>JAZHRO010000026.1:5000000-10000000 GCA_037157565.1 Thalassia testudinum | reverse complement strand
TTGAGGTTCCTCACAATAAAAGTCCTAGACTCAAATAAATGAAAATGATGTACATCAGCAACTATCTGAACTTGTGTCTTGAATAGAGGCTTCAATCCAAGATAATCCTGAAACGTTAGTCTTAGCAATAAACATAATATTGGTGCATCAAAATAGAGGTGCTTACATTCTCCTCCTTTTTGATGACAACAAAATTATAATTATGAATTTGAAAATAACTTTGCAAAATATCTCCCCCTCTTTGTTTCAGCAAAAAGTAAATGTGCTACTAGTTATTTCACAATTAACACCCCCATAAACAAGTAATATATGCATTAATATAATAACATGCATTGAGAGAGCTATTAATATAACTGAAGGAGATAATATTCATGCAATCTTCATAATAAAATGATTAGAAAAGATAACATAGAACCAAGTCTAGAATAAACTAATACATGCCATAAGAAAATGAAAGCAAATATAGCAACTAATCATCTAACGTTGCCATAAATGAGTCCATGGTGCTCTGAAGATCGGTATCTAGCTCGAGATCCAGTGAGTTTGATCTCTTAGAAGATGTAAGCTGACAAGGCAAAGGCATCGCTCAGTTGACGATCATGGTGTCGAATGCCTCGATGTCCTGCAAGGAGGAGTAATCTACTGGTCAACTGGTGGTGCTACTGGTGAAGCTGATGAAGTAGGAGGAGGAGGAGGTGCTGTAGAAGGAATGGTAGTCAAATGACGTGGTTGAGGAGGTCGATGAAGCTGCTGCTGAATGCTATGAATAGACTCTCCAAGTCTATCCAAAAACTGACTCTGAGCATTCAAGTAATCTGATATCTGATGCTTGTGCATCATCATAACCATGTCAGTCTCTCTCTACCTATGCATCATCAAAGAAATACCACTGGCCACATCTTAAATAGTGACAAAGTCCCTGCCTGAAATCTGTCTGTCCAAGAGGCTCCAGTCCTGATCGTAGAAAGAGGGTGAAGGTCTCACTAGAGGTGGACATGTCGTAGTGAAGTGCTCATAAGGCGGGAATGGAGAAGGTATTGTGGTCTACTCCTGTTGTTGCTACTGCTCCTGTGGTGCACCCTCATTGCAAGCTACCTGTGCTTGCTCCATCTTCTCATAAGTGAGTTTATCAAAAATGGAGGCACGAGTGATAAACTGTTTATGATGGATGTCCATGGGTACACTGAAATGAAGAAAGATATGGGATAAAAGTGTCCCAAACTAGAAGGAGCTACTAGGTGGTTTACTCATAAGATAAAGAATCAAATGGTTCCAATTGAACTGTTTGTTCTTCATAAAGGCATAGAGGGTGATTAGCATTATACCAGGTCTATTTTCAAAAGATGTGGACTTGGACATAAAGTTCCACAAGAAAACAGGATTCAGAAAGCGAGGCAAACATCTGAAAAATGGTGACTTGGCAGGACAACCCAAGTCAAACTGAGAGGGAGTGAGCAGGGTCTCCCTGATAGTATCGGACTTAGTCTACTGATGTAACTCAAGAAAAGTAGGTATAACAGAAGGATAGCCAAGAATCTTCATCAAAACATCTACATTGACCAGAACCTCTATCCCATAGATGTTCAAAGTCAACTTGATGTTGGAGCCTTCACCTATATCTTTGAGATTGGCATAAAATAGGTGATAGGCCATGGGATCAACACCAGGAATGCGACTATGCTTGGAACTCGCATAAAAGTTCTGCTCAAATAGATGCAAAATTTGATGGTATGTAAATTTTTTGTGGATCCCAAGGGAGATAGACTCGAAATAGGTGAAGTCAACAAGTCATCCGATGTGCGGAGAGAACTTAGCAAACAAAGAAAATCGATCACGAGCAGCCTCTGTAATAAAAAAGTGACCGAAAGTATCATCACGATGACTAGAAGAACCTCAAGCACATTTGGGTGCCATCATGAGGTGCTGAAAAAAGCATGGTTGGTCGATAAAAATTGTCGGTTAGTTGACCAAAAAAGAACCAGGCTATTGGTCGATCAACCAAAGGGTTTGGTTGACCAAATGACCTCAGATCGAAAGAAAAAGGTGCTTGACTAGATGATAAACTCACGTATGCTACATGATTTTGCAAGAAAAAAATTGAAAATAAGATCAAACATGTGAGAGTAAGTCAAAGCACATTTTAAACACAAGAAAAAGCCAAAGGATGGATGCATTCAAGGTTTAGAATGTACCGAGATCGAACCAAAGTTGATCGATCAAAATGTAGGCTGGATGGAGGGCGTGTGGGTAGGTCGAAGTCGTGCAAGCACGGAGGTGCGACAAGGCGACGATCGGTCAGGCACATGCAAGGTCCGGTGCATGAGGGATCCACGAATGAAGGAGGCATGTGCGAGGAGGTCAGGTACGGCGGCGAGTTGGTCAATCAGAGGAGAATGGATTTTGTGGGGTAACGTTTGGAAGATGTGGGGACCATATATGATGGGTAAAAAAGTATGTTTAGAGGTAAAAATGAGGAGTTTTTAAAGAGAACATGATTAGAAAAATATGTAACAACCCTTAAGGCAACTAATCACGTAAATTAGGTACGGTAAATGATGATTGAGAATGGAAAACGAGGTTAAAAGATTGCAATCGTAAAAGAGAATCCGCCCAATTTTGGTTGATCAAAATTAGATTTTGGTCGATTAAAATAAGAAGTGATCATTCAAAATAATTATTTGGTCGATCAAATTTGAAAGTTTGGAGGGAAAATTCATGCCAAAATAGATTGTTCGATCAAAAATTTTAGTTGATCAATCAAAATGAGAAAACAATGGAGTTGGTCTATCAAATAATAGTTTTGATCGATCAAAGGTTGGTCAATCAAATTTAAAATTGATTGATCAAAACAAGAAAAACAAGTCTTTTCTTAGGCTACTTAATTAACCACTTTTAATCTAGATAAACCTAGTGAAAGGCAAATTTGATTAAACCTATCTTTTGATAAAGGTTTTGTGAATATATTGGCTAGCTATTTTTCTGTGTTAATAAATTCTAAGTTGATATCCCTTTTTAAGACATAATCTCTAAGAAAGTGATGTCTAATATCAATATGCTTAGTCTTAGAGTGTTGTACTGGATTCTTGGATAAGTTGATGGCACTAGTGTTGTCACACAAGATTTTATTATTTTTAAAAGTTAATCCAAAGTCTTTTAAAGTCTGTTTCATCCACAATAGTTGTGAACATGCTAAGGATGCTGCTACATATTCTGCTTTAGTTGTGGATAGAGATACAATGTTTTGTTTTCCAAAGAACCAAGAGACTAGGGAATTTTCGAGAAATTGACAAGTTCCACTAGTACTCTTTCAGTCTGTGAAGCTACCCACAAAGTTAGCATCATAAAAGGAATATAATTCTAATCTGTCTGTTGATGTGAACACAATTATTGAGGGTAAGATGCCTATTCAAGCATGTTCCTAGGCTTAGATTTACATTTCATGTTATAAATATTGCATAGCATGCATCATTCTGCATTTAGAGTAGTTGTATCTAATTTAGGTTAATTACACCCTTTTTGTGGTCAGGAGACAAGCATATTTATTTGGAAGCCTTAGATTGACCATCTGACCGTATGGATTTGATCCAGACGATCATCGGAGTCGAAGACCTTCGAAATCGCCTTGATCGTAGTCCCGTAGCACCATATGCAATCCAAGGAAGATCAATGGCCGAGGGACTAGGTGATGAAATCTAGAGCATTAAACGACAAATACGACCACACGGGTGGATTCGGGTCAACGATCGCAGCCCAACAGCGTGAAAATTAACTCAATCTGACCTCTGTACCATCCCCTACAAAGGAAAGAAGATGGACGGCCTAGATTGTGCCATGTGGTGCAACCTAGGCCGACCATGGGCATGCACACACCACTACATGCACACAGTAGAGTGGGCGCACATGCATGCGGAGGCAGCGGTAGCAGTGACGTGTATCGCACGGGCACGCATGAAGAGGGCATGTACAGCATGTGCCAGTGGTGCGGCAGTAGGGGCACGTGAGCGGGATCTTCAGCAACATTTGCGATGGATCTTTAGCGATGTTTATGACCATCACTAAATGTCCTATATAGGAATTTGATTCTTTCCTCCACTATAAGAGGACCCCTACCCCACCCATTTTTCTTCATTTCTTCCTTTCTTCCTCTCACCACCTCCAAGGCTTTAGAGAGAGCCTGTCCCAAGCCCTGGATGCTCCTCTAGATTTGAAAATGAAATAGTTTTCCCTCCCCTCATCCCCATTCGTGGAGCATCCCGTGGCCATCCTCTCATCGCCCTTCGAGAAGAAGATCCTCGCTGCGATGCCGTTCGACCCCATCCTCCGTCATCTGGCTCTGTCCCCATTCATCCCGCTCCTCACCACCTTCCTTTAGGCGACGTCAAAGCGAGTTGTCCTCCGAGCAACCGCCAATGGGGATTTTCTCATCTCCATCTATCTTTTCTGCTTTCTAGTGTAATTTTTCAAGCTTTCTTAGTTGTAGGAAACATTGGATTCAGAAACATATGTGATTGTTCTCTCTCTCTTTGTTTCTCTCTTTTGCAAGTAGATTAGCTAGATTTCATCGACCTGATCTCTTGCCCTATTAAAAATACCAAAAAAATTAGAAAAGACAGAAATAAAATAAATAAATAAAAATGAAACGTGGATTTTATAAAACCAAACGTTCGCCTCCCCGTGTTCGACCTGGGACTCACTTTTCAAGTTTTGGTTATAAATTTTATCTGATAAATGCATTTTGAGAGCTCCAAACCCAAATTTCTAATTCGCGAAACATGCTCCATCATCTGTCTTTGGATAGAAGAGTCCTAAGTCTTGTGTGTTGTTTAGATATCTAAGGATTCTTTTAAGAGCATTTAGATGTGATTCTTTAGGGTTTACTTGAAAACGAGTAGATAGACAAGTGCAAAATAGAATGTCAGGTCTACTTACAGTTAAGTGTAATAGAAATCCTATCATGCTCCTATAAAGTTTTTGATCTACTGACTTACCTGTGTCATCAGTTTTTATTTGGGTAAAAGCTGCCATCGATGTTTCTTTACCTTTGACTTTCTCCATTGAGAATTTCTTCAATATCTCTTCTGTGTATTTTGCTTGAGATATGAAGATTCCGAAGGATAGTTGATCAATCTGAAGACCTAAGAAGAACTTAAGTTCTCCCATCATACTCATCTCAAATTGATCCTACGTAACCTATGAAAATTCTCGGCAAAGTTGATCATTAGTAGCACCGAAAATAATATCATCTACATATATTTGAATTATTAGGAGGTCATTTTGTTTTCTTTTTGTAAATAAAGTTTGATCGATTTGACTAATTTTAAAATCATTGTCAATTATGTTTTTAATCTTTCATAACAAGCCCGTGGAGCTTGTTTTAATCCATATAATGCTTTGTTTAATTTGTATATGTGTTCTGGATGATTTGGATCTTCAAATTCTATAGGTTGTCTAACAAAGACTTCCTCCTTAATGAATCCATTTAAAAAGGCACTTTTGACATCCATTTTGAAAGCCTTGAATTCCATATGGGCTGCAAAAGCTAGCAACATCTAATAGATTCAAGTCGGGCAACAGGTGCATGTGTTTCATCAAAATCTATTCCCTCCTCTTCATTATATCCTTGAGCCACAAGTCTAGCTTTATTCTAACTACATTTCTTGATTCATCAAGCTTGTTTCTAAAAATCCACTTGGTTCCAATAATAGTTTGTGGCTTAGGTTTTGGAACAAGTTCCCATACTTGATTTTTCTTGAATTAATTTAGCTCATCTTCCATAGCAATAATCCAATAATTATCCAAGAAGGCTTCCTTAATGTTTTTAGGTTCTAATTGACATACAAAAGCTATAAATGCTAATGTGTTAAGGGAAGATCTAGTTTGAAGTCCTTCTGATAATTCTCCTATTACTAGTTCTTTAGGTTGATCTTTTACAAAAGAGATATCTTTGGATAGTTCATTAGAAATAATATCTTCTGGAATGTTTGAAAGATCATTTATTGTATCATCATCATCAATCGTGGAAGATTTAGGTTGAACTAATGTTTCATCAAATGATACGTGCATGGTTTCTTCAACAATAGAATTCTTCTTATTAAAGACCCTATAGGCTTTGCTTCTGGTTGAATAACCTAGGAAAATCCCTTATGAGCTTTTTGCATCAAGCTTATCAAGATTATCTTTAGTGTTAAGTATAAAACATCGACATCCAAAAATCTTGATGTAGGAAATCCTTAGTGTTCTTCCATGATAGAGTTCAAAGGGTGTTTTCTTTAGAATTGGTCTAATCAAGGTTCTATTTTGGATATAACAAGCAGTGTTTACAACCTCAGCCCAAAAATATTGTGGCAGCTTTGACTCGCACAGCATTGTGCGGGCACACTCTTATTAGGTCCTATTTTTCCTCTCAAATACACCATTCTGTGGTGCAACTCTAGGGAAGGCAAACTCATGTTTAATTCCATATTGATCACAAAAATTCAAGAAAGATTCATTTTCAAATTCTCCACCATGATCACTTCTGATTCTAATTACTTTTGATCCTTTTTCATTCTAAAATCTTCTAACTAGTTTGCTAAAGGTATCTAAGGTTAAGTCCTTGCCCTTTAAGAAAGATACCCAAGTAAATCTAGAGAAGTCATCAATTATGACTAAACAATATATGCACCCGCTTAGGCTTTCGGATTTGGTTGGTCTGAATAAGTCTAAGTGAAGTAGCTCTAGGGGTTGAGAAGTGCTAACCATCCTTTTTGGTTTAAAAGGATTTTTGGTTTGTTTGCTGACTTGACAAGAATCGCAGACTTTGCTTTTCCTAAAGTCGATCCTTGGCAGACCTTTGACAAGTTCATCTTTCACAAGTTTACTAATGTTTTCCATGTGAACATGACCTAGTCTTTTATGCCAAAGAGTTTCTTCTTCATCAGATATGACTAGACATTCAAGATTGTCATATTTGTCGAAGCTTATGGTGTAAATATCTTTGTGTCTATATCCTTTAAGAATAACTTGGTTTGTTTCTTCATCATGAATTTTAAAACCTTTTGATGTAAACATAATTCTATTCCCCTTATCACATATTTGCCTTACACTTAATAGATTGTGTTTTAAACCTTTAACTAACTGCACATTTTCAATAGAGGTAGAATTACCAATTTGGCTAGTACCAATAATATGGCCCATGTGGTTGTTTTCAAACATGGCCGTACCACCTTCCTAAAGATTGAGTTGTAGGAATAGGTCTTCCTCGCCGGACATGTGCTTGGAACAGCCGCTGTCCATAATCCATCTTCTTTCTTCTCTTTCCTATCATTGATTTGCAACTATGAGGCTTCGTTTGGTATAGTGGCTTCAATATTCCGTTGATTTTTTAGAAAGTCCACTTCTTATAATCTACTGAGCCTACAAAACAAGATTGCAAAATGCTTTTTGGTACCCATTTTTGCTTGGGTCCATGGTGGTTAGTTTTTATTGCCTATTTTGGCAAGCTACCTTTCTCTTTGTTTTGACTAGAACTAGATGCTTCATGGCTATTCTTTGGCATATAGCCTAACCCAAACTTTGTGGTGCTTTGGGTTTGTGTTCCTAACAATTTGTGCAGATTTCTACTTCCATTTGTGAATTTAGTTAGGTCATTTAGTAGAACAGCAGAGTTGTCTTTCAATTTATCTATGTCTATTTTTAAGTGATTTATTTGAGATTTTAGTGTTGTAATTTCAACAGATAGCTCTTTGTTTTGATTATCAAGTGCTTCTTTTTATTCTTTCTCTTTCTCTTGTATCTTTACTAGGTTTTTGTTTTCTAATTTTAATGATGCAGCTATATCATGCAATTCAAAGAATGCTTCTAATAGTTCATCTTGAGTATAGGAGGTTTCTTCATCTTCTAACGCCATCAAACCGAGAAGAGCTTCTTCTCCTGATGTTTCTTCTTCTTCTGAACTTGTGTCTGACTCATCCCAAGTTGCAGTAAAGGCTTTCTTCTTTCCATCTTTATTGAAGTACTTCTTCTTTTTTCCAGATTCCTTCGTAATAAGTGGACAATCCTTCTTGATGTGCCCCTTTCTCTTGCAGTTGTAACAGATGATTACATCGTTGTTTCTTCGTTCTTTCTTATTCCTCCAGTTCTTCTTGTCCTTAAGAAACTTTCTGAATTTTCTGGATAGGAGTGCTATATCTTCCTCCTCTTCTCCATTTGAGGTTTCTTCAGATTCTTGAGTGGCTTCAAGAGCTATGATCTTCTTTCTAGTTCCTTCATCTTCTTGCTCCTTCATGTGTTGAAGTTGAACTTCATAGGCCATCAAGCTTCTGATAGGATTGTCTAATTTAAGGGTAGGTAGACCTTTCGATTCTTGTATGGTTGTGGTCTTGGTTTCTCAATCGCTGGTGAGTGATCGGAGTATCTGTCTCACTAACACTTCATTCTTGATCTCCTGATCTAGGTTTATTAGAGAGTTTATGATGTCCATAAACCTCGTGAACATCTCATTGATGGATTCTCCCTTCTTCATCCTAAAAAGCTTGTAATTTTGGGTTAACAAATTAACTCTAGTTTCCATTACCTTAGTTGTTCCTTCGTGTGTGACTTCTTGTATGCCCCAGATCTTGTATGCTATTTTGCATGTAGAGATGCGATTGAATTTGACTTTTGAAAGTCCACAAAAGATTGCGTTCATTGCTTTGGCATTGTGGGTAGCCATCTTCTTCTATTCTGGTGTCACCACCACTCCTTCCTTGATTTCAGGACGAGCGTATTTGGATGCAATGACATCCCATACCTCAAAGTCCATGAATTCAAGGAAAATCTACATCCTAGTCTTCCAATAGCCATAGTTGGCCCTGTCAAAAAGTGAAGGACAAACATCAGATTACCCCTCAGCATATGTGTCGACAGAAGACTTTGACATCATACTAGACAACTTGGCTCTAATACCAAATGAGGGTTGGAGAATATCCTATGGATCTCAACTAAATACTAGAAGGGGGGTTGAATAGTATTGCTTTGAAAATATAAATCAGATTAAAAAATAAAACAACAGAGATTCATGCACAGAGTATACCTGATTTACAGTGGAAACCCAATCTGGGTAAAAACCACCACCTAAGCCTCCTAGCTTAGGATTTTTCCTACTAGTACAAGCTAGTCAAACCACTATTCACACCACTTGAACGAGGGTGGCACAACCTCTTGCAAACCCTTCTCTTTTATCCTGAAGAGAAGCAAAAACAACAACCACGGATCTTCCAACCAGGCTTGGGATCCGTAAATCAAACTAACAAAATATTATAACAAGAAAATGAATTCAACGGAACCTCAATAAATAATCAAGCCGATTTTTCGTAGTGGTTTGAGGCGTTGTGTTTTTCGAAGAGCTTGAAGAATGGGGCATGAAAGCCTTTTGCAACAAGCATGAGAAGCTCTATTTTTGAATGGTGTTTCTATTTAAAAGTTGAATAGGAATGGGCTGCGTGCAACCTCTATTTATACAAAAGGTTTTGCCTGAATAGGAAATAAAATTGGTCAATCAATTAGGGTTAATTGGTTGATCAAAAAGTACATTGGTCAATCAATTAAGAATGTTGGTCGATCACTTGTTGGTCGATAAATTAGCTTGGTTGGTCGATCAAGAGGATTTTTCTCAACTTCCTAAATTAGACTGATTTAATTGGTCAAATAAGTAGATTGGTCGATCAATTAATAAGTTTGGTCGATCAATAACCCTAAAATTTGGATTTGTAAAGATACACGAAAAAAAATCATTTTTGAGTTTTATTTGAGGTTCCATACAATAAAGTCCTAGACTCAAATAAATAAAAAAGATGCACATCAGCAACTATCTGCACTTGTGTCTTGAATAGAGGCTTCAATCCAAGATAGTCCTAAAATGTCAGTCTTAGCAATAAACATAATTTTGGTGATCAAAACAGATGTACTTACATTGTTGGTCCATGAATTTTATAAAATAATTTAAAACTATTTTAATATGAGAAATTTTCAAAAATACTCCTTACTAATATCCTAATGTATTGACAAAATTGGGTCATTTTTAGAAACTTGAAATAATTGAAATGAATTTTGGAAAGCAAGATTGTGAATCCACGAAAATATGGGAAATGCAAAATGCGGGAAACTGAGCACACATCACACTCTTTTGGGAATTTTTGAGATAAGAAAGAAAATAACTAACTAGCAAGCAAATAAGGTAGAGAGAGGTGCAAAATTAAACATGAATATATTACTACTAATGAAAGAGATTACAACTGCAACTAAGAAGTAGGAAGAAGAACAAGAAGAAGAAAAGAAAGGAGAAGTGATAGAGTAGAGAAGAACTAGCCATAGAGATGACAAAGGTGGTGAAGCTCTAGATGGTCGTAAGAGAGCACCACACCATGCCCTTGAAAGCAAAGAAAAGGTTCGGAGGAAGATCTGAGAGATGTCAAGGAAGAAGTTGAAGAAGATCCCAAAGAAGGAGAACTTAAGGTGGAAGGAGGAGATAATGGATACCCAAGTAGGGAGAGGGATTGCCTAAGCTACTAGAAGACATACTAGAGGGTGGAAGAATGATGGAGGAAGGGGGACGACCAAAGAGGAAGAAGAAGGTGGTATGGAGGAGCTATGGAGGGGAAAGAGGCTAAGGAGGTAGATGAAGACCAAAGGAGGAAGGAGCAAGGAGGAGAGTTGTGTCTCTATAGGGGAGGTCATATAGTGTTTATATAAACCTAAGGGGAGAGAGTGGATGGTGCGAAAAATGCATGATTTGTTAAAACTAGAGTTTTGAATTGTTGTAACATGCAAATTTGTAATCGCTTTTGAATTTATAAAGCTAGATAGCAGTGGAATCTAGGGTCGTCCAAGGAGGCAGAAATGCACTTTTAAACACTCTTGCTCGAAATTGGGAAATCAACTTTCTTTTTATAATTTTTGAATATGATATTTTTTTGGGATTTTGAAATAATGGACAATAATAAAATAGTAAGTAGAGAAGGACTACGCCTAATTGCTATAGCTAAAACCTAAGTGACAACAAAATCCTCTCCCTAAGCTCACCCTAGGTGCGTGAAGATCTAGGGTAATTAGAGAGAGGGTGTGAGTGCACTATGGTAAAAGCAAGAAAATGAGACAAAAAATTAAAGGAAAAGCGACTTTGATTAAAGAGAAAAGTGTTTTACAAGATGACAAGTAAAGGAATACTTCTGCTCAAGAAATGAAAAGACAAAAATTGAAAACACAAATCCTCCTAGTGATGTTGGTGAAGAGGAGAAGATCCTTGCTCCAAGCTCAGCTACTCTTGGGTTGGAGAAGGATTTCTCCTAGTCCTTTTCTTGAAGTGCATGTGCCTAGCTCATCCAAGGGTGGAAGGATTCCACTCTAAAACCTCCTCCAATGGTGGACGTGAACCACCCTAAAGACATCCTGTTTGCGTGAAATCATCGATGTTTAAGGAAATGCATGTGTAGTATAGTCAACGAAAATGCAAAACACTTAAATTTATAAAGCTCAGAATTAAAAGTGAGTCCAAGATCATTCGCGGGGAACAATTGTGCAATTTAATTCACTAATTATAATTTATCAAAAGAATATGCAATTGAAATCAATAAGATGCCCAAAATAATATTTCAATAAGAACTAGAAAAATAGTGCAAAAAGATTGGGTTAAAATGGTGATTTGAATCACCAAATTAACCCTCAATATTAAGTGCTTAATCTACTTAAATATTTGAACAGTAAACGACAACCAACAATCCACATAAGTCACTTTAAATGTTTCAATAGTAACCAGTAGAATGCCTGTTATGAATGCGCGGCTTCAGACATCTTTTATGACGTCTGGGAGGTGGCCTAGACGTCGGACCACATGTCTGGAACCCCTTCCAGACATCTGGGATTCGGTTTCGGTGGCACGCACGGTTTCATCTGCGCGCCTATGCACGCAGACCTGTAGATGCTCTTTATCCCTCTCCTCCGCGGGCGCTACCCCCTCTGTCTCGCTCTCTCTCTCTCCCCGTGCGGCTTTAAAGAGCCACACCCTCTCCCTCACTCTCATCACCTCCGCTCCCTTCCTCTTCTCCTTCCAGCTGGTGCGCGAGTGCGAACGTGAGTGAGCGACGGTGGCGACAACCACGGTGAGTGCGGGAGGAGGTGCTGTGCGAGGGAGGAGGCGTTGGCCGTGAGGGCTCGAGCCTGCCGGGGCAGCGGGAGCCGGCCGGCGGGGGCGTAGCGGGCACGGAGTGACGTGGGAGGCCTGCTGTAGCTCGAGCAGCAGGCGGACGAGATGCGACATGGCCAAGCGTCGCGAGCGGAGGGCGAGTCGCGCCCTGGTTCTGGAAATTCTTCCAGAATCAGACGTCTGGGCTTCCAACCAGACGACGGGGAAGACGTCTGGAGGACTGTCCAGACGTCTGGTAAGTAAGTTATTTTTCGTACCTTCTTCCTTTCCTTCGACCGTCCGTACTAAGCACGAGGATGGGTACGCGCAGGTTCTGAGATTCGCATCCAACGCGAATCAGACGTCTGGCTGCAGTGCCAGACAACAGGAGCGACTTCCAGACGTCCGGGATGACCATCGGACATCTGGGAACTAGGCCAGATGCCCCCGCAGGCTTCTGGACGTCTGAGAGACCACGCAGAGCAAAGGTAACCTCTGATCCACTTTTTAAGACGTCTGGAAGAGGTTCCAGATGTCTGATTTTGCACTATTTCTTCGTTTTTGACCCGTTTAGGGCCCGTTCGGAGTCCGTTTTCCGCATTTTGAGTTGCGTGCTCTTCGGAATTAAATCCTCTACCCGTCTACAGTAGTTGTATAGTATTTTGAGAAACTCCTTGTGTTTGATCCTTGTGATAGGACCCCGTTCCGTTGCAGTCTCGGGGGTTGCGGAGGTACGCAGGATTCCCGACCACGCCCCCAATACACCTGTCGTAACCAGTAGAGTGGCTTTTAAGTTATTAGTATAATCTGTTAAATTATGGAACCATAAATAGAACCTAGGACATGGCATGAATCCTAGGAATGAGAAACTAGAATGAATGGTAGATCCTAGGGTGTTGCATGAATCCTAGGGCTGGAAAACTAGATTGTACGATAGATCCTAGGGTATGGCATGAATCCTAGGATGGGAAGAACTAATGGAATATATGAATACTGCAGTCTTGGAAAATGTGGAAGGGAAATAATAGCTACCTGTAAATTGGTTTCACAGCTGCCTGTTATGAATAAATGAGCATGTCTGAGAATATGGGATGTATGAACGTGAAACTGGAAAGGTGAAACCTGAATGTGCTGAGTTAAAAGAAATGGGACCCTACGGGGAATTAGGAGTGAAACTCCTGGAAAGAGAAAGGAATGGAACTGAGAAAGAAAGATGTGGTAGTGTGTTGTCTCTTGGGTACGTAGTACCAAGGGAAGTACCTATACCTGTTTAGTGCAGAGTGGAGCCAGTCGCCCCAGGGACCCGAGGTCAGGACTGGCCACTTTGTACCGACTTGCTAGCCCTCGTGTACGTAGTACCGAGGAGAGCTACTAGTGTAGGGAGGTACTAGCTACCCCACGGGCCCCGGGGTTCTGCTAGCCTCCTACACCGACTTGTTAGGCCCACTGGGCAAACCAGGGTAGTCAGGCGAGGGTGCGCGGACAGTGGAGGGGCAAGGCCCCTGTTTGGTTACTGTGGAGGGGTTGGACCCCTGTTACTGAGAGGGCTTTGCCCTGTACTGGTTCCGTGCTGTGCTTTGGGCGCACCCATTAACGGAAACGACTGACCGTGTGCCAGTGCGGGTTAGCTACCTGTGCATTTATCACGCGTGCCGTAGGCACCGTTATGCCTGTCCGTGACCTTGGGGTGGTTGACTGAGAGTAGGATCACCACAGGGAACTCTCCCGGCCAGGAGAGCACCACGTGCTACTTCTACTGTTCGGAAAAGACTGTAATCAAGATCGTTCCCACGAGGAACATTCGAGATCAAGTGAAGGATCTGAGAAATAAATGAAACCGTGAGACAATTGAAAGACATAAATAAAGAAAGTAGCAGAACATAACAGCTACTGTACACTCTACTGTTTCTTTTGTTTAGCTGCCACTCTACTCAGCGTTTTGCTGACGTGTTACACTCATTACTTTTCAGGACCAGGTGTTGAGCAGCCAGGGTCAGCGGCTGCAGAGGACGCTGGGTCGAGTAGGATCCAGTAGAGTTACCACTGTTCTCTTGTACCTCTTTTTGGTTCCACTATAGTGAGTAGTTCTTGTTACTGCTGTACTTTTCTTTACCTGCAGTTCATATTATGTTATGAATGTTGTTCTACTGTTGTGGTGGTATATACTGTAGTGGTTTCTTTCCTTACTGCTGTATTTTCTTACTGTTAGTTATATTCATGCTGAATGTGGTTTATTTTATTGCGCTTTTGGTTAGTTCCTCGTTGGACGACTAGGTCATGGGATTAGTCGAGTCGGTCCAGTTCTCGTGTCTCGTAGGGACTCGGGAATCGGGTCGTTACAATGCCTCAGATGACAGAACAAGGCATGAGACGCCTTGTCAGAAGAGGCACAACACCATGGAAGAAGCACAAGGGCTTCTCTCCTTCAAGCCTCAGAAAATGCACAATAGCAGCAACAAAGGCTCAAGGGCCTCACACAAAGCCCGTAGAGGGTAAGTGTTGAGAGAGGGAGAGGGCTCTAATCCGAAGGCATTAAAAAACCCCTCCTCCCTCTTATATTCTCTTTCTTCTCTTCCCAGCTCATAATGGACTAGACCTAGGTAGCTAGGTAAACGAATCAAGCACAATATCAGGTCCAGGCTCATCGGTTGTATGGGTAAGCGAGGGTGCGTAGGTGCATGCGTTGAGGGACCCAACCCCCGTGTGCTTGGGCGAATAGCATAGGGGACTTTCTCCTTGTACGCACAGTTGAAGGCACCTCAATCCACAATACGGGACAAATGTCCCATGTCTTCTTCATGTGGTAGATGCAAGTGGTGTAGCATCTAATTGTGGATGAAGGAAGCCCTTGTAGCCGTATTTGATGGTCTGGGAGGACTCCTGGGGATGGATCGCAACACCTGGTGGTGGTAGCGGTGAAGAACACATTCGGAGAACTACAGCAAAGGTCAGAGAAGGTCGCTATGGCGATGCTCCAATGGGTACCTGAAACCACGAATACAACCCTTCAACCACATATAAAATAGCTCAGAAGCTTCTCCTGGAAGAGGTGAATGTGATGGTGGGTTTGGTGTGTGGTGAGGAGGTGTGTGTGTGCGTGGCAAGGTCAGATAAGGTGAATGAAGGTGGTGGTGTTCGGTGGGCAGTTTTTGTGGTTAATACCCTAATTTTGTTGGGGCTTTTGATTGTGAGGTCATGACGATGCTTTTGGAAGCAGTGGCGAGGCAGTTGATGTAGTGGTGCGTGCGTGGATGCTTGCTGGAGTGCGATCGGAGCTAGGGAAGGTGACGGTGAAACGGTCTTGTTAGTGTACGAATTTAGAGTGTAAGTGTAAGAAGAGTCAAGGGGAGGTGAGGAGCCGAAGGGAGCTAGTTGCAGACGAAGAGAGGGCGGAGGCGACCCCAGCTATGATTGGCCAGCGTTGGAGGTGAAGGAAGCTCTGGGGAGAGGAACGGCGACATTTGAAGGAGGAGCAAGCCCCTCGTAGGTGTGGCGAGCTGCGGACAATGGAGAGAAAGAAGGACCTACTGCCTATAGTATGTGGCAGCAAGAGAAGAGGATGGAGGACGTGGGTAGTCGGAGATGAGCTTGGAGCAAGCCGAAGGTAGAGGAAGATGAAGATTTATGGGCCAAAAACTCGCTATGGAGTGAGGCCTTGTGAGGAGGGAACTTTTAAAGGTCTCAGGGCATGCTCCAAGCTTGGAAACAAGTTCGAGGAGCTCAAATTTTTAGGGAAGAATATCCCTGATCTTGGGGAGTTTGCACGAGCTCTTGAATGTGAATTGAGGTATAAGACTTGGTTCAGATGATTGGGGATTCTCTCACGATCATACCTTCCAATTTTGGAAGGAATTGGTCGAGAAATAAGGGAGAAATCCCAGATTAAAGGTCGGTGTGTTTGGGTTCACACTGTTAATGGTGGCAGGGACCATTTTGAAGAAAACAACAAGAAGTTAGGGTGCTAAATGTAAATATTTCCAAAAGCTAGGGGCTTAGGTGTGAAAAGTAGAATTAAAATGGATTAAAATGCAAACTTGGTCAAGATAGACTCTGATTGGGCCTAAATTTTGGCCTTAGCCTAATCTGGACCTAAGGAATCTAATGGTGAGGATTGATTTTAGTTTTGACCAGGTTTGATTGGGTAATTTACGTAGAAAGCCAAATTAGGGTAGAAATCTATCTGTGACCCTGTTTAAGGTCAAAATAGGTTTAAATGATCAAATCAAGGATACCAAATGTCAAGGAATATATTTCTATAAATTTTAGGAGATTTATATGAAATTTATCCTAACCAAAACCTCTATAATTTAAGCAGATTTGAAATTAGGGTTTTAGGTGTTTTTTGGTTCTTGAAATGCGTGAAATCCCATTTTATGTCTGCATGGACCTACTTATTAGTTTTTAATGCTCATTTGACCTTCAGTTTACCCCTTACAACCCTGTGGTTATTCTATGTTCATTATATGCTGTTAAAATTACAGAATTAAACCTAATTTCCTGTTCTTTTTTTCGAATAGAATGAATTGGAGTTTTAACCCTCAGATGGTTATGTAGGGGCATTTTACTTTCAATCCTGACAAAAAATGGATATTTAGGGCCTATGATGGTGTTTCCATTATACCCCCATGCCTAGGGACTTACCAAAAAATCCTATGGATTGAACTAGGTCTCTAGGTTGGATGTAACCGTCAGGATGCCTTACTAAGTTGCATTTCAGGAAATCAAATCAAAATACCAACAATAGGACTAGAGGTACTCAAGTACCAGCTACGATCCAGACCTGATTAGCTTCAGCCTGAGTCTGCCGCAAAGGTTTCTAAGGCTTGCAAAAACTGACCAGAGGTTGGTTGACCCCAACGGTTAAAGCACCTGTGCATAGATGTAACATGTCTAGGTTTAGTTTACATGTGCATTTTTGGAAGAGAGAGATAGAGAAGGATTTCTCATTTGGAGAGTTTCTCTCTTTTCTTTTTATTTTTCCCTAAATCCAGACTCGAATTGGCCCTAAACACTATTTGTATCAGATTCCTTATCGCCACCAACAATCCTCGATGGTCCCTAGCTTTCAATGCTTTGGGATAGCACCGCCCATGGCAACCCCTAGAACCCTAGCTTTCGACACTTTAGGATAGTGCCACCCATGGCATTCTATAGCTAAATTCAGGCCCTGGGAATCGACATTTCAGGATAATCCTACCCATGGCACGCGAACCAACACAAGGTGCTTACATGCCCCTGATAGGATATTTAGATATACTAGGAGACAAGCACCGAGGAGATGATATGTTATTATGTATCTTCGAGGGGAATTTCCCACCTCTCCACATTGGGAACTCATCCAATAAACTTGTGTTATCGAGCCGCTCCTAAGCTAGATCTTCGAGATGATTTTTTGGAATAGAATACTTTTGGCATGATTTTCTTTATTAAGCACACTAAACCAGACTTAGTGTGTGATTTTGGGTGCTTAGGTTACCAAGTACCGCAAACTAAAGGGTAGGCAACAAGGCTGAATAATCCCTAAGCCTTAGACCTACTACATCATCCTCGCACTTTCCTCAACTTCTTGAGGACTAATTCGGATCTTAACAAATATGTGAGTGTTTAAACCTTCAAATAGGTCCAAGAGGCCTGAGGTCGGTACTTGTCACTAATCTCCTAAGTTTTAGCCTTCTAGGTCTTAATTTATCATCCGATCCAACGTAGAAGTTAGGTAAGTTCCATACTCAATTTTAAGGACTATCTCATTTTTTTTCGTACTTGATTGCTCCTTTTTCTCTTTCTTTTCTTTTCTTTTCTTCTCCTCAATCATTTTTCAATTTAGTTCAAATTGACCTCTCCTTTCATCTTTTCTCCTCTTTTTTTTTCTTTTGATGAAATCCTTCCATGCATTGATTTTCACAGTGTTTTTCACTTTAATACCCCCCATGACTAAGATTTGCAATGTTCTCAATGTAAATTAGGTGGGTTCGAGTTCAATTCAAATTGTACATTAGAACAGGTGGGTTGTGAACGGGTCGGAATGACTATTGCCGATGATTTCTAGCTCTGATACAAGCATCAAAGGTGGAGTTAGCTGTTCTAATGGACGAACCCTAAAGTGCAATATGATTTCAGCAAAGAGATATGTCAGACGGGTTTCAGGTTTTTCAAAGATGATGGGTTGCAAGTGCTAAACTTAACACCATCGGCTGGGTGCAAAGAACTCAAAAGGATATGTCAATTGCCGCATTATGATGAGTGATAGGGGAAAATATGTGATCGTGGTGGATGAGAATCAGATGGCCACAAATGAGTATCAAATTATGATGAAGAGTCATTCCAGAAGGTCTATGATATGGGCCAAGTTGATTCATTTCTGGGTGGCTCTTATGGAATTTCAGTGGAGGAATCACTTGGAAGATGTAGTGATCATGGGTTTCTGAAGTAAGATTGTCGTGGATCCAGGACCCAACAGAGGTGAATCTAGTCAGCATATCCCAGATGTGTGGTTCATCTTGTGCAATGTGGCCCAATGGATCCTTTTCTAATGAGTCATCTTGATTTCTCTCTAATGGGTGTAAGTGCAATTCCTCAAAAAATGACTCGAAGATTGGGTCGTTGTTAGCGAAAATAGGTAGTTTGTTAAAATTATGTTTTAGTCATTATAACATGTAAATCTACTTTCGCTTTTAAAATTTATAACCTAAATAGTGGGGTATCTAGGGCCGTCCAAGGAGGCCAAATTATTTGCAAATCAAATCCGTTGCTTGGAAAAAGGAAATAAACTTTCCTTTTGGTGTTTTTAAATTTATATTTTTTTACATTTTGAAATAACAGCGAATACACGTGTTGTTGGCAGGAAGGCAATTAACACCTACAATCCCTAAGCTAAAACCAAAGTGACAATTAATTCCTCTCCCTAAGCTCACCCTAGGCATGTGGAGGCCTAGAGTAATTAGAGAGAGGGAGTGAAGGGTGCTAGAGAGAGAAAACAAATGCAACAAAAGAATTGTAAAGAAAGCAACTTGATTTAATAAGGAAGATTGTTTACACGAGAACCCTTGTAGAGGGATGCTTTCTACTACTAGAAAAAATAAAAAAATGACAAAAACACCAATCCTCCTGTAATGATGTTGAAGATGAGAGGCTCCTTGCTCCAAGCTCAGTGGCTCCTAGGCATGAAAAGGGGCTTTCCAACTCCTTCCTTGCAAAGCTCCACAAGATGATGTCCTCCAAGTTAAGCCCTAAAGAGGGGTGTGCCTATGCTTCTCCCAAGGGTGGACATGCACCACCCTTCCTTCTCCAATTGCCTTGCCATCCTCCTGGTGGAATGCTTCTTCTCCTTGGTGTGGCACAAGAAGAAGAGAGAAGGGGAAGAAGGCACCAAGGGGGCAGGTAGGATGCCCCTTTAATCTTCTTCTCTCCTTCTTCTTGGCCGTGAGATGTATGTGGATATAGGGTAGAAAATATACTAATGGAGGATGATCCAAATGTGGGTAGTTAGGTGGGTATATAAAGAGTAGGGAAAGGGGGGTTGGCGTGGATAGAATAGATGGCTAGAATGGGATTTAGGATGGTAGTTAAGGATCCTATGGCTAGGAATAAATGTCTCCAAGTGAGGGGGAACAAGAGGGGTGGTTATGACTTTGGTGGCCCTTAGATTTGGAGCCAAAATGGACCTTCTAGAAGGCTATTAGGTGGCACCATATTAGGGCTCTAGAAGGGGGTATGTGCGTGGCTAGATGTGGATGTAGGGTTAGGTGTAAGGTGGATATGGGAGGTAGGGTTGGTGCCAAAATGGGAGGTGGTTAGGGTTAGGTTTTGGTACCGAATCTAGGCACCTTTTGGTGGAAGGTGAGGGGTGAAGAGATGGCTAAGGTTGGTGCCAACTTAGGGTTGACTAGGTGGAGGTTAGGTGTAGATTAGGTGGGCTTGAGGTAGAGGTAGTTAGGTTGGACTTTAGGGTGATGGATGGCCAAAGGAGCTGGGGCTTAGATAAGCTAAGCTAGCTTAGCTAGTAATGGAGTAGAGGAGAGGCAATGGGAGCTAGGGTTTGAGGAAAGGAGATGGACAGAGGAAGTCTGGAGCTAAACCGAAGCGGGCAGCTGCTGAAGAGGGTGGCATGGAGCTACTTTAGTTGGCTTAGCTTGCTAGTTCTTTGCTAGCTGTGAAGCTAAGCTAAAGTTAGTTGGCTTCTACCAAAAATAGCTGAGGTGAGCTGGGTCTGGTGTTCCCAAGGAGGATCAAGTTGGCTGAGGTAGCTAAGGTAGCTTACCTCAACTGAGTTGAGCTAAGTTGAGTCCCCAGGAGCTGGACTTGAGCTTCTTGAGCTAAGATGAAGTCATCTTTAGCTGGATGGAGTTGAGTGGAGCTAGATGTAGCTGGACCTGAGCTGAGGTGAACTCCAATCAACTTAGCTGAGCTAGCTAGAGCTCCCTATGAACTAATAGGAGCTGAGATGAGCTAGACTTAGCTAAGTTGAGCTGGATCTAAGATGACCTGAGCTAAGGTGAGCTAAGGTGTGCTCTCTTGAGTTTCCATTCAGCTGAGATGAGCTAACCCTAGTTCAAGTGAGTTGGATCAAGTTGAGTTCCAGCTGGTTAGGGCTTCTTCTTCATTAGTTGCCTTCCTGAGTGCTAGGGTCTAGGGATCTGACAATCTGTTTATCCCTAACACTCACAAAAAGATGTCAAAAAGATAATATAAAGTAAAATGCATGCCTAACCTAATTTACTCGTAAATGCAACCCAAAAACCCATTTGTGGAGCAAAATCCTAAGAGTCAAAACAATTACTCCTAACTGGCATTTATCAATCGTCTAATTATTCCTCTCTATAGTTTTCATCCCAATCAAAGTGAATGTCTGGAGAGTGCCCTTTTGATCATCCAATTCCAAATTTATAAAGGATTCATACTCTGGGTTGTGGTCACTCTCGGTATCTACCATGCCCAATTCCTGGAGATCCTCAAAACAATTATCATAATGAAATGACTCCAGATTCATGGAATAAAAATCGGAATCCCGTTGATTGTTATCGTATTCCCTAAAATCCATGTATGTTCCCTTAAGATCAAAGGTCAAAGCCTCCAATACTCTCAACTTGCTAGAATCTTGCTTGGCTAAATCGAAATCCTCCATCATGTTGAAAACTTGTAGTTCTGGCTCTAGGTTTTCTACTTCTGAAATGGTCATGAGATCCTGAATCAAACCTAGTTATTCTGTCGAGCATTTTCTTTTTCCTTTAGATGATACCTCGAAAATATTGATCTCAGTTCACTTATGTCTAGAGGCAATTACCAAGTGCCCTGATTCACAATTAATTATGGCTCCTGCAGTAGCCAAGAAAGGTCTTCCCAAAATCAAGGGCATATCTTGTATTTGTTGTGGTGCATCCATGTCAAGAACTAGGAAATCAACTAAGTAGCTGAAGTCCTTGACTCTAAGTACCACATCCTTTACCAGCTCAATCGAGTGATTATAATTCGGTTAGCCAATTGCAGAGTCACATCAGTGGGTTTTAGTTGTCCAATCCATAGTTTCTCAAATAGGGTGGTTGGAATTAGGTTGACTGAAGCGCCAAGGTCCAATACAGCCCACTTGAAATTTGTACCACTGATCTTGCAGAGGATCAACGGGGTGCCTGGATTGGATTTCTTAGGAGGTAGACTGTTTTGGATTATGGCACTCACACTTTCAAACAGTACTACCTTCCCTTGTGATGGTTCTTCCACCTCTTTTTTGGATAAGTTAGGTGAGGTGGGATTGATAGTGAGGATATCAAGTAACAGGATAGTGACTTGTGCATTCCTTAATGGTCCTGATACATCAGATTCCTAAAGTCCTCTAGTGTGGAGGTGGGATAAGATCTGGGACAGGGGAATGGATTGGCTATCTTGGCGGATGGGTTTCTGTTTCCACCTTTTGGTTTTATCCTTGACCTTGTTATGTTGATCATAGGTTGGGTGAGATTTGGTTGATGGGCCTTGGGGCTTGGTTTTGTGATCTTTTCTCATGCCAACAACATTGATCATAGCACAGTCATGATGTGGAGTTGGAGGGAGAATTGAACCTTGCTGAGGTGGATGAAGTAAGCAAGCAGGTATGAGTCGATGGGCCTGGTTGAGTGTAGCTTGATTGCCCTTGGATTTGATTCACAATGTGTTTTTGAGTCAACATGTTATTTGGATTTGGCAGAGGTTGGGAGGGAAGTGCACCAAGCTAGTGAATCCACGCCATTTGTGTGAGCTGATTTCGAACATCTGTGATCTCGTGTTTGTGCTGTTTCTACATAGCTGCGTTAGTCTTCTGGATGTTGAGTAGGGCTTGTAGAATCATGTTCATTTTCTCTTCCTTGTTAGGCCTAGATCGGTAATTCAGATTGGACCTTTGTTGATCTTGCTAATGTGGGTGCGGAACCTGTGGTTGGGGTTGGAATTGAGATCTAGTGTTCTGATTATTCCTAGACCACACAAAGTTCGGATGATTATGCCATCCAGGGTTATAAGTGTTTAAGAATGGATTATTTTGGATGGCATGGAGATCCTCGTAGGTCTGAGGAACTCTAGAGAAGTTAGAGTATGAGGGTTTATAGTTCTCCTAACTAGGGTAGGTAGGTTCAGAGTTTCTCCCAAAACCAAGATCAGATGGGGGTGGATATGGGTCCATCCCTTAGTGATAGTGGTGATAAATGTTATGCACAGATTCCCTACCGGAGGGCGGTTGTGCATTTATGGGTTTTAGCGAAGTAAAATCAGGGTTTTGAGAACTTGTCATTGTAGATGCAAAATGCGTTATCAAATACAATTTATAACTTAAACTCCAAGAGAGTCCCGGGTCGAACATAGGGAGGTGACTGATAGCGATTTCACGCGGTTTGTTAAAATACGTCGTTGTAACGCGTAAATCCGCTTTCGCTTTTAAATTTATAATCCTAGATAGGGAAGTATCTAGGGTCGTCCAAGGAGGCAATATGGTTGCAAAATTGATTCTCTTGCTTGGAATATATCTCAACTTTCTTTTGGTAATTTTCAATGTACCATTTTTTTTTGTTTTTGAACTAAGGCAACATGCGAAATTATGGCGGGAAAAGTGTTTACACTTCCAATTAAGTAAACTACTCTAAAGTGGCAAGTAGAGCCTCTCCCTAAGCTCATTCTAAGCAAGTGGAGGCCTAGAATAATTAGGGAGAGGAAGTGAAGAATGCTGAAAATAAGCTAATAGAAATGCAAACAAAAAAAATTGCAAAGAAGGCAACTAGATAATTGATAAAGTGTTTTACAAAAGGCCTAGTAGAGGAAAGCTTGTACTACTAGAAAATTGCAAATAAGAAAATAAAACACAAATCCTCTAGATAGATGGTGAAGAAGAGGGCTTCTTGCTCCAAGGTTGGTGGCTCCCAAGCTTGAAAAGAATCCTTCAACTCCTTCCTTGCAGAACTTCGCCAAGGTGATGTCCTCCAAGGCAAGCCCTAGGGGGGCGTGCCCTAAGTTTCTCTCCAAGGGTGTACGTCCACCCTAGGTCCTTCTCCCTTGCCTGGCCATCCTCCTTGAAGTGGAAGAGTCCTCCTCCTTGGCGTGGCCCAAGTTGAAGAGAGTGGGGAGAAGAAGGCACCAAAAGGGCTGGTGGTGTGCCCCTTTAATCTCCTTCTCTACTCCTTCTCCTTGGGCGTAGGTATAGGTGGATGTAGGTAGAAAATACACTAAGGGAGGATGCTCCAAAATGGTGGTAGGTAGGTAGTGGCTTTTTATAGAATAGGATGGGGGGTTAAGGTGCCCCTTGAAATGGAGGGCTAGGATGGAAGGATGAGGGTGGTTGGTGATCCTATGGCTAGGGTGAGTTGGCGCCAACCCAAGGGGTGTTAAAGGGGGTAGTTATGGTGGTGTTGGTGTCTTTTGGTGGTGGAGAGACACCACCATGTTGGCGCCAACATGGGGTCTTCTAGAAGGGGGCTTAGGTGGATGGTGGAGATGGGTTCAAGGGAGATTGTGTGGTGGAGATGAGAGGAGATTTTGGAGGGAAAAGTGGAGCCATTAAGGGGTGGTTATGGGTAGTTTTTGGCGCCACTTTTAGGTGTCTTTTGGAGGTGGTGGGTAGGTTAGGTTGGTGCCAAGTAGGTTAGCTTATGTGGAGCTTAGGTGGAGCTAGTTGGGTGGAGTTGGTAGGTGGGTTTTTGGGGTGGTACAAGCCAAGGAAGTTGGAGCATAGTTAAGCTAAGCTAAGCTAAGCTAAGCTAGCTTAGCTAATGGAGGAGTAGAGGAGAAGGTGTTGGAGCTAGGGTTTGGAGGGAGGAGCTGAGGAGGAGAGTCTGGAGCTGGAGCTGGAGCTGGCTGCTACTGAAGAGGCTGGCATGGGGCTACTCTAGCTGGCTTAGCTTGCTAGTTCTTTGCTAGCTACTAAGCCAAGCTAAAGTGAGCTAGCTTCTACCAAAATGAGCTGAGGTGAGCTAGGTCTGGTGCTCCCGGGGAGAATCAAGCTGGTTGAGGTAGCTAAGGTAGCTTAGCTCAACTGAGTTGAGCTAAGCTGAGTCCCCGGGAGCTGGACTTGAGCTTCCTGAGCTGAGATGAATTCTTTTTCAGCTGGCTGGAGTTGAGTGGAGCTGAATGTAGCTGGATCTGAGCTGGGGTGAACTCCTGTCAACTTAGCTGAGCTAGCTAGAGCTCCCTGTGAACTAGTGGGAGCTGAGGTGAGCTAGACTCAGCTAAGTTGAGCTGGATCTAAGCTGACTTGAGCTAGGGTGAGCTAAGGTGAACTCTCTTGAGCTGCCATCCAGCTGAGATTAGCTGAATGGAGCTGGGATGAGCTAACCCTAGTTCAAGTATGCTAGGTTCCAGCTATGGTGAGCTGGATCAAGCTGGGTTCCAACTAGTCTGGGCTTCTCCACCAATTGCCTTCTTGAGTGCTAGGGTTTTAGGGATCTGTGAATCTATACATCCCTAACACTTACAAAAACACATTAAAACAACAATAAAAAATGCAATGCATGCCTATCCTAATTTATGCCTAAATGCAGCCCAAAAACCCGTTTGCGGAGTAAAATCCTAAGAGCTAGGTTAGTTTTAAAGCATAAAAATGATGATAAACTGGTGTTTATCACACCCCCATGCTTATCTTTTGCTAGTCTCTTAGCAAAACATTAAATTTTAAATTTTTTTTTTTTTTGGAAAACGGAATTTTTGGGAAATCTAATTTTTTTGACTTTTGAGGAGAAAAAGAGATTAAGGGACCTTGGTAGATTAAAACACAGGAGATACGGGATTTGTTGAAGATAAACATTAGGATTTATTTTTGGATCCAACCATTAGATAGAACGGGATCAATATATCCTCAGAAAATTCACAAATTAACCCCTTGTTAATTCAGATGACTTGAAATGTTTGTTTCTAGGATTTTTCTGGCTCGTGAATCTGATTCGCAACTTGCAAATTCCTTTAAAACCTTATGTCGGTGCTTGTGAAAAGCCAACCTTAATAAGGACGTGTTATTATTATTATTATTTTTTTTTTTTTCTCCCCCATGCTTATTTTTAGCTTAGTCTTACAACAGATGTGTCGGTATCATCATTCCCATTACCATTCCTCGAGGGGGCTCTGGCGCCAGTACTTCGGGATAGCACTGTCCATGACACCACCCAGGAGCTCACAACCCCAAAACACGATGCGGTGAAAAGGGGCGCTCCAAGCAAACTCAAGCTCTTGCTCCGACGCTATAGGTAGAGCACCGTCCAAGACACTTGAGCTGCTGAAATGCGCTTTAATGCTCCGTCTAAAGATATGAAATATAGATATAGAGCAGCGCCGAGGCGGTAACATGTTGACATCGCGTCCTCAAAGAAGGTATTTTCCTTCTTCTCGACGGTGGGAACTCAAACCAATGACCTGATTCAGACTTTTACTAAATCCAAACAAGGGAGTTTTTCAAATTTTTAGTTGTTTTTAAATGTTAGCTTGTGTGTGAAAATTGACACAAGAAGTTTCTCGAGAACCGCAAGTTTTTGAGTAAAAAACTAAGTCAAATACTTTCCATATTACAAAATAGGATCAAGTCACCTGAACTATCATGAGTTCAGGTGGAAGTTTAGAGAAGGATATCTGATCTAGTCTAAAATAGACCCTGGAATTCTAATGATCAGATCCATATCCTCATCCTTAGTTTGTTAAAGATTAAATCCCATTGTACCAGAAGTGAATTTTACGACCTTAGTCCCGATTTCAAAATTTTTCCTCAAAAAGTTTTCAACATTTTTATTTTTTTGGGTATGCAAGCAGGAAATAAATTAAAGAAAATTGCATGTTTTTAGGTTTTAAACATCCTAAATCGATAATAAAAATTTAAAAACACCCCCCCATGCTTAAGATATGTCATGTCCTCATGCATTAGGAGGGAAAAGGGATCACCTTAGTGAAGAACCGTCGGGTTTAGGATGAATAAAACCTGGAAAAAGAAGAAAAAAGGAAAGCAAGAAAATGATGGGTTACCTCCCATCCAGTGCTATCTTTTACGCCATTCAGCCGGGCGTGAAGGTATGCACGGAAGACGTAAGATCATGTAAATAATTGGACACTTGGATCCCCGCAAAAAAAGTGTCATCTTCTAGATCCTTAAAAAATTGATTAGAAATAATATTGGGATCAAAGTTGGATGGAAAATGATAAGTGTAGCTTGAGTCTGGCCATGGGTTTAAATTAGGTTGGGTGCCAAACTCAGGCAGGGTTGGTGGCAGGTCGGTTAGAAAGGGGTCAGGGAAGGAATGGTGAGGATTGGGTGAAGTTAGTGTGGAAAAGTTAGGTGCGTGAATAGTGGGTGGGTTAGGGGGGTATCAGGAATAAATTTGGGGTCAAGACAAGTTTCCGGATCACAGATCTCGCCGACCACTGAGTCTGAATCAGAGTCCTCAAAAAAACTGTGGTCGGTAAGGGTATCTATTAACATTGTCTCCTCCACCATATTAGAAATTTCAGTATCTGAGTCCTCAAAGAAGTTATCATCATGGAATCTCCTGGAGGATTTAAAAATATCTAAGGTGATAGTTTGGCCTGCACAGTTGATATCCATTTTGCCTGTGTGGCAATTGATATTTGCCTTTGCAGTAGCCAAAAAGGGGCGTCCAAGGATTATCGGGGAGTCCAGTAATGATTCGGGTGCCTCAATGTCAAGAACCAGAAAGTCTGCAGGGAAGACACAATTCTGGACCTTGACTAATACATCCTCGACAATCCCACGAGGTTTGATTGTAGATCGGTCGGCTAATTGCAGGGTAACCTCGACGGGTTTTAATTCACCGATCTGAAATTCTTCGAATAAACTTGTGGGAATAATATTTACAGAGGCACCAAGATCAAGGAGGGCGCGATTAAATGTAGTGTCATCAATAATTACAGAAATTAAAGGCGCCCCCGGATCTTTCATCTTAGGAGGCAGCTTACTCTGTATGACAGAGCTTACTGTCTCTGAAAGATGCACCTGTCCTAGATTTTTAGCCTGCCTTTTAGGAGTACAAATATCCTTCAAAAATTTAGCATAGGCAGGTATATATTTGATGGCATCTAGGAGAGGAATATTGATATGAACTTGCCCAAATAGCTCCATGAGTTCTTCTGTAGTGGGCTCAGATTTCTTTTTTTTGTTGGTGGTGGGGTAGAGAGCTTGTGGGAAAGGGACAGGAATCTTGTCTTGAGATTTTTGTTGTTCTTTTTCTTCCTGATGGGGAGGTGGGGAGTCAACTTGCACATGTATCTTACCAGGTTCGTGCGAAGGCTCGGGGTCAGTGGTGGTTTTCCCACTCCTCAAAGTAACTGCATGTGCAGTCGGATTATTATTTAGAGGAGGTGGGGGGGCCTGTGATTGCAGAAACCTGGGCGGCTGCTGAGGTGGTGGATTAGGAGGAGGCTGATGTGGATAATGTGGATTTCTGCCCATATAATGGTTTCCTTGGTGATTAGGGTTGGGTATGGGTTGGGACGGAAGATGTCCTACAGGTCTTTGCGTGGGAGTAACCCCAATCTGATTGTTCAGATTTGTGATGTTGCGGGTTACTTCCGTCATTTTTGTTTGCATATCCTGCAGGGTTCACAGCATCTGGGCATTGATATCTTGTTGGGATGGCCCAGGATGGAAGTTTGGATTCAACCCATACCCATTAAAATGATATGGTTGGGAGGAAACTTGATTATTCCAGGAGTAGTTCGGGTAATTTTTCCAATTGGAAGAATTTTTAAAGGGCTCCTGGATGGCAGAAATATTTTGAGTGGGGTTAAGATCTGGATAGTTGTAGTTCCCCAGTGAATCATGGGCAACCTCAGAATAATCAGCAGGGGTAGTGTTGAGATTGTGCAAATTTTCTCTTTGTGGAAAGTTAGGTTGGGTTAGATGTAGGTGTGGAGCTTGAGTTGAAGTGGCTAGTCTTTCCTCAATTTTCTTTTGATTAATATGCATCTGGTCGAGTTTTTGAGCAATCAATTGAAGATCATCTTGGGTGACAGGGATAGATTGAGTGCCTATTTCATGAACACCGAACTGCGGGTTTTGGGTTCTGCAAAATGTGTTCATGGAAGCTTGATTAAATGAGTTTTCACTCATTTCTTCGAACAGGTCATAGGCACTTTCTGCATCTTTATTTAAAAAGTTGCCGCCACACGAGGCGTCGACAAACTGTCGGATTTGATCTTCTAATCCATGATAGAAGATTTGCACGAGCTGCCATAAAGGAATCTCGTGGTGCGGGCAGCTTCTTAAAAGGTCTTGAAATCTTTCCCAAGAATCGTGGAAAGTTTCACCAGATTTTTGGTGAAAGGTCGTAATAGATCTTCGTAAGGAATTGGTACGACCTATGGGAAAGAATTTCTTGAGGAAGGCACTCTTGAGTTGAGGCCATGTTGTAATGGGTCGGCCAATGGTCCTGAATCAATAAGCGGCCTTATCTTTAAGAGATAATGGAAAAAGCCGCATCAGCCATATGTCTTCTTGCACATTTCGGGAACGGGTTGTCTGTGCAAGAAGAGTTAGTTCTTCAAGGTGGCTGAAAGGGTCTTCCCTAGGAAGGCCATGAAAGTGTTTAATTAGGTTCAGGACGGCTGGCTTGATCTCAAAGTCCCCCTCCGGTATGACCACCCCTGGTCGTTCGTCATAATAAGACGGATCATAGAAATCTTTTAGAGGAACAATAGGCTGCTGACGGGGTGGTGGGTTTGGCCTTGGATTGGCTAGGTTTTGGATGTTCCTAGTCAATGTTTGTTGATTGGAATTTAATTTATTAATCTGATCGGCCATCAATTTTAAAAGATCAGGTAGGGGGTCTTGATGTTGTGTGTGGGGCAACTCAAGATTGGGGAGCTCCAAGTGTGGGAAGTTACTGGTGGTTGGGTTTTGGGTGGAAGGGTTAGAATTAGGGTTAGAGGTGGGGTTAGAGGTAGACGTGGAAGGGTCAGTGGACCTATTTTGTTGTGTTTCCATTTTTTCAGGAGAAGACAGAAAAAGTGGTCTTTTTACGTGGGGGGCGAAATCAAATGGTCCTTCCAAGTGCGGATTTTGAGACCGTCACCCGTGCATAAAATGGAAGAACGGGGAGGGGAGGAGAAGAGAAAGAGATGAGAGAAAGTGTGCAAATCAAACAAACAAACTAGACCTAACTTAAATGTGACTCCTTAATAATAACCTAAGACTTGGTCTATATAGGAAATAAGTAGTCAATAGTGAATACCCGTTCTATCAACAAATCTAGCCAAGTTGCTTAAGGGGAGGTTTGGGCCCAAACGTTTCCCAGGGAAAACCCCAGGTGCTTGTACAAACCCGCGCCTGGTCGTTTGACACGGCCCCTCAGCCTGAACACCAGATACAGATGACAGAATTGGTACTAACTAAAGAAAACTTAAGACCTAAATAGCAAGCCTAAGTTGATAAAGCCTTACGGGTCAAGTTGCTACAAATTTTAATTAGGTCTAGGATTCTATAGTGCACACGGAATGTGGAGGGTGTTTATTGGGTTGTTGCCCTGTTATTTGATTTTTTTGTGTGTGTGTAGGAATTGGAGAGTGGCTCCAATGAAAATCAAGTTGTCACACAATTTTTTTTTGTATTTTTATCTTTTAGGATTTGATTTAATTGAATGTATTTTAGGGTTTCTTTAGTTAAATTTTCAAACAAGTTTGAAAACCCACAATCAAAGGAAAACAAGTTGTATGGGTGATTGTACATTTCCTTTGAATTAATCCTCAAAAGAGAAAGAAAGAAACCCTAAGCCAATTAACCCTAAGACAGAAATTTAACTATCAATGAGTTATTTTTTAGGCTTTCAGAATTAAGTAGTGGTCCAAACAAGTCAAACAACACCACTACTTTGAATAAAATCAAACAAGGATTCCAGAAAAGATTTCTGTAAGATTTTAGGAATTCGTTTGATAATTGTTTTGAATTTTTAATTGTACTGGTGTCAAAGTCCAGAAATAATACCTGTGGGTATTATGAACTTTTTAGTACTACCACTGATCTCAGAAAATTTTTATGATTTTATATGATATATAAAATTTCACAAGGATTCCAGCAAGCTCAATTTCCCAAAAATTGGATGAGGATAAAAATTCTGAAAATTCGCGGACAGTAGCAAAACAGGAAGATAAGAGGGTATGACCTCTCTGCAATCCACGAATTTTTAAAAATTAAATAAAAATCCAATTGATTTGAAATTTGGAACAGATGTTCCTAACTTAAATGGGAATCACTCTATGAAATTTTATGATTTTAGGAGGCCTGGGGTGTTAGGAATCAATTTTTCAAGTCCGGACAGAAATCTGGACCCGAAAAACAGAACACCAATACTTGCAATGGAATGGTGCTAAAGAAGCATACAAGCAAACAATGGATTTTAAAATGCACCACTCCACTTAATTTAAGTGTTTAGGGTCCTGAAAGCCAAGTTTAATATATTTTTGGCAGGTTTTAATTATTTATGTGACCAGAAAGAGGAACCAACCTGAATTTTCGCGGGAAGAAAAGGACCTTTGAGCTCTCTCTTCCAGATTCCCGCCTTCCCGCTGTAGTTCCTGCACACACAAAAGAAAGAAAGAGAAGGGGATGAGATCCACTTCAAGCAAGAGAAAATGAGCTAATGCAAAGCCGCGCCTCCCCGGCAACGGCGCCAAAAAGTGATAGCGATTTCACACGGTTTGTTAAAATACGTCGTTGTAACGCGTAAATCCGCTTTCGCTTTTAAATTTATAATCCTAGATAGGGAAGTATCTAGGGTCGTCCAAGGAGGCAATATGGTTGCAAAATTGATTCTCTTGCTTGGAATATATCTCAACTTTCTTTTGGTAATTTTCAATATACCATTTTTTTTTGTTTTTGAACTAAGGCAACATGCGAAATTATGGCGGGAAAAGTGTTTACACTTCCAATTAAGTAAACTACTATAAAGTGGCAAGTAGAGCCTCTCCCCTAAGCTCACTCTAAGCAAGTGGAGGCCTAGAATAATTAGGGAGAGGAAGTGAAGAATGCTGAAAATAAGCTAATAGAAATGCAAACAAAAAAAATTTCAAAGAAGGCAACTAGATAATTGATAAAGTGTTTTACAAAAGGCCTAGTAGAGGAAAGCTTGTACTACTAGAAAATTGCAAATAAGAAAATAAAACACAAATCCTCTAGATAGATGGTGAAGAAGAGGGCTTCTTGCTCCAAGGTTGGTGGCTCCCAAGCTTGAAAAGAGTCCTTCAACTCCTTCCTTGCAGAACTTCGCCAAGGTGATGTCCTCCAAGGCAAGCCCTAGGGGGCGTGCCCTAAGTTTCTCTCCAAGGGTGTACGTCCACCCTAGGTCCTTCTCCCTTGCCTGGCCGTCCTCCTTGAAGTGGAAGAGTCCTCCTCCTTGGCGTGGCCCAAGTTGAAGAGAGTGGGGAGAAGAAGGCACCAAAAGGGCTGGTGGTGTGCCCCTTTAATCTCCTTCTCTACTCCTTCTCCTTGGGCGTAGGTATAGGTGGATGTAGGTAGAAAATACACTAAGGGAGGATGCTCCAAAATGGTGGTAGGTAGGTAGTGGCTTTTTATAGAATAGGATGGGGGGTTAAGGTGCCCCTTGAAATGGAGGGCTAGGATGGAAGGATGAGGGTGGTTGGTGATCCTATGGCTAGGGTGAGTTGGCGCCAACCCAAGGGGTGTTAAAGGGGGTAGTTATGGTGGTGTTGGTGTCTTTTGGTGGTGGAGAGACACCACCATGTTGGCGCCAACATGGGGTCTTCTAGAAGGGGGGTTAGGTGGATGGTGGAGATGGGTTCAAGGGAGATTGTGTGGTGGAGATGAGAGGAGATTTTGGAGGGAAAAGTGGCGCCATTAAGGGGTGGTTATGGGTAGTTTTTGGCACCACTTTTAGGTGTCTTTTGGAGGTGGTGGTAGGTTAGGTTGGTGCCAAGTAGGTTAGCTTATGTGGAGCTTAGGTGGAGCTAGTTGGGTGGAGTTGGTAGGTGGGTTTTTGGGGTGGTACAAGCCAAGGAAGTTGGAGCATAGTTAAGCTAAGCTAAGCTAAGCTAAGCTAGCTTAGCTAATGGAGGAGTAGAGGAGAAGGTGTTGGAGCTAGGGTTTGGTAGGGAGGAGCTGAGGAGGAGAGTCTGGAGCTGGAGCTGGAGCTGGCTGCTACTGAAGAGGCTGGCATGGGGCTACTCTAGCTGTCTTAGCTTGCTAGTTCTTTGCTAGCTACTAAGCCAAGCTAAAGTGAGCTAGCTTCTACCAAAATGAGCTGAGGTGAGCTAGGTCTGGTGCTCCCGGGGAGAATCAAGCTGGTTGAGGTAGCTAAGGTAGCTTAGCTCAACTGAGTTGAGCTAAGCTGAGTCCCCAGGAGCTGGACTTGAGCTTCCTGAGCTGAGATGAATTCTTCTTCAGCTGGCTGGAGTTGAGTGGAGCTGAATGTAGCTGGATCTGAGCTGGGGTGAACTCCTGTCAACTTAGCTGAGCTAGCTAGAGCTCCCTGTGAACTAGTGGGAGCTGAGGTGAGCTAGACTCAGCTAAGTTGAGCTGGATCTGAGCTGACTTGAGCTAGGGTGAGCTAAGGTGAACTCTCTTGAGCTGCCATCCAGCTGAGATTAGCTGAATGGAGCTGGATGAGCTAACCCTAGTTCAAGTATGCTAGGTTCCAGCTATGGTGAGCTGGATCAAGCTGGGTTCCAACTAGTCTGGGCTTCTCCTTCACCAATTGCCTTCTTGAGTGCTAGGGTTTTAGGGATCTGTGAATCTATACATCCCTAGCACTTACAAAAACACATTAAAACAACAATAAAAAATGCAATGCATGCCTATCCTAATTTATGCCTAAATGCAGCCCAAAAACCCGTTTGCGGAGTAAAATCCTAAGAGCTAGGTTAGTTTTAAAGCATAAAAATGATGATAAACTGGTGTTTATCACAACTGGTGTTTATCAGTGACGTTTACTTTCATTGAAATCTGCGCTTCATTTTGTTTCTTTTTGAGTTTTTAGGGTTTTGTGGCTTTTTTCTTTTATTTTTGCAATAAAGATGCAGGCTAGATATTGTCACAAAATGAGATGGAAACAAATCTGATATATCATGCAAATGTTTATTACAATGAGCTAAGAAATACAAAAGAGATAGAGGTGAGAAGAAATCTCCCAAATTGGCTAGTTGGTGGCAGCTTGGATGAAGTAGGTGAGGCATTGGACGACGAAGGTGAGATGCAGAAGGATGCTGGGTAGAGTAATGCTTCACCAAGGCTTCGGAATGGGGATGAGGATATGGAGATGATCTTCTACTAGAATGGAGGTGGGAGGATGGCTCCATGGCTTCCTATGAAGGTAGTGGGATGGAGGATGAATATTTGGTGGGATATAGGAGCATTACAGTAATAAGAGGCCTTTTGAGCTTGGAAATAATCTCTAATGGAGCTTTGGTAGGCTACTAGAGCTTAGGAGTATGTGGGAGTAGAGTTGGTAGAGATCGCTACACAAGGGAGGTGTGTAGGCCTTTATATAGTGGATGGGAAGGGGCTCAAAATGGACACAGGGTCATTAGCGACCTCCAGGATGTCGCTGTAGGTCCAGTTCAAGCCTTGTTGTAGCCACCTCACATTTTCCCACATGGGAGCTATGTTGCTTCTCCATCACGCACGAGGATTGCACTAAGGCCCAGCCGGTGCACGCTGCTGGTGTGTGCTGGCGTACGCACTGGCATGTGCTGACGTATGCCCAATTGGCGAATTAGGGGGATCTGCGGGTTTTGAACCCATGCCCCTCCCTTGGAATGAAGCACCTCCACCATTGTGCCATGCCAACGAAATTGTTGAGAGGATGTGTTGTGGGCACGAGGTGGAGGGCACTCAGTCGTTGGATTCTCATCCAATGGCTGAGATCGCTTGTTGGGTGGCCCTTGGAAGTATGATGGGTGACCTTGGGCTCTCTAGATGGTGCCACGTGGCACCATCTGGACCATCCAAGGTTACCTGCCATACTAACAAGGGGGTACCATCTAGATCGTCCACCTTTCCTCGCTTGTAGAGGATGCCACGGTGCTTGGATCGAAGTGATTTCCGTGTTGTTGGACTGCGATCGTTGCTCCGGATCCATTCGTACGGCTAGATTCTTTATTTGAAGCCTGTAAAGAAGTTGCCTTGCCTCCTGACCATAAAATGTCAGAATTACTTCACAATATACACATTATCCTAAATGCAATGTAGTGCATGTTATGCACTATTTATACTTATGGAATGAAATGCTAGGCTTAGGAACTATCATAAATAAGTATTTTATCATGAATTTATGCTAGTTTATCATGCATACGTGCTCTGCTATGCTGAGGTGGCTCTCTGCAGATGTTGAGTCAATTCGTTCACCTTCTTGTCACTAATAGAGACCTTGTCCATGCAATTGGCCATCAGTTCCAGATCATCAGATGTGGACAGGCCTTGAGTCTCATGTGCCCCCTGCATGTTTGTCAATGCACAGGTGGTCATCTGATTGAACACACCCAATAATTCATTGTTTGTGGAGTTCTTGCACATGTTCTCGAGAATCTCCCAAACTATATCTTCATGTTGACCCATGGTGCTTCTGCCACAGGTTGCATTGACAAAGACCTTAATATCCTCACAGAGTCCATGTTAAAAAGATTGGACTTGTTCCCAGTTAGGAACTTCATGATCGAGGCATCTCTGCATGAGATCCAAAAAGCGATCCCTTACCTGATGAAGTGGTTCTCCCGTATTTTGCGAGAAGTGCGTGATTTGGTACCTAAAAGCATTGGTCAGACCAACAGGGAAGAATTTCTTTAAGAATTTAGTTTGGAGTTCCCCCCATGTGTTGATTGGATGGGTCAGAGTCTAAAACCAATCGCTAGCTTCACCCGTGAGAGAGGAGAACATCTTCATGAGTAGGATGTCTCCATTTTGTATGGAAGTCCCGAAGGTTTTGGTCAGATGTTTCAACTGCTTGATGTGTTGGAAGGGATCTTTGGAGTTCAAGCGATGGAATTTAGGAATAGCATGGATTATATTTGGCTTGAGTTCAACATTAGGTCCTCCAGCTGGGATTTGTACCCTGGGCTTGATCTCCATTGCAATGGGATTGTAGTGATCTTGCATCTGAGGACGAATGGTGGATTGATGTGCGCATGAAGCACATCATTGAGGCGTTGTAGCTGATTTTGGGGATTGGGTTCTTCTTCGTGATTCTCCATGGATGTAGATGGAAATCTGGGATCAGAAGCAAAAGAGTTGGAAGAGATTGATATGGTCGGAAGGTAGCACAAACAATTGAGTTGAGGCTTGGCCTCAACGAGAATGAACTACTAATGGAGGTCTCAAGGGTGGTCTTAAGGACCTCCTCCCAAACATGCACTAATGAGCCAGATGAGGAACAGATTGTGTAATGGACCTAATCGAATCTTTTGATGACTAAGGAGGTTTGAGGTAGATGATACCTCTTGCTCATAAAATTACTTACTCTAGAAATACTTGGGTAGCCAGGAAGGGAGAGCCCCGAAAAGACCCCTACACGATAGAGCGTCCCCACAGGTTACAAGGTTTCCCCCACCTGACCTTCCTTGTCACTAAGAATCCCAGTAGATAGGATGAGCAACTTGACCCCTTAAGTCTACCAACTTTAGTCCTGAATTATGGTCCTTTGAATTTCACTTGAACTTTAGAATTGATTGTGATTTATGACCTAATTTGAAGATTGGTTAACTCACAAGGTGGGTCAACTTCACTTAACCTGCCTTAATGTTTAGGATGAGTTGGGTAATGAACCCAAAATCACCCTGAGTGGTTTGCAAGCAAGTTTTAAGTCCCAAGTTTTAAGGATTCAAGTGAATGTTAGAGCCTTCTTTAAGGTCTTCTTGCTTAGATCAATTCAATCAAGGCTTGGGTGGCACACAATGTGGGAAATAAATTCTTTTGTAATTCAGGCAAGTGTGTTTTCCTCAAACCCTAAAGTAGAAACACTAATTTGGCTTTTTTCCAGGTCCAATTCTTTCCAAGTGTGGCACCTAAGGCTCAATCAAGAAAGTGAATAGCCCTAGGTGCATTAAGTCCCTAGTAGGTGTAGAAATTTGTATGGGGATGTCTAAATAAATCAAATCATGCAACTCAAGTGATTAAGTCCAAGAAAGAATGCGAGTTGATCCTAATTGATTTTCCTTTTTTCTTTTTAATTCATTCCAAAAATAGGGGCTTAAAAAGAAGGAAGCAAGATTACCTGCCCCTGGAGTGGCTGTTGTGTGGCTGATCTTCTCCTATGGACCTCGTACAACCACAACAAATCAAATAGAATAGTTAGAATCAAATTAGAATTGTAATCAATGAAATGAACTACGTGTTGCTCTCCGGCAACGGTGGCAAAATGTTTACGTGAAATCGTTGATGTTTAAGGAAATGCATGATGATAATATCATCATCAACCATAACTAGCTTTAATTAGTCATAATCAATAGATAAATGCTCTATTGAGAATGCTAAGTCGGTATTTAAGAGAGTTGCATTGTAGTACAGCCGAAAAAGCGTTCAAAATAAATATAATTTATTACTCGAATTTAAAGTCCGAGGTCGAGTACAAGGAGCAAATGGAATTCACACACTAATTTCAATAATAAATGCAAATTGAGCACTTGATAGTACTCAAAATCTAATTAGGAATGTAAAACATGAGTATACGAAGAGTAAAAAGAATTGTACCTAAAAATAATGGAGAGCTTATAAAAAATTGGACATCTGATTACAAAATTAGATGCCTTAACAGTTATGTGCTATAGTGCCTTCATTTCCTTAGCTTCTTCTCTCTGATTTCTCTTGCTATCTCTCTTCTTCTTTCTCTTCCTTCTTTTCGTAGCTTTCTCTATCATCTCCTTCCTTTCTTTCTCTGTCGTTGGCTCCTTCTTCTCTTTGTCTTCCCTTTCCTTTGCCTTACTCTGTCTTTCTTCCTTCTTCTCTTTCTCTGCCTTCTGCTTCTTCTTCTCTAGCTTCTTCCTTTGCCTTGCGAACCTTAGCTTCTTCCTTCTTCTTTCTTCTTTCTCTTCCTTGGCTTCTTCCTTCTTCTCTGGCCCTTCTCCATCCTTCTTCTTCTTCCTTCCTTCTTCGCCTGAACTCCTCTTCTTCCTCTTTAATTTGGCTAAGTGTTGAGCTTAAGCTTTCCAAGGCAAAACCCCCTTTCCCCTGTGTACTGTTCCTCTCTTTCTCTCTTCTCTATTTCAGGTTCACTCTCCCAGAGCCACAACCGATTCGGGTAATCGAACCTAACGGAGACTCGGGTCTAGGCTCACCGACATGGGTGGTGAGCGAGGAGTGAGTTGGTCGGGTAAATGGGTCGTGGCTAGGTCCATGTGGGTAGTGTCGCGGATGAGGCCTTGAGAGGGGGAGAGAGGGACATCACCCTGTGAGTTGGAGGCGATAAGCCTTTGGCAGAAATTCCTTTTTTGCACTCCCGTTTGCTCGTCAAGTTCCGAGGTGGGACTAGATGTCCCACCTTCCTTTACGCATTGCAGTAGCAGATGTTTGGCTTAATTGGTGAGGCTGCTATGGTCTTCGACTCCACTTGATAGCCTAGATGAGTTCGTGCCTCAAGTTTGCGTCATCAGAGCCTCTCGCCTGGAGCAACAGCAGCTGGAGCATGGCAAGCGAGCTTCAAGCTTTTTCGTTAATGGCGACCTATGGTCGATACCTGAAAACATTAGAACAGCCTCGCAACCATGCCAAATCATCTAGGGAGCTCCACTAAGGCACGGCGAGTGTACTGCAGTTGTTGGCGTGGCGTGGGATGGCTGTGGTGGCAGATCTAGGGTTCTCTGTGGGCGTGTGAGTGGGTGTGTTCGAGGGTGCTTTTGGGTTGTCAACAGAGTGAATGGAATGGTGGGAAGTGATCATTGAGGTGTTGCAGAGGAGGTAGGGTGGTTGGTGAGGTGGATGGATGTGTGGAGCGACTGGGGCACCTCACCGGAGGTATGGCCGGAGGTGGAGAAGGTGATGGCGATCAGTGGCGTCAAGGGGTGTTTTTGAGAAATAAAGGGAATGGGAGTAGAAGGGAGAGGGAATCTAACAAACCTAATCTAAGGAGAAAGGGGATAGGGGAGACAACGGGGCTGGTATGGTCGACACCAGAGACGAAGATCTCCGTAGATGAGGTGGCGGCGAAGACGAGGGCAGAGGCGACGTCGGCCGGTGTTGCACGACGCGGACGATGGAAAGGAAGACAACCCAACCACTGGTATTGTGGTTGGGTGATGAATGAGTGAGGGAAGAACCATCGGAGCTTACGGAGGTGTTGTGGCCGGCGAGGAGAGAAGAATGTGGGGGATTCCAGCCCAATCTCAAGCTGAGGAGATGCAGCTGGATCAGGGGCTTCTTAAATAGGCCTCTAGGGAAGGATTTGTGCTTGGAATCCAAGCTTCCAAGCAATGTATAATCGTTGGAGATGGAAGCTTCAAAAAGACCCAAATCTCTCATGCATTCACATGAGAGATTGGGTAGGAATTATGGATCACCGATGGGTTCAGATTGGAGGAGATTACTTAGAGAATCTCCCTTCCAATTTTGGGAGGGATTCTCTGAGCAATCAAGTGGAAATCACCTCCTAAAGCTTGCCAGAGTAGGATTCCTCCGCCATAATTGAAGAGGGACCTATCTGCAAAGATGATAAAGAAGCTAAGGGGCCAAATGCAAGGGTTTTTGAATGATAGGGGTAGAAATGCAATCAGATTAAACCTTTTTGCAAAGTCGGTCAAGATGAGTTCCCCTTAGGTCCAAATTTTGGTACAAATCTAATTTGGACCTAAGGAATCCAATGGTGAAGTGTGAAGTTAGATTTTGGATTTGACCACGTCTGACTGGGTAATTTATGCAGAAACCCAATTTAAGGTAAGTATCTGTCTGAGACCCCATTCTAGGTTAAGATTGGTATAATGGCCAACTTAAAGGTTCTAAGCCTTAGAGAATATTTTTATATGATTTTTAGAGGATTTAGGTGAAATTTATCATGATCAGAACCTTGTTTAATCATGTTGGTCTGTTTTAGGATTTCAAGAAGTCATTTAATTCACAGAACTCACACGAACCCTTTCTGTCAAATCCAACCCACTTTTTATCTTTTTATGACCTTTTGACCTGTGTTTAGCCCTTGAGAAAACCCGTTGTTGTACTGCAATGCTAAAATTGCAGTTTATCCCTTATTTCTTGCTTTTCTCTTAGAAAGGTTATTCAGTGATTTATGACCTCCAGTTGGTTATGTAGGAGCTTTTATTTTCTTCATTGGGTCAAAATGAGCTAGTTAGGGCTCATGATGGTGTTCCCATCATACCCGCATGCCTAGCTTTTGCTAGTCCCTTAGCAAAATTTTAAGGTTTTAACATTGATTCTAGACCATGAGTTCCTTTGCTATTCAAAAACTATGATGTGTGCTTTTTCTGTAGATTAGGTTAGAATGCTAATAGTAGGCCTAGAGGTACTCAAGTACCAACCAAGATACAGACCTGACCAGCTCTAGCCTCAGTTTACCATGAAGGTTTTTAAGGCCCACAGGAAGTATCCTGAGGTTCGTTGGACTCCACAGTGAAAGCACCTATGCTTGTAACATATTTTAGCCTCGGTTCAGTTTGCAGTGCATTTTTTTGTAAGAGAGAGACAGAGGGATTTTCTTTGTTTGGAGAGTTTTCACGCTCTTTTCTTTTCATTTCTAGCTTCGGATTGGCTTCTCAACACGATCTATATCGGATTCCTAGTCCCCATCATCAATCCTCGAAGGGTCCTTAGTAGTTGATTCTTCGATATAGCACCACCCATGGCAACCCCCAAAACCCTAGCTTTCGAGATTTCAAGATAATCCCGCTCATGGCATTCTGTAGCTAAATCCAGACCCTAGCAATCGACATTTCGTGATAATGTCGCCCATGGCATCTGAACCAGCGCAGGGTGCTTACATGCCCCCAGTAGGATATGTAAATATCCTGGGAGACAAGCACCGAGGAGACGATATGTTATTGTGCATCTTCGAGGGGAATTTCCCGCCTCTCTACATCGGGAGCTCGTCCAAATCAACTTTTGTTGATCGACCGCTCCTAATCTAGGTGACTTTTTTAGAACAGTTTAAATGCATTTGCATGATTTTGATACTTATGAGCACTGAACCAGACTGTGTGTGGATTGGGGTGCTTGTGTTACCTAGTCCTGCAAATCAGAGGCCAATTAACGAAGCCAAATACTCCCTAAGCCTTAGACCTAATACTTAAGCTTCGTATTTTCCCCAACCTCTTAAGGACTATCTAGATCTTAGTAGATACTTGAATTTTTAAGAATAGGAGTATAGCCCAAGAGGCCTAAGATCAGCGTTCCTACCAATCTCTTCTGTGTTTCATTAACACTTTTTTTTCTTTTCATTTTCCTTTTCTTGATATGGTCTAGAATTCAGTTAATCCCTTAATTTCTTACTAATGACTATATCCTTTCTTTTTCTTTTCACCTTGTGCTCCATTTTGACATTTTTCACTCTTCCCCCTTTTCTCCTCAAGGTTTGTATGGCCTCAAAATTTTCTTTTCTCCTCTATTTTTTTTTCTTTTTTTCATGATTTTTTTTTTGGTATTTTTGGAATATGTGATTCTTTTGTGAGAACCGTTCTGAACTTTTGATTTTTGTATGTTTGAACTTTACCACCCCACCATGCCTAAGTTTTGCAATGTCCTCATTGTAAACGGAGGGTGTGAAATAGGTTTGGGTTTAGGAATTTTAGAATAGGCTTATCGGGTGGGTGAACGGTCAGGAATGACTGTTGCGGACGATTTCAAACTCTGGCACGTGTACTAGAGGTGGGATCGATTGTTCAAAAATCAAACTCATGGTGCAATAGACGTGAGGTACAGAAGGATAATCAGAAGGATCTTGGGTTTTTGGAATGACGGGTTGCCTCCCGTTAAGCGCTAAATTTAATGCCTTCAGCCGAGCGAGAAATGGTATGGAGTTGGAGTGGTCAAATTAGCTGAGTTTTGTAGAACAAACACCTTGATCAAGAGCCTGGTTGGTAGAACCAGGTGCTTGTTCAGATCAACAGGCTGATGATGTAGCCCAAACCCATTCAATCTGGTGGGTTGATAAATGTAGATCAGGAGGTGTGGAACCCACCATATACTATGGAGCTCGGAATGATGCAGAAGTGTGAATCCAGGGTTTGGCTGAGTCGAATCAGCCTGATCAGAGTAGGGATCCTTAAAATAATCAGTGAATGATGCGGAAACCCTACAGGAGTGATCAAAGAAGGATGGGGCATGATTTTTAATCTGATCAATGTCTGAAACCCAATAAAAATGTGGAGGCAAATCATCTGCAATCGACTCAGTAAGAGGGGAATCGGAATAGAAATTGAATCTGGTTGCGGGTCGGGGTTGAAAATGGGTTTGGATGGGTTCTATATATGTAGAGGAGGTGGCATCAATAAGAATTGTGTATGAGGGCACATCTAAAAAGGAATTAAAGGTGGGTTCATTTAAAGAGTCCTTATAGTAGCCATCAAATTCGAAAGTGAATGCTTGAAGAGTGTTTATAGGATGAAGAAAACCTGAGTCAAGAAATGATTCAAATTCTGGGTTGCAGTCACTCTCGACACTTTCTGGTTTTGATTCCTGAGGATCGAAAATAAATGATTCCATCTCAATGGAACCTGAATTTAAATCAGTGATCTCAAGATCAGGGACCTCAGAGTCGGAGTCGAAGAATGAATCATTTGAGCTGAGGTCGTAGATTGGCTCATAGTCGTCAGGAAACAATGGTTCTCCAAAATCATGGTCAGATTCGAAATCGTCGAAGAAATTGCAAGAATCAAGTTCTGAGTTCGATTCGAGATCAGAGGTTCCACCACAGAATAAATCACAAGATGTAGACTTAGCAACCTGACTTGGGTCTAGCCTATTTGTAGATTCTAAGCTTAAAAATTGTCCTTATAGGGTCTAGGCTCATGTTTTTGGCTTGTAGGGAAAACTAAAGCAAACCCCACTCTTCCAACTCCTTATTTTCTATATCGTAGATTAGCGTGACTTCTGAAAAGTCAATCTGTATCTCTGAGGATGTTGGAGCGGGATATTCAACAAATAAAGGCCCAGAATCATACTCTTCATTTAAGCTTTGATCTTCGTCATACGAGGCCTTGTAATTTTCCCAATAAGTTTCAGATCCAGATTCCAGGCTGAGGATGTGGGTTGAATCACTAGAATCTAGGTCAGAATCACCTTCGAGGGTCACCTTATCAGAATATGGGGCAAGATTTACACCCTCAAGAGGTTCTATTTTAATCTCATCATTACAGGAGTCTCGAAATTCTATGCTTGTTGAACCAAGATTTTGGTTTTCTAGGGCTGCCTCAAAATCGTGTTCTCCTGCAATTGGGACTTCCCAACCTAATTCAAGATTAGGTATGTTATATTCTATCTGGGTTGGGAATCCACAACAACCTTGTGCCTCAAACCTAGGATTTGGGAAGTCATGTTGATCCTCAATGCTGTTCCAAGATGGTTCATTAATTGTTTGAGCCATGTACGGGTAGTTTTGATCGATAACTTGTTTCAACAATTTCATCATCTCTTCCCATTTTTCATGATCATCTTGGTGTTTTTCCCAAAGTACAAAATTTGTCATACATTGGAGATATTCAAAGTTATGCAATTTTTCTATCTCAATGTATCCTGTTATATGAGAATATTCCAGGTTGATCCTTTTGTTGCTTCTGTTAATAACAATTAGGCATAGTTTATGATGAAGGTTGTTGTTGTTGGTACACTAACCTGAATGCTTTCTACTGGCTTTGAGGTTTTGTACTCAATCTCATAAAATTCAAGGGCATCCTCAATCATTCTATCTCTCATCGATCTTTGTGATTCAGGTTTCTTCAATGGTCTTCCTAAGTAACCAAGCTACATATTTGAATCAAATGGTGGAATCAGGATGTAGAATCAAAATTCAAGTTTTAGAATGAAGTGATTTGATCTGAAAGAGAATCCCACTGAAAATAGGTGTGTGTGCTCTAAAGAGAAGGGATTAGGGACTGGATGTGATGTTGACCCAATCAAGGCACCTAAAGATTTTTGGATGACTATAGAGGTTTGGGGCGGATGATACCCTTAGTCAAAAAGCTGTCCACTTGAGAATTACTTGGGCAGCTAGAGAAGGAGAGTCCCGTAAAGACCCCTACACAGTAGAGCACCCCCACGAGTTACAGGGTTTCCCCCACCCAACCTCTCTTGTCACCGAGGGTCCAGGTAGACTAGAATGGATAACTTGATCTCTTAAGTCTACCAATTTTATATCCTAATTTTTGCCTTTGATTTCACTTGAATTAGCAGTTGTTTTGACTTGTGACCTACTTTGGAGGTTGGTTGGCCTACAATGTAGTCCAACTTCACCTGACCTGCCCTAAAGATGGTAGAATGACTCCAGGTCAAGACCTAGAACTCACCCTGATTTGACTCCCAGGTTATTAGGTCCAAGGTTTTTAAGGTTCAAGTGATTTTAGAGCCTGATTTTAGGGTTTTTTCTTGATTAGATCTTCTCAATCGAGGGCTTGGGTAGCACATAATTGCAGGTGGGTTTATTTCCCTTTATGCAGGCAAGTGTGAACTAGCACTCCAAAACCCTAATGTTGAAACCATAATTTGGCTTTATTTCCAAGTCCACTTTGAGTTTTACAAATGTTCTCTTTGGACTTCAAACAAGAAGTGCATAGTCCAAGAAGATTAGAAACTAAGCATAATCCCTAGTAGGCATAGGAATTTTGGGGTAGGCTCTCTAAACAGAATCGCTTCAACTTCAATAAGATTTGAAAAAAATTCGCAAATCAAGAAATTAGCCTTTTAGATGATAATTACTATGAAAATAAGGCAGGTGAGTCCTAATTGATTATTTCCTTTTTGTGTTCCCAAGATTAGGATGTTGACTAGGGAAGAATAGAGAAGTTACCTACCGTGGAGTGGTTGATTTGCACAGGAGATCTCCTCGTGAAATACCTTGCAAAATCACAATAAAGCAAATAGGGCAAGCTAATGCTCAAATATAATCAAATAATGCAAAGAATAATGGTGAATTGCACGTTACTCCCCGGCAACGGTGCCAAAATGTTCAGAGCACTGAGTCAGTATTTAAGAGTTGCATTGTAGTACAGCCGAAAAAGCGTTGAAAATAAATATAATTTATTACTCAAATTTAAAGTTCGAGGTCGAACACAGGGAGCAAATGAAATTCACGCACTAATCTCAATAATAAATGCAAATTGAGCACATGATACTACTCAAAATCTAATTAGGATTGTAAAACATGAGTATATTATGAATAAAAAGAATTATACCTAATAATAATGGAGAGGTTATGAAAAATTGGATGTCTGATTAGAAAATTAGACATCTTAAAGGTTATGTGCTACAGTGCCTTCCTTTCCTTAGCTTCTTCTCTTTGATTTCTCTTGCGATCTCTCTTCTTCTTTCTCTTTCGTCTTTCCATAGCTATCTCTATCTTCTCCTTCGTTTCTTTCTCTGTCATTGGCTCCTTCCTCTCTTTGTCTTCTCTTTCTTTTGCCTTGCTCTATCTTTCTTCCTTCTTCTCTTTCTCTACCATCTGCTTGTTCTTCTTTAGTTTCTTCCTTTGCCTTATGAAGCTTAGCTTCTTCCTTCTTTCTTCTTTCTCCTCCTTGGCTTCTTCCTTCTTCTCTGGCCCTTCTCCTTCCTTCTTCTTCTTCCTTCCTTCTTCGCCTGACCTCCTCTTCTTCCTCTCTAATTTGACTAAGTGCCGAGATTAAGCTTTCCAAGGCAAAACACCCCTTCCCCTACATAGTATTCCTCTCTTTCTCTCTTCTCTATTTTAGGTTCTGTCTCCCAGAGCCACAACAAGTTTGGGTAATCGGACCTAACGGAGACCCAGGTCCAGGCTCACCGGCGTGGGTGGTGAGCGAGGAGTGATTCGGTAGGGTAAACGAGTCGTGGCCAGGTCCATGTGGGCAGTGTCGCAGATGAGGCCTTGAGAGGGGGAGAGAGGGACCTCACCCCGTGAGTTGGACGCGATAAGCCTTTGGCAGAAATTCCTTTTATGCGCACCTATCCGCTCATCTAGTTCTGAGGTGGGACTAAATGTCCCACCTTCCTTTTCACGTTGCAACAGTAGATGTCTGGATTAATTAGTGAGGCTGCTATGGCCTTTGACTCCACTTGATAGCCTAGATGAGTTCATGCCTCAAGTCCACGTCATTTAAGCCTCTTGCCTGGAGCAACAGCAGCTGGAGCATGGCAAGTGAGCTTCAATCTCCTTCGTCAATGGCGGCCTGTGGTCGATACCTGAAAACATGAGAACGGCCTCGCAGCCATGCCAAATCATCTAGGGAGCTCCACCGAGGCACAACGAGTGTACTGTGGTGGTTGGCGTGGCGTAGGGATGGCTGTGGTGGCAGATCTAGGGTTCTCTGTGGGCGTGTGAGTGGGTGTGTTCGGGGGTGCTTTTGGGTGGTCGACGGAGTGAATAGAATAGTGGGAAATAATCAGTGAGGTGTTGCGAAGGTTGTAGGGTGGTTGGTGAGGTGGATGAAGGTGCGGAGCGACGGGGGCACCTCGCTGGAGGTATGGTCGGAGGTGGAGAAGGTGATGGCGATCAGTGGCATCGAGGGGTGTTTTTGAGAAATAAAGAGAGGGAATGGGAGTAGAAGGGAGAGGGAAGCTAACAATCCTAATCTATGGATGAAGGGGACAGGGGAGACATCGGGGCTAGTATGGCCGACGGCAGAGACGAAGATCTCCGTAGATGAGGTGGCGGTGAAGACGTGGGTGGAGGCGACGTCGGCCGGTGTTGCGCGATGTGGACGATGGAAAGGAAGACAACCCAACCACTAGTATTGTGGTTGGGCGAAGAATGAGTGAGGGAAGAACTACCGGAGCTTGCAGAGGTGTTGCAGCCGGCGAGGAGAGAAGAATGTGGGAGATTCTAGCCCAATCTCAAGCTGACGAGATGCGGCTGGATCAGGGGCTTCTTAAATAGGCCTCTAAGGAAGGATTTATGCTTGGAAGCCAAGCTTCCAAGCAAGGTATAATCGTCGGAGATGGAAACTTCAAAAAGACCCAAATCTCTTATGCGTTCGCATGAGAGATTGGGTAGGAATTATGGATCACCAATGGGTTCAGACTGAAGAAGATTACTTAGATAATGTCCCTTTCAATTTTTGGAGGGATTCTCTGAGCAATCAAGGATAAATCACCTCCTAAAGCTTGCCGGAGTAGGATTCCTCTGCAATAATTGTGGAGGGCCCTATTTGCAAAGACGATGAAGAAGCTATGGGGCCAAATGTAAGGGTTTTTGAAAGATAGGGGTAGAAATGCAATTAGACTGGACTTTTTTGCAAAGTGGGTTAAGATGAGTTCCCCTTAGGTCCAAATTTTGGTATAAACATAATTTGGACCTAAGGAATCAAATGGTGAAGTGTGATGTTGGATTTTGGGTTTAACCACGTCTGATTGGGAAATTTATGTAAAAACCCAATTTAAGGTAAATATCTATCTGGGATCCCATTCTAGGTCAAGATGGATTCCAATGGCCAACTTAAAGGTTCTAAGCCCTAGATAACATTTTTCTATGATTTTTGAAGGGTTTAGGTGAATTTTATCCTGATCAGAACCTTCTTTAATCAAGTGGGTCTGTTTTAGGGTTTCAAGAAGTCATTTATTTCACAGAACTCACACGAACCCTTTTCTGTCAAATATAGCTTACTTTTTATCTTGTTAGGACCTTTTTACCTATGTTTAGCCCTTGAGAAAACCCGTTGTTGCACTTCTATGGTAAAATTATAGTTTTACCCCTTATTTCTTCCTTTTCTCTCAGAAAGGTTATTCAGTGATTTATGACCTCTAGTTGGTTATGTAGGAGCTTTTATTCTCTTCATTAGGTCAAAATGTGCTAGTTAGGGTTCATGATGGTGTTCCCATCATGCTCCTGTATAACCGTTGAAGAGCCGTAATTCATTGCATATCATTTCTACGAAGGATACATTAAAAATAAGATTAAATCTGTAGTTTTAATAGAAGATCATAAATTAAGGGTAATAACAGGGTTTCCTAGGGGTTTATTAAAGGTTAAATGTGCACTAAAGTTTAATAAGGGGGTCCATGCAGACAGAAATGGGTTTTCATGCATCTCAAGAATTAATGGACATCTGAAACCCTAAAATCAAACCTGCTTAATTAAATGAAGTTTTGATCAGGATAAAATTCATCTAAACCTTCTAAAAATAATATAAAAATATTCTATAAGGTTTGGTACCTTTGATTTCACCATTAGAGCCCATTGTGACCTAAAACATAGTCTTAGATAGACAACTATCCTAATTTGGGTTTCTACATAAATTACCTAGTCAAACATGGTCAAAACCAAATTTGACTTTACCATCAGATTCCTTGGCTCCAAATTAGGTTTGTACAAAAATTTGGGCCCAATCAGAGATCCTCTTAACTTAGTTTGCATTCCAGTCTAGTCTAACTCTTTTTCTTACACACACACCCCTAACTTTTTGAATTATTTGCAATAGGTCCCTAAGATTGTCATTTTATTTACAAATTAGTCCCTTCTCCATTATTGCAAAGGAACTCCTACTCCAGCGACCTTCAATCAGAGATTTCTCACTGATTCGTTGACAAATCTCTCCCAAAAATGGAAGGCCTCCTAACGGGATCCCCTTCCATCTGAGCTCATTCATGGCCTTCCAAAGCCATTCAAGAGCTCATGCGAACTGCTGAAAATCCTAAACCTAAAATTGTGAAATTCGAGCCCTTCAAGCTTATTTCCAAGCTTGGAGACTCGCCCAAATGCCTATAAAAGCACGCCTGTGGCATTCCTCACCTCCTTAGCTCATTTTTGGTCAGTTTCCCACTGCCTTCGCTTCTCCCCAGCTGAAAGCTCTGTGAGCTTTGGCGAGCCCTCATGACCACCTTCTTCATCCACCCTCACAGACAATAGTGGTTAGATTCTTCTTCCCCACGTTCTTCCACATCTCGCAATACCGGCTAGTGCCCCCATCCTTGTCTTCCTCACCGCTCCTTCACCACCGGAGGTTTCTTCTTCTCTATCATCGGCCAGTCAAAGCTAGCACCTCTCCGTCCCTTTCATCCAATTAAAGTAGGTTAATTAGGTCCCTCCAGTTCCCTTGGTTCTTTTCCCTCCTTCCAAACTCCCAATCAACCCTCGACGCCACCACCATCCACCTTCGTTCCCATTTTCGGCCACACTTCTGATGAGCTCTTCTGCTCACCTCATGCCACCAAATGCCTTGCCAACCCTTCCAAAAGCTTTGCCATTCATCAACCATCAAAAGCCCTCTCCTATTTAGGGCTATTCAACCCTCCAAACCTCCTCCAAACAACCCACTACCAAAGCACCATTTTCAACTTCACCTGACCACCACACATGCCCTTATGCCTCGCAACCACCACCATCACACTCTACACCCTCCGGTGGTGCTCGTGGACTTTTTTAATGTGGCTGAGAGGCGATGTTGATGGTTTTCAGCTCTTTACTGGAGCACTGCCGCCGCGTCATCTTCTTTGACTTCGTGGTGTTCTAGCTATGGTATCCCCAAGTCTCAGCTCTAGGATGTACCTAGGTCTTCCATTGGAGGAACACACTTTCCCTCGACCGCAATTAGAAGATATTCTTAGATCCTATGCCAAATTAAGTGAAGCACACAGCAATAGCTGCACGCAAAGAAAGAAGTGGGATTTAGTCCCACAACGGTGCGAGAAAAGCATGCAACTACACTTATTAAGTTTTTGTGTTTATGTCTCTTCACCTCAGGCACTGGGGATGATGTCCTCATTACACTCGCCCACCCCTACCTAACTAAGCCTCCACTCCTCAGCTTCTACCCACGCTGGTAGCCTTGGACCCGATACTGCTTATAACAGAATACCTGATTGGCGGACCGATTGTTTGAGAAAGGAAGGAAAGAGAGAGAAAATGGGGGAGGGGGTTTTGCTCTATGTTGGTTCCCCTCTGCGACACTTAGTCGCTAAAAGCCTTGGCTCCCCATGTGTTCTGAAGGAAAGGACTTAGAAGAGAAGAGGAAAGGATTAAAGAAAGCTTTAAGAAGAGAAGAAGAGAAGGACGTTAAAGTCATCTGATCTAAAAAGTTGACGTCTTATTGAGCATTTGATACTTTGGCTACTTAAGCTTGAGTGACATTACTGGTTCAGGGCACCATGCAATTATTTGATGTATTGAGTAATTAGTATATATGTATCTACACTAATAATTGGTGATTTAAATCACCATTATTTTGTCTTAGATATCTTTTTGTCCTCTTTAACTTTTGCAACACTCATGTTCTCCATTGAAGATTAGTTTTGAGTAGATATTATTCATTGAATATCTTTATTGGTTTGATTTCTTGTACTCATTTATATATTCATTTTGATTAGCATGTGAATTGCAATACTTGCTCTTTGTGTTCAACCTCAATCTTCACTTCTTGATTTCGAGTTATAAATTGTATTTGTTGATCGAGCTATTTAAGAGATTTAGCTACAATGACGAAATGACTTTAAACCTCCTATTTGGCCCTGTCAACAATGCATGTGTAGCATAGTCAATGAAAATGTAAAACACTTAAATTTATAAAAATTAGAATCAAAAGTGAGTCTGAGATCGTTCGTAGGGAGCAATTGTGCAATTTAATTCACCAATCACAATTTCTCAAAAGAATATGCAATTGAAATCAATAAGATACTCAAAATGATACTTCAATAAGAACTAGAAGAATAGTGCAAAAAGATGGGGTTAAAATAGTGATTTGAATCACCAAATTAACCCTCAAAGTTAAGCTCTTAATCTACTTAAATATTTGAACAGTAAACCACAATCAATAACCCACATCAAGTACTTTAAGTCTTTCAATAGTAACTAGCAAAATGCCTCAAACGATAGAGCAAGGCATCAGACACCTTATCAGAAGAGGCACAGCACCACAGAAGAAGCACAATGGCTTCTCTCCTTCAAGCCTTAGAAGAGGCATAGCAGCAACAACAAAGGCTCAAGGGCCTCACACAAATCTCGTAGAGGGTAAGTGTTGAGAGAAGGAGAGGGCTTGAATCCCAATGCAGCAAAAACCCCCTCCTCCCTCTTAGATTCTCTTTCTTCTCTTCCTAGCTCATAACAGAGCAAACCCAGTTTGTTGGGTAAATGGATCAGGAACAATACCAGGTCCAAGCTTACCGAGTGTGCAGGTGAGCGAGGGTGCGCAGGCGCATGTGTTGAGGGACCTAACCCCTGTGTGCTTAGGCGAACAATAGAGAGGACTTTTTCCTTATATGCATAGCTGAAGGTGCCTTAGTTTACGATGTAGGACTAATGTCCCACGTCTTCTTCGCGTGCCAACTGCAAGTGGTGTAGCATCTAGTTAGGGATGAAGGAAGCCCTAGCAATAGCAATTGATGGCCCAGGAGGACTCCTGGGGATGGACCCCAGCACCTGGGGGTGGTAACAATGAAGAACACGGCCGAAGAACTACAGTGGAGGTCAGAGAAGAATGTCGTAGTGGCGATGCTCCGGTGGGTTCCTGAAACCACGAATACGGCCTTTCGGCCATGTCAAAAATAGCTCAAAAGCTTCACTTGGAAGAGGTGAACATGATGGTGGGTTTGGCATGTGGTAGGTGTGTGTGTGCGTGGCAAGGTAAGATAAGGTGAATGAAGGTGGTGGTGCTTGGTGGGCGATTTTGGTGGTTAATAGCACGAATTTTGTTGGGGCTTCTGATCATAAGGTCAGGACGATGCTTCTGGAAATGGTGGCTAGATGGTTGATGCAGTGGAGGTGCCCCGCATGCTCGCCGGAGTGCGACCAGAGCTGGGAAAGGTGACGATGAAGCAGTCGTGTGAGCATGTGAATTTAGAGTTTAAGTGTATGAGTAGAGTAAAGGGAAGGTGAGGAGTCGAAGGGAGGTAGTTGCAGACGATGAGAGGGTAGAAACAATGCCGGCTGTGATTTGTTGGTGTAGGAGACGAAGGAAGCTCCAAGGAGAGGAACAACGACGTCTGAAGGAGGAGGAAGCCCCTCGCAGGTATGGCGAGGTGCAGACAACGGAGAGGAAGTAGGACCTGCTGCTTATAGTACGTGGCAGGAAGTGAAGAGGTTGGAGGAAGAGGGTCGCCGGAGACGAGCTTGGAGCAAGCTGGAAGTAGAGGAAGGCGAAGATTTATGGGCCAAAAACTCACTAAGGAGCGAGGCCTTGTGATGGGGGACGTTTTAAAGGTCTTCGGGCATGCTCTATGCTTGAAAGCAAGCTTAAGGAGCTCAAACTTTTAAGGAAGAAGATCCCTGATCTTGAGGAGTTCGCATGAACTCTTGGATGTGAATTGAGGTCCAAGACTTGGTTCAGACGATTAGGGATTCTCTAAAGATCATTCCTTCCAATTTTGGAAGGAATTGGCTAAGAAATCAAGGAGAAATCCCAGATTGAAGGTCGGTGTGTTTGGGTTGACACTATTAATGGTGGAAGGGACCATTTTGAAGAAAATGACGAGAAGTTAGAGCGCTAAATGTAAATATTTCCAAAGCTAGAGGCTTGGGTGTGAAAAACAGAGTTAAAATGGACTATAATGCAAACTAGGTCAAAATGGACTCTGATTGGGCACAAATTTTGCTCTTAACCTAATTTGGACTGAAGGAATCTAATGGTGAAGTTCGATTTCAGTTTTACCCAAGTTTGATTGGGTAATTTGCATAGAAATCCAAATTATGGTAGAAATCTATCTGACTCTGTTTAAGGTCAAAATAGGTTCAAATGGTCAATCAAGGATACCAAACCTCAAGAATATTTTATATAAAATTTAGGAGATTTAGATGAATTTTATCCTATCTAGAACCTCTGTAATTAAAATAAGTCAGAAATTAGGATTTTGGGTGTTGTTTTGGTTCCCAAAATACTGTGAAATCCTGTTTCTGTCTGCATGGACCCATTTATTACTCGTTAATGCTCATTTGACCTTTAGTGTACCCTTGATAATCCCATGGTTATTTTGTGTTCATGATATGTGATGAGAGCCTCATCATGAGCCATAACTAGCTCATTTTGACCCAATAAAGAAGATAAAAGCTCCTACATAACCTAGAAGAAGGCCTAAATGAAGGAATAAGTGCTCTGAGAAGAAAACATGAAATAAAGGTTAAAACTACAATTTTACCATTGCAGTACATAAACGGGATTTCTCAGAGGCAAAACATAGGTCAAAAGGTCTAAATAAGATAAAAAGTGGGTTGAGTCAATCAGAAATGGGTTCATGTGTAATTTATGAATTAAATGACATTTGGTAACCCTAAAATAGACCTGCTTAAATTAACAAGATTCCGGTCAGAATAAAAATCAAGTAAACCCTCTAAAAATCATGAGAAAATATCCTCTAGGGTTTAGAACACTTAATTTGGCCTTTGGAACCCAGTTTGACCTAGATTAGGGTCCTAGCTCATCAATTGACCTAATTTAGGTTTTTACGCAAAATGTCCAGTCAAACGTGGTCAAACCTAAAATCCAACTTCACCATTGGATTCTTTAGGTCCAAATTAGGTTTGTACCAAAATTTGGACCTAAGAGGAGGTCATCTTAACCTACTTTGCAATTTAGTACACCTAAATCATAATTTGGTCCCTATCTTTTGAAAATCATTGCAGAGAGCCCCCTAATTTCCTCGCCACCTTTGCAATCAAGTCCTTCTGCCATTGTTGGGGCAGAATCCTTCTCCGGCGAGGATTAGAGAGGGAATACTCTCTGATTCCTCAGAGATCCCCTCCCAGAAATGGAAGGGAGATTCTCTGAGGAATTCCCTTCCATTTGAGGCCTATCACGATCTCTGATTTGAGCCCAATCTCTCATGCGAACACACGAGGGATTGGGGTATCCACCCACTTTCCTTCTCCGGCGAACCGTCGGAGATGATTGCGTGCCCTCCACACACTAGAAAGTTCGGCCAGCACCTATAAAAGAATCCCCAAACCCGGCCGCTCAATTTCAGACTTGTCTTGGCGGAGATTCTCCCAAATTTTCTTCTCTTCTATCTCCGGCCAAGGAACCCGCAAGCTCCAGCGACCTCCTCCCCTCCTTCTCATCGCTCTGCTGCCATACCAGCAGCAAAGTCCACTTCACCTCTTCCTCCCACGTCTCGCTGTACCAAGCGTGCGTCCCCCCGACCTCTTCCTCGTCGCTGCTCCCTCCCTCAGGGTGCTTCTTCTCCGACGACGGCAGCTACAAGCCGTCCAGTACGCTGCCTCTCTCCCTTCCAGAACACTCCAGATATATTCCCCTTCTTCCCCTCTCTCTGTTCCCCCTTAAATTTCATTTAATTACACCTCGACCACACCTGACCACCGCCATCTTCCATCCCTCCGGTCGACCTCCGACGAATCGCTCCCGTCACTCCACACTTCCGCACGACTCACCGACCGACTCAGAGGCTCCGCCTCACCTCACCGAACAACCTCCGCCCATCCACCATCCCTCTACGCCTCCTCAACGCTCCCCCGAACACACCCACAACTTCGGTCTCAGGATGACCTAGGCACGCATGCCTAAGCCATCCCACTACCTGCTGCACTGTGCACCACCTTCGTCATGCCACGGCGAAGGTCCCCAGCTGATCTGATTAAGTCGAGAGGCTTATTTTGTGTTTGACAGTATTCAAGCCCCTGCCGCCATTGACAGTGACGCGGAGTAGCTCCAGGCTTCAGGACTCCAGACTTCAGGTGCAGCGGACTCGGGCAAGCAGTGTGAAGTTATCTGGTCCAACAAGGAACGCAGCGAAGTCCGCAGCCTTGGCAATCGAAGAAGGTCTTCTACGGGTGCGCGCGAGAGTAGGGTAGGACTAATAGTCCCACATCGGCAAAATATGAAGCGTAGGTATGATTTAAATTGATTTTTGTTACTGTCTCTTCGCCTCCAAACGCACAGGGGTGAGGTCCCTCACCTTACTCACGCTTGCCTCATCCCCGGTTTCACCTCGCGGATCTGGTGGGCTCCAACCCGACCCTCTCTGAGCGCACCTCGTGCATCACCCACACGCCGGTGCGCCTGGTCCCGGGTGCGAAATCCGAGCCGATTACCCGCGGCTCTGGGAGAGCATCCTTTGAGCGAATTGCAGAGAGAGAGAGACGTGTGGGTAGAGGGACAGGGTAGGTTTTGCTTCCCCGTTGTGCAGGCAGGCTGGGCAGTGAAGAAAAGAAACTTAGCCAAAGAAGAAAAAGAAGAAGCAGCAGAAGAAGAGACTGAGCGAGGCAGAGAAGAGAAGTAAGGAGGAAGACTTGCAGAGAAAGCAAAAGTCAGCAAAGGCCAAGACAGAATCAAAACAGGAAGAAGAATAGTTACATTTAAGACGTCTGATATAGAAATTAGACGTCAAATCCTGTTATTTTAGCAATTGTTTTTCTCAATTGCCTTTCATTTAAAAGTTGTATTCTTTAGTCTTTAAAAGTACTTAGATTGCTCACTGTGTTCGACCTCGGATACTCCAGTTTTCGAGTAATAAAATTCTCTATTTGTTTGAACGCTTTGTCGGCTATATTACAACTTGTTATCTTTTAAAACCTGATCGAGCATGATAAACATTTTGGTGCCATTGCCGGGGAGCAACGGGCACTTTTAAAGCTTTTGATTACAACTTTGCTATCCAATATTTGACCTAACTCCTCTCTTTTGTTGTGCTCAAAACAGGGAAAGCAAAAAAAAGAAAAGGAAAGAAGAACAGCTGCACAACAGACACTCCAAGAAACAGGTAATTTCCATAAGCCCTCCCTCTTAACTCCCTCAAAATCTGAAAAGAAAAAAAAAAAGAAGAACAATCAACTTAGGGCTACCTGTTTCGTATTTAGTAACTCATCAAGTTGCCTGATTTTCATTTCAACACATTTTTATCTGCTCATCCAACTAAGGTAATTAGGGCTAAAACTTTCTTGATTGAGCCTTAGGTACTAAATTCCGAGGCAACTAAATTGGATCCACTAGAGCCAAGTTAAGAATTAAAAAGCTAGGATTTTTAGAGACACATCTTATCTTAAACAAAGAAACAAATTTTTCCAAAAAGGGGTGTGCCTAAACCTTGTTTGAAAAGATCTATACAAGAGGAACCCTAAGCAAATCAGGCTTTTAATCCATTTGAACCCTAAAAGAAAGGACCTAAAAGCTCTCAAAGGAACAAGAGGTGAAGTTAATCCCTTGGGGCAACCAACCTTAAAATTAGGTCAATTTTTCACTCAAAATACCTAAAAGTTCAAGTGGAACATTAAGCACCTTGATCTTAAAGTAAAAAAGGTAGACTTAAGAGGTCAAGGTCCCCATTCTGGTCTACCTGGAACCACAGTGACAAGAGAGGTCGGGTGGGGGGAAACCCTGTAACTCATGGGACGCTCTACCGTGTAGGGGTCTTTGCGGGACTCTCCCTCTCTGGCTGCCCAGGTATTTCTCAAGTGGACGACCTTTCTGACTAAGGGGTCCATCCGCCTCGAACCTCTATAGTCACCCAACAATTTTTGGGTGTCTTGATTGGGTCCAGCACCTTCTAATCTCATCACATCCTTCGGTGCATGTTCTGTAGGAGGTCCTTAAGACCACCCTTAGGACCTCCTTTAGAAATTCACTCTCGCCGATGCCAAGCCTCGACGCCCTTGTTTGTGCAGCAACCCCACCACATAAATCTTTCATCTGATTCAGACCCTGGTTCTCCTTCTTCTTCCATCATGGCACAACCCATTGAAGAGGAGAATAACCTTGAACACCAACTTCAACGCCTTAATGATCTCTTTCAAAACTTTGTAAACCCACCGCAGTGACCTATGATGCGAGATCACTATAATCCCGCTGCGGTGGCGATCAAACCTCGAGTACGAATCCCGATTGGAGGACCTGATTCTGAACTGAAGCCCAATATGATTCATGCCATACTGAAGTTTCATGGACTTAACTCTGAGGATCCATTCCCACATTAAACAACTCAAGCACCTGGCCCAGACCTTCGGGTCAGATCTACAAAATTGGGATATCCTACTCATGAAATGTTTTCGTTCTCCCTCTTGGACAAGGCCGCACACTGGTATCAAACTCAGACCCGTCCGATCAACACATGGGAGGAACTTCAGTCCGAATTTTTGAAAAAATTCTTCACCGTTGGCCGGACGAATGCCTTGCACCACTAGATCACTCATTTCACTCAACAACCGGGAGAACCTCTTCACGAAGCATGGGATCGATTCTTAGATCTCATGTGAAAGTGCCCCCATCACGAAATTCCTAAGTGGGAACAAGTCCAGTCTTTTTACCAGGGACTTCATGAAGATATTCATTTACTCGTCAATGCAATGTGCGGAGGAAACATCATGGGTCAACATGAGGACACGGTGTGGGAGATTCTCGAAAACATGTGCGAGAACTCCATAAATAATGACTCCATGGGCTTATTCGACAGGACGAATGCCCGCGCATCGACGAATCTAAGAGGGACACATGAGATGCAGGACCTGTCCACTTCCGTCGACTTGGAACTGATGGCCAGTCGGTTGGACAAGGTTTCTATCATAGAAAAGAAGGTGGACGAGCTAACTCGGCATTTGCAGCAAGCCACCTCTGCGCAAAACTCTTTTGCACGACCACCTCTGGCAAGGGAAACTATGTAAAACATCTATCACCAATCTGCCAAGGGGATGGACCCATATCCACCCCCGTCTACCTCTCAGACCGGAGTGACCTCCGATCCATTCTACTCAAGTTGGGGGAACTCTGAACCCTCATATTCTAACTTTCCTAAGGTTCCTCAGAACTGCGAGGACCTGAACGGCATCCAGAATGACCCATTATCCAATATCTACAACCCTGGATGGCGAAATCATCCTAACTTTCAGTGGGCGGGAAATTCTTAAAGACCACCATATCAACCCCGTCCACAAGCCCCTCGTCCATATCAGCCGCCTCAACCTCGGCCCAATCCCACCTACCAATCCGGGCAAAACTAGGATCAAATGACTCTTACCCTTCAAGCACTGGCTGACATTCAAAAGATGAATACGGCAATGCAAAAACATCACAAGGACGAGATCACAGAGGTTCGCAACCAACTGGCCCAGATGGCAAATTCCCGCCAACCTGGCACCCTCCCTTCGCAACCTCTGCCCAACCCAAATAACGTGCCGACCCAGAGGCGCACTATGAATCCAAATTCAGACCAAGCACATTTGACTTATCAGGCCCCTGCTGCTCCATCGCCAGACGGGATGGAAGCTTCAACATCTTATGCGGGATTCCAGCAACAGCCACCCCTCCTACCAAACCCAAACCAAAATCAGGCCGGATTAAACTCTGTAACAACACGTAGTGGTAAAACAACCCAAGATCCACATTATCCGAACCACTCTAAGCCTGATAATAGCCAAGACCCTAGGATAGTTATCCAAGATACCACTGTCCCAGATCAAGAACCTGGACCTATCCTAGAAGAACCAGCTAGGATCCCATTTCTTGAGGCCTTGACCAAAGGAAAAGGATAACCAAACACGTGGCTCCCGAGGAGGATCTGGTCAAGCTCTTTGAACAGGTCCAGATAAACATCCCATTGATGGATGCAATTCGCCACATATCGACTTACGCAAGATTCTTGAAAGACCTATGTACACCTAAATGTAAGCCGCGAACCAAGGATGGGAATCCAATCTTACTGTCAGAGCAAGCCAGCTCTGTCATCTTGAGCAAACTCCCACCCAAGGCTAAAGACCCAGGAACTCCCTTGATTTCCGGCAAAATTGGTGAAACCCAATTTGATAGAGCCTTACTAGACCTAGGTGCCTCCATAAATTTAATACCTACATCCCTCCTCGACCACCTTGAAGAATCTGAACTTAAACCCACTGAGGTGACATTGCAGTTAGCTGATCGATCCATCAAGTCACCTAGAGGAATACTCGAGGATGTCATTGTTAGGGTACGAGATTTCTATTTCCCGGTGGACTTCATAGTACTGGACATGGATGCACCTAAGAACCCAAGGGACACACCAATCATATTAGGGAGACCCTTTTTGGCCACTGCTAGGGCCAACATAAACTGCGAAGAGGACCAGATAGAATTAAAATTTGGGAATCAAAACCTGAAGATTGACATTTTTAAGGCCCAACAAGGGATTAATTGTGGGGTTATGGAGGAAATATGTGATATCAGAGCCGTGGTTGATGAATTGCATATAGAGGACAACCTGATTATCCCTGATCAACCACTAGAGAATCAAAACCCGCTAACAGAGGAGTGCGAACATGATCTAGACACACCTATGACTCCTACCCTTGTTCCTGATACAAACCCCGAACTGCTGACAATCCTGTCATGGAACTCAAGCCCTTCTCGAACATCTAAAGTACGTCTTTTTGGATTCGAATCAGACGTTTCCTGTGATTATCAACTCTCGACTCACACCTGACCAGGAACTCCGTTTGATTTCTGTTCTCCAGCAACATCGTAGAGCCATTGGATGGACTCTTGATGATTTGACTGGTATAAGCCCTTCATACTGCACACATCAAATCTACACATAAGAAGGCGCACGACCTTCAAGAGAAATGCAAAGACGCTTAAACCCTAACCTACAGGAGGTCGTGAAAAAGGAGATCATAAAGTGGTTAGATGCAGGGATCATCTACCCGATCTCCGACAGTCGTTGGGTGAGTCCAATACAGGTGGTGCCTAAAAAGGTAGGACTTACCATTATCACGACTGAAGTCGGAGAAGTCATTCCTACCCAGTTAGCTAACTCGTGGAGAGTCTGCATTGATTACAGAAGACTCAATTCCTCCACGAAGAAGGATCATTTCCCACTACCGTTCATTGATCAGATCCTCGAGAAACTAGCGGGAAATAGGTTCTTCTGCTTTCTTGATGGGTTCTCCGGTTACAACCAGGTGGCAATCCATCCAGAGGACCAAGAAAAGACCACATTCACCTGCCCCTTCAGGACGTACGCGTTTCGAAGGATGCCATTTGGGCTCTGCAATGCACCTGCAACTTTTCAGCGGTGCATGCTTGCCATATTCTCAGATATGGTAGGTGACTATCTGGAAGTCTTCATGGATGACTTTTCAGTTTTTGGAGAATCATTTGACGATTGCCTCCAACACTTGGTCCAAATACTCAGGCGGTGCATCGAGGTGAATTTGGTTCTTTCCTGGGAAAAGAGCCATTTCATGGTGCCTGAGGGAATTATCCTGGGACATTTAATCTCGGAGAAAGGCATCCAAGTGGATCGAGCTAAGGTTAACCTGATTTCCAAGCTCCCTATGCCTAGCTCGATTAAGGACATCTGATCTTTTTTGGGGCACGTCGATTTTTACCATCGATTTATCCCTGATTTCTCCAAAATCGCACGCCCCCTAACCAATCTTCTCTCCAAGGATGTGCCTTTCGAAATTTCCAAGGAATGCACTCAAGCATTTGAGATCCTACGTGACCAAGTCACCCAAGCCCCGATCCTACAGTCCCCTGATTGGTCTCAACCCTTTGAGATCATGTGCGATGCATCTGACTTCGCTGTGGGAGCAATTTTGGGGTAGAAAATTGACGGGAAACCTGTGGTCATTTACTATGCCAGCAAAACACTGGATGAGGCTCAACGTAACTATACGGTTACTGAGAAAGAGCTGCTTGCCGTAGTATTTGCCCTAGAAAAATACAGACCATACCTTCTGGGTTCCCGTGTTATCATATACTCAGATCACACAGCTGTGAGGCATCTCCTTGCAAAGAAGGACGTGAAAACTCGATTAATCTGATGGATCTTGCTGTTGCAAGAATTTGACCTTGAGATTTGTGATAAGGCAGGAAAGCAAAATGTGGTAGCTGATCACTTATCCCGCCTTCCTTCTGAAATAATTGACCCTTCCGGACCTATCACAGAACACTTTCCTGATGAGCACCTCCTGACTATGAGTACAATTCTTCCATGGTTCGCAGATATAGTAAATTACCTGGCATCACATCAGATTCCGTCCGATTGGCCGAAGGCCAAGAAGGACAAATTGCGTTCCGATGCCAAGTATTACCTTTGGGAAGACCCGTATCTATTCCGCATTGGTGCTGATCAGATAATTTGATGATGAGTCACGAAAGTGGAAATCAAAGACATACTCTCATTTTGCCTTGACCAGGCATGCGGTGGACATTTCTCAGAACATAAAACTGCATCAAAAGTCCTCCAATGTGGCTTTTATTGGCCCACAATTTTCAAGGATGCATACGGTCACTATAAGGCATGTTCCCATTGCCAGACTCTGGGCAACATGAGCCATCAAGACATGATGCCTCCACAGCTGATATTGGTATGCGAAATTTTTGATGTCTGGGGGATTGATTTCATGGGACCCTTCCCGATCTCGGATGGCTTCGAATACATCTTACTCGCAGTTGACTATGTGTCGAAGTGGGTAGAAGCCATTCCGACCTGAACCAACAATCATAAAGTTGTTATAAAATTCGTTCATCAAAACATTTTCTCAAGGTTCGGGATCCCACGTGCTATAATTTCCGACGGAGCGACCCATTTCACAAACGCTCAGTTCAGGTCACTGATGACCAAATACGGGGTGTCACACCGAATCTCTACTCCTTACCACCCCCAAACTAATGATCTAGCTGAGTTATCTAACCGAGAGATCAAGAAGATCCTTCAGGTTACTGTTCGACTTGATAGAAAAGATTGGTCTTCCTGGCTTCCAGAAGCATTGTGGGCCTATAGGACCGCTCACATGACCCAATTAGGAATGTCTCCCTTCAGACTAGTGTACGGGAAGGCATGTCACCTCCCCGTCGAATTGGAGCATAAAGCCTATTGGGCAGTACAAAATTGTAATCTAGATCTTTCTAAGGCTGGAACCCACAGAGGACTTCAAATAAGCGAGATCGATGAATTACGCCACGACGCGTATGAGAACTCGCGAATTTACAAAGAATGGGTTAAAGCTTTTCAGGACAAACACATTTCTAGAAAGGTCTTTCATCTTGGTCAAAAGGTTTTACTCTTTGATGCCCGACTCAAATTATTCCCAGGAAAGCTAAGATCTAAGTGGGTCGGACCTTACCTAGTCCGACAAATCTTTGGAAATGGAGCCATTGAAATCAGCCCACTTTGCCACGATTCCGAACCCTTTGTTGTGAACGGACAGAGACTCAAACCGTTCATTGACATGACTGATATAGATTTGGCTGAGTCATCCTTTACACTCCATTCCTCTTGAGCTCATTGCGCCCAGTCGATGGCATAAAACTCAGCGCTTAACGAGAGGCAACTCATCATTCTGTGAAAAACTTGAAACCTTTTCTGACGTCTCTTTGCGGAATTCATATTGCACTTTAGGGTTCATCCATTAGAACAGCCAACCTCACCTCAGGTATCCCTACCCGAGATTAGAAACTGTTCGCAACAAGTCACTTCGACCCATTCACTCACCACACACTTGTCCTAATGCATGAACTAAGCTGAAATCGAACCCACCTAATTTACAATGGGGACATTGGAAATCTTAGGCATGGGGGGTACGAAAGTGCAAAATGTCAGGAAAATTCATATCAAGAAAGGGTTTCAATTAAAAAAAAAAAGAGACTTGATGGAGGGGAGGAACAATTCAGGGTCATACAAATGAGAAGAGGAAAAGAGTAAAATGACAAAAAGGAGCACAAAATGAAAATAAAAAGAAATAGTCATTAGTAAAAGATTAAGGGGGTTAACTGAAGTTCTAGACCAAATTAAGAAAAAGAAAAAAGTGCTAAGGAGATATAATAAGAGATTAGCGGGAACGCTGGTCTTAGGCCTCTTGGGCTAGATTCTTTAGCTTAGAAATTCACGTATCTACTAAAATCTGGATAATCCTCAAGAGGTTGGGGAAAATGCAAAGCTTGAGTATTAGGTCTAAGGCTTAGGAAGTATTCGACCTCGTTAACTGACCTCCGGTTTGCGAGATTCGGTAACCTAAGCATCCCAAATTCACACACAGCCTGGTTCAGTGCGCATAAACATCCAAATCATGCAAAAGCGTTTAATGTTCTACAAAAGTCACCTAGATTAGGAGCGGCCAATCAACACAAGTTGATTTGGATGAGTTCCCAACGCGGAGAGGCGGGAAATTCCCCTCGAAGATGCATAACAACATATCATCTCCTCGGTGCTTGTCTCCTAGGATATTTAAATATCCTACTGGGAGAATGTAAGCACTCTGCTGGTTCAGAAACCATGGGCGGCATTATCACGAAATGTCGATTGCCAGGATCTGAATTTAGCCACGGAACGCCATGGGCGGGATTATCTCGAAATCTCGAAAGCCAGGGTTGTGGGGGTTGCCATGGGTTGGATTATCTTGAAATCTCGAAAGCCAAGGACCCTTGAGGATTGATGATGGGGACGAGGAATCTGATACAGACAGTGTTGAGAAGCTAATTCGAAGCTAGAAATAAAAAGAAAAGAGAGAGAAGAGCTCTCCAAACAAATAAATATTCTATCTCTCTCTTATAAGAACGCACTGCAAACTGAACTTAGGCTAAGAATGTCTCAAGCACAGGTGCTTTAACTGTGGAGTCCAACAAACCCTAGGATAGTTTCTGTGGTCCTTAGAAACCTTTGCGGAGGACTGAGGCTAAAGCGGGTCAGGTCCGGATTTTGGTTGGTACTTGAGTACCTCTAGGCCTATTGTCGGCATTCCTACCTAATCACAAAAGAAAAGGAGAAGCACTTATCATGATTGTTGACAGACACTCACGGTCTAGAACGGAAGTTAAAACCTTAAAATTTTGCTAAGGGACTAGCAAAAGCTAGGCATGGGAGTATGATGAGAGCCTCATCATGAGCCATAACTAGCTCATTTTGACCCAATAAAGAAGATAAAAGCTCCTACATAACCTAGAAGAAGGCCTAAATGAAGGAATAAGTGCTTTGAGAAGAAAACATGAAATTAAGGTTAAAACTGCAATTTTACCATTGCAGTACATAAACGGGATTTCTCAAAGGCAAAACATAGGTCAAAAGGTCTAAATAAGATAAAAAGTGGGTTGAGTCAATCAGAAATGGGTTCATGTGCAATTTAGTAATTAAATGACATTTGGTAACCCTAAAATAGACCTAATTAAATTAACAAGGTTATGGTCAGAATAAAAATCAAGTAAACCCTCTAAAAATCATGTAAAAATATCCTCTAGGGTTTAAAACACTTAATTTTGCCTTTGGAACCCATTTTGACCAAGATTACGGTCCTAGCTCATCAATTGACCTAATTTGGGTTTTTATGCAAAATATGCAGTCAAACGTGGTCAAACCTAAAATCCAACTTCACCATTGGATTCCTTAGGTCCAAATTAGGTTTTTACCAAAATTTGGACCTAAGGGGAGGTCATCTTGACCTACTTTGCAATTTAGTACACCCAAATCATAATTTGGTCCCTATCTTTTGAAAATCATTGCACAGAGCCCCCTAATTTCCTCGCCACCTTTACAATCAAGTCCTTCCACCATTGTTGGGGCAGAATCCTGCTCTGACAAGGATTAGAGAGGGAATACTCTCTGATTCCTCAGAGATCCCCTCCCAGAAATGCAAGGGAGATTCTCTAAGGAATTCCCTTCCATCTGAGGCCTATCATGATCTCTGATCTGATCCCAATCTCTCGTGCGAACACACGAGGGATTTGGGTATCCACCCACTTTCCTTCTTCGATGAACCGTCGGAGATGATTGCGTGCCCTCCACGCACTAGAAAGTTCGGCCAGCACCTATAAAAGAATCCCCAAACCCGGCCGCTCAATTTCAGACTTGTCTTGGCGGAGATTCTCCCAAATTTTCTTCTCTTCTATCTTCGGCCAAGGAACTCGCAAGCTATGGCGACCACCTCCCCTCCTTCTCGTCGCTCTGCTGCCATACCAGCAGCAGAGTCCACTTTGCCTCTTCCTCCCGCGTCGCACCGTACCAAGCGCGCGTTCCCCCAACCTCTTCCTCGTCGTCGCTCCCTCCCTCAGGGTGCTTCTCCGACGACGACAGCTACGTGCTGTCCACTCCACTGCCTCTCTCCCTTCTAGAACACTCCAGATATATTCCCCTTCTTCCCCTCTCTCTGTTCCCCCTTACATTTCATTTAATTACCCCTCGACCATGCCTGACCACCGCCATCTTCCATCCCTCCGGCCAACCTCCGACGAATCGCTCCCGTCGCTCCACACTTCCGCACGACTCGTCGACCGACTCAGAGGCTCCACCTCACCTCACCGAACAACCTCCACCCATCAACCATCCCTCTACGCCTCCTCAATGCTCCCCCGAACACACCCACACCTCCGGTCACAGGACGACCTAGGCACGCATGCCTAGGACGTCCCGCGACCTGCTGTACCATGCACCACCTTCGCCGTGCCATGGCGAAGGTCCCCAGCTGATCTGATTAAGATGAGAAGCTTGTTTTGTGTTTGACAGTATTCATGCCCCTGCCGCCATTAACAGTGATGCGGAGTAGCTCCAGGCTTCAGGACGTCCAGACTTCAGGTGCAGCGGACTCGGGCAAGCAGTGTGAAGTTATCTGGTCCAGCAAGGAACGCAATGAAGTTCGCAGCCTTGGCAATCGAAGGAGGTCTTCTGCGGGCACGCGCGAGAGCAGGGCAGGACTAATGGTCCCACATTGGCAAAATACGAAGCGCAGGTATGATTTAAATTGATTTTGTGTTACTGTCTCTTCACCTCCGAATCCACAGGGGTGAGGTCCCTCACCTTACTCACGCTTGCCTCGTCCGTGGTTTCACCTCACTGATCTGGTTGGCTCCGACGCAACCCTATCAGAGCACACCTCGCGCATCACCCACACGCCGGTGCGCCTGGTCCCGGGTGCGAAATCCGACCCGATTACCCGCGGCTCTGGGAGAGCATCCTTTGAGCAAATTGCAGAGAGAGAGAGAGACATGCGGGTAGAGGGACAGGGTAGGTTTTGCTTCCCCATTGTGTAGGCAGGCCAGGCGGTGAAGAAAAGAAACTTAGCTAAAGAAGAAAAAGAAGAAGCAGCAGAAGAAGAGACTGAGCAAGGCAGAGAAGAGAAGTAAGGAGGAAGACTTGTAGAGAAAGCAAAAGTCATAGAAGGCCAAGACAGAATCAAAATAGGAAGAAGAATAGTTACATTTAAGACGTGTGATATAGAAATTAGATGTCCAATCCTGTTATTTTAGCAATTCTTTTTCTCAATTGCCTTTCATTTAAAAGTTGTATTCTTTAGTCTTTAAAAGTACTTAGATTGCTCCCTGTGTTCGACCTCGGATACTCTGATTTTCGTGTAATAAAATTCTCTATTTATTTGAATGCTTTGTCGGCTATATTACAACTTGTTATCTTTTATAACCTGATCGAGCGCGATAAACAATATGATGTTAAAATTACAGAATTAACCCTAACTTACTGTTCTCTTCTTAGAAGAGAATGAAGTCGAGTCATAACCCTTAGATGGGTATGTAGGAGCATTTAACTTTCAATCCTAACTAAAAGTGGCTAGTTAGGGCCTATGATGGTGTTCCCATCACCTCCTCCTGGTCGTCCTCATTGGCTGGCTGGACCTCTGGCTGGCGTGGGCACAAAAGAGAAGGGAAGAGGGGAAGGCACCAAGGGGAAAGTGTCCCCTCAATTTTCTTCTTCTCCTTCTTCTCTTGGTTGTGGAGTGATTACACAACAATCATAGGACTTAACTGACCTAAATTAAGTTAGAACTCAACATAGTTGTTGTATAATTCGTGCATAAATAGCATACATTGCATCTCTTTTGCTTTACTTAAATAATCATAAAATAATGTTACAATGTACTAATTAGTGTATTATTTGGGTTGTAGGCAATAAGAAGTTCAGGAGATGGCCTGGAGCTAGACTCGAAGAAAGGAGGAAGCTAGAGTTCCAACAGAGCTCGAATAAAAGCCTTAGAATAAAGATGATGACATAATGTAGGGAAGGTGTATACTACCGTACAAGTAGAAATTTAATGTGTGAGTTAAAATTATGAATAACATAGCACCTTTCCTAGTGATGTGGATAATTACGTGGTTTTTAAGATTAGGGTTTAAGTCGCTGCAATACGTAAATCCATTTGCTTTTAAAATTTGTAACCTAGATAGGGGAGTATCTAGGGTCATCCAAGGGGGCAACTATTTGATAAATCAATCTCTTGCTTGGAAATGTGGAAATCATCTTTCTTTTTGGTATTTTGAAATATATATGTAATTTTTTAGGTTTTTGAAATAAAGGGGCAATCGCAAGATGGTGGTAAAAAAGACTAAATCTAATTTAACTACTAGGTGACAAGAAAGACCTCTTCGCAAGCTCACCCTAGGCACGTGATGGCCTAGGATAATTGAGAAGAGGGAGTGAAAGTGCTAAAGAAAAAAAAACTAAAGTAAGAAGAAGCTACACCAAGTAGAAAAAGCAACTTAATATTAAGTGGATTTCTGTTTTACAAAAGTAGAGGAAGGCTTCTACTATGAAAAGTAAAACTACAAAAATTAAAACACAAATCCTGGATGATGATGGTGAAGAAGGAATGCTCCTTGCTCCAACTGCAACTGCTACTACAGTTAAAAAGGATCCTCCTCCTTTTCTTGAACCAGAGATAGTCTCCTCCTAGCAAGCCCAAGGGGGACGTGCTTGACTCCTCTAAGGTGGATGGAATTCCACCTTCAAGGCTTCTCCTAAGGTGGCCTGGACCACCTTTGATTCCTCCTCCAAGGGTGGTAGTATACCACCCTCAAATCCTCCACTTCCTAGGGTAGCCGTGTACCGTAGGTTGTCCTCCAATGACTGGTTTCCTTCATTGGCTGGTGTGGGCACAAGAGAGAAGAGAAGAGGGGAAGGCACCAAAAGGGACAGAGTATCCCCATGATATTCTTCTTCTTCTCTTGACCTTCTATGTAGGTGGAAATATGGGTAGAAAATTGTAGCCAAGGGTCAAGATTTAATGGTTGTGGTAGGGGGTTTATATACGAATGGTAGGGGGTTAAGGGTGGTTATAGGATGGAAGGCTATGATGGGAGTTAGATAGTGGTTATAGGATCTTAGGGCTAGGGTTGTTGGTGCCAAAATGGAGGGGTACTTGGTGGTTGGCGCGAATGGAGGGGTACTTGGTGGTTGGCGCGAACCCTAAGTGGTAGCTAGGGTTAAGGGTTTGGTTAGGTGTGTTGTAAGGTGGAGATGGAGTTATATGGCGGTGGTCATGTGATGGAGGGTAGATATAGGGTGGTGCCAAAAGGAGGGATGCTTGAGGTGGTAGTTGTGGTGGAGTTAAGGGAGTTGGTGCCACTTTAGGTGGGTTAAGGGGGGGAGTTAGGTGGCATCACTAGATGGAGGGTTAGGATAGGTTGGGGGGTAATATGCAGGGTGTAGATGGGAGGAAGTGTTGGTGCCAAATGAAGGGGTGTAGGGCGTGATTTTTGGTGCCAGCTAAGGTAAGGTTTAGGGTAGTTATGGAGGGTTAGGTTTGGCACCAAGTGTATGTTTCTAGAAGGGGTTAGGTGGGTGGTAGGGATGGCTTTAGGTGGTGATGTGTAGGGTTAGGATTTAAGGGGAAGTTGGTGCCAAAAGGAAGGGGTGCATGTGGTGTTTTTGGCACCAACTTGAAGGGGTGTGAGTGGTGGTGGTTGGTGTGGGTTGGTGCCAAGGATAGGTTGGGTTAGAGTTTTGTTAGGGTTAAGGGTTGAAGAATGGATGACTATGGAGGTTTTTGGTGGAGTAGAGTTTAGCTAAGCTAGCTAAAGCTAAGCTAGCTTAGCTAGTAGAGTAGAGCTGGAGGAGTTGGGGTTTCAAGGAAGAAAGTTGAGGGAGAGTATTCTGGAGCTGGGGATGCTGAGGTAGCTTCAAGGGGAGCTCAACTACTGAGCTTAGCTACTTAGTTCTTATGCAAGTAGCCAAGCTTAGGTAGTGGAGCTTAGTTGAGCTGGCCCTAACCTACCTGGAGCAAGGTTGAGCTGGAACTGCCTCTAATGAGAACTCTAGAGCTAGCTAAGCTACTACTTGACAAGTAGTAGCTCAGCTAGCTTTGAGTCTAGCTATTGTGAGCTGGCTAGAGCTGAGGTGGACTCAAGTCAACTCAGTTGAGCTAGCTAGAGCTCCCAGTGAACTAGTGGGAGCTGAGATGAGCTAGACTCAACTGAGTTGAGTTGGATTTGAGCTGACCTGAGCTGGGTGAGCTAAGATGGGCTCTCTTGAGCTACAATTTGACTAAGATGAGCTGGATGGAGTTAACCCTAGTCCAATGGAGCTGGTATCCAGTCATGATCAGTTGGAATTAGCTGAGTCCTAGCCTAATTGAGCTTCCTCTTCAACAGTTGCCTTCCCGAGTGCTAGGGTTATGGGGATTTGACTCTCCGCTTATCCCTAACACTCCAAGAAACATATCAAAAATAAAATAACAAATGCAATGCATGCCTAACCTATTTTATGCCTAAATGCAACACAAAAAACCCATTTGCGGAGCAAAATCCTAAGAGCTAGGTTTGTTTTAATGCATAAGAATGATGATAAACTGGCGTTTATCACCTAGCCTTAAGATACCCAAGAGACCTTCCTAAACCCTACGAACCCTTAGATTAGGTCACCCTAGCCTAGAATACCCTCAAAACCCTTATTCTAGCCCATATCTGGACGTCCAGGACTCTTAGGCACCTCCTGTAGAACCAGAACCTAATCTACTGGAATATTAGACATCCAAACAAGGTGTTAGACATCCAATTCTACATAATTGCAAGGTAGAACCACAATTCACCCTGATTCAACATTGGACGTCCAGACCAGGGATTTAGATTTTTAACTTTGAAGTATAAGTTGTCTGATCACAAAATCAGACGTCTAGAACCCTTCTCCAATTGCTGTTTTTGAAATCATGCTTAGATCCTGATTTCTTAAGCCCGTAAACCCAATTCTACACCCTAGGGAACCTAAATTAAGGTGCCCTAAGCCTAGTACACTACCCTAAGACCTTCCTAAAAATGTAATTAGGTTGTCAGTAAACCTAATTGACTTGGATCTAAGTCAATCACACTTCACCTAGACAATTGGACTTCTAGAGTCCAATTTAGCTCAAACCTCAACCAGCACCAAGTCTAATTGGACTCAGTGAGAATCTAATTGACTCAAGCCTGACCTAATTGGATAGTTTCTCTTCCAATTGCACACACACCCACTCAATTAAACTTGTGGTGAGTTTAATTGCACTTATCACCTTAGTGTTAGGTTTTATGAACCTAGTTTTTAGAAACTAACCCAAACCCAATTACCTAAACCTATAGGACTCGACTTAAACCACCTAGCCACACCCACACACTTACGCACAGACACACACACACTAGCACTTGGCCGCCCACTCTAGAATTCTCTAGAATGGTCTCCAAGTGGCGCCACCTTGAAAGACTAAAAATAGTCTTTCAAGGAGTCCACAACCACTCCCATAAGAAGTGGATCTAAGAAGACCCATTTCAAATGGGTTGGACGACCAAGATGGGAGCTCTTCTAGAGAGTTCCACACTTCTATAGATGAGCCATCCCTTGGTCTCTTTAATGACCACCATGGATGACTAAAAGACCCAAGCTAGGTCTTGGGCTCCATTTCTCCATTCATCCACGAGCTCTACCATCAACCATCATCATCATCTTCATGTCCAAAGAGCTAGAGAACCTCCACCACCTTCTCACGAGGTTGGCCAACCACCTTGGCCATCACTCTTTACCCACCCACCACCTCAAGCCACACAGCCATTGGAGGCCACCTCCAATGTCCTGATTTCTTTAGCTAGCTTAAAGTTCTTCATAGCTTTAATTCATGCATGAATTTTTTACTTTGTAGCATAGTGTTCCTGCCATCCAGAGTGCACATGTAAACTCTTCATGGGTTCCATGTGTGCATCTCTATTATGTTAGGATAGTCCTTAGCATTTTCAATTTCATGTACAAGCTTTCCTCTAAACTTAATTGTAATGATGATATTTTTGAGGAAATGAAATCCCCGGTTGCCTGATATTTTATTTGTTTATCTATATTACAACAAAATGTCAGTTCCAGAGGATGTGAATGAATTAGCGATCAATTTATTTTCTGCTAGTCGCCATCATATTGTAGAGGTCGTACGAACTCAAACACACATTCACATTTGTGATATATTTGACACGCACATGTTTTCTACATTAATAATGTGACTGGTACATCTCTAACTCGTACCATAGAAACTGGAATCCAATTTTAAGAAAAAGAAGAACGTAAAATTGGAAATCAACTTCGTTTTCATATGCCTCCCAGAGATCGACCGAGACTCACCGTCTTGTTACTTTATTTGTGTTGGAATCATGATTCATGCTATACTACGACGCTTTTCGAAATCATATACGTGTTCTGTGAAGTAAGACAAATGGCACCGTTGCTAGGGAAACCGAATATGGCAACCAAGAAGGATCATTTTCCTTTACCTTTCATTGATCAGATTTTAGAGTGGTTATCTGAACGCAGTTTCTTTTGCTTTTTGGATGGATATTTTAGGTACAATCAAGTAGTGATTAGCCTAGAAGATCAAGACAAGACCACTTTCACATGTTCCTTTGAAACATTCACTTTTAAACGAATGCCCTTCGACCTCTACAACGCACCAGCGACATTTTAGCATTGTATGATGGCCATTTTCTCTGACATGATTGGGGATTATGTGGAAGTGTTTATGGATGATTTCTCCATTTTCAGAGATGCCATTTCATGTTTTCTTGATAACCTCACTAAGATCCTGAAATGGTGCATAGAAGTAAACTTAGTACTCTCATGGGAGAAAAGCCATTTTATGGTGAGGGATAGCATTATACTAGGTCACAAGATCTCATCCAATGGACTCGCAGTTGATCAAGCTAAGACTAAAGTTATATCCTGATTACTGCCACCTAGTTTAGTAAAGCAAATCAAATCATTCTTGGGTCATGTTAGATTTTACCGGAGATTTATACGTGATTTTTTGAAAATCACACACTTATTAACAAACCTTCTAGTAGCCGATGTCCCATTTGGCTTCAATTCCTCATGTCTCACCACCTTCGAGACCTTACGAAGAGCTATTTCCAATTCCCCAATTCTCCAACCACCCAATTGGCCTCTCGATTTCAAGATGATGTGCGATGCCTCCAATTTTACCGTCGGAGCTATTTGAGGCCAACGTTGGGAGAGACAACCTTTTTTCATTTACTACACTGGTAAGATGCTGAATGAGGCTCAGCGTAATTACATGGTCACTGGAAAAGAACTAGTAGCAGTAGTATTTAGGACGGAGAAATTCCAATCAAACTTGGGTCCAAGGTAGTAATTTTCACAGACCATTCCTCCCTTTGGCATTTGTTGGCAAAGAAGGATGTCAAACCTCATCTTATCAGATGGATCCTTCTCTTGCAAGAATTTGATGCCAAAATAGGTGACAAAGTCAGAGCACAAAATGTTGTGGTGGATCACTTATATAGATTAGACCCAGCCCACTTCCCTTATTCTCTACCCATTTCAAACCAATTCTCGGATGAGTCTCCGTTGGCAGTCCATTCTGTCGAGTTTCCCTGGTATGCGGATATCGGGAATTATCTTGTTGCAGTCAAGATTCCGACAAAATTATCCAAGGACCAGAAATTCAAGTTTATTTTTGAAGCCAAATTCTATTTTTGGGATGACCCATTGCTCTTCTGCAATGGAGTTGATCAGATTATCAGGAGGTGCATCCCAGACTCCAAGATCTTGACTGTGTTATCTTTTTGCCACAGCGAAGCCTGTGGTGGTCATTTCCTGAGTCGAAAAATAGCTGCAAAGATTTTGTAGTTGGGATTTTTCTGGCCAACCATTTCTAGAGATACACATGATTTTACAAAATACTGCAAATGATGCGAGTCGGTTGGTTCTATAACTAGGATAGACATGATGCCTCTCCAAAAAACTTTGGTTGTAGAAGTGTTTGATTTATGGGGCATCAATTTCATGGGCCCTTTCCTGAATTCGCATGTCTTTGAGTACATACTTCTCGCTGTTGATTATGTCTCGAAGTGGGTCAAAGCCATCTTGGTGAGTGGGCTGATCGTAAGACCGTCATCTCTTTTGTACACGAATATAGTTTTGCGAGATTCAGTGTACCCTGCACCTTGATTAGCGATTGGGGTAGCCACTCCATTAATGCCCACTTCAGGTCACTACTGAAGAAATACGGGGTACATCATCGTATAGCCACCCCGTATCATCTACATACTAATGGGCAGGTTGAAGTGTCTAACCATCAAATCAAGTTGATTCTCCAAAAGATGGTTAGACCAGATAGGAAGGGTTGGTCTGATAGATTAATTGATGCAGTTTGGGCATATCGAACTACGTATAAGGCCCCACTTGGAATGTCACCATATCGTATGGTATATGGAAAGGCCTGCCACCTTCCTATCGAGCTGGAGCACCGCACCTTTTGGGCTATGTGAAAGTGTAATTTTAACCTCGATGTGGGAGGTTATGAAAGGAAGCTCCAGCTTAGTGAATTAGAAGAGATTCGATGGGAGGCCTGCGAGAATGCAACAATCTGTAAAGACAAGACGAAGACCTTTCACAACCGCTACATTTGAACAAAAGAATTCACACCTAACCAGTATGTCTGGTTATTCGATTCATGTCTGAAATTCTTTGCTGGAAAACTCAAGTCCAAGTGGACTGGCCTGTACATTGTGATTCACCTCTACTCTAATGGGGTAGTCCAAATCATGGACCCAAAATCTGGGCATGTTTCTATGGTAAATGGCGAGTGCCTCAAGCCATTTATGTCCCAGGAACCTCCTGATGATGAAATCATTCATTTCATTGAGGATGTGTGATTGAGTTTTCACCCAGCTGGAGGAGGTGTTAAACTCGGTGTTTATACATATATACATATCTTTTTATACATAGCACATTTTTTAGTATATTTTCCTTCATATTATACATGAGGTTGTTGGCTTATGCTGAATGAAAATTTAGGAGCGATTCCAGGTGATTTCTACCTACTTACTCCAAACCTTAATTTATTTCTATTATATTCATGCATGAGGACATGCAAGAACTTAGGCATGGGGAGGGGGGTAGTATACATTAAGCTGAAAATTTTTGTGCCAACACGTAGAAAAACCTCTGAGCAGCATATTAATTGTACTTTAGGATCCTTAATTTAAGAACAACTGACTCCACCTCCAATGTTCGCAATGGAGCGAGAAATCGTCCGCAACAGCCACTTCCGACTTGTCTGCTCACCTTTTTGTTCTGAATTAGGACTATGGTGAATGTAACTCGATAAGGGAATAATATTAAAGTACAAATCATAAGAGGTTAATGACATATATATATTGCATTCATGAATAAGATTTTTATAAAGAGGTTACATTAGGGATTTTATCCTCTAGTTGATTCTTGTAATCTAGAATCCAGTACAATTTTCACATTGACATGTAGATTTTACAATGGATTCACTGTGAAGATTGATAAATGATGAGCCCATATTTGTGGGTTGTTTGGTTACTTAAATGCCTAGACTTTAGATTAATAATAATATATAAATAGCATGCATTAGGATGTAAATAACTAATTCATACATTTGATTGATTAACACATATACATAGGAAGCACTAAGCGGTTTACTCACTAATATGCATAGTTTAAGTAAATAGGATAGCATGCATTAGAAATAGGATTTCTTTTAGAGTGTTGTTTATAAATAACCCAATAATTAAATTGTTTATTCATTTTTTCTCTCCTACTAGAATTGCATAAGAATAACAACTACTGTTTCATGCGATCAGCCATCTAACCAAGTATCATCATTCCTGGGCAATCAAAGAGTCGGAAGGAGTGGATCTGGCCTTAATGGCCTCGACGCTCCTCTTGCTCCATTCAAATTCATCCCTGCTGGTATAAAGGAGGAGCAACACCACCAAGTTCGGCAGGTCTTCATCCCTTTCCCTACTATGTAGAGAACTCAGCTTCTCGTTTGCTCCACCACCACCAGCCTCAACCGTGGCGGAGCTTAGCCATAGTGGGCATGTGGGGTGACGGCTCGCACCACCATCGCAGAGCTCCGCATTACAACCTCACCATGCCACCGCCTGACTACCAACACCACATCCACGTATCCACGATCATCCCTCCATGAAAGGTTCTTCTTCTCCATCATCATCCTCCACGAGGAGGACACCTCTCAACCCCACCACCATGATCCACTATTTACTGCACCAATGCCATCTCCTTCTTCATCAACTTCATGTGTTCCTCACATCCATCCTCATTGTGCCATTCCCTCCAGTTAAGTTATCTGGGAAGGTTCCCAGACAACTAAAGGCCCAACAGCACCACCACCATCTTCACTTCTTCCTCTTTTCTTTTTCCCTTGTTTCACCTCCACTGAATTGAACACACCACCGCCACCTCCTCACGGGCCCTCAACGCACACCACCGCACCCCCTCACCTCCGAGCATAGTGTACCATCACACTTGCACCTTCGTCTCGCATGCATGGCCAGCAGCATTCCTGCGTGCACCTCCAGCACATGTTGCCCTCTCCTCCACGCACTGTTGCAACCCACCATGCTACTAGCCTAGTGCACCTAGCCATCACCGACACCACCATCGAGTGCACCTCCTCCTCGCACGTCCAACGCTCCCTTGCGCACACCCTCCTCACATGCGCATATATGCACACCACCCTCAGCAGCAACAACAGCCAGCTCCCCATCCTCTTCTTCTTCATCATCAACAGGGAGGAGGAACCCAACAACCGCCACCATTCCTCTACATGCAGCCACCGCCATGGACCTCCATTCTCCATGTCATTGCCCTCGTTGAGCTTACCTTGACTCCACGAGACTAGCCATACCCTCGATCGTGCCATCTACAACCTCGTGCAATCACATAGTCGCTCCCATCGCTGACGGCATCCTTCTATCCGACGATTGCCGCTAGCCATCATTGGATGCGCCATCACCACCCATGTGTAGCCCTCGTCATGGGCAGCCTTCTCCAGGCTTCAAGTGGTCCTTCATCGCCTCTCCTCCATGCACACATAAAGGGAAGAAAAGCTCTATTTTGGGTTTGATTTTTATTTACATTTGCATGCCATTAATGAGATGTGGGATTTTTGAGTTAATAATATTCTAATCTGGTGATTTTGTGAGAACTCCCTCCATCTTTCACGAAAGTACAATATCAGCTGATTCATGTCTTATTATCTTAATTGAAAGTCGATTTTGATTCAGTTTCTTCACAAAATTAATTACGGACATCGATTTTTGACTAGTGTAAGTTTTAATAGGCCATTTCCTCCTTGTGGATATGACCCACTCCTTCATGAGTGGCTTATTTAATTTGTTTTAATTTCCATTGTTTACCACTCGATTTCTGTACTGTAACAATCTTGATTTATATTTTCGAAAACTAAAATAATGCAGTCAAAATTGGCGCTATTACTGGAGAGACAACGAGATTGATAAACTCGCAATCATTCATTTATTCATACTGATTTAAATTTTTGAGGCTAATTTAATCTACTCTATCTAGTTTGTGCGAGGTACCTTTGGGAGAATCGTCGCACCTACCTCAGCATTTTTGCATTGTGGACCTTGGGCCACACATGTGACCAGGAGCATTGCATCCACTACACCATTGTTGAGGTAGACCAAGCTCCACATCTACAAGGAGGAGCTTCACATCTTGGTGGACCTTGATGCCACCAACCTGGAGAGAAGAATTTTGAGAAAAAAAATCATTTTTATCATTTAGATAAACTTACACTTAAGGATTTCTTGCATTCATTATTTGGGACCCTTGTTCTGGGGTTACATTTTTAGGGGTTTGTTCCCCTATTTTGTTTTGGGCCCATGTTGGATAATCTTTTCGGGAGCATGTTCCTTTTCTTTAGATTTAGGTTTTCTTTTATGTTGTCGATTGTTTATCCTTTATCTATTTGTGCTTAAGTAGTGTAGTAAAAAAAAATTCAAAACACGAATTGGCTGATAGAAGCTGCATGCCCTAGGAAAACCATTTAGGTGTGAATGAACAACATCTAGACTTTATTTTCTACATTGCATGCATTCTCACATTGTTGATTGTTGGAAGCAAGGTATGAATCTTCTTACTTTGCATCGATATCTTGAGCACGCATTTGCATTTGGACTTTATTCCAAGACCACCAAGTTTGATTTGAATTGGTTTAACAAGTGGTCACCCTAAATTTTCTGAAAAGGATTAAGTAAAGGAGGAACATAGTAAAACCCAAGGAGTTGATTTGAGACATTGTGCTGTGGTTTCAAACTCAAAACTTTTACGGTGTATGCACACTTGTTTGATCTTTGCACTATGGCATGCATTTAGATAGTCCTAGGGTTGCTAAGAAGGAGCCTCAATCAGTTGGATTCTGAAGTACTCGGAACTCAAGATCAAAGGTTTCGTAAATCCAAAGAGGGGGATACCCTATCACAAAATTTTGAGAGTAGTTAAGAAGCATCACAAAATCACAGCTTCAAAGGAAAGCTTAGGCCTATTTGCATCCCTCGATCTTCCATCTTTGGTGTTGCTTTACTATTTGAGCTTTAGGGAAGAGCACCTAGGCTCCAACTAGGTCTTTTTAGGCATTTCGTAGGTCAACAAATAGGATCGTAATTGATTGGGCGACTTGTTTTGTCAACTATAATCTGAACTAAAGTTGAGAGCCTAAACCTGTAAAGACCTAACAAGTCCTTTTGAATTGTGTTTTTAATGCATGCTTGGTAGGAGATCTCTTAGGAAGCATGTTGTGTTTGATCCAGAACCCAAAAGAATCTTAAGAAGAAACCACCCAAGGGAAGAAATGGCTGGTCAAAGGAGCCTTAAGGAATACTTCATTCTGATGAATCACCCTGGCTCTACAATACATAGACCTGGAGGGGACAATCCCTATGAGATCAAAAGTAATACCATATCCTTGCTGGCCTCCTTTTATGGTAGTACTAGGGACGACCCCTACAGGCATATAGAGGAATTCACTGAGGTCTATTCCGCGGTGAAGCTGCAGGGCATTACTAATGATGCTCAAATGCGGACCCTCTTTCCTTACTCCCTCATGGACAAGGCCAAGTATTGGTATCATACCCTAGATGGTATTAACACTTGGGATGCCTTGAAGAAGGAGTTTTTGAAGTACTTCCCCATGAGCAAAACTAATCACTTTCAGAGCAAAATTATGAATTTTGCTCAAAAGGATGGGGAAATTTTCCATGATGCGTGGGAATGCTTTAATGACCTTCTGAGACTTTGCTTACATCACCAGGTGCCCAAGTGGCAATTGGTTGAAAGGTTCTACACTGGACTTAGTGATTCACACAAGCAGGCTGTGGATGGTGCTTGATCTAAACACATTTATTGAGGGTAAAATGCCTACTCATGCATGTTCCTAGGCTTAGATTTGCATTTCATGTTATAAATATTACATAGCATGTTCTACATTTAGAGTAGTTGTATATAATTTAGGTTAATTGAATCCTATTTGTGGTTAAGAGAGAAGGATATTTATTTCAGAGCCTCAGATTGACGATTCGACCATTGGATCTGATCAAGATGACAATCGAAGTCCAATGCCTCCGAAATTGCCTCGATTGAAGTCTTGTAGCACTATATGCAGTCTAAGGAAGATCAACGGCCAAGGAACTAGGTGAAATAATTCAGATCTTCAAATGACAAATCCAACTATGTGGATGGATTCGAGCCAACGATTGCAGCCCAACGGCATGAAAATCGACACAATCTGACCTCTGTAGCTGCCCCTACAACGAAAAGAAGATGGATAGCCCAGATTGAGCCACGTGGTGCAGCCTAGGCCGCCCATGCGTATGCACATGCCACCACACGTGCACAGCGTGCAGATCACGCTCCAATGCAGCGGTAGCATGGGTGCATGCTTGGTTTGTGCCAGCCTACAGCAACGCATGAATTGGACATACAGTGATGCTTACAGCTGTCGCTAATTCTTCGCGCACCAGCAAAGGCAGCTATGGGCATGAGCGGGCATGAGCTACCTATAGCGACACTTCCGACGACAGTCTGGATGTCACTAATGGTCCCAGACCTATTTTTGCCTCTTCTCCTCCACTATAAAAGGGACTACACCCCCTCCCTTCCAAGCCATCTCTACCTGTTCTACTCCCACCTATTCCTAAGCTCTAACAAGCCTACTAACGCTCCATTAAAGCTTACTCTCAAGCTCCCAAGGCGCCTATTAGTGTAGCGAACCTTTGCCTCACCAAATATTCCTCCCTCTTCCCATCACCAATCATAGGTCGCCTTGGATCTGTCCTCTCACCTCCATTCTGGTAGTAGATCATCTCCGCCTCCTCATCTCCATTCTGGAGCTACGCTGAAGCTTTCCTCTACCCGACGTCCACCTGCATCTCACCTTCATCGTCCTGCTCCTCACCTCCTTCGTCCGAGCTTCTGCCAGGCACCTTTGACTCATCGAATAGCCGCTTCAGGAGATTTCTTCTCACCTCTATCTCTTTTTATGCTTTCGTAGATTATTGTAACAGACATAATTGATATATGTCACATTTGTTCCATATCTTTTGTGATTTATTCTGCTAGTCTTCTTTCAAAATTACAAAAAAAATAAGAAAACCGTAAAATACCAAAAACAACCAGAATGAAGCATGGATTTTAGTCAAAGTAAAACGTCTCCTCCTTGTGTTCGACCCAGGACTCCCTTGATCGGATTCCTCACGATGTTCAGGTGATATTTTATTTACTCTGCCTTTTTTATGTCTTTATTTTTACAATGAGGACATTGCATCATTTAGGCATGGGGGGGTGGATACTTTATCCTGAAATCATTTTGTTAACTCCGTATAATTTCTTTTAGTTTCTTATATAAATTAAAAAAAAATAAAAAGTGAAAATTTGAAAAAGATAAAAGAAGAAAGAAATTGGGGAATGTGAACCTAGGCATTTGGAAGTTATTAACTTTAGGAAATGATACAAGAGAACCTAAACACTTAGACTCTTCAGGTCTTCAAGCTTAATTGGCCTAGGTATCCACTCGAATGTGGACTGTCTCGAGTTCTCGCCAATTAAAATTCATTTTAAGTTGGTAAATAAATTGGGATGATAAGTATGCGACTTATCAACCTGCCCTCTGATTTGGGGGGACTTTAAGGCTAAGCATCTACACACTTTTTTTGCACCGACTCACTTTTTGGTGGTTTCTTTGAAAATTGAGTAGCTAATGAATTATCTAGGGTGGTATGGCTGGCAAGTTGTCGGTGGTAACAGCTCATCGGCCGATTGTCCAGAGCCTAGTCACAATACCATTTTCATTGTATTGCCTTTAGGTAAATCTTAGATCAGGGAAGCCACCTACTTAAAGAAAAAAAAAACAAACAAAAAGTAAAAGAAAAAAAATAGAAAAGGAAAAAAAAATATAAACAAAACCACACTTCACCTCACGAGTATGGCTAGTATGGCTGGCAAGTTGCCGTGGGTAGCAGCCCATTGGCCGGTTGTCTAGAACCTAGCTCACAAAGAAATGCCCAATAATTCCCAAAACACTTAGGGTAGAAGCAGGGAAGTAGAATAAACCGGGGAGATATACACTAGGTTCGCACTTATGTTGACCCCATAAATAAAAGTAGGGAGAAAGCTACCAATCGAAAAGACAAACCTTTAGACAAGGCCACCTAGGGTTGTAGAAACCCGAAGCCTGTTTCAATGGCCGCCTAGTAAGTCTTTCACTATTTTCACAAGATGCTTAGCAATTAGAGTCCTTTTCGAGTCTTGGGCGGGTCGGGTAGCCATAAAAAGTTATCCCGGAACTCTCAAACTCTAAATGTACAAAAAAATTAGAAAAGAAGAAAAATAAAAACAAATGTATCTTCCCTTTTCAAATAAAGTGTGGACTTGGGCGGTTTGCATTCTGGTAGACACCTAGCTACTTTTGAGTCTTCGTAGTTTAGGACCTTAGTTGAAAATTTCTGTATGGTAATAAATGAATTAGGCCTAAGCGATCTAATCCTAATTTTGCTTTTATACATAGCATATAGTTTAGTTCTACTAGAGACTAGCAAAAGATAGGCATGGGGGTATGATGTAAACACATTTATTGAGGGTAAAATGCCTATTCATGCATGTTCCTAGGCTTATATTTGCACTTCATGTTATAAATATTTTATAGCATGCATCATTCTGCATTTAGAATAGTTGTACATAATTTAGGTTAATTGCGTCCCATTTGTGGTTAGGAGAGAAGGATATTTATTTCGGAGCCTCAGATTGATGATCTGATCATACGGATCTGTTGAAGAAGATGATAGGAGTCCAACACCTCCGAAATCACCTCGATCGAAGTTTCGTAGCACCATATGATGCCCAAGGAAGATCAATGGCCAAGGGACTAGGTGACATAATTCAGAGCTTCAAATGACAAATCCGACAACGTGGATGGATTCCGGTCGACGATCGTAGCCCAACGGCGTGAAAATCAACACAATCCGACCTCTATAGCTGCCTCTACAACGAAAAGATGGACGACCCAGATTGCACCACGTGGCACAGCCCAGGCGGACCATGCGCACGCATGAGCCACCGCACGTGCATGCGTGTGCAGCAATGTGGGTGCGTGCGCCACATGGTGCGCGGAGCGCACGCCAACGCAACGGTAGTGTGGATGCGTGCTCGGTTGGCACCAGCCTACAGCGACGCATGAGCTGGACATACAGCGATGCTTACAGCCGTCGCTAATGCTTTACGAGCTAGCAAAGGTAGCTATGGGCATGAGCAAGCATGAGCTACCTACAGCGACGCTTCCAACGATGGCCTGGAAGTCACTAATGGTCCCATACCTATTTTTGCCTCTTCTCCTCCACTATAAAAGGACCTATAACCCCTCCCTTCCATGCCATCTCTACATGCTCTTCTCCCACCTACTCCTAAGCTCTGCAAGCCAACCAATGCTCCATTAGAGCTTACTCTCAAGCTCTCGAGATGCCTATTAGTGTAGCGAACCTCTGCCTCACCAAATATTCCTCCCTCTTCCCATCACCATTCATAGGTCACGTTGGAGCTATCCTCTCACCTCCATTCCAGTAGCAGATCATCTCCGCCTCCTCACCTCCATTCCAAAGCTACACTGAAGCTTTCCTCTACTCGACGTCCTCCTGCATCTCACCTCCGTCATCCCACTCCTCACCTCCTTTGTCCAAGCTTCCTCCAGGCGCTGTTGTCTCACCGAATAGTCGCTTTGAAAGATTTCTTCTCACCTCCATCTCTTTTTATGCTTTCATAGATTATTGTAATAGGCATTCATGATATATTTCATATTTGTTCCATATCTCTTGTGATTTATTCTACTAGTCTTCTTTCAAAAATACAAAAAAATAACAAAATCGTAAAATACCAAAACCAAACAAAATGAAGTGCGAATTTCAGTTAAAGTAAAATGTCTCCTCCCTGTGTTTGACCCGGGACTCCCTTAGAGTTTTGGTATAAATTTTATTTGATCACGAGTTTTGCAACTACGACGACATGTTACTTGTAACCCTGATTTCAAACTCGCGAAACACGTGCGATCAGTGCCTGTGCAGGGACCTTTCTATCTAAGGCTGAGGATGAAGATTGGAACCTTTTTGATACATTGAGTGAGAAATCTATTCACTTGAATTCTGCCTACTTAGATAAAAAACCCACTCCCATGCAAAGAGAATTGGAGGCAAATGAGGTTAGGGACACCTAGAATTTAGCCTACCATATCTAATTACTGAATCAAAATATGGAAAGGCTTATGTCGAACCCAGGCCAATTCACGTCTAGTGCCTTCATGTCCCATGCTTTAGAATGCTCCATTTGCCAAGGAAATACGCATGCCACTATGGATTACCATTTAGCCTCCCAATTCCCTAAGCTTGTACGGGTGGACCTGAATGCCGCTCGAGGGTTTCGTCCCAGACCTCGTATTGACCCTTTTTCCAATACTTATATTGAGGGATGGACGAATCACCCAAACTTTTCATGGAGACATGGGAATGTCTCAAATTCAAGGAATTATAAACCTCAACCCTTTCAAAACAAACAAATGAACTAACCTCAGACTTTTACCCAACCAAAGAACTCTGAGATGGATGAATTGAAGGAAATGTTGAGAACTATGTAGGAAAGTCAAAGTGCCATCATCCAATCTCATGACAAGGCTATACATGAAATGAAATCGAAGATAGGACACCTTGTTGAGGCCATTAAATAAAGCGTAATTGGGAAGCCTCCCAGTGCTACTAAGGAGAATCCTAAAGGAAAAGGAATTATCTTTTGGGATCATGCCCAGGCAGTGACTATCCTGAGTGGGAAAGAAATTTCCAAATCTGGTGCCCCTATAGTCCCACCTTCTGAAAACCCATCCACCCCAACATTCGCGCCCATCAGAGAAGAATTGCCCAACTCTCCTTTGCTTGAAATCACCTCACCAGAAGAGGTTGCCGCCTTCCATCCCTTACCCAACATGACAACCCTTCTACCTAGAGATCGAGATTGCCTTTTCTAGAGCACTTATCCACCTCTAGGAAGACTTCTGCTAGCTCATCTGGAGCCAAAGATAAGATGGATGAAATCGTGGACACTTTCAAGCAAGTGTAGATTAACTTGCCTTTACTTGAGGCTATCAAGCAAATTTTGTCTTATGCCTGCTTTCTAAGGGACTTGTGCACGAAAAAGCAGCAATCTAGGAAACAGGTCCAATCAAAAGTTATCTTGTCTGATTCTATTAGCTCAATAGTTCAACGTGGCACACCCTCGAAACTTAAGGACCCAGGAGTCCAGTACATCTCGGTGGTCATTGGTGACTTATAGATAGATGAGGCTCTACTTGATCTAGGTGCAGGGATGAACATCCTTCTGAGCTACATGTATGAACAACTTGGGGGAGGCAATCTAAAGCCTAGCCTGATAATCCTCCAAGTTGCAGAACGATCACTGACGACACCTTGGGGAATTTTGGAAGATGTCCTCATGATAGTGGAGGACTTCTTCTACCTCGTTGACTTTTTAGTTTTGGACACAAACCCTACCAACAAGCCAACAAATCCTTCCATCATTTTGGGCTACCCTTCCTTGCAACTTCACATGCTTCGATCAATTGCAATACTGGGGCATTAAAAATGGGCTTTGGGAATAGGAAAATCCAGCTTAGTGTGTTTGATGCTTATAAACAATCTGGGCTTGAGGATTGTTCCCAAGTTAGGTGATAGATGACCTGATTGAAGAGACAACCCCTACAATGTTATGTGATGACCCCCTTCAGCATGTCATGCTAAATGTGCATTCCCATCTCTTGGAGGAATGTGAAGGGGACATACTAGAATTTGAGGAGTTGCTTGGTGTTTCTGTTGAGTCTCTTTCCCCATCATCTTTGCCAAAGGTAGATCTGCTACTTGAGATGGGGACATCTATTATGAAACCCTCAACCATACAAGCCCCCGACCTTGAGTTGAAACCCCTCCTGGACACTCTCAAGTACACCTTCCAGGGTGCCAATGATATGCTTCCCGTTATCATTTTGGTTGTGTTATCTGAGGCACAGGAGGGAGCCCTAATTGAATGTTTGTCTAGGCATAAGGAAGCTATTGCTCGGAGCATCGCTGATATTAAGAGTATAGACTCTACAATTTGCATCCACCACATTTATACTGATGATTCCATCAAGCCATTTAGGGACATGCAGAGACGTCTTAACCCCAATATGAAGCAGGTGGTTAAAATGGAAATTCTGAAGTGGTTGGATGTTGGGATCATATATCCCATTGCAGATAGTAAATGGGTAAGTCCTAGCCATGTGGTGCCAAAGAAGGTAGGCTTTACTGTGGAGTTTAATGACTAAGGTGAACAAGTTGTGACTAGACCCTAAACTAGATGGAGAGTCTGCATTGATTAACCCAAGTTGAACATTGCTACCTAGAAAGATCACTTTCCCTTGCCTTTTATTGACCAAATTCTCAAAAAATTGGTGGAGAATAAGTACTATTGCTTTTTTGATCAATATTCTGGGTATAACCAGGTTGCAATCTTCCTTGATGATGAGGAGAAGATGACTTTCACGAGTTTTTATGGTACCTTTGCATTCAGGTGTATGACGTTTGGACTATGTAATGCATCAGCAACCTTCCATCGGTGTATGATGTCCATTTTCTCGGACATGATTGATGGGTGTGTTGAAGTGTTTGTGGATGACTTCTCCATTTACGCCTCATCTTTTGACTAGTGTCTCCTGCACCTAGAGAATGTGTTGAAGTAATGTAAGGAGATTGGTTTAGTCCTTAGTTGGGAGAAAAGCCACTTCATGGTACAGAAAGGCATTGTACTTTGGCATGTTGTGTTTGAGAGGGGCTGGAAGTAGATAAAGGCAAGGTTGATTCTATTTCCAAACTTTCATTGCCCACAAATGTCAAATAGATTAGATCATTTTTGGGTCATGCTGGCTTTTATAGGTAGATGTAAACACATCTATTTAGGTTAAAATGCCTATTCATGCAAGTTCCTTGGCTTAGATTTGCATTTCATATTATAAATATTCCATAGCATGCATCAGTCTGCATTTAGAGTAGTTGTATATATTTTAGGCTAATTAGGTCCTTTTTATGGTCAGGAGAGAAGAAGACTTATTTCATGGCCTCGGATGGACGATTAGACCATACAGATCTGATTAGGATGACGATCGAAGTCTAACGCCTCCAAAATCATCTAGATCAGAGTCCTGTAGCATCATATGATGTTCGAGGAAGATTAATGGCGAGGGGGCAATGCGACATCCATGCAAGTTTTAGATGGAAAATCTGGCCATACGGATGGATTTGGAGCGACGATTGCAGTCTGGCAATGCGGGAATCATCTCTATTTGAGCACCGTGGCACCCTCTACAAAAGAAAGAAGAATGGATGGCCCAGATGGCACCATGTGGTGCCATCTCGATAGCCCAACATCGGCCAGCAACACCCGCTCCCACCTCTCCATCTTCCATGACCTTCATTCCCAGCCATTGGATCTTGATCCAATGGCTGAGAAGCCTCCGCACCGCACGCCTCTTTGCGACTCAAGGGAGAGACCAGCATAGTGGCTAAGCACCCTCTACGGATCAAGGGGCATCGGTTCGAGACCTGCGGACCCCCTAAATCAGAAATTGGAAGCATGCACACGCTTGGTCAGCCACAGCTTAGCGCAACCACACACACGCACAGGTGTGCACAGCACCAGCCGTAGTGCTAGCGCAACGCCAGAGAGCGAGCACACAAGCGCGACCAGGGGAGCGTGATGCGTGGATCAGCTGTGGGCAAGTGCTTGGTTGGCACGATCTTCTGTGATAGTTGCACGGGCCTTTAGTGACACTTGCAACTGTCACTAATGGCCCGTGCTCGCCAACAAAGGAATTGAAGGCGCAGAACTTCAGCGATAGCTGCCTCCCCATGTTCGACCTAGGACTCACTTTTCAAGTTTCAATTATAAATTTTATCTAATAGATGCATTTTACGAGCTACAACGATGGGTCCTCCGAACCCCTAATTTTAATTCGTGAAATGCGTCCACATCATTTTGGCGTCGTTGCCAGGGAGGCAACGGAATTTATTTTATTATTTTCTACGCTTCTTTGCATTTACATAGCACTAACCTCGCTTGTCTTTGATCTACTGTCATGCAGGTACCCTAGCATGGAGATCCAAGTGTGGTAGATCGGAGTAAAGTGTAGGTAGAGTACTTTGTGGGTGTCCCCCACATTCCCCCTACTAGTTTCATTTCGCCACACTCATAACCAAGACCAAATCTACTTAGGTGCTTGCATAAACCCTAGGATAGAATTGTTTGTCTTGTTTGCCACCTCCACTCATTTCATCCCTACATATATAAAAAAATAAAATACTCTTCTCTTGTGGGATTTTCTAAAAGCTACACACTTAACACCCACAACCTCTTACCCTAAGGTGCACAATCACATCAATTCTGCCACTTAACTAGGATCTGACCTATGAACCTGGTACACTTAACTCAACACACAAATAAGTGAGTAGAAATATGAATAGGTCAAACATTTCTATGTGCCTTAACTAAGTGGTGCAATAGGCCAATTGATTGAACTGTTTGGGCTGCACCACTTAAGACAAAAGCGATCCATCAAGTAGCTTGCCACTTAGGGTTGATTCTTACAGCTGAATGAGGCACTCTACATTATTTTTTATTTTTAAAGGAATATATCATCACCAGTGCTTTCAAAACTTGGAGTGTTCTCCTAAACTTGATTGAATATACCTAAGATTAAACCCTAAAAGCTACTAAATAAGGTTAAACCCTAGAAGACTCATTGTCAAATAACCTTGTTTGCAAACCCTGGTTGTGCACGCACACACATTTGAATCAATCATTAAGGGCATAACCCACCTAAAGGGCCCATAACATTCCAAGAGCACAATCATCCCAAGCCTAATTAAAATCGAGTAGACGTTGGCCTTAAGAATTGATTCACTCTTCGGGGCTTAGATTGAGATTTTTTTCGATTAATCTGCTTCTACTGGTCCATCTAATGTCTAGCTATGGGAGTAGCATCAAACGACCGCGGCTGGGGGTACTTTAGGAACTAGAGGCGTAAGCCAAAGGAAGAACCTTCTCCCCAGTCCCTCCTTCTAATTGGCTAGATTGACTGGATAAAAGTAGACCAAATCATTTATAATCTCAAGATGGGTCTTGGGAGTCTATAGGTCTTTAGGCTAACCTACTAAGGACAAGGTTGATTGCTTGTATTGTAGGGCTCCTTTCTCTCTTCTGATTTCCCTCCTACTCTACCATGTATCCTTCCACATCCCACACACATTTCACATCCTATCCTCCTATCACCACTTATCCCCAAGATGATTACTCTCCCAACTTGACTTGTAATTACCCATCCACTAGTCGAGATAACCTTGATTGGGGATATGAATTTGGACCTCAGCATCTAGGGCCTAACCCTGGACAACAAGACTATGATTGCTATCCTTCCCAAACCTACAATGACTATGGATCTCCATCCTTTGAGGACAAAACCAACCCAATCTACAATTAGGAAGGATATGTTGATTATAACACCTACTCTCCCCAGTATTCCATTAAATGTAGGTCACCACCATTCTTTGAACAACCCAAGACGATCTACCATCAGGGAGGAACCCGAGAACCTCAACATCTTGATTCCCCTAGAATGAACCCAAACCCACCCAAAACTAAATCGAGCCAGTCGGTTCAAGTGAACCAGGTCCAAAATAAGGTGTTGGCTAACTTGAGGAACACCATACAATCTTTAGAAGCCTAGCCAACACCATGCACTAAAGCATTGGAGCCTATGATAAAAATGATTGATGAACTTAATAGTTCTCTATTGGATTTGCTATAAAATGTTAGGGATATGGACCTGGGTGAGTTTCTTCTTGGGAAATTATCAAGGCTGAGGATGAAATTTGTGGTTGCCCTAGTCAAATCTTGGGATGATTCTCAAGATGAACCCCCTTTAGGAGAGCTAATGTCAGAACCTGCTCAGGCGCTTATCGGGGAATACATATTCTGAGATTGGAGATGACCAGGTTGGGCTAGAGCAACCCATTGAGGATGAATTGATTGATTCACCCAAGATCCCCGAGCCAGGAAGTGAGGAAAAATATGTCTCTTTGAACCAGGAAATGACAATTGATTTTGAGACATATATAAATGAGAATCATGAATTCTTTGACTCTGAGGGTGAACAATCTTTTAGTGAAGTCTCACTTGAACTTAAGGAAGAGGATTTTAGTGAGACAAATAGGCTTTAGGAATCTGATGAACCAGTTGATAGCCCAATTATTGAAGATTTGGATTCAGTTGGGGCTAACTTGGAGGATTTGAATCCTCATTTACTAGAAGATTCAATCAATAGCCCCATTCCTCATCCGCACCCCGAAGAGCTAACTTCTGAGATCATTGTGCCTAAGTCAATCTTGATTCAGCCATGATTTCTAGACTTGGGTAAATCGTATGGGGTGAGTGGTATGCTAGAGGCCCCGGAGCCTAAGCTCTTGATGTTGGAGGATAGAATTGTTGAAATAAAAATTTGGGAGGCTAATTTTGAGGGAACTTTGATTTTGGATCTAAGGGTACCTATTGACCTGAAACCACCTACTTTCTAACAGGACCTTACAATATCTTTCATGTGCAACCTAAGCTCGAAATAACTGATTATTTTTCTGAGCTGAATGTTAAGTGGACATTCGAACCTAGTGAAATAAATCTACCCATTTCCTGCCACTTTAGTCTTGGGTTGCACACCACCAAACCACAAGCCTGGCCCTACAAACACAATAATCTTTTGTTTTGGGTGATTTTCATCCAGAACCTTAGAACCACTCGACCCTGGGGCATGGACCTACACCATAATGTAGTCCACATCTGTGGACATCTTCTACTGGCAGGTCTAAGGATCAGCATTTTTATTTTGATTTTAGCCCGCACTTACAAATTCTCAATTTTTTCCTTGTATGTATGTTATGCCTAGCTAATGGCAATAAATTTAGCTCGTGTGTATGCTCTCTTCTCTCTATGAAGCTAACCAGATTTTCACGATACTCAGGTGATATTCTATTTACTCCACCCTTTTCATGTCTTTATTTTTACAATGAGGACATTGCATCATTTAGGCATGGGGGGTGGATACCTTATCCTGAAATCATTTTGTTAACTCCATATAATTTCTTTTAGTTTTTCTATAAAAAAAATTTGAAAATTAAAAAAAAAAGAAAAAAATGAATTAGGGGAAGAGAACATAGGCATTTGGAAGTTATTAACTCTAGGAAATGATACGATAAGATCTGAACACTTAGACTCTTCAGGTCTTCAGGATTAATTAACCTGGGTGTCCACTCGAATGTGGACTTAGTCTCAAGTCATCGCCAATTCAAATTCACCTTTAATCTAGTAAATAAATTGAGATGATTAGTACATGACTTATCAACCTGTCCTCTGATTTGAGGGGACTTTAAGCCTAAGCATCTACACACTTTCTTCACTAACTTACTTTTTGGTGATATTTTTGGAAATTGGGTAGCTAATGAACTACCTAGGATGGTATGGCTGGCAAGTTGTCGGTGGTAACAGCTCATCAGTCGGTTGTCCAGAGTTCAGCCACATGACCATTTTCATCATACTACCTCTAGGTAAATCTCAGATCAGCGAAGCCACCTACTTAAAAAAATTAAAAAAGAGAAAAAGAAAAAAAATAGAAAAAGGAGAAAAGAAGAAAACAAATAAAACCATACGTCACTGCACGAGTATGGTTGGAAAGTTGCCATAGGTAATAGCCCATTAACCGGTTGTCCAGAGCCCAACTCACAAAAATGCACAATAATTCCCAAAACACTTTGTGAAGAAGTAGGGAAGTTGAATAAATCAGGGAGATATACACTAGGTTCACCCTTGTGTTGACCCCATAAACAAAAGAAGTAGGGAGAAAGCTACTGCTCGAATAGATAAACCTCTAAGTAAGGTCACCTAGTGTCGTAGAAACCTGAAGTCCGTTTTAATGGCCGCTTAGAGAGTCTTTCACTTTTTCACTAGATGCTTAGCACTTAGAGTCCTTTTCGAGTCTTGGGTGGGTCGGGTAGCCGTAAAAAGTTATCCCGGAACTCTCAAAATCCAAAAGTACAAAAAAATTAGAAAAGAAGAAAAATAAAAAAAATGTATCTTCCCTTTTCAAATAAGGCAAGAGCTTGGGCGGTCTGCATTCTGGCAGACACCAGGGTACTATTGAGTCTTCGTAGTTTAGGACCTTAGTTGAAATTTTCTACTGTTAATAAATGACTTAGGCCTAAGCGATCGAGTCCTAATTCTATTTTTATACATAGCATATAGTTTAATTTTTCTAGGGACTACCAAAAGATAAGTATGGGGATACGATGTAAATATATCTATTTAGGTTAAAATGCCTATTCATGCATGTTCCTAGGCTTAGATTTGCATTTCATGTTATAAATATTACATAGCATGCATCATTATGTATTTAGAGTAGTTGTATATATTTTAGGTTAATTAGGTCCTTTTTATGGTCAAGAGAGAAAAAGACTTATTTCAAGGCCTTGGATGGACAATCAAATTGTACAGATTTGATTAGGATGACGATCAGAGTCAAATGCCTCCGAAATCGTTTAAATCGGAGTCTCGTAGCATCATATGATATCCGAGGAGGATCAACGGCCAGGGGGCAATGCGACATCCATACAAGTTTTGGATGGAAAATCTAACCGAACGGATGGATTTGAAGCGACGATCGTAGTCCAACAATATGGGAATCATCTCAATCTAAGCATCGTGGTACCCTCTACAAAAGAAAGAAGAATGGATGGCCCAAATGGCACCACGTGGAGCCATCTCGGCCGCCCAACATTGGCGAACAACATCGGTTCCCACCTCTCCATCATCCGTGACCTTCATTCCCAATTGTTAAATCTTGATCCAACGACTGAGAAGCCTTCGCACTGCATGCCTCTTTGTGACTCAAGGGAGAGCCCAACGTAGTGGCTAAGTGCTCTCTGCAGGGCAAGGGGCGTAGGTTCGAGACCCGCGGACCAGCTACACCAGGAATTGGGAGCACACATGCGCTTGGCTAGCCGCAGCATAGTGCAAGCACACACACACAAAGGTGTGCGCAACACCTGCTGCAGCACCAGCGCAGTGCCAATGTGTGAGCGCACATGCGTGACTAGGGGTACGTGATGCGCAGATCAGTTGTAGGTGAGTGCTTGGTTGGCGTGATCTTCTGTAACAGTTGCGTAGGCCTTTAGTGATGCTTACAGCTTTCACTAATGGCCTATGCGTGCCAGCAAAGGAATTGAAGGCACGGATCTTCAGCTACAGCTGCAGGGATCTGTAGGGACGTTTACGGATGTCAGTAATGACCCAGATGTGAATTTGTTCTTCCTCCTACACTATAAAAGGACCTACCCACCACCATTCCAAACCATCTCTTCCTTCCTCTTACCACCTCCAAGGCTCTAGAGAGAGCTTGTCCCAAGCCTCGGATGCTCCTTTAGAGTAGAAAAGAAAATAGTTTTCCCACCTCTCATCCCCATTCATGGAGCATCTCATGGCTATCCTCTGACCACCCTTTAGGAAGAAGATCCTCACCACGACATTGTCCTGCCCCATCCTCCGTCCTTTGGCTCCGTCCTCGTTTGTCCCGCTCCTCACCACCTTCCTCCAAGCAATGTCAGAGTGAGTCATCCTCATAACAATCGTCGAGGGGGCTTTCTCATCTCCATCTATCTTTATTGCTTTCTAGTGTAGTTTTTCCCGCTTTCTTAGTTGTAGAAAACATTGGATTCAGAAATATATGTGATTCTCTCTCTCTGTGTTATATTTTTTTGCAAGTAGATAAAGTTTTCATCGACTTAATCTCTTGCTTGATAAAAATACCAAAAAAAATTAGAAAAGGTAAAAAAAGGCAAAAAAAACAAATAAAAGAGAAACGTGGATTTTCAAAACCAAACGTTCGCCTCCCCATGTTCGACCCGAGACTCACTTTTCAAGTTTCATTTATAAATTTTATCTGATAGACAGTTTTGTGAGTTACGACAACTTGTCCTCCAAACCCCTAATTTTAATTCGCGAAATGAGCCCACATCATAGGCACTTTATTAAAAATTTTGGTAAAATTTCTAGGCTTCTTTGCTACTTGTTGGTGAGGGAATCTTTCTTCAATTTTGATTCAAAGTGTGCCAAGGCCTTTCACACTTTGAAGGAGGCCTTGATCTCTGCGCCTATTCTCCAAGCTCCAGATTGGACACTCCCATTTGAGCCGATGTGTGATGCTTTGGATTATGAAGTGGGAACAGTCCTTGGACAAAGGGTTGAGGGTAGAGCACATGTGTTGCACTATGGCAGCAAGACTTTAACCAAGCCATAGTAAAACTACGCCGTCACTAAAAAGGAATTACTTGCTTTAGTTTTTGCTTTGGAGAAGTTTAAGTCTTATCTTGGGTCTAAGGTGGTTATTTTCACTGATCATGTGGCAGTGAAACATCTCATTGCTAAGAAGGATTCTAAGCCATGTCTGATTAAGTGGATCCTACTCCTTCAAGAATTTGACTTGAAGATACGTGAAAAGAAAGGAGTAGAAAATGTAGTGGCTGACCACCTGTCTCACCCTCCACTTGATGACTCTCCATCTAGAGACATCCGCGAGACATTTCTCGATGAAACCCTTATGGCGGTAACACTGACTTCACCTTGGTATGCTGATATCATCAATTACTTGGTCATTGGAGAGACTCCTGGCTCTTAGGATGAGTAGAAAAGGAAGAGATTCATTTCCCAAGCTAGATACTTTCATTGGGAAGAGCCTGAATTATTTAGAATTGGACAAGACCAAGTACTGAGATGATGCATGCCTGAAGAGGAGCAACAAAGTGTGCTGAGTTTTTGCCATGAACTTCATTGTGGAGGACTCTTTGGTGCTAAGAAAATAACTTTTAAGGTTCTTCTGTCTGATTTTTGGTGGCCTAAGTTATTTAAGGATTCTCATAACTTTGTTAAGGCCTGTATTAGATGTCAACGGACTGGAACGATTGGGAAGAGGAATGAGATGCCTCAACACCCGATTCAACCTATTGAAATTTTTGATGTTTAGGGAATAGACTTTATGGAACCCTTCCCTTTGTCCCATGGTTATGAGTATATCTTAGTGATGGTTGACTATGTCTCTAAACGGATAGAGGCCATTCCTACATGTACAAATGATCACTTTGTGGTATTGAAATTTGTGAAGGTCCATATCATATCCCGATTCGGCTGCCCTAAGACTATTATTAGTGATGGGGGACCTCATTTTCAGAATTACCACTTCAACTGGTTACTCAAGAGTCTAGGGGTCACTCACAAGATTGCTACCCTGTACCATCCCCAGGCAAGTGGCCAAGTTGAGGTGTTGAATAAGGAGATAAAGAACATTTTAGAAAAGATCGTTAGGCCTGATAGGAAAGATTGGTCCCAAAAGCTCGATGATGCTTTGTGGGCATATTGAATGGCCTATAAGACCCCTTTGGGTACATTTCCCTTTCAGATTGTGTATGGGAAAGAGTGTCATGTACCCATCAAGCTAGAACATAGGGCACTCTAGGCTATCCGAAATGTCAACATGGATTTAGAAAAGGCAGGTAAGGCACAAGTTCTTGAATTAAGTGATCTTAAGGAGCTGAGGTCTTGCATGATAAGTATATCCTTAGAAAGACCTTTGACCCCAACCAACAAGTCTGGCTTTTTTTTTTTTTAAAACAGAAAGGGGTCCCCGAATTTGCTCACTTGCTACAGAGCTCCTCCATGATCCAGGTCATGGCCACTCTCTGACGCCGAGTAAGGGATGGCTGGACATAGTCTGCCACCACATGCCACCACACACCTATGTGCGTATGGGCAAGTCCGGGGAATCGAACCCAGCACCCCGCACAGGGAGGATGCTATGGGGACGGGCGGCACCAGCTATGCTGCCCTATTAACTCCAACAAGTCTGGCTTTTCAATTCCAAACTTAAGCTTTTCCTAGGAAAATTGAAATTACATTGGGATGGGCCATACATAATCACTAAAGTGTTTCCACATGGGGCTATGGAGATCAAGAGCCCTTCCTCTTCAGCAACGCCCTTTATTGTCAACGGCCAATGATTAAAACCATATGTTACTTTGGATGGCCATCTGGTTGATGAGGTCACTTTTGTGGATCCTTAGCTCCTGTCATTCTCCTCCTCAGGTAACATCTTCTCTTAGCATTTTGCTTCGAATGAGGACATTATTTGAACTAGGCATGGGGGGATAGGATCTGAGGCATCTGTTTATAACTTGTCTACATTTTGCATTCATGCATGCATATTTCATTTAAAAAAAAATCCATGTTGTTATGCTTAACCGGCTAAGCTCTGCATCTTTAGGCATTAGACTAAGATGTTAGGTTTGCTTATCAGACTCTAGGTATCTAAGTATAGGAGCTAGTGTGAGCTACTAACTTTAGAAGTTTAGGGTCCGTTTGGACTTAAAGACTTAAGTAGGAGTTAAGTTGCAGACCATTCCTCAAGAGGTTGGGGAAGGAAAGCCAGGGATTGTGCTAAAGGCTGGGTTGTACCTAGTGTCTTTTTCTACCTTTTGGTTTATGGATCCTCGTAACCTAAGAATCACATTTCACAAACACTCGGTCTTGTGAAAATAGTGATCACCTTAATTCATTTCTTGAGGAAAATTTGGTTCTCTCAATTCTGATTTAGGAGAAGCTTGAAATCCCAACTTGATTGGATGAGTTCCTACTGTAGGAGAGGTGGAGTATACACTTACCTTGATGATGCAATGATAACATGTTACCTCCTTGGTGCTTGTCTGTTAGGATATCCATCCTACTGGGGGATGTAAGCACGTTGTGCAGTTCAGGTACCATGGGTGGCCCTATCTCGAATTGTTGATTATCATAGGCCTGAATTCGCTTAAGAAATCCATGGGCGATACTATCTCGAAGTGTCGATCGCCAGGTGTTTGACAAGTCGATTCTCGCTTTTAAATGATTTTCGCACATAAAATGATGCATGTCGTTTATAGTTCTAAGTGGTGGAAAATCGACTAATCAAAGTATTGAATTAAAATTAAACCACTCTAGAGAGTGGGTCGTGTCCATGACGGAGAGAGTTTCGCTTATTTATAATAGAAAAAGAAGGATATGTCATTGTAATTAATGTGATGGAAAATATCTCAATAAAAAATTAACATAAATATGAATTTAAACCATAGTAAAGATGTCGTATCCACAGGGAGGAATAGACCAATAAATTCACGAGTTGAGGAATATACTGTTCGCAGACACTTTCACGAGTTTAATGCGAGGAATATGATATTTTAAATGGAGCTTGCAATTTCCTTAAAAGTTTAGGGTTATTTATGCAATTTTCATGTCAGGAATTAAGCTCCAAAAATATGCATATGATGCATGTGTAATGTCTTATCATATAAATTCAACTTGCATGCAAATTTGATTTGAAATTCAATGTAGAATCAAGCACATAACACAAGTGAAGTAATTTCAGGAATGTATGAGTGCATCAATGCAATCTGGCTCGAATAAAATATTATTATTTAAATGGCAATGGCATTAGAAGTAAATTTTAATTGAGGAGAAAATAGAGGATTTCTCCTCTCTCTTCCTTGCATGGACGGTTGTGCACTATTGGCGGTAAGAGTCGACGGGGAGGTGCGTCTCGACGAGGGCTACGCAACGGTGGTGACGCAGCGGTCGGACGGAGGAGAGTGGCCGCTGGCCTATTGGCCATATTGGAGGAGGAGGCCGCGCATGGAGAGGGTGGCGCTGCTGCTGCAGCCTGCATGGCTATGCGCTGGGCACGCGCACATAAGGTGTCTGCGGGAGTATGGCTGGATTGGCCTGCGGACATGGTGCTTGCGGGCGTGGGCATTTGCTGCCTACGGTGCAGCACATGCAGGCAAGGATTGCAGGGTGCGGTGGAAGGTGAAGCAACACTGGAGGGCACGCAAGGGCGTGGGTGAGGGCATGTAGTGCCTGCGGGCATGGGTCACCTGCAGGTTTGAAGGGTGACTGCGGGCGCTAGTGATGGCGTGGCACGCAAGGTGATGGATGCAGCAGTGTGAGGCGCGTGTGCTTGCAGTGGAAGGTGATGGCACGGTGAGGGTGCGGGTGCGCGCCTGTAGGATGCGCAAGCGCAGGCGGTGGAGGGCACTTGGTGAGGGTGCTGTAGTAGTTGCAGGATGGTGCGGCAAGGGCAGTGCTTGTTGCAGGTTAGTGTAGCGCTTGCAGTGGAGAGGATGATGCGGCAAGGCTGTGGCTTGCAAGGGTGCACGCGTGCAGGCAGTGGAAGGTGGCGCCGGCAGGCTGCTTGGGCTAATGAGGGCGTGGGTGTGCATAGTGCACTCTTGGTTCACAGTGTCCACCTTCTCCACGGTGGAGAAGGTGGAGATAATTCCCCTCCAGGGGGAGAAGAAGATGAAGACCCTCCTCTCACGCCCGATCCTCCTTTTTATCCCTTCTCTCTGCGTAAGTCAAGGGATTTTTAGATCCCTTACTAAATTTGGCCTTCGGCTGTTGAGGAGCTATTGAGGCCGACCGGAAGACTCAGTTGAGGCCAGCAGCTGTTAGGGAGGGGAGAATTTAATTCACCCCCCTCATCTCTTGCAATTTATTCCTACAACAACAAAGCATAAAATAATTACATACTAAATTATAGAAAGCAATAAAATAGATAAAAACTCAAGTAATGATGCATGTACTTATTTAATGACTTAATGTAATTATTAATAAACATACTTTGTTAGAATTGAAGTACTTAGGCGTCACAATAGTCCATTAAAATGGACTTATCAAATACCCTCATGACTAAGATTTGCTAGTCCCTAGCAAAAAGAAAAAAAATAATAGAAGTAATCAGAAGATTTCTTCTTTTCTTATTTCAAAACATTAGAGATCTAGACAAGTGTGAAGTGATGATAGCCTAGGTAATAGATCCATGTGAAAAGCCAATTCGCATTGGGAGTTCGTACTTCACCCTTAGTAAATATTTCTGTTAGGATAGGCAACTACTTCCCTCAGGGATAAAGCAGAAGATAATATGTAATTTGACCCTGACTTTTGGCTTTGGTAGGAGATATCGAGTTGAATGGATTTGTATTTGGTAGCACACACTCATCTGGTGCTACATGTAGTCTAGTACTACAGACTCTAGATTTCTAGACTATTAGACAAGTTAACTCAGAGAGAGGCTAAACAACTTGCTCTCTTGATGTTCCTGTGTGCTCACTCTTTTCTTTCTTTTTGAGATCACAAATCTCGCCAGATTTAGTAATTGTACTTATTGTTTGGTGGCCTCACATGGCATCCACACTTCAATTAAAGTCCCAATAACTCTACAACTAAGTTAGAGTCCTCAACCAGTATTCGGGCGATTAGAAATACTAAAAGGTAGGTATGGGTCATATTTGGTGGAACATGATAGGTGTTTTGTTGCCTCAGAAACAATGTTACAACGATAACCCTGGACTCTTTTCTTTTTCTTTTCTCTCTTTCTTTTCTTCTTTTTTTTTCTCTCTTTTCTTCTTCTTCTTGCTTTTTTTTTTATTTGTTTCATCTTCTCTTTTTCCTTTTTCTTTCTTAATCAATCTACATAACATGATACAAACTTTTATTTATGAGGCATTATTAGGGATGATGATGGTCAAGAGGATATTATGTGGCTTATTTGGTGGAAGTGCCTATTCTCGGCACCGAGAAGGAATAGATAGGACAGGCATATTTCTGACCTTTGACACTATTACCCTCCTTCAGCCGAGGACTCTATGAAGGATGGTCGTAGCCATCCACCATAGTCATAGCTTTATTACGACTCCATATCTGTGTATCTGCCTTATTTGGTGACTCTCAGGAATTCAGACAAAGTCTGCACACAGGAACAGAGAGCGAAAACTAGGCCTAACTCTGAAGTATCATCATCTAATTATCCAAAACTTAAGAGTCCTTGCACTAGACTTAGCACACCAGTAATCTCTCTACTTTCTTCTCACAAATATGAGGTGAATCTACTAGAAGATAGTATGCTTGACTCCCTATTAACTATCCAAGGGTTCAGTAGACTACAAATGCTTATTGATTTTCTTCAAGGATCCATTACCTAGTCTACGTGCATGTGAAATAAATGTACTGGATTCTAAACTTAAGAAATAATTCAGGTAGGAAAACCGCCAATGACAAAGGTATTCTGCTATGGACTAACCCATTCAGCTTAAGAAAAGAATTTTTTTTTTTTTTACATTCTAACCTAAATGCATGAAAATGCATGAATACTTGCAAAATGCACCCCCCCATGCCTAAATCCTACAATGTCCCCATTGTAAAATTAGAATAGGGGGAGAAAGGAAAGAAATCACCTGACAATGGTGTTATTTAGAATGCTGGGTTGCCTCCCAACAAGCGCTGCATTTGCTATCAGCAGCCAAACTTATAAGGAACCTGTAAGTCTGGTTCCAGATAGAGAAGGTTAGGCCCTAAGAATATGCGTAACAGCGTGGGCCTAGAAAATAGGTAGCCACAGATGTTGGTGAGCTGATGATGCAACGTAATCCCAAATTCTCGCCAGAATGTATGAAAGAAGAAAACCTCGTTGACTACCTGGGGAGGTCTAGGAATAAAAAAAGGAATATGAAAAGGGACCTCCCGAAATGGAATAAGTGGAGGATAACAAGGATCCTCCAAAGCAGGATGGGTTTTAAAAGATATAAACATTAATATTTGAAACCCTTGAATGGCAAGAGTAAAAGTACAGGTATCAATCAACACTCACCATTCTACCCAAGGATGTACTAGCCTGATACATTCTCCAGAAAGAATGTACATGAGCAGAGATCTGAGCCAAGGATTGGTTAGGGAGTATAAGGGTTGTTGGTAGTGTTGGAAGGTAATGGTTAAGTCCAATGAGGGCTTAGTTGGTTTCAGGTCCAATTCCAACAATGATTAAGATTGTGTATACTCCCTAACAGTTGTAGATAACTTTACGTTACCCTGCCTAGCATTAATGATCGGAGTCATATTTGAATCAAGGGTAGACTCCAAATTACAACTCTTTGATGGCAGGGTCAAAATATCAGAGTCATTATCATTAAGCTCATCCCCGGATTCATTTGGTTCACTCAAATTTTTGTCGGGGGGTTTATGTGATTCATTAGTGAAGATAGGAGTTGGATCAGTATCCTTAATTATTCCTAGAGGAGGATCAGTCTTAATATTTTGGAGCAAGCCTATATCATTGAATTCGTTATTCTTCTTGGGGTATAAATCCTCAATTGACATGTTTTGTTCCCGAGGGTCTCCCATAGGCTTCTCACTATTTTGTTTGTCTTCCTCTAATATCAACCCCAGTTTTGATGGAGGATGATTCTCAAATGAAGGGAGGAATTTGGATTTGACCATATTGTTTATATCCTTTGGAGGTAAATCCTCAAATGATAAATAATCCCCAATGATTCACTCCATATTTTCAGTCCAGGTTCCTCTATTAGGGCATCCTCGTCCTCTGAAATAGACTCTTCATATCCCTGAGACCAAAATTGATCTAATTCATCCACCATTCCCTTAGGGTCACCTTCATTGGGTGCATTTAAATCCTTAGGATATTGAATGGTAGGTGTTGATTCCCTAAGTGGAGGGTCAAGAGTAGGCTCACTAAGGGTATAATGGGATTCCACCAAATAATCAATAAGGGAAGTGATAGGTACAATTCAACCTTGACCCGGGTTGGTAGGGGTAAGGAGAATACTGCATTGGGGTCAAGGTCCTCAAGAGGTACCATCTTCCCTTGCTTTTGACTCCAATATAGCTTGGGTGAATAATCACTATAATCGTTCTCCTTTAGTGGCCATGTCTCATTGGGAGAGTCTAAGTGATAGCTACATAAAATTGGATCCCTATTGTCATTGGGTTCCTTCGATTTATTTTCATGATTAGGGTCGTATGGGTAGGGATTAGAATTACTAGGAAGCGTGTAGCTAAGCTGTCTTATTTCTTCAATTAACTGTTGACTATTCCTCAACATCTCTCGCATTTAATCCATCATTTCCTTTTGTTGTTTTTGCATTTCTATCATAAAAGAGGAGAGGTTACTATTATCCGGTTGGGGAGGATAGTCAATTTCAGGCTTTGGTTGCCTAGGGGTATCAGTCCAACCTCAATACAAAAAATCATGAAGGGTGGGAGGGTTGGGTGTTTGCATAGGAGTAGGGATTTCAGGGTTGGAAAATCCCGCTCCTAGGCTCTGCTCAAAAGTGGGAGTTATCGGACTAGTACTCCCAGGATAAGAATATGAATGATCCCATGAATTGTCAATGTACCCATCAAAGGATGGATACGCTCGGGGCATGGGGTCCTGGTTAAAAGATGGGAAGTATTGATGTAAACACGTTTACACTACTTAAGATGTCTATTTATGCATCTTCTTAAGCATAAGATTGCATCGCATGCTATAAATATTGCATAACATGCATCATCTTGCATTTAGAGTAGTTTGAATAAAATAGAGGTTAATTGTCTCCTTTTATGTGCTTGGACAGGGCAAACTTTTTATCGGGGTCTCGGATCGAAGATCCAACCGTACAGATGTTATCAGGGCGACGATTGGAGTTCAAAGACTCCAAGATCGCCCTAATCAGTCATCTGTAGCATCAGGTAGTGACCGGGGAATCCTAGAAGATCAAGGGCTAAGATGGTGTAAATTTTCACTTCAAACGACAAATCTGATCACACGGATGGATTCGGATCGACGATTGCTGCCTAACGACGCAAAAATCGAGTCAATCCGACACCCATGGCACCATTTACATCATCCAGAAGATGGACGGCCAAGATGGTGCCACGTGGCACCATCTTGACTGCCGAATTGCCCGCACGCAACCACTGAAGCCCTCACATAGGCCCTTCTACGCCGTTGGATCTTGATCCAATGGCTGTGGACGTGCGCACCTTAAATCGTTCGCGCGACACTTTCCGCCGCGCAGCGCAGCGGTTGCGAGGCGTTACGCATTCATAGGACACGAGTTCGACTCGCGATCTACAGGCACGCACAATTAAAGGTGACCACCCGATCGGTTGTGGGAGGCCCAGATCGCCCGATAGCGCCCACGCGCTATTGCATGGGCAACGAGGATACGGTATTGCACGCAGGTAAGCACGCAACGAGGCAGGCGACGGCACGATCTAAGCCGTCCGATCGCGGGGATGGATGAACGTGCGCAAGTGTTGCGCCCCCGGGCAAGCGAGCGGGCACGTGCACGCCGCTGACTACGCCCATGTTCAGACCTTTAGCGACGGTTTTATCCATCACTAAAGGTCCTGAATTAATGTTTTTAAAGATGTAATGACCAAATTGCCCCCACTCCTTGCAACTATAAAAGCAGATCCCCTCCACATGAAATTTTCATCCCTTCCTTCTCTTCTCTCCCTCTCCAAAGCCCAAGAGAAGCTTGTCCCACACCGTGGATGCTTCTCGCGAGATAAAGTGAATTTTTCTTCCCCTTTCGGAAGTGGATCCCACGACAACGACGACGACAACGTGCTGCCCTGTTCCCATTCTTCTGCTTCGTCCTCCTTCATCCTACTTCATCCTCCTTCGTCTAGGCGTCGTCCCACCCAGCTCGTCCTCCAAGCGACCGTCGAGGAGGATATTTCTCTCTCCATTCTTTTAATGCTTTCTAGAGTAGATTTACTACTTTCTAGTGTAATCATTTTCTCACTTTCTAGTGTAATGAACAATCGTTCTAATGATGAAATTCTATGTCTATTCTACATCTCATTTTGGTTTTTGTTTGTAATATTCTTTCTCTCTTATTCTCTCTCTCTCTTTTATTTATTGTAAGTAGTTAGATAGTTCTAATCAATTGAATTATTTCGTGACAAATAAAAAAAAATGTGAATTTTTTAAATCAAACGTCCACCTCCCTGCGTTCGACCTGAAATTTTCATTTCAGTGTAAATTTTATTTGTTGAACACGAGTTCTTCGCTTTCAAGCTACAACGACAAGGTTTTAAAAACCAAACACATTAGCGTAGCAACTCGTACGTTCAACAATTTGGCGCCGTTGTTGGGGAGGTGACGCTCTTTGATTTTTCTTCGCATTTTCTAACTTACAAATCATTTACCTCACTTGTCTCCTTTCTTATTGTGATTGCAGGTACTCTTTCGAGACAAGCAAAAGCGGTAGATTGGAGAAAAGTGCTGTGGAAGATTTTGTAAGTTATCCCCCACATCCCACCCATTAGATTTCATTCCACAACATAATAACACAAACATCAATCAACCTAGGTGTTCTTATAAACTCTAAGGTTAGATTGTTTGTTGTTTGACACCCATACTCAACCCAACCCCCACATTAAAAAAAAGAAAAAATTAAAAAAAAATCTTATAGAGGTACACAACCTCATTTGATTTTCAAACTCAACCGGTAAACTGATCTTTGGAGCCGGTACACACATCCAAACACATAATTGAGTAGAAATTAGATTTGGTAATCACTTGTGTGCCTAATAAATTTGTGCAACAGGCCAATTATTTGAGTTGATTGGGCCGCACCACTTCAATTAAAATCAACTCATTAAGTAGCTGCCACTTAGGTTCAACTATTAGGGATTTACCAAGCACTCCACATTCTTTTAACTTTTAAAGGAAAATATCTTCACCTGTGCTTTCAAAATCCTGGTGTGCCAACAAAACTTGTTTGAAAACACCTAAAGTTGAATCCTAAAAGCTACTAAGCAAGATTTGAATCCTAAAATTCACCGCATCGAAAATAATCTTGCTTGAAAACCAATGGTTGTGCACGCACACACAAATCAATCAATCATTAAGGGCACAACCCATATAAAGGGCCCATCACATTCCAAAGCACATTCAAACCTAGCCCTAAATAAAATAGAGTAGACGTTGGCCTTAAGGATTCGACTCACTCTTCAGAGCCCAGAAGGAGATTATTTTCGATTAGTCTGTTTCTACTGTTCAATCTAATGTCTAGCTAGGGGAGCAGAATCAAACGATCGTGGCTGGGGGGGTGTTCGTACGCTTTTGTCGGGTTTTAAAAGATAACACGTTGTAATATAGCCGACAAAATGTTTAAACAAATATAGAGAATTTTATTACTTGAAAAACTAGAGTATCCGAGGTCGAACACAGGGAGCAATCTCAGTACTTTCAAAACCAAAGAATACAATTTTTAAATGAACATAATTGATTCAAAGAGAGAGAGTTATAAAAAGAATTGCGAAAAGAAAATAGAATTGGATGTCTGATTTCTTTATCAGACATCTTAAAAGTAGTCTTCTTTCTCTCTTCTACCTTCTTCTTCTTCGTTGGCTCTTCTTTTCTTCTGATCTACAGGTCTTTTTCTTCCTTGAACTTCTTTCCCTTCCCTGCGAAGACTTCTTCTTCCTGCCTTTGTTTCCCTTCTATCTTCTTCTTTCCTTTTGTCTTTTCTGCAGTCCTTCCTTCTCTTAGATCTCTACCTTGCTCAGCTTCCTTTCTTCAGAGTTCCTTCTTCTGCTCTTCTATTTCTTCAGTTCTTCTTTTTGCTTTCCTTTGCCTCTTCCTTCTCTTCTTTTCCCTTGCTGCAGCAGCTAAGTGTTCGCTTCTTCCTCTCTTCCTTCTTTCCTGCGCAAACCACAGCCAATGCAAAACCTACCCCCTTTCCCTCTACCCAAACGTCTCTCTCTTTCTCTGCAATTCGCTCAAGGATGCTCTCCCAGAGCCACATGGGTAATCGGGTCAGATTTCGCACCCGGGACCAGGTGCACCGGCAGGTGGGTGATGCGCGAGGAGTGCTCAAGATAGGGTCGGGTCGGATCCCACCAGATCTGCGAGGTGAAACCGCGGACAAGGCTGGCATGGCTCGGGTGAGGGACCTCACCCCTGTGTATTCGGAGGCGATAAGCAAAGAACACAAATTCAATTTAAAGCATACCTGTGCGTTGTGTTTAGCCGATGTGGGACTATCTGGCCCGCCCCAATTTCGCGCGCGCTTGCAGAGCGTTCTTCGTGCAATTGCCAAGGCTGTGAGCTTCACAGCGTCAATGCTGGCCCTAATCGCTTCGCAACACTCGCGCGAGTCTGCTATGCCTGGAGCCTGGAGCTGCTGCTCCTGGAGCTGTTGCACCTGGAGCTGCTTCGACCGTCAATGGCAGCAGGAGCATCGATACCTGTCAAACACAAGCATGGCCTATTGGCCTAATCAAACCAGCTGGGCACCTTCGCCGTGGCACGGCGAAGATGGTGCACGGTGCTGAAGGCTGCAAGACGGCCTAGGCATGCGTGCCTAGGTCAACCTATGGCCGGAGGTGTGGGGTTGTTCGGGGGGCTACTACGGAGGTGTGGAGTGGCAGTGGAGGGGCAGAAAGTGTTCCTTGTGGTGAGGCAGAGCTTATGAGAGGGTTGGCGAGCCATGTGGAGGGGCGGAGTGGTGGGAGTGGCTCGCTGGAGGTCGATTGGAGGCGAGGACAATGGAGGTGGTCAGGCAATGTTGGGGGGCAATTAAATAAAATAACAGGGGGAAAAAAGAGAGGGGAAGATGGAGAAGGTATCTGGAGGGATCTGGAAGGAAGGGAGACAGCGGAGTGGACGACGCGTAACTGCCGTCGTCGAGGAAGAAGAACCCTGAGGGAGGGAGCGATGACGAGGACGAGGTCAGGAGAACGCACGCCTGGTACAGCACGACGCGGGAGAAAGGGGTGGAGTTGACTTTACTGTAGGTATGGCAGCAGAGCAACGAGAAGGAGGGGAGGAGGTCGCCGGAGCTTGCGGGTCTCTTGGCCGAGATGGAAGAGAGGAAAGTTTGGGGGAATCTCCGCCAATTCAAGGCTGAAGATCTGCGGCTGGGTCTGAAGATCCTTTTATAGGTGTTGGCCGAACCTTATAGTGCATGGAGGGTGCGCAATCACCTCCGCCGACTCGCCGGAGAAGGAAAGAAGGTGGATACCCAAATCCCTCGTGCGTTCGCTCGAGAGATTGGGTTCACACCAGAGATCGTGATTGGCTTACATAGAAGGGAATTCCTCAGAGAATCTCCCTTCCATTTCTGGGAGGGAATCTCTGAGGAATCAGAGAGTAATCCCTCTCTAAACCTCACCGGAGATCGGTTCTGCCCTAACAATGGCGGCAGGACCTGATTGCAAGGGTGGCGAGGAACTTAGGGGGCTCTCTGCAATGATTTTCAAAAGATAGGGACCAAGTTGTGATTTGGGTGTACTAAATTGCAAAGTATTCAAGATGACCTCCACTTAGGTCCACATTTTGGTATAAACCTAATTTGGACCTAAGGAATCCAATGGTGATGTTTGATTTTAGGTTTGACTTCGTTTGACTGGACATTTTGCATAAAAACCCAAATTAGGTTAATTGAATGGCTAGGACCCTAATCTTGGTCAAACTAGGTTCCAAAGGCCACATTAAGTGTTCTAAACCCTAAGGAGTATTTTTCCATGATTTTTAGAGGGTTTACTTGAGTTTTATCTTGACCAAAACCTTTTTAGTTTAAGCAGGTCTGTTTTAGGGTTATCAAATGTCATTTAATTCCTGAATTGCACATAAACCCATTTCTGATTAACTCAACCCACTTTTAATCTCATTTAGACCATTTGACCTATGTTTTGCCTATGAGAAAACCCATTTATGTACTGCAATGGTAAAATTGCAGTTTTACCCTTTAATTCATGTTTTCTTCTCAGAGCACTTATTCCTTTATTTAGGCCTTCTTCTAGGTTATGTAGGAGCTTTTATCTTCTTTATTGCGTCAAAATGAGCTAGTTATGGCTCATGATGAGGCTCTCATCAGGGGGTACACTAGGAACCGATGGTGCAAGCCGAAGGAAGAACCTTCTCCCTAGTCCCTCCTTCTAACTGGTTGGATTGAACAGACAGAAGTAAATCAAATCGTTCCTTTATCTCAAGATGGGTTTTAGGAGTCTGTAGGTCTGTAGGCTAACCCGCTTAAGGATAGGTTTGATTGTTTGTATTGTAGGGTGCCTTTCTTACTCCTGTTTCTCATGAATCCTTCCACATATTACACGCATTCTCGCTCTTTCCCTCTTATTTTGAATTATCCTCAATATGACGATTATCCCAACTCATACTGTAATCAACCATCCATTAGTTGGGATAACTCGGATTGGTGATACAGTTTCGAACCTCCGTGTTTAGGGTCAAACCCTGAACACTATGATTGCGATTTCTATCCTTCTCAAAGTCACATTGATTATTGATCATCAACCTTTCATGAACAACCTAATACGATCTACAATCAAGAAGGATACACTGATCCTTACCCATCCTCTGATTACACTACTTATAGGTCATCACCACCTTTTGAACAATCTGAAATGACCTATTATCAGGAAGGTTGTAACGAATCTCAATTCGTTAATTCCCCTACTTTAACTGCAAACTCGCCCAACCCTGGACCAACTCATTTGGTTTAGGGTAACCAGGTTCAAGATAAGGTTCCGGCTAACTTGAGGAATATCATTCAGTCTTTAGAAGTTCAACCAATACCTTACATTGAGAGATTGGAGCCCCTGATTGAAATGATTGATGATTTGAACAAGTCTCTGTTGGATTGGCTCCAGGATGTTAAGGATAAGAACCCAGGTGAGTTTCTACTTGGGAAATTAGCGAAATTGAGGATGAGATTCGTGGTCACTTTGATTCAATCATGGGATGATTTCCAGGATTAACTCCCTTCAGGAAAGCCAATGACAGAACTAGCTCAGGCACCTATTGGGGGGGGACACGTGTTACGAGGCTGACCAGATTGAATTAAAGCAACCAATTAAGGAAGATCTGATTTCTTCATATGAGATCCCTGAGCTGGGGTACGAGGAAGCGTATGTCTCCATGGATCAAAAAGTGATAGATGATTTTGAGACATACATTAATACAGATCTTGATTTCTTTGATTATGATGGTGAAGATTCAAGTTGCGAAGTCTCACGTGAATTTACAGAACATGATTTTTGTGAGACGATTGGGCCTGAGGAATCTGAAAGATCATTTGATAGCCCAACAACTAAGGAAACTGATCCTATTAAGGCACACATTACGGATCCAGAATTGCATTTTCTGGAGGTTTCAATCAAATGCCCTGATTGTCAGTTATACCCCATTGAACTAATCGATGATTCTATTTCTGAGATAATTAGACCCAAGTCAATTCTAATTCAGCCACATCATTTATACTTGGAGATTTCAAACGGGGTGATTAATATGCAAGAGGTCCTGGAAATTGACATGCTGAATGAGGAGGATAGGAGCCAGGAAGTTCTGATTTGGGAAGCTAGTTTCGGAGGAAGTAGAAGATTGAGTCGAAGGGTTCCTATTCATCTGAAACCATCAAACTAGGACCCTTATGACATTTGTTTTGAGGATGTCAAACCCAAGCACACATTCAATGATTATCCTTTTGAGTTTCAATTCTCTGTAACCTGACTTTTCGGTCTTGGGTTGCATCCACATAAATCGCAGGCCCGACCCCGCTTGCATACAGATTTTAGGTTTTGGGTAATTTTTATCCAGAACCTACGATATTCTCGATTATGGGGTATGGGTCTACACCATAATCTGGTCCACATCAGTGGACCTCTGCTAACAGGTCGGAGGATTCTTCTGTTTATTCTGATTCTGACTTGCACCTGTGAATTCTTTATTTCTCTTCTTTGTATAGTGTGCCTAGCTGAAGGCACTAAACTCAGCACTTATACAGTTCTTTTTAGTTTCTATCTCGGAGAGGACCTGACATTCACGCAATTCAGGTGCTTTCTACGTTATTCCACTTTGTTTTATGTCTTTTTAATACAATGAGGACATTGCATTAGATAGGCATGGGGGGTGGATATTCATCTCTGAATTTATTTGTCAGCTCCGTAGGTTTGTTTATTTTTATTAAAAAAAAAGTGGAATTAGGAAGGAAAACTTGGGTTTAAGAAAATTTTCAATCTTATGAAATACTACATTTTGATCTGAGCACAAAGACCCTTTAGGTCTTTTGACTTAATTAGCCCATGTATCCACTAAAATGTGGATTTATTTTCGAGTCCTCGCCAACCTAAATTCTATTTTAATTGGAGTAAATAAGTTTGGGTGATAAGTACACAACTTATCAACCCATCCTCTGATTTGAGGGAACTTTGAGCATTAAGCATCTACATACTTTCTTTGCATTGACTCGTTGTTCGGTGATTCTAATGGAAATTGGGTAGCTAATGAACCTTCTAGGGTGATATGGCTAGTAAGTTATCATGGTAACAGCCCATAGGTAGGTTGTCTAGAGCCCAATCACTGGACCTTTCTCTTTTTGCTGCCTTTAGATAAATCTTAGACCAGGGAAGCCACCTATTTAAAAAAAATAAAAAAATCAAAATGAAATGGAGAAAAGAAAAGAAAAAAAGAAATAAGCCACACTTCACCGCACGAGTATGGCTAGCAAGTTGTCAATGGTAACAGCTCATCGACTGGTTATCCAGAACCCAGCTCAATAAATGCATTGAAAATTCCCAAAACACTTAGGAAGAAGCGGAGAAGTAGAATAAACTAGGGAGAAATGCACTGGATTCACCCTTGTGTTGATCCCGTAAAAAATAAAAGTAGGGAGAAAGCTACCGGTTGTAAAGATATACCTTTAGGCAGAATTCTTTTCAGGTCACCTAGAGGCGTAGAAATCCGAAGTTTGTTTTAATTGCTGGCCAATGAGTCTATCACATTTACAATAAGATGCTTAGAACTTAGTGTTCTCATCAAATCTTTGGTGAGTTGAATGGCCGTAGAAAGCCACTCTTTAACCCTAAAACTTGAAAATCCAAAAAAATTAGATAAGAGGAAAAAGAGAAAAAGAAAATTTTCTTTGAACAAGGCGAGGGCTTGAGGCGGTCTGCATTTTGGCAGATACTCAGACACTGTTGTGTCTTTGAAAGTTCAGATCCTAAGTAGGCATTTTCTTAATGATTGAAAATAACTCATGCCTGGCTACATGGGTTCTGTCTTTATTTATATTCGTTGTAGTATCTGACAGAACAGTTACCAGCTTAATACAAGATTTTTTTACTCGGAATAACAAGGTTTTCCCGAGGTCGAACTCAGGGAGCAACTATGTTTCTAGAAGTATGCATAGTTCTCAATTATGTTACAAAAATAAGAGAGAGAGAGAGAGAATTTTGTTGGCTTCTTCTTCTTCTCTCTTCTTTTTCTTTCTTTTCTTCCTCTCTTTGCTTTCCTTGCTCTTCTTCAGTCTTTCCTTCTCTTTTCTCTTTTTCTTCTCTGCAGCAGTGGTGATCTTCCTCTTCTTTTCTTCTTTTCTTTGCTTTTCTTTTCTGGCCGTTGACTCTCCTTTTCTTCTTTCCTTTCCTGCCTTTCTAGCGGCTGCAAAGGCTTCTACCTTCTTCTTTCTTCTTTTTTTGTGGTCTGGTTGCTGGCCTTTCTTCCTTTTTCTTCTTCTTTCTTCTTTGCTTGCGGCTGTGGTGATTCCAACGTCTAATGCAGTGCTCAGATGACTTATCTGTGGCTTCGCTACAGTGCCTTCCTTCTTCTTTCTTCAGCTGCCTAGTGTGGCTTCTTCTTTTCTTCTTCTGTTTCTCTCCTTCCTTCCTTCTTCAGCTGCCCCGAGTGGCTAAGGCTTTCGTTGTTTCTCTTTTTCCTCTTCTTCTTCTTTTCTTCCTACACACTCACAGAAAGGTCAGAGCAAAACCTACCCCTACCCCTTCCCCGCGTCTCTCTCTTTCTCAGAATTCTCTCTTAGGACTACTCTCCCAGAGTCGGGTAATCGGGTGTGGGTATCGCGCCTGAGACCAGGCCCACCAGCGTGCAGTGGTGGGCGAGGAGTGCGTGTTTCGGGTAGTCGGATCAGGCCCAGACCCGCGGGGATTGAGAGCGGGCGAGGGAGAGCGAGGGAAGTGGCACGCTGTGTTTGGGTGAGAGGGACCTAACCCCTGTGTTCGAAGGCAGCAAGCCCTATGCACTTTTACAATTTAAGTGTGGGCACTCAGCCGCATAGTTACGAAGTGGGACTAAAGTCCTACCTCTCGATTTTGTGCCCACAGGCGGGGAGTCCACGGCCAATTGAAGCAGCTGCGAGGCTTGCGAACAAAGTCGCAAGCCTGGATGCCTTCACGGAGACTACCCGCACAACCTGGAATGTGCGCCTGGGCTAGGGAAGACCTGGAGCTGCAGGTGGAGCTGCTGCAGCAGGTCAATAATGGCGGTGAGAGGGTGCGAACCTGAAATCACAGTGACGGCTCTCGGCCAAGTCAGAACACATGGAAAGCGTCGCTGGAGTGTGGTGAAGCCTGTGCGATGGTCGGCGAGGCGTGGGAGTGCGTGTAGAGGTCGACCTAGGTCAGACTGTGGGCGGAAAGATGGGTTTGTCCGAGGGATGGTTGGGCGGTGCTTTGCAGTGATTGGAGAGGGGGGATCGGTGGAGTTGAGTGTGGGGGAGCTTCTGGGCTGGTCGGCGAGGGGTGAAGAGGTCTGTGGATGTGGGATGGACTCGTCGGAGAGGGTGATCGGAGGTGGGGAAGATGGGTCTGGACAGTGGCAGTCGAGTGGTCGAAATGACAAATTGGAAGAAGGGAGATACAAAGGAGAGATAGCAGGGACTATTTACCTATTTACTCGACGAAGGGAGAGGGAGGAGCATCCGGCTCGTGCCTGCCGGAGCTGGAGACAAAGACGCCCTGGAGGAGGGTTTCGGCGATGAGGAAGCAGTCGGAGGGTGCTAGTGGGCACAGCCTAGCGCGGACGACAGGGCAGAGTAAACCCTGCTGCAGGTAGGGCAGCAGAGCGACAAGGAGGAGGAGAAGATCATCAAAAGCTTCGGGCTCTCTAACCAGACGGGGAAGGGATGAAGAGGAGGTGTTTCTCCGTCAAGGAAAGCTTGAAGGAGTCGACAAGGTCTGCCGCACCTTATAAAGGGCTTGGTGCGGAGAGAGGGATGAGGTGGCGTCGTGCCAGCCTCGCTGGAGTATGGCCGGAAGGGATACCCATGCCTTCTGTGCGTTTGCACGGAAGGCATGGTTAACGGCAGAGGTCCTGGGTTGGTCCCTGCGACAGAGGACATCGTAGGGAACTCCCCTTCTGTTCTAGAGGATGGAAACCTTGCTTTGCGTGGCGCCATCCTCCGCACAAGGTTGCCGGAGGCATGGCGCTGTGCAGAAGTGGCAGGGAGGACCATTTTACAAAGAATGATGAGAAGTTGGGCACCTAAATGTAAAGGTTTCAAAAGATAAGGGTCAAAAAGTAAATAAAGAACCAAATTGTAAAGTCGATCAAGGAGGTCTTTTATCAGGCTCAAGTTTTTATACCAGACCAATTTGAACCTAAGGATTTTAATGGTTAATTTTAATTCTAGGTTGGACCATGTTTGACCGGCCAATTTGTGCAAAAACCCAAATTAAGTCATTAATTGGGCATGGTTCTCATTTTAGGTCAAAATAGGTTCCAAAGGCCAAATTGAAGGTTCTAAACCCTAGGGAATATTTTTCTATGATTTTTAGAGGGTTTAATTCTTTTTTATCCTGCCTCGAACCTCATGAATTGAAGTTTATTTTCAGGATTATAGAATGTCATTTAATTCCTAGAAGTTGCTATAACCCTTTTCAGATTAGATCATCCCACTTCCCTTATTGTTATGTTTGTTTGACCCTTATTTGGACCCTTAATTACCTTGTTTGCAAACTGCATTGAGAAAATTACAATTTTACCCTTGATGATTTGTTTTATTCTTTAACTCAGAATTTTCTGAGTTAGGCCTCTCTTTGGGTTTTGTAAGAGCTTTTTCACACATATTTGGATTAGATTGTGCTAGTTAGGGTTCATTATGAGGTTCTCATCATACCCCCATGCCTAGCTTTTGCTAGTCCCTTAGCAAAATTTTAAGGTTTCAACCCTTATTCTAGATCATGAAGTTCTTAATGATTTCAGATAAGTGCTTTTTCTTTTGCAACCTAGATTAGGTCAGAATACCAACCATAGGTCTAAAAGGTACTCTAGTACCAACCAAGATCCAGATCTGTCTAGTCTCAGCCTCAGTCCTTAACAAAGGTTTTTAAGGCCTACAAGAACTAACCTAAGGCTTATTGGACTTTGTGGTTAAAGCACCCGTGCTTGAGATAATTTTAGCCCTGATTCAGTTCGCAGTGCGTTTTGTAAGAAAGAGAGGTAGAAGATTTATCTGTTGGAGAGTTTTCTCTCTCTTTTTCCTTTTAATTCTAGCTTAGGATTGGCTTTTCAACACGGTCTATATCAGATTCCTTGTCCCCATCATCAATCCTCAAAGGTTCCTGGAAGTCGATGCTTCGAGATAGCACCGGCCATGGTAACCCCCAGAACCCTGGCTGTTGAGATTTTGAGATAATCCCATCAATGGTGTTCCGTGGCCGAATTCAGACCTTGGCAATTGACATTTCGTGATAATGCCATCCATGGAATCTGAACCAGCAGAGCGCTTACATGCCCCTAGTAGGATATGTAAATATCTTAAGAGACAACCACCGAGGAGATGACATTTTGTTACGCATCTTCGAGGGGGATTTCCCACCTCTCCGCACTAGGAACTCGTCTAAATCAACTTGTGTTGGTCGGTCGCTCCTACTCTAGGTGTCATTTACAGAATTTTTGCAATGCTTCTGTGTGATTTTGATTTTTATGCTTACTGAACCAGGCTGTGTGTGAAGTTAGGGTGCTTAGGTTACTGAGTCTCGTAAACCAAAAGTTAGTTAACGAGGCCAAATACTCCCTAAGTCTTGGACCTAATACTTAAGCTTTTCATTTTCCTCAACCTCTTGAGGAATGTCTAGATCTTAATGGGTACTAAGAGTCTATCCAAGAATGCCTAAAGTTCACATTCTTACTAATCTCACTGTGCACTTTCCATTTCTTTTCCAGAATGAGGTCTAGAACTTAGGTTAATTCCTTAATTTCTTACTAACGACTATCACTTTTTTCTTTCATTTTCTGCTCCTTTTCATGTTGTTCCTTTTTCTTCTCCTCCTCCGTTGTATTATTCTTTTTCAAAAAATTTTTAATTTTTATGGTGTTTTTGGCATATGTGAATTTTTGTTTAAAACCTTTTCTTACAAGACTTGCACTTTCATACCCCCCCATGCCTAAGATTTGCAATGTCCTCATTATAACTTAGGGGGTTTTTACCCAACTTAGTTCATACATTAGGACAGATGTTTTGATGAGTGAATCGGTTGGGGTGACTGTTGCGAATGATTTCTAATCTCAGATGCAAGCATTTGAGGTGGATTCGGTTGTCCTCAATGGTGAACCTTAAGTGCACAAAGGTGTCAGAAAAGGTTTCAGGTTTTCAAAGAGAATGACAGGCTGCCTCTCGTTAAGCGCTGAGTTTTACACCATCGGCTGGGTGCAATATGCTCAGGGAAAATGGAGGATAGATGATTATTCAACGAAATTAGTAGAGGTTACATCAATGAACGGTTTGAGTCTCTGACCATTCATGATGAAAGGTTCGGAATCATGGATGAGCAGACTGATTTCGACGGCTCCATTTCCAAAAACCTGTCGGACAAGGTATGGTCCGACCCACTTGGATCGCAACTTCCCAGGGAAAAGTTTGAGTCGGGCATCGAAGAGTAGGACCTTCTGACCAAGATGAAAGATCTTTCTAGAGATATGCTTGTCATGGAAGGCTTTAACCCGCTCCTTGTAGATTCGCGAGTTCTCGTATGCATCAAGGCGTAATTCATCGATCTCGTTGATTTGAAGCTTTCTGTGGGTTCCAGCCTTAGAAAGATCTAGATTACAGCTCTGTAATGCCCAATAGGCTTTGTGCTCCAGTTCGACGGGAAGGTGACACGCCTTCCCATACACCAGTCTAAAGGGAGACATGCCTAATTAGGTTTTGTGGGCAGTCTTATAGGCCGACAAGGCTTTCGGAAGTCGGGACGACCAGTTCTTCTTGTCAGGCCGAACAGTGACCTGCAAGATTTTCTTGATTTCCCGATTTGATAGCTCAGCTAGACCATTAGTCTGGGGGTGATAAGGAGTGGAGATTCGGTGAGACACCCTGTATTTGGTCATCAGTGACCTGAACTGAGCATTCGTGAAATGGGTCCCCCTATCAGAGATGATAGCACGAGGAATCCCGAATTGTCAGAAGATATTGTGATGAATGAATTTGAGAACGATTTTATGATCACAGGTTCGGGTCGGTATGGCTTCGATCCATTTGGACATGTAGTCCACAACCAACAAAATGTACTCGAAGCCATCCGAAATAGGAAAGGGGCCCATAAAATCAATCCCTCAAACATCAAAGATTTCGCATACGAGAATCGGCTACAAAGGCATCACGTCGCGATGGCTCATGTTGCCCAAAGTTTGGCAACAACTGCATGCCTTGCAGTGATTGTATGCATCCTTGAACAGAGTGGGCCAATAAAAGCCACATTGGAGGATTTTTGATGTGGTTTTGTGCCCAGAGAAGTGGCCATCGCATGCCTGGTCATGGCAGAAGGAGAGAATATTATTGACTTCACTTTCTGGGACACATCTCCAAATGATTTGGTCGGCACCTATGCGGAAGAGATACGGATCTTCCCACATGTAGTACTTGGCATCAGAGTGTAATTTATCTTTCTTGGCCTTCGGCCAATCAGACGGGATCTGATGAGATGCCAAGTAATTTACTATATTAGCAAACCATGGAAGTCTAGTACCAATAGTCAGCAGGTGTTCATCAGGGAAATGCTCTGTGATGGGCCTGGAAGGGTTGATGATCTCAGAAGGAAGGCGAGACAAATGGTCAGCTACCACATTTTGTCTTCCCGCCTTGTCGCGAATCTCGAGGTTGAATTCTTGCAATAGCAAGATCCATCAGATTAGTTGGGGCTTCGCGTCCTTCTTGGCAAGGAGATGCCTTACAGCCGTCTGATCTGAGTAGATGATGACGTAGGAACCCAGGAGATAGAAATTTTTCAAGGGCTATTACTACGACTAGAAGCTCTTTCTCTGTAACTGTGTAGTTACGCTGAGCCTCATCAAGTGTCATGCTAGCATAGTAGATGACCATGGGTTTCTAGTCAGCTTTCTACCCCAGAACTGCTCCTACAGCAAAATCAGATGCATCGCACATGATCTCAAAGGGTTGAGACCAATCAGGGGATTGTAGGATCGGGGCCTGGGTGACTCGGCCACAGAGGTTTTCAAATGCTTGAGTGCATTCCTTGGAGATCTCGAAGGGTACATCCTTAGAGAGAAGAGTCGTCAGGGGGCGCGCGATTTTCGAAAAATCAGGAATGAAACGACGGTAAAAATCGATGTGCCCCAGAAAAGAACGGATGTCCCTGATCGAGCTAGGCATAGGAAGACGAGAAATTAGATCAACCTTGGCTCAATCCACTTAGATGCCTTTCACAGAAATCAAATGTCCTAGGACAATCCCCTTAGGCACCATAAAATGGCTCTTTTCCCAGGAAAGAACCAAATTAACATCGATGCAGCGCCTGAGTATATGAACCAAGTGCTGGAAGCAATCATCAAATGATGCCCCGAAAACTGAGAATTCATCCATGAAGACTTCCAGATAATCACCTACCATATCAGAGAATATGGCAATCATGCATCGTTGAAAAGTTGCGGGTGCATTGTAGAGACCGAAAGACATCCTTCGGAATGCATACATTCTGAAGGGGCAGGTGAACGTGGTCTTCTCTTGGTCCTCAGGATGAATAGCTACTTGGTTATAACTGGAGTACCTGTCAAGAAAGCAGAAGAATCGATTTCCGACTAATTTCTCGAGAGTCTGATCAATGAAAGGTAGTGGGAAATGATCCTTCTTCGTGAAGGAATTTAATCATCGGTAATCTATGTAGACTCTCCACGAGTTGGCTAATCGGGTAGGTATGACTTCTCCGATTTCAGTCATAATGGTGGTGAGCCTTGCTTTTTTAGGCACAACCTAAATTGGGCTCACCCAACGACTATCGGAGATCGGGTAGATGATCCCTGCATCTAACCACTTGATGATCTCCTTTTTCATGACCTCCTGTAGATTGGGGTTTAAACGTCTTTGCATCTCACGAGAAGGTCGTGCGCCCTCTTCTGAATAAATATGATGTGTGCAATAAGAGGGACTTATTCCAGTCAAGTCATCGAGAGTCCAACCAATGGCTCTGCGATGTTGCTGGAGAACAGCAATCAGACGGGATTCCTATTCAGGAGTAAGCTTGGAATTTATAATCACAGGAAGGGTCTGATTAGAACCCAAAAAGATGTATTTCAAATGATCGGGAAGGGGTTTCAGTTCAAGGATGGGGTTATCAGCAGCAGCGGGTGGTTCAGGGTAAGTGTGAGGTTCAAGGGTAGGAGTTATGGGTCTATCTAAATCTGGATTTGACTCCTCTAATTGCGGTTCAAGATCTTTCTGTGGTTGATGAGGTATAATCAGGCCATTCTCAAAATGCATTTCATCAACCAAAGCCCTAATATCACAGATCTATTCGATGACTCTGCAATTGATTCCTTGTTGGGCCTTAAAGATATCAATTTTGAGGGTTTGATTACCAAATTTCAGCTCTATTTGGCCCTCCTCACAACTGATGTTGGCTATAGCAGTAGCCATGAAAGGTCTCCCTAGAATGATCGGTGTGTCCCTAGGGTTTTCAGGTGAGTCCATGTCCAAGACTATAAATTCTATAGGGAAATAGAAATCTCGTACTCTTACAATAACATCCTCGAGAATCCCTTTAGGTGACTTTATGGATCGATCTGCTAATTGTAGTGTCACCTCAGTTGGTTTTAGATCAGATTCTTCTAAGTGTTTAAGTAAGGATGTGGGTATCAGATTTATGGAAGCACCCAAGTCTAGCAATGCTCTGTCGAATTGGGTATCACCTATTTTGTAGGAAATCAAGGGAGCACCAGGATCTTTTGCCTTGGGTGGGAGTCTGCTTAGGATTACAGAGCTGGCTTGCTCTGATAGTACAATTGGACTCCCACTCTTGGTTAGCGGCTTACGCTGAGGTGTACACACATTCTTTAAGAATCATGCATAAGCCGGTACATGGCAAATAGCATCCATCAAGGGGATGTTTATTTGGACCTGCTCAAAGAGCTTGACCAAGTCCTCTTCAGGAGCCACGGGTTTGGTTGTCTTCTTTCCCTTGGTCATGGCCTCAGGAAATGGAACCTTGGTTGGTTCTTCTAGGATAGGTCCAGGTCTTTGATCTGGGACAGGGATAGGAACGTCCTGGATTACTATCCTAGGGTTAGGATCACTACCAGGCTTGGAGTGGCCTGGATAAGGTGGATCTTGGGTCTCCTTACCACTACGGGTCATTACAGAATTCAGTCTTGCCTGGTTTTCGTTAGGGTTGGATAGGATGGGTTGCTGCTGATAACCAGCATAAGAAGTGGAAGCCTCCATCCCGTCAGGTGAAGGAACAGAGGGGGCCTGATAAATCATGTGTTCTTGGCCTGGGTGTGGGTTCATAACGCACCGCTACGTCGGTACATTATTAGGGTTAGGAAGAGGTTGGGAAGGAAGTGTGCCAGGTTGGCACGAATTTGCCAACTGAGCCAGTTGATTTCAAACCTCTATAAGTTCATCCTTATGTTGTTTCTGAATAGCCACATTCGTTCTTTGAACGTCAACCAGAGTCTGAAGGATGAGGGACATTTGGTCTTGGTTTGGCCCTGATGAATAAGTAGGGTTGGGCCGAGGTTGAGGCGGCTGGTAAGGATGAGGTGGTTGTGGATGGGGCTAAAAGGGTGGTCTTTGAGTTTGGGAATTTCCCGCCCACTGGAAGTTAGGATGGTTTCGCCATCTAGGATTGTAGGTGTTGGAGAATGGATCATTCTGGATGGCATTGAGGTCCTCGCAGGTCTGAGGAACCTCCAAAGAATCAGAGAATGGCGAAGTGGAATTCCCCTGGCTAGTATAGAAAGGATCGGAGGATCCTCCTATCTCAGAATCAGATGGGGGTGGCTATGGATCCATCCCAGGAGAGGGTCTATGGAGAATGTTTTGCACAGTCTCTCGTGTGGAAGGAGGCTGTGCAAAGGAACTATGCACAGAGGTGGCTCGCTGCAAGTGCTGAGTCAGCTCGTCCACCTTCTTTTCGATGATAGAGACCTTGTCCAATCGACTGGCCATCAGTTCCAGGTCGACTGGTGCGGACAGGCCCTACGTTTCATGTGCTCCCCTAAGGTTCGTTGATGCACGAGTATTCGTCCTATCGAATAATCCCATGGAGTCATTATTGATGGAGTTCTCGCACATATTTTAGAGAATCTCTCACACGGTGTCCTCATGCTAACCCATGATATTCCCTCCGTAAGTTGCATTGACGAAAAGCCTAATATCCTGACGGAGTCCTTAGTAAAAAGACTAGACTTGTTCCCATTTAGGAACTCTGTGATGGGGGTACTTTCTCATGAGATCCTGAAAGCGATCCCATGCCTCATGGAGAGGTTCTCCCGTTTGCTGAGTGAAGTGAGTAATCTGATGGCACAAGGCATTGGTTCGACCAATGGGAAAGAACTTCTTCAAGAACTCAGACTGAAGTTCTTCCCAATTGTTGATCGGCTGGGTCTGTGTTTGGTACCAATGAGCGGCCTTGTCCATAAGGGAGAAGGAGAACATCTTCATGAGGAGAATGTCCCGATTTTGTGCATCTGACCCAAAAGTTTTGGCCAGATGCTTTAGCTATTTGATGTGTTTGAAGGGGTCTTCAGAATTAAGCCCATGGAATTTAGGTATGGCATGAATCATATTGGGCTTTAATTCAGAATCAGGTCCTGTAGTCGGGATTCTGACTCGAGGCTCAATAGCCACTGCAGCAGGATTATAATGGTCCCGCATCATAAGATGCTGCGGTGGGTGCACAAAGTTCTGGAAGAGGTCATTGAGTTGCTGGAGCTGGTGCTCCAGATTGTTCTCTTCCTCAACTGGCTAAGCCATTGTGGAAGAAGAAGGTGAGTTGGATTTGGAGTCAGAGGAGAGGTCGATGTGAAGTGTTGTTTTCTCAAACAAAGGCACTGAGGCTCGGCCTCGAGGAGAGTGAAGTTCTGAAGGAGGTTTCAAGGACCACCTACCAAACATACACTGATGGAGAAGATGATCAAGACACCCAAAATGTTGGGTGACTATAGAGGTGCGGGGCAGATGGACCCCTTGATCCAAAGATCGACCACCTAAGAATTACCTAAGTAGCCAGAGAGGGTGAGTCCCGCGAAGACCCCTACACGGTAGAGTTTCCCCCACCCGACCTCTCTTGTCACTTAGATTCCAGGTAGACCAGAATGGAGATATTGACCTCTTAAGTCTACCACTTTTAGTTTAAGATCAAGGTGCTTATATTTTTACTTGAACTTTAAGCCTTTTGAGTGCAAAAAGTGACCTAAGTTGAAGGTTGGTTGACCCAAGGGGTCAACTTCACCTGCTAGTTCCTTTGAGAGCTTATTAGCTCTTATCTTTTAGGGTTCAAGTGTCTTTAAAGAGCCGAGTTGCTTAGGGTTTCTTTGAATAAGTATTTTCAATCAATGGCTTAGGTACACTTCTTTTGGGATTTCTCAATTCTTGCTTAAGAAGTTTATCTCTAAAACCCTAATGTTGAATCTTATGTTGGCTCTACTTGGTCCAGTTAGCTCTTTGTTGGGTAATTAGGACTCAGGCAATAAGTTGTTAGCCCTTAAATACCCTTAATAGTGTGTGCAGGAATAGTGGGTTGAAATTGAAAACATGTAGCTTTTGATGATTTACTAAGTATAGAAGACAGGTTAGACCTATATTGCTTGTTCTTTATCTTCCTCTTTAGAATTTAGGGGTTAATAGTGAGAGGATAGAAAATTACCTGTCCTCGGAGTGGTTGTTGTGCAGCTGCTTCTTGATTTTCTTGTACCTTCACACAAAAGAGAAGAGATCAGTAGAAATTTACAAAGAGAGATTTTATGGCTTCTAGAATAGCTGTTGCTCCTCGGCAACGGCGCCAAAAACTAGCTGCGTGAGTTCTGTCTTTATTTATATTCCTTGTAGTATATGACAGAACAGTTACCAACTTAATATAAGATTCTTTTACTCGAAATAACAAGGTTTTCCCGAGGTCAAACAAAGGGAGCAACTATGTTTCTAGAAGTATGCATAAGTTCTCAATTATGTTACAAAAATAAGAGAGAGAGAGAGTTTTGTTGGCTTCTTCTTCTTCTTCTCTCTTCTTTTTCTTTCTTTTCTTCCTCTCTTTGCTTTCCTTGCTCTTCTTCAGTCTTGCCTTCTCTTTTCTCTTTTTCTTCTCTGCGGCAGTGGTGATCTTCCTCTTCTTTTCTTCTTTTCTTTTCTTCTCTGGACGCTGACTCTCCTTCTTTCCTTCTTTTCTTTCCTACCTTTCTGGCGGCTGCAAAGGCTTTTTCCTTCTTCTTTCTTCTTTTTTTGTGCTCTGGCTGCTACCCTTTCTTCTTCTTTCTTCTTTGCTTGCGGCTGTGGTGATTCCGATGTCTGATGCAGTGCTCAGACGACTTATCTGTGGCTTTGCTACAGTTCCTTCCTTCTTCTTTCTTCAGCTACCCAGTGTGGCTTCTTCTTTTCTTCGTCTGTTTCTCTCCTTCCTTCCTTCTTCTTCAGCTGCCCCGAGCGGCTAAGGCTTCGGCTGCTTCTCTTTTTCCTCTTCTTCTTGTTTTCTTCCTGCACGCTCACACAAAGGTCAGAGCAAAACCTAACCTTACCCCTTCCCCGCGTCTCTCTCTTTCTCAGAATTCTCTCTTAGGACTGCTCTCCGAGAGCCAGGTAATCGGGTGCAGGTATCATGCCCGGGACTAGGCCCACCGGCGTGAGGTGGTGGGGAAGGAGTGCATGGTTCGGGTAGTCGGATCCGGCCTAGACCTGCGGGGCGTGAGCGTGGGTGAGGGTGAGCGAGTGTGTGGCGCACTGCATGTGGGTGAGAGGGACCTGACTCCTGTGTTCGAAGGCAGTAAGCCCTATGCACTTTTGCAATTTAAGTGTGGGTGCTCGGCCGCAAACTTACGCCCGATTTTGTGTCCACAGGCGAGGAGTCCGCGGCCAATTGAAGCAGCTGCGAGGCTTGCGAACAAAATCGCAAGCCTGGATCCTTCGTGGGGACTACCCGCACAACTTGGAATGTGCGCCTGGGTTGGGGAGGACCTGGAGCTGCAGGTGGAGCTGCTGCAATAGGTCGACAATGGCGGTGAGAGGGTGCGAACCTGAAATCACAGTGACTGCCTCTCTGCCAAGTCAAAATACGGGGAAAGCTTCGCCGGAGTGTGGCGAAGCCTGTGCGATGGTTGGTGAGGCGTGGGAGTGCATGTAGAGGTCGACCTAGGTCAGACTGTGGGCAGAAAGATGGGTTTGTTCGGGGGATGGTTTGGCGGTGCTTGGTAGATAATGGAGAGGGGGGATCGGTGGAGTGGAGTGTGGGGGAGCATCTGGGCTGGTCAGCGAGGGGTGAAGAGGTCTGTGGACGTGGGATGGACTCGCCAGAGAGGGTGATCGGAGGTGGGGAAGAAGGGTCTGGACAGTGGCAGTCAAGTGGTCGAAATGACAAATTGGAAGAAGGGAAATACAAGGGAGAGAGAGCAGAGACTATTTACCTATTTACTCGACGAAGGGAGAGGGAGGAGCATCCGACTCATGCCTGTTGGAGCTGGAGACAAAGACGCCCTGGAGGAGGGTTTCGACGACGAGGAAGCAGTCGGAGGGAGCCAGCGGGTACAGCCTAGCACGGACGACAGGGCAGAGTAAACCCTGCTGCAAGTAGGGCAGCAGAGCGACGAGGAGGAGGAGGAGAAGATCGTCGGAAGCTTCGGGCTCTTTGATCGGAGGGGGAAGGGATGAAGAGGAGGTGTTTCTCCGTCAAAGAAAGCTTGAAGGAGTCGGCAAGGTCTGCCACTCATTATAAAGGGCTTGGCGTGGAGAGAGGGGCGAGGTGGCATCATGCCATCCTCACTGGAGTATGGCTGGAAGGGATACCCATGCCTTCCGCACGTTCGCACGGAAGGCATGGTTGATGGCAGAGGTCGTGGGCGGGTCCCTGCGACAGAGGACGTCGCAGGGAACCCCCTTCTATTCTAGAGGATGGCAGCCTTGCCCTGTGCGGCGCCATCCTCCGCGCAAGGTCGCCGGAGGCATGGCACTATGCAGAAGTGGCTGGGAGGACCTTTCTGCAAAGAATGATGAGAAGTTGGGGGCCCAAATGCAAAGGTTTCAAAAGATAAGGGTCAAAAATTAAATAAAGAGGACCAAATTGTAAACTCGGTCAAGGAGGTCTTTTCTTAGGCTCAAGTTTTTATACCAAATAAATTTGAACCTAAGGACTTTAATGGTGAATTTTAATTCTAGGTTGGACCATGTTTGATTAGCCAATTTGCGTAAAAACCCAAATTAAGTCATTAATTGGGCATGGTTCTCATTTTAGGTCAAAATAGGTTCCAAAGGCCAAATTGAAGGTTCTAAACCCTAGGGAATATTTTTCTATGGTTTTTAGAGGGCTTAGTTGATTTTTATCCTGCCTCAAACCTTGTGTATTGAAGTAGGTTTGTCTTTAGGTTTACAGAATGTCATTTAATTCCTATAAGTTGCTATAACCCTTTTCAGATCAGATCATCCACTTCCCTTATTGTTAAGCTTGTTTGACCTGTGTTTGGACCCTTAATTACCTTATTTTCAAACTGCATTGGTAAAATTGCAATTTTACCCCTGATGATTTGTTTTATTCTTTAACTCAGCATTTTCTGAGTTAAGCCTCTCTTTGGGTTTTGTAGGAGCTCTTTTACACATATTTGGATTAGATTGTGCTAGTTAGGGTTCATGATGAGGTTCTCATCAATGCCCAAATAATCCAACCTAATTCTTTTATAAATAGCATATAGTTTTTGCTAGGGACTAGCAAAAGGTAAGCATGGGGGTATGATGTAAACACGTTTACACTACTTAAGATGTCTATTTATGCATGTTCTTAAGCATAGGATTTCATTACATACTATAAATATTGCATAACATGCATCATCTTGCATTTAGAGTAGTTTGAATAAAATGGAGGTTAATTATCTCCTTTTATGTGCTTGGATAGGGCAAACTTTTTATCGGGGCCTCGGATCGAAGATCCAACCATACAGATGTGATCAGGGCGATGATTGGAGCTCAACGACTCCTAGATCGCCCTAATCAGGCATCTGTAGCATCAGATAGTGACCGGGGAACCCTAGAAGATCAAGGGCTAAGATGGTGTAAATTCACACTTCAAGCGACAAATCCAACCACACGGGTGGATTCGGATCGACGATTACAGCCTAACGACGCAAAAATCGAGTCAATCCAACACCCGTGGCACAATCTACATCATCCAGAATATGGATGGCTAGGATGGCACCACGTGGCACCATCTCAGTTGTCCAATCACCCACACACAACCGCTGAAGCCCCTGCATCCGCCCTTCTCCACCGTTGGATCTTGATCCAACCGCTGTGGACGTGCGCGCCTTAAATCGTTCACGCGACACTTTCCACTACGCAGCGTAGCGGTCGCGAGGCGTTACGCGCTCACAGGATGCGAGTTTGACTCACTATCTGCAAGCACGCGCGATTATAGGCGATCGCTCGATCATCTATGGGTAGCCCAGATCACTCGATAGTGCCCACGCACTATTGCACGCGCGACGAGGATGCGGTATTGCACTCAGGTAGGCACGCAATGAGGCGATCGAAGGCCCGATCTAAGCCGTCCAATCTCGCGATCGGACGGCTGAGGATGGCTGAACATGCACAAGAGTTGTGCGCACGGGCAAGAGAGGGTGTGCGTGCGCGTCACCCACTATGCCCACGTTCAAACCTTTAGCGACAGTTTTATCTGTCACTAAAGGCCCTGAATTAATGTTTTTAAAGATGTAATGACCAAATTGCCCCCACTCCTTGCAACTATAAAAGGAGAGTATGTTCAACAAATATTGACTCTGATAATCAAAATGATAGGAGTAAGGGTGATCCATTTCTTTAAGCAAAATAGCTTTAACTCTCTTAGGGTTTAGAAGAATTCAGAACCCGAGCAGAAACTTCCTAGAGAGTTCTACTATCAAAGGAAATGAAAATTCAGTTGGATTTGATTTTAGTAGATTGTAGGTCTTAGAATTAAATGTTCAGTTGATGGCCAAACAAGTTTTGCACAACTTACGCTTCCTAGGCCAACCTTCGCTGGTGCCTATAACCTACTTGCAAGAAATGGAAGTCACGAATCGAGCCCACACACAAGGAACTGAAGTAACTTGGTGGATAGGCTTGTTGATTTTCGACAAACTTCCCTTGTGGTGCAAAAGAGGAGAGGTAGAAATTTATTTAGTGACCTCATGTGTGAAGTGCATGGTGTCTCAGGTGTGCAAACATACGATCGTTGTTTGAGTTTTGAAATTTTGTAAACAAGATCCTTTTGCACATAATTTTAAGTCACAGATTTTAATGTCCAACCTCTTAGTAGTCCCAATTTTTTAAGTGACCACTGAATTAATTCGATTCAAGCACTTTAGTGGTTTTAGATTTAGGTTCAAATCTCTCTCTACAACAACAACGGAGGAGGAGGAAAAGAGAGAGATATCTCTCTCAACAACAACAACGAGGAGGAGGAAATATAGTAAAAATAAGCTAGATGCTGCTCATTCAGTCCTAGATGGTCATCCTATAAATATGCAGCTTCTAGCAGGCAGTTTGAATATATATTCTTTTTTCCAATAATAATCTAACTAACTAATTGAAATGAAGTTCAAACAATTCAAATAGTCCTATAATCTAAATAAATGGGAACATGCTCCCGAAGTGCGCTCTCGCATATAAGAGCGATAGGAAATAAAGAAGCCTCAGAACACGTTCCCAAAAATACTTGACAAGGGTCCAAAAGATAGAAATTAAATTCTAATGTCTATCTAAACTAAATTTAAACTAAGAACTACTGACTAAATCAAAAATAGGCTCTCCTTAAGCCAATGTGCATGTGATCAAGGCCCACGTGTTCCTGTTGTTGGCCTCCAGGTCGTGTCACGGTCCACCAAAAAGATTATCTCCACCGTACGTGTCATTCAAGGTCAATGTCGTCGATCTGTTGTGCCTGTTGCCGTGTCACAATAAAAAAAAATGATTAGATAATTGCACAACTCAGAATATTAAAAAATAATGAAGTGAATCTATTGCGTCCGTTGCCTCCCCAGCAACAGCGCCATTTGACGGAGAGAGTTTTGCTTATTTATAATAGCAAAAGAAGGATATGTCGTTGTAATTAATGTGGTGGAAAATCTCTCAATCAAAAATTAACATAGATATGAATTTAAACCACAGTAAAGATGTCGTATCCATAGGGAGGAATCGACCAATAAATTCACGAGTTGAGGAATATACTATTCGCAAACACTTTCGCGACTTTAATGTGAAGAATATGCTATTTTAAATGGAGCTTGCAATTTCTTTAAAAGTTTAGAGTTATTTATGCAATTTTCACATCAGGAATTAAGCTCCAAAAATATGCATATGATGCCTGTGTAATGGCTTAAAATATAAATTCAACTTGCATGCAAATTTGATTTGAAATTCAATGTAGAATCATGCACATAACACAAGTGAAGTAATTTCCGGAAAGTATGAGTGCACCAATGCAATGTGGCCTGAATAAAATATTATTATTTAAATGGCAATGGCATTAGATGTAAATTTTAATTGAGGAGAAAGCAGAGGATTTCTCCTATCTCTTCCTTGCATGGACGGCCTGCACGGTTGGCGGCAAAAGTCGACGGGGAGGTGTGTCTCGACGAGGGCTACGCAACGGTGGTGACGCAGTGGTCGGAGGTGGCCAGACAAAGGAGAGTGGCCACCGGCCTGTTGGCCCTGTTGGAGGAGGAGGCTGCACGTGGAGAGGGTGGCGTCGCTGTTGTAGCACGCGCGGCTGGACGCTGGGCTCGCGTGCGGAAGGAGTGGGCGGGAGTGCGGCTGGAGTGGCCTGCGGATGTGGAACCTGCGGGCGTGGACGCCTGCTACCTGCGGTGCAGTGCCTGCGGGCGAGGCTTGCAGGGTGCAGTGGAAAGTGAAGCAGCACTGGAGGGCACGCATGGGTGTGGGTGAGGGCGCGCAGCGCCTGCGGGCGTGGGTAGCCTACAGGATTGAAGGGCACCTGCGGGCGCTGGTGATGGCGTGGCACGCAAGGCGATGGGTGTAGCAGCGTGAGGAGCGGGTGCTTGTGGTGGAAGGTGATGGCGCAATGTAGGATGTGCAAGGGTAGGCAGTGGAATGCTCTTGGTGAGGGCACTGTAGAAGTTGCAGGATGGTGTGGCGAGGGCAATGCTTGGTGCAGGTTGGTGTAGTGCTTGCAGTGGAGAGGATGGTGCGGCAAGGCTGTGGCCTGCAAGGGCGCACGCGCACAGGTGGAGGAAGGTGGCGCCTGCAGGCTGCTTGGGCTGATGAGGGCGTGGGTGTGCACAGTGCACGCTTGGTTCACAGTGTCCGCCTTCTCCACAGTGGAGATGGTGGAGATAATTTCCCACCACGGGGAAAAGAAGATGAAGATCCTCCTCTCACGCCCGGTCCTCCTTTTTATCCCTTCTCTTTGTTGGTGTCGGACCCGGATAGGTTGTTAATATGGTGATTTTATCATTGAAGTGTGTATAGTGGTTAACGTAAATCGGACCTAACCATCTCTTTACAAAATTTTTAACCTGACCTACTTGATTTTATCTTGGTCACTTTTTGGCCCTGGGTCGAACTCAGGGAAGTGGGGTTACAAGTCCAGTTTCTACGCCTTTCCTACAAAGAATTTCTTCCGTTCGTTTATTGTATTTTTGGTGTTTTACTATTTAGATTTTTCCTGATAATCTTGGTCCTTGAGGCACACCCTCAAAATTAGGTTCTTGGCTTTGAGCCAAATCAGGGTTCCAAAATGGGTCTTGCTATTCGCAAGATGGAGTACCTGCAAGTCAAGGGTTATCTTTTCTCTTTTATATATTTTTTTTATCATTTTATTGGCATGCAAGAGAAATAGAAATAAAGTAAATATAGTATAGATATATATGTATATACTATATATGTATAAAGGGTTGGGGGTGGAGGCAGAGATGGAGTGTAACACGGTGTCGAGTCGGTCTTCATCTAGAAAGACGCAACCAACAGGACGAGGTGCCACATGTAAGGTGGATTGGTGGAAGATGAATGCGAACATGCTTTTTGTACGTGTGTATTGGGGAATATCAGCAACTGGTGCAGATATTCCCGCAATACCACGTATGGTAAGTAATGTGAAAAAAAATATATATATGTATATATGTAAATATATCTATATGTATATATATATATGGTTATAAATATATAGGTATATATATGTAGTTGTATATGTATATATATATGTGCATATATATATGTATATATATATAAGTATATGTATGGATAGCTATATGTATAGATATATATATCTATGTATATATATGTGTATAAGTATGTATATATAACTATATAGATGTAAATATATATATATGTATGTATAAATATATGTGTATATATATGTATATATATATAAGTATATAGATGTATATATATATATAAGTATATAGATATATGTATATATATTTATGTATACTAATACTTAGTTATATAAATACTATATATATATAGATATAAATATATATATATATGTATACGTATATATATATATGTATATAATAGTGTTTAGGTATGTGTGTGTGTATGAAAGTGTGAGTGTATGTGTGTGCAAGCGTCGGTAAAGAGAGTGAGAGAGTGTTGTGAGAGAGAGTGAGAGAGAGCGAGTGGGAGAGAGTAGGCGCTGCTGAGGGTTAAGCCGTCTGAGGCTGTGGAGCGTTGTCTGATCCACGCGCGCACGCGCAGGCGCATAGGCGCGCTGAGAGGCGCATGCACGTAGGGGAGTGGGCGCGGAGGAGAGAAGAGGCCGCAGCGCACTGTGCTATGTGATGGGCTGGAGCAGGTGCATGCAGAGGTACGTGGGCGAAGGGAGCAAGCGATGCGGGAGGGTGCGGGCGTCGCGGGAGAGCGCTGGAGCAGAATGCGGGGCGATACGCCTACGAGCTGCGGCCGGTTGTGGCGTGCCAGGTGACCGGTTAAGTGAGAAGCTCACCGGTCACCCCACTGTAGCCACAGTGTTCCGCAGACTGGCGTGAATAGTGGCTACAGTGTAAGGCCGAGCTGCACGACTGGGAGTGTGAGTGCGGACGGCTCGTCGCGCATGGTGGAGTGGCTCCATCCAGTGGCTTGCGGGCGGGATGTCGCGACAGAGCGTCCGAAGAGGGCTGCTGGCGTGCGCTGTGGAGGGCGAGGGCGACCTGCTACTTGCGTGGAGGCTTGGGGGTGCTTGCTAGGGTGTGCGGTGAGGCTTGGCCAGCTGCTGCAGAGGCGCGCGATGGCCGGTTGAGGGCGAAGGAGCGCAACTGTAGTGCGAAGAAGCGGGACGTGAGGGCGCCTGCAGGCACGCGTGGAAGGGGCTGGGGCTGCTGCTGCTGCCTTGCTGCTGCTGTTGTGGTGCTCGGCCAGTTGCTGCAGGGCATGCGGTGGCCGGTTGAGCTTCACAGCTGAAGCTAGGTGGTAATGGCTGAAGTGCTAGAAAGTGAAGAAGTCAGGGAAAAGCCACCACGCCCATCGGCTCTATGGTGAGTTGGGCGGTGGTGGACTCACGGTGGTGGTTGTGCACCACCATGAGGTGCTCCTATCCATCGGGTTTCTCCTCAGAGGAGGAGAGCCGGCATATGAAGGGAGAGGTGAGGAGATGGTGGCCTGGAAGGAGAAGTGGAGCTATAGGTTCTTTTTTCATAGAGGACCAGGCTGCTTTGCAAGAAGGCAACCGCACTCTTTCTATAAAAGGAGAAAGCATGCACGGCAATGCCCTAGCTGTGCATAGCTTGGCATGGTCGGCAAGGTGACCAAGTATGCAGCTGGCAGGGAGGGGTGTAAGCAGGGAATGGTGCGAAGAAGAGGTTGCCTTGCAGCCACGGGAAGAAAATCGAAAAGAAATAAAAAATGAAGATGGAATTTTTGCAAGGCAACACTTAAGGAAAATGTGAATTGCGAGGCCAATTTATTCACTCTCCTCCCCTCTCAATTAAATGCATGCTTGCATCTATATTCACAAATGCGACTATGTCTACCTAATATGCACTGATAATGCTAGGAAATAGCACAAGAGGGCGCAATTGCAGGTGTATTTTTGTGGTTCAATCATAACCCCATGCCTATCTTTTGCTAGTCCCTAGCAAAACAATATTTGAAAATGATCTCAAGCAGAAGATTTTCTTCTGAGGCAACATAGGTGTGTTTGTTGGATATTGTGAGAACCAATTATAGAGAAGACTACCAGTACTTTAAGTCTCACATGACATAGATCATCTCTCAACTAACCAGGACTCTTGATATTTAAACCTAAAGTACGATTTCCAGGACCGAGGAGGCTTTTGCCATACTCGAGTGCTCAAGAGATTATGGCTTGTGCTTAGTGAAGGATCAATACTGACCAGATGAACATTAAGACTCAAGCCCAGGGTTTCACAAATTTTTAAGTACAGTTTGGTCCCAGTTTTAGCTCGTGCTTTTGGATTGACCCTTAAGAAGATGACGGAAAACTCAACTCCCATTTTCTGACATTTGTGGCTCACAGGAAAACAGCGTATTTGCGACTTGCCCTGAAGAATATTTTTAGGGCAGAGTTTTTACAGACATTTGTGTGATATACTGACTTATTTGTATCTTTTTTTTTTTGAAACACGTGTCAGTATATCTCTTACAACATTATTTGGAGGAGCATACTTTTCTTTTTGGTGGGAGAGTTCTTTCTTGGTGGAAAGAGTCGCTCCTAAGCACAAGACTAAAGCCTGGGATAAAAAGTCTACCTGCGTGCACAGGTAAGGACTCCACCTTTCCTAATGAACACTAGGGTTGGATCTTATGTTCACCTGGTCTTTCTTGATATGTGTAGTGTGAACCAAGTTTACTTAAGCTCTCGAGTAGAAGCAAACCAACGAATCCTGTACTCGTGTCTCAGGTACATGAATACGTCCATAGTTAGGAGAGATTCCGATCTATTTTGTCAATGCTCAAGTGAATTAAGCCGAGACTGAGCGAATCAAGCTTCTATGGCCTGGAAAGTCTTCAAACAGAGGTTAAATATCCATAAACACTTATTGTATTTTTGTTTCAGCCTTCAGATCATTACTAAACACCATTTATTATTATTATTATATATATATATTTTTTTTTCTTGCATATTTATAAATAGGTGGAAATTGCATGATACCATAAAATACCAAGATCCTATGGATGCTTATCCACCCCCCCATGACAAACAATGCTATGTCCTCATATGCATGCAGGGAAAGGTAGAGAAAGGACGAAAGATCGGGTAACGAGAGTTGAGGTGCAGGGTATATAGCAGGGTGGTAGGGTGGATGGTGAAGTGAAAAGTGAAGTGATCGTGATAGTGGTATGAAAAGTGATGGTGGATGGTGAAAGGTGGCATATCCTAGGCGGATTGGAGCACAAGTCAGGAGAAAGAAATTGTCCCTCAGATTGGCCAAGAAGAGGGGCTTCTTGGATATATGGATCCAAAAAGGAATAGCCCTAGTAAGTAGGATGTGGGCTCAAGGTCCCAGTGTAGATTTGCAAATCCGCCTGATTTGGCGAGGAAGAAAGGGCAATCTGGTCTTCAAGAGTGTGGACCAGCGGTGAGTAGCCCGGGGATGACTCAGACCACGAGGTATGGGAAGCAGAGAAAACCTTGTCAGAAGTCTGGTTAGGAGAAGGTACGGGAATAGGGAGGGACGGGGGAACGTCACAATATGTGTTTTTCAGGTAGTCATCAGTGTTTATAGGTAATCTGCAGCAGTCATAATAGGTCCCAATTAGTTTAATACACGCACTGACGGTCATGTCAGACGTGTCATCCTCAATGTAATCGCAATCAAAGTTCTTGGATGCCTTGAAGATGTTAAATCTGAGCTTTTCAGATCCAACGGTAGTCTCAATATAGCCCGACTCATAGTCGATAAACGCATGGGCTGTGGCCAAGAAAGGTCGACCAAGGATGATCGGACAATCAGAGAGTGAGCTAGGAACTTCCATATCTAAAATAAGAAAGTCAACAGGAAAACAGAGTCTGTTGACCCTAACTACCATGTCTTCCACCACACCCATCGGGATTTTGACAGAACGATCTACCAACTATAACGTGACAGGGGTGGGTTTCAGATTTCCTAAGAAAAATTTTTCGAGCATGATGGTCGGTATAAGATTTATGGAAGATCCTAGATCAAGCAGGGCACGGTTAAAATTGTAGCCTTGGATGCTACAGGAAATTAGCGGTGTGCCCAGATCTTTCCGCTTCAGTGGTAGGTTTAACAGTATAGCACAACTCGCATGAGGTGAGAGAACCACCGGATTCTTGGTTTTCTTTGACTGTCACCTGGGTGTTGTGTAGTCTTTGAAAAATTTGGCGACAATAGGTATGTGATCGATAACCTCAAGCAAGGGTACCTTGATTTCTACATCCCTGAATAAATTACGCAAGTTACCAAAGGCCTGCGTATCTTTCTTCTTGCCTTTTGGCTCCCTCAGTAGAGCCTCAGGGATGGGACTGATTCTGGTACCAATTTGGGTGTATCATCCTCTCGCGAATGAGGTGCGCATCCCGAATGAGAGGGCGATGAAGAAGATGGGCCAGGATCAGGTCGAGGCGGATCAACGGTCTGCTTACCTCTCCTCGTAGTGATAGCATTGGACGATGCGGGTCCAGTGGGATCATACGGTGGAGGAGGGTTCGTAATAGGGACATAAGAGTGTGGTGCGGCAGCGGGATTAGCCTGAAATCTTGGTGGAATGCTCGGATCCTGCAGAATCTGGTGAACCTGTCCCTGAGAAGGTTGTACCTGTGGTTGCGGACCACAGGGTATGAAGTTTCATGGGTTTGGAATAGGTTGGGCGGGAAGAGTGCCCTGAGATTGAGTCACCATGAGTAGTTGACTGATCACAGCATTCTGCTGTGCCAAATTGTGCTGAAGAGAGGTCATGTTCTCTTCATGGCGCTTTGATATTTCCGTCATCATTCGCATCAATTTATCAAGAGAAATTGATGCATGTTCGGTTTGCGGTACACAAGGGCCTGATGGCGGATTTGCCATAAGATTAGACTGGGCCCTTGGGATGACGGGTGCGGACGGTCGCATTGGTCCACCTGTGGGGTTTTGGTGCTGCAGGTTGTTGGACCATGCGAAATTCGAATGATTTCGCCACCCTAGGTTATAAGTGGCAGAGAACGGGTTATTCCCCAGGGTGCAAGCGTCTTCTATGCCAGAAGATGCGTCCACATGTAAGTATGCATCCAAGCACACGGAGGCTTGGTCCTCCGTGTCAAAATTCTGGCTGGTAGAAGCCAGATCCACATGACTTACCATGTCACTCGGTGCAACACTCGGTAAGGAAGGTCTTATGGGGTTTCTCGGGATAAGCCTGGTGTTGGAAGAATTTGGATTGTGACGAAGTGGTGAAGTGGGGGTGTTTGCCATAGAATGGGCGGGGTTGGCTAGAAGCTCGTCCAGCTTCTTCTGCACGACGGAGACTTCATCCAGTTTTTGTGTGATAAGGTTGAGATCAATGGATGAATGGGAGGGTCCCGTGTCAACTTCGTGGACATGTCGAGGCTGGCTAGTACGATTAAAGGCGATAATGGAAGCATTGTTCATTGAGTTTCACTCATATTTTCAAACAATTCAAATGCTCCATTCTTGTCTTTATTCATGAACTTCCTTCCACAAGAAGCGTCTGCAATCTGCTTCAAAGTATCATTTAGCCCATAGTAGAAAATCTGGGCTATATGCCACTTAGGCAGACCGTAGTGCGGACACTTCCTGAGGAGGTCATTATACCTCTCCCATGCCTCATGAAATTGTTCGTCGCTTTGTTGCGTAAATGAAGTGATAGCACGGCGAAGCGCATTGGTTCGCCCGATTGGGAAGAACTTCTTGAGAAATGTTGTTCGCATCTCTTCCCAAGAGTGGATGGTTCTCCCAAGGCTGCGTAACCACTGCGACGCTTTACCCGCAATGAAAATGGGAACATTTTCATGAGGACTATAGGTAACCCGATATTTCTTTGTATAACAATTTCAGCCAATCGGGTTGAGTCTTCCAAGTGGAGAAAAGGATCTTCACTTGCAAGTGACCTCCTCCCAAACATGCACTACCGTAGGAAGAATTGGGGAGATAAGAAGGGAAAAGAGATGAGAGAAATGATGCCGCAAAGGTACACTTGATGACAAATTAGTACAATCAAATTCCTAACATCTACAGTGTGCCCTTAGACCTAAAGATCTAAGTTACCTACTATCACGGACTATGGAACCGAATGCGAGCACTGTGGAACCACCGAGCCAGACTGAAAGGTCATTTGCCCCAGTCTTAGACACCCGATAGCACGCGAGAACCTTCACTAGCATGTAGGCACTACACGCAGGTAGTTAGACCTCCAATCCTTAAGAAGGGTCAAGTTACTACCAGTTTTAGTTAGAGGTTTAGGATCAAGTGCTTTTGGAATGTGAGGGGCGTTGTTTACGGGTAATGCCCAAGTGATTGATTTTTTCAAGTGTGTAAAACAAGCATGCAATAGGGAAATCTCCCCGAATTGAAGTTTTTAATTGGTGAATGGCTTTTAGAGTTCAGCCTTAAGTAGTATTGATTTTAGGATTTCGCTGAGATACCAATTCAACCAATCTTCGGGTTTTGCAAGAATACAAGTTTTCTTCTAAGCCCAACAAACCTTCTTCAATTTCAATTGGTTAATGCATGCTAAAATGCAATGGGCTACCCTAAATGGAGATTTCTATGTGTGGATGCACGAATCAGTTTTAGATTAGTGTGAAAGGGAGCCAAAGCACTTCAATTCAAGTGCTCCCAATCACCAAAAAAAATGTCCACACACACGGCTCAACCAAAAGTTAAAGAAAATTAAATTGTTGGGGTTGAAATGTTCGGGATCGAATCTTAGGCAAGTTGAAAAGTCGTGGTGGGGTTGGAATCAACTCAATTCCAAGTCTCCCCACCAAAAAATGTGATCCCGAATTTGCAAGTAAATGAGGCAAAGAGGGGTGCAATCAATCTTTTTATGTTTGCCTCAAAGAATACTTCCCACGGTGAAAAATTTAAGAATCAAGATTCTTGGATTTTCGCTATGCGAAGTAAGGCGGGAAATCTCGGGGCGGTGGGAGTAAAGACAATCAATCAAACAATTGAATTTTAATCCACTTGCCCCAAGAGATCCCAAGAAGTTTTTCTAGTTTTTTAGTTTTAATGATTTTTTGTTTTTTTTCTAAGGTTACAAGTTAACCTAGGTTGCTAAGAAAGAAAGACTTACTTGTGCAGCAATGTGTGCAGAGCTCCAGTGCGGTGTCAGTGTCTTCACGCTCTCGTTCCCGCCATGGATCTGCCCATGTCTCTGACATCGTCTGCCAGTCTTCTCCTCGCAACAGGCTTACCTGCACACCAAAAACAAAAACACCCATGAAGAGAAGGGTGTGAGAAGAGAAAAAATTACAGGAATGGAGTAAAAACTTACTTGAAGGCGCACTTCCCCGGCAACTATGCCAGAAAAGGTACGGTGTCGGACCCGGATAGGTTGTTAATATGGTGATTTTATCGTTGAAGTGTGTATAGTGGTTAACCTAAATTGAACCTAACCATCTCTTTACAAAATTTTTAACCTGGCCTACTTGATTTTATCTTGGTCACTTTTAGGCCCAGGGTCAAACTCAGGGAAGTGGGGTTACAAGTCAAGTTTCTACGCCTTTCCTACAACGAATTTCTTCCATTCGTTTATTGTATTTTTGGTGTTTTTATATTTAGATTTTTTTCTGATAATCTTGGTCCTTGAGGCACACCCTCAAAATTAGGTTCTTGGCTTTGAGCCAAATCAGGGTTCCAAAATGGGTCTTGCTATTTGCAAGATGGAGTACCTGTAAGTCAAGGGTTATCTTTTCTCTTTTATCTATTTTTTTTATCTTTTTATTGGCATGCAAGAGAAATAGAAATAAAGTAAATATAGTATAGATATATATGTATATACTATATATGGATAAAGGGGTGGGGGTAGAGGTGGAGATGGAGTGTAGCATGGTGTCTAGTCGGTCGTCATCTAGAAAGACGCAACTAACAGGATGAGGTGCCGTGTGTAAGGTGGATTGGTGGAAGATGAATGCGAACACGCTTTTTGTATGCATGTATCAGGGAATATTAGCAACTGGTGCAGATATTCCCGCGATACCACATATGGTAAATAATGTGAAAAAATATATATATATGTATATATGTAAATATATCTATATGTATATATATATATGGTTATAAATATATAGGTATATATATGTAGTTATATATGTATATATATGTGCATTTATATATGTATATATATATATATAAGTATATGTATGGATTGCTATATGTATAAATATATATATCTATGTATATATATGTGTATAAGTATGTATATATAACTATATAGATGTAAATATATATATATCTATATATGGTAATATATGTATATAGATATATGTAGATAGATATGTATATATATATGTATATATAGTTACAGATATATTTATGTATGTATGTATATTTATATATATATATATATATGTATAAATATATGTATATATATGTATGTATAAGTATATGTGTATATATATGTATATATATAAGTATATAGGTGTATATATATATATGTGTAGGTATATAGACTAATACATATTTATATAAGTACTAATATATGTATAAATATATATATATATGTATATAAGTATAAGTATATATGTAAATATATATGTATATATATATATATAAGTACATAGATATATGTATATATATCTTTATGTAAACTAATACTTAGTTATATAAATACTATATATATATAGATATAAGTATATATATATGTATATAAATATATGTAGATATATCAAAATATATATGCATACATACATATATATATATATGTATATAATAGTGTATAGGTGTGTGTGTGTGTATGAAAGTGTGAGTGCATGTGTGTGCAAGCATCGGTAAAGAGAGTGAGAGTGTTGTGAGAGAGAGTGAGAGAGAGCGAGCGGGAGAGAGAGGGTGTTGTTGAGGGTTAAGGCGTCTGAGGCTGTGGAGCGTCGTCTGGTCCACATGCGCACGCGTAGGCACATAGGTGCACTGAGAGGCGCTCGCACGCAGGGTAGTGGGCGCGAGGAGAGGAAAGGCCGTAGCGCACTGCGCTGCTCGAAGGGCAGGAGTGGGTGCACGCAGAGGCACGCGGGAGAAGGGAGCGGGCGACGCGGGAGGGTGCAGGCGATGCGGGTGCACGCGGGCGAGTGCTGGAGTAGAATGCGAGGCGAGACATGCGCATCGGGTGATTGGTTAAGTGAGAAGCTCACTGTAGCCACAGTGTTCCGCAGATTGGCGTGAATAGTGGCTACAGTGTAAGGCCGAGCCGCGCAACCAGGAGCGGGCGGTGCTGTGAGCGCGGACGGTTCGGCACGTGTGGTGGAGTGGCTCTGGCTGGTGGCTTGCAGGCGGGATGTCGCGACAGAGTGCACGGAGAGGGCTGCTGGCGTGCACGGTGGAGGGCGAGGGCATCCTGCTGCTTGCGCGGAGGCTTGGGGATGCTTGCTGGGTTGCGTGGTGAGGCTTGGCCGGCCACTGCAGTGGAGTGCGGTAGCCGGTTGAGGGCGAAGGAGCACAAGTGCAGTGCGAAGAAGTGGGAGGCAAGGGCACCTGCAAGTGCATACGAAAGGTGCTGGGGCTGCTACTGCTGCCGGGCTCGGCCAGCTGCTGCAAGGCATGCGGTGGCCGGTTGAGCTTCACAGCTGAAGCTAAGTGGTAATGGCTAATGTGCTGGAAAGTGAAGAAGTTAGGGAAGAGTCACCACGCCCACTGACTCTTTGGTGAGCTGGGCGGTGGTGGACTCATGGTGGTGGTTGTGCACCACCGTGAGGTGCTCCTGTCCGCCAGGTTTCTCCTCAGAGGAGGAGGACCGGCATATGGAGGGAGAGGGGAGGAGATGGTGGCCTGGAAGGAGAAGTGGAGTTGTGGGTTCTTTTTTCATGGAGGACCAGGCTGCTTTGCAAGAAGGCAGCCACACACTTTTTATAAAAGGAGAAAGCATGCACAGCCATGCCCTGACTGTGCATGGCTTGGCATGGTCGGCAAGGAGATCAAGTATGCGGCTGGCAGGGAGGGGTGTGAGCAGGGAATGGTGCGAAGAAGAAGAGGTTGCCATGCAGCCATGGGAAGAAAATCAAAAAGAAATAAAAAATGAATATGGAATTTTTGCAGGGCAGCACTTAAGGAAAACGTGAATTGCGAGGCCAATTTATTCACTCTCCTCCCCTCTCAATTAAATGCGTGCATGCGTTTATATTCACAAATGCGACTATGTCTACCTAATATGCACTGATAATGCTAGGAAATAGCACAAGATGGCGCAATTGCAGGCGTATTTTTGCGGTGCAATCATCTGTGCGAGTCAAGGGATTTTTAAATCCTTACTAAATTTGGCCTTCGACTATTGAGGAGCTGTTGAGGTCGGTCGGAAGACTTAGTTGAGGCCAACAGCTGTTGGGGAGGGGAGAATTTAATTCACCCCCCTCATCTCTTGCAATTTATTCCTACAACAATAAAACATAAAATAATTACATACTAAATTATAGAATGCAATAAAATAGATAAAAATTCAAGTAATGATGCATGTACTTATTTAATGACCTAATGTAATTATTAACAAACATACTATGTTAGAATTGAAGTACTTAGGCGTAACAATATTCCATTAAAATAGACTCATCAATCCACAGGGAGGAAATGTCTATTACAAACTCACACGAATCAAAAATGGAGGTTCATGATTAATTTTCCCAAGAAATCGAACCAAAATTTCCCTTCAAATGAGGAAACATGGTATGACCATGCTGATATTGCATTTTTGTTGAAAGTTGAGGGTGTTCTCCTAAATGTTCCACAATATTTAATTAATAAAAATAAAAATCAAATTGTGGCAATGGCATTGAATGTAATAAGACATGAAACCCGAAATAGAGGATTTCTTCATGGTGTTGCTGTGCGCGAAGGAGGCCACGGCTTGAGGCGAGGTTCGCGATGGCGGTTAAGTCGATCGAGGGCTTCTCGATGACGGTCGCGATGCTGCGAATGGTGGCTGCCAGTGGCCGGCTGGAGCTATGGAAGGTGATGGGTTCCAATGGCCTACAGTTGCAGTTGGAGTTGCTCCACGTACGGGCTGCTGGAGAGGCGAGCGAGCGATGGCTGCTGCTGCTGCATGCGCACGGCTAAGCATGCTCGTCCGGTCTACTGGAGGTGCACACGAAGAGGAGAGGGTGTGTACGGCTATTGTGCGAGAGAGCGCGCTACTATGCACAGGCATAGGTGAGGGGGTGCGATGCTGGTGGAGGGCCGCACTTGTGCGTGGAGGCGTGGCATGTGCGGGGAGCTGGAGGATGATGCACGCAGGGAGCTGGGATGCACACAGGCGCTAGTGGCATTGCAGCTGCGTGCACATGGTGCTATGGTGGTAGCTCTCAGCACCTGTAGATGGCAGCGATGGCGGCACACTGCTACTGTTGAAGTCGAATAAGAGGCGTGCGTGGAGAGGAGTAGAGGGTGCGCTGGGGGTGTAGCGAGGAGGCATGCACATTGGAGGTGAGGGGGGGTGGTGAGGAGGCGCGTGTAGGCCACGCATGTTGCTACAGCTACAGCTACTGCATGAGCGGGTGAGTGCATGGAGGATGGCGTGGATTGGTGCGAGGCGTGGTTGCTTGCCATGCGTGGATGGCAATGGCAACATGCTACTGGTGAAGGTGATGCGACGCGGAGGTGTTGGGTTCCTTTTGGTAGAGGAAAAACAGAGGGGAAAGAAGAAGAAGAAACAAAGAAGTGAAGATGAAGGTGGTGTTGTAGGGGCTTGAGACATCTGGGAACATTCCGTAGAGGAAAAATAGAGTGAAAAGAAGAAGAAACAAAGAAGTGAAGATGGTGGTGGTGCTGTAGGGGCTTGAGATGTTTGGGAACATTCCCAGATGACTTAAATGCACGTGGATGGGTGCTGGTGCATGGCTATTGTGGTGTTGATGGTGGATAGGGGAGGGTGCACAGTGGTGAAGCACGGTGATGGTTGCATGACCATCGGAGACACATGCGCACGGTGTTGGCACAAGTCCACCAGCTTGGTGCAGTGAGCTATCACCTCGCCGGCCCACGGTGTAGTGGAGCTCGGCCTTAGAGATGCGTGGTGGTGGTGATGGAGGTGAGCTCGAAACTCTTCATAGTGGTGGAGTCGGGGTGGAGTCTCCTCGAGCCTGGTTGTGGCACCCTTTTCTTATACCTGCAAGTGAAGATGAAGATGAAGATGGAGCGTCCACCAGATCCACTTCTCTCGCAACTCCTTAAATGCAGGTATTCAGTGCAGGCAGCTGGTGTGGTGTGAAGAGACAGCAGCCGTTGAAGAAGAAGAAATGGATTAATAAGAAAATAAATGATGGGTTATTTATCTACACACCCTCACATAAAATGTTAATTCTAATACATGCATGTAATGCAACCTATAGACTAATTATTTTAATGCATGTTATTCTAAATAAATTCTAAATGTATTTAGATATGAGTGCAATGCATGAAATATGCAAATAAGTGAATAATTAGACTAATCTATTTACATCTTATTGTATGCTATTTAGATGTCAATACTAATCTAATGTCTAGGCGTTTAAGTAACTAATTAGCCCACAAATATGGGCCTATCAAATGCTGCCATGCCTAGTTTTTGCTAATCCCTAGCAAATTCAAGCAATAACCCAGCTCTTCAAGTAGACTAGCCAACCAAATCAGTCTTCCTTTAGAATCATGTTAAGTTTAGACTTTAGACCTAGGGTTCCCAAGTAGTTGCTAAGTTAACTAGGTTAGCTAAGGACGAGTTGTAGGCACAGGTTTCCTTGATTTCTAGCTATACCCTAGGGTTTATTGGTCCTAGAGATTGAAGCATCCGTGCATGTACATTGGTCTGATTTATTTGAAGATGATATGATTGCCAACATAGAAAGAGAGTAAGAAGGAAATTTTTTTAAATATATATATTTTTGTTTGATTCTTTTATGTCTAACCTTGGATCAGCTATCAACACTGTTTGTGTTGGATTCATTGTCCCCATCATCGAGCCTCGAAGGGTGTCTGGATTTCGATACTTCAAGATAGCTCCACCCATACCGACCTTAAGTACTCTAGGCAATCGATACTTTGAGATAGTATCACCCATGGATTTCTTAAGCGAATTAGGCCTGTGGCAATCGACACTTCAAGATAGGGCCACCCATGGTACCTGAATTGCACAATGTGCTTACATGCCCCCAATAGGATAGATATCCTAAGAGACAAGCGTCAAGGAGGTTACATGTTATCATCTCATCATCAAATTATGTTTTCAAGATTCTCTTAAGTCAAAAGTAAGAGAAGCAAATTTTCTTTAAGAAATTAAGGTGATCATTACTTATACAAGACCAAGTGTATGTGAGATGTGGATGCTTAAGTTACAAGGACCCATAAACCAAAAGGTAGAAAAAGACACCATATACTACCTAGCCTCAACTCAATCCCTAGCTTTCCTTCCTCAACCTCTTGAGGAATGGTCCGCAACTTAACTCCTACTTAAGTTTTTAAGTCCACAAAGGATCCTAGGAGTCTAAAGCTAGTAGCTCAACTTAGCTTCTAAAGTTAGACACCTAGAGTCAACTTAGTCGAACCTAAAGTTCTAGTCTTATGCCTAAGAATGTAGGGTCCAGCCAGTTAAGCTCAATACTATAATTTTTTTTTCTCTATTTTTTTTTTAAATCAATGCAAATGTATGCAATGCAGAATGCTTTAACTAAATGCATGAATGCACTATGTATAAATGTTATGTATATCCCCAAGTACACCCCCCCATGCCTAAAATCTGCAATGTCCCCATTCCATAGAAGGATATTACCAGGGTTAGAGATGGTCTACCATTATTTTGTTGGCAATCGAGTAACTAAAGAACCTACAAATCAGGTTCAAGGATCACAAAAATAGGCCCTAAAAATGAGAAAAGTAATGCTGGCCTCGAAAATAGGTAACCTAGGATGTTGGCAAACTGATGATGAATCTCGATAGCAAATGCTCGCCCAACAAGGATGGGAATGAAATCATCCCAGGTCACCAGAGGAGGTTCTACAGGATAAACTGGCATAACAACCTCCAAAGGGGAAGGAGGAGGATGACAAGGACCCTCCAAAAGAAATGGAGAGGGAATAGTGTAAAGATATACCCCCAGGGTGATGGACTGACCATAGAAAACATCAATCCATACCAAGTACCCCATTACAAGGGATATTAGCTCGCTAAGCTCCTCAGTCAAAACAAAAGTGTGCAATTTCCTAATCCAAGGATTGTCTAGGGTGTCCAAGTTTTGAGGTGCAGGATGGCTATAAGATCTAAGGTGGGCCCAGTCGGCTCAGTGTCCATGCCTAACAACCTTTTCAGTTCTTCAATCGTGCCCCTAGCATCTTTGGTAATATCACAAGCATCTACCTGCTCTTCATTAGTGATCATTTTTGCACATGGAGTCAAATTTTCACCTTTAGACATAGGGAAATCAGAGGGTAACTCCCAATTGTTTGAAGGCAGGTTGGAAGCAATAGATCTAGGGATTATCCTACAATGTCATCCCCAGGTTCTTGTTCTTTACTCAAATCCTCCCCGGAGTCTATATGTGAATCCACATTAATCTCAGAAGTTGCTTCCAAATTTTGCATTATTTCTTCATGAGGAGAGATATTATCAATGGGTGTACTAAGGAAACCTAATTTGGTCAAATTTGTGACATCCTCAGGGGCTAATTCTTCAAATAAGACATAATCACCCTTAGTGTCACTCCAAATCTTGAATGTAGGTTCTTCATATAACTCATCCTTCTCCTCATTATATGATTCATCATATCCTCGAGTCTAGAATCATCTAAAATCTCAACAGATCCCCTAAGGCACTCTATCTGGGGTACATGGTTTACACTGGTAACATTGGACTCCTCAAAAAGGTGAATTTCTTTAGGGTTAGGTTCCCTAAGGGTGGGCTTGAGTTCCATCTTGTGATCAGAAGGGAGGGCGGGATTAATAACTTGATTTCGACCCACTTCATCAAATGTCACGAAAATACTATCATATGGGTCGAGGTCTTCCAATGGTACCAACATTCCCTTCTTTTGACTCCAATGTAATTCAGGTGGATACTCAACATGATCATCATCTTCCTTGGGTTGCCACCTTTTTTCTTTCAATGCATAGCTACTTTCATACATATGCTCCTCCCAATTAAGGTGTGGACCTCTCAATGAAGTCTCATCTAGCGGGGAGGTTTCAAAATCAATCCTTGAAAAGTAGTTATTCTCCCTTACATAATCCCCAAGACCTCTCAAGGAAGTGTCATCTAGCAGGGAGGTTTCAAAATCAATCCTTGAAAAGTAGCTATTCTCCCTTACATAATCCCCAAAATTCCCCTCCAACTTAGGGTGTGGCTCTCCCATGGGAGATGCATCTAGCATAGAGGGGTGCACTTCATCCTCAATGTGGTACGTTGGGTGACTAATGGCTTCATTTTCTTGTTGGCTTGTTCTCAAAGATTCTCCTAATAATTCAATCATTTCATCTTGCATTTTCTGTATTTCCATCTTCAAGGTGGAGAAGTCATCATTACTATCAGGAGAGAGGTCAGGCTCAAGCTTATAGTTCCTAGGAGTTTCTGTCTAACCATTATAATCATTTAGGGAGGTGGGTTGGGCATTTCTATGTTGTATGGGATATTGGGCAAGGCAAATCCCGCTCCTAGGTTCTGCTCACTGATTTAGGGCTTAACTAGGGCAATACTCCTATAGTAGGAGTGGAAAGGATCCCAATTGTTGTCATTATGTCCATCAAAGAATGGACCATCTCAGCATATGGGATTGAAGATTGCAGGGTGGGGATAAGGGTGTGGGCAAGAGGTTAAAGAGAGGTGATCAAATTGGCCCATTCTAACTCACACCCAAGTCAGATTCTTCCCAAGCAAACACAATTCAAAAGAACTTTTTAGGTCTTTAATCAATTAAGGCCTTTGAGATTTTAGTCCAGTTGCAGGTGACAATACAAATTGCCCAATCAATTACGTGCCTATTGTCGACGTACAAAATGCCTTAATAAAGCCCTAATTGGAACTTAGGTGCTCTACCCTAAAGTTTAATTGGTAAAGTACTCCAAGGATGGAAGATCAAGGGATGCAAGTAGGCCTAAGCCTTCCTTTGAAGCTGTGCATTCGTAGTGCTTCTTAACTACCCTAAAAAATCCATGATAGGGTATCCCCCTTCTTGGAGTTACAAAACTTTTGAACTTAAGTTTCAAGCACTTTGGCAACCAATGGTAGGAGAGTTCTTTCCTAACAGCTCAAAAACCTAAGAGTGTCTAAATGCATGCTTTAGTGCGCAGTCATGCACGTGTGCATTCACTATAAAATTTTGAGTTTGAATTTTTGAACCGTAGCACAATGTCTCAAATCAACTCCTTGGTTTCTACTGTATTCCTCCTTTACTTAGACCTTTTTAGAAATTTGATGTGACCACTTGTTAGATCATTTCAAGAAAATTATGTGGTCTAGGAATTTAGTCCAAATGCAAATACGTGATCAAGATATGGATGCAAAGTAAGAAAATGTACCTTGTCTCCAGCAATCAGCAATGAAATGCACGCAAATGCAAAATAAATCTAAACCCTGCTAATACACACCTAAATGGTCGTCCTAGGGTATGTAGCTTCTAGCAGGCAGTTCGTGATGTTTTCTTTTATGTTTTATATCTAACTTAGTTATGCACAAACAAGAAAAATAAAATCAATCCACGAAAGAAAATAAAAACCCTAGTCTAAATAAATGGGAACAAACTCCCACTAAAATGCCCTCCACAATGGGCCTAAAAGAAAGATGGGGAACAAACCCCTAAAAAATTGTGACCCCAGAACAAGGGCCTTCCAAATGAATGTACTGAAATAAAGAGAAGAAAGAAAAATAAAAATCTATCTACAGCTGAAAGAATGAAATGAGATGTGGTCCTCCAAATATCTCCTCTAGTGGTGGAAACAAGGTCCACCAAGGCATTGCGAAGGAGGGTGTGATGCTTTGTCTCCCAGTGTTGCGACTCTACTGGCAACGTCAAGGATCGACTGATATCTGAGGCTAGTGCGACAAGATGTCTCCAAAATTGCGTACCTCACACCAACAGATAATTGAATTGAAATGTGCCTCAAAGAAAATGTGTGAACCAATAATTAAATAAATGCGAGTTTAATAGGCTCGCTTCCTCCCTAGCAACGACACCATTTGACGAGTCAATTTTCACTTAACAAGATGATAATTAAAATGATTTGTCGTTTGTAGTTTTAAGTGGTGGAAAATCAACTAATCAAACTATTGAATTAAAATTAAACCACTTGAGAGAGCAGGTCATGTTCACAGGGCGACAGTGTCTATTACAAACTCACATGAATCAAAAATAGAGGTTCATGATTAATTTTACAAAGAAACCGAATCAAAATTGCCATTCAAATGAGAAAACAAGGTATGACCTTGCTGATATTGCATTTTTGTTGAAAGTTGAGGGTGTTCTCCAAAATGTTCCATAATATTTAATTAATAAAAATAAAAATCAAAGCATGGCAATGGCATTGAATGTAATAAGAAATGAAACCCAAAATAGTGGATTTCCTCGTGGCGTTGCTACATGCGAAGGTGGCCACGGTTGGAGGCAAGGTTCGCGGTGGAGGATAAATCGGTCGAGGGCTTCTCGATGATGGTCATGGCATGACGAATGGTGGCTGCCAGTGGCCGACCGGAGCTGTGGAAGGTGATGGGTTCTAGCGGCCTGTTGCTGCGGTTGGAGCTGCTCCACGTGTGGGCTGTTGGAGAGGCGAGCGAGCAGTGGCTGCTGCAGCTGCGTGCACACGGCTAGGAGTGCGCGTCTAGTCTACTAGAGGTGTGCACGGAGAGGAAAGGGCATGTGCAGCTGCTGTGCGAGCGAGCGTGCTGCTGTGCATGGGCAGAGGTGAGGGGGCGTGGCACTGCTGCAGGGCTACACACGTGCGTGGAGGCGTGGCGTGTGCGGTGAGTTGGTGGAGGACATATGCTGGGAGTAGGGGCTGCACATGGGCACTAGTGGTGTTGTAGCTACGAGCGCATGGTGCTGTGGTAGCAGCTCTTAGCGTGTATAGATGGCGGTGATGGCGGTGCACTAATGTTGTTGAAGTCGAAGGAGAGGCGTGCATGGAGAGGAGCAGAGGGTATGCGGGGGGTGTAGCGAGGAGGCACGGGCACTGGAGGTGAGGAGGCACGTGCAGGCTGCACGTGTTGCTACAGCTGCAATTGCTGCATGAGTGCATGGAGGATGGTGGGGATGAGTGCGTGGCATGGCTGCTTGCCATGTGTGGATGGCAGTGGCCACATGCTGCTAGTGAAGGTGATGCGGCGAGGAGGTGATGGGCACTTTTTGGTAGAGGAAAAATAGAGGTAAAAGAAGAAGAAACAAAGAAGAAGTGAAGATGGAGGTGGTGTTGTAGGGGCTTTAGACGTCTGGGAACATTCCCAGATGTCATAAACGCACGTGGATGGTTGCTGGTGTGTGGCTGCGGTGGTGTTGATGGCGGACAGGGGAGGGTGAGTAGTGGTAAAGCACGGTGATGGTTGTGTGGCCATCAGAGACACACGCACGGTGTTGGCACAAGTCCACTGGCTTGGCGTGGTGTGCTGTCACCTCGCCAGCCCACGATGTGGTGGAGCTCGGCCTTGGAAACACATAGTGGTGGTGATGGAGGTGAGCTCGAAGCTCTTCACCGTGGTGGAGTCCGGGTGGAGTCTCCTCAAGCTTGGTTGTGGCTCCCCCTTTCTTATACCTGCAGGGGAAGATGAATACGAAGATGGAGTGTCGACCAGATCGACTTCTCCCTCTCCTCCTTGAATGCTGGTCTTTAGTGCGGGCAGCTAGTGTGGTGTGAAGAGACAGTAGCCATTGAAGAAGAAGAAATGGATTAATAAGAAAATAAATGATGGGTTATTTATTTGCAAATCCTCACACAAAATGTTAATTCTAATACATGCATGTAATGCAACCTATAGACTAATTATTTCAGTGCATGTTATTGTAAGTGAATTCTAAATGTATTTAGATATGAATGCAATGCATGAAATATGCAAATAAGGGAATAATTAGACTAATCTATTTACATCTTATTTCATGCTATTTATATGTCAATACTAATCTAATGTCTAGGCGTTAGCCCACAAATATGGGCTAATCAGTGTTCTTGTGGTTGCTATGGATGATGCTATCTCAAAGCATTAAAATCAGGCACCCTTTGAGGTTCGATGATAGGGACAATGAATCCGACACAGACCGTGTTGATAGCAGATCCAAGGTTAGACTTGGAGGAATAAAAGAAAAAAAACATATATATATATTACAAGAAAAAATAAAAAAAAATCCTCCTACTCTCTTTCTAGGTTAACAATCATACCAACTTCAAATAACTTAGACCAATGCACTTGCACGAATGCTTTAACCTTTGGGACCAAGACACCCTATGGTAGAGTTAGAAATCAAGGAAACTTATGTCTACAACTTGTCCTTATCCAACCTAGTCTGTAGCTTAGCAACTACTTAGGTACCTCATGATCTAGGGTTAGATACCGCAATCTTATTTCTGCATAAAGGTCAATTGAGTTAGCTTGGACCACTTGGAGTGTTTGGTTATTGCTTAAATTTACTAGGGACTAGCAAAAATTTGATGAGCCCATATTTGTGGAATGTTTGGTTACTTAAATGCCTAAATTTCATATTAATAATAATATATAAATAGCATGTATTAGGACGTAATTAAATAATTCATACATTTGATTGATTAACAAATATACATAGGAAGCACTAAGTGGTTTTTTCACTAATATGCATAGTTCAAGTAATAGGATAGCATGCATTTGAAATAGGATTTCTTTTAGAGTGTTGTTTATAAATAACCCAATAATTAAATTGTTTATTCATTTCTTCCTTCCTGCTAGAATTGCATAGAAATAACAGCTGCTCTTCCATGCAATCAGCCATCCAATCAAGCATCATCGTTCCTAGGTAATCAAAGAGCCGAAAGGAGTGGATCTGGCTTTAATGGCCTCGGTGCTCCTCTTGCTCTATTCAAATTCATCCCTGATGGTATAAAGGAGCAACACTACCATGTTCGGCAGACCTTCATCCCTTTCCCTACTAGGCAGAGAACTTAGCTTCTCATCCGGTCCACCACCACCGGCCTCAACCACAGCGAAGCTTCGCCACCGTAGGCATGTGGGGTGATGGCTCATATCACCATCGTAGAGCTTTGCATTACAACCTCACCGTGCCACCGCCTGACCACCAACACCACATCCCACTGTCCATGATCATCCCTCCACGAGAGGTTCTTCCTCTCCATCTATTTCCTCCACGACGAGGAGACCTCTCAACCCCACCACCGTGATCCATTGTCCACTGCACCAATGCCATCTCCTTCTTCACTGTCTTCATGCATGCCTCGCATCCATCCTCGTTGTGCCATCCCCTCTAGTTAAGTCATCTGGGAAGGTTCCTGAACGTCTGAAAGCCCAACAGCACCACCACCATCTTCACTTCTTCCTCTTTTCTTTTACCTTATTTCACCTCCATCGAACTGAAGACACCACCACCACCTCCTCTTTGGCCCTCAACGCATGCCACAACACCTCGTCACCTCCACTCGCAGTGCGCCATCACACCCTTTCCTTTGTCTCGCATGGACGGCCAATAACGTGCCTATGTTTTCCTCCAGCATGTGTCGCCCTCTCCTCCACGCACTGCTTCAACTCACCATGACACTAGCTTAGCACGCCTACCCATCACCGGCACCACCATTGAGTGCACCTCCTCCTCGCACCTCCACCACACCCTTGCACGCACCCTCCTCGCGTGTGCATACATGCGTGCCACCCACAGCAACAATAGTTGCTATCCTCCCCATCCTCTTCTTCTTCTCCATCAACATGGAGGTGGAACCCAACAATTGTCACCATTCCTCTACACGCAGCCGCCGCCACGGACCTCCGTTCTCCATGTCATCCCCTCCTTTGAGCTCGCCTCGACTCCACGAGACCAGCCATACCCTCGATCGCGCCATCTGCAACCCAGTGCAGGCATGGGGCCAGTCCCACCACCGGCAACATCCTTCTATCCAACAACTGCCGTCGACCACTATTCGACGTGCCATCACCACCCACGCATAGCCTTCGTCGTGGGCAACCTTCTTCGAGCCTCCTGCGGTTCGCCATCGCCTCTCCCCTACGGACGCACAAAGGAAAAAAAGCACTATTTTTGGTTTGATTTTTATTTACATTTGCATGCCATTGATGAGATATGAGATTTTTGAGTTAATAATATTCTAATTTGGTGATTTTATGAGAACTCCCTCCATCTTTCACGAAAATACAATATCAATTGATTATGTTTTATTATCTTAATTGAAAGGCAATTTTGATTTAGTTTCTTTGTGAAATTAATTACGAACATCGATTTTTGACTAGTGTGAGTTTTAATAGGCCATTGCATCCCTATGAATATGACTCACTCCTTCATGAGTGGTTTATTTAATTTTTTTGATTTGCATTGTTCGCCACTCGATTTTTGTACTGCAATGATATTGATTTACATTTTTGAAAACTAAAATAACAATATCAATAAACATCTTTAGTTTGTCTAGAAGAAGCAGTGCTTCTTCTCCTGAACCCCTAGATAGTGGTTAGGGAGTCAGGCAAACCCTCTTCTAAAAAATCCACCAAATATTGTGAGATGAGAGTATAGTGGTACTGATGGTCTAAGATTACTGCAAGGAATCTGGAATTCTGAATAATTAGGTAATGATACTCGAAGTTAGGCATAGTTTCGATCTCGGTTCCCACATTTAAATTTTATGTGAATTTCTAAGAGCCACCAAATAAGGCAAATACGTGGAGATTGAGTTCTAATAAAACCAGAACTAAGGTGGATGGTTACGACCATTCCTTAGGGAATCCTCACCATAAGGGGGGTATTGATATCAAGGTTAGAAATACGTTGTCCTATCTATCTCTTTCCCAGTGCCAAGAATAGGCACTTCCACCAAATAAGCCACCCGATATCTTTTTGAATAGCACCAATCCCCAATAATGCCTCCTAAATAGAATTCGCGGATGTCATTGCCTTTTGTTAAAAACAAAAGAGAAAAGGAAAAAAAAGGAAAAAGAGAAAAAATATAAGTAGAAAAATGAGTGTATTTAGTGTTTATTGCATTGAGGCAACAATGCCCACCACATTTGCGAATGATGATAAAGTCATCATCAACCATATCTAGCTTTAATTAGTCATTATCAAGGAATAAATGCTCCTACATAACCTCCTGAGAAATGTAATTCACTGCAAATCCATTTTGAGGAAAATACAATAAAATAAGGGTAAAACTGTAGTTTGAACAGTACATCTCAATTGTAATACAATCACGGGTTTTCTCAGGGGTTAATTAAGGGTCAAATGGTCTTAAGAGTCTAACAAGTGGGTTAGTGCAGACAGAAATGGGTTTTCACGCATTTTAGGAATTAAATGACTTCTAAAAACCTGAAAACGGATCTGCTTAATTAACTGAGGTTCTGGTAAGGATAAAATTCACCTAAACCCTCTAAAATTCATAGAGAAATATTCTTTAGGGTTTGGTACCTTCAATTTGACCATCAGAACCTATCATGATCCAAAACAGAGTCCTAGGCAAACATTTACCTTAATTTGGTTTTTTGCATAAATTATCCAATCAAACTAAGTCAAAACCAAAATCCAACTTCATCATTGGATTCATTAGGCCTAAATTAGGTTTGTACCAAAATTTGGGCCTAATTTGGTCCTGTCTGATTCTTTTATCTCACACAGATGCCCCTAACTTTTGAATTCCTTTCAAATAGCCCCCCTGCTTTGTCCTCTTCTTCACAAAAAGGTCCCAACCGCCATGAAATCCTATTCCTACTACTTTGGTGACCTTTGATTGAAGAGAACTCCTCTGATCAATCAATCCCTTCCAAAATTGGAATGGAGATTCCTTAAGGAGTCCTCTTTCCAATGAATCTAGTCTTGAGCCCCAAAACCTTCCCAATCTCTCATGCGAACGAATGAGAGATTAGGGTATATTTAGGTTTCTAACTTTAGTGAGCTTTCTTAGCTTGGAAAGCTTGCTTCAGAAGCTCAAATCAACCTCTAGAGCCCTATAAAAGAACCCCTAACGCACGACTGTTTTCCTCAATAAGGTTTGGGGCCAAAACCCTCTTCAAAACTACAACTCTGGCCCCGCTCCACCTTAGCTCCGACGAACTTCTTCCTTCAACATCTCCGGCCTCCCAACAACCAAATTAGGAGTGCCAATGTCTCCCTCCCCTTCGTCTGCTCCTCGACGGCCAAATCAGGGGTGTCTCTACCTCGTTCTTCGTCGTCACTACCTCATGGAGTAGTTCCCTTCTCTAGCGCTGGTGGCCACACTGACGCCTACTCTTCCCCTTTCATCCCTATGTTTAGGTTCCAATGCTCCCTCATCTCCCCTACTCTTTATCCCTCTATTTATCCTTTGATTTCGATCTCTCAACACGTAGTTCACCTCCATTATCCTCACCTCCAACCACTCCTCTAACGAGTCCATCTCACCTCCACAAACCACCAACTAACTCATCGACAAGCCCACAACCTTCACCTCTCGACCCTATTCAAAACCCCTCTCCCTATTCACCACTTCGCTCACCCAAATTGCCCACCAACCAAACCCATTGCCTTCCACCTTTGCTAACCTCCACCGGCTACCACACACCGCAATCCACCACAGAACCAACGCCACTACATTCATCGTGGTTCGACAATGCTTACAAGATATTCTATTGTGGCTTTGAGGCTGTATTTTTTATTATCAGGTTTCGCTGTCCTCCACCATCGTTGGCACCTTCTCCAGCCAAATCCACCATCCTTCGACCTTGTTCTTCGTTGCTATTACTCCCAAGCCCTGCAGACCACCTTTAGGACCTTTCCTAGGTCTTCAATGAAAGACCACAAGAGTAGCAGCTACCTCAATTGAAGGCACCATCAGTACTGTGCACAAGAAGGAAGGAGGGGGACATTTAGTCCTACCTCAGAAACGAGTTAAGAGGTGAGCACGCATAAGTTGATTTTGCGCATACAGCTATTTGCCTCCTAACACAGAGGGTGAGGTCCTCCACACCCTTCACATGCACCTTGCTCGTGGCCTGTCCCCTGCGAGCCTGACGCTGATTTGACCAGCCTAACACACGCACTCCTCGCTCACCACCCACTGCCGGTGAGCTTGGTCCCGGGTGCACTCTACCTGAATATTTGATTGCCTGATACTATGGCTTTAGGAAGGCGAAGAAGAGAAAACCCAAAGAGAGGAAGGAAAGAGAGTGCGAAGGCAGGGGGTTTTTCTCTCTGTGACACTTAGCTGAATTTGAAGGGTATGTAGCCCTTGTGCGTGAAGAGAAAAGAAGGCTTGTGTGTACTATGCAAGTAGAAGGAAGGAAGGAGAAGGACTTGAGAAAAAAATGAAAGGAGAAGAGAAGGAGAGCAGTAGAAGAGCCACGCACAGAAGAAGAGAAGGAAGAAAAGAAAAAGTAGGAGAGAAAGAAAAGAAGAGGAAGAAGAAGCACAGTGCCCTCTTAGCACTGTAGCAAGGTTGACTTAAGACGTCTGACTTGGAAAAGGCAGTTGATACTGTTGATATATCTGAGTACCAAAGTTTGAATGGTTGATGGCATTGTTAGATTATTTGAACTCAATGCATATATGGTTAAATTGAATAATTGGTGATCTAAATCACCATTATTTTTGCTTTGAGATTCTTTTTGCCATGCACAACTATTATTAAACTCATGCTTTATCATTTCTGAATAATTATTATTCATTTCATGGTATTATTTGGCTTGAATCTTGTGCTCATTTACATTATTTATTGAGATTAGCAATTGAATTCCTATTTGCTCCCTGTGTTCGACTTTGGATTTCCATTTGAGTATAAATATTGTTTGTTTTTCGCACTGATTCAATTCTATACTGCAATGCATCAATTTTAAAATCCGATTCAGAGCGATTAACAATGATCCACCAAAAACAAACCCACAGTTCTCCCCAGTTTCTCTGAGTTGACTTACTTGATAATTTGGAAATCTAGATTTTGTAGTACTACTCTATATGCAGCATCAAACGAGAGTGAGCCACCCAATACTGACCCACTTACTTAGACATTCTCTACCTAAGCTAAAAGTTTGGGTAGAAATTATAGAATATTTAGTTATACCCCAAGGGAAGAAGTTTGCCTATCTTGTTAGAATTTTACTAGGGGTCAAGTACGGGCTTTAGAGGTGAATCGCCTTTTGCATAAGCTACATAGCTACACTTGCACAATTGTCTGAATTTCTAGATTTTAGGTTGAAAACAAAAAGGAAAAGAATCTCTAGTCTTACGCTTGGTAAAAATAATCAGTCCTCTAGGGACCTAATATGTAGATAACTTAGTTTTGCATTTGTTAGGGACTAGCAAGATATGGGCCTAGGGATATGATTGCACAGCAACCATAGGACTTATATGACATACATTAATTTAGAACTTAGCATAATTGTAGTATAATTCATGTATAAATAGCATACATTGCATCTCTTATGCTTTACTTAAATAATCATGAAATAATTTTATAATGTACTTATTAGTGTATTATTTAGGTTGTAGGCAATAAGAAGCTTAGGAAATGGCCTGGAGCTAAACCTGAAGCAAGGAGGAAGCTAGAAATGTAGCAGACCTAGAGCAGAAGCCTTGGAATAAAGATGAAGACAGAATGTAGGGAAGAGGTATACTACCTTACTAGTAGAATTTTAATGTATGAGTTAAATTATGAAGAACATAGGACCTTTCCTAGCCTTAGGATAGCCCTAGAGACCTTCCTAAACCCTAGCTACCCTTAGATTAGGTCACCCTAGCCTAGAATACCCTCAAAACCCTTACTCCAACCCATATCTAGATGTCCAGGTAGGTTGCTAGATGTCCAGGACCCTTAGACACCATCCACAGAGCTAGAACCTAATATATTGGAATATTGGATGTCCAGATAAGGTGTTAGACATCCAATTTTTGTAGAATTCCAAGACATAACTTCAAATTCACCTTGATTCAACAATGGACATCCAAACCAGAGATTTAGACTTCTAATTTTGAAGTATAATTCGTCTGATCACTAAATTAGACATCTAGAACTCTTCTCCGATTGCTATTTTTGAAATTAAGCTTAGATCTTGATTTCTTAAGAACCTAAACCTAATTCTACACCCTAGGGAACCTAAATTAAGGTGCCCTAAGCCTAGTACACTACCCTAAGACCTTCCTAAAAATGTAATTAGGTTGTCAGTAAACCTAATTGACTTGGATCTAAGTCAATCACACTTCACCTAGTCAATCGGACTCCTAGATTCCAATTTAGCTCAAACCTCAACTAGCACAAGTTTGATTGCACTCAGTGAGAGTTCAATTGACTCAAGCCTAACCTAATTGGATACTTTCTCTTCCAATTGCACACACACCCACTCAATTAAACTTGTGGTGAGTTTAGTTGCACTTATCACTTTAGATTAGGTTTTACGAACCTAGCTTTTAGAAACCAACCCAAACCCAATTACCTAGATCTATAGGACTCAACCTAAACCACCTAGCCACACCCACACACTCACGCACACACACACACACACCAGCAGTTGGCCGCCCACTCTAGAATTCTCTAGAATGGTCTCCAAGTGGCACCACCTTGAAAGACTAAAAATATTCTTTCAAGGAGTCCACAACCATTCCCATAAGAAGTGGATCTAAGAAGACCCATTTCAAATGGGTTGGATGGCCAAGGTGGGAGCTCTTCTAGAGAGTTCCACAGTTCTATAGATGAGCCATCCCTTGGTCTATTTAAAGACCATCATGGATGTTCAAAGGACCCAATCTAGGTCTTGAACTCCACTCCTCCGTTCATCCACGAGCTCCTCCAACAACCGTCATCATCATCTTCGTGTCCAAAGAGCTAGAGCACCTCCACCACCTTCTTAAGGGGCTGGCCAACCACCTTAGCCATCCTTCTTTCCTCTCCCACCACCTCAGGCCACATAGCCATTGGAGACCACTTCCAATGTTCTGATTTCTTTATCTAGCTTAAAGTTCTTCATAGTTTTAATTCATGCATGAATTTTATGCTTTGTAGCATAGTATTCTTTCCATCCAGAGTGCACGTATAAACACTTCATGGGCTCCATGCGTGCATCTCTATTCTATTAGCATAGTCCTTAGTATTTTCAATTTCATGTACAAGCTTTCCATTAAACTTGATTGTAATGACAATATTTTTGAGGAAATGAAATCCCTAGTTACCTGATATTTGATTTGTTTATCTATATTGCAACAAAATGTCGTTTCCAGAGGATGTGAATGAATTAGTGATTGATTTATTTTCTACTAGTCGCCATCGTATAGTAGAGGTTGTGTGGACTGAAAGAGCGATCTTCGTTTTCGTTGAAAACTTTAATATTGAATGATGTGTCGTATTTAATCGCGTGGTAGAAAATCGCTTTTCAAAACATTTTAATTTTTAGAATCTAACCATGAATAGTTAGGTCGTCTCCACAAGGAGGAATTTGCCTATTTAAACTAGTGCTTTGTGCTTTGTTTATCCGGGAATCTCAATGTGTATGCATACTAACTGGTGCATGTGTTTTCAACATGATTTCTTACTTCAAATAATTAATCAAGAATACAAGGGTGCATATGCAAAATCACCACTATATAATATCATGTAAAATAATGATCTTGATACTGGTAAACACTGTAAATACTAATTTCTCGAATATAGCTTGTTCACCATAATATATAAGATATGCATTAAATCATTCACGAGAGATATGCATATGCAAGCAATTTTGATTAAATAGAAGGATGGCTACAGAAATTCACCTCAATAACTTAATTCATTAAATAAATGAACAATGTTTCTCCGCAATGGCATGATTGGTAATTTTTAATGCGAAGGAAAACAGAGTGTTTTCCTTCTCTCTTCTCTGTGCGCGTGGAGGAGGCGTCTTCTGCCAGCCTGTGAGCAATGGAGGCATGCCAGAGGATGGCCGTCGTGACGGAGGTGTCGCGGTGGTCTGTGGTGGACGGCGGTGGCCGGACGATGGAGGTGCATCACCGGTGTTTGGTTCTGCCGCATGATGTGCGCGTGGCCTGTGGCGTGCCTACGGCTGCACGCTCACGCGCGGGTGCGTTGAGGCACTTGTTTGCACCTCAAAACACGCCTATAATAATGCCTTCCTATGCTATTTTCTAGCATTAACTATGTATATTATAATCCTATAGCCACATTTGTAAAAACGGTTGCATGCATGCATTTAATCAAGAGAGGAAGAGGAGTGAAACAATCACCTGCATAGTTACATTTTTCTTCAAGTGCCTCCTTGCAAAATCACCCTCTTTTTATTTTTCCTCTTGATTTCTTCTTTTCTCTCCTTCCCGCGGCTGCACTCTTCCCGCAGCTGCATGCAACGCAGCACTTCTTCCCGTCACTTCTCCCTGCCAACGCCGCTCCCTATAGCTGTAACTTGCGCACCCTCTCCCTGCTGCAGCCGGCACGCCACTCTCTCCTCCTCTATAAGTAGCTGCAGCTTCATCCTCGCAACACAGGCAGTGGCAGCAACAAAAACCCGCAGCCATCTTCTCCACCACTTTCCCCTCCCATACGTCGGCCCTCCGTCGAGGAGGCACCCGGCGAGCAGGAGAACCCACTGTGGTGCACACCACCACAGTGGGAGCACCACCGCCCAGCTCTTCGACGAGCCGGTGGGCGTGGTGCATTCCCTCGCTTCATTTTTTTTCACTTTAACGCCATTGCCGCCGCTCCAAGCTTCGAAGCTTGAAGCCACGGCAGCAGCAGCCATGCAGCAGCAGCAGGTCCTCCCGCTCCTCTGCGACCGTCCCCGCAGCCGCCCGTCGACTTCGCGCACGCCTGCAGGGCCATTCCCCGCTCAACCTCCGTCCTAACGTCCCCGCAGTTGCACCTGTAGCCGTCTGCCGCGCGCACTGCAGCGGCCGGCTACGACCTCGTGCCACCCCCTACCCTCCTCCGCGACCCTCCGCGACCACCTGCAGACCTCCTCCACGCTCGCTCCTCCACGCCTTCGCGAACGCCTGCAGGAACCCTACGCGAAGCCACGCCCGCATCCGCCGTCTTCAGACGTCTGCCTCCGCCTTCAGACGACGCGGTGTCAGACGTCCGCCGGAGGCGGCAGATGTCTTAACTCGCGCGTCCGCGATCTCTCGCTCGCCCGCTCTCTCTCTCTGCTGATCTCTCCCGCCCGCTCCCGCTCTCTCTCTCACGTATTCTCTCTCTCTCTCTCTCTCTCTTTTTTACTCACTAACAGACACACACTCACAGCAACGCACACACACACACGTTCACCGACGCACACACACCTATACCAACACATACACACACACTCACACACTTAAAGTACCATATATATATAAATATATATATATACATACATACATATATATATATATATATATATGTATATACATAGTATATCTATATAGTTATGTATACATACACATATATATAATATATATATACATATATATATAATATATATATATATATCTACTTATATATACATCTATATACTTATATATATATAGACATATATACTTATATACATATATATATATACATATCTATATACATATATATATACATATATATACACATATATATCTATATATATATATATCTATACATATATAACTATACATTTATATATATATATAGATATATTTACTTATATACATACATATGTACATATATTTTCATGTTATTTATTATACGCTGTATCGTGGGGATATCTGCACCAATTGCTGATATTCCCTGATACACGCGTACAAGAAAAGCGTGGTCCCATACATCATCCATCCTCCATCCACACTCCATGCGGCACCTAGTCATGTTGGTTGCGTCTCTCTAGACGTCGACTGACTCGACATAGTGCTACACTCCATCGCCACCTCCACCCCCACCCTTTTATATATATACTACATATATATACATACTATATTTACTTTCTGTCTATTTGCTTTTCTATTAGTAAAAAGATAAAAAAAATACATAAAAAAGAAAAGATAATCTTTGACTTGCAGGTACCTCGTCTTGCGAGTAGCAAGACTTGTTTTGGGACTCTGTTTGGCTAAAAGCCAAGGACACAATTTTGAGGGTGTGCCTCAAGAACAAGGATTACCATAAAAACCTAAATAAGAAAAACACCAAAAACACAATAAACGAACGGAAGAGACGCGTTGTAAGGAAAACGTAGAAACTCGACTTTAACCCCACCTCCCTGTGTTCGACCCTGGGCTTGAAAGTGATAAGATAAAATCAATTAGGCCAGGTTAAAAATTTTGTAAAGAGATGGTTAGGTCCAAATTAGGTTAACCACTATACACATTTCAACGATAAAAATATCATATTAACAACCTATTCGGGCCGACCCATCATAACTTTTCTGGCGCCGTTGCCGGGGAGGTGCACCTTCGAGTAAGTTTCTATCCAAATCCTTTCAATTTTTCTCTTCCCTCTTCACAGGTATTGTTGTTTTTGGTGTGCAGGTGAACTTGGTGGAAGGAGAAGGAAAGCAGACGAAGTCGGGAACGAGGGCAGATCCAAGGCGGGAATGAGAGCGTGAAGACGCCGACACCGCATTGGAGCTTCGCACACGTTGCCAAACCAGTAGGTTTTCTCTTTCTTAGCAAACTAGGGTTAGCTTGCCACCCAAAAAAAAAAAAAAAAACTAGAAAAACTTCTTGGGATTTCTTGGGGCAAGTGGATTAAAATTCACTTGTTTGATTGGTTGTATTCACTCCCGCTGCCCCAGGATTTCCCGCCACACTTCGCATAGCGAAAATCCGAGAATCTTGATTCTTGGATTTCTCGCCGAGGGAAGTATTCTTTGAGGCAAAGAAAAAGATTGCTTATATCCCTCTTTTGCCTCACTTATCTTTAATTCAGGATCACATTTTTGGTGGGGAGACTTGGAATTGAGTTGATTCCAACCCCACCACGACTTTTCAAACTTGCCTGTGATTCGATCCTGAATACTTCAACCCCAACAATTTTATTTTCTTTATCTTTTGGTTGAAGCCTTGTGTGTGGAAATCATTTCTGGTGATTGGGAGCACTTGAATTGAAGTGCTTTGGCTCCCTGTCACATTGATATAAAACTGATTCGTGCATCCACACTTAGAAATCTCCCTTTAGGGTAGCCCATTGCATGTTAGCATGCAGTAACTAACTGATAATTGAAGAAGGGTTTCTTGGGTTTTAGAAGGAAAACCTGTATTTTTGCAAAAACCCGAAGATTGGTTGAATTGGTAATTCAGCAAAACCCTAAAATTCATACTACTTAAGGCTGAACTCTAAAAACCATTCGCCAATAAAAACTTCAATTCGGGGAGATTTCCCCATTGCATGCTTGTTCTTACACACTCTTAAAATCAATCACTTGGGCATTACCCGTAAACAACGCCCTTCACATTCCAAAAGCACTTGACCCTAAGCCTCTAATTAAAACTGGTAGTAACTTGACCCTTACTAAGGATTGGAGGTCTAACTACCTGAGTGTAGCGACTACGTGCTGGTGAGAGTTCCCGCGTGCTATCGGGTGTCTAAGACTGGGGCAAACGGCCTTTCAATCTGGCCCGGTGGTTCCGCGGTGCTCTCATTCGGTTCCGTAGTTCGTGATAGTAGGTAACTTAGATCTTTAGGTCTAAGGGCACACTGTAGAGGTTAGGAACTTGACTGTATTGATTTGTAATCAAGTGTACCTTTGCGGCGTCATTTCTCTCATCCCTTTTCCCTTCTCATCTCCCCAATTCTTCCTGCGATAGTGCATGTTTGGGAGGAGGTCACAAAACCCTGAACTATTTGAATTGACTGATAAATCTAGAAAAAAAGTCGAATCGTCCTCCTCCTCCACAAACATGGCTGCACGCCCACCCCCAAATCCCGAGGGAGGAAACCGCCCTCAGAACCCACCAGGTGGTGGAGCCTTAGATCCCATAACCCGCCTCCAAGCCCAAATGGAAATGTATAATGAGCAAATCGAAGCCATTCGGGAAACATTGGAGGAAATGCAGAACCCTCCCGAACGAGAGGAGCCTAGGTCTCTTAGCTCTTATCAGAATCCCGCTGCTACAGAGACCATAGGACAAATTCAGGTCCCCATGGGCGGGGACGACTTTGAATTAAAACCAAACATAATTGGCCTAATCAATTTTCACTTTCATGGTCTTGCAAGTGAAGACCCATTTCTCCACTTGGAAGACCTAACCCGACTTGCTGAAATCGTTAAACCAAGAAATGTCGGGTTATCTATAGTCCTCATGAAGATGTTCCCGTTTTCATTACGGGATAAAGCGTCGCAATGGTTACGCACCCTTGGGAGAACCATCCACTCTTGGGAAGAGATGCGAACAGCGTTTCTCAAGAAGTTCTTCCCAATCGGGTGGACCAATGCGCTTCGTCGTGCTATCACTTCATTTACGCAATAAAACGACGAACAATTTCATGAGGCATGGGAGAGGTATAACGACCTCCTCAGGAAGTGTCCGCCCCACGGTCTGCCTAAGTGGCATATAGCCCAGATTTTCTACTATGGGCTAAATGAGACTTTGAAGCAGATTGCAGACGCTTCCTGCGGAGGGAACTTTATGAATAAAGACGAGAATGGAGCATTCGAGCTGTTTGAAAATATGAGTGAAAACTCGATGAACAATGCTTCCATTGTTGCCTTTAATCGTACCAGCCAGCCCCGAAATGTCCACGAAGTTGACATAGGACCCTCCCATTCATCCATTGATCTAAGCCTTATTGCACAAAAACTGGATGAAGTCTCCGTCGTGCACAAGAAGCTGGACGAGCTTCTGGCCAACCCCACCCGATCTATGGCAAACACCACCTCTTCACCACTTCGTCACAATCCAAGTTCTTCTAATACCAGGCTTATCCCGAGAAACCCCGTTAGACCTTCCTTACCGAGTGTCGCACCAAGCGACTCAGTAAGTCATGTGGAACTGGCTTCTGCGAGCCAATATTTCGACACGGAGGACCAAGCCTCCGTGTGCTCAGACGCATGTCTACATGCAGACGCGTCTTCTGGCATAGAAGATGCTTGCGCCCTGGGGAACAACCCGTTCTCTGCCACTTATAACCCAGGGTGGCGTAATCATCCGAACTTCGCATGCCCCAACAACCCGCAGTGCCAAAACCCCGCGGGTGGACCAATGCGGCCGTCCGCACCCGTCATCCCAAGGGTCCATTTTAATCCTATGGCAAATCTGCCATCAGGCCCTTGCGTACCATAAACTGAACACGCATCAAGCCCTCTTGACAAATTGATGCGAATGATGACGGAAATGTCAAAGAGCCATGAAGAGAACATGACCTCTCTTCAGCACCAATTGGCGCAGCAGAACGCCGAGATCAGTCAACTACGCATGGCGACTCGATCTCAGGGCACTCTTCCTGCCCAACCTGTTCCAAACCCGCAAAATTTCGTGCCCCGTGGTTCTCAACCACAAGTACGACCTTCTCAGGGACAGGTTAATCAAGTTCTGCAAGCTCCGAGCATTCCACCGGGATTTCAGGCTAATCCTTCTGCGGCACCACACTCTTATATCCCCATTGCAAACCCTCCTCCACCGTATGATCCCACTGGACCCGCATCATCCAATGCTATCACTACGAGGAGCGGTAAGCAGACCGTCGATCCGCCTCGACCTGATCCTGGCCCGTCTTCTTCTTCGTCCTCTCATTCGGGATGCATACCGCATTCGCGAGAGGATGATGCACCAAAACTTGTGCCAGAATCAATCCCATTCCCTAAGGCTCTACTAAGGGAGACAAAAGGCAAAAAGAAAAATACGCAGGCCTTTGACAACCTACGTAATTTGTTCAGGGATGTAGAAATCAAGGTACCCCTGCTCGAGGCAATCGACCACATACCTACTGTCGCTCGATTTTTCAAAGACTACACAACACCCAGGCGACAGTCAAAGAAGACTAAGAATCCGGTGGTTCTCTCGCCTCATGCGAGTTGTGCTATACTGTCAAACTTACCACCGAAGCAGAAAGATCCGGGCACACCACTGATTTCTTGTAGCATCCAAGGCTGCAGTTTTAACCGTGCCTTGCTTGATCTAGGATCTTCCATCAATCTCATACCGACCATCATGCTCGAAAAATTTTCGTTGGGAAATCTGAAACCCACCCCTGTCACGTTACAGTTGGCAGATCGTTCTGTCAAAATCCCGAAGGGTGTGGTGGAAGACGTGGTGGTTAGGGTCAACAGTCTCTGTTTTCCTGTTGACTTTCTTGTTTTAGATATGGAAGTTCCTAGTTCACTTTCTGATTGTCCGATCATCCTCGGTCGACCTTTCTTGGCCACAGCCCGCGCCCACATCGACTGTGAGTCGGGCTGTATTGAGATTGCCGTTGGATCTGAGAAACTCAAGCTTAACATATTCAAGGCAGCCAAGAACATTGATTGCGATTGCATTGAGGATGACACGTCTGACGAGGACATGGCCGTCAGCGCGTGTATCGGACTAATTGGGACCTATTCAGACTGCTGCGGATTACCTATAAACACTGATAACTGCCTGACCAACGCAAACTGTGACGTTCCCCAATCCCTCCCTTGTCCAGTACCTTCTCCTGGCCAGACTTCGGACGAGGTTTTCTCCGCTTCCCATACCTCGTGGTCTGAGTCATATTCGGGCTACTCACTGTCGGTCCACACTCATGAAGACCGAATTGCCCTTTCTTCCCCGCCAAATCAGGTGGATTTACAAATCCACACTGGGACCTTGAGCCCATATACTTCTCACTGGGGCTATTCATTTTTGGATCCATCTATCCAAGAAGCCCCTCTTCTTGGCCAATCTGAAGGCCAGTTTCTTCCTCCTAACTTGTTCTCCTACCCGTCCGGGACACTCTCGTCCCAAGAAATGCTAGATCCTTCCCCATCCACTCCCGAGCTAAAAGTGCTACCTAATACACTCAAGTATGTTTTCCTGGGACCAAATGAAACGCTCCCTGTAATCATCAGTTCAAAATTAACCATGGAGCAGGAGTGCAAACTAACTAAGGTCCTCCTAGAACACAAGGCAGCTATTGGATGGTCTTTATCAGACTTATCTGGTATTAGCCCCTCCTACTGCACTCATCGTATATATACGGAGGAGGAGGCTCGACCTTCTCGCGAGATGCAGTGACGTCTCAACCCTAACATGCGGGAGGTCGTTAAGAATGAAATCATTAAGTGGCTGGATGCGGGTATAATCTACCCGATCAGCGATAGCCCCTGGGTGAGTCCGATTCACGTTATGCCCAAAAAGGCAGGACTCACCATCCGTGTCAATGACAGGGGCGAATCCATCCCTACACGCACTCCTACATCTTGGAGTGTGTGTGTAGATTATAGGAAACTCAATGCTGCAACCAAGAAAGATCACTTCCCGCTACCATTTATTGACCAAATCCTGGAGCGGTTAGCGGGAAATAAATTTTTCTGCTTCCTGGATGGATTCTCAGGATATAACCAGGTGGCAATAGACCCCCGAGACCAAGAGAAAACCACTTTTACCTACCCTTTCGGCACCTTCACCTTTAGAAGGATGTCGTTCGGACTTTGTAACGCGCCAGCAACTTTCTAGAGATGCATGCTGGCGATATTTCATGACATGGTGGGTGACTTTCTCGAGGTCTTCATGGATGACTTTTCAGTCTTTGGACCATCTTTCGATGAATGTCTTGCCAACCTGACTCGCATCCTTAGGAGATGTATTGATGTAAACCTCGTGCTTTCCTGGGAAAAAAGTCATTTTATGGTGCACGAGGGAATTGTTCTTGGACATATCATCTCCGATAGGGGTATCGAGGTTGACAGAGCTAAGCTCGATGTCATTGCTGCTTTACCTGTGCCTGGTTCTGTCAAACAAATCCGCTCCTTCTTGGGACACGTCGGTTTCTATAGGAGATTCATCAAAGACTTCTCCAAAATTTCTCGACCCTTAACTCATCTCCTATCAACCGACGTGCCCTTCGACATGGGCCCTGACTGTATACAAGCATTCACGCAGCTACGTAATGCTGTCACCAAGGCCCCTGTTCTCCAGCTGCCTGATTGGTCCCTCGACTTTGAACTTATGTGTGACGCTTCAGACCTTGCAGTCGGAGCCATCCTGGGATAAAGACGTGATAGACACCCCTTCGTGGTATACTACGCCAGTAAGACGTTGGACGAGGCCCAGCATAATTATACTACCACTGAAAAGGAACTACTGGCAGTCGTCTTTGGGCTGGAAAAATTCCGTTCTTACCTTCTGGGCTCTCACGTTATTGTTTTCACTGATCACGCGGCCATTCGCCATCTCATGCACAAGAAGGATGCCAAGCCTAGACTGATTCGTTGGATCCTTCTGCTCCAGGAATTTGACATTGAGATTCGTGATAAGGCCAGAGCCCAGAATGTTGTGGCTGATCACCTTTCCAGACTGGACCCTGACCATATTGGACTTACTCTGCCAATTAATGAAATTTTTCCTGATGAGCACCTATTGGCAATAAATGTGGCAAGTGGACCGTGGTATGCCGACATTGCCAATTACCTTGCTTCTGGATCTCTTCCACATGGCTGGCCTAAAAACCAGCGCGAGCGTCTCATGGCAAAAGCAAAGTATTATTTCTGGGATAATCCACTTCTTTTTCGGATAGGTGCTGATCAAATCATCCGTCGCTGTATTCCTGACAGTGAGTTCCCCAGTGTGCTATCCTTCTGCCACGATCAGGCCTATGGAGGCCATTTCTCTGGGAGGAAAACTGCAGCCAAGGTGTTGCAGTGCGGTTTCTTTTGGCCCTCCCTTCACCAGGACGCACACACTTATGCCAAACATTGCACTAGGTGCCAGTCATTAGGGTCAATGGCATGTCGTGACATGATGCCCTTGCAACACATCCTAGCTGCGGAAATCTTCGACATCTGGGGAATTGACTTCATGGGTCCCTTTCCTCCATCCAACGGCTTCGAATTCATCCTCGTGGCCGTCGACTATGTTTCGAAATGGATCGAGGCTATTCCCGCGCGCCGTGCTGACCATGTTATCTCCACCCGATTCGTCAAGGACCATATCTTTGCGCGTTTTGGGATCCCTCGGGCCATTATCTCGGATGGAGGAAGCCACTTTACCCATGCTTCTTTTCGGGCACTTCTGAGGAGGTACGGAGTCCACCATCGTATCGCATCCCCGTATCATCCTCAGACGAACGGCCAGGCGGAAGTGTCGAACCGGCAAATCAAGCAGATTCTCCAGAAAACGGTTCGGCCTGACCGTAAGGATTGGTCCGACAAGCTGACTGACGCACTTTGGGCGTATCGGACCGCCTTCAAGGCTCCCCTTGGTATGTCTCCATATAGAATCGTTTATGGGAAGCCTTGTCATTTGCCCGTGGAGTTGGAACATCGCGCTTATTGGGCGGTTCGCCAATGTAACCTCGACCCAGACTTGTGTGGTCGAGAAAGGAAACTCCAACTCCAAGAGCTGGAAGAGCTCCGTCGTGAAGCCTATGATTCTGCTCTAACCTTTAAACAGCGCACTAAGGCTTTTCACGACAGCCATGTTCGGCGAAAGGAATTTGAGCCATCTCAGCAAGTTTGGCTCTATAATGCCCGACTCAAATTCTTTCCTCGGAAATTGAAGTCCAAATGGACTGGTCCTTTCCTGGTCTCAAGACCATTCCCCAATGGGGCCGTCGAGATCGAAGATCCCAAATCTGGGCATAAATTTACGGTCAACGGGCAGCGTTTGAAACCCTATCTGACTCATGAACCTGCCCCCGTTGGAGAAACCGTTGCCCTGCTGGAGGGTAACTAATTCTTTGCCTCATTTTGAGTCCAGCTGGGGACAATAAATTCAGCGCTTGTTGGGAGGCACCCTAACAGCACTCACCACCCACCATCACTTTTCACACCTCTATCGCAATCACTTCACTTTTCTCTTCACCACCCACCATCCACCCACCCTTCCACCCTGATCTATACCCTGAACCTCAGCTCTTGTTACCCGATCTTCCATCCTTCCTCTGCCTTTCCCTGCATGCATATGAGGACATAGCATTGTTTGGCATGGGGGGGTGGATAGGCATCCATAGGGTCCGGGTATGTTATGGTATCATACAGTTCCCACCTATTTATAAATATGCAAGAAAAAGAAAAAAAAAAAAAAAATATATATATATATTATAATAAATGGTGTTTAGTAATGATCTTGAAGCTGAAACAAAAAGGCAATAAGTGTTTATGGATATTCAACCTCTGTTTTGAAGACTTTCCAGGCCACAAAAGCTTGATTCGCTCAGGCTCGGCTTAATTCACTTAAAGCATTGACAAAATAGATCAAGATCTCTCCTAACTAAGGATGTATTCTTGTACCTGAGACACAAGTACAAGATTCATTGGTTTACTTTTACTTGAGAGCTTAAGTAAACTTGGTTCACACTACACATATCAAGAAAGACCAGGTGAACATAAGATCCAACCCTAGTGTTCATTAGGGAAGGTGGAGTCCTTACCTGTGCGCGCAGGTAGACTTTTTATCCCAGGCTTTAGTCTTGTGTTTAGGAGCAACTCTTTCCACCAAAAAGAAATTCTCCCACTAAAAAGAAAAAAAGTGTGCTCTTTCAAAATGTGTTGTAAGAGATATACTGACATATGTTTCAAAAAAAAAAAAAAAAAAGATGTTGCAAAAGAGTCAGTATATCTCATAAATGTCTGTATAATTTGTTTTTCGGTGAGCAAAAAAAAAAAAAAAAAAAGAAAAAGAAAATGGGAGTTGAGTTTTCCGTCATCATCTTAAGGGTCAATTCGAAGACATGAGCTGAAACTGGGACCAACCTGTACTTAAAAATTCGTGAAACCCTGGGATTGAGTCTTAATGTTCATCAGGTCAGTCTTGATCCTTCACTATGCACAAACCATAACCTCTTGAGCTCTCGAGTACGGCAAAACCTCTTGGGTCTTGGAAATCGTATTTAGGGTTTAAATATCAAGAGTCCTGGTTAGTTGAGAGATGATCTTTGTCATGTAAGACTTAAAGTACTGGTAATCTTCTCTACAATTAGTTCTCACAATATCCGATAATAAACACACCGATATCACCTCAGAAGAAAATCTTTAGCTTAAGATCATTTCTAAATACAGTTTTGCTAGGGACTAGCAAAAGATAGGCATGGGGGTATATGTTTGCACCTCAAAACACGCCTATAATAACGCCTTCTTATGCTATTTTCTAGCATTAACTATGTACATTATAATCCTATAGCCACATTTGTAAAAACGGTTGCATGCATGCATTTAATCAAGAGAGGAAGAGGAGTGAAACAATCACCTGCATAGTTACATTTTTCTTCAAGTGCCTCCTTGCAAAATCACCCTCTTTTTATTTTTCCTCTTGATTTCTTCTTTTCCCTCCTTCCCGCGGCTGCACTCTTCCCGCAGCTGCATGCAACGCAACACTTCTTCCCGTCACTTCTCCCTGCCAACGCCGCTCCCTATAGCTGCAACTTGCGCACCCTCTCCCTGCTGCAGCCGGCACGCCACTCTCTCCTCCTCTATAAGTAGCTGCAGCTTCATCCTCGCAACACAGGCAGCGGCAGCAACAAAAACCCGCAGCCATCTTCTCCACCACTTTCCCCTCCCATACGTCTGCCCTCCGTCGAGGAGGCACCCGGCGAGCAGGAGAACCCACTGTGGTGCACACCACCACAGTGGGAGCACCACCGCCCAGCTCTTCGACGAGCCGGTGGGCGTGGTGCATTCCCTCGCTTCATTTTTTTTCTCTTTAACGCCATTGCCGCCGCTCCAAGCTTCGAAGCTTGAAGCCACGGCAGCAGCAGCCACGCAGCAGCAGGTCCTCCTGCTCCTCCGCGACCGTCCCCGCAGCCACCCGTCGACTTCGCTCGCGCCTGCAGGGCCATTCCCCGCTCAACCTCCGTCCTGACGTCCCCGCAGTTGCACCTGTAGCCGTCCGTCGCGTGCACTGCAGCGGCCGGCTACGGCCTCGTGCCGCCCCTACCCTCCTCCGCGACCCTCCGCGACCACCTGGAGACCTCCTCCACTCTCGCTCCTCCACTCCTTCGCCCGCCCGTCGCCTTCGCGAAAGCCTGCAGGAACCCTACGCGAAGCCGCGCCCGCATCCGCCGTCTTCAGACGTCTGCCTCCGCCTTCAGACGACGCGGCGTCAGACGTCCGCCGGAGGCGGCAGACGTCTTAACTCGTGCATCCGCGATCTCTCGCTCGCCCGCTCTCTCTCTCTGCTGATCTCTCCCGCCTGCTCCCGCTCTCTCTCTCATGTATTCTCTCTCTCTCTCTCTCTTTTTTACTCACTAACAGACACACACTCACAGCAACGCACACACACACGTTCACCGACGCACACACACCTATACCAACACATACACACACACTCACACACTTATAGTACCATATATATATAAATATATATATATACATACATACATATATATATATATATGTATATACATAGTATATCTATATAGTTATGTATACATACACATATATATAATATATATATACATATATATATAATATATATATATATATATCTACTTATATATACATCTATATACTTATATATATATAGACATATATACTTATATACATATATATATACATATCTATGTACATATATATATACATATATATAGTAATATATATATATACTTATATACATATATATACACATATATATCTATATATATATATCTATACATATACAACTATACATTTATATATATATATAGATATGTTTACTTATATACATACATATGTACATATATTTTCATGTTATTTATTATACGCTGTATCGCGGGGATATCTGCACCAGTTGCTGATATTCCCTAATACACGCGTACAAGAAAAGCATGGTCCCATACATCATCCATCCTCCATCCACACTCCACGCGGCACCTAGTCGTGTTGGTTGCGTCTCTCTAGACGTCGACTGACTCGACATAGTGCTACACTCCATCGCCACCTCCACCCCCACCCCTTTATATATATACTACATATATATATATACATACTATATTTACTTTCTGTTTATTTGCTTTTCTGTTAGTAAAAAGATAAAAAAATACATAAAAAAGAAAAGATAATCTTTGACTTGCAGGTACCTCGTCTTGCGAGTAGCAAGACTTGTTTTGGGACTCTGTTTGGCTAAAAGCCAAGGACACAATTTTGAGGGTGTGCCTCAAGAACAAGGATTACCATAAAAAACCTAAATAAGAAAAACACCAAAAACACAATAAACGAACAGAAGAGACGCGTTGTAAGGAAAACGTAGAAACTCAACTTTAACCCCACTTCCCTGTGTTCGACCTTGGGCTTGAAAGTGATAAGATAAAATCAATTAGGCCAGGTTAAAAATTTTGTAAAGAGATGGTTAGGTCCAAATTAGGTTAACCACTATACACATTTCAACGATAAAAATATCATATTAACAACCTATTCGGGCCGACCCATCAGCACTGCGTAGTCTGAGGCATGGCTTGAGGTACGAAGTGGGGTGCGTGACAGGGGCGCAGGCACGGCTGCTGGAATGGGTTCTTCTTGTACACTACTGCTGGAAGAACAATGAAGTCGAAGAAGATAGGAGGAGCCGTCTGCAGAGGGGTGTCCTTGCGCGCTGCTGTTTAAAACACTACGCAGCGCGCATCTGTTAGCCATGGGAGAGCACTGGAGAGGGGCGCTGAAGGGGTACGAGGAGCAGTAGCTTTTGGCGCGTGCAAGGGCACTGAGCGCCTGCGGGCGGCTGAGGTGGAGCACCTGCGGGCGCTTGGCGTGCAGTGCCTACAAGGCATGATGCAAAGCGCATTTGCTTGCAGCGGGAAGGCACTAGAGAAGGGGGGGTGCCTGGTTGGAGGTGTGATGGCGCAGGCACGTGAGGGTGGTGAGGCTGTGCAGCGCCTGCGGGCTGGTTGGAGGGCATGGTGGGCAGTGTGCAACTGTAGTGGAAGGGCGATGGAAGATGAAGCAACTGCAGGTGCGGGCACAGACTGAAGGGCAGGATGGGGTGCTTGGTGCACAGTGCACGCGGTGGTTCACAAGGTTTGCCCTCTCCACAGTGGAGAAGATGGAGCAATTCCCCGTAAGGGGGAAGATGAAGATCTCCTCTCTCTCCTTTGCCCCCCACCTCTTAACTCCTCTCCCCTACACCAATTAAGGGATTTTCAAATCCCTTTACTAATTTTGGCTGGAGATTGTTGGGGAGGTGTTTTTGACGCCGGCGGCTATTGAGGGTGGCCGAAGGATGGGGAAAAATGCTGCCGGTTGTTTGAAAGGGGAATTTACTCTCCCCTCCTTGTTCTTTCCCTAATATTCTTCCTGCACATAAAAACATAAAATCATTACATATGAAGTTATAGAATACTATAAAATAGATGTAAACTTAAATCATGATGCATACAAATATTCTATAACTTAATGTAGTTATTAACAAACCTAAAAGGTAAGATTAAAGTTACTTAGGCGTAATACAAGTCCATTAAACTGGATTCATCAAATACCCCCATGCCTAAGATTTACCAGTCGCTAGCAAAAATGAAAAATAATAGAAGTAATCAGAAGATTTCTTCTTTTCTTATTTCAAAACTTTAGAAATCCAGACAAATGTGACTTGATAATAGCCTAAGTAACGGATCCAAGTGAAAAAGCCAATTCGCATTGGGAGTTCGTACTTCACTCTTGGCAAATATTTCTGTCCGGATAGGCAACTACTTCCCTCGTGGATAAAGCAGAAGATAATCTGTAATTTGACCCTGGCTTTTGGCTTAGGTAGGAGATATCGAGTAGAATGGATTTGTATTTGGTGGGAAACACTCCTTTGGTGCTACATGTAGTCTAGTACTATAGACTCTAAATTAATAGACTATTAGACAAGTCAACTCTGAGAGAGGCTACACAACTGTGCTCTCTTGACGTACCTAGGCACTCCCTCTTTTCTTTCTTTCTGAGATCACCAATCTTGCCAGATTTAGAAATTGTACTCACTATTTGGTGGCCTCACATGGCATCCACACTTCAACTAAAGTCCTAATAACTCTACAACTAAGGTAGAGTCCTCAACCACTATTCGGGTTATTAGAAATATTAAAAGGTAGGTATGAGTCATATTTGGTGGAACGCGATAGGTGTTCTGTTGCCTCAGAAATAATGTTACATGATAACTTGGACCTCTTTTTTTTTTGTAATATAACTATTTCTTCTTTTTCTTCTTTCTGTTTCTTTTTTTTTTCTTCTTCTTCTTTTCTTCTTTTTTTTTTAAATCAACATAATACGACACAGACTTTTATTTATGAGGCATTATTCAGGATGATGATGGTCAAGAGAATATTGTGTGGCTTATTTGGTGGAAGTGCCTATTCTTGGCACCGGGAAGGAATGGATAGGACAGGCGTATTTTCGACCTTTGACACTATTACCCTCCTTCAGCCGAGGACTCTATGAAGGACAGTCATAACCATCCACCAAAGTTATAGCTTTATTAGGACTCCATCTTTGTATATCTACCTTAATTGGTGACTCTCAGGAATTCACACAAATTACGCACACTGGAACAGAGAGGGAAAACTATGCCTAACTCTGAAGTATCATCATCTAATTATCCAAAACTTAAAAGTCCTTACAATAGACTTAGCGCACCAGTAATCTCTCTACTTTCTTCTCACAAATATGAGGTAGATCTACTAGAAGATAGTATGCCTGACTCCTTATGAAGTATCTAAGGGTTTAGTAGACTACAAATGCTTATTGGTTTTCGTCAAGGATCCATTACCCAGTCTACGTGCATGTAAAATAAATGTACTAGATTCTAAACTTAAGAAATAATTCTGGAAGAAAAACCTCTAATGACAAAGGTATTTTGCTAGGGACTAACCCATTCAGCTCAAGAAAAGAAATTTTCTCTGTTTTTTTTTAATATGCTAACCTAAATGCATGAATACTTCCTAAAATGCAAATGCAATCCCCTATGCCTAAATCCTACAATGTCCCCATTGCAAAATTAAAATAGGATGAGAAAGGAAAAAAAAATCACCTGATGACGGTGTTATTCAGATCATTGGGTTGCCTCCCAACAAGTGCTACATTTTCTGTTAGCAGCCACACTTATAAGGAACCTGTAAGTCTGGTTCCAGATAGAAAAGGTTAGGCCCTAAGAATATGCGTAACAGTACGGGCCTAGAAAACAGGTAGCCACGGATGTTGGCGAGCTGATGATGCAACGTAATACCAAATGCTCGCTAGAAGATATGACAGTGAAGAACCTCGTTGGCTACCTTGGGAGGTCTAGGAATAATAAATGGAATATCAAAAGGGACCTCCCGAAACGGAATAAGTGGAGGATAACAAGGATCCTCCAAAGTAGGACGGGTTTTAAAAGATATAAACAATATTAGTTCAAACCCTTGCATGGCGAGAGTAAAAGTATAAGCATCAATCCACACTCGCCATTCTACCCGAGGATGTACTGGCCTGATATGTTCTCTAGAAAGAATGTACCTAAGCAGAGATCTGAGCCAAGGATCTGTTACAGAGTATAAGGGTTGTTGGTAGTGCTGGAAGGTAATGGTTAAGTCCAATGAAGGCTTAGTCGGTGTCAGGTCCAATTCCAACAATGATTCAGATTATGTATACTCCCTAATAGTTGTAGACAACTTCACGTTACCCTGCCTAGCATTAATGATCGGATTCATATTTGAATCAAGGGTAGACTCCAAATTACAACTCTTTGATGGCAGGGTCAAAATATCTGAATAATTATCATTAAGCTCATCCCTGAATTCGTTTGGTTCACTCAAATTTTTGTCAGGGTGAATATGTGATTCATTAATGAAGACAGGAGTTGGATTAGTATCCTTAATTATTCCTAAAGGAGGATCAGTCTTAATATTTTGGAGCAAGCCTATATCATTGAATTCGTCATTCTTCTCAGGGTATAAATCCTCAATTGACGTGTTTTGTCCCCGAGAGTCTCCCATAGACTTCTCATTATTTTGTTTGTCCTCCTTTAATATCAACTCCTGCTTTGATGGAGGATGACTCAAAAGAAATGAGGAATCTGGATTTGACCATATTGTTTATATCCTTTGGAGGTAAATCCTCAAATGATAAATAATTCCCCTGTGATTCACTCCAGATTTTTAGTCCAACTTCCTCTATTTGGGCATCCCCATCCTCTGAAATAGACTCTTCATATCCCTGAGACCAAAATTGATCATCCTCTATTCCCTTAGGGTCACCTTCATTGGGTGCATTTAAATATTCAGGATGCTAAATGGTAGGTGTTGATTCCTTAAGTGGAGGGTCAGGAGTAGGCTCACTAAGGGTAGAATGGGATTCCACCAAATAATCAATAGGAGAAGTGATAGGAACAATATAACCTTGACCCGGGTTGGTAGGGGTAAGGAGAATACTGTCATTGGGGTCAAGGTCCTCAAGAGGTACTGTCTTCCCTTGCTTTTGACTCCAATATAGTTCAGGTGGATAATCACTATGATCATTGTCCTCTAGTGGCCATGTCTCATTGGGAGAGTCTAAGTGATAGCTACATAAAATTGGATCCCTATTGTCATTAGGTTCATCAGAATTATTTTCTTGATCATGATCGTATGGGTAGGGATCAGGATTATTGGGAAGTGTGTAGCTAAGTTGTCTTATTTCTTCATTTAACTATTGACTATTGCTCAACATCTCTACCATTGATTCCATCATTTCCTTTTGCTATTTTTGCATTTCTATCATAAAAGTGGAGAGGCTACTATTATCAGGTTGGGGAGGATAGTCAATTTTAGGCTCTGGTTGCGTAAGCATATCGGTCCAACCTCGATATGGAAAATCATGAAGGGTGGGAGGGTTGGGTGTTTGCATGGAAGTAGGGATTTCAGGGTCGGGAAATCCTGCTCCTAGGCTCTACTCAAAAGTGGGAGTTACCCAGGATAAGAATAAGAATAATCCCATGAATTGTTAATGTACCCATCAAAGGATGGATACGCTCGAGGCATGGGATCCTGATTAAAAGATGGGAAGTATTGACTCTAATAATCTAAATGATAGGAGTAAGGGTAATCTCATTTCTTTAAGCAAAAAAGTTTTAACTCTCTTAGGATTTAGCAGAATTCAGAATACAAGCAGAAACTTCCTAGAGAGTTCTATTGTCAAAGCAAACGCAAATTCAGTGGGATCTTATTTTTAGTAGATTGTAGGTCTTAGAATTAAATGTTCAATTGGTGGCCAAACAAGTTTTGCAAAAAATTACGCTTCCTAGGCCAACCTTCACTGGTGCCTATAACCTACTCGCAAGGGATGGAAGTCTCGAATCGAGCCCACACACGAGGAACTGAAGTAACTTGGTGGATAGGCTTGTTGATTTCCGACTAACTTTCCTTTTGGTGCAAAAGAGGAGAGGTAGAAATTTATCTAGTGACCTTATGTGTGAGGTGCACAATGTCACAAGTGTGCAAACATTCGATTGTGTTTTGATTTTTGAAATTTCGCAAATAGGATCCTTTTGCACACAATTTTCAGTCACAGATTTTAAAGTCTAACCTCTTAACAGTCCCAATTTTTAAAGTCACCACTGAATTAATTTGATTCTAGCACTTAGTGGTCTTAGATTTAAGTTCAATGCATATGCATGACAGGTAATTGATGCTCGAGGAAAGACGTACCTTACTTCAGCTTTCTTCGTGCAATGTATGCAATGCAGTAAAAATAAATTAGATGCTGCTCATTCAGTCCTAGATGGTCGTCCTATAGATATGCAGCTTCTAGCAGGCAGTTCGATTTTTTTTTAATAAAAATAATAAACAAACAGACCTAATCTACTACCTAACCGAAATGTAGTTCGAACAATGCAAATAATCCTATAATCTAAATAAACTGGAAAACGCTCTCGAAAATACTCTCCCGCATACAAGAGCGATAAGAAATAAAGTGGTACTGGGAACACGTTCCGAAAAATACCTGACAACGATCCAAAAGATAGAAATTAAATTCTAATGTCTATCTAAACTAAATCTAACTAAGATCTATTGACTAAATCAGAAATAGGCTTCTCGGTAAGCCTATGTGCATGGGAGCAAGGCCCACGTGTTCCTGTTTCTGGCCTCCAGGTGGTGTCAAGGTCCACCAAAAAGATCATCTCCACCGTGCACACCCGTCGCGTTCGTCGCGTGTTTTTGCACAGAAGAAAATCCACAGTTAGTCATTCAGAAAAGATTTCAAAATATCATAAAAATAACACAAAATTCCCAAAAAAATTAATAGGCATTTTTCCACCCCACCAACAGCGCCATTTGAAAGAGCGATCTTCATTTTTGTTGAAAACTAATATTAAATGATGCGTCGTATTTAATCGCGTGGTAGAAAATCACTTTTCAAAACATTTTAATTTTCAGAATCTAACCACGAATAGTTAGGTCATCTCCACAGGGAGGAATTAGCCTATTTAAACTAGTGCGTTGTGCTTCATTTATTCGGGAATCTCATTGTGTATGCATACTAACTGGTGCACGTGTTTTCAACATGATTTCTTGCTTCAAATAATTAATCAAGAATACAAGGGTGCATATGCAAAATCACCACTATATAATATCATGTAAAATAATGATCTTGATACTGGCAAACACCGTAAATACTAATTTCTCGAATATAGCTTGTTCACCATAATATATAAGATATGCATTGAATCATTCATGAGAGATATGCATATGCAAGCAATTTTTATTAAATAGAAGGATGGCTGGCAAGTTCACCTCAATAATTTAATTCATTAAATAAATGAACAGTGTTTCTCCGCAATGGCACGATTGGTAATTTTTAATGCGAAGGAAAACAGAGTGTTTTCCTTCTCTCTTCTCTGTGCGTGTGGAGGAGGCATCGTCTGCCGGCCTGTGAGCGATGGAGGCACGCTAGAGGATGGGTGCCGTGACGGAGGTGGCACGGTAGCCAGTGGTGGATGGCGGCAGCCAAATGATGGAGGTGCGTCACCGGCATTTCGTTCTACCGCACGGTGTGGGAGCGGCCTGTGGCGTGCCTGCAGCTGCGCACTCGCGCGCGGGTGCGTTGAGGTACTGCACAGTTTGAGGCATGGCCTGAGGTGCGAAGTGGGGTGCATGCTAGGGGCGCGGGTGCGGCTACTAGAATGGGTTCTTCTTGTACGCTGCTACTGGAAGAACAAGGAAGACGAAGAAGATAGGAGGAGCGGTCTGCAAAGGGCATGTCCTTGAGCATTGCTGCTGGAACGCTGTGCAGCGCACGTCTACATGCCGTGGGAGAGCGCTGGAGAGGGGCGTTGAAGGGGTACGAGGTGTAGTAGCTTCTGGCGTGTGCAAGGGCACTGAGCGCCTATGGGCTGCTGAGGTGGAGAGCCTGCAGACACTTGGCGTGCAATGCCTACGGTGCACAGTGCAATGTGTGTCTGCTTGCTGCGGGAAGGAGGTGGAAAGGGGGGCGCCTGTAGGGGTGCCTGGCTGGAGGTGTGATGGCACGGGCACGTGATGGCTGTGAGGTGTGCAGCACCTACGGGCTGGTTGGAGGGCAAAGTGGGCGGTGTGCACCTGCAGTGGAAGGGCGATGGAAGATGAAGCAACTGCAGGCACGGGCACAGACTTAAGGGCAAGATGGGGTGCTTGGTGCACAATGCACGCGGTGGTTCACAGGGTTTGCCCTCTGCACGATGGAGAAGATGGAGCAGTTCCACGCAGGGGGGAAGATGAAGATCTCCTCTCTCTCCTTTGCCCCCCTCCTCTTAACTCCTCTCCCCTACGCCAGTTAAGGGATTTTCAAATCCCTTTACTAATTTTGGCAGGAGACTGTTGGGGAGGTGTTATTGAGGCCGACGGCTATTGAGGGTGGCCAAAGGATGGGGAAAAATGCCGCCGATTGTTTGAAAGGGGAATTTTCCATCCCCTCCTTGTTCTTTCCCCAATATTCTTCCTACAAATAAAAACATAAAATCATTACATATTAAGTTATAGAATGCTATAAAATAGATGTAAACTTAAATCATGATGCATACAAATATTCTATAACTTAATGTAGTTATTAACAAACCTAAAAGGTAAGATTAAAGTTACTTAGGCGTAATACAAGTCCAATAAAATGGATTCATCATGGACTCAAACACACACATTCACATTTGTGATATATTTGATGCACACACATGTTCTCTGTGTTAATAATGCGACTGTCGCATCTCTAGCTCATACCATAGAAACTATAATCCAATTTTAAGCAAGAAAAGAATGTAAAATCAGAAATCAACTTCGTTTTTATACGCCTCCCTGATCGACCGTGACTCACCATCTCGTTACTTTGTTTGGTTGAAATCGTGACTCATGCTATACTATGATGCTTTTCAAAATGAAATGCGCATTTAGAGAAGTCACACATATAGTAGGGTGGATGATGAGTGAATTATAAAGCCCAAGGTAGGTTGCAAATGGTGGTTAATGGTCATTTCATAGAGTGGAAGTGGGAGGAAAGTGTGGTTGAGGGATTGACGGCTAGGATTGCTTATGGAGGGTAGTTATGGGATCCTAGGGCTAGGGTTGATGGTACCAAGATGGAGGGTCACCTAATGGTTAGCACCATCTTTTGAAGGAACTAGGGTTGAGGGTTGGTTGGGTGTGTTGTAAGGCTAGGATTGAGCTATATAGTGGTGGTTAGTGAAAGATAGGATTTTCACTTAACAAGATAATTAAAATGATTTGTTCTTTGTATTTCTAAGTGATGAAAAATCGACTAATCAAAGTATTGAATTAAAATAACCACTCAATGAGGAGCAGGTCATATTCACAAGGAGGCACTGGCCAATTAAAATTTGCACAGGTCAAAAAAAAATGTTCACAATTAATTTTGTCAAGAAACCAAATCAAAATTATTTTAAAATTAAGTAAACAACAAGAGCTAATGCTAAAATAGCATTTATGAGGAAGGGGATGAGAAAATCTTCCCCTTGTGCATGCACGTCGAGGAGTCGTTGGCGAGGACCAAGGAGCTCGAGAAAGATTTTAGTTGTCGAGAGCCATGCCTAGGTGGTGACGGCGTCGATGATGGTGGTCGGAGGTGGCCGGTTGGAGCTAAGGTGGTCTCCGGTGGTAAGGATCTCTAGCTGGCGAGATAGTGGCTGATCGGTGCGGTTGAAGGCATGGTTGAGCTCGGGGGGACGAGACGAGTCTGTTGTAGGTGATCATGCAAAGCTTCGTGGCCAGAGTCATTGGCTGCGAGGAGGACCGGCGGTGGTGTTGGGTTCCTTCCATTGGTGGAGAAGGAGAAGACGAACAAGAAGAAGAGGAAGAAGAAGTCGACATTGGGGGGCATGCAGTTGCTGCGTACTTGTGCTAGAGGGAAGGAGAGGTCAGGTGTGTGTGCTTGAGTCGAGAGGAGCCAGAGACGATAGTCGCGGTGAAGGTCTGTGGAGGGTCAGCTGCTCACGAGGAGGAAGGTGTTGGGTCATCAAGTCTTCAGATATTTAGGAACCTTCCCGAATGACTTAACCGGAGAGGATGGCATGATGAGGATAGATGTGAGGTACACGTGCGTAGTGGCATGGCTATGACTGCGCGGGGATGGCACGGTGAGGGCTGCTGGTGCGGTGATGGTTGAGAATTATGGTGATGAACGTGGAGGTGATGAGTTGTTGGTGGGTTGAAGAAGATGAATAGTGGTATTGGGTATTTGCGGCAACATGGAGGTTTGTTGGAGGCGATGGTGATGTTGGGTTTGTGAGGGCTATGGTGGTGTTGTTTGAGTTCACTGAGGGATGAAGATAAAAGATGGGAAGGAGATGAAGGTGGAGAAGATGGTGGTGGTGATGAGGATGACTGTAGATAGGTGTTTAACACAGTAAAGATAATTATGTGGCCCAGAGACACACACGCATGGTGATTGTCGAGCTCACTGAATTGTCACGGCGGTCTGTCACCCTATCAGCCCATGGTGTGGTAGTGCTCAACCATGGAGACGCTCGATGGTGGAGTGGAGGTGATCTTGAAGCTCTTCAGGGTGGTGGAGTTGGGGCAGAGTCTCCCTAAGCTTGGTTATCAGTCCTCCTCTCTTATAGCAGTGGGAGGCTCTTTTGAAATGAAGACCAGAGGGAAAGAGCATCAGAGGATTCGGCCGACCAGATCCACTTCTTCCACTCCTTCATTACTGCCTTGAAAATCAAGCTCCCTTTTAATGTCTGATCCTACAGCATGATACGATTAAAATATGGAAAAGAAATGATTGCAAATTTTTGCATGAACCCTTATAAATTATTAAATATAACTTACATCTAACAATGCATGTAATGTAATGTAATGCACATAAAAAGCAAATATGTGAATTAATTTATTTACTTTCTAATATAAGCTATGGTCATAATAATATTAATCTAATATCTAAGCATTAATGTAATCAAATAGCCTACAAATATGAGCTCATCAAATGCCCCCATGCCTAGTTTTTGCTAGTCCCTAGCAAACTCAAGCAATAACGCAGCTCCCCAAGTAGATTCTCCAACCCAATCGATCTTCCCTTAGAAACATGTTAAATTACATACTTTAGACCTATGGTTCCCAAGTAGTTGCTAAGTTACAAACTAGGTCGGCTAAAGACAAGTTGCAGGCATAAGTTTCCTTGATTTCTAGCTCTACCCTAAGGTTTATTAGTACCAGAGAGTAAAGCATCTTTGCATGTGCAATGGTCTTATTTATTTAAGGTTGGTATGATTGCCAACATAGAAAGAGGGTAAGAAGGATTTTTTTTAATATATATATATATATTTTTTTTTTTGATTCCTCTAAGTCTATCATTGGATTAACTATCAACACGGTCTGTGTTGGATTCATTATCCCCATCACCAACCTCAAAGGGTGCCTAGCTTTCAATGCTTCAAGATATCACTGTCCATAGCAACACCAAGAACTCTTGGCAATTGAAACTTTGAGATAGTATCACCCATGGATTTCTTAAGCAAATTCAGGCCTGTGACAGTCGGCACTTTGAGATAAGGCCACCCATGGTACCTGAACCGCACAATGCTCTTACATGCCCCCACTAGGATGTGGATATCCTAAGAGATAAGTGCCGAGGAGGTGACATGCTATCATCGCATCATCAAGGTGAGTATATACTCCACCTCTCATGTGGTAGGAACTCGTCCAATCAAGTTGTGTTTTCAAGCTTCTCCTAAGTCTGAACCGAGAGAAGCAAATTTTCTTTAAGAAAGGAATTAAGGTGATCATTATTTACACAAGACCAAGTGTATGTGAAATGTGGATGCTTAGGTTACAAGGACCCGTAAACCACAAGGTTGAAGAAGATAGCTGGTACTCCCTTGCCCTTAACTCAAACCCTAGCTTTCCTTCCCCAACCTCTTGAAGAATGGTCCATAACTTAACTCCTACTTGAGTTTTCAAGTCTAAAATGGATCCTAGAGTTATAAAGTCAGTAGTTCAACTTAGGTTCTAAAGTTAGACACCTAGAGTCAACTTAATCTAACCTAAAGTTCTGGTTTTATGCCTAAGAATGCAGGGCCTTGTTGGTTAAGCTCAATGCACTTTTTGTTTTAATAAATGCAAATGTATGCACTACAGAATGTTTTAACTAAAAGCATGAATGCACTATGTATAAATGCTATGTATATCGACTAAGTACACCCCCCCCATGCCTAAAATCTACAATGTCCCATTGCATAGAAGGGTATTACTTGGGTCAAAGTTGGGCTGCCATTATTTTGTTGGCAATCGAGTAGCCAAACAAACCTGCATGTCGCGTTCAAGGATCGCAAAAATAGGCCCTAAAAATGAGCATAATAGTATAGGCCTAGAAAAGAGGTAACCTAGGATGTTGGTGAGTTGATGATGGATACAAATGGCAAATGCTCACCCAACTAAGATGGGAATGATATCTTCCCAGGTCATCGATAGAGGTTCTAAAGGATATAGTGGAATAGCGGCCTCTAAAGGGGTAGAAGGATGACAAGGACCCTCCAAAAGAGATGGGGAAGGAATAGTGCAGAGATAAACCCCTAGGGTGATGGAGTGACCATAGAAAGCATCAATCCATACCCGGTACCCCAATACAAAAAATATTGGTCTATTAAGCCCCCCAGTCAAAATAGTAGTGAGCATTTCTTTAAGCCAAGGATTGTCTAGGGTATCCAAGTTGCATGACTGGTGAATGGCCATATGATCAAGATTTGGTCTAATTGGCTTAGTGTCCATTCCTAGCAGCCTTCCTAATTCCTCAATCACATCCCTAGCATCCCTTGTAATATCACAAGTATCTACCCACTCTTCATTAGTGGTCAGTTCAATGTATGGAGTCAAAATTTCACCTTCAAACATAAGCGAATCACAGGGTGACTCCCAGGCAAATGAAGGTAGGTTGGAAGCAACATATTTAGGGATTACCCTGTCAATCTCATCCCTGAGTTCTTGTTCTTTACTCAAATCCTCCCTAGAGTCTATATGTGAATCCACATTAATCTCAAAAGTTGCTTCCACATTTTCCATTATTTCATCATCATGAGGAAGAATATCATCAATGGGTGTGTTGATGAAACATAATTTCATCAAATTTGTGACATACTCGGGGGCTAAATCTTCAAATAAGACATATCACTCTTAGTGTCACTCCAAATTTTAAAATGTAGGTTCCTCAAATAATTCATCATTCTCCTCGTCATACAATTCATCATGTACCCGAGGTCTAGAATCATCTAAAATCTCGGCATGCCCCCTAGGGCACTCTATCTGGGGTAAATAGTTCACACTGGTAACATTAGACTCCTCAAATAGGTGAATTTCTTTAGGGTCAAGTTCCCTAAGGGTGGGCTTGAGTTCCATCTCATGATCAGAAGGGAGGGTGGGATTAACAACTTGACCTCGACCCACTTCATCAAATGTCATGAAAATACTATCATCTGGGTCGAGGTCTTCCAATGGTACCATCGTTCCCTTTTTTTAACTCCAATATAGCTCAATTGGGTACTTAACCTCAATGTCATCCTTGGGATGCCACCTTTCTTCATCCAATGCATAGCTACTTTCATTCATATCCTCGTCCCACTTAAGGTGTGGACCTCTCAAGGAAGTGCCATCTAGCCGGGAGGTTTCAAAGTCAATCCTCAAAAAGTAGCTATTCTTCCTTACAGAATCCCCAAAATTTCCCTCCAACTTAGGGTGTAGCTCTCCCACGGGAGATGCATCTAGCATAGAGGGGTGCATGTCATCCTCAATGGGGTAGGTTGAGTGGCTTATGTCTTATTTTTCTTATTGGCCTATTCTCAAAGATTCTCCTAATAATTTGACCATTTCGTCTTGCATTTTTTGTATTTTCATCTTCAAGGTGGAGAGGTCATCACCATTTTCTGGAGAGAAGTTAGGGTCAATGGCATAATATGTAGGAGTTTTTATCCAACCATTAAAATCATTCAGGGTGGGTGGGTTGGGTATTTCTATGGTTTATGGGATATTGGGCAAGGTAAATCCCACTCCTAGGTTCTGCTCACTGATTTGGGGCTAGGCCAATACTCCTATAGTAGGAGTAAAAAGGATCCCAATGACTGTCATTTTGTCCATCAAAGGATGGACCATCTCGGCATATGGGATCAAAGATCACAGACTGGGGGTAAGGATGTGGGAAAGATGTGAAAGGATAGAAGTCAAGGTGGTCCATTCTAACTCACACCACAGTCAGATTTTCTCAAGCAAACAAAAATCAAAGGACTTGTTAGGTCTTTAATCAGTTAAGGCTTTTGAGATTTAAGTCTAGTTGTAGGTGACAAATCAAGTTATCTAAACAATTACGTGCCTACTTGTTGACCTACCATATGCCTAAGAAGACCTAACTGAGACTTAAGTGATCCTCCCTAAAGCCCAAAAAGTTTAGTCACCACCAAATATGGCAAAGAGGGATTCAAGTAGGGTTAAGCCCTTCCTTTGAAGCATTGCTTTCACAGTGCTTCTTAACTACCCTCAATCTACAAGGTTTGGAGGCAACTTCACCTCTGAACTAAAGTTTGGGTCACTTCAGACCCCAGTAATAGGAGGCTCTAGTCCTAACGGTTCCAAACCTAAGGAGTGTCTAAATGCATGCCGTGGTGCAAGAGCATACAAGTGTGCATACACCGCAAAAGGATTTTGAATTTTGAATTGCACGCTAAGTTTGAAAATCAAGTCCTTGGTTTTTAAATGTTCCTCCTTTAATTAGTCCTTTTTCAAAAAATATGACCACTTTATTAGATCGCTTCAAGGCAGATGTTCGTCACACTGAATTGGTATTTAAGAGTGTTGCATTGTAGACAGCCGAAAAAGCATTCAAAACAAATACAAATTATTACTCGAATATATTCAGAGGTCGAACACAGGGAGCAAATGGAATTCATGCACTAATCATAATAATAAATGTAAATTGAACACATAATACTATTTAAAATCTAATTAGAAGTGTAAAGCATGAGTATACGAGGAGTAAAAATAATTGTAGACAAAATAATTGAGAGCATATAAAAATTGGACGTCTGAATTTGCAATCAGAAGTCTTAAAAGTTGTGTGCTACAGTGCTTTGCTCTAATTTCTCTTTCTTCTTCTTCTTCTTCTTCTCTTCTCTTTTGCCTTTGTGAGTCTTCTTCAGCTTCTTCCTTCTTCACTGTCTTTGGTTTTAAGCTTCTCTTTCTGTCAGTAGCCTTCTCTTCTTTAGCTTCTTCCTCCTTCTCTGGCCCTTCTCTTTCTTTCTTCTTCGCTACCTGACCTCTTCTTCTTCAGCTTCTTCCTTTGCCTTAAGCTTCCTTCTCCTTTTGTGCCTTATGCCTCTTCTTCCTCTCTGATTTGGCTATGTGTTGAGCTAGGCATTCCAAGGCAAAACCCCCCTTCCCCTGTGTACCTTTCCTCTCTTTCTCTCTTCTCTATTTTAGGTACGCTCTCCTAGAGCCACAACCGATTTGGGTAATCGGACCTAACGGAGACCCAGGTCCAAACTCACCAGCATGGGTGCTGAGCAAGGAGTGAGTCGATCAGGTAAATGGGTCATGGCCAGGTCCGCGTGGGCAGTGCTGTGGATGAGGTCGTGAGAGGGGAGAGAGGGACCTCACCTCGTGATTTGGAGGCGACAAGTCTAAGGCAAGAATTCAACTTATGCGTACATGGTCGCTCGTCTAGTTCTGAGGTGGGACAAAATGTCCCACCCTCCTTTGCTCGCTGCAGTAGTAGATGCGTGACTCAATTAGCGAGGCTGTAAGGGCTCTTGACTCCGATTGAGACCCTGAGTGCGTTCGTGCCTCAAGTCCGTGTCACCTGGGACTCTTGCCTGGAGCAGTAGCACCTGGAACGCAGCAAGCGAGCTTCAAGCTTCTTCGTCTATGGCGGCCGATGTGCCTGAACCTAAAAGCATGAGAACGGCCTTACGACCACGTCAAATCATCTAGGGAGCTTCACCGAGGCACGACGAGTGTGCTACAGTGGTTGGCATGGCATGGGGATGGCTGTGGTGGCATGTCTAGGGTTCTCTATGGGCGTATGAGTGGGTGTGTTCGGGGGTGCTTTTGGGTCTTCAAGGTGGAGGTCGTAGGGTGGTTAGCGAGGTGGATGGAGGTGCGGAGCAACGGGGGCACTGGTCGTCATCTTTCTCAACATAGTTAATTAAGTTAATTGTGCTTAATTATGTGCAGAAGAAAGTAACTTAGGTCAACTTGAATTTGTGTCGATTAAGTAGTATAGGGTCAAGTTAATCTAACATTTTAGATTTTACTTCTTTTAACTGGTTGGGTCCAGGTCATTCGCTGGGAGGTATAACTTAATTAGAATTCACCATTAACTCTAAGCTACTTATAGAAAGTTTAATTAAATTTATTTTAATAATATGAATTTTACTTAATGATTTCAATTTAAGAGAATATGCAAAATTCCATAAGAAAACACATTTACACAAATGATCTTCTTTAAAAACAAGTAGACATGTTTATTTCTTTTTATTTCAAGTAATAAAGGCAAGAAAAAGTAATTATAATGGAAATATGCCTTATTACAACATTAAGCTCAAAAGGAATGAATAATATGCAAGAAATTAAACCATTTCTTTCTCTTCTTTGTCTTCAACCTCTTTCTTTATCTTCTTTTTACTTATTTCTTAATCTTCTTCTTAATCTTCTTCTTAATCTTTTCCTTAATCTTTCTCAAGGTCTTTCTTCTACATGTCTTCTTTCCTTTTCCTTTGCTTCTCTTCTTTACTCTGCCTTTTCTCTTTAGCACTTGCCTATTCAACCTTCCTTTATCTCTACAAGCTCTCTCTTTCTTCTCCTTCTCTTCCTTTCCTTTGCTTCTTCTCCTCTTCTTCTTCTCCTTATCATTTTTTCCTTCTAAATCCTTGTAGACCTTCTGAACCGAATCAGTTTATTCCTTTGAACCAAAAATTAGGTTTTTAATTAGCAGCTTGGGCTGATCGAGGATACACAACACCCTTCTCAGGGTGGGACTAGACCCTACTAGGTCCAAGCCTGGTTTATTTAGTTCCAATTTATTTCCGATTCGCATACCCTTACGGGCCTACACTCGCATGCCCACAAGCGCACACACACCCGTGCATGCGCACTGCATGCGCCCACACACACACCCAATATGCTTAGTTCGTTTCCTTGCGCCATGCGCTGTTGACTGAGAAGCCCTTATCACAAATAAGTTTTATACCCATGCGGCCGCTCTAGTTCTACCGAGGTGGGACTAAGTTTCCCCTCCCAGTCTGAACTTCAAATGTCAATTCTAGCCAAATCAGAGCTCCGTTTCAAGCAAATAAAAGCTTGCTCGAAAGCTCTTAAGATGTTTTACATGATTGAAGTATCAATTTGATACTAAGGGGAAGTTAAGCTCTTCGATTTGAAGGGCGAACGTCCTAGGTTTACTACATCTATTTTGGCTGCAAAGTGAAGTTATGGCACTAAAGTCCACAGAAGGACTTTGACTTCCAGATAGGGTATTGAAGAGGTGCAGGAGATGATTCCGCGGCTACTGATAAAGGTAATAAGCTCTCAGGAGCTTCACAGAAGGTGCAGAAGCTAAAAGCTTCTCTAAGGAGCTTGAGAACTGTGATTGAACCTCTGAAAGGTCCTAACAGACAGCTAATGACCTAATTAATCAATTTAAACAACCTCTAGAGGTTGTTATGAATCTGTCTGGGTAGATTTTTCATCTAAATCTCATAAAAGATACACTATCATCAGTTTGGGTTCAAAAACAACCCAAACTGATAGAAATCAAATGCTACCATAAAGTTGATCAGAACTCATTCAAATCTTATCTAAATCATTCACAAACATCTCAGCAACAACTTGAACTCCTCAATTTGTCTATTTGAATCCAAAATCCAAGGATCAAACTTTAGTTTGACCAATTGGCCCTCGAATTTTGACTTTCTGAGTTTAACTATTTCAAAGGAAATTAAAGCCTTAAACATCTTCTCTTTAAATTTAGGAACAGATTCAAACCCTTAGAAAGATGATTCAACTAAGGTTCCTAGGGTTCCAGGCTTTTCGCCTAAGCTTGAAGAAGAGTTTGATCGTCAGGACAAACCAAGGTTTGTTACAGTGATTGAATCATGGAAATAGTCTCAGGGTAAGGCTCTGGTGCTTTCAGACCTTTCAAATAAGGTTTAAACCTAACTGTCAAACATCTCCAACTCTACCGTAGTTGGAGAAGATGAAGACCTAACAGAAGCTCCAAACACTAAAACCACAATTAAAATGTCTCAGCATGATCAGTGTACTTCAAATCATGGATCTGGAGCTTCACACTGAGTTCTACAGGCTGAAGAGCTTGTTTTGACTCGTCGGAACTTGTCGAAGCTCCGGTGAGTCCAGAAAAAGGTGAAATTGTACATATAATGTGGAATTATGCCAATGATGATTCAAAAAGCTTTCTGAGGTCACAAGGAACCTCACGAACAAATTAATTTCATCAATTGTTCATTAAAGTTAAGATTAAATAGTGAATTCATTTTAGACAAGTTCTGAGTTAGATTAGGCTCAGGACTTGTTTTCCCACTCAAGTGAGTGGAGAAAGCAAGTCAAAAGATATTTGCGATGATACATAGTTGTATAATTAATGATTTAAACTTCTCCTGAGCTGCCATTGACAATGAGCTCAGGAGCTTAATTAAAATTGGGCATTTAAGTTATAGGGGGAATTATTTAAATTAAAGTGAGGATTAGGGCCCTTAGGTAATGAATAAATGATTGAGGACCCAGTGAAGGTGGAAATAGCTCAACTATTGCTGCCATGGACAGTAGGAGTAGTTGGTAGATGTGGTTTAGACGATTAGATGATGAATTTAGTAATTAAGGATGATAGAAATGTTCATGGAAGGTGTGAGAAGGTGAATGGTGACTTAAAAAGACAAAAGAATTGCTCCTGACAAGCTCAAGGAGCTCGCTAGAGTTGAGGAAGACGAGTGAAAAACTAACATTACACTACCTAATCAACCTAACTAATTAACCTAACTAATCTACCTACCTAATCTACTGTTACCTGGACGAAGGGGATAGGAGATCTCTGTCGATAGCTCACAACGGAGGAGGAAATCAGAGGGTTGGCGAAAGAGTCTAACGGGTGGTTGTGAGGTGAAGTAGAGGAGCTCCTAGTCAGCACTTCATCAGAAGACTCGGCTGACTTTGGCGGAGGTCTAGAGCTATCGAAGATGGATGGAGGAAGACGAATGAGGTGGAGGAAGGTCACCGGAGTTTAGAGAGAATAGCCTATCAGGTTAGCTCAGTGAAGAAGAGGGAAGGGAGCTAACTTGGTGAAAAGCAAGGGTGTGGAGGGGTATTTATAGGTGGCGGCGACTAAGATGGAGGTGGAATCTGGATGAAGAAGCGGCTAGGAGTGGAGTAACCACCAGCATCTTCTTCGATGCCAGTGAGGTTATCTCCAACCCTAAAATAGGATTTTAGCATTATCCAGACCGGTGGATGAAAAGGAGATGGTGAGCACAAGTTCGAAGAGCTTGGAGGAGTGACGTTAGATGAGCGGTGATCAAATGGTGGACGCACCTCTTGTCGTCAGCCGTCCAAATGGTTGAAGAAGGAAAGAAGAAGTTTCAGGGACTTGTTCATAATGAAAGTTGAGGACCTAAATAAAGAATAAGGACCCGATTGAAATAGAACATAAGGGCTAAAATGTAAACTCAGGTTTTCAAGGTTTATTTTAATTTAAATCTTTTTCAACTTTTTGTATCTGATTACAAATAAGACAATTATTATATTTAGACCTTGAATTTACATTTTTGACCTTTTTAGGCTAATTTATTTAATTAAGTAATGTTACTTAAGTTATTACATACTTAGGTATAAATTATACTTAAGCTAGTTAACACATTAATTAGATGAATTAGTAATAATATTTCGAGTCCAATTATTAGTTAATTATTAATAATATTAATTGGATGATAATATAGCATTTTAAACTTATTTTAAGGTCCTTTACTATTTATCCCTTATTTAATAATTAACCCATATATTTACATATTTCTAGCTAATTAACTAGGAAGACTAGTTAACTAGGGGCAATTAGAGACCATGATGAGCTTCTCATTAGGCACCTTGCTGGAGGGATTGCTGGAGGTGGAGAAGATGATGGTGATTAGTGTCATTGAAGGTTGTTTTAGGGAAATAAAGAGAGAGAATGAGAGTAGAAGAGAGAGGGAATCTAATAAACCTAATCTAAAGATGAAGGGAAAGGGAATCCCATGGCGATATGGTCGCCAAATGTGGGGAAGATGAATACCTCCGTAGGTGTGGTGGCGATGAGGATAGGGTAGAGGTAATGTCGACCGGTGTTGCACGACGCAGATGAATGAGAGGAAGACAACCCAACCACTAGTATTGTGGTTAGGTGACGAGAGAGCGAGGGAGGAGGGTTGCGACCGACGAGGAGAGAAGAATGTGAGGGTTATCCAACCTAATTTCAAGCTGAGGAGATTCGGTTGAATCTGGGGAGTCTTAAATAGGTCTCTTAAGAAGGATTTGTGCTTGGAAGCCAAACTTCCAAGCAAGGCATGGTTCCTGGAGTTGGAATCTTCAAAACATCCAAATCTCTCATGCATTTGCATGAGAGATTGAATGCGAATTATGGATCACCGATGGGTTCAAACTGGAGGAGATTACTCAAAGAATCTCCCTTCCAATTTTGGGAGGGATTCTCTGAGCAATCAAGGAGAAATCACCTTCTAAAGCTCGCTGGAGTAGGATCCCTCTACTATAGTGGTAGAGGGACCTATCTGTGAAGATGATAAGAAAGATAGGGGGCTGATTGTCAGGGTTTTCGAAAGGTAGGGGTAGAAATGTAATCAGGTTGGACCTATTTGCAAAGTGGGTTAAGATGAGTTCCCCTTAGGTCCAAATTTTGCTAAAAACCTAATTTCAACCTAAGGAATCCAATGGTGAAGTTGTATTTTGGGTTTGACTACGTTTGATTGGAAAATTTATGCAAAAACCCAATTTAGGGTAAATATCTGTTTGAGACCCCATTCTAGGTCAAGATGGGATCTAATGGCCAAATTGAAAGTTCTAAACCCTAGATAATATTTTTCTATGATTTTTAGAGGATTTAGGTGATTTTTATCCTGGCCAAAACCTTGGTTAATCACATGTGTCTGTTTCAGGGTTTAAAGAAGTTATTTAATTCACAGGGTACATACAAACCCTTTTCTGTCAAATCCAACCCACTTTTTATCTTTTTAAGACCTTTTGACCCTTGTTTAACCCTTGAGAAAATTCATTGTTATACTGCAATGGTAAAATTCCAGTTTTACCTCTTATTTCTTGCTTTTCTCTCAGAAAGGTTATTCGGTGACTTAGGACCTTCACTTGGTTATGTAGGAGCTTTCATTCTCTTCATTGGGTCAAAATGAGCTTGTTAGGGCTCATGATGGTGTTCCCATCAACATATTATGTGGTCATGAAATTAATTCAAATGCATTTGCATGATAGGTAGAAATGCAAAGTTAGAAGCGCATATCTGATTCCAACATTCTTCATGCATATGCAAGACAGTAAGTTAGATCTAGATGCTTCTCATTCAATCCTAAATGATTTAACCTAGGGGCAGGCAGCTTCTAGCAGGCAGTGTAGGATCTAAAATAGGATATATATATATATGCCTATGCACTCAAAAATTCAAACACAAAATCAGTAATAACAAGACAATTTGCACAATCAATCAAACCACAGAAAATTTGCACAATATGTATAGTGGTTCCCCTCCCTTGGGTACTCCACTACCTAAGCCTCCTAGCTTAGGGTTTTTAACCTGATTTCCTTAACCTCGAGGAAATCAATTTACTAACCAAGGTAATTAACGTGTTACCTCAACCCAAGTACAAAAATGGGTTTGTTACAACCCAGCAAGCAACAAGCTCAAATACAAATGAAATACAGGTGTAAGACAAAAAGAATCTTACAACTAGAACCTAAGCCTCTCAACAATAATTAAAAGATGATACCAATTTGAGAGCCTAGAATGAATGTGAATGCCTTGAGAATGTGTGAAGAAATCTCATCGAAGTGTTTGCAAAAGTGTAGAGAGATTGAGAGCAACAAACTATTCCTTCTCTTGAATATGTGGTGGAAAAATGTGAAACAGAGCTCTAGGAATTTTCCTTGTATTTCTAATCTTTCTATTATACAAACAAAGAGCCCTAGGGTCATTTTATATTGTTTAGGACCTCAAGGATTCATCTACTAGACATTGGGGTTTAAATCCCAACATTCACATTATCAAAATTAATATTCTAGTCGTTCTATTTTGGACCAACGGCTACCTGGTACCGGTACTGAAGTACTTGTACCAGTACAAGCAACTCACTACCACCAGTACATGAGTCTTGGTACCGTACTCATGATTGGTACCGGTACTTGTGACTCCCAGGTTTGAAATTCCTTGGGCAGAGTAACCTACCTTTACGGGTACTCATCATGGGTATCGGTACTTGTAAGGTTCAGGCCAGAATTAAGGCTTCAACGTGTGGCCAACATGTACCGGTACTCATGGTTGGTACCGGTACTTGTTCACAGTTTGAGATGAATTCTCAAACCTGTGCCATGTAAATACCATTACTGATGAACAGTACTGGTACTTGCTTACAAGTACTTGTTTTAAGTGTTTTAATTCATTACGTACTTTGAAAATGTTCGCAATATAAATCCTAATTTATTTCTAATTGATTTTACGATCTAAGTTATGATTCTTTGTTAAGAGGCATATACAAAATATAAAATCTAAACTAGTGAAACTAAAGGTCGAAGAGAGAAACTAAAGGTTGAAGAAGATCTTCTCCTCCTCGACTCTTCCTTGTCATCTTGCCTCCTTCTTATCATGATCTTCTCCTTTTCATCAAGCCTCCATCATTTCCTATTTGCCTTGCTTCTTCACCTAAATCTGAAAAACACTTAATAGCAAACATTAATCCATAATAATTTTGTTAATACCAAAACAAGAAGTGGAACAAGGTTCCAGCAGGCAGCTCATGTGTTTTTTTTTTACCTACTTATGCACAAACAATGGAAAATCAATCCATGAAAGAAAATAAAAATCTAAGTCTAAATAAATGGGAATAGACTTCTGCAAAATTGTCGTCCACAATGGGTCTAAAACAATTTCGGGGAACAAACCCCTCAAAAATCGTGACCCCAAAACGTGGGACTTCCAATCAACGTATTGAAATAAGGAGAAGAAAGAAAAAATAAAATCTATCTACAGCTGAATGGATGAGATGAGGATGTGGTCCTCAGGATATCTCCTTTAGCAGTGGAAACAAGGCCCACCAAGGAGTTGCTGAGGCAGGTGTGAGGCTCCTTCTCCCAGTGTTGTGACTCCACTGGGGACGTCAAGGGTCACTTGATCTTTGAGGGTGGTGCGACAAAATGTCTCCAAGACACATACCTTGCACCAAAAGTGGATAAGAGTCAAATATCCCCCAAATAAAATGTGAACAAATAAATGAATGAATGTGAGTTTAACATGCCCATTGCCTTCCTGGCAACAATGCCATTTGACAGAGATGATTTTCACTTAACAAGATGATAATTCAAATGATTAGTCATTTGTATTTCTAAGTGGTGGAAAATCGACTAATCAAAGTATTGAATTAAAATTAACCACTCAATGAGCTGGTCGTATCCACAGGGAGGCACTGACCTATTAAAATTCGTACTGGTCAAAAACAAATGTTCATGATTAATTTCGTCAAGAAACAGAATCAAAACTGCTTTCAGATTAAGTAGACAACAAGAGCTAATGCTGAAATAGCATTTATGAAGAAGAGGGAGGCCATTTGCATAAACTCACCATAATATTTAATTAATAAACTAAAAAATCAAAAGTGGCAATGTCGTTAGATGTAAAAACTATTGCAACCCAAAATAGGGGAAATCTTCCCCTTGTGCGTACCCATCGAGGAGACGATGGTGAGGGCTAAGGAACTTGAGGAAGATTGTCGTCATCGAGAGCTATGCATGGGTAGTGACAGTGTCGACGATGGTGGTTGGAGGTAGCCGGCTGGAGCTAAGGTGGTTGCCGGCGGTGACATTCTATGGCCGACTAGATGGTGGCTAATCAGTGCAGTTGAAGGTATGGTTGTACTAGGGGTGTCAAAATGAGTTCGTTGGTGGTGACGGTGCAAAGCTTCGTGGCTGGAGTTGATGGCTGTGAGGAGGAGGATTGGCGATGGTGTTGGATTCCTTCCGTTGCTGGAGAAGGAGAAGTCGAAGAAGAAGAAGTCGGCGTTGGGGGGTCTGCGGCTGCTTTGTGCTTGCACTGTCGGAAAGGAGAGGCCAACTGCATGTGTGGTTGAATTGGGAGGACCCAAAGGTGATGGTCGTGGTGAAGGTCTGTTGAGGGTCGGCTACTCATGAGGAGGAAGGTGTTGGGCTATTGAGTCTTCAGACATCCAGGAACCTTCCCGGACGACTTAACCAAAGGGGATGGCATGGCAAGGATGGATACGAAGAGCGCATGCGTGGTAGCGTGGCTGTGATTGCGTGTGGATGGTATCACGAGAGCTGCTGGTGCGGTGCCGGTCGGGAATGATGCTGGTGAATGTGGAGGTGATGAGTTGTTGGTGGGTTGAACAGGATGAATAGTTGTATTGGGTATTTGCAGCAGCATGGAGGTCTGTTAGAGGTCATGGTGATGTTGGGTTTATGAGGGTTGTGGTGGTGGCTGTTGTTTGAGTTCACTGAAGGATGAAGATAAAAGATGGGAAGGAGATGAAGGTGAAGATGGTGGTGGTGATGAGAATGACTGTAGATAGGGGTTTAACATAGTAAAGATAATTGCGTGGCCTAGAGGCACACGTGCACGGTGATGGTTGAGCTCGCTAGATTGGCACAGCGGTCTGTCACCCCATGTTAATCGCTTGAAATCGATGTTTTAAAATTGCTTCGTTGTAATATAGCTGAAATAGCGTAAAAAACAAATAAAATTTATAACTCGAGTGAAATCCAAGGTCGAACGTAGGGAGCAAGTGTTGCAATTATTCTCAAAGATCACAATATCACCACAAATATGAACAAGTGAGAATGATATATATATATATATATGAAAATCAATGTAAAGTTGCAAAATGAATGGGATGAAATGGTGATTTAAATCACCAATTACTCTTTACAATTATACTAAATAAATGCATAGTTTGAACCAAGTAATCCTACGTAAGATAAGTAAGCAATATAGCCTCAGAAACATAATTTGGTGGAATTAGACGTCGGATGCTCAGATTAGATGACTTAAACAGCACCCTACTACAGTGCTCTAGAAAGAGCATGTCTCCTTCTTCCTTTCTTCTCTCTTCAGCTCTTCCTCAACTCACGCACAAAGGCAAAGGCCTCTTATCCTTAAGTGTTAGAGAGTTAGAGAGTGAGGCAAACCCCCCTCCTCTCACTCTTTCCTTCTCGTCTTTCTCTCAAAGACCCCAGGGTTAACTGGGTAATCGAGTAGGAACAATAACCAGATCCGGGTGCAGGCCTGCCAGCGAGATCGTAGGTGAGCAATGGGGCTAGGTGGGTTAAGCTGGTGTGGGTGTGTGAGGGGCCTGACCCCTCGTGTACTGGGCTAGGAGTTAGATGCAAAGAAACAACTTATGCACTGTGGAGAGTTTCCACATCCTCGATGTGAAGCCATCTTGGCTGCAGTTCCTCGCGTTGGAGCAGCGACTAAGGGTAGGTCCAATTGAGAGTGAGGGAGCAGTTAGTGCTCCTAATTAAGAGCCTAGATCTACACCTGGGTGAATTCCGTGTTGCCTGAAGGTCTTGCCTGGAGCAGTTAAGGTAGGAACACTGCTTCAAGGTCTCTTGAAGCTGCTCGTTAATGGCAGCAACTGGATTCATACCTGAAATGGAAAACACAACCTTGTGGTCTTGTCAGATAAGCTCAGGAGATGCACACAGATGTGGCGAAGGCAATGGTGGTAGTGGCGTGCCCTAGAAGGGGTTTGAGATGGCTGGCAGACACGAAAAATGAAGGTGGAGGTGGTTGTGTTCGTTGGAGGGATAGGGAGAGCAATCCCTGAATTTCATTGGGGGTTTTGCTCGCATGGATGAGGCGGAGCTTTTGGGATCAGCGGGAAGTGGTTTGGTAGAGTGAAGTGAATGCGCAACCTCACCAGAGGTATGCTGGCCATGGGGAAGCTGGAGTTGGAGTGGGCACAGTAGCAGTCGATATGCAGTTGTGGCGGCACGGTTGTGATGAGCAAATGATAGGGAATCGTCGAGGCTAAGTAGTGGATGAAGGAGAGTGGAGATGGCACCGATTGCAGTATGGCTGGCGTTGGAGAAGGAAGTAGCTCCGATGGGGTACAACAGCGATGACGGAGGGTTAAAGAACACCTCGCCGGTATTGCGAGGTGCGAAAGAGAATGGGGAGTAAGAACTGGCCACCTATCGTACGTAGAGGCCGACAAAGAAGTCGGAGGAGGGAGGTCACCGAAGCGAGGTGGAGCGAGCCGAAGGTTGGAGGAAGCAATGGGATTTTTAGCTCTATTTCTTGCTAACGAGGTGAGGAATGTCATGGGGGGCCTTTTATAAGGCTTAAAGAACTTGGAGAACATAAAATAAGCTTCATAGCTTGTGTTGGAGTAGAAAATCAACACAAACGAAGTTGAGTTCAGAAAACCCATCTTGTAGTGCGATTTATGAGAAAAATCGTTGATGTAGAAATAATTATTGAGGGTAAAATGCCTATTCATGCATGTTCCTAGGCTTAGATTTGTATTTCATGTTATAAATATTGCATAGCTGCATCATTTTGCATTTAGAGTAGTTGTGTATATTTTAGGTTAATTGCATCCTTTTTGTGTTATGGAGAGGAGATTTATTTCAGAGACTCGAATTGATGATTCAATCGTACGGATCTGATCAGGATGACGATCGGACTCCAACGCATCCAAAATTGCCATGACTGGAGTCCCGTAGCACCATATGCAGTCCGAGGAAGATTAACAGGCAAGTGACTAGGTGACATAATTCAGAGCTTCAAACGAAAAATCTAACTGCGCGGATGGATTCGAGTCAACGATCATAGCCCAATGGTGCGAAAATTGATGTAATCCAACCTCTGTAGTAGCCCCTACAACAAAAAGATGGATGGCCCAAATTGTGCCACATGGTGCAACCTAGGCCACCCATGCGCATGCATGCGCCACTGCATGCAAACAGTAGCGCGGGCACGCGTGCATATACAGTAGCAGTGTACACAGGTGCGTAGCCCGTGGAGGCACGTGACACGGCGCGTGGAGTACGCACCAGTGCAGCGGCAGCATGGGTGAGTGGGCTATCTTCAGCGACGCTTGCAATGGATCTTCAGCAACGTTTATGACATTCACTTAATGTCCTGTATATGAATTTGATTCTTTCCTCCACTATAAAAGGGCCCCTACCCCTCCCATTTTTCTTCATCTCTTCCTTTCTTCCTCTCACCACCTCCAAGGCTCTAAAAAGAGCTTGTTCCAAGCCTGGGATGCTCCTCTAGAGTAGAAAAGGAAATAGTTTTCCTACCTCTCATCCCCATTCGTGGAGCATCTCGTGGCCATCCTTCTCACCGCCCTTCGAGGAGAAGATCCTCTCCGTGACGCCATCCTTCCCCATCCTCTATCCTCCGGCTCCATCCTCATTCGTCCCGCTTCTCACCACCTTCCTTTAGGAGACGTCAGAGTGAGTCATCCTCCGAGCCACCGTTGAGGGGGATATCTCTCACCTCATTCTATCCTTTTACACTTTCGTAGTGTAGATTTTCTGCTTTCATAGTGTAACAAACATTCATTTATAAATAGATGATTGTTTCTCTCTCTTTTTCTTTCTCACTCTTTGATGAGAACCTCATCATGAGCCATAACTAGCTCATTTTGACCTAATACAGAGGATAAAAGCTCCTACATAACTCAAGGAAAGGCTTAACTCAGAGAATTCTGAGTTTAAGAAGAAAATAAGTCATAAGGGGTAAAAATGCAATTTTACCAGCACAATCTCCAAACAGGGTAACTTAGGGTCCAAACATAGGTCAAACTAACCTAATAAGAAGGAAAGTGGGATCATCTGATCTGATAAGGGTTACAACAACTCTAAGGAATTAAATGACAATCTGTAACCCTAAAACAAATCCACTTCAATTCATGAGGTTCGAGGCAAAGCAAAAATCTACTAAGCCCTCTAAAATTCATATAAAAATAATCTCTAGTGTTTAGAACCTTCAATTTGGCCTTAGGAACCCATTTTGACCTACATTGAGAACCATGCCCAATTAATGATTTAATTTGGGTTTTTACGTAAATTGGCCGGTCGAACAAGGTCTGACCTAGAAAAAAAATTCACCATTAGAATCCTTAGGCCCCATTTAGTCATGCATAAAAACTTGAGCCTAAGAAGAGGCCTTCTAGACCGACTTTTCATTTTGGTCCTCATCCATTACTTTTTGACCCTCAACTTTTGAAACCCTTGCATTTTGGCCCCTAATTCTTCATCATTTTCGCATTTGGGTCCTCCCTGCAAAACCCTGAGTAGCGCCATGCTCCGGCGAGGCATGGCGCCGCACAGGGTGAGGGCGACCCCCTGCCAAGACAACGGGGTGTTCCCTGCGACGTCTACTGTCGCAGGGACACCTCCACGATCTCTGCCTTCACCCACACCTTCCGTACGAACGCGCAGAAGGTATTGGTTGAAATCCGGCCATCCTCTGGCGAAGGAGGCACGTCGCCTCCCTCTTCCCTCCTCTCTGATTCCACCTGTATAAAAGCCGCCCCCGTCCACCGAACTCAGGAGCTCGGTTCTGACGGAGAAACTCCCCCCCTTTCCTCTCTTCCCACTCCAGCAGAGGCCCTCCAGCTTCGACGGTTCTTCCTCCTCCTCGTCGCTCTGCCGCAATACCAGCAGCAGAGCCGCCTTCGCCCACTCTTCCCACGTCGCATCATACCCAGCGCGCGCTCTGCCGCTCTCCTCGCCGCCGCCCCTTCTCTCTGGGCACCTTCTTCTCCGGCGACAGTCGATACGACTGTCGCCCTACTCCGGCCCCCTTCGACTCTACAACTAGGTCAGAACTTCTCCCCACTTCCCCCTCTTTCTTTTCCTCACTATTTTACATTTGATTAAACCCTCGACCGACCAGACCGCCCTCACCTTCTCCATCTCCGGCCACTCTCCGGCGAGTTGCCCCCGTCAATCCACCACTCCACACAACTCGCCACCGACCCCAAAAGCTCCGCCTCACCTCACCCGACACCCCCCCGCCCCTCCACTACCACTCCACATCCCCACAACACTCCCCCAAACAAACCCACTTTTCCAGTCGTAGTCCGACCTAGGGCCGCCACCAGACACTGCCCCACGACCTGCCAGACCCTGCACCACCTTCGCCGTGTCACGGCGAAGGTCCCCCGCTTGTCTGATTAGGCCGAGAGGCCGTTTTACTGTGAACAGGTCACCTGCCCTCCGCCGCCATTGCTGAGCAGGTGGAGCTCCTTCCGCCTGCAGCTGCAGCCTCGCCCTACCTAGCCTCGACTCTCCAGGCTGCGCGCTTCACCTTCCCGCATTCGCCCAGGCCTGCAGCTGGGGCGAGAGCCTCGCTCACGGCAGCAATTGCATGCAGCTCTCTCAACTGCAGGCGCCTAATTGGGGTGGGACACTTAGTCCCACCTCGGAAGATTCTGCTGCCGAGCACCCATATAACAGTAAAAAGTGCTATAGGCTTATCGCCTCAGCACACGGGGTGAGGTCCCTCTCACCCGCTCACCCGGCCTCGTCCGCGACCACCCGCCGCAGACCTGGCCCGACCCGTTTACCCGACCTGCACTCCTCGCCCACCACCGCACGCCGGTGGGCCTGTACCCGAGCGCGACCCGTACCCGAATACCCGGCAGCTCTGGGAGAGCTATCCTACGAGCGTAATCTGAGAGAGAGAGACGCGGGGGAGGGTAGGGTAGGTTTTTGCCCTGACCAATCTGTGAGTGTGCAGGCACAGAAGAAGAGAAGGCAGACCACAGAGGAAGAAGGAGAAGAGAAAGAAGAAAGGAGCAGCCAGAGCTGTGGCTGCTTGAAGAAAAGCGAGGCGGAGAAGAAGAAGGCCGACGAAGAAAGACTGAAGGAAGAAGGAGGAGCACCAAGCAGCACTGTAGCAGTGGCGACTTAAGTCGTCTGATTGGAAAATCAGACAACGCTCTGCTGAGGCAGAAAGAAGAAGAAAGAAAAGAGAAGCTAAAGAAGAAGTCGAGAAGCGCAAGGAAGACAGAGATGAAAGAAGAGACGAAATAAAAGAAGCAGAAGAAGAAGAGGAACTGAAGGCAGAAGATCCGACAAACAAGAAGAAGAAAGAATACAAAGATGAGAGAAAGAAGGGAAGAAAAAGCCAAGAGACCAACCTATCTCTCTCTCTCTTATTTTTGTAATAGAAATATTGTACTTCTAGAATACAACTTGCTCCCTGAGTTCGACCTCGGGAACTCTTTTATTTCCGAGTAACAAATTGTATTAAACTGGTAACCACTTCTCTATGCTATACTACGACGAAATAATAGAACTATAGAGGAGAATCGTTCACTAGTTTTGAGCAACGGCTATTCTAGAAGCTTTAAATTTCTTTCAAGAGATTGCTAATCTTTTTCTCTCTCTTATGTGCAGGTAAAAATTGGAAGAGCAGCCGCACAACAAACACTCCAACAAACAGGTAATCTTCATTAACCCTCTCTTAAACTCCCTTAAAATCTAAAAAGGAACAAAAAGAAAAATCAACTTAGGGCTACCTGCATCATACATAGTAATTCCTCAAAGTTGCCTAAATTTTTCATTTCAACACATTTTAACTGTCCATCCAGCTAAGGTAACTAGGGCTAAAACCTTCTTAATTGAGCCCTAGATACTACATTTTTGAGGCAACTAAAATGGACCAACTAGAGCCAACTCAGGAATTGAAAAGCTAGGGTTTTTAGAGACATACCTTCTATTAACAAAGAAAAGATCTTCCCAAAAAGTGGTATACCTAAACCTTGTTTGAAAAGATCTATACAAGAGGAACCCTAAGCAAATCAGGCTCTTAAATCCATTTGAACCTTAAAAGAAAGGACCCCAAAGCTCTCAAAGAAACAAGAGGTGAAGTTGACCCCTTGGGTCAACCAACCTTAAAATTAGGTCACTTCTTCACTTAAAATACCTAAAAGTTCAAGTGGAACCTTAAGCGCCTTGATCTTAAAGTAAAATTGGTAGACTTAAGAGGTCAAGGTCCCCATTCTGGTCTACCTGGAATTGCAGTGACAAGAGAGGTCGGGTGGGGGAAACCCTGTAACCTGTGGGGACGCTCTACCGTGTAGGGGTCTTCGCGGGACTCACCCTCTCTGGCTGCCCAGGTAATTCTCAGGTGGACAATCTTTCGGATCAAGGGATCCATCTGCCCTGCACCTCTATAGTCACCCAACACATTTTTGGCTGCCTTGATTGGGTCCAGCACCTTCTAAACTCTTCTACTCCAACAGTGCATGAACGGTAGGAGATCCTTAAGACCACCCTTAAGATCTCCTTTAGGAATTCACTCTCGTCAAGACCCAACCTCGACGCCCGTGTTTGAATAGCTACCCTACCCCATCATTCTCTCATCTGATTCTGAATCAAGCTCTTCTTCTTCCCCCATCATGGCTCAACCAGTTGAGGAAGAAAACAATCTGGGGAATCAGCTCCAGCGACTCAATGACCTCTTCCAAAACTTCGTGCACCCACTGCAGTGTCCTATGATGCGGGACCATTACAATCCTGCTGTGGTGGCTATTGAGCCTCGAGTCAGAATCCTGACTGGAGGACTTGATTCCGAATTGAAGCCCAACATGATTCATGCTATACCTAAATTCCATGGGCTTAATTCCGAAGATCCCTTCCAGCACATCAAACAACTAAAGCATCTGGCACAAACTTTTGGGTCAGATGCGCAAAATCGGGATATTATTCTCATGAAGATGTTCTCCTTTTCTCTTATGGACAAGGCCGCTCATTGGTATCAAACTCAGACCCGGCCGATCAACACTTGGGAAGAACTTCAGTCCGAGTTCTTGAAAAAATTCTTCCCTGTTGGTCGGACCAACGCCTTGCGCCATCAGATTACGCACTTCACTCAACAAACAGGGGAACCTCTCCATGAGGCATGGGATCGTTTTCAGGATCTCATGAGGAAGTGCCCTCATCACGGAGTTCCTAAATGGGAACAAGTCCAATCTTTTTACCAGGGACTCCGTGAGGACATCCGTCTTTTCGTCAATGCAACTTGCAGAGGAAATATCATGGGTCAACATGAAGACACCGTGTGGGAGATTCTCGAAAACATGTGCGAGAACTCCATCAACAATGACTCCATGGGATTATTTGACAGGACGAACACCCGCGCATCGACGAATCTTAGGGGAGCACATGAGACGCAGGGCCGGTCTGCATTAGTCAACCTGGAGTTAATGGCCAGTTAATTGGACAAGGTCTCAATCATTGAGAAGAAGGTGGATGAGCTGACTCAGCACTTGCAGCGAGCCACCTCTGCGCGTAACTCCTTTACACAACCTCCTTCCATACAGGAGACTGTGCAAAACATTCTCCACTGATCTTACCCTAGGATGGATCCATATCCATCCCCATCTGATTCTTGGATCGGAGGGTCATCCGATCCTTTCTACACCAACCCGGGGAATTCCATTCCCCCTTTCTCTGATTCTCTAAAGGTTCCTCAGACCTGCAAGGACCTCAATGCCATCCAGAATGACCCATTCTCCAACACCTATAACCCTGGATGGCGAAACCATCCCAATTTTCAGTGGGTGGGAAATTCCCAAACCCAATGACCACCCTTTCAGTCCCGTCCACAGCCCCCTAGTCATTACCAGCCGCCTCAGCCTCAGCCCAACCCTACTTATCCATCAGGGCCAAATCAGGATCAAATGTCCCTTTTCCTTCAGACTTTGGCTGACATTCAAAGAACGAATGCGGCTATCCAAAAACAACATAAGGACGAACTTACAGAGGTTAGAACTCAACTGGCCCAGTTGGCAAATTCTCGCCAGCCAGGCACACTTCCTTCCCAACCTCTTCCTAACCCGAATAACGTGCCGACCCAGAAGCGCGTTATGAACCCAAATTTAGGCCACGCACAATGGATTTATCAGGCCCCTACTGCTCCATCTCCAGACAGGATGGAAGCTTCAACATCTTATGCGGGATTTCAGCAGCAGCCACCCCTCTTACCAAACCCAAATCAAAATCAGGCTGGATTAAATTCTGTAACAACACGTAGTGGTAAAACAACTCAAGACCCGTATTATCCAAACCACTCCAAGCTTGATAACCAAGACCCTAGGATAGTTATCCAAGATACCACTGTCCCAGATCAAGAACCCAGACCTATCCTAGAAGAACCAACCAAGGTCCCATTTCCCGAAGCCTTAACCAAAGGAAAGAGAATAACCAAGCCCGTGGCACCTGAGGAGGACCTGGTCAAGCTCTTTGAGCAGGTCCACATAAACATCCCTTTGATGGATGCAATCCGCCACGTGCAGACTTATGCACGATTCTTAAAGAATGTGTGTACACCCCAGCATAAGCCGCGAACCAAGAGTGGGAGTCCAATTGTTCTGTCAGAGCAAGCCAGCTATGTAATCTTAAGCAGACTCCCACCCAAGGCTAAAGATCCTGGTACTCCCCTGATTTCCGGCAAGATAGGTGATACACAATTTGATAGAGCATTGCTAGACTTGGGTGCTTCCATAAATCTGATACCCACATCCGTACTTAACCATCTAGAAGAATCTGAGCTGAAACCAACTGAGGTGACATTACAATTAGCTGATCGATCTATAAAGTCACCAAAAGGGATTCTCGAGGATGTTATTGTGAGGGTGCGGGATTTCTACTTTCCTGTAGACTTTATAGTCTTAGACATGGATGCACCTGAGAACCCTAGGGATACACCAATCATGTTAGGGAGACCTTTCTTGGCTACTGCTAGAGCCAACATTAGCTGTGAGGAGGCCAAATAGAGCTCAAATTTGGGAATCAAACCCTGAAAATTGATATATTTAAGGCCCAACAAGAAATCAATTGCGGTGTCATCGAACAGATTTGTGACATTAGGGCTTTGGTTGATGAAACACACTTCCAGAATGACCTGACTATACCTCATCAACCGCAGAAAGATCTTGACCCGCAAACTGAGGAGTCGAATCCAGATACGAACAACCCAATAACTCATACCCTTGAACCTCATGTCTATACTGAACCACCCGCTGCTGCTGATAACCCCATCCTCGAATTGAAGCCCCTTACTGCTCACTTTAAATACATCTTTTTGGGTTCTAATCAGACCCTTCCTGTGATTATCAATTCCAACCTCAATCCTGAACAGGAATCCCATCTGATTGGTGTCCTCCAGCAACATCGCAGAGCCATCGGGTGGACTCTCGATGATTTGACTGGAATAAGTCCCTCTTATTGTACTCATCATATCTATTCAGAAGAGGGCGCACGACCTTCTCTAGAAATACAGAGACGCTTGAACCCCAATCTGTAGGAGGTCGTGAAAAAGGAGATCATCAAGTGGTTAGATGCCAGGATCATCTACCCGATCTCCGATAGTCGTTGGGTGAGCCCAATTCAGGTTGTGCCCAAGAAGGCAAGACTCACCACTATAACGACTAAGACCGGAGAAATCATTCCTACCCGATTAGCCAACTCATGGAGAGTCTGTATAGATTACCGCCGACTCAATTCCTCCACGAAGAAGGATCATTTCCCACTGCCTTTCATTGATCAGATTCTTGAGAAACTAGCAGGAAATAGGTTCTTCTGCTTTCTTGACGGGTACTCCGGTTACAACCAGGTGGCAATCTATCCTGAGGACCAAGAAAAGACCACGTTCACCTGCCCCTTCGGAACATACGCTTTTCGAATGATGCCTTTTGGTCTTTGCAATGCACCCGCTACTTTTCAACGGTGCATGCTTGCCATATTCTCAGATATGGTAGGTGATTATCTGGAAGTCTTCATGGATTACTTTTCAGTTTTTGGAGCATCATTCGACGATTGCCTCGAACACTTTGTCCAGATACTCAGGAGGTGCATCGATGTGAATTTGGCTCTTTCCTGGGAAAAGAGCCATTTCATGGTGCCTAAGGGAATTATCCTGGGACACTGAATTTCAGAACAAGGCATCCAAGTTGATGGAGCTAAGGTTGATCTAATCTCTCGCCTTCCTATGCCTAGCTCGATCAAGGACATCCGATCTATTTTGGGGCACGTCGGTTTTTACCATCGATTTATCCATTATTTTTCAAAAATCGCGCACCCCCTGACCACTCTTCTCTCCAAGGATGTATCTTTCAAAATTTCCAAGGAATGCACTCAAGCATTTGAGATCCTACGTGACCGAGTTACCCAAGCCCCGATCCTACAGTCCCCTGATTGGTCTCAACCCTTTGAGATCATGTGCGATGCATCTGACTTCGCTGTAGGAGCAGTTTTGGGGCAGAAAATTGATGGGAAACCTGTGGTCATTTACTACGCCAGCAAAACACTGGATGAGGCTCAGCGTAACTATACGATTACTGAAAAAGAGCTGCTAGCTGTAGTATTTGCCCTAGAAAAATTTAGATCATACCTTCTAGGTTCCCATGTCATCATATACTCGGATCACACAGCTATGAGGCATCTCCTTGCAAAGAAGGACGCGAAACCTCGATTAATCCGATGGATCTTGCTGTTGCAAGAATTTGACCTTGAGATTCGCGACAAAGCGAGAAAGCAAAATGTGGTAGCTGATCACTTGTCCCGTCTTCCTTCTAAAATAATTGACCCTTCCAGACCCATCACAGAGCATTTTCCCGATGAGCACTTGCTGACTATTGGTACTAGCCTTCCATGGTTTGCTAATATAGTAAATTACTTGGAATCTCATCAGAGACAAATTGCGCTCTAATGCCAAGTATTACATTTGGGAAGACCCGTACCTCTTCCGCATAGGTGCTGATCAAATCATCCGGAGATGTGTCTCAGAGTGGAATTCAACAATATCCTCTCTTTCTGCCATGACCAGGCATGCGGTGGCCATTTCTCTGGGCATAAAACCGCATCAAAAGTCCTCCAGTGTGGCTTTTACTGGCCCACACTGTTCAAAGATGCATACAGTCACTACAAGGCATGCAGTCGTTGCCAAACTTTGGGCAACATGAGCCATCGCGACATGATGCCTATGCAGCCGATTCTCGTATGCAAAATCTTTGATGTTTGGGGGATTGATTTTATGGGCCCCTTTCCTGTTTCGGATGGTTTCGAATACATTCTGCTGGCTGTAGACTACGTGTCCAAGTGGATCGAAGCCAGACCGACCCGAACCTGTGATCACAAAATCGTTCTCAAATTCATTCATCAAAACATTTTCTCAAGGTTCGGGATTCCTCGTGCTATAATCTCTGATGGGGGGACCCATTTCATAAATGCTCAGTTTAGGTCACTGGTGACCAAATATGGGGTGTCTCACCGAATCTCTACTCCTTACCACCCCCAAACTAATGGTCTAGCTGAGCTGTCAAATCGGGAGATCAAGAAAATCCTGCAAGTCACTGTTCGGCCTGACAGGAAGGACTGGTCGTCCCGACTTCCGGAAGCATTGTGGGCCTATAGGATCATCCACAAAACCCAATTAGTCATGTCACCCTTTAGACTGGTGTATGGGAAGGCATGTCACCTTCCCGTAGAACTGGAGCATAAAGCCTATTGGGCAGTATGGAACTGTAATCTAGATTTTTCGAAGGCTGGAACCCACAGAAACTTCAAATCAGCGAGATCAATGAATTACGCCTAGACGCGTATGAGAACTCGCGAATCTACAAGGAGTGGGTTAAAGCCTTCCATGACAAGCATATTTCAAGAAAAATCTTTCATCCTAGTCAGAAGGTCCTACTCTTTGATGCCCGACTCAGACTTTTCCCGGGAAAGCTGCGATCCAAGTGGGTCGGACCATATTTAGTCCGACAGGTTTTTGGAAATGGAGCTATCGAAATCAGTCCGCTCAGCCACGATTCCGAACCTTTCATCGTGAACGGTCAGAGACTCAAGCCGTTCATTGATGTGACTTCTACTGATTTGGCTGAATCATCTTATATCCTCCATTCCCCTTGAGCTTATTGCGCCCAGCCGTGGCGTAAAACTCAGCGCTTAACGGGAGGCAACCCGTTATTTTCCTAAAAATTCAAAACCTTTTTCACACTTTTGTGCACTTAACGTTCACCCTTGTAGACAGCCGACCCCACCTCAGATGCTTGCATCTGGGATTAGAAATTGTCTACAAAATTCATCCCGACCCATTCACTCATCCAAATTTCTGTCTTAAGGAATGAACTAAGTAAATAAAAAACCTCCTAAGTCACAATGAGGACATTTCAAACCTTAGGCATGGGGGAGGTACAAAAGTGCAAAACTTGTAAGAAAAGGTTTTAAACAAAAAAATTCACATATGCCAAAAACACCATAAAAATTAAATAATTTTTTTGAAAAAAGAGAAAGAGAATAAGAGGAAAAGGAAATTTTGTGGGAGAAGGAAAAAGGAGCACAAAATTATGAGAAAAAAGTAGTCATTAGTAAGAAACTAAGGAATTAACCTAAGTTCTAGACCTCATTCAAGAAAAGAACTGAAAAGTGCACAATGGGATTAGTAAGAATGCAAACCTTAGGCATTCTTGGATAGACTCTTAGTACCCATTAAGATCTGGACACTCCTCAAGAGGTTGAGGAAAATGAAAAGCTAAAGTATTAGGTCTAAGGCTTAGGGAGTATTTGATCTCATTAACTAACTTTTGGTCTACAGGACTCAGTAACCTAAGCACCCTAACCTCACACACAGCCTGGTTCAGTAAGCGTAGAAATCAAAATCACGCAAAAGCATCACAAAATTCTGAAAAGTACACCTAGAGTAGGAGCGACCGATCAATACAAGTTGATTTGGACGAGTTCCAAGCGCGGAGAGGCGAGAAATCCCCTCGAAGATGCGTAACAAAATATCATCTCCTCGGTGCTTGTCTCTTAGGATATTTACATATCCTACTGGGGGCATGTAAGCACTCTGCTGGTTCAGATTCCATGGATGGCATTATCACGAAGTGTCAATTGCCAGGGTCTGGATTCGGCCACGGAACACCATGGATGGGATTATCTCAAAATCTCAATAGCCAGGGTTCCGGGGGTTGCCATGGGCGGTGCTATCTCGAAGCATCGATTGCCAGGAACCCTTGAGGATTAATGATGGGAGCAAGGAGTCTAATACAGACCATGTTGAAAAGCCAATCCTAAGCTAGAATTAAAAAGAAAAAGAGAGAGAAAACTCTCCAAACAGAAAAATTTTCTATCTCTCTCTCTCTTACAAAACGCACTGCGAACTGAGCTAGGGCTAAAAGCATTTCAAGCACGGGTGCTTTAACCACAAAGTCCAATAGACCTTAGGTTAGTTCTTGTAGGCCTTAAAAACCTTTGCTAGGGACTGAGGCTGAGGCTAAACAAATCTGGATCTTGATTGGTACTAGAGTACCTTTTAGGCCTATGGTCAGCATTCTAACCTAATCTAAGCTCAAATGAAAAAGCACTTATCTGAAGCTATTAAGAACTTCATGGTCTAGATCAAAGGTTGAAACCTTAGGTTTTTGCTAAGGGACTAGCAAAAGCTAGGCATGGAGGTATGATGAGAACCTCATCATGAGCCATAACTAGCTCAATTTGACTTAATACAGAGGATAAAAGCTCCTACATAACTCAAGGAAGGGCTTAACTTAGAGAATTTTGAGTTTAAGAAAATAAGTCATAAGGGGTAAAAATGCAATTTTACTAGCACAATCTGCAAACAGGGTAACTCAGGGTCCAAACATAGGTCAAACTAACCTAATAAGAAGGAAAGTGGGATGATCTGATCTGATAAGGGTTACAGCAACTCCAAGGAATTAAATGACAATCTGTAACCCTAAAACAAACCCACTTCAATTCACGAGGTTTGAGGTAAAGCAAAAGTCTACTAAACCCTCTAAAATTCATAAAAAAATAATCTCTAGGGTTAAGAACCTTCAATTTGGCCTTAGGAACCCATTTTGACCTACATTGAGAACCATGCCCAATTAATGATTTAATTTGGGTTTTTACGTAAATTAGCCGGTCGAACAAGGTCTGACCTAGAAATAAAATTCACCATTAGAATCCTTAGGCCCCATTTAGTCATGCATGAAAACTAGAGCCTAAAAAGAGACCTTCTTGACCGACTTTTCACTTTGGTCCTCATCCATTACTTTTTGACCCTTAACTTTTGAAACCCTCGCATTTTGGCCCCTAAGTCTTCATCATTTTTGCATTTGGGTCCTCCCTGCAAAACCGTGAGCAGCGCCATGCTCCGGTGAGGCATGGCGCCGTGAAGGGTGAGGGTGACCCCCTGCCAAGACAACGGGGTGTTCCCTGCGACGTCTGCTGTCACAGGGGCACCTCCACGATCTCTGCCTTCACCCACACCTTCCGTGCGAATGCCCGGAAGGTATGGGTTGCAATCCGGCCATCCTCCGATGAGGGAGGCACATCGCCTCCCTCTGCCCTCCTCTCTGATTCCACCTCTATAAAAGCCGCCCTCGTCCACCGAACTCAGGAGCTCGGTTCTGACGGAGAAACTCCCCCCCATTTCCTCTCTTCCCACTCCGGCAGAGGCCCTCCAGCTCCGGCGGTTCTTCCTCCTCCTCATCGCTCTGCCGCAATACCAGCAGCAGAGCAGCCTTCGCCTGCTCTTCCCGCATCGCGCCGTACCCAGCGCACGCTCTCCCGCTCTCTCCTCGCCGCCGCCCCCTCTCTCTAGGCACCTTCTTCTCCGGCGACAGTCGATACGACTGTCGCCCTACTCCGGCCCCCTTCGACTCTACAACTAGGTCAGAACTTCTCCCCACTTCCCCCTCTTTCTTTTCCTCACTATTTTACATTTGATTAAACTCTCGACCGACCTAACCACCCTCACCTTCTCTATCTCCGACCACTCTCCGACGAGTTTCCCCCGTCAATCCACCACTCCACACAACTCGCCACCTACCCCAAAAGCTCCGCCTCACCTCACCCGACACCCCCCGCCCTTCCACTACCATTCCACACCCCCACAACACTCCCCCGAATAAATCCACTTTTCCGGTCGCAGTCCGACCTAGGGCCGCCGCCAGACACCGCCCACAACTTGCCAGACCCTGCACCACCTTCGCCGTGTCACGACGAAGGTCCCCCGCTTGTCTGATTAGGCCGAGAGGCCGTTTTACTGTGAACAGGTCACCTACCCTCCACCGCCATTGCTGAGCAGGTGGATCTCCTTCCGCCTACATTTGCAGCCTCGCCCTGCCCAGCCTCAACTCTCTAGGTTGCGTGCTTTGCCTTCCCGCATTCGCCCAGGCCTGCAGCTGGGGCGAGAGCCTCACGCACAGTGGCAATTGCCTGCAGCTCTCTCAGCTGCAGGCACCCAATTGGGGTGGGACATTTAGTCCCACCTCGGAAGATTCTGCAGCCGCACACCCATATAAAGGTAAAAAGTGCTATAGGCTTATCGCCTCAGCACACGGGGTGAGGTCCCTCTCACCTGCTCACCCGGCCTCGTCCGCGACCACCCCTCGCGGACCTGGCCCGACCCGTTTACCCGACCTGCACTCCTCGCCCACCACCGCACGCTAGTGGGCCTGTACCCGAGTGCGACCCGTACCCGAATACCCGGCAGCTCTGGGAGAGCTATCCTACGAGCGAAATCTGAGAGAGAGAGACGCGGGGGAGGGTAGGGTAGGTTTTTTCCCTGACCAATCTGTGAATGTGCAGGCACAGAAGAAGAGAAGGCAGACCGCAGAGGAAGAAGGAGAAGAGAAAGAAGAAAGGAGCAGCCAGAGCTGTGGCTGCTTGAAGAAAAGCGAGGCGGAGAAGAAGAAGGCCGACGAAGAAAGACTGAAGGAAGAAGGAGGAGCACCAAGCAGCACTGTAGCAGCGGTGACTTAAGTCGTCTGATTGGACAATCAGACAACGCTCTGCTGAGGCAGAAAGAAGAAGAAAGAAAAGAGAAGCTAAAGAAGAAGGCGAGAAGCGCAAGGAAGACAGAGCTGAAAGAAGAGACGAAATAAAAGAAGCAGAAGAAGAAGAGGAACTGAAGGCAGAAGATCCGACAAACAAGAAGAAGAAAGAAGACAAAGATGAGAGAAAGAAGAGAAGAAAAAGCCAAGAGACCAACCTATCTCTCTCTCTCTCTCTCTTATTTTTGTAATAGAAATATTGTACTTCTAGAATACAACTTGCTCCCTGAATTCGACTTCGGGAACTCTTTTATTTCCGAGTAACAAATTGTATTAAACTGGTAACCACTTCTGTATGCTATACTATGACGAAATAATAGAACTATAGAGGTGAACCGCTCACCAATCTTACATTGTTGCAAGTAGATTAGATAGAAGTCATAGACTTGATCTCTTTCCCTATTAAAAATACCAAAAAAATTAGAAAAGTGAAAAACGACCAAAAACAAATAAAAGTGAAGCGTGGATTTTCAAAACCAAACGTTCGCTTCTCCATGTTCGACCTAGGACTCACTTTTCGAGTTTTGATTATAAATATTATCTGATCGACGCGTTTTGCGAGCTACGATGACGGGTCCTCCAAATGCCAATTTTAATTCGCGAAGCACGCCCACATCAACCGTCAACAGATAAATTTTACTGAAACTCAAAAGGAATTTCGGGTAGAACACAGGGAGGTAGATGTTTGATTAAAAATCGCATTTGTTTTTTTTGTCACAAAGCAGATTAGATGGTCGAATTGAATCTAAACTAGTTATCTACTTAAAGAATAAATAATAGAAGAAAGAGAGAGAATATTACAAATAAAGAGAAAATAGAGATAGAATAAACATGGATTTCATTACCAAAGAGCAATGTTCATTACAACTACTTGCTACAACTATTCGCTACACTAGAAAGCAGGAAATCTATACTATAAACTGGGAAATCTACACTAGAAAGTGGTACAAGAAGGTGGAGAGAAGATATCCTCCTCGATGGCTGCTTGGCGAACGAGCCGCAATGACAGAGCTCCTGGACGAAGGTGGTGGGATGCGGGATGAAGGAGAATGATGAAGGACGATGGAGAATGGGGCAGGAGACGTCGTAGCGGGATCCGCTTCCTGAATGGCGATGAGAGGACCACCGCAGAATTCTCCATGAAAGGGGTGAGAAGGTGGAAAAATTATATTTTTAACTCTAATGGAGCATCCCGGGTTTGGGACAAGCTCTTAGAGCTTTGGACGGGGTGAGAGAAGAGAGGAAGGGATCATGAAAGTGTGGGGGTTGTAGGGCTATTATAGCTAAAGTTTGAATGGGCAAATAGGTCATTTTAGCTTAAAACGTTAAATGGGGGGTCTTTAGTGATGAATTTAAGCATTACTAAAGACCCCACGTTGCTGAAGGATGTGCACACGCGCCCCCCTCCTCTTCCTCACTCAAAACGCACATCCATGAACACACAATATTAGCCGTCCGATCGTGAGATCGGATGGCTTAAAATCGATCTCGCCTGCTAATGTAAACATGTTTACACTATTTAAGATGTCTATTAATGCATGTTCTTAAGCATAGGATTGCCTTACATACTATAAATATTGCATAGCATGCATCATCTTGCATTTAGATTAGTTTGAATAAAATGGAGGTTAATTATCTCCATTTATGTTCAAGGATAGGGTAAAATTTTTATCGGGGCCTCGGATCAATGATCCAACCGTACAGATGCAATCAGGGTGATGATTGGAGTCCAACGACTCCAAGATCGCCCTAATCAGACATCTGTGGCATCAGATAGAGACCGGGGAACCCTAGAAGATCAAGGGCCAAGATGGTGTGAATCCGCACTTCAAGCGACAAATCCGACCGCATCGATGGATTCGGATCGACGATCGTAGCCGAACGACGCAAAAATCGACTCAACCCAACAACCGTGGCACCATCTACATCATCCAAAAGATGAACGGCCAAGATTGCACCACGTGGTGCCATCGTAGCCACCCAGTCATCCGCACGCACCCACTGAAGGCATCCGCATCAACGTTTCCTCGCCGTTGGATCAAGATCCAACGGCTGGGATGCATCCACGCTTAAGTTAAGCGCCTGCCCATCCGTGCGCATAACATAGTGGGTGAGAGCGCTTAAGTGAGGCGCAGGCGCGAGTTCGAAATGCAGGAGGCAGGCGAGCGGGTGTGAGGAGCATCAGATCTCGATCGAGCGATCGTGAGCGCTCAATAGCACCCATGCGCTATCGCATGCCCACGCCTCATGCGAAATCGCACACGGGCGTAGCGCGATGCGAAGGCACTGCGAGGCGGGAGATAAGCCGTCTGATCTCACGATCGGACGGCTAAGATTTGCAGATTGTGAACGTGCGTTTCACATGCGAGCAGGCGAGCAGATACATGCGCTCCGCCCTACTACGCCCACAATGGGGCTTTAGCGATGGTTTTATCCATCACTAAAGACCCCTTATTTAATGTTTTGAGATTTAAAAGACCAATTTGCCCTCATTCCTTGCAAGTATAAAAGGAGGCCTCCTCCATACGAAATCTTCATCCTTCCTTCTCTCCCTCTCCAAAGCTCAAGAGAAGCTTGTCCCACACCTGGGATGCTTCTAACGAGATAAAGTCAAATTTTTATCCCCCTTTCAGAAGCAGATCCCGCGACAACTATGATGTGCTACCCCGTTCTCGTTCTTCCTGCTTTGTTCTCCTTCGTCCTGCTCCGTTCCCCGTCTTCCAGGCAACCTCCCGTCCAGCTCGTCCTCCAAGCTATCGTTGAGGAGGATATCTCTCTCCCCATTCTTTTTACTGCTTTCTAGAGTAGATTTACTGCTTTCTAGTGTAATCATTTTCCCGCTTTCTAGTCATAATGTTTTGTGTAACGAACAATCTCTTTGATAATAAATTCCATATACATTCTACATCTCTTTTTGGTTTTTGTTTGTAATATTCTCTCTCTCTCCTATTTATTGTAAATAGTTAGATAGTTTTTAATCAATTAATCTACTTCGTGACAAATAAAACAGACGCGTATTTTTAATCAAATGTCCTCCTCCCTGTGTTCAACCAGGATTTCTATTTCGATATAAATTTTGTTTGTTGAACACGAGTTCCTCGCTTTCAAACTACAACGATAGGTTCTTCAAAACCAAACACGTTAGCGTAGCAACCCGTAGCGTTCAACACCTGCGTCTTCGTCACGTGCCTGCTCGTGAGATCGGGCATGAACTTGTGCGTCCAATCGCGCGTGCATTTGATTGGTTGATCTGGGCCATTCGTAGCTGATCGTGCGGTCGAGATTGCACTCATCCACGCAAGGAGTGGCATGACGTAGGCGGCTCGAACTTTTGCTCCTTGCGCAAGCAGTGCCTTAACCACTGTGCTACATGGCAGTTTGAGGCGTGTGGATATCTTTGTGCATGGTTGATCTCGACCGTTAGATCTTCATCCAATGGTTGAGATCAAGCATTGATGATTTCTTGGAGTAGTGGAGTGGGAAGCCTTGGCCGTCCATCTTCTGTGAGTTCTAGATGGTGCCACGGATGTCGGATTGGACCGATTTTCATGCTGTTGGGCTACGATCATTCATCTGAACCCATCTGTGTGGTCGTATTTGTCATCTGATGTGTGTATTTACACCATCATGACCCCTTGACCTCTGATGTTTCTCAGACTGCATCTGATGCTACGAAAGTCCAATCAGGGCAATCTTGGAGTCATTAAACTCCGATCGTCGCCCTGATTAGATTTGTATGGTTGGATCTTCAATGTGAGATCCCGATTAGATGTTGCCTTGTTACTTGACCACAAAAAGGGAAAATTAACCTAAACTTTATACAACCTAACCTAAATGCAAGATGATGCATGTTATGCAATATTTATAATATATGATGCAACTCTACGTCTAAGAACGTGCAAAAATAAATGGTTTATGTCATATAAACATGTTTACATCAGCTTGCTTGGGATTTAAGAAGAACCCCACTTATTTTGTGTGTTTGTACGCACGAATCAGAGAGACATAGGAGTCGAATTTGATCCCAATAGGTTTCCTTAGGTGTGAACATCAATCCCACCAAATTTTGTGGGATTTGATTGAAGTTTGAGTAGGACTCTATTCGGTCAAAGCTTTCCTAGAAGTTGGTTGACCTCCAATGGCAGCAAGGACTTCTTCACAAAGAAGATGAAGTTAGGGGGCATTTTGTAAAGATTTCAATTACTGTGGGGCTATTTGAGAGGACTTGATCAGACTTGGACCAAAATGCAAACTAGGTTGAGATGATCTCATATTGGGCCAAAATTTTGATACAAACCTAATTTGGACCCAAGGAAGATAATGTTGAAGTTAGATTTAGGTTTTTCCCATGTTTGACTAGGTAAATTATGCAGAAGCCCAAATTAGGGCAACTTTCTATCTATGACTCTATTTTAGGCCAAAATAGGTTTTGATGGTCAAATCAAAGATACCAAACCCTATAGAATTTTTTCTATGAATTTTAGAGGGTTTAAGTGAATTTTATCTTGACCATAACCTCAGTTAATTAAGCAGGTCTATTTTTAGGGTTTCAGATGTTCATTAATTCTTGAAATGCATGAAAACTCGTTTCGTTCTGCATGGACCTACTTATTAGACATTAATGACCATATGACCTTTAATAAACCCCTGAAATACCCCATGGTTATTCTGTATTTGTAGAATGCTATTAATTTTGTAGAAATAACCTTGTATTCTCCTCTTCTTTTCAAAATAAGATATTGTGCCCTTAGGACCTTCTGATCGATATGTAGGAGCATTTGTCAACCTTTTTAAACTAAATTGAGCTAGTTATGGCTCATGATGGTCTTCCCATCATACCCCCATGCCTAGCTTTTGCTAGTCTCTTAGCAAACCTTACAGATCAAATCAGTTATCTCGGTCGGATGCAATCGTTAGGATGCCCTACTAAGCTGCAACTCTAGGAATCAAATCTTAATACCAGTAATAGGCCTAGAGGTACTCATGTACCAGCCTAAATCCAGACCTGACTAGCTTTTGCTTCAGTCTGCCACAAAGGTTTCTAAGGCCCGTAAGAACTTTCCTAAGGTTCATTGGACCCAGTGGTTACAGCACCTGTGCTTGTAACATGGGTAGTCCAGGTTCAGTTTGCTAGTGCATTTTTTTGTAAGAGAGAGGAATAGAAGAAGAATTTCATTTGTGGAGAGTTTTTTCTCTTTTTCTCTTTTCATTATTTTTTTCCTTAGATCCAACCTCAGATTGGCCCCAAACATGTTCTATAGCGGATTCCTTGTCCCCACCATCAATCCTCACAGGGTCCTTGCCAATCAATGCTTCGAGATAGCACTGCCCATGGTAACTCCCAGAACCATGGCTTTCAACACTTCAAGATAGAATCACCAATGGTGCTCTATAGCTAAATCTAGACCCTGGCAATCGACATTTTGTGATAATGTCGCCCATGGCATCTGAACTAGCACAAGGTGCTTATGTGCCCCCGCTAGGATATTTAGATATCCTAGGAGGCAAGCATCGAGGAGACGATATGTTATTACGCATCTTCGAGGGAAATTTCTAGCCTTTTCGCATTGGGAACTCATCCAAATCAACTTATTCTTTTGAGTCGCTCCTAATCTATATCTTAGGATCATTTTCATAATAGCATAAATGCTTTTTGGCATGATTTCATATTTAAGTGCACTAAACCAGACTCTGTGTGATTTAGGGTGCTTAAGTTACCGAGTCCCGCAAACCAGAGGTCAGTTAATGGGGCCGAATAATCCCTAAGCCGTAGACCTAATGCACAAGCTTTGCATTTTCCTTAACCTCATGAGGACTAATCTGGATCTTGACATGTACGTGAGTGTTTAAATCTCAGAACAGATCCAAGAGCCTAAGGTCGGTATTCGCCACTAATCCCTTAAGTTTTAGCCTTCTTGGTCTTAATTCATCATTTGATCAAACCTAGAAGTTATGTAAGTTCCATATTATTTTGAAGGGACTTGATGTAAACATGTTTATATTACATAAACTGTCTATTTATGCATGTTCTTAAGCATAGAATTGCATCACATATTATAAATATTGCATAACATTCATCATCCTACATTTAGATTAGTCTGAATAAAATGTAGGTTAATTGTCTCCTTTTATGGCCAGGTACAAAGCAACTTGCTAATCAGGAACTCAGATCGAAGATCCAACCGTACAGATTTGATCAGGGTGACGATTGGAGTTCAACGACTCCAAGATCGCCTTAATCGTATATTCGTAGCATCAGATAAAGATCGAGGAACCCTAGAAGATCAAGGGCCAAGATGGCATTAATCTACACTTTAGATGATAAATCCAACTACACTGATGGGTTCTGATCGACGATCGGAGCCTAACGGCATGAAAATCGATCCAATCCAATACCCGTGGCACCATCTACATCACTCAGAAGATGGACAGCCAAGATGGTGCCACATGGTGCCATCTCAGCTACCCAACCGGCCGCATGCACCTACCTCAGCTCATCTGGCCAATGCTTCTCCACCGTTGGATGCGCATCCAATGGCTGCGGGGCGCACATGCACGAAACAAGCGCTTGACACAAACACGTCCGCAACGCGTTAGTCGAGCGCTCTATCGAGAAGAGGAGGCGTGAGTTTAAGCCCCCGCAAGCCTCAATTTGGAGCAGGTGCACGGGTGCGATCAACCGCGCGATCAAGACCCAACGGCGTTGCACGACCGATAGCACCCATGCACTATCTGACGGCCCCACTTGACGTGGGATCGCACACGCAAGGCGCGTGCGGTTGAGGTGCGGCGAGGAGAGATCTAAGCTGTCCGATCTCACGATCGGATGGCTAAGATTTGAAGAATGTGGGTGGCTGAGTGAGGTGTGGAAGGCGAGCAGGCGCACGAGCGCCACCCACGAAAGCCACGTTCAGGCCTTTAGTGATGGATTTATCCGTCACTAAAGGTCCTAAATTAATGTTTTTCAAAATGTAATGACCAAAATGCCCCACTCCTTGCAACTATAAAAGGAGACCCCCTCCATACGAATTTCTCATCCTTCTTCTCTTCTCTTACCCCTTCCAAAGCTCTAAGCACTTGTCCCAAACCCGGGATGCTCCTCTAGTGTAGAAATCTTAATTTTTCCACCTTCATCCCCCTTCATGGAGCATCCTACGGTTGTCCTCTCTCTACATTCGAGAAGTGGATCCCGTGACGACGACGTCGTGCTGCTTCATTCTCGTTTTTCCCGCTTCGTCCTCCTTCCCGCTTTGTTCCCCGTCTTCCAGGCGTTGTCCCATCCGGCTCATCCTCCAAGTGATTGTCGAGGAGGATATCTCTCTCTCCATTCTTTTTACTGCTTTTAGAGTAGATTTACTACTTTCTAGTGTAATCATTTCCTGCTTTTTAGTCGTAATGAGTAGTGTAATGGACAACTTTTGATAATAAAATCCATGTTTATTCTAGATCCCTTTTGCTTTTATTTGTAACGTTCTCTCTCTCTCTCTCTCTTCTATTTATTATTTGTTAAATAGATAGCTAGTTTTCAACCAACTATTCTGTTTCGTGACAAATAAAACAAATGAGTATTTGTAATCAAACGTCCGCCTCCCTGAGTTCGACCTGGGATTTCTATTTTGGTATAAATTTTATTTGTTGAACCCGAGTTCTTTGCTATTCAAACTACAACGACAGGTTTTTAAAACCTAATTCGATAGCATAGTACTTTGACGTTTCAACATTTTGGCACCGTTGCCAGGGAGGTAACGCTCTTTGACTTTTTTCATGTTTTCCAATTTATGAATCTTTTACCTCACTTCTCTCCTTTCTTATTGTGATTGCAGGTACTCTTTTGAGACGAGCAAAAGAGGTAGATTAGAGCAAAGTGTTGTTGAAGGTTCTATAAATTTTCCCCCACCTCCCACCCATTAGTTTTCATTCCTCCACGTAATAACACAAACATAAATCAACCTTGGTGTTCTTATAAACTCTAAGGTTAGTTTTGTTTATTTGTTTGATACCTACACTCACCTCAACCTCCACATTTAAAAAGAAAAATTAAAAAAAAAAATCTCACAGAGGTACACAAGCTCATCTGATTTTCAAACTCAATCAGTAAACTGATTGTTAGAACCGATACACACATCCAAACACATAATTGAGCAGAAATCAGATTAGGTATTCACTTGTGTGCCTAATTAAGTGGCACAACAGGCCAATTGTTTGAATTGATTGGGCCGCACCACTTCAATTAAAACCAACTCATCAAGTAGCTGCCGCATAGGTTCAACTCTTAGGGATTTACCAGGTACTCCACATTCTTTTAAGTTTCAAAGGAAAACATCTTCACTTGTGCTTTCAAAACCTGGTGTGCCAACAAAATTTTTTTGAAAATACCTAAAGTTGAATCCTAAAAGCTACTAAGCAAGATTTGAACCCTAAAATTCATCGCATCAAAAATAATCTTGCTTGAAAACCACTGGTTGTGCATGCACACACACATCAATAAATTATTAAGGGCACAACCCAGATAAAGGGCCCATCACATTCCAAAGCACATTCAAACCTAGCCATAAATAAAACAGAGTAGACATTGTCCTTAGGGATTCGACTCGCTTTTTGGAGCCCAGAACGAGATTATTTTCGATTAGTCTATTTCTACTATTCAATCTGATGCCTAGCTAGGGGAGCAAAATCAAACAATTGTGGCTGGGGGGTACACTTGGAACTAGAGGCGCAAGCTGAAGGAGGAACCTTCTCCCTAGTCCCTCCCTCTAACTGGTTGGATTGAGCAGACAGAAGTAGATCAAATCATCTCTTTATCTCAAGATGAGTTTTAGGAATCTGTAGGTCTTTAGGCTAGTCCACTTAAGGACAGGTTTGATTATTTGTATTGGAGGGTGCCTTTCTTCCTCCCATCTAACATGAATCCTTCCACATTTTATATGCATTCCCGCTCTTTCCCTCCTGTTATGAGTTATCCTCAACATGACGATTATCCCGACATGTACTGTAACCAACCATCGGTTAGTTGGGACAACTCGTATTGGGGATACAATTCGAAACCTCTGTGTTTGGGGTCTAACCCTGAACACTATGATTGTGATTTCTATCCTTCTCAGAGCCACATCAATTATAGATCGCCACCCTTTCATGGACAACCTAATACGATCTACAATTAAGGAGGATACATTGATCCTTACCGGTCCTTTGAATACACTGCCTTTAGGTCATCACCACTTTTTGAACAATCCGAAATGACCTATTATCAGCAAAGGTATCACGAATCTCAATTCGTTAACTCCTCTACACTGATCCCAAACCCACCCAACCCTAAAACAAGTCATTTGGTTCAAGGTAACCAGGTTCAAGATAAGGTTTTGGCTACCTTGACGAATACCATACAATCTTTAGAAGTTCAGCCAATACCTTGCATTGAAAAATTGGAGTCCCTAATTGAGATGATTAATGATTTGAACAAGTATTTGTTGGATTGGCACCAGGATGTTAAGGATAAGAACTTGGGTGAGTTTCTACTTGGGAAGTTAGCAAAATTGAGAATGAGATTTATGGTTGCTTTAGTTCAATCGTGGGATGATTCCCAGGATGAACCCCCCTTTAGGAGAGCCAATGTCAAAACCTGCTCAGGCACTTATTTAGGGGGACACATGTTACAAGGATGACCAGATTGATTTAGAGCAACCAATTAAAGATAATCTAGTTTCTTCACCTGAAATCCTTGAGCCAGGGTATGAGGAAATGTGTGTCTCCATGGATCAGAAAGTGATAGATAATTTTGGGACATACATTAATATGGATTTTGATTTCTTTGATTCTAATGGTGAAGATTCAATTTGTGAAGTCTCACGTGAGTTTACAGTACATGATTTCTCTGAGACGATTGGGCCTGAGGAATCTGATAGATCATTTGATGGCCCAATAACTGAGGAAACTAATCTTATTGGGGCTCACATGACGGATCCATAATCGCATTTTCTAGAGGATTCAATCTAATGCCCCGATTGTCAGTTATACCCCATTGAGCTTACGGAGAATTTTGTTTTTGAGATAATTAGACCCAAGTCAATTTTGCCTCAGCCACATCTTTTAGACTTGGAAATTTCAGATAAGGTGATTAATATGCAGGAGGTTCCAAAATTTGACATTCTGAAGGAGGATAGGAGCTGGGAAATTTTGATTTGGGAAGCAAACTCTGGAGGAAGTAGAAGACTGCGTCTAAGGGTTCCAATTAATCTGAAATCATCAAACCAGGACCCTTACGACATTTGTTCTGAGGATGTCCAACCCAAGCACACATTCATTGATTATCCTTTTGATCTTAAATTCTCTGTAACCTGACTTTTTGGTCTTGGGTTGCATCCTCATAAATCGTAGGCCCAACCCCGCTTGCATATTGATTTTAGGTTCCGGATAATTTTTATCCAGAACCTTAGATATTTTCGATCATGGGGTATGGGACTGCACCATAATTTGGTCTATATTTGTGGACATCTACTGGCAGGTCAGAGGTTTTATCTTTTTATTGTGATTCTGACCTACACCTGTGAATTCTTTATTTCTCTTCTTTTTATAGTGTGCCTAGCTGGAGGAACTACATTCAGCACTTATACAGTTTCTGTTTATCTTGGAGTGGACCCGTTATTCACGCAATTTAGGTGCTTTCTATTCTATTCCACTCTGTTATATGTCTTTTTAATACAATGAGGACATTGCATTAGATACGCATGGGGGGGTGGATATTCATCTCTGAATTATTTCATCAACTCCGTAGATTTATTTTATTTTCTTTTATTTATTTAAAAAAAATTGAATTAGGAAGGAATACTTGGACATCAACACTTTTCAATCTTAGGAAATATTACATTAAGATATGAACACAAAGACCCTTCAGGTCTTTGGGCTTAATCAGTCCGTGTATCCACTAAAATGTGGATTTTTTTTCGAGTCCTCGCCATCTTAATTCTATGGTAATTTGATCAAATAAGTTTGGGTGATAAGTACACGACTTATCAACCCACCCTCTGATTTGAGGGAACATTAAGTCTAAAGCATCTACACGCTAACTTTTCACTGACTTGTTGATCGACGATTTTAGCGGAAATTGGGTAGTTGGTGAACCTTCTAGGGTGATATGGCTGGCAAGTTATCGTGGTAATAGCGCATAGGTAGGTTGTCTAGAGCCCAGTCATTGGACCATTCTCTTCTTGCTGCCTTTAGGTAAATCTTAGACCAGGGAAGCCACCTACTTAAAAAAAGAAGAAAGTCGAAAAGAAAAAGAAAAGGAAAAAAGAAAAAGAAAACAAAAGAAATAAATCACACTTCACCACAAGAGTATGGCTGGCAAGTTGTCGGTGGTAACAACTCATCGACCGGTTATCCAGAACTCAGCTTCAGAAATGCATTGAAAATTCCCAAAACACTTAGGAGGAAGTGGAGAAGTAGAATAAATCTCGGAGATATACACTGGATTTACCCTTGTGTTGACCCCATAAAAATAAAAGTAGGGACGAAGTTACCGGTCGTAAAGATACACTTTTATGCAGAACTCTCTTTTTAAGGTCACCCAGAGGTGTAGAAAGCCGAAGTCGGTTTTAATTGCTGATCAATGAGTCTATCACATTCACAATAAGATTCTTAGAACTTAGGGTTCTCATCAAATCATGGGTGGGTTGGATGGCTGTAGAAAGCCACTCTTTAACCCTAAGCTCAAAAATCCAAAAAAATTAGAAAAGAAGAAAAAGAAAAAAAGAAATTTTTCTTTGAATAAGGTGAGGGCTTGAGGTGGTCTGCATTTTGGCCGATACCCAGGTGCTGTTGTGTCTTTGAAAGTTCAGATCTTAAGTAAAAAATTTTTTTACTATTGAAAATAACTTATGCCCAAGTAATCCAACCTAATTCTTTTATAAATAGCATGTAGTTTTTGCTAGGGACTAGCAAAAGATAGGCATGGGGGTGTGATGTAAACATGTTTATATTACATAAACTATCTATTTATGCATGTTCTTAAGCATAAAATTGCATCACATATTATAAACATAGCATAACATGCATCGTCTTGCATTTAGATTAGTCTGAATAAAATGTAGGTTAAGTATCCCCTTTTACGGCCAAGGACTGAGCAACTTGCTAATCAATACCTCGAATCGAAGATCCAACCATACAGATCTGATTAGGGTAACGATTGGAGTTCAACGACTCTAAGATCGCCCTAATCGGATATCCGTAGCATCAGATAGAGACCAAGGAATCCTACAGATCAAAGGCGAAGATAGTGTTAATCCGTACTTCAGACGACAAATCCGACCTCACGGATGGGTTCAGATCGACGATTGTAGCCTAATGGTGCGAAAATTAATCCAATTTGATACCCGTGGCTCGATCTACATCACTTAGAAGATGGACAGTGAAGATGGTGCCACGTGGTGCCATCTCAGCTGCAAAATCGGTCGCATGCACCCACCTTAGCTCGTCTGGCCAACGCTTCTTTGTTGTTGGATGTGCATCCAATGGCTGCGGGGCTCACACACGAAACGAGCGCTCAACACAAACATGCCCGCAATGCGTTGGTGAGCGCTCTATTGAGAAGAGGAGGCATGGGTTCGAGCCCCCGCAAGCCTCAATTTGGAGTGGAAGCACAGGCGCGATCAGCCACGCGATCGAGATCCAATAGCACCGTGCGGCTGATAGTACCCACGTGCTATCTGATGCCCCGACTTGCCATGGGATCGCATGTGCAAGGCACGCGTAGTTGAGGCGCAGTAAGGAGAGATCTAAGCCGTCCGATCTCATGATCGGACGGCTAAGATTTGAAGAACGTGGGCGGCTGAGCGAGGTGCGGAAGGCGAGCGGGCACACGAGCGCCACCCACGAAGGCCACGTTCAGGCCTTTAGTGATGGATTTATCTGTCACTAAAGGTCCTAAATTAATGTTTTTCAAAATGTATTGACCAAAATGCCCCTACTCCTTGCAACTATAAAAGGAGACCCCCTCCATATGAATTTCTCATCCCTTCTCTTCTCTCACCCCTTCTAAAGCTCTAAGAGCTTGTCCCAAGCTTGGGATGCTCCTCTAGAGTAGTAATCTTAATTTTTCCACCTTTGTCCTCCTTCGTGGAGCATCCTGCGGTTGTCCTCTCTCTGCATTCGAGAAGCAGATCCTGCGACGACGACGATGTGCTGCTTCATTCCCATTCTTCCCGCTTCGTCCTCCTTCTTCCCGCTCCATTCCCCGACTTCCAAGCATCATCCCATCCGACTCGTCCTCCAAGCGATCGTCGAGGAGGATATCTCTCTCTCCATTCTTTTTACTGCTTCTAGAGTAGATTTACTACTTTCTAGTGTAATCATTTCCCACTCTCTACTCATAATGAGTTGTGTAATGAACAATTTTTGATAATGAAATCCACGTTGATTCTACATCCCTTTTGCTTTTATTTGTAATATTATCTCTTTCTCTTCTATTTATTATTTGTTAAATAGATAGCCAGTTTTCAACCAGCTATTTTGTTTCGTGACAAATAAAACAAACGCGCATTTTTAATCAAACATCCCCCTCCCTAAGTTCGACCCGGGATTTCTATTCCAATATAAATTTTATTTGTTGAACCCGAGTTCTTTGCTATTCAAATTACAACGACAGGTTTTCAAAATTGAATTCGATAGCGTAGTACTTCGACGTTTCAACAGGACTTAATTTTTTTTTCTGTTTCTTTTTGCTCCTTTCTTTTCTTTTCAATTTCCTCCCTCCTTTTTCTCATTTTTCTCTCAAATGGATCTTCTTTTTCCCAACCTCCCCTATTTTTATTTTTTTATTTTCATTTTATTTTATTTTGAGTGAAATCCTTTTGTAAGATTTTATTTTCATGTCGTTTTACACTTTAATACCGCCCATGCCTATGGCTTGTAATGTCCTCATTTTAAATTAGGTGGGTTCGAGTTTAGCTTAGATCGTACATTAGAACAGGGTTAAAGGGTGGTTGGATGGGTCGGGGTGACTGCTGCAGATGATTTTAAGCTCTAATACGTGTACCAGAGGTGGAGTCAGCTATTCTAGTGGATGAACCCTAATGTGCAATATGAGTTCAGCAAAGAGTTATGTCAAAAGGATTTCTGGTTTTTCTAAAAACTGACAGGTTGCCTCCCGTTAAGCGCTAAGTTTAACACCATCAGCTAGGCACAATAAGCTTAAGGAGAATGGAGATCAAAAGATAGCTCAGCCAAGTTTATGTCAATGAGTTCAATGAATGGTTTGAGTCTCTAATCATTCACGATAAATGTTTCAGAATCACGGCTGAGTTCACTGATTTCTATAGCCCCATTTCCAAAAACACGTCTGACAAGGAATGGTCCAATCCATTTTGATCTGAGTTTGCTTGGGAATAGTTTGAGTTTGTCATCAAAGAGTAGGACCTTCTGACCGGGATGGAAAGTTTTTCTTGATATGTGTTTGTCATGAAAGGATTTGACCCGTTCTTTGTAAATTCGCGAGTTCTCGTACGTGTCATTACATAGTTCCTCGATCTCGCTCATTTGCAATTGTTGGTGGTTCTAGCATCATCAAGATCTAGATTACACTTTCATACTATTGATTGCACAGCAATCATAGGCCCTAATTCGCCTGAACTAAGGTAGAACCTAGCTTAACATGGGCATTCTGCATGCATACACATCATACTTTGCATCTTAGATGATTTATATGTTTTATACATAACAATGTGCTAGTTGAGTGGTATTAATAATTGTAGGTAAGTCAGGGCTGCAGATGACCGATCCAACCTTATGGATCAGTTTAGAATGACGACGGGAGTCTAATGCTTCCAAGATCGCATCAATCAGACTTCCATAGCACCCTAGGGAGTCCGCAGAAGAAGTAGGAGCCAAGAGGCAAATTGAAGAATATCCGGACCTCAGATGACAAATCTAATTGTATGGATGGATTCTAATCGATGTTCGTAGTCCAATGATGCAAAAATCAACTCAATCAGAGGCCTACATCATCAGATACATGGAGAAGAAGATGAACGACCACGATGACGCCACATGGCACCATCGCAGTCGCCCCTCACCATGCCCCAATCTCAGAAGGAAAGATGTGGGCCATTGGATCATCATCCAATGACCGCGATGCATCCATGTCAACTGCCTCCAGCTGCATCATCAGATGAGGATGCGATCTCGACCATTAGATATCCATCCAACAGCTGAGAATGGTTGTGTGAAGATTTGGAAACCTGACACAAATGCATGCACAACATGTTGGTTAGCACCTTTGTGCCTAAGCAATCGACGCGAGTTCCAGCAGCGCCCAACGTGAAATTAGGAAGAGCAGCGAGTGCGAGCGTGATTGACCATTGGATCATCGAAAGGTGGAGGCATGGATGCGTGGCTATTGTAGCGGAGTCGGATGAAGACGTACATGATGACGCGTGCCTTAGGAATTGAGAGGGCACGACGCATGCCCTTTAAGCAGTCCGATCGAAAGATCGAATGACCGAGAAGGCTTACGAGTAGAGGCACAGATTAAGGCTGTGCGGGTGTGCGGAGGCAGTAGTGAGTGGCGGGCGAGCGGAGAATGTCTGATGAAGATCCAAGGGCACACATTACGCCACGTGTCAGCACCATATTAAATAGTGAATAAGAGAAGGATTTAGAAAAAAAGCTTTAGATTAATCAGAACCGTTGATCTCCCGATCAACAGATCTGATTAATCTAAAGCTTTTGCACAAAATTAAGGGCTCCAATGCCCTAAATACCCTTCACAAAAGCTATAAAAAGTTACCTAAGGGTCCCCTTTGAAGGCATTCCATGTTTTCTTCTTCTTCCTCCTACAACTCTTCTACGTTCTTCTTCTTCCTATCTTCTCTACCTCCATCTCTACATCTCTGTTTGAAGTGTCCGTTGAGCCACCTTGACCGATCGTTGCTGCTATCCTCAACCTATCCAAAAGGCCACCATGAACCACCCATGGTGCCCTTGTTCTACTACATAGAGAGGTTATATTTATGCTTAGAATTTGTTTAGTTATAATTGCATGTATGCAATTCATGATCAAACTCTTTGATTGATATATATATATATTGTTATTCATTGTCTATGCTATTTAGTAATTATATTTCGAAGAAGAGCATGAAATTCAACGCACTTTCTACCTCCCTGTGATCAACCAAGACACACCAATTCCCTTAATTTATTTGTCGAGACGTATTTCACACTATACTACAACGCATTTATCTTTTACACGATCTACACCCTAAACAAATTGGTGTCGTTGCCGGGGAGGCACAGTGACTTTTGATTTCATCTCTAACATAGTACTTTTGTGTGCAAGTACAATGACATGAAGCGACGAACGAGGCAAAGCAGGTGCTGCGAAAATCAATTGCACACATTCTTGTTAGAAACTCGACCAGAAATTAAGTGTCATCTTTAAAATTCAATAGCTGTGTTTTTAATGCTCCAAAAATTCTAAAATTTGGAATGGAACTAGATTTCAAATTATCTTTCCAACACCCCCTTTTCCAAAAATGATTTCCTTCTATTGAATTTTCAAGAATTCATGGAGTACATACAGGTCAGATAGCTTGAATCTAGAACTTTTGTGAACTTTAGAAATCAATTCTGATCAACATACAAATCGGATTTACTCACGATTTGTGTGGTTTGAAAGATAATAAAATTATCTTTCATTATCACATTTTTACTAAATTTTTGGAGCATATTTTTTATTTTTTCCAATAGAAAAACCAACACGGGTTCTAAATCCCAGATTTGACCCCTGGTTTGTTAAAAATTCATAACTAATTGTTGGAAATAGTAAAAATTTTTTAAAAATACTCTCTGAAAAGCTTATTGGAAAAGGAATTTTTTTGCCAAGTTTTAAATCATTTGGATTCCATCTTACTAGAGATTATACAGTTGAATTGTGATCTACAATATGAAAAAAACTTAGAAGTGCATCTGCCAATAGGACCACATAGACTAACTTGGACTCTGACGAGTCCAAGGGTTAGTTGGTGAGGCAAGTCACCTTGTGGACTACCCATCATTTACTAAATTAAAGAAACAGGTTAAAATTCATGAAAATATATCAAATAACCTTCATTTGACTTGAAACTACTGGGTAGTTCCAACCTCTCCTGCAAATCCTAGTGTCTAAGCCTGCGGGGTAATGAAACTAAGGTGGGAGTCAAAGGAAGAACCTTCCACGTAGTCCCCTCGTAACCAACTTGTCCTGGTTAGCCTGAGAGGCGAGAATTCCTTGCAGTCGATCTCTCGCCTAATTTTTTTTTACTAACACAAACTTAAACGAAAAATTCGGTCATCTGATCCAAAGGACCAATCTAATTAACAAGTCCTTAGGCTTGTTCTGCTTGACTACACCAACCCTTTGTGTTGGTGTATGCAAGAAAGATGGTCCTTAAGACCTAAACTTATGGGACCTTGGGAGTCGAACCCAAGGCGGCAAAAGCGATTCTCGCCTGACCTCTCTTCTCAACCTTCTTCCACGCGATTAGCTGAGATGGCTAATCCTGGTCCTTGTGTTGGTCAGGACCCTCAGAATCAAGACCCAATGGCTCGTCTAGAAGACAGGGTCAAGGAAATGGAATAGAAATACAAGCAGAGCATCGATAGGATTCTCACAACACCTGACAGGATGCAGCATCCACCAAGCAGAGAATAACTGCGGGACTTCTACGATCCGGCAGCAACAATTATAGCACCTTAGATCCGAATTCCCATAGGTGGAGACACATTCGAGTTGAAGCTGAATATCATAAGTCTGATTCAGACTCATTTCCATGGAAACTCGAATGAGGATCCCTTCTAGCACATCGAAGGTCTGAGTCGGATTATAGAGTCAGTTCGACCCAGAAATGTAGATATTAGAATTGTTCTCATGAAGCTTTTTCCTTTTTCTCTCAAGGATAAAGTTGCTTATTGGTTCAAGACTATTGAGAGGCCAATTGGAGCTTGGGAGGAATTATGTCGCAAATTCCATCAAAAGTTCTTTCAATTGATCGAACAAATGCTATGAGGCGCACGATCATGACCTTTGCCCAAGGCCCTGGAGAGAAGCTACATGACACCTGGGATAGATTCCATGATCTTCTAAGGAAGTGCCCATACCATGGTGTACCCAAATGGAAACTCACTCAAGTCTTTTACCATGGGTTGGATGACACACATCGGTACCTGGCCGATGCATCAAGCAGTGGGAATTTCTTCGCGAAGGACGAGAATAGTGCATTTGAACTATTCGAGTACTTAGTAGAGAACTCAATGAATGCCACCTCAATGAACTAGTTCCAGCAACCTGGACAGCAATGAGTCAGCATCCATGAAGCTCAAGCCGAGTCTGCCCGAGCTGACATGGACATTATCACCAAAAAGATGGATAAGGTGGATCTCCTCGATAAGAAGTTCGATGAATTAATGCAAGCAATATCAAGATCTTCTGGTAGCACTGCTCCTTCTTACTCCTCTCAAGCATTTTGAGCCTCCTCTTCTCGTACATATTCGTTCACTCAGGATGTTTTCTCTCCATCTTCGCGGGATCCTGCATATCAGGAACCCGTGAACAATGTGGATCTGGCGCCATACAATCAGGGTTACACACCACATGATGATGTGAGTATCTATTCTTTTGATGAATTTACATCTGAGACATCTTCGGCCTATAGAGATGTCAATGCTATTCAGGGTTACGGGCGTAACAACCTATATTCTGAGACGTATAACCCTGGTTGGCACCAGCATCCCAATTTCTCCTAGTTTGGTAACCCACAGAGACCAAGTCAAGCTCCATACTACCAGACCAGACAATACTGGAATGTGCAAAACACATATCCTAGGTAGTAGCCATTCCCATCTCAATAACAACAAACCCATTCTATTTATCAGCCGCTGCACCAAGTTGCTAACTATCCTCCAAAGCAGGACGACCCTTTAGAGTCTCTGAAGGAGGAATTGCAAGCATCAATTCGGAAATCCACTCATGATAACCTGTAAATAATGAAGGCATTTGACGAACAAATTCAGAGCAAACAAAACACATAAAACCAGATGATTCAGGAGCGTAGATCACAGGGAGCTTTGCCCTCCGAACCTATCCCAAACCCTAGATATGTGCATAATCAGGGTGCCCTGCCTAGATTCCAAGCACCACAGGGGTGGGCACATGCTATTCTGCAAGAACCTCCAACACCACCTGGTTATGGGCTCGATCAGCCACATCTGTTGCCAAACCCTATGTATTCAGGCCAACCTGCTCCTCTGCCCTTCATGGACAGCACGTCGATGCAAAAGCTGTCACCTTAAGGAGCTGAAAGACTACACAGGACCCGCTACCTAGGCAAGCGGGTAATGATTTTTCGCGCGCTCTACTACAAGATGGCTCACAACCCTCTTCCTCTCACAATCCATCTTCATTAGAAAAAGGAAAGAAGCCCCTAGACCCTGAGATTCCCATCCTTTTCCCACAACTCTAATGCAAGATTCATCTTGGAAAAAGGATACGCGGAATTTCGAGGACTTGAAATCTATGTTCAAGGATGTTCACATTCAGGTCCTCCTTGAAGCAATAGATCACATCCCTATTGTTGCTAGGTTCTTCAAGGACTACTGTACTCCAAAGCGATGGCAGAAAATCAGACGACAGGCGATATTATCTGAGGAAGCCAACGCTATTATCTTAGCCGACTTACCACCCAAAAAGGACTCGGGCACACCACTGATTTCCTACCTTTTGCAGGATTCCCTTTTTGATAAGGCCCTTCTTGACTTAGGGTAGTCCATCAACTTAACTCCCACTGCAATATTCGATCGATTTTGATTTGGGGAGTTAAAGCCCACCCCAGTTACCATACAGTTGGCTGACCAATCAATGAAAACACCGAGGGTGGTGGTTGAGAATGTGATCGTGAAAGTCCAAGGATTCTGCTTTCCAGCGGACTTTTTTGTTCTTGATATGGAGGTTCCTCCTAATCTCCAGATGCACCGATTATTCTAGGTCGCCCGTTCTTGGCAACCGCCCACGCATACATCGACTATGCATCAGGATGCGTGGAGATTGCCCTAGGTAACGAAAAGCTTAGACTAGACATTTTCAGGGCATCAAGGAACTTTGATTGCGATTTAATCGAGGAGGATGGTGAAGATGAAGATTCAGCTTTCTGTGGGAATGTTGGGCTCCTTTGTAGCAACCTAATGGCACATTCATCTTCACTATCAGGGGTCTTAGATCATGATCCACGCAAGTCTGAGACTAATGACATACACATTTCAACCCATGGATCTGGTTGTCATGGGTGCTCATCTACGCCTAACACCCCTGATCCTGACTATCCTGTCCTATCCAGCATTGATATCTTAAGATGAGATTACATGACCACTGCAGAAGAATTCTCCATTAGTCAGGATCAGCATATTTCCATGGTTGTTTCCTCTCCTCCCCCGCATAAACCCTCGCCCCACCCTCTGCTACTAGAGTTACAACCCTTACCTGACTCGCTCAAGTACGTGTTTCTGGGAGAAAGTGAGACGTATCCTGTGATTATCAATGCTCACTTGACTCCAGACTATGAACACCAATTGATTTTCGTTCAGCAAGCACATAGGGTTGCTAGCAGGTGGGGCATTACTGATCTCTGTGGGATTCGCCCATCATATTGCACTCACCATATCTAGACTGATGAAGGGGTGAGACCATCGAGACAACCTCAGAGATGCCTAAATCCAAATATGTTGGAGGTTGTCCAGAAGGAGATCATTAAATGGCTGGACAAGGGCATTATCTATCCAATTTCCGACAGCCAGTGGGTGAGTCCAATTCAGATTGTGCTAAAAAAGGCAAGACTCACCATGATAAAAAATGAATTAGGAGAATCCATCCTGACTTGCACAATGACTTCTTGGCAGGTCTACATTGATTGTAGGAAGGTAAACTCGGCTACCAAAAAGGATCATTTTCCTTTACGCTTTATTGAACAATTTTAGAATCGCTGGCCACAAGTAGTTTCTTCTACTTTCTAGATGGATACTCAGGGTACAATCAAGTAGCGATCAACTCGGAAGATCAAGACAAGATGAATTTTATGTGTCCCTTCGGAATATTTGCTTTTAAGCAAATGCCCTTCGGCCTCTGCAACGTACCAGCCACTTTTCAACGATGCATGATGGCCATCTTTTTAGACATGATCAGGGACTGTGTAGAAGTGTTCATGGATGACTTCTCCATGTTTGGAGACAATTTTTTGTCTTCTCTTGACAACCTCACAAAGATCCTGAGGACATGTATAGAAGTTAACCTAGTACTTTCGTGGGAAAAAAGCCATTTTTTGGTGAGGGATGGCATCATACTAGGCCATAGGATCTCCTCTAATGGACTCGAGGTCGACCGAGCTAAGTCCAAAATCATTTCCCGATTACCTCTGCCTAGCTCGATTAGGCAAATCAGATCATTCTTAGGGCAGGTCAGATTTTATCGAAGATTCATTCAAGATTTCTCAAAAATTTCTCATCCATTAATGAATCTTTTGGTAGCCAACACTCCCTTTGATTTTGACTTCTTGTGTCTTAGTGCTTTCGAGACCTTGCAAAGCAATGTTTCAAGTGCACCTATTCTCCAACCTCCCAACTGGTCCCTCAACTTCGAGATGATGTGTGATGCCTCTGACTTCACCATTGGAGCCGTTCTTGGCCAGTGTCAAGAGTGCCATCCATTCATAATATACTATTCTAGCAAAATACTAAATGAGGCGCAGTGTAACTATACAGTCACTGAGAAAGAATTACTAGCTGTGGTATTCGGGTTAGAGAAATTCAGGTCATACTTTCTTAGGTCCAAAGTTATCATCTACACTGACCATTCTACCCTCCAGCATTTGTTGGCAAAAAAGGATGCCAAATGCCTCCTTATCAAATGCATCGTCTTTTTGCAAGAGTTTGATGTCGAGATCCACGACTAAGCTGGAGCACATAATGTTGTGGCGGATCACTTGTCTCAACTAGACCCATACCATATTCCGTACTCCCCGCTGATATCAGACTGATTTCCAGATGAGTCTCTGCTGTCTATTTACTCTATTGAGTTTCCTTGGTACATTGATATAGCAAACTATCTCATCGCAGGCAGGCTATGAAACGTCGGTTCTGTTATAACGTTGTAGTAAAGCCGGTTATTACCAACATTTCAAATATAAATTTTTTTTACTCAGAAAAATAAAAGAGTTCCCGAGGTCGAACTCAGGGAGCAAGTTGTATTCTAGAGATATACATGTTTCTTTTACAAAAATAGAGAGAGAGAGAGAATTTGTTGTTCTCTTTGTTCTGCAGAGGGGGGTGCTCTTCTTTCTCTCTTTCTTTAGATCTCCTTCTCTGTTCAGGTGATATTCTTCTCTTGCAATGGTGGTGCTCTTCTTCTTCTTCCTGCTGTTCTTCCGTTGGTGATGTTCTTCTTTCTTCAGAGCTCCTTGTTCTTCTTCTTCTTTCGCGTTGGCCGTTGCTCTTCCTTCTTCTTCAGCGGGTCTGCTTCTTCTTCTTTGGCTGCTGACCTTCCGTCGTATGCCCCGGTGCTGAGACGACTTAACGATGCCTTTGCTACAGTGCAGCAGCTCCTTCTTCTTCAGCGGCTCTGCTTCTTCTTCTTTGGCCTGCACACTTCAGAATTTTTTCGTCAAGAGGCAAAACCTACTCTACCCCCCCCCTCCCCCGCGTATCTCTCTCTCTCTGAAATCACTCTTCGGAAGCTCTCCCAGAGCGCTACCGGGTAATCGGGTTCGGGTCAGGCCCGGGTCCAGGCCCACCGGCGTGCGTGGTGGGCGAGGAGTGCAGGTCAGTCTAATCGGGTCGGGCCAGGTCCGCGGAGCGTGGTCACGGACGAGGCCGGGTCGGGTCGGGTGAGAGGGACCTCACCCCGTGGTAACTGAGGCAAACAGATGGTGGCACTTTTGCAATTTATGTGGGTGTGTGGCTTCAGAAATTCCCGAGGTGGGACTATCCGCGCACCCCTTTTCTCTCACGCCTGCAATAGGGATGGTGCTTCCAATTGCAACAGCTGTTGAGGCTCGCAACTCCAATTGAGGGCCAGGGTGTGTGCGCAAGACTCTTTCGCGCAGCCTAGGTCTTCAACCTGGGATATCTAGGCTTGGAGCAACCTCAAGCAAGCTTCGAGCTTCCTCGCCAATGGCGGTCAAGGCCTGGAACCTGAAATCAATAGAACGGCCTCTCGGCCAAATCAGACAGGCGGGGGACCTTCGCCGTGGCACGGCGAAGGTGGTCAGGGGGTCTGCAGGGGGCGAGATGGAGCTAACAGGTCGTCCTAGGTCAAACTGTGAGCGAAGAAGTGGGTGTGTTCGGTGGATCTGCAGAGGGTGTTTGGTGGGAAGTGGAGGGGCGGAAGAGGATCAGGGTGAGGAGGCGGAGGTTCTGCGGTGGTCGGCGAGCCGTGTGGGTCGCTGAGGTGATGGGAGCGGCTCGCCGGAGGGTGGTCGGAGGCGGAGAGGATGAGGGTGAACAGGAACGGTCGAGGGTTTAATTGACTAAATTGAAAGCGGGGAAAGAAAGAGGAGAAGAAGGGGAGTAGGTCTAACTTACTTGCAGGGACGAAGGGGGAGGAACAGGGCGACAGTCGTATCGACTGTCGCCGGAGAAGACGATGCTCAGGGAGAGGGGCGGCGGCGAGCAGAGGGCTGGAGAGGCGCCAGCTGGGTGCGGCGTGGCGCGGGAAGAGCAGGGGAGGAAGTCTCTGCTGCTGGTAGTGCGGCAGAGCGAAGAGGTGGAGGGGGAGGAAGCCGCCGGAGCTGGTGAGCGTCTGCCGGAGAAAGAAGAGAAGAAAGCTGGGGGTTTTCTCCGTCAGATCCAGGCTACCTTCGTCGGTGGAGCGGCGGGGGGTATTTATAGGGATGAAGCAGGGAGGAAGGCGGAGGGAGACGACGTGTCTCCCTCGCCGGAGAATGGTCGGAACATGAACCCATACCGTCCGTGCGTTCGCACGGCCGGTATGGTGGCCTACAATGTCCAGGGGGGTGCTCCTGCGACGGCTGACGACGCAGGGCACCCCCGGTACACTTGCCAGGTCCCCCACCTCACCCTGCCCGGCGCCATGCTCCGCGCAAGGTCGCCGGAGCATGGTGCTGGCAGGGTTTTGCAGGAGGGACCTGATTGCAAAGAACGAAGGAGAGTTAGGGGCCAAAATGCGAGGGTTCAAAAGTTGAGGGCCAAAGAGTAAATATATGAGGACCAAAGTGTGAAGTCGGTCAAGGAGGTTTCTTCTTAGGCTCAAGTTTTTATACATGACTAATTAGGACCTAAGGAATCTGATGGTGAATTTTATTTTCATATTAAACCTTGTTTGACCGGTCAATTTGCGCAAAAACCCAAATTAAGTTATTAATTGGGCATGGTTCTCAATGTAGGTCAAAATGGGTTCTAAAGGCCAAATTGAAGGTTCTAAACCCTAGAGATTATTTTTCTATGAATTTTAGAGGGTTTATTCTATTTTTACTTTGCCTCGAACCTTGTGAATTGAAGTGGGTTGTTTTAGGGTTACAGATTATCATTTGGTTCCTTGGAAGTGCTGTAGCCCTTTCTAGATCATCTCATCCCACTTTTATTCTTATTAAGCTGTTTTGACCTATGTTTGGGCCCTGAATTACCCTGTATGCAGATTATACTGGTAAAATTGCACTTTTACCCCTTATGACTTGTTTTCTTCTCAAACTCAGAATTCTCTGAGTTAAGCTTTTCCTTGAGATATGTAGGAGCTTTTATCCTTTGTATTGGGTCAAAATGAGCTAGTTATGGCTCATGATGAGGTTCTCATCATACCCCCATGCCTAGCTTTTGCTAGTCCCTTAGCAAAAACTTAAGGTTTCAACCCTTGTTCTAGACCATGAAGTTTTCAATAGTTTTAGATAAGTGCCTTCATAGATTAGGTTAGAATGCTGATCATAGGCCTAAAAGGTACTCCAGTACCAGTCAAGATCCAAATCTGTCTAGCCTTACCCTCAGTCTTTTAGCAAAGGTTTTTAAGGCCCACAAGAACTAACCTAAGGTTTATTGGACTTCGTGGTTAAAGCACCCGTGCTTGAAATGATTTTAGCCCTGGCTCAGTTCGCAGTGCGTTTTGTAAGAGAGAGATAGAAAGTTTTTCTGTTTGGAGAGTTTTCTCTCTCTTTTTCTTTTTAGTTCTAGCCTAGGATTGGCTTTTCAACACGGTCTGTATCAGATTCCTTGCTCCCATCATCAATCCTCAAGGGTTCCTGGCGATCGATGCTTCGAGATAGCACCGCCCATGGCAACCCCCGGAACCCTGGCTATTGAGATTTCGAGATAATCCCATCCATGGTATTCCGTGGCCGAATCCAGACCCTGGCAATTGACATTTCGAGATAATGCCATCCATGGAATCTGAACCAGCAGAGTGCTTATATGCCCCCCGTAGGATATGTAAATATCCTAAGAGACAAGCACCGAGGAGATGATATTTTGTTACGCATCTTCGAGGGGATTTCCCGCCTCTCCGCGCTGGGAACTCGTCCAAATCAACTTGTGTTGATCGGCCGCTCCTATTCTAGATGTTCTTTTCAGATTTTTGTGACGCTTCTGCGTGATTCTGATTTTTACGCTTACTGAACCAGGCTGTGTGTGAGATTAGGGTGCTTAGGTTACTGAGTCCCGTAAACCAAAAATTAGTTAACGAGGCCGAATACTCCCTAAGCCTTAGACCTAATACTTCAGCTTTTCATTTTCCTCAACCTCTTGAGGAGTGTCCAGATCTTAATGGGTACTAAGAGTCTATTCAAGAATGCCTAAGGTTTGCATTCTTACTAATCTCATTGTGCACTTTTCAGTTATTTTCTCGAATGAGGTCTAGAACTTAGGTTAATTCCTTAGTTCCTTACTAATGACTATCACTTTTTCTCATAATTTTGTGCTCCTTTTTCATTTTGTTTCTTTTCTCCTTCACAAAATTTTCCTCTTATTCTTTTTCGAAAAAAATTTTTTAATTTTTATGGTATTTTTGGCATATGTGAATTTTTTTGTTTGAAACATTTTCTTACAAGTTTTTGCACTTTCCTACCCCCCCATGCCTAAGATTTGCAATGTCCTCATTGTAACCTAGGGGGTCTTAGTTCATTCCTTAAGACAGAAATTTGGGTGAGTGGATGGGTCGGGTTGAATTTTTGCGGACGATTTCAAATTTCAGATGCGAACATCTGAGTTGGGGTCGGCTGTCTATAAGGGTGAACTTCGAGTGCTGAAAGGTGTCAGAACAAGTTTCAGGTTTTCAAAGAGAATGACGGGCTGCCTCCCGTTAAGCGCTGAGTTTTACGCCATCGGCTGGGCGCAATAAGCTCAAGGGGAACGGAGGATATAAGATGCCTCAGCCAAATCAGTAGAAGTTACATCAATGAACGGCTTGAGTCTTTGACCATTCACGATGAAAGGTTCAGAATCGTGGCTGAGTGGACTGATTTCGATTGCTCCATTTCCAAAAACCTGTCGGACCAAATATGGTCCGACCCACTTAGATCTCAGTTTTCCTGGGAAGAGTTTGAGTCGGGCATCAAAGAGTAGGACCTTTTGACCAGGATGAAAGATCTTTCTCGAGATGTGTTTGTCGTGGAAGGCTTTAACCCGCTCCTTGTAGATTTGCGAGTTCTCGTACGCGTCTGTGCGTAATTCATCGATCTCGCTGATTTGGAGTTTTCTGTGGGTCCCAGCCTTGGAAAGATCTAGATTACAGTTCCGTACTGCCCAATAGGCTTTATGCTCCAGTTCGACGGGAAGGTGGCATGCCTTTCCGTACACCAATCTAAAGGGAGACATGCCCAATTGGGTCTTGTGGGCGATCCTATAGGCCCACAATGCTTCCGGAAGTCGGGACGACCAGTCCTTCCTGTCAGGTCGAACAGTGACCTGCAGGATTTTCTTGATTTCCCGATTCGACAGCTCAGCTAGACCATTAGTTTGGGGGTGGTAAGGAGTAGAGATTCAGTGAGACACCCCGTATTTGGTCATCAGTGACCTAAACTGAGCATTTGTGAAATGGGTCCCCCCATCAGAGATTATTGCACGAGGAATCCCGAACCTTGAGAAAATGTGTTGATGAATGAATTTGAGAACGATTTTGTGATCACAGGTTCGGGTCGGTATGGCTTCGATCCATTTGGACACGTAGTCCACAGCCAACAGAATGTATTCGAAACCATCCGAAATAGGAAAGGGGCCCATAAAATCAATCCCCCAAACATCAAAGATTTCGCATACTAGAATCGGTTGCATAGGCATCATGTCACGACGGCTCATGTTGCCCAAAGTCTGGCAACGACTGCATGCCTTGCAATGACTGTGTGCGTCTTTGAACAGTGTGGGCCAGTAAAAGCCGCACTGGAGGACTTTTGATGCGGTTTTATGCCCGGCAAAATGGCCACCGCATGCCTGGTCATGGCAGAAAGAGAGGATATTGTTGACTTCCCCTTCCGGGACACATCTCCGGATGATCTGATCGGCACCTATGCGGAAGAGGTACGGGTCTTCCCAAATGTAATACTTGGCATCGGAGCGTAATTTGTCTTTCTTGGCCTTCGGCCAATCGGACGGGGTCTGATGAGATGCCAAGTAATTTACAATATTAGCAAACCATGGAAGGCTAGTACCAATAGTCAGCAGGTGCTCATCGGGAAAATGCTCAGTGATGGGTCCGGAAGGGTCTATCATTTCAGAAGGAAGACGGGACAAGTGATCAGCTACCACGTTTTGTTTTCCCGCTTTATCGCGAATCTCGAGGTCAAATTCTTGCAACAGCAAGATCCATCGGATCAATCGAGGTTTCGCGTCCTTCTTTGCAAGGAGATGCCTAACAGCCGTGTGATCCGAGTATATGATGACATGGGAACCCAGAAGGTATGATCTGAACTTCTCAAGGGCAAATACTACAGCTAGCAGCTCTTTCTCAGTAACTGTATAGTTACGCTGAGCCTCATCGAGTGTTTTGCTGGCGTAGTAAATGACCACAGGTTTCTTGTCATTTTTCTGCCCCAAAACCGCTCCTACAGCGAAGTCGGATGCATCACACATGATCTCAAAGGGTTGAGACCAATCAGGGGATTGTAGGATCGGGGCTTGGGTGACTCGGTCACGCAGGATTTCAAATGCTTGAGTGCATTCCTTGGAGATTTCGAAGGGAACATCCTTGGAGAGAAGAGTGGTCAGGGGGCGTGCGATTTTTGAAAAATCAGGGATAAATCGTCGATAAAAACCGACATGCCCTAAAAAGGATCGGATGTCCCTGATCGAGCTAGGCATAGGAAGGTGAGAAATCAGATTAACCTTAGCTCGATCCACTTGGATACCTTTCTCCGAAATTGAGTGTCCCAGGACAATTCCCTCAGGCACCATGAAATGGCTCTTTTCCCAGGAAAGAACCAAATTCACGTCGATGCACCGCCTGAGTATCTGGACCAAGTGTTGGAGGCAATCGTCGAATGATGCTCCGAAAACTGAAAAGTCATCCATGAAGACTTCCAGATAATCACCTACCATATCTGAGAATATGGCAAGCATGCATCGCTGAAAAGTAGCGGGTGCATTGCAAAGACCGAAAGGCATCCTTCGGAAAGCGTATGTTCCGAAGGGGTAGGTGAACGTGGTCTTTTCTTGGTCCTCAGGATGGATTGCCACCTGGTTGTAACCGGAGTACCCGTCAAGGAAGCAGAAGAACCTATTTCCCGCTAATTTTTCGAGAATTTGATCAATGAAGGGTAGTGGGAAATGATCCTTCTTCGTGGAGGAATTGAGTCGACGGTAATCTATACAGACTCTCCACGAGTTGGCTAATCGGGTAGGAATGATTTCTCCGGTCCCAGTCGTTATAGTGGTGAGTCCTGCCTTCTTAGGCACGACCTGAATTGGGCTCACCCAACGACTATCGGAGATCGGGTAGATGATCCCGGCATCTAACCACTTGATGATCTCCTTTTTCACGACCTCCTGCAGATTGGGGTTTAAGCGTCTCTGCATTTCACGAGAAGGTCGTGTGCCCTCTTCTGAATAGATATGATGAGTACAATAAGAGGGACTTATTCCAGTCAAATCATCGAGGGTCCATCCGATGGCTCTGCGATGTTGCTGGAGGACAACAATCAGACGGGATTCCTGTTCAAGACTAAGGTTGGAATTGATGATCACAGGAAGGGTCTGATTAGAACCCAAAAAGATGTATTTCAAATGAGCAGGAAGGGGTTTCAGTTCGAGGATGGGGTTTTCAGCAGCAGCGGGTGGTTCAATATAGATGTGAGGTTCAAGGGTGGGAGTTACTGGGTTGTTCACATCTGGATTTGACTCCTCTATTTGCGGGTCAAGATCCTTCTGTGGTTGATGAGGAATACTCAAGTCATTCTGGAGGTGTGATTCATCAACCAAAGTCTTGATGTCACAAATTTGCTCGATGACGCCGCAATTAATTCCTTGTTGGGCCTTAAATATATCAATTTTCAGTGTTTGATCTCCAAACTTAAGCTCTATTTGGCCCTCCTCACAGCTGATGTTGGCTCTAGCAGTAGCCAAGAAAGGTCTCCCTAGAATGATTGGTGTATCCCTAGGGTTCTCAGGTGCATCCATGTCTAAGACTATAAAGTCCACTGGAAAATAGAAATCCCGCACTCTCACGATAACATCCTCGAGAATCCCTTTTGGTGACTTTATAGATCGATCTGCTAATTGTAATGTCACCTCGGTTGGTTTCAGCTCAGATTCTTCCAGATGGTCAAGTAAGGATGTGGGTATCAGATTTATAGATGCACCTAAGTCTAACAATGCTCTATCAAGTTGGGTACCACCTATCTTACAGGAGATCAGGGGAGTTCCAGGATCTTTTGCCTTGGGTGGGAGTCTACTAAGGATTACAGAGCTGGCTTGCTCTGACAGAACAATTGGGCTCCCCCCCTTGGTTCGCGGCTTACGCTGGGGTGTACATATATTCTTTAGAAATCGTGCGTAAGCTGGTACGTGGCGGATTGCATCCATCAAGGGGATGTTTATGTGGACCTGCTCAAAGAGCTTGACCAGGTCCTCCTCAGGGGCCACGGGTTTGGTGGTCTTCTTTCCCTTGGTCAGGGCCTCGGGAAACGGGATCTTGGTTGGTTCCTCTAGGATAGGTCCAGGTTGTGGGTCTGGAACAGCGGTACCTTGGATAACTATCCTAGGGTCATGGTTATCAGGCTGGGATTGGTTTGGATAATGCGGGTCCTGAGTTGTCTTACCACTACGTGTTGTTACAGAATTTAATCCAGCCTGATTTTGGTTTGGATTTGGTAGGAGGGGTGGCTGCTGCTGAAATCCCGTACGAGAAGTAGAGGCTTCCATCTCGTCTGGAGATGGAGCAGTGGGGGCCTGATAAATCCATTGAGCGTGGCCTAAATTTGGATTCATAACGCGCTTCTGGGTTGGCACGTTATTTGGGTTAGGAAGAGGTTGGGAAGGGAGTGTGCCTGGCTGGCGAGAATTTGCCAACTGGGCCAGCTGAGTTTTAACTTCAGTAAGCTCGTCCTTGTGCTGTTTTTGAATGGCCGCATTCGATTTTTGAATGTTAGCCAGAGTCTGAAGGATTAAGGACATTTGATCTTGATTTGGCCCTGATGGATAAGTAGGGTTGGGCCGAGGCTGAGGCGGCTGGTAGTGATGAGAGGGCTGTGGGCGGGACTGAAAAGGTGGTCTTTGGGTTTGGGAATTTCCCGCCCACTGAAAATTGGGATGGTTTCGCCATCCAGGGTTGTAAGTGTTGGAACGTCGGTTCTGTTATAACGTTGTAGTAAAGCCGGTTATTACCAACATTTCAAATATAAATTTTTTTTACTCGGAAAAATAAAAGAGTTCCCGAGGTCGAACTCAGGGAGCAAGTTGTATTCTAGAGATATACATGTTTCTTTTACAAAAATAAAGAGAGAGAGAGAATTTGTTGTTCTCTTTGTTCTGCAGAGGGGGGTGCTCTTCTTTCTCTCTTTCTTTAGATCTCCTTCTCTGTTCAGGTGATATTCTTCTCTTGCAATGGTGGTGCTCTTCTTCTTCTTCCTGCTGTTCTTCCGTTGGTGATGTTCTTCTTTCTTCAGAGCTCCTTGTTCTTCTTCTTCTTTCGCGTTGGCCGTTGCTCTTCCTTCTTCTTCAGCGGGTCTGCTTCTTCTTCTTTGGCTGCTGACCTTCCGTCGTCTGCCCCGGTGCTGAGACGACTTAACGATGCCTTTGCTACAGTGCAGCAGCTCCTTCTTCTTCAGCGGCTCTGCTTCTTCTTCTTTGGCCTGCACACTTCAGAATTTTTTCGTCAAGAGGCAAAACCTACTCTACCCCCCCCTCCCCCGCGTATCTCTCTCTCTCTGAAATCACTCTTCGGAAGCTCTCCCAGAGCGCTACCGGGTAATCGGGTTCGGGTCAGGCCCGGGTCCAGGCCCACCGGCGTGCGTGGTGGGCGAGGAGTGCAGGTCAATCTAATCGGGTCGTTCTGGAAGGCGTTGTGGTCCTCGCAGGTCTGAGGAACCTCCTGAGAATCAGGGAAAGGAGGAATGGAGTTCCCCCGGCTGGTGAAGAAAGGATCGGATGATCTTCCAGTCCAAGAATCAGATGGGGGTGGATATGGATCCATCCCAAGGGAGGATCGGTGGAGGATATTTTGCACAGTCTCCTGTGTGGAAGGAGGTTGTGCAAAGGAGTTACGCGCAGAGGTGGCTCGCTGCAAGTGCTGAGTCAGCTCATCCACCTTCTTTTCAATGATTGAGACCTTGTCCAATCGACTGGCCATTAATTCCAGGTCGACTGATGCGGACAGGCCCTGCGTCTCATGTGCTCCCTTAAGATTCGTCGCTGCGCGGGTATTCGTCCTGTCGAATAATCCCATGGAGTCATTGTTGATGGAGTTCTCGCACATGTTTTCGAGAATCTCCCATACGGTGTCTTCATGTTGACCCATGATGTTTCCTCCGCAAGTTGCATTGACGAAAAGGCGGATGTCCTCACGGAGTCCCTGGTAAAAAGATTGGACTTGTTCCCATTTAGGAACTCCGTGATGGGGGCACTTCCTCATGAGATCCTGAAAACGATCCCATGCCTCATGGAGAGGTTCTCCTGATTGTTGAGTGAAGTGTGTAATCTGATGGCGCAAGGCGTTGGTTCGACCAACGGGAAAGAACTTTTTCAAAAACTCGGATTGAAGTTCTCCCCAAGTGTTGATCGGCCGGGTCTGAGTTTGATACCAATGGGCGGCCTTGTCCATAAGAGAAAAGGAGAACATCTTCATGAGAAGAATATCCCGATTTTGCGCATCTGATCCAAAAGTGTGGGCCAGATGCTTAAGCTGTTTGATGTGCTGGAAGGGATCTTCAGAATTAAGCCCATGGAATTTAGGTATAGCATGAATCATGTTGGGCTTTAGTTCGGAATCAGGTCCTCCAATCGGGATTCTAACTCGAGGCTCAATGGCCACCGCAGCAGGATTGTAGTGGTCCCGCATCATAGGACGCTGTGGTGGGTGCACGAAGTTTTGGAAGAGGTCATTGAGTCGCTGGAGCTGGTGTTCCAGATTATTTTCTTCCTCAACTGGCTGAGCCATGATGGGGGAAGAAGAAGAACTTGGTTCTGAATCAGAAGAGAGAATAATGTGAGGGTGTTGCTGCACAAACACGGGCGTCGAGGCTTGGCCTTGACGAGAGTGAATTTCTAAAGGAGGTCTTAAGGGTGGTCTTAGAGACCTCCTTCCGTACATGCACAGTTGGGAGAGGTAAGTTTAGAAGGTGCTGGACCCAATCAAGACACCCAAAAATGTGTTGGGTGACTATAGAGGTGCGGGGCAGATGGACCCCTTGATCAGAAAGATCGTCCACCTGAGAATTACCTGGGCAGCCAGAGAGGGAGAGTCCTGCGAAGACCCCTACACGGTAGAGCGTCCCCACGGGTTACAGGGTTTCCCCCACCCGACCTCTCTTGTCACTGCGGTTCCAGGTAGACCAGAATGGGGATCTTGACCTCTTAAGTCTACCAATTTTAAGATCAGGGTGCTTAAGGTTTCACTTGAACTTTAGTCTTTTTAAGTGCAAAGAGTGACCTAATTTAAGGTTGGTTAACCCAAGGGGTCAACTTTACCTATTGTTTTCTTTAAGAGCTTTTAGGTCCTGTCTTTTAGGGTTCAAGTGTTTAGAGAGAGCCAATTGTTTAGGATTTTTCTTGTTAATTATTTTCAATCAATGGCTTGGGCACACCTCTTTAGGATTTCCTCAATTCTTGATTAAGGGGTGTGTCTCTACTGAAATCCTAATGTTTGACCTTATGTTGGCTCTACTTGGTCCATTTAACTCTTTGTTGGGCAATTAGGGCTCAAGCAAGAATGTGTTAGCCCTTAAATACCCTTAATAGTGTGCAGGAGTGATGAGTTGAAGACATGCAACTTTTTATGATTACTAAGTATGGAAGACAGGTTAGCCCTATATTGCTTGTTCTTTTCTTTTCTTCCTCTTTAGAGTGTAGGGGTTAATAGTGAGAGAAAAGATTTACCTGTCTTTGGAGTGGTTGTGTGGTTGCTTGTCTTCTTGAGTTCCTGTAGCTGCACAAAAGAGAGGAGATTATCAGAAATTAAAAGATACAGGAATGTTTACCTCTAGAATAGCCGTTGCTCCCCGGCAACGGCGCCAAAATGAAACGTCGGTTCTGTTATAACGTTGTAGTAAAGCCGGTTATTACCAACATTTCAAATATAAATTTTTTTTACTCGGAAAAATAAAAGAGTTCCCGAGGTCGAACTCAGGGAGCAAGTTGTATTCTAGAGATATACATGTTTCTTTTACAAAAATAAAGAGAGAGAGAGAATTTGTTGTTCTCTTTGTTCTGCAGAGGGGGGTGCTCTTCTTTCTCTCTTTCTTTAGATCTCCTTCTCTGTTCAGGTGATATTCTTCTCTTGCAATGGTGGTGCTCTTCTTCTTCTTCCTGCTGTTCTTCCGTTGGTGATGTTCTTCTTTCTTCAGAGCTCCTTGTTCTTCTTCTTCTTTCGCGTTGGCCGTTGCTCTTCCTTCTTCTTCAGCGGGTCTGCTTCTTCTTCTTTGGCTGCTGACCTTCCGTCGTCTGCCCCGGTGCTGAGACGACTTAACGATGCCTTTGCTACAGTGCAGCAGCTCCTTCTTCTTCAGCGGCTCTGCTTCTTCTTCTTTGGCCTGCACACTTCAGAATTTTTTCGTCAAGAGGCAAAACCTACTCTACCCCCCCCTCCCCCGCGTATCTCTCTCTCTCTGAAATCACTCTTCGGAAGCTCTCCCAGAGCGCTACCGGGTAATCGGGTTCAGGTCAGGCCCGGGTCCAGGCCCACCGGCGTGCGTGGTGGGCGAGGAGTGCAGGTCAGTCTAATCGGGTCGGGCCAGGTCCGCGGAGCGTGGTCACGGACGAGGCCGGGTCGGGTCGGGTGAGAGGGACCTCACCCCGTGGTAACTGAGGCAAACAGATGGTGGCACTTTTGCAATTTATGTGGGTGTGTGGCTTCAGAAATTCCCGAGGTGGGACTATCCGCGCACCCCTTTTCTCTCATGCCTGCAATAGGGATGGTGCTTCCAATTGCAACAGCTGTTGAGGCTCGCAACTCCAATTGAGGGCCAGGGTGTGTGCGCAAGACTCTTTCGCGCAGCCTAGGTCTTCAACCTGGGATATCTAGGCTTGGAGCAACCTCAAGCAAGCTTCGAGCTTCCTCGCCAATGGCGGTCAAGGCCTGGAACCTGAAATCAATAGAACGGCCTCTCGGCCAAATCAGACAGGCGGGGGACCTTCGCCGTGGCACGGCGAAGGTGGTCAGGGGGTCTGCAGGGGGCGAGATGGAGCTAACAGGTCGTCCTAGGTCAAACTGTGAGCGAAGAAGTGGGTGTGTTCGGTGGATCTGCAGAGGGTGTTTGGTGGGAAGTGGAGGGGCGGAAGAGGATCAGGGTGAGGAGGCGGAGGTTCTGCGGTGGTCGGCGAGCCGTGTGGGTCGCTGAGGTGATGGGAGCGGCTCGCCGGAGGGTGGTCGGAGGCGGAGAGGATGAGGGTGAACAGGAACGGTCGAGGGTTTAATTGACTAAATTGAAAGCGGGGAAAGAAAGAGGAGAAGAAGGGGAGTAGGTCTAACTTACTTGCAGGGACGAAGGGGGAGGAACAGGGCGACAGTCGTATCGACTGTCGCCGGAGAAGACGATGCTCAGGGAGAGGGGCGGCGGCGAGCAGAGGGCTGGAGAGGCGCCAGCTGGGTGCGGCGTGGCGCGGGAAGAGCAGGGGAGGAAGTCTCTGCTGCTGGTAGTGCGGCAGAGCGAAGAGGTGGAGGGGGAGGAAGCCGCCGGAGCTGGTGAGCGTCTGCCGAAGAAAGAAGAGAAGAAAGCTGGGGGTTTTCTCCGTCAGATCCAGGCTACCTTCGTCGGTGGAGCGGCGGGGGGTATTTATAGGGATGAAGCAGGGAGGAAGGCGGAGGGAGACGACGTGTCTCCCTCGCCGGAGAATGGTCGGAACATGAACCCATACCGTCCGTGCGTTCGCACGGCCGGTATGGTGGCCTACAATGTCCAGGGGGGTGCTCCTGCGACGGCTGACGACGCAGGGCACCCCCGGTACACTTGCCAGGTCCCCCACTTCACCCTGCCCGGCGCCATGCTCCGCGCAAGGTCGCCGGAGCATGGTGCTGGCAGGGTTTTGCAGGAGGGACCTGATTGCAAAGAACGAAGGAGAGTTAGGGGCCAAAATGCGAGGGTTCAAAAGTTGAGGGCCAAAGAGTAAATATATGAGGACCAAAGTGTGAAGTCGGTCAAGGAGGTTTCTTCTTAGGCTCAAGTTTTTATACATGACTAATTAGGACCTAAGGAATCTGATGGTGAATTTTATTTTCATATTAAACCTTGTTTGACCGGTCAATTTGCGCAAAACCCCAAATTAAGTTATTAATTGGGCATGGTTCTCAATGTAGGTCAAAATGGGTTCTAAAGGCCAAATTGAAGGTTCTAAACCCTAGAGATTATTTTTCTATGAATTTTAGAGGGTTTATTCTATTTTTACTTTGCCTCGAACCTTGTGAATTGAAGTGGGTTGTTTTAGGGTTACAGATTATCATTTGGTTCCTTGGAAGTGCTGTAGCCCTTGCTAGATCATCTCATCCCACTTTTATTCTTATTAAGCTGTTTTGACCTATGTTTGGGCCCTGAATTACCCTGTATGCAGATTATACTGGTAAAATTGCACTTTTACCCCTTATGACTTGTTTTCTTCTCAAACTCAGAATTCTCTGAGTTAAGCTTTTCCTTGAGATATGTAGGAGCTTTTATCCTTTGTATTGGGTCAAAATGAGCTAGTTATGGCTCATGATGAGGTTCTCATCAGGCTACCTACGGGATTATCCAGGGATCAAAAACTCAAATTTATATCAAAGGCTAAATTCTATTTTTGGGATGACCCACTTCTCTTTCGCATTGGCCTCGATTAGATCATCTGTAGATGCATCCCTGATTCAGAAATCTCTAGTGTGCTATCTTTCTGCAACAATGATGCTTGTGGAGGTCATTTCTCGGGCCAAAAGACCATTACAAAGATTTTGCAGTCGAGATCTTTCTGGCCAACCATTTTCAGAGATACACACGAGTTTGCCAAGTGTTGTAAGTGATGCCAGTCGGTCGGTCCTATGACTCAGAAGACATGATGCCTCTCTAATCTATTCTTGTCATAGAAGTGTTTGATGTCTTGGGCATCAACTTTATGGGCCCCTTCCTGAACTCGCATGGCTTTCAATACATACTCCTCGCAGTAGACTATCTCAAAGTGGGTAGAAGCTATCTTGGCAAGATGAGCTGATCATAAGACTGTTATATCCTTCATCCGGGAATTCATTTTTGTGAGATTTGGAGTTCCCAGTGCCCTGATAAGCGACGGGGGTAGTCACTTCATCCATGCCCATTTCAGGTCATTATTGAAGAAATATGGGGTGTAGCACCGCATTGCTACCTAGTATCATCCACAGACCAATGGTTAGGCTGAGGTATCAAACCATCAAATCATGCTTATCCTTCAAAAGATGGTTAGACTTGATAGGAAGGATTGGTCTGATTGATTGATTGATGCACTATGGGCATATCGGACAGCGTACAAGGCCTTGCTCAGAATGTCACCATACCACATGATGTATGGAATGGCTTGTCACCTTCTTGTGGAGCTGGAGCACCGTGCCTTTTGGGTAGTGTAGAAGTGTAATTTTAATCTCGAGGTCGAAGGTTATGAAAGGAAGCTCTAGCTCAGTGAGTTAGAGGAGATTAGGGGGGAAGCTTATGAGAGTGCAAAAATATACAAAGACAAGACAAAGACTTTCCATTATCGACACATTTGGAGGAAGGAGTTTGCACTTAAGTAGTAGGTCTGGTTGTTTGACTCTCGACTCAAATTCTTTGTGAGAAAGCTCAAGTCCAAGTGGATTGGGCCATTTCTGGTAGTCCACCCGTATCCCAACGGGGCAGTCCAAATTACAGACCCAAAATCTAGGCATGCTTTTACAGTTAATGGCCAGTACCTCTAATGGAGCGTGCTTCACGTGTTGAAATCGAGGTTTGGAGGACCCATCGTTGTAGCTCACAAAAAATGTCTATCAAATAAAATTTATAATCTAAACTCAAAAAGTGAGTTTCGGGTCGAACGCTAGGAGGCGAATGTTTGGTTTTATAAAAATCCACGCTTTGCTTTTATTTATTTTTGGTTTTTTTTATCTTTTATAATTTTTTTGGTATTTTTAGCAAGCAAGAGATTAAGTTGATGAAAACTTTATCTACCTGCAAAAATATAAGAGAGAGGGTGAAAGAGGGAGAGAGAGAGAAACAATCATCTATTCATGAACAACTATTTGTTACAACCACGAAAGAAGGAAAACTACACTACGAAAGCAAAAAAGATAGAAAGAGGTGAGAGAAACCCCCATTGATGTTCGCTTGGAGGATGACTCACTCTAACGTTGCCTGGAGGAAGGTGGTGAGGAGAGGGACGAACGGGGATGGAGCTGGAGGATGAAGGACGGGGCAGGATGGCATCGTGGCAAGGATCTTCTTCCCGAAGGGAGGTGAGAAGATGGCCACATGATCCTCCACAAAGGGGGATGAGAGGTGGGAAAATGTTTGGTTCTACTCTAGAGGAGCATCTCGGGTGTGGGACAAGCTCTCTCTAGAGCCTTAGAGAAGGTGAGAGGAAGAAAGGAAGAGATGAAGAAAAATGGGAGGGGTAGGAATCCTTTATAGTGGAGGAAACAATCAAATTCCTATACAGTACATTTAGTGACGATCATAAATGTCACTGAAGATCTACCGCAAACATTGCTGAAGATCCCGGTCATGCACCCCTGCTACCACACCATTAGCACACGCTGTACACGCCCTTATCGCGTGCGCACGAGCAATACGCGTTGCTGCGGCCGCTGCCTTCGTGCGTGCACTACGCTGCTGCGCATGCCACTGCACTTGCGCCTGAGTGCCTCCTCGCGCACGTGCAACCACACTACTGGGCGCGTGCAGTGGCACGTGCGGGTGCATGGGTCGCTTGGGTTGCACCACGTGGCGTAATCTAGGTCATCCATTTTCTTTCCTTTGTAAGGGATGCTACAGAGGTTAGATTATGTTGATTTTCGCGTTGTTGGGCTGTAATTGTCAACTCGAATCCATCTGTGCAGTCGGATTTGTTGTTTAATGCTCCAGATTGCATCACCTAGTCCCTCAACCGTCGATCTTCCTTGGATTGCATATGGTGCTATAGGACTCCGATCGAGGCGATTTTGGAGGCGTTGGACTCTGATCGTTGTCTTGATCAGATTTGTACGGTCGGATCATCAATTCAAGGCTTTGAAATAAATGTCCTTCTCTCCTTACCAGAAAAAGGACACAATTAACCTAAATTATATACAACTACTCTAAATGTAGATTGATGCATGCTATGCAATATTTATAACATGAAATGCAAATCTAAGCCTAGGAACCTGCATGATTAGGAATTTTAACCTAAATAGATGTGTCTATATCATGCCCCCATGCCTATCTTTTACTACTCCCTAGCAAAATTAAACTACATGCTATGTATAAAAGCAGAATTAGGACTCGATCGCTAAGGCATAAGTTGTTTATTAACAATAGAAAATTTCAACTAAGGTTGTAAACTATAAGACTCAACAGTACCTGCGTGTCTGCCAGAATGTATACTGCCCAAGTCCTCACCTTATTTGAAAATGTAATATAAATTGTTTTTGCTTTTTTTCTTTTTTTTTAATTTTTTTGGACTTTTGGAGTTTGAGAGTTTCGGGGTAACATTTTACAGCTACCTGACCAGCCCAAGACTTGAAAAGGACTCTAAGTGCTAAGCCTAGTGAAAAGAGTGAAAGACTCACTAGGCAACCGTTAAAATGGACTTTACGTTTCTATGACCCTAGGTGACCTTGCCTAAAGGTTTATCTTTTCGAATGGTAGCTTTCTCCCTACTTTTATTTCTGGGGTCAACACAAGGGCGAACCCAGTGTATATCTCCCCAGTTTATTCTACTTCCTCACTTTTTCCTAAGTATTTTGGGAATTACTGTGCATTTTTTGAGCTGGGCTCTGGACAACTGGCCAATAAGCTGTTACCCACGGTAACTTGTCAGCCATACTCATACGGTGAAGTGTGGTTTTATTTGTTTATTATTTTTTATTTTCACTTTTTTCAATTTTATTTTTCTTTTCCATTCTTTTTAAATAGGTGGCTTCCTTGATCTAAGATTTACATAAAGGCAGTACGAAGAAAATGGTCGTGTGGTTGGGCTCTGGACAATCGGCCAATGAGCTATTACCACCAACAACTTACCAGCCATACCACCCTAGATGGTTAATTAGCTACCCAATTTTCGAAGAAACCGTCGAAAAGTAAGTCAGTGCAAAAAGTGTGTAGATGCTTGGGCTTAAAGTCCCCTTAAATCAGAGGGTGGGTTGATAAGTCCTATACTTATCACCCCAATTTATTGACAAGTTTAAAATACAACTATTTGGCGAGGACTCGAGATTAAGTCCACAATCGAGTGGACACCTGGGCTAATTAAGCCTGAAGTCATAAAGAGTCTAAGTGTTTAGGTCCTCCCGTATCATTTCCTTAAGTTAAAAACACCTAAAAGCCTAAGTTCTCTTCTCCTAATTCCTTTTTTTCTATCTTTTTGAATTTTCATTTTTTTTAAAGAAACTAAAAGAAATTCTATGGAGTTAACAAAATGATTTCAGGAATTAATTATCGAACCCCCCTGCCTAAATGATGCAATGTTCTCATTGTACAAACAAAGACATGAAAAGGGCTGAGTAAATAGAATATCACCTGAATTTTGTGAAAATTCAGTCATCTCCGCAGAGAACGTGGAATAGACACACATGCTAAATTTAATGCCTTCAGCTTGGCATAACATACATACAAGGAAGAAATGGAGAATTCACAAGTGTGGGTCAAAATCAAAATAAAAATATTGATCCTCACACTCGCCAATAGAAGATGTCCACAGATGTGGACCAAGTTGTGGTGCAGACCCATGCCCCAGGGTTGAGTGGTTCTAAGGTTTTGGATGAAAATCATCTAAAATCGAAGGTTGTTAAGCTTGTTGGGCCAGGTTTGCATTTTGTGGTGCGCAACCCAAGACCAAAGTGTCCGACAACGGGTAAAGATGGTTTAGTAGGTGCGGATGTCCTCTTAATGTTCAGCTCAGAAAAATAATCAGTTATTTCGAGCTTAGGTTGCATATGAAAGATATCGTAAGGGTCCTAGTAGAAAGTAGGTGGTTTTAGTTCAACAGGAACCCTTAAATCCAAACTTGTTTTTCCCTCAGAATTAACCTCGCAAATTTTCGTTTCAACATTTCTATCTTCCAGCATCAAGTGCTTAGGCTCCAAGACCTCTAGCATATCATTCACCCCATATGATTCACCCAAGTCCAGAAATCGTGGCTGAATCAAGATTGACTTAGGCACAATGATATCAGAAGTCAGCTCTTCGGGGTGCGGATGAGGAATGGGGTCACTAATTGAATCATCAAGATTCAGATCCTCCAAGTTAACCCTAACCGAATCAAATTCCTCTATTATCAGGCTGTCACATGGTTCATCAGATTCCTCATGCCCATTGTCTCACTAAAATCATTTTCCTCATGCTCAAGTGAGACTTCACCTAAAGATTCTTCATCCTTAAAGTCGAAGAATTGTTGATCCTCATTTATATATGTATCAAAATCATAAATCATTTCATGATCCAAGGAGACATAATTTTCTTTGTTTCCTGACTTAGGGATCTCGGGTGAATCAATTGGTTCATCCTCAAATGGTTGCTCTAGACCAATCTGGTCATCTCCAGTCTCAGAATATGTATCCCCCACGACAGGTGCCTGAGCAGGTTCAGACATTAGCTCTCCTGAAGAGGGTTCATCTTGAGAATCATCCCAAGATTTGACTAGTGCAACCACAAATTTCATCCTCAACCTCGGCAACTTCCCAAGAAGAAACTCACCCAAGTCCCTATCCTTAATGCTTTGGAGTAAATCTAATAAAGAGCTACTCAACTCATCAATCATTTTTATCATAGGCTCTAATGCTTCAATGCATGGTGTTGGTTGAGCTTCTAAAGATTGGATGGTGTTCCTCAAGTTAGCCAACACCCTGTCCTGGATCTTGTTCACCTAAACCAAATGGTTCGGCTTAGGTTTGGGTGGGTTTGTGTTAAATCTAAGGGAGTCAAGATATCGAGGTTCTCGGGTCCCTTCCTGATAGTAGGAAATCTCGAGTTGTTCAAAGAATGGTGGTGTCCTATATTCAATGGAATACTGAGAGGGTAGTTGTTATAGTCATTATATCCTTCCTGATTGTAGATCGAGTTGGTTTGGTGATCAAAGGATGAAGATCTATAATCATTGAAGCTCTGGGGAGGATAGTAATCATAGTCTTGTTGTCTAGGGTTAGGCTCTGGAATTGAGGTTTGGATTCATATCCCCAATCAAAGTTATCTCGACTAGTGGATGGGCAATTGCAAGTCAAGTCGGGATAGTAATCATCTTGGGGATAAGTGGTGGTAGGAGGATAGGATATGAAATGAGTGTAGGATGTGGAAGGATACATGGTAGAGTAGGAGGGAAATCAGAAGATAGAAAGGAGCCCTGTGATGAGACACTCATCATGATCTTTAATTACCCCTAATTAACTAGTCTTCCTAGTTAATTAGCTAAGGTTATGAATATATAAGGGTTATTTATAGAATAAGGGATATTTAGTTAAGGACCTTAAAATAAGTTTAAAATGACATTTTATCATTAAATTAATAATTTAGATAGTAATTGGACTCGAAATCTTATTAATCATTTCCTTAATTAATAAGATAAGTAACTTAAATATAATGTACCTAAGTATGTAATAACTTAAGTGATTTTACTTAATCTAATAAATTTACCTAAAAAAGTCAAAAATGTAAATTCATGGTGTAAACATAATATTTACCTTATTTACTAACATATATAAAAAGTTGAAAAATATTTAAGTTAAAATAAACCTTCAAAACTTGGGTTTACATTTTAGTCCTTAATATTCATTACAGTCGGGTCCTTATTTCTCACATAAGTCCTTAAGTTTTATTACTTCTAAGTCCCTCTTCGTCTTCTTCTTCTTCTTCAGCAGAATGAACGGCTGACGGCAGAGAGTCACCCCACCGCGCGATCACTGCCCTACCGACATCATTCCTCTTTATCCAAGCTCTTGCAGCTTGCGCTCACCACCTCCACTTGATCCATTGATCTGGATTAACTGAGAATCCTATTTTTCAGTGGGAGATAACCTCACCGTTGTCGGAGATGACGACGGAGGTTAAGCTCCTCAAGGTCCTTCTTCGGCCAGACCTGTTGGTGCTAGAGCACCACGATCATTTGTTTTGATGATAACAAAACACGTGTTATTTAACATTTGAAATTTGAGTCCTAGATTTCAGGTCAATTGCAAATGTGGACGTTTTTAGACGGAGTTCGAGCTCGCATCCAGGACGGATTGAGGAGCTTGACGGAAAACAGAGGAGGTTCGTGTGGAGCGACAGATTGAAGATGGAAGGAAATGAAGAATAGGATAGATTTCCTTCTTTTGTACTTGTTGTATTTTTCGTTTCTTTTGTTGCTCTTTATTTCCTTAGATATTTCATTTTAAAGAGGCTCAAAGAACTCTAACAGTAGTCCTAGGAACACCGACACAACCCTAGGATACTTAGGTTTTCTGTAGAATACTTAGAAAATCAATATAGGGTTAAAACAGCACTTCCAGACGTCTAATTCCCAAATCAGACGTCTGATAAAGCATTTTAAGACGTCTGACTGTTGTTTCAGACGTCTGATAACTGTTAGGCTGGAGTTAGTATTCTGTCTGATGAAATCAGACGTCCAGACCTTAGTCCAGACGTCTTAGAAGACGTCTGATGACTTTACCAGACGTCCAATTAGTGGACCATTGGCTGGCTTAGCAAACAGTCAAGAATATGATCGTTAGAGCCTTATCAGATGTCCTTAGGCCTTTCCAGACATCAGATAAATGATCGTTTTGCCTCAGCTGACCCAAAATCTCTTCTCAGAGATTTTCTAGCCGTTGCAACGTTTGGAAATCAATTCCCACAGTAAAAGTAGGTTTCCAGACGTCTAGACTTAGTGCCAGACGTCCAGTATGTCGTCTGATGGACTTGTACAAAAACCCTGTTTAGATCTGATTCAAGTCAGGAGGAAACCCGCATAAAATTAGACGTCTGACCTTTAAATCAGACGTCTTAAAGTGGCCTTCCAGACGTCTGATGCTAGAGTTAGACGTCTGATTACCCTGTCAAGTGTAATCATTGTCCTGATTTCGGCCTGATTCTCTTGGACTTTGTTCCCAACGGCTATGGAAGCTTTTCTAAGCCTTCCAAAGCCTTCCTAAGGCCTCTATAAATAGAGGGGAGCCTTTTCACACCTATACAAGAGACACACTTAGAGACACAAGATACACACCAAGAGACACCTTGTAATACACTCTCACACTCCTGTGTCCAAGAAGCTCTTGCTCTCTAAGCTCAAGTTCTACATCTTGAGAGCATCAAACCTTCGCGCACCCGCTCTCCCGCCGTTGTTCACGAGAGCGACATTGCGCCGTTGCGTGGCTCACGCACCCGCGTCATCCTCGACGCACTCCTTGCAAAGGGGAGTTTCCTATTTCCTATAGAAGCTAGGTTTAAATTACTTTGTTGGCTCTATAGGTTTGTTGTTTTATTTTATCTTTGTCTTTTGGTTGGGTATTCGCGTTACGAATTCCCGTCTCCTTCGTGGGACAAAATCCTTCTCGTGGAGAGAAGGGGTTGAGGAACGCTACCCTCGTACTTGTAGCGTGGTTGTACTGAGGTTGAATCATCCTCATTTTAAAGTGATTCGGTTAATGGATTTGATCAACTAGGTTGATCGGAAAATCCTAACTCGAGAGGGTTAGGTGGTGGTTTTCACCCGTTTTGGGTTTCCACCTAAAAACAGTTGTGTACTTGTGCGATTGATTTTTTGTGAGATTGCTTTATATTTCTTTTCCGCATTTATTACGTCACCCCTCTTCGAAGGGAGAACTTTCAAGACCCTACCTCTCTCTTTGCCGCAAACTGCTATAAATACCCCCTCACACCTCTGATTTTAGGCAAGTTGGCTCCCTTCCCTCTTCTAACACTATAGCCGACCCAATAGGCTATTCATCCAAACCTCTGGCGATTTCCCATTTCATCTTCTGACTTCCTCCATCCATCTTAAGCAGCTGAGGAGATTCGTCGTGGTCTTCTGCACCTCTGACACAGGCGCCGACCCTAGGATTCCTCCACTCCACCTCAAATCCTCCCACCAGAGATCTTTCTTCAACCCTCTCATTTTGTCGTTCGCCATGAGACTTCGACGGAACCCTATTGACCCCTTCGTCCAGGTAAGAGTAGACTAGGAGTAGGAGTAGGAGTAGGCTAGCTTAGTTAGTTAGTTTAGTTAATTAGATTAGAGTAATGTTAGAATTTAGTTTCATCTCCTCCGACTCCGGCGAGTTCCTTGAGCTCGCCAGAGATTCAATTTTGTCTTTTAACTCACTGTACACCTTCCTGTATCTTCCATGTTCACTTCTAATTCACTTAATCATTTATTAAATCACCTAAACGTCTAATTCAAATCTCACCTTCACCGACTACTGACATTGTCTATGGTGATAGTAGTCGACTTAATTCCACCTTCACTGGGTTCTTTCATCACCTATCACCACTTTAGAACCCTAATCGACATTATATTACCTATTAATATCATCTATAATTAAACGCCCAAATTTTAATTTTGCTCTTGAGCTTGCTGTCCATGGTAGCTCAGGAACAGTTCAAACTATAAATTAAATACATATTTATGAATAATAACATCTGTTGACTTGATTTAACATCTCAATCGAGTGGTTAAATCAAGTCCTGCGCTTTAACCACTCAAATCTTTAAGAAAACAAACTTACTGTCAAATCTTAATTTTAGTGAACAAATGAAGAATTTAAAGTGATAATGAGGTTCCTTGTAACCTCAGGATCATTTTTGGATTAAAAATGTTTAGTTTCATCAATCTGTACATACAATTTTACATTTTCTGGACTCACCGGAGCTCCGGTGAGCCAAAGTTGTGTTGCAGTCTCTAAAACTTGCTAAGTGGCTCCAGAATAGTTTAATAAGGATTACCAATTGTTTTAAAGAAATTTGTTTGAGGATTTAACCACTGGAGCTATAGATTTGAACTTCATCTTCTCCAACTCCAGCGAGTTGGAGAAGTCTATTAGGAAGGATTTGAGAAGCATTTAAGGAGCTCAGAAGCTTCAGTGCGATGCACTGAAGCTATTTTAATCCTCAAAACATTGTAGCAATCTTTCTATGACTCTATCGAACAAACACCTATTTCAGTCTAGGTGGTGAGTCTAAAATCCTAGGAATGAAGGTTAAAACACAAATCTAAAGATCTGATTGAGTTTCTGATGTTGAGGAGACTCTGATTGAGGCATTAATTTCTTAGGAGGAAGCTTAGAATAGAAAGTCAATTTTCGAGCTTCCACAATCAAACATGAGTCTGATAATGGAGTTCTGAACTTGAATTGAGATTTTGAGATGTGAAAACTGTTTCTGGAATCTTATTTGATGATATGAAATTAATTAAAGTAAGCTCAGATGAATGAATGTTTGAAGATTTAGTTTCTGCAATTTGGGTTACTTTTGAACCCAAACCAACAGGAGTACTGTTCTGATGAAATTCAAACTTAAAACCTACCTAGATTGATTTGTTATAACCCTTAGAATTAATCTAAATAGATTAGGAACACTTTAAAGTGTCTGTTGCACTTATTGAAATCTGAAAATCAATCTCTGAAGCTTTCAGAGAAGAGAAAAGCTTATCTGGTTGTTCTGAAGGTCTTAAGAGTTTAAAATCTACTCTAACAGAAGCGGAATTGCTTATATAATATGTACAGACTTTTTAATAGATGAGAGAAGTCCATCTGAGGACTCTCCTGACATAAAAACTATTTTCCAAGCTTAAAAACCCCGTAGGAACACCTGATTTCATCTTTTAAATTGAAAAGGAAAACATCATTAAAACATTAAATTGACCCTGAAATTATGTAGATTACCCTTAGAGCTTTCGAACAAACTTGAAATCATTCAATTTGGAGCTCTAGGTAGAAAGTTATGAACGTTTGAATTTGGGTCTGGAAGGGGTAGGATAGTCCCACCTCGGTTATTCACGAGCGCGCGTCTAGGGATAAAACCAATTTGTTTCCTTGGCTATGCAGTCGTCAGCGCTCGACACACCGGTTCCGATTCCTTCTGACCTGATCTGAGAATTGTATGTCTGAGTGTGCGGGCTTATGCCTGCAGGTATGCACCCTTGGGGTCGTGCGGAAGTGATTGTGCCCTAGGAGGGTGAGTGTGGCATGAGAGGCCGGGTTGAGCCGATGCAGCTCGAGATTGTGAACCGATTAACAAATGAACCAAAATGAACCTAATTGAGATTAGGAGAGGATTGAGTAGGGTCTGGTCCCACCCTGGTCGCAGGGTACTGTGTACCCTCGAAAGGACCTCACCGTAAATAAAAAAACTTTTGGTTAGAAAAGTAAAAAAAACCCAGTTCAGCTGAAAGCTTAAGGAAAAGAGAAGCCGCTGAAGGATGCTAAGTGCTAAAGGAGAAGGCACAGGTGCTAAGAAGTGTTGAGGAAAAGAGACTAAGGAACAAAGGAAAAAAAAACTAAGGGAAGAAGAGAAGGCAGGAACAACACAAGAAAGGTAAGAAGAAAGAGAGCTCAAGAGAAGAAAATAAAAGAGGGAAAGAAGAAAGAAAGAAGAAGATTAGAGGCTAAAGAGAGATGAAAATAAATAAATTTTTCTTGCATCATTATCTTTTTGTTCTTAAATGTAAAAAGGCATGCTTTAATTGGATAACTTTTTAATTGCCTTAATTTCTTAGAATGAAATAATATTGAAAAACTAGCATGTTTACTTGTTAATAAAGTACAACATTTTGAATAAATATGTTTTGCATATGGAATTTTGTATATCCTTTATGGTTTAAATATTTTGACAAAATTCATGTTTTGAAAATCAAACTAGTTATACCTCCTAAACTTAAAGAGATAAAAAAAAATTAGTGAATTTGGAGAAAATTATTATGCCTCCCAGTGAATGACCTAGACTCAACCAGTAAAAATTTCTAAAATGTTAGGTTAATTCGACCCTATACTACACAGTTGACACAACTTCGAGTTAACCTAAGTGATTTCTTCTACTCTTAGTTAAGTGAAATTAACTTGATTACTTGGTTGAGTGAAACACACGGATCATTTTAATGGCGCCGTTGCCGGGGAGGCAATATTTTGATTCACTAAAATTTAAAAGGATTAATTGTCTAATTAGGAGGTATCTTGTAAATATTTTTGTTTTACTAACTTTTATTCTAATTAGTGTGTTTTGTTTGTTTTTATTTTTGTTTTTATTTTTATTTTCTGTCTTCTTTTTAGGTTTACCTTTGCGGGTAATCTCAGGAGAAGGTGGGATTTAGTTTTGCTGTTTTTGCTTTTTGTGAGTATTTCTTAATCTTTTGTTTATTGCATTCAAAAAAATAAAAAAATATACAAAAATACATCTTTTCTGACTAGCAGCAGCATATCATAGGCATACACTCTTAGGAGTGCATATTTCCTGGTAGTATTTTTGCAATTTGACTCGGGAATTTTTAAACTATTTTTCTTGCATCAGCGAGAAAACACGAGAAAACCCGCGTAGATCCCTGTCCTTTGAGAAATTAAAAAGACCACATATTTTTGTTTAAAAAGCTATAAAAAGCAGCCATTGTAGTTTAATTGATATATTTTTGAAAACGACTAACTAAAAAGAGGAAGTAAAATTAGTGACTTAAATCTATTTGCAGAAATGCATGCGGGTTTTTATATCGATATCGTCTATTGCATGCTATCGCGCACACAGTGCGAACACTAGAGTCACACAAGTCTATTTTTCTCTCTCCTCTTTGCACCTCTTAGGGCTTTGGCCGAAGATCAACAAGTCTGTCTCACTACTAGAGCCCCGGGGAGCCAGTAGTGAGCGGTCTCGATCCTAGACCTTAGACCTTTGAACTTTAAGGTACGCACCTACGTAGTCATGAATTTGGATGCATATTTTGATACTGTTACTCTATTTGTTCGCGTCAAATTACTTTGCGTACCTTAGGAATTTCTTCCTTCTTTTGAAAGGCGAACAAAACCTGCGTCTTTTGCGCTATTTTGCAGGTTTTTTGTGCCGCTGTTTTCTTATCGGTGGTGTGCGTGTACCTTTGTACATTATTTTCCGTTTATGGACGGGAGGCGATCCTTACATCCGCCCCTTGCACCACCATTGACAGGTGATCCTAGGCCGGTTGCAGATAAGCAACCAATGGTTTTCCCGTCTGATCCATCTACTTCTATGGATCCAATGCAGAATCTTAATCCTGAGATCCCTTCTTCTTCTGGTCAGGGGGAGATGCCACCTTTTGATGTTCATGAGGCGGTCCTAAACCAGAACCTTAGGATGCTAGAGCAAACAAGACAAATCAATTTATTAACAGCAGCCTTAAATAATCTACAAACTTTGCAAACCCGTTCTTCACCTTGACCTGAGGCAGGTTTTGAAAATCCTAATTTACCAATCAATCATCCAAGGCCTCTACTTAGAGATTATTATAACCCATCTACTGCACAAGTAGAGCCTAATGTTAGGATTCCTATTGGGGAAAATGATCCAGAACTAAAGCCAAACATTATAGGTTTAATCCCCCACTTTCACGGATTTGCATCCGAGGATCCATTTCAACACATTGAAGATCTTAAAAATTTATCTCAAACTCTTGGTCCTCGAAAATAAAATAGGGAAATCCTACTAATGAAAATGTTCTCTTTTAGCCTTAAAGATAAAGCAGCTTATTGGTATAGAACTATAGCAAGACCAATCTCAACTTGGGCTGAACTCAAATCTGCATTTTGAAGAAATTCTTTCCAATTGGTTGAACCAATGCTTTAAGGCGAGCTATTACTACTTTCAATCAAAATCAAGGAGAACCAATTCATGAAGCATGGGAACATTTTCATGAATTGCAAAGGAAATGCCCACATCATGACATCCCTCGTTGGCAACTCATGCATATCTTTTATTATGGTTTACAAGAGGGCATTCGTAATCTAGTCGATGCCTCTTGTGGAGGGAATTTTCTAAATCGCGATGCAGAATCCACTTCAGAATTATTTGAAGGGATGGCGGAAAACTCGATCAATAATGAATCAATGTCGTAACTTTTGCAGGGTGCGAATATGAATCACCAAAATCTGCATTAGGGCATTCACGAGATCGGTAATCCGTCCAGTTCAAAGGATTTATAGATTATTGCAGAAAAATTGGACAAAGTAGATATCGTAGCAAAGCATCTCAACGAGGTTAGAAACACAATGAAGAATCTTACCCCTCTACTTGCTACGAATCTCGCGTATTTACCTATTTCGCAAATTCCCGCGGGGAGGGAATTTGTGAATAATCTGGATTCTACAGATCCATCTTTCTTGGGTTTTCTATCTACTCGTTCACCAACACAAGGAGGGACCTTTGTCCCACAATCTTACCCACCCTTTTCCCCACCCTTAACTGTTGCAGAAAACACGCCATATCTTTTAGGATTACATGTCATCCAGGCAAATATTCCAAGATTAAACCTTTATTCAAATACCTATAATCCTGGATGGAGAAGCCACCCAAATTTTTCTTGGGATGATCCAAATCAAAATTGAAGACCAAATTATCCAAATCAGACCCATTTTAACACACCTCCTTTGCCTCCTTAGCAATCAAATTTAAGGCCTAGCCCGGTGAGTATGCAGAATTACTCTAGACCTAATAGAGATACACAGCTAGACCAGATTTTAAGTGCTGTGTCAGAGAGTCAGCAACAAAATGCTGAAGCTCTCGCTAAGATCCATAGGCAATGTAAGATAGAATTGATTGATTTACGAAATTAGATCACGCTTTTGGCTGAGTCTCGTCAGCCAGGTACTCTTCCATCTCAGCCAATTCCGAATCCTAGGAATCTGCCAAATCCTAGGCTAAACCAAGGCCAAGTCCACTTCATTAATCAGGCCTTTGATTCTAATCATAACCCGTCCTCTGTACTACCTGAAAATAACCCATCAAACCCACATCAACAACCTATTTTGTATCAAAATGACCCACCTATTATTGAGAACCAAAATTGACTTTGCTAATCTTCTGAACTTGGTGGAAACATTTTTTTTGAATTGCCTTAATCTTAAATGTTCTACATCTCAACCTAAACCAGATCTAATCTTCTTCATAAGATTCACTCTAATCTTTCTGAGATTTTCATGAGAATCTGATTCTAGGATTTGCGAGATCTATTCTAGGCAATTTCAGGACGAGTTTTGACTGGGTGGTTTAATCTGTCTTCTAATTTTTTTGATCTAATTCTTTCATTACTCCTATATTTTTACCATATACCTATTCCTTTTAGGAGTTCTTTATTAGGGTTTACGCCTAGCTAAAGGCATAAAACTTAGCACCTGTACATAGCTGTTTCCTGTTTTCATCCTTTTTTATTTTCTTATACACTTACTTTTAAAACTTCACTTCATATTTTTCACCCTTCTTATAATGAGGACATTGTAAAATTTTGGCTTGGGGGTGTTGAAGTGAAATTTTCACTTTAAGTGTTAGTTTAAAAAATAAAAACATATAGAAATCATATATCCACGAAATTTAAAAAAATAAAAATTCTAAAAATGATAAAAATTTTAAAAATTCAAAAAATTTCATAACAATTTGAAAAATTTTTAAAAAAAAATCATAAAAAATTGAAAAAATCTTATATACATAAAAATAAAAATATATAAATACAAAAATCTAAAAGGAAAATTCATAAAAATAATAAGAGGGGTTTATTCATTAGTAATAAAGAAGAAAAGAAGAATAGAAGAATATATATATATTATAATTAAGAGCTTTAATTTTCTTTTAGGTCAGAAGTTTAAATGTATATAGTATATATATAAATATTTAAGGGCATTCAATTCTTAATTATATTTTACTTTAAACATTTTGTAAAAACACACTTTTGTGTTTAAATTTTTTTTTTTTAAAATAAGATTTTATTTGAATTAGGAATCTTTTAAATCTTTTAAAGATTTATTTTTCTATTCTTACTTAATTAAGAAACTAACTGTGTTAAGATTTTAAAGTTAAGTTTTGGAATTGAATTATAACTTTTTAATCAATTAGATTAAGTAATCCTTTTGATTTTTGAAAATTTGATCTTATCATAAAGTTAAGTAAAAAGCCAGATATTCAGAGTTAATAAATAGAGAGTTGGTAGAATTTTAGTTTACAAAACTTACAAGCTAGAGATAAATAACTAGACTTTGTAAATTTTGTGTTGACGGATCCTATAGGAGGAAACTAAAAATTTGAAGAACCTAAGAGTAAAGGGTATTGTTGTCCAAGCTCTGGTTTGAGAGCTAAGTAATCTAAACATCTAAAATTCACTCACATAGAATTGTCTTGTTGACATCTGAGACCGTGAAAATACAGAGGTTATGAGATAAATTTTAAACCCTCTTTAGTCCAAGGATTTTCGCCGGGTGGTTCTTGAAAGGGTGAAGGATGTGCCACTCACCTAGAAAAAGGATTTGGAGAATAATGGTAGTAAGAAAAATGAGAAGGGGGGAAAAGAAAAAGAAAAAGAAAAAAATAAATAAAACACCCTGCAGTTAAGTGCCTCGCTAAAAATGGGTACTTATGCAGTTTTCCATAAATAATTAAAAGCATCTCGTTACAAATGGATGCTACCCTTCCTTCCATCAAAAATAAAAAGAACACCTCGCTATAAATGGGTGTTCTAACCTATAGAAAAAGAAAAAAAGTATAGAGAAAAAAAATATTAGGAATAAGAGACCCAGTGGTCCACCAGGGAGATATACACAAAAAGTGTTGACCTCAGGATAGAAAACTGGTGAGGAGAAAGCAACCAAACCTGAGTAAGGCCAAGCCAAAGGCTTGAATTGGAATAATTGGGATTGGAAAGTAACATCTTAAGATGTGGATTTTTTCAACTTTGGATGTCTTTAGGATAATTCTCTTCACTAAGCACAGATGTTTTAAAATCATAGCTACTGAACCTTGGTATTGGGCAGTGAAGCCTAAGAAATTGGGTTTTGAAGATTTTAAGTTGAGACCTTAAGGAGAAGAATTGACAAAATCCTAGGTCTAGAAGTTAATCTTTAGTGTTGCAGGTTAGTAAATTAGAGTTTTACTACTCTAAGTTTGATTAATAATGAGTATCTGGTTAATTTGCTTAAACTTATATTGATAAAAGTTAAATATCATATCAAAGGATTGACTTAAATCTATTTGAGATTTTGAGTTAAAGTTTAATTCTCAATCCTTAAGTTTTGTTTTTCTTAAAACACTTTGTATTCTAATTTAAGTTAAGAATAGTTACAAAGATTAAGAGATTTTTGAAGAATCCTAATTCAGAGTAAAATTCTTGTTTACAAATTGTTTTAAGTGTGTTTTGAAAATGTTATAAGTATAAGTATAAGTAAGAAATTTTTCACACATGCTCTATACATTAATCATTTATATTAAATTTAAAAATTTCTGACCTAAGCTTTCCTCTACATGTTTACTATTTATAATAATTTAAACCCAAGTGCTTTAAATCATCATAGTCTTAGTTAATTTTGCTAGGGACTAGCAAAACTTTGGCTAGGGGATATGATGAGACACTCATCACCCAGTAGTACAAGAAATCAACCCTGTCCTTAGGTGGGTTAGCCTAAAGACCTATAGACTCTCAGGACCCATCTTGAGATTATAAATGATTTGGTCTACTTTTATCCAGTCAATCCAACCAGTTAGAAGGAGGGACTGGGGAGAAGGTTCTTCCTTTGGCTCACGCCTCCGGTTCCTAGTGTACCCCCCAGCCGCTGTCGTTTGACGCTACTCCCCTAGCTAGACATCAGATGGACCACTAGAAGCTGATTAGTAAAAAAAAATCTCTGTCTGAGCCTCGAAGAGTGAATCAATCCTTAAGGCTAATGTCTACTCAGTTTTAATTAGGTTTGGAATGATTGTGTTCCTGGAATGTGATGGGCCCTTTAGATGGGTTGTGCCCTTATTGATCAGTTAAAATGTGTGTGCATGCACAACCAGGGTTTCCAAAGAAGGTTATTTGATGATGTGACTTTTGGGGTTTAACCTTGTTTATTTGCCTTTAGGGTTTAATCTTTAGGTTCATTCAATCAGGGTTCAATAGAACACTTCAAGTTTTACAAGCATTGGTGATGATGTATTCCTTTAGAAATCAGAAAAAAAATGTGGAGTGCTTGGTTTAGCCCTAAAAATCAACCCTAAGTGGCAAGCTGCTGATGAATCACTTTTATCTTAAGTGGTGTGGCCCAAACAGTTCAATAAAATGGCCTGTTGCACCACTTAGTTAAGGCACACAGATGTTTAAATTATTTAGATTTCTACTCACTTATGTGTATTGAGTTGAAGTGTACCAAATCCACAGGTCAGAAACTAATTAAGTGGTTGAATCAAGCTGATTGTGCACCTTTGGATGAGAATTTGTGGGTGTTAAGTGTGTCTCTTTAATTAAATTCCACAAGAAAAGAATGTTTTTTTTTATTCTTTTATATATGCAAGTGGGTAAGGTGAGTGGAGTGACAATCAAACAACCAAAATATACCCTAAGTTTAAGCAAGCACCTAAGTTGATTTGGGTTTGAGTTATTAGGTTGTGGAATGAAAACTAGGGTGGGGGTGGTGGGGGTAGACTTACAAAACCTTCATCCACACTTTTCTCTGATCTAACCGCTTTGCCCCACCTCCAATGAGTACCTGCAATCATAGTAAGATCATAGAAAAAGTGAGATAAAAGTTAGGTAAGACAGAAAAACACGGAAAAAAACACCAAAGAGCATTACCTCCTTGGCAACGGTGCTAAAATGATGGAGCGCACTTCGCGTGTTGAAATTTGGGTTTGGAGGACCCATCATCGTTGCTCGCAAAATGCATCTATCAAATAAAATTTATAACAAAAACTTGGAAAGTGAGTCCCAAGTCGAACACAGGGAAGCAAACGTTTGGTTTTATAAAAATTCGCTCTTCGCTTTTATTTATTTTTAGTTGTTTTTATCTTTTCTAATTTTTTTGATATTTTTAGCAAGTAATAGCTTAGGTCGATGAAAACTTTATCTACTTGCAAAAATATAAGAGAGAGAGGGAGAAAGAGAGAGAGAGACAAACAATCATCTTTTCATAAACAACTGTTTGTTACAACTACGAAAGTAGGAAAACTACACTACGAAAGCAAAAAAGATAGAAAGAGGTGAGAGAAATCCCACTTGACGATTGCTTGGAGGACGACTCGCTCTGATGTCGCCTGGAGGAAGGTGGTGAGAAGAGGGATGAATGGGGATGGAGCTAGAGGACGGAGGGTGGGGCAGGACGGTGTCGCGGCGAGGATCTTCTTCCCTAAGGGAGGTGAGAAGATGGCCACGAGAAGCTCCACGAAGGGGGATGAGAGGCGGGAAAATGTTTCGTTGTACTCTAGAGGAGCATCCCGGGCATTGGACAAGCTCTCTTTAGAGACTTGGAGGTGGTAAGAGGAAGAAAGGAAGAGATGAAGGAAAATGGGAGGGGTAGGGGTCCCTTTGTAATGGAGGAAAGAATCAAATTCGTATAAAGGACATTTAGTGATGGTTATAAATGTCGCTGAAGATCCGCCACAAAAGTCACTGAAGATCTTGGTCACGCACCATTGCTGGTGCATGCTGTACACATCCTTGTCACACGCACACGTGCGATACACGCCCCTGCTGTCATAGCCTTCGTGCGCACGCTGTGCTGCTGCACTTGAGCGTGCATGCCTTCGCACACGCATCCGCGCTGCTGTGCGCTTGTAGTGGTGTGTGTGTACGTGTGGGTGGCCTGGGTTAGGCCACGTGGTGCAATCTGGGCCGTCCATCTTCTTTCCTTTGTAGGGGATGCTACATAGGTCGGATTGAGTCAATTTTCGTGCCGTTGGGCTGCGATCGTCAACCCGAATCCATTTGTGCAATCAGATTTGTTGTTTGACACTCTGGATTACATCATCTAGTCCCTAGGTTGTTGATCTTCCTTTGATTGGATGTGGTGCTATGGGACTCTGATCGAGGCAATTTCGAAGGCGTTGGACTCCAATCGTCGTCTTGATCAGATATGTATGGTCGGATCATCAATCCGAGGCTCCAAAATAAATATCCTTCTTTCCTAACCATAGAAAGGATGCAATTAACCTAAATTATATACAACTACTCTAAATGCAGAATGATACATGATATACAATATTTATAGCAAGAAATGCAAATCTAAGACTAGGAACATGCATGATTAGGCATTTTAACCTAAATAGATGTGTCTATATCAGCCTCAAACCATTTTTTGCCTAGGAACCTCCTGCTAACGAACGATACATATTCTCGGGGACGTGTGACTGACGAGTTGCCTAGCTGGAGGCGATAAACTCAACATGTATACATATATACATACCATATATACATAACATATTTGATTTTCGCATATTGTTTTACACATTGTTTGTGGGTTTGCAGTGATGGCATGAGCTGAATGACAACTCAGAAATAGTTTCAGGTGATTTCTATCCACATAAACCCTGCCTTATTCCAATTTCTTTTATTCATGCATGAAGGCATGCAAACACTTAGGCATGGGTGGTGGTGCATAAAAATTGAAAATTTTCTGCCAATGAGTGGGAAGATTAGATCGTTTTATCAAGAGATTTTATTAAAGATTTATTCTTTAGTTGATTCCTAAGCTTAGAATCTATTATAAACTCACATATGCATGTAGAATTTGCAATGGATCCACTATGAAAACTAATAGACATCTCTAGTTTGTTGAGAAGAAGCATTGCTTCTTCTCCTGAACCCTTGGGCAGTAATCAGGGAGTCTGGTGAACCATCTTCTAGTAGATCCACCAAAACATGTGTGAGATGAGAGTAGAGAGTCTACTGGTGCTCTAAGGCTAGTGTAAGGATTCTTCAATTCTGGATAATTGAATAATACTCAGAGCTGGGTATAGCTTTCTCTCTCAGTTCTTGCGTACTAATTCTGTGAGAAATTCCATACGAGAGCCACCAAATAAGGCAAATACACAGAGAGTAAGTTTTGATAGAACTAGGACTAAGGTGGATGGTTATGACCATCCTCTAAGAAATCATCGGCTATAGGAGGGTACTGATGTCAAGGTAAGAAATACATTGTTGAAATAGAAGACGTACATAAAAAGGATTAGATTTTGAAAAAATCCCATCATTGTAGTATGATTTGCAAAGAAATTCGTCAACAGATAAATTTATCGAAATTCGTAAAGAAATTTTAAGTCGAAAACAGGGAGGCTACGCCCTTAAGTTGGGTAGCCTAAGAATCTACAGACTCTCGGAATCCGTCTTAAGATTATAGACGATTTACTCTACTTGTATCCAGTCAATCCAACCACTTAGGAGGGACTGGGGAGAAGGTTCTTCCTTCGGCTTGCACCTCTGGTTCCTAGTGTATCCCTCAACTGCGATCGTTTGATTCTACTCTCCTAGCTAGACATCAGATTCACTAAAACAAGCAGGTTAATCGTAAACAATCTTAGTCTGAGCCCCGAAGAGCGAATCGATCCTTAAGGCCAACATCTACTTAATTTTACTTAAGCTTAGGATTGTAGTGCTTATGGAATGTGGTGGACCCTTAAAATGGGTTGTGCCCTTAATGATCGATTGAATATGTGTTAGTGCGTGCACAACCAATGTTTTCAAGCAAGATTATTTGGATGGATGGACTTTAAGGTTCAAATCTTGCTTAAGTAGCTTTTAGGGTTTAGAATTAGGTGAGTTCAATCAAGCTTCAGAGGCAAACCAAATGTTAAAACATGGGTGAAGATCTTTTCCTTTTGAAATCAAAAAGTAAAGTGGAGTGCCTAGTATTGACCTAAATTATAAACCCTAAGGGGAAGCTACTTGATGAGTTGATTTTAAAATGAAGTGGTGTGGCCTAAACAACTCAAACAATTGTTTGAAATGCACCACTAAGTTAGGCACACAAGATGTTTAACCTAGACTAATTTCTACTTTTTTATGTGTTGATTTGCGTGTACCAGTTCCACAAGTCAGAATCCCGGTTCAGTAGATAAAAATCAAGTTAGGTTATGTGCCTTGAATGCGGGTGTATGTAGTGTGTATATTGATTTATCCCACAAGAAGTATCTTTTTGTTTTCTTTTCTTACGAAGGTGAGATGAGTGGAAGTGGAAATCAAAGCATCCAAACTAATCCTAGGGTTTTTGCGAACACCTAGGTTAATTGGGGTTTGAATTAAGGTTGTGGATTGAAATCTATGGACGGGGAAGAATGGGGAGCACTTACAGTTGTCTTCAATTGCACTTTACTCCTTTCTACAGCTTGAAGATTCCTTGCTGAGGTACTTGCAAAATAATAGAAGAGAAATAAAAGCAAGTTAGAAAACAATAAAGTGTGTGAAATGCGGAAAGAAAATCGAGAATCGTCGCCTCACCGGCAACGACGTCAAAATGTTGAAAAAAAAGACGTACGCAAAAAGGATTGGATTTTTGATATAGACACATCTATTTAGGTTAAAATGCCTATTTATGTATGTTCGTAGGCTTATATTTGCATTCCATATTATAACTATTGCATAGCATGCATCATTTTGCATTTAGAGTAGTGTATATTTTAGGTTAATTGCATCCTTTTTGTGGTCAGGAGAGAAGGAGAATTATTTTAGATTCCTAGATTGACGATCCGACCATACGGTTCTAATCAGGACAATGATCGGAGTCCAATGCCTCCAAAATTACCTTGGTCGGAGTCCCGTAGCATTATATGTAGTCAGAGGAAGATCAACAGCCAAGGAACTAGGTGACATAAGTCAGAGCTTCAAACGACAAATCCGACCACGCGGATGGATTCGGGTCAATGATCGCAGCCCAACGGGACAAAAATCAACTCAATCCAACTTCTATAGCAGCCTTTACAACGAAAAGAAGATGGATGGCCTAAATCGTGCCAAATGGTGCAACCTAGGCCGCCCATGTGCACACACGCTCCACCGCACGTGCACAGCAATGCGGGCTCACGCGTGTGCACAGTGGCAGTGCACGTAGGCATGTAGCACGCGAAGGCACACAACATGGCGCACGAAGCCTGCACCAGCATAGCGGCAACGCGGGCTTGTGGGTTGTCTTCATCGACGTGTGTGGCAGATCTTCAACGACGTTTATGGCTGTCACTAAATGTCCTATATACGAATTTGATTCTTTCCTCCACTATAAAAGGACCCCTATCCCTCCCATTTTTCTTCATCTCTTCCTTTCTTCCTCTCACCACCTCCAAGGCTCTATAGAGAGCTTGTCCCAAGCCCAGGATGCTCCTCTAGAGTAAAAAATCAAATAGTTTTCTCACCTCTCATCTCCATTTGTGGAGCATCTTGTGGCCGTCCTCTCACCGCCCTTCGAGAAGAAGATCCTTGTCACGACGCTGTCCTACCCCATCCTCTGTCCTTCGGCTCTGTCCCCGTTTGTCCCACTTCTCACCACCTTCCTCTAGGAGACATTAGAGCGAGTCGTCCTCCAAGCGACCATCTAGGGAGATTTCTCTCACCTCATTCTATCTTTTTACGCTTTCATAGTGTAGATTTTCCACTTTCATAGTGTAACAAACATTCGTTTATAAATAGATGATTGTTCTCTCTTTCTCTCTCTCTTATATTGTTGCAAGTAGATTAGATAGAAGTCATCGATCTGATCTCTTGCCCTATTAAAAATTCCAAAAAAATTAGAAAAGACATAATCGATCAACAACAAATCAAAATGGAGCATAGATTTTCAAAACCAGACGTTCGCCTCCCCGTGTTCGAACCGGGACTCACTTTTTGAGTTTCGGTTATAAATTTTATCTGATAGATGCATTTTGCGAGCTACGATGATGGGTCCTCCAAACCACTAATTTTAATCCGTGAACACTCCCCCATCATTTTGGCGCCGTTGCTGGGGAGGCAACAGAATTTACTTTATTATTTTCTGCACTTCCTTACATTTATATAGCACTAACCCCTCTTGTCTTTGATCTACTATCTTGCATGTACCCTAGCATGGAGTTCCAAGTGTAGTAGGCCAGAGTAAAGTGTAGGTAGAGTGTTTTGTAAGTGTCCCCCACATTCCCCCTCCACTAGTTCCATTTTGCCACACCCATAACCAAGACTTAATCTACTTAGGTGTTTGCATAAACCCTAGTATAGAAGTGTTTGTCTTGTTTACCACCTTCATCCACCTTACCCCCGCATTTTTAAAAAAAAACAAAAAGATACTTTCTGTGCGACAAATCAATATACACACCTCATACACCCATATTTGCGGCACCTAACCTAACTTGATTTTTATCTACTCAATTGGGATTTCGCCTGTGGAACTGGTACACACAAATCAACACATTAAGGAGTAGAAATCAGTCTTTATTAATCTTCTCTGTGTCTTAGTTGGTGGTACATTTGGGCTAATTGATTGAATTGTTTGGGTCGCACCACCTAATTTAATAGAGATTCATTTTGTAGCTGCCCCATAGGATTCAATATTTAGGCACTCCATATTTTCTTGATTTACAAAGGAAAAATACTTGAACTCGTGCTTTCAAAACTTGGATTGCCTCACAAAACTTGATTGAATATACCTAGTATTTAAATCGTGAAAGCTACTAAGCAAGAGTCGAACCCTAAAATTCACCTCATCCTTAATAATCTTGCTTGAAAACATTTTGGTTGTGCACATACACACATTCTCGAACAAATCATTAAGGGCCCATCACATTCCAAAAGCACCAATATCCCAAGCCTAACAAAAATTGAGTAGACGTTGGCCCTAAGGACTGGTTTGCTCTACGGGATCCAGATTGAGATTATTCATGATTAACCTACTTATACTAGTCAATATAATGTCTAGCTAAGGGAGTAGCGTCAAACGGCCGCAACTTGGGGGTACGCTAGGAATCGAAGGCACAAGCTAAAGGAAGAACCTTCTCAGTCCCTCCTTCTAACTGGTTGGATTGCCTGGACAAAAGTAGAGTAAATCGTCCATAATCTTAGGATGGATTCTGAGAGTCTGTAGACCTTTAGGCTACACAACCTAAGGACAAGCTTGTATTTTTGTGCTACAGGGTCCCTTCTCTTCCCTGTCCTTCTGACTTCCTTCTAGTGTATGCTCGGAAGGAGGTCATTGAACCCTCGATTGAAAGGACTTTTAGACCATTCTTGGAGGTAGAGGTTGAGCTTTAGCCAAGCAGATCCCATGGCTGATCAATAACCACCTCCCCCACCCCTGAACCAGTAGGAGCTGATTCAGAGGCAGTTGGAAGAATTGCAGTAGATGCAACAATGGTTCCAACGAATGAATGGTCAGGGTGCTTAGCCCTTGAAGGATTTTTATGATCGTTCAAATTATTAGGATCATCCCAGCATTGTGATCCCTGCTGGAGATGTTGAGATCAATCCTCAAGTTTTGAGTGTAATTAAACACTTTCATGGGCTTGGCTTAGAGGACCCATTCCAACATTTAGAAGACCTTATCACTCTGGTTCTGAACACCAAATCACGGAATGCAGATGAAGAATAGATGCTCATGAGGCTTTTCCCCCATTCACTCAGGGATAAGGCCGCACATTGGTATCATACCCTTAGAAGACCAATTGCTACCTGGACAGCTTTGAAATTGGCCTTCCTAAAGAAATTCTTCCCAATTGGGCAAACCAATGCATTGTGATGGGCAATTACCACCTCTGCCCAGTGGTAAGGGGAACCGTTTCATGAGGCTTGGGAGAGATTCCAAGATCTGTTGCAGAAGTGTCCACATAATGAGGTGCCTAAATGGCAACTTGTGCAGATTTTTTATGACAGGTTGAATGATCAACTCCGTAATCATGTGGATGCTTCTTGCAAAGGTAATTTCCTCAACAAGGAGGCAGATAGCATGTATGATTTGTTTGAGGAAATGAGCGAAAATTCTTTAAACCACGCCTCCATGGAAACCTTCAACCGATCCCAACAAATTAGATCAAATTCCAATGAGGTCCAAGATTATCATACATCTGATATGGAATTGATTTGCAATAGATTAGATAAGATGGATTTAGTTACTAAACAAATGGAAGAGTGGATGTCCAAAAACTCTAATTTTTCTAGATCCACTGAATCCTAAGGATCGAGATTTCATTCTTCGCAAGCTCCTACGGGACGAGAGTTTGTGAACTAACTGGAGCCAGCTCGACCTTCGAGCCAATTCTTCTCGGAGCCTTATGGGTTCCAAACTAAGGCCTTTGATCCCAGTCTTTTTGATCCTTCTCCATCCTCATCTTATGAGGATGTTCATGCTGTGCAAGAGAATGTTAGGTCCAACCCTTATTCGAATTCCTACAATTTTGGTTGGAAAAATCATCCTAACTTCTCTTGGAAAGATCAGGGGCAGTAGACCCAATATCGACCCAACAACTATGTACTACAAAAATCAATGGGTCAGGGTCATGTATATACTCAGTTGCCCATGAATTAGGTTAATCAGCCCATGTGGAATGCTCAACAACCCGCCAAGAAGGCTGACTTAAACCTAAAAATGGTAGAAATGCAAGGGTCAATGCTCCAGCTCATGCAACAGATGAAAACTTCGTTGGACACCTTGCAATCCAAACTTACTACAAACAACCAACAACCCGGAACTCTACCATCACAATCTGTACCAAACCCAAGGAATGTTCAAAATCAAGGCATTAGGCCTCAAGGGTTTGGTAATGATGGGGAGTCGCATGCTCAAGATCATGCTATCTATCAGGCTACCCTAGCCCCTCCCGGAGCAAACCAAGTTTCTGCCATAATCAACCAGGAGCCTCCTATTTTGCCCAACCCTTCCCAAGGCACTAACCAATAGCATTTTGCCATGACAAACACCATCACCTTAAGGAGTGGTAGTAGACACAAGGGACCTACCCAACCCCATGTCAACCCCATTAGGCCCCATATCAAGAATTCCAAATTCCCAACTAAGAATGTGATCAACAAAACATCAGAGTCTGATTCGGGAGTATGTTGTTGTTGTATGGGAAAAAAAAAAGAGTTGGAGGAGAAATTGGAGGAAAGGATGTCCTTACTTCAGGCTTTCAAATTGATAATCATTTTACTCCTCACGGCTATCAAATCAATCCCTATCTATACCATAGGTTTACTGAATGCATATAAAGAAAGGCGTAGAGCGAAATCTGAAATCAATAGGAGAGTAGTTTTGTCCGATAACACAAGGACATTGATCCTAAACAAGCTACCTCCTAAGAAGCAATTCCCGAGAGCTCCATTGATTTCCTACACAATAGGAAATACTACTTTTGATCAGGCCCTCCTCAACTTGGGTGCTTCCATTAATGTGATCCCCACCTCACTACACATGGAATTGGGTTTAGGCTACCTAAAACACACTGACATAACCTTTCAGTTAGCCGATAGATCCATTACAAAACCAAGGGGTATTTTGGAAGATGTTTTAATCAAGGTTAATGATTTGCATTTCCTTGCTGATTCCATGGTCCTAGACATGGAAGCCCCAAAACAGCTCAACCACACCCCGATTGTTTTGGGAAGACCTTTCTTCGCTACCACCAAGGCAAGGATTGATTACGAATCGGGAAATATAGCAATGGCCTCAGGGGATAAGACAAATTGATTCAATATTTTCGAGGTCTCAAAGAAGAATAAAATTAAGTGTGGTTCGATGGAGGAGCTTGGCAGAATAGAGGAAGTAATGACCATACATACCTTAGATAACCTTTTAATGGCCAACTCAACCCAAACTCGGGAAGATGATCACACGGTTGCTGAGATAATTGAGGACAAAGCAAAAATGTGACGAATTGTAGCAACACGGCATGAGGAAGATATACATGAAATCAAAAATTTGTTGGGTGATTCACGTGATCAAGATAAAACCCAACAACATCCTTATCCTGAATGCTTAGAGTCTGAGGTCCAACTTGTAGGTGGGAATTCTGAGGATTAGGATGGTTGGTTTAAGAACCTAGAGTGTGAGGATGAAATTGAACATTAGGGAAGAACTCTTCAAACATTAGGTATTCTAGAGTACCCACAAATCCCCAGAACATCACAAAACCCTCATCGTCCTTTTTCACCCAACCACTGCACAAATTCTATACCCAACCACACTTCCTCTATAATAAATCAACAAAACTTCTATTGGAGACCATTTGGCCTCTCCCTACACCACCAGCTTGCCACTTTCATTATTCATCTCTTTGGCAAGCCCATTTTCACTCTCTGGGAGCCACACTTGGGGGCCCAGAAACTGTGTTGTTGTGGCCTCAATGTCTAGTTATTTTTTATTGAGGACCTCATCTAGCTGAAGGCACTGAACTGGACTGTTCCAAGCTGACCAGAGCCTCTCGGCAACCAGGTGCTATTCTTCCACTTTTACTCTCCTGCATGCTTTCATTTTTCACAATGAGGACCTTACAATAGCTAAGCATGGGGGGTGGACAAATTTTATAACCTTTTTGTTAGTTGTAACTGTAATTTTCTATTATTTGATTCTTATAAAAAAATTGAAAATTCAAAAAGATAAAAAAAAGAATCAAATAAAAGAAATTAAAAATTCAAAAAGATAGAAAAAAAGAATTAGGATAAGAGAACTTAGCCATTTGGAAGTTACTAGCTTTAGGAAATGATACGAGAGGATCTAAACACTTAGACTCTTCAGATCTTCGGGCTTAATTAGCTCAGGTGTCCACTCGAATGTCAACTTAGTCTCAAGTTCTCGCCAATTAAAAGTCATTTTAAGTTAGTAAATAAATTAGGATGATAAGTATGTGACTTATCAACCTGCCCTCCGATTTGGGGGGACTTTAAGCCTAAGCATCTACACACTTTTTTTTGCACTGACTCACTTTCGATGGTTTCTCGAAAATTGGGTAGCTAATGAACTATCTAGGGTGGTATAGCTGGCAAGTTGTTGGTGGTAACAGCTCATCGGTAGGTTGTCCAGAGCCCATTAACAAGACCATTTTCTTTGTAATACCTTTAGGTAAATCTTAGATCAGGGAAGCCACCTACTAAAAAAAAAAGGAAAAAGAAGAAAAGAAAAAGAAGAAGAAAGAAAAAAAATAGAAAGAGGTGAAAATAAGAAAATAGATAAATAAAATCACACTTCACTGCACGAGTATGGCTGGCAAGTTACTGTGGATAGCATCCCATTGGCCGGTTGTCCAGAGCCCAGCTCATAAAAATGCACAAAAATTTCCAAAACACTTAGGGAAGAAGCAGGGAAGTTGAATAAATCGGGGAGATATACACTGGGTTCGCCCTTATGTTGACCCCAAAAACAAAAAAATTAGGGAGAAAGCTACCGTTCGAAAAGATAAACATCAAGGCAAGGTCACCTAGGGTCGTAGAAACCAGAAGTCTGTTTTAACAGCCGCCAAGTGAGTCTTTCACTCTTTTCACTAGATGCTTAGCACTTATAGTCCTTTTCGAGTCTTGGGCAAGTCGGGTAGCTGTAAAAAGTTATCCTGGAACTCTCAAACACCAAAAGTACAAAAAAATTAGAAAAGAAGAAAAGCAAAAAAAAATGTATCATTAGAAAAGAAGAAAAGCAAAAAAAGAAATATCATTCGAAAAGAAGAAAAGCAAAAAAAAAAGTATCTTCCCTTGTCAAATAAGGCGAGGACTTGGGTGGTCTGCATTCTGATAGGCACCTTGGTACTATTGAGTTTTCGTTGTTTAGGACCTTAGTTGAAACTTTCTATTGTTAATAAACGACTTAGGCCTAAGTGATATAATCCTAATTTTGATTTTATACATAGCATGTAGTTTAATTTTGCTAGGGACTAGCAAAAGATAGGCATGGGGCAATGATATAGACACATCTATTTACGTTAAAATGCCTATTTATGCATGTTCTTAGGTAGATTTGCATTTCATATTATGAATATTGCATAGCATGCATCAATTTGCATTTATAGTAGTTGTGTATATTTAAGGTTAATTGCATCCTTTTTGTGCTCAGGAGAGAAGGAGATTTATTTTGGAACCTCGGATTAACGATTCGACCATACAAATCTGATCAGGACGATAATTGAAGTCCAACGCCTCCAAAATCACCTTGATCGAAGTCTGATTGCACAACAATCATAGGCCCTAACTCCCCTAAATTAAGTTAGAAATTAGCTTAACAATAACATTCTGTATGCATATGCATCATATTTTGCATCGTAGTTGGTATGTGTTTTATATATTTAACTATGTTATTTGAGAGGTATTAATGGTTGCAGGTAATCTAGGGCTGCCGATGACTGATCCAACCTTATGGATCAGTTCGAAATAACTACAGGAGTCCAACGCATCCAAGATCGCATCAATCAAACTCCCAAAGCACCCAAGGGAGTTCGCAGAAGAGCAAGAGCCAAGGGGTAAATTGAAGAAGATCCAGACCTCAGATGACAAATCCAACCATACGGATGGATCTGAATCAACGTTCGTAGTCTAACAATGCAGAAACCAACTTAATCGAAGGCCTACGTCATTAGATATAAAGAGAAAAAGAATGAACGGCCATGATGGCGCACGTGGCACCATTGCCGCTGCCCCTCGTCGGGCCCCTAACTCATGAAGGCACCTCTCCTTGCAGTGTGGGCCGTTGGATCTTCATCCAACAGCCACGAACGTGCCACATCGCTACCCAGATTGGATCAATATAAATAAGCACATATATATGATAAAGGCTTTGCGCAGCGCGTTGGCGCGGGACGCAGGTTCGAGCCCTGCGCTGTGCAAAATTGATGCAGCGGGTGCATGCTGGCACGCATACGCAATTAAACGGCGTATAGCATGCCACGTGGCACGATCAGAGTACACCGTGGGCAGGACGTGCGATTGCGCTGGTTGTACGAAATCAAGAAAGCACGTGAATCACGCTTAGGATTTTCAAAGGTGCGGTGCTACGGCTTTCTAAGCCGTCCGATCTCACAATCGGATGGCTGATGTTAAGGCAGGATTTGAAGGCATGAGTCAAAAGGAAAAACGTGAAGGTGTGGGAGCATGCACAGCTGCACGATTTCAATTCGAGGGCACACGTTGAGCCACATGGTAGCACCAGAGAACATTCGAGCGTGGAGAAGGATTTTGAAGGCTTTTTGTTGCACAAAATTAGGGGCTACAATGCCCTATTTGCCTCTCCAAGAAACTATAAAAGAGGCCTAAGGGTCCTCCTTCAAAGGCATTCAAGTAGCATTCAAGTAGAGATCTCCTCCTTCCTCCTACTGCTCCTCTGCCCTCTGCTTCCCATCTCCGTCTCTACATCGCCATCTGAAGCATCCATTGAGCCTCCTCGACGGATCATTCCTGCTCTCCTCAACCTCTCCAGAAGGCCACCACGAACCACTCGTGGTGCCCTAATTTTGTTACCTAGATAGTTTTATTCATGCTTATAATTTGTTTAGTTATAGTTACATGTATGCAATCCATGTTCAAATTCTCTACGTGATATATATATATTGTGATTCGTTGTCTCTACCACTACAAAAAAAGGGTCTTTAGTGGCGAATTAGTTAGTGGCATATAATACATTTGCCACTAATTACTTAGATTTAGTGGTAAATTTCCTGTATTTGCCACTATAACATTTTGTCAAACGACAATTAGAATCAGTGACAATTATATTTACCACTATTGACTTTGATTTAGTGGCAATTGTTATTTATAGCACTATAATATTTTTGTCAAATGACAATTAGCATTAGTGGCAAATATATTTGCCACTATAATTGTTGATTTAGTGGCAATTGTTACTTACGCTACTATAATATTTTTGTAAAATGACAATTAGCATTAGTGGCAAATAAATTTACCACTATAGTCTTTGGTTTAATAGAAAATTTTACTTATGCCACTATAATATCTTTTTCAAAGGATAAATTGGTGTAGATAAAATAAGGCCACTATTTTATCTTTAACATTTTTTAATAACATAAGGGAAAAGATAAATTGAAACTTATCCCTTCAAACAGAAAGAAAACCTTTGATTTCATTTATTTAAGATACATGGCAGGAATCAGAGCAATGTGTCACGTATACATATTATATTTTTCACATATTATTATTATTATTTCCAAACATAATTTAGGGGTAAAAAATAAAAATTTTAAAAGTAAATATGTGTGTTAAGTAAACAATCAAAAGTATTTATTTTATAAGGTAAAAAAAAAACCTTGATTAATTTAAGGGGGTAAAAATCATGGGCTTTTTTTTTCAATCATAACTGAGCGCACGAATTCCCCCGTGCCTCACCTCTTCAACCCTCGCAGAAGAGCACTCACAAGTCATCTTCAGCCCTCGCCTCTTCGATCCTCTGGTTCAGCCATCGCCTCTAACCGTGTGATCCTTCAGTTTGCTCTCTCGTTTCGATCCCTGCCTTCATCTTCGATCGCGTCCACTACTTTGCCATCATCTCTCGCGTCCTCTGCTCCACCATCTTCCCAAGGTATCGATCTTTGTCTATCTCTCTCACTTTCTTCCCTTCTTTATCTTGCCTCCTTCTTAGTGACCTCACTCAATCTTGTCGTCTCCCTATTGATGTCATTTCTTACCGTGATCTCGAACCACCTCATTCCCTCCTCCCCCTGCTATCTTCCCCTGCCGACCCACCTCCTCCCGCTGTTGCATCCTCTGCTCCTATCCCTGCCTCCTCCCCCACCCTATGCTCTTCCCTTGTCGTCCCCCTCTTCTCCATGACCGATCCTCCCTTCCTCCCCTACCCTGCCTTGTGTCCCTGCCACCCCCTCCTCCCTCCGATCCATCATCCCGTTCTCCCGCTGGCCCCTCCCCTTGATTGCACAGCAATCACAGGTCTTAATTGACCTAGATTAAGTTAGGACTTAGCAGAAGTTAGGGTTATTCATGCATGCATGCGCATTATCTGCATCTTTACTGCTTTTCTTTAGCTATGCATAAAATAATGTTATAATGTGCTGATTAAGTGCATTATGTCGATTGCAGGGAATAAGCTGATCAGGAGCTGGATCTGAAGCTAGATCAGGAATAACGGGAGTTGTAGCAGAGCTGGAGCAGAAGGCCTAGTTTAGATATAGGAGTAATAATGTAAGGGGGTTAAAGGTTTTCTATTCTATTAAGTAGAAATAAAGCAGTAAAATGTGAAGAGCTTAGGTCCATCCTAGCCCTAGGATAGCCTAGAGACTTCCCCAAGACTTAGCCACCCTTAGATTAGGTCACAACACCCTAGGAAGCCCTAAAACCCTAGTTCCAACCCTTCTCTGGACATCCAGAGAAGTTTTAAGACATCCAGGACCCTTAGCCAACTCCCGCACACTTCAAACCCACTTCTGTAGTGTTATTAGACGTCCAGACACTTTGTCAGACGTCCAATTTCTGTAGAATACCCAAAACAGAACCCGAAATCCTTCCTGACTCTGATTAGACGTCCAGAAAACAAGTCTGAACTTCTGATTTTTGAGTATAAGACGTCTGATTCTATAATTAGATGTCTGATACTGCTCTCCAATTCCTATTTTGAGATTTAAGCCTTGATCTTGGATCTCTAGGTCCCTAAACCCAATTCCAACCCCATAGGAACCTAAATTAAGGTGCCCCTAACCCTAGTACATCACCTCTAGACCTCCCTAAGGACCTAATTAGGTCCTCACTAAACCTAATTGACTTGGATCTTAGTCAATTCCATCAGCCTATTCAATTGGACTCATTGAGTCCAATTGAGCCCTGATCTCAGCACACACTGTCCAGTTGGACTCAGTGAGAGTCCAATTGACCTAGACTTGACTTAATTGAGTTGTTTTACTCTCAATTAAGTTTCCACACACCCAATTAAACTTGTATTAAGTTTAATTGCACTTTACTTTAGTGAATTAGGGTTTATAACCAAAATTTGAGACCTACCTTGACCTAGACCCACTAGAACCCAACCTAATCAACCTAGCCACCTAAGTCTCAACCCACACACACCCACACACACCATCCACACGAAAATATCTAGCCTAGAGTTCTCTAGAACTCTCTACCATGTGTGGTTGCCTTGGTTGCCAAAAATAGCAACCAAGAGCCATTCAATTTTTAGATCCACATTTGGTGGATCTAAAAACCACCATCCACCCTCTCTCTCTCACTCTCCCACGAGCTCCCACCATAGGCCTCTCTAGAGAATTCCATAATTCTCTAGAGAGCTTCCATTGGGTCTATAAAAAGACCCCATGGGTGGCCATTGGCACCCATTCACTCCCTTGGCAATTACTCTCCATTGGTGCCATTCACGCCACCTCCACTTAGCCACTCACTCCACCTCCACGAGCTCACTACCACCACAATGGAGGACACCATGCCGGGATGCTGGATCAACCCTACCACTCTCCAAGGGTTGGCCTAAGCTACGTTGGCTGCCCCTCATTCTCTTCTCAACCACTCCAAGGCCATTGGGGACCACCCCTGAATGCCCTCTATTCTTCTAGCTCTAGATCATGCTCTTCATAATTTTTATTGATTTCATTTACTGCTTAGTAGAGTAGTCTTACTTCTCCCCCAATGATGCATGCGAAATCCCCCTGCTGATTTTTGTATGCAATCCTTTTCTGGTTGTTAGATTTAATTTTAGATTTAATTTTAAGCATTCATGTATAAGCTTTCCTCTAGATTTCCTTGTGCAACAACTCTCCCATGATGAATGAAATTTCATTATATATATATATATCTCTTATGTGTTTGAAATCACCTTGAGCTAAATGATTATCATATTTGCGTGATTTAAGTGACTGCTCTTTAACCGCCTATATATTATGCACAAGCATGTTGTTTAAATAAAGTAGAGCAACTTTAAGATCGATTTCAAAAATAAAAACAACGCCTCCTAGAGACGAACGACCGGGACTCAAGTCTCGTTATTTTTCAAAATAATATCTTTGTTGGATCATATTTCGCAACTATACTACGACGCTTTTATCAAAAATGCGATCTACATTTTCACCAACAAATGGCACCGTTGCCGGGGAGGCAACATCATTTTTCTTGATTTCGATCTTTTACTTATCATTGAAAAATCTGCCTCTACTTCATTTTTCTTGATGTGAAGGACAGTAGGGAAGAAAAACGGGATCTGCGCACACAACGAGTGCGGAAAAGAAAAATCAGGTGCACATCACATTCTTTTAGATTAGGTTTATTTTCTAAACCCTAGGACTAGATCTACTTCCTGCAATTTCTTTTGAAAATAAAAAAATAAAAAAAAAGCCTTTTCTCATTTTCGTGAAAAAGAAAAAAAAATCAAAAAGAAAAATTTTGAAAAAAAATCTAGATTAGGTTTTCTTTCGAATCTAGGTTGTTTTGAAAAAAAAAGGGAAAAAAAAAGAGATATTTTCGTTGAATCTTTTGAAAAAAATTCCTTTTGAAAAAAGAAAAAAGTGCAAAAGATTAAAAAGAAAAAAAAAGCATTTTTGGTGGAAGGCTTGAATTTCAAACCTCTTTAAAAGCTTTTCGACCACCTTCTTATTTTCAGCCAAATTTCAAATCTCACTTGAAAATTCGATTTCCGAAAAATCTATTAGTGAAAAATTTGAAAATTGAGGAAAAACCTTCAATTTCAAACCATCTTTCATGTGCCACCGTTACTTTGAAAAAACTCCAAATATAAAATTTTTAAAAATTTGTGAAGTGCACGGGGGTTAGATTGACCCAGATTCAAAAATTTTCAAATTTCAAAATGCGATTTCGAGAAATTTGCGAATTTGTTTTGACTAAAAATGGTGGGGTTTGAATGCTGATCTAATTGTCTTTATTTTCCATATTTTTACCGAATTTTTGAAGATCATTTGGTACTGTTTCAAAGCGAAAAACCGTCTAGGGGTCAAAGTTCCAAATCTGACCCCTGATATTTAAAATTCCCTAAAAATTCAATTTAAACAGTAAAAATACCAAAAAAATATTCTGTGAAAAACTAATTGAAAATGGAATCTACTCGCAAAATTTCAAATTAATTGGATTCCAATTATTATTAGAGAATCAACATTATTTTTGTGGTATGTTGAAATAAAGAGAAACCCTAGAAGTGCATGCAACTTAGGTTGAACCTTTAGGGTCACAAATAGAGACCACACTTTTGGTTAACCTAGACTTAATCAAGTCTAGTTAGCCAGTGAGCTTGGCCACCTTGTGGGCCACTCACCACAAACCCCACTGAAGAAAACGAGTTAAAAACTGATTTTAAAACACGAATTCAACCCGAGTTCGTTGTCGCACTACTGAATGAGTTTAATCTCTCTTGCCAAACCTGGTGACTAAGTCTGCGGGGTAGTGTCAAACGACCGCGGCTCGGGGGTCAACGGAACCGGAGGCGTAAGCCAAAGGAAGAACCTTCCCCTTAGTCCCCTCGTAACCAGACTAGCTGGGTTAGCTTGAGAGGCGGGATTCACTTTCAGTTGGTTGTACGACGAACTTATCTTCAGGAATTTAAATCCATAACGAAAAATCTAGTCACCTGATCTATAAGGACCATTTGATTGATAGGGCCTTAGCCTTGTCCTACGTGGCTACACCAACCTAGGGGTTGGACGGTGTATGCACGCAAGGAGGTCACTTCGACCTCACTTGGTTGGACCTTGGGAGCCGCTCCCAAGGAGGCGAGTCACTTCTTCTATCTGCTGAGCTGCGATGGCTAACATTGTATCTGGACCTAATCAGGATCCAGAAGAGCTGGACCCACGAGCTTATCTGAGAGCTCAGGTCATTGAATCAGCTCAACCTTGGGATCAGAACCCAAGGTGGCGAAGATGACTTTTCGCTTCGCTTGATCCTTCTCCTCGGGTCACTGAAATGGTTAACCCACATCCTAACCCTGGATATTATGACCCATACCAATCGATCCCTCAAAGGATCGCATCTTATAACCCAGGATATGGATTTCATACTCCTGCTTTTCACCCATGGAACATGGGTAGACCTGATTCACCCCCTGGAACCCCTGAAGAGCTACCGGTGCATATGCGGCCACATTATAGAATACAGAGAGCTATAGCGAGCGCTAAGGAAAAGGCCGCATCCTATCTACGCGAAATCCAGGCTATCAGTGAGCCGAACCAAAGACAAAGTCGGATTCCGCATCAACAAGCTGTGATGGAGCTCCTTCAGGAAACAGCAGAGATAACAAGGCGAATTAGACAAAATCGGGAAACTCAAGAACTATTGCTTTTGAGATATCAAGTGGAAAATAGAATTGAAGACCTTGAAGAATCTGAAACAACTACGTCGGAAGAACACACAGAAGATTCTCGAGAGCAGATGCCCGAAGATCACTTAGGGGAAAAAGAATCTAGCATGGATATGAGACAGGAGTAGGAAGTATGCCGAATGGGTTCATCTGAAATTGAGGAGGAAAGGACTGATATCTCCAGGACTGAGCCGCAATCAGATTATCCTGAATCCTGGGAGACACCTTTTGGGTTAGATAACCCGATCGAGACAAGGGAAGTAGATCCAATTGAGGATATGGATCTTGAGGCAAACATTACATGCGACACTACTGATTAATCTAGACCACTTCCCATTGTAGGTGAACCTATGCTAGAGCCAACATCTTCTGATCTGCACTCTTCTTCTTCCACCTACATCCCTAATTCGGATCTTAGAGATTCTAAGATGACACTTTCTATCCTTGATCCTAACATCCGAAAACCAGAAGTAGCTATGGATAACTCGAACAAAGAAATAAATATGCTACCTGAGGTAGGAATTACTGAGGATCCCAATGCATATGAGAGTGAAGCTTCAAGCAGAATGAGCTGGGGACGCACCTACCATCCTAGTCAATGGCTCGACCTAGAGCCTGAAGAGATAGCCTTTGATGAATCAGAGATGAGTACAGATGAGGACGAAGTAATTTCTGACGAGGATTTCAGTGACCTCCACACAAATCTTCTACTTTCATGGATACCACCATATGACCCAGAGCATGGAGAGGGCATGATCTTTGATGTCAATTATCATTATGAGGACCCCTATGACTCAGATTCTGGCTCTGAGATACATTTTGATCTACTCCCTTAGCAACTTCCTGCTGAATTGTGGGACATGATAAATCAGCTAAATCAACATCATGATCCCCCCTCTGTTTATCCTCTATTTTCCACCACCACTCCACAGTTTCTTATAGCTAGACTTTTTGGAGTAGGGGTGCACAATCAGTTGGTCCGCATCTCTGGACCACTGATTCTAGGAGCATACGAGCACATCTTTCTCTTAATTTTAACCGGCTCCTATGCAAGAATTGATACATCTGATTGAGTGCTCGTCCAGCTGGAGGCATTAAACTCAGCACATATAAATACCATTCCACCATCATCAATACATAACCATTTTTATACATAGAATATTTTTGCTTTAGCATATTTCCCTTTTGTATATTGCATGTTAACAGGTTGGCCGGTGCTGAATATAATTTCAGGAGCAATTCCAGGTGACTTCTACCCACTCATCCTCTGTCGAATTTATTTTATTTTATATTCATGAATGAGGACATGCAAGAACTTAGGCATGGGGGGGGGGTAGTACAGCAAAAAAATTGAAAAAAATTTTATGCCAACATTTAGGAAAACCTCAGAGCTGCATGTAAAATGTACTTTAGGGCCTTAAATAAAAGAACAACCGACTCCATCTCCAATGCTCGCATTGGAGCTAGAAATCGTTCGCAATAACCAATTCCGACCCACCCGCTCACCTGTTGTTCTAAATTTAGGGTCAAGCTGATTTAACCCGATACGGGAATTTCACAAAGTACAAATTATATGAGGTTAAATGTTTATAGCATATATAGATATTGCACTCATGAATAAGATTATTTTATTAAGAGAATGCATTAGGGATTTTATCCTTTAGTTGATTCCTATAATCTGGAATCCAGTACAACTTTTAACACACACATGTAGAATTTGCAATGGATTCACGGTGAAGGTTGATAAACATCTTTAGTCTGGCGAGAAGAAGCAATGCTTCTTCTCCTGAACCTTGGACAGTGTTTTGGGAGTTAGGCTGATTTTCTTCCAAAAATCCACCAAGTAGTGTGAGAGAGTAGAGTGTATTGGTGCTCTAAGATTAGTGCAAGGAATCTGGAATCCTAGATAATTAGGTGATGATGCTCTAAGATTAGACATAGTTTTTGCTCTCGATTCCCGCATATGCATTTTTGTGCAAAATTTTGAGAGCCACCGAATAAGGCAAATACGCGGAGAGCGAGTTTTCATAAAACTAGGGCTAAGGTGGATGGTTACGACCATTCTTTACGGAATCCTCGGCTGAAGGAGGGTATTGATGTCAAGGTCAGAAATACACCATCCTATCCGTCTCTCCCGGTGCCGTGAGTAGGCACTTCCACCAAATAAGCCACCCAATGTCTCTTGATTACCATCAATCCCTAATAATGCCTCCTTAATAAAGTTCATGGATGTATGCCAATTGTGTTATGCTGAAAAAAAAGAAAAGGAAAAAGAATGATGAAAAGAAAGAAAAATTGAAAAAAAAAAACTTAGAAAAAGAAGAAAAAGAGTGTGAATATTTAGTATTTACTTCATTTGCATTGAGGCAATACCACCAAACAAAATTGAGCTCCACCAAATATGGCCTTAACCTATTTTTCTTGTGTTTCTGACCGCCCGAATACTGGCTGAGGAATCCCGACTTAGTGTTAGGGTTATGAGAACTCAATTAAAGTGTTAATGCCTAGCGAGACCACCAAATACAGATCCTATGTGCGAATCTAGTGAGGTTGTGAGCTCTAAGAAAAAGAAAGAAAAAGAGCAAGAGAGAATGAATACAAAGGAATCAAAAGGAAGCATAGTTTTTCTCGTCTTTCTCTGAGCTGAGTTACTTAGTAATTCGAGAATCTGGATTCTGTAGTACTAGTCTCTATGTAGCACCAAGTGAGAATGAGACACCAAATATATAATCCTTTCCCTCAAAGATTCTCTATCTAAGCCCAAAGCCAGGGTGAAATTCATAGAATATCTTGAATACCCCGAGGGAAGAAATCCGCCTATCCCGTTAGAATTTTTATTAGGGGTCAAGTACAGGCTTTAGAGGTGAATCCATTTTTCACTCGAATCCGTTGCAAAAGCTACATAGCTGCACTTTCACGATTGTCTGGATTTCTAGAGCATAGGATGAAAACAAAAAGGAGAAAAAATCTCTATGCAAACACTTGATAAAATAACCAGTCCCTTAGGGACCCTTACTGTAAATAATTTAGTCTTGCATTTACTAGAGACTAGCAAGATTTAGGCATGGGGGTATGATTGCGCAGCAATCATAGGTCTTAATTGACCTAGATTAAGCTAGGACTTAGCATAAGTTAGGGTTATTCATGCATGCATACGCATTATCTGCATCATTACTGCTTTTCTTTAGCTATGCATAAAATAATGTTATAATGTGCTGATTAAGTGCATTATGTCGATTGCAGGGAATAAGCTGATCAGGAGCTGGATCTGAAGCTGGATCAGGAATAACGGGAGTTGTAGCAGAGCTGGAGCAGAAGGCCTAGTTTAGATATAGGAATAATAATGTAAGGGGGTTAAAGGTTTTCTATTCTATTAATTAGAAATAAAGCAGTAAAATGTGAAGAGCTTAGGTCCATCCTAGCCCTAGGATAGCCTAGAGACTTCCCCAAGACTTAGCCACCCTTAGATTAGGTTACAACACCCTAGGAAGCCCTAAAACCCTAGTTCCAACCCTTCTCTGGACGTCCAGAGAAGTTTTAAGACGTCCAGGACCCTTAGCCAACTCCCGCACACTTCAAACCCACTTCTGTAGTGTTATTGGACGTCTAGACACTTTGTCAGATGTCCAATTTCTACAGAATACCCAAAACAGAACCCGAAATCCTTCCTGACTCTGATTAGACGTCCAGACAACAAGTCTGGACTTCTGATTTTTTAGTATAAGACGTCTGATTATATAATTAGACGTCTTATAGTGCTCTCCAATTCCTATTTTGAGATTTAAGCCTTGATCTTGGATCTTTAGGTCCCAAAACCCAATTCCAACCCTATAGGAACCTAAATTGAGGTGCCCTAACCCTAGTACATCACCTCTAGACCTCCCTAAGGACCTAATTAGGTCCTCACTAAACCTAATTGACTTGGATCTTAGTCAATTCCATCAGCCTATTCAATTGGACTCATTGAGTCCAATTGAGCTCTAATCTCAGCACACACTGTCCAATTGGACTCAGTGAGAGTCCAATTGACATAGACCTGACTTAATTGAGTTGTTTTACTCTCAATTAAGTTTCCACACACCCAATTAAACTTGTATTAAGTTTAATTGCACTTTACTTTAGTGAATTAGGGTTTGTAACCCTAATTTGAGACCTACCTTGACCTAAACCCACTAGAACCCAACCTAATCAACCTAGCCACCTAAGTTTCAACCCACACACACCATCCACACGAAAATATCTAGCCTAGAGTTCTCTAGAACTCTCTACCATGTGTGGTTGCCTTGGTTGCCAAAAATAGCAACCAAGAGCCATTCAATTTTTAGATCCACATTTGGTGGATCTAAAAACCACCATCCACCCTTTCTCTCTCTCACTCTCCCACGAGCTCCCACCATAGGCCTCTCTAGAGAATTCCATAATTCTCTAGAGAGCTTCCATTGGGTCTATAAAAAGACCCCATGGGTGGCCATTGGCACCCATTCACTCCCTTGGCATTTACTCTCCATTGGTGCCATTCACGCCACCTCCACGACCTCACTACCACCACCATGGAGGACACCATGCCGGGATGCTGGATCAACCCTACCACTCTCCAAGGGTTGGCCTAAGCTACATTGGCCGCCCCTCATTCTCTTCTCAACCACTCCAAGGCCATCAGGGACCACCCCTGAATGCCCTCTATTCTTCTAGCTCTAGATCATGCTCTTCATAATTTTTATTGCTTTCATTTACTGCTTAGTAGAGCAGTCTTACTTCTCCCCCAATGATGCATGCGAAATCCCCCCGCTGATTCCTGTATGCAATCCTTTTCTGGTAGTTAGATTTAATTTTAGATTTAATTTTAAGCATTCATGTATAAGCTTTCCTCTAGATTTCCTTGTGCAACAACTCTCCCACAATGAATGAAATTTCATTATATATATATATCTCTTATGTGTTTGAAATCACCTTGAGCTAAATGATTATCATATTTGCGTGATTTAAGTGCCTGCTCTTTAACCGCCTATATATTATGCACAAGCATGTTGTTTAAATAAAGTAGAGCGACTTTAAGATCGATTTCAAAAACAAAAACAACGCCTCCCAGAGACAAACGACCGGGACTCAAGTCTCGTTATTTTACAAAATAATATTTTTGACGAACATTTTGCGCGACTATACTACGACTTTCGACGACTTTCAAATGCGTGAAAATGGCTCTCCGTCACCCCCTCCCTACCCTCCCCTCACAGAACCCCCCTCTCTATTTTTTCTCGAAATTAAATGTGCATTTTAGTGCTAATATACTTGCCTTTTGTCTATTGGATTCAATTTACATGTTAAATTAAATGCGCATGTAAGATAAATTTACATATTAGATTAAATTAAAGCTGCATGTTACATGAAATTAACGTGTTAGATTATTTACATGTTTATTTGTAATATAAATTTGAATGTAAATGGTTATTGAATTAATTTGAAGAAATTAATTAATTGAATGCAAGTTAATTTGCATGGAATTGTGAATTTAAGTGAATATTATGCAATTTGAATTAAAATTCAATTGATTAAATTTGTGATGTGATTGTGATGTCAAATTTTACAAGTTTATTTTTTTTTGTTATTTAAGTTAAATTTATTTAATTTTATTTTTGTTTTTATTACGCTAAAAGAATTATTTCATTATAATTATTGATGAAGCTTATTTAAAATCTCTTTGGAAAATACTTCCTTAGGTATTCGTTACTCGGTTGAGAGTTAAACAATGGATAGAAGTTGGATCCCTGAAGAAGATTGAACAAGTAGTAAATATTTGACAGGTGCTATACAATTCATTGCTTTTAAGAAATCACCAAAAGATGGCACCATTCTTTTCCCTTGTATAGCATGTGTTAACCTATGTCGTGCAAATAGGAAAGTGATATTAGGGCATGTAATTTGCAATGGATTATTACAAGGATATGTTCAATGGATTTTTCATGGGGAAGTACCCATAGATGCCAATGAAAGTAATGCTGAAAGTAGTGAAGATGAAGACCATGATCAAATAAATGACTTGATATATGATACTTTTGGGTTCCAAAATTTACATAATGACACAAATCACATGGAATATAGGTCTTCAAGTGGTGTTGATAAGGAAACAAATGAATTCTTTAACTTGCTTAAGAACACAGAAGAAGAATTGTACCCTGGATGTAAAACATTCAGCAAGTTGTCACTTAATTGTCCACTTATTTCACATAAAATGCCTTGGAGGTTGGACAAATAAATCAAGCATTTCCAAAAGGAGAAACACTTCTAGCGTCCCTTTATGAAGCTAAGAAGATAATATCTGCACTGGGGCTCAACTACAAGAAAATAGATATTTGCCCTAACAAATGCATGTTATATTGGAAAGACAATGCAAATGGTGTCAGCTGTAAAGTATGTGATGCTTCTAGATGGAGGGAATGTGGTAATAAATCGGAGGAAGATGTAAATCGCCAATGAGGTAAGAAAATTCCTCCCCAGGTTATGTGGTATTTTCCATTGAAGCATAGACTGCAGAAGTTGTTTATGTCATTGAAAACTTCTCTGATGACATGGCATACTGAAGATCGCTCAAAGGATGGTATTATGAGTCTTCCAGTAGATTCTCTAGTATGGAAAACCTTTGATAGCAGACATCCAGATTTCTCATCAGATCCTCGAAATGTTCGACTTGGTCTGGCGACTGATGGTTTTAATCCTTTTGGAATTATGTCATCTCAATATAGCATATGGCTTGTTATTTTGATACCGTACAATTTGCCTCCATGGTTATGCATGAAACAACCCAATTTCATATTGTCAACGCTGATTCCTGGTAAATCTGGTCCAAAAGCTCATATAGATATCTTTTTGCAACCTTTAATTAAGGAGCTACAGGAGTTATGGCTTGGGGTTTCAACTTTTGATGTGTTTAAAAAAGAGTTATTCTAGTTACGTGCTACACTTTTATGGACCATTAATGATTTTCCTACTTACGGTGATATCTCTGGATGGGTAACAAAAGGGTACATGGCATGTCCTTCATGCAATAAGGACACTGACTCAATATATCTTCAATATAGTCGAGAAAATGTCTACATGGGCCGTAGACAATTTCTTCCTACGAATCATAAGTATTGAAGGTAATTGGCATCCTTTAATGGTAAGCAAGAGTTTGGGGAGCCACCTAAAAAATTGTTTGCCAATGAACTTTCGGCACAATTGGATGGTAGTCCTAGTATCTTTGGCATTCATCCTAACAACAAAAGCAAGTACATGCCTAATTGGACAAAAAAAAATGTTCTATTCGATTTGCCTTCCTGGAAAGGAAATCTTGTATGCCACAATCTTGATGTAATGCATATTGAGAAAAATGTTTGTGAAAGTATATTGGGAACATTACTAGCATTGGATGAAAAGAACAAGGATAATGTAAAAAGTCAGCTTGATTTGCAGGAAATGAATATCAGGCATGCTTTGCATCCAACTGTTATCGGAAACAAGATGAACCTACCCTTTGCATGCTTTTCGTTAAAGAAGAAAGGAAAAATTGACATGTTAAAACTTCTTAAAGGAATAAAGGCTCCAGATGGGTATGCATCAAACATATCTAGATGCATAAGTATATCTACACAAAATATAATTGGTTTGAAAAGTCATGACTATAATACTTTTTTGAAGCAGTCATGACTACAATATTCTAATGCAATAACCACTTCAATTGGCATTAGCAGTTACTATAAAGAATGAGAATGTGAGGTTAATGTTGATAGAATTTTGCAATTTCTTTAGAGACCTATGCTCAAAGGAGATTGATCCAAGTCATATTGAGCAATTGGAACAAAGAATTGTGGTTATGATGTGTCAAATGGAGAAAATATTTTCGCCTTCATTCTTTGATATAATGATGCATTTTCCTATACACTTAGCTACAGAGGCAAAGTTAGCTGGGCCTGTTCAATATCGATGGATGTACCCCATTGAGAGCTAATTAACCTTTCTTTCAAGTAATTTACTTAATCAATTGCTTGACATGCTAATTTAAGTAGTTTTATTTTACTAGGTACCTTTTCACATTAAAAAGATATGCTCGCAATAAAAGTCATCCAGAAGGTTCCATTGCAGAAGGGTATCTAGCAGACGAATGCCTTACATTTTGTTCTAGATACTTGCAAGCTATTGAGAAGAGGATCAATAAGTTATCAAGAAATGTTGAGGATGACTTTGATACACTGGATGAAGGATTTTCAACACTCTCACAATTGGGCCATGCAATAGGAAAAGGAACTCCAGTAGTTCTTGATCCTACTTTGATGAATCTTGCACATGGGTATATATTATTAAATTGCGTTACGGTACTACCATTTAAAAAGTAAGAACTTGTGTAGATTGATTTTGTTGAAATTTATAATATATAGTTTGATTTTGCGCTAAGTTAATAATTGCATATTGCATCAAGACAATTGGAAATTAAATTGACATTTATCAAAAAAAGAATTGAGTAATCTCCACAGTAACACATTTCCTAATTGGTTTAAGAAACATGTATGCTACCGACTATTGAGATTTATAAGTTCCTTCTTAATTGTCAATATTGTAATTGACATTTCACTTTTGTATGTAGATTGAGGAAAAGGCTAAAAAAGAGTATGTACCAAAAGAGCTTAAGGTGCTTGCTCGAGGATCGTGCAACATAGGAGTTTATTATGATGGCTGCATAATAAATGGTTTTAGATTCCATACGAAGCATAAACAAGCAAATAGAAAGCACAAAATAGTGGAGCAATAGTAGTAGCCGATACAGAGTGCTTCTCGAAAGCAGATGATGTAAACCCTACAATAGGACCTGTTGCTTACTATGGGGTGTTGACAGATATTATCCAGATTAATTATTATGAGAAAATAAAAACTGTGTTATTCAAGTGTCAATGGGTACGATCTAAAGCAAAAAAGGATGGCCTTACATCAGTGAATTTAGAGCAAATTGGCTATTCAGATGATCCATTTGTCCTAACATCTCAAGTTCATCAAGTTTTTTATGTTCGTCATCCTAATCACAAAGGTTGCCACTTTGTGATTCAAACATGACCTTGAGACACATATGACATCGAAGATAAAGTCACAGATGCACATATTGATGGACATTTAGATAGTAGTTCTACAGATGCACGTATGGAAGATTAAATGGAGGATGATGATAATGTTACTCTAATCAGAAATGATATGCATGGTGACACTTTCACGCAAGAAATTTCGGAGCAACACTTAAGTGCTATTAATATGGATACCATTCTTGACATTTAGTCAGAGGAAGACAAATTGAATGAGTGTGAGTTGCTAATTGAAAATTATTTTAATTGTTTATCAAATTTTATTTCATCTTCTACTATTAAATTTTTTTGTTTAAATTATTTATTTTGCTCTTGATTTAACTACAAGATGTTCAATCGAAAACGAGTTAGAGGTGGATTTGACATAAATGAGAAAATGCAAGATCTCCTTTCTAGAAAAGCTCCTCCACTTGTTGGACCTCAATCTAAAAAAATTTTAGCTGCAATCAATCAATTACGTGATGAGCCAAGAAGATATAAAGAAACATAAAGAGTTTATCAATCACATGTGGATATGTCTCAAGGTTTGAGAGGCCATGAGCAACGAGAACAAAGAAAGGAAGGTCAACAAAAAGAAAAGGGAAAATTGCCATCTTCACATGTCTTAGAACCACAACAATCGTGTTTTGAGTCTCTCAAAAGATCTCAAGAAAGCACAACATATGAAGTCGGTGAAAATGGTAAGATAATATATAATGTGGAAATATACACAATAATATTATGAACTTTAGTTGAAGATAACATGCATAAGTCGATGAAAATGATTAAAGACCATGAGCAAATCATTGTCAACCATCATTTTTTCCTTTCAAATATATTGTCATGATCTGTAATCTCTCTTTACTCACCACATATTATTGATATATTTCTTTTTATTAACATAGTGTTTTTTTTATCTAAATGATGTATTTTTATATTGATAGCGATAGCTTGTAATCAAAAGAAAAAGTGAGGTCTCACAACATGCATGAAGTTGTGGGGCAATAAGTGTACAAACAAGATTTTTGTGGATATGAATGAACTAAACCAACCTATTGGGTCTACTCAAAACGACTTGAAATGTTTTCTAGGAACTATAGATAGAAATTCAGAATTCACACCTTTGGATTGCACGGATTGGAGGTTGATTCCAAATGATAAGAAGATAGCATTGTTTGAACTTGTTCAGGTACTTATTAATGGTATTTGATTCAATTTATATATTTACCTTAGGAAAGAAAATTATGTTGACTTTTTCCTTTAATTATTCATGTAGAATAAATTTGAATTTGACATAAAGATGAAGAAATGGATCATGAATTCAATATCAAAAAAGTGGAGGGATTTTAAAGGCAAGCAAAAGGAAAGCTATTACAACCTTAATTGGCCTTTTGAAGAGAGGATGCAACATCATGATCCCCATGTTTTAGAAGAACAATGGAAGTCTCTGAATGAGTATTGGGATACTGAAAAATTTAAGGTAAACTGAGCTAAATTTGATACTTTATGGTCAAGTTGATTTAATTGGTACATTTTTAAGTTATATGCAGGAGCGTTCTGCTGCCAATAAATCAAATAGGTTGAAATTAAAAATGAACTACACAATAGGAACTAAAAGTTATGCATGTCTCAAACATGAAGTATTTCTCAAATTTCATTTGGTTAACATTCTCTCTTTTATATAATGATAAACATTGTACCTTGGATTGTGTTAGATGGAAAAAGACAAGGGAAGAAAAGTGACTCGTGCAGAAGTATTTATAACTACACATAAGAAAAAGGATGGTACACCTATTAATGCTGAAGTTGCAGACAAGATTGTAAGACTTGCTTTTGTGAAATGAAATTTTTTATTTTCTTTCTTATTAAAATATAATACTTTTCTTTCTACTTATTTTTATTGATAATGCTTAGGAACAATTAACTAATGCCATGGAGAAAGGAGAGGAGTTAGAGGATCCTTCCCACATCGATGAGTTTTACACAACCATTGTGGGAGCAGGAAAAGCAAAATATCAGCATGGATATGAGCTAGGAGCATCTATTACGAGTGGGGCACAAATTGAGGAAGAACATTTAAGGAAATAAAATCTTGAAGCAAAGTTGGATGCTCAAGACAAAAAGATGGGGGAAATGTTGGCATCATAACATCAAGAAATAAACAGATTAAAGAAATGCTACAATCTTTTGCTCGACCAAACTTGCAAATTAGGAATTCTATTGAGGTACTTTGTGTATGGTTCCTTTACTTTTAGTAATAACCTTGTTTATTCATGTATCTAGTGCATATAACCCATGTACTCATTTGTATGAAAGACAAGAAGATAACCCCTTAAGGAATGAGATAAGAACCCCAAAAAGGCAACATGCAAGTGTTGCATCTACTTTTTCTAGAGGATAGGTACAATTTAAGTTTTTATGCTTTCTAAATGATCATAACCTGGTATATAATCTAAGTTTTTATTACTGTAGGAGGTTTCATTACTTGGTATAGATTTTGCAAAAGTGGAAGTTGCACTTGCTCGTGTTTAGATAATTGATCCAAGTTAGTGCATTGGAGGCATCCAAATTGGATCAAAATATATAGGGGTTGTTATTGAGGTTGCAATTGAGGAAGATGACCCTTTGATTAGGCCGTTCGAACAATATCAAACAATAGGAGATGCTACTGGTTCAATCATTGCATGGCCTAAAAGACTTACTATTCCAAGGTAATGGATAAGTTTACCAACCATTATGACTTTTTATCCTTGTTAGATTGGTAATTTACACTATTTCTTAACCTTTTTTTAGGAACTTTTAATAGACGTGGGAACTCGAAGATGAAGAATTGATAAAAGAACATGTTGCCCACATTATCTAGTTTAGATATGGTCTGGAGTCTAGTTTAGTTGTCCTAGCTTTAAAATTTGAATATACTTTTTCTATTTTTCTTTATTGTTATGTTAGTTGTTTAGCTTTGAACTCTAAAAAATGATTATAGGTTATTTGTAATGACTTATATTTTATTGGTGGATATTTTATTAAGGAATGATTTTGGATGGTTGCTGCTAATGACAGGCATGCAAGCTTTCTTTCTCTATAGCACATTATAATAAGAGATTTCACTATTATAATCACTATTATAATAAGAGATTTCTTTTCTCAAAAAATAATAATAAGAGCTTTCTATGATGTCTACAATTATGTAATTGTTCCCTACTAAGATGGGCAAATTTTTCTTGTCCAAAAAAAAGGATGGGAAGTTTTTCCAATAGGCAACATGGTTAAGATGAGATTGAGATGGTGAAATAAGAATCGCTTTGGGAATCCTCTTTCTATCTTTAACAACATAATCAGATTGTTGTCAAAATCTATTTACCTAGTTTCACTATGGTATGTGATTGACCACAAAGTCCAAATGCTTTGTAATTAAAACCAGATTAGATATAGTAGAATTCAACCAAATGGAGAATTAGGAAACTGAAGCACTTTGTTGCTGAGCTCATTATAATTAGCAATTGAGTAAGAAGGGCAGGAGCTAATGGAAGAAAAGAAGGGTAGGAGCTCAGGAGGTTGTTCCACAGCCTCAACTAGAACATGGAGTTGCAGTTGATAGAATGTACACAAGATCTTTTTTGACTACTCTTGATATGGTAGGTTGATACCTGGTCAAATTTCTGATTTAATATTTCAATTATTGATCAATCTTTGGAGTGTGGTGTATCAATCTAATGTTTGTTGTGCTGATCAGTTCACTGATGGTACTTGCCTATGCTGCTGAGCTGCTTGCTTGCCTATTGCTATTACTGCTGCTTGCTTGTCACCTACTGCTGCTTGCCTATGCTATTGTTGCTTGCTTGCCTGCTACTGCTGCTTGCTTATACTGCTATTGCTGCTGCTGCTTGCTTGCCTCCTGCTACTGCTTGCCTACTACGGGAAGCCATCATTCAATTTGATTTCTGAAGGAATAAGGGAGAAATTGCCTCCTCTGCTTTTTATATATTGCTTTTGAAAGGTCATTTTGGTATATCATTTTTGAAATATTTTTTGGGAAGAATGACTAGTTTTTGGAGGCATAGCCCTTACCAGCCATAATCTAAAGCAAGCACAGTGAAATTCCTCATTGTCTAATTGGAAATGAGTAGCAATATGTGATTGCAACATTTGTGACTATAATTTAGTATACCTTACCAATGGAGGTGTTTTTTGGCATATCTATTGCAATATTTGCCACACCTTTTTTGTTTGTCGTTCTTAAGAGGTTGTGCTTCAGATAATTATTTCTCTTTTAAATGTCATCTTTGTTGTGTTTGAGGGTGGCTTCACAATAGTCTAGAATAATTTGAAAGCATGGAAGTTGCTCCAAATATACTCCTCCCCTCCTAACCATCCAAGGTGAATTTGGTTATTTGTGCATGTGTTCTTTTCTGCTTTTCTTGTCTTCGATGACCATATGTGTCACTGTTGTCGATGGGTGTCATAGACTTTTGTTCACTAGGAGTGGCATTTGTCTCTCTGCTCTACAATTGGACTTCAATTGATTTATTCTTTGATTCCTTTTGTTTTTTTTTTGTTAGTCATTTATATCATAGCTCCTTGTTATTGGACTGGGAAAAATAGATTTCCGTTATTATTTTTCTTCTTTTATAATGTCAGATGCTTAAAAATCATATTGATTCTACTGAAGCTTCTATTCTCTTAGACATCACTTCTGATATCTGCTTGCTTTCTAAATATCAGGTCAAGTTTCTTATCGAGATGCTTGTGAGGAAATGCGGTCTTGATGTTGTCAAGGCTGTAATTCCTAAAGAGCACATAAAACTGCTGAGAAATATAAGAAAGGTAAGAGTTTTTTTTTAAAGGAGAAAGGTTAGAGTTATCAGGGAGATGTGTCTTTGAACTTGTGTATTTGTAGCTTATTGCAAGATTTTAACTTTTTATAGATGGTAGAGAGGAAAGAGCGGAAGGCCAAGTCAGATGGAGATAGTGAATCACTTCATTCCAAAACAAGCTCCTATAAGAAGTCAGGATCTCTTTTTACAAAATCTACTGGCTTAAGGTATAATACTTTAGGTCAACCTGCATTGTCGTTAAGTGTTTATTGCTGTTGTTGCTACTATTGAACCATCTACTGCTACTGGTGCTGTTGAATGGCATGTCACCTCCATGTTCTTTGGGTGTAAGGCCATTATAGTTATGTGTCTTACTCATTTTCCTTCCAATTGACTTTTTCTCTCTTTCTGCATGGAAGGGGAATATTAATTGTTCTCACTGTGAATATTAATCCTACCAAGGTATGCATTTGCAAGTTGAAGGATGGCATTTAGATGATGCAGGAAACGATCAAGATCCACCAAATGATCTAGCAGCCAAGTGGCAAAAGGTATGGTTATGTGCATCAGTCCAGTTTTAATGTAGCTGCTAAATCTTGAACCATGGATCTACATTTGAAGAAAAAAAGATGACTTGTTCAAACATTTGAAAAAACTATAGCGGGTTTTATCAGGATGCAACTTGCCTCTTTAAGAGGTGAGTTTGCCTTAATTAAATGATGTTTCTACTGCTGCTGCTTGTCGATGATACTGGTGCTGCTTGCTTACCTGCTGCTACTGCTGCTGCTTGCTTAGGCTGCTGGTGCTGCTTGCTTGGCTACTGCTGTTGCTAATTGGAACAAGTTGCTGCTTAAAAGACAAGTTGCAGGAGCAGCTACTTGACTGATGCACATAGGAAGCAAGTTGTTCCAATTAGCAACTTGTTCAGCTTTTAAGCAACTTGTCTTTTAATCTAGTGTTCCTAATTGCCCTTAAATGCTTGTCTTTTAAGCAGTAAGCATGTCTCCTTAGCAGTTGTTCCCTGAGAATCTGAGTAGCAACAACAACTAATGAGCATAAATAACATATAAACATCTCCAACATGCTAGCAGTAGCAGATTACAATATCCATATTACTAAAGAGGGGAATATGCTAGCAACAACAGTAGATTATAACTTGCAGCAACAACTAAAAAGGTTGCGTTGAATGCTTTATTTTGTTATAAGCTATATACACTATCAAAACATGATTCTGGATGATGTTTAATTAGCATAAAATGCTAATACATTATGACTGTAGAAGCAGCATAAAATGTTATATGCTGAAGCAGTAGCATAAAATGTTAAGCAATCTGCAGCAGCAGCATAAAATGTTCAATTAGCATGGTATATGCATGAAGCACCAACCACCTCTTCTTCACTTATCCCATCACCTAAGCCTATTAGAAGAGTGTTGGGGATTGGTCAATCAACTATAGCTTTAAGTTTACATTTTGAAGCAGTATTCATAATGCCCTAGCAAATGCTAATACATTGGAGAAGGTATTCATCTTGCTATGGAGCATCTGACTGGAGCACAATAAGGTGATCATCATCCAATGCGATAGATCATTTATTAAGGGATTTCTTCATCACCTTAATATACTTTGTACACATTAGAGGAGTTCAAGGATATACTTTCAAGCTTATGATTTATGCATGGTAAGCTGAATTAGAAATTGACTGCAAGGTTTATCTTCCAAATGCTCTCTGTATGGCTGAATTATTGGAAATAAATTGTGATTCTGGAGCTTAATGAATATGGAAAACTAGAGCAATTTGTTTATTAGCTTATCCTTATACTCAGGGTTTTTTCCACACTATGCATTTAGACATTGTTTTCTTATGTCATGTTGCCTTATTATATTGTATTTCTCAACAGAATTGTTATTGGTAGGAGGAAACCCATGCTTGCAGGAGGATTCTGAAAATGGAAATAGTTTTCCACATAAATCCTTGAAACTTGCAGCTGATCCTATTCTCATTCATGCTGGATAATGAGGAGTTCAAGGATATTAAGGGATTTCTTTAGAATTTCAAGAGAAGTTCAAGGATATCAACCAAGAGGAGCAGATTGAAAATGCCAAATTACATGGCCATATTCAACCAAACAAAGATTGCAAGCTACAAAAGGGAAATGGGAAGGAGGCTAATAAGAGGGATGAGCTGCTTATGAAAGATATTCAGCAATTGGAAAGTTGGAATTCAATCCACAGAAGATACATATGTCATGCGCAAACTCATTGTATTTTCATTTTTTCTGTATTTTTCTTTTCTCTTTTATCACCCGTAAGAGGGGAATATGTACTTTAATGATTTGGGAAGTTAATAAAAGGGACTTTTGTGCTCAGGCTCCTATGTTTTGTGCTTGTTAAAAAAATTTATTTCTTAGTAATGAATAAAATTAAATTATATAGGTATCATTAAAGTGAATCAACAGTGGCAATTAAGTTGCCACTAAAAGTGCCATTCAAGTAAATAATTAGTGACGATTTAGTGGTATAAGAAAGCACCATTAAAGCAAATCAATAGTGGTGATTTAGAGACAAATAATTGCTAGTAAATATCAATGGAGGCAATTAAATGGCAAAATAAAGTGTCACTAAAGAAATCAATAGTGGCAATTTAGTGACAAAAAAATGGCCATTAAATTAAGTATATAGCGACACAAATAGCGTCAATTAAATTGCCACTAATATAAATCAACAGAGGCAAAATAGTGACAAATAAATTGCCACTAAAGAAGGCCATTAGTGAAAATATTTGCGGCAATTAAAGTACCGCTATTACCATTGATTTAGTGGCGATTGTACAATTGTCACTAATCTTTTAGTGATGCCAACAAAGGCGGCAATTAAGTGGCAATTATTTTATGTGTCGCTAATTACATATAGCGGCAAATAAAAGGCCTATAGTGGCAAATATTAAATGCTGCTAAGGGCTATTTTTTTGTAGTGTACTATTTAGTAATTAGATTTAGAACAAGAGCATGAAATCAAAAGCGCTTTTTGTTTCCCTGTGATCTATCGGGACTCACCAGTTCCGTTAATTTTTTTTGTCGAGACATATTTCGTGCTACAATGACGTATTTATCTTTTATGCGTTCTATGCCACGAACAAAATTGGCACCATTGTTGGGGAGGCCAGGCGTCTTTTGATTTTATCTCTAATACATTATTGTTGTGTGTAGGAGCAACGACAGGAAGCGGCAAACAAATCGAAGTAGGCGCTGCAAAAATCAGGTGCACACATTTCCATTAGAAATTTGGCCAGAAAGTAAGTGTTATCTTTTAAATTTAATAGCCATGTTTTTAATGCTTCAAAAATTCTGAACTTTAAACTGGAACTGGATTTTCAAGTTATCTTTCCAACGTCACCTTTTTCAAAAGGAAATTCCATATGTGGAATTTTTAAAAATTCATAGAGTACATATGTATCAGATTGCTCGAAAACAGAACTGTTATGAACTTTGAAAATCAATTATGACCAACATACAAATTAGATTGACTCAAAATTTGTGGGGTGTGAAAGATAATCAAATTAGATTTCAAGATCATATTTTTACAAAATTTTTGGAGCATAGTTGATACTATCTTTAATAGAAAAACCAACACAGGGTCAAAATCCCAAATTTGACCCCTTGCTAGTTAAAAATTCATAACTATTTGTTGGAAATAGTAAAAATTTTGAAAAAATACTTTCTGAAAAGCTTTATTGAAAAGGAATATTCCTGACAAGTTTCAAATCATTTGAATTCCATCTTTACCAGAGAGTTTATATTTGATTTGTGATTTTTAATTTGAAACAACTTAGAAGCGCATGAGCCAATAGGACCACATTCGACTAACTTGGACCTCGATGAGTCCAAAAGTTAGTTGGTGAGGCAAGTCACCTGGTGGATCGCCCTCAATCTACTACATTGAATAAACGGGTTAAGAATTAATGAAAATACATCAAATAAACTACATTTGGCTTGAAACTACTGGGTAGTTCCAACCTCTCCTGCTAAACCTGGTGACTAAGCCTGCGGGCCAATGTCAAACGATCGCGACTACGAGGCAATGTTACCAAAGGTGAAAGCCAAAGGAAGAACCTTCCTCATAGTCCCCTCGTAACCAGGCTAGCCGGGTTAGCCTGAGAGGTAGGAACTCATTACAATTGGTCTCTAGCCAAATTTTTAATAACACAAACTTAAGCGAAAAATCAGGTCATCTGATCTAAAGGGCCACTCTGATTAACAAGGCCTTAGCCTTGTTCTGCTTGACTACACCAACCCTTTGAGTTGGCGTATGCAAGGAAGAAGGTCATTAAGAACTAACCTCGCGAGACCTTGGGAGCCAAACCCAAGGCGGCAGAGGCGATTTTCTCCTGACCTCTCGTCTCAACCTTCTTCCACTCGATTAGCTGAGATAGCTAATCCCGATCCTTGAATTCATTAGGACCCTGAGAATCAGGACCCAATGCCTTGTCTGGAAGCTAAGGTTGAGGAAATGGAATAGAAATATGAGTAGAGCATTGACCAGATTCTCACAGCACTTGATATAATGCAGCATCCACCACGCGGAGAACAACTACGGGACTTCTATGATCCGACAGCAACAATCATAGCACCTTAGGTCTGGATTCCCATAGGCGGAGACGCATTCGAGTTAACGCTGAATATCATAAGTCTAATTCAGAATCATTTCCATGGAAACTTGAATGAGGATCCCTTCTAGCACCTTGAAGACCTAAGTCAGATTGCAGAGATAGTTCGACTCAGGAATATTGATATTGGAATTGTTCCCATGAAACCTTTTCCTTTTTCTATCAAGGATAAAGCTGTTTATTGGTTCAAGACCATTGGGAGGCCAATTGGAACCTAGGAGGAATTACTTCGTGAATTCCTCCAAAAGTTCTTCCCAATCAGTCGAACAAATTCCATGAGGCGTGCAATCACGACTTTTGCTCAAGGCCCTGGAGAGAAGCTACATGATGCCTGGGACAGATTTCACGATCTTCTTAGGAAGTGCCCACACCATGGTGTACCCAAATGGCACCTTCCGCAAGTATTTTACCATGGGCTGGATGACACACAACGGTACTTGGCTAATGCATCTAGAGGTGGGAATTTTCTCGTGAAGGACGAGAACAGCACATTTGAACTGTTCGAGTCCTTAGCAGAGAACTCGATGAACGCCACCTCAATGAACCAGTTCCAGCGACCTGGACAGCAACGAGTTAATATCCATGAAGCTCAAGCCAAATCTGCCCGAGCCGACATGGATATTATCACCAAAAAGTTAGATAAGGTGGATTTGCTCGATAAGAAGCTCAATGAATTGATGCGAGCGAAATCCGAACCTTCTGGTAGCACTGCTCCATCTCAATCCTCTCAAGCATCTCGTGCCCCCTTTGCTCGTATATATCCAGTCACTCGGGATGTTTTCTCTCCATCTTCTCGGGATCCTGCTTACCAGGAACCCATGAACAATATGGATTTGGCACCGTATAATCAGGGCTTCACACCACATGATGATGCAAGTGGTATTCTTTTGATGAATTCGCATCTGAGACATCGTCAGCCTATGAAGATGCCAATGTCATTCAGGGATACGGGTGTAACAACTCATATTTTGAAACATATAACCCTGGTTGGCACCAGCATCAAAATTTACCTAGTCTGGTAATCCATAGAGACATAGTCAAGTTCCACACTACCAGACTAGACAATACGGGAATGTGAAGAACACGTATCCTAGGCAGTAGCCATTCCCGTCTCAGCTACAACAGGCACGCTCTATCCGTCAGCCACTGCACCAAGCTACCAACTACCCTCCAAAGTGGGCTGACCCTTTGGAGTCGCCGAAGGAGGAATTGTAGGCATCTATTCGAAAATCTACTCATGACAACCTCCAAATAATGAAGGCAATGGCTGGCCAAATATAGAGCATACAGAACACACAAAACCAAATGATATAGTAGCATAGATCGCAGGGAGCTTTACCCTCCCAACCTATCCCAAACCTGAGATATGTGCAAAATCAGAGTGCCTTGCCTAGATTCCAAGCACCGTAGGGGTAGGCACATGCAGTTATGCTAGCACCTCCCGTACCTTCCTGGTTATGGGCTCGGTCAGCCACCTCTATTGCTAAACCCTATGTATCCAGACCAACCAGCTCCTCTACCCTTGCATGGACAACACGTCGATGCAAAAGCTGTTACCCTAAGGAGTGGAAAGACTACACACTACCTGCTACCTAGGCAAGCAGGTAACGATTTTTCCCCCGCCATACCATGAGATGGCTAACAACCCTCTTCCTGTCACAAACCATCTTCATCAGATAAAGGAAAGAAGCCTTTAGACCATGAAATTCCCATCCCTTTTCCCGTGGCCCTAACACGAGATTCAGCATGCAAAAAGGACACACAAAATTTTGAGGACCTGAAATCTATGTTCAAGGAAGTTCACATTCAGGTCCCTCTCCTCGAAGTGATAGATCAAATCCCAGCTATTGGTAGGTTATTTAAGGACTACTGTACTCCGAAGCGATAGCAAAGGATTGGACGACAAGCGGTATTATCTAAGGAAGCCACTGCAGTTATTTTAGCTGACTTGCCACCCAAGAAGAAGGACCCGGGCACACCATTGATTTTCTACTTGTTGCAGGATTCCCCTTTTGATAGGGCCCTTCTTGACTTGGGGTCGTCCATCAACCTAACTCCCACTGTAGTATTTGATCGATTTTGATTTAGGGAGTTAAAGCCCACCTCGGTTACCATATAGTTGGCTAACCGATCTATTAAAACATCGAGGGGGTTGGTTGAAAATGTGATCGTAAAAGTCCAAGGATTCTGCTTTCCAGTGGCCTTTTTTGTTCTTGATATAGAGGTTCCTCCTAATCTCCGTGATGCATCGATTATTCTAGGTTGCCCATTTCTGGCAAACCACCCACGCGAACATCGACTATGCATCAAGGTGCATGGAGATTGCCCTAGGAAACGAAAAGCTTAGACTGGACATTTTCAGGGCATCAAAGAACTTTGATTGTGACTTGATCGAGGAGGATAGTGACGATGAAGATTCAGCTTTCTGTGGGAACATTGGGCTCCTCTGCAGCGACCCAATGGCACATTCATCCTCACTATCAAGGGTCTTTGATCACGATCCACATGGGACTGAGACTATTGATATACACATTTCATCCCATGGATCTGGTTGTCATGGGTGTTCATCCTCTCCTAACACCCCTGATCCTAACTATCCTATCCTATCCAACACTAATATCTTAAGACAAGATTACATGACCACTACAGGCGGATTCTTCATGAATCAGGATCAACAAATTTTTGCTATTGTTTCCTCTCCTTCCCTGCATAACCCTCCTCCCCACCCTTTGCTACTAGAGCTACAGCCCTTACCTGATTCACTCAAATACCTATTTTTGGGAGAAAGTGAGACATATCCAGTGATTATAAATGCTCACTTGACTCTAGATTAGGAACATCGGTTGATCTCTGTTTTGCAAGCACATAGGGCTGCTAACCGGTGGGGCATTGCTGATCTCCATGGAATTCGCCCCACATATTGCACTCACCATATCTACACTGATGAAGGGGTGAGATCGTCGAGACAACCTCAAAGATGCCTAAATCCAAATATGTTGGAGGTTGTTAAGAAAGACATCATTAAATGGCTGGACACAGACATTATCTATCTGATTTTCGACAGCCAGTGGGTGAGTTCCATTTAGATAGTGCCCAAAAAGGCGGGACTGACCATAATCAGAAATGAATTGGGCGAATCCATCCTGACCCGCACCATGACTTCTTGGCGAGTCTGCATTGACTACAAGAAGCTAAACTCAGCTACCAAAATGGATCGTTTTCCTTTGCCCTTTATTGATCAGATTCTAGAATGGCTAGTTTCTTCTACTTTCTGGATGGATACTTCAGGTACAATCAAGTTGCAATCAACCCTGAAGAACAAGACAAGACAACTTTTATGTGTCCCTTTGGAACATTCGCTTTTAAGCGGATGCCTTTCGTCCTCTACAATGCACTAGCTACCTTTCAGCGATGCATGATGGCCATCCTTTCAGACATGATCGGGGATTGCGTAGAAGTGTTCATGGATGACTTCTCCATGTTTGGAGATGATTTCTTGTCTTGTCTCGATAACCTCACAAAGATTCTGGGGAGACGTATAGAAGTTAACCTAGTACTTTCATGGGAAAAAAGCCATTTTACGGTGAGGGATGGCATTGTACTAGGTCACAGGATCTCCTCTAATGGGTTCAAGGTCGACCGAGCTAAGTCCAAAATCATTGCGCAATTACCTTCTCCTAGCTCTGTCAGGAAAATCAGATCATTCTTAGGGCATGTCAGATTTTGTCGAAGATTCATTTGAGATTTCTCGAAAATTGCTTGTCCATTAACGAATCTTCTTGTAGCCAACATGCCTTTTGAATTTGACTCCTCGTGTCTCACCGCTTTCGAGACCTTGTGAAGCGCTGTCTCCAATGTACCTATTCTCCAACCCCTGACTGGTCGCTCGACTTCGAGATGATGTGTGACATCTCCGACTTCACTGTCGGAGCTATTCCTGGCCAGTGTCGGGAGTGCTATCCATTTGTAATATACTACACCGCAAAAATGCTGAACGAGGCTTAGCGTAACTATACAGTCACTGAGAAAGAATTGTTCTCCGCAGTATTTTGGTTGGAGAAATTTAAGCCATAGTTGGGTCTAAAGTTATCATCTACACTGACCATTCCACCCTCTAGCATTTGTTGGCAAAGAAGGATGCCAAACCTCGCCTTATCCAATGGATCCTTCTTTTGCAAGAGTTTAATGTCAAGATCCACAACAAAGCCGGAGCACATAATGTTGTGGCGGACCACTGGTCTTAGCTAGACCTAGACTACATTCCGTACTCTTTGTCGATATCAGACAAATTTCCAAATGAGTCTCTACTATCTATCAACTCTGTGGAGTTTCCTTGGTATGCTGATATGCAAACTATCTTGTCGCAGGTAGGCTACCTACAGGAATATCCAAATATCAAAAGCTCAAATTTATATCAGAGGCTAAGTTTCATTTTCGGGATGACCTATTGCTCTTTTGCATTGGGGCAGATTAGATCATCTATAGATGCATCCTTGATTCAGAAATCTCTAGTGTTCTATCCTTCTACCATAGTGACGCTTGTGGGGTCATTTCTTGGGCCAAAAAATTGCTGCAAAGATTTTGCAGTCGGGATTTTTCTGGTCGACCATTTTTAGAGATACACATGAGTTTTCCAAGTGCTGGAATCGATGCCAGGCAGTCGATTCTATGACCCGAAGAGAGATGATGCCTCTCCAATCCATTCTGGTCGTAGAAGTGTTTGATGTCTGGGGCATCGACTTTATGGGCCCCTTCCTGAACTCGCATGGCTTTGAGTACATACTCCTTGCAATAGATTGTCTCAAAGTTGATAGAAGCCATCCCAGCAAGATGAGCTGATCATATGACTGTCATATCCTTTGTCCAGGAGTTTATTTTTGCAAGATTCAAAGTTCCCCGTGCCCTGATAAGTGATGGGGGAAGCCACTTCATCCATGCCCATTTCAGGTCATTATTGAAGAAATATTAGGTGTAGCACCGCATTGCTACCCCATATCACCCACAAACCAATGGGCAAGCTGAAGTATCAAACTGTCAAATCAAGCTTATCCTTCAAAAGACGATTAGACCTAATAGGAAGGATTGGTCCGATCGGTTCATCGATGCACTATGGGCATATCAGACTACATACAAAGCCCCGCTCGGAATGTCGCCATACCGCATGGTGTATGGAAAGGCATGTCACCTTCCTATGGAGTTGGAGCACTGTGCCTTTTGGGCCGTACAGAAGTGTAATTTTAACCTCGAGGCTGGAGGTTATGAAAGGAAGCTCCAGTTCAGTGAGTTAGACGAGATTAGGCGGGAAGCATATGAGAATGCAAAAATATACAAGGACAAGACAAAAGCTTTCCATGATCAACACATCCGGAGGAAGGAGTTCTCACCTAACCAGCAGGTTTGGTTGTTTGACTCCCGACTCAAATTTTTTATAGGAAAGCTCAAGTCCAAGTGGACTGGGCTATTTCTGGTGGTCCACCCGTATCCTAACGGGGCAGTCCCAATTAGAGACCCAAAATTTGGGCATGTTTTTACGGTTAATGGCCAGCGCCTCAAACCATTCTTTGCAAAGGAACCTCCTCCTGCTGACAAAATGATACATCTTCTTGAGGACGTATGATTGATGAGTTGCCCAGCTAGAGGCATTAAGCTCAGCACGTATACATATATACATACCATATATACATAGCATATTTCATTTTTGCATAATGTTTTGCATATTGTTTTGCATATTGTGTATGGCATTGCAGTGATGGCATGAGCTGAATGATAACTCGGAAGCAGTTCCAGGTGATTTCTATCCATACACACTCGACCTTATTTCTTTTATTCATGCATGAGGACATGCAAACACATTGGCATGGGGACGTAGTTCATAAAAACTGAAAATTTTTTGGCAATAATTGGGGTGATTAGATAGTTTTATCAAGAGGTTTTATTAAAGATTTATTCATTAGAAAATTCCAAGACTTAGAATCCAGTATAATTTTATACTTGCATGTATATTTTGCAATGAACCCTCTACGAAAACCAATAGACATGTCTAGTTTGTCGAGAAGAAGCATCGCTTCCTCTCCTGAACCCTTGGATAGCCATCAGGGAGTCAGGTGAACTATCTTCTAGTAGATCCACCAAAATATGTGTGAGGTGAGAGTAGAGAGTTTACTGGTGCTCTAAGGCCAGTATAAGGAATCTTTAATAATTGAATAATGACACTTGGAGTTGGGCATAGTTTCCACTTTCAGTTCTTGCATACTAAATCTGTGAGAAATTCCATATGAGAGCCACCAAATAAGGCAAGAACACAGAGAGCGGGTTCTGAAAAAACTAGGACTGAGGTGGATGGTCATGAACATCCTCTACGGAATCCTCGATTGAAGGAGGGCACTGATGTCAAGGTTAGAAATACGTCATCCTATCCATTCCTTACCAGGTGTAGAGAATAGGCGCTTCCACCAAATAAGCCACCCGAGATCCTCTTGGTCATCCCAAAAATCCCCAAGAATTCCTCATGTTTAAAAGTATGTATGTCATGTTATGTTGTGCTGATAAATACAGCAATATGTCATGTTGTGGCATTGTGCCAATAGATATGCATACAAAAGAGTTGTTTTCTCAAAAAGAAAAAATAAGAAGAAGCAAAAAGAAAAAAAGAAAAAAAGGAAAATAATAATAAAATAAAAAATAATAATAAGTGTTATGTGAAACAATTGCGTGATGAGAGACTCATCATGATTTCTAATTACCCCTAATTAACTAGTCTTCCTAGTTATTTAGCTACGCTTATGAATATATAAGGGTTAATTATAGAATAAGGGATATTTAGTTAAGGACCTTAAAATAAGTTAAAAATGGAATTTTATCATTCAATTAACATTATTAATAATTTAGATAATAATTGGACTCGAAATCCTATTAATCATTTCCTTAATTAATAAGATAAGTTACTTAAATATAATGTATACCTAAATATGTAATAACTTAAGTGATTTTACTTAATCTAATAAATTAACCTAAAAAGGTCAAAAATGTAAATTCAAGGTGTAAGCATAATATTTACCTTATTTACTAACATATATAAAAAGTTGAAAAAGATTTAAGTTAAAATAAACCTTCAAAACCTGGATTTACATTTTAGTCCTTAATATTCGTTACAGTCGGGTCCTTATTTATCACACAGGTCGTTAAGTTTTATTACTTCTAAGTCCCTCTTCGTCTTCTTCTTCTTCTTCTCTAGCCGAATGAATAACTGGCGGCAGGAAGTCATCCCACCGCGCGATCACCGCCCTACCGACATCATTCCTCTTTGCCCAAGCTCTTGCAGCTTGCGCTCACCACCTACATTTCATCCATCGGTCTGGATTAACTGAGAATCCTATTTTTCAGTGGGAGATAACCTCATCATTATCGGAGACGACGACGGAGGTTAAGCTCCTTGAGCTTCTTCTTCGGCCAGACCCCGCCCCTCTTTTCACCGAAAACTACTATAAATACCCCCTTACACCTCTGATTTTAGGCAAGTTGGCTCCCTTCCCTCTTCTAACACTGTAGCCGACCCAATAAGCTATTCTTCGAAACCTTCGGCGATTCCCCATTCCATCTTCCGACTTCCTCCGTCCATCTTAAGTAGCCGAGGAGATTCGTCGTGGTCTTCCGCACCTCTAACAAAGGCGCCGAACCTAGGATTCCTCTGCTCCACCTCAAATCTGCCCGCTGGAGATCTTTCTTCAACCCTCTGATTTCATCGTCCGCCATGAGACTTCGGCGAAACCCTATTGACCCCTTCATCCAGGTAACAGTAGACTAGGAGTAGGAGTAGTAGTAGGAGTAGGAGTAGGCTAGCTTAGTTAGTTAGTTTAGTTAGTTAGGTTAGAGTAATTTTAGAATTTAGTTTCATCTCCTCCGACTCCAACGAGTTCCTTGAGCTCGCCAAAGGCTTCAATATTGTCTTTTAATTCATTATACACCTTCCTTTAACTTCCATGTTCACTTCTAATCCACTTAATCGATTAATTAAATCACCTAAATGCCTATTTCAAATCTCACCTTCACCAACTACTTCACTGTCTATGGTGACAGTAATTGGCTTAATTCCACCTTCACTGGGTTCTTTCATCACCTATCATCACTAATGAACCTTAATCGACATTATATTACCTATTATTATCATCTATAATTAAACGACCAAATTTAATTTAGCTCCTGAGCTCGCTATCCATGGCGGCTCAGGAATATTTCAAACTATAAATTAAATATATATTTATGATTAATAACATCTGTTGACTTGATTTAACTTCTCAATCGAGTAGTTAAATCAAGTCCTGAGCTTAAACCACTTAAATCTTTAAGGAAGTAATTTTACTGTCAAATCTTTTATTTCAATGAACAAATGAAGAATTTAATGTGATAAAGAGGTTCCTTGTAACCTCAGGATCATTTTTGGATAAAAAATGGTTAGTTTTGTTAATCTGTTCATACAAATTACATTTTCTGGACTCATCGGAGCACCAGCGAGCCAAAGTTGTGTTGCAGCCTCTTAAACTTGTTAAGTGGCTCCAGAATAGTTTAATAAGGATTACTGATCATTTTGAAGAAGTTTGCTTGAGGTTTCAACCACTGGAGCTTTAGATGTAACTTCATCTTCCCCAACTCCAACGAGTTGGAGAAGTCTGTTATGAAGGAATTAAGAAACATTTAAGGAGCTCAGAAGCTTCAGTGCAATGCACTGAAGCTATTTTAACTCTCAAAACATTGTAACAAACTCTGAACAATTCTATCGAACACATACCTCTTTTAGTTCAGGCGGTGAGCCTGAAACCCTAGAAATTAAGGTTGAACACAAATCTGAAGATTTGAATGAGTTCTAGATGATGAAGAGACTCTGATTGAGGCACTAATTTCTTAGGAGGAAGCTTTAAACAGAAAATCAATTTTCTAACTTCCAAAGTCAAACCTGAGTTTGATAATGGTGTTCTGAGCTTGAATTGAGAAATTGAGATGTGGAAATTGTTTCTGAGATTCTGTTTGATGTTTCTAGAAAGAATAAAGTAAGCTCAATTGATGTAATTAGTAAAAAAATTTTTCCTGCCAATTTGGGTTACTTTCGAACCCAAACCAATAGAAGCACTGTTCTGATGAAATTCAAATCTAAAACCTACCCAGGTTGATTAGTTAAAACCCTTAGAATTAATCTAAATAGATTAGGCGCACTTTAAAGTGTCTGTTGCACTTATTGAAATCTGTAAATCAACCTTTGAAGTTTTCAAAGAAGAGAAAAGCTTCTCTGTAGGTTATTTAGTTCTTAAGAACTTAAAATCCATCCTAACAGAAGCAGAATTGTTTATATAACATATACAGACCTTTAAATAGATGAGAGAAGTCCATCTGAGGACTCTCCTGAGATAAAAACATTTCTAGGCTTTTATAAAACCTGTAGAAACCCTTGATTTCATATCTTAAATTGAAGAGCAAAACATCATTAAAACATTTAATTGACCCTAAAATTGTGTAGATTACCCTTAGAGCTTTCCAACAAACTTTAAATCATCCAATTTAGAGCTCTGGGTAGAAAGTTACGATCGATTGAATTCGAGTCTAGAGGGGGAATGTTTGTCCCACCTCGGATATCCACGAGTGCACGCCTGGGTATAAAACTATTTTGTTCCCTTGGCTATGCAGTCGTCAGTGCTCGGTGCACCGGTTCCGATTCCTTCTGATCTGAGCATTGTTTTGAGTGTGTGGGCATATGCCTGCGGGTGTGTGTGCCCTCGGGGGCGTGTAGATGAGAATATGCCCTGGGAGGGCGAGTGTGGCCTGGGAGACTAGGTTGAGCTGATGCGGCTTGATACTGTGAATCGATTAAGAAATAAACTGAAACAAACCTAATTGAGATTAGGCGAGGACCGAGTAGGGTCTGGTCCCACCCTAGTCTCAGGGTGCTGTGTATCCCTGAAAGGACCTCGCTGTAAATAAAAAAACTTTTGGTTAAAAAATTAAAAAAAACCCAATTTAGCTGAAAGCTTAAGGAAAGAGAAGCCGCTAAAGGAAGCTAAGTGCTGAAGGATGCTAAGGAGAAAGCACAGATGCTAAGAAGTGTTAAGGAAAAACTGTGTTAAGGAGAAAAACTAAGGGAAGAAGAGAAGGCAGGAACAACACAAGGAAAGAAAGAAGAAAGAGAGCTCGAGAGAAGAAAATAAAAGAGAGAAAGAACACAAGAAAGAAAGAAGAAGATTAGAGGCTGTAAAGAGATGAAGAGATAAATGAATTTTCTCTTGCATAATTACTTTTTGTTCTTAATTGTAAAAGACATGCTTTACTTAGATAACTTTTTGCCTTAATTTCTTAGAATGAAATAAAATTGAAAAAAACCAGCATGTTTACTTGTTAATAAAGTACAACATTTTGAGTAAATATGTTTGCATATGGAATTTTGTATGTTCTTTATAGTTAAATATTTTGACAAAATTCATGTTTTTAAAATGAAATTAGTTATACCTCCTAAACTTAAAGAGATAAAAAAAAATTGGTGAATTTGGAGAAAATTATTATGCCTCCCAGTGAACGACCAGGACTCAACCAGTAAAAATTTTTAAAATGTTAGGTTAATTTGACCCTATACTACACAATTGACACAACTTCGAGTTAACCTAAGTGATTTCTTCTTCTCTTTATTAAGTGAAATTAACTTAATTACTGTGTTGAGTTGAAAAACACGCATCATTGCGTGATGTGAGTCAAGTTAAATGTTTTGAGGCAAAAACACCTACCAACCTCACGAACCACCAAATAAGGCCTTCTCCTAATTTTTCTGTATTTCTAACCGTCTGAATATGGGCTGAGGACTTCTGACTTAGTCGTAGGGTTATTAGAACCTAATTAAAGTGTCATACCATGTGAGACCACCAAGTACATTTGCAAATCTAGTGAGATGTGAGCTTAAGAAGGAAATGAAAAAAAGAGAGAACAGTATAAAAGATTAAAGAGAGCACAATTGTTATAGCCTGTCTCTAAGTTGATTTATTCAATAATCTCGAAATCTAAATTTTGAAATACTAGTTTCTAAGAAGCACCATAAGAGAGTGAGCCACCAAATACAAATCTAGTTAACTCAGCCATCTCCTACCCAAGCCAAACACCGGGGCCAAAATCAGAAAATATTTATAACCCCGAGAGAAGAGGTTCGCCTATGCTGACAGAATTTTACTAGGGTTCAAGTACAAGCTTTAACTATGTATCAACTCTTCACTTGGATCTGTTGCAGAAGCTACAACATTATATATTCATGGTTATCTCGATTTTGAATGTTTGGATGAAACAAAAAGAAATAAATCTTTAGTTTAAGTCTTGATAAAATGCATTTAGTCTTGCACTTGCTAGGGACTAGCAAGATTTAGGCATGGGGGTATGATTGCATAGCAATCATAGGCCCTAACTCACCTGAATTAAGCTAGAACTTAGGTTAATTCCTTAGTTCCTTACTAATGACTATCACCTTTTCTTATAATTTTGTGCTCCTTTTTCATTTTGTTTCTCTTCTCCTTCTCCTTCACAAAATTTCCTTCTCCTCTTTTCCTCTTATTCTTTTTCGAAAATTTTTTTTTTAATTTTTATGGTGTTTTTAGCATATGTGAATTTTTTGTTTGAAACCTTTTCTTACAAGTTTTTGCACTTTCATACCCCCCCATGCCTAAGATTTGCAATGTCCTCATTGTAACCTAGGGGTTTTTATTCAACTAAGTTCATACATTAGGATAGCTGTTTTGATGAGTGGATGGGTCGGGGTGACTGTTGCGGACGATTTCTAATCTCAGATGCAAGCACCTGAGGTGGAGTCGGCTGTCCTAAAGTGTGAACTTCAAGTGCAAAAAGCTGTTAGAACAAGTTTCAAGTTTTCAAAGAGAATGACGGGCTGCCTCCCGTTGAGCGCTAAATTTGATGCCTTCAGCCAAGCGGGAAATGCGATGGAGAGGGGATGGTCAAATCAACAGAGTTTTGTAAGACAAGCACCTTGATTAAGAGCCTGGTTGGTCCAACCAGGTTCTTGTTCAGATCAACAGGCTGATGATGCAGCCCAAACCCAATCAATCTGGTGGGTTGATAGATGTGGATAAAAAGGTGTGGAACCCACCATATACTATGAAGCTCAGATGGATGTGGAAGTGTAAACGCAGGGTTTGGCTGAGTCGAATCAGCCTGGTCAGAGTAGGGATCCGTAGAATAATCAATGAATGACACGGAAACCCTACAGGGGTGATCAGAGAATGATGGGGCGTGGTATGTAGTCTGATCAATGTTCAGAACCCGATGTGGAAATGCAATCGGCTGGGTGAGAGGTGAATCTGAATAGAAATTGAGTCCGGTTGCAGGTCGAGGTTGGGAAGAGGTTTTGATCCATTCTGTGTGTGCGGATGAGGTGGCCATTGTGTACGAGGGCTCTTCTAGAAACGGATGATAGGTGGTTTCCTGTAGAGAGTCCTCTGGGTAACTATCAAATGCCGGAAGAGTGTCTGTAGGATGAAAGAAATCGGATTCGAGAAAAAATTTGGATTCTGGGTTACAATCACTCTTGGCATTTTCTATTTTTGGTTCCTGAGGATCGAAAAGGAATGAATCTGTGTTATCAGTGATCTCGGGAATCAGGACCTCAGAGTCGGAGTCAGAGTTATGAGAACTGAGGTCGTAGATAGGCCTGGCGTGTTCAGGAAGGGGAATCTCTCCGCAATTATAGTCAGATCTGAAATTGTCGGGGAGTTGGCGAAAATGAGATTCATGATCATGAATTCCACCACAGCAAAAATCATCAGATGTGGAATCAGCAGCCTGATTGGGGTCTAGCCTATATGTCAATTCTGGGCTAGAAAAGGTATTCTGTCTAGGCTCAAGCTCCAAGCTGGTAGGATAGACCCAATTAAAATCCAACTCGTCCAACTCCTCAGTTTCTGTATCATAAATTGGCATGTTTTCTGCAAAATCGATCAGATTTTCTGAAGATGTTGGAGAGGGATATTCATTAAATAGAGGCCCGGAATCATATTCTGCAAAAATTTGATCTTTCTCAAAAGGGGCCTCATAATCTTCCCAATAAGTTTCGGATCTAGGTTCTAGGCTTAGGATGTGGGTAGAATTATTAGAACCTAAGTCCGAATAACCTTCGAGGGCCACCTTATCAAAATAAGGGGCGGAATTTATACCCTCAAAAGGTTCACTTCTGATCTCATTATTGCAGGAGTTTTGAAATTCTAGGCTTGGCAATTCATGGTCTAAGTTTGGCTCATCATTGTGTTCTCCTGCAATATCCCAACCTAATTCAACATTGTCTTCTATTTGGGTTGGGATTTCACAACCTCTTTGTGCCCCAGTCCCGAGATCTGGGAAACTGGATTGTTCCTTAATATTGTTCCAAGATGGTTCATCCTCTATTTCTGGTATATATGGGTATTTCTGGTTGATAATTTGTTCTACTGATTTCATCATTTCTACCCGTTTTATAAGGGCATCTTGGTGTTGTTCCCAAAGTACAGGATTTGTCAAACATTGAAGGTATTCAGATTGGTGTAATTTTTCTATCTCAATGTATCCTGTCATGAGCATATCTCGGGTTGATCCTTTTGAAATTTCAGTCAATAGAATTTGGGCACAGTTTATGATGAAAGCTGTGGTTGTTGGGACATCAACCTGAATGTTTTCTACTGGTGTTGAGGGTTTGATTTCATAGATTTCAAGGGCATCCTCAATCATCTTATCGTTCATGGATCTCAGATATTCAGGTTTTTTGAATGGTAGTCTTGCTAGGTAATTAGGCTGCATAATTGGATCAGGTGGTGGAATCAAGATATAGAATCAAAGTTTGAATCAAGATGGAAGAAGGGGATTTTGTTCAGAATCAGAGGAAAGAGGGGCTATGTGAATGATTTCTGCAAAAACAAAGGAGCCGAGGCTTAGCCTCGGGGAGAGTGAATTTCTATAGGAGGTTTCAAGGACCTGCTGAAAAATACTGAAGGACTGGATGAGATAAGCAGGTGCTGGACCCAATCAAGACACCCAAAAAAATGTTGGGTGACTATAGAGGTTCGGGGCAGATGGACCCCTTGATCAGAAAGATCGTCCACCTGAGAATTACCTGGGCAGCCAGAGAGGGATAGTCCCGCAAAGACCCCTACACGGTAGAGCGTCCCCACGGGTTACAGGGTTTCCCCCACCCGACCTCTCTTGTCACTGCGGTTCCAGGTAGACCAGAATGGGGATCTTGACCTCTTAAGTCTACCAATTTTAAGATCAGGGTGCTTAAGGTTTCTCTTGAACTTTAGTCTTTTAAGTGCAAAGAGTGACCTAATTTAAGGTTGGTTGACCCAAGGGGTCAACTTTACCTCTTGTTTTCTTTGAGAGCTTTTAGGTCTTGTCTTTTAGGGTTCAAGTGTTTAGAGAGCCAATTGTTTTAGGTTTTCTTTTGAATAGGTATTTTCAATCAATGGTTTAGGCACACTTCTTTTGGATTTTCTCCATTCTTGATTTAAGTAGTGTGTCTCTAAAAACCCTAATGTTGAATCTTATGTTGGCTCTACTTGGTCCAGTTAGTTCTTTGTTGGGTAATTAGGGCTCAAGCAAGAATGTGTTAGCCCTTAAATACCCTTAATAGTGTGCAGGACTAATGAGTTGAAAACATGCAACTCTTTATGGTTACTAAGTATGGAAGACAGGTTAGCCCTATATTGCTTGTTCTTTTCTTTTCTTCCTCTTTAGAGTTTAGGGGTTAATAGCGAGAGGAAAAATTTACCTGTCCTCGGAGTGGTTGTCGTGCGGTTGCTTGTCTTCTTGATTTCCTGTAGCTGCACAAAAGAGGGGAGATTATCAGAAATTAAAAAGAAATAGGAATGTTTACCTCTAGAATAGCCGTTGCTCCCCGGCAACGGCGCCAAAAACTGGCGTAGCTGACCTTCCTCTATAGTTTTATTATTTCGTCGTAGTATAGTATAGAGGGAGGTGATTACCAGTTTAATACAATTTGTTACTCGGAAATAAAGAGAGTTCCCGAGGTCGAACTCAGGGAGCAGGTTGTATTCTAGGGGTACAAGTTTCTTTTACAAAAATAAAGAAAGAGAGAGAGAGAGAATTTGTTGGCTTTTCTTCTTTTCTCTTTGCTTCTCCTCTTCTTCCTTCTCAGATCTTCTGCTCTCTTCTTTTTGTTCTTCTGCAGAGCGGTCCTGTTCTTCTTCTTCTTTCTTTCTTTCCTTTCTTTTCCTTTCTTCAGACCTTCTTCTTCTCGTGCTCTTCTTCTTCTTTCAGTTCTTGTCTTGGCCTCTCTGCGTTCTCCTTTGCCTCGCCTTCCTTCTCCTTCCTTGCCTTCAGGACGTCGTCTGATTTTCCAATCAGACGACTTAAACCGCCGCTGCTACAGTGCCGCTCGGTGATCCTCCTTCCTTCAGCCTTCGTCTTCTTCCACGGTTCTTCTTCACCTGTGCCTGCACACTTACACAGCTTGATCAGAGAAGGGGCAAAACCTATCTCTACCCTCCCCCCGCGTCTCTCTCTCACAGAAGCCACTCTTGGGAAAGCTCTCCCAGAGCTGCCGGGTTGCCGGGTACGGGTCGCGCCCGGGTCCAGGCCCACCGGCGTGCGTGGTGGGCGAGGAGTGCAGGTCAGTCTAAGTCGGGTCGGGCCAGGTCCGCGGGGCGTGAGCGCGGACGAGACCGGGTAACCGGGCGGGTGAACGGGACCTCACCCCGTGTGCTGAGGCAATAAGCCTCCAGCACTTTTTCACTTTATACCGCTGCGCCTCTTCAGAGTTTTCCGAGGTGGGACTAAATGTCCCACCTCGAGTTGGCGCCTGCGCGGAGGAAACAGCTGGTAATCGCGGCGTTACGCGAGGCCTTCGCGCGAGGGCTTCGCTTCAGCTGCAGCCTAACGCTTTGTCGAAATGCCTCACACGGCCTGGGAGTCGAATCTGGGCGTGGCGCGCCTGCAGCTGCAGGCGGAAGCAGCTCCTTCTGCACGGCAATGACGGCGGAGGACGGGTGACCTGTTCACAGCAAAACGGCCTCTCGGCTTAATCAGAAGGTGCCGGGAGCTTCGCCAGAGTGCGGAGAAGCTCGTGTGGGTGGTGGCGAGGCGTGGGGCGACGTGCAAGGGCTGCCCTAGGTCGGACTGTGGGTCGGAAGATGGGTTTGTTCGGTGGGGTTGCAGAGGGTGATGTGGGGGAAGTGGAAGGGCGGGGGTTGATCAGGGTGAGGAGGCGGAGGTTCTGCGGTGGTCGGCGAGCCGTGTGGGTTGCTGGGGTGATGGGAGCGGCTCGCCGGAGGATGCCGGAGGCGGAGAAGGTGAGGGTGAGGGGTCGGAATCGAGGGCGACAGTAGATGTTTAAAGTGAGGAAAAGGAAGAGGGGAGGAAGAGCAGGAACTCTACCTACTTAGCAGGAGGAGGAGGGGCCAGAGCGGGCGACAGTCGTATCGACTGTCGCCGGAGAAGAAGATGCCCGGGGGAAGGGGCGGCGGCGAGCAGAGGGCCGGAGAGGCGCCAGCTGGGTGCGGCGTGGCGCGGGAAGAGCAGGGGAAGAAATCTCTGCTGCTGGTATTGCGGCAGAGCGAAGAGGAGGAGGAGGAAGAACTGCCGGAGCTGGTGGGCGTCTGCCGGAGTGAGAAGAGAGGAAAGTTGGGGGTTTTCTCCGTCAGATCCGAGCTGGGAAGAACGGTGGAGCGACGGGGGTATTTATAGGGACCGAAACAGGGAGGAAGGCGGAGGGAGACGACGTGTCTCCCTCGCCGGAGGATGCCGGAGATGGAAACCCATAGCGTCCGTGCGTTCGCACGGCCGATATGGTGGGTTACAGCGACCAGGGGGGTGTCCCTGCGACGGCTGACGACGCAGGGCACCCCCGGTTTACTTGCCAGGCTCTCCCCCTCACCCTGCGCGGCGCCATGCTCCGCGCAAGGTCGTCGGAGCATGGTGCTGGCAGGTTTTGCAGGGGGGACCTGAACGCAAAGAACGAAGGAGAGTTAGGGGCCAAAATGCGAGGGTTCAAAAGTTGAGGGCCAAAAAGTAAATATATGAGGACCAAAGTGTAAAGTTGGTCAAGAAGGTTTCTTCTTAGGCTCAAGTTTTTATACATGACTAATTAGGACCTAAGGAATCTGATGGTGAATTTTATTTCTAGATTAAACCTTGTTTGACTGGTCAATTTATGCAAAAACCCAAATTAAGTTATTAATTGGGTATGGTTCTCAATGTAGGTCAAGATGGGTTCCTAAGGTCAAATTGAAGGTTCTAAACCCTAGAGATTATTTTTCTATGAATTTTAGAGGGTTTATTCCATTTTTGCTTTGCCTTGAACCTCGTGAATTGAAGTGGGTTTGTTTTAGGGTTACAGATTATCATTTAGTTCCTTGGAATTGCTGTAGCCCTTGCTAGATCATCTCATCCCACTTTTATTCTTATTAAGTTGCTTTGACCTATGTTTGGACCCTGAATTACCCTGTATGCAGATTATACTGGTAAAATTGCATTTTTACCCCTTGTGACTTATTTTCTCAAACTCAGAATTCTCTGAGTTAAGCCTTTCCTTGAGTTATATAGGAGCTTTTATCCTTTGTATTGGGTCAAAATGAGCTAGTTATGGCTCATGATGAGGTTCTCATCATAATGCCATATTTACCCCTCCAAGAAACTATAAAAGAGGCCTATGGGTCCTCTTTTAAAGGCATTCAAGTAGCATTCAAGTAGAGATCTCCTCCTTCCTCCTTCCACTGCTCCTCTACCCTCTGCTTCCCATCTTCATCTCTGCATCTCCGTTTGAAGCGTCTGTTGAGCCACCTGACGGATCTCTCCTGCTCTCGTCAACCTCTCCAGAAGGCCACCATGGACCACCTGTGGTGCCCTCGTTCTGTTACCTGGAGAGTTTTATTCATGCTTATAATTTGTTTAGTTATAGTTACATGTATGCAATTCAAGTTCAAACTCTCTGCATGATATATACATATTGTGATTCATTGTCTCTACTATTTAGTAATTAGATTTAGAACAAGAGCATGAAATCAAAAGCACTTTCTGCCTCCCTGTGATCGACCGAGACTCACCAGTTCCATTAATTTTATTTGTCGAGACGTATTTCGCTCTACAACAATGTGTTTATCTTTTACGCGATCTATGCCTCGAACAGAGTCCCGTTGCACTATCTGTAGTTCGAGGAAGATCAACAGCCAAGGGACTAGGTGACATAATTCGGAGCTTCAAATGACAAATCCGACTGTGCAGATGGATTCAGGTCGACGATCGTAGCCCAACAGTGCAAAAATCGACTCAATTGGACCTCTGTAGAAGCACCTACATTAAAAAGAAGATGGACAGGCCAGATTGCGCCACATGGCACAACCAAGGCCATCCATGCACAGGCACGAGCCACCATACGCGCACAACAGTGTGGGTGCACACACACGGGTAGCAGTAGCGCATGCAACCACGTAGCATGCGGAGGCACGTGACGCGGCGTGTGGAGTGCGTACCAGCGCAACGGCAGTGTGGCTGCTTGGCCTATCTTCAGCGACGTTTGTGGTGGATCTTTAGCAACATTTATGGTCTTCACTAAATGTCCTATATATGAATTTGATTCTTTCCTCCACTATAGAATGACCCCTACCCCTCCCATTTTTCTTCATCTCCTCCTTTCTTCCTCTCACCACATCCAAGGCTCTAGAGAGAGCTTGTCCCAAGCTCGGGATGCTCCTCTAGAGTAGAAAATCAAACTGTTTTCCCACCTCTCATCCTCACTTATGGAGCATCCTGTGGTCGTCCTCTCACCGCCCTTCGGGAAGAAGATCCTCACCGCAACGCCGTGCTACCCCATCCTCTATCCTTCGGCTTCGCCCCGTTCGTCCCACTTCCCACCACCTTCCACCAGGTGACATCAGAGCGAGTCATCCTTCAAGTGACTGTTGAGGGGGATTACTCTCACCTCATTCTATCTTTTTTAAGCTTTCATGGTATAGATTTTCCGCTTTCATCGTGTAGCAAACATTTGTTTATAAATAGATGATTGTTTCTCTCTTTCTCTCTCTTACATTGTTGCAAGTAGATTAGATAGAAGTCATCATCCTGATCTCTTGCCCTATTAAAAATACCAAAAAAATTAGAAAAGACAAAAACAACCAAAAACAAATAAAAGCGAAGCGTGGATTTTCAAAACCAAACGTTTGCCTCCCCGTATTCAACCCGGGACTCACTTTTCGAGTTTGAGCTATAAATTTTATCTGAAAGATGCATTTTGCAAGCTACGACGATGGATCCTCCAAACCACTAATTTTAATTCGTGAAATGTGCCCCCATAAATTTTGAAAAAAACCCATCGTCGTCGTATGAATTGCAAAGAAATCCGTCAACAGATAATTTTATTGAAATTTGTAAAGAAATTTCGGGTCGAACACTCGGAGGCTACGTCGATCTAAAATTCAGGATTATATATTTTTTTGTACTTTTATTTTAGAAGCAGGGTAATTAGAATGGATTTGATATTAACACTAAGAGAGAGAGAAAGAGAGAAAGAGAACAATCACTTTGTAACTAAATATTATTTTACAACTAGAGAGTAGGAAATGGTTACAGCTAGAAAGCAGGAAATTCTATTCTAGAAAGCAGTAAAGAAGGGAGAGAGATATTATCCTCCTCGACGGTTGCTTGGAGGATGAGCCAGATGGGGCGACGCCTGGAAGATAGAGGATGAAGATAGAAGACGAAGAATAGAGCAGGAAGAACCAAGGGCGAGGCAGGCATTGTCATCGTCATGGGATCCACTTCCCAAATGGGGGAAGAAAACTTTGATTTTGGCTCTAGAGGAGCATCCCGGGTTTGGGACAAGCTTCGTTAGAGCTTTGGAGAGGGAAAGAAGTGAAGGAAGGGATGATTGAAATGTGGGGGGCGTAGGCCTTTTAATAAGTGTAGAGGCTGGGGGCAAAAAGGACATTTCAAGTTCAAAATAATAAATTAGGGGTCTTTAGTGACGGATTTATTCGTCACTAAAGCCTGATCGTGGCTGAAGCGCACAAGCCCCCTCACCTCCTCGCACCCAACGCTTAACCACATTCTTTGATTCTCTGCCTTCCAATCTCAAGATTGGACGACTTAAAACACTCCTTGTGTGCATAACCACCTCTGATTACGCGTCTGTCCGACTAGAAGATCCTAGTCGTTCGTAGCTGATTGCATGGTCGAGGTAAAATGTGCGCACGCCTCTGATTGTGAGTTGAGCACGTGTTCGTTGAAGTGTGATGTGCGTTCGATCACTACGTTATCTTCATGGATTGACGTGGGGATGTTTTGATTGCTGCACCTTCTCGGCCATTGGATCTTGATCCAACAGCTGAGAGCTTGTCTCACGTGCGCCTTAAGAAGCTGGGAACGCCGGTTGGACAGAGAAGGGAGACGTGGCATGTTCTCAGCAGTTGGATGGGCATCCAACGGTTGAGAAACATCAAGAGGGAGAAGAAGAAAGGTTGCAGCCGGTGCTGGGTGGTTATGATGGTGCCATGTGGCACTATCATTGCTATCCATCTTCATTGAGTTGTACGGGGTGCCACAGATGTCGGATTAGATAGATTTTCATGCCATTGGGCTGCAATTGTCGATCTGAACCCATTCGTGCGGTCAGATTTGTCATATGAAGTGCGGATTGACACTACCTTGGCCCTTGATCTTTAACTTTCCTCGGATTATATCTGATGCTACGGAAGTCCGATCGGGGTGATCTTGGAGTCGTTGAACTCCAATCGTTGTCTTGATTAGATCCGTATGGTTGGATCTTTGATCCGAGGGCCCGATTAAAATTCGCCTGTCCCTGGCCACCAAAAAAAAGAAATTACTATAAAATTTTTACAATTTGACCTAAATGCATGATGATGCATGTTATGCAGTATATGAAATGCACGATGCTAATATGATACTAAGAACATGCATTAATAGACATTTTTGGCTATTCAGATCTATGCACATCATACATCGTCCTATTTGTTTCCTACCCGATGCCGAGAATGGGCACTTCCACCAAATAAGCCACCTGAAATCCTCTGGGTCATCGCTAAAAATCCTAAATAATGCCTCATGAATAAAAGTACGTGTCATGTCGCATTATTGCATTATGTTATGTTGGTAACGGCATTATGCCAATAAAAAAAAAAAGAACAAAGAGAGGTATTTGCTTGAAAAAAAAAAGTGTTATGTTAAGAAGTTTTAGTTATGTAACTCAAAGTGTTTTAAGGCAAAAACACCTGCCATCCCCACGAACCACTAAATATAGCCTTAACCTACTTTTTCTATAATTTTGACAGCCTAAATACAGACTGAGGGGTCTGACTTAGTCATAGGGTTATTAGAACCTAATTAAAGTGTGATGCCATGCAAGACCACCAAATACAGTTGCAAATTTGGTGAGATGTGAGCTCAAGAAGAAAAAGAAAAAGAAATGAAAAGAGAGAGAGGGAAAGAGAGAAAAGAAAAAGTACAAAAGATTAAAGAGAGCACAATTTTTCAGCCTCCCTCTAAGTTGATTCAATATTCTAGAAATCTTGATTCTGAAATACTAGTCTCTATGTAGCACCAGAAGAGAGTGAGCCACCAAATACAAATCCAGTTAACTCAAACATCTTCTACCTAAGCTAAAAGTTGGGGCTAAAATCAGAGAATAGTTTATATCCTTGAGAGAAGAGGTTTGCCCATCGCAATAGAATTTTACTAGGGGTTAAGTACAAGTTTTTAATGTATATCGACTCTTTAATTGGATCTATTGCAGAAGCGACAACATTACATATTTATGGTTATCGGGATTCTAAATTTTTTTTGTATGAAACAAAAAGAAATAAACCTTTAATTAAACTCTTGATAAAATGAATTTAGTCTTGCACTTGCTAGGGACTAACAAGATTTAGGCATCAGGGTATGATTGCACAGCGATCATAGGCCCTAATTTGCCTGAGTTAAGGTAGAACTTAGCTTAACATGGGCATTTTGCATGCATACACATCGTACTTTGCATCCTAGATGATTTATATGTTTTATAGATGATAATGTGCTATTTGAGAGGTATTAATAATTGCAGGTAATTCAAGGCTGCAGATGACCGATCCAACCTTATGGATCTGTTTAGAATGATGATGGGAGTCTAACGCTTCCAAGATCACATCAATCCGACTTCCATAGCATCCTAGGGTGTTCGTAAAAGAAGCAAGTGCTAAGGGGAAAATTGAAGAATATTTGGACCTCAGATGACAAATCCAACCACACGGGTGGATCCAGATCAATGTTCACAGTCCAACGGCGTAAAAACCAACTCAATCAAAGGCCTACATCATCAAATAGAAGGATAAGAACATGGACAACCATATTGGCACCACGTGGCACCATCATAGCCGCCCCTCACCATGCCCCAATCTCGGAAGGAAAGACGTGGACCGTTGGATCGTCATCCAACAGTCGCAACACATCCACGTTGATTGCATCGGATTCGCACGCGGAAAGGTTTGGGTTTGGAAAACCTGTTGTCGTAGTTTGAGTTGTTAGAAAATCAGTTGATTAGATAAAATTTATAACTGAAACTCGAAATGTGAGTTCCGGGTCGAACATTGGGAGGCGAACATTTTGTTTTATAAAATCTACGTTTTCCTTTTATTTGTTTTCATCATTTTTATCTTTTATATTTTTTTTGGTATTTTAATAGGGCAATAGATCAGGTTGATGAATTCTAGCTAATTTACTTGCAAAATATAAAGGAAAGAGAGAGAGAGAAGAACAATCATCTATTTATGAATATATGTTTGTTACAACTACGAAAGCGAAAAAACTACACTATGAAAGCGAAAAAGATAGAAAGAGGTGAGAGAATCCCCCTTGATAGTCGCTTGGAGGATGGCTTGCTTTGACGTAGCCTAGAGCAAGGTGGTGAGGAGTGGGATGAATGGGGACGAAGCCAGAGGATGGAGGATGGGGTAGGACGACATCACGGCGAGGATCTTCTTCCCTAAGGACGGTGTGAGGATGGCCACGGAATTCTCCACGAATGGGGATGAGAGGTGGGAAAACTATTTTCTTTTCTACTCTAGAGGAGTATCCTGAGCTTGGGACAAGCTCTCTCTAGAGCCTTGGAGGTGGTGAAAAGAAGAAAGGAAGAGATGAAGAAAAATGGTTCGGGTAGGGGTCCTTTTATAGTGGAGGAAAGAATCAAATTTGTATACAGGACATTTAGTGAAGGGCATAAAGGTCACTGAAGATCCGTCGCAAACGCCACTGAAGAGCTCGCTCACACCCCTTGTTGCCGTACCACTGGCGCATGTTCCACATGCGCTTGTTGCGTGCGCATGCGCGATACGTGCCGCTGCCCCCACACCTACGCTACTACTATGTGCATGCCCTTACGCTTGCATTGCTACTACACTCACGTGTGCACGCACCTGCACTGCTGTGCACGTACGGTGGTGCATGCCTGCCAATGGGCGGCCTGAGTTGCGCCATGTGGCACGACCTGGGCCATCCATCTTCATTCCATTGTAGGGGATGCTACAGAGGTTGGATTGAGTTGATTTTCGTGTCGTTGGGCTATGATTGTCAACCTGAATCCATTTGTACTGTCAAATTTGTCGTTTGATGCTCCAGATTATGTCACCTAGCCCTTGGCCATTGATCCTCCTTGGATTGCCTATGGAGCTACGGGACTCCGTTCGAGGCAATTTCTGAGGCATTGGACTCCGATCGCCGTCTTGATTAGATCTGTATGGTCGGATTGTCAATTTGAGGCTCCAAAGTAAATATCCTTCCCTCCTGACCACAAAAAGGACGTAATTATCCTAAATTATATACAAGTACTCTAAATGCAGAATGATGCATGCTATGCAATATTTACAACATGAAATGCAAATCTAAGACTAGGAACATGAATGAATAGGCATTTTACCCTTAATAATTATGGCTACATCACACGTAAACCACCTCCAGCTGCTTCATCAGATGAGGATGCGATCTCGTCCTTTGGGTATCTATCCAACAGCTGAGAACGACCATGCAAAGATTTGGAAACCTGACATAATTGCACCCACAACACATTGCTTAAAGCCTTCGTGCCTAAGCAGCCGATGCGGGTTCGAGGAGCATCCAGCGTGAAATCAGGGAGAGCGGCGAGCGCGGGCATGATTGACCACAGGATCTTCATCGAGTGGTGGAGGTGCAAACGGGTGGCTGATGTAGGGGCGTTGGATAAAGACACGCGTGATGACGTACGCCTTGGGAATCGAGAGGGCGAGGCGAACGCTCTTTTAGCCATCCGATCGAAAGATCGCACGGCTAAGAAGGCATAGGAGTTGAGGTGCAGATTAAGGCGTGCGGTGGGCGTGTGGAGGCAGTGGTGAGCAGCGAGCGAGCAAAGACCATCAGATAAAGATTCATGGGTGCACATTGTGCCACATGTCAGCTGATGTAAACATGTTTACATTGCATAAGATGTCTATTTATGCATGTTCTTGAGCATAGAAGTGCATTGCATACTATAGATATTGCATAACATGCATCATCTTGCATTTAGATTAGTTTGAATAAAATAGAGGTTAATTGTCTCCTTTTATGTTCAGGGACAGGGCAAAATTTTTATCAGGGCCTCAGATCGAAGATCCAACCATACAGATGCGATCAGGGTGACGATTGGAGTTTATCGACTCTAAGATTTCCCTAATCAGACATCTATAGCATCAGATAGAGACTGGGGAAACCTAGAAGATCAAGGGCCAAGATGGTGTGAATCCACACTTCAAACGATAAATTCGACCACACGGATGGATTCGGATCGACGATCACAGCCTAATGGTGTGAAAATCGACTCAATCCGACAATCGTAGCATTATCTACATCATCCAGAAGATGGACGGCCAAGATGGTGCCGCGTAGTGCCATATCAACCACCCAACCGGTCACTACACTTGCCGCACCCTCTCTTCTTCGTCGCTTCTCCACCATTGGATGCACAACCAATGGCTATGGATGCGCGCACCCAAATCGTAATCGCGACACAAATGCTTGTGTAGCGTGTTGGTCGAACACACTCACGAGAGGGCGAGGCGCGCGTTCGAGCCAACGCGAGCAGTTGCTGGGGCGCAGGCAAGTAGGCTCCACGACTGCTCGATCATGATCGAGTAGTTGTGGGAGCTCGATAGCGCCCATATGCTATCGTACGCTCGCGCCACATGCGAGATCAGGCGCGGAGCACGCGATGAGAAGGCGCAGCGAGGGGCGAGTTGAACCGTCCGATCTCACGATCGGACGGCTAAGATCTGCAGATCGTGAACGCGTGTTTCATGCACGAGAGGCGAGCAGGCGGGTGCGCTCTGCCCCACTACGCCAAGGGGCTTTAGCGATGGTTTTATCCGTCACTAAAGACCCCTGATTTAATGTTTTGAGATTAAAATGGCCAAATTGCCCTCATTCCTTGCAACTATAAAAGGAGACCACATCCATACAAAATTCTGATCCCTTCCTTCTCTTCTCTCCCTCTCCAAAGCTGAAGAAAAGCTTGTCCCACACCTGGGATGCTTCTCAAAAGAAAAAGTCAAACTTTCATTCCCCTTTCGGAAGTGGATCCCGCGACGACGATGACGTGCTGCCCCATTCTCGTTATTCCCACTTCGTCCTCCTTTGTCCCGCTCTGTTCCCCATCTTCCAAGCGTCGTCCCATCCAGCTTGTCCTCCAAGCAATCGTCGTGGAGGATATCTCTCTCCCCATTCTTTTTACTGCTTTCTAGAGTAGATTTACTATTTTCTAGAGTTGATTTACTGCTTTCAGTGTAATCATTTTCCCGCTTGCTAGTCGTAATGAGTAGTGTAATGAAGAATCTCGTTGTTAATGAATTCCATGTTCATTCTACATCACTTTTTATTTTTTGTAATATTCTCTCTCTTTCACTCTCTCTCTCTCTTCTATTTATTGTAAATAGGTAGATAGTTTCTAATCAATTAGTCTACTTCGTGACAAATAAAACAACCGCGTATTTTTAAATCAAATGTCCACTGCCTTGAGTTCAACCCGGGATTTCTATTCCGGTATAAATTTTATTCGTTGAATATGAGTTCTTCGCTTTCAAACTAAAACGACAGGTTTTTCAAAACCAAATACGTTAGCATAGCAACTCGTAGCATTCAACATTTTGGCACCGTTGCTAGGGAGGCGACGTTCTTTGATTTTTTTCGTGTTTTATAACTTACAAATTATTTACCTCACTTCTCGCCTTTCTTATTGTGATTGTAGGTACTCTTTTGAGATGAGCAAAAGCGGTAGATTGGAGCAAAGTGCTGTTGAAGGTTCTGTAAGTTATCCACCACCTCCCACCCGTTAGTTTTTGTTTCACCACGTAATAACACAAACATAAATCAACCTAGGTGCTCTTATAAACTCTAAGGTTAGTTTTGTTTGTTTGTTTGACACCCATACCCGCCTCAACCTTCTCATTTAAAAAGAAAAATAAAAAATAAAAAATCTCACAGAGGTACACAACGTCATCTGATTTTCAAACTCAACCGGTAAACTGATCTTTGGAGCTGCTACACACATCTAAACACATAATTGAGTAGAAATCAGATTAGGTAATCATTTGTGCACCTAATTAAGTGGTGCAATAGGCCAATTGTTTGAGTTGATTGGGCCGCACCACTTCAATTAAAATCAACTCATCTAGTAGTTGACACATAGGTTCAACTCTTAGAGATTTACCAGGCACTCCACATTCTTTTAAGTTTCAAAGGAAAACATCTTAACCTATACTTTCAAAACCTGGTGTGCCAACAAAACTTGTTTGAAATACCTAAAGTTGAATACTAAAAGATACTAAGCAAGATTTCAACTCTAAAATTCACCGCATAAAAAATAATCTTGCTTGTAAACCACTGGTTGTGCACGCACACACACATCAATCAATCATTAAGGGCACAACCCAAATAAAGGGCCCATCACATTCCAAAGTACATTCAAACCTAGCCTAAATAAAACTGAGTAGACGTTGCCCTTAAGGATTCGACTCGCTCTTCAGAGCCCAGAATGAGATTATTCTCAATTAATCTGTTTCTACTGTTCAATCTGATGTCTAGCTAGGGGAGCAGAATCAAATGATCGCGAATGGGGGGTACACTAGTAACTGAAGGCGCAAGCTGAAGAAGAACCTTCTCCCCAGTCCCACCCTTTAACTAGTTGGCTTGAATAGACAGAAGTAGATCAAATCGTTCCTTTATCTCAAGATGGGTTTTGGGAGTCTGTAGGTCTTTAGACTAGCCCACTTAAGGATAGGTTTGATTGCTTGTATTGCAGGGTGCCTTTCTTCCTCCTGTTTCTCATGAATCCTTCCACATTTTATATGCATTCCCACTCTTTCCCTCCTATTACGAGTTATCCTCAACATGACGATTATTCCGACTAGTACTATAATCAACCATCAGTTAGTTGGGATAACTCGGATTGGCGATACAGTTTCGGACGTCTGTGTTTAGGGTCTAACCCTAAACACTATGATTGTGATTTCTATCCTTCTTAGAGCCACATCGATTATACATCGTCAACCTTTCATGGACAACCTAATACGATCTACAATCGAGAAGGATACATTGATTCTTACCCATCCTCTGATTACATTGCCTTTAGGTCATCACCACCTTTTAAACATTCTAAAATGACCTATTATCAGGAAGGGAATAACGAATCTCAATTCATTAACTCCTTTGCACTGATCCCAAACCCGCCCAACCCTTAACCAACTCATTTGGTTCAGGGTAACTAGGTTCAAGATAAGGTTCTGGCTAACTTAAGGAATATCACACAATCTTTAAAAGTTCAGCCAATACCTTCTATTGAAAGATTGGAACCCCTGATTGAAATGATTGATGATTTGAACAAGTATTTGTTGGATTGGCTCCAGGATGTTAAGGATAAGAACTTGGGTGAGTTTCTACTTGAGAAGTTAGCAAAATTGAGAATGAGATTTGTGGTTGCTTTAGCTCAATTGTGGGATGATTCCTAGGATGAACTCCCTTCAGGAGAGCCAATGTCAGAACCCGCTCAGGCACCTGTTGGGGGGACATGTGTTACGAGGCTGACCAGATTGAATTAGAGCAACCGATTAAGGATGACCTGATTTCTTCGCCTGAAATCCTTGAGTCGGGGTACGAGGAAACATATGTCTCCATGGACCAGAAAGTGATGGATGATTTTGACACATTCATTAATATGGATTTTGATTTCTTTGATTCTGATGGTGAAGATTCAAGTTGTGAAGTCTCACGCAAGTTTACAGAACACAATTTCTTTGAGATGATTGGGCCTGAGAAATCTGAAAGATCATTTGATAGCCCAAAAATTGAGGAAACTGATCTTATTGGGTATCACATTACGGATCCAGAATCGCATTTTCTGGAGGATTCACTCCAATGCCTTGATTGTCAACTACACCCCATTGAGCTTATTGACGATTCTATTTTTGAGATCACTAGGCCCAAGTCAATTCTGATTCAGCTACATCTTTTAGACTTGAAAAATTCAGATGGGGTGATTAATATGGAGGACGTCGCAGAATTTGCCATTCTGAATGAGGAGGATAGGAGCTGGAAAATTTTGATTTGGGAAGCAAATTCCAGAGGAAATAGAAGACTAAGTTGAAGGGTTCCAATTAAGCTGAAACCATCAAACCAAGACCCTTACGACATTTGTTCTGAGGATGTCAAACCCAAGCACACATTCAATGATTATCCTTTTGAGCTTGATTTCTCTGTAACCCAACTTTTTGGCCTTGGGTTGCACCCTCATAAATCGCAGACCGACGCCGCTTGCATATTGATTTTAGGTTTTTGGTAATTTTTATCCAGAACCTTAGATATTCTCGATTATGGGGTATGGGTCTGCACCACAATCTAGTCCACACTTGTGGATATCTGTTGGTAGGCCAGAGGTTTCTTCTTTGTTTTCTGATTCTGACCTGCACCTGTGAATTCTTTATTTCTCTTCTTTGTATAGTGTGCCTAGCTGAAGGCAGTAAATTCAGCACATATACAGTTGTTCTTTATCTCGGAGTGGACCCAACATTCACGCAATTCAGGTGCTTTCGCCTCTATTCCATTCTATTTTATGTCTTTTTAATGCAATGAGGATATTGCATTAGATAGTCATGGGAGGGTGGATATTCATCTCTGAATTAATTCGATAGCTCCATAGATTTGTTTTATTTTCTTTTATTTATATTAAAAAAAATTTGGAATTAGGGAAGGGAACTTGGGTTTAAAAAAATTTTCAATCTTATGAAATACTACATTATGATTTGAACACAAAGACCCTTCAGGTCTTTAGACTTAATTAGCCTGTGTATCCATTAAAATGTGGATTTATTTTTCGAGTCTTTGCCAACCTGAATTCTATTTTAATTCGAGTAAGTAAGTTTGGGTAATAAGTACACGACTTATCAATCCACCCTCTGATTTGAGGGAACTTTAAGCCTAAGGCATCTACACACTATCTTGTCACTAACTCATTAATCGGCGGTTCTAAAGGAAATTGGGTAGCTAATGAACCTTCTAGGGTGATATGGCTAACAAGTTATCATGGATAATAGCCCATAGGTAGGTTGTCCAGAGCCCAGTCACTGGACCTTTCTCTTTTTGCTGCCTTTAGGTAAATCTTAGACCAGGGAAGCCACCTACTTAAAAGAGAAAAGCAAAAAGAAAAGAAAAAGAAAAGGAGACAAGAAAAAGAAATAAGCCACACTTCGCCACACGAGTATGACTGGCAAGTTGTCAATGGTAATAGCTCATCGACTAGTTGTCCAGAACCAAGCTCAATAAATGCACTGAAAATTTCCAAAACACTTAGGAAGAAGTGGAGAAGTAGAATAAATTGGGGTGATATACACTGGATTCACCCTTGTGTTGACCCCGTAAAAATAAAAGTAGGGAGAAAGCGACCAGTTGTAAAGATACACCTTTAGGCAGAATTCTCTTTTTAAGGTCACCTAGAGGCATAGAAGTCCAAAGTCCATTTTTACTGTCGGTCAATGAGTCTATCACATTCACAATAAGATGCCTAGAACTTAGGGTTCCCATCAAATCATGGGTGAGTTGAATGGCCATAGAAAGTCACTCCTAAACCCTAAAACTCAAAACTCCAAAAAAATTAGAAAAGAAGAAAAAGAGAAAAAGAAAATTTTCTTTGAATAAGGTGAGGGCTTGAGGCGGTCTACATTTTGGCAGATACCTGGGCACTGTTGTGTCTTCGAAAGTTTAGATCCTAAGTAAATATTTTCTTAATGATTGAAAATAACTCATGCCCAAATAATCCAACTTGATTCTTTTATAAATAAAATATAATTTTTGCTACGGACTAGCAAAAGATAGGCAAGGGGTGTGATGTAAACATGTTTACATTGGATAAGATGTCTATTTATGCATGTTCTTAAGCGTAGAATTGCATTGCATACTATAAATATTGCATAACATGAATCATCTTGCATTTAGATTAGTTTAAATAAAATAGAGGTTAATTATCTCCTTTTATGTTCAGAGATAGGGAAAATATTTATCGGGGCTTCGGATCAAAGATCCAACCGTACAGATGTGATCAGGGCGACGATTGGAGTTCAATGACTCCAAGATTGCCCTAATCAGACATCTGTAGCATCAGATATAGATCAGGGAAACCTAGAAGATCAAGGGATAAGATGATGTGAATCTGCACTTCAAATGACAAATCTGACTGCATGGATGGATTTGGATCGACGATCGCAGCCTAATGGCGCAAAAATTGACTCAATCCGACAACTGTGGCACCATCTACATCATCTAGAAGATGGATGACTAAGATGGCACCACATGGCGCCATCTCAACTGGCCAACTGGCTACTACACTCGCCACACCCTCTCTTCTTCATCTCTTCTCCGCCGTTGGATGCACATCCAACGGCTGTGGATGCGTGCGCCCAAATCGTAATCGCGACATAAGCACTTGTGTAGCATGTTGGTCGAACGCGCTTGCGAGAAGGTGAGGCACGCGTTCGAGCCTGCGCGAGCAGCTGCTAGGGCACAGGCGAGTAGGCTCTACGACCACTTGATCACGATCGAGTGGCTGTAGGAGCTCAACAGTGCCCATGCGCCATTGCATGTTGGCGCCTCACGCGAGATCAGACGTAGAGAGCGCGATGAGAAGGCGTGGCGAGGGGCGAGTTAAGCCGTCCGATCTCACGATCATATGGCTGAGATCTGCTGATCGTGGACGTGCGTTTCACGCATAGGAGGCGAGCAGGCGCGTGCACTCCACCCACTATGCCTACGATGGGGCTTTAGCGACAGTTTTATCCGTCACTAAAGGCCCTTGATTTAATCTTTTAAGATTAAAATGACCAAATTGCCCTCATTCCTTGCAACTATAAAAGGAGACCTCCTCTATATGAAATTCTCATCCCTTCCTTCTCTTCTCTCCCTCTCCAAAGCTCAAGAGAAGCTTGTCCCACACTTGGGATGCTTCAGAAGAGAAAAAGTCAAAATTCCGTTCCCCTTCTGGAAGTGGATCTTGCAACGATGACGACATGCTGCCCCGTTCCCGTTCTTCCCGCTTCATCCTCCTTCGTCCTACTCCGTTTCCCATCTTCCAGCCATCGTCCCGCTCGGCTCGTCCTCCAAGTAATCGTCGAGGAGGATATCTCTCTCCCCATTCTTTTTACTGCTTTTTAGAGTAGATTGACTGCTTGCTAGTGTAATCATTTTCCCACTTTCTAGTCGTAATGAGTAGTGTAATAAACAATCTCATTGTTAATGAATTCCATGTTCATTCTACATCTCCTTTTGTTTTTTGTAATATTCTCTCTCTTTCACACACTCTCTCTCTTCTTTTTATTGTAAATAGATAGTTTCTAATCAATTAATCTACTTTGTGACAGATAAAACAAACATGTATTTTTAAATCAAACGTTCACCTCCCTGAGTTCGACCAGGGATTTCTATTCTGGTATAAATTTTATTTGTTGAATACGAGTTCTTCACTTTCAAATTACGACGACAGGTTTTTTAAAATCAAATACGTTAGCATAGCAACTCGTAGCTTCAACATCAGCACCAGATTAAACCATGAATAGGAGAAGGATTTAGAAAGCTTAATCAGGACCATTGATCTACCGATCAACGAATCTGATTAATCTAAAGCTTTTGCAAGAAATTAAGGGCTCCAATGCCCTAAATACCCTTCACAAATGCCATAAAAAAGGCCTAAGGGTCCCCTTTGAAGGCATTCCATGTTTTCTTCTTCTTCCTCCTTCTACAACTCTTCTATCTTCTTCTTCCCATCTTCTCTGCCTCCGTCTCTGCATCTCCGTCTGAAGCATCCATTGAGCCACCTTAACAGATCATTACTTCTATCCTCAACCTCTCCAGAAGGCTACCACAGGCCACCCGTGGTGCCCTTGTTCTGCTACATAGATAGTTTATGTTTATGCTTGGAATTTGTTTAGTTATAGTTTCATGTATGCAATTCATGTTCAAACTCTTTGATTGATATATATATATATATATATTGTGATTCATTATCTATGCTATTTAGTAATTATATTTATAACAAGAGCATGAAATCGAAAGCACTTTGTACCTCCCTGTGATTGACCAGGATTCACCAGTTCCGTTAATTTATTTGTTGAGACGTATTTTGCACTATACTACAATGCATTTATCTTTTACGTGATCTATGCCTCGAACAACTGCCCAATTGGCTTTGTGCTCCATTCGATGGGTAGCTGACATGCCTTCCCATACATGAGTCTGAACGGAGACATACCTAATTGGGTTTTGTTGGCGGTCCTATAAGCCAACAAGGCTTTTCGAAGGTAGGCCGACCAATCTTTCCTCTCAGGTCGAACAGTGATCTGAAGGATTTTCTTAATCTCCTGATTAGACAGTTTAGCCAGTCCGTTGGTTTGGGGGGGATAAGGCTTTGAGATTCGGTGTGACACCTCGTAATTTGTCATCAAGGATCTAGATTGTGCACTTGTGAAATGGGTCCCTCCATCAGAGATGATAACACGTGGGATATTAAACCATGAGAAGATATGCTGATGAATGAACTTGATTACCACCTTATAATCGTTGGTTCGGTTTGGGATGGCTTCGATCCATTTGGGCACGTAGTCCACTGTGAGGAGAATGTATTCGAAGCCGTTTGATTTGCGGAAGGGGCCCATAAAATCAATCCCCCTTATATCAAAGATTTTGCACATGAGAATCGACTGTAAAGGCATCATATCCTAGTGGCTCATGTTCCCCTGGGTCTGGCAATGAGTGCATGCCTTACAGTAATCATGTGCATCCTTGAATATCATAGGCCAATAAAAGCCACACTGGAGGACTTTAGCTTTGGTTTTATGTCTAAAGAAGTATCTGCCGCAGGCCTGGTCATGGTAGAAGGACAAGATGTCCTGAATTTTTGCTTCTAAGATACATTGTCTGATGATTTGTTCAACACCAATGCAGAAAGCTACGGGCCTTCTCATATGTAATACTTGGCATCAGAAAGCAATTTGTCTTTCTTGAACTTCGGCCAATCAGTCTGGATCTGATGAGATGCCAAGTAATTAACCAAATCAGCATACCAGGAAAATTCTACAGCAATAGTCAAGAGGTGGTCATCAGAAAAATGCTCTGTGATCGGGTCGGAAGGGTCAATAATAGCACAAGGAAGGTAGGACAAGTGATTAGCTACCACATTTTGTTTTCCCGCCTTGTCGTGAATCTCGAGGTTGAATTCTTGCAATAGTAAGATCCAGTGGATTAGTCGTGATTTCGCATCCTTCTTCGTGAGAAGGTGCCTTACTGCGGTGTGATCCGAGTATATGATAACATGGGAACCCAAGAGATAAGATTGAAAATTTTCCAGGCTAAATACTATGGCTAGTAGCTCTATCTCAGTAACTGTATAGTTATGGTGAGCCTTGTCAAGTGTCTTGCTAATGTAGTTGATGACCACGGGTTTCCCTTCAATTTTCTGCCCAATCACCGCACCTACTGCATAGTCAGATGCATCGCACATGATCTCGAAGGGTTGAGACCAATCAAGGGATTGTAGGATGGGTGTCTGGGTGACTCGATCACGTAGAGTTTCAAATGCACCAGTGCACTCCTTGGTGATTTCGAAGGGCACATCTTTTGCCAGAAGATTAGTCAGGGGGCATGTGATTTTCGAGAAATCGAGAATGGATCGATGGTAAAAATTGACGTGCCCCAAAAAAGATCTAATGTCCTTGAACGAGCTAAGCATAGGTGATGGTCGTCATTCACGGTGTTTTAACGATATGTTCCTTGTAGTATGTTGCAAAAAAATGATGATCAGTTTATTTGAATTTATTACTCGAAATTTAGAATGTTACGAGGTCGAACTTAGGGAGCAAATTTAATTCTAGAAGCATAAAAATTCAAAATTCACTATAATATACTACTTTACAAAAATTAAAGAGAGAGAGTGAACAAAAATCCTTTTCTTCTTTTTTCTCTCTTTTCCCTTTTTTCTCTTCTCACTTCCTTCTCTTCTTTCTCTGCCTTTTCTTTCTTAGATGTCTGATTCTTCGAATCAGATGCCTTATCTGCCTCTTTCTACAGTGCCTTTGCAAGTTCTTCTCCTCTTGGCTTCTTCTTCTCTTCTCTATTTAGACTTCTTCTTCTTTTTTCCTTCCTCTATGTGGCAGGCTTCCCTCCTCCTTTCTTCTCTTTTCCTTTGGCTTTCTTCTTTAGATCCTTCTTCTGATGCAGCTCTTGGCTGCTTCTCCTTCTCTTCTCTTCAGCCACGTATCTCCTTCTCTCTGCTGCATTCCCTCCTCCTTCTTCTTTAACTTCTACTGCTTTGTGCGGCTATGTCCTCAACCGCTCCTCCTCCTTTCTTCTTCTCCTGCTTCCCTGCACATTACAAGGTTAGGCAAAACCTAACCCCTACTCACCCCACGTCTCTCTCTCTCCTTCAAATTCACTCCAAGGTTCGCTCCCAGACCCTTAATCGGATAAGCGGGTCAGGTAATGTGCCCAGGATGAGGCACCCCGGCATGGGTGGTGCGCGAGGAGTGCTTGGTCGGGTAATCGGGTTTAGACCCAGGCCGGCGGGGCATGAGCGTGAGCAAGGGCAGGCGCTAGCACGTGGCATGCTACGCGTGTGTAGGTGAAGGACCTGACCACTGTGTATCAAAGGTGATAAGCGTAAGACACAAAAATAATATAAATGACTTACCGCTCACCTGCATTTCCGAGGTGGGACTAAAGTGTCCTACCAGCTTCTTCATGCTCGCAGGGAAGATGCCAGCCTAATTGAAGTAGTTGCAGTCGCGGACGCCTCCAATTGGTAGGTGTGAAATAGTCGTGGAATGCTTTTGTGCACATGGGACTCGATTTCTTGGAGCGGGGTGACCTGGAGCGAGCTTGCGTGTGAGCTTTGCTCCTGCTCTAATGGCGGTAGGGGGTAGAAACCTGCGATCATTGAACACGGCCTTTCAACCCCATTAGATCACTTGGGGAGCTTCGTCATGTTCCGACGAAGGTGAGACGGTGGTTGTCTGGCCGTGGGGTAGCCTAGGCATGCATGCCTAGGTCGCTCTGTGGCCATGTTTGTGGGGTTATTCCGTGGAGGTATGGAGCGTGTGTGGCGGGTAGTGAGTGGGTGGAAAGTGGATAGTGGATGGAGGCAGAGCTTGTGAGGTGGTTGGCAAGGTGTGTGGATGTGCGGAGCAACGGGAGCACCTTCGCCGGTGGTCGGCCTGAGATGGGAAAGATGGTGGTGGACTGCAGTGTTGAGGGGATAAAAATCGCAATAAAGATAGGGGAAATAAAGAGGGGAGAGAAAGGAATTATTCTAACCTAGCTAAGCGGTCGAAGGGGAGCAGGAGGTGGACTACTCGTTCCTGCCATCACCGGAGACGAAGATGTCTAGGGGAGGGGTGATGGCGATGACGATGTGGCTAAAGGCACGCACGTGGGTGTTGCATAACGCGCAAGAAGGCGGTGAAGGCGGCTCTGACACTGGTATTGTGGTAGAGCGACGAAAAGAAGAGGAGGGTTCGTCGGAGCTCACTGGAATTTTGACCGGAGGAGGAGGAGACGAAATTAGGGGGGATTCTTCGGCCAAGTCGAGCTTGACCAAAGCGGCGGCCCCTGCCGTCCCTTAAATAGGTGTTGGCAGGGAGGGACACAAGGAGGAGGCATGCGCTGGTCGCTGAAGCTTGCAAGAAATGAGACCCATACTTCTCACATGTTCGCACGAGAAGTATGGGTGCCAGCAAGACATGGGAGGAGGTCCATGCAGAAGAGGACAACGCAGGGAACCCTCCTCTCGTTTCTGGGGTCGGCTCCCATACTCTGCGCAAAGTCGCCGGAGGTATGGCCTGCTGCTGTGGGTGGAAGAGGGACCGGTATGAAGAAAATGAAGGGAAAGTTGAGGGGTGAACGCAAAAGTTCAGAAAGTTAAGGGTTAGAAAGTAAATACTGAGGACCAATTTCTAAAGTTGGTCAAGGAAAACTTCCCTTAGGTCCAAATTTTGATATAACCCTAATTTGGACCTAAGAAATCCAATGGTGAAGTTGGATTTTATGTTTGACCACTTTTGTCTGATCAATTTGCACAAAAACCTAGATTAGGTCAAAAATTAGGTATGGCTCTCAATCTAGGTCAAGACAGGTTCCAATGGCCAAATTGAAGGTTCTAAACCCTAGGGAATGCTTTTTCATGAATTTTAGAGGGTTTAATTAATTTTTACCTTGCCAAAAACTTCGTGAATTAAAGTTGGTTTGTTTTTAGGGTTGTAGAATGTCATTTAATTCCTAGATGTCGCTATAATCCTTTTTAGACCAAATTATCCAACTTTATTTCTTATTAAGCCCAGTTGACCTGTGTTTAGACACTTAGAAACCCCATTTATTTACTGCATTAGTAAAATTGAGTTTTACCCCTTGTTAATTACTTTAGACTCAAATTTATAATTCTCCGATTTCGGCTTTCCCTTAGGTTTTGTAGGAGCTTTTGTATACTTATTTAGGTCAAAATATGCTAGTTAGGGTTCATGATGAGGTTCTCATCATACCCCCATGCCTAGCTTTTACTAGTCCCTTAGCAAAATTTTGAAGGTTTTAACCTCTAGTCTAGACCATGAATTTTTTTCATCAATTTTGATAAGTGCTTTTCTTTTTGTATCCTTGATTAGGTTAGAATGCCAATCATAGGCCTAAAAGGTACTCCAGTACCAACCAAGATCCAGATCTATCTAGCTTTAGCTTCAGTCTCTAGTAAAGGTTTTTAAGGCCTATAGGAACTAACCTAAAGTTTATTGGACTCCATGGTTAAAGCACCTGTGCTTGAGATACTTTTAGCCTTGGTTCAGTTTGCAGTGTGTTTTGTAAGAGAGAGACAGAAGGTTTATTTGTTTGGAGAGTTTTTTCTCTTTTTTCTTTTTAATTGTAGCTTAGGAGTGGCATCATAATACAATCTGTATCGGATTCCTTGTCCCCATCATCAATCCTCAAGGGTCCCTAGCAGTCGAGGCTTCGAGATAGCACCGCCCATGGTAACCCCTAGAACCCTGGCTTTCGAGATTTTGAGATAATCCTGTCCATGGTGTTCCGTGGCCAAATTCAGACCTTGGCAATTGACACTTCGTGATAATGCCATCCATGGAATCTGAACTAGCAGAGTGCTTACATGCCCCTGGTAGGATATGTAAATATCCTAGGAGACAAGCACCGAGGAAATGATATGTTGTTACGCATCTTCGAGGGGAATTTCCCACCTCTCCACATTGGGAACTCATCTAAATCAACTTGTGTTGATCGGCCACTCCTAGTCTATGTGACATTTTCAGAATATTTGCAACGCTTCTCTGTGATTTTGATATTTATGCTCGCTGAACCAGATTGTGTGTGAATTTGGGTGCTTAGGTTACTGAGTACTATAAATCGAAGGTCAGTTAACGAGGTCGAATACTCCCTAAGCCTTGGACCTAATACTTAAGCTTTTCATTTTCCTCAACCTCTTGAGGAATATCTAGATCTTAATGGGTATTAAGAGTCTAGCCAAGAATGGCTAAGGTTCGCATTCTTACTAATCTTGTTGTGCAGTTTTGTTTTTCTTTTCTTTAATGTGGTCTAGAACTTTGGTTAATACCTTAATTTCTTACTAATGACTATCCCTTTCCTCTTTCATTTTGTACTCCTTTTTATCATTCTGCTCTTTTTTCTCCTCTTTCTATAATGTTTTCCAGCATTTTCTTCCTCCATCAAATTTTTTTTTTTTGAGGATTTTTTTTGTTGAAACCTTTTCTTGTTATGTCATTTCATTGCCCTTTCATACCCCCCCATGCCTAAGATTGGCAATGTCCTCATTGTACATTAGGTGGCTTTTTATTTAGCTTGGTTCATGCATTAGGACAGGTATTTGGTGAGTGGATGGGTCGAGGTGACTATTGCGGACGATTTCTAATCTCAGGTACGAGTACCTGAGGTGAAGTTGGTTGTCCTAAAGGATGAACCTAAAGTGCAAAGAAATGTCAGAAAAGGTTTCAGGTTTTTCAAAAAAAATGATGTGCTGCCTCCCATTAAGTGTTGAGTTTTACGCCATCAGCTGGGTGCAATAAGCTTAGGGAGAATGGAGGATAAATGATGACTCAGCCAAATCTGTAATGGTTACGTCAATGAACGGTTTGAGTCTCTGACCGTTCACGGTGAAAGGTTCGAAATTGTGGCTGAGTGGATTGATCTCGAATGCTCTATGTCCAAAGATTTGTCAAACAAGATATGGTCCAACCCACTTGGATCACAGTTTCCCTGAGAAGAGTTTGAGTCGGGCATCGAAGAGTAGGACCTTTTGACCAGGGTGGAAGATCTTTCTAGATATGTGCTTGTCATGAAAGGCTTTAACCTGCTCCTTGTAGATTCGTGAGTTTTCATATGCATCAAGGCATAATTCATCAATCTCGCTTATCTGAAGCTTTATGTGGGTTCTAGCCTTAGAGAGATCTAAGTTGCAGCTCCGTACTGCCCAATAGGCTTTGTGCTCCAGTTCGATGGGAAGGTGACACGCCTTCCTATACACTAGTCTAAAAGGAGACATGCCTAATTGGGGCTTGTGGGTGGTCCCATAAGCCAACAAAGCTTCCAGAAGTCGGGAAGAACCGTCCTTCCTATTAGGTCGAATAGTAACCTATAGGATTTTCTTGATCTCCCGATTTGATAGCTCAACTAGACCAATAGTCTGGGGGTGGTAAGGAGTAGAGATTCGGTGAGACACCCTGTATTTGGTCATCAGTGACCTGAACTGAGCATTGGTAAAATGGGTCCCTCCATTAGAGATGATCGCACGAGGAATCTTGAACGGTGAGAAGATATTCTGATGAATGAATTTGATGACGATCTTGTGATCACAGGTTCGGGTCGGAATGGCTTCGATCCATTTGGACAAATAGTCCACAGCGAGTAAAATGTACTCGAAGCTATCCAAAATAGGAAAGGGACCTATAAAATCAATCCCCCAAATATCGAAAATCTCGCATACAAGAATCAGCTGTAAGGGCATCATGTCACAGTGGCTCATGTTTCCCAAAGTTTGGCAATGACTGCATGCCTTATAGTGACTGTATGTGTCCTTGAAGATAGTGGGCCAGTGAAAGCCACACTAGAGGATGTTTGATGTGGTTTTGTGCCCAGAAAAATGGTCACCGCATGCCTGGTCATGGCATTAGGAGAGAATGTCATTGATTTTGCCCTTTGGGATACATCGCCGGATGACCTGGTCAGCACCTATGCGGAAATGGTACGGGTCTTCCCACATGTAGTACTTGGCATTGGGGCGCAACTTGTCTTTCTTAGCCTTCGGCCAATCAGACGGGATCTGGTGTGATGCCAAGTAGTTTACTATATTAGCAAACCATAGAAGGCTGGTACCAATAGTCAAGAGGTGCTCATCAGGAAAATTCTCTGTGATGGGTCCAGAAGGGTCGATGATCTCAGAAGGAAGGCAAGACAAATGGTTAGCTACCACGTTCTGTCTTCCCACCTTATTGCGAATCTCGAAGTCAAATTCTTGTAACAGCAAGATCCATCAAATTAATCGAGGCTTCGCGTCCCTCTTAGCAAGGAGATGCCTCACAGTTGTGTGATCCAAATAGATTATGACGTGGGAACCCAGGAGATAAGATCTGAATTTTTCAAGGGCAAATACTACTGCTAGCAGCTCTTTCTTCGTAACTGTGTAGTTACGCTGAGCCTCGTCAAGTGTCTTGCAGCGTAGTAGATGACCATGGTTTTCCCGTCAATCTTCTACCCTAGAACAACTCCTACAGCGAAGTCAGATGCATCGCACATGATCTGAAAGGGTTGAGACCAATCAGGGAACTGTAGGATCGGGGCTTGGGTGACTCGGTCACGAAGGTTCTCAAAAGCTTGAGTGCATTCCTTGGAAATCTCAAAGGGTACATCCTTGGAGAGAAGAGTAGCCAGGGGGCGTGCGATTTTTGAGAAATCAGGGATGAAACGATGGTAAAAAACAATGTGCCTAGAAAAGATCAAATGTGCCTGATCAAGCTAGGCATAGGAAGTCTAGAAATCATATCAACCTTGGCTCGATCCACCTAGATGCCTTTCTCAGAAATTAAGTGTCCCAGGACGATCCCCTCAGGCACAATAAAATGGCTCTTTTCCTAGGAAAGAACCAGATTTACTTCAATGCAACGCCTGAGTATATGAATCAAGTGATGGAGGTAATCATCGAATGATGCCCGAAAAATTGAGAAGTCCTCCATGAAGACTTCCAGATAATCACCTACCATATCAGAGAATATGGAAAGCATGCACCGTTGAAAAGTCACGGGTTAATTGCAGAGACTGAAAGGAATCCTTTGAAACACGTACGTCCCAAAGGGGTAGGTGAATGTGGTCTTCTCTTGGTCCTCTGGATGAATCGCCACTTGGTTGTAACTAGAGTACCCATCAAGAAAGTAGAAGAATCTATTTCCTGCTAACTTCTCGAGAATCTGATCAATAAATGGTAGTGGGAAATGATCCTTCTTTGTGGAGGAATTGAGTCTTCGGTAATCTATGTAGACTCTCCATGAGTTGGCTATACAGGTAGGTATGACCTCTCCAGTTTCAATCGTGATGGTGGTGAGCCCTGCCTTCTTTGGCACAACCTGGATGGGGCTCACCCAATGACTGTCGGAGATCGGGTAGATGATCCCTACATCTAACCACTTAATGATCTCCTTCTTCACGACCTCCTGCAGATTGGGATTCAAACATCTTTGCATTTCACGTGAAGGTCGTGTGCCCTCTTCAGAATAGATACGGTGTGTGCAATAAGAGGGACTTATTCCAGTCAAGTCATCGAGAGTCCAACCAATGGCTTTGCGATGTTGCTGAAGAATAGCAATCAGATGAGATTCCTGATGAGGTGTGAGTTTGGAGTTTATTATCATAGGAAATGTCTGATTAGAACCCAAAAAGACGTATTTTAAATGATCGGGAAGGGGTTTGAGTTCAAGAATGCGGTTATCAGTAGCAGCGGGTGGTTCAGAGTGAGTGTGGGGTACAAGGGTAGGAGTTATAGGTTTGTCTAGATCAAGGTTTGACTCCTCTAATTGCAGTTCAAGATTTTCTTGTGGTTGATGAGGAATAATCATGTTGTCCTCAAGTTGAGATTCATCGACCACAACTCTAATGTCACAAATTTGTTCAATGACACCGCAATTGATCCCTTGTTGGGCCTTAAAGATATCAATTTTGAGAGTCTGATTCGTAAATTTCAGTTCTATTTGGCCCTCTTCACAACTTATGTTGGCTGTTGCAGTGGCCAGAAAAGGTCTCCCTAGTATGATTGGTGTATCCCTTGGATTTTCAGGTGCGACCATATCTAAAACCATGAAATCAACAGGGAAGTAGAAATCTCGCACCCTAACAATAACATCCTCAGGAATTCCCTTAGGTGACTTGATAGATATATCTGCTAACTGCAATGTCACCTCGATCGGTTTTAGCTCAGATTCTTCTAGATGGTTAAGTAGGGATGTGGGTATCAAGTTTATGGAGGCACCTAGGTCCAATAATGCTCTATCAAACTGGGTCTCACCGATCTTACATGAAATCAGGGGTGTGCCTGGGTCTTTTGCCTTAGGTGGGAGTCTACTCAAGATTACAGAGCTGGCTTGCTGTGACAGTACAATTGGACTCCCACTCTTGGTTCGTAGCTTACACTGAGGTGTACATATACTTTTCAATAATCGTGCATAAGCTGGTACATGGCGGATCTCATCTATCAATGGGATGTTTATTTGGACTTGCTCAAAGAGCTTGACCAGGTCTTCCTCTGGAGCCACAGGTTTAATTGTTTGCTTTCCCTTGGTCAAGGCCTCGGAAAATGGAACCTTGGTTGGTTCCTCTAGGATAGTCCCAGGTTTTAAATCTGGGACAGGGATAGGAACATCCTAAATGACTGTCCTAGTGTTTGGGCCATTACCAGGCTTGGAGTGGTCTGGATAAGGTGGATCTTGTGTTGCCTTATGGTGTCAGACCCGATTAGGTTGTTAATACGGTGATTTTATCGTTGAAGTGTGTATAGTGGTTAACCTAAATCGGACCTAACCATCTCTTTACAATTTTTTTTTTAACCTGGCCTACTTGATTTTATCTTGGTCACTTTTAGGCCCAGGGTCGAACTCAGGGAAGTGGGGTTACAAGTCAAGTTTTTACACCTTTCTTACAACGAATCTCTTCCGTTCATTTATTGTGTTTTTGGTGTTTTTTCTATTTAGATTTTTTTTCTGATAATCTTTGTCCTTGAGGCACACCCTCAAAATTAGGTTCTTGGCTTTGAGCCAAATCAGGTTTCCCAAACGGGTCTTGCTATTCGCAAGACGGAGTACCTGCAATTCAAAGATTATCTTTTCTCTTTTATATATTTTTTTATCTTTTATTGGCATACAAGAGAAATAGAAATAAATTAAATAGAGTATAGATATATATGTATATACTATATATGTATAAAAGGGGTGGGGGTGGAGGCGGAGATGGAGTGTAGCATGGCGTCGAGTCGGTCGTCGTCTAGAAAGACGCAACCAATAGGACAAGGTGCCGCATGGAGTGTTGGGTGGATGGCGGAAGATGTGTGCGACCACGCTTTTTGTATGCGTCTATCGGGGAATATCAGCAACTGGTGCAGATATTCCTACGATACCACGTATGGTAAGTATTGTGAAAATATATATATGTATATATATGGGTATGTAAATATATGTATAGATAGATATATGTATATGTATATGCATGTATATATAACTATATAGATGTATACATATACGTATGTATATATATATAGTAATATATGTATATATAGATATATGTTGCTAGATATGTATATATATGTATATATGGATATATATTTATATAGATAGATATGTATATATATGTATATATATATATATATGTATAAGTAGGTGTGTATATATGTATATATATATATCTATCTATCTATACTTATACTTAGTTATATAGGTATATGTATATATATATATATACAAATATATGTATATATGTAAGTATATGTGTATATATATATATAAGTATATAGATATATGTATATATATATATGTATACTAATACTTATTTATATAAATATTATATATATATAGATTTATGTATATATATATATGTATATAAATATATGTATATATATCAATATATATATGTATATAATAGTGTATAGGTGTGTATGTGTGTGTATGGAAGTGTGAGTGTATGTGTGTGTAAGCGTCGGTAAAGAGAGTGAGAGAGTGTTGTGAGAAACAGTGAGAGAGAGAGAGAGCGAGAGAGATGGTGCTATTAAGGCGTCTGGAGCTTCCACGCACCGTCTGGAGTCCACGCACGGGTGTAGGTGCGTATGCGTGCAAAGAGGAGCATGCTGGAGGGAGTGGGCACATGCAGAGGAGGCCGTAGTGCACCGCGCTGTGAGAAGAGCAGGCGTTGGCACTCGTAGGCATGCATGGGCGAAGAGAGCGGGCGACGTAGGCGGGTGTGGGCACTGGCAGACGTGCAGGCAGGTGTTGGTAGAACGTGGGGCGAGACGTGCGCCTGGGTGAAGGCCGGTTACGATGCGCCGGGTGACTGGTTAAGTGAGAAACTCACCGGTCACCCCACTGTAGCCACAGTGTTCCGCAAACTGGCATGAACAGTGGCCACAGTGTAAGGCTGCGCCACGCAACTGGGAGCAGGCGGTGCTGTGAGTGTGAACGGCTCGGTGCGCGCGGTGGAGTGGCTCCTGCTAGTGGCTTGCGGGCGGGATGTCGCGACAGAGCGTGCAGGGAGGGCTGCTGGGATGTGCGGTGGAGAGTGAGGGTGACCTGCTGTTTGCGCGGGGGCTTGGGGGTGCTTGCTGGGGTGAGCGGTGAGGCGTGGCCGGCCGCTGCAGAGGCGCGCGGTGGCCGGTTGATGGCGAAGGAGCGCGAGTGCAGTGCGAAGGAGAGGGAGGCAAGGGCGCCTGCAGGCGCACGCGGAAGCCTGCGTGCAGGCTCGCGGTGACCTGCACGCCTACTGCCGCCTTGCTGCTGCTGCTTTACATGCGAAGCTTTGAGCTTCAAAGCTTGAAGCTTCGCTCCATTGGCTGGAATGGCATGCAAGGTGGAACATGGAAGAAGGCCACCACGCCCACCGGCTCTTTGATGAATTGGGCGGTGGTGGTCTCACGGTGGTGGTTGTGCACCACTGTGAGATGCTCCTGTCCGTCGGGTGTCTCCTCTGAGGAGGAGGGTCGGCGTGTGGAGGGAGAGGGGAGGGAACGGTGGCCTGGAGAAGCTGCAGTTGGATTTTCTCTGTGAGGACCAGGCTGCACATGAAGAAGAAGCCGCCCTCTCTTTATAGAAGAAGAAAGCCATGCACAGCCATGCCCTAGTTGTGCATGGCTCATGCACGGCTCATGACAGGGAGAGGCTACCGCAGGGAAGGGCCTACTGCAGAGCATGGCGCGAGGAGGAAGGTGAGGCCATGTATAACAACCGCGGGAAGAAAGATTCAAAATAAAAAAGAAATAAAAATGGAGATGGAAATATTGCGAAGCAGCACTTGAAGAAAATGTGTATTGTGTGGCCATTTTATTCACTCTCCTCCCCTCTCAATTAAATGCATGCATGCATGTATTTTCACAAATGCAACTATGGAACCCTAATATGCACTGGTAATGCTAGGAAATAGCACAATACGACACAATTGCAGGTGTATTTTTGCAGTGCAATCATATCCCCATGCCTATCTTTTGCTAATCCTTAGCAAAACAGTATTTAGAAATGATCTTTAAGCTAAAGATTTTCTTCTGAGGCGATATAGGTGTGTTTATTGTTGGATATTTTAAGAACCAATTGTAGAGAAGACTTCCAGTACTTTAAGTCTCACATGGCATAGATCATCTCTCGACTAACCAAGACCCTTGATATTTAAACCTTAAGTACGATTTCCAGGATCCAGGAGGTTTTTGCCGTACTCGAGTGCTCAAGAGATTATGGCTTGTTCTTAGTGAAGGATCAAGACTGACCAGATGAACATTAAGACTCAAGCCCAGGGTTTCACGAGTTTTTAAGTATAGGTTGGTCCTAGTTTCAGCTCATGTTTTCGGATTGACCCTTAAGAAGATGACGGAAAACTTAACTCCCATTTTCTGATATTTGTGGCTCAAAGGAAAATAGGGTATTTGTAACTTGCCTTGAAGAACTTTTTTAGGGTAGAGACTTTATAGACATTTACGAGATATACTGACTTATTTGCATTTTTTTTTTTGAAACACGTGTTAGTATATCTCTTACAACATTATTTGGAGGAGCACACTTTTCTTTTTGGTGGGAGAGTTCTTTCTTGGTGGAAAGAGTCGCTCCTAAACACAAGACTAAAGCCTGGGATAAAAAGTCTACCTGCTCTCACAAGTAAGGACTCAACCTTCCCTAATGAACACTACGGTTGGATCTTATGTTCACCTGGTCTTTCCTGATATGTGTAGTGTGAACCAAGATTACTTAGGCTCTCAAGTAGAAGCAAACCAATGGATCCTGTACTGGTGTCTCAAGTACAAGAATACATCCTTAGTTAGGAGAGATTCTGATCTATTTTGTCAATGCTCAAGTGAATTAAGCCCAAGCTTGAGCGAATCAAGCTTCTGTGGCCTGGAAATCTTCAAAACAGAGGTTGAATATCCATAAACACTTATTGTATTTTTGTTTTAGCCTTTAGATCATTACTAAACACCATTTTCATTTTATATATATATATATAGAAACTGCATGATACCGTAAAATACCCAGATCCTAAGAATGCCTATCCAGCCCCCCATGCCAAACGATGCTATGTCCTCATATGCATGCAACGAAGGGTAGAGAAAGGATGAAAGATCGAGTAACGAGAGCTGAAGTGCAGGGTATACAGCAGGGTGGTAGGGTGGGTGGATGGTGTGTGGTGAAGTGAAAAGTGAAGTGATCGTGACAGTGAAGTGAAAAGTGATGGAGGATGGTGAGTGTTGTTGGGGTGCCTCCCAACGAACGCTGAATTTAACGTCCCCAGTTGGACTCAGAATAAGGCAAAGAATCAGTTACCCTCCAGCAGGGCAATGGCTTCTCCAACGGGGGTAGGTTCATGAGTCGGATAGGGTTTCAAACGCTACCCGTTGACCGTAAATTTATGCCCAGATTTGGGATCTTCGATCTCGACGGCCTCGTTGGGGAATGGTCTTGAGACCAGGAAAGGACCAGCCCATTTGGACTTTAATTTCCTAGGAAAGAATTTGAGTCGGGCATTATAGAGCCAAACTTGCTGAGATGGCCCAAATTCTTTCCACCGAATACGGCTGTTGTGAAAAGCCTTAGTGCGTTGCTTGAAAGTTAAAGCAGAATCATAGGCTTCACGATGAAGCTCTTCCAGCTCCTAGAGTTGGAGTTTCCTTTCTCGACCACACAGGTCTGGGTCGAGGTTACATTGGTGAACTGCCCAATAAGCGCGGTGCTCCAACTCCATAGGAAAATGACAAGGCTTCCCGTAAATGATTCTATACGGAGACATACCAAGGGGAGCCTTGAAGGCGGTCCAATATGCCCAAAGTTCGTCAATCAGCTTGTCGGACCAATCCTTACGATCAGGCTGAACTATTTTCTGGAGAATCTGCTTGATTTGCCGGTTCGACACCTCTACCTGGCCGTTCATCTGAGGATGATACGGGGATGCGATATGATGGTGGACTCCGTATTTCCTCAGAAGTGCCTGAAAAGAAGCATGGGTAAAGTGGCTTCCTCCATCCTAGATAATGGCTCGAGGGATCCCAAAGCGCGCAAAGATGTGGTCTTTGACAAAGCGAGTGGATATAACATGGTCAGCACGGCATGCAGGAATAGCCTCCATCCATTTTGAAACATAGTCAACGGCAACGAGGATGAATTCGAAGCCGCTGGAAGGAGGAAATGGACCCATGAAATCAATTCCCCAGATGTCGAAGATTTCTGCAGCTAGGATGGGTTGTAAGGGCATCATGTCACGATGTGACATTGACCCTAACAACTGGCACCTAGTACAATGCTTGGCATAATTGTGTGCATCCTGGTGAAGGGAGGGCCAAAAGAAACCACACTGCAACACCTTGGCTGCAGTTTTCCTTCCAGAGAAATGGCCTCCACAGGCCTGATCGTGACAGAAGGATAGCACACTGGGGATCTCGCTGTCAGGAATACAGCGATGGATGATTTGATCACACCTATCCGAAAAAGAAGTGGATTATCCCAGAAATAGTACTTTGCTTCTGCCATGAGATGCTCGCGCTGGTTTTTTGGCCAGCCACGTGGAAGGGATCCAAAAGAAAGGTAATTGGCAATGTCGGCACACCACGGTCCACTTGCCACATTTATTACCAATAGGTGCTCATCAGGAAAAATCGGCAGAGTAAGTCCAATATGGTCAGGGTCCAATTTGGAAAGGTGATCAGCCACAACATTCTGGGCTCCGGCCTTATCACGAATCTCAATGTCAAATTCCTGGAGCAGAAGGAACCAACAAATTACTCTAGGCTTGGCATCCTTCTTGTGCATGAGATGGCAAATGGCCGCATGATCAGTGAAAACAATAATGTGAGAGCCCAGAAGGTAAGAGCAGAATTTCTCCAACCCAAAGATGACCGCCAGTAGTTCTTTTTCAGTGGTAGTATAATTACGCTGGGCCTCATTGATAAATGCCGGTTTATCATCATTCTTATGCATTAAAACAAACCTAGCTCTTACGATTTTACTCTGCAAACGGGTTTTTGGGCTGCATTTAGGCATAAAATAGGTTAGGCATGCATTGAATTTTTTTATTGTCTTTTTAATATGTTTTTGTGAGTGTTAGGGATGTACAGATATATAGATCCCTAAAACCCTATCACTCAAGAAGGAAAATGGTGAAAGAGAAGCCCAAACTAGCTGGAACTCAGCCTAATCCAGCTCACCTCAGCTTGATCCAGCTCACCTTAGCTTGATCCAGCTCACCACAGTTGGAACCTAGCTTACTTGAACTAGGGTCAGCTCATCCCAGCTTCATTCAGCTAATCTCAGCTGGATGGCAACTCAAGAGAGTTCACCTTAGCTCACCCTAGCTCAAGTCAGCTCAGATCCAGCTCAACTTAGCTGAGTCTAGCTCATCTCAGCTCCCACTAGTCCACAGGGAGCTCTAGCTAGCTCAGCTAAGTTGACAGGAGTTCACCCTAGCTCAGATCCAGCTACATCCAGCTCCACTCAGCTCCAGCCAGCTGAAGAAGAACTCATCCCAGCTCAGGAAGCTCAAGTCCAGCTCCCGGGGACTCAGCTTAGCTCAACTCAGTTGAGCTAAGCTACCTTAGCTGCCTCAACCAGCTTGATTCTCCTCGGGAGCACCATACCCAGCTCACCTTAGCTCATTATGGTAGAAGCTAGCTTACCTTATCTCGGCTTAGTAGCTAGCAAAGAACTAGCAAGCTAAGCCAGCTAGAATAGCTCCATGCCAGCCTCTTCAGCAGCAGCCAGCTCCAATTTCAGCTCCAGACTTCTCCTCCTCAGCTCCTCCCTCCAAACCCTAGCTCCAACACCCTCTCCTCTACTCCTCCATTAGCTAAGCTAGCTTAGCTTAGCTTAGCTTAGCTAACAACCAGCTCCTTGGCCATCCACCACCTTCAAAGTCAACCCTAGCTAGCTTCACCAACTTAAGCCTACTTAAGCTAGCTACTCTACTCAAGTTGGCGCCACCTCCTAGCCATCCATTCACCCCATTATCTCCACCAAAAGACACCTTAAGTTGGTGCCAAAAACTACCCCTAACCATCTCTATATTGGCGCCAACTTTCAGCCCTTAATCCACCCTACACCTACCCACATAAGCCATCCTAGCCATCCACCTAACCCCCCTTCTAGAATCCTTCTTGGTGCCAATTTAGACCCTCTTCTAGAAGCCATTTTGTTGCCAATATCAAGGGGTGTCAACCCCCATAACTACCCCCTTGGTGCCTCTTAAGGTGGCACCAAACACCCTTGGCCATTGGATCCTTAACCACCTCCATCATTCCATCTTGGCCCTCCATTTCATGGGACACCTTAGCCCCCTTCCTATTCTATAAAAACCCACCACCTACCACCATTTGGGGGCATCCTCCATTAGTGTATTTTTCTACCTACATCCACCTATACCTACGCCCAAGGAGAAGGAGTAGAGAAGGAGATTAAAGGGGCACATCACCAGTCCTTTTGGTGCCTTCTTCTCCCCACTCTCTTCAACTTGGGCCACGCCAAGGAGGACGACTCTTCCACTTCAAGAAGGACGGCCAGGCAAGGGAGAAGGACCTAGGGTGGACGTCCACCCTTGGAGAGAAGCTTAGGGCACGCCCCCTTAGGGCTTGCCTTGGAGGACATCACCTTGGCGGAGCACTGCATGGAAGGAGTTGAAGGACTCTTTTCAAGATTGGGAGCCACCAACCTTGTAGCAAGAAGCCCTCTTCTTCACCATCTATCTAGAGGATTTGTGTTTTCCTTTCCTTATGTCAATTTTCTAGTAGTAGAAGCATTCCTCTACTAGGCATTTTTGTTAAACACTTTTTTTTAATTATCTAGTTGCCTTCTTTGCAATTTCTTGTTTGCATTTCTATTTGCTTGTTTTTAGCATTCCTCACTCCCTCTCCCTAATTATTCTAGGCTTCCACTTGCCTAGAGTGAGCTTAGGGAGAGGCTCTACTTTCCACTTAGAAGTAGTATTTTAAATTGAAGTGTAAATCACCTTCCCGTCACCATTCCGCATGTTGTCTTAATTTAAAACAAAAAAAATGATATATTGAAAAATACCAAAAAGAAAGTTGAGATTGTATTCCAAGCAAGAGAATCACTATTGCAAACATTTGGCCTCCTTGGACGACCCTAGATACTCCCCTATCTAGGAATATAAATTTAAGAGTTGATCGGTTTTACGCGTTACAACGACGTATCTTAACAAACCGCGTGAAATCGCTATCACTCGTCCAATGTCTTACTGGCGTAGTACACCACGAAGGGGTGTCTATCGCGTCTTTGTCCCAGGATGGCTCCGACTGCAAGGTCGGAAGCATCACACATGAGTTCAAAGTCGAGGGACCAATCAGGTGGATGGAGAACAGGGGCCTTGGTGATAGCATTACGCAGCTGCGTGAATGCTTGTATGCAGTCGGGGTCCATATCGAAGGGTACATCAGTTGATAGGAGATGAGTTAAGGGTCGAGAAATTTTGGAGAAGTCTTTGATGAATCTCCTATAGAAACCAACGTGTCCCAGGAAGGAGCGGATTTGTTTGACAGAGCCAGGCATAGGTAAATCAGCAATGACATCGAGCTTAGCTTTGTCAACCTCGATACCCCTATCGGAGATGATATGTCCGAGAACAATTCCCTCGTGCACCATAAAATGACTTTTTTCCCAGGAAAGCACGAGGTTTACATCAATACATCTCCTAAGGATACAAGTCAGGTTGGCAAGACATTCGTCGAAAGATGGTCCAAAGATCGAAAAGTCATCCATGATGACCTCGAGAAAGTCACCCACCATGTCATGGAATATCGCCAGCATACATCTCTAGAAAGTTGCTGGCGCATCGCAAAGTCTAAACGGCATCCTTCTAAATGCAAAGGTGTCGAAGGGGTAGGTAAAAGTGGTTTTCTCTTGGTCTCGAGGGTCAATTGCCACCTGGTTATATCCTGAGAATCCATCCAGTAAATAGAAAAATTTATTTCCCGCTAACCGCTCCAGGATTTTGTCAATGAAAGGTAGCGGAAAGTGATCTTTTTTGGTTGCAGCATTGAGTTTCCTATAATCTACACACACTCTCCAAGATGTAGGAGTGCGTGTAGGGATGGATTCGCCCCTGTCATTGACACAGATAGTGAGTCCTGCCTTCTTGGGCACAACGTGAATCGGACTCACCCAGGGGAAATCGCTGATCGGGTAGATTATACCCGCATCCAGCCACTTAATGATTTCTTTCTTAACGACCTCCCGTATGTTAGGGTTGAGACGTCGCTGCATCTCGCGGGAAGGTCGAGCCTCCTCCTCGGTATATATACGGTGAGTGCAATAGGAGGGGCTAATGCCAGATAAGTCTGATAAAGACCATCCAATGGCTGCCTTGTGTTCTATGAGGACCTTCGTTAGTTTGCACTCTTTCTTCCTGGTCAATTTTGAACTAATGACTACAGGGTGCATTTCATTTGGCCCTAGGAAAACATACTTAAGTGTGCAAGGCAACTCTTTCAGCTCAGGAGTGGATGGTGAAAGATCTGGCATTTCTTGGGACAAGAGTGTCCCAGGCGGGTTGGAGAACAGGTTATGAGGAAGAAATTGGCTTTGGCCAAGAAGAGGGGCTTCTTGGATAGATGGATCAAAAAATGAATAGCCCCAGTGAGAAATATATGGGCTCAAGGTCCTAGTGTGGATTTGCAAATTCGCTTAATTTGGCAGGAAAGAAAGGGCAATCCGATCTTCAAGAGTGTGGACCAGCGGTGAGTAGCCCAGATGTAACTCAGACAATGAGGTATGGGAAGTAGAGAAAACCTCGTCAGAAGTCTGGTTCGGAGAAGGTACGAGACAAGGGAGGGATGGGGGAACGTCACAATATGTATTGGTCAGGCAGTCGTCAGTGTTTATAGGTAATCCGCAGCAGTCCGAATAGGTCCTGAATAGTCTGATACACGCGCTGACGGCCATGTCCTCTTCAGACGTGTCATCCTCGATACAATCGCAATCAAAGTTCTTGGCTGTCTTGAAGATGTTAAGCTTGAGCTTTTCAGATCCAACAGCAATCTCAATACAGCCCGACTCGTAGTCGATTTTGGCGTGGGCTGTGGCCAAGAAAGGTCGACCAAGGATGATCGGACAATCAGAAAGTGAGCTAGGAACTTCCATATCTAAAACAAGAAACTCAACAGGAAAACAGAGACTGTTGACCCTAACCACCACGTCTTCCACCACATCCTTCGCGATTTTGACAGAACGATCTGCCAACTGTAACGTAACAGGGGTGGGTTTCAGATTTCCTAGGGAAAATTTTTCGAGCATGATGGTCGGTATGAGATTTATGGAAGATCCTAGATCAAGTAGGGCACGGTTGAACTTGCAGCCTTGGATGCTATAGGAAATAAGCGGTGTGCCTTGATCTTTCTGCTTCGGTGGTAGATTTGACAGTATAGCACAACTCGCATGAGGCAAGAGAACCACCAGATTCTTGGTTTTCTTTGACTGTCACCTGGGTGTTGTGTAGTCTTTGAAAAATCGAGCGACAGTAGGTATGTGGTCGATAGCCTCGAGCAGGGGTACCTTGATTTCTACATCCCTGAACAAATTACGCAGGTTATCAAAGGCCTACGTATCTTTCTTTTTGCCTTTTGGCTGACTCAGTAGAGCCTCAGGGAATGGGACTGATTCTGGCACCAATTTGGTTGTATCATCCTCTCACGAATGCGATGTGCATCCCGAATGAGAGGGCGATGAAGAAGAAGACGGGCCAAGATCAGGTTGAGGCGAATCGATGGTTTGCTTACCGCTCCTCCTAGTGATAGCATTGGACGATGCGAGTCCAGTGGGATCATATGACGGAGGAGGGTTCACAATAGGGACATAAGAGTGCAGTGCTGCAGTGGGATTAGCCTGAAATCCTGGTGGAATGCTCGGAGCTTGCAGAATATGATTAACTGCCCCTGAGAAGGGCATACCTGTGGTTGAGGACCACAGGGTACAAAGTTTCGTGGGTTTGGAATAGGTTGGGCGGGAAGAGTGCCCTGAGATTGAGTCGCCATGCGTAGTTGACTGATCTTAGCATTCTGCTGCACCAATTGGTGCTGAAGAGAGGTCATGTTCTCTTCATGGAGCTTTGACATTTTCGTCATCATTCGCATCAATTTGTCAAGAGGACTTGATGCGTGTTCTGCTTGCGGTACGCAAGGGCCTGATGGCGGTTTCTCCATAGGATTAGACTAGGCCCTTGGGATGACGGGTGCGGACGGTCGCATTGGTCCACCTGCAGGGTTTTGGCACTGCGGGTTGTTGCACCATGCTAAGTTCGGATGATTGCGCCACCCTGGGTTATAAGTGGTAGAGAACGGGTTGATCCCCAGGGCACAAGCGTCTTTTATGCCAGAAGACGCGCCCATATGTAAATATGCGTCAGAGCACACGGAGGCTTAGTCCTCCATGTCGAAATACTGGCTCGCAGAAGCCAGCTCCACATGACTTACCGAGTCGCTTGGCACGACACTCGGTAAGGAAGGTCTTACGGGGTTTCTCGGGATAAGCCTGGTGTTAGAAGAATTGGGATTGTGACCAAGTAGTGAAGTGGGGGAGTTTGCCATAGAACGGGCGGGGTTGGCCAGAAGCTCATCCAGCTTCCTGTGCACGACGGAGACTTCATCTAGTTTTTGTGCAATAAGGTTGAGATTAGTGGATGAATGGGAGGGTCCCGTGTCAACTTCGTGGACATTTCAGGGCAGGCTGGTACGATTAAAGGTGACAATGGAGGCATTGTTCATTGAGTTTTCACTCATATTTTCAAACAATTCAAATGCTCCATTCTCGTCTTTATTCATAAAGTTCCCTCCGCAGGAAGCGTCTGCAATCTGCTTACAAAAGTTGTGGTGTCGGACCCGATTAGGTTGTTAATACGGTGATTTTATCGTTGAAGTGTGTATAGTGGTTAACCTAAATCAGACCTAACCATCTCCTTACAAAAATTTATTTTTAACCTGGCTTACTTGATTTTATCTTGGTCACTTTTAGGCCCAGGGTCGAACTCGGGGAAGTGGGGTTACAAGTCAAGTTTCAACGCCTTTCCTACAACGAATCTCTTCCGTTCGTTTATTGTGCTTTTGGTGTTTTTTCTATTTAGATTTTTTTTTTTGGTAATCTTTGTCCTTGAGGCACACCCTCAAAATTAGGTTCTTGGCTGTGAGCCAAATTAGGTTTCCAAAACGGGTCTTGCTATTCGCAAGATGGAGTACCTGCAATTCAAAGATTATCTTTTCCCTTTTATATATTTTTTTTATCTTTTAATTGGCATGCAAGAGAAATAGAAATAAAGTAAATATAGTATAGATATATATGTATATACTATATATGTATAAAAGGGGTGGGGGTGGAGGCGGAGATGGAGTGTAGGACGATGTCGAGTCGGTCGTCATCTAGAAAGACGCAACCAACAGGACGAGGTGTTACGTGGAGTGTAGGATGGATGGCGGAAGATGTGTGTGACCATGCTTTTTGTACACGTGTATCGGGGAATTTCAGCAACTGGTGCAGATATTCCCACGATACCACATATGCTAAGTAATGTGAAAATATCTATATGTATATATGTAAATATATCAATATGTATATATATATATGGTTATAAATATATAGGTATATATATATGTAGTTATATATGTATATATATAAGTGTATATGTATATATATATATGTATATATATGGGTATGTAAATATATGTATAGATAGATATATGTATATGTATATGTATGTATATATAACTATATAGATGTATATATATATAGTAATATATTTATATATAGATATATGTAGCTAGATATGTATATATATGTATATATGGATATATAGTTATATAGATATATATGTATATATGTATGTATATTTATATATATATATACATATATATGTATAAGTAGGTGTGCATATATGTATATATATATATTTATGTATCTATGCTTACACTTTGTTATATAGGTAATAATATATACATAGATATATGTATATATATATATATTTATTTATTTATGCAAATATATGTATATATGTAAGTATATATGTGTGTATATATATATATAAGTATATAGATATATGTATATATATATATGTATACTAATACTTATTTATATAAACACTATATATATATAGATATAAGTATATATATATATATGTATATAAATATATGTATATATATCAATATATATATGTATACGTATATAGATATCTATATAATAGTGTATAGGTGTGTGTTTGTGTGCATGGAAGTGTGAGTATATGTGTTTGTAAGCGTCGGTAAAGAGAGTGAGAGAGTGTTGTGGGAGAGAGTGAGAGAGAGAGAGAGCGGGAGAGATGGCACTATTAAGGCGTCTGGAGCTTCCACGCGTCGTCCGAAGTCCAAGCGTGCACGTAGGCGCGTATGCGTGTAGAGAGGAGCGCACTGGAGGGAGTAGGCGCACACAGAGGAGGCCGTAGCGCACCGCGCTGCGTGAAGAGCAGGTGCTGGCGCTTGCAGACGTGTGTGGGCAAAGAGAGTGGGCGACGTAGGTGGGTGTGGGCACTAGCAGATGGCCACGCGGGCGAAGGCCGGTTGCGGCGCGCCGGGTGACCGGTTAAGTGAAAAACTCACCGGTCACCCCACTATAGCCACAGTGTTCCGTAGACTGGCGTGAACAGTGGCTACAGTGTAAGGCCGTGCCGCGCAATCAGGAGCGGGTGGTGCTGTGAGTGCAGATGGCTCGGCGCGTGAGGTAGAGTGGCTCCGGCTGGTGGCTTGCGGGCAGGATGTCGCGATAGAGCGCAGGGAGAGGGATGCTGGCGTATCGGTGGAGGGCGAGGGCGACCTGCTGCTTGCACGGAGGCTTGGGTGTGCTTGCTGGGGTGCACGATGAGGCTTGGCCGGCCGCTGTAGAGGCGCGCGGTGGCCGGTTGCTGGCGAAGGAGCGCGAGTGCTGTGCGACGGAGAGGGAGGCAAGGGTGCCTATAGGCGCGCAGAAGCCTGCATGTGGGTGTGCGGTGACCTGCATGCCTGTTGCTGCCTTGCTGCTGCTGCTTTGCGTGCGGAGCTTTGAGCTTCAAAGCTTGAAGCTCCGCTCCAATGGCTAGAATGGAGTGGAAGGTGGAACAGGGAAGAAGGCCACCACGCCCACCGGCTCTTTGATGAGCTGGGAGGTGGTGGTCTCACGGTTGTGGTTGTGCACCACTGTGAGATGCTCCTATTAGTTGGGTGTCTCCTCTGAGGAGGAGGGTCGGCGTGTGAAGGGAGAGGGGAGGGAACAGTGGCCCAGAGAAGCTGCAGTTGGATTTTCTCTGTGAGGACCAGGCTACCCATGAAGAAGCTACCCTCTCTTTATAGAAGAAGAAAGCCATGCACAGCCATGCCCTGGCTATGCATGGCTCATGCACAGCTCATGGCAGGGAGAGGCTGCCGCAGAGGAGGGCCTGCTGCAAAGCATGGCGCGAGGAGGAAGGTGAGGCCATGCATAGAAGCCGCAGGAAGAACGATTTCAAAATAAAAAAGTAATAAAAATGGAGATGGAAATATTGCGAAGCAGCACTTGAAGAAAATGTGAATTGCGAGGCCATTTTATCCGCTCTCCTCCCCTCTCAATTAAATGCATGTATGCATGTATTTTCACAAATGCGACTATGGAACCCTAATATGCACTGGTAATGCTAGGAGATAGCACAAGACGGCAAAATTGCAGGTGTATTTTTGCGGTGCAATCACCTTACCACTATGGGTTGTTACAGAATTTATTCCTGCCTGGTTCTGGTTAGGAGTTGGTAGGATGGGCTACTGCAGTTGGTAACCAGCATAAGAGGTTGAAGGTTCCATCTTGTCAGGTGAAGAAATAGAAGGGGCCTGATAGACCATGTGTGCTTGGCCTGGGTTTGGGTTCATAACGCGCCATTGGGTCAACACGCTATTAGGGTTAGGAAGAGGCTGAGAAGGAAGAGTGATAGGTTGGCGAGAGTTTGCCAGCTGGGCAAGTTGATTTTGGACCTCTGTGATTTCGTCCTTATGTTGCTTCTAGATAGTCGCATTTGTTCTCTGAATATCAGCCAAAGTCTGGAGGATAAGGGACATTTGATCTTGGTTTGGCCCAGATGGATAAGTAGGGTTGGGCCGAGGCTGAGGCGGCTGATAAGGATGAGGTGCTTGTGGATGGGGCTGCAAGGGTGGTCTTGGATTCTGAGAATTTCCAGCCCACTAGAAATTAGGATGGTTTCACCATCTAGGATTGTAGGTGTTGGAAAATGGGTCATTCTGGATGGCATTGAGGTCCTCGTAGGTCTGAGGAGCCTTCCCCGGCAAGGGTAGAAAGGATTGGAGGTCCCTCCAGTCTGGGAGTCAGATAGGGGTGGATACGAGTCCATCCCAGGAGAAGGTCGGTGGAAAATGTTCTGCACAGTTTCCCATGCAGGACGGAGTTGTGCGAAGGAATTCTGCGCAGAGGTGGCTCACTGCAAGTGCTGAGTCAACTCATCCACCTTCTTCTCAATGATTGAGACCTTGTTCAATCGACTGGCCACAAATTCTAGGTTGACTGCTGCGAACAGGCCCTGCGTCTCATGTGTTCCCCTAAGGTTCGTTGCTGCATGGGTATTCGTCCGGTCGAATAATCCCATGGAGTCATTGTTGATGGAGTTCTTGCACATGTTCTCGAGAATCTCCCACACGGTGTCTTCATGTTGACCTATGATATTCCCTCCGCAAGTTGCATTGACGAACAATCTAATATCTTCACGGAGTCCTTGTTAAAAAGACTGGACTTGTTCCTATTTAGGAACTCCGTGATGGGGGCACTTTCTCATGAGATGCTAAAAACGATCCCATGCCTCATGAAGAGGTTCTCCCGTCTGTTGCGTGAAATGAGTAATCTGATGGTGCAGGGCGTATGTCCGACCTACGGGGAAGAACTTCTTCAAAAACTCAGATTGAAGTTTTCCCAAGTGTTGATCGGGCGGGTCTGTGTCTGATACCAATGGGCTGCCTTGTCCATAAGGGAGAAAGAGAACATCTTCATAAGTAAGATATCCTGATTCTATGCATCTGACCTGAAAGTCTAGGCTAGATGCTTAAGCTATTTGATGTGCTGGAAGGGATCTTCAGAGTTAAGCCCATAGAATTTAGGTTTGGCGTGAATCATGTTGGGCTTCAATTCGGAGTCAGGTCCTCCAATCGGGATTCTGACTCGAGGATCAATTGCCACTGAGCGGGATTATAGCGATCTCGCATCATGGGGCATTGCGGTGGGTTCATGAAGTTTTGGAAGAGATCATTGAGTTGCTGGAGCTAGTGTTCAAGATTATTCTCTTCTCCAACGGGCTGAGCCAATGTGGAAGAAGATGGGGAATTAGGTTCAAAGTCAAAAGAGAGGTCTATGTGAAGAGGTTGTTGCACAAACAAGTGTACCGAGGCTTGGCCTCGGGGAGACTGAATTTCTAGAGGAGGTTTCAAGGACCTCCTACCAAACATACACTAATGGATAGGACGAGGTTAGAAGGTGCTGGACCCAATCAAGACACCCAAATTGTTGGGTGACTATAAAGGTTCGGGGTGGATGATACCCCTTAATCAGAAGGTCATCCACTTGAGAATTACCTGGGCAGCTAGAGAGGGAGAGTCCCACGAAGAACCCTACACGGTAGAGCACCCCCATGGGTTACAGGGTTTCCCCCACTCGACCTCTCTTGTCACTGAGATTCCAGGTAGACCAGAATGGCAACCTTGACCTCTTAAGTCTACCACTTTTACTTAGGATGAAGGTGCTTTAGGGTTTTACTTGAACTTTATCCTTTTGCGTGCAAAAACTGACCTAATTTAAAGGTTAGTTGATCCAAGGGATCAACTTCACCTATTAGTTCCTGTGAGAGCTTATTAGGTCTTGTCTCTTAAGGTTCAAGTGACCTAAGAGTCAGATTGCTTAGGGTTTCTCCTACAAGATTTTTTCAAGCAATGGCTTAGACACACTTCTTTTGGGAATTTCCAGTTCTTGATTAGAAAGTGTCTCTAAAACCCTAGCTTAGAATCCTAGGTTGGTTCTAACTAGTTCAGTTAGTTGCCTTAGGATTAGGTAACTAGGGCTCAAGCAAGAAGGTTTTAGCCCTAATTACCCTTAATGGATATGCAGATAGGATATGTCGAAATTAAAAAGCAGGCAACTGTTGTGATTTACTATGTATAAAAGACAGGTAATCCCTAGATTGCTTTTCTTTTTCTTTTTCCTCTTTAGAATTTAAGGGGCTTAAAAGAGAGGATAGAAGATGACCTGTCCCTTGGTGTGGTTGTTGTGCAGCTGCTTGTTTCCTCTTTGCCTTCCCGTGCCTGCACAACAAAAAGAGAGATTAAGTCAGTAGCTAATTAGAAATTGTGATTTAATAGCTTCTAGAATGCCCGTTGCTCCCCAACAACGGCACAGAAAACTGATGGTCGTCGTTCACGGTGTTTTAACGATATGTTCGTTGTAGTATGTTACAAAAAAACGATGATCAGTTTATTTCAATTTATTACTCGAAATTTAGAATGTTCCAAGGTCAAACTCACGGAACAAACTTAATTCTAAAAGCATAAAAATTCTCAATTCACTATAATATACTACTTTACAAAAATTAAAGAGAGAGAGTGAACAAAAATCCTTTTCTTCTTTTTTTTCTCTTTTTCTTTTTTTTCTCCTCTTCTCTCTTCCTTCTCTTCTTTCTCTACCTTTTCTTTCTCAGATGTCTGATTTTTTGAATCAGACGCCTTATCTGCCTCTTGCTACAATGCCTTTGTAGGTTCTTCTCCTCTTCGCTTCTTCTTCTCTTCTCTGTTTGACCTTGTTCTTCTTCTTTCTTTCCTCTGTGCAGTAGACTTCCCTCCTCTTTTCTTCTCTTTTCCTTTGCCTTTCTTCTTCAGATCCTCCTTCTGTTGCAGCTCTTGGCTGCTTCTCCTTCTCTTCTCTTTAGCCGCGTCTCTCCTTCTCTCTACTATGTTTCCTCCTCCTTCTTCTTCTACAACTTCTGCTGCTTTGTGCAACTATGTCCTCAGCTGCTCCTCCTCCTTTCTTCTGCTCCTGCTTCCCTGCACATTACAAGGTTAGGCAAAACCTAACCCCTCCCCGCCCCACGACTCTCTCTCTCTTTCAAATTCACTCCAAAGTTCTCTCCCAGAGCCTTAATCGGGTAAGTGGGTCGAGTAACATGCCCGGGACCAGGCACACTGGCGTGGGTGGTGCACGAGGAGTGCTTGGTCAGGTAATCAAGTTTGGACCCAGGCCCGCGGGGCGTGAGCGCGGGCAAGGGCAAGCAATAGCGCGTGGCGCGCTGCGCGTGTGTAGGCTAGGGACCTGACCCTTGTGTATTGAAGGCGATAAGCGTAAGACACAAAAATAATATAAATGACTTACCGCTCACCTGCGTTTCCAAGGTGGGACTAAAGTGTCCTACTTGCTTCTTCACGCTCGTAGGGAAGATGCCAACCTTATTGAAGCAGCTACAGTCACGGATGCCTCCAATTGTTAGGTGCGAAAGAGTCATGGAATGCTTCCTCGCACCTGGGACTCGATCTCCTAAAGCGAGGTGACCTAGAGCGAGCTTTGCTCCTACTCCAATGGTGGCAGGGGGTTGAAACTTACAATCATTGAACACAGCCTTTCGACCCCATTAGATCACTTGCGGAGCTTCACCGTGTTACGGCGAAGGTGAGATGGTGGTTGGCTGGCCGCGGGGTGATAACACCACACAAGGGGGTGATAATTATGTTTAATATGGCCCATCTTTAGAATAAAAAGCACAACATAAGTAGAATGGGAGCATTGCATGCATCATGTGCCAAGATTGCTTATAAACTGTATTAATGGCCATTTGTGTAAGTATTTGTCAAAGCAGGCCTTAGATGAGCAATCAAATCGCATGGATGGATTCAAAACGACGAATGGAATCCAACGGACTCAAGATCGGCTAAATCCGACATTCGGAGCTCCAATAATGGGCCCAAGAAGTTCTAATTGTTGATCTGAAGATCAACGGCCCATATCGCGCCACGTCAGCACCGTCCCACCGTGCACCGTGCCTTCATCAAGCCAAATCAGATCTTGGCCGTCAATCTTCGATCGAATGGCCGAGACTCGCGTGCCCGCCCACGGTCGTCGCGACAAAGCGCCGGCGTGGTGCAATAGTTAGTGTGCACGCCCGCACCCACGCGATGCGGGTTCGAGCCGTGCGGAGTGGGAATTGAAGACGGGAGACGAGCGTGGAGAAATTAGGCTGCCTGATCAGTAGCGGGAGGCTGGGATCTTGCCACGCAGCGTGACCGCAGCTCACGAGTGTCCACGCATGCCCGAGGAGCGATCCCAGAGTAGCCGAGGAGGATTCGAAGATCGATGGCTCTCGTTCAATAGCCATGGATCACACGAGGAGATGAAACGGGGCGGGCGGCTGACCAGTGGCTGGAGGGCTTCACCGACGCTTTTGGGAGTGGTTTTAGCAACTCTTTGGTTGTCGCTAAAGCCCCTTCTTCTTTTAGGAAGCCCTTAACCCTATTTATACCCCCTCCAACCACTCATTCAATTCATCCATTCCCCTTGCGACTACTCCACCCCTCTCTTAGCTAGCTTTAGGCCCTCTTATAATCGTCGGAGACGACGAGCCGCCGACGGAGCCTCCTCCACCACCGTGGTTGCCTCGTCGCTCTCCACACACACACTCTCTCTCTCTCTTTTAAGCTTTCTATTACTTTGTTGAAGCATGTATTTAATGTTATAAGTTATGAACTACAAGTGCATGATTAATGAAGTTATTTTCCATTCAATTATCACTTTAATTTCCGTTCAAGTTGCATGATAAAACAATGAACTTTCTAACCATAATCTCTCTCTCTATCTCTCTTGCTTTTGAAAACCGCATCCTTCGCAAGCAAAACCCGCACTTTTCGTGACAAGTGGTAAGCAAAAATCTGATTTTCACGCCTCCCTGAGACCGACACTCGCACTCACCTCCGTTTACTTATTTTAAAATCGACGTTGCAAGTGCGACTATAACGACACTCCTTAACACACACGCACAATGACACGTCAATTTTTGGCGCCATTGCCGGGGAGGCAACAGATTTGTTTTATCACCTCCATTCCACATTCATTCTCACATCGACTAATGCCCTATTTTCGTTTTTACTTGATTGTTGCAGGAATTCGGCGTGTGGACGGCGAGGCAATGCATCCCACGATGGTAGCAAGGGAGTAGGAGCTACGAGGACCGATAGTGAGTAATTTTTCTCTCATGATTGTTTGCTTGCGTGAAAAAACTAAAAAAAATTGGCGTGGTGTATGATTGCTTGGCCCACATCCTTAACACATCACCCCACAAAAAAATGTACACTCTAACATTCTGAATAAATTCTTGGAGTGTTCTTTTCTTTTTCTTGAGTGGTGTTTACGAAGCCACAGTGAGTTGACCTGGGCCGCACCACTCAACCCTAAAACTGTCTCATCTAATAGAAGCTGCAAGATCATTAGGATGAGTACACTAGGGTTTTAGAGCCTCTAAAGAATAAAAAGGAAATCTACTTTCACCGAATTGTATCTAGAACTTGACGTGCCCACTGAAACTTGGTTGAAAACATTCAGACACGTCAACCGTAAAAAGTACTAAAGTAAGGATGAAACACTAAAAGATACCACATCTTAACAAATCCTTGCTTGAAAATCATGTTTTGCTAGAAGCACACACCTTGAAAGTGGAAAATTAAGAGGCACCACCCCAATCAACGCCTCATCACATCACCCTAAGCACAAGCACTATCCTAACCCTTTAAAACTGAGTAGACGTGCCCTAGGCAGGACTGAGTTAAGTCTCAAAAGGTGAGGTTTTGTTCGCTAGGCACTTGGCTTTCATTCCCTTGGTAGAATCTGGTGACTAGGCTGTGAGGCAGTGTCAAACGACTGCAGTTGTGGGGTCTACGGAATCGGAGGTGCAAGCTAAAGGAAGAACCTTCCCTGCAATCCCCACGTAATCAACCTGGCCAGATTAGCCTTGGGAAGGGGAGTCCAGTGCTTATGGACTTAATCACCCTTTGTGAGATTTCTAGGTCCCCTAAGGAACACACCATAAGGACTAGGCTTGTTTGCTTGGTTGAGTACACAACTCTCTCTCATTTGTTCTTCCCACATCCCTCCATTTCTTCCAAACCATGGATTTCAATGCCTATCCATCTTACCCAAACTACCCCCAACAAGATTTATATGCTAACCCAAGTAGACCATACCCACAGCCTACTTGGGCTAACCAACCAACAAGTTGGGGATACGACCTTGAATATCCCTCTTGGCCCAACTGTCCCAATTATGACCAAACCGCACCAACCTCTTATTGGAATACACCCAACATATCCACCCAAGGGTATGCTTTAAATTGTGGGGCTCCATATCTTGATTCTCCTCACGACGCCTCCTCATTTAGGTCCTACTCGCTCTGTTGCGATAGGACCTACACTTTAGGAGAACACCAAGAACCCTACCCGTCTTAGGATAATAACCAAGAAAGGTCATCTGAATTCAACAACCTTTACTACTTGACCTTTGGATTAGGAGTTCTAGACAAATGGAATTCAGAAAATGATCAGAAATCTAGGCAAGCCTAGGATCATCAACCTTTGATTTGGTCCCCTGATGAAGAATTTGACAGGGAGGAGAACTTAGAACCTCAACTATTCTGGAGTAGGACCAAACAGAGAATGGTTCCTCTTGAAGAACTGGACCCTAAACATGATAGAATAGAGGACCCACCCAAGAACCTAAACACCAGTGTGGTTTCTGATCCACAACCTCAACCATACTCTCTTAACCTGGATTTCAAGGAGGAAATCCAAAGGACACCAAATGGCACCATGTCAATTCTTGATAACCTCCAGTTAGAACTACACAGACAGAATCAAGAATTGGTTAAAGGGCAACAGGCCATGTTGGATTTGTTCCAACAATTAGGGGAAGAAGGCCAGAGAAAGCTATTACACATTCATGGAATTCATAAAGTAAAGACCTACCATGATCAATTGGACTACACCCAGTCACCCTGATTTGGTTCAGTACACCATTGATACCCCTCAGGAGTTAGACAACTCAGTCGATAAGGACAGTAAGGATTCCTCGGAACACAATCTGGGGAGCATTGAGGACAAACATCAGGAGGAAACTGAGAATGTGAGGTGAAAGGCCTTGGAATCCGAGTCTAATCGGCCCAAAAGAAGCAATCCGGTGGGAGCAGCCAACATCGGAGATGGAGAATGGAGTTACAATTTCAAAGAAATTGATTATGAATCGGTTGGAATCCCCATCACAAATTTGGAGGAGGGCCGAGAGAAAGAATATGATCTAGAGGATGAAATTGACCCTACCTCTAATGCAACCCCAAACAATGAATCTGATACAAAGGAGGTTGAAGAAAATATTCTTGAGATCAAGGGCTTGGAGGGAATGAGCAATGAAACCGTAGTTACGGAAGAGATGGATTCGTCTTTGGAGAGAGGCCTCATGCTTGATTGTAGGGCTCATTATAAAACTCTGGACTTTGTTACCTGCCCTACCAGAATAAAGATCCCGCAACCCGAATGTACTGGAATTGATACACTTTCGATGGATTACAATTTTATGGGGACATGAGCTGAATATAAAACCTACATCTTTAGTGTCTGGCATGTCATATTTGGGATGCGTTCATCCACAGCAACTTGTTTGCATGCCCATAGACTAAGAGAGGATCTGACACGGGCATGCATGATACAGAATTCCCGCCCCTTAGGAACGGGACTCCACCACAACCTTGTTCGCATCTGTGGACTTCTGATTTTTGGTGTGGTTGATTTTGTACAGACCTCCTTGACGCAAGCCATTCCTGTTTGTGCACCACCCAGCTGGAGGCGTTAAAGTCAGCGCTTCCTGGGAGGCAACCCAGAGGATTCAGACTGATCTGGTAGTTTATGTCACTCAGGTACTATCGTTTTGAACCCTTTTGCATCCATGTATCTGCTAATGAGGACATTGTCTAACTTAAGCATGGGGGGGTGGTAAATTGCATAATCGTGAGCTCAATTAATCAATCTGAATGAATAAATTAATTAAAAAAAAAATTGAATTTAGGAAGGAAACTTAGGCATTAGAAACTTGTCAATAGTGGAAAATAATACAAAAAGAACTTAAACACTTAGACTTTTCAGGCCTTCAAGCTTAATCAGCCCTGGTGTTCGTTAAAATAGGGATTTAGCGGCGAATCCTTGCAACCTTAAGCTATTCTAATCCACCTACTAAATAAGGTAATAAGTATACGACTTATCAACTCACCCTCTAACTCAGAAAAACTTTGAGTCTAAGAATCTACACACATTTTTGCACAGACTCACTTCTCGGAGATTTTGACAGAAATTGGGTAGCTAATGAACTCTCTAGGGTGGTATGGCTGGCAAGTTGTCGTGGGTAACAGCCCATTGGCAGGTTGTCCAGAACCCAACCACAGGCCATTTCTTTTTCATTGCCTCTAGGTACATTTGAGATTAGGGAAGCCACCTACGAAAAAAAAAGGAAGAAGAAGAAAAGAAAATAAACCACACTTCACCGCACAAGTATGGCTAGCAAGTGATCGTGGGTAATAGCCCATTGGTCGGTTGTCCAGAGCCCAGCTCAATAATTGCACAAAAAAAGACCAAAACACCTAAGGAAGAAGCAGGGAAGTAGTACAAGCCGGGGAGATATACACTGGAAAAATCCTTGTGTTTACCCCAATTAAAACAAATGTAGGGAGAAAGCTACCAATCGAACAAATACACCTTCAGGCAAAATTTATTTCCTTTTCTGGTCACCTAGAGGCGTAGAAACTCGAAGTCTATCTCAATTACCGTTAAGTGAGTCTATCACAACATTCACAACAAGATGCTTAGCACTTAGGGTTTTGACAGAGTTTTGGGTAGGTTGGGTAGCCATAAAAAGTTACCAACCCACACTGAATTCCGAAAAAATTCTAAAAAAATATATATATACATATACATATGTATAGTTAAATACATTAAAGCAAGGATTTGGGCAATTCGTATTTTGGCAGATACCCGGGCGCTGCTTAGTCTTTGTAGATTAAGATCTTCGTATATTTCCTCTTATTGGCAAGTAACGAAGTGTCTAAGTAATTACTTCTTAAATTCTGAAAGGAAATAAAAGCTAAAATAAACCTTGCTAGGGACTAGCAAGGAGTAAGCATGGGGGTATGATAACACCACACAAGGGGGTGATAATTATGTTGAATATGGCCCATCTTTAGAATAGAAGGCACAACATAAGTAGAATGGGAGCATTGCATGCATCATGTACCAAGATTGCTTATAAACTGTATTAATGGCCATTTGTGTAAGTATTTGTCAAAGCAGGCCTCAGATGAGCAATCGAACCGCACGGATGGATTCAGAACGATGAACGGAGTCCAACGGACTCAAGATCGGTCAAATCCGACATCCGGAGCTCCTATAATGGGCCCAAGAAGTTTGGACTGTTGATCTGAAGATCAACGGCCCATATCGCGCCACGTCAGCACCGCCTCACCGCGTGCCGCGCCTTCATCAAGCCAAGATCAGATCTCGGCCGTCGATCTTCGATCAAACGGCCGAGACTTGTGCGCCCGCCTATGGTCACCGCGACAAAGCTCGGGCGTGGCGCAACGGTTAGCACGCGCGCTCACACCCACGTGTCGCGAGTTCGAGCCGCGTGGAGTGGGAATTGTAGACGGGAGACGGGCGCGGAGAAATTGGGCCGCTCGATCCACAGCGGGCGGCCGGGATCTTGCCACGCGACGCGACCACAGCTCACGAGCGTCCACGTGCGTGTGCACGCTGGGCGATGACGCGCGCTCACATACGCGCCCAAGGCGCGATCCCAGCACAGCCGAGGAGGATTCATCGGATGGCTCTCGTTCAACAGCCACAGATCGCGCGAGGAGAAGAAATAGGGCAGGTGGCTGACCAGTGGCTGGAGGGCTTCACCGACGCTTTTGGGAGTGGTTTTAGAGAAGCTCTGGATGTCGCTAAAGCCCCTTCTTATTTTAGGAAGCCCTTAACCCTATTTATACCCCCTCCAACGACTCATTCAATTCATCCATTCCCCTTGCAACTACTCCACCCCTCTCTTAGCTAGCTTTAGGCCCTCTTGTAATCGCCGGAGACGACAAGCCGCCGACGGAGCCTCCTCCACCACCATGGCTGCCTCGTCACTCTCCACACACATACTCTCTCTCTCTTTTAAGCTTTCTATTACTTTTTTTGAAGCATGTATTTAATGTTGTAAGTTATGAACTACAAGTGCATGATTAATGAAGTTATTTTTCGTTCAATTGTTACTTTAATTTCCATTCAAGTTGCATGATCAAACAATGAACTTTCTAACCCTAATCTCTCTCTCTGTCTATCTCTCTCTCACTTTTCAAAACCACATCCTTTGTAAGCAAAACCCCGCACTTTCCGTGACAATAAGTGGTAAGCAAAAATCCGATTTTCATGCCTCCTTGAGATCGACACTCGGACTCACCTCCGTTTACTTATTTTAAAACAGATGTTGCAAGTACGACTATAACGACACTCCTTAACACACACGCACAATGACACGTCACGGGGCAACTTAGGCTTGTATGCCTTGGTGGCTCTATAGCTGTGTTTGTGGGGTTGTTCGGTGGAGGTATGGAGCATGTGTAGCGGGCAGTGAGTAGGCAGAAAGTGAACAGTGGACAGAGGCAGAGCTTCTGAGGTGGTTGGCAAGGCGTGTGGATTCATGGAGCAATGGGAGTGCCTTCGCTGGTGGTTGGCCTGAGATGGGAACGATGGTGGTGGACTGCGGCATTGAGGGGATAAAAATTACAATAAAGATAGGGGAAATAAAGAGGGGAGAGAAAGGAATAATTCTAACCTAGCTAAGCGATCGAAGGGGGGGAGGAGGCGGATGGCTCGTTCTTACCATTGCCGGAGATGAAGATGTCCAAGGGAGGGGTGACGGCGACGATGACGGGGCTAGTGGCGCACGCGCGGGTGTTGCACGACGTGGAAGAAGGCGGTGAAGGCAGCTCTACCACTAGTATTATGGCAGAGTGACGAAAAAGAAGAGGAGGGTTCCCCGAAGCTCGCTGGACTCTTGATCGGAGGAGGAGGAGACGAAATTAGGGGGGATTCTTCAGCCAAGTTGAGCTTGAGCAAAGAGGCTACCCCTGTCGTCCCTTAAATAGGTGCTGAAAGGGAGGGAAACACGAGGAGGAGGCACGGGCTGGTCGTCGGAGCTTGCTAGAAAAGAGACCCATACTTCTCGCACATTCGCACAAGAAGTATGCGTGCCGGCAGGACATGGGAGGAGGTCCATGTGGAAGAGGACAACGTAGGGAACCCTCCTCTCGTTTCTTAGGCAGGCTCCCATACCCTATGTGGTGCCATCCTCCACGCAAAGTCGCCGGAGGTATGGCCTGCTGCTGCGGGTGGCAAAGGGACCGATATGAAGAAAACGAATGGAAAGCTGAGGAGGTGAACGCAAAAGTTCAAAATGTTAAGGGTCAGAAAGTAATTACTGAGGACCAATTTGTAAAATTGGTCAAGGCAAACTTCCCTTAGGTCCAAATTTTGATATAACCCTAATTTGGACCTAAGGAATCCAATGGTGAGGTTGGATTTTAGGTTTGACTACGTTTGATTGATCAATTTGCATAAAAACCCAGATTAGGTCAAAAATTGGGTATGGTTCTCAATTTAGGTCAAGACAGGTTCCAATGGCTAAATTGAAAGTTCTAAACCCTAAGGAATGTTTTTTCATAAATTTTAGAGGATTTAATTGATTTTTACCTTGCCTGAAACTTCATGAACTAAAGTGGGTTTGTTTTTAGGGTTGTAGAATGTCATTTAATTCCTAGATGTCGCTATAACCCTTTTCAGACCAAATCATCCCACTTTCTTTCTTATTAAGCCCATTTGACCTATGTGTAGACCCTTAAAAATCCCGTTTATGTACTGCATTGGTAAAATTATAGTTTTATCCCTTGTGAATTACTTTATACTCAAATTTGTAATTCTCTGATTTAGGCTTTCCCTTAGGTTTTGTAGGAGCTTTTGTACACTTATTTAGGTCAGAATGTACTAGTTAGGGTTCATGATGAGGTTCTCATCAATAGGAAATTTGGAAATCAAATTAACCTTAGCCTGATCAACCTGGATGCCATTCTTAGAGATAAGATGTCCTAGGACAATTCCCTCAGGAACCATGAAATGACTCTTTTCTCAGGAAAAAACCAAATTTATGTTAATGCACCGCCTGAGGATTTCAACCAAGTGCAGGAGGCAATCATCGAAAGATTCCCTAAATATCGAGAAGTCATCCATGAAGACCTCAAGGTAATCACCTACCATATTAGAGATTATGGCGAGCATGCATCGTTGAAAGGTAGTGGGTGCATTGCAAAGCCTGAAAGGCATCCTGTAGAATGCGTATGTCTCATAGGGGTAGGTGAATGTTCGTCGCTTTAAAACGGGTTTTAAAATCATCGCATTGTAGCATAGCTCGAATCAGTGTGAAAACATGTAATATTTATTATTCGAATGAAATCTGAAGTTGAACCCAGGGAGTGATTGCGCAGCAATCATAGGTCTTAATTGACCTAAATTAAGGTAAGACTTAGCATAAGCTAGGGTTATTCATGCATGCATATGCATTATCTGCATCTTTACGGCTTTCCTTTAGCTATGCATAAAATAATGCTATAATGTGCTGATTAAGTGTATTATGTCGATTGCAGGCAATAAGCAGATCTAGAGCTGGATTTGGAGCAGGATCTGAAGCTGGATCTGAAATAATGGGAGTTGTGGCAGAGCTGGAGTAGAAGGCCTAGTTTAGATGTAGGAATAATAATGTAAGGGGGTTAAAGGTTTTCTATTCTATTAAGTAGAAATAAAGCAGTAAAATGTGAAGAGCTTAGGTCCATCCTAGCCCTGGGATAGCCTAGAGACTTCCCCAAGCCTTAGCCACCCTTAGATTAGGTCACAACACCCTAGGAAGCCCTAAAACCCTAGTTCCAACCCTTCTCTGGATGTCCAGATAAGTTTTAAGACATCCAGGACCCTTAGCCAACTCCCGTACACTTCAAACCCACTTCTGCAGTGTTATTGGACGTCCATACACTTTGTCAGACGTCCAATTTTTGCAGAATACCCAAAACAGAACCCGAAATCCTTCCTGACTCTGATTGGACGTCCAGACAACAAGTCTAGACTTCTGATTTTTTAGTATAAGACGTCTGATTATATAATTAGACGTCTGATACTGCTCTCCAATTCCTGTTTTGAGATTTAAGCCTTGATCTTGGATCTCTAGGTCCCTAAACCCAATTCCAACCCCATAGGAACCTAAATTAAGGTGCCCTAACTCTAGTACATAACCTCTAGACCTCCCTAAGGACCTAATTAGGTCCTCACTAAACCTAATTGACTTGGATCTTAGTCAATTCCATCAGCCTATTCAATTGAACTCATTGAGTCCAATTGAGCCCTGATCTTAGCACACACTGTCCAATTAGACTCAGTGAGAGTCCAATTGACCTAGACCTGACTTAATTGAGTTTTTTTACTCTCAATTAAGTTTTCACACACCCAATTAAACTTGTATTAAGTTTAATTGCACTTTACCTTAGTGAATTAGGGTTTATAACCCTAATTTGAGACCTACCTTGACCTAAACCCACTAGAACCCAACCTAATCAACCTAGCCACCTAAGTTTTGACCCACACACACCATCCACACGAAAATATCTAGCGTAGAGTTCTCTAGAACTCTCTACCATGTGTGGTTGCCTTGGTTGCCAAAAATAGCAACCAAGAGCCATTCAATTTTTAGATCCACATTTGGTGGATCTAAAAACCACCATCCACCCTCTCTCTCTCACTCTCCCACGAGCTCCCACCATAGGCCTTCTAGAGAATTCCATAATTCTCTAGAGAGCTTGCATTGAGTCTATAAAAAGACCCCATGGGTGGCCATTTGCACTCGATTCACTTCTTTGGCATCCATTCCACTTAGGCTAGCCACTTCCATCTCCACTCCACCTCCACAAGTTGAGCACCACCGTGGAGGCCACCATCTCCACGCCAGGAAGCTGGATCAGCTACCCAACCTCTCTCCAAGGGCCAGCCTATGTTCCATTGGCCGCTACTCCTTCTCTCAACCACTCAAAGGCCATCGGGGACCACCCCTGAATGCCCTTCCATTCTGCTAGGTTTAGATTATGCTCTTCGTATATTTACTGCTTTTATTTACTGCTTAGTAGCATAGTCTTATTTCTCCCCCAATGATGCATGCGAAATCCCCCCATCGATTCTTGTATGCAATCATTTTCTGGTAGCTAGATTTAATTTTCAAGCATTTATGTACAAGCTTCCCTTTACGTTTTTTGTTGCAAACGACTCTCCAGCTGAATGAATGAAAAATGCATTTATATATATATATCTCTTTATGTGTTTGAAATCACCATGAGCTGAATGATTATTTTATTTGTCTGATTTAAGTGCCTATTCTTTAACTGCCTATATATTGCGCACCAGAATACTAAGTAGAGCGGCTTTAAGATCGATTTCAAAAATAGAAACACGCCTCCCAGAGACGAACGACCGGGACTCAAGTCTTATTATTTTACAAAATAATATTTTTGACGAACGTTTTTGCGGGACTATACTATGATTTTCGACAACTTTCAAATGCGCGAAAATGGCTTTCCGTCAGGGAGCAAGTGGCAATTTAATACTCAAGATCACAATTAAAGATAGAAGAATTTGCAATCAAGACTTAATAAAAATGAAGAGCAAAAAGAAGGGGTTAAAATGGAGATTTAATCACCAAATTAACCCTATAATTTAACCACAATTATCTCAAATGTTTGCACAGTATCAACCACAATTAATTCACGCTAGATGATTAAGTAATAGATCCTGTGAGGCTTGGATATGTGAAATTAGATGGCAGATTGGTTGCTCAGATGCCTTAATAGAGGCAAAGACCTCTTCTATTCTCTTCAAGCCTCAGGTAGAGGCTTATCTCTTCTTCTTTTCCTCTTCTCCTCTTCTTTCTTCTCTTTCTCTCTTTCTATTCCTTCTCTTCTTCCCTTAGCTTCAGAGAAGGTGTGACATAGGACCTAGCATGCCAGTAGAGGCAAAGGCATCTCTCAGATCTCACAAGGGTTGAGAGGAGGGTGGCAAAGCAAACCCCCCTCTCCTCTCTTGTTCTCTTCTTCCTCTTTCAGAACTAGCAAACCAGACCAGACCTGGGTATCAGGGTAAACGGACCAAGCCTAGACCTGCGAGGCATGAGTGTGGGCGAGGGCATGTGTGGGGTGCATGCGTGTGGGGACCTCACCCCGTGCTACTGAGGTGATAAGGATGTAGCACAAAATCAATTTAAGCGGCTTCGTGCTCTCGTCAACAAATGAGGTGGGACTATGTTTGTCCCCATCCTTCAGGCAATGGCAGTATGTGGTTATATATCAAATTGTTGTGTTGCTGCTGCCGTCTTGGCTGATTGAAGGTTGGAGGATGCACCAGGAGGAGAATCGTATCACCTGGGGAACTTACCTAGAGCAATCGCGGCTAGAACACCACGAACAAAGTTGGAGAAGAAGACGCTGTGGCAGAGCTCCGGTGGAGTACCTAAGAAGAGAACCAAGGTCTCTCGACCTCATCAAACCAGCTCAAAAGGTCTGTCGAAGCACGGCGAACATGGCAGTGCTAGTTTCGTGATGTGGGGTGGCATGTGTTTGCAGGGCGAGGTTGGAGTGGAGCAGCGAAAGTGGTGGTGTTCGGGGAGATGGTAGGGTGGCTAATCGATGGAATTAGGTTAGGGCTTTAGTTGGTCTAGTTTTGGTTAAGCTGATGGGGGTGGTAGCGGCGATGTTCGTGTGGTGGTGTGGTGGATTGGCATCGTCCAAGCTTCGCTGGAGCAGAAGAAGGTGACGGTGTTGAGGGAGAGTCGATGGTTATGCGTATGTTGCAAGAGTGGGAAAATAGTGTAGAGAGGGAAAGGGAGAGATAAAGGGACTTAGGGATGCGGTACAGAGGCGGACGACTTCAGTGTTGGTTGACCGGAGCTGAAGAAGGAAGTAGAGGCAGCGACGTTGACTGAGGTAGAGGCATGACCTCTGATTGGCAGGAGAGGTTTGCGAGGATGAGGGGAAGCTAGTCAGCTGTCCAATTTGATGGTTGGGTGGCCAAAGAAGGAGAGGGGAGAGGAGTCGCCGGAGCTAGGTTTGAAGGTGGCCAGAGATGGAGTAGAGGAGGATTTCTCAGGCCAAAACTTGCTAAAAAGCTTGGCCGTGCGACAGGGGTTCTTTTATAGGCCATAAGAAGCCCTTCCAAGCTTGGAAAGAAGCTTCCAAACTCTGAAGGTGTTTGTGAAATAGGATATCCGAACCTTTGAAAGGTTTGTATTTCCTTTTGGGAAAGAATTGGAGCCCAAGAAATGGCCAAAATGGAAGGTAACTTCCCAAGGAATCCCCATATCAATTTCGGGAGAGATTGACTGAGAATCGAGCGAGAAATCCTTGCTTGAAACTCAACGGTGAAGGTTTCACCTTCCAAAAATGGTGGAGGACCTATTTGCGGAAATAATAACAAAGTTAGTGTTTTTTTGTGAGGATTTTGAAAGTTAAGGGCTTATGTGTGATACAAAAGAATCAGACAGGACCAAATTGCAAACTAGGTCAAGATGATCTTAGATTAGGCCCAAATTTTGGTACAAACCTAATTTTGACCTAAGGAATTCAATGCTAAAGTTGGATTTTAGTTTTGACCTAGTTTGATTGGATAATTTATGCAAAAACCCAAATTAGGGCAAATGTCAGTCTGAGACTGTTTTGGTTCAAGATAGGTTCTGATAGTCAACTTGAAGGTACCAAACCCTAGATAATATTTTTCTATGAATTTTAAATGGTTTAGGTGAATTTTATCCTAACCAGAACCTCAATTATTTAAGCAGGTCTATTTTTAGGGTTTCAGAGGTCATTTAATTCTCAAAATATGTGTAAACCTTTTTCTACCTGTACTAACCCACTTGTTAGACTTTTAAGACCTTTTGACCCTTAATTACCCCCTGAAGAAACCTGTGGCTGCACTGCATTCATGATATGATGGTAAAATTGTAATTTTAACCTATTTTCTTGTCTCTCTCAGAATTGATTTGCAATGACTTAGGGCTTTCTGGCAGTTATGTAGTAGCATTTATTCCTTGATAATGAGTAAATTAAGCTAGTTATGGCTCATGATGGTTATGGCTCATGATGGTTATACCCCCATACCTAGCTTTTGCTAGTCCCTTAGCAAAATCTCATAGAATTAACTTTAATTCTAGACCACATGTTCTGATCTCTAATGTGTGCTTTCTTTTGTAGATTAGGTCAGAATGCCAATAATAAGCCTAGAGGTACTCAAGTACCAACCAAGATCCTAACCTGACCATCTTTAGCCTCAGTCCGCCGCAAAGGTTTCTAAGGCCTATAGGAACTAACCTAAGGTTTGTTGAACTTGGCAGTTAAAGCACCCATGCTTGTAACATATTTTAGCCCAGGATTAGTTTGCAGTACATTTTTGTAAGAGAGGGACAAAAGATTTTTTTATTTTTTGGAGAGTTTTCACTCTCTTTTCTTTCTTTATTTCTAGTTTCGGATTGGCTTTACAAGATAGTCTGTATCGGATTCCAAGTTCCCACCATCAATCCTCACAGAGTCCCTAACAATCGATGCTTCAAGATAGCACCACCCATGGCAACCACCAGTTCCCTGGCTTTTGGGATTTAAGGATAATCCCTCCCATGGCATTCTATAGCTAAATCTTGACCCTAGCAATCGACATTTCGTGATAATGCTACCATGGCATCTAACCCAGCACAAGGTGCTTACAAACCCTCGGTAGGATATTTAGATACCCTAGGAGACAAGCACCGAGGAGACGGTATGTTATTGTGCATCTTCGAGCGGAATTTCCAGCTTCTCCACACTGGGAACTCTTCCAAATCAACTTGTATTGATCAATCGCTCCTATTCTAGGTAGCTTTTTTTCTCAAAACATATTTAACACATTTGCATAATTTTGATAATTAAGCGCACTGAACCATACTATGTGTGGATTGGGGTGCTTAGGTTATTGAGTCCAGCAAAGTAGAGGTCAGTTAAGGAGGCCAAATAATCCCTAGGCCTTAGACCTAATACTTAAGCTTCGCATTTTCCCCAACCTCTTGAGGACTATCCAGATCTTAATGGATACTTAAATTTTTAAGCTTAAAATCACATCCCAAGAGGCCTACGATCAGCGTTCATACTAATCTCTTTTTGTCTCTTAGCACATTTGTCTTTCATCTTCTTTTTTTTTGATTTGGTCTAGAACTAAGTCGATTCCTTAATCTTTTACGATTGACTCTCTTTTTCCTTTTCAAACTGTTGCTCCTTTTTGACATTTATATCACCTCTCCTTTTCTCCTCAAAAATGATATGCAAATTGATCTTTTAAAATTTCCTCCCTTCTCCATTTTATTTTTCTTTTGCAGTTTTTTTTTTGGGTTTTTGGGATATGTGTTTTTTTTATGAAACCCTTTCTTGTGAAGTGATACTCACAGTGTTTTGCATTTTAATACCCCCCATGCATACAATTTGCAATGTCCTCATTATAAATTAGGTGGGTTCGATTTCAGCTTGGAACTTAAATTAGAATAGGTTTTGGGTGGGTGGACGAGTCGACGTGACTATTGTGGATGATTTCAAGCTCAGGTACAGGTACCAAAGGTGGAGTCGGTTGTTCTAATGGACGAACCCTAAAGTGCAATATGAGTTCAGCATAAGATGTAGCAAGAAGGGTTTCAAGTTTTTCAAAAATAAGACGGGTTGCCTCCCGTTAAGCGCTGAGTTTAACGCCATCAGCTAGGTGCAATGAGCTTAGGGAGAATGGAGGGCAAAAGATACCTCAGCCATGTTTGAGTCAGTGAGTTTGACGAACGTTTTGTGTCTCTGACCATTCATGACAAAAGGCTTAGAATCAAGGCTGAGTTCACTAATTTCAATGGCTCCATTTCCAAAGATTCGTCTCACCAAGAATGGACCAATCCATTTTGATCTGAGTTTTCCTGGGAACAGTTTGAGTTTGGCATCAAAGAGTAGAACTTTTTGACCATGGTGGGAAGTTTTCATACAATGTGCCTGTCATGGAAAGCCTTAACCCACTCTTTATAGATACGCGAGTTCTCATATGCATCATTGCTTAGTTCTTCGGTCTTGCTAAATTGCAACCGACGGTGTATTCTAGCTTTCATTAGATCCAGATTACACTTCTGTACCACGCAATAAGCCTTGTGCTCCATCTCGATGGGATGGTGACATGCCTTTCCGTACACTAATCTACACGGAGACTTGCTTAATTAGGTCTTGTGGGTGATCCTATAGGCTCACAAGGCTTCCGAAAGGCGAGTACACCAATCCTTCCTATCAAGCCAAATAGTGACCTAAAGGATCTTCTTGATCTCTCAATTTGACAGTTCTGCCAGTCCATTGGTCTGGGGGTGGTAAAGAGTTGAGATATGATGTGACACCTCGTACCTTTTCATCAGGGACTAGAAGTGCACATTGTTAAAATGAGACCCGCCATCACTGATGATGGCTTTAGGAACCGCAAATCTGGTAAAGATGTTCTCTGGATAAATTAGAGGATAACTTTATGATCACTAGTTCTCTTGGGGACGGCTTGGATCCATTTAGAGACATAATCAACAGTGAGTGGAATGTACTCGAAGACATTAGATCCAAGAAAGGTCCCACAAAATCAATTCCCCATATGTCAAAGATTTCACACGCAATAATCAGGTTCAAGGGCCTCATATCCCGTGGGCCCATGTTGTCGAGGGTCTGACAATGAGCGCATGCCCTACAATACGTCTGCACGTCTTTGAACAACATGGACCAAAAGAACCCACACTGGAGAATTTTTGTTGCGATTTTATGCCCAGAGAAATGGCCATGGTAGTCCTGGTCGTGACAGAATGATATCACGTCATTGACCTCATCGTCAGGAATGCATCTTCGGATCACCTGATCATTGCCAATGTGAAAGAGGTATGGCTCCTCCCAAATATAGTACTTGGCCTCGGCAATCAATTTGTCTCGCTTGGAAGTCACCCAATCTAGAAGAACTTTCCCCGTAACCAAGTAATTTACAATATCAGCAAACCATAGGAGACGGTGAACGGCTAGTAGGTGCTCGTCTAGAAAATGCTCGGTGATCGGACCAGACAGGTCGATGATGGATGAAGGAAGATGGGACAAATGGTCAGCTACCACGTTCTATTTTCACACTTTATCATGAATCTCGAGATCAAATTCTTGCAACAGCAAGATCCATCGGATTAGTCAAGGTTTTGCATCCTTCTTCATGAGGAGGTGCCTCACAGTAGTGTGATCCAAGTATATGATAACATGGGAACCAAAAAGATAAGATCTAAATTTTTCAAGGACAAATACGATGGCTAGCAACTCTTTCTCAGTAATTGTGTAGTTACACTGAGTCTTGTCAAGTGTCTTTCCAGCATAGTAGATGGCCATGGATTTTTCGTCTATTTTCTACCCAAGTACCACACCCACAGAGTAATCAAATGCATCGCACATGATCTCAAAAGGTTGAGACCAATCAGGGGACTGTAGGATAGGTGCTTGGGTAACTCGATCACGTAGGATCTCAAATGCCTAAGTGCATTCCTCAAAAATTTCAAAGGGGACATCCTTAGATAGAAGATTAGTTAGAGGGCATCTGATTTTCGAGAAATCGGGAATGAATCGACTGTAAAATCGAACGTGCCCCAGAAAGGATCGGATGTCTTTGATCGATCGAGGCATAGGGAGTTTGGAAATCAGATTCACCTTGGCTCGATCAACCTGGATGCCTTCTTTAGGGACGAGATGTCCCAGGACAATTCTCTCAGGTACCATGAAGTGGCTCATTTACCAGGAAAGAACCAAATTCACATCGATGCATCACCTGAGGATTTGGACCAAGTGCAGGAGGCAATCATCAAAAGATTCTCCAAATACCAAGAAGTCATCCATGAACCTTCAAACATGCATTGCTGAAAAGTAGCGGGTGCATTGCAGAGATCGAATGGCATCCTTCGGAATGCATATGTCCTGAAGGGGCAGGTGAAGGTAGTCTTTTCTTGGTCCTTAGGATGGATTGAGCCCTGATTATAACCAGAGTACCCATCCAAGAAGTAGAAGAATCAATTTCCTGCTAGTTTCTCGAGGATCTGATCAATGAACGGTAGTGGGAAATGATCCTTCTTCATGGAGGAATTTATTCTTCTATAATCAATGTAGACTCTACATGAGTTTGCCATACGAGTTGGTATGGTTTCTCTAGTTTCAGTCGTGATGATGGTGAGCCAACCTTCTTAGGTACAACTTGAATTGGACTCACCCACCGACTGTCGGAGATTGGGTAGATGATCCCTGTATCTAACCACTTAATGATCTCCTTTTTCATGACATATTGCAGGTTTGGATTTAGGCGTCTCTGCATTTCACGGGATGGTCGTGAGCCCTCTTCAATGTAGATGTGATGTGTGCAGTATGAGGGGCTGATACCAATCAGATCATCGAGAGTCCATCCAATGGCTCTCCGGTACTGCTGGAGAATAGAAATCAGGCATGTTTCTTGATCAGGTGTGAGTCGGGAGTTGATAATCACAGGAAATGTCTGATTAGAACCCAAAAAGATGCATTTTAGATGATAAGGAAGATGCTTTAATTTCATAATTGGGTTGTCAGCAGCAGCAGGTAGTTTAGGGTGGGTGTTGGGAGCAAAGGAAGGAGCTATGGGTGTGTCCAGGTAAGGTTCAGGCTCCTTTAATTGCGAGCTTTGATCTTCTTGTGGTTGATCAAAAATAGTTAGGTTTTCCTCGATAGATAGGTCATCAACCACAGTATCGATATCTCAAATTTGTTCTATAACTCCACAATTAATTCCTTGTTGGGCCCTAAAGATGTCGATCTTTAGTGTCTTGCTTCCAAATTTTCATTCAATTTTGAATTCCTTGAAATTAATATTGGCCCTAGCAGTGGCCAGGAAGGGTCTCCCTACTATGATCGGTGTATTCTTCAAGTTCTTAGGAGCATCCATGTCTAAGACAATAAAATCCATGGGAAAGTAGAAATCATGTACCCTAACTATGACATCTTCGAGAATTCCTTTTAGTGACTTAATAGATCAATCGACTAATTGCAAAGTCATTTCTGTCGGTTTAAGCTCAGATTCCTTAAAGTAGTCAAGTAGGGATGTAGGTATCAAATTGATGGAAGCTCCTAGGTCCAATAAGGCTCGGTCAAATTGTATATCACCAATAGCATAGGAGATTAGAGGGGTTCCTAGGTCTTCTGCCTTAGGCTGGAGTTCGCTCAAAATGACGGAGTTGGCTTGCTTCGACAGTACAATCAGGTTCCTGCCATTGGTTCGTGGCTTATGCTTAGGTGTACATACGTCTTTCAAAAATCGTGCGTAAGCCAGTACATGGCATATCGCATCCATCAAGGGGATGTTTATATGGACCTACTCGAAGAGCTTAACCAGGTCTTCCTCAGGTGCCACGGGTTTGGCTATCCTCCTTCCCTTGGTCAAGGCCTCAGGAAATGGAACCTTTGTGGGTTCCTCTAAAATGGATCCAAGTTCTTTATCTAGGATAGAGGTATCCTAGATGACTATCCTAGGGTTTTAGTTTGCATTACTAGGCTAGGAGTGGCTTGGATAAGGTGGGTCCTATGTTGCTTTGCCACTATGAGTAGTAACAGAATTTAGACCTGCCTGGTTCTGGGTTGGTGTGGGTAAAAGAGGTGATTACTGCTGATAACCAGCATATGTTGTTGAAGCCTCCATCCTGTCAGGTGATGCAGCAGAAGGGGCCTGATAAATAAAGTGAGCTTGGCCCTGAGTCAGGTTCATAACGCGCCTCTGATTCGGCATGTTATTCGGATTAGGCAGAGGTTGTGAAGGAAGTGCACCAGCTTGGCAGGGACTTCCCATCTGGGTGAGTTGATTGCGAACCTCTATGATCTCATCTTTGTGCTATTTTTGCATAGTCGCATTTGTTTTCTGAATGGCAGCCAGAGTCTGAAGGATAAGAGTCATTTCATCTACATGAGTTGGCCCAGATTGATAAGTTGGGTTGGGTTGAGGCTAAAGTGGTTGATATGGACGAGGAGCTTGTGGTCGGGGCTGATATTAAGTTCCCTGATTTTGGTTGTTCCCTGGCCATGTGAAATTAGGATGATTACACCATCCAGGGTTGTAGGTGTTTGAGAATGGATGATTCTGAATTGTGTTGAGGTCCTCGTAGGTCTGAGGAGCCTCGGAAAAGTCAAAATACGAGAGTTCATAGTTCCCCCAACTAGAATAGGTGGGTCCAGAGTTTCCTCTGAACCCAGAATTAGATAGGGGTGGATACCGGTCCATCCTCTGAGAAGATTGATGGTAGATGTTATGTACAGTCTTCCTACCAGAGGGCGGTTGCGTGAATGGGTTTTGTGTAGAGGTGGCTTGCTGCAAGTGTCAAGTTAGCTCATCCACCTTCTTCTCAATAATAGAGACCTTGTCCAGGTGACTGGCCATCAGTTCCAAGTTGACGGAAGAGGACAGGCCCTATGTCTCATGTGCTCCCTATGGATTCATCAATGCACGGGCATTCATCCTGTCGAACATGCCCATGGATTCATTATTGATGGAGTTTTCACACATATTCTCAAGAATCTCCCACACAGTGTCTTCGTGTTGACCCACGATGTTTCCTCCACAGGTCGCATTGACGAATAATCGAATATCCTGACGGAGCCCCAGTAAAAAGACTAAACTTGTTCCCATTTAAGAACTCCGTGGTGGGGGCACTTTCGCATGAGATCCAAAAAATGATCCCATGCCTCGTGAAGTGGTTCTCCTACTTGCTGTGTGAAATGCTTGATTTGGTGTCGTAGAGCATTTCTCCGACCAACAGGGAAGAACTTTCTGAAAAACTCAGATTGGAGTTTTGCCTTGGTATTGATTGGACGCATTTGGGTTTTGTACCAGTGAGCAGCCATGTCCATGAGAGAGGAGAACAATTTCATGAGTAAGATATCTCGATTTTGAGCTTCTGACCCAAAGGTCTGGGCCAGATGCTTGAGTTGCTTGATATGCTAGAAAGGATCCTCAAAAATATGCCCATGGAATTTGGGAATAGCATGAATCAGGTTGGGCTTTAGTTCAGTGTCAGGACCTCTAGTGGGGATTTGGACTGAGGTTCAATTGCCACCGCAGCAAGATTTTAATGATCTCGCAACATAGGGCACTGCGGCAGCTTTACAAAGGCTTGGAATAGATCATTGACGTGCTGAAGCTGATTTTCAAGATTGTTTTCTTTTGCTGGTTGCTCCATGACGGATGAAGGAGAATTAGGTTCAGATGAATCAGAAGAGATATCGATTAGGTTGGGTTGTTGAACAAACAAGGAGATCGAGGCTCGACCTCGATGGAAGTGGGTAGCTAATGGAGGCCTCAAGGATGGTCTTAGAGACCACTTCTCGAACATGCACCGATGGAGTAGATGAGAGGTAGAATGTGATGGACCCAATCAAGACACCCAACAATTTTAGATGACAACAAGGTTTGGGGCAAATGATACCCATTAGTCAGAAAGCCGTCCAACTGAGAATTACCTGGGCAACTAGAGAGGGAGAGTCTCATGAAGACCCCTACATGGTAGATCACCCCTACGAGTTACAGGGTTTCCCCCACCTGACCTCTCTTGTCACTGATGATCCAGGTAGACCAGAATGGGGGCATGACCTCATAAGTCTACCAGTTTTAGATTAAGACCAAGGTGCTTACGATTTCACTTGAACATTTTAAGATGTTTTTGTGCAAAGTGACCTAATTTGAAGATTGGTTAACCCAACAAGGTGGGTCAACTTCACATATTTTGTCCTTTGAGAAATTTAGGTCCCTTTTTTTTTGTTCAAATGAAATTCGGAGCCTGATTTAAGGGTTTTCTTGAATAGATCAATTCAATCAAGGCTTAGTGATATAGACGCATCTATTTAGGTTAAAATAACTATTCATGCATGTTCCTAGGCTTAGATTTGCATTTCATGTTATAAATATTGCATGGCATGCATCAGTCTACATTTAGAGTAGTTGTGTATATTTTAGGTTAATTAGGTCCTTTTTATGGTCAGGAGAGAAGAAGACTTATTTCAGGGCCTCAGATGGATGATCGGACCGTACGGATCTGATTAGAATGACAATCGGAGTCTAACGCCTCTGAAATTATCTAGATCATAGAATCGTAGCATCATACGAAGTTCGAAGAAGATCAACGGCCAGGGGGCAATGCGACATCCATACGGGTTTTGGATGGAAAACCCGACCATACAGATGGATCCAGAGCGACGATCGCAGTTCAGCAGTGCGGGAATTATCTTGATCTAAGCACCGTGTCACCCTCTACAAAAGAAAGAAGAATGGATGGCCTAGATGGCACCACATGGCATCATCCAGGCTGCCGAACGCCGACTAGCAGTAGTGCACATGGACAGCTGGAGCCATGCGTAGCAGCAATGCCACGCACAGCCGCAGTTGCATGCAGCAGTAGTGCACAATGCGTAGCCGTGGCCGTGCGCAGTAGCAGCGCAACACATGCTAGAACGCGTGCGCGCGACACAGTGTGGGGAGCATGGGTGCATGAAGCGTGCAGTGCACGATGCGCATGCCCGCGGAGTGGGTGCCAGTGGAGGACAAGTGCGGATCTTCAGCGACGCGGGCCTTTAGTGATGCTTACCACTATCACTAATGGTCTACACGTGCCAATGAGAGGAATTGAAGGGCGGATCTTCAGCGGCAACTGCAACGAGGTTTACGGACGTTAATAATGACCAAGGTGAGAATTTGTTCTTCCTCCTCAACTCTAAAAGGACCTACCCACCACCATTCCAAACCACCTCTTCCTTTCTTCATCTCACCACCTCCAAGGCTCTAGAGAGATCTTGTTGCAATCTCGAGATGCTCCTCTAGAGTAGAAATTCAAATAGTTTCCCTCCCCTCATCCCCATTCGTGGAGCATCCCGTGGCTGTCCTCTCATCGCCCTTTGGGAAGAAGATCCTCACCGCGACACCGTCCTGGCCCATCCTCTGTCCTGCGGCTCTATCCTCCTTCGTCTCGCTTCTCACCACCTTCCTCTAGGTGACGTCAGAGTGAGTCATCATCTGAGCAACCATTGAGGGGGATTTCTCTCACCTCTTTCTATCTTTTTACACTTTCGTAGTTGTAACAAATAGTTGTTAATGAATATATGATTGTTTCTCTCTCTCTCTTTCTCCCTCTCTCTCTTACATTTTTGCAAGTAGATAAAGATTTCATCGACCTAATCTCTTTCCCTATTAAAAATACCAAACAAAATAGAAAAGACAAAAATGAAAAAAACAAATAAAAAGAGAAACGTCGATTTTCAAAACCAAACATTCACCTCCCCATGTTCGACCTAGGACTCCCTTGGAGTTTTGTTATAAATTTTGTTTGATCACGAGTTTTGCAACTACGATGACGAGTAAATTGTAACCTTGATTTCAAACTCTCTAAACTCGTGTGATGGCAAACATTGTTTGGAAAGATCAATTCTTGATTAAGCAAGTATGCTTCTAAAACCCTAAATTGGAAACCCTACTTGGCACTAATTTGGTCTAATTCAATTTTGTCCAAATGTGGTACCTTGGGCTTCAGGAAAGAAGGTGATAGGCTTAAGTACCTTAAGATCCTAAGTAGATGCACAAATCAGGGTTTGGATGTTTCTTGAATAGAATGTATCAAATCAGGTAACTTTATGGTTAATCTAAGAATTAGAATGAAAGTAGCCCTAATTGGTTTTTTTTCCCTTTTTAGCTTTTTAGAATCAGGGGCTTAGAAGAGATTGGATTTGTGTTTTACTTGCCCTCAGAGTGGATGATGTGTGGCTGATCTTTCTTCAATGAATCCTTGAAATAGATCAAAATCAAAAGAGATGTAGCAAGTTAGTACCAAATCTGATATTGCAATCAAGAGATCAAATTGCACGTTGCTCCCCAGCAACGGCGGCAAAACGTTCCTTGCTCTAAAACGAGTTTTAAAATCGTCGCGTTGTAGCATAGCTCGAATCAGTGCGAAAAGATATAATAATTATTACTCGAATAAAATCCGAGGTCAAACACAAGGAGCAAATGGTAACTTAATACTCAAGATCACAATCAAAGAAAGAAGAATTTGCAATCAAGACTTAACAGAAATGAAGGACAAAAAGAAGGGACTAAAATGGTGATTTGAATCACCAAATTAACCCTACAATTTAACCACAATTATCTCAAATGTTTGCACAGTATCAACCACAATTAATTCATGCAAGATGAGTAAGCAATAGATCCTAAGAGGCTTGGATATGTGAAATCAGATGGTAGATTGGGCACTCAGACACCTTAACAGAGGCAAAGGCCACTTCTTTTCTCTTCAAGCATCAAGGAGAGGCTTCTCTCTTCTTTTCCTCTTCTCCTCTTCTTTCTTCTCTCTTTATTTCTCTTCCTTCTCTTCTTCCCTTAGCTTCAGATAAGGTGCAGCATAAGACTTAGCACACTAGCAGAGGCAAAGGCCTCTCTCAAATCTTACAAGGGTTGAGAGGAGGGCAGCAGAGCAAAACCCCCTCCTCTCCTCTCTTTTTCTCTTCTTCCTCTCTCAGAACCAGTAAACCAGACCAGACCTGGGTACCCGAGTAAATGGACCAAGCCCAGACTCATGACACATGAGCGCGGGTGAGGGCATGCGTGGGGCGCGTGCATGTGGGCACCTCACTCAGTGCTACTGAGGTGATAAGGCTATAGCACAAAATCAATTTAGGCGGCTTCGTCTGCCCATCAGCAAAAGTCCTGGGACTATGTTTGTCCCCCTCCTTCAGGCAGTGGCAGCAGGCGGTTATTCGTCAAATTGTTGTGCTGCTACTGCCGTCTTGGCCGATTGAAGACTCCAGGATGCACCTGGAGGAGAATCATGTCACCTAGGAAAGTTGCCTGGAGCAATCACAGCTAGAACACCATGAACAAAGCCAGAGAAGATGACACAGTGGCAGAGCTCTGGTGGAGTACCTAAAAAGAGTAGCACGGTTGATGAGCACACATGAATTCATGATAAATTTCTTATTTATGATAGTTCTTGGGTTTAGCATTGAATATCTTGTTATAAATATTGCATAACATCTATTGCATGGCATTTAGGATAGTTGTATGTTTTGTGTATTAATTCTTTCATTTTATATGGCCAAGAGGCATTGTGACATCCTTATGGACTTCGGATGAAAAATCCGACTGTACGGATGGATCCGGAGGGTCGATCGCAGTCTGACAATGTAGAAATTACTTCGATTCGAGCACCGTGGCATCTTCTGCAAGCAATGAAAGGGTGAATGGTCAAGATGTTACCACATGGCACCATCTGGAGTGCCTAAAGTCACTCGCACATCTCCAAAGGCCACCCCATCGAGTGATCTTAGTGGTTGGATGAAGATCCAATGGCTGAGCAGCTGCCCTCACCACGTAGGCATAATTCTTCTTCGCATCACATCGGTAGGCCTGGCGTAGCTGTGAGGGGAAGCATTCTTAAAGAGTAGGCGTGAGATTGAGCCACGATTCGTCGTGCCGTGCTACAATGTCAAATACAATAGCACCGCTCGATCGCAATCGAGTGGTCGAGGTTCCCTACGCGTGATCCAACACCACCTGCTGACACGAAGACGCACACCAGATCACACACATGCCATCTAAGGCATGCATTTAGGTCACCCACGTGTAGTGCCAGTCGTCTGATCTCCTCAATCGTGCGAGGCATGCGATTCAAATCAACGTGCACGCGATCTGCGGGTGCATCTCGACCGTGCAATGCAGCATCCAACGGCTGTCAGCGCACGCGCCAGCGATTCAAAATTCAAACGTTGGCATGCGCACACTCTCCTCTCGCAATCTCAGTCGTCCATGCCTGATCCAATGGTTGAAGATTGTCGTGCCTTTAACAGCTGTGAGCGTGAGGGTTAGGCACAGGCTTTACGACGACAGAAGGGTTGGCCTTTATTGATGCTTATAGCTATCACTAAATGGCCTACATAGTGTGTGCGCCATCCCAAGTAATGAAGAGGTGTGGATCTTTAGCGACAGCCCGAGTAGCCTTTAGTGATGCTTAGAGCTGTCACTGAATGCCTGTGCACGAGACTCTCTGGTTCCCTCCACTATATAAACACCCCTACACCCCCCATTCCTCTTCATCTCTACCTACTCTACTCCTACCTACTCCCAAGCTCTAGCAAGCCTACCAATGCTCCATTAGAGCTTGTTCTCAAGCTCCCAAGGCTCCTATTATTGTAGCTAACCGCTGCCTCACCAAATATTCATCCATCTTCCCATTTCTTTTCGTAGGTCGCCTTGGAGCTATCCTCTCGCCTCCATTCTGGTAGCAGATCATCTCTGTCTTCTCACCTCCATTCTAGAGCCACGCTAAAGCTTTCCTTTACCTGACATCCTCCTGCATCTCACCTCTATTGTCCCACTCCTCACCTCCATCGTCCGAGCTTTGTAAAGTGCCATCGTCTCACTGGACAGCCGATTCGGGAGATTTCCTCTCACCCCCCTCTCTTTCTATGCTTTCATAGTTTATTGTAATCGACATTGGATTGATGTATATATTGATGAGTCAATTTTTCCCTTTCAAAAAATGATGATTAAGAAGATTTATCATTGTAATTCTAAGTGGTGGAAAAATGACCAATCAAAATAAATAGAATTAAAATTAAACCACTCACAGGAGAGTGGGTCGTGCCCACAGGGATCTCTCAATTAAGTAGAAATCGAATTCGCTGAAATATTCATCAAATCAAATAATGCCTACTGATGAGTCAATTTTAATGGACTACTGTTACGCCTAAGTTAACCTTATTTTTACATTTTATGTTTGTTGATAAACACATTAGGTTATAGAATAAGTGCATGCATCATTACTTGATTTTTTATCTATTCTATCGCATTCTATAACTTAGTATGTAATTATTTTTTTCATTATTGTAGGAATAAATTGCAAGAGCCGAGGAGGGTGAATTAAATTTTCCCCTTCCCCAACACCGCCAGCCTCAACTGAGCCTTCCTCAACCTCCGGTCGACCTCAACATCTCCCCAACAGTCGAAGGCCAAATTTAATAAGGGATTTAAAAATCCCTTGACTCGTGTGGGGAGAAGAGAGAAGAAGAGGTTCTGGCATGAGAGAGGGGCTTCTTCTTCCCTTGGCGGGGACCTAACCGTGAAGAGGGTGTGCACTATAAGGAGAGCATGCACTGTGCGCACCAACTCCCACCGCTTGCCCACGGCCCCCTTGCACTGCCTTTACAATGCCTTCACCTCCACCATGCCATTGCACTGCCTTTACAGTGCCTTCACCTTCACCAATCCCTTCCAAGCCACAGCCACTCCCTACAGGCATGCCCTTCGAGCCTGCACCACACCACGCCATCGCCCTCCACTGCCTGCCTTGAGTGCCCTGCAGGCCCTGCACCCATGCCACAGCTGCACTACAGCCTTGCGCGCCCATCTTCGCTTGCTCGCACCCGCACTGCCTACAGGCGCTGCACCCACACCACAGCCGTGCTACTGCCTTGTGCGCCCTTCTCCGCCTATCCGAACTCACACTACCTGCAGGCGCTATACCAACCCCCATCGCAGGCAGAACACGCCCGAAGGCCGCAGCTGCCCGCAAGCAACCCACACCCGTAGGCCAATCCCACGCACGCCCTAGCACGCCCTTGTGCGTGCCCCTAGTGTGCAGCCGCACAGGCTGCAGCAGTGCTCTTCCTCCTCTCCAAGCGTGGCCATCCTCAAACAGAGCCAACAGGCTGGCAGCTGTTCTACATTGTCCGACCGCCGCCGGCCACCTCCAGCTGCCACGTCACCATCATCGCGAAGCACGTGTCGAGGTGTACCACCCTGTCGACTCTCACTGCTGATCGTGCACGGTCGTCCTCGCGAGGAAGAGAGGGGAGAAATCCTCTATTTTCTCCTCAATTAATATTTACATTGAATGCCATTGCCATTTAGATATTAATATTTTATTCAGGCCACATTGCATTGATACACTTATGGTTTCCTGAAATTACTTCACTTGTGTTATGTGCATCATTTAACTTTGAATTACAAATCAGATTTGCAAGCAAGTTAAATTTACATGATATGCTATTACACATGCATCATATACATATTTTTGGGAGCTTAATTCATAACATGAAAATTGCATAAATAACCCTGAACTTTTATGGAAATTGCAAGGACCATTTAAAATAGCATATTCCTCGCATTGAAGTGTCTGCAAATAGTATATTCCTCTCCTCGTGAATTTATTAGTTCTATTCCTCCCTGTGGATGCGACATTCTTATTGTGGCAAAATTTGATATTTATTTTTGATTGAGAGATTCTCCACCACATAAAACACAACGACATATCATTCTATTGCTATCATAAATAAGCGAGAATCCCTCCCTCACCTACGTAGCTCTGAATGTAATCCTTAAATTTATGGATAGGTCAAGGGTTTTTGACATAATTTTCTTGTAAGAAAATACTTTTCACCTGCATGCATGCTAAAATGTAATTCAAAATTAAATGTAATGATATAGAGATGAATCAATATGGCTTAATAATTATCTAGAAGAATAATCATAAAGCTATAAATTCACCACAATTTAATTAACCTAAGAAATCAAAAAAATGAATGTTGACAATGGCAATTTTCCTAAATAGAAATTTATAGAAAAATAGGGGATTCTACCTCTCTCCTCCTTACGCATGGCAGAGAGGCTCGTTCGAGGAGCTACTCTGGAAAAGGTCAGTCGGAGCGAGGCCTTCACGGTAGTGGTGGCGACGCGACGTGAGATGGCCTAGGCCAGCTGAACGGAGGAGAGAAGTAGCGGCGGCGGTGGCTGTCGTTGCTGCTTTTGTGCGTAGGAATGGAGCTGCTAAAGGGCACTGGAAGGCATGGGCTGCGTGATGAGAGCCTCATCATGAGCCATAACTAGCTCATTTTGACCCAATAAAGAAGATAAAAGCTCCTACATAACCTAGAAGAGGGACTAAATAAAGGAATAAGTGCTCTGAGAAGAAAACATGAATTAGAGGGTAAAGCTACAAATTTACCATTGCAGTACATAAATGGGATTTCCTAGAAGCAAAACATAGGTCAAAAGGTCTAAATGAGATAAAAAGTGGGTTGAGTCATTCAGAAATGGGTTTATGTGCAATCTAGGAATTAAATGACATTTGGTAACCCTAAAACAGACCCGCTTAAATTAACAAGTTTTGGATCAGGATAAAAATCAATTAAACCCTCTAAAAATCATGGAAAAATACTCCTTAGGGTTTAGAACACTTAATGTGGCCTTTGGAACCTAGTTTGACCTAGATTAGGGTCCTAGCCATTCAATTAAGCTAATTTGGGTTTTTACGCAAAATATCCAGTCAAACGAGGTCAAACCTAAAATACAACTTCACCATTAGATTCCTTAGGTCCAAATTAGGTTGATACCAAAATTTAGACCTAGGTGGAGGTCATCTTGACCTAATTTGCAATTCAGTACACCGAAATCACAACTTGGTCCTTATCTTTTGAAAATCACTGCAGAGAGCCCCCTAAGTTCCTTGCCACCTTTGCAATCAGGTCCTGCCGCCATTGTTAGGGTAGAACTGATCTCCGGCAAGGTTTAGAGAGGGATTACTCTCTGATTCCTTAGAGATTCCCTCCCAGAAACGGAAGGGAGATTCTCTGAGAAATTCCCTTCCATCTAAAGCCAATCACGATCTCTGGTGTGAACACAATCTCTCGTGCGAACGCACGAGGGATTTGGGTATCCACCTTCTTTCCTTCTCCGACGAGCCGACGGAGGTGATTGCGCGCCCTCCACGCACAATATGGTTCGGCCAACACCTATAAAAGGACCTTCAGACCCGGTCACAGATCTTCAGCCTTGTTTCGACAGAGATTCCCCCAAGTTTTCCCCCCTTCCATCTCCAGCCAGGAAACTCGCAAGCTCCGGTGACCTCCTCCCCTCTTTCTCGTCGCTCTGCTGCCATACCAACAGCAGAGTCAACTTCGAATCTTCCTCCTGCGTCGCACCGTACCAAGCGCGCATGCCCCTAACCTCATCCTCGTCACCAGTCCCTCCCTCAGGGTTCTTCTCCGCTGACGGAAGCTACGTGCCGTCCACTCCGCTGCCTCCCTCCCTTCCAGAACACTCCAGATACCTTCTCCATCTTTCCCTCTCTCTTTTCCCCTGGTTATTTTATTTAATTGTCCCCTGACATTGCCTGACCACCTCCATCTTCCTCGCCTCCGACCGACCTCCGGTGAGCCGCATCCACCATTCCGCCCCTCCACACGGCTCACTAATCATCTCATAAGTTCCGCCCCACCACAAGGAACAAAATCTGCCCCTCCACTGCCACTCCACACCTCCACAGTAGCCCCCTGAACTCACCCACACCGCCGGTCACAGGTCGACCTAGGCACGCACTCCTAGGCCGTCCCACGACCTGCAGCACCATTCACCACCTTCGCCGTGCCATGGCGAAGGTACCCAACTGGTCTGATTATGCCAATAGGCTGTGCTTGTGTTTGACAGAATTTCAGTCTTGCCGCCATTGACGGTTGAAGCAGCTTCGCAGCAGCTCCAGGCGTCAGGTCTTCCAGGCTTTAGGCGTAGCAGATTCGCGCGAGCAGTGCGAAGCCCTCGGGTCCAGCAAGGAGCGCTGCGAAGCCCGCAGCTTTGGCAATTGCACGAAGAAAGCTCTACGGGCATGCGTGAGATTGGGGTAGGCTACATAGTCCCACATCGGTGAAATGCAACGCGCAGGTATGCCTTAAATTGAATTTGTGTTATCTGCTATTCGCCTCCGAATGCACAGGGGTGAGGTCCCTCACCTGACCCACTCACCTCGTTCGCGGTTTCACCTCGCAGATCTGGCTGGATCCGACCCGACCCTAACCTGAGCACTCCTCGCGCATCACCCACCTACCGATGCGCTTGGTCCTGGGTGCGAGATCCGACCCGAATACCTGTGGCTCTAGGAGAGCGTCCTTGAGAGAATTACAGAGAGAGAGATAGACGTACGGGTAGGGGGGAAGGGTTAGGTTTTGCTTCCCTGTGTGCAGGCAGGCCGGGTGGTGAAGAGAGGAGACTTAGTCGCAAGGAGAAGCAAGAAGAAGCAGAAGAAGAGAAGAAGGAGAAGAAAGAAGGACTGTAGACAAAAAGAAAGAAGAAGACAGAAGCGAAACAAAGCCAGGAAGAAGAAGCCTTCGCAGGAAAGAGAAGAGAAGAGAAAGAAGTTCAAGGAAGAAAACGACCTGTGGATCAGAAGAAAAGAAGAAGAAGAGCCAACGAAGAAGAAGAAGAAGGCAGAGCACAGAAAGAAGACTTACTTTTAAGACGTCTGATAAAGAAATCAGACATCCAATTCTGCTTTCTTTTAGCAATTCTTTTTATGACTCTCTCTCTTTGAATCAATTGTTTTCATTTAAAAGTTGTATTCTTTGGTTTTAAAAGTGCTGAGATTGCTCCCTGTGTTCGACCTCGGATACTCTAGTTTTTCGAGTAATAAAATACTCTTTATTTGTTGACGACGCTTGATCACCTATACTACGATGTAATAACTGTTAAAACCCGATCGAGCAAGTCGCTTCAACATTTTGGCGCCGTTGCTGTGGAGCAACGGGCACTTTTAAAGCTTTTGATTACAACTTTTCTATCCAATATTTGACCTAACTCCTCTCTTTTGTTGTGCTTATTACAGGGAAAGCAAAAAGGAAAGAAGAGCAGCTGCACAACAGACACTCGAAAGAATAGGTAGTCTCCATAAGCCCTCTCTCCTAACTCCCTCAAAACCTGAAAAGAAAAAAAAGAAAGAAAGAACAATCAACTTAGGGCTACCTGTTTCATGTTTAGTAACTCATCAAGTTGCCTAATTTTCATTTCAACACATCTTTATCTGCTCATCCAACAAAGGTAACTAGGGCTAAAACTTTCTTGATTGAGCCCTAGGTACTAAATTCTGAGGCAACTAAATTAGACCCACTAGATCCAATTTAAGGATTACAAAGCTAGGGTTTTTAGAGACACATCTTCTCTTAAACAAAGAAATAAACTTTTTCAAAAAGAGGTGTGCCTAAACCTTGTTTGAAAAGATCTACACAAGAAGAACCCTAAGCAAATCAGGCTTTTAATCCATTTGAACCTTGAAAAGAAAAGGACCTAAAAGCTCTTAAAGGAACAAGAGGTGAAGTTGATCCCTTGGGTCAACCAACCTTAAAATTAGGTCACTTTTTCACTCAAAATACTTAAAAGTTCAATTGGAATATTAAGCACCTTGATCTTAAAGTAAAAAAAGGTAGACTTAAGAGGTCAAGGTCCCCATTCTGGTCTAACTGGAACCGCAGTGACAGGAGTGGTCAGGTGGGGGAAACCCTGTAACTCGTGGGGACACTCTACCATGTAGGGGTCTTTGCAGGACTCTCCCTCTCTGGCTGCCAGGTATTTCTTAAGTGGATGACCTTTTCTGACTAAGGGGTCCATCCGCCCTGAAACTCTATAGTCACCCAACAATTTTTGGGTGTCTTGATTGGGTCGAGCACCTTCTATTCTCATCACAACCTTCGGTGCATGTTCGGTAGGAGGTCCTTAAGGCCACCCTTAAGACGTCCTTTAGAAATTCACTCTCATCGAGGCCAAGCCTCGACGCCCTTGTTTGTGCAGCAACCCCACTACATAAATCTTTCATCTGATTCAGACCCTGGTTCTCCTTCTTCTTCCATCATGGCACAACCCATTGAAGACGAGAATAACCTTGAACACCAACTTCAACACCTTAATGATCTCTTTTAGAACTTTGTAAACCCACCACAGCGACCTATGATGTGAGATCACTATAATCCCGCTGCGGTGGCGATCGAACCTCGAGTACGAATCCCGATTGGAGGACCTGATTTTGAACTGAAGCCCAATATAATTCATGCCATACCAAAGTTCCATGGGCTTAACTCTGAGGATCCATTCCAACACATTAAACAACTCAAGCATCTGGCCCAGACCTTCGGGTCAGATGTACAAAACCGGGATATCCTACTCATGAAAATGTTTCCGTTCTCCCTCTTGGACAAGGCGGCACACTGGTATCAAACTCAGACCAGTCCGATCAACACATGGGAGGAATTGCAGTCTGAATTTTTGAAAAAATTCTTCCCCGTTGGCCGGAAGAATGCCTTGCGCCACCAGATCACTCATTTCACTCAACAACCGGGAGAACCTCTTCACGAAGCTTGGGATCGATTCCTAGATCTCATGCGAAAGTGCCCCCATCACGGAGTTCCTAAGTGGGAACAAGTCCAATCTTTTTACCAGGGACTCTGTGAAGACATTCGTTTATTCATCAATGCAACATGCGGAGGAAACATCATGGGTCAACATGAGGACACGGTGTGGGAGATTCTCGAAAACATATGCGAGAACTCCATAAATAATGACTCCATGGGCTTATTCGACAGGACGAATGCCCGCGCATCGACGAATCTAAGAGGGACACATGAGATGCAGGACCTGTCCACTTCCGTCGACTTGGAACTGATGGCCAGTCGGTTGGACAAGGTTTCTATCATAGAAAAGAAGGTGGACGAGCTAACTCGACATTTGCAGCAAGCCACCTCTGCGCAAAACTCTTTTGCATGACCTCCTCTGGCAAGGGAAACTGTGCAAAACATATATCACCAATCTCCCAAGGGGATGGACCCATATCCACCCCCGTCTGCCTCTCGGACCGGAGTGACCTCCACTCCATTCTACTCGAGTTGGGGGAACTCTGAACCCTTGTATTCTGACTTTCCTGAGGTTCCTAAGAACTGCGAGGATGTCAACGCCATCTAGAATGACCCATTTTCCAATACCTACAACCCTGGATGGCGAAATCATCCTAACTTTCAGTGGGAGGGAAATTCTCAAAGACCACCATATCAACCCCGTCCATAAGCCTCTCGTCCATATCAGCCGCCTCAGCCTCGGCCCAATCCCAGCTACCAATCCGGGCAAAACTAGGATCAACTGACTCTTATCCTTCAAGCACTAGTTGACATTCAAAATACGAATGCGGCAATGCAAAAATAGCACAAGGGCGAGATCACAGAGGTTCGCAACTAACTGGCCCAGATGGCAAATTCCTGCCAACCTGGTACCCTTCCCTCGCAACCTCTGCCCAACCCAAATAACGTGCTAACCCAGAAGCGCGTTATGAATCCAAATTCAGGCCAAACACATTTGATTTATCAGGCCCCTACTGCTCCGCCAGATGGGATGGAAGCTTCAACATCTTATGCGGGATTTCAGCAGCAACCACCCATCCTACCAAACCCAAACCAGAATCAGGCTGGATTAAACTCTGTAACAACACGTAGTGGTAAAACAACCCAAGACCCACATTATCCGAACCACTCCAAGCCTGATAATAGCCAAGACCCTAGGATAGTTATCCAAGATACCACTATCCCAGATCAAGAATCTGGACCTATCCTAGAGGAACCAACTAGGATCCCATTTCCTGAGGCCTTGACCAAAGGAAAAAAAATAACCAAACCCATGGCTCCCGAGGAGGATCTGGTTAAGCTCTTTGAACAGGTCCAGATAAACATCCCATTGATGGGTGCAATTCGCCACATACCGGCTTACGCAATATTCTTGAAAGACATATGTACCCGTAAACGTAAGCCGCGAACCAAGGATGGGAATCCAATCGTACTATCAGAGCAAGCCAGCTCTGTCATCTTGAGAAAACTCCCACCCAAGGCTAAAGACCCAGGAACTCCCTTGATTTCTTGTAAAATTAGTGAAACCCAATTTGATAGAGCCCTACTAGACCTAGGTGCTTCCATAAATTTAATACCTACATCCCTCCTTGATCGCCTTGAAGAATCTGAACTTAAACCCACTGAGGTGACATTGCAGTTAGCCGATCGATCCATCAAGTCACCTAGAGGAATACTTGAGGATGTCATTGTTAGGGTAAGAGATTTCTATTTCCCAGTGGACTTCATAGTACTGGACATGGATGCACCTAAGAACCCAAGGGACACACCAATCATATTAGGGAGACCCTTTTTGGTCACTGCTAGGGCCAACATAAACTGCGAAGAGGGCCAGATAGAATTAAAATTTGGGAACCAAAACCTGAAGATTGACATTTTTAAGGCCCAACAAGGGATTAATTATGGGGTTATAGAGGAAATATGTGATATCAAAGCCGTGGTTGATGAATTGCATATAGAGGACAACCTGATTATTCCTGATCAACCACTAGAGAATCAAAACCCGCTAACAGAGGAGTGCGAACATGATCTAGACACACCTATGACTCCTACCATTGCTCCTGATACAAACCCCGAACCACCCACTGCTGCTGACAATCCTGTCATGGAACTCAAACCCCTCCTCGAACATCTGAAGTACGTGTTTTTGGATTCAAATCAGACGTTTCCTGTGATTATCAACTCTCGACTCACACCTGACTAGGAACTCCGTTTGATTTCTGTTCTCCAGCAACATCGTAGAGCCATTGGATGGACTCTCGATGATTTGACTGGTATAAGCCCTTCATACTGCACACATCGAATCTACATAGAAGAAGGCGCACGACCTTCAAGAGAAATGCAAAGATGCCTGAACCCTAACCTACAGGAGGTCGTGAAAAAGGAGATCATAAAGTGGTTAGATGCAGGGATCATCTACCCGATCTCCGACAGTCGTTGGGTGAGTCCAATACAAGTAGTGTCTAAAAAGGCAGGACTTACCATCATCACGACTGAAACCGGAGAAGTCATTCCTACCTGAATAGCTAACTCGTGGAGAGTCTGCATTGATTACAGAAGACTCAATTCCTCCACAAAGAAGGACCATTTCCCACTGCCGTTTATTGATCAAATCCTCAAAAAACTAGCGGGAAATAGGTTCTTCTGCTTTCTTGAAGGGTACTCCGGTTACAATCAGGTGGCAATCCATCCAGAGGACCAAGAAAAGACCACATTCACCTACCCCTTCGGGACGTACGCGTTTCGAAGGATGCCATTCGATCTCTGCAATGTAATTGCAACTTTGCAGCGGTGCATGCTTGCCATATTCTCAGATATGGTAGGTGATTATCTGGAAGACTTCATGGATGACTTTTCAGTTTTTGGATAATCATTTGACGATTGCCTCCAACACTTGGTCCAAATACTCAGGCGATGCATCGAGGTGAATTTGGTTCTTTCCTGGGAAAAGAGCCATTTCATGGTGCCTGAGGGAATTGTCCTGGGACATTTAATCTTGGAGAAAGGCATCCAAGTGGATCGAGCTAAGGTTAACCTGATTTCCAAGTTCCATATGCCTAGCTCAATTAAGGACATCCGATCCTTTTCGGGGCACGTCGATTTTTACCGTCGATTTATCCCTGATTTCTCCAAAATCGCGCGCCCCCTTACCAATCTTCTCTCCAAGGATGTGCCTTTCAAAATTTCCAAGGAATGCACTCAAGCATTTGAGGTCCTACGTGACCGAGTCACCCAAGCCCTAATCCTACAGTCCCCTGATTGGTCTCAACACTTTGAGATCATGTGCGATGCATCTGACTTCACTGTAGGAGCGATTTTGGGGTAGAAAAGTGACGGGAAACCTGTGGTCATTTACTACGCCAGCAAAACACTGGATGAGGCTCAGCGTAACTATACAATTACTGATAAAGAGCTACTGGCCGTAGTATTTGCCCTGGAAAAATTCAGATCATACTTCTGGGTTCCTGTGCTATCATATACTCGGATCACACAGCTGTGAGGCATCTCCTTGCAAAGAAGTACGTGAAACCTCGATTAATTCGATGGATCTTGCTGTTGCAAGAATTTGACCTTGAGATTCATGACAAGGCAGGAAAGCAAAATGTGGTAGCTGATCACTTGTCCCGCCTTCCTTCTGAAATAATTGACCCTTCTGGACCTATCACAGAACATTTTCCTAATGAGCACCTCCTGACTATCAGTACAAGTCTTCCATGGTTCGCTGATATAGTTAATTACCTGGCATCACATCAGATTCCGCTCGATTGGCCGAAGGCCAAAAAGGACAAATTGCATTCAGATGCCAAGTATTACCTATGGGAAGACCTATATCTATTCCGCATTGGTGCTGATCAGATAATTCGACGGTGCGTCGCGGAAGTGGAAATCAAAGACATACTCTCATTCTGCCATGACCAGGCATGCGGTGGACATTTCTCAGGACATAAAACCGCATCAAAAGTCCTTCAGTGTGGCTTTTACTGGCCCACAATTTTCAAGGATGCATACGATCACTGTAAGGCATGTTCCCGTTGCCAGACTCTGGGCAACATGAGCCATAGAGATATGATGCCTCTACAGCCGATCTTGGTATGCGAAATTTTTGATATTTGGGGGATTGATTTCATGGGACCCTTCCCGATCTCGGATGGCTTCGAATACATCTTACTCGTAGTTGACTATGTCTCCAAGTTGATAGAAGTCATTCCGACCCGAACCAACAATCATAAAGTTGTTTTAAAATTCATTCATCAAAACATTTTCTCAAGGTTCGGGATCCCACGTGCTATAATTTCCGACGGAGGGACCCATTTCACTAACGCTCAGTTCAGGTCACTGATGACCAAATACGGGGTGTCACATCGAATCTCTACTCCTTACCACCCCCAAGCTAATGGTCTAGCTGAGCTATCTAATCGAGAGATCAAGAAGATCCTTCAGGTTACTGTTCGACCTGATAGAAAAGATTGGTCTTCTCGGCTTCCAGAAGCATTGTGGGCCTATAGGACTGCCCACAAAAGCCAATTAGGAATGTCTCCCTTCAGACTAGTGTACGGGAAGGCATGTCACCTCCCCGTCGAGTTGGAGCATAAAGCCTATTGGGCAGTACGGACCTGTAATCTGGATCTTTCTAAGGCTGGAACCCACAGAAGACTTCAAATGAGCGAGATCGATGAATTACGCCACGACGCGTATGAGAACTCACGAATTTATAAAGAACGGGTTAAAGCTTTTCACGACAAACACATTTCTAGAAAGGTCTTTCATCCTAGTCAAAAGGTTTTACTCTTTGATGCTCGACTCAAATTATTCCCAGGGAAGCTAAGATCCAAGTAGGTCGGACCCTACCTAGTCCGACAAATCTTCGGAAATGGAGCCATTGAAATCAACCCACTCAGCCACGATTCTGAACCCTTTGTTGTGAACGGTCAGAGACTCAAGCCGTTCATTGACATGACCGATATAGATTTGGCTGACTCAACCTTTACCCTCCATTCCTCTTGAGCTCATTGCGCCCAGCCGATGGTGTAAAACTCAGCACTTAACGGGAGGCAACCCGTCATTCTTTGAAAAACCCGAAACCTTTTCTGGCATCTCTATGTGGAATTCATATTGCACTTTAGGGTTCATCCATTAGAACAGCCGACTTCACCTCAGGTATACCTACCAAAGATTAAAAATCGTTCACAACAAGTCACTTCGACCCATTCACTCACCACACACCTGTCCTAATGCATGAACTAAGCTGAAATCGAACCCACCTAATTTACAATGGGGACATTACAAATCTTTGGCATGGGGGGGTATGAAAGTGCAAAATGTCAGGAAAATTCATATAAAGGGTTTCAATCAATAAATAAAAAAAAAGGCTTGAAGGAGGGGAGGAACAATTCAGGGTCATACAAATGAGAAGAGAAAAAAAAGAGTAAAATGACAAAAAGGAGCATAAAATGAAAATGAAGAGAAATAGTCATTAGTAAAAGATTAAGGGGTTAACTGAAGTTCTAGACCAAATCAAGAAAAAGAAAAAGTGCTGAGGAGACATAATAAGAGATTAGCGGAAACGCTGGTCTTAGGCCTCTTGGGCTAGATTCTTTAGCTTAAAAATTCATGTATCCGTTAAAATCTGGATAATCCTCAAGAGGTTGGGGAAAATGCGAAGCTTAAGTATTAGGTCTAAGGCTTAGGAAGTATTCGACCTCGTTAACTGACCTCCGATTTGCGGGATTCGATAACCTAAGCACCCCAAATTCACACACAGTCTGGTTCAGTGCACATAAACATCCAAATCACGCAAAAAGCGTTTAATGTTCTGAAAAAGTCACCTAGATTAGGAGAAGCAATCAACACAAATTGATTTGGATGAGTTCTCGGCGCGGAGAGGCGGGAAATTCCCCTCGAAGATGCGTAACAACATATCGTCTCCTCGGTGCTTGTCTCTTAGGATATTTAAATATCCTACTGGGGGCATGTAAGCACTCTGCTGGTTCAGATACCATGGGCGACATTATCATGAAATTTCGATCGCCAGGGTCTGAATTCGGCCACGGAACGCCATGGGCGGGATTATCTCGAAATCTCGAAAGCCAGGGTTCTGGGGTTGCCATGGGCGGGATTATCTTGAAATCTTGAAAGCCAGGGACCCTTGAGGATTGATGATAGGGATGAGGAATCCGATACAGACCGTGTTGAGAAGCTAATCCGAAGCTTGAAATAAAAAGAAAAGAGAGAGAAAAGCTCTCCAAACAAATAAATCTTCTATCTCTCTCTTACAAAAATGCACTACAAACTGAACTTAGGCTAAAAATGTCTCAAGCACGTGTGCTTTAACCGCGGAGTCCACCAAACCCTAGGTTAGTTTTTGTGAGCCTTAGAAACCTTTGCGGAGGACTGAGGCTAAAGCGGGTCAGGTCCGGATTTTGGTTGGTACTTGAGTACCTATAGGCCTATCGTCGGCATTCCTACCTAATCACAAAAGAAAAGGAGAAGCACTTATCATGATTGTTGACAGACACTCTGGGTCTAGAATGGAAGTTAAAACCTTGGAATTTTGTTAAGGGACTAGCAAAAGCTAGGCATGGGGGTATGATGAGAGCCTCATCAAGAACCATAACTAGCTCATTTTGACCCAATAAAGAAGATAAAAGCTCCTACATAACCTAGAAGAGGGCCTAAATAAAGGAATAAGTGCTCTGAGAAGAAAACATGAATTAAAGGGTAAAACTACAATTTTACCATTGCAGTACATAAATGGGATTTCTAAGAAGCAAAACATAGGTCAAATGGTCTAAATGAGATAAAAAGTGGGTTGAGTCAATCAGAAATGGGTTTATGTGCAATCTAGGAATTAAATGACATTTGGTAACCCTAAAACAGACCTGCTTAAATTTACAAGGTTCTGGTCAGGATAAAAATCAAGTAAACCCTCTAAAAATCATTGAAAAATACTCCTTAGGGTTTATAACACTTAATGTGGCCTTTGGAACCTAGTTTGACCTAGATTAGTGTCCTAGCCATTCAATTAACCTAATTTGGGTTTTTATGGAAAATGTCTAGTCAAATGAGGTCAAACTTAAAATCCAACTTCACCATTGGATTCCTTAGGTCCAAATTAGGTTTATACCAAAATTTGGACCTAAGTGGAGGTCATCTTGACCTACTTTGCAATTTAGTACACCAAAATCACAACTTGGTCCTTATCTTTTGAAAATCATTGCAGAGAGCCCCCTAAGTTCCTCGCCACCTTTGCAATCAGGTCCTGCCGCCATTGTTAGGGCAGAACCGATCTCCGCCGAGGTTTAGCGAGGGATTACTCTCTGATTCCTCAGAGATTCCTTCCCAGAAATGGAAGGGAGATTCTCTGAGGAATTCCCTTCCATCTAAAGCCAATCACGATCTCTGGTGTGAACCCAATCACTCGTGTGAACGCAAGAGGGATTTGGGTATCCACCTTCTTTCCTTCTCCGGCAAGCCGGCGGAGGTAATTGCACGCCCTCCACGCACTAGAAGGTTCGGCCAACACCTATAAAAGGATCTTCAGACCTGGCTGCAAATCTTCAGCCTTGTTTTGATGGAGATTCCCCCAAGTTTTCCTCCCTTCCATCTCCGGCCAAGAAACCCGCAAGCTCCGGTGACCTTCTCCCCTCCTTCTCGTCGCTCTGCTGCCATACCAGCAGCAGAGTCAACTTCGCCTCTTCCTCCCACGTCGCACCGTACCAAGCGCGCGTGCCCCTGACCTCATCCTCATCGTCGGTCCCTCCCTCAGGGTTCTTCTTCTCCGACGATGGTAGCTACGTGCCTTCCACTCCGTTGCCTCCCTCCCTTCCAGAACACTCCAGATACCTTCTCCATCTTTCCCTCTCTCTTTTCTCCTTGTTATTTTATTTAATTGCCCCCCGACATTGCCTGACCACCTCCATCTTCCTCGCCTCTGACCGACCTCCGACGAGCCGCATCCACCATTCCGCCCCTCCACACGGCTCGCCAATCATCTCATAAGTTCCATCCCACCACAAGGAACAATCTCCGCCCCTCCACTGCCACTCCACACCTCCACAGTAACCCCCCAAACTCACCCACACCGCCGGTCATAGGTCAACCTAGGCATGCACGCCTAGGACGTCCCACGACCTGCAGCACCATTCACCACCATCGCCGTGCCACGGCGAAGGTGCCCAGCTGGTCTGCTTAGGCCAATAGGTCGTGCTTGTGTTTGACATAATTTTAGTCCTGTCGCCATTGATGGTTTAAGCAGCTTCGCAGCAGCTCCAGGCATCAGGTCTTCCAGGCTTCAGGCATAGCAGATTAGCGCGAGCAGTGCGAAGCCCTCAAGTCCAGCAAGGAGCGCTGCGAAGCCCACAGCTTTGTCAATTGCACGAAGAAAGCTCTGCAGGCATGCGTGAGATTGGGGCAGGCTAGATAGTCCCACATCGGTGAAACACAACGTGCAGGTATGCTTTAAATTGAATTTGTGTTATCTGCTATTCGCCTCCGAATGCACAGGGGTGAGGTCCCTCACCTGACCCACTCGCCTCGTTCTCGGTTTCACCTCGTGGATCTGGCGGGATCCGACCTAACCCTAACCTGAGCAGTCCCCGCGCATCACCCACCTACCAATGCGCCTGGTCCCAGGTGCGAGATCCGACCCAAATACCCGTGGCTCTAGGAAAGCGTCCTTGAGCGAATTACAGAGAGAGAGATAGACGTACGGGTAGAGGGGAAGGGTTAGGTTTTGCTTCCCTGTGTGCAGGCAGGTCGGGCGGTGAAGAGAGGAGACTTAGTCGCAAGGAGAAGCAAGAAGAAGCAGAAGAAGAGAAGAAGGAGAAGAAAGAAGGACTGCAGACAAAAAGAAAGAAGAAGACAGAAGAGAAACAAAGCCAGAAGAAGAAGCCTTCGCAGGAAAGAGAAGAGAAGAGAAAGAAGTTCAAGGAAGAAAAAGACCTGTGGATCAGAATAAAAGAAGAAGAGCCAACGAAGAAGAAGAAGGTAGAGGAGAGAAAGAAGACTTACTTTTAAGACATCTGATAAAGAAATTAGACATCCAATTCTACTTTCTTTTAGCAATTCTTTTTATAACTCTCTCTCTTTGAATCAATTGTTTTCATTTAAAAGTTGTATTCTTTGGTTTTAAAAGTGCTGAGATTGCTCCTTGTGTTTGACCTCGGATACTCTAGTTTTTCGAGTAATAAAATACTCTTTATTTGTTGACGATGCTTGATCACCTATACTACGATGTAATAACTGTTAAAACCTGATCGAGCAAGTCGCTTCAACACTGTGCTTGGGCAGAGCAGCTGGAGTAGCATGCGCTCTGTGTGCACGGCTGGAGGCGAGGGCCAGTGGCTGCTAGGGGCGCGCTGTCGCTATTGCTGGAGGGCGTGCGGCAGGTGCTGCCTACAGAGATGCAGCAAGGGAGGTGCAGGTGGAGGTGCAGCACTCTGCACGGGCGGGGTTGTTGTGAGGAGTGTGCACTCTTCTGCTGGAGGGCTCTGCTATGCGTGGCACGCGCGACAGGAGATGAGGGGCCCCGAGGAGAGGCACTCTCGGCCTGGAAGTGGAGGGCAGCTACTACAGGAGTGCGGAAAGGGCTGAGGTGCAGGGATGGTGCTGGTGGTTGAGGAGCTGATAAAGAAGAAGCATGGTGATGTAGGGACTCTGATTGGCGGTGTGGGCTGTCACACCACACGCCCAAGGTGGTGGAGTCGCGCTGCTGCAATTGAGGCCAGTGGTGAGGAGCAGATAAGAAACTAGGTTCTCTGTGCAGTGAGGAAAGGGGTGATGGCCTGCTTTGAACGACAACCATTCCTCCTCCTTTGTAGCCACAGCTACAAAGATTTTGAAATTCAAACAGGCCACCGTCGAGTGAATGCACAGGAGGAGGAGGCGGAGATGGAGCAGTTACCTTACTAAAAGGAGAAGAAGAAAAATAATAAAATAATTAGGCTTATTTATACATAACTCCTTAACTTCTATATTAATTAAAATAATGTATGTAATGCACCTAATTAATTAACTAATCAAATGTATGCCATTCTAGGTTAATTCTAAATGCATTTAGATATGGATGCCATACATGAATTATGCACTTAAGCTAAAAATATGAATTAATTTAATTACATCCTAATGTATGCTATCTAAATGTTAAAATTAACTTAATGTCGAGGCACTTAAATACTTAAATAGCTCACAAATATGGGCTAGTCAAATATCCCCATGCCTAGTTTTTGCTAGTCCTTAGCAAATCTAGGCAATAACCTAACACTCCAAGTAGACTAGCCAACCCAATCGTTCTTTCTTTAGAAACATACTAAGTTCATACTTTAGACCTAAGGTTCCCAAGTAGTTGCTAAATTACAAACTAGGTTGCCTAAAGACAAGTTGTGAGCACAGGTTTCCTTGATTTCTAAGTCTACCCTGGGGTTTATTGATCCCCAAGATTAAAGCATCCGTGCATGTGCATTGGTCTGAGTTATTTGAGGTTGGTATGATTGCCAACCTAGAGAGGAAAAAGGATATATATATTTTTGTTTGATTCCTCTAAGTCTAACCTTGGATCAGCTATCAACACGGACTGTGTCGGATTCATTGTCCCCATCACCGTACCTTGAAGGGTGCTTGTCTTTCGATGCTTCGAGATAGCACCACCCATAGCGACCCCAAGAACTCCTGCCAATCAACACTTCGAGATAGTATCGCCCATGGATTTCTTAAGCGAATTTATGCCTATGGCAATCGGCACTTCGAGATAGGGCTGCCCATGGTACCTGAACCGCACAATGTGCTTACATGTCCCTAGTAGGATGAATATCCTAAGAGATAAGCATCGAGGAGGTAACATTTTATCATCTCACCCTCAAGGTGAGTATATACTTCACCTCTCCTGCGGCAAGAATTCCTCCAATCAAATTGTGTTTTCAAGCTTCTCCTAAGTCAAAACTAAGAGAACCAACTTTTCTTAAAGAAATGAATTAGGGTGATCACTTACTTACACAAGACCAAGTGTGTGTGAAATTTGGATGCTTAGGTTACAAGCACCCGTAAACCAAAAGGTAGAAGAAGACTCCAGGTACTACCCAGCCTTTAACTCAATCCCTAGCTTTCCTTCCTCAACCTCTTAAGGAATGGTCCACAACTTAACTCCCACTTAAGTTTCTAAGTCCACAAAGGACCCTAAAGGTCTAAAGCTAGTAACTCACTTAGCTTCTAAAGTTCGACACCTAGAATCAACTTAGTCTAACCTAAAGTTCTGGTCTGCTTAAGAATGTAGGACCCAGCCAGTTAAGCTCAATAATACAAAATATTTTTCTTCTTGTTTCTTTTTTTTTGAATGCAATATGCATGAATGAATGCAAAATGTAGACATGCTATAAACAGATGCCTCAGGTCCTCTCCCCCATGCCTAGTTCTAACAATGTCCTCATTGGAAACAAAACAGTTAAAGGAAGATATTACCTGAGGCAGAGAATGACAGGAGTTAAGGCTCCTCAAGAGTGACCTCATCAACCAGATGGCCATCCAAAGTAATGTATGGTTTTAACCATTGATTGTTGACGATAATGGGAGTTGTTGAAGAGGAAGGGCTTTTAATCTCCACAACTCCATGTAGAAACACTTTAGTGATTATATAAGGCCCATCCCAACGAGATTTTAATTTCCCTGGAAAAGCTTAAGTCTGGAATTGAAAAGCTAGACTTGTTGGTTGGGCTCAAAGGTCTGTCTACTTATCATGCAAGACCTTAGTTCTCTTTTTTTAAGCTTGAGAGGTGTCATAAGCATCATTCCTCAGCTCCTCAAGCTCACCTAATTCCAGAAGTCGTGCTTTACCTACCTTTTCTAAATCCATGTTAACCATTCAAATAGCCCAAAGTGCCCTATGTTCCAACTCAATGGGTAAATGGAATGCTTTCCCATACACAATCCGAAAGGGAGATGTACCCAAAGGGGTCTTATAGGTCGTTCAATACGCCCACAAAGCATCATCGAGCTTTTGGGACCAGTCTTTCCTATCAGGTCTAATGTTCTTTTCTGAAATATTCATTATCTCCCTATTCGACACTTCAACCTTGCCACTCATCGGAGGATGGTAAGGGGTAGCGACCTTGTGAGTCACTCCCAGACTCCTGAGTAGCAGATTGAAGTGGTGGTTTTGAAAATCAGGTCCCCCATCACTTATAATGGTCTTGGGGTAGCCAAAACGAGATATGATATTGGCCTTCACAAATTTCAAAACCACATAGTGGTCATTTGTGCACGAAGGAATGGCCTCTATTCATTTAGAGACATAATCAACTGCCACCAAGATTTATTCATAACCATGGGACGAAGGGAAGGGGCCCATAAAGTCAATTCCCCACTGATGGGAACACCATCATGAGCCATAACTAGATCATTTTGACCCAATGAAGAGAATAAATGCTCCTATATAACCAAATGAAGGTCATAATTCACTACACAACCATTCTGATTGGAAAATAAGAGACTAGGGTTAAAACTGTAATCTTACAATTACAGTACAACCATGGGTTTTCTTAATGGCTAAACAAAATTCAAATGGTCTTAATAGGTTTATAAGTGGGTTGGATTTGACAGAAAAGGGTTTGTGAGTAGCCTGTGAATTAAAAGACTTATTGAAACCTTAAAACAGACCCACTTGATTAACCAAGGTTCTAGTCAGGATAAAATTCACTTAAACCCTAAAAAAATCATATAAAAATATCCTCTAGGAGTTAGTACCTTCAATTTGGCCATTGGAACCTATCTTAACCTAGAACGGGGTTTCAGACAAATATTTAACCTAATTTGTGTTTTTGCATAAATTTCCCAGACAAATATAGTCAAACCAAAAATTCAACTTCACCATTGGATTCCTTAGGTCCAAATTAGGTTTGTACCAAAATTTGGACTTAAGGGGAACTGATCTTGACCTAGTTTGCAAAAAGGTCCAGTCTGATTACATTGTTACCCCTATCTTTCAAAAACCCTTACAAACAACCTTGTAGCTTCTTCATCATTTTCACAAATAGGTCCCTCCAAAATTATAGTGGAGGAATCCTCCTCCAGTGAGCTTTGAAAGGAGGTTTCTCCTTGATTGCTCAGAGAATCCCCTCCAAAATTGGAAGGAAGATTCTCTAAGTAATCCCCTCCAATATAAACCCAGTTTGATGCCCTAATTATTTCCCAATCTCCCATTCGAACACATGAGAGAATTGGGTCTTTTGAAGCTTCCATCTCCGGTGGAACTTGCCTTGCTTGGAAGCTTGGCTACCAAGCACAAAACCTCCTTAAAGACCTATTTAAAGACTCCCCAGATCCAACCGAGTCTCCTCAGCTTGAATTTAGGGCCGGATTCCCCCTCTATTCTTCTCTCCCTCTCCAGCCACAATCTCCGCAAGCTCCCGCAGCTTCTCCCTCGCTCTCTCATCACCCAACTACAATACCAGTGGTCAGGTTAACTCCACCTCATTCCTCCACATCACGCAACACCGATCGACGTCGCCTCTGCCTCATCTTCGCCACCGCCTCACCTATGGAGCTTCATCTTCCCCACATCCGGTAACCATATCGACATGGGATTCTATCCCCTTTCATCTCTTAGAAGTAGGTTTCTAGTCTCTCTCTCTCACACTTTCTTTCCCTCTATCTATTTCCTTAAATCGTCCACCGACGACATTGACCACCGTCCCCTTCTCCACCTCCATTGATACCTCCGGTAAGGTGCTCCCATTGCTCCGCACCTCCATCCACCTCGCCGACCACCCTACATCCTCCACCTCGACTCCCTGATCACATCCCCTCACTCCAATCTCTCCATCAGCCACCCAAACACCCCACTGAACACACCCACTCACATGCCCACAGTAAGCCCTAGATATGCCACCATAGCCACCCACACGCCACGAAACCACTCCCATCACATTCATCATGGTCCAGCAATGCTCCCTGAGTGATTTGACGTGGCCGCAAGGCCGTTATTATGATTTCAGGTTCGTTGCCTATTCACTTGCATGCGCATAAAAGGAAAAAGTGTTAGAGGATCTTCGCCTCCAACACTGAGGGTGAGGTCCTCCGCCCCTCTCTCACCGGACTCGTCCTCTTCATAACCCGTAGACCTGGCCATGACCCGACTACCCGACCTATTCACTCCTCGCTCACCACACATGCCGGTGAGCCTAGACCTAGGTCTCTGTTAGGTCCAATTACCTGATCGGTTAAGGCTCTAGGAGAGCAGTTCTAAAATAGAAATGAGAGAAAGAGAGAGGAGAGCTATGCAGGGGAAGGGGGGTTTTACTCTGAGGAGTTTGCCTTCGACACTTAGCCAATTCAGAGAAGAAGAAGAGGAGGTTAGGCAGAAAAGGAAGAAGCTGAAGAAGAAGGAAGTAAGGTAGAAAGAGCAAAGGAAGAAAAGAGAAGGAAGGAGAAGATAGAGAAAGCTAAGGAAAGAAAGAAGAGAAAGAAGAAGAAGGCTCGCAAAGGCAAAAGAAGAATAAGAAGAAAAGAGAAATCAAAGAAAGAGATCAGAAGAAGAAAAGAAGGAAATGCACTATAGCCAGAGTCATTTAAGATGTCTAATTTTGCAATCAGACGTCGAAATTTATATTTTTCTTCTTTAATTAGTTTGAGTAACTATTATCTGGTCTACAATTCTTTTTACTCTTGGCTTACTCATATGCTCTACATTCATGATTAGTTTTTAAGTAATGATTTGTGTTCAAATTGCATTAATTTCCTTGTTTATTGTGTGAATTTCATTTGCACCCTGTGTTCGACCTCGAAATATATTCGAGTAATAAAATTTTATTTGTTTTGAATGCTATTTCGGTTGTACTACAACACAACACTCTTAAATACCGATTCAGCACTCTCAACATTTTTACGCCGTTGCTGGGAGCAACGCTCAATTCACCACTGTTCTCTGCATTATTTGATTATATTTGAGCACTAACTTGCCCTATTTGCCTTATTATGGTTTTGTGAGGTACTTGACAAGGAGATCTTCCACACAAATCAACCACTCCAAGGCAGGTAACTTCTCTTTTCTTCCCTAATCAACCTCCTAATCTTGGGAAGACAAAAAGGAAATAATCAATTAGGAATCACCTGCCTTATTTTCGTAGTAATTATCATTTCAAAGGCAAGTTTCCTAATTTGCGAAATTTTTTTTTCAAATCTCATTGAAGTTGAAGCGATTCTAGAGATCCTACCTCAAAATTCCTATGACTATTAGAACTATGCTTAATTTCTAATCTTCTTGGACTACGTAGTTCTTATTTGATGTCCAAGGAGAACATATTTGAAGATCAAAGTGGACTTGAAAATAGAACCAATTAGGGTTTCTGCATTAGGGTTTTGGAGTGCTAGTCACACTTGCCAGCATAAAAGGAAACAAACCCACCCGCATTTGTGTGATACGCAAGCCCTTGATTGAAAGGATCTAATCCAAAAAAACACTAAAATCAGGCTCTAAAATCACTTGAACCCTAAAATCCTTGGACCTAATAACCTGGGAGTCAAATCAAGGTGATTTCTAGGTCCTAACCTAGAGTCATTCTGCCATCTTTAGGGTAGGTCAAGTAAACTTGGATTACATTGTAGACCAACCAACCTCCAAATTAGGTCACAAGTCAAATCAATTACTAATTCAAGTGAAAACAAAGGCACAAAGTAGGAAATAAAACTGGTAGACTTAAGAGGTCAAGTTATGCATTCTGGTCTGCCTAGACCCTTAGTGACAAGGAAGGTCGAGTGGGGAAACCCTGTAACCGGTGGGAGCGCTCTACCGTGTAGGAGTCCTTGCGGGACTCTCCCTTCCTGGCTGCCCAGGTAATTCTCAGGTGGATGACTTTTTGATCAAAGGGTATCATCCACCCTGAGACTATATAGTCCAAAAAATCTTTGGGTGCCTTGATTGGGTCAGTATCACATCCAGTTCCTCATCCCTTCCATTTAGAGCACACACATATTTTCAGTGGGATTCTCTTTCAAATCAAATCACTTCATTCTAAACTTGAATTTTGATTCTACATCTTGATTCCACCATCTGATTCAACTATGCAGTTTGGTTACTTAGGAAGACCATTAAAGAAACTTGAATCACAATGATCCATAAGAAATAGGATGGTTGAGGATGCCCTTAAATTTTATGACATTGATTACAAAACCTCAAAACTAGTAGAAGACATTCAAGTTAGTGTACCAACAACGGCAACCTTCATCATAAATTGTGCCCAATTATTATTAATAGAAGCAACAAAGGGATCAACTCGGGATATTCTCATAACAGGATACATTGAGATTAAAAACTTGCATAACTTTGAATATCTCCAATGCCTGACAAATTCTACACTTTGGGAAAAACACCAAGATGATCTTGAAAAATGGGAAGAGATGATGAAATTGTTGAAACAAGTTATCGATCAAAAATACTTGTACATGCGTCAAATAGTTAGTGAAACATCTTGTAGTAATATTGAGGATCAACATGATTTCCCAAAACCTAGGTTTGAGACACGAGGTTGTTGTGAATCCACAACCCAGATGGAATACAACATACCTGATCTTGAAATAGGTTGGGAGGTCCTAATTGTAGGAGAACACGATTTTGAGCTAGCCTTAGAAAACCAAAACCTTGATTCACCAAACATAGAATTCCTAGACTCTAATAATGATAAGATTGAATCAAAACCTCTTGAGGGTGTAAATTCCATCCCTTATTTTGATAAGGTGACCCTCAAAGGCAATTATGGCCAAGATTCTAGTAATTCAACCCACATCCTTAGCCTAAAATCTGGATCTAAATCTTATTAGGATGATTACAAGGCCCCATATGACGACAATCAAAGTTCGAATTGGAATTATGATTATGGGCTTTTATTTGATGAATGCACCTCTCCAACATCCTTAAAGATATAGATTGATTTTTCGGAACTCACGCCAATCTACGATATAGAAATCGAGGAGTTGGAAGAGTGGGGTTTTGATTAGGTCTTTCCTACAAGCCTAGAACTTGAGCCCAGATCCTATAGGAACACCTCTTTAAGCTCAGAATCTACAGATAGGCTAGATCAAAGTCAGGTTGCTGAATCTACATCTTGTGATTTATTCTGTGGTGGAACCTCTGATCTCGAATCGACTTTAGAACCTGATTCTCCCAATTTCTCTGATGATTTCGAATCATACTATGATTACGGAGAACCTTTGTTTCCTGATGACAACGAGCCAATCTACGACCTCAGCACACATGATCCATTCTCCATCTCTGACTCTGAGGTCCCGAATCCCGGATCATTGATTCAAAATCTTGTTCCATTGAGAGGGAATCATTTCTTTTTGATCCTTAAGAATCAAAACCAAAAAGTGCCGAGAGTGACTACAACCCAAAATTCGAATCGTTTCTTGACCTAGATTTTCTTCATCCTATAAACACTCTTCAGGCATTTACCTTTGAATTTGATGGCTACTATGAGGACTCTTTAAATGAACCCACCTTTAAACCTTTTTTTGAGCCCTCATACACAATTTTTATTGAAGCCACCTCCTCTACATATACAAAACCTTCCCAAACCTGTTTTCAACCCTAACCTGCAATCGAACTCAATTTCTATTCTGATTCCCCTCTCATTAAGCCAATTGCAAATGATTCGCCTCTACATTTTTATCGTGTTTCGGACATCGATCAGGCTACAAATCAAGCCCCATCCTTCTCTGATCACTCCTGTAGGGTTCCTACGTCATCCACTGATTCTTTTTCATTTGAGGATCCCTACTTTGACCAGGCTGATCCAACTCACCCAAACATTGGATTCACACTTCCGTATCATTCTTAGCTTCACAGCATATGGTGGGTTCCACATCTCTTGATCCACCTGTATCAACCCACCAGAGTGATTGGGTTTGCGCTGCATCATCAGCTTGTTGGTTTCAACAAGCACCTGGTTGGACCAACCAGGCATTTGATTAAGGTGCTTTTTCTACAAAACTCATCTGATTTAACCACTCCTTCTTCATACCATCTCCCACTCGGCTGAAGGCGTTGAATTTAGCGCTTAACAGGAGGCAACCTGTCATTCCAGAAAACTAAGATCCTTCTGATTATCCTTCTGTACTTTACATCTATTAGACCCTGGGTTTGGTTTTAGAATAGTCTATCCCACCTCTTGTACATGTTCCAGAGCTTGAAATCATTCGCAACTGTCATCCCAACCTATTCGCCCACTCGATAATCCTGTTCTAAATTCCTGAACCCAAAACTATTTCATACCCTCCATTTACAATGACATTGCAAAACTTAGGCATGGGGGTGGTAAACTGCAAACATTCAAAAATCAAAGTTCAGAAGGGTTCTCACAAAAAAATCACAAATCCCAAAAATACCAAAAATGCAAAAAATTTTGAAAAAAAATAAAAAAATGAGAGACAATTTTGAGGGCATACAAATTTTGAGGAAAAAAGGGGGAAAAGTGAAAATTGTCAAAAAGGAGCACAAGTTGAAAAAGAAAAAGAGATAGTCATTAGTAAGAAATTAAGGAATTGACTTAGCTCTAGACCATATCAAGAGAAAAAGAAAATGAAAAGAAAAAAGTGCTAACAAAACACAGAAGAGAGTAGTAGGAACGTGGATTTTAGGCCTCTTGGACTATGACCATAAGCTTAAAAATTCAAGTACCCGCTAAGATCTGGATAGTCCTCAAGAGGTTGAGGAAAATGCGAAGCTTAAGCATTAGGTCTAAGGCTTAGGGAATATTCAGCCTCGTTAACTGACCTCTAGTTTGCGAGACTCGGTAACCTAAGCACCCCAATTCACACACAGTCTGGTTCAGTGCTCATAAGTATCAAAATTATGCAAATGTGTTTAAATTGTTCTGAAAAGGTCGCCTAGATTAGGAGTGGCTGATCAACATAAGTAGGTTTGGACGAATTCCTGGTGTAGAGAGGTGGGAAATTCCCCTCGAAGATGTGAAATAACATATCGTCTTCTCGGTGCTTGTCTCCTAAGATATCTACATATCCTACCGGGGGCATGTAATCACCCTGTGCTAGTTCAGATGCCATGGGTGGCATTTTCCCAAAATTTTGATTGCTAGGGTCTGAATTTAGCTACAGAATGCCATGGGTGGGATTATCTCAAAATCTCGAAAGCCAAGGTTCTAGGGGTTGCCATGGGTGGTGCTATCCCGAAGCATTGACTTCCAGGGACCCTTCGATGATTGATGATAGGGACTAGGAATCCGATACAGGCCGTGTTGTGGAGCCAATCAGAAGCTAGAAATAAAAAGAAAATAGAGAGAAAACTCTCCAAGCAAAGAAAATTCCTCTGTCTCTCTCTTACAAAAATGCAGTACAAATTGAACCGAGGCTAAAATATGTTACAAGCACAGGTGCTTTAACCACGGAGTCCAACAAACCTTAGGATAGTTCCTGTGGGCCTTAAAAACCTTCGCAACAAACTGAGGCTAGAGCTGATCAGGTCTGGATCTTGGTTGGTACTTGTGTACCTCTAGGCCTACTATTGACATTCTAACCTGATCTATAGAAGAAAGCACACACCACAATTTTGAGCATCAAAAAGACTACGTGGTCTAGAAGCAAAGTTAAAACCTTAGAATTTTGCCAAGGGACTAGCAAAAGCTAGGCATGGGGGTATGATAGGAACACCATCATGAGCCATAACTAGCTCATTTTGACCCAATGAAGAGAATAAATGCTCCTACATAACCAAATGAAGGTCATAATTCACTACACAACCATTCTAAGAGTAAAATAAGAAACTAGGGTTAAAACTATAATTCTACCATTACAGTACAACCACAGGTTTTCTTAATGGCTAAACAAAAGTCAAATGGTCTTAATAAGATTATAAGTGGGTTGGATTTGACAGAAAAAGGTTTGTGAGTACCTTGTGAATTAAATGACTTCTTGAAACCCTAAAATACACCCACTTGATTAACCAAGGTTCTGGTTAGAATAAAATTCACTTAAACCCTCTAAAAGTCATAGAAAAATATCCTCTAGGGTTTAGTACCTTCAATTTGGCCATTGGAACACATCTTGACATAGAATGGGGTCTCAAACAGATGTTTGCCCTAATTTGAGTTTTTGCATAAATTTCATAGTCAAACGTGGTCAAACCCAAAATCCAACTTCATCATTGGATTCCTTAGGTCGAAATTAGGTTTGCACCAAAAATTAGACCTAAGGGGAACTAATCATGACCTAGTTTGCAAAAATGTCCAGTCTGATTACATTTATATCCCTATCTTTCAAAACCCTTGAAAACAGGCCCCTAGCTTCTTCATCATTTTCACAAATAGGTCCCTCCACCATTATAGTGGAGGAATCCTACTCCGACGAGATTTGAAAGGAGGTTTCTCCTTAATTGCTCAAAGAATCCCCTCCAAAATTGGGAGATTCTCTGAGTAATCTCCTCCAATATGAACCCGATTTGATGCCCTAATTGTTTCCAAATCTCTCATGCGTTCGCATGAGAGATTTGGGTCTTTTGAGGCTTCCATCTCCGACGGATCTTGCCTTGCCTGGAAGCTTGGCTTCCAAGCACAAAACCTCCTCAGCGACATATTTAAGGACTCCCCAGATCCAACCGAGTCTGCTCAGCTTGAATTTTGGGGTTGGATTCCCCCTCTATTCTTCTCTCCCTTGTCCGCCACAATCTCCGCAAGCTCCGGTGGCTTCTCCCTCGCTCTCTCATTGCCCAATCACAATACCAGTGGTCGGGTTAACAACATCTCATTCCTCCGTGTCACACAACACTGGCCGACGTCGCCTCTACCTCATCTTTGCTGTCGCCTCACCTACGGAGGTTCATCTTCTCTACATTCGACAACCAAACTGGCATGGGATTCTGTCCCCTTTCATCCCTTAGAAGTAGGTTTTTAGACTCTCTCTCTCCCACAATTTCTTTCCTCTCTATTTCTTAAATCGTCCACCGATGCCACTGACCACCGTCACCTTCTCCTTCACCGGCGATACTCCAGCTAGGTGCTCCCATCGCTCCGCACCACCATCCACCTTGCCGACCACCCTACAACCTCTACCTCGACTCCCTGATTACATCCCTTCACTCCAATCTCTCCATCAACCGCCCAAACACCCCACCGAACACACCCACTCACACGCCCTCAATAAGCCCTAGATATGCCACCATATCCACCCACACACCACGAAACCACTCCTATCACATCCGCCATGGTCCGACGATGCTCCCTGAGCGATTTGACGTGGCTGTGAGGCCGTTCTTATGATTTCAGGTTCGTCGCCCATCCGCCATTAACGAGTGAAGCTTGAAGCTTGCTTGCTACGCTCCAGGCCTCGCTTTACTCCAGGAGACCACTCCAAGCTGCACGGAATCCTCTCATGCACGTATCCATGCCATCAAGTAAAGGCTTCAGCCTCTACGACCTTGCCAATTTAGCCACGCATCTGCTGCTGTAGTACGTAAAGGAAGGTGGGACATTTATTCCCACCTCGGAAGTGGAGAGCTACCCGCATGCACATAAGAGGAAAATGTGTTACAGGATCTTCGCCTCCAACACTGAGGGTGAGGTCCTCCTCCCCCCTCTCATCGGACTTGTTCGCGATATAACCCGCGAACCTGGCCACCACCCGACTACTTGACCTATTCACTCCTCGCTCGCAACACACGTTGGTGAGTCTGGACCCGGGTCTCCATTAGGTCCGATTACCCGACTGGTTAAGTCTCTGGGAGAGTGGTTCTGAAATAGAAAAGAGAGACAGAGAGAGGAGAGCTACGTAGGGGAAGGGGGTTTTGCTCTGAGGAGTTTGCCTTCGACACTTAGCCAATTTAGAGAAGAACAAGAGGAGGTCAATCAGAGAAGGAAGAAGCTGAAGAAGAAGGAAGTAAGGTAGAAAGAGAAAAGGAAGAAAAGAGAAGAAGCAAGGAGAAGACAGAGAAAGCTAAGGAAAGAAAGAAGAGAAAGAAGAAAAGAGAAATCAAAGGAAGAGATCAGAAGAAGAAAAGAAGGAAAAGCACTGTAGCCAGAGTCATTTAAGACATCTGATTTTGCAATTAGACATTTGAATTTATATTTTCTTCTTTAATTAATTTGAATAACTATTATTTGGTCTACAATTCTTTTTACTCTTGACATACTCATATGCTCTACATTCATGATTAGTTTTTGAGTAATGATTTGTGTTCAAATTGCATTAATTGCCAAGTTTAGTGTGTGAATTCCATTTGCTCCCTGTGTTTGACCTCAGAATATATTTGAGTAATAAAATTGTATTTGTTTTGAATGCTATTTCGGCTGTACTACAACACAACACTCTTAAATACCAATTCAGTGCTCTCAACACCTGCAAATCAAAAATTTCAATAGATTGAACAGGGTGTTGAGGCATCTCATTCCTCTTCCCAATCATTGTAGTCCATTCACATCTAATACAGGCCTTAACAAAATTATGAGAATCCTTAAATAACGAAGGACACTAGAAACTAGACTGGAGAACCTTAAAAGCAGTTTTCTTAACACCAAAGTGTCCTCCACAATGAAGTTCATGGCAAAAACTCAGCACACTTTGTTGTTCCTCTTCAAGTACACATCGTCTCAATACTTGGTCTTATCCAATTCTAAATAAGTCAGGCTCTTCCCAATGAAAGTATCTAGCTTGGGAAATGAATCTCTTTCTTTTCTGCTCGTCCCAAGAGCCAGGAGTTTCTCTAGTGACCAAGTAATTTACGGTATCAGCATACCAAGGTGAAGTTGGTGTTACCGGCATAAGGGTTTCATCAGGAAATGTCTCGCGGATGTCTCCAGATAGAGAGTCATTAAGTGGAAGGCGAGATAGCTGGTCAGCCACAACATTTTCTTGTCCTTTCTTCACGTATCTCCAAGTCAAATTCTTGAAGGAGTAGGATGCAGCTAATCAGATGTGGCTTAGAATCTTTCTTAGCAATGAGATGTTTCACTGCTGCATGATCAGTGAAAATAACCGCCTTAGACCTAAACTTCTCCAGTACAAAAACTATAGCAAGTAATTTCTTTTCAGTGACGATGTAGTTTCGCTGTGGCTCGGTTAAGGTCTTACTGGCATAATGCAGCACATGAGATCTTCCTTTAACCCTTTGTCCAAGGATTACTCCCACTGCTTAATCCAAAGCATCACACATCAGCTCAAATGGGAGTGCCCAATTAGGAGCTCGAAGAATAGGCATAGAGATCAAGGCCTCCACAGTTTGGAAGGCCTCGGCACAGTTTTAATCAATATTGAAGGATGATTCCTTCTCCAACAAGTCACAAAGTGACCTAGAAATTTTACTAAAATTTTTAATAAAGCACCTATAAAAGCCGACATGGCCCAGAAACGATCTAATTTTTTTGACATTCGTGGGTAATGGAAGTTTGGAAATAGAATCAATCTTGGCTTTATCTACTTCCAAGCCTCGCTTAAACACAAAATGCCCAAGTACAATTCCTTTCTGTACCATGAAATGGCTTTTCTCCCAGTTGAGGACTAAACCAATCTCCTTACATCGCTTCAACAAATTCTCCAGGTGCAGGAGACACTAGTCGAAAGATGAGCCATAAATGGAGAAGTCATCCATAAACACTTGAACACACCCATCAATCATGTCAAAAAAAATGGACATCATACACTGCTGGAAGGTTGCAGGGGCATTACATAATCCAAATGGCATACGCCTGAATGCAAAGGTACTGTAAGGACTCGTGAATGCCTTCTCCTGGTCAGCAGGGAAGACTGCAACCTGGTTGTACCCAGAATATCCATCAAGGAAGCAATAGTACTTATTCCCCACCAATTTCTCGAGAATTTGATCAATAAAAGGCAAGGGAAAGTGATCCTTCTAGGTAGCGGTGTTCAGCTTGCAGTAATCAATACAACCCTCCATCCAGTTGAGGGTCTAGTCACAACTTGTTCACCTTGGTCACTAAATTCCACAATAAAGCCTCCCTTCTTTGGCACCACATGAGTAGGACTTACCCATTTACTATCGACAATGGGATATATGATCCCAGCATCCAACCACTTCAGGATTTTCTTTTTAACCACCTCCATTATATTAGGGTTCAGACGTCTCTGCATGTCCCTAAATGGCTTGATGGAATCATCAGTATAAATGTGGTGCATGCAGAGTGTAGAGTCTATAACCTTAATGTCAGTAATGCTCCAAGCAATAGCTTCCTTGTGCCTAGACAAGCATTCAACCAGGGCTCCCTCCTGTGCCTCAGATAACACAGCCGTAATGATAACGGGGAGCGTATCATTGGCACCCAGGAAGGCATACTTGAGAGTGCCAGGGAGGGGTTTCAACTCAAGGTCGAGGGCTTGTATGGTTGTGGATTTCATAATAGATGTCCCCATCTCAGGTAGTAGATCTACCTTGGGCAGAGATGATGGGGAAAGAGACTCAACAGTAACACCCAGCAACTCCTCAAATTCTAGTATATCCCCTTCACATTCCTCCAAGAGATGGCAATGCTCATTTAGCATGACATGCTGAAGGGGGTCATCACATAACATTGCAAGGGTTGTCTCTTCAAGCAGGTCATCTATCACCTTAACTTGAGAACAATCCTCAAGCTCGGCTTGTTTATAAGCATCAAACACATTAAGCTGGATTTCCTGTTCCCGAAGCCCATTTTCAATGCCACAATATTGTAATTGATTGAAGCATGCGAAGTTGCAAGGAAGGGGTGGCCCAAAATGATGGATGGTTTGGTTGGCTTGTTGGTAGGGTCAGTGTCTAAAACTAAGAAAATGGGGAAGAAGAAATCCTCCACTCTCATGAGGACATCTTCCAAAATTCCCTACAGTGTCGTAAGTGATCGATCAGCAACTTGGAGGATTACTGGGCTAGGCTTCAGATTGCCTCCCCGAACTTGTTCATACATGTAGCTTGAAAGGATGTTCGCCCCCACACCAAGATCAAGTAGAGCCTCATCAATCTGTAAGTCACCAATAACCACTGAGATGTACGGGGCTCCTGGGTCCTTAAGTTTCGGGAGTGTGACATGTTGAATAATTGAGCTAACAGAATCAGGAAGACAACTTTTGATTGGACCTGTTTCCTAGATTATTGCTTTTTCGTGCACAGGTCCTTTAAGAAGCGGGCATAAGACAAAATTTGCCTGATAGCTTCAAGCAAAGGCAGGTTAATCTGCACTTGCTTGAAACTTTCCATGATCTCATCCATCTTATCTTTGGCTCCAGATGAGCCAACAGAAGTCTGTCTAGAGGTGGATAAGTGCTCTGGAAAGGGCACTCTCAATCTCTGGGTGGAAGGGTTGTCATGTCAAGTAAGGGGTGGAACGGGGGAAACTTCTTCCTATGAAGCTATTTCAAGTGAAGGAGATTTGGGCATGTCTTCTCCGATGGGGATGAAAGTCGGGGTGGATGGTTTTTCATAGGGTGAGACTATAGGAGCATCGAGTTTGGAAATTTCTTTCCCACTCCTTAGAATAGTCACCGCCTGAGCCTGCTCCCTAAAGACAATCCCCTTTTCCTTTAGGATTCTCCTCAACAGCACTGGGAAGCTTCCCAGTTTCCCTCTTTCTAATGGCCACAACATGGTGTCCTATCTACGATTTCATTTCATGTAGAGCCTTGTCATGAGATTGGATGATGGCACTTTGACTTTGTTGCATAATTCTCAACATTGCCTTCAATTCATCCATCTCAGAGGTCTTAGGCTGGGCAAAGGTTTATGGTTGGTTCATTTGTTGATTTTAAAAGGGTTGTGGTTTACAATTCCCTAAATATGAAACATTCCCTTGTCTCCAGGAAAAGTTTGGGTGATTCCTCCATCCCTCAATATAAGTGTTGGAAAAAGGGTCATTACGAGGTCCAGGATGGAACCCTTAAGCGGCATTCAGATCCGCCTGTACAATCTTAGGAATTTGCAGCCCAAGTGGTAATCCACAGTGGCGTGTGTATTGCCTTGGCAAATGGAGCATTTAGAAGCTTGGGATGTGGAGGTGCTAGATACGAATTGGCCAGGGCTCAACATAAGCCTTTCCATGTTTTGATTCAACAATTGAATCTGATAGGCTAAATTCTAAGTGTCACTTGACTCATTCGCCTCCAACTTTCTTTGCATGGGAGTGGGTTTTCTATCCATGTAGGCATAATTCAAGTGAATATAATTCTCACTCAAAGTCTCAAAAAGGTTCCAAGCTTCATCCTCAGTCTTAGATAGAAAGGTTCCTGCACAGGCACCATCCACAATCTGCTTGTGTGAATCATTATGCCTGGTGTAAAACCTTTCAACCAGTTGCCACTTAGGCACCTGGTGATGTGGGCAAAGTCTCAACAAGTCATTAAAGTGCTCCCACGCATCATGGAAAGCTTCCCCATCCTTTTGAACAAAACTCATAATTTCCCTCCTAAAGTGATTTGTTTTGCTCATGGGGAAGTACTTCTTCAAAAAATCCTTCTTCAGGGCATCCCAAGTGTTAATTTCATCAAGGGCATGATACCAATAGTTGGCTTTGTCCTTGAGGGAGAAACGAAGGAGGGTCCGCATTTGAGCGTCATCAGTAATGCCCTGCAGCTTCACCATGAAACAGACCTCGGTGAATTCATCTATATGCCTGTAAGGGTCTTCCCTACTAGTACCATAAAAGGAGGGCAGCAAGGATATGGTACTGCTTTTGATCTCATAAGGATTGTCCCCTCCAGGTCAACGTAGTGCAGGGCCAGCTTGATTGGTTGGAATGAATATTCCTTAAGGCTCCTTTGACCAGCCATTACTTCCCTTGGGAGGATCCTTCTTAAGATTCTTTTAGGTTCAGGATCAAACAGAAGCTGTCTCCTAAGAGATCACCTACCAAGCATGCACTACAAACACAATTCAAAAGGGCTTGTTCGGTCTTTACAAATTTAGGCTTTTGACTTTAGTTCAAATTGTAGGTGACAAAGCAAGTTGCCCAATCGTTTACGCGCCTATTGTTGACCTTCGAAATGAGTAAAAAGACCTAGTTGGAGCTTAGGTGTTCTTCCCTAAATCTTAAATGGTAGAGCAACTCCAATGATGGAAGATCGAGGGATGCAAGTAGGCCTAAGCCTTCCTTTGAAGCTGTGCTTTCGCGGTGCTTCTTAACTACCCCCAAAAATCTGTGACAGGGTATCCCCCTCTTTGGATTTACAAAACCTTTGATCTCAAGTTCCGAACACTTTAGAATCCAATGGTAGGAGGGCTCTTGTCCTAGTAGTTCCAAGGCCTAGGAGTGTCTAAATGCGTGCCGTGGTGCAAGAGATACAAGTGTGCATACACTGTAAAATTTTGAGTTTTGAATTTTTGAACCGCAGTACAATGTGTCAATTCAAGTCCTTAGTTTTTAGTGTTCCTCCTTAACTTAAAGTCCTTTTTCAAGAAAATATGTGACCACTTGTTAGATCTTTTCAATTCAATTAGGTGTTCTTGCAATTAAATCCAAATGCACATGCGTGAACAATATAGAATGCAAAGAAACAGGACGTACCTTTCATCTTGCAATCAGCAATGCCAGATGCATGCAAATGCAAACAAAATAAATCTAGAGGCTACTCACTTGCACCTAAATGGTCGTCCTAAGGCAGGCAACTCATTTCTATTTTTTTTTTTTTTAGCTACTTATGCACAAGCAATGAAAATGATAAACAACCACAAAATAAAATAAAAACCTAGATCTAAAGAAAAGGGAACAGGCTCCCAAAAATTATCCACCCAACACGGGCCTAAAATAAAATCGGGAAACAAACCAATAAAAATGTACCCTAGAACAAGGGTCTCAAACGAAATGTGCAATGAAAATTTAGTTCTAAAGCCTAAATTCTATCTACTAAAAAAAAAAATTACTCTAGATGTCCTCCTTCGGTGGTGGAGTAAAGCCTACCACAGTGGGTCGAGCTCCTACCTTCAGAAATAGAGCTCCCAGTGTCCTCTGAGAAGTGGAAACAATGTCCACCTCGATGTGGCTGAGGCTGGTGCAACACCATTTCAAGCAGATATGAGTACCTCACACCAAAAAGATCGAAGTTAAATATGCCTCAAAAAATAATGTGTGAAGCAATAAATAAATGAATGCAAGTTTAACAGGCTCATTGCCTCCCCGACAACGACGCCATTTGACGAGTCAATTTTTCACTTTCGAAAAATGATGAGTAAGAAGATTTATCGTTGTAATTCTAAGTGGTGGAAAAATGAATAATCAAAATAATTTGAATTAAAATTAAACCACTCACAGGAGAGCGGGTCATGTCCACAGGGAGGTAATGATCTATTTAAACTCACAATTAGGTAGAAATCAAATTCGCTAAAATATTCGTCAAATCAAACAATGCTTATGTAGCTCTGAATGTAATCCTTAAATTTATGGAGAGTCAATGGTTGCTGACGTAATTATCACTTAAGAAACTTATCCATGTGCAAGGGTATGCCATGTACTTCTCACCTGCATGCATGCTAAAATGTAATTCAAAATTAAATGTAATGCATATAGAGATGAATCAATAAGGCTTAACAACTATCTAGAAGAATCAGCATAAAGCTGTAAATTCAGCACAATTTAATTAATCTAAGAAATCAAAAAAATGAATGTTGGCAATGGCAATTCCTGTAAATAGAAATTCACACAAAAAGAGGGGATTCTACCTCTCTCCTCCTTGCCCATGGGAGAGAGGCTCGTTCGAGGAGCTACTCAGGGAAATGGTCGACTGGAGCGAGGCCTTCGTGGTGGTGGTCGCAACGCGTCGCAAGATGGCTTGGGCCAGCTGAACGGAGAAGTGAAGCGGTGGCGGCGGCGATTGTCACTGCTACTCTTGTGTATGGGAATGGAGCTGCTGAAGGGCATTGGTGGGCACGCACTGTGCGCTGGTGGAGCAGCTGGAGTAGCGCATGCACTGCACGCACGACTGGAGGCAAGGGCCGATGGCTATGAGGGCAGCGTTGTTGCTGCTGCTGGAGGGCACGCGGTAGGTGCTACGGGCAGAGATGCAAGAAGGGAGGTGCAGGCGGAGGTGCAGCGCTCTACGTGCGGGTGGGGTTGCTGCGAGGAGCGCGCACTCTGCTGATGGAGGGCGCTACTGCACGTGGTGCATTGCGGTAGGAGATGAGGCGTGTTGAGGGGAGGCGCATGTGGGCTGGAAGTGGAATGCAGCCGCTGCGGGTGTGCGGTAGGGGCTGAGGTGCGGGGATGGTGCTGGTGGTTGAGGAGCTGATGAAGAAGAAGCACGATGATGCAGGGACTTTGATTGGCGGTGTGGACTGTCACACCAAACGCCCACGGTGGTGGAGTCACACTGCCACAGTTGAGGCTAGTGGTGAGGAGTGGATGAGAAACTAGGTTCTCTATACAGTGAGGAAAGGGGTGGCGACCTGCTCTGAATGACAACCATTCCTCCTCCTTTGTAGCCACAGCTACAAAGATTTTGGAATGGAAACAGGCCACCATCGAGTGAATGCGTAGGAGGAGGCAGAAACGGAGTGTTACCTTGCAAAAACGAGAAGAAAAATAATAAAATAATTAGTATTATTTATACATAACTCAACTTCTATGTTAATTAAATAATGTATGTAATGCACCAAATTAATTAACTAATCAAATGTATGCAATCCTAGGTTAATTCTAAATGCATTTAGATATGGATGCCACACATGAATTAAGCACTTAAGCTAAAAATATGAATTAATTTAATTACATCCTAATGTATGCTATCTAAATGTTAAAATTAACTTAATGTCCAGGCACTTAAATACTTAAATAGCCCACAAATATGGGCTAATCATATATCGTATTTGTTTCATTTCTATCTTGTGATTCATTCTGTTTATCCTCCTTTCAAAAATACAAAAAAAATAACAAAACCCTGAAATACCAAGAAGAAACAAATCAAAACACAGTTTTCAATTAAAGTAAATGTCGCCTCCCTGTGTTCGACTCGAGACTCCCTTGGAGTTTCAGTATAAATTTTATTTGATCACGAGTTTTGCAACTACGATGACAGGTTACTTGTAACCCTAATTTCTAACTCGCGAAACCCATGTGATCATTTTGGTGCCGTTGCCGGGGAGGCAATGGAATTTACATTATTGTTTATTGCACTTCTTTACATTTACATAGCACTAACCACACTTGTCTTTGATCTATTGTCTTGCAGGTACCCTAGCTTGGAGATCCAAATGTGGTAGACTGGAGTAAAGTGCAGGTAAAGTACTCTGTAAGTGTTCCCCACATTCCCCCCTACTAGTTCATTTCGCCACAGTTATAACCAAGACCTAATCTACTTTGGTGTTTGCATAAACCCTAGGATAGAATTGTTTGTCTTGTTTTCCACCTTCATCCACCTCACCCCCACATTTAAAAAGAAAAAAGAAAAAGAAAGAGATACTTTTTGTGGGACGAATCAATATACACACTCTATACACCCACATTTCAGGCACATAATCGGACTTGATTTTCATCTACTCAACTGGCCTTCCGACCTACTCAATTAATATTTACATTGAATGCCATTGATATTTACATACTAATATTTTATTCAGGCCACATTGCTTTGATACACTTATGGTTTCCTGAAATTACTTCACTTGTGTTATTTGCATCATTTAACTTTGAATTTCGAATCAGATTTGCATGCAAGTTAAATTTACATGATATGCCATTACACATGCATCATATACATATTTTTGGGAGCTTAATTCTTAATGTGAAAATTGCATAAATAACCCTGAACTTTTAAAGAAATTGTAAGCTCCATTTCAAATAGCATATTCCTCGCATTAAAGTCGCGATAGTGTCTGCAAACAGTATATTCCTCTAATCGTGAATTTATTGGTCTATTCCTCCCTGTTGATGCGACATCTTTATTATGGTTAAATTTGATATTTAGTTTTGATTGAGAGATTTTCCACCACATAAAACACAATGACATGTCATTCTATTGCTATAATAAATAAGCAAGAATCTCACCATCATCACCCATATCCCGTTCCTTGAGGCCCTATTGAAAACAAAGAAGAAGAAAACCCTATATAGCAACGAGGAGCTTTTGGATTTATTCAAGAGCATAGAGATCAATATTCCACTCTTTGATGCTATTATGCACATCTCGACTTACGCTAAGTTTTTGAAAGTACTATGTACCCAAAAGTGTAAACCGACAGAACCCACTCTGAGGAAGGTGATTCTCTCTGAGTAGGCAAGTTCTGTGATCCTGCATCACCTTCCTCAAAAGAAGAAAGATACAGGTGCCCCTTTGATCTCATGCATTATTGGGGAATACACATTTGACAGGGCACTATTGGATCTAGGTGCATCCATCAACCTAATCCCGACTTCTCTTTATGAGAGGTTTGGGTTAGGTGAACTAAGGCCAACCATTGTAACACTACAATTAGCGGACCGATCGGTCATTACACCAAGAGGCGTTATTGAGGATGTAATTGTCAAGGTCCAGGATTTCTATTTTCCTGTAAGTTTCCTCATCCTTGACATCAATGTACCTAATGATTTGAGGAACACGCCCATCATTCTAGGGCGTCCATTCCTAGCTACCGCCAAGGCCAACATAAACTGTGAAAGTGGTAGTATGGAGATAGCCTTTGGGGATAAGAAATTAACTCTGGATATTTTTAAGGCGATATGACTATTTCAGGATTGTGGATTCATTGAGGAGCTCGAGGATCAGGATCTTGAGACTTGTATGACAATTAGTGCACTTGAGGACTCCACCAGCTTTAGCGAACCCAACCCACAACCCTCCGTGGTAGATCGGCCACATCTTGAAGAGGCTGTTGATTTTGTTCATTCCAAGCCTCTTCCACTGGATCGTCTTGATGAATCTTCATCAGCATTCTCCCTACCTTCTATTCTAAACTCACCCTAGCTAGAATAAAAACCATTACCTAAAAATTTGAAATATGAGTTCTTAGGACTTGAAAACACGCTCCCTGAGATTATTAGTGCTGATTTGACTAAGGAACAAGAATCAAGGTTAATTAAGGTCCTTAAGAACAACAAGGAGGCAATTGGTTGGACCATCAATGACCTTAGGGGGATCGAGCCATCTTTTTTTTTGAGAAAGAAAGGAATGCTATCGAATCACCGATAGCAAACCAGGAGAGCTATTATTGATAATAAAAAATATTTACAAGTTCGACTCCCAATGCTGTATGAGACACCAGCAAAAATTTACAATATTTTCCACATACACTGGGGTCTCCTGAAAAACACGCTCATTTCTAGCCCTCCATACAGCCCATAACACAGCCACCATGTGTATATAAGGCTTATTCCCATCCACAAGGTAGCGCCACAAATTCCCCCAAGTGGGTAAGGACTCGTTGCATACTCTCCTCCATACATAATCAGTGATCGCACATGAAGAAAAGATATGAACGCTAGAATCATTATGCAGCCCACATAAAAAACAAAACTGGGTGGGGGTCCCCATTCTTCTATGCCTCAGATCTCCAGTAATCAATCCATCCCTCCTGCAGAGCCATAAGAAAATTTATAACTTTAGTGGTATTTTTAACTTCCATAGCTTTTTCCCTATTTCTTCATCTTCCGCCATCATGGAGGACATTATCAACCTGTCATAGGCAGCCGCAGTAGAAAAATTACCTTCCCATTTGTATGTATCATATTCCTGAGGCATGGGTTTGAAAGCCGCAAGCTCTTGCATGAGACGTTCAGTCTCTACAAGAGATCTTGTTTCATGATTATTCCACCCACCATTATTTAACAACCACTACTCCGAATCCACATCCCAATAATCGGCTACCACTGCATTTTTATTTGCAGCCAGAGCATAAGCAAGGGGAAACCTATCTTTAAACGTTCCTCCATGTACCCAATTTTCCAGCCAAAACTTGAAGCTTTTTCCATCACCTAAAACTGATTTGAAAAAATTCCAATTATCTTTCAGGGCCCGCACCACAGAAGACCAAAAGGGGGACGGTTTACATGGGTTAAGACGATTTATCTCATCATTGGTACTCCGATAACTGTCCTGGATAATTTCTGTCCAAATTTTTTTTTCCCCCTGTAGCAATCGAACAACCCACTTCAATAGTAGCGCTTCATTAAATTCTTTGAGGGATCTAACACCCAGACCTCCCATCTCCTTAGGTTTGCAAACTGATTCCCACTTTAAGGGTTGAAAAATGGCCCCTTGATGAGAGGCCCCTTTCCAAAAAAATCATTTCCGCATCACCACTAGCTTTTTCCAAATAGAGTTCGGAGCTCTAAGGACAGAGAAAAAGATGGGAATTGAAGTGATAACAGAATTCAGTAATATATACCTCCCCCCTTTTGATAAGTATCTACTGCTCCAGCCCTCCAATTTCGTAGCTACCTTTTCAAAGAGGAAAGACCAATCTGCTTTCTTCATCTTAGAACATTTCAGAGGCAGACCCAGATATTTAATCGGCAGTGGAACCACAGGTGTACCAAGAATGGTGGAGATCTCATTCTGTAACCCACTATTCATCCCAAAACAGACCAGGGAAGATTTACTACAATTCAATCTGAGACCAGAAACCTCTCCAAAAATTTTTACCATATGTAACAGAGCCTGTGCTTCTCTCTTCCCCCCTTCCACAAGAAAAACAGTATCATCAGCATATTGAAGTACAGGGGCTAGAGCCCTATGATTAGACAGTGAATACCCCCTTATAAAACCATCCGCTGCCAGTTTACAAGCAAATCTAGCCAAAGTATCCACCGCAAGGTTAAAAATCAGAGGGGCAATAGAGCAGCCTTGCCTTACTCCACGTTGGGGCTGAATGCAAGAGCAACACGGTTTACCATTTATCAGTGGGGAAAAAGAGGCTGTCGTAATGCACCTCTTCACCCATTGAATCAGTAAAGGTGGAAATTTTCTCCTTCTAAGAATCTCCCACAAGTATGACCAGGAGATTGAATCATAGGCTTTGGAAAAATCAACTTTCCACAATAAAGCTTAGATTTTCTCCTATGCCAACCCTTAACAATCTCCTGCGCAACAATGAATGACTCCTGTAAAGATCTTCCAGGAAGAAAAGCTGACTGAACAGGCATTATCAAGTCCTTTAAAACCTCCCGCAATCTATTAGCAATAATCTTACTAAAAATAAGATAGATGGAATTAGATAGCGCAATGGGTCAGTAATCAGAAAAACTTTCCGCACAAGATTTCTTAGGCAGCAGAAACAGATAAGATTTGTTCAGCCTCTCAAATCCTGAGTTGCCTAATTCAAACTCGTGAATAACCTTTAACACATCCTCCTTAACCACATTCCATAGCTCTCTGTAGAAAAATACCTGAAATCCATCCAGACCAGGAGCACCTTCATTATTTAATTCTTTAATAGCTTTTAGCACTTCTTGTTCAGAAATAGGGGACACAAGCATGTCTCTTTGTTCATTATTTACACAAGGGAAATCCATTGCTGCCAGCCTCCAAGAACCTCTGGGAGCAGCCTTGGACATTTCTTTAAAAAATTTACTTACTTCAGATCTGATCTCCTTAATAGAGGTAATAATTCTTTCTTCAACTTTAATAGAAGAAATAAGGTTGAATCTCCTTCTAGCATTGGCCGCAAGATGGAAAAATTTTGTATTCGCATCACCCTCTTTAAGACATAGTTGTCTGGATTTTTCACGCCAGTCCATTTCTGCTTTCAGATCTTCATCCCCCACAACTGATTGCATCTGCTGCCTCAGCTGCTGCTCCTGTTGGTTCAAAGCCAGCCTACACTCTTTCAGATCCAAATCCTTGATGACTGTCAAGGCTTCCCTCCTCTTCTAGTCTCTAATCAGATTCACAGCCTGCCCATATTCCTTCAACATTTCACGCAGACCAGCCAGTTTTGAAGCAAACTGCTGTGTGGCAGTGCCTTGAACAACCTTGCTTTGCCACCATTGAGAAACCATTTGCATGAATCCATCTTCCCTAAGCCATGATCTCCTGAGTTTGAAGTAAGATCCCGTGTCTGCATTCACTCCACTGTCCCAAACCAAAGGTGTGTGATCAGAGAATGGCCTATCAAGGCTCAACACAGCTGACAGTTGATATCTCTCTAACAAACTAGGACTGCCAAAGAATCTGTCCAATTTGGAAAGCTGCCCACTTCCATTCCTCCAAGTATACTCCACACCACTGATGGGGTATTCAGTCAAGCCCATGTTCTGCATAGCCAATTGGAAGCCAGCTGTAGAACTATCCACTCTCCCATCCGGGTTATCATCACCAGAAAGATAGCAATTGAAATCACCCCCTAACAACCATGGGGTCTCTTGCACTCTTCGATGCATTGCATAGAGTTCCTCCCACAAGCCAACTCTATCTGCTGCCACACAAGGACCATATATGCAAGAAATAAACCATTCCATATCTCCTTGAGGAGATTGACATTTACAAGAAATTAAAAACATATCACGAATAATTTCAGTTACTGACATGGAAGATTTTCTCCACCAAAAAGCCAGTCCTCCAGACCGACCAGTAACACCCTTAGCTGCAATATCATTACGACCCAGTTGCTTAAAACATTCCCATTCTTGACCATTTTCCCTCTCCAAGTGAGTCTCTTGTATAAGAGCACAGTCTATCTCCCACTCAGAGAGATATCTACACAATGAAGCCCTTCTCTGTTTGTTGCATAGCCCACGCACATTCCAAGACAAAACTCTCATTTCTCATTAGAGAGATCCCCATTGGCCTTGTAGCCCACGTATTCAACCATAATGGAATTAGCAATACATTGCTCCTCAATAGGAGGTAAGGACTCCTTCCTTCTCCTTCTCAACATGTATGGAGATCTACCCACACCTCTTTTTTTATTTGAACCACTACCATACTACAAATCAGCAGGAATATCAAGTTGCATCTGGACTGGCTCTTTAATCAACAAATCCTTCCCTGTCCTGCCCACTACCATACTGCAGCTCATCTCAGAATCTGCCATTGGAGTCTCAGCAGCCTCCAAATAGCAGTTCTCTTTGACAATCATGGCTTGACTGCTATCAGCAACAGAAACATCATCTCCCATCTGATGTTCCTCAGCCATGGCACAGTGACAGTCCTTCCTCTTTTTGGTTTCAAGAGAATCAGCAGGAGGAGTGCGTCTACATCTGTCACTCTGATTTCTCTCCTTACTATTGGTTCCAGACTTCATTTTATTCTCAGACGACTTATCTTGACCACATTCAGCCTACCCAGACACCTGTCCAAGAGCAACAAGTCTAACAAGCCAAGAAGTGCCCCCACATCTGACTGTGATCGAATCAGGAATTGAGCCAGCATTTGTAACTTCTACCTCGACTTTTAGAGACCTAATATCCCCCTCTCCAATCAAAACTTCAGAACCATCACAGATTGAAGCAAAACCTGCTAACATTTTAGAGACAACCCCCTTTAGCTACAAGTGTAATGGCAGACCATAGATCTCAAGGAGAATCCTCCTGGAGGTCACTCTTTGTGGAGGGCGCTCAGACAGAGCCCCATCAAATGGGGAGACCATTCTCCAAATCACACTGACTTCTTCAAAATTACTTGAACGAAACCTCAATCGTTCCACATCTAGCGTACCCAAACCATACACCAAGAAGCGAGACTGGGATAACATGGCTATCTTCCAGCCCCCAGAAAAAAGATCCAGGGAACATACTAGATTCTGAAACATTGCCATTAACGGCCTGCCTGCCATGATCTCTCCAATCAGAGCACCTCTCAGTGTGATCTCTACAGTCGAGATCTCCTCCGAAGATTGGATCTCAACTTCAATTGTGTGGCTACCCAGAGTTGGCGGTGGCGGCGGACGAGCTTCATTCTTGACCCTCCAGACAGGATGCGAGACTGCCCTCTGAGACTGCCAAGAAATCCTCCTAGGGCACGACTCACTCTTGTGTCCTTCACTCCTACATTCCAAGCAAATCAGGGGGTTTTTACAAATCGCTGCCACATGCCCCCTTCGTCTGCATCTGAAGCAAAGAACTTATCCATTCTTTCTCCTCCAGGAACGTCTTCGAGCATTTTCAGACGACCTAAAGAACCCCTCCTACCAAATCCACTCCCTTCTCCTCCAAGCCCTCGATCTCCACGTCCTCCATTCACCTTCTGCTCCAGCCTTGGACGGCTCTGCCCCATAGCCGCCCTCCGCCCAGCGTCGATCGCCCTCCTCCCGCCTTCGCCCCATCAAGGGATCGAGCCATCTTATTGTAATCATTGTATTTTCATGGAAGATGGATCTCGCCCTTCTAGAGAAATGCAAAGGAGACTAAATCTGAATATGCGAGAAGTGGTCAAGAAGGAGATAATCAAGTGGCTCGATGATAGTCTTGGATAGTCTGTGGGTTAGCCTCATTTATATTGTACCCAAGAAGGCAAGGATAACCGTTACGACTAATGAGAAAGGGGAAACCTTCACCACTCGTTCAGCTCTTGCTTGGAGAGTCTATATTGACTATAGGAAGTTGAACACATCCACTAAAAAGGATCACTTTTCCTTGCCATTCATTGATCAAATCCTTGAAAGGTTAGCTAGGCAAAAATATTTTTGCTTCCTGGATGGTTATTTGAGATATAACCAAGTCCCTATCCATCCTGAAGACTAGGTAAAGACAACTTTCACATGTCCCTATGAAACCTTTGCATTCTGTCGAATGTCGTTCGGCCTTTGCAATGCGCCGGTGACTTTTCAATGCGCCGCTGACTTTTCAAAGGTGCATGCTGGCCAACTTTTCTGACATGGTGGGAGATTGTCTTGAGGTGTTCATGGATGATTTCTCCATTTTTGGAGATTCTTTTGAGTCTTGCATGGCTAACCTGGAATTGATCCTTCAGAGATGCATCAAAACACGGCTGGTCCTTAGCTTGGAAAAGAGCCACTTTATGACTCAGGAAGGCATTGTCCTGGGTCATGTGGTCTCTAGTTGGGGTATTGAAATTGATAGAGCTAAGGTGGATGCTATCTTTAGACTTTCTCCACCCACATATGTAAAACATATCTGCTCTTTCCTTGGGCATGTGGGTTTTTATAGAAGATTCATTAAGGACTTCTTGAAGGTTGCTTGGCCCTTGAGTAACCTTCTGGCCAAAGACACTCCATTCGAGTTTGATGAATCATGCTGTAAGGCATTTGATTTATGAAAACGGAAGTCACCTGTGCCTCGGTGCTGCAACCACCGGTCTGGACAACCCCATTTAAGATTATGGCTAATGCATCTGATTATGTCATCAGGGTTGTCTTAGGTTAAAAGATTTTGAAAAAGCCCCCTGTGATTTACTACGCTAGCAAGACTCTGGACGAGGCCTAGAGGAACTACACCGTTATTGAAAAAGAATTGCTAGTGGTAGTTTTCACTTAAGAAAAATTCAAGGCTTATTGATTAGGTTCTCGTGTCATCATCTATACCCACCACTCGACCTTGAAATATCTCTTGGCCAAAAAGGATGCCAAACCCTGGCTTATTCGCTAGATTCTGCCGCTTCAAGAGTTCGATCTTGAAATTAGGGATGAAGTCGGGGCACAAAATGTAGTTGTGGATGACCTCTCAAAAATCCTAATTGATTCTCCTCATCCAGATGTCCCAATCTCTGATACTTTTTCTAATGAGACTATCCTCACAGTCTTGGGTATTCGAACCCCCTCATTTGCGGATATTGTTAATTATTTCACCGTTGGTCAAATCCCCCAGGATTGGACCAAACAACAACGGGATAGACTTGTGCCTGAGGCCAAATATTATTTTTGGGTCGATCCTGAGCTGTATCGCATCGGCGTTGACCAGATTATTTGTTGATGCACCCCGAAAATTGAGTTCCATAGCATACTTGAGTTCTGCCAGACATCTGCGTGTCGTGGAAACTTTTTTGGGAAAAAGATGGCTGCAAAAATTTTGCAATCCAGATTCTATTGGCTGTCATTATTTAAGAATGCCCAGGAATTCTCAAAGTCATGCACCCAATGCCAGGCACTCGGGAACATGGCTAAGAGAGATATGATGCTCCTGAATCCAATTCTTTCTGTCGAAAGTTTTGACATTTGGGGCATCAACTTTATGGGACCCTTCCCTCCATCATTTGACACCAGTATATTCTGGTCGTTGTTGATTATGTGTCCAAGTGGATTGAGGCAATTCTGACATGGACCAATGACCACAAGGTGGTCATCGATTTTGTGAAGAGAAATATCTTTAGTCGGTTCGGGGTTCCTAGGGTGATTATTAGTGATGGTGGCACACATTTCACTCATGCCTAGCTTCAAAATTTATTGCGAAAATATGGGGTGAATCATCGGATTTCCACACCTTACCACCTTCAGACGAACGGATAGGCCGATGTCTCCAATCAGGCGATCAAGAACATTTTGCAGAAAATCGTTAGGCCTGATAGGAAGGATTGGACCCAAAAGCTAGATGATGCTCTTAGGGCTTACCATATGGTGTACAAAACACCTATTGGTATATCTCCGTTCCATCTGGTGTTTGGTAAGGCATGTCACTTACCTGTAGAACTTGAACACCGGGCATTTTGGGCCATTAAGAAATGTAATGTGGACCTTGAGTTGGCTGGGAAAACCAGGAAACTCCAACTATCTGAGTTCGAGGAGCTTCGAAATGATGCTTATGAAAATGCCAGAATCTATAAGGCAAGGACCAAAGCTCTCTATGACTAGATGATTGCACGTAAGAGCTTTGAGAAGAACCAGAAGGTCTAGCTTTTTGATTCTCGATTGAAGACTTTCCCTGGAAAACTTAGGTTTAAGTGGGATGGCCCATTTGTTATTGAGTAGATTTTCCCTAACGGGGTAATCAAAATATCTGACCCAAAGATGGGCAATATTTTCAAGGTCAACGGACAGTGTCTTAAACCCTTTGTTGACCATGTGCTCCCTGAACCCGTCTCGAATAGGGTTGCTCTTACCATGCCATAACCACCGTAGGCTGATCATCACCCAGCTGAAGGCACTAAACTCAGCACATATAAAGACTGTTCCAAGCTGACTAGAGTCTCATGGAAACCAGGTGCTATTCTTCCACTTCTACTCTCCTACATGTTTTCATTTTGAACAATGACATTGAAATAGATAAGCATGGGGGGGTGGAAATATCTTATAATCATTTTGTCAACTGTAACAGTAATTTCCTGCTTTCTTTTATTCCATTTAAAAATAAAATAAAAAAAATTAGAATTAGGAGATGTGAACTTAGGCAATAGGAGTTGCAAACTTTAGGAATTAATACTTTGAGACCTAAATACTTAGACTCTTCAGGTCTTTGAGCCTAATTAACCTGGGTGTCCACTCGAATGTAGACTTAGTCTCAAGTCCTCACCAATTAAAATTCATTTTAATTTGGTAAATAATTTGGGATGATAAGTATACGACTTATCAACCTACCCTCTGATTTAGGGGCACTTTAAGCCTAGGCATCTACACACTTTTTTTGCACTGACTCACTTTTCAACGGCTTCTTCGGAAATTGGGTAGCTAATGAACAATCTAGGGTGGTATGGATGGCAAGTTGTCGATGGTAACAGCTCATTGATAGGTTGTCCAGAGCTTAGTCACAAGACCATTTTTGTTGTACTACCTTTAGGAAAATCTTAGATCAGGGAAGCTGCCTACTTAAAAATAAATAAATAAATAAATAATATATATATATAGGAAAAGGAGAAAAAAATAATAAAACACTTCACCACACGAGTATGGTTGGCAAGTTGTCCGTGGTAACAGCTCATCGGTTGGTTGTCTAGAACCCAGCTCACAAAAAAATGCACAATAATTCCCAAAACACCTAGGGAAGAAGTGGGGAAGTAGAATAAATCAGGGAAATATACTCTGGGTTCACCCTTGTATTGGCTGTTTATCGAAGCGAGATCAGGTTTAAAGTAAATGGGTCATAGTATAGTTGAAATTGCTTTGAAAACAAATAAATTTTACTACTCGAAGTTTAAGTCTGAGGTTGAACACAGGGAGCAAATGGAATTCATGCACTAATCTCAATAATAGAGGTAATTTGAACACTTAAAACTACTCAAAATATAATTAGAATGTCAAGCATGAGTTTATGAATAATAAAATGTAGCTAGAAAACATATAAAAGAGAAATTAGGAAAAATTGGACGTTTGATTATAGAATCAGATGTCCTAAAAGTGTTTGATTTTCTATCTTCTTTTGCTTCTTCCTTTGGCTCCTTCCTCTCTTTCTCTTCTTTCTTCTCTACTCTTCTCCTTCTTCTTTCTCTTCTTTGGCTTCTTTATTCTTCTGCTTTCTCTTCCTTCTTTCTTCTCTTGCTTCTTCTCTGGCTTTGGCCTTGCAAGCCTCAACTATCTTCTTCCTTTCTTCTTCTTCTTTCCTTAGCTCCTGATCCTTTTCATCATTCTTCTACCTTTTAGCACTTAGCTTCTTCAACTCCCTCCTCCTTCATTATCTTCTTTGCCTTAGCTTCCTTTGCGGCTTCTTCCTTCCTCTTCCTTGCCTCTGTACCCTTGGCTTTTTCCTTCTTTCCTTTCCCTGCACCAGCAAAACCTACCCCTAGCCTCCCTCACGAACTCTCATTCTTTTCTCTCTTAGGCTCTCTCTCCGTGAACTTTCTAGGGTAAATAGGTCGAGTTAGCGTGCCTAGGACCAGGCCCACCGACGTGGGTGGTGGGCGAGGAGTGCACAGGTAATCGGGTTAGAATACCAGGTCCGCGGAGCGTGGGGCATAGACGAGGCATGATGGGAGAGTGGGACCTCACCCCGTGTCAGGAGGTGATAACCCTTGACAGTTTTTCATCTTATACCACTTCACCCACTCTAAAACTATTGGGGTGGGACTAAATGTCCCACCTACTTCTCGTGCGCACCCACAGCAGGTGTCGCACTTGATTGCAGTAGATGTGGTGCTTTGGCTTCCAATTGCTGGGCTTGCTTGGTTCGCGAAGGGTGCCCGCACATCTGGGACCTAGGAACCTAATGCCTGAGGTCGTAGATGTATCTTGCAAGCTTCTTCATGTCTACTCCAATGGTGGCTGATGTCCAAACCTGCACTCAAGTAAAACGTCCTTACGGTCTCGCTAAATCACATAGGTGGCTTCGTCGTGGCACAGTAAGGTGTCTCGGTGGTTGGCGTGTGATAAGTCAATTTTCGCTTTCGAATAATGTATTAAGATGATTTATCTTTGTAGGATCAAACTGGTGGAAAATCGCTTAACAAAATAATTAAAATAAAAATTAAACCACTCACAGAAGAGTGGGTCGTGTCCACAGGGTGGTGATAGATGACTTTTCGCTTTGCATTATAGTATTTAAGTGATGGAAAAATCGACTAATCAAAAATAATGAAAATAACCACTCGCAGAAGAGTGGGTCGTGTCCACAGGGAGGCAATGATGCAATCAATACTTAATTATTTAATGTTATTCCGGATAGTGCAAAATCCCTTTTCAAATCGAACTTAAAATGTGAAGGAAAGTAGATTTGCAATAACCTAAAAGGATAAGGGTATAAGTGTAATTTTCCCTCACAGAAATCCTCGATAAATTTAGGATGAATTCATGCAGTTTTCATGTGATTTGTACTAAAGACAATTAGTACTTAAGTTAAGCCCAAAATCAATCTTTAAACTGGTTAATATCAATACCATGCAATTATAAAGAACTATGATTGTTTGAACACAATTCTGCCATAGTATAATATTAATAAAAAAAATCAAAGTGGTGGCATTGAATGTAAATTTTAATTAATGGGAAAACAGGCCTTTTTTCCTCTCTCTCCTCCTTGCGAGAGATGGAGAGCACCGTGGGGGTTGATGCGAGGCTCAAGGATGGCGAGGTCGAGAGCACTTCGGTGGTGGCAGCGGTGGTGACCTAGGTGGTTGGAGGTGGCCGACAGCGGTGGCACAGGCGGAGGTGTGCACGTGAGCGCTGGTGTGCGGGCAGGCGCTTGCAGGATGCGGTCAATAATGGCTAGAGCGAGATGGTGTGCGGTTGAGAGCGCCTGCAGTGGCTGGAGATGGCATGCGGGCAGAGAGCGTCTGTAGCAGGGGGCGCTGGAGATGGCGCATGGTTGAGAGCACCTACAGTGGCTGGAGATGGCGTGCGCACGTTGGGAGCACCGGCAGATGGCGAAGGTTTTTCCCTGCAAGGGGGAAGAGGGCACAGTGCACTCTTCTTCTTTTTTCTCTCTGGATGGATTTCCTCTCTCCCCGCCTCTTCTTTTCAGCATCTCTCCTTGCGCTTGAGTTCAGGAATTTTCCCAAATCCCCAGACATAGTTGTTGAGAAGAGGCGGTGGAAGAAGAAGATTACCCCAATGCCCGGCGGGGGAGTGGGGAAAGAGTTGCGGCTGTTTGGGGAAATTTATCCCCCCATCCTTGCTCTTTGTGCATTTTATTACCTGCACATAAAAACAATAAAATCATAAAGTTATAGAATGTTATAACTTAAATCATGAGGTGTACAAATCTTCTACAACTTAATTGTCATTATTAACACACCTAAATTGTACAACTAAGGATACTTAGGCTTAATATTAGTCCATTTTAATGGACTCATCAAATGCTTGAATAATAATAGAAATAATAAGAAGATTTCTTCTTTTCTTACTTCAAAACTTTAGGAATCCAGACAAATGTGAAGTGCTGATAGCCTAGGTAACAGATCCAAGTGAAAGTGCCGATTCACATTAGGAGTTCGTACATCACCCTTAGCAAAAATTTCTGTTGAGATAGGCAACTACTTCCCTCGAGGATAATGCAGACGATAATCTGTAATTTGACCCCGGTGTTTGGCTTAGGTAGGAGATATCAAGTTGAATGGATTTGTATTTGGTGGCACACACTAAACTAGTGCTACATATAGTCTAGTACTGTAGACTCTAGCTCTTTAGACTATTAGACAAGTCAACTCTGAGAGAGGCTACACAACTGTGCTCTCTTGATGTTCCTGGGCATTCTCTCTTTTCTTTCTTTCTGAGATCGCGAATCTCACCAGAATTATACTCACTATTTGGTGGGCTCACATGGCATCCACACTTCAATTAAAGTCCTAATAACTCTATAACTAAGTTAGAGTTCTCAACCAGTATTCAGGCTATCAAAAATACTAGAAGGAAGGTATGGGTCATATTTGGTGGAACGCGATAGGTGTGATGTTGCCTCAGAAATAATGTTACATCATACACCAGGACTTTTTTTTTTTTTTAATATAACTTTTTTCTTCTTTTTCTACTTTTGTCTTTTCTTCTTTTATATATATATTATTATTTTTTTCTTGTTTTTGTTTCTTTTTCAATCAACACAACACAATACGGACTTTTATTTACGAGGCATTATTAGGGCTGATGATGGTCAAGAGGAAGTTGTGTGGCTTATTTGGTGGAAGTGCCTATTCTCGGCACCGGAAAGGAATGGATAGGACAAGCGTATTTCTGACCTTTGACACTATTACCCTCCTTCAGCTGAGGACTGTATGAAGGACAGTCGTAACCATCCACCATAGTTATACCTTTATTAAGACTCAATCTCTGTGTATCTGCCTTATTTGGTGACTCTCAGGAATTCACTCAAAGTATGCACATAGGAACAGAGAGTGAAAACTACGCCTAACTCTGAAGTATCATCATCTAATTATCCAGAAATTAAGAGTCCTTGTACTAGACTTAGCGCACTAGTAATCTCTCTACTTCTCACAAATATGAGGTGGATTTATTAGAAGATAGTATGCCTGACTCTCTATGAACTGTCCAAGGGTTCAGTAGACTACAAATGCTTATTGGTTTTCCCAAAGGATCCATTACCAAGTCTACGTGCACGTGAAATAAATGTACTGGATTCTAAAAATAATTTCGGAAGAAAAACCTCCAATAAAGGTATTTTGCTTGGGACTAACCCAATTAGCTCAAGAAAAGAATTTTTTTTTTTAATAAATATGTATGCAAATATTTATAAATGCTATAAACACTATAAACATTCTATGGTTATATCCCCCCATGCCTAAGACTAACAATGTCCTCATTGGAAAAATATAGACATAGAAGAATATCACCTGAGGAGGAGAGTGGGAGGAGCTAAGGCTCCTCAAGCCGTAGTGTGTCCAAAACCTGGCAATCTGAAAGAGTAATATACGGTTTAAGTCGCTGGCCATTTACTTTAAAGTTCGCACCTGAAATAGGGTTCCTGATCTCTACAGCTCCATGAGGGAAGGTATTGATAACAACGTAAGGCCCATCCCAACAGGATTTGAGCTTCCAGGAAATAATTTAAGTCTAGAATTGAAAAGCCAGACCCACTAGTTGGGCTCAAAAGTCTTTCTAATGATGTGCTTGTCATGGAAGACTTTTGTACATTGCTTGTAAGCTTGAGAAGTTTCATAAGCTTCATTACGAAGCTCCTCAAGCTCACTTAATTCTAACATACGTGCTTTTCGAGCTTTATCCAGATTTAAGTTAGCGTTTTTAATAGCCCAATAAACTTTATGTTGGATTTCTACGGGAAGGTGGCACGCTTTTTCGTAGACAAGATGGAAAGGAGACATACCCAAGGGAGTCTTATATGCAATTCTGTAGGCCCAAAGAGCGTCATTTAGTTTTTTAGACCAATCCTTTCGATCAGGCCTGACAGTTTTTTCTAAAATTCGCTTAATCTCCCTATTAGACACTTCAACTTGCCCACTCGTTTGGGGATGATAAGGTGTGGCTATCATGTGATTGACTCCCAAATTTTGGAGTAGTCTAGTGAAGTGTACATTCCTAAAGTGAGGTCCTCCATCACTTATTATTGTCCTTAGTCACCCATACCGAGAAATGATATTAGCCTTAACAAAGCCCAAGACCACAGAATGGTCATTGGTTCGTGTGGGGATGGCTTCTATCCATTTTGATACATAATCAACAGCCACAAGGATGTATTCATATCCGAAGGATACAGGAAAGGGACCCATGAAGTCAATGCCCCAAATATCAAAGATTTCAACAGGGAGGATAGGTTGTTGGGGCATCTCATCCCTTTTTCCAATGGTTCCCGTTTGCTGGCAACGTAGACATGCGCCCACCTACGTATGTGCATCTCAGAATAATGTGGGATACCAAAAACCAGATTGAAGAACCTTATGAGCAGTCTTCTTCCCACTAAAATGTCCCCCACAGTGGAGGTCATGGCAGAAACTCAAAACACTTCTTTGTTCCTCATCAGGGACGCAATGGCGAAACAACTGGTCAGGGCCTATTCTAAAAAGCTCGGGTTCCTCCCAGTGATAAAATTTAGCATTGGCGATAAACCTGTCTCGCTTCTGCTTGTCCCAAGTACTAGGGGTGATGCCCGTGACCAGATAGTTCACTATGTCAGCGAACCAAGGAGTTTTAGTTTCCACGGCCATTAGAGACTCATCAGGGAAAGTCTCTTGAATACCGCCAGCAAGGTTTGATGCCTCAATAGGGATCCTAGACAAATGGTCTGCTACCACATTCTGAACTCCTTTCTTGTCTTTAATTTCCAGGTCAAATTATTGGAGTAGCAGAATCCAACGAATTAGGCGAGGTTTGGTGTCCTTTTTAGCCAGAAGATGCTTAAGGGCTGAAAGATCAGTGAATACCACAACCTTGGATCCCAAAAGATAAGGCCGAAACTTTTCCAAAGCGAATACTACAGCAAGTAATTCCTTTTCCGTGACCGTGTAGTTTTGCTGAGGATCCATAAGGGTCTTGCTGGCATAATGCAGCACATGAGGTTTGCCATCAACCCTTTGACCTAAGATCACTCCCACTGCAAAATCAGAAGCATCGCACATAAGCTTAAACGGGAGGGTCCAATCTGGTGCTTGGAGAATCAACGCGGTAATGAGGGCTTTCTTCAAAGCTTGGAAAGCCTCACCACATCTATCATCAAAATCGAAGGAGACATCCTTCGCTAACTGGTCGCAAAGTGGCTTAGAGATTTTACTGAAGTCTCTAATGAAGCGCCCATAAAATCTAGCATGGCCATGGAAGGATCTAACCTGATGAACATTGGCGGGCAATGGAAGCTTAGAGATGGAATCGATTTTTGCGGTGTCCACCTCTAATCCTCTCTCGGAAACTACATGCCCTAACACAATGCCCTGCTGGACCATAAAGTGGCTTTTCTCCCAGCTAAGCACCAGTTTTGCCTCTTCGCAACGGGTTAAGACTTTATCAAGGTGCGAAAGGCATAGGTCAAACGACAAGCCATAAATGGAGAAGTCATCCATGAAAATTTCAATGAACTCGTCGATCATATCAGAAAAGATAGCCATCATACAACGTTGGAAAGTGGCAGGAGCATTACATAACCCGAATGGCATTTGGTGGAATGCAAAAGTGCCATAAGGACTCATGAAGGTGGTACACTCCTGATCATCAGGAGAAACGGCTATCTGATTGTACCCAGAGTACCCGTCAAGAAAACAAAAGTACCTGTTCCCCGCCAATCGTTCCAAAATTTGATCGATAAACGGTAAGGGGAAATGGTCTTTCTGGGTAGCTGTGTTTAAACAACGGTAATCATTGCAGACCCTCCAACCAGTTGAGGGTCTAGTGGTCACCAGTTCTCCTTGGTCATTCTCCTCCATAGTGATTCCTGCCTTTTTCGGAACTACGTGAATTGGACTAACCCATTTACTATCTAAAATGGGATAGATAATCCCTGCATCCAGCCATTTCAGAATCTCCCTTTTAATAACCTCCTGCATATTTGGATTGAGCCTTCTCTTCATGTCTCGGAAAGGCTTCACGGACTCGTCCGTGTATATATGATGCATGCAAAGAGAGGGATCAACACCCTTTATATCCGCAATTGTCCAAGCAATTGCTTCCTTGTGCCTTTGTAAACACTCAAGAAAAGCTCCCTCCTACAATTCAGATAATGTAGATGAGATAATAATGGGGAGAGTGTTATTAGGGCCAAGGAAAGCATATTTCAATGTGCTCGGGAGGGGTTTCAACTCCAATTCAGGAGCCTTTTGGATTGAGGGTTTTATTTGAGATGTCCTCGCCTCAGGCAGCGGATCTACCTTCACAGTTCAGGGTGGGGACAGAGACTCAGTGTGTATCCCCAGCAACTCTTCTAGTTCGGGCATTTTCCTTTCAGTTTCTTTAATAATCAAGGGATGGTCCTGAGATATGAGCTTCTGAAGGGGATCTGTACATAAGAGTGCTAGAGTAGTCTCTTCAATTATTTCATCAACAACCTCAATCTGAGAACAATCTTCAAATCCGGGTTGCTTGTAAGTATCAAAAACATTCAACCGGATCTTCCTGTTCCCAAAGCCCATTTTAAGTGCCCCAGATCTACAATTTATAGAGGCATTGGCTATGGCCAAAACGGGGCATCCCAGAATAATGGATGGCTTTGTGGGCTTATTAGACGGGTCAGTATCAAGTACCAAAAAGTCAACGGGGAAGAAGAAATCCTCCACTCTCACAAGGACATCTTCCAACAATCCCCGTGGTGTCGTAAGTGATCTGTCTGCAACCTGGAGGATTACTGGACTAGGCTTCAGCTTTCCTCCTCCCAAAAGGTCATAGACAGAGCTCGGTAGAATGTTTACCCCCGCACCCAGATCGAGCAGAGCCTTGTCAATGTGTTGGTTACCTATAACCACTGAAATATACGGGGCCCCTGGGTCTTTCATTTTGGGGGGTGTTCCATGTTGAAGAATCGAGCTAACGTGGTTAGGCAAGATGACCTTGGTTTGGACTTGTTTCCTAGATCGGCGCTTCTGGGTGCACAGGTCCTTCAGAAACTTGGCATAGGACGGAATCTGTTTAATGTCTTCTAACAAGGGCAAGTTAATCTGGACTTACCTAAAAGTATCCATAATCTCTTCCATCCTATCCTTGGCTCCAGACGAGCCAACAGAAGATTCCCCAAGAGCAGATAGGTGCTCTGGATAGGGCACCCTCGACTTCTGAGTAGAGGGGTCATCATGGCGGGAAAGGGGTGATGGAAGGACGACATCCTCATTGTGGGTGATTTTTTGTGAGGGAGAGTGGTGTGGCTCTTCCTCGGGTGAGATGGAAGTCGGGTCAGGTGTGGAAGGGGAATTCTGAGATGTAACCGAAGGAGTGTTATCAGTCTTGTCAATCTTTTTTCCACTCCTCAACACGGTCACTGCTTGGGTGTGCTCCCTAAATACAACCCCCTTGCCCTTAGGGTTCTCCTCATAAGAGCTAGGCAACTTCCCCAGATCACGTTGCCTAACTGCCTCAGTAAGATGACCAATTTGGGATTGCATATCAGTAATCATCTTATTCTGAGATTGGATAACCATATTCTGATGCTCTTGCATTGCTTTCATCATGGCCTTCAATTCATCCATCTTAGAGGGCTTATTCAGAGGAGGGTTTTCATAAGAAGGTTGGTAAGTGGGTTAGGGAGGTAAGGGTCTTGTATTCCCTGAGTTAGAAGCATCAGCTTGCTTCCAAGAGAAGTTTGGATGGTTCTGCCACCCTGAATTATAAGTGTTGGAATAAGGGTTATTGTGAGGGGGCGGAAACCTTGGGCCGCGTTCAAGTCGGCCTGAATCAACTCAGGGAATTGGGTTGCCTGATGGCACTCCACAGTGGCGTGCATTGTGCTTTGGCAAATGGACCATTCTCTTGAAGCCTGAAAAATAGAGGCAGCTTGCGGGTTCATGCCGGGGTTTGCTAAAAGCCTATCAAGGTTTTTATTCAATAGTTGAATCTGATAAGCCAAATCTTCAGAAGCCCCAGCTTCATGGGCCTCTATCTTCCTCTGCAAGATTGATGGTTTTCTTTCTTGATATGCAGAGGACAAATGTATGGAGTTGTCACTTAAAGTTTAAAATAATGCCCAGGCTTCATCCTCAGTTCTGGTCATGAAGGTTCTTGCATAGGCTACATCAATGGTTTGCCTATTCCTTTTAGATAATCCATTATAGAACCTTTCGACCAACTGCCATCTTGGCACTTGATGGTGGGGGCGTAACCTAAGAAGTCATTAAAGTGCTCCCAAGTCTCATGAAATTGCTCCCCTTCCTGTTGAGTAAAACCCATAATCTCTCTTCTGTAATGGTTGGTTTTACTCATAGGAAAATACTTCTTTAAAAATTCTCTCTTAAGGGTAGCCCAATCATTTACCCTTGCATCGAGGATATGATACCAGTGCTTGGCCTTATCCTTTAGGGAGAAAGGAAATAAAGTCCTCATCAGGGCTTCATCAGTAAAGCCCTGGAGCTTCACCGTGGAACAGACCTCGGTGAATTCCTCCAAATGCCGGTAGGGGTCCTCCCTACTAGTACCATAAAAAGAGGGCAATAGAGATATGGTACTGCCCTTAATCTCATACGGATTATCCCCTACCGATCATCTTAGTGCTTGTGCAGGTTGGTTGGTAGGAATAAAATAGTCCCTTAGGGTCCTTTGTTGATTTGCACCTTGCTTAGCCATTTCTTCTCTTTCTTCTCCTAGGTGAGCTCTCCTAAGAATTCTCTCGGGCTCAGGATCAAACACTGGACTACCCTCAAGAGAGCATCTACCAAGCATACAAAACACAATTCAGAATTTTTTTTTTTTATTATTAAGTCAAACCTCCACTCCAAAGATAAGTCAAAAGATCAAGACCTATCCCTCTGTTCCCACGTAAGTGGTATAAGAGGGGTGTGGACTTGAAATCTTAACCTTCTTTATTGTGGATGTTGAATTAGTTAAAATAAATGGCCAAAAAAGTTTTTCACTGCAATTACGTGCCTTGATTCAACCTTCGAGTGCCCTAGGACCTATACTTTGCTTGGATGATACTCCCAGGTGATCAAGGGAGAAGTTACTCCAAGGATGAACAAAGGGATGCAAGTAGGGTGAACCCTTCCTTTGAGGCGATGCATATGCGATGCCCCTTAACTACCCTTTTGTTCCTTTTAGGGGTGTCCCCCTCCGTGGAGTATCAAAACACTTGATCAAAAGATAGTATCACCACTACCACAAAACACAATAGGAGGGTCTGCACCGATAAAGAGATCGGTGCCTATAGCCTTAAGGGATCGAGCCTTAGTGCGGTGCCTAATGTGCGTGCTCAGTGTTAAAAGTGTGCAACACACCGCAAATCTTTGTAATTTCTTTTGAAATCGCAGACAAGTACCTTAGAATCAGATCAAAATGTGAATTGCTTTTAGGGTTGAATCTGATTATTAGTTCCACTTTTATTTATGTGACCACTGAATTAGTAAATTCAAACAATTTGGTGGTCTTGAATTTAAATTGGAATGCAAATGCATGAACAGAAGCTGGATGCAAAAGTTAGAAAGATATACCTGTCTCAAGCAATCTTCGTGCTAATATGCTTGCAATGCAATAATAAGATCTAATATGCTGTTCAATCACCCCTAAATGTGCGCACCTAAGGGCTTGCAACTTCTAAATAGGAAGCATGATATTTTTTATTGGCTTTTAAAAGCAAGCAGCAGAAACTATAACCACGCATGCACCAAAAATATTGTAAACCCTAGTAGCTAAAGAATGCGGGGACAAACCCCCAAAAATTTAGCCCCAAATCACTACAAGGGCGAAAAGACATAATTAAATTGCGACGACGGAGAATCCTCTGCTGGTGACGTTTCCCAACCGCGGCTAGTCTTTGTTTGTTTTAATACTTATTACAGTAATGTCGTTGTGGTATAAAATAAGACAGCTACGGTTGTCGTTACCATTACAATTTTACTCGGAAATAGTTTCTTGAGGTCGAACTCAGGGAGCTACTGGAATTCTAGAAGTACAATGTTTCTTTATTAGAAAAAATAAGAGAGAGAGAGAGAGGGAGAAATAGATTTCTGTCTTTTGGCTTTTTCTTCTTCTCCTTTCTCTCTTTGCTTGTCTTCTTCTCTTCTTTCTCTTTTCTTTATCTTTACGGGTCTTCTTGGCTCTGATTGCCTTCAGTTCCTCTTCTTCTTCTGCTTGTCTTCTAGTTCTTTTCTTCAGTTATTCTTCTTTTTCTTGTCGTTATCTTCTTTCTTCCTTCTTCTCTTTTCCTTCTCTTCAGTTGCGAAGCCTTTTCATTTCTTTTTCTTCCTCTCTGCTTTATCTCCTCTGAAGCTTCATCCGACGTCTGATATCACAGTCAGACGACTTAAACGGCGGTCTGTGCTTCCCCTCTTTTCTTCCTTTGCTGCTTCTTCTTCTTGTCTTCTTCTTCTGCTTGTCTTCTACCTTGGTCTTCTGCCTTGCTCAGCTGCAAAGCCTTTTTAGAGTTTCTTCTGCCGCTTCTATTCTTCTTCCTGCAGGCAAGTGGTGAACCTTCTTCCTTCGCGCCCTATTCCTGCACAAGGCATAGCAAAACCTAGCCCTTCCCTCTACCCGCATGTCTCTCTCTCTCTCTGTAAACCGCTCATAGGAAGCTTTCCCAGAGCCGGGTTAATGGGTCAGGCTGCGTAACCGGGACCAGGCGCACCGACGTGAGTGGTGCGCGAGTAGTGCAGGGTAGTGTCGGGTCAGATCCGCCAGGTTTGCGTGGCGTGGGTCGTGGACAAGGCAAGCGAGTGGGCGAGGGGACCTCACCCCGTGTTTTGAGGCGCTAAGAGAAAAACACAAAATCAATTTAAATGGGTGCGACACTTCAAAATCTTACAATGTGGGACTAAACTTCGTTTCTTCGTGTGCGCGCCCCCAGGAAGGACGCAACCTTGCCTCAGCAGCTGTGTCCTCATTTTTCCTCGTAAACCAGCTGCCTGCCTTCGCCTGGGTCTCTCCAATTCGCCTCAGCTGGAGTCCTGATGCTTCGATGCCTGAAGCTCGCTTGGAAGCTCCTTGCTTCGTCGCCAATGGCGGCCGGGGCTGAAAGTCTGCTTAACACAAATATGGCCTCTCGGCCGAATTAGACCACAGGGAAACCTTCATCGTGGCACGGCGAAGGTAGTGCGAGGTGCAGCAGGTTGCAGGGCGGTGTCTGGCGGTAGCCCTTGGTCATACTGCAACTGAAAAACTGGGTTTGATTGTGGGAGTGTTGTGGAGGTGTGGAGTGGCAGTGGAGGGGTGGGGGGTGTTGGGTGGAGTGAGGCGGAGCTTTTGGGACAGCTGGCGAGTTGTGTGGAGCAGTGGATCGACGGGGGAAACTCACCGGAGGATTGCTGGAGGGATGGAAGATGATGGTGGTCGGGCGCAGTCGTGGGGTAATCAACTGAAATGAAGTGTGGAAGAGAAAGAGGGGACGAAGGGAAATAACAGTAACCTACCTACAGGGACGAAGGGGGCCGGAGCAGGGTGGCAGTCGTATCGACTGTCGCAGGAGAAGAAACACCCAGAGGGAGAGAGCGATGGCGAGGAAGAGGGCAGGGAGGCGCACGCTTGGTACGGAGCGACGCGGGGAGAGGAGCCACCGCTGCTGTTGGTATTGCAGGAAGAGGGCAAAGGTGGCTCTGCTGCTGGTATTGCAGCAGAGCGATGAGACGAAGGAGGAGGAGCCGCCGAAGCTGGTGGGTTCCTGTCGGAGTGGGGAGAGAGGAAGGGTTGGGGTTTTCTCCGTCAAGACCAAGTTGCCCGAACCGGCTGGCGACGCTGGTCTTTATAAAGGCGGTGGCAGAGGGGTGGATGCAGGGAGGCGATGTGCCTCCCTCGCCGGAGAATGGTTGAAGGTGTGACCCATACCTTCTGTGCGTTCACATGGAAGGTGTGGGCGTCGTCACGTGGCATGACGGTGTCCCTGCGACAGCAGACGTCGTAGGGAACACCAGGTTCAATTTGCAGGACATCCCCCTCACCCTGCGCGGCGCCATGCTCCGTGCAAAGTCACCGGAGCATGGCGCTGCGCAGAGTCTTGCAGGAGGGATCTAAACGCGAAGAACGATGAGGAAACTAGGGGCCAAAATCCAAGGGTTTTGAAAGTTGAGGGTCAAAAAGTAATAGATGAGGACCAAATTGCAAAGTCAGTCAAGAAGGTCTCTTCTCAGGCTCAAGCTTTTATGCGTGACTAAATTGGACCTAAGCATTTTAATGATGAATTTTGTTTCTAGGTCAGACCTTGTTTGACCAGCCAATTTACGTAAAAACCCAAATTAAATCATTAATTGGGCATGGTTCTCAATGTAGGTCAAAATGGATTTCTAAGGCCAAATTGAAGGTTCTAAACCCTAGAGATTATTTTTCTACGAATTTTAGAGTTTTTAGTCAATTTTTACCCAACCTCGAACCTCGTGAATTGAAGTGGGTTTGTTTTAGGGTTATAGAATGTCATTTAATTCCTTGGAGTTGCTGTAGCCCTTGTTGGATCAGATCATCCCACTTTCCTTCTTATTAGGTTAGTTTGACCTATGTTTGGACCCTGAGTTACCCTATTTGCAGATTGTGTTGGTGAAATTACATTTTTACCCCTTATGACTTATTTTCTTTTCAAACTCAGAATTCTCTGAGTCAAGCCTTTCTTTGAGTTATGTAGGAGCTTTTTCTCGCATATCTAGGTTAGATTGTGCTAGTTAGGGTTCATGATGAGGTTCTTATCATACCCCCATGCCTAGCTTTTGCTAGTCCCTTAGTAAAAACTTAAGGTTTTAACCTTTGTTCTAGACCATGATGTTTTTAATAATTTCAGATAAGTGCTTTTTTCATTTGAACTTAGATTAGGTTAGAATGCTGACCATAGGCCTAAAAGGTACTCTAGTACCAACCAAGATCCAGATCAGTCTAGCCTCAGCCTCAGTCCTTAACAAAGGTTTTTAAGGCCCACAAGAATTAACCTAAGGTCTATTGGACTTTGTGGTTAAAGCACCCGCGCTTGAAATGATTTTAGCCCTGGCTCAGTTCGCAATATGTTTTGTAAGAGAGAGAGAGATAGAAGATTTTTCTGTTTGGAAAGTTTTCTCTCTCTTTTTCTTTTTAATTCTAGCTTAGGATTGGCTTTTCAACACGGTCTGTATCAGATTCCTTGTTCCCATCATCAATCCTCAAGGGTTCCTGGCAATCGATGCTTTGAGATAGTACCGCCCATGGCAATCCCCGGAACCCTGGCTATTGAGATTTCGAGATAATCCCATCCATGGTGTTCCGTGGCCGAATCCAGACCCTGGCAATTGACACTTCGTGATAATGCCATCCATGGAATCTAAACCAGCAGAGTGCTTACATGCCCCCAGTAGGATATGAAAATATCCTAAGAGACAAGCATCAAGGAGATGATATTTTGTTACGCATCTTTGAGGGGAATTTCCCACCTCTCTGTGCTGGGAACTCGTCTAAATCAACTTGTGTTGATCGGCCGCTCCTACTCTAGGTGTACTTTTCAGAATTTTACGACGCTTTTGCGTGATTTTGATTTTTACAGTTACTGAACCAGGCTGTGTGTGGGGTTACGGTGCTTAAGTTACTGAGTCCCGTAAACAAAAAGTTAGTTAATGAGGCCAAATACTCCCTATGCCTTGGACCTAATACTTAAGCTTTTCATTTTCCTCAACCTCTTGACGAATGTCTAGATCTTAATGGGTACTAAGAGTCTATCCAAGAATGCCTAAGGTTTGCATTCTTACTAATCTTACTGTGCACTTTTCAATTTTTTCATGAATGAGGTCTAGAACTTAGGTCAATTCCTTAGTTCCTTACTAATGACTATCACTCTTTTCTCACATTTTTGTGCTCCTTTTTCATTTTGTTTCTTTTCTCCTTTTCCTTCACAAAATTTTCTTTCCTCCCTCATTTTATTCTTCTTTTTCAAAAGATTTTTTAATTTTTATGGTGTTTTTGGTATATGTGATTTTCTTTGTTTGAAACCTTTTCTTACAAGTTTTGCACTTTCAGACCCCCCCATGCCTAAGATTTGCAATGTCCTCATTGTAACCTAGGGGGTTTTTATTCAACTTAGTTCATACATTAGGACAGATGTTTTGATGAGTGAATGGGTCGGGGTGACTGTTGCGGACGATTTCTAATCTCAGATGCAAGCATCTGAGGCGGAGTCAGCTGTCTTAAAGGGTGAACCTTAAGTGCAAAAAGGTGTCAAAAAAGGTTTCAGGTTTTCAAAGAGAATGATGGGTTGCCTCCCATTGAGCGCTAAATTTGACGCCTTCAGCCAAGCGGGAAATGAGATGTAGAGGGGATGGTCAAATCAGCAGAGTTTAATATAATAAGCACCTTGATTAAGAGCCTGGTTGATCCAACCAGGTGCTTGTTAAGATCAACGGGCTGATGATGTAGCCCAAATCCAATCAATCTGGTGGGTTGATAGATGTAGATCAAAAGGTGTGGGACCCACCATATGCAATGTGGCTCAGATGGATGTGGAAGTGTGAATACAGGGTTTGGCTGAGTCGAATCAGCCTGGTCAGAATAGGGACCCGTAGAATAATGAGTGATTGGCACGGGAACCCAACAGGGGTGATCAGAGAATGATGGAGCATGGTATGTAGTCTAATCAGTGTTCCAAACCCGATGTGGAAATGCAATCAGCTTGGTGAGAGGTGAATCTGAATAGAAATTGAGTTCAGTTGCGGGTCGGGGTTGGGAAGAGGTTTTGATCAGTTCTGTGTGTGCGGACGAGGTGGCCACTGTGTATGAGGGCTCTTCTAAAAATGAATAACAGGTGGTTTTCTCTAGGTAACTATCAAATGCCTGAAGAGTGTCTGTAGGATGAAAGAAATCTGATTCGAGAAAAGATTTGAATTCTGGGTTGTAATCACTCATGCCATTTTCTGTTTTTGGTTCCTGAGGATCGAAAAGGAATGATTCTGTGTTATTAGTGATCTCGGGAACCAGGACCTCAGAGTCGGAGTCAGAGAATGAGTCATGTAAACTGAGGTCGTAGATGGGCTTAGTGTGTTCAGGAAGGAGAGTCTCTCTGAAATTATAGTCAGATCCGAAGTTGTCAAAGAGTTTGCGAAAATTGAGTTCTAAATGAGATTCTTGATCATGAATTCCACCGCAGCATAAATCATCAGATGTGAAATTAGCAGCCTGACTGGGGTCTAGCCTATATGTCAATTCTGGACTTAAAAAGGTGTTCTGTGTAGGCTCGAGCTCCAAGCTGGTAGGATAGACCCAATTGAAACCCCACTCATCCAACTCCTCAGTTTCTGTATCATAAATTGGCATGTCTTCCGAAAAATCGATCAGATTTCCTGAGGATGTTGGAGAGGGATATTCATCAAATAGCGGCCTGGAATCATATTCTTTGAAAATTTGATCTTTCTCATATGGGGACTCATAATCTTCCCAATAAGTTTCGGATCTAGATTCTAGGTTTAGGATGTGGGTAGGATTACTAGAATCAAAGTTTGAATAACCTTCGAAGGTCACCTTATCAAAATAAGGGGCAGAATTTATACCCTTAAAAGGTTCAGTTCTGATCTCATTATTGCAGGAGTTTTGGAATTCTAAGCTTGGCAATTCATGGTCTAGGGTCGGTTCATCATTGTGTTCTCCTGCAATATCCCAACCTAATTCAATGTTGTCTTCTATCTGAGTTGGGTGTCCACAACCACCCTGTGCCTCAGTCCCGAGATCTGGGAAGCTGGGTTGATCCTTAATATTGTTCCAAGATGGTTCATCCTCTGTTTCTGGTATATATGGGTATTTCTAGTTGATAATCTGTTCTAGTGATCCCATCATTTCTACCCGTTTTATAAGGGCATCTTGGTGTTGTTCCCAAAGTATAGGATTTGTCAAGCATTGAAGGTATTCAGATTTGTGTAATTTTTCTATCTCAATGTATCCTGTCATGAGCATGTCTCTAGTTAATCCTTTTGTAATTTCTGTCAACAGAATTTGGGCACAGTTTATGATGAAAGCTGTGGTTATTGGGACATCAACCTGAATGTTTTCTATTGGCGTTGAGGGTTTACATTTGATTTCATAGAATTCAAGGGCATCCTCAATCATCTTATCTTTCATGGATTTCTGACATTCAGGTTTTTTGAATGGTAGTCTTAAATGGTGTGGCTGCATCTTTGAATCAGGTGGTGGAATCAAGATAGAGAATCGAAGTTTGAATCAAGATGGAAGAAGGGGACTTTGTTCAGAATCAGAGGAAAAGGGCTGTGTGAATGTTTGGTTGCATAAACAAGGGCACCGAGGCTCGGCCTCGAGGAGAGTGAATTTCTAAAGGAGGTTTCAAGGACCCCCTACCAAACATTGAAGAACTGGATAAGATAAGCAGGTGCTGGACCCAATCGAGGCACCCAAAAATTATTGGGTGACTATAGAGGTGCGGGGCAGATGGACCCCTTGATTAGAAAGATCGTCCTCCTGAGAATTACCTGGGCAGCAAGAGAGGGTGAGTCCCACGAAGACCCCTACACGGTAGAGCGTCCCCACGGGTTACAGGGTTTGCCCCACCTGACCTCTCTTGTTACTGCGGTTCTAGGTAGACTAGAATGGGGATCTTGACCTCTTAAGTCTACCTATTTTACTTTAAGATCAAGGTGCTTAAGGTTCCACTTGAACTTTTAAGTATTTTGAGTGAAAAAGTGACCTAATTTGAAGGTTGGTTGACCCAAGGGGTCAACTTCACCTCTTGTTCTTTTGATAACTTTTGGGTCCTTTCTTTTAAGGTTCAAATGGATTTAAGAGCCTGATTTTCTTAGGGTTCCTCTTGTATAGATCTTTCTCAAACAAGGTTTAGGCACACCTCTTTTGGGAAGATCTTTTCTTTGTTAATAGAAGGTGTGTCTCTAGAAACCCTAGATTTTCAATCCTTGGATTGGCTCTAGTTGGTCCATTTTAGTTGCCTCAAAATTTTAGTATCTAGGGCTCAATCAAGAAGGTTTTAGCCTTAGTTACCTTAGTTGGATGAAGAGCTAAGCATGTGTTGAAATAGGCAATTTTGATGAATTACTATGTATAACACAGGTAGCCCTAAGTTACTTCTTCTTTTTGTTCCTTTTCAGATTTTAAGGGAATTAAGAAAGGGCTAATAGAGATTACCTGTTTGTTGGAGTGTTTGTCATGCGGTTGCTCTTCTTTTCCTTTACCTGCACACAAGAGAGAAAAAGATTAGCAATCTTTTAAAAGAAATTCAAAGCTTCTAGAATAGCCGTTGCTCCCCGGCAACGGCGCCAAGAAAATGGTGATGTTTCCCAACCGCGGCTAGTCTTTATTTGTTTTAATGCTTATTACAGTAATGTCGTTGTGGCATAAAATAAGACAGCTACGGTTGTCGTTACCATTACAATTTTACTCAGAAATAGTTTCCCGAGGTCGAACTCAAGGAGCTACTGGAATTCTAGAAGTACAATGTTTCTTTATTACAAAAAATAAGAGAGAGAGAGAGGGAGAAATAGATTTCTATCTTTTGGCTTTTTCTTCTTCTCTTCTTTCTCTCTTTGCTTGTCTTCTTCTTCTCTTCTTTCTCTTTTCTTTATCTTTACGGGTCTTCTTCCTTGGCTCTGATTGCCTTCAGTTCCCCTTCTTCATCTGCTTGTCTTCTAGTTCTTTTCTTCTTCAGTTATTCTTCTTTTTCTTGTCGTTATCTTCTTTCTTCCTTCTTCTCTTTTCCTTCTCTTCAGCTGCGGAGCCTTTTCATTTCCTTTTATTCTTCTCTGCTTTATCTCCTCTGAAGCTTCATCCGACGTCTGATATCACAGTCAGACGACTTAAATGGCGGTCTGCTACAGTGCTTCCCCTCTTTTCTTCCTTTGCTGCTTCTTCTTCTTGTCTTCTTCTTCTGCTTGTCTTCTACCTTGGTCTTCTGCCTTGCTCAGCTGCAAAGCCTTTTCAGAGTTTCTTCTGCCGCTTCTATTCTTCTTCCTGCGGCCAAGTGGTGAACCTTTTTCCTTCGCGCCCTATTCCTGCACAAGGCACAGCAAAACCTAGCCCTTCCCTCTATCCGCACGTCTCTCTCCCTCTTTGTAAACAACTCATAGGAAGCTCTCCCAGAGCCGGGCTAACGGGTCGAGCTGCGTAATTGGGACCAGGCGCACCGGCGTGAGTGGTGCCCGAGGAGTGTAGGGTAGTGTCGGGTTGGATCCGCCAGGTCCGCGTGGCGTGGGTCGCGGACAAGGCGGGCGAGTGGGCAAGGGGACCTCACCTCGTGTTTTGAGGCGCTTAGAGAAAAACACAAAATCAATTTAAATGGGTGCGGCGCTTCGAAATCTTACGATGTGGGACTAAACTTCGTTTCTTCGCGCACGCACCCGCAGGATGGACGCAACCTTGCCTCAGCAGTTGTGTCCTCGTTTTTCCTCGCAAACCAGCTGCCTGCCTTCACCTGGGTCTCTTCAATTCGCCTCAGCTAGAGTCCTGATGCTTCGATGCCTGGAGCTCGCTTGGAAGCTCCTTGCTTCATCGCCAATGTCAGCCGGGGCTGAAAGTCTGCCTAACACAAATATGGCCTCTCGGCCTAATCAGACCACAGGGAAACCTTCGTCGTGGCACGGCAAAGGTAGTGCGGGGTGCAGCAGGTTGCGTGGCAGTGTCTGGCGGCAGCCCTAGGTCGGATAGCAACCGAAAAAATGGGTTTGATCGGGGGAGTGTTGTGGAGGTGTGCAGTGGCAGTGGAGGGGTGGGGGGTGTTGGGTGGAGTGAGGCGGAGCTTTTGGGTCAGCTAGCGTGTTGTGTGGAGCAGCGGATCAATGGGGGCAACTCGCCGAAGGGTTGCCGGAGGGATGGAAGATGATGGTGGTCGGGCGCAGTCAAGGGGTAATCAACTGAAATGAAGTGGGGAAAAGGAGGGGACGAAGGGAAGTAACAGTAACCTACCTATAGGGACGAAGGGGGCCGGAGCAGGGCGGTAGTTGTATCAACTGTCGTCGGAGAAGAAATACCCAGAGGGAGAGAGCGGCAGCGAGGAAGAGGGCAGGGAGGCACGCGCTTCGTATGGCCCGACGCGGGGAGATCAGGCGAAGGTGGCTCTACTGCTGGTATTGCAGCAGAGCGACAAGATGGAGGATGAGGAGAAGCCATCGGAGCTGCTGGGTTCCTGTCGGAGTGGGGAGAGAGGAAGGGTTGGGGTTTTCTCCGTCAAGACCAAGCTGCTCGAACCGGCTGGCGACGTTGGTCTTTATAAAGGCGGTGGCGGAGGGGTGGACGCAAGGAGGCGACGTGCCTCCCTCGCTGGAGAATGGTCGGAGGTGTGACCCATACCTTCCCCGCATTCGCATGGAAGGTGTGGGCGTCGTCAGGCGGCATGACGGTGTCCCTGCGACAGCAGACGTCGTAGGGAACACCAGGTTCAATTTGCAGGACATCCCCCTCACCCTGCGTGGCGCCATGCTCCGCGCAAAGTCGCCGGAGCATGGTGCTGCGCAGAGACTTGCAGGAGGGATCTAAACGCGAAGAATGACGAGGAAACTAGGGGCCAAAATGCAAGGGTTTCAAAAGTTAAGGGTCAAAAAGTAATAGATGAGGACCAAATTGCAAAGTCGGTCAAGAAGGTCTCTTCTTAGGCTCAAGATTTTATGCATGAATAAATTGGACCTAAGGATTTTAATGGTGATTTTTGTTTCTAGGTCAGACCTTGTTTGACCAGCCAATTTACATAAAAACCTAAATTAAATCATTAATTAGGCATGATTCTCAATGTAGGTCAAAATGGGTTTCTAAGGCCAAATTGAAGGTTCTAAGCCCTATAGATTATTTCTATGAATTTTAGAGGTTTTAGTCAATTTTTACCCTACCTCAAACCTCATAAATTGAAGTGGGTTTGTTTTAGGGTTATAGAATGTCATTTAATTCCTTAGAGTTGTTGTAGCCCTTGTTGGATCAGATCATGCCACTTTCCTTCTTATTAGTTTAGTTTGACCTATGTTTGGACCCTGAGTTACCCTGTTTGTAGATTGTGTTGGTGAAATTGCATTTTTACCCCTTATGACTTATTTTCTTCTCAAACTCAAAATTCTCTGAGTCAAGCCTTTCTTTGAGTTATGTAGGAGCTTTTTCTCGCATATCTAGGTTAGATTGTGCTTGTTAGGGTTCATGATGAGGTTCTTATCATCTGTGAAACAGGATCTTGGTCTCCTTCATCTTTTCCTCGTGGGGCTTAACTTGTGGTTGCTATCACTACTCTGGTACGTCTCATCGCCTCGGCAAATTCCTTGCACAATAATCAAAATGATTAGATAATTTCACAATTCAAAAGATTCAAAAATAATAAAGTAAATCTATTGCGTCTGTTGCTTCCTCGGCAATGGTGCCAATTTTGATAGACGACTTTTCACTTTGCGTTATAGTATTTAAGTGGTGGAAAAATCGACTAATCAAAAATAATGAAAATAACCACTCGCAGAAGAGTGGGTCGTGTCCACAGGGAGGCAATGATGCAATCAATACTTAATGATTTAATGTTATTTTGGATAGTGTGAAATCCCTTTTCAAATCGGACTTAAAATGTGAAGGAAAGTAGATTTGCAATAACCTAAAAAGATAAGCGTATAAGTACAATTTTCCCTCATAGAAATCCTTAATAAATTTAGGATGAATTCATGCAATTTTCTCGTGATTTCTACTAAAGACAATTAATACTTAAGTTAAGCCCAAAATCAATCATTAAACTAGTTAATATCAATACCATGAAATTATAAAGAACTATGAGTGTTTGAACACAATTCTGCCACAATATAATAATAATAAAATCAAATTGGTGGCAATGGCAATGAATGTAAATTTTAATTAATGGGAAAACAGGGCTTTTCTCCTCTCTCCTTGTGAGAAAGGGAGAGCACCGCAGGGGTTGATGCGAGGCTCAAGAGGATCGCGAGGTCAAGAGCTCTCCGGTGGTGGCAGCGGTAGTGACGCAGGTGGTTGGAGGTGGCCGGCGGCGATGGCGCAGGCAGAGGTGTGCGCGCGCGTGCATTGGTGCGTGGGCAGGCACTTGCAGGATGCAGTCTACAGTGGCTGGAGGGAGATGGCGCACAGTTGAGAGTGCTTGCAATGGCTGAAGATGGCATGTGGGTAGAGAGCATCTGCAGCAGGGGGCGCTGGAGATGGCTTACGGTTGAGAGCACCTGCAGTGGCTGGAGATGGCATGCGCGCGCTGGGAGTGCCGGCAGATGGCGGAGGTTTTTCCCTGCAAGGGGGAAGAGGGCACAGTGCACGCTTCTTTTTTTTTCTCTCTGGATGGATTTCCTCTCTCCCTGCCTCTTCTTTTTAACATCTCTCCTTGCACGTGAGTTCAGGGATTTTCCCAAATCCCCAGTCATAGTTGTTGAGAAGAGGTAGGGGAAGAAGAAGATTACCCTAATGCCCAGCAGGGGAGGGGGGAAAGAGTTGCGGCTGTTTGGGAAAATTTATCCCCCCATCCTTGCTCTTTGTGCATTTTATTACCTGCTTATAAAAATAATAAAATCATTAAGTTATAGAATGTAGTAACTTAAATCATGAGGTGTACAAATCTTCTACAACTTAATTGCCATTATTAACACACCTAAATTGTACAATTAAAGATACTTATGCTTAATACTAGTCCATTTTAATGGACTCATCAAATACCCCCATGCCTAAGATTTGCTAGTCCCTAGCAAAATTGAAAAATAATAGAAATAATAAGACGATTTCTTCTTTTCTTACTTCAAAACTTTAGGAATCTAGACAAATGTGAAGTGCTGATAGCCTAGGTAACAGATCCAAGTGAAAGAGCCGATTCGCATTAGGAGTTCGTACATCACCCTTGGCAAAAATTTCTGTTGAGATAGGCAACTACTTCCCTCAGGGATAAAGCAGACGATAATCTATAATTTTAACCCGATGTTTGGCTTAGGTAGGAGATATCAAGTTGAATGGATTTGTATTTGGTGGCACACACTCAACTAGTGCTACATATAGTCTAGTACTGCAGACTCTCGCTCTCTAGACTATTAGACAAGTCAACTCTGAGAGAGGCTACACAACTGTGCTCTCTTGATGTTCCTGGGCATTCTCTCTTTTCTTTCTTTCTGAGATCACAAATCTCGCCAGAATTATACTCACTATTTGGTGGGCTCACATGGCATCCACACTTCAATTAAAGTCCTAATAACTTTATAACTAAGTTAGAATTCTCACCCAGTATTCAGGCGATCAGAAATACTAGAAGGTAGGTATGAGTCATATTTGGTGGAACATGATAGGTGTGATGTTGCCTCAGAAATAGTGTTACATCATACACTAGGACTTTTTTTTTTGTAATATAACTTTTTTCTTCTTTTTCTACTTCTTTTCTCTTTTCAGGAGGCAATGATGCAATAAAATCATGAATATTTTTCTCGTATTCATTCAATCAAGTGCGAAATCCATAGTCAAATCTGACATGAAATGCGATGAAAGGAAGATACACAATAACTTGAAAATGTAAGGGTATATGTGCAATTTTTCCTCACTGAAATATTCAATAAATATGTGATGAATCTATGTAATTTCCAATTGACATGCATTAGAGAGAATTTGTGCACATCTTAATCAAAAACCAATGTCAAAAGATGTGAATAACAAATGCCACGCAATTATAAGAAAGCATGAGTATGAAGTCACAATTTCACCTAATATATCACATATTAAAATCGAAAATGAGACTTTGGCAATGTCATTGAAATGTAATAACTAATTGCAAGTTTCCTATAGCAAAACTGGTGAGAACTCCCCTTGGCATCCGCAAGAAGAGGAAAGATCGACTGGAGGCATGGTCGCGCAAGAAGGTCGTCAGTGGTGAGGGCTACGCATGGAGGTCGTGGCATGGTCGTTGGCAGTCGGTGTCAGTCGGCTGGAGGAGATGAAGCGGCAGCGACAGTGGTTGTTTTTGCTGCTCTTGAATGCGCTATGGCTAGAGGTGGGCTTGCAGGTGCTGCGGGCAGCAGGGGCAGAGGCACAGACGCACGCAGGGAGGTGCATGTGGGTTGAAGTGGCTAAGATGGAGGCACGCAGGCGCGGTCTGATGGCGTTGGCTGCAGGTGATGCAGGGAGGCACGAGGAGGGACTGAAGTAGGGGAGCTGGGGCACGTTGAAGGTGCTGCTGGAGGGCGCTCTACAAATGCAAAGGGTGCGCAGGTGTGGGTGCTGGAGCGCTAGCTGCTAGCTCACGGGGGCAAAGGAGAGTGGAGGTGAAGGTTTGGGGACTGCAGCGAGGTGAATATGAAAGGGCGTGGAGGTTCTGGTGAAGGAGCTCAGTGGGGTCTGATGGAGCGGGGCACTACAAGCGTGTGGGTGAGGGTGTGCAGGTGCTAGTGTGTGCGCTGGCTGAGGTGAGGGCACACATTGGCTGGGGCATTTGGCAGGGTGCGCTGGAGATGAAGGCATAGTCATGCAGGCTGGTGTGGGTTGCTGGTTGAGGTGAGGTCACGTAGTAGGAGTTGCAAGAACTCTTGGCGGTGTGGGCTATCAACCCACACGGCCACGATGGTGGAGTCGCAATGCCACAGTGGGAGGCCAGTGGTATGGATGGATGAGAAGCTATGTTCTTTGAGCACAGTGAGGAACCAAGGGGTGGAGACCTCCCCCTCAACGGCAGCTCTTCTTTCTCTTTTCTAGCCACAACTACAAAGATTTAAAATTCAAAACACCGTAGAATCAATGTGATGCGCAAGAGGAGGAGGCCGAGGAGTTACCTGCAAAGGAGAAGATGAATAAAAGAATAAAATAATTAGGGTTATTATATATAACTCCTTAACTTCTATGTTAATTAAAATAGTGCGCCTAATTAATTAACTAATTAAATGTACGCAACCCTAGGTTAATTCTAAATGCATGAATTATGCACTTAAGCTAAAAATATGAATTAATTTATTTACATCCTAATGTATGCTATCTAACTATTAAAATTAACTTAATGTCTAGACATTTAGATACTTAAATAGCCCACAAATATGGGCTAATCAAATACCCCCTTGCCTAGTTTTTGCTAGTCCCTAGCAAATCCAAGCAAAACCTAGCACTCCAAGTAGACTAGCCAACCCAATCGGTCTTCTTTTAGAAACATATTAAATTCATATTTTAGACCTAAGGTTCCCAAGTAGTTGCTAAGTTACATACCATATCGGCTAAAGATGAGTTGTAGGCACAAGTTTCCCTGATTTCTGACTCTAGCCTAAGGATTATTGATCCTTGAGATTAAAGCATCCGTGCATGTGCATTAGTCTGAGTTATTTGAGATTGGTATGACTGCCAACCTAGAAAGGAAAAAGGATTATATATATATATATAGTTTGATTCCTCTAAGTCTAACCTCAGATCAGCTATCATATGGTCTGTGTCGGATTCATTGTCCCCATCACCATACCTCGAAAGGTGCCTGGCTTTCGATGTTTCGAGATAGCACCGCCCATAGCGACCCTAAGAACTCCTAGCAATCGACATCGTCCATGGATTTCTTAAGCGAATTCAGGCCTGTGGCAATCGACACTTCGAGGTAGGGCCATCTATGGTACCTGAACCACACAATGAGCTTACATGCCCCCCAGTATGATGGATATCCTAAGAGACAAATGCTGTGGAGGTAATATGTTATTATCGCATCCTTAAGGTGAGTATATACTCCACCTCTCCTGTGGTAGGAACTCTTCCAATCAAATTGTGTTTTCAAGCCTCTCCTAAGTCAAAACTAAGAGAACCAAATTTCTTTTAAGGAATTAAGGTGATCATTTGCACAAGACCAAGTGTGTGAAATTTGGATTCTTGGGTTAAAAGGACCCGTAAACCAAAAGGTAGAACAAGACTCCAGGTACTGCCCCACCTTTTAACTCAATCCCTAGCTTTCCTTCCTCAACCTCTTGAGGAATGGTCCACAACTTTACTCCTACTTAAGTTTTTAAGTCCACAAAGAACCCTAAAGGTCTATAGCTAGTAGCTCACTTATCTTCTAAAGTTTGACCCTAGAATCAACTTAGTTTCACCTAGAGTTCTGATTTGCTTAAGAATGTAGGACCTAGCCAGTTAAGCTCAAAACTACTTTATATATATATATATATTTTATTTTTATTTTTTTTTTAAATGCAATATGCATGAATGAATGCAAAATGTAGACATGCTATAGACAAATGCCTCGGTCCTCTCCCCCATGCCTGGTTCAGACAATGTCCTTATTGGAAACAAAAAATAGTCAAAGGAAGATATTACCTGAGGTGGAGAATGGTAGGAGTTAAGGCTCCTCAAGAGTGACCTCGTCAACTAGATGGCCATCCAAAGTGATGTATGGTTTTAACCGTTGACTATTGATGATAAAGGGAGTTGCTAAAGAGGAAGGGCTTTTAATCTCCATAGCTCCATGCAGAAACACTTTAGTGATTATGTAAGGCCCATCCCAACAAGATTTTAACTTCCTAGGAAAAAGCTTAAGTCTGGAATTGAAAAGCCAGACATGTTGGTTGGGCTCAAAGGTCTTTCAAAGTATATACTTATCATGCAAGACCTTAGTTATTTCTTTATAAGCTTGAGAGGTGTCATAAGCATCATTCCTCAGCTTCTAAAGCTCACTTAATTCTAGAAGTCGTGCCTTACCCACCTTTTCTAAATCCATATTAACACTTCGAATAGCCCCAAGTGCCCTATGTTCCAACTCAACGGGTAAATGGCACGCTTTCCCATACACAATCCGAAAGGGAGTACCCAAAGGGGTCTTATAGGCCGTTCGATATGCCCACAAAGCATCATCAAGCTTTTGGGACCAGTCTTTCCTATCAGGTCTAACGGTCTTTTCTAAAATCTTTTTTATCTCCCTATTCAACACTTCAACCTAGCCACTCGTCTGAGGATGGTAAGGGGTAGTGACATTGTGAGTCACTCCCAGACTCCTGATTAGTCGATTGAAGTGGTGGTTTCAGAAATGAGGTCCCCCATCACTTATAATGGTCTTGGGGCAGCCGAAACGAGATATGATATTGGCCTTCACAAATTTCAAAACCATAGAGTGGTCATTTGTGCATGTAGGAATGGCCTCTACAATTTAGAGGCATAATCAACTGCCACCAAGATATATTCATAACCATAGGACGAAGGGAAGGGGCCCATAAAGTCAATTCCCCACACATCAAAAATTTCAACAGATTGAATAGGGTGTTGAGGCATTTCATTCCTCTTCCCAATCGTTCCAGTCCGTTGACATCTAATACAGGCCTTAATAAAATTATGAGAATCCTTAAATAACGAAGGCCACCAAAAATCGGACTGGAGAACATTAAAAACAGTTTTCTTAGCACCAAAGTGTCCTCCACAATGAAGTTCATGGCAAAAACTCAGCACGCTTTGTTGTTCATCTTCAAGTACACAACATCTCAATACTTGGTCTTGTCCAATTCTAAATAATTTAGGCTCTTCCCAATGAAAATATCTTGCTTGAGAAATGAATCTCTTTCTTTTCTGCTCATCCCAAGAGCCAGGAGTTTCTCCAGTGACCAAGTAATTTACAGTATTAGCATACCAAGATAAAGTTGGTGTTACCACCATCAAGGTTTCATCGGGAAATGTCTCGCGGATGTCTCCGGAAAGAGAGTCATTAAGTAGAAGGCGAGACAGGTGATTAGCCACAACATTTTCTTCTCCTTTCTTTTCATGTATCTCCACGTCAAATTCTTGAAGGAGTAGGATCCACCTAATCGGATGTGGTTTGGAATCTTTCTTAGCAATGTGATGTTTCACTACCGCATGATTAGTGAAAATAACCACCTTAGACCCAAGAAGATAAGACCTAAACTTCTCCAGAGCAAAAACTATAGCAAGTAGTTCTTTTTCAGTGACGGTGTAGTTTTGCTGAGGTTTAGTTAAAGTCTTGCTGCCATAATGCAACAATGAGGTATTCCCTCAACCCTTTGTCCAAGGACTGCTCCCACTACATAATCTGAAACATCACACATCAGCTCAAATGGGAGTGTCCAATCAGGAGCTCGAAGAATGGGTGCAGAGATCAAGGCCTCCTTTAGAGTTTGAAAGGCCTTGGCACACTTTGAATCAAAATTGAAGGAAGATTCCTTCCCCAACAAGTCACAAAGTGGCCTAGAAATTTTACTAAAATTTTTAATAAAGAGCCTATAAAAGCCGGCATGGCCCAGAAAGGGTCTAATCTATTTGACATTCATGGGCAATGGGAGTTTGGAAATAAAATCAATCTTGGCTTTATCTACTTCCAAACCTCTCTCGGATACAACATGCCCAAGTACAATTCCTTTCAGTACCATGAATGACTTTTCTCCTAGCTGAGGACTAAACCAGTCTCCTTACATCGCTTCAACACATTCTCCAGGTGCAGGAGACACTGGTCGAAAGACGAGCCATAAATGCAGAAGTCATCCAAAAACACTTCAACACACTTGTCAATCATGTCCGAAAAAATAGACATCATACACTTCTAGAAGGTTGCAGGGGCATTACATAATCCAAATGGCATACGCCTGAATGCAAAAGTACCGAAAGGACTCGTGAATGTCGTCTTCTCTTGGTCATCAGGGAAGATTGCAACCTGGTTGTACCCAGAATAACCATCGAGAAAGCAATATTACTTATTCCCTGCCAATTTCTCGAGAATTTGATCAATAAAAGGCAAGGGAAAGTGATCCTTTTGGGTAGCGATATTCAGCCTGCTGTAATCAATATAGACCCTCCATCAAGTTGATGGTCTAGTGACAACTTGTTCACCATGGTCGTTGAATTCCACAGTAAAGCCTACCTTCTTTGGCACCACATGAATAGGACTTACCCATTTACTATCTGCAATGGGATATATGATAGCAACTTCCAACCACTTTAGAATTTCCTTTTTAACCACCTCCCTCATATTACGGTTCAAACATCTCTGCATGTCCCTAAATGGCTTGATGGAATCATCAGTATAAATGTGGTGCATGCAGAGTGTAGAGTCTATACCCTTAATGTCAGCAATGCTCCATGCAATAGCTTCCTTGTGCCTAGACAAGAATTCAATCAGGGCTCCCTCCTGTGCCTTAGATAGCACAGCCGAAATGATAACGGGGAGCGTATCATTGGCACCTAGGAAGACGTCCTTGAGAGTGTCAGGGAGGGGTTTCAACTCAGGATCAGGGGCTTGTATGGTTGAGGGTTTCATAACAGATGTCCCCATCATAGGTAGCAGATCTACCTTGGGTAGAGATGATGGAGGAAGAGACTCAGCAGAAACAACCAGCAACTGCTTAAGTTCAAGTATATCCCCTTCACATTCCTCCAAGAGATGGGAATGCTCATTTAGCATGACATACTGAAGGGGGTCATCACATAACATTGCAAGGGTTGCCTCTTCAATCAGCTCATCTATCTCCTCAACTTGAGAACAATCCTCAAGTCCAGCTTGTTTGTAAGCATCAAACACATTAAGCCAGATTTTCCTATTCCCAAAGCCCATTTCCAATGCCCCAATATTGCAATTGATTGAAGCGTGAGAAGTTGCAAGGAAGGGGTAACCCAAAATGATGGAGGGTTTGGTTGGCTTGTTGCTAGGGTCAGTGTCCAAAACTAAGACTACATCTTCCAAAATTTCCTCCGGTGTCTTAAGTGACAGATCAGCAACTTGAAGGATTATAGGGCTAGGCTTTAGATTGCCTCCCCCAAGTTGTTCATACACCTAGCTCGGAAGGATGTTCACCCCCACACCCAGATCAAGTAGAGCCTCATCAATCTGTAAGTCACCAATAACCATTGAGATGTACGGGGCTCCTTGGTCCCTAAGTTTCGGGGGTGTGCCATGTTGAACAATTAAGCTAATAGAATCAGGCAAGACAACTTTTGATTAGACCGGTTTCCTAGATTGTCGCTTTTTCGTGCACAGGTCCTTTAAGAAGTGAGCATAAGATAGAATCTGCTTGATAGCTTTAAGCAAAGGCAGGTTAATCTGCACTTGTTTGAAAGTTTCCATGATCTCATCCATCTTATCTTTGGCTCCAGATGAGCCAACAGAAGTTTGCCCAGAGGTGGATAAGCACTCTAGAAAGGGCACTCTCGATCTCTGGGTGGAAGGGTTGTCATGTCGAGTAAGGGGTGGAATGGGGGCAACTTCTTCTGGTGAGGTGATTTCAAGCGGAGAAGATTTGGGCAAGTCTTCTCCGGTGGGGGTGAAAGTTGGGGTGGATGGTTTTTTAGGAGGTGAGACTTTAGGTGCATCGGGTTTGGAAATTTCTTTCCTACACCTCAGAAGAGTCACCGCCTGAGCATCTCCCTAAAGACAATCCCTTTTCCTTTAAGATTCTCCTCAGCAGCACTGGGGAGCTTCCTAGTTTCCCTCTATCTAGCAGCCTCAACAAGGTATCCTATTTGTGATTTCATCTCATGTATAGCCTTGTCATGAGATTGGATGATGGCACTTTGACTTTCTTGCATAGTTTTCAACATTGCCTTTAATTCATCCATCTCAGAGATCTTAGGTTGGGCACAGGTCTGAGGTTGTTCATTTGATGGTTTTGAAAGGATTGTGGTTTATAATGCCCTAAATTTGAGACATTTCCTTGTCTCCATAAAAATTTTGGGTGGTTCCTCCATCCCTCATTGTAAGTGTTGGATAAAGGATCATTACGAGGTCTAGGATGGAACCCTTGAGTGGCATTCAGATGCACTTGTACAAGCTCAAGGAATTGGGAGGCCAAGTGGCAATCCATAGTGGCGTGTGTATTGCTTTGGCAAATTGAGCATTCGGAAGCTTGGGATGTGGAGGTGCTAGATAAGAATTGACTCGGGTTCGATATAAGCCTTTCCATGTTTTGATTCAATAATTGAATCTAATAGGCTAAATTCTGGGTGTCCCTTGCCTCATTCACCTCCAACTTTCTTTGCATGAGAGTGGGTTTTCTATCCATGTATGCAGAATTCAAGTGAATAGAATTCTCACTCAAAGTATCAAAAAGGTTCCAAGCTTCATCCTCAGTCTTAGATAGAAAGGTTCCTACACAAGCACCATCCACAATTTTCCTATGCGAATCATTAAGTCTGGTGTAGAACCTTTCAACCAGTTGCCACTTAGGCACTTGGTGATGTGGGTAAAGCCTCAACAAGTTATTAAAGGACTCCCACGCATCATGGAAAGCTTCCCCATCCTTTTGAACAAAACTCATAATTTCCCTCCTGAAGTGATTGGTTTTGCTCATGGGGAAGTACTTTTTCAAAAACTCCTTCTTCAGGGTATCCCAAGTGTTAATATCAGCAAGGGTGTGATACCAATACTTGGCTTTGTCCTTAAGGGAGAAGGGAAAGAGGGTCTGCATTTGAGCATCATCAGTAATGCCCTACAGCTTCACCATGGAACAGACCTCGGTGAATTCCTCTATATGTCTGTAAGGGTCTTCCCTAGCAGTATCATAAAAGGAGGGCAGCAAGGATATGGTACTGCTTTTGATCTCATAAGGATTGTCCCCTCCAAGTCCACGTAGTGTAGGGCCAACTTGATTGGTTGGAATGAAATATTCCTTAAGGCTCCTTTGGCCAGCCATTTCTACCCTTGGAAGGTTTCTTCTTAAGATTCTTTCAGGTTCAGGATCAAACACAAGTTGTCTCCTAAGAGAACGCCTACCAAGCATGCACTACAAACATAATTAAAAAGGACCTGTTCGGTCTTTACAAATTTAGGCTTTTGACTTTAGTTCAAATTATAGGTGACAAAGCAAGTTTCCTAATCAATTACGCGTCTATTGTCAACCTTCGAAATGCCTAAAAAGACCTAGTTGGAGCTTAGGTGTTCTTCCCTAAATCTCAAATGGTAGAGCAAATCCAAAGACGGACAATTAAGGGATGCAAGTAGGCCTAAGCCTTCCTTTGAAGCTGTGCTTTTACGATGCTTCTCAACTGCCCCCAAAATCCATGACAGGGTATCCCCATCTTTGGATTTGCAAAACCTTTGATCTCAAGTTCTGAACACTTCAGAATCCAACGGTAGGAGGGCTCTTGTGCTAGTAGTTCCAAGACTTAGGAGTGTGTAAATGCGTGCTGTGGTGCAAGAGATATAAGTGTGCATACACTGCAAAAAGATTTTGAATTTTGAATCTCATGCCACATTTGAAAATCAAGTCCTTGATTTTTGATTGTCGCTCCTTTAATTAGTCATTTTTCAAGAATATATGTGACCACTTGTTAGATCGCTTCAAGACAGATTATGTGGTTTAAAAATTAATTCAAATGCATTTGCATGACAGGTAGAAATGCGAAGTTAGAAATGCATACCTGATTCTAGCATTCGCCAAGCAATATGCAAGACAAGAATTTGATCTATATGCTGCTCATTCAGTCCTATATGATTCAACCTAAGGGTAGGCAGTTTCTAGCAAGTAGCTCGTGTTTTTTTTTTTAGTTTTTTTTTTAGCTACTTATGCACAAGCAAATTAAGGGTAAACAATCCACAAAATAAATTAAAATCCTAAATCTAAAGAAAAGGGAACAGGCTCCCAAAAATCAGCCCCAATTACTACAGGGGCGACAAACCAGAAATAAAACTTATGAAACGAAGAATCTCCTATGGAGGCAAGATCCAGGTCTACTTCATCTTCCCTGCATGTAGGCATTGCTCAAGGTCGACGTCGTCTCGCAGATGTGCCTATCACCTCTCTCAAATTCCTCGCACAGAATAAATAATAAATGGTCAAATCACTGTGAAATGAGAAATAATCAGAAATAAAAATTAGGTGAAATTATTGCACCTGTTGCCTCCCCAGCAATGGCACCATTTGATAAGTCAGTTTTCATTTTCGAATAATGTATTAAGATGATTTGTCGTTGTAGGATCAAAGTGGTGGAAAATCGCTTAACAAAATAATTAAAATAAAAATTATACCACTAACAAAAGAGCAGGTCGTGTCCACAGGGAGGCAATGATGCAATAAAATCATGAATATTTTTCTCCTATTCGTTCAATCAAGTGCGAAATCCATAGTCAAATCTGACATGAAATGCGACGAAAAGAAGATACACAATAACTTAAAAATGTAAGGGTATATGTGCAATTTTTCCTCACTGAAATATTCAATAAATATGTGATGAATTTATGTAATTTCCAATTGACATGCATTAGAGAGAATTTGTGCACATCTTAATCCAAAACCAATGTCAAAAGATGTCAATAACAAAAGCCACGCAATTATAAGAAAGCATGAGTATGACGTTGCAATTTCACCCAATATATCACATATGAAAATCCAAAATGAGACTTTGGAAATGGCATTAAAATGTAATAGTAATTGCAAGTTTCCTGTAGCAAAACAGGGGAGAACTCCCCTTGGCGTCCGTAAGAAGAGGAAGGATCGGCTGGAGGCGTGGTCGCGCAAGAAGGTCATCAGTGGTGAGGACTGCATGTGGAGGTCATGGCGTGGTCGCTGGCAGTCAGTGGCGACCGGTTGGAGGAGATGAAGCGGTAGCAGTAGTGGCTGTTGCTGCTCCTCTTCCGCACATTATGGCTGGAGGTGGGAGCGCGGGTGCTGCGGGTAGCAAGGGTAGAGGCATAGATGCATGTAGGGAGGTGAGCGCAGGCTGAAGTGGATGGGGTGGAGGTGCGTGGGTGTGGTCTGATGGCGCCGGTTGTAGGTGCTGTAGGGAGGCATGAAAAGGGGCCAAAGCAGGGGTGCTGGGGCGTGCTGAAGAAGCTGTTGGAGGGTGCTCTGCAGATGCAAAGGGTGCGTGGGCGTGGCTGCTGGAGCACGGGCTGCTTGCACGTGGGTGTGAAGGCGTGTGGAGGTGAAGGTGTAGGGACTGCAGCGGGGTGAAGGCGGATGGGCATGGAGGTTCTGGTAAAGGAACGTGGTGGGGTCTGATGGAGCGGGGGGCTACTGGCACGCGGGCGAGGGTGTGCAAGTGCTGGCATGTGCATTGGCTGAGGTGTGGGCACGCAGTGGCTAGGGTGCTTAGCAGGGTGCGATGGAGGTGAAGGCACGGGCATGCAGGCTGGTGTGGGTTGCTGGCTAAGGTGAGCGCATGCAATAGGAGTTGCAGGGACTCTTGGCGATGTGGGCAATCACCCCACACGCCCACGGTGGTGGAGTCGCACTGTCGCGGTGGGAGGCCGGTGGTATGGATGGATGAGAAGCAATGTTCTCTGAGCATAGTGAGGAACAAAGGGGTGGAGACCTCCCCCTCAACGGTAGCTCTACTTTCTCTATTGTAGCCACGGCTACAAAGATTTGAAATTCAAAACACCGTAGAATCAATGTGATGCACAGGAGGAGGAGGCGGAGGAGTTATCTACAAAGGAGAATAAGAATAAAAGAATAAAATAATTAGGGTTATTTATACATAACTCTTTAACTTCTATGTTAATTAAAATAGTGCACTTAATTAATTAACTAATTAAATGTATACAACCCTTGGTTAATTCTAAATGCATGAAGCATGCACTTAAGCTAAAAATATGAATTAATTTATTTGAATCCTAATGTATGCTATCTAAATGTTAAAATTAACTTAATGTGTAGACATTTAGATAATTAAATAGCCCAAAAATATGGGCTAATCAGTGTGGCACTGGGCGATGTGGCCGTGCGTGCCTATGTCATTTTGTGGTCATGGAGATGGGTTTGTTCGGGGGGATTGTGGAGCATGTGGCGATCAATGGAATGGGGGGAAATGATCAGTGTGTCATGGCAGAGCTTTTGAGGTGTTTGGCGAGGTGGATGGGTGCGTGGAATGACAGGAGAACCTCACCGGTGGTCTGCTGGCGGTGGAGAAGATGGTGGTGGTCTATGAGTGTCGATGGTTGAAAATAGAAATAGATGAGGGGAAAATAAAGAGAAGAGAGGGGGGAAGTATCTGACCTAATTTAAAGACGATAAAAGATAGGATGGCGGTCGGCTCGTGTCTGTCGCTGTCGGAGATGAAGATCCCAGTAGGAGGGGGACGGAGATGACGAGAGGGTAGTTGGCACATGTGCAGGTGTGGCGCAACGTGGACGACGGAGGCAGAGGCAACTCTGCCACTGGCATTGTGGTAGAGCGACGAGAGGAGATATAGGTCGTTGGAGTTTACAGGGAGTTTGGCCGGAGGAGAAGAGAAGAAATTTGGGGGTTATCTCCAGTCAAATTGAGCTAAAGAGGAAAGGGAGGACTTGGGGACCTTTAAATAGCCTCTGGCAGAGGGCCTTGTGCTTGGAAGGCAAGCTTCCAAGCACAGCAACCTTGTCAGACTTGGAAAGTCGAGAGATACCCAAATCTCTCATGCGTTCGCATGAGAGATTGGGGTGAAATCAGAGCTCGAGATTGGTTTCATATGAACGGGAATTCCTTAGAGAATCTCCCTTTCAAATTTAAGAGGGATTATCTGAGGAATCAAGAAGTTATCCCCCTTGAATCCTCGCTGGAGTAGGATTCCTCATTGTAATGGTGGATGGACCTAATTGCAAAGAATGACAAGGAAGCTAGGGGGTGTCTGCAAGGGTTTTCAAAGGCTAGGGGAATAAATGAAATTAGGATGGATTGTTTTGCAAAGTAGGTCAAGGTGAACTCCCCTTAGGTCAAAATTTCGGTATAAATCTAATTTGGACATAGGGAATCCAATGGTAAAGTTCGATTTTAGGGTTGACCACGTTTGACTAGGCATTTTACACAAAAATCCAATTTAGGGTAAATATTTGACTAGGACCCCTATTTAGGTCAAAATAGGTTCCAAAGGCCAAATTGAAGGTTCTAAACCCTAGAGGATATTTTGCCATGAATTTTAAAGGGTTTAGTTGGATTTTATCCTGACCAAAACCTTGTTAAATCAAGTGGGTCTGTTTTAGGGTTATAAGAAGTCATTTAATTCACAGATTTCACATGAACCCTTTTCTGTTAGAACCAACCCACTTTTTATCATGTTAAGACCATTTAACCTATGTTTAGCCCCTGAGAAATCCCGTTGTTGTACTGCAATGGTAAAATTGTAATTTTACCCTTTGTTTCTCGCTTCTCTCTCAGACTGGTTATTCCTTGAGTGAGGTCCTTCATTTGGTCATGTAGGAGCTCTTGCTCTCTTTTCTAGGTTAAAATGAGCTAGTTAGAGCTCATGATGTTGTTCCCATCATACCCCTTGTCTAGCTTTTGCTAGTTCCTTAGCAAAATTTTAAGGGTTTTAACTTCTGTTCTAGACCATGAGTTCCTTTCACATATCATGATGAGTGCTTTTTTCTTTTTCTTTTTGATTAGGTTAGAAAGCCTATCATAGGCCTAGAGGTACTCATGAACCAACCAAGATCTAGACCTGACCAGCTTTAGCCTCGATCCTCCGCAAAGGTTTTTAAGGCCTGCAGGAACTATCCTAAGGTTTGTTGGACTTCGTGGTTAAAGCACCCATGCTTGAGACATATTTTAGCCTCAGTTCAGCTTGTAGTGCATTTTTTTTGTAAGAGAAAGGCAGAGGATTTCTTTGTTTGGAGAGTTTTCTCTCTCTTTTCTTTTTATTTCTAGCATTGAATTGGCTTCTCAACACTGTCTGTATCAGATTCCTCATCCCCATCATCAATCCTTAAAAGTCCATAGCAATCGATGCTTCATGATAGCACATGGCAACCCCTAGAACCCTGGCTTTCGAGATAATCCCGCCCATGGCGTTCTGTAGCTAAATCCAGACCCTGCCAATCGACATGAAATGATAATGCCGCCCATGGCATCTGAACCAGCAGGATGCTTATGTGCCCCTAGTAAATTATGTAAATATCCTAGGAGACAAGCACCAAGGAGATGATATGTTGTTACGCATCTTCGAGGGGAATTTCCTGCCTCTCCGTGCCGGGAAGTCATCCAAATCAACTTGTGTTAATCGGTCGCTCCTAATCTAGGCAACTTTTTTAGAACATTTAAATGCTTCTACATGATTTTGATATTTATGCGCACTGACCCAGACTGTATGTCGATTGGGGTGCTTAGGTTACTGAGTCCCACAAACCAAAGGTTAGTTAACGAGGCTGAATACTCCTTAAGCCTTAGACCCAATACTTAAGCTTCGCATTTTCCCCAACCTCTTGAGGATTATCCAGATCTTAGCAGATATTTGAATGTTTAAGCCTAAGAGTCTAGCCCAAAAGGCCTAAGATCAGCATTCTTGCTAATCTCTTTTGTGTCTCATTAGTACTTTTCTTCATTTTTCTTTTCTTTGATGGTCTAGAACTTCGGTCAGTCGTTAATCTCTTACTAATGACTATCTCTTTTTTCTTTTTCTTTTTATTTTGTGCTCCTTTTTTGACATTTTGCTCTTTTCCTCCTCATGTTTATATGGCCTAAAAGTTTTCTTCCCTCCTCTAATTTTTTTTTTGTTCTTTTTCACAAGTTTCTTTTTTTTTTGGTGTTTTTGACAGATGTGATTTTTTTGTGAGAATCCTTCTGACTTTTCTTGATTTTTGTATGCTTGCACTTTACCACCCCCCCATTCCTAAGTTTTGCAATGTCCTCATTGTAAATGGAGGGTGTGACACAGTGTTGGGTTCAGGGACTTAGAACAAGATTTATCGGGTGGGCGAATGAGTTGGGAATGACTGATGCAGATGATTTCAAGCTCTGGCATGTCTACCAGAGGTGGGATCGACTGTTCTAAGCCTACACTTAGGGTGCAGTAGACGTGAAGTACAGACGGATGATCAGACGGATCTCGAGTTTTTGGAATGACGGGTTGCCTCCCGTTAAGCATTAAATTTAACGCCTTCAGCCGAGCGGAAAATGGGATGGGGAGGGAGTGCTCCAATCAGTAGAGTTTTGTAGAGCAAGCACCTTGATCAAGAGTTTGGTTGGTCAAACCTAGTGCTTATTCAAACCAATAGGCTGATGATGCAGCCCAAACCCTAGTAATCTGGTGGGTTGATAAAAGCAGATCAAGAGATGTGGAACCTACCATATGCTATGGAGCTCGGACGGATGTGGAAGTGTGAATTTGGGGTTTGGCTGAGTTGAATCAACTTGGTCAGAGTAGGGATCCGTAGATTAATTAGTGGATGATGTGAAAACCCTACAAGGGTGATCAGACAATGATGGAGCATGGTCTTCAGTTTGATGAATGTCTGAAACCCAGTATAGATGTGGAGTTGAATCATCTGCAATCGGCTTAGTAAGAGGGGAATCAGAATAGAAATTGAGTTTGGTTGCGGGTCGGGGTTGAAAATGGGTTTGGATGGGTTCTATATGTGCGGAAGAGGTGGCTTCAATGAGAATTGTGTATGAGGGCTCTTCTAAAAAGGAGTTACAGGTGATTTCATGTAGAGAGTCCTCATAGTAGCTCTCAAAGTCAAAAGTGAATGCCTGAAGAGTGCCTATAGGATGATGGAAATTTGAGTCGAGAATAGATTCGAACTCTGGGTTGCAGTCACTCTCGGCATTTTCTTATTTTGATTCTTGAGGATCGAAAAGAAATGATTCCATCTCATTGGAACTTGAATTTAAATCTGTGATCTTGGGATTAGGGACCTCAGAGTCAGAGTCAGAGAATGAATCATATGAGCTGAGGTCGTAGATTGGCTCATCGTATTTAGGAAACAGAGTTTCTCCAAAATCATGGTAAGATTCGAAATTGTCAGAGAATTTTTGAAAATCATGTTCTGAATGAGATTTTAGATCATAGGTTCCACCACTGAATAAATCATATGATGTAGACTTAGTAGTCTGACTATGGTCTAGCCTATATGTAGAGTCTAAGCTTAAAAAGGTGTCCTTATTTGGTCTGGGCTCAAGTTCTAGGCTTGTAGGAAAGGTGCAATCAAAACCCCACTCTTCCAACTCCTCGATTTCTATATCGTAGGTTGGCATGACTTTCAAAATATCGATCTGTATCTTTAAGGATGTTGGAGAGGGATATTCATCAAATAAAGGCCCGAAATCATACTCTTCATTGAAATTTTGATCTTCGTCATACCGGGCCTCGTAATCTTCCCAATCAGTTTCAGATCCAGATTCTAGGCTGAGGATGTGGGTTGAATTACTCGAATCTATGTCAGAATTACCTTCGAGGGTCACCTTATCAGAATAAGGGGCAGGATTTACACCCTTGAGAGGTTCAGTTCTAATCTCATTATTGCAGGAGTCTCAGATTTCTATGCTTGGTGATCCAGGTTCTAGGGCTGGCTCCAAATCATGTTTTCTTGCAATTGGAACTTCCCAACCTATTTCAAGATCAAGCATGTTGTACTCCATCTGGGTTGGAAAACCACAACAATTTTGTGCCTCAAACCTGGGATTTGGGAAATTGGATTGATCCTTAATACTATTCCAAGATGGTTCATCATCTGTTTGGGGCGTGTACGGGTATTTCTGATCGATAACTTATTTCAATAATCTCATCATCTCTTCCCATTTTTCAAGATCATCTTGGTGTTGTTTCTGTAGTACAGGATTTGTCATGCATTGAAGGTATTCAAAGTTGTGCAACATTTCTATCTCAATCCTGTTATGGGAATGTCTTAGGTTGATCTTCTTGTGGCTTCTGTCAGTAACACTTGGGCAAAGTTTATGTTGAGAGTTGTTGTTGCTGGTACACTAACCTGAATGTCTTCTACTCATGTTGAGGTTTTGTATTCAATTTCATAGAATTCAAGGGCATCCTCAATCATCTTGTCTTGCATGGATCTTTGTGATTCAGGTTTCTTGAATGGTAATCCTAGGTAACCAGGCTACATATTTGGATCAGATGGTGGGATCAAGATATAGAATGAGAATTCGGATCAAGATGTAGAATCAAGCTTTGAAGTGATTATATCTAAATAGAGAATCCTACTGAAAATCTCTTTATGTGCTCTAAAGAGAAGGGATGAGGGACTGGATGTGTTTTTGACCCAATCAAGGCACCCAAAGATGTTTGGATGACTATGGAGGTTCGGGGCGGATGATACCCCTAGATCGAAAAGTCATCCACCTGAGAATTACCTAGGCAACCAGAGAGGGAGAGTCCCGCAAAGACCCCTACACGGTAGAGCGTCCCCATGGGTTACAGGGTTTCCCCCACCCAACCTCTCTTGTCACTGAGATTCCAGGTAGACCAGAATGGGGACCTTGACCTCTTAAGTCTACCACTTTTATTTGAAAGGTGCTTAGGGTTCCATTTGAACTTTAGCTGTTTTGGTTTTGTGATCTAAGTTCAAGGTTGGTTGACCCAACTAGGGGTCAACTTCACCTGACCTATCCTAAAGATGGCAGAATGATTCTAGGTCACACCTTGGAATTCACCCTGATTTTACTCCCAAGTTATTAGGTCGAAGATTTTTAAGGTTCAAGTGATTTTTAGAGCCTGATTTTAGGGTTTGTCTTGATTAGATCCTTTCAATCAAGGGCCTGGGTAGCACACAGATGCTGGTGGGTTGTTTCCTTTTATGTAAGCATGTGTGAACTAGCACTTCAAAACCCTACTGTAGAAACCCTAATTTGGTTATATTTCCAATCCTCTTTGCTTTTCACAGAAGATCTCTTTGGACTTCAGACAAGAAGCATGTAGTCCGCGGAGGTTTGGAAATTAAGTGTGATCCATAATTGGCACAAGGATTTCGGGTAGGATCTCAAGAAATCTCTTCAACTTCGATAAGATTTGAAAAGTATTTCGCAAATTAGGAAGCTAGCCTTTTAAATGATAATTACTATAAAAAGAAGGCAAGTGATTCCTAATTTGATTGTTTCCTTTTTGTCTTCCCAAGATTAGGAGATGGATTAGGGAAGAAGAGAGAATTTACCTGCCCTAGAGTGGTTGATTTGCGTAGGAGATCTCCTTGTGAAATACCTCACAAAAATCACAATAAAACAAATAGGGCAAGTTAGCGCTCAAATATAATCAAAATAATGTAGAGACTAGTGATGAATTGGGCATTGCTCCCTGGCAACGATGCCAAAATGTTTATCAAAGTGACATCGAGTTTAAAGTAAATGCGTCGTAGTATAGTTGAAATTGCGCTGAAAACAAATAAATTTTATTACTCGAAGTTTAAGTCCGAGGTCGAACATAGGGAGCAAATAGAATTCATGCACTAATGTCAATAAAATAGGCAATTTAAACACTTAAAACTACTCAAAATATAATTAGAACGTCAAGCATGAGTTTATGAATAATAAAATGTAGCTAGAAAACATATAAAAGAGAAATTGGTAAGAATTAGATGTCTGATTATAGAATCAGATGTCCTAAAAGTGTTTGATTTTTCTATCTTCTTTTGCTTCTTCCTTTGGCTCCTTCCTCTCTTTCTCTTCTTTCTTCTCTACTCTTCTCCTATTTCTTTCTCTTCTTTGGCTTCTTTCTTCTTCTGCTTTCTCTTCCTTCTTTCTTCTCTTGCTTCTTCACTGGCTTTGGCCTTGCGAGCCTCAACTATCTTCTTCTTCCTTTCTTCTTCTTCTTTCCTTATCTCCTGATCATTTTCAGCTTTCTTCTACCTTTTATCCCTTAGCTTCTTCTTTAGCTCCCTCCTCCTTCCTTAGCTTCCTCTGCGGCTTCTTCCTTCCTCTTCCTTGGCGCTACACCCTTGGCTTTTTCCTTCTTTCCTTTCCTTGCAACAGCAAAACCTACCCCTACCCTCCCCCGTGAACTCTCTCTCTTTTCTCTCTTAGGCTCACTCTCCTTAAGCCTTCTCAGGTAAACAGGTCGATTTAGTGCTCCCGAGACCAGGCCCACCGACGTAGGTGGTGGCCGAGGAGTGCACAGGTAATTGGGTCAGAATACCAGGTCTACGGAGGATGGGGCGCGAATGAGGCGTGATGGGCTAGTGGGACCTGACCCTGTGTCAGGAGGCGATAAGCCCATGACACTTTTTCATCTTATACCACTTCACTCGCTCTAAAACTACGGAGGTGGTACTACATGTCCCAGCTTCTTCTCGTGCGCACTTGCAACAGGTGTCGCACTTGATTGCAGCAGATGTGGTCCTTTGGCTTCCAATTGCTGGGCTTGCTTGGTTCGCGAAGAGTTCCCACATGTCTGGTTCCTGGGAACCTGATGCCTGAGGTCATAGATGAAGCTTGCAAGCTTCTTCACATCTGCTCCAATGGCGGCCGATGTTCAAACTTGCACTCAAGTAAAAAGGCCTTACAGCCTCGTTAAATCACGCAGGGGGCTTCACTGTGGCACGGCGAAGGTGTCTCGGTTGTTGGCGTGGCGCAGGGTGGCTTGGGCATGTGTGCCTAGGTCGTTCTGTGGTCGTGGAGATGGGTATGCTCAGGGGAAGAGTGTGGAGCGTTGAAGATCAATGGAAAGGGGGGAAATGATCAGTGAGTCATGGCAAAGCTTTTGAGGTGTTTGGAGAGGTGGATGGGTGCGTGGAATGATGGGAGCACCTTGTTGGTGGTCTGCCAGAGGTGTAGAAGATGGTGGTGATCTATGAGCGTCGAGGGGTGAAAATAGAAATAGATGAGGGGAAAATAAAGAGAAGAGAGGGGGGAAGTATCTGACCTAATTTAAGGATGAGAGGAGATAGGATGGCGGTCAGCTTATGTCTGCTGCCACCGGAGACGAAGATCCCAGTAGGAGGGGGACGGCGAAGACAAGAGGGTAGTTGGAGTGTGAGCAGTTGTGGCATGACATGGACGATAGAGGCAGAGGCAACTCTGCCACTGTTATTGTGGCAGAGCGATGAGAGGAGGAGACATAGATCGCTGGAGCATGCAGGGAGTTTGGCTAGAGGAGAAGAGAAGAAATTTGGGGGTTATCTCCGACCAAACCAAGCTGAAGAGGAACGGGAGGACCTGGGGACCTTTAAATAGCCTTTGGTAGAGGGCCTTGTGCCTAGAAGGCAAGCTTCCAAGCATGGCAACCTCGCTAGACTTGGAAAGTTGAGAGATACCCAAATCTCTCATGCGTTCGCATGAGAGATTGGGTTGAAATCAGAGCTGGAGATTCGTTTCATACTAACGGGAATTCCTCAGAGAATCTCCCTTTCAAATTTCAGTGGGATTCTCTGAGGAATCAAGGAGATATCCCCGTTGAATCCTCGTCGGAGTAGGATTCCTCTGCTGTAATGGTGGAGGGACCTAATTGCAAAGAACAACTAGGAATATAGGGGAGTGTCTACAAGGGTTTTCAAAGGCTAGGGGCATGAATGAAATTGGGTTGAACTATTTTGCAAAGTAGGTCAAGGTGAACTCCCCTTAGGTCCAAATTTTGGTATGAACCTAATTTTGACCTAAGGAATCCAATGGTGAAGTTAGGTTTTAGGTTTGGCTATGTTTGACTGGTAATTTTACATAAAAACCCAATTTAGTGTAAATATTTGACTAAGACACCTATTAAGGTCAAAATAGGTTCCAAAGGCCAAATTGAAGGTTCTGAACCCTATAGGATATTTTGACAAGAATTTTAGAGGGTTTGGTTGGATTTTACCCTGACCAGAACCTTGTTAAATCAAGTTGGTCTGTTTTAGGGTTACAAGAAGTCATTTAATTCACAGATTTCACATTAACCCTTTTCTATTTGAACCAACCCACTTTTTATCTTGTTAAGACCATTTGACCTATGTTTAGCCCCTGTGAAATCCTGTTGTTGTACTACAATGGTAAAATTGTAGTTTTACCCTATGTTTCTTGCTTCTCTCTTAGACTGGTTATTCCTTGAGCTAGGCCCTTCATTTGGTCATGTAGGAGCTTTTGTTCTCTTTTCTAGGTTAAAATGAGCTAGTTAGGGCTCATGATGGTGTTCCCTTCATTGACCCCATAAATAAAAGTTGGGAGAAAGCTACCAATTGAAAAGATAAACCTTTAGGCAAGGTCACCTAAGGTCGTAGAAACCCGAAGTCCATTTTAATGGTCATCTAGTGAGTCTTTCACTATTTTCACAAGATGCATAGCACTTAGAGTCCTTTCCGAGTCTTAGGCTGGTCAGGTAGCCGTAAAAAGTTATCCCGAAATTCTCAAACTCCAAAAGTACAATAAAATTAGAAAAGAAGAAAAACAAGAAATTTTTTTTTATATTTTCTCTTCTTAAATAAGGCTAGGGCTTAAACGGTCTGCATTCTAGTAGACACCCAGGCACTGTTGAGTTTTTGTAATTAGGTCTTGGGGTTGAGATTTTCTAAAGCAATCAATGAATTTTGCCTAAATACTCGAACCCTGATTCTACTTTTATACATAGCATTTAGGTTAATTTTGCTAGGGACTAGCAAAAAGTAAGCATGGGGGTATGATGAACACAAACGAATTCATAATAAATTGCTTATTTATGATAGTTCCTAGGTTTAGCATTGCATATCATGTCATAAATATTGCATAACATCGTTTGCATGGCATTTAGGATAGTTGTATGTTTTGTATAATAATTCTTTCATTTTATATGGCCAGGAGGCAATGTGACATCCTTATGGGCTTTGGATGAAAAATCCGACCGTATGGATGGATTCGGAGAGTCGATCGCAGTTTGACAATGTAGAAATCACCTCGATCAGAGCACCGTGGCATCCTATGCAAGCAATGAAGGGTGAATTGTCAAGATGCTGCCATGTGGCACCATCTAGAGCTCCTAAAGTCACCCGCACATCTCCAATGGCCGCCCCATCAAGTGATCTCAGCCGTTGGATGAAGATCCAACAGCTGAGTGGCTGCCCTCGCCGTGTAGGCACAATTCTTCTTTGCATCACATTCGTAGGCATGGTGCAATGGTGAGGGGAAGCATTCTCAAAGAGCAGGTGCAAGATCGAGCCATGATTTGTCGTGCCCCGCTATAGTGTCAAATGCATTAGAGTCGCCTGATCGCAATCGAGCGGTCGAGGTTCCCCATGCATGATCCAACGTTGCCCGACGATGTGAAGACGCATGCCAGTCACACACATGCCAAATCACATGCCTACGTGCAGCGCCAGCCATCCGATCTCCTCAATCACGCGAGGCATGCGATTCAAATCAACGTGCACATGATCTATGGGCGTGTCTCGACTGTGCGATGCAGCATCCAATGACGGCTACTGCACGTGCCAACGATTAAAAATTAAAACGCTGGCAGGCGAGCACTCTCCTCTCACAATTTCAACCATCCGCGCCTGATCCAACAGTTGAAGATTGCCGCACCTTTAACACCTGTCAGGGTGAGCATTGGGCATGGCCTTTACAACGACAAAAGGGTGGGTCTTTAGTGATGCTTATAGCTATCACTAAACGACCTGCTTAGTGCATGCACCGGCCCAAGCAATGAAGAGGCACGGATCCTCAGTGACAGCTCGAGCGCCCTTTAGTGATGGTTATAGCTGTCACTGAATGCTTGTGTACGAGACTCTCTCCTTCCCTCCACTATATAAACATCCCTACACCCTCGATTCCTCTTCATCTCTACCTACTCTACTCCCACCTACTCCCAAGCTCTAGCAAGCCTACCAACTCTCCATTAGAGCTTATTCTCAAGCTTGCAAGGTTCCTATTAGTGTAACAAACCTCTGCCTCACCAAATATTCATCCATCTTCCCATCCCCATTCATAGGTCGCCTTGGAGCTATCCTCTCACCTCCATTCCAGTAGCAGATCATCTCCGTCTTCTCACCTCCATTCCGTAGCCATGCTGAAGCTTTCCTCTACCCGACATCCTCCTGCATCTCACCTCTGTCATCCCGCTCCTCACCTTCTTCGTCCAAGCTTCTGCAAAGCATCGTCGTCTCACCGAATAGCCAATTTGGGAGATTCCTCTCACCCCCTCTCTTTTTATGCTTTCATAGTTTATTGTAATTGACATTGGATTGATATATATATCATATTTATTCCATTTCTATCTCTTGATTCATTCTTCTTGTTCCACTTTTCAAAAATACAAAAAAGAAAAACAAAACCCTAAAATACCAAAAAGAAACTCCCTTGGAGTAAACGTCGCCTCCCTGTGTTCGACCTGGAACTTCCTTGGAGTTTCGGTATAAATTTTATTTGATCATGAGTTTTGCAACTACGACGACGAGTTACTTGTAGCCCTGATTTCTAACTCACGAAACCCGTGCGTTCAACGATCTCTCGACCTCGTCAAACTAGCTCAAAAGGTTTGCCAAAGCATGGCGAACATGGCAGTTGTGGTTTCGTGGTATTTGGAGGTGTGTGTGTAGGGTAAGGTCAATGTGGAGCAGCGAAGGTGGTGGTGTTCAGGGAGATGGTAAAGTGGCTAATCGATGGAATTAGGTTAGGTAATTAGTCAGGGTTGTGGCGAATGGGGGTGGTAGCAGCGAAGTTCGTGCAGTGGTGTGGTGGATTGGCATCGCTGGAGCTTTGCTAGAGTGGAAGAAGGTGACGGCATTGAGGAAGAATTGGTGGTTGTGTGTGTGTTGTGAGAGTGGGAATATAGTGTAAAGAGGGAAAGGGAGAGATAGAGGGACTTAGGGATGCAGTAGAGAGGCAGAGGACTCTGGTGTTGGTTGACTGGAGCCAGAGAAGGAAGTAGAGGCAGCGGGGCGGCGACATCGACTGAGGTAGAGGCACGACCTCTCATTGGTAGCAGAGGTTCACGAGGATGAGGGGAAGCTAGTCAACCATCCAATTTGATGGTTGGATGGATGGAGAAGGAGAGGGGAGAGGAGTTGCTGGAGCTAAGTTTGAAAGTGGCTGGAGTTGGAGTAGAGGAGGATTTCTTAGGCCAAAACTTGCTAAAAAGCTTGGCCGTGCAACAGGGGTTCTTTTATAGGCCATAAGATGCCCTTCCAAGCTTGGAAAGAAGCATCCAAGCTCAAAAGGCATTTGCAAAATAGGATACCTGAACCTTTGAAAGGTTTGCATGACCTTTTGGGAAAGGATTGGAGCCCAAGGAATGACTCAAATGGAAGGTAACTTCCCAAGGAATCCCCATATCAATTTTGGGAGAGATTGATTGAGAATCGAGTGAGAAATCCTCATTTGAAACTCAATGGTGAAGGTTTAACCTTCCAAAAATGGTGCGAGGAACTATTTGTGAAAATGATGACAAAGTTAGGGGCCTTTTTGTAAGGATTTTGAAAGTTAAGGGCATATGTGTGATATAAAAGAATCAAATAGGAGAGGGATATGGATTTTACGTTGTTTGAGTGGATCGAGGGATGGAGAACCCTAGGGTTACAGGAGAGAGAATCCATGGCGATGGAGGGTGGACGACCTGGATATGTAGGGCTTGGAGGAGAAAGGAGAGAAGCTTCCTAGTGGTTGATGGAGCTAGGGCTGTAAACAGAGGATGGGCTAATAGTGGTAGGCCATGGGGCAACAGGGAAGTCGTGTGCTTTCGGTGTCGACGCCGAGGACATATGGCATCGGTGTGCTGCTTCCCTCTGGTCTGTTCGGCTTGTCGGGGACATGGCCATGAATGAGACACCTGCACGGCCAACAACAGACTACCAAGGGGAAGGACGAGCATGGGCAATAGGGTGAAGAGGGCTAAAACACAGCCACCACTTCCTTTACCTCCATTTACTTATGGGGGACAGACAGTGGACGTGGAAATCCCTCTGAACGAGGACATCAAGATGGCGAAGATGGTGTTACGAGGGGCCTTAGTTGGAGAGGTGATGACGAGCAACCCATCTTTGGAAAAGGTTCATCAGCTAGTAAGCTCTTTATGTTTGTTGACTAATGGTTGGAAGATTGCATCCCTATCCCCTACACGGTTTGTGCTTTTTGGTTTAGGGATGATGGATGTAGAGCATTTGCATTTTCGTTCGAGTGATTTGAGTGGACCGATGGTGATTTGTGACCGAGTCGATCTTTCACTTTTAAGTCGTTTGTAGTTTAATGTGGTGGAAAAATCGACTAATCAATTTTTAATAAGAAATAACCACTCGCAGAGGAGCAGGTCATATCCACAGGGAGGCAATAACGTATTAAAATTCGCGCTACTTAAAAATGTTTGTTCGTAGTCAATTTGGACAAGAACCAAGCCAAGATTGCCTTTAGATTAAGGTTTAAGCAAGAAATAATGCTGAAATGGCAATTATGAGAAACTACAGGATATTTTCCGCAATGCAGAGTGAATAGAATATGAATAAAATCTGGCAATGGCAGAAAATGTAAATTTTAATCAACGCTTTACTGTAGCAAAACAGGGGAATTTTTTTCCGTTGTCTTGCGCGACGAGGAGCCGATGGCCGGGCGCGGGAAGCTCGGAGGAGGTCCCTTGGATCAAGGGCTTCGAATCGGTGGTGGCGGCGAGTCGCGTGGCGGCCGGAGGTGGCCGGACGAGCTCCGGCGGAGGTGCTGCAGGAGGTTGTGCGTGGGCGCGCGGAGGGTCTGCGGAGGGCGCTGGCGCGCGGAGGCGTGGCTGCGGTGGAAGCTGCAGAGGTCGGTTGCTGGCGGTTCTGCAGGAGGTTGTGCGTGGGCGCGCGGAAGGTCTGCGGAAGGCGCTGGCGTGCGGAGGCGTGGCTGCGGTGGTCTGCAGGCGAGCGCTAGCGTGTGCGGTGGAAGCTGCAGAGGTCGGTTGCTGGCGGTTCTGCAGGCGGTTGTGCGTGGTCGCGCGGAGGGTCTGCGGAGGGCGCTGGCGCGCGGAGGGGTGGCTGCGGTGGTCTGCAGGCGGGCGCTGGCGTGTGCGGTGGAAGCTGCAGAGGTCGGTTGTTGGCGGTTCTGCAGGCGGTGTGGTGAACGGCGTGGACTGCAGGCGGTTGTGCGTGTTTGAGCTGAAGGTTGACGGACGTGGGTGCGCTGAAGGTTCTGCAGGTGCGGAAGGGGTCTGCAGGCGACTTCAGGAGTGTGCGGTGAAGTGAGCGGGTAACTTCAGACGTCTGGGAAATTTCCCAGACGTCTTAAGTTACTGAGAGGGTGGCTGATCAGTAGGTTGGTGACGGTGGTCGGCGACGACGGCGAGGGAGTTGCACGCTAAGGTGCTCACGGTAATGCGGGCGAGCTCCGGATGGCGGTGTGGCCTGTCACACCACACGCCCACGGTGGTGGAGACTCGCCGCCACGGTAGAGGCCGGCAGTGTGGAGTGGAAGAGAGAGGATCTCTCTGCACAGTGGTGGGTCGGTGGCGGAGGCCTCCTGAGCTCGGCTGCCTCCGTGCTCCTTTTGTAGTGTCTTGAACAATTTTGAAATCAGCCGCCGACCAGATCCACCGTATCCGCTCCCCCTTGAATGGCTTTCACTGCATCACGCGGGCGTTGGAGCGGCAGCCAGCCATTCTGAAAGAAGACGAATAAAGCAAATATTATTAAAATATTAGGGTTATTTATGTATAGACCCTCAACTTCTATGTTAATAAAAACAATATACCTAATTGGTTATCTAATTAGATGAATGCTATTCTAAGCTAATTCTAAATGCACTTAAGATATGAATGCAATGTATGGATTATGTAATTAGATTAAAACTATGAATTAATCTATTTACATCCTAATTTATACTAAATAAATGTTAGAATTAACCTAATGTGTAGGCACTTAAATACTTAAATAGCCCACAACTATGGGCTAATCAAATACCCCCATGCCTAATTTTTGCTAGTCCCTAGCAAAATTAAGCGAAACCTAGCACTCTAAGTAGACTAGTCAACTCACTTAGTCTTCCTTCAGAAGCATATTAAGTTCAGGTTCTAAACCCAAGGTTCCTAAGTAGTTGCTAAGTTACAGACTATGTCGGCTAAAGACGAGTTGCCAGCACAAGTTTCCCTGATTTCTGACTCTACCCTAAAGTTTATTGATCCCTGAGATTAAAGCATCCGTGCTTGTGCATTGGTCCGAGTTATTTGAGTTAAAGGAAAATTTTTTTTTTTTTTTTAATATATATACTTTTTTTTTTTTTTTTTTTATTCTTCTAAGTCTAACCTCAGATCAGCTATCAACACGGTCTATGTCGGATTCATTGTCCCCATTACCATACCTCGAAGGGTGCCTGGCTTTCGATGCTTCGAGATAGCACCGCCCATAACGACCCCAAGAACTCCTGGCAATCGACACTTCGAGATAGTATCGCCCATGGATTTCTTAAGCGAATTCAGGCCTTTGGCAATCGGCACTTCGAGATAGGGCCGCCCATGGTACCTGAACCGCGCAATGCGCTTACATGCCCCCAGTAGGATGGATATCCTAAGAGACAAGCGCCGAGGAGGTAATATGTTACCATCGCATCCTCAAGGTGAGTATATACTCGACCTCTCCTGCGGCGGGAACTCTTCCAATCAAAATATGTTTTCAAGCCTTTCTTAAGTCAAAACTAAGAGAACCAAATCTCTTTTCAGAAATTAAGTTAATTACCAGACCAAGTGTGAACAATTTGGATGCTTGGGTTACAAGGACCTGTAAACCAAAAGGTAGAATAAGACTCCAGGTACTACCCCACCTTTTAACTCAAACCCTAGCTTCCCTTCCTCAACCTCTTGAAGAATGGTCCGCAACTTAACTCCTACTTAAGTTTTTAAGTCCACAAAGGACCCTAAAGGTCTAAAGCTAGTAGCTTATTTAGCTTCTAAAGTTTGACCCTAGAATTAACTTAGTCTACCCTAGAGTTCTGATTTGCTTAAGACGGCAAGATCTAGCCAGTTAAGCTCAAAACTTCTCTTTTTATATATATATATATATATATATATTTTTTTTTTTTTTTTTTTTTTCTTCTTTTTTTTTTTTTTTTTTATAAATGCATGCTATAAACAAAATGCCTCAGGTCCTCTCCCCCATGCCTGGTACAAACAATGTCCTCATTGAAAATCAAAAATAGCTAAAGGAAGATATTACCTGAGGCGGAGAATAGTAGGAGCTAAGGCTCCTCAAGAGTGACTTCGTCAACTAGATGGCCATCTAAAGTTATGTACGGTTTTAACCGTTGACCGTTGACGATAAAGGGAGTTGCTGAAGAAGAAGGATTTTTGATCTCCACAGCTCCATGGGGGAATACTTTGGTGATTATGTAAGGCCCATCCCAACGAGATTTTAATTTCCCAGGAAAAAGCTTAAGTCTGGAATTGAAAAGCCAGACTTGTTGGTTGGGTTCAAAGGTCTTTCGAAGAATAAACTTTTCATGCAAGACCTTAGTTCTTTCTTTATAAGCTTGAGAGGTGTCATAAGCATCATTCCTCAGCTCCTCAAGCTCACTTAATTCTAGAAATCGTGCCTTACCTGCCTTCTCTAAATCCATGTTAACACTTCGAATAGCCCAAAGTGCTTTATGTTCCAACTCTACAGGTAAATGGCACGCTTTTCCATACACAATCCGAAAGGGAGAAGTACCCAAAGGGGTCTTATAGGCCGTTCGATAAGCCCACAAAGCATCATCGAGCTTTTGGGACCAATCTTTCCTATCAGGTCTAACGGTCTTTTCCAAAATATTTTTTATCTCCCTATTTGATACTTCAACCTGACCACTTGTCTGAGGGTGGTAAGGGGTAGCAACCTTGTGAGTCACTCCCAAACTCTTAATTAACCGATTGAAGTGGTGGTTTCGGAAATGAGGTCCCCCATCACTTATAATAGTCTTGGGGCAGCCGAAACGGGATATGATATTGGCCTTCACAAATTTCAAAACCACAGAGTGGTCATTTGTGCGCGTCGGAATGGCCTCTATCCATTTAGAGACATAATCAACTGCCACCAAGATATATTCAAAACCATGGGACGACGGGAAGGGGCCCATAAAGTCAATTCCCCACACATAAAAAATTTCAACAGATTGAATAGGATGTTGAGGCATTTCATTCTTCTTCCCAATCGTTCCAGTCCGTTGACATCTAATACAGGCCTTAACAAAATTATGAGAATCCTTAAATAAGGAAGGCCACCAAAAACCAGACTGGAGAACCTTAAAAGCAGTTTTCTTAGCACCAAAGTGTCCTCCACAATGAAGTGCATGGCAAAATGTCAGCACACTTTGTTGTTCCTCTTCAGGCACACAACGTCTCAAAACTTGGTCTTGTCCAATTCTAAATAATTCTGGCTCTTCCCAATGAAAATATCTTGCTTGAGAAATGAATCTCTTTCTTTTCTTCTTATCCCAAGAGCCAGGAGTTTGTCCAGTGAACAAGTAATTTACAATGTCTGCATACCAAGGTAAAGTTAGTGTTACCGCCATCAGAGTTTCATCGGGGAATGTCTCGCGAATGTCTTCAGAAATAGAGTCGTTAAGAGGAAGACGAGACAGGTGGTCAGCCACAACATTTTCTACTCCTTTCTTTTCACGTATTTCCAAGTCAAATTCTTGAAGGAGTAAGATCCACCTAATTAGACGTGGCTTAGAATCTTTCTTAGCAATGAGATGTTTCACTGCTGCATGATCAGTAAAAATAACCACCTTAGACCCAAGTAAATAAGACCTAAACTTCTCCAGAGCAAAAACTACAGCAAGTAATTCTTTTTCAGTGACGGTGTAGTTTTGCTGAGGTTCAGTTAAAGTCTTGCTTGCATAATGCAGCACATGAGGTCTTCCCTCAACCCTTTGTCCAAGGACTGCTCCCACTGCATAATCCGAAGCATCACACATAAGCTCAAAGGGGAGTGCCCAATCAGGAGCTTGGAGAACAGGCGCAGAGATCAAGGCCTCCTTTAGAGTTTGAAAGGCCTCGGCACACTTTGAATCAAAACTGAAGGAAGATTCCTTCGCCAATAAGTCACAAAGTGGCCTAGAAATCTTACTAAAATTTTTAATAAAGCGCCTGTAAGAGCCAGCATGGCCCAGAAAGGATCTAATCTGTTTGGCATTCGTAGGCAATGGAAGTTTGGAAATAGAATCAATCTTGGCTTTATCTACTTCCAAACCTTGCTCAGATACAACATGCCCAAGTACAATTCCTTTCTGTACCATGAAGTGACTTTTCTCCCAGCTGAGGACTAAACCAGTCTCCTTACATCGTTTCAACACATTCTCCAGGTGCAGGAGACACTGGTCGAAAGACGAGCCATAAATAGAGAAGTCATCCATAAATACTTCGACACACTCGTCAATCATGTCCGAAAAGATAGACATCATACACCGCTGGAAAGTTGCAGGGGCATTACATAATCCAAACGGCATACGCCTGAATGCAAAAGTACCGTAAGGACTCGTGAATGTCGTCTTTTCCTGGTCATCAGGAAAGACTGCCACCTGATTGTACCCAGAATATCCATCGAGAAAGCAATAATACTTATTCCCTGCCAATTTTTTGAGAATTTGATCAATAAAAGGCAAAGGAAAGTGATCCTTCTAGGTAGCGGTGTTCAGCTTGCGGTAATCAATACAGACCCTCCATCCAGTTGAGGGTCTAGTGACAACTTGTTCACCTTGGTCGTTGAGTTCCACAGTAAAGCCTGCCTTCTTTGGCACCACATGAATGGGACTGACCCATTTACTATCAGCAATGGGATATATGATCCCAGCGTCCAACCACTTCAGGATTTCCTTTTTTACAACCTCCCTCATATTAGGGTTCAGACGTCTCTGCATGTCCCTAAAAGGCTTGATGGAATCATCAGTATAAATGTGGTGCATGCAGAGTGTAGAGTCTATACCCTTAATGTCAGCAATGCTCCAAGCAATAGCTTCCTTATGCCTAGACAGGCATTCAATCAAGGCTCCCTCCTGTGCCTCAGACAGCACAGCCGAAATGATAACTGGGAGCGTATCATTGGCACCTAGGAAAACATACTTGATAGTGTCAGGGAGGGGTTTCAACTCAAGGTTGGGGGCTTGAATGGTTGAGGGTTTCATAATAGATGTCCCCATCTCAGGTAGCAAATCTACCTTCGGCGGGAATGATGGGGGAAGAGACTCAGCAGAAACTCCTAGCAATTCCTCTAGTTCTAGTATATCCCCTTCACATTCTTCCAAGAGATGGGAATGCTCATTTAGCATGACATGCTGAAGGGGGTCATCACATAACATTGCAGGAGTTGCCTCTTCAATCAGGTCATCTATCACCTCAACTTGAGAACAATCCTCAAGTCCAGCTTGTTTGTAAGCATCAAACACATTAAGCCGGATTTTCCTATTCCCAAAGCCCATTTTCAATGCCCCAGTATTGCAATTAATTGAAGCATGGGAAGTTGCAAGGAAGGGGCGGCCCAAAATGATGGAGGGTTTGGTTGGCTTGTTGGTAGGGTCAGTGTCCAAAACTAAGAAGTCAACGGGAAAAAAGAAATCCTCCACTCTTACGAGGACATCTTCCAAAATTCCCCGTGGTGTCTTAAGTGATCGATCAGCAACTTGAAGGACTACAGGGCTAGGCTTCAGATTGCCTCCCCCAAGTTGTTCATATACATAGCTCGGAAGGATGTTCACCCCCGCACCCAGATCAAGCAGAGCCTCATCAATTTGTAAGTCACCAATAACTACAGAGATATATGGGGCCCCTGGGTCCTTAAGTTTCGGAGGTGTGCCATGTTGAACAATTGAGCTAACAGAATCAGGCAGGACAACTTTAGACTGGACCTGTTTTCTAGATTGCTGCTTTTTCGTGCACAAGTCCTTTAAGAAGCGGGCATAAGACGGAATCTGCCTGATAGCTTCAAGCAAAGGCAGGTTAATCTGCACTTGCTTGAAAGTTTCCATAATCTCATCCGTCTTATCTTTGGCTCTAGATGAGCCAGCAGAAGTCTGCCCAGAGGTGGATAAGCGCTCTGGAAATGGCACTCTCGATCTCTGGGTGGAAGGGTTGTCATGTCGAGTAAGGGGTGGAACGGGGGCAACTTCTTCCGGTGAGGTGATTTCAAGCGGAGAAGATTTGGGCAAATCTTCTTCGGTGGGGGTGAAAGTCGGGGTGGATGTTTTTTTAGGGGGTGAGACTATAGGAGCATCGGGTTTGGAAATTTCTTTCCCACTCCTCAGAATAGTCACCGCCTGAGCATGCTCCCTAAAGACAATCCCTTTTCCTTTAGGATTTTCCTCAGCAGCACTTGGAAACTTCCCAGTCTCCCTCTGTCTAACGGCCTCAACAAGGTGTCCAATTTGTGATTTCATCTCATGTATAGCCTTGTCATGAGATTGGATGATGGCACTTTGACTTTCTTGCATAGTTTTCAAGATCGCCTTCAATTCATCCATCTCAGAGGTTTTAGGTTGGGCAAAGGTCTGAGGTTGGTTCATTTGATGGTTTTGAAAGGATTGCGGTTTGCAATTCCCTGAATTTGGGACATTTCCTTGTCTCCATGAAAAGTTTGGGTGGTTCCTCCATCCCTCATTATAAGTGTTGGAGAAAGGATCATTACGAGGTCTTGGACGGAACCCTTGAGCGGCATTCAAATCTGCTTGTACAAGCTCAGGGAATTGTGAGGCTAAGCGGCAATCCACAGTGGCGTGTGTATTGCCTTGACAAATTACACATTCGGAAGCTTGGGATGTGGAGGTGTTAGGTGTGAATGAACTCGGGTTCGACATAAGCCTTTCCATGTTTTGATTCAGTAATTGAATTTGATAAGCTAAATTCTAGGTTTCCCTTGCTTCATTCGCCTCCAACTTTCTTTGCATGAGAGTGGGCTTTCTATCCATGTAGGCAGAATTCAAGTGAATAGAATTCTCACTCAAAGTATCAAATAAGTTCCAAGCTTCATCCTCAGTCTTAGATAGAAAGGTTCCTGCACAGGCACCATCCACAGTTTGCCTATGAGAATCATTAAGTCCGGTGTAGAACCTTTCAACCAGTTGCCATTTAGGCACCTGGTGATGTGGGCAAAGTCTCAGCAAATCGTTAAAGCGCTCCCACGCATCATGGAAAGCTTCCCCATCCTTTTGAGCAAAACTCATGATTTCCCTCCTAAAGTGATTTGTTTTGCTCATGGGGAAGTACTTCTTCAAAAACTCCTTTTTCAGGGCATCCCAAGTATTTAAATTATCAAGGGTGTGATACCAATACTTGGCTTTGTCCTTTAGGGAGAAGGGAAAAAGGGTCCGCATTTGAGCGTCATCAGTAACGCCCTGCAGCTTCACCGTGGAATAGACCTCGGTGAATTCCTCAATATGCCTGTAAGGGTCTTCCCTAGTAGTACCATAAAAAGAGGGTAGCAAGGATATGGTACTACTTTTGATCTCATATGGATTATCCCCTCCAGGTCTACGTAGTGCTGGGCCAGCTTGGTTGGTTGGGATGAAATATTCCTTAAGGCTCCTTTGACCGGCCATTTCTACCCTTGGGAGGTCTTTTCTTAGGATTCTTTCTGGTTCAGGATCAAATACAAGTTGTCTCCTAAGAGAACGCCTACCAAGCATGCACTACAAACACAATTCAAACGGACTTGTTTGGTCTTTACAGATTTAGGCTTTTGAATTTAATTCAAATTGTAGGTGACAAAACAAGTTACCCAATCAATTACGCGCCTATTGTCAACCTACGGCTCGCCTAAAAAAACCTAGTTGGAGCTTAGGTATTCTTCCCTAAATCTCAAATGGTCAAGTAAATCCAAAGACGGAAGATCGAGGGATGCAAGTAGGCCTAAGCCTTCTTTTGAAGCTGTGCTTTCGCGGTGCTCCTCAACTACCCCCAAAAATCCGTGACAGGGTATCCCCCTCTTTGGATTTACAAAACCTTTGATCTCAAGTTCCGAACACTTCAAAATCCAACGAAAGGAGGGCTCTTGTCCTAGTATTTCCAAACCTAAGGAGTGTCTAGAAGCGTGCCGTGGTGCAAGTGAAATAAGTGTGCATACACCGTAAAAGATTTTGAACTTTGAATCGCACGCCAAGTTTGAAAATGAAATCCTTGGTTTTTAAAATGTCCTTCCTTTAATTAGTCCTTTTTCTAAAAAAAATGTGACCACTTGTTAGATTTATTCAGTACAGATTAGGTGGTCTTCGCATTAAATCCCAAATGCAATGCGTGATCAAAAATAGGATGCAAAGTAAGAGAATGCGTACCTTGCCTCCAGCGATCTTCGATGCAAAAATGTACGCAATGCAGAAAAGCAAATCTAGAGGCTGCTCATACAGACCTAAATGGTTCGTCCTAGGGCAGGCAGCTTCTAGCAGGCAGCTCGTTTTTTTTCTTTTTCTATTTTTTCTAGAACTACTTATGCACAAGCAAATAAAAGAAATAATAAAAAAAATAAACCTAAATCTAAAGAAAAGGGAACAGGCTCCCAAAAATTACCCAACACGGGTCCAAAATAAAATCAGGGAACAAACCCTCAAAATATGCCCCAGAACAAGGGTTTCAAACTAACTGTAATGAAAAATTAAGTCTTCAGTCTTAATTCTATTCTAATTAAATTAACGATTAAATACAGTGGTGTCCGTCGCGTCCTCGTCCTTCTCCTCCTTTCAAAATTGCTTGTCCACTTCTCGTCTGGCGACGTCAAGGGTCGCCTCTCACAGTGGCTGATTCTTGCACAAAATTTCTCGCACAGAAAAGAAAATAATGAATGGTCAAATCTCTGTGCAATTGACAAATAATCAAAATAAAATTAGGCGAAATTATTGCATCTGTTGCCTCCCCGGCAACGGCGCCATTTGACCGAGTCGATCTTTCACTTCTAAGTCGTTTGTAGTTTAATGTGGTGGAAAAATCGACTAATCAATTTTTAATAAGAAATAACCACTCGCAGAGGAGCGGGTCGTATCCACAGGGAGGCAATAACGTATTAAAATTCGCGCTACTTAAAAATGTTTGTTCGTAGTCAATTTGGACAAGAACCAAGCCAAGATTGCCTTTAGATTAAGGTTTAAGCAAGAAATAATGCTGAAATGGCAATTATGAGAAACTACAGGATATTTTCCGCAATGCAGAGTGAATAGAATATGAATAAAATCTGGCAATGGCAGAAAATGTAAATTTTAATCAACGCTTTACTGTAGCAAAACAGGGGAATTTTTTTCCGTTGTCTTGCGCGACGAGGAGCCGATGGCCGGGCGCGGGAAGCTCGGAGGAGGTCCCTTGGATCAAGGGCTTCGAATCGGTGGTGGCGGCGAGTCGCGCGGCGGCCGGAGGTGGCCGGACGAGCTCCGGCGGAGGTGCTGCAGGCGGTTGTGCGTGGGCGCGCGGAGGGTCTGCGGAGGGCGCTGGCACGCGGAGGCGTGGCTGTGGTGGAAGCTGCAGAGGTCGGTTGCTGGCGGTTCTGCAGGAGGTTGTGCGTGGGCGCGCGGAGGGTCTGCGAAAGGCGCTGGCGTGCGGAGGCGTGGCTGCGGTGGTCTGCAGGCGGGCGCTGGCGTGTGCGGTGGAAGCTGCAGAGGTCGGTTGCTGGCGGTTCTGCAGGCGGTTGTGCGTGGTCGCGCGGAGGGTCTGCGGAGGGCGCTGGCGCGCGGAGGGGTGGCTGCGGTGGTCTGCAGGCGGGCGCTGGCGTGTGCGGTGGAAGCTGCAGAGGTCGGTTGTTGGCGGTTCTGCAGGTGGTGTGGTGAACGGCGTGGACTGCAGGCGGTTGTGCGTGTTTGAGCTGAAGGTTGACGGACGTGGGTGCGCTGAAGGTTCTGCAGGTGCGGAAGGGGTCTGCAGGCGACTTCAGGAGTGTGCGGTGAAGTGAGCGGGTAACTTCAGACGTCTGGGAAATTTCCCAGACGTCTTAAGTTACTGAGAGGGTGGCTGATCAGTAGGTTGGTGACGGTGGTCGGCGACGACGGCGAGGGAGTTGCACGCTAAGGTGCTCACGGTAATGCGGGCGAGCTCCGGATGGCGGTGTGGCCTGTCACACCACACGCCCACGGTGGTGGAGACTCGCCGCCACGGTAGAGGCCGGCAGTGTGGAGTGGAAGAGAGAGGATCTCTCTGCACAGTGGTGGGTCGGTGGCGGAGGCCTCCTGAGCTCGGCTGCCTCTGTGCTCCTTTTGTAGTGTCTTGAACAATTTTGAAATCAGCCGCCGACCAGATCCACCGTATCCGCTCCCCCTTGAATGGCTTTCACTGCATCACGCGGGCGTTGGAGCGGCAGCCAGCCGTTCTGAAAGAAGACGAATAAAGCAAATATTATTAAAATATTAGGGTTATTTATGTATAGACCCTCAACTTCTATGTTAATAAAAATAATATACCTAATTGGTTATATAATTAGATGAATGCTATTCTAAGCTAATTCTAAATGCACTTAAGATATGAATGCAATGTATGGATTATGTAATTAGATTAAAACTATGAATTAATCTATTTACATCCTAATTTATACTAAATAAATGTTAGAATTAACCTAATGTGTAGGCACTTAAATACTTAAATAGCCCACAACTATGGGCTAATCAATTTGGAGGTTAGTATCTCCCTTTGATGGCTCACTACCTGAACAACCGCCCCAGAGAGCAGCCTCAAGATCGGGTAAATTAGGAATCAGGGGTCTGCTGTTGCATTTAAGATTAAAAGAGGTGGTGGCAGTTATGATAGCAAGGTTGGCTACATAGGCAGATGATGCTAAGGTTGGTCTGCTAAAAGGAGATGGCAGTGTGTTGAATGTCTGGGTTGATGTGTTCAGGGCAGGTTCTGTTCCAGAGAAGGTGATCCTCCGATGTGGGCGGAGCTCTTGGTTGTTGATCTTGAATTTGTCTATGGATAGTATTGATGGTGGTTCACATCCTAACAATCCGTCTTATGCAGTGGTGTTACAAACTGAGGCAGCAACATTGCAGCCTGGACGTGTGACACTTGATGAGGCACTTGAGCCTAAAAAGCACAAGGATCATCACTGCATTGAAAAAATGGAGGAAGAGATGGAAGTGGGATTGGTAGAAGATGGTATGGCAGAGAAAATGGATTAAGGGATGGATGTGGCTTTGGTAGAAGTTGGTATGGCTAAGAAAGACGAGGAAGGGATGGATGTGGCATTGGTAGATGGTGGTATGGCAGAGAATGTGAAGGTAGGTTTACCAAGAGTCAGTACACCTGATCAATGTGCATTATAAGAGATCTCTGCAAACACCTTGAGTCTGCAAAGTAGCCTGCCTGCAGCTGAGGGCCTGAAGTTTGGTTCAGGGACAGTCTCCAAGACCAGTGTGGGTAGACCTTCTTATAAACTCAGACTGAGGAAACAAAACACTTTGTAAAAAATTGATGAAAGTGCCATTGCAACTGTGATGAAGGCTAGCAGAGTCTCGACTGCAAAAGAGGGGGGCGCCTAGGAAACTAAATGAAGATTCTATCTTGGAATGTGCGTGGGCTGTGTGATAGAAGGCGGAGGGCTTCTCTTTTGAGGTATATGAGAGAATGGGAGATTGATTGTGCCATTTTTCAAGAGACACACATCGAAAGTGAAGATGATAGGGCTTGGGTTAATATAAAGGTTGGGGATGCGAATGACTATGTGATGCTTAATTCACATGGCAGGTCTGGGGGTGTTGCTATGTGGTGGAAGAAAAATGTGTTACAAATGGCTGAGGGCTCTACTGCTACACACATACTGACTTGTAAGTTTGAACGAATTCAGGGGGGTGTGACCTCTACATTACAGGAGTCTACGGCCCCTGTGACCCATATAGAAGACAAGAATTATGGGATGACCGGAGTGTGGCTACTTACTTTGTGAATGGGGCTGCTTGGGTCATAGGAGGAGACTTCAACTCTGTACTGATGGGGAGTGACAGACCAAATGGCATGGTGGATAGTGCAACCACTAGATTCCAACTGATGGTTCGGACTCTAGGCTTGAGTGAGCACCCTTCTTCTAGCACTGAATTCACATGGAGAAATGGTAGTGGCCTAATGTCCAAAATTGATAGATTCTTTGGTAATGCTGGGCTGTTGGATATGTTCCAATTATCCTCTGTGTGTGGATTGGAACGCCCCTTTTCTGATCATACGCCCTTGGTTTGGGATAGTGGAGAACAAATGCTTGCCAGCACTTATTTCATGTTTAAAAAATCCGTGTTGAGAGAACCGGGCTTTAAAGAGATGCTTGAAGGTTGGTGGAGGGCCGAACATATTGATGGCACTGCCACTATCAAGCTTGCTTCCAAGCTGACTGCTATGCAAGAAATGCTAAAGGAATATGGGGTTGTTGTATCTGCTGTGAGACATCAGAGGCACAACGAGGCTTTACTGGAAATCCAAGGCCTTGATTCAAAAGAGGCTACTGGCCCATTGACAGATCAGGAGCTCAAAGCCAGAAGATGGTGGCAGAAGAAGATATGAAATTGGAGATGGATTGGAGGGAACGTTCCAGAAAATTATGGCTTAAAGAGGGGGATGCCAACACCAAATTTTTTCACTTGGCTACCAGTTCTCAAAGAAGGTTCGACTTAATCTCATCAATACTTAAGGATGGGCAGAGACTCTCATCAATATCAAACATTAGAGCTGAGGCCATCAAGTATTTTAGAGATCCATCAAGGGCTGCAGGGAGAGGCCATTGGAGAATGGCAACGAGTGACTTACCTAAATTATCTAGAGAACAAGTATGTAGCTTGATAGCAACCATTACTGAGAAAGAAACAATGGTTGCCATCAAAGACCTAAACAATGAAGGTTCTCCTAGTCCTGATGGTATCCAAGTCCTCTTCTACAAAGAGATGTGGGGTGTAGTGGGCAAAGAGGTAATGGATGCTATTAAGGAGTTTGAGGAGGGAAATTTTGGCTTTGATAAAATCAACAGGTCCTTCCTCTTCTTGTTGCCAAAGACACAAGGAGCAGAGACATTTTAGGACTTCAGACCTATAGATCTCTCGAACTCTATCTATCTGGTGATTAGCAAAGTTTTGGCAAATAGGTTACGGCCAATTCTACAGAATGTGATTCATCCAGTTCAATCTGCATTCCTTCCTAACACTTCCTTACAAGTGTCTTTCATCATGGCCCAGGAGATGGTGTGTGGTTGGCAAGAAAGGAACGACAAAGCTTTTATGTGGAAAGTTGATTTCCGTAAAGCATATGATTCTATTTCATGGCCCTACATTTGGGAAGTTTTCAAGAGAAGAGGATTTCCCCCTCTCTAGATTCAATGGATGAAAAGGTGCATTACAACTACTTTCACTCCCTTGATCAATGGGAAGCCTTGTGGGGCCTGGATCCAACCTCAATGTGGCGTGAGGCAAGGTTGCCCTTTGGACCCTTTGATTTTTAATCTTGTTGTTGATAATTTAGCAAGGTATGCTTGCAAACTTGTTGAGGCAGGTATTATCAGAGGATACTCCCTTTCTAACAGGCATGCCATAGCTCCTATTCTTCAATATGTGGATGATATGGTATTTTTTGTGGAAGGATCAGTACATGAAGCCCGTGCACTTGGCCATATGGTTAACATATTTGGGGACATCTCAGGTCTGAGACTGAATAGAGAGATGTCCAATCTAGTGTGTTTTGGATTAACTGAGACAAAGTAGGAAGCTATTTTTGCTACTTTGGGGACCCCTCGCATTAATCTCCCCATCAGATATCTAGGGCTACCCCTGAGATGCTCAAGAATGAAAAAAAGGGACTGGAATAGCCTGTTTGACAAGATCTCAGTGAAGCTGGCTAATGGAATAGCAGATTTTTATCTAAGGGTGGCAGACTTATTTTGCCAAACTCTGTTATTACCTCCATCCCTATCTTCTATTTCTCTATTTTCAAGGATCCAAAATCTATGAGGAAGCACAAGGGTTTAATGAGGAAGAGGTTCTTCTGGAAAGGCCCCAAGCATGAAGGTGATTTATGCAACCTTTAAAATGGGAACAAATCTATCAACCCAAAGAAAGTGGGGGTTTGGGAATCAAATCCTTGAAAGAATTCAATGAGGCTTTGCTGCTCAAATGGGCCATTAAAATTCTACAAGGGGAAGAGAAACCTTGGACTGAATTGGTTAGGGATAGATATGGTCAGTCCAACAGTGTGCTAAAGAGATTGTATCCTATCAGACCATCACCTTTCTGGAAGTCTGTGGTTCGAGCATTGAAAGACAATTGGCACTTGCTGTAGTCGATATTAGGAGATGGCAGAACATTCAACTTTTGGAGTGAACATTGGTCTTTGCTAGGCTCTCTGAATGAGTTTTACCCAAGGGTCTTTGCTGCAGCAAGAGACAAAGTAGGGACTGTTAGCTGCTACTGGTATGAAAACAGGGACTGCTAGTAGCTGAATGAAGATGAGTCTACCAGCATGGGCACCTGGCTGTGGGAAGAAAGAAGAAACATGATCTAGACCTGGAAAGGTTTAAGGCCAAGCTTGGAGTGGATGATAGCTATGTTTGAGATGGGATATATATAGTGCAATGTGGGTATAGAAAAATTATGGAAGGTGGCATAGGTGGAAGCTATGATTAAATTAACAAAAAAGTATGGCTCTTGAAGATCCCCCTCAAAGTGCAAATTTTTCTTTGGCTGTGTAGGAGGGAGGGCTTAATAACAGGTGATCTATGGCACAAAAGAATGGGAGCTGCTCTTCATGAATGTCACCTATGTGGAATGCACAATAATAATCTCAGCCACATTTCTCTTCTTGATTGTTTACTGATGTAATTTGGAGGAGGACCTACCAGGAATCACTCCCCTCGTGGAACTCCTTGTGGCATAACTTTGTAGTGATGGAGAGGCCGCACCTGCGTATGGCAGCAACTCTCTGGTGTGTGTGGAGGGCAAGAAACGAGAGGCTTTTTCAAGAGAGACCGGTTTGCTGTGAGCAAATTGTAAATGAGTGTTGGTCACTCATACATAGATGGGGATCTAAATTGTAAATTTTTTACTCATTTATCAATAAATTATCCTCCTAGATTGCTATCGTATGATGATAGCTTTCCTTTTGGTTTCAAAAAAAAAAAAGAATTAGACAGGACCAAATTGTAAACTAGGTCAAGATGATCTCAGATTAGTCCAAAACTTTGGTACAAACCTAATTTTGTCCTAAGAAATCCAATGGTGAGGCTGGATTTTGGTTTTGACCTAGTTTGATGGGTAATTTATGTAAAACCCTAAATTAAGGCAAATGTTAGTCTAAGACTCTGTTTTGGGTCAAGACGGGTTATGATGGTCAACTTGAAGGTACTAAACCCTAGAAAATATTTTTATATGAATTTTAGAGGGTTTAGATGAATTTTATCTTGATCAAAACCTCAGTTATTTAAGCAAGTCTATTTTTAGGGTTTCAGAAGTCATTTAATTCTCAAAACACGTGAAAACCCTTTTCTGTCTGTATTAACCAACTTGTTAAACTTTTAAGACCTTTTGACCTGTAATTACCCCCTAAGAAAATCCATGGTTGTACTGCACTCATGATATGTTGGTAAAATTGTAGTTTTAACCCTATTTTCTTATCTTTCTCTCAGAATGATTTGCAATGACTTAGGGCTCTTTAGTAGTTATGTAGGTGCATTTATTCCTTGATAATGAGTAAATTGAGCTAGTTATGGCTCATGATGGTGTTCCCATTGAAATTGCACTACAGGAGGGGTGAATAGAGAATTTATAAAATATTATAAGATAAAAAATACAATCACAAAAAGAGGCACCAGATTTTTAGGTGGAAACCCAAGACAGGTGAAAACCACCACCTAAGCCAATCCCTTGACTTAGGATTTCCGATCACAAAGTGATCAATCCACTAACCACACTACTTAAACGAGGGTAGTGTACCTCAATTACAAATCCCACTTCCGATCCCTAAACGGATGTTTCACCCTTCACAATGAAGAGACAGGGACCCGACAGGTTGGATACCCAAACTACAAAAGTAAGAAGGAAACAACACCTATAGAGCACCCCAATAATTCTATGACTTCCTTATCTATGAAGAATAAAGAGAACTCCCTGAGAATGTGTAGAATGAAGTGCATCGGGAGCGTGGATTTGCCCTTTGATCAGGTGTTGGCACAACACAAGGGAAAAAGGAATCTAAGAGAAGTGAGCAAGTTATTTTCTAAGGGAATTGAATCTTAAGAGGTGTGTCTTGCCTAAAAGGGATTTGTAGTCTATTTATAGACATGTTTAGAACCTTCAAGAATGCTTGAGAGAGGTTTCCTAGACATTGGAGGCAAATCCCAAGAGATTGGTGATGTAAACACATTTACACTACTTAAAATGTCTATTTATGCATGTTCTTAAGCATAGGATTTCATTTCATGATATAAATATTGCATAACATGCATCATCTTGCATTTAGAGTAGTTTGAATAAAATGGAGGTTAATTGTCTCCTTTTATGTGCTTGGACAGGGAAAACATTTTATCAAGGGCTTGGATGAAAGATGCAACCGTATGGATGTGATCAGGGTGACGATTGGAGTTCAAGGACTCCAAGATCGCCCTAATCAGACATCTGTAGCATCAGATAGTGACCAGGGAACCCTAGAAGATCAAGGGCCAGGATGGTGCAAATTTGCACATCAAATGACAAATCCGACCGCACGGATGAATTTGGATCGACGATTTCTGCCCAATGACGCAAATATCAAGTTAATCCGACATTCGTGGCACCATCTACAACATCCTGAAGATGGACGGCCAAGATGGCACCACGTGGCGCCATCCCGGCTGCCAAAATGGCCGCATACATTTTCTGAAGACCTCGCACCCGCTCCCTTTCTGCCGTTGGATCTCGATCCAACGGCTGTGGTCAGCCATGCCTAAAAGTGCGAGCGCAACCATCCGCACCTTGTAGCGCAGCGGTCGAGCACCCTTACGCGAGTTGCGGGCATGGGTTCGAACCGCAGCAAAGGGGAGGAAGGCGCGGGTGAGCGAGCGCGGGCGGGCGTTGGATCTTAATTGAACGGCCATCTGCACTCAATTGAGATCACGCACGATTGTACGCGCAGCAAGGACGCGCGATCGTATGTGCTAGGCGAGCGCGTTGCAGCGGGCAGAGATGCATCTTAAGCCATCCAATCACACGATCGGACAGCTGAGATCTGATGAACATGTGTAGGCGTTGAGAAACGGTGTAGCTGAGGAGGCGCGCATGGGCGTGGGTGCTATGCCCACGTTGGGGCTTTAATGACGATTTTCTCTGTCACTAAAGACCCCTCATTTATTATTTGAAAGATGTAATGACCATTTTTCCCCCACTCCTTGCAACTATAAAAGGATACCCCCTCCACATGAAATTCTCATCCCTTCCTTCTCTTCTCTACCTCTCCAAAGCTCAAGAGAAGCCTGTCCCACACCCAGGATGCTTCTTGCGAGATAAAGTCCAAATTTTCGTCCCCCTTCGGAAGTGGATCCCGCGATAATGATGGCGTGCTGCTCCGTTCCCGTTCTTCTGCTTCGTCCTCCTTCGTCCAAGCGCTGTCACGTCCGGCTCGTCCTCCAAGCGACCGCCGAGGAGGATTTCTCTCTCCCTATTCTTTTTACTACTTTCTAGTATAGATTTACTGCTTTCTAGAGTAGTTATGTTCATCCTCTACGCGACCATCGAGGATGACATTTCTCCCTCCATTCTTTTAATGCTTTCTAGAGTAAATTTATCGCTTTCTAGTGCAATTGTTTTATGCTTCCTAGTTGTAAAGAACAATCTCCTTAATGTTAAATTCTTTGTTTATTCTACATCTCATTTTGATTTCTATGTGTAATATTCTCTCTCTCTTACCCTCTCTCTCTCTTCCATTTATTGCAAATAATTAGATAGTTTTAAATTGAATTACTTCATGACAAATAAATTGAAACACGTAGTTTTTAAATCAAACGTCCGCCTCCTTGTGTTCGACCTGGAATTTCAATTTTGGTATAAATTTTATTTGTTCAACACAAGTTCTTCGCTTTCAAACTACAATGACAGGTTTTCCAAAACCAAACACGTTAGCATTGCGATTCGTGCATTCAACATTTTGACGCCGTTGCCAGGGATCGAAGGTGGATATTTATCTCTGAATTCATTCGTCAACTCCATAGATTTATTTATTTTCTTTTTTAAAAAAAATTTGAAATTAGGAAAGAGAATTTGGGTTTAGGAAAATTTTCAATCTTAGGAAATACTACATTATGATTTGAACATAAAGACCCTTCAGGTCTTTGGACTTAATCAGCCCGTGTATCCCCTAAAATGTAGATTTGTTTTTCGAGTTCTCGCCAACCAGAATTTTATTTGAATTGGAGTAAGTAGGTTTGGGTGATAAGTACACGACTTATCAACCCGCCCTCTGATTTGAGGGAATTTTGAGTTTCTAGCATCTACACATTTTCTTTGCACTGACTCGTAGCTCAGCGATTTTAATGGAAATTGGGTAGCTAATGAACCTTCTAGGGTGATATGGCTGGCAAGTTATCGTGGGTAACAGCCCATAGGTAGGTTGTCCAGAGCCTAGTCACTGGATCTTTCACTTTTTGCTGCCTTTAGGTAAATCTTAGACTAGGGAAGCCACCTACTTAAAAAAAAAAAAAAAAAGAAAAAAAAATCAAAAAGAAAAGGAGGAAAGAAGAAAAGAAAAATAGAAATAAGCCACACTTCGCCACACGAGTATGGCTGGCAAGTTGTCGGTGGTAACAGCTCATCGACCGGTTGTCCAGAACCCAGCTCAGTAAATGCACTAAAAATTCCCAAAACACTTGGGAAGAAGCGGAGAAGTAGAATAAACCGGGGAGATATACACTGGATTCACCCTTATGTTGACCCCGTAAAAAATAAAAGTAGGGAGAAAGCTACCGGTTGTAAAGATACACCTTTAGGAAGAATTCTTCATGAGGTCACCTAGAGGTGTAGAAATCCGAAGTCCATTTTAATTGTCGGTCAACGAGTCTATCACAATCACAATAAGATGCTTAAAGCTTAGGGTTCTCATCAAATATTTGGTGAGTTGAATGGCTGCAGAAAGCCACTCTTAAACCCTAAAATTTGAAAATCCAAAAAAAATTAAAAAAAGAAAAAAGAGAAAAAAGAAATTTTTCTTTAAATAAGGCGAGGGCTTGAGGCGGTCTGCATTTTGGCTGATACTCGGGCACTGTTGTGTCTTTGAAAGTTCAGTTCCTATGTAGATAATTTATTAATGATTGAAAATAACTCAGGTCCAAATAATCCAACCTAATTCTTTTATGAATAGCATATAGTTTTTGCTAGGGACTAGTAAAAGATAAGCATGGGGGTATGATGTAAACACATTTACACTACTTAAAATGTCTATTTATGCATGTTCTTAAGCATAGGATTGCATTTCATGATATAAATATTGCATAACATGTATCATCTTGCATTTGGAGTAGTTTGAATAAAATGGAGGTTAATCATTTCCTTTTATGTGCTTGGACAGGGCAAACATTTTATCGAGGCCTCCGATCAAAGATCCAACTTTATGGATGTGATCAGGGCGACGATTGGAGTTCAACGACTCCAAGATCGCCCTAATCAGACATCTGTAGCATCAGATAGTGACCGGGGAACCCTAGAAGATCAACGGCCATGATGGTGCAAATCCTCACTTCAAATGACAAATCTGACCACACAGATGAATTCGGATCGACGATTGCAGCCCAACGACGTAAAAATCAAGTCAATCCAACATCCGTGGCACCATCTACAACATCCAGAAGATGGATGGCCAAGATGGCGCCACGTGGTGCCATTCAGAAGACCCCGCACCTGCTCCCTCTCTGCCGTTGGATCTCGATCCAACGGCTATGGTCAGCTGTGCCTAAAAGCGCCCGCTTGACCATCTACGCCTCGTAGCGTAGCGGTCGAGCGCGCTTACGCGAGCTGCAGGCGCGGGTTCGAACCGCAGCTAAGGGGAGGAAGGCGCGGGCGAGCGAGCACGGGTGGGCAATGGATCTTGATCGAACGACCGTCTGGGCTCAATTGAGATCACGCGCAATTGAACGCGCGGCAAGGACGCGCGATCGTACGTGCTGGGCGGGCGCGCAGCAGTGGGCGGAGATGCATCTTAAGCCGTCTGATCTCGCGATTGGATGGCTGAGATCTGATGAACATGTGTAGGCGTTGAGAAAGGGTGCAGCTGAGGAGACGCGCATGGGTGCGGATGCTATGCCCACGTTGGGGCTTTAGTGATGGTTTTATCCGTCACTAAAGACCCCTCATTAAATATTTTAAAGATGTAATGACCATCTTGCCCCCACTCCATGCAACTATAAAAGGAGACCCCCTCCACACGAAATTCTCATCCCTTCCTTCTCTTCTCTACCTCTCCAAAGCTCAAGAGAAGCTTGTCCCACACCCAGGATGCTTCTCGCGAGATAAATCCAAATTTTCGTCCCCCTTCGGAAGTGGATCCGGTGATGACGATGGCGTGCTGCTCCATTCCTGTTCTTCTACTTCGTCCTCCTTCATCCTGCTTCGTCCTCCTTTGTCCAAGCGTCGTCCCATCCGGCTCGTCCTCCAAGCGACCGTCGTGGAGGATTTCTCTCTCCCTATTCTTTTTACTTCTTTCTAGTATAGATTTACTGCTTTCTAGAGTAGTTCTGTTCGTCCTCCAAGCGACCGTCGAGGCGGACATTTCTCCCTCAATTCTTTTAATGCTTTCTAGAGTAAATTTATCACTTTCTAGTGCAATTGTTTTATGCTTTCTAGTTGTAATGAACAATCTCCTTAATGATAAATTCTTTATTTATTCTACATCTCATTTTGATTTCTATGTGTAATATTCTCTCTCTCTTACCCTCTCTCTCTCTTCTATTTATTGTAAATAATTAGATAGTTTTAAATTGAATTACTTCGTGACAAATAAAAAGAAACGTGTAGTTTTTAAATCAAACATCTGCCTCCCTGTGTTTGACCCGAAATTTCAATTTTGATATAAATTTTATTTGTTGAACACGAGTTCTTCGCTTTCAAACTACAATGACAGGTTTTCCAAAACCAAACATGTTAGCGTAGCGATTCGTGCATTCAAGATTTTGGCGCCGTTGCCGGGGAGGCAACGATCTTTGATTTCTCTTCGCGTTTTGTAACTTACAAATCATTTACATCACTTTTCTCTCTTATTGTAATTGCAGGTACACTTTTGAGACAGGCAAAAGTGGTAGATCGGAGAAAAGTGCTATGGAAGGTTCTGTAAGTTAGCCCCCACCTCCCACCCATTAGATTTCATTCCACAACATAATAATTCAAACATCAATCAACCTAGGTGTTTTTATAAACTCTAAGGTTAGATTGTTTGTTGTTTGACACCCATACTCACCCCAACCCCCACATTAGAAAAGAAAAATACAAAAATCTCGCAGAGGTACACAACCTCATATGATTTTCCAAACTCAACCGGTAAACCGATCTTAGGAGCCGATACACACATGCAAACACATAATTGAGTAGAAATCAGATTAGGTAATCATTTGTGTGCCGAATTAAGTGGTGCACAGGCCAATTGTTTGAGTTGATTGGGCCGCACCACTTCAAATAAGATAAACTCATCAAGTAGCTGCTACCTAGGTTCAACTCTTAGGACATTTCTCCCTCCATTCTTTTAATGCTTTCTAGAGTAAATTTATCGCTTTCTAGTGCAATTGTTTTATGCTTTCTAGTTGTAATGAACAATCTCCTTAATGATAAATTCTTTGTTTATTCTACATCTCATTTGGATTTCTATGTGTAATATTCTCTCTCTCTCTTACCCTCTCTCTCTCTCTTCTATTTATTGTAAATAATTAGATAGTTTTAAATTGAATTACTTCGTGACAAATAAAAAGAAACTCGTAGTTTTTAAACCAAACGTCCGCCTCCCTGTGTCTGACTTGGAATTTCAATTTCAGTATAAATTTTATTTGTTGAACACGAGTTCTTCGCTTTCAAACTACAACGACAGGTTTTCCAAAACCAAACACGTTAGAGTAGCAATTCGTGCGTTCAGCAATTGGGATGAAATCCAACACAAATCAAGGTAATGATGATTCTGACAGCAATATCAGACATCTTAAAAGATGTCTTATTACAACTATGGTCCTTTGATACTGTTAGCCAGGCTTTAATGGTTTCATTGGATCGAAATAGGGATGTCTGATATTTTCACACAAGACATCTGATAAAAATATTGGTTGTCTAATTATAAGTGGATTCATTCCTATTTTGGCTAGATCCAAACAGGGTTCTAGATTTTAAGGAACAGACGTTAGTATGGATGTTTGTAGGATTCCCTAGATGTCTGGAAACATAAAAGGACTTGTCTTGAAAATCTAACAGTAGATCTTTGGTTCTTGGTTGGGCGTGTTTCACTGGTTAGAAATCGGGGTTACAAATAGCTCGTCGTCGTAGTTGTAAAACATGTTGATCAGATAAAATTTATACCGAAACTCCAAGGGAGTCTCAGGTCGAACATAGGGATGCGACATTTACTTTAACTGAAAATCGCGCTTTAATTTGTTTCTTTCTGGTATTTTAGGGCTTTGTTATTTTTTTGTACTTTTCTAAGAAGAAAATAAGTAAAAGAATCACAAGATAGAGATGACCAAAAATGGTATATATATCACTTCAATGTCTATTACAATCAACTATGAAAGCATAAAAAGAGAGGGGGGTGGGAGGAAATCTCCCGAACCGGCTATTTGGGGAGACGACGGCACCTAGCGGAAGCTCGGATGAAGAAGGTAAGGACCAGGACGACAGAGGTGAGATGCAGGAGGATGTCGGGTAGAGGAAAGCTTTGGCGTGGATCTGGAATGGAGAGAAGACGGAAGTGATCTGCTATCGAAATGGAGGTGGGAGGATGGCTACAAGGTGACCTAAGAAGGGGGATGGGAAGTTGGAGGTGTATTTGGTGGGGCAGAGGTTCGCTATACTAATAGGAGCCTTGCGAGCTTAAGAACAAGCTCTAATGGAGTGTTAGTAGGCTTGCTTGAGCTTGGGAGTAGGTGGGAGTAGAGTAGGTAAAGATGGCTTGGAAGGGAGAGGGTGTAGGTCCTTTTATAGTGGAGGAGAATAGGCAAAAATAGGTATGGGACCATTAGCGAAATCCAGGTCATTGCTGCAAGTGATGTTGTAGACAGTTCATGCCTGCTCATGCCTGCTCACACCTACAGCTGGCTTTCCTGGCATGCAAAGAATTTGCGACGGCTGTAAACGTTGCTATAGGTCCAGCTTATGCATCGTTGTAGACCAACTCATGCGTCGCTGACACGCACTATCCCCGCCTTTATCGTGTGCGCATGCACCCACAAGTTGGAACTGCATTGTGTGCAAGCACGCCTCCGCGCCCACACTGCTGTGTGCGTGCGGTGGAGTGTACGTGCACTAGGCGACCTAGGCTGCGCCAGGTGGCATAATCTGAGCTATCCGTCTTCTTTTTGTTGTAGGGGCTGCTACAGAGGTTGGATTGAGTCAATTTTTGCGCCGTTTGTCTGGGATCGTCGACCTGAATCCATCCGTGTGGTTGAATTTGTTATTTGAAGCTTCGAATTATGTCACCTAGTCCCTTGGCCGTTGATCTTCCTTGGATTGCATATGATGCTACGGGACTCCGATTGAGGCGATTTCAGAGGCATTGAACTCGGATTGTCGTCTTGATCAAATCTGTACGGTCGGATCATCAATCCGAGACTCTAAAATAAATATCCTTCTCTTTTGACCACATAGAGGACGTAATTAACCTGAATTATATACAACTACTCTAAATGCAGAATGATGCATGCTATGCAATATTTATAATATGAAATGAAAATCTAAGGCTAGAAACATGCAAGAATAGGCATTTTACCCTAAATAAATGTGTTTTCATTAGTTCCTAATGAGATTCGCATAGAAATAAATGAGCAACGATCCAAAGGTAGATGTCTGGTGACATGTCTAGACATCTAAAAATGTATTTTGCCCATTATTTTTAGAAAGAAGATGGGTGCTTGAGTCTAATGGTTGTTTTAAGGACGTCCAAGCAAACTATTAGATGTATAGATGAGGCTATGGATGGATGATAGGAGGTTACTTTGACTGATGCTTAAGAAGTTAGAAACCAAAGGCAATGCTATAGGTAATTAGACGTCTGAAACACTGATCAGACATCTTAAAGTTGAAAATCAGATATCTGACAGTTGTTATGGATGTCTGATTTGTGTCTTAGTGTTAGGCTTTTGTTTGTAATTTTTCCTATGTGGAGGAGCCTAAGTTACCTATTTATAAGATATGTTTGGGGGCTCTTTACAACATCTCTAGACTCAAATAAAATAAAGGTTACAACCTTTGAAACTTTACATAAAAAGCCTATGACCTATGACAATACTCATGCTACCTAGTCTTCACACTTTTAATTCTCTGACTTGGAAAACTCCATGAAACCTGCAATTGTGCAATCCTCTGACATCATAATAGATATTCTGATGTAAAAATAGACGTTTGTCAACACATCTAAACGATGGTCTAGATGTTTGTGAATGATGATGGACGTCTGAAATAGCTCTTTTATCAGCTCTTTTTAGATATAAAATCGACGTCTGTTCCACACCTTCAGACGTTGAAGTTTTAAGTGTAAGACGTCTGTGGTATTAATCAGACGTCTGATATTGCACAGAATGTGCATTTTGATGTTTGAACTACATTTGAAGGCTCTTAACTTGGTAAAGTCAAGGCTCCTTCTATGTTCATGACAAATGAAATTCTATTAAGTCAATAAATTCTTCAAATATCATTTAGCTTACATATGCCTCATTTCCTACGTATATAATTAAAACGATCATAATTCAAAGGTTTAGTGAAAATATCAGCCAATTGCAATTCAGTACAAATAAATTCAACCTCGATTATTCCCCTTAAGTACATTATCGCTCAAAAAAGGATGTCGAACATCAATATGCCTTGTACGGGAGTGATGTATGCGATTTTTCGAGAGGTTGATGCACTAGTATTATCACAAAATATTTTTTTTATTAAATATCAAGTTAAAATCCTTCAAAGCATTTTTCATCCATAGTACTTGAGAACATGCTAGAGCAGCGGCTATGTATTCAGCCTCCGTGGTTGATAGGGCTACACTAGATTGTTTCATTGAGAACCAAGAGACTAGTGATTCGCCCAAGAATTGGCAAGTCCCACTAGTACTCTTCCTATCAGTGCGGCTACCTACGTGGTCTGCATCGGTATATGTGACTAAGTTGAATTGTGGACTCCTAGGGTAGAATAAGCCATAATCAGATGTGTCAACTAGATATCTAAATATTCATTTTACAGCATTTAAATGTAATTGTTTAGGGTTTGATTGAAACCTAGCACATAAGTAGGTACTAAATAAAATGTCAAGTCTACTAGAAGTTAAATACAGTAGAGATCCAATCATGCTACGATAGAGATTTTGATCTATGGGCATACCTGATTCGTCCAAGTCTAGGGAAGTTGTGACACTCATAGAAGTGTTCTTCCCTTTACTATTCGTCATTTCAAATCTTTTCATCATCTCCTTTGTGTATTTTGATTAGCACACAAAGGTTCTGAATTTGAGTTGAGTGATTTATAAGCCCAAGAAAAACTTGAGCTCACCCATTAAACTCATTTTAAATTCTTTCTGCATAATTTCTGAAAACTTTCTACAGATAGATTCATTAGTAGCACAAAAGATAATATCATCTACATATATTTGAACTAATAAAATGTGTTTTTCTTTTCTTTTAATGAATAATGTGGAATCAGCTTCCCCTATAGAAAATTTTGCATTTAACAAATAGTCTTTGAGCCTCTCATAACAAGCTTTAATATCTTGCTTTAGACCATATAATGCCTTGTTTAATTTATAGACAAAATGAGGCTTATCATGAGACTCAAAACTAGGAGTTTGTTTTACAAAAACTTCCTCCTTAATGAATCCATTAAGAAATGCGCTCTTAACGTCCATTTGAAATAGTTTAAAGCCAAGGAAGGTGGCATAAGCAAGAAGCATGCGAATTGATTCGAGTCGAGCTACGGGAGCGTAGGTCTCATCAAAATCAATTCCTTCTTCTTGGTTGTACCCTTTCACTACCAAATGAGCCTTGTTCCAAATGACTATATTAGATTCATTCAACTTGTTCTGGAATACCCAATTGGTACCTATTACCGTTTGCCCTTTAGGCTTTGGTACTAGATCCCAAACTTCATTCCTTTGGAATTGGTTGGGTTCCTCCTGCATGGCCATCATCCAAGGTTCTTTGGAGCATGCTTCCATGACACTCTTGGGTTCAACTTGAGATACAAAGGTGGAGAGTGACGTGCAGTTGTGTGTGTGTGTTAAGAAGTGCCGTTATAGTCGCACTTGCAACGTCGATTTTAAAATAAGCAAATGGAGGTGAGTCCGACTGTTGGTCTCAAGGAGGCATGAAAATCGGATTTTGCTTATCACTTGTCACGAAAAGCGCAGAGTTTTGCTTGCGAAGGGTGCGATTTTGAAAAGCGAGAGAGAGAGTTAGAGAGAGAGATTAGGGTTAGAGTGTTTCTTGTTTGATCATGCAACTTAAATGAAATTAAAGTAACAACTGAACAGAAAATAACTTCATTGATCATGCATTTTTAGTTCATAGCTTAAAACATTAAATACATGCTCAAACAAAAGTAATGGAAAGCTTAAAAGAGAGAGAGAGAGAGGATGGAGAGCCACGAGGTAGCCACGGCGGTGGAGGAGGCTCCGTCGGTGGCTCGTCATCTCCGACGATTACAAGAGGGCCTAAAGCTAGCTAAGAGAGGGGTGGAGTAGTTGCAAGGGAAGTGAATGCCTTGAATGAGTGGTTGGAGGGGGTTTAAATAGGGTTAAGGGCTTTCTAAAAGAAGAAGGGGCTTTAGCGATGTCCGGAACGTCGCTAAAAGCACTCCAAAAGCGTCGGTGAAGCCCTCCAGCCCGCCGGTCAACCGCGCGCGTCATTCTTCTTTGCGCTCAATCCACAGCCGTTGCGTTTCGATCGGACGGCTGAGATCTCTCCTTGGCTACACTTGGATCGCGCCTCGGGCCCACGCGTCGTCGCCCGGCGTCCGCGCAAGCTTGGGCGCTCACGATCTGTGGGCATGCCACGTGGCATGATCTCGGCCTCCTGCTGCTGATTGGGCGGCCCAATTTTGCCGCGTGCATCCTTCGTCTTTGATTTCACGCACCGCACAGCTCGAACCCACTTCGGGTGAGTGCGGGCGTGCGTGCTAACCGTTGCGCCATGCCTGCACTTTGTCGCGGCGATTGCGGGCCGACGCGCGAGTCTGGGCCTCCGATAGAAGATCGACAACTGAGATCTGATCTCGGCTGCATGAAGAGGTGGCATGCGGTGGAGCGGGGGTGACGTGGTGCAATGAGGGCCATTGATCTCCAGATCAACGGTCAGAACTTGTTGGGCCCATTGTAGGAGTTCTGGATGTCGGATTTGGCCGATCTTGAGTTCGTTGGACTCCGTTCGTTGTTCTGAATCCATCCGTGCGATCTGATTGCTCATCTGAGGCCTACTTTGACAAGTGCTTACACAAATGGCCATTAATGCAGTTTTATAAGCAATCTTGGTACATGATGCATGCAATGCTCCCATTCTACTTTTGTTATGCCTTTTATTTTTAAGATGGGCCATATTCAACATAATTATCACCCCCTTGTGTAGTGTTATCATACCCCCATGCTTACTCCTTGCTAGTCCCTAGCAAGGTTTATTCTAGCCTTTATTTCCTTTTAGAATTTAAGAAGTAGTTGCTTAGACATTTCGTCACTTGTCATTAGGAGGAAATATACGAAGATCTTAATCTACAAAGACTAAGCAGCATCTGGGTGTCTGCCAAAATACGAATCGCCCGAATACTTGCTTTAATGTATACATATGTATATGTATATATATATATATATATATATTTAAATTTTGTTTTTGGAATTCAGTGTGGGTTGGTAACTTTTTATAGCTACCCAACCTACCCAAAACTCGGTCAAAACCCTAAGTGCTAAGCATCTTGGTGTGAATGTTGTGATAGACTCACCTAACGGTAATTTAGATAGAGTTCGGGTTTCTATGCCCCTAGGTGACCGAAAAAGGAAATAAATTTGCCTGAAGGTGTATTTGTTCGATTGGTAGCTTTCTCCCTATGTTTGTTTTAATTGGGGTCAGCACAAGGATTTTTTCAGTGTATATCTTCCCGGCTTGTACTACTTCCCCTGCTTCCTCCTTATGTGTTTTGGTTCTTTTTGTGCAGTTACTGAGCTGGGCTCTGGACAACCGACCAATGGGTTGTTACCGACAATCACTCGCCAGCCATACTTGTGCAGTGGAGTGTGGTTTATTTTCTTTTCTTCTCCTTTTTTTTTTTGTAGGTGGCTTCCATGATCTCAAATGTACTTAGAGGCAATGAAGAAGAAATGGTCTATGGATGGGTTCTGGAAAACCTGCCAATGGGCTGTTACCCACGACAACTTGCCAGCCATACCACCCTAGAGAGTTCATTAGCAACCCAATTTCTATCAAAATCTCTGAGAAGTGAGTCTGTGCAAAAATGTGTGCAGATGCTTAGACTCAAAGTTTTTTTGAGCTAGAGGGTGAGTTGATAAGTCGTATACTTATCACCTTATTTAGTAGGTGGATTAGAATGGCTTAAGGTTGCAAGGATTCGAAGCTAAATCCATATTTAAATGGACACCAGGGCTGATTAAGCCTGAAGGCCTGAAAGGTATAAGTGTTTAAGTTCTTTTTATATTATTTCCCACTATTGGCAAGTTTCTAATGCCTAAGTTTTCTTCCTAAATTCAAATTTTTTTTTATTTGATTCAGACTGATTAAATGAGCTCAGGATTATGTAATTTATCACCCCTCCCATGCTTAAGTTGGACAATGTCCTCATTGGCAAGTACATGGATGCATAAGGGTTCAAAAAGATAGTACCTGAGTGACGTAAAATACCAGATCAGTCTGAATCCTCTGGGTTGCCTCCTAGGAAGCACTGAGTTTAATGCCTCAAGCTGGACGGTGCTCCGTGTCAGCCCTCAACTAGGGTGACACTTTCCTTTGGGGGAAACTGGGCGAGGAAATGCTTCAATCTTTAACCATTAACTATAAAAGTGTGCCCAGTGTTAGGATCGACGATTTCAACCGCCCCATTAGAGTAGGGCTTAACCCCGAAATGGTCCTGTCCATTTGGACCTTAGTTTCCTCGGGAATAGTTTTAGGCGGGCGTCAAATAGCCAGACTTGCTGGTTAGGCTCAAAGATTTTTCTATGAATGAGTCGGTCCTGGACGACTTTCATTTTCTCCTTATACAGTCGGCTATTGTCAAAGGTGTCTCGACGAATTTCTTCGAGCTTAGATAATTGGAGCGTCCTCTACGCACTGGCTAACTGGGAATCTATGTTACATTGCTTGACAACCTAGTAAGCCTGGTGTTACAATTTGACAGGAAGATGGCAGGCTTTGCCAAAGACCAGGCGATAAGGCAACATGCCTATCGGGGTCTTGAAAGCGGTCCTGTATGCCCACAGGGCATCATCAAGTTGTGTGGACCAGTCTTTTCTGTCAGGTCTCACAGTCTTCTGTAAAATGTTCTTGATTTGTCTATTTGAGACCTCAGTCTGCCCGTTTGTTTGTGGATGATACGAGGTACCAATGCGGTGGTTCACCCCTTATTTTCTAAGTAGGGCACGGAATTGGGAATGAATAAAATGGCTTCCACCATCACTGATCATGGCCTTGGGTATTCCAAATCGGGAGAAGATGTTATTCTTAACAAAGTCCATGACAGTCCTGTGATCACATCGGCGGGTGAAGACGGCTTCAATCCATTTAGAAACATAGTCGACTGAGACTAGGATGTACTCGAAGCCATTGAATGGTGGAAAGGGGCCCATAAAATCGATACCCCAAACATCGAAGATTTCGACAATCAAAATGGGATGAAGGGCATCAATCTTTCTTGGTCATGGTCCCCAGTGTTTGGCAGCATGAGCAAGTCTTGGCAAAGTTGTGTGCATCCTTAAATAGGGACAGCTGGTAAAATCCAGACTGCAAAACTTTTGCAGCTGTTTTGTTTCCAGAGAAGTGGCCACCACAAGCATGGTCATGACAAAAGGAAAGCACACTCTGAACTTCGTCTTCGGGGATACACCTCCTGATGATCTGGTCAGCACAGAGGCAAAACAGCATGAGATCATCGCAGAAATAGTGCTTGGCCTAAGCCAAGAACCTGTCCCGTTGCTGTCTGGACTAGCTGTGCGGGGTTTGTCCTACAACCAGGTAGTTGATGTAGTCAGCATACCGTGGCATTTTCTTGTCTTGCACAGCCAGGATGTGTTCATCAGGGAAGGCGTTAGATAGAGGTAGGGAGGGTCCAATGTGGACTGCATGAAGTCTAGAAAAGTGGTCAGCCACCACATTCTTCGATCTGGCCTTGTCTCGGATTTCCATGTCAAATTCCTGCAAAAGCAGGATCCATCTGATAAGCCTGGGCTTTGCGTCCTTCTTGGCCAACAGGTGCCGGATGGATGAATGGTCAGTGTAAATAGTCACGTGGGATCCCAGCAAGTACAATCGAAACTTTTCAAGTCCAAAGACTACAGCGAGCAACTCCTTCTCTGTGACAGTATAATTTCGTTGGGCCTCGTCCAACGTTTTGCTCGCGTAGTAGATCACCACGGGATTCTTGTCTTGCCTTTGTCCCAGGACAGCGCCTATGGCAAAATCTGATGCATCACAAATAATCTCAAAGTCTTGGGACCAGTCTGGGGGTTGAAGTATAGGTGCGGTGGAGACTAAGTCTCGGAGGGTGTGATAAGCCTGGATGTAATTAGAAGACTTGTGGAATAGGGCGTCGTTGGCTAGAAGGTCGATCAAGGGTTTGGAAAGCTTGGAAAAGTCTTTAATGAACCTTCGGTAGAAGCCAACATGTACTAGGAAGGAGTGAATCTGTCGGATCGAGCTAGGTGGAGGAAGTTTGGAAATTAAATCAACCTTAGCCCGATCTACCTCGATGCCCCTATGCGATACAATGTGACTGAGGATAATTCCTTCTTGAACCATAAAATGGCTCTTTTCCCAACTTAACACCAGGTTAACCTCAAAACATCATTTCAGGATTTTCTCCAAGTTGCTCAGACAATGGTCGAATGAATTCCCGAATATAGAGAAATCATCCATAAACACCTCCACCATTTCTGCAAAAATGGCTAGCATGAAATGCTGGAAGGTCGCAGGTGCATTGTAACCCGAATGGCATTCGACGGAATGCAAACGTGCCATACGGGCAAGTGAATGTGGTTTTTTCTTGATCCTCCAGAGCAATTACGACTTGGTTATCTCCTAAATATCCATCCAGGAAGCAAAAATACTCTGCCCTGCCAATCTTTCAAGGATTTGGTCAATGAATGGCAAGGGGAAGTGATCCTTCTTAGTGGTTTCATTGAGCTTCCTATAATCAATACACACCTGTCATGCGGTGGTGGTGCGGGTGGGGATGGATTCGCCATGATCATTGGTGACAATGGTGAGCCCAACTTTCTTTGGAACCAGTTGAGTAGGGCTCAACCAGGGGTTATCGGAGATAGGATATATGATGTCAGCGTCAAGCCACTTGATAATTTTCTTTTTTAACGACCTCCCGCATGTTTGGGTTTAAACATCTCTGCATCTGGCGGGAAGGTCAGGCCCCATTGATGAGAACCTCATCATGAGCCATAACTAGCTCATTTTGACCCAATACAAAGGATAAAAGCTCCTACATAACTCAAGGAAAGGCTTAACTCAGAGAATTCTGAGTTTAAGGAGAAAACAAGTCATAAGGGGTAAAAATGCAATTTCACCAGTATAATCTGCATACAGGGTAATTCAGGGCCCAAACATAGGTCAAAGCAGCTTAACAAGAATAAAAGTTGGATGAAATGATCTAGCAAGGGCTACAGCAATTCCAAGAAACTAAATGATAAATCTGTAACCCTAGAACAACCCACTTCAATTCACAAGGTTCGAGGCAAAGTAAAAATAGAATAAACCCTCTAAAATTCATAGAAAAATAATCTCTAGGGTTTAGAACCTTCAATTTGGCCTTTAGAACCCATTTTGACCTACATTGAGAACCATGCCCAATTAATAACTTAATTTGGGTTTTTGTGCAAATTGACCGGTCAAACAAGGTTTAATATGAAAATGAAATTCACCATCAGATTCCTTAGGTCCTAATTAGTCATGTATAAAAACTTGAGCCTAAGAAGAAACCTCCTTGACCGACTTTACACTTTGGTCCTCATATATTTACTCTTTGGCCCTCAACTTTTGAACCCTCGCATTTTGGCCCCTAACTCTCCTTCGTTCTTTGCAATCAGGTCCCTCCTGCAAAAACCTGCCAGCACCATGCTCCGGCGACCTTGCGCGGAGCATGGCGCCGCGCAGGGTGAGGTGGGAGACCTAGCAAGTAAACCGGGGGTGCCCTGCGTCGTCAGCCGTCGCAGGGGCACCCCCCTGGTCATTGTAGCCCACCATACCGGCCGTGCGAACGCACGGACGGTATGGGTTCGTGTTTCCGACCATTCTCCGGCGAGGGAGACACGTCGTCTCCCTCCGCCTTCCTCCCTGTTTCATCCCTATAAATACCCCCCGCTGCTCCACCGACCAGAGCAGCCTGGATCTGACGGAGAAAATCCCCAACTTCCTTCTCTTCTTTCTCCGGCAGACGCTCACCAGCTCCGGCGGTTTCCTCCCCCTCCACCTCTTCGCTCTGCCGCAATACCAGCAGCAGAGATTTCCTCCCCTGCTCTTCCCACGCCACGCCGCACCCAGCTGGCGCCTCTCCGGCTCTCTGCTCGCCGCCGCCCCTTTCCCTGAGCATCGTCTTCTCCGGCGACAGTCGATACGACTGTCGCCCTGTTCCTCCCCCTTCGTCCCTGCAAGTAAGCTAGAGCTACTCCCCTTCTCCTCCTCTTTCTTTCCCCGCTTTCAATTTATTCAATTAAGCCCTCTACCGACCCTGACCACCTTCACCCCCTTCGCCTCCGACCACCCTCCGGCGAGCCGCTCCCATCACCTCAGCAACCCACACGGCTCGCCGACCCTCACCGAACCTCCGCCTCATCACACTGAGCACCCCCCACCCCTCCACTGCCACTCCACACCTCCGTAACATTCCCCCGAACAAACCCATTCCTCCGGTTGCAGTCCGACCCAGGGCTGCCGCCAGACACCTCCTTGCGGCCTGCCGCGCAGCTCCTCACCTTCGCCGTGCCACGGCGAAGGTTCCCCAGTGGTTTGATCAGGCCGCGAGGCCATATTCGTGTCCGACAGGTTTAGAGGTTCGACCGCCATTAACGCACATTGAAGCAGCTTCTCCCGCGCTCCAGGCTTGAGGACTCCAGGTCTCCAGCTGCTGCGGAGTACAGGGAGTATTGCGAAGGCAGCCAGCCAGCAACCTATGCAAATAGAAGCCGCAGCTGCAGAAGCCAGGCCGCGGTCTCCCAGCAGGCGCACGCGAGGAACGGTCTGCGTTTAGTCCCACATCGGTAAGCCTCACACCCGTTCCACTGTTTAAATTGATTTCGTGCACTGGCCTTATTGCCTTAGTACACGGGGTGAGGTCCCCTTACACCCGCCCGGTTACCCGGTCTCGTCCGCGCTCACGCCCCGCGGACCTGACCCGACCTGACTTAGACTGACCTGCACTCCTCGCCCACCACGCACGCTGGTGGGCCTGGACCCGGGCGTGACCCGAACCCGATTACCCGGTAGCTCTGGGAGAGCTTTCCTAAGAGTGGTTTCAGAGAGAAAGAGAGATGCGGGGGAGGGGGGTAGAGTAGGTTTTGCCTCTGACGAAAAAAAAAAAAAACTCTGAAGTGTGCAGGCACAGGCGAAGAAGAAGACCCGCGGAAGAAGAAGGAGCTGCACTGTAGCAAATGCGTAGTTAAGTCGTCTAAGTACCGGGTCAGACGACGGAAGGTCAGCAGCCAGAGCAGGAAAGAAGGCAGGCTGAAGAAGACGGAAGAGCAACGGCCAAAGCAGAAGAAGAAGAAAGGAAGACTTAGTAGCTGAAGACAGAAGCTCTGCAGCCATAAAGAGGAAAAGGGAACAGAGAAAGGGTCACCACAATTGCAGAAAAGGAAGAAGAGAGGTCAAGACAGAAACCAAGGAAGAAGAAGAAAGAGATCTGAAGAGGAGCATCACCTCTGCAGAACGAAGAAGAAGAACAAGGAGCTCTGAAGAAAGAAGATAACCACCAAAGCAGGAACAGCAGGAAGAAGCACCTCTGCAGAACAAAAAGAAAGAAAGAGATCTAAAGAAAGAGAGAAAGAAGAGCATCCCCTCTGCAGAACAAAGAGAAAACAACAAATTCTTTCCCTCTCTCTGTCTTTATTTTGTAAAAGAAACATGTATATCTCTAGAATACAACTTGCTCCCTGAGTTCGACCTCGGGAACTCTTTTATTTTCCGAGTAAAAAATTTATATTTGAAGTGTTGGTCATAACCGGCTTTACTACAACGTTATAACAAAACAAAACCGACGTTTCATTTTGGCGCCGCTGCCGGGGAGCAACGGCTATTCTAGAGGTAAACATTCCTGTTTCTTTTAATTTCTGATAATCTCCTCTCTTTTGTGCAGCTACAGGAACTCAAGAAGACAAGCAACCACACGACAACCACTCCGAAGACAGGTAAAATTTTCCTCTCACTATTAACCCCTAAACTCTAAAGAGGAAGAAAAGAACAGAACAAGCAATATAGGGCTAACCTGCCTTCCATACTTAGTAACCATAAAGAGTTGCATGTTTTCAACTCATCACTCCTGCACACTATTAAGGGTATTTAAGGGCTAACACATTCTTGCTTGAGCCCTAATTGCCCAACAAAGAGTTAAATGGACCAAGTAGAGCCAACATAAGGTCAAACATTAGGATTTCAGTAGAGACACACCCCTTGATCAAGAATTGAGGAAATCCAAAAGAGGTGTGCCCAAGCCATTGATTGAAAATAATTAACAAGAAAAATCCTAAAACAATTGGCTCTCTCTAAACACTTGAACCCTAAAAGACAGGACCTAAAAGCTCTTAAAGAAAACAATAGGTAAAGTTGACCCCTTGGGTCAACCAACCTTAAATTAGGTCACTCTTTGCACTTAAAAAGACTAAAGTTCAAGTGAAACCTTAAGCACCCTGATCTTAAAATTGGTAGACTTAAGAGGTCAAGATCCCCATTCTGGTCTACCTGGAACCGCAGTGACAAGAGAGGTCGGGTGGGGGAAACCCTGTAACCCGTGGGGACGCTCTACCGTGTAGGGGTCTTCGCGGGACTCTCCCTCTCTGGCTGCCCAGGTAATTCTCAGGTGGACGATCTTTCTGATCAAGGGGTCCATCTGCCCCGCACCTCTATAGTCACCCAACACATTTTTGGGTGTCTTGATTGGGTCCAGCACCTTCTAAACTTACCTCTCCCAACTGTGCATGTACGGAAGGAGGTCTCTAAGACCACCCTTAAGACCTCCATTAGAAATTCGCTCTCGTCAAGGCCAAGCCTCGACGCCCGTATTTGTGCAGCAACACCCTCACATTATTCTCTCTTCTGATTCAGAACCAAGTTCTTCTTCTTCCCCCATCATGGCTCAGCCAGTTGAGGAAGAAAATAATCTGGAACACCAGCTCCAGCGACTCAATGACCTCTTCCAAAACTTCGTGCACCCACCACAGCGTCCTATGATGCGGGACCACTACAATCCTACTGCGGTGGCCATTGAGCCTCGAGTCAGAATCCCGATTGGAGGACCTGATTCCGAACTAAAGCCCAACATGATTCATGCTATACCTAAATTCCATGGGCTTAATTCTGAAGATCCCTTCCAGCACATCAAACAGCTAAAGCATCTGGCCCACACTTTTGGATCAGATGCGCAAAATCGGGATATTCTTCTCATGAAGATGTTCTCCTTTTCTCTTATGGACAAGGCCGCCCATTGGTATCAAACTCAGACCCGGCCGATCAACACTTGGGAAGAACTTCAATCCGAGTTTTTGAAAAAGTTCTTTCCCGTTGGTCGGACCAACGCCTTGCGCCATCAGATTACACACTTCACTCAACAATCAGGAGAACCTCTCCATGAGGCATGGGATCGTTTTCAGGATCTCATGAGAAAGTGCCCCCATCACGGAGTTCCTAAATGGGAACAAGTCCAATCTTTTTACCAGGGACTCCGTGAGGACATCCGCCTTTTCGTCAATGCAACTTGCGGAGGAAACATCATGGGTCAACATGAAGACACCGTATGGGAGATTCTCGAAAACATGTGCGAGAACTCCATCAACAATGACTCCATGGGATTATTCGACAGGACGAATACCCGCGCAGCGACGAATCTTAAGGGAGCACATGAGATGCAGGGCCTGTCCGCATCAGTCGACCTGGAATTAATGGCCAGTCGATTGGACAAGCTCTCAATCATTGAAAAGAAGGTGGATGAGCTGACTCAGCACTTGCAGCGAGCCACCACTGCGCGTAACTCCTTTGCACAACCTCCTTCCACACAGGAGACTGTGCAAAACATCCTCCACCGATCCTCCCCTGGGATGGATCCATATCCATCCCCATCTGATTCTTGGACTGGAAGATCGTCCGATCCTTTCTTCACCAGCCGGGGGAACTCCATTCCTCCTTTCCCTGATTCTCAAGAGGTTCCTCAGACCTGCGAGGACCTCAACGCCATCCAGAACGACCCATTCTCCAACACTTACAACCCTGGATGGCGAAACCATCCCAATTTTCAGTGGGCGGGAAATTCCCAAACCCAAAGACCACCTTTTCAGTCCCGCCCACAGCCCTCTCATCACTACCAGCCGCCTCAGCCTCGGCCCAACCCTACTTATCCATCAGGGCCAAATCAAGATCAAATGTCCTTAATCCTTCAGACTCTGGCTGACATTCAAAAATCGAATGCGGCCATTCAAAAACAGCACAAGGACGAGCTTACTGAAGTTAAAACTCAACTGGCCCAGTTGGCAAATTCTCGCCAGCCAGGCACACTCCCTTCCCAACCCCTTCCTAACCCAAATAACGTGCCAACCCAGAAGCGCGTTATGAATCCAAATTTAGGCCACGCTCAATGGATTTATCAGGCCCCCACTGCTCCATCTCCAGACGAGATGGATGCCTCAACTTCTCGTGCGGGATTTCAGCAGCAGCCACCCCTCCTACCAAACCCAAACCAAAATCAGGCCGGATTAAATTCTGTAACAACACGTAGTGGTAAGACAACTCAAGACCCGCATTATCCAAACCACTCCCAGCCTGATAACCATGACCCTAGGATAGTTATCCAAGGTACCGCTGTTCCAGATCCACAACCTGGACCTATCCTAGAGGAACCAACCAAGATCCCGTTTCCCGAGGCCCTGACCAAGGGAAAGAAGACCACCAAACCCGTGGCCCCTGAGGAGGACCTGGTCAAGCTCTTTGAGCAGGTCCACATAAACATCCCCTTGATGGATGCAATCCGCCACGTACCAGCTTACGCACGATTTCTAAAAAATTTATGTACACCCCAGCGTAAGCCGCGAACCAAGGGAGGGAGCCCAATTGTTCTGTCAGAGCAAGCCAGCTCTGTAATCCTTAGTAGACTCCCGCCCAAGGCAAAAGATCCTGGAACTCCCCTGATCTCCTGTAAGATAGGTGGTACCCAATTTGATAGAGCATTGTTAGACTTGGGTGCATCTATAAATCTGATACCCACATCCTTACTGGACCATCTAGAAGAATCTGAGCTGAAACCAACCGAGGTGACATTACAATTAGCAGATCGATCTATAAAGTCACCAAAAGGGATTCTCGAGGATGTTATCGTGAGAGTGCGGGATTTCTATTTTCCAGTGGACTTTATAGTCTTAGACATGGATGCACCTGAGAACCCTAGGGATACACCAATCATTCTAGGGAGACCTTTCTTGGCTACTGCTAGAGCCAACATCAGCTGTGAGGAGGGCCAAATAGAGCTTAAGTTTGGAGATCAAACACTGAAAATTGATATATTTAAGGCCCAACAAGGAATTAATTGCGGCGTCATCGAGCAAGTTTGTGACATCAAGACTTTGGTTGATGAATCACACCTCCAGAGTGACTCGATTGTGCCTCATCAACCACAGAAGGATCTTGACCCGCAAACAGAGGAGTTGAATCCAGATATGAACAACCCAGTAACTCCCACCCTTAAACCTCACATCTATACTGAACCACCCGCTGCTGCTGAAAACCCCATCCTCGAACTGAAACCCCTTCCTGCTCACTTAAAATACATCTTTTTGGGTTCTGATCAGACCCTTCCTGTGATCATCAATTCCAACCTCAGTCCTGAACAGGAAACCAGTCTGATTGTTGTCCTCCAGCAACATCGAAGAGCCATTGGATGGACTCTCGATGATTTGACTGGAATAAGTCCCTCTTATTGTACTCATCATATCTATTCAGAAGAGGGCACACGACCTTCTCGTGAAATGCAGAGACGCTTAAACCCCAATCTGCAGGAGGTCGTGAAAAAGGAGATCATCAAGTGGTTAGATGCCGGGATCATCTACCCGATCTCCGATAGTCGTTGGGTGAGCCCAATTCAGGTCGTGCCTAAGAAGGCAGGACTCACCACTATAACGACTGAGACCGGAGAAATCATTCCTACCCGATTAGCCAACTCGTGGAGAGTCTGTATAGATTACCGTCGACTCAATTCCTCCACGAAGAAGGATCATTTCCCACTACCCTTCATTGATCAAATTCTCGAAAAATTAGCGGGAAATAGGTTCTTCTGCTTTCTTGACGGGTACTCCGGTTATAACCAGGTGGCAATCCATCCTGAGGACCAAGAAAAGACCACGTTCACCTGCCCCTTCGGAACATACGCTTTCCGAAGGATGCCTTTCGGTCTTTGCAATGCACCCGCTACTTTTCAGCGATGCATGCTTGCCATATTCTCAGATATGGTAGGTGATTATCTGGAAGTCTTCATGGATGACTTTTCAGTTTTCGGAGCATCATTCGACGATTGCCTCCAACACTTGGTCCAGATACTCAGGCGGTGCATCGATGTGAATTTGGTTCTTTCCTGGGAAAAGAGCCATTTCATGGTGCCTGAGGGAATTGTCCTGGGACACTCAATTTCGGAGAAAGGTATCCAAGTGGATCGAGCTAAGGTTAATCTGATTTCTCACCTTCCTATGCCTAGCTCGATCAGGGACATCCGATCCTTTTTAGGGCATGTCGGTTTTTATCGACGATTTATCCCTGATTTTTCAAAAATCGCACGCCCCCTGACCACTCTTCTCTCCAAGGATGTTCCCTTCGAAATCTCCAAGGAATGCACTCAAGCATTTGAAATCCTGCGTGACCGAGTCACCCAAGCCCCGATCCTACAGTCCCCTGATTGGTCTCAACCCTTTGAGATCATGTGTGATGCATCCGACTTCGCTGTAGGAGCGGTTTTGGGGCAGAAAAATGACAAGAAACCTGTGGTCATTTACTACGCCAGCAAAACACTCGATGAGGCTCAGCGTAACTATACAGTTACTGAGAAAGAGCTGCTAGCTGTAGTATTTGCCCTAGAGAAGTTCAGATCGTACCTTCTGGGTTCCCATGTCATCATATACTCGGATCACATGGCTGTGAGGCATCTCCTTGCAAAGAAGGACGCGAAACCTCGATTGATCCGATGGATCTTGCTGTTGCAAGAATTTGACCTTGAGATTCGCGACAAAGCGGGAAAACAAAACGTGGTAGCTGATCACTTGTCCCGTCTTCCTTCTGAAATAATTGACCCTTCCAGACCCATCACTGAGCATTTTCCCGATGAGCACCTGCTGACTATTGGTACTAGCCTTCCATGGTTCGCTAATATTGTAAATTACTTGGCATCTCATCGGACCCCGTTCGATTGGCCGAAGGCCAAGAAAGACAAATTACGCGCCGATGCCAAGTATTACATTTGGGAAGACCCGTACCTCTTCCGCATAGGTGCCGATCAGATCATCCGGAGATGTGTCCCGGAAGGGGAAGTCAACAATATCCTCTCTTTCTGCCATGACCAGGCATGCGGTGGCCATTTTGCCGGGCATAAAACCGCATCAAAAGTCCTCCAGTGCGGCTTTTACTAGCCCACACTATTCAAAGACGCACACAGTCATTGCAAGGCATGCAGTCGTTGCCAGACTTTGGGCAACATGAGCCGTCGCGACATGATGCCTATGCAACCGATTCTAGTATGCGAAATCTTTGATGTTTGGGGGATTGATTTTATGGGCCCCTTTCCTGTTTCAGATGGTTTCGAATACATTCTGTTGGCTGTGGACTACGTGTCCAAATGGATCGAAGCCATACCGACCCGAACCTGTGATCACAAAATCGTTCTCAAATTCATTCATCAACACATTTTCTCAAGGTTCGGGATTCCTCGTGCAATAATTTCTGATGGGGGGACCCATTTCCCAAATGCTCAGTTTAGGTCACTGATGACCAAATACGGGGTGTCTCACCGAATCTCTACTCCTTACCACCCCCAAACTAATGGTCTAGCTGAGCTGTCTAATCGGGAGATCAAGAAAATCCTGCAAGTCACTGTTCGACCTGACAGGAAGGACTGGTCGTCCCGACTTCCGGAAGCATTGTGGGCCTATAGGACCGCCCACAAGACCCAATTGGGCATGTCTCCCTTTAGATTGGTGTACGGAAAGGCATGCCACCTTCCCGTCGAACTGGAGCATAAAGCCTATTGGGCAGTACGGAACTGTAATCTAGATCTTTCCAAGGCTGGGACCCACAGAAAACTCCAAATCAGCGAGATCGATGAATTACGCATAGACACGTACGAGAACTCGCAAATCTACAAGGAGCGGGTTAAAGCCTTCCACGACAAACACATCTCGAGAAAGATCTTTCATCCTGGTCAAAAGGTCCTACTCTTCGATGCCCGACTCAAACTCTTCCCAGGAAAACTGAGATCTAAGTGGGTCGGACCATATTTGGTCCGACAGGTTTTTGGAAATGGAGCAATCGAAATCAGTCCACTCAGCCACGATTCTGAACCTTTCATCGTGAACGGTCAGAGACTCAAGCCGTTCATTGATGTAACTTCTACTGATTTGGCTGAGGCATCTTATATCCTCCTTTCCCCTTGAGCTTATTGCGCCCAGCCGATGGCGTAAAACTCAGCGCTTAACGGGAGGCAGCCCGTCATTCTCTTTGAAAACCTGAAACTTGTTCTGACACCTTTCAGCACTCGAAGTTCACCCTTGTAGACAGCCGACCCCAACTCAGATGTTTGCATCTGGGATTTGAAATCGTCCGCAAAAAAAAAAAAAAAAAAAAAAAAAAAAAAATTCAATCCGACCCATTCACTCACCCAAATTTCTGTCTTAAGGAATGAACTAGGACCCCCTAGGTTACAATGAGGACATTGCAAATCTTAGGCATGGGGGGGTATGAAAGTACAAACACTTGTAAGAAAAGGTTTCAAACAAAAAAATTCACATATGCCAAAAACACCATAAAAATTAAAAAAAAAAAATTTTTCGAAAAAGAATAAGAGGAAAAGAGGAGAAGAAAATTTTGTGAAGGAGAAAAGAAACAAAATGAAAAAGGAGCACAAAATTATGAGAAAAAGTGATAGTCATTAGTAAGGAACTAAGGAATTAACCTAAGCTCTAGACCTCATTCAAGAAAAGTGCACAATAAGATTAGTAAAGAATGCAAACCTTAGGCATTCTTGAATAGACTCTTAGTACCCATTAAGATCTGGACACTCCTCAAGAGGTTGAGGAAAATGAAAAGCTGAAGTATTAGGTCTAAAGCTTAGGGAGTATTCGGCCTCGTTAACTAATTTTTGGTTTACGGGACTCAGTAACCTAAGCACCCTAATCTCACACACAGCCTGGTTCAGTAACCGTAAAAATCAGAATCACGCAGAAGCGTTGCAAAAATCTGAAAAGAACACCTAGAATAGGAGCGGCCGATCAACACAAGTTGATTTGGACGAGTTCCCAGCGCAGAGAGGCGGGAAATCCCCTCGAAGATGCGTAACAAAATATCATCTCCTCGGTGCTTGTCTCTTAGGATACTTACATATCCTACTGGGGGCATGTAAGCACTCTGCTAGTTCAGATTCCATGGATGGCATTATCTCGAAGTGTCAATTGCCAGGGTCTGGATTCGGCCACGGAATACCATGGATGGGATTATCCTGAAATCTCAATAGCCAGGATTCCGGGGGTTGCCATGGGCGGTGCTATCTCGAAGCATCGATCGCCAGGAACCCTTGAGGATTGATGATGGGAGCAAGGAATTTGATACAGACCGTGTTGAAAAGCCAATCCTAGGCTAGAACTAAAAAGAAAAAGAGAGAGAACACTCTCCAAACAGAAAAATTTTCTATCTCTCTCTTACAAAACGCACTGCGAACTGAGCCAGGGCTAAAATCATTTCAAGCACGGGTGCTTTAACCACGAAGTCCAATAAACCTTAGGTTAGTTCTTGTGGGCCTTAAAAACCTTTGCTAAAAGACTGAGGCTAAGGCTAGACAGATTTGGATCTTGATTGGTACTAGAGTACCTTTTAGGCCTATGGTCAGCATTCTAACCTAATCTATGCTCAAATAAAAAAGGCACTTATCTAAAACTATTAAAAACTTCATGGTCTAGAACAAGGGTTGAAACCATAAGTTTTTGCTAAGGGACTAGCAAAAGCTAGGCATGGGGGTATGATGAGAACCTCATCATGAGCCATAACTAGCTCATTTTGACCCAATACAAAGGATAAAAGCTCCTACATAACTCAAGGAAAGGCTTAACTCAGAGAATTCTGAGTTTAAGGAGAAAACAAGTCATAAGGGGTAAAAATGCAATTTCACCAGTATAATCTGCATACAGGGTAATTCAGGGCCCAAACATAGGTCAAAGCAGCTTAATAAGAATAAAAGTGGGATGAAATGATCTAGCAAGGGCTACAGCAATTCCAAGAAACTAAATGATAAATCTGTAACCCTAGAATAACCCACTTCAATTCACAAGGTTCGAGGCAAAGTAAAAATAGAATAAACCCTCTAAAATTCATATAAAAATAATCTCTAGGGTTTAGAACCTTCAATTTGGCCTTTAGAACCCATTTTGACCTACATTGAGAACCATGCCCAATTAATAACTTAATTTGGGTTTTTGCGCAAATTGACCAGTCAAACAAGGTTTAATATGAAAATGAAATTCACCATCATATTCCTTAGGTCCTAATTAGTCATGTATAAAAACTTGAGCCTAAGAAGAAACCTCCTTGACCGACTTTACACTTTGGTCCTCATATATTTACTCTTTGGCCCTCAACTTTTGAACCCTCGCATTTTGGCCCCTAACTCTCCTTCGTTCTTTGCAATCAGGTCCCTCCTGCAAAAACCTGCCAGCACCATGCTCCGGCGACCTTGCGCGGAGCATGGCGCCGCGCAGGGTGAGGTGGGAGACCTAGCAAGTAAACTGGGGGTGCCCTGCGTCGTCAGCCGTCGCAGGGGCACCCCCCTGGTCATTGTAGCCCACCATACCGGCCGTGCGAACGCACGGACGGTATGGGTTCGTGTTTCCGACCATTCTCCGGCGAGGGAGACACGTCGTCTCCCTCCGCCTTCCTCCCTGTTTCATCCCTATAAATACCCCCCGCTGCTCCACCGACCAGAGCAGCCTGGATCTGACGGAGAAAATCCCCAACTTCCTTCTCTTCTTTCTCCGGCAGACGCTCACCAGCTCCGGCGGTTTCCTCCCCCTCCACCTCTTCGCTCTGCCGCAATACCAGCAGCAGAGATTTCCTCCCCTGCTCTTCCCGCGCCACGCCGCACCCAGCTGGCGCCTCTCCGGCTCTCTGCTCGCCGCTGCCCCTTTCCCTGAGCATCGTCTTCTCCGGCGACAGTCGATACGACTGTCGCCCTGTTCCTCCCCCTTCGTCCCTGCAAGTAAGCTAGAGCTACTCCCCTTCTCCTCCTCTTTCTTTCCCCGCTTTCAATTTATTCAATTAAGCCCTCTACCGAGCCTGACCACCTTCACCCCCTTCGCCTCCGACCACCCTCCGGCGAGCCGCTCCCATCACCTCAGCAACCCACACGGCTCGCCGACCCTCACCGAACCTCCGCCTCATCACACTGAGCACCCCCCACCCCTCCACTGCCACTCCACACCTCCGTAACATTCCCCCGAACAAACCCATTCCTCCGGTTGCAGTCCGACCCAGGGTTGCCGCCAAACACCTCCTTGCGGCCTGCCGCGCAGCTCCTCACCTTCGCCGTGCCACGGCGAAGGTTCCCCAGTGGTTTGATCAGGCCGCGAGGCCATATTCGTGTCCGACAGGTTTAGAGGTTCGACCGCCATTAACGCACATTGAAGCAGCTTCTCCCGCGCTCCAGGCTTGAGGACTCCAGGTCTCCAGCTGCTGTGGAGTACAGGGAGTATTGCGAAGGCAGCCAGCCAGCAACCTATGCAAATAGAAGCCGCAGCTGCAGAAGCCAGGCCGCGGTCTCCCAGCAGGCGCACGCGAGGAACGGTCTGCGTTTAGTCCCACATCGGTAAGCCTCACACCCGTTCCACTGTTTAAATTGATTTCATGCACTGGCCTTATTGCCTCAGTACACGGGGTGAGGTCCCCTTACACCCGCCCGGTTACCCGGTCTCGTCCGCGCTCACGCCCCGCGGACCTGACCCGACCCGACTTAGACTGACCTGCACTCCTCGCCCACCACGCACGCCGGTGGGCCTGGACCCAGGCGTGACCCGAACCCGATTACCCGGTAGCTCTGGGAGAGCTTTCCTAAGAGTGGTTTCAGAGAGAAAGAGAGACGCGGGGGAGGGGGGTAGAGTAGGTTTTGCCTCTGACGAAAAAAAAAAAAAACTCTGAAGTGTGCAGGCACAGGCGAAGAAGAAGACCCGCGGAAGAAGAAGGAGTTGCACTGTAGCAAATGCGTAGTTAAGTCGTCTAAGTACCGGGTCAGACAACGGAAGGTCAGCAGCCAGAGCAGGAAAGAAGGCAGGCTGAAGAAGAAGGAAGAGCAACGGCCAAAGCAGAAGAAGAAGAAAGGAAGACTTAGTAGCTGAAGACAGAAGCTCTGCAGCCATAAAGAGGAAAAGGGAACAGAGAAAGGGTCACCACAATTGCAGAAAAAGAAGAAGAGAGGTCAAGACAGAAACCAAGGAAGAAGAAGAAAGAGATCTGAAGAGGAGCATCACCTCTGCAGAACGAAGAAGAAGAACAAGGAGCTCTGAAGAAAGAAGATAACCACCAAAGCAGGAACAGCAGGAAGAAGCACCTCTGCAGAACAAAAAGAAAGAAAGAGATCTAAAGAAAGAGAGAAAGAAGAGCATCCCCTCTGCAGAACAAAGAGAAAACAACAAATTCTTTCCCTCTCTCTGTCTTTATTTTGTAAAAGAAACATGTATATCTCTAGAATACAACTTGCTCCCTGAGTTCGACCTCGGGAACTCTTTTATTTTCCGAGTAAAAAATTTATATTTGAAGTGTTGGTCATAACCGGCTTTACTACAACGTTATAACAAAACAAAATCGACGTTTCACCCATCTTCCAGGTAAATCTTATGGGTGCAATAGGTGGGGCTAATTCCTCTTAAGTCTGAAATGGTCCATCCATTGGCGGCACGATGTTCTGAAAGGGTCGCAGTCAACCTGAGTTCCTGATCCTTGGTTAGATGAGAATTAATAATAACTGGGAAGTTTTGGTCAGTTCCCAGGAAGACATACTTGAGATTTTCGGGCAATGGCTTAAGCTCAGGTGCGGCTGGAACCATAGTCGATGGGAAGGGAAAGGGCGGGAGTTGATCAACATCGATCTCTTCAAATGGTTTCGTGTGATGGTACTCAGCCTTACAGAGGTCCACGGGTAATGATGGTGACGGGTCAGCACAGTCACTATAGGTTTGGTGGTCTGATATAAACTGAGGGTGAGGCATTCCTCGATAAGATTTTCCACGGGATCATGTTCCTCAATGCAATCGCAATCAAAAGACTTTGTCGCCTGGAAGATATCCAATTGCATTTTCCTGTCCCCGAAGGCGATTTCCATACATCCCTTGTCGCAATCAATGTTTGCCTTAGTCGTAGCTAAGAAAGGTCTGCCTAAGATTATGGGTGCATTCTGTAATTTTTTAGGAACTTCCATGTCGAGCACCAAAAAGTCAACCGGGAATTAGAAGTCCTTGACCCGTACAATCACATCCTTGACAACCCCCTTCAGGGTTTTCACTGATCTATCAGCCAGCTAGATGGTGACAGGGGTTGGTGTCAACTCTCCAAAACCAAATTGGTGGTACAGGGTTGTTGGAATCAGATTGATAGAAGCACCTAGGTCCAGGAGCGCTCTATCAAACGTCATGTCCCCGATATTGCAAGAAATCAGGGACGCTCTTGGGTTAGTTCGCTTGAGTGGAAGGTTGCTTCATATCACAAAACTTGCTTGTTCAGAGAGCACAACATTCCTAGGTGCTTGAGGTCTCAGCTTACACTTGGGTGTACAGGCATCCTTTAAGAACTTGGCGTAAGCAGGGATGTGCTTGACAGCTTCAAGGAGTGAAATATTAATCTATACTTGCTTAAAGATTTCCAACAGCTCCTCAGTTTCCACAGCATTCTTCTTTTTCTTGATTGTTCCCAAGGCCTCAGGGTAGGGTGTCTGAATGTGGATTGGTTCTATTTCTAGGTCCTTGGTTGGTGCCTCTTCTGAGTCGAGTGTTTCAGCGGGTGAAGTCTCAGGGAGAGTCGGCCATTTGGGATCCTAGGTTTTGGTGCTACTTCTCAAGGTTACCGCATTCGCAGAGGCATTGGGGCCCTGGGTTGATCCTTAAGAAGACGAGGATGAAGAAGCACTAAACCCAGGAGGTGTTTGTGGGGCTGGATGGACCATGTGAGCCTACCCGGGGTTGCTTTGGAACCCTTGCGAATTGGGGCCTCTGTTAATTATGTTTCGCGGGTTCGGTTGTGGTTGGGAAGGTAGGGATCCTTGTTGTTTACAATCCCAGAGTTGGCTTAACTGTCCCTTTACCAAAACCATTTCCTCCTGATGTTTCTGGTTCATGTCAGCCATCATCTTTATTAGGGTATCCATTTGGTTTTGTGGGGGAGGGGCTACCCTATTCTGATTATATTGGGGTCTAACTGGTGGTCCTTGCTGATAGGGGGCAAGTGTGGCTGCTGGTTTGGCCTGGGGTGATTTTGGAATTGCGGTGGTTTATGGTTTGTCCAAGCAAAGTTGGGGTGGTTACGCCAGCCAGTGTTGTAGGTGTTTAAGAAAGGGTCTGGTTTCGCATAACCTTGGACAGCTTGCACATCTTCAAGGATAACCGATGTTGATGGAGAGGGAAGGGAGTAATCAAGGGTTGAGGGAGCAAAGGTCCCTCCCTGGAACGTTGTTAGGGGTTGTCCCAGGTTCAGTTGGGTAAAGGGCTGGACCAGGTCTACATTATGCACTCCCTTTGCTAGGGAGAAAGTCTGTAAGGGGTTCCTGGTCTGGTTCAATAGCTCATCAATCTTTTTGTCCACCAATTCCACTCGATCCAATTTCTTGGTGATGATGTCCATGTCAACCATTCCAGAATTTACTTGTACCTCATAAATCCCACCACGGGGTTGACTGGGTCTGTTGAACTGGGTCATAGAGGCATTATTGAGCGAATTCTCGCTCATAGACTTAAAGAGCTTGATGACGTCGGTTACTCCGACGGTTTCGTTATATCGTTGTAGTAAAGCCGGTTGTTACCAACGTTTCATATAAAAATTTTTTACTCGGAAAAATAAAAGAGTTCCCGAGGTCGAACTCAGGGAGCAAGTTGTATTCTAGAGATATACAAGTTCTATTACAAAAATAAAGAGAGAGAGAGAGAGATGAAAATTTGGCTTCTTCTTCTTTTCTTCTTTCTTCCTCTTTGTCTTTGGTTCTTCCTGTTCTTCTTTTTCTTCTTCTTCTTCTTCTGCTTTCTTCAGATCTTCCCCTCGTGCTCTTCTTCTTCTGTTCTTCCTTGTTTCCTTTCTTTCTTTTTCTTCAGATCGTCTTCTTCTTTTCTTGCTTCTTGCTTCTTTTCATTTCTTCTTCTGCAATCGTGGTGCTTCTGCCTTCGGCTACTAAGTCTCCCTTCCTTCTTCTTCAGCCTGCCTTCTGTGTTGCTCTGGCTGCTGACTGTCCGTCGTCTGGCCCGGTGCTTCGACGACTTAACTGAGCAGTTGCTACAGTGCAGCTGCTTCTTCTTCCGCAGTCCTTCACCTGTGCCTGCACGCTCAAGAGTTCATCAGAGGGCAAAAACCTACTCTACCCCCCTCCCCCGCGTATCTCTCTCTCTGAAATCACTCTTCGGAAGCTCTCCCAGAGCGCTACCGGGTAATCGGGTTCGGGTCAGGCCCGGGTCCAGGCCCACCGGCGTGCGTGGTGGGCGAGGAGTGCAGGTCAGTCTAATCGGGTCGGGCCAGGTCCGCGGAGCGTGGTCACGGACGAGGCCGAGTCGGGTCGGGTCGGGTGAGAGGGACCTCACCCCGTGGTAACTGAGGCAAACAGCATAAGGCAGTTTTTGCCTTTATGCGTCCGCGCGCCTTCGAGAGGTTCCGAGGTGGGACTAAATGTCCCACCCCAATTCTCTCACGCCTGCAGCAGGGATGGCGCTTCCAATTGTATCAGCTGTTGAGGCGCGCAGCTCCAATTGAGGGCCGGGGTGTGTGCGCAAGACTCTTCCGCGCTGGCCGTGGCTCTTCAACCTGGGATATCTAGGCTTGGAGCGACCTCGAGCAAGCTTCGAGCTTCCTCGCCAATGGCGGTCAAGGCCTGGAACCTGAAATCAATAGAACGGCCTCTCGGCCAAATCAGACAGGCGGGGGACCTTCGCCGTGGCACGGCGAAGGTGGTCAGGGGGTCTGCAGGGGGCGAGATGGAGCTGTCAGGTCGTCCTAGGTCAAACTGTGAGCGAGGGAGTGGGTGTGTTCGGTGGGTCTGCAGAGGGTGTTTGGTGGGAAGTGGAGGGGCGGAAGAGGATCAGGGTGAGGAGGCGGAGGTTCTGCGGTGGTCGGCGAGCCGTGTGGGTCGCTGAGGTGATGGGAGCGGCTCGCCGGAGGGTGGTCGGAGGCGGAGAGGATGAGGGTGAACAGGGTCGGTAGAGGGCTTAATTGACTAAATCGAAAGCGGGGAAAGAAAGAGGAGGAGAAGGGGAGTAGGTCTAACTTAACTGCAGGGACGAAGGGGGGAGGAACAGGGCGACAGTCGTATCGACTGTCGCCGGAGAAGACGATGCCCAGTGGGGGGAGGACGGCGGTGACGACGGGGCAGAGGCAGCGCGCGCCGGTATTGCGCGACGCGGAAAGAGCAGGGGAAGAAATCTCTGCTGCTGGTATTGCGGCAGAGCGAAGAGGAGGAGGAGGAAGAACCGCCGGAGCTGGTGGGCGTCTGCCGGAGTGAGAAGAGAGGAAAATTGGGGGTTTTCTCCGTCAGATCCAGGCTGCTTTCGTCGGTGGAGCGGCGGGGGGTATTTATAGGGTTGAAGCAGGGAGGAAGGCGGAGGGAGACGACGTGTCTCCCTCGCCGGAGAATGGTCGGAATACGAACCCATACCGTCCGTGCGTTCGCACGGCCGGTATGGGGGGCTACAATGACCATGGGGGTGCTCCTGCGACGGCTGACGACGCAGGGCACCCCCGGTACACTTGCCAGGTCCTCCATCTTACCCTGCGCGGCGCCATGCTCCGCGCAAGGTCGCCGGAGCATGGTGCTGGCAGGGTTTTGCAGGAGGGACCTGTTTGCAAAGAACGAAGGAGAGTTAGGGGCCAAAATGCGAGGGTTCAAAAGTTGAGGGCCAAAGAGTAAATATATGAGGACCAAAGTGTGAAGTCGGTCAAGGAGGTTTCTTCTTAGGCTCAAGTTTTTATACATGACTAATTAGGACCTAAGGAATCTGATGGTGAATTTTATTTTCATATTAAACCTTGTTTGACCGGTCAATTTGCGCAAAAACCCAAATTAAGTTATTAATTGGGCATGGTTCTCAATGTAGGTCAAAATGGGTTCTAAAGGCCAAATTGATGGTTCTAAACCCCAGAGATTATTTTTCTATGAATTTTAGAGGGTTTATTCTATTTTTACTTTGCCTCGAACCTTGTGAATTGAAGTGGGTTGTTTTAGGGTTACAGATTATCATTTGGTTCCTTGGAAGTGCTGTAGCCCTTGCTAGATCATCTCATCCCACTTTTATTCTTATTAAGCTGTTTTGACCTGTGTTTGGGCCCTGAATTACCCTGTATGCAGATTATACTGGTAAAATTGCACTTTTACCCCTTATGACTTGTTTTCTTCTCAAACTCAGAATTCTCTGAGTTAAGCTTTTCCTTGAGATATGTAGGAGCTTTTATCCTTTGTATTGGGTCAAAATGAGCTAGTTATGGCTCATGATGAGGTTCTCATCATACCCCCATGCCTAGCTTTTGCTAGTCCCTTAGCAAAAAAAACTTAAGGTTTCAACCCTTGTTCTAGACCATGAAGTTTTCAATGGTTTTAGATAAGTGCCTTTTTATTTGAGCATAGATTAGGTTAGAATGCTGACCATAGGCCTAAAAGATACTCTAGTACCAATCAAGATCCAAATCTGTCTAGCCTTAGCCTCAGTCTTTTAGCAAAGGTTTTTAAGGCCCGCAAGAACTAACCTAAGGTTTATTGGACTTCGTGGTTAAAGCACCCGTGCTTGAAATGATTTTAGCCCTGGCCCAGTTCGCAGTGCGTTTTGTAAGAGAGATAGAAAGTTTTTTCTGTTTGGAGAGTTTTCTCTCTCTTTTTCTTTTTAGTTCTAGCCTAGGATTAGCTTTTCAACACGGTCTGTATCAAATTCCTTGCTCCCATCATCAATCCTCAAGGGTTCCTGGCGATCGATGCTTCGAGATAGCACCGCCCATGGCAACCCCCGGAACCCTGGCTATTGAGATTTCGAGATAATCCCATCCATGGTATTCCGTGGCCGAATCCAGACCCTGGCAATTGACACTTCGAGATAATGCCATCCATGGAATCTGAACCAGCAGAGTGCTTACATGCCCCCCGTAGGATATGTAAATATCCTAAGAGACAAGCACCGAGGAGATGATATTTTGTTACGCATCTTCGAGGGGATTTCCCGCCTCTCCGCGCTGGGAACTCGTCCAAATCAACTTGTGTTGATCGGCCATTCCTATTCTAGGTGTTCTTTTCAGATTTTTGCGACGCTTCTGCGTGATTCTGATTTTTACACTTACTGAACCAGGCTGTGTGTGAGATTAGGGTGCTTAGGTTACTGAGTCCCGTAAACCAAAAATTAGTTAACGAGGCCGAATACTCCCTAAGCCTTAGACCTAATACTTCAGCTTTTCATTTTCCTCAACCTCTTGAGGAGTGTCCAGATCTTAATGGGTACTAAGAGTCTATTCAAGAATGCCTAAGGTTTGCATTCTTACTAATCTTATTGTGCACTTTTCAGTTATTTTCTTGAATGAGGTCTAGAACTTAGGTTAATTCCTTAGTTCCTTACTAATGACTATCAACTTTTCTTATAATTTTGTGCTCCTTTTTCATTTTGTTTCTTCTCTCCTTCACAAAATTTTCTTCTCCTCTTTTCCTCTTATTCTTTTTCGAAAAATTTTTTTAATTTTTATGGTATTTTTGGCATATGTGAATTTTTTGTTTGAAACCTTTTCTTACGAGTTTTTGCACTTTCATACCCCCCCATGCCTAAGATTTGCAATGTCCTCATTGTAACCTAGGGGTTTTTATTCAACTAAGTTCATACATTAGGATAGCTGTTTTGATGAGTGAATGGGTCGGGGTGACTGTTGCGGACGATTTCTAATCTCAGATGCAAGCACCTGAGGTGGAGTCGGCTGTCCTAAAGTGTGAACTTCAAGTGCAAAAAGCTGTCAGAACAAGTTTCAGGTTTTCAAAGAGAATGACGGGCTGCCTCCCGTTGAGCACTAAATTTGATGCCTTCAGCCAAGCGGGAAATGCGATGGAGAGGGGATGGTCAACTTAGCAGAGTTTTGTAACACAAGCACCTTGATTAAGAGCCTGGTTGGTCCAACCAGGTGCTTGTTCAGATCAACAGGCTGATGATGCAGCCCAAACCCAATCAATCTGGTGGGTTGATAGATGTGGATAAAAAGGTGTGGAGCCCACCAGAAATTATGAAGCTCAGATGGATGTGGAAGTGTAAACGCAGGGTTTGGCTGTGCCGAATCAGCCTGGTCAGAGTAGGGACCCGTAGGATAATCAGTGGTTGATGCAGGAACCCTACAGGGGTGATCAGAGAATGATAGAGCATGGTATGTAGTCTGATCAATGTTCGAAACCCGATGTGGAAATGCAATCGGCTCGGTGAGAGGTGAATCAGCATAGAAATTGAGTCCGGTTGCGGGTCGGGGTTTGGGAGAGGTTTTGATCCGTTCTGTGTGTGCGGATGAGGTGGCCATTGTGTACGAGGGCTCTTCTAGAGACGGATGATAGGTGGTTTCCTGTAGAGAGTCCTCTGGGTAACTATCAAATGCCGGAAGAGTGTCTGTAGGATGAAAGAAATCGGATTCGAGAAAAAATTTGGATTCTTGGTTGCAATTACTCTTGGCATTTTCTGTTTTTGGTTCCTGAGGATCGAAAAGGAATGATTCTGTGTTATTGGTGATCTCGGGAATCAGGACCTCAGAGTTGGAGTCAGAGTCAGAATCATGTGAACTGAGGTCGTAGATAGGCCTGGCGTGTTCAGGAAGGGGAATCTCTCCGCAACTATAGTCAGATCTGAAATTGTCGGAGAGTTGGTGAAAATGATCATGAATTCCACCACAACAAAAATCATCAGATGTGGAATCAGCAGCCTGACTGGGTTCTAGCCTATATGTCACTTCTGGGCTCAAAAAGATGTTCTGTTCAAGCTCTAAGCTGGTAGGATAGATCCCATTAAAACCTTGCTCATCCAACTTCTCAGTTTCTGTATCATAAATTGGCATGTTTTCTGAAAAATCAATCAGATTTCCTGAGGATGTTGGAAAAGGACATTCATCAAATAAAGGCCCGGAATCATATTCTGTAAAAATTTGATCTTCCTCATAAAGGGCCTCATAATCTTCCCAATAAGTTTCAGATCTAGGTTCTAGGCTTAGGATGTGGGTAGAATTATTAGAACCTAAGTCCGAATAACCTTCGAGGGTCACCTTATCAAAACAAGGGGTGGAATTTATACCCTCCAGAGGTTCAATTCTAATCTTGTTATTGCAGGAGTCTTGGAGTTCTAAGCTTGGTGATTTATGGCCTAGGGTTGGCTCAGCATTGTTTTCTCCTGCAACTTCCCAACCTATTTTAATGCTATCTTCTACCTGGGTTGGGATTTTACAACCACTTTGTGCCTCAATCCCGGGATCTGGGAAACTGAATGGTTCCTTGATACTGTTCCAAGATGGTTCATCCTCTGTTTCTGGTATATACGGGTATTTCCGGTTGATAATTTGTTCTACTGATTTCATCATTTCTACCCGTTTTATAAGGGCATCTTGGTGTTGTTCCCAAAGTACAGGATTTGTCAAGCATTGAAGGTATTCAGATTGGTGTAATTTTTCCATCTCAATGTATCCTGTCATGAGCATATCTCGGGTTGATCCTTTTGAAATTCCAGTCAATAGAATTTGGGCACAGTTCATGATGAAGGATGTGGTTGTTGGGACATCAACCTGAATATCTCCTATTGGTGTTGAGGTTTTTTCTTCTTTTTCATAGAATCTTATGGCATCCTCGATCATTTTATCTTTCATAGATCTCCGATATTCAGGTTTCTTGAATGGTAGTCTTGCTAGGTAATTAGGCTGCATAATTGGATCAGGTGGTGGAATCAAAGTTTGAATCAAGATGGAAGAAGGGGATTTTGTTCAGAATCAGAGGAAAGAGGGGTTATGTGAATGATTTCTGCAAAAACAAAGGAGCCGAGGCTTAGCCTCGGGGAGAGTGAATTTCTATAGGAGGTTTCAAGGACCTCCTGAAAAATACTGAAGGGCTGGATGAGATAAGCAGGTGCTGGACCCAATCAAGACACCCAAAAATTGTTGGGTGACTATAGAGGTGCGGGGCAGATGGACCCCTTGATCAGAAAGATCGTCCACCTGAGAATTACCTGGGCAGCCAGAGAGGGAGAGTCCCGCGAAGACCCCTACACGGTAGAGCGTCCCCATGGGTTACAGGGTTTCCCCCACCCGACCTCTCTTGTCACTGCGGTTCCAGGTAGACCAGAATGGGGATCTTGACCTCTTAAGTCTACCAATTTTAAGATCAGGGTGCTTAAGGTTTTACTTGAACTTTAGTCTTTTTAAGTGCAAAGAGTGACCTAATTTAAGGTTGGTTAACCCAAAAGGGGTCAACTTTACCTCTTGTTTTCTTTGAGAGCTTTTAGGTCCTGTCTTTTAGGGTTCAAGTGTTTAGAGAGCCAATTGTTTAGGATTTTTCTTGTTAATTATTTTCAATCAATGGTTTGGGCACACCTCTTTTGGATTTTCTCCATTCTTGAGTTAAGTAGTGTGTCTCTAAAACCCTAATGTTGAATCCTAGGTTGGCTCTACTTGGTCCAGTTAATTCTTTGTTGGGTAATTAGGGCTCAAGCAAGAATGTGTTAGCCCTTAAATACCCTTAATAGTGTGCAGAAATAATGAGTTGAAAACATGCAACTTTTATGGTTACTAAATATGGAAGACAGGTTAGCCCTATATTGCTTGTTCTTTTCTTTTCTTCCTCTTTAGAGTGTAGGGGTTAATAGTGAGAGAAAAGATTTTACCTGTCTTCGGTGTGGTTGTGTGGTTGCTTGTCTTCTTGAGTTCCTATAGCTGCACAAAAGAGAGGAGATTATCAGAACTTAAAAGAAACAGGAATGTTTACCTCTAGAATAGCCGTTGCTCCCCGGCAACGGCGCCAAAATGATGAGCGTCGGTTACTCCGACGGTTTCGTTATATCGTTGTAGTAAAGCCGGTTGTTACCAACGTTTCATATAAAAATTTTTTACTCGGAAAAATAAAAGAGTTCCCGAGGTCGAACTCAGGGAGCAAGTTGTATTCTAGAGATATACAAGTTCTATTACAAAAATAAAGAGAGAGAGAGAGATGAAAATTTGGCTTCTTCTTCTTTTCTTCTTTCTTCCTCTTTGTCTTTGGTTCTTCCTGTTCTTCTTTTTCTTCTTCTTCTTCTTCTGCTTTCTTCAGATCTTCCCCTCGTGCTCTTCTTCTTCTGTTCTTCCTTGTTTCCTTTCTTTCTTTTTCTTCAGATCGTCTTCTTCTTTTCTTGCTTCTTGCTTCTTTTCATTTCTTCTTCTGCAATCGTGGTGCTTCTGCCTTCGGCTACTAAGTCTCCCTTCCTTCTTCTTCAGCCTGCCTTCTGTGTTGCTCTGGCTGCTGACTGTCCGTCGTCTGGCCCGGTGCTTCGACGACTTAACTGAGCAGTTGCTACAGTGCAGCTGCTTCTTCTTCCGCAGTCCTTCACCTGTGCCTGCACGCTCAAGAGTTCATCAGAGGGCAAAAACCTACTCTACCCCCTCCCCCGCGTATCTCTCTCTCTGAAATCACTCTTCGGAAGCTCTCCCAGAGCGCTACCGGGTAATCGGGTTCGGGTCAGGCCCGGGTCCAGGCCCACCGGCGTGCGTGGTGGGCGAGGAGTGCAGGTCAGTCTAATCGGGTCGGGCCAGGTCCGCGGAGCGTGGTCACGGACGAGGCCGAGTCGGGTCGGGTCGGGTGAGAGGGACCTCACCCCGTGGTAACTGAGGCAAACAGCATAAGGCAGTTTTTGCCTTTATGCGTCCGCGCGCCTTCGAGAGGTTCCGAGGTGGGACTAAATGTCCCACCCCAATTCTCTCACGCCTGCAGCAGGGATGGCGCTTCCAATTGTATCAGCTGTTGAGGCGCGCAGCTCCAATTGAGGGCCGGGGTGTGTGCGCAAGACTCTTCCGCGCTGGCCGTGGCTCTTCAACCTGGGATATCTAGGCTTGGAGCGACCTCGAGCAAGCTTCGAGCTTCCTCGCCAATGGCGGTCAAGGCCTGGAACCTGAAATCAATAGAACGGCCTCTCGGCCAAATCAGACAGGCGGGGGACCTTCGCCGTGGCACGGCGAAGGTGGTCAGGGGGTCTGCAGGGGGTGAGATGGAGCTGTCAGGTCGTCCTAGGTCAAACTGTGAGCGAGGGAGTGGGTGTGTTCGGTGGGTCTGCAGAGGGTGTTTGGTGGGAAGTGGAGGGGCGGAAGAGGATCAGGGTGAGGAGGCGGAGGTTCTGCGGTGGTCGGCGAGCCGTGTGGGTCGCTGAGGTGATGGGAGCGGCTCGCCGGAGGGTGGTCGGAGGCGGAGAGGATGAGGGTGAACAGGGTCGGTAGAGGGCTTAATTGACTAAATCGAAAGCGGGGAAAGAAAGAGGAGGAGAAGGGGAGTAGGTCTAACTTAACTGCAGGGACGAAGGGGGGAGGAACAGGGCGACAGTCGTATCGACTGTCGCCGGAGAAGACGATGCCCAGTGGGGGGAGGACGGCGGTGACGACGGGGCAGAGGCAGCGCGCGCCGGTATTGCGCGACGCGGAAAGAGCAGGGGAAGAAATCTCTGCTGCTGGTATTGCGGCAGAGCGAAGAGGAGGAGGAGGAAGAACCGCCGGAGCTGGTGGGCGTCTGCCGGAGTGAGAAGAGAGGAAAATTGGGGGTTTTCTCCGTCAGATCCAGGCTGCTTTCGTCGGTGGAGCGGCGGGGGGTATTTATAGGGTTGAAGCAGGGAGGAAGGCGGAGGGAGACGACGTGTCTCCCTCGCCGGAGAATGGTCGGAATACGAACCCATACCGTCCGTGCGTTCGCACGGCCGGTATGGGGGGCTACAATGACCATGGGGGTGCTCCTGCGACGGCTGACGACGCAGGGCACCCCCGGTACACTTGCCAGGTCCTCCATCTTACCCTGCGCGGCGCCATGCTCCGCGCAAGGTCGCCGGAGCATGGTGCTGGCAGGGTTTTGCAGGAGGGACCTGTTTGCAAAGAACGAAGGAGAGTTAGGGGCCAAAATGCGAGGGTTCAAAAGTTGAGGGCCAAAGAGTAAATATATGAGGACCAAAGTGTGAAGTCGGTCAAGGAGGTTTCTTCTTAGGCTCAAGTTTTTATACATGACTAATTAGGACCTAAGGAATCTGATGGTGAATTTTATTTTCATATTAAACCTTGTTTGACCGGTCAATTTGCGCAAAAACCCAAATTAAGTTATTAATTGGGCATGGTTCTCAATGTAGGTCAAAATGGGTTCTAAAGGCCAAATTGATGGTTCTAAACCCCAGAGATTATTTTTCTATGAATTTTAGAGGGTTTATTCTATTTTTACTTTGCCTCGAACCTTGTGAATTGAAGTGGGTTGTTTTAGGGTTACAGATTATCATTTGGTTCCTTGGAAGTGCTGTAGCCCTTGCTAGATCATCTCATCCCACTTTTATTCTTATTAAGCTGTTTTGACCTGTGTTTGGGCCCTGAATTACCCTGTATGCAGATTATACTGGTAAAATTGCACTTTTACCCCTTATGACTTGTTTTCTTCTCAAACTCAGAATTCTCTGAGTTAAGCTTTTCCTTGAGATATGTAGGAGCTTTTATCCTTTGTATTGGGTCAAAATGAGCTAGTTATGGCTCATGATGAGGTTCTCATCAGAGCTCAAACGCTCTCTCCTTGTCTTTGTTCAGGAAGTTCCCCCCACATGAGGCATCGACGAAGTTCCTTAGATTGCTGTCCAGACCGTGGTAGAAAATTTGGGCCAATTTCCACCTTGGTACTTCATGGTGTGGGCATCTCCTCAAGAGTTCATTGAATCTTTCTCACGCCTCATGAAATTGTTCCCCACCTTGGAGTGTAAAGGTAGTGATAGCTCTTCTGAGGGCATTGGTCTTTCCTATGCGGAAGAATTTCTTTAAAAATGAATGCCTCAATTCTTCCCTGGTGGTGATGGGTCTACCTAGGGTTCTAAGCCAATGGGAAGCCGTGTCTCTTAATGAGAAGGGAAACATCTTGATTAGAACAATGTCAAGGCTAATGTTCCTAGGTTTCACAGTTCGTGCTATGCGGTCGAGATCCTCTAGGTGCTGAAAGGGGTCCTCATTTGAGCTTCCATGAAAGTGGCTCTAGATCAGACTTAAGACATTCTGTTTCAGCTCAAAATCATCTCCCCCCTCAGGGATCCTAAGGTGTGGCTCGACTCTAATAGCAGAGGGATTGTAGAAATCGTAGAGGGGCCTCGGTGGATCCTGAAATGGTGGTATATGAAGTGGTGGTTGCCCTAGTATGTCTTGGAAAGGTGGTGGTGGTTGTTCTTGTGGGTTCTGTAACCGTTGTATGGCTTGCATGATGGTGTGGATTTGTTGTTGTTGAAGCCGGTGGTTAGCATTAATTTAGGCTTTGATGATGGCCATAGCATCTGGTGGGGGTTGATCCTCAGCTTCATCTACCCTAAGTTCAGCTATGTTTCCAATGGAATTTCGTCGCCTAGATTCCTGCCCCAAAACACACAACTCGGGATGTAGTGAGCGTCACCCATGAATACACTAGAGAAGAACAGGAGGGGATGCGGAGGGCGACAAATGTGAGAAATGTGTTTCAATCAAGCACACAAGCCTAGTCCTTATGGTGTATTCCTTAGTAGACCTAGAAATCTCATAAAGGGTGATTAAGTCCGTAAGCACTAGACTCCCCTTCCCAATGCTAATCTGGCCAGGTTGATTACGAGGGGATTGCAGGGAAGGTTCTTCCTTTGGCTTGCACCTCCGGTTCCGTAGACCCCACAACCACGGTCGTTTGACACTGCCCCGCAGCCTAGTCACCAGATTCTACCAAGGGAACGAAAGCCAAGTGCCCAGTGAACAAAAGCTCACCTTTCGAGACTTAACTTAGTCCTGACTAGGACAGGTCTACTCTGTTTTAAAGGGCTAGGATAGTGCTTGTGCTAGGGTTATGTGATGAGGCATTGATTGGGGTGGTGCCTCTTAATTTTCCACTTTCAAAGTGTGTGCTTCTATCAAAACATGGTTTTCAAGAAAGGATTTTTAAGATGTGGTGTCTTTTAGTGTTTCATCCTTACTTTAGTATTTTTTTAGGGTTGACGTGTCTTAATGTTTTCAAACAAGTTTCAGTGGGCACGTCAAGTTCTGCACACAATTCGGTGAAAGTAGATTTCCTTTTATTCTGTAGAGGCTCTAAAAACCTAATGTACTCATCTTAATGATCATGCAGCTTCTATTAGATGAGTCAGTTTTAGGGTTGAGTGTTGCGGCCCAGGTCAGCTCACAGTGGCTTCGCAAACACCACTCAAGAATTTATTCAGAATGTTAGAGTGTACATTTTTTTGTGGGGTGACGTGTTAAGGATGTGGGTCAAGCAATCATACACCACGCCAATTTTTTTTCAATTTTTACAATTTTTTTTTAGTTTTTTCACGCAAGCAAACATTCATGAGAGAAGAATTACTCACTATCGATCCTCGTAGCGCCTACTTCCTTGCTACCGTCATGGAATGCGTCGCTTCACCGTCCATGTGCCAAATTCCTGCAACCATCAAGTAAAAAGGAAAATAGGGCATTAGATGATGTGAAAATGAATGTGGAATGGAGGTGACAAAAGAAATCCATTGCCTCCCCAGCAACAGCGCCAAAAACTGATGTGTGGTTGTGCGTGTGTGTTAAGAAGTGTCATTATAGTCGCACTAGTAGCATCGATTTTAAAATAAGTAAACGGAGGTGAGTCCAAGTGTCAGTCTTAAGGAGGCGTGAAAATCAAATTTTGCTTATCACTTGTTGTCACGGAAAGTGCGGAGTTTTGCTTGCAAAAGGTGCAATTTTGAAAAGTGAGAGAGAGTTAGAGAGAGAGAGATTAGGGTTAGAGTGTTTCTTGTTTGATCATGCAACTTAAACAGAAATTAAAGTAACAACTAAATAGAAAATAACTTCATTAATCATGCACTTTTATTTCATATCTTACAACATTAAATACATGCTCAAACAAAAGTAATGGAAAGATTAAAAGAGAGCGAGAGAGAGAGGATGGATAGCGACGAGGTAGCCACGGCGGTGGAGGAGGCTTTGTCGGTGGCTCGTTGTCTCCAGTGATTACAAAAGGGCCTAAAGCTAGCTAAGAGAGGGTTGGAGTAGTTGAAAGGGAAGTGAATGCCTTAAATGAGTGGTTGGAGGGGGTTTAAATAGGGTTAAGGGTTTTTTGAAAGAAGAAGGGGCTTTAGCGATGTCTAGAACGTCTCTAAAACCACTCCAAAAGCATCGGTGAAGCCCTCCAGCTCTCCCGTCAACCGCGCGCGTCGTTCTTCTTCGCGCTCAATCCACAGCCGCTGCATGAGAGTCGTCCAATCGAAGATCGAAAGGCTGAGATCTCTCCTTGGCTACGCTTGGATTGCGCCTCGGGTGCCCGTGTGCACGCGCATCGTCGCCCGACGTGTGTGTGCATGGGCGCTCGCGATCTGTGGGCACGTCGCGTGGCGTGATCTTGGCCGCCCACTGCTGATCGAGCGACCCAATTTTGCCACACGCGTCCTTCATCTTTGATTTCATGCACCGCGAGGCTCGAACCCGCGTCGCGTGCGTGCAGGCTTGCGGGCTAACCGTTGCACCACGCCCGCGCTTTGTCGCGGCGATTGCGAGCGGGTGCACGAGTCTCGACTGTCCGATCGAAGATCAACGGCTGAGATCTGATCTCGGCTGGATGAAGGGGTGGCGTGTGGTGGAGTGGGGGTGATGTGGCGCAATGAGGGCCGTTGATCTCCAAATCAACGGTCAAAACTTCTTGGGCCCATTATAGGAGCTCTGGACGTCGGATTTAGCCGATCTTTAGTCCGTTGGACTCCGTTCGTCATTCTGAATCCATCCGTGCAGTCCGATTGCTCATCTGAGGACTACTTTGACAAGCGCTTACACAAATGGCCATTAATACAGTTTTATAAGCAATCTTAGCACATGATTCATGCAATGCTCCCATTCTACTTATGTTGTGCCTTTTATTCTTAAGATGGGCCATATTCAACATAATTATCAACCCCTTGTGCAGTGTTTTCAAAGAGATCAAAAGAGCAACTAAAACGAGATCGGGTTTTTACACCATCGAAAACACTTCCAATGAATTGACTTTCGAGATGATCCCTTTGATATATCCAATCTTTTGGAAGATTATGGATATTGGAGTTTGGAATGTTAGACACATCAATAGAAGAATCATCTCCATCTTCCATAGTGACTCGGTCAATCGAGGAAGAGTGAGGAGATTCGTCAAAGGAAACATGAAAGATTTCCTCCACTATTAATGTGGTCTTATTAAAGACCCGATATGCCTTACTACATGAAGAATAACAAATAAAGATGGCTTCTTCACCTTTGGCATCAAATTTATCTAAATTAGAGCGAGTATTCAAAACAAACCACTGACATCCAAAAACTTTAAAATAACTTATTTTAGGTATTTTCCCATAGCATAATTCCAAACAAGTTTTTCGCAACTCGGATCGAATTAAGGTGCGATTTAACACATAGAAAGCCATGTTAACTGGCTCGGCCCAAAAGTACTTTGGTAACCCCTAGTCTATGAGCAATGTTCGAGCACACTCTTGAAGAGTATGGTTCTTTCTCTCAACCACCCCATTTTGTTGAGGTGTATGGGGAAAAGAAAACTCATGAGCAATACCATGCTTTTGACAAAAATCATCAAACATGGAATTTTCAAACTCGCCCCCATGATCACTATAGATACGAGTGATTTGGTAGCCTTTTTCAGTTTGAACCTTCCTAAAAAAAATAGAAAAGATGAAAAATACTTCTTTGGATCTCAAGAAGGAGACCCATGAAAACCTTGAAAAATCGTCTACAATCATAAGGCAATATTTGCATCCACTAAGGCTCTCATATTTTATTGGTGCAAACAGATCTAGGTGAAGTAGTTCTAATGGTCTTGATGTGGATATAACTTCTTTGTTTTTAAAACTAGATTTCAAAATTTTACCTATTTTGCATGAATCACAGATAAGCTTATTTAAAAATTTTCCTTTATGAAGATCTCGGACTACTTCATGTTTGGCTAGTTTCTGAATTAGCTTCATATGAACATGTCCTAGTCTTCTATGCATATATTTAACTCATTATTTGTTATAAGACATTCATAAGTGCTATCTTTATCAAATTCTACGATATAAATGTCTTTAAATCTAGTTCCCTTAAGAAGGGTTTCATTAGTTAATGTATGCATAATTTCAAACATTTCGAAGTAAATACTACCTTAAACCCCTTATCAAAAATTTGATTGATAGTTAAAAGATTATGTTTTAGTCCTTTAACTAGAGAAACATTTGAGATGGGAGAGAGAGGGTTACCTATTTTACCAAGGCCAATAATATGGCCCTTGTGGTTGTTGCCAAATGTAATCGTTCCTCCATCCGTAGGTTGGAGGTCAAAAAATAGGTGCTTGTCGCCCGTCATATGTTTTGAACACCCGGAGTCCATCACCTATTGGCCTTCTTGATGGCAGTGGTCTCCTTGTCTTCTTTCTTGTAAACCGCTTTCCTCCTACAAAAGATCTCCGTTGGTGACTTGGTGTTTCTATAGGTCTTTCTGATTTAAGTCGTCTGTCCTTCATTTTGTATATCCAATATTTTACATTATAATGTCCTTTCATCCCTACAAAACAAAGTGAAAGTTGTCTTTTCGGTATCCATTGCAATGTGCATCCATATTTGTTAGTGGTCTCCTTTAGAAGTGGATCCTTTTTTGGCTCACTTTGACTAGGTTCATAAAAGCCTAGTCCAAATTTACTCGAGGAAGGTTTTTGATAGGCAATGAGCTTATCCAAGTTATCTTTCCCCTTTGTAAATTTGGCAAAGTCCTCAAGAAGTTGATTTGATTTTTCTTTAAGGTAATTTATCTCTATTTTCATTATGTTTAGCTTATCTTCTAGTCCCCTAATCTCCACTCTAAGTAAGCTATTCTCATCCCTTTTAAAGGAATTTGATTTTCCAAGCACATGGATTTTGTCGAGTAATTCTTCTCTATCTAGAAATTTTTGTTCACTCATTGCCGTATACAAATCATTTGTTAATGACTCTTTTTCAATCATTAGGTTTCATATTTGCATATTTAAGGCAGTGGTTTCTTTAGTAAGAATTAGATTCTTCTCTTCAAGATCATTGATTAATTTCTTATTCTCTAAGTTTTCTTCTTTTAGATCTTTGCTTTTGGTCTTTGTTTTCTTAAGATCTAGATATAGTGAATCAAAAGCATCTTGTATTTCGTCTAGAGAGTAGGAGTTTACCTCAGGTTCCTCAGATTCAGATTTAGAAGCATCTTTCATTGCCATTAGTCCTAAGCATGCCATTTCCTCATTTGTTTCCTCCTCCTCTTCTTCTTCGGAGGTGGAGAGGTGGAGTCATCCCAAGTTTCCTGGAATGCCTTCTTTTTAAGTCCCTTGGGCTTGGAGATTTTCTTGTAGTTGGAAGGCTTCTTGTATTTCTTCTCATCATCCCTTTTAAGTAAGGGACAATCCTTATGTGACCTCTCTTCTTGCAATTATAGCAAACTAGAGGTTCTTTCTCCCTTTTCTTTCCCTTGATCTCTTTTCTATTTCTGAGAAACATTTTAAACTGTTTAGCTAATAAAATGAATTCTTCGTCATTGGTACTTACCTCATCATCTGACGTAGCTTTAAAGGTTAAGGGCTTCTTCTTTGCCTCCGATGTGATAGATTTTTTCTTTTGCTCCATTTTTTATTTATAAGCCATAAGATTCCCAAGTAGATTTTCTATGTCTAGATCCTCTACTTGGTTGGATTCTTCTATTTCCATTACTTTTTTCTCCCACTCAGGTCCAAACAAGCAAAGGAGCTTCCCTTGAAGCTCCCCCTTTATAAATGCATTTCCTAGTGACTTGTGGTTATTCACGATTAACGTGAATCGAGTGTACATGCCCCTAAGTCTCTCATTTTCCTTCAAAGAAATGACTTCGAATTCCTGCGATAACATGTTAATCTTAGAGGATTTAACTCCAGATGTACCTTCGTGAGTTACCGCTAATGTTCTCCATATCTCATAGGCAGTTGTGCATTGGCTAATGTGATTGAATTCCTCTGAGCTGAGTGCAAAGTAGAGTGAGTTCATTGCCTTAGCATTCAGTACAAGGTGATGAATCTGGTCCACTGTGTATCCCGTTTCTCGTTTCTCGGGAATGACGTATGCGGATTCACATTTCTCCTAAACGGAGAAATCATTGGCTTGAAGCCACATCTTCATTCTCAGTTTCCAATAAGTGTAGTTTGTCCCTTCGAATAGTGGTGGTCGGGTGGTGGATTGTCCCTCAGTCTGCCAGTGGAAATGACTCTCCCCTCCATGTGATTTTTCCGTGGATGTTACTCCTAAAAGTGGAAAACCTACTTTGATACCAAATGAAATTACATTAGAGTGGGGGTGAACAGTGAATTTATAAAATATTATAAGAGAAAAAATACAATCACAAAAGGAGGCATAAGATTTTTAGGTGGAAACCCAGGATGGGTGAAAATTGTCACCTAAGCCAATCCCTTGACTTAGGATTATCGATCACAAAGTGATCAATCCACTAACCACACTACTTAAATGAGAGTAGTGTACCTCAATTACAAATCCCACCTCCGATCCCTAAATCAAGGTTTCTCCCTTCACAATGAAGAGACAAAGTCCCGACAGGCTAGATACCCAAACAACAAAAGTAACAATGAAACAACACCTATAGAGCACCCCAATAATTTGATGACTTCCTTATCTATTAAGCATAAAGAGAACTCCCTGAGAATTTGCAAAATGAAGTGCACTGGGAGTTTGGGTTTGTCCTTTAATCAAAGTGTTGGCATAGCACAAGGGTAAAAGGAAACTAAGACTAGTGAGTAAGTGATTTTCTAAGGGAATTGAATCTCAAGAAGTGTGTCTTGCCTAAGAGGGATTTGTAGTCTACTTATAGGCAAGTTTGAAACCTTCAAGAATGCTTAAGAGAGGTCTCCTAGTCGTTGGAGGCAAATCCCAAGAGATTGGGATGAAATCCAACACAAATTAGGGTAACGATGAATCTGACAGCAATATCAGATGTCATGTAAGACGTCTGATTACAACTATGGTCGTCTGATACTATTAGCAATGCTTTACTAGTTTCATTGGATCGAAATAGGAATGTCTGATATTTTCACATAAGACATCTATTAAAAATATTGGACGTTTAATTATACGTGGATTCGTTCCTATCCTGACCAGATCCAAATAGGGTTCTAGATTTTAAGGAATAGACGTCAGTATGTTTGTCTGTAGGATTCCCTAGATGTCTAGAAACATAAAAAGGACTTGTCTTGGAAATCTAACAGTAAATCTTTGGTTCCGAATGAGATTCGCACAGAAATAAATGAGCAACGGTCCAAAGGTAGACATCTGGAGACATGTCCAGACGTGTAAAAATGTATTTTGCCTGTTATTTTCAGAAAGAAGATGGGTGCTTGAGTCTAACGGTTGTTTTAAGGACGTCCAGACAAACTATTAGGCATCTGGATGAGGCTATGGACATCTGATAGAAGGTTTCTCCGACTGATGCTTAAGAAGTCAGAAACCAAAGGCAATGCTATAGGTAATTAGACATCTGAAACACTAATCAGATGTCTCAAAGTTGAAAATCAAACATCTGACAGTTGTTATGGACGTTTGATTTGAGTCTTAGTGTTAGGTTTTTGTTTTTAACTTATCCTAAGTGTAGAGAGCCTAAGTTAGCTATTTATAAGTTATGTTTGGGGGCTCTTTACAACATCTCTAGACTCAAATAAAATGAAGGTTACAACCTTTGAAAGTTTACATAAAAAGCCTATGACCTATGACAATACTCATGCTACCTAGTCTTCACGCTTTTAATCCTCCAACTTGGAAAACTCCATGAAACCTTCAATTGTGTTATTACAGAGAAAAATATGTTATGCTTATGTTTTATCACTTTTTCTTCATTTTGTAAAATCATAAAAATATTATATATGAGGGGTTGAACTAACACCCATCAGTGAAGGTAGTCTTTTCTTGGTGCTCAAGATGGATTGCCACTTTATTATAACCAGAGTACCTATCTAAGTAGAAGAAGAATCAATTTCCTGCCAATTTCTCGATTATTTGATCAATAAATGGTAGTGGGAAATGATCCTTTTTAGTGGAGGCATTCAACCTTCGGTAATCAATGCAGACTCCACGAGTTTGCGATACGGGTCGGAATGGTTTCTTCGATTTCAGTCGTAATCACTAAAAGAGCGATCTTCATTTTTGATAAAAACTTTGACATAAAATGACATGTCGTTGTATTTAATTATGTGGTAGAACATCACTTTTCAACACATTTAATATTCAAAATCTAACCACGAAAATAGTTAGGTCATCTCCACAGGGAGGAATTAGCCTATCGAATCATGTAATTGTACCTAGACCAATCGGGAATCACATTGATAAAGATCTAAATCTTTGCATTTCATTTTCATCATCAAAAAGCATTCCATGTAATTACTTAAAACTATAAGGAGCCCATATGCAAAATCATGTTTATAAAATAATGCATTAAATAAGTGAATGGTGACCCACAATGGTATTTATCATAATTATTAGTGGGAAGTGAAACAGAGGATTTCTCCTCTCTCCTCTTTGCGTATGGGGAGAAGAACGGCAACTGGTGAGGCTCTGGGGGAAGGTCGGCCAGTGCATTCGCTTCACGATGGCGTAGGAAGCGTGGATGGAGGCGACCGTACATGGCCGGCTGGAGCGCTGGAGGTCAGCGGCAGCGAGGTTCCTACTGGTGGCTCTGGCTATGGGTGTGGGTCGCGCTTGCTTGCGCATGTCCATAGGGTGTCGGTAGCCTATTAAAGTGGAGCATGGGTGATCTAAGGTTGTATGCGGTCGAGGGGGGGTCATTGGCTGGATGTTGAGGCAGTGGTAAGGAGCTATGTGTGTGGGTTCCTTTCTTAGTTGCAGGGAGGGGCGGTTGGGCAAATAGGAAGAAGAAGATGAAGAGGAAGGAGAAGATGGATGGGAAGGATTGTGTGGTGGTGATGGTAGTTGTGGTGGCATTGCGCACGCAAGCAACGGTGTGCAAAGGGCTTGTGGCACGTGGTGGGTGTGGCGGTGCACAGGAGGTGCACTGCAGTGGGGGAGGTTTTTTTTGTTTGGTGAAGATGAAGGTGGTGATAGTGGATGGAGCGACTGATGTTAGTCGTGCGTTTGTCAGAGAAGAGAGGGAAAGGGTGTGTTGCGCGCTGTCCTACGCACCACTTCATCGGAGATGAGAGACGATGTTGGAGCAAGCTGGGGCCACGGTGCTCTCTTTGGGTTAATGGTCCAGGTGAGAGGGCCACGGTGGAGAGGGTGGAGGTGATGATTTCTAGGGGGAGAAGGATCGATATCTCCTCCTTAGGATGGCCCGCTCTCTTTTTAAAATCTCTGTGGTCAAATTCTACAAGCACTCGTAAAGATTGCGAGTGGATGGAACAGAAGGATAAGTTTTGTTCGTTAATCATCAGACATCCAATAAAAATATCAGATGTCTTAAAAAATGTAGACTTTAGGGGTCTACGATGATAGTTTCTAGACATCTGATCTGAGCTCCAGATGTCTTATATAAGCAAAATGGTCGTCTAATCCTTGTACCTATCCTGCATTCAACAAATAGACCATTCATATGTTATTAAATGTAAAATTAACTTATAAAATTATATGCAGACTAAGGTGAATTGCCATTTAACTCCTACTTACTTAACAATTAATATCAACTAATTAAAAAGTATTTAGGCCAAATAATGGTCTACGAAAGTAGACTTATCAATCACAGTGTGCCCTACCTTTTTAGGCACAACCTGGATTGGACTCACCCAATGATGGTCAGAGATTGGGTAGATGATCCCTACATCTAACCACCTAATGATCTCCTTTTCCATGACATCTTGCAGGTTAGGATTCAGATGTCTCTGCATTTCACGGGATTGTCGTGAGACCTCTTCAGTATAAATGAGGTGCGTGCAATACGAAGGGCCAATACTAGTCAAGTCATCGAGAGTCCAACCAATGGCTCTCCGATGCTGCTGGAGGATAGAAATCATTCGTGTTTAATGATCAGAGTTAGTCAAAAATTAATGATTGATTGCGCAGCAATCATAGGTCTTAATTGACTTAAATTAGGCTAGGACTTAGCATAAGTTAGGGTAATTCACGCATGCATAAGCATTACTTGCATCCTTACTTCCTTCTTTTAGCTATGCATAAAATAATGCTGTAATGTACTGATTAGGTGCATTATGAAAATTACAGGTAATAAGCTGACCAGAAGGTAGATCGGGAGCTGGATTTGAAGCTGGAATAATTGGTGCCACAGCAGAGCTGGAGCGGATGACCTAGATTAGATGTAATAGATAATAATGTAAGGGAGTTAAGGTATGCTATTCTATTAAGTAGGAATAAAGCAGTAAATCGGATTTGAGAGGCTGAACAAATCTTATCTGTTTCTGTTGCCTAAGAAATCATGTGCGGAATGTTTTTCTGATTACAGACCCATTGCGCTATCTAATTCCATCTGATGTAAACACATTTACACTACTTAAGATGTCTATTTATGCATGTTCTTAAGCATAGGATTGTATTGCATTCTATAAATACTGCATAACATGCATCATCTTGCATTTAGAGTAGTTTGAATAAAATGGAGGTTAATTGTCTCCTTTTATGTGCTTGGACAAGGCAAACATTTTATCAGGGCCTCGGATCGAAGATCCAACCGTATGGATGTGATCAGGGTGACGATTGGAGTTCAACGACTCCAAGGTCGCCCTAATCAGGCATTCGTAGCATCAGATAGTGATCGGGGAACCCTAGAGGATAAAGGGCCAGGATAGTGTAAATCCATACTTCAAATGACAAATCCGACCACACGGATGAATTTGGATTGACGATCACAGCCGAACGACACAAAAATCGAGTCAATCCAGCACCCGTGGCACCATCTACAACATCCAGAAGTTGGACGGCCAAGATGGCACCACGTGGCGCCATCTCGATCGCCCAAATGGCTGCATACAACCTCTGAAGTCCCCTCATCCACTCTCTCTCTCCACCGTTGGATCTCGATCCAATGACTGTGGACAGCCGTGCCTAAAAGCATCCGCTCAACCATCCGCGCCTCGAAGTGCAGCGGTCGAAGGCGCTATCACGAGTTGTAGCCTTGGGTTCGAGCCGCAGCGAAGGGGAGAAGGGCGCAGGCAAGTGAGTGCGGGCATACGTAGATCATCATCGGGAGACTCAGATCCTCTAATAGCGTCCACGCACTATTGCACACGCGACGAGGACGTGCCATCGTACGCGTTGAGGTGGGTGCACAGTAGCGGGCGAAGGAGCATCCTAAGTCGTCCGATCTCGCGATCAGACGGTTGAGATTTGATGAATGTGGGTGGGCGTTGTACGCAGGCAGTTGACGAGGTGCGCGTGGGGAGCTCCCACTACACCCACGTTGGGGCTTTAGCGACGGTTTTATCCGTCACTAAAGACCCCTCGTTTAATGTTTTAAAGATGTAATGTCCAATTTGCCCCCACTCCTTGCAACTATAAAAGGAGACCCCCTCCACACAAAATTCTCATCCCTTCCTTCTCTTCTCTACCTCTCCAAAGCTCAAGAGAAGCTTGTCCCACACCTGGGATGCTCCTCGCGAGAAAAAGTCCAAAATTTTCGTCCCCCTTCGGAAGTGGATCCTGCGACGACGACGGTGTGCTGCTCCGTTCCAGTTCTTCTGCTTCGTCCACCTTAGTCCTGCTCCATCCTCCTTCGTCCAGGCATCGTCTCGTCCGGCTCATCCTCCAAGCAATCGTCAAGGCGGATAACTTCTCTCTCCCATTTTTCTTTATAGCTTTTCTAGTGTAGAATTTTCCTGCTTTCTAGTGTAGCTGATTTCCCGCTTTCTAGTGTAACTTTTATTTGGTTTGATTGTATAAACATTTTGAGATATTGAATGCATGTTCTCTTTCTCTCTCTCTTTCTCTCTCTCTCTCTCTCTTTCTTTTTGTCGGATAGCTCCATTGTAATTATATTGCCTCGCTTTTCAAAAATTTTAAAAAAATATAATTGCGAATATAGATCAACGTAGCCTCCTGTGTTCGACCTAGAATTCTTTTCGGTATAAATTTTATTTATTGAACACGAATTCTTCGCTTTCAAGCTACAACAACAGGTTTCCCTAAACCAAACACGTTAGCGTAGCAATTTGATAGTTCAACATTTTGGTGCCGTTGTCAGGGAGGGGACGCTCTTTGGTTTCTCTTCGTGTTTTCTAACTTACAAATCGTTTACCTCACTTTTCTCCTTTCTTATTGTAATTACAAGTACTCTTTTGAGATAGGCAAAAGCGGCAGATTGGAGTAAAGTGTTGTGGAAGGTTTTGTAAGTTATCCCCCACCTCCCACCCATTAGATTTCATTTCACCACATAATAACACAAACATCAATCAACCTAAGTGTTCTTATAAACTCTAAAGTTAGATTGTTTGTTGTTTGACAACCATACTCACCCCAACCCCCACATTAAAAAAAGAAATTAAAAAAATCTCACAGAGGTACACAACCTCATCTGATTTTCAAACTCAACCGGTAAACCGATCTTAGGAGCCAGTACACACATTCAAACACATAATTGAGTAGAAATCAGATTAGGTAATCATTTGTGTGCCTAATTAAGTGGTGCAACAGGCCAATTGTTTGATTTGATTGGGCCGCACCACTTCAAATAAAATCAATTCATCAAGTAGCTACCACTTAGGTTCAACTCTTAGGGATTTACCAGGCACTTCGCATTCTTTTAAATTTTTAAGGAAAACATCTTTACCTGTGCTTGCAAAACCTGGTGTGCCAACGAAACTTGTTTGAAAACACCTAAAGTTGAATCCTAAAAGCTACTAAGCAAGATTTGAACCTTAAAATTCATCGCATAAAAAATAATCTTGCTTGAAAACCACTGGTTGAGCATGCACACACAAATCAATCAATCATTAAGGGCACAACCCATTTAAAGGACCCATCACATTCCAAAGCACATTCAAACCTAGCCCTAAATAAAATAGAGTAGATGTTGGCCTTAAGGGTTGGACTCGCTCTTCAGAACCCAGAACGAGATTATTTTCGATTAGTCTATTTCTACTGTTCAATCTGATGTCTAGCGAGGGGAGTAGAATCAAACGATCACGGCTGGGGGGTACACTAGGAACAGGAGGCGCAAGCTGAAGGAAGAACCTTCTCCCCAGTCCCTCCTTCTAACTGGTTGGATCGAACAAACAGAAGTAGGTCAAATCGTTCCTTTATCTCAAGATGGATTTTGGGAGTCTGTAGGTCTGTAAGGCTAACCACCTTAAGGACAGGTTTGATTGTTTGTATTGCAGGGTGACTTTCTTCCGCTTGCTTATCATGAATCCTTCGACATATTACATGCATTCCCACTCTTTCCCTCCGATTTTGAATTATCCTCAACATGACGATTATCTTGACTCGTACTGTAATCAACCATCAGTTAGTTGGGATAACTCCGATTGGGGATATAGTTCCAGACCTCCGTGTTTAGGGTCTAACCCTGAACACTTTGATTCTGATTTCTATCCTTCTCAGAGCTACATCAATTATAGATTGTCTTCCTATCTTGAAAAACCTAGTACGATCTACAATCAAGAAGGATACACCGATCCTTACCCATCCTCTGATTTCACTGCCTTTAGGTCATCACCATCTTTTGAACAATTTGAAATGACGTATGATTAGGAAGGGTATAACGAATCTCAATTCGTTAATTCCCCTGCATTGATCCGAAACCCGCCCAACCCTGAACCAACTCATTTGGTTCAGAGTAACCAGGTTCAAGATAAGGTTCTAGCTAACTTGAGGAATATCATTCAATCTTTATATGTTTAGCCAATACCTTGCATTGAGAGATTAGAACCCTTGATTGAAATGATTGATGATTTAAACAAGTCTTTGTTGAATTGGCTCTAGGATGTTAAGGATAAAAACCCGGGTGAGTTTCTACTTGGGAAATTAGCGAAATTGAGGATGAGATTCGTGGTTTCTTTGATTCAATCATGGGATGATTCCCAGGATGAACTCCCTTCAGGAAAGACAACGATAGAACCCATTCAAGCACCTGTTGGGGGGGATATGTGTTACGAGGCTGACCAGATTGAATTAAAGCAACCAATTAAGGAAGATCTGATTTCTTCACCTAAGATCCTTAAGCCGGGGTACGAGGAAACGTACGTCTCATTGAAACAGAAAGTGACAGATGATTTTGAGACATACATTGATACGGATCCTGATTTCTTTGATGGTGAAGATTCAAGTTGCAAAGTCTCACGCGAGTTTTCTGAACACGATTTTTGTGAGACGCTTGGGCCTGGGGAATCTAAAAAATCATTTGATAGCCCAAGAACTGAGGAAACTGATCTTATTAGGGCACACATTACAAATCCAGAATCTCATTTTCTGGAGGATTCAATTCAATGCCCTGATTGTCAGTTACACCCCGTTGAGCTTATTGATGATTCTATTTCTGAGATAATTAGACCCAAGTAAATTTTGATTCAGCCACATCATTTAGACTTGGAGATTTCAGATGGGCTGATTAACATGCAAGAGGTCCTGGAATTTGACAGGCCGAATAAGGAGGATAGGAGCCCAGAAGTTCTGATTTGGGAAGCTAGTTCCGGAGGAAGTACAAGGCTGTGTCGAAGGGTGCCCATTAAGTTGAAACCATCAAATCAGAACCATTACGACATTTGTTTTGAGGATGTCAAACCCAAGCACACATTCAACGATTATCCTTTTAAGCTTCAATTCTCTGTCACCCGACTTTTTGGTCTTGGGTTGCATCCTCATAAATCACAGGCCCAACCCCGCTTGCATTCTGATTTTAGGTTTTGGGTAATTTTTATCCAGAACCTAAGATATTCCCGATTATGGGTTATGGGTCTCCATCACAATCTGGTCCACGTCTGTGGACCTCTGCTGACTGGTCAGAGGTTTCTTCTGTTTATTCTGATTCTAACCTGCACCTGTGAATTCTTCATTTCTCTCTTCTTTGTGCCTAGCTGAAGGCACTAAACTCAGCACATATACAACTCCTTTTAGTTTTCGGAGCGGACCTGACATTCACGTAATTCAGGTGCTTTCTACGCTATTCCACTCTGTTTTATGTCTTTTTAATACAATGAGGACATTGATTAGATAGGCATGGGGGGTGGATATTCATCTCTGAATTCATTCGTCAGCTCCATAGATTTGTTTTATTTTATTTTATTCTAAAAAAAAATTTGGAATTAGGAAAGAGAACTTGGGTTTAAGAAAATTTTCAATCTTAGGAAATACTACATTATGATTTGAACATAAAGACCCTTCAGGTCTTTGGACTTAATCATCCTGTGTATCCACTAAAATTTAGATTTGTCTTTTGAGTCCTCACCATCTTAATTATATCTTAATTGGAGTAAATAAGTGTGGGTGATAAGTACACGACCTATCAACCCGCCTATTGATTTGAGGGAATTTTGAGTTTCTAAGAATCTACATACTTTCTTTGCACTGACTCGTTGTTCGATGATTCTAACGAAAATTGGGTAGCTAATGAACCTTCTAGGGTGATATGGCTAGCAAGTTACCGTGGGTAGCATCCCATAGGTAGGTTGTCCAAAGCCCAGTCACTAGACCTTTCTCTTTTTGCTGCCCTTAGGTAAATCTTAGACTAGGGAAGCCACCTACTAAAAAAAAAGAAAAAATCAAAAAGAAAAGGAGAAAAGAAAAAAAAGAAATAAACCACACTTCCCGGATGAGAATGGTTGGCAAGTTGTCGGTGGTAACAGCTCATCGACCGGTTGTCCAGAACCTAACTCAACAAATGCACTAAAAATTTCCAAAACACTTAGGAAGAAGCAGAGAAGTAGAATAACTAGGGAGATATACACTGAATTCACCATTGTGTTGACCCCGTAAAAAAGATAAAATAAAAATAAAAAAATAAAAGTAGGGAGAAAGCTATCGGTTGTAAAGATACACCTTTAGGCAGAATTCTTTTTGAGGTCGCCTAGAGGCGTAGAAATCTGAACTCTGTTTTAATTGTCGGTCAACGAGTTTATCACAATCACAATAAGATGCTTAAAACCTAGGGTTCTCATTAAATCTTGGGTGAGTTGAATGGCCGAAGAAAGCCACTCTTAAACCCTAAAATTTGAAAATCAAAAAAAAAAAATTAGAAAAGAGTAAAAAGAGAAAAAGAAATTTTTCTTTGAATAAGGTGAGGGCTTGAGGCGGTCTGCATTTTGGCTGATACTCGGGTGCTATTGTGTCTTTGATAGTTCAGTTCCTAAGTGGACAATTTCTTAATGATTGAAAATAACTTAGGCCTGAATAATCCAACCTAATTCTTTTATAAAGAGCATATAGTTTTTTGCTAGGGACTAGCAAAAGATAGGCATGGGGGTATGATGTAAACACATTTACACTACTTAAGATGTCTATTTATGCATGTTCTTAAGCATAGGATTGCATTGCATGCTATAAATATTGCATAACATGCAACAACTTGCATTTAGAGTAGTTTGAATAAAATGGAGGTTAATTATCTCCTTTTATGTTCTTGGACATGGCAAACATTTTATCAGGGCCTCGGATCAAAGATCCAACCATATGGATGTGATCAGGGTGACGATTGGAGTTCAACGACTCCAAGATCGCCCTAATCAGGCATCCGTAGCATCAGATAGTGATCGGGGAACCCTAGAAGATCAAGGGCCAAGATGGTGTAAATCCACACTTCAAATGAAAAATCTGACAGACGGATGAATTCGGATCGACGATTGTGGCCTAACGATGCAAAAATCGAGTCAATTTGACACCTGTGGCACCATCTACAACATCCAGAAGTTGGACTGCCAAGATGGCGCCACGTGGTGCCATCTCGGCCGCCCAAACGGTCGCATACAATCTCTGAAGTCCCCGCATCTGCTCTCTCTGCCATTGGATCTCGATCCAACGGCTGTGGACAACCACACCTAAAAGCATCCGCTCGACCATCTATGCCTCATAGTGCAGCGGTCGAAGGTGCTATCGCGAGCTACAGCCGCGGGTTTCAGCCGCAGCGAAGGGGAGAAGGGCGCAGGCGAGCGTGTGTGGGCATGCGTTGGATCATCATTGGGTAGCTCAGATCCTCCGATAGCGTTCACTTGCTATTGCACGTGAGGCGAGGACACGCCATCGTACGCGTTGAGGCGGGTGTATAGCAGTGGGCAAAGGAGCATCCTAAGCTGTCCGATCTCGCGATCGAACGGCTAAGATTTGATGAATGTGGGCGGGCGTTGTACGTGGGCAGCTGAGGAGGCATGCGCGGGGAGCACCCACTACACCCACGTTGGGGCTTTAGCGACGGTTTATCCATCACTAAAGACCCCTCATTTAATGTTTTAAAGATGTAATGACCAATTTGCCCCACTCCTTGCAACTATAAAAGGAGACCCCCTCCATACGAAATTCTCATCCCTTCCTTCTCTTCTCTACCTCTCCAAAGCTCAAGAGAAGCTTGTCCCACACCCGGGATGCTCCTCACGAGATAAAGTCCAAAATTTTCATCCCCCTTCGGAAGTGGATCCTGTGATGACGACGGCGTGCTACTCCGTTCCCGTTCTTCTGCTTCGTCCTCCTTCCCTGCTCCGTCTGCCTTCGTCCAGGCATCGTCTCGTCCGGCTTGTCCTCCAAGCAATCATCGAGGAGGATAACCTCTCTCTCCCATTCTTCTTTACAGCTTTTCTAGTGTACAATTTTCCTGCTTTCTAGTATAGCTAATTTCCCGCTTTCTAGTGTAACTTTTATTTGGTTTGATTGTATAAACATTTTGAGATATTGAATGCATGTTCTCTTTCTCTCTCTCTTTCTCTCTCTCTTTCTTTTCGTTTGATAGCTCCATTGTAATTATATCACCTCGCTTTTCAAAAATTCTAAAAAAATATAATTGCAAATATAGATCGACGTAGCCTCCCTGTGTTCGACCCAGAATTCTTTTCGGTATAAATTTTATTTGTTGAACATGACTTCATCACTTTCAAGCTACAACGACAGGTTTCCCTAAACCAAACACGTTAGCATAGCAATTCGATAGTTCAACACCATATACCTTATTATTAGTAAGGTTATTACTAACAGATTGCGGGAGGTTTTAAAGGACTTGATAATGCCTGTTTAGTCAGCTTTTCTTCCTGGGAGATCGTTACAAGGGTGATTCATTGTTGCACAGGAGATTGTTATTGGTTGGCGAAGGATAAAATCCAAGGCTTTCTTCTGGAAAGTAGATTTTTCCAAAGCCTATGATTCTGTCTCCTGGTCATACTTGTGGGAGATTCTTAGAAGGAGGAAATTTCCACCCTTACTGATTCAATGGGTGAAGAGGTGCATTACGACAGCCTCTTTTTCTCCATTGGTAAATGGTAAACCGTGTCGCTCTTGGATTCAGCCCCAATGTGGAGTAAGGCAAGGTTGCCCTATTGCCCCTCTGATTTTTAACCTTGCAGTGGATACTTTGGCTAGATTTGCCTACAAACTGGCAGTGGATGGTTTTATAACGGGGTATTTATTGTCTAATCATAGGGCACTAGCCCCTATACTTCAATATGCTAATGATACTGTTTTCTTGTGGAAGGGGGGAAGAGAGAAGCGTAGGCTCTGTTACATATGGTAAACATTTTTGGAGAGGTTTCTGGTCTCAGATTGAATGGAAGTAAATCCTCCCTGGTCTGTTTTGGGATGAATAGTGGGTTATAGAATGAGATCTCCACCATTCTTCGTACACTCGTGCTTCCACTCCCGATTAAATATCTCGGTCTACTTTGAAATGTTCTAAGATGAAGAAAGCAGATTGGTCTTTCCTCTTTGAAAAGGTAGCTACGAAATTGGAGGGCTGGAGCAGTAGATACTTATCAAAAGGGGGGAGGTATATATTACTGAATTCTATTATTACTTCGATTCCCATTTTCTTTTTCTCTGTCCTTAGAGCTCCGAACTCTATTTGGAAAAAGATGGAGGTGATGTGGAAAAGATTTTTTTGGAAAGGGGCCTCTCATCAAGGGGCCTTTTCTCAACCCTTGAAGTGGGAATCAATTTGCAAACCAAAGTAGATGGGAGGTATGGGTGTTAGATCCCTTAAAGAATTCAATGAAGTGTTACTATTGAAGTGGGTTGTTCGATTGCTACATGGGGAAAAAAGTAATGGATAGAAATTATCCAGAATAGTTATGGGAGTACCAATGATGAGATAAATCATCTTAACCCATGTAAACCGTCCCCCTTTTGGTCTTCTATGATGCGCGGCCTGAAGGATAATTGGAATTTTTTCAAATCAGTTTTAGGTGATGGAAAAAGCTTCAAGTTTTGGCTGGAAAATTGGGTACATGGAGGGACTTTTAAAGACAGGTTCCCCCATGTTTATGCTACAGTTGCAAAAAAAAATGCGATGGTAGCCGATTATTGGGACGTGGATTCGGAGTAGTGGTTGTTAAATAATGGTGGGTGGAATAATCATGAAACAAGAACTCGTGTAGAGAATGAATGTCTCATGCAAAAGCTTGCTGCTTTCAAACCCATGCCTCATGAATATGACACATACAAATGGGAAGGTAATTTTTCTACTGCGGCTGCTTATGATAGATTGATAATGTCCTCCAGGATGGCGGAAGATGAAGAGATGGGGAAAAAGCTATGGAACTTTAAAATACCACTAAAGTTACAAATTTTCTTATGGCTCTACAGGAGGGATGGATTGATTGCTGGAGATCTGAGGCACAGAAGGATGGGGACCCCCACCCATTTTTGTTATTTATGTGGGATGCATAATGATTCTAGCATTCATATCTTTTCTTCATGTGCGATCACTGATTATGTATGGAGGAGAGTACGCAACGAGTCCTTACCCACTTGGGGGAATTTGTGGTGCTGTCTTGTGGATGGGAATAAGCCTTATATACATATGGTGGCTGTGTTATGGGCTATATGGAGGGCTAGAAATGAGTGTATTTTTCATAAGACCCCAGTGTATGTGGAAAATATTGTAAATTTATGCTGGAGTCTCATATAGCATTGGGGGTCGAACTTGTAAATATTTTTTATTATCAATAATAGCACTCCTGGTTTGCTATCGGTGATACGATAGCATTCCTTTCTTTCTAAAAAAAAAAAAGGAATAAAACAGTAAAATATGAAGAACTTAGGACCATCCTAGTCCTAGGACAACCTAAAAGCTTCCCCAAGCCTTAGCCACCCTTAGATTAGGTCACCGCACCAAAGGAAACCTTAAAACCCTAATTCCAACCTCTAGCTGGACGTCCAGATAAGTTATAGGATGTCCAGAACCCTTAGCCAACTCCTGCACACCTTAAACCCACTTCTGCAGTGTTATTGGACATCTAGACACTTGGTTAGACGTCCAATTTCTGTAGAATACCCAAGATAGAAACTAGAATCCCTCCTGACTCTGATTAGACGTCCAGACAATAAGTCTGGACTTCTAATTTTTCATTATAAGATGTCTGACACTATTATTAGACGTCTGATACTGCTCTACAATTCCTATTTTGAGATTCAAGCCTTGATCTTGGATCTCTAGGTCCCTAAACCCAATTCCAATCCCATAAGAACCTAAACTAAAGTGCCCTAACCCTAGTACATCACCTCTAGACCTCTTTAAGGACCTAATTACGTCATCACTAAACCTAATTTACTTGGATCTTAGTCAATTCCATCAGCCTATTCAATTGGACTCATTGAATCCAATTGAGCCCTAATCTTAGAACACACTATCCAATTGGACACAGTAAGGGTCCAATTGACCTAGAATTTACTTAATTGAGTTATTTTACACTCCATTATGTTTTCACACACCCAATTAAACTTGTATTAAGTTTAATTGCACTTTACCTTAGTGAATTGGGGTTTACAACCCTAATTTGAGACCTACCTTGACCTAAACCCACTATAAATTAACCTAGTCAACCTAGCCACCTAAGTTTCGACCCACACACACCCACACACACCATCCACACGAAAATACCTAGCATAGAATTCTCTAGAACTCTCTACCTTGTGTTGTTGCCTTGGTTGCTAAAATTATCAACCAAGAGCCATTCAATTTTTAGATCCACATTTGGTGGAGCTAAAAACCACCATCCATCCTCTCTGTCTCACTTTCCCATCAGCTGCCACCATAGGCCTCTCTAGAGAATTCCATAATTCTCTAGAGAGCTTCCCTTAGGTCTATAAAAATACCTAATGGGTCGCCATTTGCATCCATCCATTTCTTAGCTTCATTCACTTCCATTTAGGTTCGCTACATTCACTTCCACTCCACCTCCATGAGTTGCTCACCATGGCCACCACCATCTCCATGCCAGGATGCTGGATCACCTCTCCAACCTCTCTCCAATGGTCGGCCTAAGCACCGTTGGCTGCCCCTCATCCTCTCAACCATTCAAAGGCCATCGGAGCCCACCTCCGAATGCCCTTATTTTTGCTAGATTAGTAGCTAGTTCTTCATAGTTTACATGCTTTTATTACTGCTTAGTAGTGTAGCTCTTTATTCTCCCCCAATGATGCATGCAAAATCCCCCCATAGATTCATTTATGCAATCATTTTCTGTTAGCTCGATTTATGTTTTCAAGCTTTCCTCTAGAAGCTTTCCTCCAATTCAATGTTGCAAACATCCTCCTGAATAAATGAATGAAGGAAATATTTTATACATATATATATGTCTCTGTGTTGAGATTCACCATGAGCTTATTGATTGCAATATATTTTGTGTGATTAAAGTTGCCTGCTTTTAATTCCTGATATTCTTGCAACTAGGCATGTCATGCTTAAATATGTAATAACCATAAACTACCATACGATTTTTAGCAAGTAGAGCAAAAAAGATCGATTTCAGATTTGCACAAACGCCTCATAGAGATGAACTACCAAGACTCAACATCTTGTTATCTTTAGAAATTATTTTTGACAAGCATTTTAGTGCGACTATATTATGATTTCTGACGACTTTAAGATGCATGAAAACGGTCTCTATCAAATGGCACCGTTGCCGGGGAGGCAACGTCATTTTTTGATTTTGATCTTTTGAGCTATCACTGACAAATCTTCCTCTGCTTTTCTTTGGATGTGCAGGAAAAATAGGAAAAAAAATGGGATCTGTGCATAGAACGAGCGCGGGAAAAAAAAATTCTAGGTGCACATCATACCTGCTTTAGTCTAGTTTATTTTTTTTTTGAACCCAAGGTTAGATTTGCTTCTAGAAAATTCATTTGAAAAAAAAAAGCTTATTCATTTTCGTAGAAGGAAAAAAAAATTAAAGAAAAAAAAAATCAATATAGTTAGATTAGGTTTCTTTTTGAATCCTAGGTTAGTTTGAAAAAGCAAAAAATAATTACTTTTGAAAATCCTTTGGAAAAAAAAATCCATTTTGAGAAAATGGTCTTCACTAAATTTTTTTTGAAAAAAACAATCATTTTGGGGGAAGTTTGAATTTTAAACTCAAACACCTTTTAAAGGCTTTTCCACCATTCTCTAATTTTTTATCAAACTTCAAAGTCCATTTTAAAAATTCAAGTGCCATAAAATTAACAAGTGAAAAATTCTAAAATTTGAGATCTATTTTTATTTTCAAACCATCTTTCAAACGACGTTGTTATTTTGAAAATGTTCTAAGTATAAAATTTTTGAAAATTCTCGAGGTGCAAGGGGGTCAGATTGTACCAGATTTGAGATTTTTCAAAATTCAAAAAGTAATTTCGAGCAATGTACGAATTTGTTTTGACTAAAAATGGTGGGGTTTGAAAGTTGACCTCATTGGCTTTAATTTTCATATTTTTCCTGAATTTTTGAAAATCATTTGGTACTGTTTCAATTTAAGAAACCAATCGGGGGTCAAAATTCTAGATCTGACCCCTTGACATTTAAAAATCTTTATCAATTCGGTTGAAACAGTAAAAATTAAAAAAAATATTCTATGAAAGGATAACTGAAAAAGGAAGCTACTCACCAAATTTCAATTTAATTGGATTCCAATTTTGTTTTGAGAACTATTTTTATTCTTGTGGTCTGTTGAAGAAGAACAAAACAAAAGAGCAAAAAATCCCTAGAATTGCATGAACCCTAGGTTACATCTTTAGGGTTACATTCTAGAGACCACATTTGGGCTAAACTAGACTTAATCAAGTCTAATGCTTAGCCGATGAGCTTGGTCACCTTGTGGGCCACTCATCACAAACCCCAATTGAAGAAAAATGGGCTAAAAATCAATTCTAAAATATGAAATCAACCCGAATTCGTTATCGTACTATTGGGTGCTTTCAACCTCTTGGCTAGGTTAGCTTGAGAGGTGGGAATCACTTTTAGTTAGTTGTATGACAAATTTTTCTTCAGGAATTCGAACTCAGAACAAAAAAATCTAGTCACCCAATCATAAGGACCATCCAATTGATAGGGCCTTAGCCTTGTCTTGCTTGGCTACACCAACCCAGGGGTTGGGTGGTGTATGCAAGGAAGGAGGTCGCTTAGACCTCAACTGGTTGGACCTTGGGAGCCGCTCCCAAAGAGGCAAGTCACCTTGCTAGGACCATTTTCTCCCCCCACTTCTTCTACCCCCTTAGCTGCAATGGCTAATCCTGGACCTCGACCTAGAACGGGTCAGGACGCTGGTAATCTGGACTCGATGGCTCATCTGGAGGCTTGGGTTGTGGAATCTGAGGAGCGGCAACAACAGAGCATGGACCATATTTTGGTGATGCTTGATAGAATGCAGCATTCACTGTGAGGATAACAACTTCGGGATTTTTATGATCTAGCTGCACCGATCGTCGCACCCTTAGTCAGGATTCCCATAGGCAGAGATGCATTTGAGCTCAAGCCCAATGTTATTGGTTTGATCAGCACTCACTTCTATGGAAACTCAAGCGAAGATCCATTCCAGCACTTAGATGATTTGAGTCAACTCGCAGAAACGATTCGACCTAGGAATATTGATCTTGGGATTGTTCTGATGAAGATTTTCCCATTTTCTCTGAGGGATAAAGCTTCATACTGGTTCAAGACCATTGGGAAGCCAATTGGAACCTGGTCGGAATTATGATGTGAATTCCTTCAAAAGTTCTTCCCAATTGGTTGGACGAACACGATGAGGTGCGCAATCATGACTTTCTCCCAAGGAGATAGGGAGAAGTTTCATGAAGCCTGGGATTGATTTCATGACCTTCTCCGGAAATTCCTGCACCATGGTATACCTAGATGGCACCTACCTCATATCTTTTACCATGGGCTGTATGACACACATTGGTATCTGGCCGATGAATCTTGTGGTGGGAATTTCCTCTGGAAAGATGAGAACAATGCATTTGAGTTGTTCAAATAATTGGCAGAGAACTCGATGAATGCCACATCCATGAACTAGTTCTAGCGGCCTGGTCAGCAGTGGGTTAGTGTCCTTGAGGCTCACACCGAGTCTATTCGAGCCGACATGGATATCATCGTCAAGAAGCTGGATAAAATAAACCTGATTGAGAAAAAGATTGACCAAATTAGTCAGGGTCAATCTCACCTGAACTCTGTTGCTGCAAGACCCTCCTATGCACCTTGAGCCCCTCCTACTCATGTTAATGTACTCACTCGAGATGTATCCTCTCCTTATTTATGAGATCCTACATATCAGGATGCTGTAAACAATCCCGATCTGGCACCATATGACCAGGGTTACGCACCACCTACAGACTATAATACGTATCCCCTTGATGGGTATACATCTCAGATGTCTTCAGCCTACGAGGACATCAGTGCTATTCAAGGATACGGGCTTAATAGCCCGTATACAGAGACGTATAACCCTGGTTGGTGCTAGCATTTGAACTTCTCCTAGTCTGGCAACTCATAGAGACCACATCAAGATCTACACTACCAGACCAGGCAATACGGGAATGCACAAAACACATACGCTAGGCAGCAGCCATTCCCATCTCAGCAGCAGCAACCTTGTTCTTTATACCACCCACTGCACCAAGCTGCCAGTCACCCTCCAAAGCATGCTGACCCTCTGGAGGCACTAAAAGAGGAGCAGCAAGAATCGATGAGGAAATCTACAAAGGATAACTTGCAAATAATGAAGGCGATGGCTGACCAGATATAGACTATAGAACATGCAAAACTAGCTGTTGCAGGAGCATAGGACTCAGGGAGCCTTGCCCTGCCAACCCATCCTGAACCCTCGGTATGTGCAAAACCTAGGCACCCTACCTAGGTTTCAGGCACCACAGGGACAGGCGCACACAATATTATAGGTGTCTCCTACACCACTTGGTTATGCTCAAGGCCAACCGCCTTTGATGTAGAACCCTACATACTCTGCCCCTTCCGCTCCCCCACCACCTCATGGACAGCAAGCCGATGCAAATGTTGTCTCATTGAGGAGTGGAAGGATGAGAGTCAACCCACCACATAGGCAGGTGGGTCTTGATTTTTCTCACCCTTCGCCGCAGGTGGGTTTGGCTCCTTCTTCATCTCAGGAGCCACCTACGGTAGATAAGGGTAAGAGGCCACTTGACCCTGAGATTCCCGTCCCTTCTCCTGAGACTCTGACGCGAAATATAGTATGGAAGAAGGACATGAGAAATTTTGAGGACTTGAAGTCAATGTTTAAGGAAGTACATATTCAGGTCCCCCTCCTCGAGGCAATTGATCACATCCCCGCTGTCGCTAGGTTCTTCAAGGACTATTGTACCCCGAAGCAACAACCTAGAATTGGACGACAGGCGATACTATCAAAAGAAGCTAGCACCGTGATTCTAGCCGACTTGCCGCTGAAAAAGAAAGACCCTGGTACCCCACTCATATCCGGCTTCTTGTAGGATTCTCCATTTGATCGGGCCCTTCTAGATATAGGTTCATCCATCAACCTAACTTCCACTGCCGTATTTGATCGATTTTGATTTAGGGAGTTAAAGCCTACCTCGGTCACGATTCAGCTGGCTGATAGATCAGTGAAAACACCAAGGGGGGTGGTTGAGAATGTGATTGTAAAAGTCCGTGGATTCTACTTTCCCATAGATTTTTTCATTCTAGATATGGAGGTTCCTCCTAATCACCGAGATGCACGAATTATTTTGGGCCGCCCATTTCTAGCGACAGCCTGAGCAAACATTGATTATGCATCTGTGTGTATGGAGATAGCCTTAGGTAATGAGTGACTTCGACCTGACATATTCAGGGCATCAAGGATTTTTGATTGTGATCTCATAGAGGTGGATGGTGAAGATGAACATTCGGCACACTGTGGTAACATTGGGCTCCTTTGTGACGACCCAATGTCTCATTCCTCTACATTATCAAGGTTCTTGGACCTCGATCCACAAGGGACTGAGACCACTGCACTGCACATATCTCCCTGAGGATCCGACTATTTAGGGAGTGTTTCTGACCACAGCACCCCTGAATCTAGCTATCCCGATCCGTACAATACTGGATCACCCTTGTTGTTACAAGAAGACGTGACCATAGCTAATAGGTTTCCCGTTAACATAGTCACAACCAATTATCTCATAGGAAGCAAATCAGTGGGAATTCACATGCACACGGATCAACAGATTCCCACCTTCGAGTTTGCTCCTATCCCCATTTCTGACTCTGACCCACTTGTGATTGAATTGAAGCCCTTACCTAACTCACTTAAATATGTGTTCTTGGGAAAAAGTGAGACATACCTGGTCATTATTAGTGCCCACTTAACCCAAGAATAGGAGCATCAATTGATTTCTACACTACAAGACCATAGGGCTGCTATAGGGTGGAGCATTGCTGATCTCCATGGTATTCGCCCATCATATTACACTCATCAAATTTACACAGATGAGGGGGTGAAACCTTCGAGACACCCTCAAAGAAGGCTAAACCCGAATATGCTAGAGGTTGTTAAGAAGGAGATCATCAAATGGCTGGATGCGAGTATTATATACCCAATCTTTGACAGCCAATTGGTGAGTCCGATCCAGATAGTGCCAAGGAAAGCAGGACTCACCGTAGTGAAAAATGATAAAGGTGAATCCATCCCGACCCGTGCTACGACATCTTGGCGGGTCTTCATCAACTATAGGGAACTGAACATGGCTACCTAGAAGGATCACTTTCCTTTGCCTTTCATTGATCAAATCATGGAATGGTAAGCTGGATGCAGTTTCTTTTGCTTTCTGGATGGATACTCCAAGTATAATCAAGTAGCGATTAGCCTAGAAGATCAAGACATGACCACATTCACATGCCCCTTTGGAACATTTGCTTTCAAGCAGATGCCCTTTGGCCTCTGCAATGCACCAACATTTCAGTGTTGTATGATGGCCATCTTCTCTTACATGATTGGGGACTATGTGGAGGTGTTCATGGATGACTTCTTCATTTTTGGAGATGATTTCGCATCTTGTCTTGATAACCTCACCAAGATCTTGAAATGGTGTACTGAGGTAAACCTAATACTATCCTAGGTGAAAAGCCATTTCATGGTGAGGGATGGCATAGTACTAGGGCACAAGATCTCTAAAAATGGACTCAAGGTCGATTGAGCTAAATCTGAGATTATTTCCCACTTACCGCCACCTAGCTCAGTCAAGCAGATCAGATCATTCTTGGGACACGTTGGCTTTTATCCGAGATTTATACACGATTTCTGAAAAATTGCATGGCCTTTGACGAATCTCCTTGTTGCCGATGACCCATTTAAATTTGACACCTCATGTCTCAGTGCCTTCGAGACTTTACGAAGCGCTGTCTCTGACTCCCTGATTCTCCAACCACCCAACTGGTTGCTTGATTTCGAGATGATGTGAGACGCTTCTGATTTTGTCGTCGTTGCTATTTAGGCCAGCATTGGGAGAAACAACCTTTTCTCAGCTATTCTCACCGAATGACTATGCTAACAAGACGCTGAATAAGGCTTAGCTCAATTATATTGTCACCGAAAAAAAACTACTAGCAATAGTATTCGGGTTGGAGAAATTCAGGTCTTATTTATTAGGGTCCAAAGTCATCATCTTCACTGACCACATCACCCTCCGGCATTTGTTGGCAAGGAAGGATGCCAAGCCCTGACTCATCAGATGGATCCTTCTATTGCAAGAATTTGATATTGAAATCCGTGACAAAGTCGGAAAATAGAATGTTGTGGCGGATTACCTATCCAGATTGGACCTAGGACACATTCCTTATTCCCTACCTGTCCACGAGCAATTTTCGGATGAATCCCTTTTGGTAGTTTGCTCTGTTGAGTTCCCCTGGTACACAGATATCGCAAACTATCTTGCCGCAGGTAAGATTCCCTCGAACCTATCCAAGGACCAGAAACTCAAATTTACTGCGGAGGCCAAATTCTACCTCTGGGATGACCCACTACTCTTCCGCATTGGAGCGGATCAGATTATTCGAAGATGCATCCTAGATTCTGAAATCCCCAGTGTGTTATCTTTTTGCCACAATGATGCTTGTGGTGGTCATTTCTCGAGATGGAAAACTGCTGGAAAAATTTTACAGTCGGGATTTTTCTGGCAAACCATTTTCAGAGATACACACGAATATGCCCAACACTGCAAACGATGCCAGTCAGTTGGTTCTATGACCAGGAGAGACATGATGCCACTCCACCCCATCATGGTTGTAGAAGTGTTCGACGTCTGGGGCATCGATTTTATGAGCCCTTTTCTGAACTTGCATGGCTTCAAGTATATATTACTAGCCGTTGACTATGTCTTGAAGTGGGTCAAGGCCATCCCAACGAGACGGGCTGATCATAAAATCGTCATTTCTTTCATATGGCAATACATCTTCGTAAGATTCGGAATACCCCGCACTTTGATTAGTGACAGGGTAAGCCACTTCATCCATGCGCACTTCAGGTCATTATTAAAGAAATATGGGGTACATCACCATATAGCCACCCCATATCACCCGCAGACCAATGGGCAGGCTGAAGTGTTTAACTATCAGATCAAGCTGATTCTCCAGAAGGTGGTTAGACTAGACAGGAAGGACTAATTTAATAAATTAATTGATGCACTCTGGGCATATCAGACTGCGTACAAGGCCCCACTCGTAATGTCACCATATCGTATGGTATATGGCAAGGCCTGTCACCTTCCTGCAGAGCTGGAACACCACGCCTTTTGGGTGGTGCGAAAATGTAACCTTGACCGTGATGCAGGAGGTCAAGAATGGAAAATCTAGCTCAGCGAATTAGAAGAGATCCGGTAGGAGGCCTATGAGAATGCATTGATATACAAGGATAAGACCAAGGCCTTTCATGACCGCCACATCTGAAGGAAAACATTCACACCCAACTAGCAAGTCAGGTTGTTTGATTCGCAACTGAAATTCTTTTTAGGTAAGCTCAAGTCCAAGTGGATTGGCCCATATGTTGTGATTCACCCATATCCTAATGGGGCGGTCCAGATCAAGGACCCAAAATCTGGGCATATATCTACGGTAAATGGCCAGCAGCGCAAGCCATTTTTGGCCCAAGAACCTCCTCCAGCTGACGAGATCATTCATCTTATTGAGGTCATGTGATTAAGTTTTCACCCAGCTGGAGGCATTAAACTCAGCATGTATAGAAGGCATATCCCACATTCCACCACCATCTATACATAACCATTTTTATATATAGCATATTTTTCCTTTTAGCATATTTTCTTTCTGCATATTACATACTGTCAGGTTGGTTGGTGCTGAACGTTAAAATTTCAGGAGCAATTACAGGTGATTTCTACCCATTTGCTCACTGCTATACTTATTCTCTTTTACATTCATGCATGAGGACATGCAAGAACTTAGGCATGGGGGGAGATACAGTAAAACTGAAAAATTTTTATGCCAACATTTAGGAAAGCCTTGGAGCTGCATGTTAAACGTAATTTAGGACCCTAAATACAAGAACAATCGACTCCACTTCCAATGCTCTCATTGGGGCTAGAAATTGTCTGCAACAGCCATTTCTGACTCACCCGCTCACCTCTTGTTCTAAATTTATGGTCAAGCTAAGTGTAAACTGATAAGGGAATTTCACGAAGTATAAATTATACGACGTTACTTATTTATAGCATATATACATATTGCATTGATGAATAAGATTATTTTATTAAGAGAACGCATTAGGGATTTTATCCTCTAGTTGATTCCTGTAATATGGAATCCAATACAACTTTTCACACACACATAGAATTTGCAATGGATTCACGTTGAAGGCTGATAAATGTCTTTAGTCTGTCGAGAAGAAGCAGTGCTTCTTTTCTTGAACCCCTGGACAGTGTTTTGGGAGTTAGGCAGATTTTCTTCCAAAAATCTACCAAGTAGTGTGAGATGAGAGTAGGGTGTACTGGTGCTCTAAGATTAGTGCAAGGAATCTGGAATCCTAGATAATTAGGTAATGATACTTAGAGATTAGGCATAGTTTTTGCTCTCGGTTCCTACGTATACATTTTGTGCGAATTGCGAGAGCCACCAAATAAGGCAAATATGTGGAGAGCGAGTTTTCATAAAACTAGGGCTAAGGCAGATGGTTACGACCATTCTTTACAGAATCTTTGGCTGAAGGAGGGTATTGATGTCAAGGTCAGAAATACACCATCCTATCCATCTCTCCCAGTGCCGTGAGTAGGCACTTCCACCAAATAAGCCACCCAATGTCTCTTGAGTACCACCAATCCCTAATAATTCCTCCTCAATAAAGCTCATGGATGTGTGCTAGTTCTATTATGTTGAAAAAAAAAGAAAAAAAGATGATGAAAAGAAAGAAGAATTGAAAAAAAATTAGAAAAATAGAAAAAAGCAAAGAAAAAAGAGTGAATATTTAGTTCAATTGCATTGAGGCAATAGCACCAAATAAATTTGAGGTCCACCAAATATGGCCTTAACCCACCTTTCTTGTGCTTCTGACCGCCTGGACACTGGCTGAGGAATTTTGACTTAGTGTTAGGGTTATAGAACTTAATTAAAGTGTCAATGCCAAGTGAGATCACCAAATACAAGTCATACGTGAGAATCTGGTGAGATTGTGAGCTCTAAGAAAAAAAAAAACAAAGAGAGTAAGAGAGAATGAATACAAAGGAATCAAAAGTGAGCATGGCTTATCTTGTCTTTCTTTGAGTTGAGTTACGTAATAATTTGGGAATCTAGATTCTATAGTACTAATCTCTATGTAGCACCAGTCGAGAGTGAGCCACCAAATATATAATCTTTTCCCTATAAGATTCTCTGCCTAAGCTTAAGGCTGGGTGGAATTCATAAAATACTTTGAATACCCTGAGGGAAGAAGTCCACCTATCCTGCCAGAATTTTTACTAGGGGTCAAGTACAGGCTTTAGAGGTGAATTAGCTTTTCACTTGAATCCATTGCAAAAGCTACATAGCTATACTTTCACGATTATCTGGATTTCTAGAGCATACGATGAAAACAAAAGGAGAAAAATCTCTAGGCATACACTTGATTAAATAATCACTCCTTAAGGGACCTTTATGTAAATAATTTAGTCTTGCATTTGCTAGGGACTAGTAAGATTTAGGCATGGGGGTATAATTGCACAGCAATCATAGGCCATAATTGACCTAAATTAGGCTAGGACTTAGCATAAGTTAGGGTAATTCACGCATGCATAGGAATTACTTGCATCCTTACTGCTTTCTTTTAGCTATGCATAAAATAATGCTATAATGTACTGATTAGGTGCATTATGACAATTACAGGTAATAAGTTGACCAGAAGGTAGATCGGATGCTGGAATAACTGGTGTTGCAGTAGAGCTGGAGTGGAAGACCTAGATTAGATGTAATAGATAATAATGTAAGGGAGTTAAGGTATGCTATTCCATTAAGTAGGAATAAAGCAGTAAAATATGAACTCAGGAGCATCCTAGCCCTAGGACAGCCTAGAAGCTTCCCCAAGCCTTAGCCACCCTTAGATTAGGTCACTGCACCCTAGGAAACCTTAAAACCATAATTCCAACCTTTATCTGGATGTCCAGATAAGTTATAGGACGTCCAGAACTCTTAGCTAACCCCTGCACACCTTAGACGCACTTCTGCAGTGTTATTGGACGTCTAGACACTTGGTCAAAAGTCCAATTTCTATAGAATACCCAAGCCAGAACCTAGAATCCCTCTTGACTCTGATTGGACGTCTAGACAACAAGTATAGACTTCTAATTTTTCATTATAATACGTCTGACACTATTATTAGACATCTAATACTGCTCTCCAGTTCCTGTTTTGAGATTCAAGCCTTGATCTTTGATCTCTAGGTCCCTAAACCCAATTCCAACCCCATAGGAACCTAAATAAGGTGCCCTAACCCTAGTACATCACCTCTAGACCTCCCTAAAGACCTAATTAGGTCCTCACTAAACCTAATTGACTTGGATCTTAGTCAATTCCATCAAGCCTATTCAATTGGACTCATTGAGTCCAATTGAGCCCTGAACTCAGTGGACTCAGTGAGACTCCAATTGACCTAGTCCTGACTTAATTGAGTTATTTTACTCTCAATTAAGTTTTCACGCACCCAATTAAACTTGTATTAAGTTTAATTGCACTTTACTTTAGTAAATTGGGGTTTACAACCCTAATTTGAGACCTACCTTGACCTAAACCCACTAGAACTTAACCTAATCAACCTAGCCACCTAAGTTTCAACCCAAACACACCCACACACACCATCCACATGAAAATACCTTGCCTAGAGTTCTCTGGAAATCTCTACCATGTGTTGTTGCCTTGGTTGCTAAAATTAGCTACCAAGGGCCATTCAATTTTTAGATCCACATTTGGGGGATCTAAAAACCACCATCCATCCTCTCTCTCTCACTCTCCCACGAGCTCCCACCAGAGGCCTCTCTATAGAATTCCATAATTCTCTAGTGAGCTTCCCTTAGGTCTATAAAAAGACCTAAGGGTTGACCATTTGCACCCATCCATTTCTTGGCTTCATTCACTTCTATTTAGGTTAGCTACATTCACTTCCACTCCACCTCCATGAGTTGCTCACCATGGCCACCACCATCTCCACACCAGGATGCTGGATCACCTCTCCAACCTCTCTCCAAGGGCCGACCTAAGCACCATTGGCCGCCCCTCCTTCTCCTCTCAACCATTCAAAGGCCATCAGAGCCTACCTCCGAATGCCCTTATTTATGCTTGATTAGTAGCTAGTTCTTCTTAGTTTACATGCTTTTATTACTGCTTAGTAGTGTGGCTCTTTGTTCTCCCCCAATGATGCGTGCAAAATCCCCCCATAGATTTATGTATGAGATCATTTTCTGTTATCTAGATTTATGTTTTCAAGCTTTCCTCTATAAGCTTTCCTCCAATTTCATGTTGCAAACATCCTCCTCAATGAATGAATGAAAGAAATATTATATATATATATATCTGTGTTGAGAATCACCATGAGCTTATTGATTGCAATATATTTTGTGTGATTAAAGTTGCTCGCTTTTAATTCCTCATATTATTGCAACTAAGCATGTCGTGCTTAAATACATAATAACCATAAACCGCCATACAATTTTTAGCAAGTAGAGTGAAAAATATCGATTTCAGATTTGCACAAACGCCTCCTAGAGATGAACGACCGGGACTCAAAGTCTCATTAACTTTAGAAATTATTTTTGAAGAGCATTTTAGCGCGACTATACGATGATTTCCAACGACTTTAAAATGCACGAAAATGGGTCTATCAATGATCATAGGAAATGTGCGATTAGAACCCAAAAAGACATATTTTAGATGATCAGGGAGGGGCCTCAATTCCATGATAGGATTGTCAGCAGCAGCAGGCAGTTCAAGGTGAGTTTCAGGAGCAAAGGCAGGAGCTATAGGTGTGTCTAGGTCTAGTCTAGGCTCCTCTATCTGCAGGGCTTGATCCTCCTATGGTTGAATATTAGGGATAAGCAGGTTTTCCTCAACAAATAGATCTTCAACCATGAACTCGATTCGCAGATCTGCTCGATAACCCTACAGTTTATTCCTTTTTGGTCCTTAAAGATATCAATTTTCAAGGTTTTGACATAAAATTTTAACTCAATCTGACCCTCTTCACAATTGATGTTGGCCCTAGCTGTGGCCAAAAATGGTCTCCCTACTATGATCGGTGTATCTTCCAAATTCTCAGGAGCATCCATGTCAAGCACAATGAAGTCTAAGGGAAAATAAAAATCACGAATCCAGACTATAACATCCTCGAGAATTTCTTTTGGTGACTTGATGGATCGATCTATTAATTGCAGAGTCATCTCTATCGGTTTGAGCTCAGATTCTTCAAAGTGGTCTAGTAGGGATGTGGGTATCAAGTTTATGGAAGCTCTTAGGTCCAATAAAGCTCTATTAAATTGTATATCACTGATTGCACAGGAGATTAGAGGGGTACTGGGGTCTTTTGCCTTTGGTGGGAGCTTGCTCAAAATGATGGAGCTAGCTTACTCTGATAGTACGATAGGATTCCCACCCTTGGTTTATGTCTTATGTTTAGGTGTACATACATCTTTCAAGAATCTCGCATAGGCCAGTACATGGTGTATTGCATCCATCAAGGGGAAGTTTATTTGGGCCTACTCAAAGAACTTGACCAAGTGTTGTAAACATATCTATTTGGGTTGAAATGCCTATTCATGCATGTTCCTAGGTTTAGATTTGCATTTCATGTTATAAATAGTGCATAGCATGCATCATTATGTATTTAGAGTAGTTGTATATAATTTAGGTTAATTACATTCTTTTCGTGGTCAGAAGAGAACAATACTTATTTTAGAGCCTCAGATTGACGATCCAACTAAACGGATCTGATCAAGACAATGATCGGAGTCCAACTCCAGCGAAATCGCCTCGATCAGAGTCCCGTAGCACAATATGTAGTCCAAGGAAGATCAACGGCCAAGGGACTAGGTAACAAAATTCAGAGCTTCAAATGACAAATTCGACCGTGTGGATGGATTTGAATCAATGATCGCAGCCCAACGGCATGAAAATCGACTCAATCCGACCTCTGTAGCAGCCCCTACAATGAAAAGAAGATGGACGACCTAGATTGCACCATGTGGCACAACCCAGGCCGCCCATGCACACGTACGTGCCACTACATGCGAGTAGTAGCACGGGTGCACACGTGCGTGCGATGGCATGCATGAGCACAGTGTAGCACCACCGCATGAGCGTGCACGTGCGTGACATGGCACACGAACTGCATGCCAACGCAGCGACAGCACGGGCATGTGGGCTATCATTAGTGATGTTTGCGGCAGATATTCAGCGATGTTTACAGCCGTTGCTAATTATTCACATGCCAGCAAGGCCAACTGCATGTGCCAGCAAGCATGAGCTGCCTATAGCAACACTTCCAGCGATGGCCTGGAGGTGACTAATGGTCTTATACCTATTTTTGCCTCTTCTCCTCCACTATAGAAGGACCTACACCCCCTCCCTTCCAAGCCATCTCTACCTACTCTACTCCCACCTACTCCGAAGCTCTAATAAGCCTACCAACACTCCATTGGAGCTTACTCTCAAGCTCCCAAGGCTCTTATTAGTGTAGCGAACCTCTGCCTCACCAAATATTCATCCATCTTCCCATCCCCATTCATAGGTCAACTTGGAGCCATCCTCCCACCTCCATTCCGGTAGCAGATTATCTCCACCTTCTTACCTCCATTCCAGAGCCATGCCGAAGCTTTCCTTTACTCGACATCCTCCTGCATCTCACCTCCGTCCTCTCGCCCCTAACCTCCTTTGTCCAAGCTTCCGCCGGGTGCTGTCGTCTCGCCAAATAGTCGATTTGGGAGATTTCTTATCACCTCCCTCTCTTTTTATGCTTTCATAATTTATTGTAATTGACATTGGAGTGATATATATAACATATTTGTTCCATATCTCATGTGATTCATTCTGCTTGTCTTCTTTCAAAAATACAAAAAAAAAATAACAAAACCCTAAAATACCAAAAAGAAACAAAACGAAGTGTGATTTTCAATTAAAGTAAACGTCGCCTCCTTATGTTTGACCTAGGACTCCCTTGAAGTTTTGGTATAAAGTTTATTTGATCATGAGTTTTGCAACTTTGACGATGGGTTACTCATAACCCTAATTTCAAACTCGTGAAACACATGTGATCATTTTGGCACTGTTGCCGGAGAGGCAGCAGAATTTACTTTATTATTTTCTGTGCTTCTTTGCATTTACATAGCACTATCCCCGCTCGTCTTTGATCTACTGTCTTGCAGGTACCCAAGCATGGAGATCCAAGTGCGATAGACTAGAGTAAAGTACGTGTAGTGTGTTTTGTAAGTGTCCCCCACACCAACGCCACCTTAATTTTCATTCCATAACCTAATAGCTCAAACCCAAGTCAACTTAGGTGCCTTTTATAAACCCTATTATAGATTTGGTTATTTGTTTTCCACCTCCACTCACCTCTCCATCCACATAAATAAAAAATAAAAAAATGAAAAAAAGGTGTTATCTGATTGTGGGATTTTCTGAAAGAGACACACCTAAACACCTACAACTTCTTACCCTAAGATGCACAATCAAATCGATTATACCACATAATCGGGATTTGACCTGTGAACCCAGTAGACTTAATTCAATGCACAAATAAGTGAGTAGAAATCTGAATAGGTCAAACATTTCTGTGTGCCTTAACTAAGTGGTGCAATAGGCCAATTGATTAAACTGTTTGGGCCGTACCACTTAAGATAAAAGAGATTCATCAAGTAGCTTGCCATTAAGGGTTGATTTTTATGACTGAACCAGGCATTCCACATTTTATTTCTAATTTTTAAAGGAATATACCTACACAAGTGCTTTCAAAACTTGGAGTGTTCTACTGAACCTTGATTGAATATACCTAAAGATTAAACTCTAAAAGCTACTAAAAAGGGTTGAACCCTAAATGACACATCATCAAATAACCTTGTTTGCAAACCCTGGTTGTGCACACACACACATTTTAACTGATCATTAAGGGCACAACCCATCTAAAGGGCCCATCACATTCTAAGAGCACGATCATCCCAAGCCTAACTAAAACTGAGTAAACATTGGCCTTAAGGATTGATTCACTCTTTGGGGCTCAAACTGAGATTTTTTTCGATGAGGACATTGCATCATTTAGGCAAGAGGGGGTGGAAACTTTATCCTGAAATCATTTTGTTAGCTCCATAGAATTTCTTTTAGTTTCTTTAAAATAAAATTGAAAATTTAAAAAGATAAAAAAAAGAAGAATTAGGAAAAGAGAACTTAGGCATTTGGAAGTTATTAACTTTAGGAAATGATATGAGAGGATCTAAACACTTAGACTATTCAGGTCTTCAGGCTTAATTAGTCCAGGTGTCCACTCGAATGTGGACTTTGTCTCGAGTCCTGGCTAAGTCAATCTTATTTTAATTCGGTAAATAAATTGGGGTGATAAGTATATGACTTATCAACGCACCCTTCGATTTGAGGGGACTTTAAGCCTAAGCATCTACACACTTTTTGCACAAACTCACTTTTTAGTGATTTCTTTGGAAATTGGGTAGCTAATGAACTATCTAGGGTGGCATGGCTGGCAAGTTGTCGGTGGTAACAGCTCATCGGTCGGTTATCCAGAGCCCAGCCATAAGACCATTTTCGTCGTACTACCTTTTGGTAAATCTTAGATCAGGGAAGCTACCTACTTAAAAAGAAAGAAAAAGAAAAGTAAGGAAAAAAAAGAAGAAAGAAAAAAAATATATAAAGGAAAAAAAACAAATAAAACCACACTTCATCGCACAAGTATGGCTGGCAAGTTGCCGTGGGCAGCAGCCCATTGGCCGGTTGTCTAGAACCTAGCTCACAAAAAAATGCACAATAATTCCCAAATCACTTAGGGAAGAAGTAGGAAAGTAGAATAAATGGAGGAGATATACAATTGGTTCGCCCATGTGTTGACCCCATAAATAAATGAAGTAGGGAGAAAGCTACCAATCGAAAAGATAAACCTTTAGGCAAGGTCACTTAGGGTCGTAGAAAACCAAAGTCCTTTTCAACGGCCGCCTAGTAAGTCTTTCACTATTTTCACAAGATGCTTAGCACTTAAAGTCCTTTTCGAATCTTGGGTAGGTTAGGTAGCCGTAAAAAGTTATCCCAGAACTCTCAAACTCCAAAAGCAAAAAAAAATTAGAAAAGAAGAAAAATAAAATAATGTATCTTCCCTTTTCAGATAAGGAGAGAACTTGGGCGGTCTGCATTCTGGTAGACACCTAGGTACTGTTGAGTTTTCATTGTTTAGGACCTTAGTTGAAATTTTCTGTTGTTAGTAAATGACTTAGGCCAAAGCGATCTAATCCTAATTCTACTTTTATACATAGCATGTAGTTTAATTTTGCTAGGACATAACATGTAGTTTAATTTTTCTAGGGACTAGCAAAAGATAGGCATGGGGGTATGATGTAAACACATCTATTTGGGTTAAAATGCCTATTCATGCATGTTCCTAGGCTTAGATTTGCATTTCATGTTATAAAAATTGGATAGCATGCATCATTTTGTATTTAGAGTAGTTGTATGTAATTTAGGTTAATTGCACCCTTTTTGTGGTCAGGAGAGAAGGATATTTATTTTAGAGCCTCGGATTGATGATTCAACTGTACTGATCTGATCAAGATGACGATCGGAGTCCAAAGCCTCTGAAATCGCCTCGATTAGAGTCCCATAGCACCATATGCAGTCCGGGGAAGATCAACGACCAAGGGACTAGGTGACATATTTTAGAGCTTCAAATGACAAATCCGATCGTGCAAATGGATTCAGGTCAATGATTGTAACCCAACGATGCAAAAATCGACTCAATCCGACCTTTGTAGCAGCCCCTACAATAAAAGGAAGATGGACGGCCTAGATTATGCCACGTGGTGTAACCCAGGCCGCCCATGCACATGCACATGCCACTTCACACGTGCAGCAGCGTGGGTGCATGCGCACGCATTGAGGTACGCATGTGCATAATGCAGCGCAATGCGTGAGCGTGCACGCATGCGACATAGCTTACGGAGCACGTGCCAGCATAGCAGCAGCGTGGGCACGTGGGTTGTCTTCAGCGACATCTGCAGTGGATCCTCAATGATGCTTACAATCTTCACTAATTATTCGCTCGCCAGCAAGGCTAGCTACATGCATCAGTAGGCATGAGTTGCCTACAGCAACACTTCCAGTGATGACCTAGAGGTCGCTAATGGTCCCATATGTATTTTTGCCTCTTCTCCTCCACAGTAATAGGACCTACACCCCCTCCCTTCCAAGCCATCTCTACCTACTCTGCTCCCACCTACTCCTAAGATTTAGCAAGCCCACCAACTCTCCATTAGAGCTTACTCTCAAGCTCCTAAGGCTCCTATTACTATAGCGAACCTCTGCCTCACCAAATATTCATCCATCTTCCCATCTGATGAGAGTCTCATCATGAGCCCTATTCAACTCATTTTGACCTAAGAAAGAGAATAAGAGCTCCTACATAACCTAAAGAAGGGGCTAATTGAAGGAATTAATGTTCTGAGAAGAAAACATGAAACAAAGTTTAAAACTACAATTTTACCATTGTAATACATAAATGGGGTTTCTCAGAGGCAAAAAATTTGTCAAATGGTTTGAATAATATAAAGAGTGGGTTGGTTCAGTCAGAAATGGGTTATTGTGCAATCCAAGAATTAAATGACATTCTATAACCCTAAAAGAGTGCTACTTAATTCAACAAGGTTTTGGTCAGGATAAAAATGAACTAAACCCTATAAATTTCATGGAAAAATATCCCATATGGTTTAGAACCTTCAATTTGGCCTTTAGAACCTATTTTGACCAAGATTGGGGTCCTTGCTCATTATTTGACATAATTTGGGTTTTTATGTAAAATGTCAATTCAAATGTAGTAAAACCTAAAATAAAACATCATCATTGGATTCCTATGGTCAAATTAGGTTTGTATGAAAATTTGGACCTAAGGAGAGGTCATCTTGACCTACTTTGCAAAATAGTCCACCTAATTACATTCTAGCCCTATCTTTTGAAAATCCTTGCACAGATACCCCTAACTTCCTCGCCACCCTTGTAATCAGGTCCATTCGACATTAATGGGGAGAAATCCTACTTCGACAAGGAATGGAGGGGGATTACTCCCCGATCCCTCAGAGATCTCCTCCCAGGTTTGGAAGGGAGATTCTTTGAAGAATTCCCTCCATCTGAGCTTGATTGCAATCTCTGATTCGTACCCAATCTCTCGTGTGAATGCATGAGAGATTTGGGTCTCTAGCTGTTTCCAACTCTGGCAAGGCATCTTGTGCTTGGAAGCTTGTCTTCCAAGCATAAGAACACCTGCCAGCAACTATAAATGCATAACCACCTCCGACCGCATCTCTTCAGCTCAACTTGGCTGGAGAATCACCCCAATTTTATCTTCTCCAGTCAAGGGTCCAGCGAGCTCCGGTGAGCCTCCCTCCTCTTTCTCATCACTCTACCACACAACTACTGGTAGAGCCACCTACACCATCTTCCTCCACGTCATGCAACACCCACACACGTGCCTCTAGCCCCGTCGTCGTCGCCGTCAACCCTCCCCTGGACGTCGTCTTCTCTGGTGACAGTAGGTATAGCCAGTCACCTCCTCTTCTTGTTAGTCCACTTATCTAGGTTGGAATTAATCCTCTCTATCCCATTTTCAATTCCCCTCTTTCTATTTCCCCTTTCGACCCCTCGCAGCCATTGTCCACTGCCATCTTCTCCATCTCCAGCCACCCACCGGCTAGGCGCTTCCACCGCTCTGCACCTCCACACACCTCGCCAGACACCTCACCACCTCCACCATCATCCACTGATCACATTCCGCACATCAATCGAATGCCAACACCTCTTTAAACGCCCCACGACCAGGCCCATAAGCAAGGCCACAGGGTGACCTAGGCATGCACGCCTAGGCCGCCCCGCACCCTGCCACCAACCGTCTCACCTTCGCCAAGACACGGCAAAGCTCCTCATGTGTTTTAATGGAGCCACGAGGCTATATTCATAAATTTCAGGATGACACCCCTTTCCGCCATTGACGCTAAAGCAAGGAGCTTGCAGTAGCGCTCCAAGTCGCATGCTCCAGGCGTCAGAGTCCCAGGTGAAGTGGATTGGTGTTTTGAACTCATACAGCCAGGCAATTGGCTTAGTATGCAACCTATCAATAACAATCAAAGAAGACACCCTGTGAGCTCGAGCGGAGAAGCAGGTCGAACATTTAATCCCACCTCGTAAATGCAAGAGAACGGTCAGCACCATAAATTGGATTTGCGCTTTCTTCTCAACGTCTCAAGTAACACAGGGGTGAGGTCCCTCGCCCTCACTCTCTCATGCCTCATCCGTGACCACCGCCCCCACAAACCTAGCACCCGAATCGATTTCCTACACCTTGCATTCCTCGCGCATCCCACCCATGCCGGTGCACCTGGAATCGGGCATGCGATATCCGACCAGATTACCCGAATCTAGGAGAGCATATCGAAGAGAGAAATAGAGAGAGACGTGGGGGAGGGTAGGGGATACATTTTGCTTCTGTGTGCATGCATAGGGAAGAAGAAGAGAAGAAGATAGAGGAAGGCACAGCTAAGGTGAAACTAAGCAGGGAAGGAAGGACACTTAGCCGTAGAAAGGAAGAAGAAGGAAGGAGGGACAAAGAGAAGAAGAGAAAGTCAGAGGAGAGCTAAGGAAAATGGCTGAGGAAGGATATCAAGGCAGAAGCCAAGGAAGGAAAAGAAGAAGAAGAAAGCCAGAAGCCAAGGGAAGGAGCAGCACTGTAGCAGAGGTGCAGCTGAAGAAGAAAGAAGAAAGAAGAAGAGAAGTAAAAGAAGGTCAAAGAACAAGGCTGAAGATGAAGAAGATCGTAGAGGAATAAGAAGGAGAAAGGCACTGTGCAAGAGATGAAAAGAGAAGGAAGAAAGGCAAAGGCAGAAAATCCAAAGGAGAAAGAAGAAAGGCAGAAGACAGAGGAAAATAAGAAAGAGCAAAACTAAAGAGAAGAAGAAAGAAAGCAGAAAAGAGAAGACTTAAGAAGGAGAAGGAAATATGAGCTGAAAGAGAAATATCTTGGTAAGACATCTGATTATAGAATCAGACGTCCAATTTTTCTATTTTTCTACAACTGACTCTTAAATTCTTGCATTTATATTCTACATTAGGTTTTGAGTAACTCTAAGTGTTCAATTACATTATTGAGATTAGTGAATAAATTCCATTTTCTCCCTGTGTTCGACCTCGGATACTTAGGTTTTCGAGTAATAAATTCTTATTTGTTTTCGCAGTGATTTCATCTATACTACAATGTAACAACTTTTAAAACACGATTTCGCCTCGTCAACATTTTGGCGCTGTTGCTGGGGAGCAACGCGTAATTTATCACTAATCTCTACATTCTTTTTGGTTATATTGAAACTTACTTGCCCTATTTATTTTGTACTGATCTTGCTAGGTATTTCGTGAGAAGTTCTCCAATGCAAGTCAACCACTCCAGGGCACAATATACCTCTTCTTCTCTAAAATCCATTGCCTAATCCTTGATAGACAAAAGGAAGAAACCAACCTAGGAATCAATTGCCTTCTTTTTATAGTAATTACCATATTTTTGGCAAAGGTTTCCGGATTTTGCGAAAATTTTTCAAAACTAATGGAAGTAGAAGTGATTTTTTAGAGATCCTATCGCATAAAATTCCTGTGCGTAATAGAATGAAGCTTAATCTCTGCAGACAACACACTTCTAGTTTTTGAGTCCAAAGAGAACTTTTGTGAAAAAGAGGTTTAGAAATAGAACCAAATTAGGGTTTCAACAGTAGGGTTTTTGGAGTGCTAGTCACACATGCCTGTTTAAAAGTAAATAAACCCTCCCGCATCAGTGCTACCCAAGCCCATGATTGAGGAGATCTAAGCAAGACAAACCCTAAAAATTGAGCTCTAAAATCACTTGAATCTTAAAGTCTTGGACCTAATAAACTGGGAGTCAAATCAGGGTGATCTCTAGGTCCCAAGCCTAGAGTCATTCTGCCATCTTTAGGACAGGTCAAGTGAAGTTGACCCCTTGGTTCAACCAACCTCCAATTTATGTCACAAATCAAAACATCTAAAGTTCATGTGAGAACCCGAAAGCACCTTCTAAATAAAATTGGTAGACTTAAGAGGTCAAGGTCCCCATTCTGGTCTACCAGGAATCTGAGTGACAAGAGAGGTTGGGTGGGGGAAACCCTGTAACCTGTGGGGATGCTCTACAGTGTAGGGGTCTTTGTGGGACACTCCTACTCTAGCTGCCCACTTAATTCTCAGGTGGACAACCTTCTGATCCAGGGGTATCATCTGCCCCGAACCTCCATAGTCATCCAAATTTCTTTAGGTGCCTCGATTGGGTCAAAAACATCTCCAGTCCCTCATCTCCTTTCTTTAGAGCACACACATAAAACTTCAATGGGACTCTTTATTCTGATCTAATCGCTTCATAACTTGATTCTACATCTTGATTCAAACTTTGATTCTACATCTTTATTCCACCACCTGATCCAAATATGCAGCCAAACCATTTAGAACTACCATTCAAGAAACTGGAATCTCGGAGATCCATGAGAGATAGGATGATTGAGGATGCCCTGATATTCTATGAAAAAGAAGACAAAACCTCAACACCAGCAGAAAACATTCAGGTTGATGTCCCAACAACCACAACCTTCATCATAACTTGTGCCCAAGTGCTATTGGCAGATGCCACAAAAGGATCAACCCGAGACATGCTCATCACAGGATACATTGAGATAGAAAAATTACACAATCTTGAATACCTTCAATGCATGACAAATCTTGTACTTTAGGAGCAATACCAAGATGATCTTGAAAAATGGGAGGAAATAATAAGGTTATTAAAATAAATTATCGACCAGAAATACCTGTATATGCCACAAACAGATGATGAACCATCTTGGAACAATATTGAGGATCAATCTAATTTCCCATATCTTGGGTTTGAGGCACAGAATGGTTGTGGATTCCCAACCCAGATGGAGTACAATGTGCTTGATATTGAAGAAGGTTGGGAAGTTTCAATTGCAGGAGAACACAATGTTGAACCAACCCTAGACCATGAATCACCAGGCTTAGAAGTCCAAAACTCCTGCAAAAGTAGAACTGAACCGCTTGAGGGTGTAAATTCAGCCCCTTATTCTGATAAGGTGACCCTCGAAGGTTATTCAGACCTAGATTCTAATGATTCAACCCACATCCTAAGCCTAGAATCTAGATCTGAAACCTATTGGGAAGATTTCGAGGCCCCATATAAGGAAGATCAATTTTTCAATGAAGAATATGATTTTGGGCCTCTATTTGATGAATATCCCTCGCCAACATCCTCAGAGAAACCAATCGATTTTTCAAGAGTCATGCCAATTTACGATATAGAAATCGAGTTGGACGAGTGGGGTTTCAATTGGGCCTATCCTACCAGCTTGGAACCTGAGCCTCTACCATTTTAAGCACAGAATTGACATCTTGGCTAGACCCTAGTCATGCTGCTGAATCTACAGCATACAATTTAATCTATGGTGGAACTCATGTTCTTGTATCCCATTTAGATTTTGATTTTCACAAACTCTCTGACGATTTCGAATCTGACCATAACATCAGAGAAAATTTGCTTTTGGATTATAACAAACCAATCTATGACCTCAGCTCACATGACTCATTCTCTAACTCTGATTTTGAGGTCCTGATTCCCGAGAACATTGATTTTAGTTCAGGTTCCAGTGACACGGAATCATTTCCTTTTGATCCTCAGGAACCAAAACCAGAAAATGCCGAGAGTGATTGCGACCCAGAATACGAATCTTTTCTCTACTCCGATTTCCAGTATCCCATAGACACTCTCTGGGCATTCACTTATGATTTTGAAAGTTACCATGAGGAGTCTCTACATGAGACCACCTGTCATTCCCTTCTAGAAGAGCCCTCATACACAATTCTCATTGAAGCCACCTCTTTCACACATACAGAATCGATCAAAACCCATTCTCAACCCCAACCTGCAACTGGACTCAATTTCTATTCTGATTCACCTCTTACTAAGTAGTTTGCAGATGATTCAACTCCACATCTATACCAGGTATCGGGCATCAATCAGACTGAAAATCATGATCCATCATTCTCTGATCACCCCTATACGGTTTCTACACCATCCACTAATCATTTTTCTGAACCCTACTCTGACCAGGCTGATTCGACTCAGCCTAAACTCGAGTTTTCACTTCCATATCCATCCGAGCCACATTGCATATGGTAGGTTCTGCATCTGTTGTTCTACATCTATTAATCCACCAGACTGATTGGGTTTGGGCTGCATCATCAGCCTATTGATCTTAACAAGCACCTGTTTGGACCAACCAGGCTCTTAATCAAGGTGCTTGTTTTACAAAAATCCACTGATTTAACCACTCCCACTCCATCCCATGTTCCGCTCGGCTGAAGGCATTGAATTTAGCACTTAACGGGAGGCAACCTGCCATTCCAAAAATAGAGACTCATTTGATTATCCGTCTATGCTACATGTCTATTGCACCTTGAGTTCAGCCTTAGATAGTAAATCCCACCTCCGGTACACATGCCAGAGCTTGAAATTGTTCACATCAGTCACCTCCTGACCTATTCACCTACCCGATTTATCTTGTTCTAAGCCCCTATACCCAACACTGTTTCAGAACCAAGAAAATGTTAGGAGGATTCTCACAAAAATAATTCACATATGTCAAAAACACAAAAAAAATTGAAAAATTATGAAAATGAACAAAAAAAATTTGGAGGAGGGGAGAAATTTTGTGAGCCACATTATCATGAGGAGGAGAAAAAGAGAAAAATGATAAAAAGGAGCACAAAATGAAAAAGAAAAAGAGATAGTCATTAGTAAGAGATTAAGGAATTAACCGAAGTTCTAGAGCACATCAAGAAAAGAGAAAAATGAAAGAAATGTGCTAATGAGACACAAAAAGAGATGATAAGGAATGCTGATGTTAGGCCTTTTGGGCTAAACTATTAGGCTTAAAAATTCAAGTACCTGCTAAAATCTGGATACTCAAGAGGTTGGGGAAAATGCAAAGCTTAGGTATTAGGTCTAAGGCTTAGGGAGTATTTGACCTTGTTAACTAACCTTTGGTTTGCGGGATTCGGTAACCTAAGCACCCCAACCCACACACAATCTAGTTCAGTGCGCATAACTATCAACATCACACAAAAGCGTTTTAATGTTCTGAAAAGGTTGCCTAGATTAGGACCGGCCGAGCAACACAAGTCGAGTTGGACGAGTTCCTGGCAAGGAGAGGTGGGAAATTCCCCTCGAAGATGTGTAACAACATATCATCTCCTCAGTGCTTGTCTCTTAGGCTATTTAAATATCCTATCGGGGCATGTAAACACTCTACTGGTTCAGATACCATGGGTGGCATTATCATGAAATGTCGATTGCCAAGGTCTGGATTCAGCCACGGAATGCCATGGGCGAGATTATCTCAAAATCTCGAAAGCTAGGGTTCTAGGGGTTGCCATGGGCAATGTTATCATGATGCATCGATTGCTAGGGACCTTTGAGGATTGATGATGGGGATGAGGAATCCGATACAGATCTTGTTGAGAAGCTAATCTGGAAGCTAGAAATAAAAAGAAAAGAGAGAAAGCTCTCCAAACAAATAAATCCTCTATCTCTTTCTTACAAAAATGTACTGCAAACTGAACCAAGGCTAAAAATGTCTCAAGCACAGGTGCTTTAACTGCGGAGTCCATGGAACTGTAGGATAGTTTCTGTGGGCCTTAAAAACCATTACGAAGGACTGAGGCTAAAGCGGGTCAGGTCTGAATTTTGGTTGACACTTGAGTACCTCTAGGCTTATTATCAGCATTCTTACCCTAATCAACAGAAAAAGAAAAGCACTTATCATAATTGGTGACAGAAACTCAAGGTCTGAAATAGAAGTTAAAACGTTGAAATTTTTCTATGGGACTAGCAAAAGCTAGGCATGGGTGTTTGATGAGAGCTCATCATGAGCCCTAACCAGCTCATTTTGACCTAAGAAAGAGAATAAGAGCTCCTACATAACCTTGAGAAGGGGTCAATTCAAGGAATTAATGTTCTGAGAAGAAAACATGAAACAATGGTTAAAACTGCAATTTCGTCATTGTAGTAAATAAAAGAGATTTCTCAGAGGCAAAACATAGGTTAAATGGTCTGAATAAGATAAAGAGTGGGATGGTTCAGTCAAAAATGGGTTATTGTGCAATCTAAGAATTAAATGATATTCTGTAACCCTAAGACAAACCTGCTTAATTTAACAAGGTTTTGGTCAAGACAAAAATGAACTAAACCCTCTAAAATTCATGGAAAAATATCCCCTAGGGTTACAACCTTCAATTTGGCCTTTGGGACCTATTTTGACCTAGATTGGGGTCCTACCTCATTACTTAACTTAATTTGTGTTTTTGTGTAAAATGTCCAGTAAAACGTAGTCAAAACTAAAACCCAACTTCACCATTGGATTCCTTAGGTTTAAATTAGGTTTATACCAAAATTTGGACATAAGGGGAGGTCATCTTGACCTAATTTGCAAAATAGACCACCAAATTACATTCTGACCCCTATCTTTTGAAAATCCTTGCACAGACCCCCTAACTTCCTCGCCACCCTTACAATTAGGCCCCTCCACCATTAATGGGGAGAAATCCTAGTTTGGCAAGGAATGGAGGGGGATTACACCCCAATCCCTCAAAGATCTCCCCCCAGATTTGGAAGGGAGATTCTCTGAGGAATTCCCTTCCATCTGAGCTTAATTGCAATCTCTGATTCACACCCAATCTCTTATGCAAATGCACAAGAGATTTAGGTCGCTAGCTGTTTCCATCTACAGTGAGGTCTCTTGTGCTTGGAAGCTTGTCTTCCAAGCATAAGAACCCCTGCCAGCAACAATAAAAGCATAACCACCTTAGGCCGCATCTCTTCAGCTCGACTTAGCCGGAGAATCACCCCAATTTTATCTTCTTCTCCTCCAGTCAAGGGTCAAGTGAGCTCCGGAGAGCCTCCCTCCTCTTTCTCATCGCTCTGCCACACTACTAGTGGCAGAGCCACCTTCACCATCTTCCTCCGCATCGCGCAACACCCGCACATGAGCCTCTAACCCCGTCGTTGTCGCCGTCACCCCTCCCCTGGAAATCATCTTCTTCGGCGATAGCAGGTACAGCTAGCTGCCTCCTCTTCCTCTTCATCCACTTAGCTAGGTTAGAATTACTCCTCTCTATCCCCTTTTCTGTTACCCTCTTTCTATTTCCCCTTTCGACCCCTCGCAGCCACTGTCCATTGCCATCTTCTCCATCTCTGGCCACCCACCGGCGAGGCGCTTCCACCACTTCGCACCTCCACACACCTCGCCAGACACCTCACCACCTCCTCCATCGTCCACTGATCACCTTCCACACATCAATTGACTGCCAACACCTCCCTAAATGCCCCCGACCAAACCAATAAGCAAGGCCACAGGGTGACCTAGGCATGCACGCCTAGGCCGCCTCGTGGCCTGCCACCCACCGTGCCACCTTTGCCAAGACATGGCGAAGCTCCTCATGTCTTTTAATGGGGTTGCAAGGCTATATTCATGAACTTCAGGATGACACCCCCTTCCACCATTGACGCTGAAGCATGGAGCATGCAGCAGCGCTCCAAGTCTCATGCTCCAGGCGTCAGAGTCCCAGGTGAAGCGGATTGGTGTCACAAACTCATACAGCCTGGTAATTGGCTCAGTAAGCTACCTATCAGCAGCAATCGAAGAAGACACCCTGCAGGCGTGAGCACAGAAGCAGGTGGGACATTTAGTACCACCTCGTAAATGCAAGAGAACGGTTAGCGCCTTAAATTGGATTAATGCTTTCTTCTCATCGCCTCAAGTAACATAGGGGTGAGGTCCCTCACCACCCTCACTCGCTCACATCTCGTTCGCGACCCTCGCCCCTACAGACTTGGCACCCGACCCGATTACCTAGACCTCACACTGCTCTTGCATCACACCGACACCAGTGTGCCTGGACCCGGGAACGCGATATCCGACCCGACTACCCAGATCTGGGAGAGCATGCCGAAGAGAGAAATATAGAGAGAGAGACATGGGGGAGGTTAGGGGATAGGTTTTGCTTCTGTGTGCATGTGTAGGGAAGAAGAAGAGAAGAAGGAAGAGGAAGGAGCAGCAGAGGTGAAGCTAAGCATGGAAGGAAGGACACCTGGCCACAGAAAGGAAGAAGAAGGAAGGAAGGACAAAGAGAAGAAGAGAAAGCCAGAGGAGAGCTAAGGAAAAGGGCTGAAGAAGGAAATCAAGGCAGAAGCCAAGGAAAGAAAAGGAAGAAGAAGAAAGGCAGAAGCCAAAGAAGGTGCAGCACTGTAGCTGAGGTGCGGCTGAAGAAGAAAGAAGAAAGAAAGAAGAAGAGAAGTAAAAGAAGAAGGTCAAAGAACAAGGTAGAAGAAGAAGAAGACCGCAGAGGAGGAAGAAGGAAAAAGGCATCGTGCAAGAGACAAAATGAGAAGGAAGAAAGGCAAAGGTAGAAGATGCAAAGGAGAAAGAAGAAAGGCAAAAAACAGAGGAAAATAAGAAAGAGCATAACTAAAGAGAAGAAGAAAGAAAGCAGAAAAGAGAAGACTTAAGAATGAGAAGGAAATAAGAGCTGAAAGAGAAATATCTTTTTAAGATGTCTGATTATAGAATCAGACATCCAATTTTCCTATTTTTGCTACAATTTACTCTTAAATTCTTGCATTTATATTCTGCGTTAGGTTTTGAGTAACTCTAAGTGTTCAATTACATTATTGAGATTAGTAAATAAATTCCATTTGCTCCCTGTGTTCAACCTTGGATACTTAAGTTTTCGAGTAATAAATTCTTATTTGTTTTCGCGGCGATTTCATCTATACTATAACGTAACATCTTTTAAAACATGATTTTGCCTCGGCAACACCATCCCCGTTCCTAGGTTCCCTTGGAGCCATCCTCCCACCTCCATTCCGGCAGCAGATCATCTCCGCCTTCTCACCTCCATTCCAGAGCCACACCGAAGCTTTCCTCTACCCAACATCCTCCTGCATCTCACCTCCGTCATCCTACTTCTCACCTCCTTCATCCGAGCTTCCGCAAGGCACCGTCGTCTCACCGAACAGTAGATTTGGGAGATTTCTTCTCACCTCCCTCTCTTTATATGCTTTCATAATTTATTGTAATTGACATTGGAGTGATATATATATCATATTTGTTCCATATCTCTTGTGATTCATTCTGCTTGTCTTCTTCTTTCAAAAATAAAAAAAAACAAAACACTAAAATACCAAAAACAAACGAAACGAAGCATGATTTTCAATTAAAGTAAAGGTCGCCTCCCGGTGTTCAACCTGGGACTCCCTTGGAGTTTCTGTATAAATTTTATTTATCACAAGTTTTACAACTACGATGACGGGTTACTTGTAACCTTGATTTCAAACTCGCAAAACACGTGCAATCAACATGTCCTCCTCAAGTGCCACGGTCTTGGGCTTCCTCTCTCCCTTGGTCATGGCCTTGGGAAATGGAACCTCGGTTGGTTCCTCTAGAATTTGTTCAGGCTCTTTATTAGGGATAGGTGTGTCCTGGATGACCAATTTAGGGTTAGGATTTGTAGTGTCAGGCTTGTCGTGACTAGGAAATGATAGCTCTTGCATCGCTTTGCCACTATATGTGATGACGGAGTTTAATCCTACCTGATTCTGGTTTGGGTTAGGCAAAATAGGTGTCTGCTGCTGAAACCCCGAATATGAAGTGGGAGCATCCACCCCATCAAGCGGTGGAGCAGAAGGGGCCTGATAAACAAAGTGTGCTTGGCCTTGATTTAGGTTCATAACGCACCTCTGGTTTGGCACTTTATTTGGGTTTGGAAAAGGCTGAGAAGAAAGTGCGCCAGGCTGGCGAGGATTCGCTAGCTGGCCGACTGATTGCGGAGCTTAGTGATTTCTTCTTTGTGTTGTTTCTGCATGTAAACTAGGGTCTAAAGAATGAGGGAGGTCTAGTCCTCCTTAGTTTGGACAAATTGAAAATTTTGATCGGGCCTTGGTTGAGTGGGCTGATACGGTCGTGGGTTTTGCGATCAAGGTTGGAATAGAGGTCTCGGATTTGGGTTATTTCCTGACCACACAAAGTTGGGATGATTACGTTATATAGGGTTGTAGGTAATTGAGAAAGGATTGTTCTTGATGGCGTGGAGATCCTCGTAGGTCTGAGGAACTCCATAGTAATCAGGTTATGAGGGTTTAGAGTTCCCCTAACTATGGTAGGTTGGCCCAGAGTTTCCTCCAAGATCGAAATCAGATGGGGGTGGATAGGCATCCATCCCCTGAGAGTAGTAGATGTTGTGTGCAACCTTCCTACCTGAGGGTGGATGCATGTATGGGCTTTGTGGTGCAGTGGTGATCATGTGTAGATGTCGAGTAATGTCATCCACCTTTTTCTCAATGATAGAGACCTCATCCAATTGATTGGCTACCGACTCCAAGTCAATGGATGTGGAAGGCCTCGGGTCTCGTGTATCCCCTGATTGTTTGTTAATGCATGGGTAGTTATCTGGTCGTATGCACCCAGTGACTCATTATTTAGGGAGTTCTCACACATATTTTCGAGAATTCCCTAAATATCCTCTTCATGCTGACCAATGATGCTGCCACCATAGGTTGCATTGCCAAAATGCTTGATGTCGTCACGGAGTCTATGCTAAAAGGATTGGACTTGTTCCAACTTCGAGACTCCATGATGGGGCCATTTACGCATGATATCCAAAAAATGATCCCATGCATGGTGTAGAGATTATCCCGCTCCTTGCAAGAACTGCATGATTTGGTGCTACATTGCATTAGTTTGGCCAATGGGATAGAATTTCTATAAGAAAGTAGTCTGAAGTTCTTCCCTTGTGTTGATCAAGTGAGGGTATGTTTGAAACCAATTGGCAGCTTTGTCAGCTAGAGAGAAGGTGAATATTTTCAAGAGTAGACTGTCTCAATTATGCAAGTCTACCTCGAATGTGTGGGCCAGATGCTTCAGACTTTTGATGTGTTGGAAAGGATCCTCGGAGTTCAAGCTATGAAATTTTGGGGTCATGTGAAGCATACTAAGCTTGAGCTCCACCTTGGGTCCTCCCGCAAGGATGTTGATTCAAGGTTCGATCTCCACTGCATTGGGATTGTAGTGATCTTGAATTTAAGGACATGATGATGGGTTGATGTAGGCATTGATCCAATCTCTGAAATCAAAGAATTGTTGACGTTCAAAGTTATGTTGTTCTGGATGATCCATGGTTGTGGCTAGAGATTCAGGCTTAGAAGTGGAGGAGTTGGAAGAGATGTTGATGTGATCGAGTAGTTGCACAAATAGGGAAGTCGAGGCTTGGCCTCGATGAGAGTGAAAAGTGAGTGGAGGCCTCAAGGGTGGTCTTAAGGACCTCCTCCCATACATACACGAATGGAATAGACAAGGGACAGAAGGTGTGATGGACCCAATCAAGACACCCAAAGATTTTTGGATGACAATAGAGGTTCGAGGCGGATGATACCTCTAGATCATGAAGTCTTCCACGTAAGAATTACCTGGGCAGCTAGGAAGGGAGAGTCTCGCAAAGACCTATACACAGTAGAGAGTCCCCACGGGTTATAGGGTTTCCCCTACTCGACCTTCCTTGTCACCGCGGATCCAGGTAGACCAGAATGGATAACTTGACCTCTTAAGTCTACCAATTTTAAGTTTATATGAGGTGCTTAGGATTCCACTTGAACTTAAGAATGAATTTGTGTGTGGTGACCTAATTTGAAGATTGGTTGACCCCACTAGGTGGGTCAACTTCACCTAATCTGTGCTGAGATTATTAGGTCTCAATTTTATGATTCAAGTGGATGTTTAGAGCTTGCTTTTAGGGTTTTCCTGATTAGGTAAATTCAACCAAGACTTAGGAAACACACAATTTGGGGAAGTAGATTCTTTTTTAAGCAAGTTTTATCCTCAACCCAATAGTGGAAACCCTAATTTGGCTTTAATTGGTCCAATCAGTTTTTTCCCAAATTTGGCACCTAGGGCTCAATCAAGAAGGTGAGTAGACCTAAGTGTCTTAAATCCCTAATAGGTGTAGAAAATCTGGTTTGAGATTTTTTTCTAATCAAATCAGGCAACTTGACAATTAATTCTAAGTAAAAAATGCAAGTTGATCCTAATTGATTTCTTCCTTTTCTAGCTTTTCTCAGAATCAGGGGCTTTATGGAAAAGGAGATGAGATTTCCTGCCCCTAGAGTGTTTGATGTGCGGCTGATCTTCCTCTAATGAATCCCTGCACAGAACATAGCTAAAGAGATAAAGCAAGTTAGTGCTAGATCAGAAATTATAATCAGAGAGATCAAATTGCATGTTGCTCCTCGACAACGATGCCAAAATGTTAATCACGCAAAATTGATGTTTTAAAATTGCTTTGTTGTAATACAGTCGAAATAGCATGAAAATAAACAAAATTTATAACTCGAATGAAATTCAATGTCAAACGCAGGGAGCAAGTATTGCAATTAACCTCAAAGATCACAATATCACCACAAATATGAGCAAGTAAGAATGATATGTATATAAAAATCAATGTAAAGTTGCAAAAGGAATACGGTAAAATGGTGATTTAAATCACCAATTACCCTTTACAATTATACCAAATAAATGCACAGTATCAACCAAGTAATCCCATGAGAGATAAGTAAGCAATATAGCCAAAGAAGCACAATTTGGTGGAATCGGACGTCGGATGCTTAGATCAGATGACTTAAACAATGCCCTGCTATAGTGCTATATAAAGAGCCTGTCTCCTTCTTCTTCATTTCTTCTCTCTTCAGCTCTTCCTTAAGTCACGCATAGAGGCAAAGGCCTCTTATCTTCAAGTGTTAGAGAGTCAGAGAAAGAGGCAAACCCCCCCTCCCCTCTCTCTTTCCTTCACTTCTTTCTCTTAAAGACCCCAAGGTTAACCGGGTAATCGGGTAGTAACAGTAACCTGATCTGGGTGCAGGCCTGTGGGCGTGATCGCAAGCGAGTAATGGGGCTAGGCGGGATAAGCAGGTGAGGGTGCATGAGGGACCCAAGCCCTCATGTACTGGGCGAGGAATCAGATGTAGAAAAATAACTTATGCGCTGTGGAGAGCTTCTACGTCCCCAATATGGGACTATCTTGGTTGTAGTTCCTCGCGAGCGAGAAGCAACTAAGGGTAGGTCTAATTGAGAGTGAGGAAGCAGTCAACGCTCCTAATTGAGACCCTAGATCTGCACCTAGGTGAATTCCACATCGCCTGAAGGTCTTACCTAGAGCAGTTGAGGCCAGAACATAGCTTCAAGGTCTCTTGAAGAGGCTCAATAATGGCGGTGATCGACTTCGTACATGAAATGAAAAGCATGGCCTTGTGGCCTTGTCAGATAAGCTCAGGAGATGCGCATAAATGTGGCGAAGGTAGTGGTGGTGGTGGCGTGCCGTGCTGTGGAAGCGGTCGGAGATGGCAGGTGGACGTGAATAATGAAGGTGGAGGTGGTTGTGTTTGGTTGAGGGATAGGGTGAGCAATCCCGTCAATTTCTTCAGGGGTTCTGCTCGCGTGGATGAGGTAGACCTTTTCGGCCCGGCAGGAAGTGGTTTGGTGGAGTGAAGCGGACGTGCGACCACATCAGAGGTATGTCGGCCGTGGGGAAGACGGAGTTGGAGTGGGTGCGGTAGAGGTCGAGACGTAGTTTTGGTGGCATAGTTGTGATAAGCAAATGATTAGGAGTCATCGAGGCTAAGTAGCAGACAAAGGAGAGTGGAGATGGCATCCGTTGCGGTATGGCCAACGCCAGAGAAGGAAGTAGCTTCGATGGGGTGGAACGGTGACGATAGTGGGTTAGAGAACACCTCGTCGGTATTACGAGGTGCAGAAGAGAATAGGAAGTAGGAACCGGCTGCCTATCGTATGTGGCAGCCGATGAAGAAGCCAGAGGAGGGAGGTCACCAAAGTGAGGTGGCACGAGCCAGAGGATGGAGGAAGAAGAGGGATTTTGGCTCTATTTCTCGCTAAGGAGGTAAGGAATGTCATGGGGGGTCATTTATAGGTCTTAGAAGAGCTTGGAGAACAGGAAACAAGCTTCATAGCTTTCTTCGGATTAAAGAACCCCACTAATTTCCTGGGTTTGCACGCACAAATCAGACCGAATTAGGAGTTGAAATTGATCCCAATAGGTTTCCCTAGGTGTGAACATCAATCCCACCAACTTTGGTGGGATTTGATTGAAGTTTGAGTAGGATTATGTTTGGTCAAAGCTTGCCTAGAAGTTGGTTGACATCCAATGGCAGCAAGGTCCTCTTTGCAAAGAAGATGAAGAAGTTAGGGGGCATTTTATAAAGATTTTAAAATCTGAGGGGATATTTGAGAGGATAAGAGTCAGACTTGGACCAAAATGTAAACTAGGTCGAAATGATCTCAGATTGGATCCAAATTTTGGTACAAATCTAATTTGGACCCAAAAAATATAATGGTGAATTCAGTTTTAGATTTTTACCAAGTTTGACTGGGTAAATTATGCAAAAGCTTAAATTGGGGCAACTTTCTGTCTGTGACTTTGTTTCAAGCCAAAATAGGTTATGATGGTCAAATCAAAGATACCAAACCCTATAGAATATTCTTATACGAATTTTAGAGGGTTAAGGTAAATTTTATCCTGACTAGAACCTCAGTTAATTAAGCAGGTCTATTTTTAGGGTTTCAGATGTCCATTAATTCTTGAAATGCGTGAAAACCCGTTTCGTTCTTCATGGCCAACTTATTAGACATTAATGACCATATGATCTTTAATAAACCCATGAAATGCTCCGTGGTTTTTCCATATTTGTAGAATGTTGTTAATTTTGCAGAAATAACCTTGTATTCTCCTCTTCTTTTCAAAACAGGATATTGTGCCCTTAGGACCTTCTGATGGATATGTAGGAGCATTTCTCAACCTTTTTACACCAAATTAAGCTAGTTATGGCTCATGATGGTGTTCTCATCACCCCGTCGGCTCACGGTGTAGCGGTACTCGACCTTAGAGATGCACGGTGGTGGAGTGGATGTGAGCTTAAAGCTCTTCACGTTGGAGTCGAGGCAGAGTCTCCCCAAGATTGGTTACCGGTCCTCCTCTGTTGTAGTAGTAGGAGGCTCATTTGAAATGAAGACTAGAGGGAAAGTGCATAAGAGGATTCGGCCGACCAGATCCACTTCTCTCACTCGTTCATTATTGCCTTGAAAATCAAGCTCCCATTTAATGTACGATCGTGTAGCATGATACTATTAAAATATGGAAAGGAAATGATTGCAAATTTATGCATGAACCCTTATAAATTATTAAATATAACTTACATCTAACAATGCATGTAATGTAATGTAATGCATATAACAAGTAAATACATGAATTAATTTATTTACATTGTAATGCGAGCAATGTTCATACTAATATTAATCTAATATTTAGGCATTAAAGTAATCAAATAGCCCACAAATATGGGCTCATCAGTTAAGAGATGGAAGGTGATGAGCGTATCTTCACGATTAAAAATTAAGGTTTTGGGCAACCCATCTTCGTGGTAGCAAAATATCACTACCAAATAAAATTTATACTAGAACTCGAAGTGAGCCCCGGGTCGAATACAGGGAAGCAAACGTTTGGTTTGAAAACCGCACTTCAACTTTATTTATTTTTGTTGCTTTTCTTTTGATATTTTTTTTTGGTATTTTATAAGATAGAATATTAGGTGAATTGTTATCTATTCTACTCTACACTAACAAAATAAGAGAGAAAGAGAGTGAGGGAGAGGGAGCGAAGCATTTCATAAAATTGATCAATGTATATTACAAATAATTGAAACTACACTAGAAAGCGATAAAAGATAGAATGGGTTGCGACGAATCCCCCTTGATGGTCACATGGAGGATGACTTGCTTTGACGACGCCCCAGACGAATGTGGAAGGAAGTTGGACAAAGAAGAATGCAATCGGAGGGAGGATGACGGGGCAAGATAGCATCATGGTGAGGATCTTCATTCGGAAGGTGGTAAGAAGACGACCACGGGATGCTCAACAAATGGGGGTGAGAGGTAGGAAAAATAGTTGATTTCTACTCTAGGGGAGCATACTGGGCTTGGGATAAGCTCTCTCTAGAGCCTTGGAGGTGGTAAGGGAGAGAAAGGAAGAGATGAAGAGAAATGGAAGGCGTAGGGGTACTTTTATAGTGGAGGAGAAGAGGTTAAATCAGGCATGGGCCGACAGAGATAGTAAAGATGCTGCTAAAGCTTTAGCTCATGCTCCCATGATGGCATGTGCATGCATTCGTTGGTGTTGAGGTGGAGTCATGGCCGTTGGATCGAAAGTGAAAGGACACGATCGCACGTAGATTGTGCCCTTTAGATCGTGTCAGATAGCATGTCGATTGAAGCATTGCTTCACTCGTTATCACCACGTTCAGATCGCGTGACGTTGCTGGCCTCTTCACCATTGGATCTCTGATGCGAACTCGAATAGGTCTTATTAATATGGTGATATTATAGTTGAAATTAGTATAGTTAGTTATCCTAAATTGAGTCTACACCAGTTTCACAAAATTTTTAACCTGGCCTACTTGATTTTATCTTGGTTACTTTTAGTCCCAGGGTTGATCTCAGGGAGGCAGGGCTTAGGAGATCAACAAGTTTCTATGCCTTTCCTAAAATGTATCTCTTCCTTGTGTTTATTATGTTTTTGGTTTTTCTACTTTTAAGATTTTTTTGTGATGATGTTGTTCTTGAGGCACACCCTCAAAAATGAAGTCCTTGGCCTTGAGCCAAATGGTCCTTGGCTTGAAGTCAACTTAGGGTTCCAAAATCGATCTTGTTACTCACAAGATCGAGTCCTTGCAAGACAAGAATTATCTTCTCTTTTATACCTTTTTTTTTTGTTCTTCTTAATAGCAAGAAATAAAAGACAAATCAAAGCAAAAAAAATTTCAAGGAAAGAAATGAAAGGAAATACCTAGCTTAGTATAGATATATGTATATATATGTAGTAGATATAGAATATATATATATAGTTATATATTATATAGATAGGGGTGGAGGTGGAAATGGAGATAGAATGTAGCACGGTGTCAAGTTGGTCCACGTCTAGCAAGACGCAACCAACAAGACTAAGTGCCATGTGGAGTGTGGAGCGGATGTGTTTGAGTGTGGGTGGAAGCGTTTGGTTTGCGCGCGTATCGAGAAATATGAACAGCTGGTGCGAATGTTCCTACGATACGATGTGCAATGATGGGGTGAGTGCACGGATATGTGCATAGTAGATATGAGGTGAACGTGTGTATGGGAGAATGTGGATATGTGGATATATGAGTATATATGTATATATATGAATCTATAACTATATATTTATGTGTATATGTATATATATATATTTATATCTACTTATCTATATATATATCAATATGCATATATATTTATATATATATAGATATTTGTGAGGATGAGAGTTTGTGAATATATATATTTATGTATGTATGCATGAGAGTGAGTGAGTGTCTATGTGTGTGAGTGTGAGAGAGTTAGAGTGAGGGTGAGCGCCTACTGTGTGTGTGAGAGGGCGGAAGCGGTTAAGCTGTCTGGGGTCAGCGGCTGTTCTTTAGGCGCACAGGCTCGCAGGCTCAGAGGTGATGGTGAACGTGCGTGCGCACGGAGTGGGTGAGACGTAGTGCACAAGGGCTGCACCGCACTGAGGGACGCGAGGGCGTGCGGACGCGTGGACGTGTGGGCAAGTCGACCGTCTGGAGGTGGTAGAGCAGAGGAGAGAGAGAGTTAAGCCACCGGCTAAATGAGAAACTAGCCGGTGGCTACAGTATCGCGTAGAGAGGTGTGAATAGTGCGCTATAGTGCACATGTCAGGAAGGTGACCAGCTGAGGCGGTGTGGCGCGCGGACGGTGCTGTGGAGCGCCTGTGCATGTGGAAAGAGAGCTCGAGCGATTAGCTTGTGCACGCGGTGGCACTCGGGGGTGCATGGAGGTGCTGGGTTCGCAAGCTTCAGAGCTTGAAGCCCTACACTAATGGTGGAGGAGAGGAAACAACTAACAAAAAGAAAAAAATATGCAAATATAAAAACAAACAAGAATCCACCACGCCCTCTTGCTCACGACAGAGCTAGGCGATGGTGGAGCTCACAGTAGGGGTCTGAGACCACTGTGAACTCTCTCCTACACATAGTGTACCCCTTCTCAACTTGTGAGAAGAGGTGCTGTGTATGGAGAGGGAGAGGGAGAAAGAGTGGCTGGCAGGTGTGTGTGGCATTGTGTGTGTTGTCTGAGGGGTGGCGATGGGTGTGTCTTGAGGGTGGAGGCTGGGTGCTACAACAGGGGAGGATGCATGATCTTTTATAGAAGGAGTGCACACCTCTTGCCATGCTGCAGCAGGGTAGGGTACAAGGAGATGTGCACAGCAACCGTGGAATAAGACAATGGAAATGGCAAAACTGCAATGCAACACACAATGAAGATGTTAATTATAGAAGTGGATTGAATGGCCATTTATTCTTACTCTCTTACCCTCTTTATAAATGCATGCAAGTAAATATTTACAAATGCAAGTATGGCTACATAAGATGCATGGGTAATGCTAGTAAATCACATAAGATGGCATATTTTTTGGCGTAACTTGCTATGCAATCATACCCTCAAGTCCATCTTTTGCTAGTCCCTAGCAAAACACTTATATCATGCTTAGAAATGGTTATTTTTTGTGAAGCAACATTAATGTGTTTATCAGTTGGATATTGTGCGAACCAATTGTAGAGAACACTACCAGTACTCAAGTCTTACATGATATAGACCATCTCTCGACTAACCTGGACTCTTGATATTTAAACCTCGAGTACAATTTTCAGGACTCAGAGGGTTTTGCCATACTTAAGAGCTAGGAGATTATGATTTGTGCACAGTGAGGGTTCAAGACTTACCAGATGAACATTAAGGCTCAAGCCCAGGGTGTCACGAATTTTTGAGTATAGGTTGGTCCCAGCTTCAGCTCATGTCTTCGGATTAACCCTCAAAAAGATGATGGGAAAACTCAACCCCACTTTAATTGCTCGAAGAATATATGGTAGAATAGGGTATTTGTAACATGCCCTGAAAACATTAGGGGAGAATAATTTACAAACATTTGCAAGATATACTGACTTATTTGCAAGATTTTTTTTTTTGAAACAAGTGTCAGTATATCTCAACAACTTTATTTGGAAGAGCACACTTATTTGGTGGGTGAGTACTTTTTTGGTGGAAAAAGTTTCTCCTAAACACAAGACTAAAGACTGGGATAAAAAGTCTACCTACATGCATAGGTAAGGACTCCACCTTCACTAATGAACACTCGGGTTGAATCTTATGTTCACCTGGTCTTTCTTGATATGTGTAGTGTGAACCAAGATTACTTCGACTCTCAAGTAGAGGCAAAACAATGAATCCTGCATTGGTGACCCAGGTACAAGAATACGTCCTAAGTTAGGAGAGATTCTAATTTATCTTTTCAGTGCTCAAGTGAATTAAGCCAAGCCTGAGCGAATCAGGCTTCTGTGGCCTGGAAAGTCTTCAAAACAGAGGTTGAATATCCATAAACACTTATTCTATTTTTGTTTCAACTTTCATATCATTGCTAAACACTTTACACACTTTTTTTTTTTTTAGGCTATGTACATATTTATAGATGGATATGTATAATGAATGCAGAAGCTGCATGATACCCATATAATACCCAGATCCTATGGGTGCCTATCCAACCCCCCATGCCAAATGATGCTATCCTCATATGCATGCAGGGTTAAGCAAGGTCCAAGGGTCTTGGTACGAGAGCTGAGGTGTGAGGTATACAGCAGGGTGGTAGGGCGGGTGGATGGTGGGTGGTGAAGTGAAAAGTGAAGAAATGCAAAGTAAAGTGAGGTGAAATGGTATGTGTAGGCGAAAGTGGAGTGTTGCTAGGGTGCCTCCTAATGAGCGCTGAATTTACCATCCCCAGTTGGACTCAGAGTGAGGCACAAAATTAGTTACCCTCTAGCAAGGCAACAGTTTCTCCAACGGGGGATGGTTCATGAGTAAGATAGGGTTTTAACCACTGCCCATTGACCGTAAATTTATGCCCATGTCTGGGATCTTCAATTTCAACGGCCCAGTTGGAATATGGTCTCGAGACCAAATAGGGACCTGTCCATTTGGACTTTAATTTCCCTGGAAAGAATTTGAGCCAGGCATTTTAAAGCCAGACTTGCTGAGATGTCTCAAATTCGTTCCGCCGAATGCGATTATCATGAATGGCCTTAGTGCGTTGTTTGAAAGTTAAGGCAGAATCATAGCCTTCACGACGGAGCTCTTCCAGCTCCTGGTGTTGGAGTTTTCTTTCTCGACCACACAGTTCTGGGTCGAGGTTACATTGGAGAACCACCTAATAAGCATGGTGCTCCATCTCAATAGGAAAATGACAAGGCTTCCCATAAACAATTCAATAAGGATACATACAAAAGGGTGTCTTGAAGGCTATCCGATACGCCCAAAGTGCATCAATCAGCTTGTCGGACCAATCCTTATAGTCAGGCCGAACCATTTTCTGGAGAATATGCTTGATTTACCGGTTCGACACCTCAGCCTGGTCATTCGTTTTAGGATGATATGGAGATGCGATACAATGGTGGACTCCATATTTCCTCAGAAGTGCCTGAAAAGAAGCATGTGGTGAAGTGAAAAGTGAAGAAATGCAAAGTAAAGTGAGGTGAAATGGTATGTGTAGGCGAAAGTGGAGTGTTGCTAGGGTGCCTCCTAATGAGCACTGAATTTACCATCCCCAGTTGAACTCAGAGTGAGGCACAAAATTAGTTACCCTCTAGCAAGGCAACAGTTTCTCCAACGGGGGACGGTTCATGAGTAAGATAGGGTTTTAACCACTGCCCATTGACCGTAAATTTATGCCCATGTCTGGGATCTTCAATTTCAACGGCCCAGTTGGAATATGATCTCGAGACCAAATAGGGACCTGTCCATTTGGACTTTAATTTCCCTGGAAAGAATTTGAGCCAGGCATTTTAAAGCTAGACTTGCTGAGATGTCTCAAATTCGTTCCGCCGAATGCGATTATCATGAATGGCCTTAGTGCGTTGTTTGAAAGTTAAGGCAGAATCATAGCCTTCACGACGGAGCTCTTCCAGCTCCTGGTGTTGGAGTTTTCTTTCTCGACCACACAGTTCTGGGTCGAGGTTACATTGGAGAACCACCTAATAAGCATGGTGCTCCATCTCAATAGGAAAATGACAAGGCTTCTCATAAACAATTCAATAAGGATACATACAAAAGGGTGTCTTGAAGGCTATCCGATACGCCCAATGTGCATCAATCAGCTTGTCGGACCAATCCTTATAGTCAGGCCGAACCATTTTCTGGAGAATATGCTTGATTTACCGGTTCGACACCTCAGCCTGGTCGTTCGTTTTAGGATGATATGGAGATGCGATACAATGGTGGACTCCATATTTCCTCAGAAGTGCCTGAAAAGAAGCATGGGTAAAATGAATTCCTCAATCAGAGATAATGGCTCGAGAGATCCCAAAGTGCACAAAAATGTGGTCTTTGACAAATCAAGTAGATATGATATGGTTAGCATGGCACGTGGGAATAGCCTTAATCCATTTTGAAACATAGTCAATAGCAATGAGGATGTACTCGAAGCCGTTCGAAGGAGGAAAGGGACCCATGAAATGAATTCCCCATATGTCAAAGATTTCAACAACTACGATGGGTTGTAAGGGCATCATGTCACGACATGACATTGACCCTAATGACTGACACCTTGTGCACCGTTTAGCATAATTGTGTGCATCCTGGTGAAGGGAGGGCCAAAAGAAACTGCACTACAATACCTTGGATGTAGTTTTTCCTCCTAGAGAAATGGCCTCCACTAGCCTGATCATGATAGAAAGATAACACATTGTTGACCCTACTGTCAGGAATACAGCGATGGATGATCTGATCAACACCTACTCGAAAAAGTAGTGGATTATCCCAGAAATAATACTTTGCTTCCGTGATGAGATGCTCACACTGGCTTTTAAGCAAAGTCATGTGGAAGGGAGCCAGAAGCAAGGCAATTGGCAATGTTAGCATACCAAGGTCCACTTGCCATATTAATTGCCAGTAGGTGCTCATCGGGAAAAACCTCATTAATCGGCAACGTAAGTCTAATGTGGTCAGGGTCCAATCTCGAGAGATGATCAGCAATAACATTTTGGGCTCCGGCCTTATCGCGGATCTCAAGGTCAAATTCGTGGAGCAAAAGGATCCAACGAATTAGTCTAGCCTTGGCATCCTTCTTGTGTATGAGATGACGAATGGCCGCGTGATCAGTGAATATAGTAAAGTGAGAGCCCAGAAGGTAAGAGCGGAATCTCTCCATCCTAAAGATGATCACCAGTAGCTTTTTCTTGGTAGTTGTATAATTACATTAGGCCTCGTCCAGTGTCTTACTGGTGTAGGGCACCATGAAGGCGTGTTTATTGCATCTTTCTCCCAGGATGGCTCCAACTGTACGGTCGGAAGCATCACACATGAGTTCAAAGTCGAGGGACCAATTAGGTGGCTAGAGAATAGGGGCCTTGGTGACAGCATCACGTAGTTGCATGAATGCTCGTATACAGTCAAGGCCCATTTCAAAGGGTACATCGGTTGATAGGAGATGAGTTAAAGGTCTAGAAATCTTGGAGAAGTCTTTGATGAATCACCTATAGAAACCGACGTGTCCTAAGAAGGAGCGGATTTGCCAGACAGAGGTAGGCACCGGTAGAGTAGCAATCACATCAACCTTAGCTCTGTCTACCTTGATACCCCTATCAAAGATGATGTGACCGAGAACAATCCCCTCGTGTACCATAAAATGACTTCTCTCCCAAGAAGGTACGAGGTTCACATCAATACATCTCTGAATGATGCGGGTTAGGTTGGCTAGACAATCATCAAATGATGGTCCAAAGATCGAAAAGTCATCCATGAAGACCTCAGGAAAGTCACCCACCATATCATAAAATATCGCTAGCATACATCTCTAGAAAGTTGCTAGCACATTACAAAGTCAGAATGGCATCCTTCTAAATGTGAAGGTGCCAAAGGCGTAGGTGAAGGTGGTTTTCTCTTGGTCCCGAGGGTCAATGGCCACTTGGTTATATCAAGAGAATCCATCCAGGAAAGAAAAAATTTTATTTCCTACTAACCACTCAAGGATTTGGTCAATGAAAGGTAGTGGAAAATGGTCTTTCTTTGTTGCAGCATTTAGTTTCCTATATTCTACACACACTCTCCAAGATGTAGGAGTGCATGTAGGGATGGCTTCGCCCCTGTCATTGACACGAATGGTGAGTCCCGCCATTTTGGGCATGACATGAATTGGGCTCACCAAGGGGCAGTCGCTGATCGGATAGATTATACTTGCATCTAGCCACTTAATGATTTCCTTTTTAACGACTTCACGTATGTTAGGGTTGAGATGTCATTGCATCTCGCGGGAAGGTCGAGCCTCCTCCTCCGTATATATACTGTGAGTGTAGTAGGAGGTGCTAATGCTAGTTAAGTCAGATAAGGACCATCCAATGGCTGCCTTGTGTTCCATGAGGACCTTCATTAGCTTGCACTCTTGCTCCCTAGTCAATTTTTAATGAATATTTACGGGGAGCATTTCATTTGGCCCAAGAAAAGCATATTTAAGCGTGTCAGGCACCGCTTTCAGCTCGGGAGTGGATGGTGAAAGATCTGGCCTTTCTTGGGATGAGAGTGTTCTAAAAGGATCAGAAGAAAGAAGGGTAGGGGAAAGAAGTTGGCTCTTAGATTGGCCAAGAAGAGGGGCATCTTGGATTGTTGGATCCAAGAAAGGAGAGCCCCAGTGATCGGCATTTGGGCTCAAGGTCCCAATGTGGAGTCGCATTAAAGCCTGATTTGGCAAGAAAGAAAGGGCAATCCGATCTTCAAGAGGGTGGACCGGCGGTGAGTAGCCTAGATATGACTCAGATTTTGAGGTGTGGGAAGCAGAGAAAACCTCGTCAGATGTCTAGTCAAGAGAAGGTACATGTAAGGGGAGGGATAGGGAAGCATCATAATATATGTCTGTCAGGTGATGGTCAGTGTTCAGGGGAAATCCATAGTAGTTAGAGGAGGTCCCTATTAGTCCGATACATGCGCTGACAGCCATGACCTAGTCAGACGTGTCAACCTCGATGCAATCGTAATCAAAATTCTTGGCGACCTTGAAAATGTTTAGCTTGAGATTCTTAGAGCCAACGGTGATCTAAATGCAACCTGACTTGTAGTCAATATGGGCGTGGGCTGTGGCCAAGAAAGGTAGACCAAGGATGATAGGACAATCAGAAAGTGGGCTAGGAACTTCCATATCCAAAACAAGAAAATCAACAGGAAAACAGAGACTGTTGACCCTAACCACCACGTCTTCCACCACACCCTTCAGGATTTTAACGGAACGATTTGCCAACTACAATGTGACAGCGGTGGGTTTCAGATTTCTTAAGGCAAATTTCTTGAGCATGATGGTTGATATAAGATTGATGGAAGATCCTAGATCTAGCAGAGCACAGTTAAAATTGTAGCCTTGGATGCTACATGAAATAAGTGGTGTGCCCAGATCTTTCTGCTTTGGTGGTAGATTTGACAGTATAGCACAACTTGCATGAGGCGAGAGGACCGTCGGATTCTTTGTTTTCTTTGATTGTCTCCTGGGTGTAGTGTAGTCTTTGAAGAATCGGGCGACTGTTAGTATATGGTTGATAACCTCCAACAGGGGTACTTTGATCTCAATATCCCTGAATAAATTATGCAAGTTATTAAAGGCCTACGTATTCTTTTTCTTGCCTTTGGGCTCCCTCAGTAGAGCCTCAGGGAATGAGATCGATTGTGGCACCAATTTGGGCGTATCGTCCTCACGAGAATGTGGTGCACATCCAAAATGAGAGGGTGATGAAGGAGATGGGCCAGGATTAGGTCGAGGCAGATCGACGGTTTGCTTACCACTCTTTGTAGTAATTGCATTGGACGTTGTAGGTTCAGTTGGATCATAAGGTGGAGGAGGGTTCACAATAGGGACATAAGGGTGATGTGTTGTAGCAGAATTAGCTTGAAATCCCGATGGAGTGCATGGAGCTTTCAGAATCTGACGAACCAGCCCATAAGAAGGTCGTACCTATGGTTGCATACCACGGGATACAAAATTTCTCGGGTTAGGGACCGGTTGGGCTGGAAGAGTGCCCTGAGATCGAGTCATCATGCATAGTTGATTGATCTCAGCATTTTGGTGTGCCAATTGGTGCTCAAGAGAGGTCATGTTTTCTTCATGGCACTTGGACATTTCCATCATCATTCGCATCAATTTATCAAGAGGACTTGATGCGTGTTCTGTTTGAGGTACGCAAGGACCCGATGGCAGATTTGCCAAAGGATTATACTGGGCCCTTGGGATGTCTGGTGCGGACGGTCGCATTAGTCCACCCACGAGGTTTTGGTGCTGTGGGTTACTGGACCATGCGAAGTTAGGATGATTTCCCCACCCTAGCTAATAAGTAGTAGAGAACGGGTTGTTCCCTAGGGCACAAGCATCTTCTAAGCCAGAAGACGAGTTCGCATGTGTATATGCATCTGAGCACATGGAGGCTTGGTCCATCGTGTCAAAATACTGGTTTGCAAAAGCCAAGTGCACATTGCTTAATGAATCGCTCTACGCGATACTCAGTAAGGATGGTCTCACAGAATTCTTGGGAATCTGCCTGGCATTGGAAGGATTAAGGTTGTGACAGAATGATGGCATGGAGGTGTTTGCCATAGAGCAGGTGGGGTTGGCCAGAACCTTGTTCAGCTTTTTGTGCACGACGAAGACTTCATCCAATTTTTGTGCAATTAAGTTAAGATCTATGGATGAATGAGAGGGTCTCGTGTCAACTTTGTGAACATTACAGGGCATGCTGGTATGATTAAAGGCAACAATGGAGGCATTGTTCATTGAGTTTTCACCCATGCTCTCAAATAATCCAAATGCTCCATTCTCGTCTTTATTAATAAAGTTCCCTCTGCAAGAAGTGTCGGCAATCTATCGCAAAGTCTTATTTAGCCCATAATAGAAGATTTGGGTTATATGCCACATTGGAAGACCATGGTGTGGGCACTTCCTTAGGAGGTCATTATACCTCTCCCAAGCCTCATGAAATTGCTCCTTGTTTTGTTGAACAAATGAAATTATGGCCCGATGAAGTGCATTGGTCCACCCGATTGGAAAGAATTTCTTGAGTAATGTTGTTCGCATCTCTTCCCAAGAGTGGATGGGTCTCCCAAGGGTGTGCAACCATTGTGACGCTTTGTCCCACAATGAAAACAGGAACAATTTCATTAGGATATTGATAACCTGATGTTTCTTGGTTTAATAGTTTCTGCTAATCGGGTTAAGTCTTCCAAATGAAGAAAGGGATCTTCACTTGCAAGACCATGGAAGTGGAAGCTAATTGGGCCAATGACATTAGGTATAAAATCAAAATCGTCCCCGCCTATGGGGACCCGAATTTGCCCAATGGTCTCTGTAGCAGTGGGATTTTGATAGGAACTAAGTGACCTGGGTTCCTCCCTTTCAGGGGGAAGGAGATTCATTTCCTCCAATGTTTCCCTTATGGCCTCAATTTGTTCATTATACAGTGCCATTTTGGCTTGGAAGTGGGTTATGGGGTCTACGGCTCCAGCACGACCTGGTGGGATTGGAGGGGGGTGATTTCCTCCCATGAGATTTGGGAGTGGGTGTGCAGCCATGTTTATGGAGGAGGATAATGATTCACCAGTTTCTACCCTTCTAGAATTATCAGACAATTCAAACAATTCAGGATTTTGTGACCTCCTCCCAAACATGCACTACCACAGGAAGAATTGGGGAGATGAGAAGGGAAAGGGGATGAAAGAAACAATGTCGTAAGGGTACACTTGATGATAAATCAAAGCAATCAATTTCCTAACCTCTACAATGTACCCTTAGACCTAAAGATCTAAGTTACCTACTATCACAACCGACGAAACCAAATGAGAGCACCGTGGAACCACTGGGCTAGATTGAAAGGCCATTTGCCTCAGTCTTAGACACCCGATAGTACGTGGGAACCCACACCAGCACGTAGGCACTACATGTAGGTAGTTAGACCTCCAATCCTTAAAAGGGCTCAAGTTTCTACCTGTTTTAATTTAGATGCTTAGGATCAAGTGCTCAAGGAATGTGAAGGGCATTGTATACGGGTAATGCCTAAGTGCATTAGTTTTAACAGTGTGTAAATCAAGCATGCAATAGGGAAATCTCCCCAAATTGAAGTCTTAGATGGTGAATGGCTTTTAGAATTTCAACCTCAAGTTGTATGGATTTTATGATTCCACCAGATTACCAATTCAACCAATCTCCGAGTTTTCAGAAAATACAAGTTTTCTATGTCCAACAAACCCTTCTTTAATTTGAATTAGTTAATGCATGCTAAAAATGCAATGGGCTTCCCTAGATGAAAATTTCTAAGTGTGGATGCACGAGTAAATTTTAGCTTAATGTTAGAGGGAGCCAACACACTCAATTCAAGTGCTCCTAATCACTAAAATGATAATCCACACAAGGCACAACCATCAAATGATGTAAAGAAAATGAAAATGTTGGGGTTGAAATATTCGGGATCGAATCTAAGGCAAATGTAAAGTGGTGGTGGGGTTGGAATCAATTCAATTCCAAGTCTCCCCACCAAAAATGTGATCCTGAAATGCTAATAAATGTGGCAAGGAAGGATGGTAATCAATCAATTTTTATCTTGCCTCTAAGAAGACTTCACACAACAAAAAAGGCAAGAATCAAGATTCTTGGATTTTCGCTATTGGAAGTTTGCGGGAAATCAAAGGGTGGTGGGGATCATAGCAAACAATTAACAAGTGGGTTTTAGTCCACTTGCCCCAAGAAATTCCCAAGAAGTATTTTTAGGTTTTTGGAATTTTTAGATTTTTTTCTCTCTTTTTTTTTTTAAGGTGACAAGATGACCTAAGTTACTAAGAGGAAGACACCTACCTCCTCAGTAGCGTGGGTGAAGCTCAAGTGAGGTGCCAGTGACTTCACACTCATGTACTCGCCTTAGATTTGCCCATGTCTCCGACCTCCTCTGCATGTCTCCTCCTTGCAACAGGTACACCTGCACAAAAACAAACAAAACACCCATGAAGAGAAGGGTGGGAGAAGAGAAAATCAAAGGAAGAGGGTAGAAACTTAATCCAAATAGTGCCTCCCCAGCAACGACGCCAGAAAGACGTGATGCAAACTCTAATAGGTCTTACTATTATGGTGATATTATCGTTGAAATTAGTATAGTGAGTTATCCTAAATCGAGTCTACACTAGTTTCATAAAATTTTTAACCTAGCCTACTTGATTTTATCTTGGTCACTTTTAGGCCCAGGGTCGATCTCAGGGAGGTGGGGATTAGGAGATCAAGGAGTTTCTATGCCTTTCCGAAAACGTATCTCTTCCTTGCGTTTATTATGTTTTTGGTTTTTCTACTTTTAAGATTTTTTTGTGATGATGTTGTTCGTGAGGCACACCCTCAAAAATGATGTCCTTGGCCTTGAGTAGGGTTCCAAAATTGATCTTATTACTCATAAGATCGAGTACCTGCAAGACAAGAATTATCTGCTCTTTATACCTTTTTTTTTGGTCTTTTTAATAGCAAGAAATAAAAGTCAAATGAAAGCAAAATATATTGCAAGGAAAGAAATGGAAAGAAATACCTAGCTTAGGATAGATATATGTATATATACGTAGTAGATATAGAATATATATATATAGTCATATATTATATAGATAGGGGTGGAGGTGGAATTGGAGGTGGAATGTATCACGATGTCATGTTGGCCCACATCCAGCAAGATGGAACCAACAAGACTAAGTGCCATGTGGAGTGGATGTGTGTAAGTGTGGGTGGAAGTGCTTGCTTTGCGCGAGTATCGGGAAATATCAACAACTGGTGCGAATGTTCCCGCGATATGATGTGCGGTGAAGGGGTGAGTGCACGGGTATGTGGGTAGTAGATATGAGGTGAATGTGTGCATGGGAGAATGTGGATATGTGGATATATGAGTATATATGCATCTATAACTATATATATATTTGTGTATATGTATATATATCTATCTATCTATATATATATCAATATGTATATATATTCACATATATATAGATGTATGTGAGGATGAGAGTGTGTGAATATATATATTTATGTATGTATGCGTGTGAGTGCGTGAGTGTGAGAGAGTGAGGGTTGGCGCCTGCTGTGTTTGTGAGAGGGCAGAAGCAGTTAAGCCGTCTAGGGTTAGCGGCCATCGTCTGGGCATGTAGGCTTGCGGGCATAGAGGTGATGGTGAACACACGCGCGTGCGGAGAGGGTGAGACGTAGCACACAAGGGTTGCGCAACGCTGAGGGATGTGCGAGCATGCGAGCATGTGGACGTGTGGGCGCGGCAGCTAGCTAAAGGTTGTAGCGTAGAGGAGGGAGAGCGTAGCACCAACAGCTAAGTGAGAAATCTACCAATGGCTACAATGTAGTGTAGAGAAGTGTGAATAGTGCGCTACAGTGCACGTGGCGAGAAGGCGACTGGCTGAGGCAGTGCTGTGCGCGGAGGGTGCCTTGGAGTGCACGTGCAAGCGGAAAGAGAGTTCGAGATGTCTGCTTGCTCATGTAATGGCATTTGCGGGTGTGCGGAGGTACTGGGCTAGCGAGCTTTAGAGCTTGAAGCCCTGCACTAATGGCGGAGGAGAGGAAACAACAAGCAAAAATGAAAAAGAAAAAAAAATGCAAATAAAAAACTAAGCAAGAATCCACCATGCCCACCTGCTCACGATGGAGTTGGGCGGTGGTGGAGCTCACAGTGGGGGTCTGAGAACACTGTGAACTCTCTCCTACACACAGTGTACCCCTTGTCAACTTGTGAGAAGAGGTGCTGTGTATGGAGAGGGAGAGGGAGAGAGAGTGGCTGGCAGGTTTGTGTGGTGTTGTGTGTGTTGTCTGAGGCGTGGCGAGGGGTGTGTCTGAAGGTGGAGGCTGGCTGCTACAGTAGGGGAGGGTGCATGATCTTTTATAGGAGTGCATGCCTCTCGCCATGCTGCAGCAGGGTAGGGTGCAAGGAGACGTGCACCGCAGCCGTGGAATAAGAAAATGAAAATGGCAAAACTGCAATGCAACAAACAATGAAGATGTTAACTATAGAAGTGGATTGAATGGCCATTTATTCTCACTCGCTTCCTCTCTTTATAAATGCATGCAAGTAAATATTTTCAAATGCAAGTATGGCTACACAAGATGCACAGATAATGCTAGGAAATAACATAAGATGACATATTTATTGGCATAACTTACTGTGCAATCAATCTCCATCGGACGATCCAATTTCAATTACGTGCCATCGGTTCTCAATTCTCCTCTCACTACGACTCAAGCTTGCGCTTGCAGGTTGAGAGCACCACTCGAGAGCACTACGCAAAGACTGCAGATTGTCGCATAGTCAGATTTGTGTGCACACACTCTCGACCATTGGATCTCGATCTAACGATCGAGATCTCATCTCCATCTTCTTCTTTAAAGTTGAACACCAGATGCGCTTGGATCTCAGCCGTTAGATTAAGATCCAACAACTGGGATTGCTTGATGAGGTTGAAAGGAGGGACTTAAGTAGATCTGGGCGACTGTGATGGTGCCACATAACGCCATCTTGGTCGTCCATCTTCTTTTCTTTGTAGGTGGCACCATAAACTTTTGATTGGGTCGATTTCCATGTTATTGGGCTACGATCATCGATCCAGAGCCATCTGTATGGTTGGATTTGGCATTTAAGGTTTGGATTGGTGCCACCTTACCCTTTGGCCTTTGATCTTCTTTGGTCTACATAATGTCTTGTGGGACTCTGATCCAGAGGATTTCGGAGGTGTTGGACTCTGATCGTCGTCTTGATCAGATATGTACAGTCGAATTGTTAATCTAAGGCCCTGAAATAAATCTCCTCTCTGGTAGCCACAAGAGACACAAATTAGCCTAAAATTTATATAAACTATTCTAAATGCAGAATGATGTATGTTATTCAATATTTATAATATGGAATGCATATCTAAGCTTAGGAACATGCATAAATAGGCATTTTATCCTAAATAAATGTGTCTACATCATACCCCATGCCTATCTTTTGCTAGTCCCTAGCAAAATCAAACTACATGCTATGTATAAGAATAGAATTACAACTTAATTGCTTAAGGCATTAGTTGTTTATTAACAAAAGGAAGTTTCAACTATGGTCCTAAACTACGAAGACTCGACAGTTGATAAACATCAGTTTGTCATCATTCTTATACCCTAAAACTGATATAGTTATTAGGGTTTTAACTCCGCAAATGGGTTTTCGGGCTGCATTTAGGCATTTAACAAGGATAAGCACGCATTGCATTTTAGTTGTATTTTTAATATGTTTACTTACATGTTAGGGATAGATAGAGAGTTAGATCACACATACCTTGGCACTCGGGAAGGCAGAAGATGAAGAAGTTCCTTTCACCTAGATTCTAGCTAGATCCAGCTCATCCCAGCTGGATCCCAGCTCAATCTAGCTGGATCAACTCATCCCTTGGTCTACTCAGCTCATCTCACTTGAATGGTAACTCTAGCTAGTTCACCTTAGCTCCATTCAGCTCACCTTAACTGGATGGTAGCTCAAACTAGCTTAAGTTAGCTAATCCCAACTCCATTCTAGCTCCTCCAACTTAGAAGAGTTCACTGGAAGTTTAACCAGACAAGGACTAGCTACTAGCTGGACCTTGTCAGCTAAAGATGACCTTAACCAGCTCAAGCCAGCTCAAGTCTAGCTCTCGGAGGCTCAACTCAGCTCAACTTAGTTGAGTTGAGCTACTTGACCTAAGCTAGCTACTCTAGCTAGCTCAGTAATCTCTGGGAAGACCATACCTAGCTCACCTTAACTCACATCAGCAGAAGCCAGCTAAGGTAGCTCCTTGCAGCTCACTTTAGCAGCCACCAACTCCTGTGTAGCTCAAGATAGCTTCTCCAGCTCATCACCTCCAATACCTAGCTCCCTCTACATCTCTCCCCAACTCTCTTCTAGCTAAGCTAGCTAAGCTAGCTTAGCTTAGCTAGTTCATCTCCTTGGCACCAAAACCTAACCCTAAATCTCAACTAATGAGCTCCACCAACTAAGCCTACCAATAGTCCAGCTAAGCTCCACCTCCCTTCTTTTTCTTTTTGGTGCCAACATTGGCAACTCTTGGCCCCTCAACCACCACCAAAAGGAGCTAGAAAAGTGGCACCAAAATGCCTATAACTAACCCCCCGTTGGTGCTACTTTTCCCTCCAAAATTTACCCCCATCTTAACTCTACACATAGCCCTTCAAGACATCACCGTCCTACACCTAAGCCCCCTTCTAGAAACTACCTTAATTGGTGCCAAAATAAGGTGGATAAGCACCACCTTAGATGTCCACTAAGGGGTGGTTCCTCCCCTTAACTAACCCCTCCCAACCTGATGGGAATACCATCATGAGCCCTAACTAGCTCATTTTGACCAAGAAAAGAGAATAAAGGCTCCTACATAACCTAGAGAAGGGCCTAATTCAAGGAATAACTGTTTTGAGAAGAAAATAAGAAATAAAGGGTAAAACTGCAATTTTACCAATGCAGTACATCAATGGGATTTCTTAGGGGCTAAACATAGGTCAAATGGTCTGAAGAAGATAAAAAGCGAGTTGGTTTAATCAGAAAGGGTTATTGTGAGAGCTAGGAATTAAATAACATCTTGTAACCCTAAAATAGACTCACTTAATTCAACATGGTTCTGGTCAGGATAAAAATCAGCTAAACCCTCTAAAATTCATGAAAAAATATCCTCTAGGATTTAGAACCTTCAAATTTGCCTTGGGAACCAATTTTGACCTAAATAGGGGTCCTAGCTAATTATTTACCCTAATTTAGGTTTTTATGCAAAATGTCCAAACAAACGTGGTCAAACCTAAAATCCAACTTTATCATTGGATTCATTAGGTCCAAATTAGGTTTGTACCAAAATTTGGACCTAAGGGGAGGTCACCTTGACCGACTTTGCAAAATAGTCCACCCAATTACATTTTGACCCCTAGCTTTTGAAAACCATTGCATAGACCCCCTATCCTCCTCGCCACTCTTAGCAATTAGGTCCCTTCGCCAATACAACAGGGTCCTACTCCAGCGAGGATTTGAGAGGATTTCTCCCTGATTCCTCAAAGATCACCTCTCAGATTTGGAAGGGAGATTCTCTGAGAAATTCCCTATCATCTAAATGCAATTCCAAGGTCTGAGTCGCACCCAATCTCTCGTGCGAATGCACTAGAGATATAGGTATCTCTCACATTCCTTCTCCAACGAGGATTCTTGCACTTGGAAGCTTGCCTTCCAAGGACAGGAGCCTCTACCAGATGCTATAACAAGACCCCCTGATCCGGCCACTCAAAATCAGCTTGGCTTGGCCGGAGAAAACCCACCAATTTCTTCCCTTCTCCTCTGGCCAAAGCATCTAACAGGCTCCGATGATTCCTCCTCCTTCTTCTTGTCACTCTGCCACAATACCAGTGGCAGAGGCATCTTCACCTCCTTCGTCCGCGTCATGCCATACCTGCGCATGTGCCAAAAGCCTCTTCGTCGTCGCCGTTCTCCCTCCACTCGAATCTTCTTCTCTGGCTATGGCAGGTACGACTAGCCGCTCTCCTGTCCCCTTTCGTTCACTTAGTTAGGTTAGAACTCTTTCCCTCTTTCCTCTCTTCATTTCCCCCCTCTTTATTTCTACTTTTGACCCCTCAATCCCCCAGACAACCACCCTCGTCCACATCTCCGGCTAACCACCGACAAAGGCGCAATCATCACTCCAGTCATCCACACTCCTCGCTACCTACCTCAGAATCTCTGCCATCACCCACTGGTCATCTTTTGCCCCTTCACTAACCGAGACACACACCCTACACTCCCGTCGAACACATGCACTTTCACGGTCATAGTCCGACCTGGGCATGCGCTCCTAGGTCATTCTGTGCCATGCCACCCACTGCTTCACCTTCATCGTGACACGATGAAGCTACCCAAGTATTTTGATAAGGCTACGATGCCATATTCGTGAAGTGAAGGTCCGACCCCCTACCACCATTGGAGCAGGCATGAAGGAGCTTGCTAGCTCGCTCTAGGTCGTGTCACTCCAGGCAGAAGCATCCCAAGTGTGAGGAAGCATCACATGACCCTTTCGCACCTAGCAATCAAAGCCACATCGACCGCAGCTACAGCTATTGGATGGGCATCCTCCTTACGTGTGTGCGAAGAAGTGGGTAGGACTTTAGTCCCACCTCGAAAATGTTAAGCACAGGTGAGTGGTTTTTATTGATTTTGTGTTTCCACCTTATCGCCTCAGATCATGGGGTGAGGTCCCCTCTCCCGCTCACCTGCGTCGTCCGCGACCCACGCTCCACGGACTTGGCTGCCCAACCCATTTACCCAACACTCCTCGCGCACCACCCACGTCGGTGTGCCTGGACTTGGGTGTGCATAACTCGACCCGAATACCTGATTGGCTAGCTCTAGGAGAGCGAACCCAAGATAGAATAGAGAGAGAGTGTATGCGGGGGAGGGTAGGGGTAGGTTTTGCACTCGTGTGTGCAGGGAAAAGAAGAAAGGAAGAGGAAGGTGCAGTCATAAAGAAAGAAGGAGAAGGAAGAGGAAGCTGAGGCCAAGGAAGAAGCTTAGAAAGCTAAGGAAAAAGAGAAAGAAGGAAAAGCAAAGGAAGCTGCCGAGGAGCTAAGGAGGAAAAGTAAAGGCAAAGCTGAAGGAGAAATCAAGGTAGAAGACAAGGAAGGAGGAAAAAGCACTGTAGCAGAGAAGGTGCAGCTGAAGAAAAGGCAAAGGCACAAAAGAAGGACTAAGCCAAGAAGGAAAAATCAATGAAGAAGAAGAAGATAAAGAAGAAGAAAGAGGCACGGCTAAAGTAGAAAGAGCTAAAGTCAGAGAAGAGAAAGTCAAAGAAGAAAAGAAAGAAAGAGAAGCCAAGGCAAGCACGCAGAGAAAAGAAGAAGGAAAGAAAAGAAAAAAAGGACCAAAGAAGAAAAGAAAGAACAAAGAAGAAGCTGAAGAACAAAGTCAAAGAGAAGAAGAGTCAAAACACTTTTTATTCAATTCTTCTCAATCTCTCTATTTTGCTACATTTTATAATTCATAAACTCTTGCATTATATTCTGAATTAGATTTTGAGTAGATTTAAGTGTTCAAATTACATTGATTGAGATTAGTGAATAAATTCCATTTGCTCCCTGTGTTCGACCTCGGACTTAGCAATTTGAGTAATAAAAAATTCTTATTTGTTTACAAGGTGATTTCACTTATACTACGATGCAACATCCTTTATCTTATAAAAATTGATCTCGCCTTTATTAAACACAACCCTTCACTTGGTGCCAACATACCTTCCCCCTTGGATTACCTAACTGCCCTCATCATCCAATCCTAACTATCCATCCAAAGGTCATGCCAAACCCCCCTCCATTCCTATATATATCCCTCCTAACTACCACCAAAAGAACCATCTCCTTTCCATTAGTTAGGTTCCACCTTCTTCATTTAGATTAGGTTCCATCTTCATGCCAAGGAGGAAGAAGAAGAGAAGGAAATCAAGGGGGCACACACCCCCCCTTGGTGCCTTCTTCCTCTCCTTCTCCCTTAGCCATGCCAAAGGGGGAGATCTTCAACACTAAGGGGACATCTAGGCAAGAGGAGGAGCAAGGTGGTTGACGCCCACCTTGGAGGTAAGCTTGGAGGAGTTATCATATCAGAAGCAAGTAAGAATTCTTTTCAAGAATAGGAGCTGCTGTACTTGGAGCAAGGAACAATAGTTCTTCACCATCTCTGGAGGATTTTTCATCATCTCTATTTTCTATGTATTATCTAGTGTAGTTTCTCTTTTACTTTTAAGAAGCATGTAAGTACTTATCATCAACTCTACTACTAATACAAAGTTGTTTATTGCCTTCAATTTCATGCTTTCTAGCTTAGTGTGCTTTTCATGTTGCTATTAGTTTACTAGTGCATCACACCCCTTCTCTTCTAATTACCCTAGGCACTCTTGCCTAGGGTGAGCTTGGAGCAGAAGGCTTCACCTTTGTCACTTAGGGTTAATTATAGCATAATTCATCTTTACACAAAACCTGATTATTTCTGAAATCCCTAAAAAGAACAAAGTCAAAAATACAAAAAGTTATGTGTTGATTTGAGAGGCGAGAGAGAGAACTCATTCTTTGTGATTAAAAAATTGGTCTCCTTGAACTACCTTAAATACTCCACTATCTAGGTATTATAAATGTAAAAGTTTGATTGCGGATTGATGCGTTGCAATGACACTAATTACATCATTTAACAAGCCGCATATTTTTCTCATCAATAGTGCCTGTGTGCCTACCAAAATGCAGACCACCCAAGTCCTCGCCTTATTTTGAAAAGAGAAGATACATTTTTTTTGTTTTTGTAATTTTTTAATTTTTTTGGATTTTTGAGTTTCGAGTTTTAGGGCAGGTTTCAATGGCTATCCAACCAACCCAAGACTCAACTAGCACTTCAAGTTCTAAGCATCTTATGAAAATTGATAAACTCACTAAGCTGCTGTTAAAATAGACTTTAGGTTTTTACGACCCTAGGTGACCTTAAAAGTTTCTGTCTAAGGTTTATCTTTCTAATCGGTAGCTTTCTCCCTACTTTTTTTATTTTTTATGGGGTCAACACAAGGGTGAATTTAGTATATATCTCCCCAGTATATTCTACTTTCTCGCTTCTTTCCTAAGTGTTTTGGGAATTATTTGTGCATTTTTGTTAGCTAGGCCCTGGACAACTGGCCAATGGGCTGTTAGCCACAATAACTTGCCAGCCATACTTGCACGGTGAAGTGTGGCCTTTTTCCTCCTTTTTATATATTTTTTATTATTTTTTTCTTTTTGAGCATATATATTTTTTCTTTTTTTATTTTTCTTTCTAAGTAAGTGACTTTCTTGATCTAAGATTTACCTAAAGGAAGTAGAAAGAGAATGGTCATGTAGCTGGGCTCTGGACAACCAACCAATGGGTTGTTACCCACGACAACTTGCCAGCCATACTACCCTAGAAAGTTCATTAGCTACCTAATTTTCATAAAAACCATCGAAAAGTGAGTCAATGTAAATAGTGTGCAGACGCTTTGACTCAAAGTCCCCTCAAATCAGAGGGCAGGTTGATAAGTCATGTACTTATCACCCTAATTTATTAACCAAATTAAAATAAAATTAACTTGGTGAGGACTCGAGACCAAGTCCACATTTTAGTGGACACCTGAGCTGATTAGGCCTAAAGACCTAAAGAGTCTAAGTGTTTAGGTCCTAAAGTATCGTTTCCTAAAGTTAATAACTCCTAATGCCTAGGTTCTCTTCTCTTAATTCTAATTTTTTTGAATTTTTGAATTTTTAATTTTAATTTTAATTTTTTTAAGAAAATAAACGAACTTCCATGGAGCTAACGAAATAATTTGAGAATTAAGTATCCACCCCCATGCCTAAATGATGCAATGTCCTCATTGTAAAAATAAAGACATGAAAATGGCAGAATAACCAGAATATCACCTGAATTTCATGAAATTTCGATCAACTCCACAAAGAATGTGGAATATACACACATGCCACGTTTATCGCCTTTAGTTAGGCATATTATACAAACAAAGAGAAGGTTAAGAATTCACAAGTACAGGTCAAAATCAAAATAATAATATTGATATCAGGACCTGCCAGTAGGAGATGTCCACAGATGTAGACCAGATTGTGATGTAGTCCCATGCCATAGGGTCAGGCAGTTCTAAGGTTTTGGATGAAAATCACCCAGAACATGAGATTGCTGAGCATGCAGGGTTGAGCCTGCAGTTTTGTGGTGTGCAACCCAAGTCTAAAGTGGCAGACAACAAGTAGATTTGGTTTACTAGATTCGGATGTCCACTTAGAGTTCAGCTCGGAAAGATAGTCAATTGTTCTATATTTGGGTTGCACGTCAAAGATATCATAAGGGTCCTGATAGAAAGTGGGTGGTTTTAGGTCAACAGGAACCCTTCAATCCAACATTATATTTCCATCAGAATTTGCCTCCCATAATTTAACTTCCAAACTCCTCTCCTCTAAAATCAAGTGTTTGGTTTCCTGGACCTCTAGCATATTATTCACCCTATGTGATTTACCCAAGTCCAAAAATCATGGCTAAATTAGAATTGACTTAAGTACATTGATTTCAAAAATGTCATCATTTAGTTCTTTGGGGTGTGGTTTAGGAATGAGGTTACTGATTGAATCATCTAATAAATCTAGATTTGAATCCTCCATGTCAACCCCAACTGAATCAAATTCCTTAATTATAGGGCCATCAAACGATTAATCTGATTCCGTTGGCCCGTTTGTCTCACTAAAGTTATCTTCCTTAAGCTCAAGTGAGACTTCACTAAGAGATTCCTCACCCTCAGAATCAAAGAATTCATGATCCTCATTTATATGTGTCTCAAAATCGTCTATCATTTCATGGTCCATGGAGACTTATTTTTCCTTGTTCCCTGGCTCGTGGATCTCAGGTGAGAAAATCTATTCATCCACAATAGGTTGCTCTAGACCAACTAGGTTATCTCTAATCTCATAAAATGTGTCCCCTCCGACAGGTTCCTGAGCAGGTTCTGACATTAGCTCTACTGAAGGGGGTTCATCATGAGAATCATCCCAAGATTGGACTAGGCCAACCACAAACGTCATCCTCAATCTTGATAATTTCCCCAGTAAAAACTTACTCGGGCTATTATCCTTAATATCTTGGAGCCAATCCAATAACAAACTAGTCAAATTGTCAATCATTTGAGTCAAGGGCTCCAATTCTTCATTGCAGGGTGTTGGTTGTGTTTCTAAAGATAGTATAGTGTTCCTCAAATTTGCCAACACTCGATCTTAGACCTAGTTCACTTGAACCGGATGGTTTGGTTAAAGGTTGGGTGGGTTTGGGTTTAATCTAGGGGAGTCAAGAAATTGAGGTCGTCCCTAATAATAGGTCGTTTCGAGTTGTTCAAAGAGAGGTGGTGACCTATAATCAGTATAATCCTGAGGAGGGTAAGAGTTGTAACCACCATATCATTCTTGAATGTAGATTGGGTTAGGTTGATCATCAAAGGGTGGAGATCTATAACTAGTATAGGCATGAGAAGGATAATAATCATAGTCTTGTTGTCTAAGATTAGACCCTGGACATTGAGGTTTGCATCATCTCCCCAATCAAGGTTATCCAGGCTAGGAGATGGGTAGTCATAAGTCAAGTCAGAATAATAATCATTTTGGGGATAAGTTCTGCTAGGAGAGTAGGATTGGAAATGCGAATGTGGTGTGGAAGAATACATGGTGAGAAAGGAGGGAAAATAGAATAGAGAATGGTGCCCTGCAATTCAATCAACCAAACCTGTCCTTAGGTGGGTAGCCTAAAGACCTACAAACTCTCAAAACTCATATTGAGATGAAAGAAATGATTTGGTCTACTTCTATCCGGTCAATCCAACCAGTTAGAGGGAGGGGTTAGGGAGAAGATTCTTCCTTTAGCTTGCGGTTTTGGTTACTTTGGTAATCCCCAATCGTGGTTGTTTGATGCTACTCCCCTAGCTAGACATCAGATGGACCAGTAGAAGCAGATTAATCAAAAAAAATCTCAGTTGGAGTCCCAAAGAGTGAGTTAATCCTTAAGGCCAACATCTACTCAGTTTTAATTAGGCTTGGGAAGATTGTGCTCTTGGAATGTGATAAGCCCTTTAGATGGGTTATGCCCTTGAAATCAATTACAATGTGCATGCATGCACAACCAATGATTTTTAAACAAGGTTTTGATGATGTATCTTTTATGGTTTAACCTTATTTAGTAGCTTTTAGGGTTTAATCTTTAGCTGTATTCAATCAAGTTCAGGTAAGCACTCCAAGTTTTGAAATCACAAGTGATGGTATATTCCTTTAAAAATAAAAAATAATGTGGAGTGCCTAGTTCAACCGAAAATATCAACCCTTTGGGCAAGCTACTAATAAATACTTTTAATTTGAGTGGTGTGGCCAAAGTAGTTCAAGTAATTTGCTAGTTTAACCACTTAATTAAGGCACACAAAAATGTTTAACCTAATCAAATTTGTGCTCACATATTTGTTTGTTGAGTTAAGGTGTATTGGATCCACTAGTCAGATTCCGGTTAAGTGGTAGAATCAATGTGATTGTGCACCTTAGGTCAAGAAATTGTGGGTGTTTAAGTGTGTCCCTTTTTAGTTTAATCCCACAAAAAGAGAAGCATAATTTTTTTGTATTTTTTTAAATTTATGCGGATGGGTGAGGTAAGGTGAAGTGACAATCAAATAACCAAGACTAACCTAGGATTTATGCAAGCTCCTTGGTTAATTAGGGTTTGAGTTATTAGTGTGGTGAAGTGAAATCTAGGGTGGGGGTGGTGGGGATACACTTATAGAACCTTGATCTATACTTTTCTCCGATCTAACCACTCTGGCCTGCCTCGGAAGAGTACCTGCATTCATAGTAAGATTAGAGAAAAGGTGAGATAAAAGTAAAGTAAGGCGGAAAACATGAGAAAAACCAAAGAGCGTTGCCTCCTCGGCAATGATGCCAAAATGATGAGCGTATTTTCGTGGCAAAAAATCAGGGTTTTGGAGAACCCACCATCGTAGTCGCAAAATACCGCTATCAAATAAAATTTATATTGAAACTCAAAGTAAGTCCCGGGTTCCTAGGTCAAACATAGGGAGGTGAACATTTGGTTTAAAAATCGTGCTTTGACATTGTTTGTTTTTGTTTTTTTTGTCCTTTGAGATTTTTTGGTGTTTTATAAGATAGAATATCATGTGAATTGTTATCTATTCTACTCTACACTAACAAAATAAGAGAGAGAGAGGGAGGGAGAGAAACATTTCGTAAAATTGATCAATGCTTGTTACAACTAATTGAAACTACACTATAAAGCAATAAAAGATAAAATGGGTTGAGAAGAATCCCCCTCGGCAGCTACTTGGAGGACGGTTTGCTTTGACAACACCTTGGCGGGAAGCTGGACAAAGAAGAAAGCATCAGAGGAAGGAGGATGGGGTAGGATGGCATTGCAATGAGGATCTTCTTCCGGAAGGTGGTTAGAGGATAGCCACGGGATGCTCCATGAATGGGGGTGAGAGGTGGGAAAAATATTTAATTTCTACTCTAGAGGAGCATCCCAGGCTTGTGACAAGCTCTCTCTAGAGCCTTGAAGGTGGTGAGGGAGAGAAAGGAAGAGATGAAGAGAAATGGAAGGGGTAGGGGATCTTTTATAGTGTAGGAAAAGAGGTTAAATCGGGCATGGGTCAACAGTGACAGTAAAGTCTTCCTAAATCTCCAGCTCAAGTATTGCTGTAGGTCTAGCTCTAGTGCCCGCACTGGCGTTCGCGTGCATCCACTAGCATTGAGGTGGAGTCACGACCGTTGGATCGAAAGCGAATGGCCACGATAGCATGTTGATTGCATCCTTTAGATCGCGTCAGATGGCACGTCGATTCAAGCGTTGCTTCGCACGTTATCACCATGTCCAAGTCGTGTGGCACTGATGGTGCCACATAATTGCCCTCTTCACCATCTGATCTCCATCGCATGGTCCAATTTCAATCACGCGCCACAGGTGCACAATTCCTCCCCTCACCAGGGCTCAAACTCGCACTCGCGAGTTGAGAGCACCACTCGCGACCGCTACGCGAAGATCCCAGATTGTTGCATAGTCACATTTTTGCGCACATGTAATGGGAACACCATCATGAGCCATAACTAGATCAGTTTGATCTGATAAAGTTCCTTAAATGCTCCTACATAACCATTAGAAGGCCATAATTCATTACAAATCCTTTCAAAAAGAAATACAAGAAACCAGGGTTAAAACTACAGTTTTAACAGTATATCTCAATTGCAGTACACTCACGGGTTTTCTTAGGGGCTAGTTAAGGGTCAAATGGCCTTAAATGTCCAACAAGTGAGTTAATATAGACAGAAAAGGGTTTTCGCGTATTTAGAGAATTAAATGACTTCTAAAACCCTAAAAATAGACCCGCTGAAGTAACTGAGGTTCTAGTCGAGATAAATTTCGCTTAAACCCTCTAAATTTCATATAAAAATATTTTTTAGGGTTTGGTATGCTTGATTTAACCATCAAAACTTATTTGACCTAAAATAGAGTCCTAGACAAATATATACCCTAATTTGGATTTTTGCATAAATTACCTAGTCATACTAGGTCAAAACCAAAATCTAACTTCACCATTGGATTCCTTAGGTCCAAATTAAAATTGTACCAAAATTTGGGCCCAATCTAAGATCATCTTAACCTAGTTTGCAATTCATTCTTGTCTGACTCATTTATCTCACACCTATGCCCCTAACTTTTGAATTATTTACATTTCAGTCCCTAACTTTATCATCATCTTTAGAAAAAGGTCCCTACTTCCATGAAATCTTAATCCTACAAACTCCAACGACATTTAAAGGGAAAGATCTTTGTGATTTCTTGATGAATCCCTCTCAAAATTGAATGGGAAACTCGTCAAGTAATTGCCTTCCAAATGAGCCCATTTAGGGATCCTAAATCCTTCTAGAATCCTAATGCGAACAGTTTGATTGATTGGGTATCTTATGCTGGTGAGAAGCTTGGAGGTTCTAAGCTTATTTTCCAAGCTTATAACTCCGTCTAATGCCCCATAAAAGGACCCCAGTGGCCTTACGCATTTCCCCACCAAGTTTTGGTGCATCAACCACCTCTGATTCTCTTCTTCGGCCACCAAAACCATCGCTCTGGTGACCCTCTTCGATCCTCCTCCTCTGGCCATCCAATGACCAAATTGGTCGGCTTCCTCGATTCCTTTCTTCCTCATGAGCCCCAGCCAAAGGGAGGGCATATCTTCACCTGTTTCATCGTCACCGTCTCGCCAATCTCTCCTCTGATCTCGATCGAGCAAAACTGGTTGCCTCTACCTCTCTTTCACCTAGCTATGTCCCTCTATCACTCCCTCAATCACTCTATTTCTGTCTCCCACACTTATGACACAACACGACCGCCAACCGCTCCCCTCTCACTTCATCTTCTTCATAGCTGGCAAAACTCCGGTGAACTCGCACCATCGCCACACTGCATTAAACTCCACACCACCACCTTCAAAACCTTCACCATACTCCCCTCATCCAAAGCCCTAACTTTTCACACTCGATCATCCACCCAAACCGCCCACCGAGCAACCCACCTTCACGCAACCTACTCTGTCACCGACCGACCACCTCCGTGCACCAAACTCCATGAAACCACAACAGTTGCACTCGCTATGGTCCAGCGAACCTTCTGAGCTACTTTGACGTGGCCATCAAGTTGTATTCCTTGTTTCAGGTCTCTTGCCAGAGCTTCATCGTCGCCACCTCCTTCGCCGCCCTGTTCGTCGTGTTCTTGCATTAGACCTCCTAGGCCTTTGCCCAGGTCACATAGGGACACTCCAGGCTGATCTCCAGGCCTCCAAGTGGAAGCAATACATGCAGTTGTTGCTTCAATTTGGTGAGGGAAGTTGTCCTACTGATAAACATGTATAAATTCATCGTAAAATGCTTATTTGTGATAGTTCCTAGGCTTAGCATTGCATATCATGATATAAATATTGCATAGCATGCATCATTTTGCATTTAGAGTAGTTGTTTATATTTTTGGTTAATTAGGTCCTTTTTATGGTCAGGAGAAGAGAGGATTTATCTCAGGGCCTCGGATGGACGATCAGACCATACAGATCTGATCGGGACGACGATTGGAGATTAACTCTTCTGAAATCATCCAGATCGGAGTCCCATAGCATCACATTAAGCCCAAGGAAGATCAACAGCCAGGGGGGCAATGTGACATCCATACGGGCTTCAGATGGAAAATCCAACCATACGGATGGATCTGGAGCAACGATCACAGTCCGGCATCACAAAAATCATCCCGATCTGAGCACCGTGGCACCCTCTGCAAGAAGAAGAAGACGGACGGCCCAGATGGTGCCACGTGGCACCATCTAGGCCGCCCAAACTCGGCCAGCAGCCACCACCCACTCTCCCTCATCATCTACACCGTTAATCCTAGCCGTTGGATCAAGATCCAACGGTTGGGAAGCGTCTGCACCGATTTCTTCCTCACAACACAAAGGTCGACATGGCGCACTGGTTGACGTAGCGGTTTGCAAAGGAGCGGCGCAGGTTCTATTCCCCGCAGCCCCTCCAATTTGCAATTGGGCGGGCACTTGGAGCGCAGCGCAGCGGCAGTGGCAGCAGTAGCACGCGCATGCATGCGCGGGCCAGCGCATTGCAAGCGTGCACGCCAGCGCACAGCACATGTGCACACATCCGGGCATGCGCGATCAGCACGCGTGATGAGTGGGGCGGGCGACGCGGGAGCAAGGGGCGGTTGGCGCCAACTTTCAGGGACAGCTGGACTGACCTATAGCGACGCTTACAGCCATCGCTGTTTCATTGCAAGCCAGCAGAGCTACCTATGGGCGTGGGTGGAGGTGAGCTATCTACAGCAACATTTCCAACGATGGTTTGGAGGTCGCTAGAGGTCCTTTATCCATTTTTAGCCTCTTCTCCACCACTATAAAAGGGCCTTCACCCCCTCCCTTCCAAGCCATCTCTACCTACTCTACTCCCACCTACTCCCAAGCTCTAGCTAACCTACCAACGCTCCATTAGAGCTTGTTCTCAAGCTCCCCAGGTGCCTATTAGTGTAGCGAAACTCTGCCCCACCAAATACTCCTCCAACTTCCCATCTCCCTTCATAGGTCACCTTGGAGCAGTCATGTCACCGCCATTCCGTAGCAGATCAACTCTGTCTTCTCACCTCCATTCCGGAGCTACGCCGAAGCTTTCCTCAACCCGACGTCGTCCAACATCTCACCTCCGTTGTCCCGCTCCTCACCTCCTTCATTCGAGCTTCCGCCAGGCACCGTCGTCTCGCGGAACAGCCGATTCGGGAGATTTCCTCTCACCTCCCTCTTTTTATATTCTTTCATAGTTTCTTGTAATTGACATTAGAAGTAATATATATCAGATTTGTTCCAGATCTCTATCCTGTGATACATTTGCTTGATTTCTTTTATTACAAAAATACAAAAAAATATTAAAACCTTAAAATACCAAAAAGAAACGAAATGAAGAGCGATTTTCAGTAAAGAAAACGTCGCCTCACTGTGTTCGACCCGGGACTCCCTTGGAGTTTCAGTATAAATTTTATTTGATCGACGTGTTTTGCAACTACGACGATAGGTTACTTGTAACCCCTGTTTCTAACACTTGAAGCATGCATGACCATTTTGTCGCCGTTGCAAGGGAGGCAACGGAATTTACTTTATTGTTTATTGCGTTTCTTTGCATTTACATAGCACTAACCCTACTTGTCTTTGATCTACTGTCTTGCAGGTACCCTAGCATGGAGATCCAAGTGTGGTAATTGGAGTAAAGTGCGGGTAAAGTACTCTGTAAGTGTCCCCCACTTCCTCCCCACTAGTTCATTTCGTCACAATCATAACCAAGACTTAATCTACTCAGGTGTTTACATAAACCCTAGGATAGACTCTATTTGTCTTGTTTGCCACCTCCACCCATCTCACCCACATCTTATATATGAAAAAAAAAAAGATATTTCTGTGGGAGAAATCAATTTACACACTCTATACACCCAAATTTGAGGCACATAATCGGACTTCATTTTTCATCTACTCAACCAGGCTTCCGACTTGTGGACCCGGTACACGAATTCAACACATAAAAGAGTAGAAATCATATTAGGTTAACCATTTTTTTTGTGCCTTCATCAGTGGTGCATTTGAGCCAATTGAGTGAATTGTTTGGGCCGCACCGCCTAATCTAAAAGAGGTTCATTTTCTAGCTGCCCCATAGGATTCAATAATTAGGTCAAGCCAGGCACTCCATATTTTTCCTGATTTCTAAAGGAAAATACTTGAATGCGTGCTTTCAACAACAAACTTGGTTTGCCTCACAAAACTTTGTTGAAAACACCTAATATTTGAATCCTAAAAGCTATTAAGTAAGATTCGAATCCTAAAACTCTCCTCATCATTAATAATCTTGCTTGAAAACCTCTTGGTTGTGCACATTCACACGTTCTCAAACAAATCATTAAGGGAACAACCCATTAAGGGCCCATCACATTCCAGAGCACCAATTTCCCAAGCCTAACTAAAATCAATTAGACGTTGGCCCTAAGTACTCATTCGCTCATCAGGATCCAGATTGAGATTATTCACGATTAACCTGCTTATACTAGTTAATCTGATGTCCAGCTAGGGGAGTAGCGTCAAACGACCAAGGCTAGGGGGTACACTAGGAACCGGAGGTGCAAGCCAAAGGAAGAACCTTCTCCCTAGTCCCTCCTTCTAACTGGTTGGATTGCCTAGACATAAGTAGAGTAAATCGTCCATAATTTTAGGATGGATTTTGAGAGTCAGTAGACCTTTAGGCTACCCAAACTAAGGACAGGCTTGTATTTTTGTATTGCAGGGCTCCTTTCACTTCTGATTTCCCTCCTTACTTCACCATGTACCCTTCCACATCCTACACACATTTCACATCCTATCCTCCTACCACCACTTATCCCCAAGGTGATTACTATCCCGACTTGACTTGTAATTACCCATCCACTAGTCGGGATGACTTTGATTGGGGATATGAATCTGGACCTCAGTGTCCAGGGCCTAACCCTGGACAATAGGACTATGATTATTATCCTTCCCGGAGCAATAATGATTATGGATCTCCATCCTTTGATGACCAAACCAACCCGATCTATAATCAGGAAGGATATCATGATTATAACACCTACCCTCCCCAGTATTCCACTGAATATAGGTCGCCACCATCCTTTGAGCAACCTAGAATGACCTACTTTCAGGGAGGAACCCGAGAACCTCGACATCTTGACTCCCCTAGATTTAACCTAAACCCACCCAAACCTACACCGAACTAGTCGGTTCAGGTGAACCAGATCCAGGATAGGGTGTTGGCTAATTTGATGAACACTATACAATCTTTAGAAGCCCAACCAACACCATGCACTAAAGCACTAGAGCCTATGATCAAAATGATTGATGAACTTAATAGTTCTCTATTGGATTTGCTCCAAAGTGTTAGGGATAGGGACTTGGGTGAGTTTCTTCTTGGGAATTTGTCGAGGTTGAGGATGAAATTTGTGGTTGCACTAGTCAAATCTTGGGATGATTTTCAAGGTGAACCTCCTTCAGGAGAGCCAATGTTTGAACCCACACAAGCGCCTGTCAGGGGGGATACATTTTCTAAGACTAGGGATGACCAGGATGGGCTAGAGCAACCATTTGAGGATGAACCGATTGATTCACCCGAGATCCCTGAGCCAGGGAGCGAGGAAAATATGTCTCCATGGACCATGAAATGACATATGATTTTGAGACATATATAAATGAGGATCATGGATTCTTTGACTCTGAGGGTGAAGAATCTTTTGGTGAAGTCTCACTTGAACTTAAGGAAGAGGATTTTAGTGAGACAAATGGGCTTGAGGAATCTGACAAACTAGTTGATAGCCCAATTATTGAAGATTTGGATTAAGTTGGGGATAACTTGGAGGATACGAATCTTGATGATTCAATCAGTGACCCCAGTCCCCATCTGCACCCTGAAGAGCTGACTTCTGAGATCTTTGTGCCCAAGACAATCTTGATTCAGCCACAATTTCTGGACTTGGGAGAATCATATGGGCTGAATAATATGCTAGAGGTCCTAAAGCTTGACCACTTGATGTTGGAGGATGGGAATGTTGAAATGAAAATTTGGGAGGTCAATTTTGAGGGAAAAACAAGTTTGGATCTAAGGGTTCCTATTGACCTAAAACCACCTACTTTCTACCAGGACCCTTACGATATCTTTCATATGCAACCCAAGCTCGAAATAACTGATTATTTTTCTGAGCTAGATGTTAAGTGGACAACCGCACCTATTGAACCATCTTTACCCGTTGTCCGACACTTTGGTCTTGGGTTGCACACCCCAAAACCGCAGGCCCAGCCCTGCAAGCTTAACAACCTTCGGTTCTGGGTGATTTTCATCGAGAACCTGAGAACCACTTGACCCTGGGTATGGGTCTACACCATAATCTTGTCCACGTCTGTGGACATCTTCTGCTGGCGGGTTTCAGGATCAATATTTTGATTTTGATTCTAAACCACACTTGTGAATTCTCAATCTCTTCTTTGTATGTATGCTATGCATAGCTGAAGGCAATAAACTTAGCATGTGTGTATACACCCTTCTCTCTATGGAGCTGACCAGATTTTCATGACACTCAGGTGATGTTCTATTTACTTTGCCCTTTTCATGTCTTTATTTTTACAATGGGGACATTGCATCATTTAGGCATGGGGGATTGGATAATCAATTCCTGAAATCATTATGTTAACTCCGTAGAATTTCTTTTAGTTTCTTATAAAATTAAAAAAAAAATGAAAATTAAAAAAAAAAAAAGAAAGAAATTAGGGAAAGATAACTTACGCATTTGGAAGTTATAACTTTAGGAAATGATATGATAGGACTTAAACACTTAGACTCTTCAGGTCTTCGGGCTTAAATTAGCCCGGGTGTCCACTCGAATGTGGACAAAGTCTCGAGTCCTCACCAATTAAAATTCATTTTAAGTTGGTAAATAAATTGGGATGATAAGTATACGACTTATCAACCCACCCTCTTATTTGGGGGGATTTTAAGGCTAAGCATCTACACACTATTCGCACTGACTCACTTTTCGGCAGTTTTTACAGAAATTGGGTAGCTAATGGATCGACTTGGGTGGTATGGCTGGCAAGTTGTCAGTGGTAACAGCTCATCTGCCGGTTGTCCAGAGCCCAACCACAAGACCATTTTCATTGTACTACCTTTAGGTAAATCTTAGATCAGGGAAGCCACCTACTTATTAAAAAAAAAAATGGAGAAACACTTAAAAAGAAAAGAAAAAAAAAGAGGAGAAAAAGAAAAGGAGAAAAAAAAAAATACAAATGCCACACTTCACCGCACGAGTATGGCTGGCAAGTTGTCGGTGGTAACAGCTCATCGGTCAGTTGTCCAGAACCCAGCTCATAAAAGAAAAAAAATGCACAATAATTCTCAAAACACTTAGGGAAGAAGCGGGGAAGTAGAATAAACCAGGGAAATAAACACTGGATTCACCCTTGTGTGGACCCCATAAATAAAAGAAGTAGGGAGAAAGCTACCGATCGTAAAGATAAACCATTAGGCAAGGTAACCTAGGGTCGTAGAAACCAGAAGTCCGTCTTAATAGCCGTTTTGTGAGTCTATCACTTTTTCACAAAGATGCTTAGTACTTAGAATCCTTTTCGAGTCTTGGGTGGGTCGAGTAGCTGTAAAAAGTTATCCCGTAACTCTCAAACTCCAAAAGGACAAAAAAATTAGAAAAGAAGAAAAATAAAAAATATATATATTTCTTCCCTTCTCAAATAAGGTGAGAACTTGGGCGGTCTGCATTCTGGCAGACACCCAGGTACTGTTGAGTCTTCGTAGTTTAGAACCTTAGTTGAAATTTTCTGTTGTTAGTAAACGACTTATGCCTAAGCGATCTAATCCTAATTTTGATTTTATACATAGCATGTAGTTTAATTTTGCTACAGACTAGCAAAAGATAAGCATGGGGGTATGATAAACATGTATAAATTCATCGTAAAATGCTTATTTGTGATAGTTTCTAGGCTTAGCATTGCATATCTTGATATAAATATCGCATAGCATGCATCATTTTGCATTTAGAGTAGTTGTTTATATTTTTGATTAATTAGGTCCTTTTTATGTTCAGGAGAAGAGATGATTTATCTCAGGGCCTCGGATGGATGATTAGACCATACAGATCTGATCGGGACGACGATAGGAGATTAACGCCTCTGAAATCGTCCAAATCGGAGTCCCGTAGCATCACATTAAGCCCGTGGAAGATCAACGGCCAGGGGGGTAATGCGACATCCATACGGGCTTTGGATGGAAAATCCGACTGTACGGATGGATCCCGAGCGACGATCGCAGTCCGGCATCACAAAAATAATCCCGATCTGAGCACCGTGGCACCCTCTGCAAGAAGAAGAAGACGGATGGCCCAGATGGTGCCACGTGGTGCCATCCAGGCCGCCCAAACCCAGTCAGCAGCCATCGCCTACTCTCCCTCATCGTCTACACCGTTAATCCTAGCCGTTGGATCAAGATCCAACGGCTGGGAAGCGTCTGCACCGATTTCTTCCTCACGACACAAAGGGCGACGTGGTGCACTGGTTGACGCAGCAGTTTGCAAAGGAGGGGCACGAGTTCGATTCCCTGCAGCCCCTCCAATTTGCAATTGGGAGGGCACTACGAGCGTAGCGCAGTGGCAGCGGCAGCGGCAGCGGTAGCACGCGCATGAATGCGCGGGCCAGCGCAATGCAAGCGCGCACGCCAGCACACAGCACACGCGCACACAGCTGGGCACGCGTGATCAGCGCGCGTGAAGAGCGGGGCAGGCGGCGCGGGCACAAGGGGCGGTTGGCGCTAGCTTTCAGCGACAGCTGGACTGACCTACAACGACGCTTACAGCCGTCGCTATTTCATTGCAAGCTAGCAGAGCCAGCTATAGGCATGGGTGGAGGTGAGCTGTCTACAGCAACGTTTCCAATGATGGTCTGGAGGTCGCTAGAGGTGCTTTACCATTTTTAGCCTCTTCTCCACCACTATAAAAGGGCCTTCACCCCCTCCCTTCCAAGCCATCTCTACCTACTCTACTCCCACCTACACCCAAGCTCTAGCAAACCTACCAACGCTCCATTAGAGCTTATTCTCAAGCTCCCCAAGTGCCTATTAGTGTAGCGAAACTCTGACCCACCAAATACTCCTCCAACTTCCCATCTCCCTTCATAGGTCACCTTGGAGCCGTCCTCTCACCTCCATTCCAGTAGCAGATCAACTCCGTCTTCTTACCTCCATTTCGGAGCTACGCGAGGATTTCCTCAACCCGACGTCCTCCAACATCTCACCTCCGTCATCCCGCTCCTCACCTCCTTCATCCGAGCTTCCGCCAGGCGCCGTCATCTTGCCGAACATCTGATTCGGGATATTTCCTCTCACCTCCCTCCTTTTATATGCTTTCATAGTTTCTTGTAATTGACATTAGAAGTAATATATATCAAATTTGTTTGAGATCTCTATCTTGTGATACATTTGTTTCATTTCTTTTATTACAAACATACAAAAAAATATCAAAACCTTAAAATACCAAAAAGAAACGAAATGAAGCACAATTTTCAATAAAGAGAACGTCGCCTCCCTACGTTATACCTGGGACTCCCTTGGAGTTTCAGTATAAATTTTATTTGATCGACGTGTTTTGCAACTACGACGATAGGTTACTTGTAATCCCTGTTTCTAACACGCGAAGCACGCACGACCACCTACCAATTGCGCAAACCATCTTTGTTGGATTAGTCCCACCTTGTAGAAGACTGAAGCCCGCACAATGCATAAAATGAAAAAGTTCTATCGGCTTATCACCACAACACTCACAGAGGGTGAGGTCCCCACACGCACGTGCATACGCACGCCTTGCCCGTGCTCATGCCTTACAGTTTTGGGCTCGGTTCGTTTACCTAGATACCCGGGTCTGTTCTGGCTTGCTGGTTCTGGGAGAGGAAGAAGAGAAAAAGAGAGGTGGGGTTTTGCTCGGCCGCCCTCCTCTCAACTTTTGTGAGATTTGAGAGAGGCCTTTGCCTTTACTGGCATGCTGAGCCCTGTGTTGTGCCTTCTCTGGAGATTAAGAAGGTAGAAGAAGAGAAGAGGTAAAAGAAGAGAAGAGAGAAGCTTGAGGCTTGATGAGTCCATTTTAATGGACTAATATTAAGCCTAAGTAACTTTAATCATACTGTTTAGATGTGTTAATAACTGCAATTAAGTTGAAGAATATTTGTATGCATCTTGATTTAAGTTTATAACATTCTATAACTTAATATGTAATGATTTTGTTGTTTTTATGTGCAGGTATTATATTTAGAAAGAGAAAGGGTTGGGGAGCAAATTTCCCCAACAACCGGCAACATCCTTTCCCTTTCCTCCAGCCAGCTGTAACTCTCCCCTTAACGCCTTCCAGCCAGTAATAGAAAAGGGATTTGAAAATCCCTTGATTGGCGCATGTACGGAGAGAGAGGACTTAAAAAGCATGTGGAGAAAGGAGAGGAGCAGATGGATCTTCCCCTTGGCGGGGAACAACTCCACCGCATGCACTGTGCCTATGCCCACTCCTTCTCCACCTCGTGCACCCGTAGGAGCGTGCCCGTCGCCAGTACCAAGCACAGCACTGCAGACCCACCAGCACCTTCAACCCTCTCCAGCCGCCTATCCAAGCATCGCAACCACTTCACCATGTGCCCCCCCTTCCTGCAGGCGCTCGCGCCCCACTCCAGCACCAGCGTCCCCTGCAAGCGCCTGCAAGCATCCGCCCGCCATCACCGCACCAGCGACCACCGCGCTCTCCATCTAGTGTTTCCAGCCAGCGCCCCACCTTGTAGTCGCACGCCCATCTACAAGCTCCCCACCGCACGCCTGCAGCCACGCCCTGGCAAGATCGCCTAGCCTCCAGCGCACCCCTGCATGCACCACTCCCGCAAGCGCATGCCTCAACCTCACCGCCTTCAGCCGCACCCGCACTGCACATGCACCGCCACCCACGCCCGTAGGCGCGTGCCTCAACCTCCAACGCCAGCCTTCGCGTCCACCCTCCAGTGCCTCTTCTACAGACCCACTTCGCGCACCCTGCCAAACCGCGCCCGCGGGTGTACCCTCCTTCCAGTGCCTAGTGTCCCCAGCAGGCACCGCGCGCCTCAACCTCTAGCACCTTCACCACTGCCGCAGCACCGTCCGCCGACGTGCGCCATCTATAGTGCACCCCTCTCAAGCACGCACGGCAGCAGCAGCCTCTCCACCGCCACCACTTCTCCTCCGCCTATGGCCACCTTCGGCCATCTCCGTCGACGCCGCGGCCTCCATCGGATAGCCCTCATCCTCGCTGACCTCCCTAGCCCGTCCACAGCTCGCCAGTGCTCTCTCTCTCACGAGGAGAGAGAGCAAATGCTGTGTTTCCTCTGATATTAAAATTTACATTCAGTGGCAATGCCACATAATTTTATTTTTTATTTGTTATTATTTTATTATGGCAGAATTATGCATGCAAGCTCATATTTTCTGATAATTGCATGTTATTGATATTCACTTGTTTTAAGAATGATTTTGGGATCAACATCTGCACCGATTCTCTCTAGTATATGACATGTGAAAATTACACAAAATCATCATATATTTATTGAAGATTTCAGTGAGGGAAAAATACACATATACCCTTATCTTTTTAAGTTAATGTGAATCTACTTTCCTTCGCATTTTATGTCAGATTTGAATAGGGATTTCACACTTATCCGAAAGAATATAAAATAATCAAGAGTATATTACATAATTACCTCCCTGTGGACACGACCCTCTCTTCTGTGAGTGGTTATTTTTATTTTTTTGATTAGTCGATTTTTCCACCACTTAAATACTACAACGCAAAGCGAAAAGTCGACTTGTAAAATTGGCGCCGTTGCCGGGGAGGCAATAGATGCAATAGATTCACGTTATTATGTTTTTGAATATTCTGAGTTGCGAAATTATCTGATCAATTTTTTTTTACTATGCGAGGAATCTGACATGGCAGTAGAGTGACGACATTGAACTTGAACGATGTGCACGACGGAGATGATCTTTTTTGTGGACCTTGATGCCACCTGGAGGACAGCAACAGGAACACGTGGGCCTTGATCCCATGGACATAGGCTTACGGAGAAGCCTATTTCTGATTTAGACAGTAGATCTTAGTTAGATTTAGTTGGATAGACATTAGAATTTAATTTCTGTCTTTTCGACCCTTCTTGGGTATTTTTGGGAACGTGTTCCCAGTGCCACTTTATTTCTTATCTCTCTTGTATGCGGGAGCATATTTTCAGGAGCATGTTCCCATTTATTTAGATTATAGGATTATTTGACCTGTTTGAACTAAATTTTGGTTAGTTAGTTAGATTAAGTCTGTTTGTTTATTATAAAAAACAAAAATATTCGAACTGCCTGCTAGAAGCTGCATATCTATAGGACGACCATCTAGGACTGAATGAGCAGCATCTACTTTATTTTTATTGCACGAAGAAAGCTGGAGTAAGGTACGTCTTCTCTTGAGCATCAATTACCTATCATGCATATGCATTGAACCTAAATCTAAGACCCTTAAGTGCTTGAATCAAATTAATTCAGTGGTCACTTAAAAAAATTGGGACTGCTAAGAGGTTGGACTTTAAAATTTGTGACTGAAAATTGTGTGCAAAAGGATCTTGTTTGCGAAATTTCAAAAATTAAAAACACGATCGTTTGTTTGCACACTTGAGACACTGTGCACCTCACACATAAGGTCACTAGATAAATTTATACCTCTCCTCTTTTGCACCACAAGGGAAGTTAGTCGGAAATCAACAAGCCTATCCACCAAGTTACTTCGGTTACTCATGTGTGGGCTCAATTCGAGACTTCCATTCCTTGCGAGTAGGTTATAGGCACCAACGAAGGTTGTCCTAGGAAGCATAATTTTTTGCAAAACTTGTTTGGCCACCAATTGAACATTTAATTCTAAGACCATCAATCTACTAAAAATAGATCCCATTGAATTTGCGTTTCCTTTGTCAGTAGAACTCTCTAGGAAGTTTCCGCTTTTATTCTGAATTTTGCTAAATCCTAAGAGAGTTAAAATTGTTTTGCTTAAAGAAATGGATTAGTCTTACTCCTATCATTCAGATTATCAGAGTCAATACGCCCCATCTTTTAATCAGGATCCCATGTCCCGAGCGTATCCATCCTTTGATGGGTACATTGACAATTCATGGGATCATTCTTATTCTTATCCTGGGAGTACTGGCTTGATAACTCCCACTTATGAGCAGAGCCTAGGAGCGGGATTTTCCAATCCTTAAATCCTTACTTCCATGCAAACACCCAACCCTCCCACCCTTCATGATTTTTCGTATCGAGGTTGGACCAATACCCCTAGGCAACCAGAGCCTGAAATTGACTATCCTCCCCAACCTGATAATAATAGCCTCTCCTCTTTTATTATAGAAATGCAAAAATAGCAAAAGGAAATGATGGAATCAATAGGATAGATGTTGTGGAATAGTCAACAATTAAATGAAGAAATAAGACAACTTAGCTACATGCTTCCCAATAATCTTGATCCTTACCCATCCGATCATGATCATGAAAATAATTCTGAGGAACCTAATGACAATAGGGATCTAATTTTATGTAGCTATCACTTAGACTCTCCCAATGAGACATGGCTACTAGAGGACAACGATCATCCACTTGAACTATATTGGAGTCAAAAGCAAGGGAAGATGGTACCTTTTGAGGACCTTGACACCAGTGACAGTATTCTCCTTACCCCTACCAACCCGGGTCAAGGTTGTATTCTTCCTATCACTTCCCCTATTGATTATTTGGTGGAATCCCATTCTAGCTTTAGTGAGCCTACCCATAACCCTCCACTTAGGGAATCCACACCTATCATTTAGTATCTGGAGGATTTAAATGCACTCAATGAAGGTGACCCTAACAGAATGGAGGATGAATTAGATCGATTTTGGTCTCAGGGATATGAAGAGTCTATTTCAGAGGATGGGGAGGCCCCAATAAAGGAACCTGGACTGAAAATCTGGAGTGAACCACAGGGGAATTATTTATCATTTGAAGATTTACCTCTAGATGATAGAAATAATATGATTAAATCCAGATTCCTCTCTTCTTTTGAGAATCATCCTCCATCAAAACAGGAGTTGCTATTAAAGGAGGAAAAACAAAATAATGAGAAGTCTATGGAACACTCTCGAGGACTAAACACGTCATTTGAGGATCTGTACCCCGAGGACAATAACGAATTCAATGAAATAGGCTTGCTCCAAAATATTAAGACTGATCCTCCTTTAGAAATAATTGATGATACAGATCCAACTCCTAATGAGTCACATATACACCTCGACAAATATTTGAGTGAACCAAATGAATCCGGGGATGAGCTTAATGATAAGGATTCTAACATTTTGACCCTGCCATCAAAGAGTTCTAATTTGGAGTCTACCCTTGATTCAAATATGACTTCGATCATTAATGATAGGCAGGGTAATATGCAGTTGACTACAACTGTTAGGGAGTATACACAATCTAAATCATTACTGGAATTAGACCTAGCACCGACAAAGCCCTCATTGGACTTAACCATTACCTTCCAACACTACAAACAACCCTTATACTCCCTAACCAATCCTTGGCTCAGATCTCTCCTCATGTACATTCTTTATGGAGAATATATCAGACCAGTACATCCTAGGGTAGAATGGCGAGTGTGGATTAATACTTGTACTTTTACTCTCGCTATTCAAGGGTTTGAACTAATTATGTGTATATCTTTTTAAACCCGTCCTGCTCTAGAGGATCCTTGTTATCCTCCATTTATTCCATTTTGGGAGGTCCCTTTTCATATTCCGTTTATTATTCCTAGACCTCCCAAGGTAGCCAACGAGGTTTTTCACTTTCATATCTTCTGGCGAGCATTTGGTATTACGTTGCATCTTCAGCTCACCAACATCCGTGGCTACCTATTTTCTAGGCCTGCACTGCTATACATATTTTTAGAGCCTAACCATTTCTGTTTGGAACCAGACTTATAGGTTCCTTCTAAGTCTGGCTGCTGACAGAAAATGCAGTGCTTGTTGGGAGGCAACCCAGCGGACCGTGTCAGGTGATGTTTTTCCTTTCTCCTCCTGTTTTAATTTTACAATGGGGACATTGTAGGATTTAAGCATGGGGGAGTGCATTTGCATTTTAGGAAGTATTCATGCATTTAGGTTAGCATAAAAAAAAAATCTCTTTTCTTGAGCTAATTGGGTTAGCCCTAGCAAAATACCTTTGTCACTGGAGGATTTTCTTCCGGAATTATTTCTTAAGTTTAGAATCCAATACATTTATTTCACGTGCACGTAGACTAGGTAGTGGATCCTTGAGGAAAGCCAATAAGCATTTGTAGTCCACTGAACCCTTGGATAGTTCATAGGGTGTCAGACATAGTATCTTCCAGTAGATCCACCTCATATTTGCGAGAAGAAAGTAGAGAGATTACCGGTGCACTATGTCTAGTGCAAGGACTCTTAAGTTTTGGATAATTAGATGATGATACTTCAGAGTTAGGCATAGTTTTCACTCTGTTCCTGTGTGCGTATTTTGTGTGAATTGCTGAGAGTTACCAAATAAGGTAGATACACAGAGAATGAGTCTTAATAAAGCTATGACAATGGTGGATGGTTACGACTGTCCTTCATAGAGTCCTCGGCTGAAGGAAGGTAACAGTGTCAAATGTCAAAAATATGCCTGTCCTATCCATTCCTTCCCGGTGCCGAGAATAGGCACTTCCACCAAATAAGCCACACAACTTCCTCTTGACCATCATCATCTTGAATAATGCCTCGTAAATAAAAGTCCGTATCGTGTTGTGTTGATTGAAAAAGAAACAAAAATAAGAAGAAATAATAATAATAAAAAAAAGAAGAAAAAAAAAAGAAGAAATAGTTATATTACAAAAAAAAAGTCCAAGTTTATGATGTAACACTATTTCTGAGGCAACAGAACACCTATCGCGTTCCACCAAATATGACCTATACCTACCTTCTAGTATTTCTAATCACCTGAATACTGGTTGAGGACTCTAACTTATTTGTAGAGTTATTACGACTTAATTGAAGTGTGGATGCCATGTGAGGCTACCAAATAGTGAGTACAATTTCTAAATCTGGCGAGATTCGTGATCTCAGAAAGAAAGAAAAGAGGGAGTGCCTAGGAACATCAAGAGAGCATAATTGTGTAGCCTCTCTCAGAGTTGACTTGTCTAATAGTCTAGAGATCTAGAGTCTGCAGTACTAGACTATATGTAGCACCAGCTAAGTGTGTGCCACCAAATACAAATCCATTCAACTCGATATCTCCTACCTAAGCCAAACGTCGGGGTCAAATTACAAATTATCCTCTGCGTTATCCTGAGGGAAGTAGTTGCCTATCCCGACGCAATATTTACCAAGAGTGAAGTATGAACTTCCAATGAGAATTGGCTCTTTTACTTGGATCTGTTACCTAAGCTATTAGCACTGCACATTTGTCTGGATTTCTAAACTTTTGAAGTAAGAAAAGAAGAAATCTTTTGATTACTTCTATTATTTTTTGCTAAGGACTAGCAAATCTTAGGCATGGGGGTATTTGATGAGTCCATTTTAATGGACTAATATTAAGCCTATGTAACTTTAATCGTACTGTTTAGGTGTGGTAATAACTGCAATTAAGTTGTAGAATATTTATATGCATCATGATTTAAGTTTATAACATTCTATAACTTAATATGTAATGATTTTGTTATTTTTATGTGCAGGTATAATATTTAGAAAGAGAAAGGGTTGGGGAGCAAATTTCCCAAACAATCGGTGGCATCTTTTCCCATTTCTCCGGCCAGCCGTAACTCTCCCCTCAATGCCCACCGGCCAAAAATAGAAAAAGGATTTGAAAATCCCTTGATTGGCGCACGTGGGGAGAGAAAGGAGTTAAAAAGCACGTGGAGAAAGGAGAGGAGCAGATGGATCTTCCCCCTAGTGGGGAACAACTCCACCGCATGCACTGTGCCAATGCCCGCTCCTTCTCCCCCTTGCGCGCCCGCAGGCGCATGCCCATCTCCAGCACCAAGCGTAGCACTGCAGACCCGCCAGTGCCTTCAACCCTCTCCAGCTGCCTCTCCAAGCACTGCTCACACTTCACCTTGCCCCCCCTTCCTGCAGGCGCTCGCACCCCACTCTAGCACCAGCTTCCCCTATAAGCGCCTGCAGGCATCCGCCTGTCATCACCGCACCAGCGACCACCGCACTCTCCAGCCAGCGTTTCCAGCCAGCGCCCCACCACGCAGGTGCATGCCCATCTGCAGGCTCCCCACCGCATGCCTGCAGCTGTGCCCTAGCAGGATCGCCTAGCCTCCAATGCACCCCTACAGGCACCACTCTCGCAGGCGCGCGCCTCGGCCTCACCACCTTCATGCACACCTGCACTGCACCTGTACTCCTACAGGCACACTCGCACCGCCACCCACGCTCGCAAGCGCGCGCCTCAACATCCGACGCCTGCCTTCGCGTCCACCCTCTAGCGCCACTTCTGCAGACCTGCCTCACGCACCCTGCCAGGCTGCGCCCGCAGGCGCACCCTCCTTCCAGTGCCTAGCATCCCCAGCAGGCACCGCACTCCTCAACCTCCAGTGCCTTCACCACTGCCGTAGCACCGCCTGCCAGCATGCGCCATCTGCAGCGTGCCCCTCTTAAGCATGCGCGGAAGCAGCAGCCTCTCCACCGCCGCCACTTCTCCGCCGGCCAGCCACCTCCTGCCATCTCCATTGACACCACGGCCTCCATCAGATAGCCCTCATCCTTGCCAACCTCCCCAACCCGTCCACAGCCTGTCGGTGCTCTCTCTCTCGTAAGGTGGAGAGAGAGTAAATACTCTGCTTCCTCTAATATTAAAATTTACATTCAATACCATTGCCACATAATTTTATTTTTTATTTATTATTATTTTATTATGGCAGAATTGCGCATGCACACTCATATTTTCTGATAATTGCATGTTATTGATATTCACTTATTTTAAGATTGATTTTGGGATCAACACGTGCACCGATTCTCTCTAGTATATGACATGTGAAAATTACACAAAATCATCATATTTTTATTGAAGATTTCAGTGAGGGAAAACTACACATATACCCTTATCTTTTTAAGTTATTGTGAATCTACTTTCCTTCGCATTTTATGCCAGATTTGAATAGGGATTTCGCACTTATCCTAAAGAATATAAAATAATCAAGAGTTTATTGCATAATTGCCTCCCTGTGGAAATGACCTGCTCTTCTGTGAGTGGTTATTTTTACTTTTTTTATTAGTCAATTTTTCCACCACTTAAATACTACAACACAAAGTTGAAAGTCGACTCATCAAGGCTCTCCCTGAGGCTTGAAGAGAAGCGAAGAAGAGGCCTTTTTCTCTGTCTTACTGAGCATCAGTTAAGGAGTCTGAGTGCCTATTCTGTCGTCTAATATTTGTTGATACCTTGTTTCTATTGGTTAAATTGAGGTTTGCTTTGCTTATATGATTCTGTTACTTTGAGTAGCTTGCAAAGCTTAACATTCTAGGGTAATTTGGTGATTCAAATCACCATTTTACCCTCTGTCTTCTTTTTGCACATTACTATTGGAAATTTTTGCTATATCATTTTGAATCAATATTGATTGTAATCACTCATATCTTTTACCTAGAATTGTGATTTTGAGGTTGAATTGCCACTTGCTCCCAGTGAATGACCTTGGATTTCTTTCGAGTATAAATATTATCTATTTTTCATGCTGATTCAATCTATACTGCAATGCGATGCTTTTAAAACCTATTTCAGAGCAAATAACAACATGCTCTCGACCGTTAGATCTCGATCCAACCGTCGAGATCTCATCTCCATCTTCTCCTTTGATGCTGAATGCCAAGTGTGCATGGATCTCAGTTGTTGGATTGAGATCCAACCACTGGGATTGCTTGGTGAGGTTGAGAGGAGGGACTTGAGTGGATTTTGGTAGCTGCGGTGGCTCCAAATGGCACCATCATGGTTGTTCATCTTCTTTGGCTTGTCGGTGGCACCACAGATGTCGGATTGCGTTGATTTTCATGTTGTTGGGCTGTGATCGTCAGTCCAGATCCATCCATGTTGTCGGATTTTGCATTTGAGGTTTGGATTGGCACCACCTTGCTCCTTGGCCTTTGATGTTCCTCTAACTGCATAATGTGCTACGAGACTCCGATCAAGAGGATTTTGGAGGCATTGGACTTCGATCGTCATCCTGATCAAATGTGTTTGGTCGGATCATCAATCCGAGGCCTTGAAATAAATCTCCTTCTCTTCTAGCCACAAAAGGACACAAATTAACCTAAAATTTATACAAACCATTCTAAATGCAAAATGATGCTTGTTATGCAATATTTATAATATGGAATGCATCTCTAAGCTTAGGAATATGCATAAATAGTCATTTCATCCTAAATAAATGTGTCTACATCAGAAGGCTTGGGTGGGTTGGCTCCAACTTAAGGGGTGTATGGAGGTAGAGTTAAGGAGGTGGGTGGCACCAACCATAGGTTCTAGAAGGGAGTTAATTTGGCACCTAGAATGGATGGTTAGGTTGGGTCAAATTGGTGGACGAATGGTGGATGTGTAAGGGGAAGGTGGTGCCAACTTTAGGAGGTGTTGGTAGATTGTGTTGGTGCTAACCTAGGGTAGGTTAAGAGGTAGTTATGGTGGTGGATGGGTGTTTAATCTTTGTGCCAAGAGGGTCTTCTAGAAGGGGGTTAAGTGTAGGGTGCATATGGCTTTATGGGGATAGGTGTAGGGTTGTGATAAGGGTTCAAGTTGGCGCCAATTATGGAGAGGTGTGAGGGTGTTTTTGGTGCCAACTCAAGCTTTAGCTTCCAAAATTTTGCCTTCTTCCTGTTGTGCCTGTACACACAAGATGAAAGAAAGAGAAGGGGGTGAGATTTTCATATGAAGCAAGAGAGATGAATGAATGCAAAGCTGTGCCTCCTAGGCAACAATGCCAAAAAGTAGTGCTCAAAAAGCATGATTTGTTAAAATTAGGGTTTTGAATCGTTGTAAGACTCAAATTTGCAATCGCTTTTGAATTTATAAACTTAGATAGCGATGGTATCTAGGGTCATCCAAGGAGGCAAAAATGCACTTTTAAACACTTTTCCTCGAAATCGGAAATCAGCCTTTTATAATTTTTGAATATGATATTTTCTTTGGATTTTGAAATAACGGGCAACAACAAAATAGTAAGTAGAGAAAGACTATGCCTAATTGCTATAGCTAAAACCTAAGTGACAAGAAAATCATCTCCCTAAGCTCACGCTAGGTGTGTGAAGATCTAGGGTAACTAGAGAGAGGGTGTGAGTGCACTATGGTAAAGGCAAGAAAATGCGACAAAATATTAAAGGAAAAGCAACTTCGATTAAGGGGAAAAGTGTTTTACAGGATGACAAGTAGAGGAATGCTTCTACTCTAAAAAAGAAAATACAAAAATTGAAAACATAAATCCTCCTAGTGATGTTGGTGAAGAGAAGATCCTTGCTCCAAGCTCAGCTGCTCCTGGGCTTGGAAAGGATTTCTCGTAGTCCTTTTCTTGAAGTGCTCCTCTAAGGAATGTCCTCCTTGGTAAGCCCTTAGTGGGCATGCCTAGCTCCTTCAAGGGTGGAAGGATTCCACCCTAAAACCTCCTCCAAGAGTGGACGTGAACGACCCTAAAGACCACCTCCTAGACGTCCTCCTTGCCAAGCTAGACCTCTGGCAGCTGTGGGCACAAGAGAGAGGGGAAGAGGGGAAAGCACCAAGGGGATAGAGTGTGATTGTGTAGCAATCATGGGTCCTAATTGACCTAAATTAGGCTAGAACTTAGCAGAAGCTAGTGTAATTAATGCATGCATAAGCATTACTTGCATCTTTACTGCTTCCCTTTAGGTATGCATGAAATAATGATATAATGTACTAATTAAGTGCATTGTATAAATTGCAGGTAATAAGAAACTCTAAAGCTGGATCAGAAGTTGGATCTGAAGCTAGTGCTACATCAGAGTTGGAGTGGATGACCTTAGAATAAATATAGTAGAGAAATAATGTAAGGGTTGAGGTATGATATTCTATTAAGTAAGAATAAGGCAGAGCTAAATTATGAAGGACTTAGGATCATTCCTAGCCCTAGGATAGCCCTAGAAGCCTTCCTAAGGCTTAGCCACCACTAGATTAGGTCACCATAGCCTAGGAAGCCTTAAAACCCTAGTTTGAACCCTTATCTGGGCGTCCAGATAAGTTATTGGACATCCAGGACCCTTAGCCATAACCTGCACATCCTAAATCCATGTCTGCAGTGTTATTGGACATCCAGACACTTGGTCAAATGTCCAATTTCAGCATAATACCCAAGACAGAACCCTGATTCCCTCTTGACTCAAATTGGACATCCAAATAAGAGGTTTGGACTTTTGAATTTTGAGTATAAGATGTCTGACACTCTTATTGGATGTCTGGAACTGCTCTCTAGTTCCTGATTTGAAATTCAAGCTTTGATCTTGAGTTCCTAGGTCCCTAAACCCAATTCCAACCCCCTGGGAACCTAAATTTAGGTACCATAAGCCTAGTACACCACCTTTAGACCTTCCTAATAACCTAATTAGGTTCTCACTAAGCCTAATTGTCTTGGATCATAGTCAATTGCAATTGCCTAGTTAATTATACTCATAGAGTCCAATTGAGCTCAGATCTCAACCGACACAAGTTCAATTGGACTTAGTGAGAGTCCTATTGATCTAAGCCCAACTTAATTGAGTTATTTCACTCTTAATTAAGTTCACACTCACTCAATTAAACTTATGTCAAGTTTAATTGCACTTTCCCACTAGAAATTAGGGTTTGCAACCCTAATTTGTGACCTACCCTAACCTAAACCCCTTAGGAACTAACCTAGACCACCTAGCCACCGAAGTCACACTCACACACACACACACACACACACACCCATTCATGCACTCCCACAACACCTAGAGCCTTTTAGGCTCTCCCAAGGGTGGTGCCACCTTGGTTGCTAAAAATAGAAACCAAGGATGGGTCTTCTCTTAAATCCACTTTGGTGGATCTAAGAACCACCTCTTACCTCCATTGGACGAACACTCTTGGGACTCTCTCTAGAGAGTTCCACACCTCTCTAGAGAGTCTCCCATGGGTCTACATAAAGGACCCTTGGGTGGCCATTTGCACCAATCTTGGTTTTATCATCCACCAATCACCATAGCCATCTCCACCTCCACCATCAAGTGTAGCTCCACGAGCTCCACCACCTTCACGCCATGCCAGGATCATCTCTCCCTCCATCTTCCATGGGCCGGCCTAAGCACCATTGGCCACCCTCTTTCTTCACCCTACCTCCACTCAAACGCCATTGGAGACCACCTTCGAATGCCCTTCTTTCTGATAGCCTAGCTAAGTAGTTCTTATAATATCTCTACTTTATTTATGCTTAGTAGTGTAGCTCCATATTCTCCCTCAATGATGCATGTGTAATCCCCCCATAGATTCACACATGAAGTCATTTTTTGCTAGATAGTTTTCTACTCTCAATCATTCATGTGCAAGCTTTCCTCTAGCTTCGCTCTATAGCCCAGATCATGAATCAATGAAAAATCATATTTTTATAGATATCTATATGTGTGTTGAAAAATCACCATGAGCTTGCTTGTCATATTTTATTGTGAATGAGGTTGCCTGTGCTTATTTCATATATTTTCTCAACTAGGATGTCGTGCATGAATTCATAAGGCATAAGTTCCTAGTGAGTATAGTGAAAAATATCAAAATCAAGATTAACACTTCCATAATGCCTTCAAGAGCCGAATGACCAGGAATAAAAGTCTCATTATTTTACAAATATTTTTGATCGAGGGTTTTATGTGACCATACTACAAGCTACAACATTGTTTTCCTAAAATGAGTAAGAAACCACCTCCTATCAGTCCCCTTAAAATTCTTCTCCTCCCTCTCTTAGCCTTGTAATAGGGTGGATGATGGGTGAATTATGAAGCCCAATGTAGGTTGGAAGTGGTGGCTAATGGTCTTTCTATAGAGTGGTAGAGGAAGGAAAGTGTGGTTAATGGATTGATGGCTAGGATGGCTCATGGAGGGTGGTTATGGGATCCTAGGTGTTCGGGAAAAATTATCATTATTTAGGAAATGTGTCGTAGTATAAGTCAAAATCACTCAAATCTTTTAAATTTGTAAACTCAAATTCAGAAAGTAAAGTCAGAGATCATTCACAGGGAGCAAGTATGCAATTTTAATTCACCAATCACAAGAAATATATATACAATTGAAAGAAATAACACTCACAATGATATTTCGGTGAATTAGACTAATAGTGCAAAAGATTGAGTTAAAATGGTGATTTGAATCATCAAATTAACCCTTAAAAGTTAAGCTCGCAAATATTCAAATAAATGCACATAAGCACAATCAATTTTCCATGCCAGTTAAGTATACACAGTACCTAGTGGATTAGATGATGGGCATGGCTTCTAGATGCCTTAACAGAAGAGGCTCAAGGATCCTTCTCAAGAGAACAAGGCTCTTCTTCTTCAAGAACACAGCAGTACCAGCAATCAAGGCTCAAGGACCTCTTCAGATTTTCTCTAAGTATCAAGAGTAGAGGGAGTTCATGAGAGCAAAACCCACCCCCTTCTCTCTTAGATCTCCTTTCCCTCTCCCTAAGCTCAGAATCGGACCAAACCCGGAAATCAGGTAATTGGATCCAATACCCAGACCCTTATGGCATGTGCATGGGCTTGGGCGTGGATGAGCATGTGAGGCATTGCATGTGTTATGGGGTGGTAGGGACCTAACCCTAGTGACTCAAAGGCAAACAACCCTCATCACTTTTTGCCAATATGCACTGCTAAGAAGCCTTCAGTTGACAAGGTGGGACTATCACCCTACGATTTCTTCGCACAACAGCTGAGAAGATGACGATGTCCAATTGAATGGGAAGGTGAGTCTGGCAGCTTCAACTGAGGACCTAGGAATGGTTCTGGAGGTCTTTCGCAGCACCTAGGGATGTTAGTCATGAGGATCATGGCCAGAGAACTACAGCGAAGGTTAGAGAAGTCGAGGGCAGTGGCAGAGTGACATTGAGCTCATGAAACAAGGAATACGGACTGATGGCCACATTAGAGGAACTTAGGAGGATTGCTGGATGTCGATGAGTGTGATGGTGGTGGTTATGTGGAGTGAGGGTGTGTGTTGAGGTCTGGTGACCTCTGGAAGGTGGTGCGGTGAGAGTGGTGTCGGGTGGAGTGTTTGAGAGGCCAATCCCCTCAATTACTTGAGTGGTTTTGGTGGGTGAAGTACAGCGAAGGTGTTGGGGTTGGTGGTGACCTGTTTGGCGCAGTGGAGTGAGTTGAGGCCTTCGTCGGAGCTTGGCCGAAGTGGAGGGAGATGATGGTGGCAGGGTTGTGTGAGTGTGCAAAAGTGGAGATTAAGTGTGTAAGTCGGGTCAGGGGAAGGTTAGGAGTTGAACTAGGGCGGTTGGGAACGGTGAGAGGATGGAGATGATGTCAGCTATGATTGGCCGATGCTAGAGACAAAAGGAGCTCTGAGGAGAGGAACGATGATGTCTGAAGGGGGAGGAGGCCCCTCGCAAGTGTGGTGAGGTGTCCATGATGGATAGGAGGAAGAACCTACTTCCTATAGTACATGGCAAAGGGTGAAGAGGTCGGAGGAGGAAGGTCATCAAAGATGAGTTGGAGCAAGCCTGAGGTAGAGGAGGAAGGGTAGCTTTCGGCCAAAAACACGCTAAGGAGCTAGGCAATGCGATGGAGGTCTTTTTAAAGGCCATAAGTAGGCGTCCAAGCTTAGAAAGAAGCTTGAAGAGCTAGGATTTATAGGGAAGGAGATCATTGATCTTGAGGAGTTTGCACAAGCTCCTTGATGAGAATTGGAGTCCAAGACATGGTTCTGATGATTGGGAATTCTCTCAAGATCATTCCTTACAATTTTGGAAGGAATTGATCGAGAAATTAAGGAGAATTCCTTGATTGAAGGTCGTTGTTGTTGGGTTCACACTACTAATGGTTGCAGGGACCTTTTTGAAGAAAATGATGAGATTTAAGGGGTGGTGGGAACACCATCATGATCCATAACTAGCTCAATTTGATCCAAACCCATCTGCGCGGTCAGATTTATTGTCTGAAGTGTGAATTAACACCATCTTGGCCCTTGATCTCTAGGGTTCCTCGGTCTCTATCTGATGCTGCGGATATCCGATTAGGATGATCTTGGAGTCGTTGAACTCCACTTGTCACCTTGATCAGATCCGTACGGTTAGATCTTCGATCCGAGGCCCCGATAAAAAGTCGCCCTATCCCTGACCATAAAAGGAGACAATTAACCTCGATTTTATTCAGACTAATCTAAATGCAGGATGCTGCATGTTATGAAATATTTAGAGCATGTAATGGACATTTTATGTAATATAAACATGTTTACATCAGACCCCCATGCCTATCTTTTGCTAGTCCCTAGCAAAAACTACATGCTATTTATAAAAGAATTAGGTTGGATTATTTGAGCATAAGTTATTTACAATATTAAGAAAATTTTTACTTAGGATCTGAACTTTTAAAGACACAACAGCACCCGAGTATTTGACAAAATGTAGACCGCCTCAGGCCCTCGCCTTATTCAAGGAAAATTTTCCTTTTCTCTTTTTCTTCTTTTCTAATTTTTTCTTTGGATTTTTGAGTTTAGGGTTAAAGAGTGGCTTTCTACGGCTATTCAACTCACCCAAGATTTGATGAGAACCATAAGTTCTAAGCATCTTATTGTGAATGTGATGGACTCGTTGATCGACAATTAGAACGGACTTTGGATTTCTGCGCCTCTAGGTGACCTTAAAAAGAAAATTCCGCCTAAAGGTGTATCTTTACGACCGGTAGCTTTCTCCCTACTTTTATTTTTATGGGGTCAATACAATGGTGAATCTAGTGTATATCTCCCTGGTTTATTCTACTTCTCCGCTTCTTCCTAAGTGTTTTGGGAATTTTAAGTGCATTTCTTGAGCTGGGTTCTGGACAATCGGTCAATGAGCTATTACCATCGACAACTTCCAGCCATACTTTTGCAGTGAAGTGTGGCCTATTTCTTTTGTTTTCTTTTTTTTTTCCTTTTCCTTTTCTTTTCTTTTTGACTTTCTTTTTCTTTTTCTTTTTTTCCTTAAGTAGGTGGCTTCCCTGGTCTAAGATTTACCTAAAGGTAGTAAGAAGAGAATGTTCCAGTGAGTGGCCTCTAGACAACCTATCTATGGGTTGTTACCCATGATAACTTGCCAGCCATATCACCCTAGAAGGTTCATTAGCTGCCCAATTTCCATTAAAATCACCAATCAACAAGTCAGTGAAAAGATAATGTGTAGATGCTTCAGACTTAAAGTTCCCTCAAATCAGAGGGTGGGCTAATAGGTCGCGCACTTATCACCCAAACTTATTTAATCAAATTACCATAGAATTAGGATGGGGAGGACTCAAAAAATAAATCTACATTTTAGTGGATACACGAACTGATTAAGCCCAAAGACCTGAAGGGTCTTTGTGTTCAGATCCTAATGTAATATTTCCTCATATTGAAAAGTCCTAATGTCCAAGTATTCCTTCCTAATTCAATTTTTTTTTAAAATAAATAAAAGAAAATAAAATGAATCTACTGAGCTGATGAAATAATTCAGCGATGAATATCTACCCCCCCATGCTTATCTAATGCAATGTCCTCATTGTATTAAAAAGACATAAAACAGAGTGGAATAGAATAGAAAGTACCTGAATTGCGTGAATAATGGGTCTGCTCCAAGATAAACAGAAACTGTATACATGCTGAATTTAGTGCCTCCAGCTAGGCACACTATACAAATAAGAGAAACAAAAAATTCACAGGTGCAGGTCAGAATCTGAATAAAAAGATGAAACCTCTAACCTGCCAGCCGATGTCCACAAATGTGGACTAGATTGTGGTGCAGACCCTTACCCCATGATTGAAAATATCTATGGTTCTAGATAAAAATTATCTAGAACCTAAAATCAATAAGCAAGCGGGGTTGGGCTTGCGATTTATGAGGATGCAACCCAAGACCAAAAAGTTGGGTTACAGAGAATTCAAGATCAAAAGGATAATCAATTAATGTGTGCTTGGATTGGACATCCTCAGAATAAATGTCGTAAGGGTCCTAGTTTGGTGATTTCAGATTAATTGGAACCCTTAGATGTGGTCTTCTACTTCCTTTGGAGTTTGCTTCCCAAATCAGAATTTCCCAGCTTCTATTCTCCTTATTCAGAATGTCAAATTCTGGGACCTCCTGTATATTAATCACCCCATCTGAAATTTCCAAGTCTAAAAAATGTGGCTGAATCAGAATTAACTTGGGTCTAATTAACTCAAAAACAAAATTGTTTGTAAGCTCAATGGGGTATAACTGACAATCCTGGCATTGGATTGAATCCTCCAGAAAATGTGATTCTGGATCCGTCATGTGAGCCCCAATAAGATCAATTTCCTCAATTATTGGGCCATCAAATAATCTATCGGATTCCTTAGACCTAATCGTCTCACAGAAATCATGTACTGTAAACTCACATGGGACTTTGCAAATTGAATCTTCACCATCAGAATCAAAGAAATCAAAATCCATATTAATGTACATCCCAAAATTATCCGTCACTTTCTGATCCATGGACACACATTTCCTTGTACCCCAGCTCAAGGATTTCAGGTGAAGAAATTGGATCATCCTTAATTGGTTGCTCTAATTCAATCTGGTCTGCCTCGTAACATGTGTCCCCCCAACAGGTGCCTGAGCGGGTTCTGACATTGGCTCTCTTGAAGGGGGTTCATCCTATGAATCATCCCATGATTGAACTAAAGCAGCCACAAATCTCATTCTCAATTTCACTAACTTCCCAAGTATAAACTCACCCAGGTTCTTATCCTTAACATCTTGGAGCCAATCCAACAAATACTTGTTCAGATCATCAATCATTTCAATCAGGGGCTCCAATTCTTCAAGGCAGGGTATTGGCTGAAGTACTAAAGATTGTATGGTTCCTCAAGTTAGCCAAAACCTTATCTTGAACCTGGTTACCCTAAACCAAATGACTTGCTTCAGGGTTGGGTGGGTTTGGGATCAGTGTAGAGGAGTTAACGAATTGAGATTCGTGATACCCTTCCTGATAATAGGTCATTTTGGATTGTTCAAAAGGTGGTGATGACCTAAAAGCAGTGTATTCAGGGAATGGGTAAGGATCAATGTATCCTCCTTGATTGTAGATCATATTAGGTTGTCCATGAAAGGGTAGCGATCTATAATCGATGTGGCTCTGAGAAGGATAGAAATCACAATCATAGTGTTCAGGGTTAGACCCTAAATGCATAGGTACAGAACTGTATCCCCAATCCGAGTTGTCCCGACTAACCGATGGTTGGTTACAGTACGAGTCAGGATAATCGTCATGTTGAGGATAACTCATAATAGGAGGGAAAGAGCGGGAATGCGTATAAAATGTGGAAGGATTCATGTTAGACGGGAGGAAGAAAGGCGCCCTGCAATACAAACAATAAAACTTGTCCTTAAGTGGGCTAGCCTAAAGACCTACAGACTCTCAAAACCCGTATTGAGATAAAGTGATGATTTGATCTACTTCTATCCGTTCAATCCAACCAGTTAGAGGGAGGGACTGGGGAGAAGGTTCTTCCTTCGGCTTGTGCCTCCAGTTCCTAGTGTACCCCCTAGCCACAATCGTTTGATTCTGCTGCCATAGCTAGACATCAGATTGAATAATAGAAACAGAGTAATAAAAAATAATCTCATTCTGGGCTCCGAAGAGTGAGTTGACTCCTAAGGCCAACGTCTACTCTGTTTTATTTAGGGCTAGGTTTGAATGTGCTTTGGAATGTGATGGGCCCTTTGTCTAGGCTGTGCCCTAAATGATTGATTGATGTGTGTGTGCATGCACAACCAGTGGTTTTCAAGCAAGATTATTTTTGATGCAGTGAATTTTAGGGTTCAAATCTTGCTTAGTAGCTTTTTAGGATTCAACTTTAGGTATTTTCAAACAAGTTTGGCTGGCACACCAGGTTTTGAAAGCACAGGTGAAGATGTTTTCCTTTGAAGCTTAAAAGAATGTGGAGTGCCTGGTAAATCACTAAGAGTTGAACCTATGTGGCAGCTACTTAATGAGTTGATTTTATGTTGAGTGGTGCGGCTCAAACAACTCAAACAATTGGCGATAGTTGCAGCACTGAGTTAGGCAGACAAAAATGATTTCTACTCTTTTATGTGTTGAATTATGTACCGGTTCAACAGATCGGAATCCAGTTGAGTAGAAGAAAAATCAATTAGGTTAAGTGCCTTGAATGTTGGGGTATGTTATGTGTATGTTGAAAATTACCCCACAAAATTATCTCTTTTTTTTGTATATAAGCGAGGGTGAAATGAGTGTGAGTGGAAATCCAAACAACCAAGCTAATCCTAGGATTTATGCAAATACCTAGGTTAATTGGAATTTGAATTTAATGTGACAAATGAAATCTATGGAGGGTGGAAAGAATGGGGAGCACTTATAGTTGTCTTCAACTGCACTTTACTCTGATCTACCGCTTGATCATTCCCTGATGGAGGTCTCTGCAAAACAATAGACATAAGAGAAAGCAAGTTAGAAGATCGTAAAGTACATGAAATGTGAAAAGAAGATCAAAAAAATCATTGCCTTCGCGGCAACGGCGCCAAAATGTTGAAACACTGGAGTACTACACTATCGAATTTGGTTTTGAAAACCTATCGTTGTAGTTTGAAAAACAAAGAACTCGGGTTCAACAAATATAATTTATATCAGAATAGAAATCCCAAGTCAAACTCAGGGAGGCTACGTCGATCTAAATCCGCAATTATATTTTTTTGTGTTTTTGTTAAAAAGTGGAGTAATTACAATGAAATGAAGTACTATAAACAATCAGAATAAGAGAGAGAGACAGAAAGAGAAAATATTCACTTGATACTTCAAAATATTTATACAATTAAGTAAGCGAGAAATTACACTAGAAACTAGGAAAACTATTACAACTAGAAAGCGGGAAAATTTTACTCTAGAAAGCAGGAAAAAGGAATGGGAGAGAGAAGTTATCCTCCTCGATGATTTCTTGGAGGACAAGCTGGACGGGACGATGCTTGGAAGATGAAGAACGGAGTAGGAAGAACGAGAATGAGGTAGCACGTCATCATGGTCGCGGGATCCACTTCCGAAATGGGGGTGAAAAATTGACTTTATCTCTTAAGGAGCATCTCGGATGTGGGACAAGCTTCTCTTGAGCTTTGGAGAGGGAGAGAAGAGAAAGAAGGGATGAGAAATTTGTATGGAGGGGGTCTCCTTTTATAGTTGCAAGGAGTGGGGGAATTTTGGTCATTACATTTTGAAAATCATTAATTCAGGACCTTTAGTGATGGATAAATCCATCACTAAAGGCCTAAAAGTGGCCTTCGTAGGTGGCACACACGTGCCCGCTCGCCTCCCAACGCCTCAACGCACGCTCACGCCCATCTGATCTTGGCCATCAGATTGTGAGACTGGATGACTGAGAGTGCTCATCGCCGCACCTCAACTGCACGCCTTGCACATGAGATCTCGCGTCACGTGGGGTGTCAGATAGCGCGTGGGTGTTATCGACTACGCACAGCCTTTGGATCTTCATCGCATAGCTGATCGTGCCTGCGCACCCGCTCCAATTTGAGGAGTGCGGGGGCTTGATCCCGCACCTCTTCGCCTCGTTAAGGCTCTCGGCCAACGTGTTACGGGCACATTTTTGTCTAGCGCACAACTTAACTGCATGCGCCTCGTCACCATTGGATCTTGATCCAACGGTGGAGAAGCGCTGGACAGAAGTGCTTAAGCAGATGCGTGCAGCCAGTTGGGCGACCGAGATGGTGCCACGTGGTGCCATCTTGTCCGTCCATCTTCTGATTGATGTAGATGGTGCCATGGGTATTGGATTGGATCGATTTTCATGCATTTAGGTTGCAATTGTCGATTTGAACCCATCCGTGCGGTCGAATTTGTCGTCTGAAGTGCAGATTAAAACCATCTTGGCCCTTGATCTTCTAGGGTTCTTTGGTCTTTATCTGATGCTACGGATATCTGATTAGGGTGATCTTGGAGTCATTGAACTCCACCCGTCGCCCTGATTAGATTCGTACAGTTGGATCTTCGATCCGAGGCCCCAATAAAAGTCGCCCTATCCCTAATCATAAAAGGAGACAATTAACCTCTATTTTATTCAGACTAATCTAAATGCAAGATGATGCATGTTATGCAATATTTATAGTATGTAATGCAATTTTATGCTTAAGAACATGCATAAAAAGACATTTTATGTAATATAAACATGTTTACATCACTTAGACAATGCGGTTACCTTGAGAAGTGGCACTAAAACCCAGGACCCCAAATCGACGACCCCTCCAGTGACCTCACTTCCTGAGATACTTGATTCTGAGGATGAGCGGGAGGAACCCAAGGACCAGGAGACTAAACCAATTCAAACCCAAACACCATACCTTGAGGCCTTGGAGAAAATGAATAAAAAGAAAAATGTAGTTGAGAATGAGGAGTTGTTAGAGATTTTCAAACAAGTTCAAATTAATATCCATCTCCTCGAAGTAATCAAGCATATCCCGGCTTACACTAAGTAATTGAAGGATGTCTGTATGTCTAAGTGTAAGATGAGAACCCAAGCACCTAGGAAGGTAGTGCTCTTAGAATAAGCTAATTCAGTAATATTGAGCAGCCTACCTCCCAAACAAATTGACCTAGGAGCACCCCTGATATCTTGTAATATCAAGGACATGACATTTGATAGAGTGCTCTTGGACTTAGGTGCTTCAATTAACCTAATCCTGACTACCCTTTATCACTAGTTTGTATTTGGGGAGTTGAAACCCACACCTGTGACTATCCAATTGGTTGATAGATCTATGAAAGCCCCGAAGGGGGTAGTCGAGGATGTAATTGTTCGGGTTAAGGATTTCTACTTCCCGGTCGACTTTTTCGTCCTCAACATGGAAGTCCGCGAACAACTACAAAAGACACCCATCATCCTAGGCAGACCCTTCTAAGCTATGGCTAAGGCGAACATTGATTGTGACACAGGATGCATGGAAATCACCTTTGGAGACGAACATGTAATTGGATATCTTCAGGGCAGCTAAGTCTTTTGATTGTGGCTGGGTTGAGGAGCACGATCCCGTGGAACATCTGGTTGAAGAATGCCACACTCTTTGCTCTTTAGCAGACCATCTGACTCAACCAGTTGATAACTACCCTAACCCATCTCAATCTGTGGAGGTGGACCTTTGTAGAGCTGATTACCTTCAGCAACCTCCATTTGAGGAGATTGATGTTGATCAACTCCTGCCTTTCCCTTAACTGTCAAATGTTGTCCCACCTACACCCGAACTAAAGCCTTTGCCCGATAATCTCAAGTATGTCTTCCTAGGACTTGACCAGACCTTCCTTGTGATTATCAATGCCCATTTAACTAGGCATCAAGAACTTAGGTTGACTGCAACCCTCTCTGAATATCAGGCAGCCATTGGGTGGACAATTTCTGACTTAAGGGGAATTAGCCCTACCTATTGCACTCACAAGTTCTATTTGGAAGATGGAGCTCGAACTTCTCACCAGATGTAGAGACGATTGAACCCGAATATGTGAGAGGTCATTAAAAAAGAAATACTCAAGTGGCTTGATGCTGACATATTTACCCAATTTTCGATAGCCCCTGGGTGAGCCCCAACCAAGTTGCTATTGCACCTGAGGATCAAGAGAAGACCACATTCACTTGCCCATATGGCACATTCGCATTCCATCATATGCCATTCAGGTTATGCAACGCACCCACTACCTTTCAGCATTGCATGCTAGCCATCTTTTTAGAGATGGTGGGTGAATACCTGGAGGTCATTATGGATGATTTCTTCGTGTTTGGGAACTCATTCGACCATTATCTTAGTAACTTAGAAAAGATCCTGAAGCAATGTATCAAGGTCAACCTAGTTTTAAGCTAGGGAAAGAGCCATTTTATGGTTCAGGAAGGGATTATCCTCGGTCACATCATCTCGCATAGGGGCATCGAAGTTTATTGAGCTAAGGTTGATTTAATTTCCAAACTTCCACCCCCTAACCCGATTAAGCAAATCCGATCTTTCCTAGGACATGCTGGCTTCTATAGAAGATTCTTTAAGAATTTTTCCAAACTTTCTAAGCCCTTGACTGACCTTCTAGACAATGGCACCCTTTTTCACATGATACCTGATTGCTTCAAGGCCTACAACAAGAAAAGAGGGGGATCGGTGCTGAAGAAGTTAATACTTCGGTATAGGGGGAGCTCTTGGTTACTGAGATTGAAAATCTCCACTGAAGTGGTAGCTATTACCAAGAAAAAGGATGGAAGATCTTTTGCGGCAGTTGTGAATGGAGGAACGGGTTCCCACGACTTTAGAACATAATTTGAAGAGGCTCCAGAGTCTAAAAAGAGAAAACAACACCATGTCCATGAGGTCATGGAGGAGTTGGCAGAAGCGGTGGAGCGATCTGACAGGGTGGTGGAGGATGATGCTAACATGAGAGGGGATCATGAAGGGGACAATGCAATGGAAGGTGTGCAGGGAAGGACTCAGAGGGACAGGCAAGAGGAGACGGCAAGGGAGACATCATCAGTCAGTGTTTTGTGAAACCTTAAATTTGGTGTTGGATCATCTACTAGAGAGAAGGCTGTCAGATCTCCATATAATTTAGGAGGACGCATGGTTGGGGTTAAAAAGGTCCTAGATGAGATAGCCATTGCAACCATTCTGAAGGTGGAGCATGTTGAAAAAGTAGTTGTGGGTGATGACTAAGTGATGGGATGAAGAGCCTTACTTGGAATGTGCATGGGCTACGCAATAGGGTTCGGAAAGCATCGCTGGTGCGCTACCTACGGGAATGGGAGGTGGACTGCGCCATCTTTCAAGAGACACATCTTGAGCAAGGGGATGCCTCCATGTGGTTCTCCCTGCTGCAGGTAGGCCAGGCAGATGTAAAACAAGGTGCAGCAGTGGGTAGATTAGGAGGCATGGCAATATGGTGGAAACGCTCATGCCTTTAGCAGATAGAGACATGGAGTGAGACTTTCCAATTGACCTACAGATTTAGAACTGCGTGCGGGGAGCATGATATGTTCCTTACATGCATCTACGGTCCATGTGATGCCAGTTGGAGAGAATTGTTGTGGGAAGAACTAGGGCATGTGGCAGTAAGACTGAATAGGAAGCCAAGGCTTGTAGGGGGTAATTTTAATTGCACCTTGTCAAAAGGAGACAAGGCGAGTAGAAGGGTGGATTAGTCATCGCTTGGCTTCCATTTGGCGATTTCAGATCTTGGTCTAAACGAGTACCCATCTTCTGGAGTAGAATTTACATGGAAGAATGGTAATGGGCAGATGTCAAAGTTGGATCATTTTTTTGGTAATTCCAATTTGTTGGAGAGATTCCAACTATCGTCAGTTATGGGCCTGGATCGACCATTTTCAGACCACACCCAACTCATGTGGGATTGTGGGGAGAGTTTGTCTTTTGGTACCTACTTTAAATTCAGGAAGTCTTGGTTGAAGGAGGAAGGCTATAGGGATATTATTGCTCGATGGTAGAGTTCCGAATGAGTGGAGGGGTCAGCAACTTTCAGACTAGCTACTATGTTGAGGGAAGTGAGATCCTTGCTAACGGAGTTTAGACTCACATCTGAAATTGTGAGAGATAAACGACAAATGGAGGTGTTAGAGAGGGTGAAATGCCTGGAAAATAGAGAGAATTTGGGTCTACTATTTGAGGAGAGAGGTCAGCGAGCCCTGTGGCAATCGATGGTGGTGGAGGAGGATTTGAAGAGAGAAATTGACTGGAGGGAGAAGTCCAGACAATTGTACCTAAGAGAAGGGGATGCGAACACCAAGTTCTTTCACTTAGCAGCCAACTCTAGGAGGCATTATAACCTTATTTCGTCGTTGAGAGTTGGAGAGCAAATACTAACTTCTATGAATGACATCCAAAGGGAAGCAATCAGATTTTCTAGGGAGTCTACTAGATCCTCGGGGAAAGGGCAGTGGAGGATGGCATTTTCAGATTTGCCAAGAGTGGGAAATGTGGAAGGAGACAAGCTGATAATGCCCATTTCAGAATAAGAAGTGCTTGAAGCCATGCAGAATTTGAATGCCGAAGGATCTCCTGGCCCAGATGGGTTCCAGATCTTCTTTTATAAGGAATTCTGGCTAATAGTTAAACATGATGTCATGGAGGTCATAAGAGAGTTTCAAGGGAGTAACTCCGGGTTTGAGAGAATCAATAGATCGTATCTCTTCCTCTTACCGAAGAAACCGGGGGCTGAGAGCTTAGTGGAGTTCAGAACGATTGCATTATCTAACTCCATCTACTTAATTATTGGTAAAACTTTGTCCAATAAACTGAAGAAGGTATTGAAGGAGTTGATCAGCCCCGTTCAGTCTGCTTTTCTCCCTGACAGATCTCTACAGGAATCCTTTTTGATTGCACAGGAGATAGTCATGGGATGGCACCGAAGGAGATGTAAGGCCTTTATGTGGAAGGTGTACTTCAGAAGGGCCCATGATTTGATCTCTTGGTCCTACTTGTGGGAAATAATGAAGAGAAGAGGCTTCCCTTGCCTCTGGATTCAATGGAAGAAAAATGCATAACTATTGCATCTTTTTCTCCATTGATCAACGGGAAACCATGTGGTAATTGGATCCAGCCACAATGTGGAGTTCGGTAAGGCTGTCCTTTATCTCCTCTAATTTTTAATTTGGCTATAGACACTCTTGCTAGATTTGCATGTAAACTATCCACGGCAGGAGTGGTGAGAGTGTACTCGATGACAAATGCTTGCGCCTTGGCCTCGATTCTACAATATGCTGACAACATGGTCATCTTCATGGAGGGGGGAAAAGAGGAGGCTGGCATATCGTACAATATGGTGTCCATATTTGGGGAGATTTCCAGCTTAAAGCTTAATGGTGACAAATCCTCATTGATTTCTTTTGGCATGGAAGGTTGGGAATGGGATGTGCTATCTGATAGACTGCACACGCCAACTACTATGCTTCCTGTGAAGTACTTGGGGCTGCCATTAAGAGACTCAAAGCTGAAGAAAAATGATTGGAATGTTTTGTTTGACAAAATCTTAGCCAAATTGGAAAATTGGAGCGCTCGTTTCCTCTCGAAGGGAGGTAGACTGATCCTCCTTAACATGGTTGTCACGTCTATCCCAGTTTTCTATTTTTCCATGTTCAGAGAACCAAAATTTGTTTGGAAGAGACTGGATGTGATACATAAAAGTTTCTCTCGGAAAGGGGCAAAGTGTGATGGGAGGTTTCTCCAACAGGTGAGGTGGCAGCAGATGTGCAGACCAAAGAAAAATGGTGGCTTGGGGATACGTTCATTGCAAGAATTTAACGACTCTTTACTGCTGAAATGGGTAATCAAATTGCTTAAGGGGGGCCAGCAACACTTGGTTAGATTTGATTTGGGATTCACATGGCCCTTTGCAGGTGGATTGAGCATGGTTGAATCCACGCAAACCTTCAGCTTTCTGGAGTTTAGTTGTCAAGGCTTTGCAGAATAACTAGAATCATTTCCAGCTAGTGGTTGGAGATGGCTCACGCTTTGTTTTTTGGACTGATGATTTGTCACAGCTGGGCCTGCTGAAGGAGAGGTATCCGCGTGCCTTTGCTACTACACCAAACAAATCAGCATTAATGGCTTCTTGCTGGGATGCTGAACATGTGGTGTGGGCTCCTGCTGGCTGCAATGTGCGTGATAGTGGCAGAACACGTGAAGAGGTTGACAGAATGATACAAGAGCTAGATGCTTTTGAACCAAAGGGTGGTTTGGACAGATTTCAGTGGTCTACTGGGAGGTATTCTGCTGCTGAAAGTTACAAGATCCTGATGCATGAGAGGGTTCCTGCAACGTGGTTGAGAATGTGAACTAGTGCACATAGATATGGACGTTACGTATACCCCTCAAAGTCAAGGTCTTCCTGTGGCTATGTCGAAATGGACTTGTTACAGGGGAATTACGGCAGAGAAGGATAGGTACCCAACCAATGAATTGCCCTCTTTGTACTTTTGATACTGATAATGTGAGGCATCTTTCCTCTGCTTGCTTAGTGACGGAGCAAGCTTGGAGGGCTGTCTATGGATATCCCTTACCCACGTGGGATGACTTATGGAGAGATCTCCATATGAAAGGACATCCACATTCAGCAATGGCAACTGTGCTTTGGGTTGTGTGGAAATTTAGAAACAAGATAGTGTTCAAAGGGGTATCAATGTGTGTGGGAAATATTGAGAGAGGGTGTGAATCTCTTATTATTAATGAGTGGAAACAGTGTCCACTGCACCTGTTTTACAAACCCTAGACTTGTCCTAAGACTTTGAGATAATGTGCGGTGCATCAGATTTTGCTGTCGGCACAGTCCTAGGACAAAGAAGAGAGAAGAAACCTGTGGTGATCTACTACACGAGAAAAACATTAGATGAGGCTTGTTTGCACCTCAAAACACGCCTGTAATAACGCCTTCTTGTGCTATTTTCTAGCATTAACATTGCATAATAGGATCCTGTAATCGCATTTGTAAAAACACTTGCATGCATGCATTTAATCAAGAGAGGAAGAGGAGTGAAACAATCGCCTACATAGTTACATTTTTTTTCAAGTGCCTCCTTGCAAAATCACCCTCTTTTTATTTTTCCTCTTGATTTCTTCTTTTCTCTCCTTCCCGCGGCTGCGTCCTTCCCGCGGCTGCACTCTTCCCGCAGCTGCATGCAGCAGCCACGCAGCACCTCTTCCCGTCACGTCTCCCTGCCAACGCCGCTCCCTACAGCTGCAACTCGCACGCCCTCTCCCTGCTGCAGCCAACACGCCCCTCTCCCCTCCTCTATAAGTAGCTGCAGCTTCATCCTCGCGACGTAGCGGCAGCAGCTGCTGAAAAAAACCCGCAGCCACCTTCCTCGCCCGTTCTCCCCTCCCATACGCCGGCCCTCCGTCGAGGAGGCACCCGACGAGCAGGAGAACCCACTGTGGTGCTCACCACCACAGTGGGAACACCACCACAGTGGGAACACCACCGCCCAGCTCTTCAACGAGCAGGTGGGCGTGGTGTTTTCTTTTCTCTTCGTTTTCATCTCCACGCCATTGCTGCCGCTTCAAGCTCCGAAGCTTGAAGCAGCAGCAGCAGCACCCCCCGCCTCCTCCGCGACCTTCCCCGCAGGCGCGCAACCCTCCGCACACGTCTGCAGGCCCGTTCTCCGCCTCCGTCTCCGTTCTGTCCGCCTCGCAGTTGCACCCGTAGCCCGCCGCCGCGCGCACTGCAGCGGCCGGCTACGGCCTCACGCCGACCCCTGCCCCCCTCCGCGACCCTCCGCGACCACCTGCAGACCTCCTCCACGCTCGCTCCTCCGCGCCATCGCCCGCTCGTCGACTTCGCGCAGGCCTGCAGAACCCTGCGCGAAGGCGCGCCCGCACCCGCCGTCTTCAGACATCCACCTCCACCTTCAGACGACGCGGCGTCAGACGTCCGCCGCCGCGAGCAGACGACTTAACTCGCTGCCATTGTCCGCGCTCTCGATCTCTCCAGCCCGCTCTCTCTCTCTGCTGATCTCTCTCTCCCGCTCTCTCTCTCTCACGTATTCTCTCTTTTGCACTCACAGACACACACTACACCAACACACACACATCTTCACCGACACACACACACACTTACACTATACGTATAGCTATATATAGTAACATATATATACTTATATACATCTATATATAATATATACATACATATATATATATATATATATATACACTTATATACATAGTAACATCTATAGTTATGTATACATACATATATATATAATATATATACATATATATATAATATATATATATATATATCTACTTATATATATCTATATACTTATACATATACTTATATATATATACATATATACTTATATACATATATATATATACATATCTATATACATATATATATCTAGATACATATATACTTATATACATATATATATATATACATCTATATAGTATTATATATATATACTTATATACATATATACATAGCTATATACATATATACATACATATATATATATACATATACACCTATATATATATATATATATATATAATACATATATATCTATATATATCTATACATATATACTTATACATTTATATACATATAGATATATTTACTTATATACATACATATGTACATATATTTTCATGTTATTTACTATACGCTGTATCACGGGGATATCTGCACCAGTTGCTGATATTCCCTGATACACGCGTACAAAAAAAAGCATGGTCCCATACATCATCCATCCTCCATCCACACTCCACGCTGCACATAGTCGTGTTGGTTGCGTCTCTCTAGACGTCAACTGACTCGACATAGTGCTACACTCCATCGTCACCTCCATCCCCACCCCTTTATATATATACTACATATAAATATATATCTATAGATACTATATTTACTTTCTATCTGTTAGCTTCCTTCTTAGTAAAAAGATAAAAAAAGGTATAAAAGTGAAAAGATAATCTTTGATTTGCAGGTACCCCGTCTAGCGAGTAGCAAGACTTGTTTTGGGACTCTGTTTGGCTAAAAGCCAAGGACACAATTTTGAGGGTGTGCCTCAAGAACAAGGATTACCATAAAAAACCTAAATAAGAAAAAAAACACCAAAAACACAATAAACGAACGGAAGAGACGCGTTTTAAGGAAAACGTAGAAACTCGACTTTAACCCCACTTCCCTGAGTTCGACCCTGGGCCTAAAAGTGACCAGATAAAATTAATTAGGCCAGGTTAAAAAATTTGTAAAGAGATGGTTAGGTCTGAATTAGGTTAACCACTATACATATTTCAACGATAAAAACATCATATTAACAACCTATCCAGTCCGACCCATCATGACTTTTCTGGCGCCGCTGCCGGGGAGGTGCGCTTTCGAGTAAGTTTCTATCCAATTCCTTTAAATTTGTCTCTTCTCTCTTCACGGGTATCGTTGTTTTTTGGTGTGCAGGTGAACTTGGTGGAAGGAGAAGGAAAGCAGACGAAGTCGGGAACGAGAGCAGATCCAAGGCGGGAATGAGAGCGTGAAGACGCCGACATCGCATTGGAGCTTCGCACACATTGCCGAACAAGTAGGTTTTCTTTTCTCATCAAATTAGGGTTAACTTGCCACCACAATAAAAAAAAAAAAAAATTAAAAACTAAAAACTAGAAAAACTTCTTGGGATTTCTTGAGGGCAAGTGGATTAAAATTAACTTGATTGATTGGTTGTCTTCACTCCCACTGCCCCGGGATTTTCCGCCTTACTTCGCATAGCGAAAATCCGAGAATCTTGATTCTTAGATTTTTCGCCGTGGGAAGTATTCTTTGAGGCAAAGAAAAAGATTGCTTGTATCCCTCTTTTGCCTCACTTATCTTTAATTCAGGATCACATTTTTGGTGGGGAGACTTGGAATTGAGTTGATTCCAACCCCACCACGACTTTTCAAACTTGCCTGTGATTCGATCCTGAATACTTCAACCCCAACAATTTTATTTTCTTTATCTTTTGGTTGAAGCCTTGTGTGTGGAAATCATTTCTGGTGATTGGGAGCACTTGAATTGAAGTGCTTTGGCTCCCTGTCACATTGATATAAAACTGATTCGTGCACCCACACTCAGAAATCTCCATTTAGGGTAGCCCATTGCATTTTAGCATGCATTAACTAACTGATAATTGAAGAAGGGTTTCTTGGGTTTTAGAAGGAAAACCTGTATTTTTGCAAAAACCCGGAGATTGGTTGAATTGGTAATTCAGCAAAACCCTAAAATTCATACTACTTAAGGCTGAACTCTAAAAACCATTCGCCAATAAAAACTTCAATTCGGGGAGATTTCCCCATTGCATGCTTGTTCTTACACACTCTTAAAATCAATCACTTGGGCATTACCCGTAAACAACGCCCTTCACATTCCAAAAGCACTTGACCCTAAGCCTCTAATTAAAACTGATAGTAACTTGACCCTTACTGAGGATTGGAGGTCTAACTACCTGTGTGTAGCGACTACGTGCTGGTGAGAGTTCCCGCGTGCTATCAGGTGTCTAAGACTGGGGCAAACGGCCTTTCAATCTGGCCCGGTGGTTCCGCGGTGCTCGCATTCGGTTCCGTAATTCGTGATAGTAGGTAACTTAGATCTTTAGGTCTAAGGGCATATTGTAGAGGTTAGGAACTTGACTGTATTGATTTGTAATCAAGTGTACCTTTGCGGCGTCATTTCTCTCATCCCTACTCCCTTCTCATCTCCCCAATTCTTCCTGCGGTAGTGCATGTTTGGGAGGAGGTCACAAAACCCTGAACTATTTGAATTGACTGATAAATCTAGAAAATAAGTCGAATCGTCCTCCTCCTCCACAAACATGGCTGCACACCCACCCCCAAATCCCGAGGGAGGAAACCGCCCTCAGAACCCACCAGGTGGTGGAGCCTTAGATCCCATAACCCGCCTCCAAGCCCAAATGGAAATGTATAATGAGCAAATCGAAGCCATTCGGGAAACATTGGAGGAAATGCAGAACCCTCCCGAACAGGAGGAGCCTAGGTCTCTTAGCTCTTATCAGAATCCCGCTGCTACAGAGACCATAGGACAAATCCGGGTCCCCATGGGCGGGGACGACTTTGAATTAAAACCAAATATAATTGGCCTAATCAATTTTCACTTTCATGGTCTTGCAAGTGAAGACCCATTTCTCCACTTGGAAGACCTAACCCGACTTGCTGAAACCGTTAAACCAAGAAATGTCGGGTTATCTATAGTCCTCATGAAGATGTTCCCGTTTTCATTACGGGATAAAGCGTCGCAATGGTTACGCACCCTTGGGAGAACCATCCACTCGTGGGAAGAGATGCGAACAGCGTTTCTCAAGAAGTTCTTCGCAATCGGGCGGACCAATGCGCTTCGTCGTGCTATCACTTCATTTACGCAACAAAACGGCGAACAATTTCATGAGGCATGGGAGAGGTATAACGACCTCCTCAGGAAGTGTCCGCACCACGGTCTGCCTAAGTGGCATATAGCCCAGATTTTCTACTATGGGCTAAATGAGACTTTGAAGCAGATTGCAGACGCTTCCTGCGGAGGGAACTTTATGAATAAAGACGAGAATGGAGCATTCGAGCTGTTTGAAAATATGAGTGAAAACTCGATGAACAATGCTTCCATTGTCGCCTTTAATCGTACCAGCCAGCCCCGAAATGTCCACGAAGTTGACATGGGACCCTCCCATTCATCCACTGATCTAAGCCTTATTGCACAAAAACTGGATGAAGTCTCCGTCGTGCACAAGAAGCTGGACGAGCTTCTGGCCAACCCCGCTCGATCTATGGCAAACACCACCTCTTCACCACTTCGTCACAATCCAAGTTCTTCTAATACCAGGCTTATCCCGAGAAACCCCGTTAGACCTTCCTTACCGAGTGTCGCGCCAAGCGACTCGGTAAGTCATGTGGAACTGGCTTCTGCGAGCCAGTATTTCGACACGGAGGACCAAGCCTCCGTGGGCTCGGACGCATATCTACATGCGGACGCGTCTACTGGCATAGAAGATGCTTGCGCCCTGGGGAACAACCCGTTCTCTACCACTTATAACCCGGGGTGGCGTAATCATCCGAACTTTGCATGGTCCAACAACCCACAGCGCCAAAACCCCGCGGGTGGACCAATGCGACCGTCCGCACCCGTCATCCCAAGGGTCCAGTTTAATCCTATGGCAAATCCGCCATCAGGCCCTTGCGTACCACAAACTGAACACGCATCAAGCCCTCTTGACAAATTGATGCGAATGATGACGGAAATGTCAAAGCGCCATGAAGAGAACATGACCTCTCTTCAGCACCAATTGGCGCAGCAGAATGCCGAGATCAGTCAACTACGCATGGCGACTCGATCTCAGGGCACTCTTCCCGCCCAACCTGTTCCAAACCCGCGAAATTTCGTGCCCCGTGGTTCTCAAGCACAGGTACGACCTTCTCAGGGACAGGTTAATCAAGTTCTGCAAGCTCCGAGCATTCCACCGGGATTTCAGGCTAATCCTGCTGCAGCACCACACTCTTATATCCCCATTGCAAACCCTCCTCCACCGTATGATCCCACTGGACCCGCATCGTCCAATGCTATCACTACGAGGAGCGGTAAGCAGACCGTCGATCCGCCTCGACCTGATCCTGGCCCATCTTCTTCATCACCCTCTCATTCGGGATGCATACCGCATTCGCGAGAGGATGATGCACCAAAACTTGTGCCAGAATCAGTCCCATTCCCTGAGGCTCTACTAAGGGAGCCAAAAGGCAAAAAGAAAAATACGCAGGCCTTTGACAACCTACGTAATTTGTTCAGGGATGTAGAAATCAAGGTACCCCTGCTCGAGGCAATCGACCACATACCTACTGTCGCTCGATTTTTCAAAGACTACACAACACCCAGGCGATAGTCAAAGAAGACTAAGAATCCGGTGGTTCTCTCGCCTCATGCGAGTTGTGCTATACTGTCAAACTTACCACCGAAGCAGAAAGATCCGGGCACACCACTGATTTCCTGTAGCATCCAAGGCTGCAGTTTTAACCGTGCCTTGCTTGATCTAGGATCTTCCATCAATCTCATACCGACCATCATGCTCAAAAAATTTTCCTTGGGAAATCTGAAACCCACCCCTGTCACGTTACAGTTGGCAGATCGTTCTGTCAAAATCCCGAAGGGTGTGGTGGAAGACGTGGTGGTTAGGGTCAACAGTCTCTGTTTTCCTGTTGACTTTCTTGTTTTAGATATGGAAGTTCCTAGTTCACTTTCTGATTGTCCGATCATCCTCGGTCGACCTTTCTTGGCCACAGCCCGCGCCCACATCGACTGCGAGTCGGGCTGTATTGAGATTGCCGTTGGATCTGAGAAGCTCAAGCTTAACATATTCAAGGCAGCCAAGAACTTTGATTGCGATTGCATTGAGGATGACACGTCTGACGAGGACATGGCCGTCAGCGCGTGTATCGGACTAATTGGGACCTATTCGGACTGCTGCGGATTACCTATAAACACTGATAACTGCCTGACCAACGCATACTGTGACGTTCCCCAATCCCTCCCTTGTCCAGTACCTTCTCCTGGCCAGACTTCTGACGAGGTTTTCTCCGCTTCCCATACCTCGTGGTCTGAGTCATATCCGGGCTACTCACTGTCGGTCCATACTCATGAAGACCGAATTGCCCTTTCTTCCCCGCCAAATCAGGCGGATTTACAAATCCACACTGGGACCTTGAGCCCATATACTTCTCACTGGGGCTATTCATTTTTGGATCCATCTATCCAAGAAGCCCCTCTTCTTGGCCAATCTGAAGGCCAGTTTCTTCCTCCTAACTTGTTCTCCTACCCGTATGGGACACTCTCGTCCCAAGAAATGCCAGATCCTTTCCCATCCACTCCCGAGCTAAAAGTGCTGCCTAATACACTCAAGTATGTTTTCCTGGGACCAAATGAAACGCTCCCTGTAATCATCAGTTCAAAATTAACCATGGAGCAGGAGTGCAAACTAACTAAGGTCCTCCTAGAACACAAGGCAGCTATTGGATGGTCTTTATCAGACTTATCTGGTATTAGTCCCTCCTACTGCACTCATCGTATATATACGGAGGAGGAGGCTCGACCTTCTCGCGAGATACAACGACGTCTCAACCCTAACATGCGGGAGGTCGTTAAGAATGAAATCATTAAGTGGCTGGATGCGAGTATAATCTACCCGATCAGCGATAGCCCCTGGGTGAGTCCGATTCACGTTGTGCCCAAAAAGGCAGGACTCACCATCCGTGTCAATGACAGGGGCGAATCCATCCCTACACGCACTCCTACATCTTGGAGAGTGTGTGTAGATTATAGGAAACTCAATGCTGCAACCAAGAAAGATCACTTCCCGCTACCATTTATTGACCAAATCCTAGAGCGGTTAGCGGGAAATAAATTTTTCTGCTTCCTGGATGGATTCTCAGGATATAACCAGGTGGCAATAGACCCCCGAGACAAAGAGAAAACCACTTTTACCTGCCCTTTCGGCACCTTCACCTTTAGAAGGATGCCGTTCGGACTTTGTAACGCGCTAGCAACTTTCCAGAGATGCATGCTGGCGATATTTCATGACATGGTGGGTGACTTTCTCGAGGTCTTCATGGATGACTTTTCAGTCTTTGGACCATCTTTCGACGAATGTCTTGCCAACCTGACTCGCATCCTTAGGAGATGTATTGATGTAAACCTCGTGCTTTCCTGGGAAAAAAGTCATTTTATGGTGCACGAGGGAATTGTTCTTGGACATATCATCTCCGATAGGGGTATCGAGGTTGATAGAGCTAAGCTCGATATCATTGCTGATTTACCTGTGCCTGGTTCTGTCAAACAAATCCTCTCCTTCTTGGGACACGTCGGTTTCTATAGGAGATTCATCAAAGACTTCTCCAAAATTTCTGGACCCTTATCTCATCTCCTATCAACCGACGTGCCCTTTGACATGGGCCCTGACTGTATGCAAGCATTCACGCAGCTGCGTAATGCTGTCACCAAGGCCCCTGTTCTCCAGCCGCCTGATTGGTCCCTCAACTTTGAACTTATGTGTGACGCTTCAGACCTTGCAGTCAGAGCCATCCTGGGACAAAGACGCGATAGACACCCCTTCGTGGTATACTACGCCAGTAAGACGTTGGACGAGGCCCAACGTAATTATACTACCACTGAAAAGGAACTACTGGCAGTCGTCTTTGGGCTGGAAAAATTCCGTTCTTACCTTCTGGGCTCTCACGTTATTGTTTTCACTGATCACGCAGCCATTCGCCATCTCATGCACAAGAAGGATGCCAAGCCTAGACTGATTCGTTGGATCCTTCTGCTCCAGGAATTTGACATTGAGATTCGTGATAAGGTCGGAGCCCAGAATGTTGTGGCTGATCACCTTTCCAGACTGGACCCTGACCATATTGGACTTACTCTGCCAATTAATGAAGTTTTTCCTGATGAGCACCTATTGGCAATAAATGTGGCAAGAGGACCGTGGTATGCCGACATTGCCAATTACCTTGCTTCTGGATCTCTTCCACGTGGCTGGCCTAAAAACCAGCGCGAGCGTCTCATGGCAGAGGCAAAGTATTATTTCTGGGATAATCCACTTCTTTTTCGGATAGGTGCTGATCAAATCATCCGTCGCTGTATTCCTGACAGTGAGTTCCCCAGTGTGCTATCCTTCTGCCACGATCAGGCCTGTGGAGGCCATTTCTCTGGGAGGAAAACTGCAGCCAAGGTGTTGCAGTGCGGTTTCTTTTGGCCCTCCCTTCACCAGGACGCACACACTTATGCCAAACATTGCACTAGGTGCCAGTCATTAGGGTCAATGGCACGTCGTGACATGATGCCCTTGCAACACATCCTAGCTGCGGAAATCTTTGACATCTGGGGAATTGACTTCATGGGTCCCTTTCCTCCATCCAACGGCTTCGAATTCATCCTCGTGGCCGTCGACTATGTTTCAAAATGGATCGAGGCTATTCCCGCGCGCCGTTCTGACCATGTTATCTCCACCCGATTCGTCAAAAACCATATCTTTGCACGTTTTGGGATCCCTCGGGCCATTATCTCGGATGGAGGAAGCCACTTTACCCATGCTTCTTTTCGGGCACTTCTGAGGAGGTACGGAGTCCACCATCGTATCGCATCCCCGTATCATCCTCAGACAAACGGCCAGGCGGAAGTGTCGAATCGGCAAATCAAGCAGATTCTCCAGAAAACGGTTCGGCCTGACCGTAAGGATTGGTCCGACAAGCTGACTGACGCACTTTGGGCGTATCGGACCGCCTTCAAGGCTCCCCTTGGTATGTCTCCATATAGAATCGTTTACGGGAAGCCTTGTCATTTGCCTGTGGAGTTGGAGCACCGCGCTTATTGGGCGGTTCGCCAATGTAACCTCGACCCAGACTTGTGTGAACGAGAAAGGAAACTCCAACTCCAAGAGCTGGAAGAGCTCCGTCGTGAAGCCTATGATTCTGCTCTAACCTTTAAACAGCGCACTAAGGCTTTTCATGACAGCCATGTTCGGCGGAAGGAATTTGAGCCATCTCAGCAAGTTTGGCTCTATAATGCCCGACTCAAATTCTTTCCTGGGAAATTAAAGTCCAAATGGACTGGTCCTTTTCTGGTCTCAAGACCATTCCCCAATGGGGCCGTCGAAATCGAAGATCCCAAATCTGGGCATAAATTTACGGTCAACGGGCAGCGTTTGAAACCCTATCTGACTCATGAACCTGCCCCCGTTGGAGAAACCGTTGCCCTGCTGGAGGGTAACTAATTCTTTGCCTCATTCTGAGTCCAGCTGGGGACATTAAATTCAGCGCTTGTTGGGAGGCACCCTAACAGCACTCACCATCCACCATCACTTTTCACACCTCTATCGCAATCACTTCACTTTTCTCTTCACCACCCACCATCCACCCACCCTTCCACCCTGATCTATACCCTGAACCTCAGCTCTTGTTACCCGATCTTCCATCCTTCCTCTGCCTTTCCCTCCATGCATATGAGGACATAGCATTGTTTGGCATGGGGGGGTGGATAGGCATCCATAGGATCCGGGTATGTTATGGTATTATACAGTTCCCACCTATTTATAAATATGAAAAAAAAAAAAAAAAAAAAGCAAGAAGAAGAAAAGAAAAGAAAAAAAAATATATATATATATATTATAATAAATGGTGTTTAATAATGATCTTGAAGCTGAAACAAAAAGGCAATAAGTGTTTATGGATATTCAACCTCTGTTTTGAAGAATTTCCAGGCCACAGAAGCTTGATTCGCTCAGGCTCGGCTTAATTCACTTAAAGTATTGACGAAATAGATCAAAGTCTCTCTTAACTAAGGACGAATTCTTGTACCTGAGACACCAGTACGGGATCCGTTGGTTTGCTTTTTCTTGAGAGCGTAAGTAAATTTGGTTCACACTACACATATCAAGAAAGACCAGGTGAACATAAGATCCAACCCTAGTGTTCATTAGGGAAGGTGGAGTCCTTACCTGTGCGTGCAGGTAGACTTTTTATCCCAGCATTTAGTCTTGTGTTTAGGAATGACTCTTTCCACCAAAAAGAAACTCTCCCACCAAAAAGAAAAATAAGTGTGCTCCTTCAAAATGTGTTGTAAGAGATATACTGACACGTGTTTCAAAAAAAAAAAAAAAAAAAAAAAGAGAGATGTTTTAGAAGAGTCAGTATATCTCATAAATGTCTGCATACTTTGTTTTTCGGTGAGCCAAAAAAAAAAAAAAAAAAAAAAAAAAATCAGTAAATGGGAGTTGAGTTTTCCGTAATCATCTTAAGGGTCAATCCAAAAACACGAGCTGAAACTGGGACCAACTTGTACTTAAAAATTCGTGAAACCCTGGGAGTGAGTCTTAAGGTTCATCTGGTCAGTCTTGATCCTTCACTATGCACAACCATAACCTCTTGAGCTCTCGAGTGCGGCAAAAACCTCCTGGGTCCTGAAAATCGTACTTAAGGTTTAAATATCAAGTGTCCTGGTTAGTTGAGAGATGATCTATGTCATGTGAGACTTAAAGTACTGGTAGTCTTCTTTACAATTGGTTCTCACAATATTCCATAATAAACACACCTGTATCACCTCAGAAGAAAATCTTCAGCTTAAGATCATTTCTAAATACTATTTTGCTAGGGACTAGCAAAAGATAGGCATGGGGGTATATGTTTGCACCTCAAAACACGCCTGTAATAACGCCTTCTTGTGCTATTTTCTAGCATTAACATTGCATAATAGGATCCTGTAATCGCATTTGTAAAAACACTTGCATGCATGCATTTAATCAAGAGAGGAAGAGGAGTGAAACAATCGCCTACATAGTTACATTTTTTTTCAAGTGCCTCCTTGCAAAATCACCCTCTTTTTATTTTTCCTCTTGATTTCTTCTTTTCTCTCCTTCCCGCGGCTGCGTCCTTCCCGCGGCTGCACTCTTCCCGCAGCTGCATGCAGCAGCCACGCAGCACCTCTTCCCGTCACGTCTCCCTGCCAACGCCGCTCCCTACAGCTGCAACTCGCACACCCTCTCCCTGCTGCAGCCAACACGCCCCTCTCCCCTCCTCTATAAGTAGCTGCAGCTTCATCCTCGCGACGTAGCGGCAGCAGCTGCTGAAAAAAACCCGCAGCCACCTTCCTCGCCCGTTCTCCCCTCCCATACGCCGACCCTCCGTCGAGGAGGCACCCGACGAGCAGGAGAACCCACTGTGGTGCTCACCACCACAGTGGGAACACCACCGCCCAGCTCTTCAACGAGCAGGTGGGCGTGGTGTTTTCTTTTCTCTTCGTTTTCATCTCCACGCCATTGCTGCCGCTTCAAGCTCCGAAGCTTGAAGCAGCAGCAGCAGCAGCTAAACCGCGGCGACAGCAGCAGCAGCAGCACCCCCCGCCTCCTCCGCGACCTTCCCCGCAGGCGCGCAACCCTCCGCACGCGTCTGCAGGCCCCTTCTCCGCCTCCGTCTCTGTTCTGTCCGCCTCGCAGTTGCACCCGTAGCCCGCCGCCGCGCGCACTGCAGCGGCCGGCTATGGCCTCACGCCGACCCCTGCCCCCCTCCGCGACCCTCCGCGACCACCTGCAGACCTCCTCCACGCTCGCTCCTCCGCGCCATCGCCCGCTCGTCGACTTCGCGCAGGCCTGCAGAACCCTGCGCGAAGGCGCGCCCGCACCCGCCGTCTTCAGACGTCCGCCTCCACCTTCAGACGACGTGGCGTCAGACGTCCGCCGCCGCGAGCAGATGACTTAACTCGCTGCCATTGTCCGCGCTCTCGATCTCTCCAGCCCGCTCTCTCTCTCTGCTGATCTCTCTCTCCCGCTCTCTCTCTCTCACGTATTCTCTCTCTTTTGCACTCACAGACACACACTACACCAACACACACACATCTTCACCGACACACACACACACCCACACACACACTTACACTATACGTATAGCTATATATAGTAACATATATATACTTATATACATTTATATATAATATATACATACATATATATATATATATATACACTTATATACATAGTAATATCTATAGTTATGTATACATACATATATATATAATATATATACATATATATATAATATATATATATATATATCTACTTATATATATCTATATACTTATACATATACTTATATATATATACATATATACTTATATACATATATATATATATACATATCTATATACATATATATATACACACATATATATATATATATCTAGATACATATATACTTATATACATATATATATATATACATCTATATAGTATTATATATATATACTTATATACATATATACATAGCTATATACATATATACATACATATATATATATACATATACACCTATATATATATATATATATATATAATACATATATATCTATATATATCTATACATATATACTTATACATTTATATACATATAGATATATTTACTTATATACATACATATGTACATATATTTTCACGTTATTTACTATACGCTGTATCACGGGGATATCTGCACCAGTTGCTGATATTCCCTGATACACGCGTACAAAAAAAAGCGTGGTCCCATACATCATCCATCCTCCATCCACACTCCACGCTGCACATAGTCGTGTTGGTTGCGTCTCTCTAGACGTCAACTGACTCGACATAGTACTACACTCCATCGTCACCTCCACCCCCACCCCTTTATATATATACTACATATAAATATATATCTATAGCTACTATATTTACTTTCTATCTGTTAGCTTCCTTCTTAGTAAAAAGATAAAAAAAGGTATAAAAGTGAAAAGATAATCTTTGATTTGCAGGTACCCCCGTCTAGCGAGTAGCAAGACTTGTTTTGGGACTCTGTTTGGCTAAAAGCCAAGGACACAATTTTGAGGGTGTGCCTCAAGAACAAGGATTACCATAAAAAACCTAAATAAGAGAAAAACACCAAAAACACAATAAACGAACGGAAGAGACGCGTTTTAAGGAAAACGTAGAAACTCGACTTTAACCCCACTTCCCTGAGTTCGACCCTGGGCCTAAAAGTGACAAGATAAAATCAATTAGGCCAGGTTAAAAATTTTGTAAAGAGATGGTTAGGTCTGAATTAGGTTAACCACTATACATATTTCAACGATAAAAACATCATATTAACAACCTATCCAGGCCGACCCATCAAGGCTCAACGGAATTACACTGCCACAGAAAAAGAACTGCTCGCCATAGTCTTTGGGTCAGAAAAGTTTAGATCATACCTTCTAGGATCCCATGTGACGGTTTACACCGACCACTTGGCTATTTGACATTTGTTCGCCAAAAAGGATGCTAAACCTAGGTTCATCAGATGGATCCTGCTCTAGCAGGAATTTGACCTAGAAATATGCGACAAAGCTAGGCCCAAGAACGTTGTAGCCGACTACTTGTCCAGACTTCTCCCGGACCACATTGGACCCTCATTGCCCTTAATCGACACCTTCCCTGATGAACAACTTCTAGTCATGCAAGGAAGGAGGCTACCCTGGTATGCAAACTTAGTCAACTATCTAGCAGTAGGTTAGACTCCGCACAGCTAGTCTAGATAGCAACAGGATAAGTTCTTGGCTGAAGCCAAGCACTACTTCTCGGATGATCCTATGCTATTTAGACTCTATGTTGACCAGATCATTAGGAGGTGTATTCCTAAAGAGGAAGTCCAAAGTGTGCTATCCTTCTATCACAACCAAGCATGTGGTGGCATTTCTCTGGGAAGCAGATGGCTGCAAAAGTTTTGCAGCCCAGATTCTACTGGCCATCCTTATTCAAGGATGCACATAGCTTTGCATTCTCGGTGCCAGACATTAGGGACTTGAACAGGAAGGATATGATGCCCCTACAGCCCATTCTGATCGTCGAAATTTTCGATGTTTGGGGCATCGATTTTATGGGCCCCTTCCCACCATCCAATGGCTTTGAGTACATATTAGTCTTAGTGGACTATGTCTCAAAATGGATTGAATCCGTAGCCACCCGAAGATGTGACCATAAGGCTATCATGGACTTTGTTAAGCAAAACATCTTCTCTCGGTTTGGGATGCCGAAAGCCATGATCAGTGATGGTGCGAGTCACTTTATTTAAGCCCAATTCTGTGCCTTACTTAGAATATCTGGGGTTACTCATTGCATTGCCACCCCGTATCACCTGCAAACAAATGGCCAAACTAAGGTCTCTAATAGGCAAATCAAGAATATTCTGCAAAATGCTATGACACCTGACTAGAAGGATTGGTCCTCACGATTCGATGATGCCCTTTGGCCATACAAGACCACTTTTAAAACCCCGATAGGCATGTCGCCTTATCGATTGGTCTTTGGCAAAACTTGCCACCTTCCGGTTGAGTTGGAACATCGGGCATACTAAGGCTATTAAGCAGTGCAATATAGATTCCCAGTTGGCCGGAGCACAAAGGACACTCCAACTCTCTGAGCTTGAGGAAATCCATTGGGATGCTTATGAGAATAGTCAACTTTACAAAGAGAAGATGAAAGCCATCCACGACAGACACATTCATAGGAAAATCATTGAGCCCAATCAGCAAGTCTGGCTTTTTGATGCAAGACTAAAACTTTTTCCCGGGAAGTTGAGATCAAAGTGGATAGGACCATATCAGGTGGTCAATACTTATCCCAATGGGGTAGTTGAAATTGCAGATCCTAACACCGGGCAAACTTTCATAGTAAACAACCAAAGATTAAAACATTTTCTTGCTCAGGTTCCCCCAAAGGAAGTAGTCACCCTCATTGATGGTTGACACGAAGCTTCGCCCCGCTAGAGGCAATAAACTTAGGGCTTCCTCGGAGGCAACCTAGAAGATTCAAACTGATCAGTTACACGGTGGCACTAAGGTGATTTCTTTCTGTACCCCCTTACATACATTTATTTGCCAATGAGGACATTGTCCAACTTAAGCATGGGGTGGTGGTAATTCGCATTATCTGAGTTTATATTATTAGCTTGAATTATATATATATTTAAAAAGAAGAGAGAAAATTAGGAAGGAAAACTTAGGCATTAGGAGCTTGTCAACTCTAGGAAATAATACGAGAAGAACTTGAACACTTAGACCTTTCAGGCCTTTAGGCTTAATCGGCCCAGGTGTCCACTAAAATGTGGATTTAGCCCCGAGTCCTTGCAACCTTAATTTACATTAATCTGATCAATAAAGTAGGGTGATAAGTATACGACTTGTCAGCCTGCCCTCTAACTCGGAGGGGCTTTTCGTATAAGCATTTCCACACATTTTTGCACTAAATCACTCCTCGAAGATCTTAACAGAAATTGGGTAACTAATGAACCTTCTAGGGTGGTATGGTCGGCAAGTTGTCGTGGGTAACAACCCATTGGTCGGTTGTCCAAAGCCTAGCCACAGGACCATTCTCTTTTGTTATTGCCTCTAGGTAAATCTTAGATTAGGGAAGCCACCTACTGATGGCCGCGGGATGCAGTTGTTTAATTGTGTCATTATAGCATGTGTTTGTGACGTTTGTTTTAATTAAAGATTGGATTTGGTGAGTCCAAGTGTCGAACAGGAGGAGGCGTGAAATCGGATTACTTTGTTGCTTTTAGTTGTCATAGGAAGTTTGGCTTGCCTACGAGAAAATGAGAGAGAGAGACAGCTGGGGAGAGAGAGTAGGGTTAGAGTTTGTCTTTATATCACGACATTCATTCGAACAAGATGGGAGCTATATAAGAAACAACATCAACATTAACGTTTAGCATGCAACTTGAGTTTGTTCACAAATACAACAATAGCTAAAATCTTAAACAAAAGCAATATAAAACTAAGGTAAAGAGAGAGAGAGGAGGCAAGGCGGTCATGGTGGTGGAGAAGGGCTCCGTCGGTGGCTTGACAACTCCAAGGTGTATGTGGAACGTGATTAGCCCATAGTTGTGGGCTATTTAAGTATTTAAGTGCCTATACATTAGATTAATTCTAACATTTATTTAGTATAAATTAGGATGTAAATAGATTAATTGATAGTTTTAATCTAATTACATAATCCATATTTCTTTGGTATGTGGGATATTGGGCAAAGCAAATCTTGCTCCTGAGTTCTGCTCACTAATTTGGGGCTTAACTAGGCCAATACTCCTATAATAGGAGTAAAACGGATCCCAATGATTGTCATTATGTCCATCAAGGAATGGACCATCTCGGTGTCTGGGATCGAAGGATGCAAAGTGGGGGTGAGGGTGTGGGCAAGATGTGAAAGGATGAAAATCAATGTGGTCCATTCTAACTCACACTTCAATCAGAATTCCCCAAACAAGACACAATTCAAAAAGGACCTTTTAGGTCTTTCCCAATTTAGGCTTTTGATTTTAAGTCAGATTGCAGGTGACAATACAATTTGTTCAATCAATTTACGCGCCTATTGTCGACCTACGGCTCGCCTAAAAGGACCTAGTTGGAGCTTAGGTGTTCTTCCCTAAATCTCAAATGGTCAAGTAAATCCAAAGACGGAAGATCGAGGGATGCAAGTAGGCCTAAGCCTTCCTTTGAAGCTGTGCTTTCGCGGTGCTCCTCAACTACCCCCAAAAATCCGTGACAGGGTATCCCCCTCTTTGGATTTACAAAACCTTTGATCTCAAGTTCCGAACACTTCAAAATCCAACAAAAGGAGGGCTCTTGTCCTAGTATTTCCAAACCTAAGGAGTGTCTAGAAGCGTGCCGTGGTGCAAGTGAAATAAGTGTGCATACACCGTAAAAGATTTTGAACTTTGAATCGCACGCCAAGTTTGAAAATGAAATCCTTGGTTTTTAAAATGTCCTTCCTTTAATTAGTCCTTTTTCTAAAAAAAATGTGACCACTTGTTAGATTTATTCAGTACAGATTAGGTGGTCTTCGCATTAAATCCCAAATGCAATGCGTGATCAAAAATAGGATGCAAAGTAAGAGAATGCGTACCTTGCCTCCAGCGATCTTCGATGCAAAAATGCACGCAATGCAGAAAAGCAAATCTAGAGGCTACTCATACAGACCTAAATGGTTCGTCCTAGGGCAGGCAGCTTCTAGCAGGCAGCTCATTTTTTTTTCTTTTTCTGTTTTTTTTTAGAACTACTTATGCACAAGCAAATAAAAGAAATAATAAAAAAAAATAATAAACCTAAATCTAAAGAAAAGGGAACAGGCTCCCAAAAATTACCCAACACGGGTCCAACACAAAATCAGGGAATAAACCCCTCAAAATTTGCCCCAGAACAAGGGTTTCAAACTAACTGTAATGAAAAATTAAGTCTTCAGTCTTAATTCTATTCTAATTAAATTAGCGATTAAATACAATGGTGTCCGTCGCGTCCTCGTCCTTCTCCTCCTTTCAAAATTGCTTGTCCACTTCTCGTCTGGCGACGTCAAGGGTCGCCTCTCACAGTGGCAGATTCTTGCACAAAATTTCTCGCACAGAAAAGAAAATAATAAATGGTCAAATCTCTGTGCAATTGACAAATAATGAAAATAAAATTAGGCAAAATTATTACGTCTGTTGCATCCCCGGCAACGACGCCATTTGACCGTTCGATCTTTCGCTTTTAAGTCGTTTGTAGTTTAATGTGGTGGAAAAATCGACTAATCAATTTTTAACAAGAAATAACCACTCGCAGAGGAGCGGGTCGTATCCACAGGGAGGCAATAACGTATTAAAATTCGCGCCACTTAAAAATGTTTGTTCGTAGTCAATTTGGACAAGAACCAAGCCAAGATTGCCTTTAGATTAAGGTTTAAGCAAGAAACAATGCTGAAATGGCAATTATGAGAAACTACAGGATATTTTACGCAATGCAGAGTGAATAGAATATGATTAAAATGTGGCAATGGCAGAAAATGTAAATTTTAATTAACATTTTACTGTAGCAAAACAGGGGAATTTTTCCCCGTTGTCTTGCGCGACGAGGAGCTGATGGCCGGGCGCGGGAAGCTCGGAGGAGGTCCCTTGGATCAAGGGCTTCGAATCGGTGGTGGCGGCGAGTCGCGCGGCGGTCGGAGGTGGCCGGACGAGCTCCGGCGGAGGTGCTGCAGCCAGCAGCTTGCACAGCTTGTTGGCGTAAAGTCCGCCGCTTGCTGCTGCTGCGGCGGTGGCTGCTGCTGCTGCCGTGGGCACTGCTGCGGCTGGCGTGGCAGGCGTTCGTCTGCCGGCGCGGGGAAGAGGGAGCTGCAGGCGGTTCTGCAAGCGCGACGGAGGGTGCTGCAGCGCGGTTGGAGGATGGCGTGCGCTACGGAGGGTCTGTGGAGGGCGCTGCTGGCGGTTCTGCAGGCGCAGTGGTGAACGACATGGACTGCAGGCGCTGTTGGAGGGTGCAGGCGCGTGAGCTGATCTGCAGGCGTGCGTAGGTCTGCAGCCGGTGAGCGGTGGAGGGCGCAGGCGCGGGTGCGCGGAGGGTCTGCAGGAGGGCACTTGCAGGGTGGTCTGCAGGCGGTTGCCGTGTGCGGTGGAAGCTGCAGGCGGCTGTTGGAGGATGCTGCAGGCTGGTCTGCAGGCGTTGGAGGAGAGCGCGGGCTGATCTGCAGGCGTACGCAGGTCTGCAGCCGGTGAGCGGTGGAGGGCGCAGGCGTGGGTGCGTTGAAGGTTCTGCAGGCTGTTGAGCGGAGGCGTGGCTGTTGGAGAGTTGAGGCGCGTTTGAGCTGAAGGTTGACGGACGTGGGTGCGCTGAAGGTTCTGCAGGTGCGGGAAGGGGTCTGCAGGCGACTTCAAGCGTGTGCGGTGAAGTGAGCGGGTAACTTCAGACGTCTAGGAAATTCCCCAGACGTCTTAAGTTACTGAGAGGGTGGCTGAATCAGTAGGTTGGTGACGGTGGTCGGCGATGACGGCGAGGGAGTTTCACGCTAAGGTGCTCACGGTAATGCGGGCGAGCTCCGGATGGCGGTGTGGCCTGTCACACCACACGCCCACGGTGGTGGAGACTCGCCGCCATGGTAGAGGCCGGCAGTGTGGAGTGGAAGAGAGAGGTTCTCTCTGCACAGTGGTGGGTCGGTGGCGGAGGCCTCCTCAGCTCGGCTGCCTCCCTGCTCCTTTTGTAGTGGCCTGAACAAGTTTGAAATCAGCCGCCGACCAGATCCACCACATCCGCTCCCCCTTGAATGGCTTCATCACTGCAGCAGCCGGGCGTTGGAGCGGCAGACAGCCGTTCCGAAAGAAGAAGAATAAAGAAAATATTGTTAAAATATTAGGATTATTTATATACAGACCCTCAACTTCTATGTTAATAAAAATAATGTACCTAATTGATTATCTAATTAGATGAATGTTATTCTAAGCTAATTCTAAATGCACTTAAGATATGAATGCAATGTATGGATTATGTAATTAGATTAAAACTATCAATTAATCTATTTACATCCTAATTTATACTAAATAAATGTTAAAATCTATTTACATTAGATTCTATTTAGATTAGATTCTAATAGTTAGAATTTATACATTAGATTAATTCTAACATTTATTTAGTATAATGTTAGGATGTAAATAGATTAATTGATAGTTTTAATCTAATTACATAATCCATACATTGCATTCATATCTTAAGTGCATTTAGAATTAGCTTAGAATAACATTCATCTAATTAGATAATCAATTAGGTACATTATTTTTATTAACATAGAAGTTGAGGGTCTGTATATAAATAATCCTAATATTTTAACAATATTTTATTTATTCTTCTTCTTTCGGAACGGCTGTCTGCCGCTCCAACGCCCGGCTGCTGCAGTGATGAAGCCATTCAAGGGGGAGCGGATGTGGTGGATCTGGTCGGCGGCTGATTTCAAACTTGTTCAGGCCACTAAAAAAGGAGCAGGGAGGCAGCCAAGCTGAGGAGGCCTCCGCCACCGACCCACCACTGTGCAGAGAGAACCTCTCTCTTCCACTCCACACTGCCGGCCTCTACCGTGGCGGCGAGTCTCCACCACCGTGGGCGTGTGGTGTGACAGGCCACACCGCCATCCGGAGCTCGCCCGCATTACCGTGAGCACCTTAGCGTGCAACTCCCTCGCCGTCATCGCCGACCACCGTCACCAACCTACTGATTCAGCCACCCTCTCAGTAACTTAAGACGTCTGGGGAATTTCCCAGACGTCTGAAATTACCCGCTCACTTCACCGCACACGCCTGAAGTCGCCTGCAGACCCCTTCCCGCACCTGCAGAACCTTCAGCGCACCCACGCCTGCACCCTCCACCGCTCACCGGCTGCAGACCTGTGCACGCCTGCAGATCAGCCCGCGCTCTCCTCCAATGCCTGCAGACCAGCCTGCAGCATCCTCCAACAGCCGCCTGCAGCTTCCACCGCGCAAGCGCCCTCCTGCAGACCCTCTGCGCACCCACGCCTGCGCCCTCCACCGCTCACCGGCTGCAGACCTACGCACGCCTGCAGATCAGCCCACGCGCCTGCACCCTCCAACAGCGCCTGCAGTCCACGCCGTTCACCTCTGCGCCTGCAGAACCGCCAGCAGCGCCCTCCGCAGACCCTCCGCAGCGCACGCCATCCTCCAACCGCGCTGCAGCACCCTCCGTCGCGCTTGCAGAACCGCCTGCAGCGCCCTCTTCCCCGTGCCGGCAGACGAACGCCTGCCACGCCAGCCGCAGCAGTGCCCACGGCAGGAGCAGCAGCCACCCCCGCAGCAGCAGCAAGCGGCAGACTTTACGCCAACAGGCTGCGCAAGCTGCCGGCTGCAGCACCTCCGCCGGAGCTCGTCCGGCCACCTCCGACCGCCGCGCGACTCGCCGCCACCACCGATTCGAAGCCCTTGATCCAAGGGACCTCCTCCGAGCTTCCCGCGCCCGGCCATCAGCTCCTCGTCGCGCAAGACAACGGGGAAAAATTCCCCTATTTTGCTACAGTAAAATGTTAATTAAAATTTACATTTTCTGCCATTGCCACATTTTAATCATATTCTATTCACTCTGCATTGCGTAAAATATCCTGTAGTTTCTCATAATTGCCATTTCAGCATTGTTTCTTGCTTAAACCTTAATCTAAAGGCAATCTTGGCTTGGTTCTTGTCCAAATTGACTACGAACAAACATTTTTAAGTGGCGCGAATTTTAATACGTTATTGCCTCCCTGTGGATACGACCCGCTCCTCTGCGAGTGGTTATTTCTTGTTAAAAATTGATTAGTCGATTTTTCCACCACATTAAACTACAAACGACTTAAAAGCGAAAGATCGACCGGTCAGAATGCTTGTTGGAGCTGTGAGAAGGCTAGTGTTGTATGGAGAGGGTGTGTGAATTCAATGCCTTTCAATGGGGTAGTTGAAGGGGTTTCCAAACTAAGGGTTTTAGAGATGTGCAGGACGTTGCTAAACCTGTTCCGTAAGTATCAATGAAGCCCCCTTTCTCGCTGGTCCGAATGCGCATGCGTGCTTCTTCCTCAGATCCACGTGCGTGCATCCGCAGCTGTCGGATCCGAGTTGTGGATCAACATCGGATGGCTAAGGATGCGCCACATCGCCCTCTTGCGCTTGCAGTAGTTATACATCTTCGGCGATGGATGCACGTCGACCATTGGATGCCGCTTCAACGGCTGTGATTGCACAAGATCAGGCACCTAGATCGCACCTCGCCCGCATCATCGCTTGGGTCGTGTTTGAGTGCGGTTGATTGCGCCACGCGACTTCATCTCTATCGTCCGTGTGCACAACAATGGCTAAATTTTGATCTTGCCTGCAGATGTGGCCGATGCGATTCGAACTAGCATGAAAGAGAATGCAGGAGGGTGTTAATCACTGCATTACGGTCGTGCTTTGTCGTGGCTACGCCCGAGCGCTCAGCTGTCTGATGGATGATTAGATGACCGAGATCTCATCCTTACATGATGGAGAGGCGATGCAGGCGAAGGTTGTGAATTCTTAGCCGTCCGATCGGCGGATCAGATGGCTTAAAGTTGCTGAGTGTAATGAAACGGTGGTGCACTATGGATGAGGGTGCGTTGGATGCTGCCACGTGGCTGCCTGTGGGTTGTTGATCATCAGATCAATGGCCAGAACTTCCTAGGCTAGTTAAGGGAGCTCCAGATGTTCGATTTGAGAAATTTTAAGTCCATTGGACTCCGTTTGTCATCCTAAATCCATCCATGTTGTTTAATTGCTCATTTGAGGCCTCTTATAAAATGAACTTGAATAAATGGCCATTAAACATTGATTTAGAAGAAATCTTAATTTGCAATGCGATGCATGTGGTGCTCCTAGGCCCATTATGGCATATAATTGACGGACATATACCCTCAAAACTAACCCTAGTTGATGGAATTATTATCATTGGATGTAGAGTTATCACCTACTAAAACAACAAAAGAAAAAGAAAAGAAAAACCAAGAAATAGAAAAAAAAAGATAAATAACCCACACTTCATTGCACGAGTATGGCTGGTAAGTGGTTGTGGGTAATAGCCCATTGGCCAGTTGTCTAGAACCTAACTCATTAAATGCACGAAGAGGCCCAAAACACTTAAGGAAGAAGTAGAGAAGTAGAGAAATCCGGGAAGATATACACTGGAAGCACTCTTGTGTTGACCCGACACAAAATAAAAGTAGGGGGAAAGCTACCGATCGTACAGATACACCATTAGGCAAGCTTTTTCTTTTACGGTCACCTAGGGGTGTAGAAAGCCAAAGTCTTTTTTAATACCGTTGAGTCTATCACAATCTTCACACCAAGATGCTTAGCACTTAGAGTCCTTTTCGAGTTATGGGTGGGTTGGGTAGCTATTGAAAGCAGAAAACTATGCGATCAAAGTTGGTTTCGAAAAGCCTATAATTATAGTTTGATTTGCAAAGAAATCTATCAACAAATATTTTTTTTTTTTTTGAAAAAAAAGGAAATCTATCGTGTTACGATAGCAATCCAGGAGAACATTTTATTGATAAATAGGTAAATAAAAAATTTCAAATCAGATCCCCATCTATGTATGAGGGACCGTCACTCATTTATAATTTTCTCACAGCATACTGGTCTCTCCTGAAATAACCTCTCATTTCTTGCCCTCCACATGCACCAAAGGGTTGCGGCCATGCGTAGGTGCGATCTCTCCAAAATTAAAAAATTGTGCCACAATGAATCCCATGGGGGGAGTGGTTCCGTACAAATCCTCCTCCATATTACATCAGTAATCAAGCAGGAAGAAAAAATGTGGCTAAGACTGTTAGTGTGCATTCCACATAAGTGGCATTCATGAAGAGCAGCTTCCATCCTTTTGTGCCTTAGATCCCTTGTTATCAAGCCCTCCCTTCTGTAAAGCCAAAGAAAATTTTGTATGTTGTGGGGGATCTTCAAAAGCCAGATTTTTTTATCAATGTGATCATAACCCCAACCTCTGCCATCTTCCATAATCTTTCCATAAGCACGCTGAACTCTATATATTCCATCTAAAAAATATCTATCTTCAACGCTAGGTCTGGGTTTGAATCTTTCCAGGTCTGAAATCATGTTCATTCTTTCTTCCCATAGCCGGGTGCCCTCCCTGATGGACTTAGCTTCATTAAATTGCCAGCAGACCCCTGTTTCAGACCAATAGCAGTCCATAGTACCTATTTTGTCCCTTGCTGCAGCAAATACCCTAGGATAGGATTCCTTTAAAGGGCCCAGCAGGGACCGTTGTTCACACTAGAAATCAAATGTCCTGCCGTCTCCTAGTATAGGCTGCAGCAGATGCCAATTACATTTCAGAGCTTGAATCATAGACTGCCAGAAAGGTGATGGTCCGGTAGGATATAACCTCTTTAGCATGCTGTTGGACTGACCGTAGCTATCTTTAATTAGCTCGGTCCATGGCTTCTCTTCCCCCTTCATAACTTTTATAGCCAATTTGATCAATAAGGCCTCATTAAATTCTTTCAAAGCTTTGATTCCCAATCCACCACTTTCCTTTGGTCGGTAGATTTGCTCCCACTTCAAAGGCTGCATAAATCTACCTTCATGCTTGGCACATTTCCAAAAGAACCTTTTTCGCATTAAATCCATGCACTTCTGGATAGATTTCGGAGCTTTGAAGAGGGAGAAGTAGAAAACTGGGATTGAGGTAATAACAGACTTCAGTAAGATGAGTCTGCCACCTTTAGATAAGAACCTGCTATTCCATCCTACCAACTTGACTGAAATTTTACCAAAAAGATTGTTCCAGTCACATTTTTTCATTTTTGAGCATCTTAGGGGCCGCCCCAAGTATCTGATGGGAAGGTTAGTGCATGGAGTCCCCAAAATATCAGAAATAGCTCCTTGTTCTTGCTCATTCAGACCAAAGCATACCAAATTGGACTTCCCTCTATTTAATTTCAGACCTGAAATGTCACCAAAGATATTAACCATATGACCAAGTGCACAGGGTTCACCCTCTGACCCTTCCACAAAAAAGACCGTATCATTCGCATACTAGAGAATAGGAGCTATGGCTCTCCTATAAGAAAGAGGGCATCCTCTGATAATGCCCGCCTCAGAAAGCTTGCAAGCATATCTCTCCAGACCATCAATAGCAAGGTTAAAACCAAAGGGGCCAAAGGACATCCTTGCATCACCCCGCACTACGGTTGAATCCAAGCCCCACAAGGCTTCCCATTGATCAAGGGAGTGAAAGTAGTAGTGAAGCACCTTTTTATCCATTGAATCCAGAGAGGGGGAAATCCTCTTCTCTTGAAAACCTCCCATAAATAGGGCCACGAAATAGAACCATATGCCTTATGGAAATCAACTTTCCACATAAAGGCTTTACATTTCCTTTTTTGCCAACCACACACCATCTCTTAGGCCATGATGAAAGACTCTTGTAAGGATCTGTTAGAGAGGAATGCAGAATGGACTAGACGAATCAAGTCCTGTAGGATGGGCTGCAGCCTATTTGCCAAGATTTTGCTCACCACCAAATAAATAGAGTTCAAGAGAGCTATAGGTCTGAAGCCCTAGAATTTCTCTGCACCTTGTGTCGTTAGCAGCAAGAAAAGAAAGGATCTATTGATCTTATCAAAGCCAGAGTTGCCCCCCTCAAATTCCTTAATAACATCCATCACTTCTTTACCAACCACACCCCACATCTCTTTATAAAAAAAAACTTGGATACCATCAGGACCAGGAGAAGCTTCATTATTTAAGTCTTTAATGGCAGCCACCGTTTCCTTCTCAGTGATGGTTGCTGTCAAACTAGATACCTGTACCCTAGAGACTTTAGGTGAATCACTCGCCGCCATTCTCCATTGACCTCTCCTTGCCGCCCATGACGAGTCTCTAAAATACTTGATGGCCTCAGCTCCAATATCTAGCATAAATGAGATTCTCTAATCGTCCTTGAGTATGGATGAAATTATGTTGATCCTTCTATGAGAGCTAGCATCCAAATGAGAGAATTTGGTATTGGCATCCCCCTCTTTAAGCCAAAGTTGTCTGGACTATTCCCTCCAATCCATCTCTGATTTCACATCCTCCTCAGCCACCACATCCTGCCACATTCTTCTAGTTCTGAGCTCCTGGTTAGTTAGAGGAGCAGCTACTTCTTTTGCATCAAGGCCGTGGATTTCTAGCAATGCCTCATTGCACCTCTGATGTCTCACAACAGACACAGCAACCCCGTATTCCTTTAGCATTGTTAGTGTAGTAGTCAGCTTGGATGCAAGCTTGATAGTGGCTGATCCATCTCATGGAATCCCGATTCTCTCAACTAGGATTTTTTTAATTTTAAATAAGTGCCAGCAAGCACTTGTTCCCCACTATCCCAAACCAAGGGAGTGTGATCAGAAAAGGGACGTTCCAGCCCACACACAGAGGATAACTGAAACATATCTAGTAGCCCAGCATTACCAAAGAATCTATCAATTTTTGACATGAGGCCACTCCTATTTCTCCAAGTGAATTCAATTTCAGAGGAGGGATATTCACTCAAGCCTAGTGTCTAAACAATCAGTTGGAACCCAGTGAATGCACTGTCCACCATGGCATTCGGTTTGTCACTTCCTGTTAGGACACAATTAAAGTCTCCTCCCACAGCCCATGCTGCCCCATTCAAGAAACCAGCAGCTTCACTCCAATCTTCCCACAACTCTTGCCTTGTATAGGCATCACAAGGAACATAGACTCCTGTAATGTAGAGGTCACTCCCCCCCTGAATTCTTTCAAATTTACAAGTCAACATATGTCTAGCTATAGAGACCTCCACCATTTGCAGAACATTTTTCCTCCACCACATAACAATACCCCTAGACCTACCATGGGAATTAAGCATCATGCAATCAATTGCACCACCAACCTACATAACAGCCCAAGCCCGATCTTCCTCACTTTCTATGTGCGTCTCATGAATAATGGCACAATCAGTCTCCCATTCTCTCATATATCTCAGAAAGGAAGCCCTTCGACTTCTGTCGCACAGCCCACGCACGTTCCAAGAGTGAATCCCCATTAACATTCTTGGGTGCCCCTTTCTGGGATTCGGGGCTCTGCCAACCCTCATCACAGCTGCAATGGCATTTTCATCAAGTTTCAGCATTGTGCTTTATCGCCTCTGTCTAGGCTTATACAGAGATCTGCCCATGCTAGTCCTGGATACTGCCCCTACGCCAAATTTCAACCCTTCTATTGCTGGCAAGCTAGGTTGCAAACTCATGAAATTTGCAAGAATCTCTTCCAAAACACACTGATCAAATGTATCTGCCCTTGGTATAACATCATGCGTTTCCTCCACCACACCTTCTATCAATGTCACTTCCATCCCTTCCTCCATTTCCTTTGTGCAGTGATGATCCTTGCATTTTTTAGGCCCAGGTGCCTCATTAGGGGTCTTACATCCTGGCTGTTATGAGGCTGCCTCAAGCTTTACAACCTCCACATAAGATGCATTATTTTGATTGAGTCCCCCATACGTACTGTCCATTATGAAACTCAAATCCAACAGCCATGAACTCCCCCCACAGGAAAGGATAAGCATCTTTGGCACAGAAACAGCTTTGAATACATCAACCCAAACATTCAATACACAGCCATCACCCTCCAGCAATCCAATCTCAGCATCTTCAGGTAATGTAGCAAACCCTGCTATCATAGTTGCCACCACCTCTTTTGATCTTAGATGCAACGATAGGCCCCTAATTCCCAGCTTCCCCGATCTAAAGGCTACTCTCTGGGGCGGCCGTTGAGGCAATGATCCATCAAAGGGGGATACCAGCCTCCAAATCACCAACAAATCCATGCAGAGCACTTGAGCGAAAGTGCAAACGTTCTACATCCATCATTCCCAACCCAAAGAGCACAAACATGTAGGGGAGAGAGACGTAATCTTCCAACCAACAATTGACAAGGATAGAGAACTTACCAACTGACGAATCCTTTCCAAGGAAGGACTGCCCATCATCACCTCTCTGACTAAAGCCCCTCATAATACAAGCTCCGCCATCCTGATGTCATCACTCATAGGGATTTCCACATTTACCGTATGTTCCCCATAAGTAGGAGGAGGTAAATGCGGAAGTCGCTACATTCTAAACTTCATTGTCGTATTGTGAAAGCTCGTCCTTCCCCTTGGTTGTCCATGATTAGCCATGCAAGAGTCTCGTTTGTGGCCATGTCCCTGACATGCCAGGTGGACCAAAGGGAAGCAGCACACCGCCACCATATGCCCTCAACATCGACATCAGAAACACATAATTTCATTGTTGCCCCATGGCCTTCCATCGTTAACTCAACTTTTGCCTACTACCCTTCTACCATCGGCCATTGGACCTCTTCTCTCCTTCCTCCTCCAAGCCCTAGATCTCCAGGTTGTCCATCCTCCATCACCATGGACCCTCTATCCTGTTGCCCTAGGGTTGGCTTCCATCTCTCCTCTCTTTTCCATCAACAAATAAATTTATACCAAAATTCTAAGAATTCCAGGTCGAACACAGGGAGGCTACGTCGATCTAAAATCCATGATTTATATTTTTTTTGTTTGAAAATGAAATAATTACAATGGAATTGATATAAATAATAAGAGAGAGAAAGAGAGAAAGAGAGAGAGAGAACAATCGTTGATATAATCAGAATGTTTTTACAACTACAAAGTGGGAAATGATTACAACTAGAAGGCAGAAAATTCTATTCTAGAAAGTGATTAAAAAAAGAAGGGAGAGAGATGCTATCCTCATTGACGAATGCTTAGAGGATGAGCCAGACGGAGTGATGCCTGGAAGATGGAGGATGAAGCGGGAAGGAGGATGAAGTAGGAAGAAGCGGGAATGAGGCAGCACATCGTCGTCGTCGCGGGATTCACTTTTGAAACAAGGGAAAGAAAATTTGATTTAGCTCTAGAATAGCATCCTGGGTGTGGGACAAGCTTTTCTTGAGCTTTGAAAAGGGAGAGAACTGAAGGAAGGGATGACGAAGAAATGGAGGTCGGGTCTCCTTTTATAGTTGTAGGAATTGAGGAAAAATTTGTCATTTCAAGCTTAAAACATTATAATCATGTCCTAAGTGATGGATTTATCCATCACTAAAGGTTTGTTCGTGGCCGACGTGCGCGCGTCGCGTGCGCCTCCTCGCTTGCGGTGCACAAAATCCATGCTCACATCTTTCAAATCTTAGCTTTCCGATTGTGAGATCCGACGACTCAGATTTCTCCTCATTGGCACCTTCATCTACGCTTAACTGTGCACCCATGTGCGATCGGGCGTGCGCAAGCACGTCATCGTGAGTGTGGTGATCAAAGGCTCCTCCATGCACCACGTCTCCACCCCTCGCCTGCTCGATCACCATCTGATAGCTGGATTGCGCCCACTCCCGTGCCCACGTCTAATTTGAGGTGCACTGCATTTCGAACCTTAGCCTCATGCTCGCAAAAGAGCGGCCGCCCGCTGCACTACGACTGACTTTGTGTCGCGCTTTTGTTTTTAGGCGTGCGTCTCACTGTCGTTGGATCAAGATCCAATGGCTTAGATCGCCTCCGCGTTACGCCTTAAGAGAATGTGAGCGATGCATCTGGGTCATTCCTAGCTGTTGGATCAACATCAAAGAGCTAGATCAAGCGATGGAGATCCTTTGGAGATGTAGCGGCAGTTCTTAGGACCGATTGGGCGGCTGAGATGGCACCACATGGTGCCATCTTGGCCATCCATCTTCTGTGTTGTAGATGGTGCCACGGATGTCGGATTAGATCGATTTTTGCATTGTTAGGCTATTGATGAGAACCTCATCATGAGCCATAACTAGCTCATTTTGACCTAATACAAAGGATAAAAGCTCCTACATAACTCAAGGAAAGGCTTAACTCAGAGAATTCCGAGTTTAAGAAGAAAATAAGTCATAAGGGGTTAAAAATGTAATGTTACCAGCATAATCTACAAGTAGGGTAATTCAGGATCCAAACACAAGTCAAACAAACCTAATAAGAAGGGAAGTGGGATGATCTGATCTGATAAGGGCTACAACAACTCCAAGGAATTAAATGACAATCTGTAACCCTAAAACAAATCCACTTCAATTCAGGAGGTTCGAGGCAAAGAAAAAATCGAATAAACCCTCTACAATTCATAGAAAAATAATCTCTAGGGTTTAGAACCTTCAATTTGGCCTTAGGAACCCATTTTGACCTACATTGAGAACTACGCCCAATTAATGACTTAATTTGGGTTTTTACGTAAATTGACCAGTCAAACAAGGTCTGATCTAGAAATACCATTCACCATTAGAATCCTTAGGCCCCATATAGTCATGCATAAAAACTTGAGCCTAAGAAGAGACCTTCTTGACCGACTTTTCATTTTGGTCCTCATCCATTACTTTTTGACCCTCAACTTTTGAAACCTCAGCATTTTGGCCCCTTACTCTTCTTCGTTCTTTGCATTTGGGTCCTCCCTGCAAAACCCTGAGCAGCGCCATGCTCCGGCGACTTTGCGCGGAGCATGGCGCCACGCAGGGTAAGGGGGACCCTCTACCAAGTCAACCGGGGGTTCCCTGCGACCTCTGCCGTCGCAAGGACACCTCCATGGTCTCTGCAACCACCCATACCTTCCGTGCGAACGTGCGGAAGGTATGGGTCTCCATCTCCGGCAACGGAGGCACGTCGTCTCCCTCTGCCCTCCTCTCTGATTTCGACTCTATAAAAGCCCTCGACGCTTTGCCGCACTCTCCAGCTCGGATCTGACGGAGAAACCCCCCCTTTCTCCTCTCTTCCCACTCCGACAGAAGCCCCCCTGCTCCGGCGGTTCTTCCTCCTCCTCCTCGTCGCTCTGCCGCACTACCAGCAGTAGAGCTGCCTTCACCTGCTCTTCCCGCGCCACGCCGTACCCAGCGTGCGCTCTCCTGCTCTCTCCTCGCCGCTGCCCTCTCTCTCTCTGGGCACCTTCTTCTCCAGCGACAGTCGATACGACTATCGCCCTGCTCCAGCCCCCCTCGTCCCCCCAAGTAGGTACAGTTCTTCCCTTTCCTCCTCTCTTTCTTTTCCCTACTTTAATTTGCTCAACCGCCCTTCGACCGCACTTGATCACCCTCATCTTCTCCATCTCCGCCCACCCTCTGGCGAGATGTTCCCATCGCTCTGCAGTCCCACACGCCTCGCCGACCCTCACAGAACCTCCGCCTCCTCACCCTGATCAACCTCTGCTCACCCATTACCTCTCCACACCCCCACCATACTCCACCGAACAAACCAATTCTCGCAGCCACAGTCTGACCTAGCCCCGCCACCAGACGCCATCCCACGACCTGCCACACCCTACACCACCTACACCTTGCCACGGTGAAGGTCCCCCGCGTGTTTGATTAGGCCGAAGGGCCGTATTCCTGTCTAACAGGTACACTGCTCTAGCCGCCATTAGTGACAACTGAAGCAGCTTCGAGGCGAGCTCCAGGCCCTGCAGCCCCAGATTCCTAGGTGCTGCAGGTTGGGGCAAAGTCCGCGAAGGTTTCTGCCTCTTCAGTTGGCCAAGACATCGACTGCAGCTGATCAGAGGGCGTGGTGGAGTCATCCTGCAGGCGCGCACGAAAGCAATAGAAGTTAGTCCCACATCGTGGGATTTCGAAGCCGCACACCCGCATAAAGGCAAAAAGTGCCTTAGCCTGTTTGCCTCCTGACCACGGGGTGAGGTCCCTCTCACCCACTCGACTCGGCCTCGTCCGCGACAACCCCACGTGGACCTGGCTTGACCCGTTTACCCGACCTGCACTCCTCGCCCACCACCGCACACTGGTGGGCCTGGACCCGGGCATGACCTGTACCCGACTACCCGGCAGCTCTGGGAGAGCTATCCAATGAGTGAATTCTGAGAGAGAGAGACGCGGGGGAGGGTAGAGTAGGTTTTTGCCCTCTGACCAAACTGTGAGTGTGCAGGCACAAGAGAAAAGAAGAAGAAGAGAAGGCAGACCGCAGAGAAAGAAGAAGAAAGAAGGAAGGAGGACGCACTGTAGCAGCGGGTTACTTAAGTCGTCTGATTGAAAAATCAGACGACGCTCTGAGGACGAATAAGAAGGAGAAGAAAATAAGAACAAGACCGCAAGGAGAAGAAAAGAAGAACAAGACCGCAAGAAAGCAAGGAAAAGAAGAACAGAGGAAGAAAAACAAAAGAAGAGAAGCAGAACAAGAGAAGAGAAAAGAAGAAGAAGAAGCTCTGAAAACCCAAGAGAAGAACAGAAGAAGAAGACAAAAGAAGAGAAGTAGAACACGAGAAGAAAAGAAGAAGAAGCTCTGAAGAAAAAGAAAGAAGAAAGCAAGAAAAAGAAGAACAGAGGAAGAACAAGAAGAAAGAAGAAAACTGAAGAACCAAAGAGAAGAGAAAAGAAGAAGAAGCCAACAAGACAAATTTTTCTCTCTCTCTTTATTTTTGTAATAGAAACTTTGTATCTCTAGAATACAGTTTGCTCCCTGAGTTCGACCTCGGGAGATCTTTTATTTTCCGAGTAAAAATTGTAATAGTGGCAATGACTATCTGTACTACAACGCCATTTCTATAACAAAACAACAAAACCTAGTCATACCGCCACTATTCTTGGCACCGTTGTCGGGGAGCAACGGTTATTCTAGAAGCTTTGAATTTCATTTAAGAGATTGCTAATCTTTTTGTCTCTCTTTTGTGCAGGTACAGAAAGAAACAAAAAGACGCAGCCGCACCACATCCACTCCAAGGACAGGTAACTTCTTATTAAACCCTAAAATTTTAAAGAAAAAGAAAAGAAATAGGCATAACCTGTCTTTATACATAGTAATAGCTACATATTCTCAGAAACTATTATTCCTGCACACAGTTTTAAAGGTGATTAGGGGCTAACACATCCTTTCCTGAGACCTAATTACCCAAACAAAGAGTTAAATGGACCAAGTAGAGCCAACATAAGGTCAAAAGCTAGGGTTCTTAGAGACACACCTTCTATTAACAAAGAAAAGATCTTCCCAAAAAGAGGTGTACCTAAACCTTGTTTGAAAAAAATCTACACAAGAGAAACCCTAAGCAAATGGCTCTCTAAACATTTGAACCCTAAAAAGAAAGGACCCAAAAGCTCTCAAAAGAACAAGAGGTGAAGTTGACCCCTTGGGTCAACCAACCTTAAAATTGGGCCACTTTGTTCACAAAAACACCTAAGAGTTCAAGTGAAACCTTAAGCACCCTGATCTTAAACTAAAATTGGTAGACTTAAGAGGTCAAGATCCCCATTCTGGTCTACCTGGAACCGCAGTGACAAGAAAGGTCGGGTCGGGGAAACCCTATAACCCGTGGGGACGCTCTACCATGTAGGGATCTTTGCGGGACTCACCCTCTCTGGCTACCCAGGTAATTCTCAGGTGGACGATCTTTCTGATCAAGGGGCCATCTGCCCCGCACCTCTATAGTCACCCAACACATTTTTGGGTGTCTTGATTGGGTCCATCACCTTCTGAACTCATCTCTTCCAGCAGTGCATGTACGATAGGAGGTCCTTAAGACCACCCTTAAGACCTCCTTTAGAAATTCACTCTCGTCAAGGCCAAGCCTCGACGCCCGTGTTTGTGCAGCAACCCCCTCACATTATTCTGTCCTCTGATTCAGAACCAAGTTCTTCTTCTTCCCCCATCATGGCTCAGCCAGTTGAGGAAGAAAACAATCTGGAGAATCAGCTCCAGCGACTCAATGACCTCTTCGAAAACTTCGTGCACCCACCGCAGCGTCCTATGATGCGGGACCACTACAATCCTGCTGCAGTGGCCATTGAGCCTCGAGTTAGAATCCCGACTGGAGGACCTGATTCTGAATTGAAGCCCAACATGATTCATACTATACCTAAATTCCATGGGCTTAATTCCGAAGATCCCTTCCAGCATATCAAACAACTAAAGCATCTGGCCTAAACTTTTTGGTCAGATGTGCAAAATCGGGATATTCTTCTCATGAAGATGTTCTCCTTTTCTCTTATGGACAAGGCCTCCCATTGGTATCAGACTCAGACCCGGCCGATCAACACTTGGGAAGAACTTCAATCCGAGTTTCTGAAAAAGTTCGTTCCCGTTGGTCGGACCAACGCCTTGCACCATCAGATTACTCACTTCACTCAGCAATCAGGGGAACCTCTCCATGAGGCATGGGATCGTTTTCAGGATCTCGTGAGAAAGTGCCCCCATCACGGAGTTCCTAAATGGGAACAGGTCCAATCTTTTTACAAGGGACTCCGTGAGGATATCCGTCTTTTTGTCAATGCAACCTGCGGAGGAAATATCATGGGTCAACATGAGGACACCGTGTGGGAGATTCTCGAAAACATGTGCGAGAACTCCATCAACAATGACTCCATGGGATTATTCAACAGGTCGAATACCAGCGCATCGACGAATCTTAGGGGAGCACATGAGACGCAGGGCCTGTCCGCATCAGTCGACCTGGAATTAATGGCCAGTCGATTGGACAAGGTCTCGATTACTGAAAAGAAGGTGGATGAACTGACTCAGCACCTGTAGCGAGCCACCTCTGCACATAACCCCTTTGCATAGCCTCCTTCCACAAGGGAAACTGTGAAAAATATTCTCCATCAATCTTCTCCTAGGATGGATCCATATCCACCATCTGATTCTCTAACCAGAGGTCCATCCGATCCTCTCTATACCAACCCAGGGAATTCCATTCCCTCTTTCTCTGACTCTCTGGAGGTTCCTCAGACCTGCGAGGACCTCAACGCCATCCAGAACGACCCATTCTCCAACACCTATAACCCTGGATGGCGAAATCATCCCAACTTTCAGTGTGCGGGAAATTCCCAAACCCAAAGACCACTCTTTCAACCCCGCCCACAACCCCCTCATCCTTACCAGCCGCCTCAGCTTCGGCCCAACCCTACTTATCCATCAGGGCCAAATCAGGATCCAATGTCCCTAATCCCTCAGACTCTGGCTGACATTCAAAGAACGAATGCAGCTATTCAAAAGCAACACAAGGATGAGATTACAGAGGTCTGAAACCAATTGGCCCAGTTGGCAAATTCTCGCCAGCCAGGCACACTTCCTTCCCAACCTCTTCCTAATCCAAATAACATGCCAACCCAGCGGCACGTTATGAACCCAAACCCGGGCCATGCCCATATGATTTATCAGGCCCCCTCTGTTCCTTCACCAGACGGGATAGAGGCCTCCACTTCTTTTGCGGGTTACCAACAGCAACCCATCTTACCCAATCCCAACCAAAACCAGGCAGGACTTAATTCCGTAACAACCCGTAGTGGTAAGGAAACCCAAGACCCACCTCATCCAAACCACTCCAAGCCTGATAGTGATCCCGAGCCTAGGACAGTAATCCAGGACATTCCCACCCCTATCCCAGATCCGAAACCTGGACCTATCCTAGAAGAACCAACCAAGATCCTGTTTCCTGAGGCCTTGACCAAGGGAAAGAAGACCACCAAGCCCGTGGCACCTGAGGAGGACCTGGTCAAGCTCTTTGAGCAGGTCCACATAAACATCCCCTTGATGGATGCAATCTGCCATGTACTGGCTTACGCACGATTCTTAAAGAATGTGTGTACACCCCAGCGTAAGCCGCGAACCAAGAGCAGGAGTCCAATTGTTCTGTCAGAGCAAGCCATCTCTGTAATCCTAAGCAGACTCCCGCCCAAGGCTAAAGACCCTGGTACTCCCCTGATTTCCTGCAAGATAGGTGATACCCAATTTGATAGAGCTTTGCAAGACTTGGGCGCATCCATAAATCTGATACCCACATCCTTACTTGACCATCTAGAAGAACATGAGTTAAAACCAACCGAGGTAACATTACAATTAGCAGATCGATCTATAAAGTCACCAAAAGGGATTCTCGAGGATGTTATTGCGAGAGTGCGTCCTGTAGACTTTATAGTCTTAGACATGGATGCACCTGAAAACCCTAGGGATACACCAATCATTTTAGGGAGACCTTTTTTGGCTACTGCGAGAGCCAACATTAGCTGTGAGGAGGGCCAAATAGAGCTCAAATTTGGGAATCAAACTCTGAAAATTGATATATTTAAGGCCCAACAAGGAATCAATTGCGGTGTCATTGAACAAGTTTGTGACGTTAGGGCCTTGGTTGATGAAACACACTTCCAGAATGGCCTGATTATACCTCATCAACCGCAGAAAGATCTTGACCCGCAAACTAAGGACTTGAATCCAGATATAAATAACCCAGTAACTCCCACCCTTGAACCTCACATCTATACTGAACCACCCGCTGCTGCTGATAACCCCACCCTCGAACTGAAGCCACTTCCTGCTCACTTGAAATACATCTTTTTGGGTTCTAATCAGACCCTTCCTGTGATTATCAATTCCAACCTCAATCCCGAACAGGAATCCCGTCTGATTGCTGTCCTCCAGCAACATCGCAGAGCCATCGGGTGGACTCTCTATGATTTGGCTGGAATAAGTCCCTCTTATTGTACTCATCATATCTATTCAGAAGATGGCGCACGACCTTCTCGTGAAATGCAGAGACGCTTGAACCCCAATCTATAGGAGGTCGTGAAAAAGGAGATCATCAAGTGGTTAGATGCCGAGATCATCTACCCGATCTCCGATAGTCGTTGGGTGAGCCCAGTTCAGGTCGTGCCCAAGAAGGCAGGACTCACCACCGTAACGACTGAGATCGGAGAAATCATTCCTACCCGATTAGCCAATGCGTGGAGAGTCTGTATAGATTACTGCCGACTCAATGCCTCCATGAAGAAGGATCATTTCCCACTACCTTTCATTGATCAAATTCTCGAGAAACTAGAGGGAAATAGGTTCTTCTGCTTTCTTGACGGGTACTCCGGTTATAACCAGGTGGCAATCCATCCTGAGGACTAAGAAAAGGCCACGTTCACCTACCCCTTCGGAACTTACGCTTTCCGAAGGATGCCTTTCGGTCTTTGCAATGCACCCGCTACCTTTCAGCGATGCATGCTTGCCATATTCTCAGATATGGTAGGTGATTTTCTGGAAGTCTTCATGGATGACTTTTCAATTTTTGGAGAATCTTTTGATGATTGCCTCCAACACTTGGTCCAAATACTCAGGTGATGCATCGAGGTGAATTTGGTTCTTTCCTGGGAAAAGAGCCATTTCATGGTGCCTGAGGGAATTGTCCTGGGACACTCAATCTTGGAAAAAGGCATCCAAGTGGATCGAGCTAAGGTTGATCTGATCTCTCGCCTTTCTATGCCTAGCTCAATCAAGGACATCTGATCTTTCTTGGGGCACGTCGGTTTTTACCGTCGATTTATCCCTGATTTCTCAAAAATCGCGCGCCCGCTGACCACTCTTCTCTCCAATGATGTACCTTTCAAAATTTCCAAGGAATGCACTCAAGCATTTGAGGCCCTACGTGACCGAGTCACCCAGGCCCCAATCCTACAGTCACCTGATTGGTCTCAACCCTTTTAGATCATGTGCGATGCGTCTGATTTCACTGTAGGAGCAGTCCTGGGGCAAAAAGCTGACGGGAAACCCGTGGTCATATACTACGCTAGCAAGACACTTGACGAGGCTCAGTGTAACTATACAGTTACAGAGAAAGAGCTGCTAGCCATGGTATTTGCCCTTGAAAAGTTTCGATCATATCTTCTGGGTTCCCATGTCATCATTTACTCGGATCACACAGCTGTGAGGCATCTCCTTGCAAAGAAGGACGCGAAACCTCATTTAATCCGATGGATCTTGCTGTTGCAAGAATTTGACCTTGAGATTCGCGACAAAGCGGGAAAGCAAAATGTGGTAGCTGATTACTTGTCCCGCCTTCCTTCTGAAATGATTGACCCTTCCGGACCCATCACAGAGCATTTTCCCAATGAGCACCTGCTGACTATTGGTACTAACCTTCCATGGTTTACTAATATAGTAAATTACTTGGCATCTCATCAGATCCCGTCTGATTGGCCGAAGGCCAAGAAAGACAAATTGCGCTCTGATGCCAAGTATTACATTTGGGAAGACCCGTACCTCTTCCACATAGGTGCTGATCAGATCATCCGAAGATGTATCCCGGAAGAGGAATTCAACAATATCCTCTCTTTCTGCCATGACCAGGCATGCGGTGGCCATTTCTCTGGGCATAAAACCACATCAAAAGTCCTCCAGTGCGGCTTTTACTGGCCCACACTGTTCAAAGACACGTACAATCATTGCAAGGCATGCAGTCGTTGCCAGACTTTGGGCAACATGAGCCATCGCGACATGATGCCTATGCAGCCGATTCTCGTATGCGAAATCTTTGATGTTAGGGGGATTGATTTTATGGGCTCCTTTCCTGCTTCAGATGGTTTCGAATACATTTTGCTGGCTGTGCACTACGTGTCCAAATGGATTGAAGCCATACCGACCCGAACCTATGATCACAAAATCGTTCTCAAATTCATTCATCAAAACATTTTCTCAAGGTTCGGGATTCCTCGTGCTATAATCTCTGATGGGGGGACCCATTTCACAAACGCTCAGTTTAGGTCACTGATGACCACATATGGGGTGTCTCACCGAATCTCTACTCCTTACCACCCACAAACCAATGGTCTAGCTGAGCTGTCTAATCGGGAGATCAAGAAAATCCTGCAAGTCACTGTTCGGCCTGATAAGAAGGACTGGTCATCCCGACTTCTGGAAGCATTGTGGGCCTATAGGACCGCCCACAAAATCCAGTTAGGCATGTCTCCCTTTAGACTAGTGTACGGGAAGGCGTGTCACCTTCCTGTAGATTTGGAGCATAAAGCCTATTGGGCAGCACGGAACTGTAATCTAGATTTTTCAAAGGCTGGAACCCACAGAAAACTTCAAATCAGCGAGATCGATGAATTATGCCTAGATGCGTATGAGAGCTCGCGAATCTACAAGGAGCGGGTTAAAGCCTTCCACAACAAGCATATCTCGAGAAAAATCTTTCATCCTGGTCAGAAGGTCCTACTCTTTGATGCCCGACTCAAACTTTTCCCAGGAAAGCTGCGATCCAAGTGGGTCGGACCATATTTAGTCCGACAAGTTTTTAGAAATGGAGCTATCGAAATCAATCCGCTCAGCCACGATTCCGAACATTTCATCGTGAACGGTCAGAGACTCAAGCCGTTCATTGATGTGACTTCTATTGATTTGGCTGAAGCATCTTATATCCTCCATTCCCCTTGAGCTTATTGCGCCCAGCCGATGGCGTAAAACTCAGCGCTTAATTGGAGGCAACCCGTCTTTTTCCTAAAAATCCAAAACCTTTTTCTGACACCTTTTTGCACTTAAGGTTCACCCTTGTAGACAGCCGACCCCACCTCAGATGCTTGCATCTGGGATTAGAAATCATCCGCATTCTGTCTTAAGGAATGAACTAAGTAAATAAAAAACCCCCTAAGTCACAATGTGGACATTGCAAACCTTAGGCACGGGGGGGGAGTATAAAAGTGCAAAACTGGTAAGAAAAATTTTAAAAAAAAAAATCGAAAAAGAATAAAAGGAGAAGGAAATTTTGTGGAGGAAGGAAAGAAAAAAGATGAAAAAGGAGCACAAACATATGAAAAAAAAAAGTAGTGATGGGTCGGCCCGGATAGGTTGTTAATATGATGTTTTTATCGTTGAAATATGTATAGTGGTTAACCTAATTCGGACCTAACCATCTCTTTAAAAAAATTTTAACCTGGCCTTATTGATTTTATCTTGTCACTTTTAGGCCCAGGGTCGAACACAGGGAACTGGGGTTAAAGTCGAGTTTCTACGTTTTCCTTAAAACGCGTCTCTTCCGTTCGTTTATTGCGTTTTTGGTATTTTTCTTATTTAGGTTTTTTTCTGGTAATCCTTGTTCTTGAGGCACACCCTCAAAATTGTGTCCTTGGCTTTTAGCCAAAATAGAGTTTCAAAACACGCCTTGCTACTTGCAAGACAGGGTACCTGCAAATCAAAGATTATCTTTTCACTTTTATACCTTTTCTTATCTTTTTACTAAGAAGGAAGATAACAGATAGAAAGTAAATATAGTAGCTATAGATATATATTTATATGTAGTATATATATAAAGGGGTGGGGGTGGAGGTGGCGATGGAGTGTAGCACTATGTCGAGTCAGTCGACGTCTAGAGAGACGCAACCAATACGACTAGGTGCCGCGTGGAGTGTGGATGGAGGATGGATGATGTATGGGACCACGCTTTTTTTGTACGCGTGTATCAGGGAATATCAGCAACTGGTGCAGATATCCCCGCGATACAGCGTATAATAAATAACATGAAAATATATGTACACATGTATGTATATAAGTAAATATATCTATATATATATAAATGTATAGTTATATATGTATAGATATATATATATAGATATATATGTGTATATATATGTATATAAGTATATATATATTACTATATATATGTATATATATATGTATATAGATATGTATATATATATATATGTATATAAGTATATATGTCTATATATATATAAGTATATGTATAAGTATATAGATGTATATATAAGTAGATATATATATATATATTATATATATATGTATGTATACATAACTATATAGATATACTATGTATATAAGTATATATATATAGATATATGTATGTATATATATATATATATATGTATATATGTTACTATAAGTGAGTGAGTGTGTGTGTATGTGTCGGTAGAGGTGTGTGTGTGTCGGTGAATGTGTGTGTGTGTTGCTGTGAGTAAAAAAAAAAGAGAGGGATAGAGAGAATACGTGAGAGGGAGAGAGAGTACGTGAGAGAGAGTAGAGAGCGCCAGACAGAGAGAGAGCGGGCGGGAGAGATCGGCAGAGAGAGAGCGGGCGAAGGAGTGATCACGGACGCGCGAGTTAAGACGTCTGCCGGAGGCAGCAGACGTCTGACGCCGCGTCGTCTGAAGGCGAAGGCGGACGTCTGACCGTCGCGGTGCACCGCGCCTTCGCGCAGGGTTCCTGCAGGCGTGCGCGAAGGCGACGGGTGGGCGAAGGCGTGGAGGAGCGAGCGTGGAGGAGGTCTGCAGGTGGTCGCGGAGGGTCGCGGAGGAGGGCAGGGGTCGGCGCGAGGCCGTAGCCGGCCGCTGCAGTGTGCGCGGCGGACGGCTACAGGTGCAACTGCGAGGCGGACAGAACGGAGACGGAGGCGGGGAACGCCCTGCACACGCGCGCGGAGGCGGTGAGCGACTGCGGGGACGGTCGCGGAGGAGCGGGAGGACCTGCTGCTGCTGCTGCTGGGCTGCTGCTGCTGCTGCTTTAAGCTTCGGAGCTTGAAGCGGCAGCAATGGCGTGGAGACGAAAACGAAGAGAAAAGAAAACACCACGCCCACCGGCTCGTTGAAGAGCTGGGCGGTGGTGCTCCCACTGTGGTGGTGTGCACCACAGTGGGTTCTCCTGATCGCCGGGTGCCTCCTCGACGGAGGGCCGACGTATGGGACGGGAGAATGGTGGAAAGGAAGGTGGTGGCTGTGGGGTCTTTCCAGCAGCTCCCCTTGCGAGGATGAAGCTGCAGCTACTTATAGAGGAGGGGAGAGTGGCGTGCCGGCTGCAGCAGGGAGAGGGTGTGCAAGTTGCAGCTGTAGGGAGCGGCGTTGGCAGGGAGAAGTGACGGGAAGAAGTGCTGCGTGGCTGCTGCATGCAGCTGCGGGAAGAGTGCAGCCGCGGGAAGGGTGCAGCCGCGGGAAGGAGAGAAAAGAAGAAATCAAGAGGAAAAATAAAAAGAGGGTGATTTTGCAAGGAGGCACTTGAAGAAAAATGTAACTATGCAGGCGATTGTTTCACTCCTCTTCCTCTCTTGATTAAATGCATGCATGCAAGTGTTTTTACAAATGCGATTACAGGATCCTATTATGCAATGTTAATGCTAGAAAATAGCACAAGAAGGCGTTATTACAGGTGTGTTTTGAGGTGCAAACAAGTAGTCATTAGTAAGAAACTAAGGAATTAACCTAAGCTCTAGACCTCATTCAAGAAAAGAACTGAAAAGTGCACAAAGGGATTAGTAAGAACGCAAACCTTAGGCATTCTTGGATAGACTCTTAGTACCCATTAAGATCTGGACACTCCTCAAGAGGTTGAGGAAAATGGAAAGCTGAAGTATTAGGTCTAAGGCTTAGGGAGTATTTGACCTCATTAACTAACTTTTGGTCTACGGGACTCAGTAACCTAAGCACCCTAACCTCACACACAGCCTGGTTCAGTAAGCGTAAAAATCAAAATCACGCAGAAGCGTCGAAAAATTCTGAAAAGTACACCTAAAGCAGGAGCGGTCGATCAACACAAGTTGATTTAGACGAGTTCCCAGCGCGGAGAGGCGGGAAATCCCCTCGAAGATGCATAACACAATATCATCTCCTCGGTGCTTGTCTCTTAGGATATTTACATATCCTACTGGGGGCATGTAAGCACTCTACTGGTTCAGATTCCATGGATGGCATTATCACGAAGTGTCAATTGCCAGGGTCTGGATTCTGCCACGGAACACCATGGATGGGATTATCTCGAAATCTCAATAGCCAGGGTTTCGGGTGTTGCCATGGGCGGTGCTATCTCGAAGCATCGATTGCCAGGAACCCTTGAGGATTGATGATGGGGGCAAGGAATCTGATACAGACTGTGTTGAAAAGCCAATCCTAAGCTAGAATTAAAAAGAAAAAGAGAGAGAAAACTCTCCAAAATAGAAAAATTTTCTATCTCTCTCTCTTACAAAACGCACTGCGAACTGAGCCAGGGCTAAAATCATTCCAAGCACAGGTGCTTTAACCACAAAGTCCAATAGACCTTAAGCTAGTTCTTGTAGGCCTTAAAAACCTTTGCTAAGGACTGAGGCTGAGGCTAGACAAATCTGGATCTTGATTAGTACCAGAGTACCTTCTAGGCCCATGGTCAGCATTCTAACCTAATCTGAGTTCAAATGAAAAAGCACTTATCTAACGCTATTAAGAACTCCATGGTCTAGAACAAAGGTTGAAACCTTAAGTTTTTTGCTAAGGGAGTAGCAAAAGCTAGGCATGGGGGTATGATGAGAACCTCATCATGAGCCATAACTAGCTCATTTTGCCTAATACAAAGGATAAAAGCTCCTACATAACTCAAGGAAAGGCTTAACTTAGAGAATTCTGAGTTTAAGAAGAAAACAAGTCATAAGGGGTAAAAATGCAATTTTACCAACACAATCTGCAAGCAGGGTAATTCAGGGTCTAAACACAGGTCAAATAAACCTAATAAGAAGGGAAGTGGGATGATCTGATCTGATAAGGGCTACAGCAACTCCAAGGAATTAAATGACAATCTATAACCCTAAAACAAATCCACTTCAATTCACGAGGTTCGAGGCAAAGAAAAAATCGACTAAACCCTCTACAATTCGTAGAAAAATAATCTCTAGGGTTTAGAACCTTCAATTTGGTCTTTGGAACCCATTTTGACCTACATTGAGTACCATGCCCAATTAATGACTTAATTTGGGTTTTTACATAAATTGATCGGTTAAACAAGGTCTGATATAGAAATAAAATTCACCATTAGAATCCTTAGGCCCATTTAGTCATGCATAAAAACTTGAGCCTAAGAAGAGACCTTCTTGACCGACTTTTCATTTTGGTCCTCATCGATTACTTTTTGACCCTCAACTTTTGAAACCCTTGCATTTTGGCCCCTACCTCTTCTTCGTTCTTTGCATTTGGGTCCTCCCTGCAAAACCCTGAGCAACCCCATGCTCCGGCGACTTTGCGCGGAGCATGGCACCACGCAGGGTAAGGGGGACCCTCTGCCAAGTCAACCAGGGGTTCCCAGCGACCTTTGCCGTCGCAAGGACACCTCCATGGTCTCTGCAACCACCCATACCTTCAGTGCGAACGCGCGGAAGGTATGGGTCTCCATCTCCGATGTCCTTCGGCGAGGGAGGCACGTCGTCTCCCTCCACTCTCCTCTCTGATTTCGACTCTATAAAAGCCCTCGACGCTCTGCCGCACTCTCCAACTCGGATCTGACGGAGAAACCCCCCTTTTTCCTCTCTTCCCACTCCGACAGAAGCCCCCCTGCTCAGGCGGTTCCTCCTCCTCCTCCTCATCGCTCTGCCGCACTACCAGCAGCAGAGCTGCCTTCACCTGCTCTTCCCGCGTCGCACCGTACCCAGTGCGCGCTCTCCTGCTCTCTCCTCGCCGCCGCCCTCTCTCTCTGGGCACCTTCTTCTCCGACGACAGTCGATACGACTGTCGCCCTGCTCCGGCCCCCCTCGTCCCTCCAAGTAGGTATAGTTCTTCCCTTTCCTCCTCTCTTTCTTTTCCCTACTTTAATTTTCTCAATCGCCCTTCGACCGCGCTTGATCACCCTCATCTTCTCCATCTCCAGCCACCCTCCGGCAAGATGTTCCCATCGCTCTGCAGCCCCATACGCCTCACCAACCCTCACAGAACCTCCGCCTCCTCACCATGATCAACCTCCTCTCACCCATTACCTCTCCACACCCCCACCATACTCCACCGAACAAACCCATTCTCGCAGCCACAGTCTGACCTAGCCCTGCCACCAGACGCCATCCCACGACCTGCCACACCCCGCACCACCTTCGCCTTGCCACGGCGAAGGTCCCCCGTGTGTTTGATTAGGCCGAAGGGCCGTATTCCTATCTAACAGGTACGCTGCTCCAGCCGCCATTAGCGACGACTGAAGCAGCTTCGAGGCGAGCTCCAAGCCCTGCAGCCACAGATTCCCACGTGCTGCAGGTTGGGGCGAAGTCCGCGAAGGCTTCTGCCTCTTCATTTGGCCCAGACATCGACTGCAGCTGATCAGAGGGCGAGGTGGAGTTGTCCTGCTGGCGCACGCGAAAGCAGCAGAAGTTAGTCCCACATCATGGGATTTCGAAGCCGCGCACCAGCATAAAGGCAAAAAGTGCCTTAGCCTGTTTGCCTCCTGGCCACGGGGTGAGGTCCCTCTCACCCACTCGACTCGGCCTCGTCCGCGACAACCCCACGCGGACCTGGCCCGACCCGTTTACCCGACCTGCACTCCTCGCCCACCACCGCACACCGGTGGGCCTGGACCCGGGCGTGACCCGTACTCGACTACCCGACAGCTCTGGGAGAGCTATCCTATGAGTGAATTCTGAGAGAGAGAGACGCGGGGGAGGGTAGAGTAGGTTTTTGCCCTCTAACCAAACTGCGAGTGTGCAGGCACAAGAGAAAAGAAGAACAAGAGAAGGCAGACCGCAGAGGAAGAAGAAGAAAGAAGGAAGGAGGACGCACTATAGCATCGAGTTACTTAAGTCATCTGACTGAAAAATCAGACGACGCTCTGAAGACGAAGAAGGAGAAGAAAAGAAGAACAGGACCGCAAGGAGAAGAAAAGTAGAACAGGACCACAAGAAAGCAAGAAAAAGAAGAACAGAGGAAGAAAAACAAAAGAAGAGAAGCAAAACAAGAGAAGAGAAAATAAGAAGAAGAAGCTCTGAAGAACCCAAGAGAAGAACAGAAGGAAGAAGACAAAAGAAGAGAAGCAGAACACGAGAAGAAAAGAAGAAGCTCTGAAGAAAAAGAAAGAAGAAAGTAAGAAAAAGAACAGAGGAAGAACAAGAAGAAAGAAGAAAACCGAAGAACCAAAGAGAAGAGAAAAGAAGAAGAAGCCAACAAGACAAATTTTTCTCTCTCTCTCTCTTTATTTTTGTAATAGAAACTTTGTATCTCTAGAATACAGTTTTCTCCCTGAGTTCGACCTTGGGAGATCTTTTATTTTCCGAGTAAAAATTGTAATAGTGGCAATGACTATCTGTACTACAATGCCATTTCTATAACAAAACAACAAAACCTAGTCATACCGCCACTAGCTGTGATCATTGATCCGAAGCTATCCGTGTAGTCGGATTTGTCATCTGAAGTGTGGATTGACACTATTTTGGCCCTTGATCTTTAGGCTTCCTCGATCTCTGTCCGGTGTTACAGATGTCCGATCAGAACAATGTTGGACTTGTTGAACTTCAATCGTCACCCTAATCAAATCCTTATGGTTGGATCTTCGATCCGACGCCTAGATTAAAAGTCGCCCTGTCCCTGACCATAAAAGGAGACAATTACTATACAATTTATACAACTTGATCAAAATGCTTGTTATGCAATATTTACAATGTATGATGCTACTATGACACTAAGAACATGCATTAATAGACATTTTCGGCTATTTCGATGTATGCACATCACACCCCCATGCCAATATTTTGCTAGTGCCTAACAAAAACTGCTTGCTATTTATGAAAGAATTAGGGTTAAATTACTCGGGCAAAAGTCATTTTCAACATTAAGAAATTTTTACTTAGGACCTGAACTTTCAAAGACACAACAGCACCCGGGTATCTACCAAAATGTAGACCACCTCAAGCCCTTGCATTACTCAAAGAAAGATCTCTTTTTCTCCTTTTTCTCCTTTGTGTTCTTTTCTAATTTTTTTTTTATTTTTGACTTTAGGGTTACAAAGTGCCTTTCTATGGCCACTCAACCCACCCAAGACTTGATGAGAACCCTAAGTTTTAAGCATCTTTTTGTGAAAGTGATAGACTCGTTGATCGGCTATCAGAATGAACTTTGAGTTTCTACGCCCCTAAGTGACCTTAAAAAGAATTCTGCCTAAAGGTGTATCTATATAACCGGTAGCTTTCATCCTACTTTTCTTTTTCTGGGGTCAACACAAGGGTGAATCTAGTGCATATCTCTCCGACTTATTCTACTTCTCCGCTTCTTCCTAAGTGCTTTAAGAATTTGATGTGCATTTCTTGAGTTGGGATCTGGACAACCTACCAATGGGTAGTTACCCACGATAACTTGCCAGCCATACTCGTGCAGTGAAGTGTGGCTTATTTCTTTTGTTTTCTTGTTCTCCTTTTCTTTTTCATTTTCTTTTCTCTTTTTGGACTTTCTTTTTCTTTTTCTTTTTCTTTTTCTTTTAAGTAGGTAGCTTCCCTGGTCTAAGATTTACCTAAAGGCAGCTGGAAAAGAATGGTGCAGTGGCTGGGCTCTGGACAACCTACCTATGGGCTATTACCCACGATAACTTGCTAGCCATGCCACCTTAGAAGGTTCATTAGCTACCCAATTTCTGTTAAAACCACCGAACAACGAGTCAGTGACGAATAGTATGTAGATGCTTAGACTTAAAGTTCCCTCAAATTAGAGGGTGGGTTGATAAGTCGCATACTTATCACCCAAACTTATTTAATAAAATTGAAATAGAATTCTGGTTGGTGAGGACTCGATAAATGAATCCACATTTTAGTGGATACCTAGGCTAATTAAGCCCAAAAACCTAAAGGGTCTTAGTGCTCAGATCCTACTGTAATATTTCCTAAGATTGAAAAGTCCTAATGCCCAAGTATTCTTTCTTCGTTTAATTTTTTTTTATGTATATATAAGAAAACAAGTAGAATTTACAAGAATTCAATAGAGCTGACAAATTGATTCAGAAACGAATCCACCCCCCCATGCCTAGCTGATGCAATGTTCGCATTGAGAATAAAAGACATGAAAGGAAGGTAGAATGTATAAGATATCACCTGAATATGATGCTCGGGTTAGCTCTGAGTCAGACTGTATAACTGTTGAGTTTAATGACATCAGCTAGGCAAAGTACAGCCAAAGAGATCACAACATGATGAGAGCAACCTTGTCTGAGACATGTTCTGGAATAATACGATCAATAAAAGGCTTCAGACATTGACCGTTGACTTTGAATGAATTAACCATCTTTGGGTCAGAAATTTGAATGGTCCCATTTGGAAAAATCTGATCAATGATGAACGGGCCGTTCCATTTTGACCAAAGCTTGCCAGGAAAGAGCTTAAGTCGAGAATCAAAGAGCCAAGACCTTCTGGTTCAGTTCAAAGCTCTTGTGGGAAATCAATTGGTCATGAAGAGCTTTGGTCGGAGCCTTATAGATCTTGGAATTCTCGTATGCGTCATTTCTAAGCTCCTCCAACTCAGATAGTTGGAGTTTCTTGTTCTTTCTAGCTAAACTTAAATCCGAATTACACTACTTAATTGCCCAGAATGCCCTATGTTAAATTTCTACGGGTAAATGACATGTGTTTCCATACTCTAGACGAAATGGTGACATGCCGATAGGCATTTTGTATGTCATATGGTAGGCCCAAAGAGTGTCCTCAAGCTTTGGAGTCCAGTCTTTATGATCAGGCCTAACTGTCTTCTGAAGAATATTCTTGATCTCTCGATTGCAGATCTCAGCTTGTCCATTCATCTGGGAATGGTAAGGTGTGGAGATTCTATGATTTACCCCATGTTTTGCCAGTAAATTACGAAACTGGGCATTGGTGAAGTGAGAACCACCATCATTGATGATGGCCCTCAGAATCCCAAACTGACTGAAGATGTTCTTCTTGACGAAATCGATGACCACCTTGTGGTAATTAGTTCAGGTGGGAATGACCTCGATCCACTTGGACACGTAATCAACAGTGACAAGAATGTACTGGTGTCCAGGTGGAGGAAGGGTCCCATGAAATCAATGCCCCAGACATCGAAGATTATGATAGGAGGAATCAGGATTAGGGGCATCATGTCTCTCTTGGTTATGCTCCCAAGTGCCTAGCATTGGGAACATGACCTCGAGAATTCCTGGGCATCCTTGAATAAAGACAGCCAAAAAAATCAATATTGCAAAATTTTTGCAGTCATCTTTTTCCTGGAGAAATGTCCACTACACGCAGATGCATGGTAGAAGTCGAGTATACTTTTGAATTCAATCTTTGGAACACATCGACGAATAATCTGATTAGAGATGATGCAATACAATTCAGGGTCCTCCCAGAAGCAATATTTAGCCTCAAATCTGAGTTTATCTCGCTGTTGCTTGATCCAATCCTAAGGGATTTGACCAACGACCAAATAGTTTACAATGTCAGCAAACCACGGGATTTGGACAACCAGAAACTGTAAGGATAGTCATGTCCAGAAAAGTATCAACAATCGGAATATCTGGACAAGAAGAATCACTCAGAAGTCTCAAAAGATGATTCGCCACCACATTCTGTGCCCTGGATTTATCCTTAATTTCAAGATCAAATTCTTGAAGCAGAAGAAACCATTGAATAAGCGAGGGTTTGGCATCCTTTTTGGCCAAGAGATGTCTCAAGGATGAGCGGTCGGTACATATGATGACGTGAGACCCTTAGAGATAAGCCCTAAATTTCTCCAAAGCAAATACTATAGCTAGTATTTCCTTCTCAGTAACAGTGTAATTCCTCTGGTCCTCGTCCAAAGTTTTACTAGAGTAGTAGATGACAGAGGGCTTCCTGTCAATCTTCTAACCCAAAACAACCCCAACCACGTAATCAGAAGCATCGGTCATGATGTCAAATGGGGCTATCCAAACTGGTGGTTGCAACATCAGAGAACAAGTGACTGCCATTTTGGTAAGAAGGTTGCTCAGAGGTCGAGCAACCTTAGAGAAGTCCTTGATGAACCACCTATAGAATCCCTGCTCCTTAGTTGATCTGGCACTGATAATCACAGGGAACGTCTTCTGAGGTCCCAAAAATTGATATTTCAAATTCTTAGGCGATGGTTTCAGTTCGAGCTAGGGTAGGTTTAAGATTGAAGGTAAGGATGTTGCTGATGAAGATTCATCAGGAGGAAGAGGTTGAAAGTGACTAAAATCAATAACTTCTTCAGAATGTGGTAGGTTTGCCATAGAGGGTTGCAGTTTAGATCTATCACAACAAGAGGAACTTTCAATTGTAGAAACCGCCATAAAAGTTTCAATATTCAAACTGTCTTCCTTAAGTTCCTCTATAAATCCATAATCCTCGAATTTGTTAATCACCTTAAAAATATCCAATTTCACTTTCTGATCCCCAAAGGCAATTTCCATGCTACTGCTATCATAGTTGATATTGGCCTTTGTGGTAGCTAGGAATGGACGGCCCAGAATGATGGCCGTATTACTTAGATTTTCAGGTACATCCATGTCAAGGACAAGAAAATCTACAGGCAAATAGAAATCCTTAACCTTAACAATAACATCTTCAATAATGCCTCATGGATTTGTGATCGAACGGTCTGCTAGGTGCAGCTTTACTGAAGTCAGCTGAAGTTCACCTAATCTAAACTTCTCAAAAAGAGAAGTTGGAATTAGGTTAATAGATGCACCTAGATCCAAAAGTGATCTATCAAAAGTGTAATCTCCGATGACACAAGAAATCAAAGGAGAACCTAAATCTCTCTTTTTTGGGGGGAGGTGATGTAGGATAACAGAACTAGCCTTCTCGGAGAGTACCACTTCCTCAGAATAGATTCCCTCAACTTACGCTTCTGTGTGCATAAATCCTTCAAAAATTTAGCGTAAGTTGGTATGTGTTTGATAACGTCGAGGAGTGGGGTATTGATCTCAACATTTTTGAATATATTCAAGAGCTCCTCGTTACTATCAACAGGCTTCTTTTTCCTAGGTTTAATCATGGCCTCAGGAAAAGGAACATGAGTCAGATCTTCGGAATCAGGTTCCAGAGTCTTGATTTCTTCTTTGGAGTTCTCCTTTCTCTCCTCAGACTTTCTAGGATTTGGTAGATCAAAACAGTACAGTTGTAGACACTGAGTTTGTTTTCCACTCCTCAAGGTAACTCAATTAGTAGATGCATACGAATATGGGTCTTCGAGAGGGGTAGGAAAGATTGGAGGAGCTTCATTAGCCAAAAGCCTTTAATTTGAGGAAGAAGCAAAAGAGGAAGGACCATGCTCAACCACCTAAGCATGTGCTTGTGGGTCCCTCTGATTCTCGTACCCTTGGGCATGATTGCCAGGATTCTGGATATTACATGGGTTGGGGATGGGTTGAGATGGCAGAGATCTGGGTTGACGAGAATTTGCAATGAACCCAGTTTGCAAGTTGTCCTGCGAGGTTTTCATTTGCTGCATGAGTTAGAGAATAGATCCTTGCATTTCTACAATCTGTCGGTTCAAATCAGCCTGGCCTACGGGTTGATGGGCATTCAAGATGGCTGATTGACATGATTCGGGGGCAACTGAGAGTAAATATGACCCTGACCCATTGGTTTTTGCAGAGCATAACTGTTGGGTCGAAATTGGGTCTGTTGCTTTGGGTTTTTCCAAGAGATGTTATGGTGGTTCCTGCAACCCGGATTATAAGCATTGGTGTAAGGGTTGGACCTAACATTCTCCTGTATAGCATAGACATCATCATAAGGCAAGGATGGAGAGAAAGAAAGGGAGGGACAAGAGAAACTGGGATCAAAGGCCCCAGTTTGGAACAATGGGGTTCCAAATAATGCTAGCTCACAGGTTGAGCTACATCAAGTTGATTCATGAACTACCGTCCAGAAGGAGCTCACGATGAATGGAATCCTGAATTCTGGGATTGAGTGGATCGAGAATTGTTCATTGAATTTCCAGCCATCCACTCCTCCATCATTTTAGTAACCAAGTACACCTTATCTAGTTTATTGCAAATCAATTCCATATCAAATGATTGAGCATCGTGGACTTCATTAACATTCGATCTGGGTTGTTGGCACCAATTAAAAGTATCCGCGGAGGCATGATTGATTGAATTCTCGCTCATCTCCTTAAACAAATCATGTGCACTATCTGCATCTTTGTTGAGGAAATTGCCTCTGCAAGAAGCATCCACGTGATTTTTGAGTTGCTCAGTCAACCCGTGGTAGAAGATTTGGACGAACTGTCATTTTGGCACCTCGTGATGTGGACACCTTCCAATAAGTCCTGGAATCGCTCCAAGGAAACATGAAACTTCTCCCCCAGCCACTAGGTGAAGGTGGTAATCACCTGTCTTAAAGTATTGGTACGTCTGACAGGGAAGAATTTCTTCAGGAAAGCCGATTTCAAGTCATTCCAAGTTGCAATTGGCCTTCCTATATTCCTGTACCAATGAGCGGCTTTATCCTTAAGAGAGTGGGGAAAGAGCCTCGTGATCATCTGCTCCTCATTCATGTTTCGTGCCTTGGTGGTCTTGACCAAAGTGGTCAAGTCCTCCAAGTGCTGAAATGGGTCTTCAGAGCCAAGCCCATGGAAATGTTTGATCAAGCTTAACACCTGGGGCTTGATTTCTACGTCTCCTATAGTAATATGGACACCGAGATGTTCCTCATAATTTGAAGGATCATAAAAATCCTTCAAGGGCTGAGCGCCGTCCATCTCTGGACCATTCTTGCATTCCCTGCATTTATTCCAGCTGCCTTTGAAATACCTCCTGTGGATTCTGAGGCAGAGGAGGTAGTTGATCGGCCATGGGATCACTTTGGCCATAATCCAATCTACACGTCCTACAATACTCTGGTGGTCCTTCCAATCAGGGATTCAATGACCTTCCCAGCATAAACTAGGAAGTGGTCGGAAGGATTGGGGATAAGAACCCTGCAGCACAACAAAACAAGCCTGTCCTTAAGTGGGATAGCCTAAGGATCTACAGACTCTCATAATCTTCCTTAAGATTATAAATGATTTACTCTACTTGTGTACAATCAATCCAACCAGTTAGAAGAAGGGACTAGGGAGTAGGTTTTTCCTTTAGCTTGCACCTTTGGTTCCTAGTATACCCCCCATCCGTGGTTGTTTGATGCTACTCCCCTAGCTAGACATCAGATTGATTAGTACAAGCAGGTTAGTTATAAACAATCTCAGACTAGACCCCGAAGAGCGAATCCGTCCTTAAGGCCAACGTCTACTTGATTTTATTTAGGCCTAGGATTGTAGTGCTTATGGAATGTGGTGGGCCCTTAAGATGGGTTGTGCCCTTAATGATCAATTGAGTGTGTATGAATGAGTGCACAACCAAGGTTTTCAAGCAAGATTATTTTTGATGAGTGGATTTTATGGTTCAAATCTTGCTTAAGTAGCTTTTAGGGTTTGGAATTAGGTTTAATTCAATCGAGTTTGAGGCAAACCAAGTTTTCAAACATGGATGAAGATCTCTTTCCTTTTGAAATCAAAAAGTAAGGTGGAGTGCCTGGTATTAACCTAAATTGAAAACCATAAGGAGCAGCTACTTGGTGAGTTGATTTTAGGTTAAGTGGTATGTTTCACACAACTCAAACAATTGTCCAAGATTGCACGATTGAGTTAGGCACAAAAAATGGTTAACCCAGATTGATTTCTACCCTTTTATATGTTGATTTGCATGTATCGATTTCGCAGATCAGAATCCGATTGGGTAGAAGAAAATCAATTAGGTTAAGTACCTTGAATGTGGGTGTATGTAGTGTGTATGTTAATTTACCCGACAAGAAATATCTTCTTTGTTGATTTTTTATATCCGGGTGAGATGATTGTGAGTGGAAATCCAAGCAACCAAACTAACCCTAGTATTTATGCAAACACCTAGGTTAATTGGAGTTTGAATTAATGTGGTGAATTGTAATCTATGGAGGGGGAAGAATGGGGAGCACTTACAGTTGTCTTCAACTACACTTTACTTCGATCTACTGCTTGAAGATCCCCTGTTAAGGTACCTACAAAATAATAGACAAGAAATAAAGCAAATTAGAAAGCAATAAAGTGCGTGAAATGCAGAAAGAAAATCGAAAATCATTGCCTCCTTCGTAACAGCACCAAAATATTGAAAGTAGAAACTACGTGATCGAAGTCGATTTTGAAAAATCCATCATTATAGTTCGATTTGCAAAAAAATCTGTCAAAAAATAAATTTATACCGAAATTCTAAGAATTCCGGGTCGAACACAGGGAGGCTACGTCGATCTAAAATCCACAATTTATATTTTTCTTTTTTGCTTTTGTTTGAAAATGAAATAATTACAACAGAATTGACATAAACACTAAGAGAGAGAAAGAGAGAGAGAGAACAATCACTTGATATAATCAGAATGTTTTTACAACTACAAAGAGAGAAATGATTACAACTAGAAAGCAGAAAATTCTATTCTAGAAGGTGATTAAAAAAAGAAGGGAAAGAGATCTTATCCTCTTCGACGAATGCCTGGAAGACAAGTCGGACGGAGCGACGCCTGGAAGACAGAGGATGGAGTGGGAAGGAGGATGAAGTAGGAAGAAGCAGGAACGAGGCAGCATGTCATCATTGTTGCAAGATCCACTTCCAGAATAGGGGTGAGAAAATTAGATTTAGCTCCAGAATAGAATCCCAGGTGTGGGACAAGCTTTTCTTAAGCATTAGAGAGGGAGAGAAGTGAAGGAAGGGATGGCGAAGAAGTGGAGGTCCGGTCTACTTTTAAAGTTGTAGGAATTGAGGGCAAATTTGTCATTTGAAGCTTAAAGCATTAAAATCAGGTTTTAGTGATGGATTTATCTGTCACTAAAGTTCTGATCATGGCCGAAGTGTGTGCGCCTCCTCGCCTGGCATGCACAAAACTCTTGCTCACATCTTTCAAATCTTTGCCGTCCGATCTCGAGATCAGACGACTCAGATTTCTCCTCTCACATGCCCTCATTTATGCTTAACCACGCACTTGCGTGTGATCGGGAGTGCACAAACGCATCATTGTGTGCATGGTGATCCAAGGCTCCTCTGCATGCCACGTCTTCGCTCCTCGCCCGCCCGATCACCATTTGACAACTGGATTGCGCCTGCTCCTGCTCCCACGTATGATTTGAGGAGTACTACATTTTGAACGCATACCTCGGGCTCACAAAAGAGCACCCGCCCTGTGCTACGACCGACTTTGTGTCACACTTTTGCTTTTACATGTGCGTGCTAACAACTGTTGGATCACGTTTCGACGACCCAGATTGCCTGCGCCTTACACCTTAAGAGTATGTGAGTGGCGCATCTGGGTCACTTTTGGCCATTGGATCTTGGAGATCCTTTGGAGATGCAGCGGTGGTTCTTAGGGCCAATTGGGCAACTGAGATGTCGCCATGTGGCGCCATCTTGGCCGTCCATCCTCTATGTGCTGTAGATGGTGCCACGGATGTCGGATTAGACCGATTTTCACGCCATTAGGCTGCGATCATCGATCCGAACCCATCCGTGTGGTCGGATTTGTCATCTGAAGTGCAGATTGGCACCATCTTGGCCCTTGATCTTTAGGCTTCCTCGGTCTCTATCTGGTGCTACGGATGTCCGATCAGGGCGATTTGGAGTCGTTGAACTCCAATCGTCACCCTAATCAGATCTGTATGGTTGGATCTTCAATCCGAGGCCCCGACTAAAAGTTTCCCTATCCCAGACCAAAAAAGGAGACAATTACTATACAATTTATACAACTTGATCTAAATGCATGATTGTTCATGTTATGCAATATTTACAATGCATGATGGTACTATGACAATAACAACATGCATTAATAGACATTTTTGGCTATTTAGTTGTATGCACATCAGTAGCCATAAAAAGTTACCTACACACTCTCAACTCCAAAAGTCCAAAAAAATTAAAAAAGATGAAAGAGAAAAGATATATATATATCTGTATATATGCTTTAAAGTGAGGACTTGGGTAGTTTGCATTTTAATAGACACACGGGCACTGTTTAGTCTCTGTGGATTAGCCTCTTAGTACATCTTTCCTCCTATTGACAAGCAGCATATGTCTAAGTAATCAATTCTTGATTCCGACTGAAAATAATAGCTAGGATAAACCTTGTTAGGGACTAGCAAGGGATTAGCATGGGGGTATGATAACTCTACATCCAATGATGATAATTCCATCAAGTAAAGTTAGTTTTGAAGATATATGTGTGTTAATGACATACCATAATGGGATTGGGAGCATTGCATGCATTATGAACTAAGATTGCTTATAATCAATGTTTAATCCCCATGTGTACAAGTGCATGTTGAAATAGGCCTTAGATGAGCATTCGGATCGCATGGATGGATCCTGATCAATGAGCGGAGTCCAACAGACTCAGAACCACCTCAATCTGACCTCCGTAGCTTGTACATCAAGTACAAGAGTTCCTAATCGTTGATCTGATGATCAAAGATCCTTGTCGCGCCACGTGGTGCCTGCACCAGCCTCCATCGCACGCCAACACACCCGTAGCCCCTCTAGCACGAAATCCTGACTGTTGGATTTCCATCCAATGGTTGACTGTGCCCGCTGTTGACAACAGAAAACTACGCGTTCGGAGTTGGATTCGAAAACCCGTCGTTGTAGTTCAAGTCGCAAAGAAATCCATTCAATAGATAAAATTTATACCGAAAATTAGTAAAGAAGTTCTGGGTCGAACATAGGGAGGCTACGTCAATCTCAAAATTTGCAATTATATATTTTTTTGTATTCCTTTTTTATTTAAAAGGTGAAATAATCACAATGGAATCGCTATAGACAATAAGAGAGAGAGAAAAATAACTTAGTATTTGAATAATGATTTTACAACTAAGAAAGCAGGAAATGATTACACTAGAAAGTGGGAAATTGTTACAACTAGAAAGCGGGAAATTCTACTCTAGAAAGCGATAAAAGGAGAGAGATGTTATCCTCCTCAATGAATGCTTGAAGGACGAGCCAGACGGAGGCAACACCTGGAAGACAGAGGACGAGGAAGGAAGAAGGACGACGAAGTCGGAAGAATGGGAATGAAGCAGCACGCCATCGTCGTCGCGGGATCCACTTCTGGAACGAGGCGATAACTTGGATTTAGCTCTTGAGGAGCATCCCGGGTGTGAGACAAGCTTCTATTAAGCTTTGGAGTGGAAGAGAGGAGAAGGAAGGGTTGAAAAATTCATAGGGTAGGGTCTCCTTTTATAGTTGCAAGGATTGGGGTCTTTTTGGTCATTACAATATAAAAAACATTAACATGGGACCTTTAGTGACGGACTTAAACATCGATAAAGGTCTGACATGGGCGACGTGTGCGCGTGCCCACTCCTCTTCCGTGCCATAAACACCCATGCACGTTTAGACGATATCAGCCGTCCGATCTCAAGATCGTACAACTTAAAGTCCGTCCTCTCCCATGTCGCACTTCATCTTTGCACCGCTTTATCGCGCATCAGATTAGGCATGAGGCAGAGCGTCTTATCCCACGTACAACCTATTGGGAAATCAGGGCCGTCCACTGCCGATCGCACGTGCTCAGTAAATCGAGAGTCGAATATGTGCCCTACAAGCACGTAACACCTCGCGACCACTACACTGCACCTTCATTTGTGTCGCGTAGGGGTTTTAAGTGGCATGCGCTCACGACCGTTGGATGGGCATCCAACAACTAAGATTCTTCGAGTGGGTGAAGAGGAAAAGCGGAGCCGGGTCCTTGGGGCCGATTGGGCGGCTGAGATGGCACTACGTGGTGCTATCTTGGCCATCCATCTTCTGTGAGTTGCAGATGGTGGTACGGATGTCGGATTGGACCGATTTAATGTCGTTAGGCTACGATCATCGATCCAAACCCATTCATATGGTCAGATTTGTTGTCTGAAGTGAGAATTGGCACCATCTTGGCCCTTGATCTTTAGGGTTCCTCAGTCTTTATCTGGTGCTACAGATGTTAGATCAAGGAGATCTTGGAGTCGTTGAACTCCAATCGTCGCTCTAATCAGATCTGTATGGTTGGATCTTTAATCTGAGGCCCTGACTGAAAATCACCCTGTCCCTGACCATAAAATGAGACAATTACTATACAATTTAGACAACTTGACCTAAATGCATGATCATGCATGTTATGCACTATTTACATTGTATAATGCTATTGTGGCACTAACAACATGCATTAATAAACATTTTTGGCTATTTAGATGTATGCACATCACACCTCCATGCTTATCTTTTGCTAGTCCCTAGCAAAAACTACATGTTATTTATAAAAGTATTAGACTGGATTACTCAGGCTCAAGTCATTTTCAACATTAAAAAATTTTTACTTTGGACATGAACTTTCAAAGACAAAACAACACCTGGGTATTTGCCAAAATGCAAACCGCCTCAAGCCCTCGCCTTATTCAAAGAAAGATATCATTTTGTCCTTTTTCTTCCTTTCTAATTTTTTGGATTTTTGAGTTTAGGGTTCAAAGCAGCTTTCTACGACCACTCAACACACCCAAGTTTTGATGAGAACCCTAAGTTCTAAGCATCTTTTTGGTGAATGTGATAGACTCGTTGTTCAGCAATCAGAGTAGACATCAGGTTTCTACGCCCCTAGGTGACCTTAGAAAGAAATCTGTCTAAAGGTATATCTATACGACCACTAGCTTTCTCCCTACTTTTCTTTTTATGGGGTCAACACAAGAGTGAATCCAGTGTATATCTCCCCGATCTATAATACTTCACTTCTTCCTAAGTGTTTTGGAATTTTTAGTGCATTTCTTGAGCTGGGTTCTGGACAACCAGTTGATGAGCTATTACCACCGACAACTTGCCATCTATACTCGTGACGCAAAGTGTGGCTTATTTCTTTTTTTTTCTTTCTTTTCACCTTTTCTTTTTTTCTTTTTCTTTTTTTTTTTGGCTTTCTTTTTCTTTTTCTTTTAAGTAGGTGGCTTCCCTCGTCTAAGATTTACCTAAAGGCAACAAGAAGAGAGTGGTCTTGTGACTGGGTTCTGGACAACCTACCTTTAGGCTGTTACCCATGATAACTTGCCAGCCATATCACCCTAAAAGGTTCATTACGTACCCAATTTTCATTAAAATCATCGAACAACAAGCCAGTGATGAATAGTGTGTACATACTTAGACTTAAAGTTTCCTCAAATCAGAGGGCGAGTGGATAAGTCGTGTACTTATCACCCAAACATATTTAATCAAATTATAATAGAATTGAGGATGCCGAGTGATGAGAGCCTCATCATGAGCCATAACTAGCCCATTTTGACCCAATAAAGAAGATAAAAGCTCCTACATAACCTAGAAGAAGGCTTAACTGAAGGAATAAGTGCTCTGAGAAGAAAACATGAATTAAAGGTTAAAACTGCAATTTTACCATTGCAGTACATAAATGAGATTTCTCAGAGGAAAAACACAGGTCAAAAGGTCTAAATGAGATAAAAAGTTGGTTGAGTCAATCAGAAATGGGTTCATGTGCAATCTAGGAAGTAAATGACATGTGGTAACCCTAAAATAGACTCGCTTAATTCAACAAGGTTCCGGTCAGGATAAAAATCAATTAAACCCTCTAAAAATCATGGAAAAACATCCCCTAGGGTTTAGAACACTTAAGTTGCCTTCGGAACCCAGTTTGACCTAGATTAGGGTCCTAGTTCATCAATTAACCTAATTTGTGTTTTTACACAAAATATCCCGTCAAACAAGGTCCAACCTAAAATCCAACTTCACCATTGGATTCCTTAGTTCAAAATTAGGTTTTTACCAAAATTTGGACCTAAGGGGAGGTCATCTTGACCTACTTTGCAATTTAGTACACCCAAATCACAATTTGGTCCCTATCTTTTGAAAAGCATAGCAGAATGCCCCCTAACTTCCTCGCCACCTTTGTAATCAGGTCCTGCCGCCATTATTAGGGCAGAATCCTACTCCGGCGAGGATTTGAGAGGGAATCCTCTCTGATTCCTCAGAGATCCCCTCCTAGAAATGGAAGGGAGATTCTTTGAGGAATTCCCTTCCATCTGAGGCCAATTTTGATCCCTGGTGTGAACCCAATCTCTCGTGCGAACGCACAAGGGATTTGGGTATCTAAACTCTTTCCATCTCCGACGACCAACCTTAGACGATGGCGTGCCTTCCACGCCTTGAACGACTGGCCCAGTACCAATATAAGAACCCACACCTCCGGCCGCTCATCTTAAGCTTGATTTTGACGGAGATCCCCTCCAAATTCCCTCTCTCCCATCTCCGGCCAAACGACCCGCAAGCTCCGGCGACCTCCTCCCCTCCTTCTCGTCGCTCTGCTGCCATACCAACAGTAGAGTCCTCTCCGCCTCTTCCTCCCGCGTCGCGATGTACCCCGCGCGCGTGCTCCTGACCTCATCTTCGTCGCCGCTTCCTCCCTCAGGGTCTTTCTTCCCCGACGACGGCAGTTATGAGCCGTCCTCTCCACCACCTCCCTTCCTTCCAGACAACCCCAGATACATTCTCCATCCTCTCCTCTCTCTTTTCCCCCTACTATTTTACTTGTTTACCCCTCGACAGTACGTAACCACCTCCATCATTCTCGCCTCCGACCGCCCTCTGGCGAGCTGCCCACACCACTCCACCCCTCCACACGGCTTGCCAACCCCCTCGTGAGCTTCGCCTCACCACTAGGAACCCATTCGACCCCATCACTGCCATTCCAGACCTCCACAAGCACCCCCCAACCAACCCACCATCTCCGGCCACAGGTTGACCTAGGCACGCACGCCTAGGCCGACCTGCAACCTGCAGCATCGCCCACCACCTTCGCCGTGCTACGGCGAAGGTTTCCAGCTATTCTGATTGGGCCAATAGGCCGTTCTGTTGGATGTCAGGTGTACGCTCCGGCCGCCATTAACAGCCGAAGCAGCAGGGAGCTTGGAGCAGCTTCGGGCATCAGGCTTCCCAGGATGCAGGTGCAGCAGACTCTCGCGAAGGTCGCGAAGCGAACGAGGCCAGCTAGTCGCACAGAGGAGCCATCAGCTTGGGCAATTGAGTGACGAAAGCTCTGCGGGCGCGCGTGAAGGCAAGACCGACCAGATAGTCCCACATCGTGGGATTGGAAAACTCAGGTATCATATAAATTATTTTTGTGTTTTCTTCTTACTGCCTCCGTAAGCACAGGGGTGAGGTCCCTCACTGCCCCACACGGCTCGTTCACGGCTTGACGTCGCGGATCTGGCGGATCCGACCCAACCTAAACCTACGCACTCCTCACGCATCACCACTTGCTGGTGCGCCTGGTCCCGGGTGCGAATCCGACCCGACTACCGGTGTGGCTTGGGAGAGCGTGCTTGAGTGAACTACTTGAGAAAAAGAGAGATGCTTGGATAGAGGGACAGGGGTAGGTTTTTGCTACTGTGTGGTGTGTGCAGGAAGGAAGAAGTGACCGAGGTACCGAACACTTAGCAGTTGAAGAACAGGAAGAGAAGAAAGAAGAGGCTGTGTAGCAGTGAATGGAGAAGTCTTTGCCGAGAAGAAGAAGAAGAAGAAGGAAGACAAGGCCGAAGAAAGAGAAGAACGAAGAAAAGGCCAAGTGAAGACTGCAAAGAGATCAGAAGAAAAAGAAGAAGAAAGAAGAAAGGCAAGGCAGGAGAAGAAGGAAGATACAGAAGCAGAAAGGAGAAGAAGAGAGAAAGAGAGATCACATTTAAGACGTCTGATACAGAAATCAGACGTCCAATTCTACTTTTTTTTTACAAATCATTTTTAAAATTCTCTCTTTGAATCAATTATATTTGCATTTAACAGTTGTATTCTTTGATTTTACAAAGTACTGAGATTGCTCCCCATGTTCAACCTCGGATACTCTAGTTGTTCGAGTAATAAAATTCTTTATATTTGTTTAAACGTTTTGTCGGTTTTACTACAACGTATTACGCTTTAAATCTGCACAAAATCGTTGAGAACACCGAGGACTTGATAAACAAATCTACATTTTAGTGGATACCCAGGCTGATTAAACCCAAAGACCTGAAGGGTTTTAGAGTTTAGATGCTACTGTAATATTTTCTAAGATTGAAAGGTCCTATTGTCCAAGTATTCCTTCCAAATTCAAATTCTTTTTTTATGTATATATAAGAAAATAAGTAGGATATACAAGAATTCCACAGAGCTGACAAAATGATTTAGAAATGAATCCACCCCACCATGCCTAGCTGATGCAATGACCACATTGAGAATAACGGACATGTAAGGGAGGGTAGAATGTCGAAGACAACACCTGAATATGAAGCTCGGGTCTGCTCTGAGTCAGATTGTACAACTACTGAGTTTAATGCCATTAGCAAGGCATAGTGCAGCTAAAGAAGTCACAACATAGCTAGAGCAACCGTGTCTGAGATGGGTTCTAGAACAGTACAGTCAATAACAGGCTTTAGATGTTGAACGTTGACTTTGAATGAATTACCCATCATTGGGTCAAAGATCTGAACATCCCTGTTTGGAAATATCTGATCAATAATGAATGGGCCATCCCATTTTGATCTAAGTTTGCCGGGAAAGAGCTTAAGTCGAGAATCAAAGAGCCAGACTTTCCGATTTGGCTCAATGCTCTTGTTGGAAATCAATTGGCCATGAAGAGCTTTGGTTTGAGCCTTATAAATCTTGGCAATCTCATACGCGTCATTTCTAAGCTCCTCCAACTCAGATTGTTGGAGTTTCCTAGTCTTCTCAGCTAAACTCAGATCTAGATTACATTGCTTGATTGCTCAGAATGGTCTATGTTCAATTTCTATGGGTAAATGGCACACCTTTCCATACACAAAATGAAACAGAGTCAAGCCGATGGGCATTTTATATGCCGTACGGTAGGCCAAAAGTGTGTCTGAAATAGCGATCTTCATTTTCGTTGAAAACTTTAACATAAAATGATGTGTCGTATTTAATCGCATGGTAGAAAATCACTTTTCAAAACATTTTAATTCTCTAAACTAACCATGAAGATTTAGGTCACCTCCATAGGGAGGAATTAGCCTATTTAAACTAGTGAATAGTCTCTCGTTTATTCAGGAAACTCAACCCGTACGCATACTAACTGGTGCATGTGTTTTCAACATAAGTTCTTGAATTAAATAATTAATCAATGATGTAAGGGAGCACTTGCAAAATCACCACAATGGAAACACGTAAATCATGATCTTAGTACTGATAAGCATCGTCAATCATAATCAAAACAGAACTCATTTCCAATAACCAATATTCAATACTCTATCATGCATGAGAAGAGTTCAACTATTCGTAATTCTGATAGAAAGGAGGGCTATTCATGTAAATCATTCAGAATATGATAAGTCAATAAATAAATGAATAGTAGCTTCTAACAATGGCTTACCCTGTAAATAGTAATTCGAAGGGAAACAAAGGAATTCCCACCTCTCTTCTTCACGCGCGATGAGGCATGGTGGCTGGCCGACTGAAGCCCAGTGGTGGTGCATGGGAGAGAGACGGTAGCAACAGCGGTGACGGGGCAGCTGAAGGTGGTCAGACGTGGCTAGACGGCGGAGGAGAATGTTGGCCACGTTGACGACAGGTGGCATTCACGAGAGTCATGGCAGGCAGCTGGTGGGCGCATGGTGGTCGGGGACGTGAGACGAGGAGAACAGCGGGGTCGACGGTGGGTTTAGGTGCTTGTAATGGCCGTATGAAGTGAGGAGGCGGTTGCAACTTTGGGTTCCTTCACTGCATGACCGATGCGAGGAAGAAGATGAGCAGTTGTCCGTGGGTGCACAAGGGCGAGGGGCTGGTGCATGGTGCATGTGGAGTTTGCATGCGGGCAGCGTATTGCTGGTGCGTGTGTGCAACCGCACGCAGAGGTGGACGGGTGCACACATGACGGTGGTTTCTACGGCAAAGATGTTGTATGCACACAAGGGTGTGGCTACCTGTAGGTGTGGCTGCCTACGAGTGCGGCTGCCTGCGCAAGTGTGGCCAGCAAGATGGTGAACAGTGAAGAGTTGTGGTGGAAGGTTGGTTTTGGCAGTGGTGAAGAAGGTGATAAATGATAGCACGGTTGTAGTGGTGGCCATGTGCTGTCTCCACACGGCCCACGTAGTGAAGCTTGCGGTGAAGGTGGAAGGAGTCTAGTTCAGATCACGGTGCATGCCATGTTCATGGTGTACACAGTTTCCATGGTAGAAGAGGTGGAGAAGAAGTCCCTGCCACAGGGATGATGATTCCTCCTCCATGTCCGTAGTTCTCCTCCTTTTTGAACCCAATGCGTGGGCGTTTGCTTTAACAAATCTCCCCCGACTTTCCCTCTTTCGTTTGGGCCTTGTAAGATCTCCTCCAACAACGCCCGCGCGATGAGGTGCTGCTGTTGCATGCGGAGCGATGCAAGCATCGATGGTTTGTTCCATTGGTGGAGGAGAAGATAATTGCACTCATGACCCTACATAAATATATATATATATATCAAATTTTACCAAAGTATTCTCTAATTAATATAAACTAACACTTAACTCTAATTGCAATCTACTGAGGCATGTTTTACATGTACTTAGGCTAATTAGCACTCCACTAAAGTTAATTGATCAAATACCCCTATGCGTAAGTTTTGCTAGTCCCTAGCAAAAGTGAAAATAATAGAAGTAATCAGTAGATTCCTTCTTCTTATTTTCCAAAAATTTAGAAATCCAAACAAATGTGAAGTGACACTAACCTAGAAATGGATCGAAGTAAAAATAACTAACTTACATTTGCAGTTCGTACTTATCCTTGGGTAAATATTTCTATCAGGATGGGCAACTACTTCACTCAGGGATAAACCAGAATATAATCTGAAATTTGACCCCAGCTTTTACTTAGGTAGGAGATGCTAAGTTGAATGCATTTATATTTGGTGGCACACACTTATCTGGTGCTACATGTAGTCTAGTGCTACAAACTCTAGATATCCAGATTATCAAATGAGTCAACCTAAAGAGAGGCTAAACAACTGTGCTCTCTTTATGTTCCTTGGCGCTCACTCTTTTCCTTCTTTTCTTTCTGAGATCACAAATCTCACCAGATTTAGTAAGTGTACTCACTGTTTGGTGGCCTCACATGGCATTCACACTTCAACTAAAGTCCTAATAACTCTACAACTAAGTTAGAGTCCTTAGCTAGTATTCTGGCGATTAGAAACACTGAAAGGTAGGTATGGGTCATATTTGGTGGATCGCGATGGGTGCTTTTGATCCATCAGAAACAACATTCCAAAGATAAAATTATAAATTTGGACTCTTTTCTTTTTCTTCTCTCTCTCTTTTCCTCTTTTTTTTAATTTATTTTTTTATTTTATTTCTTTTTTAAAAAAAATATAATTGTTTCTTCTCTTTTTTTTCTCTTTCTTTATAAATCAACATAACATGATGCAGACTTTTATTTATGAGGCATTATTAGGGATGATGATGGTCAAAAGGATATTGTGTGGCTTATTTTGCGGAAGTGCATACTCTTAGCACCAGAAAGGAATGGATAGGACAAGAGTATTTCTGGCCTTTGACACTATTACCCTTCTTCAGCCAAGGACTTCATGAAGGATGGTAGTAACCATCCACCATAGTCATAGCTTTATTAAGACTCAATCTCTATGTATCTACCTTATTTGGTGACTCTCAGGAATTCACACAATGCATGCACATAGGAATAGAGGGTGGAAACTGTTGGTGCTAGAGCACCACGATCATTTGTTTTGATGATAACAAAACACGTGTTATTTAACATTTGCAATTTGAGTCCTAGATTTCAGGTCAATTGCAAATGTGGACGTGTTTAGACGGAACTCGAGCTTGCATCCAGGATTAATTGGAGGAGCTTAGTGAAGAACAGAGGAGGTTCGCGTGGAGTGACAGATTGAAGATAGAAGACAATGAAGAATAGGATAGATTTCCTTCTTTTATACTTGTTGTATTTTTCGTTTCTTTTGTTGCTCTTTATTTCCTTAGAATATTATGTTAAAGAGCCTCAAAGTACCCTAACAGTAGTCCTAGGAACACCTGCACAACCCTAGGATACTTAGGTTTTCTGTAGAACACTTAGAAAACCAATATAGGGCTCAAACAACACTTCCAGACGTCTAATTCCCAAATCAGACGTCTGATAAAGTACTTTAAGACGTCTGACTGTTGTTTCAGACGTCTGATATCTGTTAGGCTGGACATAACTAGTTCTGTCTGATGAAATCAGACATCCAGACCTTATACCAGACGTCTTAGGAGACGTCTGATGGACTTGCCAAACGTCCAGATAGTGGACCGTTGGCTAGCTTAACAAGCACTCAAGAATATGACCGTTAGAGCCTTATCAGACGTCCTTAGGCCTTTCCAGACGTCTGATAAATGACCGTTTTGCCTCGGCTGACCCAAAATCTCTTCTCAGAGATTTTCTAGCCGTTGCAACATTTGGAAAATCCATTCCGACAGTAAAAGTAGGTTTCTAGACGTCCAGACATAGTGCCAGACGTCCTATATGTCGTCTGATGGACTTGCGCAAAAACCCTGTTTAGATCTGATTCAAGTCAGGGAGAGACCCGCCCAAAATCAGACGTCTGACCTTGAAATCAGACGTCTTAAAGTGGCCTTCTAGACGTCTGATGCAAGAGTTAGACATCTGATTACCCTGTCAAATGTAATCATTTTCCTGATTTCGGCCTGATTCTCTTGGGCTTTGTTCCCAACGGCTATAGAACCTTTCCTAAGTCTTCCAAAGCCTTCCTAAGGCCTCTATAAATAGAGGGCAGCCTTTACACACCTAGATACACAAGATACACACTTGGATACACTTAGCTACACACTTTCACACTCTTTTGTGTCCAGAAAAGATCTTGCTCTCTGAGCTCAAGCTCCATTCTCTTGAGCGCATCAAGCTGTTGCGCACCCGCTTTCCCGCCGTTGTTCACGAGAGCGAAGTTGCGCCATCGCGTGGCTCACGCACCGCATCATCAACTCGACGCACTCCTTGCAAAGGGGAGTTTCCTTATTCCTATAGAAGCTAGGTTCATAATTTCTTTGTTGTCTCTATAGGACTTCTTGTTTATTTTATCTTTGTTATTTGGTTGGGTATTCGCTTTGCGAATTCCCGTCTCCTTCGTGAGACAAAATCCTTCTCGTGGAGAGAAGGGGTTGAGGAACGCTACCCTCGTACTTGTAGCGTGGTTGTACTGAGGTTGAATCACCCTCGTTTTAAAGTGATTCGGTTAGTGGATTTGATCAACTAGGTTGATCGGAAAATCCTAACTCGAGAGGGTTAGGTGGTGGTTTTCACCCGGTTTGGGTTTCCACCTAAAAATCTTTGTGTACTTTGTGTGGTTGTCTTTCTGTGATATTGTTTATATTTATTTTCGCATTTTATTACGTCACCCCTCCTGGTAGGGAAAATTTTCAAAAACTTTGCCTAACTCTAATGTATCATCATCTAATTGTCCAAAACTTAAGAGTCCTTGCACTAGACTTAGTGCACCAGTAATCTCTCTACTTTCTTCTCATAAATATGGGGTGGATGTACTAGAAGATAGTATGCCTGACTCCCTATTAACTATCTAGGGGTTCGGTAGACTAAAAATGCTTATTGATTTTCTTCAAAGATCCATTACTCAGTCTACATGCAAGTGAAGTAAATGTACTGGATTCTAAACTTAAGAAACAATTTAAGAAGAAAAATCATTAATGACACTTCCATGGCAACGATGTTTACATAGGGACTAACAAAATCAGCTCAAATTTTTTTTTATATGTTAATGCACCTAACCTAAATGCATGAATACTACCTAAAATGCAAAATGCATCCCCCCATGCCTAAATCCTACAATGTCCTCATTGTAAAATTAAAATAGGGGGAGAAAGGAAGGAAATCACCTGATGATGATGTTATTCAAAACGTTGGGTTGCCTCCCAACAAGCGCTGCATTTTCTGTCAGCAGCCAGACTTATAGGGAACCTATAAGTCTAGTTCCAAACAGAAAAAGCTAGGCCCTAAAAATATGCGTAACAGCGTAGACCTAGAAAATAGGTAGCCACAGATGTTGGCGAGCTGATGATGCAACGTTATCCCAAATGCTCGCCAGAAGACATGAAAGCAGAGAACCTCGTTGGCTACTTGGGGAGGTCTAGGAATAACAAAAGGACTAAGAAAAGGGACCTCCCGAAACAAAATAAGTGGAGGATAACAAGGATCCTCCAAAGTAGGATGGGTTTTAAATGATATAAACATTATTATTTCACACCCTTAAGTGGCGAGACTAAACGTACAAGCATCAATCCAAACTCGCCATTCTTCCCGAGGATGTACTGGCCTAATATTCTCCCCAAAAAGAATGTAAGTGAGCAGAGACCTGAGCCAAGGATCGGTTAAGGAGTGTAAGGATTGTTTGTGGTGTTGGAAGGTAATGATTAAGTCCAATGAGGGCTTAGTCGGTGTCAGGTCCAATTCCAACAATGATTCATATTGTGTATTCTCCCTAACAATGGTAGAAAAATTCATGTCACCTTGTATAGTGATAACACCATGCAAGGGGGTAGTAATTAGGTTGAATATGGCCCATCTTTAGAATAAAAGGCACAACATAAAGTAGAATAGGAGCATTGCATGCATCAAGTACCAAGATTGCTTATAAATTGTATTAATGGCCATTTGTGTAAAGCATTTGTCAAAGCAGGCCTCAGATGAGCAATCGGACCGCACGGATGGATTCAGGACGACGAACGGAGTCTAACGGACTCAAGATCGGCCAAATCCGACATCCGGAGCTCCCACAATGGGCCCAAGAAATCCTGACCGTTGATCTGGAGATCAACGGCCTAGAACGCGCCACGTCGCCCCGCCCCCGCCACTAGCACGCCCCCAAGCCAGCCAAGGACGCATCTCGGCCGTTGATCTTCGATCGAACGGCCGAGATCCGCGCGCTCGCCCGCAGTCGCCGCGACAAAGCGCGGGCGTGGCGCAACGGTTAGCGCGCACGCCCGCGTCGCGGCGACGCGCGTTCGAATCGCGCGGAGCGGAAATCAATTGCGAGCGAAGGGCGCGGCAAAATTGAGCCGCGCGATCAGAAGCGAGCGGCTAGGATTGCGCCACGCGACGCGACGACAGCGCCCCACCTCCCACGCGCGCGCGCACGCCGGGCGGAAATGCGCGCGCGCACGCGCGCCCGAAGCGCGGTCCTAGCGCAGGCGCAGGAGGATCTCAGCCGTCCGATCTTCAATCGGACGGCTCTCGTTCGACATCCACGGATCGCGCCTGAAGAGAGAGAGGGGCGGGCGGCTGACCGGCGGCAGAAGGCCTTCACCGACGTATCTGGAAGCGGTTTTAGCGACGTTCTGGATGTCGGTAAAGCACATTCTTCTTTTAGGAAGCCCTTAACTCTATTTAAACCCCCTTCTACCACCATTCAAGGCATCCTCTCCCACTTGCAACTACTCCACTCCTCTCCTAGCTAGTCTTAGGCACTCTTGTAATCGCCGGAGACGACGAGCCGCCGACGGAGCCTCCTCCACCGCCGTGGCTGCCTCGTCGCTCTCCACTCTCTCTCTGCCTCTCTCTCCCTCTTTTAAGCTTTCATTTACTTTTGTTGAAGCATGTATTTAATATTGTAAACCATGAACTATGAATGCATGTTTAATGAAATTATTTTCCATTTAGTTGCCATTTTAATTTCTGTTTAAAGTGCATGATCAAAACCAAGAGCTTTCTAACCCTAAACTCTCTCTATCTCTCGCTTTTCAAAACCGTCTCTTTCGCAAGCAAAACTCCGCCCTTTTCGTGACAACAAGTGGTAAACAAAATCCGATTTCCACGCCTCCCTGAGATCGACACTCGGACTCACCTCCGTTTACTTCTTTTAAAACCGACGTATCAAGTGCAACTATAACGACACCTCTTAACACACACGCACGAAGGCACGTCATATAGCATTAATGATCAGGGTCATATTTTCACCTTTCAGTGTATGTGAATCAATGGTGAAATCCAAATTAAATTCCTTTGATGGTAGGGTCAAAGCAACATAATCATTATCATTAATCTCATCCCCAAATTCTTTTGGTTCACTCAAATTTTTGTCGGGGTGCATATGTGATTCATTAGTAAAGAAAGGAGCTGCTTCAGTATCGTCAATTATTTCTGAAGGAGGATCCATCTTAATGTTTTGGAGTAAGCCTATATCACACAATTCTTTGTTCTTCTCAGGGCATAAATCCTCAATTGACGTGTTTTATCCTCGAGAGTCTCCCCTAGGCTTCACACTATTGTGTTTGTCCTCCTCTAATATCATCTCCTGGCTTGGTGAAGGATGACTCTCAAAAGAAGGGAGGAGTCCAGATTTCACCGGATTATTTATTTCCTCAGGGGGCAAGTCCTCAAATAACACATAATCCCCCAGTGATTCACTCCAGATTTTCAGTCTAGGTTCCTCCATTGGGTCATCCTTGTCCTCTGAAATACACTCTTTATATCCCTGAGACCAAAATTGATCTAATTCATCCTCCATTCCCTTAGGGTCACCTTCATTGGGTGCATTTAAATCCTCAGGATGCTGAATGGTAGGTGTTGATTCCCTAAGTGGAGGGTTAGGATTAGGCTCACTAAGGGTAGAATGGGATTCCACCAGATAATTAATAGGCGAAGTGACATGAACAATATGACCTTGACTCGGGTTGTCAGGGGTAAGGAAAATACTGTCATTAGGGTCAAGGTCCTCAAGAGGTACAATCGTCCCTTTCTTTTGACTCCAATATAACTTTGGTGGATAATTATTAGGATCATTCTACTCTAGTGGCCATCTCTCATTGGGAGAGTCTAAGTGATAGCTACATAAAATGGGATCCCTATTGTCATTGGTTTCCTCAGAATTATTTTCATGGTCACGATCGTATGGGTAGGGATCAGAATTACTGGGAAGAGCATAGCTAAGCTATCTAATTTCATCATTCAATTGTTAACTATTCCTCAACATCTCTCTCATAGATTCCATCGTTTCCTTTTGTTATTTTTGCATTTCTGTCATAAAAGAGGAGAGGCTACTACTATCAGATTGGGGAGGATAGTCAATCTCAGGCTCTGGTTGCCTAGGGGTATCGATCCAACCTCGATACGAAAAATCATGAAAGATGGGAGGGTTGGGTGTTTGCATAGAAGTAGGGATTCCAGGGTTGGAAAATCTCGCTCCTGGGCTCTGCTCAAAAGTGGGAGTTATCAGGCCAATACTCCCAGGATAGGAGTATCAAGGATCCCATGAATTGTCAATGTACGCAGGGATCCTGGTTAAAAGAAGGGAAATATTGACTCTGATAATCTAAATGATAGGAGTAAGGGTGATCCATTTCTCTAAGCCTAATAGGTTTAACTCTCTTAGGATTTAGAAGAAATCGGAACACGAGCAGAAACTTCCTACCACTATCAAAACAAACACAAATACATTGGGATCTACCTTTAGTAGATTCTAGGTCTTAGTGTTCAGTTGGTGGCCAAACAAGCTTTGTAAGAATTTTGCTTCCTAGGCCAACCTTCGTTGGTGCCTACAACCTACTCGCAAGGGATGAAAGTCTAGAATCGAGCCCACGCATGAGGAATCAAAGTAACTTGGTGGATAGGCTTATTGATTTCTGACAAACTTTCGTCGTGGTGCAAAGAGGAGAGGTAGAAATTTATCTAGTTACCTTATGTCTGAGGTGCACAGTGTCTCAGGTGTGCAATCATACGTTCGTGTTTTGAGTTTTGAAATCTTGCAAACAAGATCCTTTTGCACACAATTTTAAGTCATAGATTTTAAGGTCCAACCTCTTAGTAGTCCAAAATTTTAAAGTGACCACTGAATTAATTCAATTCAAGCACTTTAGTGGTCTTAGATTTAGGTTCAATGAAAATGCAAGACAGGTGATAAACACGTATAAATTCATCGTAAAATGCTTATTTGTGATAGTTCCTAGGCTTAGCACTGCATATCATGATATAAATAATGCATAGCATGCATCATTCTACATTTGTAGTAGTTGTTTATAGTTTAGGTTAATTAGGTCCTTTTTATGGTCAGGAGAAAATAGGATTTTTTTCAGGACCTCAGATGACGATCAGACCATATGGATCTGATCAGGACGACGATCGGAGACTAACTCCTCTGAAATCGTCTAGATCAGAGTCTCGTAGCATCACATTAAGCCTAAGGAAGATCAACGACCAGGGGGCAATGTGACATCCATATGGGTTTCGAATGGAAAATCCGACCGTACGGATGGATCTAGAGCGACGATTGCAGTTCGGCATCGTGGGAATCATCTTGATTTGAGTACGGTAGCACACTCTACAAGAAGAAGAAGATGGACGGCCCAGATGGCGCCACGTGGCACCATCCAGACTGCCCAAAATCGACCAGCAGCACTGGCCAACTCCTTCATCCGTGCCCTTCAATCCTAGCCGTTGGATCAAGATCCAATGGCTGGAAGGCGGACGCACCAAACCACTCCATGCGACACAAGGGGAGGATTGCTGCAACGACGGAAGCACTGGCTTACAAAGGAGGGGCGCGGGTTCGATTCCCCGCAGCCCCCCCAATTTCCAATTTCGTCGATCACTCAGCAGCAGCAGTGTAGTGCGCTGCAGCAGCAGTATAGCGTATGTGTACGCACATGCTAGCGTACGCCAGCTCGCAAGCAGCACCAGCGGAGCGCACGTCAGTAGGCAGGCACTCGGATCTTCAGCGACGCACCTTTAGTGACGCTTGTAGTTGTCACTAATGGTCTGCGCATGCCAGCAAGAGGATTTGATAGGCGGATCTTCAGCGACAGCTGCAGCGACATTTATGGATGTCACTAAACGCCTGTGCACGCCAGCAAGAAGAACTGAAGGGCATATCTTCAGCGACAGCTGCAGCGACTCTTGTGGATGTCAGTAAAGACCCAAATATGATTTTTGCCTCTTCTCCACCACTATAAAAGGACCTACACCCCCTCCCTTCCAAGCCATCTCTACCTACTCTACTCCCACCTACTCCCAAGCTCTAGCAAGCCTCCCAACGCTCCATTAGAGCTTGTTCTCAAGGTCCCAAGGTGCCTATTAGTGTAGCGAACCTCTGCCCCACCAAATATTCCTCCAACTTCCCATCTCCCTTCATAGGTCACCTTGGAGCTGTCCTCCCACCTCCATTCCGGTAGTAGATCAACTCCATCTTCTTACCTCCATTTCGGAGCTACGCCGAAGCTTCCCTCAACACGACGTCCTCTAGCATCTCACCTCCGTCGTCCCGCTCCTCACCTCCTTCGTTCGAGCTTCCACCAAGCACCGTTGTCTCACCGAATAGCCGATTCGGGAGATTTCCTCTCACCTCCCTGTCTTTTTATGCTTTTATAGTTCATTGTAATTGACATTGGCTTGATATATGTATCATATTTGTTCCATTTCTATCTTGTGATTCATTCTACTTGTCTTTTATTTCAAAAATATAAAAAAAATAACAAAACTCTAAAATACCAAAAAGAAACGAATCGAAGCACGATTTTCAATAAAGTAAACGTCGCCTCCCTGTGTTTGACCTAGGACTCCCTTGGAGTTTCGATATAAATTTTATCTGATCGACGTGTTTTGCAACTATGATGAAAGGTTACATGTAACCTCGATTTCTAACACGTGAAGCAGACCGACCATTTTGGCGCCGTTGCCGGGGAGGCAACGGAATTTACTTTATTGTTTATTGCACTTCTTTGCATTTACATAGCACTAACCCTACTTGTCTTTGATCTACTGTCTTGCAGGTACCCTAGCATGGAGATCCAAGTGCAGTAGATTGGAGTAAAGTGCGGGTAGAGTACTCTATAAGTGTCCCCCACTTCCCCCCCCCACTAGTTCATTTCGCCACAATCATAACCAAGACCTAATCTACTTAGGTGTTTGCATAAACCCTAGGATAGACTTGTTTGTCTTGTTTGCCACCTTTATCCACCTCAACCCCACATTTAAAAAAAGAAAAAAAAAAAGAGATACTTGCTGTGGGACGAATCAATATACACACTCTATACACCCACATTTGAGGCACATAATCAGACTTGATTTTTATCTACTCAACTGGGATTTCAACCTATAGACCCAGTACACGAATTCAACACATAAAAAACTAGAAATCATATTAAGTTAATCACCTTTTTGTGTGCCTTAATCGGTGGTGAATTTGAGCTGATTGATTGAATTGTTTGGGCCGCACCACCTAATCTAAAAGAGGTTCATTGTGTAGCTGCCCCATAGGATTCAATACTTACGTGAAGCTAGGCACTCCATATTTTCTTGATTTATAAAGGAAAAATACCTGAACTCGTGCCTTCAAAACTTTGATTGCCTCACAAACTTTGTTTGAAAACACCTAATATTTGAATCCAGAAAGCTATTAAGCAAGATTCAAATCCTAAAACTCACCTCATCATTAATAATCTTGCTTGAAAACCTCTTGGTTGTGCACATTCACACGTTCTCAAACAAATCATTAAGGGCACAACCCATTAAGGGTCCATCACATTCCACAACACCAATATCCCAAGCCTAACTAAAATCAATTAGACGTTGGTCCTAAGGATTCATTCGCTCATCGGGATCCAGATTGAGATTATTCACGATTAACCTACTTATGCTAGTTAATTTGATGTCTAGCTAGGGGAGTAGCGTCAAACGACTGTGGCTGGCGGGTACACTAGGAACTGGAGGTGCAAGCCAAAGGATGAACCTTTTCCCCAGTCCCTCCTTCTAACTGATTGGATTGCCTGGACATAAGTAGAGTAAATCGTCCATAATCTTAGGATGGATTTTGAGAGTCAGTAGACCTTAGGCTACCGCATCGAAGGACAGGCTTGTATTTTTTTGTGCTGCAGGGTCCCTTCTCTTCCTCGTCTTTTCGACTTCCTTCCAGTGTATGCTTGGAAGGAGGTCATTGAACCCTCATTTGGAAGGACCTTTAGACCATTCTCTGAGGCAGAGGTTGAGCTTTAGCCAAGTAGATCCCATGTCTGATCAACAACTACCTCCCCCGCCTCCGAACCATCAGGAGCTGATTCACAGGCAGTTGGAAGAATTGCAGCAAATGAAGCAATGGTTCCAACAAATGAATGGTCAAAGCACTCAGCCCTTGAAGGATTTTTATGATCCTTCAAATTATGACGATCGTCCCGGCATTGTGATCCCCACCGGAGATTTTGAGATCAAGCCCTAGGTTTTGAGACTAATTAAACACTTTCACGGGCTTGGCTCAGATGTCCCATTCCAACATTTGGAAGACCTGATCACTCTGGTTCAGATTACCAAATCGCAGAATGTGGATGAAGAACAGATTCTCATGAGGCTTTTTCCCCATTCACTCAGGGATAAGGCCGCACATTGGTATCGTACCATTGGAAGATCGATTACTACTTGGACAACTTCGAAGTCGGCCTTCCTGAAGAAATTCTTCCCGATTGGGCCAACCAATGCATTGCAACGGGCAATTATCACGTTTGCCCAGCAGTAGGGGGAACCATTTGACGAGGCTTGGGAGAGATTCCAGGATCTGTTGCAGAAGTGTCCACACCATGAGGTGCCTAAATGGCAGCTTGTGCAGATTTTTTATCGTGGGTTGAATGATCAACTCCGTAATCATGTGGATGCTTCTTGCGGAGGCAATTTCCTCAACAAGGATGCAGATAGCGCGTATGATTTCTTTGAGGAAATGAGCAAAAATTCTTTAAACCACACCTCCATAGAAACCTTCAACTGATCCCAACAAATTAGATCAAATGCCAATGAGGTCCAAGATTCTCGTACATTTGATATGGAATTGATCTGCAATAGATTAGATAAGATGGATCTGATTACTAAACAAATGGAATAGTGGATGTTCGAAAACTCTAATTTTTCTAGATCCGCTCAATCCTAGGGATCAGGATTCCATTCTTCGCAAAGTCCTACGAGACGGGAGTTTGTGAACCAACTAGAGACGGCTCGACCTTCGAGCCAACTTTTCTTGGAACCTTATGTGTTCCAAACTGGGGCCTTTGATCCCAGTCTTTCTGATCCTCCTTCATCCTCATCTTATGAGGATGTTCATGCTATGCAAGAGAATGTTAGGTCCAACCCTTATTCGAATTCCTACAATTTTGGTTGGAAAAATCATCATAACTTCTCTTGGAAAGATCAAGAGCAATAGATCCAATATCGACCCAACAACTATGTACCGCAAAAACCAATGGGTCAGGGTCATGTATATACTTAGTTTCCCCTGAATCAGGTCAATCAGCAGATGTGGAATGCCCAACAACCGCTTCCTCATGGTCTTTTGGTTTACAGAGCCCATCCCACTTCATTGGTTGGAAAAATTTACGTTCATGATTTGCTCCCTTCCAGAAGAACCGCTTCCTCATCACATCAATACGCTTCTAGATGGACTTGGGTGCTTTAAACATGGAGAAGAAAAACACAAGGATGGAAGTTATTACTGAGTTCAAGAGAATAAGTCTGCCCCCTTTAGATAGATATCTGCTGCTCCACCCTTGTAGTTTGACAGAGATTTTATCAAATAAGGCATGCCATTCACTCTTCTTTAGTTTAGTACATTTTAGAGGTAAGCCCAAATATTTGATTCAGAGAGTAACCAAGGGGGTACCTAGTGTTGAAGAGATGGTTGTTTGCTCTTCTCCCGTTAGCCAAAAATAGACCATAGAAGATTTATCACCATTCAGTTTCAACCTTGATATTTCCCCAAATATCTGTACCATGTTTAATAGTGCTTGAGCTTCTTTTTCATTCCCTTCCACAAAGAATACTGTATCATCAACATATTGCAACACTGGAGCCAATGCAGTTATGTTGGAGATGGAATACCCTTTAATGAGTCCAGACTCCAATAGTCTACAAGCATACCTCGCCAGAGTGTCAACCGCAAGGTTGAAAACAAGTGGAGCCAGTGGACATCCCTGCCTGACACCACGTTGAGGTTGGATCCATGTCCCACAAGGTCTACCATTAATCAAGGGTGAGAAGGAAGCAGTGGTGATACATCTTTTCATCCATTGTAGCCATTTAACTGGAAACCCCCTACTCTTAAATATTTCCCATAGATACTACCAAGACACCGAATCATATGCCTTCTGGAAATCAACCTTCCAGAGGAAAGCTTTGCACTTTCTCCTATGCTAGCCCATCACCATCTCCTGTGCCATAATGAACGATTCTTGTAATGACCTATTGGGGAGGAAAGCAGACTGTACTGGGAGGATGTTGTCTTGGAGAACCTTCCTTAATTTGTTCGCCAAAACCTTACTCACCAATAAATATATGGAGTTAGACAGAGAAATTGGTATAAACTCCTAAAAATAGTTCGCACTTGGCTTTTTTGGAAGTAAAAAGAGGTAAGATCTGCTAATTTTATCGGAGCCATAATTGCCCCTTTGAAATTCCCCAATTACCTCCATCACCTCCCCCTTCAGCATAGTCCAAAATTCTTTGTAGAAGAAGACCTGCATACCATCTGGACCCGGCAAACCTTTAGTATTCAGATCATTGACTACTTCCAACACCTCATTTTCAGAAATGGATGCCACCAAGTTGTCAGCCTGCTACGTAGAGATGCGAGGAAAGACAGACCTTGCCATCTTCCATGTTCCCCTTGCTGTAGCCCGAGTACTGTCTTTAAAATATCTGGTAGCTGCTACTCTGATTTCATGCACAGATGAGGTTTCTTGACTATCCACCATAATGGAGGAGATAAGGTTATATATTCTATGTGCACTGGCTACCAAGTGGAAGTATTTGGTGTTAGCGTCTCCCTCTTTGAGCCAAAGTTGCTGGGAGCACTCACGCCAATCCATTTCTCTTTCTAAGTCTTCCTCGGCCACAATGTTTTGCCATTGCTTCCTATCTTGCCGCTCCTATTCAGTTAGAGTGGTTGCCTCTTCTTTCCCATCCAAATACTGAATTGCCACTAGTGCTTCAGTGCATTTTCGGTTCCTCAATACTGCAACTGTTGCACCATACTCCTTCAGCATAGACCAGACAGACACAAGTTTCACAGCTAATTTGATAGTTGCAGTGCCTTTAGCCTGGTTAGAACACCACCAACATTCCACCATCTCACAGAAGCCCTACTCTCTAAGCCACGATTTCCTGAGCTTGGAGTAGGAACCCACATGTATACTGTCCCCACTATCCCAGACCAGCGGCATATGGTCTGAGAAGGGGCGCTCCAACCCTGCCATCGATGACAAATGAAACTTTTCCATCAGCTTCACATTCTCGAAGAATCTATCCAATTTGGAGCATGAGCCACTTCCACTTCTCCAAGTGAATTCCACCCCAACAGTAGGGAATTCAGTTAATCCCAATTCTTGAACTGTTATCTGAAAGCTAAGGGAGGCGTTGTCCATTAACCCACTTGATCTGTCTGATTTTGTCAAGGTACAGTTGAAGTCTCCCCCCACTAGCCATGGTAGTCCCTGGGAATGTCACACAAGGTCTATCAGGTCCTCCTATAGTTCAGACCGGCTACTCGCCGCACATGGGCCATACACACCAGTGGGAAGACAATCCATCTACCCTTGGATCATCTTACATCTGTAGGAGATAGCATGACTAGATTTAATGACCTCAAGCACCTCCAAGCATGCCTCCTTCCACCAAAAGGCCAACCCTCCAGATTTGCCATTTGTTTCTACTACCACAGAGCCAGCATACCCATTCTTCTTCAAATCAATCCACATGGATTTGTTCTCAATTTTTATATGTGTTTCTTGAATGAGAGCACATTCAATGTCCCATTCTCTGAGATATCTCCTAAGTGTGGCTCTTCGAACTTTATTGCACAACCCACGCACATTCCAGGAAAGAACTCTCATCTCCCCTTTTGAGAGCCCCCCACATTTGCTTGAAGCCTACGTTCAGCACCAAGTATCAAAGAAACAAAATTTTCAACCACCTTCTTGGTAGTCAAATTCATTTTTCTTTTCCGTAGTTTATATGGGGATCTCCTCAATGCTAATTTTGACAAGGGTCCAGCCCCATATTTCAGTTCCCCGTCAATATTCAAAGGAGAATTTTGTACCACCAAATTCACTGAAATTTCTTGCAGCACCCCCATAGACTGTTCACCCTCTTATCCATCTCATCTCATCCATCTCCTCAGCCCTCTCCTTATGATGATGATCCTTCCTCTTTTTTGGTTCGGGAGCTCCCTCAGATGTACCTCTCTCTACGTGATCCAGATGAGGCTCCTCGCGAACAATCTCTAAATAGGTTCACTGTTCCTTCTGGTCATAGACCTCCTTCACCATACTCATGAATTGCAACCGCAGGAGCCATGAACTCCCATCGTATCTGAGAATGATCTTCTCCGGCAATGATCCCCCTTTGAGAATCTCCACATTAACATGTAATGTTCTGCCATCCCCTTCTCTCAAACTAACCTCCGCCTCCTCAACCACAGCCGCATATCCAGCCAGAGCAGCAGCTACCATGCTTCACGACCTAAGATGCAAAGGCAGACTACTGATTTCTAGTTTCCCTAATCGACTGGCAACCCTTTGAGGCAGCCTGTTGGGCAAGGCCCCATCGAATGGTGAGACGAGTCTCCAGATCACAGTTAAATTTTCAGAATTGGACGATTTAAATCGAAGATGCTCCACGTCCATCATACCCAAACCAAATAGAACAAATCTCATAGGTGATAGGGTAGAAATCTTCCAATCTTCAATAGAGAGTGAAAGGGATTTTACCAAACCTTTGATGCGGTCTGTCGACGGATTTCTAGCCATTACCTCCCCTACAAAAGCACCTCTGAGCATAAGTTCAAAAGTCTTAGTATCCTTTGACATAGGAACATCAACATCAATGGTAAAACCCTTATAGTTATCTGGCGGCGGTGGTGGTCTGACATTATGCGTCGGCTTAGGGGGCCAGACCTACGAATTATAGGGTCCCCTTCTTCACCTCATGCAGGCATCTCTCTTATGCCCGTGTCCACCACAAGCCAGGCAAACAAGAGGGGATCTGCAGATCGCCACTATATGACCTCTCCTTCGGCAGTGATAGCAGACAACTTCTCTATTAACCCTTCTTCCCATCTCCCTCTCATTTCAGTCCCCATCCATCCGATTGCTACCTGTTAGGGTTTCCCCTCTTCGATCTCTCCTCCACCCTGCCCTTGACCGCCAAGCTGACCATCCCTCACCATGGTCGATCACTCCTTTCCACTTCCCTTCTCTCTCCCTCACCATGGCTTCTGAGATCAAGAATATTCTGTAGAAAATAGTTAGGCCTGATCGCAAAGACTGGACTCAAAACTTGAGGATGCTCTCTGGGCCTACCGTACGACATATAAAATGCCCAACGGCATGTCTATGTTTCGTCTGATGTATGGAAAGGCATGCCATTTACCCGTAGAAATTGAACATAAGGCATCCTGGGCAATCAAGCAATGTAATCTAGACCTAAGTTTAGCCGAGAAGACCAAGAAACTCCAAGTATCTAAGTTGGAGGAGCTTAAAAATGACGCTTATGAGAATGCCAAGATTTATAAGGCTCGAACCAAAGCTCTTCATGACCAATTGATTTCCCACAAGAGCTTTGAGCCAAAGCAGAAAGTCTGGCTCTTTGATTCTCGACTTAAGCTCTTTCCTGGCAAACTTAGGTCGAAATGGAACAGCCTATTCATTATCGATTAGATATTTCCAAACAGGGATGTTCATATTTTTGATCGAAAGACAGGTAATTCATTCAAAGTCAACGGTCAACATCAGAAGCCTCTTATTGACCGTATTATTCCGAAACTCATCTCAGACACGGTTGCTCTCGTCATGTTGTGATCTCTTTGGCTGGACTTTGCCTAGCTGATGGCGTTAAACTCAGCAGTTGTACAGTCTGACTCAGAGCTGACCTGAGCATCATATTCAGGTGATATCTTCTACATTCTACCTTCCTTTCTTATCTGTTATTCTCAATGAGGACATTGCATTAGCTAGGCATGGGGGGGTGGATTCATTTCTGAATCAATTTGTTAGCTCTATGGAATTCTTGTAAATTCTACTTGTTTTCTTATATAAACATAAAAAAAAATTGAATTAGGAAGGAATACTTGGGCATTAGGACTTTTCAATCTTAGGAAATATTACAGTAGGATCTGAACACAAAGACCCTTCAGGTTTTTGGGCTTAATTAGCATGGGTTTCCACTAAAATGTCAATTTATTTATCAAGTCCTCGCCATCCTGAATTCTATTTTAATTTTATTAAATAAGTTTGGGTGATAAGTACACGACTTATCAACCTGCCATCTGATTTGAGGGAACTTTAAGTTTAAGCATCTACACACTATTCGTCATTGACTCATTGTTTGACGATTTTAACAGTAATTGGGTAGCTAGTGAACTTCTAGGGTGGTATGGCTGGCATGTTATCATGTGTAATAGACCATAGGTAGATTGTCCAGAGCTCAGCCACTGGACCATTCTTTTTTTGCTGCTTTTAGGTAAATCTTAGACCAAGGAAGCCACCTACTTAAAAAGAAAAAGAAAGTTCAAAAAGAATAGAAAAAGAAAAAGAAAAGGGGAAAAGAAAGAAAAAGAAACAAAATGAAAAGAGTCACACTTCACCACACGAGTATGGCTAGTAAGTTATCATGGGTAACAGTCCATTGGTAGGTTGTCCAGATCCCAGCTCAAGAAATGCACATAGAAATTCCAAAAATACTTAGGAAGAAGTAGAGAAGTAGAATAAGCTGGTGAGATATACAATGGATTCACCCTTGTGTTGACCCCATAAAAAATAAAAGTAGGGAGAAAGCTACCGATCATATAGATACACATTTAGGCAGAACTCTTTTTAAGGTCACTTAGGGGTGTAGAAATCCGAAGTCTATTCTGATTGGTAATCAACGCGTCTATCACATTCATAAAAAAATGCTTAGAACTTAGGGTTCTCATCTAGTCTTGGGTGGGTTGAGTGGCCGTAGAAAGCCACTCTGTAACCCTAAACTCCAAAAATCCAAAAAAAATTAGAAGAGAAGAAAAATAGAAAAAGAGATCTTTCTTTGAATAAGGTGAGGGCTTGAGGCGGTCTACACTTTGGCAGATACCCAGGTGCTGTTGTGTCTTTGAAAGTCTAGGTCCTAAGTGAAAATTTCTTAATGTTGAAAATGACTTGTGCCTGAGTAATCTAACCCTAATTCTTTTATAAATATCATATAGTTTTTGCTTGGGACTAGAAAAAGATAGGCGTGGGGGTGTGATGTGCATACATCTAAATAACCAAAAATCTCTATTAATGCATGCTCTTAGTGTCATATTAGCATCATACATTGTAAATATTGCATAACATGCATAATCATGCATTTAGGTCAAGTTGTATAAATTGTATAGTAATTGTCTCCTTTTATGGTCAAGGACATGGTGATTTTTAATCAGGGCCTCGAATTGAAGATCCAACCAAACGTATTTGATCGAGGCAATGATTGGAGTTCAACGACTCCAAGATTGCCTTGATTGGACATCTGTAGCAACAGATAGAGACTGAGGAAGCCTAAAGATCAAGGGCCAAGATGGTTCCAATCTGCACTTCAGACGACAAATCCAACCGCACGAATGGGTTCTGATCAAGGATCGCAGCCTCACAGCGTAAAAATCGGTCAAATCCGATACCCGTGGCACCGTCTACAAAACACAGAAGATGGACGGTCAAGATGGTGCCACGTGGTGCCATCTCAGCCACCTGATCGACCCTAGGGACCCGCCATTGCTTTTCTTCTCCACCTGATCAACGAATCTCCATCGTTTGATGCCCATCCAACGTCTGAGAATAGGCCACATCATCGCTCATCAGCACTTCTCCTCATCTGAAGGTAGAATCAATGCCTGATCTTTACTGTCGAATGAAGATCCAATGGTCGAGATCGGTGATGAGACACTCATCATGATCTCTAATTACCCCTAATTAACTAGTCTTCCTAGTTAGTTAGCTGAGGTTATGAATATATAAGGGTTAATTATAGAATAAGGGATATTTAGTTAAGGACCTTAAAAAAAGTTAAAAATGACATTTTATTATTTAATTAACATTATTAATAATTTAGATAATAATTGGACTCGAAATCCTATTAATCATTCCCTTAATTAATAAGATAAGTAACTTAAATATAATGTATACGTAAGTATGTAATAACTTAAGTGATTTTACTTAATCTAATAAATTAACCTAAAAAGGTCAAAAATGTAAATTCAAGGTGCAAACATAATATTTACCTTATTTACTAACATATATAAAAAGTTGAAAAAGATCTAAGTTAAAATAAATCTTCAAAACCTGGGTTTACATTTTAGTCCTTAATATTCATTACAGTTGGGTCCATATTTCTTACACAGGTCCTTAAGTTTTATTACTTCTAAGTCCCTCTGCGTCTTCTTCTCCTTCTTCTTCTTCAGTCGAACGAATGGCTGGTGCCAGAGAGTCACCCCACCGCGCGATCATCGCCCTGCCGACATCATTCCTCTTTGTCCAAGCTCTTGCAACTTGCGCTCACCACCTCCACTTCATCCATTGGTCTGGATTAACCGAGAATCCTATTTCTCAGTGGGAGATACCTCACCATTGTCGAAGACGACGATGGAGGTTAAGCTCCTCGAGCTCCTTCTTTGGCCAGAACCCGCCACTCTCTTTGCTGCAAATTGCTATAATTACCCCCTCACACCTCTGATTTTATTCAAGTTGGCTCCCTTCCCATTTCTAACACTACAGCTGACAAAATAGGCTATTCGTCCAAAACTCCGGCGACTTCCCATTCCATCTTCCGACTTCCTCCGTCCATCTCACGCAGCCGAGGAGATCCGCCGTGGTCTTCCGCACCTCTGACACAGGCGTCGACCCTAGGATTGCTCCGCTCCACGTCAAATCCACCAGCCAGATATCTTTCTTCCACCCTTTGATTTCGTCGTCCGCCATGAGACTTCGGCGGAACCCTATTGACCCCTTCGTCTAGGTAATAGTAGACTAGGAGTAGGAGTAGGAGTAGGCTAGCTTAGTTAGTTAGTTTAGTTAGTTAGATTAGAGTAATTTAGAATTTAGTTTCATCTCCTCCGACTTTACCGAGTTCCCTGAGCTCACCAGAGACTTTAATTTTGGCTTTGAATTCACTGTACACCTTCCTGTATCTTCCATGTTCACTTCTAATTCATTTAATCATTAATTAAATTACCTAAATGCCTAATTCATATCTCACCTTCACCGACTACTATCACTGTCCATGGTGACAGTATTCGATTTAATTTTACCATCATTGGGTTCTTTCATCACCTATCACCACTAAGGTACCCTAATCGACATTATAATACCTATTATTATCATCTACAATTAAATGCCTAAATTTTAATTTAGCTCCTGAGCTCGCTGTCCATGGCGGCTCAGGAACATTTCAAACTATAAATTAAATACATATTTATGAATAATAACATCTGTTGACTTGATTTAACCTCTCAACCGAGTGGTTAAATCAAGTCCTGAGCTTTAACCACTCAAATCTTTTAAGAAAACAAACTCACTGTCAAATCTTACATTTTAATGAACAAATAAGGAATTAAATGTGATACTGAGGTTCCTTGTAACCTCAAGATCCTTTTTGGATTAAAAATGGTCAGTTTTGTCAATCTGTATATACAATTTTATATTTTCTGGACTCACCAGAGCTCCGGCGAGCTCCGGCGAGCCATTTTTGTGTTACAGCCTCTAGAACTTGCTAAGTAGCTCCAGAATAATAAAATAAGGATTACTGATTGTTTTAAAGAAATTTGTTTGAGGATTTAAACACTGGAGCTATAGATTTGAACTTCATCTTCCCCAACTCCGGCGAGTTGGAGAAGCTTGTTAGGAAAGATCTGAGAAGCATTTAATGAGCTCAGAAGCTTCAGTGCATCGCACTAAAGCTGTTTAAACCTTTAAAACTCTGTAGCAATCTTCCCAAGACTCTGTCGAACAAACACCTATTTCAGTTCAGGTGGCGAGCCTGAAACCCTAGGAATAAAGGTTGAAACAACTTCCTAAAGATCTGAATAAGTTCTAGATGTTGAGGAGACTCTATTTTAGGCATTAATTTCTTGGGAGGAAGCTTTGAACAGAAAGTCAATTTTCGAGCTTCCACAGTCAAACATGAGTCTGATAATGGAGTTTTGAGCTTGAATTGAGGAATTGAGAAGTGAAAATTGTTTCTAAAATCTTATTTGATGAGCTGGGAGAGATTAAAGTAAGCTCAGATGAATGAATGCGTGAGTATTTAGTTTCTACTAATTTGGGTTACTTTCGAACCCAAACCAACAAAAGTACTGTTGTGATGAAATTTAAACTTAAAACGTGCCCAGATTGATCTATTATAACCCTTAGAATTAATCTAAATAGATTAGGAACATTTTAAAGTGTCTGTTGCACATATTGAAGTCTGAAAAATCAAACTCTGAAGCTTTCAGAGAAGTGAAAAGCTTCTCTGCATGTTCTGAATGTCTTAAGAGTTTAAAACCTACTCTAACAGAAGCGGAATCACTTATATAACATGTATAGACCTTTTTAATAAAAGAGAGAAGTCCATCTGAGGACTCTCCTGACATAAATTTCACTTTCTAGGCTTAAAAACCCCGTAGGAACCCCTGATTTCATCTTTTAAATTGAAGAGAAAAACATTATTAAAACATTAAATTGACCCTGTAATGGTGTAGATTACCCTTAGTGCTTTCCAACAAACTTGAAATCATTCAATTTGGAGCTCTGGGTAGAAAGTTATGAACATTTGAATACAAGTCTGGAAGGGGTAGGATAGTCCCACCTCGTTTATTCACAATCGTGTGCCTGGGGATAAAAATGATTTGTTTCTCTGCCTATGCTGTTGTCAGCACTCGGCACACTGGTTACCGATTCCATTTGATCAGATCTGAGCAATGCATGTGTCTTGTGTGTGCGTGCTTATGCCTGCAGGTGTGCACCCTTGGGGGCGTGTGAATGAGGTTGTGCCCTGGGAGGGCGAGAGTGGCTTGGGAGGCCGGGTTGAGCCGAAATGGCTCGAAACTGTGAACCAATTAACAAATGAACCGAAAATGGACCTAACTGAGATTAGGCAAGGACCGAGTAGGGTTTGGTCCCACCCTAGTCTCAGGGTAGTGTGTATTTTCGAAAGGACCTCGCCGCAAATAAAATAACTTTTGGTTAAAAAAGTAAAAAATGCACTATTCAACTGAAAGCTTAAGGAAAAGAAAAACTGCTGAAGTGTTGAAGCTGAAAGCTAAAGAAGAAGGCATAGGCGCTAAGGAGTGTTAAGGAAAAAGAGACTAAGGAACAAAGGAGAAAAACTAAGGGAAGAAGAGAATGCAGGAGTCTAAGGGAAAAAGAATAAGAGACAGGAAGAAAAGACGGTAGGAACAACACAAGTAAGGTAAGAGGAAAGAGAGCTCGAGAGAAGAAAATAGAAGAGAGAAAGAAGAAAAAAAGAGAGAGGGAGATGAGTGGCTGAAGAGAGATGAAAATAGATGAATTTATCTTGCATCAGTATCTTTTTGTTCTTAAATGTAAAATTGTATGTTTTATTGGATAACTTTTTAATTACCTTAATTTCTTTGGAATAAAATTGAATTGAAAAACTAACATGTTTACTTGTTAATAAAGTACAACATTTTGAGTAAATATGTTTTTCATATGAAATTTTGTATATTCTTTATAGTTTAAATATTTTGACAAAAATCATGTTTTGAAAATCAAACTAGTTATACCTCCTAAACTTATAGAAATTAAAGAGATTTGGTGAATTTGGAGAAAATTATTATGCTTCCCAGTGAATGACCTGGACTCAACCAGTAAAAATTTCTAAAATGTTAGGTTAATTCGACCCTATACTACACAATCGACATAACTTCGAGTTAACCTAAGTGATTTCTTCTACTCTTAATTAAGTAAAATTAACTTAATTACTGAGTTGAGTGGAACCCACGCATCATTTTAATGGCGCCACTGCCAGGAAGGCAATATTTTGATTCACTAAAATTTAAAAGGATTAATTGTTTAATTAGGAGGTATTTTGTAAATATTTTTTTTTTTACTAGCTTTAGCTCAAATTAGTTTTGTGTTTTATTTTGTTTTTCTTTATTTTCTATCTTCTTTTCAGGTTTACCTTTGCGGGTAATCTCAAGAGAAGGCGGGAATTCGTTTTACTATTTTAATTTTTGTAAGTATTTCTTAATCTTTTGTTTTGTTGCATTAAATAAAAAAATACAAAAATACATCTTTTCTAACTAGCAGCAGCATAAACATAGGCATGCACTCTTAGGAGTGCATATTTCCTGCAAGTATTAAGAGAGATCTCACTCGGGAAATTTTTAAACTATTTTTCTCGCATTAGCAGGAAAACACGAGAAAACCCACGTAGATCCCTGTCCTTTGAGTATTAAAATGACCACATATTTTTGTTTGAAAAGATATAAAAAGCGGTCATTATAGTTTAATTGATATATTTTTGAAAAAGATTAACTAAAAAGAGGAAGTAAAATTGGTGACTTAAATCTATTTGCAGAATGCATGCGGGTTTTTATATCGATATCGTCTGTTGCATGCTATCACGCACATAGCACGATCACTAGAGTCACACGAGTCTATTTTTCTATCTCTCCTCTTTTCACCTCTTAGGGCTTTGGCCGAAAATCAACAAGTCTGTCTCACTATTAGAGACCCAGGGAGCCAGTAGTGAGCGGTCTCGATCCTAGACCTTAGACCTTTGAGCTTTAAGGTACGCATCTGCGTAGACACGAATTAGGACGTGTATTTTGATACTGTTACTCTATTTGTTTGTGTCAAATTACTTTGCGTATCTTAGGAATTTCTTCTTTCCTTTGAAAGAAGAGCAAAACCCACGCCTTTTGCACTGTTTTGCGGGTTTCTTGTGCCACTGCTTTCTTATTGGTGGTGTGCGTGTGCCTTTGCACATTATTTTCCATTTATGGATGGGAGGCGATCCTTGCATCCGCCTCTTGCACCACCGTTGACAGGTGATCCTAGGCTGGTTGCAGATAAGCAACCAATGGTTTTCCCGTCTGATCCATAACTTCTATGGATCCAATGTAGAATCTTAATCCCTAGATCCGTTCTTCTTCTGGTCAGGGGGAGATGCCACCTTTTGATGTTCATGAGGCACTCCTGAACCAGAACCTAAGGATGCTAGAGCAAACAAGACAAATCAATTTATTAACAGCAGCCTTAAATAATCGACAAACTCTTCAAACCCGTTCTTCACCTTGACCTGAGGCGGGTTTTGAAAATCCTGATTTATCGATCAATCATCCAAGGCCTCTACTTAGAGATTATTATAACCCATCTAATGCACAAGTAGAGCCTAATGTTAGGATTCCTATTGGGGAAAATGATCCAGAAGTAAAGCCAAACATTATAGGTTTAATCCCCCACTTTCATGGATTTGCATCCGAGGATCCATTTCAACATATTGAAGATCTTAAAAATTTATCTCAAACTCTTGGTCCTCAAAATCAAAATAGGGAAATCCTACTAATGAAAATGTTCTCTTTTAGCCTTAAAGATAAAGCAACTTATTAGTATAGAACTATAGCAAGACCAATCTCAACTTGGGCTGAACTCGAATTCGCATTTTTGAAGAAATTCTTTCCAATTGGTCAAACTAATGCTTTAAGGTGAGCTATTACTACTTTCAATCAAAATCAAGGAGAACCAATTCATGAAGCATGGGAATGTTTTCATGAATTGCAAAGGAAATGCCCACATCATGACATCCCTCGTTGGCAACTCATGCATATCTTTTGTTATGGTTTACAAGAGGGCATTTGCAATCTAGTTGATGCCTCTTATGGAGGGAATTTTCTAAATCGCGATGCAGAATCCGCTTCAGAATTATTTGAAGGAATGGCGGAAAACTAGATCAACAATGCATCAATGTCACAATTTTTGCAGGGCACTAATACGAATCACCAAAATCTGCATAAGGGCGTTCACGAGTGATGTAAACACAATTACACTACTTAAAAGGTCTATTTTTGCATGTTCTTAAGCATAGGATTGCATTTCATGATATAAATATTGCACTACATGCATCATCTTGCATTTAGAATAGTTTGAATAAAATGGAGGTTAATTGTCTCCTTTTATGTGCTTGGACAGGGCAAATATTTTATCAAGGCCTCGGATCAAAGATCCAACCGTATGGATGTGATCAGGGCGACGATTGGAGTTCAACGACTCCAAGATCGCCCTAATCAAGCATCCGTAGCATCAGATAAGTGACCCGGGAACCCTAGAAGATCAACGGCTAGGATGGTGTAAATCTGCACTTCAAATGATAAATCCGACCGCACGGATGAATTTGGATCGACGATCGCAGCCCAATGACACAAAAATCAAGTCAATCCGACATCCGTGGCACCATCTACAACTTCCAGAAGATGGACGGCCAAGATGGCGCCACGTGGCGCCATCTCAACCGCCCAAACAGCCGCTTGCATTTTGTGAAGGCCCCCGCCCGATCGCTCTCCGCCGTCAGATGGAGATCCAACGGCTGTGCACGCTCAATCAGGACGACGCGCGATTGGACGCCGGGCGTAACGCGCGATCGCACGTGGGCGGGCGCACTACGCAGCGGGCGCGGACGTGATTTAAGCCGTCCGATCCCGCGATCGGACGGCTGAGACTTCGCGGACGTGCGTAGGCATTACGCGCGTGGGCAGCCGAGCGGGCGCGTGTGGGCGCGGAGGCTACGCCCACGTTGGGGGCTTTAGCGACGGTTTTATCCGTCACTAAAGAACCCTCATTTATTGTTTTGAAGTTGTAATGTCCGTTTTGCCCCCACTCCTTGCAACTATAAAAGGAGACCCCCTCAATACGAAATTTTCATTCCTTCTTTCTCCTCTCTACCCCTCCAAAGCTCAAGAGAAGCTTGTCCCACACCCGGGATGCTTCTCGCGAGATAAAGTCCAATTTTCGTTCCCCTTCGGAAGTGGATCCTGCGACGACGACGGCGTGCTGCTTCGTTCCCGTTCTTCTGCTTCGTCCTCCTTCGTCCCGCTTCATTCTCCTTCGTCCAGGCGTCGTCCCGTCCGGCTCGTCCTCCAAGCAACCATCGAGGAGGATTTCTCTCTCCCTATTCTTTTTACCGCTTTCTAGTATAGATTTACTGCTTTCTAGATTAATCTACTCGTCCTCCAAGCAATCGTCGAGGAGGATATTTCTCTCTCCATTCTTTTAATGCTTTCTAGAGTAAATTTATCGCTTTCTAGAGTAATTGTTTTATGCTTTCTAGTTGTAATGAACAATCTCTTCAATACAAAAATTTCTTGTTTATTCTACATCTCATTTTGATTCCTCTGTGTAATATTCTCTTTCTCTCTTACTCTCTCTCTCTTCTATTTATTGTAAATAATTAGATAGTTCTAAATTGAATTATTCTGTAACAAATAAAAAGAAACGTGTAGTTTTTAAATCAAACGTCTGCCTCCCTGTGTTCGACTCGGAATTTTAATTTCGGTATAAATTTTATTTGTTGAACACGAATTCTTCGCTTTCGAACTACAACGACAGGTTTTCCAAAACCAATCTCATTAGCGTAGGTTCGTAATCGTTCAACAACGAGATCGGTAATCCATCCAGTTCAATGGATTTAGAAATTATTGCAGAAAAACTGGACAAAGTCGATATCATAGCAAAGATCTCGACGAGGTTAGAAACACAATGAAGACTATTACGCCTCTACTTGCTACGAATCCCGCATATTTACCTGTTTCACAAATTCCCGCAGGGAGGGAATTTGTGAATAATCTGGATTCTAGAGATCCATCTCCCTTGGGTTTTCTATCTACTCCTTCACCAACCCAAGGAGGGACCTTTGTCCCACAATCTTACCCACCCTTTTCCACACCCTTTATTGCTAGAGAAAACATGCCATATCCTCTTGATTTAAACGTCATTCAGGGATACACGCCAAGATCAAACCCATATTCAAATTCCTATAATCCTGGATGGTGTTGTCACCCTAATTTTGTTTGGTCAAACCATACACAAAGACCATCATATCTAACTCAGACCAGATAAAACCCGCTTACATTGTCGTTTCAGCAACACAATGCGAGGCCATTTTACATGGGTTCACAAAACCCCATAGGGCCATATAGAGATTCACAGCTAGACCAGATTTTAAGAGCTGTGACAGAGAGTCAGTGACAAAATGCTAAGGCTCTTGCTGAAGTCCAACGACAATGTTCAGTAGAATTGGCTGATCTTAGGGGTCAAATCATGCAATTAGCTGAATGTCGTCAGCTAGGGACCCTTCCATCCCAGCCAATTCCAAACCCTAGGAATATCCAGTAAAGACAACACCCGGGAGTTCAAACTTCGAATTAGGGGCATGTCCATCTCCTTAATCAATTACCCCTGAATCCAAATCAAAATCAAAATCTAAACCCACCTATTTCTAATCTTGATTTTGAATATCTAAATCAACAGCAATCAGTTGCGAATCAACCATTAATTAATGATCTATCTTTTCAAAATTCATAAGCATCTTCTTCTTCAGCTACTTCTTCTCATGCAGGTATTAACTCTGTTACAACCCACTGTGGAACATCCACTAGGGATCTAGTTTTTCCAAGGAACCTATCCCAACACCCTAGTACATCTAGATTAACCCCTATTTCTACATCTGGAAGAGGTGCAGAACCCAATCCCGCAATTCCTGCTAATTCGCAAGATCAGGAAAAAACCTCAGTAGAACAGGAAACCCATGTCCCATTCCCAGAAGCTTTGAAGAAGACTAGGAAACAAAAACAACCTGTTACATTAGATGAAGATTTGATTAAGATTTTTTAACAGGTACATATTAATATCCCACTCCTAGATGCTATCAAACACATTCCGACTTACGTAAAATTTCTTAAAGAATTATGTACTCCTAAGCGTAAGTCGAGGAAAGGAAGCACTGTTGTACTTTCAGAGCATGTGAGCTCTATTATTTCAAGTATGCTTCCTTTAAAAAAGAAAGACCCAGGATCTCCATTTATTTCCTGTATAATTGGCGGTCAGTGTTTTGATAGAGTCCTCCTAGATTTAGGAGCTTCTATTAACCTCATTCCTTTCTCTTTGGTAAAACATTTTCAAATAGAACACCTTAAGTCTACTAATGTGACTTTACAATTAGCTGATAGATCTATTAAGTCACCAAAAGGAATGTTGGAGGATGTTATTGTAAGAGTTCGGGATTTTTACTTTCTTGAAGATTTTATTGTTCTTGATATGGAAGTACCCGAAAACATTAGCCACACCCCAATTATCTTAGGGAGACCCTTTTTGGCTACTGCAAAAGCCAACATTAGTTGTGAATCAGGAAAGATTGAATTGAAATTTGGGGAGAAGACAATTAAGTTAGATATATTTAGATCTTCTAGTGGATTTGATTGTGAATGGATTGAGGAAATAAAATCAATAGAAGTTTTTGAGGATGACATTAGTTCTCTAGATTTAGAAGACACATCTTTTGATATCCTATACCCTCAAAGCAATGAAACATTATTGGAATCTTTACTCAATCCTGAATTTGACTCTGAATCTGAATCACTTTTCACAATTGAGAATCCCACCCAAAATCCTGCTGTTGATTCAACTCTTATGCTTGAATTGAAACCATTGCCTGATAATCTTAAATATGTATATCTCGAATCTGATCAAACATATCCTGTAGTAATAAATTCTCATCTCTCTGAATCACAAGAATCCAAATTGATCAAAGTACTTCGAGATCACAGGAAGGCAATTGGGTGGACTTTACATGATCTCACCAATATTAGCCCTAATTTTTGTACTCATAGCATCTATATTGAAGATGGGGTGTGACCTTCAAGAGAAGCTCAAAGATGACTAAATCCTAATCTAAAGGAGGTCATTAAGAAAGAAATAATCAAGTGGCTTGATGCTGATATTATTTATCCTATATCTGATAGCCCTTGGGTGAGTCCAATTCAAGTGGTACCCAAAAAGGTAGGACTCACCATAATCCAACTGAATCTGTAGAAACCATTCCCACACGAATTACGAATTCGTGGCAGGTTTGTATAGATTATCGAAAACTAAATTCTGTTACAAAGAAGGACCATTTTCCTTTACCATTCATTGATTAGATCCTTGAGAGATTAGCTGGTAATAGGTTCTTCTGCTTTTTAGATGGTTACTCTGGATATAATCAAGTTGCAATTTATCGCGAAGATCAAGAGAAAATGACTTTTACCTGCCCCTTCGGAACCTTTGCTTTCCGAAGAACGCCATTTGGGCTTTGCAATGCACCCACGACTTTTCAGCGTTGCATGTTAGCCATTTTTACGAAAATGGTGGGTGAATATATGGAGGTTTTTACGGATGCTTTTTCAGTCTTCAGGGAGACATTTGATATTTGCTTGGATAATTTGTCAAAGGTTCTAAAAGGATGTATTGAGGTTAAACTTGTCCTTAGTTGGGAGAAGAGCCATTTTATGATTCCTGAGGGCATAGTACTTGGTCATCTCGTATCTGAGCGGGGTATCCAAGTAGATTGAGCCAAGATCAATCAAATTGCAAATCTTCCAATTCCTGACTCAATCAAAGGCATTAGATCATTTCTCAGGCATGTGGGATTTTATAGAAGATTCATCCTTGATTTTTCAAAAATTGCCCGACCACTCACAAGCCTCCTCACAAAGGATGCGGTTTTTGAGATGGATGAGGAGTGTATTCTAGCATTCAAAACTTTGAGAGACAGAGTTACACAGGCTCCAATTTTGCAACCACCTAATTAGGATTTACCATTTGAAATCATGTGTGATGCATCAGATTATGCAATAGGAGCTATTTTAGGATAGAAAATTGAGAAGAATCTGGTGGTAATTTACTATACTAGTAAAACATTGAATGAGACACAAAGGAATTACATAGTTACAGAGAAAGAGTTACTAGCAATAGTATTTGGATTAGAAAAATTTAGATCTTACATACTTGGATCTCAAATCATAGTGTACTCTAATCACTCAGCTATTCGACACCTTATATCTAAGAAGGACACGAAACCTAGGTTAATCAGATGGATCTTGCTTTTGCAAGAATTTGACATAGAAATTCGTGATAAGGCGGGTAGGCAAAATGTTGTTGTAGATCATCTATCCTGTCTTCCTTCTGATACAATCGAATCATCTCCACCAATTACAAAACACTTCCCTGATGAACATCTTTTGACTATATCCACATATCTTCCTTGGTATGCAGATTTTGTTAATTATTTGGTTACACATCAATTCCCGCCAGATTGGGACGGGAATCGCAAATCACGACTCAAAGCAGAAGCCAAATACTATTTTTGGGAAGATCCATATCTTTTTAGACTTTGTAATGATCAAATCATCAGGCGTTGTGTCACCTCTTCTGAGACTGATTCTATCCTATCTTTCTGTCACGACCAGGCCTGTGGTGGTCATTTTTCTGGTAGAAAGACCGCTGCAAAAGTTTTGCCATGTGGGTTTTATTGGCCCACGTTATTTGCTGATTCTCAGACTTATTGTAAGGCATGTAGTTGCTACCAAACACTTGGTGGCATGTCTTGGAAAGACATGATGCCTTTGAACCCGATTCTATTCTGTGAAATCTTTCACATTTGGGGCATAGATTTTATGGGTCTGTTTCGGTCCTCTTTTGGCTTCCATTATATTTTACTTGCTGTCAACTATGTTTCTCATTGGATTGAAGCCATACCCACATGCACAAATGACCATCGAGTTGTCATTCCTTTTATATAGAGTCATATTTTCACTCGTTTTGAGGTACCTCATGCTATTATTTCTGACAGCGGTTCCCATTTTATTAACTCCCAGTTTAAAAATTTAGTTAGAAAATATGGGGTTACACATCGTATTTCTACACCTTATCATCCCTAGACTAATGGGCAAACCGAGATCTCTAATCGGGAGATCAAAAAGATCCTTCAAATGACAATCTGACATGATAGGAAGGATTGGTCTTGCCGTTTAGATGAGGCTTTGTGGGCTTACAGGACTGCCCACAAAACACCAATAGGCATGTCACCATATAGACTTGTTTACGGGAAACCCTATCATCTTCCCGTAGAAATTGAACACAAGGCCTATTGGGCAATTAAAGCCTGTAATTTAGACCTCTTGAAGGTTGGTGAAAATCGTAGGTTGCAGCTTAGTGAACTAGAGGAATTGCATCATGATTCCTATGAAAGTTGAAAGCTGTATAAGGAGAAACTTAAAGCCTTCCACGACAAATTCATTTCCCTCAAATCCTTTGCACCTGGTCAGAATGTGTTGTTATTTGATGCCCATTTGAAGCTCTTCCCGGGTAAACTTAGGTCTAAATGGAAAGGGCCATTTATTGTAGTTAGAGTCTTTGACAACGGAGCTATCGAAATCACTGAACCCAACAAGAATCAACCCTTCAGAGTCAATGGTCAACGTCTTAAGCCTTTCTTGGAATCACATCCTTTGGGTCTTGTTGGAGAATGTTACCGGCTCCACTAGGGTTTTCTATCCATCCACCACACCTATACATAGCTATTTCTTGTTTTTACCCTTTTTGATTTTCTTATACACTTTTAAAATTTTAGTTCATATCTTTTCACCCTTCTTACAATGAGGACATTGCAAAATTTTGGCTTGGGTGGGTGTTGAAGTGGAATTTTCACTTTAAGTGTGGGTTAAAAAATAAAAACACATAAAAATTAAATATCCACGAAATTTAAAAAATAGAAATTCTAAAAAATCATAAAAATTTTAAAAAATTCAAAAATTTCATAAAAATTTGAAAAATTTTTAAAATTTTTTCATAAAAATTGAAAAAAAATCTTATATACATAAAAATAAAAATATATAAATACAAAAATTTGAAAAGAAAATTCATTAAAATAATAAGAGGGGTTTATTCATTATTAATAAAGAAGAACAGAAGAAGAATATATATATTATAATTAAGAGCTTTAATTTTCTTTTAGGTCAGAAGTTTAAAATGTACATAGAATATATATAGGTATTTAAGAGCATTCAATTCTTAATTAGATTTTTACTTAAACATTTTGTAAAAACACACTTTTGCGTTTAAAATTTTTAAAATAAGATTTTATTTGAATTTAGGAATCTTTTAAATCTTTTAGAGATTTGTTTTCTTATTCTTAACTTGAATTAAGAAACTAAGTGTGTTAAGATTTTATACTTAAGTTTTGGAATTGAATTATAACTTTTTAATCAATTAGATTAAGTAATCTTTTGATTTTTGAAAATTTGATTTTATCATAAAGTTAAGTAAAAGGCCAGATATTCAAAGTTAATTAAATAGAGAGTTGGTAGAATTTTAGTTTACAAAACTTACAAGCTAGAGATAAGTAAGTAGACTTGGTAAATTTTGTCTTGACAGATCCTAAATGAGGAAATAAAAATTTGAAGAACCTAAGAGTAAAGGGCTTTGTTATCTAAGCTCTGGTTTGAGAGCTAAGTAACCGAAACATCTAAAATTCACTCACATAGAATTGTCTTGTTGACAACTGAGACCATGAAAACACAGAGGTTAAGAGATCAATTCTGAATCCTCTTTAGTCTAAGGATTTCCGTGGGGCGGTTCTTGAAAGGGTGAAGGATGTGCCACTCACCTAAAAAAAGGATTTGGAGAATAATGGTAGTAAGAAAAATGAGAAGGGGGGAAAAGAAAAAGGAAAAGAAAAAAAGTAAATAAAACACCCTGCAGTTAACTGCCTTGTTAAAAATGGGTACTTATGCAGTTTTTCCACAAATAAATAAAAGCATCTCGTTACAAATGGATGCTACCCTTCCTTCCATCAAAAATAAAAAGAACACCTCGCTACAAATGGGTGTTATAACCTATGGAAAAAGAGAAAAAATATATGGAGAAAAAAATATTAGGAATAAGAGACCCAGTGGTCCACCGGGGAGATATACACAAAAAGTGTTGACCTCGGGATAGAAAACTAGTGAGGAGAAAGCAACCAAACCTGAGTAAGGCCAAGCCAAAGGCTTGAATTGGAATAATTGGGATTGGAAAGTGATGTCTTAAGATCTAGATTTTTGCAACTTTGGATGTCTTTAGGATAATTCTCTTCACTAAGCACAGATGTTTTAAAATCATAGCTACTGAACCTTGGTATTGGGCAGTGAAGCCTAAGAAATTGGGTTTTGAAGATTTTAATTTGAGACATAAAGGAGAAGAATTGACAGAATCCTATGTCTAGAAGTTAATCTTTAGTGTTGTAGGCTAGTAAATTAGAGTTTTACTACTCTAAGTTTGATTAATAATGAGTATCTGGTTAATTTGCTTAAACTTATATTGATAAAAGTCAAATATCATAAACAAAGGATTAACTTAAATCTATTTGAGTTTTTGAGTTAAAATTTAATTCTCAATCCTTAAGTTTTGTTTTTCTTAAAACACTTTGTATTCTAATTTGAGTTAAGAATAGTTACAAAGATTATGAGATTTTTGAAGAATTCTAATTCAAAATAAAATTCTTGTTTACAAATTATTTTTAGTGTGTTTTGAAAATGTTATAAGTATAAGTCTAAGTAAGAAAATTTTCACACATGCTCTATACATTAATCATTTATATTTAACCTTAAAAATTTCTGGCCTAAGCTTTCCTCTACAAAGTTACTTTTTATAAAAATTTAAACCCAAGTGCTTTAAATCATCATAGTCTTAATTTTGCTAGGGACTAGCAAAACTTTGGCTTGGGGGTATGATGAGACACTCATCATGATCTCGAATTACCCCTAATTAACTAGTCTTCCTAGTTAATTAGCTAAAGTTATGAATATATAAGGGTTAATTATAGAATAAGGGATATTTAGTTAAGGACCTTAAAATAAGTTAAAAAAGACATTTCATCATTTAATTAACATTATTAATAATTTAGATAATAATTGGACTCAAAATCCTATTAATCACTCCCTTAATTAATATGATAAGTAACTTAAATATAATGTATACCAAAGTATGCAATAACTTAAGTGATTTTACTTAATCTAATAAATTAACCTAAAAAGGTCAAAAATGTAAATTCAAGGTGTAAACATAATATTTACCTTATTTACTAACATATATAAAAGTTGAAAAAGATCTAAGTTAAAATAAATCTTCAAAACGTGGGTTTACATTTTAGTCTTTAATATTCATTACAGTCGGGTCCTTATTTCTCACATAGCTCCTTAAGTTTTATTACTTCCATGTCCCTCTTCATCTTCTTCATCTTCTTCTTCAGCCGAACGAACGACTGGCAGCAGAGAGTCACCCCACCGCGCGATCATCGCCCTGCCGACATCATTCCTCTTTGTCCAAGCTCTTGCAGCTTGCGCTCAACACCTCCACTTCATCCATCGGTCTGGAATAACCGAGAATCCTATTTTTCAGTTGGAGATAACCTCACCGTCGTCGGAGACGACAACGGAGGTTAAGCTCCTCGAGCTCCTTCTTCGGCTAGACCCCGCCACTCTCTTCGCCGCAACTGCTATAGATACCCCCTCACACCTTTGATTTTATTCAAGTTGGCAGCCTTCCCTCTTCTAACACTGCAGCCGACCCAATAGGCTATTTGTCCAAAACTCCGACGACTTCCCATTCCATCTTCCGACTTCCTCCATCCATCTTAAGTAGTCGAGGAGATCCATCGTTGTCTACCGCACCTCTGACACAGGCATCGACCCTAGGATTCCTCCGCTCCACTGGAGATCTTTCTTCTACCCTCTTATTTCGTCGTCCGCCATGAGACTTCGGCGGAACCCTATTGACCCCTTCGTCCAGGTAATAGTAGACTAGGAGTAGGAGTAGGAGTAGGCTAGCTTAGTTAATTAGTTTAGTTAGTTAGATTAGAGTAATGTTAGAATTTAGTTTCATCTCCTCCGACTCCGGCTAGTTCCTTGAGCTCGCCAGAGACTTTAATTTTGTCTTTTAATTCACTGTACACCTTCCTGTATCTTCCATGTTCACTTCTAATTCATTTAATCATTAATTAAATCACCTAAATGCCTAATTCATATCTCACCTTCACCGACTACTATCACTGTCCATGGTGATAGTATTCGATTTAATTTCACCTTCATTGGGTTCTTTCATCACCTATCACCACTAATGAACCCTAATCAACATTATAATACCTATTATTATCATCTATAATTAAGCACCTAAATTTTAATTTTGCTCCTGAGCTCGCTATCCATGGTGGCTTAGGAATAGTTCAAACTACAAATTAAATACATATTTATGAATAATAACATCTGTTGACTTGATTTAACCACTCTCAACCGAGTGGTTAAATCAAGTCCAGAGCTTTAACCACTCAAATCTTTTAAGAAAACAAACTCACTATCAAATCTTACATTTTAATGAGCAAATGAGGAATTAAATGTGATACTGAGGTTTCTTGTAACCTCAGGATCTATTTTGGATTAAAAATGGTAAGTTTTGTCAATCTGTATATACAATTTTATATTTTCTGGACTCACCGGTGCTCCGGCGAGCTCCAGCCAACCATTTTTGTGTTACAGCCTCTAGAATTTGCTTAGTAGCTCCAGAATAGTAAAATAAGGATTATTGATTGTTTTAAAGAAATTTGTTTGAGGATTTAACCACTAGAGCTATAGATTTGAACTTCATCTTCCCCAACTCCGGCGAGTTGGAGAAGTCTGTTAGGAAAGATTTGAGAAGCATTTAATGAGTTCAGAAGCTTTAGTGTGATGCACTGAAGCTGTTTAAACCTTTAAAACACTGTAGCAATCTTCCCATGACTCTGTCAAACAAACACCCATTTCAATTCAGGCAGCGAGCCTGAAACCCTAGGAATAACGGTTGAAACAACTTCCTGAAGATCTGAATAAGTTCTAGACATTGAGGAGACTCTATTTTAGGCATTAATTTCTTGGGAGGAAGCTTTGAACAAAAAGTCAATTTTCGAACTTCCACAGTCAAACATGAGTCTGATAATGGAGTTTTGAGCTTGAATTGAGGAATTGAGAAGTGAAAATTGTTTCTGAAATATTATTTGATGATCTAAGAGTGATTAAAGTAAGCTCAGATGAATGAATGTGTAAGTATTTAGTTACTGCTAATTTGGGTTACTTTCGAACCTAAACCAATGGAAGTACTGTTGTGATGAAATTTAAACTTAAAACTTGCCTAGATTGATCTGTTATAACCCTTAGAATTAATCTAAATAGATTAGGAACACTTTAAAGTGTCTGTTGCACATATTTAAGTCTGAAAAATCAAACTCTGAAGCTTTAGAGAAGTGAAAAGCTTCTCTGCATGTTCTGAAGGTCTTAAGAGTTTAAAACCTACTCTAACAGAAGCAGAATCACTTATATAACATGTACGAACCTTTTAAATGGATGAGAGAAGTTCATCTGAGGACTCTCCTGACATAAATTTCACTTTCCAGGCTTAAAAACCCTGTAGGAACCCTTGATTTCATCTTTTAAATTGAAGAGCAAAACATCAATAAAACATTAAATTGACCCTGTAATGGTGTAGATTACCCTTAGAGCTTTCCAACAAACTTGAAATCATTCAATTTGGAGCTCTGGGTAGAAAATTTTGAACATTTGAATTCGGGTCTGGAAGGGGTAGGATAGTCCCACCTCGGTTATTCACGAGTGCGTGCCTGGGGATAAAAATGATTTGTTTCTCTGGCTATGCAGTCGTCAGCGCTTGGCGCACCGGTTACTGATTCCATCTGATCTGATCTGAGCATTGCATGTGTCTTGTGTGTGCAGGCTTATGCCTACGGGTGTGCACCCTTGGGGGCATGTGAATGAGGTTGTGCCCTAGGAGGGCGAGAGTGGCCTGGGAGGCCGAGTTGAGTCGAAATGGCTCGAAACTGTGAACCGATTAACAAATGAACCGAAAACAAACCTAACTGAGATTAGGCAAGGACCGAGTAGGGTTTGGTCCCACCCTGGTTTCAGGGTGCTGTGTATCCTCGAAAGGACCTCACCGCAAATAAAATAGCTTTTGGTTAAAAAAGTAAAAAAAACCCGATTTAGCTGAAAGCTTAAGGAAAAGAGAAATTGCTGAAGTGTTGAAGCGGAAAGCTAAAGAAGAAGGCACAGGCGCTAATGAGTGTTAAGGAAAAAGACACTACGGAACAAAGGAGAAAAACTAAGGAAAGAAGAGAAGGCAGGAGACTAAGGGAAAAAGAATAAGAGATAGGAAGAAAAGAAGGCAGGAACAACACAAGAAAGGTAAGAAGAAAGAGAGCTCGAGAGAAGAAAATAGAGGAGAGAAAGAAGAAAATAAGAGAGAAGGAGATGAGAGGGTGAAGAGAGATGAAAATAAATGAATTTTTCTTGCATCAGTATCTTTTTGTTCTTAAATGTAAAAAGGCATATTTTAATTGGATAACTTTTTAATTGCTTTAATTTCTTTGGAATGAAATTGAATTGAAAAACTAGCATGTTTACTTGTTAATAAAGTACAACATTTTGAGTAAATATGTTTTTCATATGGAATTTTTTATATTCTTTATAGTTCAAATATTTTGACAAAATTCATGTTTTGAAAATCAAACTAGTTATACCTCCTAAACTTATAGAAATTAAAGGGATTTGGTGAATTTGGAGAAAATTATTATGCCTCCCAGTGAACGACATGGACTCAACCAGTAAAAATTTCTAAAATGTTAGGTTAATTCGACCCTATACTACACAATCGACACAACTTCGAGTTAACCTAAGTGATTTTTTCTACTCTTAATTAAGTGAAATTAACTTAATTACTGAGTTTAGTGGAACCCACGCATCAATCAGCTGTTCGCAAAACCATCATAGTGCCTCAACTGCATGCGTAGCTCAGTGGTTAAGGTGCTACGTAGGCAGGAGGCGAGCATTCGAATCGTCGAATGGCCTCTAATTCTCTCGTGCGGGTGCGTTGTCACAGCTGAATGATCTGAAATCAACAGCTCGGATTGTCTGATAAGATGAATGCACGATTTGACGCAAGGAACTCACACGCGATCAAACGTGTGATCAGGTGGTGCGAAGCTGAAGTGCGGCATGGGCGAGGACGAATTTAAGTCGTCCGATCTTGAGATCGGACGACTGATATCGTCCAAACGTGGGCGTGCATTTTAGCCACGGAAGATGAGCAGGCACATGCGCAGCGCGCACACGTCACCCAGCGATGTTTAATTCTGTCACTAAATGTCCCTTAATTAATATATTTGAAGTTAAAATTCCAAATTACCCCCAATCATTGCAACTATAAAAGGAGACCCCTACCCTATAAAATTCTCATCCCTTCCTTCACCTCTCTCCCTCTCCAAAGCTTAAGAGAAGCTTGTCCCACACCCGGGATGCTCCTCAAGAGGTAAATCCAAGCTTTTGCTCCCGTTCTGGAAGTGGATCCCATGTCGACGATGATGTGCTTCCTCATTCCCATTCTTCCGATTTCGTCCTGCTTCTTCTTGCCTCATCCTCTGTCTTCTAGGCATCGCCTCCGTCCGGCTCGTCCAAGTGTTCGTTGAGGAGGATAACATCTTTCTCTCTTCTTTTATCGCTTTCTAGAGTTGAATTTCACACTTTCTAGTTGTAACAATTTTCAGCTTTCTAGTGTAATCATTTCCTGCTTTCTTAGTTGTAAAAACATTATTCAAATGCCAAGTGATTGTTCTCTCCCTCTCTCTCTCTCTTATTGTTTATAGCGACTCCATTGTGATTATTTCACCTTTTAAACAAAAAAAAGAATACAAAACTATAATTATGGATTTTGAGATTGACGTAGCCTCTGTGTGTTTGACTCGAAACTTCTTTATGGATTTTCGGTATAAATTTTATCTGTTCAATGGATTTCTTCGCGACTCGAATTACGACAAGGGGTTTTCGAATCCAACTACGAACGTGTAGTTTTCCACATTCAACAATATATATTTTTATTTTCTCAGTTTTCTATTTTTTCTAATTTTTTCTTTTTCTTTTTTCTCAGTAGGTGGCTTCCTTGATCTAAGATTTGCCTATAAGCAGTATGATGAAAATGGTCTGGTGGCTGGGATCTGCACAACGGTCGATGAGCTGTTACCCGCGACAACTTGCCTACCATACCACCATAGACGGCTCATTAGTTACCCAATTTTTGAAGAAACTTCCGAAAAGTGAGTCAGTGCAAAATGTGTATAGATGCTTAGGCTTAAAATCCCTCAAATCAGATGGTAGGTTGATAAGTCGTATACTTATCACCCTAACTTATTGACCAATTTAAAATGGAATTACTTGGCGAGGACTCAAGACTAAATCCACATTCGAGTGGACACCTTGGCTAATTAAGCCAGAAGACTTGAAGAGTAAGTGCCTAGGTCCTATCATATCATTTCCTAAAGTTAATATCTTCCAAATGCCGAAGTTCTCTTCTCCTAATTCTTCTTTTTTATCTTTTTGAATTTTCATTTTTTTTAAAGAAACTAGAAGAAATTCTACAGAGTTAACAAAATGATTTTAGGATAAAGTTTCCACCTCTCCATGTCTAAATGATGCACCTCATTGTAAAAATAAAGACATGAAAAGGGCAGAGTAAATAGAATATCACTTGAATTTCATGAAAATCCGGTCAGCTCCGCAGAGAATGTGGAATATACACGCGTGCTAAATTTAATGCCTTTAGCTAGGCATAAAAAACATACATGGAAGAAATGGAGAATTCATAAGTGCAGGTCAGAATCAAACTAAAAATATTGATCCTCAGACCTGCCAACAGAATATGTCCACAGATGTGGACCAAGTTATGGTGTAGACCCATGCCCCAGGGTCAAGTGGTTCTCAGGTTTTGGATGAAAAACACCTAGAACCAAAGGTTATTAAGCTTGTGGGGCCAGGCGTGTGGTTTTGTGGTGTGCAACCCAAGACCAAAGTGTTGGACAACGGGTAAAGATGGTTCAATAGGTGTGGATGTCCACTTAACGTTCAGCTCAGAAAAAAAATCAGTTATTTTGAGCTTGGGTTGCACGTGAAAGATATCATAAGGGTCCTGGTAGAAAGTAGGTTGTTTCAGGTCAACAGGAACCCTTAAATCCAAACTCATAGTTCCCTCAGATGTAGCTTTGCATATTATTATTTCCCACTTCTTATCCTCCAAAATCATGGTTTCTAGGACCTCCAGATCGCTGTACACCCCTTCTAAAATACCCAAGTCCAATAATTGTGGCTTAATCAGGATTGATTTTGGTCTGGTGATCTCAAGAATATCATAATTCAGCTTTTTAGGGTATGGTTGGGGAATGGGGCTACTGTTTGAAACATCAATATTCGAATCGTCCAAGTTGGCCCCAACATGATCATAATCTTCAATGATCGGGCTATCAAATAGTTCATCTTACTCGTTGAGTCCATTAGTCTCACTAACATCATTCTCCTTAACCTCTAGTGAAAATTCACTGAGAGATTCCCCACCCTCAGAATCAATGAATTCATGATCCTCATTTATATATGTCTCAAAATCGATTGTCATTTCCTAGTTCAAAGAAACATATTTTTCCTCGCTTCCTGGCTCGGGGATCTCGGGTGAGAAACTCAGTTCATCCTCAATGGGTTGCTCTAGACCAACCTGGTCATCTCCAATCTAAAAATATGTATCCCCCTCGATAGGCACCTGAGAGGGTTCTAACATTGTCTCTCTTGAAGGGGGTTCATCTTAAGAATCATCCCAAGGTTTGGCTAGGGCAACCACAAATTTCATCCTCAACCTCGTTAATTTCCCAAGAAAAAACTCACTTAGGTCCCTATCCATAACATTTTGGAGCAAATCCAATAGAGAACTATTAAGTTCATCAATCATTTTGATCATAGGCTTAAATGCTTCAGTACATGGTGTTGGCTGAGCTTCTAAAGATTGTATAGTGTTCCTCAAACTAGCCAACACCCTATCCTGGATCTGGTTCGGTTCAGGTTTGGGTGGGTGTGGGTTAAATCTAGGGGAGTCAAGATATTGAGGTTCTTAGGTCCCTATCTGATAGTAGGTCGTCTCGGGTTGTTCAAACAATGGAGGTGACCTATATTCAGTGGAATACTGGGGAGGGTAGATGTTATAATCATCATATACTTCGTTATTGTAGATCGGGTCGGTTTGTTCATCAAAGGGTGGAGATCTATAATCTTTGTAGCTCTGGGAATGATAGTAATCATAGTCTTGCTGTCCAAGGTTAGACCCTCGACACTGATGTCCGAATTCATATCCCCAGTCAAAGTTATCCCAGCTAGTGGATGGGTAATTACAAGGCAAGTCGGGATAGTAATCATTTTGGGGATAAGTGGTGGTAGGAGGATAGGATGTGAAATGAGTGTAGGATGTGGAAGGATACATGGTAGAATAGGAGGGAAATCAAAAGAGAGAAAGGAGCCCTGCAATACAAGCAATCAACCATGTCCTTAGGTGGGTTAGCTTAAAGACCTATAGACTTTCAGCACCCATCTTGAGATTATAAATGATTTGGTTACTTCTATTTAGTCAATCCAACCAGTTAGAAGGAGGGGCAATGGAGAAGGTTCTTCCTTTAGCTTATGCCTCTGGTTCAAAGTGTACCCCTAGCTACGGTCATTTGATGTTACTCCCCTAGCTAGGAATCAGATGGACCAGCAGAAGTAGATTAATCGAAAAAAATCTCAGCCTGAGCCCTAAAGAGTGAATCAATCCTTAAGGCCAACATCTACTCAGTTTTAATTAGGCTTGGGATGATTGTGCCCTTGGAATGTGATGGGCCCTTTAGATGGGTTGTGCCCTTAACGATTAATTCAAGTGCGTGTGCATGCACAATCAAGGTTTACAAACAAGGTTATTTGATGATGTGTCTTTTATGGTTCAACCTTGTTTAGTAGCTTTTAGGGTTTAATCTTTAGATGTATTAAATCAAGGTTCAGTAGAACACTCCATGTTTTGAAAGCACTGGTGAAGATATATTCCTTTAGAAATAAAAAAATGTGGAGTTCCTAGTTCAGCCCTGAAAATCAGCCCTAAGAGGCAAGCTACTTGATGAATCAGTTTTAAATTAAGTGGTGTGGCCCAAACAACTCAATCAATTATCCTGTTGCACCACTTAGTTAAGGTACACAAGAATGTTTAATCTATTCAGATTTCTACTCACTTATGTGTATTGAGTTGAAGTGTACTGGGTCCACAGGTTATATCCCGGTTAAGTGGTAGAATCAAAGTGATTGTGTACCTTAGGATAAGAGATTGTGGCTGTTAAGTGTGTAGCTTTCAGTTAAATCCCACAAGAGAAGAATATTTTTTTATTTTTTTAAATATGCAGGTGGGTGAGGTGAGTGGAGTGACAATCAAACAACCAAAATCTACCCTAGGGTTTATGCAAGCACCTAAGTTGATTTAGGTTTGAGTTATTAGGTTATGGAATGAAAACTAGAGTGCGGGAGGCGGGGGTAAACTTACAAAACCTTCATTCGTACTTTTCTCCAATCTACCTGCTCTGGCCCACCTCATATGAGTACCTACAATCACAATAAGATCAGAGAAAAAGTGAGATAAAAGTAGGTAAGGCAGAAAAACACGAAAAAAAACCAAGGAGCATTGCCTCCCCAACAACGGTGCCAAAATGATTGCATCGGATTCGCACATGGAAAGGATTGGATTTGGAAAACTCATCGTCGTAGTTCGATTCGGGAGAAAATCCGTCAATCAGATAAAATTTATATCCGAAACTTAAAAAGTGAGTCCCGGGTCAAACACGGGAGGCGAATGTTTTGTTTTGAAAATCCACATTTCGCTTTTTATTTGTTTTTGTCCTTTTTGTCTTTTCCAATTTTTTTTGGTATTTTTAGCAAGAAAGAGATCAAGTCGATGAATTCTAGCTAATCTACTTACAAAATAACAGAGAGTGACAGAGACAGAGAAACAATCATGCATTTTTATAATGAAATGTTTCTTACAACTAGGAATGCAAGAAATCTATACTACGAAAGCAATAAAGATAGAGATATGTGATTGCGCAGCAATCATAGGTCTTAATTGGCCTAGATTAAGCTAGGACTTAGCATAAGTTAGGGTTATTCATGCATGCATACACATTATCTGCATCTTCACTGCTTTCCTTTAGCTATGCATAAAATAATGTTATAATGTGCTGATTAAGTGCATTATGTCGATTGCAGGGAATAAGCTGATCAGGAGCAGGATCTGAAGCTGGATCAGGAATAACGGGAGTTGTAGCAGAGTTGGAGCAGAAGGCCTGGTTTAGATGTAGGAATAATAATGTAAGGGGGTTAAAAGTTTGCTATTCTATTAAGTAGGAATAAAGCAGTAAAATGTGAAGAGCTTAGGTCCATCCTAGCCCTAGGATAGCCTAGAGACTTCCCCAACCCTTAGCCACCCTTAGATTAGGTCACAACACCCTAGGAAGCCCTAAAACCCTAGTTCCAACCCTTCTCTGGACGTCCAGATAAGTTTTAAGACATCCAGGACCCTTAGCCAACTCCCACACACTTCAAACCCACTTCTACAGTGTTATTGGACATCCAACACTTTGTCAGACTTTCAATTTCTGCAGAATACCGAAAAACAGAACCCGAAATCCTTCCTGACTCTGATTGGATGTCCAGACAACAAGTCTGGACTTCTGATTTTTGAGTATAAGATGTCTGATTCTATAATTAGACATCTGATACTGCTCTCCAATTCCTGTTTTGAGATTTAAGCCTTGATCTTGGATCTCTAGGTCCCTAAACCCAATTCCAACCCCATAGGGACCTAAATTAAGGTGCCCTAACCCTAGTACATCACCTTCAGACCTCCCTAAGGACGTAATTAGGTCCTCAGTAAACCTAATTGACTTGGATCTTAGTCAATTCCATCAGCCTATTCAATTGGACTCATTGAGTCCAATTGAGCCCTGATCTCAGCACACACTATCTAATTAGACTCAGTGAGAGTCCAATTGACCTAGACCTGACTTAATTGAGCTATTTTACTCTCAATTAAGTTTCCACACAACCAATTAAACTTGTAGTAAGTTTAATTGCACTTTACCTTAGTGAATTAGGGTTTATAACCCTAATTTGAGACCTACCTTGACCTAAACCCACTAGAACCCAACCTAATCAACCTAGCCACCTAAGTATCGACCCACACACACCATCCACATGAAAATATCTAGCCTAGAGTTCTCTAGAACTCTCTACCATGTGTGGTTGCCTTGGTTGCCAAAAATAGCAACCAAGAGCCATTCAATTTTTAGATCCACATTTGGTGGATCTAAAAACCACCATCCACCCTCTCTCTCTCACTCTCCCACGAGCTCCCACCATAGGCCTCTCTAGAGAATTCCATAATTCTCTAGTGAGCTTCCCTTAGGTCTAAAGAAAGACCCCTTGGGTGGCCATTTGCACCCATTCACTCCCTTGGCAATTGCTCTCCATTGCTGCCATTCACGCCACCTCCACTTAGCCACTCACTCCACCTCCACGAGCTCACTACCACCACCATGGAGGATGCCATGTCAGGATGCTGGATCAACCCTACTTCTCTCCAAGGGTCGGCCTGAGATACATTGGCCGCCCCTCCTTCTCTCGACCACTACAAGGCCATCGAGGACCACCCCTGAATGCCCTCTATTCTTCTAGCTTTAAATCATGCTCTTCGTAATCTTTGTTGCTTTCATTTACTACTTAGTAGTGTAGTCTTATTTCTCGCCCAATGATGCATGTGAAATCCCCCCATTGATTCTTGTATGCAATCGTTTTCTTGTAGTTAGATTTAATTTTAAGCATTCATGTATAAGCTTTCCTCTAGATTTCCTTGTGCAACAACTCTCCCATGATGAATGAAATTTCATTATATATATATATATATATCTTATGTGTTTGAAATCACCTTGATCTTAATGATTATCATATTTGCGTGATTTAAGTGCCTGTTCTTTATCCACCTATATATTACTCACCAGCATGTCATTTAAATAAAGTAGAGCGGCTTTAAGATCGATTTCAAAAGCAAAAACAATGCCTCCCAGAGATGAACGACCAGGACTCAAAGTCTCGTTATTTTCAAAACAATATCTTTGTTGGATCGTATTTCACAACTATACAACGACGCTTTTATCAAAAATGCGAGCTATGATTTTTTCCAACAAAATGGTGCCGTTGCCGGGGAAGCAACGTCATTTTTCTTGATTTCGGTCTTTTAATCTATCATTGACAAATCTTCCTCTACGTTGTTTTTGATGTGCAGGACAACAAGAAACGAAAACGGGATCCGCGCACACATCGAGCGCGGCAAAGAAAAATCAGGTGCACATCATCTATCGTAGATTAGGTTTATTTTCTAAACCCTAGGATTAGATCTATTTTTTGCAGTCTCTTTTGAAAAAAAAAAAGAAAGAGATTTTTCTTATTTTCGTGGAAAATAAAAAAAATCAAAAAAATAAAAAATTTTGAAAAAAAAATCTAGATTGGATTTCCTTTTGAATCTAGGTTAGAAAAAAAAAAGAAAAAAAAAGGGATTTTTGTTGAATCTTTTGAAAAATTCTTTTTGAAAAAAAAAAGTGCAAAAGATTAAAAAGAAAAAAAAAGAAAAGCATTTTTGGTGGAATGCTTGAATTTCAAATTCAAATCTCTTTAAAAGCTTTTCCATCACCTTCTGATTTTCGGCCAGATTTCAAATCTCACCTAAAAATTCGATTGCTGAAAAATTCATTACCGAAAAATTCTGAAATTTGGGTAAAACTTTCATTTTCAAACCATCTTTCAAATGCCACTATTACATTGAGAAAACTTCAAGTATAAAATTTTTAAAAATTCATGCAGTGCACGGGGTTCAGATAGACCCAGATTAAAAAATTTTCAAAGTTCCAAAAGTGATTCTGAGCAATCTGCCAATCTGTTTTGACTAAAAATGGTGGGGTTTGAAAGATGATCTAATTGGATTTATTTTCCATTTTTTTCTAAATTTTTTAAGATCATTTGATTCTGTTTCAAAGTGAAAAACCATCCTGGGTCAAAGTTCCAAATCTGACCCGCTGATATTTAAAATTCCCTAAAAATTTGGTTTAAACAGTAAAAATTCGAAAAAAATATTCTCTGAAAAATTGATTGAAAAAGGAATCTACTTACAAAATTTCAAATTAATTTGATTCCAATTATTAGTAGAAAGTCAACATTAATTTTGTGATCTGCTGAAATAGAGAAAAACCCTAGAAGTGCATGCAACATAGGTCAAACCCTTAGGGTTACAACTAGAGACCACACATTGGGCTAACTTAGACTTAATCAAGTCTAGTTAGTCAGTGAACTTGGTCACCTTGTGAGCCACTCACCGCAAACCTACTGAAGAAAATGGGTTAAAATTAACTTTAAAATATGAAATCAACCCGAGTTCGCTGTCATACTACTGGGTGAGTTTAATCTCTCTTGCCAAACCTGGTGACTAAGTCTAGTTTAATCTCTCTTGCCAAACCTGGTGACTAAGTCTGCGGGGTAGTGTCAAACGACCGTGTCTCAGGGGTCAACGGAACTGGAGGCATAAGCCAAAGGAAGAACCTTCCCCTTAGTCCCCTCGTAACCAGACTGCCTAGGTTAGCTTGAGAGGCGGGATTCACATTCACTCGGTTGTACGACGAACTTATCTTCAGGAATTCAAATCCCTAACGAAAAATTTGGTCACCTGATTTATAAGGACCATTTGATTGACAGGGCCTTAGCCTTGCTCTGCGTGGCTACACCAACCCAGGGGTTGGGCGGTGTATGCACGGAAGGAGGTCACTTTGACCTCACTTGGTTGGACCTTGGGAGCCACTCCTAAGGAGGCAAGTCACCTCGCCCGGACCATCCTCTCGCCCCATTTCTTCTATCTGCTAAGCCGTAATGGCTAACATTGGATCTGGACCTAATCAGGATCTAGAAGAGCTGGACCCACGAGCTTATCTAAGATCTCGGGTCACTGAATCAGCTCAACCTTGGTATCAGAACACAAGGTTGCGAAGATGACTTTTCGCTTTGCTTGATCCTTCTCCTCGGGTTACCGAAATGGTTAACCCATATCCTAACCCTGAATATTATGACCCATACCAGTCGGTCCCTCAAAGAATCGCATCTTATAACCCAGGATATGGATTTCATAGTTCTGCTTCTCACCCATGGAACATGGGTTGACCTGATTCACCCCGTGGAACCCCTGAAGAGCTACCGGTGCATATGCGGCCACATTATAGAATACAGAGAGCTATAGCGAGTGCTAAGGAAAAGGCCGCATCCTATCTATGTGAAATCCAGGCTATCATTGAGCCGAACCAAAGACAAAGTCGGATTCCGCATCAACAAGCCATGATGGAGCTCCTTCAGGAAACAGCAGAGATAACAAGGCGAATTGGAAAAAATCGGGAAACTCAAGAACTATTGCTTTTGAGATATCAAGTGGAAAATAGCATTGAAGACCTCCAAGAATCTGAAACAACTACGCCGAAAGAACACACAGAAGATTCTCGGGAGCAGATGCCCGAAGATCACTCAAGGGAAAAAGAATCTAGCATGGACATGAGACAGGAGTAGGAAGTATGCCGAATGGGTTCATCTGAAATTGAGGAGGAAAGGACTGATATCTCTAAGACTGAGTCGCAATCAGATTATCCTGAATCCTGGGAGACACCTTTTGGGTTAGATAACCCGATCGAGACAAGGGAAGTAGATCCAATTGAGGATATGGATCTTGAGGCAAACATTACATGCGACACTACTGATCAATCTAGACCACTTCCCATTGTAGGTGAACCTGTGCTAGAGCCAACATCTTCTGATTTGCACTCTTCTTCTTTCACCTACATCCCTAATTCAGATATTAGAGATTCTAAGATGACACTTTCTATCCTTGATCCTAACATCTGAAAACCAAAAGTAGCTATGGATAACTCGAACAAAGAAATAAATATGCTACCTGAGGTAGGAATTACTGAGGAGCCCAATGCATATGAGGGTGAAGCTTCAAGCAGAATGAGCTGGGGACGCACCTACCATCCTAGTCAATGGCTCAACCTCGAGCCTAAAGAGAGCCTCTGATGAATCAGAGATGAGTACTGATGAGGACGAAGTAATTTCTGACAAGGATTTCAGTGACCTCCCCACAGATCTTCTACTTTCACGGATACCCCCATATGACCCAGAGCCTGGAGAGGGCATGATCTTTGATGTCAATTATCATTATGAGGATCCCTATGACTCAGATTCTGGTTCTGAGATACATGTTGATCTACTCCCTTAGCAACTTCCTGCTGAATTGTGGGACATGATAAATCAGCTGAATCAACATCATGATCCCCCCTCTGATTATCCTCTATTTTCCACCAGCACTCCACACTTTCTTATAGCTACACTTTTTGGAGTAGGGGTGCACAATCAGCTGGTCCGCATCTCTGGACCATTGATTCTAGGAGCATACGAGCACATCTTTCTCTTAATTTTGACTGGCTCCTATGCAAGAATTGATACATCTCATTGAGCTTTCGTCCAACTGGAGGCATTAAACTCAGCACATATAGATACCATTCGCCCCACATTCCACCATCATTTTTATACATAGCATAGTTTTGTTTTAGCATATTTCCCTTTTATATTACATATTAATAGGTTGGCCGGTGCTGAATATAATTTCAGGAGCAATTCCAGGTGACTTCTACCCACTCATCCTCTGTCGAATTTATTTTCTTTTATATTCATGCATGAGGACATGTAAGAACTTAGGCATGGGGGGTAGATACAGCAAAAATTGAATTTTTTTTTTTTTTGTGCCAACACTTAGGAAAACCTCAGAGCTCCATGAAATAGTTCATAATAACCAATTCCAACTCAACCGCTCACCTTTTGATCTAAATTTTGGGTCAAGCTGATTGTAATCCGATACGGGAAATTCACGAAGTACAAATTATGCGAGGTTACATGTTTATAGCATATATAGATATTGCATTCATGAATAAGATTATTTTATTAAGAGAACGCATTAGGGATTTTATCCTTTAGTTAATTCCTGTAATCTGGAATCCAGTACAACTTTTCACACACACGTAGAATTTGTAATGGATTCATGGTGAAGGATGATAAACGTCTTCAGTTTGTCGAGAAGAAACAGTGCTTCTTTTCCTGAACCCTTGAGCAGTGTTTTGGGAGTCAGGCTGATTTTCTTCCAAAAATCCACCAAATAGTGTGAGATGAGAGTAGAGTGTATTGGTGCACTAAGATTAGTGCAAGGAATCTGGAATCCTAGATAATTAGGTAATGATACTCTGAGTTTAGACATAGTTTTCTCTCTCGATTCCCCCATATACATTTTTGGTGCAAAATTTTTAGAGCCACCGAATAAGGCAAATACGCGGAGAGCGAGTTTTCATAAAACTAGGGCTAAGGTGGATGGTTATGACCATTCTTTACGGAATCCTCGGTTGAAGGAGGGTATTGATGTCAAGGTCAGAAATACACCGTCCTATCTGTCTCTCCCGGTGCCGTGAGTAGGCACTTCCACCAAATAAGCCACCCAATGTCTCTTGAGTACCACCAATCCCTAATAATGCCTCCTTAATAAAGTTCATGGATGTATGCCAGTTGTGTTATGCTGAAAAAAAAAATGATGAAAAGGAAGAAAAATTGAAAAAAAAGGAAAAAGAAAAAAAAAAATTTTGATGAAGAAAAGGAGTTTGTGAATATTTAGTTTTCATCGAGGTAATACCACCAAATAAAATTGAGCTCCACCAAATATGGCCTTAACCTATTTTCTTGTGTTTCTGACTGCCCAAATACTGGCTGAGGAATCCCAACTTAGTGTTAAGGTTATGAGAACTCAATTAAAGTGTTAATGCCTAGTGAGACCACCAAATATAGATCCTATGTGTGAATCTGGTTAGGTTGTGAGCTCTAAGAAAAAGAAAGAAAAAGAGCAAGAGAATGAATACAAAGGAATCAAAAGGGAGCATAGTTTTTCTCGTCTTTCTCTAAGTTGAGTTACTTAGTAATTCGGGAATCTGGATTCTGTAGTACTAGTTTCTATGTAGCACCAAGTGAGAATGAGCCACCAAATATATAATCCTTTCCCTCAAAGATTCTCTACCAAAGCCCAAAGCCGGGGTGAAATTCGTAGAATATCTTGAATACCCCGAGGGAAGAAATCCGCCTATCCCGCTAGAATTTTTACTAGGGGTCAAGTACAGGCTTTAGAGGTGTATTAGTTTTCACTAAAATCTGTTGCAAAAGCTACATAGCTGCACCTTCACGATTGTCTGGATTTCTAGAGCATAGGATGAAAACAAAAGGGAGAAAAATCTCTATGCAAACACTTGATAAAATAACCAATCCCTTAGGAACCCTTGCTGTAAATAATTTAGTCTTGCATTTGCTAGGGACTAGCAAGATTTAGGCATGGGGCTATGATTGCGCAGCAATCATAGGTCTTAATTGGCCTAGATTAAGCTAGGGCTTAGCATAAGTTAGGGTTATTCATGCATGCATACACATTATCTGCATCTTTACTGCTTTCCTTTAGCTATGCATAAAATAATGTTATAATGTGCTGATTAAGTGCATTATGTCGATTGCAGGGAATAAGCTGATCAAGAGCTGCACTTGAAGCTGGATCAGGAATAACGGGAGTTGTAGTAGAGCTGGAGCAGAAGGCCTAGTTTAGATGTAGGAATAATAATGTAAGGGGGTTAAAAGTTTGCTATTCTATTAAGTAGGAATAAAGCAGTAAAATGTGAAGAGCTTAGGTCCATCCTAGCCCTAGGATAGCCTAGAGACTTCCCCAAGCCTTAGCCACCCTCAGATTAGGTCACAACACCCTGGGAAGCACTAAAACCCTAGTTCCAACCCTTCTCTGGATGTCCAGATAAGTTTTAAGATGTCCAGGACCCTTCTCCAACTCCCGCACACTTCAAACCAACTTCTGCAGTGTTATTGGACGTCCAGACACTTTGTCAGACGTCCAATTTCTGCAGAATACCCAAAAACAGAACCCGAAATCCTTCCTGACTCTGATTGGACGTCCAGACAAGTCTGGACTTCTGATTTTTGAGTATAAGACGTCTGATTCTATAATTAGACGTCTGATACTGGTCTCCAACTCCTGTTTTGAGATTTAAGCCTTGATCTTGGATCTCTAGGTCCCTAAACCCAATTCCAACCCATTAGGAACCTAAATTAAGGTGCCCTAACCCTAGTACATCACCTTTAGACCTCCTTAAGGACCTAATTAGGTCCTCACTAAACCTAATTGACTTGGATCTTAGTCAATTCCATCAGCCTATTCAATTGGACTCATTGAGTCCAATTGAGCCCTGATCTCCGCACACACTGTCCAATTGGACTCAGTGAGAGTCCAATTGACCTAGACCTGAATTAATTGAGTTGTTTTACTCTCAATTAAGTTTCCACACACCCAATTAAACTTGTATTAAGTTTAATTGCACTTTACCTTAGTGAATTAGGGTTTATAACCCTAATTTGAGACCTACCTTGACCTAACCCACTAGAACACAACCTAATCAACCTAGCCACATAAGTTTCGACCCACACACACCCACACACACCATCCACATGAAAACATCTAGCCTAGAGTTCTCTAGAACTCTCTACCATTTGTGGTTGCCTTGGTTGCCAAAAATAGCAACCAAGAGCCTTTCAATTTTTAGATTCACATTTGGTGGATCTAAAAACCACCATCCACCCTCTCTCTCTCACTCTCCCATGAGCTCCCACCATAGGCCTCTCTAGAGAATTCCATAATTCTCTAGAGAGCTTCCCTTAGGTCTAAAGAAAGACCCCTTGGGTGGCCATTTGCACCCATTCACTCCGTTGGCAATTGCTCTCCATTGGTGCCATTCACGCCACCTCCACTTAGCCACTCACTCCACCTCCACGAGCTCACTACCACCACCATGGAGGATGCCATGTCGGGATGCTGGATCAACCCTACTTCTCTCCAAGGGTCGGCCTAAGCTACATTGGCCGCCCCTCCTTCTCTCGACCACTCTAAGGCCATCGAGGACCACCCCTGAATGCCCTCTATTCTTCTAGCTTTAAATCATGCTCTTCATAATCTTTATTGCTTTCATTTACTACTTAGTAGTGTAGTCTTACTTCTCCCCCAATGATGCATGCGAAATCCCCCCGTTGATTCTTGTATGCAATCGTTTTCTGGTAGTTAGATTTAATTTTAAGCATTCATGTATAAGCTTTCCTCTAGATTTCCTTGTGCAACAACTCTCCCATGATGAATGAAATTTCATTTTATATATATATATATATCTCTTATGTGTTTGAAATCACCTTGAGCTGAATGATTATCATATTTACGTGATTTAAGTGCCTATTCTTTAACCACCTATATATTATGCACGAGCATGTCATTTAAATAAAGTAGAGCGGCTTTAAGATCGATTTCAAAAGCAAAAACAACGCCTCCCAGAGACGAACGACCGGGACTCAAAGTCTCATTATTTTCAAAACAATATCTTCGTTGGATCGTATTTCGCAACTATACTACGATGCTTTTATCAAAAATGTGAGCTACGATTTTTTCCAACAATAGGTGAGAGAAATCCCCCTCAACGATTGCTTGGAGGATGACATGCTCTGACGTCGCTTGGAGGAAGGTGGTGAGGAGAGAGATGAATGAGGATAGAGTCAGAGGATGGAGGGCGGGGCAGGACGGCATCGCAGCGAGGATCTTCTTCCTGAAGGGAGGTGAGAAGATGGCCATAGGATGCCTCACGAAGGGGGGTGAGTGGCAGGAACAAATGTTTGTTTTCTACTCTAGAGGAGCATCTCGAGCTCAGGACAAGCTCTCTTTAGAGCCTTGGATGTGGTGAGAGGAAGAAAGGAAGAGATGAAGAAGGGGAGATGTAGGGATCGCTTTATAATGAATGGAAGAGGGTAATTCCTGTAGAGGGCATTTAGTGACAACAAAGACGACGCTGTAGATCAACGCCAGCTAGTCCCCCAAACGTCGCTAAAGCTTGCTGGCACTCTTCAATTCCTTTGCTATCCCGTGCATAGCGTAGGCCATTAGTGACAGCTACAAGCATCACTAAAGGCCTGCTAGGTTGTCGCTGAAGGTCGGTGCCAACCAAGAACTCGCCTACGCTTAGATGGAGTTGGATGGTGTGTGGGGATGTGCATCGATGCCCATGTGAGCTCCTCTGCTGGATCGGCGGTCATCTGTGCGTCCACGTATTCACACCTCGACGGTTCGTGCATGATCGGGCAGTCGAAATCAAGCACACCTCACTGCTGGGCTGGATTGGAGGGATGGTGCAGTTCGACCCCACGCCTCTTGCTTGCAAATTGCACATGCTACCGTTGAGACAAGGGAGCATTTGAGTCACGAAGATAGTGTGGGAGTTGAAAGTGTAGAGGCACCTCAGCCGTTGGATCTTGATCCAACGGCTGTGGTGCGAGATCTCTGATGATGTGAGGGGTGCTAGTAGCCATTGATGGCCGATGTTGGGTGGCTTGGATGGCTCCACGTGGCGCCATCTGGGTCGTCTATCTTCTTTTGTTAGAGGGTGCTATGGAGCTCTGATCGAGATGATTCCTAGGTTACCGGACTGTAGTTGTTGCTCTAGATCCATCTGTATGGTCGGATTTTTCATCTGAAGCTCGTAAGGATGTAACGTTTCCCTCCTAGCCATTGATCTTCCTCAGACTTCAAATGATGCTACGGGACTTCGATCTAGATGATTTCAGAGGCATTAAACTCCGATCGTTGTCCGGATCAGATCCGTACGATCTGATCGTCCATCCGAGGCCCTAAAATAAATCCTCTTCTCTCCTGACCATAAAATGGACCTAGTTAACCTAAAATATATACAACTACTCCAAATGTAGAATGATGCATGCCATGTAATATTTATGACATGAAATGTAAATCTAAGCCTAGAAGCATGCATGATTAGGCATTTTAACTTAAATAGATGTGTCTATATAACTGATGTATTAAGTCTAAGTCTTAGGGAGTATTCAACCCCGTTTCCTGCCCTTTGGTTTGTAGGACCTGGTAACCTAAGCACCCAGAAATCACACACCAGTCTGGTTCAATGCATGTAATGAAGAATAATGCGAAAAGGTGTTTTTCTCCAAAAATGTTTTCCCGAAAATTTAACTTAAGAGCAGCTCGAAAACACAAGTTGATTAGATGAGTTCTCGACGAGGAGAGGAGAAATGAAAAATACTCCCCTCGAAGATGCGTTATAACATTCCGTCTTCTTGGTGTTTGTCTCCTAGGATATCTGAATATCCTACTAGGGGCACGGATGCACCTTGTATTGGTTAGTTACCATGGGCGGTGTTATCCCAAAATGTCGATTACCAGGGTCTGAATTTAGCTACAAAATGCCATGGGCAACACTATCCTGAAGTGTCGAAAGCCAGTATTCTGGGGTTTGCCATGGGTGGTGCTATTCCGAAGCATCAATTGCTAGGGACCTTGCGAGAATTGATGGTAGGGACAAGGAATCTGATACATATCATGTTTAGGGCCAATCCAATGTTGGGTTTTGGGGAATTTAAAAAGAAAAAAAGAGAAAACCCTCAAAATAAATATATCTCTCTTATCCAAAAATGCACTAACAAACTGAACCTAGGCTTTCTGCACATATGCACCGGTGCTTTAACAGCTGGGGTCAACGAACCTCTAGGCAACTTTTGCAGGCCTTAGAAACCTTCGTGGTGGACCCAAGGCTAAGGATGGTCAGGTTTGTATCATGGCTAGTACTTAAGTACCTTTAGGCCTATAATTGGTGTTTTAATCTAGCCTTTGAAGTTGTGGCATGATAAGGTATCCTAACAGTAAAATCTGGCCTAAAGACTAGGCCTGTTTCGTACGACCTTGCTTAGGACTAGGAAAACTTATCCATGGGGGTATTTGATAAGTCCATGTTAGTGGACTAAATTAGATCCTAAGTACCTCATTGTTGTAATGAAAATGTAATATGAATCATGCATTGCATGGATAAAATTAATAAAGCTGTAGAATTACCATTACATGCATGGCAGCAATTTTACATCTTAATTGATTAAATTTTGGTCATTATGGAAGGGGCAATCTAGATAGAATCATACCTCAACTTGGAATGCCCTTTCCGAAGATTTAATTTGTCACATATAAGAAAGGAAAGAACTCTTCAATTCCCGTCTCCAATTTTGGGAAGGAGATGACTCTCTCCCAATTAGAATCTTCCCAATAGAGGTTTTTGGAAGTCACGTACAAGAGGAAAGGAATGAACGAAAGAGGAGAGAAGGAAAAAGAAAACAAATAAAGATAACCTTCCCTATTCTTTCTTCTCTCTCCCTCGAATCTCTCTCCCTTAAATCTCTCTTTTTGATTTTCTCTTTTCCTTTATATAACAAGGCATAGGACGGCCGTGCATCTTCATCATGCACCTACGAGGAGGAGAGCCCCTGATGTAAACACGTTTACACTACTTAAGATGACTATTTCTGCATGTTCTTAAGCATAGGATTGCATTGCATGCTATAAATACTGCATAACATGCATCATCTTGCATTTAGAGTAGTTTGAAAAAAATGGAGGTTAATTGTCTCCTTTTATGTGCTTGGATAGGGGAAACTTTTTATCAGGGCCTCGGATTGAAGATCCAACCGTACAGATGTGATCAGGGCAACGATTGGAGTTCAACAACTCCAAGATCATCCTAATTAGGCATCTGTAGCATCAGATAGTGACCGAGGAACCCTGGAAGATCAAGGGCTAAGATGGTCTAAATATGCACTTCAAACAACAAATCTAATCTCACGAATGGATTCAGATCGACGATTACAGCCTAATGACACAAAAATCGAGTCAATCCGACACCCGTGGCACCATCTACAACATCCAGAAGATGGATGGCCAAGATGGCACCACGTGGACTCAAGACTTCCGCTGCTTTTTCAAAGAAGTTTTGGTGCGCGATCTGGGCCGTTGGATCTCAATCCGACGGCTGTGCAGAAAGGTGCCATAAAACATCCTCACGCCCATCCATGCTCTGCAGCGCAGCAGGCGAGAGTGTTATCGTGAGTAGGCGACGCGCGATCGAATCGTGCGAGAGGGCGAGTGGCATGGACGAGCAGGCATGGCCAAGCATCAGATCTCGATCGAGCGGCTGCGGGCGCTCAATAGCGCCCACGCACTATCGCACGCCCTTGACTCACGCACGATTGTACGTAGGCGGATGCGCGTTGAGGAGCGGGGAAGGCGTAACTTAAGCCGTCCGATCTCGCGATCAGACAGTTGAGATTCAACGGACGTGTGCAAGCATTGAGCATGCGAGAAAGCAAGCAGCCACACGGGCATCGCCCACTACCCCCATGATGGGGCTTTAGCGACGATTTTATCCGTCACTAAAGACCACTTATTTAATGTTTTGAGATTTAAATGACCAAATTTCCCTCACTCCTTGCAACTATAAAAGGAGACCCCCTCCACATGAAATTCTCATCCCTTCCTTCTCTTCTCTCCCTCTCTAGAGCTCAAGAGAAGCTTGTCCCACACTTGGGATGCTTCTCGCGAGATAAAGTCAAATTTTCGTTCCCCTTCGGAAGTGGATCCCGCGATGACGACGACGTGTTGCCCCGTTCCTGTTCTTCTGCTTCGTCCTCCTTCGTCCTACTTCTTCATCCAGGCATCGCCCCATCCAGCTCGTCCTCCAAGCGACCGTCGAGGAGGATATTTCTCTCTCCATTCTTTTTACTGCTTTCTAGAGTAGTTTTGCTCGTCCTCCAAGCTACCATCGAGGAGGATATTTCTCTCTCCATTCTTTTAATGCTTTCTAGAGTAAATTTACTACTTTCTAATGTAATTGTTTTCGTCTTTCTAGTTGTAATGTTTAGTGAAACAAACAATCTCTTTAATGATGAATTCCCTGTTCATTCTACATCTTATTTTGATTTCTGTTTGTAATATTCTCTCTCTCTTACTCTCTCTCTCTTCTATTTATTGTAAATAGTTGGATAGTTTTAATAAATCGAACTACTTCGTGACTAATAAAATCAAACGCGTAGTTTTTAAATCAAACGTCCGCCTCCCTATGTTCGACCGGAATTTCAATTTCGGTATAAATTTTATTTGTTGAACACGAGTTCTTCGCTTTCAAACTACAATGACAGGTTTTTCAAAACCAACCACGTTAGCGTAGCAACTCGCACGTTCAACATTTTGGTGCCGTTGTCGGGGAGGCAACGATCTTTGATTTTTCTTCGCATTTTTACAACTTACAAATCATTTACCTCACTTCTCTCCTTTCTTATTGTGATAGCAGGTACTCTTTCGAGATAGGTAAAAGCGGTAGATTGGAGTAAAGTGCTATGGAAGGTTTTGTAAGTTATCCCCCACATCCCACCCTTTAGATTTCATTTCACAACATAATAACACAAACATCAATCAACCTAGGTGTTCTTATAAACTCTAAGATTAGATTGTTTGTTGTTTGACACCCACACCCGCCACAACCCCCACATTGAAAAAAGGAAAAATTAAAAAAAAAATTCACAGAGGTACACAACCTTATCTGATTTTCAAACTCAACCGGTAAACCGATCTTTGGAGCCGGTACACACATCCAAACACATAATTGAGTAGAAATCAGATTAGGTAATCACTTGTGTGCCTAATAAAGTGGTGCAACAGGCCGATTGTTTGAGTTGATTGGGCCGCACCACTTCAATTAAAATCAACTCATCAAGTAACTGCCACTTAGGTTCAACTATTAGGGATTTACTAGGCACTCCACATTCTTTTTAAGTTTTAAAGGAAAACATTTTCACCCGTGCTTTCAAAACCTAGTGTGCCAATGAAACTTGTTTGAAAGCACCTAAAGTTGAATCCTAAAGGCTACTAAGCAAGATTTAAACCCTAAAATTCACCGCATCAAAAGTAATCTTGCTTGAAAACCACTGGTTGTGCACGCACACACAAATTAATCAATCATTAAGGGCACAACCCATATAAAGGGCCAATCACATTCCAAAGCACTTTCAAACCTAGCCCTAAATAAAACAGAGTAGACATTGGCCTTAAGGATTTGACTCGCTCTTCAGAGCCCAGAAGAAGATTATTTTTGATTAGTCTGTTTCTACTGTTCAATTTGATGTCTAGCTGGGGGAGCAGAATCAAACGATCGCGGCTGGGGGTTACACTAGGAACCAGAGGCGCAAGCCAAAGGAAGAACCTTCTCCCCAGTCCCTACTTCTAACTGGTTGGATTGAACAGACAGAAGTAGATCAAATCATTCCTTTATCTCAAGATGAGACTTGGGAGTCTGTAGGTCTGTAGGCTAACCCACTTAAGGACAGGTTTGATTGATTATATTGTAGGGCACCTTTCTTCCTCCCGCTTATCATGAATCCTTCCACATATTACAGGCATTCCCGCTCTTTTCCTCCTATTGTGAATTATCCTCAACATGACAATTATCCCAACTCATACTGTAATCAACCATCAGTTAGTTGGGATAACTCGGATTGGGGATACAATTCCGAACCTCCATGTTTAGGGTCTAACCCTGAACACTACGATTGCGATTTCTATCCTTCTCAAAGCCACATTGATTATAGATCGTCAACCTTTCATGAACAACCTAACACTATCTACAATCAAGAAGGATACACTAATCCTTACCCATCCTCTGATTACACTGCCTTTAGGTCATCACCACCTTTTGAACAATCTAAAATGACCTATTATCAGGAAGGGTATAACGAATCTCAATTCGTTAATTCCCCTGCTTTAACCCCAAACCTGCCCAACCCTGGACCAACTCATTTGGTTCAAGGTAACCAGGTTCAAGATAAGGTTCTGCCTAACTTGAGGAATATCATTCAATCTTTAGAAGTTCAGCCAATACCTTGCATTGAGAGATTGGAGCCCTTGATTGAAATGATTGATGATTTGAATAAATCGTTGTTGGATTGGCTCCAGGATGTTAAGGATAAGAACCTGGGTGAGTTTCTACTTGGGAAATTAGCGAAATTGAGGATGAGATTCGTGGTCACTTTAGTTCAGTCGTGGGATGATTCACAGGATGAACTCCCTTTAGGAGAGCCAATGAAAAAACCTGCTCAGGCACCTGTTGGGGGGACACGTGTTACGGGGCTGACCAGATTGAATTAGAGCAACCAATTAAGGAAGATCTGATTTCCTCACCTTAGATCCCTAAGCTGGGGTACGAAGAAACATATGTCTCCTTGGAACAGAAAGTGACAGATGATTTTGGGACATACATTGATACGGATCTTGATTTCTTTGATGGTGAAGATTCAAGTTCCGAAGTCTCACGCGAGTTTTTTGGACACGATTTCTATGAGACGATTGGGCCTAAGGAATCAGAAAGATCATTTGATAGGCCAAGAACTGCGGAAACTGATCCTATTGGGGCACACATTACGGATCTAGAATCACATTTTCTGGAGTATTTAATTCAATGCCCTAATTGTCAGTTACACCCTGTTGAGCTTATCGATGATTCTGTTTCTAAGATAATTAGACCTAAGTCAATTCTGATTCAGCCACATCATTTAGACTTGGAGATTTCAGATGGGGTGATTAATATGCAAGAGGTCCTGGAATTTGAAATATTGAATGAGGAGGATAGGAGTCGGGAAATTTTGATTTGGGAAGCTAACTTTGGAGGAAGTACAAGACTGAGTCGAAGGGTGCCTATTAAGCTGAAACCATCAAACCAGGACCCTTACGACATCTGTTCTGAGGATGTCCAACCCAAGCATGCATTCAATGATTATCCTTTTGAGCTTCAATTCTTTGTAACCCGACTTTTTAGTCCTGGGTTGCATCCTCATAAATCGCAGGTCCGACCCTGCTTGCATATAGATTTTAGGTTTTGGAAAATTTTTATCTAGAACCTAAGATATTCTCAATTATGGGGTATGGGTCTGCACCACAATCTGGTCCACATCTATGGACCTCTACTGACAGGTCGGAGAATTCTTTTGTTTATTCTGATTTTGACCTACAGCTGTGAATTCTTCATTTCTCTTCTTTGTATAGTGTGCCTAGCTGAAGTCACTAAACTCAGCACTTGTACAGTTCTTTTTAGTTTCTATTTCGGAGCAGACCTGACATTCATGCAATTCAGGTGCTTTCTATGCTATTCCACTCTGTTTTGTCTTTTTAATACAATGAGGACATTGCATTAGATAGGTATGGGGGGGTGGATATTCATTTCTGAATTTATTCATCAGCTCCGTAGATTTGTTTTATTTTATTTTATAAAAAAAAAATTTGGAATTAGGTAAGAGAACTTGGGTTTAAGAATATTTTCAATCTTAAGAAATACTACATTATGATTTAAACACAAAGACCTTTCAGGTCTTTGGACTTAATCAACTCGTGTATCCACAAAAAATGTGGATTTATTTTTCGAGTCCCCGCCAACCTAAATTTTATTTTAATTGGAGTAAATAAGTTTGGGTGATAAGTACACGGCTTATCAACCCACCCTCTGATTTGAGGGAATTTTGAGTCTTAAGCATCTACACACTTTCTTATCACTAACTCGTTGTTTGGCAATTCTAACGAAAATTGGGTAGCTAATGAACCTTCTAGGGTGATATGGCTGGCAAGTTATCGTGGGTAACAGCCCATAGGTAGGTTGTCCAGAGCCCAGTCACTGGACCTTTCTCTTTTTGTTGCCTTTAGGCCACCTACTTAAAAAAGAAAAAAAAAATCAAAAAGAAAATGAGAAAAGAAAAAAAGAAATAAGCCACACTTTGCCGCACGAGTATGGCTAGAAAGTTGTCGATGGTAACAGCTCATCGACCGGTTGTCCAGAACCTAGCTCAGTAAATGCACTGAAAATTCCCAAAAACATAGGAAGAAGCGGAGTAGAATAAACTGGGGAGATATATACTGGATTCACCCTTGTGTTGACCCCGTAAAAAAAATAAAAGTAGGGAGAAAGCTACCGGTTGTAAAAATACACCTTTAGGAAAAATTCTTTTTGAGGTCACCTAGATGCTTAGAAATCTGAAGTTCGTTTTAATTTTCGGTCAACGAGTCTATCACATTGACAATAAGATGCTTAGAACTTAGAGTTCTTATCAAATCTTGGGTGAGTTGAATGGCCGTAGAAAGCCACTCTTAAACCCTAAAACTTGAAAATCCAAAAAATTAAAAAAGAGGAAAAAGAGAAAATGAAATTTTCTTTTAATAAGGCTAGGGCTTGAGGCGATCTACATTTTGGCAGATACTCGAGCACTATTGTGTCTTTGAAAGTTCAGTTCCTAAGTAAACATTTTCTTAATGATTGAAAATGACTCATACCCAAATAATCCAACCTAATTCTTTTATAAATAGCATATAGTTTTTGCCAGGGACTAGCAAAAGATAGGCATGTGGGTATGATGTAAACATGTTTACACTACTTAGGATGTCTATTTATGCATGTTCTTAAGCACAGGATTGCATTGCCTGCTATAAATGCTGCATAACATGCATATCTTGCATTTAGAGTAGTTTGAATAAAATGGAGGTTAATTGTCTCCTTTTATGTGCTTGGACAGGGCAAACTTTTTATCAGGGCCTCGGATCGAAGATCCAACTGTACAAACGTGATCAGAGCGACGATTGGAGTTCAATGACACCAAGATCGTTCTAATCAGGCATCTGTAGCATCAGATAGTGACTGAGAAACCTTAGAAGATCAAGGGCTAAGATGGTGTAAATTTTCACTTCAAACAACAAATCCGACCACACAGATGGATTCGGATCGACGATCATAGCCTAACGACACAAAAGTCGAGTCAATCCGACACCTGTGGCACCATCTACAACATCCAGAAGATGGACAGCCAAGATGGCGCCACGTGGCGCCATCTCACTTGTCCAACCGGCCCTCAAGACCACCGCTGCTTTTTAAAAGAAGTTTTGGCTCGTAATCTGGGCTGTTGGATCTCGATCCAACAGCTATGGAGGCGTGCACCATAAAACATCCTCGCGCCCATCCACGCTCCGCAGTGCAGCGGGCGAGAGTGTTATCGCGAGCAGGCAACGCGCGATCGAATTGCGCGAGAGGTCGAGCAGCGCGGACGAGCGGGTGCGGCCGAGCGTCAGATCTTGATCGAGCGGCTGTGGGTGCTCGATAGTGCCCACGTGCTATCGCACGCTCGCGCCTCACGCAGGATTGTACGCGGGCGGGCACGCATTGAGTAGTGGGGAAGGCGCAACTTAAGCCGTCCGATCGCTAAGGCTCAGCGGACGTGTGTAAGCATTGAGCATGTGAGAAAGCAAGCAGCCGCACGGGCAGTGCCCACTACGCCCATGATGGGGCTTTAGCGATGGTTTTATCCATCACTAAAGACCCCTTATTTAATGTTTTGAGATTTAAATGACCAAATTTCCCTCACTCCTTCCAACTATACAAGGATAGCCCCTCCACACGAAATTCTCATCCATTCCTTCTCTTTTCTCCCTCTCCAAAGCTCAAGAGAAGCTTATCCCACACCTGGGATGCTTCTCGCGAGATAAAGTCAAATTTTCGTCTCCCTTCGGAAGAGGATCCCGCGATGACGGTGACGTGCTGTCCCGTTCCCGTTCTTCTGCTTCGTCCTCCTTCGTCCTTCTTCATCCTCCTTCATCCAGGTGTCTTCCCATCCGGCTCGTCCTCCAAGCAACCATCGGGGAGGATATTTCTCTCTCCATTCCTTTTACTGCTTTCTAGAATAGATTTACTGCTTTCTAGAGTAGTTCTACTCCTCCAAGCTACCATCAAGGAGGATATTTCTCTCTCCATTCTTTTAATGCTTTCTAGAGTAAATTTACTGCTTTCTAGTGTAATTGTTTTCGTCTTTCTAGTTGTAATGTTTAGTGAAACAAACAATCTCTTTAATGATGAATTCTCTATTCATTCTACATCTCATTTTGATTTCTGTTTGTAATATTCTCTCTCTTACTCTCTCTCTCTTCTATTTATTGTAAATAATTAGATAGTTTTAATCAATTGAATTATTTCGTGACTAATAAAATCAAACGGGTAATTTTTAAATCAAACGTCTGCCTCCCTGTGTTCGACCTAGAATTTCAATTTTTATATAAATTTTATTTGTTGAACACGAGTTCTTCGCTTTCAAACTACAACGATAGGTTTTTCAAAACCAACCACGTTAGTGTAGCAACTCGTACGTTCAACAGCCCCCCTCTCCACATCCTCTCCTCACCCGACCAACACTATGTCTCACCCTTAACCACGCTCCGTCTTGCGACAAAGTACATCACCACGCCATTATCCACCACTGCGAGCCCTTCATGACCGTGATCGCAACCTCCCGCCACCGTGTGCCCCCAGCTACATCATTGTGAACCACCACCATGGTTGGCGATGACAATGCCGACACCACCATCATGACCTGCGTCGATGTTCATCACCGTGCTCTACATGTCTCGTTACTGCGACACCATCACAACATCTCGTCTAGATAAACACCAGTTTATCATCATTCTTATGCCCTAAAACAAACCTAGTTCTTAGGATTTTAACTACACAAATGGGTTTTTGGGTTGCATTTAGTCATAATATAGGTTAGGCATGCATTGCTTTGTTTTGTTATTTTTAACATGTTTATTTGAATGTTAGGGTTAAAACAGCTAAGCAGAACCCTAAAACCCTGACACTCATGAATGCAAATGGTGAAGAAGAAGCTCAATTCAGCTGGAACTCAGCCAGATCCAGCTCCACATAGTTGGATACCTGCTTACCTAGATTAGGATTAGCTCCATTTAGCTCCATTCAGCTCATCTTTGCTGGATGGCAGCTTAGGGCAACTCATTCTAGCTAAACCTAGCTCAAGTTGGCTCAGATCCATCTTAACTTGGTTGAGTCTAGTTCATCCCAGTGTTGGAACCTTGTTCCACATCTTCTTTTGGTGTTAACAAAATTATTATGAATTAATGTTTGCATTAAGTATTTTTCAGATTTAGGTGAAGGAGCAAGGCAAACAAGAAATGATGGAGGCATGATCATGTCATGGAGGATGACAAGGATGAGTCGAGGAGAAGAAGATCATCTTCGACCTTAGTTTCTGTAGTTTAGATTTTATTTTCATAGATTGTATGCCTCCTAACAAGAGAATGTAACTTAGATCATAAAATCAATTGGAGATAAATTAGGATTTATATTGCGATCATTTTCAAAGATCATAATTGATTAAATCTTTTAAAAAAGGTACTTGTTAACACACAAGTACCGGTACTAAAGTTTAGTACTGGTACATGTGAGTTACAGGTTTGGGTTTTCTCAAGAAACAAACCTATACACTGCAAGTGCAAGTACTCATGATCAGTACCGGTACTGGAGGTAACGAGTACCGGTACTAATGATCAGTACCAGTACAAGTGGGTTACAGATTTGTGTTAAGAGTTTGAAACCAAAATCTGGAAGCAACAAGTACCGGTACAGGTACTTTAGTATTGGTACCAGGTAGCCGTTGGCTCAAAACTGAACGGCTAGAAAATTAATTCCAACAATGTGAACGTTGGGAATTAATTCCCAACGTCTAGAAGATAAGCATCCTAGTTCCTAAACTCTATAAAATGACCCTAGGACTCTTTGTTTGCACACAAGAAAAGATTAGAAATACGAGGAAAATTCCTAGAGCTATATTTCCCAAATTTCCACCACATATTCAAGAGAGAAAGAATAAGCTTGTCATTCACTCTCTACATTCTTGCAAGCTCAACGACGTGATTTTTTCACACGTTGTAACAAACCTGTTCTTGTAATTGGGTTGAGGTAACCCATTAATTACTTCAGTTAGTAATTTGATTCTCTCGGGGTTGAGAGAATCGGGTTAAAAACACTAAGCTGGGAGGCTTAGGTAGTGGAGTAGCCAAGGGAGGGGAACCACTTTATATCTTGTGCCAATTTCTGTGGTTTGAATTTTTGTGCAAATTGTCTTGTTATTACTAATATTGTTCTTGAGTGTTTGTGCGCATAGATAGCCATATATTACATATCTTTTTAGATCCTTTATCACCCAGCTCCATTCAATTCACTGGGAGCTCTAACTACTTCAACTAAGTTGACATTAGCTTCAGTCAGCTCAGATCTAGCTCAACTTGGTTGAGTCTAGTTCATCCCAGCTTCATTCATTTCACTGGGAGCTCCAACTGGCTCAACTAAGTTGACCTCAGCTCAAGACCAGCTCTCTCTAACTCTACATAGCTCATTGCAGCTAGGTACTTTCTAGCATAGCTACTACCTGTCAACTAGTAGCTAAGCTAGCTCAGGAGTCTCCATCTAAGGCAGCTCCAGCTCAACCAAGCTCTAGATAGGTTGAAATCAGCTCATACCAGCTCAACTACCCTAACTTAGCTACTAACCCGAAAAATGGCTAGCTAAGCTAGTAGTTAAGTCTTCATAAAGATTCCCTCAGCTTCTTCAGCTCCAGTGAAGCATCAGTCTAGCTTTAGAAATTTTTTCTCAACTCCTTCCTTAAACCCTAGCTCCACATCCTCTACTTAGCTAGCTTATCTAAGCTCCCAACCTACTCCAACTCTATGGCCGTCAACCCTTTCCCTTTAACCCAGAACTAACCCAAACCTAGCCCACCTATTTTTGGCACCAACCCTCATCAACCACCACCCCTTCACACCTCCTCATGTTGGTGCCAAAACCACCCATACAAACTCCTTCATATTGGTGCCAGCCCTCCTTAAATCTCCACCCTACACATCACCACATAAGGCCATCTCTACCCTACACATAAACCCCCTCCTAGAAGCCTTATGTGGCGCCAACCTTAACCACCTAATCCTACATCTAACAAACCCTAAACCACCCCTAGTTGGCACCAAAAACTTCTACCCACACCCCTTCATGTTGGAGCCAACAACACACTCAATCACCCCCACCCAATCACCACCACAACCTATTCTAACCCTTCATATTTTGGCGCCACCTAACCCTCTCCCTTAACCATCCTAAAGTGGCACCAACACCACTTAACCCCATCATAACCACCACTCCATACATCCCTCATTTTTAGCGCCACCATATATCTACCCTCCATTCACCAACCACCACCCTACAACACCATCCTAACCCTACGCATGCCCAACATGCCACCTAACACTACCACCATCAATCCTTAACCCTAGTCCCCACCTAGGGTTGATGTGAAATGCTAAGCATCCCCATTTTTGAGCCACCCCTTATCAACCCTAGGATCTCTTAACCACCCTCCACAACCCATCCTAGCCCTCCATCCATTAACTCCCCTTAACCCCCATCCACTCCTATAAAAGGACCAACACCCACCACCATTAATTCACTTTTGCCTACATAATTTTCTACCCATACTTCCACATTCGATAGAGGGCCAAGAGGAGGAGGAGGAGGAGAAGAAGAAGAAGAAGAAGAAGAAGAAGATTAAGGGGACACTCTACCCCTTGGTGCCTTCCCCTCTTCTCTTCTCTTTTGTGCCCACGCCAGCCAAAGGGAGAAGCCAGGTAAAGGAGAAGTCCTCGTGTACACACCTACCCTAGGATGAGGATTTAAGGGTGCTCCATGCCCACCCTTGGAAGAGACATTGAAGTGGAAGCCATCCACCTTTGGAGGAGTTTAGGCATGCCCCCCTTGGGCTTGCCAGGAGGAGACCACACTTTGGAGTAGCTATTCAAGGAAGGAGAAGAAGGAGATCTTTTCAAGCCAAGGAGCAGCTAGGCTTGGAGCAAGATGACTCACTTCTTCACCAGGTTTTGTAAAAGGATTTGTGTTTTTAGTCTTTATTTTCAATTTCAAGTAGAAGCATTCCTCTACATGTTTTTGTAAAACACAATTCCATTAAATCACAATTGCCTTCTTTTCAATTTTTGTCACATTTTCTTTTATAATCTTGTTTCAAGCACTTTGTCACTCCGTCTGCCAAATTATTCTAGTCCTCCACAAGCCTAAGTGAGCTTATGGAGAGGCTTTTCTTGTCACCTTAGGGTTAGCTTATAGGTGTTAGTCTCTTTCCCTCTTTAAAAGTATGCATGACTGTTATTTCGAAAACCCTAAAAATCTTATATTGAAAAACCCAAAAGGAAAGGTGATTTCCGCATCTTCAAGTGAGAGATTTACATTTACAAGAATTTGTCTCCTTGGACAACCCTAGATAACCCCACTATCTAGGTATTATAAATTTAAGAGTTGATTTTGGATTTACACGTCTCAACGACACTTTTTCATATAATTAACAAACCACATATTTCTCGCATCATCTTTTGGCGTCGTTGCCAAGGGGGCACGGCTTTGCATTGAGTATTTCTCTTGCTTGATAATTGGATCTCATTCCCTTGTCTCTTTTTCTCTCTTTTGTGCAGGTGTAACAGGAAAGAAGCGGGATTTTGAGAGCTTGAAGTGCCTTGCCTTCCCGTGAAATTCCAGGTTAGCAATTCTAAATTGGTCACACAATTCTTTAAAAACTACCAAAACACAATAAACTTGGCTTTCAGGATCTCAAACAATTAAGTTAACTGGAGTGGTTTCATTTAAAAATCAATTGGTTGCTTGTTTGCATCATTAAACACCACTCCACTTCAAGTGTTGGTGTTCTGATTTTCGGATCCAGACTTCTGTTTGGACTTTAAAAATCAATTCCTAACACCACAAGCCTCCTAAAATCTTGAAATTTCACCTAGTGATTCCAAATCAAGCGTGAAACATTTCTTCCAAATTTTAGAGCAATTGGATTTGTATACGATTGTTAAAATTCATGGACTACAGAGGGGTCACCTCCTCTAATTTCTCTATTTTGGTACTATTCGTAAATTTTAGGAATTTTTATTCTCATCCAAATTTTATGAAATTTATTTTTCTGTAATCCATGTTAAATGACACACATCATATAAAATTACAAAAATTTTTGGTGGCCTATGGTGGTACTAAAAAGTTCAAAGTACCCTCAGGTATCATTTCTGGACTTTGACACCAGCATAAAGACAAATCTTTAAAAAATATCAAACAAATTTAGAAAATAACAAAAAAATATTTTTCGAATCCTTATTTAATTTGCCATATAGTAGTGGTGTTGTCTGCCTTGTTTGGGTCACTACATTAAAGGAGAAGCCTAAATCTATTCATTGATAGTAAATTTTTTTCCTAAGGACAAGTTCAATTAGGGTTTCCTTTCCTTTTCTAGAGACCCACTTTTAAAAAGGAAATCTATTCTTACCAATACAAGCTGACTTCTTTTTGATTGTGGATATCAAACTTGTTTGAAATCTTAAAAAGAAAATCCTAAAATACACTAATTTAAAGCAAATCCTAAAATTAGAAATACATTCAAATATTGTGTGTCAACTTGATTGCTATTAGAATCACCTTTCCAATCCTGCACACACTAGAAAAAATTTGAAATAAGAGGGCATTACCCTAATTAATGCCCACCACATTCCTGTGCACATTTAGACACCCAAGCCTAACTTAAAATAAGTAGTCATTTGACTACTTAAGGACTTCATTCAATTGGGCTTGTTATCCAGTATTTAAGGATCATTAAGCACTCCCAACTCTTTTAAACAACGTGGTGACAGAATTAGAGGGAAGTCAAATGATGTGTAAGGGTTTACACAAGCCCCTGGTGATTTTCCCAGGAAATGCTTGGGCCCAAGCCACCACTTTAGTCTAGCCGAGTTCTCTTTTTGGAATTGGGTTCACTTGCTGATTTCATACCTATTGGGTTCCCAAGTCTTAGGTTTTAAGCAGTCAACCTTTGGACATGACTAGGCTTGTTTTTTTGAATTGCACACGTCTCATCTCTCTCTGTTCTCCGCTCCATTTCTTCCATTAAAGTGCATACACGGGCGACAGTCCCAGAACCCACATCTCAAATGACCATCTGATTTTGCTCCTGATTGCATAGCAATCATAGGTCTTAATTGACCTAGATTAGGTAAGAACATAGCATAAGTTAGGGTTATTCATGCATGCATAAGTATTATCTGCATCTTTATTGCTTTCCTTTAGTTATGCAGAAAATAATGTTATAATGTGCCGATTAAGTGCATTATGTCAATTGCAGGCAATAAGCTTATCTGGAGCTGGATCTGAAGTTGGATCAGGAATAGCAGGAGTTGTAGCAGAGCTGAAGCAGAAGGCTTAGTTTAGATATAGGAACAATAATGTAAGGGGACTAAAGGTTTGCTATTCTATTAAGTAGAAATAAAGCAGTAAAATGTGAAGAGCTTAGGTCCACCCTAGCCCTAGGATAGCCTAGAGACTTCCCCAAGCCTTAGCTACCCTTAGACTAGGTCACAACATCCTAGGAAGCCCTAAAATCCTAGTTCCAACCCTTATCTAGACATCCAAATAAGTTATAGGACGTCCAGGACCCTCAGCCATCTCCCGCACACCTCAAACCCACTTCTGCAGTGTTATTGGACATCTAAACACTTTGTCAGACGTCCAATTTCTAAAGAATATCCAAAATAGAACCTTGATTTCCCCTGACTCAGATTGGACGTCTAGAACTGAAGTCTGGACTTCTGATTTTTGAGTATAAGTCGTCTGATCACATTATTGGACGTCTAATATTGGTCTCCAGTCCCTGTTTTGAGATTCAAGTCTTGATCTTGGATCTCTAGCTCCCTAGACCTAATTCCAACCCCATAGGAACCTAAATTAAGGTGTCCTAACCCTAATACATAACTTCTAGACCTACCTAAGGACCTAATTAGGTCCTCACCAAACCCAATTGACTTAGATCAAAGTCAATTACCTTCACCTAAGTCAATTGGACTCATTGAGTCCAATTGAGCTTAGATCTCAACCCACACAAGTTAAATTGGACTTGGTGAGAGTCCAATTGACCTAAACCCAACCTAATTGAGTTATTTCACTCTCAATTAGGTTCACACTCATTCAATTAAACTTAGGTTATGTTTAATTGCATTTTCCCCTTAGCAATTAGTGTTTGTAACCCTAATTCAAGACCTATACCTACCCAAACCCCTTACGACCTAACCTAATCCACCTAGACACATAGAGAACGACCACACACACTCACACGCACACACACACCCATTATTGCACACACACTTCTCTAGAGTTCTCTAGAACTCTCTTTGAAGTGGTGCCACCACTTGGTTGCCAAAATTAGCAACCAAGAGGCATTCAAAATGAGATCCATAATTTTTGGATCTCATAACCTCTTGGCCGGCCACTCTTGGAATCTCTCTAGAGAGAAGCAATTAGGTCTATAAAAGGACCCCATGGGCGGTGAAGTAACCCCATTCACATCCTTGGCTTCCATTGGCACCACTCACCTCATTAGCTCCATGCACGCCCACCTTCACTTAGATTAGCTACTCCACCTCCACGAGCTCACCACCATCATGAAGGACATCATGCCGGGATGTTGGATCAATCCTCCCTCTCCCCAAGGATCAGCCTAAGCTACATTGGCCGCCCCTAATTCTCCTCCTGACCACTCCAAAGCCATTAGGGACCACCCCTAAATGCCCTCTACTCTGCTAGATTTAGTCCATGCTCTCCATAATTTTTACTACTTTTATTACTGCTTAGTAGCATTGTCTTAACTTCTCCCCCAATGATGCATGCAAAATCCCCCCATTGATTCTTGCATGCAGTCATTTTCTGGTCACTAGATTTCCATTTCAAGCATTTATGTACAAGCTTTCCTCTAAATTTCTTGTGCAAACAGCTCTCCAATGGAATGAATGAAAATGCATTTATATATATATATCTCTCTATATGTTTGAAATCACCATGAGCTTAACAATTGTCATTTTTTTTGCGTGATTCAAGTTGCATGGTTTCAATTATTTATCTACTCGCAACAAGCATGTCGTTTCCTGAGGATATTGAAAATCTAACAATAGATGCTTTCTCCATAAATAGTCACCACCTCACTAGAATCGTGCACATAGAAACTCACACGTTCACCTTATTAATTTATTTGATGCACGCGCACGTAATCCGAGTTAATAACAGAAGTGGTGAAGTTTTAGTTAGGAGATTGGAAACCGGCATGCGTTTGTAAACGAAGTAGAGCAGCAAAAAGATCGATTTCAAGAGTAAAGCAAACGCCTCCCAGAGACGAATGACCAGGACTCAAGTCTCGTAATTTCTACAAACTTTTTTTGACGAGCGTTTTTATGCAGCTATACTACGATTTCCGACGACTTTCAAATGCGTGAAAACAACTTCCGTCAAATGCCGCAGTTGCCGAAGAGGCAACGTCATTTTCTATGATTTTGATCTTTTAAACTATCATTGACAATTCTATCTCTTTGTTTTTGATGTGCAGGACAAAACGAAAGGAAAATAGGATATGAGCACACATCGAGTGTGGCAAAGAAAAAGTCAGGTGCACATCATCTCTCTTTAGAGTAGTTTTTTTCCTGAACCCTAGGAGTAGATTTACTTTCCGTACTTTCCTTTGAAAAATTCTTTGTGCATAAAAGAAAAAGAAAGAGATTTTACTCATTTTCGCGAAAAAGAGAAAAAAAAGAATCAAAAGAAAAATTTTGAAAAAAAAATCTAGATTAGGTTTCCTTTCGAATCTAGGTTAGTTTGAAAAAAAAAGAAAAAGAAAAAAAAAAGATATTTTTTTTGAATCTTTTCAAAAACTTCTTTTTGAAAAAAGAAAAAAGAAATGTGCAAATGTTTTGAAAAAAAAAAGTATTTTTGGTGAAAAGTTTAGATTTCAAATTCAAACCTCCTTAAAGAGCATTTCCACCAACTTCTAATTTTCAACCAGATTTCAAGCTTGATTTAAAAATTCGATTGCCAAAAAAATAGTAAGTGAAAATACTGAAATTTAAGATAAACCTTCATTTTCAAACAATTTTTCAAACACCACTATTAGTTTGAAAAAATTCCAAGTATACAATTTTTAAAAATTCACGAAGTGCAAGGGGGTCAGACTGACCCAGATTCAAACTTTTACAAATTTCACAAAGCTATTCTGAGCAATCCACGAATCTATTTTGACTAAAAATGGTAGGGTTTGAAAGCTATTCTCATTGGATTTATTTTCCATATTTTTTTGAAATTTTTGAAGGTTATTTGGTACTGTTTCAAAGTGAAAAACCGACTAGGGGTCAAAATTCCAAATCTGACTGCTTGATATTCAAAAATCCCTAAAAATTTGATTGAAATAGTAAAAATTCCAAAAAAATATTATCTGGAAAGTTAATTGAAAGGGGAATCTACTTGCAAAATTTTTAGTAAATTGGATTCCAATTATTATCAAAGAACAAACATTACTTTTGTGGTCTGTTGAAACAGAAAAAGAAAAACCCTAGAAGTGCATGAAACTTAGGTTGAATCTTTAGGGTTATAACTAGAGACCTCACTTTGGGCTAACCTAAACTTAATAAAGTCTAGTTAGCCGGTGAGCTTAGTCACCTTGTGGGCCACTCACCACAAAATGTCACTGAAGAAAACATGTTAAAATTAATTTTAAAACACGAAATCAACCCGAGTTCATTGTCATACTACTGGGTGTTTTTAATCTCTCTTGCCAAACCTGGTGACTAAGTCTGCCGGGTAGTGTCAAATGACCGTGGCTCGAGGTTCAACGGAACCGCAGGCGTAAGCCAAAGGATGAACCTTCCCCTTAGTCCCCTCGTAACCAGATTGGCTGGGTTAGCTTGAGAGGCAGGAATCACTTTCAGTCAATTGAATGACGAACTTCTCTTCAGGAATTCAAACTTCTAGCGAGAAATCTGGTCACCCAATCCATAAGGACCATTTAATTGACAGGGCCTTAGCCTTGTCCTCCTTGGCTACACTAACCCAGGGGTTGGGTGGTGTATGCAAGGAAGGAGGCCACTTCGACCTCACTTGGTTGGACCTTGGGAGCCACTCCTAAGGAGGCGAGTCACCTCGCTCGAACCATCCTCTCCCCTCACTTCTACTCCAAGAGCCACCATGGCAAATCTTGGACCTGGACCTAGACCGGGTCAAGATATTGAGAATCTGGACCCGATGGCTCGTTTGGAAGCCCAGGTCGTTCAATATGAAGTGCGGCATCAATAGAGCCTAGATTGCATTCTGACGACACTTGACAGGATCTAGCACCCGGTGTGAGGAGAATAACTATGGGATTTCTATGACCCAGCCACACCTATTGTCGCACAGCTAGTCAGAAGTCCTGCAGGCGGAGATGCGTTTGAGCTCAAGCCCAATGTAATTGAGTTAATCAGCACTCATTTCTACAGGAACTCAAGCGAAAATCTATTCCAGCACCTTGAGGACCTAAGTCGACTCGCTGAAACGATTCGACCTAGGAATATTGATCTCGGGATTGTTCTGATGAAGCTTTTCCCATTCTCGTTGAGGGACAAAGCTTCATATTGGTTCAAGACTATTGGGAAGCCAATTGGAACCTAGCTGGAATTATGATGTGAATTCCTGCAAAAGTTCTTCCCAATCAGTCGAACAAACACAATGCAGTGTGCAATCACGACTTTCCCCAGGGAGCTGGGGAGAAGTCACATGAAGCGTGGGACAGATTTCATGACCTTCTCTTAAAATGCCTGCATCATGGTATACCCAGATGGCACTTAGCTTAGATTTTCTACCATGGGCTGGATGACACACATTGGTATCTGGCCGATGCATCTAGCGGTGGGAATTTCCTCGCAAAAGTTGAGAACAACGCATTTGGGCTGTTCAAATCATTAGTGGAGAACTCGATGAATGTCGCATCTATGAACCAGTTCCAGTGGCCTGGTCAGCAGTGGATTGGTGTCCACAAGGCTCACACCAAGTCTACTCGAGCTGACATAGATATCATCTTCAAGCAGTTGGATATAATAAACTTAATTGAGAAAAAGATTGACCAGATTAGTCAAGGTCAGTCTAACTCGAGCTCTGCTGCCTCAAGACCCTCCTACGCACCCCAAGCCCTACCTGCTCGAGTTATTCTACTCACTCGGGATGTGTCTCCTCCATATTTACGAGATCCTGCATATGAGGATCACGTAAATAATCCAGATCTAGCACCCTACGACCAGGGTTACGCACCACCCGCAGATTATAATGCGTATCCCCTTGACGGATATACGTCTCAGACATCTTCGGCCTACGAGGATGTCAGCGCTATCCAAGGATATAGGCGTAATAACTCGTATTCAGAGACATATAACCCTGGTTGGCACCAGCATCCGAACTTCTCCTAGTCTGGTAATTCACAGAGACCACATCATGATCCACACTACCAGACCAGGCAATACGGGAATGTGCAGAACACGTATCCTAGGCAGTAGCCATGCCCGTCTCAGTAGCAGCAACCCCACTCTTTATACCAGTCGTTGCACCAAGCTACCAACCACCCTCCAAAGCGGGTTGAACCTTTGGAGGCGCTGAAAGAGGAGCTGCAAGAATCGATGAGTAAATCAACACAAGATAGCTTACAGATTATGAAGGCGATGGCTTATCAGATACAGATGATACAGAACACACAGAACCAGCTGTTGCAGGAGCATACAACTCAGGGAGCCTTGCCCTCCCAACCTGTCCCGAATCCCCGATATGTGCAAAACCAGGTCGCCCTGCCCAGGTTTCAGGCACCGCAGGGACAGGCACACGCCATACTACTGGCAACTCCTACACCACCTGGTTACGCGTAAGGCCAGCCGCCTTTGCAGAATCTCGCGTATTCTGCCCCCTCCACTCCCCCACCACCTCATGGATAGCAAGCTAATGCACACGCTGTCTCTTTGCGAAGTGGAAGGAAGACATTCGACCCACCACTTAGGCAATCGGGTTCTGATTTTCCCCACTCTTCGCCATAGGCGGGTTCACCTCCTTCTTCATCTCAGGAGCCACCTGCGGTAGATAAGGGTAAGAGGCCACTTAACCTTGAGATTCCCATCCCTTTTCCTAAGGCTCTGACATGAAATGCAGTACGGAGAAAGGACACGAGGAATTTTGAGGACCTGAAATTGATGTTTAAGGAAGTACATATTCAGGTCCCCCCTTGAGGCAATCGATCACATTCCCACTATTGCTAGGTTCTTCAAGGACTATTGTACTCCGAAGCGACAACCAAGACTTGGATGACAGGCGGTATTGTTGAAAGAGGCTAGCGTCGTGATTCTAGTCAACTTGCCTCCGAAGAAGAAAGACCCTGGTACCCCACTCATATCCTGCTTCTTGCAGGATTCTCCATTTGATCGAACCCTTCTAGATTTGGGTTCGTCCATCAACCTAACTACCACTGCCATGTTTGATCGATTTCGATTTGGGGAGTTGAAACCCACCTCGGTCACGATTTAGCTGGTAGACAGATCAGTCAAAACATCGAGGGGGGTGGTTGAGAACGTGATCGTAAAAGTCCGCGGATTTTGTTTTCCCGCAGATTTTTTCATTCTCGATATGGAAGTTCCTCCTAATCTCCGAGATGCACCAATTATTTTGGGTAGCCCATTTCTGGCGACAGCCCAAGCGAACATCAATTGTGCATTTAGGTGTATGGAGATTGCCCTTAGCAATGAGCAACTTCGACTAGATATATTCAGGGCAGCAAAGAACTTCGACTGTGATCGAATAGAGGAAGATGGTGAAGACGAAAACTCGACATACTGTGGTAACATTAGGCTCCTTTTTGATGACCCAATGTCTCATTCGCCTACACTACCAGGGTTCTCGAACCTCGATCCACACAGGACTGAAACCACTGCATTACACATATCTCACCGAGGATCTGACTGTTTAGGGTGTGCTTCTAACCATAACACCCCTGAATCCAGCTATCCTGATCCATATATTACTGAACCGCCCCTGTTATTGCAAAAAGACGTGATTATAGCTAACGGGTTTTCCGTTAACTCAGTCACAACCAATTTTACAGGTAGCGGATCAGTGGGAATTCACGTACACATGGATCAACTGATTCCCACCCTCGATTCTGCTCCTCTCACTCTCATTTCTGATTCTGACCTACCATTGATTGAATTGAAGCCCTTACCTGACTCACTCAAGTATGTGTTCTTGGGCGAAAGTGAGACATACCCAGTTATTATCAATGCACACTTAACCCAAGAACAGGAGCATCAATTGATTTCTACGCTACAAGACCATAGGGCTGCTATTGGGTGGAGTATTGCTGATCTTCGCGGTATTCGCCCCTCGTATTGCACTCATCACATTTACATAGATGAGCAGGTGAAACCTTGAAGACAACCTCAAAGATGGCTTAACCCGAATATGCTAGAGGTTGTCAAGAAGGAGATCACCAAATGGCTGGATGCAGGCATTGTATATCCAATCTTAGACAGCCAGTGGGTGAGTCCGATTCAGATAGTGCCCAAGAAAGCAGGACTTACCGTCAAAAAAAATGACAAGGGCGAATCCATCCCGACCCGCACTACGACATCTTGGTGGGTCTGCATTGACTACAAGAAACTGAACACGACTACATAGAAGGATCACTTTCCTTTGCCGTTCATTGATCAGATCTTGGAACGGTTAGCCAGACGCAGTTTCTTCTGCTTTCTGGATGGATACTCCAGGTATAGTCAGGTAGAGATTAGCCAAGAAGATCAAGACAAGACCACATTCACATGCCTCTTTGGAACATTTGCCTTCAAGTGGATGCCCTTTGGCCTCTGCAACGCACCAGCAACATTCCAGCATTGTATGATGGCCATCTTCTTTGACATGATCAAGGATTATGTGGAGGTATTCATGGATGACTTCTCCATTTTCGGAGATGATTTCGAATCCTATTTTAAAAACCTCACCAAGATCCTAAAATGGTGTATTGAGGTTAACCTAGTACTATCTTGGGGGAAAGGCCATTTCATGGTGAGTGATGGCATAGTACTAGGGCACAGGATCTCCAAAAATGGACTCGAGGTCGATTGAGCTAAATTAGAGATTATCTCCCACTTACCACCAACTAGCTCGGTCAAGCAGATCAGATCATTCTTGGGTCACGTCGGCTTCTATCCGAGATTTATGCATGATTTCTCAAAAATTGCACGGCCTTTAACGAATCTCCTGGTTACTGATGTCCCATTTGAATTTAATACCATGTGTCTCAGTGCCTTCGAGACTTTACAAAGCGCTATCTCTGATTCAGAGATTCTCCAACCACCCGACTGGTTGCTTCATTTCGAAATGATGTGCAACGCTTCTAATTTGCTATCGATGTTGTTTTAGGCCAGCGTTGGGAAAAACAACCCTTTGTCATATACTACGCTAGAAAGACTCTGAATGAGGCTCAACGCAATTACACTGTCACTGAAAAGGAACTGCTAGTAGTAGTATTCGGGTTGGACAAATTTAGATCATATTTATTAGTGTCCAAGGTCATCATCTTCACTAATCACTCTGCCCTCTAGCATTTGTTGGCAAAGAAGGATGCCAAACAATGGCTCATTAGATGGATCCTTCTATTGCAGGAAATTGATATCGAAATCCATGACAAAGCTGGAAAATAGAATGTTGTGAAGGATTACCTATCCAAATTGGACCCAGATCATATTCCTTGTCCCCTGCCTATCCATGAACAAATTTTGGATGAATCTCTTTTGGCTGTTCACTTTGTTGAGTTCCCCTAGTATGCGGAATTCGCGAACTACCTTGCCGCAGGCAAAATTCCCACGAACCTATCCAAGGACTAGAAACTCAAATTCATTGCAGAGGCCAAATACTACCTCTGGGATGACCCACTGCTCTTCCGCATTGGAGCAGATTAGATTATTCGGAGATGCATCCCAAACTCTGAGATCCCCAGTGTGTTATCTTTCTGCCGTAATGATGCATGCAGTGGCCATTTCTTAGGATGGAAAACCACTGCAAAAATTTTGCAATTGGGATTTTTCTGGCCAACCATCTTCAAAGATACGCACGATTATGCCAAACACAGCAAACGATGTCAGTCGATCGATTCTATGACTAGAAGAGACATGATGCCACTCCAACCTATCATGCTCGTAGAAGTGTTCGACGTCTGTGGCATCGATTTTATGGGCCCTTTTCCGAACTCGCATGGCAAAGTACATATTACTAGCCATCAACTACGTCTCAAAGTGGGTTGAGGCCATCCTGGCGAGGCAGGTTGACCATAAGATCGTCATGATGTAAACATGTTTACACTACTTAAGATGTTTATTGATGAATGTTCTTAAGCATAGGATTGCATTACATACTATAAATATTGCATAACATGCATCATCTTGCATTTAGATTCTTTTGAATAAAATGGAGGTTAATTGTCTCTTTTTCTGTTCATAGACAGGGAAAACTTTTTATCAGGGCCTCAAATCAAAGATCCAACCATACAGATGTGATTAGGGCAATGATTGGAGTTCAACGACTCCAAGATCGCCCTAATCAGACATCTGTAGCATCAGATAGAGACCAGGGAACCCTAGAAGATCAAGGGCCAAGATGGTGTGAATCCACACTTCAAACGACAAATCCGATCTCACAGATGGATTTGAATTGACGATCACAGCCTAACGGCAAGAAAATTGACTCAATTCGACAACCGTGGCACCATCTACATCATCCAGAATATGGACGGCCAAGATGGCACCACGTGGTGCCATCTCAGCAGCCCAACTGACTGCTACACTCGCCGCGCCCTCTCTTCTTTGACAATTCTCCGCCGTTGGATGTGCATCCAACGGATGTGGATGCGCACACCTAAATCGTAAGCACGACACAAATGCGTTGATAGCGCGATGTTCAAACACACTCTCGAGAAGGCGAGGTGCCCGTTCGAATCACGGCGAGTGGGTGAGCGGGCGCGAGGAGCGTCAGATTGCAATGAGTGATCGTGAACGCTCAATAGCACCCACGTGCTATCGCATGCTCGCGCCTCACGCAAGATCAGACGCGAGTGAGTGCATAGAGGAGGCAGGCAGAGGCACGAGATAAGCTGTCCGATCTCATGATCGGATGGCTAGGTTGATCTGAACGTGAAGCACGCGTTACGCACGAGCAGGCGAGCAGGCGCGCGCCTCAGCCCTAAGTTGCCCATGATGGGGCTTTAGTGACGATTTTATCCGTCACTAAAGACTTCTTATTTAATGTTTTAAGATTTAAAAGAACAATTTGCCCTCATTCCTTGCAATTATAAAAAGAGACCTCCTCCATACGAAATCTTCATCCACTTCCTTGTCTTCTCTCCCTCTCCAAAGCTCAAGAGAAGCTTGTCCCACACCTGGGATGCTTCTCGCGAGATAAAGTAAAATTTTCGTCCCCCTTTTGGAAATGGATCCCACGACGATGACGACGTGCTACCCCATTCCCGTTCTTCCCGCTTGATCCTCCTTCATCCTGCTTCGTTCCCCGTCTTCCAGGTGTCGTCCCATCCAGCTCGTCCTCCAAGCAACCATCGAGGAGGATATCTCTCTCCCCATTCTTTTTACTGCTTTCTAGAATAGATTTACTGGTTTTTAGAGTAGATTTACTACTTTCTAGTGTAGTCATTTTCCCACTTTCTAGTCATAATGTTTAGTGTAACGAACAATCCCTCTGATAATGAATTCCATGTTCCTTCTTGATCTCTTTTTGGTTTTTGTTTGTAATATTCTCTCTCTCATTCTCTCTCTCTTCTATTTATTGTAAATAGATAGATAGTTTCTAATCAATTATTCTGCTTCGTGACAAATCAAACAAACGCGTATTTTTAAATCAAACATCTGCCTCCCTGAGTTCGACCTGAGATTTCTATTCCAGTATAAATTTTATTTGTTGAACACAAGTTCTTCGCTTTCAAACTACAGCGACAAGTTTTTCAAAACCAAACATGTTAGCGGAGCAACTCGTAGCTTCAACATTTTGGCGCTGTTGTCGGGGAGGCGACGCTCTTTGATTTTTTTCGTGTTTTTACAACTTACGAATCATTTACCTCACTTCTCTCCTTTCTTATTGTGATTGCAGGTACTCTTTCAAGATGAGCAAACACGATAGATCGGAGCAAAGTGCTGTTGAAGGTTCTATGAGTTATCCCCCACCTCCCACCCATTAGTTTTCATTTCATCACATAATAACACAAACATCAATCAACCTAGGTGTTCTTATAAACTCTAAGGTTAGTTTTGTTTGTTTGTTTGACACCCACACTTGCCCCAACCTCCACATTTAAAACGAAAAATAAAAAAAATCTCACAGAGGTACACAACCTCATTTGATTTTCAAACTCGACCAGTAAATCGATCTTTGGAACCGATACATACATCCAAACACATAATTGAGTAGAAATCAGATTTGGTAATCACTTATGTGCCTAATTAAGTGGTGCAATAGGCCAATTGTTTTAGTTGATTAGGCCGCACCACTTCAATTAAAATCAACTCATCAAGTAGCTGCCGCTTAGGTTCAACTCTTAGGGATTTACCAAGCACTCCACATTCTTTTAAGTTTTAAACGAAAACATCCTCACCTGTGCTTTCAAAACCTGGTGTGCCAACAAAACTTGTCTGAAAACACTTAAAGTTGAATCCTAAAAGCTACTAAGCAAGATTTGAACCTTAAAATTCACCGCATCAGAACTAATCTTACTTGAAAACCACTGGTTGTGCACGCACACACACATCAATCAACCATTAAGGGCACAACGCATATAAAGGGCCCATCACATTTCAAAGCACATTCAGACCTAGCCTTAAATAAAACAGAGTAGACAATGGCCTTAAGGATTCGACTCACTCTTTAGAGCCCAGAACGAGATTATTTTCGATTAGTCTATTTCTACTGTTCAATCTAATGTCTATCTAGGGGAGTAGAATCAAACGATCATGGCTGCAGGGTACACTAGGAATCGGAGGCACAAGTCGAAGAAAGAACCATTTCCCCAGTCCCTCCTTCTAACTGGATAGATTGAACAGACAGAAGAAGATCAAATCATTTTTCTATCTCAAGACGGGTTGTGGGAGTTTGTAGGTCTTTAGGCTAGCCCACTTAAGGATAGGTTTGATTGTTTGCATTGCAGAGCGCCTTTCTTCCACTCATCTCTCATGAATCCTTTCACATATTACATGCATTCCCGCTCTTTCCCTCCTGCTTTAAGTTATCCTCAACATGACAATTATACCGACTCGTACTGTAATCAACCATCAGTTAGTTGGGATAACTCAGATTAGGGATATAGTTTTGGACCTCCATGTTTAGGGTCTAACCCTGAACACTATGATTGTGATTTCTATCCTTCTCAGAGCCACATCAATTATAGATCGTCAACCTTTCATGAACAACCTAATACGATCTCCAATCAAGAAGGATACACTGATCCTTACCCATCCTCTGATTACACTGCCTTTAGGTCATCACCACCTTTTGAACAATTTGAAATGACCTATTATTAGGAAGGGTATAACGAATCTCAATTCGTTAACTCCTCTGCACTGATCCCAAACCTGCCCAACCCTGAACCAACTCATTTGGTTCAGGGTAACCTGGTTCAAGATAAGGTTCTGGCTGACTTGAGGAATATCATCAATCTTTAGAAGTTCAGCCAATATCTTTCATTGAGAGATTGGAGCCTCTGATTGAAATGATTCATGATTTGAATAAGTATTTATTGGATTGGCTCCAGGATGTTAAGGATAAGAACCTGGGTGAGTTTTTCCTTGGGAAGTTAGCAAAATTGAGGATGAGATTTGTGGTTGTTTTGGTTCAATCTTGGGATGATTGCTAGGATGAACCCCCTTTAGGAGAGCCAATGTCAAAACCTTCTCAGGCACCTGTTCGGGGGACACGTGTTACGAAGCTGACCAGATTGAATTAGAACAACCAATAAAGGATGATCTGATTTCTTCACCTGAGATCCATGAGCCAGGGTACAAGGAAAAGAATGTCTCCATGGATCAGAAAGTGACAGATGATTTTGGGACATACATTAATACGGATCTTGATTTCTTTGATTCTGATGGTGAAGATTCAATTTGCAAAGTCTCACATGAGTTTACAGAGTATGATTTCTGTAAGATGATTGGGCTTGACGAATCTGATAAATCATTTGATAGCCTAATAACTGAGGAAACTGATCTTATTGGGGCTCACATTATGAATCCTGAATCGCATTTTCTGGAGGATTCAATCCAATGCCTTGATGGTTAGTTACACCCCATTGAGGTTATCAATGATTCTATTTTTGAGATAATTAGACCCAAGTCAATTCTGATTCAGCCACATCTTTTAGAATTGGAAATTTCAGATGGGGTGATTAATATGCAAGAGGTCCAGGAAGTTAACATTCTGATTGAGGAGGATAGGAGTTGGGAAGTTCTGATTTGCGAAGTTAACTCCGGAGGAAGTAGAAGACTGCGTCTAAGGGTTCCATTTCATCTGAAACCATCAAACCAAAACCCTTACGACATTTGTTCTGAGGATGTTCAACTCAAGCATAGTTTCATTGATTATCCTTTCGAATTCTTTGTAACCCAGCTCTTTAGTCTTGGGTTGCAACCTCATGAATCGCAGGCCCGACCCCGCGTGCATATTGATTTTAGGTTTTAGGTAATTTTTATCTAGAACCTTAGATATTCTCGATTATAGGGTATGGGTCTACACCACAATCTGGTCCACATCTGTGGACATCTGCTGGTAGGTCAGAGGTTTCTTCTGTTTATTCTGATTCTGATCTGCACCTGTGAATTCTTTATTTCTCTTCTTTGTATAGTGTGCCTAGCTGAAGGCACTAAATTCAACACGTATACAGTTTTCTTTTAGTTTTATCTCAGAGTGGACCTGACATTCACGCAATTCAAGTGCTTTCTTCTCTATTCCACTCCGTTTTATGTCTTTTTAATACAATGAAGGCATTGCATTAGATAGGCATGGGGGGTGGATATTCATCGCTGAATTATTTCATCAGCTCCGTAGATTTGTTTTATTTTCTTTTATTTATATTAAAAAAAATTAAAATTAGGAAAGAGAACTTGGGTTTAAGAAAATTTCCAATCTTTGGAAATACTACATTATGATTTGAACACAAAGACCCTTCAGGTCTTTGGACTTAATCAGCCTGTGTATCCATTAAAATGTGGATTTATTTTTCCAGTCCTTGCCAACCCGAATTCTATTGTAATTGGAGTAAATAAGTTTGGGTGATAAGTACACGACTTATCAACCTACCCTCTGATTTGAGGGAACTTTAAGCCTAAAGCATCTACACACTTTCTTTGTACTGACTCATTGTTCGGCCATTTTAATAGAAATTGGGTAGCTAATGAACCTTCTAGGGTGATATGGCTGGCAAGTTATCGTGGGTAACAGCCCATAGGTAGGTTGGCCAGAGCCCAGTCACAGGACCTTTCTCTTTTTTTACTGCCTTTAGGTAAATCTTAGACTAGGGAAGCCATCTACTTAAAAAAGAGAAAAGAAAGTCAAAAAGAAAAAGAAAAGAAAAGAAAAAGAAAAGGAGAAAAGAAAAAAAAATGAAATAATCCACACTTTGCCTCACGAGTATGGCTGGCAAGTTGTTGATGGTAACAGCTCATCGACCGGTTATCCAGAACCCAGCTCAAGAAATGCATTGAAAATTCCAAAAACACTTAGGAAGAAGCAGAGAAGTAGAATAAATCGGAGAGATATACACTGGATTCACCCTTGTGTTGACCCCGTAAAAATAAAAGTAGGGAGAAAGCTACCGGTTGTAAAGATACACCTTTAGGTAGAATTCTCTTTTTAAGGTCACCTAGTGGCGTAGAAATCCGAAGTTTATTTTAACTACCGATCAATGATTCTATCACATTTACAATAAGATGCTTAGAACTTAGGGTTCTCATTAAATCTTGGGTGAGTTGAATGGCTGTAGAAAGCCACTCTTAAACCCTAAAACTTGAAAATCCAAAAAAAATTAGAAAAGAAGAAAAAGAGGAAAAGTAATTTCTTTCTTTTAATAAGGCGAGGGCTTGAGACAGTCTATATTTTGGCAGATACTCGGGCACTGTTGTGTCGTTGAAAGTTCAAATTATAAGTAAATATTTTCTTAATGATTGAAAATAACTCATGCCCAAATAATCCAACCTAATTCTTTTATAAATAGCATATAGTTTTTGCTAGGGACTACCAAAAGATAGGCGTGGGGGTGTGATGTAAACATGTTTACACTACTTAAGATGTCCATTTATGCATGTTCTTAAGCATCGGATTGCATTACATGCTATAAATATTGTATAGCATGCATCATCTTGCATTTAGATTAGTTTGAATAAAATGGAGGTTAATTATCTCCTTTTATGTTCATGGATAGGGCAAACATTTTATCGGGGCCTCAGATCAAAGATCTAACGTTACAAATGTGATCAGGGCGACGATTAGAGTTCAACGACTCCAAGATCGCCCTAATCAAACATCTATAGCATCAGATAGAGATCGGGGAAACCTAGAAGATCAAGGGCAACGATGTTGTGAATTTGCACTTCAAAAAACAAATTTGACCGCACGGATGGATTCAGATCCACGATCGTAGCCTAACGGTGCGAAAATCGACTCAATCCGACAACTGTGGTACCATCTACATCATCCAGAAGATGGATCGCCAAGATGGCAACACGTGGCACCATCTGAAAGTGGTGCCACGTGGGTTGAAGCTACGAGTTGCTACGCTAATGTGTTTGGTTTTGAAAAACCTGTCGTTGTAGTTTGAAAGCGAAGAACTCGTGTTCAACAAATAAAATTTATACCGGAATAGAAATCCTGGGTCGAACTCAGGAGGCAGACGTTTGATTTAAAAATACGCGTTTGTTTTATTTGTCACGAAGCAGAATAATTATTTAGAAACTATCTATTTACAATAAATATAAGAGATAGAGAATGAGAGAGAGAGAGAGAATAGTACAAGTAGAAACCAAAAAGAGATGAAGAATGAACATGGAATTCATTATCAGAGGGATTGTTTATTACAGTAAACATTACGACTAGAAAGCTGGAAAATGATTACATTAGAAAGTAGTAAATCTACTCTAGAAAGCAATAAATCTATTCTAGAAAGCGGTAAAAAGAATGGGGAGAGAGATATCCTCCTCGACAGTCGCTTGGAGGATGAGCCGGACGGGACGACGCCTGGAAGATGGGAAATGGAGCAGGATGAAGGAGGACGAAGCGGGAAGAACGGGAACGGGGCAGCACATCGTTGTCATCACAGGATCTGCTTCTGAAAGGGGGACGAAAATTTGACTTTACCTCGCGAGAAGCATCCCAGGTGTGGGACAATCTTCTCTTAAGCTTTGGAGAGGGAGAGAAGAGAAGGGGATGAAGATTTCGTATGGAGGAGGTCTCCTTTTCTAGTTGCATGGAATGAGGGCAAATTGGTCTTTTAAATCTCAAAACATTAAATAAGGGATCTTTAGTGACATATAAAACCGTCACTAAAGCCCCATCGTGGTAGATGTGGGGTAGAGCATGCACGCCTGCTCGCCTACTCGTGCGTAATGCACGGTTCATGTTCAGCTAATCTTAGCTTTCCGATCGTGAGATCGGCGGCTTAGCTAGCATCTCCGCCTGCCTCCTCTGCGTGCTCGCCCGCGTCTGATCTCGCATGAGGCGCAGGCATGCGATAGCACGTGGGCACTATTGAGCGCTCATGAATGCTCGATCGTGATCCGACGCTCCTCGCACCTACTCGCCCGCTCGCCGCGATTCGAACGTGCACCTCACCTTCTCGGGAGCATGTTCAACCAACGCGCTATCAATGCATTTGTGTTGCTATTAATCGTCGAGTTGCTACACTAACGTGTTCGGTTTTGAAAAACCTATCGTCATAGTATGAAAGCAAAGAATTCGTGTTCAACAAATAAAATTTATTCCGGAATGGAAATCCTGGGTCGAACTCAGGGAGGCGGACATTTGATTAAAAAAAAATGCGTTTGTTTTATTTGTCATGAATTAAATTAATTGTTTAGAACTATCTAACTATTTACAATAAATAGAAGAGGGAGAGTGAGAGAATAAGGGAGAAAATAATACATACAAAAATCAAAAGAGATATAGAATGCACATGGAATTCATTATCGAAGGGATTATTCGTTACACTAAATATTATGACTAGAAAGCGGGAAAATGATTACACTAGAAAGCAGAAAATCTACTCCAGAAAGTAGTAAATCTACTCTAGAAAGTAGTAAAAAGAATGGGGAGAGAGATATCCTCCTCGATGGTCGCTTGGAGGATGAGCCAGACGAGACGACGCCGGGATGAAGGAGGACGGAGCAGGACGAAGGAGAACGAAGTAGGAAGAACGGGAATGGGGTAGCACGTTGTCGTCGTCGCAGGATCTGCTTCCGAAAGGGGGACTGATTAGCCCATAGTTGTGGGCTATTTAAGTATTTAAGTGCCTACACATTAGGTTAATTCTAGCATTTATTTAGTATAAATTAGGATGTAAATAGATTAATTCATAGTTTTAATCTAATTACATAATCCATACATTGCATTCATATCTTAAGTGCATTTAGAATTAGCTTAGAATAGCATTCATCTAATTAGATAACCAATTAGGTAGATTATTTTTATTAACATAGAAGTTGAGGGTCTATACATAAATAATCCTAATATTTTAACATTATTTTCTTTATTCTTCTTCTTTCAGAACGGCTGGGTGCCGCTCCAACGCCCGGCTGCTGCAGTGATGAAGCCATTCAAGGGGGAGCGGATGTGGTGGATCTGTTCGGCGGCTGATTTCAAACTTGTTCAGGCCACTACAAAAGGAGTAGGGAGGCAGCCGGGCTCAGGAGGCCTCCGCCACCGACCCACCACTGTGCAGAGAGAACCTCTCTCTTCCACTCCACACTGCCGGCCTCTACCGTGGCGGCGAGTCTCCACTACCGTGGGCGTGTGGTGTGACAGGCCGCACCGCCATCCAGAGCTCGCCCGCTTTACCGTGAGCACCTTAGCGTGCAATTCCCTCGCCGTCGTCACCAACCACCATCGCCGCAACCACCGTCACTGCAATCACCTTCTCATTCACTTAAGACGTCCGGAAAATTTCCCGGACGTCTGAACGTACCCGCTCACCTACGATCACCCGCCCATCTCACTGTTCACGCCTGCACCACCACCCCCGCGCCTGCGCCTTCATCCGTGTGCACCCACGCCTGCACCCTCCACCACTCACCGGCTGCAGACCTGCGCACACCTGCAGATCAGCCCACGCCACCTTCCCCGCACCCATCAGCCTGCAGCACACCCGTGCCCACCATCAACCGCGCCTGCAGACCACCGCAGCCATCTCCATGCGCTTGCAGACCACCGCCCACGCCAATCGCGCCAGCGCCCTCTGCAGACCCTCCGCAGCGTACGCCATCCTCCAACCGCGCTGCAGCACCCCCCGCCGCACTTGCAGAACCGCCTGCAGCGCCCTCTTCCCCGCGCCTGCAGAAGAACGCATGCCACGCCAGCCGCAGCAGTGCCCACGACAACGGCAGCAGCCACTCCCGCAGCAGCAGCAGGCGGCGGACTTCACGCCAACAGGCTACGCAAGCTGCCGGCTGCAGCACCTCCACCGGAGCTCGTCCGGCCACCTCCGACCGCCGCGCGACTCGCCGCCACCACCGATTCGAAGCCCTTGATCCAAGGGACCTCCTCCGAGCTTCCCGCGCCCGGCCATTGGCTCCTCGTCGCGCAAGACAACGGGGAAAAATTCCCCTATTTTGCTATAGTAAAACGTTAATTAAAATTTACATTTTCTGCCATTGCCACATTTTAATCATATTCTATTGACTCTGCATTGCGGAAAATATCCTGTAGTTTCTCATAATTGCCATTTCAGCATTGTTTCTTGCTTAAACCTTAATCTAAAGGCAATCTTGGCTTGGTTCTTGTCCAAATTGACTACGAACAAACATTTTTAAGTGGCGTGAATTTTAATACGTTATTGCCTCCCTGTGGATACGACCCGCTCCTCTGCGAGTGATTATTTCTTGTTAAAAATTGATTACTCGATTTTTCCACCACATTAAACTACAAACGACTTAAAAGCGAAAGATCGATCAGTCAAATGGCGCCGTTGCCGGGGAGGCAACAGGCGCAATAATTTCACGTAATTTTATTTTGATTATTTGTCAGTTGCATAGAGATTTGACCATTCATTATTTTCTTTTCTGTGCGAGAAAATTTGTGCACGAATCAGCCAGTGTGAGAGGCGACCCTTGACATCGCCAGACGACAATTGGGCGAGCCATTTTTAAACGGAGGAGAAGGACGAGGATGCGACGAACACCATTTAGTCATTAGTTTAATTAGAATAGAATTAAGATTGTAGACTTAATTTTTCATTACAGTTAGTTTGAAAGCCTTGTTCTGGGGCAAATTTTGAGGGGTTTGTTCCCCGATTTTGTTTTGGACCTGTGTTGGGTAATTTTTGGGAGCCTGTTCCCTTTTCTTTAGATTTAGGTTTTTTTTTTTTATTATTTCTTTTATTTGCTTGTGCATAAGTAGTTCTAAAAAAAATAGAAAAAGAAAAAAATGAGCTGCCTGCCCTAGGACGAACCATTTAGGTCTATATGAGCAGCCTCTAGATTTGCTTTTCTGCATTGCGTGCATTTTTGCATCGAAGATCGCTGGAGGCAAGGTACACATTCTCTTACTTTGCATCCTATTTTTGATCACGCATTGCATTTGGGATTTAATGCGAAGACCACCTAATCTGTACTGAATAAATCTAACAAGTGGTCATATTTTTTTGAGAAAAAGGGCTAATTAAAGGAAGGACATTTTAAAAACCAAGGATTTCATTTTCAAACTTGGCATGCGATTCAAAGTTCAAAATCTTTTACGGTGTATGCACACTTATTTCACTTGCACCACGGCACACTTCTAGACACTCCTTAGGTTTGGAAATACTAGGACAAGAGCCCCCCTTTCGTTGGATTCTGAAGTGTTCGGAACTTGAGATCAAAGGTTTTGTAAATCCGAAGAGGGGGATACCCTGTCACAGATTTTTGGGGGTAGTTGAGGAGCACCGCGAAAGCATAGCTTCAAAGGAAGGCTTAGGCCTACTTGCATCCCTCGATCTTCCGTCTTTGGATTTACTTGACCATTTGAGATTTAGGGAAGAACACCTAAGCTCCAACTAGGTCTTTTTAGGCGAGCCATAGGTCGACAATAGGCGCGTAAATTGATTGAACAAATTGTATTGTCACCTGCAATCTGACTTAAAATCAAAAGCCTAAATTGGGAAAGACCTAAAAGGTCCTTTTTGAATTGTGTCTTGCTTGGGGAATTCTGATTGAAGTGTGAGTTAGAATGGACCACATTGATTTTCATCCTTTCACATCTTGCCCACACCCTCACCCCCACTCTGCATCCTTCGATCCCAGACGCCGAGATGGTCCATTCCTTGATGGACATAATGACAATCATTGGGATCCGTTTTACTCCTATTATAGGAGTATTGGCCTAGTTAAGCCCCAAATTAGTGAGCAGAACTCAGGAGCGGGATTTTCTTTGCCCAATATCCCACATACCAAAGAAATACCCAACCCACCCTCCCTGAGAACTTATAATGGTTGGACAAACACTCCTGGGTACTATAAGCCTGAGCCTGACTTCTCATATGATAGAAATGACCTCTCCTCTTTGAAGATGGAAATACAGAAAATGCAAAATGAAATGAGTGAATTGTTAGGAGAATCTTTGAGAGCAGGCCAACAAGAAAGAGATGAAATTAGCCACCCAATCTGCCCCATTGACGATGACGTACACCCCTCTACAATAGATGCATCTCCCGTGGGAAGGCTACACTTTAAGTTGAAGGGAAATTCTAGGGAGAATAGCTACTTTTCGAGGATCGATTTTGAAACCTCCCCATTAGATGACACTTCCTTGAGAGATCTAAACTTTAGGTGGGAGGAAAATACACAAGAAAGTAGCTATGCATTGGATGAAGAAAGGTGGCAACTAGAGGAAGATGATGATAAGGTTGAGTATCCACCTGAATTATATTAGAGTCAAAAGAAGGGAATGATGGTACCATTGGAAGACCTCGACCCAGATGATAGTATTTTCGTGACATTTGATGAAGTGGGTCAAAGTCAAGTTGTTAATCCTACCCTCCCTTCTGATCACGATATGGAACTCAAACCCACCCTTAGGGAACCTAACCCTAAAGAAATTGACCTATCTGAGGAGTCTGATGTAACCAATGTAAATAATTTACCTCAGATAGAGCACCCTAGGGGATCTGCTGAGATATTAAATGATTCTAGACCTCGAGTACATGATCAATTGTGTGATGAGGAGGAAGACGAATTATATGAGGAACCTACATTCAAGATTTGGAGTGACACTAAGGGTGATTATGTCTTATTTGAAGAGTTAGCCCCTGAGGATGTCACAAATTTGACCAAATTAGGTTTCCTTGGCACACCCATTGATGATATTTCTCCTCATGATAAAATGATGGAAAATTTGGAAGCAATTTCTAAGATTTATGTGGATTCACATATAGACTTCGGGGAAGATTTGAGTAAAGAACAAAAACCCGGGGATGACATTGATAGGATAATCCCTAGATCTGTTGCTTCCAACCTGCCTTCATTCACTTCGAAGTCACCCTCTGATTCGCTTATATCTGAAAGCGAAATTGTGACTCCTGATGAAGAGCAGGAAGATCCACGTGATGGTGCAAGGAATGCTAGGGATGAAATTGAGGATTTAGAAAGAGTGTTTGGGATGGACACCAAGCTGATTAAACCCAACCTAGATCTTATATCCATCCCACAACCTCGTAACTTGGACACCCTAGACGATCCTTGCCTTAGAGAATTGCTCATTTTTGTTCTGACTAGGGGGCTTAACAGAGCAATATTTTTTGTAATGGAGTATCGGGTATGGATTGATGATTTCTTTAGTCAGTACATTACCGTGGGGGTTTATCTCTATACCATTCCTTCCCCATTCTTTTTGGAGGATCCTTGTCATCCTACCCCTACCCCTTTGGAGGTTATTTTAACTGTTTATCCTTTAGAACCTCTTCTGGTGACCTAGGAAGATTTCATTCTCATTTTAGTTGGGCGAGCATTTGCTATCGGGATTCATCATCAGCTCGCCAACATCCTAGGTTACCTATTTTCTAGGCCAACTTTGCTTTGCTCATTTTTAGGGCCTATTTCTGCAATTCTTGAACTTGATTTGCAGGTTCTTTGGCTATTCAGCCTAGCTTTGACCCAGGTAATATCCTTCTATGCAATGAGGACATTGCAGATTTTAGGCATGGGGGGGTGTACTTGCGGATATACATAGAATAATTGCATACATTTGTACATATAAAAAAAAAAAAAGTTTTGAACTTAACTGGCTAAGTCCTGCATTCTTAAGCAAATCAGAACTCTAGCGTAGACTAAATTAATTCTAGGGTCAAACTTTAGAAGCTAAATAAGCTACTAGCTTTAGACCTTTAGGGTCCTTTGTGGACTTAAAAACTTAAGTAGGAGTTAAGTTGCAGACCATTCTTCAAGAGGTTGAGGAAGGGAAGCTAGGGTTTGAGTTAAAAGGTGGGGTAGTACCTGGAGTCTTATTCTACCTTTTGGTTTACGGGTCCTTGTAACCCAAGCATCCAAATTTTTCACACTTGGTCTGGTAATTAACTTAATTTCTGAAAAGAGATTTGGTTCTCTTAGTTTTGACTTAAGAAAGGCTTGAAAACACATTTTGATTGGAAGAGTTCCCGCCACAGGAGAGGTGGAGTATATACTCACCTTGTGGATGTGATGGTAACATATTACCTCCTCGGCGCTTGTCTCTTAGGATATCCATCCTACTGGGGGCATGTAAGCGCATTGCGGGGTTCAGGTACCATGGGCAGCCCTATCTCGAAGTGCCGATTGCCATAGGCCTGAATTCGCTTAAGAAATCCATGGGCTATACTATCTCGAAGTGTCGATTGCCAGGAGTTCTTGGGGTCGTTATGGGCGGTGCTATCTCGAAGCATCGAAAGCCAGGCACCCTTCGAGGTATGGTAATGGGGACAATGAATCCGACACAGACCGTGTTGATAGCTGATCTGAGGTTAGACTTAGAAGAATCAAACAAAAAAAAAAAAGTATATATATTAAAAAAAAAAAAATTCGTTTAACTCAAATAACTCGGACCAATGCACAAGCACAGATGCTTTAATCTCAGGGATTAATAAACTTTAGGGTAGAGTCAGAAATCAGGGAAACTTGTGCCTGCAACTCGTCTTTAGCCGACATAGTCTGTAACTTAGCAACTACTTAGGAACCTTGGATCTAGAGCCTGAACTTAATATGCTTCTGAAGGAAGACTAAGTGAGTTGACTAGTCTACTTGGAGTGCTAGGTTATCTTAATTTTGCTAGGGACTAGCAAAAACTAGGCATGGGGGTATTTGATTAGCCCATAGTTGTGGGCTATTTAAGTATTTAAGTGCCTACACATTAGGTTAATTCTAACATTTATTTAGTATAAATTAGGATGTAAATAGATTAATTCATAGTTTTAATCTAATTACATAATCCATACATTGCATTCATATCTTAAGTGCATTTAGAATTAGCTTAGAATAGAATTCATCAAATTAGATAACCAATTAGGTACATTGTTTTTATTAACATAGAAGTTGAGGGTCTATACATAAATAATCCTAATATTTTAACATTATTTTTTTTATTCTTCTTCTTTCAGAACGGCTGGGTGCCGCTCCAACGCCCGACTGCTGCAGTGATGAAGCCATTCAAGGGGGAGCGGATGTGGTGGATCTGTTCGGCGGCTGATTTCAAACTTGTTCAGGCCACTACAAAAGGAGTAGGGAGGCAGCCGAGCTCAGGAGGCCTCCGCCACTGACCCACCACTGTGCAGAGAGAACCTCTCTCTTCCACTCCACACTGCCGGCCTCTACCGTGGCGGCGAGTCTCCACTACCGTGGGCGTGTGGTGTGACAAGCCACACCGCCATCCGGAGCTCGCCCACATTACCCTGAGCACCTTAGCATGCAATTCCCTCGCCGTCGTCAATCACCTTCTCATTCACTTAAGACGTCCGGAAAATTTCCTGGACGTCTGAAGGTACCCGCTCACCTGCGATCACCCGCCCATCTCACTGTTCATGCCCGCACCTTCACCCCCGCGCCTGCGCCTTCATCCGTGCGCACCCACGCCTGCACCCTCAACTGCTCACCGGCTGCAGACCTACGCATGCCTGCAGATCAGCCCACGCCACCTTCCCCGCGCCCATCAGCCTGCAGCACACCCGCGCCCACCATCAACCGCGCCTGCAGACCACTGCAGCCATCTCCACGCGCCTGCAGACCACCGCCCACGCCAATCGCGCCAGCGCCCTCTGCAGACCCTCCGCAGCGCACGCCATCCTCCAACCGCGTTGCAGCACCCTCTGCTGCAGTTGCAGAACCGCCTGCAGCGCCCTCTTCCCCGTGCCTGCAGACGAACGCCTGCCACGCCAGCCGCAGTAGTGCCCACGGCAACGGCAGCAGCCACCCCCGCAGCAGCAGCAGGCGGCGGACTTCATGCCAATAGGCTGCGCAAGCTGCCGGTTGCAGCACCTCCGCCGGAGCTCCTTCGGCCACCTCCGACCGCCGCGCGACTCGCCGCCACCACCGATTCGAAGCCCTTGATCTAAGGGACCTCCTCCGAGCTTCCCACGCCCGGCCATCGGCTCCTCGTCGCGCAAGACAACGGGGAAAAATTCCCCTGTTTTGCTACAGTAAAACGTTAATTAAAATTTACATTTTCTGCCATTGCCACATTTTAATCATATTCTATTGACTCTGCATTGCGAAAAATATCCTTTAGTTTCTCATAATTGCCATTTCAGCATTATTTTTTGCTTAAACCTTAATCTAAAGGCAATCTTGGCTTGGTTCTTGTCCAAATTGACTACGAACAAACATTTTTAAGTGGCGCGAATTTTAATACGTTATTGCCTCCCTGTGGATACAACCCGCTCCTCTACGAGTGGTTATTTCTTGTTAAAAATTAATTACTCGATTTTTCCACCACATTAAACTACAAACGACTTAGAAGTGAAAGATCGATCAGTCGGGGACGAAAAATTGACTTTATCTCGTGAGAAGCATCCCAGGTGTGGGACAAGCTTCTCTTGAGCTTTGGAGAGGGAGCGAAGAGAAGGAAGGGGTGAGAATTTCGTATGGAGGGGGTCTCCTTTTATAGTTGTAAGGAGTGGGGGCATTATGGTCATTCCAATTTTAAAAACATTAATTCAGGACCTTTAGTGACGGATAAAACTGTCGCTAAAAATTCGAACGTGGGTGTAGCGAGCGGTGCTCATGCACCCGCTCGCTTGCTCGCACATGTAACGCACGTACACATCCAGCCAATTGATCGGATTGCTTAAGTCGTGCCTTCGCCCGCTCCTCAGCACACGCCTGCCTACCTACGATCCTGAGTCACGCATGGGCATGCAATAGCGCGTGGGGCAGATTGGGCCCACGCAACCATTCGATCGCGATCGAGCAGCTAATCGCGCTCGCTCGCCCACACCGGTCGCCTGCTTCTTGCATTTTGATTCGTGCCGCCCGCTCGCGATAAAGCGTTCGCCCGCTGTGCTGTGGAGGAGAGTTGGTCGCGGAGATGATTTTAGCAGTGCGTGCTCATGGCCGTTGGATCAAGGTCCAACATCCTAGATCACACATCGGATTTTCTTTGGAGAGGCAGCGGCGATCCTGAGGGTCAGTTGGATGGCTGAGATGGCACCACGTGGCGCCATCTGAGCCGTCCATCTTCTGGATGATGTAGATGGTGCCACAGTTGTCGGATTGAGTTGATTTTCACGTCGTTAGGCTGCGATCGTTGATCCAAATCCATCCATGTTGTCTGATTTGTCGTTTGAAGTGCAGATTCACACCATTTTGGCCCTTGATCTTCTAAGGTTCCCTAGTCATTATCTGATGCTACGGATGTCTGATTAGGGCGATCTTGGAGTCGTTGAACTCCAATCATCACCCTGATCACATCTGTCTAGTTGGATCTTTGATCCGAGGCCCCAATAAAAAATTTTCCCTGTCCATGAAGATAAAATGAGACAATTAATCTCCATTTTATTCAAACTACTCTAAATGCAAGATGATGCATGTTGTACAATATTTATAGCATGCAATGCAATCTTATGCTTAAGAACATGCATAAATAGACATCTTAAGAAATGTAAACATGTTTACATCATACTCCCGTGCCTATCTTTTGTTAGTCCCTATCAAAAACTATATGCTATTTATAAAAGAATTAGGTTGGATTATTTGGGCGTGAGTTTTTTTTCAGTCAATAAGAAAATGTCAACTTAGGATCTGAACTTTCAAAGACACAATTGTGCCCGAGTATCTGCCAAAATGCAGACTGCCTCAAGCCTTCTCCTTATTCAAAGAAAAATTTATTTTTCTCTTTTTCTTCTTTTCTAGTTTTTTTGGATTTTTAAGGTTTTAGGGTTTAAGAGTGGCTTTCTACGGCCATTCAACTCACCCAAGATTTGATAAGAACCCTAAGTTCTAAGCATCTTATTGTGAATGTGATAGACTCGTTGACCGACAGTTAAAATGGACTTCGGATTTCTACACCTCTAGGTGACCTAAAAAAAAGAATTCTGCCTAAAGGTGTATCTGTATAACCGGTAGCTTTCTCCCTACTTTTATTTTTTTACAGGGTCAACACAAGGGTGAATCCAGTGTATATCTCCCCAGTTTATTCTACTTCTCGTCTTCTTCCTAAGTATTTTGGGAATTTTTAGTACATTTATTGAGCTGGGTTCTGGACAACCGGTTGATGAGCTGTTACCACCGACAACTTGCCCAGTGAAGTGTGGCTTATTTCTTTTTTTTTCTTTTCTCCTTTTCTTTTTTTTCTTTTCCTTTCTTTTTTATTTTCTTTTTCTCTTTTTAAGTAGGTGGCTTCCCTGGTCTAAAATTTACCTAAATGCAGCAAAAAGAGAAAGGTCCAGTGACTAGGCTCTGGACAACCTACCTATGGGTAGTTACTCACGATAACTTGCCAGCCATATCACCCTAGAAGGTTCATTAGCTACCCAATTTCAGTTAAAATCTTCGAATGAGTCAATGACAAGAAAGTGTGCAGATGCTTAAAACTTAAAAAATGCCCTCAAATCAGAGGGCGGGTTGATAAGTCGTGTACCTATCACCCAAACTTATTTACTCCAATTAAAATAGAATTCAGGTTGGCGAGAACTCGAAAAACAAATCCACCTTTTAGTGGATACACGGGCTGATTAAGTCCAAAGACCTGAAGGGTCTTTGTGTTCAAATCATAATGTAGTATTTCCTAAGATTGAAAATTTTCTTAAACCCAAGTTCTCTTTCCTAATTCAATTTCTTTTTAATAAAAGAAAATAAAATAAATCTAAAAAGCTGACTAATAAATTCAGAGATGAATTTCCACCCCCAATTCCTATCTAATGCATTGCCCTCATTATATTAAAAAGACATAAAATAGAGTGGAATGGCATAGAAAGCACCTGAATTTAGTTAATGTCAAGTCCACTTCGAGATAGAAACTAAAAAGAACTGTATACGTGCTGAATTTAGTGCCTTCAGCTGGGCACACTATACAAAGAACAGAAATAAAAAATTCATAGGTGTAGGTCAGAATTAGAATAAACATAAGAAATCGCTGACCTGTCAGCAGATGTCCACAAGTGTGGACCAGATTGTGGTGCAGACCCATACCCCATAATCAAGAATATCTCAGGTTCTAGATAAAAATTACCCAAAACCTAAAATCATTATGCAAGCAGGGTCGGGCCTGCGATTTATGAGGATGCAACACAAGACCAAAGAGTCGGGTTACAGGGAATTCAAGCTCCAAAGGATAATCAATGAATCTGTGCTTGGGTTGGGCATCCTTAGAATAGATGTCATAAGGGTTCTAGTTTGATGGTTTCAGCTTAATTGGAACCCTTAGACTCTGTTTTGTACTTCCTCCGGAGTTAGCTTCCCAGATCAGAACTTCCCAGCTTTTATCCTCCTCATTCAGAATGTTAAATTCCGGGACCTCTTGCATATTAATCACCCCATCTGAAATTTCCAAGTCTAAAAGATGTGGCTGAATCAAAACTGACTTAGGTCTAATTATCTCAGAAACAGAATCATCGATAAGCTCAATGGGGTGTAACAGACAATCAGGGCATTGAATTGAATCCTCCAGAAAATGTGATTCTAGATCCGTAATGTGAGCCCTAATAAGATCAGTTTCGTCAATTATTGGGCTATCAAATGATCTATCAGATTCCTCAGGCCCAATCATCTCACAAAAATCGTGTTCTGTAAACTCACGTGAGACTTCGCAAATTGAATCTTCACCATCGGAGTCAAAGAAATCAAGATCCGTATTAATGTATGTCTCAAAATCATCTGTCACTTTCTGTTCCAAGGAGACATACGTTTCCTCGTACCCTGGCTCAGGGATCTCAGGTGAAGAAATCAGATCATCCTTAATTGGTTGCTCAAATTTAATCTGGTCAGCCTTGTAACACGTGTCTCCCCCAACAGGTGCCTGAACGGGTTCTGAAATTGGCTCTCCTGAAGAGGGTTCATCCTGGGAATCATCCCACGACTGAACTAAAGCAACCATAAATCTCATCCTCAACTATGCTAATTTCCCAAGTAGAAACTCACCTGGGTTCTTATCCTTAACATCCTGGAGCCAATCAACAAATACTTATTCAAGTCATAAATCATTTCAATCAGAGGCTCCAATCTCTCAATGCAAGGTATTGGCTGAAGTTCTAAAGATTGTATGATATTCCTCAAGTTAGCCAGAACCTTTTCTTGAACCTGGTTACCCTGAACCAAATGAGTTAGTTCAGGGTTGGGCGGGTTTGGGATCAAAGCAGGGGAATTAACGAATTGAGATTTGTTATACCCTTCCTGATAATAGGTCATTTCAGATTTCAAAAGGTGTGATGACCTAAAGGCAGTGTAATCAAAGGATGGGTAAGAATCAGTGTATCCTTCTTGATTGTAGATCGTATTAGGTTGTTCATGAAAGGATGATGATCTATAATCGATGTGGCTCTAAGAAGGATAGAAATCACAATCATAGTGTTCAGGGTTAGACCCTAAACGCGGAGGTCAGGAGCTGTATCCCCAATCTGAGTTATCCCAACTAACTGATGGTTGATTACAGTACGAGTCTGGATAATCGTCATGTTGAGGATAATTCAAAATAGGAGGGAAAGAGCAGGAATGCGTGTAATATTTGGAAGGATTCATGAGAGATGGGAGGAAGAAAGGCGCCCTGCAATACAAGCAATCAAACCTGTCCTCAAGTGGGCTAGCCTAATGACCTACAGACTCCCAAAACCCATCTTGAGATAATGGAACGATTTGATCTACTTCTGTCTATTCAATCTAACTAGTTAGAAGGAGGGACTGGAGAGAAGGTTCTTCCCTTGGCTTGTGCCTCCGGTTCCTAGTGTACCCCCCAGCCACCATCATTTGATTCTACTCCCTTAGCTAGACATCAGATTGAACAGTAGAAACAAACTAATCGAAAATAATCTCGCTCTGGGCTCTGAAGAGCGAGTCAAATCCTTAAGGTCATCGTCTACTCTGTTTTATTTACGGCTAGGTTTGAATGTGCTTTGGAATGTGATGGGCCCTTTATATGGGTTGTGCCCTTAATGATTGATTGATTTGTGTGTGTGTGCACAACCAGTGGTTTTCAAGCAAGATTATTTTTTTGATGCGGTGAATTTTAGTGTTCAAATCTTGCTTAGTAGCTTTTAGGATTCAACTTTAGGTGTTTTCAAACAAGTTTTGTTGGCACACCATGTTTTGAAAGTACAGGTGGAGATGTTTTCCTTTAAAACTTAAAAGAATGTGGAGTGCCTGGTAAATCCCTAAGAGTTGAAACTAAGGGGCAGCTACTTGATGAATTGATTTTCATTGAAGTGGTGCAGCCCAATCAACTCAAACAATTGGCCTGTTGCACCACTTAATTAGGCACACAAGTGATTACCTAATCTGATTTCTACTCAATTATGTGTTTGGATGTGTGTACCGGCTCCAAAGATCGGTTTACCGGTTGAGTTTGAAAATCAGATGAGGTTGTGTACCTCTATGAGATTTTTTTTATTTTTTATTTTTAATGTGGAGGTTGGGGCGGGTGTGGGTGTTAAACAACAAACAATCTATCCTTAGAGTTTATAAGAACACCTAGGTTGATTGATGTTTGTGTTATTATGTGGTGAAATGAAATCTAACGGGTGGGAGGTAGGGGTAACTTACAAAACCTTCAACAGCTCTTTACTCCAATCTACCACGTTTGCTCCTCTTAAAAGAGTACCTGCAATCGCAATAAGAAAGGAGAGAAGTGAGGTAAATGATTTGTAAGTTAGAAAACGCGAAGAAAAAATCAAATATCGTTGCCTCCCTGGCAATGGTGCCAAAATGTTGAACGTCGAGTTGCTACGTTAACGTGTTCGATTTTGAAAGACCTTTCGTCGTAGTATGAAAGTGAAGAACTCGTGTTCAACAAATAAAATTTATACTAGAATGGAAATCTTGGGTCGAACTCAGGGAGGTGGACGTCTGATTAAAAAAAAAAGTGTTTGTTTTATTTGTCATGAAGTAAATTAATTGATTAGAATTATGTAACTATTTACAATAAATATAAGAGAGAGAGAATAAGAGAGAGAATAATACAAACAAAAATCAAAAGAGATATAGAATGCACATGGAATTCATTATCGAAGGGATTGTTCATTACAAAAATATTACTACTAGAAAGTGGGAAAATGATTACACTAGAAAGCAGTAAATCTTTTCCAAGCAGTAAAAAGAATGGGGAGAGAGATATCCTCCTTGACGATCGCTTGGAGGACAAGCTGGCAGGGATGACGCCTGGACAAAGGAGGATGGAGCAGGACGAAGGAGAACGAAGCAGGAAGAACGGGAATGGGGCAGCATGTCATCGTCGTCGTCGCAGGATCCACTTCCGAAAGGGGGATGAAAAATTGACTTTATCTCGCGAGAAGAACCTGGGTGTGGGACAAGCTTCTCTTGAGCTTTGGAGAGGGAGAGAAGAGAAGGAAGGGATGAAAATTTCGTATGGAGGGGGTCTCCTTTTATAGTTGCAAGGAGTGGAGGCATTTTGGTCATTCCATTTTTAAAAACATTAATTTAGGACCTTTAGTGATGGATAAAACCATCGCTAAAGGTCTGAGCATGGGCTTAGTGGGCGGCACGCGGGCACCCGCTCGCTTGCCCGCACGTGTAACGCACGTACACGTCTAGCCAATCTCAGCCGTCTGATCGTGAGATCGGATAGCTTAAGTCGCGCCTTCGCCCACTCCTCAGCGCGCGCTCACTCGTGTACGATCCCACGTCACGCACGGGCGTGTAATGGCGTGCGGGGCGGATTGGGTGTGCGCGACCATTCGATCGTGATCGAGTGGCTAATCGCGCCCGCTCGCCTGCACCGCTCGCCCCCTCCTTGCATTTCGAATGCGCGCCGCCTGCTTGCGATAAAGCATTCGCCCGCTGCGCTATGGAGGAGAGTTGGTCACGGAGATGATTTTAGCGGCGCATGCTCATGGCCATTGGATCAAGATCCAATGGCCTAGATCACACATCAGATTTTCTTTGGAGAGGCAGCGGTGATCCTGAGGGTCAGTTGGATGGCTGAGATGGCACCATGTGGCGCCATCTAAGCCGTCCATCTTCTGGATGATGTAGCTGGTGCCACGGTTGTCAGATTGAGTCGATTTTCGTGCCATTAGGCTGCGATCATCAATTTGAATCCATCCGTGTGGTCGGATTTGTCATTTGAAGTGCAGATTCACACTATCTTGGCCCTTGATCTTCTAAGGTTCCCCGGTCACTATCTAATGCTACAGATGTCTGATTAGGGCGATCTTGGAGTCGCAGAACTCCAATCGTCGCCCTGATCACATCTGTATGGTTGGATCTTTGATTCGAGGCCCCGATAAAAAATTTGCCCTGTCCATGAACATAAAAGGAGACAATTAACCTCCATTTTATTCAAACTACTCTAAATGCAAGATGATGCATGTTATGCAATATTTAGAGCATGCAATGCAATCCTATGCTTAAGAACATGCATAAATAGACATCTTAAGTAGTGTAAACATGTTTACATCAGTCACGCTTACAATTTAGGCATGCGCATCCATAGCCATTGGATGCACATCCATCGGTGGAGAATCATCCAAGAAGAGAGGGCACGGCAAGTGCAGCGGCTGGTTGGGCGACTGAGATGGAGCCACGTGGTGCCATCTTGGCCGTCCATCTTCTGGATGATGTAGATGGTGCCACGGTTGTCGGATTGAGTCAACTTTAGTGCTATTAGGCCGTGATCGTCGATCTAAATCCATCCGTGCGGTCGGATTTGTTGTTTGAAGTGTAGATTCACACCATCTTGGCCCTTGATCTTCTAGGATTCCTCGATCTCTATCTAATGCTACAGATGTCTGATTAGGGCGATCTTGGAGTCGTTGAACTCCAATCATCACCCTGATCACATCTGTACGGTTGGATCTTTGATCCGAGGCCCCGATAAAAAGTTTGCCCTATCCATGAACATAAAAGGAGACAATTAACCTCCATTTTATTCAAACTAATCTAAATGCAAGATGATGCATGTTATGCAATATTTATAGTATGTAATGCAATCCTATGCTTAAGAACATGCATAAATAGACATCTTAAGTAGTGTAAACATGTTTACATCATACCCCCATGCCTACCTTTTGCTAGTCCCTAGTGAAAACTATATGCTATTTATAAAAGAATTTGGTTCGATTATTTGGGCATGAGTTATTTTCAATCATTAAGAAAATATTTACTTATGATCTGGACTTTCGAAGACACAACAGTGCCCGGGTATCTACCAAAATACAGATCATCTCAAGCCCTCGCCTTATTCAAAGAAAGAAATTTCTTTATCTCGTTTTCCTTTTTTCTAATTTTTTTTGGATTTTCAAGTTTTAGGGTTTAAGAGTGGCTTTCTACGGCCATTCAACTCACCTAAGATTTAATGAGAACCCTAAGTTCTAAGCATCTTATTGTGAATGTGATAGACTCATTGATCGGTAGTTAAAATGGACTTTGGATTTCTACGCCTCTAGGTGACCTTAAAAAGAGAATTCTGCCTAATGGTGTATCTTTACAACCGGTAGCTTTCTCCCTACTTTTATTTTTACGAGGTCAACACAAGGGTGAATCCAATATATATCTCCCCATTTTATTCTACTCCTTTGCTTCTTCCTAAGTGTTTTCAGAATTTTCAGTTCATTTGTTGAGCTGGGTTCTAGACAACCGATCGATGAGCTATTACCACCGACAACTTGGCAACCATACTCGTGAGGTGAAGTGTGGCTTATTTCTTTTTTCTTCTTTTCTTTTTTTCCTTTTCTTTTCTTTTCTTTTTTTTTCACTTTCTTTTCTCTTTCTTAAGTAGGTGACTTCCCTGGTCTAAGTTTTACCTAAAGGTAGCAAAAAAAGAGAAAGGTCCTGTGATTGGGCTCTGGACAACCTACCTATGGGTTGTTGCCTATGATAACTTGCCAGCCATATCACCCTAAAAGGTTCATTAGCTACCCAATTTCCGTTAAAATCACCGAACAATGAGTTAGTGCAAAGAAAGTGTGTAGATGCTTTAGGCTTGAAGTTCCCTCAAATTAGAGGGCGGGTTGATAAGTCATGTACTTATCACCCAAACTTATTTACTCTAACTAGAATAGAATTCGGGTTGGCGAGGACTCAAAAAATAAATCCACATTTTAATGGATAGATAGGCTGATTAAGTCCAAAGACTTGAAGGGTCTTTATGTTCAAATCATAATACAGTATTTCCTAAGATTGAAAATTTTCTTAAACCCAAGTTCTCTTTCCTAATTCCAATTTTTTTTTTAATATAAATCTACGGAGCTGACGAAATAATTCAGCGATGAATATCCACCAAATCAAAGAGGTCGCCTCCCTAGCAACGGTGCCACATGGCGTTAGCTCAAAGTGGGTCGAGGCCATCCCAGCGAGACGTGCTGACCCTAAGACCGTCATCTCTTTCGTACGGCAGAATATCCTCGTGAGGTTCGGAATACCCTACGCTCTGATTAGCGATGGGGGAAGCCACTTCATTCACACCCATTTCAGGTCTCTATTAAAGAAATACGGGATACATCACTGCATAGCCACCCTGTATCACCTGCAGACCAATGGGCAGGCTGAAGTGTCTAATCGTCAGATCAAGCCGATTCTCCAGAAGACGGTTAGACTAGATAGGAAGGACTGGTCTGACAAATTAATCAATGCACTCTGGGCATATCAGACCGTATACAAGGCCCCACTCGGAATGTCACCATATCGCATGGTATATGACAAGGCCTGTGACCTTCCTGTAGAGCTAGAACACCGCTCCTTTTGGGTGGTGCAAAAATGCAACCATAACCTTGATGCAGGAGGTCAAGAACGGAAACTCCAGCTCAGCAAATTAGAAGATATCCGACGGGAGGCCTATGAGAATGCATTGATATACAAGGATAAAACCAAGGCCTTTCATGACCGCCACATCCGTAGGATAGTATTCATTCCCAACAGTGTGTCTGGTTGTTTGATTCACAGCTAAAACTATTTACGAGGAATCTCAAGTACAAATGGACTGGCCCGTATGTTGTGATGCAACCATATCCTAATGGGGCAGTCCTGATCAAGGACCGAAAATCTGGGCATATATTCACGGTAAATGGCCAGCGCCTCAAGCCATTTTTGGCCCAGGAACCTCCTCCACCTGACAAGATTATTCATCTTATTGAGGATGTGTGATTGAGTGCTTACCCAGCTGGAGGCGTTAAACTCAGCACGTATAGATACCATTCACTCCACATTCCACCATCATTTATATATAACCATTTTTATACATAGCATACCTTTTATTTAGCATAGTTTCTTTCTGCATAATGCATGCAGACAGGTTGGCTGTTGCTGATTGTAAATTTTCAGGAGCAATTCCAGGTGACTTCTACCCACTCATCTTCTGTCAAATTTATTTTCTTTTACATTCATGCATGAGGACATGCAAGAACTTAGGCATGGGGGGGTAGATACAACAAAATTGAAAAATTTTTATTCCAACATTTAGGAAAAACCTCGGAGCTGCATGTAAAATGTACTTTAGGACCCTAAATAAAAGAACCACCGACTCCACCTCCAATTCTCACATTGGAGCGAGAAATCATCCGCAACAGCTGCTTCCGACTCACCTGCTCACCTTTTGTTCTAAATTTAGGGTCAAGCTGATTGTAACCCGATATAGGAATTTCACGAAGTACAAATTATACGAGGTTAATTGTTCGTAGCATATATACATATTTCATTCATGAATAAGATTATTTTATTAAGAGAATGCATTAGGGATTCTATCCCCTAGTTGATTCCTATAATCTGGAATCTAGTACAACTTTTCACAGACACATAGAATTTGCAATGGATTCATGGTGAAGTCTGATAAACGTCTTCAGTCTGTCAAGAAGAAGTAGTGCTTCTTCACCAAAACCCCTGGAGAATGTTTTGGGAGTCAGGTAGATTTTTCTTCCAAAAATCCACCAAATAGTGTGAGTGTACTGGTGCTCTAAGATTTGTGCAAGGAATCTGGAATCTTAGATAATTAGGTGATGATACTCAAAGATTAGGCATAGTTTTCACTCTCGGTTCTCGCGTATACATTTTTGTGTGAAATACTAAGAGCCACCAAACAAGGCAATACGCGGAGAGCAAGTTTTCATAAAACTAGGGCTAAGGTGGATGGTTATGACCATTTTTTATGGAATCCTCGGCTGAAGGAGGATATTGATGCCAAGGTCAGAAATACACCATCCTATCCATCCCTTCCAGTGCCATGAGTAGGCACTTTAACCAAATAAGCCACTCAAGGTCTCTTGAGTACCACCAATCCCTAATAATGCTTCTTCAATAAAGTTCATGAATGTGTGCTAGTTGTATTATGTTGAAAAAAAAAATTGAAAAGAAAGAAAAATTGAAAAAATTAGAAAAAGTAGAAAAAGCAAAAAAAAAAAAGAGTGAATACTTAGTTCAGTTACATTGAGGTAGTACCACAAAATAAATTTGAGATCCACCAAATATGGCCTTAACCCACCTTTCTTGTGTTTCTGACCGCCCAAATATTGGCTGAGGAATTCTGACTTAGTGTTGGGGTTATGGAAACTCAATTAAAGTGTTAATGCCAAGTGAGACCATCAAATACAAATCATATATGTGAATCTGGTAAGATTGTGAGCTCTAAAAAGAAAAGAAAAAGAAAAAGAGAGGATAGAATGAATACAAAGGAATTAGAAGGGAGCATAATTTTTCTCGTCTTTCTCTGAGTTGAGTTACTTAGTAGTCTGGGAATCTAGATTCTGTAGTACTAGTCTCTACGTAGCACCAAGCGAGAGTGAGCCACCAATTATATAATCTTTTCCCTCAGAGATTCTCTACCTAAGCCTAAAGCCAGGGTGAAATTCATAGAATATTTTGAATACACCATGGGAAGAAGTCTTCCTATCCTGCTAGAATTTTTACTAGGGGTCAAGTACAGGCTTTAGAGGTGTATTAGTTTTTCACTCGAATCTGTTGCAAAAGCTACATAGCGACACTTTCACAACTATCTGGATTTCTAGAGCATAGGATGGAAACAAAGAAGAGAAAAATCTCTATGCATACACTTGGTAAAATAATCAGTCCCTTAGGGACCCTTGCTATAAATAATTTAGTCTTGCATTTGCTAAGGACTAGCAAGATTTAGGCATGGGGGTATGATTGCGCAGTAATCATAGGTCTTAATTGACCTATATTAGGCTAGAACATAGCATAAGTTAGGGTTATTCATGCATGCGTAAGCATTATCTGCATCTTTGCTGCTTTCCTTTAGCTATGCAGAAAATAATGTTATAATATGCCGATGAAGTGCATTATGTCGATTGCAGGAAATAAGCTGATTTAGAGCTGGATCTGAAGTTGGATCAGGAATAATGGGAGTTGCAGCAAAGCTGGAGCAGAAGGCTTAGTTTAGATATAGGAACAATACTGTAAGGGGATTAAAGGTTTGCTATTCTATTAAGTAGAAATAAAGCAGTAAAATGTGAAGAGCTTAGGTCCACCCTAGCCCTAGGATAGCCTAGAGACTTCCCCAAGCCTTAGCCACCCTTAGATTAAGTCACAACACCCTAGGAAGCCCTAAAACCCTAGTTTCAACCCTTATCTGGATGCCTAGATAAGTTATAGGACCTCCAGTACCCTTAGCCATCTCCCACACACCTCAAACGCACTTCTGCAGTGTTATTAGACGTCTAGACACTTTGTCAGACATCCAATTTCTGCAGAATACCCAAAATAGAATCTTGATTTCCCCCTGACTCAGATTGGACGTCTAGAACTGAAGTCTGGACTTTTGATTTTTGAGTATAAGTCGTCTGATCACATTATTGGATGTCTGATACTGATCTCCAGTCCTTGTTTTGAGATTCAAGTCTTGATCTTGGATCTCTAGCTCCCTAGACCTAATTCCAACCCCATAGGAACCTAAATTAAGGTGTCCTAACCCTAGTACATCACCTCTAGACCTACCTAAGGACCTAATTAGGTCCTCACCAAACCTAATTGACTTAGATCAAAGTCAATTACGTTCACCTAAGTCAATTGGACTCATTGAGTCCAATTGAGCTTAGATCTCAACTCACACAAGTTCAATTGGACTTGGTGAGAGTCCAATTGACCTAAACCCAACCTAATTGACTTATTTCACTCTCAATTAGGTTCACACTCATTCAATTAAACTTAGGTTAAGTTTAATTGCATTTTCCCCTTAGCAATTAGGGTTTGTAACCCTAATTCAAGACCTACAGCTACCCAAACCCCTTAGGACTTAACCCATCCCACCTAGCCACATAGAGCATGACCACACACACACACACACGCACACTTCTCTAGAGTTCTCTTGAACTCTCTTTCATGTGGCGCCACCTCTTGGTTGCCAAAATTAGCAACCAAGAGGCATTCAAAATGAGATCCATAATTTTTGGATCTCAAAACCTCTTGCCTGGCCACTCTTGGAATCTCTCTAAAGAGTTCCGCACCTCTCTAGAGAGAAGCCATTGAGTCGATAAAAAGTCCCCACGGGCGGCCAAGTGACCCCATTCACATCCTTGGCTTCCATTGGCACCACTCACCTCATTAGCTCCATGCACGCCCACCTTCACTTAGGTCAGCTACTCTGCCTCCACGAGCTCACCACCATCATGGAGGACATCATGTCGGGATGCTGGATCAATCCTCCCTCTCCCCAAGGATTGGTCTAAGCTACATTGGCCACACCTCATTCTCCTCCCGACCACTCCAAGGCCATCAGGGACCACCCCTGAATGCCCCCTACTCTGCTAGATTTAGTTTATGCTCTCCATAATTTTTATTGCTTTTATTACTGCTTAGTAGCATAGTCTTAACTTCTCCCCCAATGATGCATGCGAAATCCCCCCATTGATTCTTGTATGCAATCATTTTCTGGTAGCTAGATTTCCGTTTCAAGCATTTATGTACAAGCTTTCCTCTAAATTTCTTGTGCAAACAACTCTCCAATGGAATGAATGAAAATGCATTTTTATATATATATAAATCTCTATATGTTTGAAATCACCATGAGCTTAATAATTGTCATTCTTTTTGCGTGATTCAAGTTGCCTATTTTCAATTGTTTATCTACTCACAACAAGCATGTCGTTTCCCGAGGATATTGAAAATCTAACGATAGATGCTTTCTCCATAAATAGTCACCACCTCACCAGAATCGTGCGCACAGAAACTCACACGTTCACCTTCATAATTTATTTGACGCACGCACACGTAATCCGAGTTAATAACAGAAGTGGTGAAGTTTTAGTTAGGAGATTGGAAACCAGCATGCGTTTGTAAACGAAGTAGAGTGACAAAAAGATCGATTTCAAGAGTAAAGCAAGCACCTCCTAGAGATGACCGACCATGACTCAAGTCTCCTAATTTCTATGAACTTATTTTTGATGAACGTTTTTATGCAACTATACTACGATTTGCAACGACTTTCAAATGCATGAAAACGACTTCCGTCAGCTCCCTACACCAGAAAATCATTGTTTTCTTCTTCTTCCTCTACTGTTAATATGGAAAACACAAGAAACCGTCAAAAAAATTTTGCTTCCTCATCTAACCCATCAGCCGACCCACAAGCTGACTTCCCCATCCCTAACCTCCTTTATTTATAATAGCCAGAAAATGCTATAAGGCCAAGTGGCCCTCAAATCCAAAATTAAAATGCAAATCCCTTTGCCCTTATGGTCCACCATTTGGTTCGACTTTAGCAAAATCAAGAAAATTTGGCTAGGACTGTGACAAACCTAGCCAACCAAGGGCAAAACTCGCCACCCCATCAATAGCCTGTCATTCCTCTTGAGGATTTTTATGATCCTTCCAATTATGAGAAAAGACCTAGGGTGGTAATACCACAATGGGATTTTGAGATCAAACTAGCTAGTCTAAACCTAATCAAACATTTTCATGGTCTTCTGAGAGAGGACTCTTTCTGTCATCTCCAGGAATTAACTGTCCTATCTCAAGCCACTCGTTCCCACAATGTGCAGGAAGACATGTAGCTCATGAGACTTTTCCTTCTCTCTTTAAAAGATAAAGCTTCACATTGGTTTAGATCAGTTGGGCACCCTATCACCACCTGGCCCCAATTAAAAAGTGCTTTTCTTAAAAAAAAATTCTGATTAGTCACACTAATGCATTAAGAAGATCCATAACGACCTTTCAACAAAAAAGTGGTGAACCCCCCATGAGTCTTGGGAAAGATTCCAAGAGCATATTAGAAGTTGCCCCCACCAAGAAATTCCACAATGGCAGCTAGTGCAGATCTTCTATCACGGATTAGAAGATCAATTAAAGAGATTCGTGGATGCCCTATATGGGAGCAATTTCCTTAATAAAGACGCTGAAAGTACCTACCTCCTTTTTGAAGAAATGAGTGGAAACTCATTTAATATGACTTCAATGGACACTTTCGGTAGAACCCAAAATCCGAGACTCGGAATCAATAAAATTGACTCCAAATCTACCTCTGTTCCAGTCACTCAAGATGATCTACACATGATAGCTTAATGATTGGACCAGATGCAAATCCACCAGAAAAAAATGGAAGAAAAGCTCACTCACAAGTAAGCTCCACACCTTAACTCTCCACACCCTAACTCTCTACACCTTCTCAAAAGAGAAAATCTGCACAACATTGATGCCACACCTACTGGTCAGTAGTTTTCTACTAATTTTACACAAGATATGATTGGGAATTTTGATTACTTGAATCAAAATATTCATGATCCCACCACTAAAAATATCTGTGCTCTCCAAGAGAAATTTAGAAACCCCTCCAACACCTACATTCAAAATTAGAGGACCAACCTGAATCCCTCTTAGAAAGCTCCAAACCCGATTTTGTTTCCCAAACAAAAGCAATTTGGGAATTATGGGCAACCCGCATATCAACCTGGGCAATCCAAGGAAGATATTAACACCTAGGTCATGAAGACTCTATAGGGTATGTAGAATCAAATGATGGAAGTAGCTCGCATGATAACCAACTTGCAACATCAAGTTAAGGTTACTCTTGATCATAGACCTACTGTCAAACTGCCTTCCCAACCCATTCCCAATCCCAGCAATCGACGAAATTAGTTTCAAGGTAGATATACCAGTTAGCCCATTCACCCAGCACCTCAGCAACCCTCAGGTTTCAATCATAGTCAAGCTTCCCGTCCTCCTCCTAGAAATAATCATACTACAAATGCAGTTACTTTGAGAAATGGGAAAACCACTCAAGATCCTTGCCAGATACAGAAACCCACTTCAATGAAAAATAGATAAACTCTTCTCCCTCTTCCTCTGACCTTGTTTAGGAACCAGAAAATGCAAAAAAGGGAAGCCCAATACCCCTTCCACAAGCCCTTCACTCTTCACACAAAGAAAAAGAAGTCCGAGTCTACTGATAAGGAATTAATGGATCTCTTTGGGCAAGTAGAAATTAATATCCCTCTCCTAGATGCCATAAAATATACCCCTACCTATGACAAATTTTTGAAAGATTTGTGTACTCCCGAAAGGTAACCTTGAAACCTAGGAAAGGTGATCCTTCCAGAGATAGATAGCTCAGTTGTGTAGAGTAAACAACCTCTTAAGAGAAAAGATCCAAGTGCAGCCCTGATTCAAGTGGTCATTAATGACACCTCTTTTGATCATGCCTTACTGGATCTTAATGCCTCAATTAATCTTATCCCCATGGTAGTTTTTGAGGAATTTAAGATCGGAGAATTAAAGCCTATTGAGGTTACTCTTCAATTAGCAGACCGATCTACAATCAAACCAAGGGGAGAGGATGTTATTATTCCTGTAAAAATTGTCTATTTGTTGTAGACTTTTTAGTCCTAGAAATAGAGGTACCGGAAGCTTTAAAGTATGCCCCTATAATTCTTGGAAGACCATTCCTAGCCACCACTCGCACCAATATTGATTGTGATTCTAGTAAGATAAAGATCATGTGTGGCAGTGAATCTAATACCCTAGATATTTTCCACGCTTCTAGGAGAATCCAAGAACCTGATTTCTTTAATGACTTGGATTCAGAAATTGAAAATACAGTGGAGGAAACAAAGTAGATTTCATACACGGGTTCCTATTTTGCAATTAACATGGATCCTGAATAATCCACTTCATCCCACCCTCCCACTCAACCACACATTCTTTTGCTAACACTCTAGCTGGCCCCTTCCCTCTTACTTCACCTCTAACTCCTAAGGTAGAAACTCTATTAGAGTCAGGCCCTCAACTTGAGCTCAAATCTTTGCCTGACTCCCTTAAATATGTTTTCCTCAGCCCAAATCTGACTATGGCCCTGATTATCAACTTTGGAATTATTGGGGCACAAAAGGAAAAACTTCTCTAGGTTTTGAGCAAACATAGAAAAGCTATTGATTAGACCCTTTCTAACCTTAAGGGTATTTATCCATCCTATTGCACCCATCGCATCTATCTAGAGGACGATTCTTGCCCCTTCCGCCAACCATAAAGGTGCCTAAACCCGACTATGCAGGAGGTGGTGAAAAAGGAGATTATCAAGTGGCTTGATGCTGATATCATCTACCCCATTTCTAATAGCTCCTGGGTTTGTCCAATTCAAGTCGTTCCTAAGAAGGCTGGACTAACAGTTGTCACAAATGGACAAGGGGAAACTATAGCCACTAGGACTACTTCTTCTTAGCACGTGTGCATTGATTACAGAAAATTAAACACCACCACCAAGAATGACCATTTTTTGCTCCCTTTTATTGATCCAATCTTGGAGCAATTAGCCGAACATGATTACTACTATTTTCTTGATGGTTACTCCAGCTATAATCAAGTAGTAGTCCATCTTCAGGACTAAGACAAAACTACATTTACCCAGCCCCTTGGAACCTTTGCTTTCCGAAGAATGCCCTTCGGTCTTTGTGATATAAACACATTTATTGAGGGTAAAATGCCTATTCATGCATGTTCCTAGGCTTAGATTTGCATTTCATGTTATAAATATTGCATAGCATGCATCATTCTACATTTAGAGTAGTTGTATATAATTTAGGTTAATTGCATCCCTTTTGTGATCAGGAGAGAAGCATATTTATTTCGGAGCTTTGAATTGATGATCCGACAATACGGATCTGATCAAGATGACTATCAGAGTCCAACGCCTCTGAAATCCCCTCGATCGGAGTCCTGTAGCACCATATACAGTCCTAGGAAGATCAATGGCCAAGGGACTAGAAGACATAATTTAGAGCTTCAAATGATAAATCCAACCATGCGGATGGATTCAAGTCGATGATCGCAGCCTGACGGTGTGAAAATCGACCTAATCCGACCTCTGTAACAACCCCCACAACAAAAAGAAGATGGACGACCCAGATTGCGCCACGTGGCGCAGCCTAGGCTGCCCAGCGCATGCACGAGCCACCGCACACGCACAGGCACGCATGCGCACAGTGCAGCACCAGTGCATGAGCATGCACGCGCATGGCAAAGAGAGGTAGGGACAACGTGTGCCAGCGACGCATGAGCTGGCCTACAGCAACACATGAGCTGGATCTACAGCGGCGCTTACAGCCGTCGCTAATTCCTCACCCGCCAGCAAAGGTAGCTGTGGGTATGAGCAGGCATGAACTACCTACAGCGATGATTCTAGCGACGGCCTGGATGTCACTAATGGTCCCATACATATTTTTGCCTCTTCTCCACTATAAAAGGACCTACACCCCCTCCCTTCCAAGCCATCTCACCTACTCTACTCCCACATACTCCCAAGCTCTAGCAAGCTTACCAACACTCCATTAGAGCTTGTTCTCAAGCTCCCAAGGCTCCTATTAGTGTAACAAACCTTTGCATCACCAAATATTTGTCCATCTTCCCATCTCAATTGATAGGTCGCCTTGGAGCCGTCCTCCCACCTCCATTCCAGTAGGAGATCATCTCCGTCTTCTCACCTCCATTCCGGAGCCACACCGAATCTTTCCTCAACCCGACATCCTCTTGCATCTCACCTTCGTCGTGTCGCTTCCAACCTCCTTCGTCCGAGCTTCCGTCAGGTGCCGTCGTCTTGCCGAACAGCTGATTCGGGAGATTTCCTCTCACCTCCTATCCTTTTATGCTTTTGTAGATTATTGTAATAGACATTAATGCAATACATCACATTTAATTCCATCTCTATCTTGTGATTCCTTGCCTTTTATTTCAAAAACACAAAAAAATAACAAAACCCTAAAATACCAAAAACAAACAAAACTAAGCACGATTTTCAATTAAAGTAAACGTCACCTCCCTATGTTCAACTCGGGACTCACTTTTCGAGTTTTAGTATAAATTTTATTTGATCGACATGTTTTGCAACTACAACGACGGGTTACTTGTAACCTCGATTTCATACTTGCAAAACACGTGTGACCATTTTGGCGCCGTTGCTGGGGAGGCAACAGAATTTGCTTTATTGTTTTCTATGCTTCTCTACATTTACATAACACTAACCCCGCTTATCTCTAATCTATTATCTTGTAAGTACCCTAGCATGGAGATCCAAGTGCGGTAGATCAGAGTAAAGTGTAGGTAGAGTGTTTTGTAAGTGTCCCCCACACCACCCCACCTTAATTTTCATTCCATAACCTACTAACTCAAACCCAAATCAACTTAGGTGCTTTTTATAAACCCTAGGATAGATTTAGTTGTTTGTTAGCCACCTCCACTCACCTCGTCATCCACATAAATAAAAAAATAATAAAAGTGTTATCTGATTGTGGGATTTTCTGAAAGCTACACACTTAACACGCACTACTTCTTATCCTAAGGCGCATAATCACTTTGATTCTACCACTTAACCGGGATCTAACCCATGGACTCGGTACACTTCAACTAAATACACATAAGTGAGTAGAAATCTGAATAGGCTAAGCATTCTTGTGTGCCTTAACTAAATGGTGCAATAGGCCAATTGATTGAGCTGTTTGGGCCGCATCACTCAATCTAAAACTGATCCATCAAGTAGCTTACCACTTAGGGTTGATTCTTAGGGCTGAACCAGACACTCCACATTATTTTTTATTTTTAAAGGAACATATCATCACCCGTTCTTGCAAAACTTGAAGTGTTCTACTAAACCTTCATTGAACCAACTTAAGAATTAAACCCTAAAAGCTACTAAACAAGGTTAAATCCTAAAAGACAAATCATCAAATAACCTTGTTTGAGAACCCTGGTTGTGCACGCACACACATTTTAACCGATCATTAAGGGCACAACCCATCTAAAGGGCCCATCACATTCCAAGACCATGATCATCGCAAACCTAACTAAAACTGAGTAGATATTGGCCTTAAGGATTGATTCGCTCTTTGGGGCTCAGACTGAGATTTTTTCGATTAATATACTTTTGCTGGTCCATCTGATGTCAAGCTAGGGGAGCAGCATTAAACGATTGTGGCTGGGGGATACACTAGGAACCGGAGGCATAAGCCAAAGGAAGAACCTTCTCCCTAGTCCCTCCTAACTAGTTGGATTGACCAGATAAAAGTAGACCAAATCGTTTATAATCTCAAGACAGGTCCTAGGAGTCTGTAGGTCTTTAGGCTACCCACATAAGGATAGGTTTGGTTGATTGTATTGCAGGGCACCTTTTCTCTTCTCCATTTTGCCTCCTTTTCTACCATGTACCCTTCCACATCCTACACACATTTCACATCCTACCCTCCTATCACCACTTATCCCTAAGATGATTACTATCCCAACTTGACTTGTAATTACCCAACCACTAACCGGGATGACTTTGATTGGGGATATGAATCTGGACTTCATTGTATAGGGCCTAACCCTAGACAACAAGACTATGATTACTATCCTTCCCAGAGCTACAATGATTATAGATCTCGATCCTTTGATGGTCAAACCAACTTGATCTACAATCAGGAAGGATATGATGATTATAACACCTACCCTACCCAGAATATAGGTCACCACCATTCTTTGAACAACTCGAGATGATCTACTTTCAGGGAGGAACCCAAGAACCTCGACATCTTGACTCCCCTAGATTTAACCCAAACCCACCAAAACCTAAATCAAACCAGGTGAACTAGATCCTGGATAGGGTGTTGGCTAACTTGAGGAACATCATCCAATCTTTAGAAACTCAGCCAACACCATGCATTGAAGCACTGAAGCTTATGATCAAAATGATTGATGAACTTAATAGTTCTTTATTGGATTTGCTCCAAAGTGCTAGGGATAGGGACCTGGGTGAGTTTCTTCTTGGCAAATTGTCGAGGTTGAGGATGAAATTTATGGTTGCCCTAGTCAAATCTTGGGATGATTCTCAAGATGAACCCCCTTTACGTGAGCCAATGTCTGAACCTACTCAGTCACCTGTCAAGGGGGATACATATTCTGAGATTCGAGATGACCAGGTTGGGCTAGAGCAACCCTTTGAGGATGAATCGAGTTTCTCACCCGAGATCCTAGAGCCAGGGAATGATGAAAAATATGTCTCCATGGAACATGAAATGACATATGATTTTGAGACATATATAAATGAGGATCATGGATTCTTTGATTCTGAGGGTAAGGAATCTCTTAGTGAAGTGTCACTTGAGCATAAGGAAGATGATTTTAGTGAGACAAATGGGCTTGAGGAGCATGACGAACCATTTGATAGCCCAGTCATCGAAGATTTTGATTTGATTGGGGCTAATGTGGAGGATTCGAATCCTCATTTACTTGATGATTAAATCAATGACCCCATTCATCAACTGCACCCTAAAGAGCTGACTTCTGAGATCATTGTACCCAAGTCAATCTTGATTCAGCCACGAGTTTTGGACTTGGGAGAATTATATGGGGTGAATGATATGCTAGAGGTCCCGAAGCCTGAGCCCTTGATGTTGGAAGATAGAATTGTTGAAATAAAAATTTGGGAGGCTAATTCTGAGGGAACTTTGATTTTGGATCTAAGGGTACTTATTGACTTGAAACCACCTTCTACTAGGACCCTTACGATATCTTTCACGTGAAACCCATGCTCGAAATAATTAAGTATTTTTCTGAGCTAGATGTTAAGTGGGCAATCGCACCTATTGAACCATCTTTACCCGTTGTCCAACACTTTGGTCTTGGGTTGCACACCACTAAACCGCAAACCCAGCCCCGTAAACACAACAACCTTAGGTTCTGGGTTATTTTCATCCAGAACTTGAGAACCACTCGACCCTAGGCATGGGTCAGCACCATAATCTGGTCCACATCTGTGGACATCTTCTGCAGACGGGTTTTAGGATCAACCTTTTGATTTTGATTCTGACCCGCACTTATGAATTCTCAATTTCTTCTTTGTATGTATGTTATACCTAGCTGAAGGAATTAAACTTAGCGGGTGTGTATACACTCTTCTCTTTGAGGAGCTAACTGGATTTTCACGACACTCAGGTGATATTTTGTTTGCTCCACCCTTTTCTTGTCTTTATTTTTACAATGACATTGCATCCTTTAGGCATGGGGGGGTGGATAATCAATTCCTGAAATCATTATGTTAACTCTGTAGAATTTCCTATAGTTTCTTATAAAATTAAAAAAAAAAATGAAAAATTGAAAATGATATAAAAAGAAATTAGGAAAAGAGAAATTAGGCATTTGGAAGTTATTAACATTAGGAAATAATATGAGAGGACCTAGACACTTAGACTCTTTAGGTCTTCGGGCTTAATTAGCCTGGGTGTTCACTCGAATGTGGGCATAGTCTCGAGTCCTTGCCAATTCAAATTCATTTTTAGTTTGGTTAATAAATTGGGATGATAAGTATGCGACTTGTCAACCTACCATCTAATTTGGGGGGATTTTAGCCTAAGCACCTACACACATTTTCTTGCACTGACTCACTTTTTGATGGTTTCTTCAAAAATCGGGTAGCTAATGATCTATCTAGGGTGGTATGGCTGGCAAGTTGTCGATGGTAACAGCTCATCGACCGGTTGTCCAGAACCTAGTCACAAGACCATTTTCATTGTACTACCTTTAAGTAAATCTTAGATCAGGAAAGCCACCAACTTAAAAAAAAAAGAAAACAAAAGAAAGAAAAGAAACAAAAATATAGAGAAAAAATTGAAAAAGGAGAAAATAAAAAACCAAATAAAACCACACTTCACCGCACGAGTATGGCTGGAAAGTTGTCGGTGGTAATAGCTCATTGGCTAGTTGTCCAAAACCCAGCTCACAAAAGAAAAATGCACAATAATTCCCAAAATATTTAGGGAAGAAGCGGGGGAGTACAATAAACCTGGGAGATATACACTGGGTTCACCCTCGTATTGACCCCATAAATAAAAGTAGGGAGAAAGCTATTGTTCGAAAAGATAAACCTCTAGGCAAGGTCACCTAGGGTCGTAGAAACCAGAAGTCCATTTTAACGGTCGCCTAGTGAGTCCACTATTTTCACAAGATGCTTAGCACTTAGAATCCTTTTCGAGTCTCGGGCAAGTCTGGTAGCCATAAAAAGTTATCCTAGAACTCACAAACTCCAAAAGTACAAAAAAATTGGAAAAGAAGAAAAATAATAAAAAAATGAATCTTCCATTTTCGAAAAAGGCGAGGACTTGGGCAGTTTGCATTCTAGCAGGCACCTGGGTACTTTTGAGTTTTCGTATTTTAGGACCTTAGTTGAAATTTTCTATTGTTAATAAATGACTTAGGCCTAAGCGATCTAATCCTAATTCTGCTTTTATAGATAGCATATAGTTCAATTTTGCTAGGGACTAGCAAAATATAGGCATGGGGGTATGATATAAACACATTTGTTGAGGGTAAAAAGCCAATTCATGTATGTTCCTAGGATTAGATTTGCAATTCATGTTATAAATATTGCATAGCATGTATCATTCTACATTTAGAGTAGCTGCATATAATTTAGGTTAATTGCATCCTTTTTGTGGTCAGGAGAGAATGATATTTATTTCGGAGCCTTGAATTGATGATCCAACCATACGAATTAGATCAAGATGACGATCGGAGTCCAACACTTCTAAAATCACCTCGATTGGAGTCCCGTAGCACCATATATAGTACGAGGAAGATCAACGGTCAAGGGACTAGGTGACATAATTCGAAGCTCCAAATGACAAATCTGACCGTGCGGATGGATTCGAGTTGACAATCGTAGCCTAACGATGCAAAAATCGACTTAATCCGACCTTTGTAGTAGCCTCTGCAACAAAAAGATGGATGACCCAGATTGTGCCATGTGGCGCAGCCTAGGCCACCCAGCGCACGCACACACCACCGCATGCACGTAGCAACGCGAGTGTGCGTGCGCACGTACAGGTGCGCATGTGCACAGCGCAACGCCAGCGCGTGGGCATGTGCGCATGCGTGGCAAAGAGAGGCGGGGACAGCATGGGCCAGTGACACATGAGTTGGCCTATAGCGATGCATGAGCTGGACCAACAACAATGCTTACAACTATTGCTACTTCTTCGTGTGCCAGCAAAGGCAGATGTGGGCATGAGCTGCCTATAGCGACGCTTCCAGCAAAGGCCTAGATGTCACTAATGGTCCCATACCTATTTTTGCCTCTTCTCCTCCACTATAAAAGGACCTACACCTCCTCCCTTCCAAACCATCTCTGCCTACTCTACTCCCACCTACTCCCAGGCTCTAGCAAGCCTACCAATGCTCCTTTAGAGCTTGTTCTCAAGCTCCCAAGGCTCCTATTAGTGTAACAAACCTCTGCCTCACCAAATATTTGTCCATCTTCCATCCCCATTCATAGGTCGCCTTGGAGCCGTCCTCCCACCTCCATTCCGGTAGCAGATCAGCTCCGTCTTCTCAAGTACATTCTAGAGCCAAGCAAAAGCTTTCCTCAACCCGACGTCTTGCTACATCTCACCTCCGTTATGCCGCACCTCACCTCCTTCGTTTGAGCTTTTGCCAAGTGCCGTTGTCTCACCGAGCAGCCGATTCGAGAGATTTCCTCTCACCCCCTGTCCTTTTATGCTTTTGTAGATTATTGTAATAGACATTAATTCAATACATCACATTTGGTTCCATCTCTATCTTGTGATTGCTTATCTTTTATTTGAAAAACACAAAACAATAACAAAACCATAAAATACCAAAAACAAACTTAACGAAGTGCGGTTTTCTATTAAATTAAACGTCGCCTCCCTGTGTTAGACCTGGGACTCATTTTTTGAGTTTTAGTATAAATTTTATCTATTGATGTGTTTTGCAACTACGACAATGGGTTACTTGTAACCCCGATTTCAAACTTGCGAAACCCATGCGACAACTTTGCAACGCGCTTATGACTTTTCAACGGGTATGCTTGCAGTTTCTTCAGACCTGGTACGTGAATGTCTGGAAGTCTTCATGGATGACTTCTCTATTCTTGGAGATTCTTTTCACCTTTTTTGCCAGAATCTTCGAAGAACCCATAAAAAATGCATAGAAGTTAATCTCATCCTCAGTTGGGAAAAAAGTCATTTCATGGTCTAAGAAGGTATTGTCCTGGATGTTGTCGAGGCGAAATTGAGGTTAAAAAAAATAGTGTTTTAGTATAGCCGAAATCTCTTTGAAAACAAATAAATTTTATTACTCGAAAATGTTTCGAGGTCGAACATAGGGAGCAATATCGCAATTTCAAACTCAAGATCACAATTTAAGTCAAAGAGATTGCAATAATAATAATATCAGGTATCTGATAAGTCTACTTTTGTGGACCATCATTTGGCCTAAGTACTCTTTAATTAGTCATTCTTAGTTAATATTTGATTAGGAATTAAGGGGTATTTCAACAGTCTATATATCATCTTATGCATCAATTTCATGCCTACTAACATATGATTTGTTATGATAATCATTTGGTGGATGCATGCTAGGTACAAGACACTTGAATGCAATAGTCAAACATCCAATGTTCCATTTTAAGATGTTTGGATTCTAGTTTGGATGTCTAGAACTTCCAGCGTGGACTCCTTGCTAGCCAAATATTTTAAGACATTTAATGTTTTTATCAGACGTCTAATGGCTAAACGGACAGGACTTATCCATCGGTTTCAACCACTCACAATTTTCACTAGTGGTTGCAGAAGTCGGCTGCAGATATTTCAAAAATGGTCCAACAAATAGGAAGGATAATCTTCTCCCCCTGGCGGGGACTATCTCTCTATCTTCTCCACCGTGAAGGAGGCACGCACCATGGAACCAACGAGCACTATGGACCGACATTCTCCTTACCTATTTTTCACTTGCCTTGACACGATGGTGCTCAGTGACAGAGAGCACCACCACCACCAACCGTTATCCCAATGTCCTTCCCATCACCAATGCCATCGCCACAGCCATCACTTCCCTCTTCTCTCCTGAACCCATGCACAAACAGAGAACACCACCACCATCCATCTCTTCCTCCCCCCTACACCCAAAACCCACAACCACGTGCCCGCGCCGTTCCACATGCACATCCAGCCTGCGCGCACACCCAGCCCACGTGTGCTTGCAACCACCATAGAGGCCAGCTGGCTCCTTCCCCTCCAACTCAAAGCTTCGTGGCAGCCGCACTATTCATATTTCTTCTCTGAAAGAACCTACCACAGACCGTCCATGCCCATGTGTAGCCATCGCCAAAGATTGTCGTTCTCACCGTGGTCTCCGTTAAGCTCGCCTCGACCTCATGAGCATGACCACGCCTTCAAAGCTGACCATGACAACCTCTGTCGACTGGCGGAGGAACCCACCGCTGGTGGTGGACAACCCACCACCAGGTGACCTCCAACACCTCTGATGATGCCACCATTGCCATTGGAACCCTCTTAACGACCTCGACCTCCTTCGAGCACGACACGGGCATTCGTCCCTCCTCCTCACACGCACAAGGGATTCAAATGCCCTTTTTTTCTATAGTGAAACTCGTATTAAAATTTTCATTTGGAGCCATTAGTGTTGAAGGATTTAAGGATTTATTATTTTATTAAGTTGAAATTGCGTGCATATCCTCTCATGTTCACTTTTATTCCCTCAAGCACTCACACTCTTTAGATTTCATGATCTATTCCATGTGTGCATGACATAACTTCAGGAAATAATCTTTGAAATAATATTTTTGTGTTTTTATTAGGCTTAAACCTCCTTGTGGAAACAACAACTTTTCTATGGTTTAAATTGGTATTTATTTTAATCTTTGATTAAGAGATTTCCACCACATAAATTACAATAATAAATCATTCTATTGCTAATTTAATCAAGCAAATTTCTCTCTATCAAATGGTGCCGTTGCTGAGGAGGCAACGTGCCTAATAAACTCACACACTTTTCCTATTCACATTGATTTGTTATTGATGCTATATATATTGATCTATTATCTTGATTTAGGTGCGAGGTGTATCACGTGGAACAGGGAGAGACGTACCAAATGCACTTCGGTGGGCCTTGATTCCAGTTAGTGAGGTGACGAGTAGCTAGGAGATCAAGAAACCTAGAGTTTCATTGAGGAGGATTTCTCCTATCCTCCTTCCATTTAATTTGGTGTTAGAATAAAATTTAGACTCAAAATTTTTATTCATTGTTTTCTCGCCCTTGTTCATTAGGGTTGGTTTGCAGGGTTTGTTCCCCAATTTTGTTGGATTGATTGGGCCCTTATTCTGGGGTATTTTTGGCAGTGTGTTCCCATTTTATTTAGATTATAGGATTATTCGAATTGTTTGAACTCCATGTTGGTAAGTTAGTTTGGTTAGATTTGTTTGCTTATTATTACTTTATATATATATTCGAACTGCCTGCAAGAAGCTGCATATCTATAGGGCGACTGACAAACCTGTTTTCGCACATTTTGAAATCATCGAAAATCGTAGTATAGTAGCACTAAAACACTCGAAAAAAAAATGATTTTGTAAAGATAACGAGACTTGAGTCCCGATCGTTCGTCTCTAGGAGGTGTTTATGTAAATCTGAAATCAATTTTTTTTACTCTACTTATTTAAAAATCGCATGCTAGTTTCTAATCATCGGATCAATGTTTAGCCACTTTCATTTTGAACCCTAATTACATCCGCATGTCTTAGATAGATGACAAAAGTGAAAGTGTGAGTTTCAGTACGCAGGATTCTAGTTATGTGGTGTCTATTTACGGAAAATGCGCTAATAGTGAGATCCTCAATATTTTCAGCTACTGACATGCTGGTTGTAATAGATAATTATTAAAAGCATGCAACTTTAATCACACAGAATATATTGCAATAAGCTGATGGTGATTCTCAAAACATAGACATATATATATGGAAAAAGCTCTTTCATGAATTCATCACGGTGTTTGCAACATGAAACTCATGGAAAGCTTATAGAGGAAAGCTTGAAAACATCAATCTAGCTAACAGAAAACGATCGCATACAAAAATCTATGGGGGGATATTGCATGCATCATTAGGGGAGGAAAAAGAGCTATACTATTAAGCAATAATAAAAGCATGTAGACTATAAAGAACTAAGCTACTAATCTTGCAGAAATAAGGGCATTCGGAGGTAGGCTCCGATGGCCTTTGAGTTGGTTGAGAGGAGGAGGGGCCGCCAATGGTGCTTAGGCTGGCCCTTCGAAAGAGGTTGGAGAGGTGATCCAGCATCTTGGCGTGGAGATGGTAGTAGCCATGGTGGAGCAACTCGTGGAGGTGGAGTGGAGGTGAGTGTAGCTAACCTAGATGGAATCAAGAGTGAATGAAGCCAAGAATTGGATGGGTGCAAATGGCCACCAAGAGTGGAACTCTCTAGAGAGAGATCCAAGAGTGGCCAACCAAAGAGAGAGAGAGAGGTGGTTTTTAGATCTACCATTTGTGGATCTCCAATTTGAATGGCTCTTGGTTGCTAATTTTGGCAACCAAGAGTGGCACCACCTTGAAGAGGGTTCTAGAGAACTCTAGATGGGTGTGTGTGCATGAATGGGTGGGTGTGTGTGTGTGTGTGTGGCCGTGCCCTATGTGGCTAAATGGTCTAGGTTAGGTCCTAAGGGGTTTGGATTGGTGTAGGTCAATTGGACTCTCACTGAGTCAAATTGGACTTGTATGGGTTGAGATCTGAGCTCAATTGGACCCTATGAGTCCAATTGACTAGGCAATGGTAATTGACTATGATCTAAGTCAATTAGGTTTAGTGAGGACCTAACTAGGTCCTTAAGGAGGTCTAGAGGTGATGTACTAGGGTTGGGGTACCTTAATTTAGGTTCCTAGGGGGTTAGAATTGAGTTAAAGTAGCTAGAGATCCAAGATCAAGGCTTGAATCTCAAAATAGGAACTGGAGAGCAGTTTCAGATGTCCAATAAAAGTATTAGATGACGTATACTCAAAAATCAAAAGTCCATGCTTCAATTCTGGACGTCCAATCAGAGTCAGGAAGGATTCTAGGTTCTATTTTGGTATTCTATAGAAATTGGATGTTTGACCAAATGTCTAGATGTCCAATAATACTGCAGAAGTGGGTTTAAGGTGTGAGGGAGTTGGCTAAGGGTTTTGGACATCCTATAACTTATCTGGACATCCAAATAGAGGTTGGAATTAGGTTTTAAGGTTTCCTAGGGTGCAGTGACCTAATCTGAGGGTGGTTAAGGCTTGGGGAAGCTTCTAGGCTGTCCCAGGGCTAGGATGGTCCTAAGTTCTTCATATTTTACTACTTTATTCCTACTTAATAGAATAGCATACCTTAACTCCCTTACATTATTATTTATTACATCTAATCTAGGTCTTGCATTGTGGAAGCGATTTCACGCGGTTTGTTAAATACGTCGTTGTAACGTGCAAAATCGATCAACTCTTAAATTTATATCCTAGATAGGGGAGTATCTAGGGTCATCCAAGGAGGCAAAAATTGCAAAATTAATCCTCTTGCTTACAGATAGATCTCAACTTTATTTTTGATATTTTTCAATATGTAATTGTTTTTTGTATTTTGAAAAGACGAGGGCAAAATGCGAATTGTAACGAAAAGTACTAACACCTACAAATGCTTAACTAAAATTTAAAAGATAGAAATATCTTCTTCCTAAGCTCACTCTAGGCAAGTGGAGGCCTAGAGTAATTAGGAAGAAGAGGTGAAACAAGTGCTAGAACCAAAAGTGACAACTGCAATAAAAAGCTAAAAGAAGGCAATTTGATTGAGTAGAATGAGTGTTCTTTTCAAGGACAAGTAGAGGAATGCTTCTACTAGAACTTAAACAAATCTAAAAGCAAGAAAAGAAACACAAATCCTCTTGCAACAATGGTGAAGAAGGGCGTCTTCTTTCTGCAAGCCTAGCTGCTCCTTGGCTTGAAAAGAGGGCCTCCTTCTTCTCCTTCCTTGAGAGCTCCTCCAAGGTGGAAGCTACCACCTTTAATGCTCTCTCCAAGGGGTGGGCGTGCACCACCCTCAAAAACTCCTCCGAGGTGGTGTGACCACCTTCAAGATCTCCTCCAAGATCTTCCTTGCCTGGCTTCTCCTTTGGCTGGCGTGACCCAAGAGAGAAGGGAAGAGGGGAAGGCACCAAGGGGACAGAATATCCCCTTAATCTTCTTCTTCTTCTTCTCTCTTGGACGTGGGCTTCTTGGTGGAATATGAGAGTGAAATTGCTAGCCAAGGATGGCTTGAATGGTGGTGGGTAGTGGTCTTTTTATAGGGTAGGATGGGGGGTTAAGGTGCCCCTTGAAATGGAGGGCTAGGATGGAAGAATGGAGGCGGTTGGTGATCCTATGGCTAAGGAGAGTTGGCGCCAACCCAAGAGGTGTTAAAGGGGGTAGTTATGGTGGTGTTGGTGTCTTTTGGTGGTGGAGAGACACCACCATGTTGGCGCCAACATGGGGTCTTCTAGAAGGGGGGTTAGGTGGATGGTGGAGATGGGTTCAAGGGGGATTGCGTGGTGGAGATGAGGGGAGATTTTGGAGGAAAAGTGGCGCCATTAAGGGGTGGTTATGGGTAGTTTTTGGCGCCACTTTTAGGTGTCTTTTGGAGGTGGTGGGTAGGTTAGGTTGGTGCCAAGTAGGTTAGCTTATTTGGAGCTTAGGTGGAGCTAGTTGGGTGGAGTTGGTAGGTGGGTTTTTGGGGTGGTACAAGCCAAGGAAGTTGGAGCATAGCTAGGCTAAGCTAAGCTAAGATAAGCTAGCTTAGCTAATGGAGGAGTAGAGGAGAAGGTGTTGGAGCTAGGGTTTGGAGGAAGGAGCTGAGGAGAAGAAGTCTGGAGCTGGAGCTTGAGCTGGTTGGTGCTGAAGAGGCAGGCATGGGGCTACTCTAGCTGGCTTAGCTTGCTAGTTCTTTGCTAGTTGCTAAGCCAAGCTAAAGTGAGCTAGCTTCTACCAAAATGAGCTGAGGTGAGCTAGGTCTGGTGCTCCCGGGGAGAATCAAGCTGGTTGAGGCAGCTAAGGTAGCTTAGCTCAGCTGAGATGAGCTAGGCTGAATCCCCAGGAGCTGGATTTGAGCTTCCTGAGCTGAGATGAATTCTTCTTCAGCTGGCTGGAGTTGAGTGGAGCTAGATGTAGCTGGATCTAAGCTGGGGTGAACTCCTGTCAAGTCAGCTGAGCTAGCTAGAGCTCCCTGTGGACTAGTGGGAGCTGAGATGAGCTAGACACAGCTAAGTTGAGCTGGATCTGAGCTGACTTGAGCTAGGGTGAGCTAAGGTGAACTCTCTTGAGCTGCCATCCAGTTGGGATTAGCTGAATGGAGCTGGGACAAGCTAACCCTAGTTCAAGTGAGCTAGGTTCCGGCTATGGTGAGCTGGATCGAGCTGAGTTCCAACTAGTCTGGGCTTCTCCTTCACCATTTGCCTTCTTGAGTGCTAGGGTTTTAAGGATCTGTATATCTGTACATCCCTAACACTCACAAAAACATATTAAAAGACAAATAAAAAATGCAATGTATGCCTAACTTAATTTATGCCTAAATGCAGCCCAAAAACCCGTTTGCGGAGTAAAATCCTAAGAGCTAGGTTAGTTTAATGCATAAGAATGATGATAAACTGGCGTTTATCACACCCCCATGCTTATCTTTTGCTAGTCTCTTAGCAAAACTTTAATTTTTTTGGAAAATGGAATTTTTGGGAAATCTAATTTTTTGACTTTTGAGGAGAAAAAGAGATTAAGGGACCTTGGTAGATTAAAACACAGGAGGTACGAGATTTGTTGAAGATAAACATCAGGATTTATTTTTGGATCCAACCATTAGATAGAATGGGATCAATATATCCTCCAGAAAATTCACAAATTAACCCCTTATTAATTCAGATGACTTGAAATATTTGTTTTTAGGATTTTTCTGGCTCGTGAATCTGATTCGCAACTTGCAAATTCCTTTAAAATCTTGTGTCTGTGCTTGTGAAAAGCCAACATTTATAAGGACGTGTTATTATTATTATTATTTTTTTTTTTTTCTCTCCCCCATGCTTATTTTTAGCTTAGTCTTACAACAGATGTGTCGGGATCATCATTCCCGTTACCATTCCTCGAGGGGGCTTTGGCGCCAGTACTTCGGGATAGCACTGTCCATGACACCACCCAGGAGCTCACAACCCCAAAACACGATGCGGTGAAAAGGGGCGCTCAAAGCAAACTCAAGCTCTTGCTCGGATGCTACAGGTAGAGCACCGTCCAAGACACTTGAGCTACTAAAATGCGCTTTAATGCTCCGTCTAAAGATATGAAATATAGATATAGAGCAGCACCGAGGCGGTAACATGTTGACATCGCATCCTCAAAGAAGGTATTTTCCTTCTTTTCGGCGATGGGAACTCAAACCAATGATCTGCTTCAGACTTTTACTAAATCCAAACAAGGGAGTTTTTCAAATTTTTAGTTGTTTTTAAGTGTTGGCTTGTGTGTGAAAATAGACACAAGAAGTTTCTCGAGAATCGCAAGCTTTTGAGTCAAAAACTAAGTCAAATACTTTCCATATTACAAAATAGGATCAAGTCTCCTGAACTATCATGAGTTTAGGTGGAATTTTAGAGAAGGATATCTGATCTAGTCTAAAATAGACCCTGAAATTCTAATGATCAGATCCAAATCATCATCCTTAGTTTGTTAAAGATTAAATCCCATTGTACCAGAAGTGAATTTTTCGACCTTAGTCCCGATTTCAAAATTTTTCCTCAAAAAGTTTTCAATATATATATATATATTTGGGTATGCAAGCAGGAAATAAATTAAAGAAAATTGCATGTTTTTAGGTTTTGAACATCCTGAATCAATCGTAAAAATTTAAAAACACCCCCCCATGCTTAAGATATGCCATGTCCTCATGCATTAGGAGGGAAAAGGGATCACCTTAGTGATGACGGTCGGGTTTAGGATGAACAAAACCTGGAAAAAGAAGAAAAAAGGAAAGCAAGAAAATGATGGGTTACCTCCCATCCAGTGCTATCTTTTACGCCATTCAGCCGGGCGTGATGTGCACTAGTGATCAAGGGTGGCTGGCTCAGTAAAATTAAAAGATTCAGATGGAATTTTACGCGCATGGTCAAAATAGGGCTTTAAACGCTGGCCATTGACTTGAAATATCGAATTAGTTTTTGGATCAAAAAGGTCAACAGCGCCGTATGGATATGTTTTATGGACAATAAAGGGGCCGGTCCATTTAGATTTTAATTTGCCAGGAAAAAGACGTAATCTCGCATCGAAAAGCCAAACACATTGATTAACGTCAAAGTGTTTCCGAACAATATATTTATCATGAAATTTCTTTGTTCGGTCTTTATAAATCCTCGCATTTTCATAGGAAAAGTTACGTAATTCTTCCAATTTAGTTAATTGTAATTTTCTATGGTTACCGGCGTCAGATAAATCCATATTAAGTTGTTTTATTGCTCAAAAAGCCCTATGTTCTAATTCTACCGGGAGATGGCATGCCCTCCTGAAAACCAGATGGAAGGGAGACATGTCAAGCGGAGTTTTAAAAGCAGTATGGTAGGCCCATAAAGCGTAGTCCAATTTTGTGGACCAATCTTTACGGTCAGGCCTAACCATCTTTTGTAGAATATTTTTAATTTCCCGATTAGAAACTTCAGCCTGGCCATTAGTTTGGGGGTGATATGGTGTGGAAATTTTATGATTAACCTCGTATTTAGAAAGGAGGTGACGGAATTGTGAGTGGGTGAAATGTGAGCCTCCGTCACTGATAATGGCCTTTGGTATGCCGAATCTTGAGCAAATATTTTTCTTAAGAAATTCGACAACCACACGGTGATCACTTGTGCGGGTGGGTATTGCTTCTATCCATTTAGAAACAGTCTACTGCGACTAATATATACAAATACCCACCAGAGTTGATGAACGGTCCCATGAAGTCGATGCACCAAACATCGAAAATTTCAACCTCTAAAATAGGATTAAGGGGCATCATATCCTTTCGAGTCATGTTGCCGATGCTCTGGCAACGCACACAGGACCGAACGAAGTCATGAGCATCTTTGTACAAGCTAGGCCAGTAAAATCCTGCATTAAGGATTTTAGCTGCAGTTTTCTTACCCAAAAAATGTTCACCACAGGCCATTGAATGACAATGTGTTAAGATATCATGGATTTCAGAATCGGGGACACATCATCGAATGACCAGATCGGCACAAATGCGGAAAAGGTCGGGCTCCTCCCAAAAATAATATTTAATATCAGCAAAGAACTTATCCTGTTTTGTTTTTGGCCAATCAGTGGGGATTTGTTCTGTTGCTAAGTAGTTTGCGATGGGTGCAAACCAAGGGAGGGTTGCAGCAGCTAAAATACTTTCATCAGGGAACTGATCTGGCGGGGTCATTATGTCATTCATCATAAGACGAGAGAGATGGTCGGCCACTACATTGTGCAATCCCGCCTTATCCTTGATTTCCAGGTCAAATTCCTGGAGCAGCAGAATCCAACGGATAACGCGGGGTTTCGCATCTTTCTTTGTCAGCAAATATTTAATTGCTGAGTGGTCTGTATAAACAGTGACACGTGACCCCAACAGATAAGATCTAAATTTTTCTAAGGCAAATACAATGGCAAGAAGTTCCTTTTCAGTAACCGTGTAATTCCGTTGTGCATCATCAAGGGTTTTGCTAGCATAATAGATCACAACGGGCTTCTTGCCAATTCTTTGCCCTAGAACGGCCCCTACAGCAAAATCTGAGGCATCTGTCATTAATTCAAAGGGACTATTCCAGTCAGGTCCCTGCAATATTGGCGCCTCAGTAACCTCTTTCTTCAACATCAAAAAACTCTCCAGGCACTTATTATTAAAATCAAATGGCTGGTCTTTAGTAAGAAGCTGACTTAAAGGCTTGGAGATTTGGGAAAAGTTTTTTATGAATCGATGATAGAAACCCACATGACCCAAAAAGGATCTGATTTGTTTGACAGTAGTGGGCGGTGGGAGCTTAGATATAGCATCTATTTTTGCTTTATCTACCGCGATTCCTTGTTTAGAAATAACATGGCCCAAGACAATACCTTCTTGGACCATGAAATGATTTTTTTCCCAGCTGAGGACCAGATTAACTTCTATACACTTTTGGAGGGTTCTTTCAAGATTTTTGAGGCAATGGTCAAAAGAATCTCCAAAAACAGAGAAGTCATCCATAAAAACTTCTAGACATTCACCTACCAGGTCTGAAAAAATTGCAAGCTTGCACCTTTGAAAAGTCGCAGGTGCGTTGCAAAGACCGAAGGGCATTCTTCGGAAAGCAAAGGTTCCGAAGGGGCAGGTGAAAGTTGTTTTGTCCTGGTCCTCAGGATGAACCGCTACTTGATTATAGCCGGAATAACCGTCCAAAAAATAGTAAAATTCCTGTCCGGCTAACCACTCCAAGATTTGATCAATAAAAGGGAGCGGGAAATGATCCTTCTTGGTGGCGGTGTTTAATTTTCGATAATCTATACACACGCGCCAAGAAGAAGCGGTTCGAGTGGCTATATTCTCCCCCTTTTCATTGGTTACAACTGTTAGTCCAGCCTTTTTGGGGACAACTTGAGTTGGACTAACCCAGGAGCTGTCAGAAATGGGGTAGATGATATCAGCATCCAGCGACTTAATAATCTCCTTTTTTACCACCTCCTACATAATAGGATTCAAGCGCCTTTGTGGTTGGCGGGAGGGGCAAGAATCATCGTCTAAATATATACGATGTGTACAATAGGACAGATGAATACCCTTAAGATCAGAAAGGGTCCAGCCAATAGCTTTTCGATATTTACTCAAAACCTGGAGAAGTTTGTGCTCTTGTGCCCCGGTGAGTCCAGAATTTATAATCAGGGGCAGGGTCTGATTTGGACCCAGGAAAACATATTTAAGTGAATCGGGCAAAGGTTTTAATTCCAATTGTAGGCCCGGTTCCGAAAGAGTTTCTGCTGTGTGGGTTAGAGGTGAGGTGAGAGTGAAAGGGTCAGCTGGAATGTTAGCTGGTCGTGTGGTTGAGGTGGAAGGGTGAGAAAAAATAGATTGTTCAGGAACCGTATTTACAGCAAAACAGGAACCTAATTGGGAAATCTGCAATGTTTCCTCCACAATGTTTTCTATTTCTGAATCTGAATCATCAAAGAAATCTGGTTCCTGGAATCTCCTAGAGGCTTGAAAATTGTCTAGGGTTACAGATTCACCGCCACACATGATCTTCATCTTTCCAGAATCACAATCAATATTGGCATAGGCGGTGGCTAAGAATGGTCTTTCAAGAATAATGGGGGCAAACTTAAGTGCTTCAGGTACCTCTATGTCCAGGACTAAAAGGTCTACTGCGAATAGACAATCTTTGACTCGGACAAGAACATCTTAAACAATTCCCCTTGGTTTAATCGTAGATCGGTCGGCTAATTGGAGAGTAACCTTAATAGGTTTCAATTCACCGATCTTAAATTCCTCAAAAATAATTGTGGGGATAAGATTAATTGAGGCACCAAGATCCAGCAGAGTGCGATCAAATGAGGTATCATTAATGATAACTTGGATTAGGGGGGCGCTGGGATCTTTTCTCTTAAGAGGCAGTCAGCTCTGCACAACTGAGCTGACTGTCTCTGGAAGAATTACCTTTCCTAAATTCTTGGGCTGCCTTTTTGGAGTACATAAATCTTTTAAGAATTTTGCATAGGCAGGGATATACTTAATGGCATCTAGAATATGGATATTAATTTCTACTTGCCCAAATAAATCCATTAATTCCTTCTCAGTGGGCTCAGATTTTGTTTTTTTCTTTTTTGAAGAGTGGAGGGCTTGTGGAAATGGGGCAGGGTTGCCCTGTTTTACGTGAATTGGTTCCTGAACAATAGGAGGGGAAGAGTTAATCTATGTGTCATTAGAGCGGGTTTCTTTAACAGGCAGGGTATTTTGAGTGGTTTTCCCATTCCTCAAGGTAACTGCATTTGCAGTCTGGTTGTTTCTAGGATGAGGACGGGGGGCCTGGCTATTATTGAAACCTGGCGGATGCTGAGGTGCGGGCTGAATAGGTTGACTGTGATATCCACCTTGGAATTGATTCCTTTGATTATTTGGGTTGGGCATGGGTTGGGATGGTAAATTCCCAATAGGTCGATGATCAGGAGTAACCTTAACTTGTTGTTGTAAATTGGTAACCTTGTGGGTTACTTCTGTCATTTGAGTCTGCATTCCTTACAGAGTTTTCATGACCTGATTATTAATATCATCCTGGGATGGTCTGGGCTGACACAAAGGTTGCCCATAATTCCCAAAATAGTTTTGTTTGGGAAAAGGAATCGGATTCGGGTTTTACCAGGAGTGATTCGGGTTAGTCATCCAATTTTGATTGAAAATGTTGGAGGGGTTTCTAAATTGCTCCTGGAGAGCATAAATATTTTCCGAGGTGGAATCAAAAATATTTTGGTCAAAATTCCCGGTTAAATCTTGCAGGAAATCAGCCGGAAATTGCTGGTCAGCAGATGTGGCATCGATATTGTGTAGATTCTCTCTTCGGAGAATGTGTGGGGGGTTAGTGTGTGGAGAGTGGACGTGTGGAGCTTGTTTGTTTGTGAGCTTTTCTTCTATTTTCTTTTGGTGAATTTGCATCTGGTCCAGTCGTTGAGCTAACATATATAAATCATCTTGTGTGACTGGAACAGAGGTGGTTTTGGAGTCAATTTCATGGACTCCATGTCTGGGGTTTTGTGATCTGCCAAAAGTGTCCATTGAAGTCATGTTAAATGAGTTTTCACTCATTTCTTCAAAGAGAAGATAGGCACTTTCGGCGTCTTTGTTAAGAAAATTGCCCCCACATGAGGCATCCACAAATCATTTTAATTGATCTTCTAATCCATGATAGAAGATCTGCACTAGCTGCCATTGTGGAATTTCATGGTGGGGACAACTTCTTAGAAGTTCCTGAAATCTTTCCCAGGCTTCATGGAGGGGTTCACCAATTTTTTGTTGAAAGGTCGTTATAGATCTTCTTAATGTATTTGTTCGATCGATCGGAAAATTTTTTTTAAGAAATGCACATTTTAATTGGGGCCAGGTGGTAATAGGACGCCCAACTGTTCTAAACCAATGTGATGCTTTGTCTTTGAGAGAGAGAGGAAAGAGTCTCATTAACCACATGTCTTCCTGCACATTGCAGGAACGAGTGGTTTGAGCGAGGACAGTTAATTCCTCGAGATGACAAAAAGGGTCCTCTCTTGGAAGACCATGAAAATGCTTGATAAGGTTTAGAATAGCGGGTTTGATTTTGAAATCCCCTTGTGGTTTGACCACCCCTGGTCTTTCCTCATAATTGGAAGGATCATAGAAATCCTTAAGATGAACGACAGGCTGTTGGCGAGGTGGTGGATTTTGTCCTTGATTAGCTAGGTTCGTGACAGTCCTAGCTAGATCTTCTTGATTTTGTTGTAGTCGAGCCAAATTGTCGACCATTAATGCAAAGGGATTTGTATTATGGGTTATAATTGGAGGGCCACCTGGCCCTGCTGGTATTTCTGGTTGCTCCAAGTTAGAAAGGTGGGGGAGGGTGGAGTCAGCTTGTGGGTCGGCTGACGGGTTAGAAGTGGAAGCAGAATTTTTTTGACGGCTTCCTGGGTTTTCCATTTTTTTAGAAGACGAGGGGGAAGAAAACAATGATTTCTTGCTGCGGGGGGCGAAATCAGATGGTCCCTCGAGGTGTGGCTTTTGGGACCGTCGCCCGTGCATGCACTACTTGGAAGACTTGGAGGGGAGGAGAAGAGATAGAGATGAGAGAAAGTGTGCAAATCAAACAAACAAACTAGACCTAACTTAAATGTGACTCCCTAATAATAACCTAAGACTTGGTCTATATAGGAAATAAGTAGTCAATAGTGAATACCCGTTCTATCAACAAATCTAGCCAAGTTGCTTAAGGGGAGGTTTGGGCCCAAACGTTTCCCAGGGAAAACCCCAGGTGCTTGTACAAACCCGCGCCTGGTCGTTTGACACGGCCCCTCAGCCTGAACACCAGATACAGATGATAGAATTGGTATCAACTAAAGAAAACTTAAGACCTAAATAGCAAGCCTGAGTTGATAAAGCCTTAGGGGTCAAGTTGCTACAAATTTTAATTAGGTCTAGGATGCTATAGTGCACACGGAATGTGGAGGGCGTTTATTGGGTTGTTGCCCGGTTATTTGATTTCTTTTTTGTGTGTGCAGGAATTGGAGAGTAGCTCCAATGAAAATCAAGTTGTCACACAATTTTTTTGTATTTTTGTCTTTTAGGATTTGATTTAATTGAATGTATTTTAGGGTTTCTTTAGTTAAATTTTCAAACAAGTTTGAAAACCCACAATCAAAGGAAAACAAGTTGTATGGGTGATTGTATATTTCCTTTGAATTAAGCCTCAAAAGAGAAAGAAAGAAACCCTAAGCCAATTATCCCTAAGACAGAAATTTAACTACCAATGAGTTATTTTTTAGGCTTTCAGAATTAAGTAGTGGTCCAAACAAGTCAAACAGCACCACTACTTTGAATAAAATCAAACAAGGATTCCAGAAAATTTTTTTGTAAGATTTTAGGAATTCGTTTGATAATTGTTTTGAATTTTTAATTGTACTGGTGTCAAAGTCCAGAAATAATACCTGTGGGTATTATGAACTTTTTAGTATTACCACCGACCTCATAAAATTTTAATGATTTTATATGATATATAAAATTTCACAAGGATTCCAACAAGCTAAATTTCACAAAAATTGGATGAGTATAAAAATTCTGAAAATTCGCGGACAGTAGCAAAATAGGAAGATTAGAGGGTATGACCCCTCTGCAATCCACGAATTTTTAAAAATTAAATACAAATCCAATTGATTTGAAATTTGGAACAGATGTTTCTAACTTAATTGGGAATCACTCTATGAAATTTTATGATTTTAGGAGGCCTGGGGTGTTAGGAATTGATTTTTTTTCATGTCCAGATAGAAATCTGGACCCGAAAAATAGAACACCAATACTTGCAATGGAATGGTGCTAAAGAAGCATACAAGCAAACAATGGATTTTAAAATGCACCACTCCACTTAATTTAAGTGTTTAGGGTCCTGAAAGCCAAGTTTAATATATTTTTGGTAGTTTTAATTAATTATGTGACCAGAAAGAGGAACCAACCTGAATTTTTGCGGGAAGAAAAAGATCTTTGAGCTCTCGCTTCCAAATTCCCGCCTTCCCGCTGTAGTTCCTACACACACAAAAGAAAGAAAGAGAAGGGGATGAGACCCACTTCAAGCAAGAGAAAATTAATTAATGCAAAGCCGTGCCTCCCCGGCAACGGCGCCAAAAAGTGGTAACGAAATACGTGTGATTTGTAAAAGCGGGTTTTTAATGTCGTTGTAACACGCGAATCTGCTTTCGCTCTTAAATTTATAATCCTAGATAGGGGAGTATCTAGGGTCGTCCAAGGAGGCAAAAATTGCAAAATTAATCCTCTTGCTTACAGATAGATCTCAACTTTCTTTTTGATATTTTTCAATATGTAATTTTTTTTTGTATTTTGAAAAGACGAGGGCAAAATGCGAATTGTAACGAAAAGTACTAACACCTACAAATGCTTAACTAAAATTTAAAAGATAGAAATATCTTCTTCCTAAGCTCACTCTAGGCAAGTGGAGGCCTAGAGTAATTAGGATGAAGAGGTGAAACAAGTGCTAGAACCAAAAGTAACAACTGCAATAAAAAGCTAAAAGAGGGCAATTTGATTGAGTAGAATGAGTGTTCTTTTCAAGGACAAGTAGAGGAATGCTTCTACTCGAACTTAAACAAATTTAAAAGCAAGAAAAGAAACACAAATCCTCTTGCAACAATGGTGAAGAAGGGCGTCTTCTTGCTCCAAGCCTAGCTGTTCCTTGGCTTGAAAAGAGGGCCTCCATCTCCTTCCTTGAGAGCTCCTCCAAGGTGGAAGCTACCACCTTTAATGCTCTCTCCAAGGGGTGGGCGTGCACCACCCTCAAAAACTCCTCCAAGGTGGTGTGACCACCTTCAAGATCTCCTCCAAGATCTTCCTTTCCTGGCTTCTCCTTTGGCTGGCGTGACCCAAGAGAGAAGGGAAGAGGGGAAGGCACCAAGGGGACAGAATATCCCCCTAATCTTCTTCTTCTTCTTCTCTCTTGGACGTGGGCTTCTTGGTGGAAAATGAGAGTGAAATTTCTAGCCAAGTATGTCTTGAATGGTGGTGGGTAGTGGTCTTTTTATAGGGTAGGATGGGGGGTTAAGGTGCCCCTTGAAATGGAGGGCTAGGATGGAAGAATGGAGGTGGTTGGTGATCCTATGGCTAAGGAGAGTTGGCGCCAACCCAAGAGGTGTTAAAGGGGGTAGTTATGGTGGTGTTGGTGTCTTTTGGTGGTGGAGAGACACCACCATGTTGGCGCCAACATGGGGTCTTCTAGAAAGGGGGTTAGGTGGATGGTGGAGATGGGTTCAAGGGGGATTATGTGGTGGAGATGAGGGGAGATTTTGGAGGGAAAAGTGGCGCCATTAAGGGGTGGTTATGGGTAGTTTTTGGCGCCACTTTTAGGTGTCTTTTGGAGGTGGTGGGTAGGTTAGGTTGGTGCCAAGTAGGTTAGCTTATGTGGAGCTTAGGTGGAGCTAGTTGGGTGGAGTTGGTAGGTGGGTTTTTGGGGTGGTACAAGCCAAGGAAGTTGGAGCATAGCTAAGCTAAGCTAAGCTAAGCTAAGCTAAGCTAGCTTAGCTAATGGAGGAGTAGAGGAGAAGGTGTTGGAGATAGGGTTTGGAGGAAGGAGATGAGGAGAAGAAGTCTGGAGCTGGAGCTGGAGCTGGCTGCTGCTGAAGAGGCTGGCATGGGGCTACTCTAGCTGGCTTAGCTTGCTAGTTCTTTGCTAGTTGCTAAGCCAAGCTAAAGTGAGCTAGCTTCTACCAAAATGAGCTGAGGTGAGCTAGGTCTGGTGCTCCCGGGGAGAATCAAGCTGGTTGAGGCAGCTAAGGTAGCTTAGCTCAACTGAGATGAGCTAAGCTGAATCCCCGGGAGCTGGACTTGAGCTTCCTGAGTTGAGATGAATTCTTCTTCAGCTGGCTGGAGTTGAGTGGAGCTAGATGTAGCTGGATCTGAGCTGGGGTGAACTCCTGTCAAGTCAGCTGATCTAGCTAGAGCTCCCTATGGACTAGTGGGAGCTGAGATGAGCTAGACTCAGCTAAGTTGAGCTGGATCTGAGCTGACTTGAGCTAGGGTGAGCTAAGGTGAACTCTCTTGAGCTGCCATCCAGCTGGGATTAGCTGAATGGAGCTGGGACGAGCTAACCCTAGTTCAAGTGAGCTAGGTTCCGGCTATGGTGAGCTGGATCGAGCTGAGTTCCAACTAGTCTGGGCTTCTCCTTCACCATTTGCCTTCTTGAGTGCTAGGGTTTTAAGGATCTGTATATCTGTGCATCCCTAACACTCACAAAAACATATTAAAAGACAAATAAAAAATGCAATGTATGCCTAACCTAATTTATGCCTAAATGCAGCCCAAAAACCCGTTTGCAGAGTAAAATCCTAAGAGCTAGGTTAGTTTAATGCATAAGAATGATGATAAACTGGTGTTTATCACATTGCAGCTCTGCTGCAACACCAGTTATTCCAGCATCAGATCCAGCTTCAGATCTACCTTCTGGTCAGCTTATTACCTGTAATTGTCATAATGCATCTAATCGGTACATTCTAACATTATTTTATGCATAGCTAGAAAGAAAGCAATAAAGATGCAAATAATGCTTTTGCATGCATGAATTACCCTAACTTATGCTAAGTCCTAGCCTAATTTGGCTAAATTAAGACCTATGATTGCTGCGCAATCATACCCCCATGCTTAAATCTTGCTAGTCCCTAGCAAATGCAAGACTAAATTATTCATAGAAGGGACCCTAAGGGATTGATTATTTTATCAAGTGTATGCATAGAGATTTTTCTCCTTTTTGTTTTCATCCTATGCTCTAGAAATCCAGACAATCGTGAAAGTGTGGCTATGTATAGCTTTTGCAACGGATTCGAGTGAAAAGCTAATTCACCTCTAAAGCCTGTACTTGACCCCTAGTCAAATTCTAGCAGGATAGGCGGACTTCTTCCCTCGGGGTATTCAAGATATTCTATGAATTTCACCCTAGCTTTAGGCTTAGGTAGAGAATCTCTGAGGGGTACTAGTGTTTATTTGGTGGCTCATTCTCACTTGGTGCTACATAGAGATTAGTACTGTAGAATCTAGATTCCCAGATTATTACGTAACTCAACTCAGAGAAAGACAAGAAAAACTATGCTCTCTTCTGGTTCCTTTGTATTCATTCTTCCTTTCTCTTTTTCTTTTTCTTTTCTTTTCTTTCTTTTTCTTAGAGCTCATAATCTCACCAGATTCACATATATGACCTGTATTTGGTGGTCTCACTTGGCATTAACAATTTAATTGAGTTCCTATAACTCTAACACTAAGTCAGAATTCCTCAGCCAGTTTTCGAGCGATCAGAAACATAAGAAAGGTGGGTTAAGGCCATATTTGGTGGATCTTAAATTTATTTGGTGGCATTGTCTCAATGCAACTGAAATAAATACTAAATATTCACTCTTTTTTCTTTGCTTTTTCTTATTTTCTAATTTTTTTCAATTTTTCTTTCTTTTCATCATTTTTTTCTTTTTTTTTCTTTTTTTTCTTCTTTTTTTTTCAACACAACACAGCTAGCACACATCCATGAACTTTATTGAGCCATTATTAGGGATTGGTGGTACTCAAGAGACATTGGGTGGCTTATTTGGTGGAAGTGCCTACTCACGGCACCGGGAGAGATGGATAGGATGGTGTATTTCTGACCTTGACATTAATACCATCCTTCAGCCGAGGGTTCCATAAAGAATGGTCGTAACATCCACCTTATCCCTAGTTTTATGAAAACTCACTCTCCTCGTATTTGCCTTATTGGGTGGCTCTCAAAATTCACACAAATCTATATGCAGGAACAGAGACTGAAAACTATGCTTAATCTCTGAGTATCATCACCTAATTATCTTAGATTCCAGATTCCTTGTACTAATCTTAAAGCACCAGTACACTCTACTCTCATCTCACAATATTTGGTGGATTTTTGGAAGAAAATCTGCTTGACTCCCAAAACAGTATCCAAGGGTTCAGAAGAAGAAGCACTGCTTCTTCTCGACAGACTAAAGACATTTATCAGCCTTTATTGTGAATCCATTGCAAATTCTATGTGTGTGTGAAAAGTTGTACTGGATTCCAGATTACAGGAATCAACTAGAGGATAAAATCCCTAACGCATTCTCTTAATAAGATAATCTTATTCATGGATGCACTATGTATATATGCTATAAACAAGTAACCTCTTATATTCGTACTTTATGAAATTTTCCTTTCGGGTTACATTCAGCTTGACCCTAAATTTAGAACAAAAGGGTGAGTGGGTGAGTTGTAAGTGGTTGTTGGGGATGATTTTTAGCTCCAATGCGAGCATTGGAGGTGGAGTCGGTTGTTCATTTATTTAGTGTTATAAAGTACGTTTGACATGCAGCTCCGAGCTTTTCGTAAGGGTTGGCATAAAAATTTTTCAGTTTACTGTATCTACCCCCCATGCTTAATTTCTTGCATGTCCTCATGCATGAATATAAAAGAAAATAAATACAGCATGGTGTAAATGGGTAGAAATCACCTGTAATTGCTCTTGAAATTATACATTAAGCACCGACCAACTTGACAGTATGCAATATGCAGAAAGAAAATATGCTAAAAGAAAAATTTTCTATATATAAAAATGAATATGTATAGGGTGATGGATGTGGAGTAGATGCTGAGTTTAATGCCTCCAGCTGGACGAAAGCTCAATCACACGTCCTCAATAAGATGATTGATCTCGTCAGCTAGAGCAGGTTCCTAGGCCAAAAATGGCTTAAGGCACTGGCCATTTACCGTAGATATGTGCCCAGATTTTGCATCCCTGATCTAGACTGCCCCATTAGGATATGGGTGAGTCTCAACATATGGGCCAATCCACTTGGACTTGAGCTTCCCTGAAAAAAGTTTCAGTCGCGAATCAAACAACGAGACTTGCTGGTTGGGAGTGAATGTTTTTCTCAAGATGTGGCAGTCATGAAAGGCCTTGGTCTTGTCCTTGTATATCAATGCATTCTCATAGGCCTCCCGCCGAATCTCTTCTAATTCGCTGAGCTGGAGTTTCCATTCTTGACCTCCTGCATCAAAGTCAAGGTTACATTTTCGCACTGCCTAAAAGGTGCGGTGTTTGAGCTCTACTGGAAGGTGATAGGCCTTGCCATATACCATACGATATGGTAACATTCTGAGTGGGGCCTTGTACACAGTCTGATATGCCCAGAGTGCATCAACTATTTTATCAGACGAGTCCTTCCTGTCAGGTCTAACTGTCTTTTGGAGAATCATCTTGATCTGACGGTTATACACTTCAGCCTACCCATTGGTCTGCGGGTGATACGGGGTGGCTATACGTGATGTACCCCATATTTCTTTAATAATGTCTTGAAGTGGGCATGGATGAAGTGGCTTCCCCCGTCGCTAGTCAGAGCATGGGGTATTCCGAATCTCATGAAGATGTATTGTTGTATGAAAGAAGTGACGGTCTTATGATCAGCCCGTCTCACCGAGATGGCCCCAACCCACTTCGAGACATGGTCAATGGCTAGTAATATGTACTCAAAGCCATGTGAGTTCGGAAAAGGGTCTATAAAATCGATGCCCCAGACGTCGAACACTTCTACAACCATGATGGGCTGGAGTGGCATCATGTCTCTCCTGGTCATAGAACTGACCGACTGGCATCGTTTGCAGTGTTAGGCATATTCTTGTGCATCTCTGAAAATAGTTAGCCAGAAAAATTCCGAATGCAAAATTTTTGCAGTGGTTTTCCATCTTGAGAAATGACCACCACAAGCATCATTGTGGCAAAAAGATAACACACTGGGGATCTCAGAATCAGGGATGCATCTTCGAATAATCTGATCCACTCCAATGCGGAAGAGTAGTGGGTCATCCCAGAGGTAGTATTTGGCCTCTGTAGTAAATTTGAGTTTCTAGTCCTTGGATAGGTTCGTGGGAATCTTGCCTACGGTAACATAGCTTGCGATATCCGCGTACCAGGGGAACTCGATAGAGTGAACTGTGAAAAGGGATTCATCTGATAATTGGTCGTGGATAGGCAGGGAATAAGGAATGTGGGCTGGGTCCAGTCTGGATAGGTGATCCGCCACAACATTCTGCTCTTTGGCTTTGTCGTGGATTTCAATATCAAATTCTTGCAATAGAAGGATGCATTTGTTGAGCTGGGGTTTGGCATCCTTCTTTGCCAACAAATGCTAGACGATTGAGTGGTCAATGAAGATGATAACTTTAGACCCTAATAAATAAGATCTGAATTTCACCAACCCAAATACTATTGCAAGCAGTTCTTTTTCGGTGACAGTATAATTGCGCTGAGCCTCATTAAACATCTTGTTAGCATAGTATATGACAAAAGGTTGTTTTTCCTGACGCTAGCCTAAAACTGCACTGATGGCAAAATCAGAAGCATCGCTCATCATCTCGAAATCAAGCGACCAGTCGGGTGGTTAGAGAATTGGGGAGTCAGAGATAGTGCTTTGTAAAGTCTCGAAGGCATTGAGACACAAGGTGTCGAATTCAAATGGGGCATCACAACAAGGAGATTCGTCAAAGTTCGTGCAATTTTCGAGAAATCATGTACAAATCTCCGATAGAAGCTGACGTGACCCAAGAATGATCTGATCTGCTTGATTGAGCTAGGTGGCGGCAAGTGGGAGATAATCTCAGATTTAGCTCGATCGACCTCGAGTCCATTTTTAGAGATCCTGTGCCCTATTACTATGCCATCCCTCACCATGAAATGGCTTTTCTCCAAGGATAGTACTAGGTTTACCTCAATGCACTGTTTCAGGATTTTGGTGAGGTTATCAAGACAAGATGCGAAATCATCTCTGAAAATGGAGAAGTCATCCGTGAACACCTCTACATAGTCCCCAATCATGTTAGAGAAGATAGCCATCATACAACGCTGAAATGTTGCTAGTGCATTGCAGAGGTAAAAGGGCATCCGCTTGAAAGCGAATGTTCCAAAGGGGTATGTGGATGTGGTCTTGTCTTGATCTTCCAGGCTAATTACTACTTGATTATACCCAGAGTATCCATCTAGAAAGCAAAAGAAACTACGTCCGGCCAACTGTTCCAAGATCTGATCAATGAAAGGCAAAGGAAAGTGATCCTTCTAGGTAGCCATGTTCAGTTTCCTATAGCCGATGTAGACCTACCAAGATGTTGCAGTGCAGGTTGGGATGGATTCGCCTTTATCATTTTTCACTATGATGAATCCTACTTTCTTGGGCACTATCAGGATCAGACTCACCCATTGGCTATCAGAGATTACAATACCTGCATCCAACCATTTGATGATCTCCTTCTTAACAACCTCTAGCATGTTCGGGTTTAGCCGTCTTTAAGGTTTTCTCGAAGGTTTCACCCCCTCATCCGTGTAAATGTGATGAGTGCAATATGAGGGGCGAATACAGTAGAGATCAGCAATGCTTCACCCTATAGCTGCCCTATGGTCTTGCAGTGCAGAAATCAATTGATGCTCCTATTCTTGGGTTAAGTGGGCTTTAATAATGACCGGGTATGTCTCACTTTCGCCCAAGAACACATACTTAAGTGGGTCAGGTAAGGGCTTCAATTCAATCACGGGTGGGTAATAGTCAGAAATGGGAATAGGAGGAGAAAACTCGAAGGTGGAAATCTATTGATCTGTATGCATGTTAATTGCTGCTGATTCACTTCCTGTGAGATAATTGGTTGTGACTGCGTTAATGGGAAACCCATTAACTATGGTCACATCTACTTGTAACAATAGGGGTGATCCAGTAGTGTACGGATCAGGATAGCTAGATTCAGGGGTGCTGTGGTCAGAAACACACCCTAAACAGTTGGATCCTCCCTGGCAACAACGCCATTTGACAAACTCATTTTCACGCATTTTTAAATCGTCGAAAATCATAGTATAGTCGCGCTAAAATACTCATCAAAAAAATGATTTTGTAAAGATAACGAGACTTGAGTCCCAGTCGTTTGTCTCTGGCAGGCGTTTTTGCAAATCTGAAATTGATCTTTTTCGCTCTACTTGTTTAAAATCGCACGCCGATTTCAAATAGTCGGATCAATGTTTGGCCACTTTCATTATGAACCCTAATTACGTGCACATGTGTTAGATAGATGACAAATGTGGAAGTATGAGTTTCAGTACGCACGATTCTAGTTATGTGGTGGTTGTTTACGAAAAATGTGCTAATAGTGAGATCCTCAATATTTTTAGCTACCGAACGATTCTAGTTATGTGGTGGTTGTACGCACGATTCTAGTATTGTGTTGGTTGTAATAGATATTTATTAAAAGCATGCAACTTTAATCACACAAAATATATTGCAATAAGAGCATGGTGATTCTCAACACGTAGACATATATATATGGAAAAAGATCTTTCATTAATTCATGATGGTGTTTGCAACATGAAACTCGTGGAAAGCTTATAGAGGAAAGCTTGAAAACATCAATCTATCTAGCAGAAAACGGTCGCATACAGGAATCTATGGGGGGTTTTTGCATGCATCATTGGGGGCGAATAAAGAGCTATACTATTAAGCAGTAATAAAAGCATGTAAACTATGAAGAACTAAGCTACTAATATAGTAGAAATAAGGGCATTTGGAGGTGGGCTCCGATGGCCTTTGAAATGGTTGAGAGGAGAAGGAGGGGCAGCCAATGGAGCTTAGGCCAGCCCTTAGGGAGAGGTTGGACAGGTGATCCAGCATCTTGGCGTGGAGATGGTAGTGGCCATGGTGGAGGAACTTGTGGAGGTGGAGTGGAGGTAAATGTAGCAAAGCAAGATGGAATCAAGAGTGAATGAAGCCAAGAATTGGATGGGTGCAAATGGCCACCACTTAGATCTTTTTATAGACCTAAGGGAGACTCTCCAGAGAAGTGTGGAACTCTCTATAGAGAGCTCCAAGAGTGGCTAGCCAAAGAGAGAGAGAGGTGGTTTTTAGATCCACCATTTGTGGATCTCCAATTTGAATGGCTCTTGGTTGCTAATTTTGGCAACCAAGAGTGGTGCCACCTTGAAGAGGGTTCTGCAAAACTCTAGATGGGTGTGTGTGCATGAATGGGTTGGTGTGTGTGTGTGTGTGTGGCCGTGCCCTATGTTGCTAAATGGTCTAGGTTAGGTCCTAAGGGGTTTGGATTGGTGTAGGTCTGAAATTAGGGTTACAAACCCTAATTGCTGAGGAGGAAATGCAATTAAACTTAACACAAGTTTAATTGAATGATTGTGAACCTAATTGAGAGTGAAATAACTCAATTAGGTTGGGTTTAGGTCAATTGGACTCTCTTTGAGTCCAATTGGACTTGTATGGGTTGAGATCTGAGCTCAATTGGACCCTATGAGTCCAATTGACTAGGCAATGGTAATTGACTATGATCTAAGTCAATTAGGTTTAGTGAGGACCTAATTAGGTCCTTAAGGAGGTCTAGAGGGGATGTACTAGGGTTGGGGTACCTTAATTGAGCTTCCTAGGGGGTTAGAATTGGGTTTAAGGAGCTAGAGATCCAAGATTAAGGCTTGAATCTCAAAACAGGAATTGGAGAGCAGTTCCAGATGTCCAATAAAAGTATCAGATGACTTATACTCAAAAATTAGAAGTCCTGACTTCAATTCTGGACGTCTAACCAGACTCAAGAAGGATACTAGGTCCTATCTTGGGTATTCTGCAGAAATTGGATGTCTGACCAAGTGTCTGGACGTCCAATAATACTAGAGAAGTGGGTTAAAGGTGTGTGGGAGTTGGCTAAGGATTCTGGATGTCCTATAACTTATCTAGACATCTAGACAGAGGTTGGAATTAAGGTTTTAAGGTTTCCTAGGGTTCGGTGACCTAATCTAAGGGTGGCAAAGGCTTGGGGAAGCTTCTAGGCTATCGTAGGGCTAGGATGGTCCTAAGTTCTTCATATTTTACTGCTTTGTTCCTATTTAATAGAATAACATACCTTAACACCCTTACATTATTATCTATTGCATCTAATCTATGTCTTCCGCTCCAGCTCTGCTGCAACACCAGTTATTCCAACTTCAAATCCAGCTTCAGATCTACCTTCTGGTCAGCTTATTACCTGTAATTGTCATAATGCACCTAATCAGTACATTAAAGCATTATTTTATGCATAGCTAAAAGAAAGTAGTAAAGATGCAAATATTGCTTATGCATGCATTAATTATCCCAACTTATGCTAAGTCCTAGCCTAATTTAGGTCAATTAAGACCTGTGATTGCTGCACAATCAGCAACCATCTAGGATTGAATGAGTAGCATCTAGCTTTTCATTTTGCATTGAAAACATCATGCTTTGAAGAGAGCTGGAGTAAGGTACGTCTTTTCTTGTGCATCAGTTATCTGCACATGCATTGCATTTTGGACATAATTAAAAAAAACCATTAAAGGTGATTTGAAAATATTAATCAAGTGGTCACATTACTTCTCAAAGAGAAAGAAAAGTATACAAAAAGTGTTTGAATAACGTGACTCTGATTTTCAAAAGGAAAAATCACTTTTCGCGGTGTGATGCACACTTCCTGCACTGAGCACGCACTATAGGCACTGCACTAGGACTTGGACCCTTAAGGCTATAGGCATCGATCTCTTTATCGTTGTAAACCCTCCTATCTTGCTTTGTGATGATAGTATTAACTTTTTCCCAAGTGACTTGATAGTCTAAGGAGGGGGACACCCCTTAAAGGAATTCAAGGGTAGTTAAGAGGCACTGCTAATGCAATGCCTCAAAGGAAGGGTTCGCCCTACTTGCATCCCTTGGTTCCATCCTTGGAGTACCTTTTTACTTGGGCATTAGAGAATATCATCACAACAAAGTGTACGTCTTAAGGGCACTCGAATGTCAATTTAAGGTGTGTAATTGCTTGACAACTTGATTGATCACCCAAAAAGGACTAAAAGTAACCTCAACCTTCTTAACAGTCATTGACTAGAAATTTCAAGTACCTCATTTCTCTTATACCACTTACGTGGGAACGGAGAAACACTACCTTGACTTTATTTGGCTAAGCTGAAGAGTTGGAAGAGGACTTAAAGAATTTTAAATCAATGAAAGACCTCTTGCCTTGTGCTTGCTTGGTGTGTGTGTGATAGATCTCTCTAGGAAGTTTTCTGTTTTAATCTATCTAAGTCCTAAGTTAGTTAAAACATTTAATTGAAAGAAATGGACTATCCTTACTCCTATCATTTTAACTAGGATCCCATGCCCCGAGCATATCCATCCTTTGATGGGTACATTGACAATTCATGGGATCATTCTTATTCCTATCATGGGAGTATTGGCTCGATAACAACTTTTGAGTAGAGCCTAGGAGCGGGATTTTCCAACCCTAGAATCCCTACTACTATGCAAACACCCAATCCTCCCACCCTTCATAATTTTCCGTATCGAGGTTGGATCGATACCCTTAAGCAACTAGAGCCTGAAATTGACTATCCTCCCTAATTTGATAGTAGTAGCCTCTCCTCTTTTATGATAGAAATGAAAAAACAACAAAAGGAAATGGTGATGTTGAGGGCACGGCTACCATCAAGCTGGCTTCCAAATTGTTGGCTATGAAAGTAATGTGAAAGGAATATGGTGATGTTGTTTCTATCATGAGGCATCAGAGACGTAGAGAAGCCTTGATGAAGGTTCAGGAATTTGACTCTAGAGAAGCCAATGACCTGCTGTCTGAGCAGGATCTCCTTGATAGAAGAAGGTGGCAGGGGGTGGTGGCTGAAGAAGATCTGAAGCTGGAGATGGATTGGAGGGAACGTTTAAGACAGCTATGGCTAAAAAAGGGGGATGCAAACACTAAGTTCTTTCATTTGGCTGCTAGCTCTCAGAGATGAATCAACCTAATTTCCTTAATTGTTAAAGATGGGTATAGAACTACCTCCATCTCTGATATCAGAGCTGAGGCTATCAGATACTTCAAGGAATCCTGAAGATCTTCTAAAAGGGGCAGTTGGAAGATGGCAACAAGTGACCTACCCAAAATCACTGAAGATCAGGGCTTCAACCTGACTACTACTATATCTGAGTCTAAAACCTTGAATGCCATCAAGGATCTCAACTATGAAGGCTTACCTGGTCCTGATGGCATTCAAGTCTTCTTTTTCAAAGAGATGTGGGATGTTGTGGGCACTGAGGTGATGGAGGTGATCAGAGAATTTAAGATTGGTAATTATGGCTTTGAAAAAATCAATAGGTCCTTATTCCTTTTGCCAAAGACTTCAGGAGCTGAATCATTTCAGGAATTCAGACCAATAGCCCTTTCAAACTCTATTTACTTGGTGATTAGCAAGGTCTTGGCCAATACATTAAGGCCTATTCTACAAGAGCTGATCCACCCTGTTCAGTCCGCCTTCCTTCCTGGCAGATCTTTACAAGAGTCTTTTATTATGGCCTAGGAGATGGCTTGTGGGTGGCACAAGAGGAAGTGTAATGCTTGTTTGTGGAAAGTTGACTTCCGCAAAGCTTATGATTCCATCTATTGGCCTTATCTTCGGGAAGTGTTTAACATAAGAGGTTTTCCCTCTACTTGGATTCAATGGGTAAAAAGTTGTATCACGACTGCCTCTTTCACTCCATTGATAAATGGGAAACCCTGTGGTGCATGGATTCAGCCCCAATGTGGGATCAGACAAGGTTGTCCTCTAGGGCCTTTTGTTTTCAATTTGGCAGTGGACAACATGGCCTGGTATGCTTGCAAACTTGCTGAAGCAGGCCTTATTAGAGGCTATTCCTTATCTTGCAAGAGTGCTTTGGCCCCTATACTTCAATATGCGGATGATACGATTTTTTTTGTGGAAGGATCTATTGATGAAGCCCAAGCTTTGTGTCATATGGTCAACATATTTGGGGATATCTCAGGCCTTAGGCTGAATAGAGAGCAATCAAGTTTTGTCTATTATGGCTTACATGAGGCTGAGCAAGGTGACATTTCAGCAGTTTTGGGGACCCCTCGCATCAGTCTCCCTATCAAATATTTGGGTCTTCCATTGAGGTGCTCTAGAATGGAAAAAAGAGATTGGAATTGTCTCTTTGATAAAATTTCAGTGAAGTTGGATGAGTGGCATAGCAGCTTCCTATCCAAGGGTGGGAGACTCATATTGCTCAATTCAGTGATCAATCCCTGTTTTCTACCTTTCCATCTTTAAAGCTCCTAAATCTATATGGAAGCGGCAGGATGTATTGAGGAAGAGGTTCTTTTGGAGGGGGTCCAAACATGAGGGTGGATTTATGCAGCCATCGAAGTGGGAGTAGATCTGGTAGCCAAAGGATGGGGGGGGCTTGGGATTAAATCCCTGAAACAGTTCAATGATGCCTTATTGCTTAAGTGGGCAATTAAATTCTTGCAAGGAGAGATGAAGCCTTGGACTAACTTGGTCAGGGACAGCTATGGCTCTTCAAATAGTGTGCTCAATAGACTACAGCTAGCAGACCCTCGCCCTTTTGGAATTCAGTGATCAAAGCATTGGCTGATAACATGTATCTGCTACAGCCGGCTCTTGGTGATGGCAGGACCTTTAGCTTTTGGAATGAAGGATGGTCTCGGTTGGGTGTTTTGAAGGAGATCTATCTGAGGGCTTTTGTAGCAACCTCTAACAAGGAGGGGATAGTTAGTTGCTTCTGGTCTAGCAATAGCTGCAGCTAGATACTGAATGAAGAAGACTCCACCATAAGGGGCACCTGGCTATGGGATGAAAGGAGGAATCTGATCTTAGATCTTGAAAGCTTTAGGCCAAGACATGGAGTGGAGGATAACTACATCTGGGATGGGCTTTACACTGTACATTGTGGTTATAATAGAATCATGGAAAATGGTAGTGGGTGGAGCTATGACTTCATTGACAAGAAAATTTGGCTTTTGAAGATCCTCGTTAAAGTACAAATATTTCTTTGGCTGTGTAGGAGAGAGGGCTTGACAATAGGTGATCTGCGACACAATAGGATTGGAGCTGTCCTTCATGAATGTCACTTATGTGGGATGCACACTGACAACATTAATCACATTTTCTCCTCTTGCTTGGTCATTGATGTTGTTTGGAGGAGGACTTGCCAGGAGCCGTTACCAACATGGGATTCCATTTGGCATGGGTTTGTCATGAGAGAGAGGCCACATGTGTGCATGGCAGTCACTCTCTGGTGTGTGTGGAAGGCGAGAAATGCGAGGCATTTTCAGGAGAGACCGGTATGTTGTGAACAAATTGTAAGAGTGTTGGTCCCTCATACATACTTGGGGATCTGGATTGTAATTCCTCTTACTTGATTATATGATATACCTTCCCGGATTGCTATCGTAAGATGATAGCTTTCCTTTTTGTATCAAAAAAAAAAAAAACAAAAAGAAATGATAGAGACTATGGGAGAGATGTTGAGGAATAGTCAACAATTGAACAAAGAAATTAGACAGCTTAGCTACGCTCTTCCTAGTAATTCTGATCCCTACCCATAGGACCATGATCATGAAAATAATTCTAAGGAAACCAATGACAATAGGGATCCCATTTTACGTAGCTATCACTTAGACTCTCCCAATGAGATACGGCCACTAGAGGAGAACGATCCTAGTAATTATCCACCCGAGCTATATTGGAGTCAAAAGAAAGGAAAGATGGTACCTCTTGAGAACCTTGACCACAATGACAGTATTTTCCTTACCCCTGATAACCTGGGTCAAGGTTGTATTGTTCCTATCACTTCCCCTATTAACTATCGAGTGGAACCCCATTCTACCCTTAGCGAGCCTAATCCTGACCATCCACTTAGGGAATCAACACCTACCATCCAACATTTTGAGGATTTAAATGCAGCCAATGAAGGAGACCCTAAGGGAATGGAGGATGAATTGGATCAATTTTGGTCTCAAGGGTACAAAGAGTCTATTTTAGAGGAGCATGATAACCCTATGGAGGAACCCGACCTTAGAATCTAGAGTGAATCACAGGGGGATTTTGTGTTATTTGAGGACTTGCCCCCTAAGGATATAAATAATCTGGTGAAATCCGGATTCCTCCCTTCTTTCAATTTTGAGAGTCATCCTCAACATAACCAGGAGTTGATATTGGAGGAGGGCAAACACAATAGTGAGAAACCTAGGAGAGACTCTCAGGAACAATACACATCAATTGAGGATTTATGCCCTGAGAAGAACAAAGAATTTAGTGATATAGGCTTACTCCAAAACATTAAGATGGATCCTCCTTCAGAAATAATTGAGGATATTGATCCAACTCCTCTCTTTACTGATGAATCACATATACACCTCGATAAAAACTCAAGTGAACCAAAAGAATCTGGGGATGAAATTAATGATAATGATTCTGTTGCTTCGACCCTACCATCAAAGGAATTTAATTCGGAGTCCATCATTGATTCACATATATTAGAAGGTGAAAATATGACTCCGATCATTAATGATAGGCAGGGTGACGTGAATTTTTCTGCAATAATTGCTAGGGAGAATACACAAGCTGAATCATTGTTGGAATTGGACTCGACACCGACTAAGCCCTCATTAGACTTAATCATTACCTCACAACGCCACACACAACCATTACACTCCCTAACTGATCCTTGTCTCAGGTCTCTGCTCACATACATTCTTTCTGGAGAGCATATCAGGCCAGTACATCCTCAAGTAGAACGGCGAGTGTGGATTGATGCTTGTACTTTTAGTCTCGCCATTCAAGGGTTGGAAACAATAATGTTTATATCTTTTAAAACCCTTCCTACTTTGGAGGACCCTTGTTATCCTCCACTTATTCTGTTTCGGGAGGTCCCTTTTCATATTCCTTTTATTATCCCTAGACCTCCCGAGGTGGCCTATGAGGTTCTTTGTTTTCAAATCTTCTGGCGAGCATTTGGAATTACGCTGCATCATCATCTCGCCAACATCTGTGGCTACCTGTTTTCTGAGCCTGCGCTGTTACACATATTTTCAGGGACTAGCTTTTCCTGTCTGGAACCAGACTTATAGGTTCCTATAAGTCTGGCTGCTGATAGAAAATGCAACGCTTGTTAGGAGGCAACCCAGCATTCAGAATAACTCCATCATCAGGTGATTTCCTTCCTTTCTCCCCCTATTTTAATTTTATAATAAGAACATTGTAGGATTTAGGCATGGGAGGGTGCATTTTGCATTTTAGGAAGTATTCATGCATTTTGGTTAGCATATAAAAAAAAATTATTTTCTTGAGCTGAATTGGTTAGTCCCTAGCAAAATATCATTATCATGGAGGTGTCATTAAAGATTTTTATTCTTAAATTATTTCTTAAGTATAGAATCCAGTACATTTACTTCACTTGCACATAGACTGGGTAATGGATCTTTGAAGAGAACCAATAAGCATTTTTAGTCTACTGAACGCTTAGACAGTTAAAAGGGGGTCTGGCATACTATCTTCAATTAGATCCACCTTATATTTGTGAGAAGAAAGTAGAGAGATTACTGGTGCACTAATTCTAGTCCAAGGACACTTAAGTTTTGGACAATTAGATAAGGATACCTCAGAGTTAGGCATAGTTTTCACTCTCTGTTCCAGTGTGTGTACATTGTGTGAATTCCTGAGAGTCACCAAATAAGGCAAATACATAGAGATTGAGTCTTAATAAAGCTCTGACTATGGTGGATGGTTACGACCTTCCTTCATAGAGTCCTTGGATGAAGGAGGGTAATAGTGTCAAAGGTCAGAAATATGCATGTCCTATCCATTCCTTCTCAGTGCCGAGAGTAGGCACTTCCACCAAATAAGCCACACAATATCCTCTTGACCATCATCATCCCTAATAATGTCTCATAAATAAAAGTCTGTATCGTGTTATGTTGATTAATAAATAAAGGAAAAGAAGAAAAAAGAAATAATTATATATAGAAAAAACATTAAAAAAAAAGTGAGAAGAGAGAGAGAAAAGAAAAAGAAGAGTCCAAGTTTATAATTTTATCTTCGTGATGATGTTTCTGATGCAACAAAATCACCCATCGCGATCCACCAAATTTGACCCATACCTACATTTCAGTATTTCTGATCACCTGAATACTGGCTGAGGACTCTAACTTAGTTGTAGAGTTGTTAGGATTTTAATTGAAGTGTGAATGCCATGTGAGGCCACCAAACAGTGAGTACATTTACTAAATCTGGTGAGATTTGTGATCTCAGAAAGAAAAGAAGGAAAAGAGTGAGCATAAAGGAATATCAAGAGGGCATAGTTATTTAGTCTCTCTTAGAGTTGACTTGTTTAATAGTCTAGAGATCTAGAGTTTGTAGTACTAGATTACATGTAGCACCAGATGAGTTGTGCCACCAAATGCAAATCCATTCATCTCGATATCTCCTACCTAAGCCAAAAACCTAGGGTCAAATTAGAGATTACCTTCTGCTTTATCCTCGAGTGAAGTAGTTGCCTATCCCGATAGAATTTTATAAAGGGTTAAGTAAGAACATCAAATGTAAGTTGGCTTTTCACTTGAATCCGTTACTTAGGCTACTATTACTTCACATGAGCCTAAATCTCTAAATTTTTGGAATAAGGAAAGAAGAAATCTTCTGATTACTTCTATTATTTTTTACTTTTGCTCAGGACTAGCAAAACTTAGGCATGGGGGCATTTGATAAGTCCACTTTTGTGGACCACCATTTGGCCTAAGTACTCTTCAATTAGTCATTCTTAGTTAATATTTGATTAGGAATTAAGGGGGAATTCAACATAGTCATTAAATCATCTTTTACATCAATTTTATGCTTAATAACATATGATATGTTATGATAATCATTTGGTGGATGCAATCTAGGTACAAGACACTTGAAGGCAGTAGTCAGACGTCCAAAGTCCCATTTTAGGACATCTGGATTCTAGTCTGGATGTCTGGAACTTCCAGCGTGGACTCCTTGCTAGCCAAATATTTTATGATGTCTAATGTTTTTATCGGACGTCTAATGGTTAAATGAACAGGACTTATCCGTCAGTTTCAACCACTCATAATTTTTGCGAATGGTTTCGGAAGTCGGCTGTAGATATTTCAAAAATGGGCCAACAGAGAGGAAGGATAATCTTCTCCCCCTGTCGGGGACTATCTCTCCATCTTCTCCATCGTGAAGGAGGCACGCACCGTGGAACCAGCGAGCACTGTGGACCGACGCTCTCCTTGCCTATTTTCCGCTCGCCTTGACGCGGTGGTGCTTAGTGATAGAGGGCACCACCACCACTAGCCATTCTCCCAACATCCTTCCCATCACCAACACCATCGCCATAGACATCACTTCCCTCTTCTCTCCCGAACCCACACACAAATAGAGAACACCACCACCATCCATCGCTTCCTCCCCCCTACACCCAAAACCCACAACCACGCACCTGTGCCACTCGACGTGCACATCCAGCCTGCGCGCACACCCAGCCCGTGTGTGTGTGCAACCACCACAGAGGCCAGCCGACTCCTTCTCCTCCTTCAACTCAAAGCATGGTGGCAGCTGCACTATTCATCTTTCTTCTCCGAAAGAACCCACCGCTGGCCGTCCATGCCCACGTGCAGCCACTACCACAGACTGCCTCAACCTCACAAGCGTGACCTCACAAGCGCCTCGACCTCACAAGTGCGACCACGCCTTCAAAGCCGACCATGACAACCTTTGTCGACTTGAGGAGGAAGCCACCGCTGGCGGTGGACAACGCGTCACCCGGAAACCTCTGACCACCTCTGACGACGCCACCACCGCCATTGGAACCCTCTCGGTGACCTCGACCACCTTCAAGCACAGCATGGCCATCCATCCCCCTCCTCCTCGCACGCACAAGGGATTCAAATGCCCTATTTTTCTACAGTGAAACCCGTATTAAAATTTACATTTGGTGCCATTGGTGTGGAAGGATTTAAGGATTTATTGTTTTATTAAGTTGAAATTGCATGCATATCCTCTCATGTTCACTTTTATTCCCTCATGCACTCACACTGTTTAGATTTCATGATCTATTCCATGTGTGCATGACATAACATGAGGAAATAATCTTTGAAATAATATTTTCATGATTTTATTAGGCATAAACCTCCCTGTCGATATGACATCTTTTCTGTCGTTTAAATTGGTATCTATTTTAATCTTTGATTGAGAGATTTCCATCATATAAATTACAACGATAAAGCATTCTATTGCTAATTTGATCAAGTGAATTTCTCTCTATCAGTATCTGATGAGTGCCTCATCATGAGCCATAACTAGCTTCATTTTGACCCAATAAAGAAGATAAAAGCTCCTACATAACCAAGAAGAAGGCTTAACAGAAGGAACAAGTGCTCTGAGAAGAAAACATGAAATAAAGGTTAAAACTGCAATTTTACCATTGCAGTACAGAAACGGGATTTCACAGAAGCAAAACATCGGTCAAATGGTCCAAATAAGATAAAAAGAGGGTTCAGTCAATCAGAAATGGGTTTATGTGCAATCTAAGAATTAAATGACACTTGGTAACCCTAAAACAGACCCGCTTAAATTAACAAGGTTCCAGTTAGGATAAAAATTGAGTAAACCCTCTAAAAATCATGGAAAAACATCCTCTATGGTTTAGAACACTTAATTTGGCCTTTGGAACCTAGTCTGACCTAGATTAGGGTCCTAGCTCCTCAATTAACCAAATTTAGGTTTTTACGCAAAATGTCTAGTCAAACGAGATCAAACCTGAAATCCAACTTCGCCATTGGATTCCTTAGGTCAAAATTAGGTTTATACCAAAATTTGGACCTAAGGGGAGGTCATCTTGACCTAATTTGCAATTTAGTACACCCAAATCATAAATAGGTCCCTATCTTTTGAATATCCTTGCAAAGAGCCCCCCAAGTTCCTCGCCCCCTTTGCAATCCGATCCTGCCGCCATTGTTAGGGCAGAACCAAGCTCCAGCGAGGTTCAGAGAGGGATTGCTCTCTAATCCCTCAGAGATTCCCTCCTAGAAATAGAAGGGGGATTCTCTGAGGAATTCCCTTCCTTCTAAAGCCAATTACAATCGCTGGTGTGAACCCAATCTCTCGTGCGAACGCAGGAGAGATTTGGGTATCCACCTTCCTTCCAACTCCGGCGAGCCGGCAGACCTAATTGCGCGCTCTCCACGCGCTGACAGGAGTGGCCAGCACCTATAAAACACCCCCCAGACCCTGCCGCAGGACCGAAGCTTGATTTTGACGGAGATCCCCTCCAAATTCCCTCTCTCCCATCTCCGACCAAATGACCCGCAAGCTTCGGCGACCTCTTCCCCTCCTCGTCGCTCTGCTGCCATACCAGCAGCAGAGTCCACTCCTCCTCTTCCTCCCGCGTCGCGCTGTACCCCGCGCGCGTGCTCCTGACCTCATCTTCGTCGCCACTTCCTCCCTCTGGGTCTTTCTTCCCCGACGACGGCAGTTATGAGCCATCCTCTCCACCGCCTCCCTTCCTTCCAGACAACCCCAGATACATTCTCCATCCTCTCCTCTCTCTTTTCCCCCTACTATTTTACTTGATTACCCCTCGACAGTACCTAACCACCTCCATCTTTCTCGCCTCCGATCGCCCTCCGGCGAGCTGCCCACACCACTCCGCCCCTCCACACGGCTCGCCAACCCCCTCGTGAGCTTCGTCACACCACCAGGAACCCATTCCACCCCATCACTGCCACTCCAGACCTCCACAAGCACGCCCCGACCAACCCACCATCTCCGGCCACAGGTTGACCTAGGCACGCACGCCTAGGCCTACCTGCAACCTGCAGCATTGTCCACCGCCTTCGCCGTGCTACGGCGAAGGTTTCCAACTATTCTGATTGGGCCAATAGGTCGTTCTGTTGGATGTCAGGTGTACGCTCCGGCCGCCATTAACAGCCGAAGTAGTATGGAGCTTGGAGCAGCTTCGGGCATCAGGCTTCCCAGGCTGCAGGTGCAGCAGACTCTCGCGAAGGTCGCGAAGAGAACGAGGCTAGCCAGTCGCACAGAGGAGCCATCAGCTTGGGCAATCGAGTGATGAAAGCTCTGCGGGCACACGTGAAGGCAAGACCGACTAGATGGTCCCACATCGTGGGATTGCAAAACACAGGTATCATATAAATTATTTTTGTGTTTTCTTCTTACTACCTCCGTAAGTACAGGGGTGAGGTCCCTCACTGCGCCCACACGCCTCGTCTGCGGCTTGATGTCGCGGATCTGGCAGATCCGACCCGACCTAAACCTACGCACTCCTCACGCATCACCACTTGCCAGTGCGCCTGGTCCCGGGTGCGAATCCGACTCGACTACCCGTGTGGCTTTGGGAGAGCGTGCTTGAGTGAACTGCTTGAGAAAAAGAGAGACGCTTGGGTAGAAGAACGGGGTTAGGTTTTTGGTACTGTGTGGTGTGTGCAGGAAGGAAGAAGCGACTGAGGCAGCGAACACTTAGCAGCTGAAGAACAGGAAGAGAAGAAAGAAGAGGCTGTGTAGCAGTGAAAGGAGAAGTCTTCGCTGAGAAGAAGAAGAAGAAGAAGGAAGACAAGGCAGAAGAGAGAGAAGAACAAAGAAGAGGCCAAGTGAAGACTGCAAAGAGATCAGAAGAAAAAGAAGAAGAATGAAGAAAGGCAAGGCAGGAGAAGAAGGAATATACAGAAGCAGAAAGGAGAAGAAGAGAGAAAGAGAGATCACATTTAAGACGTCTGATACAGAAATCAGACGTCCAATTCTACTTTTTTTTCACAAATCCTTTTTAAAATTCTCTCTTTGAATCAATTATATTTGCATTTAACAGTTATATTCTTTGGTTTTACAAAGTACTGAGATTGCTCCCCGTGTTCGACCTCGGATACTCTAGTTGTTCGAGTAATGAAATTCTTTATATTTGTTTAAACATTTTGTCGGTTATACTACAACGTAATATGCTTTAAATCCGCACAAAATCGTTGAGAACATTTTGGTGCCGTTGCCGGGGAGCAACGGGCACTTTTAAAGCTTTTGATTACAACATTTCTATCTAATATCTAACTTAACTTCTCTCTTTTGTTGTGTTCAAGCAGGGAAAGCAAAACAAAAAGGAAAGAACAATAACTGCACAACAGACTCTCCAAGGAACAGGTAATCTCCATAAGCCCTCTCTCTTAACCCTCTCGTAATCTAAAAAGGAAAAAAAAGAGAAAAATCAACTTAGGGCTACCTGTTTCATATTTAGTAACTCATCAAGTTGCCTGATTTTCATTTCAACATATTTTTGTCTGTTCATCCAACTAAGGCAACTAGGGCTAAAACTTTCTTGATTGAGCCCTAGGTGCTAATTTCTAAGGCAACTAAATTGGACCCACTACAGCCAAGTTAGGGATTGCAAAGCTAGGGTATTTAGAGACACATCTTCTCTAAAACAAAGAAACAAACTTTCCAAAAAGAGGTGTGCCTAAACCGTGTTTGAAACGATTCATACAAGAGGAACCCTAAGCAAATCAGGCTGATAATCCATTTGAACCATAAAAGGAAGGACCTAAAAGCTCTCAAAGGAACAAGAGGTGAAGTTGATCCCTTGGGTCAACCAACCTTAATATTAGGTCACTTTTGCACTCAAAATACTTAAAAGTTCAAGTGGAACATTAAGCACCTTGATCTTAAAATAAAAAAAGGTAGACTTAAGAGGTCAAGGTCTCCATTCTGGTCTACCTAGAACCGCAGTGACAAGAGAGGTCAGGTGGGGGAAACCCTGTAACCCGTGGGGACGCTCTACCGTGTAGGGGTCTTTACGGGACTCTCCCTCTTTGGCTACCCAGGTATTTCTCAAATGGACGATCTTCTGATCAAGGGGTCCATCTGCCCCGAACCTCTATAGTCACCCAACAATTCTTGGGTGTCTTGATTGGGTCCAGCACCTTCTAATCTCATCACATCTTTCGGTGCATGTTTGGTAGGAGGTCCTTAAGACCACCTTTAAGACCTCCTTTAGAAATTCATTCTCGTCGAGGCCAAGTCTCGACGCCCTTGTTTGTGCAGCAACCCCACCACATAAATCTTTCATCTGATTCAGACCCTGATTCTCCTTCTTCACCCATCATGGCACAACCCATTGAAGAGGAGAATAACCTTGAACACCAACTTCAACGCTTGAACGATCTCTTTCAGAACTTTGTAAACCCACCGCAGTGACCTATGATGCGAGATCACTATAATCCCACTGTGGTGGCAATCGAACCCCGAGTACGAATCCTAATTGGAGGACCTGACTCTAAACTGAAGCCTAATATGATTCATGCCATACCAAAGTTCCATGGGCTTAACTCTGAGGATCCATTCCAACACATTAAACAACTCAAGCATCTGGCCCAGACCTTCGGGTCAGATGTACAAAACCGGGATATCCTACTCATGAAAATGTTTTCGTTCTCCCTCTTGGACAAGGCCGCACACTGGTATCTGACTCAGACCCGCCCGATCAACACATGGGAGGAATTACAGTCTGAATTTTTGAAAAAATTCTTCCCTGTTGGCCGGACGAATGCCTTGCGCCACCAGATCACTCATTTCACCCAACAACTGGGAGAACCTCTTCACGAAGCTTGGGATCGATTCCTAGATCTCATACGAAAGTGCCCCCATCACGGAGCTCCTAAGTGGGAACAAGTCCAGTCTTTTTACCAGGGACTCCGTGAGGATATTCGTCTATTCGTCAATGCAACATGCGGAGGAAACATCATGGGCCAACACAAGGACATGGTGTGGGAGATTCTCGAAAACATGTGCGAGAACTCCATAAATAATGACTCCTTGGGCTTATTCGACAAGACGAATGCCCGCGCATCGATGAATCTAAGAGGGACACATGAGATGCAGGACCTGTCCACTTCTGTCGACTTGGAACTGATGGCCAGTTACTTGGACAAGGTCTCTATTATAGAAAAGAAGGTGGACGAGCTAACTCGACATTTGCAGCAAGCCACCTCTGCGCAAAACTCTTTTGCACGACCTCCTCCGGCAAGGGAAATAGTGCAAAACATATACCACTAACCTGCCAAGGGGATGGACCCATATCCACCCCCATCTGCCTCTCGGACTGGAGTGACCTCCGATCCCTTCTACTCGAGTTGGGGGAACTCTGAACCCTCGTATTCTGACTTTCCTGAGGTTCCTCAGAACTGCGAGGACCTCAATGCCATCCAGAATGACCCATACTCCAATACCTACAACCCTGGATGGTGAAATCATCCTAACTTTCAGTGGGCGGGAAATTCTCAAAGACCACCATATCAACCCCGTCCACAAGCTCCTCGTCCATATCAGCCGCCTCAGCCTCGGCCCAATCCCACCTACCAATCCAGGCAAAATCAGGATCAACAGACTCTTATCCTTCAAACACTGGCTGACATTCAAAAGAAGAATGCGGCAATGGAAAAACAGCACAAGGATGACATCACAGAGGTTCGCAACCAACTGGCCAAGATGGCAAATTCCCGCCAACCTGGCACCCTTCCTTCGCAACCTCTGCCCAACCCAAATAACGTGCCGACCCAGAGGCGCATTATGAATCCAAATCCAGGCCACACACATTTGATTTATCAGGCCCCTGCTACTCCATCACCAGACGGGATGGAGGCTTCAACATCTTATGCAGGATTTCAGCAGCAGCCACCCCTCCTACCTAACCCAAACCAAAATCAGGCCGGATTAAACTCTGTAACAACACGTAGTGGTAAAACAACATAAGACCCACATTATCTGAACCACTCCAAGCCTGATAATCGCCAAGACCCTAGGGTAGTCATCCAAGATACTACTGTCCCAGATCAAGAACCTGGACCTATCCTAGAGGAACCAGCTAGGATCCCATTTCCTGAGGCCTTGACCAAAGGAAAAAGGACAACCAAACCTGTGGCTCCTGAGGAGGATCTAGTCAAGCTCTTTGAACAGGTCCAGATAAACATCCCGTTGATGGATGCAATTCGCCACATACCGGCTTACGCAAGATTCTTGAAAGACATATGTACACCTAAACGTAAGCCGCGAACCAAGGATGGGAATTCGATCGTACTGTCAGAGCAAGCCAGCTCTGTCATCTTGAGCAAACTCCTACCCAAGGCTAAAGACACAGGAACTCCCTTGATTTCTTGTAAAATTGGTGAAACCCAACTTGATAGAGCCCTACTAGACCTAGGTGCCTCCATAAATTTAATACCTACATCCCTCCTTGACCACCTTGAAGAATCTAAACTCAAACCCACTGAGGTGACATTGCAGTTAGCCGATCGATCCATCAAGTCACCCAAAGGAATACTCGAGGATGTCATTGTTAGGGTACGAGATTTTTATTTCCCAGTGGACTTCATAGTACTGGACATGGATGCACCTAAGAACCCAAGGGACACACCAATCATATTAGGGAGACCCTTTTTGGCCACTGCTAGGGCCAATATAAACTGCGAAGAGGGCCAGATAGAATTAAAATTTGGGAATCAAAATCTGAAGATTGACATTTTCAAGGCCCAACAAGGGATTAATTGCGGGGTTATAGAGGAAATTTGTGATGTCGAAGCCGTGGTTGATGAACTGCATATAGAGGACAACCTGATTATTCCTGATCAACCACTAGAGAATCAAAAACCGCTAACAGAGGAGTGCGAACATGATCTAGACATACCTATGACTCCTACCATTGCTCCCAATACAAACCCTGAACCACCCGCTGCTGCTGACAATCCTGTCATGGAGCTCAAGCCCCTTCCCAAACATCTGAAATACGTCTTTTTGGATTCAAATCAGACGTTTCCTGTGATTATCAATTCTCGACTCACACCTGATCAGGAACTCCATTTGATTGCTGTTCTCCAGCAACATCGTAGAGCCATTGGATGGACTCTAGATGATTTGACTGGTATAAGCCCTTCATACTGCACATATCGAATCTACACAGAAGAAGGCTCACTACCTTCAAGAGAAATGCAAAGATGCCTAAACCCTAACCTACAGGAGGTCGTGAAAAAGGAGATCATAAAGTGGTTAGATGCAGGGATCATCTACCCGATCTCCGACAGTCGTTGGGTGAGTCCAATACAAGTGGTGCCCAAGAAGGCAGGACTTACCATCATCACGACTGAAACCGGAGAAATCATTCCTACCCGAATAGCTAATTCGTGGAGAGTCTGCATTGATTACAGAAGACTAAATTCCTCCACGAAGAAGGATCATTTCCCACAACCGTTTATTGATCAGATCCTCGAGAAACTAGCGGGAAATAGATTCTTCTGCTTTCTGGACGGGTACTCCGGGTACAATCAGGTGGCAATCCATCCAGAGGACCAAGAAAGGACCACATTCACCTGCCCCTTCGGGACGTACGCGTTTCGAAGGATGCCATTCGGTCTCTGCAATGCACCTGCAACTTTTCAGCGGTGCATGCTTGCCATATTCTCAGATATGGTAGGTGATTATCTGGAAGTCTTCATGGATGACTTTTCACTTTTGGACAATCATTTGACAATTGCCTCCAAGACTTAGTCCATATACTCAAGCGGTGCATCGAGGTGAATTTGGTTCTTTCCTGGGAAAAGAGCCATTTCATGGTGCCTGAGGGAATTGTCCTGGGACATTTAATCTCGGAGAAAGGCATCCAAGTGGATCGAACTAAGGTTAACCTGATTTCCAAGCTCCCTATGCCTAGCTCGATTAAGGACATCCGATCTTTTTTGGGGCACGTCGGTTTCTACCGTCAATTCATCCCTGATTTCTCAAAAATCGCGCACCCCCTGACCAATCTTCTCTCCAAGGATGTGCCTTTCGAGAGTTCCAAGGAATGCACTCAAGCATTTAAGATCCTACGTGACCGAGTCACCCAAGCCCCAGTCCTACAGTCCCCTGATTGGTCTCAACCCTTTGAGATCATGTGTGATGAGAACCTCATCATGGCCATAACTAGCTCATTTTAACCCAATACAAAGGATAAAAGCTCCTACATAACTCAAGGAAAGGCTTAACTCAGAGAATTCTGAGTTTAAGGAGAAAATAAGTCATAAGGGGTAAAAATGCAATTTTACCAGTATAATCTGCATACATAATTCAGGGTCCAAACATAGGTCAAAGCAACTTAATAAGAATAAAAGTGGGATGAGATGATCTAGCAAGGGCTACAGCAATTCCAAGGAACTAAATGATAATCTGTAACCCTAAAACAAACCCACTTCAATTCATGAGGTTCAAGGCAAAGCAAAAATGGAATAAACCCTCTAAAATTCATAGAAAAATAATCTCTAGGGTTTAGAACCTTCAATTTGACCTTAGGAACCCATCTTGACCTACATTGAGAACCATACCCAATTAATAACTTAATTTGGGTTTTTGCGTAAATTGACCAGTCAAACAAGGTTTAATCTAGAAATAAAATTCACCATCAGATTCCTTAGGTCCTAATTAGTCATGTATAAAAACTTGAGCCTAAGAAGAAACCTTCTTGACCAACTTTACACTTTGGTCCTCATATATTTACGTTTTGGCCCTCAAATTTTGAACCCTCGCATTTTGGCCCCTAACTCTCCTTCGTTCTTTGCGTTCAGGTCCCCCCTGCAAAACCTGCCAGCACCATGCTCTGGCGACCTTGCGCGGAGCATGGCGCCGCGCAGGGTGAGGGGGAGAGCCTGGCAAGTAAACCGGGGGTGCCCTGCGTCGTCAGCCATCGCAGGGACACCCCCCTGGTCGCTGTAACCCACCATACCGGCCGTGCGAACGCACGGACGGTATGGGTTTCCATCTCCGGCGTCCTCCGGCGAGGGAGACACGTCGTCTCCCTCCGCCTTCCTCCCTGATTCGGTCCTTATAAATACCCCCGTCACTCCACCGTTCTTCCCAGCTTGGATCTGACGGAGAAAACCCCCAACTTTCCTCTCTTCTCACTTCGGCAGACGCCCACCAGCTCTGGCGGTTCTTCCTCCTCCTCGTCTTCGCTCTGCCGCAATACCAGCAGCAGAGACTTTTTCCCCTGCTCTTCCCGCGCCACGCCGCACCCAGCTGGCGCCTCTCCGGCCCTCTGCTCGCCACTGCCCCTTCCCCTGGGCATCTTCTTCTCCGGCGACAGTCGATACGACTGTCGCCCTGCTCCGGCCCCTTCCGTCTCCGTAGCTAGGTCAGAACTTCTCCCCATCTCCCCCTCTTTCTTTTCCTCACTGTCTTTTATTTGATTAAACCCTCGACCGCTCCTGTCCACCGTCACCCCCTTCGTCTCCGGCCAAACTCCGGCGAGACCCCCCCATCACTCCACAGCCCCACACGCCTCGCCGACCCTCACAGAATCTCCGCCTCCTCACCCTGATCAACCTCCGCCCTTTCACGTCCCGCCACTCGGCCTCTGCAGACCCCCCGCACAAACCCACTTCTCCACCCGCAGTTTGACCTAGGGCGACCCTCACGCTCCGCCCCGCCGCCTGCCAGACCCCCCACCACCTTCGCCGTGCCACGACGAAGACTCTCCGCGTATCTGATTAGGCCGAGAGGCCGTTCCTCTGTGTACAGGTGTCTCGACCGCCGTCGCCATTGCTGCGTGGAAGGAGCACCTTCAACCTGCAGCTCTAGGTGCGCTTCGCCCAGGCCTGACTCCCAGGCTGCGCGGGGCGCCTCCGCGAAGAGTCCCAGGCTCGCAGCTGGGGCGAAGGCCACGCGTGAAGCCACGATTGCCCGCTGCTTTCTCCGCTGCGGGCGCTCAATTAGGGTGGGACATTTAGTCCCACCTCGGAGAGCCACTGAGGCGAACGGGCGCTTAAAGGCAAAAAGTGCCTTAAGCTGTTCGCCTCAGTTCGCGGGGTGAGGTCCCCTTCACCCGCCCGGTTACCCGGTCTCGTCCGCGCTCACGCCCTGCGGACCTGACCCGACCCGACTTAGACTGACCTGCACTCCTCGCCCACCACGCACGCCGGTGGGCCTGGACCCGGGCGCGACCCGCGTACCCGATCACCCGGATGCTCTGGGAGAGCCTTCTGAAGAGCGAATTCAGAGAAAGAGAGACACGGGGGTGGGGGAGGGTAGAGTAGGTTTTGCCCTCTGACGTAAACTCTGAAGTGTGCAGGCACAGGTGAAGAAGAAGGACCGCGGAAGAAGAAGAAAGCTAAGGGAGACACTGTAGCAACAAGCGGTTTAAGTCGTCTGATTGGAAAATCAGACGACGTCCTGAAGGGAAAAGAAGAAAGAAGGAGAGACGACGTCCTGACAGGAAAAAGAAAAGAAGAAAGAAGAAGATCTGAAGAACAAAAGAACAAGGAAGAACAACAGAAGAAGAAGAGGACCACAAGGAGATAAACACAGAAGAAGAACAGGAAGAACAAAAGCTAAAGAGAGAAAGAGACAAAGAGAAAGAAAGAAGAAAAGAAGAAGAACTCAAACTTTCATCTCTCTCCCTCTCTCTCTCTCTCTTTATTTTTTTTGTAATAGAACATGTATATCTCTAGAATACAACTTGAACTCTTTTATTTTCCGAGTAAAAAATTTTATATATTTGAAATGATGGCAATAACTGGCTATACTACAATGCTATAACAATAAAACCTGGTTATCTCTCGAAGCCAACGTTTCATTTGGCGCCGTTGCCGGGGAGCAACGGCTATTCTAGAGGTAAACATTCCTGTTTCTTTTTAATTTCTGATAATCTCCCCTCTTTTGTGCAGCTACAGGAAATCAAGAAGACAAGCAACCGCACGACAACCACTCCGAGGACAGGTAAATTTTTCCTCTCGCTATTAACCCCTAAACTCTAAAGAGGAAGAAAAGAAAAGAACAAGCAATATAGGGCTAACCTGTCTTCCATACTTAGTAACCATAAAGAGTTGCATGTTTTCAACTCATTAGTCCTGCACACTATTAAGGGTATTTAAGGGCTAACACATTCTTGCTTGAGCCCTAATTACCCAACAAAGAACTAACTAGACCAAGTAGAGCCAACATAAGATTCAACATTAGGGTTTCTAGAGACACACTACTTAAATCAAGAATGGAGAAAATCCAAAAGAAGTGTGCCTAAACCATTGATTGAAAATACCTATTCAAAAGAAAACCTAAAACAATTGGCTCTCTAAACACTTGAACCCTAAAAGACAAGACCTAAAAGCTCTCAAAGAAAACAAGAGGTAAAGTTGACCCCTTGGGTCAACTAACCTTAAATTAGGTCACTCTTTGCACTTAAAAGACTAAAGTTCAAGTGAAACCTTAAGCACCCTGATCTTAAAATTGGTAGACTTAAGAGGTCAAGATCCCCATTCTGGTCTACCTGGAACCGCAGTGACAAGAGAGGTCGGGTGGGGGAAACCTTGTAACCTGTGGGGACGCTCTACCGTGTAGGGGTTGATGGTGGTAGTGACAACCGGGTTTATTGTTATAGCGTTGTAGTATAGCCAGTTGTTGCCATCATATATAAATTTTTTTACTCGGAAAATAAAAGAGTTCCCGAGGTCGAACTCAGGGAGCAAGTTGTATTATAGAGATATACATGTTTCTTTTACAAAAATAAAGAAAGAGAGAGAAAGAATTTGTTGTCTTCTTTTCTCTTTGCTTCTCCTCGTCTCAGATCTTCTTTTATCTTCTTCTTCTTTGTCTGCAGAGGTGATGTTCTTCTTCTGCAGTGGTGATGTTCTTCTTCTTTCAGCTGTTCCTGCTCTTCCCTTTTTTTTTCTTTCTTCAGATCTTCTTCTTCTTTGTTCTTCTTCTTTCAGTTCTTCCCTTGTTCTTTTGTGTTCTCCTCAGCCTCGCCTTCTTCTGTTGTTCTTCAGATCTCCTTCTTTCTTCTTTTCTTTTTCCAGTCAGGACGTCGTCCCTCCTTCTTTCTTCTTTTCCCTTCAGGACATCGTCTGATTTTCCAATCAAACGACTTAAACTGCTTGCTGCTACAGTGTCTCCCTCAGCTTCCTTCTTCTTCCGCGGTCCTTCTTCTTCACCTGTGCCTGCACACTTCAGAGTTTACATCAGAGGACAAAACCTACTCTACCCTCCCCCCCCGCGTCTCTCTCTCTCAGAAACCGCTCATGGGATAGCTCTCCCAAAGCTGCCGGGTAGTCGGGTATGGGTCGCGCCCGGGTCCAGGCCCACCGGCGTGCGTGGTGGGCGAGGAGTGCAGGTCAGTCTAAGTCGGGTCAGGTCAGGTCCGCGGGGCGTGAGCGCGGACGAGACCGGGTAACCGGGCGGGTGAAGGGGACCTCACCCCGTGTGCTGAGGCAGTAAGGCTTATTCACAAAATCAATTTAAACGGTGGAAGAGTTGTGAGGCTTACCGATGTGGGACTAAACGGAGGCCTCTCCTCGCGAGCGCCTGCTGGAAGACCGCGGCCTTGCTTCTGCAGCTGCAGCTTCGATTTGCGCCGGTTGCTGGCTGGCTGCCTTCGCAGGAATCCCCGTAATCCGCAGCAACTGGAGACCTGGAGTCCTCAAGCCTGGAGCGCGGGAGAAGCTGCTTCAATGTGGCGTTAATGGCGGTCGAGCCTCAGAACCTGTCGAACACGAATATGGCCTCTCGGCCTAATCAAACTACTGGGGAACCTTCGCCGTGGCACGGCGAAGGTGTGGAGCTGTGCGGCAAGCCGCAAGGTGGTGTCTGGCGGCAGCCCTAGGTTGGACTGCAACCGGAGAAATGGGTTTGTTTGGGGGAGCGTTACGGAGGTGTGGAGTGGCAGTGGAGGGGTGGGGGGTGCTCAGTGTGATGAGGCGGAGGTTCGGTGAGGGTCGGCGAGGTGTGTGAGGCTGTGGAGCGATGGGGGCATCTCGCCGGAGGGTGGCCGGAGATGAAGGGGTTGGCGATGGTCAGGGTCGGTCGAGGGCTTAATTGAACAAATTGAAACTGGGGAAAGAAAGAGGAGAGGAAGGGAAGTAGTTCTAACTTACTTGCAGGGACGAAGGGGGAGCAGCAGGGCGACAGTCGTATCGACTGTCGCCGGAGAAGAAGATGCCTAGGGGAAGGGGCGGCGGCGAGCAGAGGGCCGGAGAGGCGCCAGCTGGGTGCGGCGTGGCGTGGGAAGAGCAGGGGAGGAAGTCTCTGCTGCTGGTATTGCGGCAGAGCGAAGAGGAGGAGGGGGAGGAACCGCCGGAGCTGGTGGGCGTCTGCCGGAGTGAGGGGAGAGGAAAGTTGGGGGTTTTCTCCGTCAGATCCGAGCTGCCGAGGTCGGTGGAGCGACGGGGGGTATTTATAGGGATCAAAACAGGGAGGAAGGCGGAGGGAGACGACGTGTCTCCCTCGCCGGAGGATGGCCGGAGACGAAAACCCATACCGTCCGTGCGTTCGCACGGCCGGTATGGTGGGCTACAACGACCAGGGGGGTGTCCCTGCGACGGCTGACGCAGGGCACCCCCGGTTTACTTGCCAGGCTCTCCTCCTCACCCTGCGCGGCGCCATGCTCCGCGCAAGGTCGCCGGAGCATGGTGTTGGCAGGTTTTGCAGGGGGGACCTGAACGCAAAGAACGAAGGAGAGTTAGGGGCCAAAATGCGAGGGTTCAAAAGTTGAGGGCCAAAAAGTAAATATATGAGGACCAAAGTGTAAAGTTGGTCAAGGAGGTTTCTTCTTAGGCTCAAGTTTTTATACATGACTAATTAGGACCTAAGGAATCTGATGGTGAATTTCATTTCTATATTAAACCTTGTTTGACCGGTCAATTTATGCGAAAACCCAAATTAAGTTATTAATTGGGCATGGTTCTCAATGTAGGTCAAAAGAGGTTCTGAAGGCCAAATTGAAGGTTCTAAACCCTAGAAATTATTTTTATATGAATTTTAGAGGGTTTATTCTATTTTTACTTTTCCTCGAACCTCTTGAATTGAAGTGGGTTGTTTTAGGGTTACAGATTATCATTTAGTTTCTTGGAATTGCTGTAGCCCTTGCTAGATCATCTCATCCCACTTTTATTCTTATTAAGTTGCTTTGACCTATGTTTGGGCCCTGAATTACCCTGTATGAAAATTATACTGGTAAAATTGCATTTTTACCCCTTATGACTTATTTTCTCTTTAAACTCAGAATTCTCTGAGTTAAGCCTTTCCTTGAGTTATGTAGGAGCTTTTATCCTTTGTATTAGGTCAAAATGAGCTAGTTATGGCTCATGATGAGGTTCTCATCATACCCCCATGCCTAGCCTTTGCTAGTCCCTTAGCAAAAACTTAAGGTTTCAACCCTTGTTCTAGACCATGAAGTTTTTAATAGTTTTAGATAAGTGCCCTTTTTTATTTGAGCATAGATTAGGTTAGAATGCTGACCATAGGCCTAAAAGGTACTCTAGTACCAATCAAGATCCAAATCTGTCTAGCCTTAGCCTCAGTCTTTAGCAAAGGTTTTTAAGGTCCATAAGAACTAACCTAAGGTTTATTGGACTTTGTGGTTAAAGCACCCGTGCTTGAAATGATTTTAGCCCTGGCTCAGTTCGCAGTGCGTTTTGTAAGAGAGAGATAGAAAGTTTTTCTGTTTGGAGAGTTTTCTCTCTCTTTTTCTTTTTAGTTCTAGCCTAGGATTGGCTTTTCAACACGGTCTGTATCAGATTCCTTGCTCCCATCATCAATCCTCAAGGGTTCCTGGCGATCGATGCTTCGAGATAGCACCGCCCATGGCAACCCCCGGAACCCTGGCTATTGAGATTTCGAGATAATCCCATCCATGGTGTTCCGTGGCCGAATCCAGACCCTGGCAATTGACACTTCGAGATAATGCCATCCATGGAATCTGAACCAGCAGAGTGCTTACATGCCCCCAGTAGGATATGTAAATATCCTAAGAGACAAGCACCGAGGAGATGATATTTTGTTACGCATCTTCGAGGGGATTTCCCGCCTCTCCGCGCTGGGAACTCGTCCAAATCAACTTGTGTTGATCGGCTACTCCTATTCTAGGTGTTCTTTTCAGAATTTTGCGACGCTTCTGCGTGATTCTGATTTTTACGCTTACTGAACCAGGCTGTGTGTGAGGTTAGGGTGCTTAGGTTACTGAGTCCTGTAAACCAAAAATTAGTTAACGAGGCCAAATACTTCCTAAGCCTTAGACCTAATACTTCAGCTTTTCATTTTCCTCAACCTCTTGAGGAGTGTCCAGATCTTAATGGGTACTAAGAGTCTATTCAAGAATGCCTAAGGTTTGCATTCTTACTAATCTCATTGTGCACTTCTCAGTTATTTTCTTGAATGAGGTCTAGAACTTAGGTTAATTCCTTAGTTCCTTACTAATGACTATCACCTTTTCTCATAATTTTGTGCTCCTTTTTCATTTTGTTTCTTTTCTCCTTCTGCTTTACAAAATTTCCTTCTCCTCTTTTCCTCTTATTCTTTTTCGAAAATTTTTTTAATTTTTATGGTATTTTTGGCATATGTGAATTTTTTGTTTGAAACCTTTTCTTACAAGTTTTTGCACTTTCATACCACCCCATGCCTAAGATTTGCAATGTCCTCATTGTAACCTAGGGGTTTTTATTCAACTAAGTTCATACATTAGGATAGCTGTTTTGATGAGTGAATGGGTCGGGGTGACTGTTGCGGACGATTTCTAATCTCAGATGCAAACACCTGAGGTGGAGTCGGCTGTCCTAAAGTGTGAACTTCAAGTGCAAAAAGCTGTCAGAACAAGTTTCAGGTTTTCAAAGAGAATGATGGGCTGCCTCCCATTGAGTGCTAAATTTGATGCCTTCAGCCAACCGGGAAATGCGATGGAGAGGGGATGGTCAAATCAGCGGAGTTTTGTAAGACAAGCACCTTGATTAAGAGCCTGGTTGGTCCAACCAGGTGCTTGTTCAGATCAACAGGCTGATGATGCAACCCAAACCCAATCAATCTGGTCGGTTGATAGATGTGGATAAAAAGGTGTGGAACCCACCATATACTATGAAGCTTAGATAGATGTGGAAGTGTAAACGCAGGGTTTGGCTGAGTCGAATCAGCCTGGTCAAAGTAGGGACTCGTAGAATAATCAGTGGTTGATGCAGGAACCCTACAGGGGTGATCAGAGAATGATAGAGCATGGTATGTAGTCTGATCAATGTTCGAAACCCGATGTGGAAATGCAATCGGCTCGGTGAGAGGTGAACCTGAATAGAAATTGAGTCCGGTTGCTGGTCGGGGTTTGGGAGAGGTTTTGATCCGTTCTGTGTGTGCGGACGAGGTGGCCATTGTGTACGAGGGCTCTTCTAGAAACAGATGATAGGTGGTTTTCTGTAGAGAGTCCTCTAGGTAACTATCAAATGCCGGAAGAGTGTCTGCAGGATGAAAGGAATCGGATTCGAGAAAAAATTTGGATTCTTGGTTGTAATCACTCTTGGCATTTTCTATTTTTGGTTCCTGAGGATCGAAAAGGAATGATTCTGTGTTATCAGTGATCTCGGGAATCAGGACCTCAGAGTCGGAGTCAGAGTCATGTGAACTGAGGTCGTAGATAGGCCTGGCGTGTTCAGGAAGGGGAATCTCTCCGCAATTATAGTCAGATCTGAAATTGTCGGAGAGTTGGCGAAAATGAGATTCATGATCATGAATTCCACCACAACAAAAATCATCAGATGTGGAATCAGCAGCCTGACTGGGTTCTAGCCTATATGTCAATTCTGGGCTCAAAAAGATGTTCTGTTCAAGCTCTAAGCTGGTAGGATAGACCCCATTAAAACCTTGCTCATCCAACTCCTCAGTTTCTGTATCATAAATTGGCATGTTTTCTGAAAAATCGATCAGATTTCCTGAGGATGTTGGAGAGGGATATTCATCAAATAGAGGCCCGGAATCATATTCTGTAAAAATTTGATCTTTCTCATAAGGGGCCTCATAATCTTCCCAATAAGTTTCAGATCTAGGTTCTAGGCTTAGGATGTGGGTAGAATTATTAGAACCTAAGTCCGAATAATCTTCGAGGGCCACCTTATCAAAATAAGGGGCGGAATTTATACCCTCAGAAGGTTCAGTTCTGATCTCATTATTGTAGGAGTTTTGAAATTCTAGGCTTGGCAATTCATGGTCTAAGTTTGGCTCATCATTGTGTTCTCCTGCAATATCCAACCTAATTCAACATTGTCTTCTATCTGGGTTGGGATTTTACAACCACTTTGTGCCTCAATCCCGAGATCTGGGAAACTGGATTGTTCCTTAATACTGTTCCAAGATGGTTCATCCTCTGTTTCTGGTATATACGGGTATTTCTGGTTGATAATTTGTTCTACTGATTTCATCATTTCTACCCGTTTCATAAGGGCATCTTGGTGTTGTTCCCAAAGTACAGGATTTGTCAAGCATTGAAGGTATTCAGATTGGTGTAATTTTTCCATCTCAATGTATCCTGTCATGAGCATATCTCGGGTTGATCCTTTTGAAATTTCGGTCAATAGAATTTGGGCACAGTTTATGATGAAAGCTGTGGTTGTTGGGACATCAACCTGAATGTTTTCTACTGGTGTTGAGGGTTTGATTTCATAGATTTCAAGGGCATCCTCAATCATCTTATCTTTCATGGATCTCAGATATTCAGGTTTTTTGAATGGTAGTCTTGCTAGGTAATTAGGCTGCATAATTGGATCAGGTGGTGGAATCAAGATATAGAATCAAAGTTTGAATCAAGATGGAAGAAGGGGATTTTGTTCAGAATCAGAGGAAAGAGGGGCTATGTGAATGATTTCTGCAAAAACAAAGGAGCCGAGGCTTAGCCTCGGGGAGAGTGAATTTCTATAGGAGGTTTCAAGGACCTCCTGAAAAATACTGAAGGGCTGGATGAGATAAGCAGGTGCTGGACCCAATCAAGACACCCAAAAATTGTTGGGTGACTATAGAGGTTCGGGGCAGATGGACCCCTTGATCAGAAAGATCGTCCACCTGAGAATTACCTGGGCAGCCAGAGAGGGAGAGTCCCGCAAAGACCCCTACACGGTAGAGCGTCCCCACGGGTTACAGGGTTTCCCCCACCCGACCTCTCTTGTCACTGCGGTTCCAGGTAGACCAGAATGGGGATCTTGTCCTCTTAAGTCTACCAATTTTAAGATCAGGGTGCTTAAGGTTTCACTTGAACTTTAGTCTTTTAAGTGCAAAGAGTGACCTAATTTAAGGTTGGTTGACCCAAGGGGTCAACTTTACCTCTTGTTTTCTTTGAGAGCTTTTAGGTCTTGTCTTTTAGGGTTCAAGTGTTTAGAGAGCCAATTGTTTTAGGTTTTCTTTTGAATAGGTATTTTCAATCAATGATTTAGGCACACTTCTTTTGGATTTTCTCCATTCTTGATTTAAGTAGTGTGTCTCTAAAACCCTAATGTTGAATCTTATGTTGGCTCTACTTGGTCCAGTTAGTTCTTTGTTGGGTAATTAGGGCTCAAGCAAGAATGTGTTAGCCCTTAAATACCCTTAATAGTGTGCAGGACTAATGAGTTGAAAACATGCAACTCTTTATGGTTACTAAGTATGGAAGACAGGTTAGCCCTATATTGCTTGTTCTTTTCTTTTCTTCCTCTTTAGAGTTTAGGGGTTAATAGCAAGAGGAAAAATTTACCTGTCCTCGGAGTGGTTGTCGTGCGGTTGCTTGTCTTCTTGATTTCCTGTAGCTGCACAAAAGAGGGGAGATTATCAGAAATTAAAAAGAAACAGGAATGTTTACCTCTAGAATAGCCGTTGCTCCCCGGCAACGGCGCCAAAATGATGGTGGTAGTGACAACCGGGTTTATTGTTATAGCGTTGTAGTATGGCCAGTTGTTGCCATCATATATAATTTTTTTACTCGGAAAATAAAAGAGTTCCCGAGGTCGAACTCAGGGAGCAAGTTGTATTCTAGAGATATACATGTTTCTTTTACAAAAATAAAGAAAGAGAGAGAAAGAATTTGTTGTCTTCTTTTCTCTTTACTTCTCCTCGTCTCAGATCTTCTTTTATCTTCTTCTTCTTTGTCTGCAGAGGTGATGTTCTTCTTCTGCAGTGGTCATGTTCTTCTTCTTTCAGCTGTTCCTGCTCTTCCCTTTTTTTTTCTTTCTTCAGATCTTCTTCTTCTTTGTTCTTCTTCTTTCAGTTCTTCCCTTGTTCTTTTGTGTTCTCCTCTGCCTCGCCTTCTTCTGTTGTTCTTCAGATCTCCTTCTTTCTTCTTTTCTTTTTCCAGTCAGGACATCGTCCCTCCTTCTTTCTTCTTTTCCCTTCAGGACGTCGTCTGATTTTCCAATCAGACGACTTAAACTGCTTGCTGCTACAGTGTCTCCCTCAGCTTCCTTCTTCTTCCGCGGTCCTTCTTCTTCACCTGTGCCTGCACACTTCAGAGTTTACATCAGAGGACAAAACCTACTCTACCCTCCCCCCCCGTGTCTCTCTCTCTCAAAAACCGCTCATGGGATAGCTCTCCCAGAGCTGCCGGGTAGTCGGGTACGAGTCGCACCCGGGTCCAGGCCCACCGGCGTGCGTGGTGGGCGAGGAGTGCAGGTCAGTCTAAGTCAGGTCAGGTCAGGTCCGCGGGGAGTGAGCGCGGACGAGACCGGGTAATCGGGCGGGTGAAGGGGACCTCACCCCGTGTGCTGAGGCAGTAAGGCTTATTCACAAAATCAATTTAGACGGTGAAAGAGTTGTGAGGCTTACCGATGTGGGACTAAACGGAGGCCTCTCCTCGCGTGCGCCTGCTGGAAGACCGCGGCCTTGCTTCTGCAGCTGCAGCTTCGATTTGCGTCGGTTGCTGGCTGGCTGCCTTCGCAGGAATCCCTGTAATCCACAGCAGCTGGAGACCTGGAGTCCTCAAGCCTGGAGCGCGGGAGAAGCTGCTTCAATGTGGCGTTAATGGCGGACGAGCCTCAGAACTTGTCGGACACGAATATGGCCTCTCGGCCTGATCAAACTACTGGGGAACCTTCTCCGTGGCACGGCGAAGGTGTGGAGCTGTGCGGCAAGCCGCAAGGTGGTGTCTGGCGGCAGCCCTAGGTTGGACTGCAACCGGAGAAATGGGTTTGTTTGGGGGAGCGTTACGGAGGTGTGGAGTGGCAGTGGAGGGGTGGGGGGTGCTCAGTGTGATGAGGCGGAGGTTTGGTGAGGGTCGGCAAGGCGTGTGAGGCTGTGGAGCGATGGGGGCATCTCGCCGGAGGGTGGCCGGAGACGAAGGGGGTGGCGATGGTCAGGGTCGGTCGAGGGCTTAATTGAACAAATTGAAACTGGGGAAAGAAAGAGGAGAGGAAGGGAAGTAGTTCTAACTTACTTGCAGGGACGAAGGGGGAGCAGCAGGGCGACAGTCGTATCGACTGTCGCCGGAGAAGAAGATGCCCAGGGGAAGGGGCGGCGGCGAGCAGAGAGCCGGAGAGGCGCCAGCTGGGTGCGGCGTGGCGCGGGAAGAGCAGGGGAGGAAGTCTCTGCTGCTGGTATTGCGGCAGAGCGCAGAGGAGGAGGGGGAGGAACCGTCGGAGCTGGTGGGCGTCTACCGGAGTGAGAGGAGAGGAAAGTTGGGGGTTTTCTCCGTCAGATCCGAGCTGCCGAGGTCGGTGGAGCGACGGGGGGTATTTATAGGGATCAAAATAGGGAGGAAGGCGGAGGGAGACGACGTGTCTCCCTCGCCGGAGGATGGTCGGAGACGAAAACCCATACCGTCCGTGCGTTTGCACGGCCGGTATGGTGGGCTACAGCGACCAGGGGGGTGTCCCTGCGACGGCTGACGACGCAGGGCAACCCCGGTTTACTTGCCAGGCTCTCCCCCTCACCCTGCGCGGCGCCATGCTCCGCGCAAGGTCGCCGGAGCATGGTGTTGGCAGGTTTTGCAGGGGGGACCTGAACGCAAAGAACGAAGGAGAGTTAGGGGCCAAAATGCGAGGGTTCAAAAGTTGAGGGCCAAAAAGTAAATATATGAGGACCAAAGTGTAAAGTTGGTCAAGGAGGTTTCTTCTTAGGCTCAAGCTTTTATACATGACTAATTAGGACCTAAGGAATCTGATGGTGAATTTCATTTCTATATTAAACCTTGTTTGACCGGTCAATTTATGCGAAAACCCAAATTAAGTTATTAATTGGGCATGGTTCTCAATGTAGGTCAAAAGGGGTTCTGAAGGCCAAATTGAAGGTTCTAAACCCTAGAAATTATTTTTATATGAATTTTAGAGGGTTTATTCTATTTTTACTTTTCCTCGAACCTCGTGAATTGAAGTGGGTTGTTTTAGGGTTACAGATTATCATTTAGTTTCTTGGAATTGTTGTAGCCCTTGCTAGATCATCTCATCCCACTTTTATTCTTATTAAGTTGCTTTGACCTATGTTTGGGCCCTGAATTACCCTGTATGCAGATTATACTGGTAAAATTGCATTTTTACCCCTTATGACTTGTTTTCTCCTTAAACTCAGAATTCTCTGAGTTAAGCCTTTCCTTGAGTTATGTAGGAGCTTTTATCCTTTGTATTAGGTCAAAATGAGCTAGTTATGGCTCATGATGAGGTTCTCATCAGGGGTCTTCGCGGGACTCTCCCTCTCTGGCTGCCCAGGTAATTCTCAGGTGGACGATCTTTCTGATCAAGGGGTCCATCTGCCCCGAACCTCTATAGTCACCCAACATTTTTTGGGTGTCTTGATTGGGTCCAGCACCTGCTTATCTCATCCAGCCCTTCAGTACTTTGCAGGAGGTCCTTGAAACTTCCTATAGAAATTCACTCTCCCCGAGGCTAAGCCTCGGCTCCCTTGTTTTTGCAGAAATCATTCACATAGCCCCTCTTTCCTCTGATTCTGAACAAAGTCCCCTTCTTCCATTAATTCAAACTTCTGATTCTATCTTGATTCCACCACCTGATTCGAAGATGCAGCATAATTACCTAGCAAGATTACAATGTAAAAAACCTGAATATCTGAGATCCATGAAAGATAAGATGATTGAGGATGCCCTTGAAATCTATGAAATCAAATATAAACCCTCAACACCAATAGGAAACATTCAGGTTGATGTTCCAACAACCACAGCTTTCATCATAAACTGTGCCCAAATTCTATTGACTGAAATTTCAAAAGGATCAACCCGAGATATGCTCATGACAGGATACATTGAGATGGAAAAATTACACCAATCTGAATACCTTCAATGCTTGACAAATCCTGTACTTTGGGAACAACACCAAGATGCCCTTATGAAACGGGTAGAAATGATGAAATCAGTAGAACAAATTATCAACCAGAAATACCCGTATATACCAGAAACAGAGGATGAACCATCTTGGAACAGTATTAAGGAACAATCCAGTTTCCCAGATCTCGGGATTGAGGCACAAAGTGGTTGTAAAATCCCAACCCAGATATAAGACAATGTTGAATTAGGTTGGGATATTGCAGGAGAACACAATGATGAGCCAAACTTAGACCATGAATTGTCAAGCCTAGAATTTCAAAACTCCTGCAATAATGAAATCAGAATTGAACCTTCTGAGGGTATAAATTCCGCCCCTTATTTTGATAAGGTGACCCTCGAAGGTTATTCGGACTTAGGTTCTAATAATTCTACCCACATCCTAAGCCTAGAACCTAGATCTGAAACTTATTGGGAAGATTATGAGGCCCCTTATGAGAAAGATCAAATTTTTACAGAATATGATTCCCGGCCTCTATTTGATGAATATCCCTCTCCAACATCCTCAGGAAATCTGATCGATTTTTCAGAAAACATGCCAATTTATGATACAGAAACTGAGGAGTTGGATGAGCAAGGTTTTAATGGGGTCTATCCTACCAGCTTAGAGCTTGAACAGAACATCTTTTTGAGCCCAGAATTGACATATAGGCTAGAACCCAGTCAGACTGCTGATTCCACATCTGATGATTTTTGCTGTGGTGGAATTCATGATCATGAATCTCATTTTCGCCAACTCTCTGACAATTTCAGATCTGACTATAATTGCGGAGAGATTCCCCTTCCTGAACACGCCAGGCCTATCTACGACCTCAGTTCACATGACTCTGACTCCGACTCTGAGGTCCTGATTCCCGAGATCACTGATAACACAGAATCATTCCTTTTCGATCCTCAGGAACCAAAAACAGAAAATGCCAAGAGTGATTACAACCAAGAGTCCAAATTTTTTCTCGAATCCGATTCCTTTCATCCTACAGACACTCTTCCGGCATTTGATAGTTACCCAGAGGACTCTCTACAGAAAACCACCTATCATCTGTTTCTAGAAGAGCCCTCGTACACAATGGCCACCTCGTCCGCACACACAGAACGGATCAAAACCTCTCCCAAACCCCGACCCGCAACCGGACTCAATTTCTATTCAGATTCACCTCTCACCGAGCCGATTGCATTTCCACATCGGGTTTCGAACATTGATCAGACTACATACCATGCTCTATCATTCTCTGATCACCCCTGTAGGGTTCCTGCATCAACCACTGATTATTCTACGAGTCCCTACTTTGACCAGGCTGATTCGACTCAGCCAAACCCTGCGTTTACACTTCCACATTTATCTGAGCTTCATAGTATATGGTGGGTTCCACACCTTTTTATCCACATCTATCAACCCACCAGATTGATTGGGTTTGGGCTGCATCATCAGCCTGTTGATCTGAACAAGCACCTGGTTGGACCAACCAGGCTCTTAAGCAAGGTGCTTGTCTTACAAAACTCCGCTAATTTGACCATCCCCTCTCCATCGCATTTCCCGCTTGGCTGAAGGCATCAAATTTAGCGCTCAACGGGAGGCAGCCCGTCATTCTCTTTGAAAACCTGAAACTTGTTCTGACAGCTTTTTGCACTTGAAGTTCACACTTTAGGACAGCCGACTCCACCTCAGGTGCTTGCATCTGAGATTAGAAATCGTCCGCAACAGTCACCCCGACCCATTCACTCATCAAAACAGCTATCCTAATGTATGAACTTAGTTGAATAAAAACCCCTAGGTTACAATGAGGACATTGCAAATCTTAGGCATGGGGGGGTATGAAAGTGCAAAAACTTGTAAGAAAAGGTTTCAAACAAAAAATTCACATATGCCAAAAACACCATAAAATTAAAAATTAAAAATTTTTTCGAAAAAGAATAAAAGGAGAAGGAAATTTTGTGAAGGAGAAGGAGAAGAGAAACAAAATGAAAAAGGAGCACAAAATTATAAGAAAAGGTGATAGTCATTAGTAAGGAACTAAGGAATTAACCTAAGTTCTAGTCCTCATTCAAGAGAATAACTGAAAAGTGCATAATGAGATTAGTAAGAACGCAAACCTTAGGCATTTTTGAATAGACTCTTAGTACCCATTAAGATCTGGACACTCCTCAAGAGGTTGAGGAAAATGAAAAGCTGAAGTATTAGGTCTAAGGCTTAGGGAGTATTTGGCCTCGTTAACTAATTTTTGGTTTACGGGACTCAGTAACCTAAGCACCCTAACCTCACACACAGCCTGGTTCAGTAAGCGTAAAAATCAAAATCACGCAGAAGCGTCGCAAAATTCTGAAAAGAACACCTAGAATAGGAGCGGCCGATCAACACAAGTTGATTTGGACGAGTTCCCAGCGCGGAGAGGCGGGAAATCCCCTCGAAGATGCGTAACAAAATATCATCTCCTCGGTGCCTGTCTCTTAGGATATTTACATATCCTACTAGGGGCATGTAAGAACTCTGCTGATTCAGATTCCATGGATGGCATTATCTCGAAGTGTCAATTGCCAGGGTCTGGATTCGACCACGGAACACCATGGATGGGATTATCTCGAAATCTCAATAGCCAGGGTTCCGGGGGTTGCCATGGGCGGTGCTATCTCGAAGCATCGATTGCCAGGAACCCTTAAGGATTGATGATGGGAGCAAGGAATCTGATACAGACCGTGTTGAAAAGCCAATCCTAGGCTAGAACTAAAAAGAAAAAGAGAGAGAAAACTCTCCAAACAGAATAACTTTCTATCTCTCTCTTACAAAACGCATTGCGAACTGAGCCAGGGCTAAAATCATTTCAAGCACGGGTGCTTTAACCACAAAGTCCAATAAACCTTAGGTTAGTTCTTGTGGGCCTTAAAAACCTTTGCTAAAGAATGAGGCTAAGGCTAGACAGATTTGGATCTTGATTGGTACTAGTGTACCTTTTAGGCCTATGGTCAGCATTCTAACATAATCTATGCTCAAATAAAAAAGCACTTATCTAAAGCTATTAAAAACTTCATGGTCTAGAACAAGGGTTGAAACCTTAAGTTTTTGCTAAGGGACTAGCAAAAGCTAGGCATGGGGGTATGATGAGAACCTCATCATGAGCCATAACTAGCTCATTTTGACCCAATACAAAGGATAAAAGCTCCTACATAACTCAAGGAAAGGCTTAACTCAGAGAATTCTGAGTTTAAGGTGAAAATAAGTCATAAGGGGTAAAAATGTAATTTTACCAGTATAATCTGCATACAGGGTAATTCAGGGTCCAAACATAGGTCAAAGCAACTTAATAAGAATAAAAGTGGGATGAGATGATCTAGCAAGGGCTACAGCAATTCCAAGGAACTAAATGATAATCTGTAACCCTAAAACAAACCCACTTCAATTCATGAGGTTCAAGGCAAAGCAAAAATGGAGTAAACCCTCTAAAATTCATAGAAAAATAATCTCTAGGGTTTAGAACCTTCAATTTGACCTTAGGAACCCATCTTGACCTACATTGAGAACCATACCCAATTAATAACTTAATTTGGGTTTTTGCGTAAATTGACCAGTCAAACAAGGTTTAATCTAGAAATAAAATTCACCATCAGATTCCTTAGGTCCTAATTAGTCATGTATAAAAACTTGAGCCTAAGAAGAAACCTTCTTGACCAACTTTACACTTTGGTCCTCATATATTTACTTTTTGGCCCTCAAATTTTGAACCCTCGCATTTTGGCCCCTAACTCTCCTTCGTTCTTTGCGTTCAGGTCCCCCCTGCAAAACCTGCCAGCACCATGCTCCGGCGACCTTGCGCGGAGCATGGCGCCGCGCAGGGTGAGGGGGAGAGCCTGGCAAGTAAACCGGGGGTGCCCTGCGTCGTCAGCCATCGCAGGGACACCCCCCTGGTCGCTGTAACCCACCATACCGGCCGTGCGAATGCACGGACGGTATGGGTTTCCATCTCCGGCTTCCTCCGGCGAGGGAGACACATCGTCTCCCTCCGCCTTCCTCCCTGATTCGGTCCCTATAAATACCCCCGTCGCTCCACCGTTCTTCCCAGCTTGAATCTGACGGAGAAAACCCCCAACTTTCCTCTCTTCTCACTCCGGTAGACGCCCACCAGCTCCGGCGGTTCTTCCTCCTCCTCCTCTTCGCTCTGCCGCAATACCAACAGCAGAGACTTTTTCCCCTGCTCTTCCCGTGCCACGCCACACCCAGCTGGCGCCTCTCCAGCCCTCTGCTCGCCGCTGCCCCTTCCCCTGGGAATCTTCTTCTCCGGCGACAGTCGATACGACTGTCGCCCTGCTCCGGCCCCTTTCGTCTCCGTAGCTAGGTCAGAACTTCTCCCCATCTCCCCCTCTTTCTTTTCCTCACTGTCTTTTATTTGATTAAACCCTCGACCGCTCTTGTCCACCGTCACCCCCTTCGTCTCCGGCCAAACTCCGACGAGACCCCCCCATCACTCCACAGTCCCACACGCCTCGCCGACCCTCACAGAATCTCCGCCTCCTCACCCTGATCAACCTCCGCCCTTTCACGTCCCGCCACTCCCCCTCTACAGACCCCCCGAACAAACCCACTTCTCCACCAGCAGTTTGACCTAGGGCGACCCTCACGCTCCGCCCCGCCGCCTGCCAGACCCCCCACCACCTTCGCCTTGCCACGGCGAAGGTTCTCCGCGTATCTGATTAGGCCGAGAGGCCGTTCCTCTGTGTACAGGTGTCTCGACCGCCGTCGCCATTGCTGCGTGGAAGGAGCACCTTCAACCTGCAGCTCCAGGAGCGCTTCGCCCAGGCCTGACTCCCAGGCTGCGCGGGGCGCCTCCGCGAAGAGTCCCAGGCTCGCAGCTGGGGCGAAGGCCTCGCGTGAAGCCGTGATTGCCCGCTGCTTTCTCCGCTGCGGGCGCTCAATTAGGGTGGGACATTTAGTCCCACCTCGGAGAGCCACTGAGGCGAACGGGCGCTTAAAGGCAAAAAGTGCCTTAAGCTGTTCGCCTCAGTTCGCGGGGTGAGGTCCCCTTCACCCGCCCGGTTACCCGGTCTCGTCCGCGCTCACGCCCCGCGGACCTGACCCGACCCGACTTAGACTGACCTGTAGTCCTCGCCCACCACGCACGCCGGTGGGCCTGGACCCGGGCGCGACCCGCGTACCCGATCACCCGGATGCTCTGGGAGAGCCTTCCGAAGAGCGAATTCAGAGAAAGAGAGACGCGGGGGTGGGGGAGGGTAGAGTAGGTTTTGCCCTCTGACGTAAACTCTGAAGTGTGCAGGCACAGGTGAAGAAGAAGGACCGCGGAAGAAGAAGAAAGCTAAGGGAGACACTGTAGCAACAAGCGGTTTAAGTCGTCTGATTGGAAAATCAGACGACGTCCTGAAGGGAAAAGAAGAAAGAAGGAGAGACGACGTCCTGACAGGAAAAAGAAAAGAAGAAAGAAGAAGATCTGAAGAACAAAAGAACAAGGAAGAACAACAGAAGAAGAAGAGGACCACAAGGAGATAAACACAGAAGAAGAACAGGAAGAACAAAAGCTAAAGAGAGAAAGAGACAAAGAGAAAGAAAGAAGAAAAGAAGAAGAACTCAAACTTTCATCTCTCTCCCTCTCTCTCTCTCTTTATTTTTTTTGTAATAGAATATGTATATCTCTAGAATACAACTTGCTCCCTGAGTTCGACCTCGGGAACTCTTTTATTTTCCGAGTAAAAAATTTTATATATTTGAAATGATGGCAATAACTGGCTATACTACAACGCTATAACAATAAAACCCGGTTATCTCTCGAAGCCAACGTTTCAATGTGCGATGCATCTAACTTCGCTGTAGGAGCGATTTTGGGGCAGAAAATTGACGGGAAACCTGTGGTCATTTACTACGCCAGCAAAACACTGGATGAGGCTCAGCGTAACTATACAGTTACTGAGAAAGAGCTGCTGGCTGTAGTATTTGCCCTGGAAAAATTCAGATCATACCTTCTGGGTTCCCGTGTTATCATATACTCGGATCACACAGCTGTGAGGCATCACCTTGCAAAGAAGGGCGTGAAACCTCGATTAATCTGATGGATGTTGCTGTTGCAAGAATTTGACCTCGAGATTCGCGACAAGGCGGGAAAGCACAATGTAGTAGCCGATCACTTGTCCTGCCTTCCTTCTGAAATTATTTATCCTTCCACACCTATTACAGAACATTTCCCTGATGAGCACCTCCTGACTATCAGTACAAGCCTTCCATGGTTCGCCGATATAGTTAATTACCTGGCATCACATCAGATTCCGCCCGATTGGCCGAAGGTCAAAAAGGACAAATTGCGCTCCGATGCCAAGTATTACCTATGGGATGACCAGTATCTATTCCGCATTGGTGCTGATCAGATAATCCGACGATGCATCACAGAAGTGGAAATCAAAGACATACTCTCATTCTGCCATGACCAGGCATGCGGTGGACATTTTTCTGGACATAAAACCGCATCGAAAGTCCTCTAGTGTGGCTTTTATTGGCCCACAATTTTCAAGGATGCATACGATCACTGTAAGGCATGTTCCCGTTGCCAGACTCTGGGCAACATGAGCCATAGAGACATGATGCCTCTACAGCCGATCTTGGTATGCGAAATTTTTGATATTTGGAGGATTGATTTCATGGGACCCTTTCCGACCTCGGATGGCTTCGAATACATCTTACTCGCAGTTGACTATGTTTCCAAGTGGATAGAAGCCATTCCGACCCGAACCAACAATCATAACGTCGTTATAAAATTCCTTCATCAAAACATTTTCTCGAGGTTCGGGATTCCGCGTGCTATAATTTCTGACGGAGTGACCCATTTTACAAACGCTCAGTTCAGGCCACTGATGACCAAATACGGGGTGTCACACCGAATCTCTACTCCTTACCACCCCCAAACTAATGGTCTAGCTGAGCTATCTAACCGAGAAATCAAGAAGATCCTTCAGGTTACTGTTCAACCTGATAGAAAAGATTGGTCTTCTCGGCTTCCGGAAGCATTGTGGGCCTATAGGACCGCCCACAAGACCCAATTAGGAATGTCTCCCTTCAGACTAGTGTACGGGAAGGCATGTCACCTCCCCGTCGAATTGGAGCATAAAGCCTATTGGGCAGTATAGACCTGTAATCTCGACCTTTCTAAGGCTGGAACCCACAGAAGACTTCAAATGAGCGAGATCGATGAATTACGCCACGACGCGTATGAGAACTCGTGAATTTACAAAGAATGGGTTAAAGCTTTTCACGACAAATACATTTCTAGAAAGGTCTTTCATCCTGGTCAAAAAGTTTTACTCTTTGATGCCCGACTCAAATTATTCCCAGGAAAGCTAAAATCCAAGTGGGTCGGACCCTACCTAGTCCGACAAATCTTCGGAAATGGAGCCATTGAAATTAGCCCACTCAACCACGATTCTGAACCCTTTGTCATGAACGGTCAGAGACTCAAGCCGTTCATTGACATGACTGATATAGATTTGGCTGAGTCATCCTTTACCCTCCATTCCTCTTGAGCTCATTGCGCCCAACCGATGGCGTAAAACTCAGCGCTTAACGGGAGGCAACCCGTCATTCTTTGAAAAACCTGAAACCGTTTCTGACATCTCTATGCAGAACTCATATTGCACTTTAGGGTTCATCCATTAGAACAGCTGACTTCACCTCAGGTATACCTACCCGAGATTAGAAATCATTCGCAACAAGTCACTTCGACCCATTCACTCACCACACAACTGTCCTAATACATGAACTAAGCTGAATTCGAACCCACCTAATTTACAATGGGGACATTCCAAATCTTAGGCATGGGGGGGATATGAAAGTGCAAAATGTCAGAAAATTCATATCAAGAAAGGGTTTCACAAAAAAAAAAAAAAGAGACTTGATAGAGGGGAGGAACAATTCAGGGTCATACAAATGAGAGGAGGAAAAGAAAGAAAAATGACAAAAGGAGCACAAAATGAAAATGAAAAGAAATAGTCATTAGTAGAAGGTTAAGGGGTTAACTGAAGTTCTAGACCAAAAAAAAAAGGAAAAAGGAAAAGAAAAGTGCTATGGAGACATAATAAGAGATTAGCGGGAACACTGGTCTTAGGCTTCTTGGGCTAGATTTGTTAGCTTAAAAATTCGTGTATCTGTTAAAATCTGGATAATCCTCAAGAGGTTGAGGAAAATGTGAAACTTAAGTATTAGGTCTAAGGCTTAGGAAGTATTCAGCCTCGTTAACTGACCTCCGGTTTGCGGGATTCGGTAACCTAAGCACCCAAATTCACACACAGTCTGGTTCAGTGCGCATAAACATCCAAATCATGCGAAAAGCATTTAATGTTCTGAAAAATTCACCTAGATTAGGAGCGGTCAATCAACACAAATTAATTTGGACGAGTTCCCAGCGCGAAGAGGCGGGAAATTCCCCTCGAAGATGCGTAACAACATATCGTCTCCTCGGTGCTTGTCTCTTAGGATATTTAAATATCCTACTGGGGGCATGTAAGCACTCTGTTGGTTCAGATACCATGGGCGGCATTATCACGAAATGTCGATCGCTAGGGTCTGGATTCGGCTACGGAACGCCATGGGCGGGATTATCTAAAAATCTCGAAAGCCAGGGTTCTGGGGGTTGCCATGGGCGGGATTATCTCGAAATCTCGAAAGCCAGGGACCCTTGAGGATTGATGATGGGGACGAGGAATCCGATACAGACCATGTTGAGAAGATAATCCGAAGCTAGAAATAAAAAGAAAAGAGTGAGAAAATCTCTCCAAACAAATAAATCTTCTATCTCTCTGTTACAAAAAAAATGCACTGCAAACTGAACTTAGGCTAAAAATGTCTCAAGCACGGGTGCTTTAACCACGGAGTCCAACAAACCCTAGGATAGTTTCTGTGGGCAGTAGAAACCTTTGCGGAGGACTGAGGCTAAAGTAGAACAGGTCCGGATTTTGGTTGGAACTTGAATACCTCCAGGCCTATTGTCGGCATTCCTACCTAATCACAAAAGAAGAAGCACTTATCATTATTGACTGACATTCAGGGTCTAGAACGGAAGTTAAAACCTTGAAATTTTGCTAAGGGACTAGAAAAAACTAGGCATGGGGGTATGATGAGAGCCTCATCATGAGCCATAACTATCTCATTTTAACCCAATAAAGAAGATAAAAGCTCCTACATAACCTAGAAGAAGGCTTAACTGAAGGAACAAGTGCTCTGAGAAGAAAACATGAAATAAAGGTTAAAACTACAATTTTACCATTGCAGTACATAAACGGGATTTCTCAGAATCAAAACAAAGGTCAAATGATCCAAATAAGATAAAAAGAGGGTTGAGTCAATCAGAAATGGGTTTATGTGCAATCTAAGAATTAAATGACACTTGGTAACCCTAAAACAGACCCGCTTAAATTAACAAGGTTTCGGTTAGGATAAAAATCGAGTAAACCCTCTAAAAATCATGGAAAAACATCCTCTAGGGTTTAGAACACTTAATTTGGCCTTTGGAACCTAGTCTGACCTAGATTAGGGTCTTAGCTCCTCAATTAACCAAATTTGGGTTTTTACACAAAATGTCTAGTAAAATGAGGTCAAACCTGAAATCCAACTTCTCCATTGGATTCCTTAGGTCCAAATTAGGTTTATACCAAAATTTGGACTTAAGGGGAGGTCATCTTGACCTGCTTTGCAATTTAGTACACCCAAATAACAAATAGGTCCCTATCTTTTGAATATCCTTGCAAAGAGCCCCCCAAGTTCTTCACCCCCTTTGCAATCCAGTCCTGCCGCCATTGTTAGGGCAGAACCAAGCTCCGGCGAGGTTCAGAGAGGGATTGCTCTCTAATCCCTCAGAGATTCCCTCCCAGAAATGGAAGGGGGATTCTCTGAGGAATTCCCTTCCTTCTAAAGCCACTCTCGTGCGAACGCAGGAGAGATTTGGGTATCCACCTTCCTTCCAACTCTGGCGAGCCGGCAGACCAAATTGCCCGCTCTCCACGCGCTGACAGGAGCGGCCAGCACCTATAAAACACCCCCCAGACCCTGCCGCAGGACCGAAGCTTGATTTTGACGGAGATCCCCTCCAAATTCCCTCTCTCCCATCTCCGGCCAAACGACCCGCAAGCTCCGGTGACCTCTTCCCCTCCTTCTCGTCGCTCTGCTGCCATACCAGCAGCATAGTCCTCTCCGCCTCTTCCTCCCGCGTCGCGCTGTACCCCGCGCGCGTGCTCCTGACCTCATCTTCGTCGTCGCTTCCTCCCTCAGGGTCTTTCTTCCCTGACGACGGTAGTTACGAGCCGTCCTTTCCACCACCTCCCTTCCTTCTAGACAACCCCAGATACATTCTCCATCCTCTCCTCTCTCTTTTCCCCCTACAATTTTACTTGATTACCCCTCGACAGTACCTGACCACCTCGATCGTTCTCGCCTCCGACCGCCCTCCGGCGAGCTGCCCACACCACTCCGCCCCTCCACACGGCTCGCCAACCCCCTCGTGAGCTTCGCCTCACAACCAGGAACCCATTCCACCCCATCATTGCCACTCCAGACCTCCACAAGCACCCCCCGACCAACCCACCATCTCCGGCCACAGGTTGACCTAGGCACTCACGCCTAGGCCGACCTGCAACCTGCAGCATCGCCCATCGCCTTCGCCGTGCTACAGCGAAGGTTTCCAGCTATTCTGATTGGGCCAATAGGCCATTCTGTTGGATGTCAGGTGTACGCTCCAGCCGCCATTAACAGCCGAAGCAGCAGGGAGCTTGGAGCAGCTTCGGGCATCAGGCTTCCCAGGCTATAGGTGCAGCAGATTCTCGCGAAGGTCGCGAAGCGAACGAGGCCAGCCAGTCGCACAGAGGTGCCATTAGCTTGGGCAATCGAGTGACGAAAGCTCTGCGGGCGCGTGTGAAGGCAACACCGACCAGATAGTCCCACATTGTGGGATTGCAAAACTCAGGTATCATATAAATTATTTTTGTGTTTTCTTCTTACTGCCTCCGTAAGCACAGGGGTGAGGTCCCTCACTGCCCCCACACGCCTCGTCCGCGGATCTGGCGGATCCGACCCGACCTAAACCTATGCACTCCTCGCGCATCACCACTTGCCGGTGCGCTTGGTCTCGGGTGCGAATCCGACCCGACTATCCGTGTGGCTCTGGGAGAGCATGCTTGAGTGAACTGCTTGAGAAAAAGAGAGACGCTTGGGTAGAGGGACAGGGGTAGGTTTTTGCTACTGTGTGGTGTGTGCAGGAAGGAAGAAGCGACCGAGGCAGCGAACACTTAGCAGCTGAAGAACAGGAAGAGAAGAAAGAAGAGGCTATGTAGCAGTGAAAGGAGAAGTCTTCGCCGAGAAGAAGAAGAAGAACGAAGACAAGGCAGAAGAGAGAGAAGAACAAAGAAGAGGCCAAGTGAAGGCTGCAAAGAGATCAGAAGAAAAAGAAGAAAGAAGAAAGGCAAGGCAGGAGAAGAAGGAAGATACAGAAGCAGAAAGGAGAAGAGAGAAAGAGAGATCACATTTAAGACGTCTGATACAGAAATCAGACGTCCAATTCTACTTTTTTTCACAAATCCTTTTTAAAATTCTCTCTTTGAATCAATTATATTTGCATTTAACAGTTGTATTCTTTAGTTTTACAAAGTACTGAGATTGCTCCCCGTGTTCAACCTCAGATACTCTAGTTGTTCGAGTAATAAAATTCTTTATATTTGTTTAAACGTTTTGTCGGTTATACTACAACGTAATACGCTTTAAATCCGCACAAAATCGTTGAGAAAATTATCAATGTGCAAAAATAATGGAGTAAAATGGTGATTTAAATCACCAATTACTCCTCACAAATAATAGTTAAATCAAGCCTCAAGTAGATGTTAATCAAATGATATCAGATGACTTAAATAGTTTATGCTACAGTGCCAGAGACTCAAGGGTCTCTCAGCTTCTTTCTCTTCTCTGATCTTCTTCTTCTCCTTCTTGTGCGGCTTTTTCTTTCTCTTCTCTTCTCTGTAACTCTTCTTCTTTCCTTCTTCCTTTCTCTGTTCTTCTTCTTCACACAGAGGGGGAAAGTCCTTCAAATGGCTAAGTGTTAGTCGTTTCTATCTGTAGCAAAACCCTCCCCCTACCCACGGAAGCTCTCCTTCTCTTTCTCTCCAAGGCTCCGCCCTCCCAGGGCCTCTCAAAGGATACTCGGGTAATCAGGTATGTGCATACCTAGGACCAGGGCTACAGGTGTGGTCGCAGCTGAGTGTCGGCTTAGGCAGGTCGGGTGCACCAAGTCTGCGGGTCAGGTGTTGCAGATGAGGTGCAGGTTTGCATGGGTGAGAGGACCTCACACCGTGCTTAGAGGCGATAAGCCTCTATCACAAATTCAATATATGTGATAGCATCGCTTCTGCTATTTCCGATATGTGACTAAACATCCCTGCCTTGCTCACGCATGCTGCTGCTTCCTTCCTTCGCCGAATTCGATTGTAAGGAGTGGTCAAAGGCTCCAATTGACTGCATGAATACATTCCTGGGCCAATTTCCCTCTATCTGGAGTTGATGTCCTGGAGCTGTAGGTCTGATTAGTGCTTCATGCAAGCTCATATTGTGTTGCGTCAATGGCGGAGGAGGTTGAACCCTGAAATCAAGCAAATAGCCTCACGACCCAATTAAACTTGCTCAGGACCTTCGCTGGACCACGGCGAATTCAACGGTGGGGGTTGTGTGGTGTGACGAGGTTTGTGCGTGTGTGGTGGAGGCGGACTGTGTGCGTGAGAGTGGTTGTGTTCGGTGGAATTGAGGAGAGGCTAATAGCCTCGATTACCAGAGGGCTTTTGTTCTCTAGGCTACGATAGAGGTGTAGGGATGAACGACGACCAGGTTGGTGGAGTGTAGTGGCCGTGCGAGCTCGCCGGAGGTATGCTGGCGAGGTGGAAGACGAAGGGTGGTTGGTCGAGTCGGTAGTCGAAATGAGGTGGAGAATGTCTGGAAACAAAGAGTGGAAGATGAGGCATCGATCTGGGAAGCTAGCGGATAAAGTAGGTCAAAGGTGATGCCGGTTATGGTGTTGCCAGCACCGGAGAAGAGAATAGCTTTGGGGAGAGAGGAATGGTGAGGAAGAGGGAGGTTAGGGCACCGGCTGGTATTTTTTGACGTGGGAAGAAGCAAGGAAGATGTCTCCACTGCTGGTGTTACAAACAGAGGATGAAGAAGGACGAAGGGGCTCACCGGACGTCGAGGAGCTTTCAGCCGAGAGAGAGAGGAATTAGTGGGGATTCTGGGTTGATTTCGAGCATGAGGAAGACAATATGATCAGGAGGTTCTTTTATAGACCTCAGGAGGAGGTTTTGGGCTTGGGAAGCAAGCTTCCCAACCTTGGAAAGCTCGCCAGAGTTTGGAAATTCTTTGATACCCAAATCTCTCATGCGTTTGCATGAGAGATTGGGTAAGTTTTAGGACTTGGGATCGGGTTTAAAAGGAAGGGAATTTCTTGACGAACTTCGCTTTCAAATTTGAAAGGGATTCATCAAGAAATCAGGAAGTTCTTTCCAAATTAATGTTGCTGGAGAAAGTAGGAATAGGTTTAATGGAGGTAGGGACCCTTTTGTGAGAACAACGACAAAGTTAGTGGTCTATTTGAAAAGATTTTCAAGAAGAAATGTAATCAGACAAGACCAAGTTGCAAACTAGGTCAAGACGAACTCATCTTGAGTCCAAATTTTAGTACAAACTTAATTTGGACCTAGGTAATCCAATGGTGAAATTGGATTTTGGTTTTGACTACGTTTGACTAGGTAATTTATGCAAAAACATAAATTAGGGCAAGTATCTGTCTGTGACTATTCTGGGTCAAAACAGGTTTTGATGGTCAAAATGAAGGTTCCAAACCCTAGAGAATATTTTTATATGAATTTTAGAGGGTTTAGGTGAATTTTATCCTAATTAGAACCTCAGCTAGTTAAGTGAGTTTGTTTTTAGGGTTTCAGAAAGTCATTTAATTCTCAGAACACGTGCAAACCCTTTTCTGATTATTTTAACCCACTTGTTTGCTTTCTAAGATCCTTTGACCCTTAATTAACCCCTAGAGAAGCCTGTGGTTGTACTGCATTCATGATATGCTGGTAAAATTATAGTTTTAACCCTAGTTTCTTATTCTTCCCTCAGAATGACTATGCGATGACTAATGACTCTCTTGCGATTACGTAGGAGCATTTACTAACTTAATTGGGTCAAAATGAGTAAGTTATGGCTCATGATGGTGTTCCCATCATAATCCCATGCCTAGCTTTTGCTAGTCCCTTAGCAAAATTTCAAGGTATTAACTTTGATTCTCGACCATATAACTTTTGATGCTAAAAACTTTGATGTGTGCTTTCTTTTGTAGATTAGGATAGAATGCAGATAGTAGGTGATGTAAACACATTTGTTAAGGGTAAAATGTCTATTCATGCATGTTCTTAGGCTTAGATTTGCATTTCTTGTAATGAATATTGCATAGCATGCATCATTCTGCATTTAGAGTAGTTGTATATAATTTAGGTTAATTGCATCCTTTTTGTGGTTAGGAGAGAATGATATTTATTTCGGAGCCTCGGATTGATGATCCGATCGTACGGATCCGATCAAGATGACGATCGGAGTCCAACACCTCTGAAATTACCTCGACCGGAGTTCCATAGCACCATATGCAGTCCAAGGAAGATCAACGGCCAAGGGACTAGGAGACATAATTCAGAGCTTCAAATGATAAATTTGACTGCATGGATGGATTCCGGTCGACGATCGCAGCCTAACGACGTGAAAATCAACTCAATCCGACCTTTGTAGTAGCCCCTACAATAAGAAGAAGATGGACGGCCCAGACTGCGCCACGTGGCGCAGCCCAGGCTGCCAGCATACGCACGTAGCACCGCACGCGTGCAGCAGCGCGGGTGCGTGCTCGGGCGTGCAGCCCCAGCTCGTGGGCGCATGCACGTGCGGCAAGGCTAGAGCAGTGCCAGCACAGCATGAGGTGGACAACAGAGATGCATGAGCTAGACTTACAGCAACACTTACAGCCATCAGTAATTCATCACATGCCAGCAGTACTAGCTGTGGGCACCAACAGCCATGAGCTGCCTACAGCGACGTTTCCAGTGACGGCCTGGATGCAACTAATGGTCCCATACAGATTTTTACCTCTTCTCTAGCACTATAAAAGGACTTTTACCCCCTCCCTTCCAAGCCATCTCTACCTACTCTACTCCCACCTACTCCCAAGCTCTAGCAGGCCTACCAATGCTCCATTAGAGATTGTTCTCAAGCTCCCAATGTGCCTATTAGTGTAGCAAAGCTCTGCCCCACCAAATACTCCTCCAGCTTCCCATCTCCCTTCATAGGTCACCTTGGAGCCATCCTCTCACCTCCATTCCGATAGCGGATCAACTCCGTCTTCTCACCTCCATTTCGGAACTACGCCGAAGCTTTCCTCAACCTGACATCCTTCAGCATCTCATCTCTGTCATCCCACTCCTCACCTCCTTCATCTGAGTTTCCGCCAGGCGCTGTCGTCTCGCCGAACAGCCGATTCGGGAGATTTCCTCTTACCTCCCTCTCTTTATATGCTTTCATAGTTTCTTGTAATTGACATTAGAAGTAATATATATCAGATTTGTTCCAGATCTATATCTTGTCATCCGTTTGCTTGATTTATTTTATTTCAAAAATACAAAAAAAATCAAAACCCTAAAATACCAAAAAGAAACGAATCAAAGCGCGATTTTCAACTAAAGTAAACATCGCCTCCCTATGTTCGACCCAGGACTCCCTTGGAGTTTTGATATAAATTTTATCTGATCAACGTGTTTTGCAACTACAACGACAGGTTACTTGTAACCTCGATTTCTAAACACACAGAACACACGTGACCATTTTGGCGCTGTTGCCGGGGAGGCAATGGAATTTACATTATTGTTTATTGCATTTCTTTGCATTTACATAGCACTAACCCTACTTGTCTTTGATCTACTGTCTTGCAGGTACCCTAGCATGGAGATCCAAGTGCAGTAGACCGAAGTAAAGTGTAGGTAGAGTGTTTGTAAGTGTCCCCCACACCACCCCCACCTTAGCTGTCATTCCATAACCGAATAACTCAAACCCAAATCAACATAGCTGCTTTTTATAAACGCTAGGATAGATTTGGTTGTTTGTTTGCCACCACTACTCACCCCTTCATCCACATAAATAAAAAATAAAAATAAAAAAAAGCGTTATGTGATTGTGGGATTTTTTGAAAGCTACACACTTAACACCCACAACTTATTATCCTAAGGCACACAATCACTTTGATTCTACCACTTAACCGGGATCTGACCTGTGGACCTGATTGCACCGCAAAAATACACCTGCAATAGTGCCTTATTGTGCTATTTCCTAGCATTACCTATGCATATTAGGGTTCCATAATCGCATTTGTAAAAATACATGCATGCATGCATTTAATTGAGAAGAGAGGAGAATAAATAAGTGGCCTTGCAATTAACATTTTTCCTCAAGTGCATCTCTGCTAATTCACCATCTTTTTATTTTTTGTTTCACTTGATTTTTAAAATCTTTCCCGCGGCTACATGCATCTTCTTCTTCTCCTCGTGCCATGCTTCCCTGCAACAGCCCTCTTTTTGCCAGCTGCAGCAGCCCACTCCCCGCCACTCCATGCACAAGCCATGCACAGTCAGGGCATGGCTGTGCATGGTTTTCTTCTTCTATAAAAAGCCACAGCTCCTCCTTTGCAAAACAATCCTGGTCCTTCCACACAAAAAAAACCCAGCACTTCTTCCAGGCCATCGTCCTCTCCTCCCTCTCCCTCCACACACCGGCCCTCCTCGGAGACACCCGGCGGACAGGAGCCCTCACTGTGGTGAACACCCAGCTCTTGAAAGAGCCGGTGGGCGTGGTGGCTCTTCTCTCATTTTTTTTACGTCTCCAGCACCTTCAGCCATTGCCGCAAGCTTCAAGGTTTGAAGCTTGAAGCTCGACGGCAGCAGCAGCAGCCCCAGCCCATTCCGCACAAGCCTGCAGGCCGCCCTCACCTCCGTGGGCACCTGCAGGCCTCTCCACCTCCCGCTTCTTCACTCTATCGCGCTCTCTTCCGCCCGCAACAGGCCACCGCGCGTCATTGTAGTGGCCGGCCAAGCACCCCAGCAGCACTCGCGTCGCCCTCGCTCTCCCCCGCGCACGCCAACTCCCTCTCCACGCACTCTTTCGTAAGCTTCTCCGTGCTTGCAACCGGCAGACTCAAACCCTCTTCCTCTTGTGCCAGCCCATGCGTGCCAGCCGCGAGCTAGCCCCACTCACGGCACCTGCAGCTCCCGGTTAAGCAGCACGGCCTTACACTGTAGCAACTGTACACGTGAGTCTACGTGACACTGTGGCTACAATGGGGTGACCGGTGAGTTTCTCACTTTACCGGTCACCCAATGCACCGCTACCGCCCATTGCCCGCGCATGCGTGCAGTCCCGCGCCCGCTCCAGCACCCGCTACAGTGTTTGTGAACGCCTGCTCCCAGCGCCTGTGTCTGCCAACCCGCACCAGACTCTTCACGCTCCGTGCCCAGCGCTGCAGTCTTCTCTACGTGCCCATCACCCTCCAGTGCGCGCTTGTGTACGTGCATGCGAGCCTGCGCATGAGCTTGAAGCACCAGATGGTGCCTTGCTGCTGCAGACGTCTTAACCGTGCGTCTTCACTCTAGCAGGAAGCGCGTGGCTGCCTTCTCTCTCCCACTCTCTCTCTCTCTCTCTCACTCTCTCTCACAACACTCTCTCACTCTCTCTTTACACAACGCTTGCACACACATACACTCACACTTCCACACACACACACACACACACCTATACACTATTATATACATATATATATACGTATACATATATATATTGATATATATATACATATATTTATATACATATATATTTACCTATATTTATAGATATAGTAGTACCTATATACTTATGTATTAGTATACATACATACATATATATATATCTATATACATCTATATACTTATATATATACATATATATGTATATATACATACATACATATACTTATATACATATATATATATACATATATCTATACATATATTAGTACTTATATAAATATGTATTAGTCTATATACATACACATCTATATGTATATATACATCTATATACTTACTTATATATATATACATATATATATACATATACTTATACATATATATATATATACATACATATATACATATATATACATATCTAGCTACATATACCTTTATATACATATATTATTATATATATATATACATCTATATAGTATTATATACATACATACATATATCTATCTATACATATAGCTACATACATATATACATATATACTTATATATATATATTTATACATATAGATATACATATACAACTACTTATATATACCCATATATTTATAAACATATATATATATAGATATATTTACATACATATATTATTTTCACATTATTTACCATACGTGGTATCGCGGGAATATCTGCACCAGTTGCTGATATTCCCCGATACACGCATACAAAAAGCGTGTTCGCATTCATCTTCCACCATTCATCCTACACGTTACACGCGGCACTTCATCCTATTGGTTGCGTCTTTCTAGATGACGACCAACTCGACACCGTGCTACACTTCATCTCTACCTCCACCCCCACCCCTTTATATACATAATATATACCTATATATATATACTATATTTACTTTATTTCTATTTTGCTTTCCTGTTAGGGAAAAGATAAAAAGTATATATATAAAAGAGAAAAGATAATCCTTGACTTGCAGGTACTCTGTCTTGCGAATAGCAAGACCCACTTTGTAACCCTGTTTTGGCTCAAAGCCAAGAACCCAATTTTGAGGGTGTGCCTTAAGGACAAAGATTACCAGAAGAAAAATATAAATAGAAAAACACCAAAAACATAATAAACGAACGGAGGAGACCCATTGTAGGAAAAGCATAGAAACTTCACTTGTAACCCCACTTCCCTGAGTTCGACCTTGGGCTTAAAAGTGACCAAGATAAAATCTAGGCCAGGTTAAAAAAAAAATTTGTAAAAAGATGGTTAGGTCCGATTTAGGTTAACCACTATACACACTTCAATGAGAAAATCATCATATTAACAACCTATTTGGGTCCGACACCAGGACCCAGTACACTTCAACTAAATACACATAAGTGAGTAGAAATCTAAATAGGTTAAGCATTCTTGTGTGCCTAAACTAAGTGGTGCAATAGGCCAATTGATTTAGCTATTTGGGCCGCACCACTTAATCTAAAACTAATCCATCAAGTAGCTTGCCACTTAGGGTTGATTCCTAGGGTTGAATCAGGCACCCCACACTATTTTTTATTTTTAAAGGAACATATCGTCACCCGTGCTTTCAAAACTTGGAGTGTTCTACTAAACCTTGATTGAACCAACCTAAGAATTAAACCCTAAAAGCTACTAAACAAGGTTGAACTCTAAAAGACACATCATCAAATAACCTTGTTTGCAAACCCTGGTTGTGCACACAGACATTTTAACTGATCATTAAGGGCACAACCCATCTAATGGACCCATCACATTCCTGAAGCACCATTGTCCCAAGCCTAACTAAAAATTGATTAGACGTTGGCCATAAGGATTGGTTTTCTCATCAGGATCCAGTTTGAGATTGTTCACAATTAACCTACTTATACTAGTCAATCTGATGTCTAGCTAGGGGAGTAGCGTCAAACGACCGCGGCTGGGGGGTACACTAGGAACCGGATGCACAAGCCAAAGGAAGAACCTTCTCCCTAGTCCCTCCTTCTAATTGGTTGGATTGCCTGGACATAAGTAGAGTAAATTGTCTATAATCTTATGACGGATTCTGAGAGTCTGTAGACCTTTAGGCTACCCAAACTAAGGACAGGCTTGTATTTTTGTATTGCAGGGCTCCTTTCATTTCTGATTTCCCTCCTTACTTCACCATGTACCATTCCACATCCTACACACATTTCACATCCTATCCTCCTACCACCACTTATCCCCAAGATGATTACTATCTCAACTTGACTTGTAATTACCCATCCACTAGCCGAGATGACTTTGATTGGGGATATGAATCCAGACATTAGTGTCCAAGGCCTAACCCTGGACAACAAGACTATGATTATTATCCTTCTCAGAGCTACAATGACTATAGATCTTCATCCTTTGATCACCAAACCAACCCGATCTACAATCAGGAAGGATATAATGATTATAACACCTACCCTCCCCAGTATTCCATTGAAAATAGTCATCACCCTTCTTTGATCAACCCATGACGACATACTACCTGGGAGGAACCCGAGAACCTCGACATTTTAACTCCCCTAGATTTAACCCAAAACCACCCAAACCTGAATCGAACCAGCCGGTTCAGGTGAACCAGATCCAGGATAGGGTGTTGGCTAATTTGAGTAACACTATACAATCGTTAGGAGATCAACCAACACCATGCACTGAAGCATTCGAGCGTATGATCAAAATGATTAATGAACTTAATAGGATTTGCTCCACAGTGTTAGGGATAGGGACCTAGGTGAGTTTCTTCTTGGAAAATTATCTAGGTTGAGGATGAAATTTGTGGTTGCACTAATCAAATCTTGGGATGATTCTCAAGATGAACCCTCTTCAGGAGAGCCAATGTCTGAACCCTCTCAGGCACCTGTCGGGGGGGATACATTTTCGGAGATTGGAGATGACCAAATTGGTCTAGAGCAACCCTTTGAGGATGAATCGATTGATTCACCCGAGATCCCCAAGTCAAGAAACGAAGAAAATTATGTCTCCTTGGATGATGAAATGACTTGTGATGTTGAGACATATACAAATGAGGATCATGAATTCTTTGATTTTGAGGGTGAGGAATCTCTTAGTGAAGTCTCACTTAAGCTTGAGGAGAATGATTTTAGTGAGACATACAGGCTCGAGGAGTATGACGACCAATTTGGTAGCCCAACTACTAAAGATTCTAATTCGGTTGGGGCTAACTTGGAGGATCCAATACCCGACGACTCAATTAGCGGCCACATTCCTCAACCACACCCCGAAGAGCTGAATGAACATACTTTTGAGATCATTATGACCAAGTCAATCCTTATTCAGCCACAATTGTTGGACTTGGGTACTTTAGATGGGGTGTACAATGATATGGTGGTCCCGGAAACCTTGATTTCAGAGGATAGGAAGCTGGGAATAAAAATCTGGGAGGTTAATTTTGAGGGAAAAATAAATTTGGATATAAGGGTAACTATAGACCTGAAACCACCTATCTTCTATACGGACCCTTATGATATCTTTCACGTGTGACCCAAGCCTGGAATAACTGATTATTTTTTTGAGCTGAGTATTAAGTGGACATCTGAAACTAGTGAACCAGATCTACCTATTGTCTGCCACTTTGGTCTTGGGTTGCAAAACACTAAATCGCAGGCCCGGCCCTGCAAACACAACAACCTTCAGTTCTGGGTGATTTTCATCCAGAACCGAAGAGCCACTCGACCCTGGGGCATGGGTCTGCACCATAATCTCGTCCACGTCTGTGGGCATCTTTTGCAGACGGGTTTCAGGATCAACCTTTTGATTTTGATTCTGACCCGCACTTGTGAATTCTCAATTTCTTTTTTGTATGTGTGTTATGCCTAGCTGAAGGCACTAAACTTAGCGCATGTGTATACACTCTTCTCTCTGCGAAGCTGACCGGATTTTCATGACACTCAGGTGATATTCTGTTTACTTCACCCTTGTCTTTATTTTTACAATGAGGACATTGCATCATTTAGGCGTGGGGGGTGGATAATCAATTCCTGAAATCATTATGTTAACTTCATAGAATTTCTTTTAGTTTCTTATAAAATTAAAAAAAATTAAAATTTTGAAAAAAAGATAAAAAAAGAAAGAAATTAGGAAAAGAGAACTTGGGCATTTGGAAGTTATTAACTTTAGGAAATGATACAAGAGGACCTAAACACTTAGACTCTTCAGGTCTTAGGGCTTAATTAGCTTGGGTGTCCACTCGAAAGTGGATTTAGTCTTGAGTCCTCGCCAATTAAAATTTATTTTACTTTGGTAAATAATTTGGGATGATAAGTATGCAACTTATCAACCCACCCTTTGATTTGGGGGGACTGTAAGACTAAGCATCTACACACATTTTTTGCACTGACTTACTTTCTGATGGTTTTTACGGAAATTAGTTAGCTAAGAGACCGACTTGGGTGGTATGGCCGGCAAGTTATCGGTGGTAACAGCTCATCAGCCAGTTGTCCAGAGCCCAGCCACAAGATCATTTTCGTTGTACTGCCTTTAGGTAAATCTTAGATCAGGGAAGCAACCTACTTATAAAAAAAAAAAAAGGAATACTCAAAAAGAAATGAAAAAAAGGAGAAAATAAAAAAATAAATAAAACCACACTTCACTACACGAGTATGGCTGGCAAGTTGTCGGTGGTAACAACTCATTGGCCGGTTGTCCAGAACCCAGCTCACAACAAAAAAAAATGCAGAATAATTCCCAAAACACCTATGGAAGAAGCTGAGGAGTAGAATAAATCGGGCAGATATATACTAGGTTCGCCTTTGTGTTGACCCCATATAAAAGAAAGTAGGAAGAAAGCTACCGATCGTAAAGATAAACCTTTAGGCAAAGTCACCTAGGGTCGTAGAAATCCAAAGTCCATCTTAACGGTTGTTTTGTGAGTCTATCACTTTTTCACAAAGATGTTTAGTACTTATAGTTCCTTTCGAGTCTTGGGTGGGTCGGGTAGCCGTAAAAAGTTACTCCAGAACTCTCAAACTCCAAAAGTAGAAAAAACATTAGAAAAGAAGAAAAATAAAAAATATATATATCTTCCATTCTCAAATAAGGCGAGAACTTAGGCGGTCTGCATTCTGGCAGACACCCGGGTATTGTTGAGTTTTCGTAGTTTAGGACCTTAATTGAAATTTTCTATTGTTAATAAATGACTTAGGCTTAAGCGATCTAATCCTAATTCTGCCATTATACATAGCATATAGTTTAATTTTGCTAGGGACTACCAAAAGATAGGGATGGGGGTATGATGTAAACACATTTAATAAGGGTAAAATGCCTATTCATGCATGTTCTTAGGCTTAGATTTGCATTTCATGTTATAAATATTGCATAGCATGCATCATTCTGCATTTAGAGTAGTTGTATATAATTTAGGTTAATTACGTCCTTTTTGTGGTTAGGAGAGAAGGATTTTTATTTTGAAGCCTCGGATTGACGATCCGACTGTACGGATCTGATCAAGACGACGATCGGAGTCCAGCACCTCTGAAATTGCCTCAATCAGAGTTCCGTAGCACCATATGCAGTCTGAGGAAGATCAACGGCCAAGGGACTAGGAGACATAATTCAGAGCTTCAAATGATAAATCCGACCGCGTGGATGGATTCACGTCGATGATCGCGGCCTAATGGCGTCAAAATTGACTCAATCCGACCTCTGCAGCAAACCCTACAACAACAAGAAGATGGACGGCCCAGACTGCCCCATGTGGCGCAACCCAGGTCGCCAGCGCACGCATGCAGCACTGCACGTGCGCGGGCGCGTGGGCATGCAGTGCCAACACGTGGGTGCGTGCATGTGCGGCAAGGCTAGAGCGGTGCCAGCACAGTGTGAGGTGGACTATAGCGACGCATGAGCTGGACTTACTGCAACGCTTACAGCCATTGGTAATTCATCGCATGCTAGCAGAGCCAGCTGTGGGCACCAGCGGCCATGAGCTTCCTACAGCGACGTTTCCAGTGACAGCCTGGATGTCACTAATGGTCCCATACAGACTTTTGTTTCTTCTCCACCACTATAAAAGGAACTTCACCCCCTCCCTTCCAAGCCATCTCTACCTACTCTACTCCCACCTACTCCCAAGCTCTAGCAAGTCTACCAACACTCCATTAGAGCTTATTGTCAAGTTCCCAAGGTGCCTATTAGTGTAGCAAACCTCTGCCCCACCAAATGCTCCTCCATCTTCCCATCTCCCTTCATAGGTCACCTTGGAGCCATCCTCTCACATCCATTTCGGTAGCAGATCAACTTCGTCTTCTCACCTCCATTCCGGAGCTACACCGAAGCTTTCCTCAACCCAACGTCCTCCAACATCTCACCTCCATCATCCCGCTCCTCACCTCCTTCGTCCGAGCTTCCTCCAGGCACCGTTGTCTCACCGAACAGCCGATTCGGGAGATTTCCTTCACCTCCATCTCATTATATGCTTTCATAGTTTATTGTAATTGACATTAGAAGTAATATATATCAGATTTGTTCCAGATCTCTATCTTGTGATCCGTTTGCTTGATTTCTTTTATTTCAAAAATACAAAAAAAATCAAAACCCTAAAATACCAAAAAGAAACAAATCGAAGCGCGAGTTTCAACTAAAGTAAACGTCGCCTCCCTGTGTTCAACCCAGGACTCCCTTGGAGTTTTGGTATAAATTTTATCTGATTGACGTGTTTTGCAACTACGACGACATGTTACTTGTAATATCATTTTCTAAACACGCAAAACACACGCGACTAGTAGGCCTAGAGGTACTCAAGTACCAACCAAGATCTGGACCTGATTAGCTCTAGCCTTAGTCTGCCGCGGAGGTTTCTAAGGCCCACAGGAACTAACCTAAGGTTCGTTGAACTTTGCGGTTAAAGCACCCGTGATTGTAACAAGTTTTAGCCTAGGTTCAGTTTGCAATGTGTTTTTGTCAAAGAGAGAGAAGAATTTTTCTTTATTTTTTGAGAGTTTTCTCTCTCTTTTCTTTTTATTTCTAGCTTCAGATTAGCTTTACAATACTGTCTGTATCAAATTCCTAGTTCCCACCATCAATCCTCGTTGGGTCCTTGGCAATCGATGCTTCGAGATAGCACTGCCCTTGGCAACCCCCAGAACCTTGGCTTTCGAGATTTCGAGATAATCTTGCCCATAGCATTCTGTAGCTAAATCTAGACCCTGGCAATTGATATTTTGGGATAATGCCACCCATGGCATCTAAACCAGCATAAGGTGCTTACATGCCCCCAGTAGGATATTTAGATATCCTAGGAGACAAGCACCGAGGAGATGATATGTAATTGTGCATCTTTGAGGGAAATTTCCCGCCTCTCCATGTTGGGAACTCGTCCAAATCATCTTGTGTTGATCAGTCACTCCTAATCTAGGTAACTTTTTTTAGAACAGATTTAATGCATTTGCATGATTTTGATACTTAGGCGCACTGAACCAGACTGTGTGTGGATTGTGGTGCTTAGGTTACCGAGTCTCGCAAACCAGCGGTCAGTTAACGCGGTTGAATATTCCCTAAGCCTTAAACCTAATACTTAAGCTTCGTATTTTCCCCAACCTCTTGAGGACAATCCAGATCATAGCGAGTACTTGAATTTTGAAGCCTAGGATTGTAGCCCAAGAGGCCTAAAATCAACGTTCCTCTTATTCTCTTTTTGTTTCTTTAGCACTTTTTGTCTTTTATTTTCTTTCTTTTGATTTGGTCTAGAACTAAGTCAATTCCTTAATCTTCTACTAATGACTCTTTTTCTTTTCTTTTCAAATTGTGCTCCTTTTTGACATTTTTATCTCATCCCCTTTTTTCTCCTCAAAACTGATATGCAATCCATTCAAAATTTCCTCCCATCTCCTATTTTTGTTCATTTTTCATTTTTTTATTTTTTTGGTTTTTTGGAATATGTGATTTTTTTGGTAAAACCTTTTCTTGTTAAGTGATTTTCACGGCATTTTGCACTTTAATACACCCCATGGCTACAATTTGCAATGTCCTCATTGTAAATTAGGTGGGTTTAAGTTCAGCTTAGATCATTCATTAGAACAGGTGTTGGGTAGGTGAATGGGTCGGGTTGACTGTTGCAGTCGATTTCAAGCTCGGGTACGGGTACCAGAGGTGGAGTCAGCTGTTCTAATGGTTGAACCCTAAAGTGCAATATGAGTTCATCATAAGATGTGTCGGGAAGGGTTTTGGGTTTTTCAAAATGACAAGTTGACGCCCGTTAAGTGCTGAGTTTAACACCATCAGCCGGGCGCAATGAGCTTAGGTAGAATGGAGGGTAAAAGATACCTCAGCCAAATTTGTATTGGTGAGTTCAATGAACGGTTTGAGTCACTGACCGTTCACGACAAAAGGTTCTGAATCGTGGCTGAGTTGACTGATTTTGACAGCTCCATTTCCAAAGATTCGTTAGACGAGGTATGGTCCAATCCATTTTGATCTAAATTTTCCTGGGAATAATTTGAGTTTAGTGTCAAAGAGTAGGGCTTTCTGAGCAGGGATAAAGATCTTTCTGGATATTTGCTTTTCATGAAAGTCCTTCACCCGCTCTTTGTAAATTCGTGAGTTCTCATACGTGTCATGGTGTAGTTCAATGATCTTACTCATTTGAAGCTCTTTGTGGGTTCCTGCCTTAGAAAGATCGAGATTGCAGTTTCGTACTGCCCAATAGGGCTTGTGCTCCAATTTGACAGGGAGGTGACATGCCTTCTCGTACACTAATATGAAGGGAGACATGCCTCATTGGGTTTTGTAGGTGGTCCTATAAGCCAACAAAGCTTCCGAAAGTCGGGATGACCAATCTTTCCTATTAGGTCGGACAGTGACTTGAAGGATTTTCTTGATCTCCCGATTTGATAACTCGGCTAGACCGTTAGTTTGGGGGTGATAATGAGTCGAGATCTTATGTGACACCCCGCACTTGGTCATCAGTGATCTGAACTGAGCATTTATGAAATGGGTCCTTCCATCGGAGATTATGGCACGTGGAATCCCAAACCGAGAAAAGATGTTTTGATGAATGAATTTGATAACCACCTTATGATCGTTGGTTTGGGTCAGAATGGCTTCGATCCATTTGGATACGTAGTCAACAGTGAGAGGAATGTATTCGAAACCATCGAAAATAGGGAAGGGTCCCATAATATCAATCCCCCAGATATCGAAGATTTTGCATACGAGAATCGGCTGTAAGGCCATCATATCGCAATGGCTCATGTTGCCTAAGGTCTGGCAACGAGTGCAAGCCTTACAGTGATTGTATGCATCTATGAAAATTGTAGGCCAATAGAAGCCGCACTGGAGGACTTTTGTTGCAGTTTTATGACTAGAGAAGTGTAAACCGCAGGCCTGGTCAAGGCAGAAGGACAAAATGTCCTATATTTCCACTTTCGGAACACATCGTCGGATGATTTGATCAGCACCAATGCAGAAGAGATACGGGTCTTCTCAAAAGTAGTACTTGGCATCAGCAAGTAATTTGTCCTTCTTAGCTTTTGGCCAATCGGATGGGATCTGATGTGATGCCAAGTAGTTTACTAGATCAGCAAATCATGGAAGTCCCTCACTCATAGTCAGGAGGTGCTCATCGAGAAAATGCTCAATAATGGGTTCAGAAGGGTCGATAATGTCGGAAGGAAGGCAAGATAAGTGATTAGCTACCACATTCTGTTTTCCCGCCTTGTTGCAAATCTTGAGGTTAAACTCTTGTAACAACAAGATCCAGTGGATTAATCAAGGTTTCACGTCCTTCTCCCAAAGAGATGCCTCACAACAATGTGATCTGAGTAAATGATAACATGGGAACCCAAAAGATACGATCTGAACTTTTCCAGGGAAAATGCCATGGCTAGCTGCTCTTTCTCAGTAACTGTGTAGTTACACTGAGCTTCGTCAAGTGTCTTGCTAGTGTAGTAGATGACCACAGGTTTTTCGTCTATTTTCTACCCAAGTACTGCTCCTATAGTATAATTAGATGCATCGCACATGATCTCAAAGGGTTGAGACCAATTAGGGGACTGCAGGATAGGTGCTTGGGTAACTCGATCATGCAGGATCTCAAATGCTTGAGTGCACTCCTTGGTGATTTCAATGGGGACATCCTTAGATAATAGATTAGTCAGGGGGTGTGCGATTTTCAAGAAATCATAAATGAATCGATGGTAAAAATAGACATGCCCTAGGAAGGATCGGATGTCTTTGATCAAGCTCGGCATAGGGTGTTTGGAAATCATATTTACCTTAGCATGATCAACCTGGATGCCCTTTTCCGAGATAAGATGTCCCAGGATAATTCCCTCAGGTACCATGAAGTGGCTCCTTTCCCAGGAAAGAACCAAGTTCACGTTGATGCATCACCTGATGATCTAGACCAAGTGTAGGAGGCAATCGTCAAATGATTCACCAAATACCAGGAAGTCATCCATGAAGACATCAAGGTATTCACCTACCATATCTGAGAATATGGCAAGCAAGCATCGTTGAAAAGTAGTGGGTGCATTGTAGAGACCGAACGGCATCCCTCGAAATGCGTAAGTTCCGATGGAGCAGGTGAAGGTGGTCTTTTCTTGGTCATCGGTACGGATTGCAACCTGAGTACCCATCCAATAATTAGAAGAATCGATTTCCAACTAGTTTCTCGAGAATCTGATCAATGAATGGTTGTGGGAAATGATCCTTCTTCATGGAGGAATTGAGTCTTCTGTAATCAATGCGGACTCTCGAAGAGTTTGCTATACGGGTCGGTATGGTTTCTTCGATTTCAGTCATGACGATGATGAGCCCTACCTTTCTAGGCACAACTTGGATTGAGCTCACCCACCGACTGTCAGAGATAGGGTAGATGATCCCTGCATCTAACAACTTTATAATCTCCTTTTTCACAACATCCTACATATTAGGATTCAGGCATCTCTGCATTTCATGGGATGGTCATGAGCCCACTTCAGTGTAGATGTGATGTGTGCAGTATGAAAGGCTAATACTAGTGAGATCATCGAGAGTCCATCCAATGGCTCTTCGATGTTGCTGGAAAACAGAAATCAGGCATGTTTCCTGATCAGGTGTGAGTCCGAAGTTGATAATCACAAGAAACTTCTGATTGGAACCTAAAAGGATATACTTGAGATGATCAGGAAGAGGTTTTAATTCCAAAACTGGGTTGTTAGCAGCAGCGAGTGGTTCAGGATGGGTGTTGGGAGCAAAGGAAAGAGCTATGGGTGTGTCTAGGTTGAGTTCAGGCTCGTCTAATTGTGGGTTTTGACCTTCTTGTGGTTGATCAGAAATAGTTGGTTTTTCCTCGATAAAGTCATCAACCACAACTTCAATATCTCAAATTTATTCTATGACCCCGCAATTAATTCCTTGTTGGGCCTTAAAGATGTCGATCTTTAGCATCTTACTCTCAAATTTTAATTCAATTTGGCCCTCCTAACAATTGCTATTGGCCCTAGTAGTGGCCAAAGAGGGTCTCCCTACTATGATCGGTGTATTCTTCACATTCTCAAAAGCATCCATGTCGAAGACAATGAAATCCACTGGAAAATGGAAATCATGCAACCTAACTATGACATCCTTGAGAATTCCTTTTGGTGAATTAATTGATCGGTCAACTAGCTGTAAAGTCATTTCAGTCAGTTTAGGCTCAGATTCCTCGAAGTAGTCTAGTAGTGATGTGCGTATCAAATTTATGGAGGCTCCTAAGTCTAATAAGGCTTGGTCAAATCGTATATCATCGATTTCACAGGAGATCAAAGGGGTGCCTGGGTCTTTTGCCTTAGGCGGGAATGTGCTCAAAATGACAGAGCTGGCTTGCTCTAATAGTACGATCGGACTCCCATCTTTCGTTCGCGACTTACACTTAGGCGAACATATGTCTTTTAGAAATTGTGCGTAGGTCGGTACATGGCGTATCGCATCCTTCAAGGGGATGTTTATATGGACCTACTCAAAGAGTTTAACCAGGTCCTCCTCAAGTACCACAGTTTTGCTTATCCTTTTTCCCTTGGTCAAGGCCTCAGGAAATGGAACATTAGATGGTTCCTCTATAATGGGTCCAGGTTCTTGATCTGGGCTAGAGGTGTCCTAGATGACTATCCTAGGGTTAAGGTTTATATTACCAGTTTGGGAGTGGCTTGGATAAGGTGGGTCCTGTGTTGTTTTGCTAGTGCGGGTAGTAACAGAATTCAATCCTGCCAGGTTCTGGTTTGGAAAGGGTAGAAGAGGTTCTTGCTGCTGGTAACCCATATACGATGTCGAAGCCTCCAAATCGTCAGGTGATGGAGTAGCAGGGGCCTGATAAACAAAGTGAGCTTGGCCTGAATTTGGGTTCATAACGTGTCTCTGGTTTGACACATTATTCGAATTAGGCAGAGGTTGTGAAGGAAGTGCACTAGGTTGGCGAGGATTTGCCATCTAGGCAAGTTGATTGCGAACCTCTATGATCTCATCTCTGTGCTATTTTTGCATAGCCACATTCGTCTTCTGAATTTCAGCCAGAGTTTAAAAAATAAGAGTCATTTGATCTGTCTGAGTCAGCCCAGATTGATAAGTTGGGTTAGGCTGAGGCTGAGGCAGCTGATATGGACGAGGAGCTTGTGGTCAGGATGAATATTGAGGTCTTTGATTTTGATTATTGCCTAACCACATGAAATTGGGATCATTACACAATCCAGGATTGTAGGTGTTTGAGAATGGATCATTTTGAATGGCGTTGAGGTTCTCGTAGGTCTGAGGAACCTCAGGAAAATCAAAATATGAGGGTTCAGTGTTCCCCCAACTACCGTAGGTGGATCTAGAGTTTCCTCCATAACCAGAATCAGACGAGGGTGGATATGGATCCATCCCCTAAGAATGTCGGTGATAGATGTTGTGCACTGCCTCCCTACTAAAGGGTGGTTGAGTGAACGGGTTTTGCGTAGAGGTGGCTTGCTGCAAATGTTGATTTAGCTCATCCACCTTCTTATCAATAATAGAGACCTTGTCCAGATGACTAGCCATCAGTTCCAAGCCGACGGAAGAGGATAGGCCCTGCATCTCATGTGCTCCCTTTGGATTCGTCAATGCACGAGCATTCGTTCGGTCGAACATGCCCATGGATTCATTATTGATGGAGTTCTCGCATATATTCTCAAGAATCGCTCACACGGTGTCTTCATGTTGACCCATGATGTTTCCTCCACAAGTTGTATTGACGAATAATCGAATATCCTCACGAAGTCTGCAGTAAAAAGATTGGACCTATTCCCACTTAGGAACTCCGTGGTAGGGGCAGTTTCGCATGAAATCCAAAAAATGATCCTATGCTTCATGAAGTGGTTCTCCTACTTTTTGTGTGAAATGTGTGATCTGATGCCGTAAAGCACTTGTCCGACCAACAGGGAAGAACGTTCTCAAAAACTTGGATTGAAGCTCGGCCTAGGTGTTGATTGGACGTGTTTGGGTTTGGTACCAGTGAGCAGCTTTATCCATGAGAGTGGAGAACATTTTCATGAGTAGAATATCCTGATTTTGAGCTTCTGACCCTCAGGTCTAGGTCAGATGCTTGAGTTGTTTGATATGCTGGAAAGGATCTTCGGAATTACGCCCATGGAATTTGGGAATGGAATAAATCTTGTTGGGCTTGAGTTCAGTGTCAAGACCTCCAACAAGGATTTGTACTCGGGGTTCGATTGCCATCGTAGTGGGATTGTAGTGATCTCGCATCACTGGATGCTACGGTGGGTTCATAAAAGCTTGGAATAGATCAATGAGGCGCTAAAGTTGATTTTCAAGATTATTTTCTTCTGCGGGTTGTGCCATGATATGGATGAAGGGGAATCAGGTTTAGATGAATCGGAAGAAATGTCAATAGGATTGGGTTGTCGCACAAACAAGGAGGTCGAGGCTTGGCCTCGACGTGAATGAGTGGCTAAAGGAGGCCTCAAGGATGGTCTTAGAGAACTCTTCCCAAACATGCACCGATGGAATAGATGAGAGGCAGAATGTAATGGACCCAATCAAGACACCTAAAAATTTTGGATGACTATAGAGGTTCGGGGCAGATGATACCCCTTAGTCAGAAAGCCATCAACCTGAGAATTACTTGGGCAGCCAGAGAGGGAGAGTCCTACAAAGACCCCTACACGGTAGAGTGGCCCCACGAGTTACAGGGTTTCCCCCACCCGACCTCTCTTGTCACTGATGTTCCAGGTAGACCAGAATGGGGACTTGTCCACTTAAGTCTACCAATTTTAATTAAGAGCAAGGGTGCTTTAGAATTTCAAATGAACTTTAAGATGTGTTGAGTGCAAAAGTGACCTAATTTGAAGATTGGTTGACCCAAAAAGGTGGATCAACTTCACCTGTATTGTCCTTTTGTGAATCTTTGGTCCCTCTTTTAGTGTTCAAATGATTTTAAGAGCCTAATTTTTACTGTTTTACTTGAATAAATCAGTTCAATCAATCTCTAGGAACACATTGTTTGGAAAGATGATTTCTTGATTAAGCAAGTGTGTCTCTAAAAACCCTCAATTGGAATCCTTAGTTGGCTCTAATTTGGTCCAATTTAATTTGTCAAAATGTGGTACCTAGGGCTCAAGCAAGAATGTGATAGCCCTAGATACCTTAAGCTTCAAGTGGGTGCACAGATTAAGATTTGTTGTCTAAATAAAATGGATCAAAGCAAGCAACTTGATGAATTATATAAGGATAGAATGCAAGTAGCCCTAATTGATTTCTTCCTTTTAACCTTTTCAGAATCAGGGGCTTAAGAGAGAGTAGTTATAACTTACCTACCCCTGGCATTTTTAATGTGCTGTTGATTTTTCTAGAATGTATCCCTCCTGAAACAAACCGCAACAAAAGAGATATAGCAAGTTAGAAATCAAATCAGGAATTGTAATCAAGAGTTCTAAATTGCCCGTTGCTTCCCGACAATGGCGCCAAAATGTTGTCGAGGCAAAATCGAGGTTAAAAAAAACTGCATTATAGTATAGCCGAAATTGCTTTGGAAACAAATAAATTTTATTACTCAAAAAAGTTCCGAGGTCGAAAACAAGGAGCAATATGGCAATTTCAAACTGAAGATCACAATTTAAGTGAAAGAGATTGCAATAATAATAATATCAGGTATTAATGTGAAAAAAGAATGGAGTAAAATGGTGATTTGAATCACCAATTACTCCTCACAAATAATACTTAAATCAAGCCTCAAGTAGATGTTAATCAAATGATATTAGATGACTTAAATAGTTTATGCTACAATGCTAAAGACTCAAGGGTCTCTCAGCTTCTTTCTCTTCTTTGTTCTTCTTCTTCTTCTTCTTCTCCTTCTTGTGAGGTTTTTCTTTCTCTTCTCTTCTCTATAACTCTTCTTCTTCTGCCTTCAGCCCTTCTTCTTTCCTTCTTCCTTTCTCTTTCTCCTTCTTCACACAAAGGGGGAAACTCCTTCAAATGGCTAAGTGTCAGCCAATTCTATATGTAGCAAAACCCTCCCCCTACCCACACAAGCTCTCCTTCTCTTTCACTCTTAGGCTTCACCCTCCTAGGGCCTCTCAATGGATACTTGGGTAATCGGGTATGAGCGTACCCAGGTCCAGGGTTGCGGGCATGGTCACAGCCAAGGAGTGCATGCTTAGGCTGGTCAGGCACACCAGGTCTACGAGTCAGGTGTCACAGACGAGGCGTAGGTGTGCGTGGGTGAGAGGGACCACACCCCATGTTTAGAGGCGAAAAGCATCTATCACAAATTCAATATATGCGATAGCGTCGCTTCTGCTATTTCCGATATGGGACTAAACGTCCCTACTTTGCTCGCGCATGCTACTGCTTCCTTCCTTCGCCTAATTCGATTGCTAGGAGTGGTCAAAGGCTCCAATTCACTGCATGAATACATTCCTGGGCCAATTTTGCTCTGTCTAGAGCTGAGGTTCTGGAGCTGTAGGTCTGATTAGAGCTTCATGTAAGCTCGCGGCATGCTACATCAATGGTGGAAGAGGCTGGAACCTGAAATCCAGCAAATGGCCTCGCAACCCAATAAAACTTTCTCAAGACCTTTGTTGGACCAGGGCGAATGCAACGGTGGGGGTTGTGTGGCGTGACGAGGTCCATGAGTGTGTGATGGAGGAAGATTGTGTGCGTGAGAGTGAGTGTGTTTGGTGGCACTAAGGAGAGGCCAATAGCCTCGATTACCAGAGGGCTTTTGCTCTCTGGGCTATGGTGGAGGTGCAGAGATGAACGATGGCCAGGTTGCTGAAGCGTAGTGGCCGTACGAGCTCACCAGAGGTACGCTGGCAAGGTGGAAGACGAAGGACAATCGGGTGAGTCGGTGGTCGAAATGAAGTGGAGAATGTTTGGAAATGAAGAGTGGAATATGAGGCGTCGATATGGGTAGCTATTAGATGAAGTAGGGCAGAGGTAGCATCGGTTATGGTGTTGCCAATGCTGGAGAAGAGAATAGCTCTGGAGAGAGAGGAATAACGAGGAATAGGGAGGTTAGGGCGTCGGCTGGTACGGCTCAATGAGGGAATAAGCAAGGAAGATGTCGCTGCTGCTGGTATTGCAAATAGAGGACGAAGATGGACGGAGGGGCTCGCAAACGTCAAGGAGCTTTCGACCGAGAGAGAGGAATTAGTGGGGATTCTGGGCCGATTTCGAGCGTGAGGAAGACGGTGTGATCAACAGGTTCCTTTATAGACCTTAGGAGGAGGTTTTGGGCTTGGGAAGCAAGCTTTCCAAGCTTGGAAAGCTCGTTGAAGTTTGGAAATTCCTTGATACCCAAATCTCTCATGCGTTTGCATTTGAGATTTGGTAAGTTTTAGGGCTTGGGATTGGGTTCAAAAGGAAGGGAATTTCTTGACGAACTTCCCTTTAAAATTTGAAAAGGATTCATCAAGAAATCAAGAAGTTCTTTCCAAATTAAGGTCAGCGGAGCAAGTAGGAATAGGTTTAATGGCAGCAGGGACCTTTTTGAGAGAATGATGATGTAAACACATTTATTGAGGGTAAAATTCCTATTCATCCATGTTCCTAGGTTTAGATTTGCATTTCATGTTATAAATATTGCATAGCATACATCATTCTGCATTTAGAGTAGTTGTACATAATTTAGGTTAATTACGTCCTTTTTGTGGTTAGAATAGAAGGATATTTATTTTGGAGCCACGGATTGATGATCTGACCGTACGGATCTGATTATGACGACGATCTAAGTCCAACGCCTCTAAAATCTCCTCAATCGGAGTTTCGTAGCACCATATGCAGTCCAAGGAAGATCAATGGCCAAGGGACTAGGTGGCATAATTCGGAGCTTCAAATGACAAATCCGACCACTTGGATGGATTCGGGTCGACAATCGTAGCCTAACGGCATCAAAATCGACTGAATCCAACCTATGTATAGCCCTTATAATAAGAAGATGGACGGCCCAGACTGCACCACATGGCGTAGCCCAGGCCGCCCAGCACATGCACGCACCACCGCACGTGCATGGCAGCACGGGTACGTGCGTGTGCACAGGCACGCATGTGCACAACGCAGCACACCGCAGTGCCAGCACGTAGGTGCGCGCATGCGGCAAAGGCGGGGGAGCGCAGCGCTAACTATGCGTGAGCTGGACTTACAGCGACGCATGAGCTAGACTTACAGTGACGCTTACAGCCGTCGCTAATTCTTCACGCGCTAGCAAATCTAGCTATGGGTGTTAGTGGGCTTGAGTGGGCACGAGCTGCCTACAGCGACACTTCTAGCAACAGCTTGGATGTCACTAATGGTCCCATATATATTTTTTGCCTCTTCGTCTCCACTATAAAATGATCTACACCCCCTCCCTTCCAAGCCATCTCTACCTACTCTATTGCACCTATTCCCAAGCTCTTGCAGGCCTACCAACACTCCATTAGAGCTTGTTCTTAAGCTCCCAAGGTGCCTATTAGTGTAGCAAACCTCTACCCCATCAAATACTCCTCCAATTTCCCATCCCCATCCATAGGTTTCCTTAGAGCCATCCTCCCACCTCCATTCCAGTAGCAGATCAACTCCATCTTCTCACCTCCATTCCAGAGCCACACCGAACCTTTCCTCAACCCGACGTCCTCCTGCATCTCACCTCCATCATCCCGCTCCTCACCTCCTTCGTCCGAGCTTTAGCCCGGCGCCGTCATCTCACTGAACAACCAATTCTAGAGATTTCCTCTCACCCCCTATCTTTTTATGCTTTCATTGTTTTTTGTAATTGACATTGGAAGTAATATATATCATATTTGCTCCACAACTCTTTCTTGTGATTCGTTTGCTTGTTTTCTTCTTACAAAAATATATAAAAAAAATAACAAAGCCCTAAAATACCAAAAAGAAACAAATCGAAGCGTGGTTTTCACTTAAAGTAAACGTCGCCTCCTTGTGTTCGACCCGAGACTTCCTTTCAGTTTTAGTATAAATTTTGTTTGACTGACATGTTTTGCAACTACGACGATGGGTTACTCATAACCCCGATTTCTAACACGCGAAACACGCACGACCATTTTGGCGCCGTTGCCAAGGAGGCAACGGAACTTACTTTATTGTTTATTGCTTTTCTTTGCATTTACATAGCACTAACCCTACTTGTCTTTGATCTATTGTCTTGTAGGCATGCTAGCATGGAGATCCAAGTGCAGTAGACTAGAGTAAAGTGCGGGTAGAGTGTTTTGTAAGTGTCCCCCACACCACCCACACCTTAGTTTTCATTCCATAACCTAATAACTCAAACCCAAATCAACTTAGGTGCTTTTTATAAACCCTAGGGTAGATTTGGTTGTTTATTTGCCACCTCCACTCACCTCGCCATCCACATAAATAAAAATAAAAAATAAAAAAAGTGTTATCTGATTGTGAGATTTTCTGAAAGAGACACACCTTAACACCCACAAGTCTTGACTTAAGGTGCACCACTCGTCTTTGATTCTACCACTTAACTGGGATCTAACCTGTAGACTCAGTACACTTCAACTCAGAACAAATAAGTGAGTAGAAATCTGATTAAGCTAAGACATCGTGTGCCTTAATCTGTGATGCGAATGGGCTAATTGATTATTTGTTTGAGACACACCACTTAAGATAAAAGCGATTCATCAAGTAGCTTGCCACTTGGGGTTGATTTTTAGGATTGAACTAGCCACTCGACATTTTATTTCTGATTTTTAAAGGAATATATCTACACCAGTGCTTTCAAAACTTGGAGTGTTCTACTGAACCTTAATTGAATATACCTAAAGATTAAACCCTAAAAGATACTAAACAAGGTTGAACCTTAAAAGACAGATCATCAAATAACCTTGTTTGAAAACCTTGGTTGTGCACACACGTACATTTTAACTAATCATTAAGGGCACAACACATCTAAAGGGCCCATCACATTCCTGAAGCACCATTGTACAAAGCCTAACTAAAATTGATTAGACGTTGGCCCTAAGGACTGGTTCGCTCGTCGAGATCCAAATTGAGATTGTTCAAGATTAACCTACTTATACTAGTGAAGCTAATGTCTAGCTAGGGGAGAAGCATCAAATGACCGTGGCTGGGAGGTACACTAGGAATTAGAGGTGTAAGCCAAAGGAAGAACCTTCTCCCCAGTCCCTTCTTCTAACTGGTTGGATTGCCTGGACATAAGCAGAGTAAATCGTCCATAATCTTAGGATGGATTCTGTGAGTCTGTAGATCTTTAGGCTACCCAACCTAAGGATAAGCTTATATTTTTGTATTGCAGGGCTCCTTCTTTCTCTTCTGATTTCCCTCCTTACTTCACCATGTACCCTTCCACACCTTACACACATTTATAATCCTATCCTCCTACCACCACTTATCCCCAAGATGATTGCTATCCCAACTTGACTTGTAATTACCCATCCACTAGCCGGGATGACTTTGATTGGGGATATGAATCCGGACCTCAGTCTAACCTTGGACAACAAGACTATGATTGCTATCCTTCCCAGAGCTACAATGATTATAGATCTCCATCCTTTGATGATCAACCTAACCAGATCTACAACCATGAAGGATATGTTGAATATAACACTTACCCTCCATATAATTATGCTGAATATAGGTCACCACCATTCTTTGAACAACCTGAGATGACCTACTATCTGGGAGAAACCCGAGAACCTCAATATCTTGACTCCCCTAGAATGAACCCAAAACCACCCAACCCTGAACCGAACCAGTCTGTTCAGGTGAACTAGATCCAAGGCAGGGTGTTGGCTAACTTGAGGAACACCATACAATCTTTAGAAGCTCAGCCAACACCATGCACAGAAGCATTGGAGCCTATGATAAAAATGATCGATGAGCTAAGTAGCTCTTTATTAGATTTGCTTCAAAGGTTTAGTGATAGGGACCTAAGTGAGTTTCTTCTTAGAAAATTGTTAGGGTTGAGGATGAAATTTGTGGTTGCCCTAGTCAAATCTTGAGATGATTCTCAAGATGAACCCTCTTTAGGAGAGCCAATGTCTGAACCCGCTTAGGCGCCTATCGGGTGGGATACATATTCTGAGACTGGAGATGACGAGGTTGGGCTAGAGCAACACATTGAGGATGAATCGAGTTTCTCACCCTAGATCCTAAAGCCAAGGAATGACGAAAAGTATGTCTCCATGGACCATGAAATGACATATGATTTTGAGACATATATAAATGAGGATCATGGATTCTTTGATTCTGAGGGTGAAGAATCTCTTAGTGAAGTCTCAATTGAGTGTAATGAAGATGATTTTACTGAGATAAACGGGCTTGAGGAATCTGACAAGCCATTTGATAGCCCAATTATTGAAGATTTGGATTTAGTTTGGGCTAACTTGGATGATTCGAATCCTCTTTTACTAGAAGATTCAATCAATAGCCCCAGTTCTCATCCTCACCCCAAAGAGCTGACTTTTGAGATCATTGTTCCCAAGTCAATCTTGATTCAGCCATGATTACTGGACTTGGGAGAATGATTTGCTAGAGGCCCTGGAGCCTGAGTTCTTGATGTTGGAGGATAGAATTGTTGAAATAAAAATTTGGGAGGCTAATTCTGAGGGAAGTTTGATTTTGGATCAAAGGGTTCCTGTTGACCAGAAACCACCTAATTTCTACCAGGACCCTTACGATATCTTTCACGTGCAACCCAAGCTTGAAATAACTGTTTATTCTTCTGAGCTAGATGTTAAGTGGACAACCGCACCTATTGAACCATCTTTACCCATTGTCCAACACTTTGGTCTTGGGTTGCACACCACTAAACCACAGGCCCAGCCCTGCAAACACAACAACCTTCGGTTCTGGGTGATTTTCATCCAGAACATTAGAACCACTCGACCTTAGGGCATGGGTCTGCACCATAATCTGGTCCACGTCTGTGGACATCTTCTACTGGCAGGTTTCAGGATCAATATTTTGATTTTGATTCTTAACCGCACTTGTGAATTCTTAATCTCTTCTTTGTATGTATGCTATGCCTAGCTGAAGGCATTAAACTTAGCACATGTGTATACACTCTTCTCTCTGCAGAGCTGACCGGATTTTCATGATACTCAGGTGATATTTTGTTTACTCCACCCTTTTCATGTCTTTATTTTTACAATGGGGACATTGCATCATTTAGGCATGGGGGGTGGATAATCAATTCCTGAAATCATTATGTTAACTCCATAGAATTTCTTTTAGTTTCTTATAAAATTAAAAAAAAAATTGAAAATTTGAAAAAAGATAAAAAAAGAAAGAAATTAGGAAAAGAGAACTTAGGCATTTGGAAGTTATTAACTTTAGGAAATGATAAAAGAGTACCTAAACACTTAGACTCTTCAGGTCTTTGAGCTTAATTACCCTGGGTGTCCACTCGAATGTGAACTTAGTCTCGAGTCCTCACCAATTCAGATTCATTTTTAATTTTGCTAATAAATTGGGATGATAAATATGCGACTTATCAACCTACCCTCTGATTTGGGGGGATTTTAAGGCTAAGCATCTACATACTATTCGTACTGACTCACTTTCCAGTGGTTTTTACAGAAATTGGGTAGCTAATGGACCAACTTGGGTGGTATGGCTGGCAAGTTATTGGTGGTAATGGCTCATCGGTTGGTTGTCCAGTGCCCAACCACAAGACCACTTTCGGCATACTGCCTTTGGGTAAATCTTAGATCAGAGAAGCCACCTACTTAGAAAAAAAAAGGATGGAGAAAGACACAAAAAGAAAAAAAAAGAAAAATAATAATAGAAAAAGGAGAAAGTAAAAAAAAAGAGAAAATAATAAAACCACACTTCACCGCATGAGTATGGCTAGTAAGTTGTCGGTGGTAACAGCTCATCGACCGGTTGTCCAGAACCTAGCTCACAAAAAAATGCACGATAATTCCCAAAACACTTAAGGAAGAAGCAGGGAAGTAGAATAAATTGGGGAGATATACACTGGGTTCACTCTTATGTTGACCCCAGAAATAAAAGTAGGGAGAAAGCTACCGATCGTAAAGATAAACCTTTAGGCAAGGTCACCTAAGGTCATTGAAACTCGAAGTCTGTCTTAAAGGCCGTTTTGTGAGTCTATCAGTTTTTCACAATGATGCTTAATACTTAAAGCCCTTTTCGAGTCTTGGGTGGGTCGAATAGCCGTAACAAGTTATCCCGGAACTCTCAAACTCCAAAAGTAGAAAAAAAATTAGAAAAGAAGAAAAATAAAAAATGTATCTTCCCTTCTCAAATAAGGCGAGAACTTGGGCGGTCTGCATTCTGTCAGACACCTGGGTACTATTGAGTCTTCGGAGTTTAAGACCTTAGTTGAAATTTTCTATTGTTAATAAACGACTTAGGCCTAAGAGATCTAATACTATTTCTACTTTTATACATAGCATATAGTTTAATTTTGCTAGGGACTCGCAAAAGATAGGTATGGGGGTATGATGTAGACACATTTACTCAGGGTAAAATGCCTATTCATGCATGTTCCTAGGGTTAGATTTGCATTTTATGTTATAAATATTGCATAGCATGCATCATTCTGCATTTAGAGTAGTTGTATATAATTTAGGTTAATTGTGTCCTTTTTGCGGTTAGGAGAGAAGGATATTTATTTCAGAGCCTTGGATTGACAATTTGATTGTACGAATCTGATCAAGACGACGATCGGAGTTCAACGCCTCTGAAATCTCCTTGATCGGAGTCCCAAAGCACCATATGCAATCCGAGGAAGATCAACGGCCAAGGGACAAGGTGACATAATTTGGAGCTTCAAATGACAAATCTGACCACGCGGATGGATTCGGGTCGACGATAGCAGCCTAACATCGTGAAAATTGACACAATCTGACCTCTGTAGTAGCCCCTAAATAGGAAGAAGATGGACGACCCAAACTACACCACGTGGCACAGCATAGGCCACCCAATGTACGCACGCACCACCACACGCACGCAGCTGCATGGGTATGCGTGCACACGCTCAGGCACATATGCGCATAGTGCAGCACAGCGTAGTGCCAGCGCTGCGCTAGCAGGGGCAAAGGCGGGGGAGTGTATTGCTAGCTATGTGTGAGTTGGACCTACAGCGATGCATGAGCTGAATTTACAGCGACGCTTATAGCCATTGCTAATTCTTCATGCACCAGCAAAACTAGATGTAGGCATGAGCAGGCTTGAACGGGGATGAGCTTCCTACAGCGACGCTTCCAGTGACGGCCTGGATGTCACTAATGGTCCCATACCTATTTTTTTACCTCTTCTCCACCACTATAAAAGGGCCTACACCCCCTCCCTTCCAAGCCATCTCTACCTACTCTACTCCCACGAACTCCCAAGCTCTAGCAAGCCTACTAACTCTCCATTAGTACTTGTTCTCAAGCTCCCAAGGTGCCTATTAGTGTAACGAACCTCTGCCCCACCAAATACTCCTCCAACTTCCCATCCCCATTCATAGGTTGCCTTGGAGCTATCCTCCCACCTCCATTCCTATAGTAGATCAACTCCATCTTCTCACCTCCATTTCGGAGCCATGCCGAACCTTTCCTCAACCCGAAGTCCTCCTACATCTCACCTCTGTCATTCCGCTTCTCACCCCCTTCGTCCAAGCTTCTACTAGGCACCGTTATCTCGCCGAACAGCCAATTTGGAAGATTTCATCTCACCCCCCTCTCTTTTTATGCTTTCATAGTTTATTGTAATTGACATTGGAAGTAATATATATCAGATTTGTTCCACATCTCTATCTTGTGATTCGTTTGCTTGTTTTCTTCTTAAAAAAATAAAAAAAAAAAACCCTAGAATACCAAAAAGGAACAAATCAAAGTGCGATTTTCACTTAAAGTAAACGTCGCCTCCCTGTGTTCGACCCAGGACTCCCTTGGAGTTTCAGTATAAATTTTATCTAATCGACGTGTTTTGCAACTACGATGATGGGTTACTCGTAACCCCAATTTCTAACACACAAAACACGTACGACCAAACGACGATAAAGTTATGGGCTATTTGAAAAGATTTTGAAAGTTAAGGGTAGAAATGTAAGCAGATAGGACCAAGTTGCAAACTTTATCAAGACAAACTCATGTTGGGTCCAAATTTTGGCACAAACCTAATTTGGACCTAAGGAATCCAATGGTGAAGTTGGATTTTGGTTTTGACCATGTTTGATTGGGTAATTTATGCAAAATCCTAAATTAGGGCAAGTGTCTGTCTATGACTCTATTCTCGGTCAAAATGATTTCTGATGGTCAAATTGAAAGTTCCAACCCTAGAGAATATTTTTCTATGAATTTTAGAGGGTTTAGGTGAATTTTATCCTGATCAGAACCTCAGTTAATTAAGTGAGTTTATTTTTAGGATTTCAAAAAGTCATTAATTCTTAGAACATGTGCAAACCCTTTTTTGATTGTTTTAACCGACTTGTTAGCTTTCTAAGATTGTTTGACCCTTAATTAACCCTTAGAAAAACCCGTCATTGTACTACATTCATGATATGCTGGTAAAATTATAGTTCTAACCCTAGTTTCTTATTTTTCCCTTAAAATGACTTTGGCGGTTATGTAGGAGCATTTACTGACTTAATTGGGTCAAAATGAGCTAGTTATGGCTCATGATGGTGTTCCAGTCACTGGGCCATGTCATTTCTAAAAGGGGAATTAGAGTAGATTGAGCTAAAATCGATGCTATCTCCAAACTCCCATAGCCCACTACAGTAAAATAGATCCGATCTTTTTTAGGGCATGTAGGTTTCTACCGTCGTTTCATCAAAAGTTTTTCCCAAATCTCTAAGCCCTTAAGTCAATTAGTTACCAAAGACTAGCCATTTCATTTCAACACCCAATTCTTCGAGAGTTTTCTGATGTTGAAGAAGGATGTTACAGAGGCACCAACTTTATAGGGACCTGACTGGCATTATCCCTTTGAACTCATGATTGATGCCTTTGATTTTGCTGTGGGGGCCATTCTACGGCAAAGAAATGACAAGAAGCCCATTGTGATCTATTATGCTAACGAAACCCTTGATGATGCGTAACAGAATTACATGGTTACTGAAAAAGAACTTCTTGCCATTGTCTTTGCCCTTGAAAATTTTAGATCTTATCTATTGCGGTTACATGTCACCATATATATTTGTTGAACAAAGAAGATGTGAAATCCTGCCTTATTCGTTGGTGAACATACCTTGCTTGGAAGCTTGGCTTCCAAGCACAAATCCATCCTCAGAAACCTATTTAACAGACTCCAAATCGCCCTGCATCTCCTAAGCTTGAATTTAGCTTGAGAAACCCCTCAATTTCATCTCTCCTCCTCCGGTTGAAGTGCTCATCAAGCTCTGGCTACTTCCCCCACTCTCCCTAGTCGCCTACCCACAATACCGGTGGCAGGTCCCTCTTCCTCTCGCTCTTCCTCAATGCACCGCACCCGCCTACGCTCCTGCCTCCCTTTCATCCTCGCCGACCTCCCTCACTGAGCACCTTTGTATCCGACGTCGACGATATAACCCAAATGCCATCCCTGCCTCCTCTTTGTCCCTTCACTCCCAGATAAGTCCTCTCACCCTCTACTCTATTTTCCCCTTCTTTATTTCCTCGAACGACCACTACCACACTCCACCACCATCATCCCCTTCACCTCCAGCCACCACTCCAGCGAGTTCGCTCCACCTCCATAAACCATCTCCCTCCTCGCCAACTGGTCCATAAGCTCCGCCCTGACTCAATGAATATAACCCCTCACTCCATACACTCGGCCACCCAAACACACCAACTCGCACGTTCTCATTGTGCCCTAGGCACGCCCCCACAGGTGGTCCCACACCACGCCGACCACTGTAGAACACTCGCTGTGCCTCTGCGAGGCCTCCTGAACATTCTAACATGGCCGCGAGGTTGTCTTGGTGATTTCAGGTGCAGACGATCATCTGCCATTGAAGCGAAGCTCGAAGCAAGCTTGCAGCTACTTTAAGCTTTGCCTGCTCTCGACTCATGTCCCAGGTTGTGCGGAATACACTCACGCACAACTCTAGGCATCAAATTGGTGTCGAGGTCTGTGGTAGTTGCTGAAATCAAAGAGAGCTTCCCTGCCGCAGGTGCATGTGAGGAAGGTGGGAAGATAGTCCCACCTTGGAACTGGACAAAGCACCGCACCCGCATAAATTATTTTTTCTGCCAGTGGCTTATTGCCTCCAACTCATGGGGTAAGGTCCCCTCTCACCCGACCCGATGCCTCCTCCATGACCACCTCTCGCGGACCTAGTGATCCGACCCGAGGCCTCCTCCGTGACCACCTCTCGCGGACCTAGTGATCCGACCTGACCCAGCACACCTCTCCCACCACCTCACGCCGGTGGGCCTGGTCCTGGGTGCATATCCGACCCGATTACCCGAGAAGTGGCTCTGGGAAATCGAACCCAAGAGAGAAAAGGAGAGAAGAGAGCTCATGTAGGTAGGGGTTAGGTTTTGCTCTATAGAGGAAGGAGAAAACCAGATCGAAGAAGAAGCTAAGGGTTGAAGCCAAGGAAGGAGAAAGGCATAGCAGAAGGGAGAAGCCAAAGCCAAAGACAAAAAGGCAAGGAAGGTAGAGAAAGAATAGAGAAGGGAGAAACTGAAAGAAGAAGTAGGCAGAGAAAGCTTAAGGAAAAGTTAAGGAAATTAGGCTGAAGAAGAGAGAAGCCAAAGGAAGAAGAAGAAGAAGAAAGGAGAAGATAGAGAAAGAACTCACTAAGGAAAAATCAAAAAGAGAAGAAAATCAGAGAGAGAGAGAAGAAATAGCATAGACATTCTATTTTTATTCATATGCATTGAATTCTTGAGGATTTTTTATCTACATTATCAATTATTGTTCCTCTGTGATATTTGATATTATTGCATATTCTTTTTGTGATCTTGATTTCTAAAACCTAACTTGCTCCCTGTGTTCGACCTCGGACTTTAAAATTCGAGTAATAAATTGTATTCGTTTTCAACGCTTTTTCAACTGTACAACAACGTGACTTTTTAAAACTCGATCAGGCGCTCTTAACATTTTGGCACCGTTGTTGGTGAGCAATGGGCGATTTAGAAATCCTGATTACAATTGCTAATTTGGTACTAACTTGATATATCTCTTCTTGTTGTGGTTGTTTCAAGGGAGATGATTAAAGAAAAGATGGCCACACATAAAACACACCTAGGGCAGGTAATTTCTGTTTAATCTCTTTCTCTTGAGACCCTCATTTTGAAAAGGAAAAAACAAGATAAAATCAATTAGGGCTACTTGCTTTCCATTTCTAGCTAATTCACCAAAGTTGCCTGATTTGATTTCAACTACAATATTGATTTGTCACTCATTTAAGGTAACTAGGGCTACCACCTTCTTGACTGAGCCCTAGATACCATATTTTAGCAACTAAATTGGACCAAAATTAGAGCCAAATTAAGGATTTCATTTATGGTTTTAGAGACCCACATTCATAAGCAAGAATCAACTCTCCAAAAAGAGGTGTGCCTAATCCTTGGTTGAAGAGACTTATTCAAGAAAACCCTAAAAATTCAGGCTCTTAATCTCACTTGAATCCTTAAAGAAAGGACCTAAAACTTCTCAAAGGACAAATAGGTGAAGTTGACCCCATTGTTGGGTCAACCAACCTTGAAATTAGGTCACTTTTATACTCAATACATCTAAAGTTCAAGTGAATTCTTAAGCACCTTTGCTCTTAAATAAAACTGGTAGACTTAAGAGGTCAAAGTCCCCATTCTGGTCTACATGGAACATTAGTGACAAGAGAGGTTGAGTGGGGGAAACCTTGTAACTCGTGAGAACGCTCTTATGAAAATCCTGAGTCCAAATCCTGGCTGGAGTTCCTGATTCTGAACTCAAGCCCAACATAATTCATGCTATTCCAAAGTTTTATGGGCTTAATTCCAAGGATCCCTTCTAGTACATCAAACAACTCAAGCATCTGGCCTAGACCTTCGGGTCAGGTGTCCAAAATCGTGATATTCTTCTCGTGAAGATATTCTCCTTCTCCCTCATGGACAAAGTAGCTCACTGGTATCAAACTCAAATGCGTCCAATCAACACATGGGTTGAACTACAATCTGAATTCTTGAGAAACTTCTTCCCAGTTGGTCGGACGGATGCCTTATGACACCAGATCACACACTTCACCCAGCAATCTGGAGAACCTCTTCACGAAGCATGGGACTATTTCCTGGATCTCATATGAAAGTACCCCCATCACGGAGTTCCTAAATGGGAACAAGTCCAACCTTTTTACCAAGGACTCCATGAAGATATCCACTTATTTGTCAATGCAACCTGTGGAGGAAATATCATGGGTCAACATGAAGACACTATTTGGGAGATTCTCAAGAATATGTGCGAGAACTTCATTAATAATGACTCCATGGGCTTATTCGACTGGACGAATGCCAGCGCATCGATGAATCCAAAGGGAGCACATGAGATGTAGGGCCTGTCCGCATTTGTTGACTTGGAATTGATGTCCAGTTGGTTGGATAAGGTCTCTATCATTGAGAAGAAGGTGGACATGCTGACTCGACATGTGTAACGAGAAACCTTTGCGCAAAACCCATTTGCACAGCTGCTTTCAGGGAGGGAAGCTGTGCATAACATCTATCACCGATCTTCTCAAGGGATGGACCTGTATCCACCCCTGTCTTACTCTAGGATCGGAGGAAACTCCGATCCAACCTACTCTAGTTGGGGGAACTCTGAACCCTCATACTATGACTTTCCTGAGGTTCCTCAGACCTGTGAGGACCTCAACACCATCTAGAATGACCCATTCTCTAATACCTATAACCCTGGTTGGCGGAATCATCCCAATTTCCTATGGGCGGGAAATAATCAGAATCAATGACCACCATATCAACACTATCCATAAGCTCCTCGTCCATATCAACCGACTCAGCCTCGGCCAAACCCCACCTATCAATCTCGGCAAACTCAAATAGATCAAATGACTCTTATACTTCAGACTCTGGTAGACATTCAGAAGACGAATGCGGCTATGCAAAAATAGCACAAGGACGAGATCATAGAGGTTTGCAAACAACTCACCCAGACGGTGAATTCCGGGCCTGATAGAATCTGAGGTTCGCGATTCAACCTGGCACACTCCCTTCGCAACCTCTACAGAATCCGAATAACGTGCCGAACCAGAGGTGCATTATGAACCTGAATCTGGGCCAAGCCCACATGATTTATCAGTCCCCTTTTGTTCCATCACCCGACGGGATGGAAGCTTCGACATCGTATGCAGGATTTCAGCAGCAGCCACCCATTTTACCAACTCCAAACGAAAACCAAGCAGGACTGAATTCTGTTACAACCTGTAGTGGCAAAGCAACACAAGATCCACCTTATCCAAGCCATTTTCATCCTGTTAGTAACCCAAGCCCTAGGATAGTTATCCAGACACCCCTGTCCCAGATCAAGAACCTGGACTTATTCTAGAGGAACCATCCAAGGTTCCATTTCCCAAGGCCTTGACCAAGGGAGAGAGGATAAATAAACCCATGGCACCTAAGGAGGATCTGGTCAAGCACTTTGAATATGTCCATATAAACATCCCGTTGATGGATGCGATCCGCCATGTACTAGCTTACGCACGATTTTTGAAAGATGTGTGTACACTCAAGCATAAGCTGCGAACCAAAAGTAGGAGTTCGATCGTACTGTTAGAGCAAGCCAGCTCTGTAATTTTGAGTAAACTCCCACCAAAGGCAAAAGATCCAGGTACTCCCTTGATTTCCTGTACCATTGGTGATACCCAATTTGACAGAGCTTTATTAGATCTAGGAGCCTCGATAAATCTAATACCTACATCCCTACTTGACCATCTTGAGGAATCTGAGCTCAAACCGACAGGTGACAATAGAGTTGGCTGACTGATCTATTAAGTTACCTAAAGGAGTTCTTGAGGATGTGATTGTTAGGGTGCAGGATTTCTATTTTTCGGTGGACTTTATAGTCTTGGGTATGGATGCTCCAGAAAACCCAAGGATACACCAATTATACTAGGGAGACCCTTTCTTGACACTGCTAGGGCCAATATAAATTGTGAGGAGGGCCAAATTGAACTGAAATTTAGAAACCAAACATTAAAGATTGACATCTTTAAGGCCCAACAATTGATTAATTGCAGTGTTATAGAACAGATATGTGATATCAAGGCTGTGGTTGATGATCAATATATTGAGGACAACCTGACTACTTCCGATCAACCACAAGACGATCAAAACCCACAATCAGAGGAGTCCGAACCTGACCTAGATACACCCATAACTCCTTCCCTTGCTCTCGACACACACACCGAATCGCCCACTGCTACTGATAACCCTATTCTGGAACTCAAGCCTCTTCCTGACCATCTGAAGTATGGCTTTTTGGGTTCCAATTGGACATTTCCTGTGATTATTAACTCTGGACTCACACCTGATCAGGAATCCCATCTGATTACTATTCTCCAGCAACATCGAAGAGCCATTGGATGGACTCTCGATCATTTGACTAGTATAAGCCCCTCTTACTGCACACATCGTATCTACACCAAAGAAGGCACACAACCTTCTCGTGAAATGTAGAGATGTTTGAATCCTAAACTGTAGGAGGTCGTGAAAAAGGAGATCATCAAGTGGTTAGATGCAGGGATCATCTACCCAATCTGCGATAGTCGGTGGGCGAGTCCAATCCAAGTTGTGCCTAAGAAGGCAGGACCCGTGTGGCCAATTCGTGGAGATTATGCATTGATTACGGAAGACTCAATTCCTCCACAAAGAAGGATCATTTCCCACTACCCTTTATTGATCTTATCCTCGAGAAACTAGCGGGAAGCGAGAAATAGGTTCTTCTGCTTCTTGGATGGGTACTCCGGTTATAACCAGGTGGCAATCCATCCTGAGGATAAAGAAAAGACCACTTTCACCTGCCCCTTCGGGACATACGCATTCCGAAGGAAGCTGTTTGGTCTCTGCAATGCACCTGCTACTTTTCAGCGGTGTATGCTTGCCATATTCTCAGATATGGTAGGTGATTTTCTGGAAGTCTTCATGGATGATTTTTTAGTATTCAGAGAATCATTTGATGATTGCCTCCCACACTTAGTCCAAATCCTCAGGCGGTTCATTGACATGAATCTAGTTCTTTCCTGGGAAAAGAACCATTTCATGGTGCCTAGAGGAATTGTCTTGGGACATCTCATATCAGAGAAAGGCATCCAGGTCGATCGAGCCAAGGTGAACTTGATTTCCAAACTCCCTATGTCTAGCTCGATCAAGGACATCCAATCTTTTCTAGGGCACATCAGTTTTTACCGTCGATTCATTCCTGATTTCTCAAAGATCACGCCCCCCTGACCACTCTGCTATCTAAGGATGTACCTTTCAAAATATCCAAGGATTGCACTGAAGCATTTGAGATCCTCCATGATCAAGTTACCCAAGCCTCGATCCTATAGTCTCCTGATTGGTCTCAACCCTATGAGATCATGTGCGATGCATTCGATTTCACTATAGGAGCAGTACTTAGGTAGAAAATTGATGGGAAACCCATAGTCATTTACTATGCTAGCAAGACACTTGACGAGGCTTAGCGTAACTACATAGTTACTAAGAAAGAGTTGCTAACCGTAGTATTTTCCTTGGAAAAGTTTAGATCTTACCTCCTGGGTTCCCGTGTTATCATTTACTCGGATCACACAGCAGTGAGGCATCTCCTTGCAAAGAAGGACATGACACATCGATTAATCCACTGGATCTTGCTGCTGTAAGAGTTTGACCTCGAGATTCATGACAAAGTGGGAAAACAGAACGTGGTAGCTGGTCACTTGTCTCGCCTTCCTTCTGAGATCATCGACCCTTCCGGACCCATTATGGAACATTTTCCTCATGAGCACCTCCTGATTATCAATACAGGGCTTCCATGGTTTGCTGATATAGTAAACTACCTAGCATCACATCAGATCCTATCCAGTTGACTGAAAGCTAAGAAGGACAAATTGCTTTTCGATGCCAAGTATTACTTCTACGAAGGCCCGCATCTTTTCCGCATCGGTGCTGATCAAATCATTTGACGATGTGTCGCGGAAGCAAAAATTCAGGACATATTGTCCTTCTACCATGACCAGGCATGCGGTGGACATTTCTCAAGTCATAAAACCATAGCGAAAGTGCTCTAGTGTGGCTTCTATTGGCCTATGATTTTCAAAGACGCATACAATCACTGTAGGGCATGCACTCGTTGCTAGACCTTAGGCAACATGAGCCATCATGATATGATGCCCTTATAGCCAATTCTCATATGCAAAATCTTCGACATGTGGATGATTGATTTTATGGGACCCTTTCCTATTTCGGACGTTTTCGAGTGCATTCTACTCGTTGTTGACTACATGTCCAAATGAATCGAAGCCATTCCAACCCAAACAAATGATCATAAGGTGGTTATCAAATTCATTCATCAGAACATCTTTTTGTGGTTCCGGATTCCATGTGCTATAATTTCTGATGGAGGGGCCCATTTCACTAACGCTCAGTTCAGGTCACTGATGACCAAATACGGGGTGTCACACAGAATCTCTACTCCTTACCACCCTGAAACTAATGGTCTAGCTGAGCTATCAAATCGGGAGATCAAGAAAATCCTCTAGGTTACTATTCGACCTGACAGGAAAGACTAGTCATCCCGACTTCTGAAAGCTTTGTGGGCTTATAAGACCACCCATAAAACCCAATTAGGTATGTCTCCTTTCATATTGGTTTACGCTAAGGCATGCCACCTCCCCATCGAATTGGAGCACAAATCCTATTGGGCAGTATAGAACTGCAACCTAGATCCTTCTAAGGCAAGAACCCCCAAAAAGCTTCAAATGAACGAGATCGATGAATTACGCCACGACGCATATGGGAACTTGCAAATTTACAAAGAGCGGGTTAAGGCCTCTCATGACAAGCACATATCTAGAAAGATCTTCCACCCTGGTCAAAAAGTCCTCTTTGATGCCAAGCTTAAGCTGTTTCCAGGAAAACTACGATCAAAATGGATCGAAAATTACCTCATCCGACGAATCTTTGGAAATGGAGCCATTGAGATCTGTCCACTCAGTCACGATTCATAACCTTTCATCGCGAACGGTTAGAGACTCAAACCGTTCATTGACTTGATCGATACAAATTTGGCTGAGATATCCTTTACCCTCCATTCTCCCTGAGCTCATTGTGCCCAGCCAATGGCATAAAACTCAATGCTTAACGGGAGGCAACCCATCATTTTTGAAAAACCTGAAACCTTTCTTGACATTCCTATGCTGAATTCATATTGCACTTTAGGGTTCATCCATTAAAACAGCCGACCCCACCTCAGGTACCCATACCCGAGCTTTGAAATCGTTCGCAACAGTCACCTCAACCAGTTTGCCCACCCAAAACCTGTTCTAATGAATGATCTAGCTGAATTTGAACCCACCTAATTTACAATGGGGACATTGCAAATCATAGGCATGGGGGGTTATGAAAGTGCAAAACACCGTGAAAAATCATCTCACAAGAAAAGGTTTCAACAAAAAAATCACATATCACAAAAACACCAAAAAATGGAAAAATTCTTGAAAATGAACAAAAAAATCTGAGGGGAGAGAAAATTTTGAGGCCATACAAATCATGAGAAAAAAGGGAAAAGTGAAAAATGTCAAAAAAAAAGGAGCACAAAATGAAAAATGAAAGAAGAGATGGTCATTAGTAAGAAATTAAGGGATTAACTAAGTTCTAGACCATATCAAGAAAAAGAAAATGAAAGGAAAAAGTGCTAATGAGACATAAAAGAGATTAGTAGGAACGCTGATCTTAGGCCTCTTGGGCTAGACTCTTAGGCTTAAAAATTCAAGTATCCACTAAGATCTGGATAGTCTTCAAGAGGTTGTGGAAAAATGCGAAGCTTAAGTATTAGGTTTAGGCTTAGGGAGTATTCAGCCTCATTAATTGACCTCTGGTTTGCGAGACTCGGTAACCTAAGCACCCCAATCCACACACAGTCTGGTTCAATGCGCATAAGTATCAAAATCACGCAAAAGCATTTAAACTGTTCTGAAAAAAAAGTAGCCTAGATTAGGAGCGGCCGATCAACACAAGTTGATTTGGATGAGTTCTCGGCATGAACAGGTGGAAAATTCCCCTCAAAGATGCGCAATAACAAATCATCTCCTTGGTGCTTGTCTCCTAGGATATTTACATATCCTACTGAGGGAATGTAAGCACCCTGTGCTGGTTCAGATGCAATGGGTGGCATCATCATGAAATGTCGATTGCTAAGGTCTAGATTTAGCTACAGAACATCATGGGTGGGATTATCTCAAAATCTTGAAAGCTAGGGTTCTGGGGGTTACCATGGGCGGTGCTATCACGAAGCATCAATTACCAAGGACCCCTCAAGGATTGATGATGGGGACTAGGAATCTGATACATACCATGTTGAGAAGCCAATCCGAAGCTAGAAATAAAAAGAAAAGAGAGAGAAAACTCTCCAAACAAAAAAAATCCTTTGTCACTCTCTTACAAAAACGCATTGCAAATTGAACCCGGTCTAAAATATGTTACAAGCACGGGTGCTTTAACCATGGAGTCCAACGAACCTTAGGACAGTTCCTGTGGGCCTTAAAAACCTTTGCAACAGGTTGAGGCTAGAACTGGTCAGGTCCAAATCTTGGTTGGTACTTGAGTACCTCCAGGCCTACTATCGGCATTCTAACCTAATCAAAAGAAGAAAGCACTCATCATAGTTTTTGAACATCAAGGAACTCATGGTCTAGAATCGAAGTTAAAACCTCAAAATTTTGCTATGGGACTAGCAAAAGCTAGGCATTGGGGTATGATGGGAACACCCTCATGGGCCCTAAATAGCTCATCTTGACCCATAAAAGAGAACAAAGGCTCCTACATAACCAACTGGAGGTCCTAATTCAATGAATAACCATTCTGAGATAAAAGTAAGAAACAAGGGGTAAAACAGCAATTTTAACATTGCAATGCAACAACAGGTTTCCTCAAGGGCTAAACACATGTCAAATGGCCCTAACAAGATAAAAAGCAGGTTGATTTAAATAGAAAAGGGTTCGTGTGAATTCTAGGAATTAAATGACTTCTTCTAACCCTAAAACAAACCCACTTGATTAAACAAGGTTCTAATTACGTTAAAATTCACCTAAACCCTCTATAAATCATAGAAAATATTCTTTGGGGTTTAGAACCTTTAATTTGGCCATTGGAACCTATTTTGACATAGAATGGGGTCTCAGTCAAATATTTGCCCTAAATTGGGATTTTACATAAATTGCCTAGTTAAATGTAGTAAAACACAAAATCCAACCTCACCATTGGATTTCTCAAGTCAAAATTAGGTTTGTACCAAAATTTGGACCTAAGATAAATTTATCTTGACCTACTTTGCAAATAAGTCCAACCTAATTACATTTCTACCCCTAGATTTCAAAAACCTTTACAATTGACCCCCTATCTTCTTTTTCGTTCTTTGGAATCCTACTCCGGCGAGATTGCAAGGGTGATTCCTCCTTGATCTCTTAGAGAATCCCCTTCAAAATTGAAAGGGAGATTCTCTGAGAAATCTCCTCCAATGTGAACCTAATTTGAGGCCCTACTTGGTACTCAATCTCTCATGTGAACGCATGAGAGATTCAGGTCTCTTTCGAGTTACCATCGTTGGCAAACATATCTTGGTTGGAAGCTTTGCTTCCAAGCACAAATCCATCCTCAGAAGCCTATTTAAGAGACCCCAAATCACCCTGCATCTCCTAAGCTTGAATTCAGCAGGAGAGACCCCTCAATTTCATCTCTCCTCCTCCGGCCGAACTGCTCATCAAGCTCCGACGACTTCCCCCACTCTCCCTCGTCACCTAGCCACAATACCAATGGAAAGTCCCTCTTCCTCTCGCTCTTCCTCCTCGCGCTGCACCCGCTGATGCTCCTGCCTCCACTTCATCCTTACCGACCTCCCTCACTGGGCACCTTCGTCTCCGGCATCGACGATACAAGCCAGATGCCATCCCTGCCTCCCTCTTCGTCCCTTCACTCCTAGATATGTTCTCTAGCCCTCTACTCTATTTTCCCTTTATTCCCTCGAATGACCACTACCACACTCCACCACCATCATCCCCTTCAACTCCAGCCACCACTCCGATGATTTCGCTCCACCTCCACAGACCATCTCCCTGCTCGCCGACCGGTCCATAAGCTACGCCCCGACTCACTGAACATAACCCCTCACTCCATGCACTCTGCCACTCCCCCAAACAGACCCACTCGTATGACTGCAGTGTGCCCTAGGCATGCCCCCACAGGTGGTCCCACGCCATGTTGACCACCGTAGCACACTCGTCATGCCTTGATGAAGCCTCCTGAACATTCTGACTTGGTCGGGAGGCTGTCTTGGTGATTTTAAGTGCAGACGATCATCCTCCATTGAAGCGAAGCTCAAAGCAAGCTTGCAGCTACTCTAGGCTCATGTACCGAGTTGTGTGGAATAACTCGCGCACAACTCTAGGGATCCAATTGGTGTCGAGGGTAGCGGCAGTTGCTGAAATCGAAGAGAGATTCCCTGCCGTAGGTGCGCACGAGGAAGGTGGGAAGATAATCCCTCCTTGGAACTAGATGAAGCACCACGCCGGCATAAATTATTTTCCTGCCAGTGGCTTATCGCCTCCAACTCACGGGGTAAGGTCCCCTCTCACCCAGCCCGATGCCTCGCCTGCGACCACCCCCTACAGACCTGGTGATCTGACCCGACCTAGCACACCTCGCCTACCACCACACGCCGATGAGCCTAGTCTCGGGTGCGTACTCGACCCGATTATCCGAGAAGTGGCTCTGGGAGAGCGAACACAAGTGAGAAAAGGAGAGAAGAGAGCTCGTGTGGGAAGGGGGTAGGTTTTGCTCTATAGAGGAAGGAGAAGACCAAGCTGAAGAAGAAGCTAAGGGCTAAAGCCAAGGAAGGAGAAAGGCTGTAGCAGAAGGGACAAGCCAAAGCCAAAGAGAAAAAGGCAAGGAAGGTAGAGAAAGAAAAGAGAAAGAAGAAACTGAACGAAGAAGAAGCAAGCAGAGAAAGCTTAAGGAAAAGTTAAGGCAGCAAAGCTAAAGAAGGGAGAAGCCAAAGGAAGAAGAAGAAGACGAAGAAGAAGAAGAAGAAAGGAGAAGACAGAGAAAGAACTTGCTAAGGCAAAATCAGAAGGAGAAGAAAATCAGAGAGAGAAGAAATAGCATAGACATTCTATTTTTATTCATATGCATTGAATTCTTGAGGATTTTTTATCTATATTGTCAATTATTATTACACTGTGATATTTGATATTATTGCATATTCTTTTTTTGATTCTGATTTTTAAACCCTAATTTTCTCCCTGTGTTCGACCTCGGACTTTAAAATTCAAGTAATAAATTGTATTTGTTTTGAACACTTTTTTGACTGTACTACAACGCGAGATTTTAAAACTCAATCAAGCACTCTTAACATACCCATGACTAGCTTGTGCTAGTCCCTTAGAAAAATTCTATGAATAAAAAATAGTTATCTAAGTTGGATGTAACCGTCAGGATGCCCTACTAAGCTGCATCTCTAGGAATCGGATCTTAATACCAACAATAGGCCTAGAGGTGCTCAAGTACCAACCTAGATCCAGACCTGACTAGCTTTCACCTCAGTCTGCCGTGGAGGTTTCTAAGGTCCACAGGGACTAACTTAAGGTTCGTTGTACCTAGCAATTAAAGCACCTGCGCTTGAAGCATGATTAGTCTAGGTTCAGTTTGCCAGTGCATTTTCTATGGGGGAGATATAGAAGGAGAATTTGTGTTGTGGAGAGCTTTCTCTCTCTTTTTCTTTTAATTATATTTTTCCTTAGATTCATCTTCGAATTGGCCCTAAACACTGTCTGTATCGAATTCCTTGTCCCTACCATCAATCATCATAGGGTCCTTACCAATCGATGCTTCGAGATAGCACCGCACATGGCAACCCCCAGAACTCTAGCTTTCGAGATTTCGGGATAATCCTGCCTATGGCGCTTTGTAGCTAAATCTAGACCCTAGCAATTGTCATTTCATGATAATGCCACCCATGGCATCTAAACCAGCATAAGGTGCTTACATGCCTCCGGTAGGATATTTAGATATCCTAGGAGACAAGCACCTAGGAGACAATATGATATTGTGCATCTTCGAGGGGAATTTCCCACCTCTCCGCATTAGGAACTCATCCAAATCAACTTGTGTTTTCAAGCCACTCCTAATCAAGATCTTAGGGCTGCTTTCAAAACAGATTAAATGTCCTTTGGCATGATTTCATTATTTAGAGTGCACTGAACCAGACTGTAAGTGATTTACGGTGCTTAAGTTACCGAGTCCTACAAACTAGAGGTCAATTAATGAGGTTGAATACTTCCTAAGCCTTAAACCTAGAACATAAGCTTTGCATTTTCCCCAACCTCTTGAGGACTAATCCGAATTGCGACAAGTACGTGAGTGTTTAAATCTAATTAGATCCAAGAGGCCTAAGGTCGGTATTTGCCACTAATCCCTTAAGTTTTAACCTTTCATGTCTTAATTCATCATTCGATCCAACCTAGAAGTTAGGTAAGTTCCATATTACTTTCAAGGGACTCAATTTCTTTTATCTTTTTGCTCCTTTCTTTTCTTTTAATTTTTCTTCCCTCCTTTTCTCAAAAATGGCCCTCCATTTTTCTCAATCCTCCTTTTTTTTATGGTAATCAATACATACTCTCCATGAGTTAGCTATACGGGTCTGTATAGTCTCTCTGGTTTCAGTCGTAATGACGGTGAGTCCTACCTTTTTGGACACAACCTCGATTGGACTCACCCAATGACTGTCAGAGATTAGGTAGATGATACCTGCATCTAACCACTTGATGATCTCCTTTTTCATGACCTCCTGTAAATTAGGATTCAGACATCTCTACATTTCACAGGATGGTCAGGAGCCATCTTTGGTGTAGATGTCATGCATGCAATAAGATGGCTGATGCCAGTTAGGTCATCGAGAGTCCACCGAATGGCTCTCTAATGCTACTGAAGAACATAAATCAGATGTCTCCTGATCAGAGGTGAGACGGGAATTGGTAATCATAGGAAAGGTCTGATCAGAACCCAAGAAGACATATTTCAGATGATTAGGAAGAGGCTTCAGTTCCATAACAGGGTTATCAGCAACAACAGGTGGTTCAAGGTGAGGTTCAGGAGCAATGATAGGAGCTGAAGGTATCACTAGGGCTAATTCAGGATCCTCTAAGTGTGGGTCTTGATCCTCTTGCGGTTGATCATCAGAGATAAGCATGTTTTCCTCAACACAAGGTGTTCAACCATAGACTCGATGTCACAAATTTGTGCGATAACCCCATATTTAATTCCTCCTTGGGCCTTAAAGATATCGATGTTTAGTGTCCTGCTCCCAAATTTTAACTCAATTTGGTCCTCCTTACAATTGATGTTGGCCCTAGCTATGGCCAAAAAAGGTCTCCTCAAAATGATCAGTGTGTTCTCCAAGTTTTCAAGAGCATCCATGTCTAAAACTATAAAGTCTACGGAGAAGTAGAAATCACGTACACTAACTATGATGTCCTCGAGAATTCCCCTAGGTGACTTAATAGATCGATCAGCCAATTGTTTTGTCACCTCTGTTGGTTTAAGCTCAGATTCTTCAAGGTGGTCAAGTAGGGATGTAGATATTAGGTTTATGGAGGCTCCTAGATCCAATAATGCATGATCAAATTGAATATCACCTATTGTATAGGAGATGAGAGGGGTACCGAGATCTCTTGCCTTCGGCGGAAGTTTACTCAAAATGAAGGAGTTGGCTTGCTCCGACAATATGATCGGGGTCCCACCTTTGGTTTGCGACCTATGCTTTGGTGTAAATACATCTTTTAGGAATCTTGCATAAGCTGGTATGTGGCAAATTGCATCCATCAATGGGATGTTTATTTGTACCTGCTCAAAGTGCTTGACTAGGTCTTCCTCGAGAGCCACAAGTTTGGGTTTCTTCTTTCCCTTGTTCAAGGCCTCGGGAAATGGAACCTCTGCAGGTTCCTCTAGAATTGGTCCATGTTCTTGATTTGGGATAGGAGTATCCTGAATGACCAACCTAAGGTTTGGTTTTGAACTACCATGCTGAGAGTGGCTTGGGTACGGTGATTCCTGAGTTGTTTTGCCACTACGGGTTGTAATAGAGTTCAATCCTGCCAGGTTTTGGATTATGGTATGCAAAAGAGGTGGTTGCTGCTGATGACTCACGTACAATGTCAAAGCCTCCATCACGATGAGTGATGGAGCAGAAGGGGCATGATAGCAAGCCTAGCCCTGAGTCAGGTTCATAACGCACCCCTAGTTTGGTACGTTATTTGGATTGGGCAGAGGTTGCGAAGGGAGTGCACAAGGTTGGCGGGGATTTGCCATCTAGTAAGTTAATTGCAAACCTCTGTGATCTCATCTTTATGCTACTTTTGCATAGCCGCATTCGTCTTCTGATTGTCAGCCAAAGTCTGAAGGATAACAGTCATTTGATCTTCTTGAGTTGGCTCAGTTTGGTAAGTTGGGTTGAGACGAGGCTGAGTTGGCTGATATAGATGAGAAACTTGTGGTCGGGCCTGATATTGAGGTCTTTGATTTTGATTGTTCCCTGACCATGTGAAATTAGGACGATTATGCCATCCAGAGTGGTAGGCATTTGAGAAAAGATCGTTCTAGATGGCATTGAGGTCCTCACAGGTTTGAGGAACCTCGGAGAAATCAGAAGATGAGGGTTCAAAGTTCCCCCAACTAGAGTAGGTGGATCCGGAGTTTCCTCCAAACCTTAGATCAGACAAGGGTGGGTATGGATCCATCCCCAGAGAAGGTTGATGATAGATGTTATGCATAGCCTCCCTCCCAGAGGGTGGTTGTGCGAATGGGTTTTGAGCAGAGGTGGCTCACTGTAGATGTCAAGTCAGCTCATCAACCTTCTTCTCAATGATAGAGACCTTGTCCAGATGATTGACCATTAACTCCAAGTCGACGGAAGAGGACAGGCCCTGCGTCTCATGTGCTCCTTGCGGATTCGTCAATGCACGGGCATTCATCCTGTCGAACATGCCCATGGATTCGTTATTGATGGAGTTCTCGCACATGTTCTCGAGAATCTCCCACACGGTGTCTTCGTGTTGACCCATGATATTTACTCGACAGGTCGCATTGACGAACAATCAAATATCCTCATGGAGTCCTTGGTAAAAAGACTGGACTTGTTCCCATTTAGGAACTCCGTGGTGGGGGCACTTTTGCATGAGATCCAGAAAGCAATCCCATGTCTCATGAAATGGTTCTCCTGGTTGCTGTGTGAAATGTGTGATCAGGTGCCATAGAGCATTTGTCCGACCAACAGGGAAGAACTTTTTCAGGAATTTGGATTGTAGTTTAGCCCATGTGTTGATTAGACGAGTTAGAGTTTGGTACCAGTGGGCATCCTTGTCCATAAGGGAGAAGGAGAACATTTTCATGAGCAAGATATCCTGAATCTGAGCTTCTGACCCGAAGGTCTGGGCCCGATGCTTGAGTTCATTGTTATGCTGGAAGGGATCTTCAGAATTAAGCCAATGGAATTTAGGAATAGCATCAATCATGTTGGGCTTGAGTTCATTATCAGGACCTCCAGCTAGGATTTGGACTCGAGGTTCAATCGCCACCACAATGGGATTGTAATGGTCTCGCATCATAGGACATTGTGGTGGATTCATAAAGGCTTAGAATAGATCATTGAGGAGTGGAAGCTAATTCTAGAGATTGTTTTCTTCTTCTGCCGGTTGTTCCATGAGTATGGATGAAGGAGATTGACGTACGGTAGATTTGTACGTTTAAAGGGGTTGTTATAGCTTGTGCTTGCAACGTCGATTTTACATGAAGAAATGAATGTGAGTCCGAGTGTTGATCTCAAGGAGGCGTGAAAACCAGATTTTTCTTGTAACTTAATGTCATGGAAATGATGGGTTTTTGCTTGCGAGAAGACGTGGGTGAAAAGCGAGTGAGAGAGAGAGAGAAAGAGAGAGAGAGAGAGAATAGGGTTTGAATCTTTCATTCACAACATTCAACTTAAACATTAAAGCAGGCAAGTAACTAAATAAGAAACAACTTCATTTGACATGCAACTTTGGTTTTATAATTACAACACTAGATAAATGCTTAAACACAAGTGAAGTAAAGCTTAAGATAAAGAGGGAAAGGGAGAGAGAAGACGGCGAGGCGGCCACGGCGATGGAGAGGAGCTCTATCGACGGCTCGTCGGCTTCGGTGATTATAAAGAGAGCCAATGGTGGCTAGGTGTGGGGTAGAGCAGTTGCAAGTGAATTCAATGCCCTTCCATGGGTGGTTGGATGGAGTTTATATAGGCAAAAGGGTTTTCTATTTTCAGTATGGGCTTTAGCAACATCTGGGACATCGCTAAACGCAAACCAAATCCGTCAGTGTAGCCCCCTTCGCCTGCCGGTCACCAGCGCGCCCTATGCTTCCTCTGTGGTGATCCACGCGTGTGCATTGTGAGCCGTCCGATCGAAGATCAGACAGCTGAGACCTCGTGAATTACTGCTGAGGTGCACGAGTGTGCCACATCATCGTGCGCGTAAGAGTCTGTGTGCATCCGTTGCGCCGTGCGGTTCGATCATCGCCGTTCGCTGCTGATCGGGCGGCTCAATTTCCTGCAGAGCACCTTTACCTTCCAATTTCTGTGCAGCACGGTTCGATCCCGTGCCAGATGTGCGGGCGTGAGGCGATCGACAGCTGCACTGTCGCAGCGAATTGTCGCAGATAGGTGGGTGCGCGGGCGGCTCTCAGTCGTTCGATTGAAGATCAACGGCTGAGAGTCATCCTCCAGGTGAATGCAAAAGCAGGCAGTGGTGTGGATGCGACGAGCGGGTGCCACGTGGTGCGCTGTGGGCCGTTAATCATCAGATCAACAGTCAGAACTTCTTGGGCCCATTGCAGGAGCTCCAGATGTCGGATTTGGCCGATTTCGAGTCTGTTGGACTCTGTTCATCGCTCTGAATCCATCTGTGTGGTTTGATTGCTCATCTAAGGCTTGTTTTGACATGTTCTTGTACACATGGCCGTTAATACTGCATTATAAGTAATCTTGATGTGCAATGCATGCGATGCCCCATTCCTATTTATGATGTGTTATCTGTACATTTTGCTCTTAAGATAAACTCCAATTGATAGAATTATCACCCCAAGATGCAGTGTTATCATACCCCCATGCTTACTCCTTGCTTGTCCCTAGCACGGGTTATTCTAGTCTTTATTTACAGTCAGAATTTAAGAAGCAATTACTTGGACACTTCATCACTTGTCATTAGGAGGAAATATACTAAGATCTTAATCTACAAAGACTAATCAGCGCCCGAGTGTCTGCCAAAATATGAATTGCCTGAATCCTTGCGTTAATGCATGTATATATATATTTTTCTCTTATTTTTAAATTTTTGGAGTTAAGAGTGTGTTGGTAACTTTTTACGGCTACCCAACCCACCCAAAACTTGGATAGAACTCTAAGTGCTATGCATCTTGGTGTGAAGATCGTGATAGACTCACTCAATGGTAATTTAGACAGACTTCAGGTTTCTACGACCCTAGGTGACCAGAAGAGGAAGTATTTTGCCTGAAGGTGTACTTATTCGATTAGTAGCTTTCTCCCTACATTTGTTTTACTTGGGGTCAACACAAGGATTTTTGTAGTGTATATCTCCCCGGCTTGCTCTACTTTCCCGCTTCTTCCTTAAGTGTTTTGGTACTTCTTGTGCATTTATTGAGCTGGGCTCTAGAAAACCGACCAATGGGATATTACCCACGATCACTTGTCAACCATACTCGTGCGATGAAGTGTGGTTTATTTTGTTCTCCTTTTTCTTCTTCTTTTTTTATTTGGTAGGTGGCTTCCCTGATCTCAAATTTACCCAGAGGCAATAAAGAGGTGGTGGTCCCATTGCTGGGCTCTGGACAACCTGCCAATGGGCTGTTACCCAGGACAACTTGCCAACCATACCACCCTAGAGAGTTCATTAGCTACCCAATTTCTGTCAGAATCTCCGAGGAGTGAGTCTGTGCAAAAATGTGTGCAGATGCTTAGACTAAAAGTTCTTCTGAGTTAGAGGGTGAGTTGATAAGTTGTATACTTATCACCTTATTTAGTTAGTGGATTAGAGTAGATTAAGGTTGCAAGGATTTGAAGCTAAATCCATATTTTAACGAACACCAGGGCTGATTAAGCATGAAGGCCTGAAAAGTCTAAGTGTTCAAGTTCTTTTCGTATTATTTCCCACTATTGACAAATTTCTAATGCGTAAGTTTTTCTTCCTAAATTCAATTTTTTTTCTTTTTTTTTAAATTTTATTCTATTCAGACTGATTAAATGAGCTTAGAATCCAATAATTTACCACCCCCCCATGCTTAAGTTGGACAATGTCCTCATTGACAAATACATGGATGCAACAGGGGTTTGAAAAGATATTACCTGAGTGAAGTAGAATACCTGATCAGTCTGAATCTTCTGGGTTGCCTCCCAAGAAGTGCTGAGTTTGACACCTCCAGTTGGGCAGTGCTTCATGTCATCCCTTAATGAGGGTGACAATCTCCTTTGGGGGAACCTGGGCTAGGAAGTGTTTCAATCTCTGGCCATTGATTGTGAAAGTGTGACCAGTATTCAGATCAGAAATTTCAACCACCCCATTAGAGTGGGGCTTGACCACCTTAAATGGTCCTGTCCACTTCGACCTGAGCTTCCCTGGAAAGAGTTTTAGGCGGGCATCGAAAAGCTAAACTTTCTGGTTAGGCTCAAAGGTATTTCTATGGATGAGTCGGTCATGGACCGCTTTCATTTTCTCCTTATATAGCCGACTATTATCAAAGGCGTCCCGATGAATTTCTTCGAGCTCAGAGATTTGGAGCGTCCTCTACGCACTGGCTAACTAGGAATCCATGTTACACTACTTGACGGCCTAGTATGCCCAGTGTTCCAACTCGTCAGGAAGGTGGCAGACTTTGCCAAAGACCAAGCGATATGGCGACATGCCTATCGGGGTCTTGAAAGTGATTTTATATGCCCACAGGGCATCATCCAATCGTGTGGACCAGTCTTTCCTATCAGCTCTCACAGTTTCTGTAGAATGTTCTTGATTTGTCTATTTGAGACCTCAGTCTGCCAATTTGTTTGCGGATGATACGGGGTAGTGATGCAGTGGTTAACCCCGTATTTTCTAAGTAGGGCACAGAATTGGGTGTGAATAAAATGACTTCCACCATCACTGATCATGTCCTTTGGTATTCCAAACCGGGAAAAGATGTTCTGCTTAACAAAGTCCATGACAGTCTTATGATTGCATCGGTGGGTGGCGACGGCTTCAATCCATTTAGAGACATAGTCTACTGAGACTAGGATGTACTCAAAGCCATTGGATGGTGGAAAGGGACCCATAAAATCAATACCCCAAATGTCGAAGATCTTGACAATCAAAATGGGCTGGAGGGGCATCATATCTTTTCTGGTCATGGTCCCCAGCGTTTGGCAGCGAGAGCAAGTCTTGGCAAAGTTATGTGCATCCTTAAATAAGGAAGGCCAGTAAAATCCGAACTATACAACCTTCATAGCCATTTTCTTTCCTGAGAAGTGGCCACCACAAGCTTTGTCATGACAAAAAGATAGCACACTTTGAACTTCATCCTCAGGGATACACCTCCTGATGATCTGGTCGGCATAGAGGCGAAACAGCATGGGATCATCCTAGAAGTAGTGCTTGGCCTCAACCAAGAACTTGTCCAGTTGCTGTTTGGACCAGCTATGCGGGGTTTGTCCTACAACCAGGTAGTTGACATAGTCAGCATACCAAGGTAGTTTCTTGTCTTGCACAACCAAAATGTTTTCATAGGGAAAGGTGTCGGATAAAGGCAAGGAGGGTCCAATGTGGTTTGGGTGAAGTCTGGATAAGTGGTCAGCCACCGCATTCTTTGATCGGGCTTCGTCGCGGATTTCCAGGTCAAATTCCTGCAAGAGTAGGATCCATCTGATGAGCTTTGGCTTCGCATCCTTTTTAGCCAATAGGTGCCAGATGGCTGAATTGTTAGTATATATGGTCAAGTGGGATCCCAGCAGGTAAGGTTGGAACTTCTCAAGTCCGAAAACTACAGCGAGCAATTCTTTCTTTATGACTGTGTAATTTTGTTGGGCCTCGTCCAATGTCTTGCTCGCGTAGTAGATCACCACGGGTTTCTTGTCCTTTCTTTGTCCCAGGATAGTGCCAATGACAAAATCTGATGCATCACACATGATCTCAAAGTCCTGGGACAAATCCGGGGGCTGAATTACAGGTGCTATGGAAACTAAGTCCCAGAGGGTGTGGTAAGCCTTCATGCAATCAGAGGTCATGTGGAATAGGGTGTCGTTGGCTAGAAGGTCAGTTAAGGGTTTGGAAAGCTTGGAGAAGTCTTTGATGAACCTTCGGTAGAAGCCAACATGTCCCAGGAATGAACGAATCTGCCAGACCGAGCTAGGCAGAGGGAGTTTAGAAATCAAATCAACTTTTGGCCAATCCACCTCAATGCCCCTATGTGATATGATGTGACCGAGGACGATTCATTCTTGAACCATAAAATGGCTCTTTTCCCAACTTAACACCAAATTAACCTCGATACATCATTTCAGGATCTTCTCCAAGTTACTCAAATAGTGGTCAAATGAATTCCCAAATATAGAGAAATCATCCAGAAAGACCTCCAGGTATTCACCCACCATTTCTGAAAAAATTGATAGCATGCAACGCTGAAAGGTAGCAGGTGCGTTGCATAACCCGAACAGCATACGAAGCGTTGCAAATGTGCCATACGGGCAAGTGAATGTGGTCTTCTCTTGATCTTCAGGAGCAATTGTGACTTGCTTATATCCTGAATATTCATCCAGGAAGCAGAAATACTTTTGCCCTGCCAATCTTTCAAGAATCTGGTCGATGAATGATAGGGGAAAATGATCTTTCTTGGTTGCTTCATTGAGTTTTCTATAATCAATACATACCTGCCAAGCGATAGTGGTGCGGGTGGGGATGGATTCGCCACGTTCATTGGTGACAACGGTAAGGCCGATTTTCTTCGAAACCAATTGGGCTGGGCTCACCCAGGGGCTATCAGAGATGGGATAAATGATGTCGGCATCAAGCCACTTGATAATTTCTTTCTTAACAACCTCCCACATATTTGGGTTTAACAGTCTTTGCATCTGGCAGAAGGGTCATGCTCCGTCTTCCAGGTAAATCTTATGAGTGCAATAGGCGGGGCTAATTCCTCTTAAGTTTGAAATGGTCCATCCAATGGTGGCCTGATGTTCTGAAAGGGTCGCAGTCAACCTGAGTTCCTGATCCTTGGTTAGATGAGAGTTAATAATCACAGGGAAGGTCTGGTCTGGTCCCAGGAAGACATACTTGAGATTCTCAAGTAGCGGCTTTAGTTTAGGTACATGTGGAACAATAGTCGAAGGAAAAGGGAAAGGCGGGAGTTGATCAACATCAATCTCCTCAAATGGTGTTGTTTGTTGGTAATCAGCCCTACAGAGGTCCATGGGCAGAGATGGTGATGGGTCAGGATAGTCGTTACAGGATTGGTGGTCCGAGATAGAACTAAGGGTGAGGCATTCCTCGACCAAAGGTTCCATGGGATTAAGTTCCTTGATACAGTCGCAATCAAAAGACTTGGTCGCCCGGATGATATCCAACTGCATTGTCTTGTCCCCAAAGGAGATTTCCATACATCCTGTGTCACAATCGATGTTTTCCTTAGCCGTAGCTAAGAAAGGTCTGCCTAAGATTATGGGTGCATTCTGTAGTTTTTCAGGGACTTCCATGTCGAGCACCAAGAAGTCGACCAGAAAATAGAAGTCCTTGACCCGCACAATCACGTCCTCAACAACCCCCTTCGAGGTCTTCACAGATCTATCAGCCAATTGGATGGTGACAGGTGTGGGTGTCAACTCTCCGAAACCAAATTGGTGGTACAGGGTTGTTGGAATCATATTGATGGAAGCACCTAAGTCCAGGAGTGCCCTATCAAATGTCATGTCCTCGATATTGCAGGATATCAGGGGTGCTCTTGGGTCAATTCGCTTGAGCGGAAGGTTGCTTGATTTTACAGAACTTGCTTGCTCGGAGAGCACAACCTTCCTAGATGCTTGAGGTCTTGGCTTACGTTTGGGTGTACAGGCATCCTTTAGAAACTTGGCGTAAGCTGGGATGTGTTTGAGGTTTTGAGGAGCGGAATATTAATCTGAACCTGCTTAAAGATCTCCAAAAGCTCCTTAATTTCCACAACACTTTTCTTCCTCTTGATTGTCTCCAAGGTCTCGAGGTATGATGTCTGAACATGGATAGGATCTATTTCTGGGTCCTTGGGTTTTTCCAGTGCCTCTTCTGAGTCGGGTGCTTCAGAAGGTGAAGCCTTAGGAAGAGTCGACCATTTGGGATCCTAGGTTTTGGTGCCGCTTCTCAAGGTTACCGCATTTGCAGAGGCATTGGGACCATAGGTTGATCCTTGAGAAGATGAGGACGAAGAAGCACCAAACTCAAGGGGTGTTTGTTGGGTTGGCTGGACCATGTGAGCCTACCCAGGATTGCCCTGGAACCCTTGCGAATTGGGGCCTCTGTTAATCATGTTTCACCGATTCGATTGTGGTTGAGAAGCTAGGGATCCTTGTTGTTTATAGTCCAACAACTGGCTTAACTGTCCCTTTACTAAAGTCATTTCCTCCTGATGTTTTTGGTTTATCTCAGCCATCATCCTTATCAGGGTGTCCATTTTGTTTTGCGGGGGAGGGGCTATCCTATTCGAATTATATGGGGGTCTAACTGGTGGTCCTTGCTAATATGGGGCAAGTTTGGTTGCTGGTTTGGGCTGGGCTGGTTCTGGAATTGAGGAGGTTTCTGGTTTATCCAACCAAAGTTGAGGAGATTACGCCAGCCAGTGTTGTAAGTGTTGGAGAAGGGGTCAGGCTTGGAATAGCCTTGGATAGCCTAAACATCTTCACTGATAGCAGATGTTGATGGGGAGGGAAGAAAGTAATCGAGGGTTGAGGGAGTAAAGGTCCTTCCCTGGAATGTGGTTAGGGGTTGTTCCAGGTTCAGTTGGCTTAAGGGCTGGACCAGGTCAACATTATCAGCTCCCTTTGCTAGGGAGAAAGTCTGTAATGGGTTCCTGGTCTGGTTCAGTAAATCATCTATCTTTTTTTCCACCAATTCCACTTGATCAAACTTCTTGGCAATAATATCCATGTCAACCATTCCAAAATTTGCTTGTACCTCATAAATCCCACCACAGGGTTGACTGGATCGGCTAAACTGGGTCATGGAGGCATTGTTGAGGAAATTTTCGCTCATAGACTCAAAGAGCTTAAACGAGCTCTCCTCATCTTTGTTTAGGAAGTTCCCCCCACATGAGGCATCGACGAAGTTCCGTAGGTTGCTATCCAGACCGTGGTAGAAGATCTGGGCCAATTACCACCTTGGTACTTCGTGGTGTAGGCATTTCTTCAATAGTTCATTAAATCTTTCCCACACCTCATGGAACTATTCCCCAACCTGGAGTGTAAAGATAGTAATGGCTCTTTTGAGGGTATTGGTTTTTCCTATGGGGAAGAATTTCTTTAAGATTGCATGCCTCAATTCTTCCTAGGTGGTGATGGGTCTACCTAGGGTTCTGAGCCAGTGAGATGCTTTGTCTCTCAGCGAGAAGGGAAACATCTTAATCAAAACAATGTCAAGGCTAATGTTCCTAGGTTTCACAGTTCGGGCTACCCAGTCAAGATCCTCTAGGTGCTGGAGGGGATCTTCATTTGAGCTTCTATGGAAATGGCTCTGAATCAGGCTCAAGACATTTAGTTTTAGCTCAAAATCATCTCCCCCTTTGGGGATCCTAAGGTGTAGCTCGACTCGAATAGCGAAAGGATTGTAGAATTCGCGGAGGGGCCTAGGTTGGTCCTGGAATGGTGGTAGATCAAGTGGCGGTTGCCCTTGTGGGCCTTGGAAAGGTGGGGGTGGTTGCCCTTGTGGGTTCTGCAACTGGTGTATGGCTTGCATGATAGTATGGATCTATTGCTGCTGAAGTTGGTGGTTTGCGTTAATCTAGGCCTGGATGAAGTCCATTGTGTCTGGTGGGGGTTGGTCCTCAACCTCATCTACCCTAGGTTCAACCATGTTTCTAGCAGAATTAGTTTGCCTGGATTCCCGTCCCAAAACAAACAACTCGGGATGCAGTGATCGTCTCCCGTGCATACACTAGAGAAGAATAGGTGGGGATGCGGAGAGTGACAGATGCGAGAAGTGTGTGTACAACCAAGCAAACAAGCCTAGTCATTGTGGTGTATTCCTTAGAGGACCTAGAAATCTCCAAAAGGGTGATCAAGTCTGTAAGCACTGGACTCCCTGTCCCAAAGCTAGTCTGGCCAGGTTGATTACAAGGGGATTGTTGGGAAAATTCTTCCTTTGGCTTGCGCCGCCAGTTCCATAGACCCCACAACCACAATCGTTTGACACTGCCCCGCAGCCTAGTCACCAGATTCTACTAAGGGAATGAAAGCAAAGTGCCTAGCAAACAAAACCACGCCTCTCGAGACTTAACCCAGTCCTGCCTAGGGCACATCTACTCTGTTTTAAAAGGGCTAGGATAGTGCTTGTGCTAGGGTTATGTGATAAGGTGTTGATTGGGGTAGTGCCTCTTAGTTTTCCAATTCCAGTGTGTGTGCTCCTATCAAAACATGGTTTTCAAGCAAGGATTTTTTTTTAAGATGTGGTGTCTTCTAATGTTTCATCCTTACTTTTGTGTCTTTTAGGATTGACGTGTCTTAATATTTTCAGACAAGTTTCAGGTGTGCACGTCAAGTTTTGCACACAATTGATGAAAGTAGATTTCCTTCGATGTAAAGAGGCTCTAAAATCCTAATGTACTCATCCTAGTGATCATGCAACTTCTATTGGATGAGTCGATTTTAGGGGTGAGTGGTGCTGCCTAAGTCAATGTGGTCGAGTGAGTATCAGGATGCTCTACCAGTTATCAGAGCTCTGATACTACACGATAGAGCATCCTGTTTGTCACTCTGAAAAGGTTTAAAATCGTCGTGTTGTAGTATAGTTCGAATCAGCACGAAAAACAAATAATATTCATACTCGAAAGAAATCTAAGGTCGAACTCAAAGAGCAATTAGCAAAATAATTCTCAAGATCGCAATTCAAATGCAATATAAGAATTTCAAACAATAATGATATATAAATGAAATCTGATGTCAATAATGCAAAAAGATGAGAGGGTAAAATGGAGATTTGAATCACCAAATTACCCTACAATGTTAATCTTTGCAAGGTACTCAAAGTAAGACATCATATAAGCCAAATGAATCTCAATTTAATCAATAGAACCAAGGTATCAGCAGATATCAGATGACAGAATAGGTGCTCAGATGCCTTAACAGAGGCAAAGGCCTCTTCCTCTTTTCTCTTCAAGCCTCAGGGAGAGGCTTCTCTTCTTTTCCTCTTCTCTTCTTCTTTCTTCTCTTTCTCTTTTTCTCTTCCTTCTCTTCTTCTCTTAGCTTCGGAGAAGGCGCAACACAGGACTCAACGTGCCTGCAAAGGCAAAGGCCTCTCTCAGATCTCACAAGAGTCAAGAGGAGGGTAGCAGAGAAAAAGCCCCCCTTCTCTCTCTCCTTTTTCTCTTCTTTCTCTCAGAACCAGCAAACAAAACTAGACTTGGGTATCCAGGTAAACGGACCAAGCCTAGACTCGCGTGGCATGGCCACGGGTGAGGGCATGCGTGGGCACAGGCGAGGGGACCTCACCCCATGCTACTGAGGCAATAAGGCTAAAGGATAAAATCAATATAAGCGGCTTCTACTGCTCCTCAGTTTTCGAGGTGTGAGTTGCACTGATCGTTCTTCGCCAATTAGAGCACTATTGTAGCTTGGAGTTTTTAATCGAAGACTAGGAACAGATCCTGGAATGTAACCACATCGAGTTAGAGTGGCATCAGGTTGTTTCGATGGGGAGGAGCTCAGTTGTGGTTGAGGATGGTGGTTGTAGTGGCGGTGGACCGGCAAAGACCTGAAACACGAAAATGAGCTCGAAGGCCCCAGTTAAATGGCGCCTTAGCTTCGCTGTAGCACAATGAAGGTGATGGTGACAGTCTTGTGGAGGATGGCGGCGTGTAGTGGTCGGTTGGAGTCGGGGAAGGAAGTTGGTGATGGGTTTGTTCGGTGGCATGATTGGGTTGATGAGAGAGCGAATGGAGTAAGGGGTTTTGAAGAGTGGAGCACGGCGAAGCTGATGGAGGTGATAGTGGTGCAAATCGTGAGGTGGAGTGGCGATTGGGCATCGCTGGAGCTTCACCAGAGCGAAAGAAGGTGACGGTGTTGAGGGAGAATCGATGGCTGTGCATGTGTTACGAGAGTGGGAGAATAATGTAAAGTGGAAAAGGGAGAGATAGAGGGACTTAGGGATGAGTTAGAGAGGCAGAGGGCTCCAGTGTTGGTCGACCGGTGTCGAAGAAGGAGGTAGAGGTGGTGAGGCGGCGATGTCAACTGAGGTAGAGGCATGACCTCTCTTTGGCAAGAGAGGTTCACGAGGATGAGGGGAAGCTAGCCGGTCATCCAATTTGATAATTGGACGTCCGGAGGAGGAGGATCGAAGAGGTCGCCAGAGTAGGGGTCTACGATGGTCAGAGGTAGGTTTCTAGGGCCTTTTGACGTCCCAAGACTTGTTGGGGAAAAGCATAAGGCGACGGGGGTCCCTTTATAGGGCCCTCGATTGCATTTTGGGCTTAGGAAGCAAGCTCCCAAGCTTGGAAAGCTTACTGGAGAAACAAATCCCAAGATACCCTAATTTCTCATGCATTCGTTTGAGAGATTGGGAAAGTTTGGGAGCTTGGGAATTGGCTCAAAAGGAAGAGAATTCCTTGATGAACTTCCCTTTCAAATTTGAGAGGTATACGTTAAGGAATCATGGAGAACTTGCCAATTTTAGGTCACTGGAGTTTGTAGGAATAGGATTCATGGCGGTGGGGACCTGTTTGTGAAAATGATGACAAGTTAGGGGCCTTTTAGTAAGGATTTTGAAAGTTAAGGGCATATATGTGATATAAAAGAACCAGACAGGACCAAATTGCAAACTTGGTTAAGATCATCTCAGATTAGCCTAAATTTTGGTACAAACCTTATTTTGACCTAAGGAATCTAATTGTGAAGTTGTATTTTGGTTTTGACCTAGTTTGACTAGGTAACTTATGCAAAAACATAAATTAGGGTAAATGTCAGTCTGAGACTGTTTTGGGTGTAGACAGGTTCTGATGGTCAATTTGAAGGTACCAAACCCTAAAGAATATTTTTCTACGAATTTTAGAGGGTTTAGGTGAATTTTATCCTGACCAGAACCTCAACTAATTAAGTAGGTCTATTTTTAGGGTTTCAGAAGTCATTTAATTCTCAAAATACGCGCAAACCCTTTTTTGTCTGTTTTAACCCACTTTTTGGACATTTAAGGCCATTTGACCCTTAACCCCTAAGAAAACCCACAATTGTTCTATATTTAAGATATGATGGTAAAATTACAGTTTTAACCCTGGTTTCTTGTCTTTCTCTCATAATGGATTTGTAATGACTTAGGGTACTCTGGCAGTTATGTAGGAGCATTTATTCCTTGATAATGACTAAATTGAGCTAGTTATGGCTCATTATGGTGTTCCCATCACCTCCCCACGGGTTATAAGGTTTCCTCTACCCGACCTTCCTTGTCACTATTGATCCAAGTAGACAAGAATGGTGACTTGACCTCTTAGGTCTGCCAATTTTAAGTTTAGACAGTGAGTGCTTAGGATTTCACTTGAACTTTAATATATTTTTATGCAAGGTGACTTAATTTGAAGATTGGTTGACCCCACAAGGTGGGTCAACTTCACCTGTTTGCCCTTTGAGAATATTAGGTCCCGCTTTTAGGATTCAAGCGAGATTTAGAGCTTGATTTTAGGGTTTGCTTGATTAGGTAGATTCAATCAAGGCTTAGGCACACACTATTTGGAAAGGTTGATTCTTCTTTTAAGCAAGTGTGTATCTGAAACTTTGAGATGGAAACCCTAGTTGACTCTAATTGGTCCAATTAATTGATTCCAAATGTGGAACCTAGGGCTTAAGTAAGAAGGTGATAGACCTAGATACCTTAATCTCTAAGTAGGTGCAAGAATTAAGGTTAGGGTTTGTCTACACAAAGCGTCAAATCAAATCAAATCAGGCAACTTGTGATGATTTATTCTAAGAATAGAATGCAAGTTGATCGTAATTGATTTTTCATTTTTTTTAGCTTTTCAGAATCACGGGCTTAATGAGGACGGAAAATGAGATTACCTACCCCCAGAGTGGCTGTTATGCGGTTGATCTTACTCCTTGGCTATATTCCTTACACAAATCATACCAAAATAGATAGAGTAAGTTAGTATCAAATCAGATATTGCAATCAAGAGATCAAATTGCACGTTGCTCCCCGGCAATGACACCAAAATGTTGACGTGTTGAAATGGTGTTTTAGAAGTCGTTGCGTTGTAGTATGGGTCGTAATAGCATGAAAATAGATAAAATTTATACTTGAATAAAATCCAAGCTCATCATTGGGAGCAAATAGCAAAAGAAATTTTATCACAAGATTTTCAGCCAGCCCTAGAAACCAAAATCCTAGGTCATCAAACATAGAATTCCGAGACTCTTGTAATGATGAGATTAGAACTAAAGCTCTCGAGGGTGTAAATCCCACCCCCTATTCTGATAAGGTGACCCTCGAAGGTAATTCTAACCTAGATTCTAGTGATTCAACCCACACCCTCAGCCTAGAATCTAGATTCGAATCTTATTGGGAAAATTACAAGGCCCTGTATGACGAAGATCAAAGTTTAAATACAGAGTACAATTCTGGGCCTTTACTTGATGGATATCCCTCTCCAACATCCTCATAAATACAGATTGATTTTTCAGAAGTCACGCCAATCTACGATACAGAAATCGAGGAGTTGGAAGAGTGGGGTTTTGATTGGGTCTTTCCTACAAGCCTAGAACCTGAGCCTAGACCCTATAAGGACACCTTTTTAAGCTCAGAATCTACATATAGGCTATACCCCAGTCAGGCTGCTGAGTCTACATCGTATGATTTATTCTGTGGTGGAACCCCTGATCTTGAATCTCATTCAGAACTTGATTTTCGCAATATCTCTGACGATTTCGAATCTTAAAATGATTTCGGAGAACCTCTATTTCCTGACTTAGATGAGCCAATCTACGACCTCAGCTCACATGATTCATTCTCCAACTCTAACTCTAGGGTCCATGATCCCGAGATCATTGATTTAAATTCAGGTTCCAATGAGATGGAATCATTTCTTTTCGATCCTCAGGAATCAAAACCAGAAAATGCTGAGAGTAACTGCAACCCAGAGTTCGAATCTTTTCTTGACTTGGATTTTCTTCATCCTATAACCACTCTTCAGGCATTCACTTTTGAATTTGATGGCTACTATGAGGACTCTCTAAATGAACCCACCTGTAATTCCTTTGTAAAGGAACCCTCATACACAATTCTTATTGAAGCCACCTCTTCCGCATATACAGAACCCATCCAAACCCATTTTCAACCCCGACCCGCAACCGAACTCAATTTCTATTCTGATTCCCCTCTTACTGAGCCGATTGCAGATGATTCGCCTCCACATCTATATCGGGTTGCAGACATTGATCAGGCTGCAGACCATGCTCCATCATACTCTGATCACCCCTGTAGGGTTTCCGCATCATCCACTGATTACTTTACGGATCCCTCCTTTGACTAGGCTTATTCGACTCAGCCAAACCCTGAATTCACACTTCCACATCATTCTAAGCTTCATAGTATATGGTGGGTTCCACATCTCTTGATCTACACTTATTAACCCACCAAATTGATTAGGTTTGGGCTACATCATCAGCCTATTGATCTGAACAAGCACCTGGTTGGACCAACCAGACTCTTGATCATGGTGCTTGTTCTACAAAACTCAGCTAATTTAACCACTCCTCCATACCATTTCCCACTCGGCTGAAGGCGTTGAATTTAGCGCTTAATGAGAGGCAACCCATCATTCCAAAAACCTGAGATCCTTCTGATTATCCATCTATACTTCATGTCTATTGTACCCTAAGTTTGGTCTGAGAACAGTCGATCCCACCTCTGGTACATGTGCCTAGAGCTTGAAATCGTCCACAATAGTCATTCCTGACCCGTTCTCCCAATCGATAAATCCTATTAAGTCCCTAAACCCAACACTATTTTACACCCTCCATTTACAATGAGGACATTGCAAAACTTAGGCATGGGGGGTGGTAAAGTGCAAACATACAAAATCAAAATTCAGAAGGGTTCTCACAAAAAAATCTCATATTCCAAAAATACCAAAAAAAATGAAAAAATCTTGAAAAAGAACAAAAAATACTGAGGGGAAAGAAAATTTTGAAGCCATACAAATCATAAGGAGAAAATGAGGAGGAAAAGTGAAAAATGTCAGAAAAGGAGCATAAAATGAAACGAAAAAAAGAAGAGATAGTCATTAGTAAGAAATTAAGGGATTAAGTAAAGTTCTAACCATATCAAGAAAAAGAAAATGAAAGGAGAAAAAGTGCTAATGCGACACAAAAGAGATTAGTAGGAATGCTGATCTTAGGCTTAAAAATTCAAGTATCCTCTAAGATCTGGATAGTCATCAATAGTTTGGGGAAAATGCGGAGCTTAAATATTAGGTCTAAGGCTTAGGGAGTATTCGACCTTGTTAACTAACCTTTGGTTTGCGGGACTCGGTAACCTAAGCACCCTAATCCATACACAGTCTAGTTCAAAGCGCATAATTATCCAAATCACACAAAAGCGCATATTAAAGATCTAAATATGGAAGGCTCCCCTGGACCTGATGGTATCCAAGTGTTCTTTTATAAAGAAATGTGGAGTGTGATTGGCAAGGAGGTGATGGAAGTCATAAGAGAGTTTGAGAAGGGCAATGTAGGTTTCGATATGATCAATAAATCTTATCTTTTCATACTACCAAAGACTATGGGAGCTGAGAAGTTTTCAGACTTTAAACCGATCTCTTTGTCGAATTCCATCTACTTAGTGGTGAGTAAGATATTGGCAAATAGATTGAGAACTGTTCTACAAAGCTTGATTCACCCTGTACAATCTGCATTTCTACCCAATAGATCCCTTAAAGAATCTTTCACTATGGTCCAAGAAATGGTAAGTGGATGGCACATAAGGAAATGTAAGGCATTTATGTGGAAGGTTGACTTCCAAAAGGCCTACAACTCGATTTCGTGGCCATACATTTGGGAGGTATTCAAAAAGAGAGGTTTCCCCTCGATATGGATCCAGTGGATGAAGCGTTGCATCACAACTACTTCCTTCTCCCTGCTGATCAATGGAAACCATGTGGTGCTTGGATTCAACCTCAATGTGGGGTTAGACAAGGATGTCCTCTAGACCCCTTTATTTTTAATCTTGCAGTTGATGGGCTCGCAAGATATGCATGTAAAATGATAGAGGTGGGTGTCATCAGAAGATATTCACTTTCCAATAGGAGGACTTTGGCTCTTATTTTACAATATGCAGACGATACGGTTTTCTTTGTGAAAGGGTTCAATTCTGCTGCCCATGCTTTAGGGCATATGGTGAAGATTTTTGGAGTCATCTTAGGCCTGAAATTGAAAAGTCTACTTTGATATGCTTTGGCATGAATGTGCAGGAACAGAACACACTAGCGGCTACATTGGGTACACCTCGGTCTAAGCTACCAATTAAATATCTAGGACTGCCATTACGATCTGCGAAAATGAAGAAGAATGCTTGGAATGTTCTTTCCGATAAGATCTCTGTCAAACTGGAAGGGTGGAGTAGTAAATTTTTGTCAAAGGGTGGGAAACTAATCCTCCTAAATTCAGTGATAACCTCTATCCCGGTGTTCTACTTCAACATCTTTAAAGCCCTGAAATCTATTTGGAAACGATTGGACGTAATGCGGAAGAAATTTTTTTGGAATGGGGCAGGACATGAGGGGAGGTTCATGAATCCTGTGAAATGGGAATAGATCTGCCTGCCAAAGGAAATGGGTGGACTGGGGATTAAGGCACTTAAGGAATTCAATGAGGCTCTTCTGATCAAATGGGCAATCAAGATCTTTGACAACAAGGAAGAAATCTGGACAGACCTGATCAGAGATTGCTATGGTGGTTCCAATAGTGCACTGAAGAGGTTACATCCAATCAAACCATCCCCTTTTTGGAGATCAGTCATTCTAGCAATTAAAACCAATTGGCAGTTGATGCTGCCCAAGCTTGGAGATGGCCGTGATTTCAATTTGTGGAATGAGCAGTGGTAAACTATGGGGATGTTAAGAGATGCTTATCAAAGAGCACATGCTACAGTTGCAAATAAAGAAGCCCCTATTAGCAGCCAGTGGTCTGTTACAGGGAACTGCTGGAGGCTTGAAGGACCTGAATTATGCAGAACAGGTACACAACAGTGGGAGGATAGGTAGAATCTGCTATCTGCATTGCAGCAGATTTATCCTAGATTGGGTATGGCTGATACATATGGCTGGAATGGGAAGTTTACAGTGCAGCAGGCTTATGAAAGGATTATCAGGTCAAACACAAATGTGGAAATTGACCCGATTGATAAGAAAATATGGTTATTGAAGATCCCACTGAAAGTGCAAATTTTCTTCTGGGTTTGTAGGAGGGAAGGCTTGATCAAGGGTGACTTTAGACACAAAAGAATGGGGACAACATTAAACGTCTACTATCTCTATGGATTACACACTGACAGTGTGTCTCATATTTTTTCCTCATGCTTGGTCACAGACAAGCTATGGAGGAAAATATGTCAGGAACCTCACCTACCTGGGAATCCCTTTGGTAGATGTTTACTACACCTGGACGACCACACAGGTGTATGGCTGCCACCTTATGGTGTGTGGAGGGCGAGAAATGAAAAGTTATTTCAAGAGAGACCAGTTCGGTGTGAGCTAATTGTAAATGATTGCTGGTCCGTCATACATAGATGGGGATCCAATATGTAATTAGCTTTATTTGTTTAATTTGAAATAAAATTCCCTCAGGATTACTATGGTTTCATGATAGCTTTACTCACAGCTTCAAAAAAAAAAAGTCGCCTAGATTAGGAGCGGCCGATCAACACAAGTTGATTTAGATGAGTTCCCGGCATGGAGAGGAGAAAAATTCCCCTCGAAGATGCGTAATAACATATCTCCTCGGTGCTTGTCTCCTAAGATATTTACATATCCTACTGAGGGCACATAAGCACCCTGTGCTGGTTTAGATGCCATGGGCGACATTATCACAAAATGTCGATTGCCAGGGTCTGGATTTAGCTACAGAATGCCATGGGTGGGATTATATCAAAATCTAGAAAGCCAAGGTACTAGGGGTTGCCATGGGTGGTGCTATCATGAAGCATCGATTTCCAGGAACCCTTCGAGGATTGATGATGGGGATGAGGAATCCGATACAGACCATGTGTTGAATGCACGAATTGCTGCATTAACGTTTTTCATTTTAAAACCTTGTCGTTGTAGCTTGAAAGCGAAGAATTCGTGTTCAACAAATAAAATTTATACCGAAATTGAAATTCCGGGTTGAACATAGGGAGGCTACGTCGATCTATATTTGCAATTATATTTTTTTTTAGAATGTTTGAAAAGCGAGGCGATGTAATTACAATGAAGCTATTAGACTAAAGAGAGGAGAGATAGAAAGAGAGATAGAGAGAGAGAGAGAAAACATGCATTCAATATTTCAAAATGTTTATACAATCAAACCAAATAAGAATTACACTAGAAATCGGGAAATCTGCTACACTAGAAAGTAGGAAAATTCTACACAAGAAAGCTATAAAGAAGAATGGGAGAGAGAAGTTATCCTCCTCGACGATCGCTTGGAGGATGAGCCGGAAGGGATGACGCCTGGATGAAGGAGGATGGAGCAGGACGAAGGAGGACGAAGCAGAAGAACGGGAACGGAGCAGCACATCGTCGTCGTCGCAGGATCCACTTCAGAACGGGGTTGAAAATTTAGACTTTATCTTGCGAGGAGCATCCCAGGTGTGGGACAGGCTTCTCTTGAGCTTTGGAGAGGTAGAGAAGAGAAGGAAGGGATGAGAATTTCGTGTGGAGGGGGTCTCCTTTTATAGTTACAAGGAGTGGGGGCAAATTAGTTATTACATTTTTAAAACATTAAATAAGGGTCTTTAGTGATGGATGAAACCGTCGCTAAAGCCCCAATGTGGGCGTAGTGGGCACTAGCCGCACGCGCCTGCTAGTCTGCTCGCGCCTGATGCTCACTACACGTTCAACGAATCTCAGCCATCCGATCTCGAGATCAGACAGCTTAAGATGTGCCTCCTCTACTCCTTGCTGTGCGCTCGCCCATGTTCGATGGCACGTCCTCACCTCACGTGAAATAGTGCGTGGGCGCTATTGGAAGATCTAAGCCACCCGCAATCGATCAGGCAGTCGCCTTTAATCGCGCACGCCCACAGATCGCGAGTCGAACCCGCATCTTGTGAACGTGCAACGCCTCGCGACTGCTGCGCTACGCGAAGGAATGTGTTGCGTAGACGAATCGAGGCTTATGCATCCACAGCCGTTGGATCAAGATCCAACGGTGGAGAAGGGTAGATGCAGGGGCTTCATCGGGTGTGTGTGGGTGTTTGGGCGGCCGAGATGGCACCACGTGGCACCATCTTAGCCATCCATCTTCTAGATGTTGTAGATGGTGCCACGGGTGTCGGATTGACTCGATTTTTGCATCGTTAGGCTGCGATCCTCGATCTGAATCCATCCATGTGGTCAGATTTGTTGTTTGAAGTGCGAATTTACATCATCTTGGCCCTTGATCTTCTAGGGTTCCCCAATCACTATCAGATGTTACAAATGCCTGATTAGGGCGACCTTGGAATCGTTGAACTCCAATCGTCGCCCTGATCACATCCGTACGGTTGGATCTTCGATCCGAGGCCCTGATAAAAAGTTTGCCCTGTCCAATCACATAAAAGGAGACAATTAACCTCCATTTTATTCAAGCTACTCTAAATGCAAGATGATGCATGTTATGCAATATTTATAGCATGCAATGCAATCCTATGCTTAAGAACATGCATAAATAGACATGTTAAGTAGTGTAAATGTGTTTACATCATACCCCCATGACTATCTTTTGCTAGTCCCTAGCAAAAACTATATGTTATTTATAAAAGAATTAGGTTGGATTATTTGGGCATGAGTTATTTTCAATCATAAAAAAATTGTCTACTTAGGATCTGAACTTTCAAAGACACAACAGTGCCCGAGTATCTGCCAAAATGCAGACTGCCTCAAGCCCTCGCCTTATTCAAAGAAAAATTTCTTTTTCTCTTTTTCATCTTCTAAATTTTTTGGATTTTAAAATTTTAGGGTTTAAGAGTGGCTTTCTACGACCATTCAACTCACCCAAGATTTGATGAGAACCCTAAGTTTTAAGCATCTTATTGTGAATGTGATAGACTCGTTGACCGGCAATTAAAATAGACTTCGGATTTCTATGCCTCTAGGTGTCCTAAAAAGAATTTTGCGTAAAGCAGTATCTTTACAACCAGTAGCTTTCTCCATACTTTTATTTTTTTATGGGGTAAACACAAGGGTGAATCTAGTGTATATCTCCCCGATTTATTCTACTTCTCCGCTTCTTCCTAAGTGTCTTGGGAATTTTTAGTGCATTTACTGAGTTGGGTTATGGACAACCGGTCGATGAGCTGTTACCACCAACAACTTGTAGCCATACTCGTGCGACAAAGTGTGGCTTATTTCTTTTTTTCTTCTCTCCTTTTCTCTTTGATTTTTTTTTCTTCCTTTTCTTTTTTTTTTTTAAGTAGGTGGCTTCCCCGGTCTAAGATTTACCTAAAGGCAGCAAAAAGAGAAAGGTCCAGTGATTGGACTCTGGACAACCTACCTATGGGCTGTTACCCACAATAACTTGCCAGCCATATCACCCTAGAAGGTTCATTAGCTACCCAATTTCCATTAGAATCACCGAACAACGAGTCAGTGCAAAGAAAGTGTGTAGATGCTTAAAACTCAGAAATTCCCTCAAATTAGAGGGTGGGTTGATAAGTCGTGTACTTATCACCCAAACTTATTTATTCCAATTATGATAGAATTAAGATGGCGAGGACTCGAAAGACAAATCCACATTTTAGTAGATACACGGGCTAATTAAGTCCAAAGACCTGAAGGGTCTTTGTGTTCAGATCCTAATGTAAAATTTCTTAAGATTGAAAAGTCCTAATGTCCAACTAATCCTTCCTAATTTTGATTTTTTTTATGTATAAATAAGAAGAGAAAAATAATTTACATGAATTTCACAAAGCTGACCAAATGATTCAAAAATGAATCCACCCCCCATGCCTAGCTGATGTAATGTCCTAATTGAAAAAGAGACATAAAAGAAAGGATAGAATATGAAAGATATCACCTGAATATGAAGTCATATCAACCTTGTGTCATATGTAGAACTGCTAAGTTTAATGCCGTAAGCTAGGCGAAGTCCAGCCAAAGAAGTCATAGAATGGCTAGAGTAACTGAGTCTGAGATGGGTTCTGGAAGAATACGGTCAATAACAGGCTTCAAACGTTGACCGTTGACTTTAAATGTGTTACCTGTCTTTGGGTTAGAAATCTGAATGGCTCCATTTGGAAAAATCTGGTCAATTATGAATGGGCCATTCTATTTAGATCTAAGTTTGCCAAGAAAGAGCTTAAGCTTAGAATCGAATAACCAGACCATCTGGTTTGGCTCAAAGCTCTTGCGGGAAATCAGTTGATCACGTAGAGCTTTGGTCCTAGCCTTGTAGATCTTGGCATTCTCATAAGCATCATTTCTAAGCTCCTCCAACTCAGATAGTTGGAGTTTCCTAGTCTTCCCAGCTAAATTCAGATCTAAATTGCATTGTTTGATTGCCCAGAATACCCTGTGTTCAATCTCTATGGGTAGATGGCATGCCTTTCCATACACCAAACAGAATGGAGACATGCCGATGGGTGTTTTATATGCCGTACGGTAGGCCCAAAGAGCGTCCTCAAGCTTTTGAGTCCAATCCTTGCGATGAGGCCTAACCATTTTCTGCAGAATGTTCTTGATCTCTCAATTGGAGATCTCGGCTTGTCCATTCGTCTGGGGATGGTAAGGTGTGGAAGTTCGATGATTAACCCCGTATTTGGCCAATAAATTCTGGAATTGGGCATTAGTAAAATGAGTGCCACCATCACTAATGATAGCCCTCAGAATCCCAAGCCTACTAAAGATATTTTTCTTAACAAAATTGATGACCACCTTGGGGTCATTGGTTCGGGTGAGAGTTGCCTCAATCCATTTGGACACATAATCAATAGCAACAAGAATGTATTGATGTCCAAATGAAGGGATAAAGGGTCCATGAAATCGATGCCCCAAACATCGAAAATTTTGAAAGGAAGAATAGGGTTTAGGGGCATCATGTCTCTCTTAGTTATGCTCCCAAGTGCCTGACATTGAGAACATGACCTTGAGAAATCCTGGGCATCCTTGAATTAAGATGGCCAATAGAAACCAGATTGCAAGATTTTTGCAGCCATCTTTTTCCTGGAGAAATTTCCACCACACCCAAATGCATGGCAGAACTCGAGTATACTGCTGAATTCATTCTCCGGTATGCATCGGTGAATAATCTAATCAGAGCCGATGCGATACAATTCAGGGTCCTCCCAGAAATAGTATTTGGCCTCAGATTTGAGTCTATCCCATTGTTGCTTGGTCCAATCCTGGGGGATTTGACCAATGGCCAAATAGTTAACAATGTCAGCAAACCATGGGATGTGGACACCTAAAACTGTAAGAATAGTTTCGTCCGGAAAAGTGTCAGCAATCGGAATGTCCAGACAAGAAGAATCACCTAGGAGTCTCGACAAATGATCTGCTACCACATTTTGTACCCCAGTTTTATCCTTGATTTCAAGATCAAATTCTTGAAGAAGAAGAATCCAACGAATAAGTCAGGGTTTAGCATCCTTTCTGGCCAAGCGATGTCTCAAGTTCGAGTGGTCGGTATAGATGATAACATGAGACCCTAAGAGATAAGTCCTGAATTTTTCCAAATCAAACACTATAGCTAGTAATTCCTTTTCAGTAACAGTGTAATTCCTCTGGGCTTCATCCAGAGTTTTACTAGCATAGTAGATGACAGAGGGCTTTTGATCAATTTTTTGACCCAGGACAGCCCCGATTGCATAATCAGAAGCGTCGGTCATGATCTCAAAGGGGGCTATCCAAATTGGTGGTTACAAAACTGGAGCACATGTGACTGCCATTTTCAAGAAATCAAATGCCTTTTGGCATGATTCGTCAAAAATAAACGGCGTTTATTTGGCAAGAAGATTGCTCAAAGGACGAGCAACCTTCAAGAAATCCTTGATGAATCTTCGATAAAATCCCATGTCGCCAAGAAATGATCGGATTTGTTTAATAGATGTGGTAGGAGGAAGTTTAGTGATAGCATCAACCTTAGCTTTATCCACTTCAATTCCCCATTCAGAGATTACATGACCCAAAACGATGCCTTCTTGGGTCATGAAATGACTCTTTTCCCAGCAAAGGACCAATCGTGTTTTGATACATCGCTTAAGAATGATTTCCAAATTATCCAAACAAGAGTCAAATGATTATCCGAAAATAGAGAAATCATCCATGAATACTTCCATAAACTCTCCCACCATGTCAAAAAATATGGCTAGCATACACCTTTGAAAAGTCGCAGCTGCATTGCATAACCCGAAAGGCATCCAACAAAAAGCAAAGATTCCGTAGGGACAGGTGAAAGTAGTTTTTTCCTGATCCTCGGGATGGATAGGAACTTGGTTGTATCCTGAGTAGCCATCAAGAAAACAGAAGTACTTCTACCCAGCTAATTTTTCCAAGATCTGATCAATGAAGGGCAAAGGAAAATGATCCTTTTTAGTGGCTGTGTTCAGCTTCCTGTAATCAATACAAACTCTCCAAGAGGAAGCTGAATGAGTTGTGACAAATTCTCCTCTCTCGTTAGTCACAATAGTAATCTCGGCTTTCTTCGGAATAATCTATATGGGACTTACTGAGGGACTATCTGAGATTGGATAAATAATTCTTGCATCGAGCCACTTGATAATTTCCTTTTTGACCACTTCTCACATATTTGGATTCAATCTCATCTGCATCTAGCGAGAAGGGCGAGATCAATCTTCCAAAAATATTCTATGATTACAGTAAGATGGCTCGATCCCCTAGAGGTCATGAATGGTCCAACCAATTGCCTCCTTATGTTCCTTCAGGACCTTGATCAATTTAATCTCTTTCCCCTTTGTCAATTTACCATTGATAACCATAGGGAGCATCTTCTGAGGTCCTAAAAATTGATATTTCAAATTCTCAGGCAATGGTTTCAATTCAAGCTGGGGCAGGTTGATGATTGATGGTAGGGCAGATGCTGAAGATTCAACAAGAGGAAGAGGTTGTGAGTGAACAAAATCAATAACCTCTTCTGAAGATGGCAAGTCAGCCATTGAGGGTTGCAGGTCAATTTCATCATCCGAAGAGGAACTTTCAATTGAAGAAATCATCAAACAAGTTTAAATGTTTTCATTATCCTCATCAAGTTCATCAATAAATCCACAATCCTCAAATTTGTTGATCGCCTTAAAAATATCCAATTTCATTCGTTGATCCCCAAAGACGATTTCCATGCTACCACTTTCACAATTAATGTTGGCCTTTGCGGTAGCCAGGAATGGATGACCCAGAATCATGGGTGTGTTCCTCAGATTATCAGGTACATCCATGTCAAGGACAAGGAAATCTACAGGAAAATAGAAATCCTTGACCTTAACTATAACATCTTCAATAACGCCTCATGGGTTTGTGACAGAGCGGTCTGCTAACTGTAGCATTACTGAAGTTGGCCGAAGTTCACCTAATCCAAACTTCTCGTAAAGAGAAGTCGGAATTAGGTTGATGTATGCACCCAGATCCAAAAGTGCTTTATCAAATGTGTAATCTCCGATAATGCAAGAAATCAATGGAGCACCAGGATCTCTCTTTTTCTGAGGGAGGTAGTGCAGGATAACAGAACTAGCCTGCTCGGAGAGTACCACCTTCCTCGGAATAGATTCTCTCGACTTACGCTTTTGTGTACATAATTCCTTTAAAAATCTTACGTAAGTCGGTATGTGCTTGATTGCATCAAGGAGTGAGATATTGATCTCAACATTCTTAAATAGATTCAGAAGCTCCTCATTGCTATCAACAGGCTTCGTCTTCTTTGGTTTGATTAAGGCTTCAGGAAAAGGAACATGAGTCAGATCTTTGGAATCAGGTTCCTGAGCCTTGATTTCTCCGTCAGGATTCTCCACCCTCTCCTTAGGTTTTTCAAGATTCAAAAGATCAGAATAGTGTGGTTGTGGATCCTGAGTCTTCTTACCACTCCTTAAAGTGATAGAATTTGCAGATGCATAAGAATTTGGGTCTTGGGGAGGGTCAAGAAAGATTGGAGGGGTTCATTGACCTTGAATTGTTGATTTGCAGAAGAAGAAGAAGAGGACGACTAACCCTGCTCAACCACATGAGCATGTGCATGTGGGTCCCTCTGATTTCTGTACCCATGGGCTTGGTTGCCCGAATTCGTAATATTTCGCGGGTTGGGTACGGGTTGGGATGGTAGAGATCCAGGTTGACGAGAGTTAGCAATGAGCCTGGATTGCAAGTTGTTCAGCGAGTTTTTCATTTGCTGCATGAGCTGGAGCATGGATCCTTGCATCTCTACCATTGGACGATTCAAATCAACCTGCCCTGTGGGTTGACGGGCATTCCAAGCTGGCTGATTGACCTGATTCGGAGGCAACTGAGTATATACTTGACCCTGACCAATTGGTCATTGCGGAGAATAGTTGCTGGGTCAGAATTGGGTCTGTTGCCCCGGATTTTTCCAAGAGAAGATAGGGTGGTTTCTCCAACCAGGATTATAGGCATTCGAGTAGGGGTTGGATCTAACATTCTCTTGTACGGCACAGACATCCTCATAGGGTGAGGATGGAGAGAAAGAAAGGGAGGGATCAGAAAAATTGGGATCAAAGGCCCCAGTTTGGAACCCGTGGGTTCCTGAAAATGCTGACTCATAGGTTGAGCTGCATCGAGTTGATTCACGAACTCCCATCCAGAAGGAGCTTGTGAGGAATGGAATCCCAAATTTTGGGATTGAGTGGATCGAGAATTGTTCATAGAATTGCCAGCCATCCACTCTTCCATTCCTTTAGCAACCAAGTCCACCTTATCAAGTTTGTTACAAATCAATTCCATATCAAATGAATGAGAGTCATGGACTTCATTAACAATTGATCTCGGGTGCTGGGACTGGTTAAAAGTATCCATGGAGGCATGATTAATTGAATTCTCACTCATTTCCTCAAATAAATCCTGTGCACTATCTACATCTTTATTGAGGAAATTACCTCCACAGGAAGCATCCACATGATTTCTGAGTTGCTCAGTCAACCCATGATAGATCTGCTCGAGTTACCATTTTGGCACCTTGTGGTGTGGACACCTCTGCAATAAGTCCTGGAATCACTCCCAGGCCACATGAAACTGCTCCCTCGGCCACTGGGTAAAGGTAGTGATTTCCCGTCTCAAAGCTTTGGTACATCCAACTGGGAAGAATTTCTTCAGAAAGGCCAATTTCAACTCATTCCAAGTTGTAATTGGTCTTCCTATTGTCCTATACCAATGCGTGGACTTATCCCTAAGAGAATGGGGGAAGAGCCTCATGATCATTTGCTCCTCGTTTACATTTTGAGCCTTGGTGATCTGGACCAAAGTGGTCAAGTCCTCCAAGTGCTGAAATGGATCTTCGAAGCCAAGCCCATGATAATGTTTAATTAGGCTTAATACCTGGGGCTTGATTTCTACGTCACCGGCTGGAATCTGGATGCCAGGACGTTCCCTGTATTTTGAAGGATCATAAAAATCCTTCAAGGGCTGAGTGCCCTGCATTCTCTAGAACCATTCCTGCATTCTCTGCATTTGCTCCAGCTGCCTTCGAAATTCTTCCTGTGGATTTCCAAGCAGAGGATGTTGTTGGTCGGCCATGGGATCATTTGACCAAAATCCAACTTGCGCCTCCTAGAATGTTCTAATAGTCCTTCCAATCGGGGATTCAATGACCGTCTACCCAGCATAAACTAGGAGAAGGTCGGAAGGACTAGGGATAGGGACCCTGCAGCACAACAAAACAAGGCTGTCCTTAAGTGGGGTAGCCTAAGGATCTACTGACTCCCAAAACTTGCCTTAAGACTATAAATGATTTACTCTACTTGCGTCTGTTTAATCCAACTAGTTACAAGGAGGGACTGGGGCGAAAGTTCTTCCTTCGGCTTTCGCCTCCAGTTCCTAGTGTACCCCCAGCCGCGGTCGTTTATTGCTACTCCCCTAGCTAGACATTAGATTAATTAGTACAAGTAGGTTAATCAAAAACAATCTCAGACTAGGCCCTGAAGAGCGAATCAGATCTTAAGGCTAACGTCTACTCAGTTTTATTAAGGCCTGGGATTGTGGAGCTTATGGAATGTGATGGGCCCTTAAAATAGGTTGTGCCCTTAATGATTGATTGAGTTTTGTGTAAGTGCATGCACAACCAAAGTTTTCAAGCAAGATTATTTGTGATGCATGAATTTTAATGTTCAAATCTTGCTTAAGTAGCTTTTAGGGTTTCAAATTAGGTGGATTGCAATCAAGTTTCTAGGCAAACCAAGTTGTAAAACATAGGTGAAGATTGCTTTCCTTTAAAACTAGAAACAAAGTGGAGTGCTTGGAATAGACCTAGATTGAAAACCCTAAGGAGGAGCTACTTGATGAGTTGGTTTTAAATAAAGTGGTGCGGCCCAAACAACTCAAACAATTGGCCACAAATGCACCACTAAGTTAGGCACTCAAATATGGTTAACCTAGAATGATTTCTACTCTGTTATGTGTTGCTTTGTGTGTACCGGTTCCACAGATCAGAACCCAGTTGAGTAAAAACAAATCAATTTGATTAAGTGCCTTGAATGTGAGTGTATGTTGTGTGTTTGTTGAAAATTACCCCACATGATTATCTTTTTGTTTTTTTCTTTTTTTAAATGAGGGTGGAATGAATGTGAGTGAGAATCCAAGCAACCAAACTATTCCTAGGATTTGTGCAAACACCTAGGTTAATTGGAATTTGGATTTAATGTGGCGAATGAAATCTATGGACGGGGGAAGAATGGGAAGCACTTACAGTTGTCTTCAACTGCACTTTACTCCAGTCTACAACTTGATGATTCCTTGATGGAGGTCACTTCAAAACAATAGACACAAGAGAAAGCAAGTTAGAAAATAATAAAGTGCAAGAAATGTGAAAAGAAGATTGAAAATCGTTGCCTCCCCGGCAACGGTGCCAAAATGTTGAACGCACAAATTGCTACGCTAATGTGTTTGGTTTTAAAACCTTGTCATTGTAGCTTGAAAGCGAAGAATTCGTGTTCAACAAATAAAATTTATATCGAAATTGAAATTCCGGGTCGAACACAGGGAGGCTACGTCGATCTATATTCGCAACTATATTTTTTTTTTAGAATTTTTGAAAAGCGAGGCGATGTAATTACAATGAAGCCATCAGACTAAAGAGAAGAGAGATAGAAAGAGAGAAAGAGAGAGAGAGAGACAGAAAACATGCATTCAATATTTCAAAATGTTTATACAATCAAACCAAATAAGAATTACATTAGAAAGCGGGAAATCGGCTACACTAGAAAGTAGGAAAATTCTACACTAAAAAGCTGTAAAGAAGAATGGAAGAGAGAAGTTATCCTCCTCGACGATTGCTTGGAGGACGAGCTGGATGAAGGACGGAGCAGGATGAAGGAGGATGAAGTAGAAGAACGGGAACGGAGTAGCACGTCATCGTCGTCGCGGGATCCACTTCCAAATGGGGACAAAAATTTAGACTTTATTTGGCGAGGAGCATCCCGGGTGTAGGACAAGCTTCTCTTGAGCTTTGGAGAGGTAGAGAATAGAAGGAAGGTATGAGAAGTTCATATGGAGGGGGTCTTCTTTTATAGTTGCAAGGAGTGGGGGCAAATTAGTCATTACATCTTTAAAATATTAAATAAGGGGTCTTTAGTGACGGATAAAATCGTCGCTAAAGCCCCAACGTGGGCGTAGTGGGCGCTGCCCGGGCGCGCCTGCGCGTCTGCTCCCGCCTGACACTCGCCACACGTTCAACGAATCTTAGTCGTCCGATCACGATATCGGACGGCTTAAGATGCGCCTCCCTCGCTCCTCGCTGTGCGCCCACCCGTGTTCAATGGCGCGTCCTCGCCTCGCATGAAATAGTGCATGGGCGCTATTGGAAGATCTAAGTCACCCGCAGCAAATCGGGCGGTTGCCTTTAATCGCGCGCACCCGCAGATCGCGAGTAGAACTCGCGTCTTGTGAATGCGCAACGCCTCGCGACCGCTGTGCTACGCGGAGGAATGTGTTGCACGGACGAACTGAGGTACATGTGTCGACAGCCGTTGGATCAAGATCCAACGGTGGAGAAGGGCGGATGCAGGTGCTTCAACTGGTGCGTGCGGGCGTTTCGGCGGCTGAGATGGCACCACGTGGTGCCATCTTAGTCGTCCATCTTCAAGATGTTGTAGATGGTGCCACGGGTGTCGGATTACTTTATTTTTGCGTCGTTAGGCTGCGATCGTCGATCCGCATCCATCCGTGCGGTCAGATTTGTCATTTGAAGTGTGAATTTATGCCATCTTGGCCCTTGATCTTCTAGGGTTCCCCTGTCACTATCAGATGCTACACATGCCTGATTAGGGCGATCTTGGAGTCGTTGAACTCTAATCGTCACCTTGATCACATCCGTATGGTTGGATCTTCGATCCGAGGCCCTGATAAAAAATTTTCCCTATCCAAGCACATAAAAGGTGACAATTAACCTCCACTTTATTCAAACTACTCTAAATGCAAGATGATGCATGTTATGCAATATTTATAGTATGCAATGCAATCCTATACTTAAGAACATGTATAAATAGACATCTTAAGTAGTGTAAATGTGTTTACGTCACCATGTTGAGAAGGCAATCCAAAGCTAGAATTAAAAAGAAAAAAAAGAGAACACTCACCAAATAAATAAATCCTCTGTCTCTCTTTTACAAAAAATGCACTGCAAACTGAACCAGGGCTAAAATACGTTGCTAGCAGGGGTGCTTTAACCGTGGAGTCCAACAAACCTTAGGATAGTTTCTGTGGGCCTTAAAAACCCTCATGGAGGACTGAGGCTAGAGCTGGTCAGGTCCAAATCTTGGTCGGTACTGAGTACCTCTAGGCCTATTGTCGGCATTCGAACCTAATCAAAAAGAAAACAAAAAGCACTCATCATAATTTGTGAACATCAAAGGAATTCATGGTCTAGAATAGAAGTTAAAACCTTAAAATTTTGCTAAGGGACTAGAAAAAGCTAGGCATAGGGGTATGATGGGAACACCATCATGAACCCTAAGTAGCTCATTTTGACCCATAAAGGAGAACTAAAGCTCCTACATAACGAAATGGAGGTCCTAACTCAATGAATAACCCTTCTGAAAGAAAAGTAGGAAATAAAGGGTAAAATTGTAATTTTACCATTGCAGTGCAACAACAGGATTTCTCATGGGCTAAACACTGGTCAAATGATCTTAACAAGATAAAAAGTGGGTTGGTTCAAACAGAAAAGGGTTCATGTGAAATATGGGAATTAAATGATTTCTTGTAACCCTAAAATAGACCCACTTAATTTAACATGTTTCTGGTCAAGATAAAATTTGCCTAAACCCTCTAAAATTCATGGAAAAATATCCTCTAGGGTTTAGAACCTTCAATTTGGCCCTTAGAACCTATTTTGACGAAAATTGAGGTCCTAGTCAAATGTTTGCCCTAAATTGGGTTTCATTGTAAATTTCCTAGTCAAACGTGGTCAAACCTAAAATCCAACATCACCATTGGATTTCTTAGGTACAAATTAGGTGTGTACCAAAATTTGGACCTAAGGGGAATTCACCTTGACCTACTTTGCAAATAGGTCCAGACCAATTACATTTCTACCCCTAACTTTTGAAAACTTCTACAGAAACCCCCTAACTTCCTCATCATTCTTTACAATTAGGTCCCTTCATCATTACAGTGGACGGAATCCTACTCCAGCGAGAAATCGAGGGAAAGAACTCCCTGATTCCTCAGAGAATCCCTTTTAAATTTGAAAGGGAGATTCTCTAAGAAATCTCCTCTCATGTGAACCCATTATCGAGCCCTAATTTCTACCCAATCGCTCATACGAATGCATGAGAGATTTGGGGTCTTTCTGACCTTCCATCTCTGACGACATGCCTGTGCTTGGAAGCTTGGCTTCCAAGCACAAGGCCTCCTGCCAGGGCCTACAAAAGCCTGCCCAGATCATTCTACACCTCCCTAGCTTGGATTTGGGCCGATCCACACTACCTTCTTCTCTCCTCGTTGGCTACAATTTCTCCACAAGCTCCGACGGCTCTGTCCTCTCTATCAAGTCACTGCCTCACCTACGGAGAGATTCATCTCCGGCGATGACAAACACGAGCCGTCTGCCATCCCTGCCCCCTTCGTCCTTAGATTAGGTCAGATAATTCCTCTCTCCCTCCACTTCCTGTTGCCCCTCTTTATTTCTTAAACTATCCCTCGATGCCGCAAACCACCACCATCTTCTACACCTCCAGCCAGACCTCCGGCAAGGTGTTCCCGCCGCTCCACACCTTCATCCACCTCGCCAACCACCCTATGACCACTGCAACACCTCACTGACCATTTCCCCCTACTCCAATCTCTCCGCCACTCACCCAAAAGCATCCCCAAACGCACCCACTTACACTACCACAGTACACCCTAGATCTGCCATTACAGCCATCCCCGTGCCACACCAACCATTGCAATACACACGTCGTGCCTCGGTGAATCTCCCTGGACGTTTTGACGTGGCCGCATGGCCGTACTCATGATTTCAGGTTCACGCACACTGGCCACCATGGATGATGTACTTGAAGCTTGCGTGCTCTACTCCAGCTATTGCTGCTCCAGGCGCGAGTCCCAGGTGGTGCGAACTTGATGCACAAATGCGCTCAGGTTCCCAATTGGAACCACAAGCCCTAGCAGCCTCATGAATTGGGAGTGCCATCTGTTGCTGCGGCGCATGCAAGGAACGTGGGACATTTAGTCCCACCTCGAAACTGGACAAGCAAGCGGGTGTGCGTAAATTGTTTTCCTGCCATTGGCTTATTGCCTCCAACTCAGAGGTCCCTCTCACCTGACTGACTAGCCTTGTCTGCGACCACGCCCGGTGGACCTAGTCTTGACTTGATTTGACTAGCACACCTCACTCACCACTGAACGCTGGTGGGCCTTGTCCCAGGCGCGTACCCGATCCAATTACCCAAGCTGGTGGCTCTGGGAGAGAGAACCTAAGAGAGAAAGAGGAGAAGAGAGCACGCGCGGGTAGGGGTAGGTTTTGCTCTGCAGGATAAGAAGAAGTGAAGCCACGGAAGAAGGAGGAAGCCGAAGAGGAAGCTAAGGAAAAGAAGCGAAGGTAGAAATTAGAAAAGTGCTGAAGAGGAAAAGAGTCGCAGAGCAGCTAAGGAAAGAGGAAGAAGAAAGGAAGAAGAAAGAAGCTTAGGCTCACAAGGCTAAGACAAGAGAAGAAGAAAGAGAAGAAGAAAGAGAAGAAAGAAGGAAGAAAAAGACAAGGCAGGAAGGAACAGAAGAAGGAAGGAAGAAGAAGAAGATACAGAAGGTAAAGAAAAGAGAAGACAAAGAGAAGAAAGAATCAAAGCCAAAGAAAGGAAGAAGAAGAAAGATTGCAAGAAAAATCAAAGAAAGAAGAAGAAAAATGAGAAGAAAGCACTGTAGCATATGATTTTAAGATGTCTGATTTTATAATTAGGCATCCAATTTTCCGTAAGTCCTCATTATATCTCTTGCTACATTTATTCCTATACTCATGCTTTACATTTTTCATTAGATTTTTGAGCAATATTATGTGTTCAAATTGCATTCATTGAGTTTAGTGCATGAATTCCATTTGCTCCCTGTGTTCGACCTCAGACTTAAACTTCGAGTAATAAAATCTATTTGTTTTCAAAGCGATTTCAGCTATATTACAATGCTTTACTTTAAAACCTGATTTCTCCTTGTGAACAGGCAGTCTAGTGTTTGATCCTGAGCCTGAGAGAATTCTTAGGAGAGCCCACCAAGGAGAGAAAAGAGAAGACATGGCTAATCAAGGAGCAAATCAAGAAAGGACCTAGAGGGACTATTCTATTCCAACCTGCTCAAGCACTGAGATGATCGGCAAGGGATGTTCCATATGAGATCAAGAGCAGTACCATATCTTTGTTTCCCTCCTTTTATGGTACTACTTGGGAGGACCCCTACCGACATTTGGAGGAATTCACCATGGTCTGCTCTACAATGAAACTTCAGAACTTTACTGATGAAGCTCTGATGAGAACCCTCTTCCCGTTCTCCCTTAAGGACAAGGCAAAACATTGGTATCACACCTTGGATGCAAGGGTGAATGATTGGAACAAACTTAAAGGAGAATTTTAAAAAAAATACTTCCTGATGAGAAAAACCAACCACGTCAGGAGGGAAATCATGGGTTTTACTCAATTAGATATGGAAGAATTCCATGAGACTTGGGAGCGATTCAATGATCTAGTTCGACTATGCCCCCACCATCAAGTACGTAAATGGCAATTGGTAGAAAGGTTTTACATTGGACTATCTGATAGGCATAGGCAAACCATGGATGCTACTTGTGCTGGAACCTTTCTCACCAAAATGAAGGACGAGGCTTAGATGTTATTTGAGTAATTGAGTGACAATTCTATCCACTTGACCTCAGCTTATCAAGATAGGAAACCAGCCATCCTCCAAAGGAAAGCTGAAGCTAGTGAAGCTGGGGCAACTCAGAATTTGGCTTTTCGGATACAATTGTTGAACCAGAACTTTGAAAGACTCATGACTAACCTAAACATGGTCCCAAAAACTACATCCCAAGTCCAGACTCTTTCTAAATGCTCCATTTGCCAAAGCAGTCTTCACGCCACTGTTGAGTGCCATTTGGCTAATCAATTCCCCGATTTAGTATAGGCAGACCTGAATGCTGCCCAAGGGTTTTGTCCACCACCCAGGAACAATCCTTTTAGAAACACCTATAATCTTGGATGGAGAAACCAACCTAATTTCTCATGGAAGCAAGGTGATGCTTCAAATTCAGGGAACATAAGAGCCCAACCCACCCAACCCTTTTAGGCATAACAATCCTAGTCTCCTCCTAAGCCTAACAATTCTGAGATGGAAGATTTGAAAGCTATGATGAAGGCCATGCAAGAAAATGAAAGTATGATTATTCAATCTCAGAATAAGGCTATCCAAGAAATGCAATCTCAAATTGGCCATCTTGTTGAGGTTGTTAGACAACATGACCCTGGGAAATTGCCCAGCTCATCTGAGGAGGACCCAAGGGGTAAAGGGCCCTTCATAAGGGAGCACGCTAAGGTTGTGACCGTTTTGAGGGGTGGTAAGCAACTTTCCAAACCTGAACTCTCTCCTACAGTCACCCCTCCTACCACTCCAACCAACACCTACACATCCACCAAGGAAGAACCACTCAGCCCTTCTTCGCTTGAAATCACCAATCCAAAAGATGTTGTCCCCGTTCCACCCTTGTCTCACCATGACAACCCTTCCACACAGAGGCCGAGAGTGCCCTTTCCTCAGTGCTTATTCGCCCCTGGGGCACCTGTTGCTGGCTCATCTGGAGCCAAGGAATGGATGGATGAAATAATGGAGACATTCAAGCAAGATCACATTAACTTGCTCTTTTGGATGCTATCAAGAAAATACCATCCTATGCTAAATTTCTAAAGGACCTACTCACCCAGAAGGGGAAAGCTAGGAAACAGGTCCAGGCTAAGGTCATTTTGCCCAACCTAGTCAGCTCGGTCCTACAATAAGGTACACCCCCCAAGATGAAGGACCTAGGAGCCCCATATATTTCTGTGGTCATTGGAGACCAACACATCGATGAGGCTCTCCTCGATCTGCGTGCAAGGGTTAATATACTGTCGAGCTCTGTCTATGAGCTATTAGGAGGAGGTGATTTGAAGCCTAGTCCTATAATCTTCCAAGTAGCTGATAGATCGCTGAAGACACCACATGGGCTCTTAGAAGATGTCCTAGTGAGAGTACAGGACTTCTTTCCCGTCGACTTTCTGATATTGGACACTGACCCATCCAACATGCCCACCAAACCCTCAATTATCATAGGGCATCCCTTTTTGGCTACAGCCAATGCATCAATCAATTGCAAATCAGGGGCACTCAAGATGGGCTTTAGGAATCGAGAAATTTGTCTCAATGTGTTTGATGCCTATAGACAACAAAGATTAGAGGATTGTTCCTAAATCAACGTGATCGATGAGATTAAAGAGGAGATGACACCAGCTCTTTTGTGTGATGATCCTCTCCAAATGGTCATTGGTAAGGACCGTACCTTGAATTTTTGAGATAATCTACCTGAATTAGAAGAGCTGCTGGGTGTCAAAGCAAAGTCCCTCTCCCCACCATGGACAATCAAAGTAGATCTGCTACCAGAGGCGAGGACATCGAATATAATTCTCTCGATTCAGAAAGCTCCCGACTTGGAGCTTAAACCACTTCCAGAGACACTCAAATATGTCTACCTTGGGCCCAATGATATGATCCCTGTCATCATCTTGACTTCTCTATCTGAGACGTAGGAGGGAGCACTAATTGAATGCCTAAAATGGCACAAGGAAGCTATTGCTTGAACTATAGCTGACATCAAAGGGGTTGACGCAACTCTTTTCATGCATCACATTTACACAGATGACTCTGTACAACCTTTTAGAGATATGCAGTGGTGGTTAAATCCCAACATGTGGGAAGTGGTGAAAAAGGAAATCTTAAAATGGTTGGATGTGGGGATAATCTACCCAATTTCTAATAGTAAATGGGTTAGTCCTATTCACGTGGTGCCTAAAAAGGTAGGATTCACGGTGGAGACTAGTGAGAAAGGGATGCAAGTCACCACCAGACCCACAACAGGATGGAGGTTATGCATCGATTACCGCTGCCTAAACACCGCTACCCAGAAAGACCATTTTCCTCTGCCATTTATTGATTAGATACTAGAGAAATTGGTAGGGAATAAATACTTCTATTTTCTCGATGGATATTATCGGTACAATCAGATTACCGTCTTTCCAGACGACTAGGAGTGCACTACTTTCATGAGTCCTTATAGCACATTTGCCTTCCATCGAATGCCATTTGGACTATGTAATGCTCCAGGAACGTTTCAGTGGTGTATGATGTCCATGTTTTCAGACATGATTGACGAGTTCATTGAGGTTTTCATGGATGATTTTTCCATATACGGCTCATCGTTTGACCACTGTCTCTCACATTTAGAAAAAGTTCTCACCCGTTGTGAGTAGATAGGATTGGTGCTTAGCTGAGAGAAAAGCCATTTTATGGTTCAACAAGGCATTGTTCTCAGGCATGTAGTGTCCAAGCAAGGTCTAGAAGTGGAGAAGGCCAAGGTTGAGTCCATTTCTAAGCTTCCACCACCCACAAATGTCAAGCAGATCCGTTCATTCTTAGGCCATGCTAGCTTTTAAAGGTGCTTCATCGAAGACTTTAGCAAGATTTCTATGCCACTTTGCGACCTACTGGAGAAGGATACTGCCTTCATTTTTTATGCAAAGTTTGGCAAGGCCTTCCAATTCTTGAAGGAGGCCCTCCTAACTGCATCAATCCTACAAGCACTTGATTAGACCCTTCCATTTGAGTTAATGTGTGATGCCTTTGATTTTGTTGTGGGTGTGATCCTTGGTCAACGGTTTGATAAGAAGCCCCATGTGCTATACTATGCAAGTAAGACTCCTATGGATCCATAGCAAAACTACACTATGACGAAAAAAGAATTTCTTTCAGTAGTATTTGCTTTGGAGAAGTATAGGTCTTATCTTCTGGGATCCAAGGTTGTGGTTTATACTGATCACTCAGCCTTAAAAAATTTGCTAGAAAAGGACACCAAACCTAGGCTGATTCGTTGGATTCTATTATTACAAGAGTTTGACCTTCATATCCATGGTAAGAAAGGGGACGAAAATGTTGTTGCAGATCATTTATCTAGGATCCCAGTTGAGGCTTCAACCCCATCAGGAGACATTCATGACACCTTTCCTGACGAAACGGTAATGGTGGTACAACCTTCAACACCGTGGTATGCTGATGTTTGCAACTACTTGGTCACTGGTGAAACCCTTAGTACGTGGAATAAGGATAAGCAAGATAAATTTCTCGCTTGCATCAAGTACTATCACTGGGAGGATCCTGAGCTCTTTAGAATAAGCCATGATCAAGTCTTACGTAGATGTGTCCTGGAAGAGGAACAACAGAGTGTCTTGAATTTTTGTCACACACTGTACTGTGGAGGACACTTTAGTGCTAAGAAGAGTGCTTATAAGGTTCTCCAGTTTAGTTTTTGGTGGCATTCACTTTTCAAAGACACACACAACTTTGTGGAGGCTTGTCTTTGTTGTCAACAAACTAGATCTATTAGCAAGAAAGATGAGATGCCCCAACAACCTATTCTTTCGGTAGAGATATTCGATGTTTGGGGCATAGATTTCATGGGCCCTTTCCCATTATCTCATGGCTTTGAATATATCCTCGTGGCACTTGATTATGTATCAAAGTGGATAGAAGCTATTCCGACAAGGACCAATGATCACTCCGTGGTCCTGCCTTTCGTTAAGGCCAATATCATTTCCCGATTTAGCTACCCGAGGATGATCATTAGTGATGGGGGACCTCATTTCAGGAATGCACACTTCGCCCGTCCTCTCAAAATTCTTGGGGTCACCCATAAGGTGGCCACCCCATATCATCCGCAAAGGAGTGGATAGGTTGAAGTGTCAAATAGGGAGATCAAACGAATTCTGGAAAAAACTGTAAGGCCTGACAGGATTGGTAGAAGAAACTAGATGACGCTCTATGGGCTTACAGAATGGCTTATAAGACCCCCTTGGGGATGTCTCCCTTCTGTATAGTGTATGGAAAAGCTTGCCATTTGCCTGTTGAGATTGACCATAGAGCTTTTTGGGCTATTAAGAATGTCAACATGGATCTAGAAAATGCAAGCAAAGCACACTTATTAGAACTGAATGAGCTTGAGGAATTGAGGAATGAGGCCTATGACACTACTCAAGATTATAAAGAGTGAACTAAGGTCTTTCACGATAAACACATCCTCTGCAAAACCTTTGAACCCCACCAACAGGTCTAGCTTTTCAATTCTAGACTCAAGCTTTTCCCTGGGAAATTGAAGTCCCGTTGGGATGGGTCGTACACTGTCACATAGGTGTTCTTGCATGGTGTAGTTGAGATACAGAACCCCTCATCTGGTGAGACATTCAAGGTAAATGGCCAGCACTTAAAACCTTATGTTACACTTTCTGATGGCCAGGTATTGGACACCTATAGATTGAAGGAGCCTTAGCTCCAACTGCTCTCTACCTCAGGTTGTATCTTTCCTTGCTTTTGCTTTCCAATGCATCATTGTCAGATCTAGGCATGGGGGTATAACCTGGGGCTATTTATAGCATTTATACATATTCTACATGCATAATTAGGACTTTAGTTTTACACAAAAAAAAGAAGAAGGGGAAGAAGAGGAAGAAGAGAGATGAAAAGGGAAAGAGCCAGAAGAAAAAGATAGGCAAGGAAAAGTCATGTTAGTCCCAGCATGTGATTATGAAAGAGTCACCTAAGTTTCGGGATGGATCGGATGATGAATTAAGTCCTAAAGTGCTAAAGAGAAGGAGATAAGTGAGGGATGCTGACTTTAGGCCTCCTGGGTCTGTTCTAAGGCTTAAACAGTCACGTGTTTGTCAAGATCTGGATTATTCCTCGAGAGGTTGAGGGAGTTGCGAGGCTGATGTATTAAGTCTAAGGCTTAGCGAGTATTCAACCCTGTTGCCTGCCCTTTGGTTTGTGGAACTTGGTAACCTAAGCACCCAAAAAAATCACACACTGGCCTAGTTCAGTGCGTATAACAAAGAATAATGCCAAAAAAAATGTCTATTCTAAAACTATTTTCCCAAAAAGTTGACTTAGGAGCAGCTTGAAGACACAAGTTGATTGGATGAGTTCCCAGTTCGGAGAGGAATAAACCCCTTGAAGATGCATTATAACATATCATCTCCTAGATGCTTGTCTCCTAGGATATGTCAATATCCTACCAAGGCCACGAAAGCATCTCGTGCTGGTTCAAATGCCGTGGGCGGCATTATCCCAAAGTGTCGAAAGCCAAAGTTCTAGGGGTTGCCATGGGTGGTGCTATCTTGAAGCATCAATTGCCAGGGAGCCTGCGAGGATTGATGGTGGGGCTAAGGAATCTAATACAATTTGTGTTTAGGGCCAATCCAATGTTGAGTCTAGGGGAATTTAAAAAGAAAGAGAGAAAACTCTAAAAATAATATTTCTCCCTCTCTCCCTTACAAAAAATGCTCTGGCGAAACTGAACCTAACCTTTCTGCATATGCACGGGTGTTTTAATCGCTGGGGTCAACGAACCTTTGGGCTATTTCTCTATGCCTTAGAAACCTTCGTGGTGGACCCAAGACTGAGGCTGGTCAGGTCCATATCTTGGCTGGTACTTGAGTACCTTTAGGCCTATAGTTGGTATTTCGATCTAATTTCTAGAGTATGGTACGATAAGGCATCCTCACAGTAAAATCTGGCCTGGAGACCTAGTCTATTTCATATGATTTTGCTTGGGACTAGCAAAACTTAGGCATGGGGGTATTTGATGGGTCCACTTTAGTGGACTAATTTAGTGCTTAAGTACATTATTATTTTGATGAGAGATTAATTTAAAGCATGGATGTTAATGAAAAAATCATGTGAATGCTAGATTTATCGTTTCATGTATTAATTGCATTAGTCCTTATATGGGAGGATTGATTATTCACTTTAAAAGGCAAGGGCATCACATCAAAGTGAGTGGAGATATGTGGGATTTTGTCTAGGAAAAATATAGTAAGAGAATAAATTTTAGAGGCTTCCATGTATACCTCTCAAATTTGTTGCAACACATTTCCTTATCTCTCACATGAATCTCTCTCTCTTCCTAAAATTTCTATTTGCTATTTGGTAACAAAAAAAAAATCTGACTCGCTCTCTCCTTATTTAATAGGAAGGGACAGGCAACTGAAAAATCATCTTCTTCCTCCCTCGAGAGGGAACACGGCCTCCACCTCTCTACCCTCACCATCCGCCCATCCACCACAGCGAGCCTCTGCATCGACTGAAGCCACCACCGCCATGTGCCTCCTCCCCTTGTCTTCTTCCACGGGCTTTCCCAACCGCGCATCTACAGCCCACCAAAGATGGTGGCAAGTTAAGCCATCTGGGAGGGCTGCCCGATGTCTAGGCAGGCATCTTCTCGACTATTACTTCCTGCACTACGAGCCAACCGCGTCCACCCTCTCGACCACCACAGCCACCGATCGCAACTGCGACCTATTCTCGTCCACGACCGCAAGCCCCCTCCATGATGCACACAACCAGCCATTGCGCTCGCCCTTTCCCTCATCCTCAAGCACCACATCTGCGACCACAAAGCAGGACCCCCCACCATGTGCAACAGGTGTGCACGGCCAGCAAGCCAACACCCAAGTGCGCCGCCTTCTTCTTCTTTATCTCCACCAGCTGCAACTACACCCACCGAAGAAGAACTCAACATCACTCCACACGTAGTCATCAACTCCAGCCCCGACCCTTCGCACCATCGACGCCACCTCCACCTCGCCACCACAGTCGTGCGCCCCTCCCCCGGATAGCAGTCGGCATTCCCACGCCACCCATGAGCCGACCGACCACCACATCCTCTTCTTGTTCTTTGTCAACAGGGAGGAGGAACCCAACAACGCCGGTTACACCCCACACGCAGCTGCCACTACACACCACCGTTCTCCATGTCGTCATCTCTGTTGAGCTCTCCTCGACCTAACGAACTCAACCACACCCTCAAACACACCACCCGCAACCACGTCCACCAATAAGTCGCCTCCACCATCTTTGCTCCTCCTCATCGCCGGCGTCAACTCTGGCAGCCATTCAGAACACCGCACCACCATCGGAAAGTTGTCGTCATGGTCGAGCTTCCTCGAGCTCCTCGGTCTCCGCCATCGACTCCTCTACTCATGTGAGCAAAGGAAAGATATCCTTTATTTTTGGGTTAAATAGTTATTACATTGAATACCATTATGGACACTTGATTTTTGAATTTTGGTTATTTTAATGAGGTAACATTGTGGCAACACCCTCATGTTCTTGCATTACTATTCACCTCTTGTTTACATCTGTTGATTGCATGAAATTGCAATTCTGATTTACATCCTAACTCGCATGCAAGTAAAATTTACATAGGATGCCACTATTCGTGCACTATTTACATATTTAGAGCTTTGATTTCTTACGTGAAATTTATGTAATGAGCCCGTGATTTCTCTATAAATTGGAAATTCACATTCAAAGCAACATATCCATTAATTCATTTGACGAATATTTCTGCAAACATGATTATTGCTTATCTATGATTTATTGTAGTTGTTCCTCCCTGTGGATTCGACTTGAATTTTCATGGTTAGTTTTACTGATAAATACTATTGATCTGGGATTTTTCCACCATGTAATTTCACTGCGACAACATATTTTTCTGACATTATATTTGAAAAGTGAAAATCCTATCAATCAAGTAACATGTTGACATCGCATCCTCAAAGGAGGCATTTTCCTCCTTCTCGACGGTGGAAACTCAAACCAATGATCTGCTTTAGACTTTTACTAAGAACAAACAAGGGTGTTTTTCTAATTTCTAGTTGTTTTCTTGTGTTGGCTTGTGTGTGAAATTTGACACAAGAAGTTTTGCTTGACATGGAAGTTTTTTAATTAGAAACTAAGCCAGATACTTTCTATATTACAAAAGCAGATCAAGTCACCAAAACTATCATGAGTTCAGGTGGAATTTTGGCGAAGGATAACTGATCTAGTCTAAAGATAGACCCTGAAATTCTAATGATCAGATCCGTATCCTTATCCCTAGTTTGTTAAAGATAAAATCTCATTGTACCAAAAGTAAGTTTTCAACCTTTGTTCCAATTTCAAAATTTTCCTCAAAAAGTTTTGAACATTTTTATTTTTTTGGGTATGCAAGCAGAAAATTAAAATGACTAAAGAAAAATGCATGTTTTTAGGTTTTGAAAATCCTAAATCGATCGTCAAAATTTTAAAAACACCCCCATGCTTATGATATGCAATGTCCTCATGGATTAGGAGGGAAAGGGGATCACCTTAGTGAAGGGCGATCGGGTTTCGGATGGTCAAGACTTGGAAAAAGAAAGGAAAAAGGAAAGCAAAAAGAATGATGGGTTACCTCCCATCTAGTGCTATCTTTTACGCCATTTAGCCGGGCATAAAGGTATGCACAGAAGATGGACAATCGTGTAAATAGTTGGACACTTGAATTCCTCAAGAAATGTGTTTTCCTCAAGATCCCTAAAAGGATGATTGATAAAGAAATAGGAATCAAAATGAAATGGAAAAATGACCCGGGTTTGGCCGTAGTTTAAGTTCATGTAAAATGCCAAACTTGGGTGGATCGGGTAGTAAGTCCAATGGAATGGGAGGGAGAAAGTAGTCAATGAGATGTAGGGTGGGTGAAGTTAGTGTGGATTTTTTGGTGAAAAATCAGCAAAATTGAAAGAGTAAAAGTCAAACCCTAGTTGATCTAAAATGTCTCAAACCACAAAATCATCCTTAGAATAAGAATCAATAAAATCTAGATCCATGGTGGTCAAAGCTGAGTAGGATTTGATCGACAAAGATTTCTCACAAATTGCTTCCATTGTATTATTAGTGTCCTCAAAAATTTTATGATCAATGGACCTCTTGGAAGCTTTAAATAAATCTAATGAGAAAATCTGGTTACTTCAACTTATATTCATTTTCCTAGAATGAGAGTTGATATTCGCTATTGCGGTAATCAAAAGGGGTCTTTCAAGAATGGTATTAGTGAAAGCTGTAGGTACCTCTATGTCAAGGACCAGAAAATTTACCAGATTTAGACAATTCCGGACCTTGACAATATGATCCTCAATGATTCCTCGAGGTTGAATGGTAGATCGATCTCCCAATTGAAATGGAACCTTAGTTGGTTTAAAATCACTGAATTGAGATTTCTCGAATAAGACTGGGGGAATGATATTAATGGAGGTACCTAAGTCGAGAGGGTGATTGCACAGTAATCCTAGGCCTTAATTGACCTAAATTAGGCTAGGACTTAGCATAAGTTAGGGTAATTCATGCATGCATAAGCATTACTAGCTCATTTACTACTTTCTTTTAGTTATACATAAAATAATGCTATAATGTACTGATTAAGTGCATTATGTCAATTACAGGGAATAAGCTGATCAGAGGCTAGATCTGAAGTTGGATCAAAAGAATAAAGAATAATTGGTGTTGCAGCAGAGCTGGAGTGGAAGACACAGATTAAATGTAGTAGATAATAATGTAAGGGAGTTAAGGTATGCTATTTTATTAAGTAAAAATAAAGCAATAAATTTTGAAGAACTTAGGTCCATCCTAGCCTTAAGATAGCCTAGAAGCTTCCCCAAGCCTTAGTCACCCTTAGATTAGGTCACTACACCCATGGAAACCTTAAAACCCTAATTCCAACCGCTATCTGGAAGTCTAGATGAGTTATAGGACATCTAGAACCCTTAGCCAACTCCCACACACCTTAAACCCACTTCTGCAGTGTTATTGGACGTCCAAACACTTGGTCTGACATCCAATTTCTGCAAAATACCCAAGACAGAACCTAGAATCCCTCCTGACTTTGATTGGACATCCAGACAACAAGTCTGGACTTCTGATTTCTCACTATAAGATGCCTGACACTATTATTAGACGTCCAGAACTACTCTCCAGTTTTTATTTTTGAATTCAAGCTTGGATCTTGGATCTCTAGCTCCCTAAACCCAATTCTAACCCTTTAGGAACCTAAATTAAGGTGCCCTAACCCTAGTACATGATGAGAAGCTCATCATGGTCTCTAATTACCCCTAATTAGCTAGTCTTGCTAGTTAATTAATGAGAAATATGTGAATATATGGGTTAATTATTAAATAAGGGATAAATAGTAAAGGACCTTAAAATAAGTTTAAAATGCTATATTATCATCCAATTAATATTATTAATAATCTAATTAATAATTAGACTCAAAATATTATTATTAGTTCATCTAGTTAATGAGTTAACTAACTTAAGTACAATTTATACCTAAGTACCTAATAACTTAAGTAACATTACTTAATTAAATAAATTAATCTAAAAAGGTCAAAAATGTAAATTCAAGGTCTAAATATAATAATTGTCTTATTTACAATCATATATAAAATGTTGAAAGAAGATTTAAATCAAAATAAACCTTGAAAACCTGAGTTTACATTTTGGTCCTTACATTTTATTTCCATCGGGTCCTTATTTTCCACTTAGGTCCTTAGGTTTCATCACGAAAAAGTCCTTGTAATTCTTCTTCCCCTTCTCTTCTTCATCTGTCAGGACCGTTGACGACTGAAGGTGCAGCCACCGCATGATCACTACCAATTCGACGTCATCTCTTCTTCTCCAAGCTCCTGGAGCTTGTGCTCACCATCACATTTTCATCCACCGGTCTAGATGACACCTATATCATATTTTAGGGATGGAGATAACCTTACTGGCGTCGGAGAAGAAGCTGGTGGTTATCCTCCTAGCCACAAATCCATCCAAATTCCATCTCCTTCTCTGTCGCCGTCGACTATAAATACCCCCTGACACCCTCAATTTCCACTAAGTTGTCTCCCCTCCCTCTTCCTCACTGAGTCGACCCAATAGGCTATTCTCTCTAAAACTCCGGCAAACTTCCACTACCTCATCCAACTTCATCCATCTTCAACAGCTCTGGATCTCCGCCGAAGTCAACTGCATCTTCTGACCAGCGCAGACTAAGGAGCTCTCCTTTGCTTCACTTCACAACCGCCGCCAGAGATCTTTCGACAACCCTCTGATTTCCTCTTCCGTCATGAGCCATCGATGAAGATCCTCTAACCCCTTCGTCTAGGTAACAGTAGACTAGGAGTAGGAGTGGGTTAGTTTAGTTAGTTAGTTAGGTAGCCTAGATAGCCACAATGTTAGATTTAGATTTCATCTTCCTCAACTCCGGCAAGCTCCTTGAGCTTGTCAAGAGCATTAATTTTGACTTTTTAAGCCACTATCCACATTCTTCCATCTTCCATGATCATTTCTACAGCCATGAATTACTAATTTGATTACTAATTCACCTAAACCACTTCCACCTCCACCAACTACTTCTACTGTCCATGGCAGCAGTAGTTGAGCTAATTTCCACCTTCATTGGGTCCTCCATCATTTTTTCATCACTAAAGGTCCTATACCTCACTTTAATTCGAGTAAATACCACATATAACTTAAACGCCCAAATCTGGTTAAGCTCCTGAGCTCGTTGTCAATGGCGACTCAGGAGTAGTTGAAATCCTTAATTATATATATATTTATGATCGCAAATATCTGTTGACCTATTTTCCCCACTCAATTGAGTGGGAAAACAAGTACTGAGCTTAATCCAACTCAGACTTGTTTAAAATTGAATCCACTATTAAATTTGTATTCTAACGATCAATTGAAGGAATTAACTTGATCCTGAGGTTCCTTGTGACCTTAGGAACCTTTTCAAATCATTAATGGCATAAATTCTCATTTTGTATACAATTTTCTCTTTTTCTGGACTCACGGGAGCTCCGGTGACTTAAACTGATCCTTAGCCTATAGAACTTGGTGAAAAACTCTAGATCAATAAATTAAGGCTTACTGATTATTCTGAGGAATTTTATTTGAGATTTGAATGTCTGGAGCTTGAGTTAGGTCTTCATCTTCTCCAACTCTGGCAGAGTTGGAGAAGTCTGACAGTTAGATTTAAAATGCAATTAATAGGTCTAGAAGCTTTAGTGCTGTTCACTGAACTCATTTCCATACTTAAATCTCTGTAACAACCTCTGGGTTGTTCTGACCAACAAACCACTTTAGAAGCTCAGGCGATGAGCTTAGAACCTTAGGAACTTCAGTTAAAACACCTATTTAAGTGTCTGAGCATGTTTCTAAGATTGAAAGGATGATGTTTAAGGTGTTAATTCCCTGAGAAAGGATTTAAAATAGAAAGTCAAAATTTAAGCTTAGCAGTCAAACGTGAGTTTGATTCTTTGATTCTAGATTCAATATGATGCATTGATGAGGTTAAATTGATTCTAAGATGTTTGTGAATGATTTTAAAGAGGTTTGGTAGAGCTCTGATGTATAATTCAATTGGATTCAATTTCTGCCAGTTTGGGCTGTTTTTGAACCCAAACTGATGGCAGTGGATTTTTAATGAGTTTTGATTGCAAATTCTACCCAGATGAGTTGGTAACAACCTCTAGAAGTTGTTCTAAATGATTAAATAGGTCTTAAGTTGTCTGTTAGGACTTTTTCATGTCTAATTTCAAGGTCCTCAAGCTTCTAGAGAAGCTTTGAGCTTTTATACACTTCCTAAAGCTCCTGAGAGCTTAATAACCACACCAGCAGCTACGGAATTAACTTCCTAACCCATTTAGAACTTCAACTAGAAGTGAAAGTCCAATCTGTGGACTTTATATCCTTAAATCCATTTTCCAAGCTAAAATGAACGTAGAAAACAAGTACCTTTGCCATTCAAATCAAAGCGCATAACTTCCCCTTCGCATTAAATTGACACTTCAATCTTGTAGAGCAAATCAAGAGCTTTCCAATAAGCTTTTATTCGCTTGAAATGGAGCGCTGAGCTGTTGGGAATCGATGTTTGAAGTTTTCTTTGGGAGGGGTTAAGATAGTCCCACATCGAGTATTTCTGAATAGTTGCTTAAGTATAAAACAATTTTGTTCTATAGGCGCTTCAGTCATCAAGTGCACAGTGCATGGTTACTGATTGAGCATTGAATGAGCATTGTGTGTGTAAGTGCATATGTTCCTGCAAGTGTGTGTGCACCTGTGGCGTGCAAGTGTGGGCCCTGGGAGGGTATGTGCGAGGCATGAGAGGTCATGAGCCGGTTTGGCTAGAATCTGTGAACCAAAAGTAAACCGAACTAAATGAATCAGGCTTAGACCTAGTAGGGTCTGGTCCCACCCTGTGAAGGGTGCTGTGTATCCCCGAATAGTCAAGCTGCCAATAAATAAACCAATTTTTGATTGAAGAGAAAAAAACCCAGTTCGATTCAGAAGGAAGAAAAGCTAAGGCTCAAGCTAAGGAAAATGCTAAGGAGAAGACAAAGAGAAGGAAGAAAGGTTGAATGCTAAGGGCTTAAGAGGAAGGCTAAGGCTCAGAAGGCAAAGGAAAGATGATAAGGAAGATGTTAAGAAAAAAGAAGGAGCAAAGCAAAGGAAAGGAAGAGAAAAAAGAGAAGGAAGACAGGGAGAGTTCGTACGAGAAAAGAAGAAACGGGCACCAAAGAGACAAGGCAGAGAAGAAGAAAGGAAGAAAAGAAAGAAAAGAAAATGAGCTTGAGAAAATAAGAGAAAGAATGAAGAGGAAGAAAAGGAAAGGATTAAGAGAAGATTCAAAGATAAGTAAAAAGAGAAAAAGAAAGGTAAAAGAAGAAGAAGAGAGAGAGGCTCAAGAAACAAAGAGAATAAATGCTTTACTGTCTTGCATTATTTGTAATTCTTTTTTACTTTAATGTTGTAATAAGGCATATTTCAATTAGAAAAACTTTCTATTGCCATAATTTCTTTGAAATAAATAGAAATTAACATGTTTACTTGTTATTAAAGAAGATCATTTGTGTAAATATGTTTTCTTATGGAATTTCGCATATTTCTCAAAGTTCATGTTGTTAAAATTAAACTTAATTACACCTCCTTGTTGAAGCTACGGGTTGCTACGCTTTCATATTTGGTTTTGAAAAACCTGTCATTGTAGTTTAGAAGCGAAGAACTCGTGTTCAACAAATAAAATTTATACCGGAAGAGAAATCCCGGGTCGAACTCAAGGAGGTGGATGTTTGATTAGAAATACACGTTTGTTTTATTTGTCACGAAGAAAAATAGCTGATTGGAAACTATCTATCTATTTACAATAAATAGAAGAGAGAGAGAGAATATTACAAACAAATGCAAAAAAGGATTTACAATAAACATGGATTTCATTATCAAAAAGTGTTCGTTACACTACTCAATACAACTAGAAAGCAGAAAATGATTACACTAGAAAGTAGTAAATCTACTCTAGAAAGCAGTAAAAAGAATGGAGGGAGAGATATCCTCCTCGACGATCGCTTGGAGGACGAGCCAGACGAGATGATGCCTTAAAGATGGGGAACGAAGCAGGAAGAACAGGAATGGGGCAGCACGTCGTCGTCGTCGCAGGATCCGCTTCCGAAATGGGGGCAAAAATTTGACTTTATCTCTTGGGAAGCATCCCGAGTGTGGGACAAGCTTCTCTTGAGCTTTGGAGAGGGAGAGAAAAGAGGAAGGGATGAGAATTTCGTATGGAGGGGGTCTCCTTTTATAGTTGCAAGGAGTGAGGGAAATTTATTCTTTTTAAGTTGAAAATCATTAATTCAGGACCTTTGGTGATGGATAAATCCGTCACTAAAGGTCCGAATGTGGGCATAGTGGGCGACGCGCACGTGCCCACTCATCTCCTCAAGCTGCAATGCACGTTCACGACTGAGAAAGCTCCTCGCCACGCCTCCTTAGCGCACGCATACATGTGTGATACTACGTCTTTGCCGTGCGTCCGATGGCACGTGGGCACTATCGGGCATGCGCAGCTGCTCGATCGCGATCGTGTGCTCCTCACGCTCGCTTGCACCCATGTTAAATTGAGGCACCTGCAACTTCGAACCGATGTCCCTCTTCGCGAAAGCACGTTCGACAAACGTGCTACAAGCGCGTTTGTGTCGTGCGCTTAATTTGTGCATGCGCGCCCCGCAGTAGTTGGATGAGCATCCAACAACAGAGAACCGACACTCAAATGAAGAAGAGAAGATGCGGCGGGTGCATGCGGCTGGTTGGGCGGATGAGATGGCACCATCTTAGCCGTCCATCTTCTGGTTGATGTAGATGGTGCCACGGGTGTATGATTGAGTCAATTTTCACGCCGTTAGGCTGCGATCGTCGATCCAAATCCATCCATGTGGTCGGATTTGTCGTCTGAAGTATAGATTCACACCATCTTGGCCCTTGATCCTCTAGGGTTCCTCGATCTCTATCTGATGTTACAGATATCCGATTAGGGCGATCTTGGAGTCATTGAACTCCAATCGACTCCCTGATCAGATCCATATGGTTGGATCTTCGATTCGAGGCCTCGATAAATAGTTGCCCTATCCCTAAGCATAAAAGGAGACAATTAACCTCCATTTTACTCAAACTAATCTAAATGTAAGATGATGCATGCTATGCAATATTTATAGTATGTAATGCAATTCTATGCTTAAGAACATGCATAAATAGACATTTTAAGTAATATAAACATGCTTACATCACACCCCCATGCCTATCTTTTGCTAGTCCCTAGCAAAAATTATATGCTATTTATAAAAGAATTAGGTTGGATTATTTGGGCATAAGTTATTTTCAGTCATTAAGAAAATGTTTACTTAGGATCTAAACTTTCAAAGACACAACAGTGCCTGAGTATCTTCCAAAATCCAGACCGCCTCAAGCCCTTGCCTTATTCAAGGAAAATTTTCTTTTTCTCTTTTTCTTCTTTTCTAATTTTTTTTTCTTGATTTTTGAGTTTAGGGTTTAAGAGTGGCTTTCTACGACCATTCAACTCACCCAAGATTTAATGAGAACCCTAAGTTCTAAGCATCTTATTGTGAATGTGACAGACTCGTTGATCGGCAATTAGAATGGACTTTGGGTTTCTACGCGTCTAGGTGACCTTAAAAAGAGAGTTCTGCCTAAAGGTGTATCTTTACAACTGGTAGCTTTCTCCCTACTTTTATTTTCATGGGGTCAACACAAGGGTGAATCCAGTGTATATCTCCTCGGTTTATTCTACTTCTCCACTTCTTCCTAAGTGTTTTGGGAATTTTTAAGTGCATTTCTTGAGCTGGGTTCTGGACAACTGATCGATGAGCTGTTACCACCGACAACTTGCCAGCCATACTCATGTGGTGAAGTGTGGCTTATTTCTTTTATTTTCTTTTTCTTTTTCCTTTTCTTTTAAGTAGGTGACTTCCCTTGTCTAAGATTTACCTAAAGGCAGCAAGAAGAGAATTGTCCAGTGACTGGGCTCTAGACAACCTACCTATGGGCTGTTACCCATGATAACTTGCCAGGCATATCACCCTAGAAGGTTCATTAGCTACCTAATTTCCGTTAAAACTGCCGAACAACGAGTCAGTGAAAAGAAAATGTGTAGATGCTTTAGGCTTAAAGTTCCCTCAAATCAGAGGGCGGGTTGATAAGTCATATGTACTTTTCACCCAAACTTATTTACTCAAATTAAAATAGAATTCAGATTGGTGAGGACTCAAAAAATAAATCCACATTTTAGTAGATACAAGGGCTGATTTAGCCCAAAGACCTGAAGGGTCTTTGTGTTCTGATCCTAATGTAATATTCCCTAAGATTAAAAAGTCCTAATGTCCAAGTATTCCTTCCTAAATCAATTTTTTTTTAACTAAATAAAAGAAAATAAAACGAATCTACGGAGCTAACGAAATAATTCAGCGATGAATATCCACCCCCCCATGCTTATCTAATGTAATGTCCTCATTGTATTAAAAAGACATAAATTAGAGTGGAATAGAGTAGAAAGCACCTGAATTGCGTGAATGTCGGGTTCGCTTTGAGATAAAGAAAAACTGTATATGTGCTGAATTTAGTGCCTTTAGCTAGGCACACTATACAAAGAAGAGAAATAAAGAATTCACAGGTGCAGGTCAGAATCAGAATAAAAAGATGAAACCTCTAACCTACCAGCAGATGTCCAAAAATGTGGAGTAGATTGTGGTGCAGACCCATACCCCATAATCGAGAATATCTAAGGTTCTGGGTAAAAATTACCCAAACCTAAAATCAGTATGCAAGTAGGGTCAGGCCTGCAATTTATGAGGATGCAACCTAAGACCAAAGAGTCAGGTTACAGAGAAATCAAGCTCCAAAGGATAATCAATGAATGTGTGCTTGGGTTAGACATCCTCATAACAAATGTCATAAGGGTCTTGGTTTGATGATGTCAGCTTAATTGGAACCCTTAGACTTGGTCTTCTATTTCCTCCAGAGTTTGCTTCCCAAATTAAAATTTTCCATCTCCTATCCTCCTTCAGAATGTCAAATTCCAAGATTTCCTTCATATTAATCACCCCATCCAAGTCTAAAAGATGTGACTGAACCAAAATTGACTTGGGTCTAATAATCTCAAAAATAGAATCGTCAATAAGCTCAATGGGGTGTAACTGACAATCAGGGCATTAGATTGAATCCTCCAGAAAATGCGATTGCAAATCCATAATGTGAGCCCCAATAAGATCAATTTCCTCAATTATTAGGCTATCAAATGGTCTATCAGATTCCTCAGGCCCAATCGTCTACAGAAATCGTGTTCTGTAAACTCACGTGAGACTTCGCAAATTGAATCTTCACTATCAGAATCAAAGAAATCAAAATCCGTATTAATGTATGTCCCAAAATCATTTGTCACTTTCTGATCCATGGAGACATACGTTTCCTCATACCCTGGCTCAAGGATCTCAGGTGAAGAAATCAGATCATCTTTAATTGGTTGCTTTAATTCAATCTGGTCAGCCTCGTAACGCGTATCCCCCCCAACAGGTGCCTTAGCAGGTTCTAACATGGGCTCTCCTGAAGGGGGTTCATCTTGAGAATCATCCCATGATTGAACTAAAGTAACCACAAATCTCATTCTCAATTTCGCTAACTTCCCAAGTAAAAACTCACTCGAGTTCTTATCCTTAACATCCTAGAGCCAATCCAACAAATACTTGTTCAAATCATCGATCATCTCAATCAGGGGCTCCAATTTTTTAGTGCAAGGTATTGGATGAACTTCTAAAGATTGTATGATATTCCTCAAATTAGCCAGAACCTTATCTTGAACCTAGTTACCCTGAACCAAATGACTTGTTTCAGGGTTGGGCATGTTTGGGTTCAGTACAGAGGAGTTAACGAATTGAGATTCATGATACCCTTCCTGATAATAGGTCATTTCAGATTGTTCAGAAGGTGGTGCTAACCTAAAGGCAGTGTAATCAGAGGATGGGTAAGGATCAGTGTATCCTCCTTTACTATAAAGCGTATTAGGTTGTCCATAAAAGGTGGTGATTTATAATCGATATGGCTCTGAGAAGGATAGAAATCACAATTATAGTGTTCAGGGTTAGACCCTAAACACAGAGATCTGGAACTGTATCCCCAATCCGAGTTATCCCAACTAATTGATTATTGACTACAATACGAGTCAAGATAATCATCATGTTGAGGATAACTCATAACAAGAGGGAAAGAGTAGGAATGTGTATAAAATGTGGAAGGATTCATGATAGACGGGAGGAAGAAAGGCGTCCTGCAATACAAGCAATCAAACCTATCCTTAAGTGGGTTAGCCTAAAGACCAACAGACTTCCAGAACCCATCTTGAGATAAAGAAACGATTTGATCTACTTCTGTCTATTCAATCCAACCAATTAGAAGGAGGGACTGGAGAGAAGGTTCTTCCTTTGGCTTGCGCCTCTGGTTCCTAGTGTACCCCCCAGCCATAATTGTTTGATTCTACCCCCCTAGCTAGACATCAGATTGAACAGTAGAAACAGGCTAATCGAAAATAATCTCGTTCTTGGCTTCGAAGAGAAAGTCGAATCCTTAAGGCCAACATCTACTCTATTTTATTTAGGGCTAGGTTTGAATGTGCTTTGGAATGTGATGGGCCCTTTATCTACGTTGTGCCCTTAATGATTGAGTGTGCATGCACAACCAGTGATTTTCAAGCAAGATTATTTTTGATGCAGTGAATTTTAGGGTTCAAATCTTGCTTAGTAGCTTTTAGGATTCAACTTTAGGTATTTTCAAACAAGTTTTGTTGGCACACCATGTTTTGAAAGCACAGGTGAAGATGTTTTCCTTTAAAACTTAAAAGAATGTGGAGTGCCTGGTAAATCCCTAAGAGTTGAACCTATGTGTCAGCTACTTGATAAGTTGATTTTAATTGAAGTGATGCGGCCCAATCAACTCAAATAATTGATCTATTGCACCAGTTAATTAGGCATACAAGTGATTACCTAATCTGATTTTTACTCAATTATGTGTTTGGATGTGTGTATCAGTTCCAAAGATCGGTTTACCGGTTGAGTTTGAAAATCAGATGAGGTTGTGTACCTCTATGAGATTTTTTATTTTTTTCTCTTCTTAAATGTGGAGGTTGAGGCAAGTGTAGGTGTCAAACAAACAAACAAAACTAACCTTAGAGTTTATAAGAACACCTAGGTTGATTTATGTTTGTGTTAGTACGTGGTGGAATGAAAACTAATGGGTGGGAGGTGGGGGAAAACTTATAGAACCTTCAACAGCACTTTACTCCAATCTACCACTTTTGCTCATCACAAAAGAGTACCTACAATCACAATAAGAAAGGAGAGAAGTGAGGTAAATGATTTGTAAGTAGGAAAACGTGAAAAAAAATCAAAGAGCGTCACCTCCCCGGCAACGACGCCAAAATATTAAAGCTACATGTTACTATGCTATCATATTTGGTTTTGAAAAACCTGTCGTTGTAGTTTGAAAGTGAAGTACTCGTGCTCAATAAATAAAATTTATAATAGAATAGAAGTCTCAGGTCGAACTCAGGGAGGTTGACATTTGATTAGAAATACGTGTTTCTTTTATTTGTCACGAAATAAAATAGCTGATTGGAAATTATCTATCTATTTACAATAAATAGAAGAGACAGAGAGAGTGAATATTACAAACAAAAGCAAAAAGGGATGTAGAATAAACATGGATTTCATTATCAAAAAGTTGTTCGTTACACTACTCATTACGACTAGAAAGTGAAAAATGATTACACAAAAAAGCAGTAAATCTACTCTAGAAAGTAGTTAAAAGAATGGAGAGAGAGATATCCTCCTCGATGATCGCTTGGAGGACGAGTCGGATGAGACGACGCCTGGAAGACGGGGAACAAAGTACAAAGAAGGACGAAGCAGGAAGAATGAGAACGGGGCAGCATGTCACCGGCGTCATGGGATTCGCCTCCAAAATAGGGGCGAAAATTTGACTTTATCTCTTGAGAAGCATCCCGGGTGTGGGGCAAGCTTCTCTTGAGCTTTGGAGAGGGAGAGAAGAGAAGGAAGGGATGAGAGTTTCGTATGGAGGGGGTCTCCTTTTATAATTGCAAGGAGTAAGGGCAATTTGGTCTTTTTAAGTTGAAAATCATTAATTCAGGACCTTTAGTAATGGATAAATCCGTCACTAAAGGTCCGAACGTGGGCGTAGTGGGTGGCGCGTGCACGCCCACTCATCTCCTCCAGCCGCAACGCACATTCACATCCTTCAATTCTCGATCGTTCGATCATGAGATCGAACGGCTGAGAAAGCTCCTCGCCGCGCCTACTCAGTGCATGCATCCGCGTGCGATCCCGCATCTTTGCTGTGCGTCCGATGGCACGTGGGCACTTCAGGCATGTGCAGCCTCTCGATCGCGATCATGCACTCCTCACGCCTACTTTCCCACTCGCGTCCACAGCAAATTGAGGTGCCCGCGGCTTCGAACGGGCGTCCCTTCTTCGTGAAAGCACATTGAACCAACACGCTACAAGCGCGTTTGTGTTGCTCGCTTGATTTGTGCATGCGCACCCCACAAATATTGGATGAGCATCCAACAGTGGAGAAGCAACACTCAGTTGAAGAAGAGAAGATGCAGCAGGTGCATGCGGCCGGTTGGGCGGCTGAGATGGTGCCACATGGCTCCATCTTGGTCGTCCATCTTCTGGATGATGTAGATGGTGCCACGCATGTCGGATTGAGTTCATCAAAATACTCCCTTGCATAATTTTGTTTAATAATCATTTTGGTGCCATTGGAGGTAACTGTAATTATATTCACCAATTTCACTATTTTTAGTGTTTTGTTTTAATTAGTTTTGTTTTCTGTCTTCTTTTCATGTTTACCTTTGCGGGTAATCTCAGGAAGAAGGTGGGTTTTCGTAGTTCTGTTTTCATTATAAGTACCATTGTATGTATTTCTTTTCTTAGTTTTTAATTAGTTTGAATTTTTTCATTTAGTTAGCTACAAAAAATTTAAAAAAAATACAAAAATACATACCTTGCTAACTAGCAATAGCATGATATAGGCATACACTCTTAGGAGTATATTTTATCTGCTAGTTTCTTTCAATCTGACTCGGGAAGTTTTTACTATTTTTCTCGCATCAGTGGGAAAACACAAAAAAAATCGTGTAGATCCCTGTTGTGGAAATAATAACAAGACCACATATTCTCCAAAAATACTTAGAAAGCAATCACTTTTTGAAAAGATTAAGTAAAAAAGAGGAAAATAAAAATTGTGACTTAATCTGTTTGCAGAATGCATGCGGGTTTTATTGCAATCGTCTATTGCATGCTATTGCGCACACAGTGCAATCACTAGAGTCACACGAGTCTGAATTTTCTATCTCTCCTCTTTGCAACTCTTAGGGCTTTGGCAGAAGATCAACAAGTCTGTCTCACTACTAGGGCCTTGGGGAGCCAGCAGTGAGCAATCTCGATCCTTAACCTTAGACCTTTGAGCCTTAAGGATACGCACTTGCATAGACACGAGTTTAGGATCCGTATTTTGATACTGTTAATATACTTGTTTGCATCCAAAGTATTTTTGTGTACTCTAGGAATATCTTCTTTCCTTTGAAAGAAGAGCAAAACCCTTGTTTTTTGCACTGTTTTGCAGGTTTTTGTGTCGCTGTTTTCTGGTGGTGTGAGTGTGCCTTCGCACATTCTTTTCATTTTATGGATGGGAGGCGATCCTTGCATCCTCCTCTTGTAACTCCTTTGACAGGTGATCCTAGACCGGTTGTAGATATGCAACCACTTAAATTCTCGACTGGTTCATCTTTTCATATGGAACAATTGCAAAATCAGAATCCCGAGATCCCTTCTTATGGTCAGGGGGAGATGCCACCTTTTGACGTTCATGAGACACTCCTGAACCAGAATCTTAGGATGCTTGAACAAAATATACAAATTAATCTTTTAACAACAGCCTTAAATAATCTATAGAATCTTCAAACCCGTCCACCTCAACCTGAGGTGGATTTTGATCTTCCTGACTTACCGATCCCTCATCCAAGGCCTCTAGTCAGAGACTACTACAATCCATCTAATGCACAAGTAGAGCCTAATGTTAGGATTCCTATTGGGGAAAATGATCCTGAACTAAAGCCAAACATTATAGGTCTAATCCCTCATTTTCACGGATTTGCATCTGAGGATCCATTTCAACATATTGAAGATCTTAAGGATCTATCTCAAACTCTTGGACCTTGAAATCAAAATAGGGAAATCCTACTTATGAAAATGTTCTCTTTTACCCTTAAAGATAAAGCAGCTTATTGGTATAGAACTATAGCATGACCAATCTCAACTTGGGCTGAACTCGAATATGCATTTTTGAAAAAATTCTTTCCTATTGGTTGAACAAATGCTTTAAGGTGAGCAATCATAACATTTAATCAAAATCAAGGAGAACCAATTCATGAAGTGTGGGAACGCTTTCATGAATTACAAAGGAAATGCCTACACCATGACATCCCTCGTTGGCAACTAATGCATATCTTCTACTATGGATTGCAAGAGGGCATTCGCAATCTAGTCGATGCCGCTTGTGGAGGGAATTTTCTAAATCACGCGTAAAATCCGCTTCAGAATTATTTGAAGGAATGCCGGAAAACTCGATCAATAATGCATCTATGTCGCAATTTACGCGGGGCACGAATACGACTCATCAAAATCCGCATAAGGGCATTCATGAGATCGGTAATCCGTCCAGTTCAAAGGATTTGGAAATTATTGCAAAGAAACTGGACAAAGTCGACATCGTAGCAAAGCATCTCGATGAGGTCCGAAATATGATGAAAACTCTTACACCTCTACTTGCTACGAAAAATCTCGCGTATTCACCTGTTTCGCAAACTTCCACGGGGAGGGAATTTGTGAATAGTCTGGATTCTAGAGATCCATCTTCCTTGGGTATCTTATCACTCCTGCACCAACCCAAGCAAGGACCTTTGTCCCACAATCTTTCCCATCTTTTTCCCCATCTCTTGTTTTTGTGGAAAACACACCCTATCCTTTAGATTTAAACACCATTCAAGGATATGCACCAAGATCAAACCCATATTCAAATTCCTATAATCCTGGATGGCGTAATCACCCCAATTTCTCTTCGTCTGACCATTCACAAAGACCATCATATTCGACTCAGACAAGGCATGACCTGCCTACATTGTCATTTTAGCAACATAATGCAAGGCCATTTTATGCGGGTTTGCAAAACCCCATAGGGCCAAATAGAGATTCATAGCTTGACCAAATTTTGAGAGCAGTGACTAAGAGCCAGTAACAAAATGCTGAGGCTCTTGCTGAAGTCCAACGGCAATGTTTGGCACAGTTGGCTGACCTTAGGGGCCAAATCATGCAGTTAGCTAAATCTCGTCATCTAGGGGCCATTCCATCCCAGCTAATTCCAAACCCTAGGAATATCTAGTAGAGACAACACCCAAGAGTGCAAAATCCAAATCAGGGACATGTCCATCTCCATAATCAATTACCCCTAAATCCAAATCTAAATCAAAATCCGAATCCACCCTCTGCTAATCATGATTTTGAGTATCTTAATCAACAACGATCATTTTCAAATCAACCTTTGAATTCTAATTCTTCTTTCCAAAATCAAAAAGCATCTTGTTCTTCATCAGCTTCCTCTTCTCATGCAGGTATTAACTCTGTTACAACTTGCCGTGGAACTTCCACTAGGGATCCAGTCTGTCCAAGAAACCTATCCGAAGACCTTAGTACATCTGGAACGACCCCTGCTTCTACACCTGAAAGAGGTACAAAACCTAATCCCGCAATTTTCGCTAATTTCAGAGATCCGAGAAATACCTCAGTAGAACAGGAAATCCATGCCCCATTCCCTGAAGCTTTGAAGAAGATTAGGAAACAAAAACAACCTGTTACATTAGATGAAGATTTAATTAAAATTTTTGAACAGGTGAACATTAATATCCCACTCCTAGATGCTATCAAACACATTCCGACTTACATGAGATTTCTTAAGGAGTTGTGTACTCCTAAGCGTAAGTCGAAGAAAGGAAGCACTGTAGTACTTTCAGAGCATGTGAGCTCTATAATTTCAAGTACGCTTCCTCTAAAAAGGAAAGATCCAGGATCTCCATTTATTTTCTGTATAATTGGGGGTCAGTGTTTTGATAGAGTCATAGATTTAGGAGCATCTATTAACTTCATTCCTTTATCTTTGGTAAAACATTTCAAAATAGAAAACCTTAAGTCTACCAACGTGACTTTACAATTAGCCGATAGATCTATTAAGTCACCTAAAGGAATATTGGAAGATGTAATTGTAAGAGTTCAGGATTTTTACCTCCCAGTAGATTTTATTGTCCTTGATATAGAAGTACCTGAATACATTAGTCACACCACAATTATCTTAGGGAGACCCTTTTTGGCCACTGCAAAGGCCAATATTGATTGTGAATCTGGAAAGATTGAATTGAAATTTGGGGAGAAGACAATTAAGTTAGATATATTTAGAGCTTCTAGTAGATTGGATTGTGAATGGATTGAGGAAATCAAATCTATTACAGCTTTTGAGAATGACATTAGTTCCTTTGAACTAGGGAGCACACCTTTTGATATCCCATACCCTCAAAGCAACGAAATTCTCTTATTAGAATCTTTACTCAATCCTGAATCTGAATCTTATGAATCATCTAACACACTTCTCGCAATCAAAAATCCCACCCCAAATCCTACTGTTGATTCTACTCCTATACTAGAATTGAAACCATTGCCTGATAATCTTAAATATGTCTATCTCGAATCTGATCAAACATATCCTGTAATTATCAACTCTCATCTTTCTTAATCACAAGAATCCAAATTGATCAAGGTTCTTCGAGATCACAAGAAGGCAATTGGGTGGACTCTACATGATCTCACAGGGATTAGCCCCAATTTTTGTACTCATTGCATCTATATTGAAGATGGGGCACCGCCTTCAAGAGAAGCTCAAAGACATCTAAATCTGAATTTAAAGGAGGTCGTGAAGAAAGAAATAATCAAGTGGCTAGATGCTGACATTATATATCCCATATCTGATAGCCCTGTGGTGAGTCTAATTCAAGTGGTACGTAAAAAGGCAAGACTCACCGTAATCAAGACTGAATCTGGAGAAACCATTCCAACACGAATTGCGAATTTGTGGCGAGTTTGTATTGATTATCGTAAGCTGAATACTGTTACAAAGAAGGACCATTTTCCTTTGCCATTCATTGATTAAATCCTTGAGAGATTAGCTGGTAATAGGTTCTGCTTTTTAGATGGTTACTCCAGATATAATCAAGTAGCAATTTATCTTGAAGATCAAGAGAAAATAACTTTCACCTGCCCCTTTGGAACTTTTGCTTTCTGAAGAATGCCATTTGGGCTTTGGAACGCACCCACGACTTTCTAGCATTGCATGTTAGCCATTTTTACTGAAATGGTGGGTGAATTTATGGAGGTTTTTATGGATGATTTTGTAGTCTTCAGGGAAACATTTGATATTTGCCTGGATAATTTGTCGAAGGTTCTTAAGAGGTGTATTAGAGTAAACCTTGTCCTTAGTTGGGAGAAGAGCCATTTTATGATTCCAGAGGGCATCGTACTTGGCCACCTTGTGTCTGAGAGAGGTATACAAATAGATCGAGCTAAGATCAATCAAATTACAAATCTTCCAATTCCTGACTCAATCAAAGGCATTATATCATTTCTTGGGCATGTGGGATTTTATAGGAGATTTATACTTGATTTTTCAAAAATTGCCCGACCACTCACAAACCTCCTCACAAAGGATGCTACTTTTGAGATGACTGAGGAGTGTATTTCATCATTTGAAACATTGAGAGATAGAGTTACACAGGCTCCGATCTTGCAACCACCTAATTGTGATTTACCATTTGAAATCATGTGATGCATCAGATTATGCAATAGGAGTTGTTTTGGGACAGAAAATTGAGAAGAATCTGGTAGTAATTTACTATGCTAGTAAAACCTTGAATGAGACACAAAGGAATTACACAGTTACAGAGAAGGAATTACTAGCAATAGTATTTCGATTAGAAAAGTTCTGATCTTATATGCTCGGATCTCAAATCATTGTGTACTCTGATCACTCAGCTATCCGACACCTTCTACCCAAAAAGGACACGGAACCTAGGTTGATCAGATGGATCTTGCTTTTGCAAGAATTTGACCTAGAAATTCGTGACAAGGTGGGTCGATAGAATGTTGTTGCCAACCATCTTTCCCACCTTCCTTCTGATACTATTGAATCATCTCCTCCAATTACTGAACACTTTCCTTATGAACATCTATTGACTATATCCTCAGATGTTCCTTGGTACGCAGATATTGTTAATTATTTGGTTACACATCAATTCCTGGCAGGCTGGGACGGGAATCGCAAATCACGACTCAAAGCAGAAGCCAAATACTATTTCTGGGAAGTTCCGTATCTTTTTCGACTTTGTAATGATCAAATCATCAGATGTTGTGTCACTTCTTCTAAGATTGATTATATCCTATCTTTTTGTAATGACCAAGCCTGTGGTGGTCATTTTTCTAGTCGAAAGACCGCTGCAAAAATTCTGCAATGCAGGTTTTATTGGCCCACATTATTTGCTGATTCACAAACATATTGTAAGGCATGTAGTCTCTGCCAAACTCTTGGTGGCATGTCACGAAAAGACATGATGCCTCTAAACCTGATTATGGTCTGTGAAATCTTTGATATTTGGGGCATAGACTTTATGGGTCCGTTTCCATCCTCTTTTGGCTTCAAATACATTTTACTTGTTGATTATGTTTCCCATTGGATTGAAGCCATACCCACGTGCACAAACGATCATCGAGTTGTCATTCCTTTTATACAGAGTCATATTATCGCTCGTTTTGGTGTACCTCACACAATTATTTCTGACGGCGGTTCCCATTTTATTAATGCCCAGTTTAGAACTTTACTTAGAAAATATGGGGTTACACATCGTATTTCTACACATTATCATTCCCAGACTAATGGGCAAACTGAGGTCACTAATTGGGACATCAAAAAGATCCTTCAAATGACAATACAACCCAATCGGAAGGATTGGTCTTCCCATTTAGATGAGGCTTTGTGGGCTTATAGGACTGCCCACAAAACACCAATAGGCATGTCACCATACAGACTTATTTACAGAAAACCCTGTCATCTTCTCGTAGAAATTGAACATAAGGCCTATTGGGCAATTAAAGCCTATAATTTAGACCTCGCGAAGGCTGGTGAACATCGTAGGTTGCAACATAGCGAACTTGAGGAATTGCATCATGATTCTTATGAGAGTTCAAAGCTGTGTAAGGAAAAACTTAAAGCCTTCCATGATAGATATATTTCCCGCAAATCTTTTACACCTGGTCAGAAGGTGTTACTTTTTTATAACTGTTTGAAGCTCTTCCCAGGGAAACTTAGGTCTAAATGATAAGGGCCATTTATTGTTGTTAGAATCTTCGACAATGGAGCTGTCGAAATCACTGAACCCAACAAGGATCGACCCTTCAAAGTTAATGGTCAATGTTTAAAACCTTTCTTAGAATCACATCCTTTGGGTCTTGTTGGAGAATGTTACACGCTCCATTAGGGTTTGCCACCATCCATCCATTTTGTACATAGTTGTTTCCTGCTTTCTACACTTTTATTTTCCCACACTTTTTCTGATTTTTCACTTCATCTTATACTGATTACCTTCATTTAGTCTGACTATCCACTTTGACCTTTGGTCAAACTTGAAATTGTCCGCATACAGATCTGTGATCTCCTCTATCCAACTTCTTCCATCACCCTATAATAAATGAAGAGTAATATCTTTTCACACTTCTTACAATGAGGACATTGTAAAATCTTGGCTGGGAGGGTGTGAAGTGAAATTTTCATCTCAAGTGTATGTGTAAAGAAAAGATATAAAAAAACACATAAAAATTAAATATCCACAAAAATTTTTAAAAATAGAAATACAAAAATTATAAAAATTTCAAAATAAAAAATTCCATAAAAATTTGAAAAATTTTGATAAAAATTCATAAAAATTGTAAAATTTTATAAACATAAAAACAAAAATATATAAATACAAAAATTTGAAAATTGAAAATTTATAAAATTAATAAAAGGGGTATATTCATCTAGAATAAAGAAGAAAAGAAGAAAAATATATATATTTATATTAATATTAAGACCTTAATTTTTCTTTTACGTAAGAAACTAAAAAATATATATAAAGAACATATAGTGTATATATATAAGAGCATTAAATTCTTATTTAGATTTTTACTTATAACATTTTGTAAAAACACACTTTTCTTTTCAAAATTTTTAAACAAGATTTTATTTGAATTAGAATCATTAAACTTTTTAAGCTTTATTTTTCTATTCTTACCCTGAAATTAAGAAACTAAGGTGTATTAAGTTTTAAACTTAAGTTTTGAAATTAAATTGTAACTTTTTAATCAATTAGATTAAGTAATCCTTTTGCTTTTTGAATATTTGATTTTATCATAAAGTTAAGTAAAAAGGCAAGATATTCAGAGTTAATTAAGTAGAGAGTTAGTATAATTTTAGTCTACAAGTCTTTTAGGCTAGAGGACATTTGACTAGACTTGGTAATTTTTGTCTTGACAAGATCCTATAGGAGGAAACTAAAAATTTAAAGAACATGAGAGTGAAGGGCTTTGTTGTCCAAGCTCTGGTTTGAGACTAAGTAACCTAAACATCTAAAATTCACACACATAGAATTGTCTTATTGGCATCTGAGACCACGAAAACACAAAGGTTAAGAGATCGATTCTGAATCCTCTTTAGTCCAAGGATTTGCACAGGGCAGTTCTTGAAAGGGTGAAGGATGTGCCACTCACCTAGAAGAAGGATTTGGAGAATAAAGTTAGTAAGAAAAATGAGAAGGGGAAAAAAAAGTAAAAAAATAAATAAAAACCCTGCAGTTAAGTGCCTTGTTACAAATGGGTACTTGTGCAGTTTTTACATAAAAATAAAGCATCTTAGTATAAATGGATGCTACCCTTCCTTCCATCAAATAAAAGAACACCTCGCTACATATGGGTGTTCTAACCTATAGAAAAAGTTGAAAAAATATGGAGATAAAAAATTAGGAATAAGAGACCCAGTGGTCCACCGGGGGGATATACACAAAAAGTGTTAACCTTGTGATAGAAAATCAGTGAGGAGAAAGCAACCAAACCTGAGTAAGGCCAATCGAAAGGCTTGAATTGGAATAATCTAGATTGGAAGTTGATGTCTTAAGATCTGGATTTTTGCAACTTTGGATGCCTTTAGGACAACTCTCTTCACAAAGCACAGATGTTTTAAAATCATAGCTACTGAACCTTGGTATTGGGTAATGAATCCTAAGAAATCAGGTTTTGAGGGTTTGCAGTTGAGACCTAAAGGAGAAGAATTGACAAAATCCTAGGTCTAGAATTTGTCCTCAGTGCTGTAGGCTAGTAGATTAGAGTTTTACTACTCTAAGTTTAATTAATGATGAATATCTGGTTAATTTGCTTAAACTTATATTGATAAAAATCAAATATCTTAAACAAAGGATTAACTTAAGCCTATTGAGTTTTTGAGTTAAAATTTAATTTCCAACTCAGGTTTTTTTTTCTTAAAACACTTTGTATTCCAAGTTTTCAAGGTTTAGGAATGGTTACAAAGAATAAAAGATTTTTGACATTCTAATTTTTTATAAAATTCTTATTAACACTATTTCAAATAAAGTGTGTTTTGAAAATGTTTTGAGTATAAGTCTAGGTAAGAAAACTTTCACAGAATTCTCTGTATATTACTTATTTATATTAAATCTAAAAATTCTCCGACCTAAGCTTTCTTCTACTTGGTTCTTATTTATATTAATTTAAACCCAAGTGCCTTAAATCATCATATTCTTAGTTAATTTTGCTAGGGACTAGCAAAACTTTGGCTTGGGGGTATGAGAAGAAGCTCATCATGGTCTCTAATTACCCCTAATTAACTAGGCTAGTTAATTAGCTAGAAATATGTGAATATATGGGTTAATTATTAAATACGGGATAAATAGTAAAGGACCTTAAAATAAGTTTAAAATGCTATATTATCATCCAATTAATATTATTAATAATCTAATTAATAATTGGGCTCGAAATATTATTAATAATTCATCCAATTAACGAGTTAACTAACATAAATACAATTTATACCTAAGTATATAATAACTTAAGTAACATTACTTAATTAAATAAATTAATCTAAAAAGTTCCAAAATGTAAATTCAAGGTCTAAATATAGTAATTGTCTTATTTATAATCATATATAAAAAATTGAAAAAAGATTTAAATCAAAATAAAACTTGAAAACCTGACTTTACATTTTGGTCCTTACATTTTATATCAATTGGGCCCTTCTTTTCCACTTAGGTCCTTAGGTTTCATCACAAACAAGTCCCTGGAATTCTTCTCCTTCTCTTCTTCACCCGTCTGGATGGCTGACAACTAAAGGTGCAGCCACCGCATGATCATCGCCAATCCGACATCATCTCTTCTTCTCTAAGCTCCTGGAGCTTGCGCTCACCATCCCATTTTCATCTATCGGTCTGGATGATGCCTATATCCTATTTTAAGGATGGAGATAACCTCACCGGCATTGGAGAAGACGTCGGTGGTTATCCTCCTCCAAGCCACAAATCCATCCAAATTCCATCTTCTTCTTAGTCGTCGTCGACGATAAACACCCCCTGACACCCTTGATTTCCACTAAGTTGGCTCTTTTGCCTCTTCTTCACTGACTTGACCCAATAGGCTAATCTCTCCAAAACTTCGGCGAACTTCCACCACCTCATCCAACTTCCTCCATCCATCTTCAACAGCTCTGGATCTCCACCGAAGTCAGCCACATCTTCTGACAAGTGCTAACTAAGGAGCTCTCCTCTGCTTCACCTCACAACTACCATCGGAGATCTTTCGACAACCCTCAGATTTCCTCCTCCGTCATGAGCCGTCGATGGAGATCATTTAACCTCTTCGTCCAGGTAACAGTATGCTAGGAGTAGGAGTAGGAGTAGGTTAGTTTAGTTAGTTAGTTAGGTAGCCTAGATAGCCGTAATGTTAGATTTAGATTTTGTCTTCCTCAACTTCGGCGAGCTCCTTGAGCTTGTCAGGAGCATTAATTTTTTATTTTTAAGCCACTATCAACATTCTTCCATCTTCCATGATCAATTCTATAGCCATGAATTACAAATTTGAACACTAATTCACCTAAAACACTTCCACCTCCACCGACTACTTCTGCTGTCTATGGCTGCAGTAGTTGAGCTAATTTCCACCTTCGTTGGGTCCTCCATCATCTTTTCATCACAAAAGGATCCTAAATCTCACTTTAAGTCGAGTAAATACCACATATAACTTAAACTCCCAAATCTAATTAATCTCCTGAGCTCGTTGTCAATGGCGACTCAGTATTAGTTGAAATCCTTAATTATATATATATTTATGATCGCAAATATCTGTTGACATATTTTCTCCACTCAATTGAGTGGGAAAGCAAGTCCTGAGCTTAATCCAACTCAGACTTGTTTAAAATTGTATCCACTGTTAAATTTGTATTCTAATGATCAATTGAAGGAATTAACTTGATCCTGAGGTTCCCTGTGACCTCAGGAATCTTTTCAAATCATTAATGGCACAAATTCTCATTCTGTATAGAATTTTCTCTTTTTCTGGACTCATAGGACCTCCGGTGAGCTCTGACGAGTCAAAACTGATCTTCAACCTACAGAACTTGGTGAAAAACTCCAGATCAATGAATTAAGGTTTACTGATCATTCTGAGGAATTTTATTTGAGAATTGAATGTTTGGAGCTTGAGTTAGGTCTTCATCTTCTCCAACTCTGGTAGTGTTGGAGAAGTTTGACAGTTAGATTTAAGATGCAATTAATAGGTCTAGAGGCTTCAGTGCTTTGCACTGAACTCATTTCCATACTTAAGTCTCTGTAACAACCTCTGGGATGTTCTGACGAAGAAACCACTTTAGAAGCTCAGGCGACGAGCTTGAAACCTTAGGAACTTCAGTCAAAACACCTATTCAAGGTTCTAAGCTTGTTTCTGAGATTGAAAGGATGATGTTTAAGGTGTTAATTCCCTAAGAAAAGATTTAAAATAGAAAGTAAAAATTTGAGCTTAGCAGTCAAACTTGAGTTTGATTCTTTGATTATGGATTCATTATGGTGCATTGATGAGTTTAAATTGATTCTGAGATGTTTGTGAATGATTTTAAAGAGTTTTGGTTGAGGTTTGCTGTATAATTCAATTGAATTGAATTTCTGCCAGTTTGGGTTATTTTTGAACCCAAACTGATGGTAGTGGATTTTTTATGAGTTTTGATTGCAAATTCTACCCAGATGAGTTGGTAACAACCTCTAGAAGTTGTTTTAAATGATTAAACAAGTCATAAGTTGTATGTTAGGACATTTTCATGTATGATTTCAAGGTCCTGAAGCTTCCAGAGAAGCTTTGAGCTTCTGTACACATCCTGAAGCTCCTAAAAGCTTAATAACCACACCAGCAGCTGCGGAATTAACTTCCTAACCCATTTAGAACTTCAACTGGAAGTGAAAGTCTAGTCTGTGGACTTTATATCCTTAAATCCATTTTCCAAGCTAAAATGAATGTAGAAAACCAGTACCTTTACCCTTCAAATCAAAGAGCATAACTTCCCCTTCTCATTAAATTGACACTTCAATCTTGTAGAGCAACCCAAGAGCTTTCGAACAAGCTTTTATTTGCTTGAAATAGAGCTATGAGCTGTTGGGAATCGACGTTTGAAGTTTGCTCTGGAAGGGGATAAGATAGTCCCACATCGAGTATTTCTAAATAGCCGCTTGAGTATAAAATGATTTTGTTCTATAGGCACTTTAGTCATCAAGCGCATGGCGCACGGTTACCGATTGAGCATTGAATGAGCATTGTGTGTGTGTGCACGTATGTGCCTGCGAGTGTGTGTGTGCCTGTGGCAAGCGAGTGTGGGCCTTAGGAGGGCGTGTGCGAGGCCTGGGAGGGCGTGAGCCGGTTTGGCTCGAATCTATGAACCGAAAATAAACTGAACTAAATGAATCAAGCTTGGACCTAGTAGGGTCTGGTCCCATCCTGCGAAGGGTGCTATGTGTCCCTGAATGGTCCAAGCTGCCATTAAATAGACCAATTTTTGATTGAAGAGAAAATAATTGAGTTCCGTTCATAAGGAGGAAAAGCTAAGGCTCAGGCTAAGGAAAATGCTAAGGAGAAGACAAAGAAAAGGAAGAAAGGTTGAATGCTAAGGGCTTAAGAGGAACGCTAAGGCTCAGAAGGCAAAGGAAAGATGATAAGGAAGATGTTAAGGAAAAAGAAGGAGCAAAGCAAAGGAAAGGAAGAGAAGAAAGAGAAGAAAGACAGGGAGAGTTCGTAAGAGAAAAGATGAAGCAGGCACTAAAGAGACAAGGTAGAGAAGAAGAAAGGAAGAAAAAAAAAAAAGAAAAAGAGCTTGAGAAAATAAGAGAAAGAATAAAGAGAAAGAAAAGGAAAGGATTAAGAGAAGATGAAAAGATAAGTAAAAAGAGAAAAAGAAAGGTAAAAGAAGAAGAGAGAGAGGCTGAAGAAACAAAGAGAATAAATGCTTTACTTTCTTGCATTATTTTTAATTCTTTTTTAGTTTAATGTTGTAATAAGGCATATTTCAATTAGAAAAACTTTCTATTGCATTAATTTCTTTGAAATAAATAGAAATTAACATGTTTACTTGTTATTAAAGAAGATCATTTGTGTAAATATATTTTCTTATGGAATTTTTCATATTTCTTAAAGTTCATGTTGTTAAAATTAAACTTAATTATACCTCCTATGAGTAGCTTAAATTGATTGGTGAAGTTTGAATAAATTATACCTCTCAGTGAGCGACCTGGACTCAACCAGTTAAAAGAAATAAAATCTAAAATGTTAGGTTAACTTGACCCTATACTACTCAACCGGCACAAATTCGACGCATCAGTACATCACCTCTAGACCTCCCTAAGGACCTAATTAGGCCCTTACTAAACCTAATTGACTTAGATCTTAGTCAATTCCATCAGCCTATTCAACTAGACTCAATGAGTCTAATTGAGCCCTAATCTTAACACACATTGTCCAATTGGACTTAGTGCAATTGGACTCAGTGAGAGTCCAATTGACCTAGACCTAACTTAATTGAGTTATTTTACTCTCAATTAGGTTTCCACACACCCTATTAAACTTGTATTAAGTTTAGTTGGACTTTACCTTAGTGAATTAGGGTTTGCAACCGTAATTTGAGACCTAACCTAGACCTAAACCCACTAGAACCTAACCTAATCAACCTAGCCACCTAAGTTTCGACCCACACACACCCACACACACCATCCACACAAAAATAACTAGCCTAGAGTTCTCTACAACTTTATACCATGTGTTGTTGCCTTGTTTGCTAGAATTAGCAACCAATAGCCATTCAATTTCTAGATCCACATTTGGTGGATCTAAAAACCACCATGCATCCTCTCTCTCACTCTCCCACGAGCTCCCACCATAGGCCGCTCTATAGAATTCCATAATTCTCTAGAGAGCTTCGCTTAGGTCTATAAAAAGACCTAAGGGGTGGCACTTTGGACCTATTCACTCTTTGGCTCCATTTTAGCTTAGCTTCATTCCACCTCCACTCCAACTTCATGAGTAGCTTCACCATGGCTATCGCCATCTCCACTCAAAGATGTTGGATCACCTCCTCAACCTCTCTCCAAGGGTCGACCTAAGCAAGATTTGGCCACCCCTCCTCCTCTCAACCAAGTTAAAGGCCATCGGAGCCCACCACTGAATGCCCTCAGTTTTGATAGATTAGATTATAGTTCTTCATAGTTTTACTGCTTTATTTACTGCTTAATAGTGTAGCTCTATATTCTCCCCCAATGATGCATGCATAATGCCCCCTTAGATTCATGTATGCAATCGTTTTCTGCTGGCTAGATTTATGTTTTCAAGCATTCCTCTACAAGCTTTCCATGAGCTTTATGTTGCAAACAATATCATAAATCAAAGAAAATCCTTTTCTATATATATATATCTATGTGCAAAAATCACCATGAGCCTTGTTGCAATAATATTTTTGTGTGATTAAAGTTGCCTGCTCTTAATTATTATCTGTTGCAACTAGCATGTCAGTACCTGAAAATATCAAGGATCTAACTATTAACGCATTTTCCGTAAATAGCCATCACATAACTAGAATTGTGTGTACTGAAATTCACACTTTCATGTTTGTTATCTACCTAGCACGTGCGCACGTAATTAGGGTTAATAATGAAAGTGGCCGAACATTGATTCAATGATTAGAAACCAGTGTGCACTTTTAAGCAAGTAGAGTGAGCGAGATTGATTTCAAATCTACATTTCCATAAATGCCTCCTAGAGACGAACAACTAGGACTCCAAGTCTCGTTATCTTTATAAATTATTTTTGACGAGCGCTTTCACGCACTATACTACAATGAGATCTATGTTTTCAAAACACAGGCAAGAACCAATCCTTGTCAGAGGGGCATGAAAAAAAATGGTGTCATTTATGACAACTAAGGTGAGGGATGCACCCGGGTCCTTTTTTGTGAGAGGCAACTTGCTCTGAACAACTGAGCTTGTTATCTTAGAAAGGACCACCCTTCCTAGATTCTGAGCCTCCCCTAGTGGAGTAAACTTTTCTTTCAAAAAATTAGCAAATGCAGGGGTGGCATCTAGGAGGGGGATATTCTTCTCGAGTTTCCCAAATAACTCCAAAAGATCTTGGTGAGAGGACTCTGATTTCTGATCAAAAAGATTGGATGGTAGTGTTTGAGAGTGAGAAATAGGATTTGAATCAATTGTTTTTGGTATTTCTTTTTCTTCTTCCTGAGTAGGTTTAGGAGAGTTGATTTGCATAGGTTGAGAGTGGGTTTCATCAATCTAATTTGAAGACCCTAAATCAGCAGTGGTTTTCCCACTTCTCAATGTAACTGCATGTGCAGTTTACTTATTATTTGGACGAGGTGGGGGGGTCTGTTGTTGATAGAAACCAGGAGGCTGAATAGTGTGGTTTTGATGTTGGTGTCCACCTAGGTGTTGGTTCCTGTGATTAACAAAGTTTGGTGTGGGCTGGGATGGTGAGTGTCCTGCAGGTCTTTGGTTTGAAATAACCCCAAATTGACCATTGAGATTATTAATAGCATGGGTTATTTCTGTTGTTTTTCTTTGCATATCCTGCAGGGTTTTCAACATCTGGGCATTGATGTCTTCTTGAGATGGCCCATATTTCTAAGTTGATTTTGAACCATGCCCTACAAATGAGTTTTGTTGTTGGTGAGGAACCGGATTAGTCCAGGATTGAGCCGGATAATTCCTCCAATTAAAGGAATTTTGCAATTGCTCCTAAAAGGTGGAGACATTTTTAGTGGGGTAATGATTTGGATAAGTATAACTCCCCGTTGAACCATAAAAAGCCTCAGAATAATGATTATACTTAGCACGGGTTGTATTCAAATTTTATCTCTTTGGGATGTGAGAAGGGGTGATATGTGAAATGTGTGGAGCTTAGGTAGGTGTGGCAGGACTCCCTTGGTTGGCTAGGTTTGTTAAATCCTTATGCAATTGTTATTGCTTAACTTGTAGCTGTGCCATAATGGAGTAGAAATTAGGTAGGGGGACTGATTAAGAAGCTCTTTGGTGGAAAGATTGGGGAAAGAATAATTAGCTTGTAGGCTAAAGTACCAATTTTGATTTTCCATTTTTAAAGAAGAGGAAAAATGCAAGAAAAGTCTTTTTGAGGAGGTAAAAATCAAGTGGTCCATCCAAGTGTAGAGTTTTGGATTGCTACCCGTGAAAAATGGAAGAAATACAAAGGGAGGAGAAGAGATGGAGATGAGAGAATGTGTGCAAACAAGCAATCAAAATTCTGGACCTAACTTAAATATGACTCCCTAAAAATAACCTAAGACTTGGTCTACCTAGGAAAAAAGTAGTCAATAGTGAATACCCATTCTGTCAACAAATCTAGCCAAGTTGTTTAAGGGGAGGTTTGGGCCCAAGCATTTCCCAAGAAAATCCCCAGGTGCTTGTACAAGCCTGCTCCTGGTCATTTGACACGGCCCCTCAGCCTAAACACCAGATATAGATGACAGAATTGATATTAGCTAAGAAAAACTTAAGACTTAGATAGCAAGCCTAGGTTGATGAACCTTAGGGGTCAAATTGCTACAGATTTTAATTAGGTCTAGGATACTAAAGTGCACATGGAATGTGGAGAGCATAGATTGGGTTATTGACCTATTATTTGATTTTTTTGTGTGTATGCAGGAATTGGAAAGTGGTTCCAATTTCAAACAAGTTGTCACAAAATATTGATGTATTTCTATCTTTTAAAATTGGATTTAAGTTAGTGTGTTTTAGGGTTCCTTCTTAAGAGTTCAAACAAGTTTTTGGGATTCCACAAACAAAATGAAATCAAGTTGTATGGGTTGAGATCAATTTCCTTTTAGTGGTTTGTCCCTAAAAATGGAAAAGAAACCCTAATCCAATTGATACTCGGATAGAAATTTAACTACCAATGGATCTTTTTAGGTTTTTTGTATTAAGCACTGACCCAAATAGATCAAACAACACACCACTTTATGGAGAATCAAACAAGGACTCTAGAAAAGATTTTTTTAAGATTTTAAAATTTCTTTTGGTATTTATTTTGAATTTTTATTCATGCTAGTGTCAAAGTCCAGAAATGACACCCCTAAATATTTTTGACCTTTTAGTATCACCACCAACCACAAAAAATTTTGCTAATTTTATATGATGTGTATAATTTCACAAGGATTCCAGAAAGAAAATTTCACGAAAATTGGATAAGCAAAAAAATTCTAAAAATTCACGGACAGTAGCAAAATAGGAAGATTAGAGGGTGTGACCCCTATGTAGTCCACGAATTTTTGAAAATTAATTACAAATCTAATTACTCTAATATTTGGAATAAATTTTCCCTACTTTATTTAGAATCAATAGGTGAAATTTTATGATTTTCAGAAGCTTGTGGTGTCAGGAATTGATTTTTCAAGTCTGGACAGAAATCTGGACACGAAAAATAGAACACCAACACTTGAAGTGGTGTTTAATGAAGCATACAAGCAAACATTGGATTTTAAATTTCACCACTCCACTTAATTAAGATATTTAAGGTCCTGAAAGCCAAGTTTAATATTTTTTGATAGTTTTTAAGGATAAATGTGATAAGAAAGGGAGAACCAACAAAAAATTGTGGGAAGAAAAGGAACTTTTGAGCTCTTACTTTCAAATTCCTGCTTCCTTCCTGCAGTACCTGCACACACAAGAGAAAAGAAAGAGAAGGGGATGAGATCCACTTCAAGCAAGAGAAAAATTGATTAAGCAAAGCCGTGCCTCCCTAGCAATGGTGGCAAAAAGTGATGTGAAAATAGTGTGCTTTGTAATTAGGGTTTTTTGAGTCGTTGTAACACACAAAATTGCATATGCTTTTAAAATTTATAAATTAGATAGGGGAGTATCTAGGGTCGTCCAAGGAGGCCAAATGTTTTCAAAATTTTATCTTTTTCTTGGAAATTGAACTCAACTTTCTTTTTGGTATTTTATATATATGATTTTTATAGGTTTTGAAATTCTCTATACTAATCCACTACACTACTATTATAGTGACAAGTAGAGCCTCTCCCTAAGCTCACTCTAGGCATGTGGAGGCCTAGAATAATTAGGGAGAGGGAGTAAAAAAAGCTAAACAAGAATTCTACAAGACTATGCAACAAAAAGATTAAAGAAGGCAACTTTGATTTAAAGGGAGAGTGTTTTACAAAAACCCTAGTAGATGAGCGCTTCTGCTACTAGATAATTGCAACAAATAAAATAAAGCACAGGTCCTCATGAATTGTTGGTGAAGAGGGGAAGCTCCTTGCTCCAAGCTTAGTGGCTCCTAGGCTTGAAAAGGGCTCCTCCTTCTCCTTCCTTGAGATGCTCCTCCAAGGTGGAAGCTACCACCTTCAATGATCTCCTTCAAGGGTGGGTGTGCACCACCCTTGCCCCTCCTTGCCTGGCCGTCCTCCTAGTAGGGGACTGCTCCTCCTCCTTGGCGTGGCACAAGGGAGAAGAAAAAGGGGAAGAAGGCACCAAGGGGGTGGGTAGGATGCCCCCTCAATCTTCTCTTCTTCTTCTTCTTCCTTGGCCTTGAATTATGGTGGGTATATGGTAGACTAAACTCATGGAGGATGGAAATTATGTGGTGGTAGGGTAGGGTATTTATAGGATGTGAAGGGGGCTGGTTATGGTGTTTTTTTGGGGGGAAATGAAGGGGCGCTTGGATATTTTTGGAGGGAAAAATGGGAGGGAAATGAAGAGGTTCCTTGGTTTTCCCTCCAAAAATACTTTCTAGAGGGTATTGATTTTGGAGGGAAAAAAATGGAGGGTGGAGATGGGTTTTGATGGTAGATGTAGGGAGGTGATGGAAGGGATAGTGTGCACCAAAATAAAGTAGGAGTAGGTGGTCTTTTTGCTGGAGCTTAGGTAGTAGGGTAATAGGGCAGTAGGTTTTGGTGCCATATAGGAGGACTAGCTAAGCTAAGCTAGCTTAGCTACCTTAGCTAGAAGGGAGTAGGGTTGGAGGCATTTGGAGCTAGGGTTTTGAGGGAAAAGAGCTGGAGGTAGTCATCTTGAGCTGCACTGGAGCTGGTGGTTGCTGAAGAGACTTGCAAAGAGCTACCTTAGCTAGCTTAGCTTACTAGTTCTTTGATAGCTGCTAGGCCAAGCTAAAGCAGGCTAGCTTCTGCTGAAAGGTGCTGAGGTGAGCCGGGTCTGATGCTCCTGGGGAGGACCTAGCTAGTTGATGTAGCTAAGGTAGCTTAGCTTAGCTAAGTTGAGCTAAGCTGAGTCCCCAGGAGCTAGACTTGAGCTTCCTGAGCTAAGTTGAAGTCATCTTCATCTGGCTAGAGTTGAGTGGAGCTGGATGTAGCTGGTCCTTAGCTGAGGCGAACTCCAATCAACTTAGTTGAGCTAGCTAGAACTCCCTATGAACTAATGGGAGCCGAGATGAGCTAGATTTAGCTAAGTTGAGCTGGATCTAAGCTGACCTGAGCTTGGGTGAGCTAAGATGAGCTCTCTTGAGTTGCCATTCAGCTAAGATGAGCTGAATGGAGCTAGGATTAGCTAACCCTAGTTCAAGTGAGCCGGATCAAACTAAGTTCCAGCTGGTTTGAGCTTCTCCTTCAGTAGTTTCCTTCCTGAGTGCTAGGTTTCTAAAGATCTTCCAATCTGCTTATCCCTAACACTCACAAAAATATATCAAAAACACAATAAGAAATGCGATGCATGCCTAGCCTAATTAATGCCTAAATGCAACCCAGAAACCCATTTGCGGAGCAAAATCCTAAGGGCAAGGTTTGTTTTAATGCATAAGAATGATGATAAATGATAAAACATATGGGAAGGGTTGATCTGGAGGGAAGGATGATGGAAGGCGATCATGAGGTGATAGGTGGGAGGAATCGTGATGTTGAGGGATGGACTACATAGAGATCTAGGGCATGGAGACAGAAGGAAAGGAGAGGTTTCATGACCGATGATAGATGAGAGGCGGGTATGAGGAGGACAGACAGGGGGAGGTCATGGGGCAACAGGGAGATTGTCTACTTTAGATGCTGGCGTCGTGGCCATATGGCGGCTGTATGTTGCTTCCCCATTTGTGTGCCTTGCGTGTCGAGGACATGGTCATAAGCAGGACTCATGTAAGGCAAACGACGGGCATATGAAGAGTTGGACTAACATGCGCACTGGAGGTTCGAATTTTAGGGCATAGCCGCCACCACTGCTGCCTCCTCATACATGCAAGGGTCACACGATCGATGTTGAAGTTCCTATGATAGAGAACATAAGAACGGCAAAACTGGTGCTAAGAGGGGCTCTGATCGGTGAGGTAATGATCAGTAACCCATCTTTAGAGAATCTCCAAAAACTGGTAAGTTCTTTATCCCCATTGACCAACTATCGAAAAATCGCTTTTCTATCCCCCACACGATTTCTGCTTTTTGGCTTGGGGATGATTGATAAATGCCAGTTTATCATCATTCTTATGCATTAAAACAAACCTAGCTCTTAGGATTTTACTCCGCAAACGGGTTTTTGGGCTGCATTTAGGCATGCATTGCATTTTTTATTGTCGTTTTAATGTGTTTTTGTGAGTGTTAGGGATGTACAGATGCACAGATCCCTAAAACCCTAGCACTCAAGAAGGCAAATGGTGAAGGAGAAGCCCAGACTAGCTGGAACTCAGCCTAATCCAGCTCACCTCAGCTTGATCCAGCTCACCTCAGCTTGATCCAGCTCACCGCAGCTGGAACCTAGCTTACTTGAACTAGGGTTAGCTCATCCCAGCTCCATTCAGCTAATCTCAGCTAGATGGCAGCTCAAGAGAGTTCATCTCAGCTCACCCTAGCTCAAGTCAACTCAGATCCAGCTCAACTTACCTGAGTCTAGCTCATCTCAGCTCCCACTAGTTCACAAGGAGCTCTAGCTAGCTCAGCTGAGTTGACAGGAGTTCACCCCAGCTCAGATCCAGCTACATTCAGCTCCACTCAACTCCATCCAGCTGAAGAAGAATTCATCTCAGCTCAGGAAGCTCAAGTCCAGCTCCCGGGGACTTAGCTTAGCTCAACAGTTGAGCTAAGCTACCTTAGCTGCCTCAACCAGCTTGATTCTCCCCAGGAGCACCAGACCTAGCTTACCTCAGCTCATTTTGGTAGAAGCTAGCTCACTTTAGCTTGGCTTAGCAACTAGCAAAGAACTAGCAAGCTAAGCCAGCTAGAGTAGCCCCATGCCAGCCTCTTCAGCAGCAGCCAGCTCCAGCTCCAACTCCAGACTTCTTCTCCTCAGCTCCTTCCTCCAAACCCTAGCTCCAACATCTTCTCCTCTACTCCTCCATTAGCTAAGCTAGCTTAGCTTAGCTTAGCTTAGCTTAGCTTAACTATGCTCCAACTTCCTTGGCTTGTACCACCCCAAAAACCAACCTACCAACTCCACCAAACTAGCTCCACCTAAGCTCCACATAAGCTAACCCACTTGGCACCAACCTAACCTACCAACCACCTCCAAAAGACACCTAAAAGTGGCACCAAAAACTACCCATAACCACCCCTTAATGGCACCATTTTTCCCTCCAAAATCCCCCCTCATCTCCACCACACAATCCCCCTTGAATCCATCTCCACCATCCACCTAACTCCCCTTCTAGAAGACCCCATGTTGGCGCCAACATGGGGGTGACTCTCCACCACCAAAAGACACCAACACCACCATAACCACCCCCTTTAACACCCCTTGGGTTGGCGCCCACTCACCCTAGCCATAGGATCACCAACCACCCTCATCCTTCCATCCTAGCCCTCCATTTCAAGGGGCACCTTAACCCCCCATCCTATTCTATAAAAAGCCACCACCTACCACCATTTTGGGGCATCCTCCATTAGTGTATTTTGCTACCTATACCACCTATACCTACGGCCAAGAAGAAGGAGTAGAGAAGGAGATTAAAGGGGCACATCACCAGCCCTTTTGGTGCCTTCTTCTCCCCACTCTCTTCAACTTGGGCCACGCCAAGGAGGAGGACTCTTCCACTTCAAGGAGGACGGCCAGGCAAGGGAGAAGGACCTAGGGTGGACGTCCACCCTTGGAGAGAAGCTTAGGGCACGCCCCCTTAGGGCTTGCCTTGGAGGACATAACCTTGGCGGAGCACTGCAAGGAAGGAGTTGAAGGACTCTTTTCAAGATTGGGAGCCACCAACCTTGGAGCAAGAAGCCCTCTTCTTCACCATCTATCTAGAGGATTTGTGTTTTCTTTTCTTATTTTAATTTTTCTAGTAGTAGAAGCATTCCTCTACCAGGTTTCCTTTTGTAAAACACTTTTCATCAATCAAGTTGCCTTCTTTGCAATTTTCTATTTTGCATTTCTACTTGCTTTATTTTTTTTAGCATTTTTCACTCCCTCTCCCTAATTATTCTAGGCCTCCACTTGCCTAGAGTGAGCTTAGGGAGAGGCTCTGCTTGCCACATAGAAGTAGTATTTAAATTGAAGTGTAAATCACCTTTTCCGCCAGCAGTGCGCATATTGCCTTAGCTTAAAAACAAAAAAAAAAAGATATATTGAAAAAATACCAAAAAGAAAGTTGAGATTGTATTCCAAGCAAGAGAATCACTATTGCAAACATTTGGCCTCCTTGGACGACCCTAGATACTCCCCTATCTAGGAATATAAATTTAAGAGTTGATCGATTTTGCGCGTTACAAGGACGTATTTAACAAACCGCGTGAAATCGCTATCAATGATGGACGTCGAACATATGAGCTTTCAGTTGAGTTCCTTTGAAGGTTTGATGGTGATATGGAGATTAGTCTCTCCTTTTGAGGGAGCTCTACTGGAGAGGCCACCCCAGAGATTAGGCTCTAGATCGGGGAGACTAGAGATTAAAGGTCTACCGCTACATTTGTGATCAAGAGAGGTGGTGGCGACCATGATTTCTGGGTTTGCTATATTGGTAGAAGATGTAGATGTTGGTTTGATTGAGGGTGATGGTCGAGTCCTTAGTGTTATTGTGGATGTCTTCAAAGCAAGTTCGGTCCCTGATAGATTGATCCTACGGTGCGGGGGTAGCTCTTGGTTGTTGATCTTAAGATTCATAGTGGGAGATAATGCTGTGAAGAAGGGGCAGGATAAGATGTCTGATATGCAGGTTGCTGAAGAGACGAACACATATGTATCGAGCAGGCTTTCCCCATATGAGGCATCGACAACTAAAAAATGTAAGGACCACCACCATGGGGAAATGGGGGAGAGGATGGATGAGGAGCAGGTGGAATTAGTCAGGAATGAGGCATTGATGACTACGATTGAGGCAATGGGTGATCCACAATCAATGACTAATAAAACTAAGATACAAGTTCTGAAAGAGGTCTCGAATAATTCCTTGAGGACCTAGTTGAATTTAAAAGATGTGGAAAGCCTAAAATTTGGTACTGGACCTACTACCAAGGATGGTGTGGGCAGATCACCGTATAGGCTCAGACAGAGGAGGTTGAAATCGGACTTGATCTTGGATGAAAATACAGTAGCCATGATTATGCAGGTTAGTAAGAGCCAAAACCAAAAGAGCGAGGGGTCTCAAGAGGGAAGATGAGAGTCCTAACATCGAATGTGCATGGGTTGCGCGATAAGAGCTGGAGGGCTTCTTTGATGAGATACTTGAGAGAGTGGGAGATCAATTGTGCGATAATAAAAGAGACCCACATTGAGAATGAATCTGATAGGGTATGGAATGATATGAAGGCTACGCGGGTGAATGAGTGTGTGATGCTTAATGCACATGGCAGGTCTGGGGGCATTGTTATATGATGGAGAAGGGCTTGGTTACATTTGCTAGAAGTACACAAAGCTCGCCACTTGGTGACCTGTAAATTTCAAAGAAATCAGGGGCAAGATGACATCTATATTATTAGTGTGTATGGCCCATGCGTTGCCTTGATGAGACAGGAACTTTCGGATGATTGGGCTGCAGCTGCAGAACTCGTGGAAGGGGAAGCCTGGCTAGTAGGAGGGGACTTCAACTGTGTACTGACAGGGATTGATAAGCTGAATGGAGTCATGGATAGCACTTCTATTGGTTTTTAGCTGGTGGTCCAATCTCTTTGTTTGAATGAATATCCATCCTCAGGAGCTGAATTTACTTGGCGAAATGGCAATGGCCTTATGTTGAAGATTGACAGATTCTTTGGGAATGCTACTATCCATGATAGGTTCCAGCTTTCTACTATTGCTGGACTGGATCACCTCTTCTCAGACCATACTTCTTTGGTCTAGGACAGTGGGGAAGAGGTCCAAACAGGCTCCTACTTCAAGCTTAGAAGATCATGGCTGAGAGAGCCTAGTTTCCATGAGATGGTTAGCTCATGGTGGAAAACCAAACAAATGGAGGGCTCAGCTACTATCAGGCTTGCTTCCAAGCTGGCTGCTCTACCCACAGTCTTGAAAGAGAATGGAGCTACAGTGTCTACATTAAGGCAGTAGAGGTGCTTAGAAGCTTTGAATAAAATCCAGATCTTGGATTCTAAGGAGGTAGTAGGCCCATTATCTGTAGAGGATCTTGCAGCCAAAAGAATGTGGCAAGGTGTGGCAGTGGAGGAGGACCTCAAGCAAGAGATGGACTAGAGGGAAAGGTCTAGACAACTATGGCTCAAGGAGGGGGATGCCAACACAAAATTCTTTCACCTCGCAGCCAGCTCTCATAGAAGAGTAAACTTTATTTCTTCCATCCTCAAAGATGGGCAAAGACTGTCATCTATGCAAGAAATTAGAGTATAGGCTATCAGGTATTATAGGGACTCATCACGGGTAGCAGAGAGAGGTGGCTGGAGGATGGTTGCGAGTGATGTGCCTAGAATTTCAAATGATCAGGCTTCCAAGCTGATGGCTACTATCACTGAAAAGGAAACTATAGATGCCATAAAAGAATTAAATAATCAAGGCTCCCCCAGATCGGATGGTATTCAAGTTTTCTTCTATAAAGAAATGTGGAGTGTGATTGGCAATGAGGTGATGGATGTTATAAGAGAGTTTGAGAGGGGCAATGCAGGTTTTTACAAGATCAATAAATCCTTTCTCTTTCAGTTGCCAAAGACACAGGGGGTTAAGAAATTTTTAGATTTTAGACCGATCGCACTATCGAATTCCATTTACTTAGTGGTGAGTAAGATACTAGCAAATAGATTGAGGATTGTTTTACAGCACTTGATCCACCCTGTACAATCTACCTTTCTACCCAACAGATCCCTTCAGGAATCGTTCATTATGGCCCAAGAAATGGTGTGTGGGTGGCATAGAAGGAAATGTAAAGCATTTATGTGGAAAGTGGATTTCCAAAAGGCCTATGATTCAGTTTCATGGCCTTACATTTGGGAAGTATTCAAAAGAAGAGGTTTCCCTCCCATTTGGATCCAGTGGATGAAGTGGTGTCTTACAACTACTTCCTTCTCCCCACTGATCAATGGGAAACCATGTGGAACTTGGATTCAACCCCAATGTGGGGTTAGATAAGGATGTCCATTACCCCTTTGATTTTTAACCTTGCAGTTGACGGGCTTACAAGATATGCATGTAAATTGACAGAGGCTGGTGTCATAAGAGGTTATTCCCTATCCAATAGGACTATGGCCCCTATTTTACAATACGCAAACGACATAGTCTTCATTGTGGAGGGGACAATTGCTGCAGCTCATGCTCTAGGACACATGGTGAATATTTTCAGAGACATATCAGGTTTGAAACTAAATAGGGAGAAATCGACCTTGATCTACTTTGCCTAAATGAATAGGAGCAAGAAACACTGTCAGCTACAATGGGATCGCCTCACTCTAAACTGCCAATTAAATACCTGGGACTACCATTGCGATGCTCGAAACTGAGGAAGAGTGATTGGAATATTCTTTTTGACAAGATTTATGTCAAGTTGGAAGGATGGAGCAACAAATTTCTATCAAAAGTGAAATCAGGTTTAAAACAAATGCGTTGTAGTATAGCCAAAATCACTTTGAAAACAGATGAAAGTTTATTACTCGAAAAATATAAATCCAAGGCTGAACACAAGGAGCAAATTGGGATTTAAAAACCAAGAATACCACTTTCAACTCTATAAAATGCAATGACCAATCAAAGTTATGAAGCAGAAATGATATCAATGTGTAGAGAACTCAAAAATATAAAGATGGACATCTGATGTAAAAATCAGACGTCTTAAGTGCCCAAAGATACAGTGCAATGCTTCTTCAATTTCTCTTTAGATTTCTCTATTTTTTGCTTTCTCTATTCTTCTTCTTTGTTCTTCCTTCTTTGATTTCTGACTTTGTCTTCTTCTTTCTCTCTTCTTTCTCTTTCTTTACTTCAAACTTTAGCCGAGCCTTCTCAGACTTCTGCCTTCCTTCTTCTTCCTTTGGCTTTGAGGCTTCCTTCTTCTTCCTTCTTCCTTCTTCTTCTCTGCAACTTCACCCTTAGCCGTTGCTGTGGCTTCCTTCTTCCTCTTCTTCCTTGGCTTCACCCTCTTTTTCCCCTTGAGAGAAAAACCTAGCCCCTACCCTCCCCGCGAACTCTCCTCTCATTCTTCTCTCTTAGTCTTGCTCTCCCAGAGCTTGCTCGAGTAAATGGGTCGGGTTAGCATGCCCGGGACCAGGCCCATCGGTGTGCGTGGTGGGTGTGGAGTGTGCGGGTAGTCGGGTCTAACACCAGGTCCGCGGAGGTGTGTATCGCGGATGAGGCGTGGTGGGCGAGTGGGACCTGATGAACACACATAAATTCATGATAAAATGCTTATTTGTGATAGTTCCTAGGCTTAGCACTGCATATCATGATATAAATATCGCATAGCATGCATCATTTTGCATTTAGAGTAGTTATTTATATTTTTGGTTAATTAGGTCCTTTTTATGGTCAGAAGAAGAGAAGATTTATCTCAAGGCCTTGGATGGACAATCAGACCATACAGATCTGATCGGGACGACAATCGGAGATTAACGCCTTTGAAATCGTGCAGATCGAAGTCCTGTAGAATCACATTAAGCCCAAGGAAGATCAATGGCCAGGGGGCAATGCGACATCCATACGGGTTTCGGATGGAAAATCCGACCGTAAGGATGGATCCGGTGCGACGATCGTAGTCCGACATCGCAAAAATCATCCCGATCTGAGCACTGTGGCACCCTCTGCAAGAAGAAGAAGACGAACGGTCCAGATGGTGCCACGTGGCTCCATCCAGGCCGCCCAAACCCAGCCAGCAGCCGCCGCCCACTCTCCCTCATCATCTACTCCATTAATCCTAGCTGTTGGATCAAGATCCAACGGTTGGGAAGCGTTTGCACCGATTTCCTCCTCGCGACACAAAAGGCGACGTGGCGCATTGGTTGACGCAGCGGCTTGCAAAGGAGAGGCGCGGGTTCGATACCCCGCAGCCGCTCCGATTTGCAATTGGATGGGCATTTGGAGAAAAGCGCAGCGGCAGCGGCAACGCGCGTGCGAACGCGCGGGCCAGCACATTACAAGCGTGCACGCCAGCGCAGAGCACACACGCACACAGCTGGGCGCGCGGTCAGCGCGCGTGAAGAGCGAGGCAGCTAGCGCGGGCGCAAGGGGCGGTTGGCGCTAGCTTTCAGCGACAGCTGGGCTGACCTACAGTGACGCTTACAGCCGTCGCTGTTTCATTGCAAGCAAGCAGAGCCAGCTATGGGCGTGGGTGGAGGTGAGCTGTCTACAGCAACGTTTCCAGCGACAGTCTGGAGGTCGCTAGAGGTCCATTATCCATTTTTAGCCTCTTCTCCACCACTATAAAAGGGCCTTCACCCCCTCCCTTCCAAGCCATCTCTACCTACTCTACTCCTACCTACTCCCAAGCTCTAGCAAGCCTACCAACGCTCCATTAGAGCTTGTTCTCAAGCTCCCAAGGTGCCTATTAGTGCAGCGAACCTCTGCCCCACCAAATATTCCTCCAACCTCCCATCTCCCTTCATAGGTCACCTCGGAGCTGTCCTCCCACCTCCATTCTGGTAGAAGATCACCTCCATCTTCTCACCTCCATTCCGGAGCTACACCGAAGCTTTCCTCAACCCGACGTCCTCCAACATCTCACCTCCGTCGTCCCACTCCTCATCTCCTTCATCCGAGCTTTCGCCAGGAGCCGTCGTCTCGCCGAACAGCCGATTCGGGAGATTTCCTCTCACCTCCCTCTCTTTTTTATGCTTTCATAGTAGATTGTAATAAACATTGGATTGATATATAAATCATTTTCGTTCCTCATCACTATCTTGTGCTTCATTTGCTTGTCTTTTATTTCAAAAACACAAAAAAATAACAAAACCTGAAAATACCAAACAGAAACAAAATGAAACGCGATTTTGGAGTAAAGTAAACGTCGCCTCCCTGTGTTCTACCTGGGACTCCCTTGGAGTTTCGGTATAAATTTTATTTGATCGACGTGTTTTGCAGCTACGACGACAGGTTACTTGTAACCTCGATTTCTAACACGTGAATCACGCCCGACCATTTTGGCGCCGTTGCCGAGGAGGCAACGGAATTTACTTTATTGTTTATTGCGTTTCTTTGCATTTACATAGCATTAACCCTACTTGTCTTTGATCTACTATCTTGCAGGTACCCTAGCATGGAGATCCAAGTGCGGTAGACCAGAGTAAAGTGCGGGTAGAGTGTTTTGTAAGTGTCCCCCACACCACCCCCACCTTAGTTTTCATTCCATAACCGAATAACTCAAACCCAAATCAACTTAGGTGCTTTTTATGAACCCTAGGATAGATTTGGTTGTTTGTTTGCCACTTCCACTCACCTCTCCATCCACATAAATAAAAAAATAAAAATAAAAAAAGTGTTATCTGATTACGGGATGTTTTTTGAAAGTTACACACTTAACACCCACAACTTCTTATCCTAAGGCGCACAATCACTTTGATTCTACCACTTAACCGAGATCTGACCTGTGGACTTGGTACACTTCAACTAAATACACATAAGTGAGTAGAAATCTGAATAGGTTAAAAATTCTTGTGTGCCTAAACTAAGTGGTGCAATAGGCCAATTGATTGAGCTGTTTGGGCCGCACCACTCAATCTAAAACTAATCCATCAAGTAGCTTGCCACTTAGGGTTGATTCTTAGGGCTGAACCAGGCACTCCACATTATTTTTGATTTTTAAAGGAACATATCATCACCCGTGCTTTCAAAACTTGGAGTGTTCTACTAAACCTTGATTGAACCAACCTAAGGATTAAACCCTAAAAGCTACTAAACAAGGTTGAACTCTAAAAGACACATCATCAGATAACCTTGTTTGAGAACCCTGGTTGTGCACACACACACATTTTAACTGATCATTAAGGGCACAACCCATGTAAAGGGCCCATCACATTTCTGAAGCACCATTGTCCCAAGCCTAACTAAAATTAATTAGACGTTGGCCCTAAGGACTGGTTTGCTCGTTGGGATCCAGATTGAGATTGTTCACGATTAACCTACTTATACTAGTCAATCTGATGTCTAGCTAGGGGAGTAACGTCAAACGACCGTGGCTGGAGGGTACACTAGGAACCGGAGGCGCAAGCCAAAGGAAGAACCTTCTCCCCAGTCCCTCCTAACTAGTTGGATTGCCTGGACATAAGTAGAGTAAATCGTCTATAATCTGAAGATGGATTCTAAGAGTCTGTAGACCTTTAGGCTACCCAAACTAAGGATAGGCTTGTATTTTTGTATTGCAGGGCTCCTTTCACTTCTGATTTCCCTCACTTCACCATGTAGACTTCCACATCCTACACACATTTCACATCCTATCCTCCAACCACCACTTATCCCCAAGATGATTACTATCCCGACTTGACTTATAATTATCCATCCACTAGCCGGGATGACTTTGATTGGGGATATGAATCCGGACCTCAGTGTCCAGGGCCTAACCCTGGACAACAAGACTATGATTATTATCCTTCCCAGAGCTATAATGATTATGGATCTCCATCCTTTGATGACCAAACCAACCAGATCTACAATCAGGAAGGATATAATGATTATAACACCTACCCTCCCCAGTATTCCGTTGAAAATAGGTCATCACCCTTCTTTGAGCAATCCATGACGACCAACTACCACGGAGGAACCCGAGAACCTCGACATCTTGACTCCACTAGATTTAATCTGAACCAACCCAAACCTGAACCGAACCAGTCGGTTCAGGTGAACCTGATCTAGGATAGGGTGTTGGCTAATTTGAGGAACACTATACAATCTTTAGAAGCTCAGCCAACACCATGCACTGAAGCACTGGAGCCTATGATCAAAATGATTGATGAACTTAATAGTTCTCTATTGGATTTGCTCCAAAGTGTTAGGGATAGGGACTTGGGTGAGTTCCTTCTTGGGAAATTGTCAAGGTTGAGGATGAAATTTGTGGTTACACTAGTCAAATCTTGGGATGATTCTCAAGATGAACCCCCTTCAGGAGAGCCAATGTTTGAACCCGCTCAGGCACCTGTCGGGGGGGATACATTTTCTGAGACTGGGGATGACCAGGATGGGCTGGAGCAACCATTTGAAGATGAACCAATTGATTCACCTGAGATCCTTGAAACAGGGAGCGATGAAAAATATGTCTTCACAGACCATGAAATGACATATGATTTTGAGACATATATAAATAAGGATCATCAATTCTTTGACTTTGAGGGCGAAGAATCTTTTGGTGAAGTCTCACTTGAACTTAAGGAAGAGGATTTTAGTGAGACAAATGGGCTTGAGGAATCTGACAAACCAGTTGATAGCCCAATTATTGAAGATTTGGATTTAGTTGGGGTTAACTTGGAGGATCCGGATCTTGATAATTCAATCAGTGACCCCAGCCCTCATCTGCACCCTAAAGAGATGACTTCTGAGATCTTTGTGCCCAAGTCAGTCTTGATTCAGCCACGATTTCTGGACTTGGGAGAATCATATGGGGTGAATAATATGCTAGAGGTCCTGAAGCCTAAGCCCTTGATGTTGGAGGATAGAATTGTTGAAATAAAGATTTGGGAGGCTAATTCTGAGGGAAGTTTGATTTTGGATCTAAGGGTACCTAGTGGCTTAAAACCACCTACTTTCTCCCAGGGCCCTTACGATATTTTTCACGTACAACCAAAGCTTGAAATAACTGATTATTTTTCTGAGCTAGATGTTAAGTGGACAAAAACACCTATTGAACCATCTTTACCCATTGTTCGACACTTTGGTCTTGGGTTGCACACCACTAAACTGCAGGCCCGGCCCCACAAGCACAACAACCTTCGGTTCTGGGTGATTTTCATCCAGAACCACTCGACCCTGGGGCATGGGTCTACACCATAATCTCGTCCACGTCTGCGGACATCTTCTGCTGGCGGGTTTCAGGATCAATATTTTGATTTTGATTCTGAACCGCACTTGTGAATTCTCAATCTCTTCTTTGTATGTATGCTATGCCTAGCTGAAGGCATCAAAGTTAGCACGTGTGTATACACCCTTCTCTCTACGGAGCTGACCAGATTTTCACGACACTCAGGTGATGTTCTATTTACTCTACCCTTTTCATGTCTTTATTTTTACAATGAGGACATTGCATCATTTAGGCATGGGTTGGTGGATAATCAATTCCTGAAATCATTATGTTAACTCCGTAGAATTTCTTTTAGTTTCTTATAAAATTAAAAAAAAAAATAGAATCAAGAGATGAGAACTTAGGCACTAGGAGTTGTAAACTTTAGGAATTGATTCTTTGCAACCTGAACACTTAGACTCTACAGGCCTTCGGGCTTAATTAGCCTGGGTGTCAACTCGAATGTGGACTTAGTCTCGAGTCCTCGCCAATTAAAATTCATTTTAAGTTGGTAAATAAATTGGGATGATAAGTATAAGACTTATCAACCCACCCTCTGATTTGGGGGGATTTTAAGGCTAAGCATCTACACACTATTCGCACTGACTCAATTTCTGGCAGTTTTTACAGAAATTGGGTAGCTAATGGACCGACTTGGGTGGTATGGTTGGCAAGTTGTCGGTGGTAACAGCTCATCGTCCCGTTGTCCAGAGCCCAGCCACAAAACCGTTTTCTCTGTACTGCCTTTAGGTAAATCTTAGATCAGGAAAGCCACTTACTTATAAAAAAAAACAAAAGAAAAAAAAGAAAAAAAGAAAAGAAAAAGAAAGAAAGAAAGAAAAAAAAAACAAATAAAACCACACTTCACCGCACGAGTATGGCTAGCAAGTTGTCGGTGGTAATAGCTCATCGGCCGATTATCCAGAACCCAGCTCACAAACAAATAAATGCACAATAATTCCCAAAACACTTAGGGAAGAAGTAGGGAAGTAGAATAAATCGGGGAGATATACACTGGGTTCGACCTTGTGTTGACCCCATAAATAAAAGAAGTAGGGAGAAAGCTACCGATCGTAAAGATAAACATTTAGGCAAGGTCACCTAGGGTCGTAGAAACCCGAAGTCCGTTTTAACGGTCGTTTTGTGAGTCTATCACTTTTTCACAAAGATGCTTACTACTTAGAATCCTTTTCGAGTCTTGGGCGAGTCAGGTAGCCATAAAAAGTTATCCCGTAACTCTCAAACTCTAAAAGTACAGAAAAAAAAAAAAATTAAAAAGGCAAGGGCTCGAACGGTCGGTATTCTGGTAGGCACCCAAGCACTGGTGAGTTTTTGTAGTTAGGTCTTGGGGATGAGATTTTCTAAAGTAATCAATGAATCTTACCTAATTACTCGAACCCGGATTCTACTTTTATATATAGCATTTAGGTTAATTTTGCTAGGAACTAGCAAAAAGTAAGCATGGGGGTATGATGAACACACATAAATTCAAGATAAAATGCTTATTTGTGATAGTTCCTAGGCTTAGCACTGCATATCATGATATAAATATCGCATAGCATGCATCATTTTGCATTTAGAGTAGTTTATATTTTTTTGTTAATTAGGTCCTTTTTATGGTCAAAAGAAGAGAAGATTTATCTCAGGGCCTTCGATGGACAATCAGACCATACATATCTGATCGGGATGACAATCGGAGATTAACGCCTTTGAAATCGTGCAGATTGGAGTCTTGTAGAATCACATTAAGCCCAAGGAAGATCAACGGCCAGGGGGCAATGCGACATCCATACGGGTTTCGGATGGAAAATCCGACCATACGGATGGATCCGGAGCGACGATCGCAGTCCGACATCGCAAAAATCATCCCGATCTGAGCACTGTGGCACCCTCTACAAGAAGAAGAAGACGAACGGTCCAGATGGTGCCACGTGGTGCCATCCAGGCCACCCAAACCCGGCCAGCAGCCACTGGCCACTCTCCCTCATCATCTACACCGTTAATCCTAGCCGTTGAATCAAGATCCAACGGCTGGGAAGCGTTTGCACCGATTTCCTCCTCGCGACACAAAAGGCGACGTGGCGCATTGGTTGACGCAGTGACTTGCAAAGGAGAGGCGTGGGTTCGATTCCCCGCAGCCACTGCAATTTGCAATTGGACGGGCATTTGGAGCGAAGCGCAGTGGCAACGGCAGTGCGCGCGTGAACACGCGGGCCAGCGCATTGCAAGCGCGCATGCCAGCGCACAGCACACGCACACACAGCTGGGTGCATGGTCAGCGTGCGTGAAGAGCAGGGCAGCTAGCGCGGGCGCAAGGGGCGGTTGGCACCAGCTTTCAGCGACAGCTGGACTGACCTACAGCGACGCTATTTCATTGCAAGCGAGCAGAGCCAGCTATGGGCTTGGGTGGAGGTGAGCTGTCTACAGCAACATTTCCAGCGATGGTCTGGAGGTCGCTAGAGGTCCATTATCCATTTTTAGCCTCTTCTCCACCACTATAAAAGGGCCTTCACCCCCTTCCTTCCAAGCCATCTCTACCTATTCTACTCCAACCTACTCCCAAGCTCTAGCAAGCCTACCAACGCTCCATTAGAGCTTGTTCTCAAGCTCCCAAGGTGCCTATTAGCGCAGCAAACCTCTGCCCCACCAAATATTCCTCCAACCTCCCATCTCCCTTCATAGGTCACCTCGGAGCTGTCCTCCCACCTCCATTCCGGTAGCAGATCACCTCCGTCTTCTCACCTCCATTCCGGAGCTACGCCGAAGCTTTCCTCAACCCGACGTCCTCCAACATCTCACCTCCGTCGTCCAGCTCCTCACCTCCTTCATCCGAGCTTCCGCCAGGCGCCGTCGTCTCACCGAACAGCCGATTCGGGAGATTTCCTCTCACCTCCCTCTCTTTTTTATGCTTTCATAGTAGATTGTAATAAACATTGGATTGATATATAAATCATTTTCGTTCCTCATCTCTATCTTGTGCTTCATTTTCTTGCCTTTTATTTCAAAAACACAAAAAAATAACAAAACCTGAAAATACCAAATAGAAACAAAACGAAACGCGATTTTGAAGTAAAGTAAACGTCGCCTCCCTGTGTTCGACCCGGGACTCCCTTGGAGTTTCGGTATAAATTTTATTTAATCGACGTGTTTTGCAACTTCGACGACAGGTTACTTGTAACCTCGATTTCTAACATGCGAAGCACGCCTGACCAGGACCTCACCCCGTGTTTGGAGTTGCTAAGCCCCTAGCACTTTTACAACTTATACCACTTCACCTGCTCACAGACTTCCGAGGTGGGACTAAATGTCCCACCCACTTCTCGTGCGTGCCCATAGCAGGTCTTCACTCAATCACTAAAGCGACAGGGCTTTGGCTTCCAATTGATGGGCTGAAGTTGTTCGCGAAGAGGTTCCACTCCAATGGCGGGTAAGGCACCTGGACTGGCTCCTAGAGTCGATGATGAAACTTGAAGCTCCTTCAAGCTCACTCCAATGGCAGGCAAGGCACCTGTACCTGTTGATGAGAGCCTCATCATGAGCCATAACTAGCTCATTTTGACATAATAAAGAGAATAAAAGCTCCTACAAAACCTAGTAGAAGGCCTAAATGAAGGAATAAGTATTCTGAGAAGAAAACATGAAATAAAGGTTAAAACAACAATTTTACCATTGCAGCACATAAAAAGGGATTTCTCAGAGACAAAACATAGGTCAAATGGTCTAAATGAGATAGAAAGTGGGTTGAATCAATCAGAAATGTGTTCATGTGAAATCTAGGAATTAAATGACATTTGGTAACCCTAAAACAAACCTGCTTAATTTAACAAGGTTTTGGTCAGGATAAAAATCAATTAAACCCTCTAAAAATCATGGAAAAATATCCTCTAGGGTTTATAACATTCAAATTGGCCTTTGGAACCCAATTTGACCTAGATTAGGGTCCTAGCTCATTAATTGACCTAATTTGAGTTTTTATGCAAAATGTTTAGTCAAATGTAGTCAAACCTAAAATCTAACTTCACCATTTGATTCCTTAGGTGCAAATTAGGTTTGTACCAAAATTTGGACCTAAGGGGAGGTCATCTTGACCTACTTTGCAATTTAGTACACCGAAATCATAATTTGGTCCCTATCTTTTGAAAATCATCGCAGAGAGCCCCCTAACTTCCTAGCCAACCTTACAATCAGGTCCTGCCACCACTATTAGGGTAGAATCCTTCTCCGGCGAGGATTAGAGAGGGAATACTCTCTGATTCCTCAGAGATCCCCTCCCAAAAATGGAAGGGAGATTATCTGAGGAATTCCCTTCCATCTGAGGCCAGTCGTGATCCCTGATGTGAACCCAATCTCTCGTGCGAATGAACGAGGGATTTGGGAATCCACCCACTTTCCTTCTCCGACGAGCCGTCGGAGACGGATACGTGCCCTCCAAGCTCTGAACAGCACGGCCCAGTGCCTATAAAAGAACCCCCAAACCCGGCCGCTCAATTTCAGCTCGACCTGGCCGGGGTTTCACCACAGATTCGTCTCTTCCTTCCCGGCCAGGAAACCCAGAGAGCTCCGATGAGCTCCATTTCCTTTCCTCTTCGCTCTACCACAAAACCAGTGGCAGAGACTTCTTCCTGATTCTCCTCCGCGTCGCACAACACCCGCGCACGCCGCCTCAGCCCCGTCGTCGCCGCCATCTTCCTCCACTGGGCAACTTCATCTCTGGTTACAGAAGGTACTGTTGTCCGCCTCTCTATCCCCTTCGTCCCTGTAAGTAGGTTAGAATTATTCCACAACCTCCCCTCTTTCTTTTCCCAATTTTATTTCAATTGATTGCCCCTCGACACCACCTGACCACCCTCATCTTCCACGTCACCGGCCGACCTCCGGCTAGTCGCCCCCACCATTCCGCCCCTCCATACGCCTTGCCGACACTCACGTAACCTCAGCCTCACCACAAGGAACAACCTCCACCCATCCATCTTCCCTCTACACCTCCACAACAGTCTCCCGAACACACCCACACCTCCAGTCACAGGATGACCTAGGCACGCATGCCTAGGCCGTCCCGTGGCCTGTTGCACTGTGTATCACCTTCGCCATGGCACGGCGAAGGTCCTCCGGTGATCTGATTAAGCCGAGAGGCTTGTTTTGTGTCTGACAGTTTTCAAGCCCCTGTCGCCATTAACGACAGTTGAAGAAGCTCAAAGCTCGCTCTAGGCTTCAGCTCATCCAGGCTTCAGGTGTAGCGGACTCGAGCAAGCAATGCAAAGTCATCTGATCCAGCAAGGAACGCAGCGGAGCTTGTAGCCTTGGCAATCGAAGAAGGTCATCTGCGTGCGCGCGCGAGAGCAAGGCAGGACTAATAGTCCCACATCGTGAAGGTACAAGCGGCTGAAGAGGTATAAAGTGATTTTGTGTTATTAGCTCTTCGCCTCCGAATGCATAGGGGTGAGGTCCCTCACCCAACGCACGCTTGCCTCGTACGCGGCTTCATCTCACGGATCTGGTGGGCTCCGACCTGACCCTATCTGAGCACACCTCGCGCATCACCCTCACGCCAGTGCGCCTGGTCCCAGGTGCGAAATCCGACCCGATTACCTGCGACTCTGGGAGAGCATCCTTTTAGTGAATTGTAGAGAGAGAGACGTGCGGGTAGAGGGATAGGGTAGGTTTTGCTTCCACCTCTCTGTGCAGGCAGGCTGAGCGTTGAGGAAAAGAGACTAAGCCACAAGGAAGAAGAAGCGAAGAAGTAGAAGAAGAGGCTGAGCGAGGCAGAGAAGAGAAGGAAGAAAGAAGGATTGCAGAGAGAAAGAAGGACTGCAAGAAAAGAAGCAAGGCAGGAAGAAGATCAAGGCAAGAAGAAGAACTGCAGACAAAAAGAGGAAGAAGAGAAGAGACCAAAGAAGAAGCCTTCGCAGAAGAGAGAAGAGAAGGAAGGAAGAGAGACTGCAGAGAAAGAAGAAGAAAGGCAAAGTGAAGACTGCAGAAGAAAGAAAGCAAAAGAAAAAGGGAAAACATTTTTAAGATGTCTGATCACAAGATCAGACGTCCAATTTTACTCTTTTGTCATAATTACTTTTTAACCGCATACATTCATATTTGAATTCAAGTTTTGAGTAAATTAGAGTGTTCAATTACATTTGAGATTAGTAGTAAATTCCGATTGCTCCCTGTGTTCGACCTCGGATACTCTGGTTTTCGAGTAATAAAAATCTTTATTTGTTGACGACGCTTGATCACCTATACTATGACGTAATTAACTGTTAAAACGTGATCGAGCCATGTCGTATTCAACAAAATGGCACCGTTGCCGGAGAGTAATGCGCTTCAACAAAATGGCGCCGTTGCCGGGGAGCAACGCGCAATTTATCACTAGTCTCTACATTCTTTTTATCATATTGAAAACTAACTTGCCCTACTTTGCTTTGTTTTGATCTTGCAGGTATTTCACGAGAAAATCCCTACCGCAAGTCAACCACTCTAGGGCAGGTAATTTCTTTTCTTCCTTAAACCATTCTCTAAATCCTGAAAAGACAAAAGGAAGAAAATCAATTTAGGAATCAATTGCCTTCTTCATATAGTAATCACCATCTTTAAGGCAAACATTTCCTAATTTTTCGAAAATTTTCAAATGTTCTTGAAGTTGGAGTGATTTTTTTAGATTCTATCCCACAAATTCATGTGCCTAATAGAAATAACGCTTAATCTCTATGGACAACACGCTTCTTGCTTTCAAGTCCAAAGAGAATTTTTGTGAAAAAGAAAAAAGGATTGGAAATAGAACCAAATTAGGGTTTCTACAGTAGGATCTTGGAGTGTTAGTCACACATGCCTGCATAAAAGGAAATAAACCTTCCCGCATCAGTGTATCACCTAAGGCCTTGATTGAAGAGATCTAAACAAGACAAGCCCTAAGAAAAAAGGAGTTCTAAAATCACTTGAATCTTAAAATTTTTGGACCTAATAACCTGGGAGTCAAATCAGGGTGATCCCTAGGCTCCAAACCTAGAATCATTCTGCCATCTATAGGACAGGTCAGGTGAAGTTGACCCCTTGGGTCAACCAACCTCTAAATTAGGTCATAATAGCAAAACATCTAAAGTTCAAGTGAGAACCCTAAAGCACATTTGAAATAAAAGTGGTAGACTTAAGAGGTCAAGGTCCCCATTCTGGTCTACCAAGAATCTTAGTGACAAGAGAGGTCGGGTGGGGGATACCCTGTAACCCGTGGGGACGCTCTACCGTGTAGGGGTCTTTGCGGGACTCTCCCTCTCTGGCTGCCCAGGTAATTCTCAGGTGGACGATCTTCTGATCTTGGGGTCCATCCGCCCCGAACCTCCATAGTCATCCAAACATCTTTGGGTGTCTTGATTGGGTCAAAAATATCTCCAATCCCTCATCTTTTTTCTTTAGAGCACACATACACATTTTCAGTGGGACTCGTTATTCAGATCTGATCGCTTCATAACTTGATTCTACATCTTGATTCCAATTCTGACTCTACATCTTAACTCCACCACCTGATCCAAATATGCAGCCAAACCACTTAGGACCACCATTCAAGAAACCTGAATATCAGAGATCCATGAGAGATAAAACGATTGAGGATGCCATGAAATTCTATGAAAAAGAAGAAACCTCAACACTTGTAGGAAACATTCAGGTTGATGTCCCAACAACCACAACCTTTATCATAACTTGTGCCCAAGTACTATTAGCAGAAGCCATAGAAGGATCAACCCGTGACTTGCTCATTACTGCATACATTGAGATAGAAAAACTGCACAATATTGAATACCTTCAATGTATGACAAATCCTCGACTTTGGAAGCAACACCAAGATAGTCTTGAAAAACGGGAAGAGATACTGAGATTAGTAAAACAAGTTATTGACCAGAAATACCCGTATATACCACAAACAGGGGAGGAACTATCTTGGGACAACATCGAGGATCAATCTGATCTCGGGTTTGAGGCACAAAATGGTTGTGGATTCCCAACCCAAATAGAATACAATGTGCCTGATATTGAAGAAGGTTGGGAAGCTCCAAATGCAGGAAAATACCATGATGAGCCCATTCTAGAATCCCAAAACTCCTGCAAGTATGAGAGTAGAACTGAACCTCTCAATGGTGTAAATTCCGTCCCTTATTCTGATAAGGTGACCCTCGAAGGTTATTTAGACCTAGATTCTAGTAATTCAACCCACATCCGAAACCTAGAATCTAGATCTGAAACCTATTTTGAAGATTTCAAGGCCCCATATGAAGAAGATCAATCTTTCAATGAATTATATGATTTTGGGCCTCAATTTGATGAATATCCCTCGCCAACATCCTCAGAGGAACTAATCGATTTTTCGGAAGTCATGCCAATCTATGACATAGAAAACGAGGAGTTGGACGAGCGAGGTTTCAATTGGGTCTGCCCTACTAGCTTAGAACCTGAGCCTCTACCAGATAGGGACACCCTTTTAAGCTCAAAATTCACATTTATGCTAGACCCCAGTCAGGCTGCTGAATCTACAACATATGATTTATTCTATGGTGGAACTCATGATCTTGAATCTCAATCAAATTTTGATTTTCGCAAACTCTCCGACGATTTCGAATCTGACCATAACATCGGAGAAAGTCTACTTCCTAATTATAACAAGCCAATTTTCTTTGAAGCCACCTGCTCTACATATACAGAACCAATCAAAACTCGTTCTCTACCTCGACCCACAACCAGACTCAATTTCTATTCCGATTCACCTCTCACTGAGCCATTTGCAGATGATCCAACTCCATATCTATACTGGGTATCGGGCATTGATCAGATTGAAAAACAGGAGCTGTCATTCTGTGATCACCCCTATAAGGATTCCACACCTTACATTGATTATTTTTCGGAACCCTACTTTGACCAGGCTGAGTCGACTCAGCCTAAACCCAAGTTTTCACTTCCATATTCATTTGAACTTCATTGCATATGGTGGGTTCTGCATCTGTTGATCTACATCTATCAACCCACCAGACTCATGGGGTTTGGGCTGCATCATCAACCCACTGATCTGAACAAGCACCTGGTTGGACCAACCGGGCTCTTAATCAAGGTGCTTGTTTTCCAAAACTCCACTGATTTGACCACTCCCTCTCCACCCCATTTTTCGCTCCGCTGAAGGCATTGAATTTAGCACTTAATGGGAGGCAACCCATCATCCCAAAAACAGAGACCCGTATGATTATCCGTCTGTACTCCACATCTATTGCACCTTGAGTTCAGCCTTAGACAGTTGATCCCACCTTTGGTACACGTATCAGAGCTTGAAATCATCCACATGATTCATTCCCGACCCATTCACCCACCCGATGTATCCTATTCTAAGTCCCTGACCTCAACACTATTTCACACTCTCCGTTTACAATGAGGACATTGCAAAACTTAAGCATGGGGGGGTGATAAAGTGCATACATACAGAACCAACAAAAAGTCAGGAGTCTCACACAAAATTTTTTGCATATATCAAAAACACAAAAAAAATTGAAAAATTATGAAAAAGAACAAAAAAATGGGGGAGGGAGGAAATTTTGTGAGCCACATAAACATAAGGAGGAGAAAAAGAGTAAAATGACAAAAAGGAGCACAAAATGAGAAAGAAAAAGAAATAGTCATTAGTAAAAGATTAAGGAATTAACTGAAGTTCTAGACCAGATCATGAAAAGAAATAAAAGAAAAGTGCTAAGGAGACAAAACAAGAGATTAGCGGGAATGCTGGTCTTAGGCCTCTTGGGCTAGATTCTTTAGCTTAAAAATTCACGTATCCGCTAAAATCTGGATAATCCTCAAGAGGTTGGGGAAAATGCGAAGCTTGAGTATTAGGTCTAAGGCTTACGAAGTATTCGACCTCGTTAACTGACCTCCGAGTTGCAGGATTCGGTAACCTAAGCACCCCAAATTCACACATAGTCTGGTTCAGTGCGCATAAACATCCAAATCACGCAAAAGCGTTTAATGTTCTACAAAAGTCACCTAGATTAGGAGCGGCCAATCAACACAAGTTGATTTGGACGAGTTCCCAGCGTGGAGAGGCAGGAATTTCCCCTCGAAGATGCGTAACAACATATCATCTCCTCGGTGCTTGTCTCTCAGGATATTTAAATATCCTACTGGGGGCATGTAAGCACTCTGCTGGTTCAGATACCATGGGCGGCATTATCAAGAAATGTCAATCGCCAGGGTCTGAATTCTGCCACGGAACGCCATGGGCGGGATTATCTCGAAATCTCGAAAGCCAGGGTTCTGGGGGTTTCCATGGGCGGTGCTATCTCGAAGCATCGGTAGCCAGGAACCCTTGAGGATTGATGATGGGGACAAGGAATCCGATACAGACCATGTTGAGAAGCTAATCCGAAGCTAGATATAAAAAGAAAAGAGAGAGAAAAGCTCTCCAAACAAATAAATCTTCTATCTCTCTCTTACAAAAATGCACTGCAAACTGAACCTAGGCTAAAAATGTCTCAAGCATGGGTGCTTTGACCGCGGAGTCCAACAACCCCTAGGTTAGTTTCTATGGGCCTTAGAAACCTTTGCGGAGGACTGAGGCTAAAGCGGAATAGGTCCGGATTTTGGTTGGTACTTGAATACCTCTAGGCCAATTGTCGGCATTCCTACCAAATCACAAAAGAAAAAGAAAAGCACAGACACTCAGGGTCTAGAACAGAAGTTAAAACCTTAAAATTTTGTTAAGGGACTAGCAAAAGCTAGGCATGGGGGTATGATGAGAGCCTCATCATGAGCCATAACTAGCTCATTTTGACATAATAAAGAGAATAAAAGCTCCTACATAACCTAGTAGAAGGCCTAAATGAAGGAATAAGTATTCTGAGAAGAAAACATGAAATAAAGGTTAAAACTGCAATTTTACCATTGCAGCACATAAAATGAGATTTCTCAGAGACAAAACATAGGTCAAATGGTCTAAATGAGATAAAAAGTGGGTTGAATCAATCAGAAATGGATTCATGTGCAATCTAGGAATTAAATGACATTTGGTAACCCTAAAACATACCTACTTAATTTAACAAGGTTCCGGTCAGGATAAAAATCAATTAAACCCTCTAAAAATCATGGAAAAAAATCGTCTAGGGTTTAGAACATTCAAATTGGCCTTTGGAACCCAGTTTGACCTAGATTAGGGTCCTAACTCATTAATTAACCTAATTTAGGTTTTTATGCAAAATGTTCAGCCAAACGTAGTCAAACCTAAAATCCAACTTCACCATTGGATTCCTTAGGTCAAAACTAGGTTTGTACCAAAATTTGGACCTAAGGGGAGGTCATCTTGACCTACTTTGCAATTTAGTACACCCAAATAATAATTTGGTCCCTATCTTTTGAAAATCATCGCAGAGAGCCCCCTAGCTTCCTCGCCAACCATACAATCAGGTCCTTCCACCATTATTGGGGCAGAATCCTTCTCCGACGAGGATTAGAGAAGGAATACTCTTTCATTCCTCAGAGATCCCCTCCCAGAAATGGAAGGGAGATTCTCTGAGGAATTCCCTTCCATCTGAGGCCAGTCGTGATCCCTGATGTGAACCCAATCTCTCGTGCGAACGCACGAGGGATTTGGGTATCCACCCACTTTCCTTCTCCGGCGAGCCGTCGGAGATGGATACGTGCCCTCCAAGCTCTGAACAGCACGGCCCAGTGCCTATAAAAGAACCCCCAAACCTGGCCACTCAATTTCAGCTCGACCTGGCCGGGGTTTCACCTCAGTTTCATCTCTTCCTTCCCGGCCAGGGAACCCAGCGAGCTCCGGCGAGCTCCCTTTCCTTTCCTCTTCGCTCTGCCACAAAACCAGTGGCAGAGACTTCTTCCTGATTCTCCTCCGCGTCAAGCAACACATGCGCACGCCGCCTCAGCCCCGTCGTCGCCGCCGTCTTCCTCCACTGGGTAGCTTCGTCTCCAGCAATAGCAGGTACTGCTGTCCGCCTCTCCGTCCCCTTCGTCCCTGTAAGTAGGTTAGAATTGTTCCACAACCTCCCCTCTTTCTTTTCCCGATTTTATTTCAATTGATTGCCCCTCGACACCGCCTGACCACCCTCATCTTCCACGTCACTGACCGACCTCCGGCGAGTCGCCCCCACCATTCCGCCCCTCCATACGCCTCGCCAACCCTCACGTAACCTCCACCTCACCAAAAGGAACAACCTCCACCCATCCATCATCCCTCTACGCCTCCACAATAGCCCCCCGAACACACCCACACCTCCGGTCACAGGACGACCTAGGCACACACGCCTAGGCCATCCCACGGCCTGCTGCACTGTGCATCACCTTCGCCGTGGCACGGCGAAGGTCCTCCGGTGATCTGATTAAGCCGAGAGGCTTGTTTTGTGTCTGACAGTTTTCAAGCCCCTGCTGCCATTGACGACAGTTGAAGAAGCTCCAAGCTCGCTCCAGGCTTCAGGACGTCCAGGCTTCAGGTGTAGCGGACTCGGGCAAGTAGTGCGAAGTCATCTGATCCAGCAAGGAACGCAGCGAAGCCCGTAGCCTTGGCAATGGAAGAAGGTCTTCTGTAGGCGCGCGCGAGAGCAAGGTGGGACTAATAGTCCCACATCGTGAAGTTACAAGCGGCTGAAGAGGTATAAAGTGATTTTGTGTTATTAGCTCTTCGCCTCCGAATGCACAGGGATGAGGTCCCTCACCCAACGCATGCTCGCCTCGTCTGCGGCTTCATCTCGTAGATCTGGTGGGCTCCGACCCGACCCTATCTGAGCACACCTCGCGCATCACCCTCACGCCGGTGCGCCTGGTCCCGAGTGCGAAATCCGACCCGATTACCCACGGCTCTGGGAGAGCGTCCTTTGAGTGAATTGCAGAGAGGGAGAGATGTGCAGGTAGAGCGACAGGGTAGGTTTTGCTTCCACCTCTCTGTGCAGGCAAGCTGAGCGTTGAGGAAAAGAGACTAAGCTGCAAGGAAAAAGAAGCGAAGAAGTAGAAGAAGAGGCTGAGCAAGGCAGAGAAGAGAAGGAAGAAAGAAGGATTGCAGAGAGAAAGAAGAAGGACTGCAAGAAAAGAAGCAAGGGAGGAAGAAGAACTGCAGACAAAAAGAGGAAGAAGAGAAGAGACCAAAGAAGAAGCCTTCGCAGAAGAGAGAAGAGAAGGAAGGAAGAGAGACTGCAGAGAAGGAAGAAGAAACGCAAAGTGAAGACTGCAGAAGAAAGAAAGCAAAAGAAAAAGGGAAAACATTTTTAAGACGTCTGATCGCAAGATCAGACGTCCAATTTTACTCTTTTGTCATAATTACTTTTTAACCGCATACATTCATATTTGAATTCAAGTTTTGAGTAAATTAGAGTGTTCAATTACATTTGAGATTAGTAGTAAATTCTGATTGCTCCCTGTGTTCGACCTCGGATACTCTGGTTTTCGAGTAATAAAAATCTTTATTTGTTGACGACGCTTGATCACCTATACTACGACGTAATTAACTGTTAAAATACGATCGAGCTGGTCGCTCCAACACCTATCGACACGAAAATGGCCTCACGGCCTTGTCAAATCTCTCAGAAATCTTCACCACGACATGGCGAAGGTGGCACGGTGGTTGGCATGGATGGGGCAGCTTGGGCGTGCGTGCCTAGGTCATTTTATGACTGTGGAGTTGGGTGTGTTTGGGGGAAGCATGTGGAGGGTGTGGCGTTTAATGAAGAGGGGGAAAATGATCAATGGGATGAGGTGATGCTTTTAAGGTGGTTGGCGAGGTGGGTGGGTGCGTGGAATGGTTGTAGCACCTTGCCGGTGGTCTACTGGTGGTGGAGAAGGTGACAGTGATATGTGGTTGTCGGGGCGTGAAATTAGAAATAGATGAAGGGAAAAGAAAGATCAAAGGAAGGGGACTTATCTGCGAGGTGATAGACGGACGGGGAGCGGAGGAGGCGAACGGCTCGTATGCGCCCTCACCGGAGACGAAGACCCAGAGAGAGAGGCGACGACGAGAGGGAGATAGGCGCGGGCGCAGGCATGGAGCGACGCAGATGCAGGAGGCGGAGGCAACTCTGCCACTGGTATGGTGGCATAGCAATGAGAAGAAGAGGTAGGAGTCGTCGGAGCTTGTTGGGCTTTTTGGCCGAAGGGGAAGAGAGGAAGTTTGGGTTATTCTTAGGCTAAAACAAGCTTGAGATGAGCGGGAGGATCTGGGGTCCCTTTTATAGTCACAGGCAGAGGGCCTTGTGCTTGGAAGGCAAGCTTCCAAGCATGCCAACCTCGCCAGACTTGGAGGGTCGAGAGATATGCAAATCTCTCATGCGTTCCCATGGGAGATTGGGTGGAAATCAGAGCTCGAGATTGGGTTCATATGAACGGGAATTCCTTAGAGAATCTCACTTTCAAATTTGAGAGATATTCTTTGACGAATTAAGGAGATATCCCCATTGAATCCACATCGGAGTAGGATTCCTCAGCTTTATGATGGAGGGACCTAATTGCAAAGAACGACAAGAAACCTAAGTGGGTGTCTGCAAGGGTTTTCAAAAGCTATGGGCATAAATGTAATTGGGTTGGACTATTTTGCAAAGTAGGTCAAGGTAAACTCCCCTTAGGTCCAAATTATAGTATAAACCTAATTTTGACCTAAGTAATCCAATGGTGCGGTTGGATTTTAGGTTTGACCACGTTTGACTGGGCATTTTACATAAAAACCAAATTTAGGGCAACTATTTGACTAAGACCATTATTTAGGTGAAAATAGGTTCTAAAGGCTAAATTCAATGTTCTAAACCCTAGAGGATATTTTTCAATGAATTTTAGAGTATTTAGTTGAATTTTATCCTGACCAAAACCTTGTTAAATTAAGTAGGTCAATTTCAGGGTTACAAGAAGTCATTTAAATCCTAGATTTCCCATTAACCCTTTTCTGATTGAACCAACCCACTTTTTATCTTGCTAAGATCATTTGACCTATGTTTAGCCCCTGAGAAATCCTGTTGTTGCGTTGCAATGGTAAAATTACAGTTTTACCCTTTGTTTCATGCTTTTCTTTCAAACCAGTTATTCCTTGAGTTAGGTCCTTCATTTGGTTATGTAGGAGCTTTTGTTCTCTTTTCTAGGTCAAAATGAGCTAGTTAGGTCTCATGATGGTGTTTCCATCATAACCCCATGCCTAGCTTTTGCTAGTCCCTTAGCAAAATTTTAAGGTTTTAACTTCTATTCTAGACCATGATTCCTTCCACATATTATGATGAGTGCTTTTTCTTTTTCTGTTCAATTATGTTAGAATGCCAATAGTAGGTCTAGAGGTACTCAAGTACCAACCAAGACTCGGACCTGACCAACTCTATCCTCAATCCTCTGCGAAGGTTTTTAGGGCCTGTAGGAACTACCCTAAGGTTCGTTGGACTCCGTGGTTAAAGCACCCATACTTGAGACATATTTTAGCCTCGATTCAGTTTGCAGTGCATTTTTTGTATGAGAGAGATAGTGGATTTATTTGTTTGGAGAGTTTTCTCTCTCTTTTCTTTTTATTTCTAGCTTCAGATTGACTTCTCAACACGGTCTGTATCGGATTCCTCGTCCCCATCATTAATCCTCAAAGGTCCCTAGCAATCGATGCTTCGTGATAGCACCGCCCATGGCAACCCCCAGAACCCTGGCTTTCGAGATTTTGAGATAATCCTGCCCATGGCATTCTGTAGCCAAATCCAGACCTTGGCAATCGACATTTCATGATAATGCCGCCCATGGCATCTGAACCAGTAGAGTGCTTACATGCCCCCAGTAGGATATGTAAATATCCTAGGGGACAAGCACCGAGGAGATGATATGTTGTTACACATCTTCGAGGGGAATTGGCCGCCTCCTCGTGCTGGGAACTCGTCCAAATCAACTTGTGTTGATCGGCCACTCCTAATCTAGGCAACTTTTTCAAAACATTTAAATGCTTTCGCATGATTTTGATAGTTTTGAGCACTGAACCAGATTGTGTGTCGATTGGGATGCTTAGGTTATCAAGTCCTGTAAACCAAAAGTCAATTAACGAGGCCGAATACTCCCTAAGCCTTAGACCTAGTACTTAAGCTTTGCATTTTCCCTAATCTCTTGAGGATTATCCAGATCTTAGTGGGTACTTGAATATTTAAGCCTAAGAGTCTAGCCAAAAAGGCCTAAGATCAGCGTTCCTACTAATCTCTTTTTGTGTCTCATTAGTAATTTTTTGTTCATTTTTTTCTTTTTCTTGATGTGGTCTAGAACTTCGGTTAATCCCATAATCTCTTACTAATGACTATATCTTTTTCTTTTTCATTTTGTGCTCTTTTTTTTGACATTTTGCTCTGTTCCTCATTTTCTCCTTATGGTTTGTATGGACTCAAAAAATTCTCTCTCCTCAATTTTTTTCTTCTTTTTCAACATTTTTTTCATTTTTTGGTGTTTTTTGTGATATGTGATTTTTTTTTGAAACCTTTTCTTGTGAGATGAGTTTTCATGATGTTTTGCACTTTTATACCCCCCCATGCTTATGATTTGCAATGTCCCCATTATAAATTAGGTGGGTTCAAAGTCATCTTAGTTCATTCATTAGGGCAGGTTTTGGGTGGGCGAATGGGTCGAGGTGACTGTTGCAAACGATTTCTAGACTCGGGTACGGGTACTTGAGGTGGAGTTGGCTATTCTAATGGATGAACCCTAAAGTGCAATATGAATTTAGCATAGGAATGTCAAGAGAGGTTTTGGGTTTTTCAAGAATGACGGATTGTCTCCCGTTAAGCACTGAGTTTTATGCCATCAGCTGGGCACAATGAGCTCAGGGAGAATGGAGGGTAACGGATATCTCAGCCAAATCTGTATCGGTCATGTCAATGAACGGTTTGAGTCTCTGACCGTTCATGACAAAAGGTTCAGAATCGTGGCTGAGTGGGCTGATCTCAATGGCTCCATTTCCAAAGATTCGTCAGACTAAGTAGGGTTCGATACATTTTGATCGTAGTTTTCTTGGGAATAGTTTAAGTCTAGCATCGAAGAGTAGGACCTTTTGACCAGGATGAAAGATCTTTCTAGATATGTGCATGTTGTGAAAGTCTTTAACCTGCTCTTTATAAATTTGCGAGTTCTCATACGCGTCGTGGTGTAATTCATCGATCTCGCTCATTTGAAGCTTTCTATGGGTTCCATCCTTGGAAAGATCTAGGTTGCAGTTCCGTACTGCCCAATAGGCTTTATGCTCCAATTCGACGGGGTGGTGACATGCCTTCCCATGCACCAATCTGAAGGGAGACATACCTAATTGGGTTTTGTGAGCGGTCCTATAAGCCCACGAGGCTTCCGGAAGCCAGGATGACTAGTCCTTCCTGTCAGGTCGAACAGTAACCTGGAGGATTTTCTTGATCTCCCAGTTTGATAGCTCAGCTAGACCATTAGTTTGGGGGTGGTAAGGAGTAGAGATTCGATGTGACACCCCGTATTTGGTCATCAGTGACTTGAACTGAACGTTTGTGAAATGGGTCCCTCCGTCGGAAATTATAGCACGTGGGATCCGGAACAGTGAGAAGATGTTCTAATGAATGAATTTGATAATAACTTTGTGATCATTGGTTCGGGTCAGAATGGCTTCTATCCATTTGGACACATAGTCAACAGCGAGTAAAATGTACTCAAAGCCATCCAAGATAGGGAAGGGTCCCATAAAATCAATCCCCTAAATGTCAAAAATTTCACAAACCAAGATCAGCTGTAAAGGCATCATATCACAATAGCTCATGTTGCCCAAGGTCTGGCAACAGGTACATGCCTTACAGTGATTGTATGCATCCTTGAAAATTGTTGGCCAATAAAAGCCACACTGGAGGACTTTTGCTGCAGTTTTATGTCCTGAAAAAAGTCCATCGCATGCCTGGTCATGGCAGAAAGAGAGTATGCCTTGGATTTCCACTTTCGTGACACATCGTTGAATTATCTGATCAGTACCAATGTGGAAAAGATACGGGTCTTCCCAGAAGTAATACTTGGCATCAAAAAGCAATTTGTCCTTCTTGGCCTTAAACCAATCGGATGGGATCTGATGTGATGCCAAGTAGTTTACTATATCAGCAAACCATGGAAGCCCTGTATTGATAGACAGAAGGTGCTCATCAGGAAAATGTTTCATGGTGGGTCTGAAAGGGTCGATGATCTTAGAAGGAAAGCGGGATAAGTGATCAGCTACCACATTTTGTTTTCCCACTTTGTCACGAATCTCGAGGTCAAATTCTTACAACAGCAAGATCCAGTGGATTAATCAAGGTTTCTCATCCTTCTTTGCAAGGAGATGCCTCACAGCTATGTGATCCAAGTAGATGATAACAAAGGAACCTAGGAGATAAGTTCTGAAATTTTCTATGGCAAATACTACGGCTAGCAGCTCTTTCTCAGTAACTGTGTAGTTACGCTAAGCCTCGTCAAGTGTTTTGCTAGCGTAGTAAATGACCATGGGTTTCCCGTCAATTTTCTGCCCCAGTACCTCTCCTATAGCGAAATCAGATGCATCACACATGATCTCAAAGGGTTGAGACCAATCAGGGGATTGTAGGATCGGGGCTTGGGTAACTCAGTCACAGAGGATTTCAAATGCTTGAGTGCATTCCTTGGAGATTTTGAAAGGTACATCCTTAGAGAGAAGAGTGGTCAGGGGGTGCACGATTTTTGAAAAATTAGGGATAAATCGACGGTAAAAATCGACGTGCCCGAGAAAAGATCGGATGTCCTTGATTGAGATAGGCATCGGGAGTTTGGAAATCAAGTTCACCATGGCTCGATCGACTTGGATGCCTTTTCCTAACATAAGATGTCCCAGGACAATTCCTTCAGGCACCATGAAATGGCTCTTTTCCTACGAAAGAACCAGATTCACGTCAATGCACGGCCTGAGGATTTAGACCAAGTGTCGGAGGCAATCATCAAATGATGCTCCAAATACTGAAAAGTCATCCATGAAGACTTCCAGATAATCACCTACCATATCTACGAATATGGTAAGCATGCATCGTTGAAAAGTCGCGGGTGCATTGCAGAGATCGAACGACATCCTTCGGAACACGTACGTTCGAAAGGGGCAAGTGAAAGTGGTCTTTTATTGGTCCTTAGGATGGATTGCCACCTGGTTATAACCGGAGTACCCATCCAAAAAGTAGAAGAACCTATTTCCCGCTAGTTTCTCGAGGATCTGATCAATAAACGGTAGTAGGAAATGATCCTTCTTCATGGAGGAATTGAGTCTTCTGTAATCAATGTAGACTCTCCATGAGTTAGCTACATGGGTCGGTATGACTTCTCTGGTTTCAGTCATAATGACGATGAGTCCTGCCTTCTTAGGCACAACCTAGATTGGACTCACCCACCGATTTCAGAGATCAGGTAGATGATCCTTGCATCCAACCACTTAATAATCTCCATTTTCACGACCTCCTGTAGATTAGGATTCAAGCATCTCTGCATTTCTTGCGAAGGTCGTGTGCCCTCTTCAATGTAGATACGGTGTGTGCAATAAGAGGGGCTCATACCAATCAAATCATCGAGAGTCCATCCAATGGCTCTACGATATTACTGGAGAATAGTAATCAGATGGGATTCTTGGTCAGGTGTGAGTCTAGAGTTTATAATCACAGGAAACGTCTAATTGGAACCCAAAAAGATGTATTCCAGATGATTGGGAAGAGGCTTGAGTTCTTGAATGGGATTATCAGTAGCAACGGGTGGTTCAGGGTGTGTGTCAAGAGTAAGGGAAGGAGTTATGGGTGTATCTAGATCAAGTTCAGACTCCTCTGTTTACGGGTTTTGATCTTCTAGTTGTTGATCGGGAATAATCAGGATGTCCTTGATATACGGTTCATCAACCACGGCCTTGATATCACATATTTGTTCTATGACCCCGCAATTAATCCCTTGTTGGGCCTTAAAGATGTCAATTTTCAGTGTTTAATTCTCGAATTTCAGTTCTATTTGGCCCTCCTCACAATTTATATTGGCCCTAGCAGTGGTTAGAAAAGGTCTCCCTAGTATAATCGGTGTATCTCTTGGGTTTTTAGGTGCATCCATATCCAAGACTATAAAATCCACTGGAAAATAGAAGTCCCATACCCTAACAATGACATCCTCAAGTATTCCTTTAGGTGACTTAATGGATCGATCAACTAACAGCAATGCCACCTCTATCAGTTTAAGCTTAGATTCTTCAAGGTGGTCAAGGAGGGATGTAGGTATTAGGTTTATGGAGACACTTATATCTAATAAGGCTCTGTCAAATTGGGTATCACCAATAGTACATGAAATCAGGGGAGTAGCTGGGTCTTTAGCCTTAGGTGGGAGTTTGATCAAAATTACAGAGCTGGCTTGCTCTGACAGTATAATCGAACTCCCACTTTTGGTTCACGACTTATGCTTGGGTGTACAGACGTCTTTTAGAAATCATGCGTAAGCTGGTACGTGGCAGATTGTAACCATCAAGGGGATATTTAAATGGACCTGTTCAAAGATCTTGACCAGATCCTCCTCAAGAGCCATGGGTTTGGTTATCCTCTTTCCCTTGGTCAAGGCCTCGAGAAATGGAACCTTGGTTGGTTCCTCTAGAATAGGTCCAGGTTCTTGATCGAAGACAGGGGTGTCCTAGATAACTATCCTGGGGCTTGGGTTACTACCAGGCTTGGAGTGGTTCGGATAAGGTGGGTCTTGAGTTGCTTTACCACTACGGATTGTTACGGAATTTAGTCCTACCTAGTTTTGGTTTGGGGTCAGTAAAATAGGTGGCTACTGTTGAAATCCCACGTAAGATGTTGAAGCTTCCATCCCGTCGGGTGATGGAACAAAAGGGGCCAGATAAATCATGTGGGTGTGGCCTGGATTTGGGTTCATATCGTGCCTCTGGGTCAGCACGTTATTTGGATTCGGCAAAGGTTGCGAAGGGAGACTGTTAGGTTGGCAGGAATTCACCATCTGGGCGAGTTGATTGTGAATCTCTATGATCTCGTCCTTGTGCTAGCTTTGTATTGCCGCATTCATCTTTTGAATGTCAACCAGAGTTTGAAGGATAAGAGTCATTTGATCTGCTTGGTTTGGCCCAAATTGACAGGTGGGGTTGGGCCGAGGGTGAGGTGGCTGAGATGGATGAGGAGCTTGTGGATGGGGTTGATAAGGTGGTCTTTGATTCTGAGTATTTCTCGTCCATAGGAAGTTGGGATGATTCTGCCATCCAGGGTTATAGGTATTGGAGAATGGGTCATTCTGGATGGCGTTGAGGTCCTCGTAGGTTTGAGGAGCCTCAAGAAAATCAGAGTACGAGGGTTCAGAGTTCCCCCAACTAGAGTAGATTGGATCGGAGTTTCCTCTAGTACTGGAGTCAGACGGGGGTGGATACAGGTCCATCCCCTAAGAAGATCGGTGATAGATGTTTTGCATAGTTTCCCTTGTGAGTGGTGGCTGTGCAAATAGGTTTTGCACAGAGGTGGCTCGTTGCAGATGTCGAGTCAGCTCGTCCACCTTCTTCTCTATGATAGAAACCTTGTCCAACCTATTGGTCATCAGTTCCAAGTCGATGGATGTGGACAAGCCCTGCGTCTCATGTACTCCCATAGGATTCGTCTATGCACGGGCATTCGCTCTGTCAAATAAGCCCATGGAATCATTATTGATGGAGTTCTCGCACATATTCTCGAGAATCTCCCACACCGTGTCTTGTATTGACCCATGATGTTTCCTTCGTAGGTTGCATTGATGAACAGTCGAATGTCTTCACAGAGTCCCTAGTAAAAAGACTGGACTTGTTCCCATTTAGGAACTCCGTGATGGGGGCACTTTCTTTTGAGATCCAAGAATCGATCCCATGCCTCATGAAGAGGTTCTCCAGATTGTTGAGTGGAGTGAGTGATCTGGTGGCGCAAGGCATTCGTCCGGCCAACGGGGAAAAACTTTTTCAAAAATTCAGACTAGAGTTTAACCCATGTGTTGATCAGACGCATCTGAGTCTGATACCAATGAGCTGACTTGTCCATGAGGGAGAAGGAAAACATCTGCATAAGTAGAATATCTCGATTTTGTACATCTAACCCGAAGGTCTGGGCCAAATGTTTGAGTTGTTTGATGTGCTGGAATGGACCCTCAGAGTTAAGCCAATGGAATTTTGGAATAGCATGAATCATGTTGGGCTTGAGTTCAGAATTAGGACCTCCAACCGAGATTTGGACTCTAGGCCCAATCACCACGACAGCGGAATTGGAGTGATCTCGCATCATTGGACGCTGTGGTGGGTTTACAAAGTTCTGGAAGAGATCATTCAAGCGCTGAAGTTGGTGTTCAGTGTTGTTCTCTTCTTCAATTGTTTGTGCCATGATGGAAGAAGGAGAACTTGGTTCTGATGAATTAGAGGAGAGGTTAATGTGGTGGGGTTGCTGCATAAACATGGCCGTCGAGGCTTGCCTTGACGAGAGTGGATTTCTAAAGGAGGTCTTAAGGATGGTCTCAAGGACCTCCTACCAAACATGCACTAAAGGATTAGACGATATTAGAATGTGCTGGACCTAATCGAGACACCGAAAAAATTTGGATGACTATAGAGGTTCGGGGGGGATGATACTCCTTAGTCAGAAAAGTCGTCCACCAGAGAAATGCCTAGGCAGCCAGAGAGGGAGAGTCTCGCAAAGACCCCTACACGATAGAGCGTCCCCACGAGTTACAGGGTTTCCCCCACCTGACCTCTCTTGTCACTGAGATTCTAGGTAGACCAGAATGGGGACCTTGACCTCTTAAGTCTACCACTTTTAATTAAGATCAAAGGTGCTTAGGGTTCCACTTGAACTTTAGATATTTTGAGTTCAAAAAGTGACCTAATCTCAAGGTTGATTGACCCAAGGGGTCAACTTTACCTACTTGTCCTTTGAGAGCTTTTAGGTCCTTTCTTCTAGGGTTCAAGTGAACATAAGAGTTTGATTCTTAGGGTTTCTCTTGGATAAGTCTTTTCAATCAAGGCTTAGGCACACCTCTTTTTGAAAAATTTGCTTCTTGCTTAAAGAAGATGTGTCTCTAAAAATCCTAGATTGGAAACCTTAAGTTGGTTCTAATTGGTCCAATTTAGTTGCCACAAAAGATGGTATCTAGGGCTCAATCAAGAAGGTGGCAGCCCTAGTTACCTTAAATGGATGCACAATTCAAAATGTGCTAAAATTAAAATCAGGAAACTTTGATGGATTAACTAGATATGGAAAGCAGGTATCCCTTAATTGATTTTTTCTTTGTTTTTCCTTTTCAGAATTGAGGGGATTAAGAGAAAGGGCTAATGAGAAATTTACCTACCCTGGTGTGGTTGTTATGCAGCTGTCTTCTTTTCCTCCCCTGAAACAATCACAACAGAAGAAATAAATCAAGTTAGTATGGAATCAGAAGTTGTGATCAAGGTTTCTAAATTGCCCATTGCTCCCCAGCAACGGCAGCAAAATGTTTGTCAAAAGCGAAATCGGGTTTAAAATAAATGCATTGTAGTATAGCCAAAATCTCTTTGAAAAAAATGAAAGTTTGTTACTCGAAAAATATAAATCCAAGGTTGAACACAAGGAGAAAATTGGGATTTAAAAGCCAAGAATACAACTTTCAACTTTATAAAATGCAATGAGCAATCAAAGTTATGAAGCAAAAATGATATCAATGTGTAGAGAAGCTCAAAAATATAAAGATGGACGTCTGATGTAAAAATCAGACGTCTTAAGTGTCCAAAGCTACAGTGCAATGCTTCTTCAATTTCTCTTTAGATTTCTCTATTTTTTCCTTTCTCTATTCTTCTTCTTCTTCCTTCTTCCTTCTTTGATTTCTGACTTTGGCTTCTTCTTTCTCTCTTCTTTCTCTTTTTTTGCTTCTGACTTCAGCCGAGCCTTCTCATACTTCTGCATTCCTTCTTCTTCCTTTGGCTTTGAGGCTTCCTTCTCCTTCCTTCTTCCTTCTTCTTCTCTGCAACTTCACCCTTAGTCACTGCTGTGAATTCCTTCTTCCTCTTCTTCCTTGGCTTCACCCTCTTTTTCCCCTTGAGAGCAAAACCTAACCCCTACCCTCCCCGCGAACTCTCCTATCTTTCTTCTCTCTTAGGCTCACTCTCCCAGAGCCTACTTGGGTAAACGGGTCGGGTTAGCATGCTCGAAACCAGGCCCACCGGCGTGCGTGGTGGGCGAGGAGTGTGCGGGTAGTCGGGTCGAGCACTAGGTCTGCGGAGGCATGTATCACGGACGAGGCATGGTGGGCGAGTGGGATCTCACCCTATGTCAGGAGGTGCTAAGCCCCTGGAACTTTTACAACCTATATCGCTTCACTCGCTCACAGACTTCCGAGGTGGGACTAAATGTCCCACCCGCATCTCACACGTGCCCGTAGCAGGTCTTCACTCAATCGCTGAAGCTGCAGGGCTTTGGCTTCAATTTGATGGGCCGAAGTTGTTTGCTAAGAGGTTCCGCGCATCTAGGACCTGGACTCCTGGCATATGGAGCCGAAGTTGAAGCTTGCATGCTCCTTCAAGCTCGCTCCAATGGCAGGCAAGGCACCTGTACCTATGACACGAAAATGGCCTCACAGCTTTGTCAAATCTCTTAGAAAGCTTTGCCGTGACACGACAAAGGTGGCTCTGTGGTTGGCATGGCGTAGGGCAGCCTGGGCGTGTGTGCCTAGGTCATTCTGTGACAGTGGAGTTGGGTGTGTTTTGGGGAAGCGTGTGGAGGGTGTGGCGGTTAATGGAGAGGGGGCAAATGATCAGTGGGATAAGGTGATGCTTTTGAGGTGGTTGGCGAGGTTGGTGGGTGCGTGGAATGGTTAGAGCACCTCGCCGGTGGTATGCTGGAGGTGGAGAAGGTGACAGTGATATGTGGTCGTCGGTTCGTGAAATTAGAAATAATGAAGGGAAAAGAAAGAGCAGAGGAAGGAGACTTGTTCTGCGAGGAGATGAAGAAAGGGGAGCAGAGGAGGTGGACGGCTTGTATGTGCCGTCGCCAGAGAGAAAGACCCAGAGAGAGATAGGCGGGGACGACGAGGGGGAGATAGGCATGGGTGAGGTGTGGCGCAACGTAGAGGAAGGAGGCAGAGGCAACTCTGCCACTGGTATGGTGGCAGGGAAACAAGAATAAGAGGTAGGAGTCACTGGAGCCTGTTGGGCTTTTTGGCTGGAGGGGAAGAGAGGAAGTTTGGGGTATTCTCAAGCCAAAACAAGCTTAAGATGAACGGGAGGATCTGGGGTCCCTTTTATAGTTGCAGGCAGAGGGCCTTGTGCTTGGAAGGCAAGCTTCCAACTACGGCAACCTCGTCGGACTTGGAAATTCGAGAGATACCCAAATCTCTCATGTGTTTGCATGAGAGATTGGGTGGAAATCAGAGCTCGAGATTGGATTCGTACGAACGGGAATTCCTCAGAGAATCTCCCTTACAAATTTGAGAGGGATTCTCTGAGGAATCAAGGAGATATCCCCCTTGAATCCTCGTCGGAGTAGGATTCCTCTGCTATAATGGTAGAGGGACCTAATTGCAAACAACGACGACGAACCTAGGGGGGTGTCTGCAAGGGTTTTCAAAAGCTAAGAGCGTAAATGTAATTGGGTTGGACTATTTTGCAAAGTAGGTCAAGGTGAATTCCCCATAGGCCCAAAATTTGGTATAAACCTAATTTGGACCTAAGGAATCCAATCGTGATGTTAGATTTTAGGTTTGACCACATTTAATATGGCATTTTACATAAAAACTCAATTTAGGGTAAATATTTGATTAGGACCCCTATTTAGGCCAAAATAGGTTCTGAAGGCCAAATTGAAGGTTCTAAACCCTAGAGGATAATTTCCATGAATTTTAAAGAATTTAGTTGAATTTTATCCTAACCGGAACCTTGTTAAATTAAGTGGGTCTGTTTTAGGGTTACAATAAGTCATTTAATTCATAGATTTCACATTAACACTTTTCTGATTGAACCAACCCACTTTTTATCTTGTTAAGACCATTTGATCTATGTTTAGCCCCGGAGAAATCCTGTTGTTGCATTGTAATGGTAAAATTGTAGTTTTACCCTTTATTTCTTGCTTTTATTTCAAATCAGTTATTCCTTGAGTTAGGCCCTTCATTTGGTTACGTAGGAGCTTTTATTCTCTTTTCTAGGTCAAAATGAGCTAGTTAGGGCTCATGATGGTGTTCCCATCACCTTACATCTGGGAAGTATTCAAAAGAAGAGGTTTCCCTCCCATTTAGATATAGTGGATGAAGTGGTGTGTTACAACTACTTCCTTCTCTCCACTAATCAATGGGAAACCATGTGGATCTTGGATTCAACCCCAATGTGGGATTAGACAAGGATGTCCATTAGCCCCTTTGATTTTTAACCTTGTAGTTGACGGGCTTGCTAGATATGCATGTAAATTAACAGAGGCTGGTGTTATAAGAGGTTATTCCCTATCCAATAGGAGGACTATGGCCCCTATTTTACAATACGCAGACGACATGGTCATCTTTGTGGAGGGGACAACTACTGCAGTCATGCTCTAGGACACATGGTGAAGATTTTCGGAGACATATTAGGTCTGAAACTAAATAGGGAGAAATCGGCCTTGATCTGCTTTGGCCTGAATGAACAAGAGCAAGAAACAGTGTTAGCTACACTGGGATTGCCTCGCTCTAAACTGCCAATTAAATACTTGGGACTACCATTGCAGTGCTCGAAACTGAGGAAGAGTGATTGGAATTTTCTTTTTGACACGATTTCTATCAAGTTGGAAGGATGGAGCAGCAAATTTTTATCAAAAGGTGGAATACTGATCCTTCTAAATTCAGTTATTACTTCTATCTCGGTGTTCTACTTCTCTATTTTCAAAGCCCCAAAATCTATTTGGAAACATGTAGATGTAATGCGAAAGAAATTCTTTTGGAAAGGTGCTCGACATGAGGAGAGATTCATGTAGCCTATGAAGTGGGATCAAATATGCCAGCCAAAGGAAGTGGGTGGATTGGGGATCAAGGCTCTTAAAGAATTCAATGAGGCCCTTTTGATTAAATAGGTGATCAAGATTTTTAATGGCAAAGAAGAACTATGGACTAAACTTATTAAAGACTGTTATGGTTGCTCAAATAGTATGCTGAAAGGTTATTCCCAGCCAAACCATCTCCTTTTTCGAGATCGGTCATTCTTGCTATCTGGTTATGAAGGCTTGATTGGGTTTTAAACAAGTCGCGTTGTAGTACAATCAAAAAAGCGTTCAAAACAAATAAGAATTTTATTACTCGAATGCTAAGTCCGAGGTCGAACATAGGGAGAAAATGGAATTTATTCACTAATCTCAATAGAAGTAATTTGAACACGTAAAATTACTCAAAACCTAATGCAGAATGTAAAGCATGAAGTTATGAATAATAAAATGAAGCAAAAGAGAAATTGGACAAAATTGGACGTCAATATAAGGAATTGAGACGTCTTAAAAAGATTTGGTTTTTGTCTTCTCTTGCTTTTTCTCTTTCTCTTCTTTTCTTCTTTGTTCTTCTTCTTTGGACCTTCTCTACCTGAGGTTTCTGATCTCCTTGCCTTTCTACCTTTAGCCTTAGTCCTTTCTTCTTTCTCTGACGTCTCTTGCAATAGTGCCTTTCTCCTTTATCTTCTCCTTCTTCCTTTGCTTCTGCCTTCTTTGCTACAGTGCCTCTTCTTCCTTCCTTACTTAGTGTCCTCTGATTCTTAGCTCCTCTGCGGCTCCTTCAGCTTCAGCCTCCTCTTCCTTCTTGCTTTCCCTACACACAAGTGCAAAACCAACCCCTACCCGCCCCCGCATATGCTCTCTCTCTTTCTCTCTTAGGTTCGCTCTCCCAGAGCCAATCAGGTATTCGAGTCGGGTCAGCGCACCCAGGTCCAGGTGCACCGGCATGGGTGGTATGCGAGGAGTGTAGGGTAAATGGGTCAGGCAAGCTAGGTCTGCAGAGGAGTGAGTGCGGACGAGGCAGGCATGTGGTTGAGGGGACCTCACCCTGTGTTCGGAGGCAACGAGGAGGAAACACAAATTCAATATAAACCATTCACCTCACTCAAAAACACTCGAGGTGGGACTACAAGTCCCACCCGCTTCGCTTGCACCCGCGAGAGGATTCCTGCTCAATTGCTGCAGCTGCAGTGCTCTCTCAAAGCCACTCACTGGTTGGATGTGTGCGCGAGACAACTCCGCATCTCTTGGACCTGGAAACCTAGAGCCTGACGCCTGGGTTGAAGAATGCTTGCTTCTTCGAGCAGTTGCTAATGGTGGTGGAGGTCAGTTCCTGCTAATAAGTAACACAGCCTACAACCTCATTAAAACACATAAGAAGCTTCGCCATGGCAAGGCAAAGGTGCTGCGATAGGTGGCTAGCCGAGAGGAGACCTAGGCGTACGTGCCTAGGACGGTCTATGGCTATGGTGATGGGTGTGGTAGCGGGGAGTTTGTGGAGGGTATGGTGGTCAATGGAGATGGGGAAAGTGATCAGTGGATGGTGGCAATGATTTTGAGGGGTTTGGCAAGGTGGATGGGTGTGTGGAGGTGACGGAGACACCTCGCCGGTGGTCTGCCAGAGGTGGAGAAGATGGTGGTGGTCTGTGGTTGTCGAGGGGTTGAAAATAGAAATAAAGAAGGGGGAAATACAGAGAGGATAGAGGGGAAGAGATCTAACCTAATTAAAGGATGTAGGGAGACAGGAGGGCAGCTGGAACATACCTACCGCCACTGGAGACGAAGGGACCAGTAGAGGGGTGACGGCGACGACGAAGAGGTATTGGTGGGTGCACAGGTATGGCACGACGCAGACGACGAAAGCAGAGAAGACTACCACTGGTATTATGGCAGAGCGACGAGAAGAGGGACGAGATGTGGTCATTGCTACTCCTCAACACAGTTAATTAAGTTAATTGAGCTTAATTATGTGTAGAAGAAAGTAACTTAGTCGGTTGAGTAGTATAGGATCAAGTTAACCAAACATTTTAGATTTTATTATTTTTAATTGGTTGAGTCCAGGTCATTCGCTGGGAGGTATATATTATTTAGAATTCACCAATCAATTCAAAACAACTCATAGGAGGTCTAATTAAGTTAATTTTAATAATATGAATTTTTCCTAATGATTTAAATTTAAGAAGTACGCAAAATTCCATAAGAAAACATATTTACACAAATGATCTACTTTAATAGCAAGTAAACATGTTAATTTTCTATTTTATTCAAAGAAGTGAAGTCAATAAAGAGTTCTTCTAATTAAAACATGCCTTATTACAACATTTAAAAGTAAAAAGAAATTTAAAATATTGCAAGAAAAACTATTTCTTTTTTTCTTTATTCTTCAGCCACTCTCTCTCTTTCTTTTTCTTTCTCTCTTTCTTTTACTTCTCTTTATCTTTTCTTTATCTTTCTCTTATATTTTCGAGCTCTTTTCTTTTTCCTTTCTTCTTTTCTTTTCTACCTTCCTTAGCTCTTTAGTGCCTGCTCAGCCTTCTCCTTGCCTCTGCGATTTCTTCTATCTTCCATCTCTTCCTTTGCTCTTTCTTCTTCTTCATTAGCCTTCTTTCTTTCCTTTCCTTAGCTTCCTTAGCTTCTGAACCTTAGCACTTCTTCCTCTGAACCTTCCTTAACCTTCTGAACCAAACCGGGTTTTTCTCTTCAACCAAAAATTGGTTTTTAATTTGTGGCTTAGACTTTTCGGGGATACGCAGCACCCTTTGTAGGGTGGGACCTGACCCTACTAAGTCCTCGCCTGGCTCAATTATGGTTCGGTTTATTTCTGGTTCAGAGTTTCAAGCCAAATCGGCTCATGCCACCTAGGCCTCGCCCTCCCAGGGCCACACATCCGCGTGCCACATAGGCGCACACTCGTAGGCACATTCGTGCCCACACACACACACACGCAAGCACAATTCATTCGGTAACCGTGCACCGAGTGCTTACAACTGAGGAGTGTATACAACAAATTCTTTTTGTACTAAGGCTCCCGTTCATCACTTGCCGATGTGGGACTATCATTCCCCCTTCTAGAGCAAACTATGAATGGTGATTTCTCCTAGCTCAGAGCTCCAATTCAAGCAAACAAAAGCTTGTTGGAAAGCTCTTGAGCTGCTCTACATGATTGTGCTATCAATTTATGGTAAATGGGAGGTTTTTTTCTTTGATTTGAAGGGAGAATTTATAGGTCTGTCTACAAGTATAACATGGCCTGGAAATGGTTTTAATGTTATAATGTCCTCAGACTGGACTTTCTCTCTCATTTTAGGTTCTAAATAGTTTCCACAAGTAATTCCGCAGCTTCAGGTGTGGGTTTCAAGTTCTTAGGAGCGTCAAGAAACGCAGAGAAGCTCAAAACTTCTCTGAAAGCTTCAAAGAGTGAAATCAAATATAAGAATGGCCTAACAGACATCTAAAGTCATGATTAATCAATTGAAACAGGTTCTAGAGGTTGTTATCAACTCATCTAGGCAGAATTTACAATTGAATCTCATCCAAAATCCACTGCTAATAATTTGGGTTCAAAAATAACCCAAACTGGGAGTAATCGAAATCCAATCGCATTAACCTTCAGAACTCATCCAATTCACTTTAAAACCATTCAAATAAATCTCAAAATCAATTCAAGCTCATTAATTAGTCTGATTGAACTCAGAATCAAAGCATCAGACTCAGGTTTGACTAGAAAGCTTCTAGATTTGACTTTCTATTTTGAATCTTTTCTTAAGGACTTAAAGCCTCAAATGTCTTCTCTCCAACCCCCGGAACATTTTTCGACCCTTAAATGGATGTTTTAACTTAGAATTCTTGGGTTTCAGGTTCATCGCTTGAACTCCAAAAGGGGTTTGTTCGTTAGAACAACCAAGAGGTTGTTATAGTGCTCTAAGGGTAGGAATGACTTTAGTGCATTGCACTGAAGCTTCTAGATCCTTTAAATGTAACTAAAAGCTTTCTGACAGACTTCTCAAACTCTACAAGAGTTGGAGAAGATGAATCCCTAACTCAAGCTCCAGTTATCAAAATCCCAAATAAATGATCTCAGAATAATTAGTAAACCTCAATTCATCATTCTGGAGCTTCTCACCAAGTTATATAGGCTGAAGAACAGTTTTGACTCACCGGAGCTCCAAAAAAAGTGCATTTTGTGTATAGAAAGAGAAAGTGTGCCATTAACGACTTAAAAAGATTCCAGAGGTCACAAGGAACCTCAGGATCACATTAAATTCTCCATTAAATCATTAGAATTAAGATTTATCAGTGAATTCGATTTATATGAAATTTGAGTTGGTTGAAGCTCACGTCTTGTTTTCCCACTAAATTGAGTGGTCAAAACAAGTCAACAGGTATTCGCGATCATAAATATAGTTAATTAAATATTTCAACTTCTCTTGAGCAGCCATTGACAGCGAGCTCAAGAGCTTACTTAGATATAGGCGTTTACATTATATGTGGCGTTTACTCTAATTATAGTGATGGTCAGGATCCTTTAGTGGTGAATAGGTGATGGAGGATCCAATGAAGGTGGAGATTAGGTCAACTACTGCTGTCGTGGATAGCACAAGTAGTTGATGGAGGTGGAAGTGAATTAGGTGAATTAATGATCAAATATGTAATTAAATGTGATAGAAGTTGATCGCATTTTTACGTGGTTTGTTAAAATAGGGTTTTAAGTCATTGCAATGCACAAAAATGGAATCGCTTTTAAAATTTATAAGACCTAGATAGTGGGGTATCTAGGGTCATCCAAGGAGGCAAGTTTGCAAATCAAAATCCCTTGCTTTAAAATTCGAACTCAACTTTCTTTTTGATATTTTTGAATATATAGCTTTTATGATTTTGAAATAATGACAACACACGAGCTTTTGTTGATAGAAAGAAAACAAATAAAACCTTTTTCAATAAAGCTAACCCTAGGGTGACAGGTACAGCCTCTCCCTAAGCTCACCCTAGGCATGTGGAGGCCTAGAATAATTAGGGAGAGGGAGTGAAACAAATGCTAGGCAAAAATTGTAAGAATCTATGCAACAAAAATTGAAAGAAGGTAACTTGAATTAAAATGAACTTATTCTACACAAAACTCATAGAGGAAAGCTTCTAGTCTACTTGAAATGCAAGAAGATAAAAACACAAATCCTCTAAATGAAATGGTGAAGATGATGTCTTCTTGCTCCAAGCCTGGTACCTCTAGAGCTTGAAAAGAATCCTCCAACTCCTTCCTTGCTATGCTCCTCCAAGATGGTGTCCTCCAAGGTGGAAGCTACCACCTTCAATTCTCCTCCTCCAAGGGTGGACATCCACCCTAGGTCCTTCACCTTTGCCTAGCCATCCTCCTTGAAGTAGAATGGCTCTCCTCTTTGGTGTGGCACAAGTTGAAGAGAGTGGAGAGAAGAAGGCACCAAAGGGGTGGGTGATGTGCCCCCTTAATCTTCTTCTCTACTCCTTCTTCTTGGCTGTAGGTGTGGGTGGGTATAGGTAGAATAATACACTAATGGAGGATGGGAATTATGTGGTGGTAGGGTAGGGTATTTATAGGATGGGAAAGGGGGTGGTTGTGGTTTTTTTTGGAGGGAAATGAAGGGGTGCTTGGATATTTTTGGAGGGAAAAATGGGAGGGAAATGAAGAGGTGCCTTGGTTTTCCCTCCAAAAATACCTTCTAAAAGGCAATTTTGGAGGGAAAAAATGGAGGGTGGAGATGGGTTTTGATGGTGGATGTAGGGTGGTGATGGAAGGAATAGTTGGCACCAAAATAAAGCAGGAGTAGGTGGTCTTTTTGCTGGAGCTTAGGTAGTAGGGTAGTAGGTTTTGGTGCCATGGAGGTGGACTAGCTAAGTTAAGCAGCTTAGCTAGCTTAGCTAGTAGGGAGTAGAGTTGGAGGCATTTGCGGCTACAGTTTTCAGGGAGAAGAGCTGGAGGTAGTCATCTTGAGCTGCACTAGAGCTGGTGGCTACTGAAAAGAGCTACAAGGAGCTACCTTAGCTGGCTTAGCTTGCTAGTTCTTTGCTAGCTACTAAGCCAAGCTAAAGCAAGCTAGCTTCTATTGAAAGGAGCTAAGGTGAGCTGGGTTTAATGGTCTCGGGGAGGATCAAGCTGGGTGAGGCAACTAAGGTAGCTTAGCTCAACTGAGTTGAGCTAAGCTGAGTCCCCGAGAGCTGGACTTGAGCTTCCTAAGCTGGAATGAAGTCATCTTTAGCTGGTCGGAGTTGAGTGGAGCTGGATGTACCTGGACTTGACCTTGGGTGAACTCCAGTCAACTCAGCTGAGCTAGCTAGACCTCCCTGTGGACTAATGGGAGTTGAGATGAGCTATACTCAACTAAGTTGAGCTAGATCTAAGCTGACCTGAGCTAGGGTGAGCTAAGATGAGCTCTCTTGAGCTGCCATTCAACTAAGATGATCTGAATGGAGCGAAGATGAGATAACCCTAGTTCAAGTGAGCTGGAATCTAGCTATGGTGAGCTGGATCAAGCTGAGTTCCAGTTAGTCTGAGCTTCTTCACCAGTTGCCTTCCTGAGTGCTAGGGTTTTGGAGTTCTGACAATCTGTATATCCCTAACACTCACAAAAACACATTAAAAAGACAATAAAAAGAGCAATGCGTGGCTAACCTAATTGATGCCTAAATGCAGCCCAAAAACCTATTTGCGAAGCAAAATCCTAAGAGCTAGGTTTGTTTTAATGCATAAAAATGATGATAAACTGGCGTTTATCAGAAGTGAACATGGAAGATAGGGGTAGATGATCAGTGGTTTAGAAGGATGAAATTAATGCTCTGATAAGTTCAAGGAGCTCACCAGAGTCGAGGAAGATGAAATTAAAATTTGACATTATGGCTAACTAACCTATCTAACTAACTAACTAAACTATCCTACTCCTACTCCTGCTCCTATCCTACTGATACCTGGACAAAGGGGTCAAAGGATCTCCGTCGACGGCTCATGATGGAGGAGTGAAATCAGAGGGTAGTCGAAAGATCTCCGGTGGTGGTTGTGAGATGAAGCAAAGGAGGCTCCTTAGTAAGCGCTTGTGTCCAGAGATGCAGCTGACCTCGGTGGAGTTCCAGAGCTAATAAAAGTGGATGGAGGAAGTTGGATGAAGTGGTGGAAGATTGTCGGAGTTGTGGAGTGAATAGCCTATCAAAGTCGACTGCAGTGAAGAAGAGGGAAGGTAGCCAACTTGGTGGAAATCAAGGGGGTCAGGGGGTATTTATAGTCGGCGACTATTAAGAAGGAGGTGGAATCTGGATGCAATTGAGGCTAGGAGGATAACCACCAGTGTCTTCTCCCATGCCGGTGAAGTTATCTCCAATCCTAAATTAGGATATCAGAGTCATCCAAACCGGTGGATGAAAATGAGATGGTGAGCGCAAGCTCCAGGAGCTTGGAGAAGAGATGACATCGAATGGGCGATGATCGTGCGGTGGCTGCACCTTTAGTCGTCAGCCGTTCAATCGGTTGAAGAGAAGAAGAAGAAGTCAGGGACCTGTTCATGATGAAACCTAAGGACCTAAATGAGAAATAAGGACCCGATTGGAATGAAATGTAAGGACCAAAATGTAAACTCAGGTTTCTAAGGTTTATTTTAATTTAGATCTTTTTCAACTTTTTATATATGATTATAAATAAGATAATTATTATATTTAGACCTTGAATTTACATTTTTGACCTTTTTAGATTAATTTATTTAATTAAGTAATGTTACTTAAGTTATTACATACTTAGTTATATGTTTTGCTTAAATTAATCAACTCATTAATTAGATGAATGATTAGTAATATTTCGATTCAAATTATTGATTAGATCATTAATAATATTAATTGGATGATAAAATAGCATTTTAAATTTATTTTAAGGTCCTTTACTATTTATCCCTTATTTAATAATTAACCCATATATTCACATAATCTTGGCTAATTAACTAGGAAGACTACTTAATTAGGGATAATTAGAGATCATGATGAGTTTCTCATCATACCCCCAAGCCAAAGTTTTGCTAGTCCCTAGCAAAATTAACTAAGACTATGATGATTTAAAAGCACTTGTGTTTAAATTAATATAAATAAGAACCATATAGAGGAACGCTTAGGTCAGAGAATTTTTTTTTTAATATAAATAATTAATATACAAAGCATTTTGTGAAAATTTTCTTACTTGGACTTATACTCAAAACATTTTCGAAACACACTTAAAAGTAATGTTGTTAACAAGAATTTTATTAGAAATTAGAATTCTCAAAAATCTCTTATTCTTTGTAACCATTCTTAACACATACTTAGAATACAAAGTGTTTTAAGAAAACAAAACCTAAGAGTTGAGAATTAAATTTTAACTCAAAAGCTCAATAGACTTAAGTTAATCATTTATTTATGATATTTGACTTTTATCAAAATAAGCTTAAGCAAATTAACTAGATACTAATTATTAATCAAACTTAGAGTAGTAAAACTCTAATCTACTAGCCTACAGCACTAAGAACAACTTCTAGACCTAGACTTTTGTCAATTCTTCTCCTTTAGGTCTCAACTGTAAATCCTCAAAACCTGATTTTTTAGGCTCTATTGCCTAATACCAAGGTTCAGTAGCTATGATTTTAAAACATCTGTACTTTGTGAAGAGAGTTGTCCTAATGGCATCCAAAGTTGCAAAAATCCAGATCTTAAGACATCAATTTTCAATCCAGATTATTAGAATTTAAGCCTTTGGCTTGGTTGTACTCAGGTTTGGTTGCTTTCTCCTCACTAGTTATCTATCCCGAGGTCAACACTTTTTGCGTATATCTTGCTGGTGGACCACGGGTCTCTTATTCCTAATTTTTTATCTAGATATTTTTTTTCAACTTTTTCTATATGTTAGAACACCCATATGTAGCAAGGTATTTTTTTATTTAATGGAAGGAAGGGTAGCATCCATTTGTACTGAGATGCTTTATTTTTATGTGGAAAAACTGCATAAGTACCCATTTGTAACAAGGCACTTAACTGTAGGGTGTTTTATTTTATTATTATTTTTTCTTTTTTCCCCTTCTCATTTTTCTTACTAACATTATTCTCCAAATCCTTCTTCTAGGTGAGTGGCACATCCTTCACTCTTTCAAGAACCTCCCCGTGGAAATCCTTGGACTAAAGAGGATTCAGAATCGATCTCTTAACCTCTATGTTTTCGCGGTCTCAAATGCCAACAAGATAATTCTATGTGTGTGAATTTTAGATGTATAGGTTACTTAGCTCTCAAATCATAGCTTGGACAACAAGGCCCTTCATTCTCAGGTTCTTTAAATTTTTAATTTCCTCCTATAGGATTTGTCAAGACAAAAATTACCAAGTCTAGCTATATGTCTTTAACCTGAAAGACTTGTAAACTAAAATTCTACTAACTCTCTATTTAACTCTGAATATCTGCCTTTTGCTTAACTTTATGATAAAATCAAATTTTCTAAAAGCAAAAGGATTACTTAATCTAATTGATTAGAAAGTTACAATTTAATCCCAAAACTTAAGTTTAAAAACTTAATACACCTTAGTTTCTTAATTTCAGGGTAAGAATAGAAAAACAAAACTTAAAGATTTAAAAATTCTAATTCAAATAAAATCTTGTTTAAAAATTTTTAAAACAAAAGTGTGTTTTTACAAAATATTTTAACTAAGAATCTAAATAATAATTTAATGCTCTTAAATACTCTATATGTATTTTACATATTTTTTAGTTTCTTACCTAAAAGAAAAATTAAACTCTTAAACATAGATATATTTATATTTTTTTTCCTCTTTTCTTCTTTATTCTAGATGAAAATACCACCTTTATTATTTTTATAAATTTTCATTTTTCAAATTTTTGTATTGATATATTTTCATTTTTATGTTTATAAAATTTTCTAATTTTTATGAATTTTTCAAAATCTTTCAATTTTTTTTTGAAATTTTTGATTTTCAAGTTTTTACAATTTTTGGTATTTCTTTTTTTCTGAATTTCGTGGATATTTAATTTTTATGTGTTTTTTTATATCTTTTATTTACACATATACTTATTGTGAAAATTTCACTTCACACTTGGTGGAACTCAAATAGGTTGTGTTAATATTTTGAAATTATCATTGAAGTTAGTATAGTGGGTTAACCTAAATCGAGTCTAACCATCTTTCACAAATTTTTTTTTAACCTGGCCTACTTAATTTTATCTTGGTCACTTTTAGGCCCAAGGTCGATCTTAGGGAAGCAGGAATTAAAAGTGAAGAAGTTCTACGCCTTTCCTAAAATGTATCTCTTCCGTGCGTTTATTATGTTTTTGGTTTTCTTTTCTATTTAAGATTTTTTAATTGATAATATTGTCCTTGAGGTACACCCTCAAAATCAAGTTCTTGGGTTTGAGCCAAATTATTCATGGCTTTGAGCCAACTTAGGGTTTCCAAAAAAACTAGTCCTGCTATTTGCAAGATCGAGTACCTGCAAGACAAGGATTATCTTTTCGCTTTTACTCTTTTTTTTATCTTTTTAGTAGCAGGAAACAAAAGAGAAATAAAACAAGGTACGTTGCTTATAGAGAAAGGAATACTTAGCTTAATATAATAAATACAACCTCTATATATATAGATATCTATATATTATATATATAGGGGTGGAGGTGGAAGTGGAAAGGGAGTGTAGCACAGTGTCGAGTTGGTCCACATCTAGTAAGACGCAACTAACAAGATGAAGTGCTGCGTAGAGTGTAGGATGGATGTGTGGGAGTGTGTGCAGAGGAGCTTGATTTACGCGGGTATCGGGGAATATCAGCAACTGGTGCAGATATTCCCGCGATATAATGCGTGGTGGAGTGACTAGTGCAAGGGCGTATGGATACAGGTAGGTGATGTGTATGTAAATATATATATATATATATGTATATATATAGATAGGGTTATAACTATATAGGTATATATATGTAGTTGTGTATATATATATAGATATATATATACGTGTATATATATATTTATGAATATATATGTATATTTATAACTATATATATATATAGTAATATATGTCTATGTATATGTGTATATATATATAGATATATATGTATATATGTATGTATATATGTATAAATATATATATATATGTATGTATGTATATATACTTATATATAGTTGTATAGGTATGAATATGTGTATATGTATATATGTATGTATGTGTAGGTGTGTACAAGTTGGTGTGCGAGTGTACGAGTGTGTATGTGTACGAGTGTGTGTGTGTATGAGTATGGGTGTGTTCGCTAGCGGGTGAGTGTGAGAGAGAGGGCAGAGTTACGTCATGTAGTGGGAGCGGGCGTCGTCTGGCGGGTAGGGCATGCACAGGCGCGCAAGGGCTTCACGCGGGGGTTGGAGGGAATGCGCACGCGGTCTTTATACTCAGGCGGGTGTGGGAGTGCAACGCAGCGCACGACGCTGTGGGAAGAAGCAGACGCAGGCGCCGACGCGAGCACGAGCGTAGATGCGGGCGACTGGCTGGAGCGAGTTGCGGGCGAGGAGAGAGTGCGCTATGCCATCGGCTAAGTGAGAAAGAAGTCGGTGGCTACAGTGTCGCACTGAGAGGCGTGAACAGTGGCTACAATGCGACGCGGGAGCATGCGACCGTTAGCGGCCTGTTCTGCATGCGTGGGTGCATTGGGAAGCGATTGCGCGTGCGGGAAGAGCTCGCGGAGGTCTGCTGGTGTACGCGTGGTGGCCTGCGCTGCTTCAGGTGGCCGTTGTTGCTACTGGGAGCTTGATGCTCTGACAATGGTGGCGAGGGCATTCAGCGGTGAAATCAAATGGTGAAACCATCACTCCCACCTGCTCACGAAGGAGCTGGGCAGTGATGGAACTCACAGTAGTGGTCGTGGGACCACTATGAGCTTTCTCCTGCCTGCAGTGTGTCTCTTCAGTGAGAAGAGATACTGCGTATGGAGAGGGAGAGGGGAGGAGGTTGGCTTGACAGTGGGGGAAAGTGTTTGAAGGTGGTGTGCATTTTTGGCTGCCCTAGCATAAGGGAGAGGGCAAGGCCTTTTAAAGAAGAAGACGCATGCCACCGCCATGCTGCTGGCATTGCATGTCCAACCATGCTGTTGGCAGAGGAATGGCGTGAAGAGGTGCATGCCCCATGTCCTGCAGCCACGCGAGGGAGAACAATTCGAAGTAAAAATAAAAAATGAAGATGGTGAAATTGTAATGCAACCCTTGATGAAGATGTTAATTGGATGGCCAATTATTCGCATTCTCCTCCCCTCTCAATAAATGCATGCATGTGTTAATTTACAAATGCAACTATAGCTACATATGATACAATGGTAGTGCTAGGAAATAACACAAGATGGCATAATTATTGGTGTATTTTTGCTCTGCAATCATACCCCCATGCCTATCTTTTGCTAGTCCCTAGCAAAACATTTTGTATTGTATTTAGAAATGATCTTAAGCTGAAGATTTTCTTCTGAGGCGAGATGGGTGTGTTTATTTGTTGGATATTGTGAGAACCAATTGCAGAGAAGACTACCAGTACTTTATGTCTTACGTGACATAGATCATCTCTCGACTAACCTGGACTCTTGATATTTAAACCTTAAGTATGATTTCCAGGACTCAGAAGGTTTTTGCCGTACTCTAGAGCTCAAGAGATTATGGTTTGTGCATAGAGAAGGATCAAGACTGACCAGATGAACATTAAGACTCAAGCCTAGGGTTTCATGAATCTTTAAGTGTAGGTTGGTCCCAATTTCAGCTCGTGTCTTTGGATTGACCCTTAAAAAGATGATAGAAAACTCAACTCCCAATTTATTACATTTGTGGCTCAAAGAATATATGATAGAAATAGGGTATTTGTAACTTGCCCAGAAAAACTTTTTAGGGAGAAGAATTTACAGACATTTGCGAGATATACTGACTTATTTGCATAGATTTTTTTTTTTAAACAAGTGTCAATATATCTCTTACAACTTTATTTGGAGGAGCACATTTTTTTTTTTTTTGGTGGAAAGAGTTTCTCCTAGACACAAGACTAAAGCCTGGGATAAAAAATCTACCTGTGCGCACAGGTAAGGACTCCACCTTCCCTAATGAACACTAGGGTTGGATCTCATGTTCACCTGGTCTTTCTTGATATATGTAGTGTGAACCAAGATTACTTAGGCTCTTGAGTAGAAGCAAACCAATGGATCCTGTACTGATGTCTCAGGTACAAGAATACATCCTTAGTTAGGAGAGATTCCGATCTATATTGTCAATGCTCAAGTGAATTAAGCCGAGCCTGAACGAATCAAGCTTCTGTGGCCTGGAAAGTCTTCAAAACAGTAGTTGAATATCCATAAACACTTAATGTATTTTTGTTTCAGCCTTAGATCATTACTAAACAACTTTTTTTTTTATGTACATATTTATAGATGGATGGAAGATGCATGATACCATATAATACCCAGATCCTATTGATGCCTATCCACCCGCCCATGCCAAACGATGCTGTGTCCTCATATGCATGCAGGGTAGAGGAAGGTCCAAAGATCGGGGAATGAGAGCTGAGGTGCAAGGTATATAGCAGGGTGGTAGGGTGGGTGGATGGTGGGTGGTGAAGTGAAAAGGTGTGAAGTGAAGTGAACGTGACAGTGGAGGAGTGTTGCTGGGGTGCCTCCCAACGAGTGCTGAATTTAATGTCCCCAGCTAGACTCAGAATGAGGCATGAAATTAGTTACGCTCTAGCAGGGTAATAGTTTCTCCAACGGCAGTAGGTTCATGAGTAAGATAAGGTTTTAAACGCTACTCATTGACCGTAAATTTATGCCCAGATTTGAGATCTTCAATTTCAACGGCCCCGTTGGGAAATGGTCTCGAGACCAAGAAGGGACCAGTCCATTTGGACTTTAATTTCCCTAGAAAGAATTTGAGCCAGGCATTATAAAGCCAAACTTGCTGAGATGGCTCAAAGTCCTTCCGCCGAATTCAGCTGCCGTGAAAATCCTTAGTGCGTTGCTTGAAAGTTAAGTCAAAATCATAGGCTTCAGGATGGAGCTCTTCCAGTTCTTGGAGTTGGAGTTTCCTTTCTCGACCACACAAGTCTGGGTTGAGGTTACATTGGCGAACCGCCCATTAAGTGCAGTGCTCCAACTCCATGGGCAAATGACAAGGCTTCCCGTAAATGATTCTATAAGGAGACATACCTAGGGGAGCCTTGAAGGCGGTCCGGTACGCCCAAAGTGCATCAATAAGCTTGCCGGACCAATCCTTACGATCAGGCCGAACCATTTTTTGGAGAATTTGCTTGATTTGCCAGTTCGACACCTCAGCCTGGCTGTTCATCTGAGGATGATACGGAGATGCGATATGATGGTGGACTCCATATTTCCTCAGAAGTGCCCGAAAAGAGGCATGGGTAAAATGACTTCATCTGAGATAATGGCTCGAGGGATCCCAAAGTGTGCAAAAATGTGGTCTTTGACAAATCGAGTGGATATGACATGGTCAGCAAGGCACGTGGGAATAGCCTCGATCCATTTCAAAACATAATCAACATCAATGAGGATGTATTCGAAGCCATTGGAAGGAGAAAAGGGACCCATGAAATTGATTCCCCAAATGTCGAAGATTTCAACAGCTAGGATGGGCTACAAGGGCATCATGTCACGACGTGACATTGACCATAACGACTAGCACCTAGTGCAATGTTTGGCATAATTGTGTGCATCCTGGTGAAGGGAGGGCCAAGAGAAACCGTACTGCAACACCTTGGCTACAGTTTTCCTCTCAGAGAAATGGCCTCCGCAGGCCTGATCGTGGCAGAAGGATAGCACACTGGAGAATTCGCTGTCAGGAATACAGCGACGAATGATCAAGTCAGCACCTATTCGAAAAAGTAGTGGATTATCCTAGAAATAATACTTTGCTTCTGCAATGAGACTCTCGCGCTGGTTTTTAGGCCAGCCACGTGGAAGGGATCTAGAAGCATGGTAGTTGGCAATGTCGGCATACCAAGGTCCACTAGCCACATTAATTGCCAATAGGTGCCAATAGGTGCTCATCGACAGGGTAAGTCCAATGTGGTCAGGGTCTAGTCTCGAGAGATGATCAGCAACAACATTCTGGGCTCCAGCCTTATCATGGATCTCAATGCCAAATTCTTGGAGCAGAAGGATCCAACGAATCAGTCTAGGCTTGGCATCCTTCTTGTGCATGAGATGGCGAATGGCCGCATAGTCAGTGAATATAATAACATGCTAGCCCAGAAGGTAAGAGCGGAATTTCTCCAGCCCAAAGACGACCACCAACAGTTCTATCTCAATGGTAGTATAATTACGCTGGGCCTCATCCAACGTCTTACTGGCATAGTACACCAGAAGGGTGTCTATCGCGTCTTTGTCCCATGATGGCTCCAACTACAAGGTCGGAAGCGTCACACATGAGTTCAAAGTCGAGGGACCAATCAGGTGGCTGGAGAATAGGGGCCTTGGTGACAGCATCACACAGCTGTGTGAATGCTCTTATGCAGTCGGGGCCCATATCAAAGGGTACATCAGTCGATAGGAGATGAGTTAAAGGTCTAGAAATCTTGGAGAAGTCTTCGATGAATCTCCTATAGAAACCGACGTGTCCCAAGAAGGAGCGGATTTGTTTGACAGAGGCAGGCATAGGTAAATTAGTAATTACATCAAGCTTAGCTCTGTCAACCTCGATACCCCTATCGGAGATGTTATGCCCAAGAATAATTCCCTCGTGTACCATAAAATGACTTTTTTCCCAGGAAAGTACGAGGTTCACATCAATACATCTCCGAAGGATATGGGTTAGGTTGGCAAGACAGTCATAAAAAGAGGGTCTAAAGATCGAAAATTCATCCATGAATACCTCAGTAAAGTCACCCACCATGTCATGGAATATCACCAGCATACATCTCTGGAAAGTTGCTGGCACATTACAAAGTCCGAACGGCATCCTTCTAAATGCAAAGGTGCCGAATAGACAGGTAAAGGTGGTTTTCTCTTGGTCCTTGGGGTCAATTGCCACCTGGTTATATCCAGAGAATCCATCCAGGAAACAGAAAATTTTATTTCCCGCTAACCGCTACAGGATTTGCTCAATAAAAAGTAGCGGAAAGTGATCTTTCTTAGTTACAGCATTAAGTTTCCTATAATCTACACACACTCTCCAAGATGTAGGAGTGCATGTAGGGATAGATTCACCCTTGTCATTGACATGGATGGTGAGTCCCGTCTTTTTGGGCATAACATGAATCGGACTCACCCAGGGGTTATCGCTGATCGGATAGATTATACCCGCATCCAGCCACTTAATAATTTCCTTTTTAATGACCTCCCGCATGTTACGGTTGAGATGTCGTTGCATCTCGTGGGAAGGTCGAGCCTCCTCCTCCGAATATATACGATGAGTGCAGTAGGAGGGGCTAATGCCAGTTAAGTCTGATAAGGACCATCCAATGGCTTCCTTGTGTTCCATAAGGACCTTTGTTAGTTTACACTATTGCTCCTTGGTAAATTTTGAACTAATTATTACGGGCAGCGTTTCATTTGGTCCCAAGAAAACATACTTAAGCGTATTAGGCAGCTCTTTCAGTTCGGGAGAGGATGGTGAAAGATCTGGCATTTCTTGGGACGAGAGTGTCCCAAGCGGATCAGAAGAAAACAAGGCAGGAGGAAGAAGTTGGCCCTCAGATTGGCCAAGAAGAGGGGCATCTTGGATTGATGGATCCAAAAAGGGATAGCCCTAGTGAGCAGTATTTGGGCTCAATGTCCTAGTGTGGAGTTGCAATTCCGCCAGATTTGGCGGGAAAGAAAGGGCATTCCGGTCTTCAAGAGTGTGGACCGACGGTGAGTAGCCCGAATATGACCCAGACCACGAGGTATAGGAAGCGGAGAAAACCTCGTCAGAAGTCTGGTCAGGAGAAGGTACGAGAAAAGGGATGGATGGGGGAACGTCACAATATGTGTCGGTCAGGCAATCGTCTGCGTTTAAAGGCAATTAACAGTAGTCAAAATAGGTCCCTATTAGCCTAATACACACGCTGACGGCCATGTCCTCGTTAGGCGTGTCATCCTCAATGCAATCACAATCAAAGTTCTTGGCTGCCTTGAAGATGTTAAGCTTGAGCTTCTCAGATCCAACAGCAATCTCAATACAGCCTGACTTGCAGTACATATGGGCGCGGGCTGTGGCCAAGAAAGGTCGACCAAGGATGATCGGACAATCAGAAAGTGAGCTAGGAACTTCCATATCCAAAACAAGAAAGTCAACAGGAAAACAGAGACTATTGACCTTAACCACCACGTCTTCCACCACACCCTTTGGTATTTTGACAGAACGATCTGCCAACTGCAACGTGACAAGGATGGGTTTCAGATTTCCTAAGGCAAATTTCTCGAGCATGATGGTTGGTATGAGATTGATGGAAGATCCTAGATCAAGTAGAGCACGGTTAAAATTGCAGCCTTGGATGCTACAAGAAATAAGCAGTGTGCCCGGATCTTTCTACTTTGATGGTAGATTTGACAATATAGCACAACTCGCATGAGGCGAGAGAACCACCGGATTCTTTGTTTTCTTTGACTGTCGCCTGGGTGTAGTGTAGTCTTTGAAAAATCGAGCAACAGTAGGTATGTGGTCGATAGCCTTTAACAGGGGTACCGTGATTTCAACATCCCTGAATAAATTACATAGGTTATCAAAGGCCTGTGTATCCTTTTTCTTGCCTTTTGGCTCCCTCAGTAGAGCCTCAGGAAATGGGACTGATTCTGGCACTAGTTTGGGTGTATCGTCCTTTCGCGAATGCGGTGCACATCCCAAATGAGAGGGCAATGAAAAAGATGGGCCAAGATCAGGTCGAGGCAGAATGACGGTTTGCTTATCACTCCACATAGTAATCGCATTGGACGTCGCGGGTCTAGTGGGATCATAAGGCGAAGGAGGGTTCACAATAGGGACATAAGGGTGAGGTGCTATTGCGGGATTAGGCTGGATTCCCAGAGGAATGCTTGGTGCTTGCAGAATCTGATGAACCTACCCCTGAGAAGGTCATACCTGTGGTTGAGGACCACGGGGTATGAAATTTCGTGGGTTGAGAACAAGATGGGCTGGAAGAGTGCCCTGAGATCGAGTTGCCATGCGTAGTTGACTGATCTCACAGGATTCTGATGCGCTAATTGGTGCTGAAGAGAGGTTATTTTCTGTTCAAGGTGCTTAGACATTTCCATCATCATTCGCATCAGTCTATCAAGAGGACTTGATACGTATTCTCTTTGTAGTATGCAAGGACCCGATGGTGGATTCGCCACAGGATTAGACTGGGCCCTTGAGATGACGGGTGCAGACAATCGCATTGGCCCACGCACGGGTTTTGGCACTGCAGGTTATTGGACCATGTGAAATTAGGATGATTTCGCCACCCTGGGTTATGAGTAGCAGAGAACAGGTTGTTCCCCAGGGTGCAAGTGTCTTCGAAGCCAGAAGACGAGTTCGCATGTAAATATGCATCCGAGTACATGGAGGCTTGGTCCTCCGTGTCAAAATACTAGCTTGCAGAAGCCAGATCCACATGACTTACCAAATCACTCGGCGCGACGCTTGGTAAGGAAGATTTCACAGGGTTTTCAGGGATAAGCCTGGCGTTGGAAGGATTAGGATTGTGACGGAGTGGTGAGGTAGAGGTGTTTGCCACAGAATGGGCGGGATTGGCCAAAAGCTCGTTCAGCTTCTTGTGCACGACGGAGACTGATGGTCGGCCTGGATAGGTTGTTAATATGATATTTTTATCGTTGAAATGTGTATAGTGGTTAACCTAATTCAGACCTAACCATCTCTTTACAAAATTTTTAACCTGGCCTAATTGATTTTATCTTGTCACTTTTAAGCCCAGGGTCGAACTCAGGGAAGTGGGGTTCAAGTCGAGTTTCTACGTTTTCCTTAAAACGCGTCTCTTCCGTTCGTTTATTCTGTTTTTGGTATTTTTCTTATTTAGGTTTTTTTTTTTTCTGGTAATCCTTGTTCTTGAGGCACACCCTCAAAATTGTGTCCTTGGCTTTTAGCCAAAACAGAGTTTCAAAACACGTCTTGCTACTTGCAAGACGGGGTCCCTGCAAATCAAAGATTATCTTTTCACTTTTATACCTTTTTTTTATCTTTTTACTAAGGAAGCTATCAGATAGAAAGTAAATATAGTAGCTATAGATATATATTTATATGTAGTATATATATAAAGGGGTGGGGGTGGAGGTGACGATGGAGTGTAGCACTATGTCGAGTCAGCCGACGTCTAGAGAGACGCAACCAACACGACTAGGTGCCGCGTGGAGTGTGGATGGAGGATGGATGATGTATGGGACCACGCTTTTTTTGTACGCGTGTATCAGGGAATATCAGCAACTGGTGCAGATATCCCCGCGATACAGCGTATAATAAATAACGTGAAAATATATGTACATATGTATGTATATAAATGTATAAGTATATATGTATAGATATATATATAGATATATATATATATATATAGGTGTATATATATATATATATATATATGTATGTATATATGTATATAGCTATGTATATATGTATATAAGTATATATATATAATACTATATAGATATATATATATATATATATATGTATATAGGTATATATGTATCTAGATATATATGTATATATATATGTGTATATGTATAAGTATATAGATATGTATATATATATATATGTATATGAGTATGTGTATATATATATATATATATATATATATATATTATATATGTATATGTATATATATATTATACTATATGTATGTATACATAACTATATAGATATACTATGTATATATAAGTATATATATATAGATATATGTATATGTATATATATATATATATATATGTATGTATATAAGTTACTATTAGTGTGTGAGTGTGTGTGTCGGTGAATGGGTGTGTGTGTGTTGCTGTAAGTGAAAAAAAGAGAAAGAGAGAGAGAGAGAGAGATCGGCAGAGGGAGAGAATGCAGCCGCTCTGCAGGAGGCCCGATACGTCGTCTGCAGATGGCGGCCGACGTCTGGAGGTCGCGGGCGCACGGGGGCGTACTCGCGCAGTGGAGATGAGGAGTCTGCGTCGACCTGCTGCGAGCGCGGAGGCTCGCGACAGCGCGCTCGGAGAAGGAGGCGGGGAGTCTGCAGGCACGCGCGGGCGCTTGCAGAGGCTGGTAGGGAGGCAGGGAGACGCTTGGCCGGCCGCTGCAGAGGTGTGCAGCGGCCGGTTGTGGGTGCGGAAGGCGGGCGACAGAGCGTACTAACGGAAGCGGGGAAGGTCTGCAGGCACGCGCGGAGTGGCTGGGGCGCTTGCAGACGCTCGCGGAAGCTGCGGGGGCCGCTGCCGCTGCTGCTGCTGCTTCCGCTTAGCTGCTGCTGCTGCTGCTTCCGCTTAGCTGCTGCTGCTGCTGCTTCCGCTTAGCTGCTGCTGCTGCTGCTTCCGCTTAGCTGCTGCTGCTGCTTCTTCCGCTTAGCTGCTGCTGCTGCTTCAAGCTTCAGACCTTGAAGCGGCAGCAATGGCTAGAAGTGCGAGAACGGAAAACAAACGAAAACAGAGAGCCACCACGCCCACTGGCTCTTTGAAGAGCTGGGCGGTGATGGTCTCACTGTGGTGGTGTGCACCACAGTGAGCTCCTGCCCGCCGGGTTTCTCCTCGGAGGAGGACCGACGTATGGAGGGGAGAGGGAGGAGAGGAAGGTGGCGGCCTGCTGGTGGTGTTTCTTTCTTGCTGCCGCCAGCCACCTGAAGAAGAAGAACCCGTGGCTTCTTATAGAAGAAGAGAGCATGGTCATGCAGCATGCGGGGAATGGGAGGAATGGTAGCCGCAGGGAATGGCTTGGGCAGGGAGAGGGCGCGGGAAGTTGCAGCAGCGGGAAGGACGGCAGGGAGAGGCAGCGGAGAAGAAGTTGCAGCAGCGGGAGAAAAAAATAGAAATCAAGAGGAAATAAAAATAGAGAAGGGAATTTTTGCAAATATGCACTCGAGGAAAAAAGTGAATTATGAAGTCATTTATTTCAATCTTCCCTCCTCTTAATTAAATGCATGAATGCAAGTATTTTTACAGATGCGACTATAGGATTATAATATACATAGTTAATGCTAGAAAATAGCATAAGAAGGCGTCCTTATAGGCGTGTTTTGAGGTGCAAATAGAGACTTCATCCAATTTTTGTGCGATAAGGCTAAGATCTATGGATGAGTGGGAGGGTCCCGTGTCAACTTCGTGAACATTATGGGGAAAGCTGGTCCGATTAAAGGCGACAATGGAGGCATTGTTCATTGAGTTTTTGCTCATGTTTTCAAATAATTTGAATGCTCCATTCTCGTCTTTATGCATGAAATTCCCTCCACAGGAAGTATCTGCAATCTACTTCAAAGTCTCATTTAGCCCATAATGGAAAATTTGGGCTATATGCCACTTAGGCAGACCGTGGTGCAGACACTTCCGAAGGAGATCATTATATCTCTCCCAAGCCTCATGAAACTGTTCGTCGTTTTGTTGCGTAAAGGAAGTTATAGCACGGCGAAGCACATTGGTTCGTTTGATTGGGAAGAATTTCTTGAGAAATGCTGTTCGCATCTCTTTCCAAGAATGGATGGTTCTCCCAAGGGTGCGTAACCTTTGCGACGCTTTATCCCGCAACGAAAATGGGAACATTTTCATGAGGACAATTGATAACCTGATGTTTCTTGGTTTAACTGTTTCACCTAATCAGGTTAGGTCTTCCAAATGGAGAAAGGGATCTTCACTTGCAAGACCATGGAAGTGAAAGTTAATCAGGCTAATTATATTGGGTTTCAATTCAAAATCGTCCCCACCCATGGGGACCCAAATTTGTCCTATGGTCTCTGTAGCAGTAGGATTTTGATAAGAGCTACGAGACCTAAGCTCCTCCCGTTCGGGAGGGTTCTGCATTTCCTCCAAGGTTTCCCTAATGGCTTCAATATGCTCATTATACATTTCCATTTGGGCTTGGAAGAGGGTTATGGGGTCCATGGCTCCACCACCTGGTGGGATTTGAGGGCAGTTTCCTCCCTCGGGATTTGGGGGTGGGCGTGCAGTCATGTTTGTGGAGGAGGATGACGATTCGATTTTTTTCCTTCTAGAATTATCAGACAATTCAAACAATTCAGGGTTTTGTGACTGATGTAAACACATTTACACTACTTAAGATGTCTATTTATGCATGTTCTTAAGCATAGGATTGCATTTCATGATATAAATATTTCATAACATGCATCATCTTGCATTTATAGTAGTTTGAATAAAATGGAGGTTAATTGTCTCCTTTTATGTGCTTGGATAGGGTAAACATTTTATCAGGGCCTCAGATCGAAGATCCAACCATATGGATGTGATCAGGGCGATGATTGGAGTTCAACGACTCCAAGATCGCCCTAATAAGGCATCCGTAGCATCAGATAGTGATCGGGGAACCCTAGAAGATCAACGATTAGGATGGTGTAAATCCACTCTTCAAATGACAAATCCGACTGCACGGATGAATTCGGATCGACGATTGCAGACCAACGACGCAAAAATGAAGTCTATCCGACATCTGTGGCACCATGTACAACTTCCAGAAGATGGACGGCCAAGATGGTGCCACGTCGTGCCATCCCGGCTGCCCAAACGGCCGCATGCAATCTCTGAAGGCCTCGCACACTATCCCTCTCCACCATTGGATCTCGATCCAACGACTGTGGATGCAGCTGGCTGATTCGTTCGCGCGTCCTTTTCGACTGCGTAGCACAGCGGAGACGAAGCGGCGGGCGAAGCAGAGGTCGTGGGATCGAGTCCCGCGAGCCTTAAATCAGGAGCGGGCGAGCGGGCACATGGAGCGTCAAATTGCGATCCAACGGCTGCGTGTGCCTAATAGCGCCGACGTGCTATTGAACGCGTGGCGTTACGCGCGATCACACGCGCCAGGGGGCACACAGCGAGCGGGTGAAGATGCATCTTAAGCTGTCCCATCTCGCGATCGGACGGATGAGATTCAGCAGACGTACGCAGGCGTTGCGCGTGCAAGCAGGTGAGCAGGCGCGATTGAGCCACCCACGACGCCCACAGAGGCTTTAGTGATGGATTTATCCATCACTAAAGACCCCTCATTTATTATTTTAAAGTTGTAATGACCATTTTGACCCCACTCCTTGCAACTATAAAAGGTGACCCCCTCCATACGAAATTCTCATCCCTTCCTTCTCTTCTCTACCTCTCCAAAGCCCAAGAGAAGCTTGTCCCACACTCGGGATGCTTCTCGTGAGATAAAGTCCAAATTTTCATCCCCCTTCGAAAGTGGATCCCGCGACGACGACGGCGTGCTGCTCCATTCCCGTTCTTCTGCTTCGTCCTCCTTCATCCTGCTTCGTCCTCCTTCATCCAGGCGTCGTCCCGTCTGGCTCATCCTCCAAGCGACCGTCGAGGAGGATTTCTCTCTCCCTATTCTTTTTACTGCTTTCTAGTATAGATTTACTGCTTTCTAGAATAGTTCTGCTTGTCCTCAAAGCAATCGTCGAGGAGGACATTTCTCCCTCCATTCTTTTAATGTTTTCTAGAGTAAATTTATCGCTTTCTAGTGCAATTGTTTTATGCTTTCTAGTTGTAATGAACAATCTTCTTAATGATAAATTCTTTATTTATTCTACATCTCATTTTGATTTCTATGTGTAATATTCTCTCTCTTTTACCCTCTCTCTCTCTTCTATTTATTATAAATAATTAGATAGTTTTAAATTGAATTACTTCGTGACAAATAAAAAAGAAACACGTAGTTTTTAAATCAAAAGTTCGCCTCCCTGTGTTCGACCTGGAATTTTCATTTCGGTATAAATTTTATTTGTTGAACACGAATTCTTCGCTTTCAAACTACAACGACAGGTTTTCCAAAACCAAACACGTTAGTGTAGGAATTCGTACATTCAACATTTTGGCACCGTTGCCGGGGAGGCGACGCTCTTTGATTTCTCTTCGTGTTTTGTAACTTATCATTTACCTCACTTCTCTCCTTATTGTGATTGCAGGTACTCTTTTGAGACAGGCAAAAGCGGTAGATCGGAGTAAAGTGCTGTGGAAGGTTCTATAAGTTATACCCCACCTCCCACCCATTAGATTTCATTCCATAACATAATAATTCAAACATCAATCAACCTAGGTGTTTTTATAAACTCTAAGGTTAGATTGTTTGTTGTTTGACACCCATACTCACCCCAACACCCACATTAAAAAAAAAAGAAAAAAAAAATCTCACAGAGGTACACAACCTCATCTAATTTTCTAACTCAACCGGTAAACCGATCTTAGGAACCAGTACACACATTCAAACACATAATTGAGTAGAAATCAGATTAGGTAATCATTTGTGTGCCTAATTAAGTGGTGCATCAGTCCAATTGTTTGAGTCGATTGGGCTGCACCACTTCAAATAAAATAAACTCATCAAGTAGCTACCAATTAGGTTCAACTCTTAAGGATTTACCAAGCACTCCACATTCTTTTTAAGCTTTAAAGGAAAACATCTTCACCCATGCTTTCAAAACCTGGTGTGCCAATGAAACTTGTTTGAAAATGCCTAAAGTTGAATCCTAAAAGCTACTAAGCAAGATTTAAGCCTTAAAATTCACCGCATCAAAAATAATCTTGCTTGAAAACCACTGGTTGTGCACACACACACAAATCAATCAATCATTAAGGACACAACCCATTTAAAGGGCCCATCACATTCCAAAGCACATTCAAACCTAGACCTAAATAAAACAGAGTAGACGTTGGCATTAAGGATTGGACTCACTCTTCATAACTCAGAACGAGATTATTTTCGATTAGTCTGTTTCTACTGTTCAATCTGATGTCTAGCTAGGGGAGTAGAATCAAACGATCGTGGCTGGGGGATACACTAGGAACCGGAGGCACAAGCCGAAGGAAGAACCTTCTCCCCAGTCCCTCCTTCTAACTGGTTGGATTGAACAGACGGAAGTATATCAAATTGTTTCTTTATCAAAGGACGGGTTTTGGGAGTCTGTAGGTCTGTAGACTAACCCAATTAAGGACAGGTTTGATTGTTTGTATTGCAGGGAGCCTTTCTTCCTCCCGTGTCTCATGAATCCTTCCACATATTTCACGCATTCCCGCTCTTTCCCTCCTATTGTGAATTATCCTCAACATGATGATTATCCCCACTCGTATTGTAATCAACCATCAGTTAGTTGGGATAATTCGAATTTAGGATACAATTCTGGACCCTTGTGTTTAGGGTTAAACCTTGAACACTTTGATTCTGATTTCTATCCTTCTTAGAGCTACATCAGTTATAGATCATCTTCCTTTCATGAACAACCTAATATGATCTACAATCAAGAAGGATACACCGATCTTTACCCATCCTCTGATTTCACTGCCTTTAGGTCATCACCATCTTTTGAACAATCTGAAATGACCTATTACCAGGAAGGGTATAACGAATCTCAATTTGTTAATTCCTCTGCATTAATGTCAAACCCGCCCAACCCTGAACCAACTCATTTGGTTCAGGTTAATCAGGTTCAAGATAAGGTTCTGGCGAACTTGAGGAATATCATACAATCTTTAGAAGTTTAGCCAATACCTTGCATTGAGAGATTGGAGCCCTGATTGAAATGATTGATGATTTGAATAAGCCTTTGTTGGATTAGCTCCAGGACGTTAAGGATAAGAACCCGGGTGAGTTTCTACTTGGGAAATTAGCGAAATTGAGGATGAGATTCATGGTTGCTTTGATTCAACCTTGGGATGATTCCTAGGATGAACCTTCTTCAGGAAAGCTAATGATAGAACCCGCTCAGGCACCTGTTGGGGGGGACACGTGTTATGAAGCTGACCAGATTTAATTAAAGCAACCAATTAAGGATGATCTGATTTCTTCACCTAAGATCCCTGAGCCAGGTTATGAGGAAACGTATATCTTCTTGGAATAGAAAGTGACAAATGATTTTGGGATATACATTGATATGAATCCTGATTTCTTTGATGGTGAAGATTCAAGTTGCGAAGTCTCACGTGAGTTTTCTGAAGACGATTTCTGTGAGACGATTAGGCCTGAGGATTCTGATAGATCATTTGATAGCCTAATAACTGAGGAAACTGATCATAGGGCACACATTACGGATCCAAAATTACATTTTCTGGAGGATTCAATTCAATGCCCTGATTGTCAGTTACACCCCGTTAAGCTTATTGATGATTCTAATTCTGAGATAATTAGACCCAAGTCAAGTTTGATTCTGCCACATCATTTAGACTTGGAGATTTCAGATGGGGTGATTAATATACAAGAGGTCCTGGAATTTGATATGCTAAATGAGGATGATAGGAGTTGGGAAGTTCTAATTTGGGAAGTTAATTTTGGAGGAAATGGAAGATTGAGTCGAAGGGTTCCTTTTAAGCTGAAACCATCAAATCAGAACCCTTACGACATTTGTTTCGAGGATGTCAAACTCAAGCACACATTCAACAATTATCCTTTTGAGCTTCAATTCTCTGTAACCCAACTTTTTGGTCATGGGTTTCATCATCATAAATCGCAGGCCCGACCCCGCTTGCATTCTGATTTCAGGTTTTGGATATTTTTTATCCAGAACCTAAGATATTCTCGATTATGGGGAATGGGTCTGCACCACAATCTGGTACACATCTGTGGACCTCTGTTGATAGGTCAGAAGATTCTTCTGTTTATTCTAATTCTGACCTGCACTTGTGAATTCTTCATTTCTTTTCTTTGTATAGTGTGCCAAGCTGAAGGCATTAAACTCAGCACATATACAGTTTTTCTTAGTTTTCATCTCGGAGAGGACCTGACATTCATGCAATTCAAGTGCTTTCTACGCTTTTCCACTATGTTTTATGTCTTTTTAATACAATGAGGACATTGCATTAGATAGGCATGGGGGGGTGGATATTTATCTCTGAATTCATTTGTCAGCTCCATAGATTTGTTTCATTTTCTTTTACATATAAAAAAAAATTCATAATTAGGAAAGAGAATTTAGGTTTAAAAAAATTTTCAATCTTAGGAAATACTACATTATGATTTGAACACAAAGACCCTTCAGGTCTTTGGACTTAATTAGCCCATGTATCCACTAAAATGTGGATTTGTCTTTGAGTCCTCGCTATCTTAATTCTATCGTAATTGGAATAAATAAGTTTGGGTGATAAGTACACGACTTATCAACCCGCCCTCTGATTTGAGCGAATTTTGAGTCAAGCATCTACACACTTTCTTTGTACTGACTCGTTGTTCGGTGATTTTAATGGACATTAGGTAGCTAATGAACCTTCTAAGGTGATATGGTTGGCAAGTTATCGTGGGTAACAACCCATAGGTAGGTTGTCCAGAGCCTAGTCATTGGACCTTTCTCTTTTTGCTGCCTTTAGGTAAATCTTAGATCAGGGAAGCCACCTACTTAAAAAAAAAAAAAAATCAAAAAGAAAAGGAGAAAAGAACAAAAAGAAATAAGCCACACTTTCCCACACAAGTATGGCTGGCAAGTTGTTGGTGGTAACAGCTCATCGACCGGTTGTCCAGAACCCAGCTTAGTAAATACACTAAAAATTCCCAAAACACTTAGGAAGAAGTGGAGAAGTAGAATAAACTGAGGAGATATACACTAGATTCACCCTTGTGTTGACCCCGTAAAAAAATAAAAGTAGGGAGAAAGCTACCGGTTGTAAAGATACACCTTTAGGCAGAATTCTTTTTGAGGTCACCTAGAGGTGTAGAAATCTGAAGTCCATTTTAATTACCGATCAACGAGTCTATCACAATCACAATAAGATACTTAAAGCTTAGGGTTCTAATCAAATCTTGGGTGAGTTCAATGGCCGTAGAAAGCCACTCTTAAACCATAAAATTTAAAAATCCAAAAAAATTAGAAAAGAGTGAAAAGAGAAAAAGAATTTTTCTTTGAATAAGGCGAGGGCTTGAGGCGGTCTGCATTTTGGCTGATACCCGGGCACTGTTGTGTCTTTGAAAGTTCAACTCCTAAGTAGACAATTTCTTAATGATTGAAAATAACTCAGGTCCAAATAATCCAACCTAATTCTTTTATAAATAGCATATAGTTTTTGCTAGGGACTAGCAAAAGATAGGCATGAGGGTATGATGTAAACACATTTACACTACTTAAGATGTCTATTTATGCATGTTCTTAAGCATAGGATTGCATTTCATGATATAAATATTGCATAACATGCATCATCTTGCATTTAGAGTAGTTTGAATAAAATGGAGGTTAATTGTCTACTTTTATGTGCTTGGACAGGGCAAACATTTTATCGGGGCCTCGGATCGAAGATCCAACCATATGGATGTGATCAGGGCGATGATTGGAGTTCAACGACTCCAAGATCGCCCTAATCAGGCATCTGTAGCATCAGATAGTGATCGGGGAACCCTAGAAGATCAAGGGCCAGGATGGTGTAAATCGACTCTTCAAATGACAAATCCGACTGCACGGATGAATTCGGATCAACGATTGCAGCCCAACGACGCAAAAATCAAGTCAATCCTACATCTGTGGCACCATCTACAACTTCCAGAAGACGGACGGCCAAGATAGCACCATGTGGCACCATCCCGGTCGCCCAAACGGCCGCATGCAATCTTTGACGGCCTCACACCCGCTCCCTCTCCGTCGTTGGATCTCGATCCAGCGACTATGGATGCAGTTGGCTGATTCATTTGCGTGACCTTTTCGACTGCGTAGCACAGCGGAGACGAAGCGGCGAGCGAAGCCGAGGTCGTGGGATCGAGTCCCGCGAGCCTCAAATCAGGAGGGGCGAGCGGGCGCATGGAGCGTTAGATTGCGATCCAACGGCTGCGTGCGCTCGATAGCGCCGACGTGCTATTGAACGCGCAGCGTCACGTGAGATCACATGCGCCAAGGGGGCGCACAGCGAGCAGGTGAAGATGTGTCTTAAGCCATCCGATCTCGCGATCAGATGGCTGAGATTCAGCGGACGTAAGTAGGCGTTGCGCGCGCGAGCAGACGCGAGCGAGCCACCCACGACGCCCACAAAGGAGGCTTTAGTGATGGATTTATCCGTCACTAAAGACCCCACATTTATTATTTTAAAGTTGTAATGATCATTTTGCCCCCACTCCTTGCAACTATAAAAGGAGACCCCCTCCATACGAAATTCTCATCCCTTCCTTCTCTTCTCTACCTCTCCAAAGCTCAAGAGAAGCTTGTCCCACACCTGGGATGCTTCTCGTGAGATAAAGTCCAAATTTTCGTCCCCCTTTGGAAGTAGATTCCACGACGACGACAGCGTGCTGCTCCATTCCCATTCTTCTGCTTCGTCCTCCTTCGTCCTGCTTCGTCCTCCTTCATCCAGGTGTCGTCCCGTCCGGCTTGTCCTCCAAGCGACCGTTGAGGAGGATTTCTCTCTCCCTATTCTTTTACTGCTTTCTAGTATAGATTTTCTGCTTTCTAGAATAGTTCTGCTCGTCCTCCAAGCGATCATCGAGGAGGACATTTCTCCCTCCATTCTTTTAATGCTTTCTAGAGTAAATTTATCACTTTCTAGTGCAATTGTTTTATGCTTTCTAGTTGTAATGAACAATCTTCTTAATGATAAATTCTTTGTTTATTCTACATCTCATTTTGATTTCTATGTGTAATATTCTTCTATTTATTATAAATAATTAGATAGTTTTAAATTGAATTACTTCGTGACAAATAAAAAAGAAACACGGAGTTTTTAAATCAAATGTCCGCCTCCCTATGTTCGACCCGAAATTTTCATTTCGGTATAAACTTTATTTGTTGAACCTGAATTCTTTGCTTTCAAACTACAATGACAGGTTTTCCAAAACTAAACACGTTAGCGTAGCAATTCGTACGTTCAATAGTGACCTCCTCCCGAACATGCACTACCACAGGAAGAATTGGTGAGATAAGAAGGGAAAAGGGGATGAGAGAAATGACGTTGCAAAGGTACACTTGATGACAAATCAAGGCAATCAAAGTCTTAACCTCTACAATGTGGCCTTAAACCTAAAGGTCTAAGTTACCTACTATCACAACCTACAGAACCAAATGTGAGCACCGCGGAACCACCGGGCCAGATTGAAAGGCTATTTACCCCAGTCTTAGACACCTGATAGCATGTGGGAACCCTCACTAGCACATAGGCACTACACGCAGGTAGTTAGACCTCCAATCCTTAATAAGGGTCAAGTTGCTACCAGTTTTAGTTAGAGGCTTAGGATCAAGCGCTTCAGGAATGTGAAGGGTGTTGTATACGGGTAATGCCCAAGTGCGTTGATTTTAGAAAGTGTGTAAACCAAGCATGCAATGGGGAAATCTCCCCGAATTGAAGTTTTAGTTGGTGAATGGTTTTTAGAATTTTAGCCTTAAGTAGTATGGATTTTAAGATTTCACTGAGTTACCAATTCAACCAACCTTCGGGTTTTGAGAAAATACAAGTTCTTCTATGCCCAACAAACCCTTCTTCAATGTGAGTTGGTTAATGCATGCTAAAAATGCAATGGGCTTCCCTAGGTGGAAATTTCTTTGTGCCGATGCACGAGTCAATTTTAGGTTAGTGTGAAAGGTAGCCAAAGCACTTCAATTCAAGTGCTCCCAATCACCAAAATGATGTTCCACACATAAGGCTCAACCACAAGATAATGTAAAGAAAATTAAAATTTTGGGGTTGAAATATTCGGGATCAAATCTTAGGCAGGTGAAAGGTTGTGGTGGGGTTGGAATCAACTCAATTCCAAGTCTCCCCACCAAAAAATGTGATCCCGAATTGTGGATAAATGAGGTAAGGAGGGATGGCAATCAATCTATTTAATCTTGCCTCAAAGAGTACTTCGCACGACGAAAGATTCAAGAATCAAGATTCTTGGATCTTCGCTATGCGAAGTTTGGTGGGAAATCCTAGGGCGGTGGGGGTGATAGCAGACAATCAAGCAAGTGATTTTTAATCCACTTGCCCCAAGAAATCCCAAGAAGTGTTTTTAGGATTTTTTATCTAGGTGACAAGATAACCTAAGTTGCTAATAGAGGGAGAGACCTACCTTTTCAGTAACGTGGGCGAAGCTCCAGTGTGGCTCTGGCAACTTCACGCTCTCATTCCCACTTTGGATCTACCCATGTCTCTGACTTCTTCTACTTGCCTCCTTCTTGCAACTGCTTTACCTGCACACCAGCAAACAAAAACACCCATGAAGAGAAGGGAGTGAGAAGAGAATATCAAAGGAATGGAGTAGAAACTTACCTCAATGTGCACCTCCCTGGCAACAGTGCCAGAAAAAGGGTGGTAGAACTTGAATAGGTTGTGTTAATAAGGTGAAATTATCGTTGAAGTTAGTATAGTGGGTTAACCTAAATCGAGTCTAACCATCTTTCACAAATTTTTTTTTAACCTGGCCTACTTAATTTTATCTTGGTCACTTTTAGGACTAAGATCGATCTCAGGGAGGCGAGAATTAAAGGTGAAGAAGTTTCTATGCCTTTCCTAAAATGTATCACTTCCATGCGTTTATTATGTTTTTGGTTTTTTTTTCTATTTAAGATTTTTTTGTTGATAATATTGTCCTTGAGGAACACCCTGAAAATCAAGTTCTTGGCTTTGAGCCAAATTGTTCTTGGCTTTGAGCCAACTTAGGGTTTCCAAAAAAACTGGTCCTGCTATTTACAAGATCGAGTACCTGCAAGACAAGGATTATCTTTTCTCTTTTACTCTTTTTTTTATCTTTTTAATAGCATGAAACAAAAGAGAAATAAAACACAGTAGGTTGCTTATAGAGAAAGGAATACTTAGCTTAATATAATAAACATAGTCTCTACATATATAGATATGTATATATTATATATATAGGGGTGGAGGTGGAAGTGGAAAGGGAGTGTAGCATAGTGTCGAGTTGGTCCACGTCTAGTAAGACGTAACAAACAAGACGAAGTGCCGCGTAGCGTGTAGGATGGATGTGTGGGAGTGTGTGCGGAGGTGCTTGCTTTACGCGGGTATCGGAGAATATCAGCAACTGGTGCAGATATTCCTGCGATATAATACGCAGTGAGTGACTAGTGCAAGGGCGTATGGATACAGGTAGGTGATGCGTATGTAAATATATATATGTATATATATAGATAGGGTTATAATTATATTGGTATATATATGTAGTTGTGTGTGTATATATATATATATATTTATAACTATATAGATATATATATATATATATATATATATTTATAACTATATAAATATATATATATAGCAATATATGTATATGTATATGTGTATATATATATATGTATATATATATAGATATATATGTATATGTGTATAAATATATATATATACGTATGTATATATACTTATATATAATTGTACAGGTATGAATATGTATATATGTATAGATATGTATTTATATATATATATATGTATATATGTATAAGTATGTATGTATATATATATATATTTAGGTATATAAGCGAGTGCATATATATATATATATGTATATATGTATGTATGTGTTGGTGTGTACAAGTGGGTGTGCGAGTGTGCGAGTGTGTACATGTATGAGTGTGTGTGTATGAGTATGGGTGTGTTCGCTGGTGGGTGAGTGTGAGAGAGAGGGCAGAGTTAAGTCGTCTGGCAGGAGCTGGCGTCGTCAGGTGGGTAGGGCACGCGTAGGCGTGCAAGGGCTTCAGGTAAGTGCTGGATGGAACGCGCGCGCGGTCTTCGTGCGTAGGCGGGTGTGGGAGTGCAGCGCAGTGCACTGCGTAGCGCAGTGCATGGCACTGCGGGCAGGAGCGGGCGCGGGCGCAGATGTGGGCGGCCGGCAGGAGCGGGTTGCGGGTGAGGAGAGAGAGCACTGTGCCACCGGCTAAGTGAGAAACAAGCCGATGGCTACAGTGTCGTGCTGAGATGCGTGAATAGTGGCTACAGTGCCACGTGGGAGTGGGTGACTGGTAGCGGCCAGTTCTGCGTGTGCGGGCACACTTGGAAGCGCCTCCATGCTCGGGAAGAGCTCGTGGAGGTCTGCTGGCGTACACGCAGTGGCCTGCGCTGCTTCAGGTGGCCGTTGCTGTTGCTAAAGCTTCCGAGCTTGAAGCTCTGACAAGGCGGCGAGGGCGTTCAGCGGTGAAATCAAATGGTGAAACCACCACGCCCACCTACTCACGAAGGAGCTGGGCGGTGGTGGAACTCACAGTAGTGGTCGTGGGACCACTGTGAGCTTTCCCTTGCCCACATTGTGTATCTTCAGTGAGAAGAGATATTACGTATGGAGAGGGAGAGGGGAGGAGGTTGGCCTGATAGTGGGGGAAAGTGTCTGAAGGTGGTATGTGTTTTTGGCTCCCCTGGTGCAAGGGAGAGGGCAAGGCCTTTTAAAGAAGAAGACGCATGCCACCGCCATGCTGTTGGCATTGCATGTCCAGCCATGCTGCTGGTAGAAGAATGGCTCGAAGAGGTGCATGCCCCATGCCCTTCAACCGCTCGAGGGAGAAGAATTCAAAGTAAAAATAAGAAATGAAGACGGTGAAATTGTAATGCAACCCTTGATGAAGATGTTAATTGGATGGCCAATTATTCGCATTCTCCTTCCCTCTCAATAAATGCATGCATGTGTTAATTTACAAATGCAACTATAGCTACATAAGATACAATGGTAGTGCTAGGAAATAACACAAGATAGCATAATTACTGGTGTATTTTTGCTGTGCAATCAACACCACCCAAAGCCAAGATTTTACAATGTCCTCATTGTAAGAAGGGTGAAAAGATATTACACTTCATTTAGTATAGGGTGATGGAAGGAGTCGGATAGAGGCAATCAAAGATCTCTGTGCGGATGATTTCAAGTCTGACCAAAGGTCAGAGTGGTCAATCAGACTAAATGAAGGTAATTAGTGTAATATGAAGTGAAAAATCAGAAAAGTGTATAAGAAACAAAAGGTAGAAAGTACGAAACAACTATGTACAAGAATTGCTAAGTTTTATGCCTTCAGCTAGGCATAAACCCTAGTAAAGAACTCTTAAAAAGAATAGGTATGTGGTAAAAACAAAGGAGTTATGAAAGAATTGATCCAAGAATAGAAAAACAGATTAAAACCACCCGGTCAAAACTCGTCCTAAAATTGCCTAAAATAGATCTCGCAGAACCAAAATCAGATTAGTATAGAAATCTTAGAAAGATAAGAGTGAATCTCATGAAGATTAGATCTGATTTAGGTTGAGATGTAGAATATTAAAGATTGATGCAATACAAGAAATGATTCCAAACAAGTTCAGGAGATCAGTAAAGTCAGTTTTGATTCTCAATAATACGTGGGTCATTTTGATACAATATAGGCTGCTGATTCAGGTTTGGTGGATTGTTTTCAGGGAGTATAGAGGATGGGTTGTGATTAGAATCAATTGTCTAATTAAGGAAATGGACTTGGCCTTGATTTTGCCTAGGGTTTTGGAAATTCCTAGGATTCGGAATTAGCTGAGATGGAAGAGTACCTGGCTGACCAGACTCAACCAAAAGCATGATCTGATTTTGTAAATTAGCCAACTCTACCTTACATTGCCTTTGGATCTCAGCGAGAGCTTCAGCATTTTGTTGCTGACTCTCTAACACAGCTCTGAAAATTTTGTCTAGCTACGTATTTCTAATAGGCCTAGAGTAATTCTGCATACCCATCAGATTAGACCTTACATTTGGTTGCTGAAGAGGCAATGGAGATGGGTCTGATTCGGATAATTGCGTCTTTGATTTTGATTTTGATCAGCCCAAGAAAAATTTTGGTGGCTTCTCCATCCAAGATTATACGTATTAGAATAAGGATTTGATCTTGGAATATTTTCCTAGATTGCGTGTAAACTTAGAGGATAAGGCGTGTTTTCCACAAAAGGCAAGGGTGGGGAAAAGGATGAGTAAGATTGTGGGACAAAGGTCCCTCCTTGGGTTGGTGTAGGAGTAGATAGAAAACCTAAGGAAGATGGATCTCTAGAATCCAGATTATTCACAAATTCCCTCCTCGTGGGAATTTGCAAAATAGGTGAATACGTGGGATTTTGCGTAGCAAGTAGAGGCATAAGAGTTTTCATTGTATTTCTGACCTCGTCGAGATGCTTTACTACGATATCGACTTTATCTAGTTTCTCTACAATAATTTCCAAATCCTTTGAACTTGACAGATTATAGATCTCGTGAATGCCCTTGTGCGGATTTTGATGAGTCGTATTCGTGCCCCACGTGAATTGCGACATAGATGCGTTGTTGATCGAGTTTTCCACCATCCCTTCAAATAATTTTGAAGCGAATTCTGCGTCACGATTTAGAAAATTCCCTCCACAAGAGGCATTGACTAGATTGCGAATGCCCTCTTGCAAGTCATAGTAGAAGATATGGATTAGTTGCCAACAAGGGATGTCATGATGTGGGCATCTCCTTTGCAATTCATGAAAGCATTCCCACGCCTCATGAATTGGTTCTCCTTGGTTTTGATTGAAAGTAGTAATTGCTCTCCTTAAAGCATTTATTCGACCAATAGGAAAGAATTTCTTCAAAAATGCAGATTCAAGTTCAACCCAAGTTGAGATTGGTCTTGCTATAGTTCTATACCAATAAGCTGCTTTGTCTTTAAGGCTAAAAGATAACATTTTCATTAGTAGGATTTCTCTATTTTGATTTCGAGGTCCAAGAGTTTGGGATAGATTCTTTAGATCTTAAATATGTTGAAATGGATGCTCGGATGCAAATCCATGAAAATGAAGGATTAGACCTATAATATTTGGCTTTAATTCAAGATCATTCTCCCCAATAGGAATCCTAACATTAGGCTCTACTTTTGCATTAGATGGATTATAGTAGTCTATGAGTAGAGGCCTTGGACGATTGATCGGTAAATCAGGAAGGTCAAAACCCACCTCAAGTTGAGGTGGAGGATGGGTTTGAAGATTCTGTAGATTGTTTAGGGCTACTGTTAAAAGATTAATTTTCCTAGTTTGCTCAAGCATCTTAAGATTCTGGTTCAGGTGCACCTCATGAACATCAAAAGGCGATATCTCCCCCTGACCAGAAGAAGAAGGGATCTCGAGATTTTGATTTTGCGTTTGTTCCATAGAATTAGATGGATCAGATGAGAAAATCAGTGGTTGCTTATTTGCAACCGGTCTAGGATCACCTATCAAAGAAGTTACAAGAAGTGGATGCAAGGATTGCCTCCCATCCATAAAATGAAAAGAATGTGCAAAGGTACACTGACACCACAGGAAAACAACGACACAAAAACCCGCAAAACAGCACGAAAGGGTTTTGCTCTTCTTTCAAAGGAAAGAAGAGATTCCTAAAATACACAAAAAATACTTTGGACGCAAACAAGCATAGTAAAAGTATCAAAATACTCATCTTAATCTTGTGTCTACGTAAGTGCGTATCCTTAAGTTTCAAACGTCTAAGCTTTAGGATCGAGACCACTCACTACTGGCTCCCCAAGGCTCTAGTAGTGAGATAGACTTGTTGATCTTCAACTAAAGCCCTAAGAGGTGCAAAGAGGAGAGATAGAAAATTTAGACTGGTGTGACTCTAGTGATCGCGCTATGTGCACGATAGCATGCAACAGACGATTGCGATAAAACCCGCATGCATTTTGCAAATAGATTAAGTCACAATTTTTATTTTCCTCTTTTTTACTTGATCTTTTCAAAAATATATTAAAAGAATTAAAGTGACCGCTTTTTAAGTCTTTTAAAAATATGGCCTTGTTTATTATTTCTAGGACAGGGATATATGTGATTTTTATCTCATGTTTTCCCACTGATGCGAGAAAAATAGTAAAAATTCTCGAGTCAGATCGAAAGATATACTAGCAGATAGAATGCACTCCTAGGAGTGTATGCCTATAATATGCTACTGCTAGTCAGAATAGATGTATTTTTGTATTTTTAAATTTTTATCTAACTAAATGCAACAATTCAAACTATCTAGAGACTAAGAAAAGAAATACTTACAGTGGCATTTATAATGGAAAAATAGAAACCCACCTTCTTCCTAAGATTACCTGCAAAGGTAAACCTAAAAAGAAGACAGAAAACAAAACAAAAACAAAACTAACAAAATACTAAAAATACTAAAATTTATAATTACAACTACCTCCTATGGCACCAAAATGATTATTACAAAATTAAACTAGGGAATGTTTTGGTGAATTAAAAGATAGCCTCCCCGGCAACGGAGCCATTAAAATGGTCGTTGCTACTCCTCAGCACAGTTAGTTAAGTTAATTGAGCTTAATTATGTGTAGAAGAAAATAACTTAGGTTAACTTGAATTTGTGTCGGTTGAGTAGTATATGGTCTAGTTAACCTAACATTTAAAATTTTATTACTTTTAACTAGTTGAATCTAGGTCCTTCGATGGGAGGTATATATTATTTAGAATTCACCAATCAATTCAAAACAACTCATAAGAGGTTTACTTAAGTTAATTTCAATAATATGAATTTTGCCTAATGATTTAAATTTAAGAAATATGCAAAATTCCATAAGAAAACATATTTACACAAATGATCTACTTTAATAGAAAGTAAACATATTAATTTTCCATTTTATTCAAGGAAATGAAGGCAATAAAGAGTTCTAATTAAAACATGCCTTATTACAACATTTAAAAGTAAAAAGAAATTTAAAATACTGCAAGAAAAACTATTTCTTTTTTCCTTTATTCTTCAGCCTCTCTCTCCCTTTCTTCTTCTTTCGTTCTATTTCTTTTACTTCTCTTTATCTTCTCTTTATCTTTCTCTTATATTTTCGAGCTCTTTTCTTTTTCCTTCTTTTCTTTTTTGCCTTCCTTAGCTCTTTAGTGCCTGCTCAACCTTCTCCTTGCCTTTGCGATTTCTTCTATCTTCCATCTCTTCCTTTGCTCTTTCTTCTTCTTCCTTAGCCTTCTTTCTTTCCTTTCCTTAGCTTCCTTAGCTTCTAAACCTCAGCACTTCTTCCTCTGAACCTTCCTTAACCTTCTGAACTGAACCGAGTTTTTCTCTTCAACCAAAAAATTGGTTTTTAATTTGCGGCTTAGACATTTCGGGGATACGCAGCACCCTTCGTAGGGTGGAACTAGACCATACTAATTCCTCGCCTGGTTCAATTATGGTTCGGTTTATTTCCGGTTCAGAGTTTCGAGGCAAACTGGCTCACACCTCCCAAGCCTCGCCCTCCCAGGGCCACACATCCGCATGCCACATAGGTGCACACTGCCAGGCACAAATGCGACTGCACACACACACACGCATGCTTAATTCATTCGGTAACTGTGTGCCGAGCATTGACGACTGAGGGGCATATACAACAAATTCCTTTTGTACTAACGCACCGGCTCATCACTTGCCGATGTGGTACTATCATTCCCCCTTCCAAAGCAAACTTTGAAAGGTGATTTCTCCTAGCTCAGAGCTCCAATTCAAGCAAACAAAAGGCTTGTTGGAAAGCTCTTGAGTTGCTCTATAGGATTGTACTATCAATTTAAGAAAAATGGGAGGTTTTCTTCTCGATTTGAAGGGCAAATCTACAGGTATAACATGGCTTGGAAATGGTTTTAATGTTATGAAATCCTCAGACTAGACTTTCTCATTTTAGGTTCTAAATAGTTTCTACAGGTAATTCCGCAGCTTCAGGTGTGGGTTTCAAGTTCTTAGGAGCTTCAAGAAATGCAAAGAAGCTCAAAGCTTCTCTGAAAGCTTCAGGGAGTGAAATCAAATATAAGAATGACCTAACAGACATCTAAAGTCATGATTAATCGATTGAAATAGGTTCTAGAAGTTGTTATCAACTCATCTGGGCAGAATTTACAATTGAATCTCGTCTAAAATCCACTGCTAATAGTTTGGGTTCAGAAACAACCCAAACTGGTAGTAATCGAAATCCAATTGCATTAACCTTCAAAGCTCATCCAATTCACTTTGAAATCATTGAAATAAATCTCAGAATCAATTCAAGCTCATCAATTAGTCTGATTGAACTCAGGATCAAAGCATCAGACTCTAGTTTGATTAGAAAGCTTCCAGATTTGACTTTCTATTTTGAATCTTTTCTCAAGGAATTAAAGCCTCAAATGTTTTCTCTCCAACCTCAGGAACATTCTCAGACCCTTGAATGGATGTTTTAACTTAGGATTCTAGGGTTTCAGGTTCGTCGCTTGAACTCCAAAAGGGGTTTCTTCGTCAGAACAACGAAGAGGTTGTTACAGTGCTCTAAGGGTAGGAATGACTTCAATGCATTGCACTGAAGCTTCTAGATCCTTTAAATGTAACTAAAAGCTTTCTGATAGACTTCTCCAACTCCGCTGGAGTTGGAGAAAATGAATCCCTAACTCAAGCTCCAGTTATCAAAATCCCAAATAAATGATCTCAGAATAATGAGTAAACCTCAATTCGTCATTCTGGAGCTTCTCACCAAGTTATATAGGCTGAAGAACAGTTTTGACTCGCTGGAGCTCACCGGAGCTATGATGAGTCCAGAAAAAGTGCATTTTGTGTACAGAAAGAGAAAGTGTGCCATTAATGACTTAAAAGGATTCCTAAGGTGACAAGGAACCTCAAGATCACATTAAATTCTCCATTTACTCATTAGAATTAAGATTTACCAGTGAATTTGATTTATATGAAATCTGAGTTGGTTGAAGCTCAGGACTTGTTTTCCCACTTAATTGAGTGGTCAAAACAAGTCAACAGGTATTTGCAATCATAAATATATAGTTAATTAAAGATTTCAACTACTCATGAGCCGCCATTGACAGCGAGCTCAGGAGCTTAATTAGTTTTAGGCATTTACATTATATATGGTATTTACTCTAATTATAGTGATGATCAGGATCCTTTAGTGGTGAATAGGTGATGGAGGATCCAATGGAGGTGGAGATTAGGTCAACTACTGCTGCCATGGACAGAGAAGTAGTTGATGGAGGTGGAAGTGAATTAGGTGAATTAATGACCAAATGAGTAATTAAATGTGATAGAAGTGAACATGGAAGATAGCGGAAGATGATCAGTGGTTTAAAAAGACAAAATTAATGCTCTGACAAGCTCAGGGAGCTCGCTGGAGTCGTGGAAGATGAAATTAAAATCTGACATTATGGCAACTAACCTATCTAACTAACTAAACTATCCTACTCCTACTCCTACTCCTATCCTACTGTTACATATATGAAGGGGTCAGAGGATCTCCATTGACGGCTCATGACGGAGGAGTGAAATCAGAGGGTAATCGAAAGATCTCCGATGGTGGTTGCGAGATGAAGCAAAGGAGGCTCCTTAGTCAGCGCTTGTGTCCAGAGACGCAGCTGACCTCGACAGAGTTCCAGAGCTAATAAAAGTTGATGGAGGAAGTCAGATGAAGTGGTGGAAGATTACCAGAGTTGTGGAGTGAATAGCCTATCGAAGTCGGCTGTAGTGAAGAAGAGGAAAGGGAGCCAACTTGGTGGAAATCAAGGGGGTCAGGGGGTATTTATAGTCGACAGCGACTAAGAAGGAGGTGGAATCTGGATGTGATTGAAGCTAGGAGGAGGATAACCATTGGCGTCTTCTCCGACATCGATGAAGTTATCTCCAACCCTAAATTAGGATATCAAAGTCATGCAGACCGATGGATGAAAATGAGATGGTGAGTGCAAGCTCCAAGAGCTTAGAGAAGAATAGATGATGTCGGATGGGCGTTGATCATGCGGTGGCTGTACCTTCAGTTGTCAGGCATTCAATCGGTTGAAGAGAAGAAGAAGAAGACCTGTTCGTGATGAAACCTAAGGACATAAATGGAAAATAAGGACCCGATTGGATTGAAATGTAAGGACCAAAATGTAAACTCAGGTTTCTAAGGTTTATTTTGATTTATATCTTTTTCAACCTTTTATGTATGATTATAAATAAGATAATTATTATATTTAGACCTTGAATTTACATTTTTGACCTTTTTAGATTAATTTATTTAATTAAGTAATGTTACTTAAGTTATTACATAGTTAGGTATATGTTATGCTTAAATTAATCAACTCATTAATTAGATGAATGATTAGTAATATTTCGAGTCCAATTATTGATTAGATCATTACTAATATTAATTGTATGATAAAATAGTATTTTTAACTTATTTTAAGGTCCTTTACTATTTATCCCTTATTTAATAATTAACCCATATATTCACATAATCCTAGCTAATTAACTAGGAAGACTAATTAATTAGGGGTAATTAGAGATCATGATGAACTTCTCATCAAGATGTTTCTGGAGCTCACTGGATGCCTGGTCGGAGGATAAGAGAAGAATTGGAGGGTGTTCTCCAGCCAAACCAAGTTGGAATTTAGTGGCCAGATCAGGGGTTTCTTTTATAGGCACAGGCAGAGGATCTTGTGCTTGGAAGGCAAGCTTCCAAGCGCAAGTATACTCATCGGAGTAGGAATGTGAGAGAGACCCAAATCTCTCGATCATTCACACGAGAGATTGGGTGACAATTAGGGCTTGGAATTACACTCATCAGATCGGGAATTCCTCAGAGAATCTCCCTTTCAAATATAAGAGGGAGTCTTTGAGGGATTTGAGAGAAATCCTCCTCGAATCCTCGCCGGAGTAGGACTCCTTTGCTGTAATGGCAGAGGGACTTGATTGCAAGGAGTGGCGAGGAAGATAGGGGGGTCTCTGCAATGGTTTTCAAAAGCTAGGGATCTAAATTTAATTGGGTGGACTGTTTTGCAAAGTAGGTCAAGATGACCTTCCCTTAGGTCCAAATTTCGGTACAAACCTAATTTGGACCTAGGGAATCAAATTGTGAAGTTCGATTTTAGGTTTGACCATGTTTGACTTGATTTTTGTACAAAAACCCAAATTAGGGCAAATAATTAGCTAGGACCCATATTTAGGTCAAAATAGGTTCCAAAGGCCAATTCGAAGGTTTTAAACCATAGGGGATATTTTTTCATAAATTTTAGAGGGCTTATTTGATTTTTATCCAAACCCGAACCTTGTTAAATTAAGTGGGTTTATTTTAGTGTTACACGATGTCATTTAATTCTCAGATCTCACAATAACCCTTTTTTGGTTGAACTATCCCACTTTTCATCTTGTTAAGACCAATTGACCTATGTATAGCCCCTGAGAAATTCCGTTGATGTACTGCAATGGTAAAATTACAGTTTTACCCTTTGTTTCTTATTTTCTTCTGAGAATAGTTATTCCTTGAATTAAGCCCTTCTTTAGGTTATGTAGGAGCTTTTATTCTCTTTTCTAGGTCAAAATGAGCTAGTTAGGGCTCATGATGGTGTTCCCATCATAACCCCATGCCTAGCTTTTGCCAGTCCCTTAGCTAAATTTTACGGTTTTAACTTCTGTTCTAGACCATGAGTTCCTTTCACATATTATGATGAATGCTTTTTCTTTTTCTTTTCGATTATGTTATAATGCTGACAGTAGGTCTAGAGGTACTCAAGTACCAACCAAGACTCGGACCTGACCAGCTCTAGCCTTGATCCTCCACGAAGGTTTTTAGGGCCTGTAGGAAGTATCCTAAGGTTCGTTGGACTCCGCAGCTAAAGCACCCGTGCTTAAGACATATTTTAGCCTCGATTCAATTTGCAGTGAATTTTTTGTATGAGAGAGATAGAGGATTTATTTGTTTGGAGAGTTTTCTCTCTCTTTTCTTTTTATTTCTAGCTTCGGATTGGCTTCTCAACACGGCCTGTATCGGATTCCTCGTCCCCATCATCAATCCTCAAAGGTCCTTAATAATCGATGCTTCGTGATAGCACCGCCCATGGCAACCCCCAAAAGCCCTTTGATTGCACTGCAAAAATACGCCCGCAATTGTGCTATCTTGTGCTATTTCCTAGCATTACCAATGCATATTAGGTTTCCATAGTCGCATTCGTAAAAATACGTGCAGCATGCATTTAATTAAGAGGGGAGGAGAGTGAATAAAATGGCTTCGCAATTCACGTTTTCCTCAAGTGCTGCTTCGCAATATTTCCAACTCCATTTTTTATTTCTTTTTGATTTTGACTTCCTTCCCGCTACTGCATTGCATGGAACAACTTCTTCTCTTCATGCTATGTCCTACTTCACCTCTCCCTGTAGCCGCAGGCACCCCTCCCTGCCATGAGCCGTGCATGAGCCATGCACAGCCAGGGCATGGCTATGCATGGCTTTCTTCTTCTATAAATACAACGCGTCTTCTTCTTCTTCAAACAGCCTGGTCCCTAGCCAAAAAAACATGCAGCTTCTTCTTTTCCAGGCCACCGTCCTCTCCTCCCTTTCCCTCCACACGCCGGCCCTCCTCGAAGACACCTGGCGGACAAGAGCCCTCACTGTGGTGCACACCCACCACAGTGAGACCACCACCGCCTAGCTCTTCAAAGAGCCGGTGGGTGTGGTGGCTCTTTTCTAGTTTTTCTGTTCCATCACCTTCAGCCATTGGAGCGTCTCTACCAGTAGCGACAAGGCGGGAGCAGCAGTAGCAGCAGTAGCCCAGCCCATTCCGTGCGCGCCTATAGTCCATCACCGCCTCCCGCTTCATCGCTATATCACGCTCTCTCTTCAGCCCACAGCCAGCCACGGCACGTCACTGTAGCGGCCAGCCAACCCTCACCGCGCACCCCAGTAGCGCCCGCATCGCCCTCGCCCTCCACCGTGCACGCCAGCAGCCTTCTCCGTGCGCTCTGTCGCAACCTTCCACCCGCAAGCCAGCAGCCGAAGCCACTCCGCCGAGCGCTCCGAGCTGGGCACACTCACAGCACCTAGAGCTCCCGGTCGCACGGCTCGCCTGGCCACTGTAGCCACTGTTCACGCCAGTCTACGCGACACTGTGGCTACAGTGGGGTGATCGGTGAGCTTCTCACTTTACCGGTCACCCGACACATAGCGACCACTGTTCTCCCATGCGCGTGCCCGCCTGCGCGTCTCCGCCCGCATCGCCCGCACCTACCTGCGCATTTGTGTCGCCTGCACCGGCTTGCGTCGCCCACTCTCTTCGCCCACGCACGCCTGCGAGCACCCGCTCCAGCCTTCGCGCAGCACGGTGCACTGCGTCTCCTCTCTGCGCCCCTCGACCTCCAACGCACACGTCCTCAAGCACATACGCACCTGTGCGTGCGCTTGAGGACCTCCAGACGATGCCACTGGCCTTCAAACGCCTTAACCTACAGCCCTCTCTCTCCCGCTCTCTCTCTCACTCACTCTCTCTCGCAACACTCTTTCACTCTCTCTTTACTGACGCTCACGCACACATACACTCACACTTCCCCAGACACACACTATTACGAACGCGTGCCCCGGACATATTTTAAGATGTCTGGGAGGTGGCCCAGATGTCTGACCAGACGTCTGGGATCACATCCAGACGTCTTGCCAGACGTCTGGGATGGTTTACAGACGTCTGAAAAACCGTTATCGTCCACACCCGCGAGTCGTCTGCGCGCCTACGCGCTCAAACCGCATATTCGTTATTCCCTCTTTTTCTTCTGCAGCTGCAGACGCCTACCGCGCCTTCTCTCTCTCCTCTCCGCGCGTCCTTAAAAGGGCCACGCCTCCCCTCCCATCTCCATCGTCTCCTTCTTCTTCTCCTTCCTGTGCACGAGAGAGAGTGAGCGCGAGGGCTGTAGCGGCGGCCGCAGCGAGCGCGGAGGAGGCGCGGTGTGCGAGGGCGGAGCTCTGCCGTGAGGGCGAGCTCGCCGGAGCGGCTTGGCCGACCGACGGAGGGCGTAGGGGGTGCGGAACGACGCGGAGAGGGACCTACTGCAGTCTGAGCAGCAGGAGCGCGAGGTGCGACGCGGGCGGCGTCCCGAGCAGAGTCCGGTTCGCGCCCTGATTCTGGAAAAATTTCCAGAATCAGACGTCTGGGTTGATAGGCAGACGGCGAGGACGACGTCTGGTATCTCATACAAACGTCTGAAAGGTGAGTATTCCATTTTCTTCTTCCTTCCTGTCGACTGACCGTACTGAGGGAGGGAGTTGGCTGTGCGCAGGCTCGTTGATTCGCCATCCTTTGCGAATCAGACGTCTGGAAGTTGTACTAGACGGCTTGAGTGACCTCCAGACGTCCGGGGTGACCATCGGACGTCTGGGAGATAGGCCAGACATTCCCGCAGACTTCTGGACGTCTGGGAAACCACGCTGAACAGGTAATTCTCTAATCCACTTTTTAAGACGACTGGAATAAGTTCCAGACGTCTGATTTTGCACAGTATCGTCTTTTTTGACCCGTTTAGGGCCCGTTCGGGCTCCGTTTTCCGTGATTCGAGTTGCGTTCTTTTCAGAATTAATTCCTCTACCCGTCTACAGTAGCTATACACTATTTTGAGACACTCCCTGTGTTTGATCCTTGTGATAGGACCTCGTTCAGTTGCAGTCTTGGGAGTCGCAGAGGCACGTGGGATTCCCGATCACGCCCCCATTACTCCCGTTGTACCTGGTAGAGTGGCTTAAGTTCATTATTAAAATCTGTTAAAGTATGGAACCATAACTAGAATCTAGGACATTGCATGAATCCTAGGAATGAGAAATGTATGGAATGATAGCTCCTAGGTGATGCATGAATCCTAGGGCTGGAAACTAGTTGTATGCTAGATCCTAGGATGTGGCATGAACCCTAGCATGGAAAAACTAGTGGAATGTATAATATTGCAGTCTTGGAAAAATGGAAAGGAATATAAAGCTGCCTGTAAATTGAATTAACAGCTGCCTGTTATGAATAAAGAAACATGATTGAGATCATGGATTGTGAGAACGTGAAACTGGAAAGTGAAACATATGATGTTCTGAGATAAAGAGCTGGAACCCTACGGGGAATTAGGAGTGGAACTCCTGGAAAGAAAAAGGAATGGAACTGAGATGTAGTTTGTACTGTCTCTTGGGTACGCAGTACCCTCGGGAAGTACCTGTACCTGTTTAGTGCAGAGTGGGGCCAGCCACCCCAGGGACCCAGGGGTTAGGATTGGCCACTCTGTACCGACTTGTTGGCCCTCGTGTACGTAGTACCGAGGAGAGCTACTAGTGTTAGGAGAGTACTAGCTACCCCACGGGCCCCGGGGTTCTGCTAGCCTCCTTCACCGACTTGTTAGGCCCACTAGGGCAAACCAGGGTAGTCAGGTGAGGGTGCGCGGACTGTGGAGGGGCAAGGCCCCGGTTTGGTTACTGTGGAGGGGTTGGACCCCTGTTACTGAGAGGGCTCTGCGCTGGTTCCGTGCTGTGCTTTGGGTGCACCCGTTAACGGAAACGACTGACCGCGTGCCAGTGCGGGCTAGCTACCTATGCGTTTATCGCGCGTACCGTAGTCACCGTTACGTCTGTCAGTGACCTTGGGGTGGTTGACTGAGGGTAGGATCACCACGGGGGACTCTCCCGGCCAGGAGAGCACCACGTGCTACTTCTACTTTTGGAAAAGACTGCAATCAAGATCGTTCCCACGAGGACATTCGAGATCAAGTAAAGATCTGAGAAATAAATGAAATAGTGAGAAAATTGAAAGATGTCAGTAAAGGAAGTAATAGAACATAACAGCTACTGTACACTCTACTGTTGCCTTTAGTTAGTTTGCCACTCTACTCAGCGTTTTGCTGACGTGCTACACTCGTTACCTTTTTCAGGACCAGGTGTTGAGCAGCCAGGGTCGGAGGCTGTAGAGGACGCTGGGCCGAGTAGGGTCCAGTAGAGTTACCACAGTCTTTTGTACCTCTTTTGTTTCTGTTCTAGTGAGTAGTTTTTGTTTCCGCTGTACCTTCTTTACCTACAGTTCTTGTTATATGATAAAAGTTGTTCTACTATTGTGGTGGTACCTGCTGTAGCAGTTTCTTTCCTTACTGCTGTACTTTCTTACTGTTAGTTATATTCATGTTGAATGTGGTTTATTTTACTGTCTTTTGGTTACTTCCTCGTTGGACGACTAGGTCTTGGGATTAGTCGAGTCGGTCCGGTTCTCGTGTCTCGTAGGGACTCGGGAACCGGGTCATTACACACACACACCTATACGCTATTATATACCTATATATATATACATTTACCTATATATATTGATATATATACATATATATATCTACTTATATCCATATATATTAGTATTTATATAACTAATTCTTAGTACATATATATATATACATATATCTATATACTTATATATATACATATATACTTACATATATACATATACTTATATACATATATCTATACATATATTAGTACTTATATAAATATGTATTAGTCTATATACATACACATCTATATATATATACATCTATATACTTATACATATATAAATATATATATACATACATATATACATATATATATATATATACACATCTATATAGTATTATATACATACATACATATATATATATATATATACATCTATACATATATCTATCTATACATATATATACATATATACATATACTTATATATATACATATATACATATATATATACACATATATATATATATATATATACATCTATACATATATCTATCTATACATATATATACATATATACATATACTTATATATATACATATATACATATATATATACACACATATATATATATATACATATATATACCTATATATAACCAAATATACATATAGATATATTTACATATATAGATATATAGATATATTTTCACATTATTTACCATACGCTGTATCGCAGGAATATCTGCACCAATTGCTGATATTCCCTGATCACGCATACAAAATACGTGTTCGCATTCATCTTCCACAATCCATCCTACACCTTACACACGGCACCACATCCTGTTGGTTGCGTCTTTCTAGAGGACAACCGACTCAACACCGTGCTACACTCCATCTCCACCTCCACCCCCACCCCTTTATACATACATAATATATACCTATATATATGTAATATATTTACTTCATTTCTGTTTCGCTTTCCTGCTAGTAAAAAGATAAAAGAATATATAAAAGAGAAAATATAATCTTCGACTTGTAGGTACTCCATCTTGCGAATAGCAAGACCCGTTTTGGAACACACCATCCACCATCCACCATCTTTCGCCAGATCTTTCACCACCCACCCTACCACCCTGCTATATACCCTGCACCTCAGCTCTCGTTACCCGATCTTTCGTCCTTTCTCTACCTTTCCTTGCATGCATATGAGGGCATAGCATTGTTTGGCATGGGGGGGTGGATAGGCATACATAGGATCTGGGTATTTTATGGTATCATGCAGTTCCCACCTATTTATAAATATGCAAGAAAAAGAAAAAAAAAAAAATATATATATATATAATAATAATAATAAATGGTGTTTAGTAATGATCTGAAGGCTGAAACAAAAATATAATAAGTGTTTATGGATATTCAACCTCTGTTTTGAAGACTTTCTCGGCCACAGAAGCTTGATTCGCTTAGGCTCGGGCTTAATTCACTTGAGCATTGACAAAATAGATCAGAATCTCTCCTAACTAAGGACGTATTCTTGTACTTGAGACACCAGTACAGGATCCGTTGGTTTGCATTTACTTGAGAGATTAAGTAAATTTGGTTCACACTACACATATCAGGAAAGACCAGGTGAACATAAGATCCAACCCTAGTGTTCATTAGGGAAGGTGGAGTCCTTACCTGTGCGCGCAGGTAGACTTTTTATCCCAGGCTTTAGTCTTGTGTGTAGGAGCGACTCTTTCCACTAAGAAAGAACTCTCCCACCAAAAAGAAAAGTGTGCTCCTCCAAATAATGTTGTAAGAGATATACTGACATGTATTTCCAAAAAAAAATGTTGAAAATAAGTCAGTATATCTCACAAATGTCTGCAAATATCTACCATAAAAAGTTCTTCAGGGCAAGTCGCAAATAACATGTTTTCCTGTGAGCCACAAATGTCAGAAAATGGGAGTTGAGTTTTCCATCTTCTTAAGGGTCAATCCAAAAACACAAGATGAAACTGGGACCAACCTGTACTAAAAAATTCGTGAAACCCTAGGCTTGAGTCTTAATGTTCATCTGGTCAGTCTTGATCCTTCACTATGCACAAGCCATAACCTCTTGAGCTCTCGAGTATGGAGAAAACCTCTTGGATCCTGGAAATCGTACTTAAGGTTTAAATATCAAGAGTCCTGGTTAGTCGAGAGATGATCTATGTCATGTGAGACTTAACGTACTGGTAGTCTTCTCTACAATTGCTTCTAACAATATCCAGCAATAAGCACACCTATGTTGCCTCGGAAGAAAATCTTCAGCTTAAAATCATTTCTAAATACTACAAAAAAATGTTTTGCTAGGGACTAGCAAAAGATAAGCATGGGGATATGATTGCACCGCAAAAATACGCTTGCAATTGTGCTATCTTGTGCTATTTCGTAGCATTACCAATGCATATTAGGTTTCCATAGTCGCATTTGTAAAAATACATGCATGCATGCATTTAATTAAGAGGGGAGGAGAGTGAACAAAATGGCCTCGCAATTCACGTTTTCCTCAAGTACTGCTTCGCAATAATTTTAACTCCATTTTTTATTTCTTTTTGATTTTGACTTCCTTCCTACGGCTGCATTGCATGGAACAACTTCTTCTCTTCATGCCATGTCCAGGTTCACCTCTCCCTGCCATGAGCCGTGCATGAGCCATGCACAGCCAGGGCATGGTTGTGCATGGCTTTCTTCTTCTATAAATACAAGGCGTCTTCTTCTTCTTGAAACAGCCTAGTCCCCAGCCAAAAAAAACCTGCAGCTTCTTCTCCAGGCCACCATCCTCTCCTCCCTTTCTCTCCACACACCGGCCCTCGTCGGAGACACCCGGCGGAAATGAGCCCTCATTATGGTGCTCACCCACAACAGTGAGACCACCACCGCCCAGCTCTTCAAAGAGCCGGTGGGCGTGGTGGCTCTTTTCTAGCTTTTTCGTTCCAGCATTTTCAGCCATTGGAGCGCAGGCTTCAAGCTTGAAGCTTAAAGCTCAAGCAGCAGTGACAAGGCTGCAGTAGAAGCAGTAGCAGCAGCCGCCCATCCCATTCCACGTGCGCCTACACTCCATCACCGCCTCCCCTTATTCGCACTGTCACGCTCTCTCTTCCTCCCTGAGCCGGCCACCGCGCATCACTATAGCAGCCGGCCAATCCTCACCACGCACCCCAGCATCACCCGTGTGGCCCTCGCCCACCACCGCGCATGCCAGTAGCCTTCTCTGCACTCTCTGTCGCAACCTTCCACCCGCAAGCCACCAGCCGAAGCTACTCCACCACACATGCCAAGCCGACCACACTCAGCACCTGCAGCTCCCGGTCGCACGGCTCGCTCGACCACTACAGCCACTATTCATGCCAGTCTGCGCGACACTGCAGCTACAGTGGGGTGACCGGTGAGCTTCTCACTTTACCGGTCACCCGGTGTGCCGCTACCGCCGTTCGCCCGTGCTTACGCCGGCCTGCGCGTCTTCGCCCGCATCGCCCGCACCTGCCCACGCGTCTACGTCACCCGCACCCGTCTACGTCGCCTGCTCTCTTCGCCCACGTGAGCCTATGAGTGTCCGCTCCAGCCTTCTTATAGCACGATGCGCTGTCTCCTCTCCACGCCCCTCGCCCTCCAGCACACACGTCCTCGCGCGCATACGCGCCTGTGCGTGCGCTTGATGACCTCCAGATGATGCCACTAGCCTTCAAACGGCTTAACCTGCAACCCTCTCTCTCCCGCTTTGTCTCTCTCTCTCTCCCACACTCTCTCTCACAACACTCTTTCACTCTCTCTTTACCGACGCTCACACACACATACACTCACACTTCCACACACACACACACTGCTATACACTATTATATGCCTATATATATATACAGATACCTATATATATTGGTATGTATACATATATTTATATATATATATATCTACTTGCATCCATATATATTAGTATTTATATAACTAAGTATTAGTATACATATGTATATATATATGCATATATCTATATACTTACATATATACATATATACTTACATATATAGATATACTTATATACATATACATATATATATTTATATACATATATCTATGCATATATTAGTACTTATATAAATATGTATTTGTCTATATGCATACACATCTATATATATATATATATAAACATCTATATACTTATATATATATATACATTTACATATACTTATCCATATATATATATACATACATATATACATATATATACATATCTAGCCACATATACCTATATATACATATATTATTATATATATATACATATATATATATAGACATCTATATAGTATTATATACATACATACATATATATATATATATACATCTGTACATATATCTATCTATACATATACATACATATATACATATATATATACACAAATATATATATACATCAGTATACCTATATATAACCATATATACATATAGATATATTTACATATATACATATATAGATATATTTTCACATTATTTACCATACGCTGTATCGCGGGAATATATGCACCAGTTGCTGATATTCCCTGATACACGCGTAGAAAAGCATGTTCGCATTCATCTTCCACCATCCATCCTACACCTTACACGCGGCACCTCGTCCTGTTGGTTGCGTCTTTCTAGACGATGACCGACTCGACACCGTGCTACACTCCATCTCCGCCTCCACTCCCACCCCTTTATACATATATAATATATACCTATATATGTATATATTATATTTACTTCATTTCTGTTTCGCTTTCCTGCTAGTAAAAAGATAAAAAAATATATAAAAGAGAAAAGATAATCTTCAACTTGCAGGTACTCCATCTTGCGAATAGTAAGACCCATTTTCGAACCCTATTTTGGCTCAAAGCCAAGAACCCAATTTTGAGGGTGTGCCTCAAGGACAAAGATTACCAGAAAAAAATCTAAATAGAAAAAAAAAACACCAAAAACACAATAAACGAACGGAAGAGCTTCGTTGTTGGAAAGGTGTAGAAACTTGACTTGTAACCCCACTTCCCTGAGTTCGACCCTGGGCTTAAAAGTGACCAAGATAAAATCAAGTAGTTCAGGTTAAAAGTTTAGTGAAGAGATGGTTAGGTCCGATTTAGGTTAACCACTGTACACACTTCAACGATAAAATCATCATTTTAACAACCTAACCGGGTCCGACACCATACCTTTTCAGGCGGCATTGCCGAGGAAGTGCACCTTCAAGTAAGTTTTTACTCCACTCCTGTAATTTTTTCTCTTCTCTTCTCTCTTCACGGGTATATCTGTTTTTGGTGTGCAGGTAAATCGGTTGCGAGGAGAAGATAGGCAGACAACGTTAGAGACGTGGGTAGATCCAAGGGTGGGAACGAGAGCATGAAGACGCTGACACTGCACTGGAGCTCCGCACACATTGCTGCACAAGTAGGTTCTTCTTTTCTTAGCGACTTAGGCTAACTTGTCACCATAAAAAAAAGAAAAAAAAGCTAAAAAGTAAAAAAAAAAAACTAGAAAAACTTCTTGGGATCTCTTGGGGCAAGTGGATTAAAATTCACTTGTTTGATTGATTGTCTTCACTCCCACTGCCCCAGGATTTCCCGCCTTACTTGGCATAGCGAAAATCCAAGAATCTTGATTCTTGAATTTCTCGCCATGGGAAGTATTCCTTGAGGCAAACACAAAAAGATTGATTGCACCCCTCTCTTGCCTCACTTATCTACAATTCGGGATCACATTTTTGGTGGGGAGACATGGAATTGAGTCAATTCCAACCCTACCATGAATTTTCAACTTGCCTAAGATTCAATCTCGAATACTTCAACCCCAACTATTTGATTTTCTTTATCTTTTTCTTGAAGCCTCGTGTGTGGAAATTTTTTTGGTGATTAGGAGCACTTGAATTGAAGTGCTTTGGCTCCCTTTCACACTAATATAAAACTGATTCGTGCATCAACACATAGAAATCTCCAATTAGGGAAGCCCATTGCATTTTAGCATGCATTAACCAATTGAAATTGAAGAAGGGTTTGTTGGGCATAGAAAGAAAACTTGTATTCTCACAAAACCCAGAGATTGGTTGAATTGGTATTTCAGTGAAATCTTAAAATCCATACTACTTAAGGCTGAACTCTAAAAACCATTCACCAATAAAAACTTCAATTCTAGGAGATTTCCCCGTTGCATGCTTGTTTTAAACACTCTGAAAAATCAATCACTTGGGCATTACCCGTAAACAATGCCCTTCACATTCCAAAAGCACTTGACCCTAAGCCTCTAACTAAAATTGGTCGTAACCTGACTCTTATTAAGGATTGGAGGTCTAACTACCTGCATGTAGCGTCTACGTGATGGTGAGGGTTCCAACGTTCTATCGGGTGTCTAAGACTGGGGTAAACGGCCTTTCAATCTGGCCCAGTGGTTCCGCGGTGCTCTCATTCGTTTCCGTAGTTTGTGATAGTAGGTAACTTAGATCTTTATGTCTAAGGGCACACTGTAGAGGTTAGGAACTTGATTGAATTGATTTGTCATCAAGTGTACCTTTGCGGCATAATTTCTCTCATCTCTTTTCCCTTCTCATCTCCCCAATTCTTCCTGCGGTAATGCATGTTTGGGAGGAGGTCACAGAACCCTGAACTGTTTGAATTGCCTGATAAATTTAGAAAAGGAGCCGAATCATCCTCCTCCACAAACATGACAAACACCCCCACCTCACCACTTCGTCACAATTCCAATTCTTCAAACACCAGGCTTATCCCGAGAAACCCCGTAAGACCTTCCTTACCGAGTGTCGCGCCAAGCGGCTCGGTAAGTCATGTGGAACTGGCTTCTGCAAGCCAGTATTTCGACATGGAGGACCAAGCCTCTATGTGCTCGGATGCATATTTCCATACGGACACGTCTTCTGGCATAGAAGATGCTTGCGCCTTGGGGAACAACCTGTTCTCTGCCATGTATAACCCAGGGTGGAGAAATCATCCAAATTTCGCATGGTCCAACAACCCGCAGTGCCAAAACCCCGTGAGTTGACCAATACGACCGTTCGCACCTGTCATCCCAAGGGCCCAATCTAATCCTATGGAGAATCATCCATCAGGCCCTTGTATACCGCAAACAAAACATGCATCAAGTCCTCTTGATAAATTGATGTGAATGATGACGAAAATGTCAAAGCGCCATAAAGAGAACATGACCACTCTTTGGCACCAATTGGCACAGCAGAATGCTGAGATCAGTCAACTATGCATGGCGACTCGATCTCAGGGCACTCTTCCCGCCCAACCTATTCCAAACTTGCGAAACTTCGTACCTCGTGGTCCGCAACCACAGGTACAACCTTCTCAGGGACAGGTTCATCAAATTCTGCAAGCTCCAAGCATTCCACCAGGATTTCAGGCTAATCCCGCTACAGCACCGCACTCTTATGTCCTATTGCGAACCCTCCTCTGTCGTATGATCCCACTGGACCCGCATCGTCTAATGCTATCACTATGAGGAGCGGTAAGTAGACCGTCGATCTGCCTCGACCTGATCCTGGCCCGTCTTCTTCATCGCCCTCTCATTCGGGATGCGCACTGCATTCGCAAGAGGACGATACACCCAAATTGGTGCCAGAATCAGTCCCATTCCCTGAGGCCATGAAGAAAGACACGCAGGCCTTTGATAACCTGCGTAATTTGTTCAGGGATGTAGAAATCAAAGTACCCCTGCTCGAGGCTATCTATCACATACCTACTGTTGCCTGATTTTTCAAAGACTACACAACACCGAGGCTAAAGTCAAAGAAAACTAAAAATCTGGTGGTTCTCTCGCCTCATGCGAGTTGTGCTTTACTGTCAAACCTACCACTGAAGCAAAAAGATCCGGGCACACCGCTCATTTCCTGTAGCATCCAAGGCTGCAATTTTAACCGTGCCCTGCTTGATCTAGGATCTTCCATAAATCTTATACCGACCATCATGCTCAAAAAATTTTCCTTGGGAAATCTGAAACCCACCCCTATCATGTTACAGTTGGCAGATCATTCTGCCAAAATCCCGAAGGGTGTGGTGGAAGACGTGGTGGTTAGGGTCAACAATCTCTGTTTTCCTGTTACCTTTCTTGTTTAAGATATGAAAGTTCCTAGCTCACTTTCTGATTGTCCGATCATCCTTGGTCGACCTTTCCTGGCCACAGCCCGTGCCCTTATCGACTGTGAGATGGGCTGTATTGAGATTGCCATTGGATCTGAAAAGATTAAGCTTAACATCTTCAAGGCAGCCAAAAACTTTGATTGCAATTACATCGAGGATGACACATCTGACGAGGACATGACCGTCAGTGCATTTATTGGACTAATTGGGACTGATAGCGAAATACGTGTGATTTGTAAAAGTGGGTTTTTAACGTCGTTGTAACACGCGAATCCGTGTTCGCTTTTAAATTTATATCCTAAATAGGGAAGTATCTAGGGTCATCCAAGGAGGCAAAAATTGCAAAATTAATCCTCTTGCTTACAGATAGATCTCAACTTTCTTTCTGATATTTTTGAATATGTAATTTTTTTTTTGTATTTTGAAAAGACGAGGGCAAACTGCGAATTGTACCGAAAAGAACTAACACCTACAAATGATTAACTAAAATTTAAGAGATACGAAAATATCTTCTTCCTAAGCTCACTCTAGGCAAGTGGAGGCCTAGGGTAATTAGGACGAAGAGGTGAAACAAGTTCTAGAACTAAAAACAACTGCAATAAAAAGCTAAAAGAAGGCAATTTGATTGAGTAGAATGAATGTTCTTTTCAAGGACAAGTAGAGGAATGCTTCTACTAGAATTAAACAAATCTAATACCAAGAAAAGAAACACAAATCCTCTTGCAACAATGGTGAAGAAGGGTGTCTTCTTGCTCCAAGCCTAGCTGCTCCTTGGCTTGAAAAGAGGGCCTCCTTCTTCTCCTTCCTTGAGAGCTCCTCCAAGGTGGAAGCTACCACCTTTAATGCTCTCTCCAAGGGTTGGGCGTGCACCACCCTCAAAAACTCCTCCAAGGTGGCGTGACCACCTTCAAGATCTCCACCAAGATCTTCCTTGCCTGGCTTCTCCTTTGGCTGGCATGACCCAAGAGAGAAGGGAAGAGGGGAAGGCACCAAGGGGACAGAATATCCCCTTAATCTTCTTCTTCTTGTCTCTTGGACGTGGGCTTCTTGGTGGAATATGAGAGTGAAATTTCTAGCCAAGGATGACTTGAATGGTGGTGGGTAGTGGCCTTTTTATAGGGTAGGATGGGGGGTTAAGGTGCCCCTTGAAATGGAGGGCTAGGATGGAAGAATGGAGGTGGTTGGTGATCCTATGGCTAAGGAGAATTGGCGCCAACCCAAGGGGTGTTAAAGGGGGTAGTTATGGTGGTGTTGGTGTCTTTTGGTGGTGGAGAGACACCACCATGTTGGCGCCAACATAGGGTCTTCTAGAAGGGGGGTTAGGTGGATGGTGGAGATGAATTCAAGGGAAATTGTGTGGTGGAGATGAGGGGGGATTTTGGAGGGAAAAGTGGCACCATTAAGGGGGTGGTTAGGGTAGTTTTTGGTGCCACTTTAGGTGTCATTTGGAGGTGGTGGTTAGGTTAGGTTGGTGCCAAGTAGGTTAGCTTATGTGGAGCTTTGGTGGAGCTAGTTGGGTGGAGTTGTTAGGTGGGTTTTTGGGGTGGTACAAGCCAAGGAAGTTGGAGCATATCTAAGCTAAGCTAAGCTAAGCTAAGCTAGCTTAGCTAATGGAGGAGTAGAGGAGAAGGTGTTGGAGCGAGAGTTTGGAGGGAGGAGTTGAGGAGGAGAAGTCTGGAGCTGAAATTAGAGCTGGTTGCTACTGAAGAGGCTGGCATGGAGCTATTCTAGCTGGCTTAGCTTACTAGTTCTTTGCCAGCTACTAAGTCGAGCTAAGGTAAGCTAGCTTCTACCAAAATGAGCTGAGGTGAGCTAGGTCTGATGCTCCCAGGGAGAATCAAGCTAGTTGAGGCAGCTAAGGTAGCTTAGCTCAACTGAGCTAAGCTAAGTTAAGTCCCCGGGAGCTGGACTTGAGCTTCCTGAGCTAGGATGAGTTCTTCTTCAGTTGGCTGGAGTTGAGTGGAGCTTGATGTAGCTGGATCTGAGCTGGGGTGAACTCCTATCAACTCAGCTGAGCTAGCTAGAGCTCCCTGTGAACTAGTAGGAGCTGAGATGAGCTAGACTCAGCTAAGTTGAGCTGGATCTTAACTGACTTGAGCTAGGGTGAGCTAAGATGAACTCTCTTGAGCTACCATTCAGCTGAGATTAGTTGAATGGAGCTGGGATGAGCTAACCCTAGTTCAAGTGAGCTAGGTTCCAGCTGTAGTGAGCTGGATCGAGCTGAGTTCCTACTAGTCTGGGCTTCTCCTTCACCATTTGCTTTCTTGAGTGCTAGGGTTTTAAGGATCTGCATATCTGTACATCCCTAACACTCATAAAAACATATTAAAAAGACAAATAAAAGATGCAATACATGCCTAACCTATTTTATGCCTAAATGCAGCCCAAAAACCCATTTGCGGAGTAAAATCCTAAGAGCTAGGTTTGTTTTAATGCGTAAGAATGATGATAAACTGGCATTTATCACACCCCCATGCTTATCTTTTGCTAGTCTCGTAGCAAAACATTAATTTTTTTGGAAAATTGAATTTTTGGGAAATCTAATTTTTTTGACTTTTGAGGAGAAAAAGAGATTAAGGGACCTTGGTAGATTAAAACACAGGAGGAATGGGATTTGTTAAAGATAAACATCGGGATTTGTTTTTGGATTCAACCATTAGATAGAACGGGATCAATATATCCTCCAGAAAATTCACAAATTAACCCCTTGTTAATTCAGATGACTTGAAATGTTTGTTTTTAGGATTTTTCTGGCTTATGAATCTGATTCGCAACTTGCAAAATCCTTTAAAACCTTGTGTCTATGCTTGTGAAAAGCCAACATTTATAAGGACGTGTTATTATTATTATTATTATTTTCTCCCCCATGCTTATTTTTAGCTTAGTCTTACAACAGATGTGTCGGGATCATCATTCCCATTACCATTCCTCGAGGGGGTTCTGGCACTAGTACTTAGGGATAGCACTGTCCATGACACCACCCAGGAGCTCACAACCCCAAAACACGATGCGGTGAAAAGGGGCTCTCCAAGCAAACTCAAGCTCTTGCTCTGACGCTATAGGCAGAGCACCGTCAAAGACACTTGAGCTGCTAAAATGTGCTTTTAATGCTCCGTCTAAAGATATGAAATATAGATATGGAGCAGCGTCGAGGCGGTAACATGTTGACATCGCGTCCTCAAAGGAGGCATTTTCCTCCTTCTCGGTGGTGGGAACTCAAACCAATGATCTGCTTCAGACTTTTACTAAATCCAAACAAGGGAGTTTTTTCAAAAATTTTAATTATTTTTAAGTGTTGGCTTGTGTGTGTAAATAGACACAAGAAGTTTCTCAAGACACGCAAGTTTTTGAGTCAGAAACTAAGTCAAATACTTTCCATATTACAAAATAGGTTCAAGTCACCTGAACTATCATGAGTTCAGGTGGAATTTTAGAGAAGGATATCTGATCTAGTCTAAAATAGACCTTGGAATTCTAATGATCAGATCCATATCCTCATCCTTAGTTTGTTAAAGATTAAATCCCACTGTACCAAAAGTGATTTTTTTTTACATTAGTACCGATTTGAAAATTTTTCCTCAAAACGTTTTCAACATTTTTAATTTAATTTTTTTTTTGGGTATGCAAGCAGGAAATAAATTAAAGAAAATTGCATGTTTTTAGGTTTTGAACATCCTAAATCGATCGTAAAAATTTAAAAACACCCCCCCATGCTTAAGATATGCCATGTCCTCATGCATTAGGAGGGAAAAGGGATCACCTTAGTGAAGAATAGTAGGGTTTAGGATGAACAAAACCTGAAAAAAGAAAAAAGGGAAAGCAAGAAAAAAAATGATGGGTTACCTCCCATCCAGTGCTGTCTTTTACGCCATTTAGCCGGGCGTGATGTGCATTAGTGATCAAGGGTGGCTGGCTCAGTAAAATTAAAAGATTCAGACGGATTTTTAGGCGTATGGTCAAAATAGGGCTTTAAATGCTGGCCATTGACTTAAAATGTAGAATTTGTTTTTGGATCAAAAAGGTCAATAACGCCGTATGGATATGTTTTATGGACAATAAAAGGGCCGGTCCATTTAGATTTTAATTTGCCAGGAAAAAGACGTAATCTTGCATCGAAAAGCCAAACACGTTGATTAACGTCAAAGTGTTTCCGAACAATATATTTATCATGAAATTTCTTTGTTCGGCCTTTATAAATCCTCGCATTTTCATAGGAAAAATTACGTAATTCTTCCAATTCAGTTAATTGTAATTTTCTATGGTTACCGACGTCAGATAAATCCATATTGAGTTGTTTTATTGCCCAAAAAGCCCTATGTTGTAATTCTACCGGGAGATGGCATGCCTTCCCGAAAATCAGACGGAAGGGAGACATGCCAAGCGGAGTTTTAAAAGCGTTACGGTAGGCCCATAAAGCGTCGTCCAATTTGGTGGACCAATCTTTACGGTCGGGCCTAACCGTCTTTTGTAAAATACTTTTAATTTCCCTGTTACAAACTTCAGCCTGGCCATTAGTTTGGGGGTGATATGGCGTGGAAATTTTATGATTAACCCCATATTTGGAAAGGAGGTGACGGAATTGTGAGTGGGTGAAATGTGAGCCTCCGTCACTGATAATGGCTTTTGGTATGCCAAATCTCGAGAAAATATTTTTCTTAAGAAATTCGACAACCACATGGTGATCACTAGTGCGGGTGGGTATTGCTTCTATCCATTTAGAAACATAGCCGACTGCGACTAAAATATACAAATACCCACCAGAATTGATGAACGGTCCCATGAAGTCGATGCCCCAAACATCAAAAATTTCAACCTCTAAAATCAGATTAAGGGGCATCATATCCTTTCGAGTCATGTTGCCGATGCTCTGGCAACGCACACAGGACCGAACGAAGTCATGAGCATCTTTATGCAAGCTGGGCCAATAAAATCCCGCATTAAGGATTTTAGCTGCAGTTTTCTTGCCCGAAAAATGTCCGCCACAGGCCATTGAGTGACAATGTGTTAAGATATCATGGATTTCAGAATCGGGGACACATCGTCGAATGACCTGATCGGCACAAATACGGAAAAGGTCGGGGTCCTCCCAAAAAAAATATTTAATATCAGCAAAGAACTTATCCCGTTTCATTTTTGGCCAATCAGCGGGGATTTGTTCTGTTGCTAAGTAGTTTGCGATGGGCGCAAACCAAGGGAGGGTTGTAGCACCTAAAATACTTTCATCGGGGAACTGATCTGGCGGGGTCATTATGTCATTCGTCATAAGACGAGAGAGATGGTTGGCCACTACATTGTGGAATCCCGCCTTATCCTTGATTTCCAGGTCAAATTCCTGGAGCAGCAGAATCCAACAGATAAGGCGGGGTTTCGCATCTTTCTTTGTCAGCAAATATTTAATTGCTGAGTGGTATGTATAAACAGTGACATGTGACCTCAATAGATAAGATCAAAATTTTTCTAAGGCAAATACAATGGCAAGAAGTTCCTTTTCAGTAGCCGTGTAATTCCGTTGTGCATCATCAAGGGTTTTGCTAGCATAATAGATCACAACGGGCTTTTGCCAATTCTTTGCCCTAGAACGGCCCCCATAGCAAAATCTGAGGCATCTGGCATTAATTCAAAGGGACTATTCCAATCAGGTCCCTGCAATATTGGCACCTCAGTAACCTCTTTCTTTAACCTCAAAATACTCTCCAGGCACGTATTATGAAAATCAAATGGCTGGTCTTTAGTGAGAAGCTGACTTAAAGGCTTGGAGATTTGGGAAAAGTTTTGTATGAATCGCCGGTAGAAACCCACATGACCCAAAAAGGATCTGATCTGTTTGACAGTAGTGGGCGGTGGGAGCTTAGATATAGCATCTATTTTTACTTTATCTACCGTGAATCCTTGTTTTGAAATAACATGGCCCAAGACAATACCTTCTTGGACCATGAAATGACTTTTTTCCCAGCTGAGGACTAGATTAACTTCTATGCACTTTTGGAGAGTTCTTTCAAGATTTTTGAGGCAATGGTCAAAAGAATCTCCAAAAATAGAGAAGTCATCCATAAAGTCTTCTAAACATTCACCTACCAGGTTTGAACAAATTGCAAGCATGCACCTTTGAAAAGTTGCAGCAGCGTTGCAAAGACCGAAGGGCATTCCTCAGAAAGCAAAGGTTCCGAAGGGGCAGGTGAAAGTTGCTTTTTCCTAGTCCTCAGGATGAACCGCTACTTGATTATAACCAGAATAACCTTCCAAAAAATAGTAAAATTTCCGTCTGGCTAACCGCTCCAAGATTTGATCAATAAAAGGGAGTGGGAAATGATCCTTCTTGGTGGCAGTGTTTAATTTTCGGTAATCTATACACACGCGCCAAGAAGAAGCGGTTCTAGTGGCTATATTTTCCCCATTTTCATTGGTGACAACTGTTAGTCCAGCCTTTTTAGGGACAACTTGAGTTGGACTAACCCAGGAGCTGTCAGAAATGGGGTAGATGATATCAGCATCCAGCCACTTAATAATCTCCTTTTTTACCACCTCCTGCATACTAGGATTCAAGTGCCTTTATGGTTTGCGGGAGGGGCGAGAATCGTCCTCTAAATATATACGATGTGTACAATAGGACGAATGAATGCCTTTAAGATCAGAAAGGGTCCAGCCAATAGCTTTTCGATATTTACTCAAAACCTGGAGAAGTTTGTGCTCTTGTGCCCCGGTGAGTCCAGAATTTATAATCAGGGGCAGGGTCTGATTTGGACCCAGGAAGACATATTTAAGGGAATCGGGCAAAGGTTTTAATTCCAATTGTAGGCCCGATTTCGAAAGAGTTTCTGCTTTGTGGGTTAGAGGTGAGGTGAGAGTGAAAGGGTCAGCTGGAATGTTAGCTGGTCATGTGGTTGAGGTGGAAGGGTGAGAAAAAGTGGATTGTTTTGGAACCGTATTTATAGCAAAACAGGAACCTAATTGGGAAATTTGCAATGTTTCATCCACAATGTTTTCTATTTCTGAATCCGAATCATCAAAGAAATCTGGTTCTTGGAATCGCCTAGAGGCTTGAAAAATGTCTAGGGTTACAGATTCACCGGCACACATGATCTTCATCTTTCCGGAATCACAATCAATATTGGCGCGGGCGGTGGCTAAGAATGGTCTTCCAAGAATAATGGGGGCAAACTTAAGTGCTTCAGGTACCTCTATGTCCAAGACTAAAAAGTCTACTGCGAATAGACAATTTTTGACCCGGACAAGAACATCTTCAACAATTCCCCTTGGTTTAATCGTAGATCGGTCAGCTAATTGTAGAGTAACCTCAACAGGCTTCAATTCACCGATCTTAAATTCCTCAAAAATAACTGTGGGGATAAGATTAATTGAGGCACCAAGATCCAACAGAGTGCGATCAAATGAGGTATCATTAATGATAACTTGGATTAGGGGGGCGCCGGGATCTTCTCTCTTAAGAGGCAGTCGGCTCTGCACAACTGAGCTGACTGTCTCTGGAAGAATTACCTTTCCTAAATTTTTGGGCTGCCTTTTTGGAGTACATAAATCTTTTAAAAATTTTGCATAGGCAGGGATACACTTAATGGCTTCTAGGATAGGGATATTAATTTCTACTTGCCCAAATAAATCCATTAGTTCCTTCTCAGTGGGCTCGGATTTTGTCTTTTTCTTTTTTGAAGAGTGGAGGGCTTGTGGGAATGGGGCAGGGTTGCCCTGTTTTGCATGAATTGGTTCCTGAACAATAGGAGGAGAAGAGTTAATCTGTGTGTCATTAGAGTGGGTTTCTTTAACAGGCAGGGTATTGTGAGTGGTTTTCCCATTCCTCAAGGTAACTGCATTTGCAGTCTGGTTGTTTCTAGGATGAGGATGGGGTGCCTGGCTGTTATTGAAACCCGGCGGATGCTGAGGTGCTGGCAGAATAGGTTGACTGGGATATCCACCTTGGAATTGATTCCTTTGATTGTTTGGGTTGGGCATGGGTTGGGATGGCAAATTCCCAATAGGTCGATGATCAGGAGTAACCTTAACTTGGTGTTGTAAATTGGTAATCATGCGGGTTACTTCTGTCATTTGAGTCTGCATTCCTTGCAGAGTTTTCATGACCTGATTATTAATATCATCCTGGGATGGTCCAGGTTGATACAAAGGTTGCCCATAATTCCCAAAATAGTTTTGTTTGGGAAAAGGAATCTGATTCGGGTTTTTCCAGGAGTGATTCGGGTTAGTCCTCCAATTTTGATTGGAAGTGTTGGAGGGGTTTCTAAATTACTCCTGGAGAGCATAAATATTTTCCGAGGTGGAATCAAAAATATTTTGGTCAAAATTCCCGGTCAAATCTTGCGGGAAATCAGCTGGAAATTGCTGGCCAGCAGATGTGGCATCGATATTGTGTAGATTTTCTCTTCGAAGAATGTGTGGGGGGTTAGTGTGTGGAGAGTGGACATGTGGAGCTTGTTTGTTTGTGAGCTTTTCTTCCATTTTCTTTTGGTGAATTTGCATCTGGTCTAGTTGTTGAGCTAACATATATAAATCATCTTGTGTGACTGGAACAGAGGTGGATTTGGAGTCAATTTCATGGACTCCGTGTCTGGGGTTTTGTGATCTGCCAAAAGTGTCCATTGAAGTCATATTAAATGAGTTTTCACTCATTTCTTCAAAGAGAAGATAGGCACTTTCGGTGTCTTTGTTAAGAAAATTGCCCCCACATGAGGCATCCACAAATCGTTTTAATTGATCTTCTAATCCGTGATAGAAGATCTGCACTAACTACCATTGTGGAATTTCATGGTGGGGACAACTTCTTAGAAGTTCCTGAAATCTTTCCCAGGCTTTGTGGAGGGGTTCACCAATTTTTTGTTGAAAGGTCGTTATAGATCTTCTTAATGCATTTGTTCGACCGATCGGAAAAAGTTTTTTAAGAAAAACACTTTTTAATTGGGGCTAGGTGGTAATAGGACGCCCAACTGTTCTAAACCAATGCGATGCTTTGTCTTTAAGAGAGAGAGGAAAGAGTCTCATTAACCACATGTCTTCCTGCACATTGCAGGAACGAGTGGTTTGAGCGAGGACAGTTAATTCCTCGAGATGACAAAAAGGGTCTTCTCTTGGACGACCATGAAAATGATTGATAAGGTTTAGAATGGCAGTTTGATTTTGAAATCCCCTTGTGGTATGACCACCCCTGGTCTTTCCTCATAATTGGAAGGATCATAGAAATCCTTAAGAGGAACGACAGGCTGTTGGCGGGGTGGCGGATTTTGTCCTTGATTAGCTAGGTTCGTGACAGTCCTAGCTAGATCTTCTTGATTTTGTTGTAGTCGAGCCAAATGGTCGACCATTAATGCAAAGGGATTTGTATTATGGGTTATAATTGGAGGGCCACCTGGCCCTGCTGGTATTTCTGGTTGCTCCAAGTTAGGAAGGTGAGGGAGGGTGGAGTCAGCTTGTGGGTCGGCTGACGGGTGAGAAGTGGAAGCAGAATTTTTTTGACGGCTTCCTGGGTTTTCCATTTTTTTAGAAGACGAGGGGGAAGAAAATAATGATTTCTTGCTGCGGGGGGCAAAATCAAATGGTCCCTCGAGGTGTGGTTTTTGGGACCGTCGCCCGTGCATTCACTACTTGGAAGAATTGGAGGGGAGGAGAAGAGATAGAGATGAGAGAAAGTGTGCAAATCAAACAAACAAAACTAGACCTAACTTAAATGTGACTCCCTAATAATAACCTAAGACTTAGTCTATATAGGAAATAAGTAGTCAATAGTGAATACCCGTTCTATCAACAAATCTAGCCAAGTTGCTTAAGGGGAGGTTTAGGCCCAAACGTTTCCTAGGGAAAACCCCAAGTGCTTGTACAAACCCGCGCCTGGTCGTTTGACACAGCCCCTCAACCTGAACACCAGATACAGATGATAGAATTGGTACTAACTAAAGAAAACTTAAGACCTAAATAGCAAGCCTAAGTTGATAAAGCCATAGGGGTCAAGTTGCTACAAATTTTAATTAGTTCTAGGATGCTATAGTGCACACGGAATGTGGAGGGCGTTTATTGGGTTGTTGCCCTGTTATTTGATTTTTTTGTGTGTGTGCAGGAATTGGAGAGTGGCTCCAATGTAAATCAAGTTGTCACACAATTTTTTTGTATTTTTGTCTTTTCGAATTTGATTTAATTAAATGAGTTTTAGGGTTTTTTTCTTTAAGTTTTCAAACAAGTTTGAAAGTTCACAATCAAAGGAAAGACAAGTTGTATGTGTGATTGTATATTTTCTTTTAATTGAGTCTCTAAAGAGAAAGAAAGAAACCCTAAGCCAATTATCCCTAAGACAGAAAATTACTACCAGTGAATTGATTTTTGGCTTTCTGAATTAAGTAGCGGTCCAAACAAGTCAAACAACACCACTACTTTGAATAAAATCAAACAAAGATTCCAGAAAAGATTTTTGTACGATTTTAGGAATTTGTTTGATAATTGTTTTGAATTTTTAATTGTACTGGTATCAAAGTCCAGAAATGATACAAGTGGGTATTGTGGACTTTTCAGTATTACCACCGACCTCAGAAAATTTTTATGATTTTATATGATATGTACAATTTCACAAGGATTTCAGTAAGATAAATTTCACAAAAATTGTATGAGAAAAAAATTTAAAAATTCACGGACAGTAGCAAAACAGGAAGATGAGAGGGTGTGACCCCTCTGTAATCCACGAATTTTTAAAAATTAAATACAAATTCAATTGATCTGAAATTTGGAACAGATGTTCCAAACTTAATTTGGAATCACTCTATGAAATTTTATGGTTTTAGGAGGCCTGTGGTGTTAGGAATCGATTGTTCAAGTCCAGATAGAAATCTGGACCCAAAAAATAGAACACCAATACTTACAATAGAGTGGTGCTAAAGAAGCATACAAGCAAACAATGGATTTTATAAGGCACCACTCCACTTAATCAAGTTTTTTGGGATCCGGAAAGCCAAGATTAATATATTTTTGGTAGTTTTAATTAATTATGTGACCAGAAAGAGGAACCAACCTGAATTTTCGCGGGAAGAAAAGGATCTTTGAGCTCTCGCTTCCAGATTCCCGCCTTCCCGCTGTAGTTCCTACACACACAAAAGAAAGAAAGAGAAGGGGATGAGATCTACTTCAAGCAAGAGAAAATTAATTAATGCAAAGCCGTGCCTCCCCGGCAACGGCGCCAAAAAGTGACAGCGAAATACGCGTGATTTGTAAAAGCGGGTTTTTAACGTCGTTGTAACACGCAAATCCGCTTTTGCTTTTAAATTTACATCCTAAATAGGGAAGTATCTGGGGTCGTCCAAGGAGGCAAAAATTGTAAAATTAATCCTCTTGCTTACAGATAGATCTCAACTTTCTTTTTGATATTTTTCAATATGTAATTTTTTTTTTGTATTTTGAAAGACGAGGGCAAACTGTGAATTGTAACGAAAAGAACTAACACCTACAAATGATTAACTAAAATTTAAGAGATAGAAATATCTTCTTCCTAAGCTCACTCTAGGCAAGTGGAGGCCTAGGGTAATTAGGAAGAAGAGGTGAAACATGTGCTAGAACTAAAAACAACTGCAATAAAAAGCTAAAAGAAGGCAATTTGATTGAGTAGAATGAGTGTTCTTTTCAAGGACAAGTAGAGGAATGCTTCTACTATAATTAAACAAATCTAATAGCAAGAAAAGAAACACAAATCCTCTTGAAACAATGGTGAAGATGGGCGTCTTCTTGCTCCAAGCCTAGCTGCTCCTTGGCTTGAAAAGAGGGCCTCCTTCTTCTCCTTCCTTGAGAGCTCCTCCAGGGTGGAAGCTACCACCTTCAAAGCTCTCTCCAAGGGTTGGGAATGCACCACCCTCAAAAACTCCTCCAAGGTGGTGTGACCACCTTCAAGATCTCCTCCAAGATCTTCCTTGCCTGGCCTCTCCTTTGGCTGGCGTGACCCAAGAGAGAAGGGAAGAGGGGAAGGCACCAAGGGGATAGAATATCCCCTTAATCTTCTTCTTCTTCGTCTCTCTTGGACGTGGGCTTCTTGGTGGAATATGAGAGTGAAATTGCTAGCCAAGGATGACTTGAATGGTGGTGGGTAGTGGTCTTTTTATAGGGTAGGATGGGGGGTTAAGGTGCCCATTGAAATGGAGGGCTAGGATGGAAGAATGGAGGTGGTTGGTGATACTATGGCTAAGGAGAGTTGGAGCCAACCCAAGGGGTGTTAAAGGGGGTAGTTATGGTGGTGTTGGTGTCTTTTTGTGGTGGAGAGACACCACCATGTTGGCGCCAACATGGGGTCTTCTAGAAGGGAGGTTAGGTGGATGGTGGAGATGAATTCAAGGGAAATTGTGTGGTGGAGATGAGGGGGGATTTTGGAGGGAAAAGTGGCACCATTAAGTGGGTGGTTAGGGTAGTTTTTGGTGCCACTTTTAGGTGTCTTTTGGAGGTGGTGGGTAGGTTAGGTTGGTGCCAAGTAGGTTAGCTTATGTGGAGCTTAGCTGGAGCTAGTTGGGTGGAGTCGTTAGGTGGGTTTTTGGGGTGGTACAAGCCAAGGAAGTTGGAGCATAGCTAAGCTAAGCTAAGCTAAGCTAGCTTAGCTAATGGAGGAGTAGAGGAGAAGGTGTTGGAGCTAGAGTTTGGAGGGAGGAGCTGAGGAGGAGAAGTCTGGAGCTGAAATTGGAGCTGGCTGCTGCTGAAGAGGCTGGCATAGAGCTATTCTAGCTGGCTTAGCTTGCTAGTTCTTTGCTAGGTACTAAGCCGAGCTAAGGTAAGCTAGCTTCTACCAAAATGAGCTGAGGTGAGCTAGGTCTGATGCTCCTAGGGAGAATCATGCTGGTTGAGGTAGCTAAGGTAGCTTAGCTCAACTGAGTTGAGCTAAGCTAAGTCCCCGGGAGCTGGACTTGAGCTTCCTGAGCTGGGATGAGTTCTTCTTCAGTTGGATGGAGTTGAGTGGAGCTGGATGTAGATGGATCTGAGCTTGGGTGAACTCTTGTCAACTCAGCTGAGCTAGATAGAGCTCCCTGTGAACTAGTGGGAGCTGAGATGAGCTAAACTCAGCTAAGTTGAGCTGGATCTGAGCTGACTTGAGCTAGGGTGAGCTAAGATGAACTCTCTTGAGCTACCATTCAGCTGAGATTAGCTGAATGGAGCTGGGATGAGCTAACCCTAGCTCAAGTGAGCTAGGTTCCAGCTGTGGTGAGCTGGATCGAGCTGAGTTCCAATTAGTCTGGGCTTCTCCTTCACCATTTGCCTTCTTGAGTGCTAGGGTTTTAAGGATCTGCATATCTGTACATCCCTAACACTCATAAAAACATATTAAAAAGAGAAATAAAAGATGCAATGCATGCCTAACCTATTTTATGCCTAAATGCAGCCCAAAAACCCGTCTACAGAGTAAAATCCTAAGAGCTAGGTTTGTTTTAATGCGTAAGAATGATGATAAACTGGCGTTTATCAGGGACCTATTCAGACTGCTGTGGATTACCTGACGACTGCCTGATCAACACATACTGTGACATTCCCCCATCCCTCCCTTGTCCCGTACCTTCTCCCGGCCAGACTTCTGACAAGGTTTTCTTCGCTTCCCATACCTCATGGTCTGAGTCATATCCCGACAGCTCACCGCCAGTCCATACTCTTTAAGACCGGACTGCCCTTTCCTTCCTGCCAAATCAGGCGGATTTGCAAATCCACACCGAGACCTTGAGCCCACATACTACTCACTGGGGCTATTCCTTTTTGGATCCATCTATCCAAGAAGCCACTCTTCTTGGCCAATCTGAGGGCCAACTAGTTCCTCCTAACTTGTTTTCTGTTCCGCCTGGGACACTCTCGTCCCAGATAATGCCAGATCTTTCACCACCCACGATCCACCCACCCTACCACCCTGCTATATACCCTGCACCTCAGCTCTCGTTACCCGATCTTTCATCCTTTCTCTACCTTTCCCTGCATGCATATGAGGACATAGCACTGTTTGGCATGGGGGGATGGGTAGGCATCGATAGGATCTGGGTATTTTATGGTATCATGCAGTTCCCACCTATTTATAAATATGCAATAAAAATAAAAAAAAAATATATATATAATAATAATAAATGGTGTTTAGTAATGATCTGAAGGCTGAAATAAAAATACAATAAGTGTTTATGGATATTCAACCTTTGTTTTGAAGACTTTCCAGGCCACAGAAGCTTGATTCGCTCAGGCTCGGGCTTAATTCACTTGAGCATTGACAAAATAGATCAGAATCTCTCCTAAGTAAGGACGTATTCTTGTACCTGAGGCACCAGTATAGGATCCGTTGGTTTGCTTTTACTTGAGAGCTTAAGTAAACTTGGTTCACACTACACATATCCGGAAAGACCAGGTGAACATAAGATCCAACCCTAGTGTTCATTAGGGAAGGTGGAGTCCTTACCTGTGCGTACAGGTAGACTTTTTATCCTAGGCTTTAGTCTTGTGTTTAGGAGCGACTCTTTCCACCAAGAAAAAACTCTCCCACCAAAAAGAAAAGTGTGCTCCTCCAAATAATGTTGTAAGTGATATACTGACACGTATTTCAAAAAAAGACAAAGTTGAAAATAAGTTAGTATATCTCGCAAATGTCTGCAAATATCTACCATAAAAAGTTCTTCAGGGCAAGACTCAAATACCCTGTTTTCCTGTGAGCCACAAATGTCAGAAAATGGGAATTGAGTTTTCCGTCTTCTTAAGGGTCAATCCAAAAACACGAGCTGAAACTGGGACCAACTTGTACTTAAAAATTCGTGAAACCCTGGGCTTGAGTCTTAATGTTCATCTGGTCAGTCTTGATCCTTTACTATGCACAAGCCATAATCTCTTGAGCTCTCGAGTACGGAGAAAACCTCCGGGATCTTGGAAATCGTACTTAAGGTTTAAATATCAAGAGTCCTGGTTAGTCGAGAGATGATCTATGTCATGTGAGACTTAAAGTACTGGTAGTCTTCTCTATAATTGGTTCTAACAATATCCAACAATAAACACACCTATGTTACCTCGGAAGAAAATCTTCAGCTTAAGATCATTTCTAAATACTACAAAAAAATGTTTTGCTAGGGACTAGTAAAAGATAGGCATGGGGGTATGATTGCATCACAAAAATATGCCTGCAATTGTGCTATCTTGTGCTATTTCCTAGCATTACCAATGCATATTAGGTTTCCATAGTCGCATTTGTAAAAATACATGCATGCATGCATTTAATTAAGAGGGGAGGAGAGTGAACAAAATGGCCTCGCAATTCACGTTTTCCTCAAGTGCTGCTTCGCAATATTTCCAACTCTATTTTTTATTTCTTTTCGATTTTGACTTCCCGCTGCTACATTGCATGGAACAACTTCTTCTTTTCATGCTCTGTCCTGCTTCACCTCTCCCTGCAGCCGCAGGCACCTCTCCCTGCCATGAGCCGTGCATGAGCCATGCATAGCTAGGGCATGGCTGTGCATGGCTTTCTTCTTCTATAAATACAAGGCATCTTCTTCTTCAAACAGCCTCGTCCCCAGCCAAAAGAAACCAGCAGCTTCTTCTTCTCCAGGCCACCATCCTCTCCTCCCTTTCCCTCCACACACTGGCCCTCCTCGGAGACACCTGGTGGAAAGCAGCCCTCACTATGGTGCTCACCAACCACAGTGAGACCACCACCGCCCAACTCTTCAAAGAGCCGGTGGGCGTGGTGGCTCTTTTCTAGTTTTTCCGGTCCAGCACCATCAGCCATTGGAGCGCAGGCTTCAAGCTTAAAGCTCAAAGCTCCAGCAGCAACGGCAAGGCGGTAGTAGCAGCAACAGCAGCAGCTACCCAGCCCATTCCACTCATGCCTACACTCCATCACCGCCTCCTGCTTCTTTGCTCTGTCGCGCTCTCTCTTCCACCCGGAGCCGACCACCGCACGTCACTGCAGCGGTCGGCCAACCCTCACCGCGTTCCCCAGCAGCGCCCGTGTCACCCTCGCCCTCCACCGCGCACGCCAGCAGCCTTCTCTACGCGCTCTGTCGCAACCTTCCGCCCACAAGCCACCAGCCGAAGCCACTCCACTGCACGCGCCGATTTGGCCACACTCACAGCAACTGCAGCTCCCAGTCGCACAGCTCGCTCGACCACTGTAGCCACTATTCATGCTAGTCTGTGTGACACTATGGCTACGGTGGGGTGACCAGTGAGCTTCTCACTTTACCGGTCACCCAACGCGTTGCTACCACCGTTTGCCCGTGCGTGCACCCGCCTGCGCGTCTTCGCCTGCATCGCCCACACCTACTCGCACGTCTGCGTTGCCCGCACCTGCTCGCACGTCTGCGTCACCCGCACCCGTCTGCGTCGCCCACTCTCTTCGCCGACGCGCACCTGCGAGCGCCCACTCCAGCCTTCGCACAGCACGGTTCGCTGTGCCTCCTCTCCACGACCCTCGCACTCCAGCGCGCACGTCCTTGCGCACATATGCGCCTGCACGTGCGCTTGAGGACCTCCAGATGACGCCACTGGCCTTCAAACGCCTTAACCTGCAACACTCTCTCTCCCGCTCTCTCTCTCTCACAGCACTCTTTCACTCTCTCTTTACCGACGCTCACACACACATACACTCACACTTCCACACGCACACACATACCTATACACTATTATATACATATATATATTGGTATATATACATATATTTATATATCTATATATATATATATATATATATATCTACTTACATCGATATATATTAGTATTTATATAACTAAGTATTAGTATACATATATATATATATACACATATGTCTATATACTTATATATATACATATATACTTACATATATACATATACATATATATATTTATATACATATATCTATAAAAATATTAGTACTTATATAAATATGTATTAGTCTATATGCATACAAATCTATACATATATATATATATACATCTATATACTTATATATATATATACATCTACATATACTAATACATATATATATATATATATTTATACATACATATATACATATATATCTATATAACTATAAATACATATGTACATATATATACATATCTAGATACATATACCTATATACATATATTATTATATATATATATATACATATATATATATATAGACATCTATATAGTATTATATACATACATACTTATATATATATATACATCTATATATATATCTATCTATACATATACTTATATATATACATATACTTATATATATACATATATACATATATATATACACACATATATATATATACATCTATATACGTATATATAACCATATAGACATATAGATATATTTACATTTATACATATATAGATATATTTTCACATGATTTACCATACACTGTATCGCGGGAACATCCGCACCAGTTGCTGATGTTCCCCGATACACGTGTACGAAAGCGTGTTCGCATTCATCTTCCACCATCCATCCTACACCTTACACGTGGCACCTCATCCTATTGGTTGCGTCTTTCTAGATGACAACCGACTCGACACCGTGCTACACTCCATCTCCGCCTCCACCCCCACCCCTTTATACATATATAATATATACCTATATATATATATTATATTTACTTTATTTCTATTTCGCTTTCCTGCTAGTAAAAAGATAGAAAAATATATAAAAGAGAAAAGATAATCTTCGACTTGCTGGTACACCGTCTTGCGAGTAGCAAGACCCATTTTGGAACCCTGTTTTCGCTCAAAGCCAAGAACCCAATTTTGAGCGTGTGGCTCAAGGACAAAGATTACCAGAAAAAAATCTAAATAGAAAAAAAAAACACCAAAAACACAATAAGCGAACAAAAGAGATTCATTGTAGGAAAGGCATAGAAACTTGACTTGTAACCCCACTTCCCTGAGTTCGACCCTGGGTCTAAAAGTGACCAAGATAAAATCAAGTAGGCCAGGTTAAAGATTTTGTAAAGAGATGGTTAGGTCCGATTTAGGTTAACCACTATACACACTTCAACGATAAAATCATCATATTAACAACCTAACAGGGTCCGACACCACCTGTCTTTCGAGATTTCAAGATAATCCCACCCTTGGCATTCTGTAGCCAAATCCAGACCCTGGCAATCGACATTTTGTGATAATTCCACCTATGGTATTTGAACTAGTAGAGTGCTTACGTACCCCCCGTAGGATATGTAAATATCCTAGGAGATAAGAACCGAGGAGACGATATGTTGTTATGCATCTTCGAGGGAAATTTCCCATCTCTCCATGTCGAGAACTCATCCAAATCAACTTGTGTTGATCGGCTGCTCCTAATCTAGGCAACTTTTTTCAGAACATTTGAACACTTTTACGTGATTTTGATAGTTATGCACACTGAACCAGACTGTGTGTGGATTGAGGTGCTTAGGTTACCAAGTCCCGCAAATCGAAGGTCAGTTAGCGAGGTCGAATACTCACTAAGCCTTAGACTTAATACTTAAGCTTCGCATTTTCCCCAACCTCTTAATTATTATCCAGATCTTAGCAAGTACTTGAATTTTTAATCCTAAGAGTCTAGCCCAAAAGGCCTATGATCAACATTCCTACTAATCTCTTTTTGTGTCTCTTTAGCACCTTTTCCTTCATTCTTCTTCTTTTCTTGTGGTCTAGAACTTCAGTTAATCACTTAATCTCTTACTAATGACTATTCTTTTTTCTTTTTCACTTTGTGCTCCTTTTTGGCATTTTACCCTTTTCCTCCTCATGATTATATGGTTTCAAAATTTCTTCCCTCCAATTTTTTTTGTTCTTTTTTACAATTTTCTATTTTTTTGTATTTTTGACATATGTGATTTTCTTGTGAGAATCCTTCTGACTTTTCTTGGTTTCTGTATGTATGCACTTTACCCCCCCATAACTAAGTTTTGCAATGTCCTCATTGTAAATGGAGGGTGTGAAACAGTGTTGGGTTCAGGGACTTAGAAAAGGATTTATTGGGTGGGCGAAAAGGGTCAGGGAATGACTGTTGCGGATGATTTCAAGCTCTAATACGTCTACCAGAGGTGGGATCAACTGTTCTAAGACTGAACTTAGGGTGCAATAGATGTGTAGTACAGATGAATAATCAGATGGATCTCGAGTTTTTGGAATGATCGGTTGCCTCTCGTTAAGCGCTAAATTCAACGCCTTCAGCCGAGCGGGAAATGGTATGGAGAGAGAGTGGTCAAATCTGCAGAGTTTTGTATAACAAGCACCTTGATTAAGTGCCTGGTTGGTCCAACCAAGTTCTTGTTGAGATCAACAGGCTAATGATGAAGCCCAAACCCAATCAATTTGGTGGGTTGATAAATGTAGATCAAGATATGTGAAACCCACCATATGCTATGGAGCTCGGATGGCTGTGGAAGTGTAAATTCGAGGTTTGGTTTAGTCGATTCAGCCTGGTCAAAGTAGGGATCCGCAAAATAATCAGTGAATGGTATGGAAACCCTACAGGGGTGATCAGAGAATGATGGAGCATGGCCTTCAGTTTGATCAATGTTTGATACCCGGTATATATGTGGAATTGAATCATCTACAGTTGACTCAGTGAGGGGAATCAAAATAGAAATTGAGTCCGGTTGCGGGTCAGGATTGAAAATGTGTTTGGATGGGTTCTGTAAATTTGGAAGAGGTGGCTTCAATGAGAATTGTGTATGAGGGTTCTTCTAGAAAGAAGTTACAGATGGTTTCATGTAGAGAGTTTTCATAGTAGCTTTCAAAATTGAAAGTGAATGCCTGAAGAGTGTCTATAAGATGATGGAAATTTGAGTCGAGAAAACATTTGAACTTTGGGTTGTAGTCACTCTCGGCATTTTCTGGTTTTGATCTTGAGGATCGAAAAGAAGTGATTCTATGTTACTGGAATCTGAACTTAAATCAATGATCTCGAGAACCTGGGCCTCAGAGTTGGAGTCGGAGATGAATCATGTGAGCTAAGGGTGTAGATTGGCTTATTGAATTCAGGAAGCAGAGTTTCTCCGAAATCATGGTAGATTCAAAGTCATCGGAGAGTTTGCGAAAATCAAGTTTTGAATGAGATTCAAGATCATGAGTTTCACCATAGAACAAATCACATAATGTAGTCTTAGCAGCCTGATTAGGGTCTAGCCTATATGTAAATTCTGAGCTTAAAAAGGTGTCCTTATCTGGTCTAGGCTCAAGTTCTAGGCTTGTAGGAAATACCCAATCAAAACTCCACTTGTCCAACTCCTCGGTTTCTGTATCGTAAATTGGCATGACTTCCGAAAAATCGATCTGATTCTCTAAGGATGTTGGAGAGGGATATTCATCAAATAGGCCCCGAATCATACTCTTCATTGAAAATTTGATCTTCGATATATGGGGCCTCGTAATCTTCCCAATAGGTTTCAGATCTAGATTCTAGGCTTAGGATGTGGGTTGAATCACAAGAATCTTGGTCCAAATTACCTTCAAGGGTCACCTTATCAGAATAAGGGGCAGGATTTACACCCTCAAGAGGTTCAGTGCTAATCTCATCATTACAGGAGTCTTGGAATTCTATGCTTAATGACCCAGGATCTAGAGTTGGCTCAACATTGTGTTCTCCTGCAATTGGAACTTCCCAACCTATTTCAAGATCAGGCATGTCGTACTCTATCTGGGTTGGGAATCCACAACAACTCTGTGCCTCAAACCCAAGATTTGTGAAATTGGATTGATCCTCGATACTCTTTTAAGATGGTTCATCATCTGTTTGGGGTGTGTACGGGTATTGCTGATTGATGACTTGTTTCAATAATCTCATCATCTCTTCCCATTTTTCAAGATCATCTTGGAGTTGTTCCCAAAGTACAGGATTTGTCATGCATTGAAGATAATCAAAATTGTTTAGTTTTTCTATCTCAATATATCCTGTGATGAGAATGTCTCAAGTTGATCTTTTTGTGGCCTCTGTCAGTAATACTTGGGCATTGTTTGTGATGAAGGTTGTGGTTGTTGGTACATTAACCTGAATGTCTTCTATTGGTGTTGAGGTTTTGTATTCAATTTCATAAAATTCAAGGGCATCCTCAATCATCCTATCTCTCATGGATCTCTGTGATTCAGGTTTCTTCAATGGTAATCCTAAGTAACTCAGCTGCATATTTGGATTAAATGGTGGAATCAAGATATAGAATCAAAATTCGGATTAAGATGTAGAATCAAGTTGTGAAGTGATTAGATCTAAATAGAGACTCCTACTGAAAATTTATTTGTGTGCTCTAAAGAGAAGAGATGAGGGACTGGAGGTGTTTTTGACCTAATCAAGGCACCCAAAGATGTTTGGATGACTATGGAGGTTCGGGGCAGATGAAACCCCTAGATCAGAAAGTCATCCACATGACAATTACCTGGGCAGCCAGAGAGGGAGAGTCTCGCAAAGAACCCTACACGGTAGAGCATCCCCATGGGTTACAGGGCTTCCCCCACCCAACCTCTCTTGTCACTGAGATTCCAAGTAGACTAAAATGGGGACCTTGACCTCTTAAGTCTACCACTTTTAAGATCAATGGTGCTTAGGGTTTTCACTTGAACTTTAGATGTTTTGGGTTTTGTGACCTAATTTGGAGGTTGGTTGACCCAACAAGGGGTCAACTTCACTTGACCTGTCCTAAAGATGGCAGAATAATTCTAAGTCAAGACCCGGAAATCACCCAGATTTGACTCCAAAGTTTTTAGGTCCAAGCTTTTTAAGATTCAAGTGATTTTAGCTCTCAATTTTAGGGTTTGTCTTGCTTAGTTCTTTTCAATCAAGGGCCTAGGTAGCACACTGATGCGGGTGGGTTTGTTTCCTTTTATGTAGGCACATGTGAACTAGCACTTCAAAAATCCTACTTAAGAAACCCTAATTTGGTTCTATTTCCAATCCTCTTTGTTTTTCACAAAAGTTCTCTTTGGACTTCAAAACAAGAAGTGTGTAGTCCACGAAGATTTAGAAATTAAGTGTGATCCCTACTAGGCACAGGAATTTGTGGGGTAGGATCTCTAAAAATCGCTTCAACTTCAATAAGTTTTGAAAAAATTTTGCTAAATCAGGAAACTTTTGACTTTAAATTTGGTAATTAATATAAAAGAAAGGTGAGTGATTCCTATTTCGATTGCTTCTTTTTGTCTTCCTAGGATTAGGAGATGGATTTAGGGAAGAAGAGAGATTTTACCTGCCCAGGAGTGGTTGATTTGAGCGGGAGATCTCCTCGTGAAATACCTCACAAAAATCACAATAAAGCAAATTGGGCAAGTTAGTGCTCAAATATAATCAAAAAATAATGCAGAGACTAGTGATGAATTGCGCGTTGCTCCCGAACAATGGCGCCAAAATGGTTATGAAGGCTCCATCGGGTTTTAAACAAGTCGCATTGTAGTACAGTTGAAAAGGCATTCAAAACAAATAAGAATTTTATTACTCGAATGTTAAGTCTAAGGTCGAACATAGGGAGCAAATGGAATTTATTCACTAATCTTAATAGATGTAATTTGAACATGTAAAATTACTCAAAACCTAATGCAGAATGTAAAGCATGAAGTTATGAATAATAAATGAAGCAAAAGAGAAATCGGACAAAATTGGATGTCTATATGAGGAATTTAAACATCTTAAAAAGGTTTGGTTTTTCTCTTCTCTTGCTTTGTCTCTTTCTCTTCTTTTCTTCTTTGTTCTTCTTCTTTGGATCTTCTCTGCCTTAACTTTCTGATCTCCTTGCATTTCTGCCTTTAGCCATAGTCCTTTCTTCTTTCTTTGACGTCTCTTGCAATAGTGCCTTTCTCCTTCTTTGTCTTCCTCTTCTTCTTCCTTTGCTTCTACCTTCTCTACTACAGTGCCTCTTCTTCCTTCCCTTCTTAGCGTCCTCTGATCCTTAGCTCCTCTGCGGCTCCTTCAGCTTTAGCCTCCTCTTCCTTCTTCCTTTCCCTGAACACAAGTGCAAAACCTACCCCTACCCACCCCCATGTATGCTCTCTCTCTTTCTCTCTTAGGTTCGCTCTCCCAGAGCCAATCGGGTATTCGGGTCAGATCAGTGCACCTGGGTCCAGGCACACCGACGTGGGTGCTATACAAGGAGTGCAGGGTAAATGGGTCAGGCAAGCCAGGTCCGCAGAGGAGTGAGCGCGGATGGGGCGAGCATGTGGGCGAGGGGACATCACCCCGTGTTCAGAGGCAACGAGGAGAAAACACAAATTCAATATAAACCACCAACCTCACTCCAAAACGCCCGAGGTGGGACTAAAAGTCCCACCCACTTCGCTTGCGCCCGTAGGAGGATGCCTACTCAATTGCTGCGGTTGCAGTGCTCTCTCAAAGCCACTCACTAGTTGGAAGTGTGTGCGAGATAACTCCGCACCTCCTGGACCTGGAAACCTGGAGCCTGACGCTTGGGTTGAAGAATGCTTTCTTCTTCGAGCCGTTGCTAATGGTGATGGAGGTCCATTCCTGCTAATAAGTAACACAGCCTTGCGACCTCATTAAACCACACAGGAAGCTTCACCATGGCATAGCGAAGGTGCTACAGTAGGTGGCTAGTTGCGGGGCAGCCTAGCCATGCGTGCCTAGGTTGATCTGTAGCCGTGGTGATGGGTGTGGTCGGGGGATTTTGTGGAGGGCATGGCGATCGATGGAGATGGGGAAAGTGATCAGTGGATGGTGGAGATGCTTTTAAGGGGTCTGGCAAGGTGGATGGGTGTGTGGAGGTGACAGAGACACCTCGCCGATGGTCTGCCGGAGGTGGAGAAGATGGTGGTGGTCTGCGGTTGTCGAGGGGTTGAAAATAGAAATAAAGAAGGGGGAAATGCAGAGAGGATAGAGGGGAAGAGATCTAACCTAATTAAAGGACGAAGGGAGTCAAGAGGGCAACTGGCACGTACCTGCCGCCGCTGGAGACAAAGGGTCCAGTAGAGGGGTGACGGCGACGACAAAGGGGCATTGGCACGTGCGTAGATATGGCACGACGCAGAAGACGAAGGCGGAGAGGACTCTGGCACTGGTATTGTGGTAGAGTGACAAGAAGAGGGAGGAGATGTCACCAGAGCTCGCTGGATGCCTGGCCAGAGGAGAAGAGAAGAATTAGAGGGTGTTCTCCGGCCAAACCAAGCTGGAATTGAGTGGCCGGATCAGGGGTTTCTTTTAAAGGCACAGGCAGAGGATCTTGTGCTTGCAAGGCAAGCTTCCAAGTGCAAGTATCCTTGCCGGAGTAGGAATGTGAGAGAGACCCAAATCTCTCAAGAGTTCGCACTAGAGACTGGGTGACAATTAGGGCTTGGAATTATGCTCATCAGTTCGGGAATTCCTCTGAGAATCTCCCTTTCAAATCTGAGAGGGAGTCTCTGAGTAGGACTCCTCCGCTGTAATGGCAGAGGGACCTGGTTGCAAGGAGTGGCAAGGAAGATAGGGGGTCTCCGTAATTATTTTCAAAAGTTAAGGGTCTAAATGTAATTGGGTGGACTATTTTGCAAAGTAGATCAAGGTGACCTCCCCTTAGGTCCAAATTTTGGTACAAGCCTAACCTAAGGAATCCAATAGTGAAGTTGGATTTTAGGTTTGACCACGTTTGATTGGACATTTTGCATAGAAACCCAAATTAGGGCAAATAATTAGCTAAGACCCTTATTTAGGTCAAAATTGGTACCAAAGGCCAATTTGACTGTTCTAAACCCTAGGGGATATTTTTCCATGAACTTTAGAGGGTTTAGTTGATTTTAATCTAGACCTGAACCTTGTTAAATTAAGTGGGTTTGTTTTTGGGTTATATGATGTCATTTAATTCTCAAATCTCACAATAACCCTTTTCTGATTGAACCATCCCACTTTTCATCTTGTTAAGACCAATTGACCTATGTTTAGCCCCTGAGAAATCCCGTTGATGTACTGCAATGGTAAAATTGCAGTTTTACCCTTTGTTTCTTATTTTCTTCTCAGAATAGTTATTACTTGAATTACGCCCTTCTCTAGGTTATGTAGAAGCTTTTATTCTCTTTTATAGGTTAAAATGAGCTAGTAAGGGCTCATGATGGTGTTCCCATCACTATCAAAAGCAAGTAGCATTTGATGCAGGCCAAGTTTGGAGATGGCCATGAATTTAGCTTATGGAATGAACATTGGTCACCACTAAATATTCTAAAAGACTCCTGACGGAAGGCGATTCTCGCACATGTTTGAAAATAGATATCTCGTAGTAGTATAGTGCACGAAAACACTTGTAAAAAATAATTTATAAAAAGATAACGAGACTTTGAGTCCCGGTCGTTCATCTCTGGGAGGCATTTATGCAAATATGAAATCGATCCTTTATCGCTCTACTTTATTTAAAATCGCATGCCGGTTTCTGATTGCACACCAAAAATACACTAATAAATATGCCATCTTGTGTTATTTCCTAGCACTGCCATTGCATATTAGGTAGCTATAGTTGCATTTATAAAATTGACACATACATGCATTTATTTTAGAGGGGAGGAGAGTGAATAATTGGCCATGTAAATAACATCTTCAAGTGCTGCCTCGCATTTTCACCATCCTCATTTTTTTATTTTGACTTTGAAATTCTTCTCCCTCGCATGGCTCAGGGCAAGGGCTTACACTTCTTCGTGCCATTCTCTGCCAGCAGCATGCTCTGCCAGTTGCATGGCTGGTCATGCACACCCAGAGCATGGCCGTGGCATGCCTCCTTCCCCTTTAAAAAAGCCCTACCCTATTCCTTGCGAAGGGAGCCTTGCACACACAACACAGCAACCACCTTCATCCAGGCCATCTTCCACCCCTCTCCCCTCCATACGCAGTACCTCTTCCCACTGAAGAGATACACTGCAGGCAGGAGCAGGCTCACAGTGGTCCCGCGACCACCACTGTGAGTTCCACCACTGCCCAACTCATCCAAAAGAAAGTGGGCATGGTGGTTTCATTCCATGTTTCAATCGCTGAAGCCCTTCCTGCCATTGCCGAAGCTCCAAGCTTTAGAGCTGCAGTAGCAGCGCAAGCACCATGTGGAAAATTATAGGGCGAGAAATGAGAAGTTATTTCAGGAGAGACCAATTTGTTGCGAGCAAATTGTAAATGAGTGTTGGTCCCTCATATATAGATGGGGATCCAATGTGTAGTTCTCCATTTCTTTTTTCTGTATAATATGAAATAAAATGCCCTTCAGATTGCTATCGTAGCACGATAGCTTTCCTCGCAATTTCAAAAAAAAAAAAAGAATGATAATAAACTGGCATTTATTAGTAAGCTTGTTGTTGCAGGATACCCACATCTCTCATGTGTTCACATGAGAGATTGGGAAAGAATTGGAGCCCACGAATAGATTCATATTGTAGGGAAATCTCTTAGGAATCTTTTTTCTAAATTTGGAAGAGATTGAGCGTGAAATCAAGGAAAAAACATTGATTGAAGGTTGCCGAAGTTGTACAAATAGGACATGGAGGCGGTGGGGACATTTTTGCGAAGTAGACCACAAAGATAGGGGGTTTTTGTAATAATGTCAAAAGCTGAGGGGTTATTTGGGATAATAAAAGTTAGACTTTGGCTAAAATACAAACTAGGTAGAAATAATCTCAGATTGGGCTCAAATTTTTATACAAATCTAATTTGAACCCAAGAAATACAATGGTGAAGTTGAATTTCAGTTTTGACCTTGTTTGATTGGGTAATTTATGTAAAAACATAAATTAAGGCAAAAGTTTATTTGTGACTGTTTTGGGTCAAAACGGGTTCTGATGGTCAATTCAAAGATGCTAAATCCTAGAGAATATGTTTATATGAATTTTAGAGGGTTTATGTGAATTCTATCATGACTAAAACCTCAATTAATTAAGCTGGTGAGTTTTTGGGGTTTTAGATGTCTACTAATTTTTGAAATGCTTGAAAACTCATTTTTGTCTACATGGACCCACTTATTAAGCATTAATGACTAAATGACCTTTAATAAACCCCTGGAATACAGCGTGGTTATTCTATATTTGTGATAAGATGGTAAAATTGCATAAATATCCCTATTTTCATCTTTTCTTCTCAAAACAATTCATCCTTCTCAACAAACCTTCTGACTGATATGTAGGAGCTTTAATTGACTTTATATGACCAAATAGAGCTAATTATGGATCATGATGGTGTTCCCTGCATGGAGTCCCCTCGAGGATTGGTAATAGGAGTGATGATTGTTTAGAACGCTTCATCGAGTTTTAGAAGGGTCGCATTGTAGTATAGTCAAAAAAGCATTCAAAACAAATAAGAAGTTTATTACTCGAATGTTGAGTCCGAGGTTGAACACAGGGAGCAAATGGAATTTATGCACTAATCTCAATAGATGTAATTTGAACACTTAAAGTTACTCAAAATCTAAATCAAAATATAATGCAGGAGTTTATGAATACTAAAATGTAGTAATAAAAGAGAAATTGAGAAGAATTGGATAAAAGGTGTATGATTCTTCTTCTCTTTGACTTGTTCTTCAGCTTCCTCTTCTTTTCTTCTTTGGTTCTGGTCTTTAGCTTCTCTCTTCTTCTTTTGTTCCTTCTTTTTCTTCTTTGATTTCTTTCTCTGACTTTGGCCTTTACCTTTCTCGACCCTTAGCTTCCTTGGCTTCTGATCTTCTTCTTTCTCTTCTTTCCATAGCTTTTCCTTTGCCTTTTCTTCAGTCGCACCTTCTCTACTATAGTGCCTTTCTTCCTTAGTTTCTGATTTCCTTCTTTCTCTTTTTTCTTCAGTTGCATCTTCTCCTTCCTTCTTCTTCCTTCTTCTTCCTTCTTCTTCTTTGGACTTCAGATCCTCAGCTTCCTTTGTGGCTCCTCCTCTTGCCCTTAGCTTCTTCAGCTTCAGCTTCCTCTTCCTTCCATCTTTCCCTGCACACAAGTACAAAACCTACCCCTACCCTCCCCCACGTACACTCTCTCTCTTTTCTCTCTCAGGTTTGCCCTCCCAAAGCTAATCAGGTATTCGGGTTGGGTCGAGTGCACCTGTGTCCAGGCTCACTGGAATGGGTGGTGCATGAGGAGTGCAAGGTAAATGAGTCAAGCAAGATAGGTCCGCGGAGTGTGGGTCGCGGACGAGGTGGGCATTTGGGTGAGGTGACCTCACCCAGTGATCAGGGCCAATCAGCCGATAGCACAAAAATAATTTAAACCACTCACTATGCTTTAAGCTTTTCGAGGTGGGACTAAAGTCCCACCTGCTTCTTCGCGTGCCCACAGGAGGATGCCTGCTCAATTGCTATAGCTACAGATTGTGTTGGCTTCGATTACTGGGTGCGAAGGGGTTGTAAGATATTTTCGCGCACTTAGGGCTCAACTTTTTGGAGCATCGTGACCTAGAGCAAGATTGCGAGTATGCTTTGCTCTTGCTCCAATGGTGGTAGGGGGTCGAACCTGCAAATCACGAATATGACCTCACGGCCCTATCAAAGCACTTATAAAGCTTCGTCGTGTCATGGTGAAGGTGGTGCGGTGGGTGGCGTGGCACAAAATGGCCTAGGCTTACATTCCTAGGTCGGTCTGTGGCCGTAGTGATGGGTGTGGTCGAGGGGAGCTTGTGGAATGTATTGCGGTCGATGGAGATGGGGATAATGATCAGTGGATGGTGGCGGAGGTTCTGAGGGGTATGGCGAGGTGGATGGGTGTGTGGAGGTGATGGAGACACCTTGCCATTGGTCTGCCGGAGATGAGAAAGATGGTGGTGGTGTGCGGTGTCGAGGGTTGAAAATAGAAATAAAGAAGGGGGAAATGCAGAGAAGAGAGGGGAAGAGATTTAACCTAATTTAGAGATGAAAGGAGAGAGGTGAGTGGCTGGCGCGTACTTGCCGCCGTCGGAGACGAAGGTTCCAATGGAGGGGAAACGACGACGACGAAGAGGTATTGGCATGTGCGCAGGTATGGCGCGATGCGGATGATGAAGGCGGAGAAGACTCTACCACTGGTGTTGTGGCAGAGCGACGAAAAGAGGGAGGAGATGTCGCTGGAGCTCATTGGATGCTTTGTAGGAGGAGAAGAGAATAAATTGGAGGTTGTTCTCCCGCCAAACCAAGCTGAACTTAAGCGGCTAGATCTAGTGCTTCTTTTATAGGCACTAGTAGAGGATCTTGTGCTTGGAAGGGAAGCTTCCAAGCATAAGAATCCTCGTCGGAGTTGGAATGTGCAAGAGATACGCAAATCTCTTACGCGTTCGCACGAGAGATTGGGTGCGAATCAGGGCTGGAGATTGCGTTCATCAGATCGGGAATTCCCTAAAGAATCTCCCATTCAAATTTGAGAGGGAGTCTCTGAGCAATCAGAGAGAAATCCCCCGTGGAATCCTTGCCAGAGTAGGACTCCTCCACTATAATGGAGGAGGGACCTAATTGCAAAGAGTGGCGAGGAAGATAGGGGGTCTTTGCAATGGTTTTCAAAAGTTAGGGGTCTAAATGTAATTTGGTGGACTGTTTTGCAAAATAGTTCAAGGTGACCTCCTATTAGGTCCAAATTTTGGTACAAGCCTAATTTTGGCCTAAGGAATCCAATGGTGAAGTTCTATTTTATGTTTGACCACGTTTGACTTGATATTTTGCACAAAAACTCAAATTAGGGTAAATAATTAGCTAGGACCCCTATTTAGCACAAAATAGGTTCCAAAGTCCAAATTGAAGGTTCTAAACCTTAGGGGATATTTTTCCATGAATTTTAGAGGGTCTAGTTGATTTTTATCCTAACCAAAACCTTGTTGAATTAAGTGAGTCTGTTTTAGGGTTACAGGATGTCATTTAATTCCTAGATTGCACATTAACCCTTTTCTGATTGAACCAACCCACTTTTTATCTTGTTATGACCATTTGACCTATCTTTAGCCCTTGAGAAATCCCTTTGATGTACTGCAATGGTAAAATTGTAGTTTTACCCTTTGTTTCTTATTTTTCTCTCAGATTAGTTATTCCTTGAGTTAGGCCCTTTACTTGGTTACATAGGAGATTTTATTCTCTTTCCTAGGTCAAAATGAGCTAGTTAGGGCTCATGATGGTGTTCCCATCATACCCCCATCCCTAGCTTTTGCTAGTCCCTTAGCAAAATTTCAAGGTTTTAACTAATGTTTTATACCATGAGTTTCTTTCATAATTTATGATAAGTGCTTTTCTCTCTTACTTTTGATTAGGTTAGAATGCCGACAGTAGGCTTAGAGGTACTCAAGTACCAACCAAGATCCAGACCTAACCAGCTCTAGCCTCGATCCTCTACGAATGCTTTTACGGCCCGCAGGAACAATCCTAAGGTTCGTTGGACTTCGTGGTTAAAGCACCCATGCTTGACACATATTTTGCCTTGGTTCAGCTTGCAGTGCATTTTTGTAAGAGAGAGATAGAGGCTTTATTTGTTTAGAGAGTTTTCTTTCTCTTTTATTTTCATTTCTAGCTTCAGATTGGCTTCTCAACACGGTCTGTATCGGATTCCTCGTCCCCATCATCAATCCTCAAAGGTCCCTGGCATTCGATGATTCGTGATAGCATCACCCATCGCAACCCCCAGAACCCTGGCTTTTGAGATTTCGAGATAATCCTACCAATTAGTGTTCTATGGCCAAATCCAGACCCTGACAATCGACATTTCATGATGATGCCGCCCATGGTATCTGAACTAGCAGAGTGCTTACGTGCCCCCGGTAGGATATGTAAATATCCTAGGAGACAAGCACTGAGGAGACGATATGTTGTTACGCATTTTCGAAGGGAATTTCTTACTTCTCCACGCTGGGAACTCGTCTAAATCAACTTGTGTTGATCGGTCGCTCTTAATCTAGGCACTTTTTTTCAGAACATTAAATGCTTTTGTGTGATTCTGATAGTTATGCGCACTGAACCAGACTGTGTGTGGATTAGGGTGCCTAGGTTACCGAGTCCCACAAGCTGAAGGTTAGTTAACGAGGCCGAATACTCCCTAAGCCTTAGACCTAATACTTAAGCTTCGCATTTTCCCCAACCTCTTGAGGATTATCCAGATCTTAGCGGATACTTGAATTTTTAAGCCTAAGAGTCTAGCCCAAAAGGCCTAAGATCAACGTTCCTACTAATCTCTTTTTGTCTCATTAGCACTTATTTTCATTTTTCTTTTTCCTTGATGTGGTCTAGAACTTCGGTTAATCCCTTAATTTCTTACTAATGACTATCTTTTTTTCTTTTTCATTTTGTGCTCCTTTTGTCTTTTTGCTCTTTTCCTCCTCATGATTATATGGTTTCAAAATTTTCTTCTCCTCCCCCTCAATTTTTTGTTCTTTTTCAAGATTTTTTTATTTTTTTGGTATTTTTGGTATATGTAAATTTTTTTTGTGAGAGTCCTTCTGATTTTTCTTGGTTTTTGTATGTTTGCACTTTACCACCCCCCATGCCTATGTTTTGCAATGTCCTCATTGTAAACGGAGGGTGTGAAACAGTGTTGTGTTCAAGGACTTAGAACAAGATTTATCGAGTGGGTTAATGGGTCGGGTATGACTGATGGAGACAATTGCAGGCTCTGGGCACGTGTACTAGAGGTAGGATTGACTGTTCTAGGACTGAACTCAGGGTGCAATAGACGTGAAGTACAGACGAATAATCAGATGGATCTCAGGTTTTTGGAATGATGGGTTGCCTCCCGTTAAGCGTTAAATTCAACGCCTTCAGCCGAGCGAGAAATGGTTTGGAGAGGGAGTGGTCAAATCAGCAGAGTTTTGTAGAACAAGCACCTTGATTAAGAGCCTGGTTGGTCCAACCAGGTGCTTGTTAAGATCAACAAGCTGATGATGCAGCCCAAACCCAATCAATCTGGTGGGTTGATAGATGTAGATCAACCGATGTGGAACCCACCATATTCTATGAAGCTCGGATAGATGTGGAAGTGTAAATTTGAGGTTTGGCTTAGTCAAATCAGCCTGGTCAGATTAGGGATCCGTAAGATAATCATTAAATGATGCGGAAACCCTATAGGGGTGATCAGAGAATGATGGAGCATAGTTTTCAGTCTGATCAATGTTCGATACCCGGTATAGATGTGGAGTAGAATCATCTGCAATCGGCTCAGTAAGAAAGGAATCAGAATAGGAATTGAGTCCGATTGCGGGTTGGGGTTGAAAATGTGTTTGGATGGGTTCTGTATATTCGGAAGAGGTGGCTTCAATGAGAATTGTGTATGAGGTCTCTTCTAGAAAGGAGTTATAGGTGGTTTCATTGAGAGAGTCCTCGTAGTAGCTTTCAAAGTCAAAGATGAATGCCTAAAGAGTGTCTATAGGGTGTGGGAAATATGAGTCGAGAAAAGATTCAAACTCTGGGTTGCAATCACTCTCTACATTTTCTAGTTTTCATTCCTGAGGATCGAAAAGAAATGATTCCATCTCGTAGCAGCCAAAACTTAAATCATTGATCTTGGGAACTGGGACCTTAGAGTCGGAGTCAGAGAATGAATCATGTGAGCTGAGGTCATAGATTGGCTCTTTGTATTCAAGCAACAGAAGTTCTTAGAATTCATGATAAGATTCAAAATCGTCGGAGATATTGCGAAAATCAAATTCTAAATGAGATTCGATATCAGGAGTTCCACTATAGAATAAATCACATGATGTAGATTCAGCAACCTAACTAGGGTCTAGCATATATGTATATTTTGAGCTCAAAAAGATGTTCTTATTTGGTCTAGGCTTGTAGGAAAGACCCAATCAAAACCCCACTCATCCAACTCCTCAGTTTCTATATCATAAATTGGCGTGACTTCTGAAAAGTCGATCTGATTCTTTGAGGTTGTTGGAGAGGGATACTCATCAAATAGAGGCCCAGAATCATACTCTTCATTGAAAATTTGATCTTCATTATACAGGGACTCATAATCTTCCCAATAATTTTCAGATCTAGATTCTAGGCTTAGGATGTGGGTTAAATCACTAGGAGCTAGGTCCAAATTACCTTCGAGGGTAACCTTATCAGAATAAGGGGTGAGATTTACACCCTCGAGAGGTTCGGTTCTAATCTGATCATTGCAGGAGTTTTGGAATTCTATGCTTGGTGATCTAGGGCTAGGGTTGGCTCAACATTATGTTCTCCTGCAATTGGAACTTCCCAACCTATTTCAAGATCAGGCATGTTGTACTCCATCTAGGTTGGGCCTCCACAACAACTCTGTGCCTCAAACCCGAGATTTGGGGAATCAGATTGATCCTCAATACTAGTCCAAGATGGTTCATCATCTGTTTGGGGCATGTACGGGTATTTCTGATCGATAATTTGTTTCAATAATCTCATCATCTCTTCCCATTTTTTAAGATCATCTTGGTGTTGTTCCCATAGTACAAAATTTGTCATGCATTTTAGGTATTCAAAATTGTATAATTTTTCTATCTCAATATATTTTGTGATGAGAATGTCTTGGGTTGATCCTTTTGTAGCTTCTATGAATAACACTTGGGCACAGTTTATGATGAAAGTTGTGGTTGTTGGTACATTAACCTGAATGTCTTTTATTGGTGTTGAGATTTTGTATTCAATTTCATAGAATTCAAGGGCATCCTCAATCATCCTATCTCTCATGGATCTCTATGATTCAGGTCTTTTGAAAGGTAGTCTAAAGTAACTCGGTTGCATATTTGTATTAGATGGTGGAATCAAGATGTAGAATCAGAATTTGGATCAAGATGTAAAATCAAGTTGTGCAGTGATTAGATCTGAATAAAGAGTCCCACTAAAAATGTATGTGTGTGCTCTAAAGAGAAGGGATTAGGGATTGGATGTGTTTTTGACCCAATTGAGGCAGCCAAAGAAGTTTGGATGACTATGGAGGATCAGGGCGGATGATACCCCTAGATCGGAAAGTCGTCCACCTGAGAATTACCTGGGTACCCAGAGAGGGAAAGTCCCACAAAAACCCCTAACGGTAGAGTGTCCCCACGGGTTACAGGGTTTCCCCTACCCAACCTCTCTTGTCACTGAGATTCTAGGTAGACTAGAATGGGGACCTTGACCTCTTAAGTCTACCACTTTTAGGATCAAAGGTGCTTAGGGTTTTCACTTGAACTTTAGATGTTTTGATTTTGTGACCTAATTTCAAGGTTGGTTGACCTAAGGGGTCAACTTCACCTAACCTGCCCTAAAGATGGCAGAATGATTCAAGGTCAAGACCTAGAAATCACCATGATTTGACTCCAAGGTTATTAGGTCCAAGGTTTTCAGGTTCAAGTGATTTAGAGCTCAATTTAGGGTTCATCTTGCTTAGATCTTTTCAATCAAGGGCTTGGGTAGCACACAGATGCGGGTGGGTTTGTTTCCTTTTGTGCAAGCATGTGTGAACTAGCACTTCAAAATCCTACTGTAGAAACCCTAATTTGGTTCTATTTCCAATCCTCTTAACTTTTCACAAAAGTTCTCTTTCGACTTAAAACAAGAAGTGTGTAGTCTGCAGAGATTCAAAAATTAAGTGTGATTTCTACTAGGCATAAGAATTTGTGGGCTACGATCTCTAAAAATCGCTTCAACTTCAATAAGTTTTGAAAAAATTTTCGCAAAATCAGGAAACTTTTGCCTTAAAAATGGTAATTACTATAAAAGGAAGGCAAGTGATTCCTATTTTGATTGTTTTTTTTTTGTCTTAGCAGGATTAGGAGATGGATTGGGGGAGAAGAGAGATTACCTGCCTTGGAGTGGTTGATTCGTGCGGGAGATTTCCTCGTGAAATACCATGCAAAATCACAATCAAACAAATAGGGCAAGTTAGTGCTCAACTATAAAAATAATTCAGAGACTAGTGATGAATTGCACGTTGCTCCCAGGCAATGGTGCCAAAATGTTTATAACTCTTGATTAGGTTTTAAAAGGGTCACATTGTAGTACAGACGAAAAAGCGTTCAAAACAAATAAGAAGTTTTATTACTTGAATGTTGAGTCTGAGGTCGAACACAGGGAGCAATTGGAATTTATGCACTAATGTAAATAGATGTAATTTGAACACTTAAAGTTACTCAAAATCTAATTCAAAATATAATGCAGGAGTTTATGAATACTAAAATGTAGCAATAAAAGAGAAATTGAGAAGAATTGGATAAAAAGTGTTTGATTCTTCTTCTCTTTGTCTTGGTCTTCAGCTTCCTCTTCTTTTCTTCTTTAGTTCTGGTCTTTAGCTTCTCTCTTCTTCTTCTGTTCCTTCTTGTATTTCATCTTTGATTTCTTTCTCTGACTTTGGCCTTTAGCTTTCTCAGCCCTTAGCTTGGCTTCTGATCTTCTTCTTTCTCTTCTTTCCTTAGCTTTGCCTTTGCCTTTTCTTCAGCCATGCCTTCTCTGCTATAGTGCCTTTCTTCCTTGGTTTTGATTTCCTTCTTTCTCTTTCTTCTTCAGCTGTGCCTTCTCCTTCTTCTTCCTTCTTCTTTTGCCTTCAGATCCTCAGCTTCCTTTGCGGATCCTCCTCCTGCCCTTAGCTTCTTCAGCTTCAGCTTCCTCTTCCTTCCATCTTTCCCTACACACAAGTGCAAAACCTACCCCTACCCTCCCTCGCGTATGCTCTCACTCTTTTCTCTCTCAAGTCTGCTCTCCCAGAGCCAATCGGGTATTCAGGTCGGGTCGAGCGCACCCGGGTCTAGGTGCACCGGCTTGGGTCTACGAGGAGTGCACGGTAAACGAGTCAAGTAAGCCAGGTCCGCGGAGTGTGGGTCACGGATGAGGCGGGCATATGGGCGAGGGGACCTCACCACGTGATTGGAGGCAATCAGCCGATAGCACAAAAATAATTTAAATCACTCACTACGCACTAAGCTTTCTGAGGTGGGACTAAAGTCCCACCTGCTTCTTCACGTGCCCGCAGGAGGATGCGTTCTTGATTGCGCAGCAATCATAAGTCTTAATTGACATAGATTAGGCTAGAACTTAGCATAAGTTAGGGAAATTCACACATGCATATGCATTATCTGCATCTTTACTGCTTTACTTTAGCTAAGCATAAAATAATGTTATAATGTGCTGATTAAGTGCATTATGTTGATTGTAGGCAGTATGCAGATCTTGAGCTGGATCTGGAGCAGGATCTGAAGCTGGATCTGGAATAACGGAAGTTGTAGTAGAGCTGGAGAAGAAGGCCTAGTTTTAGGAACAATAATGTAAGGGGATTAAAGGCTTGCTATTCTATTAAGTAGTAATAAAGCAGTAAAATGTGAAGAGCATAAGTCCATCCTAGCCCTAGGGTAGCCTAGAGACTTCCCCAAGCTGTAGCCACCCTTAGATTAGGTCACAACACCCTAGGAAGCCTTAAAACCTTAGTTCCAACCCTTATCTAGATGTCCAGATAAGTTATAGGATGTTCAGGACCCTTAGCCATCTCCCGCACACCTCAAACCCACTTTTGCAGTGTTATTGGACGTCCAGACACTTTGTCAGACGTCCAATTTCTGCAGAATACCCAAAATAGAACCCAAAATCCCTCCTAACACTGATTGGACATCCAGACAACAAGTCTGGACTTCTGATTTTTGAGTATAAGATGTCTGACACTATTATTACACGTCTAATATTGCTCACCAGTTCCTGTTTTGAGATTTAACCCTTGATTTTGGATCTCTAGGTCCCTAAACCCAATTCCAACCCCATAGGAACCTAAATTAAGGTGCCATAACCCTAGTACATTACCTCTATACCTCCCTAAGGACCTAATTAGGTCCTCATTAAACCTAATTGACTTAGATCTTAGTTAATTCCATCAGCCTATTCAATTGGACTCATTGAGTTCAATTGAGCCCTGATCTCAGCACACACTATCCAATTGGACTCAGTAAGAGTCCAATTGACCTAGACATAAATTAATTGAGTTTTTTTACTCTCAATTAAGTTTCGACACACCCAATTAAACTTGTATTAAGTTTAATTGCACTTTACCTTAGTGAATTTGGGTTTATAACCCTAATTTGAGACATACCTTGACCTAAACCCACTAGAACCTAACCTAATCAACCTAGCCACCTAAGTTTTGACCCACACACACCCACACACACCATCCACACGAAAATACCAAGCCTAGAGTTCTCTAGAACTCTCTACCATGTGTGGTTGCCTTGGTTGCCAAAATTAGCAACCAGGAGCCATTCAATTTTTAGATCCACATTTGGTGGATCTAAAAACCACCATCCATCCTCTCTCTCTCACTCTCCCATGAGCTCCCACCATAGGCCTCTCTAGAGAATTCCATAATTCTCTAGAGAGATTCCCTTAGGCCTATAAAAAGACCTATGGGGTGGCCATTTGCACCCATTCACATCCCTTGGCTTCATTGGCACCACTCACCTCATTAGCTCCATACACGCCCACCTTCACTTAGGTTAGCTACTCCACCTCCATGAGCTCACCACCATCATGGAGGACATCATGCCGGGATACTGGATCAACCCTACCTCTTGTCAAGGGTCAGCCTAAGCTACATTGGCCGCCCCTCATTCTTCTCCCGACCACTCCAAGGTCATCGAGGACCACCCATGAATGCTCTTTATTCTATTAGATTTAGTTTATGCTCTTCATAATTTTATTGCTTTTATTTACTACTTAATAGTGTAGTCTTACTTCTCCCCCAATGATGCATGCAAAATCCCCCAACTGATTCTTGTATGCAGTCATTTTCTGGTAGCAAGGTTTAAATTTCAAGCATTTATGTACAAGCTTTCTTCTACCTTCCATGTTGCAAACACTCTCTTGAATGAATAGAAGATATATATTTATATATATGTGTATGTGTTGAGAATCACCATGAGCTTATTGCAATATCTTTTAACTGATTAATGTTGCCTATTTTTAATTCCTAATATACTTGCAACAAAGCATGTTGTACTTAACTACGTAATAATCACGAATCGGCATGCGATTCTAAACAAAGTAGAGCGGAAAAAAGATCGATTTCAAAAGTAAAACACATGCCTCCCAGAGACAAACGACCGGGACTCAAGTCTCGTAATCTTTACAAACTTAATTTTTGACGAACGTTTTTGTGTGACTATACTATGATTTCCAATGACTTTCAAATGTGCGAGAACGATTCCCGTCACTTCTCAATTGCTGTAGTTGCAAATGGTGTTGGCTTCGATTACTGGGTGCGAAGAGGTCGTGAGATATTTCTGTGCACTTGGGGCTCAACTTCCTAGAGCATCGCGACCTGGAGTAAGCTTGCGAGCAAGCTTTTCTCTTACTCTAATGGTTATAGGGGGTCGAACCTACAAATCACGAATATGGCATCGTGTTCTTGTCAAAGCACTTAGAAAGCTTCGTCGTGTCATGGCGAAGGTGGTGCGGTGGGTGGCGTGGTGCAGAATGGCCTAGGCGTGCGTGCTTAAGTTGGTCTATGGCCGTGGTGATGGGTGTGATCAAGGGGAGCTTGTGGAGGGTATGGCGGTCGATGGAGGTGGGGATAATGATTTGCGGATGGTGGCAGAGGTTCTAAGGAGTCTGGTGAGGTGGATGGGTGTGTGGAGGTGATAGAGACACCTCATCGGTGGTCTGCCGGAGATGAGAAAGACGGTGATGGTCTGTGGTGTCGAGGGGTTGAAAATAGAAATAAGGATGGGGGAAATATAGGGAAGAGAGATGGGAAGAGATTTAACCTAATTAAGAGACGAAAGGAGAGAGAAGAGCGGCTGGCATGTACTTGCTGATGAGTCGACTTTCCGCTTTGCATTATAGTATTTAAGTGGTGGAAAAATCGACTAATCAAAAAAATAAAAATAACCACTCATAGAAGAGCGGTTCGTGTCCAAATGGAGGCAATTTTGCAATAAACTCTCGATTATTTCATATTCTTTCAGTTAAGTGCGAAATCCTTATTCAAATCTAACATAAAATGCGATGGAAAGTAGATTTACAATAACTTAAAAAGATAATGGCATATGTGCAGTTTTCCCTCATTTAAATATTCAATAAATATATGATGATTTTGTGTAATTTTCAAGTGTCATATACTAGAGAGAATCGGTGCACGTGTTGATCTCAAAATCAATCTTAAAACAGGTGAATATCAATAACATGCAATTATTAGAAAATATGAGTCTGCATGCGCAATTCTGCCATAATAAAATAAAAATAAATAAAAAATCAAATTCTATGGCAATGGAAGTAAATGTAATTTTTAATTGAATTCAAAATAGAGCATTTGCTCTCTCTCCTCCTCGCGAGAGAAAGAAAGCACCAGCGGGGCTATGGACGCGCTAGGGAGGTTGGTGAGGATGAGGCCTATCCGACGGAGGCCACGGTGTCGACGGAGATGGCCAGAGGTGGCCAGCCGGCGAAGGAGTGGCGGCGATGGAAGGGTGCTGGCGCTGCCACGCGTGCTGTAGATGGCGCGTGCTTGCGGGTGTGGCAGGAGATGCAGATGGCGTGCTTGCGGGTGTGGCAGGAGGTGCAGATGGCGTGCTTGCTGGTTGAAGGCACTAGTGGAGGAAGGGAAGGCGAGCGCTGGAGATTGAGGTGCGTGCCTGCAGGCGTGCAAGGAGGAGAAGGAGCGGGCGCTGCAGAGGGTTGAAGCAAGCGCCTGAAGGAGGGGGCACACGTGCCTACTGGCTGGTTGGAGGGTGTGGTAATGGTGAAGTGGGAGTGGTGCCTGCAGGGGTGCGCAGAAGTAGGCGTGGTGGGGCATCTGCGGGTGTGCCTGCTGGAGTACGGGTGCGGTCTGGCTACGGTGGCCAGTGAGCGAGCGCCTGCGGGTGCCTGCAGGGGCACGGGTGAGGGCACTGTGGTGTAGGAGCGGGCGCCAGGTGGTGTGCCTGAAGGCGGTGAGGCTGAGGCGTGCGCCTGCGAGAGCGCTGGAGGTACTTGGCTTGCATGCCTACTGTGAGTGCTAAGCGGTGAAGAACTTGGTGATGGCCGGTGTGGGAAAAGGTGGCGTTGGAGAGGTTGGAGCGGGCATGGTGGCAGTGGAGAAGATGGTGGAAGTTGTGCACAGTGCACGTTTGATGCAGTTCCCCGCTGGGGGGAAGATGGCTCTCTTCTCCTTTCTCCGCCTTGCCTTTTTAACTCCTCCTAGTTTGCACTTGCGAGAGTTAAGGGATTTTCAAATCCCTTGGCTATTTCTGCCCGACGACTGTTGTGGGTGCCTGGAGGATGGGAAAAATAACAGTCGTCGATTATTTGAAAGGGTAATTCACCTTTTCCTCCTCATTCTTTTGCCAATTATTTTTCCTGCACATAAAAAGAACATATTATGTTATAAAATAGATGTAAACCTAAATCATGATGCATGCAAACATTCTATAACTTAATATAGTTATTAACAAACCTAAAAGATACAATTAAAGTTACTTAGGCGTAATATTAGTCTATTAAAATGGACTCATCAAATACCCCCTTGCCTAAGATTTACTAGTTCCTAGAAAAAATAATAGAAGTAATCAGAAGATTTCTTCTTTTCTTACTTCAAAACTTTAGAAATCCAGACAAATGTGAAGTGTTGATAGCCTAGGTAACAGATCCAGGTGAAATAGCCAATTCGCATTGGAAGTTCGTACTTCACCCTTGGTAAATATTGCGTCAGGATAGGCAACTACTTCCCTTGGGGATAAAGCAGAGGATAATCTGTAATTTGACCCCAGCATTTGGCTTAGGTAGGAGATATCGAGTTGAATGGATTTATATTTGGTGGCACACACTCATCTGGTGCTACAAATAGTCTAGTACTGCAGACTCTAGATCACTAGCTATTAGATAAGTCAACTCTGAGAGAGGCTACACAATTGTGCTCTCTTGATGTTCCTGGGCACTCCCTCTTTTCTTTCTTTCTGAGATCACGAATCTCGCTAGATTTAGAAATTGTACTCACTATTTGGTGGCCTCACATGGCATCGACACTTCAATTAAAGTCCTAATAACTCTACAACTAAGTTAGAGTCCTCAACCAGTATTCGGGCAATCAGAAATACTAAAAGGTAGGTATGGGTCATATTTGGTGGAATGTGATAGGTGTTCTATTACCTCAGAAACAATGCTACATTATAACTTGGACTTTTCAGTTTTTTCTTTTTATTATAACTATTTCTTCTTTTCATTCCTTTTGTTTCTTCTTTTTTCTTTCTCTCTTCTTTTTTTCTTATTTCTTCTTGTTTTTGTTTCCTTTTCAATCAACGCAACAAGATATGGACTTTTATTTATGAGGCATTATTAGGGATGATGATGGTCAAGAGGAAGCTGTGTGGCTTATTTGGTGGAAGTGCCTATTCTCAGCACTGGAAAGGAATAGATAGGACAGACGTATTTCTAACCTTTGACACTATTACCCTCCTTCAGTCGAGGACTCTATGAAGGACGATCGTAACCATCCACCATAGTCATAGCTTTATTAAGACCCCATCTCTATGCTTCTACCATGTTTGGTGACTCTCAGGAATTCACACAAAGTACGCACATAGGAACAGAGAGTGAAAACTATGCCTAACTCTAAAGTATCGTCATCTAATTATCCAAAACTTGAGAGTCCTTGCACTAGACTTAGCGCACCAGTAATCTCTCTACTTTCTTCTCACAAATATGAGGTGGATCTACTAGAAGATAGTATGCCTGACTCCCTATGAACTGTCCAAGGGTTTAGTGGACTACATATGCTCATTGGTTTTTCTCAAGGATCCATTACCAAGTCTACGTTCACGTGAAATAAATGTAATGGATTCTAAACTTAAGAAATAATTCCAGAAGAAAAACCTCCAATGACGAAGGTATTTTACGAGGGCTAACCCAATCAGCTCAAGAAAAGAGGATTTTTTTTTTCTTTTTTTTTATACTAACCTAAATCCATGAATACTTCCTAAAATGCAAATGCACTCCCCCATGCCTAAATTCTACAATGTCCCCATTGTAAAATTAAAACAGGAGGAGAAAGGAAAGAATTCACCTGAAAACGGTGTTATTCAGACCGCTGGGTTGCCTCCCAATAAGCGTTGCATTTTCTATCAGCAGCCAGACTAAGAAGGAACCTATAAGTCTAGTTCCAAACAGAAAAAGTTAGGCCCTAAAGTATGCATACAGCGCAAGCCTAGAAAATCAGTAGCCACGGATGTTAGCGAGCTGATGATGCAATGTAATTCCAAATGCTCGCCAGAAGAAATGAAAATAGAAAATCTCGTTGGCTACCTGGGGAGGTTTAGGAATAATAAATAGAATATGAAAAGGGTCCTCCTGAAATGGAATAGGTGGAGGATAACAAGGATCCTCCAGAAACAGGACGGGTTTTGAAAGATACAAATAGTATTAGTTCAAACCCTTGAATGGCAAGAGTAAAAGTACAAGCATCAATCCACACTCGCCATTCTACCCGAGGATGTACTGGCCTGATATGTTCTTTAGAAACAATGTACATGAGCAGAGGTCAGAGCCATGGATCGGTTAGGGAGTATAAGGGTTGTTTTTAGTGTTGGAAGGTAATGGTTAAGTCCAATGAGGGCTTTGTCAGTGTTAGGTCTAATTCCAACAATGATTCAAATTGTGTAGACTCCTTAACAGTTGTAGACAACTGCATATTACCCTGCCTAGCATTAATGATCAGAGTCATATTTGAATCAAGGGTAGACTCCAAATTACAACTCTTTGATGGCAGGGTCAAAATGCAAGAATCATTATCATTCAACTCATCCCCAAATTCATTTGGTTCAATCAAATTTTTGTCGGTGTGTATATGTGATTCATTAGGAGTTGGATCAGTATCTTCAATTATTTCTAATGGAGGATCAGTCTTAATATTTTGGAACAAGCCTATATCATTGAGTTCATTATTGTTCTCGGGGTATAAATCCTCAATTGACGTGTTTTATCCCCGAGATTCTCCCATAGACTTCTCATTATTTTGTTTGTCCTCCTCTAATATCAACTCCTGTTTTGATGGAGGATGAATCTCAAAAGAAAGGAATCTAGATTTAATCATATTATTTCTATCCTCTGGAGGTAAATCCTCAAATGATAAATAATTCCCCTGTGGTTCACTCCAGATTTTCAGTCCAAGTTCCTCTATTGGGGCATCCCCATCCTCTAAAATAGACTCTTCACATCCCTAAGACCCAAATTGATCATCCTCTATTCCCTTAGGGTCACCTTCATTGGGTGCATTTAAATCCTCAGGATGCTGAATGGGAGGTGTTGATTCCCTAAGTGGAGGGTCAGGAGTAGGCTCACTAAGAGTAGAATGGGATTCCACGAAATTATCAAGAGGGGAAGTGATAGGAACAATATAACCTTGACCCAGGTTGGTAGGGTGGCCCAGACGTCTGGGATCACATCCAGACGTCTGGGATCGTTTCCAGACGTCTTGAAAATAGTTATTTTCGCACGGGAGATTCGTCTGCGCTCCTGTGCGCGCAGACCCGCGATTCCTCTCTCTCTCTCCTTTTCCCTCTCTCTCTCTGCGGCTGCAGGCGGCCTGCCACCTTCTCTCTCCTCCTCGCGCGTCCTTAAAAGGGCCACGCCTCCCCTCCCGTCTCCACCGTCTCCTCCTTCCTCTCCTTCCTGTGAGCGAGAGCGAGCGAACGCGAGGGCGGCAGCGGCGGCCGCAGTGAGCGCGGAGGTGCGGCGTGCGAGGGCGGAGCTCTGTCGTGAGGGCGAGCTCGCCGAAGCGGCTTGGCCGACCGGCGGAGGGCGCAGGGGGCGTGGAGCGACGCGGAGAGGGACCTGCTGCGGTCTGAGCAGCAGATGCGCGAGGTGCGACATGGGCAGCGTCGCGAGCGGAGGCCGAGCAGCGCCCTGTTTCTGGAAAAATTTCAAGAATCAGACGTCTGGGTTGATAGCCAGACGGCGAGGGAGACGTCTGGAAGCTCATACAGACGTCTGAAAGGTGAGTTTTCCACCTTCTTATTCCTTCCTGTCGACTGACCGTACTGAGGGAGGGAGTTGGCTGTGCGCAGGCTCGCTGATTCGCCATCCTTTGCGAATCAGACGTCTGGAAGTTGTACCAGACGGCGGGAGTGACCTCCAGACGTCCGGGGTGACCATCGGACGTCTGGGAGCTAGGCCAGACATCCCCGCAGACTTCTGGACGTCTGGGAAACCACGCTGAACAGGTAATTCTCTGAGCCACTTTCTAAGACGTCTGGAAGAAGTTCCAGACGTCTGATTTTGCACATTATCGCCTTGTTCGACCCGTTTAGGGCCCGTTCGGGCTCCGTTTCCCGCGATTCGAGTTGGGTTCTTTTCAGAATTAATTCCTCTACCCGTCTACAGTAGATATACACTGTTTTGAGACACTCCTTGTGTTTGATCCTTGTGATAGGACCTCGTTCAGTTGCAGTCTTGAGAATCGCGGAGGCACGCAGGATTCCTGATCACGCCCCCATTACTCCCGTTGTACCTGGTAGAGTGGCTTTAAGTATTAATAAAATCTGTTAAACTATGGAACCATAACTAGAACCTAGGACATTGCATGAATCCTAGGAATGAGAAATATATGGAATGATAGCTCCTAGGTGTTGCATGAATCCTAGGGCCGGAAAACTAGATTGTATGATAGATCCTAGGATATGGCATGAATCCTAGGATGGAAAAACTAGTGGAATGTATATTACTGCAGTCTTGGAAAAATGGAAAGGAATATATAAAGCTTCCTGTAAATTGAATTAACAGCTGCCTGTTATGAATAAGGAACATGACTGAAATCATGGTTTGTAAGAACGTGAAACTGGAAAGTGAAACATAAGATGTTCTGAGATTAAAGGATGGAACCCTACGGGGAATTAGGAGTGGAACTCCAGGAAAGAGAAAGGAATGGAACTGAGATGTTGTTCGTACTGTCTCTTGGGTACGCAGTACCAAGGGAAGTACCTGTACCTGTTTAGTACAGAGTGGGGCCAGCCACCCCAGGGACCCGGGGTTAGGATTGGCCGCTCTGTACCGACTTGTTGGCCCTCGTGTACGTAGTACCGAGGAGAGCTACTAGTGTTAGGAGAGTACTAGCTACCCCACGGGCCCCGGGGTTCTGCTAGCCTCCTTCACCGACTTGTTTAGGCCCACTGGGGCAAACCAGGGTAGTCAGGCGAGGGTGCGCGGACTGTGGAGTGGCAAGGCCCCGGTTTGGTTACTGTGGAGGGGTTGGACCCCATGTTACTGAGAGGGCTCTGCCCTGTACTGGTTCCGTACTATGCTTTGGGCGCACCCGTTAACGGAAACGACTGACCGCGTGCCAGTACGGGTTAGCTACCTGTGCGTTTATCGCGCGTGCCGTAGTCACCGTTACGTCTGTCAGTGACCTTGGGGTGGTTGGCTGAGGGTAGGATCACCACGGGTGACTCTCCCGACCAGGAGAGCACCACGTGCTACTTCTACTTTTGGAAAAGACTGCAATCAAGATCGTTCCCACGAGGACATTCGAGATCAAGTAAAGGATCTGAGAAATAAATGAAATAGTAAGAAAAATTGAAAGATGTGAATAAAGGAAGTAATAGAACATAACAGCTACTGTACACTCTACTGTTGCCTTTAGTTAATTTGCCACTCTACTCAGCGTTTTGCTGACGTGTTACACTCGTTACCTTTTTCAGGACCAGGTGTTGAGTAGCCAGGGTCGGCGGCTGCAGAGGATGCTGGGCCGAGTAGGGTCCAGTAGAGTTTACCACAGCCTTTTGTACCTCTTTTGCTTCTGTTATAGTGAGTAGTTCTTGTTTCTGCTGTACTTTCTTTACCTGCAGTTCATGTTATATGATAAATGTTGTTCTACTGTTGTGGTGGTATCTACTGTAGTAGTTTCTTTCCTTACTGCTGTACTTTCTTACTGTTAGTTATATTCATGCTGAATGTGGTTTATTTTACTGCTCTTTTGGTTACTTCCTCGTTGGACGACTGGGTCTTGGGATTAGTCGAGTCGGTCCGGTTCTCGTGTCTCGCAGGGACTCGGGAATCGGGTCGTTACAAGATGGTATCAGAGCAAGGTCGTCCCGAGAAGTGAATCAACTGACTGGAAAATAACCAATTCACATGTTTATAGCTAGAGTAGCCACCACAACATACCTCTTGACATGAGCTCTTAGAAGTTTTGTTAGGTACCGTCTGTTTTGACGTTTCCGTTTTGTTTCACGTCTCCTTGCAGGAGATGCCTCGTCGCGGGACTGGCGAGACTGGCCGCGGGCGCTGCCGAGGACGAGGTCGGCGAGGTGGACGTGCTGTCGTTGACGTCTCGGTGGACCAGCCACCACTCCCTGGCATCCAGGCCCAGGACCTCGCTAGACTGATTCGAGATATTGTACGAGAGGAGCTCCACCCACCGCCCCGAGCACCTCCTCCTGGGGTTGCAGAGGGGGAGTCCTCTGTGGGACCACGCGACGGACATGGCGCTGGACACGAGGGAGGGGATGGGCCCCTGCCACCCCCACCTTCCTCCGACACTTCTGTACACGAGGCACCTTCGCCTGGAGGTGCACCAGCACCTCCCCTACAGCGCCACTTCGAGCTTTTCGGACAGTTCCGGAAGCTGAAGCCCCCCTCCTTCAAGGGGGATGAGGACCCGACCGAGGCAGAGGACTGGCTTGAGCAGCTGGAGAAGATCTTCGACACCCTTCGCCCCCCGGTGGAGTGTCGCGTGGCCTTTGCCACGTACCAGCTGGAGAGTGCGGCACACCGGTGGTGGAGGGCGGTCCGGGGATAGGAGAGGGACGAGCCGACGTGGGACCAGTTCGTCACCCTCTTCTGCGAGCAGTACTTTAGCCAGACGTGGCAGGACCAGAGGAGGCGGGAGTTCCACACTCTCCGCCAGGGGATGATGACTGTGAGCGCGTACCGCACACGTTTCTTGGAGCTGTCCCGCTTTGCAGCGACAGCGGTAGCCACTGAGGAGGAGCGCCTTTGGAGGTTCACCGAGGGGCTCCGGCCGGCGATCCAGGGGTATGTCAAACCCCTGAAGCTGCCGACGTTTTCGAGGGTGGTAGAGGCAGCTATGACTTACGAGGAGACCAACCCGTCCGCGCGAGAGACCGACGACGGGTGGAAGAGGCCCTTTCAGCCAGACTTCTCACAGGGCCAGCGAGAACGGAGACACGTGGCGTCCGCAGGAGAGCCGTCACGTTGTGCAGGGCCATCAGTGGCCTTTGGGGGCCCTCGACAGGGGCCAGTCGCCAGCACCGGACCCCCGCCTAGCCGACAGCAGGGACTCACTGAGGGCGGGAGTCGGGTTCCCCTCTACTACCAGTGTGGCCAGCCGGGCCACGTCAGGAGGGACTGCCCATCTAGGGCAGGAGGTCAGCAGATACTTCCCGTGCAGAGCACTGGAGGGCGCATAGGGGGCCGCAGTTCCCAGGCACGAGGAGGAGGACAACAGTCGCGAGGAGGGTACCGGCCAGCACCTACCCGTCCGACGCAGAGTGTGCTGCTTCGTCCGCACCTAGAGCTGAGGGGCGTATCAACGCCCTAACACACAGGGACGCCAGAGCATCGGGATCCGTGGTAGCAGGTATGGTTTCAGTTTCTGGCAGACTCGTTTACATGCTTTTCGATTCCGGTGCTACGCACTCGTTTGTCGCAGCCAGTTTCGCAGTTAGTTTGGACCAGGATTATACACTGTTAGAGAATCCGTTCGTAATCAGAGGTCCGAGTGGTCAGCTGTTTGTAGCTGAGGAGGTGTACACGGGTTGCGAGGTCAGCATCGGGGGACATAGACTGCCAGCTGACCTGATTATGATACAGATGGAGGACTTTGGAGTGATTCTGGGGATGGATTGGTTGTCCGCTTACCACGCCTTGGTAGACTGTTTTGAGAGGAAGATTGTCTTCTCCATTCCGGAGTTGCCTTCTTTCGAGTTTCACGGGCAGCTAGTGGACGGAGGTTTCAGGTGCATTTCGGCACTTCGGGTGGCGAGACTTTTGAGCCAGGGGTGTGAGGGCTTCCTAGCCTGTGTGATGGCAGAGCCCAGCCCTGTGGCAGACTTTCAGAGCATCCCGGTGGTCAGAGAGTTCCCCGACGTGTTTCCAGATGAGTTACCAGGACTACCGCCCGAGCGTGAGATCGAGTTTGAGATCTCACTAGTACCAGGGACCAGCCCCATCTCCACCGCGCCATACAGGATGGCACCGCTTGAGCTGCGAGAGCTCAAGTCCCAGTTGCAGGACCTTTTGGAGAAAGGTTTCGTGAGGCCCAGTGCGTCTCCCTGGGGAGCCCCGGTACTGTTTGTGAAGAAGAAGGATGGGACCCTACGCCTTTGTGTGGACTACCGATAGCTGAATAGGGTCACCATCAAGAACAGATATCCACTGCCGAGGATCGACGATTTGTTTGACCAGTTGCGGGGTGCCACGGTGTTTTCCAAGATAGACTTGAGGTTTGGATACCCACCAGTTGAGGATCAGGGAGACCGACGTCTCCAAGACAGCTTTCCGCACCCGGTACGGACACTACGAGTTTTTGGTCATGCCGTTTGGGCTGACCAATGCCCCCGCTACTTTCATGGTCCTGATGAACCGGGTGTTTAGACCGTACTTGGACCAGTTTGTGGTGGTTTTCATAGATGATGTACTCATCTATTCTAGAGATCAGACGCAGCACGGACAACACTTGCGGATGGTTCTGGACACTCTGAGACGACGCAGGTTGTACGCCAAATACAGCAAGTGCGAGTTCTGGTTGAGGGAGGTGACCTTCTTGGGTCATGTGATCTCTGGTGACGGCCTGGCGGTGGACCCCGCCAAGGTCGAGGCAGTGCTCAGGTGGGAGAGACCGCGTTCAGTCACTGAGATTCGCAGTTTCTTGGGACTGGCAGGTTACTACAGACGGTTCATCAGGGGATTTTCACAGATTGCGCGTCCTATGACACAGTTGACCCGGAAGGACGTGTCTTTCGCTTGGACAGACGCCTGTGAGGCGCGTTTTCTGGAGCTGAAGGAAAGGTTGACCTCGGTTCCCATGCTCACCATCCCTGACAGTAGTGGCAGGTTCGTTGTGTACATGGACGCTTCCTTGCAGGGGTTAGGAGGTGTGCTCATGCAGAGGGGTCATGTTGTCGCTTACGCTTCGCAGCAACTGAAGCCCCATGAGCATACCTACCCTACCCACGACCTAGAGTTGGCAGCTGTTGTCTTCGCGCTGAAGACCTGGAGGCACTACTTGTACGGTGAGACCTTCGAGATTTTTACAGATCACAAGAGCCTCAGACATCTTTTTGACCAGAAGGAGCTCAACATGAGACAGAGACGTTGGTTGGAGCTCCTGAAGGACTACGATTGCAGCATCTCCTACCACCCGGGAAAGGCCAATGTGGTGGCTGATGCCTTGAGCCGTAAGGCGCCCGCACGCTTGGCCAGTCTACAGTTATAGAGTTGGAGCCTTTTGGAGGAGGTGGGCAGTTGGCGGCCTCTAGCGTTACGAGGATACTGTGGGGCAGTGACGGTGACACAGCAGACCAGGCCAGAGCTGATAGACCGTATCATCACAGGACAGATGGCTGATCCCTACTTGCAGTCTTTGCGCTACAGAGTACTATCAGGGGACCCAGGGGACTTCTCTTTCACAGACCAGGTGTTACGCTTGAGGGGACGGTTGTGCGTTCCCAGAGACGAGGAGCTGTTGAGAGAGCTCCTGACTGAGGCACACGGTTCCAGATTCACCATACATCCCGGAAACACGAAAATGTACCATGACTTGAGACACGAGTTTTGGTGGAGAGGGATGAAGCGGGATGTGGGTGAGTTCGTGCAGCAGTGCTTAGTGTGCCAACAGGTGAAAGCCGAGCATCAGAGGCCTGTAGGGCCGCTTCAGTCGCTTCCAGTGCCAGAGTGGAAGTGGGAGAGCATCACCATGGACTTGGTGGTGGGCTTACCTATTACCCAGCGGGGACACGACGCAGTCTGTGTAATAGTGGATAGATTTACGAAGACGGCGCATTTCTTGCCGATCCGAGTCACTTTGGGACTAGCACAGTTGGCAGAGAGGTATATCCGTGATGTGGTGCGACTACACGGAGTTCCGCGGGAGATCGTATCCGACCGGGATACCCGCTTTACGTCCCAGTTTTGGGCTGAGTTTCAGCAGGCCTTGGGGACGAGGTTGAGGTTTAGCACGGCTTACCACCCCCAGACGGATGGACAGTCTGAGCGCACGATACAGACACTTGAGGACCTTTTGCGTGCCTGTGTACTGGACTGGAGGGGCTCTTGGGAGGAGCACCTGCCCCTGGCAGAGTTTGCATACAACAACAGTTATCACTCGAGCATCGGCATGGCTCCTTACGAGGCTCTGTACGGACGGAAATGCACAGCACCCTTGAGTTGGGTTGAGGTGGGGACCAAGTGGGAGGTTGGCCCCAGGTTGATCCGGCAGAGTCAGGAGGTAGTTGTGCAGATCCACAGACGACTCCGCACTGTCAGGAGCAGACAGAAGAGCTACGCGGATCGCAGACGCAGAGAGGTGCAGTTCGAGGTTGGGGACCACGTCTTCCTTCGTGTTTCGCCCATGAAGGGCTTACAGCGGTTTGGGGTGAGAGGGAAGCTCGCGTCGAGGTTCTTGGGGCCCTTTGAGGTCCTGGAGCGGGTTGGACCCGTTGCTTACAGACTTGCCCTTCCCCCGCAACTTTCTGGTGTGCACGACGTGCTCCACATGTCCAACCTCAGGAAGTACGTAGCCGATTCCAGTCACGTACTGAGTCACGAGAGCGTCGAGGTGAGAGACGACCTGACCTACCCCGAGCGGCCAGTGCAGATCCTAGACCGAGCCGTCCGCAGGTTGAGACGAAAGCAAGTACCCCTGGTAAAGGTTTTGTGGAGGAGCCAGCGGTACAAGGAGGCTACCTGGGAGCCTGAGGCAACAATGCGGGAGCGGTACCCAGAGCTTTTCGCAGGTACGTCTTTTCGGACCGGCTTCGGTCCTCTTTGAGTTTGTTATGGTTATTTGGACATCTTTTTCCCGTACCCTAGTTGGCGCAAGTTTCGGGGACGAAACTTCCTTTGAGTTTGTTATATTGTAACGAACGCGTGCCCCAGACGTCTTTTAAGACGTCTGGGAGGTGGCCCAGACGTCGGTCCAGACGTCTGGGATCACATCCAGACGTCTGAACAGACGTCTGGGATCGTTTCCAGACGTCTTGAAAATAGTTATTTTCGCACGGGAGATTCGTCTGCGCGCCTGTGCGCGCAGACCCGCGATTCCTCTCTCTCTCTTTTTCCCTCTCTCTCTCTGCGACTGCAGGTGGCCTGCCACCTTCTCTCTCCTCCTCGCGCGGCCTTAAAAGGGCCACGCCTCCCCTCCCGTCTCCACCGTCTCCTCCTTCCTCTCCTTCCTGTGCACGAGAGCGAGCGAACGCGAGGGCGGCATCGGCGGCCGCAGTGAGCGCGGAGGTGCGGCGTGCGAGGACGGAGCTCTGTCGTGAGGGCGAGCTCACCGGAGCGGCTTGGCCGGCCGGCGGAGGGCGCAGGGGGCGCGGAGCGACGCGGAGAGGGACCTGCTGCGGTCTGAGTAGCAGACGCGTGAGGTGCGACGCGGGCAGCGTCGCGAGCGGAGGCCGAGCAGCGCCCTGTTTCTGGAAAAATTTCCAAAATCAGACGTCTGGGTTGATAGCCAGACGGCGAGGGAGACGTTTGGAAGCTCATACAGACGTCTGAAAGGTGAGTTTTCCGCCTTCTTCCTTCCTGTCGACTGACCGTACTGAGGGAGGGAGTTGGCTGTGCGCAGGCTCGCTGATTCGCCATCCTTTGCGAATTAGACGTCTGGAAGTTGTACCAGACGGCGGGAGTGACCTCCAGACGTCCGGGGTGACCATCGGACATCTGGGAGCTAGGCCAGACGTCCCCGCAGACTTCTGGACGTCTGGGAAACCACGCTGAACAGGTAATTCTCTGATCCACTTTTTAAGACGTCTGGAAGAAGTTCCAGACGTCTGATTTTGCACAGTATCACCTTGTTCGACCCGTTTAGGGCCCGTTCGGGCTCCGTTTTCCACGATTCGAGTTGCATTCTTTTCAGAATTAATTCCTCTACCCGTCTACAGTAGCTATACACTGTTTTGAGACACTCCTTGTGTTTGATCCTTGTGATAGGACCTCGTTCAGTTGTAGTCTTGAGAATCGCGGAGGCACGCGGGATTCCTGATCACGCCCCCATTACTCCAGTTGTACCTGGTAGAGTGGCTTTAAGTATTAATAAAATCTATTAAAGTGTGGAACCATAACTAGAACCTAGGACATTGCATGAATCCTAGGAATGAGAAATATATGGAATGATAGCTCCTAGGTGTTCATGAATCCTAGGGCCGGAAAACTAGATTGTATGATAGATCCTAGGCTATGGCATGAATCCTAGGATGGAAAAACTAGTAGAATGTATATTACTGCAGTCTTGGAAAAATGGAAAGGAATATATAAAGCTGCCTGTAAATTGAATTAACAGCTGCCTGTTATGAATAAGGAACCTGACTGAAATCATGGTTTGTAAGAACGTGAAACTGGAAAGTGAAACATAAGATGTTCTGAGATTAAAGGATGGAACCCTATGGGGAATTAGGAGTGGAACTCCTGGAAAGAGAATGGAATGGAACTGAGATGTTGTTCGTACTGTCTCTTGGGTACGCAGTACCAAGGGAAGTACCTGTACCTATTTAGTACAGAGTGGGGCCAGCCACCCCAGGGACCCGGGGTTAGGATTGGCCGCTCTGTACCGACTTGCTGGCCCTCATGTACGTAGTACCAAGGAGAGCTACTAGTGTTAGGAGAGTACTAGCTACCCTACGGGCCCTGGGGTTCTGCTAGCCTCCTTCATCGACTTGTTTTCGCCCACTGGGGTAAACCAGGGTAGTCAGGCGAGGGTGCGCGGACTGTGGAGGGGCAAGGCCCCGGTTTGGTTACTGTGGAGGGGTTGGACCCCGTGTTACTGAGAGGGCTCTGCCCTGTACTGGTTCCGTACTGTGCTTTGGGCGCACCCGTTAACGGAAATGACTGACCGCGTGCCAGTACGGGTTAGCTACCTGTGCGTTTATCGCGCGTGCCGTAGTCACCGTTATGTCTGTCAGTGACCTTGGGGTGGTTGACTGAGGGTAGGATCACCACGGGGGACTCTCCCGGCCAGGAGAGCACCACGTGGTACTTCTACTTTTGGAAAAGACTGCAATCAAGATCGTTCCCATGAGGACATTCGAGATCAAGTAAAGGATCTGAGAAATAAATGAAATAGTAAGAAAAATTGAAAGATGTGAATAAAGGAAGTAATAGAACATAACAACTAATGTACACTCTACTGTTGCCTTTAGTTAGTTTGCCACTCTACTCAGCGTTTTGCTGACGTGTTACACTCGTTACCTTTTTCAGGACCAGGTGTTGAGCAGCCAGGGTCGGCGGCTGCAGAGGACACTGGGCCGAGTAGGGTCCAGTAGAGTTTACCACAGCCTTTTGTACCTCTTTTGTTTCTGTTATAGTGAGTAGTTCTTGTTTCCGCTGTACTTTCTTTACCTGCAGTTCATGTTATATGATAAATGTTGTTCTACTGTTGTGGTGGTATCTACTATAGTAGTTTCTTTCCTTACTGCTGTACTTTCTTACTGTTAGTTATATTCATGTTGAATGTGGTTTATTTTACTGCTCTTTTGGTTACTTCCTCGTTGGACGACTGGGTCTTGGGATTAGTCGAGTCGGTCCGGTTCTCGTGTCTCGCAGGGACTCGGGAATCGGGTCGTTACATAGGGCTAAGGAGAATACTATCATTGGGGTCAAGGTCCTCGAGAGGTACCATCTTCCCTTGCTTTTGACTCCAATATAGTTCAGGTGGATAATCACTATGATCGTTGTCCTCTAGTGGCCGTGTCTCATTGGGAGAGTCTAAGTGATAGCTACGTAAAATTGGATCCCTATTGTCATTAGGTTCCTCAGAATTATTTTCATGATCATGATCTTTTGGGTAGGGATCAGGACTACTGGGAAGCGTGTAGCTAAGTTGTCTTATTTCTTCATTTAACTGTTGACTATTCCTCAACATCTCTCCCATTGATTCCATCATTTCCTTTTGCTGTTTTTGCATTTCTATCATAAAAGAGGAGAGGCTACTATTACTAGGTTGGGGAGGATAGTCAATTTCAGGCTCTGGTTGCCTAGGGGTATCTGTCCAACCTCAATACGGAAAATCATGAAGGGTGGGAGAGTTGGGTGTTTGCATGGAAATAGGGATTTCAGGATTGGAAAATCCCGCTCCTAGGCTCTACTCAAAAGTAGGAGTTATCAGGCTAGTAGTCCAAGGATAAGAATATGAATGATCCCATGAATTGTCAATGTACCCATCAAAGGATGGATATGCTCGGGGCATGGGATCCTTATTAAAAGATGGGAAGTATTGACTCTGATAATCTGAATGATAGGAGTAAGAGTAATCCATATCTTTAAGCAAAACAATTTTAACTCTCTTAAGATTTAGCAAAATTCAGAATATAAGCAGAAAACTTCCTAGAGAGTTCTATTGTCAAAGCAAATGCAAATTCAAAGGGATCTTTTTTTAGTAGATTGTAGGTCTTAGAGTTATATGTTTAGTTGGTGGCCAAACAAGTTTTGCAAAAAATTATGCTTCCTAGGCCAACCTTCGCTGGCGCCTATAACCTACTCGCAAGGGATGGAAGTCTCGAATCGAGCCCACACACGAGAAACCGAAGTAACTTGGTGGATAGGGTTGTTGATTTCCGACTAACTTCTCTTGTGGTGCAAAAGAGGAGAGGTAGAAATTTATCTAGTGACCTTACGTGTGAGATGCACAATGCCTCAAGTGTGCAAGCATACGATCGTGTTTTAATTCTTTGAAATTCCGCAAACAGGATCCTTTTGCACATAATTTTCAATCACAAATTTTAAAGTCCAACCTCTTAGCAGTCCCAATTTTTAAAGTGACCACTGAATTAATTTGATTCAAGCACTTTAGTGGTCTTAGATTTAGGTTCAATGCATATGGATGATAGGAAATTGATGCTCAAGAAAAGACGTACCTTACTCCAGCTTTCTTCGTGCAATGTATGAATGCAATGCAATAAAAATAAACTAGATGCTGCTCATTTTGTCCTAGATGGTCGTCCTATAGATATGTAGCTTTTAGCAGGCAGTTCCAATATTTTTTTATTTTAAATATATATATTTTATAATAATAACAAACTGACCTAATCTAACTAACTAATCGAAATGCAGTTCAAACTGTTTAAATAATCCTATAATCTAAATAAATGGGAACACAGTCACGAAAATACGCTCCCGCATACAAGAGAGATAAGAAATAAAATGGCACTGGGAACACGTTCCCAAAAATACCCAACAAGGGTCCAAAAGATAGTAATTTAATTCTAATGTCAATCTAACTAAATATAACTAAAACCTACTGACTAAATCAGAAATAGGCTTCTCCGTAAGCCTATGTGAGTGGGATCAAGGCCCACGTGTTCTTGTTTCCGTCCTCCAGGTGGCGTCGAGGTCCACTAAATGATCATCTCCGCCGTGCTTTACGTTTAATGTCATCGCTTTACTGCGCCTGTCGCCATGTTAGATTCCTCGCACAATAATAAAAATGATCAGATGATTCGTAACTCATAATATTCAAAAAAAAAGCATAATAACATGAATCTATTGCGTCTGTTGCCTCCTCAGCAACGGAGCCAATTTGACGAGTCGGCTTTCTGCTTTGCGTTCTAGTATTTAAGTGGTGGAAAAATTGACTAATCAAAAAAATAAAAATAACCACTGATAGAAGAGCGGGTCATGTCCATAGGGAGGCAATTATGCAATAAACTCTCGATTATTTTATATTCTTTCGGTTAAGTGCGAAATCCCTATTCAAATCTGACATAAAATGCGATGGAAAGTAGATTTACAATAACTTAAAAAGATAAGGGCATATGTGCAATTTTCCTTCACTGAAATCTTCAATAAATATATGATGATTTTGTGTAATTTTCAAGTGTCATATACTAGAGAGAATCGGTGCACGTGTTGATCCCAAAATCAACCTTAAAATAGGTGAATATCAATAACATGCAATTATTAGAAAATATGAGTGTGCATGCACAATTCTGTCGTAATAAAATAATAATAAATCAAAAATCAAATTCTGTGGCAATGGCAGTAAATGTAATTTTTAATTGAATTCAAAACAGACCATTTGCTCTCTCTCCTCCTCGCGAGAGAAAGAAAGCACCGGTGGAGCTGTGGATGCGCTAGGGAGGTTGGCGAGGATGAGGCCTATCCGACGAAGGCTGCGGCGTCGATGGAGATGGCCGGCCGGTGGTGGAGGAGTGGCGGCGGTGGACGGGTGCTGGCCCTGCCGCGCGTGCTGCAGATGCGCGCGCTTACTAGTGTGGCAGGAGGTGCAGATGGCGCGCTTGCAGGTGTGGCAGGAGGTGCAGATGGCGCGCTTGCATGTTGAAGGTGCTGGCGAAGGAAGGGAAGGCGGGCGCTGGAGGTTGAGGCGTGCACCTGTTGGATGGTTGGAGGGCGCGGCAATGGTGAAGTGGGAGTGGTGCCTGCAGGGGTGCGCGGAGGTAGGTGCGGTGGGGTGTCTGCTGGTGCGCCTGCAAGAGTGCGGGTGCAGTCTGGCTACGGTGGTCGGTGAGTGGGCGCCTGCAGCGCCTGCGGGTGCCTGTAGGGGTGCGGGTGAAGGCAGTGCGGTGCAGGAGCGGGTGCCAGGTGGTGCGCCTGAAGGCGGTGAGGCTGAGGCGCGCGCCTGCAGGAGCGTTGGAGGTACTTGGCTTGCACGCCTGCTGGGAGCGCTAGGCAGTGAAGAACTTGGTGATGGTGGGTGTGGGCAGAGGTGGCGTTGGAGAGGTTGGAGACGCGTGGTGGCAATGGAGAAGATGGTGGAAGTTGTGCACAGTGCATGCTTGATGTAGTTCCCCGTAGGGGGGAAGATGGCTCTCTTCTCCTTTCTCCGCCTTGCCTTTTTAACTCCTCCTGGTTTGCGCCTGCAAAAGTTAAGGGATTTTCAAATCCCTTAACTATTTCTGGCCAACGACTGTTGAGGGTGCCCGAAGGATGGGGAAAAGAACAGCTACCGGTTATTTGAAGGGTAATTTACCCTTTCCTCCTCATTCTTTTGACAATTATTTTTCCTGCACATAAAAAGAACATATTAAGTTATAGAATAGATGTAAACCTAAATCATGATGCATGCAAACATTCTATAACTTAATATAGTTATTAACAAACCTAAAAGATACAATTAAAGTTACTTAGGTGTAATATTAGTCCAGTAAAATGGACTCATCACCTGCCGCCGCTAGAGATGAAGGTTATAGTGGAGGGGGAACGGCGACGACGAAGAGGTATTGGCGCATGCGAAGGTATGGCGCGACGCAGACGACAAAGGTAGAGAAGACTCTACCACTGGTATTGTGGCAGAGCGATGAGAAGAGGGAGGAGATGTCACTGGAGCTTGCTGGACACTTGGCTGGAGTAGAAGAGAAGAAATTGGAGGTTGTTCTCTAGCCAAACCAAGCTAAACTTGAGCGGCCGGATTTCGGGCTTCTTTTATAGGCACTGGTTGAGGATCTTGTGCTTGGAAGGCAGGTTTCCAAGTGCAAGAATCCTCGCCAGAGTAGGAATGTGCAAGAGATACCCAAATCTCTCACGCGTTCGCATGAGAGATTGGGTGCGAATCAAGGGTGGAGATTGCATTCATCAGATTGGGAATTCCTTAGAGAATCTCCCTTTTAAATTTGAGAGGGAGTCTCTGAAGAATCAGAGAGAAATCCCCTATGGAATCCTCTCCGGAGTAGGACTCCTCCGCTGTAATGGTGGAGGGACCTAATAGCAAAGTGTGGCGAGGAAGACAGGGGGGTCATTGCAATGGTTTTCAAAAGCTTAGGGTCCAAATGTGAATGGGTGGACTATTTTACAAAGTAGGTCAAGGTGACTTCCCCTTACGTCCAAATTTTGATAAAAACCTAATTTGGACATAAGGAATCCAATGGTGAAGTTGGATTTTAGGTTTGACCATGTTTAACTGGACATTTTGCACAAAAACCTAAATTATGGCAAATAATTAGCTAGGACTCCTATTTTGGTCAAAATAGGTTCCAAAGGCCAAATTGACAGTTCTAAACCCTAGGGAATATTTTTTCATGAATTTCAGAGGGTTTAGTTGATTTTTATCCTAACCATAACCTTGCTGAATTGAGTCTATTTTAGGGTTATAGGATGTCATTTAATTCCTAGATTGCACATTAACCCTTTTCTGATTGAACCAACCCACTTTTTATCTTGTTAAGATCATTTGACCTATGTTTAGACCCTGAGAAATCCCGTTGATGTATTGCAATGGTAAAATTATAGCTTTACCCTTTGTTTCTTACTTTTTTCTCAGATTGGTTATTCCTTGAGTTAGGCCCTTTACTTAGATATGTAGGAGCTTTTATTCTCTTTCCTAGGTCAAAATGAGCTAGTTAGGGCTCATGATGGTGTTCCCATCAAAGATCTCGATACATCTGTTGTAAGATTAAGCTAAGAATAAGCATGGGGGAGACAAAAAAAAGTTTTAAACTAAAAACTCTCCCTTATAAATGTTGGCTTTTTACAAGCACCGACAGAAGGTTTTAAAAGTTATTGCAAGTTGCAAATCCGATTCAAGAGCTAGAAAAATCCTAAATACAAAAATTTCAAGTCATCTAAATTAACAAAAGGTTAATCTATGAATTTTTGGAGGATATATTGATATCGATTCGTCTAATTTTTGTATCCGAAAATAAATCCTGATGTTTTTGTTTAACAAATCCCGTACCTCCCATGCTTTAATCAACCAAGGTCCCATAATCTATTTCTCCTCAAAAGTTGAAAGAAAATATATTTCCCAAAAATTCAATTTCGTAAAAATTTGTTTTGCTAAGAGACTAGCAAGCGATAAGTATGTGGGTGTGATAAACGTCAGTTTATCATCATTCTTATGCCCTAAAACAAACCTAGTTCTTAGGATTTTAACTACATAGATGGCTTTTCGGGCTACATTTAGGCATCATATAGGTTAGGCATGCAATACATTGCTTTGTTATTTTTGACATGTTTATTCTAGTGTTAGGGTTAAAACAGATAAGTAGAACCCTAAAACCCTAACACTCATGTAGGCAAATGGTGAAGAAGAAGCTCAATTCAGTTGAACTCACCCAGATCCAGCTACACATAGCTGGATACCAGCTTACCAGGGTTAGGATTAGCTTCATTTAGCTCCATTCATCTCATCTTGGCTGGATGGCAGCTCAAGGCAACTCATTCTAGCTAAACCGAGCTTAAGTTAGCTCAGATCCACCTCAACTTGGTTGAGTCTAGTTCATCCCAGCTCCATTCAATTCATTGGGAGCTCTAACTAGCACAACTAATGTGACATTAGCTTTAGTCAGCATAGATCTAGCTCAACTTGGTTGAGTCTAGTTCATCCCAACTCCATTCAGTTCACTAGGAGCTCCAACTAGCTCAACTAAGTTGACCTCAGCTCAAGACCATCTCTCTCCAGCTCCACTTAGCTCATTGCAGCTCAATTCTTTCTAGCTTAACTACTACTTGACAACTAGTGGCTAAGCTAGCTTAAGAGTCTCCATCTAAGGCAGCTCCAGCTCAGCCTAGATCTAGATAGGTTGAAATCAGCTCACACTAGCTCAACTACCCTAGCTTAGCTACTAACCTGAAAAATAGCTAGCTAAGTTAGTAGTTGAGTCTTCATAAAGATTCCCTTAGCTTCCTCAGCTCGAGTGCAGCATCAGTCTAGATCTAGAAATTTTTTCTTAGCTCCTTCTTCCTCAAACCTTAGTTCCACCATCCACTACTCACCTAGCTAAGCTAGCTTAGCTAGCTTAGCTAAGCTCCCAACCTACTCCAACTCCATGGCAGTCCACCCTTTCCCCTTAACCCTAACTAAACCCGAACCTAACCCTCCTATTTTTCTTGCCAACCCTCATTAACCATCACCCCTTTACACCTCCTCATGTTGGCACCAAAACCACCCACACACACCCCTTCATATTGTTGCCAACCCTCAGATCTCCACCCTACACATCACCACATAAGGCCATCTCTACCCTACACATAAACCCCCTTCTAGAAGGCTTATGTGGTTCCAACCTTAACCACATATTCCTACATCTAACCAACCCTAAACCACCCCTAGTTGGTGCCAAAAACTTCTACCCACACCCCTTCATGTTGGAGCCAACACCACCCTCAATCACCATCACCCAATCACCACCACAACGTATCCTAACCCTTCATATTTTGGCACCACCTAACCCTCTCCCATAACCATCCTAAAGTAGCACCAACACCACTTAACCCTACCATAGCCACCACTCCATACAACCCTCCCTTTTTGCCCCACCATATATCTACCCTCCATTCACAAACCACCACCCTACAACACCATCCTAACCCTACACATACCTTGCACGTCACCTAACCCTACCACCATCAATCCTTAACCCTAGTCCCCACTTAGGGTTGGCACCAAATGCCAAGCATCCCCCCATTTTGGCACCACCTATTATCAATCCTAGGTTCTCCTAACCACCCTCTACAACCCATCCTAGCCCTCCATCCAATAACTACCCTTAGCCCCCTTCCACTCCTACAAAAAGACCAACACCCACCACCATTAATTCATCTTTGGCTACATAATTTTCTACCCATACTTCCACTTTCCATAGAGGGCCAAGAGAAGAAGAGGAAGAAGAAGAAGAAGATTAAGGGGATACTCTGTCCCCTTGGTGCCTTCCCCTCTTCTCTTCTCTCTTGTGCCCACGCTAGCCAAAGGGAGAAGCCAGGCAAGGGAGAAGACCTAGGGTACACGCCTACCCTAGGAGGAGGATTTGAGGGTGGTCCACACCCACCCTTGAAGGAGACATTATGGTGGAAGCCATCCACCTTTGGAGGAGTTTAGGCACACCCCCCTTGGGCTTTCCAAGAGGAGGCCACACTTTGGAGGAGCTATTCAAGGAAGGAGAAGAAGAAGATCTTCTTTTCAAGCCAATCAGCAGCCAGGCTTGGAGCAAGAAGACTCTCTTCACCAGATTTTGCAAAAGGATTTGTGTTTTTAGTCTTTATTTTCAATTTCAAGTAGAAGCATTCCTCTACATGCTTTTGTAAAACATAATTCCATTAAATCAAAGTTGCAATCATTTCAATTTTTGTTGCATTCTCTTTTATAATTTTGTTTCTGTCACTTTTTTACTCCCTCCCCCTAATTATTCTAGGCCTCCACATGCCTAGAGTGAGCTTAGGGAGAGGCTATTCTTGTCACCTTATGGTCAGCTTATAAGTGTTAGTCTCTTTCCCTCCTTAAAAGTGCGATTTCCTGTTATTTCGAAAACCCTAAAAATCTTATATTGAAAAACCCAAAAAGAAAGGTGATTTTTGCATCTTCAAGTGAGAGATTTACATTTGCAAGAATTTGCCTCCTTGGACGACCCTAGATAACCCCACTATCTAGGTATTATATATTTAAGAGTTGATTAAGGATTTACGCAGCTCAATGACATTATTTCGTATAATTTACAAGCCATGTATTTCTTGCATCACATCCTCCTTTCCACAACTACAATTCCCATGACGCACAATCGTGACTCCTTGATGTACGAGTTTTGGCGAAGTAAAATTAGGGTTAGGAGAAATTTGTCGTCATAGTTTTAAAAACACATTATCAAATACAATTCTTAACCGAAACACCAAGGGAGTCCCAAGTCGAACACAGGGAGGCGACGTTTACTTTTATTGAAATCCGCACTTCGTGTTGTTTCTTTTTGGTGTTTTAGGTTTTATGATTATTTTATGCTTTTGTAAAGAAAAGGAAAAGCAAGATAACTCTTAAAGGAGATGAAAGTAAATCTGATATATCATGAAAATGTTTATTACAATATGCTAAAAAAATACAAAAGAGATAAGGGTGAGAAGGAATCTCCCAAATCGGCTATTTGGTGAGACGACGGCACTTGGTGGCAGCTTGGATGAAGAGAGTGAGGTGCTAGACGACGGAGGTGACATGCAGGAGGACGCCGAATAGAGGAATGCTTCAACAAGGCTCTAGAATGGGGATAAGGAGATGGAGGTGATCTTCTACCGGAATGGAGGTGAGAGGACGGCCCCAAGGATTCTTATGAAGGTGGTGAGATGGAGGACGAGTATTTGGTGGGGTATAGGAACATTACACTAATAAGAGGCCTTTGGAGCTTGGGAGTAGGCTCTAAGGGGGCTTAGGTAGGTGATAAACACTAGTTTATCATCATTCTTATGCATTACAACAAACCTAGCTCGTTTTGGTGCCAATTCTAAAGGGAACGAAAGCCATAACTACCCCCCTTAGCACCCCTTAGGTGGGGCCATTTATCCTTAGCCCTGGGATCCCCAACTACCCCCATATCCTATCCTAGCCATCCATTCTAAGAGCCACCTATGCCCCCCTTCTTACACTATATATACCCACCTAACTTCCCACATTTTCTTCATCCTCCATTAGTGTATTATTATTCCTATACCCACCATAATTCAAGGCCAACGAAGAAGAAGAAAAGAAGATTAAGGGGGCATCCTACCCACCCCCTTGGTGCCTTCTTCCCATTTTTCTTCTCCCTTGTGCCACACCAAGGAGGAGGAGCACTCCCCCACTAGGAGGATAGCCAGGCAAGGAGAGCAAGGGTGGTGCACGCCAACCCTTGGAGGAGGAAAGTTAAGGTGGAAGCTTCGACTTTGGAGGACACCATCTTGGAGGAGCATACCAGGAAGGAGTTGGAGGATTCTTTTCAAGGCCGGGAGCTACCAGGCTTGGACAAGAAGCCATCATCTTCTTCACCATTTCATTTAGAGGATTTTTGTTTTACTTTCCTGTAGTTTCAAGTTAGAATAGAAGCATTCCTCTACATGTGCTTTTTGTAAAACAGATTTCCGTCAATTCAAGTTGCCTTCTTTTATCTTTTTGTTGCATAGTTTTGTAGAATTTGTTGTCTACCACTTTTTTCACCCCCTCTCCTTAATTACTCTAGGCCTCCATGTGCCTAGAGTGAGCTTAAGGAGAGGCTCTACTTGTCACTTTAGTAATAGTGTAGTGGATTATTGTATACAATTTTATTGCTATCAACAAACCTACATGTTTCCCTTTATTTCAAAACCCTAAAAATATATATATTTGAAAAGACCAAAAAAAAAGGTGATTTCTATTTCCAAGCAAGGGATTGATTTGCAAACAATTTGCCTCCTTGGATGACCCTAGATACCCCACTATGTAGGTTTATAAATTTAAGAGCTGATCGGTTTTGCACGTTACAATGACGTATTTTGCAAACCGCGTAAAATCCAGATCACTTTTTGGCATCGTTGTCGGGGAGGCACGGCTTTGCTTGATTAATTCTCTTTCTTGAAGTGGAGCTCATCCCCTTGTCTCTCTTTTGTGTGCAAGAATCATTTGCAAAAAGAAAGTGGGAAATTTTGAGAAGCTTAAAGTATCTTGTCTTCCCACGGAATTTAAGGTTGGTTCTCCCTTTCTTGTCACATTTATCCTTAAAAACTAAAAAAAAAATATTAAACTTGCTTTCAAGATCTTAAATATCTTAATTAAGTGGAGTGGTGCAATTTAAAGCTCATTGTTTGCCTGCTTGCACCATTAAACACCACTCCATTTCAAGTGTGGGTGTTCTATTTTTCAGATCCAGACTTCTATCCAGATTTGAAAAATCAATTATGAACACCATAGGCCTCCTAAAATCTTGTAATTTCAAATCAAGTTGGGAACATTTGTTCCAACTTTCAGAGTAATTGGTTCTGTAATTAATTTTTAAAAATTTGTGGATTGCATAGGGGTCACACCCTTTATTCTTCCAATTTTTCTACTATCCACGAATTTTTAGATTTTTTTACTTAACCAATTTTTATGAAATTTAGCTTTCTAGAAACCTTGTAAAATTATACACATCACATAAATTCATAAAAATATTTGAAGGCTGGTGGTGGTACATAAAGTCTAAAATACTCGCAGGTATCATTTCTGGACTTTGACACCAGCACAAATGAAAATTCAAAACAAATATTAAACAAATTCCTAAAATCATAAGAAAATCTTTTTTGGAATCTTTGTTTGATTTTCATCAAAGTAGTGGTGTTGTTTGACTTGCTTGGACCACTCCTTAATATAAAAAGCCTAAAAACAATTAATTGGTAGTAATTTTCTGTCATAGGAACAATTGACTCAGAGTTTCTTTCTTTCTATTTAGAGACTCACATTAAAGGAAATTAACTATCACCAATACAACTTGTTTTTCCTTTAATTTTGGAGTTTCAAACTTGTTTGAAAATTTAAAAAGAGAAACCCTAAAACACATTGAATTAAATCAAATCCTAAAAGACAAAAATACAAGAAATTGTGTGACAACTTGTTTGAAATTGGAACCACTTTCCAATTCTTGCACACATTATAAAATTTGAAATAACAGGGCAATAGCCCAACCAACGACCTCCACATTCCGTGTGCACTTTAGTATCCTAGACCAAATTAAAATCTATAGCAACTTGACCCCTAAGGTTTCATCAACTTAGGCTTTTTATCTAGGTCTTAAGTTTTCTTTAGTTAATATCAATTCTGTCATCTATATCTGGTGTTCAGGCTGAGGGGCCATGTCAAACGACCAGGCGTGGGTTTGTACATGCACCTAGGGATTTCCTAGGAAACGCTTGGGCCCAAACCTCCCCGTAAACAACTTTGCTAGATTTGTTGACAGAACGGGTACTCACTAGTGATTACTTATTTCCTAAGTAGATTAAGTCTTAGGTTAATTTTTAGGGAGTCACATTTAAGTTAAGTCTAGAATTTTGATTGATTGATTACACACTTTCTCTCATCTCCATCTCTTCTCCTCCCCAACCATTTCTTCCATTTTGCAAGGGCAGCGGTTCAAAACTCTACACTTGGAGGGACCACTTGATTTTGCCTCCCAAAAAGACTTTTCCTACATTTTTCCTCTTCTTTAAAAATGGAAAATAAAAATTGGTCCTCTAACTTGCATGGCAATTATTCTTTCCCCAATCTTTCCACCCAGGAGCTTCTTAATCAGGACCCCCCACCTAATTTCTAGTCCATAGTGGCTCAACTACAAATTAAGCAACAACAGTTGCATAAGGATTTAACGAACCTAGCCAACCAAGGGAGTCCTGCCACACTTACTGTTGATCGTGACTGGCTCGATCGTGTTTTAACAGTTATTGCGTCTAAGTATAGGTGATCAAGCGTCGTCAACAAATAAAAGTTTTTATTACTCGAAAATCGAAGTATCCAAGGTCGAACACAGGGAGCAATCGGAATTTACTACTAATCTCAAATGTAATTGAACACTCTAATTTACTCAAAAGTTTAATTCAAATGCATTTAGAAAGTAATCCAAGCAAAAGAGTAAAATTGTGATCAGACATCTTAAAAGTATTTTCCTCCTTTGATTATTCTTCTTCTCTCTTCTGATTCTGACATTTTCTTTCTTTCTCTGCAGTCTCTCTTCTGCCTTCTTCTTCTTTGTATCAACGGGTCTTCCTCTTCTTCCTTGGTCTTCTTCTTTGGTTTCTGTCTTGGCCTCTCTTCTTCCTTCTCTTCTCTCTTTTGCGAAGGCTTCTTCTTCCTTGGCTCTGCTATACTTCTTCTCATTTTCCTTCGCCTCTTCCTGCTCTTTTCACTGGCTTCCTTCCTTCTTCAATTTTGCCTTTTGCTTCCTTCTCTTCTTCCCTTTGCTAGCAGCGGCTAAGTGTTTGCTTCACTCCTTCCTTCCCTGCACAACCACAGCAAGGTACAACAAAACCTAACCCCTCTACGCGTCTCTCTCTCTGTAAACCACCCTCAGAAAGCTCTCCCAGAGTTGGGTTAACGGGTCGGATCGCGTGCCCGTGACCAGGCGCACCGGTGTGTGGGTGATGCGCGAGGTGTGCTCAAGGTCGGGTTGGATCGTTCCAGATCCGCATGGTGAAATCGCGGATGAGGCACCGTGAAATTGGTGAGGGACCTCACCCCAACTGCTTTAGGAGGCGAAGAGAAGATATGACAAAATCAATTTAAACCACACCAGCGCCTTGTAGGTTACCGATGTGGGACTATTAGTCTCGGCCTTCTCTCGCGCGCGCCCGCAGAACTCTCTCCTTCAACTGCCAATGCTGCGGACTTCGTTACATTTCTCGCTGGACCAGATATCTTTGCAATGCCTCCCTGAGTGAGCTGCACCTGGAGCCTGGCCGTCCTGAAGCCTGGAGCGAGCTTGGAGCTTCTTCAAGTCGCCGTCAATGGCGGCAGGGGCTATGAATCTGTCAGACACGAAAATGGACTCACGGCCTAATCAAATCACCGGGGAACCTTCGCCTTGTCACGGCGAAGGTGAAGAGCAAGGTGACAGGCCGCGGGGCGGCCTACTCATGCGTGCCTAGGTCACCCTGTGGCCGGATGGATGGGTGAGTTCGGGGGACCGTTGGGTATGCGTAGCGGGTCTATAGACAGGTGGAGGATACTCAGTGAGCTGAGGCGGAGGTTATGTGATGGTCGGTGAGGCATGTGGGGCTGCGGAGCGATGGGAGCACCTCGCCGGAGGGTGGCCGGAGATGAGGAAGGTGACGGTGGACGGTGGCGGTTGAGGGGTCGATTGAGTGAAATACAGTGAGGAAATGAAAGAGGGGATAGAGGGGAATGATTTTAACCAACTTAAAGGGAAAAAAGGGGTGGAGAGGCGGACAGCCGTATCGACTGTCGCCAGAGAAGATGTCTAGTGGGGGAGGACGGCGGCGATGACGGGGCTGAAGCGGCGTGCGCGGGTGTTACGCGATGTGGAGGAGAATCAAGAAGATGACTCTGTCACTGGTTTTGTGGCAGAGCGAAGAGGAAGGGAAGGGGGGCTCGCCGGAGCTTGCTGGAGCCTTGGCCGGAGAAGAAGGAGAAGAATTTGAGGTGGAAGTTCGGCCAAGTCAAGCTGAAAATGAGCGACCGGGTTTGGGGGTTCTTTTATAGGCATTGGGTCGTGTGTTCAGAGCTTGGAGGGCACGTATCCGTCTCCGACGGCTCGCCGAAGAAGGAAAGTGGGTAGATACCCACATCTCTCGTGCGTTCGCACGAGTGATTGGGTTCACACTAGGGATCAAGACTGGCCTCAGATGGAAGGGAACTCCTCAGAGAATCTCCCTTCCATTTTTGAGAGGGGATCTCGGAGGAATCAGAGAGTATTCCCTGTGTAATCCTCGTCGGAGCAGGATTCTGCCCCAATAATGGTGGAAGGACCTGATTCCAAAGGTGGCGAGGAAGTTAGGGGGCTCTCTGCGATGATTTTCAAAAGATAGGGACGAAATTGTGATTTGGGTGTACTGAATTGCAAAGTAGGTCAAGATGACCTCCCATTAGGACCAAATTTTGGTACAAACATAATTTGGACCAAAGGGATCCAATAGTGAAGTTATATTTTAGGTTTGACCATGTTTGACTGAATATTTTGCATAAAAACCCAAATTAGGTCAATTAATGTGCTAGGACCCTAATCTAGGTCAAACTGGGTTCACAAGGCCAAATTGAGTGTTCTAAACCCTAGGGGATATTTTTCCATGATTTTTGGAGGGTTTACTTGATTTTTATGCTAACTGGAACCTTGTTGATTTAAGCGGGTCTATTTTAGGGTTACCAAATTTTAATTCCTAGATTGCACATGAACCCATTTCTGATTGATTCAACCCACTTTTTATTTCATTTAGACCATTTGACCTATGTTTTGTCTCTGAGAAATCCCATTTATGTACTACAATGGTAAAATTGTAGTTTTAACCTTTATCTGATGTTTTCTTCCCAGAACACTTATTCCTTTATTTAAGCCTTCTACTAGGTTATGTAGGAGCTTTTATTCTCTTTATTGGGTCAAAATGAGCTAGTTATGGCTCATGATGAGGCTCTTATCATACCCCCATGCCTAGCTTTTGCTAGTCCCTTAGCAAAATTTCAAGGTTTTAACCTCCATTCTAGACCCTGAGTGTCTATCAACAATCATGATAAGTGCTTCTCCTTTTCTTTTGTGTTTAGGTCGGAATGCCGACAATAGGCCTAGAGGTATTCAACTACCAACCAAACTCCGGACCTGACCTGCTTTAGCCTCAGTCCTCCGCAAAGGTTTCTAAGGCCCACAGAAACTAACCTAGGGTTTGTTGGATTCCACGGTTAAAGCACCCGTGCTTGAGACATTCTTAACCTAAGTTCAGTTTGTAGTGCATTTTTGTAAGAGAGATAGAGGATTTATTTGTTTGGAGAACTTTTCTCTCTCTTTTCTTTTTATTTCTAGCTTCGGATTAGCTTCTCAACATGGTCTGTATCGGATTCCTTGTCCCCAGCATCAATCCTCAAGGGTCCCTGGCTTTAAAGATTTCGAGATAATCCCGCCCATGGCAACCCCCAGAACCCTGGCTTTCGAGATTTCGAGATAATCCCGCCAATGGCATTCCGTGGCCAAATTCCGACCCTGGTGATCGACATTTCGTGATAATGCCGCCCATGGTATCTAAACCAGCAGAGTGCTTACATGCCCCCAGTAGGATATTTAAATATCCTAAGAGACAAGCACCGAGGAGACGATATGTTGTTACACATCTTCAAGGGGAATTTCCCTCCTCTCCGCGCTGGGAACTCGTCCAAATCAACTTGTGTTGATTGGCCGCTCCTAATCTAGGTGCCTTTTTCAGAACATTAAACACTTTTCCGTGGTTTGGATATTTATGCGCACTGAACCAGACAGTGTGTGAATTTGGGGTGCTTAGGTTATCGAATCCCGCAAACCAGAGGTCAGTTAACGAGGCTGAATACTTCCTAACCCTTAGACCTTATACTTAAGCTTCGCATTTTCCCCAACCTCTTGAGGATTATCCAGATTTTAGCGGATAGGTGAATTTTTAAGCTAAAGAGTCTAGCCCAAGAGGCCTAAGATCAGCGTTCCCGCTAATCTCTTGTTATGTCTCCTTAGCACTTTTCTTTTATTTCTTTTCTTGATCTGGTCTAGAACTTCAATTAATTCTTAATCTTTTACTAATGACTATTTCTTTTTATTTTTCATTTTGTGCTCCTTTTGTCATTTTTTGCTCTTTTTCTTCCCCTTATGATTATGTGGCTCACAAAATTTCCTCCCTCCCCCCCTTTTTTTTTGTTCTTTTTCATAATTTTTCAATTTTTTTTTGCATTTTTGACATATGTAAATTTTTTGTGTGTGAGAATCCTTCTGATTTTTTCTTGGTTCTGTATGTATGCACTTTATCACCCCCCCATGCCTAAGTTTTGCAATGTCCTCATTGTAAACGGAGGGTGTGAAATAGTGTTGAGGTCAGGGACTTAGAATAGGATACATCGGGTGGGTGAATGGGTTGAAAATGACTGATGCGGATGATTTCAAGCTCTGATACATGTACCAGAGGTGGGATCAACTGTCTAAGGCTGAACTCAAGTTGCAATAGACGTGGAGTACAAACGGATCATCAGACGGGTCTCTATTTTTGGGATGACGGGTTGGCTCCAGTTAGGTGCTAAACTTAATGCCTTCAACCGAGCGAAAAATGGGGTGGAGAGGGAGTGGTCAAATCAGCGTAATTTTGTAAAACAAGCACCTTGATTAAGAGCCTGGTTAGTCCAACTAGGTGCTTGTTAAGATCAGTAGGCTGATGATGCAGCCCAAACCCAATAAGTCTGGTGGGTTGATAGATGTAGATCAACAGATGCGGAACCCACCATATGTAGTGAAGTTCAAATGGATATGGAAGTGAAAACTCGGGTTTAGGCTGAGTCGAATCATCCTAGTCAAAGTAGGGTTCCAAAAAATAATCAATGTAAGGTGTGGAATCCCTACAGGGGTGATCAAAGAATGTTGGCTCCTATTTTTCGATCTGATCAATGCCCTATACCCGGTATAGATATGGAGTTGAATCATCTGCAAACAACTCAGTGAGAGGTGAATTAGAATATAAATTGAGTCCGGTTGCGGGTCGAGGTAGAGAATGGGTTTTGATTGCTTCTGTATAAGTGGAGTAGGTGGTTTCAAAGAAAATTAGCTTATTATAATCAGGAAGCAGATTTTCTCCGATGTTATGGTCAGATTCGAAATCGCGGAGAGTTTGCGAAAATCAAAGTTTGAATGAGATTCAAGATCATGAGTTCCACCACCATAGAATAAATCATATGTTGTAGATTCAGCAGCCTAACTGGGGTCTAGCCTAAATGTGAATTCTGAGCTTAAAAAGGTGTCCCTATTTGGTAGAGGCTCAGGTTCTAAGCTAGTAGGGCAGACCCAATTGAAACCCCACTCGTCCAACTCCTCAGTTTCTATGTCATAGATTGGCATGACTTCTGAAAAATTGATTAGTTCCTCTGAGGAGGTTGGCGAGGGATATTCATCAAATAGAGGCCCAAAATCATATTATTCATTGAAAGATTGATCTTCTTAATCTGGGGCCTTGAAATCTTCAAAATAGATTTCAGATCTAGGTTCTAGGCTTAGGCTGTGGGTTGAATTACTAGAATCTAGGTCTGAATAACCTTCGAGGGTCACCTTATCAGGATAAGGGATGGAATTTATACCCTCGAGAGGTTCAATTCTACTCTCATGCTTGCAGGAGTTTTGGGATGCTAGAATGGGCTCATCATGGTATTTTCCTACATTTGGAGCTTCCCAACCTTCTTCAATATCAGGCACATTATACTCCATCTGGGTTGGGAATCCACAACCATTTTGTGCCTCAAACCCGAGATCAGATTGATCCTTGATGTTGTCCCAAGATAGTTCATCCTCTGTTTTGGTATATACGGGTACTTCTAGTCAATAACTTGTTTTACTAATCTCATTATCTCTTCCCATTTTTCAAGACTATCTTGGTGTTGTTTCCAAAGTCAAGGATTTGTCATACATTGAAGGTATTCAAGATTGTGTAGTTTTTCTATCTCAATGTATCCAGTAATGAGCAAGTCACGGGTTGATCCTTTTGTGGCTTCTGCTAATAGTACTTGGGCACAAGTTATGATAAAGGTTGTGGTTGTTGGGACATCAACCTGAATGTTTCCCACTGGTGTTGAGGTTTCTTCATTTTCATAGAATTTCAAGGCATCCTCAATCATTTTATCTCTCATGGATCTCCGATATTCAGGTTTCTTGAAGGTAGTCCTAGGTGGTTTGGCTGCATATTTGGATCAGGTGGTGGAATCTAGATGTAGAATCAGAGTTTGAATCAAGATCAAGTTATGAAGCGATCAGATCTGAATAACAAGTCCCACTGAAAATGTGTGTGTGTGCTCTAAAGAGAAAAGATGAGGGACTGGAGATGTTTTTTAACCAATCAAGACACCCAAAGATGTTTAGGTGACTATGGAGGTTCGGGGTAGATGGTACCCCTGGATCAGAAGATCGTCCACCTAAGAATTACCTGGGCAGCCAGAAAGGGAGAGTCCCGCAAAGACCCCTACACGGTAGAGCGTCCCCACGGGTTACAGGGTTTCCCCCACCTGACCTCTCTTGTCACTAAGATTCCAGGTAGACCAGAATGGGGACCTTGACCTCTTAAGTCTACCACTTTTATTTCAAAGGTGCTTTAGGGTTCTCACTTGAACTTTAGATATTTTGATGTTGTGACCTAATTTAGAGGTTGGTTGACCCAAGGGGTCAACTTCACCTGACCTGTCCTATAGATGGCAGAATGATTCTAGGTTTGGAGCCTAGTGATCACCCTGATTCGACTCCCAGGTTATTAGGTCCAAAATTTTAAGATTCAAGTGATTTTAGAGCTTCTTTTTTTCTTAGGGTTTGTCTTGTTAAGATCTCTTCAATCAAGGTCTTGGGTGACACACTGATGCGGGAAGGTTATTTCCTTTTATGCAGGCATGTGTGACTAACACTTCAAGACCCTACTGTAGAAACCCTAATTTGGTTCTATTTCCAATCCTCTTTTTCTTTTTGAAAAGGTTCTCTTTGGACTGAAAAACAAGAAGTGTGTTGTCCGTAGAGATTAAGCATGATTTCTATTAGGCACATGAATTTGTGGGATAGAATATAAAAAAAAATTGCTCCAACTTCAAGAAGACTTGAAAAATTTTTGCAAAATCAGGAAACGTTTGCCTTAAAGATGATGATTACTATAGAAAGAAGGCAATTGATTCCTGAATTGATTTCTTCCTTTTGTCTTTCAAAGCTTAGGGGATAGTTTAAGGAAGAAAAGAAATTACCTGCCCTGGAGTGGTTGAGTTGCAGGAGGGATTTTCGTGAAATACCTGCAAGATCAAAACAAAGCAAAGTAGGGCAAGTTAGTGTTTAATATGATAAAAAGAATGTAGAGCTAGTGATAAATTGTGCGTTGCTCCTCGGAACGGTGCCATTTTGTTGATCGCAACTGGCTCGATCGTGTTTTAACAGTTATTGCATCTAAGTATATGTGATCAAGCATCGTCAACAAATAAAAGTTTTTATTACTCGAAAATTGGAGTATCCGAGGTCGAACATAGGGAGCAATCGGAATTTACTACTAATCTCAAATGTAATTGAACACTCTAATTTACTCAAAAGTTTAATTCAAATGCATTTAAAAAGTAATCCAGGCAAAAGAGTAAAATTGTGATCAGACGTCTTAAAAGTATTTTCCTCCTTTGATTATTCTTCTCTCTTCTGATTCTGATAGTTTCTTTCTTTCTCTGCAGTCTCTCCTCTGCCTTCTTCTTCTTTGTATCAACGAGTCTTCTTCTTTGGTTTCTGTCTTGGCCTCTCTTCTTCCTTCTCTTCTCTCTTCTACGAAGGCTTCTTCTTCCTTGGCTCTACTATACTTCTTCTTCTCTTTTTCCTTCGCCTCTTCCTGCTCTTTTCACTGGCTTCCTTCCTTCTTCATTTTTGCGTTCTTCTTCCTTCTCTTCTTCCCTTTGCTAGCAGCAGCTAAGTGTTTGCTTCTCTCCTTCCTTCCCTGCACAACCACAGCGAGGTACAACAAAACCTAACCCCTCTACCCACACCCGCACGTCTCTCTCTCTCTGTAAACCACCCTCAGAAAGCTCTCCCAGAGTCGGGTTAACGGGTCGAATCGCGTGCCCGTGACCAGGCGCACCGGTGTGTGGGTGATGTGCGAGGTGTGCTTAGGGCCGGGTTGGATCGTGCCAGATCCGCGTGGTGAAATCGCGGATGAGGCACCGTGAAATTGGTGAGGGACCTCACCCCAAGTGCTTTCAGAGGCGAAGAGAAGATATGACAAAATCAATTTAAACCACTCCAGCGCCTTGTAGGTTACCGATGTGGGATTATTAGTCCCGGCCTTCTCTCGCATGCGCTCGCAGAACTCTCTCCTTCAATTGCCACGGCTGCGAATTTCATTACGTTTCTTGCTGGACCAGATATCTTCGCAATGCCTCCCCAAGTGAGCTGCACCTGGAGCCTGGCTGTCCTGAAGCCTGGAGCAAGCTTGGAGCTTCTTCGAGTCACCGTCAATGGCGGCAGGGGCTATGAATCTATCAGACACGAAAATGGCCTCGCGGCCTAATTAGATCACCTAGGAACCTTCGCCTTGTCACGGCGAAGGTGAGGAGCAAGGTGACAGGCCGCGGGGCGACCTAGGCGTACGTGCCTAGGTCGCCCTGTGGCCGGATGGATGGGTGAGTTCGGGGGACCGTTGGGTATGTGTTGCGGGTCTATAGATGGGTGGAGGATACTCAGTGAGGTGAGGCGGAGGTTATGTGATGGTCGGCGAGGTGTGTGGGGCTGCGGAGCGATGGGAGCGCCTAGCCGGAGGGCGGCCGGAGATGAGGAAGGTGACGGTGGACGGCGGCGGTCGAGGGGTCTATTGAGCGAAATACAGTGAGGAAATGAAAGAGGGGATAGAGGGGAATGATTTTAACCTACTTAAAGGGATGAAAGGGGCGGAGAGACGGACGGCCATATCGACGGTCGCCGGAGAAGAAGATGTCCAGTGGGGGAGGATAGCGGCGACGATGGGGATGAAGCGGCGTGCGCGGGTGTTACGTGACGCGGAGGAGAATCAGGAAGATGACTCTGTCACTGGTTTTGTGGCAGAGCGAAGAGGAAGGGAAGGGGGGCTCGTCGGAGCTTGCTGGACCCTTGGCCGGAGAAGAAGGAGAAGAATCTGAGGTGGAAGTCCAGCCAAGTCAAGCTGAAAACGAGCAGCCAGGTTTGGGGGTTCTTTTATAGGCATTAGGCCGTGTCTTCAGAGCTTGGAGGGCACGTATCCGTCTCCGACGGCTCACCGGAGAAGGAGAGTGGGTAGATACCCACATCTCTCGTGCGTTCGCACGAGAGATTTGGTTCACACCAGGGATCAAGACTGGCCTCAGATGGAAGGGAATTCCTCAGAGAATCTCCCTTCCATTTCTGGGAGGGGATCTCGGAGGAATCAGAGAGTATTCCCTCTGTAATCCTCGTCGGAGCAGGATTCTGCCCCAATAATGTTGGAAGGACCTTATTGCAAAGGTGGCGAGGAAGTTAGGGGGCTCTTTGCGATGATTTTCAAAAGATAGGGACCAAATTGTGATTTGGGTGTACTGAATTGCAAAGTAGGTCAAGATGACCTCCCCTTAGGTCCAAATTTTGGTACAAACCTAATTTGGACCTAAGGGATCCAATAGTGAAGTTGGATTTTAGGTTTGACCACGTTTGACTAAACATTTTGCATAAAAACCCAAATTAGGTCAATTAATAAGTTAGGACCCTAATCTAGGTCAAACTGGGTTCACAAGGCCAAATTGAGTGTTCTAAACCCTAGGAGATATTTTTCCATGATTTTTGAAGGGTTTACTTGATTTTTATTCAGATTGGAACCTTGTTGATTTAAGCGGGTCTGTTTTAGGGTTACCAAATTTTAATTCCTAGATTGCACATGAACCCATTTCTGATTGATTCAACCTACTTTTTATTTCATTTAGACCATTTGACCTATGTTTTGTCTCTGAGAAATCCCATTTATGTACTACAATGGTAAAATCACAGTTTTAACCTTTATCTCATGTTTTCTTCCTAGAATACTTATTCCTTCATTTAGGCCTTCTACTAGGTTATGTAGGGGCTTTTATTCTCTTTATTAGGTCAAAATGAGCTAGTTATGGCTCATGATGAGGCTCTCATCACTTACCCAAGCTCCACACATTCCACATCTCACCCCTTCTCACATCCCAAAGAGACAAAATTTGCATATGACCTGTGCTAAGTATAATCATTATTCTAAGGCTTTCTATGGTTCAACGTGGAATTATACTTATCCAAATCATTACCCCACTGAAAATGTCTCCACCTGTCAGGAGCAATTGTAAAATTCCTCTAATTGGAGGAATTATCCGGCTCAATCCTGGACCAATCCGGTTCCTCACCAACAACAAAACCCATTTGGAGGGCATGGTTCAAAATCAACTTAGTAATCTGGGCCATCTCAAGAAGACATCAATGCCTAGATGTTGAAAATCCTGCAGGATATGTAAAGAAAAACAACAGAAATAACCCCTACTATTAATAATCTTAATGATCAATTTGGGGTTATTTCAAACTAAAGACCTGCAGGACACTCACCATCCCAGCCCACACCAAACTTTGTCAATCATAGGAACCAACACCTAGGTGGACACTAACATCAAAACCACACTGTTCATCCTTCCATTAACTCAATATCTCAGCACCAACCTGGTTTCTATCAACATCAGGCCCCCCCACCTCCTCCCAGTGATAACCAAATTGCATATGCAGATATCTTGAGGAGTGGGAACACCTCCACTAATTTAGGGCCTTCAAATCAAATTGATGAAACCCACTCTCAGCCTTTGCAAATCAACTCTCCTAACCCCACTCAGGAAGAAGAAAAAGAAATCCCAAAAGCACTTGATTTAAATCCTACTTCTCACTCTCAAACACTGCAATCCAATCTTTTTGATAAAAAATCAGAGCCCTCTCACCAAGATCTTTTGGACTTATTTGGGCAAGTCGAGAGGAATATCACCCTCTTAGATGCCACCCCTACCTTTGCTAAATTTTTGAAAGGAAAGTTTACTCCAATAGGGGAGGTTCAGAATCTAGGAAGGGTGGCCCTTTTTAAGACAACAAGCTTAGTTGTTTAGAGCAAGCTGCCTCTCATGAAAAAGGACCTGGGCGCACCTCTCATCTTAGTTGTCATAAATGACACCACCTTTTTTCACACCCCTCTCGACTTAGGTACCTCCATTAATATCATTCCCCCAGTCATATTCGAGGAATCTCGATTCCGTGATTTTAAACCTACTAAGGTTCAATTTCAATTGGGAGATCGATCTACCATTCAATCATGGGGAATCATTGAGGATCATATTGTCAAGGTCTGGAATTGTCTAAATCCAGTAAATTTTTTGGTCCTTGACATAGAGGTACTTGTAGCTCCCACTAACACCATTCTTGGAAGACCCCTTCTGATTACCGCAACAGCTAATATCAACTCTCACTCCGGGAAAATGAATATAAGTTGCGGTAACCAGATTTTCTCATTAGATTTATTTCAAGCTTCCAAGAAGTCCATTGATCATAAAATTTTCGAGGTCATTGATAATGCAATGGAAGCAATTTTTGAGAAATCTTTGTTGATCAAATCCTAATCAGCTTTGACCACTATGGATCTAGATTTTATTGATTCCTATTCTAAGGATGATTTTGTGGTCTGAGACTTTTTAGATCAACTAGGGTTTGACTTTTACTCTTTCAATCTTCCTGATTTTTTGCCGAAAACATCCACACTAACTTCACCCACCCTACATCTCATTGACTCCTTTCCCCTCCCTTTCCATTGGACCTATCACCTAACCCACCAGAGTCTGGCATTTTACATGCACTTAAACCATGACCAGATCCAGGTCATTCTTCCATTTTTCCATTTCATTTTGATCATGATTTCTTTGCCATTCATCTTTTTAGGGATCTTGAGGAAAACACATTTCTTGAAGACATTCAAGCATCCAATTAATTAGATGATTTTCCATCTTCTGTACATACCTTCACGCTTGGCTGAATGGCATTAAATATATACTACTGGATGGGAGGTAATCCATCATTTTTCCTACTTTCCTTTTTCCTTTCTTTTTTGAGGCTTTGACCATCCTAAACCCAACCGCCATTCACTAAGGTGATCCCTTTTCTCTCCTAATGCATGAGGACATTGCATATCATAAGCATGGGGGGTGTTTTTAAAATTTTGATGATCGATTTAGGATTTTCAAAACCTAAAAACATGCATTTTTTCTTTAGTCATTTTCTTTTCCTACTTGCATACCCAAAAAATAATAATAATAATAAAAATGTTGAAAACTTTTTGGGGAAAAATTTCAAATCGAGACTAAGATTGACAACTCACTCTTGGTACAATGGGATTTTATCATTAACAAACTAGGGATAAGAATATGGATCTGATCATTAGAATTTCAGGGTCTTTCTTTAGACTAGATCAGATGTCCTCCAAAATTCCACCTGAACTCATGATAGTTCAAGTGACTTGATCCTCTTTTGTAATATGGAAAGTATCTGGCTTAGTTTCTGATTCAAAAACTTACTTTTCTTGCGGAACTTCCCATGTCAAATTTCACACACAAGCCAACACCTAAAAAACTACTAAAAATCAGAAAAACCCCTTGCTTGGCCTTAGTAAAAGTCTGAAGCAGATCATTGGTTTGAGTTCCCACTGCAGGGAAGGAGGAAAATGCCTTCTTTGAGGATGAGATGTCAACATGTTACCGCCTCGATGCTGCTCCATATCTATATTTCATATCTTTAGATGGAGCATTAAAGTGCATTTTAGCAGCTCAAGTGTCTTGGACAGTTCTCTACCTAGAGTGTCGAAGCAAGAGCTCGAGTTTGCTTGGAGTGCCCCTTTACACCGCATTGTTTATTGGGGTTGTGAGCTCCTAGGTGGTGTCATGGACAGTGCTATCCCGAAGTACTGGTGCAAGAGCCCCTTCGAGGATTGGTAACGAAAATGATGATCCCGACACATCTGTTGTAAGACTAAGTTAGAAATAAGCATGGGGGACAAAAAAAAAAGTTTTAAACCAAAACATGCCCTTATAAATGTTGGCTTTTCACAAGCACAGACACAAGGTTTTAAAGGTTATTGCAAGTTGCGAATCAGATTCAAGAGCCAGAAAAATTCTAAAAATAGAAATTTCAAGTCACCTTAATTAACAAGGGGTTTATCTGCAATTTTCTGGAAGATATATTGATCCTGTTTTGTCAAACTTTTGGATCCAAAAGTAAATCCCAATGTTTATCTTTAACAAATCCTGTACCTCCTATGTTTAAACCAACCAAGGTCCCTTAATCTTTTACTCCTCGAAAGTCAAAAAAATTAGATTTCCCAAAAATTCCATTTTGTAAAAATTAAAGTTTTTACTAAGTGACTAGCAAAACATAAGCATGGGGGTGTGATAAGTGCCAGTTTATCATCATTCTTATGCATTAAAACAAACCTAGCTCTTAGGATTTTGCTCTACAAATGGGTTTTTGGGCTACATTTAGGCATTAATTAAGTTAGGCATGCTTTGCATTTTTTATTATCTTTTTAATGTGTCTTTGTGAGTGTTAGGGATAAACAGATTAACAGATTCCTAGAACCCTAACACTCAGGAAGGCAATAGGTGAAGGAGAAGCTCAAACTAGCTTGAACTCAGCTTGATCCAGCTCACCATAGCAGGAAAACAACTCACTTGGATTAGGGTCAGCTCATCCTAGCTCCATTCAGCTCATCTCAGCTGAATGGTAGCTCAAGAGAGCTCATCTTAGCTCACCCTAGCTCAAGTCAGCTCAGATCCAGCTCAACTTAGTTGAGCCTAGCTTATCTCAGTTCCCATTAGTCCACAGGGAGCTCTAGCTAGCTCAGCTGAGTTGACTGGAGTTCACCCCAGCTCAGGTTCAGGTACATCCAGCTCCACTGAACTCCAACCAGTTGAAGATGATCCCATTCCAGCTCAGGAAGCTCAAGTCCTGCTCTGGGGGACTCAGCTTACTCAACTTAGTTGAGCTAAGCTACCTTAGCCACCTCAACCAGCTCTATTTTCCTCGAGAGCACCAGACCCAGCTCACCTTAGCTCACTTTAGTAGAAGCCAACTCACTTTAGCTTGGCTTAGCAGCTAGCAAAGAACTAGCATGCTAAGCCAGCTAGAGTAGCCCACGCTAGCCTCTTCAGTAGCTGCTAGCTCCATTTAAAGGTCCAGACTTCTCCTCCTCAGCTCCACTCTTCAAACCCTAGCTCACATTGCCTCCTCCTCTACTCCATAGCTAGCTAAGCTAGCTTAGCTTAGCTTAGCCTAGCTAGCATCCACCTCCCTGGCACCAAAAACCTAATACTAACTCCACCTACATAGCCTTCCACTCGAAGTCCACCTAAGCCTACTTAAGCTTGCTCCACCCTACTCATTTTGGCACCACCACTTCACTACCTTTCACCCCTCAACTAACCACCAAAAGACAGCAAAAGTTGGTGCCAAAACTAACCCTAACCACCTCCCTTTTGGTGCCAACTTTCATCCCCTTTATCCACCTTATACCTACCCACATAACCCATCCTAGCCATCCACATACCCCCCATCTAAACCCTAAGGTGGCAACACCTAATAGCCTTTTGGAAGGTGCATTTTGGCACCAATTCTGAAGGGCACCAAAGCCATAACTACCCCCATTAGCACCCCTTAGGTGGCGCCATTTATCCTTAGCCCTAGGATCCCCAACTACCCCCCAATATCCTATCCTAGCCATCCATTCCAAGTGCCACCTATGCCCCCCTTCCTACACTATATATGCCCACCAAACTTCCCACATTTTCTTCATCCTCTATTGGTGTATTATTCTACCTATACCCACCTACACCTACGGCCAAGAAGGAGTAGAGAAGAAGATTAAGGGGGCACATCACCTGCCCCTTTGGTACCTTCTTCGCCCACTCTCTTCAAGTTGTGCCACACCAAGGAGGAGGGCTATTCTACTTCGAGGAGGATGGCCAGGCAAAGGAGAAGGACCTAGGGTGGACGTCCACCCTTGGAGAAGGAGAATTGAAGGTGGTAGCTACCACCTTGGAGGACACCATTACGGAGGAGCATAGCAAGGATGGAGAAGGAGGAGCCCTTTTCAAGCTTAGGAGCCACTAAGCTTGGAGCAAGGAGTTTCCCCTCTTCACCAACAATTTAGGAGGATTTGTGTTTTATTTTATTTGTTGCAATTATCTTGTAGTAGAAGCATTCCTCAACTAGGGTTTGTAAAACATTTTTTCTCCTTGAGTAAAGTTGCCTTTTCTTAATTATTTTCTCTCTAATTACTCTAGGTTCCCACCTACCTAGGTGAGCTTAGAGAGAGGAATTACTTGTTACTTAGGTTCTAGTTTAGTAAATTTAGGTGTTAGCCATCTTCCCACCATCAATTTTATGTTGCTTTAGTTATTTCAAAACAAAAATTAAATATTTTAAGACACCAAAAAGAAAGTTGATTTCCATTTCTATGCAAGGGATTTTGATTTGCAAACTTGCCTCCTTGGATAACCCTAGATACCTCACTATCTAGGTTTTATAAATTTTAAATGCGAATCTATTTTTGTGTGTTGCAACTACTTAAAACCCCAATTTAACAAACTGTGCAAAAGTGCGATCAGTAGGCTACTAGAGCTTAAGAATAGGTGGGAGTAGAGTAGGTAGAGATGAAGAGGAAGGGGAGGTGTAGGGGTCCTTTTATAGTGAAGGGAAGAAGGGCTTCCCGCGCACTGGCAATTAGTGATAGCTACAAGCATCAATAAAGACCCGCCTTGGCTGTCGATGAAGATCCATTCCATTGTTGGCGCATGCATCACACGCCCGTGACTCCTGCGCCATGTCACGTGTGCACACCTGTTGGCACTGCCTCACACGTCCGCATGCACTACGGTACTACGACTGCTGCTCCACGTCAATTGCTTAATTGGAGGGGCCATGGGGATTTGAACCAGCACCCCTTACTTGGTGGTCGGGTGCCCAACCAATGCACCAAGCCATCCAAATGGTTGAGAGGACATCTTAGGGCATGCAGTGGAGGAGGGCTCTTAGCCATTGGATTTGCATCCAGCGACTGAGATTACTAGTTGGATACCCCTTTGGAAGGATGTCGAGTGACATTGGGCACTCCAGATGGTGCCACATGGCATCATCTAGACAGTCCACTTTTCCTTGCTTGCAGAGGATGCCACGGTGCTCGGATCAAGGTGATTTCCACGTTGACAGATTGTGATTATCGCTCCAGATCCATTAGTATGGTCGGATTTCTCATCCAAAGCCCATAAAGATGTTTCATTGCCTCCTTACCATAAATGTCGAAATTACTATACAATATACACAAATTATCCTAAATGCAATGTAATGCATGTTATGCACTATTTATACTTATAGAATGCAATGCTAGGCTTAGGAACTATCATAAATACATATTTTATCATGAATTTATGCGTGTTTATCATGCCCCATGCTTACTTTTTGCTAGTCCCAAGCAAAATTAACCTAAATGCTATGTATAAAAGTACAATTAGGATTTAATCACTTAGACATGATTTGTTGGTTACTTTAGAAACATTCAACCCATGACCTAGTTGCAAAAACTCGACAGTTCCTGGGTGTCTATCAAAATACAGACCGCCCAAGTCCTCACCTTATTTGAAAAGGGAAGATACATTTTATTTTTGTTTTTCTTCTTTTCTTATTTTTTTTGAATTTTTTTCAGTTTAGGGTTTTGGGGTAGCTTTCTGTGGCTACCCAGCCTGCCCAAGACTCGAAAAAGACCTTAAGTGCTAAGCATCTTGTGAAAAGAGTGAAAGACTCACTAGGCGGCCGTTAAAACAGGCTTCAGGTTTCTATGACCCTAGGTGACCTTAAGAGTTTCTGCTTAAAGGTTTATCTTTCCGAATGGTAGCTATCTCCCTACTTTTAAAATTTTTTTATGAGGTCAACACAAGGGCGAATCCAGTGTATATCTTCCTAGTTTATTCTACTTCCCTACTTCTTCCTTAAGTGTTTTGGGAATTATTTGTGCATTTTTGTGAGCTAGGCTCTGGACAACCAGCCAATGTGCTGTTACCCACAGCAACTTGCCAGCCATACTCGTGTGATGTGGTTTAATTTTTTATTTTCTCCTTTGCCTTTTTTTTCTTTTTTCTTTTCATTTTAAGTATTTCTTTTTTCTCTTTTTTTCTAAGTAGGTGGCTTCCCTAATCTAAGATTTACCTAAAAGCAATAGATTAAGAATGGTCATGTAGCTAGGCTCTGGACAATTGGCTAATGAGTTGTTACCCACGACAACTTGCTAGCCATACTACCCTAAACAGTTCAGTAGCTACCCAATTTTCATAAAAATCACCAAAAAGTGGGTCATTGCAAATAGTGTGTAGATGCTTAGACAAAGTCCCCTCAAATCAGAGGGTGGGTTGAAAAGTCATGTACTTTCCACCCCAATTTATTTACCAAATTAAAATAAAATTGACTTGGCAAGAACTCAAGACCAAGTCCACATTCAAGTTGACACCCGAGCTAATTAATCCCGAGGACCTGAAGAGTCTAATTATTTAGGTCCTATCGTATCATTTCCTAAAGTTAACAACTTCCAAATGTCTAAGTTCTCTTCTCTTAATTTCTTTTCTTCTTTTTTTTTCTTTTTTTAAAGAAAATAAAATAAATAAATTCCACGAAGTTAAAAAAATGATTTTAGGATTAATTATCCACCCCTCCATACCTAAATGATGTGATGTTATTGTAAAAATAGAGACATGAAAAGGGCAGAGTAAGCAAAATATCACCAGAATTTTGTGCCAATCCGATCAACTACGTAGAAAGAAGAGAGTATGCACACACGCTAAGTTTAATGCCTTCAGCTAAGCATAATATATTTACAAAGAAGAGTTTGAGAATTCACAAGTGCAGGTCAGAATCAAAATAAAAATATTGATCCTCAAACCTGCTGACAGAAGATGTCCACAGATGTGGACCAAGTTGTGATGCAAACCCATGCCCCAAGGTCGAATAGTTCTAAGGTTCTAGATGAAAATCACCCAAAACTTGAGATTATTGATCTTGCAAGGTTGAGCTTGCAGTTTGGTAGTATGCAACCCAAGACAAAAGTGCTGTACAATGGGTAGATATGGTTCAATAGGTTTGAATGTCCTTTTAGATTTCAACTCAAAAAGATAATCAATGATTCTGAGTTTGGGTTGCACGTGAAAGATATCTTAAAGGTCCGCGTAGAAAGTAGGTGATTTCAGGTCAATAGGAACCCTTAGATTCAAAATTGTATTTCCCTCAGAAGTAGCTTCCCAGATTTTAACTTCTAAATTCCTATCCTCTAAAATCAATGTTTCCAAGACCTCCAAATCGTTGTACACCCCATCAAAATTACCCAAGTCCAATAATTGTGGCTGAATCAGGATTGACTTGGGCATACTAATTTCCAAATCAAAATCAATCCCTATGGGATGTGGTTGAGGGATGGGGCTACTAATTGGATCTTCAGGATTCAAATCGTCTAAGTTAGCCCCAACATGATCACAATCTTCAATGATCAGGCTATCAAATGGTTCGTCATGCTCCTAGAGCCCATTTGTCTCACTAAAATCATCTTCCTTAAGCTCAAGTGAGACTTCACCTAAGGATTCCTCACCCTCACAATCAAAGAATTGTTGATCCTCATTTAAATATGTCTGAAGATCATATGTCATTTCCTGGTTTAAAGTGACATTTTTCCTCTTTCCCTGGTTCTGGGATCTTCGGTGAAGTAATTCGTTCATCCTAAATTGGTTGCTCTAGACCAATCTAGTCATCTCTGATTTCAGAACATACATCTCTCTCGACAAGTGCCTTAGCGAGTTTAGACTTGGGCTCTCTTGAAGGGGGTTCATCTTGAGAATCATCCCAATATTGAACTAGAGCAACTACAAATTTCATCCTCAACCTCGATAATTTCCCAAGTAGAAACTCACCTAGGTCTCTATCCCTAACATCTTGGAGCAAATCCAATGGAGAACTATTGAGTTCATCAATCATTTTGATCATAGGCTCCAATGCTTCAATGCATGGTGTTGGCTGAGATTCTAAAGATTGTATAGTGCTCCTTATGTTATCCAACACCCTATCCTGGACCTGGTTCACCTGAACCAAATGGTTCAGTTTAGGGTTGGGTGGGTTTGGATTCAATCTAGGGGAGTCAAGATATTGAGCTCCTCCCTGATAATATGCCATTTTGAGTTGTCTAAAGAATGGTGGTGACCTATGTTCAGCATAATCCTGGGGAGGGTAAGAGTTACAATCATCATATCCTTCATGATTGTAGATCGGGCTGGTTTGATCATCAAAGGATGGAGATCTATAATCATTATAGCTCTGGGAAGGATAGTAACCATAGTCTTGTTGTCCAGGGTTAGGCCCTGGACACTAAGGTCTGTATTCATATCCCTAATCGAAGTTATCCTGGCTAGTGGATGGGTAATTATAAGTTGAGTCGGGATAGTAGTCATCTTGGGTATAAGTGGTGGTAGGAGGGTAGGATGGGAAATGAGTGTAAGATGTGGAAGGACACATGGTAGAATAGGTGGGGAAATCAGAAGAAAGAAAGGAGCCCTGCAATACAACCAATCAACCCTATCCTTAGTTGGGTTAGTTTAAAGACTTACAGACTCCCAGGACCCAACTTGAGATTATAACTGATTTGGTCTATTTGTATCCAGTCAATCCAACCAGTTAGGAGGGGCTTGGGAGAATGTTCTTCCTTTGGCTTGCACCTTCGGTTCCTAGTGTACCCCTAAACTATGGTCGTTTGGTGCTACTCCCCAAGCTAGGCATCAGATGGACCAGTAGAAGCTGATTAATCAAAAGCAATCTCAATTTGAGCCTCGAAGAATGAATCAATCCTTAAGGCCAACATCTATTCAATTTTAATTAGGCTTGGGATGATTGTGCTCTTGGAATGTGGTAGGCCCTTTAGATGGGTTGTGCCCTTAATGATCAATTCAAATGTGTCTGCGTGCACAACCAGGGTTTGCAAACAAGGTTATTTGATGATGTCTTTTAGGTTTTAACCTTGTTTAGTAGCCTTTAGGGTTTAATTTTTAGGTTCGTTCAATCAATGTTTCAGTAGAACACTCCAGGTTTTACAAGCACTGGTGATGATATATTCCTTTAAAAATCCAAAATAAAATGTGGAGTGCCTGGTTCAGTCTTAAAAATCAACCCTAAGTGGTAAGCTACTTGATGAATCAATTTTAATTTGAGTGGTGCGGCCCAAATAGCTCAATCAAGTGGCTTGTTGCACCACTTAGTTAAGGCACAAAAAAAGGTGATTAACCTAATATGATTTCTACTCCTTTATGTGTTGAATTGGTGTACTGGTTCCATGATGAGAACCTCATCATGAGCCATAACTAGCTCATTTTGACCCAATACAAAGGATAAAAGCTCCTACATATCTCAAGGAAAAGCTTAACTCAGAGAATTCTGAGTTTGAGAAGAAAACCAGTCATAAGGGGTAAAAGTGCAATTTTACCAGTATAAACTGCATACAGGGTAATTCAGGGACCAAACACAGGTCAAAACAGCTTAATAAGAATAAAAGTGGGATGAGATGATCTAGCAAGGGCTACAGCACTTCCAAGGAACCAAATGATAATCTGTAACCCTAAAACAACCCACTTCAATTCACAAGGTTCGAGGCAAAGTAAAAATAGAATAAACCCTCTAAAACTCATAGAAAAATAATCTCTAGGGTTTAGAACCTTCAATTTGGCCTTTAGAACCCATTTTGACCTACATTGAGAACCATGCCCAATTAATAACTTAATTTGGGTTTTTGCGCAAATTGACCGGTCAAACAAGGTTTAAGATGAAAATAAAATTCACCATCAGATTCCTTAGGTCCTAATTAGTCATGTATAAAAACTTGAGCCTAAGAAGAAACCTCCTTGACCGACTTTACACTTTGGTCCTCATATATTTACTCTTTGGCCCTCAACTTTTGAACCCTCGCATTTTGGCCCCTAACTCTCCTTCGTTCTTTGCAATCAGGTCCCTCCTGCAAAACCCTGCCAGCACCATGCTCCGGCGACCTTGCGCGGAGCATGGCGCCGCGCAGGGTGAGGTGGGGGACCTGGCAAGTATACCGGGGGTGCCCTGCGTCGTCAGCCGTCGCAGGAGCACCCCCATGGTCATTGTAGCCCCCCATACCGGCCGTGCGAACGCACGGACGGTATGGGTTCATGTTCCGACCATTCTCCGGCGAGGGAGACACGTCGTCTCCCTCCGCCTTCCTCCCTGCTTCATCCCTATAAATACCCCCCGCCGCTCCACCGACGAGGGCAGCCTGGATCTGACGGAGAAAACCCCCAGCTTTCTTCTCTTCTTCCTCCGGCAGACGCTCACCAGCTCCGGCGACTTCCTCCCCCTCCACCTCTTCGCTCTGCCGCAATACCAGCAGCAGAGACTTCCTCCCCTGTTCTTCCCGCGCCACGCCGCACCCAGCTGGCGCCTCTCCAGCCCTCTGCTCGCCGCCGCCCCTCTCCCTGAGCATCGTCTTCTCCGGCGACAGTCGATACGACTGTCGCCCTGTTCCTCCCCCTTCGTCCCTGCAAGTAAGTTAGACCTACTCCCCTTCTTCTCCTCTTTCTTTCCCCGCTTTCAATTTAGTCAATTAAACCCTCGACCGCTCCTGTTCACCCTCATCCTCTCCGCCTCCGACCACCCTCCGGCGAGCCGCTCCCATCACCTCAGCGACCCACACGGCTCGCCGACCACCGCAGAACCTCCGCCTCCTCACCCTGATCCTCTTCCGCCCCTCCACTTCCCACCAAACACCCTCTGCAGATCCACCGAACACACCCACTTCCTCGCTCACAGTTTGACCTAGGACGACCTGTTAGCTCCATCTCGCCCCCTGCAGACCCCCTGACCACCTTCGCCGTGCCACGGCGAAGGTCTCCCGCCTGTCTGATTTGGCCGAGAGGCCGTTCTTCTGTGACCAGGTGACTCGCCCGCCGTCGCCATTACTGCGCAGGCAGAGCTGCTTCACCTGCAGGTGCAGGCACGCCTTCGCCCAGGGTTGACTCCCAGGTTGCGCAGGGACTCTCCGCGAAACGTCCCTGGTTCACAGACGGGGCGAGGGCCGCGCGGGAAGCCACGATCGCCCACTGCTCCATCCGCGACGCGCGCTCAATTGGGGTGGGACATTTAGTCCCACCTCGGAACCTCTCGGAGGCGCGCGGACGCATAAAGGCAAAAAGTGCCTTATGCTGTCTGCCTCCTGACCACGGGGTGAGGTCCCTCTCACCCGACCCGACCCGGCCTCGTCCGTGACCACGCTCCGCGGACCTGGCCCGACCCGATTAGACTGACCTGCACTCCTCGCCCACCACGCACGCCGGTGGGCCTGGACCCGGGCCTGACCCGAACCCGATTACCCGGTAGCGCTCTGGGAGAGCTTCCGAAGAGTGATTTCAGAGAGAGAGAGATACGCGGGGGAGGGGGGTAGAGTAGGTTTTTGCCCTCTGATGCTGAACTCTTGAGTGTGCAGGCACAGGTGAAGGACTGCGGAAGAAGAAGAACCGAAGCGGCACTGTAGCATCCGCGGGTGTGAAGACAAAGAAGAAGAAGAAATGAAGAGAAGCAAGAAGCAAGAAAAGAAGAAGAAGATCTGAAGAAAAAGAAAGAAAGAAAACAAGGAAGAACAGAAGACAGAAGAAGAAGAGCATGAGGGGAAGATCTGAAGAAAGCAGAAGAAGAAGAAGAAGAACAGGAAGAACAAAAGCCAAAGAGGAGATAAGACAAAGAGGAAGAAAGAAGAGAAGAAGAAGAAGCCAAATTTTCATCTCTCTCTCTCTCTCTCTTTATTTTTTGTAATAGAACTTGTATATCTCTAGAATACAACTTGCTCCCTGAGTTCGACCTCGGGAACTCTTTCATTTTTTCGAGTAAAAAAAATTTTTATATGAAACGTTGGTAACAACCGGCTTTACTACAATGTTATAACAAACCCGGTTGCCGCCTTACGTCTTCATTTTGGCGCCGCTGCCGGGGAGCAACGGCTATTCTAGAGGTAAACATTCCTGTTTCTTTTAAGTTCTGATAATCTCCTCTCTTTTGTGCAGCTACAGGAACTCAAGAAGACAAGCAACCACACAACCACTCCGAAGACAGGTAAAATCTTTTCTCTCACTATTAACCCCTACACTCTAAAGAGGAAGAAAAGAAAAGAACAAGCAACATAGGGCTAACCTGTCTTCCATACTTAGTAACCATAAAAAGTTGCATGTTTTCAACTCATCACTCCTGCACACTATTAAGGGTATTTAAGGGCTAACACATTCTTGCTTGAGCCCTAATTGCCCAACAAAGAGTTAAATGGACCAAGTAGAGCCAACATAAGGTCAAACATTAGGATTTCAGTAGAGACACACCCCTTAATCAAGAATTGAGGAAATCCAAAAGAGGTGTGCCCAAGCCATTGATTGAAAATAATTAACAAAAAAAATCCTAAACAATTGGCTCTCTCTAAACACTTGAATCCTAAAAGACAGGACCCAAAAAGCTCTCAAAGAAAACAAGAGGTAAAGTTGACCCCTTTGGGTTAACCAACCTTAAATTAGGTCACTCTTTGCACTTAAAAAGACTAAAGTTCAAGTGGAACCTTAAGCACCCTGATCTTAAAATTGGTAGACTTAAGAGGTCAAGATCCCCATTCTGGTCTACCTGGAACCGCAGTGACAAGAGAGGTCGGGTGGGGGAAACCCTGTAACCCGTGGGGACGCTCTACCGTGTAGGGGTCTTCGCGGGACTCTCCCTCTCTGGCTGCCCAGGTAATTCTCAGGTGGACGATCTTTCTGATCAAGGGGTCCATCTGCCCCGCACCTCTATAGTCACCCAACACATTTTTTGGGTGTCTTGATTGGGTCCAGCACCTTCTAAACTTACCTCTCCCAACTGTGCATGTACGGAAGGAGGTCTCTAAGACCACCCTTAAGACCCCCATTAGAAATTCGCTCTCGTCAAGGCCAAGCCTCGACGCCCGTATTTGTGCAGCAACACCCTCACATTATTCTCTCGTCTGATTCAGAACCAAGTTCTTCTTCTTCCCCCATCATGGCTCAGCCAGTTGAGGAAGAAAATAATCTGGAACACCAGCTCCAGCGACTCAATGACCTCTTCCAAAACTTCGTGCACCCACCACAGCGTCCTATGATGCGGGACCACTACAATCCTGCTGCGGTGGCCATTGAGCCTCGAGTCAGAATCCCGATTGGAGGACCTGATTCCGAACTAAAGCCCAACATGATTCATGCTATACCTAAATTCCATGGGCTTAATTCTGAAGATCCCTTCCAGCACATCAAACAGCTAAAGCATCTGGCCCACACTTTTGGATCAGATGCGCAAAATCGGGATATTCTTCTCATGAAGATGTTCTCCTTTTCTCTTATGGACAAGGCCGCCCATTGGTATCAAACTCAGACCCGGCCGATCAACACTTGGGAAGAACTTCAATCCGAGTTTTTGAAAAAGTTCTTTCCCGTTGGTCGGACCAACGCTTTGCGCCATCAGATTACACACTTCACTCAACAATCAGGAGAACCTCTCCATGAGGCATGGGATCGTTTTCAGGATCTCATGAGGAAGTGCCCCCATCACGGAGTTCCTAAATGGGAACAAGTCCAATCTTTTTACCAGGGACTCCGTGAGGACATCCGCCTTTTCGTCAATGCAACCTGCGGAGGAAACATCATGGGTCAACATGAAGACACCGTATGGGAGATTCTCGAAAACATGTGCGAGAACTCCATCAACAATGACTCCATGGGATTATTCGACAGGACGAATACCCACGCAGCGACGAATCTTAAGGGAGCACATGAGACGCAGGGCCTGTCCGCATCAGTCGACCTGGAATTAATGGCCAGTCGATTGGACAAGGTCTCAATCATTGAAAAGAAGGTGGATGAGCTGACTCAGCACTTGCAGCGAGCCACCTCTGCGCGTAACTCCTTTGCACAACCTCCTTCCACACAGGAAACTGTGCAAAACATCCTCCACCGATCCTCCCCTGGGATGGATCCATATCCATCCCCATCTGATTCTTGGACTGGAAGATCATCCGATCCTTTCTTCACCAGCCGGGGGAACTCCATTCCTCCTTTCCCTGATTCTCAGGAGGTTCCTCAGACCTGCGAGGACCTCAACGCCATCCAGAACGACCCATTCTCCAACACTTACAACCCTGGATGGCGAAACCATCCAAATTTTCAGTGGGCGGGAAATTCCCAAACCCAAAGACCACCTTTTCTGTCCCGCCCACAGCCCTCTCATCACTACCAGCCGCCTCAGCCTCGGCCCAACCCTACTTATCCATCAGGGCCAAATCAAGATCAAATGTCCTTAATCCTTCAGACTCTGGCTGACATTCAAAAATCGAATGCGGCCATTCAAAAACAGCACAAGGACGAGCTTACTGAAGTTAAAACTCAGCTGGCCCAGTTGGCAAATTCTCGCCAGCCAGGCACACTCCCTTCCCAACCTCTTCCTAACCCAAATAACGTGCCAACCCAGAAGCGCGTTATGAATCCAAATTTAGGCCACGCTCAATGGATTTATCAGGCCCCCACTGCTCCATCTCCAGACGAGATGGAAGCCTCTACTTCTCGTACGGGATTTCAGCAGCAGCCACCCCTCCTACCAAATCCAAACCAAAATCAGGCCGGATTAAATTCTGTAACAACACGTAGTGGTAAGACAACTCAGGACCCGCATTATCCAAACCAATCCCAGCCTGATAACCATGACCCTAGGATAGTTATCCAAGGTACCGCTGTTCCAGACCCACAACCTGGACCTATCCTAGAGGAACCAACCAAGATCCCGTTTCCCGAGGCCCTGACCAAGGGAAAGAAGACCACCAAACCCGTGGCCCCTGAGGAGGACCTGATCAAGCTCTTTGAGCAGGTCCACATAAACATCCCCTTGATGGATGCAATCCGCCACGTACCAGCTTACGCACGATTTCTAAAGAATATATGTACACCCCAGCGTAAGCCACGAACCAAGGGAGGGAGCCCAATTGTTCTGTCAGAGCAAGCCAGCTCTGTAATCCTTAGTAGACTCCCACCCAAGGCAAAAGATCCTGGAACTCCCCTGATCTCCTGTAAGATAGGTGGTACCCAATTTGATAGAGCATTGTTAGACTTAGGTGCATCTATAAATCTGATACCCACATCCTTACTTGACCATCTGGAAGAATCTGAGCTGAAACCAACCGAGGTGACATTACAATTAGCAGATCGATCTATAAAGTCACCAAAAGGGATTCTCGAGGATGTTATCGTGAGAGTGCGGGATTTCTATTTTCCAGTGGACTTTATAGTCTTAGACATGGATGCACCTGAGAACCCTAGGGATACACCAATCATTCTAGGGAGACCTTTCTTGGCTACTGCTAGAGCCAACATCAGCTGTGAGGAGGGCCAAATAGAGCTTAAGTTTGGAGATCAAACACTGAAAATTGATATATTTAAGGCCCAACAAGGAATTAATTGCGGCGTCATCGAGCAAATTTGTGACATCAAGACTTTGGTTGATGAATCACACCTCCAGAATGACTTGAGTATGCCTCATCAACCACAGAAGGATCTTGACCCGCAAACAGAGGAGTCAAATCTAGATGTGAACAACCCAGTAACTCCCACCCTTGAACCTCACATCTATACTGAACCACCCGCTGCTGCTGAAAACCCCATCCTCGAACTGAAACCCCTTCCTGCTCATTTGAAATACATCTTTTTGGGTTCTAATCAGACCCTTCCTGTGATCATCAATTCCAACCTCAGTCCTGAACAGGAATCCCGTCTGATTGTTGTCCTCCAGCAACATCGCAGAGCCATCGGATGGACCCTCGATGATTTGACTGGAATAAGTCCCTCTTATTGTACTCATCATATCTATTCAGAAGAGGGCACACGACCTTCTCGTGAAATGCAGAGACGCTTAAACCCCAATCTGCAGGAGGTCGTGAAAAAGGAGATCATCAAGTGGTTAGATGCCGGGATCATCTACCCGATCTCCGATAGTCGTTGGGTGAGCCCAATTCAGGTCGTGCCTAAGAAGGCAGGACTCACCACTATAACGACTGAGACCGGAGAAATCATTCCTACCCGATTAGCCAACTCGTGGAGAGTCTGTATAGATTACCGTCGACTCAATTCCTCCACGAAGAAGGATCATTTCCCACTACCCTTCATTGATCAAATTCTCGAAAAATTAGCGGGAAATAGGTTCTTCTGCTTCCTTGACGGGTACTCCGGTTATAACCAGGTGGCAATCCATCCTGAGGACCAAGAAAAGACCACGTTCACCTGCCCCTTCGGAACGTACGCTTTCCGAAGGATGCCTTTCGGTCTTTGCAATGCACCCGCTACTTTTCAGCGATGCATGCTTGCCATATTCTCAGATATGGTAGGTGATTATCTGGAAGTCTTCATGGATGACTTTTCAGTTTTCGGAGCATCATTCGACGATTGCCTCCAACACTTGGTCCAGATACTCAGGCGGTGCATCGACGTGAATTTGGTTCTTTCTTGGGAGAAGAGCCATTTCATGGTGCCTGAGGGAATTGTCCTGGGACACTCAATTTCGGAGAAAGGTATCCAAGTGGATCAAGCTAAGGTTAATCTGATTTCTCACCTTCCTATGCCTAGCTCGATCAGGGACATCCGATCCTTTTTAGGGCATGTCGGTTTTTATCGACGATTTATCCCTGATTTTTCAAAAATCGCACGCCCCCTGACCACTCTTCTCTCCAAGGATGTTCCCTTCGAAATCTCCAAGGAATGCACTCAAGCATTTGAAATCCTACGTGACCGAGTCACCCAAGCCCCGATCCTACAGTCCCCTGATTGGTCTCAACCCTTTGAGATCATGTGTGATGCATCCGACTTCGCTGTAGGAGCGGTTTTGGGGCAGAAAAATGACAAGAAACCTGTGGTCATTTACTACGCCAGCAAAACACTCGATGAGGCTCAGCGTAACTATACAGTTACTGAGAAAGAGCTGCTAGCTGTAGTATTTGCCCTTGAGAAGTTCAGATCATACCTTCTGGGTTCTCATGTCATCATATACTCGGATCACACGGCTGTGAGGCATCTCCTTGCAAAGAAGGACGCGAAACCTCGATTGATCCGATGGATCTTGCTGTTGCAAGAATTTGACCTCGAGATTCGCGATAAAGCGGGAAAACAAAACGTGGTAGCTGATCACTTGTCCCGTCTTCCTTCTGAAATGATAGACCCTTCCGGACCCATCACTGAGCATTTTCCCGATGAGCACCTGCTGACTATTGGTACTAGCCTTCCATGGTTTGCTAATATTGTAAATTACTTGGCATCTCATCAGACCCCGTCCGATTGGCCGAAGGCCAAGAAAGACAAATTACGCTCCGATGCCAAGTATTACATTTGGGAGGACCCGTACCTCTTCCGCATAGGTGCCGATCAGATCATCCGGAGATGTGTCCCGGAAGGGGAAGTCAACAACATCCTCTCTTTCTGCCATGACCAGGCATGCGGTGGCCATTTTGCCGGGCATAAAACCGCATCAAAAGTCCTCCAGTGCGGCTTTTACTGGCCCACACTGTTCAAAGACGCACACAGTCATTGCAAGGCATGCAGTCGTTGCCAGACTTTGGGCAACATGAGCCGTCGTGACATGATGCCTATGCAACCGATTCTAGTATGCGAAATCTTTGATGTTTGGGGGATTGATTTTATGGGCCCCTTTCCTGTTTCGGATGGTTTCGAATACATTCTGTTGGCTGTGGACTACGTGTCCAAATGGATCGAAGCCATACCGACCCGAACCTGTGATCACAAAATCGTTCTCAAATTCATTCATCAACACATTTTCTCAAGGTTCGGGATTCCTCGTGCAATAATCTCTGATGGGGGGACCCATTTCACAAATGCTCAGTTTAGGTCACTGATGACCAAATACGGGGTGTCTCACCGAATCTCTACTCCTTACCACCCCCAAACTAATGGTCTAGCTGAGCTGTCTAATCGGGAGATCAAGAAAATCCTGCAAGTCACTGTTCGACCTGACAGGAAGGACTGGTCGTCCCGACTTCCGGAAGCATTGTGGGCCTATAGGACCGCCCACAAGACCCAATTGGGCATGTCTCCCTTTAGATTGGTGTACGGAAAGGCATGCCACCTTCCCGTCGAACTGGAGCATAAAGCCTATTGGGCAGTACGGAACTGTAATCTGGATCTTTCTAAGGCTGGGACCCACAGAAAACTCCAAATCAGCGAGATCGATGAATTGCGCATAGACGCGTACGAGAACTCGCAAATCTACAAGGAGCGGGTTAAAGCCTTCCACGACAAACACATCTCAAGAAAGATCTTTCATCCTGGTCAAAAGGTCCTACTCTTTGATGCCCGACTCAAACTCTTCCCAGGAAAACTGAGATCTAAGTGGGTCGGACCATATTTGGTCCGACAGGTTTTTGGAAATGGAGCAATCGAAATCAGTCCACTCAGCCACGATTCTGAACCTTTCATCGTGAACGGTCAGAGACTCAAGCCGTTCATTGATGTAACTTCTACTAATTTGGCTGAGGCATCTTATATCCTCCTTTCCCCTTGAGCTTATTGCGCCCAGCCGATGGCGTAAAACTCAGCGCTTAACGGGAGGCAGCCCGTCATTCTCTTTGAAAACCTGAAACTTGTTCTGATACCTTTCAGCACTCGAAGTTCACCCTTGTAGACAGCCGACCCCAACTCAGATGTTTGCATCTGGGATTTGAAATCGTCCGCAAAAATTCAACCCGACCCATCCACTCACCCAAATTTCTGTCTTAAGGAATAAACTAAGACCCCCTAGGTTACAATGAGGACATTGCAAATCTTAGGCATGGGGGGGTATGAAAGTGCAAAACTTGTAAGAAAAGGTTTCAAACAAAAAAACTCACATATGCCAAAAACACCATAAAAATTAAAAAATTTTTCGAAAAAGAATAAGAGGAAAAGAGGAGAAGAAAATTTTGTGAAGGAGAAAAGAAACAAAATGAAAAAGGAGCACAAAATTATGAGAAAAAGTGATAGTCATTAGTAAGGAACTAAGGAATTAACCTAAGTTCTAGACCTCATTCAAGAAAAGTGCACAATAAGATTAGTAAAGAATGCAAACCTTAGGCATTCTTGAATAGACTCTTAGTACCCATTAAGATCTGGACACTCCTCAAGAGGTTGAGGAAAATGAAAAGCTGAAGTATTAGGTCTAAGGCTTAGGGAGTATTCGGCCTCGTTAACTAATTTTTGGTTTACGGGACTCAGTAACTTAAGCACCCTAATCTCACACACATCCTGGTTCAGTAAGCGTAAAAATCAGAATCACGCAGAAGCGTCGCAAAAATCTGAAAAGAACACCTAGAATAGGAGCGGCCGATCAACACAAGTTGATTTGGACGAGTTCCCAGCGCGGAGAGGCGGGAAATCCCCTCGAAGATGAGTAACAAAATATCATCTCCTCGGTGCTTGTCTCTTAGGATATTTACATATCCTACGAGGGGCATGTAAGCACTCTGCTGGTTCAGATTCCATGGATGGCATTATCTCGAAGTGTCAATTGCCAGGGTCTGGATTCGGCCACGGAATACCATGGATGGGATTATCTCGAAATCTCAATAGCCAGGGTTCCGGGGGTTGCCATGGGCGGTGCTATCTCGAAGCATCGATCGCCAGGAACCCTTAAGGATTGATGATGGGAGCAAGGAATCTGATACAGACCGTGTTGAAAAGCCAATCCTAGGCTAGAACTAAAAAGAAAAAGAGAGAGAAAACTCTCCAAACAGAAAAACTTTCTATCTCTCTCTTACAAAACGCACTGCGAACTGAGCCAGGGCTAAAATCATTTCAAGCACGGGTGCTTTAACCACGAAGTCCAATAAACCTTAGGTTAGTTCTTGTGGGCCTTAAAAACCTTTGCTAAAATACTGAGGCTAAGGCTAGACAGATTTGGATCTTGACTGGTACTGGAGTACCTTTTAGGCCTATGATCAGCATTCTAACCTAATCTATGAAGGCACTTATCTAAAACAATTGAAAACTTCATGGTCTAGAACAAGGGTTGAAACCTTAAGTTTTTGCTAAGGGACTAGCAAAAGCTAGGCATGGGGGTATGATGAGAACCTCATCATGAGCCATAACTAGCTCATTTTGACCCAATACAAAGGATAAAAGCTCCTACATATCTCAAGGAAAAGCTTAACTCAGAGAATTCTGAGTTTGAGAAGAAAACCAGTCATAAGGGGTAAAAGTGCAATTTTACCAGTATAAACTGCATACAGGGTAATTCAGGGACCAAACACAGGTCAAAACAGCTTAATAAGAATAAAAGTGGGATGAGATGATCTAGCAAGGGCTACAGCACTTCCAAGGAACCAAATGATAATCTGTAACCCTAAAACAACCCACTTCAATTCACAAGGTTCGAGGCAAAGTAAAAATAGAATAAACCCTCTAAAACTCATAGAAAAATAATCTCTAGGGTTTAGAACCTTCAATTTGGCCTTTAGAACCCATTTTGACCTACATTGAGAACCATGCCCAATTAATAACTTAATTTGGGTTTTTGCGCAAATTGACCGGTCCAACAAGGTTTAAGATGAAAATAAAATTCACCATCAGATTCCTTAGGTCCTAATTAGTCATGTATAAAAACTTGAGCCTAAGAAGAAACCTCCTTGACCGACTTTACACTTTGGTCCTCATATATTTACTCTTTGGCCCTCAACTTTTGAACCCTCGCATTTTGGCCCCTAACTCTCCTTCGTTCTTTGCAATCAGGTCCCTCCTGCAAAACCCTGCCAGCACCATGCTCCGGCGACCTTGCGCGGAGCATGGCGCCGTGCAGGGTGAGGTCGGGGACCTGGCAAGTATACCGGGGGTGCCCTGCGTCGTCAGCCGTCGCAGGAGCACCCCCATGGTCATTGTAGCCCCCCATACCGGCCGTGCGAACGCACGGACGGTATGGGTTCATGTTCCGACCATTCTCCGGCGAGGGAGACACGTCGTCTCCCTCCGCCTTCCTCCCTGCTTCATCCCTATAAATACCCCCCGCCGCTCCACCGACGAGGGCAGCCTGGATCTGACGGAGAAAACCCCCAGCTTTCTTCTCTTCTTCCTCCGGCAGACGCTCACCAGCTCCGGCGACTTCCTCCCCCTCCACCTCTTCGCTCTGCCGCAATACCAGCAGCAGAGACTTCCTCCCCTGTTCTTCCCGCGCCACGCCACACCCAGCTGGCGCCTCTCCAGCCCTCTGCTCGCCGCCGCCCCTCTCCCTGAGCATCGTCTTCTCCGGCGACAGTCGATACGACTGTCGCCCTGTTCCTCCCCCTTCGTCCCTGCAAGTAAGTTAGACCTACTCCCCTTCTTCTCCTCTTTCTTTCCCCGCTTTCAATTTAGTCAATTAAACCCTCGACCGCTCCTGTTCACCCTCATCCTCTCCGCCTCCGACCACCCTCCGGCGAGCCGCTCCCATCACCTCAGCAACCCACACGGCTCGCCGACCACCGCAGAACCTCCGCCTCCTCACCCTGATCCTCTTCCGCCCCTCCACTTCCCACCAAACACCCTCTGCAGATCCACCGAACACACCCACTTCCTCGCTCACAGTTTGACCTAGGACGACCTGTTAGCTCCATCTCGCCCCCTGCAGACCCCCTGACCACCTTCGCCGTGCCACGGCGAAGGTCTCCCGCCTGTCTGATTTGGCCGAGAGGCCGTTCTTCTGTGACCAGGTGACTCGCCCGCCGTCGCCATTACTGCGCAGGCAGAGCTGCTTCACTTGCAGGTGCAGGCACGCCTTCGCCCAGGGTTGACTCCCAGGTTGCGCAGGGACTCTCCGCGAAACGTCCCTGGTTCACAGACGGGGCGAGGGCCGCGCGGGAAGCCACGATCGCCCACTGCTCCATCCGCGACGCGCGCTCAATTGGGGTGGGACATTTAGTCCCACCTCGGAACCTCTCGGAGGCGCGCGGACGCATAAAGGCAAAAAGTGCCTTATGCTGTCTGCCTCCTGACCACGGGGTGAGGTCCCTCTCACCCGACCCGACCCGGCCTCGTCCGTGACCACGCTCCGCGGACCTGGCCCGACCCGATTAGACTGACCTGCACTCCTCGCCCACCACGCACGCCGGTGGGCCTGGACCCGGGCCTGACCCGAACCCGATTACCCGGTAGCGCTCTGGGAGAGCTTCCGAAGAGTGATTTCAGAGAGAGAGAGATACGCGGGGGAGGGGGGTAGAGTAGGTTTTTGCCCTCTGATGCTGAACTCTTGAGTGTGCAGGCACAGGTGAAGGACTGCGGAAGAAGAAGAACCGAAGCGGCACTGTAGCATCCGCGGGTGTGAAGACAAAGAAGAAGAAGAAATGAAGAGAAGCAAGAAGCAAGAAAAGAAGAAGAAGATCTGAAGAAAAAGAAAGAAAGAAAACAAGGAAGAACAGAAGACAGAAGAAGAAGAGCACGAGGGGAAGATCTGAAGAAAGCAGAAGAAGAAGAAGAAGAAGAACAGGAAGAACAAAAGCCAAAGAGGAGATAAGACAAAGAGGAAGAAAGAAGAGAAGAAGAAGAAGCCAAATTTTCATCTCTCTCTCTCTCTCTCTCTTTATTTTTTGTAATAGAACTTGTATATCTCTAGAATACAACTTGCTCCCTGAGTTCGACCTCGGGAACTCTTTCATTTTTTCGAGTAAAAAAAATTTTTATATGAAACGTTGGTAACAACCGGCTTTACTACAATGTTATAACAAACCCGGTTGCCGCCTTACGTCTTCATTCCACAGGTTGGAATCTTGGTTGAGTAGATAAAAATCAGGTTAGGTTATGTGCCTCAAACATGGGTGTATGTAGTGTGTATGTTAATTTGTCCCACAAGAAGTATCTTTTTGTTTTCTTGTTTTTAATAATATGCGAGGGTGAGATGAGTGGAGGTGACAAATAAGGCAAATAAATTATATCCTAGGGTTTATACAAACACCTAAGTAGATTAGGTCTTGGTTATTGCTATGGCGAAATGAAACTAGTGGGGGGCAATGTGGGGGCACTTACAGATTACTCTACCCACACTTTACTTTGGTTTACCGTACTCGGATTTCCTTGCTAGGGTACTAGCAAGATAGTAAATCAGAGGCAAATGGGGTTAATAATAAGTAAATGCAAAGAAACACGGAAGATGAGAATGCAAATTCCGTTGCCTCCCTGGCAACGACGCCAAAATGATGTACAGGTTTTAGTGAAGTAAAAATAGGGTTAGAAGAAACCCATCATCGTAGTTCGCAAAAATCATTATCAAATACAATTTTTAACCAAAACACCAAGGGAGTCGTGGGTCAAACATAGGGAGGCCACGTTTACTTCGATTGAAATCCACGTTTCGTGTTATTTCTTTTTGGTGTTATAGGTTTTGTGATTTTTTTTTGTGTTTTTGTGAAGAAAAGGGAAAGCAAGATAACTCACAAAAGAGATGAAAGCAAATATGATATATCATGCAAATGTTTATTACAATATGCTAAAAAAATACAAAAGATATAAGGGTGAGAAGGAATCTCCAAAATTAGCTATTTGGCAAGATGACAGCACTTGGCAGTAGCTTGGACGAAGAGGGTGAGGTGCTGGATGACGAAGGTGACATGCAGGAGGATGCCAAATAGAGGAATACTTCAACAAGGCTCTGGAATGGCAATGAGGAGATGGAGGTGCTCTTCTACAGGAATGGAGGTGGGAGGATGGCTCTAAGGATTCTTATAAAGGTGGTGAGATAGAGGATGAGTATTTGGTGGGGTATAGGAACATTACACTAATAAGAGGCCTTTGGAGCTTGGGAGTAAGCTCTAATGGAGCTTCGGTAGGCTACTAGAGCTTAGGAGTAGGTGGGAGTAGAGTAGATAGAGATGAAGAGGAAGGGGAGGTGTAGGGGTCCTTCTATAGTGAAGGGAAGAAGGGCTTCTCGTGCATAGGCAATTAGTTACAGCTGCAAGCATCACTAAAGACCCGCCCAGGCTGTCGTTGAAGATCCGTTCCACTGCTGGTGCGCTCATCATGAGCCCATACAACCTACGCCATGTCACACACACACACGCACTGGCATGCACAGTTGTGCCCAGTCAAGCTGTGCTAGCGCTACCTCGTGCACACATGCACTGCACTAGTGCTGCTGCTATGCTGCGTCAATTGCTTAATTGGGGTGGCCGCGAGGATTTGAACCCACGACCCTCACTTGGTGGCCGAGTGCCCAACGAATGCGCCAAGCGATCCAAATGGTCGAGAGGACTTCTTAGGGCACATAGTGGAGAAGGGCTCTCAGCTGTTGGATTTGCATCCAACAGGTGAGATTGCTTGTTAGATACCACTTTGGAAGGATGCCGAGTGACATTGAGCACTCCAGATGGTGGCACGTGGCATCATCTAGACAGTCCACTTTTCCTTGCTTGCGGAGGATGCCACGGTGCTCGAATCGAGGTGATTTCCATGCTGATAGATTGCGATCTTCACTCCAGATCCATCCGTACAGCCGAATTTCTCATCTAAAGCCATAAAGATATTGCATGCCTCCTGGCCATAAAATGTCTGAATTACTATACAATATACACATTATCCTAAATGCAATGTAATGCATGTTATGCACTATTTATACTTATAGAATGCAAGGCTAGTCTTAGTAACTATCATAAATTGGCATTTTATCATGAATTTATGCATGTTTATCACTCCTCCTCCTTCTTTGGAAGACCCCCAATAAGGCCACAAGCTCCTTCCTTTCTGTTCCCATGCAACTACAAGATCAGGGGGTAAGGCTTAAGCCATCCAAGATTGTTCCCGGGCATCCAGAACAGCCACTCCCATGCTGATCACCTCTGTCTCACATGCGTGCTGCCTGCGGCCATCACTCTCTCCTATGTGCAATCCAGCTCTACGCGACCACTAGCACTACTCCACCACCCCCTGCACCCACCGGCACTACTCCACCATCTCCCGTGCCCACCGACACTGCCAATCTCATACATGCCCTACCTCGCACACCTAAGGCCATGTGCACCTAAGGTCGTGTGCACCCACAGCCGCGCACCCCCTCGCACCAACAACTGCAGTAACTACCTCCACCTCCTCATTTTCTTCTTCTTCTATGTCATCTCCTTCTCCACCAATAGGAAGAACCCAAACTCCATGCGGCCCCTCCACATGTAGCCGACCTTTGAGGCCACGAAGCTTCGCACTGACATCTCCAAACAACTCGCAGCACCCTCATGAGTATGGCCATGCCCTAATAATCACCCACGACAGCCCACGCGTACGCGTGGACAACCCTCCATCGATAGCCCTCTCCTCGCCGACCGGCCACCTCCAGCCACCTTCGTTCCCATCGTCAACAGCGACACGTAGCTCTCAACGACACCAACCTTCCTTGAACTCCTCGGCCCTCGCCATCGACTCCTCGACGCATACGGCAAAGAGAAGCATTTCCTCTCTTTTGGGTTTAAAAAATTTTTACATTTCATGCCATTGAAGAAGTTGATTTTTGAATTTTTATTATTTTATTAAGGGAACATTATGATAGCACCCTCATATTCTTGCATTATTGTTCAATTCATATTTATCTCTTTTGATTGCATCAAATTGTGATTCCAATTTACATCCTAACCTACATGCAAGCAAAATTTACATGAGATGCCACAACTCATGCACTATTCACATATTTGGATCATCTATTTATCACGTGAAATTTAGGTAATCAGCCATTGATTTCTCTATAAATTGGACCTTCACATTCAGAGCTGCATATCAATTGATTGATTTGATGAATATTTCTTCAAACATGATTGTTACATATCTGTGACTTATTGTAATTTTTCCTCCCTGTGGATATGACCAAACTCTTCGTGGTTAATTTTACTAATAAACATGTATGATTTTGGATTTTTCCACCATGTGATTTTATTGCGGTGACGTATTTTTCTGACATAAATTTATGAAAAGTGAAATCTCTCGATCAGGATCCACCATCGGTTGCAAATGAGCGAGATCGAGGAGTTACACAATGATGTATATGAGAACTCGCGTATCTACAAAGAGTGGGTCAAAGCTTTCCATGACAGGCACATATCGCAAAAATCATTCCATCATGGTCAGAAAGTGCTCCTCTTTGATGCCAAGCCCAAGCACTTCCCAGGAAAACTAAGATCAAAATGGATCGAACCCTTTCTCGTTTGACGAATATTCAGAAATTGAGTTGTCGAAATCAGTGAACTCAGCCGTGACTCAGAACCATTTGTTGTGAGCGATCAGAGATTCAAACCATTCCTTTAACTCACTAATTCGAATCTGGCTGTAGTATCTTTTGATCTCCATTCTCCTTGAGCCACATTGCACGCAGGATGGCATTAAACTTAGCGATTAACAGGAGGCAACTTGTCATTTTGAAAAACCTGAGACCCTTCAGACCTATCTCTAAGCTGAAATCATATTTCACTTTAGGGTTTGTCCATTAGAATAGTCAACCTCACCTTTTATACTTGTACCAAAACTTGAAATCATCCGCAACAGTCTTCCCGACTTGTTCGCCAGCCATAAAAACTTTTTCTAATGTACGATCTAAGTTGAACTCAAAGCCATCTAAGTTTCAATGAGGACATTGTAAATCTTAGGCATGCGGGGGTACTGAAATGCAAAATGCTGTGAAATTCGATTCATGGAAGGGTTTTATCAATAAAAAAAGGAGAGGTTAATTTTGAGAGCTGAATTGAAAAATTGTAGAGGAGAAAAGAAAAGAGAAAAAAGGAGCAAACAAAGAAAAGGAAAAAATGTGCTAGTCCCTGTGATTGAGTATGGAACTTACCTAAGTTCTAGGCTAGATCGGATGATGAATTAAGACTTGGAGGGCTAAAACTTAGGAGATTAGTGCCGAGTATCGACCTTAGGCCTCTTGGGCCTATTCTAGGGCTAAAATGCTTATGTATTTCTTAAGATCCAGATTAATCCTCAAGAGGTTGAGGAAAGTGCGAAGCTAATGTATTAGGTCTCAGCTTAGGGATTATTTGGCCCCATTGCCTACCCTTTGGTTTAGGGGACTTGGTAACCTAAGCACCCAAAAATCACACACCGGTCTAGTTCAGTGTGCTTAATGAAGAAAAATGACAAAAGTGTTCTATTCTGAAAAAGGATTTCCCGAAGATCTGGCTTAGGAGAGGTTCGAAGACACAAGTTGATTGGACGAGTTCACGACGCAGACAGGTGGAATGAAAAAATACTCCCCTCAAAGATGGTAGTGATGAACGGAATTTTGTACATGTAAAAGTTTGAGTTTGAAATCCCATCATTGTAGTTGTGTAAAAATTCACTATCAAATACAATTTATAACTGAAACTCTGGTGAGTCTCGGGTTGAACACGGGGAGGCGAACATTGATTATAACCGAAAAGAGAGGGAGAATAATACAAAGAAAAGAGAGAAAGAGAACCAATATTTTATAGCCAAATGTTCATTACAACTAATATCTATAACTAGAAAATTGGAAATCTGCACTAGAAAGCCGTAAAAATTGAGGAATGAGAGAAATCCTCGTCGATGACTGCTTGGAGGATGAGCCATGTTGATGGAGCACCTGGAAGAGGGTGGTGAGATGTTGGATGAGGGAGAACGGAACTGGAGGACGAAATAGGGAGGCATCGTAGTGGGATCCACTTCTCGAATGGCAGTGAAAGGACAACCGCGAGATGCTCCACGAAGGGGATAAGAAGATGGAAAATTATTTTACTGTAGCTCAATGGGGCATCCCGGGTATGGGACCAGCTAGTAGAGCTTTGGAGGGGGTAAGAAAAGAAGAGAAGAGATGCCTAAATGAATGGTAGGGGTGCCCTTTCTATAGGTGAGGAGAAAGGGGTAGAATAGTCTTTTTAAAGGCTTGAAATAAATGCCAAGGTCTTTAGTGACGCTTGCAAGCATTACAAAAGACCCCATGTCTCTGAAGCTTGCGTAGAAGGAGGACTGTGTGATCGAGATCAAACGCTCCACATGACGCCATGTGGCCTGACCGGTTGCCTTCATCCATTGGCACACGCACATCGCGCCTTATCTGGATCAGATGGCTGAGAAGGCCTCCAAACGTCTTAAAATCTCACCTGCGTATGATGGCGCATCTGATCCATCTGGCGCACCTAAGCGTGCCACGTGGCCAAATCCTCACCGCTCCATGCACATCTCACGGTCCAATTGTGTGCGGCCCGCTCTTCGTGGATTAAATCCACCCTCCATAGCTTGAATGCACGTCGTACGTCGTGCTTGAGAGGTTCGACCACTACACTGAGGAGCTCCTTTGAATGCATTTACGAATTAAGGTTGCAGTGCTCTCAACCGTTGGATCTTGATCTAATATTCGAGATCATGCGGCCTTTACTGAGGAGCGAGAGCACCAGAGGGCTGGGTGGCTGTGATGGTACCACATGCCACCATCATGGCTGTCCATCTTCTTTGACTTATAAATGGTGCCACAGATGTTGGATTGGATCGATTTTCCCGCCGTTGGGCTGCGATCGTCAATCAGAACCCATCCGTTCAGTTGGATTTGTCGTCTGTGTTATGGACTTTACACCACCTTGCCCCTTTACCTCTGATCCTCCTCGGACTGCATCTGATGCTACGGAGGTCCGATCAGGGGGATCTCAGAGGCATTTGACTCCGATCATCACCCTGATTAAATCCATACCGTTGGATCTTCATTCCATGGTCTTTATAAATATTACCTTGTCTCCGGACCATAAAAAGCATAAATTAAGCTAAAATTTGTACAAATTAATCTAAATGTAGAATGATGCATGCTATGCAATATTTATAATGCTGAATGAAATTATAAGGCTAAGAACATGCATAAATAGACAGTTTATGTGACATAAATGTGTCTACATCACGTAATAACATATTGTCTCCTCGATGCTTGTCTCCTAAGATATTCAATATCCTACCAGGGGCATGTAAGTACCTTATGCTGGTTCAGGTGTCATCGGTTGGATTATACCGAAATGTCGATTGCTAGGACCTGAATTTAGCTACAGAATGCCATGAGCAACACAACCCTGAAGTGTCAAAAGCCAAGGTTTTCTAGGGGTTGCCATGGGTGGTGCTATCCTTAAGCATCGAAAGCCAGGGACCCTTCGAGGATTGATGGTGCAGAAAAGGAATTTGATAAAGACCATGTTTATGGCCAACCCGAGGCTGGACTTAGGGGAATGTAAAAAGAAAAGAGAGAAAACTCTCAGAATAAAAATCACTCTCTATCTTATCAAAAATGCACTAGCAAACTGAAGTTGGAGTTGCGATAAATACGCACGAGTGCTTTAACTGCTGGGGTCAACGAACCTCTAGGTAGTTTTTGTGGGCCTTGGAAACCTTTGCAATAGACTTAAGGCTGAAGCTGGCCAGGTCTGGATCTTAGCTGGTACTTGAGTACCTCTAGGCCTATTATTGATAATTTGATCTGATTTCTAGAAATGCAGCTTAGTAGGGCATTCTAACAATTACATCCGGCTTAGAGATTTGGTTTGGTCGATAGGATTTTGCTTGAGCTAACAAAAGCTAGGCATGGGGGTACGATGCTCACACCATCATGGGTCTTAACTAGCCACAATTAGTTAGGTTCAAATGGTAAATGCTCCTAGTTAATTATCTAAGGGTTACAACTCCGCAATAATCTGATTTAAGGAGAAGACAACAAAATAGGGCTAATTCTGTTGTTTTAACAACACATCATAAATGTAGATTAACCACAAGGTCTCTTAAGGGTTAATTAAAATTCAAATGATCATAAAAGATGAAAAGTGGGTTTACACTAACAAATCAATGTTTCACGCATTTTAAGGGCCAAAATAGGTTTGGAAACCATAATTTTCAACTCCACTTAAATTTAAAAGGTTCTGGTCAGAATAAAATTAATATAAATATCCTAAAATTCATTAAAAAATATTCTAAGAGGTTTGGTACTTTTGGTTTAACCATCTAAACCCATTTTGACCAAGAATAGAGTTTCAGATGGGAATTTACCCTAATTTGGGCTTCCATGCAATTTACCCAGTAAAATGTGATCAAAACTCAAATCCAAGTGCACCATTAGATTCCTGGGGTCGAAACTAGGTTAACACCAAGGTTTTGTCCCAATAAGAGTCCATCTTGACCTAGTTAGCACTTTATCAACTAAAAATAATATTCCTCACATTTTACCCTTAAGTTTTGAGTTTATTGCAAACAACTCCCTATTTTTGTCATTGTTCTTTCAAAAATGCCCCTACTTCCATGATCGTGTGAATAGAATTCCACATGAACAACGCTGACTTCAATCGAGGATTTCTCCTCGATTTATCGGCTAAATCCCTTCAAAATTGGAGGTATCGTTGATTAGAAGATCCCCTTCCCATTGAACCACCTCAAAGATCCCAAATAAGATCCTAGAGCTCAGGCGAGCTCATTGAATTTGAGGAACCTTTTCCTCAAAAATCAAGATCCAATCAGACTCATTTCTTCATTTACAGCTCATAATTGAGCTTTATATAAACCCCTTGAAGTCCCAAGGTTCAAATCAGCCAAGAAACGACTGAGAAACCCCTCTCTCCTCTTTCTTGGACCACTGCATCTTCAGTTACAGTAAGCTCTCTCTGTCCTCCTTCTCTAGTGGTCCAACCACCAAATTGGATGGCCCTTTGGCTCCCCACTTCCTCGTGACCATCTCTAGCCAAAGTGTAGCCACTCCCATCCCCTCTTTCCTTGTTGTTGCCTAGCTGTTGCCTTGATCTTCCCCACATCAGGTCTGCCAACTCCAGACATGGTTTCTCTCTCTCTCTCTCCCCCACATACCGTAATGTCTCTCTCTCTCCCTCTCTAGCATCTTTTCAGACCCTTAGATTCTAGATTCACCCACTGAAACCATCGTTCCACCACCTTCGTCCCCACCTCCAACGTAAGCTCTAGCGAGTTCGTGTCGGCATTATGCTACACCAAACTACTCACTACCACCTTGGCAAGCTTTGCCTCACCTCCCCAATGGAAACCCCTAAACCTATTGAGCAAAGCAAGCCTTCTACACCTCCGCTGAACACACATGCCCTCGGCCACCTTCTATAACATCGGGCAACCATCCTACACCGCCAAACACCTAATCACCACCACCAGCGCACTCACTACACTCTGGTGAAGCATCTGAACTATTCTGATTGTGTCGCATGGCCGTATTGTGAATTGTAGGTCCTCACCGAACCTCCATCATTGCCACCATCATTCCTAGCAACGTACACCGTGCTACGGCCACCACTGTACTCAAGACCACTTTCAGGCAGTGTGGTTTGACTTTACGAGGGCTTCTAGACTCACGATTGCAGAGGAAGTAGGCAGCAACAGCTCTAATTGGATGAAGTTCTCACACGTAGTAGCTGAGAACAGAAGTGGCCAAGTTAGTGCCACATCTAGGGATTTCGATTTTGTTTTCTCTTCATAAAGTTTTGTCTCCCTTTGCTATTCGCCTCAGACTTGGGGGTGAGGTCCCCTCATCTCACGTGATCCACACACCTCACCCTCTATACATGTTGGCGGGTCTGGTCCCTAGTCCACTCACCCAAATACTCAATTACCCGGTACTGGTTACTCGATAACTAGATCTGAGAAATTGAGGAGAGGATTCTGAGGTGGGAAGGCGGAGGTTTTTTGCACTATGCTCCTCGAAGTGCATCACAACACTCAGCAAAATATTGAGGTTTAAAAGGGTACTGTGCTTGGCGACTTTAAGTCGTCTAACCTTAGGGCCTGATGTCTAATTTAAGGCTGTCAATTTATTTGAGCTTACACTGACGTGGATAAGTGATTGAGGGTTACTATTGAGTTATTTGAGATCTTGAGTACTGTTGGGATTTGTGCTTAATTGTAGGGCTTAATTGGTGGTTTCAACCACCATTTTTAGTCCCTTATTTTTATATTCTTGTCCCTAACATTTAAGATACATTCTTGCTCTTTGTGGAATATCATTTTTGTATCTGATTCACGACATTATTATTTCTGAATATTATGATTGGTGATTGATTTGTTGCATTTGCTCTCTGTGAATGATCTCGGAACTCACGTTTGTTTTTATTTGAGCATATAAATTTAAATGTTGTCGTGTCGCTTTTATCGACTGTACTATGATGCTATACTTTACTAAGACATGGTAGAAGCATAACAATGGGAAGGGGTTTATGTGATTGAGGCTTACTACCCTCGATTTAAGTAGTAAAGTTTAATGGATTTTGGAGAACAAGAGGAAAATCCTAGTGGGGGAATACCTAGGTAGAGGTTTTTCTCGGTTTGGGTTTCTTTTATAAATCCTAGTGTTATTTGTGGTTGAATTTTCATGATTGCTATAATTTTCATTGAATATTTAAATTAAATAATTCACCCCCCTCTTTTGTGTTTATTAGAACTATCCTATCATGGTGTCCCTCAACAAGTCCTACCACAGCCCTTTCTCTCCTTGATGGAGTCTGCCACTTCCTCGATTCGTCGTATTTCTAGTCCCCCTTTCTTCCTTGGTCTGTGGTGAGTCGATTTTTGCTTTCAAAAATGATGATTAAGAAGATTTGTCATTGTATTTCTAAGTGGTGGAAAATGGACTAATCAAAATAATTAGAATTAAAATTAAACCACTCACAGGAGAGTGGGTCGTATCCACAAGGAGGCAATGACCTATTTAAACTTGCACCGGTTAGAAACATATGTTCATGATTAGTTTCATCAAGAAATCGGATCGAAATTGCTTTTCAATTAAGATAATAAGACATTATCATGCTGATATTGTAGTTATGCAAAACAAGAGGGAGATGCTCTTAAAATCAACCACGTAGAATATTATTAACTAAAAATACCTCCCCCCTCATGGCAAAAAATGTAAATTTTATTTAACTTCAAAATTGATGATTTGTTGCGGAGGCTAGTGCACGAGGGAGGAAAGATCATCAGTGACCAGGAGCTCGAGGAAGGTGCATGGGGTCGAGGCCTTCGCTTTGGCTGTAGCGGCATGGACTGGGATGATCGGACGTGGTTGAACAGTAGAGCGGAAGCCGATGGCGAGCTGGTGCTACAAGTGAAGTGCATGGCCTTTGGAGGTGCTGGAGGACGCGTGCTACATGCAGGCGGAGCAGCTGCTGCAGTGCGCGTCTACATGCGCAGGTGAGGGCCAGTGGGCTGGAGGACGTACGGTCGCTGCTGCAAGCATCGACAGCCTGCTGCAAGGAGTGCGAGTGCACTGACTAGAGGTGAGTGGGTGTGCTGAGGGGTGTGTGCTGGGGCCTGGAGCGTGGAGGTCTGTGCACGCAGCATTGGCGTGCACGCGCCGGCTACGGTGGAGCTGGAGGGCGGTCGTGCGGGGATGGCGAGGGAGTGCATGTTGGAGGTTGCGCGCTGCTGCGTCTACGGGGCGAAGGTGCAGCGAGGTCGACACGAGGATGGTTTTATCCTAAAAACAGAGGAGGAAGAAGGAGAAGAAAACGAAGATGGTGTTGGTGGTGAATGGACAGGGAGGGTGATCAGGTAGTTGCACGGTGATGGTTGCGTGGTAGTCGAAGATGCACACTCACGGTGATGGCCGAGATCACCGGATTGGTGTGGCGAGCTATCACCTCGCCAGCCTATGGTGTGGTGGAGCTCGGCCTTGGAGACCACGGTGGTGGAGTGGAGTACATGGTGCTGGAGTGGGGCAACGTATCCCCGAGCACGGTAGCAGCTGCCCCTCTCTTGTAGCCATGTGAATGGATTTGAAATGGAGAGGCAGGAGCAGATCCGCTTCTCACGGCCATTAAGGAGGTATGGCTGGAGGAAGAGAGGCAGAGCCATTCCTGCAAAAAAGAAGTTGAGAAATATAATAAACATTGGCTTATTTATAGAGAAATTCCTATAAAATATCTAATTGTATGTATTATGTATATTTCCCACTAAATGCAAACTAAATTAAAAACCATGCATTCTAAGACCTAATTTACATAAAAATGCGATGCTTGCAACAAATCTATAATTAATGTATTTATATCCTAATGCATGCTAGATGCATGTTAAAATTAACTTAATGTCTAGGCATTTAAATAACTAATTACCCCAGAAATATAGGCTCATCAATTGCCCCATGACTAGTTTCTGCAAGTCCCTAGCAAATTCAAGGAACAACCCAACTCATAAAATAGACTAGCCAACCCAATCGATCTTCCTTTAGAAACATGTTAAGTTCAGACTTTAAACCTAAGGTTCCCAAATAGTTGCTAAGTTACAGACTAGGTCGACTAAAGATGAGTTGCAAGCATAGGTTTCCCTGATTTCTAATTCTACCCTAGGGTTTATTGGTCCTAGAGATTAAAGCATCCGTGCATGTGCATTGGCCTTAGTTATTTGAGGTTGGTATGATTGCCAACCTAGAGAGGAAAACTAATTTTTTTTTTCTAATATATATACTTTTGTTTGGTTCCTCTAAGTCTAATCTTGGATCAGCTATCAACGTGGTCTGTGTCGAATTCATTATCCCCATCACTAAACCTCGAAGGATGTCTGGCTTTCGATGCTTCGAGATAGCACTGCCCATAGCGACCCCAAGAACTCCTGGCAATCGACACTTCGAGATAGTATTGCACATAGATTTCTTAAGCAAATTCAAGCCTGTGGCAATCGACACTTTGAGATGTGCCGCCCATGGTACCTGAACCACACAATGTGTTTACATGCCCCCAGTAGGATGGATATCCTAAGAGACAAGCACCAAGGAAGTGACATGTTATCATCGCATCCTCAAGGTGAGTATGTACTCCACCTCTTCTGCGGCAGGAGCTCTTCCAATCAAATTGTGTTTTCAAGCTTCTCCTGACTCAAAACTAAGAGAACCAAATTTTCTTTAAGAAATGAATTACGGTGATCACTATTTACACAAGACCAAATGTGCGTAAAATGTGGATGCTTAGGTTACGAAGACTCGTAAACCAAAAGGTAGAAAAAGACTTCAGGTACTACGCAACCTTTAAATCAAACCCTAGCTTTCCTTCCTCAACCTCTTGAGGAATGGTCCACAACTTAACTCCTACTTATGTTTTTAAGTCCAAAAAGGAACCTAAGGGTCTAAAACTAGTATCTCAACTTAGCTTCTAAATTAAGACACCTAAAGTCAACTTAGTCTAACCTAAAGCTCTAGTCTGCCTAAGAATGTAGGGCCTAGCCAATTAAGCTCAATGCAAAATGTTTATTATTATTATTATTATTTATTATTATTATTATATATATTTTTTCAATACAAATGTATGCAATGCAGAATGCTTTAACTAAATGCATGACTGCACTATGTAAAAATGCTATGTATATCCCCAAATACACCCCCCATGTCTAAAATCCGCAATGTCCTCATTACATAGAAGAGTATTACCTGGGTAAGAGATGGGCTACCATTATTTTGTTGGCATCCGAGTAGAAAAAGAATCTACAAATCAGGTTCAAGGATTGCAGAAATAGGCCATAAAAATGAGCAAAGTAATGCTGGTTAATTGCACAGCAATCATAGGTCTTAATTGACCTAAATTAGGCAAGGACTTAGCATAAGCTAGGGTAGTTCATGCATGCATAAGCATTATTTGCATCTTTACTACTTTCTTTTAGCTATGCTTAAAATAATGCTATAATGTACTGATTAGGTGCATTATGTCAATTGCAGGTAATAAGCTGATCAGAAGCTAGATCTGAAGCTGGATCTAAAGCTGGATCTGAAGAATAAAGAATAACTGGTGTTGCAGCAGAGTTGGAGTGGAAGACCTAGATTAGATGTAGTAGATAATAATGTAAGAGAGTTAAGGTATGCTATTCTATTAAGTAGGAATAAAGCAATAAATTGTGAAGAACTTAGGTCCATCCTAGCCCTAGGACAGCCTAAAAGCTTCCCCAAGCCTTAGCCACCCTTAGATTAGGTCACCGCACCATAGGAAACCTTAAAGCCCTAATTATAGCCTCCATCTGTACATCCAGATGAGCTATAGGGCGTCCAAAACCCTTAGCCAACTCTCACACACCTTAAACCCACTTCTGTAGTGTTATTGGACGTCTAGACACTTGGTCAGAAGTCCAATTTCTATAGAATACCCAAGACAGAACATAGAAACCTTCCTGACTCTGATTAGATGTCTAGACTTCAAGTTTGGACTTCTGATTTTCCACTATAAGTCATCTAACACTTTTATTAGACATCTGGAACTGCTTTCCAGTTCCTATTTTGGAATTCGAGCCTTGATCTTGAGTTCTTAGCTCCCTAAACCCAATTCCAACCCCTTAGGAACCTAAATTAAGGTACTTTAACCCTAATACATCATCTTTAAACCTTCCTAAGGACCTAATTAGGTTCTCATTAAGCCCAATTGACTTAGGTTATAGTCAATCTCATTAGCCTACTCAATTGGACTCATAGAGTCCAATTGAGCTCAGATCTCAACCCATACAAGTCCAATTGGACTCAGTGAGAGTCCAATTGACCTAAGCCCAACCTAATTGAGTTATTTCACTCTCAATTAGGTTCACACTAATTCAATTAAACTTATGTTAAATTTAATTGCATTTTCCCCTTAGCAATTAGGGTTTGCAACCCTAATTTAAGACCTACACTAACCCAAAACCCTTAGGACCTAACCTAGACCACTTAGCCACATAGGGCACGGCCACACAAACATACACACACATACCCATTCATGCACTCCCACACCACCTAGAGTGTTTTAGGTTCTTCCAAAGGTGGCGCCACTCTTGGTTGCTAAAATTAGGAACCAAGAGACATTCAAATTGTAGATCCACAAATGGTGGATCTAAAATCCACCTTCTCTCTCCTTGGCGGACCACTCTTGGAGCTCTCTCTAGAGAGTTCCACACTTCTCTAGAGAGTCTTCCTTAGGTCTATAAAAAGACCTAAGGGGTGGCCATTTGCACCCATAACTCTTGGCTTCCATTTAGCTTAGCTACATTCCACCTCCAATCCACCTTCACGAGTTGCTTCACCATGGCCACCACCATCTCTACGCCAAGATGTTGGATCACCTCCTCAGCCTCTCTCCATGGGCTAGCCTAAGCACCAATGGCCGCCCCTCCTTCTCCTCTCAACCAACTCAAAGGCCATCGAAGCCCACCTCTAAATGCCCTTATTTCTGCTAGATTAGTAGCTTAGTTCTTTATAGTTTACATGCTTTATTTACTGCTTAGTAGTGTAGCTCTATATTCTCTCCCAATGATGCATACATAATCCCTCTTTAGATTCATGCATGCAATCATTTTCTGCTAGCTAGATTTGTGTTTCTAAGCATTCCTCTATAAGCTTTCCACGAGTTCCATGTTGCAGACACCAAGATGAATCATTGAAACACCTTTTTCTATATATATATATCTATGTGTTGAGAATCACCATGAGCTTATTGCAATATATTTTGTGTTATTAAAGTTGCCTACTTTTAATTATTATAGGTTGCAACTAGCATGTCGGTACCTGAAAATATCGAGGATCTAACTATTAACGCATTTTTCGTAAACAGCCACCACATAACTAGAATCGTGCGTACTGAAACTCAAACTTTCACATTTGTCATCTATCTAACACATGCGCACGTAACTAGGGTTCATAATGAAAGTGGTCGAACATTGATCCGAAGATTAGAAATCGGTGTGCAATTTTAAGCAAGTAGAGCGAGTGAGATCAATTTCAAATCTGCATTTTCATAAACGCCTCCCAGAGACGAATGACCGGGACTCAAGTCTTGTTATCTTATAAATTATTTTTGTTAATCATTTTTTGGAACTATACTACGACACATTCTGATTAAATACGCGCTATACGATTCCCAACAAAATGGCGTTGTTGCTAGGGAGGCAATGCCATTTTTCATTTCGATCTCTTGAATTATCTGTAATAAATCTTCCTCTTCTTGTCTTTCGATGTGCAGGAAAACCGGGAAAATGGGATCTGCGTACACATCAGGTGTAGAAAAATCATCAGGTGGACATCTCTTAGATTAGGATTTCCCTTTTTTTGAACCCTAGGTTAGATTTCCTTCTAGAAATTTCATTTGAAAAAACAAAAGCCTATTTATTTTCATGAAAAAAAATAAAAAAATTGTTGGTAATTAGATTAGGTCTCCGTTTGAATCTTAACTTAGTTTACTTGAAAAAAGAAACAAAGAAAAATATTTATTTGAAAAAAAATTTTTTTCCTTCAAAAAAATTCAAAATTTTTTGAAAAAAAGGATATTTTGGTGGAAAGTTTGAATTTCAAATTCAAACACCTTTCCAAAAGCCTCCCCACCACCCTCTGATTTTTGACCAGATTTCAAATTTTGATTTAAAAATTCAATTGCTAAAAACTTAATAAGCAAGAAATTCTGAAATTCAGGCTAGACCTTCACTTTTAAACCACCTTTCAAATGGAACCATTCATATGAAAAAATTCCAAGTACCAAATTTTTGAAAATTCGTGAAGTGCAAGGGGGTCAGACTGGCCTAGATTTGAAAATTTTCAAAATTCAAAAAGCAATTCTAAGCAATCTGTGAATTTGCTTGACTAAAATTGGTGGGGGTTTAAAAGTTGATCTCATTGGCTTTAATTTCCATATTTTTTCCAAATTTTTGAAGATCATTTGGTACTATTTCAATTTAAAAACATGACCAGGGGTCACAATTCCAATCTTGATCCCCTGACATTCAAAAATCACTAGAAATTCGATTCAAATAGTAAAATTTATAAAAAAATATTCCTTGAAATGATAATTGAAAAGGGAATCTACTTGAAATATTTTTGTTTATTTGGATTCAAATTTTATCATAGAATTGTTCTTATTTCATGGTATGCTGAAAAAAATAGAAAAAAAACTCTAGAATTGCATGAACCCTAGGTTACACCTTTAGGGTTACACTCTAGAGACAGCACAATGGGCTAGACTAGACTTGATCAAGTCTAAGTTTTAGCCGGTGAGCTTGGTCACCTTGTGGACCACTCACCATAAACCCCATTGAAGAAGAAAAATGGGTTAAAATTATTTTTAAAATATGAAATAAACCTGAATTTGTTGTCATACTATTGGGTGGTTTCAACCGCTCTTGCCAAACCTGGTGACTAAGCCTGTGGGGTAGTGTCAAATGATCGCGACTAAGGGGCCAACGGAACCGAAGGCGTAAGCCGAAGGAAGAACCTTCCCCTTAGTGCCCTCGTAACCAGATTAGCTGCGTTAGCTTGAGAGGTAGGAATCACTTTCAGTCGGTTGTACGATGAATTTTTCTTCAGGAATTCGAACCTAAAATGAAAAATCTAGTCATCCGATCATAAGGACCATCTGATTGAGAAGGCCTTAGCCTTGTCTGGCATGGCTACACCAACCCAGGGATTGGGTGGTGTATGCAAGGAAGGAGGTCACTCAGACCTCGACTGGTTGGACCTTGGGAGCCGCTCCCAAGGAGGCGAGTCACTTCGCCTGAACCATTTTCTCCCCCTCCATTTTCTTCCACTCGCTTAGCTGCAATGGGTAAACCTGGATTTGGACCTAATCAGCATCCAGAAGAGCTGGACCCATGAGCTTTTCTGAGAGCCCAGGTCACTAAATCAGCTCAACCTTGGGATCAGAACCCAAGGTGGCGAAGATGACCTTTCACTTCTCTTGATCCTTCTCCTCGGGTTACTGAAATGGTTAAGACATATCCTAACCCTGGATATTATGACCCATACCAGTCGGTCCCTCAAAGGACCACATCTTATAACCTAGGATATGGATTTCATACTCCTGCTTCTCACCCATGGAATATAGGTAGACATGATTCGCCTCCTAGAACCCCTGAAGAACTACCAATGCATATGCGACCGCATTACAGAATACAGAGAGCTATAGCTAGCACTAAGGAAAAGGCTGCATCCTATCTACACAAAATCCAAGCTATCACTGAGTCGAACCAAAGACAAAGCTAGATTCCATATCAACAAGCTATGATGGAGCTTCTTCAGGGAACAGCAGGGATAACAAGGCTAATTGGACAAAATCGAGAAACTCAAGAACTACTGCTTTTGAGATATCAAGTGGAAAATAGCCTTGAAGACCTCGAACAATCTGAAATGACTACGCCAAATAGACACACAGGAGATTCTCGGGAGCAGATGCCAGAAGATAATTTAGGGGAAGAAGAATCCAGCTTGGATATGAGACAGGAGCAGGAAATATTCAGAATGGGTTCGTCAGAGAACTCCATTCAAAAAACTGAGGAAAGTACTGATATCTCCAGGACTGAGCCACAATCGAATTATCCAGAATCCTGAGAGATACCTTTTGGGGTAGATAACCCAACCGTGATAAGGGAAGTAGATCCATTTGAGTATTTGGATCTTGAGGCAAACATTACATGTGACACTACTGATCAATCTAGGCCACTTCCCATTATAGGTGAACATGTGCTAGAGCCAACATCTTCTGATCTACACTCTTCTTTCACCTACATCCCTAATTTGGATGCTACAGATTCTGAGATGACACTTTCTCTCCTTGACCCGGACATCCAAAGACCAGAAGTAGCTATGGATGACTCGATCGAAGAAATAAATATGCTACCTTAGGCAGGAATTACTGAGGAGCCCAACGCATACAAGGGTGAAGCTTTGAGTAGAATGAGCTGAGGACGCACCTACCATCCTAGTTAATCTAATGGATGGCTCGACTTCGAGCCTGAAGAGTTAGTCTCCAGTGAATCAGAGATGAGTACTGATGAGGATGAAGTAATTTCTGACAAGGATTTCAGTGACCTCCCCACAGATCTTCTACTTTCATGGATACCCCCATATGATCTAGAGCCTAGAAAGGGCACGATCTTTGATGTCAATTATCGTTATGAGGATCCCTATGACTCAGATTCTAGTTTTGAGATACATTTTGATCTACTCTCTCTGCAACTTCCTGTTGAATTGTCAGACATGATAAATCAACTGAATCAACATCATGATCCCCCCTCTGATTGTCCTCTATTTTCCACCACCACTCCACACTTTCTTATAGCTAGACTTTTTGGAGTAGGGGTGCACAATCAGTTGGTTCGCATCTCTGGACCACTGATTCTAAAAGCATACGAGCACATCTTTCTCTTAATCTTGATCGACTCCTATGCTAGAGCTGATATATCTGACTAAGTTCTTGCCCAGTTGGAGGCGTTAAACTCAGCATGTATAGATAGCATATCCCACATTCTACCATCATCTATACATAGCTATTTTTACACATAGCATATTTTTCTTTTAAGCATATTTCTTTTGCATATTGCATATTGTTAGGTTGGTCGATGCTGAAAGTAAAATTTCAGGAGCAATTCCAGGTGATTTCTACCCATTTACTCCCAGTTATACTTATGTTCTTTTATATTCATGCATGAGGACATGCAATAACTTAGGCATGGGGGGTAGATACGACAAAACTGAAAATTTTTATGCCAACATTTAGGAAAACCCCAGCGCTGCTTGTTAAACGTACTTTAGGGCCCTAAATAAAAGAATAACCAACTCCACCTTCAATGTTTGCATTGGAGATAGAAATCGTCTGCAACAGCCATTTCTGACTCACCCACTCACCCTTTTGTTCTAAATTTATGGTCAAGCTAAATGTAACCCGATAAGGGAAATTCCATGAAGTATAAATATAAGAGGTTTCTTGTTTATAGCATATATACATAGTGCATCCATGAATAAGATTATGGTATTAAAAGAATGCATTAGGGATTTTATCCGCTAGTTGATTCCTGTAATCTGGAATCTAATATAATTTTTCACACACATGTAGAATTTGCAATGGATTCACGGTGAAGGATGATAAATTTCTTTAGTCTGTTCAGCAGAAGTAGTGCTTCTTCTCCTGAACCCCTAGATAGTGTTTTGGGAGTCAGGTAGATTTTCCTCTAAAAATCCAACAAATAGTGTGAGATGAGAGTAGAGTGTACTGGTGCTCTAAGATTAGTGCAAGGAATCTGGAATCCAAGATAATTAAGTGATGATACTTAGAGATAAGGCATAGTTTTTGCTCTCGATTCCTGCATATACATTTTGTGTGAATTTTGAGAGCCACCAAACAAGGCAATTATGCGGAGAGTGAGTTTTCATAAAACTAGGGCTAAGGTGGATGGTTATGACCATTCAATACAGAATCCTCAGCTGAAGGAGGGTTGTTGAATGTCAGGTTGCTACGCTAATGTGTTTGGTTTTGAAAAACCTATCGTCGTAGTATGAAAGCGAAGAACTCATGTTCAACAAATAAAATTTATACCGAAATAGAAATCTCAAGTCGAACATAGGGAGGCTACGTTGATCTATATTTGCAATTATATTTTTTAGAATTTTTCTTGAAAAGTGAGGTGATGTAATTACAATGAAGCCATAATAACAATCAGACTAAACAAAAGGGATAGAGAGAGACAGAGAGAAAACATGCATTCAAAAATTCAAAATATTTATACAATAAAATCAAATAAGAATTACACTAGAAAGCGGAAAATCAGCTACACAAGAAAGCAGGAAAATTCTACACTAGAAAGCTGTAAAGAAGAATGGGAGAGAGAAGTTATCCTCCTCGACAATCACTTGGAGGATGAGTCGGACGGGACGATGCCTGGATGAAGGACGGAGCAGGATGAAGGAGGATGAAGCAGAAGAATGGGAACGGGGCAGCACGTCATTGTCGTCGTGGGATCCGCTTCCAAATGGGGACGAAAATTTGACTTTATCTTGCAAGGAGCATCCCGGGTGTGGGACAAGCTTCTCTTGAGCTTTGGAGAGGTAGAGAAGAGAAGGAAGGGATGAGAATTTCGTATGGAGGGGGTCTCCTTTTATAGCTGCAAGGAGTGGGGGCAATTTGGTCATTACAACTCTTAAAACATTAATTCAGGACCTTTAGTAATAGATAAAACCGTCGCTAAAGGTCTGAACGTAGGCGTAGTGGGCGGCACGCGCGCCTGCTTGCTCGCCCACGCATTCAGCACTCGCGCATGTCCAGCCGATCTTAACCGTCCGATCGCGAGATCGGACGGCTTAGATCGCACCTTCGTTTGCCTGCGCTGCGCGCCCCATCACGTGCGATGCCGCGTCTTCGCCGCATGTGCAATGGCACGTGAGCGCTATTGGGTGATTTGGGCCGCCCATAGCCGATCGGGCGGTTGCCTTTAATCGTGCGTGCACCGCAGATCGCAAGTCGAACTCGCATCCTGTGAACGCACAACGGCTCATGACCGCTACGCTGCGTGGTGGAAAGTGTCGCGCGGATGTTTTAAGGCACGCACGTCCACAGCTGTTGGATCAAGATCCAACGGTGGGGAAGCAGTGCTCTGATTGAAGAAGAGAAGGTGCAGCAGTGCTTTGGCCGGTTGGGCAGCTGAGATGGCACCACGTGGCATCATCTGAGCCGTCCATTTTCTGGATGATGTAGATGGTGCCACGGTTGTCGGATTGAGTCAATTTTTGCGCTGTTAGGCTGCGATCGTCGATCCTAATCCATCAGTGTGGTCAGATTTGTCATTTGAAGTGTGGATTCGCACCATCTTGGCCCTTGATCTTCTACGATTCCCCGATCACTATCTGATGCTACAGAAGTTTGATTAAGGAGATCTTGGAGTCATTGAACTCCAATTGTTGCCCTAATCACATCTGTACGGTTGGATCTTCGATCCGAGGCCCCGATAAAATGTTTACCCTATCCATGAACTTAAAAGGAGACAATTAACCTCCATTTTATTCAAACTACTCTAAATGCAAGATGATTCATGTTATGCAATATTTATTGCAGGCTATGCAATTCTATGCTTAAGATCATGCATAAATAGACATCTTAAGTAGTGTAAACGTGTTTACATCATACCTCCATGCCTATCTTTTGCTAATCCCTAGAAAAAATTATATGCTATTTATAGAAGAATTATGTTGGATTATTTGGGCATAAGTTATTTTCAATCATTAAGAAAATGTCTACTTAAGATCTGAACTTTCAAAGACACAACAGTGCCAGAGTATCTGCCAAAATGCAGACCGCCTCAAGCCCTCTCCTTATTCAAAGAAAATTTTCTTTTTCTCTTTTTCCTCTTTCATATTTTTTTGGATATTCAAGTTTTAGGGTTTAAGAGTGGCTTTCTACGGCCATTCAACTTACCCAAGATTTGATGAGAACCTTAAGTTTTAAGCATCTTATTGTGAATGTGATAAACTCGTTGACTGGCAATTAAAACGAACTTCGGATTTCTATGCCTCTAAGTGACCTGAAAAAAAAAGAATTCTGCCTAAAGGTGTATCTTTACAACTGGTAGCTTTCTCCCTACTTTTATTCTTTTACGGGATCAACATAAGGGTGAATCCAATGTATATCTCCCCGGTTTATTCTACTTCTGCACTTCTTCCTAAGTATTTTGGGAATTTTCAGTGCATTTATTGAGTTGGTTCTAGACAACTAGTCGATGAGCTGTTACCACCGATAACTTGCCAGCCATACTCGTGCTGTGAAGTGTGGCTTATTTCTTCTTTTTTTTCTCCTTTTCTTTTCATTTTTTTTTAAGTAGGTGGCTTCTCTGGTCTAAGATTTACCTAAAGGCAGCAAGAAGAGAAAGATCCAGTGACTAGGCTCTGGACAACCTACCTATGGGCTGTTACCCACGATAACTTGTCAGCCATATCACCCTAGAAGGTTCATTAGCTACCCAATTTCCATTAGAATCGTCGAACAACGAGTTAGTGACAAGATAGTGTGTAGATGCTTAAAACTCAGAATTCCCTCAAATCAGACGGTGGGTTGATAAGTCGTGTACTTATCACCCAAACTTATTTACTCAAATTACAATAGAATTAAGGTTGGTGAGGACTCAAGAAACAAATTCACATTTTAGTGGATACACAGGCTGATTAAGTCCAAAGACCTGAAGGTCTTTGTGTTCAGATCCTAATGTAAAATTTCCTAAGATTGAAAAGTCCTAATGTCCAACTATTCCTTCCTAATTTTTTTTTTTATAAGTAAGAAGAGAAAAACAATTTACATGAATTTCACAAAACTGACCAAATGATTGAAAAATGAACCCACCCCCCCATGCCTAGCTGATGCAATGTCCACATTGAAAAAGAGACATGAAAGAAAGGGTAGAATATGAAAGATGTCACCTGAATATGAAGCTTGTATCAGCTTTGTGTCATATGTACAACTGCTGATTTTAATGCCGTCAACTACGCGAAGTCCAGCCAAAGAAGTCATAGAATGGCTAGGGCAACCGTGTCTGAGATGGGTTCTGGAAGAATACGGTCAATAACAGGCTTCAGACGTTGACCGTTGACTTTAAATGTGTTACCCGTCTTTGGGTCAGAAATCTGAATGGCTCCATTTGAAAAAATCTGGTCAATTATGAATGGTCCATTCCATTTAGATCTAAGTTTGCCAGGAAAGAGCTTAAGTTTAAAATCGAATAACCAGACCTTCTAGTTTGTCTCAAAGCTCTTGCGGGAATCAGTTGATCATGTAGAGCTTTGGTCCAAGCCTTGTAGATCTTGGCATTCTCATATGCATCATTTCTAAGCTCTTCCAACTCAGATAGTTGGAGTTTCCTGGTCTTCCCAACTAAATTTAGATCTAAATTGCATTGTTTCATCGCCCAGAATGCCCTGTGTTCATTCTCTACGGGTAGATGGCATGGCTTTCCATACACCAAACAGAATGGAGACATGCTGTTGGGCATTTTATATGCTGTACGGTAGGCCCAAAGAGCATCCTCAAGCTTCTGAGTCCAGTCCTTGCGATCAGGCCTAATGATTTTCTAGAGAATGATTTTGATCTCTCGATTGGAGATCTTAGCTTGTCCATTCGTCTGGGGGTGGTAAGGTGTGGAAATTTGGTGATTAAACCCGTATTTGTCCAACAAATTCTGGAATTGGGCATTAGTAAAATGAGTGCCACAATCACTAATGGTAGCCCTTGGAATCCTGAACCTACTGAAGATATTTTTCTTGACAAAATCGATGACCACCTTGTGGTCATTGGTTTGGGTGGGAATCGCCTCAATCCATTTGGACACAAAATCAATAGCAACAAGAATGTACTGATGTCCAAATGAAGGGATAAAAGGTCCCATGAAATCAATGCCCCAAACATCAAAAATTTCGATAGGAAGAATTGGGTTTAGGGGCATCATATCTCTCTTAGTTATGCTCCTAAGTGCTTGACATCTAGAACATGACCTTGAGAAATCCTGGGCATCCACAAATAAAGACAGCGAATAGAAGCTAGATTGCAAGATTTTTGCAGCAGTCTTTTTCCCGGAGAAATGTCCACCACACCCAGATAAATGGCAGAACTCGAGTATACTGTTGAATTCATTCTCCGGTATACATCGACGAATAATTTGATCATTGCCGATGCGATATAGCTCAGGGTCCTCCCAAAAGTAGTATATGGGCTCAGATTTGAGTCTATCCTGTTGTTGCTTGGTCCAATCCTGGGGGATTTGACCAACGACCAAATAGTTAACAATGTCAGCAAACCATGGGATGTGGACACCTAAAACTGTAAGGATAGTTTCGTCTAGAAAAATGTCAGCAATCGGAATGTCCGAACGAGAGGAATCACCTAGGAGTCTCGACAAATGATCCGCTACCACATTTTGTACCCCAATTTTATCCTTGATTTCAAGATCAAATTCTTGAAGAAGAAGAATCCAATGAATAAGCTGGGGTTTAGCATCCTTTTTGGCCAAGAGATGTCTCAAGGCTTAGTGGTCGGCATAGATGATAACATGAGACCCAAAGAGATAAACCCTGAATTTTTCCAAAGCAAACACTATAGCTAGTAATTCCTTTTCAGTAACAATGTAATTCCCCTAGGCTTCATCCAAAGTTTTACTAGCGTAGTAGATGACAGAGGGCTTTCTATCAATTTTCTGACCCAAGACTGCCCCGACCGCATAATCAGAAGCGTCAATCATGATCTCAGAAGGGGCTGTCCAAATTGGTGGTTGCAAAACTAGAGCACAGGTGACTACCATTTTCAGGAAATCAAATGCCTTTCGGCATGATTCATCAAAAACAAACGGCATTTCTTTAGCAAGAAGATTGCTCAAGGGACGAGCAACCTTCGAGAAATCCTTGATGAATCTTCGGTAGAATCCCACATGGCCAGGTAATGATCGAATTTGTTTAACAGATGTGGAAGGAGGAAGTTTAGCGATAGCATCAACCTTAGCTTTATCCACTACAATTCCCCGTTCAGAGATTAGATGACCCAAAACAATGCCTTCTTGGGTCATGAAATGACTCTTTTCCCAACTAAGGACCAATCGTGTTTTGATACATCGCTTAAGAATCATTTCCAGATTAGCCAAACTGGAGTCAAATGATTCTCTGAAAACAGAGAAATCATCCATGAAGACTTCCATAAACTCTCCCACCATGTCAGAAAATATGGCTAGCATACACCTTTGAAATGTCGCAGGTGCATTGCATAAACCAAAAGGCATCCTACGAAAAGCAAAGGTTCCGTAAGGATAAGTGAAAGTAGTTTTTTCCTGATCTTTGGGATGGATAGGAACTTGGTTGTATCCCGAGTAGCCATCAAGAAAACAGAAGTACTTCTGCCCAACTAATCTTTCCAAGATTTGATCGATGAAAGGTAGGGGAAAATGATCCTTTTTAGTGGCTGCATTCAGCTTCCTATAATCAATACAAACCCTCCAAGAGGAAGTTGAACGAGTTGTGACAGATTCTCCTCTCTCGTTAGTCACAACGGTAATCCTGGCTTTCTTCGGAACAATCTGTATGGGACTTACCCGTGGACTATCAGAGATTGGATAAATAATTCTTGCGTCAAGCCACTTGATGATTTCCTTTTTGACCACTTCTCGCATATTTGGATTCAATCTCCTCTGCAACTGGCAAGAAAGGCGGGATCCATCTTCCAAGAATATTCTATGATTACAGTAAGATGGCTCAATCCCCCTGAGGTCATGAATGGTCCAACCAATTGCCTCCTTATGTTCCTTCAGGACCTTGATCAATTTAATTTCTTGCTCCTTTGTCAATTTAGCACTGGTAATCATAGGGAGCATCTTCTGAGGTCCTAAAAATTGATATTTCAAATTCTCAGGTAATGGTTTTAGTTCAAGCTGGGGTGGGTTGATGATTGATGGTAGGGTAGATGTTGAAGATTCAACAAGAGGAAGAGGTTGTGAGTGAACAAATCAATAACCTCTTCAGAAGATGGCAGGTCAGCCATAGAGGGTTGCAGGTCAAATTCGTCATCCAAGGAGGAACTTTCGATTGAAGAAACCATCAAACAAGTTTCAATGTTTTCATTATCCTCATCAAGTTCCTCAATAAATCCACAATCCTCAAATTGATTGATTGCCTTAAAAATATCAAATTTCATTCGTTGATCCCCAAAGGAGATTTCCATGCTACCGCTTTCACAATTAACGTTGGCCTTAGCGGTAGCCAGGAACGGACGCCCCAGAATGATGGGCGTGTTCCTCAGATTATCAGGTACATCCATGTCAAGGACAAGGAAATCTATAGGAAAATAGAAATCCTAGACCTTGACTATAACATCTTCAATAACACCTCGTGGATTTGTGACCGAGCGGTCTGCTAACTATAGCGTTACTGAAGTTGGCCGAAGTTCACCTAATCCAAACTTCTCGTAAGGAGAAGTCGAAATTAGGTTGATGGATGCACCTAGATCCAAGAGTCCTCTAACAAATGTGTAATCTCTGATAACGCAAGAAATCAACAGAGCACCTGGATCTCCCTTTCTCTGTGGGAGGTGGTGCAGGATAACAGAACTAGCCTACTCAGAGAGTACCACCTTCCTCGAAACAGATTCTCTCGACTTACGCTTTTGTGTACATAAATCCTTTAAAAATATTGCATAAGCCGGTATGTGCTTGATAGCATCAAGGAGTGGGATATTAATCTCAACATTCTTAAATAGATTCAGAAGCTCCTCATTTCTATCAACAGACTTCTTCTTTGATTTGATTAAGGCTTCAGGAAAAGGAACATAAGTCAGATCTTTGGAATCAGATTCCTGAGCCTTGATTTCTCCTCCAGAATTCTCCTCTCTCTCCTCAAGTTCTTCAGGATTCAGAAGATCGGAATAGTGTGGTTGTGGATCCTGAGTCTGCTTACCACTCCTCAAAGTGACAGAATTTGTAGATGCATAAGAATTTGGGTCTTGGGGAGGGTTAAGAAAGATTGGAGGGGCTTGATTAGCCATGAATTGTTGATTTGTAGAAGAAGAAGAGGACGAGGAACCCTGCTCAACCACCTGAGCATGTGCGTGTGGGTCCCTCTGATTTCCATACCCATAAGCTTGGTTGCCCGAATTCATAATATTTCATCGGTTGTGTACGGGTTGGGATGGTAGAGATCCAGGTTGACGAGAGTTAGCAATGAGTTCGAACTGCAAGTTGTCCAGCGAGGTTTTCATTTGCTACATGAGCTGGAGCATGGATCCTTGCATCTCTACCATTTGTCGGTTCAAATCAGCCTGCCCTGCAGGTTGACAGGCATCCCAAGCTGGCTGATTTACCTGATTTGGAGGCAACTGAGTATATACTTCACCTTGACCCATTGATCATTGCGGAACATAGTTGCCAGGTCAAAATTGGGTCTGTTGCCCCAGGTTTTTCCAAGAGAAGTTAGGGTGCTTTCTCCAACTCGGATTATAAGCATTAGAGTAGGGGTTAGATCTAACATTCTCTTGTCCAGCACAGGCATCTTCATAGGGTGAGGATGGAGAGAAAGAAAAGGAAGGATCAGAAAAACTAGGATCAAAGGCCCCAGTTTGAAATCCGTGGGGTTCCGAAAAATGCTAACTCACAAGTTGAGCCGCATCGAGTTGATTCACGAACTCCTGTCCAGAAGGAGCTCGTGAAGAATGGAATCCCAAATTTTGGGATTGAGTGGATTGAGAGTTGTTCATAGAATTGCCAGCCATCCACTCTTCCATTCTCTTAGCAACCAAGTCCACCTTATCAAGTTTGTTACAAATCAATTCCATATCAAATGAATGAGAGTCATGGACTTCATTGACATTTGATCTGGGCTGCTGGGACCAGTTAAATGTATCCATGGAGGCATGATCGATTGAATTCTCACTCATTTCCTCAAATAAATCATGTGCACTATCTGCATCTTTATTGAGGAAATTGCCTCCGCAAGAATCATCCACATGATTTCTAAGTTGCTTAGTCAACCCATGATAGAAGATCTGCATGAGTTGCCATTTCAGCACCTCGTGGTGTGGACACCTCTGCAATAGGTCCTAGAATCGCTCCCAGGCCACATGAAACTGCTCCCCCAGCCGTTGGGTAAAGGTAGTGATTGCCCATCTCAAAGCATTGGTACGTCCGACTGGGAAGAATTTCTTCAGAATGGCCGATTTCAACTCATTCCAAGTTGTGATTGGTCTTCCTAATGTCCTATGCCAATGCGCGGCCTTATCCCTAAGAGAGTGGGGGAAGAGCCTCATGATCATTTGCTCCTTGTTTACGTTTCGTGCCTTGGTGGTCTGGACCAAAGTGGTCAAGTCCTCCAAGTGCTGAAACGAATCTTCAGAGCCAAGCCCATGATAATGTTTGATCAGGCTTAACACCTGGGGCTTGATTTCTATGTCACCGGCTGGAATCTAGATATCGGGACGTTCCCCGTAATTTGAAGGATCATAGAAATCCTTCAAGGGCTGAGCGCCCTGCATTCTCTAGAACTATTCTTGCATTCTCTGCATTTGTTCCAGCTGCCTTCGAAATTCTTCCTGTGGATTTCCAAGCAGAGGAGGCTGTTGGTTGGCCATGGGATCAATTTGACCAAAATCCAATTTGCGCCTCCTAGAATACTCTAATGGTCCTTCCAATTTGGGATTCAATGACTGTCTTCCCAGCATAAACTAGGAGTAGGTCGGAAGGACTGGGTATAGGGACCCTGTAGCACAACAAAATAAGGCTGTCCTTAAGTGGGGTAGCCTAAGGATCTACTGACTCCCTAAACTTGCCTTAAGGCTGTAAATGATTTACTCTACTTGTGTCTGTTCAATTCAACCAGCTAGAAGGAGGGACTGGGGAGAAGGTTCTTCCTTCGGCTTTCGCCTCCAGTTCCTAGTATACCCCCCAGCTGCGGTCGTTTGATGCTACTCCCCTAGCTAGACATTAGATTAATCAGTACAAGTAGGTTAATCAAAGACAATCTAAGACTAGGCCCTGAAGAGTGAATCAGACCTTAAGGTCAACGTCTACTCAATTTTATTAAGGCCTGGGATTGGGGTGCTTATGGAATGTGATGGGCCCTTAAAATGGGTTGTGCCCTTAATGATTGATTGAGATTTGTGTAAGTGCATGCACAACCAGGGTTTTCAAGCAAGATTATTTGTGATGCGTGGATTTTAATGTTCAAATCTTGCTTAAGTAGCTTTTAGGGTTTCAAATTAGGTAGATTGCAATCAAGTTTCTAGGCAAACCAGGTTGTCAAACACGGGTGAAGATTGTTTTCCTTTAAAACAAGAAAGAAAGTGGAGTGCCTAGAATAAACCAAGATTGAAAACCATATGGAGGAGCTACTTGATGAGTTGATTTTAAGTAGAGTAGTGAGGCCTAAACAACTCAAACAACTGGCCACAAATGCACCACTAAGTTAGGCACTCAAACATGGTTAACCTAGAATGATTTCTACTCTTTTATGTGTTGCTTTGTGTGTACCGGTTCCACAGATCAGAACTCGATTAAGTAGAAACAAATCAATTCGGTTAAGTGTCTTGAATGTGGGTATACGTTGTGTGTTTGTTGAAAATTGCCCCACAAGATTATCTTTTTGTTTTTTTTTTATATAAATGAAGGTAGAATGAATGTGATTGAGAATCCAAATAACCAAACTATTCCTAGGATTTGTATAAACACCTAGGTTAATTGGAATTTGGATTTAATGTGGCAAATGAAATCTATGGAGGGGGGAAGAATGGGGAACACTTACAGTTGTCTTCAACTGCACTTTACTCCAGTCTACCGCTTGATGATACCCTAATGGTGGTCTCTGCAAAATAATAGACACAAGAGAAAGCAAGTTAGAAAATAATAAAGTGCAAGAAATGCAAAAAGAAGATCGGAAATTGTTGCCACCCCGGCAACGGTGCCAAAATGTTGAATGTTGGGTTGCTACGCTAATGTGTTTGGTTTTGAAAAACCTGTCGTCGTAGTATGAAAGCGAAGAACTCGTGTTCAACAAATAAAATTTATACTGGAATAGAAATCCTGGGTCGAACTCAGGGAGGCTACGTTGACCTATATTCATAATTATATTTTTTTAGAATTTTTCTTGAAAAGTAAGGCGATGTAATTACAATGAAGCCATAATAACAATCAGACTAAAAAAAAGGGATAGAGAGAGAGAGAGAAAACATGCATTCAATAATTCAAAATGTTTATACAATAAAACCAAATAAGAATTACACTAAAAAGTGGGAAATCAGCTACACTAGAAAGCAGGAAAATTCTACACTAGAAAGCTGTAAAGAAGAATGGGAGAGAGAAGTTATCCTCCTCGACGATCGCTTGGAGGATGAGCCGGACAAGATGATGGCTGGATGAAGGAGGATAGAGCAGGACGAAGGAGGACGAAGTAGAAGAACGAGAACGGAGCAGCACGTTGTCGTCGTCACGAGATCCGCTTCCGAACGGGGGATGCAAATTTGACTTTATCTCGCGAGGGCATCCGATGTGTGGGACAAGCTTCTCTTGAGCTTTGGAGAGGTAGAGAAGAGAAGGAAGGGATGAGAATTTCGTATTGAGGGGGTCTCCTTTTATAGTTGCAAAGAGTGGGGGCAATTTGGTCATTACAACTCTTGAAATGTTAATTCAGGACCTTTAGTGACGGATAAAATCGTCGCTAAAGGCCTAAACGTGGGTGTAGTGGGCGGTGCACACACGCCTGCTCGCTTGCCCGTGTGTTCAATGCTCGTGCATGTATAGTTGATCTCAGCCATCTGACCGTGAGATCAAACGGCTTAGATTGCGCCTCCGCCCACCTGCGCTGCGTGCCCCATCGCGTGCGGTGCCACGTCTTGGCCGCGCGTGCAATAGCGCATGAGCGTTATCGGGTGATCTGGGCCACCCACAACCGATCGAGCAATCGCCTTTAATCGCGTGCACGCCGCAGATCGTGAGTCAAACTCGCATCCTGTGAACGCGCAATACCTCGAGACCGCTGCGTTGCACGATGGAAAGTGTCGCACGGATGTTTTAAGGCGCGCGCATCCACAGCGCTTGGATCAAGATCCAACGGCGAAGAAGTAGTGCTCTGATTGAAGAAGAGAAGGTGCGGCGGTGCTTTGGCTGGTTGGGTGGCTGAGATGGAGCCATGTGGCACCATCTGAGCCGTCCATCTTCTAGATGATGTAGATGGTTCCACGATTGTCGGATTGAGTCGATTTTCACACCGTTAGGCTGCGATCGTCGATCCGAATCCATCCATGCGGTCAGATTTGCTGTTTGATGTGCATATTTGCACCATCTTGGCCCTTGCTCTTCTAAGGTTCCCCGGTCACTATCTGATGCTACAGATGCCTGGTTAGGGCGATCTTGGAGTCGTTGAACTCCAATTATCGCCCTGATCACATATATACGATTGGATCTTCGATCCAAGGCCCCGATAAAATATTTTCCTTGTCCATGAACATAAAAGGAGACAATTATCCTCCATTTTATTCAAACTACTCTAAATGTAAGATGATGCATGTTATGCAATATTTGTAGCATGCAATGCAATTCTATGCTTAAGAACATGCATAAATAGACATCTTAAGTAGTGTAAGCGTGTTTACATCAAGGGTATTGATGTCAAGGTCAGAAATACACCATCCTATCCATCTCTCCCAGTGCCGTGAGTAGGCACTTCCACCAAATAAGCCACCCAATGTCTCTTGAGTACCATACTTCCACCAAATAAGCCACCCAATGTCTCTTGAGTATCACCAATCCCTAATAATGCCTTGTTGAACATGCGAATCGCTACACTAACGTGTTCGATTTTGGAAAACCTATCATTGTAGCTTGAAAGCAAAGAATTCGTGTTCAACAAATAAAATTTATACTGAAATTAAAATTCCGAGTCGAACACAGGGAGGCGGACGTTTGATTTAAAAACTACACAATTCTTTTTATTTGTCACGGAATAATTCAATTTAAAATTATCTAATTATTTACAATAAATAGAAGAGAGAGAGAGTAAGAGCGAAAGAGAATATTACACAGAGAAACCAAATGAGATGTAGAATAAACAAGGAATTTATCATTAAGGAGATTGTTCATTTCACTCTTACAACTACAAAGCATAAAACAATTACTCTAAAAAGCAATAAATTTACTCTAGAAATCATTAAAAGAATGGAGGGAGAAACGTCCTCCTCGACGGTAGCTTGGAGGACGAACAAAACTGCACTAGAAAGCAGTAAATCTATACTAGAAAGCAGTAAAAAGAATAGGGAGGGAGAAATCCTCCTTGACGGTTGCTTGGAGGACGAGACAGACAGGACGACGCCTGGACGAAGGAGGATGGAGCAGGATGAAGGAGGACGAAGCAGAAGAACAAGAACGGAGCAGCACGTCGTCGTCGTCGCGGGATCTACTTCCGAAGGGGGACGAAAATTTGGATTTTATCTCGCAAGAAGCATCCTGGCTGTGGGACAAGCTTCTCTTGAGCTTTGGAGAGGTAGAGAAGAGAAGGAAGGGATGAGAATTTCATATGGATGGGATCTCCTTTTATAGTTGCAAGGAGTGGGGGCAAAATGGACATTACAACTTTAAAATAATAAATGAGGGGTCTTTAGTGACGAATAAGTCCGTCACTAAAGCCCCCAACGTGGGCATAGCTCTCGCGCCCATGCACGCCTGCTCAGCTGCTCGCGCGCGCAACGCATGCGCACGTTCAGCGATCTTCAGCCATCCGATCACGACATCGGACGACTTAAGTCCCACCTTCACCCGCTGTGCTGTGCGGCCACCCGTGTATGATCGCATGTCCATGCCGCGCGTTCAATCGCGCGTGAACTCTATCGGGCGCATGCGACCGTCCGATCAAGATCCAACGCCCGCCCGCGCCTTCCAGCCCTTCGCTGCGGCTCGAACCTGCGCCCGCCGCTCGCGTAAGCACGCTCGACCGCTGCACTATGGGGCGCGGATGGTCGAGCGGACGCTTTTAGGCGCGGCTATCCACAACCGTTGGATCAAGATCCAACGGTGGAGAGCAAGCGGGTGCGGGATCTTCAGAGGTTGCATGCGGCTGTTTGGGCGGCTGAGATGGCGCCACATGGCGCTATCTTGGCCATCCATCTTCTGGAAGTTGTAGATGGTGCCACAGATGTCGGATTGACTCGATTTTTGTGTCGTTGGGCTGCGATCATCGATTTGAATTCATCCGTGTAGTCGGATTTATCATTTGAAGTGCGGATTTACACCATCCTAGCCCTTGATCTCCTAGGGTTCCCCGGTCACTATCTGATTCTACGGATGCCTGATTAGGGCGATCTTGGAGTTGTTGAACTCCAATTGTCGCCCTGATCACATCCATATGGTTGGATCTTTGATCCGAGGCCCCGATAAAATGTTTGCCCTGCCTAAGCACATAAAAGGAGATAATTAACCTCCACTTTATTCAACTACTCTAAATGAAAGATGATGCATGTTATGCAATATCTATATCATGAATTGCAATCCTATGCTTAAGAACATGCATAAATAGACATTTTAAGTAGTCTAAATGTGTTTACATCATACCCCCATGCCTATCTTTTGCTAGTCCCTAGCAAAAACTATATGCTATTTATAAAAGAATTAGGTTGGATTATTTGGACCTGAGTTATTTTCAATCATTAAGAAATTGTCTACTTAGGAACTGAACTTTCAAAGACACAACAGTGCCCGGGTATCAGCCAAAATGCAGACCACCTCAAGCCTTGCCTTATCCAAAGAAAAATTTATTTTTCTCTTTTAACTCTTTTCTAATTTTTTTTTTCTTTTTTGATTTTCACATTTTAGGGTTTAAGAGTTGCTTTCTACGGCCATTCAACTCACCCAAGATTTGATGAGAACCCTAAGTTTTAAGCATCTTATTGTGAATGTGATAGACTCGTTGACCGGCATTTAAAATGGACATCGGATTTCTACACCTCTAGGTGACCTCAAAAAGAATTCTGCCTAAAGGTGTATCTTTACAACCGGTAGCTTTCTCCCTACTTTTATTTTTTTTACGGGGTCAACACAAGGGTGAATCCAGTGTATATCTCCCCAGTTTATTCTACTTCTCCGCTTCTTCCTAAGTGTTTTGGGAATTTTTAGTGCATTTACTGAGCTGGATTCTGGACAACCGGTCGATGAGCTGTTACCACCGACAACTTGCCAGCCATACTCGTGCGGCGAAGTGTGGCTTATTTCTTCTTTTTTTCTTTTTGATTTTTTTTCCTTTTCTTTGTTTTTTAAGTAGGTGGCTTCCCTGGTCTAAGATTTACCTAAAGGCAGCAAAAAGAGAAAGGTCCAGTGACTGGGCTCTGGACAACCTACCTATAGGCTGTTACCCACGATAACTTGCCAGCCATATCACCCAAACTTATTTACTCTAATTAAAATAAAATTCAAGTTGGCGAGAACTCGAAAAACAAATCCACATTTTAGTGGATACACGGGTTGATTAAGTCCAAAGACCTGAAGGGTCTTAGTGTTCAGATCTTAATGTAGTATTTTATTAAGATTGAAAATTTTCTTAAACCCAAATTCTCTTTCCTAATTCTGAATTTTTTTTTTATATATAAAAGAAAATAAAACAAATCTATGGAGCTGACGAATGAATTCAGAGATGAATATCCACCCCCCCATGCCTATCTAATGCAATGTCCTCATTGTATTAAAAAGACATAAAACAGAGTGGACAACCGTAGAAGCACCTGAATTGCGTGAATGTCAGGTCCGCTCCAAGATGAAAACTAAGAAAGACTGTATATGTGCTGAGTTTAGTTCTTTCAGCTAGGCACACTATACAAAGAAAAGAAATGAAGAACTCACAACTGCTGGTCAGAATCAGAATAAACAGAAAAATCCTCCGACCTGTCAACAGAGGTCCACAGATGTGGACCAAATTGTGGTGCAGGCCCATCCCCCATAATCGAGAATATCTTAGGTTCTGGATAAAAATTACCCAAAACCTAGAATCAGATTGCAAGTGGGGTCGGGCCTGCAATTTATGAGGATGCAACCCAAGGCCAAAAAGTTGGTTTAGAGAGAATTGAAGCTCAAAAGGACAATCATTGAATGTTTGCTTGAGTTTGACATCCTCAAAACAAATGTCGTAAGGGTTCTGATTTGATGGTTTCAGTTTAAAAGCAACCCTTCGACTCAATCTTCCATTTCCTCCAAAATTAACTTCCGAGCTCCTGTCCTCCACATTCAACATATCAAATTCCAGGACCTCTTGTATATTAATCACCCCGTCTAAAATCTCCAAGTCTAAATGATGTGGTAGAATCAAAATTGACTTAGGTCTAATTATCACAGAATTAGAATCATCAATAAGCTCAACGGGGTGAAACTGACAATCAGAGCATTGAATTGAATCCTCCAGAAAATGTAATTTTGGATCCGTAATGTGTGCCCTAAGATAAGTTTCCTCAATTATTAGGCTATCAAATGATCTATCAGATTCCTCAAGCCCAATCGTCTTATAGAAATCGTGTTCAGAAAACTCACGTGAGACTTCGCAACTTGAATCTTCACCAGCAAAGAAATCAGGATCCGTATCAATGTATATCCCAAAATCATTTGTCACTTTCTGTTCCAAGGAGATACACGTTTCCTCGTAACCCGGCTCAGGGATCTCAGGTGAAGAAATCAGATCTTCCTTAATTGGTCAATTTAATTCAATCTAGTCATAACACATGTCCCCCTCAACAGGTGCCTGAGAGGGTTCTGCCATTGGCTTTCCTGAAGAGGGCTCATCCTGGGAATCATCCCAAGATTGAATCAAAGCAACCACGAATCTCATCCTCAATTTTGCTAATTTCCCAAGTAGAAACTCACCTGGGTTCTTATCCTTAACGTCCTGGAGCCAATCCAACAAAGACTTATTCAAATCATCAATCATTTCAATCAGGGGCTCCAATCTCTCAATGCAAGGTATTGGCTAAACTTCTAAAGATTATATGATATTCCACAAGTTAGCCAGAACCTTATGTTGAACCTGGTTAACCTGAACCAAATGAGTTGGTTCAGGATTGGGCGGGTTTGGTATCAATGCAGGGGAATTAACGAATTGAGATTCATTATACCCTTCCTGAAAATAGGTCATTTCAGATTGCTGAAAAGATGGTGATGACCTAAAGGCAGTGAAATCAGAGGATGGGTAAGGATCGGTGTATCCTTCTTGATTGTAGATCGTATTAGGTTGTTCATGAAAGGAAGATGATTTATAATCAATGTAGCTCTAAGAAGGATAGAAATCAAAACCAAAGTGTTCAGGGTTAGACCCTAAACATGGAGGTCCGGAACTGTATCCCCAATTTGAATCATCCCAACTAATTGATGGTTGATTATAGTACGAGTTGGGATAATCGTCATGTTGAGGATAATTCACAATAGGAGGGAAAGAGCAGGAATGTGTGAAATATGTGGAATGATTCATGAGACACGAGAGGAAGAAAGGTGCCCTGCAATACAAACAATCAAACCTATCCTTAAATGGGTTAGCCTACAGACCTACAGACTCCCAAAACCCGTCTTGAGATAAAGGAACGATTTGATCTACTTCTGTCTGTTCAATCCAACTAGTTAGAAGGAGGGACTGGGGAGAAGGTTCTTCCTTCGGCTTGCGCCTCCGATTCCTAGTGTACCCCCCAACCAGGATCGTTTGACTCTACTCCCCTAGCTAGACATTAGATTGAACAGTAGAAATAGACTAATCGAAAATAATCTCGTTCTGGATTCTGAAGAGCGAGTCCAATCCTTAAGGCCAACGTCTACTCTGTTTTATTTAGGGCTAGGTTTGAATGTGCATTGGAATGTGATGGGCCCTTTAAACGGGTTTTGCCCTTAATGATTGATTAATTTGTGTGTGCGTGCACAACCAATTATTTTCAAGCAAGATTATTTTTGATGTGGTGAATTTTAAGGTTCAAATCTTGCTTAGCAGCTTTTAGGATTCAACTTTAGGTGTTTTCAAACAAGTTTCGTTGGCACACCAGGTTTTGCAAGCACAGGTGAAGTTGTTTTCCTTTAAAGTTTAAAAAGAATGTGGAGCGCCTGGTAAATCCCTAAGAGTTGAACCTAATTGCAGCTACTTGATGAGTTTATTTTATTTGAAGTGGTGCGGCCCAAACAACTCAAACAACTGGCCACAAATGCACCACTAAGTTAGGCACACAAAGATGGTTAACCTAAAATAATTTCTACTCTTTTATGTGTTGCTTTATGTGTATCGGTTCCACAGATCAAAACCCGGTTGAGTAGAAACAAATCAATTTGGTTAAGTGCCTTTGAATGTGGGTGTACGTTGTGTGTTTGTTGAAAATTGCCCCACAAAATTATCTTTTTGTTTTCTTTATATAAATGAAGGTGGAATGAATGTGAGTGAGAATCCAAACAACCAAACTATTCCTAGGATTTATACAAACACCTAGGTTAATTGGAATTTGGATTTAATGTGGCGAATGAAATCTATGGAGGGGGAAAGAATACGGGATAACTTACAAAACCTTCTACAGCACTTTACTCCATTCTGCCACTTTTGCTCATCTCAAAAGAGTACCTGCAATTACAATAAGAAAGGAGAAAAGTGAGGTAAATGATTTGTAAGTTACAAAATGTGAAGAGAAATCAAAGATCGTCGCCTCCCCGGCAACGGCGCCAAAATGTTGAACGTGCGAATCACTACGCTAACCTGTTTAGTTTTGAAAACCTGTCGTTGTAGCTTGAAAGCAAAGAATTCATGTTCAACAAATAAAATTTATACCGAACTTAAAATTCCAGGTCGAACACAGGGAGGCGGACATTTGATTTAAAAACTACGTGTTTCTTTTTATTTGTCACAGAATAATTCAATTTAAAACTATCTAATTATTTACAATAAATAGATGAGAGAGAGAGTAAGAGAGAAAGAGAATATTACACAGAGAAATTAAAATGAGATGTAGAATAAACAAGGAATTTATCATTAAGGAGATTGTTCATTTCACTCTTACAACTACAAAGCATAAAACAATTACTCTAGAAAGCGATAAATTTACTCTAGAAAGCATTAAAAGAATGGAGGGAGAAACATCCTCCTCGACAGTCGCTTGGAGGACGAACAAAACTACACTAGAAAGTAGTAAATCTATACTAGAAAGCAGTAAAAAGAATAGGGAGAGAGAAATCCTCCTCGACGGTTGCTTGGAGGACGAGCTGGACGGGATGACGCCAGGACGTAGGAGGATGAAGTAGGACGAAGGAGGACGAAGCAGAAGAATGGGAACGAAGCAGCACGTCGTCGTCGTCGCGCGATCCACTTCCGAAGGGGGACGAAAATTTGGACTTTATCTTGCAAGAAGCATCCTGGGTGTGGGACAAGCTTCTCTTGAGGTTTGGAGGGGTAGAGAAGAGAAGAAAGGGATGAGAATTTCATATGGAGGGGATCTCCTTTTATAGTTGCAAGGAGTGGGGGCAAAATGGACATTACAACTTTAAAATAATAAATGAGGGGTCTTTAGTGACGGATAAATCCGTCACTAAAGCCCCCAACGTGGGCGTAGCTCCTGCGCCCATGCACTCCTGCTCAGCTGCTCGCGCACGCAACACATGTGTATGTTCAGCGATCCTCAGCCATCTGATCGCGAGATCGGATGGCTTAAGTCGTGCCTTCACCAGCTGCGCTGCACGCCCGTCCGCGTGCTATCGCGCGTCTATGCCGCCCATTCAATCGCACGTGAACACTATCAAGCACGCACAGCCGTCCGATCAGGATCCAACGCCCGCCCGCGCCCGATCGCCCGCACATTGCAGCCCTTTGCTGCGGCTCGAACCCGTGCCCGCCGCTAGCGTAAGCGCGCTCCACCGCTGTGCTACGGGGCGTGGATGGTCGAGCAGACGCTTTTAGGCACGGCTGACCACAGCCGTTGGATCAAGATCCAACGGTGGAGAGCGGGCTGGTGCGGGATCTTCAGAGGTTGCATGCGGTCGTTTGGGCGGTCGAGATGGCACCATGTGGCGCCATCTTGGCAGTCCATCTTCTGGAAGTTGTAGATGGTGCCACAGATGTCGAATTGACTCGATTTTTGTGTCGTTGGGCTGAGATCGTCGATCCAAATTCATTCGTACGGTCGGATTTGTCATCTGAAGTGAGGATTTACACCATCTTGGCCCTTGATCTTGTAGGGTTCCCTGGTTACTATCTGATGCTACGGATGCTTGATTAGGGCGATCTTGGAGTCGTTGAATTCCAATCGTCGCCCAGATCACATCCATACGGTTGGATCTTTGATCCGAAGTCCCGATAAAATGTTTTCCCTGTCCAAGCACGTAAAAGGAGACAATTAACCTCCATTTTTTTCAAACTACTCTAAATGCAAGATGATGCATGTTATACAATATCTATATCATGAAATGCAATCCTATGCTTAAGAACATATATAAATAGACATTTTAAGTAGTGTAAATGTGTTTACATCGTGCCTCGATAAATTTTATGGATGTGTGCTAGTTGTGTTATGTTGAAAAAAAAAGAGAAAAAAGAAAAAAAATGATGAAAAGAAAGAAAAATTGAGAAAAATTAGAAAAGGAAGAAAAAGCAAAGAAAAGAAGAGTGAATATTTAGTCTTTATTTCAATGGTATTGAGGCAATACCACCAAATAAATTTGAGATCCACCAAATAAGGCCTTAACCCACCTTTCTAGTGTTTCTGATCTCTTAAATAGTGGCTAAGGAATTCTGACTTAGTGTTAGAGTAATGGGAACTCAATTAAAGTGCTAATGCCAAGTGAGACCACCAAATACAGGTCATATGTGTGGATCTGGTGAGATTTTGAGCTCTAAGGAAAAGAAAGAAAAGAAAAGAAAAAGAAAAAGAAACAGAGAGAATGAATACAAAGGAACCAAAAAGAAGCATAGTTTTTCTTGTCTTTCTCTGAGTTGAGTTATGTAATAATTTGGGAATCTAGATTTTATAATACTAATTTCTCTGTAGCATCAAGTGAGAGTAAGCCACCAAATATATAATCTTTTAGCTCTAAGATTCTCTAGCTAAGCTTAATGCTAGTTGGAATTCATAGAATATCTTGAATACCCCGAGTGAAGAAGTCCGTTTATCCTGCTAGAATTTTTACTAGGGTCAAGTACAAGCTTTAGAGGTGAATTAGTTTTTCACTTGAATCTGTTGCAAAAGCTACATTGCTACACTTTCACGATTGTCTGTATTTCTAGAACGTAGGATGAAAATAAAAAGGAGAAAAGTCTCTAGGCATACACTTGATAAAATAATCAATCCCCTAGGGACCCTTATGTGAATAATTTAGTCTCGCATTTGGTAGGGACTAGCAAGATTTAGGCATGGGGTTATGATTACGCAGCAATCATAGGTCATAATTGACCCAAATTAGGCTAGGACCTAGCATAAGTTAGGGTAGTTCATGCATTCATAAGCATTATTTGCATCTTTACTACTTTCTTTTAGCTATGCATAAAATAATGCTATAATGTACTAATTAGGTGCATTATGTCAATTGTAGGTAATAAGCTGATCAGAAGCTAGATCTGAAAGCTTGATCTAAAGAATAAAGAATAACTAGTGTTGCAGCAGAGCTGGAGCGGAAGACCTAGATTAGATGTAGTAGATAATAATGCAAGGGAGTTAAGGTATGCTATTCTATTAAGTAGGAATACAGTAATAAATTGTGAAGAACTTAGGTCTATCCTAGCCCTAGGACAGCCTAGAAGCTTCCCCAAGCCTTAGCCACCCTTAGATTAGGCTGCCACACCCTAGGAAACCTTAAAACCCTAATTCCAACCTCTATTTGGACATCCAAATGAGTTATAGGACATCCAGAACCCTTAGCCAACTCCTGCACACCTTAAACCCACTTTTGCAATATTATTGGACGTCTAGACACTTGGTTAGACGTCCAATTTTTGCAGAATACCTAAGACAAAACCTAGAAACCTTCCTGACTTTGATTAGACCTCCAAACTTGAAGTCTGGACTTCTGATTTTTCACTATAAGTCGTCTGACACTTTTATTGGATGTCTGGAACTGCTCTCCAGTTCCTATTTTGGAATTCAAGCCATGATCTTGAGTTCTTAGCTCCTTAAACGCAATTCCAACCCCTTAGGAACAAAAATTATGATACCCTAACCCTAGTACACCATCCTCAAACCATCCCAAGAACCTAAATAGGTTCTCATTAAGCCAAATGGACTTAAATTATAGTCAATCTCATCAGCCTATTCAATTAGACTCATAGAGTCCAATTAAGCTCAGATCTCAACCCATACAAGTCAAATTGGACTCATTTAGCATCCAATTGATCTAAGCCCAACCTAATTGAGTTATTTCACTCCCAATTAGGTTCACACTCATTCAATTAAACTTGTGTTAAGTTTAATTGCATTTCCCCCTTAGCAATTAGGGTTTGCAACCCTAATTTAAGACCTACACTAACCCAAACCCCTTAAGACCTAACCTAGACCACTTAGCCACATAGGGCACGATCACACACACACCCCCACTCACACACTCCCACACCACCTAGAGTGTTCTAGGTTCTTCGAAAGATGGCACCACTCTTGGTTGCTAAAATTAGCAACCAAGAGACATTCAAATTGTAGATCCACAAATGGTGGATCTAAAAACCACCTTCTCTCTCCTTGGCCGACCACTCTTGGATCTCTCTCTAGAGAGTTCCACACTTCTCTAGAGAGACTTCCTTAGGTCTATAAAAAGACCTAACTGGTGGCTATTTGCACACATTCACTCTTGGCTTCCATTTAGCTTAGCTACATTACACATCCAATCCACCTTCACGAGTTGCTTCACCATGGCCACCACCATCTCCATGCCAAGTTGTTGGATCACCTCCTCAAACTCTCTCCAAGGGTCAGCCTAAGCACCACTGGCCGCCCCTCCTCCTCTTAACCAACTCAAAGGCCATCGGAGCCCACCTCTGAGTGCCCTTATTTCTATTAGATTAGTAGCTTACTTATTTATAGTTTACATGATTTATTTACTGCCTAGTAGTGTAGCTCTATATTTTCCCCCAATGATGCATGCATAATCCCTCTTTAGATTCTTGCATGCAATCGTTTTCTACTAGCTAGATTTGTGTTTCCAAGCATTCTTCTATAAGCTTTCCATGAGTTCCATGTTGCAAACACCATGACGAATCAATGAAAGATCTTTTTCTTTATATATGTCTATGTGTTGGTAATCACCATGAGCTTATTGCAATATATTTTGTGTGATTAAAGTTGCCTACTTTTAATTATTATCTGTTGGAACTAGCATGTCGGTACCTGAAAATATCGAGGATCTAACTATTAACGCATTTTCCGTAAACAGCCACCACATAACTAGAATCATGCGTACTGAATCTCACACTTTCACATTTGTTATCTATCTAACTCATGCTTATGTAACTAGGGTTCATAATTAAAGTGGCCGAACATTGATCTGACGATTAGAAACCGGCATGCAATTTTAAGCAAGTAGAGCGAGTGAGATTGATTTCAAATTTGCATTTCCATAAACGCCTCCCAGAGATGAACGACTGGGACTCAAGTCTCGTTATCTTATAAATTATTTTTGTTGATCGTATTTCTCCACTATACTATGATGCCTTCTGATCAAATACGCACTATACGATTCCCAACACTGGCCTAGAAAACAGGTAACCTAGAATGTTGACGAGCTGACGATGAATCCCAATAGTAAACACTTGCCCAACCAAGATGGGAATGAAATCTTCCCAGGTCACCAGAGGAGGTTCTAAAGGATAAATTGGTATAACAACCTCCAAAGGGGTAAGGGGAGGATGGAAAGGATCCTCCAAAAGGAATGGGGAAGGAATGGTGCAGAAATAAACCCTAGGGTGATGGACTGACCATAGAAAGCATCAATCCATACCTGGTACCCCATTACAAGAGATATTGATCTATTAAGCCCCCCGGTCAAAATGGTAGTGAGCAAAACTTTAAGCCAGGGATTTTCTAGGGTGCCTAAGTTTTAATGCTGCCGAATGGCCATAAGATCTAAGGTAGGTCCAGTAAGCTTAGTGTCCATACCTAAGAACCCTTCCAGTTCTTCAATCGTGTCCCTAGCATCTCTGGTAATATCACAATTATTTACCTGCTCTTTATTAGTGATCATTTCAAGGTATGGAGTCAAAATTTCACCTTCAGACATAGGTGAATCAGAGGGTGACTCCGAATCAAATGAAGGCAGGTTGGAAGCAATAGATCTAGGGATTATCATATCAATGTCATCCCCAGGTTCTTGTTCTTTACTCAAATCCTCACTGGAGTCTATATGTGAATCCACATAAATATCAGAAGTTGCTTCCATGTTTTCCAATATTTCATGATGAGGAGAGATATCATCAATGGGTGTGCTAAGGAAACCTAATTTGGTCAAATTCGTTACATCCTCAGGGGCTAATTCTTCAAATAAGACATAATCACCCTTAATGTCACTCCAAATCCTAAGTTCAGGTTCCTTACATAATTCATCATCCTCAATCGTTAATTCATTATTCACTCGAGGTTTAAATTCATCTAACATTTTAGCAGATCCCTTGGGGCACTCTATTTGGTATAAACTGTTCCTAATTGTATCATGAGACTCACCAAATGGCGCTGTTGCCGAGGATGGCAAGGGAGCGCACGTAGGAGGTTGCTCGTTGCTATGTCTATGGGGTGGAGGTGTAGTGAGGAGGATGCGGGGATGGTTTTGTTCCGAAAATAGAGGAAGAAGAAGAAGAAGAAGAAAAAGAAGATGGTGTTGGTGGTGCGTGGAGAGGGAGGGTGATCTGGTAGTTGCATGGTGATGGTTGCATGGCTGTCGGAGACACATGAGCACGATGATGGCTAAGCTCACTGGATTGGTGCGGCGAGCTATCACCTCACTGGCCCACGGTGTGGTGGAGCTCAGCCTTGGAGACCACGGTGGTGGAGTGGAGTACACGGTGGTGGAGTGGGGCGGTGTCACCCCTAGAATGGTAGCAGCTGCCCCTCTCTTGTAGCCGTGTGAATGGATTTGAAATGGAGAGGCGAGAGTAGATCCGCTTCTCACGACCATTAAGGAGGTATAGCTAGAGGAGGAGAGGCAGAGCCGTTCCTGCGAAAAAGAAGATGAGAAATATAATAAACATTGGCTTATTTATAGAGAAATCCTTATAAAATATCTAATTGCAATTATTATGTATAATTCTCACTAAATGCAAACTAAATTAAAAACCATGCATGCTAAGACCAAATTTACATAAAAATACGATGCATGGAACAAATCTATAATTAATGTATTTATATCCTAATGCATTCTAAATGCATGTTAAAATTAATTTAATGTCTAGGCATTTAAATAACTAATTAGCCCACAAATATGGGCTCATCAGTCTGTATACCATGGCCCAACGCACCAGTTAAAAGAACGACCCTCTTGAACAACTCCACTCCACAAAAATCTCCTCCTGGCTACCTCCAATTTGTGTAAAGGACCATCTTCCCTAGTTGGAAGAAAGACAAGTAGAACACCGATATAGTGGAGAGGATCGAGTTAGGGAGGGTGTGGCAACCGCCCCTTGGTAGCAATCTGCTGCTCCATCCCGATAAATGTGTTATGAACTTCTCAAAGAGGAAGGCCCAATCCGATGGCTTCATCGTCTTCTCCTGCAACAGAACACCTAGGCATTTGGAGCACCTATGAAAGGGAGGCAGTGTTACCTGGGTCCTGGCTGAAACACACCAGAGAGCACTTGGCCCCATTCACCTTGAAGCTAGAGATCTCTCTTGCCCACCACCTCCACTTGGGCAACCCACTTCTCCAGGAAGAACATCATGTTGCTTACATACTGGAGGATAAGGGTGAGTCTCCTTATCCCAAAATTCAGGGTGTATCCTCCCAACAAACCTCCCTCACACGCACTAGAGTGTTGACGGCAAGAATAAATAGTAATGGAGCAAGGGGGCACCCTTGCCGTACCCCCTTCTACGGCTAAATCCACCTCCTAGGTGGCCTCCCATTAAGGAGGGGCAAAAAGGAGGTTGTAGTGACACATCGATGCATCCCCCTCACCCACGTCTCTAATAAACCATGGTTCCTAACAATCTCCCAAAGATAAGGTTGTGACAGTGTGTCATAGGCCTTCATGAAATCAACCTTTTAGAAGGAGGCCTTGGTTTTCCTCCTAGTCCATCCCACTACCATCTCCTGAGCTAGAACAAAAGAATCCTGGAACGATTTCCTGATGATTCTACAATTATTAGCGTTAATTATATCAATTAGAGTCAACTTCAAGGACAAATGTGCATAAATATCATAATACAATGGGTTTGAGAGCACTGCATGCATTCTACATTATTTCATGTTGATATTGCTTGGAATTAACACTTAATGGCCAGGTTATAGAACAACACCTTGAAACAGGCCTTAGATGAGCAATCAAATTATACGAATGGATCTGGATCGACGAACGAAGTCCAACGGACCCAAAATCACCTCAATCCGAGTATCTCCTACAACAAGCCCACGAAGTTATGATCGTTGATATGATGATCAATGACCCTCATTGCGCCACCTTGCACCCTCTCCACCCTCCATCACGCAAAAGTAGCCACCACTCAGTTTCTTCATCACGTGGGCACATGCGATAACCACCGTTTGATCTTCATTGGATGCACCTCATCTCGCCTCGCCTCGTCATCCACCACATGATCGTCATCAAATAGCTGCCATCGCATGAGCGCCTTGTCGTTATCACGATAATTTGCGAGCGAAGCACAGTGGGCAAGTGAAGTGCACGCAAATGAGAAGTGTGGGGTTCGAATCTCGGAGGCGCTCCACATCGGGCTTCAATTGAAATTCGACCATTTGATCAAAATAGAAAAGTCGAGAAGCGGCTAATATGAGAGCACGATGAGCACCATCAAGCCATTCACTCAATATGTGCTCGATCATGCCAGATCATGCACACACAATCATGCCTGATTTTATGCATGCGAACCTGGCAATTTGAAGTGCATGCTCTCGCACGATCAAGGCCACCCATCATTGATCCTATGACCATGGTTCCTCCAACCTCGCGGCAGCTGTGAGCAAGCGGGCGCTAGTGGGCACATGAGCTGGGCTACAACAACGATTGCGGTGGATCTACAGCAACGTCTTTACTGTCGCTAATTATTCCATACCCATTTTAGTCCCCTCTCCTCTACTATAAGAAGGCCTACACCCCTCCATTCATCATCATCTCTTCCAATCTCTCAACGTCATCTAGCAAGCATGTTCCCACCACCTTCTAGAGCTTAGAGCAAGCCCTTGGATCCGTCAAACCACCGAAGGAAGCCCATCCACCACCATGGTTGCCTTGACACTACATTTGTCACATTTAGTTTCTAGTTTTCTTTAGTTTAATGCTTATGTCTCTTGAAGCTTTGATCTAGCATTGTAGTTGTAAAACAATTCCACCTATTCAGTAAATTAGTTTTGTCTTGTGCTCATTCTTAGCTAGACTCTATTATGCTTCATCATGTCTACTCTTCATGCATAGTTAAAGATAGTTATTCTACTTCAAATTTCTAACCCTAGTCCCTCTCTCTCTCTCTTTTTCTTTCTTTATGCAAGCAAACTGAATGAATATCATGTGGCAACTAAGCAAATAATTGATCCTATTTCACACTTCCCTAAGATCAACATTCAGACTCACCTTTCCATTTCTTCTTTAAACTTAATGTCGTAGTTGCACGCTACAATGAATGAGTTATCACTTCACATTTCTCGACGTCAATTTTTGGCACCATTGCTGGGAAGGCAACGAATATTTTAGTCACTTTTATCTTTACATTGGTATTCATATTTTCTAACTCACTTTTCTCTCCTTTTACTGATTGATTGCAGGAATCCAGTGCATTGATGACTAATGTGAATTAAAGCGCGATTTGAAAGTAGGGTTTTGAAGTCATTGTAACACGCCAATTTGCAATCGCTTTTACAATTTATAAACCAAGATAGTGGTGGTATCTAGGGTCGTCTAAGGCAACAATAATGCACTTGAAATACTCTTGCTTGACAATAGGGAAACCAACTTTCTTTTTGAATTTTTGAATATAAGATTTTTTTAATTTTCAAGTAACAGGCAATTACGAACTTTAAAGCAGGAAAAAGACTACACCTAACTTGCTAAAACTAAAACCTAAGCGACAAACAATTTTGCTCTCTAAGCTCACCCTAGGTATGTGAAGACCTATGGTAATTAGAAAGAGTGTATGAGTGCACTATGGTAAAAGTAATAAGATGCAAGAAAAAAGTAACCATAATTGAAAAGAAAACAACTTTGATTATGGAGAAATTTGTTTTACAGAAAGAAAAGTTGAAAAATGCTTTTACTCAAGAAAATGAAAATACAAAAGTAAAATGCAAATCCTCCGGGTGATGTTGGTGAAGAAGAGAAGCTTCTTGCTCCAAGCTTAGCTGCTCATGGGCTTGAAAAGAAGTTTTCCGTCTTCTCCTTCCTTGAAAAGCTCCTTCAAGTTGCTGAGATCCTCCCCCAAGAAAGCCCTAGATGGGCATGCCCTTGCTCCTCCAAGGGTGGAAGATTTCCACCCACAAGAATTCTTTCTAGGGTAGGCGTGTACCCTAGCTCTTCTCCTCTTCCTAGACATCCTCCTTAGGGTTGTTGCTCCTTGGCTTAGACCAAGGAAGAAGGGAAGAAGAAGAAGGCACCAAGGAGGCAAGGGATATCCTCCTTAATCTTTTCTCCTCTCCTTCCTATGGCCGAATATAGGGTGTATCTAGGTGGGAATTAATGTAGCCAAGGATGACGTAATGGTGGTAGGATGGGGGTATATATAGGGCTTATGAAGGGAGAGGTTGGCGTGGACACATGTAGGGTTAGGATGGGTTTATAAAGGTGGTTAGATGATCCTAGGGCTATGTTTATTTGGCGCCAATCCAAGGGCTATGAGGATGGCAAATGGTGGCCATTTAAGGTAGTGGTGCAACCTTGTTTTGGTGCCAGGTGTGGTTGGTTCTAGAATGAGTTGAGGTGTACGGTGGAGATGGATTTGTAGTGTGGATGGAGGGTGTAGATAGCGGTTAGGGTTGGCACCAAAAATAGGTTCTAGAAGGGGGCATTCTTGTTGTGGAGTTTATGGGTGGTGGAGATGAATTGTGGAGGTGGTTGTGTGATCCAATGGTGGGTGTTGTTTCGCACCTAAAAGAGGGATGCTTTGGATGGTGGATATGGGGTGAAAGGGCACCAAAGCTAGCGCCAAGGGAGGGGTCTTCTAGAAGGGGTTGTTGGTGCCACTTTATGGAGGGTGGAGATGGTTTCGATGATGAGGTGTAGGGCTAGGATGATGGTAGAATTAGTGCCAAAAGGAGGAAGGTAGTTGAGGTCATTTTGGCGCCAACTCTATGGTGCCTTTTGGTGGAAGTTATGGGGTGAAGGGTTGTGATGGTGGTGGCACCAAGTTGGAGTAGGAGTAGGTGTAGGTGGTTAGCTTATTTGGTGGACTAGTTAGGTGGTGAGGTGGAGTTAAGTTGTAGGTGGTGGATGGCCAAGGAGTGGAGAGCCTAGCTAAGCTACCTTAGCTAGTAGATGAGTAGAGGAGGAGGTAGGCTGGAGCAAGGGTTTAGGGAAGAGGAGCTGAGGAAGAGTTGTCTGGAGCAGCACTGGAGTGATGACTACTGAAGAGGATAGCAAGGAGCTACCTTAGCTAGCTTAGCTTGCTACTTCTTTTCTAGCTGCTAAACCAAGCTCAAGTGAGCTGGCTTCTGCTAAATTATGCTAAGGTGAGCTAGGTATGATTCTCCTGGAAATAACCTAGCTAGTTAAAGTAGTTAACTTAGGTTAAATGGCCTAGCTCAACTGGTTGAGCTGAGTGGAGTCTCTGGGAACTACACTTGAGCTGGCCTGAGCTAGTTGAAGTCATCTTCAGTTGTCTTGAGTTGAGTGGAGCAGGAAGTAGCTGGACCTGAGTTGAGGTGGACTCTTGTCAACTTAGTTGAGCTAGCTAGATCTCCCAATGAACTGCTTGGAGCTTAAGAGGAGCTAGACTCAACTAAGTTGAGCTGGATTTGAGCTGACTTAAGCTAGGTTGAGCTAAGTTGAGCTACCTTCAGCTGCGATTTAGCTAAGATGATTTAAATGGAGCTTAAGAGGGCTAACCTTAACCTAAGTGTGCTGGTATCCAGCTATGGTGAGGTAGATTTAGCTGAGTTTCAACTAGATTGAGCTTCTTCTTCACCTGTTGCCTTCCTGAATGTTAGGATTTTAGAGGTCTTGCTATCTGACCATCCCTAACACTCAAGTGCATGTATTAGAAACACCAAAATAATGAAATGCATGCCTAACCTAAGTGATGCCTAAATGCAGCCTAGAAACCCATTTGTGAAGTTCAAATCCTAAGAGCTAGGTTTGTTTTAAGGCATTAGAATGATGATAAACTAGCACTTATCAGCGACAGGTGGAGGGCAATCCACGTTGGTAGAGTTGAAACAAAGTGCGGAGAAGACTGCTTTGAATATCACTTCACCCTATCGTAGTTTCATATTCCTCTATCTAAAAAATAAAATAAAAAAAAATTACATTTAGGCATGTCCATAAACCCTTGGTTAGATTTGCTTGCTTGAAAAAAAAATCAGGAAAAGAAAATCCAAAAATCTGAAAAAAAATTGTTGTGGTTGATTCTGACCTAACCTACATCTTGAACTCACCACCCAAAAAAAAAAAATCTTTACACTCTAATTCCTTAGAAAATCTTTTTGAGTGTTTTTCCCTTTAAGTGGTGTTTGCGAAGCCACCCATGTCTTGTATTGGGCTACACCACTCCAATTAAAATTAATTCACCTGATAGAATTGCATAAAGCTTAGGGTGAATACATTAGGGTTGTTTTTCTAGGGCCACATTATTTGCTCAAAAGGAAATTTACAATCACCCATTGTGTGCCAACTACAAACATTGCTTGAATATATTAAGAAATTCTAACCCTAAAAGGCAATAAAGCAAGGATGAATCATTAAAAGGCACCACATCCTAAAAACCTTGCTTGAAAAACCTTATTTTACTGAGTGCACACACATGCTTAAGTGGACTAATTAAGAGGCACAACCGCCAACAATGCCTCATCACATACCTTGAGCACAAGCACTGACTTAGCCCACACTAAAATTGAATGGACATGCCCTAGGTAGGACTAATCTAAGTCTTGGAGTGTAATTGGGTTTGTTAAGAACTTGGTCTTAATTCCCATTGTGGTATTTGGTGAATAAGGCTACGGAGAAGTGCCAAACAACCGTGGTTAGGGGGTATCAAGGAACTGGTGGCACGAGCCAAAGATTCAACGTTCCCCTAAATCCCCTCGTAATTAACCTAGCTAGATTAACTTTAGGAAAATGGGTTTAAGTGCTTGCAGATTTGATTATTCTTTCAAGGCTTCTAAGTCACCTAGGTCTACACCATAAGACCTATATTTGTTTGCTTGATTATGCACACATTATTCTCTCGCATGTCACCTTCACATCCCTCCTTGTTCTTATCTAGTGTATTGATTGTATAGCAATTAGAGGACCTAATCTACCTGAATTAAGTTAGATTTTAGCTTAACTTAGAACGATGCATGCATGAGCATCAAAATTTGCATCATAGGTAATTTGTTAGCTTTATAGATAATAATGCTATTTTATGCTTTAAAAGAAAGACGGTATTAATTACAGATGATTTGAGGCCACAGATGATTGATCAGACCAAACGGATTTGATCAGGATGATGATGAGAGTCCAACGCTTCCGAAATCATCTTGATTAGGCGTCCGTAGCATCACGTAAAGCCCATAGAAGATCAGAGGCCAAGGAGCAAGATAGCAGAAATCCAAACCTTAGATGTCAAATCTAACTGAACGGATGGATCTGGATCAACGATCATAATCCAACGGTGCAAAAATTGGCTTAATCAATGCCCTATAGCATCAACTACAAAGGTGAGAAGATGAATGACCAAGATGGTGCCAAGTGGCACCATCCCAGTAACCCATCGCTATGCCCCAACTACTGAAGGACAAACGTTGGCCATTGGATAGTCATCCAACGACCACAAAGGAGCCATGATGCCCACCACTGCACCCTTCAACAAAGAGGAGTCCATCTCAGCCGTTGGATCTTCATCCATTAGTTGAGAGTAGCCACATGCTAAAACCAAGTTGTGACACAATAGAGCCCACAGTGCATTAGTTAGCACACTCGCACAAAAGCACAGGGTGCACGATCGAATCGCATTGAGTGGAAAATCAAAGAGGCAGTGGCATTTTCACATAATTGGACCATTAGATGAGATTGAACGATGTAGATATGGTCGTGTGGCACGACGACAATCGACTAATTCGATGGTGCGATGCACACTCAATCTAATACTCGAATTGAGGCCCTGTTGTGCACAGATCTCGAGAGGCGGTGCTACGAAAAGTTTAAGCCATCTGATCGTGAGATTGGATGACCAAAATTGAATGCGTGCGTTCTAGATTAATTAGCGTTTGTGTTATTAGGTGGTGGAATGAAAACTAGTGGGTGGGAGGTGGGGATATACTTACAGAATGTTCATTCGCACTTTTCTCCAATTTAACCACTCTAGCTTGCCTCGGAGTACTAACAATCACAGCAAGATAGGAGGAAAAGTGAGATAAAAGTTAGGTAAGGCAGAAAATGTATGAAATTAAAGAGCATTGCTTCCCCGATAATAGTGCCAAAATGTTGAACGTGATTTCTACGCTAAGAATTTGAGTTTGAAAACCCGTCGTTGTAGTTAGGTAAAAATCCATCAAACAAATAATTTAACCAAAACTCAAGGTGAGTCCTGGGTGGAACATGGGGAGGCGAACGTTTGATCAAAAATCGCATTGGAATTATTGTCACGAAAGTAGATTAGCTGGTTGAAATTAATCTAGTAGCTATTCTACTTAAAAAATAATTAATAGAAGTGAGAGAAAGAATAATACAAATAAAGATAAAATAGGGAAAGAATAAAAAAATGTTTCATAACCATAGAAACATGTTCATTATATTTAATTGCTACAACAAGAAAGTAGGAAATATACACTAGAAAGTAGTAGCAAGAGAAAGGGGTGAGAAGTTATCTTCCTTAACGGCTGCTTGGAGAACGAGATGCGTTAACGGAGCGCTCGGACGAGGGTGGTGAGATGCTAGATGAGGGAGGATGAAGCTTGAGGACGGAGGACGGAATAAGATGACGTCGTAGCAGGATTCGCATCCCGAACTGTGGTCAGAGGACAACCGTAGGATGCTCCACGAAGGAGGTGAGAAGATGGAAAATGATTTTACTCTAGCTCTAATGGAGCATCCCGGGTATGGGACCAACTCGTAGAACTTTGGAAGGGGTGAGAGAAGAAGAGAAGGGATGAAGAATGAGGTGGTAGGGGTAGCCTTATATATTTGTAGGAATGGGGGCATAAAGGTCATTTTAAAGCTTTACAAAGTCAATGCTAGGGTCTTTAGTGACGGATATAAACGTCACTAAAGACCCACGTCGTTAAAGCGTGCATGCACCCTCACATCTTTGCCTTCAATCGTTGAGTGCTTCATTGCACACATGCCATCTCGACTGTCTGATCAAGAGATCGGATGGTCAAGATTGTGCCTTAGCACTTCACCTTCAAGCGTTCAGCGTGCCCACGTCAGATTGGGCATAGATCGATGCATCATCACGCACATCCGCCGAGCACTCACATCCAACGCGCATGATCACGCTACGTCGCATCCTTCTCTATCGCCCGATCGGATATAACAAGTGAATTTCACCTGCACGTTGCTCTCCTGATTTGAGGTGATGCGAGGCTCGAACCTGCACCTCCCTCTTCATGCACAGGTGCTTGACCAATGCATTGCGCCTCTTCTTCTGTTGCGCTTTTGATTTCTTCCTTCAGCGCTATCCACCATTAGATGATGATCCAATGGTGGAGATTAATCTGATCTTTGCGAAGATGGAGGGCTACGGTGATGGCTGCGGTGATGTGGGTAGTTGGGATGTCACCACGAATGCCATCCAAGCCGTCCATCTTCTTTCACTTGCAGGTGGTGCCACGGATGTTGGATTGGACCAATTTTCACGCTGTTGGATTGCGATCATCGATCCAAACCCATCCGTATGGTTGGATTTGTCATCTGAGGTAAGAATTTAACACCACCTTGGCCCTTGACCTCTAGTCTTTCTCGGACTATATCTGATACTACAGAAGTCTGATCGGGGTGATCTTGGAGGCATTGGACTTCGATCGTCACCCTAATCAGATTCATACGATTGTATCTTCAATCCGAGGCCTCGAAATGATCTTGCCCCATTCCCTGACCACAAAATGGAAAAGTTAACCTATAATTTATACAATGTAATCTAAATGCATGATGATGTATGTTATGCAATATTTATAATGCATGATGCTTCTATAGACCAAGAAACATGCATAAATAAGCATTTTAGGCTAATTAGATTTATGCACATTACACCCTCATGCCTATCTTTTGCTAGTCCCTAGCAAAACTATATTCTATTTATAAATAAAATTAGGATCAAATTACTTGGACAATATTTATTTCTCAACACTAAGAAATTTCAACTAAAGGCCTGAACTTCCTAGACCCAACAGTGCCTGGGTGTCTGCCAAAATGCAGGTTGCCTAAGCCCTCACCTATTCAAACACAAAAGGATCTTTTTCTTTTTCTTCTTTTCTAAGTTTTTTGGATTTTTGAGTTTAGAGTTTCGAGGCAGCTTTCTACAGCTACCCAACCCGCCTATGACTCGAAAAGAACTCTAAGTGCTAAGCATCTTTTTTTGTGAAGTGATAGACCTACTGATCGACAAACAAAATGGACTTCGAGTTTCTACTCCCCTAGGTGACCTCGAAAAGAAATTCTGTCTAAAGGTGTATCTATCCGACCGGTAGCTTTCTCTCTACTTTTTATTTTTATGAGGTCAACACAAGGGCGAACCCAGTGTATATCTCCCCAGCGTATTCTACTTCCATGCTTCTTCCTAAGTGTTTAGGAATTAAACGTGCATTTAGTGAGCTGGGTTCTGGACAACCGGCCAATAAGCTATTACCACCGACAACTTGTCAGCCATACTCATGTGGTGAAGTGTGGCTTATTTCTTTTTTTTTCTTTTCTTTTCTTGTTTGTTTTTTTCTTAGTAGATGGCTTCCCAGATCTAAGATTTACCTAAAGGTAGCAGAAAATGAATGGTCATATGGTTGGGCTCTGGACAACCAACCAGTGGGCTATTACCACTGACAACTTGGCAGCCATAATACCCTAGAAGGCTCATTAGCTACACAATTTTTGTCAAAACCGCCAAAAAATGAGTCAGTACAAAGAGTGTGTAGATGCTTACACTATAAGTCCCCTCAAATCAAAGGCTAGGTTGATAAGTCATGTACTTATCACCCCAACTTATTTAACCAATTAGAAATGATTCAAAATGGCGAGGACTCGAGAAACAAATCCACATTTTAGTGAACACCTGAATTGATTAAGCCCGACGACCTAAAGAATCTAAGTGTTCAGGTCTTAACGTATCATTTCCTAAAGTTGACAAATTTCTAATACCCAAATTTTCTTCTCCTAATTAATTTCTTTTTCCAAAAAAAAGAAAGATAAATAAAAAGAATCTACGGAACTAACAAGATGATTCAGAGATGAATATCCACCCCCCATGCCTATCTAATGCAATGTCCTCATTGTATTAAAAAGACATGAAAAAAAGTGAAGTATAATAGAAAGCACCTAAATTTCATGATTGCAGGTTAGCTCCGAGATGAAAACAAATCGTATATGTGCTGAATTTAGCGCCTTCAGCTAGGCACACCATACAAACAAGGGGAAGAAATAAAGAATTCACAAGTGCAGGTCAGAATCAGAATAAAAAGATCAATTTTTGGACTTGCAAGGAGATGTCCATAGATGTGGATGAGGTTGTGATGCAGACCCATGCCCCAGGGTCGAATGTATCTAAAGTTCTAGATAAAAATTACCCCAAAACCTAAGATCAGTATGCAAGCAGGGCCAGGCCTACAATTTATGAGGATGTAACCCAAGTCCAAAAGTTAGACAATAGGAAAATTGTTGGACGAAATTTCTATGCTAAAAGTTTGAGTTTGAAAACCCTGCCATTGTAGTAGCATAAAAATCCATCAAACAAATAATATAACCAAAACTCTAGTGAGTCCCAGGCCGAACTTGGGGAGGTGAATGTTTGATCAAAAATCGCATTTGTAATTATTGTCACGAAAGCAGATTAGCTAGTTGAAATTAACCTACTAGGTATTCTACTTAAAGAATAATTAATAGTAGAGAGATAGAATAGAACAAATAAAGAGAAAATAGGGGGAGTATTTTTTGTTGAAAAGGTGAGGAGCACTATCATTAACGATAGCAGACTGGGACCTTTTTATTCAAAAAATAAATTAATCAAAAAATTACAAGAGAATTCTCGACACCCACAAAAAAGTTTACAAGATGGCTCTCCATGCTCCCTCTAATTCCCAACACTCATTAATAATACTCCTCGCATTTATTGGCGTCCCTCAAAATAATTTCTTGTTACAAGCACAGCAGATACACCACAAGACTCCAGCCATCAATGAATGTGGCTTGGTCGATGTTTTGAAGTTTGTCCATAAGTCCTGCCATAAGGGTAAAGCTTCTCCAAAGATAGCTCTCCAGATTTGATCTATTACCAAGCAAGTGGAGAAAATGTGGAAGCTGTTGTCGGTAGGGAAATTGCAGAGAGGGCAATTTTGGGGTGGGACACCGAATCTTGAGTGCCTTAAATCACCTGTAATGAGACCATTTCTTCTACTCAACCAAAGAAAAACTTTTATTTTCAGATGTATTGTTAAATGACATACCATAAAGCAATCCTTGTCAATCAACGATGGGTTGTAGTTGCCTCCACCAATCATCCATTTGTAGGCCTTAGCAGGTTTGAACGATCCATGAGTCCATGCGAACATATCGAAGCCTCCCATTGGCTTGAAGATTTCCAGCTCTATTTTCAACTGATCATATTCCTCTTCCAATCGGCCACACTGTCTCGCTGCATGGTTCATCAGGTCCCATCTGTTATTTAGGGAGTCCTAGTTGTCCTTCACCGTTACTGACTTATCTAATGTAGCACTATATACACGTGGGAATCGGTTATTCAGAGGTCCCAAGCTAGACCACTCATCGTGCCAAAAGGAGAAGTGCTGGCCATTTCCAAGCAGTAGTGCAAAGTGTTGCCAATTATTGCACATTGCAGCCCAAACTAATTTCCGAAATGGAGATGGTTTATGGAGAGCTATAGTGCATCTGGTTACTTAGGAGTAGCCATGTGCATCTTTGATGATCATAGACCAAATCCTATCATCGTCTTTGAAGAGCTTTATAGCCCACTTCAGTAGTAGGGAGTCATTGAACTCCTTCAATGAGCAAATGGCAAGACCACCACATTTTTTGGGAGCACATAACTGCTACCATATGAGGGGATGGAGAAATCTCCCCTCAGATTTAGCCCCATTCCAGAAGAATCATTTTCGCAACATGTCGAGTCATTTCCAAATAGATTTTAGAGCTTTGAAAACTGATAAGAAAATAGGAATAGAGGTGATGACCGTGTTCAGAAGGATAAGCCTTCCACCTTTAGATACTTTGCAGCTACTCCAACTTTCTCGTTTGGCAGCTACTTTCTCAAACAAGGGATTCCAATTGGTCTTCTTTAGTTTAGTGTCACGTAGAGGCAATCCTAGATACCTGACTGGCATATTCATAACAGGTGTGTGCAGACTGGTAGATAGAGTCGTACTATCCTGGTTATTTGGGCCAAAATAGATGAGAGAGGATTTTTGACCATTTAGCTTCAAACTAGAGATGTCACCAAACATGGACACCATAGTGTATAAGACCTTTACTTCATTTCTTCCCCCTTCCATGAAAGAAATAGTGTCATCCGCATATTGTAAGATAGGCACCAGAGCTTTAAAGTTGGATAATGAGTAACCTTTCACCAACCCTGCCATTGAGAGTTTGCAAGTGAAGCATACTAGAGTGTCCACTGCTAGATTGAAAATGAGCAGGGCTAAGGGGCTGTCATGCCTAACCCCGCACTGTGGTTGGATCCAAGCTGTACATGGTCTACCATTTATTAGAGGGGAGAAGGATGAGGTTGCAATGCACCTTTTCATCCATTGGATCCATTTTGGAGGGAATCCCCTTCTCTTCATAATCTCCCATAAGTATGGCCAAGACATCAAGTCAAAAGCCCTAGAGAAGTCCACCTTCCACATGAAAGCTTTACCTTTTTGCCTACGCCATCCACTGACCATCTCTTACCTTACAATAAAAGACACTTGCAGCGAACAGTTAGGGAGGAAAGCTGACTGTACTGGATTTATTAGGCATGAAAGAACTCCTCTTAGTCTGTTTGCCAAGACTTTGCTAATTATCAAATTAATAAAATTGTCAAAGCTACTGATCTGAACTCCTGGAAACTCTCAGCTCCTTTCTTTGGAAGTAAGAAAATATATGGTTTATTGATTCTTTCAAAGCCTGAATTACCCTCCCGAAACTCGTTTATGACATCCATCACATCTGATTTCACCACCGGCCAAAACTCCTTATAGAAGAAGACATGGAATCTATCATGGCTTGGGGAGCCTTTAGAGTTCAGGCTAGCCGTTGCAGTCTCAACCTCCTGAACCATGATAGGCTCAATCAAATGCTTAGCTGCAGCTTCATCAACCCAAGTGAAATCAGCATTTGTTAGTCTCCAGTTCCCTCTTTCAATGGCTTTAGAAAAACCACTTCTCTTTTAATGTCCCCTAAAGAAGTTAGAACCTGGTTGTCTGATGTTAATGACGAGATGTAGTTGACTTTTCTTCTATAGCTAGCTGCCATGTGAAAAAATTAGGTATTTGCATCTCCTTCTTTCAGCCATAGTTGTCTAGATTTTTCTCTCCAATCAATTTCCCTTTTCAGATCGTCATCCAGGACCACCTCCTACCAAATCTTGTGTTGCCTGCAATCTTCAAGAGTTAGCTGCTCCAAAATAGGGAGAGAATAAACAAGAATTTTATAACAATAGGTGCATGTCCATTACAACTACTTGCTACCCTAGAAAGTGAACAGAGAAAGGGGTGAGAAATTATCCTCGTCGACGACTGCTTGGAGGACGAGCCATGTTAATGGGGAAGAAGGTGGTGAGATGTTGGATGAAGGAGGACAAAGTTGGAGGATAGAGGACGGAACAGGGAAACATTGAAGCAAGATTTGCTTCCCGAAAGGTGGTGAGAGAACAACCATGTGCGCTTCACGAACAGGGGTGAGAAGATAGAAAAATTATCTTTATAACTCTAATGGAGCATCTTAGGTTTGGGACGAGCTCGTAGAGCTTTGGAGGAGGTGAGAGAAGAAAGGAAGGGATGAAGAATGAGTGATGGGCGTGGCCTTTTATAGTTGTAGGAATGGGGGCATAGTGGTCCTTTTACAAGGCATTACAAAATAAATGCTGGGGTCTTTAGTAATGGATATAAACATCACTAAAGACCCACGTCATTAAACCGTGCATGCATCCTCGCCTCTTTGCCTTCAGCCTTGAGCCCTTCATCGTGCATACGCCTTCTCAGCCATTCGATCGTTCGATCAAACGACTTAGAGTGTATGAGCTGCTTCACCTTTAGCAATACATGCCCCCCGCATATGATGGCATGTCAGATGGCATGTCATCGCATGCATCCGTGCTACGCTTCCATCCGATGCTCGATAAGGCACCACGTGTTAACACTGCTACTGCTCGATGCACATCCGATGGTCAAATTGAGTCATGCTCGCCTGCTCACTCGATTTGAGGCACACGAGGTCTCGACCATGCGCATCTGCATTGCGAGTTAGCAACACGACCATTGCAGCACGTGGATGGATTGTCGAGCTGTTAATCGATGCGACATGAGATCTTGACCGTTGATGGAGATCCAAAAGTCAAAAATCAGTGTTTATGAGCCCTTCGAAGGAAGTGGGCGACATGGCATGCGTATGATCGTTGGATGGGCATCCAATAGCTGGGATTCATCGAGCAGGTGGAGAGAAAGTGCTGCAGGCAATATTGGGCGACTGTGATGGCGCCACATGCTGCCATCATGGTCGTCCATCTTCTTTGACTTGTAGATGGTGCCACAAATGTCGGATTAGACCGATTTTCACATCGTTGGGCTATAATCATCGCCCTGATCAAATCCATATGGTTGGATCTTCAATCCGAGGCCCCGATAAATATTGCCTGGTTCCCTAACCACAAAAAAGGGAAAATTAACCTATAATTTTTACAATATATCCTAAATGCATAATGATTCATGTTATGCAATATTTATAATGTATGATGCTTCTATAGGCCTAGGAACATGAATAAATAGGCATTTTAGGCCAAATAGATGTGTGCACATCACACCTCTTTGCCTATCTTTTTCTAGTCCCTAGCAAAACTACATGCCATTTATAAAAGAATTAGGATCAAATTACTTAGGCAAAAGTTATTTTTCAACATTAAGAAATTTCTACTAATGACTTGAGCTACCAAGACTCAACAGTACCCATGCGTCTGCCAAAATGCAGACTGCCCCAAGCCCTTGCCTTATTCAAAAGCAAAAGGATCTTTTTCTTTTTCTTCTTTCCTAATTTTTTTTGGATTTTTGAGTTGAGTTTCCGAGCAGCTTTCTATAGCTACCCAACCCACCTAAGACTCGAAAAGAAATCTAAGTCCTAAGCATCTTTTTATGTGAAGTTATAGACTCACTAATCGGTAATTAGAATGGACTTCGAGTTTCTACGCCCTTAGGTGACCTTGAAAGGAAATTCTACCTAAAGTTGTATCTATCCGACTGGTAGCTTTCTCTCTACTTTTTATTTTTATGAGGTCAATAAAAGGGAGAACCAGTGTATATCTCCCCGACTTATTCTACTTCCTCGCTTCTTCCTAAGTGTTTTGGAATTAAATGTGCATTTCGTGAGCTGGGTTCTGGGCAACCGGCCGATGAATTGTTACCACCGACAACTTGCCAGCCATACTCGTGCGGTGAAGTGTGGCTTATTTCTTTTTCTTCTATTCTTTTTGGTTGTTTTTCTATTTTTTTCTCTCTTTTTTTCTTAAGTAGGTGGCTTCCTTGATCTAATATTTACCTAAAGGCAATAGAAAGAGAATGGTCGTGTGGCTGGGCTCTAGACAACCAGCCAATGAGTTGTTACCACCGATAACTTGCCAGCCATACCACCGTAAAAGGTTCATTAGCTACCTAATTTCAATTAAAACTGCCAAAAAGTGAGTCAATGTAAAGAGTGTGTAGTTGCTTAGGCTTAAAGTCCCCTCAAATTAGAGGACGGGTTGATAAGTCATGTACTTATCACCGCAACTTATTTGACCAATTGAAATGAATTTTCAAATGGCGAGTACTCGAGAAACAAATCCACATTTTAGTGGACACCCGGGCTGATTAAGCCTGAAGACTTGAAGAATCTAGGTGTTCAGGTCCTGCTGTATTATTTCCTAAGGTTGAAAAACTCTAATGCTCAAGTCTTCTTTTCCTAATTAAAAATTTAAAAAAAATAATAATAAAGAGAATAAAAAGGATCTACAGAGTTAATAAGATGTTTCAGAGATGAATATCCACCACCCCATGCCTATCTAATGCAATGTCCTCATTGTATTAAATGACATGAAAAAGAGAGTAGACAAGAAAGCACCTAAATTTCATGATTAGGAGGTTGGCTTTGAGATTAAAACAGACGTTTACGTGCTGAATTTAGTGCCTTCAGCTAGGCACGCTATACAAATAAAGAAGAAATAAATAATTCACAGGTGCAGGTCCGAATCAGAATACAAAGATTAATTTTTTGGACCTGCAAGGAGAAGATGTCCACAGATGTGGATGAGGTTGTGGTACAAACCCATGCCTCAGCGTCGAGTGTATCTAAGGTTCTAGATAAAAATTACCCTGAGCCAAAGATCAACATGCAAGTGGGGCCGGGCCTGCAATTTGTGAGGATGCAACCCAAGTCCAAAAAGTTGGACAATAGGAAAATCTATATCAAAAAGATAATCAGTTAATTTGTACTTGGGTTGCACATCCTCAGAATCAAAAATGTCATAAGGGTCCTAGTAGAAGGTTGGTGGTTTAGGTCTATAGGAACCCTTAGACTCAGAATTATGCTTCCCACGAAATTAGCTTCCCAAATTTTCATTTCTCAGTTCCTATCCTCCATAATCATAATTTCAGATTCTGGGACCTCCTGCATGTTATGCACCCCATCTAAAGTATCCAAGTCGAAAATTTGTGGCTAAATCAAAATTGACTTGGTTCTAGTGATCTCAAAAACAAAATCATCATTACGCTCAACAGGGTGTGCATGAGGAATGGGGCTATGAATTGAATCCTTCATGAAATCAGGATCTGAATCCACCATGCTAGCCCCAACAAGATCAATTTCCTTATTACAAGGCCATCAAATGATTCATCGAATTCCTCAGCTCCAGTTGACTCACTGAAATCATTGCCCTCAAACTCAAGTGAGACTTCACATACTGATTCTTTACCTTTAGAATCAAAGAATTCTGGATCCGTATTTATATATGTCCCAAAATCATTAATCATTTCCTAGTCCATGGAGACATATTTTTCTTCATATCCAAGCTCAGGGATTTTGGGTGAAGAAATCAATTCATCCACAATTGGTTACTTTAGACAAACCTGGTTGATAAATGCAAGTTTATCATCATTCTTATGCGTTAAAACAAACCTAGCTCTTAGAGTTTTGCTTCTCAAATGGGTTTTTGGGCTACATTTACGCATAAATTAGGTTAGGCATGCATTGCATTTTTTTGTGTTTTTAATGTGTTTTTGTGAGTGTTAGGGATAAATAGATTGCTAGATCCCTAGTACCCTAGCACTCAGGAAGGCAACCGGTGAAGGAGAAGCTCTCACCAGCTAGAAGTCAGCTTGATCCAGCTCACCATAGCTGGAATTCAACTCACCTGAATTAGGGTTAGCACATCCTAGCTCCACTCAGCTTATCTCAGCTGAATGGCAGCTCAAGAGAGCTCATCATAGCTCACCTTAGCTTAGGTCAACTCAGATCCAGCTCAACCTAGCTGAGTCTAGCTCATCTCAGCTCCCATTAGTTCACAGGGAGCTCTAGCTAGATCAACTGAGTTGCCTGGAGTTCACCCCAGCTCAGGTCCAGCTACATCCAACTCCACTCAACTCCAGCCAACTGAAGTTGACTTCATTCCAACTCAAGAAGCTCAAGTCCGGCTCCTAGGGACTCAGCTTAGCTCAAGTTAGTTGAGCTAAGCTACCTTAGCTGCCTCAACCAGCCTGATCCTCCCTGGGAGCACCAGACCCAGCTCACCTCAGCTCATTATGGTAGAAGCCTGCTCACTTTAGCTTGGCTTAGCAGATAGCAAAGAACTAGCAAGCTAAGCCAGCTAGAGTAGCTCTATGCCAGCCTCTTCAGTTGCTACCAGCTCTAGTTCAAGCTCTAGACTTCTCCTCCTCAACTCCTCTGTTCAAACCTTAGCTCACATTACCTACTCCTCTACCCCATAGCTAGCTAAGCTAGCTTAGCTTAGCTTAGCTTAGCTAGTATCAAACTCCTTGGCCATCCACCACCTTCAAATCAACCCTAGCTAGCTCCATCAACTAAGCCCACCTAAGCTAGCTATCCTACTCCAAGTTGGTGCCACCACCATCAAACCCCTTCACCCCATCACCACTACCAAAAGCCACCTATTTTCCCTCCAAAATAACTTTCTAGAACCCTTCCCTTTTGGCACCAACTTTCCCTCCAAAATTCCCTTCATCTCCACTATATACCTCTCCTTAAATCCATCTCCACCATCCACCTAAGCCCCCTTCTAGAAGACCCTAGGTTGGCACCAAAATGGTGGTGTCTCTCCACCACCAAAAGCCACCAACACCACCATAACCACCCCCTTAACACCCTTTGAGGTGGCGCCAACTAACCCTAGCCCTAGGATCATTCTAACCACCCATAACAACCACCAAACTCCATCCTAGCCCTCCACCTATTCACGCCAACTACCCCCCTCTCCACCTCTATATAAACCCACCATATCACCACATGAAAATCATCCTCCATTAGTGTTTAATTCCACCTACATCCACCAATACCTACGGCCAAGAAGAAGGAGTAGAGAAGAAGATTAAGGGGGCACATCACCAGCCCCTTTGGTGCCTTCTCCCCACTTTCTTCAACTTGTGCCAGGCCAAGGAGGAGGAGCATTCTACTTCAAGGAGGATAGCCAGGCAAAGGAGAAGGAACTAGGGTGGACGTCCACCCTTGGAGGAGGAGAATTAAAGGTGGTAGCTACCACCTTGGAGGACATCATTAGGAGGAGCATCTCACACCAAGGAGGAGTTGTCTTTTCAAGTCAAGGAGCTACTTGGCTTGGAGAAAGAAGCCCTCTTCTTCACCATCTATCTAGAGGATTTGTGTTTTATTTTTCATGTATTTTCAAGTAGAGTAGAAACATTCCTCTATAGGTTTTGTGTGCACAATTTTGATTTAATTCAAATTGCCTTCTTTCAATTTCTATTGCATAGCTTGTTACAAATTTTGCCTAGCAATTGTTTCACTCCCTCTCCCTAATTATTCTAGGCCTCCACGTGCCTAGGGTGAGCTTAGGGAGAGGCTCTACCTATCACCTTAGGGTAGGTTTCTTGAATTAGGTATTAGTTGTTTCCTAGCTTTCAAAGAAAACTTGCATGTTGCCTTTATTTCAAAAATCATAAAAACTATATATTCAAAAATACCAAAAAGAAAGTTGAGATTTATTTTTCAAGTAAGAGATTTAATTTTTGCAAACTTGCCTCCATGGATGACCCTAGATACCCACTATCTAGGAATATAAATTTAAAAGCGAATCCATTTTTGTGCATTGCAACGACTTAAAACCCTAAATTAACAAACCGTGCAAAAGTGCGATCACTTTTTGGCACCTTTGCCGAGGAGGCACGGCTTTACATTAGTCATTTTTCTCTTTCTTGAAGTAGATCTCATCCTCTCTTCTTTCTTTTCTTTCGTGTGTGTCGGAACTACAGTGGGAAAGCGGGAATTCGGAAGTGAAAGCTTAAAGTCCCTTTTCTTCCGGTGGATCGTTAGGTTGGTTCCTCTTTCTGGTCACATATTTAATTAAAACTACCATAAACATATTAAAAGTGACTTTCAGGATCCCGAACATCTTAATTAAGTGGAGTTGTTTTTATTAAAATTCATTGTTTGCTTGAATGTTTCATTAATACCACTCCATTTCAAGTATTGGTGTTCTATTTTTCGGGTACAGATTTCTATCCGAAATTGAAAAATCCATTACTAACATCACAGGCCCCCTAAAATTATAAAATTTCATATAGTGATTCAAAATTAAGTTAGGAACATATGTTCAAAATTTCAAATCAATTGTATTTGTATTTAATTTTTAAAAATTCATGGACTGTAGAGGGGTCGCAACCTCTAATCTTCCTAATTTGCTACAGTCTGTGAATTTTTATAATTTTTATACTTATTAAATTTTTGTGAAATTTATATTTCTTGAATCCTTGTAAAATTTGACACATCATATAAAATCACCAAAATTTTCTGAGTTAGTGGTAATATTGAAAAGTCCAAAATTCCTACGAATATCATTTCTGGACTTTGACCCCAGTACAAATAAAAAATTAGAACAATTATCAAACAAATTCCTAAAATCTTACAAAAATATTTTATGGAATCCTTCTTTGATTTTACATAATATAATAGTGTTGGCTACATTTTTTGGACCACTACCTATTCAAAAAGCCAAAAAATAACTCATTGATAGTTAAATTTCTATCCTAGGACCAATTGGATTAGGGTTCCTTTTATCATTTTTAGAAACAAACAACAAAGGGAAACATATCTTCACCCATACAACTTGATTTCCTCTTGTTTGTGGAATCTCAAACTTGTTTGAAAACTTAAAAAGAAAACCCTAAAAATACACTAGGTTAAATCCAATCCTAAAAGACAGAAATACAATAATTGTGTGACAACTTGCTTTTCATTGGAGCCACTTTCCAATTTCTGCACACACACTAAAAAAAAATTGAAATAACAGGCCAACAACCCAATTAACGCCCTCCACATTCCTTATGCACTATAGTATCCTAGACCTAGCTAAAATCTGTAGCAACTTGACCCCTAAGGCTTCATCAATTTAGTCTTGCTATATAGGTCTTAAGTTTTCTTTAGTTAATACCAATTCTGTCATCTATATCTGGTGTTTAGGCTGAGGGGCCATGTCAAATGACCAGGCGCGGGTTTGTACAAGCACCTGGCATTTTCCCTGGGAAATGTTTGCACCCAAACCTCCGCTTAAGCAACTTGGCTAGATTTGTTGACAGAATGGGTATTCACTATTGATTACTTATTTTCTACGTATACCAAGTCTTAGGTTTATTTTTAGGGAGTCACACTTAAGTTACATCTAGAAATTGATTGCTTGTGTGCACACATCTCTCTTCTCCATCTCTTCTCCTCCCCTCCCGTTTCTTCCATTTTGCACGGGCAGCGGTCCAAAATCCACACTTGGAGAGACCACTTGATTTTGCCTCCCCAAAAAGACTTTTCCTCCATTCTTCCCCTTTAAAAATGGAAAATAAAAATTGGTCCTATAACTTGCATGCTAATTATTCTTTCCCCAATCTTTCAACCCAGGAGCTTCTTAATCAGGCCCCTCCGCCTAATCTCTACTATATCATGGCTCAGCTATAAGTTAAGCAACAACAGTTGCATAAGGATTTAACAAACCTAGCCAACTAAGGGAGTCTTGCCACACCTGCCCAAGCTCCACACATTCCACATCTCACCCCTTTTAACACCCGTAAGAGAGAAAATCTGCATAAATCCCGTGCTGAGTATAATTATTATTCTGAGGCTTTCTATGGATCAACAAGGAATTATGTTTATCCCAATCATCACCCCACCCAAACTGTCCCTACTTTCCAGGAGAAATTGAAAAGTTCCTCTAATGGGGGGAATTATCCAGCTCACACCTAGACCAATCTGGTTCCACACCAACAACAGAACCCATTTGGAGGGTATGGATCAAATCAGACTTATCAATTTGGGCAATCTCATGAAGACATTAATGCCCAGATGATGAAAACCCTACAGGAGTTACAAAGAAAAATAAAGGAAACAACCCGTCTTATTAACAATCTCAATGATCAAATTGGGGATATTCTGACTCAAAGACTTGCAGGGCACTCACCATCCCAACCCACACCAAACTTTATTAATCACAGGAACCAACACCTGGGTGGATACCAAAATTAGAACCACACGATTCAACCTCCTATTAACCAAATATCACAGCACCGACCAAGTTTCTATCAACATCAGCCCCCCCACCTCCTCCCAGTGATCACCAAGCTGCATATGCAGAGACTTTGAGGAGTGAGGAAACCACCAAGGATTTAAGGCCTTCACATTCAAATGATGAAACTGATTCTTAACCAATGTAGATTGACTCCCCTAACCTCAATAAGGAAGAAGAAAATGAAATCCCAAAAACACCTAATTCAAACCCTATTTCCCACTCTCAAAAACTGCAATCCAATAATAAAAAATAAGAGCCCTCTGACCACAAACCTTTAGACTTATTTGAGCAAGTCGAGCGGAATATTCCCTTCCTAGATTCTCCCCATGCCTCTAAAAAATTTACTTCAAAAGGGCATGATCAGAATCTAGAAAGGTTGGTCCTTTCAAAGATAGCCAGCTTAGTTTTTCAGAGCAAGCTGCCTTTCACAAAGAAAGACCAGGGCACATCACTCATCTCAGTTGTCATAACTGACACCATTTTTTTTCACGCCCCTCTCAACTTAGGTACCTCTAGTAATCTCATCCCCTGGTCATATTTGAGGAATTTCGATTCGGTGATTTAAAACCTACTAAGGTTCAATTTTAATTGGAAGACAACTCTACCATTCAACTGCGGGGATTTGTTGAGGATAGTATTATCAATGTCCAGAATTGTCTATTTTCGGTAAATTTTCTAGTCCTTGACATAGAGGTACCTGAGGCTCTCATTAATACCATCCTTGGAAGACATTTTCTGATTATGGCCACATCTAATATCAATTCTCATTCTGGGAAAATGAATGTAAGTTACAGTAACCAGACCTTCTCATTAGATTTATTTCAAGCTTCCAAGAGGTCCATTGATCACAAATTTTTTAGGACACTGATAATAAAATGGAAGCAGTATTTGAGAAGTCAATGTTGATCCAATCTCATTCAGCTTTGACCACTATTGATCTAGATTTTATTGATTCTTATTCTAAGGATAACCATACGGTCCAAGCCTTTCCATATCAACTAGGGTTTGACTTTCCCCCTTTTTATCTTCCTGATTTTTCACCAAGAACATCCACACTAACTTCACCCACCCTACATCTCATTGACTCCTTTCCCCATCCCTTTCCATTAGACCTATCACCCGACCCACCAGAGTCTGGCATTTTACAAGCACTTAAACCATGGCCAGATTCAGGTCATTCTTCCATTTTTCCATTTCATTTTGATCCTGACTTCTTTGCCATTCATCGTTTCAAGGATCTTGAGGAAAACACATTTCTTGAGGACATTCAAGTGTCCAATTATTTACATGATTGTCCATTTTCCATGCATACCTTCATGCCCAACTGAATGGCGTAAAAGATAGCACTGGATGGGAGGTAACCGATCATTTTTTCCTGCTTTCCTTTTTCCTTTCTTTTTCCAGGTTTTGACCATCCTAAACCCAATCGCTCTTCATTAAGGTGATTCCTTTTTCCTCCTAATGCATGAGGACATTGCATATCTTAAGCATGGGGGGTTGTTTTTAAATTTGACGATCGATTTAGGATTTTCAAAACCTAAAAACATGCATTTTTTTAGTTTATTTCCTACTTGCATACCCAAAAAAATAAAAATATTTAAAACTTTTTGAGGAAAAATTTTGAAATCGGGACTAAGGTCGAAAAACTCACTTTTGATATAATCGGATTTAATCATTAACAAAGTAGGGATGCGGATGTGGATCTGATCATTAGAATTTCAGGGTCTATTTTAGACTAGATCAGATATCCTTCTCTAAAAGTTCCACCTGAACTCATGATAGTTCAGGTGACTTGATCTTATTTTGTAATATGGAATGTATTTGGCCTAGTTTCTGATTCAAAAACTTGCATGTCTTGAGGAACTTCTTCTGTCAATTTTCACACACAAGCCAACACTTAAAAACAACTAAAAATTTGAAAAACTCCCTTGTTTGGACTTAGTAAAAGTCTGAAGCAGATCATTGGTTTGAGTTCCCACCGCCGAGAAGGAGGAAAATGCCTCCTTTGAGGATGTGATGTCAACATATTACCGCCTCGATGCTGTTCCATATCTATGTTTTATATCTTTAGACGGAGCATTAAAGTGCATTTTAGCAGCTCAAGTGTCTTGGATGGTGCTCTACCTATAGTGTCGAAGCAAGAGCTTGAGTTTGCTTGGAGCGTCCCTTTACACCGCATTATGTTTTTGGGTTGTGAGCTCCTGGGTGGTGTCATGGACAGTGCTATCCCAAAGTACTGGCACTAGAGCCCCCTCGAGGATTGGTAATGGGAATGATGATCCCAACACATCTGTTGTAAGACTAAGCTAAAAATAAGCATGGGGGAGAAATAAATAAATAAACAAATAAAAAATAAAATAAATAAATAAATAAATAAATTAACATGCCATTATAAATGTTGGCTTTTCACAAGCACAGACAGAAGGTTTTAAAGGATTTTGCAAGTTGCGAATCAGGTTCATGAGCTAGAAAAATCCTAAAAATAAAAATTTCAAGTCATCTGAATTAACAAGGGGTTAATTTGTGAATTTTCTGGAGGATATATTGATCTTGTTTTGTCTAATGGTTGGATCCAAAAATAAATCCTGATGTTAATCCTTAACAAATCCCGTCCCTCCTGTGTTTAGATCAACCAAGGTCCCTGAATCTTTTTCTCCTCAAAAGTCGAAAAAATTATGTTTCCCAAAAAATTTTGTTTTCTAAAAAAATTAAAGTTTTGCTAAGAGACAAGCAAAAGATAAGCATGGGAGTATGATAAATGCCAGTTTATCATCATTCTTATGCATTAAAACAAACCTAGCTCTTAGAGTTTTGCTCCGCAAATGGGTTTCTGGGCCGTATTTAGGCATAAATTAGGTTAGGCATGCATTGCAACTTTTATTGTGCTTTTAATGTATTTTTGTGAGTGCTAGGGATAAACAGATTGCCAGATCCCTAGTACCCTAGCACTCAGGAAGGCAACTGGTGAAGGAGAAGCTCTCAATAGCTCGAACTCAGCTTGATCTAGCTTACGATAGCTGGAATTTAGCTCACCTGAAATAGGGTTAGCTCATCCTCGCTCCATTCAGCTCATCTCAACTGAATGGAAGCTCAAGCGAGCTCATCTTAGCTCACCCTAGCTCAATTCAACTCATATCTAGCTCAACTTAGCTGAGTCTAGCTCATCTCAACTCCCATTAGTTCACAGGGAGATCTAGCTAGCTCAACTGAGCTGACTGGAGTTCACCCCAGCTCAGGTCCAGCTACATCCAGCTCCACTCTACTCCAGCCAGCTGAAGATGACTTCATTCCAGCTCAGGAATCTCAAGTCCAGCTCCTGGGGACTCAGCTTAGCTCAAGTTAGTTGAGCTAAGCTACATTAGCTGCCTCAACCAGCTTGATCCTCCCCGGGAGCACCAGACCCAGCTCACCTCAACTCATTATGGTAGAAGCCTGCTGACTTTATCTTGGCTTAGCCGCTAGCAAAGAACAAGCAAGCTAAGCTAGCTAGAGTAGCTCCATGCCAGCCTCTTCAGCAACAGCCAGCTCCAGTTCAAGCTCCAGACTTCTCCTCCTTAGCTGCTCTCATCAAACCTTAGCTCACATTACCTACTCCTCTACTCCATAGCTAGCTTAGATAGCATCCAACTACTTGGCCATCCACCATCTTCAACTCAACCCTAGCTAGCTCCATCAACTAAGCCCACCTAAGCTAGCTATCCTACTCCAAGTTTGTGCCACCACCATCACACCCCTTCACCCCATCACCACTACTAGAAGCCACCTATTTTCCCTCCAAAGTAACCTTCTAGAACCCTTCCCTTTTGCCACCACCTTTCCCTCCAAAATTCCCTTCATCTCCACTATATACCTCTCCTTAAATCCATCTCCACCATCCACCTAACCCCCCTTCTAGAAGACCCCAGGTTGGCACCAAAATGGTGGTGTCTCTCCACCACCAAAAGCCACCAACACCACCATAACCACCCCCTTAACACCCTTTAATGTGGCGCCAACTAACCCTAGCCCTAGGATCATTCTAACCACCCATAACCACCACCAAACTCCATCCTAGCCCTCCACCTATTCACGCCAACTACCTCCCTCTCCACCTCTATATAAACCCACCATATCACCTATTGAATGCATGAATCGCTACGCTAACGTGTTTGGTTTTGGAGAACTTGTTGTTGTAGTTTGAAAGCGAAGAATTCGTGTTCAACAAATATAATTTATACCGAAATTGAAATTCCGGGTCGAACATAGGGAGGCAGACATTTGATTTAAAAACTACACATTTCTTTTTATTTGTCACGAAGTAATTCAATTTAAAACTATCTAATTATTTACAATAAATAAAAGAGAGAGAGGGTAAAAGAGAGAGAGAATATTATACATAGAAATCAAAATGAGATGTAGAATAAACAAAGAATTTATCATTAAGAAGATTGTTCATTACAACTAGAAAGCATAAAACAATTGCACTAGAAAGCGATAAATTTACTCTAGAAAGCATTAAAAGAATGGAGGGATTAATGTCCTCCTCGACGATCGCTTGGAGGATGAGTAGAACTACACTAGAAAGCAGTAAATCTATACTAGAAAGCAGTAAAAAGAATAGGGAGAGAGAAATCCTCCTCGACGGTCGCTTGGAGGACGAGCTGGATGGGACGACACATGGACGAAGGAGGATGAAGCAGAAGAATGGGAACAGAGCAGCACGTCATCGTCGTCGCGGGATCCACTTCTGAAGGGGGACGAAAATTTGGACTTTATCTCGCGAGAAGCATCTTGGGTGTGGGACAAGCTTCTCGTGAGCTTTGGAGAGGTAGAGAGGAGAAGGAAGGGATGAGAATTTCGTATTGAGGGGGTCTCCTTTTATAGTTGCAAGGAGTGGGGGCAAAATGGTCATTACATCTTTAAAATAATAAATGAGAGGTGTTTAGTGACGGATAAATCCATCCATAAATCCCCCAACGTGGGCGTAGCACCCGCGCCCACGCATGCCTCCTCAGTTGCGCCCTTCCTCAACACCCACGCACGTTCATCAAAATTCAGCTGTCCGATCGCGAGATCGGACGGCTTAAGATGCATCTCTGCCAACTGCTGCACGCCTGCCCAGCGCGTACGATCGCGAGTCCATTCCGTGCGTTCAGTCATCGCGTGATCTCAATTGAGCACAGACGACCGTTCGATCAAGATCCAATGCCCACCTGCGCTCGCTCGCCCGCACCTTCCTCCCCTTCGCTGCGGTTCGAACCCGTGCCCGCAACTCGCGTAAGCACGCTTGACCGCTGCGCTACGAGGCGAGGATGGTCGAGCAGGCACTTTTAGGCGCGGCTAACCATAGCCGTTGGATTGAGATCCAACGGCAGAGAGGGAGCAGGTGTAGGGTCTTCAAAGAATGTAAGCGGCCGTTTCGGTGGCCGAGATGGTGCCATGTGGCGCCATCTTAGCCGTCCATCTTCTAGAAGTTGTAGATGGTGCCACGGATGTTGGATTTACTCAATTTTTGTGTCGTTGGGCTGCGATCGTCGATCCAAATTCATCCGTGTAGTCAGATTTGTCATTTGAAGTGCATATTTACACCATCCTTGCCCTTGATCTTCTAGGATTCCCCGATCACTATCTGATGCTACAGATGCCTGATTAGGGTGATCTTGGAGTCGTTGAACTCCAATCGTCGCCCTGATCACATCCATACGGTTGGATCTTTGATCTGAGGCCCCGATAAAATGTTTACCCTGTCCAAGCACATAAAAGGAGACTATTCAAACTATTCTAAATGCAAGATGATGCATGTTATGCAATATTTATATCATGAAATGCAATCCTATGCTTAAGAACATGCATAAATAGACAACTTAAGTAGTGTAAATGTGTTTACATCATATCCCCATGCTTATCTTTTGCTAGTCCCTAGCAAAAACTATATGCTATTTATAAAAGAATTAGGTTGGATTATTTGGACTTGAGTTATTTTCAATCATTAAGAAATTATCTACTTAGGAACCTAACTTTCAAAGACACAACAGCACCCGAGTATTAGCCAAAATGCAAACCGCCTCAAGCCCTCGCCTTATTCAAAGAAAATTTTCTTTCTCTTTTCAGTCTTTTCTATTTTTTTTTTTTTGGATTTTCAAATTTTTGGGTTTAAGAGTGGCTTTCTACGGCCATTCAACTCACCCAAGACTTGATGAGAACCCTAAGCTTTAGGCATCTTATTATGATTGTGATAGACTCGTTGACCAGCAATTAAAACGGACTTCGGATTTCTACGCCTCTAGGTGACCTCAAAAAGAATTCTGCCTAAAGGTGTATCTTTACAACCAGTAGCTTTCTCCCTACTTTTATTTTTTACGGGGTCAACACAAGGGTAAATCCAATGTATATCTCCCTATTTTATTCTACTTCTTCGCTTCTTCATAAGTGTTTTGGAAATTTTTAGTGCATTTACTGAGCTGGGTTCTAGACAACCGGTCAATGAGCTGTTACCACCAACAACTTGCCAGCCATACTCATGCGGCGAAGTGTGGCTTATTTCTTTTTGTTCTTTTCTCCTTTTCTTTTTGATTTTTTTTTTCTTTTTTTTTTTTTAAGTAGGTGGCTTCCCTGGTCTAAGATTTACCTAAGGGCAGCAAAAAGAGAAAGGTCCAGTGACTGGGCTCTGGACAACCTACCTATGGGTTGTTACCCACGATAACTTGCCAGCCATATCACCCTAGAAGGTTCATTAGCTACCTAATTTTTGTTAAAATCGTCGAACAACGAGTCAATGCAAAGAAAGTGTGTAGATGCTTAAGACTCAAAATTCCCTCAAATCAGAGGGCAGGTTGATAAGTCGTGTACTTATCACCCAAACTTATTTATTCCAATTACGATAGAATTAAGATGGCAAGGACTCAAATACAATTCCACATTTTAGTGGATACACGGGCTAATTAAATCCAAAGACCTGAAGAGTCTTTGTGTTCAAATCATAATGTAGTATTTCCTAAGAATGAAAATTTTCTTAAACCCAAATTCTCTTTCCTAATTCTAAATTTTTTTTTAATAAAAGAAAATAAAACAAATCTACGGAGCTGACGAATGAATTCAGAGACAAATATCTACCCCCCCATGCCTATCTAATGCAATGTCCTCATTGTATTAAAAAGACATAAAATAGAGTGGAAAAGCGTAGAAAGCACCTGAATTGCGTGAATGTCAGGTCAGCTCCGAGATGGAAACTAAAAAGAACTGTATATGTGCTAAGTTTAGTGCCTTCGCTAGGCACACAATACAAGGAAAAGAAATGAAGAATTCATAAGTGTAGGTTAGAATTAGAATAAACAGAAGAATCCTCTGACCTATCAAAAGAGGTCCACAGATGTGGATCAGATTGTGGTGTAGACCCATCCCCCATAATCGAGAATATCTTAGGTTCTGGATAAAAATTACCCAAAACCTAAAATCAGAATACAAGCGGGGTCGGGCCTGCGATTTATGAGGATGCAACCCAAGACCAAAAAGTTGGGTTACAGAGAATTGAAGCTCAAAAGGATAATCATTGAATGTGTGCTTGAGTTTGACATCCTTGAAACAAATGTCGTAAGGGTTTTGATTTGATGGTTTTAGCTTAAAAGGAACCCTTCGACTCAATCTTCCATTTCCTCCAAAGTTAACTTCCCAGATCATAACTTCCCAGCTCTTATCCTTCTCATTTAGCATATCAAATTCAAGGACCTCTTGTATATTAATCACCCCATCTGAAATCTCCAAGTCTAAATGATGTGGCAGAATCAAAATTGACTTGGATCTAATTATCTCAGAATTAGAATCATCAATAAGCTTAATGGGGTGTAACTGACAATCAGGGCATTGAATTGAATCCTCCAGAAAATGTAATTCTGGATCCGTAATGTGTGCCCTAAGATCAGTTTCCTCAATTATTGGGCTATCAAATGATCTATTAGATTCCTCAGGCCTAATCGTCTCACAAAAATTATGTTCTGAAAACTCATGTGAGACTTCGCAACTTGAATCTTCACCATCAAAGAAATCAGGATCCGTATCAGTGTATGTCCCAAAATCATTTGTCACTTTCTATTACAAGGAGACATACGTTTCCTCGTAACCTGGCTCAGGGATATTAGGTGAAGAAATCAGATCATCCTTAATTGGTTGCTTTAATTCAATCTGGTCAGCCTCATAATACGTGTCCCCCACAACAGGTGCCTGAGCGGGTTCTGTCATTGGCTTTCCTGAAGAAGGTTTATCCTGGGAATCATCCCATGATTGAATCAAAGCAACCACGAATCTCATCCTCAGTTTCGCTAATTTCCCAAGTAGAAACTCACCCGGGTTCTTATCCTTAACATCTTGGAGCCAATCCAACAAAGACTTGTTTAAATCATCAATCTCTCAATGCAAGGTATTGGCTGAACTTCTAAAGATTGAATGGTATTCCTCAAGTTAGCCAGAACCTTATCTTGAACCTGGTTAACCTGAACCAAATGAGTTGGTTCAGCGTTAGGCGGGTTTGACATCAATGCAGAGGAATTAACGAATTGAGATTCGTTATACCCTTCCTAATAATAGGTCATTTCAGATTGTTCAAAAGATGGTGATGACCTAAAGGCAGTGAAATCAAAGGATGCGTAAAGATCGGTGTATCCTTCTTGATTGTATATCGTATTAGGTTGTTCATGAACGGAAGACGATCTATAATCGATGTAGCTCTGAGAAGGATAGAAATCAGAATCAAAGTGTTTAGGATTAGACCCTAAACACGGAGGTCCAGAGCTGTATCCCCAATCCGAATTATCCCAATTAACTGATGGTTGATTACAGTACGAGTTGGGATAATCGCCATGTTGAGGAAAATTCACAATGGGAGGGAAAGAATGGGAATGCGTGTAATATGTGGAAGGATTCATGATACACAGGAGGAAGAAAGGTGCCCTATAATACAAACAATCAAACCTGTCCTTAAATGGGTTAGCCTAAAGACTTACAGACTCCCAAAACCCGTCTTGAGATAAAGGAACGATTTTATCTACTTCTGTCTGTTCAATCGAACCAGTTATAAAGAGGGACTAGGGAGAAGGTTCTTCCTTAGGCTTGCACCTCTGGTTCCTAGTGTACCCCCCAGCCGCGATCGTTTGATTCTGCTCCCCTAGTTAGACATCAGATTGAATAGTAGAAACAGACTAATCGAAAATAATCTCGTTCTGGGTTCTGAAGAGCGAGTCCAATCCTTAAGGCCAACGTCTACTCTGTTTTATTTAAGGCTAGGTTTGAATGTGCTTTGGAATGTGATGGGCCCTTTAAATGGGTTGTGCCCTTAATGATTGATTGATTTGTGTGTGCGTCCACAACCAGTGGTTTTCAAGCAAGATTATTTTTGATGTGGTGAATTTTAAGGTTCAGATCTTGCTTAGTAGCTTTTTGGATTCAACTTTAGGTATTTTCAAACAGATTTCGTTGGCACACCAGGTTTTGCAAGCATAGGTGAAGATGTTTTCCTTTAAAGTTAGAAAGAATGTGGAGTGCCTGGTAAATCCCTAAGAGTTGAACCTAATTGGAAGCTACTTGATGAGTTGATTTTAATTGAAGTCGTGCGGCCCAAATAACTCAAATAACTGGCCACAAATGCACCACAAAGTTAGGCACACAAAGATGGTTAACCTAGAATGATTTCTACTCTTTTATGTGTTCTTTATGTGTACCGGTTCAATAGATCAGAACCGGTTGAGTAGAAACAAATCAATTCTGTTAAGTGCCTTTGAATGTGGGTGTACATTGTGTGTTTGTTGAAAATTGCCCCACAAAATTATCTTTTTGTTTTTTTTTATATAAATGAAGGTGGAATGAATGTGAGTGAGAATCCAAACAACCAAACTATTCCTAGGATTTATGCAAACACCTAGGTTAATTGGAATTTGGGTTTAATGTGGCGAATGAAATCTATGGAGGGGGAAAGAATGGGGGAAAACTTACAAAACCTTCCACAGCACTTTACTCTAATCTGTCACTTTTGCTCGTCTCAAAAGAGTACCTGCAATTACAATAAGAAAGAAGAAAAGTGAGGTAAATGATTTGTAAGTTACAAAATGCGAAGACAAATCAAAGATCGTCGCATCTCCGGCAACAGCGCCAAAATGCTGAATACACGAATCACTATGCTAACGTGTTTGGTTTTGGAGAACCTGTCGTTGTAATTTGAAAGTGAAGAATTCATGTTCAACAAGTAAAATTTATACCGAAATTGAAATTCTGGGTCAAACACAGGGAGGCGGACGTTTGATTTAAAAACTACGCGTTTCTTTTTATTTGTCATGAAGTAATTCAATTTAAAACTAATCTAATTATTTACAATAAATAAAAGAGAGAGAGAGGGTAAAAGAGAGAGAGAATATTACACATAAAAATCAAAATGAGATGTAGAATAAACAAAGAATTTATCATTAAGAAGATTGTTCATTACAACTAGAAAGCATAAAATAATTGCACTAGAAAGCGATAAATTTACTTTAGAAAGCATTAAAAGTATGGAGGGAGAAATGTCCTCCTCGACGATCGCTTGGAGGACGAGTAGAACTATACCAGAAAGCAGTAAATTTACACTAGAAAGCAGTAAAAAGAATAGGGAGAGAGAAATCCTCCTCGACGGTCGCTTGGGGGACGAGCCGGATGGGACGACGCCTGGACAAAGGAGGACAAAGCAGGATGAAGGAGGATGAAGCAGAAGAACGGGAATGGAGCAGCACGCTGTCGTCATTGCAGGATCCACTTCCGAAGGGGGACGAAAATTTGGACTTTATCTCACGAGAAGCATCCCGGGTGTGGGACAAGCTTCTCTTGAGCTTTGGAGAGGTAGAGAGGAGAAGGAAGGGATGAGAATTTCGTATGGAGGGGGTCTCCTTTTATAGTTGCAAGGAGTGGGGGCAAAATGGTCACTACATCTTTAAAGTAATAAATGAGGGGTCTTTAGTGACGGACACGCCTCCTCAGTTGCACCCTTCCTCAACGCCCACGCACGATCATCAGATCTCAGCTGTCCGATCGAGAGATCGGACGGCTTAAGATGCATCTCCGCCTGCTGCTGCGCGCCCGCCCAGTGCGTACGATCGCGCCTCCTTTCCGTGCGTTCAATCGCGCATGATCTCAAATGATTGCAGAGGGCCATCCAATCAAGATCCAACGCCCGCCCGCACTCGCTCGCCCGCGCCTTCCTCCCCTTCACTGCGGTTTGAACCTGCGCCCGCAGCTCGCGTAAGCACGCTCGACCGCTGCGCTACGAGGGGCAGATGGTCGAGCGAGTGCTTTTAGGCACGGCTGACCACAGCCGTTGGAATGAGATCCAACGGTGGAGAGGGAGCAGGTGTGGGGTCTTCAGAGAATGTAAGCAGCTGTTTAGGCAGCCGAGATGGCGCCACGTGGTGCCATCTTGGCCGTCCATCTTCTGGAAGTTGTAGATGGTGCCACGGATGTCGGATTGACTTGATTTTTGCATCGTTGGGCTGCGATCATCGATCAAAATTCATCTGTGCGGTCGGATTTGTCATTTGAAGTGCGAATTTACACCATCCTGGCCCTTGATCTTCTAGGGTTCCCCGATCACTATCTGATTCTACGGATGCCTGATTAGGGTGATCTTGGAGTCATTGAACTCCAATCGTCACCCTGATCACATCCATAGGGTTGGATCTTCGATCCGAGGCCCCAATAAAATGTTTACCCTATCCAAGCACATAAAATGAGACAATTAACCTCCATTTTATTCAAACTATTCTAAATGCAAGATGATGCATGTTATGTAATATTTATACCATGAAATGCAATCCTATGCTTAAGAACATGCATAAATAGACATCTTAAGTAGTGTAAATGTGTTTACATCATCACCACATGAAAATCATCCTCCACTAGTGTTTAATTCCTCGTACATCCAGCTATACCTACAGCCAAGAAGAAGTAGAGAAGAAGATTAAGGGGTGCATCACCAACCCCTTTGGTGCCTTCTTCTCCCCACTTTCTTCAACTTGTGCCACGCCAAGGAGGAGGATCATTCTACTTCAAGGAGGACGGTGTTGAACGTGCGAATCGCTACGCTAACGTGTTTGATTTTGGAAAACCTACCGTTGTAGCTTGAAAGCGAAGAATTTGTGTTCAACAATTAAAATTTATATCGAAATTAAAATTCTGACTCGAACACAGGGAGGCGGACGTTTGATTTAAAAACTACGCGTTTCTTTTTTTCTGTCACGAAGTAATTCAATTTAAAACTGTCTAATTATTTACAATAAATAGAAGAGAGAGAGAGGGTAAGAGGGAGAGAGAATATTATACATAGAAATCAAAATGAGATGTAGAATAAACAAAGAATTTATCATTGAGGAGATTGTTCATTACAACTAGAAAGTATAAAACAATTACACTAGAAAGTGATAAATTTACTCTAGAAAGTATTAAAAAAATGGAGGGAGAAACGTCCTCCTCGACGGTCGCTTGGAGGACGAGCAAAACTACACTAGAAAGCAGTAAATCTATACTAGAAAGCAGTAAAAAGAATAGGGAGAGAGAAATCCTCCTCGACGGTTGCGTGGAGGACGAGCCGGACGGGATGATGCCTGGGCGAAGGAGGATGAAGCAGGATGAAGGAGGATGAAGCAGAAGAATGGGAACGGAGCAGCATGCCGTCGTCGTCGCGGGATCCACTTCCGAAGGGGGACGAAAATTTGGACTTTATCTCGCGAGAAGCATCCCGAGTGTGGGACAAGCTTCTCTTGACTTTGGAGGGGTAGAGAAGAGAAGGAAGGGATGGGAATTTCGTATGGAGGGGGTCTCCTTTTATAGTTGCAAGGAGTGGGGGCAAAATGGACATTACAACTTCAAAATAATAAATGAGGGGTCTTTAGTGACGGATAAATCCGTCACTAAAACCCCCAACGTGGGTGTAGCTTCCGTGCCCACGCACGCCCTCTCAGCTTCTCGTGCACGTAACGCTTGCACACGTTCAGCGATCCTCAGCCATCCAATCGCGAGATCGGACGGCTTAAGTTGTGCCTTCACCTATTGCGTTGCGCGCCCGCCCGCGTGTGATCGCGCGTGTCGCCACGCGTTCAATCACGTGTGAACGCTATCGGGCACGCACGGCCGTCCGATCAAGATCCAACGCTCCATGTGCCTGCTCGCTTGCGCCTGATTTGAGGCTCGCGGGACTCGATCTCCCGACCTCTGCTTCGCCCGCAGCTGCGTCACCGCTGGGCTACACGGTCGAAAAGGTCGTGCAGATGACTTTAACGAGTAGCGTCCACAGCCGTTGGATCGAGATCCAACGGCGGAGAGGGGGCGGGTGCGCGGCCTTCGTGAAATGTAAGCGGCCGTTTGGGCGGCCAGGATGGCGCCATGTGGTGCCATCTTGGCCATCCATCTTCTGGAAGTTGTAGATGGTGCCACGGATGTCGGATTGACTTGATTTTTGTGTCGAGCTGCGATCGTCGATCCGAATTCATCCGTGTGGTCGAATTTGTCATCTGAAGTGTGGATTTACACCATCCTGGCCCATAATCTTCTAGGGTTCCCCGGTCACTATCTGATGCTACGGATGCCTGATTAGGGTGATCTTGGAGTCGTTGAACTCCAATCGTCGCCCTGATCACATCCATACGGTTAGATCTTTGATCCGAGGCCCTGATAAAATGTTTACCCTATTCAAGCACATAAAAGGAGACAATTAACCTCCATTTTATTCAAACTACTCTAAATGTAAGATGATCCATGTTATGCAATATTCATATCATGAAATGCAATCCTATGCTTAAAAACATGCATAAATAGACATCTTAAGTAGTGTAAATGTGTTTAAATCATACCCCCATGCCTATCTTTTGCTAGTCCCTAGCAAAAACTATATGCTATTTATAAAAGAATTAGGTTGGATTATTTGGACCTGAGTTATTTTCAATCATTAAGAAATTGTCTACTTAGGAACTGAACTTTCAAAGACACAACAGTGCCCGGGTATCAGCAAAAATGCAGACTGCCTCAAGCCCTTACCTTAGTCAAAGAAAAATTTCTTTTTCTTTTCTCTTTTCTAATTTTTTTTGAAATTTCAAATTTTAGGGTTTAAGAGTGGCTTTCTACGGCCATTCAACTCACCCAAGATTTGATGAGAACCCTAAGTTTTAAGCATCTTATTGTGATTGTGATAGACTCGTTGATCGGTAATTAAAACAAACTTCAGATTTCTACGCCTCTAGGTGTCCTCAAAAAGACTTCTGCCTAAAAGTGTATCTTTACAACCGGTAGCTTTCACCCTACTTTTATTTTTATACGGGGTCAACACAAGGGTGAATCCAGTGTATATCTCCCCGGTTTATTCTACTTCTCCGCTTCTTCCTAAGTGTTTTGGAAATTTTTAGTGCATTTACTGAGCTGGGTTCTGGACAACCGGTCGATGAGCTGTTACCACCGACAACTTGCCAGCCATACTCGTGCGGTGAAGTGTGGCTTATTTCTTTTTGTTATTTTCTCCTTTTCTTTTTGATTTTTTTTTTTTTTATGTAGGTGGCTTCCCTCGTCCAAGATTTACCTAAGGGCAGGAAAAAGTGAAAGTCCAGTGACTGGGCTCTGGACAACCTACCTATGTGCTGTTACCCATGATAACTTGCCAGCCATATCACCCTAGAAGGTTCATTAGCTACCTAAATTCCGCTAGAATCGTCGAACAACGAGTCAGTGAAAAGAAAGTGTGTAGATGCTTAAAACTCAGAAATTCCCTCAAATCAGAGGGTGGGTTGATAAGTCATGTACTTATCTCCCAAACTTATTTATTCCAATTATAATAGAATTAAGATGGCGAGGACTCAAAAAAAAATCCACATTTTAGTGGATACACAGGCTAATTAAGTCCAAAGACCTGAAGGGTCTTTGTGTTTAGATCTTAATGTAGTATTTCCTAAGATTGAAAATTTTCTTAAACCCAAATTCTCTTTCCTAATTTCGCTTTTTTTTTTTTAATAAAAGAAAATAAAACAAATCTGCAGAGCTGACGAATGAATTCAGAGATAAATATCCACCCCCTCATGCCTATCTAATGCAATGTCCTCATTGTATTAAAAAGACATAAAATAGAGTGGAAAAGCGTAGAAAGCACCTAAATTGCGTGAATTTCAGGTCCGCTCCGAGATGAAAATTAAAAAGAACTGTATATGTGCTGAGTTTAGCGCCTTCAGCTAGGCACACAATACAAAGAAAATAAATGAAGAATTCACAAGTGCAGGTCAGAATTAGAATAAATAGAAGAATCTTCTGACCTAACAACAGCGGTCCACAGATGTGGACCAGATTATGGTGCAAACCCACACCCCATAATCGAGAATATCTTAGGTTATGAATAAAAATTACCCAAAACATAAAATCAGAATACAAGAGGGGTCGGGCCTGCGATTTATGAGGATGCAACCCAAGACCAAAAAGTCGGGTTACAGAGAATTGAAGCTCAAAAGGATAATCATTAAATGTGTGCTTGAGTTTGACATCCTCGAAACAAATGTCGTAAGGGTTCTGATTTGATGGCTTCAGTTTAAAAGGAACCCTTCGACTTAATCTTCCATTTCCTCCAAAGTTAACTTCCCAAATTAGAACTTCCCAGCTCCTATCCTCCTCATTCAGCATATCAAATTCCAGGACCTCTTGCATGTTAATCACCCCGTCTGAAATCTCCAAGTCTAAATGATGTGGTAGAATCAGAATTGACTTGGGTCTAATTATCTCAGAAATAGAATTATCAATAAGCTCAACGGGGTGTAACTGATAATTAGGGCATTGAATTGAATCCTCCAGAAAATGTAATTCTGGATCCGTAATGTGTGCCCTAAGAACAGTTTCCTCAGTTATTGGGCTATCAAATGATCTATCAGATTCCTCAGGCCCAATCGTCTCAAAGAAATCATGTTCAGAAAACTTGCGTGAGACTTCGCAACTTGAATCTTCACCATCAAAGAAATCAGGATCCGTATCAATGTATGTCCCAAGATCATTTGTCACTTTCTGTTCTAAGGAGACATACGTTTCCTCGTAACCCAGCTTAGGGATCTCAGGTGAAGAAATCAGATCATCCTTAATTGGTTGCTTTAATTCAATCTGGTAGCCTTATAACACGTGTCCCCCCGAACAGGTGCCTGAGCTGGTTCTATCATTGGCTTTCCTGAAGAAGGTTCATCTTGGGAATCATCCCATGATTGAATCAAAGCAACCACGAATCTCATCCTCAATTTCGCTAATTTTCCAAGCTGAAACTCACCCGAGTTCTTATCCTTAACATCTTGGAGCTAATCCAACAAAGACTTGTTTAAATCATCAATCATCTGAATTAAGGGCTCCAATCTTTCAATGGAAGGTATTGGATGAACTTCTAAAGATTAAATGATATTCCTCAAGTTTGCCAGAACCTTATCTTGAACCTGGTTAACCTGAACCAAATGAGTTGGTTCAGGGTTGGGCGGGTTTGACATCAATGAATAGGAATTAACGCATTGAGATTCGTTATACCCTTCCTGATAATAGGTCATTTTAGATTGTTGAAAAGATGGTGATGACCTAAAGGCAGTGAAATCAGAGGATGGGTAAGGATCGGTGTATCCTTCTTGATTGTAGATCGTATTAGGTTGTTCATGAAAGGAAGACGATCTATAATCGATGTAGCTCTGAGAAGGATAGAAATCAGAATCAAAGTGTTCAGGGTTAGACCCTAAACACGGAGGTCCGGAACTGTATCCCCAATTTGAATTATCCCAACTAACTGATGGTTGATTATAGTATGAGTTGGGATAATCGTCATGTTGAGGATAATTCACAACAGGAGGGAAAGAGCAGGAATGAGTGAAATATGTGGAAGGATTCATGAGACGCGGGAGGAAGAAAGGTGCCCTGCAATACAAATAATCAAACCTGTCCTTAAATGGGTTAGCCTATAGACCTACAGACTCCCAAAACCCGTCTTGAGATAAAGGAACGATTTGATCTACTTCCGTCTGTTCAATCCAACCAGTTAGAAGGAGGGACTGGGGAGAAGGTTCTTCCTTCAGCTTGCGCCTCCGGTTCCTAGTGTACCCGCCAGCCGCGATCGTTTGACTCTACTCCCCTAGCTAGACATCAGATTAAACAGTAGAAACATACTAATCGAAAATAATCTCGTTCTGAGTTCTGAAGAGCGAGTTCAATCCTTAAGGCCAACATCTACTCTGTTTTATTTAGGGCTAGGTTTGAATGTGCTTTGGAATGTTATGGGCCCTTTAAATGTGTTGTGCCCTTAAAGATTGATTGATTCGTGTGTGAGTGCACAACCAGTGGTTTTCAAGCAAGATTGTTTTTGATGTGGTGAATTTTAAGGTTCAAATCTTGCTTAGTAGCTTTTAGAATTCAACTTTAGGTGTTTTCAAACAAGTTTCACTGGCACACCAGGTTTTGAAAGCACGGGTGAAGATGTTTTCCTTTAAAGCTTAAAAAGAATGTGGTGTGCCTGGTAAATCCCTAAAAGTTGAACCTAATTGGCAGCTATTTGATAAGTTAATTTTATTTGAAGTTGTGCGGCCCAATCAACTCAAACAATTGGCCTGTTGCACCACTTAATTAGGCACACAAATGATTACCTAATCTGATTTCTACTCAATTATGTGTTTCGATGTGTGTACCGGCTCCTAAGATCGGTTTACCGGTTGAGTTTCAAAATCAGATGAGGTTGTGTACCTTTGTGGGATTCTTTTTTTTTTGTTTTTAATGTGGGGGTTGGGGTGATTATGTGTGTCAAACAACAAATAATCTAGCCTTAGAGTTTATAGAAACACCTAGGTTGATTGATATTCGAGTTATTATGTGATGAAATGAAATCTAATCGGTGGGAGGTGGGGGGTAACTCACAAAACCTTCTACAGCACTTTACTCCGATCTACCACTTTTTCCTCTCTCGAAGGATTATCTGCAATTACAATAAGAAAGGAGAAAAGTGAGGTAAATGATTTGTACGTTACAAAATGCGAAGAGAAATCAAAGATCGTTGCCTCCCCGGCAATGACGCCAAAATGTTGAACGTGCAAATCGCTATGCTAACGTGCTTGGTTTTGGAAAGCCTGTCGTTGTAGCTTGAAAGCGAAGAATTCGAGTTCAACAAATAAAATTTATACCGAAATTAAAATTCCGGGTCGAACACAGGGAGTCGGACGTTTGATTTAAAAACTACATGTTTCTTTTTATTGGTCACGAAGTAATTCAATTTAAAACTGTCTAATTATTTACAATAAATAGAAGAGAGAGAGGGTAAGAGAGAGAGAATATTACACATAGAAATCAAAATGAGATGTAGAATAAACAAAGAATTTATCATTGAGGAGATTGTTCATTACAACTAGAAAGAATAAAACAATTACACTAGAAAGCGATAAATTTACTCTAGAAAGCATTAAAAGAATGGAGGGAGAAATGTCCTCCTCCACGATTGATTGGAGGACGAGCAAAACTACACTAGAAAGCAGTAAATCTATATTAGAAAGCAGTAAAAAGAATAGGGAGAGAGAAATCCTCCTCGACGGTTGCTTGGAGGACGAGCTGGATGGGACGACGCCTGGACGAAGAAGAATGAAGCAGGACGAAGGAGGATGAACCAGAAGAACAAGAATGGAGCAGCACGCCGTCGTCGTCATGGGATCCACTTCCGAAGGGGGACGAAAATTTCGACTTTATCTCACGAGAAGCATCCCAGGTGTGGGATAAGCTTCTCTTGACCTTTGGAGGGGTAGAGAAGAGAAGGAAGGGATGAGAATTTTGTATGGAGGGGGTCTCCTTTTATAGTTGCAAGGAGTGGGGGGCAAAATGGACATTACAACTTCAAAATAATAAATGAGGGGTCTTTAGTGACGGATAAATCCGTCACTAAAACCCCCAACGTGGGCTTAGCCTCCGTGCCCACGCACGCCTACTCAGCTTCTCGCACGTGCAATGCTTGCGCACGTTCAGCAATCGTCAACCGTCCGATCGCGAGATCGGACGGCTTAAGTCGCGCCTTCACCCGCTGCGCTGCGTGCCCGCCCGCGTGCGATCCCACGTGACGCCGCGCGTTCAATTGAGCGTGAAAGCTATCAGGCGTGCACGACCATCCGATCAAGATCCAACGCTCCACGTGCCTGCTCGCTTGTGCCGGATTTGAGGCTCGTAGGACTCGATCCCGCAACCTCTGCTTCGCCCGCAGCTTCGTCTCCGCTGCGCTACGCGGTCGAAAAGGTCGCACGGATGATTTTAAAGAGCCGCGTCCACAGCCGTTGGATCGAGATCCAACGGCGGAGGGGGGGCGGTTGTGCGGTCTTCATGGAATGTAAGTGGCCGTTTGGGCGGCCAGGATGGTGCCACGTGGCACCATCTTGTTCGTCCATCTTCTAGAAGTTGTAGATGGTGCCACGGATGTCGGATTGACTTGATTTTTGTGTCGTTGAGTTGCGATTGTCGATCCGAATTCATCCGTGCGGTCGGATTTATCATCTGAAGTGCAGATTTACACCATCCTGGCCCTTAATCTTCTAGGGTTCCCCGATCACTATCTGATGCTACGGATGTCTGATTAGGGCGATCTTAGAGTCATTGAACTCCAATCGTCGCGCTGATCACATCCATACGGTTGGATCTTTGATCCGAGGCCCCGATAAACTGTTTGCCCTATCCAAGCACATAAAAGGAGACAATTAACCTCCATTTTATTCAAACTACTCTAAATGCAAGATGATGCATGTTATGCAATATTTATATCATGAAATGCAATCCTATGCTTAAGAACATGCATAAATAGACATCTTAAGTAGTGTAAATGTGTTTACATCAGACGGCCCGGCAAAGGAGAAGGACCTTGGGTGGACGTCCACCCTTGGAGGAGGAGAATTAAAGGTGGTAGCTACCACCTTGGAGGACATCGTTTAGAGGAGCATCTCACACGAAGGAGAAGGAGTTGTCTTTTCAAGTCAAGGAGCTACTTGGCTTGGAGCAAGAAGCCCTCTTCTTCACCATCTATCTAGAGGATTTGTGTTTTATTTTTCTTGTATTTTCAAGTAGTGTAGAAGCATTCCTCTATAGGTTTTGTGTGCACAATTTTGATTTAAATCAAATTGCCTTCTTTCAATTTCTGTTGCATAGCTTGTTACCAATTTTGCCTAGCAATTATTTCACTCCCTCTCCTTAATTATTCTAGGCCGCCACGTGCCTAGGGTGAGCTTAGGGAGAGGCTCTACCTGTCACCTTAGGGTAGGTTTCTTGAATTAGGTATTAGTTGTTTTTTAGCTTTCAACAAAAACTTGCATGTTGCCTTTACTTCAAAAATCATAAAAACTATATATTCAAAAATACCAAAAAGAAAATTGAGATTTTTTTTTCAAGCAAGAGATTTAATTTTTGCAAACTTGCCTCCATGGACGACTATAGATACCCCACTATCTGTTTTTGTGCGTTGCAATGACTTAAAACCCTAAATTTACAAATCGCACAAAAACGCGATGACTGGTCTTCCCCGATTTTGTAAAACATGTCCCCCTGCAGGTGCCTGAGCAGATTCTGACATTGGCTCAACTGAATGGGGTTCATCCTAGGAATCATCCGAAGAATGGACTAGAGCAATTATAAATCTCATCCTTAATTTTGATAACTTCCCAAGTAAAATCTCACTCGGGACCTTATCCTTACATCTTGGAGCCAATCTAACAAATACTTGTTAAAATCATCAATTATTTCAATCAAAGGCTCCAATTCTTCAATGCAAGGTGTTGGCTGAGCTTCTAAAGATTGAATGGTATTCCTTAAGTTAGCCAACACCCCATCTTGGTCCTGGTTCACTGATGGGAACACCATCATAAGCTATAACTAGCTTATTTTGATCCAATTATGTCAATAAATGCTCCTACATAACTGCTAGAGAGCCATAAGTCACTACATATGCATTCTGAGGGAACAATATGAAACTAGGGTTGAAATTTCAATTTTACCATCATATCATGAATGTAGCACAACCACGGGTTTTCCTAGGGGTTAGTTAAGGGTCAAATGATCCTAAAAGGCTAACAAGTTTGGTTAGAACAATCAGAAAAGGGTTCGCAAGTGTTCTGAGAATTAAATGACTTTTGAAATCCAAAAAATAGCCTTCTTAATTAACTGAGATTTTGGCCAAGATAAAATTCACCAAAACCTTCTAAACTTCATAGAAAAATATTCTATAAGGTTTGGAACCTTTAATTTGACCATCAAAACCCGTTTCGACTCAAAATAGAGTCTCAGACAAACATTTACCCTAATTTGAGTTTTTGCATAAATTACCTAGTCAAATATGGTCGAAACCAAAATCCAACTTCACCATTGGATTCCTTAGGTCCATATTAGGCTTTTACCAAAATTTGGACCCAAGATGAGTTTGTTTTGACCTAGTTTGCAACTTGGTCTTATTTGACAACATTTATGCCCTTAACTTTAAAAATCTTTTCAAATAGACCCCTAACTTTATCGTCATTCCCACAAAAAGCTCCTTGCCACCATTAAACCAATTCCTATTTGCTTCTACGACCTTGATTTGGTAAGAACTCCTTGATTTCCTGATGAATCCCTTTCAAATTTGAAAGGGGAGTTCGTCAAGAAATTCCCTTCCTTTTTAGCCAAATGCCATGCCCCAAAACCTTCCCAATCTCTCAAGCAAATGCATGAGAGATTTGGGTATCAAAGTATTTCCCAACTCCGACAAGCTTTCCAAGCTTAAGAAGCTTTCTTCCCATGCTCAAAACTTCTTCCTGAGGTCTATAAAAGAACCTCCTGATCAGATCATTCTCCCGATGCTCGAAATCGACAAAGATCCCCCACCCAATTCCTCTCTCTCTTGGCCGAAAGCTCCTTGATGTCCAGTGAGCTCCTCCATCCTCCTTCGTCCTTCGTTCGCAATACCAGCAGTGGAGTTATCTTCCTCGATTCTTCCCGTGTCGTGCTGTACCAGCCGGAGCTCTAATCTCCTTCCTCAGTGTTTCCCTCTCTTTGGAGCTATTCTCTTCTCCGATGCTGGCAACACCACAACCGACACCTTCTCCTTCCCACTTCGTCCATTACTACAGTCAACTACTCCCTAAACTCTTCCTCATCACACCAACACTTTCGACACACCATTTTGACCTCGCCTACGCCTCTACGACTCCATTGACTACCGCTCCGGCCACACCTCCGGCATGGTACATCTCGCTCCACACACCACCAAACCCCTTGTCGACTACCTCAAAACCTCTGCCACACCACTCCGCTCATTTCCCCTCTCTCAATTCAATCCATTATCCACCCTAACACCACCTCGAACAGACACATCATCTCCGACCTAACCCATGACTGTCCAGCCACCATCCACACCCATCTGCCATGTCAACCTCCTCTACGAACTCGTCGTGCTACGGCGAACCTTCTAAGATGTTTCGACGTGGCCGAAAGGCCTTATTCTCTATTTCAGGTTCTAGGCTGGAGCTTGATAACATTATATTTTGGGGTAATAATTCAATCAATTGGGGTTTATCTTAAGGGTAACATGCACAAATAACACATCATAAATGGGAATGGGAGAATGACATGCATCACACATTGAGATTTCTTATTAAACAATGTCAATGGCCATTTCTATAAGTTCATATCAAGACATTCCTTAGATAACCAATTATACCACATGGATGGATTCACAATGAAGAACAAAGTCCAACGGACTCAAAATCGACCAAATCTGACATACGGAGCTCCTGCAACTTGCTTGAGATGTTCTGACAGTTGATCGGATGATCAATGGTCCACAACGTGCCATTGGCACCCGATCGTCACCTCCAAGCCATCGCCCCACCTCTCCCATCACCACAGGCAAATCTCAACCGTCAATCTTTAATCGAACGGCTCTCACAACGCCCTACACCTGCAGGCCCCCTCCTCTCTGTGACCATCCACCTTCGCAGCTTAGCGGGTCACGCTTCATCCACAAAGGTAGCGGCAAGTGTTCGAAATCCTGTGCACTACCAAGTCATTTCTCACGTGGGTGCGGCTGATTAAGGTTGTGGTTCCACGTGCGAAGGGTGACGATAGCACCACACGATGCTCCCTCGAACATAGATGCCAGGCGTGTGTGATGACGCATGCAATCAATGCCAGTGCTCCACATGAAAGCTCAGCTGTCCAATCTTCGATCAGACGGCCTACAACGCGTGCACACGGATCGTGCGTGAAGAAGAATGGGTGCACGCGTGACACTAGCAGGTAGGGGGCTACACCGATGCTTTTAGCATGGATTTAGCGACATCCCGGATGTCACTAAACCCCATACATAAATTAGAAACCCCTTCTTCCTATATAAACCCCTTCCAACCATCTATGTAAAGCATTGAATACACTTAGCAATTGTTATACCTCCCTCCTAGCTTCCCTTAGCATCCCTTGTAATCAACAGAGTCGATGAGCCTCTAACGGAGCCCTCTTCCATCGTCGTGGCTGCCTCACCGTCTCCCCTCTCTCTTTCTCTCCCTTTACTCTAGCTTTACTTTCCTTTTGTTTAAGCATTTAGCTATTGTTGTATTTGTAAAACTTAAAGTTGCATGATTAAATGGCAATGTTCCTTCTCTAGCTATTGTCTATCATTTTCATGAGTTTTCCTTACCCATGTACTACCTAAATGTTGCGATAAAAAGAATCCTAACCCTACTCTCTCTCTCTCTCTTTTCTTCCACATTTTTCCACAAGCAAAAACCCATTATTTCCATGACACTAAGTGACGAGAAAAATTTGATTTTCACGCCCCTTGAGTTCAACACTTGGACTCACGTCTGTTTCTTCATTTATGACCGACGTTGAGAATGCAAACTACAACGATCCTTTTAAACAAACATGTCTGTAGCACGTCAATTTTTGGTGCCATTTCCCAGGAGGTAGCGAATTTATTTTGTCACTTCCATTTTGCATCCATGCTCACATCATCTAATGCATTTTCTCCTTCTACTTGATGGTTGCAGGAACTCGGTGCTTGGACAGCGAAGTAGCGCAACTCGTGACGGTAGAGATGGAGTAAGCACAGCAAGGATCGATTGTGAGTAGTTCTTTACCAGTGGTTGTTTGGTTGCCTAAAAAAAATCTAAAAAAATTTAAATTCAAAAAATAATAGGCGTGGTGAATGATTGCCTGATCCACATCCTCAACGCATCACCCAACAAAAAAAATATACACTCTAACATTTTTAATGACCAAATCTTTTTGGAGTGTTTTTCTTTCTTTTTGAGTGGTGTTTGTGAAGCCACCGTGAATTGACGTGGGTTGCACCACTCACCCCTAAAATCAATTCATCTAGTAGAAATTGCATGAACACTAGGATGAGCACATTATGGTTTTAGAGCCTCTTCACATTAAAGGAAATCTACTCTCACCAATTGTGTGCAAAACTTGGTGTGCCCACTTGAAACTTGCCTGAAAACATTAAAACACTTCAACCCTAAAAGATACAAAAGTAAGGACAAACATTAAAAGATACCACATCTTAAAATCCTTGCTTGAAAAGCATGTTTAATAGGAGCACACACACTGGAATTGGAGAACTAAGAGGCACCACCCCAATCAACGCGTCATCACATAACCCAAGCACAAGCACTATCCTAGCCGCATTAAAACAAAGTAGACGTGCCCTAGGCAAGACTGGGTTAAGTCTCAAGAGGTATGGTTTTGTTCGTTGGGCACTTGGCTCTCATTCCCTTGGTAGAATCTGGTAACTAGGCTGCGGGGAAGTGTCAAACGATCGCGGTTGTGGGGTCTACGGAATCGACTGCGCAAGCCAAAGCAATAACCTTCCCTACAATCCCCTCGTAATCAACTTGGCTAGATTAGCTTTGGGAAGGGCAGTCCTGTGCTTACGGGCTTGATCGCTTCTTTGGAGATTTCTAGGTTCCCTAATGAATACACTATAACGACTAGGCTTGTTTGCTTGGTTGTGCACACACACTTCTCACATATGTCACTCTACACATCCCCTCCTGTTCTTCTCTAGTGTATGCACGGGAGACAATCACTTCATCCCGAGTTGTTTATTTTGAAAAAGGAATCCAAGAGACCTGATCTTGCTAGAGACATGGCCGAACCTAGAGTAGATGAGGTTGAGGACCAACCCCCACCAGACACGATGGCCATCGTCCAGGCCCAGATCAAAGCAAACAACTGAATTCAGTAGCAACAGATCCATACTATCATGCAAGCCATACATAGTTGTAGAACCCACGGAGGCAACCACCACAACCTTTCCAAGACCCACAAGGACAACCACCAGTTGATCCACCACCATTCCAGGACCTACCTAGGCCCCTCCGTGACTTCTACAGCACTTCAGCGGTTCGGATCGAACCACACCTTAGGATCCCCGAAAGAGGAGATGATTTTGAGTTGAAACCAAACGTCCTGAGCCTGATTCAGAGCCACTTCCATGGAAGCTCAAATGAAGACCCCTTCTAGCACCTAGAGGATCTTGACAGGATCGCCTGGACTATAAAACCCAGGAACATTAGCCTAGACATAGTTTTGATTAAGATGTTCCCCTTCTCGCTGAGAGACAAAGCGTCTCACTGGGTTAGAATCCTAGGAAGACCCATCGCCACTTGGGAAGAACTGAGGCGTGCATTCTTAAAGAAATTGTTCCCCATAGGAAAGACTAATGCCCTTAGAAGAGCCATTACCACTTTTACACTGCAGGGCGGGGAATAGTTCCATGAGGCGTGGGAGGGATTTAATGAACTATTAAGGTAATTCCCACACCAAGAAGTACCAAGGTGGCAATTGGCACAGATCTTCTACGACAGTCTGGACAGCAACCTTCGGAACTTTGTCGATGCCTCATGCGGGGGAAACTTCCTGAACAAAGACAAGGAGAGCGCGTTTGAACTCTTCAAGTCTATGAGCGAAAATTCGTTCAATAACGCCTCCATGACCTAGTTTAGTCGATCCAGTTAACCCCGTGGTGGGATCTATGAGGTACAAACAAATTTTGGAATGGTTGACATGGATATCAATGCTAAGAAATTAGATCGAGTAGAATTGGTAGATAAAAAGATAGATGAACTACTGAACCAGACCAGGAACCTGCTACAAACCCTCTCCCTAGCAAAAGGAACTCACAATGTTGACTTGGTCCAGCCACTAAGCCAGATGAACCTGGAACAACCCCTGACCATGTTCCATGGAGGGACCTTTGTTCCCTCAACCCTTGATTACTCTCTTCCCTCCCCTCGACATCTGCTATCTATGAAGATGTACAGGCTATCCAAGGTTATTCCAAACCTAACCCTTTCTCCAACACTTACAATGCCAGCTGGCGTAATCACCCAAACTTTGCTTGGACAAACCAAAAATCACCTTAATTTCAGAACTAGCCCAGGCCAAACCAACAGCCAAACCTGCCCCCCTATTAGCAAGGACCACCAGTTAGACCACCCTATAATCCGAATAGGGTGGCCCCTCCCCCATAAAAACAAATGGACACCCTGAGAAAAATGATGGTTGAAATGAACCAAAAACACCAGGGGGAAATGGCTTTAGTTAAGGGATAGTTAAGCCAGCTGTTGGACTGTTAACAACAAGGATCTCTTCCTTCCCAGCCACAATCGAACCCATGAAACATGATTAACAAAGGCCCCAATTCACAAGGGTTCCAAGGCAATCTCGAGCAAGCCCACATGGTCCAACCATCCCCACAAATAACCCCTAAGTTTGGTGCTTCTTCTTCTTTTTCTTCTCAAGGATCAACCTATGGTCTCAATGCCTCTGCAAATGCGGTAACCTTAAGAAGCGGCACCAAAACCCAGGATCCCAAATGGCTTACTCCTCCCATGACTACACCCCCTGAAATGATCGACTCTGAAGAGGCGTAGGAAAAACCCAAGGACCTAGAAATAGACCTGATGAGAACCTCATCATGAGCCATAACTAGCTCATTTTGACCCAATACAAAGGATAAAAGCTCCTACATAACTCAAGGAAAGGCTTAACTCAGAGAATTCTGAGTTTAAGGAGAAAATAAGTCATAAGGGGTAAAAATGTAATTTTACCAGCATAATCTGCATACAGGGTAATTCAGGGTCCAAACATAGGTCAAAGCAACCTAATAAGAATAAAAGTGGGATGAGATGATCTGGCAAGGGCTACAGCAATTCCAAGGAACTAAATGATAATCTGTAACCCTAAAACAAACCTACCTCAATTCACGAGGTTCAAGGCAAAGAAAAAATGGAATAAACCCTCTAAAATTCATAGAAAAATAATCTCTAGAGTTTAGAACCTTCAATTTGACCTTAGGAACCCATCTTGACTTACATTGAGAACCATACCCAATTAATAACTTAATTTGGGTTTTTGCGTAAATTGACCAGTCAAACAAGGTTTAATCTAGAAATAAAATTCACCATCAGATTCCTTAGGTCCTAATTAGTCATGTATAAAAACTTGAGCCTAAGAACAAACCTTCTTGACCAACTTTACACTTTGGTCCTCATATATTTACTTTTTGGCCCTCAACTTTTGAACCCTCGCATTTTGGTCCCTAACTCTCCTTCGTCCTTTGCGTTCAGGTCCTCCCTGCAAAACCTGCCAGCACCATGCTCCGGCGACCTTGCGCGGAGCATGGCGCCGCGCAGGGTGAGGGGGAGAGTCTGGCAAGTAAACCGGGGGTGCCCTGCGTCGTCAGCCGTCGCAGGGACACCCCCCTGGTTGCTGTAACCCACCATACCGGCCGTGCGAACGCACAGACGGTATGGGTTTCCATCTCCGGCGTCCTCCGGCGAGGGAGACACGTTGTCTCCCTCCGCCTTCCTCCCTGATTCGGTCCCTATAAATACCCCCGTCGCTCCACCGTTCTTCCCAGCTCGGATCTGACGGAGAAAACCCCCAACTTTCCTCTCTTCTCACTCCGGCAGACGCCCACCAGCTCCGGCGGTTCTTCCTCCTCTTCGCTCTGCCGCAATACCAGCAGCAGAGACTTCTTCCCCTGCTCTTCCCGCGCCACGCCGCACCCAGCTGGCACCTCTCCGGCCCTCTGCTCGCCGCCGCCCCTTCCCCCGGGCATCTTCTTCTCCGGCGACAGTCGATACGACTGTCGCCTACTCCGGCCCCTCCTCGTCCTGCTAAGTAGGTAGAACTCCTCCTCTTCCTGCCCTCTTCCTTTTCCTCACTTTAAACATCTACTGTCGCCCTCGATTCCGACCACTCACCCTCACCTTCTCCGCCTCCGGCCATCCTCCGGCGAGCCGCTCCCATCACTCCAGCATCCCACCCGGCTCGCCGACCTGCACATAATCTCCGCCTCCTCACCCTGATCCATTTCCGCCCCTCCAATTCCCCCAAATCACCCTCTGCAACTCCACCGAACAAACCCATCTCCCGACCCACAGTCCGACCTAGGGCAGCCCTTAGGCTCCGCCCCGCCGCCTGCACAACCCCCGACCACCTTCGCCGTGCCACGGCGAAGGTCCTCCGCGTTTCTGATTGGGCCGAGAGGCCGTTTTTCTGTGGGCAGGTACCTGCGCTCGTCGCCGCCATTGTTGAAGCGAAGCAGCTTCTTCACCTGCTGCCCCAGGTGCGCCACGCCCAGGTTACGCTCCCAGACAGCGCAAGGCGCCTTCGCGAAGTACCAGGCTGCAGTCGAGTCGAAGCCCTCGCGCGAAGGTCTCGCATAACGCTGCGATTACCAGCTGCTTCCTCCGCGCAGGCGCGAAATTGTGGTGGGACATTTAGTCCCACCTCGGAAGGCTCTGAAGGAGCGCAGCGGTATAAAGCGAAAAAGTGCTGGAGGCTTATTGCCTCAGCACACGGGGTGAGGTCCCCTTCACCCGCCCGGTTACCCAGTCTCGTCCGCGCTCACGCCCCGCAGACCTGGCCTGGACCCGACTTAGACTGACCTGCACTCCTCGCCCACCATGCACGCCGGTGGGCCTGGACCCAGGCGCGACCCGTACCCGGCTACCCGGCAGCTCTGGGAGAGCTATCCTATGAGCAGATTCTGTGAGAGAGAGACGCGGGGGAGGGTAGAGATAGGTTTTGCCCCTCTCTGGTCAAGCTGTGTAAGTGTGCAGGCACAGGTGAAGAAGAACCGTGGAAGAAGACGAAGGCTGAAGGAAGGAGGATCACCGAGCGGCACTGTAGCAGCGGCGGTTTAAGTCGTTTGATTGGAAAATCAGACAACGTCCTGAAGGCAAGGAAGGAGAAGGAAGGCGAGGCAGAGGAGAACACAGAGAGACAAGCAGAAAGAGCTGAAAGAAGAAGGAGAACGCAGAGAGGCCAAGACAAGAACTGAAAGAAGAAAAAGAGCACGAGAAGAAGATCTGAAGAAAAAAAAAAAAGAAAGAAAGAAGAAGAAGAAGAACAGGACTGCTCTGCAGAAGAAAGGAAAAGAAGAAAGAAAGAAGAAGAAGAACAGGACCGCTCTGCAGAAGAAAGGAAAAGAAGAAAAAGAAGATGAACATCACCACTACAGATAAAGAAGAAGAACAAAAGAAGAGAGCAGAAGACCTAAGAAGTAAGAAGAGGAGAAGCAAAGAGAAAAGAAGAAAAGCCAACAAATTCTCTCTCTCTCTCTCTTTCTTTATTTTTGTAAAAGAAACTTGTACCCCTAGAATACAACTTGCTCCCTGAGTTCGACCTCGGGAACTCTTTATTTCCGAGTAACAAATTGTATTAAACTGGTAATCACCTCCCTCTATACTATACTACGACGAAATAATAAAACTATAGAGGAAGGTAGCCCACCAAGACCCTATTCACATTCGGACACCATATCCCGAGGCCTTGGAGATGATCAAGAAAAACAAAAGTGTTATGGAGACTAAGGAGCTTTTGGAGATCTTTGAGTAGGTTCAGATTAATATTCTGCTCCTCGAAGCCGTCAGGCACATTTCGGCTTATGCCAAGTTCCTAAAGGATGCCTGTACACCAAAGTGTAAGCCAAGACCTAAAGCACCTAGGAAGGTTGTGCTCTCAGAGCAAGTGAGTTCCATGATTTCAAGCAACCTTCCGCTCAAACGAACTGACCTAGGAGCACCTCTGATATCCTATAATATCGAGGACATGACATTTGATAGAGCGCTCCTGGACTTAGGTGCTTCCAACAATCTGATTCCGACAACCCTATACCACCAATTTGGATTCAGAGAGTTGACGCCCACACCTGTGACCATCTAGTTGGTGGATAGATCTGTGAAGACCCCGAAGGGGGTTGTCGAGGATGTGATTGTACGGGTCAAGGACTTCTATTTCCCGATCGAATTCTTGGTGCTCGACATGGAAGTCCCTAAACAACTACAGAACACACCCATCATCCTTGGTAGACCTTTCTTAGCTACGGCTAAGGCAAACATCGATTGTGACATGGGATGTATGGAAATCACCTTTGGAGACAAGAAGATGTAGTTGGATATCTTCCGGGTGTCTGAGTCCTTCGATTGCGACTGTATCAAGGAACACGATCCCGTGGAGCTTTTGGTCAAGGAATGCCTCACTGTTAGTTCTATCTCGGACTACCCATCTTGTAACGACTGTTCTGACCAGTCACCATCTATGCACACAGACCTTTGTAGGGCTGATTACCATCAACCAACACCTTTCGAGGAGATTGATGTTGATCAACTCTCACCTTTCCCCTTTCCATCAAACATTGTTTCACCCACACCTGAACTAAAGCCAATACCTGAGAATCTCAAGTATGTCTTCCTGGGACCTGACCAGACCTTCCCAGTAATTATCAACACCAACCTAACCAAGGATCAGGAACTTAGATTGACAGTGACCATATCAGAACGTAGGGCTGGCATTGGCTGGACTATTTCAAACTTGAGAGGAATTAGCCCCACCTATTGTACCCACAAGATCTACCTGGAAGATGGGGCGTGACCCTCCCATCAGATGCAGAGGTGGTTAAACCCAAATATGGGGGAGGTCTTTAAGAAGGAAATTATCAAATGGCTTGACACTGACATCATCTATCCAATCTCTGATAGCCCCTGGGTGAGCCCCACTCAAGTGGTTTCGAAGAAAGCTGGGCTCACCGTTGTCATCAATGAGCGTGGCGAATCCATCCCCACCCACACCAGCACTGCATGGTGGGTGTGTATTGATTACAGGAAGCTCAATGAGGCGACCAAGAAAGATCATTTCCCCCTGCCATTCATCGACTAGATTCTTGAGCGATTGGTAGGGCAGAAGTATTTTTGCTTCCTGAATGGGTACTTAGGATATAACCAAGTCGCAATTGCTCCTGAACATCAAGAGAAGACCACATTCACTTGCCCGTATGGCACGTTTGCATTCCGTCGTATGCCATTCGAGTTATGCAATGCACTCGCTACCTTTCAGAGTTGCATGCTAGCCATCTTTTCAAAGATGGTGGGTGAATACCTGGAGGTCTTTATGGATGATTTCTCAGTGTTTGGGAATTCATTCGATCACTGTTTGAGCAACTTGGAGAAAATCCTAAAATGATGTATCGAGGTTAATTTGGCGTTAAGTTGGGAAAAGAGCCATTCATGGTTCAAGAAGGAATCATCCTTGGTCACATCGTATCACATAAGGGCATTGAGGTGGATCGAGCTAAAGTTGATTTGATTTTGAAACTTCCCCCACCTAGCTTGTTGGTTCGGCAAATCCGCTCGTTCCTAGGACATGTTGGCTTCTACCAAAGGTTCATCAAAGACTTCTTCATGCTTTCCAAACCCTTGACCGACCTTCTAGCCAATGACGCCCTATTCCACATGACCTCTGATTGCATCCAGGCTTACCACACCCTCAGGGGCTTAGTCTCCACAGCAACCATACTTCAGCCCCCAGACTGGTCCCAGGATTTTGAGATCATGTGTGATGCATCAAACTTTGCCATAGGCATAGTCCTGGGACAGAGACAAGACAAGAAACCTATGGTGATCTACTACGCGAGCAAGATGTTGGATGAGGCCCAACGAAATTATACAGTCACAGAGAAAGAACTGCTCGTTGTAGTTTTTGGACTCAAAAAGTTCCTATCATACCTTCTGGGATCCTACGTGACCAACTATATGGACCACTCAGCCATCTGGCATCTATTGGCTAAAAAGGATGTGAAGCCTAGGCTCATCAGATGGATCCTGCTCTTGCAGGAATTTGACCTGGAAATTCGTGACAAAGCCTACTCAAACAATGTGGTGGCCGATCACCTATCTGGACCACCCAGACCACATTGGGCCCTCGCCTTTATCTGACACCTTTCCCGATGAGCAAATTCTGGCTGTGCAAGATAGGAAACTATCTTGGTATGCCGACTATGTCAACTACTTGGTTGTAGGACAAACCCCGCACAGCTGGTCCAGACAGCAATGGGATAAGTTCTTGGCTGAAGCCAAGCATTATTTCTAGGATGATTCCATGTTGTTTCACCTTTGTGCCAACCAGATCATCCAGAGGTGTATCCCAAAGGACGAAGTTTAGAGTGTGCTATCCTTCTGTCATGACCAAGCTTGTGGTGGCCACTTCTCAAGAAAGAAAATGGCTGCAAAGGTTCTGCAGTTTAGATTTTACTGGCCTTCCTTATTTAGGGATGCACACAACTTTGCTAAGACTGGCTCTCGTTGCCAGACTCTAGGGACCATGACCAGAAAAGACATGATGCCCCTCCAGCCCATTCTAATCGTCGAGATCTTTGACGTTTGGGGTATTGATTGTATGGGCCCCTTTCCACCATCTAATGACTTTGAGTATATCTTAGTCTCTGTGGACTATGTCTCCAAATGGATTGAAGCCGTCGCCACCTACCGATGTGATCATAAGGCTGTCATGGACTTTGTTAACCAGAACATCTTTTCCCAGTTTGGAATACCAAAGGCCATGATTAGTGATGGTGGAAGTCATTTTATCCACACCCAATTCCATGCCCTACTTAGAAAATACAGGGTTACCCACCACATTGCCACCCCATATCATCCGCAAACGAATGGGTAGACCGAGTTCTCAAACAGGTAGATCAAGAACATTCTACAGAAGATCGTGAGACCTGATAGGAAGGACTAGTCTACATGACTGGATGATGCCCTGTGGGCACACCAGTCTGCTTTCAAGACCCCAATAGGCATGTCGCCTTTTCTCTTGGTCTTTGGCAAAGCTTGCCACCTTCCTGTTGAGTTGGAACACTGAGCTTACTGGGCCATTAAGCAATGTAACATGGATTCCCAGTTAAACGGTGCGTAGAGGATGCTCCAACTCTCCGAGCTCGAGGAGATTCGTCAGGATGCTTTTCAGAATAGTTGGTTGTACAAGGAGAAAATGAAAGCCATCCACGATCGGCTCATCCGTAGAAAGACCTTCGAGCCTAACCACCAAGTCTGGCTTTTTGATGCCCGATTAAAACTCTTTCCGAGGAAGCTCAGGTCCAAGTGGATAGGATCGTTTAGGGTAGTCAAGCCGTACTCCAATGGGGCGGTTGAAATCACAGATCTAAACACTGGACATACTTTCACAGTCAATGGTCAGAGACTGAAACACTTCCTCTCCCAGGTTCCCCCAAAGGAGGTTGCCACCCTCATCGAGGGATGACACGAAGCACCACCCAGCTAGAGTCATTAAACTCAGTGCTTCCTGGGATGCAACCCAGAAGACTCAAACTGATTAGGTATTTTACATCACTCAGGTAATATCTTTCTAAACCCCTGCTGCATCCATGTATTTGTCAATGAGGACATTGTCTAACTTAAGCATGGGGGAGGGTGGTAATTTGCATGATTTTGAGTTCATTTAATCAGTCTGAATAAAATAAAATTAAATTAAAAAAAAAATTGAATTTAGGAAGAAAAAACTTAGGCATTAGGAACTTGTCAATAGTGGAAAATAATACGAAAAGAACCTGAATACCTAGACTCTTTAGGCCTTTAGGTTTAATCAGCCCTGGTGTCCATTAAAATATGGATTTAGCTTCAAATCTTTGCAACCTTAATTTATTCTAATCCACCAATAAAATTTGGTGATAAGTATATGACTTATCAACTCGCCGTCTAACTTAGAGGGACTTTTAGTCTAAGCATCTGCACACATTTTTGCACTGATTCACTCCTCGGAGATTCTGACAGAAATTGGGCAGCTAATGAACCTTCTAAGGTTGTATGGCTGGCAAGTTGTCGTGGGTAACAGTCCATTGGCTGGTTGTCCAGAGCCCAGCCACAGGACCACCTTTTTTTATTGCCTCTAGGTAAATTTCAGATTAGGGAAGCCACCTACTAAGGAAAAAAAAAAGAGAGAGAGAAGGAAAAAAGAACAAAATACGCCACACTTCACCGCATGAGTATAGCTGGCAAGTGATCGTGAGTAATATCCCATTGGTCGATTGTCCAGAACCCAGCTCATTAAATGCACAAAAAGACCCAAAACACGTAAGGAAGAAGTGGGGAAGTAGAGCAAGCTGGGGAGATATAAGTGGAAAAATCCTTGTGTTGACCCCAAGTAGAATAAAAGTAGGGAGAAAGCTACCGATCAGACAGATACACCTTCAGGCAAAACACTTCCTTTCCCGGTCACCTAGGAGCGTAAAAACCCGAAGTCTGTCTGAATTACCATTGAGTGAGTCTATCATGATCTTCGCACCAAGATGCCTAGCACTTAGAGTCTTTTCCGAGTTCTGGGTGGGTTGGGTAGCCGTAAAAGGTTACCAACACACTCTCAACTCCAAAGATCTAAAATGAGAAAAGATGAAAAAGAAAAATATATATACAAGCCTTGAAGCAAGGATTCAGGCGATTCATATTTTGCCAGACATCCGAGTGCTGTTTAGTCTCTATAGATCAAGATCTTAGTATATTTCCTCCTATTGACAAGTAACAAAATATCTAAGTAATCACTTCTTGGATTCTGACTGAGAATAATGGCTAGAATAAACTTTGCCAGGGACTAACAAGGTGTAAGCATGGGGGTATGATAACACTACATTTTGGGTAATAATTCTATCAATGGGGGTTTATCTTAAGGGTAACAAGCACAAATAACACATCATAAATGGGCATGGGAGAATGACATGCATCGCACATTGAGATTGCTTATTAAACAATATTAATGGCCATTTCTATAAGTTCATGTCAAAATAGGCCTTAGATGAGCAATCGGACTACACAGATGGATTTAGAACAACGGACGGAGTCCAACGGACTCAAAATTGACCAAGTTTGACATCCGGAGCTCCCGCAACTTGCCCTAAAAGTTCTGACCGTTGATTGGATGATCAACGATCCACAGCACGCCATGTGGCACCCGATCGTTGCCTCCAGCCCACCACCCTACCTCTCCCATCACCACAGGATGAATCTTAGCCATCGATCTTCAATCAAATGGTTCTCACAGCACCCCATGCTCGCGTGCCCTGCCTCCTCTCCGCGACCATCCACCTTTGTAGCTCAGCGGGTCATGCTTCATCCGCAAAGGCAGCAGTGAGTGTTTGAAACCCCATGCGCTGCCAAATCATTTCTCACGTGGGCGCGGCCGATTAAGGTAGTGAATCCTCACGTGGAGGGCGATGATCACACCACGCGACACTCCCTCAAATGCAGATGCCAAGCACGCATGATGACGTGTGCGATCCACGCCAGCGCTCCACTTGAAAGCTCAGCCATCCGATCTTCGATCAGATGGCCTACAATGTGTGCACACGGAATGTGTGTGAAGAAGAACGGGCATGCGTGTGAGACTAGCAGGCAGGGGGCTACGTCAACACTTTTAGCATGGATTTAGCGAAGTCCCGGACGTCGCTAAAGCCCATACTTAAATTAGAAACCCCTTCTTCCTATATAAAACCCTTCCAACCACTCATGTAAAGCATTAAATACACTTAGCAAGTGTTATACATCCCTCCTAGATTCCCTTAGCATCCCTTGTAATCAACAGAGTCGATGAGCCACCGACGGAGCCCTCTTCCACCGCCGTCGCCTCCTTGCTATCTCCCCTCTCTCTCTTTCTCTCCCTTTACTCTAGCTTTACTTTCCTTTTGTTTAAGCATTTAGCTATTGTTGTATTTGTAAAACTTAAAGTTGCATAATTAAATGGCAATGTTCCTTCTCTAGCTATTGTCTCTCTTTTCCATGAGTTTTCCTTACCCTTGTACTGTCTGAATGTTACGATAAAAAGAATTCTAACCCTACTCTCTCTCTTCTTTCTCCCATATTTTTTTGCAAGCAAAAACTCCTTATTTTCGTGACAATAAATGACAAGAAAAATCCAATTTTCACGCCTCCCTGAGTTAGACACTCGGACTTACGTCTGTTTCTTCATTTAAGATCGACGTTGCAAATGCAAACTACAACAATCCTTTTAAATAAACGCGTCCGTAGCACGTTAGAGCTCCGCCGTTGTATTGTCTTCTCTGGCAATGTTCGTTGTGTTCTAACCACGAAGTCCCCAGGTGACACCCTCAGGCACTGCAGACTACCTCTAGGAACATCCCCAGGTGGTCAATTGGGAGAATTGACCACTCCAAGGATGCCAATTGAAGGCCACCTGCTACTTCTGTTCACGCGAAGAACAAGTGTGACATTAGTGCCACATCGTGAACAGATGCCTGTGTGACCACACATAAGTTGAATTTGTCAAGTGGGCTTATTGCCTCCAAACACGGGGTGAGGTCCCTCTTACCCGCACACTTGGGCCTCATCCATGACCTCTGCCCGAGGATCTGGTCTGACCTATTAACCCACCTAAGCCTCATTCCTCGCTCATCACCCACTGCTAGTGAGCCTGGACTCGGGTACGCTAGGTCCGGTAAACCAATTACCCCTGTGGCATTGGGAGAGTGGATCCTAAAGAGAGAAAGAGAGAAGGAGAGCTTGTGCGGGTAGGGGGAGGGTTTTGCTCTTGGTGAGAACCGGCTTACACTTACCCGAATTCAAAAGCTTCCCCTACTGTGTGAAGAAAGCCATAAAAAGAAGGGCTGAAGGAAGAAGAAGAGTTGTAGGGACAGAGAAGGAAAGTAAGAGAACACAAATAAGAGGAAGGGCCATAGCTGAAAGAAGCAGAAAGGCAGAGAAGAGAAAGAGGAAAGAAGAAGAAGAACAGAGAAAGACTTGAGCAGTTTAATCCGTCTGATTAGTAAATCAAACGATTGATTTGATAGCATTTCATACATACATACATTGAGTTCATTAGCTATCATTGTAAGGAGTACTTGGTGATCTAAATCACCAATTTACTCCATTATTTTTGTAGTCTGATGCTTGATCCTAGTGCTACTTTATTCTAAAACACTTTTTGTTAACAATTTCATAGCCTTCTTATCTCAAATTGCAATTTTGAGAACTAAATTCCATATTTCTCCCTGTGTTCAACCTCAAAACTTTTTTGAGTAATAAATTTATTTGTTTAAGTGCTATTTTGGCTATACTACAATGCGATAATCTTAAAACATCGATTTAGCTCCCGAACATTTTGGTGCTGTTGCCGAGTACAACAGGTAATTTATAACTCTTGATTGCAATTCCTGATTTGGATTCTAACTTGGTGTATCTCTTTTGCTATGGTTTGTTTCAGGGGGGATACATTCCGGGAAGATTAGCTGCACATTAAACACGACAGGGGTGGGTATCTTCTAACTACTCTCTCTCTTAAGCCCCTGAATCTGAAAAGTTTAAAAGGAAAAAAATCAATTACGGCTACTTGCATTCTATCCTTAGATAGTTCATCAAGTTGCCTGATTTGATAAATTCTATTTAGACAACAAATCCTGATCTGTGCACCCACCTGAAGCATAAGGTATCTAGGGCTATCACATTCTTGTTTGGGCCCTAGGTACCATATTTTTAACAAATTAAATTGGACCAAATTAGAGCCAATTAAGGATTCCAGTTTAAGGATTTTAGAGACACACTTGCTTAATCAAGAATTGATCTTTCCAAACAATGTGTGCCTAAGCCTTGATTGAAGTGATTTATTCAAGCAAAACCCTAAAAATCAGGCTCTTAAATTCATTTGAACACTAAAAGAGGGACCTAAAATTCTCAAGAGGACAATACAGGTGAAGTTGACCCACCTTGTCGGGTTAACCAATCATCAAATTAGGTCACTTTTTCACAAAAGCATCATAAAAGTTCAAGTGAAATCATAAGCACCCTTGCGCTTAATTAAAATTGGTAGACTTAAGAGGTCAAGTCCCCATTCTGGTCTACCTGGAACATCAGTGACAAGAGAGGTCAGGTGGGGAAAACCCTATAATCCGTGGCGACGCTCTACCGTGTAGGGGTCTTTGTGGGACTCTCCCTCTCTGGCTCCCTAGGTAATTCTCAGGTGGACGACTTTCTGATTAAGGGGTATCATCCGCTCCGAACCTCTATAGTCATCTAAAATTTCTTTTTGGGTGTCATGATTGGGTCCATCACATTCTACCTCTCATCTACTCCATCGGTGCATGTTCGGGAGGAGGTCTCTAAGACAATCCTTGAGGCCTCCTTTAGCTACTCATTCACGTTGAGGCCAAGCCTCGACCTCCTTGTTTGTGCAACAACACAATCCTATTGATATCTCTTCTGATTCATCTAAACCTGATTCTCCTTCATCCATCATCATGGCACAACTCGCAGAAGAAAAATCTTGAATTTTGATTCTACATATTGATTCCACCATCTGATTCAAAAAAAAAATGCAGCCTGACTATTTAGGAAAACCATTGCAAAAGCCTAAATCTCAAATATCCATGAAAGATAGAATGGTTGAGGATGACTTTAGATTTTATGAGATTGATGACAAAACCTTAAAACCAATTGAATACATTCAGGTTAATGTATCGATAACAACAACCCTCATCATAAAATGTGCCCAAGTAATTATAACAACTAACAAATGGATCTACCCAGGATGTTCTCATGACATGATACATTGAGTTAGAGAAATTACATAACTTTAAATATCTCCAATGCATGACAAATCTTGAACTTTGGGAAAGACACCAAGATGATCTTGAAAACTAAGAAGAGATGATAAAATTATTAAAGCAGATTATCAATCAAAAATACCCATACATTCCCCAAACATTTTGCAAAACATCTTGGAACAATACTGAGGATCTATCTAATTTTCCAAACCCCAGGTTCGAGAATCAAGGTTGTTGTGGACCTCCAACCCAAATGGAACATGATCAACCTAATATATAGATTTATACGCCTGACCTTGAGATGGGTTGTGAGGATCCAATTGTAGGAGAACATGATTTCGAGCCAACCCTAGAGACATAAAACCTTGGTTCGCCAAGCTTAGATTTCCTAGACTCCTGTGAAAATTAGATTGAATCAAAACCTCTCGAGGGTGTAAAATCCACTCCTTATTCTGATAAGGTGACCCTCGAGGGCAATTCTAACATCCCTGTAGAGCCCAACCTAGATTCTAGTGATCCAACCCACACCCTTAACCTAGAATCTGGATCTGAGCCTTATTGGGATAATTACAAGGCCCCATATGATGAAAATCAGAGTTTGATTTTGGACTATGATTCTGGGCCTTGATTTGATGAATGCACCTCTCCAACATCATCAGAAATACATATTGATTTCTTGGAAGTCATGCCTATCTATGATACAAAAATCAATGAGTTGGAAGAATTGAGTGTTGATTGGGCGTTCCCTACATGCCAAGAACCTGAGCTTAGACCTAATAGGGACACCTTTTCGAGCTCAGAATCTGAGAATAGGCTAGACCCAAGTCTGGTTGCTGAGTCTACATCTTGTGATTTATTCTATGGTGGAACCTCTAATCCTGAATCAAATTCAAAACTTGATTCTCGTAAGTTCTCCGATGATTTCGAATCTAACTATGATTTCGGAGAACCATTATTTCCTGACGACTATGAGCCAATCTACGACCTCAGCATACATGATCCATTCTTCAACTCTAACTTTGAGGTCTCTGATCCCAAGATCAGTTATTCAAAATTAGGTTCCATTTAGATGGAATCATTTCTTCTTAATCATCAGGAATCAGAAACAAAAATTGCCGAGAGTGTCTACAACCCAGAGTTCGAAACTTTTCTTGACTCAGACTTTCTTCATCATATAAACACTCTTCAGGCATTTACTTTTGAGTTTGATGGCTACTATGAGGACTCTCTAAATGAACCTACCTTTGAATCCTTACTAGAGGAGCCCTCATACACAATTATTCTCAAAATCACCTCTTCTACACATACAGAACCTTCCCAAACCCATTTTCAACCCCGACCCGCAACTGGACTCAATTTCTACTCTGATTGTCCTCTTGATCCAGTTGCAGATGATTCTCCTCCACATTCAAATTAGGTTTCGAACTTCGATTAGACTACAAATCATGCCCCATCGTTCTCTGATCACTCTCATAGGGATCTCACATCTTCTAGTGATCCTTTGAGGATCCTTACTCTGACCAGGCTGATCTGACTTAGCCAAACCCTGGATTCACACTTCCGCATCATTCCAAACTCCATAGCATATGGTGGGTTCCGCATCTCTTGATCTACATCTGTCAACCCGCCAGATTAATTGGGTTTGGGTTGCATCATCAGCCTACTGATTTGAACAAGCACCTGGTTGGACCAATTAGGCTATTGATCAAGGTGCTTGTTCTACAAAACTCATCTGATTTTACCACTCCATACCATTTTCCGCTTGGCTGAAGGAATTGAATTTAACGCTTAATAGGAGGCAACCCATCATTCCAAAAACCTAAGATCCTTCCAATTATCCTTTTTCTACTTCATGTCTATTGCACTCTGAGATCAGTTTTAGAATAATCGATCCTACCTCTAGTACTCGTATCAGGGCTTGAAATCATCCACAATAGTCATCCCCGACCCATTCGCCCACCCGATAATCCTATTCTAATTCCTCAACCCAAAACTATTTCACACCCTCCGTTTACAATGAGGACATTGCAAAACTTAGGCATGGGGGGGGTGGTAAAGTGTAAGCATACAAAAATCAAAGTTCAGAAGGGTTCTCACAAAAAATACATATTCCAAAAGGCCAAAAAAAAAAGAAAACTGAAAAATAGCAAAAAACTGGAGGAAATTTTGAGTGAATTAATTGCATATCATTTTTGAGGAGGAAAAAGGGAGGTATTATAAATGTCAAAAAGGAGCACAATTTGAAACAGAAAAGAGTTAGTCATTGTAAAAGATTAAGGAATCTACTTGATTCTAGACCAAATCAAAAAGAAAGAAATTGAACGACAAAAAGTGCTAAAGAAACAAAAAGAGATTAGTAGGAACGCTGATCTTAGGCCTCTTGGGCTGCGATCCTAGGTTTAAAAATTCAAGTATCCGCTAAGATCTGGATAGTCCTCAAGAGGTTGGGGAAAATGAGAGGCTTAAGTATTAGGTCTAAGGTTTAGGGATTATTCAGCCTCATTAACTGACCTCTAGTTTGTGAGACTCGGTAACCTAAGCACCCCAATCTACACACAGTCTCGTTCAATGCACTTAAGTATAAAAATCATACAAATATGTTAAATCTATTCTAAAAAAGTTACCTAGACTAGGAGAGGCTGATCAACATAAGTTGATTTGGATGAGTTCTCGACACAGAGAGGTGGGAAATTCCCCTTGAAGATACGCAATAACATATCGTCTCCTCGGTGCTTGTCTCTTAGGATATCGAAATATCCTACTGGGGGCACGTAAGCACCTTGTGCTAGTTCGGATGACATGGGCGGCATTATCTCAAAATGTCGATTGCCAGGGTCTAAATTTAGCTAAATAACACCATGGGTGGGATTATCTCGAAATCTTAAAAGCCAGGGTTCTGGGGGTTGCCATGGGTGGTGCTATCTCGAAGCATCGATTGCCAGGGACCCTACGAAGATTGATGGCAGGAACTAGGAATTCGATACAAACCGTGTTGTAAAGCTAATTCGAGGCTAAAAATAAAAAGAAAAGAGAGAGAAAACTCTCCAAAAATAAAGAAAAGTTCTTCTGTCTCTCTCTTACAAAAATGCACTATAAACTGAACCTGGGCTAAAACATGTTACAAGCACGGGTGCTTTAACCATGGAGTTCAACGAACCTTAGGTTAGTTCCTGTAGTCCTTAGAAACCTTAGCGGTGGACTGAAGCTAGAGCCAGTCTTGTCCGAATCTTGGTTGGTACTTGAGTACCTCTGGGCCTACTATCAGCATTCTGACCTAATCTACAAAAGAAATCACACATCAGAAATTTTCAGCATGAAAAGGCATATGGTCTAGAATCAAAGCTAATACCTCGAAATTTTGCTAAGGGACTAGCAAAAGATAGGCATGAGGGTGTGATGGGAACACCATCATGGGCCATAACTAGCTCATTTTGATCCAATTAAGTCAGTAAATGCTCCTACATAACTACTAGAGAGCCATAAGTCACTACATAACCATTCTGAGGGAAAAATAAGAAACTAGGGTTGAAACAATAATTTTACCATCATATCATGAATGCAGTACAACCACGAGTTTTCCTAGGGGTTACTTAAGGGTCAAATGGTCCTAAAAGGCTAACAAGTTGGTTAGAACAATCAGAAAAGAGTTTGCATGAGTTTTGAGCGGTATGTGCTTGATAGCATCAAGGAGCAGGATATTGATCTCAACATTCTTAAATAGATTCAGAAGCTCCTCATTACTATCAACAGACTTCTTCTTCTTTGGTTTGGTTAAGGCTTCAGGAAAAGGAACATGAGTCAGATCTTTAAAATCAGGTTCCTAAGCCTTGATTTCTCCTTCAAGAATCTCCTCTCTCTCCTCAGGTTCTTCAGGATTCAAAAGATCAAAATAGTGTGGTTGGGAACGTGAGTTTGTTTACCACTCCTTAAGGTAACAGAATTTGTAGATGAATACAAGTTTGGGTCTTGGGGAGGGTTAGAAAAGATTGGATGGGCTTCATTAGCCAAGAACCATTGATTTGCAAAAGAAGAAGGGGAAGGACTCTACTCAACCACCTGAGCATGTGCATGTAGGTCCCTCTGATTCCCGTACCTATGGGCTTGATTGCCTGGATTCAGGATATTTCGTGGGTTAGGTACGGGTTGAGATGGTAGAGATCCAGGTTGACAAGAATTAGCTATGAGCTCGGTTTGCAAGTTATCCAACGAGGTTTTCATTTACTGCATGAGCTAGAGCATAGATCCTTGCTTCTCTACCATTTGTTGGTTCAAATTAGCCTACCCTACGGGTTGACTGGCATTCCAAGTTGGTTGATTGACCTGATTCGGGGGCAACTGAGTATAGACATGACCCTGATCCATTGGTCGTTGTGGAGAATAGTTGCTAGGTTGGAATTGGGTCTGCTGCCCTGGGTTTTTCCAGGAGAAGTTAGGGTGGTTTATCCAACTCTTATTATAAGCATTGGAGTAGGGGTTGGATCTAACATTCTCCTATACAGCACAAACATCCTCATAGGGTGAGGATGAAGAGAAAGAAAGGAAAGGATCAGAGAAACTGGGATCAAAGGACCCAGTTTGGAACCCATGGGGTTCCAAATAATGCTGACTCACAGGTTGAGTCGCATCAAGTTGATTCATAAACTCCCATCTAGAAGGAGCTCGCGATGAATGAAATCTCGAATTCTGGGTGTTCGTATCGCTTTATCGTATTTTAAATTAACCTTGTTGCAGTATAGTTGAAAAAGTGTATGAACAAAACAATTTTTGTTACTCGAAATTCAAAAAAATATTCCAAGGTCGAACTCAGGGAGTAAATTGGTATTTAGAAGCAGAAAATCACAATCTCAAATTTCTTCTTTAAAGATGTTCAGTAATAATGCAATGAAGATAAATGCTAGAAAGAAAAAATGTAAAAAGAAATAGATTTTCTCTTTTCTCTCTTCTTCTCTTCTCTCTTTCTTTTGCTTTCTCTCTTCCTTCTCTTCTTTCTCTATCTTTCCTTTCTCAGACGCCTGATTCTTTGAATCAGACACCTTAATTGATGACTGCTACAGTGCAGAGCCTCCTTCTTCTTCCTTCCTTCTCCATGGCTTCTACCTCTCTATCTTCGGCCTTCTTCTCTCTTTCTTCTGCTTTCTTCTCTTAGCTTTCGTCTTTTCTTCTCTACTGCAGCTCCTTCCTCTTTTCTTCTTGTTCTTGCTTTCCTCCTTGGCTTCTTCTTCTTCTCTTCCTAAGCTACTGCACCTCCTCCTTCTTCTTCGGCTCCTGATAGCGATTTCACGTGGTTTGTTAAATACGTCGTTGTAATGAGCAAAACCGATCAACTCTTAAATTTATATCCTAGATAGGGAGTATCTAGGGTCGTCCAAGGAGGCCAAATGTTTTCAAAATTAATTCTCTTGCTTGGAATACAAATCTCAACTTTCTTTTTAATATTTTTCAATATATCATTTTTTTGTTTTTGAATTAAGACAGCATGCGAAATGGTGGCGGGAAGGTGATTTACACTTCAAATTTAATAAACTACTTCTAAAGTGGCAAGTAGAACCTCTCCCTAAGCTCACTTTAGCCAAGTGGAGGCCTAGAATAATTAGGGAGAGGGAGTGAAGAATGCTAAAAACAAAGCAAGTAGAAATGCAAATAAGAAATTGCAAAGAAGGCAACTAGATAAATGAAAAAGTGTTTTACAAAAAGGCCTAGTAGAGGAATGCTTATACTACTAGAAAATTGCAAATAAGAAAAGCAAACACAAATCCTCTGGATATATGGTGAAGAAGAGGGCTTCTTGCTCCAAGGCAGGTAGATCCCAATCTTGAAAAGAATCCTCCAACTCCTTCCTTACTGTGCTCCGCCAAGGTGATGTCCTCCAAGGCAAGCCCTAAGGGGGCATGCCCTAAGCTTCTCTCCAAGGGTGGATGTCCACCCTAGGTCCTTCTCCCTTACTTGGCCATCCTCCTTGAAGTGGAAGAGTCCTCCTCCTTGGCGTGGTCCAAGTTGAATAGAGTTGGGAGAAGAAAGCACCAAAAGGGTTGGTGATGTGCCCCTTTAATCTCCTTCTCTACTCCTTCTTCTTGGCCGTAGGTATAGGTGGTATAGGTAGCAAAATACACTAATGGAGGATGCCCTCAAATGGTGGTAGGTGGTGGGTTTTTATAGAATAGGAATGGGGCTAAGGTGACTCTTGGAATGGAGGGCTATGATGAAGAGATGGAGGTGGTTGGGGATCCAATGGCCAAGGTCAATTGGTGCCACCTAAAGGGACACCTAGGGGCGTAGTTAAGGCATTGGTGCCCTTTAGAATTGGCTCCAAAATGGGCCTTCTATAAGGCCATTAGGTGGTACCACCTTAGGGTTCTAGAAGGGGGGGTATGTGGATGGCTAGGATGGGTTATGTGAGTAGGTGTAGGGTGGATGAAGGGCTGAAAGTTGGCTCCAAAAGAGAGGTGGTTAGGGGTAGTTTTTGGCGCCAACATTTGATGTCTTTTGGTGGTTAGTTGAGGGGTGAAAGGTGGTGAAGAAGTGGCGCCAAAATGAGTAGGGTAGCTAGCTTAGGTAGGGCTTAATTTGGTGGAGCTAGCTAGGGTTAAATTGAAGGTGGTGAATGGCCAAGGAGCTGGTTGCTAGCTAAGCTAAGCTATCTTAGCTAAACGAGGAGTAGAGGAGAGGGTGTTGGAGCTAGGGTTTGGAGGGAGGAGCTAAGGAGGAGAAGTCTGGAGCTAAAATTGGAGCTGGCTACTGCTGAAGAGGCTGGCATGGAGCTACTCTAGCTGTCTTAGCTTGCTAGTTCTTTCCTAGCTGCTAAGCCAAGCTAAAGTTTGCTAGCTTCTACCATAATGAGCTGAGGTGAGCTAGGTCTGGTTCTCCCAGGGAGGATCAAGCTGGTTGAGGTAGCTAAGGTAGCTTAGCTCAACTGAGTTGAGCTAAGCTGAGTCCCAAGGAGCTGGACTTGAGCTTCCTGAGCTGGGATGAGTTCTTCTTCAGCTGACTAGAGTTGAGTGGAGCTGGATGTAGCTGGATCTGAGCTGGGGTGAACTCCTGTCAACTCAGCTGAGCTAGCTAGAGCTCCCTATGGACTAGTGGGAGCTGAGATGAGCTAGACTCAGCTAAGTTGAGCTGGATCTGAGCTGACTTGAGTTAGGGTGAGCTAAGATGAACTCTCTTGAGCTGCCATTCAGCTGAGATTAGTTGAATGGAGCTGGGATGAGCTAACCCTAGTTCAAGTGAGCTAGGTTCCAACTGTGGTGAGCTGGATCAAGCTAAGTTCCAGCTAGTCTGGGCTTCTCCTTCACCATTTGCCTTCTTAAGTGCTAGGGTTTTTGGGATCTGTATATCTATACATCCTTAACACTCACAAAAACATATTAAAAAGACAATAAAAAATGGAATGCATGCCTAACCTAATTTATGCCTAAATGCAGCCCAAAAACCCTTTTGCGGAGTAAAATCCTAAGAGCTAGGATTGTTTAAATGCATAAAAATGATGATAAACTGGCGTTTATCACACCCCCATGCTTATCTTTTGCTAGTCTCTTAGCAAAACTTAAAATTTTTTTGGAAAACAAAATTTTTGGGAAATCTAATTTTTTTGAATTTTGAGGAGAAAAAGAGATTAGGGGACTTTGGTAGATTAAAACGCAGGAGGTACAGGATTTGTTAAAGATAAACATCGGGATTTGTTTTTTGGATCCAACCATTAGACAAAACGGGATCAATATATCATCCAGAAAATTCACAAATTAACCCTTTGTTAATTCAGATGACTTGAAATTTTTGTTTTTAGGATTTTTCTGGCTCATGACTCTGATTCGCAACCTGCAAAATCTTTTAAAACCTTGTGTCTGTGCTTGTGAAAAGCCAACATTTATGAGGCGGTGTTAATTTATTTATTATTACTCTTTTTTTTTTCTCCCCCATGCTTATTTTTAGCATAGTCTTACAACAAATGTGTCGGGATCATCATTCCCATTACCATTCCTCGAGGGGGCTCTGGCGCCAGTACTTCGGGATAGTACTGTCCATGACACCACCCAGGAGCTCACAACCCCAAAACACGATGCAGTGTAAAGGGGTGCTCCAAACAAACTCAAGCTCTTGCTCCGACACTATAGGTAGAGCACCGTCCAAGACACTTGAGCTGCTAAAATGCGCTTTAATGCTCCATCTAAAGGTATGAAATATAGATATGGGGCAGCGCCGAGGTGGTAACATGTTGACATCGCTTCCTCAAAGGAGGCATTTTCCCCCTTCTCGGTGGTGGGAACTCAAACCAATGATCTGCTTCAGACTTTTACTAAGTCAAAATAAGGGAGTTTTTCAAATTTTTAGTTATTTTTAAGTGTTGGCTTGTGTGTGAAAATTGACACAAGAAGTTTTTCAAGACATGCAAGTTTTTGAATCAGAAACTAAGTCAAATACTTTTCGTATTACAAAATAGGATCAAGTCACCTGAACTATCATGAGTTCAGGTGGAATTTTAGAGAAGGATATCTGATCTAGTATAAATAGACCCTAGAATTCTAATGATTAGATCCATGTCCTCATCCTTAGTTTGTTAAAGATTAAATCCCATTGTACCAAAAGTGAATTTTTCGACCTTAGTCCCGATTTCAAACTTTTTCCTCAAAAAGTTTTCAACAATTTTTTTTGGTATGTAAGCAGGAAATAAAATCAAGAAAAATGCATGTTTTTTTAGGTTTTGAAAATCCTAAATCGATCGTCAAATTTAAAAACACCACCCCCATGCTCATGATATGCCATGTCCTCATGCATTAGGAGGGAAAAGGGATCACTTAGTGAAGAACGGTCAGGTTTAGGATGAGCAAAACCTGGAAAAAGAAGAAAAAAGGAAAGCAAGAAAAAAATGATGGGTTACCTCCCATCCAGTGCTATCTTTTACGTCATTCAGCCGGGCATGAAGGTATGCACGGAAGACGGAAAATCATGTAAATAATTGGACACTTGGATGCCCACAAAAAAGGTGTCTTCTTCTAGATCCCTAGAAAATTGATTAGAAGCAATATTGGGATCAAAGTTGGATGGAAAATGATAAGTGTAGCCCAAGTCTGGCCATGGTTTTAAATCAGGTTGGATGCCAAACTCGGGCAGGGTTGGTGGCAGGTCCATAAGAAAGGAGTCGGGGAAGGAATGGTGAGGATTGGGTGAAGTTAGTGTGGAAAAATTAGGTGTGTGAATAGTCGGTGGGTTAGGGTGCTTAGGGGGTGTATTAGGAATAAATTTGGGGTCAAGACAAGTTTCTAGATCACAGATTTCGACGACCACTGATTCTGAATCAGAGTCCTCAAAAAAATTGTGGTCGGTAAGGGTATCTATTAACATTGTCTCCTCCACCATATTGGAAATTTCAGTATCTGAGTCCTTAAAAAAGTTATCACCATGGAATCTCCTGGAGGATTTGAAAATATCTAAAGTGAGAGTTTGGCCTGCACAAGTGATATCCATTTTACCTATGTGGCAATTGATATTTGCCTTTGCAGTGGCCAAAAAAGGGCATCCAAGGATTATTAGGGAGTCCAGTAATGATTCAGGTACCTCAATGTCAAGAACTAGAAAGTCTGTAGGGAAGACATAATTCTGGACCTTGACCAAAACATCCTCGACAATCCCACGAGGTTTGATTGTAGATCGGTCGACTAATTGCAGGGTAACTTCGACGGGTTTTAATTCACCGATCTGAAATTCTTCAAATAAACTCGTGGGAATAATATTAACTAAGGCACCAAGATCAAGGAGGGTGCAATTAAAGGTAGTGTCATCAATAATTACAGAAATTAAAGGCACCCCCGGATCTTTCATCTTAGGATGCAGCTTACTCTGTATGACAGAGCTTACTATCTCCGAAAGATGCACCTGTCCTAGATTTTTGGCCTGTCTTTTAGGAGTACAAATCTCCTTCAAAAATTTAGCAGAGGCAGGTATATATTTGATGGCATCTAGGAGAGGAATATTGATATGAACTTGCCCAAATAGATCCATGAGTTCTTCTGTAATGGGCTCAGATTTCCTTTTTTTGTTGGTGGTGGGGTAGAGAGCTTGTGGGAAAGGGATAGGAATCTTGTCTTGAGATTTTTGTGTTTCTTTTTCTTCCTGAAGGGGAGGTGGGGAGTAAATTTGCACAGGTATATCACCAGGTTTGTGTGAAGGCTCGGGATCACTGGTGGTTTTCCCACTCCTCAAAGTAACTGCATGTGTAGTCGGATTATTATTTGGAGGAGGTGGGGGGGCCTGTGATTGCAGAAACCTGGGCGGCTGCTGAGGTGGTGGATTAGGAGGAGGCTGATTCGAATAGTGTGGAGTTCTGCCCGTATAATGGTTCCCTTGGTGATTAGGGTTGGGAATGGGTTGGGGTGGAAGATGTCCTGCAGGTCTTTGCGTGGGAGTAACCCCAATCTGATTATTCAGATTTGTGATGGTGAGGGTTACTTCCGTCATTTTTGTTTGCATTTCCTGCAGGGTTCGCATCATCTGGGCATTGATGTCTTGTTGGGATGGCCCAGGATGGAAGTTTGGATTTGGCCCAGACCCATTAAAATGATATGGTTGGGAGGAAACTTGATTATTCCAGGAGTAGTTCGGGTAATTTTTCCAATTGGAAGAATTCTTAAAGGGCTCCTAGATGGCAGAAATGTTTTGAGTGGAGTTAAGATCTGGATAGTTGTAATTCCCCAGTGAATCATGGGCAACCTCAGAATAATCAGCAGGAGTAGTGTTGAGATTGTGCAAATTTTCTCTTCGTGGAAAGTTAGGTTGGGTTAGATGTGGGTGTGGAGCTTGAGTTGATGTGGACAGTCTTTCCTCAATTTTCTTTTGATTAATATGCATCTATTCGAGTTTTTGAGATCAATTGAAGATCGTCTTGGGTGACAGGGATAGATTGAGTGCCTATTTCATGAACATCGAACTGTGGGTTTTGGGGTTTGCAAAATGTGTTCATGGAAGCTTGATTAAATGAGTTTTCACTCATTTCTTCAAATAGGTCGTAGGCACTTTCAGCATCTTTATTTAAGAAGTTTCCACCACACGAGGCGTCGAAAAAATGTCAAATTTGATCTTCTAATCCATGAAAGAAGATTTACACGAGCTGCCATAAAGGAATCTCGTGGTGCGGGCAACTTCTTAAAAGATCTTGAAATCTTTCCCAAGAATCATGGAAACTCTCACCAGATTTTTGGTGAAAGGTCATAATAGATCTTCGCAAGGAATTGGTATGACCTACGGGAAAGAATTTCTTGAGGAAGGTGCTCTTGAGCTGAGGCCAAGTTGTGATGGGTCAGCCAATGGTCCTGAACCAATAAGTGGCCTTATCTTTAAGAGATAATGGAAAAAGCCGCATCAGCCATATGTCTTATTGCACATTTCGGGAACAGTTTGTCTGTGCAAGAAGAGTTAGCTCTTCAAGGTGGCTGAAAGGGTCTTCCCTAGGAAGGCATGAAAGTGTTTAATTAGGTTCAAGACAGCAGGCTTGATCTCAAAGTCCCCCTCTGGTATGACCATCCCTGGTCGTTCCTCATAATAAGACGGATCATAGAAATCTTTTAGAGGAACAACAGGCTACTGACGGGGTGGTGGGTGTGGCCTTGGATTGGCTAGGTTTTGAATGTTCCTAGTCAATGTTTGTTGATTGGAATTTAATTTATTAATCTGCTCGGCCATCAATTTTAAAAGATCATGTAGGGGGTCTTGATGTTGTGTTTGGGGCAACTCAAGATTAGGGAGCTCCAAGTGTGGGAAGTTAATGGTGGGTGGGTTTTGGGTGGAAGGGTTAGAATTAGGGTTAGTGGTGGGGTTAGAGGTGGAAGTGGAAGGGTCAGTGGACCTATTTTGTTGTGTTTCCATTTATTTAGGAGATGATAGAAAAAGTGGTCTTTTTGCACGGGGGACGAAATCACATGGTCCTTCCAAGTGCGGATTTTGAGACCGTTGCCCATGCATAAAATGGAAGAATGGGAGGGGAGGAGAAGAGAGAGAGATGAGAGAAAGTGTGCAATTCAAACAAACTAAATTAGACCTAACTTAAATGTGACTCCCTAATAATAACCTAAGACTTGGTCTATGTAGGAAATAAGTAGTCAATAGTGAATACCCGTTCTGTCAACAAATCTAGCCAAGTTGCTTAAGGGGAAGTTTGGGCCCAAACGTTTCCCAGGGAAAACCCCAGGTGCTTGTACAAACCCGCGCCTGGTCATTTGACATGGCCCCTCAGTCTGAACACCAGATATAGATGACAGAATTGGTACTAACTAAAGAAAACTTAAGACGTAGATAGCAATCCTAAGTTGATGAAGCCTTAGGGGTCAAGTTGCTACAAGTTTTAATTAGGTCTAGGATACTACAGTGCACATGAAATGTGGAGGGAGTTAATTGGGTTGTTGCCCTGTTATTTCGATTTTTTTTTGTGTGTGTGCAAGAATTGGAGAGTGGCTCCAATGAAAATCAAGTTGGCACACAATTTTTTTGTATTTTTGTCTTTTAGGATTTGATTTAGTTAAAAGTGTTTTAGGGTTTTTCTTTTTAAATTTTCAAACAAGTTTGAAACTTCACAATCAAAGGAAAGATAAGTTGTATTGTTGATGGTTAATTTACTTTAATGTGAGTCTTTAAAAAGAAAGAAAGAAACCCTAAGTCAATTATCCCTAAGATAGAAAATTACCACCAATGAATTAATTTTAGGCTTTCTGTATTAAGTGGTGGTTCAAACAAGTCAAACAACATCACTACTTTGAATAAAATCAAACAAGGATTGGAAAAAATATTTTTGTAAGATTTTAGGAATTTGTTTGGTAATTATTTTGAATTTTTAATTATACTGGTGTTAAAGTCCAGAAATGATACCTGTGGGTATTTTGGAATTTTTAGTATTACCACTGACCTCAGAAAATTTTTGTGATTTTTTATGATATGTAAAATTTCACAAAAATTGGCTGAATATAAAAATTCCAAAAATTCACGGACAGTAGCAAAATAGGAAGATTAGAGGGTGTGACACCTCTGCAGTCCACGAATTTTTAAAAATTAAATACAAATCCAAATGATCGAAAATTTGGAAAAGATGTTCCTAACTTAATTGGGAATCAATGTATGAAATTTTATGATTTTAGGAGGCCTGTGGTGTTAAGAATAGATTTTTCAAGTCCGGACTAAAATCTAGACCCGAAAAATAAAACACCAATACTTGCAATGGAGTGGTGTTAAAGAAGCATTCAAGCAAACAATGGATTTTATGTGGGCACCACTCCACTTAATTACAGTGTTTAGGGTCCTAAAAGCCAGGTTTAATAATTTTTTGGTAGCTTTTTAGCCTAAATGTGACAAGAAATGGGGAACCAACCTGAATTTCGCGGGAAGAAAAGGAACTTTGAGCTCTCGCTTCCAGATTCCTGCTTTCTTCCTGCAATAGTTCCTGCACACACAAAAGAAAAGAAAGAGAAGGGGATGAGATCCACTTCAAGCAAGAGAAGAAAGAAAAACCAAAGCTGTGCCTCCCCGGCAACGGCGCCAAAAAGTGATAGCGATTTCACACGGTTTGTTAAATATGTTGTTGTAACGCGCAAAACCGATCAACTCTTAAATTTATATCCTAGATAGGGGAGTATCTAGGGTCATCCAAGGAGGCCAAATGTATGCAAAATTAATTCTCTTGCTTGGAATACAAATCTCAACTTTCTTTTTCATATTTTTTAATATATCATTTTTTTGTTTTTGAATTAAGACAACATGTGAAATGGTGGCGGGAAGGTGATTTACACTTCAAATTTAATAAACTACTTCTAAACTGGCAAGTAGAACCTCTCCCTAAGCTCACTCTAGGCAAGTGGAGGACTAGAATAATTAGGGATAGGGAGTGAAGAATGCTAAAAATAAAGCAAGTAGAAATGCAAATAAGAAATTGCAAAGAAGGCAACTAGATAAATAAAAAAGTGATTTACAAAAATGCCTAGTAGAGGAATGCTTCTACTACTAGAAAATCGCAAATAAGAAAAGCAAACACAAACACTCTAGATAGATGGTGAAGAAGAGGGCTTCTTGCTCCAAGGTTGGTAGATCCCAATCTTGAAAAGAATCCTCCAATTCCTTCCTTGCTGTGCTCCGCCAAGGTGATGTCCTCCAAGGCAAGATCTAAGGGGGTGTGCCCTAAGCTTCTCTCGAAGGGTGGACGTCCACCCTAGGTCCTTCTCCCTTGCCTGGCCATCCTCCTTGAAGTGGAAGAGTCCTCCTCCTTGGCGTGGCCCAAGTTGAAGAGATTTGGGAGAAGAAGGCACCAAAAGGGCTGGTGATGTGCCCCTTTAATCTCCTTCTCTACTCCTTCTTCTTGGCTGTAGGTATAGCTGGTATAGGTAGAAAAATACACTAATGGAGGATGCCCTCAAATGGTGGTAGGTGGTGGGTTTTTATAGAATAGGAAGGGGGCTAAGGTTACTCTTGGAATGGAGGGCTAAGATGAAGAGATGGAGGTGGTTGGGGATCCAATGGCCAAGGTCAATTGGCGCCACCTTAAGGGACACCTAGGGGGCTAGTTAAGGCTTTGGTGCCCTTTAGAATTGGCACCAAAATGGGCCTTCTAGAAGGCCATTATGTGGCACCACCTTAGGGTTCTAGAAGGGGGGGTATGTGGATGGCTAGGATGGGTTATGTGAGTAGGTGTAGGGTGGATGAAGGGCTGAAAGTTGGCGCCAAAAGAGAGGTTGTTAGGGGTAGTTTTTGGCACCAACTTTTGGTGTCTTTTGGTGGTTAGTTGTGGGGTGAAAGGTGGTGAAGAAGTGGCACCAAAATGAGTAGGGTAGCTAGCTTAGGTAGGGCTTAAGTTGGTGGATCTAGCTAGGGTTAAATTGAAGGTTGTGAATAGCCATGGAGCTGGTTGCTAGCTAAGCTAAGCTAAGCTATATTAGCTAAAGGAGGAGTAGAGGAGAGGGTGTTGGAGCTAGGGTTTGGAGGGAGGAGCTGAGGAGGAGAAGTATGGAGCTGAAATTGGAGCTGGCTGCTGCTGAAGAGGCTAGCATGGAGCTACTCTAGCTGGCTTAGCTTGCTAGTTCTTTGGTAGCTGCTAAGCCAAGCTAAAGTTTGCTAGCTTCTACGATAATGAGCTGAGGTGAGCTAGGTCTGGTGTTCTCGGGGAGGATCAAGCTGGTTGAGGCAATGAGTCACAGGGAGCTGGACTTGAGCTTCCTGAGTTGGGATGAGTTTTTCTTCAGCTGGCTGGAGTTGGGTGGAGCTGGATGTAGCTGGATCTGAGCTGGGGTGAACTCCTGTCAACTCAGTTGATCTAGCTAGAGCTCCCTGTGGACTAGTGGGAGCTGAGATGAGCTAGACTCAGCTAAGTTGATCTAGATCTGAGCTGACTTGAGCTAGGGTGAGCTAAGATGAACTCTCTTTAGCAGCCATTCAGCTAAGATTAGTTGAATGGAGCTGGGATGAGCTAACCCTAGTTCAAGTGGGCTAGGTTCCAGCTGTGGTGAGCTGGATCAAGCTGAGTTCCAGCTAGTCTGGGCTTCTCCTTCACCATTTGCCTTCTTGAGTGCTAGGGTTTTAGGGATCTGTATATCTGTACATCCCTAACACTCACAAAAACATATTAAAAAGACAATAAAAAATGCAATGCATGCCTAACCTAATTTATGCCTAAATGCAACCCAAAAACCCGTTTACGGAGTAAAATCCTAAGAGCTAGGTTTGTTTAAATGCATAAAAATGATGATAAACTGGCATTTATCAGCTCCTTCCTCTACCTTCTTCTTCTTCTTCTGCTTTCTGCAGCTAAGTCCTTCCATCAGTTGCTCTCTGTTGTGCCTCCTCGTCAGCAGCACCTTCTTCTCCCTTAGCTACTCCTGCCTTCTTCTTTCCCTACACAGAGTGAAGCAAAACCTACCCCTACCCTCTCCACATCTCTCTCTCTATATTTCGCTCTTAGGATAGCTCTTCAAGAGCCATCTTGGGTTATCGGGTTGGGTATGCATGCCCATGACTAGGCCCACTGGTGTGCGGTGGTGGGCGAGGAGTGCACAGGAAGTTGAGTCAGGCCAGGTTCGTGGGGCGTGATCGCGAATGAGACTGAGTCAGGTGAGTGGGACCTCACCCCATGGATCTGAGGTGACAAGGCTATGGCACTTTTTCAATTTATGTGGCGCCTCCCGCTCATCAGCTTCCGAGGTGGGACTAAATGTCCCACCTTCTTCTCGCATGCACCTGCAACAGATGTCATGCTTGATTGCAGTAGATGCAAAGTGCTTCAGCGCCAATCGCTTGGCTTGGGTTGTGAGCGAAGGGCTTCCACATGACCTGGGGCACTTTACCTGGAGCGAAGAGACCTGGAGGAGCTTCCCAAGCAAGCTCCTTGCTGCGTCAATGGCGGTGGAGAGGGTCGACACCTGTCAACACAAATACAGCCTCACGTCCCTGTCGAAATACTCAGCAGGCTTCGCCGTGACATGGAGAAGGTGGCCCGGGGGTTGGCGTGGTGTAGGGTGGCCTAGCCGTGCATGCCTAGGTCACCCTGTTGCTGTGCAGGTCGGTGTGTTCGGAGGAAGAATATGGGACGTGTGGTAGTCGATGGAGAGGGGGGAAATGATCAGTGGATGGTGGCGGAGCTTTTGAGGGGTTTGGCAAGGTGGATGGAGGCATGGAGTCTCGGGGGCACCTTGCCGGTGGTCTGCCGGAGGTAGAGACGATGGTAGTGGTCTGTGGTAGTCAAGGGGTCGAAAATAGAAACTGAAAAGGGGGAAATGAAGAGGGGAGAAAGAGGTACTTATCTGAGGAGTTTGGAGCGAAGGGGGGAGGCAGAGGGCGAGTGGCAGGTGTCTGCCGTCGTCGGAGACGAAGGCCCTATGGTGAAGAGGCGACAACAAGGAAGAGGGTCGGAAGGGCACGCATCGGTATGGTGCGGCACAAAGGAGCATGGCGAAGATGTTTCTGCCACTGGTATGGTGGCAAAGCAATGAGAAGAGTGAGGGAGAGTTGTCGGAGCCTGCAGGCAGTTGGCCGGAGGAGGAGGAGATGAATTTGGGGGGATTTCTTTAGCCAAAACAGGCTTGGGAGAAGCGGAGGGATCTGGTCGCGATTAAATAGGCAAGGGCAGAGGGAAGAGTCGCGAGCAAACGGTTGGAAGACCACGTCGGAGGTATGGCCAGAGTGAGACCCATACCTCTCGAGCGTTTGCACAAGAGGTATGGGGCTATTCAGGGTTTGGGGAGCAGCTCATGCGGTAGGCAGTTCATAGAGAGCTTCCCTTTCAAATCTGGGAGTAGCTCCCCATGAAATTGAGGAGAAAACCTCCTCGCAAAGTCGCCGATGGTATGGGTACCTACTGCGATGGCAGAGGGACCAAAATGAAGAAAGTGACGAAGAAGTTGAGGGGGTCTATGGAAGGGTTTCGAAAAGTTAAGGGTCTAAATGTAATTTGGAGGACCAATTTGCAAAGTAGTTCAAGATGACCTTCCCTTAGGTCAAAATTTTGGTATAACCCTAATTTGGACCTAAGGAATCTAATGGTGAAGTTGGATTTTAGGTTTGACCATGTTTGATTGGATATTTTGCACAAAAACCCAAATTAGGTCAAATATTGGGCATTGACCCCAATCTAGGTCAAAATAGGTTCCAAAGGCCAAATTGAAGGTTCTAAATCCTAGGGGATATTTTTCCATGAATTTTAGAGGGTTTAGTTGATTTTTATCTCGCCTGAAACCTTGTGAATTAAAGTGGGTTTGTTTTAGGGTTATAGAATGTCATATAATTCTTAAATTTCACAATAACCCTTATTTAACTAAACTATCCCACTTTTTTTTTATTAAGTTCAATTGAGCTATGTTTAGACACTTAGAAATCCTGTTGATGCACTGCAATGGTAAAATTGCAGCTTTACCCCTTATTTTATGTTCTCTTCCCAGATTAGTGATCCCTTGAATTAAGCCCTTCTCTTGGTTATGTAGGAGCTCTTGTTCACTTTATTAGATCAAAATATGCTAGTTAGGGCTCATGATGAGGTTCTCATCATACCCCCATGCCTAGCTTTTGCTAGTCCCTTAGCAAGAATTTAAGGTTTTAACTTCTGTTCTAGACCATGAATTTCTTTCTCCAGTTATGATAAGTGCTTTTTCTTCTGTGATTAGGTTAGAATGATGATAATGGGCCTAAAGGTACTCTAGTACCAACCAAGATCCAGACCTATCCAGCTTTTGCCTCGATCCTCAGCGAAGCTTTTTATGGCCCGCAGGAACTACCCTAAGGTTTATTGGACTCCGTGGTTAAAGCACCTGTGCTTGAGACATATTTTAGCCTTGGCTCAATTTGCAGTGCATTTTTGTAAGAGAGAGACAGTGGATTTATTTGTTTGGAGAGTTTTCTCTCTCTTTTCTTTTTATTTCTAGCTTTTGATTGGCTTCTCAACACTATCTGTATCGGATTCCTCGTCCCCATCATCAATCCTCCAAGGTCCTTGGCAATAGATGCTTCGTGATATCACCGCCCATGGTAACCCCCAGAACCCTGATTTTCTAGATTTTGAGATAATCCCACCCATGATGTTCCATGGCTGAATCTAGACCCTGGCGATTGACATTTCATGATAATGCCATCCATGGTATCTGAAACAGCAGAGTGCTTACATGCCCCCGGTAGGATACGTACATATCTTAATGGATAAGCACCGAGGAGATGATATGTTGTTAGCATCTTCGAGGGGAATTTCCCACCTCTCCATGCCGGGAACTCATCCAAATCAGCTTGTGTTGATTGGCCGCTCCTAATCTAGGCAACATTTTCGGAACATTAAAATGCATTTGTGTGATTTTGTTTGTTACGCGCATTGAACCAGATTGTGTGTGAATTGGGGTGCTTAAGTTACCGAGTCCCGCAAATCGAAGGTCAGTTAACGAGGCCGAATACTCCCTAAGCCTTAGACCTAATACTTAAGCTTTGCATTCTCCTCAACCTCTTGAGGAATATCCAGATCTTAATGGGTACAAGGAGTCTAGCCAAAAGGGCCTAAGGTCAGCGTTCCTACTAATCTTTTTGTGTCTCTTTAGCACTTTTCTTTACTTTTCTTAATGTGGTCTAGAACTTCGATTAATCCCTTAATCTCTTACTAATGACTATCACTTTTTTTTTATTTTGTGCTCCTTTATTAACATTTTGCCCTGTTTCTCCTATTTTGTATAGCCCACAAAAAATTTTCTTCCCTCCTCCAGTGTTTTTTATTCTTTCTCCAAATTTTTTTTTTTTTGGTGTCTTTCACATATGTCATTTTTTTGTGAGAATCCTTCTGCCTTTTCTTGATTTCTGTATGTTTGCACTTTACCACCCCTCATGCCTAAGTTTTGCAATATCCTCATTGAAAATGGAGGGTGTGAAACAGTGCTGGGTCCAGGGACTTAGAACAGTATTTATCGGGTGAGTGAATGGATCAGGAATGATAGTTGTAGATGATTTCAAGCTCTGGCACGTGTACCAGAGGTGGAGTCGACAGTTCTAATGGATGAACCCTAAAGTGCAATATGAATTCAGTATGGAAATGTCAAGAAAGGTTTCAGGTTTTTCCAAGAATGACGAGTTGCCTCCCGTTAAGCGCTAAATTCAACGCCTTCAGCCGAGCAGGAAATGGGATGGAGAGCGAATGGTCAAATCAGTGAAGTTTTGTATAACAAGCACCTTGATCAAGAGCCTGGTTGGTCCAACCAAGTGCTTGTTCAGATCAGTAGGCTAATGATGCAGCCCAAACCCAATCAAGCTAGTGGGTTGAGAAATGTAGATCAAGAGGTGTGGAACCCACCATATACTCTGAAGCTCGGACGGATGTGGAAGTGTGAATGTGGGGTTTGGCTGAGTCGAATCAGCCTGGTCAGAGTAGGGATCCATAAAATAATCAGTGAATGGCATGGAAAACCTACAGGGGTGATCAAAGAATGATGGAGCATGGTCTTTAGTCTGATCAATGTCTGATACTCGATGTATGTGTGGAGTTGAATCATCTGCAAATGGCTTAATGGGAGGTGAATCTGAATAGAAATTGAGTCCGATTGCAAGTCGGGGTTGAAAATAGGTTTTGATCAGTTTTGTATCTGTGGAAGAGGTGGCTTCAATGAGAATTGTCTATGAGGGCTCTCCTAGAAATGAATGACAGGTGGTCTCCTATAAAGAGTCCTCTGGGTAACTATCAAATGCCTGAAGAGTGTCTATAGGATGAAGGAAATCTGAATCGAGAAAAGATTCAAATTATGGGTTATTATCACTCTCAGCATTTTCTTGTTTTGGTTCCTGCATATCGAAAAGAAATGATTCTATGTCATTGGAACCTGAACTTAAATCAGTGATCTCGAGAACCAGGACCTCAGAGTCGGAGTCGGAGAATGAGTCAAGTGAGCTGAGGTCATAGATTTGCTTGGTGTATTTAGGAAGTAGAGTCTCTTCGAGATCAAGTTCTGAATGAGATTCAAGATCATGAATTCCACCACAAAATGAATCACATGATGTGGATTCAGCAGCATGACTGGGGTCTAGCCTATATGTCAATTCTGAGCTTAAAATGGTGTTCTTTCTAGGCTCAAGTTCCAAGCTAGTACGACAGACCCAATTGAAACCCTACTCGTGCAACTCCTCGATTTCTGTATCATAAATTGGCATGACTTTTGGAAAATCGATCTAATTTCCTGAGGATGTTGGAGAGGGATATTCATCAAATAGAGGCCCAAATCATATCCTCTTTTGAAAATTTGATCTTCTTCATATGGGACCTCGTAATCTTCCAAAGATGTTTCAGATCCTGATTCTATGTTTAGGATGTGGGTTGAATTACTAGAATCTAAGTCTAAATAACCTTCAAGGGTCACCTTATCAGAATAAGGGGCGGGATTTACACCATCAAGAGGTTCAGTTCTAATCTTATTATTGCAGGAGTCTTGGAATTTGAAGCTTGGTGATTCATGGTCTAGGGTTGGATCAACATTATGTTCTCCTACAATTTCCTAACCTAATCCAATATTAGGCATGTTGTCTTCTATCTGGGTTGGGAATCCACAACCACTCTGTGCCTCATTCCCAAGATTCGGGAAACCAGATTGATCCTCAATATTGTGCTAAGATGGTTCATCTTCTGTTTGTGGCATGTACGGGTATTTCTGGTTGATAGTTTGTTTCAGTAATCTCATCATCTCCTATTTTTCAAGATCATCTTGGTGTTATTACCAAAGTACAGGATTTGTCATGCATTGAAGGTATTCAAAATTATGCAATTTTTCTATCTCAATGTCTCATGTTATGAGCATGTCTCAGGTTGATCCTTTTGTGACTTCAGTTAATAAATTTGGGCACAGTTTATGATGAAGTTTGTAGTTGTTGGGACATCAACCTGAATGTTTTCTATTGGTGTTGAGGTTTTACATTCAATTTCATAGAATTCAAGGGCATCCTCAACCATCCTATCTCTCATGGATCTTTGTGATTCAGGTTTCTTGAACAGTAATCCTAAGTAACTAGGCTGCATATTTGGATCAGGTGGTGGAATCAAGATGTAGAATCAAAATTTTGATGTAGAATCAAGTTGTGCCATGATAGAAGAAGGAGAACTTGGTTCTGAATTAGAGGAAAGATCTATGTGGTGGGGTTGCTGCACAAACAAAGATACCAAGGTTTGGCCTTGAGGAGAGTGGATTTCTAAAGGAGGTTTCAAGGACCTCCTACCAAACATACACTGAAGGATTGGATGAGATTAGAATGTGCTGGACCCAATCGAGACACCCAAATATGTTAGGTGACTATAGAGGTTTGGGGTGGATGATAACCCTTAGTCAAAAAGATCATCCACCTGAGAATTACCTAGGCAGCCAGAGAAGGAGAGTCCTGCGAAGACCCCTACATGGTAGAGTATCCCCATGGGTTACAGGGTTTCCCCCACTCGACCTCTCTTGTCACTGAGATTCCAGGTAGACCAGAATAGGGTCCTTGACCTCTTAAGTCTACCCCTTTTAGTTAAGATCAAGGTTCTTAGGATTCCACTTGAACTTTAAGCCTTTTGAGTGCAAAGTGACCTAATTTTAAGGTTGGTTGACCCAAAGGATCAACTTCACCTCTTTGTTCCTTTGAGAGCTTCTTAGGTCCTTTGTTTTAGGATTCAAGTAGATTAAGAGCCTGATTTGCTTAGGGTTTCTCTTGGATAGGTCTTTCCAAACAAGGCTTAGGCACACCTCTTTTTGAAATTTTTGATTCTTTGCTTAGAAGATGTGTCTCGAAAACCCTAGCTTGTAATCCTTCGGTTGGCTCTAGTTGGTGCAATTTAGTTGCCTCATGAATTGTATCTAGGGCTTAATCAAGAAGGTTTTAGCCCTAGTTATCTTAGGTGGATATGCAATTAGAAATGTGTTGAAAGTAAAAACCAGGCAAATCTTGTGGATTACTAAATGTGGAAAATAGGTAGCCCTAGATTGATTTTTCTCTTTGTTTCTCCTTTTCAGATTTTGAGGGGATTAAGAGAGAAGGTTAATAAAACGTTACCTGTTTCTTGGTGTGGCTGTTGTGCTGCTGCTTTTCTCTCCTTGGATTTTCCTGAAATAATCACAACAAAAGAGAGAAATTAAAATAGTAATGAATTGGAAATTGTGATTACAGCTTCTAAAATGCCTGTTGCTCCCTGGCAACGGTGCCAAAAAATGTTCGTATCGCTTTTTCGTATTTTAAATTAACCATGTTGTGGTATAGTTGAAAAAGCATATGAACAAATAATAATTTTTATTACTCGAAATTCAAAAAAATATTCCGAGGTCGAACTCAGGGAGCAAATTGGTATTTAGAAGCAGAAAATCACAATCTCAAATTTCTTCTTGAAAGATGTTCAGTAATAATGTGGTGAAGATAAATGCTAGAGAGAAAAAATGTAAAATGAAATAGATTTTCTCCTTTCTTTCTTCTTCTCTTCTCTCTTTCTTTTGCTTTCTCTCTTCCTTCTCTTCTTTCTTTGTCTTTCCTTTCACAGATATCTGATTCTTTGAATAAGATGCCTTAACTGATGACTACTACAGTGCCAAGCCTTCTTCTTCTTCCTTCCTTCTCCTTGGCTTCTGCATCTCTATCTTTGGCCTTCTTCTCTCTTTCTTCTGCTTTCTTCTCTTAGCTTTACTCTTTTCTTCTCTGCTGTAGCTCCTTCTTCCTCTTTTCTTCTTCTTCTTGGCTTTCCTCCTTAGCTTCTTCTTCTTCTCTTCTTAAGCCGCCACGCCTCCTCCTTCTTGTTCATCGATTCCTTCCTCTGCCTTCTTATTCTTCTACTATCTGTGGCTAGGTCCTTCCTTCAGCTTCTCTCTGCTGCGCCTCCTCTTCAGCAACACCTTCTTCTCCCTTAGCTGCTCCTGCCTTCTCCTTCTTTCCCTGGACAGACTAAGAAAAACCTACCCCTACCCTCCCCGTGTCTCTCTCTCTCTTTTTCGCTCTCAGGATAGCTCTCCCGAAGCCTTCTCGGGTTATCGGGTCGGGTATGCATTTCCAGGACCAGGCCCACCGATGTGTGGTGGTGGGTGAGAAGTGCATGGGTAGTAGGGTCAGGCTAGGTTCGCGGGGCGTGATCGCGGACGAGACCAGGTCAGGTGAGTGGGACCTCACCCCGTGGATCTGAGGCGACAAGGCTTTGGCACTTTTTCAATTTATGTGGAGCCTCCAGCTCATCAGCTTCCGAGATGGGACTAAATGTCCCACATTCTTCTTGCACGTGCTTGCAGCAGATGTCGCGCTCGATTGCAGCAAATGCAAGGTGCTTCAGCGCCAATCGCTTGGCGGGGGTTTTGCACGAAGGGCTTCCGCATGACCTGGGGCACTTCACCTAAAGCGGAGAGACCTGGAGGGGCTTCCCAAGCAAGCTCCTTGCTGCGTCAATGGCAGTGGAGAGGGTCGACACCTATCAACACAAACACGGCCTCGCGGCTTTGTCGGAACACTCAGCAAGCTTCTCCGTGACATGGCGAAGGTGGCCCAGTGGTCGACGTGGTGTAGGGTGGCCTGGGCGAGCGTGCCTAGGTCACCCTGCGGCTGTGCAGGTGGGTGTGTTCGGGGGAAGCATATGGGACGTGTGGTGGTCGATGGAGAAGGGGGAAATGATCAGTGGATGGTGGTGGGGCTTCTGAGGGGTTTGGCGAGGAGGACGGAGGCATGGAGTGGCGGGGACACCTCGTCGTTGGTCTACCGGAGGTGGAGACGATGGTGGTGCTCTATGGCAGTTGAGGGGTCGAAAATAGAAATTGACAAGGGGGAAATGAAGAGGGGAGAAAGAGGAACTTAACTGAGGAGTTTGGAGTGAAGGGGGAGGTGGAGGGCGAGCGGCGAGTGTCTGCCTTCACTGGAGATGAAGGCCCTTTGGAGAAGAGGCCACGACGAGGAATAGGGTCGGAAGGGCGTGCATTGGTACGACGCGGTGTGGAGGAGCACGGCGGAGATGACTCTACCACTGGTATGGTGGTAGAGTGATGAGAAGAGGGAGGGAGAGTCACCGGAGCCTACACTCCGTTGGCTGGAGGAGGAGATGAATTTGGGGGGATTTCTTTAACCAAAACAGGCTTGGGAGATGCGGAGGGATCTGGTCGTGCTTAAATAGGTAAGGGTAGAGGGAAGAGTCGTGAGGAAACGGTGAGAAGGCCACACTGGAGGTATGGCTGGAGTGAGACCCATACCTCTCAAGCATTCGCATGAGAGGTATGGGGCTGTTCAGGGTACGGGAAGCTACTCATGCGGTAGGGGGCTTCACAGAGAGCTCCCCTTTCGAATCTTGGAGCAACTCCCCATGAAATCAAGGAGAAAACCTCCTTGCAAAGTCGCCGGTGGTATGGGTCCCTGCTGCGATGGCAGAGGGAGGACCAAAATGAAGAAAGTGACAAAGAAGCTGAGGGGGTCTATGCAAGGGTTTCCAAAAGTTAAGGGTCTAAATGTAATTTGGTGGACCAATTTGCAAAGTAGTTCAAGATGACCTTCCCTTAGGTCCAAATTTTGGTGTAAACCTAATTTGGACCTAAGGAATTCAATGATGAATTTGGATTTTAGGTTTGATCACGTTTGACTGGATATTTTGCATAAAAAACTAAATTATGTCAAATATTGGGCATTGACCCCAATCTAGGTCAAAACGGGTTCCAAAGGCTAAATTAAAGGTTCTAAATCCTAGGGGATATTTTTCCATGAATTTTAGAGGGTTTAGTTTATTTTTATTCTTCCTGGAACCTTGTGAATTAAAGTGGGTTTGTTTTAGGGTTACAGAATGTCATATAATTCTTAAATTTCACAATAACCCTTATCTGACTGAACCATCCCACTTTTTCTTTTATTAAGTTCAATTGACCTATGTTTAGACCCTTAGAAATCCCGTTGATGCACTGCAATGGTAAAATTACAGTTTTACCCCTTATTTTATGTTCTCTTCCCAGATTAGTGATCCCTTAAATTAAGCCTTTCTCTTAGTTATGTCGGAGCTCTTATTCACTTTATTAGGTCAAAATATGCTAGTTAGGGCTCATGATGAGGTTCTCATCACTGGGATTGAGTGGATCGAGAGTTGTTCATTGAGTTTCCAGCCATCCACTCCATTCTCTTAGCATCCAAGTCCACCTTATCAAGTTTATTACAAATCAATTCCATATCGAATGAATGAGAGTCATGGACTTCATTAACATTCGATCTGGGTTGCTGGGATCGGTTAAAAGTATCCACGGAGGCATGATTGATCAAATTCTCTCTCATCTTCTCCATCAAATCATGTGCACTATCTGCATCTTTGTTGAGGAAATTGCCTCTACGAGAAGCATCCATGTAATTTCTGAGTTGCTCAGTCAACCCATGGTAGAAAATCTGCATGAGTTGCCATTTCGGCACCTCGTGGTGTGGACACCTCCGCAATAGGTCCTGGAATCGCTCCCAAGAAACAAGAAACTGCTCCCCCGGTCACTGGGTAAAGGTAGTAATTGCCCATTTCAAAGCATTGGTATGTCCGACAGGGAAGAATTTCTTCAGAAAGGTCGATTTCAACTCATTCCAAGTTGCAATTGGTGTTCCTATAGTCCTGTACCAATGAAAGGCTTTATCCCTAAGAGAGTGGGGGAAGAGCCTCTTGATCATTTGCTCCTCATTCACGTTTCGCGCCTTGGTGGGCTGAACCAAAGTGGTCAAGTCCTCCAAGTGCTAAAACGGGTCTTCACTGCCAAGCCCATGGAAATGTTTGATCAGGCTTAACACCTGGGGCTTGATTTCTACATCTCTGGCAGAAATCTGGACACTGGGACATTCCCCGTAATTTGAAGGATCATAAAAATTCTTCAAGGGCTGAGTGCCCGGCATTCTCTGAAACCATTCTTGCATTCTCTGCATTTGTTTCAGTTGCCTTCAAAATAGCTCCTGTGAATCCTAAGGCAGAGGAGGCTGTTGATCAGCCATGGGATCAATTTAGCCAAAATCCAATCTACGCCTCTTAGAATACTCTAGTGGCCCTTCCAATCGGGGATTCAATAACCTTCTTCCCAGCATAAGATAGGAAAAGGTCGGAAGGACTAGGGATAAGAACCCTGCAGCACAGCAAAATAAGCCTGTCCTTAAGTGGGGTAGCCTAAGGATCTACAGACTCTTAGAACCCACCTTAAGATTATAAATGATTTACTCTACTTATGTCTGCTCAATCCAACCAGTTAGAAGGAGGAACTGGGGAGAAGGTTCTTCCTTCGGCTTGCGCCTCCGATTCCTAGTGTACCCCCCAGCCACGATCGTTTGACACAACTCCCTTAGCTAGACATCAGATTGATCAGTACAAGTAGGTTAATCATAAACAATCTCATACTAGGCCTGAAAGAGCGAATCAGTCCTTAAGGCCAATGTCAACTCAATTTTATTGAGGCCTGGGATTGTAGTGCTTATGGAATGTGGTGAGCCCTTAATGATCAATTGAGTATGTGTAAGTGTGTGCACAACTAGGGTTTTCAAGCAAGATTATTTGTGATGAGTAGATTTTAATGTTCAAATCTTGCTTAAGTAGCTTTTAGGGTTTAGAATTAGGTTGAATTGAATCAAGTTTGAGGCAAACCAGGTTTTCAAGCACGGGTGAAGATTGCTTTCCTTTTAAAATCAGAAATAAACTGCAGTGCCTACTATGAACCTAGATTGAAAATCCTAAGAGGAAGCTACTTGGTGAGTTGATTTTATGTTGAGTGGTGTGGCCCAAACAACTCAGACAATTGGCCACAATTGCACCACTAAGTTAGGCACACAAAAATGATTAACCTAGAATGATTTCTACTCTTTTATGTGTTGATTTGTGTGTACCGATTCCACTGATCAGAATCCGATTGAGTAGAAGAGAATCAATTAGGTTAAGTGCCTTGAATGTAGGTGTATGCTATGTGTATGTTGAATTACCCCACAAAAATATCTTTTTTTTTTTAAATACGAGGGTGAAATGAATGTGAGTGGAAATTCAAACAACCAAACTAATCCTTTGATTTATGTAAACACCTAGGTTAATTTGAATTTGAATTTAATGTGATGAAATGAAATCTATGGAGGGGGAAGAATGGGGAGCACTTACAGTCGTCTTCAACTGCACTTTACTCCGATCTACCGCTTGACGATTCCCTGATAGAGCTATCTGCAAAACAATAGACACAAGAGAAATCAAGTTAGAAGATAGTAAGGTACATGAAAAGCAAAATGAAGATCAAAAAATCATTGCCTCCCCAGCAACAGTGCCAAAATATTGATCGGAAGACTACGTGATGTAAACATGTTTATATTACATAAAATATCTATTTATGCATGTTCTTAAGCATAGAATTGCATTACATACTATAAATATTGCATATCATGCATCATCTTGCATTTAGAATGGTTTGAATAAAATGTAGGTTAATTGTCTCCTTTCTATGGTCAAGGATAGGGTGACCTTTTATCGGTGCCTCGGATCGAAGATCCAACTGTACGTGTCTAATCAGGGAGAAGATTAGAGTTCAACAATTCCAAGATTGCCCTAATCGGATATCCATAGCATCAGATAGAGACTGAGGAACCCTAGAAGATCAAGGGCCAAGATGGTGTTAATCCACACTTTAGACAAAAAATCTGACCGCATGAATCGGTTCTAATCGACGATCGCAACCTAACTACACGAAAATCTATCCAATCCGATACCTGTGGCACCATCTACATCACTCAGAAGATGGACGGCCAAGATGATTCCACGTGGCGGCATCTCAGACGCCCAACCAGCCGCACACACCCATGAAAGCTCTTCTAGCCAGTGCTTCTCCACCATTAGATCAAGATCCAATGGCTGCGAGGCGCGCGTGCTTGAGTTGTGCGCTTGACACAAACACTCCCGTAGCGTGTTGGTCGGGTGCCTCATCCAGACAAGGAGGCGCGGGATCGAGCCCCTGCACTCCCCAAACTGGAGTGGGCATGCAAATGCGATCAGCAGCTCGATGAAGATCCAACGATGCCGCGCGGCTGATAGCGCCCATGCGCTATCTGACGCCCTGCGTGACGCGGGATCTCACATGCAAGGCGCGTGGTTTAGGCATGATGAAGAGAGCTCTCAGCCATCCGATCTCACGATCGGATGGCCAAGATTTGATGGACGTGGGGCACGCATTGAGGTGTGGAAGGCGAGTAGTGCGTGAGCGCCACCCACGAAGGCCACGTTCAGGCCTTTAATGACGGATTTATCCATCACTAAAGGTCCTGAATTAATGTTTTTCAACATGTAATGACCAAAATGCCCTCACTCCTTGCAACTATAAAATGAGACTCCCTCCATACAAATTTCTCATCCTTTCTTTCTCTTCCCTCCCTCTCCAAAGCTCAAGAGAAGCTTGTCCCACACCTGGGATGCTCCTCAAAAGATAAAATCAATTTGTTACCCCATTTCGGAAGCGGATCCCGCGACGACGATGATGTGCTACCTCGTTGCTGTTCTTCTTGCCTTGGCCTCCTTCTTCCCTCTCCGTTCTTCGTCTTCCAGGCGTCATCTCGTCCGGCTCGTCCTCCAAGCAATCGTCGAGGAGGATAACTTCTCTCTTCCATTCCTTTTTCCTACTTTCTAGAGTAGAATTTTCCTGCTTTCCAGTTGTAATAGTTTTCCTACTTTCTAGTGTAATTTCTCGCTTACTTAGTTGTATAAACATTTTGAAGTATCAAGTGGATGTCTTCTCTCTTTCTCTCTCTCTCTTTCTCTGATTGTTTTTAGTGCTTCATTTCATTGTAATTACTCCACTATTTATCAAAAACATGAATAAAATATAATTGTGAATTTGGATCGATGTAGCCCCCAAATTTGGTCATGTGTATACTTAGTTGCCCCCAAATCAGGTCAATCTGCCAGCTTGGAATGCCCGTCAACCCGTAGTGCAGGCTGATTTGAACTGACAAATGGCAGAGATGCAAGGATCCATGCTCCTGCTCATGCAGCAAATGAAAACCTTGTTGGACAACTTGCAAACCAGGCTCATAGCTAAATCTCGTCAACCCGGATCTCTACCATCCCAACCTGCACCAAACCCACGAGATATTTTGAATCTGGGCAACCAAGCCCATGGGTACGGAAATCAGAGGGGCCCACACACACATGCTCAGGTGGTTGAGTAGGGTCCTTCCTCTTCTTCTTTTGCACATCAATAATTCCTGGTTAATCAAGCCCCTCCAATCTTTCCTAACCCTCCCCAAGACCAAAACTCATATAAATCCGTAAATTCTGTTACCTTGAGGAGTGGTAAACACACTCAGGATCCACGACCACACTATTCTGATTTACCGAATCCTGAAGAACCTGAGGAGAGAAGGGAGAATTCTAGAGAAGAAATCAAGGCTCATGAACTTGATTCCAAAGATCTGACTCATGTTCATTTTCCTGAAGCCTTGATCAAATCAAAGAAGAAGTCTGCTGATAGCAATGAGGAGGTTCTGAATATTTTCAAGAATGTTAAGATCAATATCCCACTCCTCGACGCTATCAAGCATATACCGGCTTACGTGAGATTTTTAAAGGATTTATGTACACAAAAGCATAAGTCAAGAGAATCTGTTCCGAGGAAGGTGGTACTCTCCAAATAGGCTAGTTCTGTTATACTGCACCACCTCCCTCAGAAAAAGAGAGATGCAGGTGCTCTGTTGATTTCTTGTTTCATCAGAGATTACACTTTTGATAGAGCACTTTTGGATCTGGGTGCATCCATCAACCTATTTCCAACTTCTCTTTATGAGAAGTTTTGATTAGGTGAACTTTGGCCGACTTTAGTAACGCTACAGTTAGTGGACCGTTCGGTCACAAATCTGTGAGGTGTTGTTGAAGATGTTATAGTTAAGGTTAAGGATTTCTATTTTCCTGTAGATTTCCTTATCCTTGACATGGATGTACCAGAAAATCTGAAGAACACGCCAACCATTCTAGGGTGCCCATTCCTGGCTACCGCTAAGGCCAGCATTAACTGTGAAAGTGGTAGCATAGAAATCGCCTTTGGGGATCAATGAATGAAATTGGATATTTTTAAGGTGATTAATAAGTTTGAGGATTGTGGATTTATTAAGGAATTTGAGGGAATAATGTGAACATTGAAACTTGTATGATGGTTTCTGCAATTGAAAATTCCTCCTTTGATGATGAATTGGACCCGCAACCCTCTGTGGCAGACCTACCATCTTCTGAAGAGGTTATTGATTTTGTTCACTCTCAACCTCTTCCTCTTGATGAGTCATCAGCATCTTCCTTACCTTCAATCATCAACCCACTCTAGCTTGAATTGAAACCATTGCCTAAGAATTTGAAATATCAGTTTTTAGGACCATAGAAGATGCTTCCTATGATTATCAGTGCTAAATTAACAAAGGAGCAGGATATTCAATTGATTAAGGTCCTGAAGAAACATAAGGAGGCAATTAGTTGGACCATTCATGACCTTAGGGGGATCGAGCCATCTTACTGCAATCATAGATTATTCTTGGAAGATGGATCCTGCCCTTCTCGTTAGATGCAGAGGAGATTAAATCCAAATATGTGAGATGTGGTCAAAACGAAAATCATTAAGTGACTTGATGCAGGAACTATTTATCCGATCTCTGATAGTCCCTGGGTAAGTCCCGTGCAAATTATTCCCAAGAAAGCTAGGATTACCGTTGTGACTAACGAGAGAGGAGAATCTGTCATAACTCGTTCAGCTTCCTCTTGGAGGGTTTGTATCGATTACAGGAAGCTGAACACGATCACGAAAAAGGATCATTTCCCTCTGCCTTTCATTGATCAAATCTTGGAAAGATTAGCTGGGCAGAAGTACTTCTGTTTTCTTGATGGCTACTCAGGATACAACCAAGTTCCTATCCATCCCGAGGATCAGGAAAAAATCACTTTCACCTATCCCTATGGAACCTTTGCTTTCTGTAGGATGCCATTCAATTTATGCAATGCGCCTGCGACTTTTCAAAGGTGTATGTTAGCCATATTCTCTGACATGGTAGGAGAGTTTATAGAAGTCTTCATGGACAATTTCTCTATTTTTGGAGAATCGTTGACTCTTGTCTAGCAAATCTAGAAATGATTCTTAAATGATGCATCAAAACATGATTGGTCCTTAGCTGGGAAAAGAGTCATTTCATGACACAAGAAGGTATCGTCTTGGGTCATGTAATCTCTGAATGGGGAATTGAAGTGGATAAACCTAAGGCTAATGCTATCGCTAAACTTCCTCCTCCCACATCTGTTAAACAAATTCGATCATTTCTTGGCCATGTGGGATTCTACAGAAGATTCATTAAGGATTTCTCGAAGGTTTCTCATCCTCTGAGCAATCTTCTCACCAAAGAAATGCCGTTTATTTTCAATGAATCATGTCGTAAGACATTTGATTTCCTAAAAATGACAGTCACTTGTACTCTGGTGTTGCAACCACCAGTTTGGATAGCCCCTTTTGAGATCATGACCGACGGCTCTGATTACGCGGTCGGGGCTATTTTGGGTAAGAAAGTTGACAGGAAGCCCTTTGTCATATACTATGCTAGTAAAACTCTGGATGAAGCCCAGAGGAATTACATTGTTATTGAAAAGGAATTACTAGCCATAGTATTTGCTTTGGAAAAATTCAAGGCTTATCTGTTATGGTCTCATGTCATCATTTATACCAACCACTCGGCCTTGAGACATCTCTTGGACAAAAAGGATGTCAAACCTCAGCTTATTCGTTGGATTCTTCTGCTTCAAGAATTTGATCTTGAAATCAAGGATGAATCTAAGGTACAAAATGTGGTGGCAGATCATTTGTCGAGACTTCTAAGTGATTCTCCTTGTCCGGACATCCCGATTGCTGATACATTTCTAGACGAAACTATCCTTACAGTTTCAGGTCTCCAAACCCTGTGGTTTGCTGACATTATTAATTATTTGGCCATTGGTCAAATCCCCCAGGATTGGACCAAGCAACAATGGATATACTCAAATCTGAGGCCAAATACCACTTTTGGGAGGACCCTGAATTGTACCGTATCGACTCTAATTAGATTATTCACCGATGTGTTCCGAAGAACGAATTCGACAATATACTCAAGTTCTGCCAAGCATCTGTGTGTGGTGGACATTTCTCCGGGAAAAAGGCGGCTGCAAAGATTTTGCAATCTAGCTTTTATTGGCCGTCTTTATTCAAGGATGCCCAAGATTTCTCAAGGTCGTGTTCCCGATGTCAAGCACTCGGGAGCATAACTAAGGGAGATATGATGCCCCTAAACCCAATTCTTCCTGTCGAAATCTTCGACGTTTGGGGCACTGATTTCATGGGACCCCTTCTCCCTTCATTTAGGCATCAGTACATTCTTGTCGTTGTTGATTACGTGTCCAAATGGATTAAGGAGATTCCCACCCAAAACAATGACCACAAGGTGGTCATCGATTTTGTCAAGAAAAACATCTTCAGTAGGTTTAGGATTTCGAGGGCCATCATCAGTGATGGTGGCACTCATTTTACTAATGCCCAGTTCCGTAATTTGCTGGGTAAATATGGGGTTAATCACCAAATTTCCACACCTTACCATCCCCAGACGAATGGATAGGCCGAGATCTCCAATCGAGAGATCAAGAATATCCTATAGAAAGTTGTTAGGCCTGATCGCAAGGATTGGACTCAAAAGCTTGAGGATGCTCTTTGGGCCTACCGTACGGTGTATAAAACGCCATCGGCATGTCTCCATTTCGTTTGGTATATGGAAAGGCATGCCATTTACCCAAAGAGATTGAACATAGGGCATTTTAGGCAATCAAGCAATGCAATTTAGATTTGAGTTTAGCTGGGAAGACAAGGAAACTCTAACTATCTGAGTTAGAAGAGATTAGAAATGATGCATATGAGAATGCCAAGATCTACAAGGCTCGGACCAAAGCTCTACTTGATCAATTCATTGCCAGCAAGAGCTTTGAGCCGAACCAGAAGGTCCGGTTATTCGATTCTCGACTTAAGCTCTTTCTTGGCAAACTTAGATCAAAATGGAATGGCCCATTCATTATCGACCAGATTTTTCCAAATGGAGCTGTTCAGATCTCTGACCCAAAGATGGGTAACTCATTTAAAGTCAATGGTCAACGTCTGAAGCCAATTATTGACTGTACTCTTGCAGAACCCATCTCAGACATGGTTGCTCTAGCCATATTGTGACTGTAATTCCTTGCTTGGAGGGGGTGAGATGTGCGTGACGTAATAAAAAGAAATTATAGAATTAAAATGGACAATCTCACAAAAATAAGCAATCACACAATGGGCACAAGTATTTTTAGGTGGAAACCCAAATCAAGTGAAAACCACCACCTAACCCTCTCAAGTTACGATTTCCCGATCGACCTAGTCGATCAAATCCACTAAACCCAATCACTTAAACGTGGGTGACTGAACCTCAATTACAACCACACTACTTAGACTGAGGGTAGTGTTCCTCAACACCCTTCTCTTCAAAAGAAGGAATTTGTCTCACGAAAGAGATGAGAATTTGCAAAGCGAATGCCCAACCAAAGACAATATAAAGTACAACAATTCTATAGAGCCTTAAATATTTAATCCTAGCTTCTATAGGAGTTAGGAAACTTCCCTTTGGTGGAAGTGCGTCAATGTGACGATGCGGGTGAGTGAACCATGTGGCAGCACTTTGTCGCTCTCGTAATCGCAGAGGGAGAGCGAGTGTGCAAAGGGATGAAGCTCTCTAGATATGAAACAAATGCTTGGAGAGCTAGAGCTTCAACTACTTCTCTTGGACACAAAAGATGTGGAAAGTGGTTTGCTTAGTATGTCTTGGTGTATCTTACAAGCCAAGGGGTCCTCCTCTATTTATAGAGGGCCTAGGAAGGCTTTGGAAGGCCTTGGAAGGCTTCCATAGCTGTTGGGTGCAAAGCCAAAGAGAATCACGCCGTAGTCAAAATTAATCATGATTCTGACAGGGTCATCAGACGTCTGGTCCTGGCATCAGACGTCTGGAAAACCTATTTAAGACGTCTAGGAACTAAGTCAGACGTCTGATTTTAGGCAGGTTTCCTTCCTGATGTGAATCAAACCTAAACAAGGTTCTAGTGTATGTCTATCAGATGACATGCAGGATGTGTGGCACAAGGTCTGGACGTCTGGAAACCTATTTGTTCTCTGGAAATGGATTCCCAACAAGTCTAACAGCTATAAGATCTCTGAAGGAAGATTTTGGATCAGTCGAGGCAAAACGGTCATGTATCAGATGTCTAAGGTCCTCTATGGATGTCTGATACAAGGCTAACGGTCATTTCCTCAATGTTTACTAAGAGAGCCAACGGTCCACTAATTAGACGTCTGGCAAAGGCATCAGACATCTCCTAAGATGTCTAGACTAACGTCTAGACGTTTGATTTCATCAGATAGAACTAACCAAGTCCAGCCTAAATAATCGGACATCTGAGTCAACAATCAGACATCTTAAAAGCTTTTATCGATGTCTGAAATTCAGATTAGTCGTTTGAAAAGGTTGTCTGATCCTTATTTTGGTTTTCTAAGCTCTCTATAGAAATCCTACGTATCCTAGGGTAGTGCAAGTGTTCCTAGGTTTACTTTAAGGATCCTTTGAGGCTCTTTAACAGATATTCTAGGAAATAAAAAGAGCAAGAATATAATGACAAAAGTACATAGAAAAAGATAAATAGAAATCTATCTTATTCTTCTTGTCCTTTCATCTTCAAGCTTTCGCTCCTCGCGGAGCTCCTCCACCTCTATCCATCTCCTCCAATCCGCCATGGATTCGAGCTAGAAACCTATCTCCATTTGCAATTTGACCTGAAAATAAGGACTCAAAAGCAAATGTTAAAAGACACGTGTTTTGTTATCATCAAAATAAACGATCGTGGTGCTCTAGCACCAATAGTGACTTCTTTGGCTAGACTTTGCCTTGTTGATGGCATTAAACTCAGTAGTTGTACATATGACACAAAGCTGACCCGAGATTCATATTCAGGTGAAATGTTTCATACTCTACCCTTTCTTTCATGTCTCTTTTTCTCGATGTGGACATTGCATCAGCTAGGCATGGGGGGGTGGATTCATTTTTGAATCATTTTATCAGCTCTGTAAAATTCATGTAAATTGTATTTCTCTTCTTATATATACATTAAAAAAAATTGAATTAGGAAGGAATACATTGACATTAGGACTTTTCAATTTTAAGAAATATTACATTAGGATCTGAAAACAAAGACCCTTCAGGTCTTCGGACTTAATCAGCCTGTGTATCTACTAAAATATGGATTTGTTTTTCGAGTCCTCACCATCATAATTATAATGTAATTTGATTAAATAAGTTTTGGTGATAAGTACACGACTTATCAACCCACCTTCTGATTGGAGGGAACTTTTAGTCTAAAGCATCTACACACTTTCTTTCCACTAAATTGTTGATCGGTGATTTTAACGGAAATTGGGTAGCTAATGAACCTTCTAGGGTGATATGGCTGGCAAGTTATCGTGGGTAACAGCCCACAGGTAGGTTGTCCAGAGCCCAGTCATCAGAGCATTCTCTTCTTGCTACCTTTAGGTAAATCTTAGACCAAGGAGGCCACCTATTTAAAAAAAAAAAGGAAAGAAAAAGAAAGTCAAAAAGAAAAGAAAAAGAAAAGGCAAAAAAAAGAAGAAAACAAAGCGACACTTCGCCACACGAGTGTGGCTGGCAAGTTGTCTGTGGTAACAGCTCATCGACCGATTATCCAGAACCCAACTCAAGAAATGCAATGAAAATTCCCAAAACACTTAGGAAGAAGCGGAGAAGTAGAATAAACTGGGGAGATATACACTGGATTTACCCTTGTGTTGACCCCATAAAAATAAAAGTAGGGAGAACTCTCTTTTTAAGGTCACCTAGAGGCATAGAAACCCGAAGTCCATTCTATTTGCTGATCAACAAGTCTATCACATTCATAATAAGATGCTTAGAGCTTAGGGTTCTCATTAAATCTTGGGTGAGTTGAATGGCCATAGAAAGCCACTCTTTAACCTTAAACTCAAAAATCCAAAAAAAAATTTAGTAAAGAAGAAAAAGAGGAAAAGAAATTTTTCTTTGAATAAGGCGAGGGCTTGAGGCAGTCTGCATTTTGGTAGATACCCAGGCATTATTGTATCTTTGAAAGTTCAGATCCTACGTAAAAATTTTCTTAATGTTGAGAATAACTTATGCCCAAATAATCCAACCTAATTCTTTTATAAATAACATGTACTTTTTGCTAGGGACTAGCAAAAGATAGACATGGAGGTGTGATATAAACATGTTTATATTACATAAAATGTCTATTTATGCGTGTTCTTAAGCATAGAATTGCATTACATACTATAAATATTGCTTAGCATGCATCATCTTGCATTTTGATTAGTTTGAATAAAATGTAGGTTAATTGTCTCCTTTTTATGGTCAGGGACAGGGCGACGTTTTATCAAGGCCTCGGATCGAAGATCTAAACGTACGAATTTGATCAGAGCGACAATTGGAGTTCAACGACTCCAAGATCGCCCTAATCGGATATCTGTACTATTAGATAGAGTTCGAGGAACCCTGAAGATCAAGGGCCAAGATGGTCTTATTCTACACTTCAGACGACAAATCTGACCACACGGATGGGTTTGGATCGATGATCGCAGCCTAACGGTGAGAAAATCGATCCAATCTGATACCCTTGGCACCATCTACATCACTCAAAAGATGGACGACCAAGATGGCACCAAGTGGCACCATCTCAGCCGCCCAACTTACCGCACATGCCCGCTGAAGCTCTTCTGGCCAGTGCTTCTCCGCCATTGGATCAAGATCCAACAGCTGTGAGGTGCGCGTGCTTGAGTTGTGCGCTTGACACAAACGTGCCCGTAGCACGTTGGTTGAGCGCCTCATCCAGACAAGGCGCGAGATCAAGCCCCTGCACGCCTCAAAGTGGAGCGAGCACGCGAGTGCAAGCAACCGTGCGATGAAGATTCAAAGGCATCGCGTGGCCGATAGCACCTACATGCTATCTGACGCCCCATGTGACGCGGGATCTCACGCGCAAGGCACACGGTTCAGGTGCGGCAAGGAGAGCTCTCAGCCATCCAATCTCACGATCAGACGACCAAGATTTGATGGATGTGGGGTGTGGGTAGAGGCATGGAAGGCGAGTGGGCGTGTGAGCGTCACCCACGAAGGCCACATTCAGGCCTTTAGTGACGGATTTATCCATTGCTAAAGGTCCTGAATTAATGTTTTTCAACATGTAATGACCAAAATGCCCTCACTCCTTACAACTATAAAAGGAGACACCCTCCATATGAATTTCTCATCCCTTCCTTCTCTTCTCTCCCTCTCTAAAGCTCAAGAGAAGCTTGTCCTACAACCAGGATGCTCCTCAAGAGATAAAGTCAATTTTTCAACCCCATTTCGGAAGTGGATCCTGCGATGGCGACAACGTACTGCCTCATTCCCATTCTTCCTGCCTCAACCTCCTTCTTCCCACTCCATTCTTCGTCTTCCAGGCATCGTCTCGTCCGGCTCATCCTCTAAGCGATCATCGAGAAGGATAACTTTGCTCTCCCATTCCTTTTTCCTGCTTTCTAGAGCAAAATTTTCCTGCTTTCTAGTTATAATAGTTTTTCTGCTTTCTAATGTAATTTCTTGCTTACTTAGTTGTATAAACATTCTGAAGTATCAAGTGGATGTTTTCTCTCTTTCTCTCTCTCTCTTTCTTTGATTGTTTATAGTGCTTCATTTCTTTGTAATTACCCTGCTATTTATCAAAAACACGAAAAAAATATAATTGAGAATTTGGATCGACGTAGCCTCCCTGAGTTCGACTCGGGATTTCTATTCCGGTATAAATTTTATTTGTTGAACTGAGTTCTTTGCTATTCAAACTACAACGACAGGTTTCCAAAACCAAATTCAATAGCGTAGTACTTCTACGTTTCAACACTTCGCTATTGGAATTAGTTTTGAAAACCTGTCATTGTAGTTCGAGTAGCCAAGAAATCCATTCAACAAATAAAATTTATATCGAAAAATCTATAATGAAATCCTAGGTCGAACTCAGGAGGGCTACGTCAATCAAAATTCATAATTATATTTTTTTGTGTTTTGGTTTAAAAAGTAGAATAATCACAAGGAAATTAGTATAGACAGGAAGAGAGAGAGAGAGAACATTCACTTTATATTGCAAAATATTTTTACAACTCAGAAAGCGAGAAAAGATTACACTAGAAATCGAGAAATTATTACAACTAGAAAGCAAGAAAATTCTACTCTAGAAAGTAGGAAAAAGAATGGGAGAGAGAAGTTATCCTCCTCAACAATCGCCTGGAGGACGAGCCGGATGAGACAATTCCTGGAAGATGAGGAACGGAGCGGGAAGAAGGAGGTAGAAGTAGGAGGAATGGGAATGAGGCAGCACGTCGTCGTCATCACAAGATCTACTTCTGGAATGAGGATGAAAACTTGGTTTTAGCTCTTAAGGAGCATCCCAGGTGTGGGACAAGCTTCTCTTGAGCTTTGGAGAGGGAGAGAAGAGAAGGAAGGGATCAGAAATCTGTATGGAAGGGGTCTCCATTTATAGTTGCAAGGAGTGGGGGCATTTTGGACATTACAACTTGAAAAAATTAATTCAGGGCCTTTAGTGACAGATTTATCCATCACTAAAGGGCTGAACGTGGTCGACATGCACGCTGCTCGCATGCCTCCTTGCCTCCGCGCCCTTCAACACTCGCGAACGAGTGGGTGCGCTCAGCTGTCCGATCTCTTATCAAGAGATCAGACGGCTTAAACTGCCTACGCCCACGTCGCGTACCCGCATGTGATCACGTGTAAGCGCTGCTCGTCTGATCACGCGTGAGCGCTATCACTCGATCTCTGTTGCTGGATCTTCATCGCGTGACTCCAATCACATACCCACTCGCAGCGAATACGAGCTCAAACGTGCATCGCGCGTTCACGTAGCACACTTGACCGCTGCGCTGAGCGTGCATTTGTGTTGCTCGGAGAGTTTAGCGCACAACCAATCTCGGCCAGTGGATCTTCATCTGACGATCAAGATCAAGCGATAAATGTGCCTTTAGAAGAGGAGAGCATTGGATGAGCACTGGCATGGTGCTATCTCGACCGTTGGATGGGCATCCAACGGCTGAGATTTGTCAACTGGGTGAAGAAGTGGAGCGACGATCGGTGTTGGGTGGCTATGATGGCGCCACGTGGCACCATCTAGGCCATCCATCTTCTGAGTGTTGTAGATGGTGCCACGAGTGTTGGATTGGACCGATTTTTGTGCCGTTAGGCTACGATCGCCGATCTGAACCCATCTGTGGGTTCGGATTTGTCGTCTGAGGTGCAAATTAACATCTTCTTGGCCCTTGCTCTTTAAGGTTCCTCGGTCTCTATCTGGTGCTACGGATGTCCGATTAGGGAGGTCATGGAGTCGTTGATCTTTAATCGTCTCCCTGATCAGATCCGTACGGTTGGACCTTCGATCCGTGGCCCCGATAAAAAGTTGTGCTATCCCTAACCATAAAAAGGAGACAATTACTATCCAATTTATACAACTTGATATAAGTGAATGATTATGATGTTATGCACTATTTACAATGTCTGATGCTAATGTGACACTAAGAACATGCATTAATAGACATTTTAGGTTAATCAGATGTATGCGCATCACTCTAAGAGAGCGGATCCTAAAGAGAGAAATAGAGAAGGAGAGCCTACGCTGGTAGGGGGAGGGTTTTGCTCTTGGTGAGAACCGGATAACACTTAGCTGAATTCAGAAGCTTCCTCTACTGTGTGAAGAAAGCCAGAAAAAGAAGGGCTAGAGGAAGAAGAAGAGTTGTAGAGATAGAGAAGGAAAGTAAGAGAAGAGCACAAAGAAGAGGAAGGGCCATAACTAAAAGAAGAAAGGTAGAGAAGAGAAAGAGGAAAGAAGAAGAATAGAGAAAGGCTTGACAGTTTAAGCCATCTGATTAGTAAATCAGTCGATTGGTTTGATTGCATTTCATACATATATAGATTGAGTTCATTAACTATCATTGTAAGGAGTATTTGGTGATCTAAATAACCATTTTACTCCATTATTTTTGCAGGCTGACATTTGATCCTAGTGCTACTTTATTCTAAAATAGTTTTTGTTTACAATTTCATGGCTTTCTTGTCTTAAATTGCAATTTTGAGAACTGAATTCCATATTTCTCCCTGTGTTTGACTTCAAAACTTTTTCGAGTAATAAATTTATTTGTTTAAGTGCTATTTTGGCTATGCTACAACATGGTAATCTTAAAACACCGATTTAGCCCGCGAACATTCACTTAAACCAAATGGTTTGATTCAAGGTTGTGTGGGTTTGGGTTCAGTCTAGGGGAGTTAAAGAATTGAGGTTCTTGATGCCATTTCTGATAATAGGTCACTTCGAGTTGTTCAAAGAGGGGAGGTGACCTATATGTAGTGTAACCAAGGGGAGGGTAAGAGTTGTAATCAGATATCCTTCTTGATTGTAAACCAAGTTGTGTTGATCATATAGAGGCGAAGATCTATAATCATTATAGCTTGGAGAAGGATAGAAATCACAATCATGATGTCCAGAGTTATACCATGATCACGGAGGTCCAATATTGTATCCCCAATCCGAGTTATCCCAACTAGTAGATGGTTGATTATAGCATGGGTTAGGATAAGAATCACCATATTGGGGACAAGATGTGTCAGGAGGGTAGGAGTGGAAATGTGAGTAGGATGTGGAAGGATCCATGATGAAATGGGAGGAAGAAAAGTGCCCTGCTGTACAAATAATCAAACCTATTCTTATGTAGGGTAGCCTAAAGACCTACAGACTCTCACAACTCGTCTTGAGATGAAAAGAACGATTTGGTTTACTTCTTTCCGATCAATCCAAATAGTTAGAGGGAGGGATTATGGAGAAGGTTCTTCCCTTGGTTTTGCCTCAGGTTCTTTTGATAGCCATGGTGCGACCGATCACAGTTCGAATAAAAAACCATCATTGTTGTAGTATATGTCACAAATACAAACCATTGTCGCGTCAATTTTATTTATTTACTTAACTTTTACTGGTTTTTTCTAGGCATTCACTGGGAGGCAGTTATTAATATACATTACTCTCTAAGTCCAATATTATTCTTTAATTCCAAAAGAATTGGTTTTATGTACAAATATGAATGAATGAATTAATAATTGAAAGAATGAAACAATTTATGTACAAAAGAATGAATTAAAATGCTTGCAAACATCTATTTACAAACATGTATCAAACACTTCAATTAAATACTATATACTATCTATTTACATCTTATATTAATAATACTCAGATATATGTACCATAATAAGTGATAATATACTATACTAACTTAAGTTGACATACTAAAAATTACAGTAGCATATAATGTATGTACAACGACATATATAAGCGTCGCTAACCTTAGAAAATCTATATACAAAAACTAAGGTGAAAATAGGATCTGTATTGATGTTTATTCTATATACAGTGGCATACTTATCTATCACTAAAGGTCACAGTTATTTATATACATAAATAAGCTCAAACAATATACTATACTCTAACGTATACTTCTTATTACTTTATTTATTTACAGTATGCTATACATTTATTCTTATATATACACGTATACATATATACAGCCATTCTTCTCTCTTGTTTTTCTTTTATTCTTCTCTTCTTTAATTCGAACTTAGCCAATTCTTTGCTTCTTTCTTCCCTCCTCTTAGATGAATAAGGCATGATTGCTACTCAATCAGAAATTAGGGTTTTAAGTTGTCAGGGGATCTTTTTGAATGATACATAGCACCTTCAAGGGGTGGGAGCAGACGTCTACTGAGAGTTTCCCATTAATTAGCACATTTAATCTGATTTTATGCTCAAAAAGGGGCCCACATAGGCCCATGTACAGTGTCAGGCTCACAGCCCACACCGCACACAATGCCTCATTCGAACTAATGTCAGATCAGAGGGGTGGAATATGGTCATAAGCATGCCCAAAGCCTGATTACTGAAGAAGGTGAGGAGGAAAAGCAATATAAGCTCCCACAGGTGCTTTGCCACACACGATGTGGCGCTAAATAATGCCCTTACAGGCACTGCATCTCCAGTGCGACCGTCTTGATTTTGTGATTTTGGCCCTCGATTTGAGGGCCATAAATTAATATAATTTAAAAATAAATTATAGGGTATTAAAGTATTTACATAGGGCTACATGATTGTATATTTATTTACAAAATTAATAATGTTTACTGTATAAATAAATTAGCTAAATTTTAAAATTTATACATACTGTTAATTAGCTTTATTCCTTAATTACAGGTTAAATTAGTTAATTAATAGCCTAATTGACCTATTACAGTAGTAATATACATATTAAAGTATTTATTATAGATTTTTATTATATTTTACATGATTTATTTTGGTTTATTTACATTTAAATATGTGATCTCAGGGTGTTTTCAGATAAATTAAGTTATAAATAGCATAATATATTATAAATATAGTTAAAGTAGCTTAATTTACCTAAAATACAATAATATAAATGTACAATATAAGTTAGTTCAATTATAACTTAAATTACTAGTTTATTTTGATTTAATTTAATAACTTACTTAATAACTTAATAAATCCATTATTTATTATATATAAATAATTAATTTGTTACCGGGTTCATTATACACATAATATATAAATAAACATATATACACCGTATAATTAGTAATTACATTTATATATAGGATTTTATATATTTACTTAAGTTATAATACTTATAAGTTAATATAAGTAATGGATAATTATATAATTAAGATATGTATTATTTAAATAATTATGAATATTTAATTTACAATATATAACATATACATATATAAGTCATTTACACCTATTATACATCTATTTTACAATATATACATGTATAACTTATTATATAGCTTATATTTACAAGTATATACCTAGTATGTATGGTAATTTTGAGTATTTTCGGGGTTTTTCTTCTTTTTATCAGTTTTCTATATTTTTTAAAGAAAGGGGATGAGAAAGAAAGAAAGAGATGAGAGATAGAGAGTGTTTTTGGGGTTTTTATAGATTAGTTTCTTTTATTAAGTTAAGAGGTATACTGATCCATCGGCTGGTATGTTCTACCAAGCCAGGGGTTCAGATGACCTCAAAACTTAGTGTACACCAAGAAATATACCTAATCTTTACCAACACAGGTTTATTTTATTTTTTTGGATTTTTGAAAGCATTTTTATTTATATACAAGTTAACTCCAAAAGAGGCCTAAATGGGTATTTGAATATGAAACCTAAGGCCTAAGAATTCAATTAAAGAGCTGGAAAATGTGTTTAAACATTTAAGAACATCCAGCAAGCATGTTTCAGCATTTATGAACATGAAAACATAATTTTCTCTTTTAATTCCACTGAAATCTCATTTTGGACATATTTAAGTGTGCAATAGCTGACAATAAATCCAATGAGCTTAAACTAGCTTTTCAAACTCAATTAAAATTCATTTTCAAGTACAGGAATGCTTGTTCATGAATTATTGTACACATTACAAACATGTCAGTTATTCAAAATATCCTAATTCTAGCTCACTGCCCTATAGATTGACTTCATGTCAACCAGCTGCAACAATACAACAGCCATAGCAGCAACTGCAATTGCTGAAATTTTTGTAGCAGCACAGCAACTAAGTAAACTGCTGAAATTCAGCAGCTACTGAAGTTGCTGCTGCTAATTAGACATTCCAAAATTGCTCCGGATGTCTTAAGTAATTCTCAAAGGCTGCAGCAGTGCATCTAAAAATCAGAACAATAACTGAAGCAAAGTCTGGAACCTCAAATCAGTAGATCAGTCCCTAATTCAGTACACTCATATCCCAGATCAGACTTGAGAATGTCTAATTAGGGATCAAAAGTGTCCAAATAAGAGAATGATTCTCATGAAATTTAGGGTTGGAAAACCCTTGGAATGTAGCTGCTAATGCAGCATTTTAATTTATTGAATTGGGATTCAAAAATCACATAGTAAGCATTTTAAAATTCTGACAAGGCTTGACAAAATCATTGAAATCACTTCAAAATGTTAAACTCTATATCAAAACTCCTTGTCATCATTCTCATTTCAAATCAGGAGGAAAACCACTAATTTAACACCTTCCTAATGCTATAGACAACATGTAGGAGGTGTTAGAATCAGTCCAATAAATCCAACTTAAATCCCAATTGTCTAAAACCTTAAGGAATACTGAAAATCCCTTAAGCTAGAAATTAGAATCTCAAATCAAACAACTCAGAAATACTTGGTCGAGCCTCAGATCAACAAAATTGATTCTCCTTGGCTCTACCACTCCCTTTAAAACCAAGAAATCCCCAATTTATATCCAATCCAGACATGGCTCATCTGAGGAAAAATTCTTCATTAAGAGCATCTCCGATTCATGACCATGAACTGATTTACACAAAAATATATCAATTCTCTTGATCAAAATCCTTCAAAACTCATTCTGATCAAATCTTGCAATCTCTCCTTAAAAACAAAACTGAAATTAGATCAAGCAAACTGTTCCTTTTTAAATCAGATCAGGGGTCTTTGTGAACAAAATGACATGAGTGAGGAGACCCCTAGATGGTTTTTGAGTGCAAATCCTCATCTCAAAGCTCAAAAACAATGGGATGAGGATTTGGCTCTAGTGAGTGGGTGGATTGCGAAATAAAACACGATGAAAATTAGAACATGAAATGGGGATGTGAAGGGGGAGATTAATGATCAATGGAATGTAATGAATTCTTCTCCTTTGATCAAAATTGATCAGAGGAGGCAAGGGTGATTTCTACTCTAATCCTACTCCTAAACTACACTAACAATCATCAAACAAATCTCTAATTACTCCTACTCCTAGAAAGCAATAAATATAATCTATGAAAGCAGTAAAAATCTACTCTATGGGAGGAAGATATCTAAGGTCACCCACTGGTCGGCTGATGACGATGAATGGGGAGAGGAGACCATCAGCTGATGAAGATGTCTCAAGCCCACCACCCGATTGACTGGTGGCGATTGAATGGAGGAAGCGATGCCTGTGCTATCACTGCAAGCAGACGAACTTGGGATGAGAGGATGCTGCAGGTGTGGACGAAGAGACAACTCAAGGTGGATGAAGTGATGGCGTGCACATGAACAGTGGAGGTGTTTAAGTAGAGTGATGAGTTAATCCTCTCACCGTAGAGGTGAGGATAGGCGATTAGGTCTTGGGCGGAGGAGATTTAAGGAGAGGAATGCCTGTAATCCTAGGCCAAAAGTGGACTGTAGGATCAAATCTGGGCAAGGTGGTTATCACACGTGCCAAGTCGTGCGAACGTTCGAATCAGTAGAGCCATAGATCGAACGGATCAGCGAAAGAATGGCTACGATTGGCTGAGTTCTTCACAGTGAACAGTGATCCATAAGGAGCTCAGGTGCAACAGGAGTTCTATTGGTGAAATTGCAGGTAGGGCCCTTAGGTGAAGTGGTAGAGAGATAGCATGGAGGCCCATAAGTGATAAGGAGAGATATCAGATCAGTCCTTAAGCACTGCAAAAAGTTCCCTGCGATTTTCAAAAACATCCTTGGAGGGTTTTCTAAGGATGAAATGTGATATGTGAAGGACCTAACTGTGAATCTCTAATTTCAAGGCCCTAATGATGTCCAAATGCACCTAAGTTTTTATTGAAGCTCAATTGAACATATTAGAAGTTAATTATACTTTTGATTTGAACTTTTGAACTCATTTATGTGTTCAATTTGCAATTAGATCACCATTTAACCTTATTGAAGAGAATATCTCAATAATTGACCTAATTTTTCATTTTTAGCATAAAATTGATGTTTTAGGTCTTTTTCTCTATTTCTCACACTTAACCCCTTTTTCATGTTAATTTAATAGTGTTTAACCTAGTTTCTAGCTTAACTTAGGTGATTTATCTATGATGAGTCACAACTCATCATACCCCCATGCTTAGGTATTGTTAGTCCTTTAGCAAACAACTCATTAAACTGCATAGCAGTTTAAGTATCAGCAAGGAAAGTGTGATGTGATATCTTTTATTCTTTTCTTTTTCTCAAAAAGTTAAGTGCTTAAAGATGATCATTAAGCTGAAAGATTGTCCAATAAACCAACTATGTTTTTGTGTGGACATTGTGAGAACCTGTTGCATAGGAAGATTGACCAGAACTTAACACTGATATGACATAGACCATCTCTCGACTAACAAAGACTCTTGATATTTAAACCTTACAATCGAATTCCAGGACTCAGGGGGTTTTACAGAGACTTAGAATGCTAAGAGTTTTGGTTGTGCCTAGTGATGGGTCAGAACAAACATGGTGAATTTTGAAACTCAATCTCGAGGTTTCACTTCTTCCTAAGTTCAGGTTGGCCCTAGCTTCAGCTCATGTTTTCGGATTGATTCTCAAGAAATGAGGAATGCTTAAACCCAACTCTTATTGCATTTGTGGCTCAAAGAATTTTTGGTGGCACAGGGTATTTGTATAGAATCCTGAAAACATTTTTGGTGGAATTTTGTATTTACAGGACTTGGAGAACATACTTGACTTATTCTAAAGAATTTCTTTTTGAAACTTTTTTTCTCACATAAATGTCATTATGTCTCTGACAACTTTATTTGGTAGAGCACACTTATTTGGTGGGTGAGTTCTTTGGTGGAAAGAGCTTCTCCTAGACACAAAACTAAAGACTAGGACAAAGAGTCTACATGCACACACAGGTAAGGACTCCACCTTCCTGAATGAACACTAGGGTTGAATTTCAAATTCACAAGGTCTTTCTCAACACTATGTAGTGTAAACCAAGGTTACTTAGACTGTTAAGTCAAAGCAAACCAGTGAATCCTGTACTGGTGACTTAAGTACAACAATACATCCTAAAGTTAGGAGAGATCCTGGCCTATCTTGTGAAAGCTTGAAGTGTATTAAGGCAAAGCCTGAGCGAATCAAGCTACAGTGGCCTAGAAAGTCTAACCAACAAAGGTTGAATGTCCATAAACACTTATTCTATTTTTGTTTTCAACTAGAAGATCATAGTTAAACACTTGTATTTCTTTTCATGTCTTTTCTCTCAGAATTTTATTATGGAGTTCTCCCTCAACAATAAAGTTCATATCCCTTATTGTATTTTTGGAACTTTTGTGCTTTTTCATTTTTTTCTATTTTTGGCTTTGTAATTTTTTTTCTTCAAAATTTTCAAAATTTTTCAATCAATTTTTTTGTGGTAATTTTGATAATACTAACTATGTACACTAAGTGTCTATGTCTATAATTGCATTTCAATAAATGATTCACCATTTACACCCCCAATGCTTAAATGATGCAATATCCTCATTGAATGAATAGGATGGATGCAAATGCATGTTATGCTCTTCACTATCTTACGTTGGGTGATGAAAGAAAGTCAGAATGAGGAGAAAAAAATCTCTGTGCAGATGATTTCAAGTTTGATACAAGATCAAAGTGGAAAGTCAAGCTAAGAAGTGAAATGCCTGACATATGTGACAATTAGTGTATGCTTGAAATGCAAGGGTAGTGATGTAAATACATTTACACTACTTAAAATGTCTATTTATGCATGTTCTTAAGCATAGGATTGCATTTCATGATATAAACATTTCATTACATGCATCATCTTGCATTTAGAGTAGTTTGAATAAAATGGAGGTTAATTGTCTCCTTTTATGTGCTTGGATAGGGTAAACATTTTATAGGTGCCTCGGATCAAAGATCCAACCGTATGGATGTGATTAGGGCAACGATTGGAGTTCAACGACTCCAAGATCGCCCTAATCAGGCATCCGTAGCATCAGATAGTGACCCGGGAACCCTAGAAGATCAAGGGCCAGGATGGTGTAAATCCACACTTTAGATGATAAATCCGACTGCACGGATGAATTCGAATCGACGATCGCAGCCCAACGACACAAAAATCGAGTTAATCCGACATCCATGGCACCATCTACAACTTCCAGAAGATGGACGGCCAAGATAGCACCACGTGGTGCCATCTCAGCTGCCCAAATGGCCGCTTGCATCTTGTGAAGGCCCCGCATCCGCTTGCTCTCCGCCGTTGGATCTTAATCCAACGGCTGTGGGCACTCGTGCTTAAAAGCGTCCTCTCGACCATCCTCGCCCCATAGCGTAGTGGTTGAGCGCACTATCGCGAGCGCCAGGCGCGGGTTCGAGCCGTGGCGAGGAGCGGCAGGCACGGGCGATTGGGCGCAGGTGGAGCGTCAGATGGAGATCAGACGGCCGCGCTTGCCCTATAGCGTCGACGTGTGATTGGACGCACAATCGAATGCGTAATCAGATGCGCGGGCGGGCGCGCAACGCAGCGAGCGGAGACGCATCTTAAGCCATCCGATCTCGCGATCGGACGGCTGAAAAGCGGTGAACGTGCACAAGCCGTTGAGCACGCGAGCAGGCGAGGAGGCGCGCGCGAGCTGGCCACGACACCCACGTTGAAGGCTTTAGTGACGAATTTATCCGTCACTAAAGACCCCTCTTTTATTATTTTGATGTTGTAATGTCCATTTTGCCCCCACTCCTTGCAACTATAACAGGAGACCCCCTCCATACGAAATTCTCATCCCTTCTTTCTCCTCTCTACCCCTGTAAAGCACAAGAGAAGCTTGTCCCACACCCGGGATGCTTCTTGCGAGATAAAGTCCAATTTCCGTTCTCCTTCGGAAGTGGATCCCACGACGATGACGGCATGCTGCTTCATTCCCGTTCTTCTGCTTCGTCCTCCTTCGTCCTGCTTCGTTCTCCTTCGTCCAGGCGTCCTCCCGTCTGGCTCGTCCTCCAAGCAATCGTCGAGGAGGATTTCTCTCTCCCTATTCTTTTTACTGCTTTCTAGTATAGATTTACTACTTTCTAGATTAATCTACTCGTCCTCCAAGTGACCGTCGAGGAGGACATTTCTCCCTCCATTCTTTTAATGCTTTCTAGAGTAAATTTATCGCTTTCTAGTGTAATTGTTTTATGCATTCTAATTGTAATGAACAGTCTCTTCTATGATAAATTCTTTGTTTATTCTACATCTCATTTTGATTTCCATGTGTAATACTCTCTCTCTCTTACCCTCTCTTTCTCTCTTTTATTAATTGTAAATAATTAGATAGTTTAAATTGAATTACTTCGTGACAAATAAAAAGAAACGCGAAGTTTTTAAATCAAACGTAAGCCTCCCTGTGTTCGACCCGGAATTTTCATTTCGGTATAAATTTTATTTGTTGAACACAAATTCTTCGCTTTCGAACTACAACGACAGGTTTTCCAAAACCAAACACGTAAGCGTAGCGATTTGCAAAAAAAAAACATTTCAACAGGTAGACACCTAATGCAAGAAAGGTGAAAGCAAGAAACATGAAAACAACTATATACAAGGATAGGTTTACTAAGTTTAAAGCCTTCTGCTAGGCGTAAACCCAGTGGATGTGTCGATAAAAGCAGGTTCAAGAAGTTGGAGCGCAATGGTAGAATTGACAAGTCTGAGATCATGTGGCTCAATAAAAGGTTTTAGTCTTTGTCTATTGACAGTGAAAGGTTCAGATTTGTCAATCTCAGTGATCTCAATGGCTCCATTAGTCAAAATGAATCAGAATCAGATACTTGGTACAAGGCCCAAGTAGAAAGTGGGTATCAAATCAGAGATACTTGGCTCAAGGTCCAAGTAGACAAACATAATCATCTTAGAATTACTTGTCTCAAGGTCCAAGTAAAGAAACAATGTACTCAAAAGAATCAATAGCTTCCACCTCTTCAATCAGTTAATGCAGAGGCAAGATGAAGAGGATGAATTTGGGTTGGGAAAAAGAGGTGGTTACTGATCTAAGTAAGGTGTGGATGGATTAGGATTGTGTAAGGCTTGTGATATGGCATGTGCTTGGCCCTGGGAAGGTCTATGTTGGACATACCTCTAGGAAGGTGTGTTCCTTGGATTGGGTTCTGCTTGAGATGGGAGTGAATGTGGTTGATGGGTTTCCATCAAGTGTGATAGCTAGGCTCTCATTTCAGCTAGTGCAGCATCTTGTCTCTACTGCATAGCAAGATTTTGCTGTTGCATGTCAGCAAGAGCTCTCATGATAGACCCCAACTGGTCATCTCGATGATTGTGCAGCAATCATAGGTCTTAATTAACCTAAATTAGGCTAGGACTTAGCATAAGTTAGGGTAGTTCATGCATGCATAAGCATTATTTGCATGCTTACCGATTTCTTTTAGTTATGCATAAAATAATGCTATAATGTACTGATTAGGTGCGTTATATTAATTGCAGGTAATAAGCTGATCAGAAGGTAGATCTGAAGTTGGATCTAAAGTTGAATCAGAATAATAAAGGATAACTGCTGTTGCGGCAAAGTTGGAGCAGAAGACCTAGAATAAGATGTAGTAGACAATAATGTAAGGGGTTGATGTATGCTATTCTATTTAAGTAGAAATAAAGTAGTAAAATATGAAGAACTTAGGACCATCCTAGCCCTAGGATAGCTTAGAAACTTCCCCAAGACTTAGCCACCCTTAGATTAGGTCACCACACCCTAAGAAACCTTAAAACCCTAATTCCAACCTCTATTTTCACATCTAGATGAGTTATAGGACGTCCAGAACCCTTTGCCAACTCCCGCACACCTTAAACCCACTTCTGTAGTATTATTGGATGTCCAAACACTTGGTCAGACGTCCAACTTCTGCAGAATACCCAAGATAGAACCTAGAATCCCTCCTGACTTTGATTGGATGTCCAGACAATAAATCTAGACTTCTATTTTTTATTATAGGACGTCTGATACTGTCCTACAGTTCCTATTTTGGAATTCAAGCCTTAATCTTAGATCTCTAGCCCCTTAAACCCAATTCTACGCCCATAGGAACCTAAATTAAGGTGACCTAACCCTAGTACATCACCTCTAGACCTCCCAAAGGACCAAATTAGGTCCTCACTAAACCTAATTGACTTGGATCTTAGTTAATTCCAATAGCCTATTCAATTGGACTCATTGAGTCCAATTGAGCCCTGATCTCAGCACACACTATCCAATTGGATTCAGTGAGAGTCCAATTGACCTAGACGTAACTTAATTGAGTTATTTTACTCTCAATTAAGTTCTCACACATCCAATTTAACTTGTATTAAGTTTAATTGCACTTTACCTTAGTGAATTAGGGTTTACAGCCCTATTTTGAGACCTACCTTGACCTAAACCAACTAGAACCTAACCTAATCAACCTAGCCACCTAAGTTTCGACCCACACACACCATACACATGAAATACCTAGCCTAGAGTTCTCTAGAACTCTACCATGTGTTGTTTCCTTGGTTGCTAAAATTAGCAACCAAGAGCCATTCAATTTTTAGATCCACATTTGGTGGATCTAAAAACCACCATCCGTCCTCTCTCTCTCACTCTCTCGTGAGCTCCCACCATAGGCCTCTCTAGAGAATTCCATAATTCTCTAGAGAGCCTCCCTTAGGTCTATAAAAAGACCTAAGGGGTGGCCATTTGCACCCATCCATCTCTTGGCATTATTCACTTCCATTTAGGTTATCTACATTCACTTCCACTCCACCTCCACGAGTTGCTCACCATGGCTACCACCATCTCCACGCCAGGATGCTGGATCATCTCTCCAACCTCTCTCTAAGGGCCGGCCTAAGCACCATTGGCCGCCCCTCCTCCTCTCAACCATTAAAAGGCCATCGGAGCCCACCTCCAAATGCCCTTATTTCTGCTAGATTAGTAGCTTAATTCTCCATAGTTTACATACTTTTATTACTGCTTAGTAGTGTAGCTCTTTATTCTCACCCAATGATGCATGCAAAATCCCCCCATTGATTCATGTATGCGATCATTTTCTGTTAGCTTGATTTATGTTTTCAAGCTTTCCTCTATCAGCATTCCACTAGTTTCATGTTGCAAGCACCATGATGACTGAATGAAAGATCTTTTCTTCTATATATATATATGTCTATGTGTTGAGAATCACCATGAGCTTATTGCAATATATTTTGTGTGATTAAAGTTGCCTGCTTTTAATTTCTGATATTCTGGCAACTAAGCATGTCATGCATAAATACGTAATAACTATAAACCGCTATGCGATTTTAAGCAAGTAGAGAGGAAAAGATCGATTTCAGATTTGCGTAAACGCCTCCCAGAGACGAACAACCGAGACTCAAAGTCTCATTATCTTTAGAAATTATTTTTGACAAGCATTTAACGTTACTATACTATGATTTCCGACGACTTTAACATGCACGAAAACGGCTTCTATCAAATGGCACCGTTGCCGAGGAGGCAACGTCATTTTTTGATTTCGATCTCTTGAATTATTATTGATAAATCTTCCTCTGCTTGTCTTTTGATGTGCAGGAAAAATAAGAAAAAAATAGGATCTACGCACACAACGAGCACGGAAAAAATTCCAGGTGCACGTCATATCTTCCTTAGTCTAGTTTTTTTTTCAATCCTAGGTTAGATTTCCTTATAACAAATTTCATTTTACAAAAAATAAAAAAAAGGCCTATTTATTTTCGTGAAAAAAAAAAAAATCAAAGAAAAAAAAATATAGGTAGTTAGATTAGGTTTCTTTTTGAATCCCAGGTTAGTTTTGAAAAAGCAAAAAAAAGAAAAGAAATGTTTTTGAAAATCCTTTGAAAAAAAATCTTCCTGAAAAAAAAAATTTTGAAAATTTTTTTAAGAAAAAATACATATATCTTTTAGTAGAAAGTTTGAATTTTAAACTCAAACACCTTTTAAAAGCTTTTTCACCATTCCCTAATTTTCGGCCAGATTTCAAAGTCCATTTTAAAAATACAATTGTCAAAAAATTAATGAGCAAACAATTCTGAAATTCGGGTTAATCTTCATTTTAAAACCACCTTTCGAACGACACCATTCATTTGAATAAATTCCAAGTAAAAAATTTTTAAGAATTGCGAAGTGTAAGGGGGTCAGATTGACCCAGATTTGAGATTTTTCAAAATTCAAAAAGAAATTCTGAGCAATCCACGAATTTATTTTGACTAAAAATGGTGGGGTTTGAAATATGATCTTATTTACTTTAATTTCCATATTTTTCCTGAATTTTTGAAAAATATTTGATATTGTTTCAATTTGAAAAACTGACAAGGAGTCAAAATTCCAAATCTGACCCCTTGATATTTAAAAATCTCTATAAATTCAGTTGAAACATTAAAAATTACAAAAAAATATTCTCCGAAAAGATAATTAAAAAAGGAATCTACTTGCCTAATTTCAATTTAAATGGATTCCAAGTTTGCTTAGAGAACTAGTTTTATTCTTGTGGTCTGCTGAAGAACAAAACAAAAAAAAACCTAGAATTGCATGAATCCTAGGTTACATCTTTAGGGTTACAATCTAGAGAACAAATTTGGGCTAGACTAGACTTAATCAAGTCTAGTGCTTAGTTGGTGAGCTTGGTCACCTTGTGGGACACTCACCACAAACCCCAACTGAAGAAAAATGGGCTAAAAATCAATTCTAAAGTACAAAATCAACCCGAATTCATCGTCATACTACTGGGTGCTTTCAACCTCTTGGCTGGGCTAGCTTGAGAGGCGGGAATCACTTTCAATCGGTTGTAAGATGAATTTTTCTTCAGGAATTCGAACTTAGAACGAAAAATCTGATCACTTATCATAAGGACCATCTGATTGATAGGGCCTTAGCCTTGTTTGGCTTGGCTACACTAACCCAGGGGTTGGGTGGTGTATGCAAGGAAGGAGGTCGCTTAGACCTCAATTGGTTGGACCTTGGGAGCCACTCCCAAGGAGGCAAGTCACCTCGCCAGGACCATCTTCTCCCCCTACTTCTACTCCCTTAGCCTCAATGGCTAATCCTGGACCTAAACCTAGATCGGGTCAGGACGTTGGTAATCTGGACTCGATGGCTCATCTGGAGGCCTGGGTTGTTGAATCTGAGGAGCGGCATTAGTAGAATATGGACTGTATTTTGACGATGCTTGAAAGAATGCAACATCCACTGTGAGGAGAACAACTTTGGGATTTCTATGATCCATTCGCACCGATTGTCGCACCCTTAGTCAGGATTCCCATAGGTGGAGACGCATTTGAGCTCAAGCCCAATGTGATCGATTTGATTAGCACTCACTTTTATGGAAACTCAAGCGAAGATTCATTCCAGCACTTAGAGGACCTAAGTTGACTCGCTGAAACAATTCGACCTAGGAATATTGATCTTGGGATTTTTTTGTTGAAGCTTTTACAATTTTCTCTGAGGGACAAAGCTTCATACTGGTTCAAGACCATTGGGAAGCTGATTGGAACCTGGTCGGAATTACGACGTGAATTCCTGCAAAAGTTCTTCCCAATCGGTCGGACAAACGTGATGAGGCATGCAAGCACGACCTTCTCCTAAGGAGCTAAGGAGAAGTTGCATGAAGCCTGGGACCGATTTCACTACCTTCTCCAAAAATGCCCAAACCATGGTATACCTAGATGGCAACTAGCTAAGATCTTTTACCATGGGCTGGATGACACATATTGGTATCTGGCCGATGCATCTAGTGGCAGGAATTTCCTTGAGAAAGACAAGAATAACGCATTTGAGTTGTTCGAATCTTTGGTGGAGAACTAGATGAATGCCACATCCATGAACTAGTTGCAGCGGCCTGGTCAGTAGTGGGTTGGTGTCCATGAGGCTCACACCGAGTCTACTCGAGCCGACTTGGGTATCATCGTCAAGCAGCTGGGTAGAATAAACCTAATTGAGATGATTGACCAAATTAGTCAGGGTCAATCTGACCTAAACTCTGCTGCTCCAAGACCCTCCTATGCACCCTGAGCCCCCTGCTCGAGTTAATCTACTCACTCGGGATGCATCTTATTTATGAGATCCTACATATTAGGACCCCATAAACAATCCCGATTTGGCACCATATGACCAGGGTTTCGCACCACCCGCAGACTATAATATGTATCCCGTTGATGAATTTACATCTCAGACGTCTTCGACCTACGAGGATGTCAGTGCTATTCAAGGATACGAGCGTAATAACCAGTATTCAGAGACGTGTAACCTTGGTTGGCGCAAGCATCCGAACTTCTCTTGGTCTAGTAACTCATAGAGACGACATCAAGATCCACACTACCAGACCAGGCAATACGGGAATGCGCAAAACACATACCCTAGGTAGCAGTCAGTCCTGTCTTAGCAGCAGCAACCCCGTTCTATATACCAGCCACTGCACCAAGCTGCCAGTCACCCTTCAAAGTGGGCTGACCCTTTAGAGGCACTGAAAGAAGAGCTGCAAGAATCAATGAGGAAATCTACATAGGATAGCTTGCAGATAATGAAGGCGATGGTTGACTAGATACAGACAATACAGAACATTCAAAACCAGCTGCTATAGGAGCATAGGACTTAGGGAGCCTTGCCCTCCCAACCTGTCCCGAACCCTCGGTATGTGCAGAACCAAGGCACCCTGCCTAGGTTTCAGGCACCGTAGGGACAGGCACACGCCATATTGCAGCTGCCCCCTGTACCACCTGGTTATGCTCAAGGCCAACCGCCTTTGATGCAGAACCCCACATACTCTGCCCCTTCCGCTCCCCCACCACATCATGGATAGCAAGATGATGCAAATGCTGTCCCATTAAGGTGTGGAAGGAAGACATTAGACCCACAACATAGGCAGGCGGGTCTTGATTTTTCTCACCCTTTGCTGCAGGCGAGTTTGACTCCCTCTTTATCTCAGGAGCCACCTACAGTAGATAAGGGTAAGAGGCCACTTGACCCTGAGATTCCTGTCCCTTTTCCTGAATCTCTAACATGAAATATAGTGCGTAAAAAGGACACAAGGAATTTTGAGGACCTGAAGTCAATGTTCAAGGAAGTACATATTGAGGTCCCCCTCCTCAAGGCAATAGATCACATCCCCACTATTGCTAGGTTCTTCAAGGACTATTGTACCCCAAAGCGACAGCCTAGAATTGGATGACAAACGGTACTATCAAAAGAAGCTAGCACCGTGATTCTAGCCGACTTGCCATCAAGAAAGAATGACCCTGGTACCCCACTTATATCCTACTTCTTGCAGGATTCTCCATTTGATTGGGCCCTTCTAGATCTAGGTTCGTCCATCAACCTAACTCCCACTACTGTATTTGATCGATTCCTATTTGGGGAGTTAAAGCCTACCTCAGCCATGATTCAGCTGGCTGATAGATCAGTAAAAACACCAAGGGGGTGGTTGAGAACGTGATCGTAAAAGTTCGCGGATTCTGCTTTCCTGCAGACCTTTTTGTTCTCGATATGGAAGTTCCTCCTAATCTCCTAGATGCACCAATCATTTTGGGTCACCCATTTCTAGCGACAGCCCGAGCAAACATTGATTGTGCATCCGGGTGCATGGAGATAGCCCTAGGTAATGAGCGACTATGACTTGACATATTCAGGGCATCAAGGAATTTTGACTGTGATCACATAGTGGAGGATGGTGAAGACGAAGATTCGGCATACTGTGGTAACATTGGGCTCCTTTGTGATGACCCAATGTCTCATTCGTCTGCACTATCAGGGTTCTTGGACCTTGATCCACATGGGACCGAGACCACTGCACTGCACATATCTCCCCAAGGATCCGATTATTTAGGGTGTGTTTCTGACCACAGCACCCCTGACTCTAGCTATCCTAATCCGCACACTACTGAATCGCCCCTGTTGTTGCAGGAAGATGTGACCACAGCTAACGGGTTTCCCGTTAACACAGTCACAACCAATTATCTCATAGGAAGAGAATCAGTGAGAATTCACGTGCATACAGATCAGTAGATTCCCCCCTTCGAGTTTGCACCTCCTATCCCCATTTCTGACTCTGACCCACCTGTGATTGAATTGAAGCCCTTACCTGACTCACTTAAGTATGTGTTCTTAGGTGAAAGTGAGACATACCCGGTTATTATTAGTGCCCACTTAACCCAAGAACAGGAGCATTAATTGATTTCTACGCTACAAGACCACAGGGCTGCTATAGGGTGGAGCATTGCTGATCTCCGTGGTATTCGCCCCTCGTATTGCACTCATCACATTTACACGGATGAGGGGGTGAAACCTTCGAGACAACCTCAAAGAAGGCTAAACCCAAACATGCTAGAGGTTGTTAAGAAGGAGATCATCAAATGGCTGGATGCAGGTATTGTATACCCAATCTCTGATAGCCAATGGGTGAGTCCGATCCAGATAGTGCCAAAGAAAGCAGGACTCACCGTAGTGAAAAATGGTAAAGGCGAATCCATCCCAACCTACACTGCGACATCTTGGCGGGTCTGCATCCACTATAGGAAACTGAACATGGCTACCCAGAAGGATCACTTTCCTTTGCCTTTCATTGATCAGATCTTGGAACGGTTAGCCGGATGCAGTTTCTTTTGCTTTCTAGATGGATACTCCAGGTATAATCAAGTAGCGATTAGCCCAGAAGATCAAGACAAGACCACATTCACATGCCCCTTTGGAACATGCGCTTTCAAGCAGGTGCCCTTTGGCCTCTGCAATGGACCAGCAACATTTTAGCGTTGTATGATGGTCATCTTCTATGACATGATTGGGGACTATGTGGAGGTGTTCATGGATGACTTCTCCATTTTCGGAGATGATTTTGCATCTTGTCTTGATAACCTCACCAAAATCCTGAAACGGTGTATTGAGGTAAACCTAGTACTATCTTGGGAGAAAAGCCATTTCATGGTGAGGGATGGCATAGTACTAGGGCATAGGATCTCTAAAAATGGACTCGAGGTCGATCGAGTTAAATCTGAGATTATTTCCTACTTATCGCCACCTAGCTCGGTCAAGTAGATCAGATCATTCTTGGGTCACATCGGCTTCTATTAGAGATTTATACGCGATTTCTCAAAAATTGCACGACCTTTGATGAATCTCCTTATTGCCGATGCCCTATTTGAATTTGACACCTCGTATCTCAGCACCTTCGAGACTTTTTGAAGCACTATCTCTGATTCCCCGATTCTCTAACCACCTAACTGGTCGCTTGATTTTGAGATGATGTGTGACGCTTCTGATTTTGCCGTCAGTGTTGTTTTAGGCCAGCGTCGGGAAAAGCAACCTTTTGTCATATAGTATGCTAGCAAGACTCTGAATGAGGCTCAGCGCAGTTATACTATCACCAAAAAAGAATTGTTAGCAATAGTATTCAGGTTGGAGAAATTTTGATCCTATTTGTTACGGTCCAAAGTCATCATCTTCACTGACCACTCCGCCCTCCGGCATTTGTTTGCAAAGAAGGATGCCAAACCCCAACTCAATAGATGGATCCTTCTATTGCAATAATTTGATATTGAAATATGTGACAAAGCCATAAAGCAGAATGTTGTGGCGGATCACCTATCCAGACTGAACCCAGCCCACATTCCTTTTTCCCTACCTATCCACGACCAATTTCCGGATGAATCCCTTTCAGCAATTTACTCTGTTGAGTTCCCTTGGTATGTGGATATCGCGAACTATCTTGCCGCAGGCAAGATTCCCACGAACCAATCCAAGGACCAAAAACTCAAATTCACCGCGGAGGCCAAATACTACCTCTGGGATGACCCACTGCTCTTCCACATTGGAGCAGATAAGATTATTCGAAGATGCATCCCAGATTCTGATATCCCCAGTGTGTTATGTTTTCACCACAATGATGCTTGTGGTGGTCATTTCTTGGGACGAAAAACCGCTACAAAAATTTTGCAATCGAGATTTTTCTAGCTAACCATTTTCAGAGATACACACGAATATGCCCAACACTGCAAACGATGCCAGTCGGTTTGTTCTATGACCAGGAGAGACATGATGCCACTCCAGCCCATCATGGTTGTAGAAGTGTTCGACGTCTAGGGCATCGATTTTATGGGCCCTTGTTCGAACTCGCATGGCTTCAAGTATATATTATTAGCCATTGACTATGTCTCGAAGTGGGTCGAGGCCATCCCAGCGAGACGGGCTGATCATAAGACCGTCATTTCTTTCGTACGGCAATACATCTTCACGAGATTCAGAATACCCCACACTCTGATTAGCGAAAGGGGAAGCCACTTCATCCACTCCCACTTCAGGACATTATTAAAGAAATACGGGGTACATCACCGTATAGCCACCCCGTATCACCCGCAGACCAATGGGCAGGTTGAAGTGTCTAACCGTCAGATCAAGCTGATTCTCCAAAAGACAGTTAGACCAGACAAGAAGGACAGGTCCGATAAATTAATTGATGCACTCTAGGCATATCGGACTGCATACAAGGCCCCACTCGGAATGTCACCATATCGTATGGTATATGGCAAGGCCTGTCACCTTCCTGTAGAGCTGGAACACCGCGCCTTTTGGGCGGTGCGAAAATGTAACCTTGACCTTGATGCAGGAGGTCAAGAATGGAAACTCCAGCTCAGCGAATTAGAAGAGATCTGATGGGAGGCCTACAAGAATGCATTGATATACAATGACATGACCAACGCCTTTCATGACTGCCACATCTGGAGGAAAGCATTCACACCCAACCAGCAAGTCTAGTTATTCTATTCACGATTAAAACTTTTCACAGGGTAGCTCAAGTCCAAGTGGACTGGCCCATATGTTGTGATTCACCCATATCCTAATGGGGCAGTCCAGATCAGGGACCCAAAATCTCGGCATATATCTACTGTAAATGGCCAGTGCCTCAGGCCATTTTTGGCCCAAGAACCTCCTCCAACTGACAAGATCATTCATCCTATTAAGGATGTGTGATTGAGTTTTTGCCTAGCTGGAGGCGTTAAACTCAGCATGTACTCTACATCCATTACCCTATACATAACCATTTTTATACATAGCATATTTTTTTCTTTTAAGCATATTTCTCTTGCATATTGCATACTGTCAAGTTGGTCAATGCTGAATGTTAAACTTCAGGAGCAATTCCAGGTGATTGCTACCCATCTACTCCATGCTGTATTTATTTTCTTTTACATTCATGCATGAGGACATGCAAGAACTTAGGCATGGGCAGGTAGATATGACAAAACTGAAAATTTTTCTACCAACATTTAGGAAAACCTCAGAGCTGCATGTCAAATGTACTTTAGGACCCTAAATAAAAGAACAACCGACTCCACCTTCAATGCTCGCATTGGAGCTAAAAATCATCCACAATAGCCACTTTTGACTCACCCTCTCACCTTTTGTTCTAAATCTAGGGTCAAGCTAAATGTAACTCGAAAGGGAAAATTTCATGAAGTATGAATACAAGAGGTTACCTGTTTATAGCATTTATACATATTGCATTCATGAATAAGATTATTTTATTAAGAGAATGCATTAGGGATTTTATCCTCTAGTTGATCCCTGTAATCTGGAATCCAGTACAACTTTTCACACACACGTAGAATTTGCAATGGATTCACGGTGAAGGCTGATAAATGTCTTTAGTCTGTCGAGAAGGAGCAGTGCTTCTTCCCTGGACCCCTGGATAGTGTTTTGGGAGTCAATTAGATTTTCTTCCAAAAATCCACCAAATAGTGTGAGATGAGAATAGAGAGTACTGTTGTTCTAAGATTAGTACAAGGAATTCGAAGTCCTAGATAATTAGGTGATGATACTATGAGATTAGACATAGTTTTCGCTCTCGGCTCCTACGTATACATTTTACAAGAAATTTTAAGAGCCACCAAAAAAGGCAAATACACGAAGAGCGAGTTTTCATAAAACTAGGGTAAGGTGGATGGTTACGACCATTCTTTATGGAATCCTCGGCTGAAGGAGCGTATTGATGTCAAGGTCAGAAATACATCGTCCTATCCATCTCTCTCGGTGCTGTGAGTAGGCACTTCCACAAAATAAGCCACCGAATGTCTCTTGAGTACCACCAATCCCTAATAATGCCTCCTCAATAAAGTTCATGGATGTGTGCTAGTCATGTATATGCTGAAAAAAAAAATGATGAAAAAGAAAAGAACTGAAAAAGAGAAAAAATTAGAAAAAGAAGAAAAAGCAAAGAAAAAAAGAGTGAATATGTAGTGTTTATTTCAGCTGCATTGAAGCAATACCACCAAAAAAATTTGAGATCCACCAAATATGGCCTTAACCTATTTTTCTATGTTTTTGATCACCTGAATACTGGCTGAGGAATTCCAACTTAGTGTTAGGGTTATAGGAACTCAATTAAAGTGTTAATGCCAAGTGAGACAACCAAATATAGGTCATATATGTGAATCTGGTGAGATTGTGAGCTCTAAGAAAAAGAAAGAAAAGAAAAGAAATAGAAAAAGAGAAAGAGAGAATGAATACAAAGGAACCAGAAGAGAGCATAGTTTTTCTCGTCTTTCTCTAAGTTGAGTTACATAATCTGGGAATCTAAATTCTGCAGTATTAATCACTATATAGAACCAAGTGAGAGTGAGCCACAAAATAAACATCCATATCCCTCAGACATCCTCTACCCAAGCTTAAAGCTGGGGTGGAATTCATATAATATCTTGAATACCCCAAGGGAAGAAGTCTGCCTATCCTGCTAGAATTTTTACTAGGGGTCAAGTATAGGCTTTAGAGGTGAATTAGTTTTTCACTCGAATCCATTGGAAAAGCTACATAGCTACACTTTCACGATTGTCTGGATTTCTAGAGCATAGGATGAAAACAAAAAGGAGAAAAATCTCTAGGCATACACTTGATAAAATAATCAATCCCTTAGGGACCCTTACGTAAATAATTTAGTTTTGCATTTGCTAGGGACTATCAAGATTTAGGCATGGGGGTATGATTGCGCAGCAATCATAGGTCTTAATTGACCTAAATTCGGCAAAGACTTAACATAAGTTAGGGTAGTTCATTCATGCATAAGAGTTATTTGCATCCTTACTGCTTTCTTTTAGCTATGTATAAAATAATGCTATAATGTACTAATTAGGTACATTATGTCAATTGCAGGTAATAAGCTAATCAGAAGGTGGATCTGAAGCTGGATCTAAAGCTAGATTAGAAGAACAAAGGATAACTGGTGTTGCAGCAAAGTTTGAGTAGAAGACCTAGAATAAGATGCAGTAGATAATAATGTAAGGGGTTGAGGTATGCTATTCTATTTAAGTAGGAATAAAGTAGTAAAATATGAAGAACTTAGGACCATCCTCGCCCTAGGATAGCCTAGAAGCTTCCCTAAGCCTTAGCCACCCTTAGATTAGGTCACCACACACTAGGAAATCTTAAAACCCTAATTCCAACTTCTATCTGGACGTCCAGATGAGTTATAGGACGTCCAAAACCCTTAGCCAACTCCCGCACACCTTAAACCCACGTCTGCAGTGTTATTGGATGTCAAGACACTTAGTCAGACGTCCAATTTCTGCAGAATACCCAAGATAGAACCTAGAATCCCTCCTGACTCTGATTGGACGTCCAGACAATAAGTCTGGACTTCTGATTTTTCATTATAAGACATCTGATACTGTCCTCCAGTTCCTATTTTGGAATTCAAGCCTTGATCTTAGATCTCTAGCCCCCTAAACTCAATTCTAACCCCATAGGAACCTAAATTAAGTTTCCCCAACCCTAGTACATCACCTCTAGACCTCCCTAAGGACCTAATTAGATTCTCACTAAACCTAATTGACTTGAATCTTAGCCAATTCCATCAGCCTATTCAATTGGACTCATTGAGTCCAATTAAGCCCTGATCTCAGCACACACTATCCAATTGGACTCAGTGAGAGTCCAATTGACCTAGACCTGACTTAATTGAGTTATTTTACTCTCCATTAAGTTTTCACACACCCAATTAAGCTTGTATTAAGTTTAATTGCACTTTACTTTAGTGAATTACGGTTTACAACCCTATTTTGACACCTACCTTGACCTAAACCCACTAGAACCTAACCTAATCAACCTAGCCACCTTAGTTTCAACCCACACACACCCACACACACCATACACACAAAAATACCTAGCCTAGAGTTCTCTAGGACTCTCTACCATGTGTTGTTGACTTGGTTGCTAAAATTACCAACCAAGAGCCATTCAATTTTTAGATCCACATTTGGTGGATCTAAAAGCCACCATCCATCCTCTCCCTCTCAATCTCCCATGAGATCCCACCATAGGCCTCTCTAGAGAATTCCATAATTCTCTAGAGAGCTTCCCTTAGGTCGACAAAAAGACCTAAGGGGTGCCATTTGCACCCATCCATCTCTTGGCACTCTTCACTTCCATTTAGATTAGCTACATTCACCTCCACTCCACCTCCATGAGTTGCTCACCATGGCTACCACCATCTCCATGCCAGGATGCTAAATCACCTCTCTACCCTCTCTCCAAGGGCCTACCAGAGCACCATTGGCCGTCCCTCCTCCTCTCAACCATTCAAAGGCCATCGGAGCCCACCTTTGAATGCCCTTATTTCTGCAAGATTAGTACCTTAATTGTTCATAGTTTACATGCTTTTATTATTGCTTAGTAGTGCAGCTCTTTATTCTCCCCCAATGATGCATGCAAAATCCCCCATAGATTCATGTATGTGATCATTTTCTATTAGCTAGATTTATGTTTTCAAGCTTTCATCTATATGCTTTCCACTAGTTTCATGTTGCAAACACCATGATGAATGAATGAAAGATCTTTTTTTCTATATATATATGTCTATGTGATAAGAATCACCATGAGCTTATTGCAATATATTTTGTGTGATTAAAGTTACCTGCTTTTAATTTCTGATATTCTAGCAACTAAGTATGTCGTGCATAAATACGTAATAACCATAAACTGCCATGAGATTTTAAGCAAGTAGAGTGGAAAAGATTGATTTTAGATTTGCATAAATGCCTCCTAGAGATGAACGACTAGGACTCAAAGTCTCTTTATCTTTAGAAATTATTTTTGATGAGCGTTTAGCGCGACTATACTATGATTTCCGACGACTTTAAAATGGGCAAAAACATATTCAGTCACTCGTGTAGGCACAGGTTGAAAGTACTAGGTGGGCATGGGTTGGGGTTGCTGATAGGCACGCGGTAAATACCCATGTGATTGTGGAGGTGGTGCTCAGATCGAGTTGTGAAGTGGTGGTACAGAAGGTTGTGGATAGGCAGGCCTTTATGAATTTCCCAACCATAAGAAATTTGGATGATTTTGCCATCTAGGGTTGTAGGTTTGTGTGAATTGGTCATTGTGAATGGCATGGAGCTCTTCTGAAGCTCCAGAGGTGCAAGGAAGTCAGTGTAAGGAGGAACAAAGGTTCTTGCAACTGGTGAAGGAGATGGAAATGAATAGTCCAGTAGTGCAGGTTGTGTCGCAGCAAGGTTGTTCACAATTTCCCTCCCTATGGGAAACTGAGAAGAAGTGTGTGGTGCAGGTGACTAAGAAGAGGGAGATGATGAAGGTTTAGATAGGAATTTCCGTACTTCATCTACTTTCTTCTCTATTAAGCCCACCTTATCCAGCTGACTAGCCACTATCTCTAAGTCTCTACTGTTGGATTGGGCCTCGTGTACCCCTGAGTGTGAGTGGGAATGTGAGGACTTTCTATTAAACACTCTCATTGAAGCATTGTTAATAGAATTTTCAGCCATGCCTTCGAAGAGCTTAAAGGCTGAGTCCTCGTCCTGACACAGGAAGTTGCTTCCACAAGCGGTATCTACAAAGTTCCTTATGTCATCATGGGGCCCATGATAGAAGATCTAGACCTGTTGCTAGTGTGGGACACCATGGTGGGAACACTTTCTCAAAAACTCGTGGAATCTCTCCCAGGCCACATGCATTTTTTCTCTAGCATTTTCGGTGAAAGTGGTGATAGCACGCCTTAGAGTGTTAGTGCAGCCTACGGGAAAGTACATCTTTAAGAACTCATGTTCCAAAGAAGCCCAAGTGTCTATAGGTGTAGTCCGTGCAAGAGTTCTGAACTATAAGGTAGCTTTGTCTTTTAATGAAAAGGAGAACATTTTCATCAAAGGCTTGTACTGATCATGGCGTTGCGGACCCAAAGTTTGAGCATGGCTTTTCATCTCCTCTAAATGTTGAAAAGGGTCCTCAGAAGCAAGTCCATGGAAGTGAGCAATAAGTGCAATGATGTTCGGCTTCAGTTCAGTAGCATGACCCCCATCGGGATAACATACCACAGGCATAGGTTGGACAACTATGGGATTATAGTAATCCCGTAGTTGAGGTCTACGACGTTGAGGTGGTACCTGAGGGTTTCTAGGTTGAGGTTGGGGGTTTGCTAAAAGATTAACAGCTTATGTAAGTTGTTGCACCTATTGTGTAAGGGTATTCATTTGTAGTTGTGTCTCAAACAGGTGTTGAAGATGAGGCATAGGTCCTCTCTTCGGTGGTGGGTTAGGAAAGTTAGGATATGGGGGAGGCTAGAATCTATGGTTTGGTGGTGGTGGTAAAGGATGTGTAAGAAGATGTGGAGGAAGTTCTTTAAAATCCTCAAACTGTGGAGAATCAACATCAGTCTCATGATGTGTGGAGTAGTGAATGGGAGTTTGAGCCCTTAGAGGTATAGGATCAGATAAGGAAGGCATAGAAGTCAAAGTAGAAACTTGGGCATCAGGACCCAAGGGAGGTACAAGTTCAGGGTTTTGGGATCTCCTACCTTCCATTGAGTTGGTTTTTGAAAATGATTTTTAAAACAGTCACAACTCAAGAAATGATGCAATCTCAATCTCAATCTCACAAAAATCAGAAATCCCAATCAATCTCAATCACAGAAAAGACCAATCTAACAAGCAAGTTAGATAAATCAAAATTTTCCTAGAGGCTGCTACACAAAGATAATAGTATGCAAACAAATGTTCTAGAACAATTGTACGCATCCTAGAGATAAACCTACTGAAGTGCAGACGTCTAAAATCCATCGGGAGTCTGGATAAGACTGGCATACAAATCCAGATCCTGTGGATGCAAAAGGAGGTGAGATAGAAACCTGTGTATGTGATTCTTATCTGATTGTGTTGTGTGCATGATACCAATCAACACAATATCGGTGAAAATCTCAGTCAGGATTTCAAACATGTTTTATGTCTCCTTTTGAATTTGATTCAAGTGTTTAGAAGATGTTTTCAATGCTGCTTGTCTCACTTTTTTAATCTTTTCAAAACAAGAGATGGCCATTTTAGTTTTAAGTCAAATGTAGGGATGACAGGAGTTGAGGAAGGATAGGGAATGTGTACCTAACTCTAGCAATTCTAGAGTATGCAATTGACTTGGAATTAAAATCTAGCTAATAATGATGCAACATAGAAATGGATGCCTAATACATGCTGCTACTAGATAAGAGATGAGATCCTTTTGAATTTTTGATTTTATAATTTTTGGATTTTTTTGTATAATGCAACAAACAAAAAACAAAAGAAAAAGAAATCGATATGGAAAACCCACGAATGGAAAAACTACGTCGATGGGAGATGAGTAGAGAGAGATAATAATAGTCCAGAGTGTCCAAATTATTACAAACCAATGTGTGACAACATGCTCTCACAACTTATGCCTAACAAACATATCCTAAGTAATATACCTAAATCTAAACTATACTATACTAAAAAAAATGAAAATGCAGCTCCAAGGACAAAAACTCCACCTAGACATCGTGTCAAAATTGCAGTGAGCCCCACCAGGAAGAAGATCTCTGCTTGGAAGAAGATGCTACTCCACCTAATCCTCAAGTGCTGCAAAAACAACAAATGATTAGTAAAAGTTAAATAATTTATATACAAAAGTATTAATGAATGAAATGTATACACATAAAGAATTTGAATAAAAGAATGTTTATATACAAACAGTGAATATGAATGAATGAATTTTTATATACGAAACCCAAAAATTATTTACAAATTAAGAGCTAAAGAATAATTTTGGTGTATAGCGAGCTGCCTCCACGGCAATGGAGCCAAAAATATGGTGTGACCTATCATGGTTTGTATAAATAAACGTCGTTGTTGTAGTATATGTCACAAATACAAACCGTTGTAGCATCAATTTTATTTATTTACTTAATTTTTACTGGTTTATTCTAGGTCATTCACTAGGAGGCAGTTATTGATATACATCGCTCTCTAAGTGCAATATTATTCTTTAATTCCAAAAAGATTGGTTTTATGTACAAATATGAATTAATTAATTAATAATTCAAGGAATGAAACAATTTATGTATAAAAGAATGAATTTAAATGCCTGCAAACATCTATTTACAAACAAACATCAAACACTTCAATTAAATACTATATACTATCTATTTACATCTTATAGTAATAATACTTAGATATATGTACCATATTTATTAATAATATATACTATACTAACTTAAGTTGACATACTAACATTTACAATAGCATATTATGTATGTACAACAACATATATAAGTGTCGCTAACCTTAGAAAAACTATATACAAAAACTAAGGTAAAAATAGGATCTGTACTGATGTTTATTCTCTATACATTGGCATACTTATCTGTCATTTAAACTCAAAATTATTTATATACATAAATAAGCTTAAACAATATACTATACTCTAATGTATACTTCTTATAACATTATTTATTTATAGTATACTATACATTTATACTTATATATACATATACATATATACGATAATTGTTTTCTCTTCTTTTTCTTTTGTACTTCTTCTCTTTAACTTGAACTCAGCCGATTCTTAGCTTCTTTCTTCCCTCCCCTTGGGTGAATAAGGCATAATTACTATTCACTTAAACAAAAATTAGGGTTTTAAGTTGGCAGGGGATCTTTTCGAATGATACACAGCACCTTCAAGGGGTGGGAACAGACCTCTATTGAGAGCTGCCCTAATTCATTAATTAGCCCATTTAATCCAATTTTATGCTAAAAAATGGGCCCACATAGGCCCACGTACAGTATCAGGCTCACAGCCCACACCGCACGCAATGCCTCATTCAAACCAATGCCATAGTCTCATGCTCAGATCAAAGGGGTGGAATATGGTTATAAGCATGCCTAGAGCCTAATTATTGAAGAAGGGGTGGAAGAAAAATAATATAAGCGCCAGCAGGCACTTCGCCACACATGATGTGGCACTAAATAGTGCCTTTACAGGCACTGCATCTCTAGTGCGGCCATCTTGATTTTGTGATTTTGGCAATCTATTTGAGGGCCACAAATTAATATAATTTAAAATTAAATTATAGGGTATTGAAGTATTTACATAAGGCTACACGATTATACAATTTATTTACAAAAATAATTATGTTCACTATATAAATAAATTAGCTAAAGTTTAAAATTTATACATACTTTTAATTGGGTTTATTCTTTAATTACAGGTTAAATTAGTTAATTAATGGTCTAATTGACCTGTAACAGTGGTAATATACATATTAAAGTATTTATTATAGATTTTTATTGCATTTTGCATGATTTATTTTGGTTATTTACATTTAAATAGGTGATTTTAGGTGTTTCTAGATAAATTAAGTTATAAATAGCATAATATATTATAAATATAGTTAAATAGGCTTAATTTACTTAAAATACAATAGTATAAATGTACAATATAAATTATTTCAATTATAACTTAAATTACTAGTTTATTTTGATTTAATTTAATAAATTAATTAGTAAATTAATAAATTCGTTATTTATTATATATACATAATTAAATTATGTTACAGGGTTCATTATACACATAATACATAAATAAACATATATACACAGTATAATTAGTAATTACATTTATATGTAGGATTTTATATATTTACTTAAGTTATAATACTTATAAGTTAATATAAGTAATGGATAATTATATAATTAAGATATGTACTATTTAAATAATCATAAATATTTAATTTACAATATATAATATATATAAGTCATTTACACCTATTATACATCTATTTGACAATATATAAATGTATAACTTATATATAGCTTATATTTACAAGTATATACCAAGTATACATGGTATTTTTGTGTATTTTTGGGGTTTTTCTTCTTTTTATGGGTTCTATATATTTTGTAGAGATAGGGTACGAGAAGGAAAGAAAGATGAGAGATAGAGAGTGTTTTTGGGGTTTTTATAGATTAGTTTCTTTTATTTAGTTAAGAGGTATACTAATCCGTCAGCTGGTATATTCTACCAAGTCGGGGGTTTAGATGACCTTAAAACTTAGTGTACACCAAGAAATATACCTAATCTTCACCAAGATAGGTTTATTTTTTTTATTTTGATTTTTGAAAGCATTTTTATTTATATATAAGTTAATTCCAAAAGAGGCCTAAATGGGTGTTTGAATATGAAACCTAAGGCCTAAGAATTCAGTTAAAGAGTTGGAAAAAGTGTTTAAACATCTAAGAACATCTAGCAAGCATGTTTCAGCATTTATGAACATAAAAACATGATTTTCTCTTTTAATTCCACTGAAATCTCATTTTGGATAGATTTATGTATGAAATAGCTGACAATGAATCAATGAGCTTAAACTAGCATTTCCAACTCAATTAAAATTCATTTTCAAGTTTAACTTAGGAACATTCAGAGGGTGGAGATGGCATCTAGGGTTTGGGAGGAGGGTGATGGCTGGAAGGTGTGGAGGTCCAGGAGATGGCACTAGAGAGAGAGTGGAAGGAAGAGGCAAGGACAACAAACTGGGTTGCTTATAGGGTGGGTGAATTCTAGAGACGAAGGAGAGGAGGGAATGCGGATATAGTGTGCTTTAGATGCAGAAGGAAGGGTCATATGGCAACGGTGTGCGACAATCGGGTTGTCTATTTGGCATGTGGGGGAAGGGGACACAGGAAGGACTTGTGTAGAAGAATGGGGTTTGAGTTCAGAATGGAAAGAGGCAATAAAGAAGACATGGAGAGACGGGGAAGACTCCCCCACCACCGCCGGCAAGCATGGGACAGGACTATGAAGTTGAAATCCCTCTTTCTAAAGACATCAGGAAGGCGGAGATTGTGATAAGGGGCACCCTAGTTGGAGAAATACTGAACGGAGCTTATTCATCAGAGAACATCCATTCCATGGTTAGATCTCTATCTTTGTCCTCTAAGGGTTGGAAGGTAGCATATTTGGGGGGCTTCATTTTGTATTATTTGGCCTGGGCATGCTGGATGTAGAAGAACTTCGCTTTCGCACAAGTGTTTTTGAAGGGATGACTGTTCTTTGGCGGTTAGTCTTGCCTTTTGATGGTGCATTATAGGATCCTTCCCCTCAGCAGGCAGAGAGCAGACAGGGTATCATGGAAATATGGGGTATTCCACTTCATCTTAGGACCAGAGGAGTGGTGGCTGAGGTGATGGCAGGGTTTGCTACCCTGACAGAAAATGCTAGGGTCTCCCTCAGCGAGGGTGATGGTAAGTCGATTAAGGTGGAGGTATCGATCTTGAGAGGGGGCCTAATTTCGGATATATTGATCCTTAGAAATGGAGGCAGTTCCTGGCTTCTAAGATTGAAGATTTCTATGATGAAAGATAACCGACATCTGCAAGGGTCTTCTGAAGTACAAGAGGAAATGAACACTATGCCAATTGTTGACAGTGAAGGTATTACTGTGAAACTTGGCCAACCGAAGGCTAAGAAGAGGAAGGAGTCACATGTGTCTGAAGTGCTGGAGGAAAACTTTAGTGGGATGGACCACACAGCTGCAAACAAAGTCATGGTTCATGAGGCCAGAGTGGGAAGGGAGTTGGTGATTAGCAATATTGGTTGTCAGGGGGAGGAGCTTGATAATCAGACAGCAACACAAAAATCCGATCAACACTCCTTTATGAAATCAAGGAGAGTGGATTACGTAGTGGGAGTTTCTTCGAAAGGTAAACTTGTGCGTTCTCCTTATAAATTAAGGAAAAGAACTAATGGTGTTGGACAAGGTCTCATGGAAGGAAAGCTGGCTGCCATTCTGAAAGTTAAGAAGAGGGCTATGGGAAAGCCAGGGAGTCCGTGTTCTAGGTGATGAAAATCCTCACGTGGAATGTGCGTGGGTTGCCCGACGGTGTTCGAAGAGCATCCTTGGCTCGATATCTCCATGAATGGGAAGTTGACTGTGCACTACTGCAGGAAACACATTTAGATGGAGGAGGAGAATCTCTTTGTAATCCATTTTGCAGGGTGGTCAGGCTGACATCAGGGCAGTGAATGCGTAGGGTAGGGCAGGAGGTTTGGCAGTGTGATGGAAAACTTCTAAACTAATGTTAGAAGAGGTCCAGATGGGACAGTTTCATGTGGCATGCAAATTCCAATCGATGGGGGATAACCAAGATTTGATTATATCCTGTGTATATGACCCTTGCATGGATAATTCGAGGACTGATCTTTGGAATGAATTACGACAGATGGCAGAAAGAACTGGAGGGGTGCCTTGGCTTCTGGGTGGGGACTTTAACTGTGTGCTTTCTGAGAATGACAGAGTGACTAGAAAAATGGATCGAGCATCACTCAGTTTCCAGATGCTAATCTCAGAGCTAGGTTTGAACAAATACCCATCTGTAGGAGTGAATTTCACATGGAGTAGTAATGGGTTGGCTTCAAAATTGGATAGGTTCTTTAGAAATGTAGAGCTTTTTTTTAAACCAAAAGGAAAGCTATCGTCTTACGATAGCAATCCGGGAGGAAAATTTATTGGTAAATGACTAAAAAAATTTACAATTCAGGTTCCCATCTATGTATGAGGGGCCAACACTCATTTACAATTTGGTCACAGCAAACTGGTCTCTCCTGAGAAAGCCTCTCATTTCTTGCCCTCCACACACAACAGAGAGTTGCAACCATACGCAGATGCGGCCTCTCCATCACTACAAAATTATGCCATAAGGAGTTCCATGAGGGGAGTGGTTCCTGGCAGGTCCTCCTCCAAATCACATCAGTAATCAAGCAAGAAGAGAAAATGTGGCTGAGGTTATCAGTGTGCATTCCACATAGGTGACATTCATGAAGAGCAGCTCCTATTCTTTTGTGCCTTAGATCACCTATTATCAATCCATCCCTCCTACACAGCCAAAGAAAATTTTGAACTTTGAGGGGGATCTTCAAGAGCCATATTTTTTTGTCAATGTAATCATAGCTCCCACCTCTGCCTCCTTCCATAATTTTTCTATACCCACACTGCACTGCATATATCCCATCCCAAACATAGCTATCATCCATTCCAGGCTTGGGTTTAAATCTTTCCAGGTCTGAAATCAAGTTTCTTCGTTCTTCCCACAGCTGGGTGCCCATCCTGGTGGACTCATCTTCATTCACCTGCCAGCAATCCCTGATTTTAGACCAGTAGTAGCTGACAGTTCCTGCTTTGTCTCTTACTGTAGCAACGACCCTTGGGTAAGCCTCCATCAGAGAACCCAGCAGAGACCAGTGTTACTCCAGAAGTTGAAAGTTCTGCCATCTCCTAATATCGACTGCAGCAAGTGCCAATTGCCTTTCAATGCTCGAACCACAGACTTCCAAAAGGGTGATGGTTTGATAGGGTACAATCTCTTTTGTGCACTATTGGACTGACCATATCTATCCTTAACCAATTCAGTCCAAGGTTTCTCTTCCCCTTGCAGAATTTTAATGGCCCATTTGAGCAGCAAAGCCTTATTGAATTCTTTCAAGAATTTGATTCCCAAACCACCACTTTCCTTGGGCTGACAGATTTGTTCCCATTTTAGAGGTTACATAAATCTGCCTTCATTCTTGGGGACTTTCCAGAAAAACCTCTTCCTCATTGAATCCATGCACTTCCATAGATTTTGGAGCCTTGAAAATAGAGAAATAGAAGAGAGGGATGGAAGTAATAACAGAGTTTAGCAGAATGAGTCTACCACCCTTAGATAGAAATCTGCTATTCCATCCAGCCAGCTTCACTGAGATCTTGTCAAACAGGCTGTTCCAGTCCCTTTTTTCATTCTTGAGCATCTTAGGGGTAACCCCAAATATCTGATGGGGAGATTAATGTGGGGGTCCCCAAAGTAGCAGAAATAACTTCTTGCTCTATCTCAGTTAATCCAAAATACACCAGATTGGACTTCTCTCTATTCATAATCAGACCTGAGATGTCCCCAAATATGTTAACCATATGGCCAAGTGCACGGGCTTCATTTACTGATCCTTTCACAAAAAAGACCATATCATCCACATATTGTAGAATAGGAGCTATGGCACTCTTATTAGAGAGGGAGTATCCTCTGATAATTCCTTCCTCAGCAAGTTTGCAAGCATACCTTGCTAAATTATCAACAACAAGATTAAAAATCAAAGGTGCCAAAGGGAAACCTTGCCTTACCCCACATTGATGTTGGATCCAGGCCCCACAAGGCTTCCCATTGATCAAGGGAGTGAAAGAAGTAGTTGTAATGCACCTTTTCATCCATTGAATCCATAGAGGGGGAAATCCTCTTCTCTTGAAAACTTCCCACAAGTAGGGCCAAGAAATAGAGTCATGCTTTATGGAAATCAACTTTCCACATAAAAGCTCTGCACTTCCTTTTTTGCCAACCACACACCATCTCTTCGGCCATGATGAAAGACTCTTGTAGGGATCTATTAGGAAAGAATGTAGATTGAACTGGATGGGTCACATTCTGCTGGATTGGTCGTAGCCTATTTGCCAAAACTTTACTAATCACTAGATAGATAGAGTTTGAGAGAGCTATAGCTCTGGCAATGTAGAGTTGATAGAGAGATTTTAGCTATCATCGGTGATTAGAATGGCCCGACCTTTCTCAGACCATACCCCACTGTTGTGGGATAGTGGGGAAGGGTCACATACCAATACATACTTTAAGTTCAAGAAGTCTTGGCTTAAAGAGGAGGGGATTAGAGAAATGATCATCGGTTGGTGGAATCAAAAGCTGATTCATGGGTCGGCAACTTGCAGGTTGGCTGGGAAATTGAGGGACTTGAAGTCTATGCTGAAGGAGTATAGCCAGATTGTTGATATAATGAGACGTCAAAGAAGAATTGAAGCTCCTGCAAATCTACACATATTGGATCAGAAAGAAGATGCTAGAAGGTTAAGTGAGGCTAATTTGGAGCAGAGAAAGTAGTGTAAAGAGGTGATTCATGCTGAGGATGGGGTGAGAGAGATGGACTGTAGGGAAAAATCGAAACAGCTATGGCTGAAAGAGGGTGATGCGAACACAAAGTATTTTCATATGGTTGCAAGTGCTAGAAGGAGGGTTAACCACATTTCATCATTGAAGAAAGATGAAACCACGATAACTACTGAAGATGATATTCGGAGGGAGGTCATACGATATTTCAGGGAGGCCACCAGAGCTACATATAGGGGTTGTTGGAGATTGGCAGCATCTGATTTCTCTCAGGTGGGGGAGCAGGCAGCAATCAAGTTGACAACTGACATAACAGAGCAGGAGGTGATAGAGGCTATGAATGGGTTGAATGCGAAAGGGTCACCAGGACCAGATGGATTTCAAGTGTTTCTTTACAAGGAGTTTTGGCAAGTGGTCAAAGGTGATGTCATGGAAGTCATTAAAGAATTCCAAGGTGGGAATTCTGGGGTGGAAAGAATAAATAAGTCGTATCTGTTCCTATTTCCAAAAAGACAAGGGGCTGAGAAGCTATCAGATTTTAGACCAATTGCCCTTTTGAACTCGATCTACCTAATCATTAGCAAAGTGTTGGCCAACCAGTTGAAGGGTGTTTTGTCAGATCTGGTCAGTCCTATACAGTCGGCTTTTCTTCCCAATAGATCATTACAGGAGTCCTTCATTGTAGCACAAGAGATAGTGGCAGGGTGGAGTAGAAGGAGGAGTAAAGCGTATTTGTGAAAGGTGGATTTCAGTAGAGCCTATGACTCTATTGCATGGTCCTATCTATGGGAGATTTTTAGAAGAAGAGGCTTTCCTACACTCTGGGTTCAATGGATGAAGAGATGTACTGTGATCTATTCCTTTTCACCTCTGGTTAATGGAAGGCCATGAGGGGTGTGGATACAACCACAATGTGGTGTGAGACAAGAGTGCCCACTGGCTCCTTTAATTTTTAATCTAGCGGTGGATACGTTGGCTCAATTTTCATGTAGGTTGGCCAGTGCAGGCTTGGTGAAGGGGTACTGCTTGTCAAATTCCAGGTTGTTGGTGCCTGTCCTATAGTACACTGACGACACGGTCTTTTTTGTGGAGGGGGAGAGAAGAAGCATAGATTTTATATACTATGGTCAACATTTTTGGGGAGATCTCGAGCCTTAGATTAAATGGTTCAAAGTCTTCATTGGTCTACTTTGGCATGGCTACACAGGATAGGGAAACAATTAGTTCCATCCTACACATGCCCGAGACCACCCTGCCTATAAGATATTTGGCTCTACCTTTAAGAAGTTGGAAGTAGAAAAAAAGTGATTAGGCCAATTTATTCGAGAAAGTTTCAGCCAAGTTAGAAAACTAGAGTAGCAAATTTTTGTCTAAGGGGGGAAGATTTATTCTTCTCAATTCAGTCATCACCTCCATCGCTGTCTTCTCTTCTTCCATGTTTAGATCATCGAAGGTGGAGTGGAAGAGGCTGGACATAATAAGGAAGTGGTTCTTTCGGCAAGGCACGAAGGCTGTTGGAAAATTTTTGCACACAGTTAAGTGGCAGAAAGTGTGTAAACCTCGATCACAGGGTGGCTGGGGGTGCATTCCCTCAAAGAATTCAATGATGCACTCCTGCTGAAATGGGCAATGAAATTGTCCTCTGATGATGGGAAAATTTGGCAGCAGCTGATCAAGGATGCTCATGGATGCTTGGTTGTGCAGCTTTGGTCCATTCCACCCCAACTTCCATCTCCATTCTGGCATTCAATTTGGAATGTGATACAAGACAATAGAACTGAATTCGATCTAGTTGTTGGTGACGACAGGAGCTTCAAATTTTAGACAAACTGTTGGTTGGACCGGGGAAGGCTGAGTGAGGCCTTTCCGAGGGCATTTCCAGTGGCAGCGAATAGTAGGAGCACCCTCAGCATCTGCTGGGATGACAATTGCGATAGATGGAACATTGCAGTTGTTGGATCGCATTATGGAGGGCACATGCAGGCTGAGCAAATCTGAAATTGAAGCTTTCCGATCGGTGGGAGGGACAAACTCCTTCAGGTGGAAAGGTGGCTTGTTCACCCCAGCAAAGGCATGCAAAAATTTGATAGGTAGCTCTAGCATTGATCAATCAGGGGAAGATAGGGAATGTGCCATTATTTGGTCCTTGAAGATTTCACTGAAGTTGAAAATCTTCTTGTGGTTATGTAAGTGCGATGGCTTGGTGACCAGTGATCTGAGAACAAGATGGCTGGCATGTCCCTCTCAAAATTGCCCGTTGTGCAACCTCCCATCAAATAGTAGGATACATTTATTTTCCTCTTGTCTTGTGACAGATCAAGTTTAGAGGAAAGTGTGCAGGGAAGCTCTCCCCACATGGGAAGAATTATGGAGAAGAATTTTGACAAAAGGGGAGTGGCAAGTGAAGATGGCTGGAATAATGTGGTGTGTGTGGTGTGCTCGAAACGAGCATATATTTAAAGGGAGTTCTATTAATTTTGGGAACATGTGTGGGGAGTGTTGGAAGGTTGTAAAGGAATGGAGTGATTCATTGTAATTTTTTAAAAAGGTGATTTGAATAGAATGTTCCCGGTCTGCTATCGTCATCGATAGCATTCCTTACTTTCTCAAAAAAAAATTCATTTTCAAGTACAAGAATGCTTGTTCATGAATTATTGCACACATTACAAATGTGTCACCTATTCAAACTATCCTAATTCTAGCTCTCTGCCCTATAGATTCACTTCATGTCAACCAGCTGCAACTGTACAGTAGCCACAGTAGTAGCTTTAGCACCAACTAGAACAGCAGCTGTAGTTGCTGAAATTTTTGCAGCAGCACAGCAGCTAACTAAACTACTGAAATTCAACAGCTACTGAAGTTGCTGCTGCTAATTAGGCATTCCAAAATTGCTCCATACGTCTTAAGTAATTCTCAAAGGCTGCAGCAGTGCATCAAAAAATCAGAACAACTAAGGCAAAGTCTAGATCCTCAAATCAGCAGATCAGTCCCTAATTTAGTACACTCATATCCCAAATCAGACTTGAGAAAGTTTGATCAGGGATGAAAAGTGTCCAAATCAGAGAATGATTCTTATGAAATTTAGGGTTGGAAAACCCTTGGAGTGTAGCTGCTAATGCAGCACTTTAATGTCATCATTCTCATTTCAAATCAGAAGGAAAACCACTGATTTAACACCTTCCTAATGTTATAGACAACATGTAGGAGGTGTTGGAATCAGTCCAATAAATCCAACTTGAATCCCAATTGTTTAGAAACTTAAAGAATACTGAAAATCCCTTAAGTTAGAAATCAGAAACTCAAATCAAATAGCTCAGAAATACTTGGTAGAGCCTCAAATCAACAAAATTTATTCTCCTTGGCTCTACCACTCTCTTTAAAACCAAGAAATCCCCAATTTATATCCAATTCAGACATGGCTCATCTGAGGGAAAATTATTCATTAAGAGCATCTCAGATTCACGGCCATGAACTGATCTACACAAAAATATATCAATTCGCTTGATCAAAATCCTTCAAAACTCAATATGATCAAAATCTTGCGAGCTTGCCTTAGAAACCAAACTGAAATCCGATCAAGCAAACCGATCCTTTCCAAATCAGATCAAGGGTCTTTGTGAACAAAATGACATGAGTGAAGAGACCCCTAGATTATTTTTTAGCATAAATCCTCATCTCAAAGCTCAAAAACAATGGGATGAGGATTTGGCTCTAATGAGTGGGTGGATTGCAAAATAAAACATGAGGAAAATTAGAACTTGAAATGGGGATCTGAAGGGGGAGATTCATGATCAATGGAATGTAATGAATTCTTCTCCTTTGATCAGAATCGATCAGATTAGGCAAGGGTGATTTCTACTCTAATCCTACTCCTAAAGTACACTACTAATCATCAAACAAATCTCTAATTACTCCTACTCCTGGAAAGCAATAAATCTAATCTATGAAAGTAGTAAAAATCTACTCTAAGGGAGGAAGATGTCTACGGTCACCCGCTGGTCGGCTGATGACGATGAATGGGGAGAGGAGACCAGCAGCTGATGAAGATGTGTCAAGTCCACCACCCAGTCGGCTGGTGGTGATTGAAAGGAGGAAGCAGTGCTTGTACTGTCACCACAGGCAAACGAACTTGGGATGAGAGGAAGTTGCAGGTGTGGACAAAGGGACTGCTCAGGGTGGAGGGAGAGATGGTGCGCACACAATCAGGGGATGTGTTCAAGTAGAGTGATGAGTGAATCCTCTTACCATAGAGGTGAGGATAGGTGATTAGGTCTTGGGCATAGGAGATTTAAGGAGAGGAGCGCACGTAATCCTAGGCCAAAAGTGAACCATAGGATCAGATCTGGGTAAGGTGGTGATCATACGCACCAAGTCACGCAAACGTTCGAATCAAATAGAGCCACAGATCAAACAGATCAGCGAAAGAATGGCTACGATTGGCTGATTTATTTGTGGTGAACAGTGATTCGCAAGGAGCTTAGGTGCAATTGAAGTTCTATTAGTGAAATTGCAGGGAGGGCCCTTAGGTGAAGGGGTAGAGAGATAGCATGGAGGCCCATAAGTGATAAGGAAAGCTATCAGAGCAGTCCATAAGCACTGGAAAAAGGTCCCTGCGATTTTCAAAAATGTCCTTGGAGGGTTTTCTAAGGATGAAAAGTGATATGTGAAGGACCTAATTGTGAATCTCTAATTTCAAGGCTCTAATGATGTCCAAATGCACCCATGTTTTTATTAAAGCTCAATTGAACATATTAGAAGTTAATTATACTTTTGATTTAAACTTTTGAACTCATTTATGTGTTTAATTTGCAATTGGATGCCATTTAACCTTATTTAATAGAATATCTCAATAATTGACCTAATTTGGTGTTTTTAGCATAAAATTAATGTTTTAGATCTTTTTCTCTATTTCCCACAGTTAACACTTTTTATGTGTTAATTTGATAGTGTTTAACCTAGTTTCTAGCTTAACTTAGGCAATTTAGCTATGATGAGTCATAACTCATCAAGCCCGCAACGGTGGTTATTTGACTCTGCTCCCCTAGCTAGACATGAGATTGAATGGTAGAAGCAGATTAATCGGAAATAATCTTGATCTAGGCCTCGAAGAGTGAGTCCAATCGTTAAGGCCAATGTCTACTTTGTTTTAGTTAGGCTTAGGTTTGAATGTGCTTTGGAATGTGATGGGTTCTTTATCTGGGTTGTGCCCATAAAGATTGATTAAAATGTGTGTGCGTGCACAACCAGGGTTTTCAAACAAGGTTTATTGATGATTTTCCTTTTAGTGTTCAACCTTGTTTAGTAGCTTTTAGGGTTCAACTTTAGGTGTATTGAATCAAGTTCAGTTGGCACACCACGTTTTGAAACCATAGGTGAAGTTGCCTTCCTTTGAAACCAAGATAAAGTGGAGTGCCTAGTAATGACCTTAAATGTTAGCCCTAATAAGCAAGATACTTGATGAGTTGTTTTTAAATGAAGTGGTGTGGCATAAACAACTAAAACAATTGACCTGATGCACTACTGAGTTAGGCACACAAGTGCTTACCTAATCTGATTTCTACTCAATTATATGTTGATCAGTGTACCGATTCTAGAGTTCAAGATACCAGTTGAGTATAAAGAATCAGAAGAGGTTGTGTACCTCTGTGGGATTTTTTAAAGATTTTTTTAAGAAGAGCAGGGTAAGGCAAGTGGAGGTGACAAACAAACAACCAAGACTAATCTTAGGGTTTATGAAGCTCCTAGGTTAATTAGGGTTTGTGTTATTAGGTGGTGGAATAAAAACTAGCGGGTGGGAGTTGGGGTATTGATATGTGAGTTTTTCACGAAGAAAAGTTAGGGTTTGAGAAACCCGTAGTCGTAGTTGCAAAACTCGCTATCAAATAAAATTTACCGAAACTCGAAAGGGAGTCTGGGTCGAACACTGGGAGGTGATGTTTGTTTCTTGAAATCTGCATTTCAATTTGTTTCTTTTTGGTGTTTTTAGGTTTTGTTATTTTTTTTTTGGTATTTTAGGAGAATGGTAAAATCACTTGCAATAAAAAAAATAGAGAGATGAACCACAATTTGATTACTTGAAGCAAAATAATGTTTATTACAATAACAATAAACTAAACAAACTCTTCTCAAAAAAAATAATAAACTAAACAAACTAAAAGAGATGAGGGTGAGAGGAAATCTCCCAAAGCGGATGTTTGGCTAGACGACGACGCTTGGCGATAGCCTGGACAAAGAAAGAGAGATGCTGGACACTGGGGATGAGGCGGAGGATGAACCCAAGTAGAGGAAAGCTTCACCAAACTGGGAATGGGGATGAGGAGGTTGAGGTGATCCTCTACCTAAATGGAGGTGAGTGGATGGCTCTAGGGTTCCCTATGATGGTTCTGAAAGGATGCTTGAGTATTTGGTAGAGGGATAGGACTCTACACTTGTTGGGAGCCTTGGAGCTTGAGAATAGAGCTCTTGGAAGCTTTATAGCTTCTTGGAGCTTAGGAGTAGGTAGGAGTAGCATAGGCAGAGATGAAGGCAAATGGTAAGGTGTAGGTGGGTTTATATAGAGGTGGAGAAGTAGATTTCCAAGCATGGACAATCAATGACATCCGCAATCGTCACTAAGGATCTGCCCTAGCTATCACTAAAAATCCACGGGGTGTTGCTGGTGCGCACTATGCACTACCTTGTCATTCTCACACGCACTGGTTGTGCGTTGTGTCACTGTGCGCTACACTGGCGCATGCTTCATGCTCTCATGTCCTTGCCAATTGAGGGATTGGGGGGGCTTTATGTAACGACCCGATTCCCGAGTCCCTACGAGACACGAGAACCAGACCGACTCGACTAATCCCAAGGCCTAGTCATCCAACGAGGAAGTAACCAAAAGAGCAGTAAAATAAACCACATTCAGCATGAATATAACTAACAGTAAGAAAGTACAGCAGTAAGGAAAGAAACTACTACAGTAGATACCACCACAACAGTTGAACAACATTTATCATATAACATGAACTGCAGGTAAAGAAAGTACAGCGGAAATAAGAACTACTCACTATAACAGAAACAAAAGAGGTACAAAGACTGTGGTAAACTCTACTGGACCCTACTCGGCCCAGCGACCTCTGCAGCCGCTGACCCTGGCTGCTCAACACCTGGTCCTGAAAAAGGTAACGAGAGTAACATGTTAGCAAAACGCTGAGTAGAGTGGCAACTAAAACTAAGACAACAGTAGAGCGTACAGTAGCTGTTATGTTCTATTACTTTCTTTATTTACATTTTTCAATTGTCTCACTATTTCATTTATTCCTCAGATCTTTTACTTGATCTCGAATGTTCCTCGTGGGAACGATCTTGATTGCAGTCTTTTCCAAAAAGTAGAAGTAGCACGTGGTGCTCTCCTGGCCGGGAGAGTCCCCCGTGGTGATCCTACCCTCAGTCAACCACCCCAAGGTCTCTGACAGGAGTAACGGTGACTACGGCACGCGCGATAAACGCACAGGTAGCTAACCCGTACTGGCACGCGGTCAGTCGTTTCCATTAACGGGTGCACCCAAAGCACAGCACGGAACCAGTACAGGGCAGAGCCCTCTCAGTAACACGGGGTCCAACCCCTCCACAGTAACCAAACCGGGGCCTTGCCCCTCCACAGTTCGCGCACCCTCGCCTGACTACCTTGGTTTGCCCCACTGGGCCTAACAAGTCGGTGAAGGAGGCTAGCAGAACCCCGGGGCCCGTGGGGTAGCTAGTACTCTCCTAACACTAGTAGCTCTCCTCGATACTACGTACACGAGGGCCAGCAAGTCGGTATAGAGCGGCCAATCCTAACCCCGGGTCCCTGGGGTGGCTGGCCCCACTCTGCACTAAACAGGTACAGGTACTTCCCTTGGTACTGCGTACCCAAGAGACAGTACGAACAACATCTCAGTTCCATTCCTTTCTCTTTCCAGGAGTTCCACTCCTAATTCCCCGTAGGGTTCCATCCTTTTAACTCAAACATCCAGGTTTCACTTTCCAGTTTCACATTCTTACAATCCATGTTCTTACCCACGTTTCTTTATTCATAACAGGCAGCTGTTAATTCAATTTACAGGCAACTTTATATTCCTTTTCATTTTTCCAAGACTGCAGTATTATACATTCCGCTAGTTTTCCATCCTAGGATTCATGCCATATCCTAGGATCTATCATACAATCTAATTTTTCAGCCCTAGGATTCATGCAACACCTAGGAGCTATCATTCCATACATTTCTCATTCCTAGGATTCATGCAATGTCCTAGATTCTAGTTAAGGTTCCATACTTTAACAGATTTTAATAACTTAAGCCACTCTACCAGGTACAACGGGAGTAATGGGGGCGTGATCGGGAATCCCGCGTGCCTCCACGACTCCCAAGACTGCAACTGAACGAGGTCCTATCACAAGGATCAAACACAAGGAGTGTCTCAAAACAGTGTATAGCTACTGTAGACGGGTACACGAATTAATTCTAAAAAGAGCGCAACTCGAATCACGGAAAACGGAGCTCGAACGGGCCCTAAACGGGTCGAAAAAGATGATACTGTGCAAAATCAGATGTCTGGAACTTCTTCCAGACGTCTTAAATAGTGGATCAGAGAATTACCTGTTCAACGTGGTTTCCCAGACGTCCAGAAGTCTGCGGGGACGTCTGGCCTAGCTCCCAGACGTCCGATGGTCACCCCGGACGTCTGGAGGTCACTCCCGCCGTCTGGTACAACTTCCAGACGTCTGATTCGCAAAGGATGGCGAATCAGCGAACCTGCGTACAGCCAACTGCCTCCCTCAGTACGGTCAGTCGACAGGAAGGAAGAATAAGGCGGAATACTCACCTTTTAGACGTCTGTATGAGCTTCTAGACGTCACCCTCGCCATCTGACTATCAACCCAGACGTCTGATTCTGGAAATTTTTCCAGAATCAGGGCGCTACTCGGCCTCCGCTCGCGACGCCGCCCGCGTCGTACCTCGCGCGTCTGCTACTCAGACCGCAGCAGGTCCCTCTCCGAGTCGCTCCGCGCCCCCTACGCCCTCCTCCGGTCGTCCAAGCCGCTCCGGCGAGCTCGCCCTCACGGCAGAGCTCCGCTCTCTCACGCCGCACCTCCTTCGCGCTCACTGCGGCCGTCGCTGCCGCCCTCGCGCTCGCGCTCACGCTCACTGGCTGAAGGAGAAGAAGGAGGAGACGGTGGAGACGGGAGGGAGGCGTGGCCTTTTAAGGCCGCACGAGGAGGAGGGAGAGAGAGCGCGGCAGGTCTGCAACCGCAGAGAGAGAGGGGAATCGCGGGTCTGCGCGCACAGGCGCGCAGACGAATCTCTCGTGCGAAAAAAAAACTATTTTCCAGACGTCTGTAAACGATCCCATACGTCTGGTCAGACGTCTGGATTTGATCGCAGACGTCTGGTCCGACATCTGGGTCACCTCCCAGACGTCTTAAAAGACGTCTGGGGCATGCGTTCGTAACACTTTACGGGTTTCGAACCTGTGCCCCTCCTTTGGGAGTGGATGCCTCAACCAATGTGCCATGCTAGTGCATGAGTCGAGAAGAGCTGCTGTGGGCACCAGGTGGAGGAGGCTTCTCAACCGTTGGATTTTCATCTAACGGCTGAGATCACATGTTGGAAGGCCTTTGGTGGGACTTCAGGCAATGTTGGGCACTCTAGATGGTGCCACGTGGCACCATCTGGACCATCCACGTTTCTTTACTTGCAAAAGATGATACGGTGCTTGGATCTAGATGATTTATGCGTTATCGTACTCTAGATTCATCTATATAGTTGGATTTTGCATTTGAAGCTTCGAAATGTCGCATTTTGTCTGCTGGCCACAATAATGCAAGAATTATTGTACAATTTATACACATTACAGTAAATGCAGTATGATGAATGCTATGTAGTATTTATACTATGGAATGCCATGCTAGGTTTAGGAACTATTATAAGTAAGCATTTAATCATGAATACAAGCGTGTTTATCAGGTATACTTACAAAACATTCATCCACACTTTTCTCCAATCTAACCGCTCTGGCCCGCCTCGGAAGAGTACTTGCAATCACAGTAAGATCGGAGAAAAAGTGAGATAAAAGTTAGGTAAGGAGGAAAATGCGGGAAATCAAAGAGCGTTGCCTCCCCAGTAATGGTGCCAAAATGTTGTAGCAGAAATTTGTAGTGAAAAGATATGAGTTTTGAAAACCCTATCATCGTAGTGCAATTTGCAAGAAAATCGATAAATCAGATAATTTTTTACCGAAACACAAAATGAGTCCCAATTGAACAAGGGGAGGCTATGTCAATTCGAAATCTACTGCTATATTTTATTGTAATTTTGTTTATAAATGAGACAATCACAATGATCACTATTCTACTTGCAATATAAACACTAAAACTAGAAAGAGAGAGAGAGAGAAAGAGAAAGAGAGAAACAGCTTTTATACTAAAAATAATATAATTGCAACTACAATTAGAAAGTGGGAAATCTAATCTAGAAAATGGGGTGAGAAGTTATCCTCCTCGATGGCAGCTTGAAGGACGAGCCACGTTGATGTAGCTCTCGGACGAGGGTGGTGAGATGCTGGATGAGGGAGGACGAAGCGGGAGGATGGAGGATGGAACGGGGTGATGTCACAGCAGGATCCTCTTCCCAAACGACTGTGAGAGGACAACCGCAAGATGCTCCACGAAGGGGGTGAGAAGATGGAAAATGATTTTACTCTAGCTCTAATGGAGCATCCTGAGTATGGGACCGGCTCGTAGAGCTTTGGAGGGGATGAGAGAAGAGAAGGAATGAAGAATGAGGTGGTAGGGTGGCCTTATATAGTTGTAGGAATGGGGGCATAAGGTCATTTTAAAGCTTTATAAAATAAATGCTAGGGCCTTTTGTGACAGATATAAATGCCACTAATGACCCACGTCATTAAAGCGCACTTGCGTCCTCGCCTCTTTTCCTTCAGCCGCTCAGTGCTTCCTCGCGCACATGCCATCTCGATCATCCGATCAAGAGATCGAATGGTCAAGATTGCGCCATGCCTCTTCACCTTTGAGTGTTCAGCTTGCCTGCGTCAGATTGAGCGTAGATCGGTACGTCATCATGCGCATCCGCTGAGCTCTCCCATCCAATGCTCACAATCACACCACGTCGCATCCTTCTTTGCCACTCAATCGGATTTAACGGGTGAATTTCACCAGCGCGTTGCTCTCCTCTTGTTTTGAGGCGAGGCGACACTCAAACCCATGCCTCCCTCTTTGTGCACGGGTGCTTGACCAATGCGCTGCACCTCTTGTTGTGTCATGCTTTTGATTTATTCCTCCAGTGCTCTCCATCGTTGGGTGATGATCCGACGGTGGAGATTAGTCTAGTCTTTGTGACGGAGGGTTGTAGTGACTGCTGCGGTGACATGGGCGGCTGGGATGGCGCCACGGGCACATCTAAGTTGTCCATCTTCTTTCACTTGTTGGTGGTGCCACGGATGTAGGATTTGATCGATTTTCATGCCATTGGGCTACGATCGTTGATCCAAGCCCATCCATATGATTGGATTTGTCATCTGAGGTATGGATTTAACACCATCTTGGCCCTTGACCTTTGACCTTTCTTAGATTGTATCTGATACTATGGAAGTCTAATTGGGACGATCTTGGAGACATTGGACTCTGATCATTGCCCTGATGAGATCCATATAGTTGGATCTTCAATCCGAGGCCCCAAAATGATATTGTCGTATCCCTTGACCACAAAAAAGGAAAATTAACCTATAATTTATACAATCTAACCTAAATGCATGATGATGCTTATTATGCAATATTTATAATGCATGATACTTCTATAGGCCTAGAAATATGCATAAATAAGCACTTTAGGCCAATTAGATCTATGCACATCATATGTTTCGTGCATATGAGGCACATTTGAGGTTATTTTATGTGCGATTAGAGCCATTGAACTCCCGATCAACGGATCTAATTGCACCTAGGTTGTTGCATGAGTTGGGAAGCCTAAATACCTACTTTTCCCCTCATTGAAGCCATAAAAAGAGACCCAGAGCCCCCAATTGAGAAGCAACTCCCACCAGACACATCTCCAACCTCTCTCTTTTTGTAATTTCTCTCCGATCTTCTTCCCGGCTCTCTGGATCTGAAGTGCTATCATACTTCACACAAGCATCCCTTAAGTGCCGTCATCCTTCAGCTACTTTTCTCTCTCCCTATTCTTTAGCATAGTTGTTTAAATTCTTAGTTTGAGAATTGTTTACAAGTAGCAATGAAAATCTGATTCTATGAATATCCTGTATCTATTTTTGTGATTTCATTAGCCAAGATTAGTTAGTATGAAAGGCTTTGAAAATCATGTTTTGCCTCCCTGGGAACGACTCGATACTTACCGCAATATTTATAAATTTATTTATTTGGACGTGATTTGCAACTACAATGATACAAGAACCTTTTAACGTGTTTCATGACGAACATGTATACACGGTAGACGTTCACTTCATCCTGAGTGGGTTGCATTAAAGAGAAACTCCACAAGGAGACTAAGTTTTTTTAGGGCTAGAATTGTGGAAATGGTCGACCAGAGGATTGAGGATATTGAGGACCAACCCCAACTTGATGCCATGGACATTATCCAGGCTCAAGTCATAACCAACCACCAACTCCAGCAACAACAGATCCAAACCATCATGCAGGCCATACACCAACTGCAAAACCCTCAAGGGCAACCCCCATGAAACCCACCTAACCCTCAACAACCCCCTGAGGGCCAAACAAGGCCTCTCCATGATTTTTATGATCCGTCTGCTATCTGGATCGAGCCACACCTTAGGGTCCCAGAAGGGGGAGATGATTGTGTGCTGAAACATATTGTCCTTAGCTTGATCCAAAGCCATTTCCGTGGTAGCTCAAATGAAGACCCTTTCCAACACTTGGAGGACCTAGACTAGATTTCTTGGACCGTGAAACCAAGGAACATCAGTCTGGACATTGTTTAATAAAGATGTTCTCATTCTCCTTGAAAGACAAAGCTTCTCATTGGTTTAGAACCTTAGGAAGACCCATCTCCACTTTGGAGAAATTGAGACATGGATTCCTAAAAAAGTTTTTCCTCAGGAAAGACTAGTGCCCTTGGAAGAGCCATTACCACATTCACCTTACAAAGTGGAGAGAAATTCCATGAGGCGTGGGAATGATTTAATGAGTTATTGAGGAAATGGCCACACCATGAGGTTCCGAGGTTGTAATTGGCCTATATCTTCTACCATGGTTTGGACAACAACGTTAGGAATTTCCTTGATGCCTCATGTGGAGGAAATTTTCTAAACAAGGACAAGGAAAGCACGTTTGAACTCTTTGAGTCCATGAGTGAGAACTCGCTTAATAATGCCTCCATAACCTAATTCAATTGGTCCAATCAACCCCGTGGTGGAATTTATGAAGTACAAACTAATTCGGAGATGGTTGATGTTAACGGGGCGAAATTCTGGTTTTAAAATAGAGAAGATGTCGCATTGAAGTATAGTTGAAATCTTCTTGGAAACAAATAAGAATTTATTGCTCGGAAACGTAGGTATCCGAGGTTGAACACAAGGAGCAAATTGGTATTTTAAAAACTAAAATCGCAATCTCAAAATGTGATATTCAACAACAATATAAATGAGATTCAATGTATATGAAAACTAAAAAGAGAATAGAAATGCAAGAGGAAATTGAATATTCTCTCTTCTTTCTTCTCTCTCTCTGATGGCTTGTTCTTTCTTCTCTCTCTTCCTTTTCTTTCTCTGCTTGGCCGCACCTTCTCCTTCTTTCTTTCTCTAATTTTCCTCTTTCCTTGTGAATCAGATGTTTGATTTTGTGAATCAGACGTCTTAACTTGCAATTGCTACAGTGCCTTCATCTCCTTCTCCTTCTCTTTCTTCTTTGCCTCTGTCTGTCTTTTTCTTCCTCCTTCTTTCTCTTCTTCTACTTTCTGTCTTCTCTTTCTTCTTCCTTTCCTTCTATCTCTATGGCTCCTTCTTCTTCTACCTTCAACTCCTTCTCCTTCCTTGGCTTCTTCTTCTTCTCATTTTGATTCCTCCTGCCTTCTTCTTCCTTGGCTTCTACCTTGTCTTTCTTCTTTAGCCACGCCTCTTCCTTCCTTCTTCCTTTCTAGCCTCTTCTTCAGCAGCTGCACCTTGCCTTAGCTCCTTTCCCCTTCTTTCTTCTCTACCTGCACACCGAAGCAAAATCTACCATTACCCTCCCCTGCGTCGTGACTCATCGATCTTTCACTTTTACGTCGGTTACAGTTTAATGTGGTGGAGAAAGGATCATTACGAGGTCTTGGACGGAACCCTTGAGTGGCATTCAAATCCGCTTGTACAAGCTCAGGGAATTGGGAGGCCAAGTGGCAATCCACAGTGGCGTGTGTATTGCCTTGACAAATTACGCATTCGGAAGCTTGGGATGTGGAGGTGTTAGGTGTGAATGAACTCGGGTTCGACATAAGCCTTTCCATGTTTTGATTCAGTAATTGAATTTGATAGGCTAAATTCTGGGTGTCCCTTGATTCATTCGCCTCCAACTTTCTTTGCATGAGAGTGGGCTTTCTATCCTTGTAGGCAGAATTTAAGTGAATAGAATTCTCACTCAAAGTATCAAATAAGTTCCAAGCTTCATCCTCAGTCTTAGATAGAAAGGTTCCTACACAGGCACCATCCACAGTTTGCCTATGCGAATTATTAAGTCTGATGTAGAACCTTTCAACCAGTTGCCATTTAGGCACCTGGTGATGTGGGCAAAGTCTCAGCAAATCGTTAAAACGCTCCCACGCATCATGAAAAGCTTCCCCATCCTTTTGAGCAAAACTCATAATTTCCCTCCTAAAGTGATTTGTTTTGCTCATGGGGAAGTACTTCTTCAAAAACTCCTTCTTCAGGGCATCCCAAGTATTTATATTATCAAGGGTGTGATACCAATACTTGGCTTTGTCCTTTAGGGAGAAGGGAAAGAGGGTCCGCATTTGAGTGTCATCAGTAACGCCCTGCAGCTTCACCGTGGAACAGACCTCGGTGAATTCCTTGATATGCCTGTAAGGGTCTTCCCTAGTAGTACCATAAAAGGAGGGTAGCAAGGATATGGTACTACTTTTGATCTCATATGGATTGTCCCCTCCAGGTCTACGTAGTGCTGGGCCAGCTTGGTTGGTTGGGATGAAATATTCCTTAAAGCTCCTTTGACCAACCATTTCTACCCATGGAAGGTCTTTTCTTAGGATTCTTTCAGGTTCGGGATCAAATACAAGTTGTCTCCTAAGAGAACGCCTACCAAGCATGCACTACAAACACAATTCAAATGGACTTGTTTGGTCTTTACAGATTTAGGCTTTTGACTTTAGTTCAAATTGTAGGTGACAAAACAAGTTGCCCAATCAATTACGCGCATATTGTCAACCTTCGAAATGACAAAAAAGACCTAGTTGGAACTTAGGTATTCTTCCCTAAATCTGAAATGGTCAAGTAAATCCAAAGACGGAAGATCGAGGGATGCAAGTGGCCTAAGCCTTCCTTTGAAGCTGTGCTTTCGCGGTGCTCCTCAACTACCCCCAAAAATCCGTGACAGGGTATCCCCCTCTTTGGATTTACAAAACCTTTGATCTCAAGTTCCGAACACTTCAGAATCCAATGATAGGAGGGCTCTTGTCCTAGTCGTTTCAAGACTTAGGAGTGTCTAAATGAGTGCTATGGTGCAACAGATATAAGTGTGCATTCACCGCAAAATGATTTTGAATTTTAAATCGCACACCATGTTTTACAATCAAGTCCTTGATTTTTAGATATCCCTCCTTTAATTAGTCCTTTTTTCGAATATATGTGACCACTTGTTAAATCGCTTCAAGACAAACTTTGTGGTCTTTGCATTAAATCCTAAATGCAATACGTGATCAAAAATAGGATGCAAAGTAAGAGAATACGTACCTTGCCTCCAGCGATCTACGATGCAAAAATGCATGCAATACAGAAAAGTAAATCTAGAGGCTGCTCATACAGACCTAAATGGTTCGTCCTAGGGCAGGCAGCTTCTAGCAGGCAGCTCATTTTTTTTTTCTATTTTTTTTAGAACTACTTATGCACAAGCAAATAAAAGTAATAATAATAAAAAGAAAAAATAAACCTAAATTTAAAGAAAAGGGAACAGACTCCCAAAAATTTCCCAACACGGGCCCAAAACAAAATCGGGGAATAGACCCCTCAAAATATGCCCCAGAACAAGGGTTTCAAATTATCTGCAATGAAAAATTAAGTCTACAGTCTTAATTCTAGTCTAATTAAACTAGCAACTAAATACAATGGTGTCCGTCGCGTCCTCGTCCTTCTCCTCCTTTCAAAATTGCTCGTCCACTTCTCATCTGGTAATGTCAAGGGTCGCCTCTCACACAGGCAGATTCTTGTACAAAATTTCTCGCACAGAAAAGAAAATAATAAATGGTCAAATCTCTGTGCAATTGACAAATAATCAAAATAAAATTAGGCAAAATTATTGCGTCTATTGCCTCCCCAGCAACGGTGCCATTTTACTGGTCGATCTTTCGCTTTTAAGTCGGTTGCAGTTTAATGTGGTGGAAAAATCGACTGATCAATATTTAAGAAGAAATAACCACTCGTAGAGGAGCGGGTCGTATCCACAGGGAGGCAATGACGTATTAAAATTCGCACCAATTAAAAATGTTCGTTCGTAGTTAGTTTGGACAGGAATCAAGCCATGATTGCCTTTAGATTAAGGTTTAAGCAAGAAACAATGCTGAAATGGCAATTATGAGAAACTAGAGGATATTTTCCGCAATGCAGAATCAATAAAATATCATTAAAAAGTGACAATGGCAGAAAATGTAATTTCTAATTGATGGTTTACTGTAGCAAAACAGGGGAATTTTTCCCCTTTGTCTTGCACGACGAGGAGCGGATGGCCGAGCGTGGAAAGCTCGGAGGAGGTCCCTTGGACCGAGGGCCTCGAATCGATGGTGGCGGCGAGTCGCGCGGCGGCCGGAGGTGGCCGGACGAGCTCCGGCAGAGGTGCTGCAGCCGGTGGGCGTACGCGGCCTATCGGCGTGAAGTCTGCCGCATGCTGCTGCTGGCATGGGCGCTGCTGCGGTTGGCGTGGGCACGGGAGCACAGGCGTAGGGAAGGGCGGGCGCTGGTCTGTAGGCATGGGGAAGAGCGGTCGTTGGTTTGCAGGCACGAGGAAGAGGGTGCAGGCGCGGTTGAGGATGGTTGCGCGGGTCTGCAGGCGTTGTTGGATGGCGTGGGCTGGTCTGCAGCTGTGCGCGGGTCTGCAGGCGCGTGGAGAGCGCTGTAGCCGGTGAGCGCATGGAGATGGGCACGGTTGGAAGGTGGCGTGGGCTGGTCTGCAGGCATTGTTGGAGGATGCTGCGGGCGTGGGAGCGTGTGCGTTTGGATGGTGCGGCGAGCTAAGGAAGACGTGGCTGTTGGAGGTGAGCGGGTGGAGGGCGCTGCGTGGAGAGCGGCTGCGGGTGGACTGCAGATGGGTACGCAGGCAAGTGGGTGGAGGTGAGCGGGTAGCTTCGGATGTCTGGGAAATTTCTCGGACGTCTTAAGTTACTGAAAGGGTGGCTGAATCAGTAACTTGGTGGTGGTGGTCGGCGACGACGGCGAGGGAGATGCACGCTAAGGTGCTCACGGTGATGCAGACGAGCTTCGGATGGCGGTGTGTCCTGTCACACCACACGCCCACGGTGATGGAGACTCGCCGCCACAGTAGAGGCCGACAGTATGGAGTGCAAGAGAGAAGTTCTCTCTGCACAGTGGTGGGTCGGTGGTGGAGGCCTCCCGAGCTCGGCTGCCTCCCTCCTCCTTTTGTAGTGGTCTGCACAAGTTTGAAATCAGCCGGCCGACTAGATCCACCACATCCGCTCCCCCTTGAATGGGTCTTCACTGCGGCCGTTCGACGTTGCAGCGGCAGCCAGCCGTTCCAGCAAGGAGAAGGGTAAAGAAAATAATGTTAAAATATTAGGGTCATTTATATACAGACCCCCAACTTCTATGTTAATGAAAATAATGTACCTAATTGGTTGTCTAATTAGATGAATGCTATTCTAGGCTAATTCTAAATGCACTTAAGATATGAATGCAATGTATGGATTATGTAATTAAATTAAAACTATGAATTAATCTATTTACATCCTAATTTATGCTAAATAAATGTTAGAATTAACCTAATGTGTAGGCACTTAAATACTTAAATAGCGCACAACTATGGGCTAATCACGTCGCTCTCTCTATTTCTCTCTTCGCTCTCTTAGAGCCAGCCAAGTAAATGGGTTGGGTTACGCGTGCCCGGGTCCAGGTGCACCAGCGTGGATGGTGCACGAGGAGTGCAGGGTAAACGGGACAGCCAGGTCCGCGTAGGAGTGGCCGTGGACAAGGTAGGCATGGGCGAGTGGACCTCACCTCGTGACTTGAGGCGCTAAGTAGGAAACACATAAACAATAAAAACCACTCACCTGCGCTGGGCGTTTCCGAGGTGGGGCCAAGGTCCCACCCACTTCTTCGCGTGCGGCAGGGAGAACTCTCGTGTAATTAGGGCAGCTGCAATCGATGAAGCCCTTGATTGCTGGGTGCGATTGGTTTGTAGAAGGGTTTCATGCACCTGGGACGCGTCTGCCTGGAGTGGGATGACTTGGAGCTCTCGAGCAAGATCCTTCACGACATCGCCAGTGGCGGAAGAGGGTCGAACCTGCACTTCACGAATATGGCCTCGCGACCCTATCAAATCACTTGGGGAGCTTCGCCGTGTCACGGCAAAGGTGAGGCGGGGGGTGGCGTGGCACAGAATGGCCTTGGCGTGTGTGCCTAGGTCGGACTACGGTCGTGAAGGTGCGTGTGTTCGGTGGACACTTAAGGAGGTGTTGGCGGTCGATGAAGGGGTGGATGGTGATCAGTGAGTGATGGCAGAGGTTCTGAGGTAGGTGGCGAGGTGTGCAGAGGGGTGGAGCGATGGTTTCGCCTCACTGGTGGTTTGCCGGATATGAGGAAGGTGGTGGTGGTCTGTGGCGTCGAGGGGTCGAAAGTGCAAATTAAGAGAGGGGAAATGAAGAGTAGAGAGAGGGGAACTTACTGAGGGTAGTTGGATGAAGGGGGAAGGTGGAGGATGAGCGGCACGTAGGTGCCATTGTCAGAGAAGAAGCATTGAGATGAGGATGACGGTGACGAGGAAGGGGTCGGAGAGGCGTGTGCGGGTGCAGCGTGACGCAGAGGAGCACGGTGGAGAAGACTCTGCCACTGGTATGGTGGCAAAGCGATGAGAAGACGGAGGAGGGATCGTCGAAGCTTGTAGGCAGATGGTCGGAGACTAGGGAGGACAAAATTCAGGGGGTATCCGTGACCAAAACAAGCTTGGAAGATGCATCTAAGACCGAGGATATTTTTATAGTTGTTGGCAGAGGTCCTTGTGCTCGGAAGGCAAGCTTCCAAGCGCAAGAACCTCTCCAGAGGACGCAGTGGTCACCATACCCTATTGTTCACATGTTCGCACGAGGGATATGGTGCGAACTAGGTCATGGGATTGTGCTCAGACGGTAGGGGATTACTTAGAGGATCCCCCTGCCAAATCTAGGAGGAGGTCTTTGGGGAAATGGGGAGAAATCCTCCTCGAAACCTCACTGGAGGTATGACTCCTCTACTAAAATGGTAGAGGGACCGAAATGCAAAAAGTGACGAGGACGTTGGGGGGGTCTCCGCAAAGGTTTTTAATAGTTAGGGGTCAGAATGTAATTAGGTGGACTATTTTGCAAAGTAGGTCAAGGTGACCTTCCCTTAGGCTCAAATTTTTGTAAAAACCTAAGTTAGAGCTAAGGAATCCAATGGTGAATTTGGATTTTAAGTTTCACCACGTTTGATTGGACATTTTGAACAAAAACCCAAATTAGGTCAAATATTGAGCTAGGACCCCAATCTAGGTCAAAACAAGTTCCAAAGGCCAAATTGAAGGTTTTAAGCCCTAAGGGATATTTTTCCATTAACTTTGCAGGGTTTAGCTGATTTTTATCATGACCAAAACCTTGTAAAATTAAGTGGGTTTGTTTTAGGATTACAGAATGTCCTTTAATTCTTAAATCTCACAATAACCCTTCTATGACTTAACCATCCCACTTTTCCTCTTACTAAGTCCAATTGACCTATGTTTAGCCCCTAAGAAATCCCGTTGATGTACTACAATGGTAAAATTACAGTTTTAACCTTTAGTTCATGTTTTCTCCCAGAATAGTAATCCCTTGAATTGGGCCTTCCTTTAGGTTATGTAGGAGCTTTTGTTCACTTTCTTATGTCAAAGAGAGCTAGTTAGAGCTCATGATGAGGTTCTCATCAAAAAGAGCTAGTTAAGAGGTTCAATTTCGCTAGTCCATTTAGATCATAGTTTTCCTGGGAACAATTTGAGTTTGGCATCGAAGAGTAGGACCTTTTCACTATGATAAAAGATCTTTCTAGATATGTGCTTGTCATGAAAGGCTTTAACCCACTCTTTATAGATTTGTGAGTTCTCATATGCATCATGGCGTAATTCATTAATCTCGTTCATCTGAAGCTTTCTATGGGTTCCATTCTTGGAAAGATCTAAGTTGCAATTCCGTACTACCCAATAGGCTTTATGCTCTAATTCGACGGGGAGGTGACATGCCTTCCCGTACACCAGTCTGAAGGTGGACATACCTAATTGGGTCTTGTGGGAGGTCCTATAAGCCCACAAAGCTTTCGGAAGCTGGGATGATCAATCCTTCCTGTCAGGTCAAATAGTAACCTAGAGGATTTTCTTGATCTCTCAGTTTGATAACTCAGCTAGACCATTAGTTTGGTGGTGATAAGGAGTAGAGATTTGGTGCGACACCCTGTATTTGTTCATCAGTTACCTGAACTGAGCATTTGTTAAATGAGTCCCTCCATCAGAAATTATTGCACGTGGAATCTTGAGCCGTGAGAAGATGTTTTGGTGAATGAACTTGATAAAAACTTTGCGATCATTGGTTCAAGTCAGAATGGCTTCGGTCCATTTGGACACATAGTCAATAGCGAGTAAAATGTATTTGAAGCCGTCCGAGGTAGGGAAGGGTCCCATAAAATCAATCCCCCAAATGTCGAAAATCTCGCATACCAGAATCGACTGTAAAGGCATCATGTCTCGACGGCTCAAGTTGACCAAGGTCTGGCAACGGGTACATGCCTTATAGTGATTGTATGCATCCTTGAAAATTGTGGGCCAGTAAAAGCCACACTGGAGGACTTTTGATGCGGTTTTGCGTCCTGAAAAATGTCCACCACATGCCTGGTCATAGCAGAAAGAGAGTATGTCTTTGATTTCCACTTCCATGACGCATCGTCGGATAATTTGATCAGCACAAATACGGAATAGATACAGGTCTTCCCAAATGTAATACTTGGCTTCGGAATGCAATTTGTCCTTCTTGGCTTTCGGCCAATCGGACGAGATCTGATGCAATGCTATGTAGTTTATTATGTTAGTAAACCATGGAAGCCCTGTATTGATAGTCAAGAGGTGCTCATCAGGAAAATGTTCCGTGATGGGTTCGGAAGGGTCCATGATCTCAGAAGGAAGGTGGGGCAAGTGATCAGCTACCACATTCTGTCTTCCTACCTTGTCACAAATCTCGAGGTCAAATTCTTGCAACAGCAAGATCCATCAGATTAATCGAGGTTTCGCGTCCTTCTTTGCAAGGAGATGCCTCACAGCTGTGTGATCCGAGTAGATGATAACATGGGAACCCAGGAGATAAGATCTTAATTTTTCTAGGGCAAATACTACGGCTAGCAGCTCTTTCTCAATAACCATGTAGTTACGCTGAGCCTTGTCAAGTGTTTTGCTAGCGTAGTAAATGACCACGGGTTTCCCATCAATTTTCTACCCCAAAATCACTCCTATAGCGAAGTCAGATGCATGACACATGATCTCAAAGGGTTGAGACCAATTAGGGGACTATAGGATCGAGGCTTGGGTAACTCGGTCACGAAGGATCTCAAATGCTTGAGTGCATTCCTTGGAGATTTCGAAAGGTACATCCTTGGAGAGAAGAGCAGTCAGGGGACGCGCAATTTTCGAAAAATCAGGGATAATTCGATGGTAAAAATTGATGTGCCCCAGAAAAGATTGGATGTCCTTGATTGAGCTGGGCATAGGGAGTTTGGAAATCAAGTTAACTTTAGCTCGATCGACTTGAATGCCTTTCTCCAAACTCAGATGTCCCAGGATGATTCCCTCAGGCACCATGAAGTGGCTCTTTTCCCAGGAAAGAACCAGATTCACATCAATGCATCACTTGGGTATTTGGACCAAGTGCTAGAGGCAATCATCAAATGATGCTCCAAAAATTGAAAAGTCATCCATGAAGACTTCTAGATAATCACCTACCATATCTGAGAATATGGCAAGCATGCACCGCTGAAAAGTCGCGGGTGCATTGCAGAGACCGAATGGCATCCTTCGGAACGCGTATGTCCCGAAGGAGCAGGTGAACGTGGTCTTTCGTGGTCCTCTGGATGCATTGCTACTTGGTTATAACCGAAGTACCCATCAAGAAAGCAGAAGAACCTATTTCCTGTTAGTTTCTCAAGGATCTAATCAATAAATGGTAGTGGGAAATGATCCTTCTTTGTGGAGGAATTGAGTCTTCCATAATCAATGCAAACTCTCCATGAGTTAGTTATAAAGGTCGGTATGACCTCTCCGGTATCAATCATGATGATGGTGAGTCCTGCCTTCTTAGGCACAACCTGGATTGGACTTGCCCATCGACTGTCGGAGAATGGGTAGATGATCCCTGCATCTAACCACTTAATGATCTCCCTTTTCACGACCTCCAACAGATTAGGGTTCAAATGCCTCTGCATCTCTCATGAAGGTTGTGTGCCCTCTTCGGTGTAGATTCGATGTGTGCAATAAGAGGGGCTCATGCCAGTCAAGTCATTGAGAGTCCATCCAATGGCTCTATGATGTTGTTGGAGAACAGTAATCAGATGGGATTCCTAGTCAGATGTGAGTCTGGAGTTGATATCACAGGAAACGTCTGATTGAAACCCAAAAAGACGTATTTCAGATGATCAGGAAGGGCTTGAGTTCTAGGATGGGATTATCAGCAGCAGTGGGTGGTTCAGGGTGTATGCCATGAACAAGTGTAGGAGTTATGGGTGTATCTAGATCAGGTTCAGACTCCTCTATTTGCAGGTTTTGATCTTCTAGTGGTTGATCGGGGATAATCAGGTTGTCCTTGATATGCAGTTCATCAACCACGGCCTTGATATCACATATTTGTTCTATAACACCGCAATTAATCCCTTGTTGGCCTTAAAGATGACAATCTTTAGAGTTTGGTTCCCAAATTTTAATTCTATTTGGCCCTCCTCACAGCTTATGTTGGACCTAGCAGTGGCCAGGAAAGGTCTCCCTAGTATAATCGGTGTATCCCTTAGGTTCTCAGGTGCATCCATATCTATAACTATAAAATCCATCGGGAACTAGAAATCTCGTACCCTAACAATGACATCCTCGAGTATTCCTTTAGGTGACTTGATGGAGCGATCGGCTAACTGCAATGTCACCTCTGTTGGTTTAAGCTTGGACTCTTCAAGGTGGTTAAGGAGGGATGTAGGTATTAGGTTTATGGAGGCACCTTGGTCTAGCAAGGCTCTATCGAATTGGGTTTCACCAATTTTACATGAAATCAGGGGAGTACCTGGGTCTTTAGCCTTGGGTGTGAGTTTACTCATGATTATAGAACTAGCTTGCTCTGACAGTATGATCGGACTCCCACTTTTGGTTCGCAACTTACGCTTGGGTGTACACACATCTTTCAGAAATCGTGCATAAGCCGATACGTGGCGGATTGCATCCATCAAAGGGATGTTTATCTGGACCTGTTCAAAGAGCTTGACTAAATCCTCCTCTAGAGCCATGGGTTTGGTTATCCTCTTTCCCTTGGTCAAGGCCTCGGGAAATGGAACCTTGGTTGGTTCCTCTAGAATAGGTCTAGGTTCTTGATCTGGGATAGGGGTATCCTGGATAACTATCCTAGGGCTTGGATCACTACCAGGCTTGGAGTGGTTTGGATAAGGTGGGTCTTGAGTTGGTTTACCACTACGAGTTGTTACGGAGTTTAATCCTGCCTGGTTTTGGTTTGGGGTTGGTAAAATGGGTGGCTGCTATTGAAATCCCACGTAAGATGTCGAAACTTCCATCCCATCAGGTGATGGAATAGAAGGGGCCTGATAAATCATATGTGTGTGGCCTAGATTTGGGTTCATAACGTGCCTCGGGGTCGGCATGTTATTTGGGTTCGGCAGAGGTTGCGAAGGAAGTGTGCCTGGTTGGCAGGAATTCGCCATCTAGACGAGTTGATTGCGAACCTCTATGATCTTGTCCTTGTATTGTTTTTGTATTGCTGCATTTGTTTTTTGAATGTCAGCAGTGTTTGACGGATAAGAGTAATTTGATCTTGGTTTGGCCTAGATTGATAGGTGGAGTTGGGCCGAGGCTGAGGTGGCTGATATGGATGAGGAGCTTGTGGATGGGCTTGATAAGGTGGTCTTTGATTCTGTGAGTTTCCCGCCCACTAGAAGTTGGAATGATTTCGCCATCCAAGGTTGTAGGTATTGGAGAATGGGTCATTCTGGATGGCATTGAGGTCCTCACAGGTCTGAGGAGCCTTAGGAAAGTCAGAGTATGAGGGTTCAAAGTCCCCTCCACTAGAATAGAGCGGATCAGAGGTCCCTCTGGTCCTGGAGTCAGACAGGGGAGGATACGAGTCCATCCCCTGAGAAGATCGGCGGTAGATGCTCTGCATAGTTTCCCTTGTAAAAGGTGGCTGTGTAAATGAGTTTTGCGTAGAGGTGGCTTGCTGCAGATGCCGAGTCAGCTTGTCCACCTTCTTCTCTGTGATTAAGACCTTGTCCAACCAACTGGCTATCAGCCCCAACTTGACGGATGCGGACATGCCCTGCATCTCATGTGCTCCTCTAAGATTCATCGATGCGCGGATATTCGTCCGGTCGAATAAGCCCATGGAGTCATTATTGATGGATTTCTCGCACATATTTTTGAGAATCTCCCACACCGTGTCCTAATGTTGACCCATGATGTTTCCTCTGCAGGTTGCATTAACGAATAAACGAATGTCTTCACGGAGTCCCTAGTAAATAGACTAGACTTGTTCCCATTTAGGAACTCCGTGATGTGGGCACTTTCGCATGAGATCCAAAAATCAATCCCATGCTTCATGAAGAGGTTCTCCCGATTGTTGAGTGAAATCAGTGATCTGGTGGTGCAAGGCATTTGTCCGATCAATGGGGAAGAACTTTTTCAAAAATTTGAACTGAAGTTCGACCCATGTGTTGATTGGACGAGTCTGAGTTTGATACTAATGAGCAGCCTTGTCCATGAGGGAGAAAGAAAACATCTTCAAAAGCAGAATATCCTGATTTTGTGCAACTGACCCGAAGGTCTGAGCTAGATGTTTGAGTTGCTTAATGTGCTGGAATGGATCCTCGGAGTTAAGCCCATGGAATTTTGGTATGGCATGAATCATATTGGGCTTGAGTTCAGAATCAGGACCTCCTGTCAAGATTTGGACTCGAGGCTCAATTGCCACCATAGTGGGATTATAGTGATCTCACATCATAGGATGTTGTGGTGGGTTTACAAAGTTTTGGAAGAGATCATTTAGGTGCTCAAGTTGGTGCTCAAGGTTGTTTTCTTCTTCAATGGGTTGTGCCATGATGGAAGAAGGAGAACTTGGTTCTGAATCAGAGGAAAGATCTATGTGGTGGGGTTGCTGCACAAACAAGGGTGTCAAGGCTTGGCCTCGGGGGGAGTCGATTTCTAAAGGAGGTCTTAAGGACCTCCTACCAAACATGCACTGAAGGATTTGATGAGATCAGAATGTGCTGGACCTAATTGAGACACCCAAAAAATGTTGGGTGACTATAGAGGTTCGGGGCGGATGATACCCCTTAGTTAGAAAGGTCGTCCACCTGAGAAATACCTGGGCAGCCAGAGAGGGAGAGTCTCGCAAAGAACCCTACATGGTAGATCATCCCCACGGGTTACAAGGTTTCCCCCACCTAATTTCTCTTGTCACTGAGATTCCAGGTAGACCAGAATGGGGACATTGACCTCTTAGGTCTACCTTTTTTAATTAAGATTAGGATGCTTAGGGTTCCACTTGAACTTTAGATATTTTGAGTGCAAAGTGACTTAATTTTAAGGTTGGTTGACCCAAAGGATCAACTTCACCTCTTTGTTCATTTGAGAGCTTATAGGTCCTCTCTTTTAGGGTTCAAGTGGATTAAGAGCCTGATTTGCTTAGGGTTTCTCTTGGATAAATCTCTTCAAACAAGGCTTAGGCACACCTCTGTTTGAAATTTTTGATTCTTTGCTTAAAAGAAGATGTGTCTCTAAAAACCCTAGCTTGTAATCCTTAGATTGGCTCTATTTGGTCCAATTTAGTTGCCTCAAAAATTGGTATCTCGGGCTCAATCAAGAAGGTTTTAGCCCTAATTACCTTAATTGGATGTGCAATTCAAAATGTGTTGAAAGTAAAAACTAGGCAACTTTTGGGAATTACTAAATGTGGAAACAGGTAGCCCTAGATTGATTTTTCTTTATTTTCCTTTTTAGATTTTGAGGGGATTAAGAGAGAGGGTAATGAAGATTTACCTGTTCCTGGTGTGGTTGTTGTGCAGCCACTTTTCTTTTCTTTCTTCCCTTGAAATAGCAAAAGAGAGAGATTAAGTCAGTACTAACTCAGAGGTTGTGATCAAAGTTTCTAAAATGCCCGTTGCTCCCTAGCAATGGTGCCAAAAATGCTAACAGGGTGAAATCGTGGTTTTAAAATAGAGAAGATGTTTCATTAAAGTATAGTTGAAATTGCCTCGAGAACAAATAAGAATTTATTGCTCTGAAACCTAGGTATCCAAGGTCGAACACAGGGAGCAAATTGGTATTTTAAAAACTAAAATTGCAATCTCAAAATGTGATATTTAACAATAATATAAATATGATTCAATGTATATGAAAACTAAAAAGAGAATAGAAATTCAAAAGGAAATTTAATATTGAATCTACTTTCTTCTCTCTCTCTGTTGGCTTCTTCTTTCTTCTCTCTCTTCCTTTTCTTTCTCTACTTGGCTGCACCTTCTCCTTCTTTCTTTCTCTGATTTTCCTCTTTCCTTGTGAATCAGACATTTGATTTTGTGAATCAGGCGTCTTAACTTGCAATTGCTACAATGCCTTCAGCTCCTCCTCTTTCTTCTCTACCTCTATCCATCTTCTTCTTCTTTCTTCTTTCTCTTCTTCTGCTTTCTATCTTTAGCTCCTTGTCCTTCTCTTTCTTCTCTACCTCTATCTATCTTCTTCTTCTTCCTTCTTTCTCTTCTTCTACTTTCTATCTTCTCTTTCTTCTTTTCCTTCTACCTCTGTAGCTCCTTCTTCTTCTGCCTTCAGCTCCTCCTTCCTTGGCTTCTTCTTCTTTTCATTTTGAATCCTCCTGCCTTCTTCCTTGGCTTTTGCCTTGTCTTTCTTCTTCAGGCATGCCTCTTCCTTCCTTCTTCTTTCTTCAGCCTCTTCTTCAGCGTATGCACCTTGCCTTAGCTCCTTTCTCCTTCTTTCTTCTCTGCCTGCACACTGAAGCAAAACCTACCCCTACCCTCCCTCGCGTCGCTTTCTCTCTATTTCTCTCTTCGCTCTCTTAGAGCCAGCTAGGTAAACGGGTCAGATTACGCGCGCCTGGGTCCAGGCGCACTGGTGTGGATGGTACGCGAGGAATGCAGGGTAAACAGGTCAGCCAGGTCTACGTAGGAGTGGCCGCGGACAAGGCAGGTGTGGGCGAGGGGACCTCCCCCGGTTACTTGAGGTGCTAAGCAGGAAACACAAAAATAATAAAAACCACTCACCTGTGATGGGCGTTTCCGAGGTGGGACCAAAGTCCCACCAGCTTCTTTACACGCCTGTAGGGAGAACTCTCGTGCAATTGGGGTAGCTGCAGTCGATGAATCCCTTGATTGCTGGGTGCGATTGGTTCATAGAAGGGTTTCGTGACCTGGGACGCATCCGCCTGGAGTGGGACGACTTGGAGCTTGTTTGCACCTCAAAACACGCCTGTAATAATGCCTTCTTGTGCTATTTTCTAGCATTAACATTGCATAATAGGATCCTGTAATCGCATTTGTAAAAACACTTGCATGCATGCATTTAATCAAGAGAGGAAGAGGAGTGAAACAATCGCCTGCATAGTTACATTTTTCTTCAAGTGCCTCCTTGCAAAATCACCCTCTTTTTATTTTTCCTCTTGATTTCTTCTTTTCTCTCCTTCCCGCGGCTGCATCCTTCCCGCGGCTGCACTCTTCCCGCAGCTGCATGCAGCAGCCACGCAGCACTTCTTCCCGTCACGTCTCCCTGCCAACGTCGCTCCCTATAGCTGCAACTCGCACACCCTCTCCCTGCTGCAGCCGGCACACCACTCTCCCCTCCTCTATAAGTAGCTGCAGCTTCATCCTCGCAAGGGCAGCTGCTGAAAAAACCCGCAGCCATCTTCTCCACCGCTTTCCCCTCCCATATGTCGGCCCTCCGTCGAGGAGGCACCCGGCGAGCAGGAGAACCCACTGTGGTGCACACCACCACAGTGGGAGCACCACCGCCCAGCTCTTCGACGAGCGGGTGGGCGTGGTGCATTCCCTCGCTTCATTTTTTCTCTTTAACGCCATTGCCGCTGCTCCAAGCTTCGAAGCTTGAAGCCACGGCAGCAGCAGCCCAGCAGCAGCAGCAGCAGGTCCTCCCGCCCCTCCGCGACCATCCCCACAGTCGCTCACCGCCTCTGCACGCGTCTGCAGGGCGTTCCCCGCCTCTGTCTCCGTTCTGTCCGCCTCGCAGTTGCACCCGTAGCCGTTCGCCGCGCACACTGCAGCGGCCGGTTACGGCCTCGCGCCGCCCCCTGCCCTCCTCCGCGACCCTCCGCGACCACCTGCAGACCTCCTCCACGCTAGCTCCTCCACGCCTTCGCCCGCCCGTCGCCTTCGCGCACGCCTGCAGGAACCCTACACGAAGCTGCGCCCGCACCCGCCGTCTTCAGACGTCTGCCTCAGCCTTCAGACGATGCGGCGTCAGACGTCCGCCGGAGGCGGCAGACGTCTTAACTCGCGCGTCCACGATCACTCCTTCGCCCGCTCTCTCTCTGCTGATCTCTCCCGCCCGCTCTCTCTCTGTCTGGCGCTCTCTGCTCTCTCTCACGTACTCTCTCTCTCTCCGTTCTCTCTCTCTCTCTCTCTGTACTCACAGCAACACACACACACATTCACTGACGCACACACACACACTCACACACTTATAGTAACACATATATACTTATATACATCTATATATAATATATACATACATATATCTATATATATATATATACTTATATACATAGTAATATCTATAGTTATGTATACATACATATATAATATATAATATATATATATATATATATATATACGTATATATATCTATATACTCATACTCATATACATATATATATATACATCTATATAGTATTATATATATAAACTTATATACATTTATACATAGCTATATACATATATACATATACACCTATATATATATACATATATATCCATATATATCTATACATATATAACTATACATTTATATATATATAGATATATTTACTTATATACATACATAAGTACATATATTTTCACGTTATTTATTATACGCTGTATCGCAGGGATATCTGCACCAGTTGCTGATATTCCCTGATACACGCGTACAAAAAAAAGCGTGGTCCCATACATCATCCATCATCTATCCACACTACACGCGGCACATAGTCGTGTTGGTTGCGTCTCTCTAGACGTCGACTGACTCGACATAGTGCTACACTCCATCGCCACCTCCACCCCCACCCCTTTATATATATACTACATATAAATATATATCTATAGCTACTATATTTACTTTCTATCTATTATCTTCCTTCTTAGTAAAAATATAAAAAAGGTATAAAAGTGAAAAGATAATCTTTGATTTGCAGGTACCCCGTCTTGCGAGTAGCAAGGCGTGTTTTGGAACTCTGTTTTGGCTAAAAGCCAAGGACACAATTTTGAGGGTGTGCCTCAAGAACAAGGATTACCAGAAAAAAACCTAAATAAGAAAAATACCAAAAACACAATAAACGAACGGAAGAGACGCGTTTTAAGGACAACGTAGGAACTCGACTTGAACCCCACTTCCCTGAGTTCGACCCTGGGCCTAAAAGTGACAAGATAAAATCAATTAGGCCATGTTAAAAATTTTGTAAAGAGATGGTTAGGTCCAAATTAGGTTAACCACTATACACATTTCAACGATAAAAATATCATATTAACAACCTATTCGGGCCGACCCATCAGAGCTCGCGAGCAAGCTCCTTCACGACTTCGCCAATGGTGGAAGAGGGTCAAACCTGCACTTCACTAATACAGCCTCGTGACCCTATCAAATCACTTGGGGAGCTTCATCATGTCATGGCAAAGGTGAGGCGGGGGGTGGTGTGGCACAGAACGTCCTAGGTGTGCATGCCTAGGTCGAACTGCGGCCATGAAGGTGAGTGTGTTCGGTGGACACTTAGGGAGGTGTTGGCGGTCGATGAAGGAGTAGATGGTGATCAGTGAGTGATGGCAGAGGTTCTGAGGTAGGTAGCGAGGTGTGCGGAGGGGTGAAGCGATGGTTTCGCCTCACTGGTGGTCTGCCGGAGATGATGAAGGTGGTGGTGGTCTGCAGCATTGAGGGGTCGAAAGTGCAAATTAAGAGAGGGGAAATGAAGAGTAGAGAGAGGGGAACTTACTAAGGGTAGTTGGACGAAATGGGGAATGCGGAGGACAAGCGACGCGTAGGTGCCATTGTCGGAGAAGAAGCCCTGAGATGAGGATGACGGCGACGAGGAAGGGGTCGGAGAGGCGTGTGTTGGTACGACGTGATGTAGGGGAGCATAGTGGAGAAGACTCTGCCACTAGTGTGGTGGCAGAGCGATGAGAAGAGGGAGGAGGGATCGTTGGAGCTTGCGAGCAGATGGCCGGAGACTAGGGAGGATGAAATTCAGGGGGTATCCATGACCAAAACAAGCTTGGAAGATGCGTCTAGGATCGGGGATTTTTTTATAGCTACTGGTAGAGGTCCTTATGCTCGGAAGGTAAGCTTCCAAGTGCAAGAACCTCACTGGAGGATGCAGCGGTCACCATACCCTGTCGTTCGCATGTTCACATGAGGGATATGGTGCGAACCAAGTCATCGGATTGCGCTCAGACAGTAGGGGATTCCTTAGAGGATCCCCTCTGCCAAATCTGAGAGGTCTCTAGGGAAACATGGAGAAATCCTCCTTGAAACCTCATTGGAGGTTTGGCTCCTCTACTGAAATGGCAGAGGGACTGAAATACAAAATGTGACGAGGAGGTTGGGGGGTCTATGCAAAGTTTTTCAAAAGTTAGGGGCCAGAATGTAATTGGGTGGACTATTTTGCAAAGTAGGTCAAGGTGACCTTCACTTAGGCCCAAATTTTGGTACAAACCTAACTTGGACCTAAGGAATCCAATGGTGAAGTTGGATTTTAGGTTTGACCATGTTTGACTGGAAATTTTGCACAAAAACACAAATTAGGTCAAATATTGAGCTAAGACGAGCAAGATGAGAGAGGGAAGGCAAGTGGAGGGTGATCGACATCGGGTGGAGGGCAACAGTGGGGCGGAGCCATCTAGGGTTGGAATAGAAGACGAATGGAGGATGTGGAGATTGAGGGCTTGGTGGAGACGGGAGCAGGTCTGGCAGGAGAGGTTCTTTAGGTCGTCTGAAAATGGTCGAAGACGACTCTGGAGGAGGATGAACGACGACATTCTCTGCTTCAGATGCAGACATAGAGGGCATGTGGCAGTGATTTGTAAAAACTCTCTGATCTGCTTAGAATGTAGGGGTGAAGGGCACAAGCACGAGTCATGCCCTAGGAGGATCCCTTTGCGATCTAAGAGGATAGTCTCGCATCCTATCTGGAGGGTTAAGAATGAAACCCGACTGCCGCCGCCGCCGACTTTAGGTAGGCACTCAATCAAAGTTGAGATCCCATCTTCGGAATAGATTTCGTCTGCAGAGATCATGCTGAGGGGTGCTCTAATTGGCGAGATCATGGCAGGCAAGCCATCGATAGAGAAGCTTCACAGCCTGGTATGTTCCTTAGATCTCCTATTTGCAGGCTGGAAGGTAGCCATGTTATCCCACTCTCGTTTCTTAGTATATGGTTTGGGCATGCTGTATGTAGAAGGACTGAGATTTCATTCAAGCTCTTTTGAAGACTTCATTGTGATTTGGAGAATGGTTTCTCCATTTGATGGGGCTCTTCCTGAGTGGCCTCCATAAAGAGTGAGCTCTAGGAGGATTCTTCTTGAGATCTCTGGACTTCCGCTACATCTACGATTAAAGGGGGTTGTCTCTAAAATGCTAGCAGGTTTTGCTTCCATCTGTGATGGTTCTTAAGTTTTGATGGGAGACGGGGACATTAGATCTCTAAGAATTGAGGTGGATGTTACCAATGCTGGTTCAATTCCTAATTTGATCACAATCTGATGTGGGGGCACTTCTTGGCTTGTTCAGCTTGTTGTACTTGGACAGGTGTCTGGGCAGGTTGAAAGTGGACAGGTTAAGTCGTCTGAGGAAGGATTGAAGCCTGGAGCCAACAATGAGATGAGAAAATAGAATGATAGATGTGGACGCACTCCTCCTGCTGATGCTCCTGAACCCAAAAAGAGGAAGGACTGTCACCTGGTCTATGTTGAGGAAGATTAGATGGAAGAATTTGTTACAGCTGATGATTGCAGACAAGTCATGATAATCAAAGAGGATGGCTTCCTGGTGGATGCTAAGAATTCAATGACAGATTCAGAGATGACCTGCAGTAAAGAGGTGGGCAGGACAGGAAGAGATCTGATGCTTAATGAGATAGACCAGTTGCAGCTTTCTATTCCTGCTGACTTGAAGTATGGCAGTGGTTCCAATCAAAAAAGAGGTCTGGGTAGATCTCCTTACATGTTGAGAAGGAGAAGGAAGGAGACCTTGCCCCTTATTGAGGAGCTGAATATTGCTAAATCCATTATGGTTGAATATGTGGGCAGTAAGGCCAACGGGAATCATTCTAATGAGGAATGAGAGTTTTGACTTGGAATGTGCGTGGGATGCAAAATAAACAGAGAAGGGCTTCATTGTGTAGATATCTCTTTGAGTGGGAGATAGACTGTGCTCTTATACAAGAGACACACTTGGAGATGGAGAATGGTCAGGAATGGGATTGTTTTAAGCAATTTGGCCATAGTAATGTTGCGGCTAAGGGTGCCTCTGGAAGGTCTGGTGGACTGGCTTTTTGGTGGAGAAAATATTCCATTTCAGTAACTAAAATTTTTGGCGATAGGTTCTTGCTTTCTTGTAGATGTCAATCTCCCCAAGGAGATATGGAATGGTTTATTTCGTGCATATATGGTCCTTGTGTGGTAGCAGACAGAGTTGGCTTGTGGGAGGAGCTCTCTGCAATGCATCAAAGAGTGCAAGAGACCCCATGGCTGTTAGGGGGGATTTCAATTGTTATCTTTTTGGTGATGATAACCTAGATGGGAGAGAGGATAGTTCTACGACTAGCTTCCAAATGGCTGTGCAGAACATGGGATTGACTGAATATCCCATCAGTGGTGTGGAGTACACTTGGAGGAATGGTAGTGGACAGATTTCCAAATTGGACAGATTTTTTGGCAGTCCTAGTTTGTTAGAGAGATATCAATTATCAGCAGTTTTGAGCCTTGATAGGACTTTCTCTGACCATACTCCTCTGGTTTGGGATAGTGGGGTGAACGCAAACACGGGATCATACTTCAAACTCAAGAGATCTTGGTTTAGGGAAGAAGGTTTCGTGCAAATGGTTTCACAATGGTGGCAAAACAGGACTGTTCAAGCCACTGCTACATAGCAGTTAGCTATAAAATTGGCTGGTCTGTGTGAAGTGCTGAAGGAATATGGGTAGGCTGTGAATCGGATCAAAGATTAGAAGAGGAGGGAAGCCTTGGTAGTTATTAGGGTCCTGGATATGAAAGAGTGCAGGCTGGCTTTGAACCAACAGGAGCAACAGTTGAGGCAGCAGATGTAAGCAGCTGTGGGGGATGAAGATCTGAAAACAGAAATGGATTGGTGTGAAAAGTCCAAATATCTATGGCTTAAAGAGGGTGATGCAAACACGAAATTTTTCCATCTTGCGGCTAGTGCTAGAAGGAGATTCAACCTTATTTCATCTATTAAAGTTGAAGAGAGAACTATTACCTCTATTAAAGAAATCAGATCTGAAGCAGGTAAATTTTTTAAAGAAATTTCCAAGGCTGCTCCAAGAGGTTCATGGAGGATGGCAGCAATGGACTTCCCTTATGTAAATAATGATCAGAGAGACATACTCGTGACCCCTATATCTGAACAAGAAGTTCTAAAAGCTATTAAAGAGTTAAATAATGAAGGTGCTTGTGGCCCGGATGGATTTCAGGTGTTTTTCTACTGAGAGCTATGGAGTGTTGTTAAGGTGGATGTTTTAAAGGTTATTCATGAGTTTGAACTGGGCAACTCTGGATTTGGGAGGCTGAACAAATCCTATCTGTTCTTGCTTCCTAAGAAATCAAGTGCGGAGAGATTTTCTAATTACAGACCCATTGCGCTATCTAATTCCATCTACCTTATTATTAGTAAGGTTATTGCTAACAGACTGCGGGAGGTTTTAAAGGACTTGATAATGCCTGTTTAGGTAGCTTTTCTTCCTAGGAGATCACTACAAGAGTCCTTTATTGTTGCACAGGAGATCATAATAGGTTGGTGCTGGAGAAAATCCAAGGCTTTCTTATGGAAAGTAGACTTTTCCAAGGCCTACGATTCAGTCTCTTGGTCATACTTATGGGAGATTCTTAGAAGGAGGAAGTTTCCACCTTTATTGATACAATGGGTGAAGAGGTGCATTACGACAACCTCTTTTTCCCCATTGATTAATGGTAAACCATGTCGTTCTTGGATTCAGCCCCAATGTGGAGTAAGGCAAGGTTGCCCAATTTCCCCTCTGATTTTTAACCTTACGGTGGATACTTTGGCCATATTTGCTTGCAGCTGGCTATGGATGGTTTTATAAGGAGGTATTCAATGTCTAATCATAGGGCTCTAGCCCCTATTCTTCAATATGCTGATGATACTATTTTTCTTGTGGAAGGGGGGAAGAGAGAAGCGCAAGCTCTGTTACATATGGTAAAAATTTTTGGAGAGCTTTCTGGTCTCAGATTGAACGAAAATAAATCCTCTCTTGTCTACTTTGGGATGAACAGTTGGTTACAGAGTGATATCTCCACCATTCTTGGTATACCTGTGGTTCTATTGCCTATTAAATATCTAGGTCTGCCTTTGAAATGTTCTAAGACGAAAAAAGCATAATGGTTTTTCCTTTTTGAAAAGGTAGCTATGAAATTGGAGGGCTAGAGCAGTAGATACTTATCAAAAGGGGGGAGTTATATATTACTGAATTATGTCATCACTTCGATTCCAGTATTCTTTTTCTCTGCCTTTAAAGCTCCGAGTTCTATTTGGAAAAAGCTAGAGGTGATGCGGAAAAGGTTCTTTTGGAAAGGGGCCTCTCATCAAGGGGCCTTTTTTCAACCCTTGAAGTGGGAGTCTATCTGCAAACCAAAACAGATGGGAGGTATGGGTGTTAGATCCCTTAAGGAATTCAATGAAGCTTTACTATTGAAGTGGGCTATTCGGTTGCTGCAGGGGGAAAAAAAATCTAGACAGAGATTATCCAGGACAGTTATGGGAGTTCCAATGATGAGATTAATCATCTCAACCCACGTAAACCTTCCACCTTTTGGTCTTCTGTGGTGCGCGCCCTGAAGGATAATTGGAATTTTTTGAAATTAGTTTTAGGTGATGGAAAAAGCTTCAAGTTTTGGCTAGAAAATTGGGTACATGGAGGGACGTTTAAAGATAGGTTCCCCCTTGCTTATGCTGCAGCTGCAAATAAAAATGCGGTGGTAGCTGATTATTGGTACGTGGATTCGGAGCAATGGTTTTTAAATAATGGTGCGTGGAATAATCATGAAACAAGAATGCGAGTAGAGAATGAACGTCTCATGCAAGAGCTTGCTGCTTTCAAACCCATGCCTCATAATATGACACTTACAAATGGGAGGGTAATTTCTCTACTGTGGCTGCTTATGACAGATTGATAACGTCCTCCAGGATGGCAGAAGATGAAGAGATGGGGAAGAAGCTATGGAAGTTAAAAATACCACTAAAGTTACGAATTTTCCTATGGCTCTGCAGAAGGGATGGACTGATTACTGGAGATCTGGGGCACAGAAGGATGGGTACCCCCCCCAGTTTTGTCATTTATGTGGGATGCATAATGATTCTAGTGTTCATCTCTTTTCTTCATGTGCGATCACTGATTATGTATGGAGGAGAGTATGCAACGAGTCTTCACCCACATGGGGGAATTTGTGGCGCTGTCTTGTGGATGGAAAAAAGCCTTATTTACATATGGTGGCTGTGTTATGGGCTGTATGGAGGGCTAGAAATGAGTGTGTTTTTCAGGAGACCCCAGTGTATGTGGAAAATATTGTAAATTTATGCTGGAGTCTCATATAGAATTGGGGTTCGATCTTGTAATTATTTTTTTTATTATCAATAATAGCTCTCCTAGTTTGTTATCGGTGATTCGATAGCATTCCTTTCTTTCTCAAAAAAAAAAAAATTGAGCTAAGACCCCAATCTAGGTTAAAACAGGTTCCAAAGGCCAAATTGAAGGTTCTAAGCGCAAGGGGATATTTTTCCATTAATTTTAGAGGGTTTAGTTGATTTTTATCCTGACCAGAACCTTGTAAAATTAAGTGAGTTTGTTTTAGGGTTATAGAATATCCTTTAATTCTTAAATCTCATGATAACCCTTTTCTAACTGAACCATCCCACTTTTCCTCTTATTAAGTCCAATTGACCTATGTTTAGCTCCTGAGAAATCCCGTTGATGTACTACAATGGTAAAATTGTAGTTTTACCCTTTAGTTCACATTTTCTCCCCAGAACAGTAATCCCTTGAATTAGGCCTTTCTGTAGGTTATGTAGGAGCTTTTGTTCACTTAGGTCAAAAAGAGCTAGTTAGGGCTCATGATGAGGTTCTCATCAGTTAAGATGGACATCATAGCAAAGAAGCTGGCTTGGGTTGAGTTGGTGGACAAAAGAATTGATGAGCTTTTGAATCAATCCTGAGCCCCATTGTAGACCTTCTCCCTAGAAAAGGGAGCTCACAATGTTGACCTAGTTCAGTCTATGAACCAAAGGCACTTGGAACAACCCCTGACTATGTTCTAGGGAGGTACCTTTGCTCCCTCATACCCTGATTATTCTTTCCCCTCCCCTTTGGCACCTTCTACCATTGAAGATGCTAATGCCATCTAGGGTTACTCTAAGCTTGATCCTTTCTCCAACACTTACAACCTTAGATGGCGCAACCACCCAAATTTTGCCTGGTCAAGCTAAAAACCAAACTAATTCCAGAACCAACGTAGGTTGAACCTTTCCTCCTATAAGCAGGGTCCACCTACTAGACCACCCTATAACTAGAATAGGGCGACTCCTACACAGGAAAACCAAATGGACACTCTGATTAAGATGATGGTTGTTACGAATCAGAAACATCAGGAGGGAATGGCTTTAGTGAAGGGACAATTGAGTGAGCTGTTGGATAACAAACAATATGGGTCCCTTCCATCTCAACCACAACCGAACCTGAGTGTTGAAGTTACGGGTTACTACGCTATTGAATTTGGTTTTGAAAACCTATCATTGTAGTTTGAATAGCGAAGAACTCGTGTTCAACAAAAAGAAATTATACCGAAATAGAAATCTTGGGTCGAATTCAGGGAGGCAGATGTTAGATTAAAAATATGCATTTGTTTTATTTGTCACAAAACAGAATAGTTGGTTGAAAACTATCTATCTATTTAATAGGTAATAAATAGAAGAGAGGGAGAGAGAATATTTTTTTGAAACAGAAAGGAAAGCTATCGTCTTATGATAGCGATCCGGAGCGGTATATTATATAAACAAGAGAAATTACAAAAGAGATCCCAAAAATGTATGAGGGACCAGCACTCTCTTACAATTCTTTCACAGCACACTGGCCTCTCCTGAAAAAGTCTCTCATTTCTTTCCTTCCACATACACCATAGGATGACAGCCATGCGTACATGTGACCTCCCTCTCATACCAAACCCATACCAGATAGAATCCCAATCTGGAAGCAACTCCTAACATGTCCTTCTCCATATAGCACAGTGACAAGGCAAGAAGAAAAGAGATGATTTACATTGTCAGTATTCATCTCACACAAAAAGTAAACATGGTGATCAGTTCCCAACCTTCTATGTCGCAGATTACTAGTGATCAATCCATCTCTCCTACATGGCCAAAGAAATATCTATACCTTAAGAGGAATTTTTAGAAGCCAGATCTTCTTGTCAATGAAGTTGCATCTCCACCCACTCTCAATGCTCAAAATTCTGTTATAGCCAGTTTGCACACTATAAATCCCCTCTGAAAGGTACTCTAGGCCTCAGCCTAAAGCTCTCAAGGTCTTAAATTAGCCTCCTTTCTTCCCATAGTCGGGTACCTCCCCTGTTGGAATCCTCCTCAATCAGACTCCAGCTGCTGCTGTTGCAAGACCAGTCCTGCTGACAGTGGCCTCCTCGTTAGATGCTGCAGTAAATGCTCTTGGATATAGCTCCTTCAAAACACCCAGCCCTGACCACCCCTCCTTCCAAAACCTGAAGGTCCTTCCATCCCCAAGAGCAGGCTACAACAGGTGGAAATGATCAGCCAAGGCTCTTGTCACTGATTTCCAGAAAGGAGAAGGACTGCTGGGCTGAAGTCTAGATAGCACACTGTTGGATGCACCATAGCTATCTCTGATCAAGACAGTCCATGGTTTCAAGCCTCCTTCCAAGAGTTTAACAGCCCACTTAAGTAGCAAAGCATCATTGAAGTGTTTTAGGGATTTAATTCCAAGTCCACCCTTATCTTTTGGAAGACAAATTTGCTTCCATTTGAGTGGCTGCAAGAATTTGCCCTCATGTTTAGCTCCCTTCCAAAAGAATCTCTTTCTCAGCACATCCAACCTTTTCCAAATGGAGTTAGGAGCTTTAAATATTGAAAAGTAGAAAATAGGGATGGAGGTGATCACAGAGTTGAGTAAGATAAGTCTTCCACCATTGGAGAGGAAACTGTTATGCCATCCATCGAAGTTCACTGAAATCTTGTCAAAGAGGTAGCTCCAATCTCTCTTCTTCATTCTAGAGCACCTCAAAGGCAGCCCCAAATTTCTAATAGGGAGACTAATGCAAGGAGTCATCAACACAACAGCTAAAGCTCCTTGCTCCTCCTCAGGTAAGCCAAAGCAGACCAAACTAGATTTATCCCTATTCAACCTCAAGCCAGAGAGCTCAACAAAGATATTAATCATATGATGCAAAGCCCTTGCTTCATCCATAGACCCTTCTACAACGAAAATGGTGTCATCTGCATACTGAAGAATGGGAGCCAGGTTACTCCTGCACGACGAAGAGTACCCTCTAATGAGGCCTACTTCAACAAGCTTACAAGCATACCAAGCCAAGTTGTCAACTGCCAAATTGAAAATCAGGGGAGCCAGAGGACATCCTTACCCGATACCACATTGGGGCTGAATCGACAACCCATAGGGCTTTCCATTTATCAGGGGGCGAAAGAGGCAGTGGTGATACACCTCTTCACCCAATGGATCCAAGTAGAAGGAAAACCCCTTCTTTTAAGCACATCCCAAAGATAAGGCCAACTGATGGAATCATACGCTTTGCGGAAGTCAACCTTCCAAAGAAAAGCCTTGCATTTTCTCTTATGCCATCCACAAATCATCTCTTGGGCCATGATAAAGGATTCCTATAGGGATTTGCCAGGGAGGAAGGCCGATTGAGAAGGATGGATCAAATCTTGCAAAACAAGCCTCAATCTATTGGCCAGGACCTTGCCAATCACCAAGTATAAAGAGTTAGAGAGGGCAATAAGTCTAAACTCCTGAAAAGATTCAGCACCTGGAGTCTTTGGCAAAAGAAAGAGGTAGGACCTATTAATTCTTTCAAACCCCAAATTGCCATTATCAAACTCTTTGATTACTTCCATAACCTCAGTGCCCACAATGTCCCATAATTCTTTGTAGAAGAGAACTTGGATTCCATCAGAACTAGGCGATCCTTCACAATTCAGATCCTTAATGGCCTTCAAGACTTCAGCTTCAGACATAGGTTCTACCAGGCTGGACCCCTGAGCCTCTGCAATCTTGGGGAGATCACTAGCTACCATCCTCCAATAGCCCCTGCCTGCAGCTCTTGAAGATTCCTTGAAATACCTAATAGCCTCAACTCTAATATCAGAGATGGAAGTAATTCTCTACCCCTATTTAATAATTGAAGAGACCAGATTTGCTCTTCTCCTAGAATTGGCAACCAAGGGGAAGAATTTAGTGTTTGCATTCCCCTCACTTAGCCACAGCTGCCTAGATTGTTCCCTCCAATCCATCTCCAGTTTCAGGTCTTCTTCAGCCACCACCTCTTGCCACCTCTTTCTGTCAGCAAAGTCCAGCTCAGACAGCTGAGCCACAGCTTCCTTGGAATCCAGTTCTTGAATCTTCATCAAGGCCTCTCGACGTTTCTGATGCCTGAGGACAGAGACAATATCACCATACTCCTTCAGCATTCCTTTCAAAGCCACAATCTTGGAAGCCAACCTGTAGGTAGCCGTGCCTTCAATCTGCTGGGCCCTCCACCAACCAGCAAACATATCTCTGAACCCAAGCTCCCTCAGGCATGACTTCGTAAACTTAAAATAGGATCCAGCCAACACCTGTTCACCATTGTCCCAGACCAAAGGTGTATGGTCAGAGAAGGGATGTTCCAGACCATAAACATAGGACAATTGGAAGAGATCCAACAGCCCAGCATTGCCAAAAAACCTATCAATCCTGAACATGAGCCATTTCCATTCCTCCATGTGAATTCAGAGCTTGAGGAGGGAAACTCACTTAAGCCCAAAGCATGGACCATCAACTGGAAGCTAGTGGCAGAGCTATCCACCACTCCATTGGGTTTGTCACTCCCCACCAAAACACAATTAAAGTCCCCTCCAACAAGCCAAACTACCCCATTCACAAAATCTGCAACCAAGCTCCAATCCTCCCACAGCTCCTGTCTCCTGCTAGGGTCACTAGGACCATATACACCTGTCACAAAGAGATCACAGTCACCCTGGCCTCTTTTGAACCTACAAGTCAAAAGGTGTCTAGCCAAAGAGGCCTCCTCCAAACGCAGCACCTCCTTCTTCTACCAGATGGCAACTCCCCCAAATCTGCCATTGGAATTGATCACCACAATGTCATTCCATGACCTGTCAGATTCACTATCTATATGTGTCTCTTGGAGGATGGCACAATCAATCTCCCATTCTCGTAGATATCTAAGCAAAGACCTCCTCCTATTTCTATTGCACAACCCACGCACATTCCAAGTAGAATCCTCATTTGGGTGCTAGATCTATCCCCTTCTTAGCAGCAGATGCCTTGCCAACCTTCATCACAGCTGCAATGACAGACTCATCAACTTTTTGTGTAGGAGTGTGTCTTCTTAGCCTCAATTTGTACGGAGGTTTCCAAAGCCCAGATGTAGAAGGAGTCTTACACTTCAATTGAAAATCATCAGCCACAGGAGAGCAGTATTGCAAATCCAAGGAGTTCACAGAGGGATCTACCAAATCAGAGTCAACAGGATCCCTATCAGGAGCTTTCAGGTCCTCAGCCACAGCTTCCTTAACCACATTAACTGCCTCCCCTTCTTTAGCCATCACTGCAGATTCATCCTAGATCAGAGGTAATCCACCCCCATCCTCCAGAGTTTCAGTCCTCATCTCCTCAACCTTGAAGCTCGCCACACCATCTACCAAATCCAAACTGTTAGTGTGTTCTGCCACTAACTCCTGACTAGCACAGTTTGGCTGTAACGACGGAGCTCTGGTTCGCAACACCTCAGCATAAGAGGGGGGGTGCTGACATTCCTCCTCATCCCTGTTTGCCACATGAAATTTCAGTAGGATCATCCAAGAGCTGCCCCCATACCTGAGAATCAGTTTATCAGGAATAAATCCATCCCTAGAGACATTCACCCTCACTTTCAGAACATTGGCATCTTCAGTCAGACCAACATCAAAATCCTCGGCCACAGATGCAAACCCAGCAACCATACTTTCCACCCCCGTCTGAGACCTCAAATGTAGAGGTAGGCCTCTAATCTTAAGAGAACCAGACCTGGGAGCAGCTCTTTGAGGAGGACGCTCAGGCAGAGAACCATCAAATTGGGATACTAACCGCCATATCACTGACAAACCACCGAAATTGCTGGTCTAAAAATAGTATTTCTCGACATCTACCACACCCACATCGAAAAGCACAAATTGCGATGGAGAGATAGCCGCAATTTTCCAAGCATCAGTCGATAAAGAAAGAGAGCTTACCAGTTGTCGAACTCTCTCCAGGGAAAGAGTACCCATCATCACTTCCCCAATCAAAGCCCCAGGCAAGACCATCTCTGCCACCTTAACATCCTCAGTCATGGGAACCTCCACATCCATAGTGTGCCCCCCAAGAGTTGATGGGGGAGGTGGAGGAGGCAACTGCATCTCACCCTCAGGAAACGAAGGTGCACTACACGACCTACCCCCCCACCACCGTGAGACGTCAGGAAAGAGTCCCGCTTGTGACCAAAGCCTCCACAAGCAAGACAGAGCAGCAGCCGATGGCACATCGCCGCCAAGTGCCTGTGAAGCCGGCATTTGAAACAAATCACTTCCCTATGGCTTCGTCCCCAACCACCATGAAAGCCCCTCCTGTCTAGAGTCCTGGCTCCGCCAAACACCTGGGCGCCACACTCACTTCTTCGCCATGACCTTGAGTGCCATACTGCCCACCCATCAGAGCCGTCGACGTGGGCGTCAGACCCCCTCAAGCGGCCAACCATCCTCGCTGGAGTTTCCCCCCCAAAGGAGAATTCAAATTTCACCGGACACTGTAGCGGCCTCTCTTCAAATTTCGCCGGACCAGCCGTTAATAGATGTGTTGAAGTTCACAAATCTTGAAATCTTTCCTGCTCATCATGCAATTTTTCTCCAGGTGTTTGGGCAATTGTTGTGATTGAGAGAGAGAGAGAGAGAATATTACAAATAAAGGCAAAAGGGATGTAGAATAAACATGGATTTCATCATCAAAAATTGTCCATTAACTACTCATTACGACTAGAAAGTGGGAAATGATTACACTAGAAATTAGTAAATCTACTCTAGAAAGCAGGAAAAAGAATGGAGAGGGAGATATCCTCCTCGATGATCGCTTGGAGGACAAGTCGGACGGGACGATGCAGGGAAGATGGGGAACAGAGCAGGAAGAAGGAGGATGAAGTGGGAAGAAAGGGAACGAAACAACACATTGTTGTCATTGCGAGATCCACTTCTCGAATGCAGAGAGAGGACAACCACAGGATGCTTCATGAAGGGGGATGAACGTGGAAAAACTAAGATTTTTACTCTAAAGGAGCATCCTGGGTTTGGGACAAGCTCTTAGAGCTTTGGAAGGGGTGAGAGAAGAGAAGAAGGGATGAGAATTTCGTATAGAGGGGGTCTCTTTTTATAGTAGCAAGGAGAGAGGGCAATTTAGTCATTACATGTTGAAAATCATTAATTCAAGACCTTTAATGACGGATAAATCTGTCACTAAAGGCCTGAACGTGGCCTTCGTGGGTGGCTCGCACGTGCTCGCTCACCTCCCCCCACCTTAACGCATGTCCACATTCTTCCAATCATGATCGAATGGCTGAGAGCGCTCCTCACCCGCCTCATCCGTACAACACAATGCGTGAGACCCCGTGTCACCTCACCATGTCAGATGGCACGTACAACTGATTGGGCGTGCACAGCTGCTCGATCTCCATCGTGCGGTCGATTACGCCCGCGCGTCCAGTCCAATTGAGGTGCCCCACGGCTCAATCCTGCGTCTCCTTTGCCTTATTAAGGTGCTCGACCAAAGCGCTACGGGCATGTTTGTGTCGAGCACTTAACTTAACCCTGTGCACTTCGCAGCCATTGGATCTTGATCCAACGGCGGAGAAGCATTGGTGCTAAGGGCTTCAGCGGTGCATGCAGCCGGTTGGGCGACCGAGATGGTGCCACGTGGCACCATCTTGGCCGTCCATCTTCTGGGTGATGTAGATGGTGCCACGAGTATCAGATTGAGTCGATTTTCATGTCGTTAGGCTGCGATCGTCTATCTGAATCCATCCGTGTGGTTAGATTTGTCATTTGAAGTGTAGATTAACACCATCATGGCCCTTGATCTTCTAGGGTTCCTCTATCTCTATTTGATGCTATGGATATCCAATTAGGGTGATCTTGGAGTCGTTGAACTCCAATCGTTGCCTTGATCAGATCCGTATGGTTGGATCTTTGATCTGAGGCCCCGATAAAAAGTCGCCCTGTCCCTGACCATAAAAGGAGGCAATTAACCTCCATTTTATTCAGGCTAATCTAAATGCAAGATGATGCATACTATGCAATATTTATAGTATGTAATGCAATTCTATGCTTAAGAACATGCATAAATAGACATTTTATGCAATATAAACATGTTTACATCGCACCCCCATGCCTATCTTTTGCTAGTCCTTAGCAAAAGCTACATGCTATTTATAAAATAGTTAGGTTGGATTATTTGGGCATAAGTTATTTTCAACATTAAAAAAATTTTTACTTAGGATCTAAACTTTCAAAAACACAATAGCGCCTGGGTATCTGCCAAAATGCAGACTTCCTCAAGCCCTCGCCTTATTCAAAGAAAATTTTCTTTTTCTTTTTTTCTTCTTTTCTAAGTTTTTTGGATTTTTGAGTTTAGGGTTAAAAGGTGGCTTTTTACGGCCATTCAACTCACCCCAGATTTGGTGAAAACCCTAAGTTCTAAGCATCTTATTGTGAATATGATAGACTCATTGATCGGCAATTAGAATGAACTTCGGGTTTCTATGCCTCTAGGTGACCTTAAAAGGAGACTTTGCCTAGAGGTGTATCTTTACAACCGGTAGCTTTCTCCCTACTTTTATTTTTATGGGGTCAACATAAGAGTGAATCCAGTGTATATCTCCTCGATTTATTCTACTTCTTCGCTTCTTCCTAAGTGTTTTGGGAATTTTCAGTGCATTTCTTGAGCTGGGTTCTGGACAATCGATCGATGAGTTGTTACCACCGACAACTTGCCAGCCATACTCGTGCGGCGAAGTGTGGCTTATTTCTTTTGTTTTCTTTTTTTTTCTCCTTTTCCTTTTCTTTTCTTTTTGACTTTCTTTTTCTTTTCTTGTTTTTTAAGTAGGTGGCTTCCATGGTCTAAGATTTACCTAACGGTAGTAAGAAGAGAATGGTCCAGTGAATGGGCTCTATACAACCTACCTATGGGCTATTACCCATGATAACTTGCCAGCCATATCACCCTATAAGGTTCATTAGCTACCCAATTTCCGTTAAAATCGTTGATCAACAAGTTAGTTAAAAGAAAGTGTATAGATGCTTTAGACTTAAAGTTCCCTCAAATCAGAGGGTGGGTTGATAAGTCGTGTACTTATCACCCAAACTTATCTGATCAACTTACAATAGAATTAAGATGGCGAGGACTCGAAAAACAAATCCACATTTTAGTGGATACACAGGCTCATTAAGTCCAAAGACCTGAAGAGTCTTTGTGTTCAAATCCTAATGCAATATTTCCTAAGATTAAAAAGTCCTAATGTCCAAGTATTCCTTCCTAATTCAATTTTTTTTTATGTATATATAAGAAGAGAAATACAATTTACAAGAATTTCACAAAGCTGACAAAATGATTCAAAAATGAATCCACCCCCCCATGCCTAGCTGATGCAATGTCCACATTGAGAAAAAGAGACATGAAAGAAAGGGTAGAGTATGAAAGATATCACCTGAATATGAAGCTCGGGTCAGCTTTGTGTCATATGTACAACTGCTGAGTTTAATGCCGTCAACTAGGTGAAGTCCAACCAAAGAAATCACAATATGGCTAGCGTAACCGTGTTTGAGACGGGTTCTAGAAGAGTACAGTCAATAACAGGCTTTAGACATTGACTGTTGACTTTAAATGTGTTACCCGTCTTTGGGTCAGAGATCTGAATGGCTCCATTTGGAAAAATCTGATCGATAATGAACGGGCCGTTCCATTTTGATCTAAGTTTGCTAGGAAAGAGCTTAAGTCGAGAATCGAATAACCGGACCTTCTGGTTCGGCTCAAGGCTCTTGAGGGAAATCAACTGATCATGTAGAGCTTTGGTCTGAGCCTTGTAGATCTTGGCATTCTCATATGCATCATTTCTAAGCTCTTCCAACTCAGATAGTTGGAGTTTCCTGGTCTTCCTAGCTAAAGATAGATCTAAATTGCATTGCTTGATTGCCCAAAATGCCTTATGTTCAATCTCTATGGGTAAATGACACAGCTTTCCATACACCAAACGAAATGGAGACTTGCTGATGGGCATTTTATATGCTGTACGGTAGGCCCAAAGAGCGTCCTCAAGCTTTTGAATCTAGTCATTACGATTAGGCCTAACCATTTTCTGTAGAATATTTTTGATCTCCCGATTGGAGATGTCAACCTGTCCATTCGTCTAGGGATGATAAGGTGTGGAAATTTGGTGATTAACACCATATTTAGCCAGCAAATTACGAAATTGGGCATTAGTAAAATGAGTGCCACCATCACTGATGATGGCCCTCAGAATCCCGAACCTGCTGAAGATGTGTTTCTTGATAAAATCGATGACCACCTTGTGGTCATTGGTTCGGGTAGGAATCGCCTCAATCCATTTGGGCACATAATCAACAGCGATAAGAATGTACTGATATCCAAATGGAGGGAGAAAGGGTCCCATGAAATTGATGGCCCAAACATCGAAGATTTCAACAGGAAGAATTGGGTTTAGGGGCATTATATCTCTCTTAGTTATGCTCCAAAATGTTTGACATTGGGAACACGACCTTGAGAAATCCTAGGCATCCTTGAATAAAGATGGCCAATAGAAGCTAGATTGCAAAATCTTTGCAGCCATCTTTTTCTTAGAGAAATGTCCACCACATGCAGATGCATGGCAGACTTGAGTATACTGTTGAATTCATTCTCTGGAACACATTGGCGAATAATCTGATCAGAGCCGATGCGGTACAGTTCAGGGTCCTCCCAGAAGTAGTATTTGGCCTCAGATTTATGTCTATCCTGTTGTTGCTTGGTCCAATCCTGGGGAAATTGACAAATGGCCAAATAATTAACAATGTTAGCAAACCACGGGATTTGGACACCTGAAACTGTAAGGATGGTTTCGTCTGGAAAAGTATCAGCAATCGAAACATTCGAACGAGAAGAATCACTTAGAAGTCTCGATGAATGATCCGCCACTACATTTTGTACCCCAGATTTATCCTTGATTTCAAGATCAAATTCTTGAAGTAGAAGAATCCAACGAATAAGCTAGGGTTTGACATGCTTTTTGGCCAAGAGATGTCTCAAGGTCGAGTGGTTGGTATAAATGACGACATGAGACCCTAAGAGATAAGCCCTGAATTTTTCCAAAGCAAATACTACGGCTAGAAATTTCTTTTCAGTAACAGTGTAATTCCTCTAGGTTTCATCCAGAGTTTTACTAGTGTAGTAGATGACAGAGGGCTTCCTGTCAACTTTCTGACCCAAAACAACCCTGACCGCATAATCAGAAGTGTTGGTCATGATCTCAAAAGTGGTTGTCCAAACCAGTGGTTGCAACACTGGAGCACAAATGACTGCCATTTTTAGGAAATCAAATGCTTACAACATGATTCATTGAAAGTAAACGACGTTTCTTTGGCGAGAGGATTGCTTAGAGGATAAGCATCCTTCGAGAAATCCTTGATGAATCTTTTGTAGAATCCCACATGACCAAGAAATGATTGAATTTGTTTAAGAGATGTAGGTGGAGGAAGTTTAGCAATAGCATCACCCTTAACTTTATCCACTTCAATTCCTCGTTCAGAGATTACATGAAACAAGACGATGCCTTCTTGTGTCATGAAATGACTCTTTTCCTAGCTAAGGACCAATCGTGTTTTTATGCATCGTTTAAGAATCATTTCTAGATTAGCCAGACAAGAGTCAAAATATTCTCCAAAAATAGAGAAATCGTCTATGAAGACTTCCATAAACTCTCCCACCATGTTAGAGAATATGGCTAACATACACCTTTGAAAAGTCGTAGGTTCATTGCATAAATCGAAAGGCATCCTACGGAAAGCAAAGGTTTCGTAGGTACAGGTGAAGGTAGTTTTTTCCTAATCCTCAAGATGGATAGGAACTTGGTTGTATCCCGAGTAGCCATCAAGAAAACAGAAGTACTTCTACCTAGCTAATCTTTCCAAGATTTGATCAATGAAAGGAAGTGGGAAATGATCCTTTTTATTGGCCGTGTTCAGCTTCCTATAATCGATACAAACCCTCCAAGAGGAAGCTGAACGAGTTGTGACAGATTCTCCTCTCTCGTTAGTCACAACGGTAATCCCAACTTTCTTGGGAACAATCTGCATGGGACTTACCCAGGGACTATCAGAGATCAGATAAATAATTCCTACATCGAGCCACTTAATGATTTCCTTTTTGACCATTTCTCGCATACTTGGATTTAATCTCCTCTGCATCTGGTGAGAAGGGTGGGATCCATCTTCCAAGAATATTCTATGATTGTAGTAAGATGGCTCGATCCCCCTAAGGTCATGAATGGTCCAACCAATTGCCTCCTTGTGTTCGTTCAGGACCTTGATCAATTTAATCTCCTGCTCCTTTGTTAATTTAGCACTGATAACCACAGGGAGCATCTTCTGTGGTCCTAAAAATTGATATTTCAAATTCTTAGGCAATGGTTTCAGTTCAAGCTGGGGCAGGTTGATGATTGAAGGTAAGGAAGATGCTGAAGACTCATCAAGAGGAAGAGGTTGAGAGTGAACAAAATCAATAACCTCTTCAGAAGATGGCAGGTCTGCCATAGAGGGTTGCGGGTCCAATTCATCATCAAAGGAGGAACTTTCAATTGTAGAAACCATCAAGCAAGTTTCAATGTTCACATTAACCTCCTCAAGTTCCTCAATAAATCCACAATCCTCAAATTTATTAATCGCCTTAAAAATATCCAACTACATTCGTTGATCCTCAAAGGCAATTTCCAGGCTACCACTGTCACACTTAATGTTGGCCTTAGCAATAGCTAGGAACTGATGCCCTAGAATGATGGGTGTGTTCCTTAGATTTTCCGATACATCCATGTTAAGGACAAGGAAATCTACAGGAAAATAGAAATCCTTGACCTTAACTATAACATCATCAATAACGCCTCACGGATTTGTGACCGAACGGTCTGCTAACTACAACGTTACTGAAGTCGGCCGAAGTTCACCTAATCCAAACTTCTCGTAAAGAGAAGTCAAAATTAGGTTGATGGATGCTCCCAGATCAAGAAGTGCTCTATCAAAAGTGTAATCTCCGATGACATAAGAAATCAATGGAGCACCTGGATCTCTCTTTTTCTAAGGGAGGTGGTGCAGGATAACAGAACTACCCTACTCGGAGAGTACCACTTTCCTCGGAATAGATTCTCTCTACTTACACTTTTGTGTACATAAATCCTTTAAAAATCTTGCATAAGTCGGTATATGCTTGATAGCGTCAAGGAGCAGGATATTGATCTCAACATTCCTAAAAATATTAAGAAGCTCCTCATTGCTATCAACAGACTTCTTCCTTGATTTGATCAAGGCTTCACGAAAAGGAACATGAGTCAGATCTTTGGAATCAGGTTCCTGAGCCTTGATTTCTTCTCCAGAATTCTCCTTTGTCTCCTCAAGTTCTTCAGGATTAGGTAAATCAGAACAGTGTGGTTATGGATCCTGAGTTTGTTTACCACTCCTCAAGGTAACAGAATTTGCAGATGCATAATAATTTGGGTCTTGGGGAGGGTTAGGAAAGATTGGAGGGGCTTGATTAGCCAAGAATTGTTGATGTGCAGAAGAAGAAGAAGAGGAAGGACCCTGCTCAACCACCTGAGCATGTGTGTGTGGGTCCCTTTGATTTCCATACCCATGGGCTTAATTGCCCAAATTCAAAATATTTCACGGGTTGGGTATGGGTTGGGATGGTAGAGATCTAGGTTGACGAAAGTTAGCTATGAGCCTAGTTTGCAAGTTGTCCAGTGAGGTTTTCATTTGCTACATGAGCTGGAGCATGGATCCTTGCATCTCTACCATTTGTCGGTTCAAATCAACCTACCCTATACTTGACAAGCATTCCAAGCTAACTGACTGACCTGATTTGGGGCCAACTGAGTATACACATGACCCTGACCCATTGGTCGTTGCAGAGCATAGTTGCTAGGTTGGAATTGGGTCTGTTGCCTTGGGTTTTTCCAGGAGAAGTTAGGGTGGTTTCTCCAACCCGAATTATGAGCATTAGAGTAGGGGTTAGATCTAACGTTCTCCTGTGCAGCACAGACATCGTCATTGGGTGAGGATGGAGAGAAAGAAAGGGAAGGATCAGAAAAACTAGGATCAAAGGCCCCGATTTGGAACCCATGGGGTTCAGAATAATGCTGACTCGCAGGTTGATCCTCATTGAGTTGATTCACGAACTCCCATCCAGAAGGAGCTCGCGACGAATGGAATCCTAAATTCTGGGATTGAGTGGATCGAGAATTGTTCATAGAATTTCCAGCCATCCACTCTTCCATTCTCTTAGCAACCAAGTCCACCTTATCAAGTTTGTTACAAAGCAATTCCATATCAAATGAATGAGAGTCATGGACTTCATTAACATTTGATCTGGGCTACTGGGATCGGTTAAAAGTATCCATGGAGGCATGATTGATTGAATTCTTGCTCATTTCCTCAAACAAATCATGTGCACTATCTACGTCTTTGTTGAGGAAATTGCCTCCTCAAGAAGCATCCACATGATATCTGAGTTGCTCAGTCAACCCATGGCAGAAGATCTACACGAGTTGCCATTTTGGCACCTCGTGGTGTGGACACCTCCGCAATAGGTCCTGAAATCGCTTCCAGGCCACATGAAACTACTCCCCTGGCCGCTGGGTAAAGGTAGTGATTGCCTGTCTCAAAGCATTGGTACGTCAGACAAGGAAGAATTTCTTCAGAAAGGCCGATTTCAACTCATTCCAAGTTGCAATTGGCCTTCCTATAGTCCTGTACCAATGAACGGCTTTATCCCTAAGAGAGTGGGGGAAGAGCCTCATGATCATTTGCTCCTCATTCACGTTTCGTGCCTTGGTGCTCTGGACCAAAGTGGTCAAGTCCGCCAAATGCTGAAACGGATCTTTGGAGCCAAGCCCATGGTAATGTTTGATCATTCTTAACAACTGGGGCCTGATTTCTACGTCTCCGGCCAGAATCTGGACACCGAGACGTTCCCCATAATTTGAAGGATCATAAAAATCTTTCAAGGGCTGAGCTCCCTGCATTCTCTGGAACCATTCCTGCATTCTCTGCATTTGTTCCAGTTGCCTTTAGAATTCCTCTTTTGGATCCCAAGGTAGAGGAGGCTGTTGATCAGCCATGGGATCAATTTGACCAAAATCCAATTTATGCCTCCAAGAATACTCTAGTGGTCCTTCCAATCCAAGATTCAATGGCCGTCTTCCCAGCATAAACTAGGAAAAAGTCGAAAGGACTAGGGATAAGGATCTTGTAACACAACAAAACAAGCCTGTCCTTAAGTGGGGAAGCCTAAGGATCTACAGATTCCCAAAACCTACCTTAAGATTATAAATGATTTACTCTACTTATGTCTGCTCAATCAAACCAGCTAGAAGGAGGGACTGGGGAGAAGGTTCTTCCTTCGGCTTGCGCCTCCAGTTCCTAGTGCACCCCCCAGCCGCGATCGTTTGACGCTACTCCCCTAGCTAGACATCAGATTAATCAGTACAAGTAGGTTAATCATGAACAATCTCAGAGTAGGCTGCGAAGAGTGAATCAGTCCTTAAGGCCAATGTCTACTCAATTTTATTGAGGCCTGGGATTGTACTGCTTATGGAATGTGATGGACCCTTAAAATGGGTTGTGCCCTTAATGATTGATTGAGTATTGTGTAAGTGCATGCACAATCAGGGTTTTCAAGCAAGATTATTTGCGATGTGTAGATTTTAATGTTCAAATCTTACTTAAGTAGATTTTAGGGTTTAAAATTAGGTTGATTTCAATCAAGTTTTAGGCAAACCAGGTTTTCAAGCATGGGTGAAGATTGATTTCCTTTAAAACCAAAAAATAAAGTGGAATGCCTGGTATGAACCTAGATTGAAAATCCTAAGAAGCTACTTGATGAGTTGATTTTAGGTTGAGTGGTGCGGCCCAAACTACTCAAACAACTGGCCATAACTGCACCACTAGGTTAGGCACACAGAAATGGTTAACCTAGAATGATTTCTACTCTTTTATGTGTTGATTTATGTGTACCAGTTCCACATATCAGAACCTGGTTGAGTTGAAGCAAATCAAGTAGGTTAAGTACCTTGAATGTGGGTGTATGTTGTGTGTCTGTTGGAAATTAACCCACAAAATTATCATTTTATTTTATTTTTTATAAAAGCGATGGTGAAATGTGTGTGAGTGGAAATCCAAACAACCAAACTAATCCTAGGATTTATGCAAACACCTAGGTTAATTGGAATTTGAATTTAATGTGACAAATGAAATCTATGGAGGGGGGAAAATGGGAGCACTTACAGTTGTCTTCAACTGCACTTTACTCTAGTCTACCACTTGATGATTCCCTGATGGAGGTCTCTACAAAATAATAGACACAAGAGAAAGCAAGTGAGAAGACAATAAAGGGCATGAAATGTGAAAAGATCGGAAATCGTTGCCTCCCCGGCAACAGCGCCAAAATGTTAAAGCTACGGGTTACTATGCTATTGAATTTGGTTTTGAAAACCTATCGTTGTAGTTTGAATAGAGAAGAACTCGTGTTCAACAAATAAAATTTATACTGAAATATAAACCCCGGGTCTAACTTAGGGAGGTGGACGAATGATTAAAAATATGCGTTTGCTTTATTTGTCACGAAATGGAATAGTTGGATGAAAACTATCTATCTATTTAAGAAATAATAAATAGAAGAGAGAGAGAGAATATTACAAATAAAAGCAAAAGGGATGCAAAATAAACATGGATTTCATTATCAAAAATTGTTCATTACGCTACTCATTACAACTAGAAAGTGGGAAATGATTGCACTAGAAAGCAGTAAATCTACTCTACAAAGCAGGAAAAAGAATGGAGAGCGAGATATCCTCCTCGACAATCACTTGAAGGACGAGCCAGACGGGACGACACCTGGCACACGGAGAACAGAGCAGGAAGAAGGAGGATGAAGCAGGAAGAACGGGAACAAATAGCACATCGTCGTCGCCGTGGGATCCACTTCTCGAATGCAAATAAAGGACAGCCACTGGATGCTCCACAAAGGGGGACGAAAGTGGAAAATTAAGACTTTTACTCTAGAGGAGCATCCTGGGTTTAGGACAAGCTCTTAGAGCTTTGGAAGGGGTGAGAGAAGAGAAGAAGGGATGAGAATTTCGTATGGAGGGTGACTCCTTTTATAGTTACAAGGAGTGAGGGTAATTTGGTCATTACATGTTGAAAATCATTAATTCATAACCTTTAGTGACAGATAAATCCATCACTAAAGGCCTGAACATGGCCTTCATGGGTGGCTCACACGTGCCCGCTCGCTTCCCCCCGCCTTAACGCGTGTCCACGTTCTTCTAATCTCGATCGTTCGATCGTGAGATCGAATGGCTGAGAGCACTCCTCGCCCGCCTCATCCGCGTGCCTCAACGCGTGAGATCCCGCGTCGCTTCGACACGTTAGATGGCACGTTTTGCTTATTGGGCATGCACAGCTACTCACTGTCCATCGTGCAGTCGATTGCGCCCATGCACCTGCCCCAATTGAGGGACCCCGCAGCTCGATCCCGCGTCTCCTTCACCTTGTTAAGGCGTTCGACCAATGTGCTATGGGTGCATTTGTGTCGAGCACTTAACTTAAACATGTGCACTTCATAGCGGTTGGATTTTGATCCAACAATGGAGAAGCATTGGCGCAAAGGGCTTCAGCAGTGCGCGCGGTCGGTTGGGCAACTGAGATGGCACCACATGGTGCCATCTTGGTCGTCCATCTTCTAGGTGATGTAGATGGTGCCATGGGTATTGGATTGAGTCGATTTTCCCCCATTAGGCAGTGATCATCGATCTGAATCCATCCGTGCGGTCGGATTTATCGTCTGAAGTGTGGATTAACACCATCTTGGCCCTTGATCTTCTATGGTTCCTCGATCTCTATCTGATGCTACAGATATCCGATTAGGGCAATCTTGGAGTCGTTGAACTCCAATCATCACCCAGATCAGATTCATATGGTTGGATCTTCGATCCGAGGCCTAAATAAAAAGTTGCCCTATCCCTGATCATAAAAGGAGACAATAACCTCCATTTTATTTAGACTAATCTAAATGCAAGATGATGCATACTATGTAATATTTATAGTATGTAATGCAATTCTATGCTTAAGAGCATGCATAAATAGACATTTTATGTAATATAAACATGTTTACATCACTGAGGAATCTAATGAATAGAGGCCACAATCCTTAAGGGTTCCAACCAAATCGAGGCAAGCCCATGTGATTTTACAAGCCTCGCAAACACCCCCTGGGTTTATTGCTTCTTCGTCATCTCAAGGACCCAACCCTGGTTCCAATGCCTTAGCCAATGAGGTTACCTTGAGAAGCGGTACTCAAACCTAGAACCCCAAATGGCCAACCCTTCCATGACTGCAATGCCTGACATAATTGATGATTCTGAGGATGAGTGAGAGGAATCCAAGGATCAGGAACCTAACCCTGTTCAAACTCAAATCCCATACCCTGAAGGCATGGATAAGGTCAAAATGAAAAGAAATGTGGCTAAGAACGAGGAGTTGTTAAAAATATTCAAACAAGTACAGATCAATATACCCCTCCTTAAGGCAATCAAACATATCCTGGCTTACACGAAATTTTTGAATGATGTTTGCACACCCAAGCGTAAGCTAAGAACCCAAGCACCTAGGAAGGTAGTGCTATCTAAGCAAGCTCCTTCAGTAATTTTGAGTAGCCTACCTCCTAAAAGGACTGACCCTGGAGTAACTTTGATCTCTTATAATATTGGTGATTTGACTTTTGACAAAGTGCTCCTAGACTTAGTTGCTTCAATAAATTTGATCTCAACTACCCTTTATCACCAGTTTGGATTTGGAGAACTAAAGCCAACACCTGTGACTATCCAATTGGCTGATCGATCTGTGAAAACCCCGAAGGGGATAGTTGAGGATGTAATTGTTTGGGTTAAGGACTTCTACTTTCCGGTTGACTTCTTAGTCCTTGGCATGGAAGTTCCTGGACAATTACAAAACACGCCCATCATCCTTGGTAGACCCTTTCTGGCTACGACCAAGGCTAACATTAACTACGACACGGGATGTATTGAAATTGTCTTTGGAGATAAGAAGATGCAATTAGATATCTTCAAGGCAACTGGCGAGTCAATTCGTCACTTTTAAAGTCGTTTGTCACATAAAATAACGCATCGTTTGTAGTTCTATGTGGTAGAAAAATTGACTAATCAACAATTAAAATAACCACTCACAGAAGAGTGAGTTGTATCCACTAGGAGGCAATGACTTATTTAAACTCGCAATTAGGTAGAAATCAAGTTTGCTGGAATATTCGTCAAATCGAACAATGCCTATGTAGCTTTGAATGTAAACCTTAAGTTTATGGAGAAGTCAAGGGTTGTTAACGTAATTTTTACATAACAAAATTATCCATGTGCAAGGATATGTGACAAGTCGATTGTTCGCTTTAAAGTCGTTTGTAGTTTTATGTGGTGGAAAAATCGACTAATCAATATTTAAAAAGAAATAACCACTCGTAGAAGAGCGGGTCGTATCCACAAGGAGGCAATGACGTATTTAAATTCGCACCAATTAAAAACGTTTGTTCATAGTTAGCTTGGACAAGAATCAAGCCAAAATTGCCTTCAGATTAAGGTTGAATCAAGAAATCATGCTGAAATAGCAATTCTGAGTAACTAGAGGATATTTGTCGCAATGCAGAATCAATAAAATATTATTAAAAATTGACAATGGCAGAAAATGTAATTTTTAATGGCCATGTTACTATAGCAAAATAGGGGATTTTTTCCCCTTTGCCGTGCGTGACAAGGAGTGGATGGCCGGATGCGGGAAGCTCGGAGGAAGTTCCTTGGACCGAGGGCTTCGAAGCGGTGGTGGCGGTGTGTCGTGCAGCAGCCGGAGCCGACCGGACGAAGCTCCGGTGGAGGTGGCTACAACCGGTACTGCAGCTGCTATTGGCAGGCAGTGTGCACGTTGCAGGCTGTGCGCGCTGGCTGGAGGGCGCGGGAGGACTGCTGCATGCTGGCTGGAGTGTGCGGGAGCGCGCGCGGCCTGTTGGCGGTGAGGATTGCTGCGTGGGTGGGTGGTCGCGAAGGCTGGAGGGCGCGGGTGAAGTACTGTAGGCATGCGGTGAGCGGGTGAGTGTGGTTGAGTGGGTGCGGCTGCAGGCGGAAGGTGAGTGGGCGTGAGTGGTGAGGCGGTGCAGGCGCGGGAGAAGGGCGACTTTGCCGGCTTTGCTGCTGCATGCTGGTTGGAGGTGTGGGCGCACACGTGGCCTGTTGGCAGTAAGCGCGGGTGAGTTTGCAAGCGTGGGTGCGGTGGATGTGCACGCCTTGTGTGCAGCTGGAGGTGAGCGGGCGACGTGGAGTGAGCGGCCAAGGGCTACGGTTCAGGTGGAAGGTGAGCTGGTGTGAATGGTGATTGCTGCTGGAGTGGGGTGTGGATTCAGACATTCGGGAAATTTCCTGGACGTCTTAACCGACTGAGAAGGTGATTGCACAGTGGCTGTGGCGGTGGTTGTTGGTGACAATGGCAAGGGAGATGCACGCTAAGGTGCTCACAGTAATGCGGACGAGAATCGGATGGCGGTGTGGCCTGTCACACCACACGCCCACGGTGGTGGAGGGTCGTCGCCGCAGTTGAGGCCGGCAGTGTGGAATGGAAGAGAGAAGATCTCACTACACAGTGGTAGGTCGGTGGTGGAGGCCTCCCAAGCTCAGCTGCCTCCCTCCTCCTTTTGTAGCCGCTTGCATAGATTTGAACTAAGAGGCGGGAGCAGATCCACATTCTCTGCTCGTCCTTGAATGCAGGCTTCATTGCAGCAGCTGGTGGCATTGGAGCGGCAGCCGAAGGAAATGTAGTCGTTCCTACAAGAAGAAGAATAAAGAGATTAATGTTAAAATATTATGATTATTTATATATAGACCCTCAACTTTTATGTTAACGAAAATAATGTACCTAATTGGTTAACTAATTAGATGAATGCCATTCTAAGCTAATTCTAAATGCACTTAAAATATGAATGCAATGCATTGATTATGTAATTAAATTAAAAATATGAATTAATCTATTTACATCCTAATTATGCTAAATAAATGTTAGAATTAACCTAATGTCTAGGCACTTAAATACTTAAATAGGCCACAACTATGGGCTAATCAAATACCCCCATGCCTAGTTTTTGCTAGTCCCTAGCAAAATTAAGCGAAACCTAGCACTCCAAGTAGACTAGTCAACTCACTTAGTATTCCTTCATAAGCATATTAAGTTCAGACTCTAGACCCAAGGTTCCTAAGTAGTTGCTAAGTTACAGACTTGGTCGACTAAAGACGAGTTGCAGGCACAAGTTTCCCTGATTTCTAACTCTACCCTAAAGTTTATTAATCCCTGAGATTAAAGCATCTGTGCCTATGCATTGGTCTAAGTTATTTAAGTTAAAGGAAAAAGTTTTTCTTTATTTTATATATATATATCTTTTTTTTTTTGTTTGATTCTTCTAAGTCTAACCTCAGATCAGCTATCAACACGGTCTGTGTCGGATTCATTGTCCCCATTATCATACCTTGAAGGGTGCCTGGCTTTCGATGCTTCGAGATAGCACCGCCCATAACAACCCCAAGAACTCCTGGCAATTGACACTTCGAGATAGTATCGCCCATGTATTTCTTAAGCGAATTCAGGCCTATGGCAATCGGCACTTCGAGATAGGGCCTCCCATGGTACCTGAACCGCACAATGCACTTACATGCCCCTAGTAGGATGGATATCCTAAGAGACAAGTGCCGAGGAGGTAATATGTTATCATCGCATCCCCAAGGTGAGTATATACTCCACCTCTCCTGCAGCAAGAACTCTTCCAATCAAAATGTGTTTTCAAGCCTCTCCTAAGTCAAAACTAAGAGAACCAAATCTCTTTTCAGAAAGAAGGAAATTAAGTTAATTACCAGACCAAGTGTGTGAAATTTGGATGCTTGGGTTACAAGGACCCTTAAACCAAAAGGTAGAACAAGACTCCAGGTACTACCCCACCTTTCAACTCAAACCCTAGCTTCCCTTCCTCAACCTCTTGAGGAATGGTCCGCAACTTAACTCCTACTTAAGTTTTTAACTCCACAAAGGACCCTAAAGGTCTAAAGCTAGTAGCTCATTTAACTTCTAAAGTTTGACCCTAGGATTAACTTAGCCTACCCTAGAGTTCTGATTTGCTTAAGATTGCAAGATCTAGCCAGTTAAGCTCAAAACACTTTCTTTTTTTTATGCAAATGTATGCAATGAATGCACTGTGCTATGTATATCCCCAAGTACACCCCCACATGCCTAAAATCTGCAATGTCCTCATTGCATAGAAGGATATTACCTGGGTCAGAGCTGGGCTAAATAGCCAATGAACCTGCAAATCAGGTTCAAGAATTACAGAAATTGGCCCTAAGAATGAGCAAAGCAATGTTGGCCTAGAAAATTGGTAACCTAGGATGTTGCCGAGCTGATGATGAATCCCGATAGCAAATGCTTGCCCAACTAAGATGGGAATGAAATCTTCCCAGGTCACCAAAGGAGGTTCTAAAGGATAAACAGGTATAACAACCTCCAAACGGGTAGGGGGAGGATGACAAGGATCCTCCAAAAAGAATGGGGAAGGAATGGTCCAGAGATAAACCCCCAGGGTAATGGACTGACTAAAGAAATCATCAATCCATACCCGATACTCCATTACGGGAAATATTTGTCTGTTAAGCCCCCTGGTCAGAACAAAAGTGAGCAAGTTTCTAAGGCAAGGATCATCTAAGGTGTCCAAGTTTCGAGGTTGTGGGATGGCCATAAGATCTAGGTTGGGTTTAATCAGCTCGGTGTCGTTCCCTAACACTCTTTCTAAATCCTCAATTTCATCCCTAGCATTCCTTGCACCATCACATGTTTCTTCCTGCTCTTCATCAGGAGTCACAATTTCGCTTTCAGATATAAGCGAATCAGAGGGTGACTTCGAAATGAATGAAGGCAGGTTGGAAGCAACAGATCTAGGGATTATCCTATCAATGTCATCCCCAGGTTTTTGTTCTTTACTCAAATCTTCCCCAGAGTCTATATGTGAATCCACATAAATCTTAGAAATTGCTTCCAAATTTTCCATCATTTCATCATGAGGAGAAATATCATCAATGGGTGTGCTAAGGAAACCTAATTTGGTCAAATTTGTGACATCCTCAGGGGCTAACTCTTCAAATAAGACATAATCACCCTTAGTGTCACTCCAAATCTTGAATGTAGCTTCCTCATATAACTCGTCTTTCTCCTCATCATACAATTCATCATGTACCCGAGGTCTAGAATCATTTAATATCTCAGCAGATCCCCTAGGGTGCTCTATTTGAGGTAAATGGTTTACACTGGTAACATCAGACTCCTCAGATAGGTCAATTTCTTTAGGGTTAGGTTCCATAAGGGTGGGCTTGAGTTCCATATCATGATCAGAAGGGAGGGTAGGATTAACAACTTGACTTTGACCCACTTCATCAAATGTCACAAAAATACTATCATCTAGGTCGAGGTCTTCCATTGGTACCATCATTCCCTTCTTTTGACTCCAATATAATTCAGGTCGATACTCAACCTTATCATCATCTTCCTCAGGTTGCCACCTTTCTTCATCCAATGCATAGCTACTTTCATGTGTATCTTCCTCCCATCTAAGGTGTGGATCTCTCAAGGAAGTGTCATCTAATGGGGAGGTTTCAAAATTGATCCTCGAAAAGTGGCTATTCTCCCCATAATTTCCCTCCAACTTAAAGTGTAGCTCTCCCACGGGAGATGCATCTATTGTAGAGGGGTATACGTCATCCTCAATGGGGTAGATTGGGTGGCTAATTTCATCTCTTTCATGTTGGCCTGCTCTCGAAGATTCTCCTAACAATTCAATCATTTTGTTTTGCTTTTTCTGTATTTCCATCTTCAAAGAGGAGAGGTCATTTCTATCATGAGAGAAGTCAGGCTCAGGCTCATAGTACCCAGGAGTGTTTGTCCAACCATTATAATTTTTTAGGGAGGGTGGGTTGGGTATTTCTATGGTATGTGGGATATTGGGCAGAGCAAATCCCACTCCTAGGTTCTACTCACTGATTTGGGGCTTAACCAGGCCAATACTCCTATAATAGGAGTAAAACGGATCCCAATGATTGTCATTATGTCCATCAAGGGATGGACCATGTCGATGTCTGGGATCGAAGGATGCAGAGTGCGGGTGAGGGTGTGGAGAAGATGTGAAAGGATGAAAATCAATGTGGTCCATTCTAACTCACACCTCAATCAGAATTCCCCAAGCAAAACACAATTCAAAAAGGACCTTTTAGGTCTTTCCCAATTTAGGCTTTTGATTTTAAGTTAGATTGCAGGTGACAATACAATTTGTTCAATCAATTTACGCACCTATTGTCGACCTACGGCTCGCCTAACAAGACCTAGTTGGAGCTTAGGTGTTCTTCCCTAAATCTCAAATGGTCAAGTAAATCCAAAGACGGAAGATCGAGGGATGCAAGTAGGCCTAAGCCTTCCTTTGAAGCTATGCTTTCGCGGTGCTTCTCAACTACCCCCAAAAATCCGTGACAGGGTATCCCCCTCTTTGGATCAACAAAACCTTTGATCTCAAGTTCCGAACACTTCAGAATCCAACGATAGGAGGGCACTTGTCCTAGTATTTCCAAACCTAAGGAGTGTCTAGAAGCGTGCCGTGGTGCAAGTGAAATAAGTGTGCATACATCGTAAAAATTTTGAATTTTGAATCGCATGCCAAGTTTGAAAATCAAATCCTTGGTTTTTAAAATGTCCCTCCTTTAATTATACCTTTTTCTAGAAAATATGTGACCACTTGTTTAATTTATTCAATACAGATTAGGTGATCTTCGCATTAAGTCCAAATGCAATGCGTGATCAAGAATATGATGCAAAGTAAGAAAACGCGTACCTTGCTTCCAGCAATCAACGATGCAAGAATGCATGCAATGCAGAGAAATAAATCTAGAGGTTGCTCATACAGACCTAAACGGTTCGTCCTAGGGCAGGCAGCTTCTAGCAGGCAGCTCATTTTTTTATTTTTTTTATTTTTAAGCTACTTATGCACAAGCAAATAAAAGTAATCAATAAACTAAAAACCTAAATCTAAAGAAAAGGGAATGAGCTCCCAAAAATTACCCAACATGGGCCCAAAACAAAATCGGGGAACAAACCCCTCAAAATATACCCCAGAACAAGGATTTCAAACAAAATGTAATGAAAAATTAAATCTAAAATCTTAATTCTATTCTAATCAAACTAGCGACTAAATATACAATGATGTCCGTCGCATCCTCATCCTTCTCCTCCTTTCCAAAATAGCTTGTCCAATTCTCCTCTGGCGACGTCAAGGGTTGCCTCTCACAATGGCTGATTCTTGCACAAATTTTCTCACACAGAAAAGAAAATAATAAATGGTCAAATCTTTGTGCAATTGAGAAATAATAAAAATAAAATCAGGTGAAATTATTGCATCTGTTGCCTCCCTGACAACGGCGCCATTTGACGAGTCGATTGTTCGCTTTAAAGTCGTTTGTAGTTTTATGTGGTGGAAAAATCGACTAATCAATATTCAAAAAGAAATAACCACTCGTAGAAGAGAGGGTCGTATTCATATGGAGGCAATGACGTATTTAAATTTGCACCAATTAAAAACGTCTGTTCGTAGTTAGTTTGGACAATAATCAACCCAAAATTGCCTTTAGATTAAGGTTGAATCAAGAAATCATGCTGAAATAGCAATTCTGAGTAACTAGAGGACATTTGTCACAATGCAGAATCAATAAAATATTATTAAGAATTGACAATGGCAGAAAATGTAACTTTTAATGGCCTTGTTACTGTAGCAAAACAGGGGATTTTTTCCCCTTTGCCATGCTCGACGAGGAGTGGATGGCCAGACGCGGGAAGCTCGGAGGAAGTTCCTTGGATCGAGGGCTTCGAAGCAGTGGTGGCGGCGTGTCGCGCGGTGGCCGGAGCAGGCTGGACGAAGCTCCGGCGGAGGTGGCTGCAGCTGCTATTGGCAGGAGGTGCGCATGCTACAGGCTGTGCGCGCTAGCTGGAGGGCGCGGGAGCGTGCGCGGCCTGTTGGCGGTGAGGACTGCTGCGCGGGCGGGTGGTCGTGAAGGCCGGAGGGTGTGAGTGAATGAAAGCAGGCGTGCGGTGAACAGGCGAGTGTGGTTGAGCGGGTGCAGCTGCAGGCGGAAGGTGAGCGGGCGTGAGCGGTGAGGCGGTGCAGGCGCGGGAGAAGGGTGACTCTACCGGCTCTGCTGCTGCATGCTGGCTGGAGGCGTGGGTGCGCACGCGGCCTGTTTGCAGTAAGCGCGGGTGAGTTTGCAGGCGTGGGTGCGCGGGTGCAGTGGATGTGCATGCCTTGCGTACGGCTGGAGGTGAGCGGGTGACGTGGAGTGAGCGGGCAAAGGCTGCGGTTCAGGTGGAAGGTGAGCGGGCGTGAACGGTGATTGCTGCTGGAGTGAGGTGTGGCTTCAGACGTCCGGGAAATTTCCCGGACGTCTTAACTGACTGAGAAGGTGATTGCATAGTGGCTACGGCGGTGGTTGTTGGTGACGACGGCGAGGGAGATGCACGCTAAGGTGCTCACGGTAATGCGGACGAGCTCCGGATGGCGGTGTGGCCTGTCACACCACACGCCCACGGTGGTGGAGGGTCATCGCCGCAGTTGAGGCCGGCGGTGTGGAATGGAAGAGAGAAGATCTCTCTGCACAGTGGTGGGTCGGTGGTGGAGGCCTCCCGAGGTCGGCTGCTTCCCTCCTCCTTTTGTAGCCGCTTGCATAGATTTGAACGGAGAGGCGGGAGCAGATCCACATTCTCCGCTCATCCTTGAATGCAGGCTTCATTGCGGCAGCTGGTGGCGTTGGAGCGGCAGCCGAAGGAAATGCACCTATTCCTACAAGACGAAGAATAAAGAAAATATTGTTAAAGTATTATGGTTATTTATATATAGACCCTCAACTTTTATGTTAACGAAAATAATATAACTAATTGGTTAACTAATTAGATGAATGCCATTCTAAGCTAATTCTAAATGCACTTAAAATATGAATGCAATGCATGGATTATGTAATTAAATTAAAAATATGAATTAATCTATTTACATCGTAATTTATGCTAAATAAATGTTAGAATTAACCTAATGTCTAGGCACTTAAATACTTAAATAGCCCATAACTATGGGCTAATCAGTATGCCATCTACTTTTCACTTGCATGCAAACTAAAATGTAATTCAAAATTAAATGTAATGCACATAGAGATGAATCAATAAGGCTTAACAATTCTTTAGAAGCATAAGCATAAAGCCATAAATTCACCATAATTTAATTAATCAAATAAATCAAGAAATGAAAGTTGACAATGGCAATTTCCGTAAAAACTAATAGAGGATTTACTGTGCAAAATAGGGGAGGTTGCTTTGAGATCCTCCACGCACAGAGAAGGTGGAGGCTGGAGAGGAGCTTCTAGTCAGAGGTAGAAGGAGCCACGTCGCTTCCAATGGTGGCGGCATTGGTGCTCGGGATGGACAAAGTCGACGGCGGGGTGGCGAGGAGTGGTCGGCGGTGGTTGTTGTCGATACTGGTGTAGCAGCTCAACGCACAGCTGGAGGCGAGGAGGAGCGCAGGGGGATGCGCGTGAGGTGCGTACGCACGCAGAGGGGTGGGCGCGGCGAGGGGCGCTGCTGCAGGAGGTGTGCACGCGTGCGGGTGAGGAGCTGGTGGTCACGTGCTAGGGGCTGGAGCGTGGAGAATGGTGCACGCGGCAAGGGTGTGCGTGAGGATGGCAATGTTGCAAGGGATGAGTGCACAAGGTAGAGATGTGGATGGTGCTGCACGCTAGTGGGTAAGTGCGTGTAGATGCACGAGGAGTCGGCGAAAGTGTAGCGCACTCTATGCACGCGGCTGGAGGGCTGAGGAACACGTGCTATGCGTGAGCGGAGGTGGCGGGTATGATTTTGTTCTGCAAATAGATAAAGAAGAAGATGCAGAAAAACGAAGAAGATGGTGTAGGTGGTATGTGTACAGGGTAATGAAGAAGAAGCACGGTGATGGCCAAGCCCACTGGATTGGCGCGGCGAGCTGTCACCTCGCCGGCCCACGATGTGGTGGAGCTTGGCCTTGGAGACCATAGTGAGGAGTGGGTGCACGGTGATGGGCGGGTGGTGTCTCCACGAGCTTGGCTGCCTCCTCCTCTCCTTTGAAGTCAACTGTCCCGACCATATCCAACACACCCGCTCCTCCATGAATGGAGCCTTGACTGCGGCAGCTGGAGGAAATGCAGCCGTTGCTGAATGAAAAAGAATAAAATAATAATAAAATATTATGGTTATTTATATATAAACCCTCAACTTTTATGTTAAATTAAAATAATGCATGCAATGCACCTAATTGGTTAACTAATTAAATGAATGTAATTCTAAGTTAATTCTAAATGCATTTAAATATGAATGTAACGCATGAATTATGTAATTAAATCAGAAATATGAATTAATCTATTTACATCCTAATTTATGCTAAATAAATGTTAGAATTAACTTAATGTCTAGGCACTTAAATACTTAAATAGCCCACAAATATGGGCTAATCAGCAACTAAGTCTTTTGATTGCAGTTGGGTCGGGGAATGCAATTCCGTGGAAACCCTAGTTGAAGAACGCTTGATAGTAAGCTCCCTAGACAACCATCTGACTCAACCAGCTTTTGACTACCCTGACCCATCCCAACCTTTGGAGGTTGCAGAACTTTGTAGAGTTGATTATCACCTACAACCTCCACTTGAGGAGGTTGATGTCACTTAACTCCCTCCATTCCCTTACCCGTCAAACATTGTACCACCTGTAGCTAAACTGAAATCTCTACCCAATAACCTCAAGTATGTCTTCCTCGGACCTGATTATACTTTCCCTGTGATTATCAATGCACACCTGACCAGGGACCAAGAGCTTAGGATGACTGCAACTCTTTCTGAGCACCAGACAACAATTCGGTGGACAATTTCTGACCTAAGAGGAATTAGCCCTAGTTTTTGTACACACAAGATCTATTTGGAAGATGGGACTCGACCATCTTGCCAGATGCAAAGGCGACTGAACTCGAACATGCGAGAGGTCGTTGAAAGAGAGACAATTAAATGGCTTGATGCAGAAATCATCTATCTAATTTCCGACAGCCCCTGGGTGAGACCTACTCAGGTGGTATCGAAGAAGGTCAGGCTCACCACTGTCACAAATGATCAAGGAGAATCCATCCCCACCCGCTCCACCACCGCATGGCAGGTGTGTATTGACTATAAGAAGCTGAATGAAGCTACTAAGAAGGATCATTTCCCTTTGCCATTCATTAACCAGATTCTTGAACGATTGGCAAGGTGGAAATATTTCTGCTTCCTGCATGTATATTTACGGTATAATCAGGTTGCTATTGCACCTGAAGATTAAGAGAAGACCACGTTCACCTACTCGTATGCCACGTTTGTATTCCGCCGTATGCCATTTGGGTTAAGCAATGCACCCGATACCTTTCAGCATTCCATGTTAACCATATTTTCGGAGATGGTGGATGTATACTTAGAGGTCTTTATGGATGATTTTCTCCATTTTCGGAGACACATCAACCATTGTCTTAACAACCTGGAGAAAATCCTAAAATGATGTATCGAGGTCAACCTTCTTTTAAGCTGGGAAAAGGGCCATTTTATGTTCAAGAAGGGATTGTCCTTGGTTACATCGTCTTGCGTAGGGGCATAGAAGTCGACTTAATTTCCAAACTCTAACCTCCTAGCTTGGTCAAACAAATCAGATCTTTCCTGGGACACGTTGACTTCTACAGAATGTTCATAAAAGACTTCACCAAGGTATCTAAGCCCTTGACAGACCTTCTACACAACGATGTGCACTTTGACATGACACCTAATTGCATTAAAGCCTACATCACTCTAAGGGATACAGTCTTAACTGCACCTATTTTACAATGCCTGGACTAGTCCTAGGGCGTTGAAATAATGTGTGATGCATCAGATTTTGCTATTAGAGTAGTCCTAGGACAAAGACAAGAGAAGAAACCGATGGTGATCTACTATGTGACAAAACCTTAGATGAGGCTCAACGGAACTACACTGTAACAGAAAAGGAGCTGCTCATCGTAGTGATCGGATTTGAAAAGTTTAGATCATACCTTCTAGGATCCCATGTGATAATTTACATTGACCACTCAGCTATACGACACTTGTTAGCCAAAAAGGATGCTAAACCTAGGCTGATCAGATAGATCTTGCTCCTATAGGAATTTGACCTGGAAATACATGACAAGGTCGAATCTAAGAATGTTGTAGCAGACCAAATATCCAGACCTCACCCAGAGCATATTGGACGTTCATTACCCTTAATTGATACTTTTCTTGATGATCAAATTCTACTTGTGCATGGGAAGAGTCTCTCCTGTTATGCAGACTTGGTTAATTACTTAGTGGTAGGGTAGATTCTACACAGTTGGTCTAGACAACAATAGGACAAGTTCTTCGCTGAGGCCAAACATTAGTTCTGGGATGATCCCATGTTGCTTATATTTTATGCTGATCAAATTGTTAGGAGATGTATCCCTGAAGAGGAGGTTTAAAGTGTGTTATCCTTCTGTCATGACCAAGCCTGTGGTGACCACTTCTTTGGGTAGTAGATGGCTGCAAAAGTTTTGCAGTCTGATTTTTACTGGCCATCACTATTCAAGGGCGCACATAATTTTGCTGAAACTTGCACTAGATGCTAGACCCTAGGGACCATGACCAAGAAAGATATGATGCCTCTACAAACCATTCTTATCATCGAAATATTCATTGTCTAGGACATTGATTTCATGGGTCCCTTCGCACCATCAAATGACCTCGAATATATACTAGCCTCAATAGACTATATCTAGAAATGGATCGAAGCTGTGCCTACTCAAAAATGTGTTCATAAGGTCATAATGGACTTTGTTAAAAAGAATATCTTTTCCTAGTTTGGGATACCTAAGGCCATGATCAGTGATGGTGAGAGTAACTTCATTAATGTTGGATTTCGTGCTTTACATAAGAAATACAGGGTCACCCACCACAATGTCACACCGTATCACTAGCAAACGAATGGGAAAACTGAGGTCTCAATTAGACAAATTAAGAATATTCTACAAAAGATTGTGAGACTTGACCAAAAGGATTGGTCCACACGATTGGATGATGCCCTTTGGGCATACAAGATCTCTTATAAGACCCTGATAGGCATGTAACCATATCGATTGGTCTTTGGCAAAGCTTGCTACCTTCCGGTTGAGTTGGAGCACTAGGCATACTAGGCCGTCAGGCGATGTAATATGGATTCCCATGTGGCCGAAACTGAAAGGAAGCTCCAACTCTCCAAGCTCAAAGAGATTCATTGGGACGCTTATGAGAATAGTAGACTTTATAAGGAGAAGATGAAAGCTATCCATGACAGGCACATTAATAGAAAAACCTTTGAGCCAAATTGGCAAGTCTGGCTTTTTGATGCGAGACTCAAACCCTTTCCTAGGATGTTATGGTCTAAGTGGACAGGACCGTACCGAGTGGTCAAACCTTTTTCCAACGGAGTAGTAGAAATTGCTAATCATAAGATTGGGCAAACCTTTACAGTTAATGGCCAAAGATTAAAATAGTTTCTTGCCCAGGTTCCCTCGAAGGAAGTTGTAACCCTCATCGAGGGTTAAACTAGAGCTTTGCTTAACTGGAGTTGATCAGATTCATTGTTGAAACTCAGGTGATTTCTTTCCTTACTCCCTTGCATACATTTATTTTCTAATGAGAACATTGTCCAACATAGCCATGGGGAGTGGTAATTCTTATTTTCTAAGTACAATATTGTTACCTTGAACTAGTTTTTATTTCATTAAAAAATAATTAATAATAATAATTAGGAAAAGAAACCTTAGGCATTAGGAGTGTGTCAACTTTAGGAAATGATACATTTAGGACCTAAACACTTAGACTCTTCAGGTCTTCAGACTTAATCAGCCCGAGTGTCCTCTAAAATGTGGGCATATTCTTGAGTCCTCGCCACCTTAATTTATATTAATTTGGTCAATAAAGTAGGGTGATAACTATAGGACTTATTAAACCGCCCTCTCATCCGGGTGAACTTTTAGTTTAAGCATCTGCACACATTTCACACTGACTCACTCCTCGACGGTTTCGATGAAAATTAGGTAGCTAGTGAACCTTCTAGGGTGGTATGGTTGGTAAGTTGTTGTGGGTTAGACATCACATTGGCCAACTGACAAGAGACTAGCCACAAGACCATTCTCTTTAACGAATGCCTTTAGGTAAATCTTAGATTAAGGAAGCCACCTACTTCAAAATAAAAAAAAGAGAAAAATAAAAAAAATAAAACATACTTCACTGCTCAAGTATGAATAGCAAATTATTGTGGGTTAGATGCCCCATTGGCTGTTTGTCCAGATCCCAGCTCATAAAATGCACAAAAATTCCAAAACACTTAAGGAAGAAGTGGGGAAGTAGAATAATCCGGGGAGGTATACATTGGGTTCGCCCTTGTGTTGACCCCACAAAAATAAAAGTAGAGAGAAAGCTATCGGTCAGACAGATACATCTTTAGGCAATATTTTCTTTTTCCGATCACCTAGGGCCGTAGAAACCCGAACTCCATTTTAATTGCCATTATGTGAGTCTATCACAATTTTCACGACAAGATGATTAGCACTTAGGGCATTTTCAGGTCTTGGGCGAGTTGGGTAGCCGTAAAAAGTTACCTTGAAACTCTCAACTCCAAAATCCAAAAAAATTAGAAAAGAAGAAAAAGAGAGAGAAAAAAATGAATTTTCTCTTATACAGAATAAGGCAAGGGCTTTCGTGGTTTGCATTTTAGCAGACACCCGAGTGCTGTTAAGTCTTTGTGCATTAGGTTCTTAGTAGAAATTTCCTCCTCTTGACAAGTAATTTGTGCCTAAGCGATCGATTCTTAATTCTAGTTTTAAATACCATTTAAGTTAACCTTTCTAGGGACAAGCAATGGGTAGGCATGCGGGTATGATGACTCTACAATTATTAGCATTAATTATATCAATTAGAGTCAACTTCAACGACATATGTGCATAATATCATGATACAACGAGTTTGGGAGAATTTCATGCATTCTGCATTATTTTATGTTGATATTGCTCGAAATTAATGTTTAATGGATAGGTTATAGAACAACACCTTGAAAGAGGCCTCAAATGAGTAATCAGGCCATACGAATGGATTCGGATTGACGAACAAATTCCAATGGACCCAAAATCGCTTAAATCTAACCTTCGTAGTTCCCACAACAAGCCCAAGAAGTCCTGACCGTTGATCTGTTGATCATCGACCCTCTCCACCCTCCATCGTGCACAAGCAGCCACCACTCTGTTTCTTCATCTTGCGACCACATGCAATCAGCATCGCTTGATCTTCATCAGACGCACCTCATCTTGCCATGCCTTGCCTAGTCATCCACTACACGATCATCATCCAATGGTCACCACTGCACGAGTGCCTCGTCATCCTCATGACAATTCGTGAGTGTAGTGTAGCGTGTGAGTAATGCGCTTGCAAACGAGCAGTGGGGCATTTGATTTGCGAAGGCACTTCACATCGAGCTCCAATTGAAATTTGACCATTCGATTGAAATTGAATAGTCGAGAAGTGGCCGATCGGCGAGCATGATGAGCGCCATCTATCCATCGGTGCAACACACATGCGATCATGCCCGATCGTGCGTGCACGATCATGCCCTATTGTACGTGCGTGATCCACAATCTAAAGCACACTCTCTCATGCGATCATGGCCACCCATTGTCGATCCTACGGCCATAGTTCGTCCAACCTCGTGGCAGCTGTGAGCGAGTAGGCACCAACAGGCGCATGAGCTAGGCTATAGTGATGATTACAGTGGATCTATAGCGATATCTTTGCTATCGCTAATTAGTCTATACCCATTTTAGCCTCCTCTCCCCAACTATAAAAACTCCTTCACCTTTCCATTCATCATCATCTCTTCCCATCTCTCAACATCATCTAGTAAGCATGTTCCCACCACCTTCTAGAGCTTAGAGCAAGCCCTTGGAGCCGTCGAGCAGCCGACGGAAGCCCATCCACCACCATGGCTACCTTGACACTCAATTTGTCGCATTGAGTTGGTAGTTTTCTTTAGTTTAATGCTTATGTCTCTTAAAGCTTTCATCTAGCATTGTAGTTGTAAAACAATTCCACCTATTCAATACATTTGTTTTGCCTTGTGCTCATTCGTAGCTAGACTCTATTATGCTTCATCATGTCTACTCTTCATGCATAGTTAGACATCATTATTCTACATCAAATTTCTAACCCTAATCCCTCTCTCTTTCTTTCTGAATGAATATCAAGTGGCAATTAAGCGATTAATTGATCCGATTTCATGCCTCCCTGAGATCGACATTTCATCTTACCTTTCCATTTCTTCTTTAAAATTGATGTCGTATTTGCACACTACAACGAATGAGTTATCACTTTGCATTTCTCAACATCATCTGCCCCTAAGGAAGGTTGACTACGCCAGCCTAATGAGAGAGGGGAGGACCTCTCAAATCCAATTGGCAAAGACATTCCCCATGATGAGGTAAATGAAGTTGGAGAGCATGATGGGTCTATAGTACACCAAACTCTTCACCATAGAACTCTTCAGAAGGAGGAAGAGGAGAGATCGATTTAGCCACCACCGCAAAGAAGTTCCCCTGAACCATGTCCCAAAACTCCCAATAGAAAATGACTTGAAAGGCATCCTATCCAGGGGACCCTTCAACCTTCAGACCCCTCATGGCCTCCTGAATCTCGTTCTCCTTAATTGGCCAAATAACTCGTCATCCTTTTGGTGTGGCAAGGATGAAGTTACCAATCTCTAGGTGCTACATAGGCCAACTCAGGTAACCTTGAAGAAATAGTCCACCACCTCCTCCTAGACACCCTCCGAAGTGTCGACTACTCAATCCTCCACCCACAATGTAGAGATGTGATTGGCCCATCTCGTGGAACTCGCCCCAGGATGGAAGTAGTGCTTGTTGGCATCTCCCTTCTTTAGCTAGATTTGATGGAACTTCTCTCGCCAATCAACCTCCTATCTGTGGTCCGTTTGCTCCACAATAGCCCAACAGCATCTCCTCTCCTCTTGCTTCTCCACAAAGAGAGGGGAGACATCTTCGTTGGTGTCAAGGGTGATGATGACTCTATAATGTTTAATGTTAATATTATCAATTAGAGTCAATTTTAGGGATACTTGTGCGATAATGACATATTATAATGAGCTGGGGAGCATCGTATGCATATTGCTTGATCTTTACATTTTAATCGCTTAGAATCAATGTTCAACGACCATGTGCACAAGTTCATTTTGAAATAGGTCTCAGATGAATGATCAGACTATACGGATGGATCCGGATCGACGAACGGAGTCCAACGGACTCAAAATCATTTTGATCCGACCTCCATAGCTCCAACAACAATCTCAAGAAACAACAATAGCCAGGGGGTAATGCGACATTCTTACAGGCCTTAGATGAAAATATGACTGTACGGATGGATCCAGAGCGACGATTGCAGTTCGATAGCGTAGAAATCATCTCGATCTGAGCATTGTGGCACCCTCTACAATAGAAAGAAGATGGACAGTCCAAATGGCGCCACGTGGTGCCATCTAGGCCGCCCAACATTGGCCCTTCATCACCGCATCATCTGCACCCTCCACTCTTAGTAGTTGGATCTTGATCCAATGGCTGAGAAGCTGCCTCCATTACACACTCAAGGCAACTGCAGCTCCTTCTCTGCGAAAGATCCACCGTTGGATCAGCATCCAACGGTCGTCACCACTCCAACACCTCAACATCTTCATAATCATCTACGCCGATGGCTCATTGGTCTCACCTCCAGCCTGCATACACCCAACGAGGGATCGAATCCCACTTCATCCCCATTGCGTGCCAATTGAAATTGGACCATTCGATCGTGCATGATGAGCGCTGATATAGACACATCTATTTAGGTTAAAATGACTATTCATGCATGCCCTAGGCTTAGATTAGCATTTCATGTTATAAATATTGCATAACATACATCATTTTGCATTTAGAGTAGTTGTATATATTTTAGTTTAATTAGGTCCTTTTTATGGTAAAGTGATGAGACACTCATCATGATCTCTAATTACCCCTAATTAACTAGTCTTCCTAGTTAATTAGCTAGGGTTATGAATATATAAGGGTTAATTTGGAATAAGGGAAATTTATTTAAGGACCACAAAATAAGTTAAAAATGACATTTTATCATTCAATTAACATTATTAATAATTCAGATAATAATTGGACTCGAAATCCTACTAATCATTTCCTTATTTAATAAGATAAGTAACTTAAATATAATGTATACATAAGTATGTAATAACTTAAGTAATTTTACTTAATCTAATAAATTAATCTAAAAAGGTCAAAAATGTAAATTCAAGGTGTAAACATAATATTTACCTTATTTACTAACATATATAAAAAGTTGAAAAAGATCTAAATTAAAATAAACCTTCAAAACCTGGGTTTACATTTTAGTCCTTAATATTCATTACAGTCGGGTCCTTATTTCTCACATAGGTCCTTAAGTTTTATTACTTCTAAGTCCCTCTTCATCTTCTTCTTCTTCTTCTCCAGCCAAAAGAACAGCTGGCGGCAGAGAGTCATCCCACCGCGTGATCACCGCCCTGCCGACATCATTCCTCTTTGCCCAAGCTCTTGCAGCTTGCGCTCACCACCTACATTTCATCCATCGGTCTGGATTAACCGAGAATCTTATATTTCAGTGAGAGATAACCTCACCGTCGTCGGAGACGACGACGGAGGTTAAGCTCCTCAAGCTTCTTCTTCGGCCAGACCCGCCCCTCTCTTCGCTGCAAACTGCTATAAATACCCCCTCACACCTCCGATTTTAGGCAAGTTGGCTCCCTTCCCTCTTCTAACACTGTAGCCGACTTCGATAGGCTATTCTTCCAAACCTCCGGTGATCTCCCATTCCATCTTCTGACTTCCTCCGTCCATCTTAAGTAGCCGAGGAGATTTGCCGTGGTCTTTCGCACCTCTGACAAAGGTGTCGACCCTAGGATTCCTCTGCTCCACCTCAAATCCGCCCGCCAGAGATCTTTCTTCAACCGTCTGATTTCGTCGTCCGCTATGTGACTTCGGCGGAACCCTATTGACCTCTTCATCCAGGTAACAGTAGACTAGGAGGAGTAGGAGTAGGCTAGCTTAGTTAGTTAGTTTAGTTAGTTAGGTTAGAGTAATTTTAGAATTTAGCTTCATCTCCTTCAACTCTGACGAGTTCCTTGAGCTCACCATAGACTTTAATTTTGTCTTTTAATTCACTGTACACCTTCCTATATTTTCCATGTTCACTTCTAAATCACTAAATCGATTAATTGAATCACCTAAATGCCTAATTCATATCTCACCTTCACCGATCACTACATTGTCTATGGTGACAGTAGTCGGCCTAATTCACCTTCACTGGGTACTTTCATCACCTATCACCACTAATGAACCCTAATCGACATTATATTACCTATTAATATCATCTATAATTAAATGCCCAAAATTTAATTTAAGCCCTGAGCTTGCTGTCCATGGCAGCTCAGGAACATTTCAAACTATAAATTAAATATATATTTATGATTAATTACATCTGTTGACTTAATTTAACTTATCAATCGAGTAGTTAAATCAAGTCCTGAGCTTAAACCATTCAAATTTTTAAGAAACAAACTTACTATCAAATCTTACATTTTAATGAACAAATGAAGAATTTAAAGTGATACTGAGGTTCCTTGTAACCTTAAGATTATTTTTAGGTCAAAAATGGTTATTTTTGTTAATCTGCACAAACAATCTTCATTTGTTGGACTCACCGGAGCTCTGATGAGCTCAGGCAAGCCAAAGATGTGTTGCAGCCTCTTAAACTTGTTATGTGGCTCCAGAAAAATAAAATAAGAATTACTGATTATTTTAAAGAAATGTGTTTGAGGTTTTAATCACTGGAGCTAAAGATGTAACTTCATCTTTCCCAACTCCAGCGAGTTGGGGAAGTCTATTATGAAGGATTTAAGAAACACTTGAGGAGCTCAGAAGCTTCAGTGCAATGCACTGAAGCTATTTTAACTTTTAAAATATTGTAACAAACTCTAAACAATTCTGTCTAACAGACACCTATTTTAGTTCTGGCAGAGAGCCTGAAACCCTAGAAATTATGGTTGAATCACAAATCTGAAGATCTAAGTGAGTTCTAGATGATGAAGAGACTCTGATTGTTGCATTAATTTCTTAGGAGGAAGCTTTAAGCAAAAAGTCAATTTTGGAGCTTCCATAGTTAAACCTGAATCTGATAATGGTGTTCTGATCTCGAATTGAGGAATTGAGATGTGCAAGTTGTTTCTGAGATTCTGTTTGATGTTTTTAGAAAGAATAAAGTAAGCTCAGATGATGAATTAGTAAAGATTATGTTCCTGCCAATTTGGGTTACGTTCGAACCCAAACCAACAGAGCACTACTTTGACGAAATTCAAATCTAAAACCTACCCAGATTGATTAGTTAAAACCCTTAGAATTAATCTAAATTGATTAGGAACACTTTAAAGTGTCTGTTGCACTTATTGAAATCTGTAAATCAACCTCTGAAGTTTTCAGAGAAGAGAAAAGCTTCTCTGTAGGTTCTGTAGGTCTTGAGAACTTAAAACCCACTTTAATACAAGCAGAATTTTTATATAACATATACACACCTTTAAATAGAGAGAGAAGTCCATCTAAGGACTCTCCTGAGTTAAAACATTTCCAGGTTTTTATAAAACCCGTAGAAACCCCTAATTTCATCTCTTAAATTGAAGAACCAAACATCATTAAAACATTAAATTGACCCTAAAATTGTGTAGATTACCCTTAGAGCTTTCCAACGAACTTTAAATATTCAATTTGGAGCTCTGGGTAGAAAGTTACGATCGATTAAATTCGGGTCTGGAAGGGGAATGTTTGTCCCACCTCGGATATCCACGAGCGTACGCCTGGGTATAAAACTATTTTGTTCCCTTGGCAATGCAGTCATCAGCGCTCAGTGCACCAGTTCCGATTCCTTCTTATCTGAGCATTGTTCTGAGTGTGCAGGCATATGCCTGCAGGTGTGTGTGCCCCTGGGGGCGTGCGGATGTAGATTGCCCTGGGAGGGCGAGTGTGGCCTGGGAGGTGATTGCACAGTAATCATAGGTCCTAATCAACCTAAATAATGTCTGAACCTATCTTAAATTGTGGATATTGCACTCATATCTTGCATATCATGCATTGCATCAGTTTATTTAGAATAAGATGAGATATCCTGCTAGTTAATTGTTTTCATTGCTATTTACAGATAATAAAGTGATCCAGGATGGAGATAGCGGAATAAAGCAATAAAGGAAGAAGAAGACTGATCCAAATAAGAGGAGTGAGGAGGATAGCCTTATCCCTACCCTTAGAAACCCTAGGACAACCTTCCCAAACCCAAAATAGCCTCCATTAGGGTACCTTAGCCTCACAACCCAAACATGGATAGCACTATCCATGTTCCTATCCCTCTCCCAAACACTTAGGAACCAAAACCAACCTTAGAAAACACAAAACCTGCTCTCCAGCACCTTTTAAGACGTCCAGACATCTGGCTGGACGTCTGATTTCTGCAGAATAACAACCCAGGAAGCCAAAACTTATACTGACATAGAATTGGACGTCTCATTTAGTGTCCAGATGTCCAATTTTGTAGTATAAGATCTGACCACTATCCTGGATGTCTGATACTGCTATTGGGTTCCTGATTTTGGGTGTTGGAAGCCCTAGCTTGCCTATTTTAACCTAGGAACCCCACCGGGCACCCTAGGAAACCTAAGTAGAGACCTCCTAAGCCTAGTCCACTATCCATAGCCCTACTTGTCCTATCCCTAACCCAATTGAACCATCCCATACCTAATTGGGTGCATCTACAGTTGATTGGGTGCACCCGATCCCAATTAGATCCACCCAGGATCTAATTAACTCATACCTATTAGGGTTACCCTAGCCTAATCACATGCACACATCTAATTAGACTTGACTTAGACCTAATTAGGACTCCCACCCAATTAGACTTTCCTAAGCCTAATTAGGTCCACACCCACTTAATCTAGATTGACCCAACCTATTTAGCACCTAATCCTACCAAAACCCACAACCTAGCCCTACTAAAAACACACACACGCACACCTTCCCATTTTACTCCCACCAAACCCATGCACACTCTCTTGGAAACCCTAAAAACTTGTGTCAAACCTAGATCCAAAAATTATGGCATTTGTTATTTTTGGAGCCACCAAAAGTGGAAACCAAATGGAGCCTTCCATAATGGCAAAGAGAGGGCTAGGAAATTAGACAATCTCCATACACTCTCCCATCCATGACTCTCCACTCAAAACTTCCTTCCACCCTCCAAAACCTTAAGGCCGTCCTCCTCATCCTCCTCCAAGGCTCCATGGATGGCTAGCTAGAGAAGCTTCTCTCCAAAGATTCAAGGACAGCCATTGGTAGAGAAAGGGAGCAACACCCTCCTCTCTCCACTTGGGTGCACTAGCCCTCATCTTCTTCTTTTTGGACGGCCATGGAGGCTCACCCATAGCCTCTTGTGGCCGGCCATCTTTTTTGGTAGGCGTGTAGACGGGTTTGCATACCCAAGGTCTAGCCTACACCCTCACACAAGGCCGATGGCCCTAGTAGCAACTTTCCGGCATGAGGGATTTTCTTCTATTTTTATGCTTTCTAATGTAGATGATGTCTGATAAATTTCTATGCATAAATAATATTTCTGTGATTGATTGTCCTCATGTTTGCTTGCTTATATGACACTTTGGTTTGTTCACACCATGCACGGCCACCATGGCCTCATTTAGATGCACATAGTCACTTAGGTTTTTGGTAGTTTATCTAGATCTAGGTTTCAATTCGCTTTTCGAAATAAAAAAAAATCAAAAACACAAAAAGAAAAAAATAGTAGCTTAGGTTAGATTTAGGTTATAAAAGCCGATCCAAATCTCGATTCATTTTCACGCCTCCCAGAGACGAACGACCGGGACTCAAGTTCTAAAAAGAATAAAGATCTACGAGAGTTTCGTTATCACAAATATCTTTGACGAGTGGTTTTTGCAACTATACTACGATTTCCAACGATTTCAAAATACGCGATTTCCACTCCTGTCAAATGGCGTCGTTGCCGGGGAGGTAACACGTGAGTTTAGATTTGGATTTGCTTAACTTTTGTTTGTTTTGATTGTAGGGTGTCAAGATGAGTATCTGCGCACACATCGACCCGTGGTGAAGACCGCAGGTATCTTCTTCGTCCTCTAGTTTATTGTTTCCTTAGGTTAGAAAAAAAAGAAATATATATATATATATAAATTAAAAATTTCAGATCTGAATTTAAAAAAAAATCATTTTCTTTAGTGTGTGTTTTAACTTGGAAACTATTTAAACACACCAAAATCAGATTTGAAAATTCGGCCAGCAAATATTGATGATTTTCCAAAATTTAATGCTGTGAAATTAGGAGTCCAAAAATCTTGGGATTCAGTCTGGTATTAGGTTTTCAAACTAGCTTTCCAGAGCCACCTTTTATTTGGAAAAATTATCACTATAAAAATTTTAAAATTCCGCACAGTGGAAGGGGGTCAGAAAAGTCTGCACTCTGATTTTTTATAAATTTAAATGTTAATTCTATCCTTTACATAAATCAGATATCTTTGAAATTTACGGGGTTGGAAAGCCAGTGAAACCTAGCTTTTTGTATGGATTTTCAAGAATTTTTGAATTTTTTTTTATACCGTTTCAAACTACAGTTCTCGCAAGGGGTCCATCTGGTCTATTTGACCCCCTGGGACATAAAAATTCATGAAAAATTGTATGAAATAGTAAACATATTAAAAAAATAATCCATGAAAAAATTATTAAAAAATTAATATCTCTACCAAATTTCATATTATTTTTCTTCAGTTATTGATCTGGGGAGTGATTTCAAGTCAGACTAAGGTCTGATTGCAGATTTTAGAAGAAGCACAAACCCTAGGTAATTCACATTAGGGTTTAAATTTAGAAACTCAAAAAAAACCTTTTTGAGCCTGATTTGGGTGTGATTGCATGAGAAGGGATTTGATGTGAAGACTATCTCTTATCTTTATTTGCATCTTCTCTCAAATATCCATGAACCCATATCATTCTTTTGACCCTCGGAGTCCTCCATCTCCCAACCCAACCATGATTTCGACTCCTCCTGGTTGGGATACTCATCCTAACCAGCTGAGATATGATTATCCTTATCCCCCAGCTTATTTAGAACCTGAATCTCATGGATCTGACCCTTATCTAGATCAGAACCAATTGAAAGCCATAGTTGCTGAATTCTGGGAATATAACAAGGACTATACAGATCAATGTGCCAAGCTTCTGGAGCAAATTAGACGATCTCAGGCACAATCTCAATCTTATCACTCCTCCTAGGGACAAGAGACTTGGAACAACCAGCCTAGTGGGTCTAGTGACCCATATTTTGGAACCACTAGCTATTCTACTGATTCTTGCTACCATGGGGAGGCATCCTGGACTCAGCCAACCCAAAAGTTACCTTTGGACCTAATCCATGATATGGGTAGATCAATTAAGGAATGCACTATTTCTGATACACCTGTACCTGATAAGATATCTCTAATGAATTGGAGTAATGGATCACAAGTACAGGACCACATAACAGGTTCTCAATCAACTCCCTCTGTAGTCAGCCCCACTCAGGGCGATACACCTATTGATTCATATCCAAATTCGTATAACCCTGAGTGGAGAAACAATCCTAATCTTTCATGGCCACCACAGAGATCGACTCAGACTGAACATCAATCTAGGCTAGCCCAATACTCCACTCAATCCACTTTAGGGCAACCATCTTGTCCAGCCCAACCCGCAACCACCCTTGAAGATATCATGAACATTTTGTTGGACTTTGACAAGAAAAATGAAGAAAGGCTGACTAAGTTGGAAAATCATGTGAAATCTCAAGGGGATAAAATCAAGAGACTTCAAGAATCACTTTATCCCTGAATGCAAATGCCTTTTCACTCCTATTCTCCACCTATTCTTCCGACCCCTCCTCCAATCTATCAAGCATGCCCTTGTGCGGGGGTCAAATCTGTGGCCTCTAAAAGGAAGAGAAAAGTTAAGAGCCCACCCAAATGACCTGATTTGGGCTCAACCAAAAATCATAAGACCAAACCCACATCCAGCTCTGACTCAAACTCAAGGGACAAAAAGAAGAAAAAGGCCTCTGAAGTTGATTTGACCTATTTACCCTTTCCTGAGGCCTTGAAGAAAAAGTCACAAAAGAAAAAAATGGCTTGCACACCTAAAGAGGTGGTTTTATCAGCTAACATAAGTGTATTTGTTTCTGGCACTATACCACCCAAAATGACTGACACTAGAAAACCCTTCATATCTTGTGCCATAAAGGGATTCACCTTGAACAAAGCCCTTGTGGATCTAGGGTCTTCCATTAGCTTGATTCCTACCGCCCTTTTTGACTGCACCAAACTTGGAGATCTGCACCACACACCTGTCACCATTAGAATGGCAGATGGCTCCATCAAACTACCGAAGGGGGTAGTTCAGGATGTGAATATTAAAGTGCAAGGTCTTAGCTTTCCAGTCGATTTTATTGTCTTGGACATGAATATATCGGAGAAGCTAAGTAATTCACCCATTATTCTGGGTCGACCTTTCTTGGCTACGGCCAATGCACGGATTGACTGTTACTCAGGATGTATGGAGGTGAGTAGTGGCAATGAGAAGATTCACTTTGATCTGTATGCAGCCACTAAGAAAACAAAGTCAGGGTACTTTTTGGATGACATGGAAAGTGAGTCGGAGGGTAATTCGGAAGAAACTATGGCAATTGACACCTGGGTAGAACCACACGACCTGAATCAACAATCCACTAGATCACATAAGTCACCATCAATATAGGATCAAATCTTTGATAGTATGGTTGACTATCTTGATCAACCTAGCCCAATTCAAACCCCTGCCCCTTGCAATGAATCCCAGATTACTTAATTGATCAAAATGATTCACGAAATAAAAGAAGCTAGTGCAAGAGAATATGATGATATAAGGAAAGAGCTTCATAGAATCTGGGATGAGCAACAAAAACCAGAAATGTTTGAATCTGGGTCAGGTGTGTCACAATCGATTCGCGATTCGGTGGTGCTCATGTAGGATTTTGTTGATCAAACACCCGAGGTGGATGATATTGATAACCCTATGGAAGTTGAGAATGGAGATTTATTTGAGAATCTTGATCTTGATATAGGGCCTGAGTACCAATCATTTCATTTTGAGGAACCAAACATTAAGGGACCTGAATATAATTTTGTTGTATTTGAGAATACCCATGGAGACATTGATGAATTAATTCAAATGATCTCATACACGGAGCAACAAAATCAAAAAGACTGTAACAACTCCTCAATCAATGATTTAGCCCATTCCACTTTCATGGAGGGACTCACTACTAAATCTAATGCCCAACTTCATCCAAGTGAGAAGAAGGAAATATCCCCTTATGAAATAGATATTCAAGAAATTGAAAGATTATTAGGAATAACATATGATGAGTTATCAGAGGAAGCTAGGAATTTTGGGGAATCATGTGATAATTGGGAATTGGCATTGGACAATTTGGAAGAGATAAAAGAAGATGAGACCCAAACATCTTTGGTAGAGATAGAGACTGATCACTGGACCTTGATTTCCAGATCTGACCACCCTACGTGGGTCATGCCTTCCATTCATAACCATTATTAGGACCCATATGATTTCACCCCACACAACTCCACCCATACCCCTACCACCCACATTCTCCATCACCTCTTTGGGATGCCTTCACCTTCATTCCTTCCAGGCACCCGTATTTATCTGTCTTTCTTCTGTAGCATCTGGCTGCAGATAATCCCAAGCCCCATCTACATATTTTCCCAATTATTTGGACTTGGAATTCGTGGGCAGCTAGCTCGCATTTGCGGTCCGCTATTGGCAAATGAGACTAAAATTCTTATCATTTTACTCGCCATTCTCAATACTGTATTGGTATATCCTTTTTGAGCTTTCGCCCAGCTGAAGGCGTTAAACTCAACACATATAGATACCATTTGCCCCACATTCCACCATCATTTTTATACATAGCATATTTTTGTTTTAGCATATTTCCTTTTATATTGCATATTAACAGGTTGGCCGGTGCTGAATATAATTTCAGGAGCAATTACAGGTGTTGTCTACCCATTCTCTCCCTACAGCATTTATTTTCTTTTACATTCATGCATGAGGACATGCAAGAACTTAGGCATGGGGGAGTAGATACAGAAAAACTGAAAAAAAAAATTTTGCCAACACTTAGGAAAACCTCGGAGCTGCATGCAAAACGTACTTTAGGACCTTAAATAAAAGAACAACTGACTCCACCTCCAATGCTCTCATTAGAGCTAGAAATAGTTCGCAACAGCCACTTCTGACTCACCCACCCACCTTTTGTTCTAAATTTAGGGTCAAGCTAATTGTAACCCGATACGGGAAATTCACGAAGTACAAATTATATGAGGTTACATGTTTATAGCATATATAGATATGGCATTCATGAATAAGATTATTTTATTAAGAGAATGCATTAGGGATTTTATCCTTTAGTTGATTCCTGTAATCTGGAATCCAGTACAACTTTTCACACACGTAGAATTTGCAATGGATTCACGGTGAAGGCTGATATACGTCTTTAGTTTGTCGAGAAGAAGCAGTGCTTCTTCTCCTGAACCCTTGGACAATGTTTTGGGAGTCAGGCAGATTTTCCTCCAAAAATCCACCAAATAGTGTGAGATGAGAGTAGAGTGTACTGGTGCTCTAAGATTAGTGCAAGGAATCTGGAATCCTAGATAATTAGGTGATGATACTCTGAGATTAGACATAGTTTTCGCTCTCGGTTCCCACGTATACATTTTTGTGCGAAATTGTGAGAGCCACCGAATAAGGCAAATATGCAGAAAGTGAGTTTTCATAAAACTAAGGCTAAGGTGGATGGTTACGACCATTCTTTATGGAATTCTCGGCTGAAGGAGGGTATTGATGTCAAGGTCAGAAATGTACCGTCCTATCCATCTCTCTCGGTGCCATGAGTAGGCACTTCCACCAAATAAGCTACCCAATGTCTCTTGAGTACCACCAATCCCCAATAATGCCTCCTTAATAAAGTTCATGGATGTATGCCAGTTGTGTTATGCTGAAAAAAAAAATAAAAAAAAAGAGAAAAAGAAAAAGAAAAAGAATGATGAAAAAAAAAAACTTAGAAAAAGAAAAAACAATTTGGAAGAAGGAGAAAAAGAGTTTGTGAATATTTAGTATTTATTTCATTTGCATTGAGGCAATACCACCAAACAAATTTGAGCTCCACCAAATATGGCCTTAACCTATTTTCTTGTGTTTTTTACCGCCTAAGTACTGGCTGAGGAATCCCGACTTAGTGTTAGGGTTATGAGAACTCAATTAAAGTGTTAATGCCTAGTGAGACCACCAAATACAAATCCTATGTGTTAATCTGGTGAGGTTGTAAGCTCTAAGAAAAAGAAAGAAAAAGAGCAAGAGAGAATAGATACAAAGGAATCATAAGAGAGCATAGTTTTTCTCGTCTTTCTCTAAGTTAAGTTACTTAATAATTTGGGAATCTAGATTCTATAGTACTAATCTCTATGTAGCACCAGTCGAGAGTGAGCCACCAAATATATAATCTTTTCACTTTAAGATCCTCTACCTAAGCTTAAAGCCGGGTGGAATTCATAGAATATCTTGAATACCCCGAGGGAAGAAGTCAACCTATCCTGCTAGAATTTTTACTAGGGGTCAAGTACAGGCTTTAGAGGTGTATTAGTTTTCACTCGAATCTGTTGCAAAAGCTACATAGTTGCACCTTTACGATTGTCTGGGTTTCTAGAGCATAAGATGAAAACAAAAGGGAGAAAAATCTCTATGCAAACACTTGATAAAATAACCAGTCCCTTAGGGACCCTTGCTGTAAATAATTTAGTCTTGCATTTGCTAGGGACTAGCAAGGTTTAGGCATGGGGGTATGACTGCACAGCAATCATAGGTCCTAATCAACCTAAATAATTTCTGAACCTATCTTAAATTGTGTATATTGCACTCATATCTTGCATATCATTCATTGCATCAGTCTATTTAGAATAAGATGAGATATCCTGCTAGTTAATGGTTTTTATTGCTATTTACAGATAATAAAGTGATCCAGGATGGAGATAGCGGAATAAAGCAATAAAGGAAGAAGAAGACTGATCCAGATAAGAGGAGTGAGGAGGATAGCCTTATCCCTACCCTTAGAAACCCTAGGACAACCTTCCCAAACCCAAAATAGCCTCCATTAGGGCACCTTAGCCTCAAAACCCAAACATGGATAGCAATAGGAACATGGATATCACTATCCATGGTCCTATCCCTCTCCCAAACACTTAGGAACCAAAACCAACCTTAGAAAACACAAAACCCACTCTCCGGCACCTTTTAAGACGTCCAGACATCTAGCTGGACGTCTGATTTCTGCAGAATAACAATCCAGGAAGCCAAAACTCATACTGACATAGAATTGGACCTCTCATTTAGTGTCCAGACATCCAATTTTGTAGTATAAGACATCTGACCACTATCCTGGACGTCTGATACTGCTATTGGGTTCCTGATTTTGGGTGTTGGAAGCCCTAGATTTCCTATTTTAACCTAGGAACCCCACCGGACACCCTAGGAAACCTAAGTAGAGACCTCCTAAGCCTAGTCCACTATCCATAGCCCTACTTGTCCTATCCCTAACCCAATTGAACCATCCCGTACCTAATTGGGTGCACCCGAGCCCAATTAGACCCACCCAGGATCTAATTAACTCATACCTATTAGGGTTACCCTAGCCTAATCACATGCACACATCTAATTAGACTTGACTTAGACCTAATTAGGTTCACTCCTACCCAATTAGACTTTCCTAAGCCTAATTAGGTCCACACCCACTTAATCTAGATTGACCCAACCTATTTAGCACCTAATCCTACCAAAACCCACAACCTAGCCCTACGAAAAACACACACACGCACACCTTCCCATTTTACTCCCACCAAACCCATGCACACTCTCTTGGAAACCGTAAAAACTTGTGTCAAACCTAGATCCAAAAATTATGGCATTTGCTATTTTTGGAGCCACCAAAAGTGGCAACCAAATGGAGCCTTCCATAATGGCAAAGAGAGGGCTACGAAATTAGACAATCTCCACACACTCTCCCATCCATGACTCTCCACTCAAAACTTGCTTCCACCCTCCAAAACCTTAAGGATGTCCTCCTCATCCTCCTCGAAGTCTCCATGGACGGCTAGGTAGAGAAGCTTCTCTCCAAAGCTTCAAGGATGGCCATTAGTAGGGAAAGGGAGCAACACCCTCCTCTCTCCACTTGGGTGCACTAGCCCTCATCTTCTACTTTTTGGACGGCCATGAAGGCTCACCCATAGCCTCTTGTGGCCGGCCATCTCTTTTGGTAGATGTGTAGATGGGTTTGCATACCCCTGGTCTAGCCTACACCCTCACACAAGGCTGATGGCCCTAGTGGCAACTTTCCGGTGTGAGGGATTTTCTTCTATTTATATGATTTCTAGTGTAGATGATGTGTGATAAATTTCTATGCATAAATAATATTTCTGTGATTGATTGTCCTCATGTTTGCTTGCTTATATGACACTTTGGTTTATTCACACCATGCACGGTCACCATGGCCTCATTTAGATGCACATAGTCACTTAGGTTTTTGCTAGTTTATCTAGATCTAGGTTTCAATTCGCTTTTCAAAATTAAAAAAAAAATCAAAAACACAAAAAGGCAAAAATAGTAGCTTAGGTTAGATTTAGGTTATAAAAGTCGATCCAAATCTCGATTCATTTTCACGCCTCCCAGAGAAGAACGATCGGGACTCAAGTTCTAAAAAGAATAAAGATCTACGAGAGTTTCGTTATCACAAATATCTTTGACGAGTGGTTTTTGCGACTATACTACGATTTCCAATGATTTCAAAATATGCGATTTCCACTCCCATCAGGAGGCTGGGTTGAGCCGATGCAGCTCGATATTATGAACCGATTAACAAATAAACCGAAACAAACCTAACCGAGATTAGGCGAGGATCGAATAGGGTCTGGTCCCACCCTCTTTAGGTGCTGTGCATCCTCGAAAGGACCTCGCCGCAAATAAAAAAACTTTTGGTTAAAAAAGTAAAAAAAACTGGTTCAGCTGAAAGATTAAGGAAAGAGAAGCCACTAAATGAAGTTAAGCGTTGAAGGATGCAAAGGCTAAGGAAGAAAGGTGCACCGATGCTAAGGAGTGTTAAGGAAAAACTAAGTGTTAAGGAGAAAAACTAAGGAAAGAAGAGAAGGCAGGTGAAGGCAGAAACAACACAAGAAAGGAAAAAAGAAAGAGAGCTCGACAGAGAAGAAAATAAGAGAGAAAGAAAGAAAAGGAGAAGAAGATTAGAGGCTGAGAAAATAAAAAGGCATCAATACTTTGTTGATGAAAATAAATGAATTTTCTCTTGCATAACTATTTTTTGTTCTTAATTGTAAAAGGCATGCTTTACTTGGATAACTTTTTAATTGCCTTAATTTCTTAGAATGAAATAAAAGTGAAAATCTAGCATGTTTACTTGTTAATAAAGTAAAATATTTTGAGTAAATATGTTTGCATATGGAATTTTGTATGTTCTTTATAATTAAATATTTTGACAAAATTCATGTTTTTAAAATGAAATTAGTTATACCACCTAAACTTAAAGAGATAAAAGGAAATTGGTGAATTTGGAGAAAATTATTATGCCTCCCAGTGAACGGCCTGGACTCAACCACTAAAAATTTCTAAAATGTTAGATTAATTCGACCCTATATTGCACAACTGACACAAATTCGAGTTAACCTAAGTGATTTCTCCTACTCTTAATTAAGTGAATTTAACTTAATTACTGAGTTGAGTTGAAAAGCACATATCATTTTAATGGCACCGTTGCCGAGGAGGAAATATTTTGACTCACTCCACTCATCAAAATATTCCCTGGTATTGCTTCTTCTAATTATCATTTTAATGGCACCGTTGCTGGGGAGGAAATGTTTTGATTCACTAAAATTTAAAAAAAAAAAGATTATTTGTTTAATTAGGAGGTATTTTTGTAAATATTTTTTTTTACTAACTTTTATTTTAATTAGTGTGTTTTGTTTTTGTTTTTGTTTCTATTTTATTTTCTGTCTTCTTTTCAGGTTTACCTTTGTAGGTAATCTCAGGAGAAGGCAGGATTTAGTTTTGCTATTTTCATTCTTTGTGAGTATTTCTTAATCTTTTGTTTGTTTCATTTAAAATAAAAATAAGAAATACAAAAATACATCTCTATCAGACTAGCAGCAGCATAACATAAGCATACACTCTTAGAAGTGCATTTCCTACTAGTATTAAGTGCAATCTGACTCGGGAAATTTTTAAACTATTTTTCTCGCATCAGCGGGAAAACACGAGAAAACCCGCATAGATCCCTATCTTTGAGAATTAAAATGACCACATATTTTTGTTTGAAAAGATATAAAAAGCGGCCATTGTAGTTTACTTGATATATTTTTGAAAAAGACTAACTAAAAAGAGGAAGTAAAATTGGTGACTTAAATCTGTTTGCAGAATGCATGCGGGTTTTTATATCGATATCGTCTATTGCATGCTATCGCCCACACAGCGCGATCACTAGAGTCACACGAGTCTATTTTTTTATCTCTCCTCTTTGCACCTCTTAGGGCTTTGCCCAAAGATCAACAAATCTGTCTCACTACTACAGCCCCGGGGAGCCAGTAGTGAGCGGTCTTGGTCCTAGACCTTAGACCTTTGAGATTTAAGGTACGCACCTGCGTAGTCACGTATTAGGATGCGTATTTTGATATTGTTACTCTATTTGTTTGCGTCAAATTACTTTGCGTACTTTAGAAATTTCTTCTTTCCTTTGAAAGAAGAGCAAAATTGACGTCCTTTGCTCTGTTTTACGAGTTTTTTGTGCTGCTGCTTTTTGTATCGGTGGTGTGCGTGTGCCCTTGCACATTTATTTTCCATTTATGGACGGGAGGCGATCCTTGCATCCGCCTCTTGCACCACCGTTAACAGGTGATGCTAGGCCGGTTGCAGATAAGCAACTAATGGTTTTCCCATCTAATCCATCTACTTCTATGGATCCAATGCAGAATCTTAATCCTGAGATCCCTTCTTCTTCTGGTCAGGGGGAGATGCCGCCTTTTGATGTTCATGAGGCTCTCCTGAACCAGAATCTCAGGATTCTAGAGCAAACAAGATAAATCAATTTATTAACAACCTTAAATAATCTACAAACTTTACAAACCCATTCTTCACCTCGACCTGAGGCGGGTTTTGAAAATCCTGATTTACCGATCAATCATCCAAGGCCTCTACTTAGAGATTATTATAACCCATCTATTGCACAAGTAGAGCCTAATGTTAGGATTCCTATTAGGGAAAATGATCCAGAATTAAAGCCAAACATTATAAGTTTAATCCCCCACTTTCACGAATTTACATCTGAGGATCCATTGTAGCACATTGAAGATCTTAAAAATCTATCTCAAACTCTTGGTCCTCGAAATCAAAATAGGGAAATCCTACTAATGAAAATGTTCTCTTTTAGCCTTAAAGATAAAGCAGCTTACTGGTATAGAACTATAGCAAGACCAATCTCAACTTAGGTTGAACTTGAATCTGCATTTTTGAAGAAATTCTTTCCAATTGGTCGAACCAATGCTTTAAGGCGAGCTATCACTACTTTCAATCAAAATCAAGGAGAACCAATTCATGAATCATGGGAACATTTTCATGAATTGCAAAGGAAATGCCCACATCATGACATCCCTCATTGGCAACTCATGCATATCTTTTATTACAGTTTACAAGGGGGTATTCACAATCTTGTCGATGCCTCTTGTGGAGGGAATTTTCTAAATCACAACGTAGAATCTGCTTTAGAATTTTTGAAGGGATGGCGGAAAACTCGATCAACAATGCATCAATGTCGCAATTTTTGCAGGGCGCAAATACGAATCACCAAAATCCACATAAGGGCATTCACGAGATCGGTAATCCATCAAGTTCAAAGGATTTAGAGATTATTGTAGAAAAAATGGACAAAGTAGACATCGTAGCAAAGCATCTCGAAGAGGTTAGAAACACAGTGAAGAATCTTACCCCTCTACTTGCTACAAATCCCGCGTATTTACCTGTTTCGCAAATTCCCGCTCGAAGGGAATTTGTGAATAATCTGGATTCTAGAGATCCATCTTCCTTGGGTTTTCTATCTACTCCTTCACCAACCCAAGGAGGGACCTTTGTCCCACAATCTTACCCACCCTTTTCCCCATCCTTAACTGTTGCAGAAAACATGCCATATCCTCTTGGTTTACACACCATCTAGGAAAATATTCCAAGACCAAACCTTTATTCAAATACCTATAATCCTGGATGGAGAAGCCACCCAAATTTTTCTTGAGCTGATCAAAATCAAAATCAAAGACAATCATATCCAAATCAGACCCATTTTAACCCACCTCCATTGCCCCCTCAGCAATCAATTTTAAGGCCTAGCCCGATGAGTATGCAGAATTACTCTAGGCCTAATAGAGATACATAGCTAGACCAGATTTTAAGAGCTGTGTCAGAAAGTCAGTGACAAAATGTTGAAGCTCTCGCTGAGATTCATAGGCAATGTAAGGTAGAATTGGCTGATTTACGAAATCAGATCACACTTTTGGCTGAGTCTCGTTAGCCAGGTACTCTTCCATCTCATCCAATTCCAAATCCTAGGCTAAATCAAGGCCAAGTCCACTTCATTAATCAGGCCTTTGATTCTAATCATAATCCATCCTCTTTATTACCTGAAAATAACCCATCAAACCCGCATTAGCAACCTATTTTATGCCAAAATGACTCACCTATTATTGGGAACCAAAACTGACCATGCTGATCTTCTGAACTTGGTGGAAACATTTATGAATTGCCTTAATCTTAAACGTTCTACATCTCAACCTAAATCAGATCTATTCTTCATAAGATTCACTTTAATTCTTCTGAGATTTTCACGAGAATCTTATTCTAGGATCTGCGAGATCTATTCTAGGCAATTTCAGGATGAATTTTGATTGGTGGTTTAATTTATTTTCTATTTTTTTTATTTTGATCTAATTTTTTCATAACTCCTCTATCTTTACCATATACCTATTCTTTTTAGGAGTTCTTTACTAGGGTTTACGCCTACCTGAAGGCGTATAACTTAGTACCTATACATAGCTATTTCATATTTTCATCCTTTTTGATTTTTTTATACACTTACTTTTAAAATTTCACTTAATATCTTTTCACCCTTCTTACAATGAGGACATTGTAAAATTTTGGCTTGGGGGGTGTTGAAGTGAAATTTTCACTTTAAGTGTTGGTTTAAAATAATAAAAACACATAAGAATTAAATATTCATGAAATTTAAAAAATAGAAAAAAAATAAAAATGATAAAGATTTTAAAAATTCAAAAATTTCATAAAAATTTGAAAAATTTTTGAAAAAATAATCATAAAAATTGAAAAAATCTTATATACATAAAAATAAAAATATATAAATACAAAAATCTAAAAAGAAAATTCATAAAAATAATAAGAGGGGTTTATTCATTATTAATAAAAAAGAAAAGAAGAAGAATGTATATATATTATAATTAAGAGCTTTAATTTTCTTTCAGGTCAGAAGTTTAAAATGTATATAGTATATATATAAGTATTAAAGAGCATTCAATTCTTAATTAGATTTTACTTTAAACATTTTTTAAAAACACACTTTTGTGTTTAAAATTTTTAAAACAAGATTTTATTTGAATTAAGGAATCTTTTAAATCTTTTAAGATTTGTTTTTCTATTCTTACTTTAATTAAGAAACTAAGTGTCTTAAGATTTTAAACTTAAGTTTTGGAATTGACTTGCAACTTTTTAATCAATTAGATTAAGTAATCCTTTTGATTTTTGAAAATTTGATTTTATCATAAAGTTAAGTAAAAAGCCAGATATTCAGAGTTAATTAGATAGAGAGTTGGTAGAATTTTAGTTTACAAAAGTTACAAGCTAGAGATAAATAAGTAGACTTGGTAAATTTTGTCTTGACAGATCCTATAGGAGGAAACTAAGAATTTGGAGAACCTAAGAGTAAAGGGTATTGTTGTCCAAGCTCTGGTTTGAGAGCTAAGTAACCTAAACATCTAAAATTCACTCACATAGAATTGTCTTGTTGACATCTGAGACCGCGAAAACACAGAGGTTAAGAGATCAATTCTGAATCCTCTTTAGTCCAAGGATTTCCGCAGGGTGGTTCTTGAAAAGGTGAAGGATGTGCCACTCACCTAGAAAAAGGATTCGGAGAATAATGGTAGTAAGAAAAATGAGAAGGGCGGAAAATAAAAAGAAAAAGAAAAAGAAAAAGTAAATAAAACACCCTGCAGTTAAGTACCTCGCTAAAAATGGGTACTTATGCAGTTTTCCATAAATAAATAAAAGCATCTCGTTACAAATTGATGCTACCCTTCCTTCCATCAAATAAAAAGAACACCTCGCTACAAATGGGTGTTCTAACCTATAGAAAAAGAAAAAAAAATGGAGAAAATAATATTAGGAATAAGAGACCAGTGGTCCACCGGAGAGATATACACAAAAAGTGTTGACCTCGGGATAGAAAACTGGTGAGGAGAAAGCAACCAAACCTGAGTAAGGCCAAGCCAAAGGCTTGAATTGGAATAATTGGGAATGGAAAGTGATGTCTTAAGTTCTGGATTTTTGCAGCTTTGGATGTCTTTAGGATAATTCTCTTCACTAAGCACAGATGTTTTAAAATCATAGCTACTGAACCTTGGTATTAGGCAGTGAAGCCTAAGAAATTAGGTTTTGAAGATTTTAAGTTCAGACCTAAAGGAGAAGAATTGACAGAATCCTTAGTCTAGAAGTTAATCTTTAGTGTTGTAGGCTAGTAAATTAGAGTTTTACTACTCTAAGTTTGATTAATAATGAGTATCTGGTTAATTTGCTTAAACTTATATTGATAAAAATCAAATATCATAAACAAAGGATTAACTTAAATCTATTTGAGTTTTTGAGTTCTCAATCCTTAAGTTTTGTTTTTCTTAAAACACTTAGTATTCTAATTTGAGCTATGAATAGTTACAAAGATTAAGAGATTTTTGAAGAATTCTAATTAAAAATAAAATTCTTGTTTACAAATTGTTTTAAGTGTGTTTTGAAAATGTTATAAGTATAAGTCTAAGTAAGAAAATTTTCACACATTCTCTATATATTAATCATTTATATTAAAATTAGAAAATTTCTGACCTAAGCTTTCTTCTACATATTTACTATGTATAATAATTTAAACCCAAGTGCTTTAAATCATCATAGTCTTAGTTAATTTTGCTAGGGACTAGAAAAACTTTGGCTTGGGGGTATGATGAGACACTCATCATGATCTCTAATTACCCCTAATTAACTAGTCTTCCTAGTTAATTAGCTAGGGTTATGAATATATAAGGGTTAATTAGAGAATAAGGGATATTTAGTTAAGGACCACAAAATAAGTTAAAAATGACATTTTATCATCCAATTAACATTATTAATAATTTAGATAATAATTGGACTCAAAATCCTACTAATCATTTCCTTAATTAATAAGATAAGTAACATAAATATAATGTATACTTAAGTATGTAATAACTTAAGTAATTTTACTTAATCTAATAAATTAATCTAAAAAGGTCAAAAATGAAATTCAAGGTGTAAACATAATATTTACCTTATTTACTACCATATATAAAAAGTTGAAAAAGATCTAAATTAAAATAAACCTTCAACAACTAGGTTTACATTTTAGTCCTTAATATTCATTACAGTCGGGTCCTTATTTCTCACATAGGTCCTTAAGTTTTATTACTTCTAAGTCCCTCTTCATCTTCTTCTTCTTCTCTAGCCAAACAAACGGCTAGCGGCAGAGAGTCATCCCACCGCACGATCATCGCCCTACCGACATCATTCCTCTTTGCCCAAGCTCTTGCATCTTGTGCTCACCACCTACATTTCATCCATCGGTCTGGATTAACCGAGAATCCTATTTTTCAGTGGGAGATAACCTCACCGTCATTGGAGATGAAGACGGAGGTTAAGCTCCTCGAGCTTCTTCTTCGGCCAGACCTGCCCCTCTCTTCGCCGCAAACTGCTATAAATACCCCCTCACACCTCCAATTTTAGGCAAGTTGGCTCCCTTCCCTCTTCTAACACTGTAGCCGATTTTGATAGGCTATTCTTCCAAACCTCCGGCGATCCCCCATTCCATCTTCCTACTTCCTCCGTCCATCTTAAGTAGCCAAGGAGATTCGCCGTGGTCTTCCGTACCTCTGACAAAGGCGCCGACCTAAGGATTCCTCCCCTCCACCTCAAATCCACCTGCCGGAGATCTTTCTTCAACCCTCTGATTTCGTCGTCCGCTATGAGACTTCGGTGGAACCCTATTGACCGCTTCGTCTAGGAAACAGTAGACTAGGAGTAGGCTAACTTAGTTAGTTAGTTTAGTTAGTTAGGTTAGAGTAATTTTAGAATTTAACTTCATCTCCTCCGACTCCGGCAAGTTCCTTGAGCTCGCCAGAGACTTTAATTTTGTCTTTTAATTCACTGTACACCTTCCTATATCTTCCAAGTTCACTTCTAAATCACTAAATTGATTAATTAAATCACGTAAAAGCCTAATTCATATCTCACCTTCACCGATTACTACACTGTCTTTGGTGACAGTAATCGGCCTAATTCACCTTCATTGGGTTCTTTCATCACCTATCACCACTAATGAACCCTAATCGACATTATATTACTATTAATATCATCTATAATTAAACACCCAAAATTTAATTTAGTCCCTGAGCTTGTTGTCCATGGCGGCTCAGGAACATTTCAAACTATAAATGAAATATATATTTATGATTAATAACATCTATTGACTTAATTTAACTTCTCAATCGAGTAGTTAAGTCAAGTCCTAAGCTTAAACCATTAAAATTTTTAAGAAACAAACTTACTGTCAAATCTTACATTTTAATGAACAAATGAAGAATTTAAAGTGATACTAAGTCTCCTTGTAACCTTAGGATTATTTTTAGATCAAAAATGGTTAATTTTGATAATCTGTACAAACAATCTTCATTTTCTGGACTCACTGGAGCTTCGACGAGCTCCGACGAGCCAAAGATGTGTTGCAGCCTCTTAAACTAGTTATGTGGCTCCAGAACAATAAAATAAGAATTACTGATTATTTTAAAGAAATTTGTTTGAGGTTTTAATCACTGGAGCTAAAGATGTAACTTCATCTTTCCCAACTCCAGCGAGTTGGAGAAGTCTGTTATGAAGGATTTATGAAACACTTAAGGAGCTCAGAAGCTTCAGTGCGATGCACTGAAGCTATTTTAACTTTTAAAACATTGTAACAAACTCTGAACAATTCTATCAAACAAACACCTATTTTAGTTCAGGCGGCGAGCCTAAAACCCTAGAAATTAAGTTTGAAACACAAATCTGAAGATTTGAGTGAGTTCTAGATGATGAAGAGACTATGATTGATGCATTAATTTCTTAGGAGGAAGCTTTAAGCAAAAAGTCAATTTTCGAGCTTCCGTAGTCAAACCTGAATCTGATAATGGTGTTCTGAGCTAGAATTAAGGAATTGAGATGTGCAAGTTGTTTCTGAGATTGTGTTTGATGTTTTAGAAAGAATAAAGTAAGCTCAGATGATGTAATTAGTAAAGATTATGTTCCTGCCAATTTGGGTTACTTTCGAACCCAAACCAACAGAAGCACTGTTTTGATGAAATTCAAATCTAAAACCTACCCAGATTGATAAGTAAAAACCCTTAGAATTAATCTAAATAGATTAGGAACACTTTAAAGTGTCTGTTGCACTTATTGAAATCTGTAAATCAACCTCTGAAGTTTTCAGAGAAGAGAAAAGCTTCTCTGTAGGTTCTGTAGGTCTTGAGAACTTAAAACCCACTTTAACAGAAGCAGAATTGTTTATATAACATATACACACCTTTAAATATAGAGAGAAGTCCATCTAAGGACTCTCCTGAGTTAAAACATTTCCAGGCTTTTATAAAACCCGTAGAAACCCCTGATTTCATCTCTTAAATTGAAGAGCCAAACATCATTAAAACATTAAATTCACCCTAAAATTGTGTAGATTACCCTTAGAGCTTTCCAACGAACTTTAAATATTCAATTTGGAGCTCTGGGTAGAAAGCTACGATCGATTGAATTCGGGTCTGGAAGGGGAATGTTTGTCCCACCTCGGATATCCACGAGCGTGCGTCTGGGTATAAAACTATTTTGTTCCCTTGGCTATGCAGTCATCAGCGCTTGGCGCACCTTTTCCGATTCCTTCTGATCTGAGCATTGTTCTGAGTGTGCAGGCATATGCCTGCGGTTGTGTGCCCCTGGGGGCGTGCGGATGTGGATGTTCCCTGGGAGGGCGAGTGTGGCCTGGGAGGCTGGGTTGAGCCGATGCGGCTCGATACTGTGAACCAATTAACAAATAAATCGAAACAAACCTAACCGAGATTAGGCGAGGATCGAGTAGGGTCTGATCCCACCCTCTTTGGGTGCTGTGTATCCTCGAAAGGACCTCGCAACAAATAAAAAAACTTTTGGTTAAAAAAGTAAAAAAAACCTGGTTCAACTGAAAGCTTAAGGAAAGAGAAGCCACTAAATGATGCTAAGCGCTGAAGGATGCAAAGGGTAAGGAAGAATGGAGCACGGATGCTAAGGAGTGTTAAGGAAAAACTAAGTGTTAAGGAGAAAAACTATGGGAAGAAGAGAAGGCAGGTGAAGGCAGAAACAACACAAGAAAGGAAAAAGGAAAGAGAGCTCGACAGAGAAGAAAATAAGAGAGAAAGAAAGAAAGGGAGAAGAAGATTAGAGGCTGAGAAAATAAAAAGGCATCAATACTTTGTTGGTGAAAATAAATGAATTTTCTCTTGCATAACTACTTTTTGTTCTTAATTGTAAAAGGCATGCTTTACTTTGATAACTTTTTAATTGCCTTAATTTCTTAGGATGAAATAAAAGTGAAAAACTAGCATGTTTACTTGTTAATAAAGTACAATATTTTGAGTAAATGTGTTTGCATATGGAATTTTGTATGTTCTTTATAGTTAAATATTTTGACAAAATTCATGTTTTTAAAATGAAATTAGTTATACCTCCTAAACTTAAAGAGAAAAAAGAAAATTGGTGAATTTGGAGAAAATTATTATGCCTCCCAGTGAACGACCTGGACTCAACTAGTAAAAATTTCTAAAATGTTAGGTTAATTCGACCCTATATTACACAACCGACACAACTTCGAGTTAACCTAAGTGATTTCTTCTACTCTTAATTAAGTGAATTTAACTTAATTACTGAGTTGAGTTGAAAAACACGTATCAAAAGGAGAGAAGAAGACTTATTTTAGGGCCTCGGATGGATGATCAGATCGTACGGATCTGATTAAGACGACAATCGGAGTCTAACACCTTTAAAATCGTCTAGATCGAAGAACCGTAGCATCATACGAAGTCCGAAGAAGATCAATGGCCAGGGGCAATATGACATCCATACAGGTTTCGAATGGAAAATCTAATTGTATGGATGGATTCGGAGCGATGATAGTAGTCCAGTAGCGTGGGAATCATCTCAATCTAAGCACTGTGGCACTCTCTACAAAAGAAAGAAGAATCGACGACCCAGGTGGCGCCACATGGCACAATCCAGGCCACCCAACGTCGGTCAGCAGCAGCTCACGGGCATAGTCGTAGCTGCGCACAGCGCACCACACATAGCCACAGCCACAGGCACGCACAGTGCATGCCAGCGCACGCACATGCACGGTGCGGGGAGCACGAGCGTATGAAGCACGCAGCGCACAATGCGCATGCCAGCGGAGCGAATCTTCAGCAATGCAGGACTTTAGTGATGCTTGCAACTGTCACTAATGGTCTACATGTGCCAGCAAGCGGAATTGAAGGACAGATCTTTAGCTACAACTGTAGCGACATTTATGGACGTCAGTAATGACCCAGATGAGAATTTGTTCTTCCTCCACTCTAAAAGGACCTACCCACCACCATTCCAAACCATCTCTTCCTTTCTTCCTCTCACCAACTCCAAGGCTTTAGAGAGAGCTTGTCCCAAGCCCAGGATGCTCCTCTAGAGTAGAAAACCAAATAGTTTTCCTACCTCTCGTCCCCATTCATGGAGCATCTCGTGGCTGCCCACTCGCTGCCCTTCGGGAAGAAGATCCTCGCCGTTACGCCGTCCTCCGCCATCCTCCATCCCCCTTCATCTCGCTCCTCACCACCTTCCTCCAGGCGATGTCAGAGCGAGTCATCCTCCGAGCAACCACTGAGGGGGATTTCTCTCACCTCTTTCTATCTTTTTATGCTTTCGTAGTGTAGTTTTCCTACTTTCATAGTTGTAACAAATAGTTGTTCATGAATAGATGATTGTTTCTCTCTCTCTCTCTCTCCCTCTCTCACTTATATTTTTGCAAGTAGATAAAGTTTTCATTGACCTAATCTCTTGCTTGTTAAAAATACCAAAAAAATTAGAAAAGATAAAAATGACCAAAAGGAAATAAAAGTGAAGCACGGATTTCATAAAATCAAGCCTTTGCCTCCCCGTGTTCAACCCGGGACTCCCTTGGAGTTTTGGTATAAATTTTATTTGATAGACACATTTTGCAACTACGACAACGGGTTACTTGTAACCCTGATTTCAAACTCGAGAAACACGTGCGATCATTTTGGCACCATTGCCGGGGAGGCAACGCTTTGTTTTTTTTTTCGTGTTCTTTTTTTTCCGCCTTACCTAACTTTTATCTCACTTTTTCTCTGATCTTACTGTGATTGCAGGTACTCTTCTGATGCGAGCCAAAGCAGTTACATTGGAGAAAAGTGTAGATGAAGGTTCTGTAACTGTCCCACACACCACCCTACCTTAGTTTTCATTCCATAACCTAATAACTCAAACCCAAATCAACTTAGGTGCTTTTTATAAACCCTAGATAGATTTTGTTGTTTGTTTGCCACCTCCGCTCACCTCACCATCCATAGATAAAAAAAATAAATAAAAAGAGTGTTATCTAATTGTGGGATTGTCTGAAAGAGACACCTTAACACCCACAACTCTTGACTTAAGGAGCACCACTCCACTTTGATTCTACCACTTAACTGGGATCTAACCTGTGAACTCGGTACACTTCTACTCAAAACAAATAAGTGAGTACAAATTTGATTATGCTAAGATATTGTGTGCCTTAATCTGTGGTGCGAATATGCCAATTGATTGATTTGTTTGGGCCGCACCACTCAAATTAAAAGCAATTCACCAGTAGCTTGGCACTTAGGCTTGATTCTTAGGGTTGAACAAGGCACTCCACATTATTTTTGATTTTTAAAGGAACATATCTACACTCGTGCTTTCAAAACTTGGAGTGTTCTCCTAAACTTGATTGAATATACCTAAGAGTAAACCCTAAAAGACACATCATCAAATAACTTTGTTTGCAAACCCTGGTTGTGCATGCACATATATTTTAACCGATCATTAAACGCACAACCCATCTAAAGGTCCCATCACATTCCAAGATCACAATCATCCCAAGCCTAATTAAAACTGAGTAGACATTGGCCTTAAGGATTGATTCGCTCTTCGGGGCTCAGGCTAAGATTTTTTTCGATTAATCTGCTTCTAGTGGTCCATCTGATGTCTAGCTAGGGGAGTAGCATCAAACTCCTGCTGCTGGGGGGTACACTAGGAACCGGAGGCGCAAGCTAAAGGAAGAACCTTCTCCCCAGTCCCTCCTTCTAACTGGTTGGATTGACCAAATAAAAGTAGACTAAATCATTTATAATCCCAAGATGGGTCCTGGGAGTTTGTAGGTCATTAGGCTACCAACATAAGGACATGGTTGACTGATTGTGCTGTAGGGCACCTTTCTCTCTTCTGATTTCCCTCCTTACTTCACCATGTATCCTTCCACTTCTTACATGCATTTCCCATCCTATCCGCCTACCACCACTTATCCGCATGGTGATTACTATTCCAACTTGACTTGTAATTACCCATCCACTAGCCAGGATGACTTTGATTGGGGATACGAATCCGGACCTCAGTGTCCAGGGTCTAACCCTGGACAACAAGATTATGATTACTATCCTTCCTAGAGCTACAACGATTATAGATCTCCACCCTTTGATGATCAACCTAACCAAATCTATAACCATGAAGGATATGCTGATTATAACACTTACCCTCCCTAGAATTATGCTGAATATAGGTCACCACAATTCTTTAAACAACCCAAGATGACCTACTATCAGGGAGGAACCTGAAAACCTCAATATCTTGACTCTTCTAGAATGAACCCAAACCCACCCAACCCTGAACTGAACCAGTCGGTTCAGGTGAACCAGATCCAAGATAGGGTGTTGACTAACTTGAGGAACACCATACAATCTTTAGAAGCCCAGCCAACACCATGCACTGAAGCATTGAAGCCTATGATAAAAATGATCGATGAGCTGAATAGTTGTTTATTGGATTTGCTCTAAAATGTTAGGGATAGGGACCTTGGTCAGTTTCTTCTTGGGAAATTGTCGAGGTTGAGGATGAAATTTGTGGTTACCCTAGTCAAATTTGGGATGATTCTCAAGATGAACCCCCTTCAAGAGAGCAAATGTCTGAACCCGCTCAGGCGCCTATCAGGGGGGATACATTTTCTGAGATCGGGGAAGACCAAGTTGGGCTAGAGCAACCCATTGAGGATGAACCAATTGATTCACCCGAGATCCCCGAGCCAGGGAGCGAGGAAAAATATGTCTCTTTGAACCAGGAAATGACAATCGATTTTGAGACATATATAAATGAGGATCATGGATTCCTTGATTCTAAGGGTAAAGAATCTCTTAGTGAAGTCCCACTTGAGTGTAACGAAGATGATTTTAGTGTGACAAACGGGCTTGAGGAATCTGATGAACCATTTGATAGACCAATTATTGAAGATTTGGATTCTATTGGGGCTAACTTAGAGGATTTGAATCCTGATTTACTAGAAGATTCAATCAATAGCTCCATTTCTCAACCTCACCCCAAAGGGATTGATTTTGATTTGGAAATCATTATACCCAAGTCAATTCTGAGTTAGCCACAATTTCTGGACTTGGGTAAATCTTATGGGGTGAACGATATGCTAGAGGTCTCGGAACCTGAGCACTTGATGTTGGAGGAGGGATGTTGAAATGAAAATTTGGTAGGTTAATTTTGAGGGAAAAATAAGTTTCGATCTAAGGGTTCATATTGACCTAAAACCACCTACTTTCTACCAGAACCCTTATGATATCTTTCTCGTGCAACCCAAGCATGAAATAACTAATTATTTTTTTGAGCTAGATGTTAAGTGGACAACCACACCTATTGAACCATCTTTAACCGTTGTCAGACACTTTGGTCTTGGGTTGCACACCACTAAACCACAGGCTCGGCCCCACAGAAACAACAACCTTCGGTTCTGGGTGATTTTCATCCAGAACCTGAGAACCACTCGACCCTAGGGCATGGGTCTGCATCATAATCTGGTCAATGTCTGTGGACATCTTCTGTTGGCGTGTCTGAGAGTCAATATTTTTATTTTGATTCTGACCCGCACTTTTGAATTCTCAATTTCTTCCTTATATGTATTTTATGCCCAGCTGAAGGCATTAAATTTAGCATGTGTTTATATTTCATGTTCTCTGCGGAGCTGACCGGATTCCTCATGATGTTCAGGTGATATTCTGTTTAATCTGCCCTTTTCATGTCTTTATTTTTACAATGAAGACATTGCATCATTTAGGCATGAGGGGGTGGATACTTAATCCTGAAATCATTTTGTTAGCTCCATAGAATTTCTTTTAATTTTTTTTTTTAAATTGAAAATTCAAAAAGATAAAAAAAATGAAGAAGAAGAATTAGGAGAAGAAAACTTAGGCATCCAGAAGTTATTAACTTTAGGAAATGATACGATAGTACCTGAATACTTTGACACTTCAGGCCTTCGGGCTTAATTAGCCTGGGTGTCCACTCGAATGTAGACTTAGTCTCGAATCCTTGCTAAATCAATCTTATTTTAATTCGGTAAATAAATTGGGGTGATAAGTATACGACTTGTCAACCTACCCTCTGATTTGGAGGGACTTTAAGCCTAACCCTCTACACACTTTTTATTGCACTGACTCACTTTTCGACAGTTTGGAAATTGGGTAGCTAATGAACTATCCAGGGTGGTATGGCTGGCAAGTTGTCGGTGATAACAGCTCATCGGTCGATTGTCTAGAGCCCAGTCACAAGATCATTTTCATTGTACTACCTTTAGATAAATCTTAGATCAGGGAAGCCACCTACATAAAGAAAAAAAAAACAAACAAAAAGAAAAAGAAAGAAAATAGAAAAAGGAGAAAAAAATAAAAAATAAAATCACACTTCACCGCATGAGTATAGCTGGCAAGTTGTCGTGGGTAACAGCCCATTAGCCGGTTGTCCAAAACCCAGCTCACAAAAAATGCACAATAATTCCTGAAACACTTAGGGAAGAAGCAGGGAAGTAGAATAAATCGGGGAGATATACACTGGGTTTGCCCTTGTGTTAACCGCATAAATAAAAGAAGTAGGGACAAAGCTACCAGTCAAAAAGATAAACCTCTAGGCAAGGTCAACTAGGGTCGTAGAAACTCGAAGTCCATTTCAATGGCTGCCTAGTGAGTCTTTCACTATTTTTACAAAATGCTTAGCACTTAGAGTCCTTTTCGAGTCTTGGGTGGGTCAGATAGCCATAAAAAGTTATCCCGGAACTCTCAAACTCCAAAAGTACAAAAAATTTAGAAAAGAAGAAAAATAAAAAAAATGTATATTTCCTTTTCAAATAAGGCGAGGACTTGGGCGGTCTGCATTCTGGCAGATACTTGGGTACTGTTAAGTCTTCATAGTTGAGGACCTTAGTTGAAATTTTCTATTGTTAATAAACGACTTAGGCCTAAGCAATCTAATCCTAATTTTGATTTTATAAATAGCATGTAGTTTAATTTTGCTACGGACTAGCAAAATATAGGCATGGGGGTATGATATAGGCACATCTATTTAGGGTAAAATGCCTATTCATGCATGTTCCTAGGCTTAGATTTTCATTTCATGTTATAAATATTGCATAACATGCATCATTTTGCATTTTGAGTAGTTGTATATATTTTAGGTTAATTAGGTCCTTTTTATGGTCAGGAGGGAAGAAGACTTATTTCAGGGCCTCGGATGGATGATCGGACCGTACTGATCAGATTAAGATGATGATCGGAGTCTAATGCCTCTGAAATCTTCTAGATCAGAGAACCATACCATCATACGAAGTCTAAGGAAGATCAACGGCCAAGGGGCAATGCAACATCCATACGGGTTTTGGATAGAAAATCCTACCATACGGCTGGATCCGGAGCGACGATCGCAGTCTAGCAGCGTGGGAATCATCTCGATCTGAGCACAGGGACACCCTCTACAAAAGAAAGAAGAATGGATGGCCCAGGTGGTGCCACGTGGCTCGATCTAGGCCGCCAAACACTGGCCAGCAGCGTACGTGCACAGCCATAGCTACTCGCAGTGCATGCTTGGTGCGAGGAGCATGGGCACGTGAAGCGCGTAGCGCTCGATACGCACAACAGCAGAGCAGAACTTTAGTGATGCTTATAGCTGTCTCTAATGGTATACGTGCGCCAGCAAGAGGAATTGAAGGGTGGATCTTTAATGACAGTGGCAGCGACATTTATGGACGTCAGTAATGACGTAGATGCGAATTTCTTCTTCCTTCTCCACTGTAAAAGGACCTACACACCACCATTCCAAACCATCTCTTCCTTTCTTCCTCTAACCACCTCCAAGGCTCTAGAGAAAGCCTATCCCAAGCCTGGGATGCTCCTCTAGAGTAGAAAACCAAATAGTTTTCCCACCTCTCATTCCCATTCGTGGAGCATCCTGTTGCTGTCCTCTCACCACCCTTTGGGAAGAAGATCCTCGCCGCAATGCCATCCTGCCCCATCCTCCATCCTTCGGCTCCATCCTCCTTCGTCTCGCTCGTCACCACCTTCCTCCAGGTGACGTTAGAGCGAGTCATCCTCTGAGAAACCATCGAGGGGGATTTCTTTCACCTCTTTCTATCTTTTTACGCTTTCATAGTGTAGTTTTACTGCTTTCATAGTTGTAACAAATAGTTGTTCATGAATAGAAGATTGTTTCTCTCTCTCTCTCTCCCTCTCTCTCTTATACTTTTGCAAGTAGATAAAGTTTTCATCGACCTAATCTCTTGCTTGTTAAAAATACCAAAAAAATTAAAAAAGATAAAAACGACCAAAAAGAAATAAAAGTGAAGCACGGATTTCATAAAACCAAATGTTCGCCTCCCCATGTTCGACCTGGGATTTCCTTGGAGTTTCAGTATAAATTTAATTTGATAGATGCATTTTGCAACTACAAAGGAGGGTTGCTTGTAACCCTGATTTCAAACTCGCGAAGCACATGCGATCAAGTGTCATCCAACCACTCGATTCTCAAGTGCGCGATCACGAGTTCAAGCATGCCCCATCTGAAGCTTGTGTGCGCTACTTGAGGCACGGTCGAGGTTCTAACCCAATTGTCTGATCTTCGATTGGATGGCTTAAATGATCCCTACATTGTGCGCATGGAGGGCAGCTATGTGCGTGAAGGCCCGAGGGCAAGGGCAAGGGTGACGCTTGCAGCTGGTCTTTAGCGACGTCTTTGAGTGTCACCGTTGACTCGAGGACGAATTTGAGCCCTCTTCTCATTTATAAAAAGGGTCCTACCCTACCCATTTGCAAGAATCATCCACCCACGAGATACCACCACCTTCTAGAGTTCTAAGCAAGGTCTCGAAGCCACCGAGCCGCCGACGAAAGCTCCTCCACTATCGTGGCTATCTCAACGCGTTCTTCATCCTTGTTCTTATTTTTATTTCAGTTTATACTGTAGTTCATCTGTTTTGTTAAACATTCATCTACATTATGTTGATTTCACATTTGATAAGAGGTTGTTGATACATTGATCTTATGATATCTTGAGCTTGGTTCTCTAACTTTTCTCTCTCTTTCTCTATCTCTCTTTTTCTCTCTCATTTTCTCAAATCAATTTTAGCCAGCACAAATGACATATTTATGTGACACAAAAGCGAGTATTTGATCTAATTATTGCCTCCCTATGTTCGACACTCGAACTCACGTCCATTTCTTTATTTAAAATTGATGTCGCAAACACACTACAATGAACAATTTTTACACAAATGCGTCCGACGAATGTCAAGTGGCGACAGTCGGTAGTGCCATGTGGCGTCGCTACTCTCTCTCCTACCATATCCTCTGGTGGTAATCCTACATATGGTTGCACATCCTGCACAAGTTGCACAACCTAGAAGCCAGTGTCCTTATCGTTGTGTCCTTGACCAGATAGGATGCCCAGAACTAGGCTACCATATCGTTGAAGCCCTCCTCCAAGATCCATGATTGTTAGAACCTGAAGTACGTAGACGTCACTCGCCCCTCATTATTATCCTAGAGGATAGGAGTATGATTTGAAAATGGCCTGGGCATGGCAGTAACCCCTACCAACTGGTGTATCTCTACCAGGTGCACATTACTAAGGAATCGGTTAAGCTATGACATCACCCCACTCCCGCTATACCACATGTATGTTACCCTTGAAGTAGGGATGTCCTCCAACTCCATGTTTGCTACCATCTTCTGAAATCTAAATGAGGAGCTATCACCACATTCCTCTGGGTGGTCATCATGACAGAAGGTGGCATTGAAATCATTCCCTACCATCCAAGCACCCTCCTTAGCCATCTCCACCATCGTCTTAAGCTCATCTAATAGTCTTGGCAAGTCCATTAGGGACATGGCTTATAAACATAGGATAGAGCATGGTGTCACCATCCTCAATCCTCATTAAGCATGCCATAAGTACGTACCCTTCCTGTAAGGAAGAGTCCAACTAGTGAGGGGTGATGTGAATACATTTATTTAGAAAAAATGCCTATTTATGCATATTTCTAGGTTAGTCAGATGTACATAGCACTGTAAATATTGCATAATAGCATCATCATGCATTTAGAATAGATTATATAATTTTTATATTAATTTCTCAATTTTAATGTCTAGGGAATAGGATGTCACACATCAAAGCTTCATATGACAAGATCAACCATATTGATGGACTCATAGCGATGATCGCAGTCCAACAACGTGAGAATCAGCTCGATTGGAGCTCTGTAGCACCTGATAAGAAGTAAAGAAAGTGGGAATATTGGAGCCACATGGTGCCATTACAGCCACCAACACCGCCTGCCCCCTCTCCTCTCAATGCACCCTTTAATCGTTGTCACTGGATCTTCATCCAATGACTATGGTCACCAAGCCACTATTATAGATTTGCAACCATCTGCACGCGTAGCGCAGAGGTGGGGAGGTGCGCTCTCAAACCAGCAACACCCATTTGAAGCCCTGCGAGTAGATTTATTTCACTCAAGAGAAGTGATGTATACATCTAAGTAGCTTAAAATGTCTATTTATGCATGTTCTTAGTACCATAGAAGCATCATGCATTATAAATATTGCATAACATGCATCATCATGCATTTGGGTTAATTTGTATAAATTGTATAGTAATTTGCCTGTTTTTGTGGCTAGGGATAGGGCAATATTTATTGGGGCCTCGGATTAAAGATCCAATCATATGAATCTAATCAAGGCAACGATCAGAGTTCAACGACTCTGAGATCGCCTCAATTCGACCACCGTAGTATTAGATATAGCTTGAGAAAGATTAGAGGTCAAGGTGCCAGGTGGTGTAAATCCGTACCTCAGATGAAAAATCCAACCACACGGATGGGTTCGAATCAACGATCGCAACCCAACAATGCGAAAATCGATCCAATTTGACATACATGGCACTACCTACGAGGATATGAAGATGGATGGTTAGGATGGTGCCACGTGGCACCATCCCAACCATCCAAACGGACCCATACCCCTTTGCTCAACCTTTGAAGGAGAGATCAAGATTCAATCTCATCCATTAGATCGAGATCCAATGACTGAGAGTGCTTCCCTTTAATTCAGAAACTCGACACAAAAGGGGTGTAGCATGTTGGTTGCACGCCCCTACATGAACAGGAGGGTGCCAGTTCAAAGCGTGGTGTGCCTCAAATTGATGTGGCAAGCGGGCGCGAATGAAATTCGTTTATTGGATCATGATCAAGTGGCGTCGGCAGTGGCTATGTGCTAGCACAGATGGAATCACGGTGCTGCATGCATGCAATGACGCACCAAAGCACGCCCAATTGGACACGCGTGTCCATAATGCTGAAGACAAAGAGGCTTGAACGCATCTAAGCCATCCAATCTCTCGATCGGACGATTGGAATCGTGTGCGTAATGAAGAAGCGCTCAACGCTTGAAGATTAGACGGCGTCGATGTGGCTTAATCTGAGCCGTACGATCAGCGATGAGCGGTGCCTCTTGCATGCACGCCTACAGCAATGTGCACTTTTAGTGATGCTTACATGCATCACTAAAGGCTGCATATTTATTTCAAAGGTCTTTAAAATGACCTTTTACCCTTGTATCTCACCTATATAAAGCCCCTATGCCCTCCACTTTTTCTTCATCCCTTCCATCATCTCTCTCCCTCTCTAAGAGCTAAGAACTCAAGTTTGAAAGCTTACTCTAGTGCTCCCAAGCAACAGGAAGCTCTGCTAGAGTAAAAATACAAATTTTTCCACCTCTCATCCCCTTTGTGAAGCTCTCGCCAGCCATCTTCTCACCCCCATTTTGGAAGTCAATCCCACGACATCGACGCCCTACCTCACCCCTGGTTCTTCGCGATCTGTCCTCTATCTTCACTCTCCTTCTTCTAGGCGACGTCCGTCTAGCTCATCCTCCAAGCAGTTGTCAAGGAGGATAACTTCTCACCCCCTTCTCTTTATTCTTTCTAGATTAGATTTCCTACTTTCTAGTTGTAGTTGTAATGACATTATTTTTAGTATAAAAGTTGTTCCCTTTCTCTCTCTCTCTCTTTCACTCTCTCTGTTTTTCTAGTTTTAGTGTTTATATTACAAGTAAATAGCGATCATTGTGAATGTTTCATTTATAAACAAAAATTACAAAAAAAATATATAATTGTAGATTTAGAATCGACATAGCCTCCCTATGTTTGGCCTGGGACTCATTTGGAGTTTAAGTAAAAATTATCTAATTGACAAATTTTCTCACGAATTGCACTACGATGACAGGGTTTTCTATACTCAAATCTTTTCGCTATGAATTTTTGCTACATCATTTTGGCACCGTTGCTGGGGAGGCAACGGATCTCTATTATTTTTTCACATTCCTTGCACTTATTTGCTCTTTAACTCTCTTGTATTCCTTCTCTATTGTCTTATAGGTACTTCAACCAGGAATCTTTAAGTGGTAGAAAGTAGTAAAGTGCAGTTGAAGACAACTGTAAGTCTTCCCCCATTCTTTCCCCCTGGATAGATTTCATTCCATCACCCTAATTCAAACCCTAATTAACCTAGGTGTTCTCTAAAATCGTAGGATTAGTTTGGTTGTTTTGATTGCCACCTCCACCCACCTCACCCTCCATGTAAAAAAAAATTCTAAAAGAAATCTCACAAAGGTACACAAGCTCTTCTGATTCTTCATACTCAATTGGTAATCTAATCTTTGGAATCAATACCCTCATCGACACATAATTGAGTAGAAATCAGACTAGGTAACCACTTGTGTGCCTAAGTCAGCGGTGCATTAAGGCCAATTGCTTGAGTTGTTTGGGCCACACCACTTCATATAAAAATAACTCATCAAGTAGCTTTCTCATTAGGGTTAACAATTAAGGTCAATACCAAGTACTCCACTTTATCTTGATTTGAAAGGAAAACATCTTCACTCGTGTTTGCAATGAATTTGATTGAAATCACCCTAATTCAAACCTAAAAGCCACTCATCCAAATAATCTTACTTGAAAACCTTGATTGTGCACTCACATACACTTATTCAATTAATCGTTATGGGCACAACCCATTTTAAGATCCCACCAAATCCGCTTTTATAAAGTTGCTTTTTCAAATTTGTGTACTTTGTTCTCTACTTCAGTTTGTGTTAGGATTCTCACACCCTCTTCCCAATTATCCTAGGCCTTCACTTACCTAGGGTGAGCTTGGGAAGAAGTTACTCTTACCACTTAGTTTCTAAGGTAGTGATAGTCTCTCTTTCTCGTCAACAAAATTTGCTTTGTCTCTTTATTTCAAAGCTCATAAAAATTATATATTTAAAAGACTAAAAAGAAAGGTGAATTTCATTTCCAAGTAAGAGATATATTTTGCAAACAAATTGCCTCCTTGGATGACCATAGATACCCCACTATCTAGGTTATAAATTTTAAAAGCGAAAGTGGATTTACGCGTTACAATGACTAAAACATAATTTTAACAAACTGCACATTTTCGCGATCACTTTTTGTCACTATTGCCGGGGAGGCATGACTTTGCAAATTGTTTTCTCCTTCTTGAATTGGATCTCATCCCCTTGATGTGCATACATCTAAATAGCCAAAAATGTCTATTATTGCTTGTTCTTAGTGTCATATTATCATCATACATTGTAAATAGTGCATAACATTTATAATCATGCATTTAGGTCAAGTTGTATAAATTGTATAATAATCATCTCCTTTTATGGTCAGGGATAGGGCGATTTTTAATCGGGGCCTTAGATCGAAGATCCAACCTTACAGCTCTGATCAAGGCGATGATTGGAGTTCAACGACTCCAAGATCGCCCTAATCGAGCATCCGTAGCACCAGATAGAGATCGTGAAAACCTAAAGATCAAGGGCCAAGATGGTGCCAATCCACACTTTAGACGACAAATCTGATCGCACAAATGGGTTTGGATCGATGATCACAGCTTAACGGCATGAAAATCAACTCAATCCATCCTCCATGGCACCATCTACAACATGCAAAGGATGGAAGGCCAAGATGGTGCCACGTGGTGCCATCCCAGTTGCCTAATCGGCCCTAAGAACCACCACTGCATCTCCAAAGGATTTCCAACGCATGATCTGGGTTGTTGGATCTTGATCCAACAGCCGAGAGCAAGCATGCCTAAAAACAAAACCGCGACAAAGAGCCACCATTAGCACAGTGGTCGAGCGGCGTTGCGTGAGCATGCGACATGCGTTTGACTCGCCATTTGCAGCACACGAGTGTTTGATCGTGACCGCACGATTGGCTGCAGGCAGCTTGGATCATCCAATCTCGTTCGCGCATGATCTGACGCACAAGCGCACGCCCAATCGCACGCTGTTAAGCACAGACGAAGGCGCTCACGAGGAGAAATTTGAACCATCCGATCTCGTGATCAGATGGATAAGATTTAAAGAACGTAAGCATGTGTTATGAGCATGGCAGATAGGGAGGCACGTGTGATGCGCCCATGTCAGCCACGATCAGACCTTTAGTGACGGATAAATCCATCACTAAAGACCTGATTTTAATGCTTTAAGCTTGAAATGACAAATTTGCCCTCAATTCCTGCAACTATTAAGGATGACTCGACCTCCACTTCTTCTTCATCCCTTCCTTCACTTCTCTCTCTCTCCAAAGCTCAAGTGAAGCTTGTCCCACACTCGAGATGCTATTCTAGCGCTAAATCCAATTTTCTCGCCCCTATTCTGGAAGTGGATCCCACGGCGACGATGACGTGCTGCCTCGTTCCCGCTTCTTCCTCCTTCATCCTCCTTTTTCCTGCTCCATCCTCTGTCTTCTAGACATCGCTTCGTCTAACTCGTCCTCCAAGCATTCATTGAGGAGGATAACATCTCTCCCTTCTTTTTAATCGCTTTCTAGAATAGAATTTTCTACTTTCTAGTTGTAACCATTTCTAGCTTTATTGTTGTAAAAACATTCTGATTATATTAAGTGATTATTCTCTCTCCCTCATTGTTTATATCAATTCCAGTGTAATTATTTTGTTGTCAAACAAAAACACAAAAAAATATAAATCGCAGATTTTAGATCGACGTACCTCCCTGTGTTCGACTGAGAATTCTTAGAATTTTAGTATAAATTTATTTGTTGACGGATTTCTTCTCAAATAGAACTAGAATGAAGGGTTTTTCAAAACTAAATTCGATCGCGTAGTTTTCCACTCTCAACATTTTGGGGCCGTTGCCGGGCAGGTGACGATTTTTTATTTTCTTTCCACATTTCATGCACTTTATTATTTTCTAACTTGTTTTATTTCTTATCTATTGTTTTGCAGGTACCTTCACAGGGGATCTTCAAGCAGTAGATCAGAGTAAAGTGCAGTTGAAGACAACTCTAAGTGCTCCCCATTCTTCCCCCTCCATAGATTCCATTTCACTACATTAATTCAAACTCCAATTAACCTAGGTGTTTGCATAAATATTAGGGTTAGTTTGGTTGCTTGAATTTCCACTCACATTCATCTCACCAGCATATAAAAAATCAACAAAAGGATATTTCTTGTGGGGTAATTCAACATACACACTACATACTCCAACATTCAAGGCACATAACCTAATTGATTTTCTTCTACTCAACCGGATTCTGATTTGTGGAACCGATACACACAAATCAACATATAAAAGAGAAGAAATCAGTCTAGGTTAATCATTTTGTGTGCCTAACTTAGTGGTGTAATCTTGGCCAATTGTTTGAGTTGTTTGGGTCGCACCACTTAACCTAAAATCAACTTACTAGGAGCTTCCCCTTAGGGTTTTCAATTTAGGTCAATAGTAGACACTCCACTTTACTTTTTGGATTTTAAAGGGAAAGAGATCTTCACCCATGCTTGAAAACCTAATTTGCCTCGAATTTGATTGAATTAAACCTAATTCCAAACCCTAAAAGCTACTTAAGCAAGATTTGAACCTTAAAATCTACTCATAGAAAATAATCTTGCTTGAAAACCCTAGTTGTGCATGCGCTCACACATACTCAATTGATCATTAAGGGCACATCCCATTTTAAGGGCCCACCACACTCCATAAGCACTACAATCCTAGGCCTAAATAAAATCAAGTAGACGTTGGCCTTAAGGACTGATTCGCTTTTCGGGGTCCAGTCTGAGATTGTTTAGATTAACCTGCTTGTACTGATCAATTTGATGTCTAGTTAGGGGAGTAGCATCAAACGACCGTGGCTGTGGGGTGCACTAGGAACCGGAGGTGCAAGTCAAATGAAGAACCTTCTCCCCAGTCCCTCCTAACTGGTTGGATTGAGTGGATACAAGTAGAGTAAATCATTTATAATCTTAAGGTGGATTCTGAGAGCCTATAGATCCTTAGGCTACCCCACTTAAGTACGAGCTTGTTTTGTTGTGCTGCAGGGCTCTTATCCCTAGTCCTTCCAACCTCTTCGAGTTTATGCTGGGAAGAAGGTCATTGAATCCCCGATTGGAAGGACTACTAAAGTATTCTAGGAGGCATAGATTGGATTTTGGCTAAATTGATCCCATGGCCGATCAACAGCCTCCTCCGCCTCAGAATCCACAGGAGGTATTTCAAAGGAATCTGGAACAAATGCAGAGAATGTAAGAATGGTTCCAGAGAATGTAGGGCACTCAGCCCTTGAAGGATTTTTATGATCCTTTAAATTATGGGGAACGTCCCGACGTCTAGATTCCTACTAGAGACGTAGAAATCAAGCCCCAAGTGTTAATCTTGATCAAACATTTCCATGGGCTTAACTCTGAAGACCCATTTCATCACTTAGAGGACTTGACCACTTTGGTCTAAACCACTAAGGCGTGAAACATGAATGAGGAGCAGATGATCATGAGGCTATTCCCCCACTCTCTTAGGGATAAAGTCACTCATTGGTATAGGACTCTAGGAAGACCAATTGCAACTTAGAATGATTTGAAATATGCTTTCGTGAAGAAATTCTTCCCTATCAGACAAACCAATGCTTTGAGACGAGCGATTACTACCTTTACGTAGCGGCCAGGGGAGCAGTTTCATATTACCTGGGAGCGATTTTAGGACTTATTGCAGAGGTGTCCACACCATGAGGTGCCGAAATGGCAGCTCATGCAGATCTTCTACCACAGCTTCCCTAAAGAAATTCTTCCCTATCGGACGTACCAATGCATTAAGACGGGCGATTACTACCTTTACAAAGAGTCGAGGGAGTAGTTTCATGTTGCTTGGGAGCGATTCCAAGACTTATTGTGGAGGTGTTCACACCACGAGGTGCCAAAATGGCAGCTAGTGCAGATCTTCTACCACAAGTTGACTGACCAACTTAGGAATCACGTGGATGCTTCTTGCGTAGGCAATTTCTTCAACAAAGATGCAGATAGCACACACGATTTGTTTGAGGAGATGAGCAAGAATTTGATCAATCATTCCTCCATGGATACTTTTAACCGATCCCAACAACCCAGATCGAATGATAATGAAGTTCACGACTCATTCATTCGATATGGAACTGATTTGCAATAAACTAGATAAGGTGGACTTGGTTACTAAGAGGATGGAGGAGTAGATGGATGGAAATTCATTGAACAATTCTCGATCCACTAAATCGTAGAATTCGAGATTCCATTCGTCGAGAGCTCCTTCTGGATGGGAGTTCGTGAATCAACTTGATGCAGCTCAACCTGTGAGCCAGCATTTTTTGGAACCCCACGGGTTCCAAACTAGGGCCTTTGATCCCAGTTTCCCTCATCCCTCCCTTTCTTTCTCTCCATCCTCACCCTATGAGGATGTTTACGCTGTACAAGAGAATGTTAGGTCTAACCCTTACTCCAATGCTTATAATCCGGGTTGGAGGAACGACCCTAACTTCTCCTAGAAAATCCCGGGGTAGCAGACCCAATTCCGACTCGGCAATTATGCTCCAAAAAGACCAATGGGTCAGGGTCATGTTTATGATCAGATGCCCCCAAATTAGGTTAATCAGCCATCTTGGAATGCCCGTTAACTCGTAGGGTAGGCTGATTTGAACCGACAGATGGTAGAAATGCAATGATCTATGCTCCAGCTCATGCAGCAAATGAAAACCTCACTAGACAACTTGTAAAATGGGTTCATTGCTAATTCTCGTCAACCTGGATCTCTACCATCTCAACCCATACCCAACCTACGTAATATCTAGAATCTGGGTAATCAAGCCCAAGGGAACAGGAATCAGAGGAACCCACGCGCACATGATCAAGTGGTCGAGCAGGATCCTTCCTCTTCTGATTCTTCTTCAAATCAAATGTTATTGGCTAATGAAGCCCCTCCAATCTTTCCTAACACTCCACAAGACCCAAACCCGTATGCATCTGTTAATTCAGTTACTTTGAGGAGTGGAAAACAAACTCAAGATTCACAACCACACTGTTCTGGTCTACCAAATCCTGGAAAGTTTGAGGAGAGAAAGGAGAGCTCCGAAGAAGAAATCAAGGCTCATGAACCTAATTCCGAAGATCTGACTCATGTTCCTTTTCCTGAGGCCTTGATTAAACCTAGGAAGAAGATGCCTGTTGATAGTAATGAGGAGCTCTTGAATATATTCAAGAATGTTGAGATCAATATCCCACTCCTCGATGCTATCAGACACATACCGGCTTACGCTAAATTTTTGAAGGATTTATGCACACAAAAGCGTAAGTCGAGAGAATCTGTTCTGAGGAAGGCGGTACTCTCTGATCAGGCTAGTTCCGTTATCCTGCATCACCTCCCTCAGAAAAAGAGAGATCCAGGTGCTCCTTTGATTTCTTATGTCATCAAATATTACACTTTTGATAGAACACTTTTGGATCTAGGTGCATCTATTAACCTAATTCTGACTTCCCTTTATGAGAAATTCGAATTAGGTGAACTTCGGCCGACTTTAGTAATGCTGTAGTGGACTATTCAGTCACAATTCTGCAAGGTGTTATTGAAGATGTTATTGTTAAGGTTAAGGATTTCTATTTTCTTATATATTTCCTTGTCCTTGACATGGATGTACCTAAAAATCTAAAGAATACGCCCATCATTCTAGGACGTCCATTCCTAGCTGCCGCAAAGGCCAATATCAACTGTGAAAGTGGTAGCATGGAAATCGCCTTTGGCGATCAGAAATTGAAATTGGATATTTTTAAGACGATTAACAAATTCGAGGATTGTGGATTTATAGAGGAACTTGAGGAAGACAATTTGAATATTGAAACTTGTATGGCAATTTCTGCAATTGAAAATTCCTCCTATTGTGATAGATCTGAAATGCAACCCTCTGTGCCAAACCTGCCATATTCTGAAGAGGTTATTGATTTTATTCACTTTCAACCTCGTCTGCCTGGTGAATCTTCATCAGCATCATCTTTACCCTCAATCCAAAACCTGCCCTAGCTCGAACTAAAACCACTACCTGAGAATTTGAAATAAAAGTTTTTGGGACCTCAAAAGATACTCCCTATGATTATCAGTGCTAGATTAACTGAGCAGGAGATTAAATTGATCAAGGTCCTAAAGGAACACAAGGAGGCAATTGGTTGGACCTCTCATGACCTCAGGGGGATCGAGCCATCTTATTGAAATCACAGAATATTTTTGGAAGATGGATCCCACCCTTCTCGCCAAATGCAGAGGAGATTAAACCCTAATATGCGAGAAGTGGTCAAGAAGGAAATTATCAAGTGGCTCAATGCAAGAATTGTTTATCTGATCTCTGATAGTCCTTGGGTAAGTCACGTGCAAATTATTTCCAAGAAAGCCGGGATTACCATTGTGACTAACGAGAAAGGAGAATCTGTCACAACTCATTTAGCTTCCTCTTGGAGGGTTTGTATTGATTATAGGAACCTGAACACAGCCACGAAAAAAGATCATTTCCCTTTGCCCTTTATCGATCAAATCCTTGAAAGACTTGCCGGGCAGAAGTACTTCTATTTCCTTGACAGTTACTCGGGATACAATCAAGTCCCTAGCCATCTCGGGGATCAGGAAAAAATAACTTTCACCTATCCCTATGGAACCTTCGCTTTCGAAGGATGCCATTCGGCTTATGCAATACACCTACGACATTTCAAAGGTGTATGCTAGCTATATTCTCAGACATGGTGGGAAAGTTTATGGAAGTCTTCGTGGATGTTTTCTCTATTTTTGGAGAATCATTTGATTCTTATTTGGCTAATCTTGAAATGATTCTTAAAAGATGCATCAAAACAAGACTGGTCCTGAGTTGGGAAAAGAGTCATTTCATGACACAAGAAGGCACCATCTTGGGTCATGTAATCTCAGAACAGGGTATCGAAGTTGATAAAGCTAAGGTTGATGCTATCTCTAAACTTCCTCCTCCCACATCTGTCAAACAAATTTGATCATTTCTTGGTCAGGTGGGATTCTATAGGAGGTCCATCAAGGACTTTTCTAAGGTTGCTCACCCTCTGAGCAACCTTCTTGCCAAAGATACGCCATTTGATTTAAACGAATCATGCCATAGGGCATTGATTTTATTAAAATAGTAGTGACTTGTGCTTCGTTGTTGCAACCACCGGTTTGGACAGCCCCATTTGACGTCACGACCGATGCTTCTGATTACGCGGTCGAAGCTGTTTTGGGTCAGAAGACTGATAGGAAGCCCTCTATCATCTACTACGCTAGTAAAACTGTAGATGATGCCTAGAGGAATTGCACTGTTACTAAGAAGGAATTACTAGCTATAGTATTTGCTTTGGAGAAATTCAAGGCTTATCTCTTAGGGTCTCATGTAATAATATATACTGACCACTCGGCCTTGAGACATCTCTTGGCCAAAAAGGATGCAAACCCTGGCTTATTCGATGGATTCTTCTACTTCAAGAATTTGATCTTGAAATCATGGATAAATCTGGGGCACAAAATGTAGTGGCGAATCATTTTTCGAGACTTCTGAGTGATTCTTCTCATCTGAATATTCCGATTGTTGATACTTTTACGGATGAGACTATCCTTACAGTTTCAGGTGTCCAAACTCCATGGTTTGCAGACATCGTAAACTATTTGGCTGTTGGTCAAATCCCTTAGGATTGGACCAAGCAACAATGAGATACACTCAAATCTGAGGCCAAATATTTCTGGGAGGACCCTAAACTGTATCGCATCGACTCTGATCAGATTATTCGCTAATATGTTCTAGAGATTGAATTCAAAAGTATACTCAACTTCTACCATAACTCTGCGTGTGCTGGACATTTCTCCGGGAAAAAGATGACTGCAAAAATTTTGCAATCTAGATTTTTTTGCGGTCTTTATTCAAGGATGCCCAAAAAATCTCGAGGTCATTTTCTTGATGCCAGGCACTTCGGAGCATAACCATGAGAGACATGATGCCCCTAAACCTGATTCTTCCCGTCGAAATCTTCGAAATTTAGGGGATCGATTTCATGGGACCCTTCCTCGCTTCATTTGGACATCAGTACATTCTTGTTGTTGTTGATTACATGTCCAAGTGTATCAAGGCCATTCCCACTCGAACCAATAACCACAAGGTGGTCATCAATTTCGTCAAGAAGAACATCTTCAGCTGATTCGAGATTCCAAGGACCATCATCAGCGATGGTGGTTCTCACTTCACTAATGCCCAATTTCTTAATTTACTGGCAAAATACTGGTTAAATCACAGAATCTCCACACCTTACCATCCCTAGACGAATGGACAGGCTGAGATCTCCAATCGGGAGATCAAGAATATTCTGCAGAAGACGATTAGGCCTGATTGTAAAGACTAGACTCAAAAGCTTGAGGACGCTCTTTGGGCCTCCCATACGGCATACAAAACGCCTATCAGCATGTCACCATTTCATCTGGTGTATGGAAAAGCATTCCATTTACTCGTAGAAATTGAACATAGGGCATTTTGGGCAATCAAGCAGTGCAATCTGGATTTAAGTTTAGTCGGAAAGACCAGGAAACTCTAACTATCTGAGTTGGAGGAGCTTAGAAATGACGCGTACAAGAATGCCAAGATCTACAAGGCTTAGACCAAAGCTCTTCATGACCAATTGATATCCCGCAAGAGCTTTGAGCCGGACTAGAAGGTTTGGCTCTTCGATTCTCGACTTAAGCTCTTTCCCGACAAACTTAGGTCAAAATGGAACAGCCCGTTCATCATCGATTAGATTTTTCCAAACGGGGCCATTCAGATTTCTGACCCAAATACGGGTAATTCATTCAAAGTCAACGGTCAATGTTTGAAGCCTTTTAATGACCGTATTGTTCCAGAACCCGTCTTAGACACGGTTGCTCTCACCATGTTGTGATCTCTTTGGCTGGACTTCGCCTAGCTGATGGCATTAAACTCAGCAGTTGTACAATCTGACTTAGAGCTGACCTGAGCATCATATTCAGGTGATATCTTCTACATTCTACCTTCCTTTCATGTCTTTTGTTCTCAATGCGGACATTGCATCAATTAGGCATGGGGGGTGGATTCATTTCTTAATCAATTTGTCAGCTCTGTGGAATTCTTGTAAATTCTACTTGTTTTCTTATATATACATAAAAGAAAATTGAATTAGGAAAGAATACTTGGGCATTAGGACTTTTCAATCTTAGGAAATATTATAGTAGGATCTGAACGCTATGTCCCTTCAGGACTTTGGGCTTAATTCCCGAGTATCCACTAAAATGTGGATTTGTTTATCAAGTCCTCGCCATCCTAAATTCCATTTCAATTTAATTAAATAAGTTTGGGTGATAAGTATACTACTTATCAACCCATCCTCTGATTTGAGGGAACTTTAAGTCTAAGCATCTACACATTATTCATCACTGACTAGTTGTTTGGCGATTTTAATGGAAATTGGGTAGCTAATGAACCTTCTAGGGTGGTATAGCTGACAAGTTATCGTGGACCATTCTTTTCCTACTGCCTTTAGGTAAATCTTAGACCAGGGAAGCCACCTACATAAAAAAAAAGAAAAAGAAAAAGAAAGTCCAAAAAGAAAAAAAAGATGGAAAAGAAAAAGAAAAAGAAAAGGAGAAAAGGAAAACAAAAGAAATAAGCCACACTTCACCGCACGAGTATGGCTGGCAAGTTATCGTGGGTAATAGCCCATTGGTAGGTTGTTTAGAACCCAGCTGAAGAAATGCACATCAAATTCCTAAAACACTTAGAAAGAAGCGGAGAAGTAGATAAGCCAAGGAGATATATACTGGATTCACCCTTGTGTTGACCCCATAAAAAGAAAAGGTAGGGAGAAAGCTACCTGTTGTATAGATACATCTTTAAGTAGAATTCTTTTTAAGGTTACCTAGGGGCGTACAAACCCAAAGTCCATTTTGGTTGTCGATCAACGAGTCTATCACTTTCACAAAAAGATGCTTAGAACTTAGGGTTCTCATCAAGTCTTGGGTGGGTTGAGTGGCCGTAGAAAGCCACTTTGTAACCCTAAACTCAAAAATCCAAAAAAAATTAGAAAAGAAGAAAAAGGAGAAAAAGAGATCTTTCTTTGAATAAGGCGAGGGCTTGAGGCGGTCTGCATTTTGGCAGATACCCAGGCGATGTGTCTTTGAAAGTTCAGGTCCTAAGTAAAAATTTATTAATGTTCAAAATGACTTTTGCCCAAGTAATCCAACCCTAATTCTTTTATAAATAGCATGTAGTTTTTGCTGGGGACTAGCAAAAGATAGGCATGGGGGTGTGATGTGCATACATTTAAATAGCCAAAAATGTCTATTAATGCATATTCTTAGTGTCATATTAGCATTATACATTGTAAATAGTGCATAACATGCATAATCATGCATTTAGGTCAAGTTGTATAAATTGTATAGTAATTGTCTCCTTTTATGGTCAGGGATAGGGTGACTTTTAACTGGGGCCTCGAATCGAAGATCCAACCCTACGGATCTGATTAGGGTGACAATTGGAGTTCAACGACTCTAAGATCGTCCTAATTAGACATCCATAGCACCAGATAGAGATCCATGAAACCTAAAGATCAAGGGCCAAGATGGTGTCAATCCGCACTTCAAATGACAAATCTGACTGTAAAGATGGGTTCCGATCAATGATCGCAGCCTAATGGCATGAAAATTAGCTCAATCCGACCTCTGTGGTACCATCTACAAACATAGAAGATGAACAGCCAAGATGGCACCACGTGGCGCCATCCCAGCTGCCCAATCGGCCCTAAGAACCACCACTGCATCTCCAAAGGATTTCCAATGCACGATCTTGGCCATTGGATCTTGATCCAAGGGCCGTGAGCAAGCTTGCCTAAAAACAAAACCACGACAAAGTGCCGCTGCTAGAATAGCGGTCGAGTGGCTTTGCGCGAGTGCGTGATGCGTGTTCGACTCACCATCCGCAGTGCGTAAGCATTTAATTGTGATCGCGCAATCAGCTGTAGGCGACTCGAATCAACCAATCACGCACACGTGCAATCTAACGCACAAATGCATGCCCGATCACACGCGGGTGCGCGGTTAAGCGCAGACGAAGGCTTGCACAAGTCTTAGCCGTTCGATCTCATGATTGGACAGCTAAGATTTAAAGAACATGAGTGCATTATGAGTGTGACAAGTGGGGAGGCGAGCATGGTGCACACACGTCGGCCACGATCAGACCTTTAGTGATGGATAAATCCATCACTAAAGACCTGATTTTAATGCTTTAAGCTTGAAATCACAAATTTTCCCTCAATTCCTACAACTACAAAAGGAAACCCGACCTTCACTTCTTCATCCCTTCATTTCTCTCCCTCTCCAAAGCTCAAGAGAAGCTTGTCCCACACCTGGGATGCTATTCTAGAGCTAAATCCAATTTTCTTGCCCCTTTTCTGAAAGTGGATCCCGCGATGTCGACGACGTGCTGCCTCGTTCTCGCTTCTTCCTACTTCGTCCTCCTTCTTCCTGCTCCATCCTCCATCTTCCAGGCGTTGCTCCGTCCGATTCGTCCTCCAAGCATCTGTCGAGGAGGATAACATCTCTCTCTGAAATAGAATTTTCTATCTTCTAGTTGAATCGTTTCCCCCTTTGTAGTTGTAAAAACATTCTGATTATATTAAGTGATTGTTCTCTCTCTCTCTTTCTCTCTATTATTTTTTATATCAATTCCAGTGTAATTATTTCATTTAAAAAAAAACACAAAAAATATAAATTGCCGATTTTAGATCGACGTACCTCCCTGTGTTCGACCTAGAATTCTTAGAATTTTAGTATAAATTTATTTATTGACGGATTTCCTCACAAATCGAACTAGAATGACAGCCTCTTTGAAACCAACTTCGATCGTGTAGTTTTCTACTCTTAACACCCCTTGCCTCCTTTCTTGTGTGTGCAGGAACTATAGGAAGATAGTGGGAATTTGGAAGCAAGAACTCAAAGTTCCTTTTCTTCCCGTGATTCTAGGTTGGTTTCTTTTTTCTTGTCACACTTAGCCTAAAAGACTACCAAAATGCACTAAACTTGGCTTTCAAAATCTTAAATATCAAATTTTGGTAGAGTGGTACCTTTAAAACCCATTGTTTGACTAATTGACCCATTAAACACCACTCCAACTTAAGTGCGGGTGTTCTATTTTTCGGATCCAGTATATATTCGGATTTGAAAAATCAGTTTCAATCACCACAGGTCTCCTAAATTCTTAAAAGTTCACACAAAGATTCTAAATCAAGTTGGGAACATTTGTCCCAAATTTCAAACTAATAAGCTTTGTATTTAATTTTAAAAATTCATCGACTACAGAGGGTCACACCCTTTCATCTTCCTACTTTGATACTGTCCACGAATTTTTAGAATTTTTATACTCATCCAATTTTTGTGAAATTTAGCTTTATGGAATTTTTGTCAAATTCTACAGATCACCAAAAATCATGAAAATTTTCTAAGGCCGATGATGGCACTAAAAAGTCCAAAATACCCATAGGTATAATTTCTAGACTCTGACACCAGCACAAAAAAAAATTCAAAACAAATATCAAACAAACTTCAAAAATCTTAAAAAAACTTTATGGAATCCTTGTTTGATTTTCTTCAATGTAGTGGTGTTGTTTGATTTTTTTGGACCCCTACTTAATACAGAAAGTCTAAAAAATATTCATCAATAGTAATTTTCTTTCTTAGGGCTAATTGGATTAGGGTTTCTTTCTTTCTTTTTAGTCCCACAACATAAAGGAAACATATCCTCACCCATACAACTTGATTTCCTCTTGATTGTTGATTTCAAAACTTGTTTGAAGTCTTAAGAAAGGAAACCCTAAAACACACTAACTTAAATACAATTCTAAAAGACAGAAATACATTAAATTGTGTGACAACTTTCTTTTCATTGGAATCAACTTCCAATACCCGCACGCACACACACACACAAATTGAACTAATAGGGCAATACCCCCATCAATGCCCTCCACATTCCGTATGCACAATAGTATCCTAGGCCTAACTAAAAATTGGAGCAATTTGACCCCTAAGGTTTCATCAACTTAGGCTTACTATCTAGGTCTTAAGTTTTCTCTAGTTAGTACCAATTCAGTCATCTATATCGGTATCAGGCTGAGGGGCCGTGTCAAACGACCAGGTGCGAGTTTGCACAAGCCCCTAGGGATTTTCCTAGGAAATGCTTTGGCCCAAACCTCCTCTTATGCAACTTGGCCAGATTTGTTGATAGCACGGGTATTCACTATTGATTTCTTATTTCCTAGGTAGATCAAGTTTTAGGTTAATTTTTACGAAGTCACATTTAAGTTAGGTTTACAATTTTGATTGTTTGAATTGCACACTTTCTCTCATCTCCATCTCTTCTCCTCCCCTACCATTTCTTCCATTTTGCACGGGCGGCGATCTAGAACTCCACACTTGAAGGGACCACTTGATTTTTCCTCCTCAAAAGGACTTTTCCTGTATTTTTCCTCTTCTTTTAAAATGAAAAATCAAAATTGGTCCTCTAACCTGCATGCTAATTATTCTTTCCCCAATCTTTCCACCCAGGAGCTTCTTAATCAGGCCCCCCCACCTAGTTTCTACTCTATTGTGGCTCAGCTACAAGTTAAGCAACAAAAGCTACATGAGGACTTAACAAACCTAGCCAACCAAGGGAGACCTGCCACACCTATCTAAGCTCCACAAATTTCACATTTCACCCCTTCTAACACCCCAAAGAGAGATCTACATAATTCCCGTGCTAAGTGTAATTACTATTCCGAGTCTTTCTATGGTTCAATAGGGAATTATATTTATCCCAATCATCACCCCACCCAAAATGCCCCCACCTTCCAGGAGCAATTGAAAAATTCCTCTAATGGGAGGAATTATCTGGCTCAATCCTGGACCAATCCGATTCCTCACCAACAACAACACCCATTTGGAGGGTATGGTTCAAAATCAACTTATCAATTTGGACCATCTCAAGAAGACATCAATGCCCAGATGTTGAAAACCCTATAGGAGATGCAAAGAAAAACAACGGAAATGACCCATGCTATTAATAATCCTAATGATCAATTTGGGGTCATTTTAAACCAAAGACCTGCAGGACACTCACTATCCCAGCCCACACCAAACTTTGTCAATCACAAGAACCAATATCTAGGTGGACACCAACATCAGAACCACACTGTTCAACCTCCTATTAACCCGATATCTCAGCACCAACCTGGTTTCTATCAACAACAGGCCCCCCACCTCCTCCTAGTGATAACCAAACTGCATATGTAGATACTTTTAGGAGTGGGAACACCACCACTAATATAGGGCCTTCAAATCAAATTGATGAAACCCACTCTCTACATATGCAAATCAGCTCTCCTAACCCCACTCAGGAAGAAGAAAAAGAAATCCCAAAAATACTTGATTCAAATCCTACTTCTCACTCTCAAACGCTGCAATCAAATCTTTCTAATAAAAAATCAGAGCCCTCTCACCAAGATCTTTAGGATTTATTTAGGCAAGTCGAGAAGAATATCCCACTCCTAGATGCCACCCCTGCCTTTGCTAAATGTTTGAAAGAAAGGTTTACTCCAAAAGGGTAGGCTTAGAACCTAGGACGGATGGTCCTTTCAAAGACAGCTAGCTCAGTTTTTCAGAGCAAGGTGCCTTTCACAAAAAAGGACCCGGGGACATCACTCATCTCGATTGTCATAAATGACACCACTTTTTTTCGCGCCCCTCTCAACTTAGGTAAATCTAGTAATCTCATCCCCCTGGCCTTATTTGAGGAATTTCAATTCGGTGAATTAAAACCTACTAAGGTTCAATTTCAATTGGAAGACTGATCTACCATTCAACCGCAGAGAATTGTTAGGGATAGTATTATCAAGGTCCAGAATTGTCTATTTCCTGTGAATTTCCTAGTCCCTGACATAGAGGTACCTGAGGCTCTTATTAATGCCATCCTTGGAAGACCTTTTCTAATTACTGCAACAGCTAATATCAATTCTCATTCTAGGAAAATGAATATAAGTTGCAATAACTAGACTTGCTAATTAGATTTATTTCAAGCTTCCAAGAGGTCCATTGATCACAAAATTTTTTAGGACACTGATAATAAAATGGAAGCAATACTTGAGAAGTCTATGTTGATCCAATCCCACTCAGCTTTGACCACCATTGATCTAGATTTTATTGATTCTTATTCTAAGGATGATTATGTGGTCCAAGACTTTTTAGATCAACTAAGATTTGACTTTTACTCTTTCAATCTTCCTGATTTTTCACAAAAAACATCCACACTACACCCACCCTACATCTCACTGATTACTTTCTCCCTCCCTTTCCATTGGACATACCACCAGATCTGCCCAAGTTTGGCATTTTACATGAACTTAAACCATGGCCAGACCCGAGTCATTTTTCCATTTTTCCATTTCATTTTGATCCCTATTTCTTTATCAATCACCTTTTTAGGGATCTTGAGGAAAACACATTTCTTGAGGACATTCAGGTGTTCAACTATTTAGATGATTTTCCATCTTCCATGCATACCTTTACGTCCGACTGAATGGCACAAAAGATAGCACTGGATGGGAGGTAACCCATCATTTTTCCTACTTTCTTTTTCCCTTTCCTTTTCTAGGTTTTGACCATCCTAAACCTGACTACCCTTCACTAAGGTGATCCCTTCTCCCTCCTAATAAATGAGAACATTGCATATCTTAAGCATGAGGTGCATTTTTAAAATTTTGATGATCAATTTAGGATTTTTAAAACCTAAAAATATTCATTTTTTTCTTTTGTCATTTTCTTGTTTTCTGCTTGCATATCCAAAAAAATAAAAAATATTGAAAATTATTTGAGGAAAATTTTGAAATCGGGATTAAGGCTGAAAACTCATTTTTGGTACAATGGATTTAATCTTTAACAAATTAGGGATGAGGATACGAATCTAATCATTAGAATTTCAAGGTCTATCTTTAGACTAAATCAAATATCCTTCTCAAAAATTCCACCTAAACTCATGATAGTTCAGGTGACTTGATCCTCTTTTGTAATATGGAAAGTATCTGGCTTAGTTTCTTATTCAAAAGCTTGCATTTCATGAAAAACTTTCAGTGTCAAAGTTTACAAACAAACCAACACCTAAAAACTACTAAAAAGAAAACCCTTATTTTGCTTGAGTAAAAGTCTGAAGTAGATCGTTGGTTTGAGTTCCCACCACCGACAAGGAGGAAAAATGCCTCCTTTGAGAATACAATGTCAACATGTTACTGCCTCAGCACTGCTCTATATCTATATTTCATATCTTTCGATGGAGCATTAAAGCACATTTTTACAACTTAAATGTCTTGGATGGTGCTCTACCTATAGTGTCAGAGCAAGAGCTTGAGTTTGCTTGGAGTGTCCCTTTACACAGCATTATGTTTTGGGGTTGTGAGCTCCTAGGTGGTGTCATGAACAGTGCTATCTCGAAGTACTAGCACCAATGCCCTCTCGAGGTTTGGTAACAGGAATGATGATCCTACACATCTATTGTAAGACTAAGCTAAAAATAAGCATGGGGAGAGAAAAAAAATTTAACCAAAAGCACGCCCTTATAAATGTTGGCTTTTCACAAGCACATACACAAGGTTTTAAAGGTTATTGCAAGTTGTGAATCAGATTCGAGAGCCAGAAAAATACAAAAGACAAAAATTTCAAGTCATCTGAATTAACAAGGGGTTAATCTGTGAATTATTTGGAGGATATATTGATCCCATTTTTGTCTAATTTTTGGATCCGAAAATAAATCCCAATGTTTATCCTCAACAAATACCGTACCACCTGTGTTTGGATCAACCTATGTCTCATAATCTCTTTCTCAAAAGTAAAAAAAATTAGATTTCCCAAAAATTTCATTTTGTGAAAATTAAATTTTTGCTAAGAGACTAGCAAAAGATAAGCGTGGGGGTGTGATAAATGCCAGTTTATCATCATTCTTATGCATTAAAACAAACCAAGCTCTTAGGATTTTGCTTTGCAAATGGGTTTTTGCATTGCATTTAGGCATAAATTAGGTTAGGCATGCATTTCAATTGTTATTGTATTTTTCACATGTTTTTGTGAGCGTTAGGGATAAATAGTTTGTGAAATCCCTAGAGCCCTAGCACTCGGGAAGGCAACTAGTGAAGAAGAAGACCAAACTAGTGGGAACTCAGCTTGATCCAAGCTCACCATAGCTAGAGTCCAGCTCACTTGAACTAGAGTTAGCTCATCCTAGCTCCATTCAGCTCATCTTAGCTGAATGGCAGCTCAAGAGAGATCACCTTAGCTTACCCTAGCTCAGGTCAGCTCAAATCTAGCTCAATTTAGCTGAGTCTAGCTCATCTCAGCTCCCATTAGTTCACAGGGAGCTCTAGCTAGCTCAACTAAGTTGACTGGAGTTCACCTCAACTCAGGTCCAGCTACATCCAGCTCCACTCAACTCCAGCCAGTTGAAGATGACTTCATCTTAGCTTAGGAAGCTCAAGTCCAGCTCCCGGGGACTCAGCTTAGCTCAACTCAGTTGAGCTAAGCTACCTTAGCTACCTCAACCAGCTTAATCCTCCCCGAGAGCACCAGACTCAGCTCACCTCATCTCCTTTTGGTAGAAGCCAGCTCACTTTAGCTTGGCTTAGTAGATAGCAAAGAACTAGTAAGCTAAGCCAGCTAAAGTAGCTCCATGCCACACACTTCAGTAGTTGCCAGCTCCAGTTAGCTCTAGACTTCCTCTGTCCAGCTCCTCTCTTCAAACCCTATCTCCCATTACCTCCTTTTCTACTCCATTACTAGCTAAGCTCCAGTTGCTTGGGCCATCCATCACCTTAAAGTCCAACCTAACTACCTCTACCTCATGCCCACCTAAACTACACCTAAGCTCCACCTAGTCCACCCTAAGTTGGCACCAACTTTAGCCATCTCTTCACCCCTCACCTTCCACCAAAAGGTGCCTAGAGTTGGTGCCAAAACCAAACCATAACCACCTCCCATTTTGGCGCCAACAATACCTCCCATATCCACCATACACCTAACCCTACATCCACATCTAGCCACCCACATACCCCCTTCTAGAACCCTAAGATGGCACCACCTAATAGCCTTCTAGAAGGCCAATTTTGGCACCAACTCTAATGAGCACCAAAGCCATAACCACCCCCCCTCGTGCCCCCTCACTTGGCGCCATTTATTCCTAGCCCTAAGATCCTTAACTACCATCCCGAATCCCATCCTAGCCATTTATTCTATCCACGCCAACACCCCTCTTCCCTACTCAATATATACCCACCTAACTGCCCACATTTGGACGATCCTCCCATTAGTATTATTCTACCTATACCCACCATAACCTAAGGCCAAGGAAGAAGAAGAAGAGAAGAAGATTAAGGGGGCATCCTACTCACCCCCTTGGTGCCTTCTTCCCCTTCTTTCTTCTCCCTTGTGCCATGCCAAGGAGGAGGACATTCTCCCCTCAAGGAGGACGGCTAGGCAAGGAGAAGCAAGGGTGGTGCACACCCACCATTGAAGGAGATCAATTAAGGTGGTAGCTTCCCCCTTGGAAAAGCCAAGGCATGCCCACCCTAGGGCTTACCAAAAAGGAGACCTCACCTTGAAGGAGCTTACAAGGAGGAGTTGCATGAGTTCTTTTCAACTACGGGAGTAGCCGTAGTTGGAGCAAGGGCTTCAACATCTCCTCCATCTTCATCATCAAGATTTTTGTTTTGCTTGTTTTGTAGTTTTCTTGTTGTTATACAAGCTTTCCTCTATAAGTGTAGAATAAAAATCCGCTTTTATAAAGTTGCTTTTTCAAATTTGTGTACTTTGTTCTCTACTTTAGTTTGTGTTAGGACTCTCACACCCTCTTCCCAATTATTCTAGGACTTCACTTGCCTAGGGTGAGCTCGGGAAGAAGTTACTCTTGCCACTTGTTACTAAGGTAGTGATAGTCTCTCTTTCCCATCAACAAAATCCGCTTTGTCCCTTTATTTCAAAACTCATAAAAATTATATATTTAAAAGACCAAAAGGAAAGGTGAATTTCATTTCCAAGCAAGAGACCTATTTTGCAAACAAATTTCCTCCTTAGACGACCCTAGATACCCCACTCTCTAGGTTATAAATTTTAAAAGCGAAAGCGGATTTATGCATTACAATGACTAAAACACAATTTTAACAAACCGCGTATTTTTCGCGATCATCCCCCTGTCTAGCCATACAAACTTAACCAGCTTCTAGATTAAGGACAACACAAAATTCGTGTTGTGGTTTGAGTCAATTTTGGAGCATAAGTCCTTAGGCTACCCAACTTAAGGATAGGCTTGTATTATTGTGTTGCAAGGTTCTTTTTCCCAATCCTTCTGACGCTTGCCTAGTGTATGCTTGGAAGGAGGTCATTGAATCCCCTCTTGGAATGACCATTAGACCATTCTAGGAGGCATAGGTTGAATTTTAGTCAAATTGATCCCATGGCTGATCAACCACCTCCTTTACCTCAAAATCCACAAGAGATGCTACAAAGGTAGCTGGAACAAATTCAGCAAATGCAAGAATGGTTGCAGCGAATGCATGGTCAGGGCACTCAGCCCTTGAATGATTTTTACGATCCTTCAAACTATGGGGAACGCCCCGGTGTCCAGATTCCAACCAATGACATAGAAATCAAGGCCCAAGTGTTAAGCTTGATCAAACATTTCCACGAGCATGGCTCTAAAGATCCGTTTCAGCATTTAGTGGACTTGACCACCTTGGTCCTAACCACCAAAGCGTGGAACATGGACGAGGAGCAGATGATCATGAGGCTCTTTCCCCACTCTCTTAGGATAAGGCCGCACATTGGTACCTATTTGGCACATAATTCGTGTTTTAAAAGTTATTTAGTTGTAATATAGCGTGAAAACACGTTGACAAATAAATTTATAAAACTCTGATGAGTACCGGGTCTTTCACAGGGAGGAAATCATGATTTTTAATCGAAGCTTTTCAATAAACTAGTTCTAATGGAATTTATATATGTATATATGTATAAAGAGGCATCAGATATCCATAAGATCAAATTTAATTGCATTGATATAGAATTTTTACAATAGAAATTACTATGCAAAAAGTAGAGATAGATAAAGAGAAAGGGAGAAAGAGAGAGAGAAGAAAGTGGCAGAGAAATGATGCCACTTGTGGGATGCTTGTACGATATGTGGCAGCACCTCAGATCCAGAGCACCAGGATAGAGTTGTAAAGGGATGGAGAATTACAGAGAAGGTGGTAGAAGAGATCTGGAGTTGATGGGAGAAAGAGATGCTTCAACTAAGGGGCCTTCGGCTTTCTTTTATAGTTTTGATGGAGGGAAAAAAGGGTATTTGAAGCCTTAATCTCATGTAACAACTCTTATTTGATCAAATCCGTTCATTGGGAGATTAATGGCTCTGATTTGGCCGCAAAATACCTTCATTTGCACCTAAAATGCTCAGATTCAACTTGGGTTTGACATGTGGTAGCTTCTTGGCCTTCAGATCAAGATAGCATGGCCCTGCTTTCTCCTCACGTGCCCACTTCAATGCCTGCAGCATGCTTATCTCTTTTCCCACTCACCACTCGCCTCTTAATCCTACCTTAACGTTAGCCATCCGATTGTAACGTGCTCGCCCGCTTGCCTTTTGTTTGGCTAAACTTATTAGATCACACGTTCAGTAGCACAAAGCCCTCGTTATGCCATGTGGTCTGATCTCTACTCTCTCCTCGTGATTGAATGGCATGATTTAATTCATGCCTGCCCTCGCACGGAATGCGGCTCAAACGAGTGTCTCCAGATCTCGTACATGCACGTGAGCCAATGTGCTACGTGAACCTTTTTTTATATATACTTGTTTCTTTCTATTTATGCCTATCTAGTCTGGGCAGGCGACGTGGCACGCTCAAGGCCATTGGATGGAGATCTAATGGCCCACAGCGTGCGGTGTGAGCTTCCTAGATGGGGCGGTGGTGAAGGAGCAGCTATGATGGCGCCATGTGGCGCCATCATGGCCGTTCATCTTCTTTTCCTTGTATCTGGTGATTTAAACCTCCAATCGAGTTGATTTTTGCGTCGTTAGACTGCTATCATCGATCCAGATTCATCTGTGCTGTTGGATTCTTCATCTGAGGCTCAATTCTTTGCCCTTTGGCTCCATGATCTCCATTCTTCTATGGACTACACATGATGCTCTGGTTGTCTGATCAGGACGATTTCAGAACCGTTGGACTCCCGTCGTCGTTCTAATCAGATATTTCTGATAAGATCTGACATCCATGAATTCGAATCATCTACGATTAAAATCATATCTCTTTTAGGTCATAAATTTTGATATTATCTATGTGACTAATAAATTAGCTATTGTGCAAATTACGATGTCTATGTATGCATTATTCCTAAGTTATGCTAGAATCTAGCCTAATTCAGGTGATTTAAGTTGCATGATTGCTATGCAATCACAACCCCATGCCTAAATCTTGCTAGTCCCCATAAAATGCATGTCTGAATGCAAAATGATCCTATATGACTAATTTTTATTAGGAGTTTTACCATGGGTTTGTCATGTTTTCATCCAAGCTTTAGTAATCCATATAACCGTGAATGTGTTTTGTTGTAGTCTATGTAATGAATCCAAGTGAAAAGTCAATCCACATCTAAAGCTCGTACTTGACCCTTACTAAAATTCTATTACGATAGGCAAACTTATTCCCTCAAGGTTATAAGGTAACCTATATATTCAACTCTGGCTTTTGGGTTACGTAGAAGATTTTTGAGTCAAGTGGATTTATTTTTGGTGGCTTACACTCATCGAGTCCTATATATAGACTAGTACTTTAGAACCTAGATTTCCATATTATTAAATAATTCAACTTAGGGAGAGGCGAGAAATTGTGCTCTCTTTAGTTTCTTTGCGCACATTTTCTCTCTTTCTTTACCTTCCTTTTTCTTTTTCTTCTTCTTTCGTTTCTTTTTGAGCTCACAATCTCACCAGATTTATCAATATATTTGGTGGTCACTCCTGGTACTAACACATTGATTAGTTTTTGATAACTCTATGACCAAGTCAGAATTCCTCAACTCGTATTCAGGCAGCCACAAATACAGAAAAGTAGATCAAGTCTGTATTTGGTGGATCATGAGGGTGATGGGTGTTGTTGCCTCAATACACTTGAAATAAACTCTAAAAAAACTTATGAACTCTTTTTTTTCTGCTTTTTCTTTCTTTTCTACTCCTCTTTTTCTTTGTATATATATTTTTTTTCTATATGCATAGACATATATACCTCTTTTTTTTCTTTTGCATCCAAACATCTACTAACACAACACAGTAACACATATGACTTTTATTCATGAGGCTTTCTTAGGATTGGGGAATGTTCAAGAGGATATCGGGTGGCTTATTTGGTGGAAGTGCCTATTCTCGGCATCGGGAAAGGAATGGATAGGATAGCATATTTCAGACTCTGACATTAATACCCTCCTTTAGCTGAGGATTTTGTAAAAGATGGTCATGACCATCCACCTCAGTCCTAGTTTTATCAGAACCCACTTTCTGCATATTTTCCTTATTTGGTGCTCTCAAGAGATTCACACTAAGAACTTGTATGTAGAAATCGGCAGTGAAAACTATGCCTAACTCTGAGTATCATCATCTCATTATCCAAAGTTTAAGATTCCTCATACTAGCCTTAGAGCACCAGTAGACTTTCTACTCTCACCTCACCTTGTTTGGTGGATCTCTTAGAAGATAGTATGCCTGACTCCCTAATTACAGTCCAAGGGTTTAGGAGAAGAAGCACTGCTTCTTCTCGACAAACTAAAGATGTTTATCGGTCTTCACAGAGGATCCATTGCAAATTCTACGTGTAAGTATGAAATTAAACTGGATTCTAAACTCAGGAACCAACTTAAGAATAAATTCTTAATAAAACTTTAATAAAAATTCTTTATGCCTAAATGCATTTTTTTTCTTCAGACATAAATATAAGGAATGTAGTGTCCACCACCCCATTCCTATTCATTACAATGTCCTCATTGACATGTATGCATGAAAATCAAAATATAATAAGTAAGAGGAGGGGATATCACCTGACTATTCTTGTTAATCAAGGTTAGCATGGATGCAGAGGATGCAGAGCTACTTGTAATGAATATTGGGTTGCCTCCCAGCTAGAGTTAAGTTTAACGTCATTTGCCAGACTTAAACCCAAAAATATGTAGTTCAATATTGTTGGTTAAGAGAAGAAGTAATAATAGTTGCAGGGGAATTTAAGATTAGTAGAAAGATTTGATCATTTGGTCACAGAATCAGTGATCCACAAATGTGGACCAGCTGATGATGCAAGCTTATTCAAAAAAGTCTTTCTGATTTGGAATATGAAATAGGGTCAGGTAGATGAGGTTGAAGATGCAGAGCCTGTTCATTAATCCAGTTCCACAGATCAAGAAGTGGTGGTAGAGGCTCTGGATTGAGATCATGATTAAGATTTAGATCTGGTTTCGAATCAAAATCATAAGGATCATAATGGTAGTTGATATCGAAAATCATGAGTTCTCCAGGCTCTGGGTCATATGAAGATACAGGTAGAGTTGTGTGGAATTCATCAAAATCTTCATCAGAAATTTCCTCTTCCTCATCCGAAGTCACTTCTTCTGAGTCAAGCCATCCATTTGAACCAATTGGCTTATAAGTTCTTCCCTAGTCCATTATGTGTTGAACTTCTTCTTCTGGGGTTACTTGCTTGTTCGTGTCCTTAGATTGTCCATTTTCTTGAACTCCCTCATAATTCAAAAGTTCTTGAATTTCAGGGTGGATGTATTGAGGATTCTTTATATCATCATCTAATTCATCATAAGTTTCTCCTTGGAGTTTCTCAATCTCACTAATGTCCTATTCAATTTGATTTTCCATGGGAGATGGCAGACCATAATTATCCTCAAGTATATTCCCTTCTTTCCCTTCGTGCTGGTCTTAAGCTTTGGCAGGATTTGGATCATCTTTAGTATGGATTGCCAACACTTGTTCAATTTTTCCAACAACCTCAATGGAACCACAATTCACCTCATTCTTTTGGGAAGTTTTAAAGATATTTAGTTGACAATTTTTCCTTCTAGAGGTGATGTGCATAATCCCCATCTCACAATTGATTAGGGCCTTGGCCGTGGCCAAGAAAGGTTTTGCTAAGATTATCAGGCTGTGGTTCAGGTTTTATGATGCCTTCATATCTAGAACAAGGAAGTCCACAATGAACTCAAAATCCCTCACTTTTATAATCACATTCTATAAAAGGCCCTTCAGAATTTTGGTTGACCTATCAGCAAGCTGAAGGGTCACATTAGTGTGTTGCAAGGGGCCTAAATTTAATTCTTCATATAATTCTGTAGGGATTAAGTTGATGGAGGCACCAAGGTCTAGTAAGGCTCGATCCAGGATGAATCCATCTATTTCACATGAAATTAAGGGGGTCCATGGATCTTTCCTTCTAGGAGGGAGATTGTTTAGGATGTTGGCACCAGCTTGTTCAGAAATCACTACCCTTTTTGATGATTTGGCCAGCCATTTCGGTGTGCATATTTTCTTTAGAAATTTCGCACAGGCTAGGATATTCTCAATAGCCTCAAGGAGTGGTATGTTGACCTAGACTTGCTTTAGAATCTCAAGCCACTCCTTAGATTGATCAGTTTTCTTTTCCCTGGGTTTGATCAAGGCTTCAGGAAAAGGTGCTTGAGAAAAATCATGAGTATTCAAATCCTGAGTCTTTCTTTCTAGATTACTTTGGTTTCCTAGGTTAGATTCAGGCTCCTCAAGATCTTGATAAGATTTTGATGTAGAAGGATCTATGATTTGTTTCCCACTTCTCAACGTGATAGCATAGGCATGTGCATTAGGGTTAGAAGGGTAAGGTGGGTTTTGCAAAATGGGTTTAGCCTGGGTTGGGTTAGGGTTAACAAAAACTAGTTGGTGTTGGGGAGCAGGTTGAATTAGGTGTGTTTGTTTCTCTTGTGTGTTGTGCTGATTAACCTTATTGAAGTTTCTTGGGTTTGGGACGAGTTGGGACGGTAGCATCTTGTGTTGTCTAGCATCTACTAACTAGTCAAGTCATCTCGTCAATTCTGTTCTCAATTGATTCATTTCTTCCTTATGTCTCATATTCATCTCTCTCATTTCTTTGAGGACCAGGCTCAAATCAGTGGGCTGGTTTTCCTGAGTTGGTTGTGGCTGGTAAGTGCGTGGTTGTGTGTACCTACTAGGTTGCCTATAAGTGTTTGGTTTAGTCAAGTTAGGACTTGGGTGGGTTTCTGACTTAACCAAGCAAAGTTACGATGGTTGCGCCATCCCGAGTTGTAAGTGTTTAAATAAGGCTCATTTCTAGTGTAACCTTGGAGTGCATTAACATCCTCAGGATAACTAGGCATCAAGCTTCCTAGTTTGGAATTTGAGGGCATCAAGGTCCCTCCTTGGTACCTAGAAAGAGATGGGTCCAAGCACAGTTGGCTCATAGGTGGAGCCATTGTTAGGTCATTAATGTTGTGCACTAATTCCTGACCTAGTGGGTTGGGTAATTGGTTGTAAGTTAATATAGGCACTCCTTGGGTAAGCATAGGATTTAATCTGGATTGTGTACCTAAGGAATTCCAGCCCTTTAGAAGGTTATCCAGTTTCTTATCCAAATTCTCCACATTCTTTCCCACAAGTTCCACATTATCTAATCGTTGCGCAATTAGCTCTAAATCAACAAAGTTTGAATTATTGTTAACTTCATAAACTCCACTCCTTGGTTGATTAGCTCTGTTAAAAGTAAATGTCACTCATATTCTCGAACAATTGAAAGGCTCCCTCAGCATCTCGACTCAAAAAATTTCCCCCACTTGCCACATCAACAAAATTCTTCATATTATCACTCAACCCATAATAATAAATATGGGCCAACTGACACTTTGGAATCCCATAATGAGGGCATTTCCTAGCTAAATCATTGAACCTCTCCCAAGCCTCATGTAGTTGTTCCCCGGGGTTCTGCTTAAAGGTTGATGGCACATCTAAGGGCATTAGTTTTTCCTAGGGGGAAGAATTTCTTTAGGAATGTGCTTCTTAAGTCTTCCAAAGTTAGGATTGGTCTATCAATTGTTTTCAACCAATGTGCAATCCTATCTTTCAAGGAGAATGGGAACATTTTCATCATTAGGGTACCTTCATTCATGTTCCTAGGGCCAAAAGTTCTTCCTATGTGTAGGAGCTCTTCAAGGTGGTGGAAGGGGTCATTTGACTCACAGCCATGGAAGTAGGGAATCATGTTAATGATTTGAGGTTTGAGTTCAAAATCTTCCTGGTGGCGACCTTCCTCTATAGTTTTATTATTTCGTCGTAGTATAGTATAGAGAGAGGTGATTACCAGTTTAATACAATTTGTTACTCGGAAAATAAAAGAGTTCCCGAGGTCGAACTCAGGGAGCAAGTTGTATTCTAGGGGTACAAGTTTCTTTTACAAAAATAAAGAAAGAGAGAGAGAGAATTTGTTGGCTTTTCTTCTTTTCTCTTTGCTTCTCCTCTTCTTCCTTCTCAGATCTTCTGCTCTCTTCCTTTGTTCTTCTTCTTTATCTGCAGTGGTGATGTTCTTCTTCTTCTTTCAGCTGTTTCTGCTCGTCTCTTCCTTTTTCTTCTGCAGAGCGGTCCTGTTCTTCTTCTTCTTCTTCTTTCTTTCTTCTTTTCCTTTCTTCAGATCTTCTTCGTGCTCTTCTTCATCTTTCAGTTCTTCCCTTGGCCTCTCTGTGTTCTGCTCTGCCTCGCCTTCCTTCTCCTTCTTTGCCTCCAGGACGTCGTCTGATTTTCCAATCAGACGACTTAAACAGCCGCTGCTACAGTGCCGCTCGGTGCTCCTCCTTCCTTCAGCCTTCGTCTTCTTCCACGGTTCTTCTTCACCTGTGCCTGCACACATACACAGCTTTGATCGGAGGGGCAAAACCTAACTCTACCGTCCCCCGCGTCTCTCTCTCACAGAAAACGCTCTTAGGAAAGCTCTCCCAGAGTTGCCGGGTAGTCGGGTATGGGTCTCACCCGGGTCCAGGCCCATCAGCGTGCGTGGTGGGCGAGGAGTGCAGGTCAGTCTAAGTCGGGTCGGGCCAGGTCCGCGGGGCGTGGTCGCGGACGAGGCCGGGTCGAGCGAGTGAGTGAGAGGGACCTCACCCCGTGCTCAGGAGGCAACGAGCATAAGGCACTTTTTGCCTTTATGCGGGCGCGCTCCTCTGAAAGGTTACGAGGTGGGACTAAATGTCCCACCCCAATTTGGGTGCCTGCGCAGAGGAAGCAGCGGCAGTCAAGGCGAAGCGCGGGGGCTTCGCGCGAGAGCTTCGACTCGACTGCAGCCTGGTACTTCGCGAAGATGCCTCGCACTGTCTGGGAGCGTGACCTGGGCGTGGCGCACCTGGGGCAACAGGTGAAGAAGCTGCTTCGCTTCAACAATGGCGGCGACGAGCGCAGGTACCTACCTGCAGAGAAACGGCCTCTCGGCCCAATCAGAAGCGCGGAGGACCTTCGTCGTGGCACGGCGAAGGTGGTCAGGGGGTGTGCAGGCGGCGGGGCGGAGCCTAAGGGCTGCCCTAGGTCGGACTGTGGGTCGGGAGATGGGTTTGTTCGGTGGAGTTGCAGAGGGTGATTTGGGGGAAGTGGAAGGGCGGAGGTTGATCAGGGTGAGGAGGCGGAGGTTCTGCGGTGGTCGGCGAGCCGTGTGGGTTGCTGGAGTGATGGGAACGGCTCGCCGGAGGATGGCCGGAGGCGGAGAAGGTGAGGGTGATTAGGCACGGTCGAGGGGTAATTAGATAAATATAGCAGGGGGAAAAGAGAGAGAGAATAGAGGGAAGTAGTTCTAACCTAACTAAAGTGACGAAGGGGGGCGAGGAGGCAGACGACTGTACCAGCTGTCGCCGGAGAAGAAGGTACCCAGTGGGGGAGGACGGCGGTGACGACGGGGCAGAGGCAGCGCGCGCGGTATTGCGCGACGCGGGAAGAGCTGGGGAAGAAGTCTCTGCTGCTGGTATTGCGGCAGAGCGAAGAGGAGGAGGAGGAAGAACCGCCGGAGCTGGTGGGCGTCTGCCGAAGTGAGAAGAGAGGAAAGTTGGGGGTTTTCTCCGTCAGATCCGAGCTGGGAAGAACGGTGGAGCGACGAGGGTATTTATAGGGGCCGAATCAGAGAGGAAGGCGGAGGGAGACGACGTGTCTCCCTCACCGGAGGACGCCGGAGATGGAAACCCATACCGTCCGTGCGTTCGCACGGCCGGTATGGTGGGTTGTAGCGACCAGTGGGGTGTTCCTGCGACGGCTGACGACGCAGGGCACCTCCGGTTGACTTGCCAGACCCTCCCCCTCACCCTACGCGGCGCCATGCTCCGCGCAAGGTCGCCGGAGCATGGTGCTGGCAGGTTTTGCAGGGAGGACCTGAATGCAAAGAATGAAGGAAAGTTAGGGGCCAAACTGCGAGGGTTCAAAAGTTGAGGGCCAAAAAGTAAATATATGAGGACCAAAGTGTAAAGTTGGTCAAGAAGGTTTCTTCTTAGGCTCAAGTTTTTATACATGACTAATTAGAACCTAAAGAATCTGATGGTGAATTTTATTTCTAGATTAAACCTTGTTTGACCGATCAATTTATGCAAAAACCCAAATTAAGTTATTAATTGGGCATGGTTCTCAATGTAGGTCAAAATGGGTTCTGAAGGCCAAATTGAACGTTCTAAACCCTAGAGATTATTTTTCTATGAATTTTAGAGGGTTTATTCCATTTTTACTTTGCCTCAAACCTTGTGAATTGAAGTGGGTTTGTTTTAAGGTTACAGATTATCATTTAGTTCCTTGGAATTGCTGTAGCCCTTGTCAGACCATCCCACTTTTATTCTTATTAGGTTGCTTTGACCTATGTTTGGACCCTAAATTACCCTGTATGCAGATTATACTGGTAAAATTGCATTTTTACCCCTTATGACTCGTTTTCTCCTTAAACTCAGAATCTCTGAGTTAAGCCGTTCCTTGAGTTATGTAGGAGCTTTTATCCTTTGTATTAGGTCAAAATGAGCTAGTTATGGCTTATGATGAGGTTCTCATCATACCCGCATGCCTAGCTTTTGCTAGTCCCTTAGCAAAAACTTAAGGTTTCAACCCTTGTTCTAGACCATGAAGTTCTTAATAGCTTTAGATAAGTGCTTTTTCATTTGAGCTCAGATTAGGTTAGAATGCTGACCATAGGCCTAAAAGGTACTCTAGTACCAATCAAGATCCAAATCTGTCTAGCCTTAGCCTCAGTCCTTAGCAAAGGTTTTTAAGGCCCACAAGAACTAACCTAAGGTTTATTGGACTTTGTGGTTAAAGCACCCGTGCTTGAAATGATTTTAGCCCTGGCTCAGTTCGCAGTGCGTTTTGTAAGAGAGAGATAGAAAGTTATTCTGTTTGGAGAGTTTTCTCTCTCTTTTTCTTTTTAGTTCTAGCCTAGGATTGGCTTTTCAACACGGTCTGTATCAGATTCCTTGCTCCCATCATCAATCCTCAAGGGTTCCTGGCGATCGATGCTTCGAGATAACACCGCCCATGGCAACCCCCGGAACCCTGGCTATTGAGATTTCGAGATAATCCCATCCATGGTGTTCCGTGGCCGAATCCAGACCCTGGCAATTGACACTTCGAGATAATGACATCCATGGGATCTGAACCAGCAGAGTGCTTACATGCCCCCAGTAGGATATGTAAATATCCTAAGAGACAAGCACCGAGGAGATGATATTTTGTTACGCATCTTCGAGGGGATTTCCCGCCTCTCCGCGCTGGGAACTCGTCCAAATCAACTTGTGTTGATCGGCCGCTCCTATTCTAGGTGTTCTTTTCAGAATTTTGCGACGCTTCTGCGTGATTTTGATTTTTACGCTTACTGAACGAGGCTGTGTGTGAGGTTAGGGTGCTTAGGTTACTAAGTCCCGTAAACCAAAAATTAGTTAACGAGGCCAAATACTTCCTAAGCCTTAGACCTAATACTTCAGCTTTCATTTTCCTCAACCTCTTGAGGAGTGTCCAGATCTTAATGGGTACTAAGAGTCTATTCAAGAATGCCTAAGGTTTGCGTTCTTACTAATCTCATTATGCACTTTTCAGTTATTTTCTTGAATGAGGTCTAGAACTTAGGTTAATTCCTTAGTTCCTTACTAATGACTATCACCTTTTCTCATAATTTTGTGCTCCTTTTTCATTTTGTTTCTTTTCTCCTTCTCCTTCACAAAATTTCCTTCTCCTCTTTTCCTTTTATTCTTTTTCGAAAATTTTTAATTTTTATGGTGTTTTTGGCATATGTGAATTTTTTGTTTGAAACCTTTTCTTACAAGTTTTGCACTTTCATACCCCCCCATGCCTAAGATTTGCAATGTCCTCATTGTAACCTAGGGCTTTTTATTCAACTTAGTTCATACATTAGGACAGATGTTTTGATGAGTGAATGGGTCGCGGTGGTTGTTGTGAACGATTTCTAATCTCAGATGCAAGCACCTGAGGTGGAGTCGGCTGTCCTAAAGTGTGAACTTCAAGTGCAAAAAGGTATCAGAACAAGTTTCAGGTTTTCAAAGAGAATGACGGGCTGCCTCCCGTTGAGCGCTAAATTTGATGCCTTCAGCCAAGTGACAAATGCGATGGAGAGGGGATGGTGAAATCAGCGGAGTTTTGTAAGACAAGCACCTTGATTAAGAGCCTGGTTGGTCCAACCAGGTGCTTGGTCAGATCGACAGGCTGATGATGTAGCCCAAACCTAATCAATCTGGTGGGTTGATAAATGTGGATAAAAAGGTGTGGAACCCACCATATACTATGAAGCTCAGATGGATGAGGAAGTGTAAACGCAGGGTTTGGCTGAGTCGAATCAGCCTGGTCAGAGTAGGGACCCGTAGAAAAATCAGTGATTGATGCAGGAACCCTACAGGGGTGATCAGAGAATGATAGAGCATGGTATGTAGTCTGATCAATGTTCGAAACCCGATGTGGAAATGCAATCGGCTCGGTGAGAGGTGAATCTGAATAAAAATTGAGTCCGGTTGCGGGTCGGGGTTTGGAAGAGGTTTTGATCCGTTCTGTGTGTGCGGATGAGGTGGCCATTGTGTACGAGGGCTCTTCTAGAAACGGATGATAGGTGGTTTTCTATAGAGAGTCCAATGGGTAACTATCAAATGCCAGAAGAGTGTCTGTAGGATGAAAGGAATCGGATTCGAGAAAAAATTTGGATTCTTGGTTGTACTCACTCTTGGCATTTTCTATTTTTGGTTCCTGAGGATCGAAAAGGAATGATTCTGTGTTATCAGTGATCTCGGGAATCAGGACCTCAGAGTCGGAGTTAGAGTCATGAGAACTGAGGTCGTAGATAGGCCTGGCGTGTTCAGGAAGGGGAATCTCTTCGCAATTATAGTCAGATTTGAAATTGTCGGAGAGTTGGCGAAAATGAGATTCATGATCATGAATTCCACCACAGCAAAAATCCTCAGATGTGGAATCAGCAGCCTGATTGGGGTCTAGCCTATATGTCAATTCTAGGCTCGAAAAGGTATTCTGTCTAGGCTCAAGCTCCAAGCTGGTAGGATAGACCCAATTAAAATCCAACTCGTCCAACTCCTCAGTCTCTGTATCATAAATTGGCATGTTCTCTGGAAAATCGATCAGATTTTCTGAAGATGTTGGAGAGGGATATTCATCAAATAGAGGCCTGGAATCATATTCTGTAAAAATTTGATCTTTCTCATAAGGGGCCTCGTAATCTTCCCAATAAGTTTCAGATCTAGGTTCTAGGCTTAGGATGTGGTTAGAATTATTAGAACCTAAGTCTGAATAACCTTCGAGGGCCACCTTATCAAAATAAGGGGCGGAATTTATACCCTCAGAAGGTTCAGTTCTGATCTCATTATTGCAGGAGTTTTGAAATTCTAGGCTTGGCAATTCATGGTCTAAGTTTGGCTCATCATTGTGTTCTCCTGCAATATCCCAACCTAATTCAACATTGTCTTCTATCTGGGTTGGGATTCCACAACCACTTTGTGCCTCAGTCCCGAGATCTGGGAAACTGGATTGTTCCTTAATATTGTTCCAAGATGGTTCATCCTCTATTTCTGGTATATACGGGTATTTCTGGTTGATAATTTGTTCTACTGATTTCATCATTTCTACCCGTTTCATAAGGGCATCTTGGTGTTGTTCCCAAAGTACAGGATTTGTCAAGCATTGAAGGTATTCAAATTGGTGTAATTTTTCTATCTCAATGTATCCTGTCATGAGCATATCTCGGGTTGATCCTTTTGTAACTTCTGTCAATAGAATCTGGGCACAGTTTATGATGAAAGCTGTGGTTGTTGGGACATCAACCTGAATGTTTTCTATTGGTGTTGAGGGTTTATATTTGATTTCATAGAATTCAAAGGCATCCTCAATCATCTTATCTTTTATGGATCTCAGATATTCAGGTTTTTTACATGGTAGTCTTGCTAGGTAATTAGGCTGCATCTTCTAATCAGGTGGTGGAATCAAGATAGAATCAGGAGTTTGAATTAATGGAAGAAGGGGACTTTGTTCAGAATCAGAGGAAAGAGGGGCTATGTGAATGATTTCTGCAAAAACAAGGGAGCCGAGGCTTAGCTTTGGGGAGAGTGAATTTCTATAGGAGGTTTCAAGGACCTCCTGCAAAATACTGAAGGACTGGATGAGATAAGCAGGTGCTGGACCCAATCAAGACACCCAAAAATGTTGGGTGACTATAGAGGTTCGGGGCAGATGGACCCCTTGATCAGAAAGATCGTCCACCTGAGAATTACCTGGGCAGCCAGAGAGGGAGAGTCCCGCGAAGACCCCTACACGGTAGAGCGTCCCCACAGGTTACAGGGTTTCCCCCACCCGACCTCTCTTGTCACTGCGGTTCCAGGTAGACCAGAATGGGGATCTTGACCTCTTAAGTCTACCAATTTTTATTTTAAGATCAGGGTGCTTAAGGTTTCACTTGAACTTTAGTCTATTAAGTGCAAAGAGTGACCTAATTTAAGGTTGGTTGACCCAAGGGGTCAACTTTACCTCTTATTTCCTTTGAGAGCTTTTAGGTCTTGTCTTTTAGGGTTCAAGTGTTTAGAGAGCCAATTGTTTTAGGTTTTCTTTGAATAGGTATTTTCAGACAAGGGCTTGGGCACACTTCATTTGGTTTTCTCAATTCTTGCTTAAGGAGTGTGTCTCTAAATCCCTAGTGTTGGATCCTAGGTTGGCTCTACTTGGTCGAGTTAACTCTTTGTTGGGTAATTAGGGCTCAAGCAAGAATGTGTTAGCCCTTAAATACCCTTAATAGTGTGCAGGAGTAATGGGTTGAAAACATGCAACTTTTTATGGTTACTAAGTATGGAAGACAGGTTAGCCCTATATTGCTTGTTCTTTTCTTTTCTTCCTCTTTAGAGTTTAGGGGTTAATAGCGAGAGGAAAAAAAAAATTTACCTGTCCTCGGAGTGGTTGTCGTGCGGTTGCTTGTCTTCTTGATTTCCTGTAGCTGCACAAAAGAGAGGAGATTATCAGAAACTAAAAAGAAACAGGAATGTTTACCTCTAGAATAGCCGTTACTCCCCGGCAACGTCGCCAAAAACTGGTGGCGACCTTCCTCTATAGTTTTATTATTTCGTCGTAGTATAGTATAGAGAGAGGTGATTACCAGTTTAATACAATTTGTTACTCGGAAAATAAAAGAGTTCCCGAGGTCGAACTCAGGGAGCAAGTTGTATTCTAAGGGTACAAGTTTCTTTTACAAAAATAAAGAAAGAGAGAGAGAGAATTTGTTGGATTTTCTTCTTTTCTCTTTGCTTCTCCTCTTCTTCCTTCTCAGATCTTCTGCTCTCTTCCTTTGTTCTTCTTCTTTATCTGCAGTGGTGATGTTCTTCTTCTTCTTTCAGCTGTTTCTGCTCGTCTCTTCCTTTTTCTTCTGCAGAGCTGTCCTGTTCTTCTTCTTCTTCTTTCTTTCTTCTTTTCCTTTCCTCAGATCTTCTTCGTGCTCTTCTTCTTCTTTCAGTTCTTCCCTTGGCCTCTCTGTGTTCTCCTCTGCCTCGCCTTCCTTCTCCTTCTTTGCCTCCAGGACGTCGTCTGATTTTCCAATCAGACGACTTAAACCGCCGCTGCTATAGTGCCGCTCGGTGCTCCTCCTTCCTTCAGCCTTCGTCTTCTTCCACGGTTCTTCTTCACCTGTGCCTGCACACTTACACAGCTTTGATCGGAAGGGCAAAACCTAACTCTACCCTCCCCCGCGTCTCTCTCTCACAGAAATCGCTCTTAGGAAAGCTCTCCCAGAGCTGCCGGGTAGTCGGGTACGGGTCGCGCCCGGGTCCAGGCCCACCGGCGTGCGTGGTGGGCGAGGAGTGCAGGTCAGTCTAAGTCGGGTCGGGCCAGGTCCGCGGGGCGTGGTCGCGGACGAGGCCGGGTCGAGCGAGTGAGTGAGAGGGACCTCACCCCGTGCTCAGGAGGCAACGAGCATAAGGCACTTTTTGCCTTTATGCGGGCGTGCTCCTCTGAAAGGTTACGAGGTGGGACTAAATGTCCCACCCCAATTTGGGTGCCTGCGCGGAGGAAGCAGCGGCAGTCGAGGCGAAGCGCGGGGGCTTCGCGCGAGAGCTTCGACTCGACTGCAGCCTGGTACTTCGCGAAGACGCCTCGCACTGTCTGGGAGCGTGACCTGGGCGTGGCGCACCTGGGGCAGTAGGTGAAGAAGCTGCTTCGCTTTAACAATGGCGGCGACGAGCGCAGGTACCTGCCTACAGAGAAACGGCCTCTCGGCCCAATCAGAAACGCGGAGGACCTTCGCCGTGGCACGGCGAAGGTGGTCAGGGGGTGTGCAGGCGGCGGGGCGGAGCCTAAGGGCTACCCTAGGTCGGACTGTGGGTCGGGAGATGGGTTTGTTCGGTGGAGTTGCAGAGGGTGATTTGGGGGAAGTGGGAGGGCGGAGGTTGATCAGGGTGAGGAGGCGGAGGTTCTGCGGTGGTTGGCGAGCCGTGTGGGTTGCTGGAGTGATGGGAGCGGCTCGCCGGAGGATGGCCGGAGGCGGAGAAGGTGAGGGTGATTAGGCGCGGTCGAGGGGTAATTAGATAAAAATAGCAGGGGGAAAAGAGAGAGAGAATAGAGGGAAGTAGTTCTAACCTAACTAAAGTGACGAAGGGGGGCGAGGAGGCGGACGGCTGTACCTGCTATCGCCGGAGAAGAAGGTACCCAGTGGGGGAGGACGGCAGTGACGACGGGGCAGAGGCAGCGTGGGCCGGTATTGCGCGACGCGGGAAGAGCAGGGGAAGAAGTCTCTGCTGCTGGTATTGTGGCAGAGTGAAGAGGAGGAGGAGGAAGAACAGCCGGAGCTGGTGGGCGTCTGCCAGAGTGAGAAGAGAGGAAAGTTGGGGGTTTTCTCCGTCAGATCCGAGCTGGGAAGAACGGTGGAGCGACGGGGGTATTTATAGGGGCCGAATCAGAGAGGAAGGCGGAGGGAGACGACGTGTCTCCCTCGCCGGAGGACGCCGGAGATGGAAACCCATACCGTCCGTGCATTCGCATGGCCGGTATGGTGGGCTGCAGCGACCAGGGGGGTGTTCCTGCGACGGCTGACGACGCAGGGCACCTCCGGTTGACTTGCCAGACCCTCCCCCTCACCCTGCGCGGCGCCATGCTCCGCGCAAGGTCGCTGGAGCATGGTGCTGGCAGGTTTTGCAGGGAAGACCTGAATGCAAAGAATGAAGGAAAGTTAGGGGCCAAACTGCGAGGGTTCAAAAGTTGAGGGCCAAAAAGTAAATATATGAGGACCAAAGTGTAAAGTTGGTTAAGAAGGTTTCTTCTTAGGCTCAAGCTTTTATACATGACTAATTAGAACCTAAAGAATCTGATGGTGAATTTTATTTCCAGATTAAACCTTGTTTGACTGGTAAATTTATGCAAAAACCCAAATTAAGTTATTAATTGGGCATGGTTCTCAATGTAGGTCAAAATGGGTTCTGAAGGCCAAATTGAAGGTTCTAAACCCTAAAGATTATTTTTCTATGAATTTTAGAGGGTTTATTCCATTTTTACTTTGCCTCGAACCTCGTGAATTGAAGTGGGTTTGTTTTAAGGTTACAGATTATCATTTAGTTCCTTGGAATTGCTGTAGCCCTTGTCAGATCATCCCACTTTTATTCTTATTAGGTTGCTTTGACCTATGTTTGGACCCTGAATTACCCTGTATGCAGATTATACTGGTAAAATTGCATTTTTACCCCTTATGACTCATTTTCTCCTTAAACTCAGAATTCTCTGAGTTAAGCCTTTCCTTGAGTTATGTAGGAGCTTTTATCCTTTGTATTAGGTCAAAATGAGCTAGTTATGGCTCATGATGAGGTTCTCATCACTTCCCCATCCTGAGGTACCCCAATAAAGGGTTCAGGTTGGCCATTAGGAGGGTTATAAAAGTCATCAAGGGGCCGATCTGCCCTTCCATTTTAGAGTCGAGTGATGACATGCACTATGACTTCCATCTGTCGGTCATGATGCTGGCCTTGCTTAGTGATCTACCTTTATAAGAGAGTCAAAGGATCCAGATTTTGTTCATCGATCTCTTCTTCCTCGTGATGACTAGCCATAGGAGAGGGTTTAGATTCAGATCATGGATAAATATGTCTTCTACTAGGATTTCTTTCTAATGGTGGTAGAAAATCAGAATTTTGAGATGTTCTACCTTGCATGGACAAGAAGAATGTCTACAGATGAGAGAGAAGACAAATAAGAGAAACCCCCGCCCGCTCAATGCAATTAATCAAACTGGTCTCTAGAGTGTCAACCCTAATTAGACCTAATCCTGACTCCCCAAAACACGACTGGGTTATATCAACCCTTTAATTACTTGGCTGGTCAGAAGGGTGGGACCCCTTGGGACAACTTGCATGGCAGGACACCACTAAAGGTTAACGTGGTTACCACACTGACCTTTCTTGTCACTAGTGGATCCAAGTAGACTAGGCCTTAACCTTAGCCTAATCTTATTTCAAGTCCCCAATTCTATTTGCCCTACCTAGGGCACGTCTACTTAGTTTTAAGTGTGGGTTTGATGTGCTTTTCAAATATGATGGGCATTAGGTGGGTGTTTGCCCTTAAAAATTGATTTTGAAATGTGTGAAGTGCTCAGGCAAACAGGGTTCATAAGAAATTTCTTATTATTAAGTGAATTTTAATATTCGAATGCATGTGTTAATGCATTTTAGGGTTCACTTGATTAAATAATTTCAATCAAAGTTCTAATAAGGCACACAAAGAGTTTTGCAAATCTCAATTTGTTTGATAGATTTCCTTTGAGTATAGAAATGCAGGTGTGCTTTATCCTTAGCATGAAACCCTAAGCACAGATAGTTCTAAATGATTCTTTTAAGTCAAAGTCAGAGAAGTGATGCGACCCAAGCAATTCAATCAATTAGTCTTATTGCACCACTAGCTAGGCACTCAGAAAATATTTTTCAAGAATTTTTAATGCATGTTTCCTATTTTTTCTGATTTAAATTGTACTGGGAGTTTTGTAGTCTATTTTGACCCCCAGTTGGTGATTGGATAATCCATGTAATCAACATGCAAGAAATAATTTTTTCAAAATTTTCCTAAATTCTTGATTATCTCAAAAATTAAGCGCCTCAAATTTCAATTAATCGGAGTTGTATAAAAATTCCAATGATATTTTGAACTCTGAAAAATCAGTGCATGAATTTTAAAAATTTTTCTATAACTATGATTGATGTGAAATTTGGATATGTTGTTCCTGACTTTGAAATATATGTCCAGTAACAATTTGAGAATTTTTTATCATACGAATCTCCTGTAATTGAATTTTTAAGGTAAAACTTTATTTCAACCCGAAAATCAAGAGAGAATCTTTTTTTTTAATAAGAAAACAAATTCTAACTAATCCTACGGTTCAAGAGAATCCTAGATCTAACTAATATAAACTATGGGTACTTACCAGAAGTTTGAACTCGTCGTTTCTTCATTGGCGTATCTGGTTCAAATTTTCTTTCTTCCTGCAATTAAGGGAAAAATAACAACTTAGAGATCTCAAATAAGCACCAAAGAAATCTTAAAAATTTTCCGTTGCCTCCATGACAACGGTGCCAACCTGTTCGGTGCATAATTCACATTTTAAAAGTTATTTAGTTATAGTATAGCACGAAAACACATCGACAAATAAATTTATAAAATGATGATATTATCTATATGACTAATAAACTAGCTATTGTGCAAATTACAATGCCTATGAATGCATTACTCCTAAGTTATGCTAGAATCAAGCTTAATTCATGTGATTTAGGTTGCATGATTGCTGTGTAATCAATAGTAGACTATTGGATGGCCGATAGCAACTTGGAATGATCTCAAATTGGCTTTCCTAAAGAAATTCTTCTTAGTCTGGTGTACCAATGCTTTGAGACAGGCGGTTACTCTTTTGTCCAACGGTCGGGGGAACCGTTTCATGGTGCCTAAGAGCGATTCTAGGATCTTTTACGAAAGTGTCCACACCACGAGGTGCCAAAATTGCAACTCATGCAGATTTTTTATCATGGGTTGACTGAGCAACTCCGTAACCATGTGGATGCTTCTTACGGAGGCAATTTCCTCAACAAGGATGCAGATAGCACACATGAATTATTTGAGGAAATGAGTGAAAATTCTATCCATCATGCCTCCATGGGTACTTTCAACAGATCCCAGCAACCCAGATCAAATGTTAATGAGGTCAACAACTCTCATTCATTTAATATGGAACTGATTTGTAATAAGCTTGATAAAATGGACCTGGTTAAAAAAGGAATGGAAGAGTGGATGGCTGGAAAATCTACAAATACCTCTTGATCCACTCAATCCTAGAACTCATGATTCCTTTCTTCACGAGCTCCTACTGGACGGAAGTTTGTAAATCAACTAGAAGCGGCTCAACCTGCGAGCCATTATTACTTGGAACCCCACCGGTTCCAAGATGAGGCCTTTGATCCCAGTTTCTCTATTCTGTCTCGTTCTTTCCCACCATCCTCGCCCTATGAAGATGTGTACGCTGCACAGGAGAATGTTAGGTCCAACCCATATTCTAACTCTTATAATCCTAGTTAGAGGAACCACCCTAACTTCTCCTAGAAAAATCTAGGGTACCAGACCTAAATCCGACCCAGCAACTCTGCACCGCAAAGACCAATGGGTCAGAGTCATGTTTACACTCAGTTGTCCCCTAACCAGGTCAATCAGCCAACTTGGAATGCCTGTCAACCCACAGGGCAAGCTGATTTGAATCGTCAAATGGTAGAAATGCAAGGATCCCTACTTCAACTCATGCAACAAATGAAAACCTCGCTGGACAACTTGCAATCCAGGTTCATTACTAATACCCGCCAGCCCGGATCTCTACCATCTCAACCTGTAACCAACCCTCGCAACATACAGAATTAAGGCAATCGATCCTAGGGGTACGGGAATCAGAGGGACCCATACACACACGCTCAGGTAGTTGAGCAGGGTCCTTCTTCTTTTGCTTCTTCATCCAATCCAAGATATTTGGCGAATCAAGCCACTTTGATCTTTCCTAACCCTCCCAAAGACCTAAACCCATACGCTTCTACAAACTCTGCTACCTTGAGGTGTGGAAGGTAAACCCAAGACCCAAAATTACCATCTTCCAGTCAATTAAACCTTGGTGAGCCTAAGGAAGGAAAGGAGAACACTGAAAAAGAAATCAAGGCTCAGGAATCTGAATCCAAAGATCTTACTCATGTTCCATTCCCGGAAGCCTTGCTTAAACCCAAGAAGAAGAAGCCTGTTGATAGCGACGAGAAGCTCTTGAATATATTAAAGAATGTTGAAATCAATATTCTGCTCCTCAATGCTATTAAGCACATTTCGGCTTATACTAAATTATTGAAGGATTTATGTACTCAGAAGAGTAAGCTGAGAGAATTTGCCCCGAGGAAGGTGATACTCTCCAAGTAGGCTAATTCTATTATCCTACATCACCTCCCTCAGAAAAAGAGAGATCCAGGTGTCCCTTTGATTTCATGTGTTATCGGGGATTACACCTTTGATCAGGCACTTTTGGAACTAGGTGCATCCATTAAACTAATTCCAACTTCTCTTTAAGAAAAGTTTGGATTAGGTGAACTTAGGCCGACCTTAATAACATTGCAACTAACGAACCGTTCGATCACAAACTCGAAAGTCGTTATTGAGGATGTTATCATCATGGTTAAGGACTTGTACTTTCTTGTAGATTTCCTTGTCCTTGACATGGATGTACCTAAAGATTTAAGGAACACGGCCATCATTCTAGGGCATCCGTTCCTGGCTACCGCTAAGGCCAATATCAACTATGAAAGTGGTAGTATGGAAATCGCCTTTGGAGATAGGAAAATGAAACTCGACATTTAAGGATTGTGGAATTCCTCCAAAGGGTTGAAGAAAACCCTAGGATAAGGTGCCATGGCGACGAATGTGTAGGAGAGGAGGAAGAGGGTTGGAGGGTTTGGAGATCCAAGGGCTGGCACCGGAGAGATCGAGAAGGTCTACCCTCATTTGCTCATCATCAAGGCCATGAAGGTAGAGACAAGTGGTGGCACGGAGGAAGAGGAAACATAGAGATATTATGCTACAGTTGTAGAAGGAGGCCACATGGCCGTGACTTGCAATTCCCCCATCCTTTTTCTGGCATACAGAGGATTGGGCCACAAATAGGATGCTTACAGGAGAAAGGGGTCCACCAATCCAAGTAGAGCAGCATCACGAAAAGATTTAAATGAGAAGAAAGCTCACCCTCCCCCTCTACCTAGAGGATTTAATCATGTTCTCAATATGGAGATTCCTCTATCCAAGGATGTCAACGACTCAAAGATGATCTTGCGAGGAGCTCTGATTGGTGAGGACATGATGGGAGTAATATCACTCGCACAAGCCCAGAAATTGGTGAGTTCCTTATCCCTATCCTCTAAGTGGTGGAAGATGAGATGTTAGGTGGATAGCATTTCTTGCTGTTTGGTTTGGGCATGATAGATTTAGAATGCCTCTACTTTCGCATGAGCATTTTTGAAGGGCTGAATGTAATGTAGAGGCTTGTCTCACTATTTGATGGGATGATACAAGAGCGCCCTCCTTAAAGAGCACAGGAGCGAAGGGGAACTTTGGAAATTAGGGGACTCCTCTTGCATCTAAGAGTCAATAGCGTGGTGTCAAATGCAATATCTATCTTTGCAACCATAGTAGAGGGAGCAAGCGTGGGACTATAGGGGAGAGATGGGAGATTCATATTAGTAGATGTAAAGCTGACACGGGGTGGGAAACTTCCTAGAAAAATAATTCTTAGATATGGAGGAAGTTCTTGGCTTCATCATGTGAGATTTTTCCATTATCGGGATGAGAAACAGGAGCAAAGGGGGAGAGAGATCTTATGCAAAAGTGGTCCGGGTGCAAGGGAGTAGATTTGAAAGGCAGTTAAACCAAGAAGAATGTCTTGAATTGAAGAAGAGGAAGGGATTCCATGGCTTGGTTCCACAAGATGAGCTGATGGATGAGACTTCTCAAAATCAGCAGGGAGGTGAGGAGATGGTTGAATTTCCTAAGGGGAGGGAATTGTGCTAGGAGGTGCATCTCCGTAAGGACAGGTGGATGGACTAATGGCTAATAAAGGCAAGGAAGTCAATTTTACTTTTGAGGCATCTGATGGAATGAAATATGGGGTCAGAGCATCCTCAACGGTCAGGTACGGTTGCTCTCCTTATAAGCTCAAAGGAAGAACAGTAGGCAGGGGTCAGAGGATCAGTGAAAAAGCTATAGTAGTAGTTCTTAACTTGGAGAGAAGGCTGATGGGGCAAAAGGGGGCTGATCAGACACATATATGAAAGTCATCACTTGGATTGTGCGTGGGTTGCGCGATGGAGTTCAGAGAGCTTCACTTGCCCTGTATCTTTGTGAATGGGAGGTAGATCTCACAACTCATTCAGCTTCCTCTTGGAGAGTCTGTATCGATTACAGGAAGCTAAACACAGCCACAAAAAAGGATCATTTCCCTTTCCCTTCATCGACCAGATCCTTGAAAGATTAGCTAGGAAAAAGTATTTCTATTTCTTGGATGGTTACTCAGGATACAACCAAGTCCCTATCCATCGCGAGGAAAAGGAAAAGATGGTTTTCACCTATCCTTGTAGAACCTTTGCATTCCATACAATGTCATTCAGGCTTTTCAATGCACCTGCGACTTTTCAAAGATGTATGCTAGCCATCTTCTCAGACATGGTGGGATAGTTTATAGAAGTTTTCATGGACGATTTCTTCATTTTCAGAGATTTGTTTGATTCTTGCCTGGCTAACCTAGAATTGATCCTTAAGAGATGCATCAAAACATGGTTGGTCCTTAGCTAGGAAAAGAGTCACTTCATGACACAAGAAGGCATCATCTTGGGTCATGTAGTCTCTAAGTGGGGAATTGAAGTTGATAAAGCTAAGGTGGATGCTATCTCCAAACTTCCTCCGCCCACATCTATTAAACAATTTCGATCATCTCTTGCTCATGTGGGATTTTATAGGAGGTTCACCAAGGAATTCTTTAAGGTTGCTCGACCTTTGAGCAGCCTTTTGGCCAAAGACGCGCCATTTGATTTTGTTGAATCATGCCACAAGGCATTTGATTTTCTTAAAACGGCAGTCAATGTGCTCCGATGCTACAACCACCTGTTTGGACAGCCCCATTTGAGATCATGACTGACGCTTCTGATTATGTGGTCGGGGCTATTCTGGGTCAAAAAATAGATAGGAAGCCCTCTGTCATCTACTATGCTAGCAAAACTCTAGATGAGGCCCAAAGAAAGTACATAGTTATAGAAAAAGAATTACTAATTGTAGTACACCGACCACTTGGCCTTGAGACATCTCTTGCCTGAAAAGGATCCCAAACCTCGGCTCATTCATTGGATTCTTTTACTTCAATATTTTAATCTTGAAATTAAAGGCAAATCTAGGGCACAAAATGTGGTGGCGGATCATCTTTTGAGACTCCTAATTGATTTTTCTTATCTAGATATTCTGATCACTGATACTTTTCCAGACGAGACTATTCTTGCAATTTCAGGTGTCCAAACCCCTTGGTTTGCAGACATGGTAAATTATTTGGCTGTTGGTCAAATCCCCCAGGATTGGACCAAGCAACAACAAGACAAACTATATCTGAAGCCAAATATTCCTTTTAGGATGACCCTGAATTGTACCGCATCGACTCTGATCAGATTATTTGCCGATGTGTTCGGGAGAAGGAGTTCCAAAGTATACTTGAGTTCTTCCATGCATCTACATGTGGTGGACATTTCTCTGGGTAAAAGACGGCTGTAAAAATTTTGCAATCTGAATTTTATTGGCCGTCTTTATTCAAGGATGCCTAGGAATTCTCGAGGTCATGTTCTTGATGCCAGGCACTCAGGAGCATAGCCAAGGGAGACATGATCCTCTAAACCCAATTCTTCTTGTCGAAATCTTTGATGTTTGGGAGATCGATTTCATGGGACCCTTCCTCCCTTCATTTGTGCACCAATACATTCTTCTAGCTACCGACTACGTGTCCGAGTGAATTGAGGCTATTCCCACCCAAACCAATGACCACAAAGTGGTCATCGAATTTAGTAAGAAGAATATCTTTGTTGGTTCGGGATTCTGAGGGCCATCATTAGCGATGGTGGTACTCACTTCACCAATGCCCAATTCCACAATTTTCTAGCAAAATACTGGGTGAATCACAGAATTTCGACACCTTACCACCCCAAAACGAATGGACAAGCTGAGATCTCCAATCGGGAGATCAAGAACATTCTACATAAGACAGTTAGGCTTGATAGAAAAGGCTGGACTCAAAAGCTTGATGACACTCTTTGGGCCGATCCTACGGTGTAGAAGATGCCTATCAGCATGTCATCGTTTCATCTAGTATATGGTAAGGCATGCCATTTACCCATAGAGATTGAACATCGGGCATTCCGGGCGATAAAGAAATGCAATTTTGATTTAAGTTTGGCCGAAAAGACCAGGAAACTCCAACATCTGAGTTGGATGAGTTTTGAAATGACGCATATGAGAATGCCAAGATCTATAAGGCTAGGACCAAAGCTCTTCATGACCAGTTGATTTGTCATAAGAGCTTTGAGCTGAGCCAGAAAGTCTGTCTCTTTGATTCTCAACTTAAGCTCTTTCCTGGCAAACTTAGGTCGAAGTGGAACGACCCGTTCATCATCTATCAGATATTCCCAAATGGGGCCATTGAGATTTCTAACCTAAAGATGGGTAATTCTTTTAAGGTCAATGGATAGCATTTGAAACCTTATGTTGACCGTGTTATTCTAGAACCTATCTTAGACAAGGTTGCTTTAACCTTGATCTGACTTCTTTGGTTGTACCCCACCTAGCTGATGGCAATAAACTCAGCATTTGTACAGTTTTACTCAAAGCTGACCAAGGCATCATAGAATACAGGTGATATTTTTCCATTCTACCTTTTTCTCATGCCTTTTATTTTCAATGAGGACATTGCATAAGCTAGGCATGGGGGGGTGGATTCATTTTTTAATCATATTGTCAGCTCTGTGGATTCCTTGTAAATTTTCCTTATTTTTTCTTATTATTTAAAAAAAATTGAATTATGAAAAGAAAACCTAGGCTTTAGAAATTTTCAACTTTAGGAAATAGTACAATAGAACCTGAACACTTAGACCCTTGAAGTCTTCAGGCTTAATCAAGCCTGAGTGTCTACTAAAATGTGAACTTGACTCTTGGGTCCTTGCCATTTGAAAATTCATTTCTAAGTGGTTAATAAGTTGGGGTGATAAGTATATGACTTATCAGCCCACCCTCTGATTTGAGAGAACTTATAGTCTAAGCATCAACATACTCTTCGCATTGACTCACTGTTTGACGGTTTAAAAAGAAATCAGGTAGCTAATGAACCTTCTAGGGTGATATGGTAGGTAAGTTGTCGGTGGTAACAGCTCATCAACCGGTTGTTTAGATCCTAGCCACACGACCATTCTCTTCCTACTGCCTTTAGGTAAATCTTAGATCAGAGAAGCCACCTACTTTAAAAAAAATAAAAGAAAAGAAATACCGAAAAAAGAAAAAGAAATAGAAAAGAAGAAAAGTAAACAAATAAATAAATAAGACACATTTCATCGCATGAGTATGGCTTACAATTTGTCGATAGTAACAACTTATTTGCTAGTTGTCCAGAATGCAGCTCATGAAATGCACATATAACACCAAACACTTAGGATGAACTGGGGAAGTAGAATAAGTCGGAGAGATATACACTAGATTTTCCCGTTTGTTGACTCCATAAAAATAAAAAGTAGAGAGAAAGCTACTAGTCGTATATATATACCTTTAGGCAGAATTCCTTTTCAAGGTCAGCTAGAGGCGTAGAAGCCCGAAGTTCGTTCTGCTTGCTGATCAGTGAGTCTATCACTTTTCACACAAAAATATGCTTAGTACTTAGAGTTCTTTTCAAGTCATGGGTGGGTTGGGTAGCCGTAAAAAGCTGGCCTGAAACTCTAAACTCAAAAAAATCCAAAAAGAATTAAAAATGAAGAAAAAGAAAAAAAATGCTTTTGCTTTTGAATAAGGAAAGGGCTTGGGCAGTCTGTATTTTGGCAGACATCCGGGCACTGTTGTGTCTCTGTAGTTCAGGTCTTAGTAGAAATTTCCTAGTGTTGAAAATAACAACTGCCCAAGTAGTTTGATCCTAATTCTGTTTATAAATAGAGTATGGTTTTTGCTAGGGACTAGCAAAACATAGCCATGGGGGTGTGATGTGTATACATCTAAGTAACCTAAAATGTCTATTTATGCATGTTCTTAGTATCATAGAAGCATCATGCATTATAAATATTGCATAACATGCATCATCATGCATTTAGGTTAATTTGTATAAATTGTATAGCAATTCACCTTGTTTTGTGGCCAAGGACAGGGCAATATTTATCGAGGCCTCGGATTGAAGATCCAACCATACGAATCTGATCAGGGCGACGAGCAGAGTTCAACAACTTCGAGACCGCCTTGATCGGACCTTCGTAGTATCAGATATAGTCTGAGAAAGATTATAGGTCAAGGGGCTAGGTGGTATAAATCTGAACCTTAGCTAAAAAATCCAACCACATGGATGGGTTCAGATCGATGAACGCAGCCTAGCAATGCAAAAATCGATCCAATTCGACATCTGTGCCACCACTTAAGAGCATATGAAGATGGATGGTTAGGATGATGCCACGTGGCACCATCCCAACCATCCAAACCCGCCCACACCCCTTGTTCAAGCGATAGATCGATGCTTTAAGAATGTCATGTTGTAGTATAGCCAAACTAGCGATCAAACAAATAAATTTTACTACTCAAAAAGGTTCCGAGGTTAAACACAGGGAGCAATATGGAATTTAAAGCTCAAGATCACAATTTAAATCAAGAGTAAAGATTGCAACAAAAGTAATGTCAGGATTAATATGCAAAAAGAATGGAGTAAAATGGTGATTTGAATCACCAATTACTCCTCACAAATAACACTTAAACCAAATCTCAAATATATGCAATTAAAGTATCAATATGATGTGATTTTGCTTCTCTTCTCCTTATGCCGGTTCTTCTTCTTCTTCTTAATTCTATTGCTCAAGCCCTCTTCTTCTTCTTCTTCTCTTCAGCCTCTTCACATAGGGGGGAGCTTCTTGAATTGGCTAAGTGTCAGCCAACTTCCTAGAGAGCAAAACCCTCCCCCTACCCCACGCGATCTCTCCTTCTGTTTCTCTCTTAGGCTCCGCCCTCCCAGGGCCTCTCAATGGGTAACCGGGTTATTGGGCACACGTGCACCTGGGACCAGGGTTGCCTATAGTTGGTAGTAGCTGAGGAGTGCTTAGGTTAGGCGGGTTATAGGGCACACCAGGTCTGTGGGTGAGGTGATGCGAACGAGGCATGTAAGGGGTGCATGCGGGGACCTCACCCCCTGTGCATGCTGAGGCGAGAAGGCTATGCAACTTTTTCAATTTATGTGCCTTCGACTGCTTTGCTGCTTCCGATGTGGGACTAAATCATGCCCCTTTCCTCTACGTGTAGCTGTAGCTGGTGCTCATTGTGATTGCAGTAAAAGATGTAGTCAAAGTGCCAAATTGGCTCCTGGGTTGTGATCCTGGAAGTGCTCCGCAATGCCTGGGGCTTCGCCTGGGGTCTGCAAATGTTGAAGCAAGCTTTGAGGTTCGCTCAAAGATTTGGTAATGGCGATGGAGGCCTGGGTACCTGAAAGCATGAAAATGTGCTAAGAGCCCCAGTTAAAATAGTTCATGAGCTTCGCTAGACCATGGCGGATGCACAGGGGATGGTCTCGTGGTTCGTGGAGGTGTGTGGTGGGCTACGAAGGTCGGAGGAGGAATGCGACCAGTTCTAGCCTAACCTAAGGTTAGAATGTCGAAAGTAGGCCTAGAGGTACTCAAGTACCAACCAAGATCCGGACCTGACCAGCTCTAGCCTCAGTCTGTCGCGAAGGTTTCTAAGGCCCACAGGAACTAACCTAAGGTTCATTGAACTCCGCGATTAAAGCACTCGTGCTTGTAACATGTTTTAGCCTTGGCTCAGTTTGCAATGCGTTTTTCTTAGAGAGAAACAGAGGAACTTTTCTTTATTTTTGGTGAGTTTTCTTTCTCTTTTTTTATTTCTAGCTGCTGATTAGCTTCTCAACATGGTCTATATCAGATTCGTAGTCCCCATCATCAATCCTCGAAGGGTCCCTGGCAATCGATGCTTCGAGATAGCACCACCCATGGCAACCCCTAGAACCCTGGCTTTCAATATTTCGAGATAATCCCACCCATGGTGTTCTCTAGCTAAATGCTGACCCTGGCAATCGACATTTTGAGATAATGCCACCTATGGCATCTGAACCAGCACAAGGTGCTTACATTGCCCCGTAGGATATTTAGATATCCTAGGAGACCAGCACCGAGGAGACAATATGTTATTTCGCATCATTAAGGGGAATTTCCAGCCTCTCCGCACTGAGAACTTGTCCAAATCAACTTGTGTTGATCAGCTACACCTAATCTAGGTACCTTTTTTTCAGAACATATTTAACACATTTTGCATGATTTTGATATTTAAGCTCACTCAACCAGACTGTGTGTGAATTGGGGTGCTTAGGTTACCGAGTCCCATAAACCAGGGGTTAGTTAATGAGGCCAAATAATCCCTAAACCTTAGTCCTAATACTTAAGCTTCACATTTTCCCCAACCTCTTGAGGACTATCCAGATCTTAACGGGTAATTAAATTTTCAAGCCTAGGATTGCAGCGCAAGAGGCCTAAAATCAGCGTTCCTACTAATCTCTTCTTTATTTCATTAGCACTTTTTGCCTTTCATTTTCTTTCTTTCTAATTGGTCTAGAAATAAGTCAATTCCTTAATCTTTTACTAATGACTCTCTTTTTCTTTTCTTTTCAAATTGTGCTCCTTTTTGACATTTTTATCACCTCCATTTTTCACCTCAAAATCGATAAGCCATCAAAATTTCCTCCCCTCATATTTTTGTTATTTTTCAAAAAAAAAATTTATTTTTTTTGGCATTTTTGGAATATGTGATTGTTTTTATGAAACCCTTTCTTGTGAAGTGATTTTCATGGCATTTTGCACTTTAATACCCCCCATGCCTACTATTTGCAATGTCATTGTAAATTAAGTGGGCTCAAGTTCATCTTAGATCATTCATTAGAACAGGTGTTGGGTGAGTGAATAGGTCAGGGTGATCGTTACAGATGATTTCAAGCTCGGGTACTCGTACCAAAGGTTGAGTCTGCTGCTCCAATGGATGAGCCCTAAATTGCAATATGAGTTCAACATAAGATGTGTCAGGAAGGGTTTTGGGTTTTTCAAAATGACGGGTTGCCTCCCGTTAAGCGCTGAGTTTAACGCCATCAGCCAGGCACAATGAGCTCAGGGAGAATGGAGGGAAAAAGATACCTCAGCCAAATTTGTATCAATGAGTTCAATGAACAGTTTGAGTCTCTGACCGTTCACGACAAAAGGTTCTGAATCGTGGCTTAGTTGACTGATTTCGATTGGTCCATTTCCAAAGATTCGTCGAACAAGGTAGGGTCCAATCCATTTTGATCTGAGTTTTCCTTGGAACAATTTGAGTTTGGCATCAAAAAGTTGGACTTTCTGACAAGGGAAAAAGATCTTTCTGGATATGTGCTTGTCGTGAAAGGCCTTAACCCGCTCTTTGTAAATTCGTGAGTTCTCATTTGAATCATGGCGTAGTTCATCGATCTTGCTCATTTGAAGCTTTCTGTATGTTCCAGCCTTCGAAAGATCGAGATTGCAGTTCTGTACTGCCCAATAGGCTTTATGCTCCAATTCGACGGGGAGGTGACATGCCTTCCCGTACACTAATCTGAAGGGAGACATACCTGATTGGGTTTTGTTGGTGGTCCTATAAGCCCACAAAGCTTTCGGAAGTCGAGAAGTCCAATCCTTCCTGTTAGGACGAACAGTGACCTGGAGGATTTTCTTGATCTTCCGATTTAATAATTCAACTAGACCATTGGTTTGGGGGTGATAAGGAGTTGAGATCCTATGTGACACCCGGTACTTGGTCATCAGTGATCTGAACTGAGTATTCGTGAAATGGGTCCCTCCATCGGAGATAATGGCACGTGGAATAACGAACCGAGAGAAGATGTTCTGACGAATGAATTTGATAACAACCTTATGATCGTTGTTCGGATCGGAATGGCTTTAATCCAATTGGACACAAAGTCAACAGCAAGAAGAATATATTCGAAGCCGTCCGAAACAAGGAAGGCTCCCATAAAATCAATCCCCCAGATATCAAAGATTTCACATACGAGAATCGGCTGTAAGGGCATCATATCGCGGTGGCTCATGTTGCCTAAGGTCTGGCAATGAGTGCATGCCTTACAGTGATTGTATGTGCCTTTGAAAATCGTGGTCCAATAGAAGCCACATTAGAGGACTTTTGCTGCGATTTTATGACCAGAGAAGTGTCCATCTCATGCCTAGTGGTCGCACATGTTTCGTGAGTTTGAAATCGAGGTTACGAGTGACGGTCGACTTTTCACTCAGCGTTATAGTATTTAAGTGATGCAAAAATCGACTAATCAAAAATAATGAAATTAACCACTCGTAGAAGAGCGGGTCGTGTCCACATGGATGCAATGATGCAAACAATACTTTAGTTATTTAATGTTATTTAAGATAGTGTGAAATCCCTTTTCAAATTGGACTTAAAATGTGAAGGAAAGTAGATTTGCAATAACTTAAAAATTTAAGGGTGTAAGTGTAGTTTTCCCTCACAGAAATCTTCAATAAATTTAGGATGAATTAGTGCAATTTTCATGTGATGTGTACTAAAGACGATTAGTACTTAAATCAAGTCCAAAATCAATCTTTAAACTAGCCAATATTAATACCATGCAATTAGAAAGAACTGTGAGTGCTTGAATGCAATTCTGCCACAACATAATAATAATAAAAAAATGTAATCGGTGGCAATGGCATTGAATGTAATTTCTAATTCCAACAAAAACAGAGCTTTCTTCCTCTCTCTCCCTCGCGAGAGAGAGAGAGAATCGCAGGGGTCGATGCGAGGCTCAAGAGGACGACGAGGTCGAGAGCTTTCCGACGGTGTCAGCGACGGCAACGGAGGTCGCCGAAGCTGGCCAGCAGTGGTGGCCGGAGCTCCGACCTGTTGAGCAAGAGGGTGGCTACTGCTGCGGCTGTTCAAGCGGCGCGCACTCGTGCTGGTGCGAGGGCCAGCGCTTGCTGTTGCGGTCTGCAGGTGGTTGGCGGTGCGCTGCGGAGAAGACTTGTGGGCGTGCGGGCGTGGCCTGGCACAGTGAAGAAGCAGCGCCTGTGGGTGCTTGAAGGCAGAGTGGTAGGCACTGGAAGGAGGAAGCGTGGGCTGATGGTGCAAGGCAGTAGGGGGTGCTGGTGCATGAGCGCCTGCTGTGGCTTGGGGCTGCAGGGAGGTGATGGGTGCGCAGGTGAGATCTGCCTATAGCAGGAGGAACCGGTGATGGCGCGCAGTTAGGAACACCTGCAGTGAGGCACGGGATATGGCGTACGGGTGCCTGCTTAAGAGGTTTGGGTGCGTTGGAGGAGAGGCGCGCTTGTGTGCGAGTACCTGCTGTGGCTGGATGAGAGAGCGCGCTGCAGGGCAGGTGCGGTGGAAGCAAGGCCGGCTGGAGATGAGGGGTGCGTTGGTGTGCGCAGGCAGAGAGGGTGCGACGTCTGATTTGCAGGGGCCTGGAGCGGGAAGTTGCTGAGCGGTGCTTGTGGCAGGAAGAGGCGCACGAGTGGAGGCGTGCGCACTGGTGAAGGTTTTTCCCCGCAAGGGGGAAGAGGACACAGTGCACGCTGCTGGATCACAGGGTTCACTTTTTCCACGGTGAAGCAGTTCCGCGCGACGGGGAAAGATTCTCTCTGTGCACGCTACCACTTCTCTTTTTAAGTCCTCTCTCTCCCTCCGTGCGTCAATCAAGGGATTTGCAAATCCCTTTCTGTTTTTGGCCGGTGATCGTTGGAGAAGATTACCCCAATGTCCGGTGGGGGAGGGGGGAAATAGCTGTGGCGGCTGTTTGGGGAAATTATCCCCCCACCCATGTTCTTTCTGGGTTTTATTACCTCCATATAAAAATAAGAAAATAATTAAGTTATAGAATGTTATAAACTCAAATTATAAGGCATACAAATATTCTATAACTTAATTGCCATTATTAACACACCTAAACTATAGGATTAAATATACTTAGGCTTAATATTAGTCCATTTTAATGGACTCATCAAATACCCCCATGCCTAAGATTTGCTAGTCCCTAGCAAAAATGAATAATAGAACTAATCAGACGACTTCTTCTTTTCCTATTTCAAAACTTTAGAAATCCAGACAAATGTGAACTGCTGATAACCTAGGTAACAGATCCAAGTGAAAGAGCTGATTTGCATTGGGAGTTCATGCATCACCCTTGGCAGAAATTTCTGTCAAGATAGGCAACCACTTCCTTCATGGATAAAGTAGACGATAATCTGTAATTTGACCCCGGCGTTTGGCTTAGGTAGGAGATATCAAATGGATTTGTATTTGGTGGCACACACTCAACTGGTGCTACATATAGTCTAGTACTGTAGACTCTAGCTCTCTAGACTATTAGACAACTCTGAGAGAGGCTACATAACTATGCTTTCTTAATGTTCTTGGGCACTCTCTCTTTTCTTTCTTTCTGAGATCACGAATCTCGCCAGAATTAGAAATTATACTCACTATTTGGTGGCCTCACATGGCATCTACACATCAATTAAAGTCCTAATAACTCTATAACTAAGTTAGAGTTCTCAACCAGTATTCAGGAGATCAGAAATACTAGAAGGTAGGTATGGGTATATTTGGTGGAACGCGATAGGTGTTTGCTGCCTCAGAAATAGTGTTACATCATACACTTGGACCCCTTTTCTTTTCTGTAATATAACTATTTTTTTCTTTTTCTTCTTTCTATTTCTTCTTTTTCTTCTTCTTTTCTCTCTCTTTTTTTTATTTTATTTCTTCTTGTTTTTCTTTCTTTTTCAATCAACACAACACGATACAGACTTTTATTTACGAGGCATTATTAGGTATGATGATGGTCAAGAGGACGTTGTGTGGCTTATTTGGTGGAAGTGCCTATTCTCGGCACCGGGAAAGAATGGATAGGACAAGCGTATTTCTGACCTTTGACACTATTACCCTCCTTCAGCTGAGGACTCTATGAAGGACAGTCGTAACCATCCACCATAGTTATAGCTTTATTAAGACTCAATCTCTGTGTATCTACCTTATTTGGTGACTCTCAAGAATTCACTCAAAGTATACACCCAGGAACAAAGAGTAAAAACTATGCCTAACTCTGAAGTATCATCATCTAATTATCCAGAACTTAAGAGTCCTTGCACTAGACTTAGCGCACCAGTAATCTCTCTACTTCTTCTCACAAATATGAGGTGGATTTACTAGAAGATAGTATGCCTGACTCTCGATAAACTGTCCAAGGGTTTAGTAGACTACAAATGCTCATTGGTTTTCCTCAAGGATCCATTACCAAGTCTACATGCATGTGAAATAAATGTACTGAATTCTAAACTTAAGAAATAATTCAAGAAGAAAAACCTCCAATGACAAAGGTATTCTACTAGGGACTAACCCAATCAGCTCAAGAAAAGAGAATTTTTTTTTTTTAATATGCTAACCTAAATGCATGAATGCACCTAAAATGCAAATGCACTCCCCCATGCCTAAATCCTACAATGTCCCCATTGTAAAATTAAAACAGGAGGAGAAAGGAAAGAAATCACCTGAAACAGTTTGCTGGGTTGCCTCCCAACAAGCGCTGCATTTTCTGTCAGCAGGCAGACTTATAAGGAACCTGTAAGTCAGGTTCCAAATAGAAAAGGTTAGGCCCTAAGAATATGAGTAACAGTGCAGGCCTATAAAATAGGTAACCACGGATGTTGGCGAGCTGATGATGCAATGTAATTCCAAATGCTCGCCAGAAGATATGAAAGCAAAAAACCTCGTTGGCTACCTTGGGAGTTCTAGGGATAATAAACGGAATATGAAAAGGGACCTCCTGATGGGTCGGCCCGGATAGGTTGTTAATATGATATTTTTATCTTTGAAATGTGTATAGTGGTTAACCTAATTCAGACCTAACCATCTCTTTACAAAATTTTTAACCTGGCCTAATTGATTTTATCTTGTCACTTTTAAGCCCAGGGTCGAACTCAGGGAAGTGGGGTTCAAGTCGAATTTCTACGTTTTCCTTAAAACGCGTCTCTTCTGTTCGTTTATTCTGTTTTTGGTATTTTTCTTATTTAGGTTTTTTTCTGGTAATCCTTGTTCTTGAGGCACACCCTCAAAATTGTGTCCTTGGCTTTTAGCCAAAACAGAGTTTCAAAACACGTCTTGCTACTTGCAAGACGGGGGTACCTGCAAATCAAAGATTATCTTTTCACTTTTATACCTTTTTTTATCTTTTTACTAAGAAGGAAGCTAACAGATAGAAAGTAAATATAGTAGCTATAGATATATATATTTATATGTAGTATATATATAAAGGGGTGGGGGTGGAGGTGACGATGGAGTGTAGCACTATGTCGAGTCAGTTGACATCTAGAGAGACGCAACCAACACGACTATGTGCCGCGTGGAGTGTGGATGGAGGATGGATGATGTATGGGACCACGCTTTTTTTGTACGCGTGTATCAGGGAATATCAGCAACTGGTGCAGATATCCCCACGATACAGCGTATAATAAATAACATGAAAGTATATGTACATATGTATGTATATAAGTAAATATATCTATATATATATATAAATGTATAGTTATATATGTATAGATATATATATATATAGATATATATGTGTATATATATGTATATAAGTATATATATATATTACTATATATATGTATATATATATATATATATATGTATATAAGTATATATGTATCTAGATATATATATATATATGTGTGTATATATATAACTATATAGATATGTATATATATATGTATATAAGTATATATGTATATATATATAAGTATATGTATAAGTATATAGATATATATATACGTGTATATATATATATATAGAGATATATTATATATATATGTATGTATACATAACTATATAGATATACTATGTATATAAGTATATATATATAATAGATATATGTATGTATATATATATATATGTATGTATATATATGTTACTATATATAACTATACGTATAGTGTAAGTGTGTGTGTGGGTGTGTGTGTGTGTCGGTGAAGATGTGTGTGTGTTGGTGTAGTGTGTCTGTGAGTGAGTGAAAAAGAGAGAGAGAGAGAGAGCGCCAGAGAGAGAAAGAGCGGGCGGGAGAGCTGGTGATGGCGTGAGTTAAGACGTCTGCAGATGGCTGCCGACGTCTGATGGTCGCGGATGCAGGCGCGTCTTCGCGCGGAGAAGGTGAGGCGTCTGCAGGCCGGGTGCGAGGAAGGAGAGCGGGCGATGGCGTGCTCAGAGAGGGCGGCGGGGAGTCTGCAGTCGGTCGCGAAGGGTTGCAGAGGTTGGCAGGGGGCGATGCGAGAGGGCCTGGCCGGCCGCTGCAGTGCGCGCAGCGGCCGGTCGCGGGTGGAATGGCAGAGGCGACAGAGCAGAGGACTGAGCGGAGAAGTGCCCTGCAGGCGCGCGCGGAGAGCTGAGCGCCTGCGGGGAAGGTCGCGGAGGAGCGAGGGGAGTTTCTGCAGTGGTCGCGTAGGGTCGCGGAGAAGGGCAGGCGGCGATGCGAGGCCGTAGCCGGCCGCTGCAGTGCGCGCGGCGGCCGGTCGCGGGTGGAATTGCGGGGTGGACAGAACGGAGACGGAGGCGGGGAACGGGCCAGCAGGCGCGCGCGGAGGGTTGCGCGCCTGCGGGGAAGGTCGCGGAGGAGGCGGGGGGTGCTGCTACTGCTGCTGTTGCCGCGGTTTAGCTGCTGCTGCTGCTGCTTCAAGCTTCGGACCTTGAAGCGGCAGCAATGGCGTGGAGATGAAACCGAAAAGAAAAGAAGACACCACACCCACCTGCTCGTTGAAGAGCTGGGCGGTGGTGTTCCCACTGTTGTGGTGAGCACCACAGTGGGTTCTCCTGCTCGTCGGGTGCCTCCTCGACGGAGGGCCGGCGTATGGGAGGGGAGAACGGGCGAGGAAGGTGGTGGACTGCAGGGTGGCATTTTTCAGCAGCTGGCCTCCCCTGCTTCGTCGCGAGGAAGAGCTGCAGCTTTATAGAGGAGGAGAGCATGGCGGGGAGGCATGGCAGTAGCAGGGAGAGGCGCGGAGAGTGGCAGCTGCAGGGAGAGGCACGGGAAGGACAGCAGGGAGAGGCGTTGCATGCAGCATGGCGTGGACGAAATTCAGCCGCGGGAAGTAGAAGGCAGCCGCGGGAATGAGAAAAAAAGAAGAAATTAAGAGGAAAAATAAAAAGGTGGAATTTGCAGGGAGGCACTTGAGATAAAATGTGAATTACGAAGCCATTTATTCGTTTCTCCTCCTCTCATGATTAAATGCATGCATGCAAGCGTTTTTTACAAATGCGACTATAGGATTATAATATACATAGTTAATGCTAGAAAATAGCACAAGAAGGCGTTATTATAGGCGTGTTTTGAGGTGCAAACACCTCCCGAAACGGAATAGGTGGAGGATAACAAGGATCCTCCAGAGCAGGACGGGTTTTAAAAGATATACGCATTGTTAGTTCAAACCCTTGAATGGCGAGAGTAAAAGTACAAGCATCAATCCATACTCGCCATTCTGCTCTAGGATGTACTGGCCTGATATAGTCTCCAAAAAGAATGTACATGAGCAGAGATCTGAGCCAAGATCGGTTAGGGAGTATAAGGGTTGTTTGTAGTGTTGGAAGGTAATGGTTAAGTCCAATGAGGGCTTAATAGGTGTTAGGTCCAATTCCAACAATGATTCGAATTGTGTACACTCCATAATAGTAGTAGACAACTTCAAGTTATCCTACCTAGCATTAATGATCGGAGTCATATTTGAATCAAGGGTAGACTCCAAGTTACAAGTTTCTAATGGCAGGGTCAAAATGTAAGAATCATTATCATTCAGCTCATCCCCAGATTCATTTGGTTCACTGAAATATTTGTCGGGGCGTATATGTGATTCATTAGGAGTTGGATCAGTATCCTCAATTATTTCTAAAAGCGGATCAGTCTTAATATTTTGGAGGAAGCCTATATCATTGAATTCGTTATTGTTCTCGGGGTATAAATTCTCAAATGACGTGTTTTGTCCCAGAGAGTCTCCCATAGACTTCTCATTTCGTTTGTCCTCCTCTAATATCAACTCCTATTTTGATGGAGGATGACTCTCAAAAGAAAAGAGGAATCTGGATTTAATCGTATTATTTCTATCGTCTGGAGCTGAATCCTCAAATGACAAATAATTCTCCTGTGATTCACTCCAGATTTTCAGTCCAGGTTCCTTTGTTGGGGCATCCTCATCCTCTGAATTAGACTCTTCATATCCCTGAGACCAGAATTGATCATCCTCGATTCCCTTAGGGTCACCTTCATTAGGTACATTTGAATCCTCAGGATATTGAATGATAGGTGTCGATTCCCTAAGTGGAGGGTCAAGAGTAGGCTCACTAAGAGTAGAATGGGAATCCACCAAATAATAAAGAGGGGAAGTCATAGGAACAATAATTTTCTCTTGCTTTTGACTCCAATATAGTTCAGGTGGATAATCACTATGATTGTTGTCCTCTAGTGGCCGCGTCTCATTGGGAGAGTCTAAGTGATCGCTACATGAAATTGCATCCCTATTGTCATTAAGTACCTCAGAATTGTTTTTATGATCATGATCGGATGGGTAGGGATCAGGATTATTGGGAACCGTGTAGCTAAGTTGTCTTATTTCTTCATTTAATTGTTGACTATTCCTCAACATCTCTCCCATTGATTCCATTATTTCCTTTTGTTGTTTTTGCATTTTTATCATAAAAGAGGAGAGGCTACTATTATCAGGTTGGGGAGGATAGTCAATTTCAGGCTCTGGTTGTCTAGGGGTATCAGTCCAACCTCGATACGGAAAATCATGAAGGGTGGGAGGGTTGGGTGTTTGCATGGAAGTAGGGATTTCAGGATTGGAGAATCCCGCTCCTAGGTTCTGCTCAAAAGTGGGAGTTATCAAGCCAGTACTCCCAGGGTAAGAATGAGAATGATCCCATGAATTATCAATGTACCCATCAAAGGATGGATATGCTCGGAGCATGGGATCCTGATTAAAAGATGGGAAGTATTGACTCTGATAATCTGAATGATAGGAGTAAGAATAATCCATTTCTTTAAGCAAAACAATTTTAACTCTCTTAGGCTTTAGCAAAATTCAGCAAAAAACTTCCTAAAGAGTTCTAATGTCAAAGCAAACGCAAATTCAACGGGACCTGTTTTTAGTAGATTGTAGGTCTTAGAGTTATATGCTTAGTTGGTGGCCAAACAAGTTTTGCAAAAATTACGCTTCCTAGGCCAACCTTCGCTGGTGCCTATAACCTACTCACAAGGGATGGAAGTCTCGAATCGAGCCTACACACGAGGAACCAAAGTAACTTGGTGGATAGGCTTGTTGATTTTCAACTAACTTCCCTTGTGGTGCAAAAGAGGAGAGGTAGAAATTTATCTAGTGACCTTATGTGAGGTGCATAGTGTCTCAAGTGTGCAAGCATACGATCGTGTTTTGATTTTTTTTTTGAAATTCCGCAAATAGGATCCTTTTGCACAAAATTTTTAGTCACAGATTTTAAAGTCCAACCTCTTAACAGTCCTAATTTTTTTTAAGTGACCACTGAATTAATTTGATTCAAGCAATTTAGTGGTCTTAGATTTAGGTTCAATGCATATGCATGACAAATAATTAATGCTCAAGAGAAGACGTACCTTACTCCAGCTTTCTTCGTGCAGTGATGAATGCAGTGCAATAAAAATAACCTAGATGCTGCTCATTCAATCCTAGATGATCGTCCTATAGATATGCAGCTTCTAGCAGGCAGTTTGATTATTTTTTTTTTTTATAATAACAAACACACCTAATCTAACTAACTAACAAACATGCAGTTCAAACAATCCTAGAATCTAAATAAACGGGAACACGCTCCCAAAAATACGCTCCCGCATACAAGAGCGATAAGAAATGAAATGGCATTGGGAACACGTTCCCAAAAAATACCCAACAAGGGTCTAAAAGACAGTAATTAACTTCTAATGTCTATCTGACTAAATCTAACTAAAATGTCTATCTAACTAAATCTAACTAAGATCTACTGACTAAATCAGAAATAGGCTTCTCCGTAAGCCTAAATGCGTGAGATCAAGGCCCACGTGTTCCTGTTGTCATCCTCCAAGTGGCATCAAGGTCCACCAAAAAGATCGTCTCCGCCGTGTGTGTTGTTCACGTTCAAAGTCGTCGCTTTGCTGTGCCTCGTCACCGTGCCAGATTCCTTGCAAAATAATAAAAATGATTAGATAATTTCGCAACTCAAAAGATTCAAAAATAATAAAGTAAATCTATTACGTCGGTTGCCTCCCCAGCAACGGCACCAATTTTGACGGTCGACTTTTCGATTAACGTTATAGTATTTAAGTGGTGGAAAAATCGACTAATAAAAAATAATGAAATTAACCACTCGCAGAAGAGCGGGTCGTGTCTACAGGGAGGCAATGATGCAATCAATACTTTAATTATTTAATGTTATTTCAGATAGTGCGAAATCCCTTTTCAAATTGGACATAAAATGTGAAGGAAAGTAGATTTGCAATAACCTAAAAAGTTAAGGGTGTAATTGCAGTTTTCCCTCACAGAAATCCTCAATAAATTTAGGATGAACTAGTACAATTTTCATGTGATGTGTACTAAAGATGATTAGTACTTAAATCAAGTCCAAAATCAATCTTTAAACTAGCTAATATTAATACCATGCAATTAGAAAGAACTGTGAGTGCTTGAATGCAATTCTACCATAATATAATAATAAAAAAAATGAAATCGGTGGCAATGGCATTGAATGTAATTTCTAATTCCAACAAAAATAGAGCTTTCTTCCTCTCTCTTCGTCGCGAGAGAGAGAGAGAACTGCGGGGGTCGATGCGAGGCTCAAGAGGACGGCGAGGTCGAGAGCTTTCCGACGATGGCAGCAACAGCGACGGAGGTGGCCTGAGCTGGCCGGCGGCGGTGGCCGGAGCTCCGGCCTGTTGAGCAAGAGGGCAGTTGTTGCTGCGACTGTTCGAGCAGCGCGCTCGTGCTGGTGCGAGGGTTAGCACTTGCTGTTGCGGTTTACAGGTGGTTGGCGGTGCGCTGTGGAGAAGACTTGTGGGAATGCGGGTGTGGCCTGGCAGGGTGAAGAAGCAGCGCCTACGGGTGCTTGAAGGCGGAGCGGTAGGCGCTGGAAGGAGGAAGCGCGGGCTGATGGTGCAATGCAGTAGGGGGCGCTGGTGCGTGAGCGCCTGCTGTGGCTTGGGGATGCAGGGTGGTGATGGGCGCGTGGGTGAGATTTGCCTGCAGCAGGAGGTGTTGGTGATGGCGCGCAGTTAGGAACGCCTGAAGTGAGGCGCGGGATATGGCCTGCGGGTGCCTGCTTGAGAGGTTGGGGCCCGCTGGAGGTGAGCATGCTTGTGTGTGAGCACCTACTGTGGCTAGTTGAGAGAGTGTGCTGTAGGGCAGGTGCAGTGGAAGCAAGGCCAGCTGGAGATGAGGGGCACGCTGGTGCGCGCGGGCAGAGAGGGTGCAGCGTCTGATTTGCAGGGGGGCTGGAGCAGGCAGTTGGTGAGTGGTGCTTGTGGCAAGAAGAGGCGCACGGGCAGAGGCGTGTGCACTGGTGATGGTTTTTCCCCGCAAGGGGGAAGAGGACACAGTGCACGCTACTGGATCACAGGGTTTGCCTTTTCCACGGTGAAGCAGTTCCCCGCGAGGGGGAAAGATTCTCTCTGTGCATGTCGCCTCTTCTCTTTTTAAGTCCTCTCTCTCCCTCCATGCATCAATCGAGGGATTTGCAAATCCCTTTCTGTTTTTGGCCGGTGATCGTTGGAGAAGATTACCCCAATGTCCGGCGAGGGAGGGGGGAAATAGCTGCGGCGACTGTTTGGGGAAATTATCCCCCCACCCTTATTCTTTCTGGGTTTTATTACCTGCATATAAAAATAACAAAATAATTAAGTTATAGAATGTTATAAACTCAAATTGTAAGGCATACAAATATTCTATAACTTAATTGCCATTATTAACACACCTAAACTATAGGAGTAAATATACTTAGGCTTAATATTAGTCCATTTTAATGGACTCATCAACGAGTAGCCCATCGTCGTAATTGCAAAATGCGTGGTCAAATAAAATTTATACCGAAACTGGAAAAGTGAGTCTCGGGTTGAACTCGAGAGGTGAACGTTTGGTTTTGAAAATCCACATTTCTCTTTTTATTTGTTTATTTTGTTTTTATCTTTTCTAATTTTTTTGGTATTTTTAACAAGCAAGAGATTCAGTCGATGAAAACTTTATCTACTTGCAAAAATATAAGAGAGAAGGGAGAGGGAGAGAGAGAGAAACAATCATCTATTCATCAAGAACTATTTGTTACACTATGAAAGGAAACTACACTATGAAAGCGTAAAAAGATAGAAAGAGGTGAGAGAAATCCCCCTCGACGGTTGCTCAGAGGATGGCTCACTCTGACGTCGCCTGGAGGAAGGTGGTGAGGAGCAGGCCGAAGGAGGATGGAGCCAAAGGATGGAGGATGGGGCAGGACGGTGTCACGGTGAGGATCTTCTTCCTGAAGGGTGGTGAGAGGACGGCCACGAGATGCTCCACGAATGGGGATGAGGGGAGGGAAAACTATTTAATTTTCTACTCCAGAGGAGCATTCCGAGCTTGGGACAAGCTCTCTCTAGAGCCTTGGAGGTGGTGAGAGGAAGAAAGGAAGAGATGGATTGGAATGGTGGTGGGTAGGTCCTCGTATAATGGAGGAGGAAGAGCAAATTCATATCTGGGTCATTAGTGACGGTCGTAAACGTCACTGTAACCGTCGCTGAAGATTCACGCCATTCAATACTCCCGCTTGCTCACGCATCACGCGCCGTGTTGCATGCGCGCACGCGCTATGCGCCCATGCCAACTACGCTCGCGCCCGCTGCACTATTGCCTGCACGTACGCGTTGCACACTACGCTGCTGCGTGCGCTGCGGTGCTTGGGTGCATGCGTGCCTCTACATTCATGCGCGTGCCCACACTACTGTGCATGCATGGTGGTGCGTGTGTGTGCGTGGGTGGCCTGGGTTGCACCACGTGGCGCAACTTGGACCATCCATCTTCATTTCTTTACAGAGGGTGCCACCGTGCTCAGATCGAATTGATTTCCAGGATGCCAAACTATGATCAATGCTCCGAATCCATCTGTACAGTCAGATTTTTCATCCGAAACCCATAAGGATGTTGCATTGCCCCCTGGCCATTGATCTTCCTTGGGCTTCATATGATGCTACGGAACTTTGATCTGGACGATTTCAGAGGTGTTAGACTCTGATCGTCGTCCTAATCAGATCAGTACGGTCTGATCGTCCATCTGAGGCCCTAAAATAAATCTCCTTCCTTCCTATCCATAAAAAGGACCTAATTAACCTAAAATATATGCAACTTTCTAAATGCAGAATGATGCATGCTATGCAATATTTATAACATGAAATGCAAATCTAAGCCTAGCAACTTGCATGAATAGTCATTTTAACATAAATTAATGTGTCTATATCATACCCCATGACTATCTTTTTCTAGTCCATAGAAAAATTAAACTACATGCTATGTTTAAAAATAGAATTAGGACTTGATCGATTAGGCCTAAGTTGTTTATTAACAATAGAAAATTTCAACTAAGGTCCTAAACCACGAAGACTCAACAGTACCTGGGTGTCTGCCAGAATGCAGACCGCTCAAGTCTTCACCTTATTTGAAAAGGGAAGATACTTTTTTTTTCCTTCTTTTCTAATTTTTTTATACTTGCGAAGTTTGAGAGTTCCGAGATAGCTTTTTATGACTACCTGACCCGCCTAAGACTCGAAAAGGACTTTAAGTACTAAGCATCTTTGTGAAAAAGTGATAGACTTACAAAATGGTTGTTAAGATGGACTTTGGGTTTCTATGACCCTAAGTGACCTTGCCTAAAGGTTTATCTTTACGATCGGTAGCTTTCTCCCTACATCTTTTATTTATGGGATAAACACAAGAGCAAACCCAATGTATATCTCGTCAATTTACTCTACTTCCCTACCTCTTCCCTACGTGTTTTGGAAATTATTGTGCATTTTTATGAGCTAGGCTCTAGATAAATGGCCAATGGGCTGTTACCCACGACCACTTGCCAGCCATACTTGTGTGGTGAATTGCAGCTTTATTATTTTCTTCTTTTTTTCTCTTTTTTCTATTTTTTTCTTTTCTTTTTGGGTGTTTCTTTTTTTTTCTCTAAGTACGTGGCTTCCCTGATCTAAGATTTACCTAAAGGCAGTACAACGAAAATGGTCTTGTGGCTGGGCTCTAGTCAATCGACTGATGAGCTGTTACCATCGACAACTTGCCAGCCATACCACCCAAGTCAGTCCATTAGCTACCCAATTTCCATAAAAATCGTCGGAAAGTGAGTCAGTGCAAATAGTGTGTAGATGCTTAAACTTAAAATCCCCCCAAATCAGAGGGCAAGTTGCTAAGTGGTATACTTATCATCCCAATTTATTTACCAAATTAAAATGAATTTTAATTGGTGAGGACTCGAGACTAAGTCAACATTCGAGAGGACACCCAAGCAAATTAAGCCTGAAGATTTGAAGAGTCTGAGTATACAGGTCCTATTGTATCATTTCCTAAAGTTAATAACTTTCAAATGCCTAAGTTCTCTTTCCCTAATTTCTTTCTTTTCTTATCTTTTACAAATTTTCAATTTTTTTTATATAAGAAACTAAAAGAAATTTACAGAGTTAACAAAATGAATTCAGGAATTAATTATCCATCTCCCCATGCCTAAATGATGCAATGTCGTCATTGTACAAATAAAGACATGAAAGGGCTGAGGAAATAGAATATCACCTGCAAAATGTGACGAATCTGGTCAACTCCGCAGAGAAAGTGAAATATAAACACGTGCTAAATTTAATGCCTTCAGCTAGGCATAAAATACATACAAGGAAGAAATTGAGAATTCACAAGTGCCGGTCAGAATCAAAATAAAAATATTGACCCACCAACAGAAGATGTCCACAGACGTGGACCAGATTATGATGCAGACCCATGCCCCAGGGTTGAGTGGTTCTCAGGTTCTAGATGAAAATCACCCAGAACCGAAGGTTGTTATGTTTGCGGGGCCAGGCCTGTGGTTTAGTGGTGTGCAACTCAAGACCAAAATGTCGAACAATGAGTAAAGATGGTTCAATAGGTGTGGTTGTCCACTTAACATCTAGCTCAGAAAAATAATCAATTATTTCGAGCTTGTGTTGCATGTGAAAGATATCGTAAGGGTCCTGGAAGAAAGTTGGTGGTTTTAGGTCAATAGAAACCCTTAGATCCAAACTTTTTTTTTCTCTCAAAATTAACCTCCCAAACTTTCATTTCAACATTCCTATCCTCCAACATCAAGTGCTCAAGTTCAGGGACCTCTAGCATACCGTTCACCCCATAAGATTTACCCAAGTCTAGAAATCATGGCTAACTCAGAATTGACTTGGGTACAATGATTTCCAAATCAAAACAACTTCTTTGGGATGTGGTTGAGGAATGGGGCTATTGATTGAATCTTCTAGTAAATGAGGATTCGAATCCTCCAAGTTAGCCCCAACCGAATCCAAATCTTCAATAATTGGGCTATCAAATAGTTTGTCAGATTCCTCAAGCCCATTTGTCTCACTCAACTCATCTTCCTTATGCTCAAGTGAGACTTCACTAAGAGATTCTTCACCCTCATAATCAAAGAATCCATGATCCTCATTTATATATGTCTCAAAATCGATTGTCATTTCCTGGTTCAAAGAGACATATTTTTCCTCGCTCCCTGGCTCTGGGATCTCGAGTGAATCAATCGGTTCATCCTCAATGGGTTGCTCTAGCCCAACAGTCATCCCCGGTCTCAGAAAATGTATCCCCCCCGACAAGTGCCTGAGCGGGTTCAGACATTAGCTCTCCTGAAGGGGGTTCATCTTGAGAATCATCCCAAGATTTGACTAGGGCAACCACAAATTTCATCCTCAACCTCGACAATTTCCCAAGAAGAAACTCACCCAGGTCCCTATCCCTTACACTTTGGAGCAAATCTAATAAAGAACTATTAAGTTCATCAATCATTTTGATCATAGGCTCCAGTGCTTCAGTGCAAGGTGTTGGCTGAGCTTCTAAAGATTGTATAGTGTTCCTCAAATTAGCCAACACCCTATCCTAAATCTGGTTCACCTAAACTAACTAGTTCGATTCAGGTTTGGGTGGGTTTGGGTTAAATCTAAGGGAGTCATAATGTCGAGGTCCTCATTGAAAGTAGGTCATTCTAGGTTGTCCAAAGGATGGTGGCAACCTATATTCAGTGGAATACTGGGAAGGGTAGGTGTTATAATCATTATATCCTTCCTGATTGTAGATCGGGTTGATTTGGTCATCAAAGGATGGAGATCCATAATCATTATTTGTTTAGGAAGGATAGCAATCATAGTCTTGTTGTCCAGGGTTAGGCCCTGGACACTGAGGTCCGGATTCGTATCCCCGATCAAAATCATCTTGGCTAGTGGATGGGTAATTACAAGTCAAGTCGAACTGGTAATCATCTTGGGGATAAGTGGTGGTAGGAGGGTAGGGTGTGAAATGTGTGTAGGATGTGGAAGGGTACATGGTAGAAAAGGAGGGAAAATAGAGAAGAGAAAAGGTGCCCTATAATGCAATCAACCAAACCTGTCCTTTTGTGCGTAGCCTAAGGTCCTACAGACTCCCAGGACCCATCTTGATATTATAAACAATTTGGTCTACTTTTACCCGGTCAATCCAACCAATTAAGAGGGACTGGGGAGAAGGTTCTTCCTTTGGCTTATGCCACCGGTTCCTAGTTTACCCACCAGCTATGGTCGTTTGATGCTGCTCCCCTAGCTAGACATCAGATGGACCAGCAAAAGCAGATTAATCAAAAAAAAATCTTAGTCTGAGCCCCGAAGAGCGAATCAATCCCTGAGGCCAATGTCTACTCAGTTTTAGTTAGGCTTGGAATGATCATGCTCTTGGAATGTGATGGGCCCTTTAGATGGGTTGTGCCCTTAATGATCAGTTAAAATGTGTTTGCGTGCACAACCAAGGTTCTCAAACAAGGTTATTTGATGATGTGTCTTTTAGGATTTAACCTTGTTTAGTAGCTTTTAGGGTTTAATTCTTAGGTTGGTTCAATCAAGGTTTAGTAGAACACACCAAGTTTTGAAAACACGGGTGATGATATGTTCCTTAAAAAATCAAAAATAATGTGGAGTGCCTAGTTCTACCCTAAGAATCAACCCTAAGTGGCAAGCTACTTGATGCATCAGTTTTAGATTTAGTAGTGCGGCCCAAAAAGCTCAATCAATTGGCTTGTTGCACCACTTAGTTAAGGCACACAAGAATGTTTAACCTATTCAGATTTCTACTCATTTATGTGTATTGAGTTGAAGTGTACTGGGTCCATAGGCCAAATCCCGGTTAAGTGGTAAAATAAAAGTGATTGTGCGCCATATGATAAGAAATTGTGGGTGTTAAGTGTGTAGCTTTCAGTTAAATCCCAAAAGAAAAGAATATTTTTTTTATTTTTTTATATATGTGGGTGGGTGAGGTGAGTGGAGTGACAATCAAACAACCAAAATCTACCCTAGGGTTTATGCAAAGCACCTAAGTTGATTTGGGTTTGAGTTATTAGGTTATGGAATGAAAATTAAGGTGGGGGTGGTGTGGGGGACACTTACAAAACACTCTACCCACACTTTACTCCGATCTACCGCACTTGGATCCCCATGCTAGGGTACCTGCAAGATAATAGATTAGAGATAAGCGAGGTTAGTGTTACGTAATTGCAAAGAAGCGTAGAAAATAATAAAGTAAATTTTGTTGCCTCCCCGGCAACGACGCCAAAATGGTCGCACCTGTTTCGCGAGTTTGAAATCGGGGTTACGAGTAACCCATCATCGTGTTGCAAAATGCATGGTCAAATAAAATTTATACCGAAACTCGAAAAGTAAGTCCCGGGTCGAACACGAGGAGGCGAATGTTTGGTTTTGAAAATCCACATTTCTCTTTTTATTTGTTTATTTTGTTTTTATCTTTTCTAATTTTTTTGGTATTTTTAACAAGCAAGAGATTTGGTCGATGAAAACTTCATCTACTTGCAAAAATATTAGAGAGAGAGGGAGAGGGAGAGAGAAAGAGAGAAACAATCATCTATTCATCAAGAACTATTTGTTACACTATGAAAGTAGGAAAAATACACAACGAAAGCATAAAAAGATAGAAAGAGGTGAGAGAAGTCCCCCTCGATGGTTGCTCGGAGGATGACTCGCTCTGACATCGCCTAGAGGAAGGTGGTGAGGAGCGGGACAAAGGAGGATGGAGTCAGAGGATAGAGGATGGGGCAGGATGGCATCGCGGTGAGAGGACGGCCATGGGATGCTCCACGAATGGGGATGAGGGGAGGGAAAACTATTTGATTTTCTACTCTAGAGGAGCATCCAAGGCTTGGGACAAGCTCTCTATAGAGCCTTGGAGGTGGTGAGAGGAAGAAAGGAAGACATGGATTGGAATGGCGGTGGGTAGGTCCTTTTATAGTGGAGAAGGAAGAACAAATTCGTATCTGGGTCACTCGTGATGGCTGTAAACGTCTCTACAGCCGTCGCTGAAGATCCGCACCATTCAATACTCCCGCTTGCTCACGCATCACACGTCGTGTTGCACGTGTGCGTGTACATGCTACGCACTATGCTGCTACGCGCGTTGTGGTGCTTGGGTGCACGCGTGCCTCCACGCGTGCACGCGCCCACGTTGTGCATGCGCGGCGATGCGTGTGTGTGCGTGGGCGGCCTAGGTTGCGACACGTGGCATGACCTAGGTCATCCATCTTCATTCCTTTGCGGAGGGTGCCACCGTGCTCGGATCGAATTGATTTCCGCATTGCCAGACTACGATCGTTACTCCAGATTTATCCGTATGGTTGGACTTTTCATCCAAAACCCATATGGATGTCACATTGCCTTCTGGCCGTTGATTTTCCTCGGGCTTCATATGATGCTACATGACTCCGATCTGGACGTTTTTAGAGGTGTTAAGCTCTGATCGTCGTCCTGATCAGATACATACGATCTAATCGTCCATCCGAGGCCTTGAATAAATCTCCTTCCTTCTTATCCATAAAAAGGACCTAACAAACCTAAAATATATACAACTATTCCAAATGTAGAATGATGCATGCTATGCAATATTTATAACATGAAATGCAAATCTAAGCCTAGGAACTTGCATGAATAGGCATTTTAACCAAAATGGATGTGTCTATATCACCTGGTCATGGCAGAAGGACAAAATACCCTGAATTTCCTCTTCCGAAACACATCATCGGATGATTTGATCAGCACCAATGCAGAAGAGATATGGGTCTTCCCAAAAGTAGTACTTGGCATTGGAAAGTAATTTGTCCGTTGACAGAAGCCATTTTCACTCATTTTAAAGTCATCGAAAATCGTAGTATAGTCGTGCTAAAACGCTTGTCAAAAAATATATATTTTGTAAAGATAACGAGACTTGAGTCCCGGTCGTTCATCTCTAGGAGGCGTTTATACAAATTTGAAATCGATCTTTTTCACTCTACTTGTTTAAAATCGCATGCCGGTTTCTAATCGTCGGATCATAGTTTTGCCACTTTCATTATGAACCCTGACTACATGTGCATGTGTTAGATAGATGACAAAGGTGAAAGTGTGAGTTTTAGTAAGCACGATTCTAGTTATGTGGTAGCTGTTTACGGAAAATGCATTAATAGTTAAATTCTTAATATTTTCTAGTACCAACATGCTGGTTGCAATAGATAATAATGAAGAGTAGGCAACTTTAATCACACAAAACATATTGCAATCAATAAGCTCATGGTGATTCTCAACACAGAGATACATAGATAAAAAATATTTCTTTCCTTCATTCAGGAGGGTATTTGCAACATGGAATTAGAGGAAAGCTTATAGAAGAAAGCTTGAAAATATAAATCTAGCTAATAGAAAATGGTCGCATACATGAATCCAAGGGGGGATTTTGCATGCATCATTGGGGGAGAATAAAGAGCTACACTACTAAGCAGTAATAAAAGCATGTAAACTATGAAGAACTAGCTACTAATCTAGCAGAAATAAGGGCATTCGGAGGTGGGCTCCAATGGCCTTTGAATGGTTGAGAGGAGGAGGGGCAGCCAATGGTGCTTAGGTTGGCCCTTGGAGAGAGGTTAGAGAGGTGATCCAGCATCCTGGAATGGAGATGGTGGTGGCCATGGTGAGCAACTCGTGGAGGTGGAGTGGAGGTGGAATGTAGCTAGCCTAAATCGAAGTGAATAAAGCCAAGAGATGGATGGGTGCAAATGGACTCTCTAGAGAAGTGTGGAAATCTCTAGAGAGAGCTCCACGAGTGGATGACCAATGAGAGTGAGAAGTGGTTCTTGGATCCACCATTTGTCGATCTCAATTTGAATGGCTCTTGGATGCTAATTTTGGCAACCAATAGTGGCGCCACCTTTGGAAGAACCTAGAATACTCTAGGTTGTGTGGGAGTGCATGAATGGGTGTGTGTGTGTGTGTGTGGCCATGCCTTATGTGTTTAAGTTAGGTCCTAAGGGGTTTTAGGTTGGTGTAGGTCTTAAATTAGGGTTGCAAATCCTAATTGCTAAGGGGAAATTGCAATTAAACTTAACACAAGTTTAATTGAATGAGTGTGAACCTAATTGAGAGTGAAATAACTCAATTAGCTTGGGCTTAGGTCAATTGGATTCTCACTGAGTCCAATTGGACTTGTATGGGTTGAGATCTAAGCTCAATTAGACCCTATGAGTCCAATTGATTAGGCAATGGTAATTGACTGTGATCTAAGTCAATTAGGTTTAGTGAGGAACTACTTAGGTCCTTAAGGAGGTCTAGAGGTGATGTACTAGGGTTAGGGTACCTTAATTTAGGTTCCTAGGGGGTTAGAATTGGGTTTAGGGAGCTAGAGATCCAAGATCAAGGCTTGAATCTCAAAATAGGAACTGGAAAGTAGTTCCAGACATCCAATGATAGCATTAGACGACTTATACTCAAAAATCAGAAGTCCAGACTTCAATCCTAGATGTCCAATCAGAGTCAGGAAGGATTCCAGGTTCTATCTTAGGTATTCTACAGAAATTAGACATCTGACCAGGTGTCTGGACGTCCAATAATACTGTAGAAGTGGGTTTAAGGTGTGCGGGAGTTGGCTAAGGGTTCTGGACATCCTATAATCTATCTGGACATCTAGATAGAGGTTGGAATTAGGGTTTTAAGGTTTCCTAAAGTGTGGTGACCGAATTTAAGGGTGGCTAAGGCTTAGGGAGGCTTCTAGGTTGTCCTAAGGCTAGGATGGATTGAAGTTCTTCACATTTTACTGCTTTATTCCTACTTAATAGAATAGCATACCTTAACTCCCTTACATTATTGTCTACTACATCTTATTCTAGGTATTCCACTTCAGCTCTGCTGCAACACCAATTATTCTTCTATTCTTCTGATCAACTTATTACCTATAATTGACATAATACACCTAATTAGTACATTATAGCATTATTTTATGCATAGCTAAAAGAAAGTAGTAAAGGTTCTAGTAATGCTTATGCATGCATGAATTACCCTAACTTATGCTAAGTCCTAGCCTAATTTAGGTCAATTAAGACCAATGATTGCTGCGCAATCATCCATCTTGGCTTTTGGCCAATCGGACATGATCTAATGTGACGCCAAGTAGTTTACTAGATCAGCAAACCATGGAAGTCTCACATTGATAGTCAGGAAGTGCTCATCGGGAAAATGCTTAGTAATGGGTCTGGAAGGGTTGATAATGTCAGAAGGAAGGTGGGATAAGTGATCAGCTACCACATTCTATTTCCCCGCCTTTTCACGAATCTTGAGGTCAAATTCTTGCAACAGCAAGATCCAGTGGATTAGTCCAGGTTTCAGTCCTTCGCAAGGAGATTCCTCATAGTAGTGTGATATGAGTAAATGATAACACGGGAACCCAAAAGATACGATCTGAATTTTTCTAGGGAAAATACTATGGCTAGCAGCTCTTCCTCAATAACTGTATAGCTACGCTAAGCCTCGTCAAGTGTCTTGCTAGCGTAATAAATGACCACGGGTTTCCCATCTATTTTCTGCCCAAGTACTACCCCCACAACGTAATCAGATGTATCGCACATGATCTCAAAGGGTTGAGACCAATTAGGGGACCGCAGGATAGGTGCTTGGGTAACTCGATCACGTAGGACCTCAAATGCCTGAGTACACTCCTCGGTGATTTCAAAAGGGACATCCTTAGAAAGAAGATTAGTCAGGGGGCATGCGATTTTAGAGAAATCGGGAATGAATCAACGGTAAAAATTGACGTGCCCTAGGAAGGATCGGATGTCTTTGACCGAGCTAGGCATAGGCAGTTTGGAAATCAAATTCACCTTGGCTCGATCAACCTGGATGCCCTTTTCAGAGATAAGATGTCCCAGGACAATTCCCTCAAGTACCATGAAGTGGCTCTTTTCCTAGGAAAGAACCAAGTTCACGTCGATGCACCACCTGAGGATCATCAAATGATTCACCAAATACCGAGTAGTCATCTATGAAGACTTCAAGGTATTCACCTACCATATCTAAGAATATAGCAAGCATGCACCACTGAAAAGTAGCAGGTGCATTGCAGAGACCGAACGGCATCCTTTGGAATGCGTAAGTTCCGAAGGGGCAGGTGAAGGTGGTTTTTTCTTGATCCTCGGGATGGATTGCGACCTGGTTGTAACTGGAGTACCTGTCCAAAAAGTAGAAGAATTGATTTCCCGCCAGTTTCTCGATAATTGGATCAATGAACAATAGTGGGAAATGATCCTTCTTCATGGAGGAATTTAGTCTTCTGTAATCAATGCAGACTCCCCACGAGTTTTCTATATGAGTCGGTATGGCTTCTCCGGTTTCAGTTGTGATGACGGTTGTTTATCGCGGCGAAATTGAGTTTAAAATAAAGCATTGTAATATAGTTGAAATCACTTTGAAAACAAAAACAATTTTTATTACTTGAAAAGATTTCGAGGTCAACACAGGGAGCAAATGGAATTCATACACTAATCTCAACAATTAATGTAATTTGAGCACAAAATATTACTCAAAAACTAATTTGCAATGTAGAGCATATGAATATATGAAGAGTAAAAGGAATTTTAGACAAAATAATGGTGATTTGAATCACCAATTATACGTCTAGTACACAGAATATTTACTCAAATTTACTAAAGGAGGGAGTATGAAATCAGACGTCTGATTTTGCAATCAGACATCTTAAATGACATTTGCTACAGTACCCCTTTTTCTTTTCTTTGTCTGTGTGACTCTTCCTTCTTCTTTTCTTTCTCTGACCCTTTCTTTGTAACTCTTCTTCCTCAAGCTTTCTTCTTCTCTAGCCCTTCTTTGCTCCTTCTTCTTCTGTTCTTCTTTCTCTCCTTTCTTCTTTGTGCCTTAATTCTCCTCTTCTTCTTCTCTTCTTCCTTCTCTAGCCTTTCTACCATCTGAATTCGGCTAAGTGTCGGAGCCAAACTTCTCAGGGCAAAACCCTCCCTGCCCCCGCGTAACTATCCTCTCTTCTCTTTCTATTTCAGTCTCACCCTCCTAGAGCCACAGTCGGGTAATCGAACCTAGCGCATACCCGGGTCCAGGCTCACCGGTGTGCGGTGGTGAGCGAGGAGTGCAAGTCAGGTTATCGGGTCGACCAGGTCCACAGGTACGTGCCACGGACGAGGTTGGGGGAGTGGGTGAGAGGGACCCCACCCCATGATCTGAGGTGAATAGCCCTATTCAATTTTGGGTATTATGCAGCTACAAGTGGCTCTTCATATCCGAGGTGAAACTAAAATGTCCCACCTTCCTTCCGCACAGTGCAGCAGCAAGGTACTTGGTCAAATTGATGAGGCTACGGCTGCTGAAGCCCTCGCGTGAGGACTTCGACTCCTGTAGGCCTCAATACCGCACGGCCTGGAGTTATCCCCTAGAGCGAAAATGGCCTGGAGCAGCTTGAAGCCTGCTCGAAGCACGGCATCAATGGCGGGTTTCGCCTGATACCTAAAATTCAAGAAAAGGGGACTTATGGTCATGTCAGAAGGTTCAGCAGGATCGTTGTGGCACGGCGAATGTGATGGTGGCAGTGGCGTGTTGCGTGAGTGGTTGTGGTGGCCGGATGGATGCGGTTATGGCTAGTGAGAGTAGGTTTGTTCGGGAAGGTGTTTGGGGGAGATTGGAAATGAGCAGGGAGGTGTATGGGAGGTTGTGATCTTGTCAACAAGGTGGAAGGAGGTGCGTTGTGATGGGAACACCTCGTCGGAGGAGTGGCTAGAGTGGTGAACGAAAAGGGTGAACGGCGTCGTCGTGGGGTTGAATTGTGAAACAGAGAGTGGGAAACTAACCTATGAGTCTAACTAAACTTAACTAGTTACTATAATGGATGAAAGGAAGGAGATTCCCACACCAGTGTGATTGCTGGATGTGGGGAAGACAAACCTCCATAGGAGAGATGGCGGCGAAGACGGGGAAAGGATGTTGACGGTTGGTATTGCACGATGCGGAGGATGGTAAGGAAGGTGAATCCGCCACTGGTTTTGTAGTCGGACAATGAGAGGAGTCGGAGAGAGACCGTCAGAGCTTGCGGAGAGTTGAGGCCGAAGAGGAGAGAGGAAGAGGGGGAGTTCCAGCCGAATTTCAAGCTTAATAGAACGGTCAAACCCTGGGGAGCCTTTTATAGGTCATCAGAGAGGGTTTTGAGCTTGGAAGCTTGTCGTCGGATTTGGGAGCTTCTTGATACCTAAATCTCCCATGCATTTTCATGAGAGATTGGGAAAGATTTGGAGCACATGGATGGGCTTAGATTGAAGTGAATTTCTAAAAGAATCTCCCTTCAAATTTTGGAAGGGATTGATTGAATAGATAAGAAGTTCTCTTCAATCAAAGGTCGCCAGAGAAGCATTTCTCCGCGATAATGGCGAAGGGACCTTATTGCAAAGATGATGAAGAAGTTAGGGGGTTGAATGCAAGGGTTTTTGAAAGTTGAGGGTATAAATTTAATCAGACAGGACCTTCCTGCGAACTAGGTCAAGACAAGCTCATCTTGGGTCCAAATTTTGGTACAAACCTAATTTCGACATAAGGAATCCAATGGTGAAGTTGGATTTTGGTTTTGACCACGTTTGACTAGGTAATTTATGTAAAAACTCAAATTAGGGCAAATATCTGTGTGAAACTCCATTTTAGGTCAAGATGGGTTCTGATGGTCAAATTGAAGGTACTAAACCCTAAAGAATATTTTTTTATGATTTTTAGAGGGTTTAGGTGAATTTTATCTTGACCAGAACCTTTGTTAATTAAGTGGGTCTATTTTTGGGGTTTCAAAAGTCATTTAATTCTCAAAACATGTGCAAACGCTTTTCTATCTGATCTAACCCACTTGTTATCTTATTAAGACCATTTGACCTTCATTCAGCCATTGAGAAAACCCGTGGTTGTACTGCATTCATGATAAGCTGGTAAAACTGCAGTTTTATCCCTAGTTTCTTATTTTTCTCTCAGAATGGTTATACAGTGTGTTATTGTTCTCTGGCGATTATGTAGGAGCATTTACTGACTTAATTTGGTCGAAATGAGCTAGTTAGGGCTCATGATGGTGTTCGCATCATACCCCCATGCGTAGCTTTTGCTAGTCCCTTAGCAAAATTTTAAGGTAATAACTTTGATTCTAGACTATAAAATCTTTTGATGCTTAAAAACATTGATGTGTGCTTCCTTATGTAGATTTGGTTAGAATGCCGATAGTAGGCCTAGAGGTACTCAAGTACCAACAAAAATCCAGACCTGACTAGCTCTAGCCTCAGTCTACTGCAAAGGTTTCAAAGGCCCACAGGAACTAACCTAAGGTTCGTTGAACTCTGCGGTTAAAGCACCCATGCTTCTAACATGTTTTAGCCTTGGTTTATTTTGCAGTGTGTTTTTGTCAAAGGGAGACAGAGGAATTTTTCTTTATTTTTGGAGAGTTTTCTCTCTCTCTTTTTATTTCTAGCTTCGGACTTGTTTTACAACACGGTCTGAGTCGGATTCCTAGTCCCCTTCATCAATCCTCACAGGGTCCCTAGTAATTGATGCTTCGAGATAACACCACCCATGGAAAGCCCCAGAACCCTGGCTTCCGAGATTTCGAGATAATCCAGCCCATGGCGTTCTGTAGCTAAATCCAAACCCTGGCAATCGACATTTCAGGATTATGCCGCCCATGGCATCTGAACCAGCACAAGGTGCTTACATGCCCCTGGTAGGACATGTAGATATCCTAGGAGACAAGCACCGAGGAGACAATATGTTATTGTGCATCTTCGAGGGGAATTCCCGCCCCTCCGTGCTGGGAACTCATCCAAATCAACTTGTGTTCATTAACCGCTCCTAATCTAGGTGACTTTTTCAGAACAATTTAAACGCATTTGCGTGATTTTGATACTTAGGTGCACTGAACCAGACTGTGTGTGGATTTGGGTGCTTAGGTTAGCAAGTCTCACAAACCAAAGGTCAGTTAACAAGGATGAATAATCCCTAAGCCTTAGACCTAATACTTAAACTTCACATTTTCCCCAACCTCTTGAGGACTATCCAGATCTTAGCGGGTACTTGAATTTTTAAGCCTACGATTATAGCCCAAAAGGACTAAAATCAGTGTTCCAACTAATCTCTTCTTTGTTTCATTAGCACTTTTTATCTTTCTTTTTCTTTCTTTTGACTTAGTCTAGAACTAAGTTAATTCCTTAATCAGTTACTAAGGACTATCTCTTTTTTCTTTTCTTTTCAAATTGTGCTCCTTTTCAGCATTTTTAACTTCTCCCCTTTTTCTTTTCAAAATTTGATATGCCATCAAAATTTCCTCTCCTATCATATTTTTCTTCCTTTTCAAGAATTTTTGATTTTTTTTTGGTATTTTTGGAATATGGGATTTTTTGTATGCTTGCACTTTAATACCCCCTAAGCCTACGATTTGCAATGTCCTCTTTGTAAACGGAGGGTGTGAAACATTTTTGTGTTCATGAATTAGAACAGGATTATCGAGTGGGCGAACGGGTTGGGAATGACAGTTGCGAATGATTTCAAGCTCTGGCACGTGTACCAAAGGTGGGATCGACTATTCTAAAATCAAACTCAGGGTGCAAAAGAAGTGAAGTACAGAAGGATAATCAGAAGGATTTTGATTTTTTTGGAATGACGGGTTGCCTCCCGTTAAGCGCTAAATTCAACACCTTCAGGCGAACGGGATATGGTATGGAGAACGAGTGGTCAAATCATATGAGTTTTGTAGAACAAGCACCTTGATCAAAAGCTTAGTTGGTCCAACCAGGTGCATTGGAATTCGAAAGGGTATGGAAGTGTATAGCTAGGGTAAGTCGAATTAGCCTAATCAAAGTAGGGATCCTTAAATGAAAAAGAATCAGTGGTGGATGTAGGAACCCTACAGGAGTGATCAGAGAAGGATAGGGCATGATTTCTTGTCTGATCGATTTCCAAAACCTGATAAAAATTTGTAGGAAAATCATCTGCAACTAGCTCAGTAAGAGGGGAATCAGAATAGAAATTGAGCCATGTTGCTGGTCAGGGTTGAAAATGAGTTTGAGTAGGTTCTGTATATGTAGAGGAGGTGGAATCAATACGAATTGTGTGTGACGGCTCATCTAAGAAAGAATTAAAGGTGGGTTTATTTAGAGAGTCCTCATAGTAGCCATCAAACTCAAAGGTAAATACCTGAAGAGTGTTTATAAGATGAAAGAAATCAGAGTCAAGAAAAGATTCAAACTCTGGAATGTAGACACTCTTGGCAATTTCCATTTCTGATTCCTGCATATCAAAAAGAAATGGTTATATCTCAATGGAACCTGAATTTAAATCAATGATCTCAGGATTAGGGACCTCAGAGTTAGAGTCGAAGAATGGATCATGTGTGCTGAGGTCGTACATTGGCTCATAGTTGTCAGGAAACAATGGTTCTCCGAAATCATAGTAAGATTCGACATTGTCAGAGAAATTGTGAGAGTCAAGCTCTGAATTTGATTCGAGATCAGAGGTTCCACCACAGAATAAATCACAAGATGTAGACTCAGCAACCTAACTTGGGTCTAGCCTATTCATAGATTCCGAGCTTGAAAATGTCCCTATTGGGTCTGGGCTCAGGTTTTTGGCTTGTAGCGAAGACCCACTCAAAACCCTACTCTTCCAACTCCTCGATTTTTGTGTCGTAGATTGGCATGACTTTCAAAAAATCAATTTGTGTTTCTGAGGATGTTGGAGAGGTACATTTATCAAATAAAGGCCTAGAATCATAATCCAAATTCAAACTTTGATTTTCGTCATACGGCGCCTTGTAATTATCCCCAAGAAGATTCAGATCCAGATTCTACGCTAAGGATGTGGGTTGATTTACTAGAATCTAGGTCAGAATTGCATTCGAGGGTCACCTTATCAGAGTAAGGGGTGGGATTTACACCCTCGAGAGGTTCTGATTCAATTTCATTATTACAGGTGTCTAGGAATTCTAAGCTTGGAGTACCAGGGTTTTGGTTTTCTAGGGCTGGTTCAAAATCGTGTTCTCCTACAATTGGGACCTCCCAACCTATTTCAAGATCAGGCATATCATATTCCATCTAGGTTGGGAATCTATAACAACCTTGTGTCTCAAACCCAAAATTTGGGGAACCATGTTGATCCTCAATATTATTCCAAGATGTTTCATTAACTGTTTGGGGCATGTACCGGTATTTTTGATCGATAACTTGTTTCAACAATTTCATCATTTCTTCCCATTTTTCAAGATCATTTTGGTGTTTTTCCCAAAGTACAAAATTTGTCATGCATTGGAGATATTCAAAGTTATGCAATTTTTCTATCTCGATGTATCTTGTTATGAGAATATCCCGGGTTGATCAATTTGTTGCTTCTATTAATAATAATTCGGCATAGTTTATGATGAACGTTGTTGTCGTTGATACATTAACCTGAATGTCTTCAATTGGTTTTGAGGTTTTGTAATCAATCTCATAAAATCTAAGGGCATCCTCAACCATTCTATCTTTCATGGATCTTTGAGATTCAGGTTTCTTTAATGGTTTTCCTAAGTAGCCAGGCTGCATTTTTGAATTAGATGGTGGAATCAAGATGTAGAATGAAAATTCAAGTTTAGATCAAAATTGATTAGATCTGAAAAAGATTCCCTAAAAAATCTGTGTTTGTGCTCTAAATAGAAGGGATGAGGGACTAGATTGTGATATTGACCCAATCAAGGCACCCAAAGAGTTTGGATGACTATAGAGGTTCGGGGCGGATGATACCCCTTAGTCAAAAAGCTGTCCACCTGTGAATTACCGGGGCAGCCAGAGAGGGAGAGACCCGTGAAGACCCCTACAAGGTATCGCATCCCCACGGGTTACAGGGTTTCCCCCACCCGGCCTCTCTTATCACTGATGGTCTAGGTAGACCAAAATGGATAACTTGACATCTTAAGTCTACTAGTTTTATGTCCTAATTTGTGCCTTTGTTTTTACTTGAATTAGTAGTTTATTTGACTTGTGACCTAATTTAGAGGTTGGTTGGCCTACAATGTAGACCAATTTTACCTAACCTGCCCTAAAGATGGCAGAATGAACTCTAGGTCAAGACCTAGAAATCAGCCTGATTTGACTCCCAGGTTATTAGGTCCAAGGATTTTAAGGTTCAAGTGAATTTAGAGCTTGATTTTAAGGTTTTTCTTGATTATATCTTTTCAATCAAGGGCTTGGGTAGTACACAAATGCGGATGGGTTTGTTATCTTTTATGCCGGCAAATGTGAGCTAGCACTGCAAAACCCTAAAAATTGAAACCCTAATTGGTTCTATTTCTAAGTCCAATTAAAACAAATGTTCACTTTGGGCCTTTACACAAGAAATGTGTTTTCCCAATAGTGATTTAGAAATTAAGCATAGATTCTAAATAGGCACAAGAATTTGTTGGGGTAGGTGATTAGCCCATATTCGTGGGCTATTTAAGTATCTAAATGTCTAGACATTAAATTAATTTGAACATTTAGATAGCATACATGAGGATGTAAATAAATTAATTCATATTTTCAGCCTAATTGCATAATTCATTAATTGCATGCATTTAGAATTAACATAGAATTACATGCATTTGATTAGTTAATCAATTAGGTGAATTACTTGCATTGTTTTAATTTAACATAGAAGTTAAGGGTTTATGCATAAATAACCATAATATTTTATTCTTTTATTCTTTTTTCTCCTTTGCACAGGTAACTCCTCTAGCTTCCGCTCTGCCTCCTCCTCCTGTGCATCACATTCATGCTACGACATTTTGAATTTGAAATTAGTGTGATCGTGGCTACAAAAGGAGAAGGGAGAGCTATCGTTGGGAGGAGGCCACCACCCCTTGTCCGTCACTATGTTTAGAGGACCTTGCTCCTCTTCCATTCCATACCATTGGCCTCACCACGGCAGAACCACTCACCACCGTGGGCTTGTGGGGTGACAGCCCACACCGCCAAAGAGTCTCTGCAACTCTTCACCTCAGCCAGCAACTCATGCCAACCTCCAGCACACCCACCTTCAGTGCACACACCATCTGCCCATTGTGCTTTCATCTTCATCCAGCCCACTGCACCCTCAAATTAGCCAACGCACACCCTCACTTCATCATTGCAGCACCAGCCACCTGCACGCGCATGCCATCACCTCAGCCAGCACACACGCCAGCAGCTTCCCCCTACTCCATCAGACCCACCACACGTCTCCAGCCCAGCAATCCACCGCGCGCCCTCACTTCATCCTCTAGTGCACCCAACCAAGTGCCCCAACCACCGCACACCCACGTCTCCTCACCTTAGCGCCTGCACGCACTCGAGCCATCATTTGCAGTGCCCTCTGCAGCACCTGCAGTGGCGCCAAGAAGACCACCATGTTCACCTGTGCACCCTACAGATCCCACACCTCCACCCTCCCCCAATGCAGCACACGTGCACCTTGACCAGCAGCGCCTGTAACCGCCCAGCCACAAGTGCCCTCGCACCTAAGTGGCCTGCAGAGTGCCGATGTGCCCTCACGCCCACGCCTCTACGCACATGCAGCGCCCCCAGCACCCACGCGCGCCTTCACCAGCAAGCGCGGCTAGCAGCAGGCTCCTCCACCGCCGCCACTCCTCTCCTTTGGCAGGCCGGCTCCGGCCATCTGATGATGCACCGCTACCACCACCATGAAGTCCTCGTTTCAGCCGACCTCTTGTAGGAGTAACTCCTCGATTGAACCTCTCTCCCATGTGTAAGGAGGAGAGAGGTAAAATCCTCTGCTTTTATGTTAATTAATATTTACATTTGAATGCCATTGCCAGCAAAATCAATTTTAATTTATGATTATTTTATTATGGTGAAATTGTGACTTCATACTCTTACTTTCTGATAATTGTGTAGCTATTGTTATTCACATGATCTAACATTGGTTTTGGATTAAAATGTGCACAAATTTCCTCTAATGCATTCAATTGGAAATTACATAGAATCATCACATATTTATTGAATATTTTAGTGAGGAAAAATTGCACATCTATCCTTATATTTTTGAGTTATTGTGCATCTTCTTTCCATCGCATTTCATGTCAAATTTGACTATGGATTTCACACTTAATTGAATGAATACGAAATAATCGAGATTTTATTGCATCATTGCCTCCTTGTGGACACGACCCGCTCTTCTGCGAGCAGTTTAATTTTAATTTTAATTGTTGTTAAGCAGTTTTCCACCACTTTGATCCTGCAATGATAAATCATCTTAATACATTATTCAAAAGTGAAAACTGACTTATCAAATGGCGCCGTTGCTGGGGAGGAAACAGATGCAATAATTTCACCTGATTTCATTTCTGATTATTTCTAATTGCACAGTGTTCTGACCATTTATTATTTTTCTGTGAGAGGAATTTGTGCAAGGAATTTAAGAGAGGTGACAGGCACATCGGGGAGAAGACGTCGACCTTGAGCGACGCTTACACTCGGGGAAGACGAAGGAGACCTGGATTCTGCCTCTATAGGAGATTTTCCATTTCATAAGTTTAATTTCTATTTTCTAACCCTTGTAGTAATTGGGGTTGATTTTTGGGAGCTTGTTCCCTTTTCTTTAGATTTAGGTTTTTAATTTATTTTGTGGATTGTTTACCCTTTATTTGCTTGTGCATAAGTAGTTTAAAAAAAAAAATAAAAACAAAAACACAAGCTACCTGCCAGAAGCTGCCTGCCTTAGGTCGAATCATTTAGGTCTGTATGAGCAGCCTCTAGATTTATTTCTCTACATTCCGTGCATTCTCACATCGTTGATTGCTGGAAGCAAGGTATGCATTCTCTTACTTTGCATCCTATTCTTGATCACACATTGCATTTGGACTTAATTCGAAAATCACATAATTTGTCTTGAAAACAATTAACAAGTGGTCACATTTTCTGAAAAAAGGATTAATCAAAGGAGGAACATATAGAACCCAAGGAGTTGATTTGAGACATTGTACTACGGTTCAAAAAATCAAACTTTTACGGTGTATGCACACTTCTTTGCACCAAAGCACACATTTAGACACTCCTAGGTTTTTTAGATGTTAGGAAAGAACTCTCCTATCATTGGAAACCAAAGTGCTTGAAACTTAAGCTCAAAGGTTTTATAACTCTAAGGAGGTGGATACCCTATCATAGATTTTTGAGGGTAGCTAAGAAGCACCGCGAAAGCACAGCTTCAAAGGAAGGCTTAGACCTATTTGCATCCCTTGATCTTCCATCCTTGGAGTACTTTACCATTTGAACTTTAGGGTAGAGTACCTAACTTCCAATTAGGTCTTCAATAAGGCATTTCGTAGGTTGACAATAGGTGCATAATTGATTGGGCAACTTGCTTTGTCACCTACAATTTCAACTAAAGTGAAAAGTCTAAATTTGTAAAGACCGAACAAGTCCTTTTGAATTGTGATTGTAGTGCATGCTTGGTAGGCATTGTCTTAGGAGACAATTTGTGTTTGATCCTAAACCTGAAAGAATCTTAAGAAGAAACCTTCCAAGGGTAGAAATGGCCGGTCAAAGGAGCCTTAAGGAATATTTCATTCCAACCAATCAAGTTGGCCCTACACTACGTAGACCGAGAGGGGACAATCCTTATGAGATCAAAAGCAGTACCATATCCTTGCTGCTATCCTTTTATGGTACTGCTAGGGAAGACTTGATTGCACAGTAATCATAGGTCTTAATTGATCTAGATTAGGCTAGAACTTAGCATAAGTTAGGGAAATTCATGCACGCATAAGAATTATTTGCATCTTTACTACTTTACTTTAGCTATGCATAAAATAATGTTATAATGTGCTAATTAAGTGCATTATGTCGATTACAGGCAATAAGCTAATCAGGAGCTGGATCTGAAGCTGGATCAGGAATAATGGGAGTTGTAGCAGAGCCGAAGTAGAAGGCTTACTTTAGATATAGGAACAATAATGTAAGGGGGTTAAAAGTTTGCTATTCTATTAAGTAGGAATAAAACAGTAAAATGTGAAAAGCTTAGGTCCATCCTAGCCCTAGGATAACCTAGAGACTTCCCCAAGCTTAGCTACCCCTAGATTAGTTCACAACACCCTAAGAAGCCTTAAAACCCTAGTTCGAACCCTTATCTAGATGTCCAGATAAGTTATAGGATGTCCAGGACCCTTAGCCATCCCCCGCTCACTTCAAACCCACCTCTGCTGTGTTATTGGACGTCCAGACACTTTGTCAGATGTCCAATTTCTGCAGAATACCCATAACAAAACCCAAAATCCTTCCTGACTCTGATTGGACATCTAGAAAATAAATTTGGAATTTTGACTTTTGAGTATAAGACGTCTAATTCTATTATTAGACGCCTAATATTACTCTCCAATTCCTGTTTTCAGATTTAAGCCTTGATCTTGGACCTCTAGGTCCCTGAACCCAATTCCAACCCCATAGGAACCTAAACTAAGGTACCCTAACCCTAGTACATCACCTCTAGACCTCCCTAAGGACATAATTATGTCCTCACTAAACCTAATTGACTTTGATCATAGTCAATTCCATCAGCCTATTCAATTGGACTCATTGAGTCCAATTGAGCCCTGATCTCAGCACACATTGTCCAATTGGACTCAGTGAGAGTCCAATTGACCTAGACCTAAATTAATTGGGTTGTTTTACTCTCAATTAAGTTTCCACACACCCAATTAAACTTGTATTAAGTTTAATTATGCTTTACCTTAGTGAATTAGGGTTTATAACCTTAATTTGAGACATACCTTGACCTAAATCCACTAAAACCTAATCTAATCAACTTAGCCACCTAAGTTTCGACCCACACACACCCACACACACCATCCACACGAAAATACCTAGCCTAGAGTTCTCTAGAACTCTCTACCATGTGTGGTTGCCTTGGTTGCCAAAAATAGTAACCAAGAGCCATTCAATTTTTAGATCCACATTTGGTGGATCTAAAAACCACCATCCACCCTCTCTCTCTCACTCTCCCACGAGCTCCCACCCTAGGCCTCTCTAGAGAATTCCATAATTCTCTAGAGGGCTTCCCTTAGGTCTATAAAAAGACCCAATGGGTGGCCATTTGCACCCATTCACTTCCTTGGCATTCATTCCACCTAGGCTAGCCACTTCCATCTCCACTCCACCTCCACGAGTAGAGCACCACCATGGAGGCCACCATCTCCACACCAGGAAGTTGGATCAGCTCCCTAACCTCTCTCCAAGGGTCGGCCTAAGCTCCATTGGCCGCCCCTCCTTCTCTCAGCCACTCAAAGGCCATCGGAGACCACCTCCGAATGTCCTTCCTTCTGCTAGATTAGTAGCTTAGCTTTTCGTATATTTACTGCTTTTATTTACAGCTTAGTAGCATAGTCTTACTTCTTCCCCAATGATGCATGCGAAATCCTCCCATCAATTCTTGTATGCAATCATTTTCTGGTAGCTAGGTTTAATTTTCAAGCATTTATGTATAAGCTTTCCTCGAGATTTCCTTGTGAAACAACTCTCCCACTGAATGAATGAAAAATGGTTTTATATATTTATATTTGTCTCTATATGTTTGAAATCACCATGAGCTTATTCTTTTTGTGTGATTCAAGTTGCCTGTTTCTAATTCCTAATATTCTTACACCTAAGCTTGTCATACCTAAATACGTAATAATCACGAATCAACATGCGATTCTAAACAAAGTAGAGTAAGATCGATTTCAAAAGTAAAAGCAACGCCTCCAAGAGATGAATGACCGGGACTCAAGTCTCGTTATTTTTACAAAATAATATCTTTGTTGGATCGTATTTCGCAACTATACTATGATGCTTTTATCAAAAACGCGAGCTACGATTTTTTTACCAACAATATGGCACCGTTGTCGGGGAGGCAATGTCATTTTTCTTGATTTCGATCTATTAATCTATTATTGACCAATCTGCCTCTACTTTGTTTTTGATGTGCAGGACAACATGGAACAAAAATGGGATTTGCGCACACATCAAGCATGGCGAAGAAAAATCAGGTGCACATCATCTATCTTAGATTAGGTTTATTTTCTGAACCCTAGGATTAGATCTACTTTCTGCAATCTCTTTTGTGAAAAAAATTAAAAATTTCTCATTTTCATGAAAAAGAAAAAAAATCAAAAAGAAAAATTTCAAAAAAAATCTAGATTAGGTTTCCTCTCGAATCTAGGTTAGTTTTTTTTTTTAAAAAAGAAAGATATTTTCTTTGAATTTTTTAAAAAAAATTATTTTTGAAAAAAAAAATGTGCAAAAGATTTGAAAAAAAAGAAAAAAGCATTTTTGGTGGAAAGCTTAGATTTCAATTCAAACCTATTTAAAAGCTTTTCCACCATCTTATGATTTTCGGCCAGATTTCAAATCTAAATAAAAAATTCGATTGCTGAAAAATTCGTTAGCAAAAAATTCTAAAATTCTGGCTAAATCTTCATTATCAAATCATCTTTCAAATGCCACCGTCAATTTTAAAAAATTCCAAGCATAAAATTTTTTAAAATTCACGAAGTGCACAAGGGTCAAACTGACCCAGATTCAAAATTTTTCAAATTTCAAAAAGCGATTCCAAGCAATCCGTGAATCTGTTTTGACTAAAAATGGTGGGTTTTGAAATCTAATCTCATTAGCTTTATTTTCCATATTTTTCCCAAATTTTTGAAGGTCATTTGATACTGTTTCAAAGCAAAAAATGTTCAGGGGTCAAAGTTTCAGATCTGACCCCTTGAATTTCAAAATTTTCTAAAAATTTAGTTGAAGTAGAAAAATTCCAAAAAAATATTCTCTGAAAAACTAATTGAAATAGGAATTACTTGAAAAATTTCAAATTAATTGGATCCCAATTATTATCAGAGAATCAACATTACTTTTGTGGACTGCTGAAACAGAGAAAAATCCTAAAAGTGCATGCAACTTAGGTTGAACCTTTAGAGTCACAACTAGAGACCACACTTTTGGCTAACCTAGAATTAATCAAGTCTAGTTAGCCGGTGTGCTTGGTCACCTTGTGGGCCACTCACCACAAATCCGACTGAAGAAAACTGGTTAAAAACTAATTTTAAAACACGAAATCAACCCGAGTTCATTATTGTATGACTGGGTGTTTTTAACCTCTCTTGCCAAACCTATTGACTAAGTCTACGGGGTAGTGTCAAATGACCGCGGCTCGGGGGTCAACGGAACCGAAGGCGTAAGCCAAAGGAAGAACCTTCCTCTTAGTCCCCTCGTAACCAGACTGGCTGGGTTAGCTTGAGAGGCAGGATTCACTTTCAGTCGGTTGTACAACGAACTTATCTTCAGGAATTCAAATCCATAACGAAAAATCTAGTCACCTGATCTATAAGAACCATTTAATTGACAGGGCCTTAGCCTTGTCCTGCTTGGCTACACCAACCTAGGGGTTGGGTGGTGTATGCGACTGATTGGACCTTGGGAGTCGCTCCTAAGGAGGTGAGTCACTTCTATCTGCTTAGCCGCGATGGCTAACACTGGATCTGGACCTAATCAGGATCCAGAAAAGCTGGACCCATGAGCTTATCTGAGAGCCCGAGTCACTGAATCAGCTCAACCTTGGGATCAGAACCCACGGTAGCGAAGATGACTTTTTGCTTCGCCTGATCCTTCTCCTTGGGTTACCGAAATGGTTAACCCATATCCTAACCCTGGATATTATGACCCATACCAGTCGGTCCCTCAAAGGACCGCATCTTATAACCCAAGATATGGATTTCATACTCTTGCTTCTCACGCATGTAATATGGGTAGACCTATTCACCCCCTAGAACCCCTAAAGAGCTACCGGTGCATATGCGGTCGCATTACAGAATACAAAGAGCTATAGCGAGTGCTAAGGAAAAGGCTGCATCCTATCTACACGAAATCTAGGCTATCATTGAGTCGAACCAAAGACAAAGCTGGATTCCGCATTAACAAGCTGTGATGGAGCTTCTTCGGGAAACAGCAGAGATAACAAGGCTAATGAGACAAAATCGGGAAACTCAAGAACTACTACTTTTGAGATATCAAGTGGAAAATAGCCTTGAAGACCTTGAGGAATCCGAAACGATTACGCCGGAAGGACACACAAAAGATTCTTGGGAGAAGATACTAGAAGATCACTCAAGGGAAAAAGAATGTAGTGTGGATATGAGACAGGAGCAGGAAGTATGCCGAATGGGTTCATCTGAAATTGAGAAGGAAAGGACTGATATCTCCAGGACTAAGCCACAATCAGATTATCCTGAATCCTGGGAGACACCTCTCAGGTTAGATAACCCAATAAGACAAGGGAAGCAGATCCAATTGAGGATATGAATCTTGAGGCAAACATTACATGCAACACTACTGATCAGCCTAAGCCACTTCCCATTGTAGGTGAACCTGTGCTAGAGCCAACACCTTCTAATCTGCAGTCTTCTTCTTCCACCTACACCCCTAATTCGGATGCTAGAGATTCTGAGACGACACTTCCTATCCCTGATCCTGACATCCGAAAGCCAGAAGTAGCTATGGATAACTTGAATGAAGAAATAAATATGCTACCCGAGGTAGGAATTACTGAGGAGCCCAATGCATATGAGGGTGAAGCTTTGAGCAGAATGAGCTGGGGACGCACCTATCATCTTAGTCAATCTAATAGATTGCTCGACTCCGATCCTGAAGAGATAGCCTCGGATGAATTATAGATGAATACTGATGAGGACGAAGTAATTTTTTATGAGGATTTTAGTGACCTCCTCACAGATCTTCTACTTTCACGGATACCCCCATATGACCCAAAGCCTGGAGAGGGCATGATCTTTGATGTCAATTATCATTATGAGGATCCCTATGACTCAGATTCTAGTTTTGAGATACATTTTGATCTACTCCCTCAGCAACTTCCTACTGAATTGTGGGACATGATAAATCAGCTCAATCAACATCATGATCCCCCCTCTAATTATCCTCTATTTTCCACCACCACTCCACACTCTCTTATAGCTAGACTCTTTGGAGTAGGGGCGCACAATCAGTTGGTTCACATCTCCGGACCACTGATTCTGGGAGAATACGAGCATATCTTTCCCTTAATCTTAGCCAGCTCCTATGCTAGAAATGACACATCTGATTGAGTTTTCTCCCAGTTGGAGGCGTTAAACTCAGCACGTATAAATACCATTCAGTCCACATTCCACCATCATCTATACATAACCATTTTTATACATAGCATATTTTTGCTTTAGCATATGTCCCCTTTGTATATTGCAAGTTAACAGCTTGGCCGGAGCTGAATATAATTTCAGGAGCAATTACAGGTGACTTCTACCCACTCATCCTCTGTCAGATTTATTTTCTTTTATATTCATGCATGAGGACATGCAAGAACTTAGGCATGGGGAGGTAGATACAACAAAATTGAAAAATTTTTTTTGCCAACACTTAGGAAAACCTCGAAGCTACATGTAAAACATACTTTAGGACCTTAAATAGGAGAACAACCGACTCCAACTCCAATGCTTGCATTGGAGCTAGAAATCATTCGCAACAGCCACTTTCGACTCACCCGCTCACCTTTTGTTCTAAATTTAGGGTCAAGCTGATTGTAACATGATACGGGAAATTCATGAAGTACAAATTATGCGAGGTTACATGTCTATAGCATATATACATATTGCATTCATGAATAAGATTATTTGATTATGAGAATGTATTAGGGACTTTATCCTTTAGTTGATTCCTGTAATCTGGAATCCAATACAACTTTTCACACACACGTAGAATTTGCAATGGATTCATAATGAAGGCTGATAAACATCTTCAGTCTATCAAGAAGAGGCAGTGCTTCTTTTCCTAAACCCTTCGACAGTGTTTTAGGAGTCAGGTAGATTTTCCTCTAAAAATCCACCAAATAGTGTGAGATGAGAGTAAAGTGTACTGGTGCTCTAAGATTAGTGCGAGGAATCTAGAATCTTACATAATTAGGTGATGATGCTCTGAGATGAGACATAGTTTTTGCTCTCGGTTCCTGCGTATGCATTCTGTGCGAAATTGTGAGAACCACCGAAAAAGGCAAATACGGGGAGAGTGAGTTTTCATAAAACTAGGGCTAAGGTGGATGGTTACGACCATTCTTTACTGAATCCTCGGCTGAAGGAGGGTATTGATGTCAAGGTCAGAAATACACCGTCCTATCCGTCTTTCCCGGTGCCGTGAGTAGGCACTTCCACCAAATAAGCCACCCAGTGTCTCTTGAGTACTACCAATCCCTGATAATGCCTCCTCAATAAAGTTCATGGATGTATGCTAGTTGTGTGATGTTGAAAAAGAAAAAAAAAAGAAAAAAAAGAAAAAAAAGAAGAAAAAAAAAGAAAAAAAGAAGTAAAGAATGAATATTTAGTGTTTATTTCATCGAGGCAATACCACTAAATAAAATTGAGCTCCAGCAAATATGGCCTTAACCTATTTTTCTTGTGTTTCTGACCGCCCAAATACTGGCTGAGGAATTTCAACTTAGTGCTAGGGTTATGAGAACTCAATTAAATTGTTAATGCCTAGTGAGACCACCAAATACAGAATATACGTGTGAATCTGGTGAGGTTGTGAGCACTAAGAAAAAGAGTAAGAGAGAATGAATACAAAGGAATCAAAGAGAGCATAGTTTTTCTCGTCTTTCTCTGAGTTGAGTTACTTAGTAATCCGGGAATCTGGACTTTGTAGTACTAGTCTCTATGTAGCACCGTGTGAGAATGAGCCACCAAATATATAATCCTTTCTCTCAGAGATTCTCTACCTAAGCCCAAAGTCGGGGTGAAATTCATAGAATATCTTGAATACCCCGAGGGAAGAAGTCTACCTATCCTGCTAGAATTTTTACTAGGGGTCAACTACAGGCTTTAGAGGTATATTAGTTTTCACTCGAATCCGTTGCAAAAGCTACATAGCCGCACCTTCACGATTGTTTGGATTTCTAGAGCATAGGATGAAAACAAAAAGGAGAAAAATCTCTACGCATACACTTGATAAAATAATAAGTCCCTTAGGGACCCTTCCTATAAATAATTTAGTCTTGCATTTGCTAGGGACTAGCAAGATTTAGGCATGGGGGTATGATTGCACAGAAATCATAGGTCTTAATTGACCTAGATTAGGCTAGAACTTAGCATAAGTTAGGAAAATTCATGCATGCATAAGCATTATCTGCATCTTTATTACTTTACTTTAGCTATGCATAAAATAATGCTATAATGTGCAGATTAAGTGAATTATGTCGATTGCAGGCAATAAGCAGATCAGGAGATGGATCTGAAGTTGGATCAGGAATAACGGGAGTTGTAGCAGAGCTGGAGTAGAAGGCTTACTTTAGATATAGGAACAATAATGTAAGGAGGTTAAAAGTTTGTTATTCTATTAAGTAGGAATAAAGCAGTAAAATGTGAAAAGCTTAGGTCCATCCTAGCCCTAGGATAACCTAGAGAATTCCCCAAGCCTTAGCCACCCTTAGATTAGGTCACAACACCCTAGGAAGCCTTAAAACCCTAATTCCAACCCTTATCTAGATGTCCAGGTAAGTCATAGGACGTCCAGGACCCTTAGCCATCTCCCACACACTTCAAACCAACTTCTGCAGTGTTATTGGACGTCCAGACACTTTGTCAGACATCCAATTTCTATAGAATACCCAAAACAGAACCCAAAATCCTTCCTGACTCTGATTGGACGTCCAGACAACAAGTCTGGACCTCTGATTTTTTAGTATAAGACATCTGATTCTATTATTAGACGTCTGATACTACTCTCCAATTCCTATTTTGAGATTTAAGCCTTGATCTTGGATCTCTAGGTCCCTGAACCCATTTCCAACCCCATAGGAACCTAAATTAAGGTGCCCTAACCCTAGTACATCACCTCTAGACCTCCCTAAGGACCTAATTTGGTCCTCACTGAACCTAATTGACTTTGATCTTAGTCAATTCCATCAGCCTTTCAATTGGACTCATTGAGTCCAATTGAGCCCTGATCTCAGCACACATTGTCCAATTGGACTCAGTGAGAATCCAATTGACCTAGACCTAAATTAATTGAGTTGTTTTACTCTCAATTAAGTTTCCACACACCCAATTAAACTTGTATTAAGTTTAATTGCACTTTACCTTAGTGAATTAGGGTTTATAACCCTAATTTGAGAAATACCTTGACCTAAACCCACTAGAACCTAACCTAATCAACCTAGCCACCTAAGTTTCGACCCACACACACCCACACACACCATCCACATGAAAATACCTAGCCTAGAGCTCTCTAGAACTCTCTACCATGTGTGGCTGCCTTGGTTGCCAAAAATAGCAACCAAGAGCCATTCAATTTTTAGATCCACATTTGGTGGATCTAAAAACCACCATCCACCCTCTCTCTCTCACTCTCCCACGAGCTCCCACCATAGGCCTCTCTGGAGAATTCCATAATTCTCTAGAGAGCTTCCCTTAGGTCTATAAAAAGACCCAATGGGTGGCCATTTGCACCCATTCACTTCCTTGGCATTCATTCCACCTAGGCTAGCCACTTCCATCTCCACTCCACCTACACGAGTAGAGCACCACCATGGAGGCCACCATCTCCATGCTAGGAAGCTCGATCAGCTCCCCAACCTCTCTCCAAGGGTTGGCCTAAGCTCCATTGGCCACCCCTCCTTCTTCTCTCAGCCACTCAAAGGCCATTGGAGACCACCTCCGAATGTCCTTCCTTCTGTTAGATTAGTAGCTTAGCTTTTCGTATATTTAATGCTTTTATTTGCTGCTTAGTAGTATAGTCTTACTTCTTCCACAATGATGCATGCGAAATCCCCCCATCGATTCTTGTTTGCAATCATTTTCTAGTAGCTAGGTTTAATTTTCAAGCATTTATGTATAAGCTTTCCTCGAGATTTCCTTGTGAAACAACTCTCCCGCTGAATGAATGAAAAATGCTTTTATATATATATTTGTCTCTATATGTTTGAAATCACCATGAGCTTAATAATTGTCATTCTTTTTGTGTGATTCAGTGTTTCCAATTCCAAATATTCTTGCAACTAAGCATTTCATACCTGAATACGTAATAATCATGAATCGACATGCGATTCTAAACAAAGTAGAGTAAGATCGATTTCAAAAGTAAAAGCAATGCCTCCCAGAGACGAGCGACCGAGACTCAAGTCTCGTTATTTTTACAAAACAATATCTTTGTTGGATCGTATTTCGCAACTAAACTACGACGCTTTTATCAAAAATGCAAGCTACAATTTTTCACCAACAAGACCCTTATAGGCATATAGAGGAATTCACCGAGGTTTGTTCCACGGTGAAGTAGTAGGGCGTTACTGATGACAATCAAATGCGGGCCCTCTTTCCCTTCTCCCTTAAGGACAAAGCCAAGTATTGGTATCACACCCTTGATGATATTAACACTTTGGATGCCCCTAAGAAGGAGTTTTTGAAGAAGTACTTCCCCATGAGCAAAACCAATCACTTTAGGTGGGAAATTATGAGTTTTGTTCAAAAGGATGAGGAAGCTTTCCATGTTGCGTGGGAGCACTTTAATGACTTGCTGAGACTTTGCCCAAATCACTAGGTGCCTAAATGGCAACTGGTTGAAAGGTTCTACACCGGACTTACTGATTTGCATAGGCAAACTGTGGATGGTGCCTGTGCAGGAACCTTTCTATCTAAGACTGAGGATGAAGCTTGGAACCTTTTTGATACTTTGAGTGAGAATTCTATTCACTTGAATTCTGCCTACATGGATAGAAAGACCACTCTCATGCAAAGAAAGTTGGAGGTGAATGAGGCAAGGGACACCTAGAATTTAACCTATCAGATTCAATTATTGAATCAAAACATGGAAAGGCTCATGTCGAACCCGAGTCCATTCGTATCTAACACCTCCACATCCCAAGCTTTCAAATGCTCAATTTGCCAAGGCAATACACATGCCACTATGGATTGCCACTTGGCCTCCCAATTCTTTGAGCTTGTACAAGCAAATCTGAATGCCGCTCAAGGGTTCTATCCTAGACGTCGTAATGACCCTTTATCCAACACTTATAATGAGGGATGGAGGAACCACCCAAACTTTTCATGGAGACAAGGAAATGTCTCAAATTCAGGGAATTATAAACTATAATCCTTTCAAAACCATCAAATGAACCAACCTCATACCTTTTCCCAACCTAAGACCTCTGAGATGGATGAATTGAAGGCAATGTTGAAAACTATGCAAGAAAGTCAAAGTGCCATTATCCAACCTCATGACAAGGCTATACATGAGATGAAATAACAAATAGGACACCTTGTTGAGGCCGTTAGACAAAGGGAAACTGGGAAGCTCTCCAGTGCTGCTGAGGAGAATTCTAAAGGAAAAGGGATTGTCTTTAGGGAGCATGCTCAGGCAGTGACTATTCTGAGGAGTGGGAAATAAATTTCCAAACCCAATGCTCCTATAATCTCACTCCCTAAAAAAGCAACCACCTCGACTTTCACTCCCACCGGAGAAGACTTGCCCAAATCTTCTCTAGTTGAAATCACCTCACCGAAAGAAGTTGCCCCCGTCCACCCCTTACTCGACATGACAACCCTTCCACCTAGAGATCGAGAGTGCCCTTTCCAGAGTGCTTATCCACCTCTAGGCAGACTTCTGCTGGTTCATGAAAGCGTCGGCGTTCAGTTATATCGTTGTAGTAAAGCTGGTTGTTACCAACGTTTCATATAAAATTTTTTTACTCGGAAAAAATAAAAGAGTTCCCGAGGTCGAACTCAGGGAGCAAGTTGTATTCTAGAGATATACAAGTTCTATTACAAAAATAAAGAGAGAGAGAGAGAGATGAAAATTTGGCTTCTTCTTCTTTTCTTCTTTCTTCCTCTTTGTCTTTGGTTCTTCCTGTTCTTCTTCTTCTTCTTCTTCTTCTTCTTCTGCTTTCTTCAGATCTTCCCCTCGTGCTCTTCTTCTTCTGTTCTTCCTTGTTTCTTTTCTTTCTTTTTCTTCAGATCGTCTTCTTCTTTTCTTGCTTCTTGCTTCTCTTCATTCCTTCTTCTTCTTTGTCTTCACCTGCCTTGACCTCTCTTTTTCTTCTTTCGCGATGGCCGTTGCTCTTCCTTCTTCTTCAGCCTGTCTTCTTTCCTGCTCTGGCTGCTGACCTTCCGTCGTCTGCCCCGGTGCTGAGACGACTTAACGATGCCTTCGCTACAGTGCAGCAGCTCCTTCTTCTTCAGCGGGTCTGCTTCTTCTTCTTTGGCCTGCACACTTCAGAGTTTTTTCGTCAAGAGGCAAAAACCTACTCTACCCCCCTCCCCCGCGTATCTCTCTCTCTGAAATCACTCTTCGGAAGCTCTCCCAGAGCGCTACCGGGTAATCGGGTTCGGGTCAGGCCCGGGTCCAGGCCCACCGGCGTGCGTGGTGGGCGAGGAGTGCAGGTCAGTCTAATCGGGTCGGGCCAGGTCCGCGGAGCGTGGTCACGGACGAGGCCGAGTCGGGTCGGGTCGGGTGAGAGGGACCTCACCCCGTGGTAACTGAGGCAAACAGATGGTGGCACTTTTGCAATTTATGTGGGTGTGTGGCTTCAGAAACTCCCGAGGTGGGACTATCCGCGCACCCCATTTCTCTCACGCCTGCAGCAGGGATGGTGCTTCCAATTGCAACAGCTGTTGAGGCGCGCAACTCCAATTGAGGGCCAGGGTGTGTGCGCAAGACTCTTTCGCGCTGGCCGTGGCTCTTCAACCTGGGATATCTAGGCTTGGAGCAACCTCGAGCAAGCTTCGAGCTTCCTCGCCAATGGCGGTCAAGGCCTGGAACCTGAAATCAATAGAACGGCCTCTCGGCCAAATCAGACAGGCGGGGGACCTTCGCCGTGGCACGGCGAAGGTGGTCAGGGGGTCTGCAGGGGGCGAGATGGAGCTATCAGGTCATCCTAGGTCAAACTGTGAGCGAGGGAGTGGGTGTGTTCGGTGGGTCTGCAGAGGGTGTTTGGTGGGAAGTGGAGGGGCGGAAGAGGATCAGGGTGAGGAGGCGGAGGTTCTGCGGTGGTCGGCGAGCCGTGTGGGTCGCTGAGGTGATGGGAGCGGCTCGCCGGAGGGTGGTCGGAGGCGGAGAGGATGAGGGTGAGCAGGGTCGGTAGAGGGCTTAATTGACTAAATCGAAAGCGGGGAAAGAAAGAGGAGGAGAAGGGGAGTAGGTCTAACTTAACTGCAGGGACGAAGGGGGAGGAACAGGGCGACAGTCGTATCGACTGTCGCCGGAGAAGACGATGCTCAGGGAGAGGGGCGGCGGCGAGCAGAGGGCTGGAGAGGCGCCAGCTGGGTGCGGCGTGGCGCGGAAAGAGCAGGGGAGGAGGTCTCTGCTGCTGGTATTGCGGCAGAGCGAAGAGGTGGAGGGGGAGGAAGTCGCCGGAGCTGGTGAGCGTCTGCCGGAGGAAGAAGAGAAGAAAGCTGGGGGTTTTCTCCGTCAGATCCAGGCTGCTTTGGTCGGTGGAGCGGCGGGGGGTATTTATAGGGTTGAAGCAGGGAGGAAGGCGGAGGGAGATGACGTGTCTCCCTCGCCGGAGAATGGTCGGAATACGAACCCATACCGTCCGTGCGTTCGCACGGCCGGTATGGTGGCCTACAATGACCATGGGGGTGCTCCTGCGACGGCTGACGACGCAGGGCACCCCCGGTATACATGCCAGGTCCTCCACCTCACCCTGCGCGGCGCCATGCTCCGCGCAAGGTCGCCGGAGCATGGTGCTGGCAGGGTTTTGCAGGAGGGACCTGTTTGCAAAGAACGAAGGAGAGTTAGGGGCCTAAATGCGAGGGTTCAAAAATTGAGGGCCAAAGAGTAAATATATGAGGACCAAAGTGTAAAGTCGGTCAAGGAGGTTTCTTCTTAGGCTCAAGTTTTTATACATGACTAATTAGAACCTAAGGAATCTGATGGTAAATTTCATTTTCATATTAAACCTTGTTTGACCGGTCAATTTGCGTAAAGACCCAAATTAAGTTATTAATTGGGCATGGTTCTCAATGTAGGTCAAAATGGGTTCTAAAGGCCAAATTGAAGGTTCTAAACCCTAGAGATTATTTTTCTATGAATTTTAGAGGGTTTATTCTATTTTTACTTTGCCTCGAACCTTGTGAATTGAAGTGGGTTGTTTTAGGGTTACAGATTATCATTTGGTTCCTTGGAAGTGCTGTAGCCCTTGCTAGATCATCTCATCCCACTTTTATTCTTATTAAGCTGTTTTAACCTGTGTTTGGGCCCTGAATTACCCTGTATGCAGATTATACTGGTAAAATTGCACTTTTACCCCTTATGACTGGTTTTCTTCTCAAACTCAGAATTCTCTGAGTTAAGCCTTTCCTTGAGATATGTAGGAGCTTTTATCCTTTGTATTGGGTCAAAAAGAGCTAGTTATGGCTTATGATGAGGTTCTCATCATACCCCCATGCCTAGCTTTTGCTAGTCCCTTAGCAAAAAACTTAAGGTTTCAACCCTTGTTCTAGACCATGAAGTTTTCAATGGTTTTGGATAAGTGCCTTTTTATTTGAGCATAGATTAGGTTAGAATGCTGACCATAGGCCTAAAAGATACTCTAGTACCAATCAAGATCCAAATCTGTCTAGCCTTAGCCTCAGTCTTTTAGCAAAGGTTTTTAAGGCCCGCAAGAACTAACCTAAGGTTTATTGGACTTCGTGGTTAAAGCACCCGTGCTTGAAATGATTTTAGCCCTGGCCCAGTTCGCAGTGCGTTTTGTAAGAGAGAGATAGAAAGTTTTTTCTGTTTGGAGAGTTTTCTCTCTCTTTTTCTTTTTAGTTCTAGCCTGGGATTAGCTTTTCAACACGGTCTGTATCAGATTCCTTGCTCCCATCATCAATCCTCAAGGGTTCCTGGCGATCGATGCTTCGAGATAGCACCGCCCATGGCAACCCCCGGAACCCTGGCTATTGAGATTTCGAGATAATCCCATCCATGGTATTCCGTGGCCGAATCCAGACCCTGGCAATTGACACTTCAAGATAATGCCATCCATGGAATCTGAACCAGCAGAGTGCTTACATGCCCCCCGTAGGATATGTAAATATCCTAAGAGACAAGCACCGAGGAGATGATATTTTGTTACGCATCTTCGAGGGGATTTTCCGCCTCTCCGCGCTGGGAACTCGTCCAAATCAACTTGTGTTGATCGGCCATTCCTATTCTAGGTGTTCTTTTCAGATTTTTGCGACGCTTCTGCGTGATTCTGATTTTTACGCTTACTGAACCAGGCTGTGTGTGAGATTAGGGTGCTTAGGTTACTGAGTCCCGTAAACCAAAAATTAGTTAACGAGGCCGAATACTTCCTAAGCCTTAGACCTAATACTTCAGCTTTTCATTTTCCTCAACCTCTTGAGGAGTGTCCAGATCTTAATGAGTACTAAGAGTCTATTCAAGAATGCCTAAGGTTTGCATTCTTACTAATCTCATTGTGCACTTTTCAGTTATTTTCTTGAATGAGGTCTAGAACTTAGGTTAATTCCTTAGTTCCTTACTAATGACTATCAACTTTTCTTATAATTTTGTGCTCCTTTTTCATTTTGTTTCTTTTCTCCTTCACAAAATTTTCCTTCTCCTCTTTTCCTCTTATTCTTTTTCGAAAAATTTTTTTTAATTTTTATGGTATTTTTGGCATATGTGAATTTTTTTGTTTGAAACCTTTTCTTACAAGTTTTTGCACTTTCCTACCCCCCCATGCCTAAGATTTGCAATGTCCTCATTGTAACCTAGGGGGTCTTAGTTCAGGGTGAACTTCGAGTGCTGAAAGGTGTCAGAACAAGTTTCAGGTTTTCAAAGAGAATGACGGGCTGCCTCCCGTTAAGCGCTGAGTTTTACGCCATCGGCTGGGCGCAATAAGCTCAAGGGGAAAGGAGGATATGAGATGCCTCAGCCAAATCAGTAGAAGTTACATCAATGAACGGCTTGAGTCTTTGACCATTCACGATGAAAGGTTCAGAATCGTGGCTGAGTGGACTGATTTCGATTGCTCCATTTCCAAAAACCTGTCGGACCAAATATGGTCCGACCCACTTAGATCTCAGTTTTCCTGGGAAGAGTTTGAGTCGGGCATCAAAGAGTAGGACCTTTTGACCAGGATGAAAGATCTTTCTCGAGATGTGTTTGTCGTGGAAGGCTTTAACCCGCTCCTTGTAGATTTGCGAGTTCTCGTACGCGTCTATGCGCAATTCATCGATCTCGCTGATTTGGAGTTTTCTGTGGGTCCCAGCCTTGGAAAGATCTAGATTACAGTTCCGTACTGCCCAATAGGATTTATGCTCCAGTTCGACGGGAAGGTGGCATGCCTTTCCGTACACCAATCTAAAGGGAGACATGCCCAATTGGGTCTTGTGGGCGGTCCTATAGGCCCACAATGCTTCCGGAAGTCGGGACGACCAGTCCTTCCTGTCAGGTCGAACAGTGACCTGCAGGATTTTCTTGATCTCCCGATTCGACAGCTCAGCTAGACCATTAGTTTGGGGGCGGTAAGGAGTAGAGATTCGGTGAGACACCCCGTATTTGGTCATCAGTGACCTAAACTGAGCATTTGTGAAATGGGTCCCCCCATCAGAGATTATTGCACGAGGAATCCCGAACCTTGAGAAAATGTGTTGATGAATGAATTTGAGAACGATTTTGTGATCACAGGTTCGGGTCGGTATGGCTTCGATCCATTTGGACACGTAGTCCACAGCCAACAGAATGTATTCGAAACCATCCGAAACAGGAAAGGGGCCCATAAAATCAATCCCCCAAACATCAAAGATTTCGCATACTAGAATCGGTTGCATAGGCATCATGTCGCGATGGCTCATGTTGCCCAAAGTCTGGCAACGACTGCATGCCTTGCAATGACTGTATGCGTCTTTGAACAGTGTGGGCCAGTAGAAGCCGCACTGGAGGACTTTTGATGCGGTTTTATGCCCGGCAAAATGGCCACCGCATGCCTGGTCATGGCAGAAAGAGAGGATATTGTTGACTTCCCCTTCCGGGACACATCTCCGGATGATCTGATCGGCACCTATGCGGAAGAGGTACGGGTCCTCCCAAATGTAATACTTGGCATCGGAGCGTAATTTGTCTTTCTTGGCCTTCGGCCAATCGGACGGGGTTTGATGAGATGCCAAGTAATTTACAATATTAGCAAACCATGGAAGGCTAGTACCAATAGTCAGCAGGTGCTCATCGGGAAAATGCTCAGTGATGGGTCCGGAAGGGTCTATCATTTCAGAAGGAAGACGGGACAAGTGATCAGCTACCACGTTTTGTTTTCCCGCTTTATCGCGAATCTCGAGGTCAAATTCTTGCAACAGCAAGATCCATCGGATCAATCGAGGTTTCGCGTCCTTCTTTGCAAGGAGATGCCTCACAGCCGTGTGATCCGAGTATATGATGACATGGGAACCCAGAAGGTACGATCTGAACTTCTCTAGGGCAAATACTACAGCTAGCAGCTCTTTCTCAGTAACTGTATAGTTACGCTGAGCCTCATCGAGTGTTTTGCTGGCGTAGTAAATGACCACAGGTTTCTTGTCATTTTTCTGCCCCAAAACCGCTCCTACAGCGAAGTCGGATGCATCACACATGATCTCAAAGGGTTGAGACCAATCAGGGGACTGTAGGATCGGGGCTTGGGTGACTCGGTCACGCAGGATTTCAAATGCTTGAGTGCATTCCTTGGAGATTTCGAAGGGAACATCCTTGGAGAGAAGAGTGGTCAGGGGGCGTGCGATTTTTGAAAAATCAGGGATAAATCGCCGATAAAAACCGACATGCCCTAAAAAGGAGCGGATGTCCCTGATCGAGCTAGGCATAGGAAGGCGAGAAATCAGATTAACCTTAGCTCGATCCACTTGGATACCTTTCTCCGAAATTGAGTGTCCCAGGACAATTCCCTCAGGCACCATGAAATGGCTCTTTTCCCAGGAAAGAACCAAATTCACGTCGATGCACCGCCTGAGTATCTGGACCAAGTGTTGGAGGCAATCGTCGAATGATGCTCCGAAAACTGAAAAGTCATCCATGAAGACTTCCAGATAATCACCTACCATATCTGAGAATATGGCAAGCATGCATCGCTGAAAAGTAGCGGGTGCATTGCAAAGACCGAAAGGCATCCTTCGGAAAGCGTATGTTCCGAAGGGGCAAGTGAATGTGGTCTTTTCTTGGTCCTCAGGATGGATTGCCACCTGGTTATAACCGGAGTACCCGTCAAGAAAGCAGAAGAACCTATTTCCCGCTAGTTTTTCGAGAATTTGATCAATGAAGGGTAGTGGGAAATGATCCTTCTTCGTGGAGGAATTGAGTCGACGGTAATCTATACAGACTCTCCACGAGTTGGCTAATCGGGTAGGAATGATTTCTCCGGTCTCAGTCGTTATAGTGGTGAGTCCTGCCTTCTTAGGCACGACCTGAATTGGGCTCACCCAACGACTATCGGAGATCGGGTAGATGATCCCGGCATCTAACCACTTGATGATCTCCTTTTTCACGACCTCCTGCAGATTGGGGTTTAAGCGTCTCTGCATTTCACGAGAAGGTCGTGTGCCCTCTTCTGAATAGATATGATGAGTACAATAAGAGGGACTTATTCCAGTCAAATCATCGAGGGTCCATCCGATGGCTCTGCGATGTTGCTGGAGGACAACAATCAGACGGGATTCCTGTTCAGGATTGAGGTTGGAATTGATGATCACAGGAAGGGTCTGATTAGAACCCAAAAAGATGTATTTCAAATGAGCAGGAAGGGGTTTCAGTTCAAGGATGGGGTTTTCAGCAGCAGCGGGTGGTTCAGTATAGATGTGAGGTTCAAGGGTGGGAGTTACTGGGTTTACATCTGGATTTGACTCCTCTATTTCCGGGTCAAGATCCTTCTGTGGTTGATGAGGCATACTCAAGTCATTCTGGGGGTGTGATTCATCAACCAAAGTCTTGATGTCACAAATTTTCTCGATGACGCCGCAATTAATTCCTTGTTGGGCCTTAAATATATCAATTTTCAGTGTTTGATCTCCAAACTTAAGCTCTATTTGGCCCTCCTCACAGCTGATGTTGGCTCTAGCAGTAGCCAAGAAAGGTCTCCCTAGAATGATTGGTGTATCCCTAGGGTTCTCAGGTGCATCCATGTCTAAGACTATAAAGTCCACTGGAAAATAGAAATCCCGCACTCTTACGATAACATCCTCGAGAATCCCTTTTGGTGACTTTATAGATCGATCTGCTAATTGTAATGTCACCTCAGTTGGTTTCAGCTCAGATTCTTCCAGATGGTCAAGTAAGGATGTGGGTATCAGATTTATAGATGCTCCCAAGTCTAACAATGCTCTATCAAATTGGGTACCACCTATCTTACAGGAGATCAGGGGAGTTCCAGGATCTTTTGCCTTGGGTGGGAGTCTACTAAGGATTACAGAGCTGGCTTGCTCTGACAGAACAATTGGGCTCCCTCCCTTGGTTCGCGGCTTACGCTGGGGTGTACATATATTCTTTAGAAATCGTGCGTAAGCTGGTACGTGGCGAATTGCATCCATCAAGGGGATGTTTATGTGGACCTGCTCAAAGAGCTTGACCAGGTCCTCCTCAGGGGCCACGGGTTTGGTGGTCTTCTTTCCCTTGGTCAGGGCTTCGGGAAACGGGATCTTGGTTGGTTCCTCTAGGATAGGTCCTGGTTGTGGGTCTGGAACAGCGGTACCTTGGATAACTATCCTAGGGTCATGATTATCAGGCTGGGAGTGGTTTGGATAACGCGGGTCCTGAGTTGTCTTACCACTACGTGTTGTTACAGAATTTAATCCGGCCTGATTTTGGTTTGGATTTGGTAGGAGGGGTGGCTGCTGCTGAAATCCCGTACGAGAAGTAGAGGCTTCCATCTCGTCTGGAGATGGGGCAGTAGGGGCCTGATAAATCCATTGAGCGTGGCCTAAATTTGGATTCATAACGCGCTTCTGGGTTGGCACGTTATTTGGGTTAGGAAGGGGTTGGGAAGGGAGTGTGCCTGGCTGGCGAGAATTTGCCAACTGGGCCAGCTGAGTTTTAACTTCAGTAAGCTCGTCCTTGTGCTGTTTTTGAATGGCCGCATTCGATTTTTGAATGTCAGCCAGAGTCTGAAGGATTAAGGACATTTGATCTTGATTTGGCCCTGATGGATAAGTAGGGTTGGGCCGAGGCTGAGGCGGCTGGTAGTGATGAGAGGGCTGTGGGCGGGACTGAAAAGGTGGTCTTTGGGTTTGAGAATTTCCCGCCCACTGAAAATTTGGATGGTTTCGCCATCCAGGGTTGTAAGTGTTGGAGAATGGGTCGTTCTGGATGGCGTTGAGGTCCTCGCAGGTCTGAGGAACCTCCTGAGAATCAGGGAAAGGAGGAATGGAGTTCCCCCGGCTGGTGAAGAAAGGATCGGATGATCTTCCAGTCCAAGAATCAGATGGGGATGGATATGGATCCATCCCAGGGGAGGATCGGTGTAGGATGTTTTGCACAGTCTCCTGTGTGGAAGGAGGTTGTGCAAAGGAGTTACGCGCAGAGGTGGCTCGCTGCAAGTGCTGAGTCAGCTCATCCACCTTCTTTTCAATAATTGAGACCTTGTCCAATCGACTGGCCATTAATTCCAGGTCGACTGATGCGGACAGGCCCTGCGTCTCATGTGCTCCCTTAAGATTCGTCGCTGCGCGGGTATTCGTCCTGTCGAATAATCCCATGGAGTCATTGTTGATGGAGTTCTCGCACATGTTTTCGAGAATCTCCCATACGGTGTCTTCATGTTGACCCATGATGTTTCCTCCGCAAGTTGCATTGACGAAAAGGCGGATGTCCTCACGGAGTCCCTGGTAAAAAGATTGGACTTGTTCCCATTTAGGAACTCCGTGATGGGGGCACTTTCTCATGAGATCCTGAAAACGATCCCATGCCTCATGGAGAGGTTCTCCTGATTGTTGAGTGAAGTGTGTAATCTGATGGCGCAAGGCGTTGGTCCGACCAACGGGAAAGAACTTTTTCAAAAACTCGGATTGAAGTTCTTCCCAAGTGTTGATCGGCCGGGTCTGAGTTTGATACCAATGGGCGGCCTTGTCCATAAGAGAAAAGGAGAACATCTTCATGAGAAGAATATCCCGATTTTGCGCATCTGATCCAAAAGTGTGGGCCAGATGCTTAAGCTGTTTGATGTGCTGGAAAGGATCTTCAGAATTAAGCCCATGGAATTTAGGTATAGCGTGAATCATGTTGGGCTTTAGTTCGGAATCAGGTCCTCCAATCGGGATTCTAACTCGAGGCTCAATGGCCACCGCAGCAGGATTGTAGTGGTCCCGCATCATAGGACGCTGTGGTGGGTGCACGAAGTTTTGGAAGAGGTCATTGAGTCGCTGGAGCTGGTGTTCCAGATTATTTTCTTCCTCAACTGGCTGAGCCATGATGGGGGAAGAAGAAGAACTTGGTTCTGAATCAGAAGAGAGAATAATGTGAGGGTGTTGCTGCACAAACACGGGCGTCGAGGCTTGGCCTTGACGAGAGTGAATTTCTAAAGGAGGTCTTAAGGGTGGTCTTAGAGACCTCCTTCCGTACATGCACAGTTGGGAGAGGTAAGTTTAGAAGGTGCTGGACCCAATCAAGACACCCAAAAATGTGTTGGGTGACTATAGAGGTGCGGGGCAGATGGACCCCTTGATCAGAAAGATCGTCCACCTGAGAATTACCTGGGCAGCCAGAGAGGGAGAGTCCCGCGAAGACCCCTACACAGTAGAGCGTCCCCACGGGTTACAGGGTTTCCCCCACCCGACCTCTCTTGTCACTGCGGTTCCAGGTAGACCAGAATGGGGATCTTGACCTCTTAAGTCTACCAATTTTAAGATCAGGGTGCTTAAGGTTTCACTTGGACTTTAGTCTTTTTAAGTGCAAAGAGTGACCTAATTTAAGGTTGGTTAACCCAAGGGGTCAACTTTACCTATTGTTTTTTTTTAAGAGCTTTTAGGTCCTGTCTTTTAGGGTTCAAGTGTTTAGAGAGAGCCAATTGTTTAGGATTTTTCTTGTTAATTATTTTCAATCAATGGCTTGGGCACACCTCTTTAGGATTTCCTCAATTCTTGATTAAGGGGTGTGTCTCTACTGAAATCCTAATGTTTGACCTTATGTTGGCTCTACTTGGTCCATTTAACTCTTTGTTGGGTAATTAGGGCTCAAGCAAGAATGTGTTAGCCCTTAAATACCCTTAATAGTGTGCAGGAGTGATGAGTTGAAAACATGCAACTTTTTATGGTTACTAAGTATGGAAGACAGGTTAGCCCTATATTGCTTTGTTCTTTTCTTTTCTTTCTCTTTAGAGTGTAGGGGTTAATAGTGAGAGAAAAGATTTACCTGTCTTCGGAGTGGTTGTCGTGTGGTTGCTTGTCTTCTTGAGTTCCTGTAGCTGCACGAAAGAGAGGAGATTATCAGAAATTAAAAGATACAGGAATGTTTACCTCTAGAATAGCCGTTGCTCCCCGGCAGCGGCGCCAAAATGAAAGCGTCGGCGTTCAGTTATATCGTTGTAGTAAAGCTGGTTGTTACCAACGTTTCATATAAAATTTTTTTACTCGGAAAAAATAAAAGAGTTCCCGAGGTCGAACTCAGGGAGCAAGTTGTATTCTAGAGATATACAAGTTCTATTACAAAAATAAAGAGAGAGAGAGAGAGATGAAAATTTGGCTTCTTCTTCTTTTCTTCTTTCTTCCTCTTTGTCTTTGGTTCTTCCTGTTCTTCTTCTTCTTCTTCTTCTTCTTCTTCTTCTGCTTTCTTCAGATCTTCCCCTCGTGCTCTTCTTCTTCTGTTCTTCCTTGTTTCTTTTCTTTCTTTTTCTTCAGATCGTCTTCTTCTTTTCTTGCTTCTTGCTTCTCTTCATTCCTTCTTCTTCTTTGTCTTCACCTGCCTTGACCTCTCTTTTTCTTCTTTCGCGATGGCCGTTGCTCTTCCTTCTTCTTCAGCCTGTCTTCTTTCCTGCTCTGGCTGCTGACCTTCCGTCGTCTGCCCCGGTGCTGAGACGACTTAACGATGCCTTCGCTACAGTGCAGCAGCTCCTTCTTCTTCAGCGGGTCTGCTTCTTCTTCTTTGGCCTGCACACTTCAGAGTTTTTTCGTCAAGAGGCAAAAACCTACTCTACCCCCCTCCCCCGCGTATCTCTCTCTCTGAAATCACTCTTCGGAAGCTCTCCCAGAGCGCTACCGGGTAATCGGGTTCGGGTCAGGCCCGGGTCCAGGCCCACCGGCGTGCGTGGTGGGCGAGGAGTGCAGGTCAGTCTAATCGGGTCGGGCCAGGTCCGCGGAGCGTGGTCACGGACGAGGCCGAGTCGGGTCGGGTCGGGTGAGAGGGACCTCACCCCGTGGTAACTGAGGCAAACAGATGGTGGCACTTTTGCAATTTATGTGGGTGTGTGGCTTCAGAAACTCCCGAGGTGGGACTATCCGCGCACCCCATTTCTCTCACGCCTGCAGCAGGGATGGTGCTTCCAATTGCAACAGCTGTTGAGGCGCGCAACTCCAATTGAGGGCCAGGGTGTGTGCGCAAGACTCTTTCGCGCTGGCCGTGGCTCTTCAACCTGGGATATCTAGGCTTGGAGCAACCTCGAGCAAGCTTCGAGCTTCCTCGCCAATGGCGGTCAAGGCCTGGAACCTGAAATCAATAGAACGGCCTCTCGGCCAAATCAGACAGGCGGGGGACCTTCGCCGTGGCACGGCGAAGGTGGTCAGGGGGTCTGCAGGGGGCGAGATGGAGCTATCAGGTCATCCTAGGTCAAACTGTGAGCGAGGGAGTGGGTGTGTTCGGTGGGTCTGCAGAGGGTGTTTGGTGGGAAGTGGAGGGGCGGAAGAGGATCAGGGTGAGGAGGCGGAGGTTCTGCGGTGGTCGGCGAGCCGTGTGGGTCGCTGAGGTGATGGGAGCGGCTCGCCGGAGGGTGGTCGGAGGCGGAGAGGATGAGGGTGAGCAGGGTCGGTAGAGGGCTTAATTGACTAAATCGAAAGCGGGGAAAGAAAGAGGAGGAGAAGGGGAGTAGGTCTAACTTAACTGCAGGGACGAAGGGGGAGGAACAGGGCGACAGTCGTATCGACTGTCGCCGGAGAAGACGATGCTCAGGGAGAGGGGCGGCGGCGAGCAGAGGGCTGGAGAGGCGCCAGCTGGGAGCGGCGTGGCGCGGAAAGAGCAGGGGAGGAGGTCTCTGCTGCTGGTATTGCGGCAGAGCGAAGAGGTGGAGGGGGAGGAAGTCGCCGGAGCTGGTGAGCGTCTGCCGGAGGAAGAAGAGAAGAAAGCTGGGGGTTTTCTCCGTCAGATCCAGGCTGCTTTGGTCGGTGGAGCGGCGGGGGGTATTTATAGGGTTGAAGCAGGGAGGAAGGCGGAGGGAGACGACGTGTCTCCCTCGCCGGAGAATGGTCGGAATACGAACCCATACCGTCCGTGCGTTCGCACGGCCGGTATGGTGGCCTACAATGACCATGGGGGTGCTCCTGCGACGGCTGACGACGCAGGGCACCCCCGGTATACATGCTAGGTCCTCCACCTCACCCTGCGCGGCGCCATGCTCCGCGCAAGGTCGCCGGAGCATGGTGCTGGCAGGGTTTTGCAGGAGGGACCTGTTTGCAAAGAACGAAGGAGAGTTAGGGGCCTAAATGCGAGGGTTCAAAAATTGAGGGCCAAAGAGTAAATATATGAGGACCAAAGTGTAAAGTCGGTCAAGGAGGTTTCTTCTTAGGCTCAAGTTTTTATACATGACTAATTAGAACCTAAGGAATCTGATGGTAAATTTCATTTTCATATTAAACCTTGTTTGACCGGTCAATTTGCGTAAAGACCCAAATTAAGTTATTAATTGGGCATGGTTCTCAATGTAGGTCAAAATGGGTTCTAAAGGCCAAATTGAAGGTTCTAAACCCTAGAGATTATTTTTCTATGAATTTTAGAGGGTTTATTCTATTTTTACTTTGCCTCGAACCTTGTGAATTGAAGTGGGTTGTTTTAGGGTTACAGATTATCATTTGGTTCCTTGGAAGTGCTGTAGCCCTTGCTAGATCATCTCATCCCACTTTTATTCTTATTAAGCTGTTTTGACCTGTGTTTGGGCCCTGAATTACCCTGTATGCAGATTATACTGGTAAAATTGCACTTTTACCCCTTATGACTGGTTTTCTTCTCAAACTCAGAATTCTCTGAGTTAAGCCTTTCCTTGAGATATGTAGGAGCTTTTATCCTTTGTATTGGGTCAAAAAGAGCTAGTTATGGCTTATGATGAGGTTCTCATCAGTTCATCTGGAGCAAAAGATAAGACGGATGAGATCATGGAAACTTTCAAGCAAGTGCAGATTAACCTACCTTTGCTTGAAGCTATTAGGCAGATTCTGTCTTATGCCCGCTTCTTAAAGGACCTATGCACGAAAAAGCAGCAATCTAGGAAACAGGTCCAATCAAAAGTTGTCCTGCTTGATTCTGTTAGCTCAATTGTTCAACATGGCACACCCCTAAAACTTAAGGACCCAGGAGCCCCATACATCCCAGTGGTTATTGGAGACTTACAGATTGATGAGGCTCTACTTGATTTGGGTGCGGGCGTGAACATCCTTCCAAGCTACATGTATGAGAAACTTGGGGGAGGCAATCTGAAGCCTAGCCCTGTAATCCTTCAAGTTGCAGATCGATCACTTAAGACACCAGGGGGAATTTTGGAAGATGTCCTCATAAGAAAGGAGGATTTCTTCTTTCTCGTTGACTTCTTAGTTTTGGACACTGACCCTACCAACAAGCCAACCAAACCCTCCATCATTTTGGGCCACCCTTTCCTTGCAACTTTGCATGCTTCAATCAATTGCAATACTGGGGCATTAAAAATGGGCTTCAGGAATAGGAAAATCTGGCTTAATGTGTTTGATGCTTACAAACAAGCCAGACTTGAGGATTGTTCTCAAGTTGAGGTGATAGATGACCTGATTGAAGAGGCAACCCTTGCAATGTTATGTGATGACCCCCTTCATCATGTCATGCTAAATGAGCATTCCCATCTCTTGGAGGAATGTGAAGGGGATATACTACAACTTGAGGAATTGCTGGGTGTTTCTATTGAGTCTCTTTCCCCATCATCTCTGCCTAAGGTAGATCTGCTACTTGAGATGGGGACATCTATTATGAAACCCTCAACCATACAAGCCCCTGACCTTGAGTTGAAACCCCTCCCTAACACTCTTAAGTACGTCTTCCTAGGTGCCAATGACATGCTCCCCGTTATCATTTTAGTTGTGCTATCTGAGTCACAAGAGGGAGCCCTGATTGAATGCTTGTCTAGGCATAAGGAAGCTATTGCTTGGAGCATTGCTGACATTAAGGGCATAGACTCTACACTCTACATGCTCCACATTTATACTGATGATTCCATCAAGCCATTTAGGGACATGTAGAGACGTCTGAACCCAAATATGAGGGAGGTGGTTAAAAAGGAAATCCTGAAGTGGTTGGACGCTAGGATCATATATCCCATTGTAGATAGTAAATGGGTAAGTCCTATTCATGTGGTACCAAAGAAGGCAGGCTTTACTGTGGAATTCAACGACCATGGTGAACAAGTTGTCACTAGACCCTCAACTAGATGGAGGGTCTGTATTGATTACCGCAAGCTGAACACCACTACCCAGAACGATCATTTTCCCTTGCCTTTTATTGATCAAATTCTCAAGAAATTGGCAGGGAATAAGTGCTATTGCATTCTCGATGGATATTCTAGGTACAACTAGGTGACAGTCTTTCCTGATGACCAGGAGAAGACGACATTCACGAGTCCTTATGGTACTTTTGCATTCAGGCGTATGCCGTTTGGATTATGTAATTCCCTTGCAACCTTCCAGCGGTGTATGATGTCCATATTTTCGGACATGATTGAAAAGTGTGTTGAAGTGTTTATGGATGACTTCTCCATTTATGGCTCGTCTTTCGACTAGTGTCTCTTGCACTTGGAGAATGTGTTAAAGCGATGTAAGGAGACTGGTTTAGTCTCAGCTGGGAGAAAAGTCATTTCATGGTATAGAAAGGAATTGTACTTGGGCACGTTGTATCCGAGAAAGGTTTGGAAGTAGATAAAGCCAAGATTGATTCTATTTCCAAACTCCCATTGCCCATGAATGTCAAACAAATTAGATCCTTTCTGGATCATGCCAGCTTTTATAGGCACTTTATTAAAAATTTTAGTAAAATTTCTAGGCCACTTTGTGACTTGTTGGCAAAGGAATCTTCCTTCAATTTTGGATCAAAGTGTGTCGAGGCCTTTCAAACTCTGAAGGAGGCCTTCATCTCTACGCCTATTCTCCAAGCTCCTGATTGGACACTCCCATTTAAGCTAATGTGTGATGCTTCGGATTACGCAGTGGGAGCAGTCCTTGGACAAAGGGTTGAGGGAAGACCTCATGTGCTGCATTATGCCAGCATGACTTTAACCGAACCTCAGCAAAACTACACCGTCACTGAAAAAGAATTACTTGCTGTAGTTTTTGCTCTGGAGAGGTTTAGGTCTTATCTGCTTAGGTCTAAGGTGGTTATTTTTACTAATCATGCGGTAGTGAAACATCTCACTGCTAAGAAAGATTCTAAGCCACGTCTGATTAGGTGGATCCTACTCCTTCAAGAATTTGACTTGGAGATACGTGTAAAGAAAGGAGTAGAAAATGTTGTGGCTGACCACCTATCTCACCTTCCACTTAATGACTCTATTTCTGGAGACATTTGCGAGACATTCCCTGATGAAACTCTGATGGCGGTAACACCAACTTTACCTTGGTATTCAGATATCGTAAATTATTTGGTCACTGGACAAACTCCTGGCTCTTGGGATGAGCAAAAAAGAAAGAGATTCATTTCCCAAGAAAGATATTTTCATTGGAAAGAGCCAGAATTATTTAAAATTAGACAAGACCAAGTATTAAGATGTTGTGTACCTGAAGAGGAACAACAAAGTGTGCTGAGTTTTTGCCATGAACTTCATTGTGGAGGACACTTTGGTGCTAAGAAAACTGGTTTTAAGGTTCTCCAGTATGATTTTTGTGGCCTTCCTTATTTAAGGATTCTTATAATTTTGTTAAGGCCTGTATTAGATGTCAATGGACTGGAACGATTGCGAAGAGGAATGAAATGCCTCAACACCCTATTCAATCTGTTGAAATTTTTGATGTGTGGGGAATTGACTTTATGGGCCCCTTCCCATCATCCCATGGTTGTGAATATATCTTGGTGGCCGTTGATTATGTCTCTAAATGGATAGAGGCCATTCCTACGCGCACAAATGACCACTCTGTGGTTTTGAAATTTGTGAAGGCCAATATCATATCTCCTTTCGGCTGCCCCAAGACCATTATAAGTGATGGGGGAACTCATTTCTATAACCACCACTTCAATCAGCTAATCAGGAGTCTGGCAGTGACTCACAAGGTCGCCACCCCTTACCATCCTTAGACGAGTGGCCAGGTTGAAGTGTCGAATAGGGAGATAAAAAATATTTTGGAAAAGACCGTTAGACCTGATAGGAACGACTGGTCCCAAAAGCTCGATGATGCTTTGTGGGCATATCGAATGGCCTATAAGACCCCTTTGGGTACTTCTCCCTTTCGGATTATGTATGGGAAAGCATGTCATTTACCTGTTGAGTTGGAACATAAGGCACTTTGGGCTATTCGAAGTGTTAACATGGATTTAGAGAAGGTAGGTAAGGCACGACTTCTGGAATTAAATGAGCTTGATGAGATAAGGAATGATGCTTATGACACCTCTCAAGCTTATAAAGAAAGAACTAAGGTCTTGCATGATAAGTATATACTTCGAAAGACCTTTGAGCCCAACCAACAAGTCTGGCTTTTCAATTCCAGACTTAAGCTTTTTCCTGGGAAGTTAAAATCTCGTTGGAATGGGCCTTACATAATCACTAAAGTGTTTCCGCATGGAGATGTGGAGATTAAAAGCCCTTCCTCTTCAGCAACTCCCTTTATCGTCAACGATCAACGGTTAAAACCATACATTACTTTGGATGGCCATCTACTTGACGAGGTCACTCTTGAGGAGCCTTAGCTCCTACCATTCTCCGCCTCAGGTAATATCTTCCTTTAACTATTTTTGTTTCCAATGAGAACATTGTTTGAACCAGGCATAGGGGAGAGGACCTAAGGCATTTTGTTTATATCACGTCTACATTTTGCATTCATTCATTCTTATTGCATTTAAAAAAAATTAAAAAAAAAGTTTTGAGCTTAACTGGCTAGGTCATGCATTCTTAAGCAAATTAGAACTCTAGGTTAAACTAAGTTGATTCTAGGGCTAAACTTTAGAAGCTAAGTGAGCTACTAGTTTTAGACCTTTAGGGTCCTTTATGGACTTAAAAACTTAACTAGGAGTTAAGTTGCGGACCATTCCTCAAGAGGTTGAGGAAGGAAAGCTAGGTTTGAGTTAAAAGGTGGGGTGGTACTTGGAGTCTTATTCTACCTTTTGGTTTACAGGTCCTTGTAACCCAAGCATCCAAATTTCACACACTTGGTCTGGTGTCAGTAATCAACTTAATTCCTTTCTTAAAAGAGATTTGGTTCTCTTAGTTTTGACTTAAGAGAGGCTTGAAAACACAATTTGATTGGAAGAGTTCCCGCCGTAGGAGAGGTGGAGTATATACTCACCTTGAGGATGCGATGATAACATATTACCTCCTTGGCACTTGTCTCTTAGGATATCCATCCTACTGGGGGCATGTAAGCTCATTATGCAATTCAGGTACCATGGGTAGCCCTATCTCAAAATGCCGATTGCCACAGGCCTGAATTCACTTTAGAAATCCATGGGCGACACTATCTCTGAGTGTCGATTGCCAGGAGTTCTTGGGGTCGCTATGGGAGGTGCTATCTCGAAGCATCGAAAGCCAAGCACCCTTCGAGGAACGGTGATGGGGACAATGAATCCGACACGGACCGTGTTGATAGCTGATCCGAGGTTAAACTTAGAGGAATCAAACAAATATATATATATATATATTATTCAAAAAAAAAGAAAAGAAAAAAAATCATTTTCCCTTTAACTCAAATAACTCAGACCAACCCACATGCACGGATGCTTTAATCTCAGGGATCAATAAACCTTAAGGTAGAATCAGAAATCAGGGAAACTTGCACCTACCACTCGTCTTTAGCCAACCTAGTCTGTAACTTAGCAACTACTTGGAAACCTTAGCTCTAAAGTCTGAACTTAATATGTTTCTAAAGGAAGACCGATTGGGTTGGCTAGTCTACTTGGAGTGCTAGGTTTTGCTTGATTTTGCTAGGTACTAGCAAAAACTAGGCATGGGGGTATTTGATTAGCCCATATTCATGGGCTATTTAAGTATCTAAATGTCTAGACATTAAATTAATTTGAACATTTAGATAGCATACATTAGGATGTAAATAAATTAATTCATATTTTTAGCCTAATTGCATAATTCATTCATTGCATTTATTTAGAATTAACTTAGAATTACATGCATTTGATTAGTTAATCAATTAGGTGAATTACTTGCACTGTTTTAATTTAACATAGAAGTTAAGGGTTTATGCATAAATAATCATAATATTTTATTCTTTTATTCTTTTTTATCCTTTGCACAGGTAACACCTCCAGCTTCGGCTCCGCCTCCTCCAGCACATCACATTCATGCTACGGCATTTTGAATTTCAAATTAGTGTGGTCGTGGCTACAAAAGGAGAAGGGAGAGCTACCATTGGGAGGAGGACACTACCCCTTGTCCATCACTTTGTTTAGATGACCTTGCTCCTCTTCCATTCCATACCACCGGCCTCACCACGGCAAAACGACTCACCACCGTGGGTGTGTGGGGTGACAGCCCACACCGCCAAAGAGTCTCTGCAACTCTTCACCTCAGCCAGCAACTCACGCCAACCTCCAGCACACCCACCTTCGACGCACGTGCCATCTGCCCACCGCGTCTTCACCTTCATCTAGCCTATCGCACTCTCAACTCAGCCAACGCACACCCTCACTTCATCACTGAAGCACTAGCCACCTGCGCACGCGCACCAGCAGCTTCCCCCTGCTCCATCAGACCCACCACGTGCCTCCAGCCCAGCAACCCACCATGTGCCCTCACTTCATTCTCTAGCGCACCTTACCAAGTGCCCCAGCCACTGCATGCCCACGTCTCCTCGCCTTAGCGCCTACACGCACCCACGCCATCATTTGCAACGCCCTTTGTAGCACCTACAGTGGCACCAACAAGACCATCACGTGTGCCTATGTGCCCTGCAAAGCCCACACCTCCACCCTCCCCCACTGTAGCACTCGCGCGCCTTCACCAGTAGCCCCTGCAACCACCCGACCACAAGTGCCCGCGTGCCCAGGTGGCTTGCAGAGCGCCTACGCGTCCTCGCGCCCACACCTCCGCGCGCCTGCAGCACCCCCAGCACCTGCGCGCGCCTTCACCAGCAAGCGCAGCCAGCAGCAGGCTCCTCCACTGTCGCCACTCCTCTCCTCCGGCAGGACGGCTCTAGCCATCTCACGACGCATCGTTGCCACCACTGCGAAGGCCTCGTTTCAGCTGACCTCTTGTAGGAGTAACTCCTCGATTGAACCTCTCTCCCATGTTCAAGGAGGAGAGAGGTAAAATCCTCTACTTTTATGTTAATTAATATTTACTTTGAATGCCATTTCCACCAAAATCAATTTTAATTTATGATTATTTTATTATGGTGAAATTGTGACTTCATACTCATGCTTTCTGATAATTGTGTCGCTATTGTTATTCACATGTTTTAACATTGGTTTTAGATTAAAATGTGCACAAATTTCCTCTAATGCATGTCAATTGGAAATTACATAGAATCATCACATATTTATTGAATATTTTAGTGAGGAAAAATTACACATCTACCCTTATATTTTTGAGTTATTGTGCATCTTCTTTCCATCACATTTCATGTCAGATTTGACTATGGATTTTGCACTTGATTGAACGAATACGAAATAATCGAGATTTTATTGCATCATTGCCATCCTGTGGACATGACCTGCTCTTCTAGGAGTGGTTTAATTTTAATTTTAATTGTTGTTAAGCGGTTTTCCACCACTTTGATCCTACAACGATAAATCATCTTAATACATTATTCGAAAGCAAAAATCGACTTATTAGTAGGGAATCGCTTCAAACTTCTCTTAGATTTGAAAAGAATTTTTTTGCAAATCAGGAAACTTGCCCTTTTAATTGATGACTACTATAACAAATAAGGCAAGTGGTTCCTAATTTATTGTTTCTTTTTTTTTTCTTTTTGTCTTCCCAAGATTAGGAGGTTGATTAGGGAAGAATGGAGAAGTTACATGCCTTAGTGTGGTTGTTTTGCGTGGAAGATCTCCTTGTGAAGTACCTCGCAAAATAAAAGAAAGCAAACAAGGAAAGTTAGTGCTAAAATATAATCAAATAAGGTAGAGAATAGTGGTGAATGGCGCGTTGCTCCCCAGCAACAGTGCCAAAATGTTTATCACGGCGAAATCGAGTTTAGAATACAGCATTTTAATATAGTTGAAATCGCTTTGAAAATAAATACAATTTTTATTACTCGAAAAGATTCCGAGGTTGAACACAGGGAGCAAATGGAATTCACACACTAATCTCAATAATTAATGTAATTTGAGCACAAAATATTACTCAAAAACTAATTTGCAATGTAGAGCATATGACTATATGAAGAGTAAAAAGAATTTTAGACAAAACAATGGTGATTTGAATCACCAATTATAAGTCTAATACATTTAATAATTAATCAAATTTACTAAAGGAGGGAGTATGAAATCAGATGCTTGATTTTGCAATCAGACGTCTTAAATGACACTTGCTACAGTACCCCTTTTGCTTTTCTTTGTTTGCATGCCTCTTTCTTCTTCTTTTCTCTCTCTGACCCTTTCTTTGTAACTCCTCTTCTTCTTCTTCACTTTTTTTCTTCCTCAAGCTTTTTTCTTCTCTAGCCTTTTTTGCTCCTTCTTCTGTTCTTCTTTCTCTCCTTTCTTCTCTGTGCGTTTAATTCTCCTCTTCTTCTCTTCTTTCTCCTCTAGCTTTTTTACCATCTAAATTCGGCTAAGTGTTGGATCCAAACTTCTCAGGGCAAAACCGTCCCTGCCCCCTCGTAACTCTCCTCTTTTCTCTTTCTATTTCAATCTCGCTTTCCCAGAGCCACAGTCAGGTAATCGGACCTAGTGCATACCTGGGTCAGGCTCACCGGCATGTGGTGGTGAGTGAGTGTAGGTTGGGTTGTCGGGTCGACCAGGTCTGCGGGTACATGTCGCAGATGAGGCCAGGTGAGCCGGTGAGAGGGACCTCACCTCGTGATCTGAGGCAAATAGCCCTATTCACTTTTGGGTATTATGCTGCTAGAAGTGGTTGTTCATATCCGAGGTGGGACTAAATGTCCTACCTTCCTTCCGCACAGCGTAGCAGTAAGGTACTCAGTCAAATTGACAAGGCTGCGGTTGCTGAAGCCCCTGCGTGAGGACTTGGACTCCTGCCGGCCTCAATTTTGCACAGCCTGGAGTTATCCCCTGGAGTGAAAACACTCTGGAGTAGCTTGAAGCTTTCCCGAAACACGGCGTCAATGGCAGGTTTGGCCTGATAATTGAAATTCAAGAAAATAGGAATAATGGCCACGTCAGAAGGTTCAGCAGGATCGCTGTGGCATGGCGAATGTGACGATGGCAGTGGTATGTTGTGCAAGTGGCTGTGGTAGCCGGATGGATGCAGTTATGGCCGGTGAGTGTAGGTTTGTTCGGGAAGCTATTTTGGTGGATGGAACTTCGAATAGGGAGATGGGAAATGAGTGGGGAGGTGTAGTGGAGATTGTGATCTTGTTGACGAGGTGGGTGGAGGTGTGTAGCGATGGGAACACCTCACTAGAGGAGTGGCCAGAGCGAAGAATGAAGAGGGTGAACGACGTCGTCAAGGGGTTGAATTGAGAAATAGAGAGTGGGAAACTAACCTATGAGTCTAACTAAACCTAACTGGCTACTCTAATGGACGAAAGGAAGGAGATTCCCACACCGGTGTGGTTGCCAGACATGGGGAAGACAAACCTCTGTGGGAGAGATGGCGGCGAAGACGGGGAAAGGATGGCGACGACTGGTATTGCATGACACGGAGGACTATGAGGAAGGTGAATCTGCCACTGGTTTTGTGGTCGAACGACGAGAGGAGTCAGAGAGAGACCATTGGAGCTTGCGGAGAGTTGCGGCCAAAGAGGAGAGAGGAAGAGGGGGAGTTCCGGCAAAATTTCAAGCTTAAGATAATGGTCAAACCCTGGGGAGTCTTTTATAGGTCATTAGAGAGGGTTTTGAGCATGGAAGCCAAGCTTCCAAGCTAGGAATGCTCACCGTATTTGGGATCTTATTGATATCCAAATCTCTCATGTGCTTGCATGAGAGATTGGGAAAGATCTAGAGCACATGGGCTGGCTCAGATTGAAGAGAATTTCTAAAAGAATCTCCCTTCCAATTTTGGAAGGGATTGATTGAATGGAGAAGTTCTCTTCAATCAAAGGTCACCAGAGAAGGATTTGTCTGAGATAATGGCATAGGGACCTTATCATAAAGACAACGAAGAAGTTAGGGGGTTGAATGCAAGGGTTTTTGAAAGTTGAGGGTATAAATGTAATCAGACAGGACCTTTTTACAAACTAGGTCAAGACAAGCTCATATTGGGTCCAAATTTTGGGACAAACATAATTTTGGCCTAAAGAATCTAATGGTGAAGTTGGATTTTGGTTTTAACCACGTTTTACTGGGTAATTTATGCAAAAATCCAAATTAGGGTAAATATCTATCTGAGACTCCATTTTGGGTCAAGATGGGTTCTGATGGTCAAATTGAAGGAACTAAACCCTAGAGAATATTTTTCTATAATTTTTAGAGTATTTAGGTGAATTTTATCCTGACCAAAACCTTGGTTAATTAAGTGTTTCTATTTTTAGGGTTTCAAAAGTCATTTAATTCTCAAAACACGTGCAAATCCTTTTCTATCTGATCTAGCCCACTTGTTATCTTATTAAGACCATTTGACCTTTATTCAGCCCTTGAGAAAACCCATGGTTGTACTGCATTCATGATAAGCTGGTAAAATTACAATTTTATCCATAGTTTCTTATTTTTCCCTTAGAATGGTTATACGGTGAGTTATGGTTCTCTGGCAGTTATGTGGGAGCATTTACTGATTTAATTAGGTCAAAATGAGCTAGTTAGGGATCATATGGTGTTCCCATCAATGGTGAGCCCTGCCTTTTTAGGCATAACTTGCATTGGGCTCACCCACCGACTGTCAGAGATCGGGTAGATGATCCCTGCATCTAACCACTTGATAATCTCCTTTTTCATGACATCCTGCAGATTAGTATTCAGGCATCTCTGTATTGCATGAGATGGCCGTGAGCCTTCTTCAGTGTAAATGTGATGTGTGTAGTATGAAGGGCTGATACCAGTGAGATCGTCGAGAGTCCATCCAATGACTCTTCGATGTTGTTGGAGAATAGTAATCAGGCGTGTTTCCTGATCAGGTGTGAGTCGAGAGTTGATAATCACAGAAAATGTCTGATTGGAACCCAAAAAGACATTTGAGATGATCAGGAAGAGGCTTTAATTCCAAAACCAAGTTTTCAACAACAACGGATAGTTTAGGATAGGTGTTGGGAGCAAAGGAAGGAGCTATGGGTGTGTCTAGGTTGAGTTCGGGTTCCTCTAATTGTGGGTTTTAATCCTCGTGTGGTTGATAAGAAATAGTCAGGTTCTTGATGAACTCATCAACCACCTCTTCAATATCACAAATTTGTTCTATGACTCTACAATTAATTCCTTGTTAGGCCTTAAAGATGTCGATCTTAAGTGTCTTGCTCCCAAATTTTAATTCAATTTGGCCTTCCTCACAATTGATATTGGCCCTAGAAGTAGCCAGAAAGGGTCTCCCTAGTATGATCGGTGTATTCTTCACATTTTCATGAGCATCCATGTCTAAAATGATGAAATCCATCGGAAAGTACCCACATTCCTTTCGGTGACTTAATTGATTGGTCAGCTAGTTGTAAAGTCATTTCAATCGGTTTAAGTTCAGATTCCTCGAAGTAGTCTTGTAGGGATGTGGGTATCAAATTTATGGAGGCTCCTAAGTCTAATAAATCTCGATCAAATCATATATCACCGATTTCACAGGAGATTAAAGGGGTGCCTGGGTCTTTTGCCTTAGGCAAGAGTTTGCTCCAAATGACAGAGCTGGCTTGCTCTGATAGTACGATCGGACTCCCATCATTGGTTCGCGGCTTACACTTAGGCATACATACGTCTTTGAGAAATCGTGCGTAGGTCGGTACGTGCCGTATCACATCCATCAAGGGGATCTTTATATGGACCTATTCAAAGAGCTTAACTAGGTCCTCCTCAGGTTTCACGGTTTTGGTTATCCTTTTTCCCTTGGTCAAGTTCTCAGGAAATGAAACCTTAGATGGTTCCTCCAGAATGGGTCCAGGTTCTTAATCTAGGATAGAGATGTCCTGGATGACTATCCTTGGGTTAGGGTTTGTATTACCAGGCTGGGTTTGGCTTGGATAAGATGGGTCCTATGTTGTTTTGCCAGTGCGGGTAGTAACTGAATTTAATCCTACCTGGCTTTCGTTTGGAGTGGGTAGAAGAGGTGCTTGTTGCTGGTAACCTGTATATGATGTCAAAGCCTCCATCCCGTCGGGTGATAGAGAAGGGACCTGAAAACAAAGTGAGCTTGCTCGAATTTGAGTTCATAATGCACTTTTGGTTTGACACGTTATTTGGATTAGGTAGAGGTTGTGAAGGAAGTGCACCAGGTTGGCAAGGATTTGCCATTTGGGAAAGTTGATTGCGAACCTCTGTGATATTGTCTCTATGCTATTTTTGCATAGCCACATTCGTCTTCTGAATGTCAGCCAGAGTCTGAAGGATAAGAGTCATTTGATCTGTTTTAGTCAGCCTAGATTGATAAATTGGGTTAGGCCAAGGCTGAGGCGGCTAATATGGATGAGGAGCTTATGGCCCGGGTAGATATTGAGGTCTCTGATTTTGATTATTGCCTAACCACGTGAAATTGGGATGATTACGCCATCCAGGGTTGTAGGTGTTTGCGAATGGATCATTCTGAATGGCATTGAGGTCCTCGTAGGTCTAAGGAACCTCGAGAAAATTAAAGTATGAGGGTTCAGACTTCCCCCAACTAGAGTAGGTGGATCCAGAGTTTCCTCCGTAACCAGAATCAGACGGGGGTGGATATGGGTCCATCCCATGAGAAGGTCAGTGATAGATTTTGTGCATGGCCTCCCTACCAGAGGGTGGTTTTGTGAACGGGTTTTTCGCAGAGGTGGCTCGCTGCAAATGTTGAGTTAGCTCTTCCATCTTCTTCTCAATAATAGAGACCTCGTCCAGACGAATGGCCATCAGTTCCAAGTTGATGGAAGAGGACAGGCCCTGCATCTCATGTGCTTCCTTTGGATTTGTCAATGCACGGGCATTCGTCCAGTTGAACATGCCCATGGATTCATTATTGATGGAGTTCTCACACATATTCTCGAGAATCTCCCACACATTGTCTTCGTCTTGACCCATGATGTTTCCTCTAATATCCTCACGGAGTCCCTGGTAAAAAGACTAGACTTGTTCCCATTTAGGAACTCCGTGATGGGGGCACTTTCGCATGAGATCCAAAAAACGATCCCATGCTTCGTGAAGTGGTTCTACTATTTGTTGTGTGAAATGTGTGATCTGGTGCTGTAAGGCATTTGTCTGACCAATAGGGAAAAACTTTCTTTGAAACTCGGATTGAAGTTCCGCCCAGGTGTTGATTGGATGCATTTGGGTTTGGTACCAGTGAGCAGCTTTATCCATGAGAAAGAAGGAGAACATTTTCATGAGTAGAATATCTCAATTTTGAGCTTCTGACCAGAAAGTTTTGGCCAGATGCTTGAGTTGTTTGATATGCTGGAAAGGATCTTTGGAATTACTCCCATGGAATTTGGGAATGGCATGAATCATGTTGGGCATGAGTTCAGTGTCATGACCTCCAGCAGGGATTTGTACTCGAGGTTTGATTGTCACTGCAATAAGATTGTAGTGATCTCGCATCATTGGATGTTGCAGCGGGTTCACAAAGGCTTGGAATAGATCATTGAGGTGCTGAAGTTGATTTTCGAAATTATTTTCTTCTGTGGGTTGTGCCATGATGATGGATGAAGAAGAATCAGGTTCAGATGAATCAGAGAAGATATCAATAGATTGGGTTGTCGCACAAACAACGAGGTCAAGGCTTGGCCTTGGCATAAATGAGTGGCTAAAGGAGGCCTCAAGGATGGTCTTAGAGACCTTCTCCCGAACATGCATCGATGGAGTAGATGAGAGGTAGAATGTGATGGATCCAATGAAGACACTCAAAAAATTTTGGATGACTATAGAGGTCTGGGGCAAATGATACCCCTTAGTCAAAAAGCTATCCACCTGAGAATTACCTGGGCAGCCAGAGAGGGAGAGTCCTGCAAAGGTCCCTACAGGGTAGAGCACCCCCACGGGTTACAGGGTTTCCCCCACCCAACCTCTCATGTCACTGATGTTCCAGGTAGACCAGAATGGGGACTTGACCTCTTAAGTCTACCAGTTTTAATTAAGATCAAGGGTGCTTATGATTTCGCTAGAACTTTAAGATGTGTTGAGTGCGAAAGTGACCTAATTTGAAGATTGGTTGACCCAACAAGGTGGGTGAAGTTCACCTATATTGTCCTCTTGAGAATCTTAGGTCCCTCTTTTAGTGTTCTAATGACTTTAAGAGCCTGATTTTAGGGTTTTGCTTGAACAGATCAATTCAATCAAGGTCTAGGCACACATTGTTTGGAAAGATGATTTCCTGATTAAGCAAGTGTGTCTCTAAAAATCCTAAATTGGAATCCTTAATTTGCTCTAATTTGGTCCAATTTAATTTGTCTAAATGTGATACCTAGGGCTCAAACAAGAATGTGATAGCCCTAAATACTTTAAGCTTTAAGTGGGTGCACAAATCAAAATTTGTTTTCCAAGTAAAATGTATCAAATCAGGCATCTTGATGAATTATCTAAGGATAGAATGCAAGTAGCCCTAATTGATTTTTTCCTTTTAACCTTTTGAGAATGAGGGGCTTAAGAGAGAGATTTAGAACTTACCTGCCCCTGGCGTGTTTACTGTGTGGCTGATCTTCCTTGAATGTATCCCTCCTGAAACAGCCATAGCAAAAGAGATATAGCAAGTTAGAATCTAAATCAAGAATTGTAATCAAGAGTTCTAAATTGCCCGTTGCTCCCCGACAACAACACCAAAATGTTCAAGCAATAGATCGGTGTTTTAAGAATGTCGTGTTGTAGTATAGACAAAATAGCGCTCAAACAAATAAATTTTATTACTCGAAAAGGTTCCGAGGTCGAACACAGGGAGCAATATGGAATTTAAAGCTCAAGATCATAATTAAAAGCAAGAGTAAAGATTGCAATAAAAGTAATGTCAGGATTAATATGCGAAAAGAATGGAGTAAAATGGTGATTTGAATCACCAATTACTCCTCACAAATAACACTTAAACCAAATCTCTAATATATGCAATTAAAGTATTAATATGATGTGATTTTGCTTCTCTTCTCCTCCTTCTACTGGTTCTTCTTCTTCTTCTTCTGTCTATTGCTTAAGCCTTATTCTTCTTCTTGTTCTTTTCAGCCTCGTCACGTAGGGGGGAGCTTCTTGAATTGGCTAAGTGTCAGCCAACTTCCCACAGAGCAAAACCCTCCCCCTACCGCACGCGATCTCTCCTTCTCTTTCTCTCTTAGTCTCCACCCACCCAAGGCCTATCAATGGGTAACCGGGTTATCGGGCACACACGCACCTGGGACCAGGGCTGCCTGCAGTGGGTAGCAGCCGAGGGGTGCTTAGGTTAGGCAGGTTATCGGACGCACCAGGTCCGCGGGTGAGGTGTCGCGGATGAGGCGCGTGAGGGGACCTCACCCCCTATCCATGCTTAGGCGATAAGGCTATGCGACTTTTTCGATTTATGCGACTTCAACTACTCTGCCACTTCCAATGTGGGACTAAACCGCACCCCTTTCTTCTGCGTGTAGCTGCAGTTGGTGCTCCTTGTGATTGAGGTCAAAGACATAGTCAAAGAGCCAAATTGGCTCCTAGGTTGTGATCCTAGAAGTGCTCCGCAATGCCTAGGACTTCGTCTTGGGTCTGCAAATGCTGAAGCGAGCTTCAAGCTTCGCTCGAAGCTTCGGTAATGGTGATGGAGACCTGGGCACCTGAAAGCACGAAAATGGGCTAAGAGCCCCAGTTAAAACAGTTCATGAGCTTCACTAGACCATGGCGGATCCACAGGAGATGGTCTCATGGTTCGTGGAGGTGTGTGGTGGGCTACGGAGGTCAGAGGACGAATGAGACAGTGGGTGTGTTCGGCGGAGCAGTGGAGATGCTAATATTCTCTAAGACCAGAGGACTTTTGCTCTCTGGGACATGGCGAAGGTGTAGAGATGAACGGCGGCCGGGTTGGTGGAGCGTAGTGGCCGTGAGAGCTCACCGAAGGTACGCTGGTGAGGTGGAGGACGGAGGACAATGGGGCGAGTTGGCATTCGAAACGAAGTGGTGAGTGTATGAAAACAAAGAGTGGAAGATAAGGAGTTGTATAGGAGAGGGAGAAGATGAAGGGGAGCAGGGTTGGCTTCGGTTGACGTATGGCTGAAGTTGAAGACGAACCTACTCTGATAAGCGGTGGATGGTGAGGATGGAGGTAGGGATGCCGGCAGGTGCTACTTGATGCGGAAGAAGGCAAGGAAGAAGAATCTGCTGCTTGTATTACGGTCAGACGATGAGGGAAAGCAAGGAGGATCTCCGAAGATTGAAGAGCAATTCGGTCGAAGGACGAGAGAAGAAAATTGAGGGTTACTCCAGTCGAATTCAAGCTCGAGGGATTCGGTTTGAGCAGGGGGTGCTTTTATACACCTCAGCAAGATGGTTAGAGCATGGAAAGCAAGCTTCCTAAGCTTGGAAAGCTCATCGGAGTTTAGGAATTCCTTGATACCCAAATCTCTCATGCATTCGCATGAGAGATTTGGTAGGTTCTAGGGCTTAGGATCGGGTTCGAAAGGAAGGGAATTTCTTAACGAACTTCCCTTTCAAATTTGAAAGGGATTCGTTAAGAAATCGGGGAGTTCTTTCCTTTGTAAAGTCGTCGAAACAAGTAAGAATAGGATTAATGGCGGTAGGGACCTTTTTGTGAGAACAACAACAAACTTAGGGGCCTATTTGAAAAGATTTTGAGAGTAAGGGCGAAAATGTAATTAGATAGAACCAATTTGCAAACTAGATAAAGAAAAACTCATCATTGGTCCAAATTTTGGTACAAACCTAATTTGGACCTAAGGAATCCAATGGTGAAATTAGATTTTGGTTTTGACCACATTTGACTAGATAATTTATTCAAAAACCCAAATTAGGGAAAATGTTTATCTGTGACTGTTCTGGGTCAAAATGGGCCATGATGGTCAAATTGAAGGTTCCAAATCCTAGAGAATATTTTTATATGAATTTTAGAGTGTTTAAATGAATTTTATCCTAATCAAAACCTCAGCTAATTAAGCAGGTCTATTTTTAGGATTTCAAAGTCATTTAATTCTCAGAACACGTGCAAACCCTTTTCTGATTATTCTATCACACTTTTTATCTTTTTAGGACCACTTGACCTTCATTCAACCCCTAAGAAAACCCATGGTTGTATTGCATTCATGATAAGGTGGTAAAATTATAGTTTTAACCCTAGTTTCTTATTTTTCCCTCAGAATGATTATGCAATGACTTGTGACTCTCTGGTAGTTATGTAGGAGCATTTACTGACTTAATTGGGTCAAAATGAGCTAGTTATGGCTCATAATGGTGTTCCCATCACCCCTCTGCTCAACCTCTGAAGGCAAGATCAAGATTAAATCTCAACCATTGGATCGAGATTCAACAGCTAAGAGCACTTCCCCCTTAATTCAGAAACTCAACACATAAGAGCATGTAGCGTGTTGGTTGCGTGCCCTTACGTGAAGTGGAGGGATTTGGTTTGAAGTGCGGTGCACCTCAAATTAAAGTAGCGGGCAGGCATAGGCGAAATTTGCTCGTTGGATCACGATCAAGCACAATCAACATTGGCTACGTGTCGACATAGATGGACGCAAGATGCTACACGTGCACGATGACGCACCAATGCACGCCCAATCTGACACCGACGTGCGTAACACTAAAGACGAAGAGGCTTGAGTGCATCTAAGTTGTCCGATCTCTTGATCAGATGGTTGGGATCATGTACACGATGAGGAATTGGTCAACACTTAAAGATCAGATGGCGTCGACGTGGCTGAATTTGAGCTGTGCGATAAGCGATGAGCGGTGCCCCTTGCATGAATGCCTACAACAACATGTGCCTTTAGTGATGCTTACGTGAGTCAATAAAGGCTACATATTCATTTCAAAGGCCTTTAAAATGACCTTTTTGCCCTTATATCTCACCTATATAAAGCCTTTACGCCCACCACTTTTTCTTCATCCCTTCCATCATCTCTTTCCCTCTCTAAGAGCTAAGAACTCAAGTTCTAAAGCTCACTCTAGTGCTCCCAAGCTAGAGTAGAAATACAAATTTTTCAACCTCTCATCCCCTTCGCGGAGCACTTGCTAGCCATCTTCTCGCCTCCATTCTAGAAGTGGATCCTATGACATCGACGTCCTACCTCACCCCCTATTCTTCCCGATCCGTCCTCCATCTTTGCCCTCCTTCCAAGCAATGTCTGTTTGGCTCATCCTCCAAGCAGTCGTCGAGGGGGATAACTTCTCACTCCCTTCTCTTTATTGCTTTCTAGATTATATTTCCCACTTTCTAGTTGTTGTAATGACATTTCTTTTAGTATAAAAGTTGTTTTTCTCTCTCTCTATCTCTCTTTCTCTCTCTCTCTTTCTCTAGTTTTAGTGTTTATATTACAAGTAAATAGCAGTCATTATGAATGACTCATTTATAAACAAAAATTAAAATATATATATAATTGCAGATTTAAAATCAACGTAGCCTCCCCGTGTTCGACCCGGGAATCATTTGAGTTTCAGTAAAAAATATCTGATTGGTGGATTTTCTCGCGAATTGCACTATGACGATAGGGTTTTCTAAACTCAAATCTTTTCGCTACGAATTTCCACTACATCAAGAAGCGTGAATGGAATTGGACCGTCAGATGGCAAGCAAGCAATGATGGTGTGGGCTACGTGGCAGCACAAATGCGCAGCGAAAATGACATACATAATAATGTGTGATCAAATGCGCTCTAGCACCTTTGTGTGTGATTGCAACCTTGAGATATGGATCAAATGGCTGAAATTTTCCCATGCACGTCATGTGTGTTGAAGGCATGCAAAGCACGTGATGAAGATCACTCACGTCCGTCAAATCAGCGATCGATGCCTGACATTGCGCCACGTGACGAGTGCACGTTGAAGGTGCTCGAAGCACACGATGAAGGCCAGATCTTAGTCGTGTGATGTGCATTGGATGGCTTTCATTACTTCGTGCTATTGTGCAACGTTGGAGGGCTTCAAATGGTCATTTTACTCCTATTTTTCCACTATAAAAGGGCCATTGCCCCCTTCTTCCTCCTCATCCCTTCCTACTCCTTCCTCTCCCACTTTAGAGCTCAAGAATCCTTCTTGAGTGAGTCCCAAGCCTCAGAATGCTCCACTAGAGTAACTAAAATACTTTTTCCACCTTCTCAATCCCCATTCATGCAGAGTACTCGCTGGCCATCCTTTCACCACCCTTCCAGGAAGCAGATCCCACTATAGCATCGCCCTACCTCATACCCACTTCGTCCAATCTCTATTCTTCTTCCTCCCACTCACAATCTCAGTTACAAATATTATTTGATACATCAAAATTTTCTGTGAAAATACAACGACATGGGTTTCTCTCTCTTGAAACCCTAAACCCTAATTTTCTCTTACGAATTTCTTGACTATCATTTGGACATGCTCGACTAGATGACCAAAATCCAATAGGATGGAATCAAAGAAGAACACACTCTTTGATGAGAAATACTAACCCTAAAGGAACCAAAAAGATGTAGGTTCCAAGATATTGGATCAAACATGCATTAAAGAGGCACTATAAGAGATAAAGGTGTAAAATATAGGAGTCAAAAGGTGGTTTAGGACTTGTCAATGTATAGGGCATGAAAAAAAGATTCCATAGACACCAAGCTTATGAAATTCAAACACTAAACGACCCCTAAAACCATCCTAAATAAGCGAAACTAACCCCTAGTCAACATGGTTCAGTTGAACTTGCATTAGACCAGGCCTTCACTATTCTCAACCATGTGTTAGCATGGGTTTAGTATGACACAATCTGCTAGAATTAGCCTCATGATTAAACCTAGATGTTTCTACACAAGCGTGTCACCTAATCATGTGCCCCACCATGATCAATTCTTTCTTTGCGCAAGTTCACTCTCATGCTAACTCTACCATGCCACCGCCCATGTGGTGCTTAGGAAGTTAGGTGGTTGTGCACTATGATGCCAATGTTGCAAATTTGTTGTATACTATGTAAGGTTGTCACATATGTGGCAAGAAAATTGCATCGATGCTCCTGCTACCTTAACTTTCTCATTTTCATCTTCCTTTGCTACTCTTCTTATTCTTCTTTTCTTTCTCTTCTTTCTCTTTTCTTCTCCTACATCAAGATGTACATTCCTAAGAGAGTATTAATGATGACCAGAATCCCTAAAGCCACTTGATTGCACCACAAAAATACACCTGCAATTGTGCCATCTTGTGCTATTTCCTAGCATTACCAGTGCAAATTAGGTTTCCATAGTTGCATTTGTGAAAATACATGCATGCATGCATTTAATTGAGAGGGGAGGAGAGTGAAATAAGTGGCCTTGCAATTAACATTTTTCCTCAAGTGCATCTTTGCAAAATTCACCATCTTTTTATTTTTATTTCTACTTGACTTTGAAACTCTTCCTGCGGCTGCATGGCAACCTCTTCTTCGCGCCATTCCCTGCTCACACCCCTCCCTGCTAGTTGCATGTAACGTCGCCATGCACAAGCCATGCACAGCCAGGGCATGGCTGTGCATGCTTTCTCCTTCAATTAAAAGAGGGCGGCTTCTTCCTTTGCAGAAAGCCTGGTCCTCCACAAAAAAACCCAATGCAGCTTCTTCTCCAGGCCACCGTCCCCTCCCCTCTCCCTCCATATGCAGGACCTCGTCCTCAGAGGAGCCACTCTGCAGGCAGGAGTCGTTACTGTGGTGCACACCCACCACCGTGAGACCACCACCGCCCAACTCATCAAAGAGTCGGTGGGTGTGGTGGCCTTCTTTTCCCTGTCTCACGTCCAAGCCACTTCAGCCATTGGAGCAGGAGCTTCAAGCTTTGAAGCTTAAAGCTCCGCACGCAGCAGCAGCAACAAGGCAGCAGCAGCCGCAAAGCCCCTCCAGCGCACGCCTGCAAGCCGTCCTCACCTCCAGCGCGCACCTGCAGGCACCCTCGCCTCCCGCTCTTTCGTACTGCACTTGCTTGTCCACCTGCAACCGGCCACCTTGCGCCCCTGCAGTGGCCGGCCAATCTTCACCGCGCACACCAACCAGCAACCACAGGCCACCGCGTGCCCTGTCGCTCCCCTTCACCCACGACCCAGCCCTCTCCGCGCGCTCTGTCGTGAACCACCTCACCGCAAGCTAGCAGTGGCGCCACTCTTCCACGCGCGTGCCGAGGCTCTACAGTCACAGCACCTGCAGTAAGCGGTCACACAGCTCGCCCGACCACTGTAGCCACTATTCACACGTTTCAGCGGAACACTGTGGCTACAGTGGGGTGACCGGTAGGTTTCTCACTTATCTGGTCACCCAGCGCATCGCTACCAGCCACTGCCAGCGTGCGCATTCAGCCCTGCGCCTGCTCCAGCGCCCGCCCGGGTGTCTGCATGCGCCCGCGTCGCCGGCACTAGCCCGCTCCCTTTCGCCCGCGTATGCCTCTCAATGCAACGCTGCATGCTGCAGTCCTCTGTGTGCGCTCACTCCCTCCCAGCACGCGCCTCTTCACGTGCCTACGTGCAGCGCAATGCACTGTGTGCATCAGACATCGGCCACTGGGCTACGGACGACTTAACACCACTCCTTCACTCCAGCAGAAGCGATCCCTCTCTCTCTCTCTCTCTGACAGCACTTTCTCACACTATCTCTGCGCACACACATACACGCACACTCACACTCTCGCACACACACACTCTCACTTATATATTAATATATACTTATATATATATACATATACATACATAGATATATATATACATATATATATGTACTTATATTTATACTTATTGTAGTACCTATATACTTAAGTATTAGTATACATACATACATATATATATATATCTATATACTTATATATACATATATATTTACATATATACATATACTTATATACATATATATATATATACATATATCTATAAATATATTAGTACTTATATAACTATGTATTAGTCTATATACAAACATATATATATATATATATATACATATACTTATATAAATATATACATATATACACACATATACTTATACATACATATATATATATATATATAAATATACATACATATATACATATCTATCTATATAACTATATATACATATATATATCTATATACATATATTACTATATATATATATATATTTACATCTATATAGTTATATAAACATACTTATACATATATATATATATATATATATATATATATCTATACATATATCTATCTATACATATATATATACATATATATATACACATATATATATACACATATAACTACATATATATACCTATATATTTATAACCATATATATATATACATATAGATATATTTACATATATACATATATATATATATATATTTTCACATTACTTTCCATACGTTGAATCGCTGGAATATCTGCACCAATTGCTGATATTCCCTGATACACGCATACAAAAAGCGTGGTCACACACATCTTCCACCATCCATCCTACACTTCACGCGGCACCTCGTCCTGTTGGTTGAGTCTTTCTAAACGACGACCGACTCGACATCGTGCTACACTCCATCTCCGCCTCCACCGCCACCCCTTTATACATATATAGTACATACATATATATATACTATAGTTACTTTACTTCTGCTTCTCTTTCCTGCCAATAAAAAGATAAAAAAATATATATAAAAGAAAAAGGATAATCTTTGACTTGCAGGTACTTTGTCTTACGAATAGCAAGACATGTTTTGGAACCCTGATTTGGCTCAAAGCCAAGAACTTAATTTTGAGGGTGTGCTTCAAGGACCAAGATTATCAGAAAAAAAAATCTAAATAGAAAAACACCAAAAACACAATAAATGAAAGGAAGTGATTCGTTGTAGGAAAGGCGTAGAAGCTTGATTTCTAACCCCACTTCCCTGAGTTCGACCCTGGGCCTAAAAGTGACCAAGATAAAATCAAGTAGGCCAAGTTAAAAATTTTGTAAAGAGATGGTTAAGTCCAATTTAGGTTAACCACTATACACACTTCAACGATAAAATCACCATATTAACACACCTATCCGGGCCCAACCACCATCTTTTCTGGCACCGTTGCTGGGGAACTGCCCCTTCAAGTAAGTTTTTACTCCATTCTTGTAATTTTTCTCTTCTCACACCCTTCTCTTCACGGGTGTTTTTGTTTTTGGTGTGCAGGTAAACCTGTCGCAAGGAGAAGACAGGCAGACGAAGTCGAAGACGTGAGCAGATCCAAGGTAGGAACGAGAGCGTGAAGACGCCGACACCGCATTGGAGCTTTACACACGTTGCCAAACAAGTAGGTCTTCTTTTCTTAGCAACTTAGGTTAACTTGTCACCTTAATAAAAAAAAAAACTAAAAGCTAGAAAAACTTCTTGGGATCTCTTGGGGCAAGTGGATTAAAATTCACTTGTTTGATTGATTGCCTTTACTCCCACCGCCCCGGGATTTCCCACCTTACTTTGCATAGTGAAAATCCAAGAGTCTTGATTCTTCAATTTTTCGCTGTGTGAAGTATTCTTTGAGGCAAACATAAAAGGATTGATTGCACCCCTCTTTGCCTCACTTATTTTCAAATTTGGGATCACATTTTTGGTGGGGAGACTTCGAATTGAGTTGATTCCAACCCTACCATGACTTTTCAACTTGCCTAAGATTCGATCCTGAATACTTCAACCCCAACAATTTGATTTTCCTTAACTTTTGGTTGAGCCTTGTGTGTGGACATCTTTTTGGCGATTGGGAGAACTTGAATTGAAGTGCTTTGGCTCCCTTTCACACTAATCTAAAACTGATTCGTGCATCCACACATAGAAATCTCCATTTAGGGAAGTCCATTACATTTTAGCATGCATTAACCAATTGATATTGAAGAAGGGTTTGTTGGGCTTAGAAGAAAACTTGTATTCTTGCAAAACCCGGAGATTGATTGAATTGGTATTTCAGCAAAATCCTAAAATCCATACTACTTAAGGCTTAATTCTAAAAATCATTCACCAATTAAAACTTCAATTCTGGGAGATTTCCTCATTGCATGCTTGTTTTACACACTCTGAAAATCAATCACTTGGGCATTACCCATAAATAATACCCTTCACATTCCAGAAGCACTTGATCCTAAGCCTCTAACTAAAATTGGTAGTAACTTGACCCTTATTAAGGATTGGAGGTCTAACTACCTACGTGTAGCGCCTACGTGCTGGTGACGGTTCCCGCGTGCTGTCGGGTATCTAAGACTGGGGCAAACGGCCTTTCAATCTGGCCCGGTGGTTCCGTGGTGCTCGCATTCAGTTCCGTAGTTCGTGATAGCAGGTACCTTAGATCTTTAGGTCTAAGGGCACACTGTAGAGGTTAGGAATTTGATTGTATTGATTTGTCATCAAGTGTACCTTTGCGGCGTCATTTCTCTCATCTCTTTTCCCTTCTTATCCCCCCAATTCTTCTTGCGGTAGTGCATGTTTGGGAGGAGGTCACAAAACCCTAAACTATGTGAATTGCCCGATAAATCTATAAAAGAAGCCAAATCATCCTCCTCCTCCACAAACATGGCTACACGCCCATCCCCAAATCCTGAGCGAGGAAACCACCCTCAAAACCCACTAGGTGGTGGAGCCTTAGATCCCATAACCCACCTCCAAGCCCAAATGGAAATGTATAATGAATAAATAGAAGCCATTCGGGAAACATTGGAGGAAATACAAAACCCTCCCAAATGGGAGGAGCCTAGGTCTCTTAGCTCCTATCAGAATCCCATTGCTACAGAGACCATAGGACAAATTCGGGTCCCCATGGGTGGGGACAACTTTGAACTGAAGCCTAACATAATTGGCCTAATAAATTTTCACTTCCATGGTCTTGCAAGTGAAGATCCTTTTCTCCACTTGGAAGACCTAACCCATTTAGCTGAAACAGTTAAACAAAGAAATATCGGGTTACCTATAGTCCTCATGAAAATGTTCCCATTTTCATTGCGGGATAAAGCGTCGCAGTTGTTACGCACCCTTGGGAGAACCATCCACTCTTGGGAAGAGATACGAACAGCATTTCTCAAGAAGTTCTTCCCAATCGGGCGAACCAATGCGCTTCACCGTGCTATCACTTCATTTATGCAACAAAACGGCGAACAATTTCATGAGGCATGGGAGAGGTATAACAACCTTCTCAAGAAGTGTCCACACCACGGTCTGCCTAAGTGGCATATAGCCTAGATTTTCTACTATGGACTAAATGAGACTTTGAAGCAGATTGCAGATGCTTCCTGCGGAGGGAACTTTATGAATAAAGACGAGAATGGAGCATTTGAATTGTTTGAAAATATGAGTGAAAACTCAATGAACAATGCTTCCATTGTCGCCTTTAATCGTACCATCCAGCCCCGAAATGTCCACGAAGTTGACATGGGACCCTCCCAGTCATCCCCTGATCTCAGCCTTATTGCACAAAAATTGGATGAAGTCTCCGTCGTGCACAGGAAGCTGGATGAGCTTTTGGCCAACTCTGCCCGTTCTATGGCAAATACCCCCACCTCACCACTTCGTCACAATTCCAATTCTTCCAACACTAGGCTTATCCCAAGAAACCCTGGGGAACAACCCTTTCTCTACCACTTATAACCCAGGGTGGCAAAATCATCCAAACTTCACATGGTCCAACAACCCACAGTGCCAAAACCTTGTGGGTGGACCAATGCGACCATCCACACCCATCATCCCAAGGGCCCAGTCTAATCCTATAGCAAATCCGCCATCAGGCCCTTGCGTACCGCAAATCGAACACGCATCAAGTCCTCTTGATAAATTGATGCGAATGATGACAGAAATGTCAAAGCGCCATGAAGAGAACATGACCTCTCTTCAGCACCAATTGGCGCAGCAGAATGCTGAGATCAGTCAACTACGCATGGCGACTCGATCTAAGGGCACTCTTCCTGCCCAACCTGTTCCAAACCCACAAAATTTCTTACCCGTGGTCCTCAACCACAGGTACGACCTTCTCAGGGGTAGGTTAATCAGATTCTACAGGCTCCGAGCATTCCACCGGGATTTCAGGCTAATCCCGCTGCAACACTGCACTCTTATGTCCCTATTGTGAACCCTCCTTCGCCATATGATCCCACTAGGCCTGCATCGTCCAATACTATCACTACGCGGAGCTGTAAGTAGACCGTCGATCTGCCTCAACCTGATCCTAGCCTGTCTTCTTCATCGCCCTCTCATTCTGGATGCGCACCGTATTCGCAAGAGGACGATACACCCAAATTGGTGCCAGAATCAGTCCCATTCCTTGAGGCTCTACTAAGGGAGCCAAAAGGCAAGAAGAAAGATACGCAAGCCTTTGACAACCTGCGTAATTTGTTCAAGGATGTAGAAATCAAGGTACCCCTGCTCGAGGCTATTGACCACATACCTACTGTCACCCAATTTTTCAAAGACTACACAACACCCAGGCGACAGTCAAAGAAAACCAAGAATCCAATGGTTCTCTCACCTCATGCGAGTTGTGCTATACTGTCAAACCTACCACAAAGTAGAAAGATCCGGGCACACCACTGATTTCCTGTAGCATCCAAGGCTGCAATTTTAACCGTGCCCTGCTTGATCTAGGATCTTCCATCAATCTTATACCGACCGTCATGCTCGAAAAATTTTCCTTGGGAAATCTGAAACCCACCCCTGTCACGTTATAGTAGGCAGATCGTTTTGTCAAAATTCCAAAGGGTGTGGTGGACGACGTGGTGGTTAGGGTCAACAGTCTCTGTTTTCCTGTTGACTTTCTTGTTTTAGATATGGAAGTTCCTAGCTCACTTTCTGATTGTCCGATCATCCTTGGTCGACCTTTCTTGGCCATAGCCCATGCCCTTATCGATTGTGAGTTGGGCAGTATTGAGATTGCCGTTGGATCTGAAAAGCTCAAGCTTAACATATTTAAGGCAGCCAAGAACTTTGATTGAGATTGTATCGAGGATGACACGTCTGACGAGGACATGGCCGTCAGCGCATGTATCGAACTATTTGGGACCTATTCGGACTTCTGCGGATTACCTGTAAACATTGACGATTGCCTGACTAACACAAATTGTGACGTTCCCCCATCCCTCCCTATTCCCGTACCTTCTCCTGACCAGATTTCTAACGAGGCTTTCTCCGCTTCCCATACCTCGTGGTCTGAGTCATATCCAAGCTACTCACCGACGGTCCACACTCTTGAAGATCGGATTGCCCTTTCTTTCCCACCAAATCAGGCGGATTTGCAACTCCACACTGGGACCTTGAGCCCACATCTTACTCACTGGGGCTATTCCCTTTTGGATCCATCTATCCAATAAGCCCCTCTTCTTGGCCAATCTGAGGGCCAACTTCTTCCTCCTGACTTGTTCTCCGATCTGCCTGGGACACTCTCGTCCCAGGAAATGCCAGACCTCTCACCATCCACCAGCACTTTTCACTTCACCGTCACGCTCACTTCACCACCCACCATCCACCCATGCTACCACCCTGCTATATACCCTGCACCTCAGCTCTCGTTACCTGATCTTTCATCCTTTCTCTACCTTTCCCTACATGCATATGAGGACATAGCATTGTTTTGCATGGGGGGGTAGATAGGCATCCATAGGATCTGGGTACTTTATGGTATTATGCAGTTTCCACCTATTTATAAAAATGTAAGAAAAATAAAAAGAAAAAATATATATATATATATATATAGTGTTTAGTAATGATCTGAAAGCTGAAACAAAAATACAATAAGTGTTTATGGATATTCAACCTCTGTTTTGAAGACTTTCCAGGCCACAGAAGCTTGATTCTCTCAGGTTCAGGCTTAATTCACTTGAGCATTAACAAGATAGATTGGAATCTCTCCTAACTAAGGACGTATTCTTATACCTAAGACACCAGTACAGGATCCGTTGGTTTTCTTTTACTTGAGAGCCTAAGTAATCTTGGTTTACACTACACATTTACATATCAAGAAAGACCAGGTGAACGTAAGATCCAACCCTAGTGTTCATTAGGGAAGGTAGAGTCCTTACCTGTGCGCGGAAGTAGACTTTTTATCCCAGGCTTTAGTCTTGTGTTTAGGAGCGACTCTTTCCACCAAGAAAGAACTCTCCCACCAAAAAGAAAAGTGTGCTCCTCCAAATAATGTTGTAAGAGATATACTCACACGTGTTCTAAAAAATAAATAAAAAAAATATATATATATATATAAAAAGATGTAAATAAGACAGTATATCTCGCAAATGTTTGTAAAATCTTCAGGGCAAATACCCTATTTTCTTTGAACCACAAGTATCAGAAAATGGCAGTTGAGTTTTTCTGTCATCTTTTTAAGGGTCAATCTGAAGACATGAGCTGAAACTGGGACCAACCTATACTTAAAAATTTGTGAAACCCTCGGATTGAGTCTTAATGTTCATCTGGTTAGTCTTGATCCTTCACTAAGCACAAGCCATAATCTCTTGAGCTCTCGAGTACGGCAAAAACCTCCTGGATCCTGGAAATCGTACTTAAGGTTTAAATATCAAGAGTCCTAGTTAGTCGAGAGATGATCTATGTCACATAAGACTTAAAGTATTGGTAGTCTTCTCTGCAATTGGTTCTCACAATATCCAACAATAAACACACCTATGTCACCTCAGAAAAAAATCTTCAGCTTAAAGATCATTTCTAAAGACTGTTTTTCTAGGGACTAGCAAAAGATAGGCATGGGGGTATGATTGCACAGCAAAAATACACCTGCAATTGTGCCATCTTGTACTATTTCCTAGCATTACCAGTGCATAATAGGTTTCCATAGTCGCATTTGTGAAAATACATGCATGCATGCATTTAATTGAGAGGGGAGGAGAGTGAAATAAGTGGCCTTGCAATTAACATTTTTCCTCAAGTGCATCTTTGCAAAATTCACCATTTTTTATTTTTTATTTCTACTTGACTTTGAAACTCCTCCTGCAGTTGCATGGCAACCTCTTCTTCTTTGCACCATTCCCTGCTCACACCCCACCCTACCAGTCGCATGCCACCTCGCCATGCACAAGCCATGCACAGCCAGGGCATGGCTGTGCATGCTTTCTCCTTCTATAAAAAGAGGGCGGCTTCTTCCTTTGCAAAGAGCCTGGTCCTCCATAAAAAAACCCAATGTAGCTTCTTCTGGCCACCGTCCCCTCCCCTCTCCCTCCATATGTAGGACCTCCTCCTCAGAGGAGCCACTCTGTTGGCAGGAGTCATCATTGTGGTGCACACACACCACCGTGAGACCACCACCGCCCAGCTCATCAAAGAGATGGTGGGCGTGGTGGACTTCTTTTCCCTGTCTCATGTCCAAGCCACTTCAGCCATTGGAGCTGGAGCTTCAAGCGTTGAAGCTCAAAGCTCCGCATGCAGCAGCAGTAGCAAGGCGGCAGCAGCCGTAAAGCCCTCCAGCACACGCCTGTAGGCCGTCCTCACCTCCAGCATGTGCTTGCAGGCGCCCTCGCCTCCCGCTCCTTCGCACTGCACTTGCTTGTGCACTAGCAACCGGCCACCGCGTGCCCCTACAGCTGCCGGCCAAGCTTCATCGTGCACACAAGCCAACAACCGCAGCCATCGCATGCCCTATCGCACCCTTTCGCCTGTGACCCAGCCCTCTCCGCACGCTCTGTCGTGAACCACCTTGTCGCAAGCCAGCAGCGGTGCCACTCTTTCTCACACGCGCCGAGCCATTCGCACTCAGCACCTGCAGCAAGCGGTCACGCGGCTCGCTCGGCCACTGTAGCCACTGTTCACGCGTTTCAGCGGAACACTGTGCCTACAATGGGGTGACTGGTAAGTTTCTCACTTATCCGGTCACCCGACGCGCCGCTACCAGCCACTGCCCACGTGCACGTTCAGCCTCGCGCCTGCTCCAGCGCCTGCCCACGCATCTGCATGCGCCCGCGTCGCCCACACCCACCCGCTCCTTTGCGTGCTCCCTTTTGCCCGCTTACGGCTCTCAGCGCAATGCTGTGCGCTGCAGTACTCTATGTGCCCTCACTCCCTCCCAGCGCACGCCTCTTCGCGCACCTACGTGCAACACGGTCCACTGTGTGCATCAGATGTCGGCCACTGGGCTTCAGACGACTTAACACCGCTCCTTCACTCCAGCAGAAACGATCCCTCTCTCTCTCTCTCACAACACTCTCTCACTCTATCTCTGCACACACACATACACACACACTCACACTCTCGCACTCACACACTCTCACTTATATATTAATATATACTTATATATATACATATACATATATATATTGATATATATATATATTTATTTATATACATATATATATATATACATACATATATATAAATATATATATATACTTATATTTATACATATAGTAGTACCTATATACTTAAGTATTAGTATACATACATACATAGATATATATATATATATTCTTATATATACATATATATTTACATATATACATATACGTATATACATATATCTATACATATATTAGTACTTATATAACTATGTATTAGCCTATATACATACATATATATATATACTTATATATATATATACATATATATACACATATACTTATACATACATACATACATATATATACACATATACTTATACATACATACATACATATATATATATATATACATACATATATATATATATATATATATATATATACATACATATATATATATATTTACATCTATATAGTTATATATACATACTTATACATACATAAATATATCTAGACATATATCTATCTGTACATATACTTATATATATATATATACATATATATATACACATATATATATACATATATATACACATATATATACCTATATATTTATAACCATATATATATATACTTATAGATATATTTACATATATACATATATATATATTTTTTCACATTACTTACCATACGTTGTATCGTGGGAATATCTACACCAGTTGCTGATATTCCCCAATACATGCGTACAAAAAGCGTGGTCACACACATCTTCCACCATCCATCCTACACTCTACGCGGCACCTCGTCCTATTGGTTGCACCTTTCTAGACAACGACCGACTCGACACCGTGCTACACTCCATCTCCGCCTCCACCCCCACCCCTTTATACATATATAGTATATACATATATATATATACTATAGTTACTTTACTTCTGCTTCTCTTTCCTGCCAATAAAAAGATAAAAAAATATATATAAAAGAAAAAAGATAACCTTTGACTTGCAGGTACTCCGTCTTGCGAATAGCAAGACCCATTTTGGAACCCTGATTTGGCTCAAAGCTAAGAAATTAATTTTGAGGGTGTGCCTCAAGGACCAAGATTATCAAAAAAAAAATCTAAATAGAGAAACACCAAAAACACAATAAACGAATGGAAGAGATTCGTTGTAGGAAAGGCGTAGAAGCTTGACTTCTAACCCCACTTCCATGAGTTCGACCCTGGGCCTAAAAGTGACCAAGATAAAATCAAGTAGGCCAAGATAAAAATTTTGTAAAGAGATGGTTAGGTTCGATTTAGGTTAACTACTATACACACTTCAACGATAAAATCACCATATTAACACACCTATCCGGGCCCGACCACCACCACTCTAGAATTAGAAAACCCAAATGTGGACTAAACGTTGTAGGATTCAATTTATTTTTTCACTTTGCCCTGTTTCAAGTGTTTTTCTCATAACATGAACTATGGACCTTGGATTTCCACGAAACAAGATTCTTAGAGAGTTTATAATGCAATGAATCCGACAATACCATATATGACTTATTTCATATAGGTGTGATTGTGATTTAATTGAAGGTTGACCATATAAGTTTTCTCCATTTGTGAGGTATGTTGATGTAATCCATACCTAAAGTCTACTAATGAACGAAATTTTGTATGCAAAAGGTTTGAGTTAAAAACCTATCATTGTAGTGCGTAAAAATCCGCTATCAAATAAATTTTATCGAATCTCTTGTGAGTCTTAGGTCGAGCACAGGGAGGCTACATCGATTATAAAATCGTTGTTACATTTTTTTGTATTTTCTTTATAAGGAGACAATCACAATGGCTATAAATAACTAAACTACTTAAAATATAAATAAGAGAGAGAAAGAGAGAGAGAAAATCAACTTTATAACTATAATAATGTCAATTACAACTAATGACTACAACTATAAAGCTGAAAATCTACACTAGAAAGTGATAAAAGGTAGGGGATGAGAGATTATCCTCCTCGACGAATGCTTGGACGATGAGCTGAGTGGACTATGCCTAGAGGAAGGAGAGCGAAAATGGAGGAAGGTGGGCGAATATGGAAGAACCAAGGATGAGGTAGGGCATCATCATCATGGGATCCACTTCTGGAATAGAGGCAAGAGGATGGTTAGCGAGAGCTCTGCAAAGGGGGTGAGAAGTGGAAAATTTTATTTTTTAACTCTTGCGGAGCTTCCCATAGCTTAGGAGCATTAGAGTGAGCTTTAGAACTTGAGTTCTTAGCTCCTAGAGGGTTGAGAGAAGAAAGAAGGGATCATGAAATATGTGGTAGGGGTGGCCCTTATATAGGTGTAAAATTGGGGGCAAAAGGTCGTTTCAGGCCTTTAAAATAAATGTAGGGCCTTTAGTGACATTTACGCACATCCCTAAAGGCCACATGTTACTAAAGCATGCGCCAAAGGATAGCTATTCTTCACTAATCTGACTTTCCACACGTAGCCACGTCACGCAACCTCTGATATTCAACCATTCACACGCACAACCAAGTGACATGAAATGTGGCACACTGATAGCTGTTTGTTCGTACATCCACAGCCTAGAACCACCCTCAACTGCGCTTCATAACGCACATATGGCGTGTCATCGCATGTGTTTAGCATGCTCACCTCCCACACTGCCACGTAGCGCACTTTCTACTGTTCATCGCACATCGAACAGTCCAATTTCATCCACGCCTCCTTTCATGGATTAGATTCGCTCACGCAGATTCAACCGCATGACGCATGCTCTGTAAATGCACTTCACCGCAGCGTTGAGGGGCCACTTGAATCAAGTTCTAGAATTAACGTTCATGACCATTGGATCTCGATCGATCAAACGATCAAGATATGATGGCACACTTCTTTTCATGTGATGCTAACGGCGACATAGCCTCTCAGTGACCATTCAATTTGAATCCAACGGTCAAGATCTAGCAAATGTGGACAAAGGAGACGGCCGAAGGCTTTAGGAGGCTCAGATGGGGTCACGTGGCATCATCTGGGCTGTCCATCTTCTTTTTCTCATAGGAGAAGCCACGAATGTCAGATTAGATCAATTTTCACACTATTGGGCTGCAATCGTTGATCCGAACCCATCCATGCAGTTGGATGCTTCATTTGAGATCTAAATTTTCACAACCTTGCTCCTTGACCTATGATCTTCGTCAGACTGCATCTAATGCTACGAAAGTTTGATTGGGGCGATCTTAGAGGTGTTGGACTCCGATCGTCCCTTTGATTAAATCCATACACTTGGATCTTTAATCTGAGGCCTCAAAATGGTGTCACCCTATCCCCTGGACACAATAAGAGGTTAACTACTATACAATTTGTACAAAGTAATCTAAATGTATGATGATGCATGTTACGCATTATTTATAATGTATGATGCTTCTGTAACCCTAAGAACATGCATAAATAGATATTTTAGGCCAATTAGATGTCTGCACATCACACTCCCATGCCTATCTTTTGCTAGTCCCTAGCAAAAATACATGCTATTTATAAAAGAATTAGGATCAAATACTTAGGCAATAATTATTTCCCCATATCAAGAAATTTCTACTAAATACCTAAACTTCAGAGACTCAATAGTGCCTGCGTGTCTGCCAAAATGCAGACTGCCAAAGCCCTCGCCTTAGTCAAAACCAGATACATTTTGTTCTTTTTTTTCTTTTCTATTCTTTTTTTTATTTCTAAGTTTAGAGTTTTGGGGTAGCTTTCTATGGCTACCCAACCCACCCAAGACTCGAAAAGAACTCTAAGTTCTAGGTAACTTTTTATGACTGTTATAGACTTACTAATTGGCAATCAAAATGGACTTCAAGTTTCTACTCCTCTAGGTGACCTTAAGAAGAATTTCTGCCTAAAGATGTATCTATTCAACAGGTAGCTTTCTCCCTACTATTTATTTTTTGGGGTCAACACAAAGGCAAACCCAGTGTATATCTTCCCAACTTATTCTACTTCCCAGCTTATTCCTAAGTGTTTGGAATTAAGCATTCAGTTTGTGAGCTAGGTTCTAGACAACTGGTCAATTGGGTGTCAAACCCGCAGCAACTTGCCATCCATACTCATGCAGTGAAGTGTGGCTTATCTATTTTTCTCCTTTTCTATTTTTCATCATATATATATATTTCTTTTTTTTCTTTTTTTTGGGTATTTTCTTCTTTTTTGTTTCTTTTTTTGAGTAGGTGGCTTCCCTGATCTAAGATTTATCTAAAGGCAACAGCAAAAGAATGGTCATGTGGTTGGGCTTTGGACAACTGGCAGATAAGGCATCAAAGCCACAATTACTTGACAGCTATACCATCCTAGAAGCTTCATTGGCTACCCAATTTTCATTAAAATCGTTTAAAAGTGAGTGCAAATAGTGTGTAGATGCTTTAAACTTAAAGTCCCCACAAATTAGAGTGTGGGTTGATGAGCCGTGTATTTATCACCCCAACTTATTTAACCAATTAGAAATGAATTTAGAATGGCAAGGACTCAACAAACAAGTCTACATTTTAGTGGACACCCAGGTTGATTAACCTGAAGACCTGAAGAGTCTAGGTATTGAGATCTTATTGCATTCTTTCCTAAGGTTGAAAAACTCTAATACCCAAGTTCTCTTTCCCTAATTCATTTTTTTTTTTAATAATAAAGGAGGAAATAAGGAAATTTACAAGAAATCTCCAGAGCTGACAATATGATTCAGAAATGAATCCACCCCCCTGCCTAGCTTATGCAATGTCCTCATTGGAAATAAAAGGCATGAGAAAAGGGCAGAATGAAGAAAATATCACATGTATTCTGTGATGCTCTAGTAAGCTCTGAGTCAGACTGTACAAATACTAGGTTTAATTCCATTAGCTAGGTAGAGTCTAGCCAAAGTAGTCAAATCAAGGTTAAAGCAACCTTGTCTAAGACGGGTTTTGGGATAACATGATCAACATAAGGTTTTAGGCGTTGTCCATTGACCTTAAAAGTGTTACCCATCTTTGGGTCAAAAATCTCAACGGCCCTGTTTGGGAATACCTGATCAATGATGACCAGGTCATTCCATTTTGACCTAAGCTTGCCAGGAAAGAGCTTATGTCGAGAATCAAAGACCCAGACCTTCTGGTTTAGTTTAAAGCTCTTTTGTGATATCAACTGGTCATGAAGAGCTTTAGTCCTAGCCTTATGGATCATGGTATTCTCATATGCATCATTTCTAAGCTCCTCCAACTGAGATAGTTGGAGTTTCCTAGTCTTTCCAACTAAATTAAGGTCAAAAATGCATTTTTTTATCACCCAAAATGCTCAGTGTTCAATTTCTATGGGTAAATGACACTTTACCATACACAAGATGAAACAGTGACATGCTGATAGGCGTCTTGTACGATCTACAATAGGCCTAAAGATCATCATCGAGCTTTTGAGTCTAATCTTTCCTATCAGGCCTAATCATTTTCTACAAAATATTCTTAATCTCCCGATTGGAGATCTTGGCCTACTCATTCGTCTAGGGGTGGTAAGGTGTAGAAAATCTATGATTCACCTCATATTTTGCTAGTAAATTGTGGAACTGGGCATTGGTGAAATGGGTACCACCATCGCTGATGATGGAACTCGAGATCTCAAATTGACTAAAGCTATTCTTCTTGAGAAATTGATGACCACCTTGTGGTCATTGGTTCAGGCAGGAATAGCCTCAATCCACTTGGACACATAGTCAACAGCTACGAGAATGTACTGGTGTCCAAATGAAGGGAGGAAGGGTCCCATGAAATTGATGCCGCAAACGTTGAAGATTTCGATGGTAAGAATCAGGTTTAGAGGCATCATGTCTCTCTTGGCTATGCTCCTGAGTACCTAGCATCGGGAACATGACCTCGAGAACTCCTTGGCATCCTTGAGTAAAGACGGCCAATAAAATTTAGATTGCAAAATCTTCACAACTGTCTTTTTCCTAGAGAAATGTCTACCACATGCAGATGCATGGCAGAACTCAAGTATGCTTTGAAACTCATGTTCCGAGACACATCGACAAATAATCTGGTCATAGCTGATGCGGTACAGTTCAGGGTCTTCCCAAAAGTAATATTTGGCATTAGATACAAGTCTATCCCGTTGTTGCTTAGTCCAATCCTGGGGGATTTGCCAACAGCCAAATAATTAACCATGGCAGCGAACCAAGGGGTTTGGATACCTGAAATTGTAAGGTTGGTCTCATTCGGGAAGGTGTTAGTAATCGGAATATCTAGATGAGGAGAATCAATTAGGATTATCGAAAGATGATCCACCACTACATTTTGTTCCCCGGATTTGTCTTTAATTTCAAGATCGAATTCTTGAAGTAAAAGAATCCATCGAATAAGCCAAGGTTTGGCATCCCTTTTGGCCAAGAGATGTCTCAGGGCCAAGTGGCCAGTGATCGTCGACAATCGGTTAACACTAAAAAGGGGTTTCAAATGTCGTTGTTGTAGTATATGTCATAAATGCAAAACGATGTTACGTTAATTTTATTTATTTACTTAAGTTTTACTGGTTTATTTTAGGTCGTTAAATGGGAGGCAATTACTGATATACATCTCTCTAAGTCCAAAAATATTCTTTTAATCCAAAAATGCTAATTTTATTTTAAAAAATGAATGAAAAAATCAAATAATTGCATGAATTGGTTAATTATGTATAAAAAATGATTAAAAATACATTACAATGCATGGAAACAAATGTACACAACCAAGTATCAAAAACTATATATAATTAAATTATATTAATTATTTACAACTAATATAGTTAATACCTAAATATAGGTACAAAAATAGTTAGTAATATCTACTATACTAAATCATAATAATATACTAATGTCTTTAGTAACATGTACAATATATACAATAATATATATATATGTGTTGCTAAAACGTTAGTAAAATTCTATACATAGCATAAGGCAAAATACTGTCTATACCAACATATAATCCTATGTATAGTGACATACATAAACGTCAGTGTACCCTTAGTAACTTATTTACACTACTTAAGGCAAAAACTACTTATACTAACATATATATATATACAGTGACGGGTGAATCCATCACTAAAGCTCTAAGTGTTATATATATACTTAAGAGCTCAAACAGCTTACACTACACATACTACACGTATATACTATACTATTATAGTATACTTATTTATTTACATTATATTACATTATTTATATACATATATATTATATACTATATACTTATATATATATATACATATATATAAGTATATACACACAGACATACACAACTCATGCACAGGCAGACACAACTCACACTATACACACAAAAGCATAAGGGGGAGAGCTGAATACTTAGTCACTCTAGCCACTCAACACTTGGCCGATTCAGAGCTCACTCTCTCTCCACACCAATTCAGTTCAACTTTAACCCAAAAATTGGGTTTAATGGGCAGGTGGCCTTTTCGAAAGTTACGCAACACCCATTTCTAGGTGGGACCAGACCTCTACTAGGACAACCTTAGTTCTTAATTACGTGCATTATTTCCAACTTAAGCTCATTAATGGGACTACACAAGCCCATGCACAGTGCATGGCCCAAGCCCATGCACCACACAGTATCATGTATCATATGCTCATGTCAGATTGAGAGAGAGAGGCATGGGTATGTGAGAGCGCTTGGCACCATGACAACTGAAGTGGCCAAAGTAGAAAAACAATATAAGCTGCTGCAACAGCTCCTATGCCACCGATGTGGCACAAAAGAACTGCTCAATTGAGCACTGTAGCTGCATGTTGGGCTGTTCTGATTTGGTAACTTTGGCCCTCAATTTGAGGACCATAATTTAATCTAAATTATAATTAAATTATAGGATTGTTAATCCCTTATATAGGACTACATAATTATATAATTACTTTACAAAAATAAGTTAGTTTATTATATAATAAAATTAGCTAAAGTTTACTGATTATACACATTAAATTTGAGATTAATTCGTTAATTAAAGTATAAATTAGTTAATTAATCATCAAATTGACTTAATATAGAGTTAGTATACATAATAAATTATTTATTAGATATTTTTATTATATTTTAAATACTTTATTTTAATTTATATACAATTAAATGTTTGTTTAAGATAGTTTTACATATAAATAAACTATAAATACTATAATATAGTTTAAATTAGTTGAAAATACTTAATATAATATATTACAAGTATACAGTATAATTTATCTCAATATTAACTTAAATTACTAATTTATTTTATTTTAAGTTAATAAATTACCAAGTTATAATAACTTAATTATTTACTGTAAATATATAATTAAATGCAATTACATGAATTATAATATTCATAATATATATATAAATACATATGCACAGTATTAGATACAGATATGTACATCTAAATTGGTTTGTATAATTACTTAGTTATTATACATTTAAGTTATATAAATTAATATCTAATTATATAATACCTTATATGTACAATAATTTATTCCAACTACTTAATTTAATACATAGAATACATATACAAGTTATTTATATACATTATATATATATTATACAAGATTTACATATAGCTTATATTAAATATATAATAAGTATATACATAGTATACATGGTATGTTTAGGAGATTTTGGGCATTTTCTAATTTTTATGGGTTTTATATATATAGTAGAGATAGGGGATGAGAGAGAAAGAGTGACATGAGAGAGAGAGTTGTTTTTGTTGCTTTCCAAGTTAAGCTCTTTTATTAAATTCCAAAATACATTGAACCGTCAGTTGGTATGTTCTACTAAGCTGAGGGTTTTGAATTCCTTAAAACTTGACATACACTTAGAAATAAACCTAATCTTACTGAAGAAATTTTTATTTTATATTTTTAAAATTTGTTATGATTTTTTTTTATATACAAATTTCACCAATTTTTTTTTTTGAAACTATGAGGAAAGCTATTGTGAAACGATAGCAATCCGGACGGCATTTTATTTCATACTAAACAGATAAAACACAATGGATAGTTTCATATTGGATCCCCATCTATGTATGAGGGACCAGCATTCATTTACACTTAGCTATGTAAAATAGTATAGGCATTCAAGGGCCTAAGGCTTGGATCCCCATCATCTATGTAAAATTTCACCAATTCTATGCCTTAAAAGGTGTTAAAAGTGGGAGCTAAGGCTCTAAAAGAGGTTTCAAGGGCTAGAAAAATAGTATAGGCATTAAACAATCTCCAGCACAACACATTACACTTATATGAGTAGTTAAACCCAGATTTTATCTCAAATTTCACTAAAATTCAGATTTGGATAGTTAATTAAATTCAAACAGCTAAAAAGATACTTTAAATATAAATTAAAAGCCATTCTAATAGGATTCCAATCAATTTAAAGTACATGAATGTTTGTCCTCATTAACTTCTAACACTCATAATAGGTCAGCTCCATTCAACTTCACATCCTAGCTGAAACTCCAAATTCAGACCAACTAACTCAGCCCAACCAGTGGCAGCAACAACTACTGCAGCTGCTAGATCAACTACTGAAATTTCAGTGGCTGTCCAATAGCAGCAGTTGCTGCTCAATCATTAGCAGCAATAGCTACTGTTGTAGTTCAATAGGATAGCAAAACACAAGATTAGTAGCTGGTGTTGCTGCTAAGTAAAATTAGACATCTTAAATTAGAATTTTGCTACTAGATGGAACTTCAGACCTTAAAGACCTAATCCAAGGTTCATGAAATCCATTTCTTAATCAAATCATTTAAAATCAAAGAATAAAAAACCATAAATCCATCAATCGAGCAATAGAGCAGCTGCTTAATTCTGATATGAATCAAGTCAGATTTTAATCTCAAAGATTCATTTCTCAACTACGGAAATCTCTCAAACAAAATCTGGAAATCAATTAATTCCCTTGTAAACATCAAACATCCATAAATCTCCAGATTGAAATCATTTTGAGTTAAGAATAATGTTTCCCTGATTGGGCTGTCGATATGGATTTCTCTCTGATTTGATCACCTGATCGTCATGAACACCATTGATTGGTGTTCAAGGTGATCTAGTAATCATCTCAGAATCCATTGGGTCCTTATTAAACCTCAAATCATTGTCACAGATTATCCTTGGTCAAACTATCCAAAATAACACTTAAATTAAGTGCATGCTTATCCATAAAATCAAAACCAAATTCAAAACCTTGGGCTCATTGCATGACACATAATTAAGCAATTTAAAACCTCAAAAAGCTTGATTGAATCCAATAAAATCCAAATGATCTCCAAATCATAAGATTGGGCATTAGAAGTAATTTGAAAGGAATCAAGCAATCTGAGACAGTAAAACCAGATCGAGGGATCTTTGTGGATTTATAGAGTGAGTGGGAGAGCCCCCCAAATGGGTTTTAGGTGCAAATTCAGATCTAAATTTGACCTTGATGGATGGGTGGATGATGAAAAGAATGTGAGAGAAAATCAGAAATGAATTGCATTGCATAGGGAAAGCTATATGCGTCAAAATGGAGGTGGAAAAACACCTCTCTGATTTGAATTGATTAGAGAGGGTGAGATCGAATCTCTCCTAAGTTACACTAATCCATCAAACCAATGAATTCTAACATCTAATCTACTCCTAAATTACTCCAACTAATCTCCATAATTAATCTAGAAAGTAGGAAATCCTAATCTAATAGAAGAATGGGACCTATTGAGAAAATCTGTAGCTGGTGGTTGCAGTGACGAAGGGGGGGAGGATCTCTAGCGGACTGAAAGTCCACTAGTGGGACTCAGTGTCACCCTCAGGTGCTACAAGGTCTGTTTGCGAGTGAAATCAAGGTTTTAAAAACTACGTTGTAGTATAGCTGAAATTGCTTTGAAAATAAATAATATTTATTACTCAAATGAAAGTCCGAGGTCGAACACAGGGAGAAATATGGAATTCAATCTCAAAATTGTAATTTAAGCATAGTATGAGCAATTTATAATGAAACTTCAAGCAATAATGATACATCATTGAAAGCTAATGTCAATACTGTAAAAAGAATGGAATAAAATGGTGATTTGAATCACCAATTACTCCTCACAATGGTAGTTAAGAGATGTACAGTATCAATTAATAAGCTCAAATCAGACACAATATCAATTAGCAATCTAAAAAAATCTCTTTCTTCTTTCTAAAACTTTTCCTCTTCTCTTCTTCTTTCTCTGCTTCTCTGTTTGTGTGGCTCCTCTTCTTTCCTTCTTTCTTCTTCTATCCTCTGCTTCTCCTGCCTTGTCTTCTCTTCTACCTTCTATTCTTCTTCTTTGTTGGCCCTTCTAATGTACAAGGGGGAAAGGCTTCTGCAAATTCGACTGTGTGTGTAGAACACTGAAGAGCAAAACCCCCCTGCCCCCACACACTCTCTCTTTCCTTCTCTCACAAGGATCCACCTGCTCAGGGCCAATATCAAGATAGTTGGGTTATCGGGTAGGCGTGCACCCAGGTCCAGACTCACCAGTAGTGGGTGGTGAGCGAGGAGTGAGGGCCTAGGTGGGTCAGGTGCACCAAGTCCACGGAGAAGATATCGTGGACGAGGCACGTGAGGGGTGTAAGGGACCTCACCCCTTGTGTCTGAGGCGATAATCCTCTATCACAAATTCAATTTATGTGATAGTGCCGCTTCCAAATCTTCCGAGGTGTGGCTAAACTTCCCACCTTCTCTTTACACACAGCTGGAGTGGAGCTCTTCCTCAAATGGGTCAGCTGCTGAGGGTATCTCCCTCAATTGGAGACCAGGGTGTGTACGATGAGAAGCTCATCATGGTCTCTAATTACCCCTAATTAACTAGCCTTCCCAGTTAATTAGCTAAGAATAGGTAAATATATGGGTTAATTATTAAATAATGGACTAAATAGTAAAGGACCTTAAAATAAGTTTCAAATGCTATATTATTATCCAATTAATATTATTAATAATTTAATTAATAATTGGAATCAAAATATTATCAGTAATTTATCTAATTAATGTGTTAACTAACTTAAGTATAATTTATACCTAAGTATGTAATAACTTAACTAACATTACTTAATTAAATAAAGTAAGCTAAAGAGGTCAAAAATATAAATTCAAGGTATAAATATAATAATTGTCGTATTTATAATCATATATAAAAGGTTGAAAAAGATTTAACTAAAATAAACCTTGAAAACCTTTGTTTACATTTTAGTCCTTATGTTTTATTTCAATCGAGTCCTGATAATTCACTTAGGTCTTCAGCTTTCATTACGAATAAGACCCTAAAAACTTCTTTTTCTTCTTTCCTTCTTCAACCTCCTCGATAGCTGATGATGGGAGGTGCTTTCACCTTCCTATCACTACATATCTGACGTCATTCCTTCCTCTCCATGCTCCTTGAGCTTGTGCTCACCATCTCCTTTTCATCCATCGGTCTGGATGAAGTTGCAATCCTATTTTAGGGTTGTGGATAACCCCACCGACGTCGGAGAAGATGCTGGTGGTTACTCCACTCCTAGCCTCTTCTGCGTCTAGATACACTCTCCTTCTCAGCCGACGCCACCTATAAATACCCCTCCACACCTTCTATTTCATTAAGTTAGCCCCCTTCCTTCTTCTTCACTGAGCTAACCGATAGGCTATTCTCTCCAAACTCCAACAACTTTCCTTTGCTTCCTCCATCTTCCTCCATCCATCTTTGATCGCTCTAGATCTCCGCCGAAGTCAGCCAAGTCTTCTGACGCAGTGCTGGCTAGGAGTTCCTTTGCTTCACTCCACATACGCCTGCCTGACTTCTTCCCTGACCCTCTAATTTCCTCCTCTGTTAAGGACCATCGACGGAGATCTTCTACCCCCTTCGTCCAGGTAAAAGTAGGATAGGTAAGTAGATTAGTTAGGTAGATTAGATAGATGTAATGCTAGTTTCTCATTCATCTTCTTCAGCTCCGGCGAGCTCGTTGAGCTTGTCTGGAGCAATCTCTTGTCTTTTTAAATCATTGATCGCCTTCTTTAACCTTTTGTGAACATTTCTATCACTTTTAAATCACTGAATTGATCATCTTTTGTTTAAAACACATCCACCTTCATCACTACTTCCGCTGTCCATGGCAGAAGTGGTTGAGCTTACTCCACCTCCACTGGGGCCCTCCATCACCTAACCATCACTTAAGGGCCCTTATCCTCACTTTAATTTAAGTAATTACCATCTATAACTTAAATGACTAATTTAATTTAATCTCCTGAGCTCGCTGTCAAAGGTGGCTCAGGAGGAGTTCATGTCATTAATTATCCACTTATAAACCATCGCAACTTCCTTTTGACTTGTTTTATCCACTCAATTGGGTGGGAAAACAGGTCCTGAGCCTAATCAAACTTGAAATCTGTTCACTGTGAATTCACTACATAACTTGCAATGTAATGGATAATTGAAGGAATTAATGTGTTCCTGAGGTTTCTTGTGACCTCAGGAAGCTTTTTAGATCATCAATGTCACGTTTTCATATTGTCTGTACATTTTAGCCTCTTTCTGGACTCACCGAAGCTCTGGAGAGCTCTAGCAAGTCAAATGAGCTCTTCAGCCTATAGAACTTAGTGTGAAGCTCCAGATCACTGATTTGAAGGTCACTGATCATTCTGAAGTAAAGTATTTGAGGTTTTAAGACCTGGAGCTCCTGTTAGACCTTTGTCTTCTCCAACTTTGGCAGAGTTGGAGATGTTTGTTAGTTAGTGTTTAGTCACATTTGAAAGGTCTAGAAGCATCAGTAACGTACCCTGAGACCATTCCAATGTGTCAATTTCTATGATAGACTTTGGATTGTTCTATCAAACAAACTCATCTAGAATCTCAGGTGACAGGCCTGGAACCCTAGGAAACCTAATTGAATAAGCCTTCTGATGTCCTGAATCAGTTCCTGAGGTGAAAGAGAAGATAACTAAGGCTTTAATTTCCTCTGAAATGGTTAAATTTAGAAAGTCAAAATTCTAAGGCTTATGGTCAACCCTAAGTCCGATTCATGTATTTGGGATTCAATCAGAGGAATTGAGGAGTTCAATCTATTCCTGAGATGTTTTTAAATAATTCAAAATCAATTTGGATGAGCTTTGATCGATTATATAAAGGAAATTGATTTCTGCTCAGTTTGGGTTATTTTTGAACCCAAACTAACGACAATGAGTTTTTGATGAGATTCAAGTGGATAATCTGCCTAGATAGTTTCTTAACAACCTTTGGAGGTTGTTTGATTTGATTAAATAGGTCTTTATCCATCTGTTGAACCTACCAGAACTTGAATTGAAGTTCTCTAGCCCTTTAGCAAAGCTTTTTAGCTTTTTCACCTTCATGAAGCTTATCAGAGTTTCCTTCCTTCACCAACAGCTGCGGAAATACTCTATGAAACTTTTCAACACCTCATCTGGAGGTCAAAAGACATATTGTAGGACTTTAAAGTCAAAACACCTTTCTACAGGCAATTTGGCCGTAACGACCCAAGTCCTTTCGCCCTCAAATCAAAGAGATAAACCTTCCCTGAGTATCAAATTGATACCATAATCATGTAGAACAACTTTAGAGCTTTCCAGTAAGCCTTCATTTGCTCGGATTGGAGCTCTGTGGTGGGTGGAATCATCAAGTGAAGTCTAGATTGGGAGGGGGATACATAGTCCCACGTCGGTGGAACTGAAGCGGCCGCCTTGGTATAAAAGTAATTTGTGTTTAAGGCCCTTCAGTCATCAGCACAAGGTGCATGAAAGAGCATTTGGGTGTGTGTGTGGGTGCGTGCGATGTGCGTGCTTGGGTGTGTGTGCACTTGTGGGCATGCAAGTGTGGGCCTGTGAGGGCATGTGCATGTGGCCCTAGGAGGCCATGAGCCTGATGGGCTCGAGACTATGCTGAACCACAATTAAGTCGATCCAAATAAAAACCAGGCTTGGACCTAGTAGGGTCTGGTCCCACCCTGAGAGGGGTGCTGTGTATCCTCGACCGATCCAAGCCGCCAACCTTAAAATCTAATTTTTGGTTCAAAGGGTCAAATCGGTTCGGTTCAGAAGATCTGCAAAGGTTCAGAAGGAAAGGATGCAAAGGAGGAGAAGGATTGCAAAGGTTTAGAAGAGAAGGAGAAAAAGAAAGGATGTAAAAGAGAAGAAGGAGATAACTCGTAAGGATTGAAGAAAGATAGATAGGCACAAGAGCTAAATAAAAATAACAGGCAGAACAAAGAGTAAGAACAAAGAAAAGAAAGAGAAGAAGGCATGTATAAGAGAAGAGCGTGAGAAAGATTAAGAAGAAAGATTAAGAGAAAAGTAAAGAGAAAAGAGAGAGAGAGAAAGGTAAAAGAAGAAGAGAAGAATGAGGTTGAAGACAAAGAAGAAAAATTAATGGTTTAATTTCTTGCATTTTATTAATTCTTTTTTGAGCTTAATGTTGTAATAAGGCATATATCCATTAGAATTACTTTTTCTTGCCTTAATCTCTTGTAAATAAAAGAAATTAGAAGAAATAAACATGTTTACTTGTTTGTAAAAGTAAATCATATGTGTAAATGTGTTTCCATATGGAATTCTGCATATTCTTTAAATTAGAAATCAGTAAGCAAAATTCATGTTCTTAAAGTAAATTTAATTATAATTCCTATAAGTAGCTTAGGATTAATGGTGAATTTTAATTAAGTTATGCCTCCTAGCAAACGAATTGGACTCAACAAGTTAAAAAGAAATAAAGTCTAAAATGTTAGGTTAACTTGACCCTATATTACTTAATCGACATAAATTCAAGTTGACCTAAGTTACTTTCTTTTGCACATAATTAAGCATAATTAACTTAATTAACTGTGTTGAGAAAGTTAACGATCATTTTAATGGCACCATTGCCAGGGGGTAACTGTAATTATATTTGCCATTATTAGTATTTTTAGTTGTTTAGTACTAATTAGTTTTGTTTTTATTTTGTTTTCTATCTTCTTTTCAAGTTTACCTCTGCAGGTATTCACTAGTAAGAAGCCAGGTTTTCTGTTTTGTTTTTCACTATACATACCATTGTAAGTATTCTTTTCTTAGTCTCTAGTTTAGTTTGTATTGTTGCATTTAGTTAGTAAAAAAATTAAAAAATAAAAAAATACATACTTTCTGACTAGTAATAGCATGTTATAGGCATACACTCAAAGGAGTGCATTTACCTGCTAGTAACTCTACGATCTGACTCGGGAAAAGTTTTCTACTGTTTTTCTCGCATCAGTGGGAAAACACGCAAAAAACTGCATAGATCCCTATTCTGGAGTTAATATCAAGACCACATTTCTTTGTTGAAAATACTTAAAAAGCGGTAACTTTACTTCTATTATTTTTGAAAAGATTAAGTAAAAAAAGAGGATAATAAAAATTGTGACTTAAATATGCTTGCAGAATGCATGCGGGTTTTATTGCTATCGTCTATTGCATGCTATCGCGCACACAGTGAGATCACTAGAGTCACACGAGTCTAATTTTCTATCTCTCCTCTTTGCACCTCTTAGGGCTTTGGTCGAAGATCAACAAGTCTGTCTCACTACTAGTGGCCCAGGGAGCCAGTAGTGAGCAGTCTCAATCCTAAACCTTAGGCCTTTGAGCTTTAAGGATACGCACTTGCATAGACACGGGTTTAGGATGCGTATTTTGATACTGATATTATACTTGTTTGCATCCAAATTATTTTGCGTATTCTAGGACTCTCTTCTTTCCTTTGAAAGAAGAGAAAAACCCGCTTTTTCACGCTATTTTGCGGGTTTTGTTGCCGCTATTTTTGGTGGTGTGAGTGTGCCTTTTCACATTCCTTTCGTTTTATGCACCGGAGGCGATCCTTGAAGCCACCTCTTGTAACTCCATTGACAGGTACTCCTAAGCCTGTTGCAGCTAAGCAACCAATAAAATTTCTGTTTGATTCATCTATTTTATGGATCAATTGCAAAATCAGAATCCCGAGATCCCTTCTTCTTCTAGTCAGGGGGAGATGCCACCTTTTGACATTCATGAGGCGCTCCTGAACCAGAATCTTAGAATGCTTGAACAAAATCACCAAATTAATCTTTTGATAGTTGCTTTAAATAACTTGCAGAATCTTCAAGCCCATCCTCCACCTCAACCTGAGGCGGGTTTTGACCTTCCTGATTTACCGATCCCTCGTCCTAGGCCTTTGTTCCGAGAGTATTATAATCCATTTAATGCACAAGTAGAGCCAATGTTAGGATTCCCATTGGGGAAAATGACCTAGAATTAAAGCCAAACATTATACGTCTAATCCCACATTTTCACGGATTTGCATCGAGGGATCCATTTCAACATATTGAAGATCTTAAAAATCTATCTCAAACTCTTGGACCTCGAAATCAAAATAGGGAAATCCTACTCAAGAAGATGTTCTCTTTTAGCCTTAAAGATAAAGCTGCATATTGGTATAGAACTAATGCAAGACCAATCTCAACTTGGGTTGAACTCGAATTTGCATTCTTGAAGAAAATTTTTCCTATTGGTCGCATGAATGCTTTAAGGCGAGCAATCACAACTTTCAATCAAAATCAAGGAGAACCAATTCATGAAGCATGGGAACACTTTCATGAATTACAAAGGAAATGCCCACATCATGACATCCCTCGTTGGCAACTAATGCACATCTTTTATTATCGATTGCAAGAGGGCATTCGCAATCTAGTCGATGCCTCTTATGGAGGAAACTTTCTAAATTGTGACATAGAATCCGCTTCAGAATTATTTGAAGGGATGGCGGAGAACTCGATCAACAATGCATCCATGTTGCAATTTACGTGGGGCACAAATACAGCACACCAAAATCTGCATAAGGGCATTCACGAGATCGATAATATGTCCAGTTCAAACGATTTAGAGATTATTGCAGAAAAACTAGACAAAGTCGACATCGTAGCAAAGCATCTTGATGAGGTCCAAAATGCAATGAAAACTCTTACACCTCTACTTGCTACCAAAAATCCCATGCATTCATTTGTGAATAATCTGGATTCTAGAGATCCATCTTCCTTGGGTTTTCTATCTACTCCTGCACCAACCCAAGGAGGGACCTTTGTCCCATAATCTTTCCCACCTTTTTCCCTATCTCCTACTTTTGTGGAAAACATGCCCTATCCTTTAGATTTGAACGCCATTCAGGGAAATGCACCAAGATCAAACCCGTATTCTAACTCCTATAATCCTGGATGGCGTAATCACCCTAATTTCTCTTGGTTTGACCATTCACAAAGACCATCATATCCAACTCAGACCAGGCAAAACCTGCCTACGTTGCCGTTTTAGCAACCTAATGAGAGGCCATTTTACACGGGTTCGCAAAACCTCATAGGGCCAAATAGAGATTCATAGCTTGACTAGATTTTGCAAGCTGTGACTGAGAGCCAGCAACAAAATGCTAAGGCTCTTGCTGAAGTCCAAAGGCAATGTCGACAGAATTGGCTGATCTTAGGGGCCAAATCACGCAGTTAGCTGAATCTCGTCAGATAGGGGCCCTTCCATCCCAGCCAATTCCAAACCCTAGGAATATCTAGTAGAGACAACACCTGGGAGTGCAAAATCCAAATCAAGGACTTGTCCATTTCCTTAATCAATTACCCCTGAATCCAAATCTGAATCAAAATCCAAATTCACCCGCTACTAACCATGATTTTGAGTATCTTAATTAACAGCAATCATTTTCAAATCAACCTTTGATTTCTAATTCATCTTTCCAAAATCAACAAGCATCTTCTTCTTCATCCGCTTCCTCTTCACATGCGGGTATTAACTCTGTTATAACCTGCCGTGGAACTTCCATTAGGGATCCAGTTTATCCAATGAACCTATCCTAAGACCCTAGTACATCAAGAATGACCCCTATTTCTACACCTGTAAGAGGTGCAGAACCCGATCCCGCAATTCCCACTAATTCGCGAGATCCGAGAAATACCTCATTAGAACAGGAAATCCACGTCCCATTTCCTGAAGCTTTGAAGAAGACTAGGAAACAAAAATAATTTGTTACATTAGATGAAGATTTAATTACAATTTTTGATTAGGTAAACATTAATATTCCACTACTAGATGTTATCAAACACATTCCGACTTACGTGAGATTTCTTAAGGAGTTGTGTACTCCTAAGCATAAGTCAAAGAAAGGAAGCACTATGGTACTTTCAGAGCATGTGAGCTCTATAATTTCAAGTACGCTTCCTTTGAAAAAGAAAGACCCAAGATCTCCATTTATTTCCTGGGGATCAGTGTTTTGATAGAGTCCTCCTAGATTTAGGAGCATCTATTAACCTCATTCCTTTATCTTTGGTAAAACATTTCAACATAGAAAACCTTAAGTCTACCAATGTGACTTTACAATTAACCGATAGATCTATCAAGTCACCAAAAGGAATGTTGGAGGATGTAATTGTAAGAGTTCGGGATTTTTATTTTCCAGTAGATTTTATTGTCCTTGATATGGAAGTACCCGAACAAATTAGAGATACCCCAGTTATCTTAGGGAGACCCTTTTTGGCCACTACAAAGGCCAACATCAATTGTGAATCTGGAAAGATTGAATTGAAATTTGGGGAGAAGACAATTAAGTTAGATATATTTAGAGCTTCTAGAGGATTGGATTAAGGAAATCAGATCTATTGCAATTTTTGAGGATGACATTAGTTCCTTAGAAGTAGAGAGCACACTTTTTGATATCTCATACCCTCAAAATGACGAAACCCTACTATCAAAATATATACTCAATCCTGAATCTGAATCTTATGACTCATCTAACTCACTTCTTGCAATTGAAAATCCCACCCCAAATCCTGCTATTGATTCTACTCCTGTACTAGAATTGAAACCATTGCCTGACAACCTTAAATATGTCTATCTCGAATCTGATCAAACATATCCTGTAATTATCAACTCTCATCTTTCTGAATCACAAGAATGCAAATTGATCAAGGTTTTTCGAGATCATAAGAAGGCAAGTGGGTGGACTCTACATGATCTCAATGGGATTAGCCCCAATTTTTGTACTCATCACATCTATATTGATGATGGGGCATGGCCTTCAAGAGAAGCTCAAAGGCATCTAAATCCAAATTTAAAGGAGGTCATAAAGAAAGAAATAATCAAGTGGCTAGATGCTGATATTATATATCCCATATCTGATAGCCCTTGGGTGAGTACAATTCAAGTGGTACCTAAAAAGGCAGGACTCACCATAATTAAGACTGAATCTGGAGAAACCATTCCCACATGAATTGCGAATTCATGGCAGGTTTGTATTGATTATTGTAAGCTTAATACAGTTACTGTAACGACCTGGTTCTCGAGTCCCTACGAGACACGAGAACTGGACCGAGTCAACTAATCCCAAGACCTAGTCGTCCAACGAGGAAGTAACCAAAAGAGCAATAAAATAAACCACATTCAGCATGAATATAACTAACAGTAAGAAAGTATAGCAATAAGGAAGAAAACTACCACAGTATGTACCACCACAACAGTAGAACAACATTCATAATATAATTTGAACTGCAGGTAAAGAAAGTACAGTGGAAACAAGAACTACTCACTACAACGTAACAAAAAGAGGTACAAGAGACAGTGGTAACTCTACTGGACCCTACTCGACCCAGCGTCCTCTGCAGCCGCTGACCCTGGCTACTCAACACCTGGTCCTGAAAAAGGTAACGAGTGTAACACGTCAGCAAAACACTGAGTAGAGTGGCAACTAAACTAAAGACAACAGTAGAGTGTACAGTAGATATTATGTTCGATTACTTTCTTTATTCACATCTTTCATTTGTCTCACTATTTCATTTATTCCCCAGGTCTTTTTCTTGATCTCGAATGTTCCTCGTGGGAACGATCTTGATTGCAGTCTTTTCCAAAAAGTAGAAGTAGCACGTGGTGCTCTCCTGGCCGGGAGAGTCCCCTGTGGTGATCCTACCCTCAGTCAACCACCCCAAGGTCACTGACAGACGTAACGGTGACTACGGCACTTGCGATAAACGCACAGGTAGCTAACCCGTACTGGCACGCGGTCAGTCGTTTCCGTTAACGGGTGCGCCCAAAGCACAGCACGGAACCAGTCCAGGGCAGAGCCCTCTCAGTAACAGGGGTCCAACCCCTCCACAGTAACCAAACCGGGGCCTTGCCCCTCCACAGTCTGCGCACCCTCGCCTGACTACTCTCGTTTTCCCCAGCGGGCCTAACAAGTCGGTGTGGGAGGCTAGCAGAACCCCGGGGCTCGTGGGGTAGCTAGTACCACCCTACACTAGTAGCTCTCCTCGGTACAACGTACGCAAGGGCCAGCAAGTCGGTACAGAGTGGCCAGTCCTAACCCCGGGTCCCTGGGGTGGCTGGCTCCGCTTTGCACTAAACAGGGGGACAGTCGCTCTCCTTGGTACTCCGTACTCAAGGGCCAGCTCACTTCCCCAATACTATTCCATTCACTTTCCAGGAGTTCTACTCCTACTTCCCTGTAGGGTTCCATCCTTTTTACTCAAACATCCAGGTTTCACTTTCCCGTTTCACATTCTTACAATCCATGTTCTCAACCATGTTATTTATTCACAACAGGAAGTTGTTAATTCAAATTACAGGCAACTTTATATCTCTTTCCATTTTCCAAGACTGCAGTATTATACATTCCACTAGTTTTCCCATCCTAGGATTCATGCCATATCCTAGGATCTATCATACAATCTAGTTTTCCAGCCCCAGGATTCATGCAACACCTAGGAGCTATCATTCCATCTATTTCTCATTCCTAGGATTCATGCAATGTCCTAGGTTCTATTTATGGTTCCATAATTTAACAGATTTTATTAATAACTTAAAGCCACTCTACCAGGTACGACGGGAGTAATGGGGGCGTGATCAGGAATCCCGCGTGCCTCCGCGACCCCCGAGACTGCAACAGAATGGGGTCCTATCACAAGGATCAAACACAAGGAGTATCTCAAAATAGTGTATAGCTACTGTAGATGGGTAGAGGAATTAATTCCGAAAAGAACGCAACTCGAATCGCGGAAAATGGAACTCGAACGGGCCCTAAACGGGTCAAAAACGATGACACTGTGCAAAATAAGACGTCTGGAACTTTTTCCAGAAGTCTTAAAATGTGGATCAAAGAATTACCTTGTTTAGCGTGGTTTCCCAGACGTCCAGAAGTCTGCGGGGATGTCTGGCCTAGCTCCCAGACGTCCGATGGTCTCCCCGGACGTCTGGAGGTCGCTTCCGCCGTCTGGTACTACTGCCAGACGCCTGATTCGCGATGGATGGCGAATCACCGAGCCTGCACACACCCATCTCCAACCCTCAGTACGGTCAGTCGACAGGAAGGAAGAAGGAGACGGAAAACTCACCTTTCAGACATCTGGATGGTCTTCCAGACGTCGCCCTCGCCGTCTGGCTATCAACCCAGACGTCTGATTCTGGAAATTTTTCCAGAATCAGGGCGCCACTCGGCCTCCACTCGCGACGCCGCCCGCGTCGCACCTCACGCGCCTGCTGCTCAGACCGCAGCAGTCCCCCCTTCGCGTTGCTCCGCGCCCCCTGCGCCTTCCGCCGGCCGGCCCTAGCAGCCCCAGAGAGCTCGCCCTCACGGCAGAGCTCCGCTCTCGCACGCAGCACCTCCTCCGCGCTCATTGCAGCCGCTGCTGCCGCACTCGCACTCGCGCTCACGCTCACTGGCTGAAGGAGAAGAGGGAGGAGACGGTGGTGACGGAAGTGAGGGGAGGCGTGGCCTTTTAAGGCCGTGCGAGGAGGAGAGAGGACGTGGTAGGGCGTCTGCAGCCACAGGGAATAAAAGAATATGCGGGTCTACGCGCTTAGGTGCGCAGACGACCAGCATGTGTGGAAGATAACGGATTTCCAGACGTCTGGAAACGATCCCAGATGTCTGGTACGACGTCTGGGCCACCTCCCAGACGTCTTAAAAGACGTCTGGGGCACGCGTTCGTTACAATATAACAAACTCAAAGGAAGTTTCGTCCCCAAAACTTGCGCCAACTAGGGTGCGGGAAAAGATGTCCAATTAACCATAACAAACTCAAAGGGGACCGAAGCCAGTCCGAAAAGACGTACCCGCGAAAAGCTCCGGGTACCGCTCTCGCATTGCCGCCTCAGGCTCCCAGGTAGCCTCCTCGTACCACTGGCTCCTCCACAAAACCTTTACCAGGGGTACTTGCTTTTGTCTCAAACTGCGGACGGCTCGGTCTAGGATCTGCACTGGCCGCTCGGGGTAGGTCAGGTCGTCGCCCACCTCGACGCTCTCGTGGCTCAGTACGTGACTAGAGTCGCCTACGTACTTCCTGAGGTTGGACATGTGGAACACGTCGTGCACACCAGAAAGCTGCGGGGGAAGGGCAAGTCTGTAAGCAATGGGTCCAACCCGCTCCAGGACCTCAAAGGGCCCCACAAACCTCAGCGCGAGCTTCCCTCTCACCCCAAACCGCTGTAAGCCCTTCATGGGCGAAACACGAAGGAAAACGTGGTCCCCAACCTCAAACTGCACCTCTCTGCGTCTCCGATCCGCATAGCTCTTCTGTCTGCTCCTGACAGTGCGGAGTCGTTTGTGGATCTGCTCAACTACCTCCTGACTCTGCCGGATCAACCTGGGGCCAACCTCCCACTTGGTCCCCACCTCAACCCAACTTAAGGGTGCCGTACACTTCCGTCCGTACAGAGTCTCGTAGGGAGCCATGCCGATGCTCGAGTGATAACTGTTGTTGTATGCAAATTCTGCCAGGGGCAGGTGCTCCTCCCAAGAGCCCCTCCAGTCCAGTACACAGCACGTAAAAGGTCCTCAAGTGTCTGTATCGTGCGCTCAGACTGTCCGTCCGCCTGGGGGTGGTAAGCCGTACTAAACCTCAACCTCGTCCCCAAGGCCTGCTGAAACTCAGCCCAAAACTGGGACATAAAGCGGGTATCCCGGTCGGATACGATCTCTCGCGGAACTCCGTGTAGTTGTACCACATCACGGATATACCTCTCTGCCAACTGTGCTGGTCCCAAAGTAACTCAGATCGGCAAGAAACGTGCCGTCTTCGTCAGTCTATCCACTATTACCCAGACTACTTCATGTCCCCGCTGGGTAACAGGTAAGCCCACCACCAAGTCCATGTTGATGCTCTCCCACTTCCACTCCAGCACTGGAAGCGGCTGAAGTGGCCCTGCAGGCCTCTGGTGTTCAGCTTTCACCTGCTGGCACACTAAACACCGCTGCGCGAACTCACCCACATCCCGCTTCATCCCTCTCCACCAAAACTTGCGTCTCAAGTCGTGGTACATTTTTGTGTTTCCGGGATGTATGGTGAATCTGGAACCGTGTGCCTCAGTCAAGAGCTCTCTCAACAGCTCCTCGTCTCTGGGAACGCACAACCGTCCCCTCAAGCGTAGCACCTGGTCTGTGAAAGAGAAGTTCCCAGGGTCTCCTGACAGTACTCTGTCGTGCAAAGACTGCAAGTACGGATCAGCCATCTGCCCTGTGATGATGCGGTCTATCAGCTCTGGCCTGGTCTGCCGTGTCACCGTCACTGCCCTACAGTACCCTCGTAACTCTAGAGGTCGCCAACTACCCAACTCCTCCAAAAGGCTCCAACTCTGTAACTGTAGACCGGCCAAGCGTGCGGGTGCCTTACGGCTCAAGGCGTCAGCCACCACATTGGCATTTCCCGGGTGGTAGGAGATGCTGCAGTCGTAGCCCTTCAGGAGCTCCAACCAACGTCTCTGTCTCATGTTGAGCTCCTTCTGATCAAAAAGGTATCTGAGGCTCTTGTGATCAGTAAAAATCTTGAAGGTCTCACCGTACAAGTAGTGCCTCCAGGTCTTCAGCGCGAAGACAACAGCTGCCAACTCTAGGTCATGGGTAGGGTAGGTATGTTCATGGGGCTTCAGTTGCCGCGAAGCGTAAGCGACAACGTGACCCCCCTGCATGAGCACACCTCCTAACCCCTGCAAGGAGGCATCCGTGTACACAACGAACCCGCCACTACTGTCAGGGATGGTGAGCACGGGAGCCGAGGTCAACCTCTCCTTCAGCTCCAGAAAACATGCCTCACAGGCGTCTGTCCAAGCGAAAGGCACGTCCTTCCGGGTCAACAGTGTCATAGGATGCGCAATCTGCGAAAATCCTCTGATGAATTGTCTGTAGTAGCCTGCCAGTCCCAGGAAACTGCGAATCTCAGTGACGGAACACGGTCTCTCCCACCTGAGCACTGCCCCGACCTTGGCTGGGTCCACCGCCAAGTCGTCTCCAGAGATCACATGACCCAAGAAGGTCACCTCCCTCAACCAGAACTCGCACTTGCTGTATTTGGCATACAGCCTGCGTCGTCTCAGAGTGTCTAGAACCATCTGCAAGTGCTGTCCGTGCTGCGCCCGATATCTAGAATAGATGAGTACATCATCTATGAATACCACCACGAACTGGTCCAAGTACGGTCTAAACACCCGGTTCATCAGGTCCATGAAAGCAGCGGGGCATTGGTCAGCCCAAACGGCATGACCAAAAACTCGTAGTGTCCGTACTGGGTGCGGAAAGTTGTCTTGGAGACGTCGGTCTCCCTGATCCTCAACTGGTGGTATCCAGACCTCAAGTCTATCTTGGAAAACACCGTGGCACCCCGCAACTGGTCGAACAAATCGTCGATCCTCGGCAGCGGATATCTATTATTGATGGTGACCCTGTTCAGCTGTCAGTAGTCCACACAAAGGCGTAGGGTCCCATCCTTCTTCTTCACAAACAGTACTGGGGCTCCCCAGGGGGACGCACTGGGCCTCACGAAACCTTTCTCCAAAAGGTCCTGCAACTGGGACTTGAGCTCTCGCAGCTCAAGCGGTGCCATTCTGTATGGCGCGGTGGAGATGGGGCTGGTCCCTGGTATTAGTGATATCTCAAACTCAATCTCACGCTTGGGCGGTAGTCCTGGTAACTCGTCTGGAAACACGTCGGGGTACTCTCTGACCACCGGGATGCTCTGGAAGTCTGCCACAGGGCTGGGCTCTGCCACCACACAAGCTAGGAAGCCCTCACACCCCTGGCTCAAAAGTCTCACCGCCCGAAGTGCCGAAATGGACCTGAAACCTCCGTCCACTAGCTGTCCGTGAAACTCGAAAGAAGGCAACTCCAGAATGGAGAAGACAATCTTCCTCTCAAAACAGTCCACCAAGGCGTGGTAAGCGGACAGCCAATCCATCCCCAGACCCACTCCAAAGTCCTCCATCTGGATCATAATCAGGTCAGCTGGCAGGCTATGTCCTCTGACGCTGACCTCGCAATCCGTGTACACCTCCTCAGCTACAAACAGCTGGCCACTCGGACCTCTGATTACGAACGGATTCTCTAACAGTGTATAATCCTGGTGCAAACTAACTGCGAAACTGGCTGCGACAAACGTGTTCGTAGCGCCAGAATCGAAAAGCGTGTAAACGAGTCTGCCAGAAACTGAAACCATACCTGCTACCACCGATCCCGAAGCTCTGGCGTCCCTACGTGTGAGGGCGTTGATACGCCCCTCAGCTCTAGGTGCGAACGAAGCAGCCACACTCTACGTCGGACGGGTAGGTGCTGGCCGGTACCCTCCTCGCGACTGCTATCCTCCTCCTCGCACTTGGGAACCATGGCCTCCTGCGCGCCCTCCAGTGCTCTGCGCGGGGAGTATCTGCTGACCCCCTGCCCTAGATGGGCAGTCCCTCCTGACGTGGCCCGGCTGGCCACACTGGTAGCAGAGGGGAACCCGACTACCGCCCTCAGTGGGTCCCTGCTGTCGGCTAGGCGGGGATCCGGTGCTGGCGACTGGCCCCTGTCGAGGGCCCCCAAAGGCCACTGATGGCCCTGCACAACGTGACGGCTCTCCTGCGGATGCCACGTGTCTCTGTTCTCGCCGGCCCTATGAAAAGTCTGGCTGGAAGGGCCTCTTCCGCCCGCCGTCGGTGTCTTGTGCGGACGGGTTGGTCTCCTCGTAAGTCATAGCTGCCTCTACCACCCTCGAAAACGTAGGCAGCTTCAGGGGTTTGAGATACCCCCGGATCGCAGGCCGGAGCCCCTCGGTGAACCTCCAAAGGTGCTCCTCCTCAGTGGCTACCGCTGTTGCTGCAAAGCGGGACAGCTCCAAGAAACGCGTACAGTACGCGCTCACAGTCATCGTCCCTTGGCGGAGAGTGTGGAACTCCCGCCTCCTCTGGTCCTGCCACGTCTGGGGAAAGTACTGCTCGCAGAAGAGGGTGACGAACTGGTCCCACGTCGGCTCGTCCCTCTCCTATCCCCAGACCACCCTCCACCACCGGTGTGCCGCACTCTCCAGCTGGTACGTGGGAAAGGCCATGCGGCACTCTACCGGGGGGCGAAGGGTGTCGAAGATCTTCTCCAGCTGCTCAAGCCAGTCCTCTGCCTATGTCGGGTCCTCATCCCCCTTGAAGGAGGGGGGCTTCAGCTTCCGGAACTATCCGAAAAGCTCGAAGTGGCGCTGTATGGGAGGTGCTGGTGCACCTCCAGGCGAACGTGCCTCGTGTACAGAAGTGTCGGAGGAAGGTGGGGGCGGCAGCGGCCCATCCCCTCCCTCGAGTCCAGCACCGTGTCCGTCGCGTGGTCCCACAGAGGACTCCCCCTCTGCAGCCCCAGGAGGAGGTGCTCGGGGCGGTGGGTGGAGCTCCTCTCGTACAATGTCCCGTATCAGTCTGGTGAGGTCCTGGGCCTGGATGCCCGGGAGTGGTGGCTGGTCCACCGAGATGTCAACAACAGCACGTCCACCTCGCCGACTTCGTCCTCGGTCGCGCCCGCGGTCAGTCTTGCCAGTCCCGCGATGAGGCATCTCCTGTAAGGAGATGCGAAACAAAACGTCAAAACAGACGGTATCTAACGAAACTTCTAAGAGCTCATGTCAAGAGATACGTTGTGGTGGCTACTCTAGTTATAAACATGTGAATTCGTTATTTTCCAGTCAATTGATTTACTTCTCGGGACGACCTTGCTCTGATAGCATCTTGTAATGACCTCTTTCCCGAGTCCCTACGAGACACGAGAACCGGACCGACTCAACTAATCCCAAGACCTAGTCGTCCAACGAGGAAGTAACCAAAAGAGCAGTAAAATAAACCACATTCAGCATGAATACAACTAACAGTAAGAAAGTACAGCAGTAAGGAAAGAAACTACCACAGTATGTACCACCACAACAGTAGAACAACATTCATAATATAATTTGAACTGCAGGTAAAGAAAGTACAGCGGAAACAAGAACTACTCACTACAACGTAACAAAACAAGGTACAAGAGACAGTGGTAACTCTACTGGACCCTACTCGGCCCAGCGTCCTCTGCAGCCGCTGACCCTGGCTACTCAACACCTGGCCCTGAAAAAGGTAACGAGTGTAACACGTCAGCAAAACGCTGAGTAGAGTGGCAACTAAACTAAAGACAGCAGTAGAGTGTACAGTAGCTGTTATGTTCGATTACTTTCTTTATTCACATGTTTCAATTGTCTCACTATTTCATTTATTCCCCAGGTCTTTTTCTTGATCTCGAATGTTCCTCGTGGGAATGATCTTGATTGCAGTCTTTTCCAAAAAGTAGAAGTAGCACGTGGTGCTCTCCTGGCCGGGAGAGTCCCCCGTGGTGATCCTACCCTCAGTCAACCACCCCAAGGTCACTGACAGACGTAACGGTGACTACGGCACGCACGATAAACGCACAGGTAGCTAACCCGTACTGGGACGCGGTCAGTAGTTTCCGTTAACGGGTGCGCCCAAAGCACAGCACGGAACTAGTCCAGGGCAGAGCCCTCTCAGTAATAGGGGTCCAACCCCTCCACAGTAACCAAACCGGGGCCTTGCCCCTCCACAGTCCGCGCACCCTTGCCTGACTACCCTGGTTTGCCCCAGCGGGCCTAACAAGTCGGTGTGGGAGGCTAGCAGAACCTCGGGGCCCGTGGGGTAGCTAATACCTCCCGACACTAGTAGCTCTCCTCGGTACTACGTACGCGAGGGCCAGCAAGTCGGTACAGAGTGGCCAATCCTAACCCCGGGTCCCTGGGGCAGCTGGCTCAGCTCTGCACTAAACAGGGGGATAGTCGCTCTCCTTGGTACTCCATACTCAAGGGCCAGCTCACTTCCCCAATACTATTCCATTCACTTTCCAGGAGTTCTACTCCTACTTCCCCGTAGGGTTCATCCAAGTTCCACTTTCCAGTTTCACATTCTTACAATCCATGTTCTCAACCATGTTATTTATTCACAACAGGTAGCTGTTAATTCAAATTACAGGCAGCTTTATATCTCTTTCCATTTTCCAAGACTGCAGTATTATACATTCCACTAGTTTTCCCATCCTAGGATTCATGCCATATCCTAGGATCTATCATACAATCTAGTTTTCCAGCCCTAGGATTCATGCAACACCTAGGAGCTATCATTCCATCTATTTCTCATTCCTAGGATTCATGCAATGTCCTAGGTTCTATTTATGGTTCCATAATTTAACAGATTTTATTAATAACTTAAAGCCACTCTACCAGGTACAACGGGAGTAATGGGGGCGTGATCGGGAATCCCGCGTGCCTCCGCGACCCTCGAGACTGTAACAGCATGGGGTCCTATCACAAGGATCAAACACAAGGAGTATCTCAAAATAGTGTATAGCTACTGTAGATGGGTAGAGGAATTAATTCCGAAAAGAACGCAACTCGAATCGCGGAAAATGGAACCCGAACGGGCCCTAAACGGGTCAAAAACGATGACACTGTGCAAAATCAGACATCTGGAACTTTTTCCAGACGTCTTAAAAAGTGGATCAGAGAATTACCTTGTTCAGCGTGGTTTCCCAGATGTCCAGAAGTCTGCGGGGATGTCTGGCCTAGCTCCCAGACGTCCGATGGTCTCCCCGGACATCTGGAGGTCGCTTCCGACGTCTGGTACTACTGCCAGACGTCTGATTCACGATGGATGGCGAATCACCGAGCCTGCACACACCCATCTCCAACCCTCAGTACGGTCAGTTGACAGGAAGGAAGAAGGAGACGGAAAACTCACCTTTCAGACGTCTGGATGGTCTTCCAGACGTCGCCCTCGCCGTCTGGCTATCAACCCAGACGTCTGATTCTGAAAATTTTTCCAGAATCAGGGCTCCACTCGGCCTCCGCTCGCAACGCCACCCTCGTCGCACCTCGCGCACCTGCTGCTCAGACCGTAGCAGTCCCCCCTCCGCGTCGCTCTGCGCCCCCTGCGCCCTCCACCGGCCGGCCCTAGCAGCCCCGGCGAGCTTGCCCTCACGGCAGAGCTCCGCTCTCACACGCAGCACCTCCTCCGCGCTCACTGCAGCCGCCGCTGCCGCCCTCGCGCTCGCGCTCACGCTCATTGGCTGAAGGAGAAGAGGGAGGAGACGGTGGTGACAGAAGTGAGGGGAGGCGTGGCCTTTTAAAGCCGTGCGAGGAGGAGAGAGGACGCGGCAGGGCGTCTATAGCCGCAGGGAATAAATGAATATGCGGGTCTACGTGCTCAGGTGCGCAAACGACCGGCGCGTGTGGAAGATAACGAATTTCCAGACGTCTGGTACGACGTCTTGGCCACCTCCCAGACATCTTAAAAGACATCTGGGGCACGCGTTCGTTATAGTTACAAAGAAGGACCATTTTCCTTTGCCATTCATTGATCAAATCCTTGAGAGATTAGCTGGTAATAGGTTCTTCTGCTTTTTAGATGGTTACTTCGGATATAATCATGTAGCAATCTATCCCGAAGATCAAGAGAAAATGACTTTCACTTGCCCCTTCAGAACTTTTGCTTTCCGAAGAATGCCATTTGGGCTTTGCAACACACCCGCGACTTTTCAACATTGCATGTTAGCCATTTTTACCAAAATGGTGGGTGAATATATGGAGGTTTTTATGGATGATTTTTAAATCTTCGGGGAAACATTTGATATTTGTCTGGATAATTTGTCAAAGATTCTTAAAAGCTGTATGGAAGTAACCGTGTCCTCAGTTGGGAGAAGAGTCATTTTATGATTCCAGAGGACATTGTACTTGGCCACCTCGTATCTGAGCAAGGTATCCAAGTAGATCGAGCTAAGATCAATCAAATTGCAAATATTCCAATTCCTGACTCGATAAAGGTATTAGATCATTTCTTGGGCATGTGGGATTTTATAGAAGATTTGTACTTGATTTTTCAAAAATTGCCTGACCACTCACAAACCTCCTCACAAAGGATACTACTTTTGAGATGAGTGAGGAGTGTATTTTGGCATTTAATACATTAAGAGACAGAGTTACACAGGCTTCGATCTTGCAACCACCTAATTGGGATTTACCATTTGAAATCATGTGTGATGCATCAGATTATGCAATAGGAGCTATTTTGGGACAAAAAATTGAGAAGAATCCGTTAGTAACTTACTATGCTAGTAAAACTTTGAATGAGACACAAAGGAATTACACAGTTACAGAAAAGGAACTACTACCAATAGTATTTGGATTAGAAAAGTTCAGATCTTCTATACTCAGATCACGAATCGTTGTGTACTCTGATCACTCAGCTATACGACACCTTCTATCCAGAAAGGACACGAAACCTAGGTTGATCAGATGGATCTTGCTTTTGTAAGAATTTGACCTAGAAATTTGTGACAAGGAGGGACGACAGAATGTTATTGCCGATCACCTTTCTCGCCTTCCTTCTGATACTATTGAATCATCTCGTACAATTACTGAACACTTTCCTGATGAACATCTTTTGACTTTATCTTCAGATCTTCCTTGGAATGTAGATATTATTAATTATTTGGTTACACATCAATTCCCACCAGACTGGGATGGAAATCACAGATCATTACTCAAAGCAGAAGCCAAATACTATTTTTGGGAAGATCCTTATCTTTTCCGACTCTGTAATGATCAAATCATCAGGCATTGTGTTACTTCTTCAGAGATCGATTCTATTCTCCCTTTTTGTCATGACCAAGCTTGTGGTGGTCATTTTTCTGGTCGAAAGACCACTGCAAAAATTCTGCAATGCATGTTTTATTGGCCCACTTTATTTGCAGATTCACAAACATATTGTAAGGCATGTAGTCGCTGCCAAACTCTTGGTGGCATGTCATGAAAAGACATGATGCCTCTGAATCCGATTGTTGTCTATGAAATCTTTGATATTTGGGGCATAGACTTTATGGGTCTGTTTCCATCCTCTTTTGGCTTCGAATACATTTTACTTGCTGTTGATTACGTTTCTCGTTGGATTGAAGCCATACCAACATGCACAAACGATCATTGAGTTGTCATTCCTTTTATATAGAGTCATATTATCACTCATTTTGGGGTACCTCATTCCATCATTTCCAACGGCGGTTCCCATTTTAATAATGCTCAGTTTAGGAATCTACTTAGAAAATATGGGGTTACACATCATATTTCTACACCTTATCATCCCCAGACTAATGGGCAAACTGAGGTCTCTAATCAGGAGATCAAAAAGATCCTTTAAATGACAATCTAACCCGATAGAAATGATTGGTCTTCCAGTTTAGATGAGGCCTGGTGGGCTTATAGGACTGCCCACAAAACACCAATGGCATGTCACCATACAGACTTGTTTACGGGAAACCCTGTCATCTTCTCGTAGAAATTGAACACAAGGCCTATTAAGCAATTAAAGCCTATAATTTAGACCTTGCAAAGGCTGGTGACCATCGTAGGTTGTAGCTTAGTGAACTTGAGGAATTGCATCATGATTCCTATGAGAGTTCAAAGTTGTATAAGAAAAAACTGAAAGCCTTCCATGATAGAAATATTTCCCGCAAATCTTTTACACCTGGTCAGAAGGTGTTGCTTTTTTATGCCCGTTTGAAGCTTTTCCTTGGGAAACTTAGGTCTAAATGGCAAGGGCCATTTATTGTTATCTGAGTCTTCGACAACAGAGCTGTCGAAATTACCGAACCCAACAAGGATCAACCCTTCAAAGTTAATGGTCAACATTTAAAACCTTTCTTGGAATCACATCCTTTGGGTCTTGTTGGAGATTGTTACATGCTCCATTAGGGTTTGCAGAATTCCATCCATATTTTGTACATAGCTATTTCCGATTTTCTACACTTTTCTCTTCCTATACACTTGAATCTGTATCTGATTTTTCACTTCATCTTACACTGATTACCTTCATTTAGTCCGACTGTCCATTTTGACCTTTGGTCAGAATTGAAATCGTCCATGTAGAGATCTTTGATCTCCTCTTTCTGACTCCTTCCATCACCCTACACTAAATGAAGTGTAATATCTTTTCACCCTTCTTACAATGAGGACATTGTAAAATCTTAGCTTAGGGGGTATGAAGTGAAATTTTCACTTCAAGTGTATTTATAGAGAAAATATATAAAAAAAATACATAAAAATTAAATACCTACGAAATTTTTAAAAAATGGAAATACTAAAAATTTCAAAATTTCAAAATAAAAAATATCATAAAAATATGAAAAATTTTGAAAAAATTCATAAAAATTGGAAAATTTTATAAAACATAAAAATAAAAATACACAAATATAAAAAAACTTACAAAATTATAAAAATAATAAAGGGGTGTTTACATCTATAATAAAGAAAAGAAGAAAAGAAAAATATATTTATATTAACAATTAAGAGCTTAATTTTTCTTGTAGGTCAGAAACCAAAAAATTAAAAAGAATACATAGTATATATGTATATAAGAGCATTAAATCCCTATTTATATTTTTAATTATAGCATTTTGTAAAAACACACTTGTATTTGCAAAATCTTAAAACATGATTTTATTTAAATTAGAATCTTTAAACCTTAAGGCTTTGTTTTTCTATTCTTACCCTGAAATTAAGAAGCTAAGGTGTATTAAGTTTAAAACTTAAGTTTTGGAATTAAATTGTAACTTTTTAATCAATTAGATTAAGTAATCCTTTTGCTTTTTGAATATTTGATTTTATCATCTAAATAAGTAAAAAGGCCAGATATTCAGAGTTAATTAAGTAAAGAGTTAGTAGAATCTTAGTCTTCAAGTCTATCATGTTATAGTTAGCTTAATCAACTAAAGGACATTTGACTAGACTTGGTGAGTTTTTGTCTTGACAGATTCTATAGGAGGAAACTAAAAGTTTAAAGAACCTAAGAGTGAGAGGCTTTGTTGTCCAAGCTCTGGTTTGAGAGCTAAGTAACCTAAGCATCCAAAATCACACACATAGAATTGTCTTGATGACATCTGAGACTGTGAAAATACAGAGGTTAAGAGATCGATTCTAAATCCTCTTTAGTCCAAGGATTTCCGTGAGGCAATTCTTGAATGGGTGAAGGATGTGCCACTCACCTAGAAAAAAGATTTGGAGTATAAAGTTAGTAAGAAAAATGAGAAGGGGGAGAAAAATAATAAATAAATAAATAAACCACCCTACAGTTAAGTACCTCGCTACAAATGGGTACTTATGTTGTTTTCCATAAAAATAAAGCACCTCAGTATAAATAGATGCTACCCTTCCTTCCATCAAATAAAAGAACACCTCACAACATATGGGTGTTCTAACTTATAGAAAAAGTTGAAAAAAATATGGAGATAAAAATTAGGAATAAGAGACCCAGTGGTCCACCGGGGAGATATACACAAAAAAGTGTTGACCTCAGGATAGAAAACTGGTGAGGAGAAAGCAACCAAACCTGAGTAAGGCCAAGCCAAAGGCTTGAATTGGAATAATTTGAATTGGAAATTGATGTCTTAAGATATGGATTTTTGCAAATTTGGATGCCTTTAGGACAATTCTCTTCACAAGCACGGATGTTTTAAAATCATAGTTACTGAACCTTTGTATTAGGCAATGAAGCCTAAGAAATCGGGTTTTGAGGATTTGCAGTTGAGACCAAAAGGAGAAGGATTGACAAAGTCCTAGGTCTAGAAGCCTGTCCTTAGTGCTGTAGGCTGGTAGATTAAAGTTTTACTACTCTAAATTTGGTTAATAATGAATATCTGGCTAATTTGCTTCAACTTAGATTGATAGAAATCAAATTTCATAAACAAAGGATTAATTTAAGTCTATTGAGTTTTTGAGTTACAATTTAATTTCCAACTCTTAGGTTTTGTTTTCTTAAAACACTTTGAATTCTAAGTTTTTAAGGGTTAAAAATGAATACAAAGAATAAGTGATTTTTAAGATTCTAATTTTTGATAAAATTCTTGTTAAAAACTCTATTTTTGATTAAGTGTGATTTTGAAGATGTTTCGAGTTTTAAGTCTAAGTAAGGAAATTTTGACAAAATGCTCTATATATCATTTACTTATATTTATATTAAATCTAAAATATTAATTCTCACCTAAGCTTTCCTCTACTTAGTTCTTATGTATATTAATTTAAACCCAAGTGCCTTAAATCATCATATTTCTACTTAATTTTGCTAGGGACTAGCAAAACTTTGGCATGGGGGCATCATGAGAAGCTCATCATGGTCTCTAATTACCCCTAATTAACTAGTTACTAGTTAATTAGCTAGGACTAGGTAAGTATATGGGTTAATTATTAAATAAGGGACTAAATAGTAAAGAACCTTAAAATATGTTTAAAATGCTATATTATTATCCAATTAATATTATTAATAATTTAAGTAATAATTAGACTCAAAATATTATCAGTAATTTATCTAATTAATGTGTTAACTAACTTAAGTATAATTTATACCTAAGTATGTAATAACTTAAGTAACATTACTTAATTAAATAAATTAAGCTAAAAAGGTCAACAATATAAATTCAACGTCTAAATATAATAATTATCTTATTTATAATCATATATAAAAATTTGAAAAAGATTTATAAACTTAAATAAACCTTGAAAACCTTAGTTTACATTTTAGTCCTTATGTTTTATTCAATCGAGTCCTGACTCTTCACTTTGGTCCTCAACTTTTGCTACGAATAAGTCCCTGAAAACTTCTTCTTCTTCTTTCCTTCTTCGACCTCCTCAACGGCAGACGATGGGAGGTGCTTTCACCTTCTGATTACAGCATATTCGACGTCATTCCTTCCTCTCCAAGCTCCTAGAGCTTGTGCTCACCATCTCCTTTTCATCCACCGGTTTGGATGAAGTTGCAATCCTATTTTAGGGTTGTGGATAACCTCACCGGCATCGGAGAAGATGCTGGTGGTTACTCCACTCCTAGCCTCTTCTTCGTCTAGATACACTCTCCTTCTCAGCCACCGCCACCTATAAATACCCCTCCACACCTTCGATTTCACTAAGTTAGCTCTCTTCCCTCTTCTTCACCGATCTAACTGATAGGCTATTCTCTCCAAACACCGGCGACTTTCCTCCGCTTCCTCCATCTTCCTCTGTCTATCTTTGATCGCTTGGGATCTCCATTGAAGTCAGCCAAGTCTTCCGATGTAGCGCTAACTAGGAGTTCCTCTACTTCACTCCACATACGCCCGCCGGACTTCTTCCCTGATCCTCTGATTTCCTCCACAGCTAAGGACCATCGATGGAGATCTTCTACCTCCTTCGTCCAGGTAACAGTAGGATAGGTAAGTAGATTAGTTGGGATAGTTAGGTAGATTAGATAGATGTAATGCTAGTTTCTCATTCATCTTCTTCAGCTCTGACGAGCTCGTTGAGCTTGTATGGAGCAATCTCTTGTCTTTTTAAGTCATTGATCACCTACTGTAACCTTTCATGAACATTTCTATCACTTTTAAATCACTAAATTGATCATCCATTCGTTTAAAACACATCCACCTTCATCACTGCTTCCGTTATCCATGGTGGAAGTGGTTGAGCTTACTCCACCTCCACTGTGGCCCTCCATCACCTAACCATCACTTAAGGCCCCTATCCTCACTTTAATTTAAGTAATTACCATCAATAACTTAAATGCCTAATTTAATTTAATCTCCTGAGCTTATTATCAATGGTGGCTAAGGAGGAGTTCATGTCATTAATTATCCACTTATAAACCATCGCAACTTCCTTTTGGCTTGTTTTCTCCACTCAATTGAGTGGGAAAATAGGTCCTGAGCCTAATCAAACTTGAATTCTGTTCACTATGAATTCGCTGCATAACTTGCAATGTAATGGGTAATTGAAGGAATTAATGTGTTCCTGAGGTTCCTTGTGACCTCAGGAAGCTTTTTAGATCATCAATGGCACGTTTTCATATTGTCTGTATATTTTAGCCTCTTTTTGTACTCACCAGAGCTCCAGCGAGCTCCGATGAGTCAAATGAGCTCTTCAGCCTATAGAACTTAATGTGAAGCTCCAAATCACTGATTTGAAGGTCACTGATCATTCTGAAGCAAAGTATTTGAGGTTTTATGATCTGGAGCTCCTGTTAGACCTTTGTCTTCTCCAACTCTGGCAGAGTTGAAGATGTTTGTCAGTTAGGGTTTAGTCTCATTTGAAAGGTCTAGAAGCATCAGTAACATACCCTTAGACCATTCCAATGTGTCAATCTCTGCGATAGACCTTGGATTATTCTGTCAAACAAACTCAGTTAGAATCTCAGGCGACAGGCCTAGAACCCTAGGAAACCTAACTGAATCAGCCTTCTGAGGTCCTGAATCAGTTCCTGAGGTGAAAGAGAAGATAACTAAGGCTTTAATTTCCTCTAAAATAGTTAAATTTAGAAAGTCAAAATTCTACGGGTTATGGTCAACCCTAAGTCTGATTCATGGATTTGGGATTTAATCAAAGGAATTGAGGAGTTCAATCTATTCCTTAGATGCTTTTAAATGATTCAAAATCAATTTGGTTGAGCTCTGATCGATTCTAGAAAGAAAATTGATTTCTGTTCAGTTTGTGTTATTTTTGAACCTAAACTGACGATAGTGAGTTTTTGATGAGATTCAAGTGGATAATCTACCCAGATAGTTTCTTAACAACCTCTAGAGGTTGTTTGATTTGATTAAATAGGTCTTTAGCCATCTGTTGAACCTAGTAGAACTTGAATTGAAGTTCTCTAGCCCTTTAGCGAAGCATTTTAGCTTTTTCACCTTCCAGAAGCTTATTAGAGTTTCCTTCCTTCACCAACAGCTGTGGAAACACTCTATGAAACTCTTCAACACATCATCTAGAGGTCAAAAGACATTCTGTGGGACTTTAGAGTCAAAACACCTTTCTACAGGTAATTTGGCCATAATGACCTAGGTCCTTTCGCCCTTCAAATTGAAGAGCTAAACCTTCCCTGAGTACCAAATTGATACCACAATCAAGTAGAACAACCTTAGAGCTTTCCAACAAGCCTTCATTTGCTCGGATTGGAGCTCTGTGGTGGCTGGAATCATCAAGTGAAGTCTGGACAAGGTGGGGGATGCATAGTCCCACATCAGTGGAACTAAAGCGGCCGCCTTGGTATAAAAGTAATTTGTGTTTAAGGCCCTTCAGTCATCAGCGCAAGGCACATGAAAGAGAAGAGGGGTGTGTGTGTGGGTGCGTGCGGTGCACGTGCCTGGGTGTGTGTGCACCTGCGGGCATGTGAGTGTGGGCCCATGAGGGCGTGTGCATGTGGCCCTGGGAGGCCGTGAGCCAGATGGGCTTGAGACTATGTTGAACCGGAATTAAATCAATCCAAATAAAAACTAGGCTTGGACCTAGTAGGGTTTGGTCCCACCCTGAGAGGGGTGCCGTGCATCTCTGACCGGTCCAAGCCACCAATCTTAAAATCTAATTTTTGGTTCAAAGGGTCAAACCGGTTTGGTTCAGAAGATCTGCAAAGGTTCAGAAGAGAAGGAGAAAAAGAAATGATGTAAAGGAGAAGGAGAGAGCTCGTAAGGCTTGGGGAAAGATAGACAGGCACAAGTGCTAAAGAAAAATAACAGGCAGAATAAAGAGTAAGAACAAAGAAAAGAAAGAGAAGAAGACATGTATAAGAGAAGAGCTCGAGAAAGATTAAGAGAAAAGTAAAGAGAAAAGAGAGAGAGAGAGAAAGGTAAAAGAAGAGAAGAATGAGGTTGAAGACAAAGAAGAAAAATTAATGGTTTAATTTCTTGAATTTTATTAATTCCTTTTTGAACTTAATGTTGCAATAAGGCATATATCCATTAGAATTACTTTTTCTTTTCTTAATCTCTTGTAAATAAAAGAAATTAAAAGAAATAAACATGTTTACTTGTTTGTAAATGTAAATCATATGTGTAAATGTGTTTCCATATGGAATTTTGCATATTCTTTAAATTAAAAATCCTTAAGCAAAATTCATGTTCTTAAAGTAAATTTAATTATAATTCCTATAAGTAGCTTAGGATTAATGGTGAATTTTAATTAAGTTATGCCTCCTAGCAAAAGATCTGACTCAACCAGTTAAAAAGAAATAAAATCTAAAATGTTAGGTTAACTTCACTCTATACTACTTAATCGACATAAATTCTAGTTGACCTATGTTACTTTCTTTTGCCCAGAATTAAGCATAATTAACTTAATTAATTTTGTTGAGAAAGTTAACGATCACGTGTGTGTGTGTGATGAATCCGCGTAGCTTGGAGCTAAGACCTGGAGTGAATGTGCCCTAGAGCATGCTTGATGCTTGCTTGAAGCTCGGCTCTAATGGCGGAGGGGGTTGGTACCTGAAATCCAAGAATACAGGCACTAAGCCCCTGTTAAAACATTCTAGAGGATCGTTGGTGGATGAGGAATGTAGTGGTGGCAGTTTTGTAGCATGGGAGTAGGTGTAGTGGCCAGACGAGGTGAGGAATGACAACAGAAAGGTGGGTTGTTCGGGGGTGAGTTTGGGTGACTGAGAGGATGAAATAAGAGAGTGGTTTTGTGGGGGAAGGTGACGCAGAGGTTTTGGGCTTGTCGGTGAGGTGGATGGAGGTGCGTAGTGGTGGAGACACCTTGCCGGAGGAGTGGCCGGAGTGGAAGACAAAGAGGGTGGTTAGTGCGATACGGCGGTTGAAATTAAGTGCGGTTGGTGTGTAATGGGAGTAGAGGAGCTAGGGAACTTATCTAGGTGATTGGCGGACGAAGAGAGGTAGGGGCGACGTTGGTTGCAATATGGCCGATGCCGAAGATAGAGGTGACTCCAGTGAGAAGGAAATGGCGAGGAAGACGAAGGGAGAGACGGCCGCTGGTACAACGTGATGTAGAGGAAGGTGAGCAAAATGAATCCGACACTAGTATTATGGACAGACGACGAGGGAGGTTGGAGGGGTCGCCGAAGCTCGAGGAGCCATTCAGCCAGATTAGGAGAGAGGAATTTAGGGTAGATCCGATCGAAATTGAGCTTGAGGAGAACAATTTGATCTAGAGGCCTTTTTATAGGCCTTTAGAGGAGGTTATGTACCTGGGAAGCAAGCTTGGAAAGCTTCGCTAGAGTTGTGATTTTTTTGATACCCCAATCTCTCATGCGTACGCATGAGAGATTTGGAAGGTTTTGGGGTGTGGGATTTGGCTCAAAAGGAAGGGAATTCCTTGACAAGCTTCCCTTTCAAATTTGAAAATGCATGAGATTGGGAAGGTTTTGGGGCAATGGATTTGGCTCAAAAGGAAGGGAATTCCTTGACAAACTTCCCTTTCAAATTTGAAAGGGATTCGTCAAGGAATCAAAGACTTCCTGCCAATTTTAGGTTGCCGGTGCTTGCAGGAATAGGATTAATGGCAGTAGGGACCTATTTGTGAAAATGGTGACAAAGTTAGGGGTCTTTTTGTAAAGATTTTGAAAGTTAAGGTCATAAATGTAATTAGAGAAGACCAAGTTGCAAACTAGGTCAAGACAATTTCATCTTGAGTTCAAATTTTGGTACAAACCTAATTTGGACCTAAGGAATCCAATGGTGATGCTGGATTTTGTTTTTGACCATGTTTGACTGGGTAATTTATGCAAAAACCTAAATTATGGTAAATGTCTGTCTGAGACTCTATTTTGGGTCAAGACGGGTTCTGATGGTCAATTTGAAGGTAACAAACCCTAGAGAATTTTTTTTATGAATTTTAGAGGATTTAGGTGAATTTTATCCTGACCAGAACTTCAATTAATTAAGCGAGTCAGGTTTTAGGGTTTCAAAAGTCATTTAATTCTCAAAACACATGAAAATACTTTTGTATCTGTTCTAACCCACTTGTTATCCTTTTAAGACCAATTGACCCTTAATTAACCCCTAAGAAAACCCATGGTTGTACTGTACTCAAGTTATGATGGTAAAATTACAATTTTAACCCTGGTTTCTTGTCTCCTCCTCAGAATGGATTTGTAGTGAATTATGGCTCTCTTGCAGTTATGTAGGAGCATTTACTAACTTAATTAGATCAATAATGAGCTAGTTATGGCTCATGATGGTGTTCCCATCTTACCCCTATGCCTAGCTTTTGCTAGTCCCTTAGCAAAATCTCATGGAATTATCTTTAATTCTAGACCATATGCCTTTGTATGCTCAGAATTCTAATGTATGCTTTCTTTTGTAGATTAGGTCTGAATGCCGATAGTAGGCCTAGAAGTACTCAAGTAGCAACTAACATCTAGACTTGACCAACACTAGCCTCAGTCCGCCACGAAGGTTTTTAAGGCCCACAGGAACTAACCTAAGGTTCGTTGAACTCTGTGATTAAAGCACCCGTGCTTATAACATATTTTAGCCCAAGTTCAGTTTGTAGTGCGTTTTTGTAAGAGAGAGATAGAAGAATTTTTCTTTACTTTTGGAGAGTTTTCTCTCCCTTTTCCTTTTATTTCTAACCTCGGATTAGCTTTACAATATGGTCTGTATTGGATTCCTAGTTCCCACCATCAATCCTCGTAGGGTCCCTAACAATTGATGCTTTGAGATAGCATCACCCATGGCAACCCCTAGAACCTTGGCTTTCGAGATTTCAAGATAATCCCGCACGTGGCATTCTGTAGCTAAATCCAAACCCTGGCAATCAACATTTTGTGATAATGCCACCCATGGCATCTAAACCAGCGTAAGGTTCTTACATGCCTTCGGTAGGATATTTAGATATCCTAGGAGACAAGCACCGAGGAGACGATATGTTATTGCGCATCTTCAAGGGGAATTTCCCATTTCTCTCTGCCGGGAACTCCTCCAAATCAACTTGTGTTGTTCAGCCTCTTCTAATCTAGGTAACTTTTTAATAATAGATTTAACGCATTTACATGATTTTGATATTTAAGCGCACTGACCCAGACTGTGTGTTGATTGGGGTGCTTAGGTTACCGAGTCCTGCAAACCAAAGGTCAGTTAATGAGGCCGAATAATCCCTAATCCTTAGACCTAATACTTAAGCTTCACATTTTCCCCAACCTCTTGAGGACTATCCAGATCTTAGCGAATACTTGAATTTTTAAGCTTAGGATCGCAGCCCAAGAGGCCTAAGATCAGCGTTCATACTAATCTCTTTTTCTTAGCACTTTTTATCTTTCATTTGCTTTCTTTTTAATTTGGTCTAGAACTATATCAATTCCTTAATCTTTTACTAATGATTATCTCTTTTCTTTTCTTTTCAAATTGTGTTCCTTTTCGACATTTTTATCTCCTCCCCTTTTCTCCCCAAAAATGATATGCAATCAATTCACTCAAAATTTCCTCCCTTCTCTTATTTTTGTTCTTTTTCAATTTTTATATTTTTTGTTTTTTTTTTTTTTTGGACTACGTGATTTTTTTGATGAAACCCTTTCTTATGAAGTGATTCTCACAGCGTTTTGCACACTTTAATACCCCCCCATGCCTACTATTTGCAATGTCCTCATTGTAAATTAGGTGGGTTCAAGTTTAGCTTAGATCATTCATTAGAATAGGTTTTGGGTGGGTGGATGGGTCGAGGAGATTGTTGCGGACGATTTCAAGCCTAGGTATGGTTACCAGAGGTAGAGTTGGCTGCTCTATTGGATGAACCCTAAAGTGTAATTTGAGTTCAGCATAAGATGTGTCAAGGAAGGGTTTCAGGTTTTTCAAAAAGATGAAGGGTTGCCTCCCATTAAGCGCTGAGCTTAACGCAATCAACCGAGCGCAATAAGATCAAGGAGAATGGAGATCAAAAGATACCTCATCCATGTTCGTATCAGTTAGTTCAATGAATGGCTTAAGTCACTAACCGTTCACGATAAAGGGTTCTAAATTAAGGTTGGGTTGGCTGATTTCTATAGCTCCATTTCCAAAGATTCTTTTGATAAGATATGGTCCAATCCATTTTGATCTAAGTTTTCCTGGGAACAATTTGAGTTTGGCATCAAAGAGCAGGACTTTTTGACTAAGGTGAAAGATCCGATATGTGCTTTTCGTGAAAGGCCTTAACCTGCTCATTGTAAATTTGTGAGTTCTCATACGCATCATTGCGTAATTCATCGATCTTGTTCATTTGAAGCATTCTATGGGTTCCTACCTGACGGAAAGCCATTTTCACGCATTTGAAAGTCATTGAAAATCGTAGTATAGTCGCGCAAAAACGATCGTCAAAGATGGTGTTTTGTAAAAATAACGAGACTTTGAGTCCTGGTCGTTCGTCTCTGGGAGGCGTTGTTTTCGCTTTTGAAATAGATCTTAAAGCCACTCTTCTTTATTTAAACGACATGCTGGTGCGTAATATATAGGCAGTTAAAGAACAGGCACTTAAATCACACAAATAAAATAATCATTCAGCTCATGGTGATTTAAAACACATAAAGAGAGATATATATATATAAATGCATTTTCATTCATTCATTGGGGGAGAGTTGTTTGTATAGGAAATCTAGAGGAAAGCTTATGCAGGAAAGCTTGAAATTAAACCTAGCTACCAGAAAACGATTGCATACAAGAATCGACGGGGGGATTTCGCATGCATCATTGGGGGAGAAGAGAAACTACTCTACTAAGCAGTAAATGAAAGCAGTAAAAATTTTGAAAGGCATGATCTAGAGCTAAAAGAGTAGAGGTCATTCAGGGGTGGTCCCCGATGGCCTTGGAGTGGTTGAGAAGAGAATGAGGGGCGGCCAATGTAGCTTAGGTCGACCCTTGGAGAGAGGAAGGGTTGATCCAGCATCCCGGCATGGTGTCCTCCATGGTGGTGGTAGTGAGCTCGTGGAGGTGGAGTGAGTGGCTAAGTGGAGGTGCCATGAATGGCACCAATGGAGAGCAATTGCCAAGGGAGTGAATGGGTGCCAATGGCCACCCATGGGGTCTTTTTATACACCCAAGGGAAGCTCTGTAGAGAATTATGGAATTCTCTAGAAGGCCTATGGTGGGAGCTCGTGGGAGAGTGAGAGAGAGAGGGTGGATGGTGGTTTTTAGATCCACCAAATGTGGGTCTAAAAATTGAATGGCTCTTGGTTGCTATTTTTGGCAACCAAGGCAACCACACAAGATAGAGAGTTCTAGAGAACTCTAGGCTAGATATTTTCGTGTGGATGGTGTGTGTGGGTGTGTGTGGGTCGAAACTTAGGTGGCTAGGTTGATTAGGTTGGGTTCTAGTGGGTTTAGGTCAAGGTAGGTCTCAAATTAGGGTTATAAACCCTAATTCACTAAGGTAAAGTGCAATTAAACTTAATACAAGTTTAATTGGGTGTGTGGAAACTTAATTGAGAGTAAAACAACTCAATTAAGTTAGGTATAGGTCAATTGGACTCTCACTGAGTCCAATTGGATAGTGTGTGCTAAGATCAGGGCTCAATTGGACTCAATGAGTCCAATTGAATAGGCTGATGGAATTGACTAAGATCCAAGTCAATTAGGTTTAGTGAGGACCTAATTAGGTCCTTAGGGAGGTCTAGAGGTGGTGTACTAGGGTTAGGGCACCTTAATTTAGGTTCCTATGGGGTTGGAATTGGGTTTAGGGACCTAGAGATCCAAGATCAACGCTTACATCTCAAAATAGGAATTGGAGAGCAGTATCAGACGTCTAGTTATAGAATCAGACATCTTATACTCAAAAATCAAAAGTCTAGGCTTGTTGTCTGGACGTCCAATAAGAGTCAGGAAGGATTTCGGGTTCTGTTTTGGGTATTCTGCAGAAATTGGACGTCTGACAAAGTGTCTAGACGTCCAATAACACTGCAGAAGTGGGTTTGAAGTGTGCGGGAGTTGGCTAAGGGTCCTGGACATCTTAAAACTTATCTGGACGTCTAGAGAAGGGTTGGAACTAGGGTTTTAGGGCTTCATAGGGTGTTGTGACCTAATCTAAGGGTGGCTAAGGCTTGGGGAAGTCTCTAGGCTATCCTAGGGCTAGGATGGACCTAAGCTCTTCACATTTTACTACTCTATTTCTACTTAATAGAATAGAAAACCTTTAACCCCCTTACATTATTATTCCTATATCTAAACTAGGCCTTCTGCTCCAGCTCTGCTACAACTCCTGTTATTTCAGATCCAGCTTCAGATCTTGCTCCAGATCAAGCTCCAGATCTGCTTATTGCCTGCAATCGACATAATACACTTAATCAGCACATTACAACATTATTTTAGGCATAGCTAAAGGAAAGCAGTAAAGATGCAGATAATGCGTATGCATGCATGAATAGCCCTAACTTATGCTAAGTCTTAGCTTAATTTAGGTCAATTATGACCTGTGATTGCTACGCAATCATACCCCCATGCCTAAATCTTGCTAGTCCCTAGCAAATGAAAGACTAAATTATTTACAGCAAGGGTCCCTAAGGGACTGGTTATTTTATCAAGTGCTTGCATAGAGATTTTTCTCTTTTTTGTTTTCATCCTATGCTCTTGAAATCCAGACAATCGTGAAAGTGCAGCTATGTATCTTTTGCAATGGATTCGAGTGAAAAACTGATTCACCTCTAAAGCCTGTACTTGACCCCTAATAAAAATTCTAGCGGGATAGGCGGATTTCTTCCCTCGGGGTATTCAAGATATTCTATGAATTTCACCCCGGCTTTGGGCTTAGATAGAGAATCTTTGAGGGAAAGGATTATATATTTGGTGGCTCATTCTCACTTGGTGCTACATAGAGACTAGTACTACAGAATCCATATTCCCGAATTACTAAGTAACTCAGCTCAAAGAAAGACGAGAAAAACTATGCTCCCTTTTGATTCCCTTGTATTCATTCTCTCTTGCTCTTTTTCTTTCTTTTTCTTAGAGCTCACAACCTCACCAGATTCACACATAGGATCTGTATTTGGTGGTCTCACTAGGCATTAACACTTTAATTGAGTTCTCATAACCCTAACACTAAGTCAGGATTCCTCAGCCAGTATTTGCACAGTCAGAAACACAAGAAAAATATGTTAAGGCCATATTTGGTGGAGCTCAATTTTATTTGGTGGTATTGCCTCAATGAAATAAACACTAAATATTCATTCTTGGCTTTTTCTTCTTTTTCTAATTTTTTTTTTCATTTTTTCTTTCTTTTCATCATTCTTTTTCTTTTTCTTTTTCTCATTTTTTTTATTTTTTATTTTTTTTCAGCATAACACAACTGGCATACATCCATGAACTTTATTAAGGAGGCATTATTAGGGATTGGTGGTACTCAAGAGACATTGGGTGGCTTATTTGGTGGAAGTGCCTACTCACGGTACCGGGAGAGATGGATAGGACGGTGTATTTCTGACCTTGACATCAATACCCTCCTTCAGCCAAGGATTCCGTAAAGAATGGTCGTAACCATCCACCTTAGCCCTAGTTTTATGAAAACTCGCTCTCCACGTATTTGCCTTATTCGGTGGCTCTCAAAATTTTGCACAAAAATGTATACGCAGGAATCAAGAGCGAAAACTATGTCTAATCTCAGAGCATCATCACCTAATTATCTAGGATTCCAGATTCCTTACACTAATCTTAGAGCACCAATACACTCTACTCTCTCACACTATTTGGTGGATTTTTGGAAGAAAATCAGCCTGACTCCCAAAACACTGTCCAAGGGTTCAGGAGAAGAAGCACTGCTTCTTCTCGACAGACTAAAGACATTTATCAACCTTCACCGTGAATCCATTGCAAATTCTACGTGTGTGTGAAAAGTTGTACTGGATTCCAGATTACAGGAATCAACTAAAGGATAAAAATCCCTAATGCATTCTCTTAATAAAATAATCTTATTCATGAATGCAATATATATATGTTATAGACATGTAACCTCGTATAATTTGTACTTCGTGAATTTCCCGTATCGGGTTACAATCAGCTTGACCCTAAATTTAGAACAAAAGGTGAGCAGGTGTGTCGGAATTGGTTATTGCGAATGATTTCTAGCTCCAATGCGAGCATTAGATGTGGAGTCGGTTGTTCTTTTATTTAAGGTCCTAAAGTACATTTTACATGCAGCTCCAAGGTTTTCCTAAGTGTTGGCACAAAAAAAAAAATTCAATTTTTGCTGTATCTACCCCCCATGCCTAAGTTCTTGCATGTCCTCATGCATGAATATAAAATAAAATAAATTCAACAGAGGATGAGTGGGTAGAAGTCACCTGGAATTGCTCCTGAAATTATATTCAGCACCGGCCAACCTGTTAACATGCAATATACAAAGGAAATATGCTACAGGAAAAATATGCTATGTATAAAAATGGTTATGTATTGATGATGGTGGAATGGTATTTATATGTGCTGAGTTTAATGCCTCCAGCTAGGCGAGCACTCAATCATTGATCATTGTCCTCACTAAGATGAATAGTCTCGTCAGGTGGAGGAGGTTCCTGGGCCAAAAATGGCTTGAGGCGGTGGCCATTTACCGTGAATCTATGCCCAGATTTGGGGTCCTTGATCTGGACTGCCCCATTAAGATATGGTTGCATCATAACATACGGGCCAGTCCATTTGGACTTAAGCTTCCCTGCAAACAATTTTTGTCTTGAATCAAATAACCAGACTCGCTGGTTGGGCGTGAATACTTTCCTCTGGATGTGGCTGTCGTGAAAGGCCTTGGTCTTGTCCTTGTATATTAATGCATTCTCATAGGCCTCCCACCGGATTTCTTCTAATTCGCTGAGCTGGAGTTTCCGTTCTCGACCTCCTGCATCGAGGTCGAGGTTGCATTTTCGCATCGCCCAAAAGGCGTGGTGTTCCAGCCCTACAGGAAGGTGACAGGCCTTGCCATATACCATGCGATATGGTGACATTCCGAGTGGGGCCTTGTATGCGGTCCGATATGCCCAGAGTGCATCGATTAATTTGTTGGGCCAATCCTTCCTGTCTGGTCTAACTGTCTTCTGGAGAATCTGCTTGATTTGACGGTTAGATACTTCAGCCTGCCCATTGGTCTGCGGGTGATACGGGGTGGCTATGCGGTGATGTACCCCATATTTCTTTAATAACGACCTGAAATGGGCATGGATGAAGTGGCTTCCCCCGTCGCTAATCAGAGCACGGGGTATTCCGAATCTCGCGAAAATATTTTGCCGTACAAAAGAAATGATGGTCTTGTGGTCAGCCCGTCTTGCCGGGATGGCCTTGACCCACTTCGAGACATAATCAACGGCTAGCAATATGTACTCGAAGCCATGCGAGTTCGGAAAAGGGCCCATAAAATCTATGCCCCAGACGTCGAACACTTCTACGACCATGATGGATTGGAGTGGCATCATGTCTCTCCTAGTCATAGAACCGATCGATTGACATCGTTTACAGCGTTGGGCGTAATCATGTGTATCTCTAAAGATGGTTGGCCAGAAAAATCCCGGCTGCAAAATTTTTGCAGCGATTTTCCGTCCTGAGAAATGGCCACCACATGCATCATTGTGGCAGAAAGATAACACACTAGGGATCTCAGAGTCTAGGATGCATCTGCGAATAATCTGGTCTGCTCCAATGCAGAAGAGCAGTGGGTCATCCCAGAGATAGTATTTGGCCTCTGCAATGAATTTGAGTTTCTGCTCTTTGGATAGGTTCGTGGGAATTTTGCCTGCAACAAGGTAGTTCGCGAAATCCGCATACCAGGGGAACTCAACAGAATGAATTGCCAAAAGTGATTCATCCGAAAATTGTTCATGGATAGGCGGGAATAAGGAATGTGGTCTGGGTCCAATCTGGATTGGTGATCTACCACAACATTTTGTTTCCCAGCTTTGTCGCGGATATCGATATCAAATTCTTGTAATAGAAGGATCCATCTAATGAGTCGTGGTTTGGCATCCTTCTTTGCCAACAAGTGCCGGAGGACGGAGTGGTCAGTGAAGATTATGACCTTGGACCCTAATAAATATGATCTAAATTTCTCCAACCCAAATACTACTTCTAGCAGTTCTTTCTCGATGACAGTATAATCGCGCTGAGCCTCATTCAGCGTCTTGCTAGCATAGTATATGACAAAAGGTTGTTTCTCCCGACGCTGGCCTAAAATAGCACCGACGGCAAAATCAGAAGCGTCGCACATCATTTCAAAGTCAAGCGACCAGTCGGGTGGTTGGAGAATCGGGGAGTTGGAAACAGCGCTTCGTAAAGTCTCGAAGGCGCTGAGACACGAGGTATTAAATTTAAATGGGATATCGGTAACCAAAAGATTCGTCAAAGGCCACGCAATTTTTGAAAAATCGCGTATAAATCTCCAATAGAAGCCGACATGGCCCAAGAATGATCTAATCTGCTTGACCGAGCTAGGTGGCGGTAAGTGGGAGATAATCTCTGATTTAGCCTGGTCGACCTCGAGTCCATTTTTGGAGATCCTGTGCCCTAGTACTATACCATCCCTCACCATGAAATGGCTTTTCTCCCAAGATAGTACTAGGTTTACCTCAATACATCGTTTCAGGATCTTTGTGAGGTTATCAAGACAAGATGTGAAATCATCTCTGAAAATAGAGAAATCATCCATGAATACCTCCACATAATCCCTAATCATGTCAGAGAAGATAGCCAGCATACAACGCTGAAATGTCGCTGGTGCGTTCCAGAGGCCAAAGGGCATCCGCCTAAAGGCGAATGTTCCAAAGGAGCATGTGAATGTGGTCTTGTCCTGATCTTCCGGGCTAATTGCTACCTGATTATACCCGGAGTATCCATCTAGAAAGCAGAAGAAACTGCATTCGGCTAACCGTTCCAAGATCTGATCAATGACCGGCAAAGGAAAGTGATCCTTCTGGGTAACCATGTTCAGTGTCCTGTAGTCAATGCAGACCCACCAAGATGTCGCAGTGCGGGTCGGGATGGATTCACCCTTATCATTCTTTATAACGGTGAGTCTTGCTTTCTTGGGCACAATCTGAATCGGACTCACCCACTGGCTGTCTGAGATTGGATATACAATGCCTGCATCCAACCATTTGATGATCTCCTTCTTAACAAACTCTAGCATATTCGGGTTTAGCCGTCTTTGAGGTTGTCTCGAAGGTTTCACCCCCTCATTCGTGTAAATGTGATGAGTGCAATATGAGGGGCGAATACCGCGGAGATCAGCAATACTCCACCCGATAGCAGCCCTATGGTCTTGAAGTGTAGAAACTAATTGATGCTCCTGTTCTTGGGTTAAGTGGGCATTGATAATGACTGGATATGTCTCACTTTCACCCAAGAATACGTATTTGAGTGAGTCAGTTAAGGGCTTCAATTCAATTATGGGCCGGTAAGAATCAGAATTTAGAGTGGGAGGAGTAGAATCGAGGGTGGGAATCTGCTGATCCGTGTGCACATGAATTCCAACTGAGTTGCTCCCTGTGAAGTCGGTTGTGACTGCGTTAATGGGAAACCCATTAGCTGTAGTCACGTCTTCCAGTGATAACAGGGGTGATTCAGTACTATATGGATCAAGATAGCTGGGTTCAGGGGTGCTATGGTCAAAAGCACACCCCAAACAGTCAGATCCTCGAGGAGATATGTGTAATGTGGTAGTTTCAATCCCGTGTGGATTGAGGTCCGAGAACCCTGATAGTGAAGACAAATGAGACATTGGGTCGTCACAAAGGAGCCCAATGTTACCACAGTAAGCCGAATCTTCGTCTTCACCATCCTCCTCTATTCGATCACAATCGAAGTTCTTTGCTGCCCTGAATATGTCTAGTTGAAGTCGCTCATTGCCTAGGGCAATCTCCATACACCTGGATGCACAATCGATGTTCGCTCGGGCTGTCGCCAGAAATGGGCGACCCAAAATAATTGGTGCATCTCGGAGATTAGGAGGAACTTCCATATCGAGAACGAAAAAATCTGCAGGAAAGCAGAACCCGCGGACTTTTACGATCACGTTCTCAACCACCCCCCTCGGTGCTTTGACTGATCTGTCAGCTAGCTGAATTGTAACCGAGGTCGGTTTCAACTCCCCAAATCGAAATCGATCAAATACGGCGGTGGTAGTTAAGTTGATGGACGAACCCAAATCTAGAAGGGCCCGATCAAATGGAGAATCTTGCAAAAAGCAAGATATGAGTGGGGTGCCAGGGTCTTTCTTCTTTGGCGATAGGTCAGCTAGAATCACGGCGCTAGCTTCTTTTGACAGTACCGCCTGTCGTCCAACTCTCGGCTGTCGCTTCGGGGTACAGTAGTCCTTGAAGAACCTAGCGATAGCGGGAATGTGGTCGATAGCCTCGAGGAGGGGGACCTGAATATGTACTTCTTTAAAAATCACTTTCAGGTCCTTGAAATTCCACGTGTCCTTTTTCCGTACTATATTTCGTGTCAGAGCCTTAGGAAAAGGGACGGGAATCTCAGGGTTAAGTGGCCTCTTACCCTTATCTACCACAGGTGGCTCCTGAGATGCTGAGGGAGTTGAATCTGCCTGCGGTGAAGGGTGGGAAAAATCAGAACCCGCTTGCCTAGGTGGTGGGTCGAATTCTTCCTTCCGCTCCGCAATGAGACAGCGTGTGCATTGGCTTGCTGTCCATGAGGTAGTGGGGGAGCGGATGGGGCAGAATACGCTGGATTCTGCAAAGGCGGCTGGCCTTGCGCGTAATAGGGTGGTGCAGTAGGCTCCTGTAGTATGGCGTGTGCCTGTCCCTATGGTGCCTGAAACCTAGGTGGGGCACCCTGGTTATGCACATATCGAGGATTTGGGACGGGTTGGGAGGGCAAGGCTCCCTGAGTCCTATGCTCCTGCAATAGCTGGTTCTGCTTATTTTGTATGGTCTGAATCTGATCAGCCATCGCCTTCATTATCTGCAAGCTATCCTGTGTAGACTTCCTCATTGATTCTTGCAGCTCCTCTTTCAGCACCTCCAAAGGGTCGACCCGCTTTGGAGGGTGGTTGGCAGCTTGGTGCAGCGGCTGGTATAATGAGCGGGGTTGCTGCTGCTGAGGCGGGAATGGCTGCTGCCTAGGATACGTGTTTTGCGCATTCCCATATTGCCTGGTGTGGTAGTGTGGATCTTGATGTGGTCTCTGTGAATTACCAGACCAAGAGAAATTCAGATGCTGGCGCCAACCAGGGTTATACGTCTCCGAGTACGGGTTATTACGCCCGTATCCTTGGATAGCGCTGACATCCTCGTAGGCCAAAGATGTCTGAGACGTATATCCGTCAAGGGGATATGCATTATAATTTGCAGGTGGTGCATATCCTTGGTCATAGGGTGCCAGATCTGGATTATTCACGGGATCCTGATATGTGGGATCTAGTAAATACGGGGAAGATGCATCCCGAGTGAGTAGATTAACTCGAGCAGGTGGGGCTCGAGATGCATAAGAGGATCTTGCGGCAATAGAGCTCAAGTCGGATTGACCTTGACTGATCTGGTCAATCTTCTTCTCAATCAAGTTCATTCTATCCAGCTGCTTGAAGATGATATCCATGTCGGCTCGAATAGAATCGGTGTGAGCCTCGTGGACACCAACCCACTGCTGACCAGGCCGCTGGAACTGGTTCATAGATGCGGCATTCATCGAGTTCTCCGCTAATGATTCAAATAGCTCAAATGCGTTGTTCTCGTCTTTTGCAAGAAAATTCCCGCCGCTAGATGCATCGGCCAGATACCGATGTGTGTCATCTAGCCCATGGTAAAAAATCTGAGCTAAGTGCCATCTGGGTATACCATGATGGGGGAATTTTCGAGGAAGGTCATGAAATCTATCCCATGCCTCATGTAATTTCTCCCCAGCTCCCTGGGAGAAAGTCGTCATTGCACGTCACATTGCATTTGTTCGACCGATTGGGAAGAACTTTTGCAGGAATTCACATCGTAATTCCAGCCAGGTTCCAATTGGCTTCCCAATAGTCTTGAACCAGTATGAAGCTTTGTCCCTTAGAGAGAACAGGAAAAGCTTCATCAGAACGATCCCGAGATCAATATTCCTGGGTCGGATCATTTCAGCGAGTCAACTCAGGTCATCAAGGTGCTGGAATGGATCTTCTCTTGAGTTCCCGTAAAAATGAGTGCTGATCAACCCAATTACATTGGGCTTGAGCTCAAATGCGTCTCCACCTGCGGGAATTCTGACTAGCGGTGCGACGATAGGTGCGGCTGGGTCGTAAAAATCCCGCAGTTGTTCTCCTCGTGGCGGGTGCTACATCCTGTCAAGCACCGTCAGAATACGATCCATGCTCTGCTGATGCCGCTCCTCAGATTCGGCAACCTGGGCTTCCAGACGAGCCATCGGGTCCAGATTCTCAATGTCCTGACCCGGTCTAGGTCTAGGTCCAGGATTTGCCATGGTGGCTCTTGGAGTAGAAGAAATGGGGGGAGAAGATGGTCCGGGCGAGGTGACTCGCCTCCTTGGGAGTGGCTCCCAAGGTCCAACCAAGTGAGGTCGAACTGACCTCCTTCCGTGCATACACCGCCCAACCCCTGGGTTGGTGTAGCCACGCAGGACAAGGCTAAGGCCCTGTCAATCAAATGGTCCTTATAAATTAGGTGACCAGATTTTTTCATTAGGGATTTGAATTCCTGAAGGTAAGTTCGTTGTACAACCGACTGAACGTGAATCCCACCTCTCAAGCTAACCCAACTAGTTTGGTTACGAGGGGACTAAGGGGAAGGTTCTTCCTTTGGCTTACGCCTCCAGTTCCGTTGACCCCTGAGCCGCGGTCGTTTGACACTACCCCGCAGACTTAGTCACCAGGTTTGGCAAGAGAGATTAAATCCATTCAGTAGTACGACAACGAACTCGGGTTGAATTCGTGTTTTAAAATTATTTTTAATCCGTTTTCTTCAGTGGGGTTGTGGTGAGAGGCCCACAAGGTGACCAAGCTCACCGACTAACTAGGCTTGATTAAGTCTAGTTTAGCCAAAAGTGTGGTCTCTAGTTGTGAGCCTAAAGGTTCAACCTAAGTTACATGCACTTCTAGGGTTTTTCTTTTTATTTCAACAGACCACAAAACTAATGTAGATTCTCTGATAATAATTGGAATCCAATTATTTTGAAAATTTGTGAGTAAATTCCTTCTTCAATTAGTTTTTCAGAGAATATTTTTTTGGAATTTTTACTATTTCAACCGAATTTTTAGGGAATTTTAAATATCAAGGGGTCAGATTTGGAACTTTGACCCCTGGATGATTTTTCACTTTGAAACAGTAACAATTGATCTTCAAAAATTCGGTAAAAATATGGAAAATAAATCCAATTAGATTAGATTTCAAACCCCACCATTTTTAGTCAAAACAAATTCGTGTATTACTCGAAATTGCTTTTGGAAGTTTGAAAATTTTTGAATCTGGGTCTATCTGACCCCCGTACACTTCGCGAATTTTAAAAATTTTATGCTTGGACTTTTTTCAAAGTAACTGTGGCACTTGAAAGATGGTTTGAAATTGAAGGTTTTTCCTAAATTTTTGGATTTTTCGCTAATAGATTTTTCGGCAATCGAATTTTCAAGTGAGATTTGAAATCTGGCCGAAAATCAGAAGGTGGTCGAAAAGCTTTTAAAGAGGTTTGAAATTCAAGCCTTCCACCAAAAATGCTTTTTTTTTCTTTTTAATCTTTTTCAAAAGATTCAACGAAAATATCTCTTTTTTTTTCTCTTTTTTTTTTCAAAACAACCTAGATTCGAAAGAAAACCTAATCTAGATTTTTTTTCAAAATTTTTCTTTTTGATTTTTTTTTCTTTTTCACAAAAATGAGAGAAATCTATTTTTTTTTTATTTTATATTTCAAGAGAAATTGCAGGAAGTAGATCTAGTCCTAGGGTTCAAAAAATAAACGTAATCTAAAAGAATGTGATGTGCACCTGATTTTTTTTTTCCACGCTCGTTGTGTGCGTAGATCCCATTTTTCTTCCCTGTTGTCCTGCACATCAAGAAAAATGAAGTAGAGGCAGATTTTTCAATGATGAGTAAAAGATCGAAATCAAGAAAAATGACGTTGCCTCCCCGGCAACGGCGCCATTTGACAGAAAGCCATTTTCGCACATTTGAAAGTCATTGAAAATAGTAGTATAGTCGGGCAAAAACATTCGTCAAAGATATTGTTTTGTAAAAATAACAAGACTTTGAGTCCCGGTCGTTCATCTCTGGGAGGCATTGTTTTCGCTTTTGAAATCGATCTTAAAGCCACTCTACTTTATTTAAACGACATGCTGGTGCATAATATATAGGCGGTTAAAGAACAGACACTTAAATCACGCAAATAAAATAATCATTCAGCTCATGGTGATTTCAAACACATAAAGAGAGAGATATATATATATATATAAATGCATTTTCATTCATTCATTAGGGGAGAGTTGTTTGTACAGGAAATCTAGAGGAAAGCTTATACAGGAATGCTTGAAATTAAACCTAGCTACCAGAAAACGATTGCATACAAGAATCGACGGGGGGATTTCGCATGCATCATTGGGGGAGAAGAGAAACTACTCTACTAAGCAGTAAATGAAAGCAGTAAAAATTATGAAAAGCATGATCTAGAGCTAAAAGAGTAGAGGGCATTCAGGGGTGGTCCCCGATGGCCTTGGAGTGGTTGAGAAAAGAATGAGGGGCGGCCAATGTAGCTTAGGCCGACCCTTGGAGAGAGGAAGGGTTGATCCAGCATCCCGGCATGGTGTCCTCCATGGTGGTGGTAGTGAGCTCGTGGAGGTGGAGTGAGTGGCTAAGTGGAGGTGGCGTGAATGGCATCAATGGAGAGCAATTGCCAAGGGAGTGAATGGGTGCCAATGGCCACCCATGGGGTCTTTTTATACACCCAAGGGAAGCTCTGTAGAGAATTATGGAATTCTCTAGAAGGCCTATGGTGGGAGCTCGTGGGAGAGTGAGAGAGAGAGGGTGGATGGTGGTTTTTAGATCCACCAAATGTGGGTCTAAAAATTGAATGGCTCTTGGTTGCTATTTTTGGCAACCAAGGCAACCACACAAGACAGAGAGTTCTAGAGAACTCTAGGCTAGATATTTTCGTGTGGATGGTGTGTGTGGGTGTGTATGGGTCGAAACTTAGGTGGCTAGGTTGATTAGGTTGGGTTCTAGTGGGTTTAGGTCAAGGTAGGTCTCAAATTAGTGTTATAAACCCTAATTCACTAAGGTAAAGTACAATTAAACTTAATACAAGTTTAATTGGGTGTGTGGAAATTTAATTGAGAGTAAAACAACTCAATTAAGTTAGGTATAGGTCAATTGGACTCTCACTGAGTCCAATTGGATAGTGTGTGCTAAGATCAGGGCTCAATTGGACTCAATGAGTCCAATTGAATAGGCTGATGGAATTGACTAAGATCCAAGTCAATTAGGTTTAGTGAGGACCTAATTAGGTCCTTAGGGAGGTATAGAGGTGGTGTACTAGGGTTAGGGCACCTTAATTTAGGTTCCTATGGGGTTGGAATTGGGTTTAGGGACCTAGAGATCCAAGATCAAGGCTTACATCTCAAAATAGGAATTGGAGAGCAGTATCAGACGTCTAGTTATAGAATCAGACATCTTATACTCAAAAATCAAAAGTCTAGACTTGTTGTCTGGACGTCCAATCAGAGTTAGGAAGGATTTCGGGTTCTGTTTTGGGTATTCTGCAGAAATTGGACGTCTGACAAAGTGTCTGGACGTCCAATAACACTGCAGAAGTGGGTTTGAAGTGTGCGGGAGTTGGCTAAGGGTCCTGGACGTCTTAAAACTTATCTGGACATCCAGAGAAGGGTTGGAACTAGGGTTTTAGGGCTTCCTAGGGTGTTGTGACCTAATCTAAGGGTGGCTAAGGCTTGGGGAAGTCTCTAGGCTATCCTAGGGCTAGGATGGACCTAAGCTCTTCACATTTTACTGCTCTATTTCTACTTAATAGAATAGAAAACCTTTAACCCCCTTACATTATTATTCCTATATCTAAACTAGGCCTTCTGCTCCAGCTCTGCTACAACTCCCGTTATTTCTGATCCAGCTTCAGATCATGCTCCAGATCCAGCTCCAGATCTGCTTATTGCCTGCAATCGACATAATACACTTAATCAGCACATTGTAACATTATTTTATGCATAGCTAAAGGAAAGCAGTAAAGATGCAGATAATGGGTATGCATGCATGAATAACCCTAACTTATGCTAAGTCTTAGCTTAATTTAGGTCAATTAAGACCTATGATTGCTGCGCAATCACTACCTTAGAAAGATCTAGATGACACTTCCGTATAGCCTAATAGGCTTTGTGCTCCAACTTGACGAGGAGGTGACATGCCTTCCCGTACACCAATCTAAAAGGAGACATACCGAATTGGATTTTGTGGGTGGTCCTATAGGCCCATAAGGCTTCCGAAAGTTGGGACGACCAATCCTTCCTATCAGATCGGATAGTGACCTGAAGGATTTTCTTGATCTCCCAATTCGATAGCTCAGCTAGACCATTGGTTTGGGGGTGATAAGGAGTAGAGATTCGGTGCGACACCCCATATTTGATCATCAGTGATCTGAACTAAGCATTTATGAAATGGGTCCCTCCGTCAGAGATAATGGCACATGGAATTCTGAACCAAGAAAAGATCTTCTAATGAATGAATTTGATTACCACCTTATGATCGTTGGTTCAGGTCGGAATGGTTTCGATCCATTTGGACATGTAGTCAATAGCGAGAAGAATGTATTCAAAGCTATCCGAAATAGTGCATGGTTCCATGAAATCAATCCCCTAGATGTCAAAGATTTCGCATACAAGACTCGGCTGTAAAGGCATCATATTGCGGTGGCTCATGTTGCCCAAGGTCTGGCAATGAGTACATGCCTTTCAGTGATCGTATGCATCTTTGAAAATTGTGGGCCAATAAAAGCCGCACAAGACTTTTGTTGTGGTTTTATGCCTGGAAAAGTGTCTGCCGTAGGCCTGGTCATGGCAGAAGGATAAAATGTCCTGAATTTCCACTTTCAGGACACATCGTCTAATGTTCTAATCAGCACCAATGCAAAAGAGGTCGGATCTTCCCACATGTAGTACTTGTCATCGGAAAGCAATTTGTCTTTCTTGGCCCTCGGCAAATCGGACGGGATTTGATGTGATGCCAAGTAGTTTAATAAATCAGCAAACCAAGGAAGACCCGTACTAATAGTCAGGAGGTGCTCATCGAGAAAATGTTCTGTGATGGGCCCGGAAGGGTCAATACTGTCAGAAGGAAGGCAGGATAAGTGGTCAGCTACCACATTCTACTTTCCCGCTTTATCGCGAATCTCAAGATCAAATTCTTACAACAGTAAGATCCAGTGGATTAGTCGATGTTTTGTATCCTTCTTCGCAGGGAGGTGCCTCACTGTAGTGTGATCTGAGTATATGATAACACAGAAACCCAAAAGATATGATCTGAATTATTCTAGGGAAAATACTACGGCTAGTAGCTCTTTCTCAGTAACTGTATAGTTATGCAGAGCCTCATCGATTGTCTTGCTAGCGTAGTAGATGACCATGGGTTTCCCGTCTATTTTCTGCCCAAGTACCGCCCCTACAGCATAATCAGATGCTTCGCACATGATCTCAAAGGGTTGAGACCAATCAAGGGACTGCAGGATAGTTGCTTGGGTAACTCGATCACATAGGATTTCAAATGCTTAAGAGCACTGATTAGCCCATATTTGTGGGCTATTTAAGTATTTAAGTGTCTAGACGTTAAAGTAATTTTAACATTTAGATAGCATACATTAGGATGTAAATAAATTAATTCATATTTTTAGCTTAAGTGCATAATTCATGCATTTAGAATTAACCTAGGGTTGCATACTTTAATTAGTTAACTAATTAGGTGAACTATTTTAATTAACATAGAAGTTAAGGAGTTATGTATAAATAATCCTAATTATTTTATTCTTTTTTCTTCTTCTTCTCCTTTGCAGGTAACTCCTCCGTCTCCACCTCCTCCTCCTGCGCATCATCATTGATTCTACGGTGGCTTTTGAATTTCAAATCTTTGTAGCCGTGGCTACAAAAGAGAAGGAAGAGCTGCCGTTCAGGGGGAGGCAACCACCCCTTTGTTCCTCACTATGCGTAGAGAACTTTGCTTCTCATCCATTCATACCACCGGCCTCCCACCGCGACAGTGCACTCCTCCACTATGGGCGTGTGGGGTGACAGCCTACACTGCCAAAAGTCCAAGCAACTTCTCCTACCATTCCCACAACCTTGCCAAGTGCGCCTGCCCACTACGTGCCCTCACCTCAGCCAGCAACCCATGCCAGCGCCTGCATGCCTACTCCTTCATCTCCAGCGCACCCGCGCCCCCAGCATCCAATCTTCCTCGTGCCATCAGACCCCGCGCACCTTCACCTCAAGCACACATGGCAGTGCCTACACGCCCTCGCCTAGCGTGCCTACCCACCGCACGCCTTTACCAGCCAGCACACCCGCGTGCCCTTGTGGCATGCAGGAGTGCCCTCCAGCAATGCCTTCACCACGCCCCAGTGCCCCCGCTTCAGCCCCACCTCGCACCTCCTTGCAGCACCTACAGCTGGCGCCATCAGACCCCACCGCGCGCCTCCACCCCAGCGCCAGCACGCCTGCGCACCCTTGCCTAATCGCGCATCCTCCAGCCTTGCCTGCAGCGCCCCCAGCACCCATGCACTGCCCCTCCTCGCGCATGCAGCACGCGTAGCCAGCAGCAGCTAACGCCACCCACCGCCGACCTTTCCTCAATCAGGCTAGCTCCGACCACCATCCATCGAGCTTCCATCACCGTCAGGTGCGGATCGGGGAGGGCTACCTCTAGTCGCCAACTTGTCGTCAATCTCTCCTTCATCCGTGCACAAGCTCCACCCGAAGCCAATCCCCTATTTCATCCTCAATTAATAATTACATTTCATGCCATTGCCACAAAAATGAATTTTGATTTATCATTATTTATTATTGTGAATTTATGCCTTCATGCTCATGCTTCTAGAGAATTGTTAAACCTTCTTATTCATCTCTATGTGCATTGAATTTAATTTTGAATGACATTTTTATATGCATGCAAGTGAATAGTATATGGCATACCCTTGCACATGGATAATTTTCTGATGTAAAAATTACATTGACACTCGTAGACTTGTCCATAAATTTAAGGTTTACTTTCAGAGCTACACAGGCATTGTTTGATCTGACGAATACTTCAACAAACTTGATTTCGACCTAATTGCGAGTTTAACTAAGTCATTGCCTCCCTGTGGACATGACCTGCCCTCCTGTGAGTGGTTTAATTTTAATTGTAACTATTTTGTTAAGCTGTTTTCCACCACTTTGATCCTACAACGACAAATCATCTTAATACATTATTCGAAAGCGAAAACCAACTTATCAAATGGTGCCGTTGTCGGGGAGGCAACAGATGCAATAATTTCACCTAATTTTTATTTCTGATTATTTCTCATTGCACAGTGATCTGACCATTTATTATCTTTTCTGCGCGAGGAATTTGAGTGAGGAATTTGAGAGAGGTGACAGGCACATCTGGGAGACGATGTCGACCTTGAGTGATGCCTACACGCAGGGAAGACGCAGGAGACCTGGATTCCACCTCCATAGGAGATTCTCCGTGTCATAAGTTTTATTTCCATTTTCTCGCCCTTGTAGTAATTGGGGCTGATTTTCGGGAGCCTATTCCCTTTTCTTTAGATTTTGGTTTTTAATTTATTTTGTGGATTGTTTATCTTTAATTTGCTCATGCATAAGTAGCTAAAAAAAAAAAATGAGCTACCTGCTAGAAGCTGCCTGCCCTTAGGTCGAATCATTTAGGACTGAATGAGCAGCATCTAGATCTAATTCTTGTCTTGCATATTGCATGAAGAATGCTGGAATCAGGTATGCACTTCTAACTTCGCATTTCTACCTATCATGCAAATGCATTTGGATTAACTTTTAGACCACATAATCTGTCTTGAAGCGATCTAATAAAGTGGTCACATTTAATTCTTGAAAAAGGACTAATTAAAGGAGGGACATTTAAAAATCAAGGACTTGATTTTCAAACATGGTGTGTGATTCAAAATTCAAAATCTTTTTACGGTGTATGCATACTTATATCTCTTACACCACAGCATGCATTTAGACACTCCTAAGTCTTGGAACTACTAGGACAAGAGCCCTCCTACCATTGAATTCTGAAGTGTTCAGAACTTGAGATCAAAGGTTTGTAAATCCAAAGAGGGGGATACCCTATCACAGATTTTCGGGGGTAGTTGAGAAGTACCACGAAAGCACAACTTCAAAGGAAGGATTAGGCCTACCTGCAGATTCCCTACTAAGAGCGGGTGACGTAATAAAATGCGGAATAGAATATAAACAATCTCACAAAAAATTTAATCACACAATGTGCACAATTATTTTTAGGTGGAAACCCAAACCGGGAGAAAGCCACCACCTAACCCTCTCGAGTTTGGATTTTCCAATCAATACAGTTAATCAAATCCACTAACCGAATCACTTAAATGAGGGTGATTCAACCTCAATTACAACCACGCTACTTTATACGAGGGTAGCGTGAAGGAGATGGGAATTTGCAAAGCGAATACCCAACCAAATAACAAAGTAAAATAACAACAATCCTATAGAGCCAACAAAGTAATATTTAACCTAAGCTTCTATAGGAATTAAGATGCTTCCCTTTTCATGGAGTGCATCAAATCGATGACGCGGATGCGTGAGCTACACGATGGCGCAACGTCGCTCTCATGAACTACGGCGGGAGAGCGGGTGCGCAAAGGCTTAATGCTCTCAAGATGAAGAACTTGAGCTTGGAGAGAAAGAGCTTTTCTTCTTAGGATCAAGAGACACAAAATAGTGTGAAACTGTATTACTAGGTGTGTCTTGGTGTGCAAGAGGTTCTTCTCTATTTATAGAGGCCTTAGGAAGGCTTTGGAAAGCTTTCATAGCCGTTGGGTGCAAAGCCCAAGAGAATCAGGCTGAAATCAGGAACTATCATTGCACTGACAGGGTTATCAGACGTCTGATCCTGGCATCAGACGTCTGGAAGATCAGTTTAAGACGTTTGGGAACAAAGTCAGACGTCTGATTTTAGGCGGGTTTCTTCCTAACTTGAATCAGATCTAAACAAGGTTCTAGTGCAAGTCCATCAGATGACATATAGGACGTCTGGCACTACGTCTGGACATCTGGAAACCTACTTTTTCTATGGAAATGGATTTCCAAGAGAGTGCAATGGCTAAAAAAACTCTGAGAAGAGATTTTCGAGTCAGTCGAGGCAAAATGGTCATTTATCAGACATCTGGAAAGGCTTAAGGATGTCTGGTAAGGCTCTAACGGTCATACTCTCCAGTGTCTGTAAAGGTAGCCAACGGTCCACTACTTGGATGTCTGGCAAAAACATCAGACGTCTTCTAAGACTTCTGGACGTCTGATTTCATCAGACAGGGCTAACTAAGTCCAACCTAAATGTTATCAGACATCTGAATCAACAGTCAGATGTCTTAAAACATATTATCAGACGTCTGTTTTTGGAATTAGACATCTAAAAAGGCTGTTTGACCCCTATATTGGTTTTCTAAGTTCTCTGCAGAAAACCTTAGTATCCTAGGGTTGTGCCGGTGTTCCTTGGACTACTGTTAGGGTACTTTGAGGCTCTTTAACATGATGTTCTAAGGAACAAAAAGAGCAAGGAGATAAAGACAAAAGTACATGAAAGATATAAAAAGAATTCTATCCTATTCTTCTTGTCCTTCCATCTTCAATCTATCGCTCCTCGCGAATCTCCTCTGTTTTCCATTAAGCTCCTCCAATCCATCCTGGATGCGAGCTCGAACTCCATCTAATCATGTCTCCATTTGCAATTTGACCTGACATCTAATACTCCAAGTGCAAATGTTAAATGACACGTGTTTTGTTATCATCAAAACAACTGATCACGGTGCTCTAGCACCAACAATCTCCCCCTTTTTGATGATGACAAAATCATAAATAATAATGCAAAAAAAATCCTCCCCCTTTTTGACATTATCAAAAAGGTTTGATTGATTTTAAATTTCCGATAACTCCCCCTTAAAACATGCTCTTCTATGAATTTCTTTTAACAAAAGTAATGTCCTCCCCCTTTTTGTAACAACAAGATAGCTATTATTTTTCTCCCCCTTACTAAAGGAAATTTAGCTAACTTGCAACTCCCCCTTAAAAATTGATAATTAGATCATAATTTTTTTTTAACTCTCCCTATCTAGATGCTAATGATAAAAAGATAGGGTAAAGAATTTTTACCTCACCTACCATGGCCAATAAAATGGCCCAAATGGTGCTGGTGGATGCCACATAGGATGGGGCTCCCATCCGTAGCTTGGAGGCCTGGCATCGGCGCCAGTCTCCAGTCTGGCGGTCAACGTGCGGTGAGTCCATCGTTTGTTCGCCGTCTCGTTGGTCTTCTCGTTCTCCTCCTTGGTTCTCCCGACTTGAGTTGACCAGCTTTGAGCTCGTAGGTCCAGTCCTTTGTGTTGTAGTCTTTATGACCTACAAAACAAGATTCCAATTCTTTCTTCGGTATCCAAGTGAGCTTGGATCCGAATCTGTTAGCGAGTCTCCTTGATGGAGATCATTTCTCAACCTTAGGGTTATAAAAATTATCTACTTTGTTGATTAATTTGTTGGAGTTTTCCCTAAGACATGCAACTTCTTTTTCTATAATATGCATCATAGTCTTTAAATCAAAAATTTCTAATTTTAAACTACCATTTTCTTCAATCAATTTAGTATTTTCATTGATTAAATTTTTATTTTCTAATAACAGATTATTATCCTTAGGACTAGAGCTACTTTCTAGGTCCTTAAGTTTTATTTCTAACCTATCATTTTCAAATTTAAGAAAGCTAAGGTTCTTTTTAATGCTTTTATTTTCTATTCTTAATGATTTACTAACATCAAATAGTTCATTAAAAGCTTCTTATAAATCGAAATTTACCTCGTTGTTCTGCTTTCGCTATCGCTATCACTTCCTCTGGCCATGAAACCAAAGCAAGCAATTTCTTCTTCTATAGACTTTTCTTCTTCTTCCTCTGAGCTCGAATCGTCCCAAGTTGTTTGGAATGCCTTCTTCTTAGATTTCTTCTCCTTTTCCTTCTTCTTCTCCTTTTTGAGAAGAGGGCACTCTGGTCGCAGATGCCCTTTCTCGTTGTAGTGGTAGCAGCGTCTAGGGCTCTCCTTCTTCTCCTTCTTCTTTGATTCCCTACACAACTTGGAAAACTTTTTAAGTAAAATTTTAAAGTCTTCATCGTCGAAACTTACCTCGCTATTCGACGCAGCTTTGAAGGCAAGAGTCTTCTTCGGTTTAGGCTCCGGTGTATCCTTCTTCTTCTGCTTCAACTTAGACACGTAGGCCATTAGATTGCCTAAGAGATCTTCCATGTTGAGCTCCTCCACTTCGTTCGCCTCCTCGATGGCGGTGACTTTCTGTTCCCACTCTGGTCTAAGGGAACGAAGAAGCTTCCCTTGAAGCTCCCCCTTGATGGAAGTCTTCCCTAAAGCTTTCAAATTATTTACAATGAGAGTGAACCTAGTGTTTATCTCACTTAAAGATTCGTTAGCCTTCATAGAAAAAGATTCAAATTCTTGAGAAAGTAAATTTATTTTAGAAGTTTTTACCTTAGAGGTACCTTCGTGAGTTACCTCAAGTGTGTGCCAAATCTCGTATGCGGTGGCACATTGCGAGATTCGGTTGAACTCCTCCGGGTTGAGCGCGCAGCAAAGGGCGTTCATGGTTTTTGCGTTCAAAGAGAGCTCACGAATTTGTTGTTGCGAGTAGCCTCCTGCGGGTTTCCCTGGGATCTCAAATGGCGTCTTGCACCTGGCCCAAATCGTGAAGTCATTGGCTTGAAGCCAAGTCTTCATTCGCAGCTTCCAGTAGGGGTAGTTGCTTATGTCAAAGAATGGCGGACGGGTCGTGGACTACCCCTCGGAGATTTGTATTGCGGAACTACTCCCCTACATGATCTTCTTGCCGGGTGTTACTCCGATTAGCAAGAACCTGCCCTGATACCAATTGTAGATTCCCTACTAGGAGGGGGTGATGCAAAAAAATGCGGAATAGAATATAAACAATCTCACAAAAAATTCAATCACACAATGTGCAAAATTATTTTTAGGTGGAAACCCAAACCGGGTGAAAACCACCACCTAACCCTCTCGAGTTAGGATTTTTCGATCAACCAAGTTGATCAAATCCACTAAACGAATCACTTAAACGAGGGTGATTCAACCTCGATTATAACCACGCTACTTTATACGAGGGTAGCGTACCTCAAACCCCTTCTCTTCATGAGAAGGATTTTGTCCCACGAATGAGACAGGAATTCGCAAAGCGAATACCCAACCAAATAACAAAGTAAAATAACAACAATCCTATAGAGCCAACAAAGTAATATTTAACCTAAGCTTCTATAGGAATTATGATGCTTCCCTTTGCAAGGAGTGCATCTAATCGATGATGCGGGTGCGTAAGCTACACAATGGTGCAACGTCGCTCTCGTGAACAACGGCGGTAGAGCGGGTGCGCAAAGGCTTAATGCTCTCAAGTTGAAGAACTTGAGCTTGGAGAGTAAGATCTTTTCTTCTTAGAATCAAGAGACACAAAATGGTGTGAAAGTGTATTACTAGGTGTGTCTTGGTGTGCAAGAGGTTCTTCTCTATTTATAGAGGCCTTATGAAGGCTTTGGAAAGCTTCCATAGCCGTTGGGTGCAAAGCCCAAGAGAATCAGGCCGAAATTAGGAACAATCATTGCACTGATAGGGCTATCAAATGTCTAATCCTGGCATCAGATGTCTGTAAGATCAGTTTAAGATGTCTGGGAACAAAGTCAGGCATCTGATTTTAGGCAAGTTTCTTCCTAACTTGAATCAGATCTAAACAGGGTTCTAGTGCAAGTCCATCAGACGACATATAGGATGTCTGGCACTATGTTCGGACATCTGGAAACCTACTTTTTCTATGGGAATGGATTTCCAAGAGAGTACAACAGCTAGAAAATCTCTGAGAAGAGATTTTCATGTCAGCCAAGGCAAAACGATCATTTATCAGATGTCTGGAAAGGCTTAAGGACGTTTGGTAAGGCTCTAACGTTCATATTCGCCAGTGTCTGTAAAGGTGGCCAACAGTCCACTAATTGGATGTCTGGCAAAAACATCAGACGTCTTCTAAGACGGCTGGACGTCTGATTTCATCAGACAGAGATAACTAAGTCCATCCTAAATGTTATCAGACATCTGAATCAACAGTCAGACGTCTTAAAACATATTATCTGACGTCTGTCTTTGGAATTAGACGTCTTAAAAGGCTGTTTGACTCCTATATTGGTTTTCTAAGTTCTCTACAGAAAACCTAAGTATCCTAGGGTTGTGCCGGTATTCCTAGGACTACTGTTAGGGTACTTTGAGCCTCTTTAACATGATGTTCTAAGGAACAAAAAGAGAAAGGAAATAAAGACAAAAGTACAAGAAAGAAATAAACAGAATTCTATCCTATTCTTCTTGTCCTTCCATCTTCAATCTATCATTCCTCACAAATCTCCTCTGTTTTCCATTAAGCTCCTCCAATCCATCCTAGATGTGAGCTCGAACTCCATCTAATCACGTCTCCATTTGCAATTTGACTGGACATCTAATACTCCAAGTGCAAATGTTAAATGACACGTGTTTTGTTATCATCAAAACAATCCATCGCGGTGCTCTAGCACCAACAATCTCCCCCTTTTTGATGATGACAAAATCATAGATAATAATGCAAAAAAAATCCTCCCCCTTTTTGACATTATCAAAAAGGTTTGATTGATTTTAAATTTCCTATAACTACCTCTTAAAACATGCTCTTCTATGAATTTCTTTTAACAAAAGTAATGTCCTCCCCCTTTTTGTAACAACAAGATAGCTACTATTTTTCTCCCCCTTACTAAAGGAAATTTAGCTAACTTGCAACTCCCCCTTAAAAATTGACAATTAGCTCATAATTTTTTTTTAACTCTCCCTATCTAGATGCTAATGATAAAAAGATAGGGTAAAGAATTTTTACCTCAACTACCATGGCCAATAAAATGGCCCAAATGGTGGTGGTGGATGCCACATAGGATGGGGCTCCCATCCGTAGCTTGGAGGCCCGGGCATCGGCGTCGGTCTCCAGTCTGGCGGTCGACATGCGGCGAGTCCATCGTTTGTTCGCCATCTCGTTGGTCTTCTCGTTCTCCTCCTTGGTTCCCCCCACTTGAGTTGACCAGCTTTGAGCTTGTAGGTCCAGTCCTTTGTGTTGTAGTCTTTTTGACCTACAAAACAAGATTCCAATTCTTTCTTCGGTATCCAAGTGGGCTTGGATCTAGATCTGTTAGAGAGTCTCCATGACGGAGATCCTTTCTCAACCTTAGGGCTATAAAAATTATCTACTTTGTTGATTAATTTGTTGGAGTTTTCCCTAAGACATGCAATTTCTTTTTCTATAATATGCATCTTAGTCTTTAAATCAGAAATTTCTAATTTTAGACTATGATTTTCTTCAATCAATTTAGTATTTTCATTGATTAAATTTTTATTTTCTAATAACAGATTATTATCCTTAGGACTAAAGCTACTTTCTAGGTCCTTAAGTTTTATTTCTAACCTATCATTTTCAGATTTAAGAAAGCTAAGGTTGTTTTTAATGCTTTTGTTTTCTATTCTTAATGATTTACTAACATCAAATAGTTCATTACAAGCTTCTTGTAAATCGAAATTTACCTCGTTGTCTGAGTCGCTTCCGCTTTCGCTATCGCTATCACTTCCTCTGCCCATGAAACCAAAGCAAGCGATTTCTACTTCTATAGACTTTTCTTCTTCTTCTTCCTTCGAGCTCGAATCGTCCCAAGTTGCTTGGAACGCCTTCTTCTTAGATTTCTTCTCCTTTTCCTTCTTCTTCTCCTTTTTGAGAAGAGGGCACTCTGGTCGCAGATGCCCTTTCTCGTTGTAGTGGTAGCAGCGTCTAGGGCTCTCCTTCTCCTTCTTCTTTGATTCCCTACACAACTTGGAAAACTTTTTAAGTAAAATTTTAGAGTCTTCGTCGTCGGAACATACCTCGCTATCCGATGCAGCTTTGAAGGCGAGAGTCTTCTTTGATTTATGCTCTGGTGTATCCTTCTTCTTCTGCTTCAACTTAGTCTTGTAGGCCATTAGATTGCCTAGGAGATCTTCCATGTTGAGCTCCACTTCGTTCGCCTCCTCGATGGCCGTGACTTTCTGTTCCCACTCTGGTCCAAGGGAATGAAGAAGCTTCCCTTGAAGCTCCCCATTGATGAAAGTCTTCCCTAAAGCTTTCAAATTATTTACAATGAGAGTGAACCTAGTGTTCATCTCACTTAAAGATTCGTTAGCCTTCATAGAAAAAGATTCAAATTCTTGAGAAAGTAAATTTATTTTAGAAGTTTTTACCTTAGAGGTACCTTCGTGAGTTACCTCAAGTGTGTGCCAAATCTCATATGCGGTGGCACATTGCGAGATTCTGTTGAACTCCTCTGGGTTTAGCGCGCAGCAAAGGGCGTTCATGGTTTTTGCGTTCAAAGAGAGCTCACGAATTTGTTGTTGCGAGTAGCCTCCTGCGGGTTTCCCTGGGATCTCAAATGGCGTCTTGCACCTGGCCCAAATCGTGAAGTCATTGGCTTGAAGCCAAGTCTTCATTCGCAACTTCCAGTAGGGGTAGTTGCTTACGTCAAAGAATGGCGGACGGGTCGTGGACTACCCCTCGGAGATTCGGATTGCGGAACTACTCCCCTACATGATCTTCTTGTCGGGTGTTACTCCGATTAGCAAGAACCTGCCCTGATACCAATTGTAGATTCCCTACTAGGAGGGAGTGATGTAAAAAAATGAGGAATAGAATATAAACAATCTCACAAAAAATTCAATCACACAATGTGCACAATTATTTTTAGGTGGAAACCCAAACCGGGTGAAAATCACCACCTAACACTCTCAAGTTAGGATTTTCCGATCAACCAAGTTGATCAAATCCACTAAACGAATCACTTAAACGAGGGTGATTCAACCTCCATTACAACCACGCTACTTTATACGAGGGTAGCGTACCTCAAACCCCTTCTCTTCACGAGAAGGTTTTTGTCCCACGAAGGAGACGGGAATTCGGAAAGTGAATACCCAACCAAATAACAAAGTAAAATAACAACAATCCTATAGAGCCAACAAAGTAATATTTAACCTAAGCTTCTATAGGAATTAAGATGCTTCCCTTTGCAAGGAGTGCGTCAAATCGATGATGCGGGTGAGTGAGATACACGACGGCGCAACATCGCTCTCGTGAACTACGGCGGGAGAGTGGATGCGTAAAGGGTTAATGCTCTCAAGATGAAGAACTTGAGCTTGGAGAGCAAGAGCTTTTCTTCTTAGGATCAAGAGACACAAAATGGTGTGAAAGTGTATTACAAGGTGTGTCTTGGTGTGCAAGAGGTTCTTCTCTATTTATAGAGGCCTTAGGAAGGCTTCGGAAGGCTTTGGAAAACTTCCATAGCCGTTGGGTGCAAAGCCCAAGAGAATCAGGCCGAAATCAGGAACAATCATTGCACTGACAGGGTTATCAGACGTCTGATCCTAGCATCAGATGTCTGGAAGATCAGTTTAAGACGTCTAGGAACAAAGTTAGACGTCTGATTTTAGGCAGGTTTCTTCCTGACTTGAATCAGATCTAAATAGGGTTCTAGTGCAAGTCCATCAGATGACATATAGGACGTCTAGCACTATGTCTGGACGTCTGGAAACCTACTTTTTTTGTGGGAATGGATTTCCAAGAGAGTGCAATGGCTAAAAAATCTCTGAGAAGAGATTTTCGAGTCAGCCGAGGCAAAATGGTCATTTATCAGACATCTGGAAAGGCTTAAGGATGTCTGGTAAGGCTCTAATAGTCATACTCTCCAGTGTCTGTAAAGGTAGCCAACGGTCCACTAATTGGATGTCTGGCAAAAACATCAGACGTCTTCTAAGACTTCTGGACGTCTGATTTCATCAGACAGAGCTAACTAAGTCCAACCTAAATGTTATCAGACGTCTGAATCAACAGTCAGACATCTTAAAACATATTATTAGACGTCTGTTTTTGGAATTAGACGTCTTAAAAGGCTGTTTGACCCCTATATTGGTTTTCTAAGTTCTCTACAGAAAATCAAAGTATCCTAGGGTTGTGCCGGTGTTCCTAGGACTACTATTAGGGTACTTTGAGGCTCTTTAACATGATGTTCTAAGGAACAAACAGAGAAAGGAAATAAAGACAAAAGTACATGAAAGAAATAAACAGAATTCTATCCTATTCTTCTTGTCCTTCCATCTTCAATCTTTCACTCCTCGCGAATCTCCTCTGTTTTCCATTAAGCTCCTCCAATCCATCCTGGATGCGAGTTCTAACTCCGTCTAATCACGTCTCCATTTGCAATTTGACCTGAAATCTAATACTCCAAGTGCAAATGTTAAATGACACGTGTTTTGTTATCATCAAAACAACCGATCGCGGTGCTCTTGCACCAACACTACTTGCATCCCTTGATCTTCTGTCTTTGGATTTGCTCTACCATTTGATATTTAGGGAAGAACACCTAAGCTCCAACGAGGTTTTTTTTAGGCATTTCGAAGGTTGACAATAGGCACGTAATTGACCGGGCAACTTGCTTTGTCACCTACAATTTGAACTAAAGTCAAAAGCCTAAACATGTAAAGATCGAATAAGTCCTTTTGATTTATGTTTGTAGTGCATGCTTGGTAGGCATTCTTTTAGGAGACAACTTGTGTTTGATCTTGATCCTGAAAGAATCTTAAGAATAAACCTTTTGATGTACACATGTTTACACTACTTAAGATGCCTATTTATGCATGTTCTTAAGCATAGGATTGCATTACATACTATAAATATTGCATAACATGCATCATCTTGCATTTAGATTAGTTTGAATAAAATGGAGGTTAATCATCTCTTTTTATGTTCAAGGATAGGGAAAAATTTTTATCGGGGCCTCGGATCAAAGATCCAACCGTACATATGTGATCAGGGAGACGATTGGAGTTCAACGACTCCAAGATCGCCCTAATCAGACATCTGTAGCATCAGATAGAGATTGAGGAATCCTAGAAGATCAAGGGCCAAGATGGTGTGAATCCACACTTCAAATGACAAATCCGACCACATGGATGGATTCAGATCGATGATTGCAACCTAACGGCGTGAAAATCGACTCAATCCGACAACCGTGGCACCATCTACATCATCCAGAAGATGGACGACCAAGATGGTGCCACGTGGCGCCATCTTAGCCGCCCAACCAGTCGCTGCACTCGCTTCACCCTCTCTTCTTCGTAGCTTCTCCATTGTTGGATGCGCATCCAACGGCTGTGGATGCGTGCACTTGAATTCATCTCCGCGAGATAAGCGTCGCAGTAGCGCAGCAGGTGAACGCAATCGCGAGAAGGCAAGGCGAGCGTTCAAGCTTGCGCGAGCAGCTGCTAGGGTGTGGGTGAGCAGGCTCCACAACCACTCGATCGCGATCGAGCAACTACAGGTGCTTAATCCATTTCATGCCGTATCAAATGCCTGCACGTGACACGAGATCGCACGTAGGCGTTGCACGTAGAGGAGGCATTGCGAGGCACGAGATAGATCGGACGACTAGGATCAGCTGAACGTGGAGCGCACGTTACGCGCGAGCAGGCGAGCAGGCATGCGTGCTCCGCCCCACTACGCCCACGATGGGGCTTTAGCAATAGTTTTATCCGTCACTAAAGACCCCTGATTTAATGTTTTTCAAATTAAAATGACCAAATTGCCCTCACTCCTTGCAACTATAAAAGGAGACCCCCTCCACACAAAATTCTCATCCCTTCCTTCTCTTCTCTCCCTCTCCAAAGCTCAAGAGAAGCTTGTCCCACACCCAGGATGCTTCTCACGAGATTAAGTCAAATTTTCATCCCCCTTTCGGAAGCGGATCCTGCGATGACGACAACGTGCTGCCCCATTCCCGTTCTTCCTGCTTCATCCTCCTTCGTCCTGTTCCGTTTCCCGTCTTCCAGGCGTCGTCTCATCCAGCTCGTCCTCCAAGCGACCGTCGAGGAGGATATCTCTCTCCCCATTCTTTTTACTGCTCTCTAGAATAGATTTACTGCTTTTTAGTGTAATCATTTTCCCGCTTTCTAGTCGTAATGTTTGGTGTAATGAACAATCCTTCTGATAATGAATTCCATGTTCATTCTACATCTCTTTTTGATTTTTGTTTGTAATATTCTCTCTCTTCTATTTATTGTAAATAGATAGATAGTTTCTAATCAATTATTCTACTTCGTGACAAATAAAACAAACGCTTATTTTTAAATCAAATGTCCGCCTACTTAAGTTCGACCTGGGATTTCTATTCTAGTATAAATTTTATTTATTGAACACGAGTTCTTCGCTTTCAAACTATAATGATAGGTTTTTCAAAACCAAACACGTTAGCATAGCAACTCGTAGCTTCAACATTTTGGTGTCGTTGCCGAGGAGGCGATGCTCTTTGATTTTTTTTCGCATTTTTTCAACTTACGAATCATTTACCTCACTTCTCTCCTTTCTTATTGTGATTGCAGGTACTCTTTTGAGACGAGCAAACACAGTAGATCGAAGCAAAGTGCTGTTGAAGGTTCTGTGAGTTATCCCCCACCTCCCGCCCATTAGTTTTCATTTCATCACATAATAACACAAACATCAATCAACTTAGGTGTTCTTATAAACTCTAAGGTTAGTTTTTTTTTGTTTGACACCCACACTCATCCCAACCTCCACACTTAAAAAGAAAAAAAAATTTAAAAAAATCTCACAGAGATACACAACCTCATCTGATTTTCAAACTCAACTGGTAAATCGATCTTTGGAGTCGGTACACGCATCCTGACACATAATTGAGTAGAAATCAGATTAGGTAATCACTTATGTGCCTAATTAAGTGATGCAACAGACTAATTGTTTGAGTTGATTGGGCCACACCACTTCAGTTGAAATCAACTCATCAAGTAGCTGCCGATTAGGTTCAACTATTAGGGATTTACCAAGCACTCCACATTCTTTTAAGTTTTACAGGAAAACATCTTCACCTGTACTTTCAAAACCTGGTGTGCCAACAAAACTTGTTTGAAAAAAACCTAAAGTTGAATGCTAAAAGCTCCTAAGCAAGATTTGACCCCTAAAATTCACCGCATCAAAAATAATCTTGCTTAAAAACCACCGGTTGTACACGCACACACACATCAATCAATCATTAAGGGCACAACCCAGATAAAGGGCCCGTCACATTCCAAAGCACATTCAAACCTAGCCCTAAATAAACAAAGTAGACGTTGGCCTTAAGGATTCGACTCGCTCTTCAGAGCCCAGAACAAGATTACTTTCGGTTAGTCTGTTTCTACTGTTCAATCTGATGTCTAGCTAGGGGAGCAGAATCAAACGATCACGGCTAGGGGGTACACTAGGAACCAGAGGAGCAAGCCGAAGGAAGAACTGTCGGTGCTAGAGCACCATGATCATTTGTTTTGATGATAACAAAACACGTGTTATTTAACATTTCCACTTGGAGTCTTAGATTTCAGGTCAATTGCAAATGTAGACATGATTAGACGGAATTCGAGCTCGCATCCAGGATGGATTGGAGGAGCTTGATGGAGAACAGAGGGGATTCGCGAGGAGCGATAGATTGAAGATGGAAGGACAAGAAGAATAGGATAGAATTCCATTTTATTCCTTTCATGTACATTTGTCGTTATTTTGTTGCTCTTTATTTTTGTCACTTAGATTCATGTTAAAGAGCCTCAAAGTACCCTAATAGTAGTCCTAGGAACACCTGCACAACCCTAGGACACTTAGGTTTTCTGTAGAATACTTAGAAAACCAATATAGGGTTCAAACAGCCTTTCCAGACATCTAATTCCAATATCAGATGTCTGATAATGTGTTTTAAGACGTATGACTGTTGATTCAGACGTCTGATAACAATTAGCCTGCACTTACAAGTTCTGTTTGATGAAAATCAAACGTCCATACCTTAGTCCAGACGTCTTAGGAGACGTCTGATGACTTTGCCAGACGTCCAATTAGTGGACCATTGTCTCTCTAGCCATACACTCAAGGATATGACCGTTAGAGTCTTATCAGACGTCTGATAATTGACCGTTTTACCTCGACTGACCCAAAAATCTCTTCTCAGAGATTTTCTAGCCATTGCAAATCCATTCCCACGAAAAAGTAGGTTTCCAGACATCCAGACATAGTGCCAGACGTCCTGTCTGTCGTCTGATGGACTTGCACAAGAAGCCTGTTTAGATCTGATTCAAGTCAGGAAGGAACCCGCACGAAATCAGACGTTTGACCTTGAAATCAGACGTCTTAAAGTGGTCTTCCAGATGTCTGATAACCCTGTTAGTGCAATGATTGTTCCTGATTTCGGGTTGATTCACTTGGGCTTTGCACCCAACGGCTATGGAGCCTTTCTTAAGCCATCCAAAGCCTTCCTAGGGCCTCTATAAATAGAGGGGAACCTCTTGCACACAAACATACACCTAGAAACACAATACACACCCAAGCAACATACTTTCTACCATTTTGTGTCTCTCTTGCTCTCAAAGCTCAAGTTCTACATCTTGAGAGCATCAAGCTTTGTGCACCCGCTCTCCCGCCGTAGTTCACGAGAGCGACGTAGCGCCGTCGTGTTGTTCACGCATCCGCGTCACTGACGCACTCCTTGCAAAGGGGAGTTTCTTAATTCCTATAGAAGCTTAGGTTTAAAATTACTTTGTTGGCTCTATAGGATTATTTGTTATTTTATCTTTGTTATTTGGTTGGGTATTCGCTTTGCGAATTCCCATCTCCTTCATGGGACAAAATCCTTCTCGTGGAGAGAAGGGGTTGAGGAACGCTACCCTCGCACTTGTAGCGTGGTTGTAATTGAGGTTGAATCACCCTCGTTTAAAGTGATTCGTTTAGTGGATTTTGATCAACTTGGTTGATCGGAAAATCCTAACTCGAGAGGGTTAGGTGGTGGTTTTCACCCGATTTGGGTTTCCACCTAAAAATCTTTGTGTACTTTGTGTGTTTGTTTATTTTCTGAGATTGGTATTTTTCAATTCAGCATTTTTTTCGTCACGCTGATCTCACACCCTCCGAGTAGGCAAATTACAAGAACCTTCTCCCTAGTCCCTCCTAACTGGTTGGATTGAACAGACAGAAACAGATCAAATTGTTTCTTTATATCAAGATAGGTTTTGGAAGTCTGTAGGTCTTTAGGCTAGCCCACATAAGGATAGGTTTGATTGTTTATATTGCAGGGCACCTTTCTTCCTCCCGTCTCTCATGAATCCTTCTACATATTACACGCATGATAAACGCCAGTTTATCATCATTCTTATGCATTAAAACAAACCTAGCTTTTAGGATTTTACTCCACAAATGGGTTTTTGGGCTGCACTTAGGCATAAATTAGGTTAGGCATGCATTGCATCTTTTATTTGTCTTTTTAATATGTTTTTGTGAGTGTTAGGGATGTATAGATATGTAGATCCTTAAAACCCTAGCACTCAAGAAGGCAAATGGTGAAGGAGAAGCCCAGACTAGTTGGAACTCAGCTCGATCCAGCTCACCACAGCTGGAACCTAGCTCACTTGAACTATGGTTAGCACATCCCAGCTCCATTTAGCTAATCTCAGCTAAATGGTAGCTCAAGAGAGTTCATCTTAGCTCACCCTAGCTCAACTCAGCTCAGATCCAGCTCAACTTAGCTGAGCCTAACTCATCTCAACTCCCACTAGCTCACAAGGAGCTCTAGCTAGGTCAGCTGAGTTGCAGGAGTTCACCCCAGCTCAGATCCAACTACATCCAGCTCCACTCAACTCCAGCCAGCTGAAGAAGAACTCATCCCAGCTTAGGAAGCTCAAGGCCAGCTCCCGGGGACTTAGCTTAGCTCAGCTCAGTTGAGCCAAGCTACCTTAGCTGCCTCAACCAGCTTGATTCTCCCCGGGAGCATCAGACCTAGCTCACCTCAGCTCATTTTGGTAGAAGCTAGCTTACTTTAGCTCGTCTTAGTAGCTAGCAAAGAACTAGCAAGCTAAGCCAGCTAGAATAGCTCCATGCTAGCCTCTCCAGCAGCAGCCAGCTTCAATTTCAGCTCCAGACTTCTCCTCAGCTTCTCCCTCCAAACTCTAGCTCCAACACCTTCTCCTCTACTCCTCCATTATCTAAGCTAGCTTAGCTATGCTCCAACTTCCTTGGCTTGTACCACCCCAAAAACCCACCTAACAACTCCACCCAACTAGCTCCACCTAAGCTCCACATAAGCTAACCTACTTGGCACCAACCTAACCTACCCACCACCTCCAAAAGACACCTAGAAGTGGCGCCAAAAACTACCCTAACCACCCCCTTAATGGCTCCACTTTTCCCTCCAAAATCCCCCCTCATCTCCACCACACAATTTCCCTTGAATTCATCTCCACCACACAATTTCCCTTGAATTCATCTCCACCATCCACCTAACCCCCCTTCTAGAAGACCCCATGTTGGCGGCAACATGGTGGTGTCTCTCCACCACCAAAAGACACCAACACCACCATAACCACCCCCTTTAACACCCCTTGGTTTAGCGCCAACTCACCTTAGCCATAGGATCACCAACTACCTCCATCCTTCCATCCTAGCCCTCCATTTCAAGGGGCACCTTAACCCACCATCCTACCCTAGAAAAAGACCACTACCCACCACCATTCAAGGCATCCTTGGCTAGCAATTTCACTCTCATATTCCACCAAGAAGCCCACGTCCAAGAGAGAAGAAGAAGAAGAAGATTAAGGGGATATTCTGTCCCCTTGGTGCCTTCCCCTCTTCCCTTCTCTCTTGGGTCATGCCAGCCAAAGGAGAAGCCAGGAAAGGAAGATCTTGGAGGAGATCTTGAAGGTGGTCACGCCACCTTGGAGGAGTTTTTGAGGGTGGTGCACGCCCACCCCTTGGAGAGAGCATTAAAGGTGGTAGCTTCCACCTTGGAGGAGCTCTCAAGGAAGGAGAAGAAGGAGGCCCTCTTTTCAAGCTAAGGAGCAGCTAGGCTTGGAGCAAGAAGACGCCCTTCTTCACCATTTTTGCAAGAGGATTTGTGTTTCTTTTCTTTATTTTAGATTTGTTTAAGCATTCCTCTACTTGTCATTGAAAAGAACACTCATTCTAGTCAATTAAATTGCCTTTTTTTTGCCTTTTTACTGCAATTGTTACCTTTGGTTTTAACACTTGTTTTACCTCTTCTTCCGAATTACTCTAGGCCTCCACTTTCCTAGAGTGAGCTTAGGAAGAAGATATTTCTATCTTTTTAATTTTTAGTTAAGCATTTGTAGGTGTTAGTACTTTTCGTTACAATTTGCATTTTGCCCTCGTCTTTTCAAAACAAAAAAATTACATATTGAAAAATATCAAAAAGAAAGTTGAGATCTATCTATAAGCAAGAGGATTAGTTTTGCAATTTTTGCCTCCTTGGACAACACTAGATACTCCCTTATCTAGGATATAAATTTAAAAGCGAAAGCGGATTCGCGTGTTACAACGATGTTAAAAACCCGCTTTTACAGATCACGCGTAATTCGCTATAACTTTTTGGCGCCGTTGCCGGGGAGGCACGGCTTTGCATTAATTAATTTTATCTTGCTTGAAGTAGATCTCATCCCCTTCTCTTTCTTTCTTTTGTGTGTGCAGGAACTACAGTGGGAAGGCGGGAATCTGGAAGCAAGAGCTCAAAGATCCTTTTCTTCCCGCGAAAATTCAGGTTGGCTCCTCTTTCTGGTCACATAATTAATTAAAACTACCAAAAATATTTTAAACTTAGCTTTCAGGACCCCAAACAACTTGATTAAGTGTAGTGGTGCCTTATAAAATCCATTGTTTGCTTGTATGCTTCTTTAGCACCACTCCATTGTAAGTATTGGTGTTCTATTTTTCGGGTCCAGATCTCTATCCGGACTTGAAAAATCGATTCCTAACATCACAAGCCTCCTAAAATCATAAAATTTCATAGAGTGATTGCCAATTAAGTTTGGAACATCTGTTCCAAATTTCAGATCAATTGGATTTGTATTTAATTTTAAAAAATTCGTGGATTGCAGAGGGGTCACACCCTCTAATCTTCCTGTTTTTCTACTGTCCACGAATTTTTAAATTTTTTATACTCCTCCAACTTTTGTGAAATTTGACTTGCTGAAATCCTTGTGAAATTTAACATATGATATAAAATTACAAAAATTTTCTGAGGTCGATGGTAATACTGAAAAGTGCACAATACCCACGGGTATCATTTCTGGACTTTGACACCAGTACAATTAAAAATTCAAAACAATTTTCAAAAAAATTCCTAAAATCTTACAAAAATATTTTTTGGAATCCTTGTTTGATTTCACTCAATGTAGTGGTGTTGGTTGCATTGATTGGACCACTATCTATTCAGAAAGTTTAAAAACAACTCATTGGTAGTTAAATTTCTGTCTTAGGGATAATTGGCTTAGGGTTTCTTTCTCTCTCTAGAGACTCAATTTAAAGGAAATATACAATCACCCATACAACTTGTTTTCCTTTGATTGTGGATTTTCAAACTTGTTTGAAAATTTAAAGAGAAGAACCCTAAAATACATTTAATTAAATTGAATCCTAAAAGTCATAAATATAAGAAAATTGTGTGACAACTTGATTTTCATTGGAGCCACTCTCCAATTCCTGCACACACACACAAAAATCAAAATAACAAGGCAACAACCCAATAAACACCCTCCACATTTCGTGTGCACTATAGCATCCTAGACCTAATTAAAATTGGTAGCAACTTGACCCCTAAGGCTTTATCAACTTAGGCTTGCTATTTAGGTCTTAACTTTTCTTTAGTTAGTACCAATTCTGTCATCTATATCTAGTGTTCAGGCTGAGGGGCCGTGTCAAACGACCAGGCGCGGGTTTGTACAAGCACCTGGGGTCTTCCTTGGGAAACGTTTGGGCTCAAACCTCCCCTTAAGCAACTTGGCTAGATTTGTTGACAGAATCGGTATTCACTACTGACTACTTATTTCCTACATAGACCAAGTCTTAGGTTTATTATTAGGGAGTCGCATTTAAGTTAGGTCTAGATTTGTTTGTTTGAATTGCACACTTTCTCTCATCTCTTTCTCTTCTCCTCTCCTCCAATTCTTCCAAGTAGTGCATGCACGGGCGACGGTCCCAAAAACCACACCTCGAGGGACCATCTGATTTTGCCCCCCGCAGTAAGAAATCATTGTTTTCTTCCCCCTCGTCTTCTAAAAAAATGGAAAACCTAGGAAGCCGTCAAAAAAATTCTGCTTCCACTTCTAACCCGTCAGCCGACCCACAAGCTGACTCCACCCTCCCTCACCTTCCTAACTTGGAGCAACCAGAAATACCAGCAGGGCCAGGTGGCCCTCCAATCATAACCCATAATACAAATCCCTTTGCATTAATGGTCGACCATTTGGCTCGACTACAACAAAATCAAGAAGATCTAGCTAAGACTGTCACGAACCTAGCTAATCAAGGACAAAATCCACCACCCCACCAACAGCCTGTCTGATGAGAACCTCATCATGAGCCATAACTAGCTCATTTTGACCTAATACAAAGGATAAAAGCTCCTACATATCTCAAGGAAAGGCTTAACTCAGAGAATTCTGAGTTTAAGGAGAAAACAAGTCATAAGGGGTAAAAATGCAATTTTACCAGTATAATCTGCATACAGGGTAATTCAGGGCCCAAACATAGGTCAAAGCAACTTAATAAGAATAAAAGTGGGATGAGATGATCTAGCAAGGGCTACAGCAATTCCAAGGAACTAAATGATAATCTGTAACCCTAAAACAACCCACTTCAATTCACGAGGTTCAAGGCAAAGTAAAAATAGAATAAACCCTCTAAAATTCATAGAAAAATAATCTCTAGGGTTTAGAACCTTCAATTTGGCCTTCAGAACCCATTTTTGACCTACATTGAGAACCATGCCCAATTAATAACTTAATTTGGGTTTTCGCATAAATTGACCGGTCAAACAAGGTTTAATATAAAAATGAAATTCACCATCAGATTCCTTAGGTCCTAATTAATCATGTATAAAAACTTGAGCCTAAGAAGAAACCTCCTTGACCAACTTTACACTTTGGTCCTCATATATTTACTTTTTGGCCCTCAACTTTTGAACCCTCGCATTTTGGCCCCTAACTCTCCTTCGTTCTTTGCGTTCAGGTCCCCCCTGCAAAAACCTGCCAGCACCATGCTTCGGCGACCTTGCGCGGAGCATGGCGCCACGTAAGGTAAGGGGGAGAGCCTGGCAAGTAAACCGGGGGTGCCCTGCGTCGTCAGCCGTCGCAGGGACACCCCCTGGTCGCTGTAGCCCACCATACCGACCGTGCGAACGCACGGACGGTATGGGTTTTCGTCTCCGGCCATCCTCCGGCGAGGGAGACACGTCGTCTCCCTCCGCCTTCCTCCCTGTTTTGATCCCTATAAATACCCCCCGTCGCTCCACCGACCAGGGCAGCTCGGATCTGACGGAGAAAACCCCCAACTTTCCTCTCTTCTCACTCCGGCAGACGCCCACCAGCTCCGGCGGTTCTTCCTCCTCCTCCTCTTCGCTCTGCCGCAATACCAGCAGCAGAGACTTCCTCCCCTGCTCTTCCCGCGCCACGCCGTACCCAGCTGGCGCATCTCCGGCCCTCTGCTCGCCGCCACCCCTTCCCCTGGGCATCTTCTTCTCTGGCGACAGTCGATACGACTGTCGCCCTGCTGCTCCCCCTTCGTCCCTGTAAGTAAGCTAGAACTACTTCCCTTCCTCTCCTCTTTCTTTCCCCGGTTTCAATTTGTTCAATTAAGCCCTCGACCGACCCTGACCATCGTCACCCCCTTCGTCTCCGGCCACCCTCCGGCGAGATGCCCCCATCGCCCCACAGCCTCACACGCCTCGCCGACCCTCACCGAACCTCCGCCTCATCACACTGAGCACCCGCCACCCCTCCACTGCCACTCCACACCTCCGTAACGCTCCCCCAAACAAACCCATTTCTCCGGTTGCAGTCCAACCTAGGGCTGCCGCCAGACACCACCTTGCGGCTTGCCGCACAACTCCACACCTTCGCCGTGCCACGGCGAAGGTTCCCCAGTAGTTTGATCAGGCCGAGAGGCCATATTCGTGTCCGACAGGTTCTGAGGCTCGACCGCCATTAACGCACATTGAAGCAGCTTCTCCCGCGCTCCAGGCTTGAGGACTCCAGGTCTCCAGCTGCTGCGGATTACGGGGATTCCTGCGAAGGCAGCCAGCCAGCAACCGACGCAAATCGAAGCTGCAACTGCAGAAGCAAGGCCGCAGTCTTCCAGCAGGCGCACGCGAGGAGAGGCCTCCGTTTAGTCCCACATCGGTAAGCCTCACAACTTTTTCACCGTTTAAATTGATTTTGTGAATAAGCCTTGCTGCCTCAGCACACGGGGTGAGGTCCCCTTCACCCGCCCGGTTACCCGGTCTCGTCCGCGCTCACGCCCTGCGGATCTCACCCGACCCGACTTAGACTGACCTGCACTCCTTGCCCACCACGCACGCCGGTGGGCCTGGACCCGGGCGCGACCCGTACCCGACTACCCGGCAGCTCTGGGAGAGCTTTCCCAAGAGTGGTTTCAGAGAGAGAGAGACGCGGGGGGGGGGAGGGTAGAGTAGGTTTTGTCCTCTGATGTAAACTCTGAAGTGTGTAGGCACAGGTGAAGAAGAAGGACCACGGAAGAAGAAGGAAGCTGAGGGAGACACTGTAGCAACAAGCAGTTTAAGTCGTCTGATTGAAAAATCAGACGACGTCCTGAAGGGAAAAGAAGAAAGAAGGAGGGACGACGTCCTGACTGGAAAAAGAAAAGAAGAAAGAAGGAGATTTGAAGAACAACAGAAGAAGGCGAGGCAGAGGAGAACACAAAAGAACAAGGGAAGAACTGAAAGAAGAAGAAAAAGAGAAGAAGATCTGAAGAAAGGAAAAGAGGAAGAGCAGGACCGCTCTGCAGAAGGAAAAGGTAGAGCAGGAACAGCTGAAAGAAGAAGAAGAACATCACCACTGCAGAAGAAGAACATCACTACTGCAGATAAAGAAGAAGAGGATAACAGGAGATCTGAGACGAGGAGAAGCAAAGAGAAAAGAAGAAAAGACAACAAATTCTTTCTCTCTCTTTCTTTATTTTGTAAAAGAAACTTGTATATCTCTAGAATCCAACTTGCTCCCTGAGTTCGACCTCGGGAACTCTTTTCCAAGTAAAAAAAATTTATATATTTGAAATGTTGGCAATAACTGGCTATACTACAACGCTATAACAATAAAACCCGGTTGTCACAACGTTCCATTTTGGCGCCGTTGCCGGGGAGCAACGGCTATTCTAGAGGTAAACATTCCTGTTTCTTTTTAATTTCTTATAATCTCCTCTCTTTTGTGCAGAAAACTACAGGAAATCAAGAAGACAAGCAACCGCACGACAACCACTCCGAGGACAGGTAAATTTTTCCTCTCGCTATTAACCCGTAAACTCTAAAGAGGAAGAAAAGAAAAGAACAAGCAATATAGGGCTAACCTGTCTTCCATACTTAGTAACCATAAAGAGTTGCATGTTTTCAACTCATTAGTCCTGCACACTATTAAGGGTATTTAAGGGCTAACACATTCTTGCTTGAGCCCTAATTACCCAACAGAGAACTAACTGGACCAAGTAGAGCCAACATAAGATTCAACATTAGGGTTTTAGAGACACACTACTTAAATCAAGAATGGAGAAAATCCAAAAGAAGTGTGCCTAAACCATTGATTGAAAATACCTATTCAAAAGAAAACCTAAAACGATTGGCTCTCTAAACACTTGAACCCTAAAAGACAAGACCTAAAAGCTCTCAAAGAAAACAAGAGGTAAAGTTGACCCCTTGGGTCAACCAACCTTAAATTAGGTCACTCTTTGCACTTAAAAGACTAAAGTTCAAGTGAAACCTTAAGCACCCTGATCTTAAAATTGGTAGACTTAAGAGGTCAAGATCCCCATTCTGGTCTACCTGGAACCGCAGTGACAAGAGAGGTCGGGTGGGGGAAACCCTGTAACCTGTGGGGACGCTCTACCGTGTAGGGGTCTTTGCGGGACTCTCCCTCTCTGGCTGCCCAGGTAATTCTCAGGTGGATGATCTTTCTGATCAAGGGGTCCATCTGCCCCGCACCTCTATAGTCACCCAACACATTTTTGGGTGCCTTGATTGGGTCCAGCACCTTCTAAACTTACCTCTTCCAACAGTGCATGTACGGAAGGAGGTCCCTAAGACCACCCTTAAGACCTCCTTTAGAAATTCGCTCTCGTCAAGGCCAAGCCTCGACGCCCGTGTTTGTGCAGAAACACCCTCACATTATTCTCTCTTCTGATTCAGAACCAAGTTCTTCTTCCCCCATCATGTCTCAGCCAGTTGAGGAAGAAAATAATCTGGAACACCAGCTCCAGCGACTCAATGACCTCTTCCAAAACTTCGTGCACCCACCACAGCGTCCTATGATGCGGGACCACTACAATCCTGCTGTGGTGGCCATTGAGCCTCGAGTCAGAATCCCGACTGGAGGACCTGATTCCGAATTAAAGCCCAACATGATTCATGTTATACCTAAATTCCATGGGCTTAATTCTGAAGATCCCTTCCAGCACATCAAACATCTAAAGCATCTGGCCCACACTTTTGGATCAGATGCGCAAAATCGGGATATTCTTCTCATGAAGATGTTCTCCTTTTCTCTTATGGACAAGGCCGCCCATTGGTATCAAACTCAGACCCGGCCGATCAACACTTGGGAAGAACTTCAATCCGAGTTTTTGAAAAAGTTTTTTCCCGTTGGTCGGACCAACGCCTTGCGCCATCAGATTACACACTTCACTCAACAATCAGGAGAACCTCTCCATGAGGCATGGTATCGTTTTCAGGATCTCATGAGGAAGTGCCCCCATCACGGAGTTCCTAAATGGGAACAAGTCCAATCTTTTTACCAGGGACTCCGTGAGGACATCCGCCTTTTCGTCAATGCAACTTGCGGAGGAAACATCATGGGTCAACATGAAGACACCGTATGGAAGATTCTCGAAAACATGTGCGAGAACTCCATCAACAATGACTCCATGGGATTATTCGACAGGACGAATACCCGCGCAGCGACGAATCTTAAGGGAGCACATGAGACGCAGGGCCTGTCCGCATCAGTCGACCTGGAATTAATGGCCAGTCGATTGGACAAGGTCTCAATCATTGAAAAGAAGGTGGATGAGCTGACTCAGCACTTGCAGCGAGCCACCTCCGCGCGTAACTCCTTTGCACAACCTCCTTCCACACAGGAGACTATGCAAAACATCCTCCACCGATCTTCCCCTGGGATGGATCCATATCCACCCCCATCTGATTCTTGGATCGGAGGATCATCTGATCCTTGCTACACCAGCCGGGGGAACTCCATTCCCCCTTTCCCTGATTCTCAGGAGGTTCCTCAAACCTGCGAGGACCTCAACGCCATCCAGAACGACCCATTCTCCAACACTTACAACCCTGGATGGCGAAACCATCCCAATTTTCAGTGGGCGGGAAATTCCCAAACCCAAAGACCACCTTTTCAGTCCCGCCCACAGCCCTCTCGTCATTACCAGCTGCCTCAGCCTCGGCCCAACCCTACTTATCCATCAGGGCCAAATCAGGATCAAATGTCCTTAATCCTTCAGACTCTGGCTGACATTCAAAAAACGAATGCGGCTATTCAAAAATAGCACAAGGACGAACTTACAGAAGTTAAAACTCAACTGGCCCAGTTGGCGTATTCTCGCCAGCCAGGCACACTCCCTTCCCAACCCCTTCCTAACCCAAATAACGTGCCAACCCAGAAGCGCGTTATGAATCCAAATTTAGGCCACGCACAATGGATTTATCAGGCCCCTACTGCTCCATCTCCAGACGAGATGGGGGCTTCAACTTCTTATGCGGGATTTCAACAGCAGCCACCCCTCTTACAAAACCCAAACCAAAATCAGGCCGGATTAAATTCTGTAACAACACGTAGTGGTAAAACAACTCAAGACCCGCATTATCCAAACCACTCCAAGCTTGATAACCATGACCCTAGGATAGTTATCCAAGATACCGCTGTTCCAGATCCACAACCCGGACCTATCCTAGAAGAACCAACCAAGATCCCATTTCCCGAGGCCCTAACCAAGGGAAAGAAGACCACCAAACCCATGGCCCTTGAGGAGGACCTGGTCAAGCTCTTTGAGCAGGTCCACATAAACATCCCCTTGATGGATGCAATCCGCCACGTACCAGCTTACGCACGATTTCTAAAGAATATATGTACACCCCAGCGTAAGCCACGAACCAAGGGAGGGAGCCCAATTGTTCTGTCAGAGCAAGCCAGCTCTGTAATCCTTAGTAGACTCCCACCCAAGGCAAAAGATCCTGGGACTCCCCTGATTTCCTCCTGTAAGATAGGTGGTACCCAATTTGATAGAGCATTGTTAGGCTTGGGTGCATCCATAAACCTGATACCCACATCCTTACTTGACCATCTAGAAGAATCTGAGCTAAAACCAACCGAGGTGACATTACAATTAGCAGATCGATCTATAAAGTCACCAAAAGGGATTCTCGAGGATGTTATCGTAAGAGTGTGGGATTTCTATTTTCCAGTGGACTTTATAGTCTTAGATATGGATGCACCTGAGAACCCTAGGGATACACCAATCATTCTAGGGAGACCTTTCTTGGCTACTGCTAGAGCCAACATCAGCTGTGAGGAGGGCCAAATAGAGCGTAAGTTTGGAGATCAAACACTGAAAATTGATATATTTAAGGCCCAACAAGGAATTAATTGCGGCGTCATCGAACAAATTTGTGACATCAAGACTTTGGTTGATGAATCACACCTCCAGAATGACTCGATTATGCCTCATCAACCACAGAAGGATCTTGACCCGCAAACAGAGGAGTCGAATCCAGATATGAACAACCCAGTAACTCCCACCCTTGAACCTCACATCTATACTGAACCACCCGCTGCTGCTGAAAACCCCATCCTCGAACTGAAACCCCTTCCTGCTTACTTGAAATACGTCTTTTTGGGTTCTAATCAGACCCTTCCTGTGATTATCAATTCCAACCTCAGTCCTGAACAGGAATCCCGTCTGATTGTTGTCCTCCAGCAACATCGCAGAGCCATCGGATGGACTCTCGATGATTTGACTGGAATAAGTCCCTCTTATTGTACTCATCATATCTATTCAGAAGAGGGCACACGACCTTCTCGTGAAATGCAGAGACACTTAAACCCCAATCTGCAGGAGGTCGTGAAAAAGGAGATCATCAAGTGGTTAGATGCCGGGATCATCTACCCGATCTCCGATAGTCGTTGGGTGAGCCCAATTCAGGTCGTGCCCAAGAAGGCAGGACTCACCACTATAACGACTGAGACCGGAGAAATCATTCCTACCCGATTAGCCAACTCGTGGAGAGTCTGTATAGATTACCGCCGACTAAATTCCTCCACGAAGAAGGATCATTTCCCACTACCCTTCATTGATCAAATTCTCGAAAAACTTGCGGGAAATAGGTTCTTCTGCTTTCTTGACGGGTACTCCGGTTATAACCAGGTGGCAATCCATCCTGAGGACCAAGAAAAGACCACGTTCACCTGCCCCTTCGGAACATACGCTTTCCGAAGGATGCCTTTCGGTCTTTGCAATGCACCCGCTACCTTTCAGCGATGCATGCTTGCCATATTCTCAGATATGGTAGGTGATTATCTGGAAGTCTTCATGGATGATTTTTCAGTTTTCGGAGCATCATTCGACGATTGCCTCCAACACTTGGTCCAGATACTCAGGCGGTGCATCGATGTGAATTTGGTTCTTTCCTGGGAAAAGAGCCATTTCATGGTGCCTGAGGGAATTATCCTGGGACACTCAATTTCGGAGAAAGGTATCCAAGTGGATCGAGCTAAGGTTAATCTGATTTCTCACCTTCCTATGCTTAGCTCGATCAGGGACATCCGTTCCTTTTTAGGGCATGTCGGTTTTTATCGACGATTTATCCCTGATTTTTCAAAAATCGCGCGCCCCCTGACCACTCTTCTCTCCAAGGATGTTCCCTTCGAAATTTCCAAGGAATGCACTCAAGCATTTGAAATCCTGCGTGACCGAGTCACCCAAGCCCCGATCCTACAGTCCCCTGATTGGTCTCAACCCTTTGAGATCATGTGTGATGCATCCGACTTTGCTGTAGGAGCGGTTTTGGGACAGAAAATTGACAAGAAACCTGTGGTCATTTACTACGCCAGCAAAACACTCGATGAGGCTCAGCGTAACTATACGGTTACTGAGAAAGAGCTGCTAGCTGTAGTATTTGCCCTAGAAAAGTTCAGATCGTACCTTCTAGGTTCCCGTGTCATCATATACTCGGATCACACAGCTGTGAGGCATCTCCTTGCAAAGAAGGACGCGAAGCCTCGATTAATCCGATGGATCTTGCTGTTGCAAGAATTTGACCTTGAGATTCGCGACAAAGCGGGAAAGCAAAATGTGGTAGCTGATCACTTGTCCCGTCTTCCTTCTGAAATAATTGACCCTTCCGGACCCATCACTGAGCATTTTCCCGATGAGCACCTGCTGACTATTGGTACTAGCCTTCCATGGTTTGCTAATGTAGTAAATTACTTGGCATCTCATCAGATCCCGTCCGATTGGCCGAAGGCCAAGAAAGACAAATTACGCTCCGATGCCAAGTATTACATTTGGGAAGACCCGTACCTCTTCCGCATAGGTGCCGATCAGATCATCCGGAGATGTGTCCCGGAAGGGGAATTCAACAATATCCTCTCTTTCTGCCATGACCAGGCATGCGGTGGCCATTTCGCCGGGCATAAAACCGCATCAAAAGTCCTCCAGTGCGGCTTTTACTGGCCCACACTGTTCAAAGACGCATACAATCACTGCAAGGCATGCAGTCGTTGCCAGACTTTGGGCAACATGAGCCATCGCGACATGATGCCTATGCAACCGATTCTAGTATGCGAGATCTTTGATGTTTGGGGGATTGATTTTATGGGCCCCTTTCCTGTTTCGGATGGTTTCGAATACATTCTGTTGGCTGTGGACTACGTGTCCAAATGGATCGAAGACATACCGACCCGAACCTGTGATCACAAAATCGTTCTCAAATTCATTCATCAACACATTTTCTCAAGGTTCGGGATTCCTCGTGCAATAATCTCTAATGGGGGGACCCATTTCACAAATGCTCAGTTTAGGTCACTGATGACCAAATACGGGGTGTCTCACCGAATCTCTACTCCTTACCACCCCCAAACTAATGGTCTAGCTGAGCTGTCTAATCGGGAGATTAAGAAAATCCTGCAAGTCACTGTTCGACCTGACAGGAAGGACTGGTCGTCCCGACTTCCGGAAGCATTGTGGGCCTATAGGACCGCCCACAAGACCCAATTGGGCATGTCTCCCTTTAGACTGGTGTACGGAAAGGCATGCCACCTTCCCGTAGAACTGGAGCATAAAGCCTATTGGGCAGTACGGAACTGTAATCTAGATCTTTCCAAGGCTGGGACCCATAGAAAACTCCAAATCAGCGAGATCGATGAATTACGCCTAGACGCGTACGAGAACTCGCAAATCTACAAGGAGCGGGTTAAAGCCTTCCACGATAAACACATCTCAAGAAAGATCTTTCATCCTGGTCAAAAGGTCCTACTCTTTGATGCCCGACTAAAACTCTTCCCAGGAAAACTGAGATCCAAGTGGGTCGGACCATATTTGGTCCGACAGGTTTTTGGAAATGGAGCAATCGAAATCAGTCCACTCAGCCACGATTCTGAACCTTTCATCGTGAATGGTCAGAGACTCAAGCCGTTCATTGATGTAACTTCTACTGATTTGGCTGAAGCATCTTATATCCTCCTTTCCCCTTGAGCTTATTGCGCCCAGCCGATGGCGTAAAACTCAGCGCTTAACGGGAGGCAGCCCGTCATTCTCTTTGAAAACCTGAAACTTGTTCTGACACCTTTTTGCACTTGAAGTTCACACTTTAAGACAGTCGACTCCACCTCAGATGCTTGCATCTGGGATTAGAAATCGTCCGCAAAAATTTAACCCGACCCATCCACTCATCTAAATTTCTGACTTAAGGAATGAACTAAGTTAATAAAAACCCCCTAGGATACAATGAGGACATTGCAAATCTTAGGCATGGGGGGGTATGAAAGTGCAAAACTTGTAAGAAAAGGTTTCAAACAAAAAATTCACATATGCCAAAAACACCATAAAAATTAAAAAAAAAAATTTTAGAAAAAGAATAAAGGGAGGAGGAAATTTTGTGAAGGAGAAAAGAAACAAAATGAAAAAGGAGCACAAAATTATGAGAAAAAGTGATAGTCATTAGTAAGGAACTAAGGAATTAACCTAAGTTCTAGACCTCATTCAAGAAAATAACTGAAAAGTGCACAATGAGATTAGTAAGAATGCAAACCTTAGGCATTTTTGAATAGACTCTTAGTACCCATTAAGATCTGGACACTCCTCAAGAGGTTGAGGAAAATGAAAAGCTGAAGTATTAGGTCTAAGGCTTAGGGAGTATTTGGCCTCGTTAACTAATTTTTGGTTTACGGGACTCAGTAACCTAAGCACCCTAACCTCACACACAGCCTGGTTCAGTAAGCGTAAAATTCAGAATCACGCAGAAGCGTCGCAAAATTCTGAAAAGAACACCTAGAATAGGAGCAGCCGATCAACACAAGTTGATTTGGACGAGTTCCCAGCGCGGAGAGGCGGGAAATCCCCTCGAAGATGCGTAACAAAATATCATCTCCTCGGTGCTTGTCTCTTAGGATATTTACATATCCTACTGGGGGCATGTAAGCACTCTGCTGGTTCAGATTCCATGGATGGCATTATCTCGAAGTGTCAATTGCCAGGGTCTGGATTCGGCCACGGAACACCATGGATGGGATTATCTCGAAATCTCAATAGCCAGGGTTCCGGGGGTTGCCATGGGCGGTGCTATCTCGAAGCATCGATCGCCAGGAACCCTTGAGGATTGATGATGGGAGCAAGGAATCTGATACAGACCGTTTTGAAAAGCCAATCCTAGGCTGGAACTAAAAAGAAAAAGGGAGAGAAAACTCTCCAAACAGAAAAAATTTCTATCTCTCTCCTACAAAACGCACTGCGAACTGAGCCAGGGCTAAAATCATTTCAAGCACGGGTGCTTTAACCACAAAGTCCAATAAACCTTAGGTTAGTTCTTGTGGACCTTAAAAACCTTTGCTAAAGACTGAGGCTAAGGCTAGACAGATTTGGATCTTGATTGGTACTAGAGTACCTTTTAGGCCTATGGTCAGCACTCTAACCTAATCTATGCTCAAATAAAAAAGGCACTTATCTAAAACTATTAAAAACTTCATGGTCTAGAACAAGGGTTGAAACCTTAAGTTTTTGCTAAGGGACTAGCAAAAGCTAGGCATGGGGGTATGATGAGAACCTCATCATGAGCCATAACTAGCTCATTTTGACCTAATACAAAGGATAAAAGCTCCTACATATCTCAAGGAAAGGCTTAACTCAGAGAATTCTGAGTTTAAGGAGAAAATAAGTCATAAGGGGTAAAAATGCAATTTTACCAGTATAATCTGCATACAGGGTAATTCAGGGCCCAAACATAGGTCAAAGCAACTTAATAAGAATAAAAGTGGGATGAGATGATCTAGCAAGGGCTACAGTAATTCCAAGGAACTAAATGATAATTTGTAACCCTAAAACAACCCACTTCAATTCACGAGGTTCAAGGCAAAGTAAAAATAGAATAAACCCTCTAAAATTCATAGAAAAATAATCTCTAGGGTTTAGAACCTTCAATTTGGCCTTCAGAACCCATTTTTGACCTACATTGAGAACCATGCCCAATTAATAACTTAATTTGGGTTTTCGCATAAATTGACCGGTCAAACAAGGTTTAATATAAAAATGAAATTCACCATCAGATTCCTTAGGTCCTAATTAATCATGTATAAAAACTTGAGCCTAAGAAGAAACCTCCTTGACCAACTTTACACTTTGGTCCTCATATATTTACTTTTTGGCCCTCAACTTTTGAACCCTCGCATTTTGGCCCCTAACTCTCCTTCGTTCTTTACGTTCAGGTCCCCCCTGCAAAAACCTGCCAGCACCATGCTCCGGCGACCTTGCGCAGAGCATGGCGCCGCGCAGGGTAAGGAGGAGAGCCTGGCAAGTAAACCGGGGGTGCCCTGCGTCGTCAGCCGTCGCAGGGACACCCCCCTGGTCGCTGTAGCCCACCATACCGGCCGTACGAACGCACGGACAGTATGGGTTTTCGTCTCCGGCCATCCTCCGGCGAGGGAGACACGTCGTCTCCCTCCGCCTTCCTCCCTGTTTTGATCCCTATAAATACCCCCCGTCGCTCCACCGACCAGGGCAGCTCGGATCTGACGGAGAAAACCCCCAACCTTCCTCTCTTCTCACTCCAGCAGACGCCCACCAGCTCCGGCGGTTCTTCCTCCTCCTCCTCTTCGCTCTGCCGCAATACCAGCAGCAGAGACTTCCTCCCCTGCTCTTCCCGCGCCACGCCGTACCCAGCTGGCGCATCTCCGGCCCTCTGCTCGCCGCCGCCCCTTCCCCTGGGCATCTTCTTCTCCGACTGTCGCCCTGCTGCTCCCCCTTCGTCCCTGCAAGTAAGCTAGAACTACTTCCCTTCCTCTCCTCTTTCTTTCCCCGATTTCAATTTGTTCAATTAAGCCCTCGACCGACCCTGACCATCGTCACCCCCTTCGTCTCCAGCCACCCTCCGGCGAGATGCCCCCATCGCCCCACAGCCTCACACGCCTCGCCGACCCTCACCGAACCTCCGCCTCATCACACTGAGCACCCCCCACCCCTCCACTGCCACTCCACACCTCCGTAATGCTCCCCCAAACAAACCCATTCCACCGGTTGCAGTCCAACCTAGGGATGCCGCCAGACACCACCTTGCGGCTTGCCGCACAGCTCCACACCTTTGCCGTGCCACGGCGAAGGTTCCCCAGTAGTTTGATCAGGCCGAGAGGCCATATTCGTGTCCGACAGGTTCTGAGGCTCGACCGCCATTAACGCACATTGAAGCAGCTTCTCCCGCGCTCTAGGCTTGAGGACTCCAGGTCTCCAGCTGCTGCGGATTACGGGGATTCCTGCGAAGGCAGCCAGCCAGCAACCGACGCAAATCGAAGCTGCAACTGCAGAAGCAAGGCCGCAGTCTTCCAGCAGGCGCACGCGAGGAGAGGCCTCCGTTTAGTCCCACATCGGTAAGCCTCACAACTTTTTCACCGTTTAAATTGATTTTGTGAATAAGCCTTGCTGCCTCAGCACACGGGGTGAGGTCCCCTTCACCCGCCCGGTTACCCGGTCTCGTCCGCGCTCACGCCCCGCGGATCTGACCCGACCCGACTTAGACTGACCTGCACTCCTCGCCCACCACGCACGCCGGTGGGCCTGGACCCGGGCGCGACCCGTACCTGACTACCCGGCAGCTCTGGGAGAGCTTTCCCAAGAGTGGTTTCAGAGAGAGAGAGACGCGGGGGGGGAGGGTAGAGTAGGTTTTGTCCTCTGATGTAAACTCTGAAGTGTGCAGGCACAGGTGAAGAAGAAGGACCACGGAAGAAGAAGGAAGCTGAGGGAGACACTGTAGCAACAAGCAGTTTAAGTCGTCTAATTGAAAAATCAGACGACGTCCTGAAGGGAAAAGAAGAAAGAAGGAGGGACGACGTCCTGACTGGAAAAAGAAAAGAAGAAAGAAGGAGATCTGAAGAACAACAGAAGAAGGCGAGGCAGAGGAGAACACAAAAGAACAAGGGAAGAACTGAAAGAAGAAGAAAAAGAGAAGAAGATCTGAAGAAAGGAAAAGAAGAAGAGCAGGACCGCTCTGCAGAAGGAAAAGGTAGAGCAGGAACAGCTGAAAGAAGAAGAAGAACATCACCACTGCAGAAGAAGAACATCACCACTGCAGATAAAGAAGAAGAGGATAACAGGAGATCTGAGACGAGGAGAAGCAAAGAGAAAAGAAGAAAAGACAACAAATTCTTTCTCTCTCTTTCTTTATTTTGTAAAAGAAACATGTATATCTCTAGAATCCAACTTGCTCCCTGAGTTCGACCTCGGGAACTCTTTTCCGAGTAAAAAAAATTTATATATTTGAAATGTTGGCAATAACTGGCTATACTACAATGCTATAACAATAAAACCCGGTTGTCACAACGTTCCACTGTCGTTCCTCTTAAGGATTTCTATGATCCTTCCAATTATGAGGAAAGACTAGGGGTGGTCATACCACAAGGGGATTTCGAAATCAAACCCACCATTCTAAACCTTATCAAACATTTTCATGGTCTTCCAAGAGAGGACCCTTTTTGTCATCTCGAGGAATTAACTGTCCTCGCTCAAACCACTTGTTCCCGCAATGTGCAGGAAGACATGTGGTTAATGAGACTCTTTCCTCTCTCTCTTAAAGACAAAGCATCGCATTGGTTTAGAACAGTTGGGCATCCTATTACCACCTGGCCCCAATTAAAAAGTGCTTTTCTTAAAAAAAATTTTCCGATCGGTCGAACAATGCATTAAGAAGATCTATAACGACCTTTCAACAAAAAAATGCTGAACCCCTCCACGAAGCCTGGGAAAGATTTCAGGAACTTCTAAGAAGTCCCCACCATGAAATTCCACAATGGCAGTTAGTGCAGATCTTCTATCACGGATTAGAAGATCAATTAAAACGATTTGTGGATGCCTCATGTGGGGGCAATTTTCTTAACAAAGACGCCGAAAGTGCCTATCTTCTTTTTGAAAAAATGAGTGAAAACTCATTTAACATGACTTCAATGGACACTTTTGGCAGATCACAAAACCCCAGACATGGAGTCCATGAAATTGACTCCAAATCCACCTCTGTTCCAGTCACACAAGATGATTTATATATGTTAGCTCAACGACTGGACAAGATGCAAATTCACCAAAAGAAAATGGAAGAAAAGCTCACAAACAAACAAGCTCCACACGTCCACTCTCCACACACTAACCCCCGACACATTCTCCGAAGAGAAAATCTACACAATATCGATGCCACATCTGTTGGCCAGCAATTTCGGGCTGATTTCCCGCAAGATTTGATCCGGAATTTTGACCAAAATATTTTTGATTCCACCTCGAAAAATATTTATGCTATCCAGGAGCAATTTAGAAACCCCTCCAACACTTCCAATCAAAATTGGAGGACTAACCCGAATCACTCCTGGAAAAACCCGAATCAGATTCCTTTTCCCAAACAAAACTATTTTGGGAATTATGGGCAACCTTTGTATCAACCTGGACCATCCTAGGATGATATTAATAATCAGGTCATGAAAACTCTGCAAGGAATGCAGACTCAAATGACAGAAGTAACCTGCATGATTACCAATTTACAACACCAAGTTAAGGTTACTCCTGATCATCGACCTATTGGGAATTTACCATCCCAACCCATGCCCAACCCAAACAATCAAAGGAATCAATTCCAAGGTGGATATCCCAGTCAACCTATTCAGCCAGCACCTCAGCATCCGCTTGGTTTCAATAACAGTCAGGCACCCCATCCTCATCCTAGAAACAACCAGACTGCAAATGCAGTTACCTTGAGGAATGGGAAAATCACTCACAATACCTTGCCTGTTAAAGAAACCCACTCTAATGACACACAGATTAACTCTTCCCCTCCTATTGTTCAGGAACCAATTCATGCAAAACAGGGCAACCCTGCCCCATTTCCACAAGCCCTCCACTCTTCAAAAAAGAAAAAGACAAAATCCAAGCCCACTGAGAAGGAACTAATGGATTTATTTGGGCAAGTAGAAATTAATATCCCTATCCTAGATGCCATTAAGTATATCTCTGCCTATGCAAAATTTTTAAAAGATTTATATACTCCAAAAAGGCAGCCCAAAAATTTAGGAAAGGTAATTCTTCCAGAGACAGTCATCTCAGTTGTGCAGAGCCGACTGCCTCTTAAGAGAAAAGATCCCGGCGCCCCCCTAATCCAAGTTATCATTAATGATACCTCATTTGATCGTGCTCTGTTAGATCTTGGTGCCTCAATTAATCTTATCCCCATAGTTATTTTTGAGGAATTTAAGATCGGTGAATTGAAGCCTGTTGAGGTTACTCTCCAATTAGCCGACCGATCTACGATTAAACCAAGGGGAATTATTGAAGATGTTCTTGTTCGAGTCAAAAATTGTCTATTCGCAGTAGACTTTTTAGTCTTGGATATAGAGGTACATGAAGCACTTAAGTTTGCCCCCATTATTCTTGGAAGATCATTCTTAGCCACCGCCCGAGCCAATATTGATTGTGATTCTGGAAAGATGAAGATCATGTGTGGCGGTGAATCTGTAACCCTAGACATTTTTCAAGCCTCTAAGCGATTCCAAGAACCAAATTTCTTTGATGACTTGGATTCAGAAATAGAAAACATTGTGGAGGAAACATTGCAGATTTCCCAATTAGGTTCCTATTTTGCTGTAAATACGGTTCCTGAACAACCCACTTTTTCTCACCCTTCCACCTCAACCACACAACCAGCTAACATTCCAGCTGACCCTTTCACTCTTACCTCACCTCTAACCCACAAAGCAGAAACTCTTTCGGACCCGGGCCTACAATTTGAATTAAAACCTTTGCCCGATTCCCTTAAATATGTCTTCCTGGGTCCAAATCAGACCCTGCCCCTGATTATAAATTCTGGACTCACCGAGGCACAAGAGCACAAACTTCTCCAGGATTTGAGTAAATATCGAAAAGCTATTGGCTAGACCCTTTCTGATCTTAAAGGCATTCATCTGTCCTATTGTACGCATCGTATATATTTAGAGGACGATTCTCGCCCCTCCCGCCAACCGCAAAGGCACTTGAATCCTAGTATGCAGGAGGTGGTAAAAAAGGAGATTATTAAGTGGCTGGATGCTGATATCATCTACCCCATTTCTGACAGCTCCTGGGATAGTCCAACTCAAGTTGTCCCTAAAAAGGCTGGACTAACAGTTGTCACCAATGAAAATGGGGAAAATATAGCCACTCGAACCGCTTCTTCTTGGCGCGTGTGTATAGATTACCGAAAATTAAACACTGCCACCAAGAAGGATCATTTCCCGCTCCCTTTTATTGATCAAATCTTGGAGCGGTTAGCCAGATGGGAATTTTACTATTTTTTGGATGGTTATTCTGGCTATAATCAAGTAGCGGTTCATCCTGAGGACCAGGATAAAACAACTTTCACCTGCCCCTTCGGAACCTTTGCTTTCCGAAGAATGCCCTTCGGTCTTTGCAACGCTCCTGCAACTTTTCAAAGGTGCATGCTTGCAATTTTTTCAGACCTGGTAGGTGAATGTTTAGAAGTATTTATGGATGACTTCTCTGTTTTTGGAGATTCTTTTGACCATTGCCTCAAAAATCTTGAAAGAACTCTCCAAAAGTGCATAGAAGTTAATCTGGTCCTCAGCTGGGAAAAAAGTCATTTCATGGTCCAAGAAGGTATTGTCTTGGGCCATGTTATTTCAAAATAAGGAATCGCAGTAGATAAAGCAAAAATAGATGCTATATCTAAGCTCCAACTGCCCACTACTGTCAAATAGATCAGATCCTTTTTGGGTCATGTGGGTTTCTACCATCGATTCATACATAACTTTTCCTAAATCTCCAAGCCTTTAAGTCAGCTTCTCACTAAAGACCAGCCATTTGATTTTAATAATACGTGCCTGGAGAGTTTTTTGAGGTTAAAGAAAGAGGTTACTGAGGTGCCAATATTGCAGGGACCTGATTGGAATAGTCCCTTTGAATTAATGACAGATGCCTCAGATTTTGCTGTAGGGGCCGTTCTAGGGCAAAGAATTGGCAAGAAGCCCGTTGTGATCTATTATGCTAGCAAAACCCTTGATGATGCACAATGGAATTACACGGTTATTGAAAAGGAACTTCTTGCCATTGTATTTGCCTTAGAAAAATTTAGATCTTATCTATTGGGGTCACATGTCATTTTTTATACAGACCACTCAGCAATTAAATATTTGCTGACAAAGAAAGATGCGAAACCCCGCCTTATCTGTTGGATTCTGCTGCTCCAGGAATTTGACCTGGAAATCAAGGATAAGGCGGGATTGCACAATGTAGTGGCCGACCATCTCTCTTGTCTTATGACGAATGACATAATGACCCTGCCAGATCAGTTCCCTGATGAAAGTATTTTAGCTACTACAACCCTCCCTTGGTTTGCGCCCATCACAAACTACTTAGCAACAGAACAAATCCCCGCTGATTGGCCAAAAACGAAACGGGATAAGTTCTTTGCTGATATTAAATATTATTTTTGGGAGGAGCCCAACCTTTCCCGCATTTGTGCCGATCAGGTCATTCGACGATGTGTCCCCGATTCTGAAATCCATGATATCTTAACACATTGTCACTCAATGGCCTGTGGTGGACATTTTTCGGGCAAGAAAACTGCAGCTAAAATCCTTAATGCAGGATTTTATTAGCCCAGCTTGCACAAAGATGCTCATGACTTCGTTCGGTCCTGTGTGCGTTGCCAAAGCATCGGCAACATGACTCGAAAGGATATGATGCCCCTTAATCCGATTTTAGAGGTTGAAATTTTTGATGTTTGGGGCATCGACTTCATGGGACCGTTCATCAATTCTGGTGGGTATTTGTATATTTTAGTCGCAGTCTACTATGATTCTAAATGGATAGAAGCAATACCCACCCGTACTAGTGATCACCATGTGGTTGTCGAATTTCTTAAGAAAAATATTTTCTCAAGATTCGGCATACCAAAAGCCATTATCAGTGACGGAGGCTCACATTTCACCCACTCACAATTCCGTCACCTCCTTTCTAAATATGGGGTTAATCATAAAATTTCCATGCCATATCACCCCCAAACTAATGGCCAGGCTGAAGTTTCTAACCGGGAAATTAAAAATATTTTACAAAAGACGGTTAGGCCCGACCGTAAAGATTGGTTCACCAAATTGGACGACGTTTTATGGGCCTACCGTACCGCTTTTAAAACTCCTCTTGGCATGTCTCCCTTCCATCTGATTTTCGGGAAGGCATGCCATCTCTCGGTAGAATTAGAACATAGGGCTTTTTGGGCAATAAAACAACTCAATCTGGATTTATCTGACGCCGGTAACCATAGAAAATTACAATTAACTCAATTGGAAGAATTACGTAATTTTTCCTATGAAAATGCGAGGATTTATAAAGATCGAACAAAGAAATTTCACGATAAATATATTGTTCGGAAACACTTTGACGTTAATCAACGTGTTTGGCTTTTCGATGCAAGATTACGTCTTTTTCCTAGCAAATTAAAATCTAAATGGACCGACCCTTTTATTGTCCATAAAACATATCCATACGACGCTGTTGACCTTTTTGATCCAAAAACAAATTCTACATTTCAAGTCAATGGCCAGCGTTTAAAGCCCTATTTTGACCATACACCTAAAATTCTGTCTGAATCTTTTAATTTTACTGAGCCAACCACCCTTGATCACTAATGCACATCACGCCCGGCTAAATGGCGTAAAAGACAGCACTGGATGGGAGGTAACCCATCATTTTTTTTTTCTCTTGCTTTCCTTTTTTTCTTTTTCCAGGTTTTGTTCATCTTAAACCCAACCATTCTTCACTAAGGTGATCCCTTTTCCCTCCTAATGCATGAGGACATGGCATATCTTAAGCATAGGGGGGTGTTTTTAAATTTTTACGATCGATTTAGGATGTTCAAAACCTAAAAACATGCAATTTTCTTTAATTTATTTCCTGCTTGCATACCCAAAAAAAATTAATTAAAAATGTTGAAAACTTTTTGAGGAAAAATTTTGAAATCAGGACTAAGGTCGAAAAAATTCACTTTTGGTACAATGGGATTTAATCTTTAACAAACTAGGGATGAGGATATGGATCTGATCATTAGAATTCCAGGGTCTATTTTAGACTAGGTCAGATATCCTTCTCTAAAATTTCACCTAAACTCATGATAGTTCAGGTGACTTGAACCTATTTTGTAATACGGAAAGTATTTGACTTAGTTTCTGACTCAAAAACTTGCGTGTCTTGAGAAACTTCTTGTGTCTATTTACACACACAAGCCAACACTTAAAAACAATTAAAATTTTTGAAAAAAACTCCCTTGTTTGGATTTAGTAAAAGTCTGAAGCAGATCATTGGTTTGAGTTCCCACCGCCAAGAAGGAGGAAAATGCCTCCTTTGAGAATGCGATGTCAACATGTTACTGCCTCGGCGCTGCTGCATATCTATATTTCATATCTTTAGACGAAGCATTAAAAGCACATTTTAGCAGGTCAAGTGTCTTGGACGGTGCTCTACCTATAGTGTTGGAGCAAGAGCTTGAGTTTGCTTGGAGCGCCCCTTTTCACCGCATCGTGTTTTGGGGTTGTGAGCTCCTGGGTGGTGTCATGGACAGTGCTATCCCAAAGTACTGGCGCCAGAGCCCCCTCGAGGAATGGTAACAGGACTGATGATCCCGACACATCTGTTGTAAGACTAAGCTAAAAATAAGCATGGGGGAGAAAAATATATATATATATATAATAATAATAACACATCCTTATAAATGTTGGCTTTTCACAAGCACAGACACAAGGTTTTAAAAGATTTTGCAAGTTGCGAATCAGATTCATGAGCCAGAAAAATCCTAAAAACAAACATTTCAAGTCATCTGAATTAACAAGGGGTTAATTTGTGAATTTTCTGGAGGATATATTAATCCCGTTCTATCTAATGGTTGAATCCAAAAATAAATCCCGATGTTTATCTTTAACAAATCCCGTTCCTCCTGTGTTTTAATCTACCAAGGTCCCTTAATCTCTTTCTCTCCTCAAAAGTCAAAAAAATTAGATTTCCCAAAAATTCCATTTTCCAAAAAAATTAAAGTTTTGCTAAGAGACTAGCAAAAGATAAGCATGGGGGTGTGATAAATGCCAGTTTATCATGATTCTTACGCATTAAAACAAACCTAGCTCTTAGGATTTTACTCCGCAATCGGGTTTTTGGGCTGCATTTAGGCATAAATTAGGTTAGGCATGCATTGCATCTTTTATTTGTCTTTTTAATAAGTTTTTGTGAGTGTTAGGGATGTACAGATATGCAGATCCTTAAAACCCTAGCACTAAAGAAGGCAAATGGTGAAGGAGAAGCCCAGACTAGTTGGAACTTAGCTCGATCCAGCTCACCACAGCTGGAACCTAGCTCACTTGAACTAGGGTTAGCTCATCCCAGCTCCATTCAGCTAATCTTAGCTGAATGGTAGCTCAAGAGAGTTCATCTTAGCTCACCCTAGCTCAACTCAGCTCAGATCCAGCTCAACTTAGCTGAGTCTAGCTCATCTCAGCTCCCATTAGTTCACAGGGAGCTCTAGCTAGCTCAGCTGAGTTGACAGGAGTTCACCCCAGCTCAGATCCAGCTACATCCAGCTCCACTCAGATCCAGCCAGCTGAAGAAGAACTCATCCCAGCTTAGGAAGCTCAAGTCCAGCTCCTGGGGACTTAGCTTAGCTCAGCTCAGTTGAGCTAAGCTACCTTAGCTACCTCAACCAGCTTGATTCTCCCCAGGAGCATCAGACCTAGCTCACCTCAGCTCATTTTGGTAGAAGCTAGCTTACTTTAGCTCGGCTTAGTAGCTAGCAAAGAACTAGCAAGCTAAGCCAGCTAGAATAGCTCCATGCCAGCCTCTTCAGCAGCAGCCAGCTCCAATTTCAGCTCCAGACTTCTCCTCCTCAGCTTCTCCCTCGAAACTCTAGCTCCAACACCTTCTCCTCTACTCCTCCATTAGCTAAGCTAGCTTAGCTTAGCTTAGCATAGCTTAGCTATGCTCCAACTTCCTTGGCTTGTACCACCCCAAAAACCCACCTAACAACTCCACCCAACTAGCTCCACCTAAGCTCCACATAAGCTAACCTACTTGGCACCAACCTAACCTACCCACCACCTCCAAAAGACACCTAAAAGTGGCACCAAAAACTACCCTAACCACCCCCTTAATGGCGCCACTTTTCCCTCCAAAATCCCCCCTCATCTCCACAACACAATTTCCCTTGAATTCATCTCCACCATCCACCTAACCCCCCTTCTAGAAGACCCCATGTTGGCGCCAGCATGGTGGCGTCTCTCCACCACCAAAAGACACCAACACCACCATAACCACCACCTTTAACACCCCTTGGGTTGGCGCCAACTCACCTTAGCCATAGGATCACCAACTACCTCCATCCTTCCATCCTAGCCCTCCATTTCAAGGGGCACCTTAACCCCCCATCCTACCCTATAAAAAGACCACTACCCACCACCATTCAAGGCATCCTTGGCTAGCAATTTCACTCTCATATTCCACCAAGAAGCCCACGTCCAAGAGAGAAGAAGAAGAAGAAGATTAAGGGGATATTCTGTCCCCTTGGTGCCTTCCCCTCTTCCCTTCTCTCTTGAGTCATGCCAGCCAAAGGAGAAGCCAGGCAAGGAAGATCTTGGAGGAGATCTTGAAGGTGGTCACGCCACCTTGGAGGAGTTTTTGAGGGTGGTGCACGCCCACCCATTGGAGAGAGCATTAAAGGTGGTAGCTTCCACCTTGGAGGAGCTCTCAAGGAAGGAGAAGAAGGAGGCCCTCTTTTCAAGCCAAGGAGCAGCTAGGCTTGGAGAAAGAAGATGCCCTTCTTCACCATTTTTGCAAGAGTATTTGTGTTTCTTTTCTTGCTTTTAGATTTGTTTAAGCATTCCTCTACTTGTCATTGAAAAGAACACTCATTCTAGTCAATTAAATTGCCTTCTTTTTGCCTTTTTACTGCAATTGTTACCTTTGGTTCTAACACTTGTTTCACCTCTTCTTCCTAATTACTCTAGGCCTCCACTTGCCTAGAGTGAGCTTAGGAAGAAGATATTTCTATCTTTTTAATTTTTAGTTAAGCATTTGTAGGTGTTAGTACTTTTCGTTACAATTCGCATTTTGCCCTCGTCTTTTCAAAACAAAAAAATTACATATTGAAAAATATCAAAAAAAAAGTTGAGATCTATTTATAAGAAAGAGGATTAGTTTTGCAATTTTTACCTCCTTGGATGACCCTAGATACTCCCCTATCTTGGGTATAAATTTAAAAGTGAAAGTGGATTCGCATGTTACAACGACATTAAAAACCCGCTTTTACAAATCACGCGTAATTCGCTATCAACGCATTCCCGCTCTTTCCCTCCTATTTTAAATTATCCTCAACATGACAATTATCCCGACTCGTACTATAATCAACCATCAGTTAGTTGGGATAACTCGGATTAGGGATACAGTTCTGGACCTCCATGTTTAGGGTCGAACCCTAAACACCATAATTGTGATTTCTATCCTTCTCAGAGCCACATCGATTATAGATCGTCACCCTTTCATGGACAACCTAATATGATCTACAATCAAGAAGGATACACTAATTCTTACCCATCCTCTGATTACACTTCCTTTAGGTCATCACCACCTTTTGAACAATCCGAAATGACCTATTATCAGGAAGGTTATAACGAATCTCAACTCGTTAACTCCTCTACATTGAACCCAAACCCACCCAACCCTGAACCAACTCATTTGGTTCAGGGTAACCAGGTTCAAGATAAGGTTCTGGCCAACTTAAGGAATATCATACAATCTTTAGAATTCAGCCAATACCTTCATTGAAAGATTAGAGCCCCTGATTGAAATGATTGATGATTTGAACAAGTATTTATCGAATTGGCTCCAGGATATTAAGGATAAGAACCCGGGTGAGTTTCTACTTGGGAAGTTAGTGAAATTGAGGATGAGATTTGTAGTTGCTTTGGTTCAATCGTGGGATTATTCCTAGGATGAACCCCCTTCAGGAAAGCCAATTTCAGAACCCACTCAGGCACCTGTTAGGGGGAACACATGTTACAAGGCTGACTAGATTGAATTAAAGCAACCAATTAAGGATGATCTGATTTCTTCACCTAAGATCCCTGAGCTAGAGTATGAGGAAACGTATGTCTCCATGGATCAAAAGGTGACAGATGATTTTGGGACATATATTAATATGGATTTTGATTTCTTTGATTCTGATGGTGAAGATTCAAGATGCGAAGTCTCATGTGAGTTTACAGAACATGATTTCTGTGAGACGATTGGGCCAGAGGAATCTAATAGATCATTTGATAGCCCAATAACTGAGGAAACTGATCTTATTGGAGCTCACATTACGGATCAAGAATTGCATTTTCTAGAGGATTCAATCAAATGGCCTGATTGTCAGTTACACCCCATTGAGCTTATCGATGATTCTGTTTTTGAGATAACTAGACCCAAGTCAATTCTAATTCAACCAGATCTTTTAGACTTGGAAATTTCAAATGGGGTGATTAATATGCAGAAGGTCCCGGAATTTGACATTCTGAATGAGGATAGGAGCTGGGAAATTTTGATTTGGGAAGCCAATTCCGGAGGAAATAGAAGACTGAGTCTAAGGGTTCCATTTCATCTGAAACCATCAAACCAGGACCCTTACGACATCTGCTCTGAGGATGTCCAACCCAAGCATACATTCATTGATTATCCTTTCGAATTCTCTGTAACCTGACTCTTTGATCTTGGGTTGCATCCTCATAAATCGCAGGCCTGACCTCGCTTGCATACTGATTTTAGGTTTTGGGTAATTTTTATTCAGAACCTTAGATATTCTCGATTATGGGGTATGGGTTTGCACAACAATTTGGTCCACATTTGTGGACATTTGCTGGCAGGTTCTAGGTTTCATCTTTTTATTCAAATTCTGACCTGCACCAGTGAATTCTTTATTTCTCTTCTTTTTATAGTGTGCCTAGCTTAAGGCACTAAATTTAGCACGTATATAGTTCTTTTTAATTTTTATCTCGAAGCGGACCTGACAATCACGCAATTCAGGTGCTTTCTACTTTATTCCACTCTGTTTTATGTCTTTTTAATACAATGAGGACATTGCATTAGATAGGCATGGGGGGGTGGATATTCATCTTTGACTTAATTCGTCAGTTCCGTAGATTTATTTTATTTTATTTTATTTATATTAAAAAAAATTTTGAATTAGGAAAGATAACTTTGGTTCAAGAAAATTTTCAATCTTAGGAAATACTACATTATGATTTGAACACAATGACCCTTCAGGTCTTTGGACTTAATCAGCCTGTGTATCCATTAAAATGTGGATTTATTTTTAGAGTCCTCGCCAACCTGAATTCTATTTTAATTCGAGTAAATATGTTTAGGTGATAAGTAAACGATTTATCAACCTGCCCTCTGATTTGAGGGAATTTTGAGTCTTAAGCATTTACACACTTTCTTTGCACTGACTCATTATTTGGCGATTTTAACGGAAATTGGATAGCTAATGAACCTTCTAGGGTGATATGGCTGGCAAGTTATCATGGGTAACAGCCCATAGGTAGGTTGTCCAGAGCCCAGTCACAGGACCTTTCTCTTTTTTGCTGCATTTAGGTAAATCTTAGACCAGGGAAGCCACCTACTTAAAAAAAGAGAAAAGAAAGTCAAAAAAAGAAAAGAAAAAAAGGAGAAAAGAAAAATGAAATAAGCCATACTTCGTCGCACGAGTATGGCTGGCAAGTTGTTAGTGGTAACAGCTCATCGACCGGTTGTCCAGAACTCAGCTCAATAAATGCACTGAAAATTCCCAAAACACTTAGGAAGAAGCAGAGAAGTAGAATAAACTGGGGAGATATACACTGGATTCACCCTTGTGTTGACCCCGTAAAAATAAAAGTAGGGAGAAAGCTATTGGTTGTAAAGATGCACTTTTAGGCAGAATTCTCTTTTTAAGGTCACCTAGAGGCGTAGAAATCCGAAGCCCATTTTAACAACTAGTCAACGAGTCTATCACATTCACAATAAGATGCTTAGAACTTAAGGTTCTCATCAAATCTTGGGTGAGTTGAATGGCTGTAGAAAGCCACTCTTAAACCCTAAAACTTGAAAATCCAAAAAATTAGAAAAGAGGGAAAAGAGAAAAAGAAATTTTTCTTTGAATAAGGCGAGGGCTTAAGACGATCTATATTTTGGCAAATACCCAGGCACAATTGTGTCTTTGAAAGTTCAGATCCTAAGTAGACATTTTCTTAATGATTGAAAATAACTCATGCCCAAATAATCTAACCTAATTCTTTTATAAATAGCATGTAGTTTTTGCTAGGGACTAGCAAAAGATAGGCATGCGGGTATGATGTAAACATGTTTACACTACTTAAGATATCTATTTATGCATGTTCTTAACCATTGGATTGCATTACATACTATAAATATTGCATAACATGCATCATCTTGCATTTAGATTAGTTTGAATAAAATGGAGGCTAATTATCTCCTTTTACGTTCAGGGATAGGGCAAAATTTTTATCGGGGCCTCGGATCAAAGATCCAACCATACAAATGTGATCAGGGTGACGATTGGAGTTCAACGACTCCAAGATCGCCCTAATCAGACATCCATAGCATCAAATAGAGACTGAGGAACCCTAGAAGATCAAGGGACAAGATGGTGTGAATCCATACTTCAAACAACAAATTTGATCGCACGGATGGATTCGCATCGACAATCGCAACCTAACGATGAGAAAATCCACTCAATCCGACAACCATGGCACCATCTACATTATCCAAAAGATGGACGGACAAGATGGTGCCATGTGGCGCCATCTCAGCCGCCCAACCGGCCGCTGCACTCGTTACACCCTCTCTTTTTCGTCACTTCTCCACCGTTGGATGCGCATCCAACAGCTGTGGATGCGTGCGCTTGAATTCATCTCCACGACACAAGCATCGTTGTAGCGTAGTAGGTGAACATGCTCGCGAGAAGGCGAGGCATGCATAGCTTGCGTGAGCAGTTGCTGAGGCACGGGTGAGCGGACTTTGCGACCGCTCGATTGCGATCGAGCAGCTATGGGCGCTCAATCCATTTCACGCCGTATCACACGCCCACGCATGACACGAGATCGCACGCGGGCATTGCACGCAGAGGAGGCGCTGCGAGGTGCGAGATAAGCCATCTAATCTCACGATCGGATGGCTAGGATCAGCTGAACGTGGAGCGCGCATTACGTGCGAGCAGCCGAGCAAGGGCATGTGCTCCGCCCCACTATGCCCACGATGGGGCTTTAGTGATGGTTTTATCCGTCACTAAAGACCCCTAATTTAATGTTTTTCAAATTAAAATGACCAAATTGCCCTCACTCCTTGCAACTATAAAAGGAGACCCCCTCCGCACGAAATTCTCATCCCTTCTCTTCTCTCCCTCTCCAAAGCTCAAAAGAAGCTTGTCCAACACCCGGGATGTTCTTGCAAGATAAAGTGAAAATTTCGTCCCCCTTTCAAAAGCGGATCCCATGACGACAATGACGTGCTGCCTCATTCCCGTTCTTCCTGCTTTATCCTCCTTCGTCCTGTTCCGTTCCCTGTCTTCCAGGCGTCGTCTCGTCCGGCTCATCCTCCAAGCGACCATCGAGGAGGATATCTCTCTCCCCATTCTTTTTACTGCTTTTAGAATAAATTTACTGCTTTCTAGATTTCCTGCTTTGTAGTGTAATCATTTTCCCTCTTTCTAGTCGTATGTTTAGTGTAATGAATAATCCTTCCGATAATGAATTCCATGTTCATTCTATATCTCCTTTGCTTTCTGTTTGTAATATTCTCTCTCTCTCATTCTCTCTCTCTCTTCTATTTATTGTAAATAGATAAATAGTTTCTAATCAATTATTCTACTTCGTGACAAATAAAACAAGTGCGTATTTTTCAATCAAATGTCTGCCTCCCTGAGTTCGACCCAGGATTTCTATTTCTGTATAAATTTTATTTGTTGAACACGAGTTCTTCGCTTTCAAACTACAACGACAAGTTTTTCAAAACCAAACACATTAGCGTAGCAACTTGTAGCTTCAACACCTTCCAATGGTAGAAATGGCTGGTCAAAGGAGCCTTAAGGAATATTTTATTCCAACCAATCAACCTGGCCCTGCACTACGTAGACCTAGAGGGGACAATCCTTATGAGATCAAAAGCAGTACCATATCCTTGCTACACTCCTTTTATGGTATTGCTAGGGAAGACCCTTACAGGCATATAGAGGAATTCACCGAGGTCTGTTCCATGGTGAAGCTATAGGGCCTTACTGATGATGCCCAAATGCAGTCCCTCTTTCCCTTCTCCATTAAGGACAAAGCCAAGTATTGGTATCATACCCTTGATGATATTAACACTTGGGATGCCCTGAAGGAGTTTTTGAAGAAGTACTTCCCCATGAGCAAAACAAATCACTTTAGGAGGGAAATTAAGAGTTTTGTTCAAAAGGAGGGTGAAGCTTTACATGATGCGTGGGAGTGCTTTAATGACTTGCTGAGACTTTGCCCACATTACCAGGTGCCTAAGTGGCAACTGGTTGAAAGGTTCTACACCAGACTTAATGATTCGCATAGGCAAACTATGGATGGTGCCTGTGCAGGAACCTTTCTATCTAAGAATGAGGATGAAGCTTGGAATGTTTTTGATACTTTGAGTGAGAATTCTATTCACTTGAATTCTACCTACATGGATAGAAAACCCACTCTCATGCAAAGGAAGTTGGAGGCGAATGAGGCAAGGGACACCCAGAATTGCCTATCAGATTCAATTATTGAATCAAAACATGGAAAGGCTTATGTCGATCCTAAGCCAATTCGTATCTAACACCTCCACATCCCAAGCTTCTGAATGCTCCATTTGCCAAGGAAATACACATGCCATTGTGGACTGCCACTTGGCCTTCCAATTCCCTAAGCTTGTACAAGCGGATCTGAATGCCGCTCAAGGGTTCAGTCTTAGACCTCGTAATGACCCTTTTTCCAACACTTATAATAAGGGATGGAGGAACCACCCAAACTTTTCATGGAGACAAGGAAATGTCTCAAATTCAAGGAATTATAAACCACAATCCTTTCAAAACCATCAAATGAACCAACCTCAAACCTTTGCCCAACCTAAGACCTCTGAGATGGATGAATTGAAGGCAATGTTGAGAACTATGCAAGAAAGTCAAAGTGCCAACATCCAATCTCATGACAAGGCTATACATCAGATGAAATCACAGATAGGACACCTTGTTGAGGCTGTTAGACAGAGGGAAACTAGGAAGCTCCCCAGTGTTGCTGAGGGGAATCCTAAAGGAAAAGGGATTGTCTTTAGGGAGCATGCTCAAGCGGTGACTATTTTGAGGAGTGGGAAAGAAATTTCCAAACCCGATGCTCCTATAGTCTCACCCCCTAAAAAGCCATCCACCCCGACCCTCATCCCCACCAGAGAAGACTTGCCTAAATCTTCTCCGCTTGAAATCACCTAACCGAAAGAAGTTGCCCTCGTTCCACCCCTTACTCAACATGACAACCCTTCCACCTAGAGATCAAGAGTGCCCTTTCCAGAAAGCTTATCCACCTCTGGGAAAACTTCTACTGGCTCATTTGGAGCCAAAGATAAGATGGATGAGATCATGGAAACTTTCAAGCAAGTGCAGATTAACCTGCCTTTGCTTGAAGCTATCAGGCAGATTCCGTCTTATGCCCGCTTCTTAAAGGACCTATGCACTAAAAAGCGGAAATCTAGGAAATAGGACCAATCAAAAGTTATCCTGCCTGATTCTGTTTGCTCAATTGTTCAACATGGCACAACCCCAATACTTATGGACCCAGGAGCCCTGTACATCTCAGTGGTTATTGGTGACTTACAGATTGATGAGGCTCTACTTGATCTAGGTGCGGGGGTGAACATCCTTCTGAGCTACGTGTATGAACAACTTGGGGGAGGCAATCTGAAGCCTAGCCCTGTAATCCATCAAGTTGTAGATCGATCACTTAAGACACCACAGGGAATTTTGGAAGATGTCCTCATAAGAGTGGAGGATTTCTTCTTTCTTGTTGACTTCTTAGTTTTGGACACTGACCCTACCAACAAGCCAACCAAACCCTCCATCATTTTGGGCTACCCCTTCCTTGCAACTTTGCATGCTTCAATCAATTGCAATACTGGGGCATTGAAAATGGGCTTTGGGAACAGGAAAATCTGGCTTAATGTGTTTGATGCTTACAAACAAGCCGGACTTGAGGATTGTTCTCAAGTTGAGGTGATAGATGACCTGATTGAAGAGGCAACCCCTGCAATGTTATGTGATGACCCCCTTCAGCATGTCAAGCTAAATGAGCATTCCCATCTCTTGGAGGAATGTGAAGGGGATATACTAGAAATTGAGGAGTTGTTGGGTGTTTCTGTTGAGTCTCTTCCCCCATCATCTCTACCTAAGGTAGATCTGCTACCTGAGATGGGGACATCTATTATGAAACCGTCAACCATACAAGCCCCCGACCTTGAGTTGAAACCCCTCCCTGAAACTCTCAATTACATCTTCCAAGGTGCCAATGATACGCTCCCCGTTATCATTTCAGTTGTGCTATCTAAGGCACAGGAGGGAGCCCTGATTGAATGCTTGTCTAGGCACAAGGAAGCTATTACTTGGAGCATTGCTGACATTAAGGGTATAGACTATACACTTTGCATGCACCACATTTATACTGATGATTCAATCAAGCCATTTAGGGACATGCAAAGACGTTTGAACCCTAATATTAGGGAGGTGGTTAAAAAGGAAATCCTGAAGTGGTTGGATGCTGGGATTATATATCCCATTGCAGATAGTAAATGGGTAAGTCCTATTCATTTGGTGCCAAAGAAGGCAGGCTTTACTGTGGAATTTAATGACCAAGGTGAACAAGTTGTCAGTAGACCCTCAACTGGATGGAGGGTCTGCATTGATTACTGTAAGTTGAACACCACTACCCAGAAGGATCACTTTCCCTTGCCTTTTACTGATGAAATTATCGAGAAATTAGCAGGGAATAAGTACTATTGCTTTCTCGATGGATATTCTAGGTACAACTAGGTTGCAGTCTTCCCTAATGACTAGGAGAAGATGACATTCACGAGTCCTTATAGTACTTTTGCATTCAGGCGTATGCCATTTGGATTTTGTAATGTCCCTGCAACCTTCCAGGGGTGTATGATGTCTATTTTTTCGGACATGATTGACGAGTGTGTTGAAGTGTTTATGGATGCCTTCTCCATTTATGGTTCGTCTTTTGACTAGTGTCTCCTGCACCTGGAGAATGTGTTGAAGTAATGTAAGGAGACTGGTTTAGTCCTCAGCTAGGAGAAAAGTCATTTCATGGTACAGAAAGGAATTGTACTTGGGCATGTTGTGTCTGAGCGAGGTTTGGAAGTAGATAAAGGCAAGATTGATTCTATTTCCAAACTCCCATTTCCCATGAATGTCAAACAAATTAGATCCTTTCTGGGCCATGTCAGCTTTTATAGGTGCATTTTTAAAAATTTTAGTAAAATTTCTAGGCCACTTTGTGACTTGTTGGCGAAGGAATCTTCCTTCAATTTTGATTTAAAGTGTGCCAAGGCCTTTCAAACTCTGAAGGAGGCCTTGATCTCTGCACCTATTCTCCGAGCTTCTGATTGGACACTCCCATTTGAGTTGATGTCTGATGCTGCGGATTATGCAGTGGGAGCAATCCTTGAACAAAGGGTTGAGGGAATACCTCATGTGCTGCATTATGCCAGCAAGACTTTAACCGAACCGCAGCAAAACTACACCGTCACTGAGAAAGATTACTTACTGTAGTTTTTGCTCTAGAGAAGTTTAGGTCTTATCTTCTTGGGTCTAAGGTGGTTATTTTCACTGATCATGCGGTAGTGAAACATCTCATTACTAAGAAAGATTCTAAGCCACGTCTGATTAGGTGGATCCTACTCCAAGAATTTGACTTGGAGATACGTGAAAAGAAAGGAGTAAAAAATGTCATGGCTGACAACCTGTCTCGCCTTCCACTTAATGACTCTCTTTCCGGAGACATTCCTGAGACATTTCCCGATGAAACCCTAATGGCGGTAACACCAACTTTACCTTGGTATGCTGATACCGTAAATTACTTGGTCACTAGAGAAACTCCTGGCTCTTGGGATGAGCAGAAAAGAAATAGATTCATTTCCAAAGCAAGATACTTTCATTGGGAAGAGCCTGAATTATTTAGAATTGGACAAGACCAAGTATTGAGATGTGTACCTGAAGAGGAACAATAAAGTGTGCCGAGTTTTTGCCATGAACTTCATTGTGGAGGATATTTTGCCGCTAAGAAAACTGCTTTTAAGGTTCTCCAGTCCAATTTTTGGTGGCCTTCGTTATTTAAGGATTCTCATAATTTTGTTAAGGCTTGTATTAGATGTTAACAGACTGGAACGATTGGGAAGAGGAATGAAATGCCTCAACACCCTATTCAATTTGTTGAAATTTTTGATGTGTGGGGAATTGACTTTATGGGCCCCTTCCCTTCGTCCCATGGTTATGAATATATCTTGGTGGCAGTTGATTATGTCTCTAAATGGATAGAGGCCATTCCTACGCACACAAATGACCACTCTGTGGTTTTGAAATTTGTGAAGGCCAATATCATATTGCATTTTGGCTACCCCAAGACCATTACAAGTGATGGGGGACCTCATTTCCAAAACCACCACTTCAATCGGCTAATCAAGAGTCTGGGAGTGACTCACAAGGTCTCTACCCCTTACCATCCTTAGATGAGTTGCCAGGTTGAGGTGTCGAATAGGGAGATAAAAAATATTTCAGAAAGACCGTTAGATCTGATAGGAAAGACTGGTCCCAAAAGCTCGATGATGCTTTATGGGCATATCGAACGGCCTATAAGACCCTTTGGGTGCTTCTCCCTTTCTGATTGTGTATGGGAAAGCATGCCATTTACTCGTTGAGTTGGAACATAGGGCACTTTGGGTTGTTCGAAGTGTTAACATGGATTTAGACAAGGCGGGTAAGGCACGACTTCTGGAATTAAGTAAGCTTGAGGAGCTGAGGAATGATGCTTATGACACCTCTCAAGCTTATAAAGAAAGAACTAAGGTCTTGCATGATAAGTATATACTTCAAAAGACCTTTGAGCCCAACCAACAAGTCTGACTTTATAATTCCAGACTTAAGCTTTTTCCTGGGAAGTTAAAATCTTGTTGGAATGGGCCCTACATAATCATTAAAGTGTTTCCGCATGGAGCTGTGGAGATTAAAAGCCCTTCCTCTTTAGCAACTCCCTTTATCGTCAACGGTCAATGGTTAAAACCATACATTACTTTGGATGGCCATCTGGTTGACGAGGTCACTCTTGAGGAGCCTTAGCTCCTACCATTCTCCGCCTCAGGTAATATCTTCCTTTAACTATTTTTGTTTCCAATGAAGACATTGTTTGAACCAGGCATGGGGGAGAGAACCTGAGGCATTTGTTTATAGCATGTCTACATTTTGCATTCATTCATGCATATTGCATTAAAAATATATTAAAAAAAAAAATTTGAGCTTAACTGGCTAGGCCCTGCATTCTTAAGCAAATCAGAACTCTAGGTCAGACTAAGTTGATTCTAGGGTCAAACTTTAGAAGCTAAGTGAGCTACTAGCTTTAGACCTTTAGGGTCCTTTGTGGACTTAAAAACTTAAGTAGGAGTTAAGTTGCAGACCATTCCTCAAGAGGTTGAGGAAGGAAAGGTAGGGATTGAGTTAAAAGGTGGGGTAGTACCTGGATTCTTGTTCTACCTTTTGGTTTATGGGTCCTTGTAACCCAAGCATCCAAATTTCACACACTTGGTCTTGTGCAAGTGATCACCTTAATTCCTTGCTTAAAAGAAATTTGGTTCTCTTAGTTTTGACTTAGGAGAGGCTTGAAAACACAAGTTGACTGGAAGAGTTCCTCCCATAGGAGAGGTGGAGTATATACTCACCTTGAGGATGTGATGATAACATATTACCTCCTCGGTGCTTGTCTCTTAGGATATCCATCCCACTGGGGGCATGTAAGCGCATTGTGCGGTTCAGGTACCATGGGCGGCCATATATCGAAGTGCTCATTGCCACAGGCCTGAATTCGCTTAAGAAATCCATGGGCGATACTATCTCGATGTGTTGATTACCAGGAGTTCTTGGGGTCGCTATGGGAGGTGCTATCTTGAAGCATCAAAAGCCAAGCACCCTTCGAGGTATAGTGATGGGGACAATGAATCCTACATAGATCGTGTTGATAGCTGATCCGAGGTTAGTCTTAGAGGAATCGAACAAAAAATATATATATATATATTATTAAAAAAAAAGAAAAAAAAAATCCTTTTTCCTTTCTAGGTTGTCAATCATACCAACCTCAAATAACTCAGATCAATGCACATGCACGGATGCTTTAATCTTAGGGATCAATAAACCTTAGGGTAGAGTTAGAAATCAGGGAAACTTGTGCCTGCAACTCGTCTTTAGCCGACCTAGTCTGTAACTTAGCAACTACTTGGGAACCTTAGGTCTAAAGTCTGAACTTAATATGTTTCTAAAGGAATACCGATTAGGTTGGCTAGTCTACTTGGAGTGCTAGGTTTTGCTTGGATTTGCTAGGGACTAGCAAAAACTAGGCATGGGGGTATTTGATTAGCCTATATTTGTGGGTTATTTAAGTATTTAAGTGTCTAGACAATAAGTTAATTTTAACATTTAGAAAGCATACATTAGGTTGTAAATAAATTAATTTATATTTTTTGCTTAAGTGCATAATTCATGCATTTAGAATTAACGTAGGGTTGCATACATTTAATTAGTTAATTAAATAGGTGCACTATTTTAATTAACATAGAAATTGAGTTATTTATAAATAATCCTAATTATTTTATTCTTTTTTCTTCTTCTTCTCCTTTGCAGGTAACTCCTCCAGCTTCGCCTCCTCCTCCTGTGCATCAGCATTGATTCTATGGTGGCTTTTGAATTTCAAATCTTTGTAGCCGTGGCTATAAAAGAGAGGGAAGAGCTGCCATTCAGGGGGAGGCCACCACCCCTTTATTCCTCACTGTGTGTAGAGAACTTTGCTTCTCATCCATTCATACCACCGGCCTCCCACTGCGGTAGTGTGACTCCACCATGGGTGTGTGGGGTGACAGTCCACATTGCCAAGAGTCCCTGCAACTTCTCATGCCATTGCCACAACCTTGCCAAGTGCGCTTGCCCACCACACGCCCTCACCTCAGCCAACAACCCATGCCAACGCTTGCACGCCTGCGCCTTCATCTCTAGTGCACCCACGCCCCCAACACCCACGCTTCCTCGCACCATCAGACCCTGAGCACCTTCACCTCCAGCTCACACGCCAGTGCTTGCACGCCCTCACCTAGCGCGCCTACTCACCGCGTGCCTTTACCAACCAGCACACCCACGTGCCCTTGTGGCATGCAAAGCGCCCTCCAGCAACGCCTTAACCATGCCCTAGTGCTTCCTCTTCACCCCCTCCTCGTGCCTCCTTGCAGAACCTGCAGCCAGTGCCAACAGACCCCACCACCCCAGCTCCAGCACACCCCCACCCCAGTGCCAGCATGCCCGCGCACCCTTGCCCAATCATGCATCCTCCAGCCTCGCCTGCAGCACCCCCAGCACCTGCGCGTTGCCCCTCCTCGTGCCTGCAGCACGCGTGGCCAGCGGCAGCTAGCACCACCCACCACTGACCTTTCCTCCATTAGGTCAGCTCCAACCACCATCCATCGAGCCGCCACCACTGTCAGGTGAGGATCGGGGAGGGCAACCTCTGGTCACCAACTCACCGTCCATCTCTCCTTCATCCATGCACAAGCTCCACCCGAAGCTAATCCCTTATTTCATCCTCAATTAATAATTTCATTTCATGCCATTGCCACAAAAATGAATTTTGATTTATCATTATTTTATTGTGGTGAATTTATGCCTTCATGCTCATGCTTCTAGAGAATTGTTAAACCTTGTTATTCATCTCTATGTGCATTGAATTTAATTTTGAATGACATTTTTGTATTCATGCAAGTGAATAGTACATGGCATACCCTTGCACATGGATAATTTTCTGACATAAAAATTACATTGACATCCCTTGACTTGTCCATAAATTTAAGGTTTACTTTAAGAGCTACACAATCGTTGTTTGATCTGACGAATAGTTCAGCAAACTTGATTTCAACCTAATTGTGAGTTTAACAAAGTCATTGCTTCCTTGTAGACACGACCCGCTCTCCTGTGAGTGGTTTAATTTTAATTTTAATAGTTTTGTTAAGTGGTTTTCCACCACTTTGATCCTACAACGACAAATCATCTTAATACAATATTCGAAAGCGAAAATCGACTTATCATGCACTCCTTAGAGATTTCAAAAGGGACATCCTTAGATAGAAGATTAGTTAGGGGGCACACATCCTTAGAGAAATCAGGAATGAATCGACGGTAAAATCTGATGTGCCCTTGGAAGGATTGGATGTCTTTGACCGAACTAGGCATAGGGAGTTTGGAAATCAAATCCACCTTGGCTCGATCAACTTGGATGCCTTCTTCAAAGATGAGATGTCCTAGGACAATTTCCTCAAGTACCATGAAGTGGCTCTTTTGCCAGGAAAGAACCAAGTGCACGTCGATGCATCACCTGAGGATTTAGACCAAGTGCAGGAGGCAATCATAGAATGATTCACCAAATACCAAGAAGTCATCCATGAAGAGTTCAAGGAATTCACCTACCATATCTGAGAATATGACAAGCATGCACCGCTAAAAAGTAGCAGGTGCATTGTAGCCGAACGGCATCCTTCGGAATGCATATGTTCCAAAGGGGCAGGTGAAGGTGGTCTTCTCCTGGCCCTCGGGTTGGATTGCGACCAGATTGTAACCGGAGTACTGATTGCACAGCAATAATGGGTCCTAATCAACCTAAATAATGTCTGAACCTATCTTAAATTGTGGATATTGCACTCATATCTTGCATATCATGCATTGCATCAGTCTATTTAGAATAAGATGAGATATCCTATTAGTTAATGGTTTTTATTGCTATTTACAGATAATAAAGTGATCCAGGATGGAGATGGTGGAATAAAGCAATAAAGGAAGAAGAAGACTGATCCAGATAAGAGGAGTAAGGAGGATAGCCTTATCCCTACCCTTAGAAACCCTAGGACAGCCTTCCCAATCCCAAAACAACCTCCATTAGGGCACCTTAGCCTCAAAATACAAACATGGATAGCACTATCCATGTTCCTATCCCTCTCCCAAACACTTAGGAACCAAAACCAACCTTAGAAAACACAAAACCCACTCTCCATCACCTTTTAGGACGTCTAGACATCTGGCTGGACGTCTAATTTCTGCAGAATAACAATCCAGGAAGCCAAAACTCATACTGACACAGAATTGGACGTCTAATTTAGTGTCCAGACATCCAATTTTGTAGTATAAGACGTCTAACCACTGTCCTGGACGTCTAATACTGCTGTCTAGTTCCTGATTTTGGTGTTGGAAGCCCTAGCTTGCCTATTTTGACCTACGAACCCCACCGGACACCCTAGGAAACCTAAGTAGTGACCTCCTAAGCCTAGTCGACTATCCATAGCCCTACTTTTCCTATCTCTAACCAAATTGAACCATCCCATACCTAATTTTGTGCATCTACAGTTGATTGGGTGCACCCGAGCCCAATTAGATCCACCCAGGATCTAATTAACTCATACCTATTAGGGTTACCCTATCCTAATCACATGCACACATCTAATTAGACTTGACCTAGACCTAATTAGGTTCACTCCTACCTAATTAGACTTTCCTAAGCCTAATTAGGTCCACACCCACTTAATCTAGATTGACCCAACCTATTTAGCACCTAATCCTACCAAAACCCACAACCTAGCCCTACGAAAAACACACACCCGCACACACACGCACACCTTCCCATTTTACTCCCAAAAAACCCATGCACACTCTCTTGGAAACCCTAAAAACTTGTGTCAAACCTAGATCAAAAAATTGTGGCATTTGCTATTTTTGGAGCCACCAAAAGTGGCAACCAAATGGAGCCTTCCATAAGGGTAAAGAGAGAGCTACGAAATTGGACAATCTCTCCATACACTCTCCCATCCATACTCTCCACTCTAAACTTGCTTCCACCCTCCAAAACCTTAAGGCCATCCTCCTCATCCTCCTCCAAGGCTCCATGGACGACTAGCTAGAGATGCTTCTCTCCAAAGCTTCAAGGACGGCCATTGGTAGAGAAAGGGAGAAACACCCTCCTCTCTCCACTTGGGTGCACTAGCCCCCATCTTCTTCTTCTTGGATGACCATGAAGGCTCACCCATAGCCTCTTGTGGCCGGCAATCCCTTTTGGTAGGCATGTAGACAGGTTTGCACACCCAAGGTCTAGCCTACACCCTCACACAAGGCCGATGGCCCTAGTGGAAACTTTCTGGCATGAGGGATTTTCTTCTATTTATATGCTTTGTAGTGTAAATGATGTGTGATAATTTTTTATGCATAAATAATTTCATGATGTTTCTGTGATTGATTGTCCTCATGTTTGCTTGCCTATATGACATTTTGGTTTGCTCACACCATGCACGGCCACCATGGGCCTCATTTAGATGCACATAGTCACTTAGCTTTTTGCTAGTTTATCTATATCTAGGTTTCAATTCGCTTTTCGAAATAAAAAAAATCAAAAACACAAAAAGACAAAAAAAATAGTAGCTTAGGTTAGATTTAGGTTATAAAAGTCGATCCAAATCTCGATTCGTTTTCACGCCTCCCAGAGACGAACGACCGGGACTCAAGTTCTAAAAATAATAAATATCTATGAGAGTTTCGTTATCACAAATATCTTTGACGAGTGGTTTTTGCGGTTATACTACGATTTCCAGCGATTTCAAAATACACGATTTCCATGCTCGTCAAATGGCGCCGTTGCCGGGGAGGTAACACGTGAGTTTAGATTTGGATTTGCTTAACTTCTGTTTGTTTTGATTGTAGGGTGTCAAGATGAGGATCTGCGCACACATCGACCCGTGGTGAAGACCACAGGTATCTACTTCGTCCTCTTGTTTATTGCTTCCTTAGGTTAGAAAAAAAAGAAAAAAAAAAGAAACAAAAATATATCTATATATAAATTCAAATTCAAAATTTCAGATCTGAATTAAAAAAAAAATCATTTTCTTTGGTGTGTGTTTTAACTTGGAAACTATTTAAACACACCAAAATCAGATTTGAAAATTCGACTAGCAAATATTGACTATTTTCAAAAATTTATTGCTGTGAAATTTGGAGTTCAAAAATCTTGCGATTTGGTATCGTATTAGGTTTTCAAACTATCTTTCCAGAGCCACCTTTTATTTGAAAAATTATCACTATAAAAATTTTAAAAATTTGCACAGTGGAAGGGGGTCAGAATAGTCTACGCTCTGATTTTTTTATAAATTTAAACGTTAATTCTGTCATTTACATAAATCAGATATCTTTGAAATTTGTGGGGTTGGAAAGCCACTGAAACGTAGTTTTTTCTATGAATTTTCAAGAATTTTTGGATTTTTTTTTATACTGTTTCAAACTGCACTTCTTGTAGGGGGTCCATCTGGACTGTTTGACCCCCTGGAACATAAAAATTCATGAAAAATTGCACGAAATAGTAAAAATATTAAAGAAATATTCCTGAAAAAGTCATTGAAAAAGTAAGATCTGTACCAAATTTCATATTATTTTTCTTCAGTTATTGATTTGGACAGTGATTTCAAGTCAAACTAAGGTCTGACTGCAGATTTTAGAGAAGCACAAACCCTAGGTAATTCACATTAGGGTTTAAATTTAGAGACTCAAAACAAACAGTTTTGAGCTTGATTTGGGTGTGATTACATGAGAATGGATTTGACGTGAAGACTATCTCTTATCTTTATTCACATCTTCTCTCAAATATCCATGAACCCATATCATTCTTTTGACCCTCGGGGTCCTCCATCTCCCAACCCAACCATGATTTCGATTCCTCCTGGTTGGGAGACTCATCCTAACCAGCTGAGATATGATTATCCTTATCCCCTAGCTTATTTAGAACCTGAATCTCATGGATCTGACCTTTATCTAGATCAGACCCAATTGAAAGCCATAGTTGCTGAATTCCTGGAATATAACAAGGACTATACAGATCAATGTGCCAAGCTTCTAGAGCAAATTAGACGATCTCAGGCACAATCTCAATCTTATCACTCCTCCCAGGGACAAGAGACTTGGAACAACTAGCCTAGTGGGTCTAGTGACCCATATTTTGGAACCACTAGCTATTCTACTGATTCTTGCTACCATTGGGAGGCATCCTGGACTCAGCCAACCCAAAAGGCACCTTTGGACCTAATCCATGATTTGGGTAGATCAATTAAGGAATGCACTATTTCTGATACACCTGTACCTGATTATATATCTCTAATTAATTGGAATAATGGATTACAAGTACAAGACCACATAACAGGTTCTCAATCAACTCCCTCTGTAGTCAGCCTCACTCAGGGCGATACACCTATTGATTCATATCCAAATTCGTATAACCCTGAGTGGAGAAACAATCCTGATCTTTCATGGCCACCATAGAGATTGACTCAGACTGAACATCAATCTAGGCCAGCCTAATACTCCACTCAATCCACTTTAGGGCAACCATCTAGTCCAACCCAACCCGCAACCACCCTTGAAGATATCATGAACATTTTGTTGGACTTTGACAAGAAAAATGAAGAAAGGCTGACTAAGTTGGAAAATCATGTGAAATCTCAAGGGGATAAAATCAAGAGACTTCAAGAATCACTTTATCCCCGAATGCAAATGCCTTTTCACTCCTATTCTCCACCTATTCTTCTGACCCCTCCAATCTATCAAGCATGCCCTTGTGCGGGGGTCAAATCCGTGGCCTCTAAAAGGAAGAGAAAAGCTAAGAGCCCACCCAAACAACCTGATTTAGGCTCAACCAAAAATCATAAGACCAAACCCACACCCAGCTTTGACTCAGAGTCAAGGGACAAAAAGAAGAAAAAGGCTTCTGAAGTTGATTTGACCTATTTACCCTTTCCTGAGGCCTTAAATAAAGAGTCACAAAAGAAAAAAATGACTTGCACACCTAAAGAGGTGGTTTTATTAGCTAACATAAGTGCATTGTTTCTGGCACTATACCACCCAAAATGACTGACCCTGGAAAACCCTTCATATCTTTTGCCATAAAGCAATTCACCTTCAACAAAGCCCTTGTGGATCTAGGGTCTTCCATTAGCTTGATTCCTACCGCCCTTTTCGACTGCACCAAACTTGGAGATCTGTACCACATACCTGTCACCATTAGAATGGCAGATGGCTCCATCAAACTACTGAAGGGGGTAGTTCAGGATGTGATTATTAAAGTGCAAGGTCTTAGCTTTCCAGTCGATTTTATTGTCTTGGATATGAATATATCGAAGAAGCTAAGTAATTCACTCATTATTCTGGGTCGACCTTTCTTGGCTATGGCCAATGCACGGATTGACTGTTACTCAGGATGTATGGAGGTGAGTAGCGGCAATGAGAAGATTCACTTTGATATGTATGCAGCCACTAAGAAAACAAAGTCAGGGTACTTTCTGGATGATATGGAAAGTGAGTCGGAGGGTAATTCAGAAGAAACTATGGCAATTGACACCTGGGTAGAACCACACGACCCGAATCAACAATCCACTAGATCACATAAGTCACCCTCCCTACCAGATCAAATCATTGATAATATGGTTGACTATTTTGATCGACCTAGCCCAATTCAAACCCCTGCCCCTTGCAATGAATCCCAGATTACTCAATTGGTCAAAATGATTCATGAAATAAAAGTAGCTAGTGCAAGAGAATATGATGATATAAGGAAAGAGCTTCATAGAATTCGGGATGAGCAACAAAAACTAGAAATGTTTGAATCTGGGTCAGGTGTGTCACAACCGATTTGCGATTCAGTGGTGGTCATGCAGGATTTTGTTGATCAAACACCCGAGGTGGTTGATATTGATAACCCTATGGAAGCTGAGAATGGAGATTTATTTTAGAATCTTGATCTTGATATAGGGCCTGAGTACCAATCATTTCATTTTGAGGAACCAAGCATTAAGGGACCTGAATATAATTTTGTTGTATTTGAGAATACCCATGGAGACATTGATGAATTAATTCAAATGATCTCATACACGGAGCAACAAAATCAAAAAGACTGTAACAACTCCTCAATCAATGGTTCAGCCCATTCCACTTTCATGGAGGGACTCACTACTAAATCTAAATCCCAACTTCATCTAAGTGAGAAGAAGGAAATATCCCCTTATGAGATAGATATTCAAGAAATTGAAAGATTATTGGGATAACATATGATGAGTTATCAGAGGAAGCTAGGAAGTTTGGGGAATCATGTGATAATTGGGAATTAGCATTGGACAATTTGGAAGAGATAAAAGAAGAAGATGAGACCCAAACATCTTTGGTAGAGATAGAGACTGATCACTGGACCTTGATTTCCAGATCTGACCACACTACTTGGGTCATGCCTTCCATTCATCACCATTATCAGGACCCATATGATTTCACCCCACACAACTCCACCCATAACCCTACCACCCACATTCTCCATCACCTCTTCGGGATGCCTTCACCTTCATTCCTTCGAGGCACCCATATTTATCTTTCTTTCTTCTGTAGCATCTGGCTGCAGATAATCCCAAGCCCCATCTACATATTTTCCTGATTATTTGGACTTGGAATTCATGGACAGCTAGTTCGCATTTGCGGTCCACTGTTGGCGAATGAGACTAAAATTCTTATCATTTTAGTCGCCATTCTCAATACTGTATTGGTATATCCTTTTTGAAGTGTACGCCCAGCTGGAGGCATTAAACTTAGCACGTATAAATACCATTTCACCATCATCTATACATAACCATTTTTATACATAGCATATTTTTTTTTTAGCATATTTCCCTCTTCTATATTGCATGTTAACAGGTTGGCAGGTGCTGAATATAATTTCAGGAGCAATTACAGGTGATTTCTATCCATTCTCTCCCTGCAACATTTATTTTCTTTTACATTCATGCATGAGGACATGCAAGAACTTAGGCATGGGGGGTTAGATACAGAAAAACTGAAAAAAAAAATTTTTGCCAACACTTAGGAAAACCTCGGAGCTGCATGCAGAACGTACTTTAGGACCTTAAATAAAAGAACAACCGACTCCACCTCCAATGCTCTCATTGGAGCTAGAAATCATTCGCAACAGCCGCTTCCGACTCACCCACCCACCTTTTGTTCTAAATTTAGGGTCAAGCTGATTGTAACCCGATACGGGAAATTCACAAAGTATAAATTATATGAGGTTACATGTTTATAGCATATATAGATATTGCATTCATGAATAAGATTATTTTATTAAGAGAATGCATTAGGGATTTTATCCTTTAGTTGATTCCTGTACCTGTAATCTGGAATCTAGTACAACTTTTCACACACATGTAGAATTTGCAATGGATTCACGATGAAGGCTGATAAACATCTTTGGTCTGTCGAGAAGAAGCAGTGCTCCTTCTCTTGAACCCTTGGACAGTGTTTTGGGAGTCAAGCTGATTTTCTTCCAAAAATCCACCAAATAGTGTGAGAGATTAGAGTGTATTGGTGCTCTAAGAATAGTGCAAGGAATCTCGAATCCTAGATAATTACATAATGATACTCTGAGATTAGACATAGTTTTCGCTCTCAATTCCCGCATATACATTTTTGTGCAAAATTTTGAGAGCCACCGAATAAGGCAAATATGCTGAGAGCGAGTTTTCATAAAACTAAGGCTAAGGTGGATGGTTACGACCATTCTTTACGGAATCCTCGGCTGAAGGAGGGTATTGATGTCAAGGTCAGAAATGCGCCGTCCTATTCGTCTCTTCCAGTGCCGTGAGTAGGCACTTCCACCAAATAAGCCACCCAATGTCTCTTGAGTACCACCAATCCTCAATAATGCCTCCATAATAAAGTTCATGGATGTATGCCAGTTGTGTTATGCTGAAAAAAAAATTAAAAAAAAGTGAGAAAAAGAAAAAGAAAAAAAATGATGAAAAGAAAGAAAAACTGAAAAAAAAATTTAGAAAAAGAAGAAAAGAATGAATATTTAGTGTTTATTTCATCAAGGCAATACCACCAAATAAAATTGAGCTCCACCAAATATGGCCTTAACCTGTTGTTCTTGTGTTTCTAACCACCCGAATATTGGCTGAGGAATCCCGACTTAGTGTTAGGGTTATGAGAACTCAATTAAAGTGTTAATGCTTAGTGAGACCACCAAATACAAATCCTATGTGTCAATCTGGTGAGGTTGTGAGCTCTAAGAAAAAGAAAGAAAAAAAGCAAGAGAGAATAGATACAAAGGAATCAAAAGAGAGCATAGTTTTTCTCGTCTTTCTCTAAGTTAAGTTACTTAGTAATTCGGGAATCTGGATTCTGTAGTACTAGTCTCTATGTAGCACCAAGTGAGAATGAGCCACCAAATATATAATCTTTTCACTTTAAGATCCTCTACCTAAGCTTAAAGCTGGGTGGAATTCATAGAATATCTTGAATACCCTGAGGGAAGAAGTCAGCCTATCCCACTAGAATTTTTACTAGGGGTCAAAGTACAGGCTTTAGAGGTGAATCAGGTCTTTCACTCGAATACGTTGCACAAGCTACGTAGCTACCTTTCACATTTGTCTAGATTTCTAGAACATAGGATGAAAACAAAAAGGAGAAAAATCTCTAAGCAGACACTTGATAAAATAATCAATCCCTTAGGTACCCTTATGTGAATAATTTAGTCTTGCATTTGCTAGGGACTAGCAAAGTTTAGGCTTGGGGGCATGATTACACAGCAATCATGGTTCCTAATCAACCTAAATAATGTCTGAACCTATCTTAAATTGTGGATATTGCACTCATATCTTGCATATCATGCATTGCATCAGTCTATTTAGAATAAGATGAGATATCCTACTAGTTAATGGTTTTTATTGCTATTTACAGATAATAAAGTGATCCAGGATGGAGATAGTGGAATAAAGCAATAAAGGAAGAAGAAGACTGATCCAGATAAGAGGAGTGAGGAGGATAGCCTTATCCCTACCCTTAGAAACCCTAGGATAGCCTTCCCAAACCCAAAACAACCTCCATTAGGGCACCTTAGCCTCAAAATCCAAACATGGATAGCACTATCCATGTTCCTATCCCTCTCCCAAACACTTATGAACCAAAACCAACCTTAGAAAACACAAAACCCACTCTCCAGCACCTTTTAAGACGTCCAGACATCTGGCTGGATGTCTAATTTCTGCAGAATAACAATCCAGGAAGCCAAAACTCATACTGACATGGAATTGGATGTGTAATTTAGTGTCCAGACGACCAATTTTGTAGTATAAGACATCTGACCACTGTCCTGGACGTCTGATACTGCTGTCTGGTTCCTGATTTTGGTGTTAGAAGCCCTAACTTACCTATTTTGACCTACAAACCCCACCGGACACCCTAGGAAACCTAAGTAGAGACCTCCTAAGCCTAGTCCACTATCCATAGCCCTACTTGTCCTATCCCTAACCCAATTGAACCATCCCATACCAAATTGGGAGCATCTACAGTTGATTAGGTGCACCCGAGCCTAATTAGATCCACCCAGGATCTAATTAACTCATACCTATTAGGGTTACCCTAGCCTAATCACATGCACACATCTAATTAGACTTGACCTAGACCTAATTAGGTTCACTCCTACCCAATTAGACTTTCCTAAGCCTAATTAGGTCCACACCCACTTAATCTAGATTGACCCAACCTATTTAGCACCTAATCCTACCAAAACCCACAACCTAGCCCTACGAAAAACACACACCCACACACACACGCACACCTTCCCATTTTACTCCCACCAAACCCATGCACAGTCTCTTGGAAACCCTAAAAACTTGTGTCAAACCTAGACCAAAAAATTGTGGCATTTGCTATTTTTGGAGCCACCAAAGGTGGCAACCAAATGGAGCCTTCCATAAGGGTAAAGAGAGAGCTACGAAATTGGACCATCTCTCCATACACTCTCCCATCCATACTCTCCACTCTAAACTTGCTTCCACCCTCCAAAACCTTAAGGCCGTCCTCCTCATCCTCCTCCAAGGCTCCATGGATGGCTAGCTAGAGAAGCTTCTCTCCAAAGCTTCAAGGATGGCCATTGGTAGAGAAAGGGAGCAACACCCTCCTCTCTCCACTTGGGTGCACTAGCCCCCATCTTCTTCTTCTTGGATGACCATGAAGGCTCACCCATAGCCTCTTGTGGCTGGCCATCTCTTTTGGTAGGCGTGTAGAGAGGTTTGCACACCCAAGGTCTATCCTACACCCTCACACAAGGCCGATGGCCCTAGTGGCAACTTTCCGGCATGAGGGATTTTCTTCTATTTATATGCTTTCTAGTGTAAATGATGTGTGATATTTTTTTATGCATAAATAATTTCATGATGTTTCTGTGATTGATTGTCCTCATGTTTTCTTGCCTATATGACACTTTGGTTTGTTCACACCATGCACGGCCACCATGGCCTCATTTAGATGCACATAGTTAGCTTTTTTCTAGTTTATGTAGATCTAGGTTTCAATTCGCTTTTCGAAATAAAAAAATCAAAAACACAAAAAGACAAAAATAATAGTAGCTTAGGTTAGATTTAGGTTATAAAAGCCGATCCAAATCTCGATTCGTTTTCACGCCTCCCAGAGACGAACGACTGGCACACAAGTTCTAAAAAGAATAAAGATCTATGAGAGTTTCGTTATCACAAATATCTTTGACGAGTGGTTTTTGCGACTATACTACGATTTCCAATGATTTCAAAATACGCGATTTCCACGTGCGTCAAGTACCCATCCAAAAAGCAGAAGAATCGATTTCCCTCTAGTTTCTCGAGAATCTGATCAATGAATGGTGGTGGAAAATGATCCTTCTTCGTGGAGGAATTGAGTCCTCTGTAATCAATGTAGACTCTCCATGAGTTTGCTATACAGGCTGGTATGGTTTCCCTGGTTTCATTCGTGATGACTGATTTAAACACGTTTACACTTCTTAAGATGTCTATTTATGTATGTTCTTAAGCATAGGATTGCATTGCATACTTTAAATATTGCATTTCATGCATCATCTTGCATTTAGAGTAGTTTGAATAAAATGGAGGTTAATTGCCTCCTTTTATGTTCATGGATAGGGCAAACTTTTTATCGGGGCCTCAGATCGAAGATCCAATAGTATAGATGTGATCAGGGTGACAATTGGAGTTCAATGACTCCAAGATCGCCTTAATCAGACATCTGTAGCATCAGATAGTGACTAGGGAACCCTAGAAGATCAAGGGCCAAGATGGTGTGAATCCACACTTCAAACAACAAATCCAACTACACGGATGGATTCGAATTGACGATTACAGCCTAACAGCTTGAAAATCGACTCAATCCGACACCCGTGGCACCATCTACATCATCCAGAGATGGACGGCCAAGATGGCACCGCGTGGTGCCATCTCAGCCATCCAACCAGCCCTCAAGACTACCGCTACCTCTTCAAAGAAGATCCAACGTGAGATCTGGGCCGTTGGATCTTGATCTAACAGCTGTGGATGCGTGCGCCTTAAAACATCCGCGCGACCATTTGGACGACACAACACAGCGGGCGAGAGCTCTGTCGCGAGCAAGCGGCACACGATCGATTCCTCGTGAGCGGGCTAACGGTGCGGGTGAGCGTCGGATTGTCATCAAACAGCTATGCGCACCTGATAGCGCTCACGCGCTATTAGACGTGCGGTGAAGACACGGCATCGCACACGATGGGGCACGCAGAGGAGGCAAGCGGAGGCACAATCTAAGCCGTCCGATCTCGCGATCGGACGGTTGAGATCGGCTAGTCGTGTGCATGTATTGAGCGCATGGGCAAGCAAGCGGGTGCATGCACACAGCCCACTACGCCCATGTTCGAACCTTTAGCGATGGTTTTATCCGTCACTAAAGGTCCAAAATTAATTTTTTAAAGTTGTAATGACCAAATTGCTGCCACTCCTTGCAACTATAAAAGGAGACCCCCTCCACTTGAAATTCTCATCCCTTCCTTCTCTTCTCTCTCTCTCCAAAGCTCAAGAGATGCTTGTCCCACACTCGAGATGCTTCTCACAAGATAAAGTCAATTTTTCGTCTCCCATTCGGAAGTGGATCCCGCGATGACGACGACGTGCTACCCCGTTCCCATTCTTATGCTTTGTCCTCCTTCGTCCTGCTCCGTCCTCCTTCGTCTAGGCATCGTCCCATCCGGCTCGTCCTCCAAGCGATCATCGAGGAAGATAACTTCTCTCTCCCATTCTTCTTTACAACTTTCTAGTGTAGAATTTTCCTGCTTTCTAGTGTAGCTGATTTCCCACTTTCTAATGTAATTCTTATTTGGTTTTATTGTGTAAACATTTTGAATTATTGAATGCATGTTTTCTCTCTCTCTATATCCCTTTTGTTTAGTCTGATTGTTATTATGGCTTCATTGTAATTACATCGCCTCAATTTTCAAGAAAAATTCTAAAAAAAGTATATAATTGCGAATATAGATCAACGTTCGCCTCCCTGTGTTCGACCTGGGATTTCCATTCCAGTATAAATTTTATTTGTTGAACACGAGTTCTTCGCTTTCATACTACGACGACAGGTTTTTCAAAACCAAACACATAAGAGTAGCAACCCGACGTTCAACAATGACGGTAAGCCCTACCTTTTTAGGCACAACTTGGATTAGGCTCACCCACTAACTGTCGAAGATCGAGTAGATGATCCCTGCATCTAACCACTTGATGATCTCATTTTTCACGACATCCTGCAGATTTGGATTTAGGCGTCTCTACATTTCACGGGATGGTCATGAGCCCTCTTCAGTGTAGATGTGTGCAATATGAAGGGCTGATACTAGTCAGATCATTGAGAGTCCAACCAATGGCTCTCCGATGCTATTGGATAACAGAAATCAGGCGTGTTTCTTGATCAGGTGTGAGTTGAGAGTTGATAATCACAGGAAACTTATGATTGGAACCCAAAAAGACGTATTTTAGATGATCAGGAAGAGGTTTTAATTCCATAACCAGGTTGTCAGTAGCAGTAGGTGGTTCAGAGTGGATGTTAGGAGAAAAGGAAGGAGCTATAGGTGTGTCTAGGTTGGGTTCAGACTCCTCTAATTGCAGGTTTTCAGCCTCTTATGGTTGATCAGAAATAATCGAGTTTTCCTCGATACATAGGTCATCAACCATAGCCTCGATATCGCAAATCTATTCTATAACTCCATAATTAATTCCTTGTTGGGCCTTAAAGATGTTGATTTTTAGTGTCTTGCCCTCAAATTTTAATTCAATTTGGCCCTCCTCACAATTGATATTGGCCCTAATAGTGGCCAGAAAGGGTCTCCCTAGTATGATCGGTGTATTCTTCATATTCTCAGGAGCATCCATGTCTAAGATAATGAAATCCACTTGAAAATAGAAGTTGTGTACCCTAACTATGACATCCTCGAGAATTCCTTTTGGTGACTTAATAGATCGGTCGACTAGCTACAAAGTCATTTCTGTCGGTTTAAGCTAGGATTCCTCGAAGTAGTCTAGTAGCGATGTAGGTATCAAATTTATGGAGGCTCCTAAGTCCAATAAAGCTCTATCGAATTGTATATCACCGATTGCACAGGAGATCAGGAGTTTTCTCAAAATGACGGAGCTGGCTTGCTCTGATAGTATGATCAGGTTCCCACTTTTGGTTCGCGGCTTACGCTTAGGTGTACATATGTCTTTCAGAAATCGTGTGTAAGCTGCTATGTGGCATATCGCATCCATAAAGGGGATGTTTATATGGACCTGCTCAAAGAGCTTAACCAGGTCCTCCTCAAGTGCCACAGGTTTGGCTGTCCTTTTTCCCTTGGTTAAGGCCTCGGGAAATGGAACCCTAGATGGTTCCTCTAGAGCGTGGGAAAGTTTGTAAAAATTCCTGATCAAAACTTTAGTTAATTAAGCGAGTCTATTTTTTGGGTTTCAAAAGTCATTTAATTCTCAAAATTCGTGAAAGCCCTTTTCTGTATGTTCTAACCCACTTATTATCCTTTTAAGACCAATTAACCCTTAATTAAATCTTGAGAAAACCCATGGTTGTATTGTATTCAAGTTATAATGGTAAAATTATAGTTTTAACCCCGGTTTCTTGCCTCTCCCTCAAAATGAATTTGCAGTGAATTATGGCTCTCTGGCAGTTATGTAGGAGCATTTACTGACCTAATTAGATCAATAATGAGCTAGTTATGGCTCATGATGGTGTTCCCATCATGGTCCTTAATGATGAGTGGTCGCAGGGGGTGGAATTCCATTACGTAGGCATAGGAACAGAGGTATATGGGGAGAAGAAACTGGAGTGGACGAAATTGCTCAACTCGAGAGAGTAGGAGGGAGATGATGGGCGTGCGCGCGAGCTAGGCAGGGACTTAAGTAGCCAAGGGAGTGATTGTGGTCACCGTGGAGGTGCGAACACACACCTAGGGCAAGGGCGGTGGGGATGAAGTGAAAGAGGCGCACGAAGTTACAATCCAAATCGTAGCCATTGGATGGGATCTGGGGGAAATGGTGATTGCATGCGCCAAAGTGGACGAAGCTTCGATTGGAGCATGGCCATCAGATCAAGACAGTTAAGAATGAACGACCATGATTGGGCGAGTTCTTCGCGGCTATAGTACACCCACCGCTGCAACTTTAATGGTGAATTTGCATTGAGGCCCTTATGGCCGAAGTGGTAGAACATTAACACAGAAGCCCCTAAGTGGCGTGAAAGCAAATCATGGCAATCCCTAGGATTTACAAAGATGTCCCTGCAGCTTACAAAATGATCCCTGGAACTTTTTATATGAGTGATATGTATGTGAACAAAGGACCTAATTGTAAAACCACTAATGCAAGGTCCTAATGATGTCTAAATGCAACGAAGTTTTTATTAAAGCATAATTGAACATTAAGGAAGTTAATTTTACTTTTGATTTGAACATTTGGACTCCAATATGTGTTCAATTTGCAATTGGATCATCATTTTGCATTAAAGAATAAAATATCTCATTTTATGACCTAATTTTGCATTTTTAACACAGATTTGATTTTTTAGGTCTTTTCACTATTTCCCACACTTAACCCTTTTCATGTGTTAATTCAGTAGTATTTAACCTAGTTTCTAGCTTAACTTGGGCATTTTAGCTATAATGAGTCACACCTCATCATGCCCGCATGCTTAGGTTTTGCTAGTCCCTTAGCAAACAACTCATTAAAGTGTGAAGCATTTTAAGTATCAACAAGGCAAGTGTGATGAGATATCTATTTTTCTTTTCTATCAAAATTTTAAGTGTTTAGAGATGATCTTTAAGCTGAAAGATTTTCCTAATAAACCAACTGTGTTTATGTCTGGACATTGTGAGAACTTGTCTGACCAGAACTTAAGACTGATTTGAAATAAACCATCTCTTGACCAATAAGGACTCTTCATATTTAAACATTAAGTGTGATTTCCAGGACTCAGGGGGTTTTACAAAACTCAGAAGCTAAGTGGTTATGGCTGCACTTAGTGATGGGTCAAGACTAACTAGGTGAATTTCAAAACTCAATCCCTAGGTTTCACATCTGTTTAAGTCCAGGTTGATCCTAGCTTCAGCTCATGTTTCCAGATTGACTCTCAAAAATGAGGAAGACACAAACCCAACTCTTATTGCATTGTGGCTCAAAGAATATTTGGTGGAAATACGGTATTTGTATTACACCCTGAAAATATTTTTTTCTTTCTGGTGGAAAACTATTTATTGGACTTGGAGAACATACTTGACTTATTCTAAAGAACCATTTTTTTTCACAAATAAATGTCAGTATGTGTACGACAACTTTATTTGGTAGAGCACATTTTATTTGGTGGGTGAGTTCTTTGGTGAAAAGAGCTTCTCCTAGACATAAGACTAAAGACTAAGACAAAGAGTCTACCTGCACGCATAGGTACAGACTCCACCTTCCCTAATGAACACTAGGGTTGAATTTCAAATTCACAAGGTCTTTCCTGACAATGTGTGGTGTGAACCAAGGTTACTTAGATTCTTAAGCCAAAGCAAACTAGCAAATCTAGTATTGGTGACTCAGGTACAAGAATACATCTTAAGTTACGAGAGATCGTGGTCTATCTTATCAAAGCTTAAAGTGTATTAAGCCAAAGCCTAAGTGAATCAAGGTACAATGGCCTAGAAAGTCTAACCAACAAAGGTTGAATGTCCATAAAACTTATTCTATTTTTGTTTTCAGGTAGAAGATCATAATTAAACAATTATATTCTTTCAATGGTTTTTCTATCCTCAATGTTTTTTTTTTGTGGATTTCTCCCTCAATAATAAAGTTCACGTCCCTTATTGTATTTTTGAAATTTTATTGTTTTTTATTTTTTATATATTTTTGACTTTATGATTTTTTTCCAAAATTTTCAATTTTTTTGGTATTTTTTATAATACTATACTATATAAACTCTATAATTGCATTTTAGTAAATGATTCACCATTTACACCTCCCATGCTTAAATGATGCAATGTCCTCATTGTATGAATAAGGTGGATGCAAAAGCATGCTCTTCTTTTCACTATCTTAGACTAGGTGACAGAAGGAAGTTAGAATGAGGAGATAAAAATCTCTATGTGGACGATTTCAAGTTAGATACATGATCAGAGTGAAAAGTCGGGATAAGAAGTGAAATGCATGACATATGTGACACTAAATGTATGCTACAAATGCAAGGGTAGACAACTAATGCAAGAAATGGAAAACAAGAAAGGTGAAAATAGCTATATAAAAGGGATAGGTTTACTAAGTTTTACGCCTTTAGCTAACCATAAACCTAGTAAAAGATGTAGCATTAAAAATAGGTTCAAGAAGTTGGAGTGAAATACTAGAATTGACAAGTCTGAGGTCATACGACTCAATGAAGGGTTTCAGTCTTTGTCCATTGATAGTGAAAGGTTTAGGTTTGTCAATCTCGGTGATCTCAATGGCTCCATTGTCAATCAAAATCAGAATCAGATACTTGGTATAAGGCCTAAGTAGAAAGTGGGTAACAAATCAGAGATACTTGGCTCAAGGTCCAAGTAAAGAAACAGTATATCCAGATAAATCAACAGCTTCCACATCTTCAATCAATTAATGCAGAGTCAAGATGAAGAAGATGAATTTGGGTTAGGAAGAAGAGGCGGTTGTTGATCTGAGTAAGATGTAGAAAGATTAGAATTATGCAAGTCTTGTGATATGAAATGTGCTTGGCCTTGGGGAGGATTAGGTCTGGGTTGGTGTTTCGGGCGTAGATTGCGTAAAAGATAAATACGTCATAGTATAGCATGAAATATGTCTCGACAAATAAAATTAATGAAACTAATGAGTCCCGGTCAATCACAGGGAGGTAGAAAGCACTTTTGATTTCATGCTCTTGTTCTAAATCTAATTACTAAATAGCATAGATAATAAATCGTAATATATATATCAAGCAGAGTGTCAGAACATGGATTGCATACATGTAATTATAACTAGAGCAAATTCTAACTATAGCATAAACGAAACTATCTATATAGTAGAACAAAGACATCATAGGTGGTCCGTGGTGGCCTTTCGGAGAGGTCGAGAGAAGCAGCAACGATCCGTCGAGGTGGCTCAATGGATGCTTTAGACGGAGATGCAGAGATGAAGACAGGAAGAAGAGGGCAGAGGAGCAGTAGGAGGAAGGAGGAGATCTCTACTTGAATGCCTTTGAAAGAGGACCCTTAGGCTTCTTTTATAGTTTCCTGGAGGGGCAAATAGGGCTTTGCTGCCCCTAATTTTGTGCAACAAAAAGCCTTCAAAATCCTTCTCCACATGCGGATGTTCTCTGGTGCTGCCACAAGGCACAACGTGTGCCCTCAGATTGAAATCGCACGGCTGTGTGCGCTCCCATACCTTCGCATTTTTGCTTTTGCCGCATTGCTTCAAATCCTGCCTTAACATTAGCTGTCCGATCGCGAGATCAGACGGCTTAGGCAGCTGCAGCATCACGCCTTCGCAAATCCTAAGTGCGATTCATGCCCCTTCCTGATTTTGCACAACCTAGGCAATCGCGCGTCCTGGCTACCGTGCTCTCTGATTGCGCCACGTGGCATGCTCTACACCGTCCAATCGTGCATACACGCCTACACGTGCTCACCTCATCAATTTCAGGCAGTGCAGGGCTCGAACCCGCATCCCACGCTTACGTGCGCGTGCGCACAAGCCAACGTGCTACGCAAAGCCTTTATCATATATATGTGCTTATTTATATTTATACTGATCAAATCTGGGTGGCGACGTGGCGCATTCGTGGTCGTTGGATGAAGATCCAATGGCCCACACTATGAGGAGAGGTGCCTTCAGGGGTTGGGGGCATGGCTAGGGGTGGCTGCGATGGTGCCATGTGGCACCATCGTTGTCGTCTGTTCTTCTTCTCTTTATATCTGATGACGTAGGCCTTCGATTAAGTTGATTTCTACACCGTTGGACTACAAACGTCAATCTAGATCCATCTGTGTGGTTGGATTTGTCATCTGAGGTCTAGATCTTCTTCAATTCCCCCCTTGGCTCTTGCTCTTCTGCGAACTCCCTAGAGTGCTACGAGAGTCTGATTGATGCGATCTTGGATGAGTTGGACTCCTGTCATTATTTCGAACTAATCCATAAGGTTGGATCGGTCATCTGCAGCCCTGGATTACTTTCAATCATTAATACCTCTCAAAGAACAAAATTTAATACATAAAACACATATATCAACTACGATGCAGAATATGATGTGTATGCATGCAGAATGTTCATGTTAAGCTAACTTCTAGCTTAATTCAGGTAAGTTAGGACCTATCATTGCTATGTAATCAGTTGGACATACCTAATGCATACTCGAATAGATCTTATTAATATGGTGATATTATCATTTAAATTAGTATAGTGAGTTAACCTAAATAGAATCTAAACCAGTTTCATAGAAAATTTTTAACCTGACCTACTTGATTTTATCTTGATCACTTTTAGGCCGAAGGTCGATCTCAAGGAGGTGGGGATTAGGAGATCAAGGAGTTTCTACGCCTTTCCTAAAATGTATCTCTTCTTTGCGTTTATTTTTTTTTTTGGTTTTTCTATTTTTAAGATTTTTTTTTGAGATAATGTTGTTTTTTGAGGCACACCCTCAAAAATGAAGTCCTTGGCCTTTAGCCAAATGGTCTTTGGCTTGAAGCCAACTTAGGGTTCCAAAATTGATCTTGTTACTCACAAGATCGAGTACCTGCAAGACAAGAATTATCTTTTCTCTTTTATACTTTCTTTTTTGGTCCTTTTAATAGCAAGAAATAAAACACAAATGAAAGCAGAATAAATTGCCAGGAAAAAAATGAAAAGAAATACTTAGCTTAGTATATATATATATGTATATATATAGTAGATATAGAATATATATATAGTTATATATTATATAGATAGGGGTGGAGGCGGAAATGAAGATGGAATGTAGCACGGTGTCAAGTTGGTCCACTCTAGCAAGACGCAACCAACAAGACTAAGTGCCGCGTGGACTGTGGAGTGGGTGTGAGTGTGGGTGGAAGCGCTTGCTTTGAGTGGGTATCAGAAAATATTGGCAACTAGTGCGAATATTCTTGCGATACGATGAGCAGTGAAGGGGTGAGTGCACGGGTATGTGTTTGTAGACGTGAGTTGAATGTGTGTATGGGTGAATGTGGATATGTGGATGTATAAGTATATATGAGTAGCTATAACTATATAGATACATATATAGGAATATATATATATTTATTTAAGTATGTATATATAGATATTTAAGGGTAAGAGTTTGTAAGTATATATATATATATATATGTATGCATGTAGGTGTGTGAGTGTCTGTGAGTGCATGTGTGTCAGGGTGTGTGTGTGTGCTGGAGGAGGGCTGGCTGTGCAGCCGTTGAAGGATCACATGCGGCGCACAAGGTTTACACGCAAAGCCATAGCGCACAAGGGTTGCGCGCTGGGAGGGTGATGAGTTAAGACGTCTGGAGTGAGCGGTCGTCTTCTGGGTGCGCAGGCACAGAGGTATGGTGAACGCGTGCGTGCGCGACGAGGGTGAGATGCAGTGCACAAGGGCTGTGATGGGCACACCATCATGAGCCCTAACTAGCTCATTTTGACCCAATGAAGAGAATAAATGCTCCTACATAACCAACTGAAGGTTCTAATTCACTACATAACCTTTTTGAGAGTGAAACAAGAAACTAGGGTTAAAGCTACAATTTTACCAATGCAGTAAAACCATTGGTTTTCTCAAGGGCTAAACAAAGGTCAAATGGTCTTAACATGACAACAAGTGGGTTGGATTTGACAACAAAGGGTTTGTGTGAGTTCTATGAATTAAATGACTTCTTGAAACCCTAAAATAGACCCACTTGATTAACCAAGGTTCTGGTTAGGATAAAATTCACTTAAACCCTTTAAAACTCATAGACAAATATTCTCTAGGATTTGGAACCTTTAATTTGGCCATTAGAATCCATCTTGGCCTAGAATGGGATCTCAAATAGATATTTACCCTAAATTAGGTTTTTGCATAAATTTCCTTGTCAAACATGGTCAAACCATAAATCCAACTTTACCATTAGATTCCTTAGGTCCAAATTAGGTTTGTACCAAAATTTGGACCCAAGATTAATTTGCCTTGACCTAGTTTGCAAAAAGGTCCAGCCTGATTACATTTCTACCCCTATCTTTCAAAAACCCTTAAAAATAACCCCCTAGCTTCTTCATCATTTTTGCAATTATGTCCCTCCACCATTTTAGCGGAGGAAACCTACCCCGACGAACTTTGACAGGGCAAATCTCCTTGATTGCTTGGAGGATCTCCTCCAAAATTGGAAGGGAGATCCTCTGAGAAATTCTCTCTCGTCTAAACCCTTATTTGAGATCTGATTCCCTCCCAATCTCTCATGTGAATGCATGAGAGATGTGGATATCTCAATGATTGCCATCGCCGGTGAACTTGCCTTGCTTGGGAAGCTTGCTTCCTAGGCCCTAATTGACCTTCTGAGCTCTATTTAAAGGAGCCCAGACCTCTCTGATCTCACGCTTGAATTCGGCCGTGAACACCCCTAATTCCTCTCTTCTCCTCATGACTGTAGGCTCTTTGATGTTCGGTGACCTTCCTTGCTCCACCCCATCGTCTAACCACCATACCAGCGGCGTATCCTTCTTCCTTGACTTTGTCCACGTCTCGCCGTACCCGCAAGTGCTTCCCTCTCTTCGTCCTTGCTGATCTCCACTCACCAGAGCCACCTTCGTCTCTGGAATCTGCCACACCACACCCGACGCCTCTGCTCTCCCCCTTCGTCTCTTGACCTCCCAGATAAGCTTCCTCTCCCCTCTATTTTCTTCTCCACCCCATATTCTCCAAAATCGACCACTGCCAACCTCCATCACCTCCATCCTTGCCATCTCTGACCATCAACTCTGACGAGGCCATCCCACCTCCACGGGCCACCCCAACCCACGCCGACAATCCCATAAGCTTCCCCTCATCTCCCTGATCACTTCCCCTCATTCCACACACCACGCCACTCACTCAAACCACCCCCCAAACACACCCACACACTTGCACACAGTGTGCCATAGGCATGCACACACAGACACTGCCACACCACGCCAACACCCCCAGCATCTTTGCCGTGCTTCGATGAACCTCTCTAAACATTTTGATGTGGCCACAAGGTTGATCTTGTGATTTCAAGTTCATCAGCCATCCGCCATTGACGAGGAAGCTTGAAGCAAGCTTGCTACAGCTCCAAGCCTTACTGCTTCGAGCTTACACCCCCAGGTTGTGCGGAAGCCCCTCACGTATGCACTCAAGCCTTCAATTGGAGTCGAGAGACTCCACGCCTGCTGCAATTGCAAAGCTCACTCTACGGGTGCGTGCGAGGAAAAGGTGGGACATTTAGTCCCAACTCAGAAGTGAAGAAGCGTTCGCACCTGCATAAAAGGAAAAAGTGCAATAGCCTTGTCCCCTCAGATCCACGGGGTGAGGTCCCACTCACCTAGCCCGGTCTCATCCACGAACACACCCCGCAGACCTGGCCTGACCTGACCTGACTGCACTCCTGGCCTACTACCGCACGTCAGTGGGCTTGGTCCCAGGTATGCACCCGACCTGATTACCCGACTATCTGTGTGGCTCTGGGAGAGCATATCCTAGGAGAGAAAGTGAGGAGAGCTGCACACGGGTAGGGGTAGATTTTGCTACAGGATTCTCCAGCCAACACTTAGCCGCAATCTGGAGAGGAAGAGGAGGCCAGAAGAAGAAGAAAGAAAGAGGAAGAAAGAAAAGGTAGAAGGCTGAAGAAGACCAAAGCTGAAGGCCAAAGGCAGGAGCTGAAGAAGAGGAGGCCAGAAGAAGAAGGAGAAGCAGAGACAGAAGACAGAGAAAGCTAAAGAGAAAGAGAAGAATTGCAGAAGAAGAGAAGAAAAGAAGGAGAAGGAGGCCAAAGCTAAAGACAGAAGGCAAAAACAAAGGAAGTCAGAGCAGAAGCCAAAGAAGAAGAAGGAGAAACAAAGAAGAGAAAGAGAAGAAAAACTCAAACACTTTAAGTCACCTAATTAAGTAATCGGATGAAAGATTCTAGTCTCCATTGCATATTTATATATTGAATCATTTGGTGATATTATATGAGTATTTGGTGATCTACATCATCATTTTACTCCCATATTTTTGCACTCTGACACTGTTATTATTGCAATTTCTTTCAGTATAAGTTGTGATCTTGATTTCTAAATACCAATTTGCTCCCTGTGTTCGACCTCGGAATTCTTTTAAAGTAATAAAATTATATCTATTTTGAACGCAATTTCGGTTGTACTACAACGCAATACTTTTTAAAACCCGATTCAACGCGACAAATAGGCTGCACAGCGCTGAGGGATGTGCGAGCATGCGGGCACGTGGGTGCGATGACTTGTTGGAGGCAGTAGTGCAGAGGAGAGAGAGCATAGAGCCATCGGTTAAGTGAGAAACGAGTTGGTGGCTACAGTGTCGCGTAGACTGTGATGAATAGTGCGCTACAGTGTAGCGTGGGGAGCGATGACTAACTAAGGTAGTGCAGTGCGCGAACAGTGCTATGGAGTGAAACCACATGGAAAGAGAGCCCGAGCGCTCTGCTCGTGCATGCGGTGGTGCTCGGGGGTGCACAGAGGTGTAGGGAGGCACAGGCTGAGCTTCAGACCTTGAAGCTCTGCAACAATGGCAATGAGGGCGATGAAACGAAGAAAAAAAAAACCAAGGGAAACCACCACGACCACCTGCTCATGAAGGAGCTGGGCGGTGGTGGAGCTTACAGTGGGGTCTTGAGACCATTGTGAACTTCTCCTGCACATAGTGTGCCTCTTCCCAACTTGTGAGAAGAGGAACTGTGTATGGAGAGGGAGAGGTGAAGAGAGTGGCCGCGGGTGTGTGTGGTGTTGTGTGTGTTGTCTAAGGGTCGAGATGGGTGTGTCTGAGGATGGAGGCCAACTACCATAGCAGGGGAGGGTGCATGGACTTTTATAGGAGTGCACGCCTCACGCCATGTTGCAGTAGGGTAGGATGCATGGAGACATGCACAGCAGCCGTGAATAAGAAAAAATGAAAATGGTGAAATTACAATGCAACACGTAATGAAGATGTTAATTTTAATAGTGGATTGAATGGCCATTTTTTCTCACTCTCTTCCCCTCTTTATAAATGCATGCAAGTACATATTTACAAATGTAAGTATGGCTACATAAGATGCATGGGTAATCCTAGGAAATGACATAAGATGGCAAATTTATTGGTGTAACGTACTATGCAATCATACCCCCATGCCTGTCTTTTGCTAGTCCCTAGCAAAACATTTGTATCATGTTTAGAAATGATCTTAAGTTGAAGATTCTTTTCTGAAGCAACATTAATGTGTTTATCAGTTGGATATTGTGAGAACCAATTGCAGAGAAGACTACCAGTACTCAAGTCTTACATGATATAGACCATCTCTCGAATAACCTAGACTCTTGATATTTAGACCTCAAGTATGATTTCCAGGACTCAAAGGGTTTTGCCGTACTTGAGAGCTAAGAGATTATGGTCTGTGCACAATGAAGGATCAAGACTGACCAGATGAACATTAAGGCTCAAGCCTAGGGTTTCACGAATTTTAAAGTACAGGTTGGTCCCAACTTCAGCTAATGTCTTCGGATTAACCCTCAAAAAGATGATGGAAAAACTCAACCCTACTTTAATTATTTTTGTGGCTCAAAGAATATATGGTAGAACAGGGTATTTGTAACGTGCACTGAAAAACTTTAGGGGAGAAGAATTTATAGACATTTGGAAGATATACTGACTTATTCGCATGATTTATTTTTTTTGTTGAAACAAGTGTCAGTATATCTCCTACAACTTTATTTGGAAGGGCACACTTATTTGGTGGGTGAGTACCTTTTCAGTGGAAAGAGTTTCTCCTAAATACAAGACTAAAGACTTGGATAAAAAGTCTACCTGCATGCACAAGTTAGGACTCCACCCTCCCTAATGAACACTAGGGTTGGATCTTATGTTTAGCTGGTCTTTCTCGATATGTGTAGCGTGAACCAAGATTACTTAGACTCTCAAGTAGAGGCAAACCAACAAATCCTATACTAGTGACTCAGGTACAAGAATACATCCTAAGTTAAGAGAGATTCTGATCTATCTTATCAATGCTCGAGTGAATTAAACCAAGCCTGAGCGAGTCAAGCTTTTGTGGCCCGGAAAGTCTTCAAAGTAGAGGTTGAATAGCCATAAACACTTATTGTATTTTTGTTTCATCTTTCAAATCATTGTTAAACACTTTACACACTTTTTTTTTTTAATTAAATTAGGCTATGTACATATTTATAGATGGATATGTATAATGATGCAAAAGCTGCATGATACCCATATAATACCCAGATCCTATGGATGCCTATCCACCCCTAGCCAAATGATGCTATGTCCTCATATGCATGCAGGGTTAAGGTCTAAGGGTCTTGGGATGAGAGCTAAGGTGTGAGGTATACAACAAGGTGGTAGGGCGGGTGGATGGTGGATGGTGAAGTGAAAAGTGAAGAAGTGCAAAGTGAAGTGAAGTGAAATGAAATGTATAAGAGAAAGTGGAAGAGTGTTGCTAGGGTGCCTCCCAACGAGTGCTGAATTTAATGTACCCAGCTAGACTCAGAGTGAAGCATGTAGTCAGTTGCCCTCTAGCAGGGCAACAGTTTCACCAATGGGGGTAGGTTCATGAGTAAGATAGGGTTTTAACCGCTACCCATTGACCACAAATTTATGCCCAGATCTAGGATCTTCAATTTCGATGTCCCCGTTGGGAAATGGTCTCAAGACCAAGTAGGGACCAGTCCATTTGGACTTTAATTTCCCTGGAAAGAATTTGAGCCTGGCATTGTAAGGCTAGAATTGCTGAGATGGCTAAAATTCCTTCCGTTGAATGCGGCTATTGTGAAAAGCCTTAGTGCGTTGTTTGAAAGTTAAGGTAGAATCATAGGCCTCATGACGAAGCTCTTCCAGCTCTTGGAGTTGGAGTTTCCTTTCTCGACCACACAGATCTGGGTCGAGGTTACAATGGAGAACTGCCCAATAAGCGCGATGGTCCAGCTCCACAGGCAAATGACAAGGCTTCTTGCAAACAATTCTATAAGGAGACATACCAAGGGGAGCCTTGAAGGTGGTCCGATACACCCAAAGTGTGTCAATCAGCTTATCAGATCAATCCTTACAGTCAGGTCAAACCATTTTCTGGAGAATATGCTTGATTTGCCGATTCGACACCTCAGCCTTGCCATTCGTCTGAGGATGATATGGAGATGCGATACGATGGTGGACTCCATATTTCCTCAGAAGTGCCCAAAAAGAAGCATGGGTAAAATGACTTCCTCCATTAGAGATAATGGCTCAAGGGATCCCAAAGCGCACAAAAATGTGGCCTTTGACAAATCGAATAGATATGATATGGTCATCATGGTGCGTAGGAATAGCCTCGATCCATTTGGAAACATAGTCCACAGCAACAAGGGTGTACTCAAATCCATTGGAAGGAGGAAAGGGACCCATGAAATCAATTCCCCATATGTCAATGATTTCAGCAGCTAGGATGGGTTGCAAGGGCATCATTTCACAACGTGACATTGACCCTAACGACTGACACCTAGTGCACCATTTAGCATAATTGTGTGCATCCTAGTGAAGGGAGGGCCAAAAGAAACCGCACTCCAACACCTTGGCTGCAGTTTTCCTCCCAGAGAAATGGCCTTCGCAGGCCTGATCGTGACAGAAGGATAGCACACTGGGGGCCTCGCTGTCAGGAATACAGCGATCGATGATCTGATCAGCACCTACTCAAAAAGGTAGTGGATTATCCCATAAATAGTACTTTACTTCTACGATGAGACACTCGCGCTGGTTTTTAGGCCAGCCACATGGAAGGGAACCAAAAGCAAGGTAATTGGCAATGTCAGCATACCAAGGTCCACTTGCCACATTAATTGCCAGTAGGTGCTCATCGGGAGAAACCTAATTAGTTGGCAGGGTAAGTCCAATGTGGTCAGGGTCTAGTCTCGAGAGATGATCAGCAACAACATTCTAGGCTCCAGCCTTATCGCGGATCTCAAGGTCAAATTCTTGGAGCAAAAGGATTCAATGAATCAATCTAGGCTTGGCATCCTTCTTGTGCATGAGATGACGAATGGCCACGTGATCAATGAATACAGTAACATGCGAGCCCAGAAGGTAAGAGCGGAATTTCTCCAGCCCAAGGACGACCACCAGTAGTTCTTTCTCAGTAGTTGTATAGTTATGTTGGGCCTCATCCAGCATCTTACTGGTGTAGTACACCATAAAGGGGTGTTTATTGCATCTTTGTCCAAGGATGGCTCCGACTGCAAGATCGGAAGTGTCACATATGAGTTCAAAGTCAAGGGACCAATCAGGTTGCTGGAGAATAGGGGCCTTGGTGACAGCATCACGCAGTTGCTTAAATGCTCGTATATAGTCAGGGCCCATATCAAAGGGTACGTCGGTCGATAGGAGATGAGTTAAAGGTCTAGAAATCTTAAAGAATTCTTTGATGAATCTCCTATAGAAACCGACGTGTCCTAAGAAGGAGCAAAATTGCTGGATAGAGCTAGGCACCGGTAGATCAACAATCACATCAAGCTTAGCTCTGTCCACCTTAATACCCCGATTGGAGATGATGTAACTGAGAACAATACCCTCGTGCACCATAAAATGATTTTTCTCCCAAGAAAGCATGAGGTTCACATCAATACATCTTCGAAGGATGCAGGTCAGGTTTGCTAGACAATCATCAAATGAAGGTCTGAAGATCGAAAAGTCATCCATGAAGACCTCAAGAAAGTCACCCACTGACGAGTCGACTTTCCACTTTGCATTGTACTATTTAAGTGGTGGAAAAATCGACTAATAAAAAAAAAATAAAAATAACCACTCACAAAAAAGTAGGTCATGTCCACGGGGAGGCAATTATGCAATAAACTCTCAATTATTTTATATTCTTTCGATAAATTGTGAAATCCCTATTCAAATCTGACATAAAATGCAATGGAAAGTAGATTCACAATAATTTAAAAAGATAAGGGTATATGTGCAGTTTATCCTCACTGAAATCTTCAATAAATCTATGATGATTTTATGTATTTTTCACATGACGTGTACTAGAGAAAATTAGTGCACAGGTTAAGGCCAAAACCAATCTTGAAATAGGTGAATATCATTAATGTGCAATTATCAGAGAATATGAGTGTGCATGCACAATTTTGCCACAATATAATAATAATAAATAAAAATCAAATTTTGGTGGCAATGGCAATGAATGTAAATTTTAATTGAATTCAAAATAGAGCATTTGCTCTGTCTCCTCCTCGTGAGAGAGAGAGAGCACCGACGGGCGGTGAATGTGCTAGGGAGGTTGGTGAGGATGAGGGCTATCCGATGGAGGTCGCGGCATCGGCAGAGATGGGCAGAGGTGGCTGGCCGATGGAGGAGAAGACACCGGAGGAGGCTGCTGCTGCCGTGAAGCTGCTGCTTGATGAGAGGTGCGTGGAGGTGTGCGCTTGCAAGTGTGGCCTGGCAGAGGCTGACGGGTGCTGCCATGCGTGCTGCAGATGGCGCACTGTGGGTTGAAGGCACTGGCGGGTGGAAGGGAAGCCAGGTGCTGGAGGCTGAGGCGTTGGAAGGTGGGTGCGGTGGGGCGTCTGCGAGTGCGCCTGTAGGAGCGCAGGTGAGGGCAGTGTGGTGCAGTGCCTGCGAGGGGGAAAGGTTGAAGGCGCTGGCTGGAAACGCTATGGAAAGGTGTGCACCTGCAGTAGGGGGCGCTAGGGTGCAGCTGCAGGTGCGCGGTGGGGAGCAGCGTTTGCGAGCACAGCGCCTGCAGTAGGGGGTGCGCCTGCGGGGCGGCACTGGAGGGTGGAAGCAAAGTCAACGTGCTTGCTGGCTGGTTGATGCTGGTGCATGAGCGGCTGCCAGTGGACGAGGACGCACCTGCTGGAGAGGGACGCGCTGCAGATGGCGTACAAGGTGGTGCGGTGCTGCAGGCTGTGGAGAGGCTTGCTAGGGCGCGGATGGAAGATGCTGTGAAGAGCTTGGTGATGGCAGGTGCGGGCAGAGGTGGTGTTTGAGAGGTTGGAGCAGCTGCGGTGCGGCTAGGTGGGTCTCCAGAGGGGTCCACAGTACACACTGGGGTAGTTCCCCACAATGGGGAAGATGACTCCCCTCTCCTTTCTTCACGTGCTTTTTAACTCCTCTCTCTCCCCGTATGCACCAATCAAGGGATTTTTAAATCCCTTTTCTAATTTTTGCAGGAGGCATTCTTAAGGCCGGTGGCTATTGAGGGTGGCCGGTGGAAAGGGAATGATGCCGCCAGTTGTTGGGGAAATTTGCTCTCCAACCCTTGCTCTTTCTAAATATAATTCCTACACATAAAAGCAACAAAATCATTACATATTAAGTTATAGAATGTTATAAACTTAAATCATGATGCATACAAATATTCTACAACCTAATTGTAGTTATTAACACACCTAAATGGTACAATTAAAGTTACTTAGGCGTAATATTAGTCCATTAAAATGGACTCATCAAATACCCCCATGCCTAAGATGTGCTAGTCCCAAGCAAAAATGAAAAATAGTAGAAGTAATTAGAAGATTTCTTCTTTTCTTACTTCAAAACTTTAGAAATCAAGACAAATGTGAAGTGCTGATAGCCTAAGTAACGGATCCAAGTGAAAAAGCCAATTCGCACTGGGAGTTCGTACATCACCCATAGCACATATTTCTGTCAAGATAGGCAACTACCTCCCTCGGGGATAAAGCAAAAGATAATCTGTAATTTGACCCCAGCGTTTGGCTTAGGAAGGAGATATCAAGTAGCATGGATTTGTATTTGGTGGCACATACTCTTCTGGTGCTACATATAGTATAGTACTGCAGACTCTAGATCTCTAGACTATTAGACAAGTCGACTCTGAGAGAGGCTACACAATTGTGCTCTCTTGATGTTCTTGGGCACTCCCTCTTTTCTTTCTTTCTGAGATCACGAATCTCGCCAGATTTAGAAATTATACTCACTATTTGGTGGCCTCACATGGCATCCACACTTCAATTAAAGTCCTAATAACTCTACAACTAAGTTAGAGTCCTCAACCAGTATTCGGGTGATCAGAAATACTAAAAGGTAGGTATGGGTCATATTTGGTGGAACGCAAGAGGTGCTCTATTGCATCAGAAATAATATTACATCATAAACCTGCACCTTTTCTTTTTTTTGTAATATAACTATTTCTTCTTTTTGTTCTTTCTGTTTCTCCTTTTTCTTCTTTTCTCTCTTTTCCTTTTTTTTTTTTTTCAATCAACACAACACGATATGGACTTTTATTTACGAGGCATTATTAGGGATGATGATGGTCAAGAGGAAGTTGTGTGGCTTATTTGGTGGAAGTGCCTATTCTCGGCACCAGGAAGGAATGGATAGGACAGGCGTATTTCTGACCTTTGACACTATTATCCTCCTTCAGCCGAGGACTCTATGAAGGATGGTCGTAACCATCCACCATAATTATAGCTTTATTAAGACTCAATCTTTGTGTAACTGCCTTATTTGGTAACTCTCAGGAATTCACTCAAAGTACGCACACAGGAACAAAGAGTGAAAACTACACCTAACTCTGAAGTATCATCATCTAATTATCCAAAACTTAAGAGTCCATCCACTACACTTAGCGCACCAGTAATCTCTCTACTTTCTTCTCACAAATATGAGGTGGATCTATTAGAAGATAGTATGCCTGACTCCCTATGAACTGTCCAAGGGTTCAGTGGACAACAAATGCTTATTAGTTTTCCTCAAGGATCCATTACCCAGTCTACGTGCACGTGAAATAAATGTACTAGATTCTAAACTTAAGAAATAATTCCAGAAGAAAAACCTCCAATGACAAAGGTATTTTGCTAAGGCTAACCCAATCAGCTCAAGAAAAGAGGAATTTTTTTTTTATATATACTAACCTAAATGCATGAATACTTCCTAAAATACAAATGCACTCCCCCATGCCTAAATTTTACAATGTCCCCATTGTAAAATTAAAACAGGAGGAGAAAGGAAAGAATTCACCTGAAGACGGTGTTATTCAGACCGCTGGGTTGCCTCCCAACAAGCGCTGCATTTTCTGTCAGTAGCCAGACTAAGAAGGAACCTATAAGTCTGGTTCCAAACAGAAAACATTAGGCCCTAAAAATATGCATAACAGCGCAGGCCTAGAAAATAGGTAGCCACAGATGTTGGCGAGCTGATGATGCAACATAATACCAAATGCTCACAAGAAGATATGAAAGCAAAGAACCTCGTTGGCTACCTTGGGAGGTGTAGGAATAATAAACAGAATATGAAAAGGGACCTCCCGAAATAGAATAAGTGGAGGATAACAAGGATCCTCCAGAACAGGATAGGTTTTAAAAGATATACACATTATTAGTTCAAACCCTTGAATGGTGAGAGTAAAAGTACAAGCATCAATCCACACTCGCCATTCTACTCGTGGATGTAATAGCCTGATATGTTCTCTAGAAACAATGTACATGAGCAGAGATCTGAGCCAAGGATCGGTTAAGGAGTATAAGGGTTGTTTATAGTGTTGGAAGGTAATGGTTAAGTCCATTGAGGGCTTAGTCAGTGTTAGGTCTAATTCCAACAATGATTCCGGTTATGTATACTCCTTAACAGTTGTAGACAACTGCATATTACCCTGCCTGTCATTAATGATCAGAGTCATATTTGAATCAAGGGCAGACTCCAAATTAGAACTCTTTGACGGCAAGGTCAAAATGTCAGAATCACTATCATTAAGCTCATCCCCAGATTCGTTTGGTTCACCCAAAATTTTGTCAGAGTGTATATGTGATTCATTAGGAGTTGGATCAGTATCCTCAATTATTTCTAAAGGAGGATCATTCTTAATATTTTGGAGGAAGCCTATATCATTGAATTCATTATTGTTCTCGGGGTATAAATCCTCAATTGACGTGTTTTGTCCCTGAGAGTCTCCTATAGACTTCTCATTATTTTGTTTGTCCTCCTCTAATATGAACTCCTGTTTTGATGGAGGATGACTCTGAAAAGAAAGGAGGAATCTTGATTTAATCATATTATTTCCATCCTCTAGAGGTAAATCCTCAAATGATAGATAATTCCCCGGTGATTCACTCCAGACTTTCAGTCCAGGTTCCTCTACAGGGGCATCCTCATTTTCTGAAATAGACTCTTCATATCCCTGAGACTAAAATTGATCTAATTCGTCCTCCATTCCATTATGGTCACCATCATTAAGTGTATTTAAATCCTCCAGATACTGAATGATAGGTGTGGATTCCCTAAGTGGAGGGTTATGGGTAGGCTCACTAAGGGAAGAATGGGATTCCACCAAATAATCAATAGGGGAAGTGATAGGAACAATACAACCTTGACCTAGGTTGGTAGGGGTAAGGAGAATACTGTCATTGGGGTCAAGGTCCTCAAGAGGTACCATCTTCCCTTGCTTTTGACTCCAATATAGTTTAGGTGGATGATCGTTGTCCTTTAATGGCCGTGTCTCATTGGGAGAGTCTAAGTGATAGCTACATAAAATTGGATCCCTATTGTCATTAGGTTCCTCAGACTTATTTTCATGATCGTGATCGAATGGGTAGGGATCAGGATTATCAGGAAGCATGCAGCTAAGTTGTCTTATTTCTTCATTTAATTGTTGACTATTCCTCAACATCTCTCCCATTGATTCCATCATTTCCTTTTGCTATTTTTGCATTTCTATCATAAAAGAGGAGAGGCTATTATTATCAGGTTGGGGAGGATAGTCAATTTCAGGCTCTGGTTGCCTGGGGGTATCAGTCCAACCTCGATACGAAAAATCATGAAGGGTGGGAGGGTTGGGTGTTTGCATGGAAGTAGGGATTTCAGGATTGGAAAATCCCGCTCCTAGGCTCTGCTCAAAAGTGGGAGTTATCAAGCCAGTACTCCCAGGATAAGAATAAGAATGATCCCATGAATTGTCAATGTACCCATCAAAGGATGGATACGCTCGGGGCATGGGATCTTGATTAAAAGATGGGAAGTCTTGACTCTGTTAATCTAACTGATAGGAGTAAGGGTAATCCATTTCTTTACGAAAAATAATTTTAACTCTCTTAGGATTTAGCAAAATTCAGAATATAAGCAGAAAACTTCCTAGAGAGTTCTATTGTCAAAGCAAACGCAAATTCAAAGGGATCTATTTTTAGTTGATTGTAGGTGATGAGAACCTCATCATGAGCCATAACTAGCTCATTTTGACCTAATACAAAGGATAAAAGCTCCTACATATCTTAAGGAAAGGCTTAACTCAGAGAATTCTGAGTTTGAGAAGAAAACAAGTCATAAGGGGCAAAAATGCAATTTTACCAGTATAATCTGCATACAGGGTAATTCAGGGCCCAAACATAGGTCAAAGCAGCTTAATAAGAATAAAAGTGGGATGAGATGATCTAGCAAGGGCTACAGCACTTCCAAGAAACTAAATGATAATCTGTAACCCTAAAACAACCCACTTCAATTCACGAGGTTCGAGGCAAAGTAAAAATAGAATAAACCCTCTAAAATTCATAGAAAAATAATCTCTAGGGTTTAGAACCTTCAATTTGGCCTTCAGAACCCATTTTGACCTACATTGAGAACCATGCCCAATTAATAACTTAATTTGGGTTTTTGTATAAATTGACCGGTCAAACAAGGTTTAATATAGAAATGAAATTCACCATCAGATTCCTTAGGTCCTAATTAATCATGTATAAAAACTTGAGCCTAAGAAGAAACCTCCTTGACCGACTTTACACTTTGGTCCTCATATATTTACTTTTTGGCCCTCAACTTTTGAACCATCGCATTTTGGCCCCTAACTCTCCTTCGTTCTTCGTATTCAGGTCCCCCCTGCAAAACCTGCCAGCACCATGCTCCGGCGATCTTGCGCGGAGCATGGCGCCGCGCAGGGTGAGGGGGAAAGCCTGGCAAGTAAACCGGGGGTGCCCTGCGTCGTCAGCCGTCGCAGGGACACCCCCCTGGTCGTCGTAGCCCACCATACCGGCCGTGCGAACGCACGGACGATATGGGTTTTCATCTCCGGCCATCCTCCGGCGAGGGAGACACGTCGTCTCCCTCCGCCTTCCTCCCTGTTTTGATCCCTATAAATACCCCCCGTTGCTCCACCGACCGGGGCAGCTCGGATCTGACGGAGAAAACCCCCAACTTTCCTCTCTTCTCTCTCCGGCAGACGCTCACCAGCTCCGGCGGTTCCTCCCCCTCCTCCTCTTCGCTCTGCCGCAATACCAGCAGCAGAGACTTCCTCCCCTGCTCTTCCCGCGCCACGCCGCACCCAGCTGGCGCCTCTCCGGCTCTCTGCTCGTCGCCCCTTTCCCTGAGCATCTTCTTCTCCGGCGACAGTCGATACGACTGTCGCCCTGCTGCTCCCCCTTCGTCCCTGCAAGTAAGCTAGAACTACTTCCCTTCTTCTCCTCTTTCTTTCCCCGCTTTCAATTTGTTCAATTAAGCCCTCGACCGACCCTGACCATCGTCACCCCCTTCGTCTCCGGCCACCCTCCAGTGAGATGCTCCCATCGCTCCACAGCCTCACACACCTCGCCGACCCTCACCGAACCTCCGCCTCATCACCCTGAGCACCCCCCACCCCTCCACTGCCACTCCACACCTCCGTAACGCTCCCCCGAACAAACCCATTCCTCCGGTTGCAGTCCAACCTAGGGCTGCCGCCAGACACCACCTTGCGGCTTGCCGCGCAGCTCCACACCTTCGCCGTGACACGGCGAAGGTTCCCCAGTGGTTTGATCAGGCCGAGAGGCCATATTCGTGTCCGACAGGTTTTGAGGTTCGACCGCCATTAACGCACATTGAAGCAGCTTCTCCCGCGCTCCAGGATTGAGGACTCCAGGTCTCCAGCTGCTGCGGATTGCGGGGAGTCTTGCGAAGGCAGCCAGCCAGCAACCGACGCAAATCGAAGCCGCAGCTGCAGAAGCTAGGCCGCGGTCTCCCAGCAGGCGCACGCGAGGAAAGGCCTCCGTTTAGTCCCACATCGGTAAGCCTCACAACCTCTTCACCGTTTAAATTGATTTCGTGCATTAGCCTTACTGCCTCAGCACACGGGGTGAGGTCCCCTTCACCCGCCCAGTTACCCGGTCTCGTCCGCGCTCACGCCCCGCGGACCTGACCCGACCCGACTTAGACTGACCTGCACTCCTCGCCCACCACGCAAGCCGGTGGGCCTGGACCCGGACTTGACCCGTACCCGACTACCCGGCAGCTCTGGGAGAGCTTTCCCAAGAGTGGTTTCAGAGAGAGAGAGATGCGGGGGGGAGAGGGTAGAGTAGGTTTTGTCCTCTGACGTAAGCTCTGAAGTGTGCAGGCACAGGTGAAGAAGAAGGACCGCGGAAGAAGAAGGAAGCTGAGGGAGACACTGTAGCAACAGGCAGTTTAAGTCGTCTGATTTAGAAATCAGACGACGTCCTGAAGGGAAAAGAAGAAAGAAGGAGGGGCGACGTCCTGACTGGAAAAAGAAAAGAAGAAAGAAGGAGGTCTGAAGAACAACAGAAGAAGGCGAGGCAGAGGAGAACACAAAAGAACAAGGGAAGAACTGAAAGAAGAAAAACAAAGAAGAAAGAAGAAGATCTGAAGAAAGACAGAAGAGCAGGAACAGCTGGAAGAAGAAGAAGAGCATCACCACTGCAGAAGAAGAACATCACCTCTGCAGACAAAGAAGAAGAAGATCCGAGACGAGGAGAAACAAAGAGAAAAGAAGACAACAAATTCTTTCTCTCTCTTTCTTTATTTTTGTAAAAGAAACATGTATATCTCTAGAATACAACTTGCTCCCTGAGTTCGACCTCGGGAACTCTTTTCCGAGTAAAAAATTTATATATTTGAAATGATGGCAACAACTGGCTATACTATGATGCTATAACAATAAAACCCTGCTGTCTTCCCCCATCAGTAGGTCTTAGAGTTATATGTTTAGTTGGTGGCAAAATATGTTTTGCAAAGAATTACTCTTACTAGGCCAACCTTCGCTGGTTCCTATAACATACTCGCAAGGGATGGAAGTCTCGAATCGAGCCCACAAACGAGGAACCAACATAACTAGGCGGATAGGCTTGTTGATTTCCGACTAACTTCCCTTGTGGTGCAAAAGAGGAGAGGTAGAAATTTATCTAGTGACCTTATGTGTGAGGTGCACAGTGTCTCAAGTGTGCAAGCATACAATCATGTTTTGATTTTTGAAATTTCGCAAACAGGATCCTTTTACACACAATTTTCAGTCACAAATTTTAAAGTCCAACCTCTTAGCAATCCCAATTTTTAAAGTGACCACTGAATTAATTTGATTCAAGCACTTTAGTGGTCTTAGATTTGGGTTCAATACATATGCATGATAGGTAATTGATGCTCAAGAAAAGACGTACCTTACTCCAGCTTTCTTCGTGTAATGTATGAATGCAATGCAATAAAAATAAACTAGATGCTGCTCATTCAGTCCTAGATGGTCGTCCTATAGATATGCAGCTTCTAGTAGGCAGTTTGAATATTTTATTATTTTTTTATATATACATATATTTTTATAATAATAACAAACAGACCTAATCTAACAACTAACCGAAATGCAGTTCAAACAGTTTTAAACAATCCTATATTCTAAATAAATGGGAACATGCTCTCGAAAATATGCTCCCGCATACAAAAGCGATAAGAAATAAAGTAGCACTAGGAACACGTTCCCAAAAATACCCGACAAGGGTCCAAAAGACAGAATTTAAATTCTAATGTCTATCTAACTAAATCAAACTAAGATCTACTGACTAAATCAGAAATAGGCTTCTCCGTAAGCCTATGTGCGTGGGATCAAGGCCCACATGTTCCTGTTGCCATCCTCCAGGTGGCGTTAGTATCCACCTAAAAGATCGTCTCCACCACGCACGTCATTCAGGTTCGATGTCGTCGCTCTGCTATTGTGTCAGATTCCTCACACAGTAAAAAAAATTGATCAGATAATTTTGCAACTCAAAATATTCAAAAATAATAAAGTAAGTCTATTGCGTCTATTGCCTCCCCGGCAACGGCACCAATTTGGCGAGTCGACTTTCCGCTTTGCGTTATTGTATTTAAGTGGTGGAAAAATTGACTAATAAAAAATAAATAAAAATAACCACTCATAGAAGAGAGGGTCGCATCCACAGGGAGGTAATTATGTAATAAAATCTCGATTATTTTATATTCTTTCGATAAATTTTGAAATCCCTATTCAAATCTGATATAAAATGCGACGGAAAGTAGATTCACAATATTTAAAAAGATAAGGATATATGTGCAGTTTACCCTCACTGAAATATTCAATAAATCTATGATGATTTTAAGTAATTTTCACATGACGCGTACTAGAGAAAATTAGTGCACAGGTTAAGCCCAAAACAAATCTTGAAATAAGTGAATATAATTAATGTGCAATTACCAAAGAATATGAGTGTGCATGTGCAATTTTGACATAATATAATAATAAATAAAAATCAAATTCTGGTGTCAACGGCAATGAATGTAAATTTTAATTGAATTCAAAACAGAGCATTTACTCTCTCTCCTCCTCGCGAGAGAGAGAGAGCACCGGCGGGCGGTGGACGCGCTAGGGAGGTCGGCAAGGATGAGGGCTATCTGATGGAGGACGCGGCATCGACGGAGATGGTAGGAGGTGGCCGGCAAGCGAAGGAGAAGACGCTGAAGGAGGCTGCTGCTGCCGTGAAGCTGCTGCTTGATGAGAGGCGTGCGGAGGTGTGCGCCTGCGGGTGTGGCCTAGCAGAGGAGGATGGGTGCTGCCACGCATGCTGCAGATGGCACGCTACGGGTTGAAGGCGCTGGAGGGTGGAAGGGAAGGCAGGCGCTGGGGGCTGAGGCGCTGGAAGGTAGGCGCGGTGGGGCGTCTGCAGGTGCGCCTGTAGAAGAGAAGGTGAGGGCAGTGCAGTGCAGCACCTGCGGGGGTAGGGGAAGGTTGAAGGCACTGGCTGGAAATGCTGCGGCAAGGTGTGAGCTTGCAGTAGGGGGTGCTAGGGCGCGGCTACAGGCGTGCGGTGGGGAGCAGTGTTTGCGGGTGCAGCGCCTGCAGTAGGGGGTGCGCCTGCGGGGCAGCACTGGATGGTAGAAGCGAAGCAGGCGCACCTGCTAGCTGGTTGATGCTAGTGCATGAGCAGGCGCCAGTGGACGAGGACATGCCTGCTGGAGAGGGGACATGCTGCAGATGGCATGCAAGGTGGTGCGACGCTGCAGGCTACAGAGAGGCATGCTTGGGCACGGCTGGAAGATGCTGTGAAGAACTTGGTGATGGCGGGTGCGGGTAGAGGTGGCGTTGGAGAGGTTGGAGCGACTGTGGTGCGGCTAGGCGGGTCTGCAGAGGGGTCCACAGTGCACACTGGGGTAATTCCCCGCAAGGGGGAAGATGGCTACCCTCTCCTTTCTCCGCGTGCTTTTTAACTCCTCTCTATCCCCGCGTGCGCCAATCAAGGGATTTTCAAATCCCTTTTGTAATTTTGGTAGGAGGCGTTCTTAAGGTCAACAGCTGTTGAGGGTGGCTGGTGGAAAGGGAAAGATGCCGCCGGTTGTTGGGGAAATTTGCTCTCCAACCCTTCCTCTTTCTTAATATAATTCCTGCACATAAAAACAACAAAATCATTACATATTAAGTTGTAGAATGTTATAAACTTAAATCATGACACATACAAATCTTCTAGAACTTAATTGCAGTTATTAACACACCTAAACAGTACGATTAAAGTTACTTAGGCGTATATTAGTCCATTAAAATGGACTCATCACCCACCATATCATGAAATATCGCCAGCATACATCTCTGGAAAGTTGCTGGCATATTACAAAGTCCGAACGGCATCCTTCTAAATGCAAAGATGCCAAAGGGGCAGGTGAAGGTGGTTTTCTCTTGGTCCTGGGGGTCAATAGCCACCTGGTTATATCCATAGAATCCATCAAGGAAACAGAAAATTTTATTTCCCACTAATCACTCCAGGATTTGGTCAATAAAAGGTAGCGGAAAATGGTTTTTCTTTGTTGCAGCATTCAGTTTCCTATAATCTACACACACTCTCCAAGATGTAGGAGTGCGTGTAGGGATGGATTCGCCCCTGCCATTGACATAGATGGTGAGTCTTGCCTTCTTGGGCACGACATGAATTGGGCTCACCGAGGGGTTGTCGCTGATCGAGTAGATTATACCAGCGTCCAACCACTTAATAATTTCCTTTTCAACGACTTCTGGCATGCTAGGGTTGAGACGTCACTGCATCTCGCGGGAAAGTCGAGCCTCCTCGTCCATATATATATGGTGATTGTAGTAGGAGGGGCTAATGCCAATTAAGTCAGATAAGGACCATCCAATGGCTACCTTGTGTTCCATGAGAACCTTCATTAGCTTTCACTCTTGCTCCCTGGTCAGTTTGAACTAATAATTGCGGGGGCATTTCATTTGGCCTAAGAAAAGCATATTTAAGCGTGTCAGGCAGCGCTTTCAGCTTGGGAGTGGATGGTGAAAGATCTGGCATTTCTTGAGACGAGAGTGTCCCAAAAGGATCAAAAGAAAGAAGGGCAGGAGAAAGAAGTTGACCCTCAAATTGGCCAAGAAGAGGGGCATCTTGGATTGATGGATCCAAGAAAGGAGAGCCCCAGTGATCAGCATTTGGGCTCAAGGTCCCAGTGTGGAGTAGCAATTCTGCTTGATTTGGCGGGAAAGAAAGGGTAATCCAGTCTTCAAGAGGGTGGACCGACGGTGAGTAGCCTGGATATGACTCAAATTCTGAGCTGTGGGAAGCGGAGAAAACCTCATCAAATGTCTGGTCAAGAGAAGATATAGGTAAGTGGAGGGATGGGGAAACGTCACAATAAACGTCTGTCATGCGATGGTCAGTGTTCAGGGGCAATCCACAGCAGTTAGAATAGGTCACTATTAGTCTGATACACGCGCAGACGGCCATGTCCTCATCAGGCATGTCATCCTCGATGCAATTGCAATCAAAGTTCTTGGCGGCCTTGAAAATGTTTAGCTTGAGCTTCTCAGAGCCAATAGCGATCTCAATGCAACCCAACTCACAGTCGATATGGGCACGAGCTATTGCAAAGAAAGGTCGACCAAGGATGATCGGCCAATCAAAAAGTGAGCTAGGAACTTCCATATCCAAAACAAGAAAGTCAATAGGAAAACAGAGACTGTTGACCCTAACCACCACATCTTCCACCACACCATTCGGGATTTTGACAGAACGATCTGCCAACTGTAATGTAATAGGGGTGGGTTTCAGATTTCCTAAGGCAAATTTCTCGAGCATGATGGTTGGTATAAGATTGATGGAAGATCCTAGATCAAGTAGAGCACGGTTAAAATTGTAGCCTTGGATGCTACATGAAATAAGCGGTGTTCCCGGATCTTTCTACTTCAGTGGTAGATTTGACAGTATAGCACAACTCGCATGTGGAAAGAGGACCACTGGATTCTTTATTTTCTTTGACTGTTGCCTGGGTGTAGTGTAGTCTTTGAAGAATCGAGCGAAAGTTGGTATATGGTCGATAGCCTCCAACAGGGGTACTTTGATCTCAGCATCCCTGAATAAATTACGCAAGTTATCAAAGGCCTACGTATTCTTTTTCTTGCCTTTTGGCTCCCTCAGTAGAGCCTCAGGGAATGGGACCGATTCTGGAACCAGTTGGGCATATTGTCCTCACAAGAATGTGGTGCGCATCCCGAATGAGAGGGCAATGAAGATGGGCCAGGATCAGGTCGAGAAGGATCGACGGTTTGCTTACCACTCCTCGTAGTAATCACATTGGATGTCGTAGGTCCAGTTGGATCATAACGCAGAGGAGGGTTCTCAATAGGGACATAAGGGTGTGTGCTGCTCCGAGATTAGCCTAGAATCCCGGTGGAGTGCTCGGAGCTTGCAAAATTTGATGAACCTACCCCTAAGAAGGTCGTACCTATGGTTGCAGACCACGGGGTACAAAATCTTGGGGGTTAGGAATAGGTTGGGCTGGAAGAGTGCCCTGAGATCGAGTCATCATGCGTAGTTGACTAATCTCAGCATTCTGCTGTGCCAATTGGTGCTGAAGAGAGGTCATGTTTTCTTCATGGCACTTGGACATTTCCAACATCATTCACATAAATTTATCAAGAGGACTTGATGCGTGCTCTGTTTGAGGTGCGCAAGGACCCGATGCATTTTTGCCACAGGATTATACTGGGCCCATGGGATGACTGGTGCTGACGGTCGCATTGGTCCACTCACGAGGTTTTGGCGTTGTAGGTTACTGAACCATGTGAAGTTAGGATGATTTTGCCACCCTAGGTTATAAGTAGCAGAGAAGGGATTGTTCCCCAGGGCACAAGCATCTTCTAAGCCAAAAGACCAGTCCGTATGTGTACATGCATCTAAGCACACGGAGGCTTGGTCCTCCATGTCAAAATACTGGTTCGTAGAAGCCAGGTTCACATTGCTTACCAAATCGCTCGGCATGATACTCAGTAAGGACGGTCTCACAGGATTCTTGGGAATAAGCCTGGTATTGGAAGGATTAAGGTTATGACGGTGTGATGGTGTGGAGGTGTTTGCCATAAAGCGGGCGGAGTTGGAGAGAAGCTCATCCAACTTTTTGAGCACAACGGAGACTTCATCCAATTTTTGTGCAATTAAGTTAAGATCTGCAGATGAATGAGAGGATCCCGTGTTAACTTCATGAACAATGCAGGGCATGCTGGTATGATTAAAGGCGACAATGGAGGCATTATTCATTGAGTTTTCACTCATGCTCTCGAATAATTCAAATGCTCCATTCTCATCTTTATTAATAAAGTTCCCTCCGTAGGAAGCATCGGCGATCTATCGCAAAGTCTCATTTAGCCCATAATAGAAGATTTGGGCTATATTCCACTTTAGAAGACCATGGTGTAGGCACTTCCTTAGGAGGTCATTATACCTCTCCCAAGCCTCATGAAATTGCTCGTCGTTTTGTTGCACGAATGAAGTTATAGCCCAGCAAAGTGCATTGGTTCACCCGATTAGGAAGAATTTCTTAAGAAATGTTGTTCACATCTCTTCCCAAGAGTGGATGGGTCTCCCAAGGGTGTGCAACCATTGCGACGCTTTGTCCCGCAACGAAAACAGGAACATTTTCATGAGGACTATTGATAACCCAATGTTTCTTGGTTTAACAGTTTCTGTTAATTGGGTTAAGTCTTCCAAATGAAGAAAGGGATCTTCACTTGCAAGACCATGGAGTTGGAAGTTAATTAGGCCAATGACATTAGGTTTTAAATCAAAATCGTCCCCACCCATGGGGAACCAAATTTTCCCAATGGTCTCTGTAGCAGCGGGATTTTGATAGGAACTAAGAGACCTGGGTTCCTCCCTTTCAGGGGGAGGGTGATTCATTTCCTCCAATGTTTCCCTTATGGCCTCGATTTGTTCATTATACAGTGCCATTTGGGCCTGGAGGTGAGTTATGGGGTCTACGGCTCCACCACCACCTGGTGGGATTTGAGGGAGGCGATTTCCTCCCTCGGAATTTGTGGGTGGGCGTGCAGCCATGTTTGGGGAGGAGGATGATGATTCACCCGTTTCTACTTTTCTATAATTATACGACAATTCAAACAATTCAGGGTTTTGTGACCTCCTCCTAAACATGCACTACTGTAAGAAGAATTGGGGAGATGAGAAGGGAAAGGGGATGAGAGAAACAACACCGTAGGGGTACACTTGATGACAAATCAAAGAAATCAATTTCCTAACCTTTACAATGTGCCCTTAGACCTAAAGATCTAAGTTACCTACTATCACAACCTACGAAACCGAATGAGAGCACCACGAAACCACTGGGCCAGATTGAAAGGCTGTTTGCCCTAGTCTCAGACACCCGATAGCACGTAGGAAGCCACACCAGCACGTAGGTGCTACACGTAGGTAGTTAGACCTCCAATCCTTAAGAGGGGTCAAGTTGCAATCAGTTTTAATTTAGAGGCTTAGGATCAAGTGCTCAAGGAATGTGAAGGGCATTGTATACGGGTAATGCCCAAGTGTGTCGATTTTAAGAGTGTGTAAATCAAGCATACAACAGGGAAATCTCCCCGAATTGAAGTTTTAGATGGTGAATGGCTTTTAGAATTTCAACCTCAAGTAGTATGGATTTTATGATTCCACTGGATTACCAATTCAACCAATCTCCAGGTTGTCAAAAAATACAAGTTTTCTATGCCCAATAAACCCTTCTTCAATGCGAATTAGTTAATGCATGCTAAAAATGCAATGGGCTTCCTTAGATGGAAATTTCTAAGTGTGGATGCATGTGTCAATTTTAACTTAATGTGAGAGGGAGCCAACACACTCAATTCAAATGCTCCCAATCACTAAAATGATAATCCACACAAGGCTTAACCACAAATGATGTAAAGAGAATGAAAATGTTGGGGTTGAAATATTCGGGATCGAATCTAAGGCAAATGTAAAGTCATGGTGGGGTTGGAATCAATTCAATTCCAAGACTCCCCACCAAAAATGTGACCCAAAAATGATAATAAATGAGGCAAGGAAGGATGGTAATCAATCAATTTTTATCTTGCTTCTAAAAAGACTTCACACAACCAAAAAGGCAAGAATCAAGATTCTTGGATTTTTGCTATGCGAAGTTTCTGGGAAATCAAGGGGCGATGAGGGTGATAGCAAACAATCAACAAGTGGGTTTTAGTCCACTTGCCCCAAGAAATTCCGAAGAAGTGTTTTTAGGTTTTTGGAATTTTTAGATTTCTTTTTTCTTTTTTAGGTGATAAGATGACCTAAGTTACTAAGAGGAAGACACCTACCTCCTCAGCAACATGGGCGAAGCTCCAGTGCGGCACCGGCGACTTCACACTCACGCACCCGCCTCAAATTTGCCCACGTCTCCGACCTCCTTTGCATGTCTCCTCGTGCAACAGGTACACCTGCACACAAACAAACAAAACACCCATGAAGAGAAGGGTGGGAGAAGAGAAAATCAAAGGAAGAGAGTAGAAACTTACTCCAAATAGCGCCTCCCAAGCAACGGCGCCACAAAAGTGTGATGCATACTCGAATAGGTCTTATTAATATGGTGATATTATCATTGAAATTAGTATAGTGAGTTAACCTAAATTGAGTCTACACCAGTTTCACACAAAATTTTTAACCTGGCCTACTTGATTTTATCTTGGTCACGTTTAGGCCTAGGGTCGATCTCAGGGAGGCAGGGATTACGAGATCAAGGAGTTTCTATGCCTTTCCTAAAATGTATCTCTTCCTTACATTTATTATGTTTTTGGTTTTTCTACTTTTAAGATTTTTTGTTGTGATAATGTTGTTCTTGAGGCACACCCTCAAAAGTGAAGTCCTTGGCCTTGAGCCAAATGGTCCCTGGCTTGAAGCCAACTTAGGGTTCCAAAATTGATCTTGTTACTCACAAGATCGAGTACCTGCAAGATAAGAATTATCTTTTCTCTTTCATACTTTTTTTTTTGTCTTTTCAATAGCAAGAAATAAAAGACAAATGAGAGCAGAATAAATTGCCAGGAAAGAAATGAAAAGAAATACTTAGCTTAGTATATATATATGTATATATATATATAGTAGATATAGAATATATAGATAGTTATATATTATATAGATAGGTGTGGAGATGGAAATAGAGATGGAATGTAGCACGGTGTCAAGTTGGTCCACGTCTGGCAAGACACAACCAACAAGACTAAGTGCTACGTGGAGTGTGGAGTGGGTGTGTGTAAGTGTGGGTGGAAGTGCTTGCTTTGCGCTGGTATCAAAAAATATTGGCAGCTAGTGCGAATATTCCCGCGATATGATGCGCGATGAAGGGGTGAGTGCATGGGTATGTGGGTTGTAGATGTAAGGAGAATGTGCATGGGAGAATGTGGATATTTGGATGTATAAGTATATATCAGTAGCTATAACTATATAGATATATATATATGGGAATATATATATATTATATATATTTATTTATTTAAATATATATATATGTATTTATGTATATATAGATATTTAAGGGTGAGAGTGTGTTAGTATATATATATATGTATGCGTGTAGGTGTGTGTGTCTATGAGTGCATGTGTGTTAGGGTGTGTGTGTGTGCTGGAGGAGGGCTGGCTGTGCATACCTGTAGCGCACAAGGTTTGCGCACAGAGCCGCAGTGCACAAGAGCTACGCACTGGGAGGGTGATGAGTTAAGACGTCTAGAGTCAACAGCCATCATCTGGGCGTGCAGGCACGCAGGCACAGAGGTGATAGTGAATGCGTGTGCATGCAGAGAGGGTGAGACACAGCGCACAAGGGTTGCACGGCACTGAGGGATGTACGGGCGTGTGGGTGCATGGGCACGGCGACTGGCTGGAGGCAGTAGCGTAGAGGAGAGAGAGCGTAGAGCCACCGGCTAAGTGAGAGACGAGTCGGTGCCTACAATGTCGCACAGACTACGATGAATAGTGCGCTACAGTATAGCATGGGGAGAGGTGACCGGCTGAGGTAGTGCGGCGTGTGGACGGTGCTATGGAGCGTGCACAGGCCCGAAAAGAGAGCTTGAGTGGTTTGCTCGCGCACACACTGGCGCTCGAGGGTGCGTGGAGGTGCGCGGAGGCGTAGGAAGGCACAGGCCGAGCTTCAGAGCTTGAAGCTCTACAATAATGGCAACGAGGGTGATGAAATGAAGAAAAAAATAAAACCAAGGGAAACCACCACGCCCACCTGCTCACGAAGGAGCTAGGCGGTGGTGGAGCTCACAGTGGGGTCTTGAGACCATAGTGAACTTCTCCTACACACAGTGTGCCTCTTCTCAACTTGTGAGAAGCGGAACTGTGTATGGAGAGGGAGAGGTGAAGAGAGTGACCGGTGGGTGTGTGTGGTGTTGTGTGTGTTGTCTGAGGTCGAGATGGGTGTGTTTAATGATGGAGACAAGCTTCCACAGCAGGGGAGGGTGCATGGACTTTTATAAGAGTGTACGCCTCATGCCATGCTGCAGCAGGGTAGGGTGCATGGAGACGTGCACAATAGCCGTGAATAAGAAGTAGGATCTTTAAAAGATAGGAATTATATATGGCTATGTGCACAAAAACTCAAACAAAAAATCAATAATATAAAAAGACAATTAGTAATACAAAGAAGATTTGCACAAATAATCAAACCACAGAAAATGCACAAGATGTATAGTGGTTCCCCTCCCTTGGGTACTCCACTACCTAAGCCTCCCAGCTTAGGGTTTTTAACCCAATTCTCTCAACCCCGAGAGAATCAATTTACTAACCGAGGTAATTAACGGGTTACCTCAACCCAAGTACAATAACAGGTTTGTTACAATCCAATGAGCAACAAGCTCAAAATACAAATAAGAACTAGTGTAAGAAAGAGAACTCTTACAATAAGAATTCCTGTGTCTCTCAACAATAATTAAAATGAATACCAATTTGAGAGCCTAGGATGGACATGAATTGCTTTGTAGATGCATTAGAAAAACACGTCGTTGAGCTTGCAAGAATGTAGAGAAAGTGAATGGCGAGCTTCTTCTTTCTCTCTTGAAAATATGGTGCAAATTTGAAATATAGCTCTAAGAATTTTTCTTCTCTTTTCCTATGTGCAAACTAAGGGTCCAAGAGTTTATTTATAGAGTTAAGACCTTAGTGGGTCATCTACAAGACGTTGGGGTTTAAATCCCAACGTTCACATTATCAAAATTAATATTCCAGCCGTTCTGTTTTGGACCAACGGCTAGCTGGTACCGGTACTAAGGTACTTGTACCGGTACTAGCAGCTCACTACCACCAGTACATGAGTCCTGGTACCGGTACTCATGATTGGTACTGGTACTTGTGACTCCTAGGTTTGAAATTCCTTGGGCACAGTAACCTACCTGTACTAGTACTCATCATAGGTACCGATACTTGTAAGGTTCAGGCCAGACTTAAAGCTTCAACCTGTGGCCAACGTGTACTGGTACTCATGGTTGGTACCGGTACTTGTTGTTCATAGTTTGAGACGAATTCTCAAACCTGTGCCATGCAAATACCAGTACTGATGAACAATACCGGTACTTGCTTACAAGTATCTGTTTTAAGTATTTTAATTCATTACGTTCTTTGAAAATGATCACAATATTAATCCTAATTTATCTCTAATTATTTTTACGATCTAAGTTATATTGCTTTGTTAAGATCTAAATCCATAAATAAAAAATCTAAACTAGAAACACTAAAGGTCGAAGATGATCTTCTCCTCCTTGATTCTTCCTTGTCATCTTGCCTCCTTCTTATCATGATCTTCTCCTTTTCATCAAGCCTCCATTTCCTATTTGCCTTAACCTTCACCTAAATCTTAAAAGAACTCAATTGCAAACATTAATTTATAATAATTTTGTTAACACCAAAACAAGATGTGGAACAAGGTTCCAACACAAGAAGAAATGAAAATGGTAAAATTGCAATGCAACACACAATGAAGATGTTAATTATAGAAGTGGATTAAATGGCCATTTCTTCTCACTCTCTTCCCCTCTTTATAAATGCATGCAAGTATATATTTACAAATGCAAGTATGGCTACATAAGATGCATGGGTAATCTTAGGAAATAACATAAAATGGCATATTTATTGGCGTAACTTACTGTGGAATCAATACCTTTGTGCAGGTACGTTCCTAGGATTGGGTTCCGCTTGTGATGGGAGTGAATGTGGTTGACGGGATTCCGTCAAGTGTGATAGCTGGGCTCTCACCTTAGCTAATGCCACGTCTAGTCTCTATTGCATAGCAATATTTTGCTATTGCATGTCAGCGAGAGCTTTCATGATATTCCCCAATTGATCATCACATGTAGGCCTAAGTTGAGAGTATTGGGTGGGCCTAGGTTGGGGTTGCTCATACGCACGCGGTGGACACTCATGTGGTTGTGGAGGTGGTGCTCGGATCAGGTTGTAAATGGTGGTACAAAAGGTTGTTGAAAAGTGGGTCGCTGTGAATTTCCTAACCATGAGAAATTTCGATGATTCCACCATCCAAGGTTATAGGTTTGTGAATAAGGATCATTGTGAATGGCATGGAGATCCTCCGAAGCTCCGGAATGTGCAGGGAATTTAGTGTAAGGAGGAACAAAGGTTCCTCCAACCGGTGAGGGATATGGAAATGAATAGTCTGATGGTACAGGTTGTGTCACAGATTGATTGTTCACAGATTCCCTCTCTGTGGGAAACTGAGAAGAAGTGTGAGGTGCAGGTGACTGAGAAGAAGATGATGAAGTTTTAGATAGGAATTTTCATACTTCATCTACTTTCTTCTCTATTAAGCCAACATTATCTAGCTGACTAGCCACTATCTCTAAGTCTCTATTGCTAGATTGGGCTTCATGTACCCCGGTGTGTAAATGGAAATTAGAGGACTTTCTATTAGAAACACTCATTAAAGCATTATTAATAGAGTTTTCGGCCATGCCTTCGAAGAGCTCAAAAGCTAAGTCCTCGTCCCGACACAAAAAATTGCCACCACGAGCGACATCAACAAAATTCCTTGTGTCATCATGGAGCCCATGATAACAGATCTGAACCTGTTATCAGTGTGGGACACCATGGTGGGGACATTTCCTAGGAAGCACATGGATTCTCTCCCAAGCCTCATGCATCTATTCTCCTGAATTTTGTGTGAAGGTAGTGATGGCAGACCTTAAAGTGTTTGCACAGCCTATAGGAAAGTACTTCTTTAATAACTCATGTTCTAAAGAAGCCCAAGTTTCTAGTGGTGTAGTCTATGCAAGAGTTCTAAACCAAATGGTTGTCTTATCTTTTAATAAAAATGAGAACATTTTCATCAAAAGCGTGTGCTGATCATGACCTTAAAACCCAAAGTTTGAGTAAGATTTTTCAGCTCCTCTAAATGCTGAAAAGGGTCATCAGAAGCAAGAGCATGGAAGTGAGGAATAAGTGCTATAATGTTCGGCTTCAATTCAATAACATGACCCCCATCGGGATAGCGTACCACAAGCATAGGTTATGCAACTACGGGATTATGGTAATCCCATAGTTGACGTCTATGAGGTTGAGATGGTGCTTGGGCAGCTCTAGGTTGAGGTTGGGGGTTTGCTAGAAAATTAATAGTTTGTGCAAGTTGTTGCACCTGTTGGGTAAGGGTATTCATTTGTAGTTGTGTTTCAAATATGTGTTACAGATGAGGCATAGGACCTCTCTCCAATTGTGGTTGGTTAAGGAAGTTAGGGTATGGAGGAGGTTGGAACCTATGGTTTGGTTGTGGTGGTGGAGGATGATGTGTAGAGAGATGTGGAGGAAGTTCTTCAAAATCCTCAAATTGTGCAGAATCATTGCCATCCTCAGGATGGATTGAATGGTCAATGAGAGTTTGAGGCCTAGGAGGTATAGAATTGGATGTGGAAGGCATTGAAATGGAAACTTGGGCATCAATACCCAAAGAAAGTACCAACTTAGGGTTTTGGGATCTCCTACCTTCCATTAATTCAGTTTTTGAAAACAAGTTTTTAAAACAGTCACAACTCAAAAGGAAAGGTAAACAATCTCAATCTCAATAAAACCAGAAATCCCAATCACTCTTAACAATCAAAAGACCAATCAGACAAGTCAAGAGAGGTGAATCAAATTTTTCCTAAGGTCTCCTATGAGAAAATAGTAGCATGCAAACAAATGTTTTAGAACAATTGTACACATCCTAAAGATAACCTAGCGAAGTACAGACCTCTAAAATCCACTCGGAATGTGGATAAGACTGGCGTGTGAATCCAAACCCTGCAGTTGCTCAAAGTGATGAGATAGAAACCCATGTGTTTGTGAATTTAATGTGATTGTGTAGTGTGTACACAATAGCAATCAACAGATTAGCGATGGAAAGCTCAATCAGGGTTTCAAATAGGTTTTTCTAGCGTCTCCTTTTGAATTTGATTCAAGTAATTAGAAATGTTTTCTATGTAGCTCGTCTTGCTTTTTAGTTCTTCCAAACAGAAGATGGTCTTGTTAAGTTTAAGTCAAAGGCAAGGATGGTAGGAGCTCAGAAAGGATAGAAATGCATACCTGACTAGAGTAATTCTACAGTATGTAATTTGACTTGAAATGAAATCTAGTAGGAAGAATGCAATCCTAAGTATGGATGCCTAGAGTATGCTACTGCTAGATAAGGGATGAGATATTTTTTTGTATTTTTGATTTTTTTATTTTTGAAATGCAACAAACAAAAACAAAAGAAAAAGAAATCGATACGGAAAACCACGATACGGAAAAATCGCATCAATGAGAGATGAGTAGAGGGATATAGAGAGAGTTCAGAGTGTCCAAGTTATTACAATAGTGTACAAGAACAGGCTATCACAACTTATGCGTAACACAAATATCCTATGAATATACCTAGGTGTAACCATCAACTAATCTAAGAAAGCAGGAAATGAAGCTACATCTGGAAAAACTCATCCGAGAAGTTGAGTCTGAAGCCAGCGAACCCACCAGGAAGAAGTCCACGTGGAAGAAGTCACTACTCCTACTCCTCAAGTGCTGCAAAAACAACAAATGATTAGTAAGACAATTATATACAAAACAAATCAAAGAATATAATGAATAAAAGAATCTATATACAACAAAGAATATGAATGAAAGAATAGTTATATACAAAGAAAAACAAAAATATGTACAAATAAAGAACAAAAGAACATTTTTAGCAAATAAAGAGTTGCCTCCCCAGCAACGATGCCAAAAATATGTTCCACAACTCGTCAACAATCATAAAAAAGCACTATTGTCGTGTCTTTTTCCCCAGCAATGGCACCAAAAATATGATCGTCGACGACCGGTTCATACTAAAAAGAGGTTTTAAATGTCATTTTTGTAGTATATGTCATAAATGCAAATCTATGTTGCGTCAATTATATTTATTTACTTAATTTTTACTTATCTATTCTAGGTCATTCCCTGGGAGGTAGTTATTGATACACATCACTCTCTTAGTCAAAAAATATTCTTTTATTCCAAAAATGTTAATTTTATTTATAAAAATGAATGAAAGAATCAAATAATTGCATTAATTGGTTAATTATGTACAAAAGAATGATTTAAAACACATTGCAATGCTCAAAAACAAATGTACACAAACAAGCATCAAAAACTATATATAATTACTTTATATTGATTATTTATAACTAATATAGTTAATACGTAAGTATAGGTACAAAAATAGTTAGTAATATCTACTATACTAAATCATAATAATATACTAATGTCTTTAGTAACATATACAATATATATAGTAACATATATAAGCGTCGCTAAAACCTTAGTAAAATTATATACATAACATAAGGTAAAATATTATTTATACTAACATATAATCCTATGTACAGTGACATACATAAATGTCAGTATACCCTTAGTAACATATCTACACTACATAAGGCAAAAACTACTTATACTAACATACATATATATATACAATGACAGGTGAATCTATCACTAAAGCTTTAAGTGTTATATATATACATAAGAGCTCAAACAACTTACACTACACATACTACATGTTCATACTATACCATTATAGCATACTTATTTGTTTACATTATATTACATTATTTATGTACATATATATTATATACTATATACTTATATATATACATATATATATATATAGGCATATACACACAGACAAACACAACTCATGCACAGGCACACACAACTCACACTATACACACATAAGCACAAGGGGGTGAGCTCAATACTTATTCGCTACAGCCACTCAACACTTGGCTAATTCAGAGCTCACTCTCTCTTCACACTGGTCCGGTTCAACTTCAACAAAAAAATTGGGTTTAATGGGGGGGTGGCCTTTTCGAGGGATACGCAGCACCCATTTCTGCATGGGACCAGACCTCTACTAGGGCCACCCTAGTTCTTAATTACATGCATTATTTTTGACTTAAGCTCATTAATGGGCCTACACAGGCCCATGAACATTGCATGGCCCTAGCCCATGCACCGCACAGTATCATGTATCACATGCTCATGTCAGATCGAGAGAGAGAGGCATGGGTATGTGAGAGCGCTTGGTGTCATGACGACTGAAGGGGCCAAAGCAGAAAAGCAATATAAGATGTTGTAGCAGCTCCTACGCTACCGATGTGGCACAAAATAAGTGCTCAATTGAGCACTGCAGCTGCACGTCGAGTTGTTCTGATTGGTAACTTCGGCCCTCGATTTGAGGGCCATAATTTAATCTAAATTAAAATTAAATTATAGGATTGTAAATCACTTATATAGGGCTACATAATTATATAATTACTTTACCAAAATAAGTTAGTTTGTTATGCAATAAAATTAGCTAAATTTTACTGATTTTACAAATTAAATTTGAGTTTAATTCATTAATTAAAGTATTAATTAGTTAATTAATCATCAAATTGACTTAATATAGAGTTAGTATACATAATAAGTTATTTATTACAAATTTTTATTATATTTTAAAAACTTTATTTTAATTTATATACAATTAAATGTTGGTTTAAGATAGTTTTACATATAAATAAACTATAATTACTATAATACAATATAAATACAGTTTAAACTAGTTGAAAATACTTAATATAATATATTACAACTACAATATAATTTATCTCAATATTAACATAAATTACTAATTTATTTTATTTTAAGTTAATAAATTATCAAGTTAACTTAATAACTTAATTATTTTATGTAAATATATAATTAAATGCAATTACAGGCATTATAATATTTGTAATATATATATAAATACATATGCACAGTATTAGATACAGAGATGTACATCTAAATAGGTTTATATAATTACTTACTTATTATACATTTAAGTTATATAAATTAATATCTAATTATATAATACATTTATATATACAATAAGTTATTCTAAATACTTAATTTAATACATAGAATACATATACAAGTTATTTATATACATTATATATATATTATACAATATTTTCATGTAGCTTAGATTAAATATATATATACAAGTATATACATAGTATATATGGTTTTTTTTGGGAGTTTTGGGTATTTTCTAATCTTTATGGGTTTATATATATAGTAGAGATATGGGATGAGAGAGAAAGAGTGACATGAGAGAGAGAAAGTTATTTTTCAAGTTAAGTTCTTTTAATAAATTTCAAGATACACTGAACCATTGGCTGGTATGTTCTACCAAGCTGAAGGTTTAGAATACCTTAAAACTTGATCTATATTTAGAAATAAACCTAAACTTATTCAGGACACTTTTACTTTATTTTCTGAAATTTTTTAATTATTTTTATTTATATACAAAGTTAACTAAATTTAGGCCTTGAAAGGTGTTAAAAGTGGAACCTAAGGCTTTAAAAGAGGTTTCAAGGGCTGGAAAAATAGTACAAGCATTCAACAGTGTCCAGCACAAAACGTTACACATAGATGAGCAATTAAACCAAGTTTTATCTCAAATTTCACTAAAATTCAGATTTGGACAGTTAATTCAATTCAAACAGCTGACAAAAGACTTTAAATCTAAATTACAAGCCATTCTAATGGGATTCCAATCAATTTAAAGTACATGAATTCTTGTCCTCAATAATTTCTAACACTACATAATAGGTTAGCTCCATTCAACTTCACATCCTAGTTGAAACTCCAAGTTCATACCAGCCAACTCAGCCCAGCCAGTGGCAGTAGCTGCTGCTGCAGCTACTAGATCAGTTGCTGAAATTTTAGTGGTTGTCCAATAGCACCAATTGCTACTCAATAATCAGCAGCAATAGCTACTATTGCTGTTCAGTTGGATAGCAGAACACTCGAGCAAGGAGGGAGCTGATGGGCATGTACTCGAGCTAGGTAGGGACTTAAGTAGGTAGGGGAGTTATTGTGGTCACCGTGAAGGTGCGATCACACACCTAGGGCATAGGTGGTGGGGATGAAGAGAGAGAGAGAGGCTCGTGAAGTTTCATTCCAAATCGCAGCCGTTGGATGGCATCTGGGGAAAAGGTGACTGCACGCGAAGCTTCGATTTGAGCTTGGCCATCAGATCAAGAGTGAAGGATGAACGGTCATGATTGAGCGAGTTCTTCGCAGCTACAATACACTTGCGGCTGCAGCTCTAATGGTGAACTTACGCTGAGCCCCTTATAAGAGAAGGGGTAGAACAGTAGCATAGAAGCCCCTAAGTTGCAAGAAAGCAAATTAGAGCAGTCCCTAGGATTTGAGAAGAGGTCCTTACAACTTACAAAATGATCCTTATAACTTTTTATATGAATGATATTTATGTAAACAAAGGACCTAAATGTAAAACTACTAATGCAAGGTCCTAATGATGTCCAAATGCAACCAAGTTTTTCATGAAGCATAAATGAACATTATGGAAGTTAATTTTACTTTTGATTTGAACTTTTGGACTCCAATATATATTCAATTTGGAATTGGATCATCATTTTGCATTAATGAATAGAATATCTCACTTTTTTTTAGACTAAAAAGAAAGCTATCGTGTTACGATAGCGACTCGGAGGGCATTTTATTCAATACAATAGAAGAAAAATAGGGAGAATTACAAATTGGATCCCCATCTATGTACGAGGGACCGGCACTCATTTATAATTTACACACAGCATACTGGTCTCTCCTGAAATAATCTCTCATTTCTCGCCCTCCACACACACCACATGGTCACTGCCATGCGTAGTTGTGGTCTTCCCAATGTTGCAAACCTCTGCGATAAGGACTCCCATGATGGTAGTGGCTCCTGTCAAGTTTTTCTCCATATCATATCGGTAACCAAGCATGAAGAGAAAATGTGAGATAAACTATAAGTGTGCAGTCCACAAAGGTGACATTCGTGTAGTGTTGCCCCCATTCTTTTATGTGTAAGATCTCCAGTGATCTGACCTTCCCTCTTGCACAACCATAAAAAGATTTGCACTTTGAGTGGGATCTTCAATAACCATAGTTTCTTACCAACATGATCACTCCCCATACTGCTGCTGGCCATGATTATTTTTCCATAGGTACATTGGGTTGTATAGATAGCATCCCATACAAATGTATCCTCCACGTCAAGTCTTGGTCTGAAATTCTGCAAGTCTAAAATCAAATTTTGCCTTTCCTCCCACAAGCGAGTACCCTCCCTGCAGGTTTGAGGTTCATTCATGCTCTAGCACCCACTTGTCTCAGACCAAATGCTACTGACCGGAGCTTCTTTATCAACTGCAGCCGAGTACACCCTTGGATATGATTCTTTCAAGATGCCCAACGGTAACCAGCGTTCTTTCCAAAAACTGAACTCACTACCATCTCCAAGCACCAGCTGCACCAAATGCCAATTGTTCTTGATAGCTTCAGTAGCCAATCGCCACAATGGGGATGGTTTGAGGGGGTATAACCTCTTTAACACACTATTAGAGCGGCCATAGCAATCTTTAACAAGTTTAGTCCATAGCTTTTTCTCTCCATTAAGAATCTTGATCACCCATTTAATCAAAAAGGCCTCGCTGAATTCTTTAAGAGCTTTGATCCCCAATCCGCCCTCTTCCTTGGGCCAACATATGTGCTCCCATTTCAGGGGCTACATGAACCTCCCCTCATGTCGAGCCCCCTTCTAAAAGAATTTCTTACTCATCACGTCCACAAGTTTCCAAATAGACTTCAGAGCTCTGAAGAGGGAAAAATAGAAAATCGGGATAGAAGTAATAACCGAGTTTAATAGAATAAGTCTTCCCCCTTTAGATAGGAATTTGCTACTCCATCCTTCCAACTTAATAGAAATCTTGTCAAAGAGTATGTTCCAGTCACTTTTTTTTAGTTTTGAGCACCTTAACGGCAATCCCAGGTATCTAATTGGCAGATTTGAGCGAGAGGTTCCCAACATAGAAGAGAGTGCTTCTTGGTCCTATTCATTAAGGCCAAAGCAAATCAAAGTGGACTTCTCCCTATTCAATTTCAGACCAGACATGTCCCCGAAGATCTTAACCATGTGGCCTAGAGCATGAGCTACAGTAGTTGTCCCCTCCACAAAGAAGATTGTGTCATCAGCAAATTGTAAAATAGGGGCCATAGCTCTCCTATTGGATAAGGAATATCCTCTTATAACACCAGCTTCTGAAAGTTTGCAAGCATATCTAGCAAGACCATCTACTGCAAGATTAAAAACCAAAGGGGCTAATCGACAACCTTGCCTAACACTGCACTGAGGTTGAATCCAAGCTCCACAAGGTTTCCCATTGATCAGTGGAGAGAAGGAGGTGGTTGTAGTGCACCACTTCATCAACTAGATCCAGAGTGGAGGGAAACCTCTTCTTTTAAAAGCCTCCCTGAGGTAAGGCCATGAGATAGAGTCATAAACCTTCCGGAAATCCACTTTCCACATAAAGGCTTTACACTTCCTTCTATGCCAACCACACACCATTTCTTGAGCCATTATAAATGATTCCAAAAGTGATCTGCTAGGCAAAAAGGCTGATTGAACAGGGTGGATCAAGTCCTGCAGAACTATCCTCAGTTTGTTGGCCAATATCTTGCTCACCACCAAGTAGATGGAATTTGATAAGGTGATCGGTCTGAAATCAGAAAATTTTTCTACCCCCTCTATCTTTGGCAGCAAGAATAGAAAATATCTATTTTTCTTGCCAAAACCAGAGTTGCCCCTCTCAAACTCTCTAATAACATCCATCACCTCATTGCTAATCACACTCCACATTTCCTTATAGAAGAAGACTTGAAAGCCATCCGGTCCAGGGGAGCCCTCATTGTTTAAATATCTTATGGCATCTACAGTTTCCTTCTCAGTGATAGTAGCCATCAGTTTGGAAGCCTGATCTTCTGAAATTCTAGGAGCATCACACGTAGCCATCCTCCAACTCCCACTCTTTGCTGCCCGTGAAGAATCCCTATAGTATTTGACTACCCCTGCTCTAATCTCTTGCATAGAAGACAATCTTTGGCCATCTTTGAGTATGGATGAAATTATGTTTACCCATCTATGAGAGCTGGCCACAAGATGGAAGAATTTTGTGTTGGCATCACTTTCCTTAAGCCAAAGCTGTCTAGACCGTTCCCTCTAGTCCATCTCCTGTTTCAAGTCCTCCTCCACCACCACATCTTGCCACACTCTTCTAGCTTCAAGGTCATCATCAAATAGGGGACCTGCTGCATCCTTAGAGTCCAAGATCTGGATTCCATTTAGGGCCTCAATACGCCTTTGCTATCTAAGAGCAGACATTGCAACTCCATATTCTTTCAATACAATGCACAAGGTAGATAGCTTAGAGGCAAGCATGACAGTGGCTAAACCCTCCACCTGTTTGGTCCTCCACCACGACTCAATCATCTCATGGAACCTTGGTTCTCTCAACCATGATCTTCTAAGCTTGAAGTAAGAGCTTGAGTGAACCTGTTCCCCACTGTCCCAGACCAAAGGCGTGCGGTCTGAGAAGGGGCGTTCAAGCCTAGTGATGATAAAGAGCTGGAACATGTCGAGGAGAGTAGCATTCCTAAAAAATCTATCAATCTTTGACATAAGGCCATTGCCATTTCTCCATGTAAACTCAACTTTTGAGGATGGGTATTCGTTCAAACCAAGAGTTTGGACCACCAGCTGGAATCCAAGAGAGGCACTGTCCATTGCACCATTCGGCCTATCATTCCTTGTCAGTACACAATTGAAATCCCCACCCACTAACCAGGAACCCCCTTACACGAGCTCTGCGATTACTGTCCAATCTTCCCAAAGTTCATGTCTCATCGAAGTGACACACGGTCCATAAACACTAGTAATATAAATGACACCTTGCCCCTGACATCTTTGGAACTTGCAAGTCACCAGATGCCGAGTGATTAGCCCATATTTGTGGGCTATTTAAGTATTTAAGTGCCTAGACATTAAGTTAATTTTAACATTTAGATAGCATACATTAGGATGTAAACAATTTAATTCATATTTTTTGCTTAGTTGCATAATTCATGTGTGGCATTCATATCTAAATGCATTTAGCTTTAACCTAGAATTGCATGCATTTGATTAGTTAACTAATTAGATGCATTACATACATTGTTTTAATTAACATAGAAGTTAAGGAGTTATGTATAAATAATCTTAATTATTTTATTCTTATTATTATTCGCTTTGGTAGGTAATCGCTCTATCTCCGCCTCCTCCTCCTACGCTCATTGATTTTTAACAGCTGCCAGCATTCACGAGGATCTGCTCCCGCCTCTTGTGATTTCAAATGAAGTGGCTATAGCTACAAGAGGGTGGAGGAGACGACGGTGCTTGGCAGGCCACCACCCTGATTCATCACTGTGTAGAGAGTGCACCACTCTCGTCCGCTCCACCGCCACTGGCCTCAACCATGGCGACGAGCCTCCACCACCGTGGGCGTGTGGCATGACAGGCCACACCGCCATCTCGAGCTCGTTTGCATTACTGTGAGCACCTCAGCATGCACCACCTCACCGCCATCACTAGCAACCACCGGACTCAAGCACCATTAGCCATTCACGCAAGTTAAGATGTCCGAGAATTTTCTCGGATGACTGAAGTCCCAACTCAATGCACTATTCATCTTCTTCCCCCCATCTTCTCTTCTTCCTTTGTTTTTCATCACCAAAAGCAAACCCAACACCAACTCCATCAGCAACCACGTCCAACGCCATGCCATCTCCATGCACGCCACGTGTGGCCGTCCGCATGCACAAGCACAAGCACCAGCAGCGCCCCACTTCCCTCCTTCTCGCCTGCGCCAACCCCCCGTACTCGGCCAGATCTCGTGCACCTCTCGGCCCGCACAACCGACGCATGCCGCCGCCACTTCCAGCGTTGGCATTCCCAGCGTGCAGCACTACTCTATTCGCCTACATATGCCACCAGCTCCTCGCGCGTGTCCTCGTGCATGCCCTCGCAGCATGACCAGTGCTTATGTTCTCTCAGCCAGCAGCCACCTCATCCCACCTCCGCGCACAGCTCCTGCCCACGCCTAACCGTGCTCCACACCCAGCAAGAATGCCATGTTCATCACCTCCTTTGCCAGCTGTTACAATGATTTGTCAGGATTTTTAGATGAGTATAAGTCAGTCGTGTTGTAGTATAGATGACCAAGCGTTAATAACAAATAAGAATTTATTACTCGAAAACCAAAGTATCCAGGGTCGAACACATGGAGCAACTGGAATTTATTCACTAATCTCAATAATGTAATTGAACACTTAGAGTTAATCAAAACCTAATTCAGAGTATAAATGCAGGAGTTTAGGAATTAAAATTATAGCAAAAATAAAAGAGTAGGACGTCTGATTCTATGATTAGATGTCTTAAATGATGGCCCTTCTTTCTTTCTCTCTGGCTTTCCTCAGCTCCACTTTTGACTTTAGTCGTCTGTAGCTCTTCTTCCTTCTTAGCTTTGGCTTTCTTCCTCTTGCACAGTGCCTTCCTCCTTCTTCTTCAACCGCACAGTGCCCTTCTCCTTCTTCTGCGGTCTTCTACTTTCTTCTTTAGTCGCACCTCTACTACAGTGCTACTCCTTCCCTTGGCTTCTGCCTTTCTTCTTCTTACATTTCCTTCTTTGGTGTCTGCCTTGATTGCCATTAACCTTAGCTCTCCTCTGACTTTCTCTTCTCTTTGGCCTTCCTTCCTCTTCCTTTCTGTGGCTAAGTGTCTTATAGCTTCACCTCAGCTACACCTTCCTCTTCCTTCTTCTTTTTCCTTAGCTTCCCTACTGCGCCTCTTCCTTCCTTAGCTCCTCCTCCTTTCCTGCACAACACCACGTAACAAAACCTACCCTACCCTCCCCACATCTCTCTCTTTCTATTTCTCTCTTCGGTACGCTCTCCCAGAGTTGGGAAATCAGGTTGGGTATCGCGCGCCTGGGTCCAGGTGCACCGGTGTGGGTATGGTGTGCGAGGAGTGCTATGTTTAGGTAAATAGGTCAGGTGCCAGATCTGCAGGGGCAGGTCGCGGACGAGGCATGAGGGCGAGGGACCTCACCCTTGTGTGACTTGAGGTAACTAGTGCAAAACACAAATTCAATTTAAGTGTTGCCACTCACCTTTGAGTTCATGAGGTTGGACTAAATGTCCCACCTGTTTCTTCGCTCACGCTCGCAAGGTGTCTTCTTCGATTACTGCTGCTAGGTTGATTGCCAAGCCAATTGCCTGGCTGTGTGAGTTCACACACTCATCCCACTTCTCCTGGGAATTTAATGCCTAGAGAGCGTGGCCTGGAGAGGAGCTTGCGACCTTCTTGCTCCAGCATCAATGGTGGAAGGGGGTCGACCTGTATTTCACTCAATACGGTCTGTCGACCTCATTAAACACCTGAGGAGCTTAGCTGTGACTTGGCAAAGGTGAGACGATGATGGGTCAGCCCAGATAGGTTGTTAATATGATATTTTTATCGTTGAAATGTGTATAGTGGTTAACCTAATTCAGACCTAACCATCTCTTTACAAAATTTTTAACCTGGCCTAATTGTTTTTATCTTGTCACTTTTAGGCCCAGGGTCGAACTCAGGGAAGTGGGGTTCAAGTCGAATTTCTACGTTTTCCTTAAAACGCGTCTCTTCCGTTCGTTTATTCTGTTTTTTTGGTATTTTTCTTATTTAGGTTTTTTTTCTGGTAATCCTTGTTCTTGAGGCACACCCTCAAAATTGTGTCCTTGGCTTTTAGCCAAAGCAGAGTTTCAAAACACGTCTTGCTACTTGCAAGACGGGGGTACCTGCAAATCAAAGATTATCTTTTCACTTTTATACCTTTTTTTTATCTTTTTACTAAGAAGGAAGCTAACAGATAGAAAGTAAATATAGTAGCTATAGATATATATTTATATGTAGTATATATATAAAGGGGTGGGGGCGGAGGTGACGATGGAGTGTAGTACTATGTCGAGTCAGTCGACGTCTAGAGAGACACAACCAACACGACTAGGTGCCGCGTGGAGTGTGGATGGAGGATGGATGATGTATGGGACCACGCTTTTTTTGTACGCGTGTATCAGGGAATATCAGCAACTGGTGCAGATATCCCCGCGATACAGCGTATAATAAATAACATGAAAGTATATGTACATATGTATGTATATAAGTAAATATATCTATATATAGATATAAATGTATAGCTATATATGTATAGATATATATATATATAGATATATATGTGTATATATATGTATATAAGTATATATATATATTACTATATATATGTATATATATATATATATATATGTATATAAGTATATATGTATCTAGATATATATATATATGTGTGTATATATATAAGTATATAGATATGTATATATATATATGTATATAAGTATATATGTATATATATATAAGTATATGTATAAGTATATAGATATATATATACGTGTATATATATATATATAGAGATATATTATATATATATGTATGTATACATAACTATATAGATATACTATGTATATAAGTATATATATATAATAGATATATGTATGTATATATATATATATATGTATGTATATATATGTTACTATATATAACTATACGTATAGTGTAAGTGTGTGTGTGGGTGTGTGTGTGTGTCGGTGAAGATGTGTGTGTGTTGGTGTAGTGTGTGTCTGTGAGTGAGTGAAAAAGAGAGAGAGAGAGAGAGAGAGAACGGAGAGAGAGCGGGAGCGGGCGGAGAGATCGGCAGAGAGAGAGAGCGGGCGAAGGAGTGATCGCGGACGTGCGAACGATGGGAGCAGGGAGTCTGCAGTCGGTCGCGGAGGGTTGCAGAGGTTGGCAGGGGGCGGCGAGAGGGCCTGGCCGGCCGCTGCAGTGCGCGCAGCGGCCGGTCGCGGGTGGAATGGCAGAGGCGACAGAGCAGAGGCGGAGGCGGGGAACGGGCCTGCAGGCGCGCGCGAAGACGACGGGCAGGCGAAGGCGCGGAGGAGCGAGCGTGGAGGAGGTTCTGCAGTGGTCGCGGAGGGTCGCGGGGGTCGGCACGAGGCCGTAGCCGGCCGCTGCAGTGCGCGCGGCGGCCGGTCGCGGGTGGAATTGCGGGGTGGACAGAACGGAGACGGAGGCGGGGAACGGGCCTGCAGGCGCGCGCGGAGGGTTGCGCGCCTGCGGGGAAGGTCGCGGAGGAGGCGGGGGGTGCTGCTGCTGCTGTTGCCGCGGTTTAGCTGCTGCTGCTGCTGCTTCAAGCTTCGGACCTTGAAGCGGCAGCAATGGCATGGAGATGAAACCGAAAAGAAAAGAAGACACCACGCCCACCTGCTCGTTGAAGAGCTGGGCGGTGGTGTTCCCACTGTAGTGGTGAGCACCACAGTGGGTTCTCCTGCTCGCCGGGTGCCTCCTCGACGGAGGGCCGACGTATGGGAGGGGAGAACGGTGGAGAGGAAGGTGGTGGACTGCAGGGTGGCGTTTTGCAGCAGCTCGCCCCTCTTTTTCCGTCGCGAGGAAGAGCTGCGGCTTTATAGAGGAGGAGAGCATGGCGTGGAGCATGCGGGGAATGGGGGAGAATGGCAGCTGCAGGGAGAGGTGCGGGAAGGACAGCAGGGAGAGGCGTTGCATGCAGCATGGAGTGGACGAAATTCAGCCGCGGGAAGTAGAAAAACCGCGGGAAGAAGAAAGAAAGATGAAAATAAAATATGGAGAGGGGACTTTTGCAAAGAGACACTTGAAGAAAAAATTAAAAATGCAAGTCATTTATTCCATTCTCTTCTCCTCTCAATTAAAAACATTCATGCAAGCGTTTTTACAAATGCAACTACAAGATTATAATATACATAGTTAATGCTAGAAAATAGCACAAGAAGGCGTTATTATAGTCGTGTTTTGAGGTGCAAACATATGCCCCCATGCCTATCTTTTGCTAGTCCCTAGCAAAATAGTATTTAGAAATAATCTTAAGCTGAAGATTTTCTTCTGAGGTGATATAGGTGTGTTTTTTATCGAATATTGTGAGAACCAATTGTAAAAAATACTACCAGTACTTTAAGTTTCACATGAGATAGATCATCTCTCAACTAACCAGGACTCTTGATATTTAAACCTTAAGTACGATTTCCAGGACCCAGGAGGTTTTTGCCGTACTCGAGAGCTCAAGAGGTTATGGTTTGTGCATAGTGAAGGATCAAGACTGACCAGATGAATCTTAAGACTCACTCCCAGGGTTTCACGAATTTTTAAGTACAGGTTGGTCCCAGTTTCAGCTCATGTCTTCGAATTGACCCTTAAGATGATGACGGAAAACTCAACTCCCCCTTCTCTCTTTTTTTTTTTTTTTTTTTTTTTTTTTTTTTTTGGCTCACCGAAAAACAAATTATACAGACATTTATGAGATATATTAACTCTTTTGCAACATCTTTTTTTTTTTTTTTGTGAAACATATGTAAGTATATCTCTTACAACACATTTTGAAAGAGCACACTTTTTTTTTTTTTTGGTGGGAGCGTTTCTTTTTGGTGGAAAGAGTCACTCCTAAACACAAGACTAAAGCCTGGGATAAAAAGTCTACCTGCACGCACAGGTAAGGACTCCACCTTTCCTAATGAACGCTAGGGTTGGATCTTATGTTCACCTGGTCTTTCCTGATATGTGTAGTGTGAACCAAGTTTACTTAAGCTCTCAAGAAAAAGCAAACCAACGAATCCTGTACTGGTGTCTCAGGTACAAGAAACGTTCTTAGTTAGGAGAGATTTTGATCTATTTCGTCAATGCTTTAAGTGAATTAAGCCGAGCCTGAGCGAATCAAGCTTTTGTGGCCTGGAAAGTCTTCAAAACAGAGGTTGAATTTCCATAAAAACTTATTGTATTTTTTTGTTTCAGCTTTTAGATCATTACTAAACACCATTTATTACTAATATATATATATATATATTTTTTTTTTCTTTTCTTTTTTCTTTTTCTTGCATATTTATAAATAGGTGGTAATTGTCTGATACCATAAAATACCCGGATCCTATGGATGCCTATCCACCCCCCCATGCCAAACAATGCTATGTCCTCATATGCATGCAGGGAAAGGCAGAGAACGGACGATAGATCGGGTAACAGGAGCTGAGGTTCAGGGTATAAATCAGGGTGGAAGGGTGGGTGGATGGTGGGTGGTGAAGAGAAAAGCGAAGTAATCGCGATAGAGGCGTGAAAAGTAATGGTGGATGGTGAGAGATTTGGCATTTTCTGGGACGAGAGTGTCCCAGGCGGATCAGAAAACAGATCAGGAAGAGGAAGTTGGCCTTTAGATTGGCCAAGAAGGGGGGCTTTTTGGATAGATGGATCCAAAAGGGAATAGCCCCGGTGAGTAAGATGTGGGCTCAAGGTCCCAGTGTGGATTTGCAAATCCGCCTGATTTAGCGGGAAAGAAAAGGCAATCCGGTCTTCCATAGTGTGGACCGGCGGTGAGCAGCCCGGCAATGACTCAGACCACGAGGTATGGGAAGCGGAGAAAACCTCGTCAGAAGTCTGGTTAGGAGAAGGTACAGGAATAGGGAGGGATTGGGGAACGTCACAGTTTGTGTTGGTAAAGTAGTCGTCAGGTAATTCGCAGCAGTCTGAATCGGCTCCAATTAGTTCGATACACGTACTGACAGTCACGTCCTCGTCAGACGTGTCATCCTTGATGTGATCACTATCATCATAAGAGTGCGGTGCTGCAACGGGATTAACCTGAAATCCCGGAGGTATACTCGGAGCTTGCAGAATTTGATGAACCTGTTCCTGAGAAGGTTGTACCTGTGGTTGCGGACCACAGGGTACAAAGTTTTGCGGGTTTGGAACAGGTTGGGCGGGAAAGGTGCCCTGAGATCGAGTCGCCATGCTTAGTTGACTGATCTCAACATTCTGCTGCGCCAAATGCTGAAGAGAGGTCATGTTTTCTTTATGGCGCTTTGACATTTCCGTCATCATTCGCATCAATTTATCAAGAGGTTTTGATGCGTGTTTGGTTTTCTGTACACAAGGGCCTGATGGCAGATTTGCCATAGGATTAGACTGGGCCCTTGGGATGACGGGTGCGGACGATCGCATTGGTCCACCAGCGGGGTTTCGACGCTGCGGGTTGTTGGACCATGCAAAATTGGGATGATTGTGCCACCCTGGGTTATACGTGGCAGAAAATGGGTTATTCCCCAAGGTGCAAGCATCTTCTATGCCAGAAGACGTGTCCGCATATGTGTCCGGGTACACGGAGGCTTGGTCCTCCATGTTGAAATACTGGCTCGCAGAAGCCAGTTCCACATGACTTACCGAGTCGCTTGGCGCGACACTCAATAAGGAAGGTCTTGCAGGGTTTCTCGGGATAAGCCTGGTGTTGAAAGAATTGAAATTGTGACGAAGTGGTGAGGCGGGGGTGTGTGCCATGTTTGTGGAGGAGGAGGATGATTAGGCTCTTTTTCTAGATTTATCAGTCAATACAAGCAATTCAGGGTTTTGTGACCTCCTCCCAAACATGCACTATCGGAGGAAGAGTTGAGGAGATGAGTAGGGAAAAGAGATGAGAGAAATGACGCCGCAAAGGTACACTTGATTACAAATCAATACAATCAAGTTCCTAACCTCGACAGTGTGCCCTTAGACCTAAAGATCTAAGTTACCTACTATCACGAACTACGGAACCGAATGCGAGCACCGCGGAACCACCGGGCCAGATTGAAAGGCCATTTGCCCCAGTCTTAGACACCCGATAGCACGCGGGAACTCTCACCAGCACGTAGCCGCTACACGTAGGTAGTTAGACCTCCAATCCTTAAAAAGGGTCAAGTTACTACCAATTTCAATTAGAGGCTTAGGGTCAAGTGCTTTTGGAATGTGAAGGGCGTTGTTTACGGGTAATGCCCAAGTGATTGATTTTAAGAGTGTGTAAGAACAAGCATGCAACGGGGAAATCTCCCCGAATTGAAGTTTTAATTGGTGAATGGTTTTTAGAGTTCAACCTTAAGTAGTATGAATTTTAGGATTTTGCTGAATTACCAATTCAACCAATCTCCTGGTTTTGCAAGAATACAGGTTTTCCTTCTAAAACCCAAGAAACCCTTCTTCAATTATCAGTTAGTTAATGCATGCTAAAATGCAATGGGCTACCCTAAATGGAGATTTCTAAGTGTGGATGCACGAATCAGTTTTATATCAATGTGACAGGGAGCCAAAGCACTTCAATTCAAGTGCTCCCAATCACCAGAAATGATTTCCACACACAAGGCTTCAACCAAAAGATAAAGAAAATAAAATTGTTGGGGTTGAAGTATTCAGGATCGAATCACAGGCAAATTTGAAAAGTCGTGGTGGGGTTGGAATCAACTCAATTCCAGTCTCCCCACCAAAAATGTGATCCTGAATTAAAGATAAGTGAGGCAAAAGAGGGATACAAGCAATCTTTTTCTTTGCCTCAAAGAATACTTCCCACGGCGAAAAATCTAAGAATCAAGATTCTCGGATTTTCGCTATGCGAAGTAAGGCGGGAAATCCCGAGGCAGTGGGAGTGAAGACAACCAATCAATTAAGTGAATTTTAATCCACTTGCCCTCAAGAAATCCCAAGAAGTTTTTCTACTTTTTAGTTTTAAATAATTTTTTTTTTTTTATTGTGGTGGCAAGTTAACCCTAATTTGATGAGAAAAGAAAATCTACTTGTTCGGCAACGTGTGCGAAGCTCCAATGCGATGTCGGCGTCTTCACGCTCTCGTTCCCGCCTTGGATCTGCTCACGTCCTCGACTTCGTCAGCCTTCTTCTCCTTCCACCAGGTTCACCTGCACACCAAAAACAACAATACCCGTGAAGAGAGAAGAGACAAATTTAAAGGAATTGGATAGAAACTTACTCGAAAGCGCACCTCCCCGGCAACGGCGCCAGAAAAGTTATGATGGGTCAGCCCAGATAGGTTGTTAATATGATATTTTTATCGTTGAAATGTGTATAGTGGTTAACCTAATTCAGACCTAACCATCTCTTTACAAAATTTTTAACCTGGCCTAATTGATTTTATCTTGTCACTTTTAGGCCCAGGGTCGAACTCAGGGAAGTGGGGTTCAAGTCGAATTTCTACGTTTTCCTTAAAACGCGTCTCTTCCGTTCGTTTATTCTATTTTTTTGGTATTTTTCTTATTTAGGTTTTTTTTCTGGTAATCCTTGTTCTTGAGGCACACCCTCAAAATTGTGTCCTTGGCTTTTAGCCAAAGCAGAGTTTCAAAACACGTCTTGCTACTTGCAAGACGAGGTACCTGCAAATCAAAGATTATCTTTTCACTTTTATACCTTTTTTTTATCTTTTTACTAAGAAGGAAGCTAACAGATAGAAAGTAAATATAGTAGCTATAGATATATATTTATATGTAGTATATATATAAAGGGGTGGGGGTGGAGGTGACGATGGAGTGTAGTACTATGTCGAGTCGGTCGACGTCTAGAGAGACACAACCAACACGACTAGGTGCCGCGTGGAGTGTGGATGGAGGATGGATGATGTATGGGACCACGCTTTTTTTGTAAGCGTGTATCAGGGAATATCAGCAACTGGTGCAGATATCCCCGCGATACAGCGTATAATAAATAACATGAAAGTATATGTACATATGTATGTATATAAGTAAATATATCTATATATAGATATAAATGTATAGCTATATATGTATAGATATATATATATATAGATATATATGTGTATATATATGTATATAAGTATATATATATATTACTATATATATGTATATATATATATATATATATATGTATATAAGTATATATGTATCTAGATATATATATATATGTGTGTATATATATAAGTATATAGATATGTATATATATATATGTATATAAGTATATATGTATATATATATAAGTATATGTATAAGTATATAGATATATATATACGTGTATATATATATATATAGAGATATATTATATATATATGTATGTATACATAACTATATAGATATACTATGTATATAAGTATATATATATAATAGATATATGTATGTATATATATATATATATGTATGTATATATATGTTACTATATATAACTATACGTATAGTGTAAGTGTGTGTGTGGGTGTGTGTGTGTGTCGGTGAAGATGTGTGTGTGTTGGTGTAGTGTGTGTCTGTGAGTGAGTGAAAAAGAGAGAGAGAGAGAGAGAGAGAGAGAACGGAGAGAGAGCGGGAGCGGGCGGAGAGATCGGCAGAGAGAGAGAGCGGGCGAAGGAGTGATCGCGGACGCGCGAACGATGGGAGCGGGGAGTCTGCAGTCGGTCGCGGAGGGTTGCAGAGGTTGGCAGGGGGCGGCGAGAGGGCCTGGCCAGCCACTGCAGTGCGCGCAACGGCCGGTCGTGGGTGGAATGGCAGAGGCGACAGAGCAGAGGCGGAGGTGGGGAACGGGCCTGCAGGCGCGCGCGAAGACGACGGGCAGGCGAAGGCGCGGAGGAGCGAGCGTGGAGGAGGTTCTGCAGTGGTCGCGAAGGGTCGCGGGGGTCGGCGCGAGGCCGTAGCCGGCCGCTGCAGTGCGCGCGGTGGCCGGTCGCGGGTGGAATTGCGGGGTGGACAGAACGGAGACGGAGGCGGGGAACGGGCCTGCAGGCGCGCGCGGAGGGTTGCGCGCCTGCGGGGAAGGTCGCGGAGGAGGCGGGGGGTGCTGCTGCTGCTGCTGTTGCCGCGGTTTAGCTGCTGCTGCTGCTGCTTCAAGCTTCGGACCTTGAAGCGGCAGCAATGGCGTGGAGATGAAACCGAAAAGAAAAGAAGACACCACGCCCACCTGCTCGTTCAAGAGCTGGGCGGTGGTGTTCCCACTGTGGTGGTGAGCACCACAGTGGGTTCTCCTGCTCGCCGGGTGCCTCCTCGACGGAGGGCCGACGTATGGGAGGGGAGAACGGTGGAGAGGAAGGTGGTGGAAGGTAGGGTGGCGTTTTGCAGCAGCTCGCCCCTCTTTTTCCGTCGCGAGGAAGAGCTGCGGCTTTATAGAGGAGGAGAACATGGCGTGGAGCATGCGGGGAATGGGGGAGAATGGCAGCTGCAGGGAGAGGTGCGGGAAGGACAGCAGGGAGAGGCGTTGCATGCAGCATGGCGTGGACGAAATTCAGCCGCAGGAAGTAGAAAAACCGCGGGAAGAAGAAAGAAAGATGAAAATAAAATATGGAGAGGGGACTTTTGCAAAGAGACACTTGAAGAAAAAATTAAAAATGCAAGTCATTTATTCCATTCTCTTCTCCTCTCAATTAAAAACATGCATGCAAGCGTTTTTACAAATGCAACTACAGGATTATAATATACATAGTTAATGCTAGAAAATAGCACAAGAAGGCGTTATTATAGTCGTGTTTTGAGGTGCAAACAGACGATGAGTGGCAGGCCACGGGGCGACCAAGGCGTGCATGCTTAGGTCACCCTGTGGACATTCTTATGGGTAGGTTAGGGGGCATTTAGGGAGGCGTTGGTGGTCGATGGATGGGCGAAAGGTGATCAGTGGACTGTGGTAGAGGTAGTGAGGTATCTGGCGAGGCATGTGGAGGTGCGGAGTGGTGGAGGCACCACTCCAGTGGGCGGCCGGAGATGAAGAAGATGGCGGTGGACAGTGGCTACGAGGGGTCGAAAGGGAAAATAGAGAGAGGGGAATTTAAGAGGAGATAGAGGGGAGTAAGTCTAGCCTAACCAAGTGGACGAAGGAGGAGAGGTGGCTACTGGCTGTACCTGCTGTCACCGAAGAAGACGGTGTCCAGGGGAGGGAGAAAGACGACGAAGGGTCCAGAGGTGCGAGCGTGAGTGTTGCGTGACGCGAAGGAAGAATGTGAGGGCAACTCTGCCACTAGTAGTGTGGCAGAGCGACGGAAAAGAGGAGGGAGGCTCGTCGGAGCTCGCTGGATGTCCTGACCAGAGGAGAAGATGAAATTGGGGTGGATCTCTGGCAAAGTCTAGCTGAAGACATGCGACCAGGGTTGAGGATCATTTTATAGATGCTGGTAGGGGCTCTTGTGCTTGGAAGACAAGCTTCCAAGTGTGAGAGTCCTCACTGGAGTGGGAAATCCATGGGATACCCAAATCTCTCATGCATTCACATGAGAGATTGGGTATGAATCAGAGATTAGGACCATGCTCAGATGGAAGGGAATTCCTCAGAGAATCTCCCTTCCAAATCTAGAAGGAGATCTTTGATGAATCAGGAAGTACTCCCCCTCCATTCTTGTCCAGAGTAGGATTTCTCCCAATTAATGGTGGAGGGGCCTGCTTGTAAGAGTGGCAAGGAAGTTAGGGGAGTCTGCGCAAGGGTTTTCAAAAGATAGGGGTTAAAATGTAATTAGGGGTACTATTTTGCAAAGTAGGACAAGATGACCTCCCCTTAGATCCAAATTTTGGTACAAACCTAATTTAGACCTAAGGATCCAATGGTGAAGTTGGATTTTAGGTTTGACCACGTTTGACTAGACATTTTGCACAAAAACCCAAATTAGGTCAATTAATGAGCTAGGACCACAATCTAGGTCAAAATAGGTTCCAAAGGCCAAATTGACGGCTCTAAACCATAGTGGATATTTTTCATGAATTTTATAGAGTTTAGTTGATTTTTATCCTGACCATAACCTTGTTGAATTAAGCGGGTCTATTTTAGGATTACAGAATATCATTTAATTCTTGGATTGCGCAATAACCCATTTCTGAATGAACCAACCCACTTTTTATCTTATTCAGACCATTTGACATATGTTTTGCCTCTGAGAAATCCCATTTATGTACTGTAATGGTAAAATTGCAGTTTTAACCTTTGTTTCATGTTTTCTTCTTAGAACATTAATTCCTTGAGTTAGGCCCTTCTCTAGGTTATGTAGGAGCTCTTATTTTCTTCCTTAGGTCAAAATGAGCTAGTTAGGGCTCTTGATGAGTCTCTCATCATACCCCCATGCCTGGCTTTTGCTAGTCCCTTAGCAAAATTTCAAGGTTTTAACTTCTGTTCTAGACCTTGTGTTTCTGTCACCAACTATGATAAGTGCTTTTCTTTTTCTTTTGATTAGATCAGAATACCGACAATAGGCCTAGAGGTACTCAAGTACCAACCAAAATCTGGACCTAACCAGCTTAAGCCTCGATCCTCCACAAAGGTTTTTAAGGCCCATAGAAACTATCCTAGGGTTTGTTGGACTCGGCAGTTAAAGCACCCATGCTTGAGACATTTTTAGCCTATATTTAGTTTGCAATGCATTTTTGTAAGAGAGAAAGGCAGAGGGTTGATTTGTTTAGAGAGTTTTCTCTCTCTTTTCTTTTTATTTCTAGCTTCGGATTGGCTTCTCAACATTGTTTGTATAGAATTCCTCGTCCCCATCATCAATCCTCAAGGGTCCCTGCCAATCGATGCTTCGTGATAGCACCACCCATGGCAACCCCCAGAACCCTGGCTTTCAAGATTTCAAGATAATCCCTCCCATGGCATTCCATGGCTGAATCCAGACCCTGGCAATCGACATTTCGAGATAATGCCGCCCATGGTATCTGAACCAGGAGAGTGGTTATATGCCCCCGATAAGATATTTAAATATCCTAAGAGACAAGCACAGAGGAGACGATATGTTGTTATGCATCTTCAAGGGGAATTTCTAGCCTCTTTACGTCAGGAACTCATCCAAATCAACTTGTGTTGATCAGCCGCTCCTAATCTAGGCAACTTTTTCAGAGCATTAAAACACTTTTGCATGATTTTGATAGTTATGCGCACTTAACCAGACTATGTGTGGATTGGGGTGCTTAGGTTACTAAATCCCGCAAACCGAAGGTCAGTTAACGAGGTCGAATACTTCCTAAGCCTTAGACCTAATCCCTAAGCTTCACATTTTCCCCAACCTCTTGAGGATTATCCAGATCTTAGTGGGACATGAATTTTTAAGCTTAAGAGTCTAGCCCAGAAGGCCTAAGATCAACGTTCCTGCTAATCTCTTTTTGTGTCTCCTTAGCACTTTTCTTTCATTTTTCTCTTTTCTTGATGTGGTCTAGAACTTAGGTTAATTCCTTAATCTCTTGCTAATGACTATCTCTTTTTCTTTTTCATTTTGTGCTCCTTTTTGTCATTTTGCTCTTTTTCTCCTCCTTATGATTATGTGGCTCACAAAATTTCCTCCCTCCATTTCTTTTTCATAATTTTTCTTTTTTTTTGTGTTTTTGACATATGTGAAAATTTTTTATGAGAATCCTTCTGACTTTTTCTTGGTTCTGTATGTATGCACTTTACCACCCCCCCTTGACCAAGTTTTGCAATGTCCTCATTGTAAACGGAGGGTGTGAAATAGTGTTGAGGTTAGGGACTTAGAACAAGATACATCGGGTGGGTGAATGGGTCGGAAATGACTGATGTGGATGATTTCAAGCTCTGGTATGTGTACCAGAGGTGGGATCAACTATCTAAGGCTGAACTCATGGTGCAATGGATGTGCAGTACTGACAGATAATCAAATGGGTCTCTATTTTTGGAATGATGGGTTGCCTCTCGTTAAGCGCTAAATTCAATGCCTTCAGCCGAGCGGAACATGAGGTGGAGAGGGAGTGATCAACTCAGTGGAATTTTGTAAAACAAGCACCTTGATTAAGAGCCTGGTTGGTCCAACTAGGTGCTTGTTAAGATTAGTTGGCTGATGATGTAGCCCAAACCCAATCAGTCTGGTGGGTTGATAGGTGTAGATCAACAAATGCGAAACCCACCATATGCAATGAAGTTCTGATGGATGTGGAAATGAAAACTTGGATTTAGGCTGAGTCGAATCTACCTGGTCAGAGTAGGGTTCCGAAAAATAATCAGTGCATGGTGTGGAAACCCTACAGGGGTGATCAGAGAATGATGGATCATGTTTTTCAGTCTGATCGATACTCGATGCCTGGTATAGATGTGGAGTTGAATCATCTGTAAACGGCTCAGTGAGAGGTGAATCAGAATAGAAATTGAGTACAGTTGTGGGTTGGGGTAGAGAATGGGTTTGATCAGTTCTGTATGTATGGAAGAGGTGGCTTCAATGAGAATTATGTTGAGGGCTCTTCTAGGAAGGAATGACAGGTGGTCTCCTGTAGAGAGTTCTCATAGTAGCTTTCAAAATCAAAAGTGAATGCCTGGAGAGTGTTTATGGGATATTGGAAATTGGAGTCGAGAAAGGATTCGTATTCTGGGTCGTAATCACTCTCGGCGTTTGCTGGTTCTGATTCCTGAGGATCGAAAAGAAATGATTCCATGTTACTGGAACCTGAACTGAAATCAATGATCTCGGGACCCGAGACTTCAGAATCGGAGTTAGAGAATTAGTCATGTGAGCTGAGGTCATAGATTGCTTGTTATAATCAGGAAGCAAATTTTCTCCAATGTTATGGTCAGATTCGAAATCGTCAGAGAGTTTGCGAAAATCAAAATCTAAATGAGATTCAAGATCATGAGTTCCACTATAGAATAAATCATATGCTGTAGATTCAGCAACCTGACTGGTGTCTAGCCTAGATGTCAATTTTGAGCTTAAAAAGGTGTCCTTATCTGGTAGAGGCTCAGGTTCCAAGCTGGTAGGACATACCCAATTGAAACCCCACTTGTCCAACTCCTCAGTTTCTGTATCATAAATTGGCATGACTTCTGAAAAATCGATTGGTTTCTCCGAGGATGTTGGCGAGGGATATTCATCAAATAGAGGCCCAAAATCATATTCTTCATTGAAAAATTGATCTTCCGCATATGGGGCCTCGAAATCTTCCCAATAGGTTTCAAATCTAGATTCTGGGCTTAGAATGTGGGTTGAATCACTAGAATCTAGGTTCAAATAACCTTCGAGGGTCACCTTATCATAATAAGGGGCGGAATTTACACCCTCGAGAAGTTTAGTTCTAATCTCATGATTGCAGGAGTTTTGGAATTCTACGCCTAGTGATTCATGGTCTAGGGTTGGCTCAACATTGTGTTCTCCTGCAATTGGAACTTCCCATCCTTCTTCAATATTAGGCACATTGTACTCCATCTGGGTTGGGAATCCACAACTATTTTGTGCCTCAAACCCGAGATCAGATTGGTCCTCAATGTTGTCCCAAGATGGTTCATCCTCTGTTTGTGGCATATACAGGTATTTCTGGTTGATAACTTTTTTTAATAATCTCGTTATCTCTTCCCATTTTCCAAGATCATCTTGGTGTTGCTCCCAAAGTATAGGATTTGTCATTCATTGAAGGTATTCAAGATTGTGCAATTTTTCTATCTCAATGTATCCTGTGATGAGCATGTCTCGGGTTGATCCTTTTGTGGCTTCTGCTAATAGCACTTGGGCACAAGTTGTGATGAAGGTTGTGGTTGTTGGGACATCAACCTAAATGTTTTCTACTGGTGTTGAGGTTTTGTCTTCTTTTTCATAGAATTTCAGGGCATCCTCAATCATCCTATCCCTCATGGATCTCCGATATTTAGGTTTCTTGAATGGTAGTCCTAAGTGGTTTGGCTGCATATTTGGATCAGGTGGTGGAATCAAGATGTAGAATTGGAGTTATGAAGCGATTAAATTTGATAAAGAGTCCCACTGAAAATGTATGTGTGTGCTCTAAAGAGAAAAGATGAGGGACTGGAGATGTTTTTGACCCAATCAAGTCACCCAAAGACGTTTGGATGACTATGGACGTTCGGGGCAGATGATACCCCTGGATCAGACGGTCATCCACCTGAGAATTACCTAGGCAACCAGAGGGAGAGTCCCGCAAAGACCCTACACGGTAGAGCGTCCACACAGGTTACAGGGTTTCCCCCACCCGACCTCTCTTGTCACTGAGATTCCAAGCAGACCAGAATGGGGACCTTGACCTCTTAAGTCTATCACTTTTATTTCAAAGGTGCTTTAGGGTTTTCACTTGAACTTTTAGATGTTTTGATGTTGTGACCTAATTTGGAGGTTGGTTGACCCAAGGGGTCAACTTCACCTGACCTATCCTAAAGATGGCAGAATGATTCTAGGCTTGGGACGTAGAGACCACCCTAATTTCACTCCCCGTTTATTAGGTCCAAGATTTTAAGATTCAAGTGATTTTTAGAGCTCAATTTTTAGGGTTTGTCTTATTTAGATCTCTTCAATCAAGGGCTTAGGTAGCACACTGATGCGGGAGGGTTCATTTCCTTTTATACAGGCATGTGTGACTAGCACTCCAAAAACCGTACTGTTGAAACCCTAATTTAGTTCTATTTCCAATCCTCTTTTTCACAAAAGTTCTCTTTGGACTTAAAAAAAAATAAAAATAAGAAGTGTGTTGTCTGCAAAGATTAAGCGTGATATCTATTAGGCACAGGAATTTTGTGGGATAGGATATCTAAGAAATTGCTTCCACTTCAATAAGTTTTTTAAAAATTTTTGCAAAATCAGGAAACCTTTGCTTAAATATGGTAATTACTATAAAAAGAAGGCAATTGATTCCTATGTTGGTTTCTTCCTTTTGTCTTTCAAGGGTTAGGTGATGGATTTTAGAGAAGAGAGGTTGACTTGCACGGGAGATTTCTTCTCTCGAAACACCTAGCAAGATCATAATAAAATAAATAGGGCAACTTAGTGTTCAATATAGTCAAAAAGAATGTAGAGATTAGTGATAAATTACACATTGCTCCCCGGCAACGGCACCAAAATGTTACAACGCTTTGTCGGGCTTTTTAGATGAGTATAAGTCAGTCGCGTTGTAGTCTAGATGACCAAGCGTTGATAACAAATAAGAATTTATTACTCGAAAACCTAAGTATCCGAGGTCGAACACAGGAAGCAACTGGAATTTATTCACTAATCTCAATGATGTAATTGAACACTTAGAGTTACTCAAAACCTAATCCAGAGTATAAATGTAGGAGTTTAGGAATTAAAATTATAGCAAAAATAAAAGAGTAGGACATCTGATTCTATGATTAGACGTCTTAAATGATGGCCTTTCTTTCTTCTTTCTTTATCTCTGGCTTTCCTCAACTCCTCTTCTGACTTTGGCCGTCTGCAGCTCTTCTTCCTTCTTAGCTTTGGCTTTCTTCCTCTTGCACAGTCCCTTCCTCCTTCTTCTTCAGCCGCACAGTGCCCTTCTCCTTCTTCTGTGGTCTTCTTCTTTCTTCCTCAGCTGCACCTCTACTACAGTGCTGCTCCTTCCCTTGGCTCTTGCCTTTCTTCTTCTTCCTTTTCCTTCCTTGGCATCTACCTTGATTTCCTTCATCCTTAGCTTTCCTCTGACTTTCTCTTCTCTTTGGCCTTCCTTTCTCTTCCTTTCTATGGCTAAGTGTCTTATAGCTTCACCTCAACTACGCCTTCCTCTTCCTTCTTTTTCCTTAGCTTCCCTGCTGCACCTCTTCTTTCCTTAGCTCCTCTTCCTTTCCTGCACAACACCACGTAGCAAAACCTTCCCCCTACCCTCCCCATGTCTCTCTCTTTCTATTTCTCTCTTTGGTATGCTCTCCCAGAGCCGGGCAATCGGGTCGGGTATTGATGAGTCCATTTTAATTGACTAATATTATGCCTAAGTAGCTTTAATCATACCTTTTAGGTTTGTTAATAACTACATTAAGTTATAGAATGTTTTTATGCATCATGATTTAAGTTTACATCTATTTTATAGTATTCTATAACTTAGTATGTAATGATTTTATGTTCTTTTTATGTGCAGGAAGAATATTTGGCAAAAAAAAAAGGAGGGGAGGGTAAATTACCCTTTCAAACAACCGACAGCATTTCTTTTCCCCATTCTCCGGGCATCCTCAACAGCCGCCGGTCAGAAATAGCTAAGGGATTTGAAAATCCCTTAACTGACGCACGTAGGGAGAGAGGAGTTAAAAAGGAGGCGGAGAAAGGAGAGGAGGATCTTCATCTTCCCCCCTGCGGGGAACTGCTCCATCTTCTCCACCGTGGAGAGGGCGAACCTTGTGAACCACCGCGTGCACTATGCACCAAGCACCCCATCCTGCCCTTCAGCCTGTGCCCGCGCCTGTAGTTGCTTCATCTTCCATCGCCCTTCCACTACAGGCGCACACCGCCCACCGTGCCCTCCAACCAGCCCGCAGGCTCTGTACAGCCTCACTGCCCTCACGTGTAGGTGACAAATCACCTTCCATCCTGCAGGCGCCCGCTCCTTCTCCACCATGCGTGCCCCTGCTAGGCCGCACCCATCTCTAGAGCCCCTGCCATGCCGCACCCGCAGGAACTTCCTCCTTCCAGCACACGCGTTCCCCCTTCACCTGCCAGGTCGCACCGCTCAAGCAGCCTGCAGGCACCTGCCTCGCCTCACCCGTGCCCCTGCAGGTGCTTGCAGGCATCGCTCGCCCATCTCCAGCCAGCCCTACAGGCGCTAGCATCACCCCACCTGCACCCGCAGGTGCTTCCCCCTTCCAGCCTGCTCACACACCCGCGCAGAAAACCCTCTGCAGCGCCATCACCTCCGCCCGCGCCCTCACCAAGCAACATGCAGGCACGCTCCCTCGCTTTACCGGTGCTCCTCGCAGGCAAGCACGCCCCCTCCCGCAGGCACTTGCCTTCGTCACCAATGCCCTTCAGGTGCGCACCCGAAAGCAGCTAGACGCACGGCTGTCGCCTTCTCCTCCAACAGGTCGGTAGCCCTCCTCCACCCACCGGCCACCCCTCGTCGTTCTGTCACCTTCATCGTGTTCCCCATGCATTGGTCAACCTTCCCGCATAGCTACTCCGTCGCCAGTGCTCCATCTGCCACACGAGGAGGAGAGAGAGTGAAAGCTCTGTTTTCCCTTCAATTAGATATTACATGTGCTGCCATTGCCAACACTTGATTTTTGATTTATTATTTTATTAATTGAATGAATTTACAGCCAAGCCCCTTTAGTCTACTCCAATTAGTTGGCTTATCAAATTGCATGATTATCTTCCCCCATCTATTAGCTTTACATTAGATGCCATTGAATATTTGGGGTTGATTGATTTTATAGGAGTATTCTAGTAAAGGAGAATTTACGTAATTGGTCCATCTCTTTTCAGAAATTAGAGATTGGTTATTTGATTCATCTATGAGTGTTCTTTCTTTGGGATTAGGATGAATGAATGAAATTACTTTTAAGTAAAGAAGAGGTAAATTTATCGTGAATTTATTGGTCTATTCCTCCTTGTGGATACGACATCCATTCTTGTGGTTTAAATTCATATTTGTTTAACCTTTGATTGAGAGATTTTCCACCACCTCTTGTGCTGCAATGATTTGTTATCTTAATATTAATTATTCAAAGTGAAAATCACTCCGTCAAATGGCGCTGTTGCCAAGGAGGCAACAGACCCAATAGATTCACATTATTATTTTTTTTGAATATTCTGAGTTGCACAATCATCTAATCTTTTTTTTTATGTGAGGAATCTGACACGGCGAGAGGCGTAGCAGAGGGACAACATTGAACCAAAACAACGCGTACGGCAGAGATGATCTTTTTGGTGGACCTTGACACCACCTGGAGGCCAGAAAAAGGAACACATGGGCCTTAATCCCATGCACATAGGCTTACGGAGAAGCCTATTTCTGATTTAGTCAGTAGATCTTAGTTAGATTTAGTTTAGATAGACATTAGAATTTAATTTCTGTCATTTGGACCCTTGTCGGGTATTCTTGGGAATGTGTTCCCAGTGCCACTTTATTTCTTATCGCTCTTGTATGCGAGAGCGTATTTTCAGGAGTGTGTTTCCATTTATTTTGATTATAGGATTATTTGAACTGTTTGAACTGAATTTCGGTTATTTAGTTAGATTAGGTCTGTTTGTTTATTATTAATATATATATATATCAAACTGCCAGCTAGAAGCTGCATATCGATAGGACGACCATCTAGGACTGAATGAGTAGCATCTAGTTTATTTTTACTGCATTGCATATATTGCACGAAGAAAGCTGGAGTAAGGTACGTCTTCTCTTGAGCATCAATTAACTGTCATGCATTTACATTGAACCTAAATCTAAGACCACTAAAGTGCTTGAATCAAATTAATTCAGTGGTCACTTTAAAAATTGGGACTGCTAAGAGGTTGGACCTTAAAATCTGTGACAAAATTATGTGCAAAAGGATCCTGTTTGCGAAATTTCAGAAATCAAAACATGATCGTATGTTTGCACACTTGAGACACTGTGCACCTCACACATAAGGTCACTAGATAAATTTCTACCTCTCCTCTTTTGCACCACAAGGGAAGTTAGTCGGAAATCAACAAGCCTATCCACCAAGTTACTTCGGTTCCTCGTGTGTGGGCTCGATTTGAGACTTACATCCCTTGCGAGTAGGTTATAGGCACCAGCGAAGGTTGTCCTAGGAAGCGTAATTTTTTGCAAAACTTATTTGGCCACCAATTGAACATTTAATTCTAAGACCTACAATCTACTAAAAACAAGATCCCACTGAATTTGCATTTGCTTTGATAGTAGAACTCTCTAGGAAGTTTCTGCTTGTATTCTGAATTCTGCTAGATCCTAAGAGAGTTAAAATTATTTTGCTTAAAGAAATGGATTACCCTTACTCCTATCATTTAGATTATCAGAGTCAATACTTCCCATCTTTTAATCAGGATCCCATTCCCCGAGCATATCCATCCTTTGATGGGTACATTGACAATTCATGGGATCATTCTTATTCTTATCCTGGGAGTACTGGCTTAATAACACCCACTTTTGAGTAGAGCCTAGGAGCGGGATTTCCCAACCCTAAAATCCCTACTTCCATGCAAACACCCAACCCTCCCACCCTTCATGATTTTCCGTATTGAGGTTGGACCGATACCCCTAGGCAACCAGAGCCTGAAATTGACTATCCTCCCAAACCTGAAAATAGTAGCCTCTCCTCTTTTATGATAGAAATGCAAAAACAACAAAAGGAAATGATGGAATCAATGGGAGAGATGTTGAGGAATAGTCAACAGCTAAATGAAGAAATAAGATAGCTTAGCTACACATCAATAATTCTGATCCCTACCCATACGACCATGATCATGAAAATAATTCTGAGGAACCTAATGACAATATGGATCCAATTTTATGTAGCTATCACTTAGACTCTCCCAATGAGACACAGCCACTAGAGGACAACGATCATAGTGATTATCCACCTGAACTATATTGGAGTCAAAAGCAAGGGAAGATGGTACCTCTTGAGGACCTTGACCCCAATGACAATATTCTCTTTACCCCTACCAAACCAGGTCAAGGTTGTATTGTTCCTATCACTTCCCCTATTGATTATTTGGTGGAATCTCATTCTACCCTTAGTGAGCCTACTCCTGACCCTCCACTTAGGGAATCAACACCTATCATTCAGTATCCTGAGGATTTAAATGCACTCAATGAAGGTGATCCTAACGGAATGGGGGAAGAATTATATCAATCTTGGTCTCAGGGATATGAAGAGTCTAATTCAGAAAATGACGATGCCCCAATAGAGGAACCTGGACTGAAAATCTGGAGTGAATCATAGGGGAATTATTTATCATTTGAGGATTTACCTCCAGAGGATAGAAATAATATGATTAAATCCAGATTCCTCCTTTCTTTTGAGAGTCATCCTCCATCAAAATAGGAGTTGATATTAGAGGAGGACAAACAAAATAATGAGAAGTCTATGGGAGACTCTCGGAGACTAAACACGTCAATTGAGGATTTATACCCCGAGAACAATAACGAATTCAATGATATAGGCTTGCTCCAAAATAATAAGACTGATCCTCCTTTAGAAATAATTGAGGATACTGATCCAACTCTTAATGAATCACATATACACCCCAACAAATATTTGAGTGAACCAAACGAATTCAGGGATGAGCTTAATAATAATGATTCAGATATTTTGAACCTGCCATCAAAGAGTTGTAATTTGGAGTCTACCCTTGATTCAAATATGACTGCAATCATTAATATTAGGTAGGGTAATATGCAGTTGTCTACAACTGTTAGGGAGTATACACAATCTGAATCATTGTTGGAATTAGACCTAACACTGACTAAGCCCTCATTGGACTTAACCATTACCTTCCAACACTACAAACAACCCTCATACTCCTTAACCAATCCTTGGCTCAGATCTTTGCTCATGTACATTCTTTTTGAAGAACATATTAGGCCAGTACATCCTCGGGTAGAATGGCAAGTGTGGATTGATGCTTGTACTTTTACTCTCGCCATTCAAGGGTTTGAACTAATAATGTGTATATCTTTTAAAACCTATCCTGCTCAGGAGGATCCTTGTTATCCTCCACTTATTCCATTTCGGGAGGTCCCTTTTCATATTTCGTTTATTATTCCTAGACCTCCCAAGGTAGCCAACGAGGTTCTTCGCTTTCATATCTTCTGGCGAGCATTTGGTATTACATTGCATCATCAGCTCGCCAACATCCGTGGCTACCTGTTTTCTAGGCCTGCACTGTTATGCATATTTTTAGGGCCTAACTTTTTCTGTTTGGAACCAGACTTACAGGTTCCTTCTAAGTCTGGCTGCTGACAGAAAATGCAGCGCTTGTTGGGAGTCAACCCAGCGGTCAGAATAACACCATTGTTAGGTGATGTTTTTCCTTTCTCCTCCTGTTTTAATTTTACAATGGGGACATTGTAGGATTTAGGCATGGGGGGGTGCATTTGCATTTTAGGAAGTATTCATGCATTTAGGTTAGCATATAAAAAAAAAAATTCCTCTTTTCTTGAGTTGAATGGGTTAGTCCTTAGCAAAATACCCTTGTCAATGGAGGCTTTTCTTCTAGAATTTTTTCTTAAGTTTAGAATCCAGTACATTTATTTCACGTACACGTAGACTTGGTAATGGATCCTTAAGGAAAACCAATAAGCATTTGTAATCTACTGAACCCTTGGATAGTTTATAAGGAGTCAGGCATACTATCTTTTAGTAGATCCTCCTCATATTTGTGAGAAGAAAGTAGAGAGATTACTGGTGCGCTAAGTCTAGTGCAAGGACTCTTAAGTTTTGGATAATTAGATGATGATACTTCAGAGTTAGGCATAGTTTTCACTCTCTGTTCTTGCATGTGTACTTTGTGTGAATTCCTGAGAGTCACCAAATAAGGCAGATACACAAAGATGGAGTCTTAATAAAGCTATGACTATGGTGGATGGTTACGACCGTTCTTCATAGAGTCCTCGGCTGAAGGAGGGTAATAGTGTCAAAGGTCAGAAATACGCCTGTCCTATCCATTCCTTCTCGGTGCCGAGAATAGGCACTTCCACCAAATAAGGCACACAATATCCTCTTGATCATCATCATCCCTAATAATGCCTCATAAATAAAAGTCTATGTCGATTGATAAAAATAAAAAAAAAGGGGAGAAAAGAAAAGAAGAAAATGAAGAAATAGAAAGAAAAAAAAGAGAAAAAAGAAAAAGGAGAAACAGTTATATTATAAAAAAAAAAGAAGTCCAAGTTAAGATGTAACATTATTTTTGATGCAGCAGAACACCTATCGCATTCCACCAAATATGACCCATACCTACCTTTTAGTATTTCTGATCGGCCGAATACTGGTTGAGGACTCTAACTTAGTTGTAGAATTATTAGGACTTTAATTGAAGTGTGGATGCCATGTGAGGCCACCAAACAGTGAGTGCAATGACTAAATCTGGTGAGATTTGTGATCTCAGAAAGAAAAGAAAGAAAAGAGTGAGCACCCAGGAACATCAAGAGAGCATAGTTGTTTAGCCTCTCTTTGAGTTGACTTGTCTAATAGTCTAGAAATCTAGAGTCTGTAGTACTGGACTACATGTAGCACCAGATGAGTGTGTGCCACCAATTACAAATCCATTCAACTTGATATCTCCTACCTAAGCCAAACGTCGGGGTCAAATTACAGATTATCATCTACTTTATCCCCGAGGGAAGTAGTTTCCTATCCCAACAGTAATATTTACCAAGGGTGAAGTACAAACTCCCACTGCAAATTTGTTTTCTCACTTAGATCTGTTACTTAGGCTATCATCATTTCACATTTGTTTGGATCTCTAAAGTTTTGAAATGAGAAAAGAAGAAATCTTCTGATTACTTCTATTATTTTTCATTTTTTCTAGAGATTAGAAAATCTTAGGCATGGGGGTATTTGATGAGTCCATTTTAATGGACTAATATTACGCCTAAGTAACTTTAATCGTACCTTTTAGGTTTGTTAACAACTACATTAAATTATAGAATGTTTGCATGCATCATGATTTAAGTTTACATCTATTTTATAGTATTCTTTAACTTAATATGTAATGATTTTATGTTCTTTCTATGTGCAGGAAGAATATTTGGCAAAATAATAAGGAGGGGAGGGTAAATTACCCATTCAAATAACCGGCGGCATTTCTTTTCCCCATTCTTCGGGAAACCTCAACAGCCGCCGGTCAAAAATGGCTAAGGGATTTGAAAATCCCTTAATTGATGCACGCGAGGAAAGAGGAGTTAAAAAGGAGGCGGAGAAAGGAGAGGAGGATCTTCATCTTCCCCCCTGCAGGGAACTGCTCCATTTTCTTCACCGTGGAGAGGACGAACCCTATGAATCACCGCGTGCACTGTGCACCAAGCAACCCATCCTGCCCTTCAGTCTGTGCCCTTGCCTACAGTTGCTTCATCTTCCGTAGCCCTTCCACTGCAGGCGCACACCACCCACCGCACCCTCCAACCAGCCCACAGGCGCTGTACAGCCTCACCGCCCTCACGTGTCCGTGCCAAATCACCTTCCAACCTGCAGGCGCCCGCTCCTTCTCCACCTTGTGCGCCCCTACCAGGCTGCACCCATCTCCAGCGCCCCTGCCAGGCTGTGCCCGCAGGTGCTTCCTCCTTCCAGCACACGCATTCCCCCTGCACCTGCCAGGCTGCACCCACACAGCACCACTCAAGCAGCCTGCAGGCACCCGCCTCACCTAACCCGTGCCCCTGCAGGCACCTGCAGGCGTCAGCTTGCCCATCTCCAGCCGACCCTGTAGGCACTAGCACCACCCTACCCGCACCCGTAGGCGCTTCCCCCTTCCATCCCGCTCAAGCACCTATGTAGAAAACCCTGTGCAGCATCATCACCTCTGCCCGCGCCCTCACCAAGCAACCTGTAGGCACTCGCCCTCGCTTCACCAGTGCTCCTCGTAGGCAGGCATGCCCCCTCCCGCAGGTGCTTGCCCTCGCCACCGGTGCCCTGCAGGCGCACACCCGAGCACAGCCAGACGCACGGCTATCGCCTTTTCCTCCAACATGCCGGGTGCCCTCCTCCGCCCGCCGACCACCTTCGGCCACCTCTTACCGTTTTGTCACCGTCATCGTGATTCCTATGCATCGGTTAACCGTCCCCCATAGTAGCTCCGTCGCCGGTGCTCCATCTGCCACGCGAGGAGGAGAGAGAGTGAAAGCTCTGTTTTCCCTTCAATTAGATATTACATGTGCTGCAATTGACAACACTTGATTTTTGATTTATTATTTTTTTAATTGAATGAATTTACAGCCAAGCCCCTTTAGTGTACTCCAATTAATTAGCTTATCAAATTGCATGATTATCTTCCAGCATCTATTAGCTTTACATTAAATGGTGATATTATGCTTTGCATTGGATGCCATTGAATATTTAGGGTTGATTGATTTTATAGGAGTATTCTAGTAAAGGAGAATTTACGTGAATGGTCCATCTCTTTTCAGAAATTAGAGATTGGCTATTTGATTCATCTATTAGTGTTTTTTCTTTGGGATTAGGATCAATGAATGAAATTACTTTTAAGTAAACAAGATGTAAATTTATCGTGAATTTATTGGTTTATTCCTCCTTGTGGATACAACATCCATTCTTGTGGTTTAAATTCATATTTGTTTAATCTTTGATTGAGAGATTTTCCACCACCATTTGTGCTGCAACGATTTATTATCTTAATATTAATTATTCAAAGTGAAAATCGCTCCGTCAGGTATCGCACGCCCGGGTCCAGGCACACCAATTTGGGTATGGTGCGCGAGGAGTGCTAGGTTTAGGTAAACATGTCAAGTGCCATATCTGCGGGGGTGGGTTGTGGACGAGGCGTGAGGGCGAGGGACCTCACCCCTGTGTGACTTAAGGCAACTAGCACAAAACAAAAATTCAATTTAAGTGTTGCCACTCACCTTTGAGTTCACGAGGTGGGACTAAATGTCCCACCTATTTCCTACCTCAGGCCCGCAGGGTGTCTTGTTCGATTACTGCTGCTGGGTTGCTTGCCAAGCTAATTACCTGGCCGTGTGAGTTCACGCACTCATCCCACTTCTCCTGGGAATTTGATGCTTGGAGCGGAGCTTGCGACCTTCTTGGTCCAGCGTCAATGGCGGAAGGGGGTCGACTTGCATTTCACTCAATATGACCTGTCGACCTCATTAAAACACCTGAGGAGCTTCGCCGTGTCCTGGCGAAGGTGAGACGATGAGTGGCAGGCTGCGGGGTGGCCTAGGCATGCGTGCCTAGGTCACCCTGTGGGTGTGCTTATGTGTTAGGTCGGGGGGCATTTAGGGAGGTGTTGGTGGTTGATGGGTGGGCGGAAGGTGATCAGTGCACTGTAGTGGAGGTAGTGAGGTATCTAGGAAGGCGTGTGGAGGTGTGGAGTAGTGGAGGCACCTCGCTGGTGTGTGGCTGGAGATGAAGAAGATGGTGGTGGACAGTGGCTGCGAGGGGTCGAAAGGGAAAATAGAGAGGGGAATATAAGAGGGGATAGAGGGGAGTAAGTCTACCCTAACAAAGTGGACGAAGGGGGAGAGGTGGCTACTGGCTATACCTGCTGTCGCTGGAGAAGATGGTGCCCAGGGGAGGGAGAGCGATGACGACGAAGGGTCTAGAGGTGCGCGTGCGGGTGTTGCACGACGTGGAGGAAGATGGTGAGGGCAACTCTGCCACTAGTAGTGTGGCAAAGTGATGAGAAAGAGGAGGGAGGCTCGCCGGAGCTCGCTGGACTTCCTGACCGAAGGAGAAGAAGATGAAATTGGGGTGGATCTCTAGCCAAGTCGAGTTGAAGAGATGCGGTCGGGGTTGAGGATCCTTTTATAGATGCTGGCAGGGGCTCTTGTTTTTGGAAGACAAGCTTCCAAGTGTGAGAGTCCTCGCTGGAGTAGGAAATCCTTGGGATACCCAAATCTCTCGTGAATTCGCACGAGAGGTTGGGTGTGAATCAGAGATTAGGACCACGCTCAGATGGAAGGGAATTCCTCAAAGAATCTCCCTTCCAAATTTAGGAGATCTTTGAGGAATCAGGGAGTACTCCCCCTCCATTTCTCACTAGAGTAGGATTTCTCCCCATCAATGGTGAAGGGCCCTATTTGCAAGAGTGGCGAGGGTGTTAGGGGGTCTGTGTAAGGGTTTTCAAAAGATAGGGGCCAAAATGTAATTGGGTGTACTATTTTGCAAAGTTGGTTAAGATGACCTCTCCTTAGATCCAAATTTTGGTACAAACCTAATTTAGACCTAAGGAATCCAATGGTGAAGTTGGATTTTAGGTTTGACCACGTTTGACTGGATATTTTTCACAAAAACCCAAATTAGGTCAATTAATGAGTTAGGACCCCAATCTAGGTCCAAATAGGTTCCAAAGGATAAATTGAAGGTTCTAAACCATAGGGGATATTTTTCCATGAATTTTAGAGGGTTTAGTTGATTTTTATCCTGACTAGAACCTTGTTGAATTAAGTAGATCTATTTTAGGGTTATAGAATGTCATTTAATTCTTGGATTGCACAATAACCCATTTCTGACTGAACCAACTCACTTTTTTTCTTATTCAAGCCATTTGACCTATGTTTTGCCTATGAGAAATCCTATTTATGTACTGCAATGGTAAAATTGCAGTTTTAACCTTTGTTTCATGTTTTCTTCTCAGAACATTAATTCCTTGAATTAGGCCCTTCTCTAGGTTATGTAGGAGCTCTTATTCTCTTTCTTAGGTCAAAATGAACTAGTTAGGCCTCTTGATGAGGCTCTCATCACCGGCTCCCTGTACAGTCGCACGCAAGCACCTGCGTGCCTGCTACAGCAACACCACTTCTCGCCGTGCGAGCAGCTCCCCCTGTAGTAAAGGCCACTATCGTCTCCTCCTCGCCATTGCCGCCTCCAGTCGTCATTCGGCGCACTGCCAGCACCGCTGAGTAGTCCCCGACCCACTCGACCTCTAGTGAGCTTCACGCTTCCAGCCGTGGTCTCCTCCACACGTGCAAGCAAGGCAAAGCTCTTCCCCTATTTTGCTATAGGAACCACCCCTATTAGTTATTACCATCATATGTCATTACCACTTCATTTTTTTGATTTCATTATTATTGTGATTTTATGAGAACCCCCTTCATTCTTTAGCTTATTAAGCAAATCAATTTCTTAACCTTAATCTAAGTGGGTTTTCATTCAATTCTTGGAAGAATTTTACTATAGGAGAAGCTTAATTCGTATTTACATTTAAGTGCCATTGTGATGATTTTATTCTTATTTTATTGTGGTACACATTACATTGAACCCCCTCCTATTTGGCTTAAATGCAATTTCAACTTACACTTTTATTTAAACTTACATCTACGCAATTTTCGACATAATTTCTTAAGGAAATCATTCGTGAACAATAATTTTTAATTATCTTGAGTTTGTAATAGTCATTGCCTCCCTATGGACATGACCTGCTCCTCATTGAGTGGTTAATTTTAATTGTTGACGATTGATTTTGCACCACTCAATTTCTACTTCGACAACTTATTTCTTTGTGCGAGAATCATTCTTAAGGAAAATAACTCGTCACTGAGCTTTATCCACTTCTAGTAGTTGTAACCAAGCCTTTTCCCACCACATAACAATGACACTAGATCTGCCATGTGCATTGATCATCACACACTCAGTCACCCCTACAGTCTTCATTTCATTCTAGACCCTATCATTTTCATTCTCAATGTGAGTCTCTTGTATTATCACGCAGTCAATTTCCCACTCTCTCAGGTATCTCAATAGAGAGGCCCTCCGACTCTTGTCACACAGCCCATGCACATTCCACGTAAGGACTCTCATTCTACTCTTTGGGAACCCCCCTCTTTTGGTTTTGGGCCTTGCCAACCTGCATAATCGCAGCCATAGCATTTTCATCAACGTTCACATCTGATTTCAACCACCTCTCCCTAAACCTGTAAGGCGATTTGCCCAAACCAACCTTGGTAGCTGATCCAATCCCAAACTTTAGTCCTTCCACATCTTTTAAGTTTGACTAGGATCTCAAGGGATTATTTGAGATCTCTTTCAAGACTCGTTCTTCAGTTTTATCAATCACTGGCTGAGTTTCAATCACTGCCTCAATCATGGTCATCACTTCCTCATTCTTGCCAGACTCCACCTGCGCCGCATCCATCATCTCCTCCCTCTCCACAAGGTGGTGATCCATACATTTTTTTGACACCAGTGCCTCTTTAGGGGATATCCTGCCCGGCACTTGTACATCAGTCTCCTCAACACCAGCCTGCATATAAGACATCCTATCCTACCCCTTCTCCATAGCAATATCACCCACTATAAATCTTAAGATCAATAGCCATGAGCTACCCCCGCATCGAAGGATTAATCTCTCTGGGATCAATCCTGCTTTGAAGACATCCACCAGGACATTGAGGACCCGTCCATCACCCTCCACTAAACCAACAACAGCATCGTCAGCAATCATAGCAAAACCTGATATCATGGCTGCCAACACCTCTCTTGATCTCAGATGAAGCAGTAGACCTTTAATCTCCAATCTCCCTGATCTAGAACATGCTCTCTGGGGCAGCCTCTCAGGCAAAGACCTATTGATCGCACGTGTTTTGCGAGTTTGAAATAGGGCTTTGGAGTAACCTACCATCATAGTTGCAAAACGCGTGGTCAAATAAAATTTATACCGAAACTAGAAAAGTGAGTCCTGGGTCGAACACGGGAGGTGAACATTTGGTTTTATGAAATCTGCACTTCGCTTTTTATTTGTTTATTTCATTTTTGTCTTTTCTTTTTTTTTGTATTTTTAACAAACAAGAGATTAGGTCGATGAAAACTTTATCTACTTGCAAAAATATAAGAAAGAGAGGGAGAGGGGGAGAGAGAGGGAGAGAAACAATCATCTATTCATCAAGAACTGTTTGTTACAACTATGAAAACAGGAAAAGTACACTATGAAAGTGTAAAATGGTAGAAAGAGGTGAGAGAAATCCCCATCGATGGTTGCTCAAAGGATGACTTGCTCTGATGTCACCCGAAGGAAGGTGGTGAGGAGCGGGATGAAGGAGGACGGAGACAGAGGACAGAGGATGGGGCAAGACAGCGTCGCGGGGAGGATCTTCTTCCCGAAGGGCTGTGAGAGGACAACCACGGGATGCTCCACAAATGGGGATGAGGGGAGGGAAAACTATTTGATTTTCTACTCTAAAGGAGCATCCTGGGCTTGGGACAAGCTCTCTCTAGAGCCTTGAAGGTGGTGAGAGGAAGAAAGGAAGGGAAGGTTTGGAATGGTGGTGGGTAGGTCCTTTTATAGTGGAGGACGAAGAACAAATTTGCATCTAGGTCATTACTGACGTCCATAAACATCGCTGAAGATCTGCCTTTCAAATCCTCTTGCTAGTGCATACAGACCATTAGTGACAGTTGCAAGCATCACTAAAGGCACGCATTGTTGATGATTCGCGCCCACCCCACTAGCGCGTACATCGCACGCTGCACACTACACGCTTCACGTGCCCGTGCTCCCCGCACCTTGTGCGCAGCTATGGCTGTGCATGTGCGTTGCGCGCGGCTGCAGCTGTATGCATGTACTGCTGTTGGCCATCGTTGGGTGGCCTGGATGGCACCACGTGGTGCCATCTAGGTCGTCCATTCTTCTTTCTTTCGTAGAGGGTATCAAGGTGCTCAGATCGAGATGATTTTCACGCTGCTAGTCTGTGATCGTCGCTCTGGAGCCATCCGTACGGTTGGATTTCCCATCCGAAAATTGTATGGATGTTGCATTGCCCCCTAGCCATTGATCTTCCTCGAACTTCGTATGATGCTACGATTCTCCGATCTAGACGATTTTAGAGGCAATAGACTCCGATCATCATCTTAATCAGATCCGGTTGGTCTGGTCATCCTCCCGAGGCTCTGAAATAAGTCTTCTTCTCTCCTGACCATAAAAAGGACCTAATTAACCTAAAATATATATAAATACTCTAAATGTGCAATGATGCATGTCATGCAATATTTACAACATGAAATGCAAAGATAAGCCTAGGAACATGCATGAATAGGCATTTTAACCTAGATGTGTCTGTATCATGCCCCCATGCCTATCTTTTGCAAGTCCCTAGCAAAATTAAACTACATGCTATGTATAAAATCAAAATTAGGATTAGATCGCTTAGGCCTATGTTGTTTATTAACAATAGAAAATTTCAACTAAGGTCCTAAACTACGAAGACTCAACAGTACCCGGGTGTCTGGCAGAATGCAGACTGCCCAAGTCCTCACCTTATTTGAAAAGGGAAGATACATTTTTTTTCTTCTTTTCTAATTTTCTTTTATACTTTTGGAGTTTGAGAGTTTTGGGATAACTTTTTACAACTACCCGACCTGCCCAAGACTCGAAAAGGACTTTAATGCTAAGCATCTTGTGAAAATAGTGAAAGACTCACTAGACAACTGTTAAAACAGACTTTGGGTTTCTACAACCCTAAGTGACCTTGCCTAGAGGTTTATCTTTTCGATCAGTAGCTTTCACCCTACTTTTATTTATGGGGTCAACACAAGGGTGAACTTGACAAGTGTGGAAATCACGAATTTTGAAATCGTCGCAAATTGTAGTTTAGCTGTGAAGTCCCCTTGACAAAAATATTTATAATAACGAAACTCACATAGATTTCTTTTCTTTTTAGAACTTGAGTCTCGGTCGTTCATCTTTGGGAGGCATGAAAACAAGTCGAGATTTAGATCAGTTGAATCTACCCTAAATCTAATCTAACCTAATATTTTTGTCTTTTTGTGTTTTTGATCTTTATTTTGAAACACGAAATGAAAGCATGCATCAAAGTTGTAAGCCGTGAAGATAATAGCATGCATATAAAACCATTAGACAAGAGTATCATGCATCAAAAATTAAGTCACTATAAAAATCCGGATACATGGAATAAAGCTAAACTAAAGAAAGGGATCAACCAAGAAAGGCTATGGAGAAGCCTTCTTGGCCATGCACTAAAGAGAGGAGGATGGGTGTGTGCACCCAAGTGGAGAGAGGAGGGTGTTGCACCCTTTCTCTACTAATGGCCATCCTTGAGAAGACCTTGATGGGGGTCTTCTGTATGACCATCTAAGAGGAAAAAAAAATGGGGGCATGGATCCTCTATGGTGGAAGAAGAGGGCACGCCCACAAGAAGAAAGGAGAAGATGTTGCATCCTTATGCTCTTCTTCTTGCCAGCCTCATGAAGATGCCTTGGAGGAGCTTCTTCTTTAGTCATCCATGGAGAGAGCCTTGGAGGAAGAGGACGGCCTTGAGAGGGAGAGAAGGAGGTGTGGTTGCAAGTTTAGCGAAAGAGAGTGGTGGAGATTGTGAATGGAGATGGTCCAATTTCGTGGCTCTCTCTTTTCCCTTATGGAAGGCTCCATTTGGTTGCCACTTTTGGTGGCTCCAAAATTAGCTAATGCCACATTTTAAGGATCTAGGTTTGACACAAGTTTTTAAGGTTTCCAAGAGAGTGGGAATGGGTTTGGTAGGGGTAGAATGGGAAGGGGTGTGTGTGTGTGTGTGTGTGGGTGTGTATTTTTCGTAGGACTAGGTTGTGGGCTTTGGTAGGATTAGGTGCTAAATAGGTTGGGTCAATCTCGATTAAGTGGGTGTGGACCTAATTAGGCTTAGGAAAGTCTAATTGGATAGGAGTGAACCTAATTAGGTCTAGGTCAAGTCTAATTAGATGTGTGCATGTGATTAGGCTAGGGTAACCCTAATAGGTATGAGTCAATTAGATCCTAGGTGGATCCAATTGGGCTCAGGTGCACCCAATCAACTGTAGAAGCACCCAATTATGTATGGGATGGTTCAATTGGGTTAGGGATAGGATAAGTAGGGCTATGGATAGTAGACTAGGATTAGGAGGTCTCTAATTAGGTTTCCTAGGGTGTCTGTTGGGGTTCCTAGGTTAAAATAGGTAAGCTACAGCTTCCAACAACAAAATCAGGAACCAGACAGTAGTATCAGACGTCCAAGAAAGTGGTCAGATGTCTTATACTACAAAATTGGATGTCTGGACATTAAATTAGACGTCTAATTTTGTGTCAGTATGAGTTTTGGTTTCCTGGATTGTTATTCTGTAGAAATCAGACGTCTAGCCAAATGTATGGACATCCTAAAAGGTGCTGGAGAGTGGGTTTTAGGTTTTCTAAGGTGGGTTTTGGTTCCTAAGTGTTTGGGAGAGGGATAGGGTGAATAAGAACATGGATAGCAATGAATAAGAACATGGATAATGCTATCCATGTTTGGGTTTTAAGGCTAGGGTGTCCTAATGGAGGTGGTTTTGGGTTTGGGAAGGCTGCTCTAGGGTTTCTAAGGATAGGGATAAGGCTATCCTCCTCACTCCTCTTATCTGGATCAGTCTTCTTCTTCCTTTATTTCTTTATTCCACTATCTCCATCTTGGATCACGTTATTACTGCAAATAGTAATAAAAACCATTAAATAGCAGGATATCTCATCTTATTCTAAATAGACTGATGCAATGCATGATATGCAAGATATGAGTGCAATATCCACAAATTAAGCTAGGTTCAAACATTATTTAGGTTAATTAGGAGCCATGATTGGTGTGCAATCAGAACCTAGTGTATATCTCCCCGGCTTATTCTACTTCCTCGCTTCTTCCCTAAGTGTTTTGGGAATTATTGTGCATTTTTTTGTGAGCTGGGTTCTGGACAACTAGCCGATGAACTGTTACCACCGACAACTTGCCAGCCATACTCATGCGGTGAAGTATGGTTTTATATTTTTTTCTCCTTTTTTTATTTTCTTTTATTTATTTATTTTTTAAGTAGGTGGCTTTCCTGATCTAAGATTTACCTAAAGGCAGTACGACGAAAATAATCTTGTGGCCAGGCTCTAGACAATCGGTCGATGAGCTATTACCACTGACAACTTGCCAGCCATACCACCCTAGGTAGTTCATTAGCTACCCAATTTTCAAAACAACCATCGAAAAGTGAGTCAGTGCAAAAAATGTGTATAGATGCTTAGGCTTAAAGTACCCCCAAATTAGAGGGCGGGTTGATAAGTCGCATACTTATCATCCCAATTTATTAGCCAAATTAAAATGAATTTGAATTGGCGAAGGCTCGAGACTAAGTCCACATTCGAGTGGACACTCAGGCTAATTAAGCCGAAGACCTGAAGAGTCTAAGTGTTTAGGTCCTATCGTATCATTTCCTAAAGTTGATAACTTCTAGATGCCTAAGTTTTCTTCTCCTAATTCTTCTTTTTTTTATCTTTTTGAATTTTTAATTTTTTTTTTTAAAGAAACTAAAAGAAATTCTACAGAGTTAACAAAATGATTTCAGGATTAAGTATCCACACCCCCATGCCTAAATGATGCAATGTCCTCATTGTAAAAATAAAGACATGAAAAGGGTGGAGTAAACAGAATATCACCTGAATATCGTGAGGAATCTGGTCAGCTCCACAGAGAATGTGAAATATAAGCATGTGCTAAATTTAATGCCTTCAACTAAGCATAAAATACATACAAGGAAGAAATTTAGAATTCACAAGTGCGGGTCATAATCAAAATAAAACTATTGATACTCAGACCATCCAATAGAAGGTGTCCATAGATGTGGACCAGATTATGGTGCAGACCCATGCCCCAAGGTCGAGTGGTTCTCAGGTTCTGGATGAAAATCACCCAAAACCAAAGGTTGTTAAGCTTGCAGGGCTGGGACTGTGATTTTGTGGTGTGCAACCGAAGACCAAAGTGTTGGTCAACTGGTAAAGATGGTTCAACAGGTTTGGATGTTCACTTGACGTTTAGCTCAGAAAAATAATTAGTTATTTCGAGCTTAGGTTTCACGTGAAAGATCTCGTAGGGGTCTTGGTAGAAAGTAGGTTGTTTCAGGTCAATAGGTGCCCTTAGATCCAAAATCAAAGTTCCCTCAAAATTAGCCTCCCAAATTTTTATTTCAACAATTCTATCCTCCAACATCAAGAACTCAAGCTCCAGGACCTCTAGCATATCATTCACCCCATATGATTCTCCCAAGCCCAGTAATCATGGCTGAATCAAGATTGACTTGGGCACAATGATCTCATAAATTAGCTCTTCGGGGTGCAGATGAGGAATAGGGTCACTGATTGAATCATCAAGTAAATGAGGATTCGAATCCTCTAAGTTAGCCCCAACCGAATCAAAATCTTCAATGACTGGGCTATCACATGGTTCATCATGCTCCTCGAGACCATTTGTCTCACTAAAATCATCTTCCTTAAGCTCAAGTGAGACTTCACTAAGAGATTCCTTACCCTCAGAATCAAAGAATCCATGATCCACATTTATATATGTCTCAAAATCATATGCCATTTCATGGTCCATGGAGACATATTTTTCGTCATTCCTTGGCTCTAGGTTCTCAGGTGAGAAACTCGATTCATCCTCAAAGGGTTGCTCTAGTCCAACCCGATCATCTCCAATCTTAGGATATGTATCCCCCCCGACAGGCTTCTGAGCAAGTTTAGACATTGGCTCTCCTGAAGGGGATTCATCTTGAGAATCATCCCAAGACTTGACTAGGGCAACCATAATTTTCATCCTCAACCTTGATAATTTCCCAAGAAGAAACTCACCCAGGTCCCTATCCCTAACACTTTGGAGGAAATCCAATAAAGAACTATTAAGTTCATCAATCATTTTGATCATAGGCTCTAGTGCTTCAGTGCATGGTGTTGGCTTAGCTTCTAAAGATTGTATAATGTTCCTCAAATTAGCCAACACCCTATCCTAGATCAAGTTCACCTGAACCAACTGGTTCGATTTAGGTTTGGGTGGGTTTGGGTTAATTCTAGTGTAGTCAAGATGTGGAGGTTCTCGGGTCCCTCCCTGAAAGTAGCTCGTTCTAGGTTGTTCAAAGGATGGTGGCAACCTATATTCAGTGGAATACTAGGGAGGGTTGGTGTTATAATCATTATATCCTTCTTGATTGTAGATCGGGTTGGTTTTCTCAAGAAAGGATGGAGATCTATAATCATTGTAGCTCTGCGAAGGATAGTAATCATAGTCTTATTGTCCAAGGTTAGACCCTGGACATTGAGGTCCTGATGCGTATCCCTAAGCAAAGTCATCCCGACTAGTGGATTGGTAATTACAAGTCAAGTCGAAATAGTAATCATCTTGGGGATAAGTGGTGGTAGGACGATAGGATGGGAAATGCATGTAGGAAGTGGAAGGATACATGGTGAAATAAGGAGGGAAATCAAAAGAGAGAAAGGTGCCCTGCAGTACAATAATCAACCTTGTCCTTATGTGGGTAGCCTAAAAACCTACAGACTCCTAGGACCCGTCTTGAGATTATAAACAATTTAGTCTACTTTTATCTGGTCAATCCAACCAGTTAGAAGGAGGGACTAGGGAGAAGGTTCTTCCTTTGGCTTGCGCCTCCAATTCCTAGTGTATGCCCCAGTCGCGGTCTTTTGACGATACTCCCCTAGCTAGACATCAAATGGACCAGCAAAAGCAGATTAATAAAAAAAATCTCAGTCTGAGCCCTGAAGAGCGAATCAATCCTTAAGTCCAACGTCTACTTAGTTTTAGTTAGGCTTGGGACGATTGTGCTCTTGGAATGTGATGGGCCCTTTAGATGGGTTGTGCCCTTAATGATCAGTTAAAATGTGTGTGCATGCATAACTAGGGTTCTCAAACAAGGTTATTTGATGATGTTTCTTTTAGGATTTAACCTTGTTTAGTAGCTTTTAGGGTTTAATTCTTAGGTTGGTTCAATTAAGGTTTAGTAGAACACTCCAAGTTTTGAAAGCACGGGTGATGATATGTTCCTTTAAAAATCAAAAATAATGTGGAGTGCCTGGTTCAACCTTAAGAATCAACCCGAAGTGGCAAGCTACTTGATGAATCAGTTTTAGATTGAGTGGTGCGGCCCAAATAGCTCAATCAATTGGCCTATTGCACCTCTTAGTTAAGGCACACAAAATGTCTAACCAATTCAGATTTCTACTCACTTATGTGCATTGAGTTGAAGTGTACTGGGCCCACAGGTCAGATCCCAGTTAAGTGGTAGAATCAAAGTGATTGTGTGCCTTATGATAAGAAGTTGTGGTTGTTAAGTGTGTAGCTTTCAGTTCACAGCAATCATAGGCCCTAACTCGCCTGAATTAAGCTAGAACTTAGCTTAACATGAATATTCTGAATGCATACGAATCATATTTTGCATCATAGTTGATAGATGTGTTTTATGTATTAAACTATGTTATTTGAGAGGTATTAATGATGGCAGGTAATCCAGGGCTATAAATGACTGATCCAACCTTATGGATCTGTTCAGAATAACAACGGGAGTCCAATGTATCCAAGATCACATCAATCAGACTCCCGTAGCACACAAGGGAGTTCATAGAAAAGCAAGAGCCAAGGGGAAAATTGAAGAAGATCCAGACCTCAGATGACAAATTCAACCGTACGGATGGATTCGGATCGATGTTTGCAGTCCAATTGTGTAGAAATCCACTTAATCGAAGGTCTACGTCACAAGATATAAAGAGAAGAAGAACGGACAGCCACGATGGCACCATGTGGCACCATCGCAACCGCCCCTCGCCACACCCCCAACCCCTGAAGGTGCCTCGCCTTGCAACGTAGGCCATTGGATCTTCATCCAACGGCCACGAACGTGCCACCTCGCCGCCTAGAACAGATTAATATAAATATAACTAAGTATAGTTGACAAAGGCTTTATGTAGTGCATTGGCTCACGTGCGCACCCGCATATATGTAGGGTGCAGGTTCGAGCTCCTGCTCTACGCAAAAATTGGTGCGAGTCGTGGGCTGGCACGTGCAGGCGGGCATACGCGATTGGAGGGCCCAGAGGCATCAAAGTGGCGTGATCGCACGGGTTGTTGCGAGATCTGGAAGGTGTAAGAAGTGCATGTAGGATTTGAAATCGGATGGCTGAGATGATGAGGTGAGATTTGAAGACAAAAATGCGAAGAAGTGATGTGGGCGCGCAGGAGCCGTAAGATCTTCAACCAAGGGTGCACAACGCGCCACGAGGCAGCATCAAAAAGAACTAGGGAAGAAGAAGGATTTGCACAAGCTATAAAAGGACCTAAGGGCCCCCCTTTGGAAAAACAACTCTCTCTCAACTCTCTCATTCTCTTCTTCTTCCTTCTTCTACCTCTCACTCTTCTCCCTCTTCCAGTCATTTCTGCATTTCCATTCGCAAAATTTATTGGGCCACTCTATCGGATTGCCACTACTCCTCTCAACCTCTTCAAAAGGCCACCACGGACCGTCCGTGGTGCCCTCATTTTGTTACAATAGTAATTTATTTACTTTATGTTTTATTCAAATACATGTATTATATGCAATTAATGTTCAAACTTCTTGCATGATATATATTGCAATTCATTATCTCTACTACTTAGTAATTAGATTTAGAATAAGTGCATGAAATCAAAAGTGCTTTCTGCCTCTCTGTGATCGACGGAGATTCCCAGTTCCCTTAATTTTATTTGTCGAGACGTATTTCGCGCTATACTACGATGTATTTATCTTTTATGCGATCAACGCCCCGAACAAATTGGCGCCGTTGTCGGGGCGGTAAGGTGACTTTTAATTTTATCTCTAATACATTATTGTTGTGTGTAGGAACAGTGACATGAAGCTGCGAACAAATTGAAGCGGGTGCTGCGAAAATTAGGTGCACACAATCCTATTTGGAAATTTGGCCAGAAAGTATGTGTCATTTTCAAAATTCAATAGCCATGTTTGTGTTGCTCCAAAAATCCTGAAGTTTGAATTGGAACTAGATTTTCAAGTTATCTTTTTAATGCTATTATTCCCAAAAAGAAATTCCATCTGTAGAATTTTTAAAAATTCACGGAGTACATATGTGTCTGATTGCGTAAAAATAGAACTTTTATGAATTTTGAAAATCAATTCTGATAAACATACAAATCAAATTGACTCGAAATTTGTGAAGTGTAAAATATAATTAAATTATCTTTCAATATCATATTTTTACAAAATTTTTGGAGCATATTTGTTATCATTTCCAACAAAAAAATCAACATGGGGTCTAAATACCAGATTTGACCCCTTGCTAGTTAAAAATTCATAACTATTTGTTGGAAATAGTAAAAATTATGAAAAAATACTCTCTGAAAAGCATATTGCAAGTGGAATCTTCTTGCCAAGTTTCAAATCATTTGAATTCCATCTTTACCTAAGAGTTTATATTTGATTTGGGGTCTTTAATTTGAAACAACTTACATGTGCATGAACCATGGGACCACATTAAACTAACTTGGACCCTAATGAGTCCAAAAGTTAGTCGGTGAAGCGAGTCACCTTGTGAACTACCCACCATAAATACTACATTGAAAAGACAGGTTAAAATTCACAAAGAACACATCAAATAACCTGCATTTGGCTTGAAACTGCTAAGTAATTTCAACCTCTCTTGCAAAACCTGGTGTCAAGGTTATAGGGTAGCATCCAACGATCACGGATGTGGGGTAACGGAACCAGAGGCGAAAGCTGAAGGAAGAATTTTCCTCGTAGTCCCCTCGTAACCAGCCTTGCTAGGTTAGCTTGAGAGGTGGGAATTCCTTGCAGTTGATCACTTGCCAAATTTTCTTCAACTTGAACTTGAACGAAAAATCTGGTCATCTGATTTTAAGGACAAATTTGATTACAAGGCCTTTGCCTTATTTTGCCACTAGTCCCTTGTAACTAGTGTAAGGTCACTAGGACCTTTCTGGTTTCCTTTGACCATCTTAATCATGGACTCATACTCCTTCTCGTCTTACCATTATCAGGGTTCTCCTGCCCCAACGTCTTATGGGTGGGAGATTGCTCCTCATTATTCGAATACGCATGCTCCTCAGGCCTGGGACATACCCACCTCAACTGCTTGGACATCGATACAGATCTCGCAACGCTTAGAGACACTCTCCATGTGGAATCGAGATCTCATCATGATGACTGATTATCTTGATCAGTCCCACTAAAGGCAAGCTCCTACATCTCACAAGAACCCTCAGATCGTCGAATTGATTCACATACTCCAGGAAGGAAAGGAGGTCATAAAAAGGGAATATAAAGACTTAAGAAAAGCAATTCAGGATGAAAGACAAAACCCAAGACATCAACTCTTGGGGCCCTAAATTCAGAGAGAATGTACCGTAGGTGGATGGTGAGCCACTCAAGGTTAAGGAATCAACTGCAACCTATAACTGCATTGAACCCACCCACTACCCTTCTGATTCCCCAGACCAAATCTATTATAACCCTCCATCTTCCCCGAGACTCGCATCTGAGGCCATGTCCACACAGATCACCACTAGGGAGCCACCAATAGACTCGTAACTACTTCTCAGACTGCAACAAACAATAGCAAAGTACAAGGGCACAGTTGTGAGATATCTACATCAAATCCAGATCACTACTGATCTAGGGTAAAGACAAACTTTGATTGCAACCAAAGAATCTCTGATGGAAGCCCTTAAAGAACTAGAATCTGTGGTTAGGATGAATCAACAAACTTACATTCTTCAAGATATACTCCTTTTGTAGTACCAAGTTCAAACTAGCCTAAAGGATTTTAGGGAACTTAGATGAATTTTAGGGATTCTTCAACTCACATGCCCGAAGTAGATGATGTAGGTGATTTTCAAGTGAGAGATGAGATATCGGATGGAATTAAGGGAAATGCTCTCGGCATATCTGAAAAGAAATTAGTTCAGAGCCCTAGCCTAGAAAATAGTGAGGAAAGTCCCATGGTTGATTTTCAATCTAAAACTCCTGAATCTTGGGAGATAGAGATAGACGATCATGACACCCAAGACTTGGTACATTCTGAGACTTGGGTATATACACTTAATGAGGCCCATGATTTGGATTATAAGAGATCTAGAGTGGAATTGCCTAAACCCCTCATGACAAGCTTAGATGATAAATATACTGAAATCCATGAGGATAATTTTGAATTACCAGAGAATCCATTCGAAGATGAGAAAGAATCTACTAAAAACTCCATTTCCGATTGTCAGGATAATCTGAAAAATCTGGAGGAATTTTTAGATTGGAGTCAGACGAATTTATCACAGATTCTTTCACATCTTTGCTTTTGGATATCGAGGATTTCACTAAAGCCACAGAGTAGAAAATGAAAGAATTCGAGGCTTTACTGTATTATGATTCTTCACACCTTGGGGAAAATAAATTGCCACCCAGTACATTTGAGGATTCACACCACGAGTAGAATTTGGGCGATCCGTACGAGATTCCTGATCAACCTAAGCATGAGAATGATTTCGGTGAAAATACAGCTATTAGGATGGAACACAAAATCAAATTCGACACACCTACTCTGCAACCACCAACACCCAGATCCAACCACGAAATGGTTCTTTACACCATTTCTGATTACATCACATGGGTCCCTCCATTCCGATTTCAATACTTTTAGGACCTGTATGATTGGTGTCCCACTCCGGATCCCGCATGGCGGCTACTTGCTCCCTATCACTCTAGCACCTAGATTTATTTCTCTTGTAGCACATGGCTACAACCTGTTCCAGGCCTTACAATTCTATTCTGCCAACCTTGTGGCCTTGGTATTCACGAGCAACTACTCTACATTTGTGGCCCGTTGATGACAGTGCAACACATCTTCCTATCTATCTTTAGTCTGTCTCCTACAGTCATTGATCCATCTAATGAGTTTTGCCTAGCTAGAGGCATTAAACTCAGCACGTATACATATATACATACCATATATACATAGCATATTTCATTTCCGCATAATGTTTTGCATATTGTTCTGCATATTGTGTATGGAATTGCAACAATGGTGTGAGCTGAACGATAACTCAGAAGCATTTCCAGGTGATTTCTATCCACATACACCAAGCCTTATTCCAATTTCTTTTATTCTTGCATGAGGACATGCAAATACTTAGGCATGGGGGGTAGTTCATGAAAACTAAAATTTTTCTGCCAACAATTAGGGGGATTAGATCATTTTATCAAGAGGTTTTATTAAAGATTTATTCTTTAGTAAATTCTTATACTTAGAATCCAATATAATTTCATACTTGCATATAGATTTTGCAATGGATCTTCTGTGAAAATCGATAGACATTTCTAATTTGTTGAAAAGAAGCATCGCTTCTTCTCCTAAACCCTTGGATAGCAATCAGGGAGTCAAGTGAACTATCTTCTAGTAGATCAACCAAAACATATGTGAGGTGAGAGTAGAGAGTACTGGTGCTCTAAGGCTAGTATAAGGAATCTTTAATAATTGAATAATGACACTTGGAGTTGGGCATAGTTTTCGCTCTCAATTCTTGCATACTAAATCTGTGAGAAATTCCATACGAGAGCCACAAAATAAGTCAAAAACACGGAGAGGGGGTTCTGATAAAACTAGGACTGAGGTGGATGGCCACGACTGCCCTCTACGGAATCCTTGGCTGAAGGAGGGTACTGATGTCAAGGTCAAAAATACATCATCCTATCTGTTCCCTACCTGGTGCCAAGAATAGGCACTTCCACCAAATAAGCCACCCAAAATCCTCTTGATCATCCCAAAATCCCCCAAGAATGCCTCACGTATAGAAACACGTATGTTGTTGAAGTGGCAGGTTACTATGCTATCAAATTTGGTTTTGAAAACCTGTCGTTGTAGTTTGAAAAGCTAAGAACTCAGGTTCAACAAATACAATTTATACCGAAATAGAAATCCTGGGTTGAACTCAAGGAAGCTACGTCGATCTAAATTCACAATTATATTTTTTTCGTGTTTTTGTTAAAAAGTGGAGTAATTACAATGAAATGAAGCACTATAAATAATCAAAATAAGAGAGAGAGAGGGAGAGAAAACATTCACTTGATACTTCAAAATGTTTATACAATTAAGTAAGAGAGAAATTACACTAGACAGTAGAAAAACTATTACAACTAGAAGGAAAAAAAAATCTACTATAGAAAGCAGGAAAAAGGAATGGGAGAGAGAAGTTATCCTCCTCGATGATCGCTCAGAGGACGAGCCAAACAGGGCGACGCCAGGTAGATGAAGAACGAAGTGGGAAGAAGGAGGTCCAGGCAGGAAGAATGAGAATGAGGCAGCACGTCATCGTTGTTACGGGATCCGCTTCCGAAATGGGGGCGAAAATTTGACTTTATCTCTTGAGGAGCATCCTAGGTGTGGGACAAGCTTCTCTTGAGCTTTGGAGAGGGAGAGAAGAGAAGGAAGGGATGATAAATTCGTACGAAGGGGGTCTCCTTTTATAGTAGCAAGGAGTGAGGGCATTTTCGTCATTACATGTTGAAAATCATTAATTCAAGACCTTTAGTGATGGATAAATCCATCACTAAAGGCCTGAACGTGGCCTTCATGGGTGGTGCGCGCACGCCCGCTCGCCTCCCCGCACCTCAACGTGCATTCACATCCATCATATCTTGGTCGTTCGATCGTGAGATCAAACGGCTAAGAGCGCTCCTCGTCACACCTCAATCGAGCACCTTGTGCGTGAGATCCCACGTTACGTAGGGAGTCAGATGGCGCATGGACACTATTGGCCATGCACAACTGTTGGATCCTCATCGTGTGGTCGATCGCGCATGCGCACCCGCTCCAATTTGAGGCGTGAGGACTCGATCCTGCGCCTCCTCGCTGCGTAAGGTGCTCGACCAATGTGCTATGGGCTTGTTTGTGTCGAGTGCTTAACTCAAGCGTGCATGCCTTACAGCTGTTAAATCTTGATCCAACAGCGGAGAAGCATTGGCGTGAAGTGCTTCAGCAGGTGCGTATGGCCAGTTGGGTGGCAGAGATGGTGCCACATGGTGCCATCTTGGCCGTCCATCTTCTTAGTGATGTAGATGGTGCCACGGGTATCGGATTGGGTCAACTTTTACGCTGTTAGGCTGCGATCATCGATCTGAACCCATCTGTGTGGTTGGATTTGTTACTTGAAGTGTGGATTAACACCATCTTAGCCCTTAGTCTTCTAGGGTTCCTCAGTCTCTATCTGATGCTACGGATATCCGATTAAGCCGATCATGGAGTCGTTGAACTCCAATCATCACCCTGATCAGATCCGTACGATTAGATCTTCGATCTGAGGCCCTAGCAAGAAGTCACCCTGTCCCTGACCATAAAAGGAGACAATTAACCTCCATTTTATTCAGACTAATCTAAATACAAGATGATGCATGTTATGCAGTATTTATAGTATGTAATGCAATTCTATGCTTAAGAACATGTATAAATAGACATTTTATGTAATATAAACATGTTTACATCACACCCCATGCCTATCTTTTGCTAGTCCCTAGCAAAAACTACATGGTATTTATAAAAGAATTAGGTTGGATTACTTGAGCATAAGTTATTTTCAATATTAAGAAAATTTTTACTTAGGATCTGGACTTTCAAAGATACAACAGCGCCTGGGTATCTGCCAAAATGCAGACCTCCTGAAGCCCTCACCTTATTCAAAGAAAAATTTCTTTTATTTCTTTTTTTTTTCTAATTTTTTTGGATTTTTGAGTTTAGGGTTAAAGAGGGGCTTTCTACAGCCATTCAACTCACCCAAGATTTGATGAGAATCCTAAGTTCTAAGCATCTTATTGTGAATGTGAGACTCATTGATCAGCAATTAGAACGGACTTCGGATTTCTATGCCTCTAGGTGACCTTGAAAAGAGAGTTCTGCCTAAAGGTGTATCGTTATGACCGGTAGCTTTCTCCCTATTATTTTTATGGGGTCAACACAAGGGTGAATCTAGTGTATATCTCCCCGGTTTATTCTACTTCTCCACTTCTTCCTAAGTATTTTTGGAATTTTAAGTGCATTTCTTGAGTTGGGTTCTAGAAAATTGGTTGATGAGCTGTTACCACCGACAACTTGCCAGTCATACTCATGTGGCGAAGTGTGATTTATTTCTTTTGTTTTCTTCTTTTTCCTTTTCTCCTTTTCTTTTTTTTTTCTTTTTTTTTTGACTTTTTTAGTAGGTGGCTTTCCTGGTCTATGATTTACCTAAAGGTAGCAAGAAGAGAATGGTCCAGTGACTGGACTCTGGACAACCTACCTATGGGCTGTTACCCACGATAATTTGCCAGCCATATCACCCTAGAAGGTTTATTAGCTACCTAATTTCCATTAAAATCACCGATCAACAAGTCAGTGAAAAGAAAGTGTGTAGATGCTTTAGACTTAAAGTTCCCTCAAATCAGAGGGTGGGTTGATAAGTCGTGTACTTATCACCCAAACTTATTTAATCAAATTACAATAGAATTAAGATGGAGAGGACTCGAAAAATAAATTCACATTTTAGTGGATACACGGGCCAATTAAGTCCAAAGACCTGAAGGGTCGTTGTGTTCAGATCCTAATGCAATATTTCCTAAGATTGAAAAGTCTTAATGTCCAAGTATTCCTTCCTAATTCAATTTTTTTTTTATTATGTATATATAAGAAGAGAAATACAATTTGCAAGAATTTCACAAAGCTGACAAAATGATTCAAAAATGAATCCACCCCCCGAAGCCTAGCTGATGCAATGTCCACATTGAGAAAAAGAGACATGAAAGAAAGGGTAGAGTATGAAACATATCACCTGAATATGAAGCTCGGGTCAGCTTTGTGTCATATGTACAACTGCTAAGTTTAATGCCATCAGCTAGGTGAAGTCCAGCCAAAGAAGTCACAATATGGCTAGAGCAATCATGTCTGATACAGGTTCTGGAAGAGTATGGTCAATAATAGGCTTCATACGTTGACCGTTGACTTTAAATGTGTTACCCGTCTTTGGGTTAGAGATCTGAATGGCTCCATTAGGAAAAATTTGATCGATACTGAATGGGCCATTCCATTTTGATCTAAGTTTCCTGGGAAAGAGCTTAAGTTGAGAATCGAATAACCAGACCTTCTGGTTCAGCTCAAAGCCCTTTTGGGAAATTAATTGATCATGTAGAGCTTTGGTCCGAGCCTTGTAGATCTTGGCATTCTCATATGCATCATTTCTAAGCTCTTCCAACTCAGATAGTTGGAGTTTCCTATTCTTCCCAGCTAAACTCAGATCTAAATTGCATTGCTTGATTACCCAGAATGCCCTATGTTCAATCTCTATGGGTAAAGGACACGCCTTTCCATACATAAAAGAAACAGAGACATGCTGATGGGCGTTTTATACGCTGTACGGTAGGCCCAAAGAGTGTCCTCAAGCTTTTGAGTCTAGTCCTTGCGATCAGGCCTAACCATTTTCTACAGAATATTCTTAATCTACCGATTGGAGATCTCGGCCTGTCCATTAGTCTAGGGATGGTAAGGTGTGGAGATATGATGATTAACCCCGTATTAGCCAGTAAATTACGGAACTAGGCATTAGTAAAATGAGTGCCACCATCACTGATGATAGCCCTCGGAATCCCAAACCTGTTGAAGATGTTTTTCTTGACAAAATCGATGACCACCTTGTGTCATTGTTTTGGGTGGGAATCGCCTCAATCCATTTGGACACATAATCAACAGCAACAAGAATGTATTGATGTCCAAATGAAGGGAGAAAGGGTCCCATGAAATCGATGCCCAAATCATCTAAGATTTCGATAGAAAGAATTGGGTCTAGGGGCATCATATCTCTCTTAGTTATGCTCCCGAGTGCCTGACATCGGTAACACGACCTTGAGAAATCCTGGGCATCCTTGAATAAAGACGGCCAATAGAAGTCAGATTGCAAAATCTTTGCAGCTATCTTTTTCGCAGAGAAATGTCCATCACATGCAAATGCAAGGCAGAACTCGAGTATACTGTTGAATTCATTCCCCGGAACATATCGGCAAATAATCTGATCAGAGCGATGCGACACAATTCAGGGTCCTCCCAAAAGTAGTATTTGTCCTCAAATTTGAGTCTATCCCGTTGTTGCTTGGTACAATCCTGGGGGATTTGGCCAACGGCCAAATAATTAACAATGTCAACAAACCACGAGGTTTGGACACCTGAAACTGTAAGGATGGTTTCGTCCGAAAAAGTACTAGCAATCAAGACATCCGAACGAGAAGAATCACTTAGAAGTCTCGACAAATGATCCGCCACCACATTTTGTATCCCGAATTTATTCTTGATTTCAAGATTAAATTCTTGAAGCAGAAGAATCCAACGAATAAGTCGGGGTTTGGCATCCTTTTTGGCCAAGAGATGTCTCAAGGCCGAGTGGTCGGTATAAATGATGGCATGAGACCCTAAGAGATAAGCCCTGAATTTTTCCAAAGCAAATACTACGGCTAGTAATTCCTTTTCAGTAATAGTGTAATTCCTCTAGGCTTCATCCAGAGCTTTACTAGCATAGTAGATGGCAGAGGGCTTCTTGTCAACTTTCTGACCCAAAACAGCCCCGACTGCATAATCAGAAGAGTCGGTCATGATCTAAAAAGGGGCTGTCCAAACCGGTGGTTGCAACACCAGAGCACAAGTGACTGCCATTTTTAGGAAATCAAATGCCTTACAACATGATTCGTCAAAAACAAATGGCATTTCTTTGGCAAGAAGATTGCTTAGAGGATGAGCAACCTTCGAGAAATCCTTGATGAATCTTCTGTAGAATCCCACATGACCAAGAAATGATCGAATATGTTTAATAGATGTGGGAGGAGGAAGTTTACCGATAGCATCATTCTTAGCTTTATCCACTTCAATTCCCCATTTAGAGATTACATGACCCAAGACGATGCCTTCTTGTGTCATGAAATGACTCTTTTCCCAGCTAAGGACCAATCGTGTTTTGATGCATCGTTTAAGAATCATTTCTAGATTAGCTAGACAAGAGTCAAACGATTCTCCAAAAATAGAGAAATTATCCATGAAGACTTCCATAAACTCTCCCACCATGTCAGAGAATATGGCTAACATACACCTTTGAAAAGTTGCAAGTGCATTGCATAAACCGAAAGGCATACTACAGAAAGAAAAGGTTTCGTAGGGACAGGTGAAAGTAGTTTTTCTTGATCCTCGGGATGGATAGGAACTTGGTTGTATCCCGACTAGCCATCAAGAAAACAGAAGTACTTCCCATGGCCATGTTCAGCTTTGATCAATGAAAGGCAAAGGGAAATGATCCTTTTTCGTGGCCGTGTTTAGCTTCCTGTAATTGATACAAACCCTCCAAGAGGAAGCTGAATGAGTTGTGATAGATTCTCCTCTTTCGTTAGTCACAACAGTAATCCTGACTTTCTTGGGAACAATCTGCACGAGACTTACCCAGGGACTATCAGACATCAGATAAATAATTCCTGCATTGAGCTACTTAATGATTTCCTTTTTGACCACTTCTCGCATATTTGGATTTAATCTCCTCTGCATCTAGCGAGAAGGACGAGATCCATCTTCCAAGAATATTCTATGATTGCAGAAAGATGACTCGATCCCCCTAAGGTCATGAATGGTCCAACCAATTGCCTTTTTGTGTTCCTTCAGGACCTTGATCAATTTAATCCCCTGCTCCTTTGTTAATTTAGCATTGATAATCACAGGGAGCATCTTCTGTGGTCCTAGAAATTGATATTTTAAATTCTCAGGCAATGGTTTCTGTTCAAGCTGGGGCAGGTTGATGATTGAAGGTAAGGAAGATGCTAATGACTCATCAAGAGGAAGAGGTTGAGAGTGAACAAAATTAATAACCTCTTCAGAAGATGGCAGGTCTGCCATAGAGGGCTGCAAGTCCAATTCATCATCAAAGGAGGAACTTTCAATTGCAGAAACCATCAAACAAGTTTCAATGTTCACATTATCCTCCTCAAGTTCCTCAATAAATCCATAATCCTCGAATTTATTAATCGCCTTAAAAATATCCAATTTCATTCGTTGATCCCCAAAGGTGATTTCCATGCTACCACTTTCACAGTTAATGTTGGCCTTAGAGGTAGCCAGGAACGGACGGCCCAGAATGATGGGCGCGTTCCTTAAATTTTCCAGTATATCCATGTCAAGGATAAAGAAATCTACAGGAAAATAGAAATCCTTGACCTTAACTATAACATCTTCAATAACACCTCACGGATTTGTGATCGAACAGTCCGCTAACTACAGCATTACTGAAGTCAGCCGAAGTTCACCTAATCCAAACTTCTCATAAAGAGAAGTCAGAATTAGGTTGATGGATGCACCCAGATCCAGAAGTGCTATATCAAAAGTGCAATCTCCGATGACACAGGAAATCAATGGAGCACCTGGATCTCTCTTTTTCTGAGGGAGGTGGTGCAGGATAACAGAACTACCCTACTCAGTGAGTACCACCTTCCTCGAAACAGATTCTCTCAATTTATGCTTTTGTGTACATAAATCCTTTAAAAGTCTCACGTAAGCTGGTAAATGCTTGATAGCATCAAGGAGCGAGATATTGATCTCAACATTCTTAATAATATTCAGAAGCTCCTTATTGCTATCAATAGACTTTTTCTTTGATTTGATCAAGGCTTCAAGAAAAGGAACATGAGTCAGATCTTTGGAATCAGGTTCCTAAGCCCTGATTTCTTCTCTAGAATTCTCCTTTCTCTCCTTAGGTTCTTTAGGATTCGGTAAATCAGAATAGTGTGGTTGTGGATCCAGAGTTTGTTTACCACTCCTTAGGGTAACAGAATTTGCGGATGCATAGGAGTTTGGATCTTGGGGAGGGTTAGGAAAGATTAGAGGGGCTTGATTAGCCAAGAATTGTTGATGTGCAGAAGAAGAAGAGGAAGGACCCTGCACAACCACCTGAGCATGTGAGTATGCGTCCCTCTGATTTCCATACCCATGGGCTTGGTTACCCAAATTCAGGATATTTCGTGGGTTGGGTACGGGTTGGGATGGTAGAGATCCGGGTTGACGAGAGTTAGCTATGAGCCCGATTTTCAAGTTGTCCAGCGAGGTTTTCATTTGCTGCATGAGCTGGAGCATGGATCCTTGCATCTCTACCATTTGTCGGTTCAAATCAGCCTGCCCTACGGGTTGATGGGCATTCCAAGCTGGCTGATTAACCTGATTTGGGGTAACTGAGTATACACATGACCCTAACCCATTGGTCATTGCAGAGCATAGTTGCTGGTTAGAATTGGGTCTGTTGTCCCAGGTTTTCCGAGAAGTTAGGGTGGTTTCTCTAACCCAGATTATAAGCATTAGGGTAGGGGTTTAATCTAACATTCTCCTGTACAACATAGACATCCTCATAAGGTGAGGATGGAGAGAAAGAAAGGGAAGGATCAGAAAAATTAGGATCAAAGGCCCTAGTTTGGAACCTATGGGGTTCCGAATAATGCTGACTCACAGGTTGAGCCGCATTGAGTTGATTCACGAACTCCCGTCCAGAAAGAGCTCGCGATGAATGGAATCTCGAATTCTTGGATTGAGTGGATCGAGAGTTGTTCATCGAATTTCTATCCATCCACTCTTCCATTCTCTTATCAACCAAGCCCACCTTATCAAGTTTGTTACAAATCAATTCCATATCGAATGAATGGGACCCATGGACTTCATTGACATTTGATCTGGGCTGCTGGGATCGGTTAAAAGTATCCACGGAGGCATGATTGATTGAATTCTCGCTCATTTCCTCAAACAAATCGTGTGCACTATCTGTGTCTTTGTTGAGGCAATTGCCTCCTTAATAAGCGTCCACGTGATTTCTGAGTTGCTCAGTCAACCCGTAGTAGAAGATCTGCACAAGTTTCCATTTCGGTACCTCATGGAGTGGACACCTCCGCAATAGGTCCAGGAATCGCTCACAGGCCACATGAAACTACTCCCCCAGCTGCTGGGTAAAGGTAGTGATTGCCCGTCTCAAAGCATTGGTACGTCCGACAGGGAAGAATTTCTTCAGAAAGGTTGATTTCAACTCATTCCAAGTTGCAATAGGTCTTCCTATAGTCCTGTACCAATGAGCGGCTTTATCCCTAAGAGAGTAGGGGAAGAGCCTCATGATCATTTGCTTTTCATTCACGTTTCGTGCCTTGGTGGTCTAGACCAAAGTGGTCAAGTTCTCCAAGTGCTGAAACGAGTCTTCTGAGCCAAGCCTATGGTAATGTTTAATTAGGCTTAACACCTGGGGCTTGATTTCTATGTCTCCAGTCAGAATCTGGACGTCGGGACGTTCCCCATAATTTGAAGGATCATAAAAATCCTTCAAGGGCTGAGCGCCTTGTATTCTCTGGAACCATTCCTGCATTCTATTCATTTGTTCCAGCTACCTTCGGAATTCCTCCTGTGGATCTTGAGGTAGAGGAGGCTATTGATCGGCCATGGGATCAATTTGACCAAAATCCAATTTACACCTCCTAGAATACTCTAGTGGTCCTTACAATCAGGGATTCAATGACCGTCTTCCCAACATAAACTAGGAAAAGGTTGAAAGGACTAGGGATAAGGACCCTGCAGCACAACAAAACAAGCCTGCCCTTATGTGGGGTAGCCTAAGGATCTACAGACTCCCAAAACCCACCTTAAGAGTATAAATGATTTACTCTACTTGTGTCTGCTCAATCCAACCAGTTAGAAGGAGGGACTGGGGAGAAGGTTCTTCCTTCGGCTTGTGCCTCTGATTCCTAGTGTGCCCCCCAGCCATGGTCGTTTGACTCTACTCCCCTAGCTAGACATCAGATTAATCAGTACAAGTAGGTTAATCATAAACAATCTCAGACTAGGCCCCGAAGAGCGAATCAGTCCTTAGGGCCAACGTCTACTCGATTTTATTGAGGCCTGGGATTGTAGTGCTTATGGAATGTGATGGGCCCTTAATGATTGATTGAGTATTGTGTAAGTGCGTGCACAACTAGGGTTTTCAAGCAAGATTATTTGCGATGCGGAGATTTTAATATTCAAATCTTGCTTAAGTAGCTTTTAGGGTTTAGAATTAGGTTGATTTGAATCAAGTTTGAGGCAAACCAGCTTTTTAAGCATGGGTGAAGATTGCTTTCCTTTAAAACCAAAATAAAGTGGAGTGCCTAGTATGAACCTAGATTGAAAACCCTAAGAAGAAGCTACTTGATGAGTTGATTTCCAGTTGAGTGGTGCGGCCCAAACAACTCAAACAACTGGCCACAACTGCACCACTAGGTTAAGCACACAGAAATGGTTAACCTAGAATGATTTCTACTCTTCTATGTGTTGATTTGCGTGTACCGGTTCCATAGATCAAAACCCGATTGAGTAGAAGCAAATCAAGTAGGTTAAATACCTTGAATGTGGGTGTATGTTGTGTGTCTGTTGAAAATTACCCCACAAAATTATCTTTTTATTTTTTTTATATAAGCGAGGGCGGAATGAGTGTGAGTGAAAATCCAAACAACCAAACTAATCCTAGGATTTATGCAAACACCTAGGTTAATTGGAATTTGAATTTAACGTGACAAATGAAATCTATGGAAGGGGAAAAATGGGGAGCACTTACAATCGTCTTCAACTACACTTTACTCCAGTCTACCGCTTGACGATTCCCTGATGGAGGTCTCTGCAAAACAACAGACACAAGAGAAAGCAAGTTAGAAGATAATAAAGTGCGTGAAATGTGAAAAGAAGATCAGAAATCGTTGCCTCCCTGGCAATGGCGCCAAAATGTTGAAGTAACGGGTTACTATGCTATTGAATTTGGTTTTGAAAACCTGTCATTATAGTTTGAAAAGGGAGGAACTCGGGTTCAATAAATACAGTTTATACCAGAATAGAAATCCCGGGTCGAACTCAGGGAGGCTACGTCGATCTAAATTCGCAACTATATTTTTTTCGTGATTCTATTAAAAAGTGGAGTAATTACAATGAAATGAAGCACTATAAACAATCAGAATAAGAGAGAGAGGGAGAGAAAACATTCACTTGATACTTCAAAATGTTTATACAATTAAGTGAGAAATTACACTAGAAAGCAGAAAAACCATTACAACAAGAAAGTAGGAAAATTCTACTCTAAAAAGTAGGAAAAAAGAATAGGAGAGAGAAGTTATCCTCCTCGACGATCGCTTGGAGGATGAGCCAAATGTGATGACTCCTGGAAGACAAAGAACGGAGTGGGAAGAAGGAGGTCCAGCCAGGAAGAATGAGAACGAGGCAGCACGTCATTGTCGTCATGGGATCCGCTTCCGAAATGGGGGCAAAAAATTGACTTTATCTCTTGAGGAGCATCCTAGGTGTGGGACAAGCTTCTCTTAAGCTTTGGAAAGAAAGAGAAGAGAAGGAAGGGATGAGAAATTCGTAAGGAGGGGGTCTCCTTTTATAGTTGCAAGGAGTGAGGGCATTTTGTTCTTTACATGTTGAAAATCATTAATTCAAGACCTTTAATGATGGATAAATCTGTCACTAAAGGCCTAAACATGGCCTTCATGGGCGATGCACGCGTGCCCGCTCACCTCCCCGTGCCTCAACGCGCATTCACGTCCATCAGATCTTGGCAGTTCGATCGTGAGATCGAACGGTTGAGAGCACTCCTCGCTGCGCCTCAACCGCTCACCTTACGCGTGAGATCCCGCGTTACGCGGGGCGTCAAATGGCGCGTGGACGCTATTGGCCGCGTGCAGCCGTTGGATCCTCATTGTGCAATCTACCGGGCCCGTGCGCCCACTCCAATTTGAGGCATGCGGGGGCTCGATCCCACGCCTTCTCGCCACGTTAACGCGCTCAACTAACACGTTACGGGTGCATTTGTGTCGAGCATTTAACTCAAGCACGCATGCCTCACAGCCGTTGGATCCTGATCCAACGGCGGAGAAGCGCTGGTGCGAAGTGCTTCAGCGGGTGCGTGCAACCTGTTGGGTGGCCGAGATGGGACCACATGGTGCCATCTTGGCAGTACATCTTCTGAGTGATGTAGATGGTGCCACGGGTATCGAATTGGGTTAATTTTTGCACCGTTAGGGTGCGATCATCGATCCAAACCCATTCATGCAGACGGATTTGTTGTCTGAAGTGTGGATTAACACCATCTTGGCCCTTGATCTTCTAGGGTTCCTTAATCTCTATCTGATGCTACGAATATCTGATTAGGCCAATCTTGGAGTCATTGAACTCCAATCATCGCCCTGATCAGATCTGTACGGTTGGATCTTCGATCTGAGGCCCTAATAAAAAGTTGCCCTGTTCCTAACCATAAAAGGAGACAATTAACCACCATTTTATTCAAACTAATCTAAATGCAAGATGACGCATGTTATGCAATATTTATAGTATGTAATGCAATTCTATGTTTAAGAGCATGCATAAACAGGCATTTTATGTAATAAAAACTTGTTTACATCATATGTCATGTCATGTTTTGCTGATAAATATGGCAGTATGTCGTGTTGTGGCATGGTGCCTATAGAATTGCATACAAAAGAGTTGTTTGCTCGAAAAAAAAAGGAAAAAGAAGAAGCAGAAAAAATAATAATAATAAAAGAAAAATTATTATGTGAAACAGTTGCGTAATGAGAGTCAAGTTAAATGTTTTGAGACAAAAACACCTACCACCCTCAGGAACCACCAAATATAGCATTAACCTACTTGTTCTATATTTCTGACCGCCTGAATATGGGCTGAGGGCTTCTGACTTAGTCATAGGGTTATTAGAACCTAATTAAAGTGTCATGCCATGTGAGACCACCAAATACATTTTCAAATCTGGTGAGATGTGAGCTCAGGAAGAAAAAGAAAAAAAAAGGAGAGAGAAGAGTACAAAAGATTAAAGAAAGCATAGTTTTTCCATCCCCTCTCTAAGTTGATTTATTCAATAATCTGGAAATCTAAATCCTGAAATACTAGTCTCTAAGAAGCACCAGAAGAGAGTGAGCCACCAAATACAATCCAGTTAACTCAGACATCTCCTACCCAAACAAAACACCAGGGCCAAAATTAGAAAATATTTTGTTACCCTGAGAGAAGAGGTTCGCCTACCTCGACATAATTTTACTAGGGCTCAAGTACAAGCTTTAAATGTATATCAACTCTCCACTGGATCCGTTGCAGAAGCTACAACATTATATATTCATAGTTATCTTGATTCTGAATTTTTAGATGAAATATAAAGAAATAAATCTGTAGTTTATCTCTTAATAAAATTCATTTAGTCTTGAACTTGCTAGGGACTAGCAACACATGGGGGTATGATTGCACAGCAATCATAGACCCTAACTCGCCTGAATTAAGCTAGAACTTAGCTTAACATGAACATTCTACATGCATATGCATCGTATTCTACATCATAATTGATAGATGTGATTTATGTACTAAACTATGTTATTTGAGAGGTATTAATCATGGCAGGTAATCTAGGGCTGCAAATGACTGATCCAACCTTACGGATCAGTTCAGAATAACAACGAGAGTCCAACGCATCGAAGATTGCATCAATCAGACTCCCGTAGCACCCTATGGAGTCCACAGAAGAGCAAGAGCCAAGGGGAAAATTGAAGAAGATCCAGAGCTCAGATGAGAAATCCAACTGTACGAATGGGTTTGAATTGACGTTCGCAGTCCAACAGTGTAGAAATCAACTTAATCGGAGGCCTACATCATCAGTTATAAAGAGAAGAAGAACGAATGGCCACGATGGAGTGGCGAGGCACTATCACAGCCGCCCCCCGCCATGCCCCCAACCCCTGAGGGCACCTCGCCTAGCAGCATGGGTCGTTGGATCTTCATCCAATGGCCACGAATGTGCCACATCGCCGCCTAGAACATATTAATATAAATATAATTAAGTATATATGACAAAGGCTTTGTGCAGCGCATTGGCTCGCCTACGTATGCGCGAGGCGTGGGTTCAAGCCCTGCACTACGCAAAAATTGGTGTGAGTCGCGGGCGAGTGCGTGCAGGCAGGCAAGCGTGATTAGAGGGCCCAGAGGCATCTACGTGGTGCGATCGCGCAGGTTATTACGAGATGTGGAAGGTGCGAGAAGCGCTCGTAGGATTTGAAATCGGACAGCTGAGATGATGAGGTGGGATTTGAGGACGAAAATGTGAAGAAGTGGTGCAGGCGTATGGGAGCCACGCGATCTTCACCCAAGGGTGCACAACACGCCACATGGCAGCATCAAAAAGAACTGGGGAAGAAGAAGGGTTTGCATAAGCTATAAAAGGAGCTAAGGCCCCTCCCTTTGGAAAGACAACTCTTTCTCAACTCTCTCATTCTCTTCTTCCTTCTTCTACCTCTCTCTCTTCTTCCTCTTCCCGTTGTTTCTGCATTTCCATCTGCAAAATCCGTTGGGCCACCCTATCAGATTATCACTGCTCCTCTCAACCTCTTCAAAAGGCAACCACAGACCACCCGTGGTGCCCTTGCTCTGTTAAAGTAGTTGTTTATTACTTTATGTTTTATTCAAATACATGTATGATATGCAATTAATGTTCAAACTTTTTGCATGATATATATTGCAATTCATTGTCTGTACTACTTAGTAATTAGATTTAGAATAAGTGCATGAAATCAAAAGTGCTTTCTGCCTCCCTGTGATCTACTGAGACTCCCAGTTCCTTTAATTTTATTTGTCGAGAAGTATTTCGCGCTATACTATGATGTATTTATCTTTTATGCGATCTACGCCCCGAACATGAAGAATATTTTTTAATTTTTTTTTACATATGTGGGTGTGTGAGGTGAGTGGAGTGACAATCAAACAACCAAAATCTACCTTAGGGTTTATGCAAAGTACCTAAGTTGATTTGGGTTTGAGTTATTAGGTTATGGAATGAAAACTACGGTGGGGGTGGTGTGGTGGACACTTACAAAACCTTCATACACATTTTTCTCCGATCTAACTGCTTTGGCCTGCCTCAGAAGAGTACCTGCAATCACAGTAAGATCAGAGAAAAGGTGAGATAAAAGTTAGGTAAGGCGGAAAAACATGAAAGAAAAACCAAAGAGCTTTGCCTCCCCGGCAACGGTGCAAAAATGATCGCACGTGTTTCACGAGTTTGAAATCGGGGTTTGGAGTAACCCATTGTCGTAGTTGCAAAATGCATGCTCATCGCACGCTGCGTGCTTCACGTGGCCGTGCTCCCCATGCCTTGCGAGCGTGCGCGCGTTGCCATGCACTACGCTGCTGCTGTACGTGGCTACGCTATGCGCGGTGCGCGACTGCGCTGATCGCAGCTATGGTTGTGCGCGTGCGCTGCACGCAGCTGCGGCTATGCACGTGTACTGCTGTTGGCCGGTGTTGGGCGGCCTGGATGCCGCCATGTGGTGCCATCCAGACCATCCATTCTTCTTTCTTTTGTAGAGGGTGCCACGGTGCTCAGATCGAGATGATTTTTGCACTATTGGTCTACGATCGTCACTCCAGATCAATCCATACAGTCGAATTTTCCATCCGAAACCTGTATGGATGTCGCATTGTCCCCTGGTCATTGATCTTCCTTAGACTTCGTATTATGCTATGGTTCTTTGATCTAGATGATTTTAGCGGTAGTAGACTCCAATCATCGTCTTAATCAGATCCATATGGTTCGATCATCCATCCGAGGCCTTGAAATAAGTCTTCTCTCCTGACCAAAAAAAGGACCTAATTAACCTAAAATATATACAACTACTCTAAATGCACAATGATGCATGTTATGCAATATTTATTACATGAAATGCAAATCTAAGCTTAGAAACATGCATGAATAGGCATTTTAACCTAAATAGATGTGTCTATATCGTCCATCAATAGGGGAGACTAATCTCCATATCATCATCAACCCATCAAAAGAACTTGATTGAAAACGTAGTTGTTCAACGTCCATCATTCCCAAACCAAAAACCACAAATCTCAAGGGGGAGAGGAACGCGATCTTCCAACCATCAATCGACAGGGATGAAGAGCTCACCAATTGTTGGAGCTTTTCTGGGGAGGGGTTGCCAATCATCACCTCTCCTATCAGGGCCCCTCTTAATACCAGTTTCGCTTTTCTAATATCCTCTGTCATAGGGACTTCGACATCGACTATATAACCCCCATAGGTAAGGGGAGGCGATGGTGGTGGCGGCTGTGCCCTAAAATTTGACACTCCGGGATGCATCTCGGTCCCTCCCTTCTCCTGCCATCTATTGGCCATACAAAAATCCCGCTTGTGGCCATGCCCTCCACAAGTGAGGCAGACAAGGGGGAAGTGACACACTGCCACCATATGGCCACGATGCCGGCATCTAAAGCAAACAATCTCCTTATTGCCCCAAGATCTTCCCATGTTTGCCCTCCTCACACCCGCCTCCCATCTGTCAGTGGTCATGAACCCTCTCCTTTCCTTCTGTCTCCAAGTCCTAGACCTCCAAGTTGTCCATCCTTCAGCATCACAGCTCCTCCCTACTGTCGCCCCATGATCACCCTCCATCCTTTGAACCTAGAATATCTCATTTTATGAACCAATTTTGTGATTTTAACATAAATTTGATGTTTTAGGTCTTTTCCACTATTTCCCACACTTAACCCTTTTCATGTGTTAATTGAATAGTGTTTAACTTAGTTTTTAGCTTAACTTGGGCATTTTAGCTATGATGAGCCACACGCCATTAGTCAGTATAGATGATGACATGAGATCATAAAAGATAAGCCTTGAATTTTTTCAAAGCAAAGACTACAACTAGCTATTCCTTTTCTGTAATAGTATAGTTCCTCTGGGCCTCGTCTAGAGTTTTTCTCTTTTGAAAACGATGAGAAATGCTATCGAGGATGATATCAGACTGGGATCCTTTTATTTATGTAAAAAAATAGAGCATTACATGAAGTTCTCACACTCTTTCACATGCCCCCTACACTCCCTTACAATATTTCCCACATTAATGGATCCCCCTCTAAACAAATGCTCATTACGAGCACGCCACACACTCCACATAATGACCACCTTCTTCACCTGCATACTCCCATGTCTCCAAAGGTTCCTCCAGAGTTCCTCCCAAGTAGGCAGGGGTTCCCCACAAAGCCCCCTCCAAATTTGATCCATCACCAAACATGACACAAACAAATGTTCCCTGCTATCTGTGGCAAAATTACAAAGTGGCCAATTTTGAACTGGAGTACCTTGCCTTCTGCACCTCATTTCCCCTACAACGAGCCCATCACATCTACAAAGCCATAAGAATATCTTTATTTTAAGTGGAATTTTCAAATTCCACACTTTGCTGCAGTCACGATATTCTAAAGTGTAGCTTGCCTCCCCAGCATCAATCAATCTTTTTTACGCCGTGGATAGGGTAAATAAGCCATGTTTCCACCGAAAGCAATCCACATCCCCTACCGGTTGGAAGGCCTCCAAATCTGTAATCAGCCAATCATGCTCCAGCTGTGTGTGTCCTCCCTCTCGTGTGCCTGTTGCAGCAACAACCCAGCTGCTACTCTAGGCATCCCAACAGTCCTTGACTGAAGCTTCACTATCCACAGTTGCAGCAAAGGCTCTTGGATAAACCACACACAATTGGCCCAGTTTAGCCCACACATCAGACCAAAATAGGAAGTGCCTACCATCCCCTAATTCAGGAGCAAAATTTGACCAGTGTTCTTTGAGCTCTCTTAATCGCGTCCAGAATGGGGAAGGCCTTCTTGGCAGATTTTTCCACAGTTGCACCAAGTTGGGACCATATGTCTCCTTAATTATTTGAGACCACATCTTCCCCTCGTCTGTGGTCAATTTAATAGCCCACTTCAGTAACATAGTATCATTAAACTCTTTCAAAGAGCGGATGCCCATCCCTCCCTTAGACCGAGGCCTACAAAGTTGCCCCCACTTCACTGGATGTAAGAACATGCCCTCTACCTTCCACCTTTCCAAAAAAATATCTTCTTCATTACATCCAACCTCTTCCATACTTCCTTCAGGGATCTAAACACCGAAAAGAAGACCGGTATCGAGGTGATGACCGAATTGAGTAAAATCAATCTTCTGCCCTTAGAAAGAAATCTGTTGCTCCAAGATTCAAATTTGGCATTCACTTTCTCAAATAAGGAGGCCCAATCACTCTTCTTGAGTTTCTTATCACTTAAGGGTAATCCTAGATATCTCACAGGGAGTGTTGTAGATGGAGTGTGCACAGTGGTAGAAACTGTCTCCCCTTCTTGAGCTGACATGGCAAAACAAATCAATGATGACTTTGCCCCGTTTAGCCTCAAGCCTGCTATCTCACCGAATTGGTGATCATAGTGAATAGGATTTCAGCTTCAGAAGTCCTCCTACAAAAAACACAGTGTCGTCTGCATATTGTAAAATTGGTGCCAGAGCTCTTGAATTCGGCAAAGAATACCCCTTAATCAACCCTACTTCTACCAAACTTCATGTAAAGTGTGCCAAAGTGTCTACTGCTAAGTTAAAAATAAGAAGAGCCAAAGGGCATCCTTGCCTCACGCTGCATTGAGGTTGTATCCACACCCCATAAGGCCTCCCATTCATAAGAGGGGAGAAGCAGGAGGTAACAATGCATCTCTTCATCCATTGTATCCAGATAGATGGAAAACCCCTCCTCTTCATAATCTCCCAAAGATATGACCACTCAACGGAGTCATATGCTCTACTAAAATCTACCTTCCACATGAAGGCTTTGCTCTTTTTCCTACTCCACCCTGCAACCACCTCTTGTCCCACAATGAATGACTCTTGCAACGATCTATTGGGGAGAAACACCGACTGCACTGGGCAGATTAAATCAAACAAAACACACTTCAGAAGGTTAGCCAGCACTTTGCTAATGATTAGATATATCAAGTTCAAAAGCGTAATGGGCTTGAAATCTATCAAAGTCTCTGCCCCAAGACACTTTGGTAATAGAAAAAGGTACGACTTGTTTAGTCTCTCAAATCCTGAATTTCCCCTCTGGAACTTAGCTATCACCTCCATCACATCCCCTTTGACAACATGCCAAAACTCCTTGTAGAACAGCACTTGGAATCCATTTGGACTCATCGAGCCCTCTACATTCAGCCCTGCCATAACTACCACTTCCATCTCTGAAATCGCTTCTATCAATTTTGTAGCTGCTGCATTTCCCACCCAAGAGAAATTTGAAGCTACCATCCTCCACTCCCCTTTCCCATTCGACCTTGAGATTTCCTTAAGTGTGTAGCCGTCTCCTTTCTAATCTCATCTGGTGAAGTCAACACCGAATCCCCTTTCTTTAGAGAGGAGATGAAGTTCACTCTCCTTCTGGAGCTCGTTGCCATATGGAAAAATTTTGTATTTGCATCACCCTCTTTCAACCATAATTGCCATAATTTTTCACGCCAATCCACTTCCCTTGCCAAGTCCTCCACTTGAACCACTCCTTGCCAATATTTCCGTTGTGCTGCCTCATCCTCAACCAACCGTCCTCCATTCTCCTCGTCAAGCATTCTCACCATGGAAAGGGCTTCAGAGCGCTGCTGACTCCTCACCATCTCCACAATACATTTGTATTCCTTCAACATAGCTTTTAAATCTTTCAATTTGCTGGCCAAGCGATAAGTGGTAGAGCCACCCACCTATTGGTGCTCCCACCACCGACTAACCATCTCCTTAAAGCCCTCCTCCTGTAGCCATGATATGTTGAACTTAAGGTAGGTGCCAACATATGACTCCTCTCCACTATCCCATAGCAAAGGCGTATGGTCTGAAAAGGGGCAAACAAGTCCCATAATTGAAGAGAGTTGGAATCTTTCCAATGTCTCCATGTCCTGAAAGAATCTATCCAACTTTAAGACCAGTCCATCCCCACCCCCCACCCCCCCACCAAGTGAATTCCGCCCCAGCTGAGGGATATTCATTTAATCCAACCTCTGATACTACCAACTAGAATCCAAGTGATGATCTATCTACCCTCCCATTCCATCAATAATTCTCCAAGAGGACATTGTTGAAGTCTCCACCTACAAGCCATGGCAGCCCATTTGTCTTGCTCACCATCGCACGTAGCTCCTACCAGAGTGCATGCCTCTGATTATCAGTGAAAGGACAATACACACATGATATAATCAGCTCCTGATCATACCCTAGAAATTTGAATATGCACGAGGGCATGAATTGGCCCTTCCACTCCTCTCTCAGACTCAGCCTGGACATTTTCCACCAGACCGCCAGTCCACCCACCCTTCCAAGCGCATACACTGCTCTAACCCCTGCCTAACCCCCTTGAAGAAGCAACTGCCAGGCAGTGTCCCCTCCACCTTCGAGACATGTCTCCTGTATTAAGGCAAAATCCACCTCCCACTCACGGAGATATCTAGCCAAAGATGCCCTCCGCACCTGATCGCGCAACCCACAAATGTTCCATGTGAGCACCTTCATTCCTTGGACTCTGAGGTCCCCTACGGTCCCCCTGACCTCCTCTCAACATTCAAAATAGCTACAACTTTCTCATTAGTGTATCTCTGGTCACATCCACCTCTTCTTCCCTTCAATTTATAGGGAGAGCACACAGTTTCCCCTTTGATGAAGACCCCACTCCATACATCAATCCCCCTGGAGTCACAAAAGAGAAATTATCTGGGTTCTCAGGTGTGTGCTTGTGCTCCTCCTATTGTCTTTGCTAATCTGTATGCACAACCATGAGTTCTCTTCCACCACCTTCATCTTGCACCATCACATCCTCTATCAACGGCTAGTCTGCCCCTTTCATTTCAGTATCAGGCACCTCCGACCAATGAAACTCTTTCCTCTTCTTCACCTCTTGCCTGTCGGTTCTTCTTGGCCCACCCTCCAGAGTATTGCTCTGGGTAACCTTCCCCTCTGCCCGTATCTTCGAGGTTTCCACCTACTGTTCATCCCCACTGAGAAGGCCAAATTTCAGTCTGAGGAGCCATGAGCTCCTTCTACACCTAAGGATGACTCTGTCAAGAATTGGGTCCCCCCTTGCCACCTTCACATCAATTTTGATTGACCTCCCATCCCCCTCCCATAGACCCACATTGGCATTCTCTGCCAGAGCTATGAAGTTAGCCACAACTCCTGCCACCACCCAATTCGTCCTCAAGTGTAACGGTAGTCCCTAGATCTCTAAAACTTCCCTTCTGTTCTCAGCCCTCTGAAGAGGGTGGTCTTGGAGAGCCCCATCGAAGGGCAAAACCATTCTCCACCTCACCGTAAGCCCCTCTAAGGCACTTGTGTGAAAACGGAGCCCTTCGACATCCAACATACCAAGGTCGAATAACACAAACCTTGCCCTACCCAAATGTGCCACCTTCCACCCTTGAGTCGACAGAGATAGAGATCTTAACAGATTTAGGATCCACTCACGCTCAAACCTTCCCACCATAATCTCACCAATGAGGACCCCCTGAGCTGCCATCTCTACTGCCATGACTTCCTTCGATTGTGGAACCTCCACATTGCACACCTACCCCATCTCTATCGGGGGTGGCGGTGGTACAACACCACTCGCTTCTTGAGGCCTGTTTTTCCCACCATTTCACTGCATCGCCTTCCCCTTCGTTTTGCACTCCGCCTTCTTGTGAACCCAGCCCCCACAGGCCAAGCAGAGGGTTGGCGACCTGCATACAGCCGACATGTGCCCTTGTCTTTGACACTGATAGCATACAATATCTACATTCCCCCCTCTCCTACTCCTCCAAAACCCACCCACACCTTGGGCCACTTGCGGACCAGCCCCGCTTCCTCCATTCTCTCTCTCTGTCAATGTCACCTAGAACTCCAAACCCTCCATCCGTCATCTTCTTGCCAAACCCTAGCACCCCCTTTCCTCTCCATCCACCTTGTATATTATTCAAGGCCTTTGCTACCTCATCCAGATTTTTGCTAGTGTAGTAAATCACAAAGGCCTTTCTATCTATCTTTTGACCCAAGATAGACCTGACCACGTAATCAGAAGCATCGGTCATGATCTCAAATGGGGCTATCTAGACCGGTGGTTACAACATTGGGGCACAAGTTTCTATCATTTTAAGAAGATTAATTCCTTGTGGCATGATTCATCAAATTCGGATGGCGTATCCTTGGGTAGAAAGTTGCTCAAAGGCCAAGCAACCTTCGGAAACTCCTTGATGAACCTCTTATAAAAACCCACATGACCAAGAAATGATCAAATGTGCTTAACAGATATGGGTGGAGGATGTTTAGAGATAACATCCACCTTAACTCGATCAGCTTCAATTCCATGATCAGAGACTACATAACCCAAGACGATGCTTTTCTATGTCATGAAGTGACTCTTCTCCCAGCTAAGGACCAAACGAGTTTGGATACATCTCTTTAGGATCAATTCTAGATTGGCCAGGCATGCTTCAAATGAATCTCTGAAAATAGAGAAATCATCCATGAATACTTTCATACAATCTCCCACCATGTCTAAAGAGATGGCAAGCATGCATCTTTGAAAAGTCGTAGGTGCATTGGAAAGCTGCATTGTAAAGCCTAAAAGGCATTCTACGGAATGTGAAAGTTCCGTAGGGATAGGTGAAAGTTGTCTTTTCCTAGTCTTCAGGATGAATAGGAACTTGGTTATATCCCAAATAACCATCCAGGAAATAGAAATACTTCAACCAGGCTAATCTTTCAAGAATTTAGTCAATGAAATGCAGTAGAAAATGATCCTTTTATGTGGTTGTGTTTAGCTTCCTGTAATCGATTTAGACTCTCCAAGAGGAAGTTGAACGAGTCATGTTAGATTCACCTTTCTCATTAGTTACTTTGTAATCCTTGCTTTCTTGAGAACAATTTGCACGAGACTAACCCAAGGACTATCCAAGATCGAGTATATGATTCCTGCATTAAGTCACTTGATTATTTCCTTCTTGACCACTTCTCACATATTGGGGTTCAATCTCCTCTACATCTGGCGAGAAGGGCAGGATCCATCTTCCATATAAATCCGATGATTATAATAAGATGGCTTGATCCCCCTAAGGTCGTGAATGGTCCAACCAATTACCTCTTTATGTGCCTTAAGGACCTTAAGCAGTTTCAATTCTTGCTCCTTAGTTGAGTTTGCGCTAATAATCATAGGGAAAGTCTTGTTTGGTCTTAAGAACTCATATTTCAGACTGTCAGTCAATGGTTTTAGATCTAGCTGGGATGGGTTAAGAATAAAAGGTCAGGACGATGCTGATGAAGATGCATTAGGACGATCCAAAGGAAGAGGTTGTGAATGAACAAAATCAATAACCTCTTCGAAAGGTGGCAGGTCTGCCACAGAGGGTTGTGGTTCAGGCTCAGTGGTGCAAATGGAATCCCCAAGAATGGTAACAACCATGCAAGTTTCAATATTCAGATCAATATCCTTGAGTTCCTCAATATATCCACAATCCTCAAATTTGTTAATCTCCTTAAAAATATCCAGCGTCAATTTTTTGTCCCCAAAGGTGATCCTCATACTACCGCTTTCACTGTTGATGTTGGCATTAACGGTAGCTAGGAACAGATGCTTCAGATTTATGGGCATGTTCCTCAATTCTTCACGTACATTCATGTCATGGACAAGGAAATCTATAGGAAAATAGAAATCCTTGACCTTAACAACAACATCCTCAATAAAACCTTTTGGGTTTGCGATCAAATGGTCTGCTAATTGCAGTGTTACTTGGGTCGACCTGAGTTCAACTAATTCGATCTTTTCATACAGGGAAGTCAAAATTAAGTTTATAGATGCACCTACATAGAAGAGTGCCCAGTCAAAGGTGTAATCCTCGATAACACATGAAATCAAAGGGTCACCTGGGTCTCTCTTTTTCTAAGGAAGGTGATGTAGGATAACAAAACTAGCCTGCTCTAAGAGTATCACCTTCCTAGAGTTTGATTCCTTTGGCTTACGCTTCTGGTGCATAAATCCTTAAAGACTTAGCATAAGCCAAAATATGCTTAATAGCATCAAAGAGCAGAATATTGATTTCAACATTTTTTAATATATTCAAGAGCTCCTTATTACTATCAACAGAATTCTTCTTCCTAGGTTTCAATAAGGCTTTAGGAAATGGGATATGAATCTGGTCATTAACTTTAGGTTCTTGAGTCCTAAGTTCTTCTTCAGCTTTCTCCAATTCTTCTGTAGGCTCACCAAGATTTTGCTTGCTAGTTGAAGGTAATTCGGGTCCTGAGTTTGCCTTCCACTCCTCAAGGTCATGGAGTTTGCAAAGGCATATGGGTTTAGGTCTTGGGGAGGGTTAGGAAAGATTAAATGGGCTTGACTCGCCAAATATCCAAGATTAGAAAAAGAAGCAAAAGAAGGACCCTACTCAACCACCTGAGCATGTACATATGGGTCCCTCTGATTCCCGTACCCTTGGGTTCAATTGCCCTAATTTTGTATGTTTCGAGGGTTGGATACGGGTTGAGATAGTAGAGATCCGGGCTAACTGGTATTGGCAATGAGCCTGGGTTGTAAGTGATGATAACGTCATCATCTGCTATAACTTTTTAGTCATAATCCATTGACAAATGCTCCTACATAACTGCCAGAAGACCATAATTCACTATATATCCTTTCTGAGAGATAAACATTAAAATAGAGTTAAATATGTAGTTTTAATAGTATAACCTAAATTCAAAGCAATCACGGGGTTTCCTAGGGCTTACTTAAAGGTCAAATGGTCATAAATGTTTAAAAGGTGGGTTCGTGCAGAACAAAATGGGTTTTCACACATTTCAAGAATAAATGGACATCTGAAACGCTAAAAATAGACCCGCTTAATTAACTGAGTTTTTGGTCAGGATAAAATTCACCTAAACAATCTACAAATCATATAAAAATATTTCATAAGGTTTGGTATCTTTGCTTTGACCATTAAAATCCATTTTGACCTAAAATAGAGTCTTAGACAAATAGTTGCCCTAATTTAGGTTTCTATGCAAATTAACCAGTCAAACCTGGTAAAAACCTAAATCCAACTTCACCATCAGATTACTTGGGTCGAAACTAGGTTTTTACCAAAATTTGGGCCTAATCAGAGATCATCTTGACCTAGTTTGCATTTTGGTCCAGTCAGACTCTTGCTCTCTCACTTAAACCCCTAGCTTTTGAAATCTATTGCAGGGACCCCCTAAATTTGTCATCTCCTTCACATCTAGGTCCCTGCCGCCATTTGGAATAGCTACACCTTGCTAGTGAGATTTGAGTGAGATTTTCTCACTCGTTTCTCAATTAAATAATCCCAAATTTGAAAGGGAGATTCCTTGAGGAATTCTTTTCCAATTGAGACTGACTATGAATCCTAACTCCTTCCCAAAAGCTCATGTGAATTGTTTAAATGATTGGGTCTCCTATTTTGTAAAGCTTCGAAGCTTCCAAGCTTGGAAAGCTCTCTTAAGGCCTATATAAGGACCCCTGAAAGCAAACCGTCCTGCTTAGCTTGGTTTGGACTAGAATATCCCTTTCTTCTCTCTCTGGCCAATTCCTCCACAAGCTTTGGTGAGCTCCATCAACTCCCTTCTTCGCCGGCCATCACAGGCAATAGCTGGCCAGTTTCTACTCAAGCTTCTCCGCATCTCGCAATACCAGCAGCCACTATCCTCCCCTCTCTTCCTTGCTATTCTCCCTCATCGGAGGCACTTCCTTCCACGGTGCTTGCCACACCATACCTGATGTCCCTTCTGCCCTTTCCTCTATTAGAGTAGGTTAGCTAGGTTTCTTTCTCCATATACTATCTTTCTCTCTATTTAAAATCAAAAAATTAGCCCTTGACGCCACTGCATGCCACCTTTGTCTCCACCTCCGGCCACACCTTCGGCGAGTCCGACCCACCAAACAACTCGCCACCTACTCCACAACCTCCACCACATCACCACGAACAAAAACCTTAACCAATTCCACCCTATTGGCCACTTAAGCCCCACACCAAACAACCCATTATCCTTACCTCATCTTTGCCTTCGTCAAACCACATCACACCCTAACTCTTCATGCAACCACTGCTACCACACTTACTAGCACTTGGCAAAGCTCATGAGCTCTTTTAATGTGGCTGAGAGGCCATGTTGATGATTTTCAGGACTCGCCATCCGTAGTCACCACTGCCATCATCTCCAATCTCGATCATCAAGCTCCAGCCCTGTTCTTCATGGCAGTCACTCCCAAGATGTGCGAAAGTGCCCTAGGATCACTTCCAAGTCCTTGATTGAAGACCCCATCCACTCCTGCTACCTCAATTGGATGCATCCTCATAGTAGCAGCATGTGCAAAGAACAAAGGGACACTTAGTCCCACATCGGAAAGTGAAGAAGCATCGCACGAGATAAATTGATTTTGTGATTGTGCCTTTTCGCCTCGAGACACGGGGGTGAGGTCCCCTTCACCCGCACTCACCCAACCCGCCTAGGCCCTCACTCCTCGCTCATCACCCACTGTCGATGAGCCTAGACCTCATTACTGTGCATGCCTGTATACCCGATTACCCCGAGTTTGAGAGGGGAAAAGAGAGGAAAGAAAGAGAGAGTGGGGGAGGGGAGGGTTTTGCTCTTCAGAGGAAATCTCCAACACTTAGTCGATGAGGACTTGGTTTCCTTTGTGCGTGAGAGAAGAAGAAGAGGAAAAGACTTTGCGAAGAGGAAGAAGAAGGGAGGCCATGCTTGAAGAAGAAGAGAAAGAGATGCAGAGAAGTAAAGAAGAAGCTGAGGCAGAAGAAGAAGAAGAAGGCTCTCTAAAGAGCACTGTAGCAAGTAGTGTTTAAGTCATCTAATCCAAGGAGCCGACGTCTGATTATCTCTGAAATTATGCACTGCTGGCGTGGAATTCCGGTTTAAGTGGTTCAGGCCACTGTGCATTTATTTGATATATATGTGCTTAGACTAATAATTAGTGATCTAAATCACCATTACTTTGTCTTAGATATCTTTTTATTCTCTTCAACTCTTGAAGTACTCATGTTATGCATAACATATCAGTTTTGAGTAGTTATTATTCATTGAATATCATCCTTGGTTTATTTCATGTGCTCATATATATATTTATTTTGATTAGCGCGTGAATTACTGTACTTGCTCCCTGTGTTCGACCTTGGACTTCATTTAAGATATTTGAGTAATAAATTTTATTTGTTGAGAGAGCTATTTAAGAGATTTTGTTGCAACGACGAAATAATAAAAACTCCTACCTAACTCCCTATCAACATTTTGGCACCGTTGCCGGGGAGCATTGTGTAATTCACCGCTATTCCTTGTTTTATTTGATTATATTTGAGCACTGACTTGCCCTGTTTGTTTCTTGTGATTTTATGAGGTACTTTACTAAGCGAACTTCCATGCAATTCAACCACTCCAAGGCAGGTAACTTTTCTATTCTTCCCTAATCAATCTCCTAATCTTGGAAAGATAAAAAAGTAAACAAAACAATTAGGATTCACCTGCCTTATTTTCATAGTAATCATCATTAAAGAGGCAAGTTTCCTGATTTGCGAAAAATTTTCATATCTAATTGAAGCCTGAAACGATTCTGTTTAGAGATTCCCTACCCAAATTGCCTATACTTATTATGAACTACGCTTACTTTCTAAATCACTTTGGGCTAACACACTTCTTGCTTGAAGCCCAAAGTGAACATTTTAAGATTGAATTGAACTTGGATTAGAGCAACTTAGGGTTTCAGCATTTAGGGTTTGAAGTGTTAGTACACATTTGCCTGCAATAAAGAGAATAAACCCTTCCACATTTGTGTGCTATCCAAGCCCCTATTTGAAAATATCTAATTAAGAAGAACCCTAAAATCAGGCTCTAAAATTCACTTGAACCCTAAAATTGTGGACCTAATAACCCAAGAGTCAACTCAAGGTGACCTTTGGATCTTGATCCAAATTTCGTCCTCCATCTTTTAGGGTAGGTCAGGTGAAGTTGGCCTACATTGTGGGCCAATCAACCTCCAAATAGGTCACAAGTCAAATCAACTTCTAAATCAAGTGAAATCCAAGGCACAAATTAGTCTAAAATTGGTAGACTTAAGGTCTTAAGTTCGTACATTCCAATCTACTTGGAACCATAGTGACAAGGAAGGTTGGGTGGGAGAATCCCTGTAACCCATGGGAAGGCTCTACCATGTACGGGTCTTTGCGGGGCTCTCCCTTCCTGGCTACCCAGGTATTTCTTGGTTGTGCGGATTTCTTATTTAGAGGTAACATCTACCTTGAAACAAGCCTAAGTCATCCAAAAATCTTTGGGTGGCTTCATTGGATCCAATTCATATCTAGTCCCTTGTCCCTTCTAAAGAGCACATACACAGGAAGGCCATTAGGTTTTTAACCTAAAAGACCACATTAGATCTTCTTCGGGATTTCTTTCAGATTTAATCAATTCCAATCTGATCCTGAGTTTGATTCTACATCTTGATTCTACCACTTGATTTGAAAATGTAACCTGACATTTTAGGCAAAGTAATTAGAAAACCTGTGTCCCAAATGACTATTAAAGATAAAATGATTGAGGCTGCTTATAGACACCATGAAGAATATTATAAAGCCTTCGATAGGGACATTCAGGATAAATTTGCAAAAACAACAAACCACATTTTGAACCGTATCAAAATAATATGGACACGAATGAACACGATTCAACCTGGGATGATCTCTTAGTAGAATGCATTGAATTGATGAAATTACATAGCAGCAATTGTATGTAATGTTGGTCAAGCCCTTCATTTTTGGAAAAACACCAAGATCTCATGGAAAGACATGGAAAATGACTAAATAAGTTATATAAAGACATTGATCAAAAATACCCATCAGAGGTCACGTCTTGGAGCAATTCTAGTGATCAACATAATTTCCCAAATCTCGGGTTTAATAATCAAGGATGTTGTAGACCCCCAACCTAGATGAATTCAAATTCACACTTCATAACAATTGACATACCTTATCTTGAGATAGGTTGGGAGGATCCAATTGCAGGTGATCATCATTTCAAACCAACCCGAGGAAACCATGAAGCTAGCTCACCATGCCTAGATTTCCTAGACACCTATAATGATGAGCTTAAAATAGAACTTCTCGAGAGTGTAAATCTCGAGCCTTATCCTGTCAAGGTGACTCTTAAGAACAATTCTGACATTCCTGTAGAGCCCAACCTAGATCCTAGTGACCCAATGTCTACCTTTGACCTAGAATCTAGATCTGAGCCTAATTGGGATGATTATGAAGCCCCATATGATGAGACACAAATTCAAATCTAAATTACAATTTAGGTCCCATATTTGATGATTACACCTCTCCAACCTCCTCAAAGACACAAATTGATTTTTCAAAAGTCACGGCAATCTATGATATAGAAATCGAGGAGTTGGAAGAGTTGGGATTCGATTAGGTGAACCCTAGGAGCCAAGAACTCAAGCCTATGCCTAATAAGGACACCTTTTTAAACTTGATATCTGAAATTACATTAGATTAAAGACAGGTTGCTGATTCTACAAATTTTGATTCTCTCTGTGGTGGAACTCCCGATCCTGAATTAGATTCGGAAACTTATTCTTGCAAATTTTCTGACGATTTAGAATCCTACTCTGATTTCGGAGAACCTTTGCTTCCTGACATCTATGAACCAGTGATAAACATGAAGAAATTCATCATAAAATGCTTATTTACGGTAGTTCCTAGGTCTAGCATTTCATATCATGATATAAATATTGCACAAACATCCATTGCATTGCATTTAGGATAGTTGTATATTATGTACATTAATTCCGTCATTTTACATGGCCAGGAGGTAGTGCGGCATCTTTACGAGCTTTGGATGAAGAATCCTACCGTACGGATGGATTCAGAGTGACGATCGTAGTTCATCAATGTGAGAATCACCCCAATCAGAGCTCTGTAGTACCCTCTACAAGAAGAAGAAGATGGACAGCCCAGATGGCACCACGTGGCACCATCGAAGCCATCCCAATTGAGCCAATACGTCCCCAAGCCCACCGCAAGATGAGATCTCAGTCGTTGGATCTCAATCCAATAGTTGAGATGTGTGCTCCACGGGTGAAGAAGCATCTCTCCTCTGGCAGCTCAAGGAAGGCCTCATCTCGACCGTTGGATCTTTATCGAACGGTTGAGATGCGTAATTGCATCGCCCTCCACCCAACAACCTGTCTCAGCCAAACGGTGGAGCGACTACTTTGCAAAGCAATGGCACGGGTTCGACTCTCCCAAGCACCACCAATTAGCTGTAGAAGAGAAGCGCCTCAAATTCGACCACTCGATCATGCATGAGTGGCCGAGATGAGGCTACGTGGACACACAGCTGAGTGCGAATGCTGCACGCGATCGTTGACACTCCTCAAGAACGCGCCATCTCACGCGTGATCTCTGTGCCATCTCATCCGTTCACCTCTGAATCCAACGGCCGCAGAGCATCCAACCTTAGCGACAGCTGCAGGCATGAGCGGTTGGAGTGGGATATGCAACAACAAAAGAGAGGACCTGTAGTGACACTTGCAGCTATCACTAAATGGCCTGCGTAGTGCATGCACCAAGCAAGGCAATGAAGTGGCATGGATCTTCAGCGACAGCTCGAGCAGCCTTTAGTGACACTTGTAGCTGTTGCTGAATGTCTGTGAGTGGGATGCTCTACCTCCCATCACTATATAAACAGCCCTACAACCCCCACTCATCTTCATCACTACCTACTCTACTCCCACCAACTTTTAAGCTCTAGCAAGCCTACTAATGCTCCGTTAGAGCTTACTCTCAATCTCCCAAGGCTCCTATTAGTGTAACGAACCTCTCCCCACCAAATATTCCTCCCTCTTCTCATCACCATTCATAGGTCACCTTAGAGCCATCCTCTTACCTCCATTTCGGTAGCAAATCATCTTCGCCTCCTCACCTCCATTCCGGAGCCACACTGAAGCTTTTCTCTACCCGACGTCCTCCTACATCTCACCTTCGTCATCCCGCTCCTCACCTCCTTCGTCCAAGCTTCTGCCAAGCACCGTCGTCTTGCCGAACAGCCGATTCAAGAGATTCCTTCTCACCTCTTTCTCTTTTATGCTTTCATAGATCATTGTAATTGACATTGGAGTGATATATATCATATTTTTTCCGTCTCTCTTGTGAATTTATTCTGCTTGTCTTCTTATTTCAAAAACACAAAAAAATAACAAAAACTAAAACACCAAAACAAATAAAATGAAGCGCAGTTTTCGAATTAAGTAAACGTCGCCTCCCTATGTTCAACCCGGGACTCCCTCAGAGTTTTGGTAAATTTTTATTTGATAAATGAGTTTTGCGACTACAACGACGGGTACTCTTAACCCCGATTTCAAACACATGAAACACGTGCATCATTTAGGTGCCATTGTCGGGGAGGCAACAGAATTTACTTTATTGTTTTCTGTGCTTCTTTGCATTTACACAGCACTAACCCCCCTTATCTCTGATCTATTGTCTTGCAGGTACCCTAGCATGGAGATCCAAGTGCAATAGACCAGAGTAAAGTGCAGGTAGAATACTTTGTAAGTGTTCCCCACATTCCCCCCACTAGTTTCATTTTGCCATACCCATAAACAAGACTTAATCTACTTAGGTGTTCGCATAAACCCTAGGATAGACTTTGTGTGTCTTGTTTGCCACCTTCACCCATCTCACCCTCGAATTTTCTAAAAAAGAAAAGATACTTTCTGTGGGACAAATCAATTTACACACTTTATACCCCACATCGGAGTCACATAACCTGACTTGATTTTCATCTACTCAACCGGGATTCTAACCTATGGACTCGGTACACCAATTCAACACATAAAAGAGTAGAAATCATATTAGGTTAATCACTTTTCTATGTGCCTTAATCGATGGTGCATTTGAACCGATTGATTGAATTGTTTGGGCCATAACACCTAATTTAAAAGAAACTCATTTATAGCTGCCCCAAAGGATTCAATATTTAGGTCAAGCTAGGCACTCAATATTTTCTCGATTCATAAAGAAAAATACTTGAACAAGTGATTTCAAAACTTGGTTTGCCTCACAAAACTTTGTTGAATACACCTAACATTTGAATCCTAAAAACTACTAAGCAAGATTCGAACCCTAAAACTCACCTCATCATTAATAATCTTGCTTGAAAACTTCTTGCTTGTGCACATTCACACATTATCAAACAAATCATTAAGGGCACAACCCATTAAGGGCACATCACATTCTAGAACCACCAATTTCCTAATCCTAACTAAAATCGATTAGATGTTGTCCCTAAGGACTCATTCTCTTATTGGGATCCAAATTGAGATTATTCGCGATTAACCTGCTTATACTGGTCAATAAGATGTTTAGTTAGAGGAGTAGCATCAAACGGCTACAGCTGGGAGGTACACTAGGAACCAAAGGTGCAAGCCAAAGGAAAAACCTTCTCCCCAATCCCTCCTCCTAATAGGTCAGATTGCCTGGATATAAGTAGAGTAAATCATCCATAATCTTAGGACGGATTCTGAGAGTCTATAGACCTTTAGGTTACCCCACCTAAGGACAGGCTTGTATTTTTGTGCAGCAGGGTTCCCTCTCTTCCCCGTCCTTCCGACTTTGTTCCAGTGTATGCTTGGAAGGTCATTGAACCCTAGACTGGAAGGGCCTTTAGACCATTCTCGGAGGCGGAGGATGAGCTATAGCCAAGCAGATCCCATGGCTGATCAACAACCACCTCCCCCGCCCTCGAACCAGTAGGAACTGATTCAGAGCCAGTTGGAAGAATTATAGCATATGCAGCAATGGTTCCAACGTATGCATGGTCAGGGCTTTCGACCCTTGAAGGATTTTTATGATCCTTCAAACTATGGGGAACGTCCTGGTGTTATGATTCCCACCAGTGACGTAGAAATCATGCCTCAAGTCTTAAGTCTGATTAACCATTTCCATGGGCTTGGCTCGAAGGACCCATTCCAGCACCTAGAGGATCTGACCACTTTGGTTCAGACCACCAGAGTAAAGAATGTGAACGAAGAGTAAATGATCATGAGGCTCTTCCCCCACTCTCTCAGGGATAAGGCCACACATTGGTACCGGACCATAGCTGACAGAAACTTCGGTTGCTCTTAAGTTGGCTTTCTTGAAGAAATTCTTCCTTATTAGAAGGACAATGCCTTGCGACGGGTGATTACCACTTTCGCCCAGCAGCAGGGGGAACCGTTTCATGGTTCCTGGGAGCGATTCCAGGAACTTTTGAGGAAGTGTCCACACCATGAGGTACCGAAATGGCAACTCATGTTGATTTTCTATCACGGGTTGGTTGAACAACTCTATAATCATGTGGATGCCTCTTGCGAAGGCAATTTCTTCAACAGGGATGCAGATAGTGCGTACGACCTATTTGAGGAAATGAGTGAGAACTCAATTAATCACACCTCCATGATGCATTCAATCGGTCACAACAATCCAGGTCGAGTGCTAATGAGATCCAGGATTCTCATTCATTTGACATGGAATTGATTTGTAATAAACTGGACAAAATGGACTTGGTTGCTAAGAGAATGGAAGAATGGATGTCTGGGAATTCGGGAAACACTTCTACACCTACTCAATCCAAGAATTCAGGATTCCATTCCTCACAAGCTCCCACGGGGTGAGAGTTCATGAACCAACTTGAATCGGCTCAACCTGTGAGCCAAGATTTCTTGGAACCTTATGGGTTCCAAACTGGGGCCTTTGATCCCATTTTTTCTGATCCTTCCTTCTCTCCATCCTTGTCAGGGGCAACAGACCCAAACTTGACCCAGCAACTATGCATCTCAATGACCTATGGGTCAGGGTCAAGTATACACCCAGTTGCCCCCGAGAGTGATTACTCAACCATCTTGGAATGCCCAACAAACTGTAGGGCAAGCTGATTTAAACCGGCATATGGTGGAAATGCAACGGTCCATGCTTCAGCTTACGCAACAAATGAAGACATCATTGGATAACTTGCAATCTGGGTTAATTGCTAAAACCCGACAACCTGGATCTCTACCATCCCAACCCATACCCAACCCACGCAATGTGCAAAATCAGGGCAATAGAGCCCAAGGGTACATGAATCAAAGGGACCCACATGCACATGCTTAGGTGGTTGAGTAGGGTCCCTCCTCTTCTTATTCTAGTTACATGACCAATCAAGGACCCCCAATCTTCACTAACCCACCTCAAGACCCGAATCCATATGCCTCTGCAAACTCCATCACCTTGAGAAGTGGAAAGCTGACCTAGAATCCTGAATTACCTTCTAGATGCCAAAACCCTACGGGAGCTTAAGAGAGAAAAGGAGATTGAAGAAGACAATAAGGCCCAGGGATCGGAAATTGAAAATACCACCCATATCCCATTCCTTGAAGCCCTATTGAAAACCAAGAAGGAAACCCTACATAGCAATGAGGAGCTCCTGAATTTATACAAGAGAGTATAGATCAATATTTCGCTCCTCGATGCTATTAAGCACATCCCGGCTTATGCTAAATTTCTAAAAGAACTATGTACCCAAAAGCATAAGCCAAGAGAACCCACTATGAGGAAGGTGATTCTCTCTGAGCAAGCAAGTTCTGTGATCCTACATCACCTTCCTCAAAAGAAGAAAGATCCATGTGCCCCCTTGATTTCATGTATTATTGGGGAATACACTTTTGATAAGGCACTGTTGGATCTAGGTTTATCCATCAACCTGATTCTGACTTCTCTTTACGAGAGGTTTGGATTAGGTGAACTCAAGCCAACCATAGTAACATTACAATTAGTGGACCGTTTGGTCACCACACCAAGGGGCATTATTGAGGATGTAATCGTGAAGGTCAAGGATTTCTATTTTCCTGTAGACTTCCTCATCCTTGACATGGATGTACCTAACGATTTGAGGAACACGCCCATCATTCTAGGGCGTCCGTTCTTAGCTACCACCAAGGCCAACATAAACTATCAAAGTGGTAGTATAGAGATCACCTTTTGGGATAAGAAGCTAACTCTGGATATTTTTAAGGTGATAAGAGGATTTAAGGATTGTGGATTCATTGAGGAGCTTGAGGATCAGGATCTTGAGACTTGTATGACAATTAGTGCACTCGAGGACTCCATCAACTTTAGCGAACCCAACCCACAACCCTCTGTAGTAGACTTGCCACATCCTGAAGAGGCTGTTGATTTTGTTCATTCCCAGCCTCTTCCACTGGATCGTCCTGATGGATCTTTGTTAGCATCCTCCCTACCTTCTATTCTATACCCACCTCAGCTTGAATTGAAGCCATTGCCCAAAAATTTGAAATATGAGTTCTTAGGACCTGAAAACACGCCCCCTGTGATTATTAGTGCTAATTTGACTAAGGAGCAAGAATCGAGGTTAATTAAGGTCCTTAAGAACAACAAGGAGGAAATTGGTTGGACCATCCACGACCTTAGGTGGGTCAAGCCATCTTATTATAATCATTGTATTTTCATGGAAGATGGATCCCACCCTTCTCGTGAGATGCAAAGGAAACTAAACCCAAATATGCGAGAACTGGTCAAGAAGGAGATAATTAAGTGGCTTGATGCTATAATTATATACCCAATCTCAAATAGTCCGTAGGTTAGCCCTATTCAGATTGTACCCAAGAAGACGGGAATAACCATTTCAACTAATGAGAAAGGGGAAACCTTCACCACTCATTCAGCTTCTGCTTGGAGAGTCTATATTGACTATAGGAAGCTAAACACAACCACTAAAAGGGGTCACTTTCCCTTGCCATTCATCGATCAAATCCTTGAAAGGTTAGCTGGGCAAAAATACTTTTGCTTCCTGGAAGGTTATCCGGGATATAACCAAGTTCCTATCCATCCCGAAGACCAGGAAAAGACAACCTTCACATGTCCCTATAGAACCTTTGCATTTCGTAGAATGCCATTCGGGCTTTGCAATGCACCTGTAACTTTTCAAAGGTGCATGCTGGCCATCATTTCTGACATGGTGGGAGATTGTCTTGAGGTGTTCATGGATGATTTCTCCATTTTCGGAGATTCCTTTCAGTCTTGCCTAGCTAACTTGGAATTGATCCTCCAGAGATGCATCAAAACGCGACTGGTCCTTAGCTGGGAAAAGAGCCACTTTATGACTTAGGAAGGCATTGTCTTGGGTCATGTGGTCTCTAGTTGGGGTATTGAGGTTGATAAAGCTAAGGTGGATGCTACCTCTAGACTTCCTCCACGCACATCAGTAAAACAAATCTGCTCTTTCCTTGGCCATGTGGGGTTTTACAAAAGATTCATTAAGGACTTCTCGAAGGTTGCTCAGCCCTTGAGTAACCTTCTGGCCAAAGACACGCCGTTCGAGTTCAATGAATCATGCCGCAAGGCATTTGATTTATTAAAAATGGCAATCACCTGTGCCCCGGTGATGCAACCACTGATCTGGACAGCCCCATTTGAGATTATGGCTGACACATCTGATTATGCCGTCAGGGCTATCTTGGGTCAGAAGATTGGGAAAAAGCCCTCTGTGATCTACTACAGTAGCAATTCTCTGGACGAAGCCCAGAGGAACTACAATGTTGCGAAAAAAGATATTGCTAACTGTAGTTTTCTCTTTAGAAAAATTCAGGGCTTATCTTTTAGGTTCTCGTGTCATCATTTATACCGACCACTCAGCCTTGAAACATCTCTTAGCCAAAAAGGATGCGAAACCCCAGCTTATACGCTGGATTCTACTATTTCAAGAATTCGATCTTGAAATCTAGCATAAAGCCAGGGCACAAAATGTAGTGGCAGATCACCTCTCGAGAATCCTAATTGATTCTCCTCATCCAGATGTCCCGATCTGTGATACTTTTCCAGATGAGACTATCCTTACAGACTCGGGTATCCGAACCCCCTAGTTTGCGGATATCATCAATTATTTGGTCGTTGGTCAAATTCCCCTAGATTGGACCAAACAACAATGGGAAAGACTTGTGTCTGAGGCCAAATATTATTTTTGGCACAATCCAAAGCTGTACCGCATCGGTGCAGGCCAGATTATTCATTGATACATCTTGGAAATTGAGTTCAATAGCATACTTGAGTTCTACCACACATCTACGTGTGATGGACACTTCTCCAGGAAAAAGATGGTAGCAAAAATCTTGCAATCCGGATTCTATTGGCCGTCATTATTTAAGGATGCCCAAAAATTCTCAAAGTCATGCACCTGATGCTAGACACTTAGGAACATGGCTAAGAGAGATATGATGCCCCTGAACCCAATACATTCCGTCAAAATTTTTGACATTGGGGGCATCGACTTTATGGGACCCTTCTCTCCTTCATTTGGACACCAGTATATTGTAGTCGTTATTGATTGTGTCCTAATGGATTGAGGCAATTCCCACCTAGACCAATGACCACAAGGTGGTCATCGATTTTGTGAAGAAAAATATCTTCAGTCGGTTTGAGGTTCCTTGGGTAATTATCAATGATGGTGGCACACATTTCACTCATGCGCAGTTTCAAAATTTACTTGGGAAATATGAGGTGAATCATCGAATTTCCACACCTTACCACCCTCAGACGAATGGATAGGACAAGGTCTCCAATCAAAAGATCAAAAACATTTTGCAAAAAATCGTTAGGCCTTATAGGAAAGATTAGACCCAAAAGCTAGATGATGCTCTTTAGGCCTACCGTACGACATACATAACGCCATCGGTATGTCTCCATTCCATCTGGTGTTTGGTAAGGCATGTCACTTACCCGTAGAACTTGAACACCGGGCATTTTGGGCCATCAAGAAATGGTATTTTGACCTAGAGTTGGCTGAGAAAACCAGGAAGCTCCATCTATCTGAGTTGGAGGAGCTTCGAAATGATGCTTATGAAAATGCCAAAATCTATAAGGCAAGGACCAAAGCTCTCCATGACGAGATGATTTCACATAAGAGCTTTGAGCTAAACCAAAAGGTCTGGCTTTCAATTCTCAATTGAAGCTTTTCCCCAGCAAACTCAGGTCTAAGTGGGACGACCCATTCATTATTGAGCGAATTTTCCCTAATGGGGTCATCGAAATCTCTGACACAAAGATGGATAATATCTTCAAGGTCAATGGACAACGTGTCAAACACTTTGTTGACCATATGCTCCCTGAACCTGTCTCAGACAAGGTTGCCTTTACCTTGCCTTAACCACCATGGGCCAATCATCGCCTAGTTGAAGGCACTAAACTCAGCACATCTAAAGATGTTCCAAGCTAACCAAAATCCCACAAAAACTAGGTGCTATTCTTCTACTTCTACTCTCTTGCATGTCTGCATTTTTAACAATGAGGACATTGCAATAGTTAAGCATGGGGGGGTGGATATATCTTATAATCCTTTTGTCAGCTGTAACAGTAATTTCCTATCATTTTAGTTTGAAACAAAATTACAATTAGGAGACGAGAACTTAGACATTAAGAGTTGGAAACTTTAGGAATTGATACTTTGAGACCTGAATACTTAAACTCTTCAGGTCTTTGGGCTTAATTAGCCTGGGTGTCCGCTCGAACGTGGACTTAGTCTCGAGTCCTTGCTAAGTAATTCTATTTTAATTGGTCAATAAATTATGGTGATAAGTATATGACTTATCAACCCACCCTCTGATTTGAGGAGACTTTAAGCCTAAGCATCTAAACACTTTTTGCACTGACTCACTTTTCGGCGGTTTCTTCGGAAATTGGGTAGTTAATGAACTATCGAGGGTGGTATGGTTGGCAAGTTGTCAATGGTAACAGCTCATCGGTCGGTTGTCCAGAGCCCAGCCACAAGACCATTTTCGTCATGCTGCCTTTAGGTAAATCATAGATCAGGGAAGCCACCTACTTAAAAAAAAAGAGAAAAAGAGAAAAAAAAAACAAAACCACACTTCACTGAACGAGTATGGCTGGCAAGTTACCGTAGGTAATAGCCCATTGGTCAGTTGTCCAGAGCCCAACTCACAAAAATGCTTAATAATTTCCAAAACACTTAGGGAAGAAGCGGGGAAGTAGAATAAACTGGGAAGATATACACTACAATCTCCCTTGTGTTGACCCCATAAATAAAAGAAGTAGGGAGAAAACTACCGTTTGAAAATATAAACCTCTAGGCAAGGTCACCTAGGGTCGTAGAAATCCAAAGTCCATTTTAACGGTCACCTAGTGAGTCTTTCACTCTTTTTACTAGATGCTTAGTGATGAGACACTCATCATGATCTCTAATTACCCCTAATTAACTAGTCTTCCTGGTTAATTAGCTAAGGTTACAAATATATAAGGGTTAATTATAGAATAAGGGATATTTAGTTAAGGGCCTTAAAATAAGTTTAAAATGGAATTTTATCATTCAATTAACATTACTAATAATTTAGATAATAATTGGACTCGAAATCATACTAATTGTTGTCAACGTTTTGTGCAGGTTTAAAGGATGTCACGTTGTAGTATAACCGACAAAACATCTAAACAAATATAAAGAATTTTATTACTCGAAGACCGGAGTATCCGAGGTCGATCACAGGGAGCAAATGGAATTTAATACTAGTCAAAATGTAATTGAACACTCTAATTTACTTAAAATATCAATTCAACTATGAATGTATGCGATGAAAAGTAGTTAGGACAAAAAGAAATGAAATTGGATGTCTGATCTTGTGATCAGACGTCGTAAAAGTATGTTCCCTTCTCTTCTTGATTATTCTTCTTCCTCAGCAGTCTTCTCTGTTTCTTCTTTTTCTACTGCTGTGTTTGCTTTCTTTTCTTCTCCTTCTTCTCCTGCGAAGGCTTCTTTCTTTCTTCTTCTTCTCTGCCTTGTTTCTTCCTGCCTTTCCTTTCTTCCTTCTTTCTTTTCCTTGCCGCGACCGAGTCCTTCTTCCTCAACGTTCAGCCTGTGCCTACACAGAAGAAAACCTATCCTTTCTCCCTCTACCCATGCATCTCTCTCTCTCAAGCAATTCACTCAGGGACGCTCTCCCAGAGCCAGAGCCACAGCCATAATCGGGTCGGATTGTACCCGGGACCAGGCGCACCTGCAGGTGATGATGCGCGAGGAGTGCGTAGGTCTAGGTCGGGTCGGATCCGCCAGGTCCGTGTCGTCAAGCCGCGGACGAGGCGGGTGTGGGGTCAGTGAGGGACCTCACCCCTGTGCTTACGGAGGCAGTGAGAATGAAGCACGAATTCAATTTATGGTATGCCCGCACCTCGCGATTCCACGATGTGGGACTAAAGGTTCCGCCCTACGTTTGAGCGCGCCCGCAGACCTGCGTGCAAATCGCCACAGCTGCTGGCTCTGCTGGCGCTCCTTGCTGGCCTCACTCACCTCGCGACACTCGCGCGAGTATGCAACACCTGTAGCCTGGGAGACCGGGTGCCTGGAGCTTCGTTGGAGCTTCATCAGAGGTCGTCCATGGCGGCAGGAGCTCAACACTGTCATGCACAAAATGAGCCTCTCGGCCCAATCAGATCAGCTAGAGAACTTTGCCATGGCACGACGAAGGTGGTGGACGATGCTGCAAGCCGCAGGTTGGCCTAGGCGTGCGTGCCTAGGTCAACCTGTGGCCGAAGATGGTGGGTTGTTCGGGGGGTGATTATGGAGGTTTGGAGTGGCAGTTGTGGGGTGGAGCGAGTTCCTGGTGGTGAGGCGGAGCTCTCGAGGTGGTTGGTGAGCCGTGTGGGGGGTTGGAATGGTGGAAGCGGCTCGCCGGAGGTTGGTCGGTGATGTGGAAGATGAGGGTGGTCAGCGTCGGTCGAGGGGTAATCAGATAAGATAACAGGGGGAAAAGAGAGAGGAGAGGATGGAGAGGAGTTCTAACCTAATTGTAAGGACAAAAGGGGACGGAAGGCGGACAGCATTACCTACTGTCGCCGGAGAAGATGATGCCTAGTGGGGAAGAACGGCGGCGATGACGGGGCTGAGGCGACGTGCGCGGGTACTGCGCGACGCGGAGGGAAGTCAGGAAGCTAACTCTGCCACTGGTTTTGTGACAGAGCGAAGAGGGAGGGGAGGGGGGCTCGCCGGAGCTTGCTGGGACTTTTGGCCGGGCAGGAGGAGACGAATTGGGGGTGGACACTCAGCCAAATCAAGCTCCCTTCTGCGGCAGGGTCTGGGGGGTATTTTATAGGTGCTGGCCGCTCCTGTCAGTGCGTGGAGAGCGCGCAATTAGGTCTGCCGGCTTGCTGGAGTTGGAAGGAAGGTGGATACCCAAATCTCTCGTGCGTTCGCACGAGAGATTGGGTTCACACCAGCGATTGTAATTGGCTTTATAAGGAAGGGAATTCCTCAGAGAATTCCCCCTTCCATTTCTGGGAGGGAATCTCTGAGGGATTAGAGAGCAATCCCTCTCCGAACCTCGCAGGAGCTCGGTTCTGCCCTAGCAATGGCAGCAGGACCGGTTTGCAAAGGAGGCGAGGAACCTAGGGGGCACTCTGCAAAGGTATTCAAAAGATAGGGACCTATTTGTGATTTGGGTGTACTAAATTGCAAAGTAGGTCAAGATGACCTCTCCTTAGGTCCAAATTTTGGTACAAACCTAATTTGGACCTAAGGAATCCAATGGTGAAGTTGGATTTTAGGTTTGACCTTTTTGACTGGATATTTTGCGTAAAAACCCAAATTAGGTTAATTGAGGAGCTAGGACCCTAATCTAGGTCAGACTAGGTTCCAAAGGCCAAATTAAGTGTTCTAAACCCTAGAGGATGTTTTTATATGATTTTTAGAGGGTTTACTTGATTTTTATTCTGACCAGAACCTTGTTAATTTAAGCGGGTCTATTTTAGGGTTACCAAGTGTCATTTAGTTCTTGGATTGCACATAAACCCATTTCTGATTAACTCAACCCACTTTTTATCTTATTTGGACCATTTGACCTATGTTTTGCTTTTGAGAAATCCCGCTTATGTACTGCAATGGTAAAGTTGCAGTTTTAACCTTTATTTCATGTTTTCTTCTCAGAGCACTTGTTCCTTCAGTTAGGCCTTCTTCTAGGTTATGTAGGAGCTTTTATCTTCTTTATTGGGTCAAAATGAGCTAGTTATGGCTCATGATGAGGCTCTCATCATACCCCCATGCCTAGCTTTTTCTAGTCCCTTAGCAAAATTTCAAGGTTTTAACTTCCATTCTAGACCTTGAATGTCTGTCAACAATGATAAGTGCTTCTCCTTTTCTTTTGTGATTAGGTGGGAACGCCGACAATAGGCCTGGAGGTATTCAAGTACCAACCAAAATCCGGACCTGTTCCGCTTTAGCCTCAGTCTTCCGCAAAGGTTTCTATGGCCCACAGAAACTAACCTAGGGTTTGTTGGACTCCGCGGTTAAAGCACCCGTGCTTGAGACATTTTTAACCTAAGTTCAGTTTGCAGTGCATTTTTTGTAAGAGAGAGATAGAAGATTTATTTGTTTGGAGAGCTTTTCTCTCTCTTTTCTTTTTATTTCTAGCTTCGGATTAGTTTCTCAACACGGTCTGTATCGGATTCCTCGTCCCCATCATCAATCCTCAAGGCTCCCTGGCTTTCGAGATTTCAAGATAATCCCGCCCATGGCAACCCCCAGAACCCTGGCTTTCGAGATTTTGAGATAATCCTGCCCATGGCATTCCGTGGCTGAATTCAGCCCCTGGCGATCGACATTTCGTGATAATGCCGCCCCTGGTATCTGAACCATCAGAGTGCTTACATGCCCCAATAGGATATTTAAATATCCTAAGAGACAAGCACCGAGGAGACGATATGTTGTTACGCATCTTCGAGGGGAATTTCCCGCCTCTCCGCGCTGGGAACTCGTCCAAATCAATTTGTGCTGATTGGCCGCTCCTAATCTAGGTGACTTTTTCAGAACATTAAATGCTTTTCACGTGATTTGGATGTTTATGCGCACTGAACCAGACTGTGTGCGAATTTGGGTGCTTAGGTTACCGAATCCCGCAAATTAGAGGTCAGTTAACGAGGTCGGATACTTCCTAAGCCTTAGACCTAATACTCAAGCTTCGCATTTTCCTCAACCTCTTGAGGATTATCCATATTTTAATGGATACGTGAATTTTTAAGCTAAAGGTACTAGCCCAAAAGGCTTAAGACCAGCGTTCCCGCTAATCTCTTGTTATATCTCCATAGCACTTTTCTTTTCTTTTTCTTGATTCGGTCTAGAACTTCAGTTAACCCCTTAATCTTTTACTAATGACTATTTCTTTTCATTTTCATTTTGTGCTCCTTTTTGTCATTTTTCTTCTTTTTCTCCTCCTTATGCTTAAGTGGCTCACAAAATTTCCTCCCCCCATTTTTTTGTTCTTTTTCTTAATTTTTTTCATTTTTTTTTTTTGCGTTTTTGACATATGCAAATTTTTTTGTGTGTGAGACTCCTGATTTTTTTCTTGGTTCTGTATGTATGCACTTTATCACCCCCCCATGCCTAAGTTTTGCAATGTCCTCATTGTAAACAGAGGGTGGGAATTAGTGTTGAGGTCAGGGGCTTAGAACAGGATATATCGGGTGGGTGAATGGGTCGTAAATGACTGATGCGGATGATTTCAAGCTTTGATACGTGTACCAGAGGTGGGATCATATGTCTAAGGTTGGTCTCAAGGTGCAATAGACGTGGAGTCCAGATGGATAATCAGACGGGTCTCTGTGTTTGGGATGACGGGTTGCCTCCCATTAAGCGCTAAATTTAATGCCTTCAGCCGAGCAGAAAATGGGGTGGAGAGGGAGTGGTCAAATCAATGGAGTTTTGGAAAACAAGCACCTTGATTAAGAGCCTGGTTGGTCCAACCAAGTGCTTGTTGAGATCAGTGGGCTGATGATGCAGCCCGAACCCAATAAGTCTGGTGGGTTGATAGATGTAGATCAGCAGATGTGGAACCCACCATATGCAGTGACGTTCTGATGGATATGGAAGTGAAAACTCGGGTTCAGGCTGAGTCGAATCAGCCTGGTCAAAGTAGGGTTCCGAAAAATTATCCATGTAAGGTGTGGAATCCCTACAGAGGTGATCAAAGGATGGAGGCTCCTGATTTGTGGTCTGATCAGTACCCGATACCTGGTCTAGATATGGAGTTGAATCATCTGCAAACGGCTCAGTGAGAGGTGAATCGGAATAGAAATTGAGTCCGGTTGCGGGTGTGGGTGGGGAACGGGTTTTGATTGGTTCTGTATATGTGGAGTAGGTGGCTTCAAAGAAGATTGACATGTTATAATCAGGAGGCAGATTTTCTCCGATGTTATGGTCAGATTCGAGATCGTCGGAGAGTTTGCGAAAATCAAAGTTTGAATGAGATTCTAGATCATGAGTTCCACCATAGAATAAATCATATGTTGTATATTCAACAGCCTGACTGGGATCTAACCTAAATGTTAATTCTAAGCTTAAAAGGGTATCCTTATCTGGTAGAGGCTCAGATTCTAAGCTAGTAGGGCAGACCCAATTGAAACCCTGCTCGTCCAACTCCTCGGTTTCTGTGTCGTAGATTGGCATGACTTCAGCAAAATCGATTCGTTCCTCTGAGGAGGTTGATGAGGGATATTCATCAAATCGAGGCCCAAAATCATATTCTTCATTAAAAGATTGATTTTCTTCATCTGGGGCCTTGAAATCTTCAAAATATGTTTCAGATCTAGGTTTTAGGCTTAGGATGTGGGTTGAATTACTAGAATTTAGGTCTGAATAACCTTCGAGGGTCACCTTATCAGAATAAGGGACGGAATTTACACCCTCTAGAGGTTCAGTTCTACACTCATACTTGCAGGAGTCTTGGGATTCTAAAATGGGCTCATCATGGTCTTTTCCTGCATTTGGAGCTTCCCAACCTTCTTCAATATCAGGTGCATTATACTCTATCTGGGTTGGGAATCCACAACCATTTTGTGCCTCAAACCCGAGGTCAGATTTATCCTCGATGTTGTCCCAAGATAGCTCATCCTCTGTTGGTGGTATGTACGGGTATTTCTGATCAATCACTTGTTTTATTAATCTCATTATCTCTTCCCGTTTTTCAAGACTATCTTGGTGTTGCTTCCAAAGTCGAGGATTTGTCATACATTGAAGGTATTCACTATTGTGCAATTTTTCTATCTCAATGTATGCAGTAATGAGCAAGTCACGGGTTGATCCTTTGTTGGCTTCTGCTAATAGTACTTGGGCACAAGTTATGACAAAGGTGGTGGTTGTTGGGACATCAACCTGAATGTTTCCTACTGTTGTTGAGGTTTGTTCATTTTCATAAAATCTCATGGCATCCTCAATCATTTTATCTCTCATGGATCTCCGGTATTCAGGTTTCTTGAATGGTAGTCCTAGGTGGTTCGGCTGCATATTTGGATCAGGTGGTGGAATCAAGATCAGAGTTTGACTCAAGATGTGTTATGAAGCGATCAGATCTGAATAACGAGTCCCACTGAAAATGAGTGTGTGTGCTCTAAAGAGAAAAGATGCAGGACTGGAGATGTTCTTCACCCAATCAAGACACCCAAAAGATGTTTGGATGACTATAGAGGTTCGGGGCGGATGGACCCCTGGATCCGAAGATCGTCCACCTGAGAAATACCTGGGCAGCTAGAGAGGGAGAGTCCTGCAAAGACCCCTACACGGTAGAGCGTCCCTACGGGTTATAGGGTTTCCCCCACCTGACCTCTCTTGTCACTGAAATTCCAGGTAAACCAGAATGGGGACCTTGACCTCTTAAGTCTATCACTTTTTATTTCAAAGGTGCTTTTAGGGTTCTCACTTGAACTTTAGATGTTTTTGGTATTGTGACCTAATTTAGAGGTTGGTTGACCCAAGGGGTCAACTTCACCTGACCTGTCCTATAGATGGCAGAATGATTCTAAGCTCGGAGCCTAGAGATCACCCTGATTTGACTCCCAGGTTATTAGGTCAAAAAATTTTAAGATTCAAGTGATTTTAGAGCTCAATTTTAGGGTTTGTCTTATTTAGCTTTCTTCAATCAAGGGCTTGGGTAGCACACTGATGTGGGAGGGTTTATTTCCTTTTACACAGGCATGTGTGACTAGTACTTCAAGACCCTAATGTGGAAACCCTAATTTGGTTCTATTTCCAATCCTCTTTTTCTTTTTCAAAAGTTCTCTTTGGACTTATAAACAAGAAGTGTGTGGTCCTCCGAGATTAAGCGTTATTTCAATTAGGCACAAGAATTTGTGGGATGGGAAAAAAAAAAAATCACTCCAACTTCAAGAAATATTTGCAGAAATTTTAGCAAAATCAGGAATGTTTTGCCTTAGAGATGGCGATTACTATATAAAGAAGGCAATTGATTCCTAAATTGATTTTCTTCCTTTTGTCTTTCAAAGATTAGGGGATGATTAAGGAAGAAAAGAAATTACCTGCCCTGGAGTGGTTGACTTGCGGGATAGATTTTCTCATGAAGTACCTGCAAGATCACATCAACGCAAAGTAGGGCAAGTTAGTGTTCAATATGATAAAAAGAATGTAGAGACTAGTGGTAAATTGCGCATTGCTCCCCGGCAACGGTGCCAACATGTTGTCAACGTTTTGTGCGGGTTTAAAGGATGTCACGTTGTAGTATAATCGACAAAACGTCTAAAGAAATATAAAGAATTTTATTACTCGAAGACCGGAGTATCCGAGGTCGATCACAGGGAGCAAATGGAATTTAATACTAGTCAAAATGTAATTGAACACTCTAATTTACTCAAAATATCAATTCAACTATGAATGTATGCGATGAAAAGTAGTTAGGACAAAAAGAAATGAAATTGGACGTCTGATCTTGTGATTAGACGTCTTAAAAGTATGTTCCCTTCTCTTCTTGATTATTCTTCTTCCTCAGCAGTCTTCTCTGTTTCTTCTTTTTCTGCTGCTGTGTTTGCTTTCTTTTCTTCTCCTTCTTCTTCTCCTGCGAAGGCTTCTTTCTTTCTTCTTCTTCTCTGCCTTGTTTCTTCCTGCCTTTCCTTTCTTCCTTCTTTCTTTTCCTTGTCGCGACCGAGTCCTTCCTCAACGTTCAGCCTGTGCCTACACAGAACAAAACCTATCCTTTCTCCCTCTACCCACGCGTCTCTCTCTCTCTCAAGCAATTCACTCAAGGACACTCTCCCAGAGCCAGAGCCACAGCCATAATCGGGTCGGATCGTACCTGGGACCAGGCGCACCTGCAGGTGATGATGCGCGAGGAGTGCATAGGCCTAGGTCGGGTCAGATCCGCCAGGTCCGCATGGTGAAGCCACGGACGAGGCGGGTGTGGGGTCAGTGAGGGACCTCACCCCTGTGCTTACGGAGGCAGTGAGAATGAAGGACGAATTCAATTTATGGTATGCCTGCACCTCGCGATTCCACGATGTGGGACTAAAGGTTCCGCCCTGCCTTTGCGCGCGCCCGTAGACCTGCGTGCAAATCGCCACAGTTGCTGGCTCTGCTGGCGCTCCTTGCTGGCCTCACTCACCTCGCGACACTCGCGCGAGTATGCAACACCTGTAGCCTGGGAGACTGGGTGCCTGAAGCTTCGTTGGAGCTTCATCAGAGGTCGTCCATGGTGGCAGGAGCTCAAACACTGTCATGCACAAAACGAGCCTCTCGGCCCAATCAGATCAGCTAGAGACCTTCGCCGCGGCACGGCGAAGGCGGTGGACGATGCTGCAAGCCGCAGGTTGGCCTAGGCGTGCGTGCCTAGGTCAACCTGTGGCCGAAGATGGTGGGTTGCTCGGGGGGTGATTATGGAGGTCTGGAGTGGCAGTTGTGGGGTGGAGCGAGTTCCTGGTGGTGAGGCGGAGCTCTCGAGGTGGTTGGCGAGCCGTGTGGGGGGCTGGAATGGTGGAAGCGGCTCGCCGGAGGTTGGTCGGTGATGTGGAAGATGAGGGTGGTCAGCGTCGGTCGAGGGGTAATCAGATGAGATAACAGTGGGAAAAGAGAGAGGAGAGGATGGAGAGGAGTTCTAACCTAATTGTAAGGACGAAAGGGGACGGAAGGTGGACAGCATTACCTGCTGTCGCCGGAGAAGATGATGCCCAGTGGGGGAGAACGGCGGCGACGACGGGGCTGAGGCGGCGTGCGCGGGTACTGCGCGACGCGGAGGGAAGTCAGGAAGCTAACTCTGCCACTGGTTTTGTGACAGAGCGAAGAGGGAGGGGAGGGGCGCTCGCCGGAGCTTGCTGGGACTTTTGGCCGGGCAGGAGGAGATGAATTGGGGGTGGACACTCGGCCAAATCAAGCTCCCTTCTGCGGCAGGGTCTGGGGGTATTTTATAGGTGCTGGCCGCTCCTGTCAGTGCGTGGAGAGCATGCAATTAGGTCTGCTAGCTTGCTGGAGTTGGAAGGAAGGTGGATACCCAAATCTCTCGTGCGTTCGCACGAGAGATTGGGTTCACACCAGTGATTGTAATTGGCTTTATAAGGAAGGGAATTCCTCAGAGAATCCCCCTTCCATTTCTGGGAGGGAATCTCTGAGGGATTAGAGAGCAATCCCTCTTCGAGCTTCGGCGGAGCTCGGTTCTGCCCCAGCAATGGCGGCAGGACCGATTTGCAAAGGAGGCGAAGAACCTAGGGGGCACTCTGCAAAGGTATTCAAAAGATAGGGACCTATTTGTGATTTGGGTGTACTAAATTGCAAAGTAGGTGAAGATGACCTCCCCTTAGGTCCAAATTTTGGTACAAACATAATTTCGACCTAAGGAATCCAATGGTGAAGTTGGATTTTAGGTTTTACCTCCTTTGACTGGAAATTTTGCGTAAAAACCCAAATTAGGTTAATTGAGGAGCTAAGACCCTGGTCTAGGTCAGACTAGGTTCCAAAGGTGAAATTAAGTGTTCTAAACCCTAGAGGATGTTTTTCTATGATTTTTATTCTGACCGAAACCTTGTTAATTTAAGCGGGTCTGTTTTAGGGCTACCAAGTGTCATTTAGTTCTTCGATTGCACATAAACCCATTTCTAATTAACTCAACCCACTTTTTATCTTATTTGGACCATTTGACCTATGTTTTGCTTCTGAGAAATCCCGTTTATGTACTGCAATGGTAAAATTTCAGTTTTAACCTTTATTTCATGTTTTCTTCTCAGAGCACTTGTTCCTTCAGTTAGGCCTTCTTCTAGGTTATGTAGGAGCTTTTATCTTCTTTATTCGGTCAAAATGAGCTAGTTATGGCTCATGATGAGGCTCTCATCACTAATCATTTCCTTAATTAATAAGATAAGTAACTTCAATATAATGTATACCTAAATATGTAAAAACTTAAGTGATTTTACTTAATCTAATAAATTAACCTAAAAAGGTCAAAAATGTAAATTCAAGGTGTAAACATAATATTTACCTTATTTACTAACATATATAAAAAGTTGAAAAAGATCTAAATTAAAATAAACCTTCAAAACCTGGATTTACATTTTAATCCTTAATATTCATTACAGTCGGGTCCTTATTTATCACATAGGTCCTTAAGTTTTATTACTTCTAAGCCCTTCTTCGTCTTCTTCTTCTTCTTCTCCTCCAGCCAAACGAATGGCTGGTGACAAAAAGTCATCCTACCGCGCGATCACCGCCCTGCAGACATCATTCCTCTTTGCCCAAGCTCTTGCAGCTTGTGCTCACCACCTCCACTTGATCCATCGGTCTGGATTAACCGAAAATCCTATTTTTCAGTGGGAGTTAACCTCATTGTCATCGGAGACGATAATGGAGGTTAAGCTCCTCGAGCTTCTTCTTCGGCCAGACCCTACCCCTCTCTTCGCCGCAAACTACTATAAATACCCCCTTACACCTCCGATTTTAGGCAAGTTGGCTCCCTTCCCTCTTCTAACACTGTAGCCGACTTCAATAGGCTATTCCTCCAAACCTCCGACGATTCCCCATTCCATCTTCCGACTTCCTCCGTCCATCTTAAGTAGCCGAGGAAATTCGCCGTGGTCTTCCACACCTCTAACAAAGGCGCCGACCCTAGGATTCCTCCACTCCACCTCAAATTCGCCCGCCGAAGATCTTTCTTCAACCCTCTGATTTCATCGTCCGCTATGAAACTTCGGTGAAACGCTATTGACCCCTTCGTCCAGGTGACATTAGACTAGGAGTAGGAGTAGGAGTAGGCTAGCTTAGTTAGTTAGTTTAGTTAGTTAGGTTAGAGTAATTGTAGAATTTAGCTTCATCTCTTCCAGCTCCGGCGAGTTCCTTGAGCTAACCAGAGACCTTAATTTTGTCTTTTAACTCACTGTTCACCTTCTTTTATCTTCCATGTTCACTTCTAAATCACTAAATAGTTTAATTGAATCACCTAAACGCCTAATTCAAATCTCACCTTCACCAACTACTTCGCTGTCGATGGTGATAGAAGTCGACCTAATTCCACCTTCACTGGGTTCTTTCACCACCTTTCATCACTAATGAACCCTAATCGACATTATATTACCTATTAATATCATCTATAATTAAACACCCAAATTTAATTTAAGTTTCTGAGTTTGCTGTCCATGGTGGCTTAAGAACATTTCAAACTATAAATTAAACATATATTTATGATTAATAACATCTGTTGACTTGATTTAACTTCTCAATCGAGTAGTTAAATCAAGTCCTGAGTTTAAACCACTTAAATCTTTTAAGAAACAATTTACTGTCAAATCTTTTATTTCAATGAACAAATGAAGAATTTAATGTGAAACAGAGGTTCCTTGTAACCTCAGGATCATTTTTGGATTAAAAATAGTTAATTTTGTTAATCTGTACAAACATTTTATATTTTCTACCCTCACCGGAGCTCCGACAAGCTCCAACGAGTCAAAGTTGAGTTGCAGCCTCTTAAACTTGCTGTGAAGCTCCAGAATGTTAGTACATGGATTACTGATTATTTTAGAAATATTTGTCTGAGGTTTCAATCACTAGAGCTTTAGATGCAACTTCATCTTCCCCAACTCCGGTGAGTTGGAGAAGATTGCTATGAAGGAATTAAGAAACACTTAAGGAGCTCAGAAGCTTCAGTGCAAAGCACTGAAGCTAATTTAACTCTCAAAACACTGTAACTACCACTGAACAACTCTGTCGAACACATACCTATTTTAGTTCAGGCGGCGAGCCTGAATCCCTAGGAATTAATATTGAAACATAAATTTAAAGATCTGAGTGAGTTCCAGGTGATGAAGAGACTCTGATTGATGCATTAATTTCTTATGAAGAAGCTTTAAACAAAAAGGCAATTTTCGAGCTTCTATAGTCAAACCTGAGTCTAATAATGGTTTTCTGAGCTTGAATTGAGGAATTGAAATGTGGAAGTTGTTTCTGGAATCTTATTTGATGATCTGATATCGAATAAATAACCTCAGATGATGTAATGTGTGAAGATTATGTTCCTGTCAAGTTGGGTTATTCTCGAACCCAAACCAACAGAAACACTGTTCTGTTGAAATTAAAATCTAAAACTTGCCCAGATTGATTAGTTAAAACCCTTAAAATTAATCTAAATAGATTAGGAACACTTTCAAGTATCTGTTGCACAAATTGATATCTGAAAATCAACCTCTGAAGTTTTTAGAGAAGAGAAAAGCTTCTCTGCAGGTTCTGTAGGTCTCAAGAGCTTAAAATCTATCCAAATAGAAGTGGAATTGCTTATATAACATATACAGACCTTCTAATAGATGAGATAAGTCCATCTGAGGACTTCCCTGAGTTAAAACACTTTCCAGGCTTTTATAAAACCTGTAGAAACCCCTGATTTCATCTCTTAAATTGAAGAGCCAAACATCATTAAAACATTAAATTGACCCTAAAATTGTGCAGATTACCTTTAGAGCTTTCCAATGAACTTTAAATCATCCAATTTGGAGCTCTAGGTAGAAAGTTATGATCGATTGAATTCGGGTCTGGATGGGGTAGCTTTGTCCCACCTCGGATATCCACGAGCGCGCGCCTGGGTATAAAACTATTTTGTTCCTATGGCTGTGCAGTCGCCAGCGCTCGGCGAACCAGTTCAGATTCTGATCTGATCTGAGCATTGTTCTGAGTGTGTGGGCATTAGCTTGCGGGTGTGTGTGCCCTTGGGGGCATGTGGATGTGAATGTGCCTTAGGAGGGCAAGTTTGGCCTGGGAGGCCGGGTTGAGCCGATGCAGCTCGATATTGTTAACCAATTAACAAATAAACCAAAACAAACCTAACCGAGATTAGGCGAGGACAGAGTACGGTCTGGTCCCACCCTGATCCCAGGGTGCTGTGTATCCTCGAAAGGACCTTGCCGCAAATACAAAAACTTTTGGTTTAAAAAGTAGAAAAAAAACCCGATTCAGCTGAAAGCTTAAGGAAAGAGAAGCCGCTGAAGAAAGCTAAGTGCTGAAGGATGCAAAAGCTAAGGAACAAAGGAGAAAAACTAAGCGAAGAAGAGAAGGCAGGAGAAGATTTAAGAAAAAGAAGAGAAGGCAAGTGAAGGCAGAAGCAACACAAGAAGGTAAGAAGAAAGAGAGCTCGACAGAGAAGTAAATAAAAGAGGGAAAGAAGAAAAGAAAGAAAGAAGAAGATTAGAGGCTGTAGAGAGATGAAGAGATAAATGAATTTTCTCTTGCATGAAATATCTTTTTGTTCTTAATTGTAAAAGGCATGCTTTAATTGGATAATTTTCTAATCACCTTAATGAAATAAAATTAGAAAAAAAAGCATGTTTACTTGTTAATAAAGTACAACATTTTGAGTAAATATGTTTCATATGGAATTTTGTATGTTCTTCATAATTTAAATATTTAACAAAATTCATGTTTTGAAAAGTAAAACTAGTTTTACCTCCTAAAGTTAAAGAGAAAAGAGGAAGTTGGTGAATTTGGAGAAAAAATTATTATGCCTCCCAGTGAACGACCTGGACTCAACCAGTAAAAATTTCTAAAATGTTAGGTTAATTCGATCCTATACTACAAAATTGACACAACTTCGAGTTAACCTAAGTAATTTCTTCTACTCTTAATTAAGTGAAATTAACTTAATTACTGAGTTGAGTGAAAAGACACACATCACTTAGCACTTACAGTCCTTCTCGAGACTTGGGCATGTCGATGATTGCACAGCAATCATGCAACATAAAACACCTGAATTGAGCTAGATTCTAGCATAACTTCGAGTCAATGCAAGCATAAGCATCGTAATTCGCATAATAGCTAGTTTATTAATCATATAGTTAATATCGTCATTTTATGACCTAAAAGAGATGATTTTAATCACAAATGATTCAAAGCTGCAGATGTCAGATCAGACCAAACAGATATGATCAGAACGATGATGGGAGTCCATCAGTTCCAAAATCATCCCAATCAAACAATTAGAGCATCGTGTGTAGTCCATAGAAGAACAAAGATCATGGAGCGAGAGGACAAAGATCCGAGCCTTAGATGAAGAATCCAATTGCACGAATGAATCCGGATCGACGATCACAGTCCAACAGCACAAAAATCAACCTGATTGGAGGTCTACATCACCAGATACAAAGAAAAGAAGATGGACGGCAATGATGGCGCCATGTGGCCCATCACAATCGCTCCCTCACCACCGCCCCATCTAAGAAGGCTGCACTGCATGCTGTGGGCCATTGGATCTTCATCCAATGGCCATGAGCGTGCCACGTCTCCTACCCAAATCGGATAAGCATAAATATAAATAAACAAGCATATATAACAAAAGGTTCGTGCAGCTCGTTTGCTCACGTGCACGCGCGTAAGCATGGGATGCGGGTTCGAGCCGTGTGCTGCCCGAAATTGAAGCAGCATTGGCAATTGCGCGATCGGAGGTAGAGGCGCGACCATGTGGTGCGATTAGAGCCCTCCGCGGGCAGATGCGCGATCGCACGCGCTTTGCAAGATTAGGAAGGTGAGGCAAGAATGCATAAGCCGTCTGATCGTTACGATCCGACAGCAGAGGATAAGGCACTGAAAAGGGCCTTACAGGTGTGCACGCAGAGAGACGTTGTTGCAGCGGGCGCACGAGGAGGAAGCGGAGCTATGCAATCTTTGATCCAATGCTCAAGTGACTGCCACATGTCGCCACCAGAGCAAATCCAAGTGTAGAAGGCCTTTCGAAGGCTATTTTGAGGCCAAATCAGAGCCGTTGATCTCCCAATCAACGGATGCAGAGGTTGTTGGATGGTTTTAAGTCCTTAAATACCCTTTTTTCCCTCCACAAAAGCTATAAAAGAAGACCTAGGGCCCCTCAATTGAAGCATCAACTAAGAATCTCTCTCTTCCATCAACTCCAGATCCCTTCTACCATCTTCTCTGCAATTCTCCATCCCTCTACAACTTCGTCTCGATGCTATGGATCTGAGGTGCTGCCACACCTTGCACAAGAATCCTACAAGCAACGTCATCTCTCTGCACTTTCTATCTCTCTCTCTCTCTATCTCTCTATCTCCCTCTCCTTCTATCTATCTGCTCTCTCGCTTTAGTATGGTACTTTCTACTTTGAAAACTATTTATGAATGCAATAAAATTCTGATATTCTGAATGCTTGATATCTACTCTTTATATATATATACATATATAAATACCTGTTAGAACTAGTTTTCTGAAAAGCTTCCGTTAAAAATCGAGATTACCTCCATGTGAACGACCCGGTACTCACCTATTTTTTTTATATAAATTTATTTATCGTCATGTTTTCGTGCTATACTACAATTGAAGAATCTTTTAAAATGTGAGTTACCCACTGAACAAGTTGGCGTCGTTGCTAGGGAGGCAATGGAAATTTTTGAAGCTTTCTTTGGTGCGAATTTGAGATTTCTAACTTGCTATTTTCGTTGATTTCGTATGTGTAGGAAAGCAAAGAAATCAGAATGCAACACAATAATGGGAATGCAGGTTCGAAGCTCAGGTAAGTACCCATAGTCTAGATTACTTAGATTTAGGATTTGCTTAAGCCCTAGGACTAAATTAGAATTTGTTTGCTTATTAAAAAAAAAGAAAAAAAATTTCTTGATTTTTGGGTTGAAATAAATTTTTGAAGATCTGCACGTCCAAAAATTCTCAAATTTTGAGTGGACGTGGATTTCAAAGTCAAGAATAACATATCCAAAATTTGCACAAATCGGAGTTACAGAAAAATTTTAAAAAATTTATGCACTAATCTATTATCAATACGGTTATTGTTCTGGATTTTTCAGAGTTCAAAATATCATAAAAATTTTTATACAACTCTGATTGAAGTGAAATTTGCAGCACTGAATTTCTAAAAAGGTCAAAATTTTTTAAAAAATTAGAGAAAAGTATTTCTTGCATGTTTGATTGCACGAATTATCTGATCACGAACTGGGGGTCAAACAAACTACAAAACCCCCAGTATAGTTTCAATATGAAGAAAAAAGAAATGTGCATTAAAAATTCTTGAAAAATATTTTCTGAGTGCCTAGTTAGTGGTACAAGAAGACCAATTGATTGCATTGCTTGGGTCGTACCAATCATCTGATTTTTGACTTAAAAGAATATCTAGAACTATCTACACTTAGGGTTTCACTCTAAGGATAGAGTACACTTGCATTTCCATACTTAAAGGAAATCTATCAAACAAATTAGGATTTGCAAAACTTTTGCGTGCCTCTTCAGAACCTTGGTTGAAAATATTTAATCAAGTGAACCCTAAAACATGCTAACACAAGCATTTGAATCTTAAAAGATACTTCATCATAAAAATTTGCTTGTGAACCCTTTGCCCGTGCACTTCACATCTCCGAAATCAACTTTAAGGGTAATCAGTTGGGTAGCCATAAAAAGTTGCCCCAGAGCTCTCAAACTCCAAAAGTACAAAAAAAAATTAGAAAAGAAGAAAAACAAGAAAAAAGAATTATGTATCTTCTCTTTTCAGAAAAGGTGAGGAATTGGACGGTCTGCATTCTGGTAGACACCTGGGGACTGTTGAGCTTTTGTAATTAGGTCTTGGGGTTGAGATTTTCTAAAGCAATCGACGAATTTTACCTAATATTCCAATCCTAACTCTACTTTTATACATAGCATTTAGGTTAATTTTGCTACGGACTAACAAAAATAAGCATAGGGGTATGATAAACACGCATAAATTCATCATAAAATATGCTTATTTACGATAGTTCCTAGGCCTAGCATTTCATATCATGATATAAATATTGCACAAACATCCATTGCATTGCATTTAGGATAGTTGTATATTATGTACATTAATTCCATCATTTTACAAGGCCAGGAGGCAATGTGACATCTTTACAAGCTTCGGATGATGAATCCAACCATACAAATGGATTCAGAGTGACGATCGCAGTTCGTCAATGCAAGAGTCACTCCGATCAGAGCTCTGTAGTACCCTCCACAAGAAGAAGAAGATGAACTAGCTGAGAGACGACATCGACCTTGAGTGACGTCCACATGTAGAGACAATCGCAGTAGCCTATGGGCCTTGATCCCACATGCGTGGAGATGCACGGAGGACCATCTAGAAGGATTCTTCCTCTTAGACTTCTGATTTAGAATTTTAGAATAGATTCTTTAGGATTTAGTTGAGTTATTTATTTTCTCACCCTTGTACTATGTGACCAATTTTTTTAGGGGAATGTCCCTGATTCTTTAGATTCTAGGATTATTTGTATGGTAGTTAGATCGTTTGATTGTGCCTTTATTTATATATATATAAAAAAAAAATCTGAACTGCCTGCTAGAAGCTGCATATCTTTGGGATGACCATCTAAGATTGCTTGAGCAGCATCTAGATTTTCTTACTGCATTGCATACATTTTTGCATAGAAGAGTGCTGGAGCAAGGTACGTATTTCCTATCTTTTTGCCTTAGTTATCAACACACGCATTGCATTTGGACATAATTAAAGAAAACCACTTGAGCTGATTTGAAAAGATTAATCAAGTGGTCACATTGCTTCTCGAAAAGAAAGTAAAATATATAGGAAGTGTTTGAATAATTAATTGCGGTTTTCAAAAGAAAAATCACTTTTCGCAATGTGATGCACACTTCCTACACTAAGCACGTACTATAGACACTACACTAGGACTTGGACCTTGAAGGCTATAGGCATCGATCTCTTTATCGGTGCAAACCCTCCTATCTCACTATGAAATAGTGGTATTAACGTTTTCCCGAGTGATTTGATACTCTAAGGAAGGGGACACCCCTTAAAGGAATTCAAGGGTAGTTAAGAGCCACCGCTAACACATCGCCTCAAAGGAAGTGCTCGCCCTACTTTCATCCCTTGGTTCCATCCTTATAGTACCTTTTTACTTGAGCATATGAGAATATCATCGGAGCAAAGTGTACGTCTCTAGGGTACTCGAAGGTCTATTTAGGGTGCGTAATTGATTGACAACTTGATTAGTCACCCAAAAGAATTAAAAGTAACTTCAACCTCATTAATAGCCATTGACCAAGAATCTCAAGTGCCTCACTTCTCTTATACCACTTACGTGGGAACAGAGAAATACTTGAATCTATTTGGGCAAGCTACGAAGGTTGGAAGAGGGCCTAAAGTACTTTAAATCAACATGATCTCTTGCCTTGTGTTTGCTTCGTGTATGCTTGGTAGGCGCTCCTTTAGAAATAGTCTTCTTTTCAACCCTGAACCTGAGAGGATTATTAGGAAAGCCAACCAAGAAAGAAGAAAAATGGCTGAAGAAAGACCGGAAGAAGAGATTAGGGTTGGTGAAAATCAAAAAACCTTGAGAGACTATTTCCTCCCTACTACCCACCAAGCCCTACCTATCTGAAGACCTGGAGCGGATAATCCTTATGAAATCAAAGTAGCACCATATCTTTGCTCCCCTCTTTCTATGGTACTACTAGGGAGGATCCCTACAGGCATCTTAAGGAATTCACCAAGGTCTATTCTGAAAGTTCTCCCTTCGAAGAGGGGTGACGTAATAAATGTGGAAATAAAATATAAAGCAATCTCAAAAGGACAATCACACAATGTACACAAATGTTTTTAGGTGGAAACCCAAACCGGGTGAAAACCACCACCTAACCCTCTCGAGTTAGGATTTTCCGATCAACCAAGTTGATCAAAATCCACTAAATCGAATCACTTTAAACGAGGGTGATTCAACCTCAATACAACCATGCTACAAGTACGAGGGTAGCGTTCCTCAACCCCTTCTCTCCACGAGAAGGATTTTGTCCCACGAAGAAGACGGGAATTCGCAAAGCGAATACCCAACCAAAAGACAAAGATAAAATAAAACAAGTAATCCTATAGAGCCAACAAAGGAATTTAAACCTAGCTTCTATAGGAAATAGGAAACTCCCCTTTGCAAGGAGTGCGTCGAGTTGATGACGCGGTGCGTGTGCCACGCGATGGCGCAATGTCGCTCTCGTAGACAACGGCAAGAGAGCGAGTGCGCAAAGGTAATTTAGCTCTCTAGGTGATGGAACTTAAGCTTGGAGAGCAAGATCTTTTCTGGACACAAAAGAGTGTGAAAGTGTGTTGCTAAGTGTATCCAAGTGTGTGTTGGTGTGTCAAAGGCTCCCCTCTATTTATAGAGGCCTTAGGAAGGCTTTGGAAGGCTTAGGAAAGGTTCTATAGCCGTTGGGAACAAAGCCCAAGAGAATCAGGCCGAAATCAGGACAATGATTGCGCTTGACAGGGTAATCAGACGTCTAACTCTGGCATAAGATGTCTGGAAGGCCACTTTAAGACGTCTGATTTCAAGGTCAGACGTCTGATTTTGGGCAGGTCTCTTCCTGACTTGGATCAGATCTAAACAGGATTTTTACGCAAGTCCATCAGACGACATACAGGACGTCTGGCACTATGTATGGACGTCTGGAAACCAACTTTTACTGTGGGAATGGATTTTCCAAGTGTTGCAACGGCTAGAAAATCTCTGAGAAGAGATTTTGGGTCAGCCGAGGCAAAACGGTCAATTATCAGACGTCTGGAAAGGCCTAAGGACATCTGATAAGGCTCTAACGGTCATATTCTTGAGTGTCTGCTAAGCCAGCCAACGGTCCACTAATTGGACGTCTGGCAAAGTCATCAGACGTCTCCTAAGACGTCTGGTCTAAGGTCTAGACGTCTGATTTCATCAGACAGAACTAACTATGTCCAGCCTAACAGATATCAGACGTCTGAAACAACAGTCAGACGTCTTAAAAAACTTTATCAGACGTCTGATTTGGGAATTAGACGTCTGGAAGTGCTGTTTGAACCCTATATTGGTTTTCTAAGTATTCTACAGAAAACCTAAGTATCCTAGGGTTGTGCCGGTGTTCCTAGGACTACTGTTAGGGTACTTTGAGGCTCTTTAACAATATTCTAAGGAAAATAAAAATAGCAAGAAAATAAAAACAAGAGATACAAGAAAGGATTAAAAAGAATCTATCCTATTCTTCTTGTCTTCTATCTTCAATCTGTTGCTCCACGCGAACCTCCTCTGTTCTTCATTAAGCTCCTCCAATCCATCCTGGATGCGAGCTCGAGTTCCGTCTAAACACGTCCACATTTGCAATTGACCTGAAATCTAGGACTCAAATCGCAAATGTTAAATAACACGTGTTTTGTTATCATCAAAACAAATGATCGTGGTGCTCTAGCACCAACATATTCAACGGTGAAGCTCTAGGGCTTTACTGATGAAGCCCTGATGAGGACTTTATTTCCATTCTCCCTTAAAGATAAGGCCAAGCACTGGTATCATACCCTCGATGCAAGGGTAAATGATTGGGCTACCCTTAAGGGAGAATTCTTGAGAAAGTATTTACCTATGAGTAAGACCAACCATTACAGAAGAGAGATTATGGGTTTTACTCAACAAGAAGGGGAGCAATTTCACAAGACTTGGGAGAGCTTTAATGACCTTCTTAGGTTATGCCCCCAGCATCAGGTACTAAGATGGCAGTTGGTCGAAAGGTTCTATAACGGATTATCTGAAAGGCATAAGCAAACCATCGATGTAGCCTGTGCAAGAACCTTCATGACCAAAACTGAGGATGAAGCCTGGGCATTATTGAAACATTAAGTAATAATTCCATACATATGTCCTCTACCTATCAAGAAAGAAAACCATCAATCTTGTAGAGGAAGATAGAGGCCCATGAAGCGGGGGCTACTCAGGATTTGGCTTATCAGATTCAATTGTTGAATAAAAACTTTGATAGGCTTTTAGCAAACCCCGGTGTGAACCTGCAAGCAACCTCTATCTTTCAAGCTTCAAGTGAATGCTCCATTTGCCAAAGCACAATGCATGCCACTACGGACTGCCACCAGGCAAACCAATTCCTTGAGTTGACTCAGGCCAACCTGAATGTGGCCCAAGGTTTCCACCCACCTCCTTTCAATAACCCTTATTCTAATACCTATAATTCAAGGTGACAGAACCATCCAAACTTCTCACGGAAGCAAGGTGATGCTTCTAACTTAGGGAATACAATACCCCTACCTCCCTAACCCATATACCAGCCATTCTATGCAAACCCTCCTTAGAATAAGTCTTCTGAGATGGATGAACTTAAAACCGTGATGAAAGCGATGCAAGAGCATCAAAATATGGTCATCCAATCTCAGAATAAGATGATTACTGATATGCAATCACAAATTGGTCATCTTACAGAGGCAGTTAGGCAACGGGATCCAGGGAAGTTGCGTAGCTCTTCTAAGGAGAACCCAAAGGGCAAGGGGGCCATATTCAAGGAGCACGCCCAAGCTGTGACTGTGCTGAGGAGTGGAAAGAAAATTGACAAGCCTGATAGTACTCCAACGATCACCTCTCAGGATTCCCCTCCTACAACAGACCCGACTCCCATCTATACTGAGGAAGAGCCACACCACTCTCCCTCGCTTGAAATCACCCACCCTGAGGATCTCGTCAATCCATCGCCCCTTTCCCGCCATGATGACCCCTCTACCTAGAAGCCGAGGGTACCTGGTCGGGGGTGTTTCGCGTGTTTAGAAATTGGAGTTACAAGTAACCCATCGTTGTAGTTGTAAAACACGTCGATCAGATAAAATTTACACCGAAATTCCAAAGGAGTCCCGAGTCGAACACAGGGAGGCAACATTTACTTTACGTGAAAACCATGCTTCAATTCATTTCTTTTAGGCATTTTAGGGTTTTGTTATTTTTTTGTGTTTTTGAAATAAAAGACAAGCAAATGAATCACAAGATAGAGATGTGGAACAAATCTGATATATATTACTTCCAATGTCAATTACAATAAACTATGAAAGCATAGAAAGATAAGGGTTAAGAGGAAATCTCCTAAATCGGCTGTTCGGTGAGGCGACGGTGCCTGGCGGAAGCTCGGACGAAGGAGGTGAGGAGCGGGACGACGGAGGTGAGATACAGGAGGTCATCATGTCAAGGAAAGCTTCGGCGTGGCTCCGGAATGGAGGTGAGAAGATGGAGGTGATCTGCTACTGGAATGGAGGTGGGAGAACGACTCCAAGGAGACCTATGAAGGGCGATGGGAAGTTGGAGGAATATTTGGTGGGCAGAGGTTCGCTACACTAATAGCAGCCTTGGGACCTTGAGAACAAGCTCTAATGGAGCTTTGGTAGGCTTGCTAGAGCTTAGGAGTAGGTGGGAGTAGAGTAGGTAGAGATGGCTTGGAAGGGTGCGGGTGTAGGTCCTTTTATAATGGAGAAGAGGCAAAAATAGGTATGGGACCATTAGTGACATCTAGATCGTCGCTGGAAACGTCTTTGTAGGCAACCCATGGCTAATGGTGCCCACAGCTGGCTTTGCTGGCATGCGATGAATTAACGACGGCTGTAAGCATCACTATAAGTCCAGCTCATGCGTCGCTGTAGGTCCAGCCCATGCATAGATAGCGCTGTGCTCCCCCGCCCTTTGCTGCGCGTGCGTGCTCACCCAAGTGCTAGCGCTACGCTATGCGCATGCGCGCCTGTGCGCATGCGGTGTTGCGTGCGTGTGCTGGGCGACCTGGGCTGCGCCATGTGACACAGTCGAGGTCAACCATCTTCTTCTTATTGTAAGGGTTGCTATAGAGGTCAAATTGAGTCGATTTTCATGCCATTAGGCTGCGATCGTTGACCCGAACCCATCCACGCGATCGGATTTGCCATTTGAAGCTCCAAATTATGACTCCTAGCCCCTTGGTTGTTGATCTTCGTCGGACTGCATATGATGCTACGGGACTCTGATCGAGGCGATTTTAGAGGCGTTAGACTCCAATCGTCATCTTGGTCAGATCCGTATGGTTGGATCGTCAATCCGAGGCTCCAAAATAAATATTCTTCTCTCCTACCCACAAAAAGGACTCAATTAACCTAAATTTTATACAACTACTCTAAATGCAGAATGACGCATGTTACGTAATATTTATAACATGAAATGCAAATCTAAGCCTAGGAACATGCATGAATAGCCATTTTACCCTCAATAAATGTGTTTACATCATACCCCCATGCCTATCTTTTGCTAGTCCCTAGCAAAATTAAACTATATGCTATGTATAAAAGTAGAATTAGGATTAGATTACTTAAGCCTAAGTTGTTTATTTATAATATAAAATTTCAACTAAGGACCTAAACTATGAAAACTCAATAGTACCCTGGTGCCTGCTAGAATGCAGACTGCCCAAGTCCTCGCCTTATTTGAAAAGGGAAGATAAAGTTTTTTATTATTTTTCTTCTTTTCTAATCTTTTTTGTACTTTTGGAGTTTGAGAGTTTCGGGATAACCTTTTACAGCTACCCGACCCGCCCAAGACTCGAAAAGACTCTATGTACTAAGCATCTCTGTGAAAAAGTGATAGACTCACAAAATGGTCGTTAAGACGGACTTCGGGTTTCTACGACCCTAGGTGACCTTGCCTAAAGGTTTATCTTTACGATCGGTAGCTTTCTCCCTACTTCTTTTATTGATGGGGTCAACACAAGAGCGAACCCTGTGTATATCTCCCCGGTTTATTCTACTTCCCTGCTTTTTCCCCAAGTGTTTTGGGAATTATTGTGCATTTTTTTTGTGAGCTGGGTTCTGGACAACTGGCCAATGAGTTATTACCACCGATAACTTGCCAGCCATACTCGTGCGGTGAAGTGCGGTTTTATTTTTTTTTCTCCTTTTCCTTTTTTTTCTTTTCTTTTTTAGTGTTTCTCATTTTTTTTTTCTATATAGGTGGCTTCCCTGATCTAATATTTACCTAAAGGCAGTACGACGAAAATGGTCGTGGCTAGGCTCTGGACAACGGGCCGATGAGCTGTTACCACCGACAACTTACCAGCCATACCACCCAAGTCGGTCCATTAACTACCCAATTTCCGTAAAAATCGTTGGAAAGTGAGTTAGTGCAAAAAAATGTATGTAGATGCTTAGGCTTAAAGTCCCTCCAAATCAGAGGGTGAGTTGATAAGTCGCATACTTATCATCCCAATTTATTAGCCAAGTTAAAAATGAATTTTAATTGGTGAGGACTCAAGACTAAGTCCACATTCGAGTGGACACCCTGGCTAATTAAGTCCGAAGATCTGAAGAGTCTAAGTGTTTAGGTCCGCTCATATCATTTCCTAAAGTTAATAACATCCAAATGCCTAAGTTCTCTTTTCCTAATTTTTTTTATCTTTTTTCATATTTTCAATTTCTTTTTAATTTTATAAGAAACTAAAAGAAATTCTGCGGAGTTAACATACTGATTTTAGGAATTGATTATCCACCCTCCCATGCCTAAATGATGTAATGTCGTCACTGTAAAAATAAAGACATGAAAAGGGCAGAGTAAACAAAATATCACCTGAGTGTCGTGAAAATCTGATCAGCTCCGCAGAGAGAAGAGCGTATACACATGTGCTAAGTTTAATGCCTTCAGCTAGGCATAACATACATACAAAGAAGAAATTGAGAATTCACAAGTGCGAGTCAGAATCAAAATAAAAATATTGATCCTCAAACCCGCCAACAAAATATGTCCACAGACGTGGACCAGATTATGGTGAAGACTCATGCCCTAGGGTCGAGTGGTTCTCAGATTCTGGATGAAAATCACCCAGAACCGAAGGTTGTTAAGCTTGCGGGGCCGGGCTTGCAGTTTTGGGGTGTAACCTAAGACCAAAGTGTCAGACAACGGGTAAAGATGGTTTAATAGGTGCGGTTGTCCACTTAACATCTAGCTCAGAAGGATAATCAGTTATTTGGAGCTTGGGCTGCACGTGAAAGATATCATAAGGGTCCGTAAAGAAGATAGGTGGTTTCAGGTCAATAAGTACCCTTATATCCAAACTTGTTTTTCCCTCAAAATTAACCTCCCAAATTTTTATTTCCAACCTCCTATCCTCTGAAATCAAGGTTTTCGGGACCTCCAGATCATTGTACACCCCATCTAAAGTACCCAAGTCCAACAATTGTGGCTGAATCAGGATTGACTTGGACACAATGATCTCAAAAGTATGTTCATTCAGCTCTTTGGCGTGTGGTTGAGGAATGAGGCTACTAATTGAGTCGTCAAGTATCGGATCCTCCAAGTTAGCCCCAACCAAATCAGAATCTTCAGTAGTCGAGCTACCAAATTGGTCGTCATACTCCTCGAGCCCGTATGTCTCACTAAAATCATTCTCCTCAAGCTTAAGTGAAACTTCACTAAGAGATTCCTCACCCTCAAAATCAAGGAATTCATGATCCTCATTTGTATATGTCTCAACATCACAAGTCATTTCATCATCCAAGGAGACATATTCTTCTTTGTTCCCTGGCTTGGATATCTCAGGTGAATCAATCGGTTCATCCTCAATGGGTTGCTCTAGCCCAACCTGGTCATCTCCGATCTCAGAAAATGTATCCCCCACGACAGGTGCCTGAGCGGGTTCAGACATTGTCTCTCCTGAAGGGGGTTCAGCTTGAGAATCATCCCAAGATTTGACTAGGGCAATCACAAATTTCATCCTCAACGTCAACAATTTCCCAAGAAGTACTCACCCAAATCCCTATCCTTAACACTTTTGAGCAAATCCAATAAAGAGCTATTCAGCTCATCAATCCTTTTTATCATAGGCTCCAATTCTTTAGTGCATGGTGTTGGTTGAGCTTCTAACGATTGTATAGTGTTCCTCAAATTAGCCAACACCCAATCCTGGATCTGGTCCACCTGAACCAACTGGTTTGATTCAGGTTTGGGTGGGTTTGGGTTAAATCTAGGGGAGTCAAGATGTCGAGGTTCTCGGGTCCCTCCCTGAAAGTAGGTTGTTCTAGGTTGTTCGAAGGATGGTGATGACCAATTTTCAATGGAATACTGGGGAGGGTAGGTGTTATAATCATTATATCCTTCCTGATTGTTGATCGGGTTGGCTTAGTGATCAAAGGATGAAGATCTATAATCATTGTAGCTCTGGGAAGGATAATAATCATAGTCTTGTTCTCCAAGGTTAGGCCATGGACATTGAGGTCCGGATTCGTATCCCCAATCAAAGTCATCCCAGCTAGTGGATGGGTAATTACAAGTTAAGTCGGGATAGTAATCATCTTGGGGATAAGAGGTGGTAGGAGGATAGGATTGGAAATGGGTGTAAGATGTGGAAGGGTACATGGTGAAGTAAGGAGGGAAATCAGAAGAGAAAGGAGCCCTGCAATACAAAAATACAAGCCTGTCCTTAGGTTGGGTATCCTAAAGGTCTACAGACTCTCAGAATCTGTCCTAAGATTATGGACGATTTACCCTACTTATGTCCAGCCAATCAAACTAGTTAGAAGGAGGGAATGGGGAGAAGGTTCTTCCTTTGGCTTGCGTCTCCGGTTCCTAGTGTACCCCCCAGTCGCGGTCGTTTGATGCTACTCCCTAGCTAGACATCAGATTGACTAGTATAAGCAGGTTAATCGTGAACAATCTCAATCTGGATCCCGACGAGCGAACCAGTCCTTAGGGCCAATGTCTAATCAATTTTAGTTAGGCTTGGGACAATGGTGCTTCAAGAATGTGATGGGCCCTTAATTGGTTGTGCCCTTAATGATTTGTTTGAGAACGTGTGAATGTGCACAACCAAGAGGTTTTCAAGCAAGATTATTAATGATGAGGTGAGTTTTAGGGTTCGGATCTTGCTTAATAGCTTTTAAGATTCAAATATAGGTGTTTTCAACCAAGTTTTGTGAGGCAAACCAAGTTTGTTGTTGAAAGCATGTGTTCAAGTATTTTCCTTTAGAAATCAAGAAAAATATGGAGTGTCTGGCTTGACCTAATTATTGAATCCTATGGGGTGCTAGAAATGAACCTCTTTTAGTTTAGGTGGTGCGGCCCAAACAATTCAATCAATTGGCTCAAATGCACCACCGATTAAGGCACACAAAAAGGTGGTTAACCTAATATGATTTCTACTCTTTTATTTGTTGAATTCGTGTACCAGGTCCACAGGTCGGAAGCCTAGTTGAGTAGATGAAAATCAAGTCCGATTATGTGCCTCAAATGTGGGTGTATAGAATGTGTATATTGATTTATCCCACAGAAAGTATCTTTTTTTTTTTATAAATGCGGGGGTGATGTGGGTGAGGGTGGCAAACAAAACAAACAATGCTATCCTAGGGTTTATGCAAACACCTAAGTAGATTAGGTCTTGAGTATGAGTGTGGCAAAAGAACTAGTAGGGGGGATGTGGGGGACACTTACAAAGTACTCTACCCACACTTTACTCCGACCTACCGCACTTGGATCTCCATGCTAGGGTACCTGTAAGATAGTAGATCAAAGACAAGTAGGGCTAGTGTTATGTAAATGCAAAGAAACGCAATAACAATAAAGTAAATTTCGTTGCCTCCCCAGCAACGGCGCCAAAATGGTCAGGAGTGTTTCGCGTGTTTAGAAATCGGGGTTACAGGTAACCCGTTGTCATAGTTGCAAAACGTGTCGATTAAATAAAATTTATACCGAAACTCCAAGGGAGTCTCGGGTCGAACACAGGGAGGGGACGTTTACTTTACGTGAAAACCACGCTTCGATTCGTTTCTTTTTGGTATTTTAGGGTTTTGTTTTTTTTTGTGTTTTTGAAATAATAGACAAGCAAATGAATCACAAGATAGAGATGTGGAATAAATTTGATATATATTACTTCCAATGTCAATTACAATAAACTATGAAAGCATAAAAAGAGAGGGGAGTGAGAGGAAATCTCCCAAATCGGTTGTTCAGCGAGACGACAGTGCCTGGCGGAAGCTCAGATGGAGGTGAGGAGCGGGATGACGGAGGTGAGATGCAGGAAGACGTCAGGTCGAGGAAAGCATCGGCATGGCTCCAGAATGGTGGTGAGAAGATGGAGGTGATCTGCTACTGGAATGGAGGTAGGAGGACGGCTCCAAGGCGACCTATGAAGGGGGATGGGAAGTTGGAGGAATATTTGGTGGGGCAGAGGTTCGCTACACTAATAGGAGCCTTAGGAGCTTGAGAACAAGCTCTAATGTTGAGTTGGTAGGCTTGCTAGAGCTTGGGAGTAGGTGGGAGTAGAGTAGGTAGAGATGGCTTAGAAGGGAGGGGGTGTAGATCCTTTTATAGTGGAGGAGAAGAGGCAAAAATAGGTATGAGACCATTAATGACATTCAAGACGTCACTGGAAACGTTGTTGTAGGCAACTCATGCCTGCTGGTGCCTACAGTTGGCTTTGTTGGCATGCGATGAATTGCCGACGGCTGTAAGCGTCTCTGTAAGCCCAACTAATGCATCACTGTAGGTCTAGCCCATGCATAGCTGGCGCTGTGCTCCCCCGCCCTTTGCCGCGCACGCATGCGCCCTTACGCCACCTGCGTGCACGCACGCACCCATGCTGCTTCGCGCGTGCGGTGAGGCGTGCGTGTGCTGGGTGGCCTGGGCTGCGCCACGTGGCATAGTCTGGGCCATCCATCTTCTTCTTATTGTAGTGGCTGCTCCAGAGGTCGGATTGAGTCGATTTTCGCACCGTTAAGCTACGATCGTCGACCCAAACCCATCCACGTGGTCGGATTTGTCATTTGAAGCTCCGAATTATGTCTCCTAGTCCCTTGGCTGTTGATCTTCCTCGGACTACATATGGTGCTACGGGACTCCGATCGAGGCAATTTCAAAGGCGTTGGACTCCAATCATCGTCTTGATCAAATCTGTATGGTCGGATCGTCAATCCGAGGCTCCAAAATAAATATTCTTCTCTCCTTACCACAAAAAGGATGCAATTAACCTAAATTTTATACAACTACTCTAAATGCAGAATGATGCATGCTATGCAATATTTATAACATGAAATGCAAATCTATGCCTAGGAACATGCATGAATAGTCATTTTACCCTCAATAAATGTGTTTACATCGGTACCCTATCCAGACCGCCTATCTGCTCTTTGGGAATCTTTTGTAGGTTCGTCTGGAGCCAAGAATAGCACAGATGAAATTATGGACACGTTTAGGCAAGTCCATATCAACTTGCCTCTGTTGGAAGCTATCAAGCAGATCCCGTCCTATGCCAAGTTTCTAAAGGACCTATGCACCTAGAAACGTCGATTTAGGAGACAAGTCCAAGCCAAAGCCATCCTGCCTGACCATGTTAGCTCAGTTCTCCAACATGGAACACCTCCCAAAATGAAAGACCCAAGGGCCCGTTATATTTCAGTGGTTATAGGTAACCAACACATTAACGAGGCTCTACTCAATCTGGGCGCAGGGGTGAACATTTTACCGAACTCTATCTAAGACCTTTTAGGAGGAGGTGATTTAAAGCCTAGTCCAATCATCCTCCAGGTCGCAGATAGATTACTTTAGACACCATGGGGATTACTGGAAGATGTCTTGGTGAGAGTGGAGGACTTCTTCTTGCCTATTGACTTTCTTATGCTAGATACTAACCCATCTAATAAGCGCACCAAGCTGTGCATTATTCTAGGATGCCCCTTCTTGGTCACAGCCAACACCTCTATCAATTGCAGATCAGGGGCACGTAAAATGGGCTTTGGGAACAAGAAGATCCGGTTGAATGTTTTTGATACCTACAAGCAATTCTGATTGAAAGATTGTTCCCAAATTAAGGTAGTTGATAAAATCATTAAAGAGACTACTTCATTACTCTTATGTAGAGATCCCCTTCAAAAGGTCATATCTAAGGGCCATCCTCCGACTATTGAAGAAATTGAAGGGGATACACCCAAATTGGAAGAATTGCTAGGGGTACACACAGAGTCTCTATCCCTACCTGGACCGTGAAGGTAGATCCGCTACCTGAGGCAGGGACATCTCAACTTAAACCCTCAATCCAAATGGCTCCTGAGTTGGAGCTGAAACCCCTCTCGAGCACATTGAAGTATGCTATCCCTGGACCTAACTACACGCTTCACGTTATTATCTCATTTGCATTATCTCATAGGAGGGAGCTCTGCTTGAGTGTTTACAAAGGCACAAGGCAGTAATTGCCTGGTCAATTGCTGATATTAAGGGTGTTGATCCCTCCCTTTGCATGAATCATATATACACGGACAAGTCCGTGAAACCCTTCCGAGACATGCAGAGAAGGCTCAACTCGAATATGTAGGTGGTTGTTAAAAAGGAGATTCTGAAATGCCTGGATGCAGGAATTATTTATCCCATTTCATATAGTAAATGGGTCAATCCTATTCATGTGGTGCCCAAAAAGGCAAGAATCACTGTGGAAGAGAATGACCAAGGAGAGTTCGTAACCACTAGACCCTCAACTGGTTGGAGGGTTTACATTGATTATCGCCGTTTGAACACAGCTACCCAGAAAGATCATTTCCCCTTACCATTTATTGTTCAGATTTTGGAACAACTAGCAAGGAACAAGTACTTCTATTTCCTTGACGGGTACTCTGGGTATAATCAGATAGCCGTCTTTCCTGACGATCAGGAGCGTACCACCTTCACGGGTCCGTATGGCACTTTTGCATTCTGCCGAATGCCATTCGGGTTATGTAATGCTCCTACCACTTTCCAACGTTGTATGATGGCTATCTTTTCTGACATGATCGATAAGTTTGTAGAAATTTTCATGGATGATTTCTCCATCTATGACTCATCATTTGACTTATGCCTTTTGCACCTTGATAAAGTCTTAACCCGTTGCGAAGAGGCAAATCTGGTGCTTAGCTGGGAGAAAAACCACTTTGTGGTCCAACAGGGCATTGTGTTAGGGCATGTAGTTTCCGAGAGAGGATTAGAGGTGGATACTACAAAAATTGATTCCATCTCTAAGCTTTCATCGCCCACCAATGTTCGTTAAGTTAGATCTTTTTTTGGCCATGCTAGATTCTATAGGCACTTCATTAGAGATTTCAGTAAAATCTCTAAGCCACTCTTTGACCTATTAGCGAAGGATGTTTCCTTTGATTTTGATGATAGATGTGGCGAGGCTTTCCAAGTATTGAAGAAAGCACTTATTACCATGTTGATTCTCCAAGCACCAGATTGGACGCTCCCATTTGAGTTAATGTGCGATGCTTTTGATTTCGCAGTGGGAGCGGTTTTAGGTCAAAGGGTTGATGGCAAACCTCATGTCTTACATTATGCTAGCAAGACCATTACGAATCCTTAGCAAAACTACACGGCCACTGAAAAGGAACTTCTTGCTATAGTATTTTCTTTGGAAAAGTTTCTGTCATATCTTTTGGGATCCAAGGTTGTGGTATTCACTGATCATTCTGCTTTAAAGCATCTTCTGGCTAAAATGGACACCAAACCTCACTTAATATGTTGGATTCTACTGCTCTAGGAGTTTGACTTGGAAATTAAAATAAGAAAGGAGTTGAGAATGTGGTAGCAGATCATCTGTCTAGGATCCCCCTTGAGGCATCAACCCCTACTGGCGATATCAAAGAAACTTTTCCTGATGAGTCTCTGATGGCCCTAGAGGCCAAAACTCCTTGGTTCGCTAACATAGTGAACTACTTGGTCATGGGCATTACCCCTAGTACTTGGGACAAGCAGAAGCGAGACAGGTTTCTTGCTGACACTAAATTTTATCACTGGGAAGAACCAAAGTTATTTAGAATAGGCCCTAACTAGTTTTTCTGCCGTTGCATTCCTGACGAAGAACAAAAAAGTGTTCTGAGTTTCTACCATGACCACCACTGTGGAGAACATTTTAGTGGAAAAAAGATTGCCCATAAGGTTCTTCAGTCTGGCTTTTGGTGGCCCACATTATTCTGAGATAAACATACATATGTGGGTGCATGTCTACATTGCCAGCAGATGGGAACCATCGGACAAAAGGGATGAGATGCCCCAGCAACCTATTCTCCCCATTGAGATCTTTGATATCTGGGGCATCGACTTTGTGGGTCCCTTTCCTGTGTCCTTCGGATATGAATACATCCTTGTGGCTGTGAACTATGTATTGAAATGGATAGAAGCCATACCCATGTGGACCAATGACCATTTCGTGGTCTTGGATTTTGTTAAGGAAAATATCATTTCCCGATACGGGTGCCCAAGGATGATCATAAGTGATGGAGGACCTCACATCAAGAACGTACACTTCACAAGACTACTCTAAAATTTGGGAGTCAACCACATGATAGCCATACCTTACCATCCCCAAATAAGTGGACAAGTTGAAGTGTTTAATAGGGAGATTAAACGAATTTTAGAAAAAAATGTCAGGCCTGACCGTAAGGATTGGTCTAAAAAAATAAATGATGCTCTTTAGGCCTATAGAACAACATATAAGGCTCCCTTGGGCAAGCCTCCTTTCTGTCATGTCTACGGAAACGCGTGCCACCTTCCTGTTGAAATCCTACATAAAGCCTATTCGGCAATTAAAAAGGTTAACTTAAATTTGGAAAAAGAAATAAAAGCACGAATGCTGGAGTTAAGTGAGCTTGAGGAGCTTCATAATGAAGCTTATGAAATTTCTCAAGCTTACAAATAATGTACAAAGGTCTTCCATGATAAGCACATCATTACAAAGGCCTTTGAGCCCAACCTGTAGGTCTGGCTTTTCAATTCCAGACTTAAATTATATCCAAGAAAGCTCAAGTCCCGCTGGGATGGGCCGTACGTTGTTATCAATACCTTCCCTCATTAACCAGCAGAAAATTGGAACCCTACTTCTGATGCGAAATTTAGCATGATTTGTAATTAGGGTTTTTAGGGTCGTTGTAACACGTGAAATCACGTACACTTTTAAAATTTGTAACCTAGATAGGGGAGTATCTAGGGTCGTCCAAGGAGACCAATTTGTTTGCTAAATCAAATCTCTTGCTTTAAAGGGAACTCAACTTTCTTTTTGGTGTTTTATATATATGATTTTTATAGGTTTTGAAATAACGAGAATAATGCAGGTTTGTTGATAGAGAAAAAATTCTCTAGACTAACCATCTACACTATTATTATAGTGACAAGTAGAGCCTCTCCCTAAGCTCACTCTAGACACGTGGAGGCCTAGAGTAATTAGGGAGAGGGAGTGAAACAAATGCTAGGCAAAACTTGTAAAAAGCTATGCAACAAAAATTAAGAGAAGGCAACTTGATTTAATGAAAATTGTCTACACAAAACCTATAGAGGAATGCTTCTACTCTACTTGAAAATAAAAGAAAAATAAAACACAAATCCTCTAGATAAAAAGGTGAAGAAGAGGGCTTCTTGCTCCAAGCCATGTAGCTCCACGACTTGAAAAGGCAACTTCTTCTCCTTCCTTGAGATGCTCCTCCAAATGGTGTCCACCAAGGTGGAAGCAACCACCTTCAATGATCTCCTTCAAGGGTAGGCATGCACCACCCTTGCTCCTTCTTTACTGGCCGTCCTCCTAGTGGGGGAGTGCTCCTCCTCCTTGGTGTGGCATAAGGGAGAAGAAAAAGGGGAAGAAGGCACCAAGGGGGCAGACAGGGTGCCCCCTTAATCTTCTTCTCTTCTTCTTCCTTGGCCGTGGGTATGGTGATTGTAGGGTGGAATTATACTAAAGGGAGGATGATTTTTTTGGAGGAATATGATGGGTATTTATAGAGGTGGAGAAGGGGGTAGTAGGCATGGGTTAAGTGGATGGCTAGGATGTGTTTAGGTGGTGGTTATGGGTAGTTATTGAAACGTCGCGGCAACCGGGTTTTGTTATGTCGTTGTAGTAAAGCCGGTTATTACCAACATTTCAAATATAAATTTTTTACTCGGAAAATGAAAGAGTTCCCGAGGTCGAACTCAGGGAGCAAGTCGTATTCTAAAGATATACATGTTTCTTTTACAAAATAAAGAAAGAGAGAGGGAAAGAATTTGTTGTTCTTTTCGTTTTCTCCTCGTGATGTTCTTCTTTCTTTCTTTTCTTCAGATCTCCTTCTTCTTCTTTGTTCTGCAGAGGTGATGTTCCTCTTCAGATCTCCTTCTTCTTCTTCCTTGGTTTCTGTCTTGGCCTCTCTTCTTCTTTTTCTGCAGTCTCTTCTGTGAATGTTTCTTCTTCCTTTCTTTCTTCAGATCTCCTTCTTCTTCTTCCTTATGGCTGCAGAGCTTCTACCTTCAGCTACTAAGTCTTCCTTTCTTCTTCTTCTGCTTTGGCCGTTGCTCTTCTTTTCTTTCTTTCTTCAGCTTGCCTTCTTTCCTGCTCTGGCTGCTGACCTTCCATCGTCTGACCCGGTGCTTCGACGACTTAACTATGCATTTGCTACAGTGCAGCTCCTTCTTCTTCCGCGGGTCTTCTTCTTCGCCTGCACACTTCAGAGTTTCTCGTCAGAAGCAAAACCTACTCTACCCTCCCCCCCCCGCGTCTCTCTTTCTCTCTGAAACCACTCTTGCGAAAGCTCTCCCAGAGCTACCGGGTAACCGGGTTCGGATCAGGCCCGGGTCCAGGCCCACCGGCGTGCGTGGTGGGCGAGGAGTGCAGGTCAGTCGAGTCGGGTCGGGTCGGGTCAGGTCCGCGGGGCGTGAGCGCGGACGAGACCGGGTAACCGGGCGGGTGAAGGGGACCTCACCCCGTGTACTGAGGCAGTAAGGCTACTGCACTTTTGCATCTTATGTCGCTGCGGCTCTTCAGGCGTTTCCGAGGTGGGACTAAACGGCCCACCTCAATTGCGCGCCCGCAACGGGGAATTCAGCAGGAGATGGCAGCGTCACGCGGAGTTTTCTTCCTCAGCTGCGAACCTGGTGTTTTGCCAAAACTCCTCGCAAGGCCTGGGAGTGAATCTGGGCTTGGCGCTGAGCGTGGCGCGCCTGTAGCTGCAGGCGGAAGCAGGTCCTCCTGCGCGTCAATGGCGGCGGAGGTCGGGTGGCCTGTCCACAAGAAAACGGCCTCTCGGCCTAATCAGAGAGTGCCAGGAGCTTCGCCAGGGTGCGGCGGAGCTCGTGTGGGTGGTGGCGAGGCGCGGGGCGGCGTGCGAGGGCTGCCCTAGGTCGGACTGTGGGTCGGAGGATGGGTCTGTTCGGTGGAGTTGCAGAGGGTGAGGTGGGGGAAGTGGTAGGGCGGAGATTGATCAGGGTGAGGAGGCGGAGGTCCTGCGGTGGTTGGCGAGCCGTGTGGGTCGCTGAGGTGATGGGAGCGGCTCGCCAGAGGGTGGTCGGAGACGAAGGGGGTGAAGGTGGTCAGGGTCGGTCGAGGGCTTAATTGACTAAATTGAAAGCGGGGAAAGAAAGAGGAGAAGAAGGGGAGTAGCTCTAGCTTACTTGCAGGGACGAAAGGGGAGGAACAGGGCGACAGTCGTATCGACTGTCGCCGGAGAAGACGATGCTCAGGGAAAGGGGCGGCGGCGAGCAGAGAGCCGGAGAGGCGCCAGCTGGGTGCGGCGTGGCGCGGGAAGAGCAGGGGAGGAAGTCTCTGCTGCTGGTATTGCGGCAGAGCGAAGAGGTGGAGGGGGAGGAAACCGCCGGAGCTGGTGAGCGTCTGCCGGAGGAAGAAGAGAAGAAAGTTGGGGATTTTCTCCGTCAGATCCAGGCTGCCCTGGTCGGTGGAGCAGCGGGGGGTATTTATAGGGATGAAACAGGGAGGAAGGCGGAGGGAGACGACGTGTCTCCCTCGCCGGAGAATGGTCGGAAACACGAACCCATACCGTCCGTGCGTTCGCACGGCCGGTATGGTGGGCTACAATGACCAGGGGGGTGCCCCTGCGACGGCTGACGACGCAGGGCACCCCCGGTTTACTTGCTAGGTCCCCCACCTCACCCTGCGCGGCGCCATGCTCCGCGCAAGGTCGCCGGAGCATGGTGCTGGCAGGTTTTTGCAGGAGGGACCTGATTGCAAAGAACGAAGGAGAGTTAGGGGCCACAATGCGAGGGTTCAAAAGTTGAGGACCAAAGAGTAAATATATGAGGACCAAAGTGTAAAGTCGGTCAAGGAGGTTTCTTCTTAGGCTCAAGTTTTTATACATGACTAATTAGGACCTAAGGAATCTGATGGTGAATTTCATTTTCATATTAAACCTTGTTTGACCGGTCAATTTGCACAAAAACCCAAATTAAGTTATTAATTGGGCATGGTTCTCAATGTAGGTCAAAATGGGTTCTAAAGGCCAAATTGAAGGTTCTAAACCCTAGAGATTATTTTTCTATGAATTTTAGAGGGTTTATTCTATTTTTACTTTGCCTCGAACCTTGTGAATTGAAGTGGGTTGTTTTAGGGTTACAGATTTATCATTTAGTTTCTTGGAATTGCTGTAGCCCTTGCTAGATCATTTCATCCCACTTTTATTCTTATTAAGCTACTTTGACCTATGTTTGGGCCCTGAATTACCCTGTATGCAGATTATACTGGTGAAATTGCATTTTTACCCCTTATGACTTGTTTTCTCCTTAAACTCAGAATTCTCTGAGTTAAGCCTTTCCTTGAGTTATGTAGGAGCTTTTATCCTTTGTATTGGGTCAAAATGAGCTAGTTATGGCTCATGATGAGGTTCTCATCATACCCCCATGCCTAGCTTTTGCTAGTCCCTTAGCAAAAACTTAAGGTTTCAACCCTTGTTCTAGACCATGAAGTTTTTAATAGTTTTAGATAAGTGCCTTTTTTATTTGAGCGTAGATTAGGTTAGAATGCTGACCATAGGCCTAAAAGGTACTCTAGTACCAATCAAGATCCAAATCTGTCTAGCCTTAGCCTCAGTCTTTTAGCAAAGGTTTTTAAGGCCCACAAGAACTAACCTAAGGTTTATTGGACTTCGTGGTTAAAGCACCCGTGCTTGAAATGATTTTAGCCCTGGCTCAGTTCGCAGTGCGTTTTGTAAGAGAGAGATAGAAAGTTTTTCTGTTTGGAGAGTTTTCTCTCTCTTTTTTCTTTTTAGTTCTAGCCTAGGATTGGCTTTTCAACACGGTCTGTATCAGATTCCTTGCTCCCATCATCAATCCTCAAGGGTTCCTGGCGATCGATGCTTCGAGATAGCACCGCCCATGGCAACCCCCGGAACCCTGGCTATTGAGATTTCGAGATAATCCCATCCATGGTATTCCGTGGCCGAATCCAGACCCTGGCAATTGACACTTCGAGATAATGCCATCCATGGAATCTGAACCAGCAGAGTGCTTACATGCCCCCCGTAGGATATGTAAATATCCTAAGAGACAAGCACCGAGGAGATGATATTTTGTTACGCATCTTCGAGGGGATTTCCCGCCTCTCTGCGCTGGGAACTCGTCCAAATCAACTTGTGTTGATCGGCCGCTCCTATTCTAGGTGTTCTTTTCAGATTTTTGCGACGCTTCTGCGTGATTCTGATTTTTACGCTTACTGAACCAGGCTGTGTGTGAGATTAGGGTGCTTAGGTTACTGAGTCCCGTAAACCAAAAATTAGTTAACGAGGCCGAATACTCCCTAAGCCTTAGACCTAATACTTCAGCTTTTCATTTTCCTCAACCTCTTGAGGAGTGTCCAGATCTTAATGGGTACTAAGAGTCTATTCAAGAATGCCTAAGGTTTGCATTCTTTACTAATCTTATTGTGCACTTTTCTTGAATGAGGTCTAGAACTTAGGTTAATTCCTTAGTTCCTTACTAATGACTATCACTTTTTCTCATAATTTTGTGCTCCTTTTTCATTTTGTTTCTTTTCTCCTTCACAAAATTTTCTTCTCCTCTTTTCCTCTTATTCTTTTTCGAAAATTTTTTTTAATTTTTATGGTGTTTTTGGCATATGTGAATTTTTTTGTTTGAAACCTTTTCTTACAAGTTTTTGTACTTTCATACCCCCCCATGCCTAAGATTTGCAATGTCCTCATTGTAACCTAGGGGGTCTTAGTTCATTCCTTAAGACAGAAATTTGGATGAGTGAATGGGTCGGGTTGAATTTTTGCGGACGATTTCAAATCCCAGATGCAAACATCTGAGTTGGGGTCGGCTGTCTACAAGGGTGAACTTCGAGTGCTGAAAGGTGTCAGAACAAGTTTCAGGTTTTCAAAGAGAATGACGGGCTGCCTCCCGTTAAGCGCTGAGTTTTACGCCATCGGCTGGGCGCAATAAGCTCAAGGGGAAAGGAGGATATAAGATGCCTCAGCCAAATCAGTAGAAGTTACATCAATGAACGGCTTGAGTCTCTGACCGTTCACGATGAAAGGTTCAGAATCGTGGCTGAGTGGACTGATTTCGATTGCTCCATTTCCAAAAACCTGTCGGACCAAATATGGTCCGACCCACTTAGATCTCAGTTTTCCTGGGAAGAGTTTGAGTCGGGCATCAAAGAGTAGGACCTTTTGACCAGGATGAAAGATCTTTCTCGAGATGTGTTTGTCGTGGAAGGCTTTAACCCGCTCCTTGTAGATTTGCGAGTTCTCGTACGCGTCTATGCGTAATTCATCGATCTCGCTGATTTGGAGTTTTCTGTGGGTCCCAGCCTTAGAAAGATCCAGATTACAGTTCCGTACTGCCCAATAGGCTTTATGCTCCAGTTCGACGGGAAGGTGGCATGCCTTTCCGTACACCAATCTAAAGGGAGACATGCCCAATTGGGTCTTGTGGGCGGTCCTATAGGCCCACAATGCTTCCGGAAGTCGGGACGACCAGTCCTTCCTGTCAGGTCGAACAGTGACTTGCAGGATTTTCTTGATCTCCCGATTAGACAGCTCAGCTAGACCATTAGTTTGGGGGTGGTAAGGAGTAGAGATTCGGTGAGACACCCCGTATTTGGTCATCAGTGACCTAAACTGAGCATTTGTGAAATGGGCCCCCCCATCAGAGATTATTGCACGAGGAATCCCGAACCTTGAGAAAATGTGTTGATGAATGAATTTGAGAACGATTTTGTGATCACAGGTTCGGGTCGGTATGGCTTCGATCCATTTGGACACGTAGTCCACAGCCAACAGAATGTACTCGAAACCATCCGAAACAGGAAAGGGGCCCATAAAATCAATCCCCCAAACATCAAAGATTTCGCATACTAGAATCGGTTGCACAGGCATCATGTCGCGATGGCTCATGTTGCCCAAAGTCTGGCAACGACTGCATGCCTTGCAATGACTGTATGCGTCTTTGAACAGTGTGGGCCAGTAAAAGCCGCACTGGAGGACTTTTGATGCGGTTTTATGCCCGGCAAAATGGCCACCGCATGCCTGGTCATGGCAGAAAGAGAGGATATTGTTGACTTCCCCTTCCGGGACACATCTCCGGATGATCTGATCGGCACCTATGCGGAAGAGGTACGGGTCTTCCCAAATGTAATACTTGGCATCGGAGCGTAATTTGTCTTTCTTGGCCTTCGGCCAATCGAACGGGGTCTGATGAGATGCCAAGTAGTTTACAATATTAGCAAACCATGGAAGGCTAGTACCAATAGTCAGCAGGTGCTCATCGGGAAAATGCTCAGTGATGGGTCCGGAAGGGTCAATTATTTCAGAAGGAAGACGGGACAAGTGATCAGCTACCACGTTTTGTTTTCCCGCTTTATCGCGAATCTCGAGGTCAAATTCTTGCAACAGCAAGATCCATCGGATCAATCGAGGTTTCGCGTCCTTCTTTGCAAGGAGATGCCTCACAGCCGTGTGATCCGAGTATATGATGACATGGGAACCCAGAAGGTATGATCTGAACTTCTCTAGGGCAAATACTACAGCTAGCAGCTCTTTCTCAGTAATCGTATAGTTACGCTGAGCCTCATCGAGTGTTTTGCTGGCGTAGTAAATGACCACAGGTTTCTTGTCATTTTTCTGCCCCAAAACCGCTCCTACAGCGAAGTCGGATGCATCACACATGATCTCAAAGGGTTGAGACCAATCAGGGGACTGTAGGATCGGGGCTTGGGTGACTCGGTCACGCAGGATTTCAAATGGTTGAGTGCATTCCTTGGAGATTTCGAAGGGAACATCCTTGGAGAGAAGAGTGGTCAGGGGGCGTGCGATTTTTGAAAAATCAGGGATAAATCGTCGATAAAAACCGACATGTCCTAAAAAGGATCGGATGTCCCTGATCGAGCTAGGCATAGGAAGGTGAGAAATCAGATTAACCTTAGCTCGATCCACTTGGATACCTTTCTCCGAAATTGAGTGTCCCAGGACAATTCCCTCAGGCACCATGAAATGGCTCTTTTCCCAGGAAAGAACCAAATTCACGTCGATGCACCGCCTGAGTATCTGGACCAAGTGTTGGAGGCAATCGTCGAATGATGCTCCGAAAACTGAAAAGTCATCCATGAAGACTTCCAGATAATCACCTACCATATCTGAGAATATGGCAAGCATGCATCGCTGAAACGTAGCGGGTGCATTGCAAAGACCGAAAGGCATCCTTCGGAAAGCGTATGTTCCGAAGGGGCAGGTGAACGTGGTCTTTTCTTGGTCCTCAGGATGGATTGCCACCTGGTTATAACCGGAGTACCCGTCAAGAAAGCAGAAGAACCTATTTCCCGCTAGTTTTTCGAGAATTTGATCAATGAAGGGTAGTGGGAAATGATCCTTCTTCGTGGAGGAATTGAGTCGACGGTAATCTATACAGACTCTCCACGAGTTGGCTAATCGGGTAGGAATGATTTCTCCGGTCTCAGTCGTTATAGTGGTGAGTCCTGCCTTCTTGGGCACGACCTGAATTGGGCTCACCCAACGACTATCGGAGATCGGGTAGATGATCCCGGCATCTAACCACTTGATGATCTCCTTTTTCACAACCTCCTGCAGATTGGGGTTTAAGCGTCTCTGCATTTCACGAGAAGGTCGTGTGCCCTCTTCTGAATAGATATGATGAGTACAATAAGAGGGACTTATTCCAGTCAAATCATCGAGAGTCCATCCGATGGCTCTTCGATGTTGCTGGAGGACAACAATCAGACTGGCTTCCTGTTCAGGACTGAGGTTGGAATTGATGATCACAGGAAGGGTCTGATTAGAACCCAAAAAGATGTATTTTAAGTGAGCAGGAAGGGGTTTCAGTTCGAGGATGGGGTTTTCAGCAGCAGCGGGTGGTTCAGTATAGATGTGAGGTTCAAGGGTGGGAGTTACTGGATTGTTCACATCTGGGTTTGACTCCTCTGTTTGCGGGTCAAGATCCTTCTGTGGTTGATGAGGCATACTCAAGTCATTCTGGAGGTGTGATTCATCAACCAGAGTCTTGATGTCACAAATTTGCTCGATGACGCCGCAATTAATTCCTTGTTGGGCCTTAAATATATCAATTTTCAGTGTTTGATCTCCAAACTTAAGCTCTATTTGGCCCTCCTCACAGCTGATGTTGGCTCTAGCAGTAGCCAAGAAAGGTCTCCCTAGAATGATTGGTGTATCCCTAGGGTTCTCAGGTGCATCCATGTCTAAGACTATAAAGTCCACTGGAAAATAGAAATCCCGCACTCTCACGATAACATCCTCGAGAATCCCTTTTGGTGACTTTATAGATCGATCTGCTAATTGTAATGTCACCTCGGTTGGTTTCAGCTCAGATTCTTCTAGATGGTCCAGTAAGGATGTGGGTATCAGATTTATAGATGCACCCAAGTCTAACAATGCTCTATCAAATTGGGTACCACCTATCTTACAGGAGATCAGGGGAGTTCCAGGATCTTTTGCCTTGGGCGGGAGTCTACTAAGGATTACAGAGCTGGCTTGCTCTGACAGAACAATTGGGCTCCCTCCCTTGGTTCGCGGCTTACGCTGGGGTGTACATAAATTTTTTAGAAATCGTGCGTAAGCTGGTACGTGGCGGATTGCATCCATCAAGGGGATGTTTATGTGGACCTGCTCAAAGAGCTTGACCAGGTCCTCCTCAGGGGCCACGGGTTTGGTGGTCTTCTTTCCCTTGGTCAGGGCCTCGGGAAACGGGATCTTGGTTGGTTCCTCTAGGATAGGTCCAGGTTGTAGATCTGGAACAGCGGTACCTTGGATAACTATCCTAGGGTCATGGTTATCAGGCTGGGAGTGGTTTGGATAATGCGGGTCTTGAGTTGTCTTACCACTACGTGTTGTTACAGAATTTAATCCGGCCTGATTTTGGTTTGGGTTTGGTAGGAGGGGTGGCTGCTGCTGAAATCCCGCACGAGAAGTTGAGGCATCCATCTCGTCTGGAGATGGAGCAGTGGGGGCCTGATAAATCCATTGAGCGTGGCCTAAATTTGGATTCATAACGCGCTTCTAGGTTGGCACGTTATTTGGGTTAGGAAGGGGTTGGGAAGGGAGTGTGCCTGGCTGGCGAGAATTTGCCAACTGGGCCAGTTGAGTTTTAACTTCAGTAAGCTCGTCCTTGTGCTGTTTTTGAATGGCCGCATTCGATTTTTGAATGTCAGCCAGAGTCTGAAGGATTAAGGACATTTGATCTTGATTTGGCCCTGATGGATAAGTAGGGTTGGGCCGAGGCTGAGGCGGCTGGTAGTGATGAGAGGGCTGTGGGCGGGACTGAAAAGGTGGTCTTTGGGTTTGGGAATTTCCCGCCCACTGAAAATTGGGATGGTTTCGCCACCCAGGGTTGTAAGTGTTGGAGAATGGGTCGTTCTGGATGGCGTTGAGGTCCTCGCAGGTCTGAGGAACCTCCTGAGAATCAGGGAAAGGAGGAATGGAGTTCCCCCGGCTGGTGAAGAAAGGATCGGATGATCTTCCAGTCCAAGAATCAGATGGGGATGGATATGGATCCATCCCAAGGGAGGATCGGTGGAGGATGTTTTGCACAGTCTCCTGTGTGGAAGGAGGTTGTGCAAAGGAGTTACGCGCAGAGGTGGCTCGCTGCAAGTGCTGAGTCAGCTCATCCACCTTCTTTTCAATGATTGAGACCTTGTCCAATCGACTGGCCATTAATTCCAGGTCGACTGATGCGGACAGGCCCTGCGTCTCATGTGCTCCCTTAAGATTCGTCGCTGCGCGGGTATTCGTCCTGTCGAATAATCCCATGGAGTCATTGTTGATGGAGTTCTCGCACATGTTTTCGAGAATCTCCCATACGGTGTCTTCATGTTGACCCATGATGTTTCCTCCACAAGTTGCATTGACGAAAAGGCGGATGTCCTCACGGAGTCCCTGGTAAAAAGATTGGACTTGTTCCCATTTAGGAACTCCGTGATGGGGGCACTTTCTCATGAGATCCTGAAAACGATCCCATGCCTCATGGAGAGGTTCTCCTGATTGTTGAGTGAAGTGTGTAATCTGATGGCGCAAGGCGTTGGTCCGACCAACGGGAAAAAACTTTTTCAAAAATTCGGATTGAAGTTCTTCACAAGTGTTGATCGGCCGGGTCTGAGTTTGATACCAATGGGCGGCCTTGTCCATAAGAGAAAAGGAGAACATCTTCATGAGAAGAATATCCCGATTTTGCGCATCTGATCCAAAAGTGTGGGCCAGATGCTTTAGCTGTTTGATGTGCTGGAAGGGATCTTCAGAATTAAGCCCATGGAATTTAGGTATAGCATGAATCATGTTGGGCTTTAGTTCGGAATCAGGTCCTCCAATCGGGATTCTGACTCGAGGCTCAATGGCCACCGCAGCAGGATTGTAGTGGTCCCGCATCATAGGACGCTGTGGTGGGTGCACGAAGTTTTGGAAGAGGTCATTGAGTCGCTGGAGCTGGTGTTCCAGATTATTTTCTTCCTCAACTGGCTGAGCCATGATGGGGGAAGAAGAAGAACTTGGTTCTGAATCAGAAGAGAGAATAATGTGAGGGTGTTGCTACACAAATACGGGCGTCGAGGCTTGGCCTTGACGAGAGCGAATTTCTAATGGAGGTCTTAAGGGTGGTCTTAGAGACCTCCTTCCGTACATGCACAGTTGGGAGAGGTAAGTTTAGAAGGTGCTGGACCCAATCAAGACACCCAAAAATGTGTTGGGTGACTATAGAGGTGCGGGGCAGATGGACCCCTTGATCAGAAAGATCGTCCACCTGAGAATTACCTGGGCAGCCAGAGAGGGAGAGTCCCGCGAAGACCCCTACACGGTAGAGCGTCCCCACGGGTTACAGGGTTTCCCCCACCCGACCTCTCTTGTCACTGCGGTTCTAGGTAGACCAGAATGGGGATCTTGACCTCTTAAGTCTACCAATTTTAAGATCAGGGTGCTTAAGGTTTCACTTGAACTTTAGTCTTTTTAAGTGCAAAGAGTGACCTAATTTAAGGTTGGTTGACCCAAGGGGTCAACTTTACCTATTGTTTTCTTTAAGAGCTTTTAGGTCCTGTCTTTTAGGGTTCAAGTGTTTAGAGAGAGCCAATTATTTAGGATTTTTCTTGTTAATTATTTTCAATCAATGGCTTGGGCACACCTCTTTTGGATCTCCTCAATTCTTGATTAAGGGGTGTGTCTCTACTGAAATCCTAATGTTTGACCTTATGTTGGCTCTACTTGGTCCATTTAACTCTTTGTTGGGCAATTAGGGCTCAAGCAAGAATGTGTTAGCCCTTAAATACCCTTAATAGTGTGCAGGAGTGATGAGTTGAAAACATGCAACTCTTTATGGTTACTAAGTATGGAAGGCAGGTTAGCCCTATATTGCTTGTTCTTTTCTTTTCTTCCTCTTTAGAGTTTAGGGGTTAATAGTGAGAGGAAAAATTTACCTGTCTTCGGAGTGGTTGTCGTGTGGTTGCTTGTCTTCTTGAGTTCCTGTAGCTGCACAAAAGAGAGGAGATTATCAGAACTTAAAAGAAACAGGAATGTTTACCTCTAGAATAGCCGTTGCTCCCCGGCAACGGCGCCAAAATGAAACGTCGCGGCAACCGGGTTTTGTTATGTCGTTGTAGTAAAGCCGGTTATTACCAACATTTCAAATATAAATTTTTTACTCGGAAAATGAAAGAGTTCCCGAGGTCGAACTCAGGGAGCAAGTCGTATTCTAAAGATATACATGTTTCTTTTACAAAATAAAGAAAGAGAGAGGGAAAGAATTTGTTGTTCTTTTCGTTTTCTCCTCGTGATGTTCTTCTTTCTTTCTTTTCTTCAGATCTCCTTCTTCTTCTTTGTTCTGCAGAGGTGATGTTCCTCTTCAGATCTCCTTCTTCTTCTTCCTTGGTTTCTGTCTTGGCCTCTCTTCTTCTTTTTCTGCAGTCTCTTCTGTGAATGTTTCTTCCTCCTTTCTTTCTTCAGATCTCCTTCTTCTTCTTCCTTATGGCTGCAGAGCTTCTACCTTCAGCTACTAAGTCTTCCTTTCTTCTTCTTCTGCTTTGGCCGTTGCTCTTCTTTTCTTTCTTTCTTCAGCCTGCCTTCTTTCCTGCTCTGGCTGCTGACCTTCCGTCGTCTGACCCGGTGCTTCGACGACTTAACTATGCATTTGCTACAGTGCAGCTCCTTCTTCTTCCGCGGGTCTTCTTCTTCGCCTGCACACTTCAGAGTTTCTCGTCAGAAGCAAAACCTACTCTACCCTCCCCCCCCCGCGTCTCTCTCTCTCTGAAACCACTCTTGCGAAAGCTCTCCCAGAGCTACCGGGTAACCGGGTTCGGATCAGGCCCGGGTCCAGGCCCACCGGCGTGCGTGGTGGGCGAGGAGTGCAGGTCAGTCGAGTCGGGTCGGGTCGGTTCAGGTCCGCGGGGCGTGAGCGCGGACGAGACCGGGTAACCGGGTGGGTGAAGGGGACCTCACCCCGTGTACTGAGGCAGTAAGGCTACTGCACTTTTGCATCTTATGTCGCTGCGGCTCTTCAGGCGTTTCCGAGGTGGGACTAAACGGCCCACCTCAATTGCGCGCCCGCAGCGGGGAATTCAGCAGGAGATGGCAGCGTCACGCGGAGTTTTCTTCCTCAGCTGCGAACCTGGTGTTTTGCCAAAACTCCTCGCAAGGCCTGGGAGTGAATCTGGGCTTGGCGCTGAGCGTGGCGCGCCTGTAGCTGCAGGCGGAAGCAGGTCCTCCTGCGCGTCAATGGCGGCGGAGGTCGGGTGGCCTGTCCACAAGAAAACGGCCTCTCGGCCTAATCAGAGAGTGCCAGGAGCTTCGCCAGGGTGCGGCGGAGCTCGTGTGGGTGGTGGCGAGGCGCGGGGCGGCGTGCGAGGGCTGCCCTAGGTCGGACTGTGGGTCGGAGGATGGGTCTGTTCGGTGGAGTTGCAGAGGGTGAGGTGGGGGAAGTGGTAGGGCGGAGATTGATCAGGGTGAGGAGGCGGAGGTCCTGCGGTGGTTGGCGAGCCGTGTGGGTCGCTGAGGTGATGGGAGCGGCTCGCCGGAGGGTGGTCGGAGACGAAGGGGGTGAAGGTGGTCAGGGTCGGTCGAGGGCTTAATTGACTAAATTGAAAGCGGGGAAAGAAAGAGGAGAAGAAGGGGAGTAGCTCTAGCTTACTTGCAGGGACGAAAGGGGAGGAACAGGGCGACAGTCGTATCGACTGTCGCCGGAGAAGACGATGCTCAGGGAAAGGGGCGGCGGCGAGCAAAGAGCCGGAGAGGCGCCAGCTGGGTGCGGCGTGGCGCGGGAAGAGCAGGGGAGGAAGTCTCTGCTGCTGGTATTGCGGCAGAGTGAAGAGGTGGAGGGGGAGGAAACCGCCGGAGCTGGTGAGCGTCTGCCGGAGGAAGAAGAGAAGAAAGTTGGGGATTTTCTCCATCAGATCCAGGCTGCCCTGGTCGGTGGAGCAGCGGGGGGTATTTATAGGGATGAAACAGGGAGGAAGGCGGAGGGAGACGACGTGTCTCCCTCGCCGGAGAATGGTCGGAAACACGAACCCATACCGTCCGTGCATTCGCACGGCCGGTATGGTGGGCTACAATGACCAGGGGGGTGCCCCTGCGACGGCTGACGACGCAGGGCACCCCCGGTTTACTTGCTAGGTCCCCCACCTCACCCTGCGCGGCGCCATGCTCCGCGCAAGGTCGCCGGAGCATGGTGCTGGCAGGTTTTTGCAGGAGGGACCTGATTGCAAAGAACGAAGGAGAGTTAGGGGCCACAATGCGAGGGTTCAAAAGTTGAGGACCAAAGAGTAAATATATGAGGACCAAAGTGTAAAGTCGGTCAAGGAGGTTTCTTCTTAGGCTCAAGTTTTTATACATGACTAATTAGGACCTAAGGAATCTGATGGTGAATTTCATTTTCATATTAAACCTTGTTTGACCGGTCAATTTGCACAAAAACCCAAATTAAGTTATTAATTGGGCATGGTTCTCAATGTAGGTCAAAATGGGTTCTAAAGGCCAAATTGAAGGTTCTAAACCCTAGAGATTATTTTTCTATGAATTTTAGAGGGTTTATTCTATTTTTACTTTGCCTCGAACCTTGTGAATTGAAGTGGGTTGTTTTAGGGTTACAGATTTATCATTTAGTTTCTTGGAATTGCTGTAGCCCTTGCTAGATCATTTCATCCCACTTTTATTCTTATTAAGCTGCTTTGACCTATGTTTGGGCCCTGAATTACCCTGTATGCAGATTATACTGGTGAAATTGCATTTTTACCCCTTATGACTTGTTTTCTCCTTAAACTCAGAATTCTCTGAGTTAAGCCTTTCCTTGAGTTATGTAGGAGCTTTTATCCTTTGTATTGGGTCAAAATGAGCTAGTTATGGCTCATGATGAGGTTCTCATCAGTTATGTTGATCATAGGGCTAAGGTTAGTTGGCGCCAACCAAGGGGGTGCCATGGGGTGGTTATGGCCATGAAGAGGCACCTATGGTTGGTGCCAATTATGGGGCTTCTAGAAGGTAGGTGAGGTGGATGGTGGAGATGATTTTAGGGAGAGGTGTATGGTGGAGATGAAGGGAATTTTGGAGGGAAAAGGTGGTGCCAACATGGAGGTGGTTATGGTAGTTTGGGCGCCACCTTATTGGTGCCCTTTGGTGGTGGTTGGGGGGTGAAAGGTGGTGAAGATGCTGGCGTCAACTTGCAGTGGGGTGGAGCTAGCTTAGGTAGGGTTTAGTTGGTGGAGCTAGCTAGGGTTAAGTTGTAGGTGGTGAATGGAGTCTAGATAAGCTAAGCTAAGCTAAGCTAGCTTAGCTAGTAATGGAGTAGTGGAGGAGGCAATGGGATCTAGGGTTTAAAGAGAGGGGCTGGACAAAAGAAGTCTGGAGCTAAAATGGAGCTGGTAGCTGTTGAAGAGGATGGCATGGAGCTACTTTAGCTTGCTTAGCTTGCTATTTCATTGCTAGCTACTAAGCCAAGCTAAAGTAAGCTGGCTTCTACCACAGGGAGCTAAGGTGAGCTAGGTTTGGTGCTCCTGGGGAAGATTAAGCTGGTTGAGATAGCTAAGGTAGCTGAGCTCAACTGAGTTGAGCTAAGCTAAATCCCTGAGAGTTGGACTTAAGCTTCCTGAGCTGAAATGAAGTCACCTTCAGCAGGCTGGAGTTGAGTGGAGCTGGATCAAGCTGGTCCTGAGTTGAGGTGAACTCCTGTTAACTCAGCTGAGCTAGCTGAAGCTCCCTATGAACTAATGGGAGCTGAGATGAGCCAGATTTAGCTAAGTTGAGCTGGATCAAGCTGGTCATGAGTTGAGGTGAACTCCAGTCAACTTAGCTAAGCTAGCTAGAGTTCGCTGTGAACTAATGGGAGCTAAGATGAGCTAGATTCAGCTAGGTGGAGTTGGATCTGAGCTGACTTGAGCTAGGGTGAGCTAAGATGAGCTCTCTTGAGCTGCCATTCAACTGAGATGAGCTGAATGGAGCTAGGATGTGCTAATCCTAGTCCAAGTGAGTTGAAATCCAGCTATGGTGAGCTTGATTTGGCTGAGTTGCAACTGATTTGGGCTTCTCCCTTACCAGTTGCCTTCCTGAGTGCTAGGGTTCTAGGGACCTGGCAATCTGTATATCCCTAACACTCACAAAAACACATTAAATAGACAATAAAAACTGCAATGCATGCCTACCCAAATTGATTCCTAAATGCAGGCCAAAAACCAGTTTGTGGAGAAAAATCATAAGAGCTAGGTTTGTTTTATTGCATAAGAATGATGATAAACTGGCGTTTATCACACCCCCATGCTTATCTTTTGCTAGACTCTTAGCAAAACTTTAATTTTTATAAAACGAAATTTTGGGGAACTCTAATTTTTTTCACCTTTGACGAGAAAAGGATTAAGGGACCTTGGTTTGTTTAAACATAGGAGGTACGAGATTTGTTAAAGATAAACATCAGGATTTGTTTTCGGATCAAAAAATTAGACAGAAACGGGATCTATATCCTCCAAAAAATTCACAAATTAACCCCTTGTTAATTCAAATGACTTGAAATTTTTGTTTTTAGGATTTTTCTGGCTCTTGATTCAGATTCACAACTTGCAAAAACCTTTAAAACCTTGTGTCGTGCTTGTGAGAAGCCAACATTTGTAAGGGTGTGTTTTCGGTTAAATTTTTTTTTCTCTCTTTCCCATGCTTACTTTTCTCTTAGTCTTACAACAAATGTGTCGAGATCATCATTCCCGTTACGAATCTGCAAAGGGGCTCTGATGCCAGTACTTCGAGATAGCACTGTCCAAGACACCACCCAAGAGCTCACAACCCCAAAATACAATGCGGTGTAAAGGGGTGCTCCAAGCAAACTCAAGCTCTTGCTCCAAAACTATAGGTAGAGCACCGTCCAAGACACTTGAGCTGCAAAAATGCACTTTAATGCTCCATCTAAAGATATGAAATATAGATATGGAGCAGTACCGAGGTGGTAACATGTTGACATCGCATCCTCAAAGGAGGCATTTTCCTCCTTCTCGACGGTGGGAACTCAAACCAATGATCTGCTTGAGACTTTTACTAAGGCCAAACAAGGGGTTTTTCTGATTTTTAGTAGTTTTTAAGTGTTGGCTTGTGCTTGAAATTTGACACAAGAAGTTCCACAAGAAATGCAAGTTTTTGAATCAAAAACTAAGCCAGATACTTTCCATATTACAAAAGAGGATCAAGTCACCTGAACTATCATGAGTTCAGGTGGAATTTTAGAGAAGGATATCTGATCTAGTCTAAAAATAGGCCCTGAAATTCTAATGATCAGATCCGTATCCTCATCCATAGTTTGTTAAATATAAAATCCCATTATACCAAAAGTGAGTTGTCAACCTTAGTCCCGATTTCAAAATTTTCCTCAAAATGTTTTTCAGTATTTTTATTTTTTTGGGTATGCATGCAAGAAATTAAAATGACTAAAGAAAAATGCATTCCTTTAGGTTTTGAAAATCCTAAATCGATCGCCAAAATTTTATAAACACCCCCTATGCTTAAGATATGCAATGTCCTCATGCATTAGGAGGGAAAAGGGATCACCTTAGTGAAGAGTGGTCGGGTTTAGGATGGTCAAAACCTAGAAAAAGGAAAGCAGGAAAAATGATGGGTTATCTCCCATCCAGTGCTATCTTTTACGCCATTCTGTAGGGCGCGAAGGTATGTACGAAAGATGGAAAATCATGTAAATAGTTGGACACTTGGATGCCTGCATAAAAGGCGTCTTCTTCTTGATCCCAAGAAAAGTGATTAGAGGAAATATAGGGATCAAAGTTGGATGGAAAATGATAAGTGTAGCCCTAGTCTGGCCATGATTTTAAATCAGGTTGAATGCCAAACTCGGGCGGGTCTAATGGCAAGTCCAATGGAAAGAGTTTGGGGGAAGAATGGTGAAGGGTGGGTGAAATTAGAGTGGAAGGGTGGGTTGAGAGAAGAGTGGGCGGTTTAGGGAAAGGATCAGGGGAATCATCAGGAATGGATTGTTGTTGAAGACAAGTCTCCAAATCACATATTTCACCAACCACTGATTCTAAATCTAATTCCTCAAAAATATTGTGGTCAGTAAGGGTATCTATCAACATTGTCTCATCCACCATATTTGAAATTTCAGTATCTGAGTCCTCAAAAAGGTTATCATCATGGAATCTCTTGGAGATTGAAAAATATCAAGAGTGATAGTTTGGCCTACACAGGTGATATCCATTTTGCCTATGTGGAAATTGATATTTGCCTTTAAAGTGGCCAGAAAGGGTCGTCCAAGGATTATTGGGGCATTTAGTAAAGATTCTGGTACCTTAATGTCAAGGACCAGAAAGTCTGTAGGGAGGACACAATTCTGGACCTTGACCAAAACAACCTCAACAATCCCACGAGGTTTGATTGTAGATCGGTCGGCTAATTGCAGGGTAACCTCAACGGGTTTTAATTCACCAAACTGAAACTCTTCAAATAAAATCGTGGGGATGATATTAACTGAGGCACCAAGATCAAGGATGGCGCAATCAAAGGTAGTATCATCAATGAAATTAATGGTGCCCCCGGATCTTTCATCTTAGGAGGCAGCTTGCTCTATATGACAGAGTTTACTATCTCCGAAAGATGTACCTGTCCTAGATTTTTGGCCTGCCTTTTAGGAGTACAAATCTCTAAAAATTTGGCGTAGGCAGGTATATTTTTTGATGGCATCTAGGAGAGGAATATTGACTTGAACTTGCTAAAATACATCCTTGAGTTCTTCTGTGATGGGCGTAGATTTCTTTTTTCTATTGGTGGTGGGGTGGAGATCTTGTGGAAAAGGGATAGGAGTCGTGTCTTGAGATTTTTGTGTTTCTTTTTCTTCTTGATGGGGAGGTGGAGAGTCAATGTGCACCGGGATGCGGATGTCACCAGTTTTTGTGAGGTCCCAAGATCAGTGGTGGTTTTCCTACTCCTCAACATAACTGCATGTGCAGTCGAATTATTATTTGGAGGAGGTGGGGGGCCTGTGGTTGTGGAAACCTGGGAGGCTGCTGAGGTGGTCGATTAGTAGGAGGCTGATTCGGGTAGTGTGGACTTTTGCCCGGATATTGGTTCCTTTGGTTATTAGGGTTGGGCATGGGTTGGGAGGGAAGATGTCCTGCAGGTCTTTAAGTGGGAGTAACCCTAATCTGATTATTCAAATTTGTGATGGTGCGGGTTACTTCCGTCATCTTTGTCTGCATGTCCTGCAGGGTTCTCATCATCTGGGCATTGAGTCTTGTTCAGATGGCCCAGGATGAAAGGTTAGATTAGATTCATACCCATTAAATTGATTTGGTTGGGGAGGAACATAATTATTCCAGGAGTAGTTTGGGTAATTCTTCCAATTGGAAGAATTTTTAAATGGATCCTAGATGGCAGAAATATTTTGAGTGAGGTTAAGATCTGGATAGCTGTAATTCCCCATTGAATCATGGGCAACCTCAGAATACTAGTAATAATCAGCAGGAGTAGTGTTGAGATTGTGCAAATTTTCTCTTCGTGGAAAGTAAGGTGATGTGCATACATCTGATTAACCTAAAATGTCTATTAATGCATGTTCTTAGTGTCACATTAGCATCATACATTGTTAATAGTACATAACATGCATAATCATGAATTTAGATTAAATTGTATAAATTGTACAGTAATTGTCTCCTTTTTATGGTCAGGGACAGGGAGACTTTTTATCAGGACTTTGGATCAAAGATCCAATCATACGGAGCTGATCAGGGTGACGATTGGAGTTCAACGACTCCAAGATCGCCCTAATCGGACATCCGTAGCACCAAATAGAGATCGAGGAACCCTAAGAATCATGGGCCAATATGGTGTTAATCCACACCTTAGATGACAAGTCCGACCACATGGATGGATTCAGATCGACGATTGCAGCCTAACGACGCAAAAATCAGTTCAATCCGACACCTGTGGCACCATCCACAATACTCAGAAGATGGACGGCCAAGCTAGTGCCACGTAGTGCCATCTCAGCCGCCCAACCGGCCCCAAGGACCCGCAGCAACCTTTCCTTCTTCACCTGCCCGCTCAATCTCGACCGTTGGATGCTCATCTAACGGTCGTGAAGCTACGTGCACAAAATGAGCGCTCGACACAAAAGCACTCAGAGCACGTTGGTCAAGCGCCTTCACAAGAAGAGAAGACGCCCATTCGAGCCGTAGGCACTTCAAATTGGAGAGCGGGCGAGTGAATGCGCGGATGAGCAGAGCCGTGCGATGGAGATCGTGTGGCACCGAGCAGCCAATAGCACCCACACGCGATCAGACGTGCGGCGCTGACGCGAGATCACACGTACGCGTGTGGCGCGAGCGGGGATCGTTTAAGCCGTCCGATCTCTTGATAGAATGGATGTAAGTGCGCAAACGTGCACGTACATTGCGTGAAGGGGAGGCGAGGAGTCGTGCAGCACGTGCACACAAAGGCCATGTTCAGACCTTTAGTGACGGATATATCAGTCACTAAAGGTGCTAAATTAATTTTTTCAAATTATAATGACCAAAATGCCCCCACTCCTTGCAACTATAAAAGGAGACCCCCTCCATACCAATTTCTCATCCCTTCCTTCTCTTCTCTCCCTCTCCAAAGCTCAAGAGAAGCTTGTCCCACACCCAGGATGCTCCTCAAGAGATAAAATCAATTTTTCGCCCCGATTCCGAAAGCAGATCCTGCGACGACGATGACGTGCTACCTCATTCCCATTCCTCCTACTTCGACCTCCTTCTTCCTGCTTCGTTCCTCGTCTTCCAGGCATTGTCTTGTCTAGCTCATCCTCCAAGCAATCGTTGAGGAGGATAACTTCCCTCTCCCATTCCTTTTTCTTGCTTTCTAGAGTAGAATTTTCCTGCTTTCTAGTTGTAATAATTTTCCAACTTTCTAGTGTAATTTCTCACTTTCTTAGATGTACAAACATTTCACAACTTCAAGTGGATGTTTTCTCTCTCTCTCTCTCTCTCTGATTGTTTATATTGATTCAATTGCATTGTAATTACTCTGCTCTTTAAACAAAAACAAAAAAATATAATTACGAATTTTCATCGACGTTGTCTCCCTGAGTTCGACCCGGGATTTCTATTCCAGTATAAATTTTATTTATTGAACTTGAGTTCTTCGCCATTCAAACTACAACGACAGGTTTTCAAAACCAAATCTGATAGCGTAGTCTTCTGAGGTTCCAACATTTTGGCACTATTGCCGGGGAGGCAACAATTTTTCGATCTTCTTTTCGGATTTCACGCACTATACTGTCTTCTAACTTTCTTTCTCTTGTGTCTATTGTTTTACAGAGACCTTCATCAGGGAATCGTCAAGCAGTAGATCAGAGTAAAGTGCAGTTGAAGATGACTGTAAGTGCTCGCCATTCTTCCCCCTCCATAGATTTCATTTGTCACATTAAATTCAAATTCCAATTAACCTAGGTGTTTGCATAAAGCCTAGGATTAGTTTGGTTGTTTAGATTTCCACTCACACTCATTTCACCCTCACATATAAAAAAAAAAATAAAAAGATAATTTTGTGAGGTAATTTTCAACATACACACAACATACACCCACATTTAAGGCACTTAACCTACTTGATTTTCTTTTACTTAACCGGATTCTGATCTGTGGAACCAGTACACACAAATCAACACATAAAAGAGTAGAAATCATTCTAGGTTAACCATTTCTGTGTGCCTAACCTAGTGGTGTAGTTGTGGCCAATTGTTTGAGTTATTTGGGCCACACCACACATAAAATCAACTCACCAAGTAGCTTCTTCTTAGGGTTTTCAATCTAGGTTCATACCAGGCACTCCACTTTATTTCAGTTTTTAAAGGAAAGCAATCTTCACCCGTGCTTGAAAACCTAGTTTGCCTCAAACTTGATTGAAATCAACCTAATTCTAAACCCTAAAACCTACTTAAGCAAGATTTGAACATTAAAATCTACGCATCATAAATAATCTTGCTTGAAAACCCTGGTTGTGCACGCACTTACGCATACTCAATCAATCATTAAGGGCACAACCCATTTTAAGGGCCCATTACATTCCATAAGCACAACAATCCCAGGCCTTAATAAAATTGAGTAGACGTTGGCCTTAAGGACTGATTCGCTCTTCAGGGCCTAGTCTGAGATTGTTTATGATTAACCTACTTGTACTAATTAATCTGATGTCTAGCTAGGGGAGTAACGTCAAACGACCGCGACTAGGGGGTACACTAGCAACCGGAGGCGCAAGCCAAAGGAAGAACCTTCTCCCCCGTCCCTCCTTCTAACTGGTTGGATTGAGTAGACACAAGTAGAGTAAATCGTTTATAATCTTAAGGCGGGTTCTGGGAGTTTGTAGGTCCTTAGGCTACCCCACTTAAGGACAGGTTTGTTTTGTTGTGCTGCAGGGTCCTTATCCTCAGTCCTTCTAACCTTTTCCTAGTTTATGTTGGGAAGAAGGTCATTGAATCCCCGATTGGAAGGACCACTAGAGTATTCTAGGAGGCATAGATTGGATTTTGGCCAAATCGATCCCATGGCTGATCAATAGCATCCTCTGCCCTGGGATCCACAGGAGGAATTCCGAAGACAACTGGAACAAATGTAGAGAATGCAAGAATGGTTCTAGAGAATGCAGGGTGCTCAGCCCCTGAAAGATTTTTATGATCCTTCAAATTAAGGGGAACATCCCGACGTCAAGATTCCTACCGGAGACGTAGAAATCAAGCCCCAAGTGTTAAGCCTGATTAAACATTACCATGGGCTTGGCTCTGAAGACTCGTTTCAGCACTTGGAGGACTTGACCACTTTGGTCCAAATCACCAAGGTGTGAAACGTGAATGAGGAACAAATGATCATGAAGCTCTTCCCATACTCTCTTAGGGATAAAGCCATTCACTAGTATAGGACTATAGGAAGACCAATTGCAACTTGGAATGAGTTGAAATTGACCTTTCTGAAGAAATTTTTCCCTATCGAACATACCAATGCTTTAGGACGGGCAATCACTACCTTTACCCAGTGGCTAGGGGAGCAGTTTCATGTGGTCTGGGAGCGATTCCAGGACCTATTGCGGAGGTGTCCACACCACGAGGTACCAAAATGCAACTCGTGCAGATCTTCTTCCACGGGTTGACTGAGTAACTTAGAAATCACGTGGACGCTTCTTGCAGAGGCAATTTCCTCAACAAAGACGAAGATAGCACACATGATTTCTTTGAGGAAATGAGTGAGAATTCAATCAATCATGCCTCCATGGATACTTTTACCTGGTCCCAGCAGCCCAGATAGAATGTTAATGAAGTTCACGACTCTCATTCATTCGATATGGAATTGATTTGTAATAAACTTGATAAGGTGGACTTGGTTGCTAAGAGAATGGAAGAGTGGGTGGCTAGAAATTCAATGAACAACTCTCGATCCACTCAATCCCAGAATTCGGGATTCCATTCATCACAAGCTCCTTCTGGATGGGAGTTCGTGAATCAACTTGATGCGGCTCAACCTGTGAGCCAGCATTATTCGGAACCCCACGGGTTCCAGACTGGGGCCTTTGATCCCAGTTTCTCTGATCCTTCCCTTTCTTTCTCTCCATCCTCACCCTATGAGGATGTTTGTGCTATACAAGAGAACGTTAGATCCAACCCCTACTCCAATGCTTATAATCCTGTTTGGAGAAACCACCCTAACTTCTCCTTGAAAAACCCAGGGCAGCAGATCCAATTCCGACCCAGCAACTATGCTCTGCAACGACCAATGGGTCAGGGTCATGCTTATACTCAGTTGCCTCAGAATCAGGTCAATCAGCCAGCTTGGAATGCCCATCAAGGCAAGCTCATTTGAACAAACAAATGGTAGAGATGCAAGGATCCATGCTCCAGCTCATGCAGCAAATGAAAACCTCGCTGGACAACTTGCAAACTGGGGTCATAGCTAACTCTCGTCAACCTGGATCTCTACCATCTCAACTAGTACCCAACCCATGAAATATCCTAAATCCGAATAAGCAAGCCCATGTGTATGGAAATCAGAGGGACCCACACATCCTGAATCCGAATAAGCAAGCCCATGGGTGTAGAAATCAGAGGGACCCACACACACATATGCTCAGGTGGTTGAGCATGGTCCTTCCTCTTCTTCTTCTTCTACACATCAACAATTCTTGGCTAATGAAGCCCCTCCAATCTTTCCTAACCCTCCCTAAGACCCAAACTCATATGCATCCGCAAATTCTGTTACTTTGAGAAGTGGTAAACAAACTCAGGATCCACAACTACACTGTTTTGATTTATCGAATCCTAAAGAACCTGAGGAGAGAAAGGAGAGTTCTGGAGAAGAAATCAATGTTCAGGAACCTGATTCCAAAGATCCAACTCATGTTCCTTTTCCTAAAGCCTTGATCAGATCAAGGAAGAAGTCTGTTGATAGTAATGAGGAGCTTCTGAATATTTTCAAGAATGTCGAGATCAATATCCCACTCCTCGACACTATCAAGCATGTACCGGCTTACGTGAGATTTTTAAAGGATTTATGTAGACAAAAGCGTAAGTCAAGAGAATTTATTCCGAGGAAGGTGGTACTCTTCGAGCAGGCTAGTTCTGTTATCCTACACCACCTCCCTCAGAAAAAGAGAGATCCAGGTGCTCCGTTGATTTCTTGTGTCATCGGAGATTACACTTTTGATAGAGCACTTCTAGATCCGGGTGCATCCACCAACCTAATTCCGACTTCTCTTTATGAGAAGTTTGGACTAGATGAACTTCGGCTGACTTCAGTAACGCTGTAGTTAGCAGACCGTTCGGTCACAAATCTGCAAGGTGTTATTGAAGATGTTATTGTTAAGGTTAAGGATTTCTATTTTCCTGTAGATTTCCTTGTCTTTGACATGGATTACCTGAAAATCTAAGGAACACGCCGATTATTCTGGGGCATCCGTTCCTGGCTACCGCTAAGGCCAACATTAACTGTGAAAGCGGTAGCATGGAAATTGCCTTTGGGGATCAAAGAATGAAATTTGATATTTTTAAGGCGATTAATAAATTTGAGGATTGTGGATTTATCGAGGAACTTGAGGATGATAATATGAATATTGAAACTTGTATGATGGTTTCTGCAATTGAAAGTTCCTCCTTTGATGATGAATTGGACCTGCAACCCTCTATAGCAAACTCACCATCTTCTGAAGAGGTTATTGATTTTGTTCACTCTCAGCCTCTTCCTCTTGATGAGTCATCAGCATCTTCCTTACCTTCCATCATCAACCCGCCCCAGCTTGAACTAAAACCATTGCCTGATAATTTGAAATATTAGTTTTTAGGACGACACAAGACGCTCCCTCTGATTATTAGTGCTAAATTAACAAAGGAGCAGGAGATTAAATTGATTAAGGTCCTGAAGGAACACAAGGAGGCAATTGGTTGGACCATTCATGAACTTAGGGGGATCGACCCATCTTACTGCAATCATAGAATATTTTTGGAAGATGGATCTCACCCTTCTTGCCAGATGCAGAGGAGATTAAATCCAAATATGTGAGAAGTGGTCAAGAAAGAGATTATTAAGTGGATCGATGTAGGAATCATTTATCCAATCTCTAATAGTCCCTAGGTAAGTCCTGTGTAGATTGTTCCCAAGAAAGCTGGGATTACCGTTGTGACTAATGAGAGAGGAGAATCTGTCACAACTCATTCAACTTCCTCTTGGAGGGTTTGTATCGATTACAGGAAGCTGAACATGGCCATGAAAAAGGATCATTTCCCTCTGCCTTTCATTAATCAAATCTTGGAAAGATTAGCCGGGCAGAAGTACTTCTGCTTTCTTGATGGCTACTCGGGATACAACCAAGTTCCTATCCATCTCGAGGATCAGGGAAAAACTACTTTCACTTGTCCCTACTGAACCTTTGCTTTCCGTAGGATGCCATTCAGTTTATGCAATGCACCTGTGACTTTTCAAAGGTGTATGTTAGCCATATTCTATGACATGGTGGGAGAGTTTATGGAAGTCTTCATGGACGATTTCTCTATTTTTGGAGAATCATTTGACTCTTGTCTAGCTAATCTAGAAATGATTCTTAAATGATGCATCAAAACATGATTGGTCCTTAGATGGGAAAACAGTCATTTCATGACACAAGAAGGTATCGTCTTGGGTCATGTAATCTCTGAGCAGGGAATTGAAGTGGATAATGCTAAGGTTGATGCTATCGCTAAACTTCCTCCTCCCACATCTGTTAAACAAATTCGATCATTTCTTATCATGTGGGATTCTACAGAAGATTCATCAAGGACTTTTCGAAGGTTGCTCATCCTCTGAGCAATCTTCTCGCCAAAGAAACGCCGTTTGATTTTGACGAATCATGCCATAAGGCATTTGATTTTCTTAAAATGGCTGTCACTTGTGCTCCAATGTTGCAAGCACCGATTTGGACAACCCCTTTTGAGATCATGACCGATGCTTCTGATTACGTGGTCAGGGCTATTTTGGGTCAGAAAGTTAACAGGAAGCCCTCTGTCATCTACTACTCTAGTAAAACTCTGGACGAAGCCCAGAGGAATTACACTATTACTGAGAAGGAATTGCTAGCCATAGTATTTGCTTTGGAGAAATTCAGGGCTTATCTCTTAGGGTCTCATGTCATTATTTATACCGACCACTCATCCTTGAGACATCTCTTGGCCAAAAAGGATGCCAAACCCTGGCTTATTCGTTGGATTCTTCTACTTTAAGAATTTGATCTTGAAATCAAGGATAAATCCGAGGTACAAAATGTGGTGGCGGATCATTTTTCGAGACTTCTAAGTGATTCTTCTCATTCAGACATCCCAATTGCTGATACTTTTTCAGATGAAACCATCCTTACAGTTTCAGCTGTCCAAACCCCATGGTTTGCTAACATTGTTAATTATTTGGCCATTGGTCAAATCCCCTAGGATTGGACCAAGCAACAATGGGATAGACTCAAATCTGAGGCCAAATATTACTTCTGGGAAGACCCTGAACTGTACCGCATCGGCTCTAATCAGAATATTCGCTGATGTGTTCCGAAGAATGAATTCAACAGTATACTCGAGTTCTGCCATGCATCTGCATGTGGTGGACACTTCTCTGGGAAAAGGACGGCTGCAAAAATTTTGCAATTTGGATTCTATTGGCCGTCTTCATTCAAGGATGCCCAGGATTTCTTAAGGTCATGTTCCCGATGCCAGACACTCGGGAGCAAAACTAAGAAAGATATGATGCCCCTAAACCCAATTCTTCCTGTCGAAATCTTCGACGTTTGGGGCATTGATTTCATGGGGCCCTTCCTTCCTTCATTTGGACATCAGTACATTCTCGTCGTTGTTGATTACATGTCCAAATGGATTGAGGCGATTCCCACCCAAACCAATGACCACAAGGAGGTCATCGATTTTGTCAAGAAGAACATCTTCAGCAAGTTCGGGATTTCGAGGGCCATCATCAGTGATGGTGGCACTCATTTCATTAATGCCCAGTTCCATAATTTGCTGGCTAAATATGAGGTTAATCACTGATGAGAACCTCATCATGAGCCATAACTAGCTCATTTTGACCTAATACAAAGCATAAAAGCTCCTACATAACTCAAGGAAAGGCTTAACTCAGAAAATTCTGAGTTTAAGAAGAAAACAAGTCATAACGGGTAAAAATGCAATTTTACCAGTATAATCTGCATACAGGTCCAAACATAGGTCAAAGCAACCTAATAAGAATAAAAGTGGGATGAGATGATCTGATAAGGGCTACAGCAATTCCAAGGAACTAAATGATAATCTGTAACCTTAAAACAAACCCACTTAAATTTGCGAGGTTCGAGGCAAAGTAAAAATAGAATAAACCCTCTAAAATTCATAGAAAAATAATCTCTAGGGTTTAGAACCTTCAATTTGGCCTTAGGAACCCATTTTGACCTACATTGAGAACCATGCCCAATTAATAACTTAATTTGGGTTTTTGCGTAAATTGACCGATCAAACAAGGTTTAATCTAGAAATAAAATTCACCATCAGATTCCTTAGGTCCTAATTAGTCATGTATAAAAACTTGAGCCTAAGAAGAAACCTTCTTGACCAACTTTACATTTTGGTCCTCATATATTTACTTGTTGGCCCTCAACTTTCGAACCCTCACATTTCTACCCCTAACTCTCCTTCGTTCTTTGCATTCAGGTCCCTCCTGCCAAAACCTGACCAGCACCATGCTCCGGTGACCTTGCGCGGAGCATGGCGCCGTGCAAGGTAAGGGGGAGGGTCTGGCAAGACAACCGGGGGTGCCCTGCGTCGTCAGCCGTCGCAGAAACACCCCCCTGGTCGCTGCAACCCACCATACCGGCCGTGTGAACGCACGAACGGTATGGGTCTCCATCTCCGGCGTCCTACGGCGAGGGAGACACGTCGTCTCCCTCCGCCCTCCTCTCTGATTCCGCCTCTATAAATACCCCCGTCGCTCCGCCGTTCTGAGCAGCTCGGTCCTGACGGAGAAAGACCCCCACCTCCTCTCTTCCCACTCCGACAGGAAGCCCTCCAGCTCCGGCGGCCTCTCCCCTTCCTCCTCGTCGCTCTTCCGCACTACCAGCTGCAGGGTTGCCCTCCCTCGCTCTTCCCGCGCCACGCCGCACCCAGCTGGCGCCTCTCCGGCCCTCTCCTCGCCACCGCCCCTTCCCCTGGGCATCTTCTTCTCCGGCGACAGTCGATACGACTGCCGCCTTACTCCAGCCCCTTTCGTCTCCGTAGCTAGGTCAGAACTTCTCCCCATCTCCCCCTCTTTCTTTTCCTCACTGTCTTTTATTTGATTAAACCCTCGACCGCTCCTGTCCACCGTCACCCCCTTCGTCTCCGGCCAAACTCTGGCGAGACTCCCCCATCGCTCCACAGCCCCATACGCCTCGCCGACCCTCACAGAACCTCCGCCTCCTCACCCTGATCAACCTCCGCCCTTCCACTTCCTGCCACTCGCCCTCTGCAGACCCCCCGAACAAACCCACTTCTCCGCCCGCAGTTTGACCTAGGGCGACCCTCACTCTCCGCCCCGTCGCCTGCCAGACCCCCCACCACCTTCGCCGTGCCACGGCGAAGGTTCTCCGCGTATCTGATTAGGCTGAGAGGCCGTTCCTCTGTGGACAGGTATCTCGACTGCCATCGCCATTGCTGCGTGGAAGGAGCACCTTCAACCTGCAGCTCCAGGTGTGATTCGCCCAGGTTTGACTCCCAGGCTGCGCGAGGCATCTCCGCGAAGCGTCCCAGGCTTGCAGCTGGGGCAAAGGCCTCGCGTGCAACCGCGAACTCCTGCAACGTCTTCAGCTGCGGGCGCCCAATTGGGGTGGGACATTTAGTCCCACCTCAGAAATTTTCAGAGGAGCGCGCCCGCATAAAGGCAAAAAGTGTCTTAGGTTCGTTGCCTCCTGAGCACGGGGTGAGGTCCCTCTCACTTACCCGCTCGACCCGGCCTCGTCCGCGACCACACCCCGCGGACCTGGCCCGACCCGACTAAGCCCGACCTGCACTCCTCGCCCACCACACACGCTGGTGGGCCTGGACCCGGGCACGACCCGTACCCGAATACCCGGCAGCTCTGGGAGAGCTTTCCTAAGAGCGGCTTCCGTGAGAGAGAAACGCGGGGGAGAGGGTAGAATTAGGTTTTGCCCCTCTGATCAAGCTGTGCAAGTGTGCAGGCAGAGAAGAAGAAGAAAGACGCCCGCTGAACAGAGAAGGAGAAGAAGACTAAAGGAAGAAGAGCAGCCAGGGCTGCCCGAAGCAGAGGACTGAGGAAGAAGAACTGAAGCAACACTGTAGCATCCGTGGGTTAAGTCGTCTGATTGGAAAATCAGACGACGTCCTGAAGACAGGTGAAGACAAAGAAGAAGAAGAAAAGAAGAGAGACGGAGCAGCCAAGCAGAAGCAAGAAGAAAAGAAGAAGAAGAGCACGAAAGGGAGATCTGAAGCAAGAAAAAAAGAACAGGAAGAACAAAAGCTAAAGAGAAGACAAAGAAGAAGAAGCCAAACCTTCATCTCTCTCTCTCTCTTTATTTTTGTAATAGAACATGTACATCTCTAGAATACAACTTGCTCCCTGAGTTCGACCTCAGGAACTCTTTATTTTCCGAGTAAAAAATTATATATTAGCAAATGATGGCAATAACTATCTGTACTACAACGACTTAAGAAAAGCTAGTTGCTGCCACCGTTTCGCCAGTTGGCGCCGTTGCCAGGGAGCAACGGGTATTCTAGAGTTAAACATTCCTGTTTCTTTTAGTTTCTGATAATCTCCTCTCTTTTGTGCAGCTACAGGAAATCAAGAAGACAAGCAACCGCACGACAACCACTCCGAGGACAGGTAATTTTTCTTCCTCTCGCTATTAACCCCTAAACTCTAAAGAGGAAGAAAAGGAAAGAACAAGCAATATAGGGCTAACCTGTCTTCTATACTCATTAAACCATCAAAAGTTGCATGTTTTCAACCCATTATTACTGCACACTATTAAGGGTATTTAAGGGCTAACATATTCTTGCTTGAGCCCTAATTACCCAACAAAGAGCTAACTGGACCAAGTAGAGCCAACCTAGGATCCAACACTAGGGATTTAGAGACACACTCCTTAAGCAAGAATTGAGAAAACCAAATGAAGTGTGCCCAAGCCCTTGTCTAAAAATACCTATTCAAAGAAAACCTAAAACAATTGGCTCTCTAAACACTTGAACCCTAAAAGACAAGACCCAAAAACTCTCAAAGGAAACAAGAGGTAAAGTTGCCCCCTTGGTTCAACCAACCTTAAATTAGGTCACTCTTTGCACTCAAAGAACTAAAGTTCAAGTGTAACTTTAAGCACCCTAATCTTAACCTAAAATTGGTAGACTTAAGAGGTCAAGATCCCCATTCTGGTCTACCAGGAACCGCAGTGACAAGAGAGGTCGGGTGGGGGAAACCCTGTAACCCGTGGGGACGCTCTACCGTGTAGGGGTCTTTGCGGGACTCTCCCTCTCTGGCTGCCCAGGTAATTCTCAGGTGGACGATCTTTCTGATCAAGGGGTCCATCTGCCCCGCACCTCTATAGTCACCCAACACATTTTTGGGTGTCTTGATTGGGTCCAGCACCTTCTAAACTCATCTCTTCCAACAGTGCATGTACGGTAGGAGGTCCTTAAGACCACCCTTAAGACCTCCTTTAGAAATTCACTCTCGTCAAGGCCAAGCCTCGACGCCCGTGTTTGTGCAGCAACCCCCTCACATTATTCTCTCTTCTGATTCAGAACCAAGTTCTTCTTCTTCCCCCATCATGGCTCAGCTAGTTGAGGGAGAAAACAATCTGGAGCACCAGCTCTAGAGACTCAATGACCTCTTCCAAAACTTCGTGCACCCACCACAGCGTCCTATGATGCGGGACCATTACAATCCTGCTGCGGTGGCTATTGAGCCTCGAGTCAGAATCCCGACTGGAGGACCTGATTCCGAATTGAAGCCCAACATGATTCATGCTATACCTAAATTCCATGGGCTTAATTCCGAAGATCCCTTCCAGCACATCAAACAGCTAAAGCATCTGGCCCAAACTTTTGGGTCAGATGCGCAAAATCGGGATATTCTTCTCATGAAGATGTTCTCCTTTTCTCTTATGGACAAGGCCGCCCATTGGTATCAAACTCAGACCCGGCCGATCAACACTTGGGAAGAACTTCAATCCGAGTTTTTGAAGAAGTTTTTTCCCGTTGGTCGGACCAACGCCTTGCGCCATCAGATTACGCACTTCACTCAACAATCAGGAGAACCTCTCCATGAGGCATGGGATCGTTTCCAGGATCTCATGAGAAAGTGCCCCCATCACGGAGTTCCTAAATGGGAACAAGTCCAGTCCTTTTACCAGGGACTCCGTGAGGACATCCGTCTTTTTGTCAATGCAACCTGCAGAGGAAATATCATGGGTCAACATGAAGACACCGTGTGGGAGATTCTCGAACACATGTGCAAGAACTCCATCAACAATGACTCCATGGGATTATTTGACAGGACGAATACCCGCGCATCGACGAATCTTAGGGGAGCACATGAGACGCAGGGCCTGTCCGCATCAGTCAACCTGGAATTAATGGCCAGTCGATTGGACAAGGCCTTAATTATCGAAAAGAAGGTGGACGAGCTGACTCAGCATTTGCAGCGAGCCACCTCTGCGCATAACCCTTTCGCACAGCCTCCTTCCACAAGGGAAACTGTGCAAAACATTCTCCATCGACCTTCTCCTAGGATGGACCCATCATCCGAATCTTTGCCCGGTGGTCCTTCCGATTCCTTCTACACCTACCAGGGGAATTCCATTCCCTCTTTCTCTGACTCTCTGGAGGTTCCTCAGACCTGCGAGGACCTCCACGCTATCCAGAACGACCCATTCTCCAACACCTATAACCCTGGATGGCGAAACCATCCTAACTTTCAGTGGGCGGGAAATTCCCAAACCCAAAGATCATCCTTCCAATCCCGCCCACAACCTCCTCGTCCTTACCAGCCGCCTCAGCCTCGGCCCAACCCTACTTACCCATCTGGGCCGAATCAGGATCAAATGTCCCTTATCCTTCAGACCCTGGCTGACATTCAAAGAACGAATGCGGCTATCCAAAAATAACACAAGGACGAACTTACAGAGGTCCGTAACCAATTGACCCAGTTGGCAAACTCTCGCCAGCCAGGTACTCTTCCCTCCCAACCTCTGCCTAATCCTAATAACGTGCCAACCCAGCGGCGCGTTATGAACCCAAACCTGGGCCATGCCCATATGATTTATCAGGCCCCCTCTGTTCCTTCACCTGACGGGATAGAGGCCTCCACTTCTTTTGCAGGTTACCAGTAGCAAGCTATCTTACCCAATCCCAACCAAAACCAGGCAGGACTTAATTCCGTAACGACCCGTAGTGGTAAGGAAACCCAAGACCCACCTCATCCGAACCACTCCAAGCTGGGTATTGATCCCAAGCCTAGGACAGTAATCCAGGACGTCCCCACCCCTGTCCCGGATCCACAACCTGGACCTATCCTAGAAGAACCACCTAAGGTCCCGTTTCCCGAGGCCTTGACCAAGGGAAAGAAGACTACCAAACCTGTGGCCCCTGAGGAGGACCTAGTCAAGCTCTTTGAACAGGTCCACATAAACATCCCCTTGATGGATGCAATCCGCCACGTACCAGCTTACGCACGATTTCTAAAGAATATATGTACACCCCAGCGTAAGCCGCGAACCAAGGGAGGGAGCCCAATTGTTCTATCAGAGCAAGCCAGCTTTGTAATCCTCAGTAGACTCCCACCCAAGGTAAAAGATCCTGGTACTCCCTTGATTTCCTGCAAGATAGATGGTACCCAATTTGATAGAGCATTGCTAGACTTGGGTGCATCCATAAACCTAATACCCACATCCTTACTTGACCATCTAGAAGAATCTGAGCTAAAACCAACTGAGGTGACATTACAATTAGCAGATCGATCTATAAAGTCACCAAAAGGGATTCTCGAGGATGTTATCGTAAGAGTGCGGGATTTCTATTTCCCAGTGGACTTTATAGTCTTAGATATGGACGCACCTGAGAACCCTAGGGATACACCAATCATTCTAGGGAGACCTTTCTTGGCTACTGCTAGAGCCAACATCAGCTGTGAGGAGGGCCAAATAGAGCTTAAGTTTGGAGATCAAACCCTAAAAATTGATATATTTAAGGCCCAACAAGGAATTAATTGCGGTGTCATCGAACAAATTTGTGACGTCAGGACTTTGGTTGATGAATCACACTTCCAGAATGATTCGATTATGCCTCATCAACCACAGAAGGATCTTGACCCGCAAACAGAGGAGTCGAATCCAGACATACACAACCCAGTAACTCCCACCCTTGAACCTCACATCTACATTGAACCACCCGCTGCTGCTGAAAACCCTGCCCTCGAGTTAAAGCCTCTTCCTGCTCACTTGAAATACATCTTTTTGGGTTCTGATCAGACCCTTCCTGTGATTATCAATGCCAACCTCAATCCCGAACAGGAATCCTGTCTGATTACTGTTCTCCAGCAACATCGCAGAGCCATCGGGTGGACTCTCGATGATTTGACTGGAATAAGTCCCTCCTATTGTACTCATCATATCTATTCAGAAGAGGGCACACGACCTTCTCGTGAAATGCAGAGACGCTTAAACCCCAATCTGCAGGAGGTCGTGAAAAAGGAGATCATCAAGTGGTTAGATGCCGGAATTATCTACCCGATCTCCGATAGTCGTTGGGTGAGCCCTGATTAGCCCATAGTTGTGGGCTATTTAAGTATTTAAGTGCCTACACATTAGGTTAATTCTAACATTTATTTAGTATAAATTAGGATGTAAATAGATTAATTCATAGTTTTAATCTAATTACATAATCCATACATTGCATTCATATCTTAAGTGCATTTAGAATTAGCTTAGAATAGCATTCATCTAATTAGATAACCAATTAGGTATATTATTTTTATTAACATAGAAGTTGAGGGTCTATACATAAATAACCCTAATATTTTAATAATATTTTCTTTATTCGTCTTCTTTCAGAACGGCTGGCTGCCGCTCCAACGGCCGCGTGATGCAGTGAAAGCAATTCAAGGGGGAGCGGATACGGTGGATCTGGTCGGCCGCTGATTTCAAATTTGTTCATGCCACTACAAAAGGAGCACGGAGGCAGCCGAGCAAAGGAGGCCTCCGCCACCGACCCACCACTGTGCAGAGAGATCCTCTCTCTTCCACTCCACACTGCCGGCCTCTACCGTGGCGGCGAGTCTCCACCACCGTGGGCGTGTGGTGTGACAGGCCACACCGCCATCCGGAGCTCGCCCGCATTACCGTGAGCACATCAGCGTGCATCTCCCTCGCCGTCGTCACCAACCACCACCGCCGAGCCACTGTGCAATCACCCTTTCAGTCACTTAAGACGTCCGGGAAATTTCCCGGACGTCTGAAGTCCACCCCCACTCCAGCAGCAATCTCCGTCCTCTCACTTCACTTCCACCACCCACGCCGCAGCAGCCCGCTCATCTCCAACCGCATTCAAGGCGTGCACAACCTCCAGCCCTCACGCCCGCTCACGCCACCTTCCCTGCGCCTGCAGCCTTCGCCATCTCCACGCGCAACCACCGGCGCACCCATCTGAAGTCCACCCGCAGCACCTTCCCGCACCGACTGCACTGCGCGCCCCACCATCTGCAACAGCACCTGCAGAACCACCCCCCTACGCCCTCTCGCCAGCAGTCCCGCGCACGCCTCACTACACACGCCCTCTTCCCCGCGCCTGCAGACCACCGCAGCCACGCCTCCGCGCGCCAGTGCCCTCAGCAGACCCTCCGCGCGCCCACGCACAGCCATCTGCAAACCGCCAGCAACCGACCTCTGCAGCTTCCACTGCACACGCCAGCGCCCGCCTGCAGACCACCGCAGCCACGCCTCCGCGCGCCAGCGCCCTCCGCAGACCCTCCGCGTGCCCACGCACAACCGCCTGCAGCACCTCCGCCGGAGCTCGTCCGGCCACCTCCGGCCGCCGCGCGACTCGCCGTCACCACCGATTCGAAGCCCTTGATCCAAGGGACCTCCGCCGAGCTTCCCGCGCCCAGCCATCGGCTCCTCGTCGCGCAAGACAACGGGGAACAATTCCCCTGTTTTGCTACAGTAAAGAGTTGATTAAAATTTACATTTTCTGCCATTGCCAGATTTTATTCATATTCTATTCACTCTGCATTGCGGAAAATATCCTGTAGTTTCTCATAATTGCCATTTCAGCATTATTTCTTGCTTAAACCTTAATCTAAAGGCAATCTTGGCTTGGTTCTTGTCCAAATTGACTCCGAACAAACATTTTTAAGTGGCGCGAATTTTAATACGTCATTGCCTCCCTGTGGAAACGACCCGCTCCTCTGCGAGTGGTTATTTCTTATTAAAAATTGATTAGTCGATTTTTCCACCACATTAAACTACAAACGACTTAAAAGCGAAAGATCGACTCGATCAAATGGCGCCGTTGCCGGGGAGGCAACAGACGCAATAATTTCGCCTAATTTTATTTTGATTATTTGTCAATTGCACAGAGATTTGACCATTCATTATTTTCTTTTCTGTGCGAGAAACTTTGTGCAAGAATCAGCCACTGTGAGAGGCGACCCTTGACGTCGCCAGACGAGAAGTGGACAAGCAATTTTGAAAGGAGGAGAAGGACGAGGACGCGACGGACACCACTGTATTTAATCGCTAATTTAATTAGAATAGAATTAGGACTGAAGACTTAATTTTTCATTACAGTTAGTTTGAAACCCTTGTTCTAGGGCAAATTTTGAGGGGTTTGTTCCCTGATTTTGTTTTGGACCCGTGTTGGGTAATTTTTGGGAGCCTGTTCCCTTTTCTTTAGATTTAGGTTTATTTTTTTTATTATTATTATTTCTTTTATTTGCTTGTGCATAAGTAGTTCTAAAAAAAAAATAGAAAAAGAAAAAAAACGAGCTGCCTGCTAGAAGCTGCCTGCCCTAGGACGAACCATTTAGGTCTGTATGAGCAGCCTCTAGATTTGCTTTTCTGCATTGCGTACATTTTTGCATCGAAGATCGCTGGAGGCAAGGTACGCATTCTCTTACTTTGCATCCTATTTTTGATCACGCATTGCATTTGGGATTTAATGCGAAACCACCTAATCTGTACTGAATAAATCTAACAAGTGGTCACATTTTTTTTAGAAAAAGGACTAATTAAAGGAAGGACATTTTAAAAACCAAGGATTTCATTTTCAAACTTGGCGTGCGATTCAAAGTTCAAAATCTTTTACGGTGTATGCACACTTATTTCACTTGCACCACGGCACGCTTCTAGACACTCCTTAGGTTTGGAAATACTAGGACAAGAGCCCTCCTTTCGTTGGATTTTGAAGTGTTCGGAACTTGAGATCAAAGGTTTTGTAAATCCAAAGAGGGGGATACCCTGTCACGGATTTTTGGGGGTAGTTGAGGAGCACCGCGAAAGCACAGCTTCAAAGGAAGGCTTAGGCCTACTTGCATCCCTCGATCTTCCGTCTTTGGATTTACTTGACCATTTGAGATTTAGGGAAGAACACCTAAGCTCCAACTAGGTCTTTTTAGGCGAGCCGTAGGTCGACAATAGGCGCGTAAATTGATTGAACAAATTGTATTGTCACCTGCAATCTGACTTAAAATCAAAAGCCTAAATTGGGAAAGACCTAAAAGGTCCTTTTTGAATTGTGTCTTGTTTGGGGAATTCTGATTGAAGTGTGAGTTAGAATGGACCACATTGATTTTCATCCTTTCACATCTTGCCCACACCCTCACCCCTACTCTGCATCCTTCGATCCCAGACGCCGAGATGGTCCATTCCTTGATGGACATAATGACAATCATTGGGATCCGTTTTACTCCTATTATAGGAGTATTGGCCTAGTTAAGCCCCAAATTAGTGAGCAGAACTCAGGAGCGGGATTTGCTTTGCCCAATATCCCACATACCAAAGAAATACCCAACCCACCCTCCCTGAAAACTTATAATGGTTGGACAAACACTCCTGGGTACTATAAGCCTGAGCCTGACTTCTCTTATGATAAAAATGACCTCTCCTCTTTGAAGATGGAAATACAGAAAATGCAAAATGAAATGAGTGAATTGTTAGGAGAATCTTTGAGAGCAGGCCAACAAGAAAGAGATGAAATTAGCCACCCAATCTGCCCCATTGACGATGACGTACACCCCTCTACAATAGATGCATCTCCCGTGGGAAAGCTACACTTTAAGTTGAAGGGAAATTCTGGGGAGAATAGCTGCTTTTCGAGGATCGATTTTGAAACCTCCCCATTAGATGACACTTCCTTGAGAGATCTACACTTTAGGTGGGAGGAAAATACACATGAAAGTAGCTATGCATTGGATGAAGAAAGGTGGCAACCCGAGGAAGATGATGATAAGGTTGAGTATCCACCTGAATTATATTGGAGTCAAAAGAAGGGAATGATGGTGCCATTGGAAGACCTCGACCCAGATGATAGTATTTTTGTGACATTTGATGAAGTGGGTCAAAGTCAAGTTGTTAATCCTACCCTCCCTTCTGATCATGATATGGAACTCAAACCCACCCTTAGGGAACCTAACCCTAAAGAAATTGACCTATCTGAGGAGTCTGATGTAACCAATGTAAATAATTTACCTCAGATAGAGCACCCTAGGGGATCTGCTGATATATTAAATGATTCTAGACCTCGGGTACATGATGAATTGTGTGATGAGGAGGAAGATGAATTATATGAGGAACCTACATTCAAGATTTGGAGTGACACTAAGGGTGATTATGTATTATTTGAAGAGTTAACCCCTGAGGATGTCACAAATTTGACCAAATTAGGTTTCCTTGGCACACCCATTGATGATATTTCTCCTCATGATAAAATGATGGAAAATTTGGAAGCAATTTCTAAGATTTATGTGGATTCACATATAGACTCTGGGGAAGATGTGAGTAAAGAACAAAAACCCGGGGATGACATTAATAGGATAATCCCTAGATCTGTTGCTTCCAACCTGCCTTCATTCACTTCGAAGTCACCCTCTGATTCTCTTATAACTGAAAGCGAAATTGTGACTCCTGATGAAGAGCAGGAAGATCCACGTGATGGTGCAAGGAATGCTAGGGATGAAATTGAGGATTTAGAAAGAGTGTTTGGGATGGACACCAAGCTGATTAAACCCAATCTAGATCTTATGGCCATCCCACAACCTCGTAACTTGGACACCCTAGATGATCCTTGCCTTAGAGAATTGCTCAGTTTTGTTCTGACTAGGGGGCTTAACAGACCAATATTTTCTGTAATGGAGTATCGGGTATGGATTGATGATTTCTTTAGTCAGTCCATTACCCTGGGGGTTTATCTCTATACCATTCCTTCCCCATTCTTTTTGGAGGATCCTTGTCATCCTACCCCTACCCCTTTGGAGGTTATTTTAACTGTTTATCCTTTAGAACCTCTTCTGGTGACCTGGGAAGATTTCATTCCCATTTTAGTTGGGCGAGCATTTGCTATCGGGATTCATCATCAGCTCGCCAACATCCTAGGTTACCTATTTTCTAGGCCAACTTTGCTTTCCTCATTTTTAGGGCCTATTTCTGCAATTCTTGAACCTGATTTGCAGGTTCTTCGGCTATTCAGCCCAGCTTTGACCCAGGTAATATCCTTCTATGCAATGAGGACATTGCAGATTTTAGGCATGGGGGGTGTACTTGGGGATATACATAGCATAATTGCATACATTTGTACATATAAAAAAAAAAAGTTTTGAGCTTAACTGGCTAAGTCCTGCATTCTTAAGCAAATCAGAACTCTAGCGTAGACTAAATTAATTCTAGGGTCAAACTTTAGAAGCTAAATAAGCTACTAGCTTTAGACCTTTAGGGTCCTTTGTGGACTTAAAAACTTAAGTAGGAGTTAAGTTGCGGACCATTCTTCAAGAGGTTGAGGAAGGGAAGCTAGGGTTTGAGTTAAAAGGTGGGGTAGTACCTGGAGTCTTATTCTACCTTTTGGTTTACAGGTCCTTGTAACCCAAGCATCCAAATTGTTCACACTTGGTCTGGTAATTAACTTAATTTCTGAAAAGAGATTTGGTTCTCTTAGTTTTGACTTAAGAAAGGCTTGAAAACATATTTTGATTGGAAGAGTTCCCGCCGCAGGAGAGGTCGAGTATATACTCACCTTTAGGATGCGATGATAACATATTACCTCCTCGGCGCTTGTCTCTTAGGATATCCATCCTACTGGGGGCATGTAAGCGCATTGCGCGGTTCAGGTACCATGGGCGGCCCTATCTCGAAGTGCCGATTGCCATAGGCCTGAATTCGCTTAAGAAATCCATGGGCGATACTATCTCGAAGTGTCGATTGCCAGGAGTTCTTGGGGTCGTTATGGGCGGTGCTATCTCGAAGCATCGAAAGCCAAGCACCCTTCGAGGTATGGTAATGGGGACAATGAATCCGACACAGACCGTGTTGATAGCTGATCTGAGGTTAGACTTAGAAGAATCAAACAAAAAAAAAAAAAGTATATATATTAAAAAAAAAAAAATTCCTTTAACTCAAATAACTCGGACCAATGCAAAAGCACGGATGCTTTAATCTCAGGGATCAATAAACTTTAGGGTAGAGTCAAAAATCAGGGAAACTTGTGCTTACAACTCGTCTTTAGCCGACCTAGTCTGTAACTTAGCAACTACTTAGGGACCTTGGGTTTAGAACCTGAACTTAATATGCTTCTGAAGGAAGACTAAGTGAGTTGACTAGTCTACTTAGAGTGTTAGGTTTCGCTTAATTTTGCTAGGGACTAGCAAAAACTAGGCATGGGGGTATTTGATTAGCCCATAGTTGTGGGCTATTTAAGTATTTAAGTGCCTACACATTAGGTTAATTCTAACATTTATTTAGTATAAATTAGGATGTAAATAGATTAATTCATAGTTTTAATCTAATTACATAATCCATACATTGCATTCATATCTTAAGTGCATTTAGAATTAGCTTAGAATAGCATTCATCTAATTAGATAACCAATTAGGTATATTATTTTTATTAACATAGAAGTTGAGGGTCTATACATAAATAACCCTAATATTTTAATAATATTTTCTTTATTTGTCTTCTTTCAGAACGGCTGGCTGCCGCTCCAACGGCCGCGTGATGCAGTGAAAGCAATTCAAGGGGGAGCGGATACGGTGGATCTGGTCGGCCGCTGATTTCAAATTTGTTCATGCCACTACAAAAGGAGCACGGAGGCAGCCGAGCAAAGGAGGCCTCCGCCACCGACCCACCACTGTGCAGAGAGATCCTCTCTCTTCCACTCCACACTGCCGGCCTCTACCGTGGCGGCGAGTCTCCACCACCGTGGGCGTGTGGTGTGACAGGCCACACCGCCATCCGGAGCTCGCCCGCATTACCGTGAGCACATCAGCGTGCATCTCCCTCGCCGTCGTCACCAACCACCACCGCCGAGCCACTGTGCAATCACCCTTTCAGTCACTTAAGACGTCCGGGAAATTTCCCGGACGTCTGAAGTCCACCCCCACTCCAGCAGCAATCTCCGTCCTCTCACTTCACTTCCACCACCCACGCCGCAGCAGCCCGCTCATCTCCAACCGCATGCAAGGTGTGCACAACCTCCAGCCCTCACGCCCGCTCACGCCACCTTCCCTGCGCCTGCAGCCTTCGCCATCTCCACGCGCAACCACCGGCGCACCCATCTGAAGTCCACCCGCAGCACCTTCCCGCACCGACTGCACTGCGCGCCCCACCATCTGCAACAGCACCTACAGAGCCACCCCCCTACGCCCTCTCGCCAGCAGTCCCGCGCACGCCTCACTACACACGCCCTCTTCCCCGCGCCTGCAGACCACCGCAGCCACGCCTCCGCGCGCCAGCGCCCTCAGCAGACCCTCCGCGCGCCCACGCACAGCCATCTGCAAACCGCCAGCAACCGACCTCTGCAGCTTCCACCGCACACGCCAGCGCCCGCCTGCAGACCACCGCAGCCACGCCTCCGCGCGCCAGCGCCCTCCGCAGACCCTCCGCGCGCCCACGCACAACCGCCTGCAGCACCTCCGCCGGAGCTCGTCCGGCCACCTCCGGCCGCCGCGCGACTCGCCGTCACCACCGATTCGAAGCCCTTGATCCAAGGGACCTCCGCCGAGCTTCCCGCGCCCAGCCATCGGCTCCTCGTCGCGCAAGACAACGGGGAACAATTCCCCTGTTTTGCTACAGTAAAGCGTTGATTAAAATTTACATTTTCTGCCATTGCCAGATTTTATTCATATTCTATTCACTCTGCATTGCGGAAAATATCCTGTAGTTTCTCATAATTGCCATTTCAGCATTATTTCTTGCTTAAACCTTAATCTAAAGGCAATCTTGGCTTGGTTCTTGTCCAAATTGACTCCGAACAAACATTTTTAAGTGGCGCGAGTTTTAATACGTTATTGCCTCCCTGTGGAAACGACCCGCTCCTCTGCGAGTGGTTATTTCTTATTAAAAATTGATTAGTCGATTTTTCCACCACATTAAACTACAAACGACTTAAAAGCGAAAGATCGACTCGATCAAGCCCAATTCAGGTCGTGCCCAAGAAGGTAGGACTCACCACTATAACGACTGAGACCGGTGAAATCATTCCTACCCGACTAGCCAACTCATGGAGAGTCTGTATAGATTACCGCCGACTCAATTCCTCCACGAAGAAGGATCATTTCCCACTACCCTTCATTGATCAAATTCTCAAAAAACTTGCAGGAAATAGGTTCTTCTGCTTTCTTGACGGGTACTCCGGTTATAACCAGGTGGCAATCCATCCTGAAGACCAAGAAAAGACCACGTTCACCTGCCCCTTCGGAACATACGCTTTCCGAAGGATGCCTTTCGGTCTTTGCAATGCACCCGCTACTTTTCAGCGATGCATGCTTGCCATATTCTCAGATATGGTAGGTGATTATCTGGAATTCTTCATGGATGAATTTTCAGTTTTCGGAGCATCATTCGACGATTGCCTCCAACACTTGGTCCAGATACTCAGGCTGTGCATCGATGTGAATTTGGTTCTTTCCTGGGAAAAGAGCCATTTCATGGTGCCTGAGGGAATTGTCCTAGGACACTCAATTTTGGAAAAAGGCATCCAGGTGGATCGAGCTAAGGTTGATCTGATTTCTCACCTTCCTATGCCTAGCTCGATCAAGGACATCCGATCTTTTTTGGGGCATGTCGATTTTTATCGACGATTTATCCCTGATTTTTCAAAAATCGGGCGCCCCCTGACCACTCTTCTCTCCAAGGATGTACCTTTTGAAATTTCCAAGGAATGCACTCAAGCATTTGAAATCCTGCGTGACCGAGTCACCCAAGCCCCGATCCTACAGTCCCCTGATTGGTCTCAACCCTTTGAGATCATGTGCGAAGCATTCGACTTCGCTGTAGGAGCGGTTTTGGGGCAGAAAATTGACGGGAAACCTGTGGTCATTTACTACGCCAGCAAAACACTCGATGAGGCTCAGCGTAACTATACGGTTACTGAGAAAGAGCTGCTAGCTGTAGTATTTGCCCTAGAAAAATTCAGATCGTACCTTCTGGGTTCCCGTGTCATCATATACTCGGATCACACAGCTGTGAGGCATCTCCTTGCAAAGAAGGACGCGAAACCTCGATTAATCCGATGGATCTTGCTGTTGCAAGAATTTGACCTTGAGATTCGTGACAAAGAGGGAAAGCAAAATGTGGTAGCTGATCACTTATCTCGTCTTCCTTCTGAATTAATTGACCCTTCCGGACCCATCACTGAGCATTTTCCCAATGATCACCTGCTGACTATCAGTACTAGCCTTCCATGGTTTGCAAATGTAGTAAATTACTTGGCATCTCATCAGATCCCGTCCGATTGGCCGAAGGCCAAGAAGGACAAATTACGCTCCGATGCCAAGTATTACATTTGGGAAGACCCGTACCTCTTCCGCATAGGTGTTGATCAGATCATTCGGAGATGTGTCTCGGAAGAGGAAATCAGCAATGTCCTCTCTTTCTGCCATGACTAGGCATGCGGTGGCCATTTCGCCGGGAATAAAATCGCATCAATAGTCCTCCAGTGCGGCTTTTACTGGCCCACACTGTTCAAAGACGCGTACAGTCACTGCAAGGCATGCAGTCGTTGCCAGACTTTGGGCAACATGAGCCATCGCGACATGATGCCTATGCAACCGATTCTAGTATGCGAAATCTTTGATGTTTGGGGGATTGATTTTATGGGTCCCTTTCCTGTTTCGGATGGTTTCGAATACATTCTGTTGGCTGTGGACTACGTGTCCAAATGGATCGAAGCCATACCGACCCGAACCTGTGATTACAAAGTCATTCTCAAATTCATTCATCAAAACATTTTCTCAAGATTCGGGATTCCTCGTGCAATAATCTCTGATGGGGGGACCCATTTCACAAATGCTCAGTTTAGGTCACTGATGACCAAATACGGGGTGTCTCACCGAATCTCTACTCCTTATCACCCCCAAACTAATGGTCTAGTAGAGATGTCTAATCGGGAGATCAAGAAAATCCTGCAAGTCACTGTTCGGCCTGACAGGAAGGACTGGTCGTCCCGACTTCCGGAAGCATTGTGGGCCTATAGGACAGCCCACAAAACCCAATTAGGCATGTCTCCCTTTAGACTGGTGTACGGAAAGGCGTGTCACCTTCCCGTCTAACTAGAGCATAAAGCCTATTGGGCAGTACGGAGCTGTAATCTAGATCTTTCCAAGGCTGGAACCCACAGAAAACTTCAAATCAGCAAGATCGATGAATTACGCTTAGATGCGTATGAGAACTCGCGAATCTACAAGGAGCGGGTTAAAGCCTTCCATGACAAGCATATCTCAAGAAAGATCTTTCATCCTGGTCAAAAGGTCCTACTCTTTGATGCCCGACTAAAACTCTTCCCAGGAAAACTGAGATCCAAGTGGGTCGGACCATATTTGGTCCGACAGGTTTTTGGAAATGGAGCAATCAAAATCAGTCCACTCAGCCACGATTCTGAACCTTTCATCGTGAACGGTCAGAGACTCAAGCCGTTCATTGATGTGACTTCTACTGATTTGGCTGAAGAATCTTATATCCTCCATTCCCCTTGAGCTTATTGCGCCCAGCCGATGGCGTAAAACTCAGCGCTTAACGGGAGGCAACCCGTCATTTTCCTAAAAATCCAAAACCTTTTTCTGACACCTTTTTACACTTAAGGTTCACCCTTGTAGACAGCCGACCCCACCTCAGATGCTTGCATCTGGGATTAGAAATCGTCCGCAAAATTCAATCCGACCCATTCACTCATCCAAATTTCTGTCTTAAGGAATGAACTAAGTTAAATAAAAACCCCCTAGGTTACAATGAGGACATTGCAAATCTTAGGCATGGGGGGGTATGAAAGTGCAAAACTTGTAAGAAAAGGTTTCAAAAAAAAAATTCACATATGCCAAAAACACCATAAAAATTAAAAATTTTCGAAAAAGAATAAGAGGAAAAGAGGAGAAGGAAATTTTGTGAAGGAGAAGGAGAAAAGAAACAAAATGAAAAAGGAGCACAAAATTATGAGAAAAGGTGATAGTCATTAGTAAGGAACTAAGGAATTAACCTAAGTTCTAGACCTCATTCAAGAAAATAACTGAAAAGTGCATAATGAGATTAGTAAGAATGCAAACCTTAGGCATTCTTGAATAGACTCTTAGTACCCATTAAGATCTGGACACTCCTCAAGAGGTTGAGGAAAATGAAAAGCTGAAGTATTAGGTCTAAGGCTTAGGGAGTATTTGGCCTCATTAACTAATTTTTGATTTACGGGACTCAGTAACCTAAGCACCCTAACCTCACACACATCCTGGTTCAGTAAGCGTAAAAATCAAAATCACGCAGAAGCATCGCAAAATTCTGAAAAGAACACCTAGAGTAAAAGCGGCCGATCAACACAAGTTAATTTGGACGAGTTCCCAGCGCGGAGAGGCGGGAAATTCCCTCAAAGATGCGTAACAAAATATCATCTCCTCGGTGCTTGTCTCTTAGGATATTCACATATCCTACTGGGGGCATGTAAGCACTCTACTGGTTCAGATTCCATGGATGGCATTATCTCGAAGTGTCAATTGCCAGGGTCTGGATTCGGCCACGGAACACCATGGATGGGATTATCTCGAAATCTCAATAGCCAGGGTTCTGGGGGTTGCCATGGGCTGTGCTATCTCGAAGCATCGATCGCCAGGAACCCTTGAGGATTGATGAATGGAGCAATGAATCTGATACAGACCGTGTTGAAAAGCCAATCCTAAGCTAGAATTAAAAAGAAAAAGAGAGAGAACTCTCCAAACAGATAAATTTTCTCTCTCTCTCTCTTACAAAATACACTGCGAACTGAGCCAGGGCTAAAATCATTTCAAGCACGGGTGCTTTAACCACAAAGTCCAATAAACCTTAGGTTAATTCTTGTGGGCCTTAAAAACCTTTTCTAAGGACTGAGGCTAAGGCTAGACAGATTTGGATCTTGATTGGTACTAGAGTACCTTTTAGGCCTATGGTCAGCATTCTAACCTAATCGAAGCTCAAATGAAAAAGCACTTATCTGAAGCTATTAAGAACTTCATGGTCTAGAACAAGGGTTGAAACCTTAAGTTCTTGCTAAGGGACTAGCAAAAGCTAGGCATGGGGGTATGATGAGAACCTCATCATGAGCCATAACTAGCTCATTTTGACCTAATACAAAGGATAAAAGCTCCAATATAACTCAAGGAAAGGCTTAACTCAGAAAATTCTGAGTTTAAGAAGAAAATAAGTCATAAGGGGTAAAAATGCAATTTTACCAGTATAATCTGCATACAGGTCCAAACATAGGTCAAAGCAACCTAATAAGAATAAAACTGGGATGAGATGATCTGATAAGGGCTACAGCAATTCTAAGGAACTAAATGATAATCTGTAACCTTAAAACAAACCCACTTCAATTTGAGAGGTTCGAGGCAAAGTAAAAATAGAATAAACCCTCTAAAATTCATAGAAAAATAATCTCTAGGGTTTAGAACCTTCAATTTGGCCTTAGGAACCCATTTTGACCTACATTGAGAACCATGCCCAATTAATAACTTAATTTGGGTTTTTGCGTAAATTGACCGATCAAACAAGGTTTAATCTAGAAATAAAATTCACCATCAGATTCCTTAGGTCCTAATTAGTCATTTATAAAAACTTGAGCCTAGGAAGAAACCTTCTTGACCAACTTTACACTTTGGTCCTCATATATTTACTTGTTGGCCCTCAACTTTTGAACCCTCACATTTCTACCCCTAACTCTCCTTCGTTCTTTGCATTCAGGTCCCTATTGCCAAAACCTGACCAGCACCATGCTCCGGCAACCTTGCGCGGAGCATGGCGCCGTGCAGGGTAAGGGGGAGGGTCTGGCAAGACAACCGGGGGTGCCCTGCGTCGTCAGCCATCGCAGGAACACCCCCCTGGTCGCTGCAACCCACCATACCGGCCGTGTGAACGCACGGACGGTATGGGTCTCCATCTCCGGCGTCCTCCGACGAGGGAGACACGTCTTCTCCCTCCGCCCTCCTCTCTGATTCCGCCTCTATAAATACCCCCGTCGCTCCGCCGTTCTGAGCAGCTCGGTCCTGACGGAGAAAGACCCCCACTTCCTCTCTTCCCACTCCGATAGGAAGCCCTCCAACTTCGGCGGCCTCTCCCCTTCCTCCTCGTCGCTCTGCCGCACTACCAGCTGCAGGGTTGCCCTCCCTCGCTCTTCTCGCGCCACGCCGCACCCAGCTGGCGCCTCTCCGGCCCTCTCCTCGCCGTCGCCCCTTCCCCTGGGCATCTTCTTCTCCGGCGACAGTCGATACGACTGCCGCCTTGCTCCAACCCCTTTCGTCTCCGTAGCTAGGTCAGAACTTCTCCCCATCTCCCCCTCTTTCTTTTCCTCACTGTCTTTTATTTGATTAAACCCTCGACCGCTCCTGTCCACCGTCACCCCCTTCGTCTCCGGCCAAACTCCGGCGAGACGCCCCCATCGCTCCACAGCCCCATACGCCTCGCCGACCCTCACAGAACCTCCGCCTCCTCACCCTGATAAACCTCCGCCCTTCCACTTCCCGCCACTCGCCCTCTGCAAACCCCCCGAACAAACCCACTTCTCCACCCGCAGTTTGACCTAGGGCGACCCTCACGCTCCGCCCCGCCGCCTGCCAGACCCCCCACCACCTTCGCCGTGCCACGGCGAAGGTTCTCCGCGTATCTGATTAGGCCGAGAGGCCCTTCCTCTGTGGACAGGTATCTCGATCGCCGTCGCCATTGCTGCGTGAAAGGAGCACCTTCAACCTGCAGCTCCAGGTGCGATTCGCCCAGGTTCGACTCCCAGGCTGCGCGGGGCATCTCCGCGAAGCGTCCCAGGCTCACAGCTGGGGCAAAGGCCTCGCGTGCAACCGCGAACTCCTGCAGCGTCTTCAGCTGCAGGCGCCCAATTGGGGTGGGACATTTAGTCCCACCTCGGAAATTTTCAGAGGAGCGCGCCCGCATAAAGGCAAAACGTGCCTTAGGTTCGTTGCCTCCTGAGCACGGGGTGAGGTCCCTCTCACTTACCTGCTCGACCCGGCCTCGTCCGCGACCACGCCCTGCGGACCTGGCCCGACCCGACTAAGCCCGACCTGCACTCCTCGCCCACCACACACGCCGGTGGGCCTGGACCCGGGCACGACCCGTACCCGAATACCCGGCAGCTCTGGGAGAGCTTTCCTAAGAGCGGCTTCCGTGAGTGAGAAACGCCGGGGAGAGGGTAGAATTAGGTTTTGCCCCTCTGATCAAGCTGTGCAAGTGTGTAGGCAGAGAAGAAAGACGCCCGCTGAACAGAGAAGGAGAAGAAGACTGAAGGAAGAAGAGCAGCCAGGGCTGCCCGAAGCAGAGGACTGAGGAAGAAGAACTGAAGCAACACTGTAGCATCCGCAGGTTAAGTCGTCTGATTGGAAAATCAGACGATGTCCTGAAGACAGGTGAAGACAAAGAAGAAGAAGAAAAGAAGAGAGACGGAGCAGCCAAGCAGAAGCAAGAAGAAAAGAAGAAGAAGAGCACGAAAGGGAGATCTGAAGCAAGAAAAGAAGAACAGGAAGAACAAATGCTAAAGAGAAGACAAAGAAGAAGAATACAAACCTTCATCTCTCTCTCTCTTTATTTTTGTAATAGAACATGTACATCTCTAGAATACAACTTGCTCCCTGAGTTCGACCTCGGGAAATCTTTATTTTCCGAGTAAAAAATTATATATTAGCAAATGATGCCAATAACTATCTGTACTACAACGACTTAAGAAATGCTAGTTGCTGCCATCGTTTCACCAATCACCAAATCTCCACACCCTATCATCCCCAGACAAATGGACAGGCCGAGATCTCCAATCAGGAGATCAAGAATATTCTGCAGAAAATGGTTAGGCCTTATCGCAAAGACTGGACTCAAAAGCTTTAGGATGCTCTTTGGGCCTACCGTATGGCGTATAAAACACCCATCAGCATGTCTCCGTCTCTTCTAGTGTATGGAAAGGCATGCCATCTACCCGTAAAGATTGAACATAGGGCATTCTGGGCAATCAAGCAGTGCAATCTAGATCTGAGTTTAGCCAGGAAGACCAGGAAACTCCAACTATCTGAGTTGGAGGAGCTTAGAAATGATGCATATGAGAATGCCAAGATCTACAAGTCTCGGACCAAAGCTCTACATGACCAATTGATTTCTTGCAAGAGCTTTGAGCCAAACCAGAAGGTTTGTTATTCGATTCTCGACTTAAGCTCTTTCCCGGCAAACTTAGATCGAAATGGAATGGCCCATTCATTATCGACCAAAATTTTCCAAATGGAGCTGTTTAGATCTCTGACTAGAAGATGGGTAATTCATTCAAAGTTAACGGTCAACGTCTGAAGCCTATTATTGATTGTACTCTTCTAGAACCGTCTCAGACATGGTTGCTCTAGCCATGTTGTGACTTCTTTGGCTGGACTTCACCAAGCTGACAGCATTAAACTCAGCAGTTGTACATATGACTCAGAGCTGACCCGAGCTTCATACTCAGGTGATATCTTCCGTACTCTACCCTTCCTTTCATGCCTCTTTTTCTCAATGTGGACATTACATCAGCTAGGCATGCGGGGGTGGATTCATTTTTGAATCATTTTGTCATCTCTGTTAAATTCTTGTAAATTCTATTTCTCTTCTTATTTATACATTAAAAAAGAAATTGAATTAGGAAGGAATATTTGGACATTAGGACTTTTCAATCTTATGAAATATTACATTAGGATCTGAACACAAAGACCCTTCAGGTCTTTGGGCTTAATTAGCCCGTGTATCCACTAAAATGTGGATTTGTTTTTCAAGTCCTCGCCATCTTAAATCTATTGTGATTTGATTAAATAAGTTTGGGTGATAAGTACATGACTTATCAACCCACCCTCTGATTTGACGAAACTTTAAGTCTAAAGCATCTACACACTCTCTTTTCACTGACTTGTTGATAGATTATTTTAACAGAAATTGGGTAGCTAATGAACCTTCTAGGATGATATGGCTGGTAAGTTATCGTGGGTAACAGCCCATAGGTAGGTTGTCCAGAGCCCAGTCACTGGACCATTCTCTCTTACTGCCTTTAGGTAAATCTTAGACCAAGGAGGCCACCTACTTAAAAAAAAAAAAAGAAAGTCAAAAAGAAAAGAAAAAGAAAAGGAGAAAAGAAAGAAAAAAATAAAATAAGAGAAATAAGCCACACTTCGTCACGAGTATGACTGGCAAGTTGTCGTGGTAACAGCTCATCGACCGGTTGTCCAGAACTCAACTCAAGAAATGCACTAAAAATTCCCAAAACACTTAGGAAGAAGTGGAGAAGTAGAATAAGTCAGGGAAATATACACTGGATTCACCCTTGTGTTGAGCCCATAAAAATAAAAATAGGGAGAAAGCTACCAGTCGTAAAGATACACCTTTAGGCAGAACTCGCTTTTTAAGGTCACCTAGAGGGGTAGAAACCCGAAATCCATTCTAATTGCCAATCAATGAGTCTATCACATTCATAATAAGATGCTTAGAACTTAGGGTTCTCATTAAATCTTGGGTGGGTTGAATGGTCGTAGAAAGCCACTCTTTAACCCTAAACTCAAAAATTCAAAACAAATTAGAAAAGAAGAAAAAGAGAAAAAGAAATTTTTCTTTGAATTAGGCGAGGGCTTGAGGTGGTCTGCATTTTGGCAAATACTCAGGCGCTATTGTGTCTTTGAAAGTTCAGATCCTGAGTAAAAAATTTTTTAATGTTGAAAATAACTTATGCCCAAGTAATCCAGCCTAATTCTTTTATAAATAGCATGTAACTTTTGCTAGGTACTAGCAAAAGATAGGCATGGGGGTGTAAAATGTCTATTAATGCATGTTCTTAGTGTCACATTAGCATCATACATTGTAAATAGTGCATAACATGCATAATCATGCATTTAGAATAAGTTGTATAAATTGTACAGTAATTGTCTTCTTTTTATGGTCAGGGATAGAGCAGCTTTTTATCAGGGCCTCGGATCGAAGATCCAACCGTACAGATCTGATCAAGGCGACGATTGGACTTCAACGACTCCAAGATCACCCTAATTGGACATCTGTAGCACCAGATAGAGATCAAGGAACCCTAAGGATCATGGGCCAAGATGGTGTTAATTTGCACCTCAGATGACAAATCCGACCTCATGGACAGATTCGAATCGATGATCGTAGCCTAACAGTGCAAAAATCGGTTCAATCCAACACCCGTGGCACCATCCACAATACTCAGAAGATGGACGGCCAAGATGGCGCCACGTGGTGCCATCTCATCTCAGCTGTCCAACCGACCCCAAGGACCCATAGCGACCTTTCCTTCTTTACCCGCCCTCTCGATCTCGACCGTTGGATGCTCATCCAACGATCGTGAATCCATGCGCACAAAACAAGCGCTCGACACAAAAGTGCCCGCAGCGCATTGGTCGAGTGCCTTCACAAGAAGAGAAGACACCCGTTCGAGCTGCAGGCACTTCAAATTGGAGAGAGGGCGAGCAGGCGCATGGGCAAGTGGAGCAGTACGATGGAGATCGTGTGGCACTGAGCACACGTGCGATCAGACATGTGGTGCTGACACGAGATCACACGCGGGCACGTAGCACGAGCGGGGATCATTTAAGCCATTCGATCTCTTGATCGGACGACTATAAGCACGTAGACGTGTGCGTACGTTGGGTGATGCAGAGGCGAGGAGGCACGCGGTGCGCACACATGAAGGCCACGTTCATGCCCTTAGTGATGGATTTATCCGTCACTAAAGGTCCTAAATTAATATTTTTCAAATTGTAATGACCAAAATGCCCCCATTCCTTGCAACTATGAAAGGAAGCCCCCTCCAGACCAATTTCTAAACCCTTCCTTCTCTTCTCTCCATCTCCAAAGATCAAGAGAAGCTTTCCCGACACCAGAGATGCTCCTCAAGAGATAAAATCAAATTTTTGCCCCTATTCCGGAAGCGGATCCCGCGACAACGACGACGTGCTGCCTCATTCCCATTCGTTCTGCTTCGACCTCCTTCTTCCCGCTTCGTTCCTCATTTTCCAGGTGTTGTCTTGTCCGACTCATCCTCCAAGCGATCGTTGAGGGGGATAACTTCTCTCTCCCATTCCTTTTTCTTGCTTTCTAGAGTAGAATTTTCTACTTTCTAGTGTAATTTCTCACTTTCTTAGATGTACAAACATTTCGCAACTTCAAGTGGATGTTTTCTCTCTCTCTCTCTGATTGTTTATATTGATTCAATTGAATTATAATTACTCCGCTGTTTAAACAAAAATAAAAAAATATAATTGCGAATTTTGATCGATGTAGCCTCCCTGAGTTTGACCTGGGATTTCTATTCTGGTATAAATTTTATTTGTTGAACTCGAGTTCTTCACTATTCAAACTACAACGATAGGTTTTCAAAACCAAATCCGATAGCGTAGTCTTCCGAGGTTTCAACATTAGGTTAGGTTAGATGTGGACTGTGTGGAGCTTGGGTTGATGTGCCAAGTCTTTCCTTAATCTTCTTTTGATTAATGTACATCTAGTCGAGTTTTTGTGCAATCATTTGAGGATCATCTTAGGTTATACGAATAGATTGAGTGCCTACTTCATGAACACCAAACTGCAAGTTTGAAGTTCTACAAAATGTGTTCATGGAAGCTTGATTAAATGAGTTTTCACTCATTTCTTCAAAAAGGTCATAGGCACTCTCAAAATCCTTATTCAAGAAGTTGCCGCCACACGAGGCATCGACGAAATGTCGGATTTGATTTTCTAATCCATGATAGAAGATCTGCATGAGCTACCATAAAGGAATCTCCTGGTGCGGTTAACTTCTTAGGAGATCTTGAAATCTTTCCCAAGAATCATGAAAAGTCACACCAGATTTTTATTGAAAGGTCGTAATAGATCTTCGTAGGGAATTAGTATGACCTATGGGAAAGAATTTCTTGTGGAAGGCACTCTTAAGCTGAGGCGAAGTTGTAATGGGTCAGCTAATGGTTCTGAACCAGTAAGCGGCTTTATCTTTAAGAGATAATGGAAATAGCCGCATCAGCCATAGGTCTTCTTGCACATTTCGGGAATGGGTTGTTTGTGCAAGAAGAGTCAGCTCTTCAAGGTGGCTGAATGGGTCTTCCCAAGGAAGGCCATAAAAATGTTTAATCAGGTTCAGAACACTGGCTTGATCTCGAAGTCCCCTTCTGGTATGACCACCCCTTGTCATTCCTCATAATAAGAAGGATCATAAAAATCTCTTAGAGGAATAACAGGCTGCTGATGGGGTGGTGGGTTTAGCCTTTGGTTGGCTAGGTTTTGGATATTCCTAGTCAACATTTGTTGATTGGCATTTAGTTGAGCAATCCGCTCAGCCATCATTGTCAAGAGATCAGGTAGGGGGGCTTGATGTTGTGATTGAGGCAAATCAGCATTAGGGAGCTCCAGATGTGGAAAGTCAAAGGTGGAGGGGTTTTGCATGGATGGGTCAGAATTAGGGTTAGTGGTGGGATTAGAGGTGGAAGATGATGGGTTAGCGGACCTTTTTTGTTGATTTTTCATATTTATAGGGTCATGTAGGGTGATTTATAATTAGGGTTTTTAGGGTCGTTGTAACACGTAAAATCGCATACACTTTTAAAATTTGTAACCTAGATAGGGGAGTATCTAGGGTCATCCAAGGAGGCCAATTTGTTTGATAAAGCAAATCTCTTGCTCTAAAGGGAACTCAACTTTCTTTTTGGTGTTTTATATATACGATTTTTATAGGTTTTGAAATAACAAGAACAATGCGGGTTTGTTGATAGCAAGAAAATTCTCTATACTAATCCACTACACTACTATTATAGTGACAAGTAGAGCCTCTCCCTAAACTCACTCTAGGCACGTGGAGGCCTAGAGTAATAAGGGAGAGGGAGTGAAACAAATGCTAGGCAAAACTTGTAAAAAGCTATGCAACAAATATTAAGAGAAGGCAACTTGATTTAATCAAAATTGTCTACACAAAACCTATAGAGGAATGCTTCTACTCTACTTGAAAGTGCAAGAAAAATAAAACACAAATCATCTAGATAAAATGGTGAAGAAGAGGGCTTCTTGCTCCAAGCCAAATAACTCCTTGACTTGAAAAGATAACTCCTTCGTCTCCTTCCTTGCGATGCTCCTCCAAATGATGTCCACCAAGGTGGAGGCTACCACCTTCAATGATCTCCTTCATGGGTGGGCATGCACCACCCTTGCTCCTCCTTGCCTGGCCATCCTCCTTGTGGGGGAGTGCTCCTCCTCCTTGGCGTGGCACAAGGGAGAAAAGGGGGAAGAAGGCACCAAGGGGGTGGGTAGGGTGCCCCCTTAATCTTCTTCTCTTCTTCTACTCCCTTGGCCATGGGTATGGTGATTGTAGGGTGGAATTATACTAAAGGGAGGATGATATTTTTGGTGGAATATGATGGGTATCTATAGAGATGGAGAGGGGGGTAGTAGGCGTGGGTTAGGTGGATGGCTAGGATGTGTTTAGGTGGTGGTTATGGGTAGTTATGTTGATCCTAGGGCTAAGGTTAGTTGGCGCCAACCAAGGGGGTGCCATCGGGTGGTTATGGCAATGAGGAGGCACCTATGGTTGGCGCCAATTATGGGGCTTCTAGAAGGTAGGTGAGGTGGATGGTGGAGATGATTTTAGGGAGAGGTGTATGGTGGAGATGAAGGGAATTTTGGAGGGAAAAGGTGGCGCCAACATGGAGGTGGTTGTAGTGGTTTTTGTGCCACCTTGTTGGATCACTTTGATGGTGGTTGAGGGGTGAAAGGTGGTGAAAATGGTGGCACCAACTTGGAGTAGGGTGGAGCTAGCTTAGGTAGGGTTTAGTTGGTGGTGCTAGCTTAAGTAAGGTTTAGTTGGTGAAGCTAGCTACGGTTAAGTTGTAGGTGGTGAATGTCCAAGGGAGCTGGATTCTAGCTAAGCTAAGCTAGCTTAGCTAGTAATGGAGTAGAGGAGGTGGCAATGGGAGCTAGGGTTTATGGAGAAGAGCTGGACAAAAGAAGTCTGGAGCTGAAATAGAGCTGGCAGCTACTGAAGAGGATGGCATGGAGCTACTTTAGCTGGCTTAGCTTTCTAGTTCTTTGCTAGTTGCTAAGCCAAGCTAAAGTAAGCTGGCTTCAGCCATAAGGAGCTAAGGTGAGCTGGGTCGGGTGCTACTAGGGAGGATTAAGCTAGTTAAGGTAGCTAAGGTAGCTTAGCTCAACTGAGTCGAGCTAAGCTGAATCCCCAGGAGCTGGACTTTAGCTTCCTAAGCTGAAATGAAGTCATCTTAAGTAGACTGAAGTTGAGTGGAGCTAGATCAAGCAGGTCCTGAGCTGAGGTGAAGGCCAGTCAACTAAGCTGAGCTTGCTAGAGCTCCTTGTGAACTAATAGGAGCTGAGATGAGCTAGATTCAGCTAAGTTGAGCTGGATCAAGCTAGTCCTGAGCTGAGGTGAACTCCAGTCAACTCAGCTGAGCTAGCTAGAGCTCCCTGTGAACTAATGGGAGTTGAGATGAGCAAGATTCAGCTAAGTTGGGTTGCATCTGAGCTGACCTGAGCTAGGGTGAGCTAAGATGAGCTCTCTTGAGCTGCCATTCAGCTGAGATGAGCTGAATGGAGCTAGGATGAACTACCCTAGTCCAAGTGAGCTGAAATCCAGCTTTGGTGAGCTGGATCTGGCTGAGTTCTAGCTGGTTTGGGCTTCTCCTTTACCAGTTGCCTTCTTAAGTGCTAGAGTTCTAGGGATCTGGCAATCTGTATATCCCTAACACACAAAAATACATTAAAAATATAATAAAAGGTGCAATGCATGCCTACCCTAATTGATGCCTAAATGTTGCCCAAAAACCTGTTTGTGGAGCAAAATCCTAAGAGCTAGGTTTGTTTTAATGTATAAGAATGATGATAAACTGGCATTTATCAACTTCTGGTGCAAGCTTCAAGGTAAATCACCAATGACATAAACCATATGTTACTCTTTTAGATGGCCAGGTTTTGGACACACTTCGGCTTGAGGAGCCTTAGCTCTCTCCTCAGGTGATTTTCTTCTATGTCTCTATTTTTCCAATGAGGACATTATCAGTCTTAGGAATGGGAGAGTATAACTTGAGGATGTTTATAGCATTTATAAATATTTGCATGCATTTAGGATAGTGAATTAGAGAAAAAGAAATCTCTTTTATTTTCTTGAGCTGAATTGGTTAGTCCCTAGCAGAAAATTTTTTATCAAGGAGGTGTCATTAAAGCTTTTCTTCTTAAATTGTTTCTTAAGTTTAGAATCCAGTACATTTACTTCACTTGCACGTAGACTAGGTAATGGATCTTTGAAGAAAACCAATAAGCATTTTTAGTCTGCTAAACCCTTGAAGAGTTTATAGGGAGACTGGCAAACTATCTTTTATTAAATCCACCTAATATTTGTGAGGAGAAGTAGAGAGACTATTGGTGTGCTAAGTCTAGTGGAAGGACTCTTAAGTTCTAGATAATTAGATGATGATACCTCAGAGTTAGGCATAGTTTTCGCTCTCTATTCCTGTGTGCAAATAGTGTGTGAATTCCTGAGAATCACCAAATAAGGCAGATACACAGAGAGTGAATCCTAATAAAACTATGACTATGGTTGATGGTTACGAACATCCTTCATAGAGTCCTCGGCTGAAGGAGGGTAATAGTGTCAAAGGTCAGAAATATGATTATCCTATCCATTCTTTCCTGGTGCCGAGAGTAGGCACTTCCATCAAATAAGTCACACAATATCATCTTGACCATCATCATCCCTAATAATGCCTCATGAATAAAAGTCTGAGTTGTGTTGTGTTATGAAAAAAAAAAAGACACAGAGAAGAAGAAGAAAAGAAGTATAGAGTTATATATATTAAAAACAAAACAAAACAAAAGAGAGAGAAAAAGAAAGAGAAAAGAGTTCAAGTTATAGTTTTATTTTCATGTCATTTTGTGTCAATGTTTTTAAGGCAACAACAAAAACACCTATTGCGATTCACCAAATATGACCCATACCTATTTTTCAGTATTTCTCATCACCCAAATACTGGCTGAGGACCTCTAACTTAGTTGTAAGGTTATTGAGACTTTACTTGAAGTGTGAAGGTCATGTGAAGCCACCAAATATTGAGTATATTTACAAAATCTTGTAAGATATGTGATCTCAGAAAAGAAAAAAGAAAAAAAGAAATAAAAAGGAGAAAGAAAGAGAGAAAAAAAAGAGAGTGAGTGTGCATAAAGGAACGCATAGAGAGCACAGTTTTTAGCCTTTCTTAGGCTTGACTTGTTTGATAGTCTAAAGATCTAGAGTCTGCAATACTTGACTATATGTATCACCAAATGAGTGTGAGCCATCAAATATAAATCCATTCAACTCAGTATCTCTTACCTAAGCCAAAATGCCAGGGTCAAATTATAGGTCATTTTCTACTTTATCCCTAAGGGAAGTAGTTGCCTATCCCAATAGAATTCTATCAAGGGTGAAGTACGACCTTCAAATGTAAGTTGGCTTTTCACTTTGATATGTTACCTAGGCTACTATCAATTCACATTTGTCTGAATCTCTAAATTTTTGGAATAAGAAAAGAAGAAACCTTTTGGTTAGTTCTATTATTTTTCACTTTTGCTTGGCACTAGCAAAAACTAGGCATGAGGGCATTTGATGAGACCACAATTGTGGGCTAAGTAAATGCTTAAATGCCTAATTACTAGATTATTGTTTCCATGTACATAGCATGCCTTAATATATAAATAGATTAGTTTATAAATAAGGACTTGCATGCATATCCATGCATTGTTTTAGATTATTTTTCTAAATAACCCAATTTAATTTTTCCTTCCTTCCTGCAGAATGTGCAATGCCTCCCCAAGCCTCTCACAATTGACTCCCCGAGACTCTCGCAATGCCTCTCCGAGCCTCTCTCAACAAGATTGTAGAATAGCGCTCCCTCATGCAGAATAAGAGGGAGATCTTCATCAGGGGGATTCTCCATCATCTTCCTCTTGTCTGCACCATGGAAGCAATGCGCATTGTGGCCCTCTCAGCATTCGCCATGATCTCCACGCACCTACCTCCATCCTTCTTCCTCTCGTTGGTCGCACGGTGACAGCATGAGGCCACCATGGTAGCCACCCATCACCTTCAGCTGTGCCCACTCTCACCGACCACCAGCCACTGTGCATAGGTGCCTTGAGAGGCCACACCCAACCTGGCCACGCTAGAGCACTGTAGCCACCTTGCTCATTACCTTGCGTGCGCATGCATGCTTAACCCCCTTGCATGCATGGTCAGGAGTTTTTCGCTTGCAGAAATAATGTATCAGAATAATATGTTGTTGTAATGTGTAAATTGTGGCAGAAAACTCCAAACAAAAATATATGTCAAGAAAACTAGCCACGGTGGATTAGGTCATGTCCACAGGGAGGAATAGAGTAATAAATTCATAAAATATTTTTCCTTTGTATTTGTTTAATCAAGTGCACAATCCGTACTCAAATCTAATGCAAAACAAAGCGAAAAGAAGGAATACGCGATAATTTAAGAATGCGAGTGTATGTATGTTATTTTCCTTCCATGAAATAACTTGCAAGGGCATGTAACATGATTATACTTCAAGACATTGGGCTTTCTCCTCTAGGTCATGTGAGTGCCTTGATGATATTTTATGCATGTGTCAAACTCAACATATAGGAGTTAAGTGCATGAGAGAAATAATATAAACACTTAAGGGCATGCATGCAATTTCACTCAAATAGATTAATCGATCAAATATTGCAATAGTGTTTTCGACAATGGCATATTTGGTAATTTTTATTGGAATGCAAAACAGAGGAATTCTTTCTCTTGGTCTCTCACAAAGAGAAGTCGATGGCCAAGGCCGAGGAGCTCGAGGAAGGTCTACCATGACGAGAGCTTTCTGATGGTGGTGGTGGCACTCCGAACAACTGCCGAGGAGCGGCAACGGTGCCGGTAGCTCACCGGCGAGTGTGGCTGCGATTGGCATATCTGAGGGCATGGCCAATCTCGTGAGGTCGAGGAGAGCTCAATAAAGGTGACAGCGTGGAGAACAGTGGTGTGTAGAGGTGGCTACGCGGAGGTGGATCGGCATTGATGTTGGGTACCCTTCGGTCTATTGAAGAGGAAGATGAAGAAGAAGAAGACAGAGGTCGCCTATGCATAAGGGGGCCTGGCTTGATGTTGTGCCTATGCGAGAATGCGTGGACACATGGTGAGCTTGGGCGCGCACGAGGTTCCTGTGTGCAAGGGTGCTGCACGCGAGGAGAGTCGCTGATGGGGGTGGCACAATGGTGGTGGTGCGTAGAGGCGTGGTCGTGCGAGGGCATGGTCGTGCGGAGTTGCTGGTGGTGCATGCGACTGGAGGAAGTGCTGTTGGGCAAAGGCTTAGGCAAGCATGCGCGTGCGAGGATGACTGGTAGGAGAGGAGCCTGAAGGTGGTGCGTGGTCATGTGTGGAGAGGAGAATAAAGGTGAGGACATAGGCAGCGTTGACGAAGTTGCCTTTAATCCCTAATGCACTCTCCGACCACCGAGTTTGCCTTCTCCATAGTAGTGAAGGTTGGAAGAGAGCATGGCCCCACACGTCTGGTCAGGCTCGGATAGGTATGGTGATTTAATCGTTAAAATGAGTATAGTGGTTAACCTAAATCGAGCCTAACCATCTTTTTACAAAAATTTTTTAACCTGACCTACTTGATTTTATCTTGGCCACTTTTAGGCCCAGGGTCGAACTCAGGGAAGCAGGATTAGAGGTGAATAAGTTTCTATGCTTTTCCTACAATAAATTTCTTCCATTCGTTTATTATGTTTTCGGTGTTTTTTCTCTATTTAAGATTTTTTTCTAATAATTTTTTGTCCTTGAGGTACACTCTCAAAATTAGGTTCTTGGCTTTGAGCCAAATTAGGGTTCCAAAACTGGTCTTGCTATTCGCAAGACTAAGTACCTACAAGTCAAGGATTATCTTTTCTCTTTTATATATATATTTTTTATCTTTTTAATAGCAAGAAAGAGAAATAGAAATAAGATAAATATAGTATATATATATATAGATATATATTATATATATGTATAGGGGTAGGGGTGGAGGTGGAAATGGTGTGTAGCACGGTATCGAGTTGATCATCGTCTAGGAAGACGCAACCAACAAGACGAAGTGCTGCGTGGAGTGTAGGATGGATGGGTGGAAGGTGTGTGTAGAGAAGCTTTTTGTACACGGGTATCGAGGAATATTAGCAACTGGTGCAAATATTCCCGCGATACAACGGGGGGTAGGTGATACGAAGGTAAGTATATATTTATATGTATATATATAGATAGGGTTATAATTATATAGGTGTATATGTAGTTATATATATATATGTATATATATAGATATGTAAATATATATATATATATATTTATAATTAGATGTATAGGTATGTATATATAACTATATAGATATAGATATATATATATGTATATATGTATAGATATATTAGTATAAGTATCTATGTATATAGATATACATAGATAGATATATATATATATAGGTATTTATATCTATAGATATATCTGTATATATGTATGTATATTTGTATACATATATATATATATATATGTATAAATATATGTGTATATAAATGTGAATATATATACATATATATATGTATATATATATAAGTATATAGTCGTGTACAAGTGAGTGAATGTGTGTACAAGAGTGTGTGTGTGTGTGTCTACAGGAGGAGTGAGAGGGTGGCTGTGAGAGAGGGAGAGAGAGAAAGCGTCTGCTGGAGGAAAAGGGCATGGGCGTTTAAGCCGTCTGGAGGCTGCGCCTGTCGTCTGATGGCCCACGCACAGGTGCAGGCGCGTACAAGCGCAGGCACGCGAAGATGCGCACGTGCACTGGAGGGAGCAGGCACAAGGGTGCAGCGCAGTGCACTGCATGGTGCAGCGCACCGCACTACGTGCTAAGGTGAACGCGGGCACAGAAGCGGGCGCTGGAGTAGATGCGAGCGCAAGCACTGGAGCGGGCGTAGGCTAGAGGCGGTTGCGGTGTGGAGAGAGAGAGCACGGTGACCGGATAAGTGAGAAACTTTCTGGTCACCGCACTGTAGCTACAATGTCGCGCTCTCTAGCGTGAACAATAGCTACAGTGCACACTCGGCTCGGCGACCGACTGCAGCTGGTTCTGCGTACGCAGGCACTGTGGAGTGAGCCTACGTGCGCAGAAGGTGATGGCACCGGCTGTTGGCATGCGCGCAGAGGCTTGCGCGCTGCGTGGGGTTACCGGTGCCTTGCTGCTGCTGTGGTTGAGCTTCAAAGCTCTACTCTGTGGCAATGGTGGAAGAACGTTGAGCAGGTGAAACAGCGAAGTGAACCACCACGTCCACCGACTCTTGGATGAGCTGGGCGGTGGTGGGACTCACAGTGGTGGTTGTCGACCACTCTGAGCTTCTCCTGCCCGCAGCGTGTCTCTTCAGGAGGAAGAGATGCTACGTATGGAGGGGAGAGGGGAGGAGATGGCCTGGAGGAAGGAGCTGCTGTCTGTATGTTGGACCAGGCTCTCCTGCGCAAGGAAGCGAGGAGGGCTTTTTAAAGAGGATCGAGGCAATCTCAGCCATGCCCTGGGCTGCGCATGGTTGAGCATGCGGCTGGCAGGGCTTGCTATGGCAGAGAGTGGCACAAAGAAGAGCAAGCAATGCCCTGCAGCCGCGGAGAAGAAGAAATTCAAAGCCAATAAAAAAAGTGAAGATGGTGAATTTGCGAGGCAGCACTTGAAGAATACATTAATTACAAGGCCAATTTATTCACTCTCCCCCCTCTCAAATAAATGCATGCATGCATTTTTTTTTACAAATGCGACTATGGCTACCTAATATACACTGGCAATGCTAGGAAATAGCACAAGATGGCACAATTGTTGGTGCATTTTTGCTGTGCAATTATACCCCCATGCCTATCTTTTGCTAGTCCCTAGCAAAACATTTTTTGTATTACATTTAGAAATGATGTTAAGCTGAAGATCTTCTTCAGAGGCGACATAGGTGTGTTTATTTGTTAGATATTGTGAGAACCAATTGCAGAGAAGACTACCAATACTTTAAGTCTTATGTGACATAGACCATCTCTCGACTAACCAGGACTCTTGATATTTAAACCTTAAGTACAATTTCCAGGACCCAGGAGGTTTTTGCCGTACTCAAGAGCTCAACAGATTATGGCTTAGTAAAGGATCAAGACTGTCCAGATGAACATTAAGACTCAAGCCCAGGTTTTCACGAATTTTCAAGTGCAGGTTGATCCCAGTTTCAGCTCGTGTCTTTGGATTGACCCTTAAAAAAATTGACAAAAAACTCAACTCCCATTACATTTGTGGCTCAAAGAAAATAGGGTATTTGTAACTTGCCCTGAAGAACTTTTGTAGGGGGAAGACTTTACAAATATTTGCCAGATATACTGACTTATTTGCATCTTCTTTTTTTTTTTAACACGTGTCAGTATATCTCTTACAACTTTATTTGGACGAGCACACTTTTGTTTTGGTGGGAGAGTTCCTTTTTGGTGGAAAGAGTCTCTCCTAAACACAAGACTAAAGCCTGGGATAAAAAGTCTACCTACAGGCACAAGTAAGGACTCCACCATCCCTAATAAACACTAGGGTTGGATCTTATGTTCACCTGGTCATTCTTGATATGTGATGAGTCCATTTTAATGGACTAATAGAAAGCCTAAGTAATTCTCTTTTAACAATTTAGGGTTGTTAATAACTACACTAAGTTATAGAATAATTGTATGCATCATGATTTAATTCTATAACATTCTATGACTTAATGTGTAATGATTATGTCTTTTTATTTGCAGGTAATAAAACCTAGAAAGAACAAGGGTAGGGGGATAATTTCCCCAACACATCCAGCCGCAGCCGTGATTCTTTCCCCCTCCCCCGCCGGACTTTGGGGTAATCTTCTCCAACGGTGGTCGCCCAAAAACAAAAAGGGATTTGCAAATCCCTGGATTGGCGCACTGATGGAGAGAGAGGACTTAAAAGTGAAGAGGCCGCGTGCACAAGAGGAATCTCCCCCCTTACGGGGAAAAACTCCACCGCATGCACTGTGCCCATGCTCTCTCCCTCAACCACCATAGCGCCCGCACGCCACCTGCAGGCACTCCTCACTGCACCTGCCCTACCGCGCACCTTCACCCCACAGCGCCCGCACGCCACCTCTGCAGCCGCGCCCTAGCGCACCAACGTGCCCCCGCCAGAGCTTTCCATCTCCCTGCAACCGCGCACCGCTCATCTGCCATCCTGCACACCATCTGCCGGCCCGCACGACATCTCCAGCATCCCTCATCACCTACCGCTCGCACGCCGGCACGCCACCTACAGGCGCTCCCTCTACCTGCCCGCACGCAAACTGCGCATCCCAGCACCCTCTCGCCCGCGCACACCTCCACCTTCAAATCTGCAGACCGTCTCACCCGCACCAGACTTCCTCCAGCACGCCCCACCGCCAGCTGCAGCCAGACCTCCTCCAGCGTGCCTCCACGCCACCAGCAGGCGCTTCCTGCCTGCGCACCAGTGGGTGCACGTGCCCGCTCGATCAGCCGAAGCAACAGCCGCCCTCCAGCAGACCGGCTTTCTTCACCTCCAGCCACCTCCGGCCACCTCCGCCGCCGCCGCTGCCACCATCGAAAAGCCCCCGTCCTCGCCATCCTCCTAAGCCTCACAACTACCCCGCTGGTGCTCTCTCTCTCTCGCGAGGAAGAGAGAGAGGAAAGGCTCTGTTTTTGTTTGAATTAGAAATTACATTCAATGCAATTGCAGGCAATTTCATTTTTTTATTAATATTATATTCTGGCAGAATTGCATTCACGCACTCATAGTTCTTTTTAATTACATGGTATTAATATTGGCTAGTTTAAACATTGATTTTGGACTTGATTTAAGTACTAATTGTCTATAGTACACATCACATGAAAATTGCATTAATTCATCCTAAATTTATTGAGGATTTCTGTCAGGAAAAACTGCACTTACGCCCTTAACCTTTTAGGTTATTACAAACCTACTTTCCTTCACATTTTAAGTCTAATTTGAAAAGGAATTTCGCACTATCCGAAATAACATTAAATAATTAAGTATTGATTGCATCATTGCCTCCCTGTGGACACGACCCGCTCTTCTGCGAGTGGTTATTTTCATTATTTTTGATTCGTTGATTTTTCCACCACTTAAATACTATAACGCTAAGTGAAAAGTAGACACGTCAATATGTGTAGTGTGAACCAAGATTACTTAGGCTCTTGAGTAGAAGCAAACCAACGGATCCTGTACTGGTGTCTCAGGTACAAGATTACATCCTTAGTTAGGAGAGATTCCAATCTATCTTGTCAATGCTCAAGTGAATTAAGCCGAGCCTGAGCGAATCAGGCTTTTATGGCCTGGAAAGTCTTCAAAATAGTGGTTGAATATCCATAAACACTTATTGTATTTGTTTCAGCCTTCAGATCATTGCTAAACACCATTTTTCTTTTTTTACATATTTATAGATAGATGGAGACTTCATGATACCATAAAATACCCAGATCCTATGGATGCCTATCCACCCCCCCATGCCAAATGATGCTATGTCCTCATATGCATGCAGGGTAGGGTAGAAGAAGGTCCAAAGATCGAGTAACGAGAGCTGAGGTGCAGGGTATACAGCAGGGTGGTAGGGTGGGTGGATGGCGGGTGGTGAAGTGAAAAGTGAAGTGAGTGTGACAATGGCGGAGTGTTGTTGGGGTACCTCCCAACGAGCACAGAATTTAACGTCCCCAGCTAGACTCAGAATGAGGCACGACATTAGTTACCCTCCAGCAGGGCAACAGCTTCTCCAACGGGGGCAGGTTCATGAGTAAGATAGGGTTTCAAACATTGCCCATTGACAGTAAATTTATGCCCAGATTTGGGATCTTCAATCTCAACGGCCCCATTGGGAAATGGTCTCGAGACCACAAAGGGACTAGTCCATTTGGACTTCAATTTCCCAGGAAAGAATTTGAATCGGGCATTGTAGAGCCAAACTTGCTGAGATGGCTCAAATTCCTTCCGCCGAATACGGCTGTCATGAAAAGCCTTAGTGCGTTGCTTGAAAGTTAAGGCAGAATCATAAGCTTCACGACGGAGCTCTTCCAGTTCCTGGAGTTGGAGTTTCCTTTCTCGACCACACAGGTCTGGGTCGAGGTTACATTGGCAAACCGCCCAATAAGCACGGTGCTCCAACTCCATGGGCAAATGACAAGGCTTCCTGTAAATGATTCTATAAGGAGACATACCAAGGGGGGCCTTGAAGGCGGTCTGATACACCCAAAGTGCGTCAATCAGCTTGTCGGACCAATCCTTGGCGATCTGATTACGCAGTTGTGTGAATGCTCGTATGCAGTCGGGGCCCATATCGAAAGGTACGTCGGTCGATAGGAGATGAGTTAAAGGTCGATAAATCTTGGAGAAATCTTTGATGAATCTCATATAGAAACCAACGTGTCCCAGGAAGGAGTGGATTTGTTTGACAGAGCCAGGCACAGGTAAATCAGCAATTACATCAAGCTTAGCTCTGTCAACCTCGATACCCCTGTCGGAGATGATATGCCCGAGAACAATTCCCTCGTGTACCATAAAATGACTTTTTTCCCAGGAAAGCACGAGGTTTACATCAATACATCTCCTAAGGATACTGGTTAGGTTGGCAAGACAGTCATCGAAAGATGGTCCAAAGATCGAAAAGTCATCCATGAAGACCTCGAGAAAGTCACCCACCATGTCATGAAATATTGCTAGCATACATCTCTGGAAAGTTGCTGGCGCGTTACAAAGTTCGAACAGCATCCTTCTAAATGCAAAGGTGCCGAAGGGGCAGGTAAAGGTGGTTTTCTCTTGGTCTCGGGGGTCAATTGCCACCTGGTTATATCCTGAGAATCCATCCAAGAAGCAGAAAAATTTATTTCCCGCTAACCGCTCTAGGATTTGGTCAATGAAAGGTAGCGGAAGGTGATCTTTCTTAGTTGCAACATTGAGTTTCCTATAATCTACACACACTCTCCAAGATGTAGGAGTGCGTGTAGGGATGGATTCGCCCCTGTCATTGACACGGATGGTGAGTCTCTCCTTTTTGGGCACGACGTGAATCAGACTCACCTAGGGGCTATCGCTGATCGGATAGATTATACTCGCATCCAGCCACTTAATAATTTCCTTCTTAATGACCTCTCACATGTTAGGGTTGAGACATCGCTGCATCTCGCGGGAAGGTCGAGCCTCCTCCTCCGTATATATACGGTGAGTGCAGTAGGAGGGGCTAATGACAGTTAAGTCTGATAAAGACCATCCGATGGTTGCCTTGTGTTCCATAAGGACCTTCGTTAGTTTGCACTCTTGCTCCCTATTCAATTTTGAACTGATGATTACGGGAAGTGTTTCATTTGGTCCCAAGAAAACATACTTAAGTGTACTGGGCAGCTCTTTCAGCTCGGGAGTGGATGGTGAAAGATCTGGCATTTCTTGGGACGAGAGTATCCCAGGCAGATCGGAAAATAAGTTAGGAGGAAGAAGTTGGCCCTGAGATTAGCCAAGAGGAGGGGCTTCTTGGATAGATGGATCCAAAAAGGAATAGCCCCAGTGAGTAGTATATGGGCTCAAGGTCCCAGTGTGGAGTTGCAACTCCGCTTGATTTGGCGGGAAAGAAAGGGCAATCCGGTCTTCAAGCATGTGGACCGGCGGTGAGTAGCCCGGATATGACTCAGACCACGAGGTATGGGAAGCAGAGAAAACCTCGACAAAAGTCTGGTCAGGAGAGGGTACGGGAATAGGGAGGGATGGGGGAACGTCACAATATGTGTCGATCAGGAAATCGTTAGTGTTTAAAGGCAATCCGCAGCAGTCAGAATAGGTCCCAATTAGTTCGATACATGCTCTGATAGCCATGTCCTCGCCAGACGTGTCATCCTCGATGCAATCGCAATCAAAGTTCTTGGCTACCTTGAAGATGTTAAGCTTGAGCTTCTCAGATCCAACGACAATCTCAATACAGCTCGACTCGCAGTCAATATGGGCGTAGGCTGTGGCCAAGAAAGGTCGACCAAGGATGATCGGACAATCAGAAAGTGAGCTAGGAACTTCCATATCTAAAACAAGAAAGTCAACAGGAAAACAGAGACTATTGACCCTAACCACCACGTCTTCCACCACACCCTTTGGAATTTTGATAGAACTATCTACCAACTGTAACGTGACAAGGGTGGTTTCAGATTTCCCAAGGAAAATTTTTCGAGCATGATGGTTGGTATAAGATTGATGGAAGATCCTAGATCAAGCAGGCCACGGTTAAAATTACAGCCTTGGATGCTACAGGAAATAAGCGGTGTGCCCGAATCTTTCTGCTTCGGTGGTAGATTTGACAGTATAGCACAACTCGCATGAGGTGAGAGAACCACCGGATTCTTAGTTTTCTTTGACTGTTGCCTGGGTGTTGTGTAGTCTTTGAAAAATCAGGCGACAGTAGGTATGTGGTCGATAGCCTCTAGCAGGGGTACCTTGATTTCAACATCCCTGAATAAATTACACAGGTTATCAAAGGCCTGCGTATCCTTCTTCTTGCCTTTTGTCTCCCTCAGTAGAACCTCAGGGAATGGGACTGATTCTGGCACCAATTTGGGCATATCGTCCTCTCGTGAATGCGGTGCGCATCCCGAATGAGAGAGCGATGAAGAAGATGGGCCAGGATCAGGTCGAGCCAGATCGACGGCCTGCTTACAGCTCCTCGTAGTGATCGCATTGGATGATGCGGGTCCAGTGGGATCATAAGGCGGAGGAGAGTTCGCAATAGGGACATAAGAGTGAGGTGCTGCAGCAGGACTAGCCTGAAATCCCGGTGGAATGCTCGGAGCCTATAGAATCTAATGAACCTACCCCTGAGAAGGTCGTACCTGTGGTTAAGGACCACGGGCTATGAAATTTCATGGGTTGGGAACAGGTTGGGCTAGAAGAGTGCCCTGAGATCGAGTCACCATGTGAAGTTGACTGATCTCAGCATTCTGCTACACCAATTGGTGCTGAAGAGAGGTCATGTTCTCTTCATGGCCCTTTGACATTTCCGTCATCATTCGCATCAATTTATCAAGAGGACTTGATGCATATTCTGTTTGCAGTACGCAAGGACCCGATGGCAGATTTGCCATAGGATTAGACTGGGCCCTTGGGATGACGGGTGCGGACGGTCGCATTGGTCCACCCACGGGGTTTTGGCACTACGGGTTGCTGGACCATGCGAAGTTCAGATGATTTTGCCACCCTAGGTTATAAGTGGCAGAGAAAGAGTTGTTCCCCAAGGTGCAAGCATCTTCTATGCCAGAAGACGCATCCACATGTAAATAGGCTTCCGAGCACACGGAGGCTTGGTCCTCCATGTCAAAATACTGGCTTGCATATGCCAGATCCACATGACTTACCGAATCACTCGACGCGGCACTCGGTAAGGAAGGTCTTCGGGGTTTCTAGGGATAAGCCTAGTGTTGGAAGAATTGGGATTGTGACGAAGTGATGAGGTGGGGGTGTTTGCCATAGAACGGGCGAGATTGGCTAGAAGCTCGTCCAGCTTCTTGTGCATGACGGAGACTTCATCCAATTTCTGTGCGACAAGGCTGAGATCTATGGATGAATGGGAGGGTCTCGTGTCAACTTCGTGGACATTACGGGGCAGGCTGGTACGATTAAAGGTGACAATGGAGGCATTGTTCATTGAGTTTTCACTCATATTTTCCAATATTTCGAATGCTCCATTCTCGTCTTTATTCATGAAATTCCCTCTGTAGGATGCATCTGCAATTTGCTTCAAAATCTCATTTAGCTCATAATAGAAAATCTGGCTATATGCCACTTATGCAGACTGTGATGCGGACACTTCCTAAGGAGGTCATTATATCTCTCCCATGCCTCATGAAACTATTCGCCGTTTTGTTGCGTAAAGGAAGTGATAGCACGGCGAAGTGCATTGGTTCGCCCCATTGGGAAGAACTTCTTGAGAAACGCTGTTCGCATCTCTTCCCAAGAGTGGATGGTTCTCCCAAGGGTGCGTAACCACTGCGACGCTTTATCTCACAATGAAAACGGGAACATTTTTATGAGGACTATTGGTAACCCGATATTTCTCGATTTAACAGTTTCAGCCAATCGGGTTAGGTCTTCCAAATGGAGAAAAGGATCTTCACTTGCAAGACCATGGAAGCGAAAATTTATCAGGCCAATTACATTAGGTTTCAATTCAAAGTCATCCCCACCCATGGGGACCCGAATTTGTCCTATGGTCTCTATAGCAGCAGGATTCTGATAGGAGCTAAGAGACCTAGGCTCCTCCCGTTCAGGAGGGTTCTACATTTCCTCCAATGTTTCCTTAATGGCTTCAATTTGTTCATTATACATTTCCATTTGGGTTTGGAGGCGGGTTATGGGAACCAAGGCTCCACCACCTGGTGGGTTTTGAGGGTGGTTTCCTCCCTTGGGATTTGGGGGTGGGCGTGCAGCCATGTTTGTGGAGGAGGAGGATGATTAGGCTTCTTTTCTAAAATTATCAAACAGTTCACACAGTTCAGGGTTTTGTGGCCTCCTCCCAAACATGCACTACCGCAAGAAGAATTGGGGAGATAAGAAGGGAACAAGAGATGAGAGAAATGACGCCGCAAAGGTACACTTGATTACAAACCAAGACAATCAAAGCCCTAACCTCTATAGTGTGCCCTTAGACCTAAAGATCTAAGTTACCTACTATCACGACCTACGAAACCGAATGCGAGCACCGCGGAACCACCAGGCCAAATTGAAAGGCCATTTGCCCCAATCTTACACACCCGATAGCACGCGGGAACCCTCACCAGCACATAGGCGCTACAAGCAGGTAGTTAGACCTCCAATCCTTAATAAGGGTCAAGTTGCTACCAGTTTTAGTTAAAGGCTTAGGATCAAGTGCTTCTGGAATGTGAAGGGCATTATTTACAGGTAATGCCCAAGTGGTTGATTTTATAAAGTGTGTAAACCAAGCATGCAACGGGGAAATCTCCCCGAATTGAAGTTTTAATTGGTGAATGATTTTTAGAATTTCAACCCTAAATAGTATGGATTTTAGGATTTTGTTAAATTACCAATTCAACCAATCTCTGGGTTTTGAGAGAATACAAGTTTTTTCTAAGCCCAACAAACCCTTCTTCAATGTCAGTTGGTTAATGCATGCTAAAATGTGATGGGCTTCCCTAGATGGAGATTTCTATGTGTGGATGCATGAGTCAATTTTAGATTAGTGTGAAAGGGAGTCAAAGCACTTCAATTCAAGTGCTCCCAATCACCAAAATGATTTTCCACACACAAGGCTCAACCAAAAGATAAAGAAAATCAAATTGTTGGGGTTGAAGTATTCGGGATCAAATCTTAAGCACATGAAAGGTCGTGGTGGGGTTGGAATCAACTCAATTTCAAGTCTCCCCACCAAAAATGTGATCCCGAATTGCAGATAAATAAGGCAAGGAGGGATGGCAATCAATCTATTTATTTTTGCCTCAAAGAATACTTCACACGGCGAAAGATTCAAGAATCAAGATTCTTGGATCTTCGCTATGCGAAGTTTGGCAGGAAATCCCAGGGCGGTGGGAGTGATGGCAAATAATCAAACAAGTGATTTTTAAACCACTTGCCCCAAGAGATCCCAAGAAGTGTTTTTTTAGTTTCTTTTTTTATCAAGGTGACAAGTTGACCTAAGCTACTAAGAAAGAGAGACCTACCTGTTCAGCAACATGGGCGAAGCTCCAGTGCGGTGCTGGCGACTTCACGCTCTCGTTCCCGCCTTGGATCTGCCCACGTCTCCAACTTCGTTTGCCTGCCTTCTCCTTGCAACTGGTTCACCTGCACACCAACAAACAGAAACACCCGTGAAGAGAAGGATGTGAGAAGAGAAAAATTAAAGGAATGGAGTAGAAACTTACCTGAATGCGTACTTCCCCGGCAACGGCGCCAGAAAAAGTGTGGTCGGGCTTGGATAGGTTGTGTTAATATGGTGATTTAATCGTTAAAATGAGTATAGTGGTTAACCTAAATCGAGCCTAACCATCTTTTTACAAAAATTTTTTAACCTAGCCTACTTGATTTTATCTTGGTCACTTTTAGGCCCAGGGTCAAACTTAGGGAAGCGGGATTAAAGGTGAATAAGTTTCTACGCTTTTCCTACAATGAATCTCTTCTGTTCGTTTATTATGTTTTTGGTGTTTTTTCTCTATTTAAGATTTTTTTCTGATAATTTTTTATCCTTGAGGTACAACCTCAAAATCAGGTTCTTAGCTTTGAGCCAAATTAGGGCTCCAAAATTGGTCTTGCTATTGGCAAGACCGAGTACCTGCAAGTCAAGGATTATCTTTTCTCTTTTATATATATTTTTTTCATCTTTTTAATAGCAGGAAAGAGAAATAGAAATAAGATAAATATAGTATATATATATAGATATATATATATATTATATATATGTATAGGGGTGGGGGTGGAGGTGGAAATGGCATGTAGCACGGTGTTGAGTTGATCATCGTCTAGGAAGACTCAACCAATAGGACGAAGTGCTGCGTGGAGTGTAGGATGGATGGGTGGAAGGTGTGTGCGGAGACGCTTTCTGTACGTGGATATCGGGGAATATCAGCAACTGGTGCAGATATTCCCGCGATATAACAAGGGGTAGGTGATACGAAGGTAAGTATATATTTATATGTATATATATAGATAGGTTTATAATTATATAGGTGTATATGTAGTTATCTATATATATATATATATATATATATATATATATATATATATATATGTAGATTTGTAAATATATATATAGATAGATGTATGTATATATATATATATTTATAATTAGATGTATAGGTATGTATATATAACTATATAGATATAGATATATATATGTAAATATATAGATAGTAATATATGTACATAGATATATATATATATGTATATATGTATATAGATATATTAGTATAAGTATCTATGTATATAGATATATGTAGATAGATATATATATAGGTATTTATATCTATAGATATATCTGTATATATGTATGTATATTTGTATATCTATAGATATATCTGTATATATGTATGTATATTTGTATATATATAGATATATTAGTATAAGTATCTATGTATATAGATATATGTAGATAGATATATATATATAGGTATTTATATCTATAGATATATCTGTATATATGTATGTATATTTGTATATATATATATATACATACATATATATATATATATACATATATATATATATACATATATAGGTATTTATATCTATAGATATATCTGTATATATGTATGTATATATATATATGTATGTATATATATATATGTATGTATGTATAAATATATGTGTATATATATGTATATATACTTATACTTAGTTGTATAGGTAATAATATATGTATAGATATATGTATATATATATATACGTATATAAATATATATATAAATATATATATATATGTATATATATAAGTATATAGTCGTGTACAAGTGAGTGAGTGTGTGTACAAGAGTGTGTGTGTGTGTGTGTCTGCAGGAGGGAGTGAGAGAGTGGTTGTGAGAGAGGGAGAGAGAGAGAGCATCTACTAGAGGAAGAGGGCACGGGCATTTAAGCCGTCTGGAGGCTGTGCCCATCGTCTGATGGCCCACGCGCAGGCGCAAGCACGCACAAGCATAGGCGCACGAAGCTGCGCACACGCGCTGGAGGGAGCGGGCGCGAGGGCGCAGCGCAGCACACTGCGTGGCGTAGTGCACCACGCTGCGCGCCAATAAGTGAGACATGGAGAGAGAGCGCACGGTGCTGGAGCGGACGCGGAGAGAGACGTGGGCGTGGGCTGGAGGTGGTTGCGACGTGGAGAGAGAGCGCACGGTGACCGGATAAGTGAGAAACTTTTTGGTCACTGTACTGTAGCTATAGTGTCACGCTCTCTAGCGTGAATAGTAGCTACAGTGCGCGCTCAGCTCGGGCGACCGACTACAGCCGATTCTACGTGCGTAGGTGCTGCGGAGTGAGCCTACGTGGGTAGAAGGTAATGGTACCGGCTGCTGGGGTGCGCGCGGAGGCTTGCGCGCTGCATGGGGCTACCAGTGCCTTGCTGCTGCTGCAGTTGAGCTTCAAAGCTCGACTCTGTGGCAATGGCAGAAGAACGTTGAGCGGGTGAAACAGCGAAGTGAACCACCACACCCAGCGACTCTTGGGTGAGCTGGGCGGTGGTAGAACTCACAGTGGTGGTTGTCGACCATTGTGAGCTACTCCTGTCCGCAGCGTGTCTCTTCAGGAGGAACAGATGCTGCGTATGGAGGGGAGAGGAATGAAGATGGCCTGAAGGAAGGAGCTGCTGTCTGTATGTTGGACCAGGCTCTCCTGTGCAAGGAAGCGAAGAGGGCTTTTTAAAGAGGATGGAGGCAAGCTCAGCCATGCCCTGGGCTGCGCATGGCTGAGCATGCAACTGGCAGGGCATGCTATGGTAGAGAGTGGCTCAAAGAAGAGCAAGCCATGCCTTGCAGCTGCGGAGAAGAAGAAATTCAAAGCCAAAAATGAAGATGGTGAATTTGCGAGGCAGCACTTGAAGAATACATTAATTACAAGGCCAATTTATTCACTCTCCTCCCCTCTCAAATAAATGCATGCATGCGTTTATTTTTACAAATGCAACTATGGCTACCTAATATACACTGGCAATGCTAGGAAATAGCACAAGATGGCAAAATTGTTGGTGCATTTTTGCTGTGCAATCAACGCCCCTCCTCTTTTTAAACTTCTCGTAAATTCTATTTCTTCCCTCGAGATTGTCTCCAACAATCTCACCGAATTGTTGTGAGGTTGCGAGATGCCCGACTGAACTGCAGGGAGATAAAAGGTGGCAAGAAGGCAGTCGCGCATTTTGTAGGAAAAAGAAAACAAAAGAAAAATAAATTGGGTTATTTATAAAAACAATCGAAAATAATACATGAGGTGCATGCATGCCCCTATATGCAAACATTAATTTATTTACATATCAAAGTATGCTTTGTATATGTATACGCTACCATAATAATTAGGCATTTATGTATTAATTAGCCAACAAATGTGCTCTCATCAAATGCTCCCAAGCCTAAATTTTACTAGTCCCTGGCAAAAGTGAAAAACAATGGAAGTAACCAAGAGATCTCTCCTTTCCTTATTCAAAAATTTAAAGATCTAGACAAATGTGCAGTGATAGTAGCCTAGGTAACAGATCCAAGTGAAAAGCCAACTTACATTTGCAGTTCATACTTAACCTTTGGTAAAACCTTTATTAGGATAGGCAACTTCTTCCTTCAGGGATAAAGTAGAAAATAATCTGTAATTTGACCCTGACTTTTTGGCTTAGGTAGGAGAAACTGAGTTGAATGGATTAATATTTGGTGGCTCACACTCATCTGGTGCTACCTATAGTTTAATACTATAGACTTTAGATCTCTAGACTATTAAACAAGTCAACCCAAAGATAGAGGCTAAAAACCGTGCTCTCTTTGTGTTCCCTTGTGCTTACTCACTCTCTCTTTTCTTTTTCACTTTCTTCCTTCTTTCTTTTCTGAGATCACATATCTTACCAGATTTTTGTAAATGTACTCATTATTTGGTGACCTCACATGGCATTCACACGTTAATAAAAGTCCTAATAACTCTACAAGTTAGAAGTCCTCAGCCAATATTCCGGCGATCAGAAATATTAAAAAGTAGGTATGGGTCATATTTGGTGGATCACAATGAGTGTTTTTATTGTTGCCTCAAAAACGTTAACAGAAAATGACATGAAGATAAAATTCCAAACTTGGACTCTTTTTTTCTTTTTCTTCTTTTTTTTTCTTCTCCTTCTTCTATTTTTTCCTTTTTTTTCTTTTTTTTATAAAAATTAACATAACAAGACACAGACTTTTATTCATGAGGCATTATTAAGGATGATGATGGTCAAGAGGATATTATATGGCTTATTTGATGGAAGTGCCTACTTTCGACATCGGGAAAGGATGGATAGGACAAGCATATTCTGACCTTTGACACTATTACCCTCCTTCAGCCGAGGACTCTATGAAGGACGGTCATAACCATCCACCATAGTCATAGTTTTATCAAGACTCGATCTCTGTGTATCTACCTTATTTGGTGACTCTCAGGAATTCACACAATGTACACATACAGGAACAGAGAGCGAAAACTATCCCTAAATATGAGGTATCCTCACCTAATTGTCCAGAACTTAAGAGTCCCTGCACTAGACTTAGCGCACCAATAATCTCTCTACTTTCTTCTCACAAATATGAGGTGGATCTAATAGAAGATAGTATGCCTGACTCCCTTTTAATTGTCCAAAGGTCTAGCAGACTAAAAATGCTTATTGATTTTGTACAAAGATCCATTACCCAGTCTACGTGCAAGTGAATGTAACTGTACTGGATTCTAAACTTAAGAAATAATTCAAGAAGAAAATCTTCAATGACACTTGATAAATTTTCTTCTAAGGACTAACCAATTCAGCTCAAGAAAATAAAAGATTTTTTTTTGGCTAATACACTATCCTAAATGTATGCAAATATTTATAAATACTATAAACATCCTCAGGTTATACCCCCCTCCATGCCTAAGATTGACAATGTCATTGGAAAAATAAAAACATAGAAGAATATCACCTGAGGAGGAGAGTGGGAGGAGCTAAGGCTCCTCAAGCCGAAGTGCGTCAAAAACTTGGCCATCTGAAATAGTAACATAAGGTTTAAGTCGTTGGCCATTTACCTTAAAGCTCACACCAAAAGTAGGGTTTTGAATTTCTATAGCTCCATGAGGGAAGGCATTGATAACAACGTACAACCCATCCCAATGGGACTTGAGCTTTCTTGGAAATAATTTAAGTTTGGAATTGAAAAGCCAGACCCACTAGATGGGCTCAAAGGTCTTTCTAATAATGTGCTTATCATGGAAGACCTTTGTACATTGCTTGTATGCTTGAGAAGTTTCATAGGCTTCATTACGAAGTTCCTCAAGCTCACTTAACTCTAGCATACGTGCCTTTCCCACTTTATTCATATTCAAGTTAACATTTTTAATAGCCCAATAGGCTTTGTGTTGGATTTCAACAAGAAGATGGCATGCCTTTCCATAGACAAGAAGGAAAGGAGACATGCCCAAGGGAGTCTTATACGCGGTTCTGTAGGCCCAAAGAGCATCATTTAGTTTTTTAGACCAATCCCTACGGTCGGGCCTAACAGTTTTTTCTAAAATTCGTTTAATCTCCCTATTAGACACTTCAACTTGTCCACTCGTTTGGGGATGGTAAGGTGTGGCTATCATGTGGTTGACTCCCAAATTTTGGAGTAGTCTTATGAAGTGTACGTTCTTGAAGTGAGGTCCTCCATCACTTATGATCGTCCTTGGGCACCCGTATCGAGAAATGATATTAGCCTTAATAAAATCCAAGACCACAGAATGGTCATTAGTTCACGTGGGTATGGCTTCTATCCATTTCAATACATAATCCACAGCCGCAAGGATGTACTCATATCCGAAGGACACAGGAAAGGGACCCATGAAGCCAATGCCCCAGATATCAAAGATCTCAATGGGGAGAATAGGTTGTTGGGGCATCTCATCCCTTCTTTCGATGGTTCCCGTCTGCTAGCAACGTAGACATGCACCCACATATGTATGTGCATCTCGGAATAATGTGGACCACCAAAAGCCAGACTGAAGAACCTTACGGGCAGTCTTTTTTCCACTAAAATGCCCTCCACAATGGAGGTCATGGCAGAAACTCAAAATGCTCCTTTGTTCTTCATCAGGGAAACAATGGCGGAAAAGCTGGTCAGGGCCTATTTTTAATAGCTCAGGTTCTTCCTAGTGATAAAATTTGGTGCCAGCAAGAAACCTGTCTCTCTTCTGCTTGTCCCAAGTACTAGGGGTAATGCCCGTGACCAGATAGTTCACTATGTCAGCGAACCAAGGAGTTTTAGTCTCCACTACCAACAGAGACTCATCAGGGAAAGTCTCTTGGATACCGCCAGTAGGGGTCGATGCCTCAAAGGGGAACATAGACAGATGATCTGCTACCGCATTCTCAACTCCTTTCTTATCTTTAATTTCAAGGTCAAACTCCTGCAATAGCAGAATCTAACGAATTAAGCGAGGTTTGGTGTCCTTTTTAGCAAGAAGATGCTTTAAGGTGTAATGATCAGTGAACACCACAACCTTGGATACCAAAAGATAAGATCGAAACTTTTCCAAAGCAAATACTACAGCAAGAAGCTCCTTTTCAATGGCTGTGTAGTTTTGCTAAGGACCTGTAAGGGTCTTGCTGGCATAATGTAGCACATGAGGTTTGCCATCAACCCTTTGACCTAAGATCGCTCCCACTGCGAAATCAGAAGCATCACACATTAGCTCAAATGAGAGGGTCCAATCTGATGCTTGGAGAATCGGTGCAGTAATAAGGGCTTTCTTCAAGACTTGGAAAGCCTTGCCACATCTATCATTAAAATCGAATGAGACATCCTTCGCTAACAGGTTGCAAAGTGGTTTAGAGATTTTACTGAAATCTCTAATGAAGCGCCTATAGAACCTAGCATGGCCAAGGAAAGATCTAACCTAACGAACATTAGTGGGAAATGGAAGCTTATAGATGGAATCAATTTTTGCGGTGTCCACCTCTAATCCTCTCTCATAAACTACATGCCCTAACACAATGCCCTGCTGGACCATAAAGTGGCTTTTCTCCCAACTAAGCACCAGCTTTCCCTCTTCTCAATGGGTTAAGACTTTATCAAGGTGTGAAAGGCATAGGTCAAACGATGAGCCGTAAATGGAGAAGTCATCCATGAAAATCTCAACAAACTCATGGATTATATCAAAAAAGATAGCCACCATACATTGTTGGAAAGTGGTAGGAGCATTACATAACCCAAATGGCATTCGGTGGAATACAAATGTACCATATAGACTCGTGAAGGTAGTACGCTCCTAATCATCAGGAAAGACCGCTCTCAGATTATACCCAAAGTACCCATCAAGGAAACAGAAGTACTTGTTCCCTGCCAGTCATTCCAAAATCTGATCGATAAATGGTAAGTCCATCTTCGATGGAAATTTCTTTGACCTTGGAATATGGGTCACCTAAGATAAGCCCAACCCCCCTATAGATGGGAGTTGCTGAATTATGAACTTTACTACCCTACCCTATGTGCCAGGGTAATCTATTATTGACAACCTCTTCCCAACTTGTTTCACTCTAAATAATAGAATACTCTTCGAAATTCATATGAACCTATCTGAAACAAGAGAAAGAAACATCCACTTCTTTCTTTCATAGATATTTATGATATGCTCCCTATGGAGTTGTAACTGGATTCATGAATTATGGTCAACAAACAATACAAACTGCAAGATATATTGGTTAAGGTTTCATGATGACCTTATCCCATGGGGTCGACGTGTTTAAACAGCAATAATCAATGCAGACCCTCCAACTAGTTGAGGGTCTAGTGGTTACCAACTCTTCTTGGTCGTTCTCTTCCACAGTGATTCCTGCCTTTTTAGGCACCAATGAATAGGACTGACCCATTGACTATCTAAAATGGGATAGATAATCCCTGCATGCATCCATTTTAGAATCTCCTTTTTAACAACCTCCCACATATTGGGGTTGATCCTTCTCTTCATGTCTCAGAAGGGTTTCACGAACTTGTCCGTGTATATATGATGCATGTAAAGGGAGGGGTCAACACCCTTAATATCAGCAACTGACCAGGCAATTGCTTCCTTATGCCTTTGTAAACACTCAAGCAGAGCTCTCTTTTACGATTCAAATAATGCAGATGAGATAATAATAGGAAGCGTGTCATTAGGGCCAAGAAAAGCATACTTCAATGTGCTCGGGAGGGGTTTCAGCTCCAACTCAAGAGCCTTTTAGATTGAGGGTTTAAGTTGAGATGTCCCCGCCTCAGGTGGTGGATCTACCTTCATAATCTAGGGTGGGGATAGAGACTCTGTGTGTATCCCCAACAACTCTTCTAATTAGGATATTTCCCCTTCAGTTTCTTTAATAATTGGAGGATGGTCCTTAGATATGACCCTTTGAAGGGGATATCTACAAAAGAGTGCTGGAGTAGTCTCCTCAATTATTTCATCACCAATCTCAATCTGAGAACAATCTTCAAATCCGAATTGCTTGTAAGTATCAAAAACATTCAACCAGATCTTCTTGTTCCCAAAGCCCATTTTAACTACCCCTGATCTACAATTGATAGAGGCGTTGGCTATGACCAGGAAGGGGCATCCCAGAATAATGGATGGCTTAGTGAGCTTATTTGATGGGTCAGTATCTAGCACAAGAAAGTCAAAAGGGAAGAAGAAGTCCTCCACTCTCACCAGGACATCTTCCAGTAATCCCCGTGGTGTCTTAAGAGATCTGTCTATGACTTAGAGGATGACTAGACCAGGCTTTAACTCACCTCCTCCCAAAAGATCATAGACAGAGCTTGGTAAAATGTTCACCCCGCACCCAAATCGAGTAGAGCCTCGTCAATGTGTTGGTTACCTATAACCACTGAAATACACAGGGCCCCTGGGTCTTTCATTTTAGGGGGTGTTCCATGTTGGAGAACCGAGCTAACATGGTCAAGCAAGATGACCATAGCTTGGACCTGTCTCCTAGATCGGTGCTTCTGAGTGCACAGGTCCTTTAGAAACTTGGGATAGGAAGGGATCTATTTGATAGCTTCCAACAAAGGCAAGTTGATATGGACTTGCTTAAAATTGTCCATAATTTCATCCATCATATCCTTGGCTCCAGACGAGCCAACAGAAGATTCCCCAAGAGCAGATAGACACTCTGGATAGGGCACCCTCAGCTTCTGGGTAGAGGGGTCATCATGGCGGGAAAGGGGTGGTGGAATCACGACATCCTCAGGGTGGGTGATTTCAAGTGAGGGAGAGTAGTGTGGCTCCTCCTCATTGGAGATGGAAGTCAGGTCGAGTATAAGAGGGGAATCCTGAGACGTGATCGTAGGAGTGTTATCAAGCTTGTCGATTTTCTTTCCACTCCTCAGCACGATTACATCTTGGGCATGCTCCCTAAATATGACCCCCTTGCCCTTTGCGTTCTCCTCAAAATAGCTAAGCAACTTCCCTGGATCACACTGCCTAACTGCCTCAGTAAGATGGCCAATTTGGGATGCATATCAATAATCATCTTATTCTGAGATTGGATGACCATATTCTGATGCTCTTGCATCGGTTTCATCATGGCTTTAAGTTCTCCATCTCATAAGGCTTATGCTGAGGAGGGTTTTCATAGGATGGTTGGTATATGGGTTGGGGAGGTAGGGGTCTTGTATTCCCTGAGTTAGAAGCACCACCTTGCTTCCATGAGAAGTTTGGATGGTTCCGCCAACCCGGATTATAGGTATTAGAATACGGGTTATTACGAGGAGGTGGGCGGAAACCTTAGGTCGCATTCAGGTCGGCCTAAATCAACTCAAGGAATTGACTTGCCTGGTGGCACTCCATAGTGGTGTGCATTGTGCTTTGGCAAATGGAGCATTCACTTGAAGCCTGAAAGATAGAGGCTGCTTGTAGGTTCATGCCGGGGTTTGCTAAAAGCCTATCAAAGTTTTTGTTCAACAATTGAATCTGATAAGCCAAATCTTGAGTACCCCCGGCTTCATGGGCCTCTATCTTCCTATGCAAAATTGATGGTTTTCTTTCTTGATAGGCAGAGGACATATGTATGGAATTGTCACTTAATGTTTCAAATAATGCCCAAGCTTCATCCTCAGTTTTGGTCATGAAGGTTCCTACGTAGGCTGCATTGATGGTTTGCCTGTGCCTTTCAGATAATCCGTTATAGAACTTTCAACCAACTTCCATCTTGGCACCTAATGGTGAGGGCATAACCTAAGAAGGTCATTAAAGTGCTTCCAAGTCTCATGAAATTGCTTCCCTTCCTATTGAGTAAAACCCATAATCTCCCTTCTGTAATGGTTGGTCTTACTCATACGAAAATACTTTTTCAAGAATTCTCCCTTAAGGGTGGCCTAATCATTTACCCTTGCATTGAGGGTATGATACTAGTGCTTAGCCTTATCCTTTAGGGAGAATGGCAATAGAGTCGTCATCAAGGCTTCATCAGTAAAGCCTTGGAGCTTCACCGTGGAATTGACCTTGGTGAATTTCTCAAGATGCCTGTAGGGATCCTCCCTAGCAGTACCATAAAAAGATGGGAGCAAAGATATGGTGCTGCTCTTGATTTCATATGGGTTATCCACTCCATGTCTTCGAATAGGTAGGGCTTGGTGGGTTGTAGAGAGGAAATAGTCTCTCAAGGTTCTCTGATTTTCACCAACCCTAATCTCTTCTTCAGGTCTTTCTTTAGCCATTTTTCTTCTCTCTTGGTTATCTTTCCTTATAATTCTCTCAGGCTCAGGGTTGAAGAGAAGACTACTTCTAAGAGAGTGCCTACCAAGCATACTCCAAGCAAACACAAGGCAAGAGGTCTTTTGTTAATTTAAAGTTCTTTAAGGCCTCTTCTAACTTTTCAGCTTGGCCAAATATAGTCAAGGCAGTTTTCCTCCATTCCCACGTAAGTTGTATAAGAGAAATGAGGCACTTGAAATTTCTGGTCAATGACTGTTAAGAAGGTTGAGGTTACTTTTAGCCCTTTTTGGGTGACCAATCAAGTTGTCAAACAATTATGCACCCTAAATTAACCTTCGAATGCCCTAGAGACATACACTTTACTGCAATGATATTCTCAGATGCTCAAGTAAAAAGGTGCTCCAAAGTTGGAACCAAGGGATGCAAGTAGGGTGAACCCTTCCTTTGAGGCAATGCATTAGTGGTGCCTCTTAACTACCCTTGAATTCCTTTAAGGGATGTTGATACACGTCGGTTCGACCGGTTTCAGTGTTATGTCGTTGTAGTAAAGCCGGTCGTTACCAACGTTTCATATAAAATTTTTTTACTCGGAAAAATAAAAGAGTTCCCGAGGTCGAACTCAGGGAGCAAGTTGTATTCTAGAGATATACAAGTTCTATTACAAAAATAAAGAGAGAGAGAGAGATGAAAATTTGGCTTCTTCTTCTTTCTTCCTCTTTGTCTTTGGTTCTTCCTGTTCTTTGTTCTTCTTCTTCTTCTGCTTTCTTCAGATCTTCCCCTCGTGCTCTTCTTCTTCTGTTCTTCCTTGTTTCCTTTCTTTCTTTTTCGTCAGATCGTCTTCTTCTTTTCTTGCTTCTTGCTTCTCTTCATACCTTCTTCTTCTTTGTCTTCACCTGCCTTGACCTCTCTTTTTCTTCTTTTGCTATGGCCGCTGCTCTTCCTTCTTCTTCAGCGGGTCTTCTTCTTCTTTGGCTGCTGACCTTCCGTCGTCTGCCCCGGTGCTGAGACGACTTAACAATGCCTTCGCTACAGTGCAGCAGCTCCTTCTTCTTCAGCGGGTCTGCTTCTTCTTCTTTGGCCTGCACACTTCAGAGTTTATTCGTCAAGGCAAAAACCTACTCTACCCCCCTCCCCCGCGTATCTCTCTCTCTGAAATCACTCTTCGGAAGCTCTCCCAGAGCGCTACCGGGTAATCGGGTTCGGGTCAGGCCCGGGTCCAGGCCCACCGGCGTGCGTGGTGGGCGAGGAGTGCAGGTCAGTCTAATCGGGTCGGGCCAGGTCCGCGGAGCGTGGTCACGGACGAGGCCGAGTCGGGTCGGGTCGGGTGAGAGGGACCTCACCCCGTGGTAACTGAGGCAAACAGCATAAGGCAGTTTTTGCCTTTATGCATCCGCGCGCCTTTGAGAGATTCCGAGGTGGGACTAAATGTCCCACCCCAATTCTCTCACGCCTGCAGCAGGGATGGTGCTCCCAATTGCATCGGCTGTTGAGGCGCACAGCTCCAATTGAGGGCCAGGGTGTGTGCGCGAGACTCTTTCGCGCTGGCCGTGGCTTTTCAACCTGGGATATCTCGGCTTGGAGCAACCTCGAGCAGGCTTCGAGCTTCCTCGCCAATGGCGGTCAAGGCCTGGAACCTGAAACCAATAGCACGGCCTCTCGGCCAGATCAGACAGGCGGGGGACCTTCGCCGTGGCACGGCGAAGGTGGTCAGGGGGTCTGCAGGGGGCGAGATGGGGCTGTCTGGTCGTCCTAGGTCAAACTGTGAGCGAGGGAGTGGGTGTGTTCGGTGGGTCTGCAGAGGGTGTTTGGTGGGAAGTGGAGGGGCGGAAGAGGATCAGGGTGAGGAGGCGGAGGTTCTGCGGTAGTTGGCGAGCCGTGTGGGTCGCTGAGGTGATGGGAGCGGCTCGCCGGAGGGTGGTCGGAGGCGGAGAGGATGAGGGTGAACAGGGTCGGTAGAGGGCTTAATTGACTAAATCGAAAGCGGGGAAAGAAAGAGGAGGAGAAGGGGAGTAAGTCTAACTTAACTGCAGGGACGAAGGGGGAGGAATAGGGCGACAGTCGTATCGACTGTCGCCGGAGAAGACGGTGCCCAGTGGGGGAAGGACGGCGGTGACGACGGGGCAGAGGCAGCGCGCGCCGGTATTGCGCGACGCGGAAAGAGCAGGGGAAGAAATCTCTGCTGCTGGTATTGCGGCAGAGCGAAGAGGAGGAGGAGGAAGAACCGCCGGAGCTGGTGGGCGTCTGCCGGAGTGAGAAGAGAGGAAAATTGGGGGTTTTCTCCGTCAGATCCAGGCTGCCTTCGTCGGTGGAGCGGCGGGGGGTATTTATAGGGTTGAAGCAGGGAGGAAGGCGGAGGGAGACGACGTGTCTCCCTCGCCGGAGAATGGACGGAATACGAACCCATACCGTCCGTGCGTTCGCACGGCCGGTATGGGGGGCTACAATGACCATGGGGGTGCTCCTGCGACGGCTGACGACGCAGGGCACCCCTGGTACACTTGCCAGGTCCTCCACCTCACCCTGCGCGGCGCCATGCTCCGCGCAAGGTCGCCGGAGCATGGCGCTGGCAGGGTTTTGCAGGAGGGACCTGTTTGCAAAGAACGAAGGAGAGTTAGGGGCCTAAATGCGAGGGTTCAAAAGTTGAGGGCCAAAGAGTAAATATATGAGGACCAAAGTGTAAAGTCGGTCAAGGAGGTTTCTTCTTAGGCTCAAGTTTTTATACATGACTAATTAGAACCTAAGGAATCTGATGGTAAATTTCATTTTCATATTAAACCTTGTTTGACCGGTCAATTTGCGTAAAGACCCAAATTAAGTTATTAATTGGGCATGGTTCTCAATGTAGGTCAAAATGGGTTCTAAAGGCCAAATTGAAGGTTCTAAACCCTAGAGATTATTTTTCTATGAATTTTAGAGGGTTTATTCTATTTTTACTTTGCCTCGAACCTTGTGAATTGAAGTGGGTTGTTTTAGGGTTACAGATTATCATTTGGTTCCTTGGAAGTGTTGTAGCCCTTGCTAGATCATCTCATCCCACTTTTATTCTTATTAAGCTGTTTTGACCTATGTTTGGGCCCTGAATTACCCTGTATGCAGATTATACTGGTAAAATTGCACTTTTACCCCTTATGACTGGTTTTCTTCTCAAACTCAGAATTCTCTGAGTTAAGCCTTTCCTTGAGATATGTAGGAGCTTTTATCCTTTGTATTGGGTCAAAATGAGCTAGTTATGGCTCATGATGAGGTTCTCATCATACCCCCATGCCTAGCTTTTGCTAGTCCCTTAGCAAAAAGAATTAAGGTTTCAACCCTTGTTCTAGACCATGAAGTTTTCAATGGTTTTAGATAAGTGCCTTTTTATTTGAGCATAGATTAGGTTAGAATGCTGACCATAGGCCTAAAAGATACTCTAGTACCAATCAAGATCCAAATCTGTTTAGCCTTAGCCTCAGTCTTTTAGCAAAGGTTTTTAAGGCCCGCAAGAACTAACCTAAAGTTTATTGGACTTCGTGGTTAAAGCACCCGTGCTTGAAATGATTTTAGCCCTGGCCCAGTTCGCAGTGCGTTTTGTAAGAGAGAGATAGAAAGTTTTTTTCTGTTTGGAGAGTTTTCTCTCTCTTTTTCTTTTTAGTTCTAGCCTAGGATTGGCTTTTCAACACGGTCTGTATCAGATTCCTTGCTCCCATCATCAATCCTCAAGGGTTCCTGGCGATCGATGCTTCGAGATAGCACCGCCCATGGCAACCCCCGGAACCCTGGCTATTGAGATTTCGAGATAATCCCATCCATGGTATTCCGTGGCCGAATCCAGACCCTGGCAATTGACACTTCGAGATAATGCCATCCATGGAATCTGAACCAGCAGAGTGCTTACATGCCCCCCGTAGGATATGTAAATATCCTAAGAGACAAGCACCGAGGAGATGATATTTTGTTACGCATCTTCGAGGGGATTTCCCGCCTCTCTGCGCTGGGAACTCGTCCAAATCAACTTGTGTTGATCGGCCATTCCTATTCTAGGTGTTCTTTTCAGATTTTTTGCGACGCTTCTGCGTGATTCTGATTTTTACGCTTCCTGAACCAGGCTGTGTGTGAGATTAGGGTGCTTAGGTTACTGAGTCCCGTAAACCAAAAATTAGTTAACGAGGCCGAATACTCCCTAAGCCTTAGACCTAATACTTCAGCTTTTCATTTTCCTCAACCTCTTGAGGAGTGTCCAGATCTTAATGAGTACTAAGAGTCTATTCAAGAATGCCTAAGGTTTGCATTCTTACTAATCTTATTGTGCACTTTTCAGTTATTTTCTTGAATGAGGTCTAGAACTTAGGTTAATTCCTTAGTTCCTTACTAATGACTATCAACTTTTCTTATAATTTTGTGCTCCTTTTTCATTTTGTTTCTTCTCTCCTTCACAAAATTCTCCTCTTTTCCTTTTTTCCTCTTATTCTTTTTCGAAAATTTTTTAATTTTTATGGTATTTTTGGCATATGTGAATTTTTTGTTTGAAACCTTTTCTTACGAGTTTTTGCACTTTCATACCCCCCCATGCCTAAGATTTGCAATGTCCTCATTGTAACCTAGGGGTTTTTATTCAACAAAGTTCATACATTAGGATAGCTGTTTTGATGAGTGAATGGGTCGGGGTGACTGTTTCGGACGATTTCTAATCTCAGATGCAAGCACCTGAGGTGGAGGGGGCTGTCCTAAAGTGTGAACTTCAAGTGCAAAAAGCTGTCAGAACAAGTTTCAGGTTTTCAAAGAGAATGACGGGCTGCCTCCCGTTGAGCGCTAAATTTGATGCCTTCAGCCAAGCGGGAAATGCGATGGAGAGGGGATGGTCAAATCAGCAGAGTTTTGTAAGACAAGCACCTTGATTAAGAGCCTGGTTGGTCCAACCAGGTGCTTGTTCAGATCAACAGGCTGATGATGCAGCCCAAACCCAATCAATCTGGTGGGTTGATAGATGTGGATAAAAAGGTGTGGAGCCCACCAGAAATTATGAAGCTCAGATGGATGTGGAAGTGTAAACGCAGGGTTTGGCTGTGCCGAATCAGCCTGGTCAGAGTAGGGACCCGTAGGATAATCAGTGGTTGATGCAGGAACCCTACAGGGGTGATCAGAGAATGATAGAGCATGGTATGTAGTCTGATCATTGTTCGAAACCCGATGTGGAAATGCAATCGGCTCGGTGAGAGGTGAATCAGCATAGAAATTGAGTCCGGTTGCGGGTCGGGGTTTGGAAGAGGTTTTGATCCGTTCTGTGTGTGCGGATGAGGTGGCCATTGTGTACGAGGGCTCTTCTAGAGACGGATGATAGGTGGTTTCCTGTAGAGAGTCCTCTGGGTAACTATCAAATGCCGGAAGAGTGTTTGTAGGATGAAAGAAATCGGATTCGAGAAAAAATTTGGATTCTGGGTTGCAATCACTCTTGGCATTTTCTGTTTTTGGTTCCTGAGGATCGAAAAGGAATGATTCTGTGTTATCAGTGATCTCGGGAATCAGGACCTCAGAGTCAGAGTCAAAGTCAGAGTCATGTGAACTGAGGTCGTAGATAGGCCTGGCGTGTTCAGGAAGGGGAATCTCTCCGCAATTATAGTCAGATCTGAAATTGTCGGAGAGTTGGAGAAAATGATCATGAATTCCACCACAGCAGAAATCATCAGATGTGGAATCAGCAGCCTGATTGGGTTCTAGCCTATATATCACTTCTGGGCTCAAAAAGATGTTCTGTTCAAGCTCTAAGCTGGTAGGATAGACCCTATTAAAACCTTGCTCATCCAACTCCTCAGTTTCTGTATCATAAATTGGCATGTTTTCTGAGAAATCGATCAGATTTCCTGAGGATGTTGGAGAGGGATACTCATTAAATAGAGGCCCGGAATCATATCCTGTAAAAATTTGATCTTCCTCATAAAGGGCCTCATAATCTTCCCAATAAGTTTCAGATCTAGGTTCTAGGCTTAGGATGTGGGTAGAATTATTAGAACCTAAGTCCGAATAACCTTCGAGGGTTACCTTATCAAAACAAGGGGCGGAATTTATACCCTCCAGAGGTTCAATTCTAATCTTGTTATTGCAGGAGTCTTGAAGTTCTAAGCTTGGTGATTCATGGCCTAGGGTTGGCTCAGCATTGTGTTCTCCTGCAATATCCCAACCTAATTCAACATTGTCTTCTATCTGGGTTGGGATTTTACAACCACTTTGTGCCTCAATCCCGGGATCTGGGAAACTGAATTGTTCCTTAATACTGTTCCAAGATGGTTCATCCTCTGTTTCTGGTTTATACGGGTATTTCTGGTTGATAATTTGTTCTACTGATTTCATCATTTCTACCCGTTTTATAAGGGCATCTTGGTGTTGTTCCCAAAGTACAGGATTTGTCAAGCATTGAAGGTATTCAGATTGGTGTAATTTTTCCATCTCAATGTATCCTGTCATGAGCATATCTCGGGTTGATCCTTTTGAAATTCCAGTTAATAGAATTTGGGCACAGTTTATGATGAAGGATGTGGTTGTTGGGACATCAACCTGAATATCTCCTATTGGTGTTGAGGTTTTTTCTTCTTTTTCATAGAATCTTATGGCATCCTCGATCATTTTATCTTTCATAGATCTCCGATATTCAGGTTTCTTGAATGGTAGTCTTGCTAGGTAATTAGGCTGCATAATTGGATCTGGTGGTGGAATAGAATCAAAGTTTGAATCAAGATGGAAGAAGGGGATTTTGTTCAGAATCAGAGGAAAGAGGGGCTATGTGAATGATTTCTGCAAAAACAAAGGAGCCGAGGCTTAGCCTCGGGGAGAGTGAATTTCTATAGGAGGTTTCAAGGACCTCCTGAAAAATACTGAAGGGCTGGATGAGATAAGCAGGTGCTGGACCCAATCAAGACACCCAAAAATTGTTGGGTGACTATAGAGGTGCGGGGCAGATGGACCCCTTGATCAGAAAGATCGTCCACCTGAGAATTACCTGGGCAGCCAGAGAGGGAGAGTCCCGCGAAGACCCCTACACGGTAGAGCGTCCCCACGGGTTACAGGGTTTCCCCCACCCGACCTCTCTTGTCACTGCGGTTCCAGGTAGACCAGAATGGGGATCTTGACCTCTTAAGTCTACCAATTTTAAGATCAGGGTGCTTAAGGTTTTCACTTGAACTTTAGTCTTTTAAGTGCAAAGAGTGACCTAATTTAAGGTTGGTTGACCCAAGGGGTCAACTTTACCTCTTGTTTTCTTTGAGAGCTTTTAGGTCCTGTCTTTTAGGGTTCAAGTGTTTAGAGAGCCAATTGTTTTAGATTTTCTTTGAATAGGTATTTTCAGACAAGGGCTTGGGCACACTTCATTTGGTTTTCTCAATTCTTGCTTAAGGAGTGTGTCTCTAAATCCCTAGTGTTGGATCCTAGGTTGGCTCTACTTGGTCCAGTTAATTCTTTGTTGGGTAATTAGGGCTCAAGCAAGAGTGTGTTAGCCCTTAAATACCCTTAATAGTGTGCAGAAATAATGAGTTGAAAACATGCAACTTTTATGTTTACTAAATATGGAAGACAGGTTAGCCCTATATTGCTTGTTCTTTTCTTTTCTTCCTCTTTAGAGCTTAGGGGTTAATAGTGAGAGGAAAAATTTACCTGTCTTTGGTGTGGTTGCTTGTCTTCTTGAGTTCCTGTAGCTGCACAAAAGAAAGGAGATTGTCAGAACTTAAAAGAAACAGGAATGTTTACCTCTAGAATAGCCGTTGCTCCCCGGCAACGGCGCCAAAATGATACACGTCGGTTCGACCGGTTTCAGTGTTATGTCGTTGTAGTAAAGCCGGTCGTTACCAACGTTTCATATAAAATTTTTTTACTCGGAAAAATAAAAGAGTTCCCGAGGTCGAACTCAGGGAGCAAGTTGTATTCTAGAGATATACAAGTTCTATTACAAAAATAAAGAGAGAGAGAGAGATGAAAATTTGGCTTCTTCTTCTTTCTTCCTCTTTGTCTTTGGTTCTTCCTGTTCTTTGTTCTTCTTCTTCTTCTGCTTTCTTCAGATCTTCCCCTCGTGCTCTTCTTCTTCTGTTCTTCCTTGTTTCCTTTCTTTCTTTTTCGTCAGATCGTCTTCTTCTTTTCTTGCTTCTTGCTTCTCTTCATACCTTCTTCTTCTTTGTCTTCACCTGCCTTGACCTCTCTTTTTCTTCTTTTGCTATGGCCGCTGCTCTTCCTTCTTCTTCAGCGGGTCTTCTTCTTCTTTGGCTGCTGACCTTCCGTCGTCTGCCCCGGTGCTGAGACGACTTAACAATGCCTTCGCTACAGTGCAGCAGCTCCTTCTTCTTCAGCGGGTCTGCTTCTTCTTCTTTGGCCTGCACACTTCAGAGTTTATTCGTCAAGGCAAAAACCTACTCTACCCCCCTCCCCCGCGTATCTCTCTCTCTGAAATCACTCTTCGGAAGCTCTCCCAGAGCGCTACCGGGTAATCGGGTTCGGGTCAGGCCCGGGTCCAGGCCCACCGGCGTGCGTGGTGGGCGAGGAGTGCAGGTCAGTCTAATCGGGTCGGGCCAGGTCCGCGGAGCGTGGTCACGGACGAGGCCGAGTCGGGTCGGGTCGGGTGAGAGGGACCTCACCCCGTGGTAACTGAGGCAAACAGCATAAGGCAGTTTTTGCCTTTATGCATCCGCGCGCCTTTGAGAGATTCCGAGGTGGGACTAAATGTCCCACCCCAATTCTCTCACGCCTGCAGCAGGGATGGTGCTCCCAATTGCATCGGCTGTTGAGGCGCACAGCTCCAATTGAGGGCCAGGGTGTGTGCGCGAGACTCTTTCGCGCTGGCCGTGGCTTTTCAACCTGGGATATCTCGGCTTGGAGCAACCTCGAGCAGGCTTCGAGCTTCCTCGCCAATGGCGGTCAAGGCCTGGAACCTGAAACCAATAGCACGGCCTCTCGGCCAGATCAGACAGGCGGGGGACCTTCGCCGTGGCACGGCGAAGGTGGTCAGGGGGTCTGCAGGGGGCGAGATGGGGCTGTCTGGTCGTCCTAGGTCAAACTGTGAGCGAGGGAGTGGGTGTGTTCGGTGGGTCTGCAGAGGGTGTTTGGTGGGAAGTGGAGGGGCGGAAGAGGATCAGGGTGAGGAGGCGGAGGTTCTGCGGTAGTTGGCGAGCCGTGTGGGTCGCTGAGGTGATGGGAGCGGCTCGCCGGAGGGTGGTCGGAGGCGGAGAGGATGAGGGTGAACAGGGTCGGTAGAGGGCTTAATTGACTAAATCGAAAGCGGGGAAAGAAAGAGGAGGAGAAGGGGAGTAAGTCTAACTTAACTGCAGGGACGAAGGGGGAGGAATAGGGCGACAGTCGTATCGACTGTCGCCGGAGAAGACGGTGCCCAGTGGGGGAAGGACGGCGGTGACGACGGGGCAGAGGCAGCGCGCGCCGGTATTGCGCGACGCGGAAAGAGCAGGGGAAGAAATCTCTGCTGCTGGTATTGCGGCAGAGCGAAGAGGAGGAGGAGGAAGAACCGCCGGAGCTGGTGGGCGTCTGCCGGAGTGAGAAGAGAGGAAAATTGGGGGTTTTCTCCGTCAGATCCAGGCTGCCTTCGTCGGTGGAGCGGCGGGGGGTATTTATAGGGTTGAAGCAGGGAGGAAGGCGGAGGGAGACGACGTGTCTCCCTCGCCGGAGAATGGACGGAATACGAACCCATACCGTCCGTACGTTCGCACGGCCGGTATGGGGGGCTACAATGACCATGGGGGTGCTCCTGCGACGGCTGACGACGCAGGGCACCCCTGGTACACTTGCCAGGTCCTCCACCTCACCCTGCGCGGCGCCATGCTCCGCGCAAGGTCGCCGGAGCATGGCGCTGGCAGGGTTTTGCAGGAGGGACCTGTTTGCAAAGAACGAAGGAGAGTTAGGGGCCTAAATGCGAGGGTTCAAAAGTTGAGGGCCAAAGAGTAAATATATGAGGACCAAAGTGTAAAGTCGGTCAAGGAGGTTTCTTCTTAGGCTCAAGTTTTTATACATGACTAATTAGAACCTAAGGAATCTGATGGTAAATTTCATTTTCATATTAAACCTTGTTTGACCGGTCAATTTGCGTAAAGACCCAAATTAAGTTATTAATTGGGCATGGTTCTCAATGTAGGTCAAGATGGGTTCTAAAGGCCAAATTGAAGGTTCTAAACCCTAGAGATTATTTTTCTATGAATTTTAGAGGGTTTATTCTATTTTTACTTTGCCTCGAACCTTGTGAATTGAAGTGGGTTGTTTTAGGGTTACAGATTATCATTTGGTTCCTTGGAAGTGCTGTAGCCCTTGCTAGATCATCTCATCCCACTTTTATTCTTATTAAGCTGTTTTGACCTATGTTTGGGCCCTGAATTACCCTGTATGCAGATTATACTGGTAAAATTGCACTTTTACCCCTTATGACTGGTTTTCTTCTCAAACTCAGAATTCTCTGAGTTAAGCCTTTCCTTGAGATATGTAGGAGCTTTTATCCTTTGTATTGGGTCAAAATGAGCTAGTTATGGCTCATGATGAGGTTCTCATCAGATGTCCCCCACCTTAGAGTATCAAATCACTCGGGCAAACGTTAATACCACTGTTTCAAAGCGAGATAGGAGGGTTTGCACCGATAAAGAGATCGATGCCTATAGCCTCAAGGGTCCAAGTCCTAGTGCAATGCCTATAGTGCGTGCTCAGTGTAGGAAGAATGCATTCACCACAAAAAGTGATTTTTCTTTTAAAAACCTCAATCAAGTTATTCAAACACTTCCTGTATATTTTATTTCATTTTCAAGAAGCAATATGGCCACTTGATTAATCTTTTCAAATCAGTTTAAGTGGTCTTCCTTAATTATGTCTAGATGCAATGCGTGTGCAAATAACTGATGCAGTAAGATAAGAAATTCGTACCTTGCTCCTACACTCTTCTATGCAAAAATGCACGCAATGCAATAAGAAAATCTAGATGCTGCTCAAGCAATCCTAGATGGTCGTCCTATGGATATGTAGCTTCTAGCAGGCAGTTCGGATATTTTTTTTTTTAATAATAGATGTGTAATCGAAAGAACAACTAACTATGAATAAACCTAAAATCTAAAGAATCGGGGACACTCCCCCACAAACTGGCCCCAGAGTACAAGGGCGAGAAAACAAATAACTAGGCTAATCCTAAAGAGTCTATTCTAAAATTCTAAATCAGAAGTCTAAGAGGAAGAATCCTCCTAGATGGTCCTCCGTGCGTCTCCACGCATGTGGGATCAAGGCCCACAGGCTCCTATGATTATCTCTAAGGTCTGTCGCTCAAGATTGACGTCGTCTCTCCGCTATGTCTATCTCTTCGTCAGATTCCTCGCACAGAAAAGATAAAGAATGGTCAGATAAATGTGCAATTCAGAGTAATCAGAAATAAAGTTAGGTGAATTTATTGCGTCAATTGCCTCCCCGGCAATGGCAGCATTTGGTCAGGAGTTTTTCGCTTGCAGAAATAATGTATCAGAATAATATGCCGTTGTAATGTGTAAATCGTGGTGGAAAACACTGAACAAAAATATATATCAAGAGAACTAACCATGGTGGATTAGGTCGTGTCCATAGGGAGGAATAGAGTAATAAATTCATAAAATATTTCTCCTTTGTATTTGTTTAATCAAGTGCGCAATCCGTGCTCAAATTTGATGCAAAATACGGCAAAAAGAAGGAACACGTAATAATTTAAGAATGCAGGGGTATGTATGTAATTTTCCTTCCATGAAATAACTTGCAAGGGCATGTAACATAATTATACTTCAAGACATTAGGCTTTCTCCTTTAGGTCATGTGAGTGCCTTGATGATATTTTTTGCGTGTCAAACTCAACATATAAGAGTTAAGTGCATGAGAGAAATAATATAAACACTTAAGGGCATGCATGTAATTTCACTCAAATAGATTAATTGATCAAATATTGCAATAGTGCTTTCGGAAATGGCATATTTGGTAATTTTTATTGGAATGCAAAATAGAGGATTCTTCCTCTTGATCTCGCACGAAGAGGAGTCGATGGTAGAGGCCGAGGAGCTCGAGGAAGGTCGACCGTGATGAGAGCTTTCCAATGGTGGTGGTGGCACTTCGAACGATGGCCAGAGTTGACACCGGTGACGAAGAGGAGTCACGGCGGTGCCGATGGCTCATCGGCAGGTGTGGCTACGATTGGCATATCTAAGGGCGTGGCCGAGCTCGTGAGGTCGAGGAGAGCTCAACAGAGGTGACGGCGTGGAGAACGGGGGCGTGTAGAGGTGGCTGCATGGAGGGGGATCGGCATTGATGTTGGGTTCCCTTCAATCTATTGGAGAGGAAGACGAAGAAGAAGATGGAGATTGCCTGCACGTAAGGGGGCCCGGCTTGACATTGTGCCTGTGCGAGAAGGCGTGGACACTCGGTGAGCTTAGGCGCACACGAGGTTCCTACACACAAGGGTGCTGCGTGCGAGGAGAGACACCGGTGGGGGTGGCACAACGGTGGCAGTGCGTAGAGGCGTGGTTGTGCGAGGGTGTGGTTGCTCGGAGATGTTGGTGGTGTGTGTGGCTAGAAGAAGTGCTGTTGCATGAAGGCTTCAGCGTGCATGCGCGCGAGGGTGAGCGGTTAGAGAGGAGCCGGAAGGTGGTGCATAGTCTTGCGTGAAGAGGAGAATGAAGGTGAGGATATTGGCGGCATTGACCAAGTTGGCTTTAATCCGCAGTGCGCTCTCCGCCCACCGAGTTTGCATTCTCCACAGTGGTGAAGGATGGAAGAGAGCATGGTCCCCCGTGTCCCTCCTCTTTTTAAATGCCTCGTAAATTCTGTTTCTTCCCTCGAGATCATCTCCAACAATCTCACCGGATTTTTGTGAGGTTGCAAGATGCCCGGCTGAACTATGGGGAGAGAAAAGGTGGCGAGAAGGCGATCGTGCATTTTGCAGGAAAAAGAAAACAAAAGAAAAACAAATTGGGTTATTTATAAAAATAATCTAAAATAATACATGAAGTGCATGCATGCCCTTATATGCAAACATTAATTTATTTACATACCAATGTATGCTTTGTATATGTAGACACTACCATAATAATTAGGCATTTATGTATTAATTAGCCCACAAATGTGGTCTCATTAGCATACCAACAACCAGCCGCATCTCCTCCACCCAAACAGAGCCATCGGCTTCCTCCTCTTCGTCTTCTTCTTCTTCGTCTTCTTCAACCTCCAGACACCCCCGAAGAAACCTATCACCAGCGTCAAACACCTCCACATAGCCACCTCGTCCGAATGCTATCTCTGTGCCATCAACTTCCCCGCACTCACCTTGACGCCATGAACTCGCTCACGCCACTGCAGGTCCTCTCGCAAACCATGCACGCCATGAGAAACAACCCTCTACCGGCCCTCCTCCTCCTCGTCGACGGTAGCTCCGGCCATCGCGCGCCACCACACCACCGTCGGGGCACTCCTCTCCTCTGACCTTACTCCTCTAACAAGCCACGCCACCAGCCGTGGCTCCCTTCGTGTGCATGCCAAGGGGAATCAACCTCCCCTATTATGCTACGAGAGGAGGTCAATTAGATTAAATGACCACAGTCGAAGAGAAAGTATTTTTTATATAATGTTTTATATTGTGGGTAATTGCTTCTCAGACCCTCTAATTCTCCATAATTTATGTTACTACTGATTCAAGTTATTCTCATGTTGGTTTGATGCTACAACTAATCATCAAATTAATTTTTGCATCACATTAAGCCTCATACAATGTACTCATGTACTGCAATTATTGGTGATTTATTGGTTGCACCTCCCTATGGATATGACCTAATTTTATGGTTCATTTTCAATATACTTTTATTAGTTTTTGATCGAGGGTTTTTCCACCACATTATTTATTACGGTGATGTATTTTTCTTACATATTAGTTTTGAAAGCAAAAATCCTATCGACCACTTTACAACAACTCATGCTGATTCTAAGGTGGAGGAGGTGGTTGATCAGGCATGGGAGCTACTTGACTAAAATTCACCCTACTCCTCCTTGAATGGTCTAATGGTCCTTCCAAACAAGGATTCAATGACTTCCTAGCATACACTAAGAAGGGGTCGGTGTTGAGGTGAAATCTTCATTGTTTAGAAAATGCATCGTAGTATAGTTGACAACATCGCACAAAACATTTAAATTTGTAAAGCTCAAAATCTAATTGGAATCCGAGATCATTCGTAGGGAGCAATTATGGCAATTTAATTCACTAATCATAATTTACTTCAGAAAGATATGAAAATATAATCAAAACTTTGCAAAGAATAATATATCAATGAAATTAAGCATGAGAGTGTAAAAAGATTGGGTTAAAATGGTGATCTGAATCACCAAATTAACCCCAAAGTTTAAGCTCACAACTAATTCAAATAAATGCACAGTACTCTCAACCACTTATCACAGTCAGCACCACTTAAATGCCAGATCAGACAACAGCAGAAGGCCTTAAGCACCTTAACTAGTAGGAGTTCACATGGCACAAGGCCTCGCATAAAGCCTTACAGAAGAGGCACAGAAGCAGCACCCAATAGAGGCACAAGGACCTCGCACAAAGCCTGTAAAGGCTAAGTGTTAAGAGAGGGAGAGGGCACATATCCCAAGGTAGAGCAAAACCCACCCCCTCTCTCTTATTCTTTTTCTCTTCTCTCAGAATTGGGCTCAATCAGGTCAAACATGGGTAATCAAGTCAAGAACAATACTGGGTCCAGGCTCACCAGGTGTACAGGTGAGTGAGGGTGTGCGGCTACATGCAGTGAGGGACCTGACCCCTCATGATCGTGGGTGAACAACTGAAGGCAGAAATTCAATTTATTCACCAACATAAGCTTCTGTGTCCACAATGTGGGACTAAGTGAGGGGGCTCTCACTTGCACAGCAGTTGTAGGTGTTGTTGCCTCTGATTTGGGTGGAAGATGACCTTGGCAGTAGTAATTGACAGCCTAGGAGGGAACCTAGAGGTGTTCTACAGCGCTTGGGGGTGGCAGCGTAGAAGAACTCAGCCAAAGAGCTACAACAAAGGTTGGAGAAGAAGGTTGCAACAGTGGAGCTCCAGTGATACACCTGAAAAGGAGAATACGGCCTCTTAGCCCTATCAAACAAGCTCAGAAGCTTCGCTTGGAAGAGGTGAACGTGCCAGTGGTGGTTGTCTACTGTGAGGAGGCGTGTCGAGGGCTGACGGAGTCGGTGATGATGAATGGAGCGAGGTGTGTTCAGTGGAGGTGTCAAGGGTGTGAATCCCTCAATTTCTTGAGGGGTTTGGGTGAGCATGGAGTGGTGGAGGTTCTGAGAATGGTGGCAGAGTGATAGGTGGTCTGTGGAGGGCGTGCGTGCTCACCGAAGTGCAATTGGAGCTGGGGAAGGCGACAGTGGGGCAGGCGTATGTGCGTACGAACCTAAGGTCTAAGGACGTGAATAGAGTCTGGGGAAGGATAGGAGTTGAAGGGGGTAGTTGCAGACGAAGAGAGGGCGAAGGTGGCGTGACTATGATTGGCTGGCGCCGGAGACGAAAAGGCTCCAGAGATGAGGACAATGACGAGGAAGGGGCCGGAGAGCTCCTTGTAGGTATGGCGAGGTGCGGAAGGAAGAGGTGAAGCTTTTCTCGCTGCCTATGGTATGTGGCAGTGGGCGAGGAAGTTAGAGGGAGGAGGTCATCAGAGATGATTTCGGAGTTGGCCGGAGGACGAGGAACAAGGTGTATTCTAGGCCAAAAACTCGCTAAGGAGCAAGGCCTTGTGAGGGGGCTCCTTTTAAAGGCCCAAGGCTAGCTTCCAAGCTTGGGAAGAAGCTCGAGAAGCTAAGATTTTTAGGGAAGAAGATCCCTTAAATTGTGATGTTTGCATGAGCTCTATGGTCCAAATCAGGGCCCAAGAAGTGGTTCAATTGATTAGGAAAGTCCTCAGGATTAAGCACTTCAAATTTAGAGGGATTTGGTCAAGAAATCAGGGAGAAATCCCAAATGGAAGATTGCAAGCTTTGGGCTTGCACTGTTGATGGTGGCAGGGACCCTTTTGAAGAATATATGAGAATTTAGGGGGCTAAATGCAAAGATTTCAAAAGCTAGGGGCTTAGGTATGAAAAATAGAGTTTTAAAGGACTAGATTGCAAAATAGGTCAAGAACTCTGTATGGGTCCAAATTTTACCCTCAACCTAATTTGTACCCAATGAATCTATTGGTGAAGTTGACTTTCAGTTTTGACCAAGTTTGACTTGACAATTTGCATAAAAACACAAATTAGGGCAAACTTCCGTCCAAGACTCTGTTCACTGTCAAAATAGGCTCATACAGTCAAATAAAGGGTACCAAACCTCTAAGAATATTTTCTATGAATTTTAGGAGGTTTAGATGAATTTTTTCCTAACCAGAACCTCTTTAATTCAAGCAGGTCTAAAATTAGGGTTTTATGTTATGATTCGATTCTTGAAATCCATGAAACCTCGTTTCTATCTGTATAGACCTACTTATTAGAATTTAATGCTCATTTCACCTTCAATTTAGTCCTAAAAAACCTTGTGGTTATTCTACATTCATGATATGTTGCTAAAATTGCAGAATTAACCTTGATTCCCTGTTTTCTTCTCAAATCATAATATTATTGAATTATGACCCTTAGATGATTATGTAGGAGAATTTATCCATCAAACCTGACTAAAAGTGTCCAGTTAGGGCCTATGATGGTGTTCCCATCAGTCGGAAGGATGGAGTAAAAGAGACCCTACATTACAAGCAAACAACCCTATCCTTAGATAGGGTAGCCTAAAGACCTACAAACTCACAGAACTCATCTCAAGATTAAAGATGATTTGGTCTTCTCCAATCCAATCAATTCAACTAGATAGAGGGAGGGATTGGGGAGAAGGTACTTCCCTTCGCTTTTTCCTTAGGTTCCTTTAATACCCCCCAACCATGGTCATTTACACTACTCCCCTAGCTAGACATCAAATTGACTAGTAGAAGTAGATTAATCGTAGATAATCTCAATACAAGCCCAAAGAGCAAGTCTAATCCTTAAGGCTAACGTCTACTTTATTTTAGTTAGGCATGGGATGTTTGTGCTTTTGGAATGTGTTGGGCCCTTAGAATGGGTTGTGCCCTTAATGATTGATTTGAAATTTGTGTGTGTGCACAACCAGGTTTTTCATGAAAGATTATTTGGATGAATAGATTTTAGAGTTCAAATCCTGCTTAAGTAGCTTTTAAGGTTTGAATTAAGGTTAATTCAATCAAGTTCAGGAGGCATACCAAGATTTGCAAACAACAATGAAGATGCTTTCCTCTGAAATCAAAATAAGGTGGAGTTCCTGGTACTTGACCTTAAATGTTAACCCTAAGGAGCAAGCTACTTGATGAGTTATTTTAATTGAAGTAGTGCGACCCAAAAAACTCAAGCAATTGGCCTTGATGCACCACTGAATTAGACACACAACTGGTTACCTAATCTAATTTCTACTAGATCATGTGTATTTGAGTGTACCGGTTCCAAAGATCGATTTATCGATTGAGTAAGACAAATCAGAAGAGGTTGTGTACCTTTATGGGTGTATGTGACATGCATGATAAGGAAATCCCACAATCTGATCAGAATTTTTTTTAAAAAAACGAAGGGTGAAGTGGGTGGAGGTGACAACCAAACTAACCTTAGGGTTTATGAGAGCACCTAGGACAATTAGAATTTGAATTCTTTAGTGATGAAAAGAAAACTATGGAAGGGGAAAGAATGGAGAAGCACTTACAACAGTCTTCAACTACACTTTACTCCTTTCTACCACTTGTAGATTCCTTGTCGAGTGGTCACCCATGTTTCGCGCGTTAGAAATCAAGGTTACAAGGTGAGGACAGCTCCTTGTAGATTCCATAGGTGGCAGGATAGCTCGAAAGGAGTATTTGGTGGGGTAGAGGTTCGCTACACTAATAAGCGCCTTGGGAGCTTAAGAATAAGCTCTAATGGAGCATTGGTAGGCTTGCTAGAGCTTGGGAGTAGGTGGGAGCAGAGTAGGTAGGGATGGCTTGGAAAGGAGGGGGTGTACGTCCTTTTATAGTGGAGAAGAGGCTAAAATAGGTAAAGGACCTTTAGCGACCTCCAGACCATCGCTGGAAACTTCGTTGTAGACAGCTCACATCCGCTCACACCCTTAGCTGGCTTTATTGGCTTGCAATGAAATAGCAATGACTATAAGTGTCATTGTAGGTCAGCCTAGTAGTCACTGAAAGCTAGCACCAACCGCGTATGCACCCGCGCTGTGCTGCTGCCCATTACGCACGCTGATCGCGCAGTGTCCTGCTGGTGTGCGCGCTGGCGCACACGCATGCTGCGTTGCCACTACTGCTGCATGCACTGCTTTTCCCAGCTGATTTCAGAATCAGGGGGCTGCGGGGATTTGAACCTACGCCCCTCCCTTGCGAACTGTCGCATTGACCAATGCGCTAAGTCTACATGTGTGTCATGAGGAGATTTGCAGCCACATGGTGAAGGAGACTCTCAGCCGTTGGATTCTCATCCAACGGTTGAGATCACTTGATGATCAGCCTTTGGAGAAGAGGCGAGTGGCGTTGGGCACTCCAGATGGTGCCATGTTGCACCATCTGGACCATTCACACTTCATTGCTTGCAGAGGATGCCACGGTACTCGGATCGAGGTGATTTATGCATTGTCGGATTGCGATCGTTGCTCCAGATCCATCCGTACGGTTGGATTTTTCATCCGAAGTCCGTAAGGATGTCGCATTGCCTCTTGGACATATAAAATGAAGGAATTAATATACAAAAGATATGCAACTATCCTAAATGCCATGCAATGGATGTTATGCAGTATTTATAACATGATATGCAATGCAAAGCCTAGGAACTATCAAAAATAAGCATTCTACGATGAATTTATGCGTGTTTATCATACCCCCATGCTTAGTTTTTTCTACTCCCTATCAAAATTAACCTAGATGCTATGTATAACAGTAGAATCAGGATTTGATTATTTAGGCAAAATTCATTGATCGCTTTAAAAAATCTCAGCCCCATGACCTAGTCACAAAGACTCAACAGTGCCCGGGTGTCTACCAGAATGCAGACCGTTCAAGCCCTCACCTTATTTGAGAAGAGAAGATACAAAATTTTTTTTTCTTGTTTTTCTTCTTTTCTAATTTTTTTTATACTTTTGGAGTTTAAGCATTCCAGGATGACTTTTTAAGGCTACCCGACCTACCCAAGACTCGAAAAGGACTCTAAGTGCTAAGCATCTTGTGAAAATAGTGAAAGACTCACTAGATGGCAGTTAAAACGAACTTCGGGTTTCTACGACCCTAGGTGACCTTACCTAAAGGTTTATCTTTTCGATTGGTAGCTTTCTCCCTACTTCTTTTATTTATGGGGTCAACACAAGGGCGAACCCAGTGTATATCTCCCTGGTTTATTCTACTTTCTCGCTTCTTTCCTAAGTGTTTTGGGAATTATTATGCTTTTCCTTTTTGTGAGCTGGGTTCTGGACAACCGATCCATGAGCTGTTACCACTGACAACTTGCCAGCCATACTCGTGAGGTGAAGTGTGGTTTTAATTTTTTTATTTTCTCCTTTTTCTATTTTTTTCTATATTTTCTTTTCTTTTTCTCTTTTTTTTTAAATAGGTGGCTTTCCTGATGTAAGATTTACCTAAAGGCAGTACACTGAAAATGGCCTTGTGACTAGGCTCTAGACAACCAGTCAATGAGATGTTACCATTGACAACTTGCCAACCATACCACCCTAGATAGTTCATTAGCTACCCAATTTATGAAGAAACCGTCGAAAAGTGAGTCGGTGCAAAAAAATGTGTGTAGATGTTTAGGCTTAAAGTTCCTCCAAATCAGAGGACGGGTTGATAAGTCGCTTACTTATCATCTCAATTTATTAGCCAAATTAAAAAAGAATTTGAGTTGGCGAGGACTCGAGACTAAGTCCACATTCAAGTGGACACCCGGCCTAATTAAGCTCGAAGACCTGAAGAGTCTAAGTGTTCAGGTCTCAAAGTATCATTTCCTAAAGTTAATAACTTCCAAATGCCAAAGTTCTCTTTTCCTAATTATTTTCTTCTTATATCTTTTTCAAAGTTTCAATTTTTTTTTATTTTCTTATAAGAAACTAAAAGAAATTCTATGCAGTTAACATAATGATTTCAGGAATTGATTATCCACCCCCGATGCCTAAATGATGCAATGTCCTAATTGTAAAAATAAAGACATGAAAAGGGCAGAGTAAACAGAATATCACCTGAGTGTCGTGAAAATCCGATCAGCTCCGCAGAGAGAAGAGTGTATACACACGTGCTAAGTTTAATGCCTTCAACTAGGCATAACATACATACAAAGAAGAAATTAAGAATTCACAAGTGCGGGTCAGAATTAAAATAAAAATATTGATCCTAAAACCCGCCAGCAGAAGTTGTCCATAGATTTGGAACAAATTATGGTGCAGACCCATGCCCCAGGGTTAAGTGGTTCTCAGGTTCTAGATGAACGTCACCCAGAACTGAAGGTTGTTGTGTTTGCGGGGTCGGGCCTGTGGTTTTAGGGTGTGCAACCGAAGACCAAAATGGCGGACAATAGGTAGATCTGATTCATTAGTTTCATATGTCCACTTAACATTCAACTTAGAAAAATAATTAGTTATTCCAGGCTTGGGTCGCACGTGAAAGATATCATAAGGGTCCATATAGAAGATAGGTGGTTTCAGGTCAACAGGTACCCTTATATCCAAAATCGTAGTTCCCTCAGAATTTGCCTCCCAGATTTTTAATGCCAAATTCCTATCCTCTAAAATCAAGTGCTCAAGCTTCAAGACCTCCAAATCATTGTATACCCCATCTAAAGTGCCCAAGTTCAATAATTGCATCTGAATTAGGATTGACTTGGGCATAATGATCTCAGAAGTCAACTCTTCAGGGTGCAAATGAGGACTAGGGTCACTGATTGAATCATCAAGATTCGGATCCTCCAAGTTAACCCCAACCGAATCCAAATCTTCAATGAATGAGCTACCAAATGGTTCATCAGATTCCTCATGCCCGTTTGTCTCACTAAAATCATTTTCCTTATGCTCAAGTGAGACTTCACCTAAAGATTCTTCACCCTCATAGTCAAAGAATTGATGATCCTCATTTATATATGTCTCAAAATCATAAATCATTTCATGATCCAAGGAGACATAATTTTCTTCATTTCCTGACTTGGGGATCATGGGTGAATCAATCGATTCATCCTTAAAGGGTTGCTCTAGACCAATATGGTCATCTCCAATCTCCGAATATGTATCCCCCATGACAAGCGCTTGAGCGGGTTCAGACATTAGCTCTCCTAAAGAGGGTTCATCTTGAGAATCATCCCAAGATTTGACTAGTGGAACCACAAATTTCATCCTTAACCTCGATAATTTCCCAAGAGGAAACCCACCTAGGTCTCTATCCCTAACACTTTGGAGCAAATCCAATAGAGAACTATTAAGTTCATCAATCATTTTGATCATAGGCTCCAGTGCTTCAATACATGGTGTTGGCTGAGCTTCTAATGATTGTATAGTGTTTCACAAATTAGCCAACACCCTATCCTGGAACTGGTCCACCTTAACCGACTGGTTCGATTCAGGTTTAGGAGGGTTTAGGTTAAATCCAGGGGAGTCAAGATGTCGAGGTTCTTGGGTTCCTCCCTGATAGTAGGTCATCTAAGGTTGTTCAAAGAATGGTGGTGACCTATATTCAGTGGAATACTGGGGAGGGTAGGTGTTATAATCATCATGTCCTTCCTTATTGTATATCGGGTTGGTTTGATCATTAAAGGATCGAGATCTATAATCATTGTAACTTTGAGAAGGATAGTAATCATAGCCTTGTTGTCCAGGGTTAGGCCCTGGACACTGAGGTCCGAATTCATATCCCCAATCAAAGTCATCCCAGCTAGTGGATGGGTAATTACAAGTCAAGTCGGGATAGTAATCATCTTGGGGATAAGTGGTGGTAGGAGGATAGGATGTGGAAGGGTACATGGTAGAAAAGGAGGGAAAATGGAGAAGAGAAAAGGTGCCCTGCAATACAATCAACCAAACCTATCCCTATGTGGGTAACCTAAAGACCTACAAACTCCCAAGACCCATCTTGAGATTATAAACAATTAGGTCTACTTTTATCCGATCAATCCAACCAGTTAGAAGGAGGGACTAGGGAGAAGGTTCTTCCTTTGGCTTACGCCTCCGGTTCCTAGTGTACCCCTCAGCCACGGTTGTTTGACGATACTCCCCTAGCTAGACATCAGATGGACCAGCAAAAGCAGATTAATCGAAAAAAAAATCTCAATCTAAGCCCTAAAGAGTGAATCAATCCTTAAGGTCAACGTTTACTCAATTTTAGTTAGGCTTGGGATGATCGTGCTCTTGGAATGTGATGGACCCTTTAGATGGGTTGTGCCCTTAATGATCAGTTAAAATGTGTGTGCGTGCACAACCAGGGTTCTTAAACAAGGTTATTTTATGATGTGCATTTTAGGATTTAACCTTGTTTAGTAGCTTTTAGGGTTTAATTCTTAGGTTGGTTCAATCAAGGTTTAGTAGAACACTCCAAGTTTTGAAAGCACGGGTGATGATATGTTCCTTTAAAAATCAAAAATAATGTGGAGTGCTTGGTTCAGCCCTAAGAATCAACCCTAAGTGGCAAGCTACTTGATGGATCAGTTTTAGATTGAGCGGTGCGACCCAAACAGCTCAATCAATTGACCTGTTGCACCACTTAGTTAAGGCACACAAGAATGTTTAAGCTATTCAGATTTCTACTCACTTATGTGTATTAAGTTGAAGTGTACCAGGTCCACAGGCCAGATCCCGGTTAAGTGGTAAAATCAAAGTGATTGTGTACCTTATGATAAGTTGTGGGTGTTAAGTGTGTAGCTTTCAATTATATCCCACAAGAGAAGAATATTTTTTTATTTTTTTATATATTGGGTGGGTGAAGTGAGTGGAGTGACAATCAAACAACCAAAATCTACCCTAGGGTTTATGCAAAGCACCTAAGTTGATTTAGGTTTGAGTTATTAAGTTATGGAATGAAAACTAACGTGGGGGTGGTGTGGGGGACACTTACAAAACACTCCACCCGCACTTTACTCTGGTCTACCGCACTTGGATCTCCATGCTAAGGTACCTGCAAGACAATAGATCAAGGATAAGCAAGGTTAGTGTTATGTAAATGCAAAGAAGTGAAGAAAATAATAAAGTAAATTCCATTGCCTCTCCAGCAATGGCACCAAAATGATCGCATGTGTTTCACATGTTAGAAATCGGGGATACAAGTAACCTGTCCTTGTAGTTGCAAAACACGTCAATTAGATAAAATTTATATCGAAACTCCTAGGGAGTCCCAGGTCGAACACAGTGAGGCGACGTTTACTTTAACTGAAAACCATGCTTCGATTTGTTTCTTTTTGGTATTTTAGGGTTTTATTTTTTTTTGTATTTTTGTAAGAAGAAAACAAGCAAACGAATCACAAGATAGAGATGGAACAAAAATGGTATAGATATCACTTCAATGTCTATTACAATCTAATATGAAAGCATAAAAAGAGAGGGAGGTGAGAGGAAATCTCCCAAATCGGAGGTTCGGCGAGACGACGGCACCTGGTGGAATCTCGGACGAAGGAGGTGAGGAGCGGGATGACGAAGGTGAGATGCAGGTGGATGTCAGGTTGAGGAAATCTTCTGTGTGTCTCCGGAATGGAGGTGAGAAGACGAAGATGATCTGCTACCGGAATGGAGGTGGGACGATGGCTCTAAGGTGACCTATGAAGGGGGATGGGAAGTTGGAGGACTATTTGGTGGGGCAGAGGTTCGCTATACTAATAGGCACCTTGGAAGCTTGAGAACAAGCTCTAATGGAGCATTGGTAGGCTTGCTAGAGCTTTGGAGTAGGTGGGAGTAGAGTAGGTAGAGAGGGCTTAGAAGGGAGGGGGTGTAGGTCCTTTTATAGTGGAGGAGAAGAGGCTAAAATAGGTAAAGGACCTTTAGCGACCTCCAGACCATCACTGGAAATGTCATTGCAGACAGCTCACATCCGCTCACACCCTTAGCTGGCTTTGCTGACTTACAATGAAATAGCGATGGCTGTAAGTGTCGCTGTAGGTCAGCCCAGCTATCACTGAAAGCTGGCACCAATCGAGCACGCGCTTGCGCTACGCTACTACCCATCACGCGGGCTGATCGCGCGGTGTCCTGCTGGTGTGCGTGCTGGCATAAGCTGGTGCACACGCGCGTCGCGCTGCCACTACTGCTACATGCGCTACTTTACCCAGTTGATTTGAGAATTGGGAGGGCTACGGGGATTCAAACCCGCGCCACTCCCTTGCGAACCACCACATCGACCAATGCACCAAGTCTGCATGTGCGTCGTGAGGAGGATCTGCAGCCACGTGTTGAGGGCGACTCTCAGTCGTTGGATTCTTATCCAACGGCTGAGATCACTTGATGATCGGCCTTTGGAGAAGAGGCAGGTGGCGTTGGGCACTCCAGATGGTGCCACATGGCACCATCTGGACCGTCCACCCTTCATTGCTTGCAGAGGATGCCACGGTGCCCAGATCGAGGTGATTTCTATGTTGTCATATTGCAATCGTCGCTCCAGATCCATCCGTATGGTTGGATTTTTCATCCGAAGTTCGTAAGAATGTCCCATTGCCTCCTGGCCATATAAAATGAAGGAATTAATATACAAAAAATATACAACTATCCTAAATGCCATGCAATGAATGTTATGCAGTATTTATAACATGATATGCAATGTTAAGCCTAAGAACTATCATAAATATGCATTTTATGATGAATTTATGTGTGTTTATCATCGAGGTACCTGCAAGACAATAGAAGAAAGAAAAGAGAGGTTAGAGAGCAAATAAGTGCATGGAATGCGGAAAATAATTAGGATCCATCACCTCCCCAGCAATGGCGTCAAAATGATGAGCAAGATTTCGTACGTAAAAAGTTTCAATTAAAAATTCATCGTTGTAGTACGTAAAAATCCTCTATCAAATAAATTTACCATGATCTGGTGAGTCTCAAGTCTAACACAGGGAGACTAGGTCGATTATAAAGTCTTAGTTATATTTCTTTTGTATTTTCTTTATAAAGGAGACATTCACAATGGCTATAAAGAACTAAACTACTTGAAATATAAATAAGAGAGAGAAAGAGAGAGAAAATCAACTTTATAACTACGATAATGTTAATTACAACTAATGGCTACAACTATAAAACTGAAAATCTACATTAGAAAGCAATAAAAAGATAGGGGATGAGAGATTATCCTCCTTGACGAATGCTTGGAGGACGAGCTGGATGAACGACTCTTGGAGGAAGGAGAGCGGAAATAGAGGAAGGAGGGTGAGTCTAGAAGAACCAGGGATGAGATAAGGCATTGTCGTCGTGGGATTCACTTCTGGAACAGGGGCAAGAGGACGATTGACGAGAGCTCCACGAAGGGGGTGAGAAGTGGAAAATTTTATTTTTTAACTCTAGTAGAGCTTCCCGTAGCTTGGAAGCACTAGAGTGAGCTTTATAACTTGGGTTCTTAGCTCTTAGAGGGTTGAGAGAAGAAGGAAGGGATTGTGAAATATGTATTAGGGGTGGCCCTATTATAAGTGCAAAATTGGGGGCAAAAAGGTCATTTAAGGCCTTTAAAATAAATGTAGGGCCTTTAGTGACGTTTACTAATGAGCCCATTGATAAACGTCAGTTTATCATCATTTTTATGCATTAAAATAAACCTAGCTCTTAGGATTTTGCTCCGCAAATAGGCTTTTAGGCTGCATTTAGGAATCAATTAGGCTAGGCATGCATTGCACTTTTTATTGTCTTTTTAATGTGTTTTTGTGAGTGTTAGGGATATACAGATTGTTAGAACTCCAAAACCCTAGCACTCAGGAAGGCAACTGGTGAAGAATAAGCTCAGACTAACTGTAACTCAGCTTGATCCAACTCACCATAGCTGGATTCCAACTCACTTGAACTAGGGTTAGCTCATCTTAGCTTCATTCAGCTCATCTCAGCTAAATGGCAGCTTAAGAGAGCTCATCTTAGCTCACCCTAGCTCAGGTCAACTCAGATCCAGCTCAACTTAGCTGAGTCTAGCTCATCTTAGCTCCTATTAGTCCACAGGGAGCTCTAGCTAGCTCAGCTGAGTTGACTGGAGTTCACCCCAGCTAAGGTCAAGCTACATCCAGCTCCACTTAACTCCGGCCAGCTGAAGATGACTTTATTCCAGCTTAGGAAGCTCAAGTCTAGCTCCCGGGGACTCAGCTTAGCTCAACTCAATTGAGCTAAGCTACCTTAGTTGCCTCACCCAGCTTGATCCTCCCTGAGAGCATTAAACCCAACTCACCTTAGCTCCTTTCAACAGAAGTTAGCCTACTTTAGTTTGGCTTGGTAGCTAGCAAAGAACTAGCAAGCTAAGCCAGCTAAGGTAGCTCCTTGCAGCTCTCTTCAGTAGCCACCAGCTCTAGTGTAGCTCAAGATGACTACCTCCAGCTCTTCTCCCTGAAAACCATAGCTCCAAATGCCTCCAACTCTACTCCCTACTAGCTAAGCTAGCTAAGCTGCTTAACTTATCTAGTCCACCTCCATGGCATCAAAACCTACTACCCTACTACCTAAGCTCCAGCAAAAAAACCACCTACTCCTACTTTATTTTGGTGCCAACTATCCCTTCCATCACCACCCTACATCCACCATGAAAACCCATCTCCACCCTCCATTTTTTCCCTCCAAAATTGCCTTCTAGAAGGTATTTTTGGAGGGAAAACCAAGGCACCTCTTCATTTCCCTCTCATTTTTCCCTCCAAAAATATCCAAGCACCCCTTCATTTCCCTCCAAAAAAAACCATAACCACCCCCCTTCCCATCGTATAAATACCCTACCCTACCACCACATAATTCCCATCCTCCATTAGTATTTTATTCTACCTATATCCACCTACACCTACGGCCAAGAAGAAGGAGTAGAGAAGAAGATTAAGGGGGCACATCACCAGCCCCTTTGGTGCCTTCTTCTCCCCACTTTCTTCAACTTGTTCCACGCCAAGGAGGAGGAGCATTCTACTTCAAGGAGGATGGCCAGGCAAAGGAGAAGAACCTAGGGTGGACGTCCACCCTTGAGGAGGAGAATTGAAGGTGGTAGCTACCACCTTGGAGGACATCATTTGGAGGAGCATCTCAAGAAGGAGGAGTTGGAGGACTCTTTTCAAGCCCGAAGCTACCAAGCCTGGAGCAAGAAGCCATCATCTTCTTCACCATTTCATTTAGAGGATTTGTGTTTTTATCTTCTTGCATTTCAAGTAGATTAGAAGCTTTCCTCTATGAGTTTTGTGTAGAACAAGTTCATTTTGATTCAAGTTTCCTTCTTTCAATTTTTGTTACATAGATTTTTACAATTTTTGCCTAGCATTTGTTTCACTCCCTCTCCCTAATTATTCTAGGCCTCCACGTGCCTAGGGTGAGCTTAGGGAGAGGCTCTACCTGTCACCTTAGGGTTAGCTTTATTGAAATAGGTTTTAGTTATTTTCTCGCTATCAACAAAAACTCGCATGTTGCCGTTATTTCAAAATCATAAAAACTATATATTCAAAAACATCAAAAAGAAAGTTGAGTTCCATCTTTAAAGCGAGGGATTTTGATTTGCAAACTTGCCTCCTTGGATGACCCTAGATACCCCACTATCTAGGTCTTATAAATTTAAAAGCAAAAGCGAATTTACGCGTTGCAACGACACTAAATTGCCTAATTAACAAACTGCGTATTTAAGCAATCACCCATATTTGTGGGATAATTAGTTACTTAAATGTCTAGACATTAGAGTAATATTAACTTGTACATAGCATGTATTAAGATGTAAATAATTTAATTTATATATATATACTTATATGCATTACATTCATATATAAATTATTTAGCATGCATTAGAATAACATGCATTAGGTTTTAGGCTGCATTATATACATGTACTAGAATTAACATTTTAGTGAGGGTTTGTGCGTAAATAAATCATTCTTTTTATTATTCAATTTTATTCTCTCTTCTCTACTGGTAATACGTCACCTTCTTGTTGCCAACTGTCTGCACTCAAGACCCGCATTCAAGGAGGATTGGGAGAGATGGATCTGGTTGGGGTAGCCACGACTACAAGGGAGAGGAAGCAGCTGCCATGCTAGGAGAGGCCATCATCCATTTCACCACCGTGCAGCATTCCACCACCGTGGGCCTCCACGGCCAAGCTCCGTCATACCGTGGGCCGGCGAGGTGATAGACCGCCATGCCAAGAGGAAGGAGTTGGCCGCCACCGTGCATGAGCTCCTTGAAGATCGCCTACCGTGAGTGCATCTACTAATGCATGACTTGCTACCATTCTTCCCCTGTACACCACCGCAGCCACTACCATCCATGCACGACAAGCAGTCGTGCCATGCACCTTCATCTCCCCCACCGGTTAAGACGAAGCCCCTCTTCATTTCCCCACTAATCCACTAGCTGCTACCTCCTTCACCGCCTACCCGACCACCCCGCCCGTGCCACGCATCTTCGCACAGCACCTCCATGCGCATAGCCTTTGCACGTGCCTCCTAGCTGCCTCAGCAGTCACCACGCCCACCACCGGCCTCACGTGCACATTTGCGTCCAGCAGCCACAGCCAACAGTGCACGCCTCCCCTCGTTGACCTCCCACACACGGTCTGAACCGTGCCTGGACGCCACCCTCCTTATGCCTCTTTGCTCGAGCACTGTTCATCTTCTTCCCTGAAAAGAACCCATCACCAATGCCACCTTCCTCCTCATAGCCGCCTCGTCTAGTGACAAAACTCCATTTTGTCGACACTATCCGCCTCCCCTCGACCCCATGAGGGCAGCCACGTCCTCAGAACCGTTCACGATAGCCCGCGCACGTCGGGACCTACCGCTACCGCCACCGGCAACATCTCCAACCACCACACACCACCATTCCACCACCAGAGCATCCCTCTCCGCTGTCCCTACTCCTCCGATGAGTCTCACCTCCAGAGATCCCTCCACCTGGGTGCATGGACAAGAGGATATCCTCCCCTATTTTGCTACAAGAACAGGGGTATAAGTTGGGTGAGAATTTTTGGTTTGAAGATCACTATTGAAATATTTTTGACATAAATTTATTCTACACTCATTGCATGCATGCCCCTTAACTTCCTCTTATTCTCAAGATGTATGTGATGATTGGATGGCTTAGAGCAAGACACTAGCATTTTTTATCTTGTAATCTATTTTTCTTGGGCATGATTTTATGTGAAATTAATTAAGAGATTCATTGGTTGTGGATACGACCCACTCCTCATTGAGTGGTTAATTTTAATTGTTGACGATTGGTTTTCCACCGCTCAATTTCTACTTCGACAACTTATTTCTTTGTGCGAGAATCATTCTTAAGGAAAATGATTCGTCATTTATGCACATCGTTAAAGGCCGAACGTTGCTAAAGCGCACGTCAAAGGGTTGCCGTTCATTGTCGATCCAATGCTCCACATGCGGCTCTGATCTTCAGCCGTTCACACGTGCAACTAAGTAACTGGACACGTGGCAGTTTATAGCCATTTGATCGGGCATCCATGGCTAAGAACAGCCCTTAGCTACACTTCATATTGCGCATTTGGCAGGTCAGATCGCGTGTCATTACATGCATTTAGCACGCTCGCCATCCGTGTTGCCATGTAGCACTCTCTATCGTTCATTGTGCATCTGATGGCCCAAGTTCATTTGTGCCTCCTCTCACAGATTAAATTCGTTCACATAGATTTGAGCACGTGCTACACTCTCTGCAAAAGGCGCTTCACCACTACTCTAAGAGGCCACTTGAGTCAAGTTCTGGAATTAACGCTTGTGCGCTCTCAACCTCTCGACCGTTGGATCTTGATCCAACAATCGAGATCTCATGGCGCACTTCTCTTCATATGATGCTATGAGCGACATGGCCTCTCGATGACCGTTGGATTTGAATCCAATGGCCAAGATCTGGTGAGCGTGGACGAAGAAGGAGAAGGTCGGTGGCTGTGGGTGGCTTCCATCTTCTTTTACTCATAGAAGATGCCATGGATATTGGATTGGAACGATTTTCATGCTAATGGGCTACGATCGTCGATCCAAACCCATCTGTGCAGTTGGATTCTTCATCTAAGGTCTGGATTTTCACCACCCTGCCCCTTGACCTCTGATCTTCCTCAGACTACATCTAATGCTACGGAAGTTCGATCGGGGCAATCTCGGAGGCATTGGACTCTGATCGTCACCCTAATCAGATCTGTATGGTTGGATCTTCAATCTAAGGCCTCAAAATGATGTCACCTTATCGCTTGACCACAATAAGAGATGAATTACTATACAATTTGTACAAATTTATCTAAATGTATGATGATGCATGTTATGCAATATTTATATGCATGATGCTTCTATGACATTATGAATATGCATAAATAGATATTTTAGGCCAATTAGATGTGTGCTCATTATGCCAAACTAGTTTGTCTCGATGTGCTTCAAGTTTGGAATGACTCGAGAACCTAAACTTGGGGTTTGTACACCAATTTTGTTTAGGAAACTAAAGCAATACAAAAAACTGCAGCTAGTGAGTCATACGTTTCTATGAGCCTTGCCTTATTTAAAGAAGGGGTTCACTAACTTGGCACACTTGCTTTGTTGGAGTGAGGCACTTCCTAGGATGTTGAGGGAGCTTTCGGAGGAGCTGTTGGGTGCTAGTTGCAAGTTTGGACTAATCATGCGCTACCATGGAATTTGTCATCACCACCTTGGCTAGACAGCTTTTCACTCGATTGGCTTGGAGGTTGATGGTTTTATAAATTGCATATCTCTATGTTTATGCAATAAGCCTGTGATTGCCCCTTTTGATGTAATTTTTGTGAGAATGATGTAAGTATTGGCAACAGGGCATTGTTGTGTATAAATATGTATTTTAATGTACCTATGGTGACTTAAACACTACCATTAATTATGCAAATGGCATGGAATGATTATGCTTATAGTTTCTTAGACTTTATCACTTATTGAAGTTAATGTGCATATTAGTGCAATTTATATACATGTCCTTGCATGCTTATTGTTGCCCATGATATATTGTGCCATTGTATGCAAAATATTTTTGTCATTCACTCAACGAGAATCATGGAATAACTAGTATACAACTACTAATCAATCCTAACCACCTTTTGATTAGGAAAACTATGCTAACAATATCCTTAACCTAGTTCTCAAGTAATCAAGAGGCTACAAAGGCATAACACTTGACATCTACCTTTCAATCTCCTTAATTTCTATCACTTAATTTACATATAGCAATTTAGTGCATTCAAGAGAATTGCTCTTTTTGAAGACATAGCACTCTTTTCTTGGGTGTGAACTCAACCACCAACTCTTTCTTTTTTTATATGATTAGTTTCTCTCTTTATTTCACTTTCTCCTACATCAAGAAACCATGTTTGCTTATGGGAATTTGATGATGATTTTTTAAATCCCCAAGTATCTAAGGACTTGTTAGGAGTGGAATCTATACTTTGGGGATTTTCCTTATTAAACAATATTAATGGGGATAGATATATGGTTCTCTTACTAATGCTCATACTCCCGATGCTCTAGTCCATTCATATCATATTTTGGCAGCATGGTTCAAAATTAGGCCTCTTATCTATTGGAATTTGGGAGCTAGCTTGGTTTAATTATTCCTAGGTGGATTGTTGGTATGAGACCATTCATGTTTGGTTATCTTTATTAGGACATTTTCCCTCCATTAACATAGTTTGTGATTCACTTCATAATTTTTTTTTATCAAATTCATACTAACCATTTCCCTTATTATGTTTGGAATGGTATTAATCTCCATAAACATTCCCAACTCTTAACACCTTTAATGTAGTAATTTGGAGCTTTGAAATAGATGGAATTTTTACAAAGGTTCTTCCCACAATCACTTTGCTCCCTAGGGATGATGGAGGCCAATTTAGGCAAAGAATTTAGGGGACTGTTGGTTGCACCATAAAATTACTATTTCTATTTGATGCCTTTCTTTGAGGGAGATTAATTATGATGGTAAAGACCAGTAAAAAAGCATTAACTTCTCAAAAAAAAAAGCGTTCTTCCCTAAGTATTGACTATTTTTTTTTGACTCGTTAAGCTGTCAGATGGTGGCCTCTTTAAGGAAGAAGATTCATCGATGTGGCGTATTTACCATTTGGGCCATTTGGCATATATGAGATTTTGACTTTTTGGCTCCAGGTTTATTGCGATCTTTGTAACTCCAAGGATACAAGTTAACTATTATACTTCTTTGATATTGTGTAAGGTTATACATCATAGTCCCTTCCGTTTTTCTTGTAATGTACTGGCTGACCTTGGTCACAGTTCTACCTTTCTTTTGATAGCCTTCGCGGGGAAGAGACGGATGAATAAGAGTATTTTTCAATTTTCTTGAAAAAAGATCCCTATCAAGGTTTGTTTACTACCTCTTCAGCTTCTTGGACGATGCAGCAATCGTCGAACAAATTTCTTTAAATTGAATATCTTTGCCCAATGAGTGGTTTGATTACCGATGCAAGCATGTCACGTCTATAAAAATTCCTAAAAAAATATTAAGGGGAGGCAAATTCTCTTTCAAAATTATATTTGACATACTTAGAGAAGATAACTCTCCCAGTCGAATCCATCACAGTGCTCCCCATGTTATTGTAACTAATTTGTGTTAGCATTTAAAATTCCTTGTTACTTAGTGATATTGAGGGTGTGACCCCTACCTAATTTTTATATATATAATTTAGCGTGCTTCCGTTATTATATACACTAGTTGTGCGTTGCATATTTATTTTTATTTTTTTTATACTTTACTTTGTCTCGCTCGTGCTCTCTTTCTGTGTCATTCTCTTTTTCTCTCTCTTACTTTTTTTTTCTTTTATTTTATTTCTTTTACACATTAGTTGATGTTTAATTTAAATTTTATTTTTATCATAAACTTTTTCATCTTATATTTTTTTATTAGAGATCAATATTAAATATATATATATATATGAGAATATAAATAATATATAAGAGAAATAAGATTGTATAAATATAATTTAAGATATCGATTGTAAATCAAAATATATTAAATAATAAATTTTAGAAATTTTGATGTATTCTGATTTTCAATTATTATTTTTTTATCAAATTTTTAACTTTCATCTTTTATGAAGAAAAGAAATCAAAATATATTAGTTGAAGATTTCTAATTGAAATATTTAAATTTTGTAGGTGAGAAATTAAAATATATCGATTAATATCGATTAAAAATTAAAATATATAAATTAAAATTGATAAAAAATTAAAATATAAGAAGTAATCATTTATTTTTTATTTAAAAGAAAATTATTTACTATAAAAAATGATACGACATCGATCGAATTATTTATTTATTATTTATTTTTTTACTTTTATTTACCGTGCTATGTGAAATCGGCATGACATTGTTTTATTTTCATTTTCTTCTTATTTTTATACTCCCACACCATGGGATCCACTCAAAACGGTTCTACTTTAGACAGTGTAGATTCGGCGGGACTAATTTTGGATACTATGTATTTCTAAGAGGAGAGGGACATCAGAAATAACAGTACAACTGGTTAGTAAGTTCATGCGCTAAGTTTATCATAATGCAAATATATATATATATAATGCTGACTCAATATCTACATTGCACACGTCTACTTAATTCATGACGTGCCCTTTTATATACACCTCTTAGATTTTAAATTTTCTACAACATACTTATCACTAAGTGTATATTACTAAGAACTATCACAATCTTCTATATCATCCTTCTCCATGAAAAGGCAAGTCCAATTAGTTTGCACGTCGTAGCTCCCACAATGTTCTCCTTTCTTTCTACTTTAATTTTCCCACTAAAAATATGTCATGCGTGGATATTGAGATTTAAGATGAGATATTCCTCCATGCGTCAACTAGTAAGTCCACACATTCCACGCAATGCACACGTGGATGGAGTATGTCGTGCATTAAACAATGAGAGATGGTCGTATATGTTAGGTGACACACGGAACCTCGTTCCAATTGGCCCCAGCAGGAGACCTACATATTCTAATACTCTCCGAAGGATTTCTTTTCTCTCTTGGTCCGCATCGCCGGTTAATCGAGGACGCGAAATGAACAACTTGAATTTTAATTAATTGGCAACCTTGTCAAAATAATAAATATTTTCATTGCAAATCAACCATGTTACCTCTACCATTATTACTTCCATGGCTGGTGACCTTAAGACCCTATTTGGTGTGATTTTTAGAGGCAAGGTTATATAAACACTATATGTTATAGTATAAAAAATTTTATTTTCCATCCATCACATCTACCCCCATCTATTATTTTTATCCCTCACCAATCATATTTACCCCTAGTAATTGATGGAATCAACGTAAATATGAAATAAATAAATAACATCATATGCATTTCCAATGACTTCTCATAGATAAAACATTAAATCAAGCAAGTTAAACATTATATGGTAAGATCCATATTAAAATAAACAACAAATAATATGCAATAACACAAATAAATAAAATAAGAAATGATTAAATTTTACTCCGATCGAAACACACACTAGCTTCCCTTAGAGAATGTATTGCAACACAGTACTAGTACATTGAGATCTGACGGACTCCTTCCACGATATAACGATCCACCTCTAAAATTCGACGCACTCCGAGCTTAGTCGATCAATTTAGTTGATTGACCAAATTACAGATTGACCAACTAATTTGATTGGTTGATCAATCAATCACCTCTCGTAGATCACTCTCAAACACCTTGTGTGTGATTGACAAATTTGATTGGAGGTTGATCTATCAATCTTACATTGAATGTATGCATCTAGAGAAAGAGAAATGAGAATGGGGGTGCGGGGGGAGAATGGAAAGTTTCTCTACTCTGGTTATGTGTCAAATGAGAACCCACTTGTGGCCTTTATATAGAGCCAACGACCTAACGTAATTTGGTAATTGGTCGATCAGACCAAATTTGACCCATCGATCAATCAAAACAATTGATCGATCAATTTTAACTTTTGATCGATTAATCAATGACAAAATAATGAGAATAAAAAATTCATAGCAAAGGAGTCTAAATTTCAAGTTCCAAATTGATTCTTACCCAAGCCTAAGCCCGAGCAGGTATGCGTGTGAGTGGTCTCTAACCCTACCTCTTGTTTCTTGCAGCATAAGTCATGAGAGGCAAAAGTCTTTTACACCTACCAATATGTTTGCCCACTTCCAATATGAGATTAAAAACTTCTACCAAATTTCATTGATTTTTACATTAATTTCCACATCACTATATATTAATTGCATACCGATTGATGCAATTAGGCTCCTAAAATTAATATTTCCCCACAAATTCATCATTGAAATCTAACAATAAATTCATCGGCTACCATACTCTGCTTTTAGTAAAAGTACTTTCCAGCTTGAACCATTACCTGAGTCATCCACCTTCATTACCATAGGAATAAATTGAAATTAGTCTTGAACTTTAAAACTTTTGATGTAGGGTGTCTAGTGGTGACAACAGAGTGAGGAATAAATTGAAACTAGTCTTGAACTTTAAACTTTTGATGTAGGGTGTATGGTGGTGACAACAAAGTAATGTTCTTAGTGACAATTTTTAAGGTTGGTCCTCTTAAGGATCATGCACCCTGTCATGTTTCATGAGTGTATTTAGGAAAAATCATATTCCCTTAACTGTAGCCCACAGTATCACTCACAAAGGTGATGCTCTCCAAGGATGTATTGCTCACATCCAACCTTAAAGGCTTGAACCCATTCAAAGCCTTTGCTCTTCCTAAATTTGCTACTTAAGGCACTCAGGATTCCAGGGATCGGACTAAGATGTGAAAGCATCTAACAATGAGTGCCAACTACTTCTCCATATAGCTTGTTATTACCACATTGAACCTACTTTGTGGGATCCCTACTCAGTTAGGTTGGGTTGCTACTATGGGTGAACTCCTAATGGGTCTCAGCCCCATCTCATGCCTAGACTTAACGACTAAAGATCTATCAAGCCCTTTAGTAAATCAATATGTTGTGTTATCCTTGGATCCTATAAATTCCACAGCAATTAGACCTTGAAACACCAAATCCCTTACAGACTTGAGTCCAATTTTGATGTCTCCTTGTTATCTGATTAAACTTTGAACTCTTAATCTTAGCCATTGCAGCCATTCTATCACAATGCAAAGATATTGTAGAAATTGACTTACACACCATAGGGATTTATGAGAGAAGTCTCTTTAGTTATTCAGTCTCAATTCCAGTGGTGTCTAAAGCACATAGTTCAGCCTCAAAGGTAGACCAAACTAAAATGGTCTGTTTTGTAGACCACCAAGAGACTGCACTGCCTGCAAGGGTAATGACATACCCTGTAACACGATTGTTCCCAAAATCCTCCATTTGACCTATCCAACTTACATTACTATATCCATCCAAAATTGAATGATATTTTCCATAATGCAAACTAAGGAAAATAGTTCCCTTCAAGTAGCAAAGTATTTGGTCCAAGGCATCCTAATGAGTATAATTAGGACAACTTGTGTATCTACTCAACTTAGACATAGAAAAGGACATATCCATTCTAGTACAGTTAGCAAAATACATCAAACTTCCTATAATCTATGAATATGTAAAGCTGTGAAACAGAAGTTCCACTTTTGTTCTTATAGAGAGTTTTTGATGAATCAAAAGGAGTGCTTATAGTTGCCTAGTTTTTGCTAGTCCCTAGCAAATCTAAGAAAAAACCAAGCACTCCAAGTAGACTAGCCAACCCAATAGGTCTTCCTTTAGAAACATGTTAAGTTCAGAATTTAGACCTAAGGTTCTCAAGTAGTTGCTAAGTTATAGACTAGGTTAGCTAAAGACGAGTTGCAGGCACAGCTTTCCCTGATTTCTAACTCTACCTTAGGGTTTATTGGTCCTTGAGATTAAAGCATCCGTGCATATGCATTAGTCTAAGTTATTTGAGGTTGATATGATTGCCAACCTAGAGAGGAAAAAGGATTTTTTTTTTTAATATATATATTTTTGTTTGATTCCTCTAAGTCTAACCTTAGATCAGCTATCAACACGGTCTGTGTCGGATTCATTGTCCCCATCATCGTACCTCGAAGGGTGCCTGCCTTTCGATGCTTTGAGATATCACCGCCCATAGCAACCCCAAGAACTCCTGGCAATCGACACTTCAAGATAGTATCGCCCATGGATTTCTTAAGCAAATTCAAGCCTGTGGCAAGTAGCACTTCGAGATAGGGTCGCCTATGGTACCTGAACCGCACAATGCACTTACATGCCCCCAGTAGAATGGATATCCTAAGAGACAAGCATCAAAGAGGTAACATGTTATCATCACATCCTCAAGGTCAATATATACTCTACCTCTCTTGCGGCAGGAACTCTTCCAATCAAATTATGTTTTCAAGCTTCTCCTAAGTCAAAACTAAGAGAACCAACTTTTCTTAAAGAAATGAATTAGGATGATCACTTACACAAGACCAAGTGTGTGTGAAATGTGGATTCTTAGGTTACAAGGACCCGTAAACCAAAAGCTAGAACAAGACTCCAGGTACTACGCAGCCTTTAACTCAATCTTCAGCTTTCCTTCCTTAACCTCTTGAGGAATGATCCGCAACTTAACTCCTACTTAAGTTTTTAAGTCCACAAAGGACCCTAAAGGTCTAAAGCTAGTAGGTCACTTAGCTTCTAAAGTTCAACACCTAGAATCAACTTAGTCTAACCTAAAGTTCTAGTCTGCTTAAGAATGTAGGGCCCCGTCAGTTACGCTCAAAAATACAAAATATTTTTCTTCTTTTTCTTCTTTTTTTTTAATGTAATATGCATGAATGAATGCAAAATATAGACATGATATAAACAGATGCCTCAGGTCCTCTCCCCCATGCCTGGTTCAAACAATGTCCTCACTGGAAACAAAACAGTTAAAGGAAGATGTTCCCTGAGGAAGAGAATGGCAGGAGCTAAGGCTCCTCAAGAGTGGCCTCGTTAACCAGATGGCCATCCAAAGTAATGTATGGTTTTAACCGTTGGCCATTGACGATAAAGGGAGTTGATGAAGAGGAAGGGATTTTAATCTCCACAGCTCCATGTGAAAATACTTTAGTGATTATGTAAGGCCCATCCCAACAAGATTTTAATTTCCCTGGGAAAATCTTAATTGTGTAATTGAGGAGCCAGACTTGTTGGTTGAGCTCAAAGGTCTTTCTAAGGATATACTTATCATGCAAGACCTTAGTTCTCTCCTTATAAGCTTGAGAAGTGTCATAAGCATCATTCCTCAGCTCCTCAAGCTCACTTAATTCCAGGAGTCGTGCCTTACCCACCTTTTCTAAATCCATGTTAACACTTTGAATAGCCCAAAATGCCCTATGTTCCAGCTCAACGGGTAAATGGCATGCTTTCCCATACACAATTCGAAAGGGAGATGTACCCAAAGGGGTCTTATAGGCCGTTCGATACGCCCACAAAGCATCATCTAGCTTTTGGGACCAGTCTTTCCTATCAGGTCTAATGATCTTTTCTAAAATATTTTTTATCTCCCTATTCGACATTTCAACTTAGCCACTCGTCTGAGTATGGTAAGGGGTAGTGACCTTGTGAGTCACTCCCATATTCTTGAGTAGCCGATTGAAGTGGTGGTTTCAAAAATGAGGTCTCCCATCACTTATAATGGTCTTGGGGCAGCCAAAATTAGATATGATATTGGCCTTCACAAATTTCAAAACCACAGAGTGGTCATTTGTGCATGTAGGAATGACCTCTATCCATTTTGAGACATAATCAACTACCACCAAGATATATTCATAACCATGGGACGAAGAGAAGGGGCCCATAAAGTCAATTCCCCACACATCAAAAATTTTAACAGATTGAATAGGATGTTGAGGCATCTCATTCCTCTTCCCAATCGTTCCAGTCCGTTGACATCTAATATAAGCCTTAACAAAAGTATGAGAATCCTTAAATAACGAAGGCCACCAAAAATCAGATTGGAGAACCTTAAAAACAGTTTTCTTAGCACCAAAGTATCCTCCACAATGAAGTTCATGGCAAAAACTCAACACACTTTATTGCTCCTCTTCAAATACACATCGTCTCAATACTTGGCCTTGTCCAATTCTAAATAATTCAGGCTCTTCCAAATGAAAGTATCTAGCTTGAGAAATGAATCTCTTTCTTTTCTGCCCATCCCAAGATCCAGGAGTTTCTCCAATGACCAAGTAATTTACGATATCAGCATACCAAGGTGAAGTTGGTATTACCGCCATAAGAGTTTCATCAGGAAATGTCTCACGGATGTCTCCAGATGAAGAGTCATTAAGTGGAAGGTGAGACAGGTGGTCAGCGACAACATTTTCTACTCCTTTCTTTTCATGTATCTCCAAGTCAAATTCTTGAAGGAGTAGGATCCACCTAATCAGACGTGGCTTAGAATCTTTCTTAGCAATGAGATGTTTCACTGCTGCATGATCAGTAAAAATATCCACCTTAGACCCAAGAAGATAAGACCTAAACTTCTCTAGAGCAAAAACTATAGTAAGTAATTCCTTTTCAGTGATGATGTAGTTTTGCTGTGATGCGGTTAAAGTCTTGCTGGAATAATGCAGCACATGAGGTCTTCTCTCAACCCTTTGTCCAAGGACTGCTCCCACTGGATAATCCGAAGCATCACACATCAGCTCAAATGGGAGTGTCCAATTAGGAACTCGGAGAATAGGCGTAGAGATCAAGGCCTCCTTTAGAGCTTGAAAGGCCTCGGCACAATTTGAATCAAAATTAAAGGAAGATTCCTTTGCCAACAGGTCACAAAGTGGCCTAGAAATTTTACTGAAATTTTTAATAAAGCGCCTATAAAAGCCAGCATGGCCTAGAAAGGATCTAAGCTATTTGACATTCGTGGGCAATGGGAGTTGGAAAATAGAATCAATCTTGGCTATATCTACTTCTAAGCCTCGCTCAGACACAACATGCCCAAGTACAATTTCTTTCTGTACCATGAAGTGGCTTTTCTCCCAGCTGAGGACTAAACCAGTCTCCTTACATCGCTTCAACACATTCTCCAGGTGCAGGAGACACTGGTCGAAAGACGAGTCGTAAATGGGTAAGTCCTATTCAAGTAGTACCAAAGAAGGTAGGCTTTACTGTGGAATTTAATGACCAAGGTGAACAACGAAAATACTCCCCGACAACGGCGCCATTTGACGAGTCGATTTTTCGCTTACGAAAATGATGATTAAGAAGATTTATCGTTGTATTTCTAAGTGGTGGAAAATTTACTAATCAAAATAATTGGAATTAAAATTAAACCACTCACAAGAGAGTGGGTCATGTCCACAGGGAGGCAATGACCTATTTAAACTCACAATTAGGTAGAGATCGAGTTCACTGAAATATTCGTTGAATCAAACAATGCATATGTCGCTCTGAATGTAAACCTTAAATTTATGGAGAAGTCAAGGGTTGTTCACATAATTTTCACATAAGAAAATTATCCACATGCAAGGGTATGCCATGTACTTTTCACTTGCATGCATACTAAAATGTAATTCAAAATTAAATGCAATGCATATAGAGATGAATCAATAAGGCTTAACAATTATCTAGAAGAATAAGCATAAAGCTGTAAATTCACCATAATTTAATTAATCTAAGAAATCAAGAAAATAATTCTTGACAATGGCAATTTCTGTAAATAGTAATACACACTAAAATAGAGGATTCTACCTCTCTCCTCCTCGCGCACGGGAGAGAGGCTCGTTCGAGAAGCTACTATAGAAAAAGGTCAGCCAGAGCGAGGCCTTCGCGGCGGTGGCAGCGGCGCATCGCGAGGTGGCCCAGACCGGCTGGATGGAGGAGAGAAGCGGTGGCAATGGCTTTCGCTGCTACTCTTGTGTGAGGGAATGGAGCTACTGAAGGGCACTGAAAGATGCATGCTGTGTGCAGGCAGAGCGGCTGGAGTAGCACGTGCTTTGTGCGCGTGGCTGGAGGCGAGGGTCGGTGGCTAGTGGATGCGCTGTTGATGCTAGGGCAGCACTTGGAGGTACTGCTAGCAGAGGTGCAGCAAGGGAGGTGCAGGCGGAGGTGCAGCACACTCTGCACACGGGCAGAGAGGCTGCGAGGAGGACATGAAGGCTGCTATTACAGGTGATGTGTGTGCGCGGGAATGGCGAGGAAGCGTAGTGAGGGCGTGCACTACGCGCGGGCGGAGCGGCTGGAGTTGGAGGACGGTCGCGCGGGCTGGAGGAACACGGGTGCATGCAAGGGTACCCTGCTATGTGCGGAGGAGGAGCAAGGCACGAGTTTTTGTACTGACAATGGCGTGGCTGGTGGCTATGCGTGATGGCGCTGCATGCGGCTAAAAGGTTGGGAAATGTTGGGTTTGTTCTTGATGTTGCAGGTGAAGCACAAGGAAGAAGATGCAGGGGAAAGGTGTTTCAAGTGAGGCACAGTGGTGTAGGGACTCTGACTGGCAGTGTGGGCTGTCACACCACACGCCCACGATGGTGGAGTCGCACTACTGCAGTTGAGGCTAGTGGTGAGGAGGTGAAGCACAGTATTGGACCAGGATGGAGGCCTACTCTGAATGGTAGCCATTCCTCCTCCTTTGTAGCTGTGGCTACAAGGATTTTGAAATTCAAACAGGCCACCATCAAGTATATGCTGGACGAGTGAATGCGTAAGAGGAGGAGGCGGAGACGGAGCGGTTACCTGCAAAAAGGAGAAGAAGAAGAATAATAAAATAATTAGGATTATTTATACATAACTTGTTAACTTCTATGTTAATTAAAACAATGTATGTAATGCACCTAATTACTTAACTAATCAAATGTTTGTAATCCTAGGTTAATTCTAAATGCATTTAGATATGGATGCCACACATGAATTATGCACCTAAGCTAAAAATATGAATTAATTTAATTACATCCAAATATATGCTATCTAAATGTTAAAATTAACATAATGTCGAGGAACTTAAATACTTAAATAGCCTATAAATATGGGCTAATCAATAGCATTGCAATCTTGATAGTCAAATTTATCAAAAACCTTTTCAACATAATGAGATTGAGAAATAGCTATCTCCTCTGCTAACTGGATCAGTTTGAGGCCCAAGAGTACATTTGCAACACCCATATCTTTCATCTCAAACTTACTACTCAAGAACAACTTAGTTTCATTCACAATCCTTATGTCTGACTCAAATAGTAATATATCAACTACATATAGGTATAGGATAGTACATATTTCACCCTTAACCATAGAGTAGACACACATGTCAGACTAATGACCCATAAAGCCAAATGACTGAATAATCTTATCAAATTTTTGGTGCCATTATTTGGGTGCTTGTTTCAAAATATAAAGTGATTTAACAAGCTTACAAACATTTTTCTCATTCTCAGGAGCTATCAATCCCTCAAGCTGGTCCATGTAGATCACTTCCTAAATATCGCCATGTAGAAAGGTAGTCTTTACATCCATCTCATGGATAGTGAGATCATAAATGGAGGCCAATGCTATAAGCGTTCGGATAGTAGTTATCCTAGTTACTAGAGAATAGGTATTGAAATAATCTATACCTTCCATTTGCTTAAACCTCTTAGCAACAAAGTCTGGTTTTGTATCTTTCAATAGATCCATCAGGCCTGAGTTTCCTCTTAAATGCCTACTTGTACCAAATAGTAAAACACACTATACGTAAATCAAGCAACTCCCAAGTGCCATTAGAGATAATTGAGTCCATCTCACTCTTAATGGCATCTTTCCAATACTTTGCTTCAGAAGAAGCCATAGTATTACAATAAGTGGGGGGATCACCCTCGATTTGGTAAGCAATGCAGTCACTTCCCAAATCCTAAGCAATTCTTGGTCGTTTGCTTCACCTAGGTTCAAAATCCTCTGTATCATTAGGTACAGAATGGGAAGAGATGACCCCCATATTAGTCATCCTTTCCACTTTTTCAGAAATAGAACCAGATGTGGTGGCTAGACTATTTGAAGTCATGTTTAAAGGTAATCTTATCTTCATAGAGAAGGCATCATAAAAAAATATAGCATCGCGAAGTTCAATAATAGTATTGACATCTATGCTTGAAATCTTAGATTATATAACTAGAAATCTATAAGCATAGCTATTGGCAACATAACCTAGAAAGATCGTATCAACTATCTTAAGACCAAGCTTCTTTTTCATGTGTTGTGGGACAGCCACCTTTGGAGGAAGCCCTACACTTTGAGGTATTTTAAGCTTGGTTTCCTATTTCTCCAAATCTCAAATGAACTACTTTTCTTATGTTTGAGGGGAACTCTATTTAAAATATGACATGCCATATTTAAAGCTTCCCCCTACATGTAATTATGTAATTCTGAGCTTTACAAGAGGGCATTGACCATGTCAGTTAGGGTCCTATTCTTTCGCTCTACTATCTCATTAGATTGTAGGGAATATAGAGCCCTTACTTCGTGAACTATATCAAAAGCTTGACACTATTCATCAAATAAGTTGGACGTATATTCCCCTCCTTTATTAATTCGAACTCAGTCTCTTAAGAGTTTTCCAATTTGTCTTTCAGCTTCTTTCTTGAAGATAAGGATTTTACATAATACCTCATCCTTAAACTTAAGTAAATATACATAGCAGTGTCTACTACTATCATCTATAAAGGTGATAAAATACCTTGTATTCCCTATAGTGATCACACCAATAAACTCACAGATATCCGTATGCACCAAATCTAGAACCTTAGTATCTCTAATTATAGAGTGAAAAGGCTTCCTAGTTTGTTTAGCCTATACACATATCTCCTATTTTTTAGTTTTATCTATAGTGTGTTCAAGACTAATGTTTAATTTCATCATTCTTTTCAAAGAATTGAAATTCACATGACCCAACCTACCATGTCATATATCACACGATTCGATATTACTGCAACCAGATTGGATCGAATCAAAACTAACATTATTCAAAGCATTTCTAAATGATACATTCATTTCACATCTCACTCTAAATAATAAATCAAAATCCGCTAATACCCTTTTCCATGGAATGCTTGATCCATGTCTCAACATAACAACTTTATTACATTTAAAGTTTAACTCGAAATCCTCTTTAACCAATAAAGAACCAGAAAGAATATTCTTCTTTATAGCAGAACGTGCAGCACCTTGCGCAATGTCGAGACTTTCTCTAAGGAAAATCTCAAGTCCACGCGTCTGAGTCTTAGCACATTGGCTGCGAAGATGTTCCTCATCTTCACAATCTCACTACTACAGGGGTAATAGAAAGAAAAAAACTAAACTACTATAGGCGTAATAGAAAGAAAAAAACTATCTATCAATACAAATATGTATATTGATTCCATTATCCACAAGTCATTTAGTAGGATCGTGAATAACATAGAGTTAGGTCTTATCAAAACATACCCATCGCTAGGATTGGCATCCTCAGTGATCACATTCACCTGAAGAATCCCCTCTACAGTCTTCTACTGAGCTTTATTAGAAGGACAATCCTTCTTCCAACTCCCAACTTGCCTACAGTGCCACCATGATTTGTTCTTGGATTTCTTCTAGATCTTAGGTTTGGCTTTTGTTTTGTTTTTTATTGTTCTTATTTTTTATTCCTCTTGGTCGTAGACATCATGACATTCACCGTAGACACTACAAGCACTGCAGGCTTTTGTTTCCTATGCTCTTCTTCAGTAGTAATGGCTACCATCAAGTCATTAAGAGAAATATTTCCCTTCCTATGATTGAGAGTCATCCTAAAGTCCTTCGAAGATTTAGGAAATTTCTTAATGATGAACATGAATTGAAACTTCTCAGGAAGTTTCATTTCAGCCTCTGCTAAATCATGGAACAATAACAGAAATTCGTGTACCTGTTCTGATACCGATTTACCCTCAACCATTTGGAATTTTAGGAATTTTGATGATAGAGTATTTCTCAATACCAAGATCCTCAATATTATACATCTTGTCCAATTCCTCCCATAGCCCTTATGTAGTAGATGTGGATGTTTTGTTGATTGCACAACAATCATAAGTCCTAAAATCCCTAAATTGGGGTAGGAACCTAGTTAACATTATATACATATTGTATTCATATCATGTATTTCATTCATTTGCATTTATTTAAGTTATGCATAAAATAATATCCTGTGGGAATAATTATAATATAATGTTATATATTTTGCAATGCAAGTCCATAGGGAAATAAAAGAAGAGATGACAGAGGAGAACCAAACCCAAATCCAAAACCTTAACCCAAGACAAATCCAAACCTAGATATCCCTATCCTTAACCCATTCCTATAAGCCTAGGCATAGCTACTCTTTATTCCATCCCAATTGGCCTATCCCCTGACCCAATTTCCCATTTCCACCTCTAATTGATCCTTTTCATTTTAGTTCATTAGTCAATTGGACTCAATTGGACCTAACCATTTTATTTAGGCTTACTCATCCCAAATACGTCCACCAAATTACAATTTGGTTCACGCTTATCCTAAACAACCATCTACCCTTAGGTTGTTCCCTCAGTATCCTACTCCTATGGTGAACCTAAGGCCTACCATACCTCGCCTTAATAACCCAATTACGTACCCATTTAATTGGATCCACAAATTATGGATCTAACCCACTATTAGCCCCTCCCAATGTACAAAGATCGAAAACTAAGATCGAAATGTACTGGACCTTTTCTAGTCCAGAGGATCGTTGGAAATGGAGCCATTGAAATTAGTGAACTCAGTCACGATTCAAACCCTTTTCTAGTGAATGGTGAAAGACAAACCATTTCTCGAGCTTACCGATTGGAATCTGGCTACTAAATATTTTGATCTCCATTCCTCATAAGCTGCATTGCACTCAGTTGATGGCATTAAACTTAGCGCTTAATGGGAGGCAACATGTCATTTGAAAACCTGAGACCCTTCTTAGCCTTCTTAAGCTGCATTTCTATTGCACTTTAGGATTCTTACATTAAAACAACTGCCTCCACCTCCGATACTCGTGTTGGAGCTTAAAATTGTTCGCAATAGTCGTCCCGACCCAATCACCCACCCTTGAGAACCTGTTCTAAATTATGAATTAAGCTGAATTCGAACCCACCTGGTTTGCAATGAGGGCACAGCAAAACATAGGCATGGGGGGTATTAAAGTGCAAAATGACTCGAAATTCAATTCTTTTGAGGAGTTCTCACACACAAAAAAAAAGAGGATGAAAAGGGGAGGAAACTTTTGATCTGAATTGCAAATCCATAAGGAGGAAAAAGAGGAGAAATACTAAAAGAAAATGAGCAAAAGAAAATTGTGTTAGTCCCAGTTATTGAGTATGGAACATACCTAAGTTCAAGGCTATATTGGATGATGAATTAAGTCCTGAAGTGCTAAAGAAAATAAGATAAGTAAGGGATACCAACTTTAGGCCTCTTGGTCCTGTCTAGGCTTAAATATTCGCGTATTTGTTAAGATCTGGACTATTCCTCAAGAGGTTGAGGGAGTTGCGAAGCTGATTGTTGGATAGCGGAAAACTATGCGATCGAAGTTAGATTTGAAAAAACCTGTTGTTGTAGTTCGATTTGCGAAGAAATCCGTCAACGGATAAAATTTTACCGAAATTCTTAAAGAAATTTCGGGTCTAACACAGGGAGCTACGTCGATCTAAAATCCGCGATTATATTTTTTTGGTATTTTTGTTTGAAAGTGAGATAATTACAATGGAATTGATATTAACACTAAGAGAGAGAGAGAGACAAAATAATCACTTGATATAAGAATACTGTTTTTACAACTAGAAGGTAGGAAATGATTACAGTAAGAAAGCGAGAAATTCTATTCTAGAAGGGGATAAAAAGAAGGGAGAGAGATGTTATCCTCCTCGACGAATGCTTAGAGGATGAGCCGGACGAAGCGACGCCTGGAAGATGGAGGATGAAGCAGGAAGAAGGAGGATGAAGTAGGAAGAAGCGGGAATGAGGCAGCACATCATCGTCATCACAAGATCCACTTCCGGAATGGGGGCGAGAAAACATTAGATTTAACTCTAAAGGAGCATCCCGAGTGTGGGACAAGTTTCTCTAGAGCTTTGGAGAGGGAGAGAGGTGAAGGAAGGGATGATAATTTCGTAGGGTAGGGGTCATCTTTTATAGTTGTAAGGATTGGGGGCAATTTGGTCATTCCATATTCAAAAACATTAAAATAAGGTCGTTAATGACGGATTTATTCGTCACTAAAGACCTATCGTGGGCGACATGTGCGCACACCTCGTCCTCTCCTACGCACCTAACGCAAATGCACATCCAAGCAATCTCAGTCGTTCGATCACGAGATCGGACGGCTCAGATCGCTCCTCACCTGCTTCAGCTTCACGCACCTGTGCATGAGATCAGGCATGAAATGGTGCATCCAATTGCATGTGCGCCCGATTGGACGATCTGAGCCATTTGTAGATGATCGTGCGGTAGAAATCACGCGTGTCCAAGCAAGAAGAAGCACTTCACGGGGGCTTGAACACGTGCGCTTTGCACGCGTAGCTCCTTAACCACTACACTACGCAAAGTTTTGAGCCGCAACGCTGCTTTTGCGTGTGACTAATCTTTGCCGTTGGATCTTCATCCAACGGCTGAGATCTCACATCACACGAGCCTTCGGAAGTTGAGTAGAGGGGGAAGGTCGGGTGTAGATGAGTGCCACAGATGTCGGATTAGACCGATTTTCACGTCGTTAGGCTGTAATCATTGATTCGAACCCATCTGTGCGGTCGGATTTGTCGTCTGAAGTGCGGATTGATACCATCTTGGACCTTGATCTATAAGCTTCCTTGGACTATATCTGGTGCTACGGATGTCCAATCAGGGCGATCATGGAGTCGTTGAACTCTTGTCATCACCTTGATCAGATCTGTATGATTAGATCCTTGGTCTAAGGCCCTGATTAGCAGTCACCCTGTCCCTGGCCATAAAAGGAGACAATTACTATACAATTCATACAATTTGACCTAAATGCATGATTATGCATGTTATGCAATATTTATAATGCATGATGCTAATATGGTACTAAGAACATGCATTAATAAACATTTTTAGCTATTTAGATGTACACACATCACACCCCCATGCCTATCTTTTGATAGTCCCTAGCAAAAACTGCATGCTATTTATAAAAGAATTATGATTGGATTACTCGAGCAAAAGTCATTTTCAATATTAAGAAATTTTTACTTAGCACTTGAACTTCAAAGACACAACAGCGTCCGGGTATCTGCCAAAATGCAAATCACCTCAAGCTCTCGCCTTATTTAAAAGAGGATCTCTTTTTCTTCTTTTCTAATTTTTTGGATTTTTGAGCTTAGAGTTTCAAAATGGCTTTCTACGGCCACTCAACCCATCCAAGACTTGATGAGAACCCTAAGTTCTAAGCATCTTTTTGTGAATGTGATAAACTCATTGATCGGCAATCAGAACAGACTTTGGGTTTTTACGCCTTAAAAGAATTCTGCCTAAAGGTGTATATATACGACCGGTAGCTTTCTCCTTACATTTAATTTTTATTGGGCCAACATAAGGATGAATCTAGTGTATATCTCCCCGGCTTATTCTACTCTGCTTCTTCCTAAGTGTTTTAGGAATTAAACGTGCATTTCTTGAGCTGGGATCTGGACAACCTACCAATGGGCTATTACCCACAATAACTTGCTAGCCATACTCATGCAGTAAAGTGTGGCTTATTTCTTTTGTTTCTTTTTTTTCCTTTTCTTTTTCTTTTCTTTTTTTTTCCTAAGTAGGTGGCTTCCCTGGTCTAAGATTTACCTAAAGGCAGTAGGAAAAGAATGGTCTAGTGGCTGGGCTCTAGACAACCACCTATGGGTTGTTACCCATGATAACTTGCCAGCCTTATCACCCTAGAAAGTTCATTAGCTACCCAATTTTCATTAAAACACCAAACAACGAGTCAATGTGAATAGTGTATAGATGCTTAGACTTAAAGTTCTCTTAAATCAGAGAGCGGGTTGATAAGTTGTGTACTTATCACCCCAACTTATTTAACCAAATTGAAATAGAATTCAGGATGGCGAGGACTTGATAAACAAATCCACATTTTAGTGGATACCCGAGTTGATTAAGCCCAAAGACCTGAAGGGTCTTAGTGTTTAGATCCTACTGTAATATTTCCTAAGATTGAAAAGTCCTAATGCCCAAGTATTATCTCCTAATTCAATTTTTTTAAATAAGAAAACAAGTAGAATTTACAAGAATTCCACATGGCTGACAAAATGATTCAAAAATGAGTCCACCCCCCATGCCTAGCTGATGCATTGTCTGCATTGAGAATAAAAGACATGAAAGGAAGGGTAGAATGTAGAAGATATCACCAGAATATGATGCTCGGGTCAGCTTTGAGTTAAACTGTACAACTACTGAGTTTAATGCCATCAACTAGGCAAAGTCCAGCCAAAGAAATCATAATGTGATTAGAGCAATCATGTCTGAGACGAGTTCTGGAACAATACGGTCAATAAAAGGCTTCAGACATTGACCGTTGATTTTAAATGAATTACCTATCTTTGGGTCAGAGATCTGAATGGCCCTGTTTGGAAATATCTGATCGATAATGAGTGGGTCATTCCATTTTGACTTAAGTTTACCGGGAAGAGCTTAAATCGAGAATCAAAGAGCCAGACCTGTTGGTTCAGCTCAAAGCTCTTGCGAGATATCAACTGGTCATGAAGAGCTTTGGTATGAGCCTTATAGATCTTGGCATTCTTGTATGCATCATTTCTAAGATCCTCAAACTCAGATAGTTGGAGTTTCGTGATATTTTCGGCTAAACTCAAATCCAGATTACACTGCTTGATTGCCCAGAATGCCCTATGTTCAATTTTTACGGGTAAATGGCATGCCTCCCAATACACCAGACGAAATGGTGACATGCTGATAGGCATTTTATATGCTGTATAGTAGGCCCAAAGAGCATCCTCAAGCTTTTGAGTCTAATCTTTATGATCAGGCCTAACCGTTTTCAGAAGAATATTCTTGATCTCCCAATTGGAGATCTTGGCCTGTCCATTCATCTGGGGGTGGTAAGGTGTGGAGATTCTATGATTAACCCCATATTTTTCCAGTAAATTATGAAACTGGGCATTAGTGAAGTGAGTACCACCATCGCTGATGATGGCCCTTGGAATCCCGAACCGACTGAAGATGTTTTTCTTAACGAAATCGATGACCACCTTGTGGTCATTGGTTCGGGTGGGAATAGCCTTGATCCATTTGGACACGTAATCAACAGTGACGAGAATGTACTGGTGTCCAAATGAAGGGAGGAAGGGTCCCATGAAATCGATGTCCCAAACGTCGAAGATTTCAATGGGAAGAATTGGGTTTAGAGGCATCATGTCTCTCTTGGTTATGCTCCCAAGTGCCTGCCATCGGGAACAAGACCTCGAGAATTCTTGGGCATCCTTGAATAAAGATGGCCAATAGAACCCAAATTGTAAAATCTTTGCAGCCGTCTTTTTCCTAGAGAAATGTCCACCACACATAGATGCATGGCAGAATTTGAGTATACTTTTGAATTCATTCTCCAGAACACATCAGCGAATAATCTGATCAAAGTCGATGCAGTATAGTTCAAGGTCCTCCCAAAAGTAATATTTGGCCTCAGATTTAAGTCTATCTCTTTGTTGCTTGGTCCAATCCTGGGGTATTTGACCAATGGCCAAATAATTTACAATGTTAGCAAACCACGGGGTTTGGACACCTGAAACTGCAAGGATAGTCTTGTCCGGAAAAGTGTCAGCAACCGGAATATTCGGATGAGAAGAATCACTTAGAAGTCTCGAAAGATGATCCGCCACCACATTCTATGCCCCGGATTTATCTTTGATTTCAAGATCAAATTCTTGAAGCAGAAGAATCCGTCGAATAAGCCAGGGTTTGGCATCCTTTTTGGCCAAGAAATGTCTCAAGGCCGCATGGTCGGTATATACTATGACATGAGACTCTAAGAGATAAGCCCTGAATTTCTCTAAAGCAAATATACAGCTAGCAATTCCTTCTCAGTAACAATGTAATTTCTCTAGGCCTCATCCAGAGTTTTGCTAGCATAGTAGATGACAGAAGGCTTCCTGTCGATCTTCTGACCCAAAATAGCCCCGACTGCATAATCAGAAGCATCGGTCATGATCTCAAATGGGGCTATCCAAACCGGTGGTTGCAACACCGGAGCATAAGTGACTACCATTTTAAGAAAATCAAATGCCTTATGGCATGATTCGTTGAAATCAAATGGTGTATCTTTGGGGAGAAGTTTGCTCAGAGGTTGAGAAAACTTAGAGAAGTCCTTGATAAAGCTCCTATAGAATCCCACATGACCAAGAAATGATCGAATTTGTTTGACAGATGTGGGAGGAGGAAGTTTAGAGATAGCATCAACCTTAGCTTTGTCAACTTTGATTCCCCATTAAGAGATTACATGACCCAAGATGATGCCTTCTTGTGTCATGAAATGACTCTTTTCCCAGCTAAGGACTAGTCTTGTCTTGATGTATCTTTTAAGGATTGTTTCAATATTAGCTAGGTAAGAATCAAACGATTCTCCGAAAATAGAGAAATCATCCATGAAGACTTCCATAAACTCTCCCACCATGTCAAGGAATATGGCTAGCATACACCTTTGAAAAGTCGCAGGTGCATTGCATAAGCCGAAAGTCATCCTATGGAAAGCAAAGGTTCCGTAAGGACAAGTGAAAGTCATTTTTTCCTAATCCTCGGGATGGATAGGGACTTGAGTGTATCCTGAGTAACTATCTAGGAAACAAAAGTACTTATGCCTGGCTAGTCTTTCAAGGATTTGATCGATAAAGGGCAAAGGGAAATGATCCTTTTTTGTGGCTGTGTTTAGCTTCCTATAATTGATACAAACCCTCCAAGAGGAAGCTGAACAAGTTGTGACATATTCTCCTTTCTCATTAGTCACAATAGTAATCCCGGCTTTCTTGGGAACAATTTGCACTGGACTTACCCAAGGACTATCAGAGATCGGATAAATGATTCCTACATCGAGCCACTTGATAATTTCCTTCTTGACCACTTCTCGCATATTAGGGTTTAATCTCCTCTGCATTTGCCGAGAAGGGCGAGATCCATCTTCTAAGAATATTCTATAATTGCAGTAAGATTGCTTGATCCCCCTAAGGTCATGAATGGTCCAACCAATTGCCTCCTTGTGTTCCTTTAAGACCTTGATCAGTTTAATTTCCTACTCCTTAGTTAATCTAGCATTGATAATCATAGGGAGCATCTTTTGTGGTCCTAAAAACTGATATTTTAGACTCTCAGGCAATGGTTTCAGTTCGAGCTAAGGCAGGTTCAGGAATAAAGGTAAGGATGATGTTGATGAAGATTCATCAAGAGGAAGAGGTTGAAAGTGAACAAAATCAATAACCTCTTCAAAATGTGGCAGGTTTGCCACAGATGGCTGCGGGTCAGATCCATCACAATAGGAGGAACTTTCCATTGTAGAAACTGCCATACATGTTTCAATATTCAAGTTGTCTTCCTCAAGTTCCTCTATAAATCCACAATCCTTGAATTTGTTAATTGCCTTTAAAATATCCTATTTTAATTTTTGATCCCCAAAGGTGATTTCCATTCTACCGCTCTCACAGTTGATATTGGCCTTAGTGGTAGCTAGGAACGGACACCCCAGAATGATGGGTGTGTTCCTTAAATTTTCAGGTACATCCATGTCAAGGACAAGGAAATCTATAGGAAAATAGAAATCCTTAACCTTGACAATAACATCTTCAATAATGCCTCATGGATTTGTTACCAAATGGTCAGCTAACTGCAGCGTTACTGAAGTAGGTCGAAGTTCACCTAATCCAAACTTCTCGTAAAGATAAGCCAGAATTAGGTTAATAGATGCACCTAAATCCAGAAGTGCCCTATCAAAAGTGTAATCTCCAATGACACAAGAAATCAATGGAGCACTTGGATCTCTCTTTTTCTGAGGAAGCTGACGTAGGATAACAGAACTAGCCTGCTCGGAGAGTACCACCCTCCTCGGAACATATTCCCTTGACTTATGCTTCTATGTGCATAACTCCTTTAAAAATTTAGCATAAGCCGGTATGTTTTTGATAGCATTGAGGAGCAGGATATTGATCTCGACATTCTTGAATATATTCAAGAGCTCCTCGTTACTATCAACAGGCTTCTTCTTCCTAGGCTTAATCAAGGCCTCAGGAAAAGGAAGATGAGTTAGATCTTTGGAATCAGGTTCCTAAGCCTTGATTTCTTCTTTAGAGTTCTCCTTTCCCTCCTCAGGCTATTCAGGATTTGGTAGATCAGAACAGTGTGGTTGTGGATCCTGAGTTTGTTTCCCACTCCTCAAGGTAACTGAATTAGCAGATGCATACAGGTTTGGGTCTTGAGGAGGGTTAGGAAAGATTGGAGGAGCTTCATTAGCCAGAAACCTTTGATTTTAAGAAGAAGCAGAAGAGGAAGGACCCTGCTCAACCACCGAGCATGCGCGTGCGAGTCCCTCTGATTCCCGTACCCTTGGGCTTAATTGCCCAGATTCTGGATATTACGTGGGTTGGGTACGGGTTGAGATGGTAGAGATCTAGTTTGACAATATTAGCAATGAACCCAGTTTGTAAGTTTTCCAACAAAGTTTTCATTTGCTGCATAAGCTAGAGCATAGATCCTTGCGTTTCTATCATCTGTCGGTTCAAATCAGCCTACTTTAGAAGTTGATTGGCATTCCAAGATAGCTAATTGACTTGATTCGGGGGTAGTTGAGTGTAAACATGACCCTGACCCATTGATCTTTGCGGAGCATAGTTTCTAGGTCAGAATTCTGTCTGCTGCCCCAGGTTTTTCCAGGAGAAGTCAGGGTGTTCCTCTAAATCAGATTATAAGCATTGGTGTAAGGGTTGGACCTAACATTCTCCTGTACAGCATAGACATCCTCATAAGGCGAGGATGGAGAGAAAGAAAGGGAGGGATAAGAGAAACTGGGATCAAAGGCCCCAGTTTGGAACCTATGGGGTTTCGAATAATGCTAGCTCACAGGTTGAGTTGCATCAAGTTGATTCACGAACTCCCGTCCAGAAGGAGCTCGCGACGAATGGAATCCCAAATTCTGGGATTGAGTGGATTGAGAATTGTTCATTGAGTTTCCAGTCATCTGATGAGAGCCTCATCATGAGCCATAACTAGCTCATTTTGACCTAAATAAAGAAAATAAAAGCTCCTACATAACCTAGAGAAATGCTTAATTAAAGGAATAAGTGTTCTGAGAAGAAAACATGAAATAAAGGTTAAAACTGTAATTTTACCATTGCAGTACATAAACAGGATTTCTCAGAGGCAAAACATAGGTCAAATGGTCAAAATAAGATGAAAAGTGGGTTGATTCAATCAGAAATGGGTTCATGTGCAATCTAGGAATTAAATGACATCGGTAACCCTAAAACAGATCCACTTAATTTAGCAGGGTTTTGGTCAGGATAAAAATTAACTAAACCCTCTAAAATTCATGGAAAAATATTTCCTAAGGTTTAGATCCTTCAATTTGACCTTTGGAACCTATTTTGACCTAGATTGGGGTCCTAGCTCATCAATTGACCTAATTTGGGTTTTTATGCAAAATGTACAGTCAAACATGGTCAAACCTAAAATCCAACTTCACCATTGGATTCCTTAGGTCTAAATTAGGTTTTTACCAAAATTTGGACATAAGGGGAGGTCATCTTGACCTACTTTGCAAATTAGTACACTCAATTACATTTTGGCCCTATCTTTTGAAAACCATTACATAAGCCACCCTAACTTCCTCTCCACTCTTACAAGAAGGTCCCTCCACCATTAATGGGGAGAAATCCTACTCTAGCATGGAATGGAGGGGGAATACTCCCTGATTCCTCAGAGATCTCCTCCTAGATTTCGAAGGGAGATTCTCTAAGGAATTCCCTTCCATCTGAGTGTGGTCCTGATCTATGATTTGCACCCAATCTCTCGTGTGAACGGATGAGAGATTTGGGTACCTACAGACTTCCATCTTCAGCGAGGATTCCCACGCTTGGAAGCTTGTCTTCCAAGCACAGGAGTCCCTTCCAGTGCCTATAAATTGACCCCCAACTCCGGCCGCACCTCCTTAGCTCAACTTGGCCAGAATTCCATCTCAAATTCTTCTTCTTCTCCTTCGACCAAGTGCTCCAGTGAGCTCCGCCGAGCCCCCCTCCTCTTTCTCATTGCTCTGCCACAATACCAGTGGCAGAGCTGTCCTCCCCTTCCTCCTATGCGTCACGCAACACCTGCGCGTGCATCCCTAGCTCCATCGTCGTCGCCGTCTTCCTCCACTGGATGCCTTCTTCTTCGACGACAGTAGGTACTACCAGCCGCCCTTTCTCCCCCTTCGTCCACTTAATTAGGTTAGAACTGTTCGTCTTTATCCCCTCTTCAATTCCCCTCAACCTATTTCACAAAATGCCCCTCGACAGCCACGGTCCACCGCCATCTTCCCCATCTCCGGCCACTCTCTAGCGAGACGCATCCGTCACTCCGCACCCCACACGTCTTGCCACCCACCTCACAACCTCCACCACACTCCACTGAACATCCTCCACTCATCCACAAGTCGCCTACACCTCCACAACTGCCCCCCGACCTAACCCATCCATCCGGCCACAGAACGACCTAGGCATGCACACCTAGGCCACTCCGCAGCCTGCCACCTACCGCCTCACCTTCGCCGTGACACGGCGAAGGTTCTCCTGTGGTCTGATAGAGCTACAAGGCCCTTTTTGTGTCGTGCAGGGTCCGAGCACTAGCTGCCATTAGCGACAGCTCAAGGAGGTTGCAAGCTCGCTCCAGGCTGAAGCGCTTCAAGATTCCAATTCCAACAAGTTCAGGGAAGTCTCGTGCAGTCAGCTATCCCAGCAATTGGCGCTACGAGGCCTGCAGCTGCTGCAATTGGAAGGAAGATCTCCTGCGGGCGCATGAGCAAAAGCGGTGAAACATTAGTCCCACCTCAGTAAGTCGTGAGGTGTTTGAGTCATTTAAATTGAATTTCTGATATTGTCTCTTCGCCTCCAAATCACTGGGGTAAGGTCCCTCCTCACCTATGCATGCCTCATCTGTGAATTAGCCCACGGACCTGGTAACCCGACCCGACTACCCTCCTGAGCACTCCTCGTGCACCACACCCACGCCAGTGTGCCTGGACCCGGGCACGCGACCCGACCCGATTACCTGGCTTTGGGAGAGCGTACTGAAGAGTGATATACAGAGAGAGAGAGACGTAGGTGTGGGTAGAGGGGTAGGTTTTGCTCTCTTCAATTTGTGCAGGGAAGGAGAAGGACAACTGAAGCTGACACTTAGTTGCAGAGGAAAGACAAGGCAGAAGGAAGAGGTGAAGCCAAAGAGAAGAGGAAGTCAGAGAGCTAAGGCTGAAGAAGGAAGAAGAAAGAAAGAAAGAGAAAGACAAGCAGAAGTAGAAGAAAAAGGGAAGTTGAAGCCAAGGAAAGCAGAGCTAAGGAAGGAAGAAGAAGAAGACCTGTAGAAAGAAAGAAGGAGAAAGACACTGGAGAATAAAGGCAAGAGCAGAGAAAGGAGCTGCAGAGAAGAAACAAGGAAGAAGAAGTACACGTCCACAGAAGAAAAAGAGGAAAAATCAGAGAAAGTCAAAACAAAGAATAAGAGAAGTCGTAAGAGAGAGTTAAAAAAGAATATCTTTTTAAGACAACTGATCCCAAGATCAGACGTCCAATTTCTCTATTTTTGCCACAATTAACTTTTAAACTCATGCATATATATATTTTGAATTATGTTTTGAGTAATTAAGTATTCAATTACATTCTTGAGATTAGTAATAAATTCCAATTGCTCCCTATGTTCGACCTCGGATACTTAGGTTTTCGAGTAATAAATTTTTATTTGTTAATAACGCTTGGTCACCTATACTACGATGTAACTGACTTTTAAAACACGATCAAGCCACGCCAACACCATCCACTCCTCCATCCTTTTAGTAATGATGGGAACACCATCATGAACTGTAACTAGCTCATTTTGACCTAAGAAAAGATAATAAAAGTTCCTACATAACCAAGAGAAGAGCCTAATTCAAGGAGTAATTATTTTGAGAAGAAAATAAGAAACAAAGGGTAAAACTGTAATTTTACCATTGTAGTACATCAACAGGATTTCTTAGGCACTAAACATAGGTCAAATGGCCTTAATAAGATAAAAAGTGGGTTGGTTTAATCAGAAAAGGGTTAATGTGCAATCTGAGAATTAAATGACTTATTGTAACCCTAAAATAAACCCACTTAATTCAACAAGGTTCTGATCAGGATAAAATTCACCTAAACTCTCTAAAATTCATGAAAAGATATCTCCTAGGGTTTAAAACCTTCAATTTGACCTTTGGAACCTATCTTGACTTAAATAAGGGTCCTAGCTAATTATTTACCCTAAATTGGATTTTTGTGTAAAATGCCCAATCAAATGTGGTCAAACCTAAAATCCAACTTCACCATTGGATTCCTTAGGTCCAAATTAGGTTTATGCCAAAATTTGGACCTAAGGGGAGTTCACCTTGACCTATGCAAAATAGTCCAACCTAATTACTTTTAGACCCCTAGCTTTTGAAAACCTTGTAGAAAACCCCCTAACTTCCTTGCCATTCTTTGCAATTAGGTCCCTCCGCCATTACAGCAGAGTCCTACTCCAACAAGGATTCCAGAGGGAATTTCTCCCTGATTTCTCAGAGACTCCCTCTCAAGTTTGAAAGGGAGATTCTCTAAGGAATTCCCTATCATATGAACGCAATTCCAAGCCTTGATTCCCACCCAATCTCTCATGCGAATGCATGAGAGATTTGGGTATTTCTAGCTTTCCTACTCTGGCGAGGATACTTGTGCTTGGAAGCTTACCTTCCAAGCATAAGGCCCTCTGCCTGTGCCTATAAAAGAAGCCCCAGGCCCGGCCAATCATTCTCAGCTTGGTTTAGCCAGAGAACAACCCTCCAATTCGTCTCTCCTCCTCCAGCTAAGCATCCAGTGAGCTCCAGCCACATCTCCTCCCTCTTCTCGCAGCTCTGACACAATACCAGTGGCAGAGTCATCTCCACCTCCTTCCTCCGCGTCGTGCCATACCTGCGCATGCACTTACAGCCTCTTCGTCGTCGCCGTCACCCCTCTACTGGAACCTTCATCTCCGATGGTGGCAGGTATGCGCCAGCCGCTATCTCACCCCCTTCATCCTTAAACTAGGTTAAATCTCTTCCCCTCTATCCTCTCTTTATTTCCCCCTCTCTATTTCTGTTTGCAACCCCTTGACAACCGCAGACCACCACCATCTTCTCCGACTCAAGCAGACCACCGGTGAGGTGTCTCCATCACCTCCACACACCCATCCACCTCGCCAGACCCCTCAGAAGCACCGCCACCATCCACTAATCAATTCCCCCTTCTCCATTAACCACCACAACCTCCGTTCACTTCCCTCGACCAAACCCACTTTCACGGCCATAGACCGACCTAGGCACGCACACCTAGGTCACCCCGCACCACGCCACCAACCTAGACACCTTCGCCGTGTCACAGCGAAGCCTCCTGTGCATTTTAATGAGGCTGCAAGACTGTGTTGTTTGAGAACAGGTTTCAACCTCGGCCACCATTGCCGTAGCTGTGAAGCTTGCTTTCAAGCTTCGCTCCAGGCTGCCTGATAACATTGCACATGGGGGTGATAACTCTGTTAAACAGGGCCCATCTTAAGAATAAAAGACACAACATAAGTAAAATGGGAGCATTGCATGCATCATATACCAAGATTGCTTATAAAACTGTATTAATGGCCATTTGTGTAAGCACTTGTCAAAGCAAGCCTCAGATGAGCAATTGGACTGCATGGATGGATTCAGAACGACGAACAGAGTCCAACGGACTCAAGATCGGCCAAATCCGACATCCGGAGCTCCTACAATGGGCCCAAGAAGTTTTGACCGTTGATCTGATGGTCAATGACCCTCGTTGCACCATGTCACCCCCCGCTCACTGCATGCCACTTCATCCGTCAGCTAAGATCAAATCTCGGCCATCGATCATCGATCGGACTGCTGAGAACTGTGCGCCCGCTCGCAGTCGCCATGACAAAGTAGCGGGCATGGCGCAACAGTTAGCGCGCACGCCCGCACACACGCGACGCAGGTTCGAGCCTCGCGGTGCGAAGAATTGAACATGAAGGAGCGCACGGCAAAATTGGGCCGCCCGATCAGCAGCGGGCGGTCAAGATCACTCCACGCGGCATGCCCTCAGACAGCAAGTTCCCACGCGCGCGCGCACGCCGGGCGACGACGCCCGCGCACACATGCGCCCGAGGTGTGATCCGAGCACACCCAAGGGAAGATCTCAGCCGTCCGATCTTCGATCAGATTGCTCTCACGTAGCGGCCGTGGATCAAGGCGCGAAGAACGGCACGGGCGTGTGACCGGCGAGCTGGAGGGCTTCACCGATGCTTTTGGAAGGGTTTTAGAGACGTCCCGGACGTCGCTAAAGCCCCTTCTCCTTTTAGAAAGCCCTTCTCCCTATTTAAACCCCCTCCAACCACTCATTCAAGGCATTCACTTCCCTTGCAACTACTCTACCCCTCTCCTAACTAGCCTTAGGCCCTCTTGTAATCGCTGGAGATGACGAGCCGCCGACGGAGCCTCCTCCACCGCCATGGCTACCTCGCCGCTCTCCCCCTCTCTCTCTCTTCCTCTCTTTTAAGCTTTCCCTTACTTTTGTTTGAGCATGTATTTAATGTTGTAAGCTGTGAACTAAAGCTACATGATTAATGAAGTTACTTTCCATTCAGTGTTTACTTGATTTCCTGTTTAAGTTGCATGATCAAGTAAAGAAACGACTCTAACCCTAGTCTCTCTCTCTATGTCTCTCTCGCTTTTCAAACAGCACCTTTCCCAAGCAAAACTCCACGCTTTCCGTGACAACAAGTGATAAGAAAAATCTGATTTTCACGCCTCCCTGAGACCGACACTCGGACTCACCTCCATTTCTTTACTTTAAAACCGGCGTTGCAAGTGCGACTATAACGACACTTCTTAACACACACGCACAAGCGCACGCCAGTTTTTGGCACCGTTGCTGGGGAGGCAACGGATTTGTTTTGTCACCTCCATTCCACATCCATTCTCCCATCGTCTAATGCCCTTTTTTCCTTTTTACTTGATGGTCGCAGGAATTCGGTGCTTGGATGGCGAAGCAACGCATCCCACGACGGTAACAAGGGAGTAGGCACAACGAGGACAGATGGTGAGTAATTCTTCACTTATGATTGTTTGCTTGCGTGAAAACTAAAAAAAAAAATGTAAAAATTGAAAAAAATTGGCGTGGTGTATGATTGCTTGACCCACATCCTTAACACATCACCTCACAAAAAAATGTACACTCTAACATTCTGAATAAATTCTTGGAGTGTTCTTTTCTCTTTTTTGAGTGGTGTTTGCGAAGCCACCGTGAGTTGACCTGGGCCGCACCACTCAACCCTAAAACTGACTCATCTAATAGAAGCTGCATGATCATTAAGATGAGTACATTAGGGTTTTAGAGCCTCTACAGAATAAAAGGAAATCTACTTTCACCGAATTGTGTGCAAAACTTGACGTGCCTACTGAAACTTATCTGAAAACATTAAGACACATCAACCCTAAAAAGCACTAAAGTAAGGATGAAACACTAAATGACACCACATCTTGAAAATCCTTGCTTGAAAACCATGTTTTGATAGAAGAACACACCTTGAAAGTGGAAAATTAAGAGGCACCACCACAATCAATGCCTCATCACATAACCCTAGCACAAGCACTATCCTAGCCCTTTCAAACTCAGTAGATGTGCCCTAGGCAGGACTGAGTTAAGTCTCGAAAGGCAAGGTTTTGCTCGCTGGGCACTTGGCTTTCATTCCCTTGGTAGAATCTGGTGACTAGGCTACGGAGCAGTGTCAAACGACCGCGGTTGTGGGGTCTACGGAACCGGAGGCGCAAGCCAAAAGAAGAACCTTCCCTACAATCCCCTCGTAATCAACCTGGCCAGATTAGCCTTGGGAAGGGGAGTCCAGTGCTTACGGACTTAATCACCTTTTGTGATATTTCTAAGTCTCCTAAGGAATACACCATAAGGACTAGGCTTGCGTGCTTGATTGAAACACATTTCTTGCATCTGTCGCCCTCCGCATCCCCTCCTGTTCTTCTCTAGTGTATGCACGGGAGACGCTCACTGCATCCCGAGTTGTGTGTTTTAGGGTAGGAATCTAGGCGACGTGATTCTATTAGGAACATGGCGGAACCTAGGGTAGATGAGGCTGAGGATCAACCCCCACCAGACGCAATGGCCATCATCCAAGCCCAAATTAATGCAAACCACCAGCTTCAGCAACAACAAATCCACACCATCATGCAAGCCATATAACGGTTACAGAACCCACAAGAACAACCACCACCACCTTTCCAAGGAGTATAAGGGCAACCACCACTTGATATACCACCATTTCAAGATCAGCCGAGGCCCCTCTACGATTTCTATAATCCCTCCGCTATTAGAGTCGAGCCACACCTTAGGATCTTCGAAGGGGGAGATGATTTTGAGCTAAAATCGAATGTCATAAGTCTGATCCAGAGCCACTTTCATGGAAGCTCAAATGAGGACCCCTTTCAGCACCTAGAGGATCTCGACCGCATAGTACGAACTATGAAACCTAAGAACATTAGCCTTGACATTGTTCTAATCAAGATGTTTCCCTTCTCATTAAGAGACAAGGCTTCTCATTGGCTTAGAACCCTAGGTAGACCCATCACCACCTGGGAAGAACTGAGGCATGCATTTTTAAAGAAATTCTTCCCCATAGGAAAGACCAATGCCCTCAGAAGAGCTATTACTACCTTTACACTCCAGGGTGGGGAATAGTTTCATGAGGCGTAGGAAAGATTTAATGAACTCTTGAGGAAATGCCCACACCATGAAGTACCAAGGTGGCAATTGGCCCAGATTTTCTACCATGGTCTGGACAGCAACCTACGAAACTTCGTCGATGCCTCATGCGGGGGAAACTTCCTGAACAAGGATGAGGAGAGCGTGTTTGAGCTCTTTGAGTTTATGAGAGAGAATTCGCTCAATAATGCCTCCATGACCCAGTTCAACAGGTCCAGTCAACCCCGTGGTGGGATTTATGAGGTACAAGCAAATTCTGGAATGGTTGACATGGACATCATTGCAAAGAAACTGGATCGAGTGGAATTGGTGGACAAAAAGATTGATGAGCTACTGAACCAAACCAGGAACCCCTTACAGACTTTCTCCTTAGCAAAGGGAGCACATAATGTTGACCTGGTCCAGCCCTTAACCTAACTGAACCTGGAACAACCCCTGACCACGTTCCAGGGAGGGACCGTTGCTCCCTCAACCCTTGATTACTCTCTTCCCTCTCCATCGACATCGACTATCCTTGAAGATGTGCAAGTTGTCCAAGGTTATGCGAAACCTGACCCTTTCTCCAACACTTACAACACTGGCTGGCATAACCACCGCAATTCCAAAACCAGCCCAGACCAAACCAACAGCCACACTTGCCCACCTATCATCAAGGACCACCAGTTAGACCCCAATATAATCAAAATAGGGCTGCCCCTCCCCCACAAAACCAAATGGACACCATAATAAAGATGATGGCTGACATGAACCAAAAACATCAGGAGGAAATGGCCTTGGTAAAGGGACAGTTAAGCCAACTCTTGGACTGTAAACAACAAGGATCCCTACCTTCCCAGCCACAACCGAACCCACAAAACATAATTAACAGAGGCCCCACTTCGCAAGGGTTCCAAGGCAACTCCGAGCAGGCTCACATGGTCCAGCCAGCCTTGCAAACACCCCCTGAGTTTGGTGCTTCTTCATCCTTGTCTTCTCAAGGATCAACCCATGGCCCCAATGCCTCTGCGAATGTAGTGACCTTGAGAAGCGGCACCAAAACCCAGGACCCTAAATGGCCGACTCTCTCCAAGACTTCACCTGTTGAAATACCCGACTCAGAAGAGGCACCAACCAAGGACCCAGAAATAGACCCAATCCACATTCAGACACCCTACCCTGAGGCCTTGGAAACAATCAAGAAAAAGAAGAATGTTGTGGAAACTGAGGAGCTTTTGGAGATCTTTAAGCAAGTACAGATTAATATTCCACTCCTTGAAGCTGTCAAACACATCCCGACTTACGCCAAGTTTTTAAAGGATGCCTGTACACCCAAACATAAGCCAAGACCTCAAGCACCTAGGAAGGTTGTGCTCTCCGAACAAGCAAGTTCCGTAATATCAAGCAACCTTCCGTTCAAGCAAACTGACCCAGGAGTGCCCCTGATTTCCTGCAATATCGGAGACATGACATTTGATAGAGCGCTCCTGGACTTAGGTGCTTCTATCAATCTGATTCCAACAACCCCGTACCACCAATTTGGTTTCGGAGAGTTGACACCAACACCTATCACCATCCAGCTGGCTGATAGATCCGTGAAAACCCCGAAGAGGGTTGTCAAGGATGTGATTGTACGGGTCAAGGACTTCTATTTCCTAGTCGACTTTTTGGTGCTCGACATGGAAGTCCCTGAAAAATTACAGAACACATCCATAATCTTAGGCAGACCTTTCTTAGCTACGGCTAAGGCAAACATTGATTGTGACACGGGATGTATGGAAATCGCCTTCGGGGACAGGAAAATGCAATTGGATATCTTTCGGACGACAAAGTATTTTGATTGCGATTGCGTTGAGGAACATGATCCCGTGGAAACTCTGATCGAGGAATGCCTCACCCTTAGTTATGTATTTGACCACCAAACCTGTAATGACTGTTCTGACCCGTCACCATCACTACCTGTGGACCTCTGTAAGGCTGAGTACCATCACACAACACCATTTGAGGAGATCGATGTTGATTAACTCCCACCCTTTCCCTTTCCATCAACTATGGTTCCACCGGCACCTGAACTTAAGCCATTGCCCGAGAATCTCAAGTATGTCTTCCTGGGACCTAACTAGACCTTCCCAGTGATTATTAATTCTCATCTAACCAAGGATCAGGAACTCAGGTTGACTGTGACCCTTTCAAAACATTGGGCCGCCATTGGTTGGACCATTTTTGACTTAAGAGGAATTAGCCCCACCTATTGCACCCATAAGATTTACCTGGAAGACGGGGCACGACCTTCCCGCCAGATGCAGAGACGTTTAAACCCAAACATGCGGGAGGTCATTAAGAAAGAAATTATCAAGTGGCTTGATGCCAACATCATCTATCCTATCTCCGATAGCCCCTGGGTGAGCCCCACTCAAGTGGTTCCCAAGAAAGCTGGGCTCACCGTTGTCACCAATGATCATGGCGAATCCATCCCCACCCGCACCACCACCGCATGGCGGGTGTGTATTGATTATAGGAAGCTCAATGAAGCCACTAAGAAGGATCATTTCCCCTTGCCATTCATTGACCAAATCCTTGAAAGATTGGCAGGGCAGAAGTATTTTTGCTTCCTGGATGGATATTCAGGATATAACCAAGTCGCAATTGATCCGGAGGATCAAGAAAAGACCACATTCACTTGCCTGTATGGCACGTTTGCATTCCGTCGGATGCCGTTCGGGTTATGCAATGCACCTGCGACCTTCCAGCGTTGCATGCTAGCCATTTTTTCAGAAATGGTGGGTGAATACTTAGAGGTCATTATGGATGATTTCTCTGTATTCAGGAATTCATTCAACCATTGTCTGAGCAACTTGGAGAACATCCTGAAATGATGTATCGAGGTTAATCTAGTGTTAAGTTGGGAAAAGAGCCATTTTATGGTTCAAGAAGGAATTGTCCTCGATCACATCGTATCGCATAGGGGCATCGAGGTAGATCGGGCTGAGGTTGATTTGATTTCCAAACTTCCTCCACCAAGCTCGGTCCGACAGATTCACTCATACCTAGGACATGTTGGCTTCTACCGAAGGTTCATTAAAGACTTTTCCAAGCTCTCCAAACCCTTGACCGACCTTCTAGCCAACGACGCCATATTCCACATGTCTTCTGATTGCATCCAGGCTTATCACACCTTCCGGGACTTAGTCTCCACCGCACATGTACTTCAACCCCCAGACTGGTCCCAGGACTTTGAGATTATGTGTGATGCATCAGATTTTGCCATAGGTGCTGTCCTGGGACAAAGGAAAGATAAGAAGCCCGTGGTGATCTACTATGTGAGCAAAACGTTGGACGAGGCCCAACAAAATTATACGATCACAGAGAAAGAACTGCTCGCTGTAGTCTTTGGACTTGAAAAGTTTCGATCGTACTTGCTGGGATCCCACGTGACAATTTACACTGACCATTCAACCATCCGGCACCTATTGGCCAAGAAGGACGCAAAGCCCAGGCTCATCAGATGGATCCTGCTTTTGCAGGAATTTGACCTGGAAATCCGAGACAAGGCCGGATCAAAGAATGTGGTGGCTGACCACTTGTCTAGACTTCATCCAGACCACATTGGACCCTCCCTACCTCTATCTGATGCCTTCCCTGATGAACACATCCTGGCGGTGCAAGACAAGAGAATGCCATGGTATGCTGACTATGTCAACTACCTGGTTGTAGGACAAACCCCGCACAGCTGGTCCAGACAGCAACGGGACAGGTTCTTGGCTGAGGCCAAGCACTATTTCTGGGATGATCTCATGTTGTTTCACCTCTGTGCTGACTAGATCATCAGGAGGTGTATTCCCGAAGATGAAGTTTAGAGTGTGCTTTCCTTCTGTCATGACCAGGCTTGTGGTGGCTACTTCTCTGGAAAGAAAACAGCTGCAAAGGTCCTGCAGTCTGGATTTTACTGGCCATCCCTATTTAAGGATGCACACAACTTTGCCAAGACTTGCTCACGCTGCCAAACACTGGGGACCATGACCAAGAAAGATATGATGCCCCTCCAGCCCATTTTGATTGTCAAAATCTTCGACGTTTGGGGTATCGATTTTATGGGCCCCTTTCCACCATCCAACGGCTTCGAATACATCCTAGTCTCGGTAGACTATGTTTCCAAATGGATTGAAGCCATCTCCACCAGCCGATGCAATCACAGGACTATCATGGACTTTGTTAAGCAGAACATCTTTTCCTGGTTTGGAATACCCAAGGCCATGATCAGTGATAGTGGAAGCCATTTTATCCATTCCCAATTCCGTGCCCTACTTAGAAAATATGGGGTGAACCACCGCATCGCTACCTCGTATCATCCACAAACAAATGGGCAGACTGAGGTCTCAAATAAACAAATCAAGAACATTTTACAGAAGACTGTGAGACCTATCAGGAAAGACTGGTCCACATGACTTGATGATGCCCTGTGGGCATACAAGACCGCTTTCAAGACCCCGATAGGCATGTTGCCCTATCGCCTGGTCTTTGGCAAAGACTACCATCTTCCTATCGAGTTGGAACATCGGGCCTACTGGGCTGTCAAGCAATGCAACATGGATTCCCAGTTAGCCGGTGCGCAGAGGACGCTCCAATTATCTAAGCTCGAAGAAATTCGTCGGGACACTTTTGAAAATAGTTGATTGTATAAGGAGAAAATGAAAGTCATCCACAACCGACTCATTCATAGAAAAACCTTTGAGCCTAACCAGCAAGTCTGGCTGTTTGACGCCCGCCTAAAACTCTTCTCGGGGAAACTCAGGTCCAAATGGACAGGACCATTTCGGGTGGTTAAGCCTTACTCTAATGGGGCAGTTGAAATCGCTGATCCTAACACTGGGCACACTTTTACAGTTAATGGTCAAAGATTGAAACACTTCCTCGCCCAAGTTCCCCCAAAGGAGAGTGTCATCCTTGTTGAGGGATGACACGAAGCACTGCCCAGCTGGAGGAGTTAAACTCAGCGCTTCCTGGGAGACAACCCAGAGGATCCAGACTGATCTAGTATTTTACGTCACTCAGGTACTATCTTTTTGAACCCTTATGCATCTATGTATTTGCCAATGAGGACATTGTCCAACTTAAGCATGGGGGGGTGCTAAATTACACAATCCTGAGCTCATTTAATCAGTCTAAATAAAATAAAAAAAATTTGAATTTAGGAAGAAAACTTAGGCATTAGAAACTTGTCAATAGTGGAAAATAATACAAAAAGAACTTAAACACATAGACTTTTCGGGCCGTCAGGCTTAATCAGTCTTGGTGTCCATTAAAATATGGATTTAGCTTCGAATCTTTGCAACCTTAAGCTATTCTAATCCACCTACTAAATAAGGTGATAAGTATATGACTTATTAACTCACCCTCTAACTCTGAAAAACTTTGAGTCTAAGCATCTACACACATTTTTGCACAGACTCACTCCTCGGAGATTTTGATAGAAATTGGGTAGCTAATGAACTCTCTAGGGTGGTATGGCTGGCAAGTTGTCGTGGGTAACAGCCCATTGGCAGGTTGTGCAGAACCCAGCCACAGGACCATTTCTTCTTCATTGCCTCTAGGTACATTTGAGATCAGGGAAGCCACCTACGAAAAAAAAAAGGGAGAAGAAGAGAAAATAAACCACACTTCATCGCACGAGTATGGCTGGCAAGTGATCGTGGGTAACAGCATTGGTCGGTTGTCTAGAGCCTAGCTCAATAACTGCACAAAAAGAACCAAAACACTTAAGGAAGAAGTGGGGAAGTAGTATAAGCCGGGGAGATATACACTGGAAAAATTCTTGTATTGACCTCAATTAAAACAAACGTAGGGAGAAAGCTACCAATCAAACAAATAAACCTTCAGGCAAATATATTTCCTCTTCCTATCACCTAGGGGCGTAGAAACCCGAAGTCTGTTTGAATTACCGTTAAGTGAGTCTATCACAATCTTCACACCAAGATGCTTAGCACTTAGGGTTTTGACCAAATTTTGGGTGGGTTAGGTAGCCATAAAAAGTTACCAACCCACGCTGAATTTTGAAAAAAATTCTAAAAATATATATATATACAAATACATATGTATAGTTATATACATTAAAGCAAGGATTCAGGTGATTTGTATTTTGGCAGACACCCGAGCGCTACTTAGTCTTTGTAGATTAAGATCTTAGTATATTTCCTCCTATTGACAAGTGACGAAGTGTTTAAGCAATTACTCCTTAAATTCTGAAAGAAAATAAATGCTAGAATAAACCTTGCTAGGGACTAGCAAGGAGTAAGCATGGGGGTATGATAACACTGCACATGGGGGTGATAACTCTGTTAAATAGGGCCCATCTCAAGAATAAATGACACAACATAAGTAAAATGGGAGCATTGCATGCATCATATACCAATATTGCTTATAAAACTGTATTAATGGCCATTTGTGTAAGCACTTGTCAAAGCAGGTCTCAAATGAGCAATCGGACAGCACGGATGGATTCAGAACGACGAACGAAGTCCAATGGACTCAAGATCGGCCAAATCCGACATCCGGAGCTCCTACAATGGGCCCAAGAAGTTCTGACCATTGATCTGATGATCAATGGCCTGCGTTGCGCCACGTCACCCACCGTTCACTGCATGCCACTTCATCCGTCAGTTGAGATCAAATCTCAGTCGTCGATCTTCAATCGGATGGCTGACAACCGCGTGCCCACCCGCTGTCGCCGCGACAAAGCAGCAGGTGTGGCGCAACGGTTAGCGTGCACACCCGCACACACGTGACGCAGGTTCGAGCTGCACGGTGCGAAGAATTGAAGACGAAGGAGTGCACGGCGAAATTGGGCCGCCCGATCAGTAGCGAGCGGCCAAGATCGCGCCACGAAGTGTGCCCTTAGCAGTGCGCACGCACGTCGGGCGATGACACCCACGCACACGCGCGCCCGAGGCGCGATCCGAGCGCACCCAAGGGAAGATCTCAGCCGTCCGATCTTCGATCGGACGGCTCTCACCCATCGGCCGTCGATCAAGGCGCGAAGAACGACGTGGGCATGTGACCGACAGGCTGGAGGGCTTCACCAACGCTTTTGGAAGGGTTTTAGCGACATCCCGGACATCGCTAAAGCCCCTTCTCCTTTTAGAAAGCCCTTCTCCCTATTTAAACCCCCTCCAACCACTCATTCAAGGCATTCACTTCCCTTGCAACTACTCTACCCCTCTCCTAGCAAGCTTTAGGCCCTCTCGTAATCGCCGGAGATGACGAGCCACTGACGGAGCCTCCTCCACCGTCGTGGCTGCCTCGCCGTTCTCCCCCTCTCTCTCTCTTCCTTTCTTTTAAGCTTTCCCTTACTTTTGTTTGAGCATGTATTTAATGTTGTAAGTTGTGAACTAAAGCTGCATGATTAATGAAGTTACTTTCCATTCAGTGTTTACTTGATTTCCTATTTAAGTTGCATGACCAAGCAAAGAAATGACTCTAACCCTTATCTCTCTCTCTATCTCTCTCTCGCTTTTCAAACCGCACCTTTCGCAAGCAAAACTCCGCACTTTCCGTGACAAGTGATAAGAAAAATCCGATTTTCATGCCTCCCTAAGACCAACACTCGGATTCACCTCCGTTTCTTTACTTTAAAATCGACGTTGCAAGTGCGACTACAACAACACTTCTTAACACACACGCACAAGTGCACGCCACTGCCTCGCTCCAGGTTCCCAGGTCCGGGCAATGTGGAGTTATCACGCGCACACATTCAACCAGTTATTGGCTTTGAGAGGGCACTGCAACAGCGGAAATTGAGCAAGGCATCTCCTGCGGGTGGGACTTTTAGTCCCACCTCGGTTGTTTTGGAGTGAGGTGAGTGGTTTAAATTAATTTTGTGTTTTAGGCTCGTTGCCTCCAAATACGGGGTGAGGTCCCCACGCCCACTCGCCTCATCCGCGATCCATGCTCTATGGACCTGGCTTGCCTAACCCATTTACCTTACACTCCTCGCACACCACCCACGTCAGTGCACCGGACCAGGTGCGTTTGCCCAACCTGAATACCCGAGAATGGCTCTGGGAGAGCGAGCCTAAGAGAGAAAAGAGAGAGAGAGTTTACAGGGGCGGGTAGGGGTAGGTTTTGCACTTATGTGCAGGGAAAGGAAGAAGGAAGAGGAAGCTAAAGCTGAAGAAGCTAAGGGCAAGAGGAGCCACAGAGGAAACTGAGGGCTAAAGGAAAAAGAAGCTGCAGAGAAGAAGAAGAAGGAAGGAGAAGGCACGGCTGACAAAGACAAAGCTAAAGAAGGAAGAAAAAAGAGCTAAAGAAAGAAGAGAAGCCAAGAAGGAGAAGGTAGAGAAGGAAAGAAGAAGCAAAGAAGAAAAGAAGAGAAAGAGAAGAAGCATAAGAAGAAGAGTCAAACCTTTTTAAGATGTCTGATTTTATAATCAGACGTCCAATTTCTCAACATTGCTACATTTTATTCATAAACTCCTGCTTTACATTTTGAATTAGATTTTGAGTAATTTTAAGTGTTCAAATTGCATCTATTATTAAGATTAGTGTATAAATTCCATTTGCTCCCTGTGTTTGACCTCGGACTTAATATTCGTGTAATAAAAATTTATTTATTTTCAAGGCATTTTCAACTATACTACGACGACGCATTATCTTTTATAAACACTGACTTCACCCTCTGTAAACAAGTAACCAACTCTACCTTATCTAGTTTATTGTAAATTAGTTACATATCGAATGGATGAGAGTTGTGGACTTCATTAACATTCGATCTGGGTTGTTGGGACCAGTTAAAAGTATCCATGCATGCATGATTGATTGAATTTTCACTCATCTCAAACAAATCGTGCGCGCTATCTGTGTCTTTGTTGAGGAAATTACCTCTGCAAGAATCATCCACGTGATTTCTTAGTTGCTCAGTCAACCAGTGGTAGAAGATCTGCACGAGCTGCCATTTCGGTACCTCGTGGTGTGGACACTTCTGCAATAAGTCCTGGAATCGCTCCCAGGCAACATGAAACTACTCCCTCAGCCATTAGGTGAAGGTAGTAATCGCCCATCTCCGAGCATTGGTACGTCCGACAGGGAAGAATTTCTTCAGGAAAGCCGATTTCAGATCATGCCATGTTGTGATCAGCCTTCCATGGTCTTGTACCAATAAGCGGCTTTATCCCTAAGAGAGTGGGGAAAGAGACTGATGATCATCTGCTCTTCATTCACATTACATGCCTTAGTGGTCTGGACCAAAGTGGTCAAGTCCTTCAAGTGCTGAAACGGGCCTTCAGAGCCAAGCCCATGAAAGTGTTTGATCAAGCTTAATACCTGGGGCTTGATTTCTACGTCTCAAGCAGGAATCTGGATGCCGGGACATTCCCCGTAATTTGAAGGATCATAAAAATCTTTCAAGGGCTGAGTGCCCTGCATTCTCTGGAACCATTCTTGCATTCTCTGCATTTGTTCCAGCTACCTTTGAAACATCTCCTGTGGATTCTAAGGCAGAGGAGGTTGTTGATCGGCCAGCACAAACTAGGAATAGGTCGGAATGACTGGGGATAAGAACCCTGCAGCACAACAAAACAAGTCTGTCCTTAAGTGGGGTAGCCTAAGGATCTACAAACTCTCAGAATCCATCTTAAGATTATAGATGATTTACTCTACTTGCATCCAATCAATCCAACCATTTAGAAGGTAGGACTAGGGAGAAGGTTCTTCCTTTGGCTTGTGCCTCCAATTCCTAGTGTACCCCCCAGCCATGGTGAAATGACCCGTTCCCTTTTTTGGTCATTTAAGACATCTGGATTAGCCGTCAGACGTCTGGATAGGGGGTCGGACGTCTTAAAGTAGAAAAACAGTACCTACTATCTTTTTCTGCATGCGCACACACGCATGCACACCCCTTCTCCCCACCCCAAACCCTAACCCTTGTCCTATTTAAACCCCACACCCTCGTCACTCTCCCCATCCCCACCGACCACCACCTCCATTCTTCCCTCCAGCTGGCCACCACCTTCCTCCCTACCTTCTAGCACGAAGAGAGGAGAGGAAGAAGAGAGAGTGACAGGATGTGAAGGAGGAGGAGAGCGCAGTGGGAGCGTGGGAGGAGCTCGTGCGTGAGGAGGAGGAGCTTGTGAAGGTGGGCTTCGCAGCCTCCTGAAGCTACCAGCGTCGTAGCTGTGGGCAACACGGAGGGGTTTCGCATGGAGAAGAAGGTTCGCGAAGGTTCTGCATACTGGATATTTTCCAGTATCAGACGTCTGGAGCACACCTCAGACATCTGGGATAGCAGAAGGACATCCAGAGCTGAAGTCGGATGTCTGAAAGCACGCTTAGTGCTAAGGTACGTGCTTTTGTGCGGTTTATGGCCATGCAGGCCTCACCGCAAAGATTGTCTGGCCATTTTAAGGTCTACGCAGATGTACGTAGGGAGCAGGGCGTTGGAAAGGCATCAGGTGCACCATTCGAGGTACTTTTGGACGTTTGGACACGTCATCAGACGTCTGACCATACCTCCATACGACCAGAAGGAGAGTCCAACATCTGGAACTCACCTCAGACGATCACGGAAGGGTCCGGACATCCGAGGTAGCTACAGGAAACCCTGGGTGAGTATTGACGTCTTTTAAGATGTCTGGGACTAGACCTAGACGTCTGATTTTGGACAGTGTGAGTGTTTTTGGCCCGTTTATGGCCCAAATGGAATCGGATCTTCGCAAACAAACTACCGTTGTTTTTCACTTGAGTTTCTCTACGAGTTAGTGTCACTTGTATATGGTTTTGGACTCATTTGATGCAGTTGGTTGATTGTATAGGTCTCCAGCCAGTCAAGTACGCTGGAGCTACGGAGGTGATGGGATCTACGATCCGAGCCCCCATTCCTCTCATGTTTGCCAGTAGAGTGGTTTACATTAATATTAAGATTCAAATAAATAAACTGCATGTTTAGAATAACTTGAATGAACCCTAGGATGTGAATGAACCATAGGGCAGGAATAGATGAGTATGCTTTGAGCTACACTGTATACCTGAGATACATGTAGAGCCCTAGGATGATAATGAACCCTAGGGCAAGAACAAATGAGTATGGTTAAGCTACACTATTTACTTGAGATGCGTGTACAGCTTTAAATGCTAGCAAATGTATTGGTTATTTTAATGTGATGCCTTGTCAGTTAGAAAATCATGAGCTACCTATTTGAAGAATGGAACCAGTAATGAGAATAGAGAATTCTAAAAGTCTGGAATATGAAACAAAAGGAATACTAGCATGAACCCTACTGGGATTTAGGAGGAGAAATCCTGTAGACAAGAATTGAGCTGACCCTTGTGTACGCGGTACCAAGGAGAGACACTATCCCTTTAGTGTAGAGGGGTACTAGCCGCTCATTGGGTTGAGCCTCGGGGTCAGGCCTAGATGAAAGAGCGATCTTCGTTTTCGATAAAAATTTTAACATAAGATGACGTGTTGTTGCAGTTCGTTGTGTGGTAGAAAATCTCTTTTCAAAAATATTTAATAATTCAAAACTAACCACAAAGAGTTAGGTCGTCTCCACAAGGAGAAATTAGCCTATTTAAACTAGTGAATCATGTCTTGTTTATTCGGGAATCTCAATGTGTATGCATACTAACTGGTGCATGTGTTTTCAACATAATTTCTTGATTTAAAGAATTAATCAATAATATAAGGGTGCACATGCAAAATCACCACCAATGAAATACCAGGTAAAATAGTGATATTGATATAGATAACTCCGTAAATATTAATTTCCTATAAGATCGAGCCTGTTCACTATATCTAACATCCCGTATTCAATATCATTCATGAGTAGAATTCAGCCATAAGTAATTAATCAAAAGTAGAGGGATATTCATGCAATTTGATGCAATATATTAAATCAGGAAAATAAATGAATAGTGTAGTCGACAATGGCATATGTTGTAAATTTTAATGTGGCCTTCACTGTAGCAAAACAGGGGATTACTTCCCCTCGTGCTCGCACGAAGAGGAGGGGATGGCTAACTGTGCCGAGCTCAGTGGAGGTTGCATACGACGAGGGCTTTGCATGGGCGGTGACGGTGCATCGAACGGTGGCCAGCGGTCTCGCCGGCGACGAGGACAACCAGCTGCTGTTCATCAACGTGTGCGGGCGACTGCCAACCTTTAGAGGGTGTGGCTGAACTCCTGGAGGTGCGGTGAGTCCGTTGGAGGCGCTGGTACAAAGCTTCATGGCCTCAAACATTGGTTGCGTGGGGTGGGTCCACTTGGAGCTTTGGGTTCTTTCGGTCGGTGGAGAAGGAGAAGACGAAGATGGCTGCTAGCGGCACGTGCATGCAAGCGCACGTGAGGAGCATGGGTGGCTGCTGCGTGGAGGTGGATGGGTGCGCACACTTCGGCTGTGCATGTACGCGGCTGAAGCATGGGCTTCGCTTGCTATTGGTCCGTGTGGAAGGTGATGCATTGAGGAGGGGTGGCTGCATGCAATGATGGTGGATGGCATGCGCTACACGCGAGGGCGCACACACTGTCAGTTGCACAGAGGTTGCATGTGGCTGCGGGTCGACAATGGAGAAGAAACCGATGAGGGTAGATGCGTGCAGTGCATGGGTGTTGGGTTAAGGTGAGGGGCGGGGGCATGGTGGATTAAGGTTGGGTGTTGGTTCTTGTGATGGTGAAACAGAGGAGAGAGTTTGAAGAAGAAGAAGAGGAAGAAGAAGATGGAGCAGTGTGATGGAGAGATTTTCGCTTATTTATGAAGATGATACCAATAAATTGATATATCGTTGTGTTTTATGTGATAAAAAATCTCTCAATCAAAGATTAAAATAAATATCAACTTGAACCACAATAAAAATGTCGCATCCACAAGGAGGAATAGAACCAATAAATTCACGAGTAGAGGATTATAATGTTTGCAGACAACGTCACGACTTCAATTTGAGGAATATGCTACTCTAAATGGAGCTTGCAATTTCATTAAAAGTTCAAGGCTATTTATGCAATTTTCACATCAGAAATCAAGCTCTTTAAAGTATGTATATGATGCATGTGTAGTGGTATATCATGTAAATTTGACTTGCATGAAAATCTGATTTGAATTTCAATGTTAAATGATGCACATAACACTAATTAAACAAATTCATGAAATTATAAGTGCATCCATGCAATGTGGCCTGAATAAAATAATAATATTAAAGTGTCAATGTCATGCAATGTAAATTTTAATTGAAGCAAAAATAGAGGAAACTTCCTCTCTCTTCGTTGCGCGCACGAGGAGTCTTCGTGGGAGGAGCTGTGCTGTGGGAAGGCACATCTCGATAAGGGTTATGCGATGGTGGTAACGCGGCAGCCGGAGGTGGCCAAAGGTGGCCAGCTATCGGAGAGGAGCGCCGGCCTGTCGACGGTAGGTGGCTACGTGACTGTTGTGGCTGAGGCGCACGGGCGCACATAGCTGCAGTGGCTATGGCGCACGGGCGCGCGTGGCTGCACTGCACTGCCTGCAGGTGCGTGGCTGCTGCAGGCGGTGCTTTGGGTTCTTGCAGGGCCACTGGAGAGGAAGGAAGATGACGAAGAGGAGGAGAAGTGCAGTCTGCAGTGCGCGTCTTTGCGCGTTGTGAGGGTGCTACGCGGTCTGATGCTGCGTGAGGGCACGTGCTTGGAGGCGGTGGCGCAAGCGCAGCTGCAAGCGCGCAGTGGGGGTTGGGGTGGAGCAGTAGCAGGGCTGCTAGAGAGGAAGGAAGGGACGCGTGGTGAGGCAGTAGCACGGGTGCGGCTGTAGGCGCGTAGTGGGGGCGCTTACAAGGTGCGACTGCAATGCATGTGGTGGGAGATTGTCTTGCGCTTGCAAGGGTGCAATGGGAGGATGGTGCAGCACACAAGGGTTGGAGGCGGTGCTACATGTGGATGGTGCAGCACCTGCAGGGCTGGCGGGTGGAGAGGTTGGAGCGCACGTAGTGAGGCAGGCCGTGGCAGTGTGCTTGCTTTCAGGGCGTGCGAAGGCTGTGGCAATGGATGGTGTTTGCTGGTTCCATAGTGCATGCCCTCTCCATGGAGGGGAAGGTGGAGATGATCCCCGCAGGGGGGAAAAGAAGAATACCTCCTCTTGCAAAAAAAAAAACCCTCTTTTATCTCCTCACCCCATCCGCAAGTCAAGGGACTTTCAAATCCCTTCCAAACTTGGCCGGCGGCTATTGGGGTTTGTTGAGGTCGGCTGGAGGTTGAGGAAGGCTTAGTTGAGGCCAGCCGTCAGTTGGGGAAGATTTATTTCATCCCCCTGTTCTTTTGCAAAATTGTTCCTACAATAATGAAACATAAAATAATTACATACTAAGTTATAGAATGAATGTAAACTTAAATAATGATGCATGTAATCATTTAATGACCTAATGTGGTTATTAACAAACATAAAATGTTAGAATAGAATTACTTAGGCATAACAATAGTCCATTAAAATGGACTCATCAAATACCCCGTGCCTAATGATGAGTCGATTTTTCGCTTTGAAGTCATTTGTAGTTTTATGTGGTAGAAAAATCGACTAATCAATATTTAAAAAGAAATAACCACTCGCAGAGGAGCGGGTCGTATCCACAGGGAGGCAACGACGTATTTAAATTCGCACCAGTTAAAAATGTTTGTTCGTAGTTAGTTTGGACAAGAATCAAGCCAAAATTTCCTTTAGATTAAGGTTAAAGCAAGAAACAATGCTGAAATAGCAATTCTGAGTAACTAGAGGATATTTGTCGAAATGCAGAATCAATAAAATATTATTAAAAATTGACAATGGCAGAAAATGTAATTTTTAATGGCCCAGTTATTGTAGCAAAATAGGGGATTTTTTCCCCTTTGCCATGTGCGACGAGGAGTGGGCAGCGGGACGCGGGAAGCTCGGAGGAAGTTCCTTGGACCGAGGGCTTCGAAATGGTGGTGGCGGCATGTCGCGCGGCGACCGGAGTCGGCCAGACGAGCTCCGGTGGAGGTGGCTGCAGCTGGTGTTGCAGTTGCTGTTGGCGGTGAGTGTGCGTTGTAGGTGGGTGCGGGAGCACGCACGTGAGGATCTGCAGGTGTGGGAGGAGGGCGTGCGTGGCCTAGAGGGCGTGGAGATGGCGCTGGGTGCGCAGGCAGTTGCGCGCTCTGTTGCCATGCGGGTGGATGCTGCAGCTGGTTGGAGGCGTGGGTGTGCAGGCGGTGAGAGTGGGAAGGCGCTGCAGGATGTGCTGTAGGCGTGGGCTTGTAGGCGGTGAGAGCAAGAAGGCGCTGCAGGCTGTGCTTGCGCGCGCTATTGGCGGGCAGTGCGCGCGTGGGCTTCAAAGGCTGAAGGGCGTGCGGTTGAAGACTGCTGGCCGTGGGGGTGGCGTGGGTGCGCAGCCTGGAGGGCGTGGAGTGAGCGGGTGAGGTTGCAGGCAGAAGGTGAGCGGGCGAGTGTGGTTGTTGCAGGAGTGGAAGGTCGAAGCTTCAAACGTCCGGGAAATTTCCTGGATGTCTTAACTGACTGAGAGGGTGATTGCACAGTGGCTGCGGTGGTGGTTGTTGGTGACGACGGTGAGGGAGATGCACGTTAAGGTGCTCACGGTAATGCGGACGAGCTCCGAATGGCGGTGTGGCCTGTCACACCACACGCCCACGGTGGTGGAGACTCGCCGCCACGGTTGAGGCCGGTGGTATGGAATGGAAGAGAGAAGATCACTCTGCACAGTGGTGGGTCGGTGGTGGAGGCCTGCCTCGCTCAGCATCCTCTCTCCTCCTTTTGTAGTGGCCTGCACAAATTTGAAATCAGCTGCCTGACCAGATCCAACAAATCCGCTCCTCCTTGAATGGGTTCTTCACTGCGACAGCTGGTGGCATTGGAGCAGTAGCCAGCCGTTCCTGCAGGAAGAAGAATAAAGAAAATAATGTTAAAATATTATGGTTATTTATATACAAACCCTCAACTTTTTTGTTAACCTAAACTAATGCATGCAATGTACCTAATTAGTTAACTAATGCAATTCTAAGTTAATTCTAAATGCATTTAAATATGAATAAGATGCATGAATTATGTAATTGAATTAGAAATATTGATGTAAACACATTTACACTACTTAAGATGTCTATTTATGCATGTTCTTAAGCATAGGATTGCATTTCATGATATAAATATTGCATTACATGCATCATCTTGCATTTAGAATAGTTTGAATAAAATGGAGGTTAATTGTCTCCTTTTATGTGCTTGTACAGGGCAAATATTTTATCAGGGCCTCGGATCAAAGATCCAACCATATGGATGTGATCAGGGCAACGATTGGAGTTCAACGACTCCAAGATCGCCCTAATCATGCATCCGTAGCATCAGATAGTGACCCGGGAACCCTAGAAGATAAAGGGCCAGGATGGTGTAAATCTGCACTTCAGATGATAAATCCAACCATACAGATGAATTCGGATCGACGATCGCAGCCCAACAACACAAAAATCAAGTCAATCCGACATCCGTGGCACCATCTACAACTTCCATAAGATGGACAGCCAAGATCATGCCACGTGGCGCCATCTCAGCCGCCCAAACGGTCGCCTGCGTCTTGTGAAAGCCCCGCGCCCAATCGCTCTCTGCCGTTGGATCTTAATCCAACGGCTGTGGGCGCTCGCATTTAAAAACGCCCGCTCGACCATCCGCGTCCCATAGCGCAGCAGTCGAGCACGCTATCGCTAGTGCGGGGCGCGGGTTCGAGCCGTGGCGAGGAGCGGCGGGCACGAGCAATTGGAGCGTCGGATCGAGATCGAACGGCCGCACGCACCAGAAAGCGCCGACGCACGATTGGATGCGCAATTGGACGCACAATCAGACGCGCACAGCGCGCAGGTGCGGACGCATCTTAAGCCATCCGATCTCGCGATCGGACGGCTGAAAAGCGCTGGATGTGCACGGGCGTTGAGGAGCAGGTAGCCGAGGAGGCGCGCGTGGGCATAGAGGCGATGGCCACGTCGAGGCTTTAGTGACGGATTTATCCGTCACTAAAGACCCCTTATTTATTGTTTTGAAGTTGTAATGTCCATTTTGCCCCCACTCCTTGCAACTATAAAAGGAGACCCCCTCCATACGAAATTCTCATCCCTTCTTTCTCCTCTCTACCCCTCCAAAGCTCAAAAGAAGCTTGTCCCAAACCCGGGATGCTTCTTGCGAGATAAAGTCCAATTTTCGTTCCCCCTCGGAAGTGGATCCCGCGACGACGATGGCGTGCTGCTTCGTTCCCGTTCTTCTGCTTCGTTCTCCTTCGTCCTGCTTCATTCTCCTTTGTCCAGGCGTCGTCCTGTCCTGCTATTCCTCCAAGCAATTGTCGAGGAGGATAATTTCTCTCTCCCATTCTTATTTACAGCTTTTCTAGTGTAGAATTTTCCTGCTTTATAGTGTAATTGATTTTCCACTTTCTAGTGTAACTTTTATAAACTATTTGAAATATTGAATGCATGTTCACTTTCTCTCTCTCTCTCTCAGTTTGATAGCTCCATTGTAATTATATCGCCTTGCTTATAAAGGAAATCCTAAAAAAAATATAATTGCGAAAATAGATCAACGTAGCCTCCCTGCGTTCGACCCGGAATTATTTTCGGTATAAATTTTATTTGTTGAACATGAATTCTTCGCTTTTTGAACAACAACGACAGGTTTTCCAAAACCAATCTCGTAAGCATAGCGATTCGCAAAACACGTTCAATAAATATGAATTAATCTATTTACATCCTAATTTATGCTAAATAAATGTTAGAATTAACCTAATGTCTAGGCACTTAAATACTTAAATAGCCCACAACTATGGGCTAATCAAATACCCCCATGCCTAGTTTTTGCTAGTCCCTAGCAAAATTAAGCGAAACCTAGCACTCCAAGTAGACTAGTCAACCGACTTGGTCTTCCTTCAGAAGCATATTAAGTTCAGACTCTAGACCCAAGGTTCCTAAGTAGTTGATAAGTTACAGACTAGGTCGGCTAAAGACGAGTTGCAGGCACAAGTTTCCCTGATTTCTGACTCTACCCTAAAGTTTATTGATCCCTGAGATTAAAGCATTCGTGCTTGTGCAATGGTCTGAGTTATTTAAGTTAAAGAAAATTCTTTTTTTTATATATATATTTTTTTTATTTGATTGATTCTTCTAAGTCTAATCTCAAATCAGCTATCAACACAGTCTGTGTCGGATTCATTCTCCCCATTACCATACCTCGAAGGGTGCCTGGCTTTCGATGCTTCGAGATAGCACCGTCCATAACAACCCCAAGAACTCCTGGCAATCGACACTTCAAGATAGTATCGCCCATGGATTTCTTAAGCAAATTCAGGCCTATGGCAATTGGCACTTCGAGATAGGGCCGCCCATGGTACCTGAACCGCACAATGCCCTTACATGCCCCCAGTAGGATGGATATCCTAAGAGACAAGCATCGAGGAGGTAATATGTTATCATCGCGTCCTCAAGGTGAGTATATACTCCACCTCTCCTACGGCGGGAACTCTTCCAATCAAAATGTGTTTTCAAGCCTCTCCTAAGTCAAAACTAAGAGAACCAAATCTCCTTTCAGAAAGAAAGAAATTAAGTTAATTACCAGACCAAGTGTGTGAAATTTGGATGCTTGGGTTTTAAGGACCCGTAAACCAAAAGGTAGAATAAGACTCCAGGTACTACCCCAACTTTTAACTCAAACCCTAGCTTCCCTTCCTCAACCTCTTGAGGAATGGTCCGCAACTTAACTCCTACATAAGTTTTTAAGTCCACAAAGGACCCTAAAGGTCTAAAGCTAGCGGCTCATTTAGTTTCTAAAGTTTGACCCTAGAATTAATTTAGTCTACCTTAGAGTTCTGATTTGCTTAAGCATGTAGGACTTAGCCAGTTAAGCTCAAAACTCTTTTTTTTTTTAATGCAAATGTATGCAATGAATGCACTATGCTATGTATATCCCCAAGTACACCCCCCCATGCCTAAAATCTGCAATGTCCTCATTGCATAGAAGGATATTACCTGGGTCAAAGCTGGGCTGAATAGCCAAAGAACCTGCAAATCAGGTTCAAGAATTATAGAAATAGGCCCTAAAAATGAGCAAAGTAATGTTGAACTAGAAAATAGGTAACCTAGGATGTTGGCGAGCTGATGATGAATCCCGATAGCAAATGCTCGCCCAACTAAAATAGGAATGAAATCTTCCCAGGTCACTAGAAGAGGTTCTAAAGGATAAACAGGTAAAACAACCTCCAAAAGGGTAGGGGGAGGATGACAAGGATCCTCCAAAAGGTATGGGGAAGGAATGGTGCAAAGATAAACCCCCTGGGTAATGGACTAACTAAAGAAATCATCAATCCATACTCGATACTCCATTACGGGAAATATTGGTCTATTAAGCCCCCTGGTCAGAACAAAAGTGAGCAATTTTCTAAGGCAAGGATCGTCTAAGATGTCCAAGTTACGAGGTTGCGGGATGGCCATAAGATCTAGGTTGGGTTTAATCAGCCCGGTGTCCATCCCAAACACTCTTTCTAAATCCTCAATTTCATCCCTAGCATTCCTTGCACCATCACATGTATCTTCCTTCTCTTCATCAGGAGTCACAATTTCGCTTTCAGATATAAGCGAATCAGAGGGTGACTTCGAAGTGAATGAAGGCAGGTTGGAAGAAACAGATCTAGGGATTATCCTATCAATGTCATCCCCGGGTTTTTGTTCTTTACTCAAATCTTCCCCGGAGTCTATATGTGAATCCACATAAATCTTAGAAATTGCTTCCAAATTTTCCATCATTTCATCATGAGGAGAAATATCAGCAATGGGTGTGCTAAGGAAACCTAATTTGGTCAAATTTGTGACATCCTCAGGGGTTAACTCTTCAAATAAGACATAATCAACCTTAGTGTCACTCCAAATCTTGAATGTAGGTTCCTCATATAAATCGTCTTCCTCCTCATCACACAATTCATAATGTACTCGAGGTCTAGAATCATTTAATATCTCAGCAGATCCCCTAGGGTGCTCTATCTGAGGTAAATGGTTTACACTGGTAACATCAGACTCCTCAGATAGGTCAATTTCTTTAGGGTTAGGTTCCGTAAGGGTGGGTTTGAGTTTCATATCGTGATCAGAAGGGAGGGTAGGATTAACAACTTGACTTTGACCCACTTCATCAAATGTCACGAAAATACTATCATCTAGGTCGAGGTCTTCCCTCATTCCCTTCTTTTGTACCATCATTCCCTTCTTTTGACTCCAATATAATTCAGGTGGATACTCAACCTTATCATTATCTTCCTCAGGTTGCCACCTTTCTTCATCCAATGCATAACTACTTTCATGTGTATTTTCCTCCCACCTAAAGTATGGATCTATCAAGGAAGTGTCATCTAATGGGGAGGTTTCAAAATTGATTATCGAAAAGTAGCTATTCTCCCTAGAATTTCCCTCCAACTTAAAGTGTAGCTCTCCCACGGGAGATGCATCTATTGTAGAGGGGTGTACGTCATCCTCAATGGGGTAGATTGGGTGGCTAATTTCATCTCTTTCTTGTTGGCCTACTCTCGAAGATTCTCCTAACAATTCAATCATTTCGTTTTGCATTTTCTGTATTTCCATCTTCAAAGAGGAGAGGTCATTTCTATCATGAGAGAAGTCAGGCTCAGGCTTATAGTACCCAGGAGTGTTTGTCCAACCATTATAATTTTTCAGGGAGGGTGGGTTGGATATTTCTATGGTATGTGGGATATTGGGCAAAGCAAATCTCGCTCCTAGGTTCTGCTCACTGATTTGGGGCTTAACTAGGCCAATACTCCTATAATAGGAGTAAAATGGATACCCAATGATTGTCATTATGTCCATCAAGGAATGGACCATCTTGGCGTCTGGGATCGAAGGATGCAGAGTGGGGGTAAGGGTGTGGGCAAGATGTGAAAGGATGAAAATCAATGTAGTCCATTGTAACTCACACCTCAATCAGAATTCCCCAAGCAAAACACAATTCAAAAAGGACCTTTTAGGTCTTTCCCAATTTAGGCTTTTGATTTTAAGTCAGATTACAGGTGACAATACAATTTGTTCAATAAATTTACGTGCCTATTGTCGACCTACGGCTCATCTAAGAAGACCTAGTTGGAGCTTAGGTGTTCTTCCCTAAATCTCAAATGGTCAAGTAAATCTAAAGACAGAAGATTGAGGGATGCAAGTAGGCCTAAGCCTTCCTTTGAAGCTGTGCTTTCGCGATGCTTCTCAACTACCCCCAAAAATCCGTGATAGGGTATCCCCCTCTTTGGATTTACAAAACCTTTGATCTCAAGTTCCGAACACTTCAAAATCCAATAGTAGGAGGGCTCTTATCCTAGTATTTCCAAACCTAAGGAATGTTTAGAATCGTGCCGTGGTGCAAGTGAAATAAGTGTGCATTCACCGCAAAAGGATTTTGAATTTTGAATTGCACACCACATTTTACAATGAAGTCCTTGATTTTTAGATGTCACTCCTTTAATTAGTCCTTTTTTTTTTGAATATATGTGACCACTTGTTAGATCGCTTCAAGACAAACTTTGTGGTCTTTGAATTAATTCCAAATGCAATGCGTGTTCAAGAATAGGATGCAAAGTAAGAGAATGCGTACCTTGCTTCCAGCAATCAACAATGCAAGAATGCACGCAATGCAGAGAAATAAATCTAGAGGCTGCTCATACAGACCTAAATGGTTCATCCTAGGGCAGGCAGCTTCTAGCAGGCAGCTCATTTTTTTTATTTTTTTTATTTTTTAAACTACTTATGCACAAGCAAATAAAAGTAATCAATAAACTAAAAACCTAAATCTAAAGAAACGGGAACAGGCTCCCAAAAATTACCCAACACGGGCCCAAAACAGAATCGGGGAACAAACCCCTCAAAATATACCCCAGAACAAGGGTTTCAAACAAAATGTAATAAAAAATTAAATCTAAAGTCTTAATTCTATTCTAATTAGCGACTAAATATACAATGATGTTCGTCGCGTCCTCGTCTTTCTCCTCCTTTCCAAAATAGCTCGTCCAATTCTCCTCTGGCGATGTCAAGGGTTGCCTCTCACACTGGCTGATTCTTGCACAAATTTTCTCGCACAGGAAAGAAAATAATAAATGGTCAAATCACTGTGCAATTGAAAAATAATAAAAATAAAATCAGGTGAAATTATTGCGTCAGTTGCCTCCCCGGCAACAGCACCGTTTGACGAGTCGATTTTTCGCTTTGAAGTCGTCTGTACTTTTATGTGGTGGAAAAATTGACTAATCAATATTTAAAAAGAATAACCACTCGCAGAGGAGCGGGTCGTATCCACAGGGAGGCAACGACGTATTTAAATTCGCACCAGTTAAAAATGTTTGTTCGTAGTTAGTTTGGACAAGAATCAAGCCAAAATTGCCTTTAGATTAAGGTTAAAGCAAGAAACAATGCTGAAATAGCAATTCTGAGTAACTAGAGGATATTTGTCGCAATGCAGAATCAATAAAATATTATTAAAAATTGACAATGGTAGAAAATGTAATTTTTAATGGCCTGGTTATTGTAGCAAAACAGGGGATTTTTTCCCCTTTGCCGTGCGCGATGAGGAGTGGACGGCCGGACGCGAGAAGCTCGAAGGAAGTTCCTTAGACCAAGGGCTTCGAAACGGTGGTGGCGGCGTGTCGCGTGGTGGCCGAAGTTGGCCAGACGAGCTCCGGCGGAGGTGGCTGTAGCCGGTGTTGCAGCTGCTGTTGGTGGTGAGCGTGCATTGCAGGAGGGTGCGGGAGCGCGCGCGTGAGGTTCTGTAGGAGTGGGAGGAGGGCGTGCGCGGCTTGGAGGGCGTGGAGATGGCGCTGGGTGCGCAGTCGGTTGCATGCTCTGTTGGCGTGCAGGCGGATGCTGCAGCGGGCTGGAGGCGTGGGTGTGCAGGCGGTGAGAGCGGGAAGGCACTGCAGGCTGTGCTGGAGGCGTGGGCGTGCAGGCGGTGAGAGCAGGAAGGTGCTGCAGGTTGTGCTTGCACGCGCTGTTGGTGGGCGGTGCTTGCACGCGCTGTTGGCGGGCGATGCGCGCGTGGGCTTCAAAGGATGGAGGGCGTGCGGTTGAAGACTGCTGGCCATGGGGGTGGCGTGGGTGCGCAGGCTGGAGGGCGTGGAGTTAGCGGGTGAGGGTGCAGGCAGAAGGTGAGCGGGCGAGTGTGGTTGTTGCAGGAGTGGAAGGTCGAAGCTTCAGACATCCGGGAAATTTCCCGGACGTCTTAACTGACTGAGAGGGTGATTGCACAGTGGCTGCGGTGGTGGTTGTTGGTGACGACGGCGAGGGAGATGCACACTAAGGTGCTCACGGTAATGCGGACGAGCTCCGGATGGCGATGTGGCCTATCACACCACACGCCCACGGTGGTGGAGACTCGCCGCCACGGTTGAGGCCGGTGGTATGGAATGGAAGAGAGATCTCTCTGCACAGTGGTGGGTCGGTGGTGGAGGCCTGCCTTGCTCAGCATCCTCTCTCCTCTTTTTGTAGTGGCTTGCACAAATTTGAAATCAGCTGCCCAACCAGATCCAACACATTCGCTCCTCCTTGAATGGGTTCTTCACTGCAGCAGCTGGTGGCATTGGAGCGGTAGCCAGCCGTTTCTGTAAGAAGAAGAATAAAGAAAATAATGTTAAAATATTATGGCTATTTATATACAGACCCTCAACTTTTATGTTAACCTAAATTAATGCATGCAATGTACCTAATTAGTTAACTAATGCAATTCTAAGTTAATTCTAAATGCATTTAAATATGAATAAGATGCATGAATTATGTAATTGAATTAGAAATATGAATTAATCTATTTACATCCTAATTTATGCTAAATAAATGTTAGAATTAACCTAATGTCTAGGCACTTAAATACTTAAATAGCCCACAATTATGGGCTAATCACCTAAGATTTGCTAGTCCCTAGCAAAAATGAAAAATAATAGAAGTAATCAAAAGATTTCTTCTTTTTTTTTTCTTTATAAATCAACATAACACGACACAGACTTTTATTTATGAGGCATTATTAGGGATGATGATGGTCAAGAGGATATTGTGTGGCTTATTTGGTGGAAGTGGCTATTCTCGGCACCGGGAAGGAATGGATAGGACAGGTGTATTTCTGACCTTTGACACTATTACCCTCCTTCAACTGAGGACTCTATGAAGGACGGTCGTAACCATCCACCATAGTCATAGCTTTATTAAGACTCAATCTCTGTATCTGTTTTATTTGGTGACTCTTAGGAATTCACACAAAGTACGCACACAGGGAAAGAGAGCGAAAACTATGCCTAACTCTGAAGTATCATTATCTAATTGTCCAAAACTTGAGAGTCCTTGCACTAGCTTAGCTTACCAGTAATCTATCTACTTTCTTCTCACAAATATGAGGTGGATCTACTAGAAGATAGTATGCCTGACTCCCTATTAACTGTCCAAGGGTTCAGTGGACTAAAAATGCTTATTGGTTTTCTTCAAAGATCTATTACCCAATCTAAGTGCACATGAAGTAAATGTACTGGATTCTAAACTTAAGAAATAATTCAATAAGAAAAACCTCCAATGACAAAGATACTTTGCTAGGGACTAACCCATTCAACTCAAGAAAAGAGAATTATATATATATATATGCTAACCTAAATGCAATGCATGAATACTTTCTAAGATGCAAAATGCACCCCCCCATGCCTAAATCCTACAATCTCGTCATTGTAAATATTAAAACAGGGGGAGAAAGGAAGGAAATCACCTGATGACGGAGTTATTCAGAATGCTGGGTTGCCTCTCAACAAGCGCTGTATTTTCTGTCAGCAGCCAGACTTATAAGGAACCTGTAAGTCTGGTTCCAAACAGAAAAAGTTAGGCCCTAAAAATATGCATAACAGTGTGGGCCTAGAAAATAGGTAGCCACGGATGTTGGTGAGCTGATAATGCAACGTGTAACGACCCGATTCCCGAGTCCCTACGAGACACGAGAGCCGGACCGACTCGACTAATGCCAAGACCTAGTCGTCCAACGAGGAAGTAACCAAAAGAGCAGTAAAATAAACCACATTCATCATGAAATATAACTAGCAATAACAAAATACAGCAGTAAGAAAAAGAACTACTACAACATTTACCACCACAACAGTAGAACAACATTCATAACATAACAAGAACTGCGAGTAAAGAAAAGTACAGAGAGTAACAAAAACTACTCACTACAATGGAACAAAAAGGGCACAAAAGAACAGTGGTAACTTTACTGGACCCTACTCGGCCCAGCGTCCTCTGCAGCCGCTGACCCTGGCTGCTCAACACCTAGTCCTGAAAAGTAACGAGTGTAACACGTCAGCGAAACGCTGAGTAGAGTAGCAGCTAAACTAAAGAAGCAGTAAAGTGTACAGTAGCTGTTTTATTTTCTTTCTTCCTTTATTTACGTCTTTCTATTGTTTCACAATTTATCTATTTCTCAGATCCATCACTTGATCTTGAATGTTCCTCGTGGGAATGATCTTGATTGCAGTCTTTTCCGAACAGTAGAAGTAACACGTGGTGCTCTTCTGGCCGGGAGAGTCCCCCGTGGTGATCCTACTCTCAGTCAACCACCCTAAGGTCACTAACAGATGTAACAGTGATTACGGCACGTGCGGTAAACGCACGGGTAGCTACCCCGCACTGGCACGTGGTCAGTCATTTCCGTTAACGGGTGCGCCCAAAGCACAGCACGGAACCAGTATAGGGCAGAGCCCTCTAAGTAACAGGTGTCCAACCCTCCACAGTAACCAAACAGGGGCCTTGCCCCTCCACAGTCAGCGCACCCTCGCCTGACTACCCTGGTTTGCTCAGTGGGCCTAACAAGTCAGTGTAGGTGAGCTAGCAGAACCCCGGGGCCCGTGGGGTAGCTAGTAATCGCCCTACACTAGTAGCTCTCCTCAGTACTGTGTACACGAGGGCCAAAAGTCGATACAAAGTGGCCAGACCTAACCCCGGGTCCCTGGGGCGGCTGGCTCCGCTCTACACTAAGCAGGTAACAGGTGCTTCCCCTGGTACTACGTACCCAAGAGACAACACACCTCCACATCTTTCCTTCTCAGTTCCATTTCATTCTCTTTCCAGGAGTTCTACTCCTAACTCCCCGTAGGGTTCCAGTTCTTTTAACTCAGCACATTCAGATTTCACCATTTCCAGTTTCACGTCCATACAACCCATATTCTCAATCATGTTCATTTATTCATAACAGGCAGCTGTTAAATCACTTTACAGGCAGCTATTATTTCCTTTCCACAGTTTCCAAGACTGCAATATGTATATTCATTTCGCTAGTTTTCCAGTCCTAGGAATCATGCCGTACCCTAGGATCTATCATTCAATCTAGTTTTCCAGCCCTAGGATTCATGCAATACCCTAGGATCTATCATTCAATCTGGTTTCTCATTCCTAAGATTCATGCAATGCCTTAGGTTCTATTAATTGTTCCATAGGTGTAACAAATTATGTTAATAATTTCTAAAGCCACTCTACCAGCTACAACGGGAGTACTGGGGGCATGGTCGAAAATCCCGCGCACCTCCGCAACCCCCGAGACTGCAATGGAACGGGGTCCTAACACAAGGATCAAACACAAGGAGTTTCTCAAAATAGTATATAATTACTGGAAACCGGTAGAGGGTCTTATTCCGAAAAGGATGCAACTCAAAATGCGGAAAACGGACTCCGAACAGGCCCTAAACGGGTCGAAAACGACGAAACAGTCCAAAATCAGACGTCTGGAACCTCTTCCAGACGTCTTAAAAAGTGGGTCAGATGGTACCTTATTCTGCGTAGTCTCTCAGACGTGCAGAAGCCTACGGGGGCGTCTGGCCTAGTTCCCAGACGTCCGATGGTCACCCCGGACGTTTGGAAGTCGTTCCGGTCGTCTGGCACTGCGGCCAGATGTCTTATTCGCGTTGGATGCGAATCTCAGAACCTACACGTACCCACTCATCGCTCTCAGTACAACCGTCGCAGAAAAGGACGAAGGACGAAAATAACTTACTTGCCAGATGTCTGGACAGTCCTCCAGATGTCTTCCCCGTTGTCTGGTTGGAAGCCCAGACGTCTAATTTTCGAAAAACTTCCAGAATCAGAGCTCGACGCGCTCTCCGCCCGCGACGCACGACCACGCCGCACCTCGTCCGCCTGCTGCTCGAGCTGCAGCAGCCCTCCCGTGTCACTCCACGCCCGCTGCTCCCCCGTCGGCTGGCTCTCGCTACCCCAGCAAGCTCGAGCCCTCACGGCCGAGCGTCTCCTCCCTCGCGAAATGCCTCCTCCCGCACACCCGCTGCGGCTGCCGCTGCCGCCGCTCGCTCACTCTCGCACTCTCGCACTGGCTGGAAGAGGAAGAAGGGAGCGGAGGGAATGAGAGTGAGGGAGAGGGCGAGGCCTTTTTAAAGCCGCGCGGGGAGAGAGAGAGAGGGGGGCAGCATTGCGCCTGCGGAGGAGAGAGGGGAAAAGAGGGCATCTGCAGGTCTGCGCGCGCAGGCGCGCAGACAAAATCCACCGTGCCGCGAAAATTAAATCCCAGACATCTGGAAGGGGTTCCAAATGTCTGTTCAGACGTCTGGGCCACCTCCCAGACGTCTTAAAAGACGTTTTGAAGCCACGTTCGTAACAATATAACAAACTAGGGTGCGGGAAAAACGTCATATAAAAACATAACAAACTCAAAGAGGACCGAAGCCGGTCCGAAAGACGTACCCGCGAAGAGCTCCGAGTACCGCTCCCGCATTGCCGCCTCAGGCTCCCAGGTAGCCTCCTCGTACTCTGGCTCCTCCACAAAACCTTCACCAAGGGTACTTGCTTTCGTCTCAAACAGCGGATGGCTCGGTCAAGAATCTGCACTGGCCTCTCGGGGTAGGTCAGGTCGTCACCCACCTCGACGCCCTGGTGACTCAGTACGTGACTGGGATCAGCTACGTACTTCCTGAGGTTGGACATGTGGAACACGTCGTGCACACTAGAAAGCTGGGGAGGGAGGGCAAGCCTGTAAGCAATGGGTCCAACCTGCTCTAGGACCTCAAAGGGCCCCACAAACCTCGGCGCGAGCTTCCCTCTCACACCAAACCGCTGCAGGCCCTTCATGGGCGAAACACGAAGAAAGACGTGGTCCTCAACCTCAAACCGCACCTCTCTGCATCTCCGATCCGCGTAGCTCTTCTGTCTGCTCCTGACAGTGCGGAGTCGCCTGTGGATCTGCTCGACTACCTCCTGACTCTACCGGATCAACCTAGGGCCAACCTCCCACTTGGTCCCCACCTCAACCCAACTCAAGGGTGTCGTACACCTCCGTCCATACAGAGCCTCGTAGGGAGCCATGCCGATGCTCGAGTGATAGCTGTTGTTGTATGCAAACTCCTCCAGGGGAAGGTGCTCCTCCCAAGAGCCCCTCCAGTCCAGTACACAGGCACGCAAAAGGTCCTCAAGTGTCTGTATCGTGCGCTCAGACTGCCCGTCCGTCTGGGGGTGGTAAGCTGCACTAAACCTCAATCGCGTCCCCAGGGCCTGCTGAAACTCAGCCCAAAACTAGGACGTAAAGCGGGTATCTCGATCAGATACGATCTCCCGTGGAGCTCCGTGTAGCCGTACCACGTCGCGGATATACCTCTCTGCCAACTGTGCTGATCCCAAAGTGACTCAGATCGGCAAGAATCGTGCTGTCTTCGTCAGTCTATCCACAATTACCCAGATTGTGTCATGTCCTCGCTGGGTAGCAGGTAAACCCACCACCAAGTCCATGGTGATGCTCTCCCACTTCCACTCTGGCACTGGAAGCGGCTGTAGCGGCCCTACAGGCCTCTGATGCTTGGCTTTCACCTGCTGACACACTAAGCACTGCTGCATGAATTCACCCACATCCCGCTTCATCCCCCTCCACCAAAACTTGCATCTCAAGTCTTGGTACATCTTCGTGTTTCCGGGATGTATGGTGAATCTGGAACTGTGTGCCTCAGTCAGGAGCTCTTTCAATAGCTCCTCGTCCCTGGGAACGCACAACCATCCCCTCAAGCATAGCACCTGGTCTGTGAAAGAGAAGTCCCCTAGGTCTCCTGACAATACTCTGTCGCGCAAGGACTGCAAGTACGGATCGGCCATCTGTCCTGTGATGATGCGACCTATCAGCTCTGGCCTAGTCTATCGTGTCACAGTCACTGTCCCACAGTGCCCCCGTAACTCCAGGGGTCGCTGTTTGCACCTCAAAACACGCCTTTAATAATGCCTTCTTATGCTATTTCCTAGCATTAACTATGTATATTATAATCCTATAGCCACATTTGTAAAAAACGGTTGCATGCATGCATTTAATCATGAGAGGAGGAGAAATGAATAAATGGCTTCGTAATTCACATTTTATCTCAAGTGCCTCCTTGCAAATTCCACCTTTTTATTTTTCCTCTTGATTTCTTCTTTTTTCTCATTCCCGTGCGCATCCGCCTTCTTCCCGCGCCCACATGCACTCCATGCTGCGATGCCATACCCTGCCAACGCCTCTCCCTGCGGTTGCCACTCTCCAACGCCTCTCCCTGCTGTTGCCACTCTCCAACGCCTCTCCCTGCTGCTGCCATGCCTCCCCGCCATGCTCTCCTCCTCTATAAAGCCGTAGCTCTTCCTCGCGACGAGGGAGGGGGGAGTTGCTGAAAAACGCCACCCTATAGTCCACCACCTTCCTCGCCCGTTCTCCCCTCCCATACGCCGGCCCTCCGTCGAGGAGGCACCCGACAAGCAGGAGAACCCACTGTGGTGCTCACCACCACAGTGGGAACACCACCGCCCAGCTCTTCAACGAGCAGGTGGGCGTGGTGTTTTCTTTTCTCTTCGTTTTCATCTCCACGCCATTGCTGCCGCTTCAAGGTCCGAAGCTTGAAGCAGCAGCAGCAGCAGCTAAACCGCGGCAACAGCAGCAGCAGCAGCACCCCCCGCTCCTCCGCGACCGTCCCCGCAGCCGCTCACCGCCTCCACGCGCGTCTGCAGGGCGTTCTCCGCCTCCGTCTCCGTTCTGTCCACGCCGCAGTTGCACCCGCAGCCGGCCGCCGCGCGCACTGCAGCGGCCGACTACGGCCTAGCATCGCCCCCTGCCCTCCTCCACGACCCTACGCGATCACTGCAGAACCTCCCCTCGCTCCTCCGCGACCTTCCCCGCAGGCGCTCAGCTCTCCGCGCACGCCTGCAGGGCACTTCTCCGCTCCGTCCTCTGCTCTGTCGCCTCTGCCATTGCACCCGCGATCGGCCGCCGCGAGCACTGCAGCGGCCGGTTACGGCCTCGCGCCGACCCCCGCGACCCTCCGCGACCACCGCAGAACCTCCTCCACGCTCGCTCCTCCGCGCCATCGCCCGCTCGTCGACTTCGCGCAGGCCTACAGAACCCTACGCGAAGGCACGCCCGCACCCGCCGTCTTCAGACGTCCGCCTCCGCCTTCAGACGACGCGGCGTCAGACGTCCGCCGCCGCGAGCAGACGCCTTAACTCGCTGCCATCATCCGCACTCGCGATCTCTCCCGCCCGCTCTTTCTCTCTCTGGCGCTCTCTATCTCTCTCTCTCTCTCTCTCTCCCGCTCTCTCTCTCTCTCTCTCTCTCTCTTTTTCACTCACTCACAGACACACACTACACCAACACACACACATCTTCACCGACACACACACACACCCACACACACACTTACACTATACGTATAGTTATATATAGTAACATATATATACATAATATATATATATATACATACATATATCTATTATATATATATACTTATATACATAGTATATCTATATAGTTATGTATACATACATATATATATAATATATCTATATATATATATATATACACGTATATATATATCTATATACTTATACATATACTTATATATATATACATATATACTTATATACATATATATATATACATATCTATATACATATATATATACACACATATATATATATATATATATATATCTAGATACATATATACTTATATACATATATATATATATATATACATATATATAGTAATATATATATATACTTATATACATATATATACACATATATATCTATATATATATATATATCTATACATATATAACTATACATTTATATATATATATAGATATATTTACTTATATACATACATATGTACATATACTTTCATGTTATTTATTATACGCTGTATCGCGGGGATATCTGCACCAGTTGCTGATATTCCCTGATACACGCGTACAAAAAAAGCGTGGTCCCATACATCATCCATCCTCCATCCACACTCCACGCGGCACATAGTCGTGTTGGTTGCGTCTCTCTAGACGTCAACTGACTCGACATAGTGCTACACTCCATCGTCACCTCCACCCCCACCCCGCTACTATATTTACTTTCTATCTGTTAGCTTCCTTCTTAGTAAAAAGATAAAAAAAGGTATAAAAGTGAAAAGATAATCTTTGATTTGCAGGTACCCCCGTCTTGCAAGTAGCAAGACGTGTTTTGAAACTCTGTTTTGGCTAAAAGCCAAGGACACAATTTTGAGGGTGTGCCTCAAGAACAAGGATTACCAGAAAAAAAACCTAAATAAGAAAAATACCAAAAACAGAATAAACGAACGGAAGAGACGCGTTTTAAGGAAAACGTTGAAATTCGACTTGAACCCCACTTCCCTGAGTTCGACCCTGGGCCTAAAAGTGACAAGATAAAATCAATTAGGCCAGGTTAAAAATTTTCTAAAGAGATGGTTAGGTCTGAATTAGGTTAACCACTATACACATTTCAACGATAAAAATATCATATTAACAACCTATTTGGGCCGACCCATCATAACTTTTCTGGCGCCGTTGCCGGGGAGGTGCGCTTTCGAGTAAGTTTCTATCCAATTCCTTTAAATTTGTCTCTTCTCTCTTCACGGGTATTGTTGTTTTTGGTGTGCAGGTGAACCTGGTGGAAGGAGAAGAAGGCTGACGAAGTCGAGGACGTGAGCAGATCCAAGGCAGGAACGAGAGCGTGAAGACGTCGACATCGCATTGGAGCTTCGCACACGTTGCCGAACAAGTAGGTTTTCTTTTCTCATCAAATTAGGGTTAACTTGCCACCACAATAAAAAAAAAAAAAAAAATTAAAACTAAAAACTAGAAAAACTTCTTGGGATTTCTTGAGGGCAAGTGGATTAAAATTCACTTGATTGATTGGTTGTCTTCACTCCCACTTCCCCGGGATTTCCCGCCTTACTTCGCATAGCGAAAATCCGAGAATCTTGATTCTTAGATTTTTCGCCGTGGGAAGTATTCTTTGAGGCAAAGAAAAAGATTGCTTGTATCCCTCTTTTTGCCTCACTTATCTTTAATTCAGGAGCACATTTTTGGTGGGGAGACTTGGAATTGAGTTGATTCCAACCCCACCACGACTTTTCAAACTTGCCTGTGATTCGATCCTGAATACTTCAACCCCAACAATTTTAGTTTCTTTATCTGTTGGTTGAAGCCTTGTGTGTGGATATCTTTCTGGTGATTGGGAGCACTTGAATTGAAGTGCTTTGGCTCCCTTTCACATTGGTATAAAATTGATTCGCGCATCCACACATAGAAATCTCCATTTAGGTAGCCCATTGCATTTTAGCATGCATTAACTAACTGATAATTGAAGAAGGGTTTCTTGGGCTTTAGAAAGAAAACCTGTATTCTTGCAAAACCCGGAGATTGGTTGAATTGGTAATTCAGCAAAATCCTAAAATTCATACTACTTAAGGTTGAACTCTAAAAACCATTCACCAATTAAAACTTTAATTCGGGGAGATTTCCCCGTTGCATGCTTGTTCTTACACACTCTTAAAATCAATCACTTGGGCATTACCCGTAAACAACGCCCTTCACATTCCAAAAGCACTTGACCCTAAGCCTCTAATTAAAACTGGTAGTAACTTGACCCTTACTAAGGATTGGAGGTCTAACTACCTATGTGTAGCGACTACGTGCTGGTGAGAGTTCCCGCGTGCTATCGGGTGTCTAAGACTGGGGCAAACGGCCTTTCAATCTGGCCCGGTGGTTCCGCGGTGCTCGCATTCGGTTCCGTAGTTCGTGATAGTAGGTAACTTAGATCTTTAGGTCTAAGGGCACACTATAGAGGTTAGGAACTTGACTGTATTGATTTGTAATAAAGTGTACCTTTGCGGCGTCATTTCTCTCATCCCTTTTCCCTTCTCATCTCCCCAATTCTTCCTGCGGTAGTGCATGTTTGGGAGGAGGTCACAAAACCCTGAATTGCTTGTATTGACTGATAAATCTAGAAAAAGAGCCGAATCATCCTCCTCCTCCACAAACATGGCACACACCCCCGCCTCACCACTTCGTCACAATTTCAATTCTTTCAACACCAGGCTTATCCCAAGAAACCCTGCAAGACCTTCGCCAAGCGACTCGGTAAGTCATGTGGAATTGGCTTCTGTGAGCCAGTATTTCAACACGGAGGACCAAGCCTCCATGTACTCGGACACATATGCGGACACGTCTTCTGGCATAGAAGATGCCTGCACCCTGGGGAATAACCCGTTTTCTGCCACGTATAACCCAGGGTGGCACAATCATCCCAATTTTGCATGGTCCAACAACCCGCAGCGTCGAAACCCCGCTGGTGGACCAATGCGATCGTCCGCACCCGTCATCCCAAGGGCCCAGTCTAATCCTATGGCAACTCTGCCATCAGGCCCTTGTGTACAGAAAACCAAACACGCATCAAAACCTCTTGATAAATTGATGCGAATGATGACGGAAATGTCAAAGTGCCATAAAGAAAACATGACCTCTCTTCAGCATTTGGCGCAGCAGAATGCTGAGATCAATCAACTAAGCATGGCGACTCGATCTCAGGGCACTTTTCCCGCCCAACCTGTTCCAAACCCACAAAACTTTGTACCCTGTGGTCCGCAACCACAGGTACAACCTTCTCAGGAACAGGTTCATCAAATTCTGCAAGCTCCGAGTATTCCTCCGGGATTTCAGGTTAATCCCGCTGCAGCACCGCACTCTTATGATGATAGTGATCACATCAAGGATGACACGTCTGACGAGGATGTGACTGTCAGTACGTGTATCGAACTAATTGGAGCCGATTCAGACTGCTGCGAATTACCTGACGACTGCCTGACCAACACAAACTGTGACGTTCCCCAATCCCTCCCTATTCCTGTACCTTCTCCTGACCAGACTTCTGACGAGGTTTTTTCCACTTCCCATACTTTGTGGTCTGAGTCATCGCCGGGCTGCTCACCGCCGGTCCACACTATGGAAGACCGGATTGCCTTTTCTTTCCCGCTAAATCAGGCGGATTTGCAAATCCACACTGGGACCTTGAGCCCACATCTTACTCACCGGGGCTATTCCCTTTTGGATCCATCTATCCAAAAAGCCCCCCTTCTTGGCCAATCTAAGGGCCAACTCCCTCTTCCTGATCTATTTTCTGATCCGCCTGGGACACTCTCGTCCCAGAAAATGCCAAATCTCTCACCATCCACCATTACTTTTCACGCCTCTATCGCGATTACTTCGCTTTTCTCTTCACCACCCACCATCCACCCACCCTTCCACCCTGATTTATACCCTGAACCTCAGCTCCTGTTACCCGATCTGTCGTCCGTTCTCTGCCTTTCCCTGCATGCATATGAGGACATAGCATTGTTTGGCATGGGGGGGTGGATAGGCATCCATAGGATCCGAGTATTTTATGGTATCAGACAATTACCACCATTTATAAATATGCAAGAAAAAGAAAAAAGAAAAGAAAAAAAAATAAATATATATATATATATTAGTAATAAATGGTGTTTAGTAATGATCTAAAAGCTGAAACAAAAAATACAATAAGTGTTTATAGATATTCAACCTCTGTTTTGAAGAATTTCCAGGCCACAGAAGCTTGATTCGCTCAGGCTCGGCTTAATTCACTTAAAGCATTGACGAAATAGATCAAAATCTCTCCTAACTAAGAACGTTTCTTGTACCTGAGACACCAGTACAGGATTCGTTGGTTTGCTTTTTCTTGAGAGCTTAAGTAAACTTGGTTCACACTACACATATCAGGAAAGATCAGGTGAACATAAGATCCAACCCTAGTGTTCATTAGGAAAGGTGGAGTCCTTACCTGTGCGTGCAGGTAGACTTTTTATCCCAAGCTTTAGTCTTGTGTTTAGGAGTGGCTCTTTCCACCAAAAAGAAACTCTCCCACCAAAAAGAAAAAAAAAAAAAAGTGTGCTCTTTCAAAATGTGTTGTAAGAGATATACTGACATATGTTTCAAAAAAAAAAAAAAAAAAGATGTTGCAAAAGAGTCAGTATATCTCATAAATGTCTGTATAATTTGTTTTTCGAAAATGGGAGTTGAGTTTTCCGTAATCATCTTAAGGGTCAATCCGAAAACACGAGCTGAAATTGGGACCAACCTGTACTTAAAAATTCGTGAAACCCTGGGAGTGAGTCTTAAGGTTCATCTGGTCAGTCTTGATCCTTCACTATGCACAAACCATAACCTCTTGAGCTCTCGAGTACGGCAAAAACCTCCTGGGTCCTGGAAATCGTACTTAAGGTTTAAATATCAAGAGTCCTGGTTAGTTGAGAGATGATCTATGTCATGTGAGATTTAAAGTACTGGTATTCTTCTTTACAATTGGTTCTCACAATATTCGATAATAAACACACCTATATCACCTCAGAAGAAAATCTTCAGCTTAAGATTATTTCTAAATACAGTTTTGCCAGGGACTAGCAAAAGATAGGCATGGGGGTATATGTTTGCACCTCAAAACACGCCTTTAATAATGCCTTCTTATGCTATTTCCTAGCATTAACTATGTATATTATAATCCTATAGCCACATTTGTAAAAAACGGTTGCATGCATGCATTTAATCATGAGAGGAGGAGAAATGAATAAATGGCTTCGTAATTCACATTTTATCTCAAGTGCCTCCTTGCAAATTCCACCATTTTATTTTTCCTCTTGATTTCTTCTTTTTTCTCATTCCCGCGCGCATCCGCCTTCTTCCCGCACCCACATGCACTCCATGCTGCGATGACATACCCTGCCAACGCCTCTCCCTGCGGTTGCCACTCTCCAACGCCTCTCCCTGCTACTGCCATGCCTCCCCGCCATGCTCTCCTCCTCTATAAAGCCGCAGCTCTTCCTCGCGACGAGGGAGGGGGGAGTTGCTGAAAAACGCCACCCTGCAATCCACCACCTTCCTCGCCCGTTCTCCCCTCCCATACGCCGGCCCTCCGTCGAGGAGGCACCCGACGAGCAGGAGAACCCACTGTGGTGCTCACCACCACAGTGGGAACACCACCGCCCAGCTCTTCAACGAGCAGGTGGGCGTGGTGTTTTCTTTTCTCTTCGTTTTCATCTCCACGCCATTGCTGCCGCTTCAAGGTCCGAAGCTTGAAGCAGCAGCAGCAGCAGCTAAACCGCGGCAACAGCAGCAGCAGCAGCACCCCCCACTCCTCCGCGACCGTCCCCGCAGCCGCTCACCGCCTCCACGCGCGTCTGCAGGGCGTTCTCCGCCTCCGTCTCCATTCTGTCCACGCCGCAGTTGCACCCGCAGCCGGCCGCCGCACGCACTGCAGCGGCCGGCTACGGCCTCGCATCGCCCCCTGCCCTCCTCCGCGACCCTACACGACCACTGCAGAACCTCCCCTCGCTCCTCCGCGACCTTCCCCGCAGGTGCTCAGCTCCCCGCGCACGCCTGCAGGGCACTTCTCCGCTCCGTCCTCTGCTCTGTCGCCTCTGCCATTGCACCCGCAACCGGCCGCCGCACGCACTGCAGCGGCCGGTTACGGCCTCGCGCCGACCCCCGCGACCCTCCGCGACCACCGCAGAACCTCCTCCACGCTCGCTCCTCCGCGCCATCGCCCGCTCGTCGACTTCGCGCAGGCCTGCAGAACCCTACGCGAAGGCGCGCCCGCACCCGCCATCTTCAGACGTCCGCCTCCGCCTTCAGACGACGCGGCGTCAGATGTCCGCCGCCGCGAGCAGACGCCTTAACTCGCTGCCATCGTCCGCGCTCGCGATCTCTCCCGCCCGCTCTTTCTCTCTCTAGCGCTCTCTATCTCTCTCTCTCTCTCTCTCTCTCTCTCCCGCTCTCTCTCTCTCTCTCTCTTTTTCACTCACTCACAGACACACACTACACCAACACACACACATCTTCACCGACACACACACACACCCACACACACACTTACACTATACGTATAGTTATATATAGTAACATATATATACATACATATATATATATATACATACATATATCTATTATATATATATACTTATATACATAGTATATCTATATAGTTATGTATACATACATATATATATAATATATCTCTATATATATATATATACACGTATATATATATCTATATACTTATACATATACTTATATATATATACATATATACTTATATACATATATATATATACATATCTATATACATATATATATACACACATATATATATATATATCTAGATACATATATACTTATATACATATATATACACATATATATCTATATATATATATATCTATACATATATAACTATACATTTATATATATATATAGATATATTTACTTATATACATACATATGTACATATACTTTCATGTTATTTATTATACGCTGTATCGCGGGGATATCTGCACCAGTTGCTGATATTCCCTGATACACGCGTACAAAAAAAGCGTGGTCCCATACATCATCCATCCTCCATCCACACTCCACGCGGCACATAGTCGTGTTGGTTGCGTCTCTCTAGACGTCAACTGACTCGACATAGTGCTACACTCCATCGTCACCTCCACCCCCACCCCGCTACTATATTTACTTTCTATCTGTTAGCTTCCTTCTTAGTAAAAAGATAAAAAAAGGTATAAAAGTGAAAAGATAATCTTTGATTTGCAGGTACCCCGTCTTGCAAGTAGCAAGACGTGTTTTGAAACTCTGTTTTGGCTAAAAGCCAAGGACACAATTTTGAGGGTGTGCCTCAAGAACAAGGATTACCAGAAAAAAAACCTAAATAAGAAAAATACCAAAAACAGAATAAACGAACGGAAGAGACGCGTTTTAAGGAAAACGTAGAAATTTGACTTGAACCCCACTTCCTTGAGTTCGACCCTGGGCCTAAAAGTGACAAGATAAAATCAATTAGGCCAGGTTAAAAATTTTCTAAAGAGATGGTTAGGTCTGAATTAGGTTAACCACTATACACATTTCAACGATAAAAATATTATATTAACAACCTATTTGGGCCGACCCATCAGTCGCCAACTACCCACCTCCTCCAAGAGGCTCCAACTCTGTAACTGTAAACTGGCCAAGTGTGCGAGTGCCTTCCAGCTCAAGGCGTCAGCCACCACATTGGCCTTCCCTGGGTGGTAGGAGATGGTGCAGTTGTAGTCCTTCAGGAGCTCCAACCAACGTCTCTATCTCATGTTGAGCTCCTTCTGATCAAAAAGGTATCTGAGGCTCTTGTGATCTGTGAAAATCTCTAAGGTCTCACCGTACAAGTAGTGCCTCCAGGTCTTCAGCGCGAAGACGACAACTGCCAACTCCAGGTCGTGGGTAGGGTAGGTATGCTCATGGGGCTTCAGTTGCCACGAAGCGTAAGAGACAACGTGACCCCTCTGCATGAGCACACCTCCTAACCCCTGCAAGGAGGCATCCGTGTACACAACGAACCGGCCACTACTGTCAGGGATGGTGAGCACGGGAGCCGAAGTCAACCTCTCCTTCAGCTCCTGAAAACACACCTCACAGGCGTCTGTCCAAGTGAAGGGCACATCCTTCCGGGTCAACTGTGTCATGGGATGCGCAATCTGTGACAAACCTCTGATGAATCGTCTGTAGTAGCCTGCCAGTCCCAGGAAACTGCAAATCTCAGTGACTAAACGCGGTCTCTCCCACCTGAGCACTGCCTCGACCTTGGCTGGGTCCACCGCCAAGCCGTCTCCAGAGATCACATGACCTAAGAAGGTCACCTCCCTCAACCAGAACTCGCACTTGCTGTATTTGGTGTACAGCCTACGTCCTCTCAGTGTGTCCAGAACCATCCGCAAGTGCTGTCCGTGCTGCGTCTGATCTCGAGAATAGATGAGTACATCATCAATGAATACCACCACGAACTAGTCCAAGTACGGTCTAAACACCCGATTCATCAGGTCCATGAAAGCAGCGGGGGCATTGGTCAGCCCAAACGGCATGACCAAAAACTCGTAGTGTCCGTACCGGGTGCGGAAAGCTGTCTTGGAGACGTCTGCCTCCCTGATCCTCAACTGGTGGTATGCAAACCTCAAGTCGATCTTGGAGAACACCGTGGCACCCCGCAACTGGTCAAACAAGTCGTCGATCCTTGGCAACGAATATCTGTTCCTGATGGTGACCCTATTCAGCTGTCGGTAATCCACACAAAGGCGTAGGGTACCATCCTTCTTCTTCACAAACAGTACCGAGGCTCCCCAGGGAGATGCACTGGGCCTCACGAAGCCCTTCTCCAAAAGGTCCTGCAACTGAGACTTGAGCTCCCGTAGCTCAAGCGGTGCCATCCTGTATGGCGCGGTGGAGATGGGGCTAGTCCCTGGTACTAGCAAGATCTCAAACTCGATCTCGCGCTTAGGCGGTAGTACCGGTAACTCGTTTGGAAACATGTCAGGGTACTCTCTGACCACCGGGATGCTCTGGAAGTTTGCCACAGGGCTGGGCTCTGCCACCACACAAACTAGGAAGCCCTCACACCCCTGGCTCAAAAGTCTCGCCGCCCGAAGTGCCGAAATGCACCTGAAGCCTCTGTCCACTGGCTGTCCATGAAACTCGAAAGAAGGCAACTCCGGCATGGAGAAGACAATCTTCCTCTCAAAACAGTCCACTAAGGCGTGGTAAGCGGACAGCCAGTCCATCCCCAGAATTACGCCAAAGTCCTCCATCTATATCAAAATCAGGTCAGCTGGCAGGCTATGTCCCCTGATGCTGACCTCGCAATCCGTGTACACCTCCTCAGCTACAAACAGCTGACCACTCGGACCTCTGATTACGAACGGATTCTCTAACAGCGTATAGTCCTGGCCTAAACTAACTGCGAAACTGGCTGCGACAAACAAGTGCGTAGCGCCGGAATCGAAAAGTGTGTAAATGAGTCTGCCGAAAACTGAAACCATACCTGCCACCACCGATCCCAAAGATCTAGCATCCCTGTGTGTCAGGGCGTTGATACGCCCCTCAGCTCTAGGTGCAGACGAAGCAGCCACACTCTGCGTCGGACGGGCAAGTGCTGGCTGGTACCCTCCTCGTGACTATTGTCCTCCTCCTCGTGCCTGGGAACCACGACCTCCTGCGCACCCTCCAGTGCTCTGCACAGGAAGTATCTGCTGGCTTCCTGCCCTAGACGGGCAGTCCCTCCTGATGTGGCCCGACTGGCCACACTGGTAACAGAGGGGAACCCGACTCTCGCCCTCAATGGGTCCCTGCTGTCGGCTGGGCGGGGGTCCGGTGCTGGCGACAGGCCTCTGTCGAGGCCCCCCAAAGGCCACGGATGGCCCTGCAAAACGTGAAGGCTCCCCTGCGGACGCCACATGCCTCCTCTCTCGCCTGCCCTGTGAAAAGTCTGGCTGAAAGGACTCTTCCGCCCGCCGTTAGTGTCTCGCGCGGACGGGTTGGTCTCCTCGTAAGTCATGGCTGCCTCCACCACCCTCGAAAATGTAGGCAGCTTCAGGGGTTTGACATACCCCCGAATCGCAGGTCGGAGCCCCTCGGTGAACCTCCAAAGGCACTCCTCCTCAGTGGCTACCGCTGTCGCTGCAAAGTGGGACAGCTCCAAGAAACGCGTGCGGTACGCGCTCACGGTCATCGTCCTTTGGCGGAGAGTGTGGAACTCCCGCCTCCTCTGGTCCTGCCATGTCTGGGGAAAGTACTGCTCGCAGAAGAGGGCGATGAACCGGTCCCAGGTCGGCTCGTCCCTCTCCTATCCCCGGACCGCCCTCCACCACTTGTGTGCCGCACTCTCCAGCTGGTACGTGGCAAAGGCCACGCGACACTCCACTGGGGGGTGAAGGGTGTCGAAAATCTTCTCCAGCTGCTCGAGCCAGTCCTCTTCCTCGGTCGGCTCCTCATCCCCCTTGAAGGAGGGGGGCTTCAACTTCTGGAACTGCCCGAAGAGCTCGGAGTGGCACTGCAGTGGGGATGCTGGTGCACCTCCAGGCAAAGGTGCCTCGTGCACAGAAGTGTCGGAGGAAGGTGGGGGCGGCGGCGGCCCATCCCCTCCCTCGTGTCCAGCGCCACGTCCGTCAGGTGGTCCCATAGAGGACTCCCCCTCCGCAGCCCCAGGGGGAGGCACTCGAGGTGGTGGGTGGAGCTCCTCTCGCACAATATCCCGTATCAGCTGGGCGAGGTCCTGAGCTTGGATGCCTGGGAGTAGTGGCTGGTCCACTGAGGCATCGGCAACGGCACGCCCACCTCGCCGACCTCTTCCTCGGCCGCGCCCGCGACCCGCCTCACCAGTCCCGCGACGAGGCATCTCCTACAAGGAGACGCGAAACAAAACGGAACACGTCAATATGGAACGATACTTAAGGGAAACGTCTAAGAGCTCATGTCAAAAGATATGTTGTGGTGGCTACTCCAGTTATAGACATGTGAATTGGTTATTTTCCAGTCAGTTGATTCACTTCTCGGGACGACCTTTCTCTGATACCATCTTGTAACGACTCGATTCCTGAGTTCCTACGAGACACGAGAACCGGACCAACTCGACTAATCCCAAGACCTAGTCGTCCAACGAGGAAGTAACCAAAAGAGCAGTAAAATAAACCACATTCATCATGAAATATAACTAGCAGTAACAAAATACAACAGTAAGAAAAAGAACTACTAGAACATGTACCACCACAACAGTAGAACAACATTCATAACATAACAAGAACTGTGAGTAAAGAAAAGTACAGAGAGTAACAAAAACTACTCACTACAGTGGAACAAAAAGGGCACAAAAGAACAGTGGTAACTCTACTGGACCCTACTCGGCCCAGTGTCCTCTGCAGCCGCTGACCCTAGCTGCTCAACACCTGGTCCTGAAAAGTAACGAGTGTAACACGTCAGCGAAATGCTGAGTAGAGTGGCAGCTAAACTAAAGAAGCAGTAAAGTGTATAGTAGCTATTTTATTTTCTTTCTTCCTTTATTTACGTCTTTCTATTGTTTCACAATTTATCTATTTCTCGGATCCTTCACTTGATCTTGATTGCAGTCTTTTCCGAACAGTAGAAGTAACACGTGGTGCTCTCCTGGCCGGGAGAGTCCCCCATGGTGATCCTACTCTCAGTCAACCACCCCAAGGTCAGTGACAGATGTAACGGTGACTACGGCACGCGCGGTAAACGCACGGGTAGCTACCCCGCATTAGCACGCGGTCAGTCATTTCCATTAACAGGTGCGCCAAAAGCACAACACGGAACCAGTATAGGGCAGAGCCCTCTCAGTAACAAGGGTCCAACCCCTCCACAGTAAATAAACAGGGGCCTTGCCCCTCCACAGTCCGCGCACCCGCGCCTGACTACCCTGGTTTGCCCAGTGGGCCTAACAAGTCGGTGTAGGTGAGCTAGCAGAACCCCGGGGCCCGTGGGGTAGCTAGTACTCGCCCTACACTAGTAGCTCTACTCGATACTGTGTACACAAGGGCCAAAAGTCAGTACAAAGTGGCCAGACCTAACCTCGGGTCCCTAGGGCGGCTGGCTCCGCTCTGCACTAAGCAGGTAACAGGTGCTTCCCCTGGTACTACGTACCCAAGAGACAACACACCTCCACATCTTTCCTTCTCAGTTCCATTTCATTCTCTTTCTAGGAGTTCCACTCCTAACTCCCCGTAGGGTTCCAGCTCTTTTAACTCAGCACATTCAGGTTTCACCATTTCCAGTTTCACGTCCATACAACCCATATTCTCAATCATGTTCATTTATTCATAACAGGCAGCTGTTAAATCAATTTATAGGCAGCTATTATTTCCTTTCCACAGTTTCCAAGACTGCAATATGTATATTCATTTCGCTAGTTTTCCAGTCCTAGGATTCATGCCGTACCCTAGGATCTATCATTCAATCTAGTTTTCCAGCCCTAGGATTCATGCAATACCCTAGGATCTATCATTCAATCTGGTTTCTCATTCCTAAGATTCATGCAATGCCTTAGGTTCTATTAATTGTTCCATAAGTGTAACAAATTATGTTAATAATTTCTAAAGCCACTCTACCAGCTACAACGGGAGTACTGGGGGCGTGGTCGAAAATCCCGCGCACCTCCGCAACCCCTGAGACTGCAATGGAACGGGGTCCTAACACAAGGAGTTTCTCAGAATAGTATATAATTACTGGAAACCGGTAGAGGATCTTATTCCGAAAAGGATGCAACTCAAAATGCGGAAAACGAACTCTGAACGGGCCCTAAACAGGTCGAAAACGACGAAACAGTCCAAAATCAGACGTCTGGAACCTCTTCCAGACATCTTAAAAAGTGGGTCAGATGGTACCTTATTCTGCGTAGTCTCTCAGACGTGCAGAAGCCTGCGGGGGCGTCTGGCCTAGTTCCCAGACGTCCGATGGTCACCCCGGACGTTTGGAAGTCGTTCCCGTCGTCTGGCACTGCGGCCAAACGTCTTATTCGCGTTGGATGCGAATCTCAGAACCTACACGTACCCACTCATCGCTCTCAGTACAACCGTCGTAGAAAAGGACGAAGGACGAAAATAACTTACTTGCCAGACGTCTGGACAGTCCTCCAGACGACTTCCCCGTCGTCTGGTTGGAAGCCCAGACGTCTGATTCTGGAAAAACTTCCAGAATCAGAGCTCGACGCGCTCTCCGCCGGCGACGCACGGCCACGCCGCGCCTCCTCCGCCTGCTGCTCGAGCTGCAGCAGCCCTCCCTCGTCACTCCGCGCCCGCTACTACCCCGCCGGCCAGCTCTCGCTGCCCCAGCAAGCTCGAGCCCTCACGGTCGAGCGTCTCCTCCCTCGCACAACGCCTCCTCCCGCACACCCGCCGCGGCTACCGCTGCCGCCGCTCGCTCACTCTCGCACTTTCGCACCGGCTGGAAGAGGAAGAAGGGAGCGGAGGGAATGAGAGTGAGGGAGAGGGCGAGGCCTTTTTAAAGTTGCGCGGGGAGAGAGAGAGGGGGGGCAGCGCTGCGCCTGCGGAGGAGAGAGGGGAAAAGAGGGCATCTGTAGGTCTGCGTGCGCAGGCGCGCAGACGAAATCCACCATGCCGCGGAAATTAAATCCCAGACGTCTGGAAGGGGTTCCAGACATCTTGTCAGACATCTGGGCCACCTCCCAGACGTCTTAAAAGACGTTTTGGAGCCACGTTCGTAACACAACGTAATCCCAAATTCTCACCAGAATATATGAAAGCAAAAAACCTCATTGGCTACCTGGGGAGGTTTAGGAAGAATAAAAGGAATATGTAAAGGGACCTCCCGAAATGGAATAAGTGGAGGATAACAAGGATCCTCCAAAGCAGGATGGGTTTTAAAAGATATAAACATTATTATTTGAAACCCTTGAATGGCAAGACTAAAAGTACAAGCATCAATCCACACTCGCCATTCTACCCGAGGATGTACTGGCCTGATATGTTCTCTAGAAAGAATGTAAATGAGCAGAGATCTGAGCCAAGGATTGGTTAGGGAGTGTAAGGGTTGTTTGTAGTGTTGGAAGGTAATGATTAAGTCCAATCAGGGCATAGTCAGTGTTAGGTCCAATTCCAACAACAATTCAGATTGTGTATTCTCCCTAACAATTGTAGACAACTTCACATTACCCTACCTAGAATTAATGATCGGAGTCATATTTTCACCTTTCAGTATATGTGAATTAATGGTAGACTCCAAATTATAACTCTTTGATGGCAGGGTCGAAATAACAGAATCATTATCATTAATTTCATCCCCGGATTCGTTTGGTTCACTTGAGTTTTTGTCGGGGTGTATATGTGATTCATCAGTAATGGGAGGAGTTGGATCAGTATCCTCAATTATTCCTAAAGGAGGATCCATCTTAATGTTTTGGAGTAAGCCTATATCACGCAATTCTTTGTTCTTCTCGGGGCATAAATCATCAATTGACGTGTTTTGTCCCCGAGAGTCCCCCCTAGGCTTCTCAAAATTTTGTTTGTCCTCCTCTAATATCAACTCCTAGTTTGATGTTGACTCTCAAAAGAAGGGAGGAATCCGGATTTCACCATATTTATATCCTCTGGAGGTAAATCCTCAAATAATAAATAATTCCCCTGTGATTCACTCCAGATTTTCAATCCGGATTCCTCCATTGGGGCATCCTCGTCCTCTGAAATAGACTCTTTATATCCCTGAGACCAAAATTGATCTAATTCATCCTCCATTCCCTTAAGGTCGCCTTCATTAGGTTCATTTAAATTGTCAGGATGGTGAATGGTAGATGCTGATTCCCTAAGTGGAGGGTCAGGAGTAGGCTCACTAAGGGTAGAATGGGATTCCACCAAATAATCAATAAGGGAAGTGATAGGAACAATACAACCTTCACCCGGGTTAGTAGGGGTAAGGAGAATGCTGTCATTGGGGTCAAGGTCCTCAAGAGGTACCATCTTCCTTTGCTTTTTACTCCAGTATAGCTCGGGTGGATAATCACTAGGATCGTTCTCCTCTAGTGGCCGTGTCTCATTGGGAGAGTCTAAGTGATAGCTACATAAAATTGGATCCCTATTGTCATTGGTTTCCTCAGAATTATTTTCATGATCATGGTCATATGGGTAGGGATCAGAATTATTGGGAAGAGTGTAGCTAAGCTGTTTTATTTCTTTGTTTAATTGTTGACTATTCCTCAACATCTCTCTCATAGATTCCATCATTTCCTTTTGCTATTTTTGCATTTCTATCATAAAAGAGGAGAGGCTACTACTATCAGGTTGGGGAGGATAGTCAATTTCAGGCTCTGGTTGCCTAGGGGTATCGGTCCAACCTCGATATGGAGAATCATGAAGGGTGGGAGGGTTGGGTGTTTGCATAGAAGTAGGGATTCCAGGGTTGCAAAATCCCGCTCCTAGGCTCTGCTAAAAAGTGGGAGTTATCAGGTGTTGAACGAGAATCTACGCTAACGTGTTTGGTTTTGGAAAACCCGTCGTTGTAGTTCGAAAGCGAAGGATTCGTGTTCAACAAATAAAATTTATACCGAAATAAGAATTCCAGGTCGAACACAGGGAGGCGAACGTTTGATTTAAAAACTTCGCGTTTCTTTTTATTTTGTCACAAAGAAATTCAATTTAAACTATCTAAGTATCTACAACAAATAAAAGAGACAGAGGGAGTAAGAGAGAGAGAAAGAATACTATACATGGAAATCAAAATGAGATGTAGAATAGACAAGGAATTTATCATAAAAGAGTTCTTTCGTTACAACTAGAAAACATAAAATAATTACTCTAGAAAGCATTAAAAGAATGGAGGGAGAAATGTCCTCCTCGACGATCGCTCGGAGGACGAATAGACTACTCTTAGAAAGCAGTAAATCTATACTAGAAAGCAGTAAAAAGAATAGGGAGAGAGAAATCCTCCTCGACGGTCGCTTGGAGGACGACCCGGACGGGACGACGCCTGGACGAAGGAGAACGAAGCGGGACGAAGGAGGACGAAGCAGAAGAACGGGAACGAAGCAGCACGCCGTCGTCGTCGCGGGATCCACTTCCGAAGGGGGACGAAAATTTGGACTTTATCTCGCGAGAAGCATCCCGGGTGTGGGACAAGCTTCTCTTGAGCTTTGGAGAGGTAGAGAGGAGAAGGAAGGGATGAAAATTTCGTATGGAGGGGGTCTCCTTTTATAGTTGCAAGGAGTGGGGGCAAAATGGACATTACATCTTCAAAATAATAAATAAGGGGTCTTTAGTGACGGATAAAACCGTCGCTAAAGCCCCGCCGTCGCCGTCGCCGCCGCGCCCACGCGCACCCACCCGGCTGGCCTGCGCGCATAACGCATACGCACGTCCGCGTCGTCTCAGCCGTCCGATCGCGAGATCGGACGGCTTAGATCACGTCCGCGCCCGCTGCGTAGCGCGCCCGCCCGCGTGCGATCGAGCGTCCACCAGGGCGTCCAATTGCGCGTCGGCGCTATCGGGCGCGCGCGGCCGTTGGATCTTCATCTGACGCTCGTGCGCGCCCGCTCGCCTGCGCCTTCGACCCCCTCACCGCGGCTCGAACCCGCGACCTCCGCTTCGCCCGCAGCTGCGTCGCCGCTGCGCTACGCGGGCGAAATGGTCGCGCGGGCGTTTTTAAACGCGAGCGACCGCAGCCGTTGGATCGAGATCCAACGGCAGAGAGGAGACGGTGCACGGTCTTCACAGGACTCCTGCGGCCGATTGGGCGGCTGGGATGGCGCCACGTGGCGCCATCTTGGCCGTCCATCTTCTGGAAGTTGTAGATGGTGCCACGGATGTCGGATTGACTCAATTTTTGTGTCGTTCGGCTGCGATCGTCGATCCGAATTCATCCGTGTGGTTGGATTTTCCATCTGAAGTGCGGATTTACACCATCCTGGCCCTTGATCTTCTAGGGTTCCCCGGTCTCTATCTGATGCTACGGATGCTTGATTAGGGCGATCTTGGAGTCGTTGAACTCCAATCGTCGCCCTGATCATATCCATACGGTTGGATCTTTGATCCGAGGCCCCGATAAAATATTTGCCCTGTCCAAGCACATAAAAGGAGATAATTAACCTCCATTTTATTCAAACTACTCTAAATGCAAGATGATGCATGTAATGCAATATTTATATCATGAAATGCAATCCTATGCTTAAGAACATGCATAAATAGACATTTTAAGTAGTGTAAATGTGTTTACATCATACCCCCATGCCTATCTTTTGCTAGTCCCTAGCAAAAACTATATGCTATTTATAAAAGAATTAGGTTAGATTATTTGGACCTGAGTTATTTTCAATCATTAAGAAATTGTCTACTTAAGAACTGAATTTTGAAAGACACAACAGTGCCTGGGTATCAGCCAAAATGCAGACCGCCTCAAGCCTCGCCTTATTCAAAGAAAAATTTCTTTTTCTGTTTTTACTCTCTTTTTTTTTTTTTTTTTTTTGGATTTTCAAATTTTAGGGTTTAAGAGTGGCTTTCTACGGCCATTCAACTCACCCAAGATTTGATGAGAACCCTAAGTTTTAAGCATCTTATTGTGATTGTGATAGACTCGTTGACCGGCAATTAAAACGGACTTCGGATTTCTACGCCTCTAGGTGACCTCAAAAAGAATTCTGCCTAAAGGTGTATCTTTACAACCGGTAGCTTTCTCCCTACTTTTAATTTTTTTTAACGGGGTCAACACAAGGGTGAATCCAGTGTATATCTCCCCGGTTTATTCTACTTCTCCGCTTCTTCCTAAGTGTTTTGGGAATTTTTAGTGCATTTTCTGAGCTGGGTTCTGGACAACCGGTCGATGAGCTGTTACCACCGACAACTTGCCAGCCATACTCGTGCGGCGAAGTGTGGCTTATTTCTTTTTGTTCTTTTCTCCTTTTTGATTTTTTTTTTTTTTTTTTTTAAAAAAAATAAAACAAATCTACGGAGCTGACGAATGAATTCAAAGATAAATATCCATCCCCCCATGCCTATCTAATGCAATGTCCTCATTGTATTAAAAAGACATAAAACAGAGTGGAAAAGCGTAGAAAGCACCTGAATTGCGTGGATATCGGGTCCGCTCCGAGATGAAAATGAAAAAGAACTGTATATGTGCTGAGTTTAGTGCCTTCAGCTAGGCACACTATACAAAGAAAAGAAATGAAGAATTCACATGTGCAAGTCAGAATTAGAATAAACAGAAGAATCCTCTGACCTGTCAGCAGAGGTCCACAGATGTGGACCAGATTGTGGTGCAGACCCACACCCCATAATCGAGAATATCTTAGGTTCTGGATAAAAATTACCCAAAACCTAAAATCAGAATGCAAGCGGGGTCGGGCCTGCGATTTGTGAGGATGCAACCCAAGGCCAAAATGTCGGGTTACAGAGAATTGAAGCTCAAAAGGATAATCGTTAAATGTGTGCTTGAGTTTGACATCCTTGAAACAACTGTCGTAAGGGTTCTGATTTGATAGTTTCAGCTTAAAAGGAACCCTTCGACTCAATCTTCCATATCCTCCAAAATTAACTTCCCAAATTAGAACTTCCCCGCTCCTAACCTCCTCATTAAGTGTATCAAATTCCAAGACCTCTTGTATATTCATCACCCCGTCTGAAATCTCCAAGTCTAGATGATGTGGCAAAATCAAAAGTGACTTGGGTCTAATTATCTCAGAATTAGAATCATCGATAAGCTCAACAGGGTGTAACTGATAATCAGGGCATTGAATTAATTCCTCCAGAAAATGCGATTCTGGATCCGTATCGTGTGCCCTAATAAGATCAGTTTCCTCAGTTATTGGGCTATCAAATGATCTATCAGATTCCTCAGGCCCAATCGTCTCACAAAAATCGTGATCTGAAAACTCGTGTGAGACTTCGCAACTTGAATCTTCACCATCAGGATCCGTATCAATGTATGTCCCAAAATCATTTGTCACTTTGCGTTCCAAGGAGACATACGTTTCCTCGTAACCCGGCTCAGGGATTTCAGGTGAAGAAATCAAATCATCCTTAATTGGTTGTTTTAATTCAATCTGGTCAGCTTCATAACACGTGTCCCCCCCAACAGGTGCCTGAGCGGGTTCTGTCATTGGCTTTCCTGAAGAGAGTTCATCCTGGGAATTATTCCAAGATTGAATCAAAGCAACCACGAATCTCATCCTCAATTTCGCTAATTTCCCAAGTAGAAACTCACCCGGGTTCTTATCCTTAACATCCTGGAGCCAATCCAACAAAGACTTGTTTAAATCATCAATCATTTCAATCAGGGGCTCCAATCTCTCAATGCAAGGTATTGGCTGAACTTCTAAAGATTGAATGATATTCCTCAAGTTAGCCAGAACCTTATCTTGAACCTGATTAACCTGAACCAAATGAGTTGGTTCAGGGTTGGGCGGGTTTGACATCAATGTAGAGGAATTAACGAATTGAGATTCGTTATACCCATCCTGATAATAGGTCATTTCAGATTGTTCAAAAGATGGAGATGACCTAAAGGCAGTGAAATCAGAGGATGGGTAAGGATCAGTGTATCCTTCTTGATTGTAGATCGCATTAGGTTGTTCATGAAAGGAGGACGATCTATAATCGATGCAACTCTGAGAAGGATAGAATTGAGAATCAAAGTGTTCAGGGTTAGACCCTAAACACGGAGGTCCGGAATTGTATCCCCAATCCGAATTATCCCAACTAACTGATGGTCGATTACAATACGAGTTGGGATAATTGTCATGTTGCGGATAATTCATGACAGGAGTGAAAGAGCGGGAATGCGTGAAATATGTGGAAGGATTCATGAGACACGGGAGGAAGAAAGGTGCCCTGCAATACAAACAATCAAACCTGTCCTTAAATGGGTTAGCCTACAGACCTACAGACTCCCAAAACCCGTCTTGAGATAAAGGAACGATTTGATCTACTTCTGTCTGTTCAATCCAACCAGTTAGAAGGAGAGACTGGGGAGAAGGTTCTTCCTTCGGCTTGCGCCTCCGGTTCCTAGTGTACCCCCCAGCCGCGATCGTTTGACTCTGCTCCCCTAGCTAGACATCAGATTGAACAGTAGAAACAGACTAATCGAAAATAATCTCGTTCTGAGTTCTGAAGAGCGAGTCCAATCCTTAAGGCCAACGTCTACTCTGTTTTATTTAGGGCTAGGTTTGAATGTGCTTTGGAATGTGATGGACCCTTTAAATGGGTTGTGCCCTTAATGATTGATTGCTTTGTGTGTGCGTGCACAACCAGTGGTTTTCAAGCAAGATTATTTTTGATGTGGTGAATTTTAAGGTTCAAATCTTGCTTAGTAGCTTTTAGGATTCATCTTTAGGTGTTTTCAATCAAGTTTCATTGGCACACCAGGTTTTGCAAGCACAGGTGAAGATATTTTCCTTTAAAGTTTAAAAAGAATGTGGAGTGCCTGGTAGATCCCTAAGAGTTGAACCTAATTGGCAGCTACTTGATGAGTTGATTTTATTTGAAGTGGTGCGGCCCAAACAACTCAAACAACTGGCCTGATGCACCACCTAATTAGGCACACAAATGATTACCCAATCTGATTTCTACTCGATTATGTGTTTGGATGTGTGTACCGGCTCCTAAGATTGGTTTACCGGTTGAGTTAGAAAATCAGATGAGGTTGTGTACCTCTGTGAGATTTTTTTATTTTTTTCTTTTTTAATGTGGGGGTTGGAGTGAGTATGGATGTCAAACAACAAACAATCTAACCTTAGAGTTTATAAGAACACCTAGGTTGATTGATGTTTGAATTATTATGTGATGAAATGAAATCTAATGGGTGGGAGGTGGGGGATAACTTACAAAACCTTCCACAGCACTTTACTCCGATCTACCGCTTTTGCCTGTCTCGAAAGAGTACCTGCAATTACAATAAGAAAGGAAAAAAAAAAAGTGAGGTAAATGATTTGTAAGTTACAAAATGCGAAGAGAAATCAAAGAGCGTTGCCTCCCCGGCAACGGCGCCAAAATGTTGAACGAGAATCTACGCTAACGTGTTTGGTTTTGGAAAACCCGTCGTTGTAGTTCGAAAGCGAAGGATTCGTGTTCAACAAATAAAATTTATACCGAAATAAGAATTCCGGGTCGAACACAGGGAGGCGAACGTTTGATTTAAAAACTTCGCGTTTCTTTTTATTTTGTCACAAAGAAATTCAATTTAAACTATCTAAGTATCTACAACAAATAAAAGAGACAGAGGGAGTAAGAGAGAGAGAAAGAATACTATACATGGAAATCAAAATGAGATGTAGAATAGACAAGGAATTTATCATAAAAGAGTTCTTTCGTTACAACTAGAAAACATAAAATAATTACTCTAGAAAGCATTAAAAGAATGGAGGGAGAAATGTCCTCCTCGACGATCGCTCGGAGGACGAATAGACTACTCTTAGAAAGCAGTAAATCTATACTAGAAAGCAGTAAAAAGAATAGGGAGAGAGAAATCCTCCTCGACGGTCGCTTGGAGGACGACCCGGACGGGACGACGCCTGGACGAAGGAGAATGAAGCGGGACGAAGGAGGACGAAGCAGAAGAACGGGAACGAAGCAGCACGCCGTCGTCGTCGCGGGATCCACTTCCGAAGGGGGACGAAAATTTGGACTTTATCTCGCGAGAAGCATCCCGGGTGTGGGACAAGCTTCTCTTGAGCTTTGGAGAGGTAGAGAGGAGAAGGAAGGGATGAAAATTTCGTATGGAGGGGGTCTCCTTTTATAGTTGCAAGGAGTGGGGGCAAAATGGACATTACATCTTCAAAATAATAAATAAGGGGTCTTTAGTGACGGATAAAACCGTCGCTAAAGCCCCGCCGTCGCCGTCGCCGTCGCCGCCGCGCCCACGCGCGCCCGCTCGGCTGGCCTGCGCGCGTAACGCATACGCACGTCCGCGTCGTCTCAGCCGTCCGATCGCGAGATCGGACGGCTTAGATCGCGTCCGCGCCCGCTGCTTAGCGCGCCCACCCGCGACCTCCGCTTCGCCCGCAGCTGCGTCGCCGCTGCGCTACGCGGGCGAAATGGTCGCGCGGGCGTTTTTAAACGCGAGCGACCGCAGCCGTTGGATCGAGATCCAACGGCGGAGAGGAGACGGTGCGCGGTCTTCACAGGACTCGTGCGGCCGATTGGGCGGCTGGGATGGCGCCACGTGGCGCCATCTTGGCCGTCCATCTTCTGGAAGTTGTAGATGGTGCCACGGATGTCGGATTGACTCGATTTTTGTGTCGTTCGGCTGCGATCGTCGATCCGAATTCATCCGTGTGGTCGGATTTTCCATCTGAAGTGCGGATTTACACCATCCTGGCCCTTGATCTTCTAGGGTTCCCCGGTCTCTATCTGATGCTACGGATGCTTGATTAGGGCGATCTTGGAGTCGTTGAACTCCAATCGTCGCCCTGATCATATCCATACGGTTGGATCTTTGATCCGAGGCCCCGATAAAATATTTGCCCTGTCCAAGCACATAAAAGGAGACAATTAACCTCCATTTTATTCAAACTACTCTAAATGCAAGATGATGCATGTAATGCAATATTTATATCATGAAATGCAATCCTATGCTTAAGAACATGCATAAATAGACATTTTAAGTAGTGTAAATGTGTTTACATCATCAGGCCAGTACTCCCAGGATAAGAATAAGAATGATCCCATGAATTGTCAATGTACCCATCAAAGGATGAATACGCTCGGGGCATGGGATCCCAGTTAAAATGATAGGAGTACGGATAGTCCATTTCTTTCAATTAAATAGGTTAAACTCTCTTAGGATTTAAAAGAATTCAGAACACAAGCAGAAACTTCCCAGAGAGTTCTATCGCTGTCAAAACAAACGTAAATTCAGTGGGATCTGTTTTTAGTATATTGTAGGTCTTAGAATTAACTGTTCAGTTGGTGGCCAAACAAGTTTTGCACAAATTACGCTTCCTAGGCCAACCTTCATTGGTGCCTATCACCTACTCACAAGGGATGGAAGTCTCGAATCGAGCCCACACACGAGGAACCGAAGTAACTTGGTGGATAGGCTTGTTGATTTCGGACTAACTTCCCTTGTGGTGCAAAAGAGGAGAGAGAAATTTATCTAGTGACCTTATGTGTGATGTGCACAGTGTCTCATGTGTGCAACACACGTTCACGTTTTGAGTTTTTGAAATATCGCAAACAAGATCCTTTTCACACAATTTCAAGTCACAGATTTTAAGGTCCAACCTCTTAATAGTCCCAATTTTTAAAGTGCCCACTGAATTAATTTGATTCAAGCACTTTAGTGGTCTTAGATTTAGGTTCAGTGCAGATGCATGACAGGTATTTGATGCTAAAGAGAAGACGTACCTTAATCCAGCTTTCTTCATGCAAGAATGTATGCAATGCAATAAAGATAAACTAGATGCTGCTCATTCAGTCCTAGATGGTCGTCCTATAGCTATGAAGCTTCTAGCAGGCAATTCGAATATATATATATATTAATAATAATAATAAGCAATCAAACCTAATCTAACTAACTAACCAACATGTAGTTCAAACAATTCAAACAATCCTATAATCTAAATAAATGGGAACACGCTCCCGAAAATACGCTCCCACATACAAGAGCAATAAGAAATAAAGAAGCACTGGAACACGTTCCCAAAAATACCCGACAAGGGTCCAAAAGATAGAAATTAAGTTCTAATGTCCATCTAAGCTAAATCTAAACTAAGATTTAATGACTAAATTAGAAACAGGCTCCTCCGTAAGCCTACATGCATGGGATCAAGGCCTACGTGCTCCTGTTGCTAGCCTCAGGTGGCGTTAAGGTCCACCAAAAAGATCACCTCCGCCGTGCGCGTCGTTCAAGATCGATGTCGTCACTCTACTACACCTGTCGCCCTGTCAGATTCCTCGCATAATAAGATAAAGAATGATAAAATAATTACGCAACTCAGAATACTGAAAAATAATAAAGTGAATTTATTGCGTCTGTTGCCTCCCCGACAACGACGCTATTTGACAGAGAGATTTTCGCTTATTTATGAAGATGATTACAATAAATTGAAATGTCGTTGTGTTTTATGTGGTGGAAAATCTCTCAATCAAAGATTAAAATAAATATCAACTTGAACCACAATAAAAATGTTGCATCTACAGGGAGGAATAGAACCAATAAATTCACGAGTAGAGGAATATAATGCTTGCAGACAGCGTCGCGACTTCAATTTAAGGAATATGCTACTTTAAATGGAGCTTGCAACTTCATTAAAAGTTCAAGGCTATTTATGCAATTTTCACGTCAGAAATTAAGCTCTCTAAAGTATGTATATGATGTATGTGTAGTGGCATATCATGTAAATTTGACTTGCACGCAAATCTGATTTGAATTTCAATGTTGAATGATGCATATAACACTAATTAAATAAATTCACGAAATTATAAGTGCATCCATGCAATGTGGCCTGAATAAAATAATAATGTTAAAGTGTCAATGGCATGCAATGTAAATTTTAATTGAAGCAAAAACAGTGGAAAATTCCTCTCTCTTCCTTGCTCACACGAGGAAGCTTCGTGGGAGGAGCTGCGCTATGGGAAGGCACATCTCGATGAGAGCTACGCGATGGTGGTGACGTGGCAGCCAGAGGTGGCTGGAGGTGGCCGGTTGGTAGAGAGGAGCACCGGTCTGTCGACGACAGGTGGCTGCGCGGCTGCTGTGGCTGTGGTGCGTGGGCGCGCATGGCTACGCTGCACTGCCTGCAAGTGCGTGGCTGCTGCAGGCGCATTGCTGTGGGCAGTGCTTTGGGTTCTTGCAGGGTCGATGGAGAGGAAGGAAGATGACGGAGAGGAGGAGAAGCGCAGTTTGCAGTGCACGTCTTTGCGCGCTATGAGGGCACTGCGCGCTAGTGAGGGCTCTGCGTGATCTGATGCTGCGTGAGGGCACGCGCTTGGAGGCAGTGGTGCGGGCGTGGCTGCAAGCGCACGGTGGGGGTTGGGGTGGAGCAGTAGCATGGCTACTAGAGAGGAAGGAAGGGACGCACGGTGAGGCAGTAGCACCGGCACGGCTGTAGGCACGCGGTGGGGGCGCTTGCAAGGTGCGGCTGTAGTGTGTGTGGTGGGATGCTACCTTGCGCTTGCAAGGACGCGGTGGGAGGATGGTGTAGCGTACAAGGGCTGGAGGCGGTGCTGCGTGTGGATGGTGCAGCACCTGCAAGGCTGGCAGGTGGAGAGGCTGGAGCACGCATGATGGGGCAAGCCGTGGCAGTGCGCTTGCATGCAGGGCACGCGAAGGCTGTGGCAGTGGGTGGTGTTTGCTGGTTCCACAGTGCATGCCCTCTCCACGGTGGGGAAGGTGGAGATGATCCCTGTAGGGGGGAAAAGAAGAATACATCCTCTCACCAAAAAAAAAACCCCTCTTTTATCTCCTCACCCCCATCCGCAAGTCAAGGGACTTTCAAATCCCTTCTAAACTTGGCCGGCGGCTATTGGGGTTTGTTGAGGCCAGCTGAAGGTTGAGGAAGGCTTAGTTGAGGCCGGTCGTCTGTTGGGGAAAATTTATTTCACCCCCTTATTCTTTTACAAAATTGTTCCTACAATAATGAAAGATAAAATAATTATATACTAAGTTTTAGAATAAATGTAAACTTAAATAATGATGCATGCAATCATTTAATGACCTAATGTGGTTATTAAAAAACATAAAATGTTAGAATAGAATTACTTAGGCATAACAATAGTCCATTAAAATGGACTCATCATGGTGGTTTGGTATTGTGGAAGGAGGCTGCACGCTGTCACCATGCGACCGGCAAGAAGGAGAAGGAGCAGAGGTGCAATACGCCTAAACCATGGTGTACGCCGAGTCCACAATGCATGTAGGATCCATGGTGCTCTCCTCCTTCATGGTGGAGAATGAGAATGAGAGGCCATTCCCCCGCTGACAGAGAGAAGATATCTCGTAAGGGTTGTTCTACGGATAAAGAAAAGCTTAGCGTGGAGTGGGCGGTGCATTAGGATAAGGGATGGGGATTGTTGCACGGGGGAAGGCGGTGCATGAGGAAGGGGGGGTGGCAGCTGGTTGTGCGCGTGCGCGAGAGGAGGTTTTATTTTATAAACTAATTATTTATATACAATAAGTTATAAAGTGCAATAGAATATATGTAAACTTAAGTACTGATGTATGTAATAATTCTATGACCTAATATAGTTATTAACAAACATAAAATGTAAGAATAAAGTTAACTTAGGCATAACAATAGTCCATTAAAATGGACTCATCAAATACCTCCATGCCTAAGATTTGCTAGCCCCTAGCAAAAGTGAAGAATAATAGAAGTAATCAGAAGATTTCTTCTTTCCTTATTCCAAAAATTTAGAGATCCAAACTCATGTGAAGTGATAGTAGCCTAAGTAACTAATTCAAGTGAAAAGCCAACTTACATTTGAAGTTCGCACTTAATCCTTGATAAAATTCTATCGGGATAGGCAACTACCTCCCTCGGGGATAAAGCAGAAGATAATCTATAATTTGACCTTGGCTTTTTGGCTTAGGTAGGAGGTATCGAGTTGAATGGATTTGTATTTAGTGGCACACACTCATCTGGTGCTACATGTATTTTATTACTACAGACTCTAGATCTCTAGACTATTAAACAAGTCAACTTGGAGGAGGCTAAATAACTGTGCTCTCTTGATATTCCTTTGTGCTCACTCTTTTCCTTCTTTTCTTTCTGAGATCACAAATCTCACCAGATTTAGTAAATGTACACACTATTTGGTGGCCTCACATGACATTCACACTTCAACTAAAGTCCTAATAACTCTACAACTAAGTTAGAGTCCTCAGCCAGTATTCGGGCGATTAGAAATACTGAAAGGTAGGTATGGGTCATATTTGGTGGATCGCGATAGGTGTTTTTGTTACCTCAGAAACATCGTCACAAAGATAAAACTATAAACTTGGACTCTTTTCTTTTTCTTTTCTCTCTCTCCTTTCTTTTTTTCTCTCTTCTTTTTATTTTTTTTTAATATAATTGTTTCTTTTTTTTCTTTCTTTATAAATCAACATAACACGGTGCAAACATTTATTTATGAGGCATTATTAGGGATGATGGTGGTCAAGAGGATATTGTGTGGCTTATTTGATGGAAGTGCCTACTCTCAGCGTCGGGAAGGAATGGATAGGACAAGCGTATTTCTGACCTTTGACACTATTACCCTCGTTTAATCGAGGACTCTATGAAAGACGGTCGTAACCATCCACCATAGTCATAGCTTTATTAAGACTCAATCTCTGTGTATCTACCATATTTGGTGACTCTCAGGAATTCACACAATGTACGCACACAGGAACAAAGAGCGAAAACTATGCCTAACTCTAAGTATCCTTATCTAATTGTTCAAAACTTAAGAGTCCTTGCACTAAACTTAGCGCACCAGCAATCTCTCTACTTCTCATAAATATGAGGTGGATCTAATAGAAGATAGTATGCCTGACTCCCTATTAACTGTCCAAGGGTTCAGCAGACTAAAAATGCTTATTGATTCTCTTCAAAGATCCATTACCCAGTCTATGTGCAAGTGAATGTAACTGTACTGGATTCTAAACTTAAGAAACAATTCAAGAAGAAAATCTTCAATGACACTTTCATGACAAAGATGTTTGCTAGGGCCTAACCAATTCAGCTCAATTTTTTTTTTAATGTTAATGCACCTAACCTAAATGCATGAATACCTAAAATGCAAAATGCACCCCCCCATGCCTAAATCCTACGATGTCCTCATTGTAAAATTAAAACAAAGAGAGGAAGGAAATCACATGATGATGGTGTTATTCAGAATGCTGGGTTGCAACCCAACAAGCGCTGCATTTTCTGTCAGCAGCCAGACTTATAGGGAACCTGTAAGTCTGGTTCCAGATAGAAAAAGCTAGGCCCTAAAAATATGCGTAACAGTGTGGGCCTAGAAAACAGGTAGCCATGGATGTTGGCAAGCTGATGATGCAGCGTGATTCCAAATGCTCGCCAGAAGATAGAAAATAGAGAACCTCATAGGCTACCTGGGGAGGTCTAGGGATAACAAAAGGAATATGAAAGGGGACCACCCGAAATGGAATAAATGGTGGATAACAAGGATCCTCCAAAGCAGGATGGGTTTTAAAAGATATAAACATTATTATTTCACACCCTTGAATGGTGAGACTAAAAGTACAAGCATCAGTCCACACTCGCCATTCTACCTGAGGATGTACTAGCCTGATATGGTCTCCTGAAAGAATGTACATGAGCAGAGATCTGAGCCAAGGATCGATTAGGGAGTGTAACGATTGTTTATTGTGTTGGAAGGTAATGATTAAGTCCAATGAGGGCTTAGTCAGTGTCAGGTCCAATTCCAACAACGATTCAAAATGTGTATTCTCCCTAACAATTGTAGAAAAATTCACGTCACCCTCCCTAGCATTAATGATCGGAGTCATATTTTCACCTTCCAGTATATGTGAATCAATTGTAGACTACAAATTACATTCCTTTGATGGCAGGGTCGAAACAACAGAATCATTATCATTAATTTCATCCCTGGATTCGTTTGATTCACTGGAGTTTTCGTCAGGGTGTATATGTGATTCACCAGTAAAGAGAGGAGTTGGATTAGTATCCTCAATTATTCCTGAAGGAGGATCAGTTTTAATGTTTTGGAGTAAGCCTATATCACTTAATTCTTTGTTCTTCTCGAGGCATAAATCCTCAATTGACGTGTTTTGTCCCCGAGAGTCTCCCCTAGGCTTCTCACTATTGTGTTTGTCCTCCAATATCAACTCGTGGTTTTGCGGAGGATGACTCTCAAAATTGAAAGAAGGGAGGAATCCAGATTTCACCAGATTATTTATATCCTTAGGGGCAAGTCCCCAAATAACTCATAATCCCCCTGTGATTCACTCCAGATTTTCAATCTGGGTTCCTCCATTGGGTCATCCTCGTCAACTGAAATAGACACTTTATATCCTTGAGACCAAAATTGATCTAATTCATCCTCCATTCCCTTAGGGTCACCTTCATTGGGTGCATTTAAATCCTCAGGATGCTAAATGGTAGGTGTTGATTCCCTAAGTGGAGGGTCAGGAGTAGGCTCACTAAGGGTAGAATGGGATTCCACCAGATAATTAATAGGGGAAGTGATATAAACAATACGACCTTGACCCGTGTTAGCAGGGGTAAGGAAAATACTATCATTGGGGTCAAGGTCCTCAAGAGGTACCATCTTCCCTTTCTTTTGACTCCAATATAGCTCAGGTGAATAATTACTAGGATCGTTCTCCTCTAGTGACCGTGTCTCATTGTGAGAGTCTAAGTGATAGCTACGTAGAATTGGATCACTATTGTCATTGATTTCCTCAGAATTATTTTCATGATCACAGTCGTATGGGTAGGGATTAGAATTACTAGGAAGAGCGCAGCTAAGCTATCTAATTTATTTGTTCAATTGTTGACTATTCCTCAACATCTCTCCCATAGACTCCATTTCTTTTGCTATTTTTGCATTTCTATCATAAAAGAGGAGAGGGTACTACTATTAGATTGAGGAAGATAGTCAATCTCAGGCTCTGGTTGCTTAGGGGTATCGGTCCAACCTTGATACGGAAAATCACGAAGGATGGGAGGGTTGGGTGTTTGCATGGTAGTAGGGATTCCAGGGTTGGAAAATCCTACTCCTAATTTCTGCTCAAAAGTGGGAGCTATCGAGCCAATACTCCCAGGATAGGAATATGAATGATCCCATGAATTGTTAATGTACCCATCAAAGGATGGATACGCTCGGGGCACGGGATCTTCGTTAAAATGATAGGAGTAAAGATAGTTCATTTCCTTCAATTAAACAGGTTAAACTCTCTTAGGATTTAAAAGAAATGAGAAACTTCCTAGAGAGTTCTACCACTGTCAAAATAAATGCAAATATAGTGGGATTTATTTTTAGTAAATTCTAGGTCTGAGCTGTTCAATTGGTGGCCAAACAAGTTTTGTAAGAATTACACTAGGCCAACCTTCGTTGGTGCCTATAACCTACTCGCAAGGGATGGAAGTCTCGAATCGTGCCCACGCACAAGGAACCGAAGTAACTTGGTGGATAGGCTTGTTGATTTCTGACTAAGTTCCCTTGTGGTGCAAAGAGGAGAGGTAGAAATTTATCTAGTGACCTTATATGTGAGGTGCACAGTGTCTCAGGTGTGCAATCATACGTTCGTGTTTTGAGTTTTGAAATCTCGCAAACAAGATCCTTTTGCACACAATTTTAAGTCACAGATTTTAAGGTCCAACCTCTTAGCAGTCCCAATTTTTAAAGTGACCATTGAATTAATTCAATTCAAGCACTTCAGTGGTCTTAGATTTAGGTTCAATGCAGATGCGTGACAAGTAATTGATGCTCAAGAAAAAGACGTACCTTACTCCAGCTTTCTTCAATGCAGGATGTTTTCAATGCAAAAAGAAAAGCTAGATGCTGCTCATTAAATCCTGGATGGTTGCCCTATAGATATGCAGCTTCTAGCAGGCAGTTTGAATATATATATATATATATATATAAAATTTTAAATAAATATTAAGTAATCAAACCTAATATGACTAACTGACTAACCTATATGCAGTTCAAATAATTCAAATAATCCTATACCCTAAATAAAATGGGAACACACTCTCAAAAATACGCTCCTGTATACAAGAGTGATAAGAAATAAAGAAACATTAGAAACACGTTCCCAAAAATACCCAACAAGGGTCCAAAAATAAAAATTAAGTTCTAATGTCTATCTAAACTAAATCTAAACTAAGATCTATTGACTGAATCAGAACAAGGCTCCTCCGTACGCCTACGTGCATAGGATCAAGTCCCACAAGCATCCGTTGTTGGCCTCCAGGTGGCATCGAGGTCCACCAAAAATATCGCCTCCATCATGAGCACCCGCCGCATTCATTGCGTGTTTTTGCACAGAAGAAGATACACAATTAGTAATTCAAAAAAGATTTCAAAATAGCATAAAAATAACATAAAATTCCCGAAAAAATTAATAGGCATGTTTCCCCCCAGCAACGATGCCATTTGAAAGAGCGATCTTCATTTTCGATAAAAATATTAACATAAGATGACATGTTGTTGTAGTTCGTTGCGTGGTAGAAAATTGCTTTTCAAAAATATTTAATAATTCAAAACTAACCATAAAGAGTTAGATCATCTCCACCGGGAGGAATTAGCCTATTTAAACTAGTGAATCATGTCTTGTTTATTCGAAAATCTCAATGTGTATGCATACTAACTGGTGCATGTGTTTTCAACATAATTTCTTGATTTGAAGAATTAATCAATAATGTATAGGTGCACATGCAAAATCACCACCAATGAAATACCAGGTAAAATAGTGATATTAATACAGGTAACTCCGTAAATATTAATTTCCTACAAGATAGAGCCTGTTCACTATATCTAATATCCCATATTCAATATCATTCATGAGTAGAATTCAGCCATAAGTAATTAATCAAAAGTAGAGGGATATTCATGCAATTTGATGCAATATATTAAATTAGGAAAATAAATGAATAGTGCAATCAACAATGGCATATGTTGCAAATTTTAATGTGGCCTTCACTGTAGCAAAACAGGGGATTACTTCCACTAATGCTCGTGTGAAGAGGAGGGGATGGTTGACCGTGCAGAGCTCGGTGGAGTTGCATGCGATGAGGGCTACGCGTGGGCGGTGACGGTGCGTCGAATGGTGGCTGGCGGCCTCACCGGCGACGAGGACAATCGGCGATGGCAGCGACGGTTTGCCGGCGTGTGTGGGCAGCTGTCGACCTTCAGAGGGTGTGGCTGAACTCATGGAGGTGCGGCAAGTCTGTTGGAGGTGCTAGTACAAAGCTTCGTGGCCTCAAACGTTGGCTGCGTGGGGAGGGTACGCTTGGAGCTTTGGGTTCTTCCAGTCGATGGAGAAGGAGAAGACGAAGATGGCTGCTGGCAGTGCTCACATGCATGCGCACGGGAGGAGAGCGGGTGGCTGCTGCGCGGAGGTGGACGGGTGAACACACTTTGGCTGTGCACGTATGAAGCTGAAGCGCGGGCTTCACTTGCTGCTAGTACACGTGGAAGGTGATGTGTTGAGGAGGGGTGGCTGCATGCGTTGATGGTGGATGGCGGGCGCTACACGCGAGGGCACACACGCTGTTGGTTGCACAGAGGCTGCATGTGGCCACGGGTCGACGATGGAGAAGCCGATGAGGGTAGATGCATGCAGTGCATGGTTGCTGGGTTAAGGTTGGGTGTTGGTTCTTGTGATGGTGAAATAGAGGAGGGAGTTTGAAGAAGAAGAAGAGGAAGAAGAAGAGGGAGCGGTGGTTTGGTGATGTGGAAGGAGGTCGCATGCTGTCACCATGTGATCAGCAAGAAGGAGAAGGAGCAGAGGTACAGTACGCCTAAACCATGGTGTATGTCGAGTCCACAGTGCATGCAAGATTCATGGTGCTCGCCTCCTTTACGGTGGAGAATGAGAATGAGAGGCCATCCCCCCGCCGAGAGAGAGAAGATATCTCCTAAGGGTTGCTCTGCGGTTGGAGAAAAGCTCAGTGTGGAGTGGGTGGTGCGTTAGGATAAGGGATGGGGATTGTTGCACTGGGGAAGGCGATGTGTGAGGAAGGGGGTGTGCACGAGAAAAGGTTTTATTTTATAAACTTATTATCTATATACAATAAGTTAAAAAATGCAATAGAATATATGTAAACTTAAGTAATGATGTATGCAATAATTCTATGACCTAATGTAGTTATTAACAAACAAAAAATGTAAGAATAAAGTTAACTTAGGCGTAACAATAGTCCATTAAAATGGACTCATCACTAGACACTCTACACTGACTCTGTTTAGCCACCGTGTACGTGGTACTGAGGTGAGCTACTTAGTATAGGGAGGGAGCTAGCCGCCCTATGGGGCCCAGGGTTAGGACTAGCCACCCTACACTGACTCTTGTTAGGCCCACTGGGCAAACCGGGATAGTCGAACGAGGGTACGTGGACTGTGGAGGGGTGAGACCCCTGTTCTATTCTATTCTGAGAGGGCAAGGCCATGTACTATTCCGTGCTATACCATTAGGCGTACCCGCTAGCGGAAATGATTGACCACATGCCAGTGCAAGATAGCTACCTGCACGTTTATCATGCATGCTGTAGTCACCGCTACGTCGCGACTGTGACCTCAGGGTGGTTGACTGGGTGTAGGATTACAACGGGGGACTTTCCTAGCCAGAAGAGCACCACGTGTGCCTCCTACATCATGGAAAAGACTGCAATCAAGATCATTCTTGTGACGAATAGGCCAGATCAATAAATGTTTTAAGTGAATAAAGGAACAACAAATTAGAAGTACTTGGTTGAACTAAATGAAAATGGATAGTTACTTAATTGCATTAATTAATAGCTTGTCTTAATTACCTGTAAATGGCTAAATTACCACTCTACTCAGCATTCGTTGACTCCGAAAACTTTATAACCTTGTTCAAGTCAGGGAGTTGAGCAGCCAGCATCACCAGCTGCAGAGGGAGCTGGGCCCAGTCGAGCCCAGCCTTAGCCACGTTTCTTACTATTTTCCTTAGCTTCTATTGTAGTAGTGAATATTTTGTTCTATGTAATATTGTTTCAGTTACTTTTCCACTGTACTTTTCTCTGTCGTAGTTGTGATGGCCTATAATATTGATAGACTTTTCTCTCGATTTCTTTTACTGTCTCATGTTTCCTTCCTGCTTAGTTACATTGCATGTGTAGATGTGAATTATTATCTACTTTTGGTTATTTCTTGTTGGATGACTAGGTCTTGGGATTAGTCGAGGCGAGCCAGTCTCGAGTCTTATAGGGATCTAGGATCGGGTTGTAACACGATGGTATCAGAGCAAGGTCATCCCGAGAAATGAACCAAATGGTTTGAGAAATAGTCGCTCACATGCATGTAACTAGGATAGCCATCACAATGTATCGCTTTGATCTTCACTTCAAGTCTTATCTCTTGATGTAATCTGCTATCATTGACAGGTATTGCTCTTTTCCTGTGTCTCCTTATAGGAGATGCCTCGTCAGGGAGTTCCCGAGGCAGGTCGCGAACATGGCTATGGGTGGGGTCGAAGGGGTGAACATGCCAGACCTGAGGCACCAGCCGACCCACCTCTCCTTCCAGGCATTCAGGCCCAGGATCTCGCCTAGATGATCCGAGATATCGTACAGGAGGAGCTCCAGTAGCCTCCTCAGCCACCCCTTCCTAACAATGTGGAGGGAGAGTCCTCTGTGGGGTAGGGGAACCGCCACAGCACTGTACGAGCTGGAGGGGGTGGGGGTGATCCTCCACCACCCCCACCAACCTTAGACACTTCCAAGCATGAGCCCTCCTTACCTGGAGGCGTACCTGGTCCCCCGTTGCAGCTCCACCATGAGCTCTTCGGCCAGTTCCAGAAGCTGAAGCCTCCCTCCTTCAAGGGGGATCAGAGCCCGTCTGAGGCAGAGGACTAGCTGGAGCAGATAGAGAAGGTGTTTGACACCCTCCGCCCTCCTACAGAGTGCCGCATGGCCTTTGCCACGTACTAGCTGGAGAGCACAGCCCACAGGTGGTGGAGGGCAGTCAGAGGCCAGGAGGGGAGAAAGCCGACATGGGACCAGTTCATGGCTCTCTTCTACGAGCAGTACTTCCCACAGACCTGGCAGGACCAGAGGAGATGGGAGTTTCACACTCTCCATCAAGGGGCGATGATAATTAGCGCATACTGCACGTGTTTCCTGGAGCTATCATGCTTCACCTCGACAGTTGCGTCTACTGAGGAGGAGCACCTTTGGAGGTTTACTGAGGGGATTCGACTGACGATTCGGGGGTATGTGAAACCCTTGAAGTTGCCCACTTTCTCTCGTGTGGTTGAGGTGGTCATGACTTATGAGGAGACCAACCCGGTCACACGAGACACTGACGACGGACGGAAGAGGCCCTACTAGCCAGAGTACTCACAGGGCCGTCGAGAGAGGAGGCACACGGTGGTCGCAGGAGAGCAATCTCTTTCTGTGGGGCCACCAGTGGCCTTTGGGAGCCCCAAATAGGGACCAGCTGCCATCACCGAACCCCCGCCCAGCCACCAATAGAGATCGACTGTGGGAGGAGGCCATGTTCCTCTCTACTACCAGTGTGGCCTGCCAGGTCACATCAGGAGGGACTGCCCATCTAGGGCTGGAGCACAGCAGATGCTCCCCGCACCGAGTACTGGAGGCCGAGTTGGCTGCCGCGGTCACAGAGCATGTGGAGGAGGACAGCAGTCACGAGGAGGGTACCGGCCAGCTACTGCCCGCCTGACCCAGAGCGTGGCCGCTTTGTCTGCACCTAGGACTAAGGGGCGCATCAATGCCCTAACACATAGAGATGCCAAGGTTTCAAGTTCTGTGGTGGCAGGTATGGTTACTGTTTCTAGCAGATTAGTCTATGTTCTTTCTGATTCTGGTGCCACGCATTCCTTTGTCTCCTCGAGTTTTGCCGTCAGTTTGTGATCGGGTAGTGTACTGTTAGAGGTTCTATTCCTGATTAAAGGGCTAGGTGGATATTTGTTCGTAGCAGAGGAGGTCTTTACAGACTGCGAGATCGCCATAGGGGGACACAGTCTTCCCATCGACATGATTGTGATCCCGATGAAGGACTTTGGCATGATTCTAGGGATGGACAGGCTGTCTACCTATCACGCTTTAGTAGATTGTTTTGGGAGGAAGATCGCCTTCTCCATACCAGGGTTGCCTTCCTTCGAGTTTCACGACTAGCCGGTGGACAGAGGTTTTAGGTGCATCTCCGCACTTCGGGCAGCGAAGCTTTTGGGCCAGGGGTGTAAGGGCTTCTTGGCTTGTGTTGTAGTAGAGCCTAGTCTCATGATTGACTTTTAGAGTATTCTGCTGGTCTGCGAGTACCCTGATGTTTTCCCAGAGGAGTTCCCAAGATTATCGCCTGAGCGTAAGATCGAGTTTGAGATCTCGCTAGTATCGGGGACCAGCCCCATTTCTACTGCACCTTACAGGATGGCACCGCTTGAGCTGCGAGAGCTCAAGTCACAGTTACAGGACCTGTTGGAGAAGGATTTTGTGAGGCCCAGTGCGTCCCCTTGCGGAGCCCCCGTGTTGTTTGTGAAGAAGAAGGATGGTACCCTGCAACTTTGTGTCAACTACCGACAGCTGAATCGGGCCATCGTCAAGAGTAAGTACCCGCTGCCTCATATCGACGACCTCTTTAACCAGTTGAGAGATGCCATAGTGTTCTCCAAGATAGATCTAAGGTCAGGTTACCACCAGTTGAGGATCAAGGTGACCGATGTCTCCAAGACAACTTTTTATACACGGTATGGGCACTACGAGTTCTTGGTCATGCCATTTGGGCAGACCAATGCCCCCGCTGCTTTCATGGAAATGATGAACCGTGTTTCCATATCGTATTTAGACCAGTTTGTGGTGGTGTTCATTGACGACGTCCTAGTCTACTCATGGGATCAGGCGCAGCATAGATAACATTTACGTATGGTCCTGGATACCTTGAGACGATGCAGGCAGTATGCCAAGTATAGCAAGTGCGAGTTTTGGCTGAGACAGGTGACTTTCTTAGGCCATGTGATTTCGGGAGACGGATTGGCTGTGGATCCAACCAAGGTTGAGGCTATGCTCAGGTGGGAGAGACCACACACAATGACAGAGGTACGTAGTTTTTTGGGACTGGCAGACTACTATCAGCGGTTTATCAGAGGGTTCTCTTAGATCGCGCATCCTATGACTTAGCTGACTCGGAAGGACGCACCCTTTACCTGGACCGTTGAGTGAGAGGCGTGTTTTCAAGAGTTGAAGGAGAGACTGACTTCAGCTCCTATACTTACCAATCCAAACAGTAGTGGCGGGTTTGTGGTTTACACCGACACATCATTGCAGGGGTTGGGTGGTGTGCTCATGTAGAGGGGTCACATTGTCACTTACGCTTCACAGCAACTGAAGCCCCATGAACATAATTACCCCACTCATGACTTAGAGCTGGCAGCAGTTATCTTCGCGCTGAAGACATGGAGGCACTACCTCTATGGTGAGACATTCGAGATCTTCACTGATCACAAGAGCCTCAGGTACCTATTTGACTAGAAGGAGCTCAACCTAAGATAAAGGCGTTGGTTAGAGCTCTTGAAGGACTACGACTGCAACATCTCCTACCACCCAAGGAAGGCCAATGTGGTGGCCAACGCCTTGAGCCGGAAGGCACCCACCCACTTGGCCAACTTACAGGCACAAAGTTGGAGACTCATGGACGAGGTGGACAGTTGGCGACCCTGGGAGTCACAGGGGTACTGCAAGGCAGTGACAGTGATGGGACAGGCACGACCAGAGCTGATAGACCACATCATTGTAGGGCAGATGGCCGATCCATATTTACGGACACTGTGAGATAGGGTGTTGATAGGAGACCCAAGAGACTTTTCCTTCTCAAATGAGATACTGCGCATGAGGGGACGCCTATGTGTTCCTAGAGACAAGGAGTTGTTGAGAGAGCTCTTGACCGAGGCGCACGGGTCCTGGTTCACCATACATCCCGGAAATACAAAGATGTACCATTATTTCTGACACGACTTCCGGTGGAGAGGGGTGAAGTGGGATGTTGGTGAGTTTGTTCAGCAGTGCTTGGTATGCCAGCAAGTGAAGGCCAAGCACTAGAGGCCTACATGTCCGTTATAGCCACTTTCTGTGCCAAAGTGGAAGTGGGAGAGCATCACCATGGATTTAGTGGTGGGTCTACCAGTTACCCAGTGGGGACACAACGCAATTTGGGTGATAGTAGACCGGTTGATGAAGACGGCACGGTTCCTACCGATCCAAGTCACTTTTGGGCCAGCACAGCTAGCAGAGAGATACGTCAGAGATGTGGTGCATCTACATGAAGTCCCTCGCGAGATCGTATCCGACAGGGATACTCGTTTCACTTCCCAGTTCTGGGTAGAGTTTCAGCAGGCATTAGGGACTCGTCTAAGGTTCAGCACCGCATATCACCCCCAGACCAACGGGTAATCAGAGTGCACCATGCAGACACTCGAGGACCTCCTACACGCTTATGTACTAGACTGGAGAGGATCCTGGGAGGAGCATTTGCCCCTGGCAAAGTTTGCATACAATAACAGCTATCGTTCGAGCATTAGCACGGCACCTTATGAGGCTCTGTACGGACAGAGATGTACCACACCCTTGAGTTGGGTCAAGGTGGGGACCAAGTAGGAGGTTGGCCCCAACCTAGTCCGACAGAGTCATGAGGTGATAGAGCAGATTCATAGGCGACTTCGCACTGTCAGGAGTAGATAGAAGAGCTACATCGATTGGAACTGCAGGGTGGTACAGTTCGAGGTTGGGGATCATGTCTTTCTTCATTTTTCACCCATGAAGGGCCTACAGCATTTTGGGGTGAAAGGGAAACTTGCGTCGAGGTTTATGGGACACTTTGAGGTCTTAGAGTGGGTTGGACCCATTCCTTACCGGCTTACCCTTCCTCCCCAGCTCTCTGGAGTGCACGACGTGTTCCACTTGTCCAACCTCAGGAAGTACATTATCGATCTCAGCCACGTTCTGAGCCACGAGAGCGTCAAAGTAGGAGACGACCTGACCTATCCCGAGAGGCCAGTACAGATATTAGATAGAGCCGTCCGAAGTCTAAGACAGAAGCAGATATCACTAGTGAAAGTCCTATGGAAAAGCCAGCAATACAAGGTGGTCACTTGGGAGCCTGAGGCAGTAATGCAAGAACAGTACCTGGAGCTTTTTGAGGGTACGTCTCTCAGACCTATTTTGATCCTCTTTAAGTTTGTTATACATTTTTACACAACTTTCTCCATACCCTACTTGGCTCAAGTTTTGAGGATGAAACTTCCTTTAAGTTTGTTATGTTGAAAAGACCCGTTGCCTTTTTGGGTCATTTAAGACGTCTGGATTAGCCGTTAGACGTCTGGATAGGGGGTCAGACGTTTAAAAGTAGAAAAGTCGTACCTACTATCTTTTTTTGCAGGTGCACACACGCACGCACACCCCCTCTCCTCACCCCAAACCCTAACCCTTCTCCTCTTTAATCCCCACACCCATGCCACTCTCCCCATCCCCACCGACCACCACCTCCATTCTTCCCTCCAATCGACCGCCACCTTCCTCCCTTCCTTCTAGCGCGGCGAGAGGAGAGGAAGAAGAGAGAGATACAGGATGTGAAGGAGGAGGAGAGTGCAGCAGGAGCGTAGGAGAAGCTTGTGCACAAGGAGGAGGAGCTCGCTAAGGTGGGCTTCGCGGCCTCCTGAACCTACCAGCGACGCAGCTGCGGGCGGCGCAGAGGGGTTCTACGCGAAGAAGAAGGTTCGTGGAGGTTCTGCGTATTGGATATTTTCCAGTATCAGACATCTAGAGCACACCCCAGACGTCTGGGATAGCAGAAGGACGTTCGGAGCTAAAGCCGAACGTTTGAAAGCATGCTCAGTGCTAAGTTATGTGCTTTTGTGCAGTTTACGGTCATGCAGGCCTCATCGCAGAGATTGTCTGACGATTCTAAGGTCTATGCGGATGTACGTAGAGAGCAGGGCGTTGGAAAGGCACAGGGTGCGCCCTTCGAGGTACTTTTAGACGTTTGGACACGTCGCCAGATGTCTAACCGTACCTCCAGACGACCAAAAGGAGAGTCCGACGTCTAGAACTCACCTCAAACGATTGCAGAAGGGTTTGGACGTTCGAGGTAGCTGCAGGAAACCCAGGGTGAGTATTGACGTCTTTTAAGATGTCTGATTTTGGACAGTGTGAGTGTTTTTGGCCCGTTTAGGGCCCAAACGGAATTAGATCTTCTCAAACGAAATACCGTTGTTTTTCGCTTGAGTTTCTCTACGAGTTGTCACTTGTATACGATTTTGGACTCATTTGATGCAGTTGCTTAATTGTATAGGTCCTTAGCAAGTCAAGTACGCGGGACCCGCGGAGGCGACAGGATCTACGATCCGAGCCTCCATTCCTCCCTTATTTGCCGGTAGAGTGGTTTACATTAATATTAAGATTTAAATAAATGAACTACATGTTTATAATAACTTGAATGAACCCTAAGGCAGGAATAGATGAGTATGGTTTGAGCTACACTGTATACCTGAGATACATGTAGAGCCCTAGGATGATAATGAACTCTAGGGTAGGAACAAATAAGTATGGTTGAGCTACACTGTTTACTTGAGATGCTTGTACAACTTAAAATGCTAGCAAATGTATTGGTTATTTTAATGTGATGCCTTATCAGTTAGAAAATCACGAGCTACCTGTTTTAAGAATGGAACCGGTAATGTGAATAGAGAAATCTAAAAGTCTAGAATATGAAACGAAAGGAATACCAACATGAACCCTATGAGGAATTAGGACGAGAACTCCTATATACGGGAAGTAAGCTGGCCCTTGTGTACGCGGTACCAAGGAGAGCTACTGTCCCTTTAGTGTAGAGGGGTACTAGCCACCCGTTGGGTTAAGCCCAGGGGTCAAGCCTAAACACTCTACATCGATTCTATTTGGCCCTCATGTACATGTTATCGAGGTGAGCTACTTAGTGTAGGGAGGGAGCTAGCTGCCCCACGGGGCCTGGGGTTAAGACTAGCCACCCTACATCGACTCTTGTTAGGCCCACTGGGCAAACCGGGATAGTCGGACGAGAGTACGCGGATTGTGGAGAGGCGAGACCCCTGTTCTATTCTGTTCTGAGAGGGTAAGGCCCTGTACTGTTCCGTGCTGTACCTTTAGGCGTACCCACTAGTGGAAATGACTGACCGCGTGCCATTGCGGGATAGCTACCTGCGCGTTTATCATGCATGCCATAGTCACCGCTACGTCGCAACCATGACCTCAGGGTGGTTGACTGGGTGTAGGATTACCACGGGGGACTTTCCTAGCCAGAAGAGAACCATGTGTGCCTCCTACATCATGGAAAAGAGTGCAATCAAGATCATTCCCGTGAGGAACAGGCCAGATCAATAAATGTTTTAAAGGAACAACAAATTAGAAGTACTTGGTTGAACTAAATGAAAAAGATAGTGGTGGGCTACCTTCCTCTATAGTTTTATTATTTCGTCGTAGTATAGTATAGAGAGGTGATTACCAGTTTAATACAATTTGTTACTCGGAAATAAAGTGTTCCCGAGGTCGAACTCAGGGAGCAAGTTGTATTCTAGAGATACAAGTTTCTTTTACAAAAAATAAAGAGAGAGAGAGAGAGAGAGAATTTGTTGGCTTCTTTCTTCTTCTCTTCTTTTCTCTTTGCCTATCTTCTTCTGCTTGGCTCTTCTGCTTTATCTGGCAGCAGTAGTGATGCTCTTTCAGTTCTTGTTTCTACTCGTCTCTTTCTTTTTCTTCTCCCTTGCGGTCCTGTTCTTCTTCTTCTTCTTTCTTTCTTCCTTTCCTTTCTTCAGACCTTCTTCTTCTCGTGCTCTTCTTCTTCTTTCAGTTCTTCCCTTGGCCTCTCTATGTTCTTCTTCTTTCAGTTCTTCCCTTGGCCTCTCTGCGTTCTCCTCTGCCTCGCCTTCCTTCTCCTTCTTTGCCTTCAGGACGTCGTCTGATTTTCCAATCAGACGACTTAAACCGCCGCTGCTACAGTGCCGCTCGGTGATCCTCCTTCCTTCAGCCTTCGTCTTCTTCCACGGTTGTGCCTGCACACTTACACAGCTTGATCAGAGGGGGGGGCAAAACCTATCTCTACCCTCCCCCGCGTCTCTCTCTCACAGAATCCGCTCTTAGGATAGCTCTCCCAGAGCTGCCGGGTAGCCGGGTACGGGTCGCGCCCGGGTCCAGGCCCACCGACGTGCGTGGTGGGCGAGGAGTGCTGGTCAGTCTAAGTCGGGTCGGGCCAGGTCCGCGAGGCGTGAGCGCGGACGAGACCGGGTCGAGAGAGCGAGTGAGTGAGAGGGACCTCACCCCGTACTCAGGAGGCAACGAGCATAAGGCACTTTTTGCCTTTATGCGGGCGCTCTCCTTTGAAAGGTTACGAGGTGGGACTAAATGTCCCACCCCAATTTCGGTGCCTGCGCGGAGGAAGCAGCGGCCGTCGAGGCGAAGCGCGGGGGCTTCGCGCGAGAGCTTCGACTCAACTGCAGCCTACGCTTTGCCGAAATGCCCCCGCACAGTCTGGGAGTGTGACTTGGGCGCGGCGCACCTGGGGCAGCAGGTGAAGAAGCTGCTTCGCTTCAACAATGGCGGCGACGAGCGCAGGTACCTGCCCACAGAAAAATGGCCTCTCGGCCCAATCAGAAACGCGGAGGACCTTCGCCGTGGCACGGCGAAGGTGGTCGGGGGGTGTGCAGGTGGCAGGGCGGAGCCTAAGGGCTGCCCTAGGTCGGACTATGGGTCGGGAGATGGGTTTGTTCGGTGGAGTTGCAGAGGGTGATTTGGTGGAAGTGGAGGGGCGGAAATGGATCAGGGTGAGGAGGCGGAGATTATGTGCAGGTCGGCGAGCCGTGTGGGATGCTGGAGTGATGGGAGCGGCTCGCCGGAGGATGGCCGGAGGCGGAGAAGGTGAGGGTGATTGGTCGGAGTCGAGGGCAACAGTAGATGTTTAAAGTGAGGAAAAGGAAGAGGGGAGGAAGAGGAGGAGTTCTACCTACTTAGCAGGACGAGGAGGGGCCGGAGCGGGCGACAGTCGTATCGACTGTCGCCGAAGAAGAAGATGCCTGGGGGAAGGGGCGACGGCGAGCAGAGGGCCGGAGAGGCGCCAGCTAGGTGCGGCGTGGCGCGGGAAGAGCGAGGGAGAGCAACCCTGCAGCTGGTACTGCGGCAGAGCGACGAGGAGGAAGAGGGGAGGCCGCCGGAGCTGGAGGGCTTCCTGTCGGAGTGGGAAGAGAGGAAGTGGGGGTCTTTCTCCGTCAGGACCGAGCTGGGAAGAACGGTGGAGCGACGGGGGTATTTATAGGGGCCGAATCAGAGAGGAAGGCGGAGGGAGACGACGTGTCTCCCTCGCCGGAGGACGCCGGAGATGGAAACCCATACCGTCCGTGCGTTCGCACGGCCGGTATGGTGGGTTGCAGCGACCAGGGGGGTGTCCCTGCGACGGCTGACGACGCAGGGCACCCCCGGTTTACTTGCCAGACCCTCCCCCTCACCCTGCGCGGCGCCATGCTCCGCGCAAGGTCGCCGGAGCATGGTGCTGGTAGGTTTTGCAGGGAGGACCTGAACGCAAAGAACGAAGGAAAGTTAGGGGACAAAATGTGAGGGTTCAAAAGTTGAGGGCCAAAAAGTAAATATATGAGGACCAAAGTGTAAAGTTGGTCAAGAAGGTTTCTTCTTAGGCTCAAGTTTTTATACATGACTAATTAGGACCTAAGGAATCTGATGGTGAATTTTATTTCTAGATTAAACCTTGTTTGACTGGTCAATTTATGTAAAAACCCAAATTAAGTTATTAATTAGGCATGGTTCTCAATGTAGGTCAAAATAGGTTCCTAAGGCCAAATTGAAGGTTCTAAACCTTAGAGATTATTTTTCTATGAATTTTAGAGGGTTTATTCTACTTTTACTTTGCCTCGAACCTCGTGAATTGAAGTGGGTTTGTTTTAAGGTTACAGATTATCATTTAGTTCCTTGGAATTGCTGTAGCCCTTGTCAGATCATCTCATCCCACTTTTATTCTTATTAGGTTGCTTTGACCTATGTTTGGACCCTGAATTACCCTGTATGCAGATTATACTGGTAAAATTGCATTTTTACCCCTTATGACTCGTTTTCTCCTTAAACTTAGAATTCTCTGAGTTAAGCCTTTCCTTGAGTTATATAGGAGCTTTTATCCTTTGTATTAGGTCAAAATGAGCTAGTTATGGCTCATGATGAGGTTCTCATCAGATAGTTACTTAATTGCATTAATTAATAGCTTGTCTTAATTACCTATAAATGGCTAGATTACCACTCTACTCAGCATTCGCTGACTCGAAAAATTTTATAACCTTGTTCAAGTCAGGGAGTTGAGTAGCCAGCACCACCGACTGCAGAGGGAGCTAGGCTCAGTCGAGCCCAGCCTTAGCCACGTTTCTTACTATTTTCCTTAGCATCTGCTATAGTAGTGAGTATTTTGTTCTATGTAATACTGTTTCAGTTACTTTTACGTTGTACTTTTCTCTGTCATAGTTGTGATGGCTTGTAATATTGATATACTTTTCTCTTTATTTCTTTTACTGTCTCTTGTTTCATTCCTACTTCGTTACATTGCATGTGTGGATGTGAATTGTTATCTGCTTTTGATTATTTCTCATTGGACGACTAGGTCTTGGGATTAGTCAAGGTTGGCCCATCTCGGGTCTTGTAGGGATCTGGGATCAGGTCGTAACACATGGTCGTTTGATGCTACTCCCCTAGCTAGACATCAGATTGATTGGTACAAGCAGGTTAATTATAAATAATCTCAGACTGGGCCCTGATAAGCAAGTTAGTCCTTAAGGCTAATGTCTACTTCATTTTATTTAGGCCTAGGATTATAGTGCTTATGGAATGTGGTGGGCCCTTAGGATAGGTTGTGCCCTTAATGATTAATTGAGTATGTGTGAGTGCATGCACAACCAGGGTTTTCAAGCAAGATTATTTTTGATGAGTGGATTTTAATGTTCAAATCTTGCTTAAGTAGCTTTTAGGGTTTGGAATTAAGTTGATTCAATCAAGTTTCAGAGGCAAACAAAATTTTCAAGCACGGGTAAAGATCTTTTTGCTTTTGAAATCAAAAGGTAAAGTGGAGTGCCTGGTATTGACCTAAATTGAAAACCTTAAAGGGAAGCTACTTGGTGAGTTGATTTTAGGTTAAGTGGTGTGGTCTAAACAACTCAAACAATTGGTTAAAATTGCACCACTGAGTTAGGCACACAAGATGATTAACCTAGACTAATTTCTACTCTTTTATATGTTGATTTACGTGTACTGGTTCCACAGATCAGAATCCCGATTGAGTAGAAAAAAATCAATTAGGTTATGTGCCTTTAATGTGGGTGTATGTAGTGTGTATGTTGGTTTATCCCACAAGAAATATCTTTTTGTTAATTTCTTTTTTTACGAGGGTGAGATGAATGTGGGTAGAAATCCAAGCAACCAGACTAACCATAGGATTTATGCAAACACCTAGGTTAATTAGGGTTTGAATTAATGTTGTGAAATGAAATCTATGGAGGGAGAAGAATGGGGAGCACTTACAGTCATCTTCAACTGCACTTTACTCTGATCTACCGCTTGAAGATTCCCTATTGAGGTACCTGCAAAACAATAGATGAGAAATAAAACAAGTTACAAAATAATAAAGTGCATGAAATGAGGAAAGAAAATCAAAAATCGTTGCCTCCCCGGCAACGGTGCCAAAATGTTGAATAGTTGAAAACTATGCGATCGAAGTTGGATTTGAAAAAAATCATCATTGTAGTTTGATTTTTGAAGCAATATATCAACAGATAAAATTTTATCGAAATTCGTAAAGAAATTCCAAGTCGAACACAAGGAGGCTACGTCGATCTAAAATCCGCGATTATATTTTTTTTGTATTTTTATTTGAAAGAGAGATAATTATAATGGAATTGATATTAACACTAAGAGAGAGAGAGAGAGAATATAATCACTTGATATAAGAGTACTATTTTTACAACTAGAAAGCAGGAAATGATTACAACCAGAAAGTAGGAAATTCTACTCTAGAAAGCTATAAAAAGAAGGGAGAGAGATGTTATGCTCCTCAGCGAATGCTTGGAGGACGAGCCAGACGGAGAGACGCCTGGAAGACGAAGGATGGAGTGAAAAGAAGGGGGACAAAGCAGGAAGAAATGAGAACGAGGCAGCACATCGTCATCGTTGCAGGATCCACTTCCGGAACGGGGGCAAAAAAACTTCAAATCTGGCTCTAAAGGAGCATCCCAGGTGTGGGACAAGCTTCTCTAGAGCTTTGGAGAGGGAGAGAGGTGAAGGAAGGGATGAGAATTTCGTAGGGTAGGGGTCTCCTTTTATAGTTGCAACGATTGGGGGCAATTTGATCATTCCATATTCAAAAACATTAAAATTAGGTCTTCAGTGACGGATTTATTCATCACTAAAGACCTATCATGGGCGACGTGTGCGCGTGCCGCACGCACCTCCTCCTCTCCCGTATGCCTAACGCAAGCACACATCCTAGCAATCTCAGCCGTACGATGGCGATATCAGACGACTCAGATTGCTCCTCTCTTGCTTTATCTTCTCGCACCCGTGCATGAGATCAGGGCCAATTGCGCGTGAGCCCGATTAGATGATCTGGGCCATTTGCAGTTGATCTCACGGTCGAGATCGCATGCATCCACGCGAGAAGAAGCGCTTCACAGCGGCTCAAATGCATGCACTTCGCACGCGTAGCGCCTTAACCACTACGCTATGGAGCGGTTTGAGGCACGGCACTTCTTTTGCATGCAGCTAATCTTGGCCATTGGATCTTCATCGAACGGCTGAGACCTCATGTCACGTGAGCCCTCTAAAGTTGAGCGGAGGGGGGCGGCCGGGTGTGGATGGTTAGGATGGTGCCATGTGACACCATCCTGATCGTCCATCTTCTTTGTGTTGTAGATGGTGCCATGTGATAAGTCCACTTTTGTGGACTATTATTTAGCCTAAGTAGTATTTAATTATTTGTTCTTAGTTGTTAATTAATTAGGAGTTATAGGGCAATTCACATTGTCCTGCATTTAATTTTATGCTTCAATTTTATATTTAATAACATATGTTATGATAATATAATTTATTTGATGAATGCAGGCAAGGTACAAGAATCAGGCGCTCATTTTTTTTACTTCTATAAGACATCTTGGACTTGGATTAGATGTCTAGAACTGCTATCAAAATTTGGCATAACAATTTTTTAAGACGTCCGATGCTCTAGTTAGATGTCTGAAGAGGAAATCGCCGTGCTTATCTGCTGTTCCAACCACTCGCAAGCGTTGCAAGTAGTTGGAGATACTTGTGGCCAAAGGAAAAAGAGGAGATTTTTGTTTTAAAAGAAGCTGCGTCCACCGACAAGAAGGTCTTCATCATCCGCCTTCCCCCGGGTGGGGAACTATCTTCCATCTCCACCATCGTGAAGGAGGCATGCACCGTGGACTTCAGCGAGCACCGTGTTGTCTGCGCACCAACTTCCACCACCCTGTCCACCGCATGCGCGCACCCTTACAGTGCCCGCAGACGCCGCACCAAGTGCCCACAGGCACCGCACCCATCAGCTGCGCACTGCCACAGCGTAGGCGTAGCACCCATCACCCGCCTGCGCAGCACACAACCGCGCAGCACGCAACCTTGCAGCACGCACAGCGCAAGCACACAACCACACCTGGCTGCGCTTTAGCCACCACACGCAGCGCGCCTCACACCCTTACCCGACATCGCACTGTTCATCTTCTTCCCCGAAGGAGTCCATCATCGACCGCCCACCTCCAAGTGCAGCCACCTCCACGCACCACAAAACTTCGCTCCAACAATGCCATCGACTTCGACTTGCCCTCACAATTTCACCCATGCCCACGGCAGACCTTCCCGCCGTCTAGGCACACCCGCGAGCAAGCCACCACCGACAGCATCCAAAGCTCTGACCGACCTACGTCGGCCACCTCCGTCGATGCCACGACCACCAACGCGAAGTCTGCATCCCAGCCGATCTACTCCGAGCACCATGCATCCAACCACGCCTTCTCCTCCCCGTGTGCATGAGGGGAACAAAATCCCCTATTTTGCTATAGTAGAACCTCAATTAGTATTTACATTAAATGCCATTGCGGATGTTGCTATTCATTTATTTAAGGAATTACATTATTGAGGTGAATTTGCATGGCCCTCCTTTTACTTCATCAAAATTACTTGCATATGCATATCTCTCATGAATGATTTAATGCATGTCATAGATATTATGGTAAACAAGCTATAATTTAGAAATTAGTATTTACAGTGTTTACCAGTATCAAGATCATTATTTTACATGATATTATATAGTGGTTATTTTGCATATGCACACCTGTATTCTTGATTAATTATTTGAAGCAAGAAATCATGTTGAAAACACGTGCACTAGTTAGTATGCATACACATTGAGATTCCCGAATAAACGAAGCACAATGCACTAGTTTAAATAGGCCAACTCCTCCCTGTGGAGATGACCTAACTATTCGTGGTTAGATTCTGAGAATTAAAATATTTTGAAAAGTAATTTCCTACCACGCGATCACATACAACGACACGTCATTTCATGCTAAAGTTTTTATCGAAAATGAAGATCGCTCTTTCAAATGGCGCCGTTGCTGGAAAGGAAACATGCCTATTTATTTTTTCAGGAATTTTATATTATTTTGATGCTATTTTAAAAGCTTTTCTGAATTATTGACATTAGTTCTCTTTGTGTGCATGAATCGAACGACGAATGCGACGAACACGCACGACGAAGATGATCTTTTTGGTGGACCTTGAGGCCACCTAAAGGCCAGCAATAGGAACATGTGGGTCTTGATCCCACGTGCATAGGCTTACGGAAAAGCCTGTTTCTGATTTAGTCAGTAGATCTTAGCTAGATTTAGTTTAGATAGACATTAAATTTTAATTTCTATCTTTTGGACCCTTGTCGAGTATTTTTGGGAACGTGTTCCCAGTGCTTCTTTATTTCTTATCACTCTTGTATGCAGGAGCATATTTTCGGGAGCGTGTTCCCATTTATTTAGATTAGAGGACTATTCGAATTGTTTGAACTGCATGTTTGTTAGTTAGATTAGGTTTGTTTGCTTATTATTATTAAAAAAAAAAAATTGAACTATCTGTTAGAAGCTGCATATCTATAAGACGACCATCTAGGACTGAATGAGTAGCATTTAGTTTATTTTTACTATATTGCATACATTATTGCACGAAGAAAGCTGGAGTAAGGTACATCTTCTCTTGAGCATCAATTACCTGTCATGTATCTGCATTTAACCTAAGTCTAAGACCACTAAAGTGCTTGAATCAAATTAATTAAGTGGTCACTTTAAAATTTGGGACTGCTAAGAGGTTGGACCTTAAAATCTGTGACTTAAAATTGTGTGCAAAAGGATCTTGTTTGCGAAATTTCAAAACTCAAAACACGATCGTATGTTTGCACACCTGAGACACTGTGCACCTCACACATAAGGTCACTAGATAAATGTCTACCTCTCCTCTTTTGCACCAAAAGGGAAGTTAGTCAAAAATCAACAAGCCTGTCCACCAAGTTACTTCAATTGCTCATGTGTGGGCTCGATTCGAGACTTCCATCCCTTGCGAGTAGGTTATAGGCACCAACGAAGGTTGGCCTAGGAAGCGTAATTTGTGCCAAACTTGTTTGGCCACCAACTGAACATTTAATTCTAAGACCTACAATCTACTAAAAATAAGATCCCACTGAATTTGCATTTGCTTTGACAGTAGAACTCTCTAGGAAGTTTCTGCTCGTGTTCTGAATTCTTCTAAATCCTAAGAGAGTTAAAACTGTTTTGCTTAAAGAAATGGATCACCCTTACTTCTATCATTTAGATTATCAGAGTCAATGCTTCCCATCTTTTAACCAGGATCCCATGCCCCAAGCGTATCCATCCTTTGATGGGTACATTGACAATTCATGGGATCATTCATATCATTATCTTGGGAGTACTGGCCCGATAACTCCCACTTTTGAGCAGAGCCTAGGAGCAAGATTTTCCAACCCTGGAATCCCTAATTCTATGCAAACACCCAACCCTCCCACCCTTCATAATTTTCCGTATTGAGGTTGGACCAATACCCCTAGGCAACCAGAGGCTGAAATTGACTATCCTCCCCAACCTGGTAATAGTAGCCTCTCCTCTTTTATGATAGAAATGCAAAAATAGCAAAAGGAAATGATGGAATCCGTGGGAGAGATGTTGAGGAATAGTCAACAGTTAAATGAAGATATAAGACAGCTTAGCTACATGCTTCCCAATAATTCTGATCCCTACCCATACGACCATGATCATGAAAATAATTATGAGGAAACCATTGACAATAGGGATCCAGTTTTATGTAGCTATCACTTAGACTCTCCCAATGAGACATGACCACTAGAGGAGAATGATCATAGTGATTATCCACCCGAGCTATATTGGAGTCAAAAGCAAGGGAAGATGGTACCTCTTGAAGACCTTGACCCCAATGACAGTATTCTCCTTACCCCTACTAACCCGGGTCAAGGTTGTATTATTCCTATCACTTCCCCTATTGATTATCTGGTGGAATCCCATTCTACCCTTAGTGAGCCTACTCCTGACCCTCCACTTAGGAAATCAACACCTACCATTCAATATCCTGATGATTTAAATGCACCCAATGAAGGTGACCCTAAGGGAATGGAGAATGAATTAGATTAATTTTGGTGCCAGGGATATGAAGAGTCTATTTCAAAGGACGAGGATGCCCCAATAGAGGAACCTGGACAGAAAATCTGGAGTGAATCACAAGGGAATTATTTATTATTTGAGGATTTACCTCTAGAGGATATAAATAATATGGTGAAATCCAGATTTCTCCCTTCTTTTGAGAGTCATCCTCCATCAAAATAGGAGTTGATATTAGAGGAGGACAAACAAAATAGTGAAAAGTCTATGGGAGACTCTCAGGAACAAAACACGTCAATTGAGAATCCCGAGAAGAATAACGAATTCAGAGATATGGGCTTGCTCCAAAATATTAAGACTGATCCTCCTTTAGGAATAATTAACGATACTGATCCAACTCCTATCTTCACTAATGAATCACATATACACCCTGACAAAAATTTGAGTGAACCAAAAGAATCCGGGGATGAGCTTAATGATAATGATTCTGATATTTTGACCCTGCCATCAAAGAGTTGTAATTTGGAGTCTACCCTTGATTCAAATATGACTCCGATCATTAATGCTAGGAAGGGTAACGTGAAGTTGTCTACAACAGTTAGGGAGTATACACAATCTGAATCATTGTTGGAATTGGACCTGAAATCGACTAAGCCCTCACTGGACTTAACCATTACCTTCCAACACTACAAACAACCCTTATACTCCACTGTTATGGAATAAGGGTTTCAAATATTAATGTTTATATCTTTTAAAACCCACCCTATTTTGGAGGATCCTTGTTATCCTCCACTTATTCCGTTTTGGGAGGCCTCTTTTCATATTCCCTTTCTTATTCCTAGACCTCCCCAGGTAGCCAACGAGGTTTTCTGCTTTCATACTTTCTGAAGAGAATTTGGGATTACGTTGCATCATCAGCTCGCCAACATCCATGGCTATCTGTTTTCTAGGCCCACGCTGTTACGCATATTTTTAGGACCTAATTTTTTCTGTCTGGAACCAGACTTACACGTTCCTTCTAAGTCTAGCTGCTGACAGAAAATGCAGCGCTTGTTGGGAGGCAACCCAGTGGTCTGAATAACACCATCATCAAGTGATTTCTTTCATTTCTCCCCCTGTTTTAATTTTACAATGGAGACATTGTAGGATTTAGGCATGGGGGGGTGCATTTTGCATTTTAGGAAGTATTCATGCATTTAGGTTAGCATATATAAAAAAAAATCTCTTTTCTTGAGCTGAATGGGTTAGTCCCTAGTAGAATACCTTTGTCATTGAGGTTTTTCTTCCTGAATTGTTTCTTAAGTTTAAAATCCAGTACATTTGCTTCACATGCATGTAGACTGGGTAATGGATCCTTGAAGAAAACCAATAAGCATTTGTAGTCTACTAAACCCTTTGACAGGTGATAGGGAGTCAGGCATACTATCTTCCAGTAAATCCACCCCATATTTGTGAGATGAAAGTAGAGAGATTACTGGTGCACTAAGTCTAGTGCAAGGAGTCTTAAGTTTTGGACAATTAGATGATGATACTTTAGAGTTAGGCATAGTTTTTGCTCTCTGTTCCTGTGTGCGTACTTTGTGTGAATTCCTGAGAGTCACCAAATAAGGTAGATAAACAGAGATGGAGTCTTAATAAAGCTATGACTATGGTGGATGGTTATGACTGCCCTTCATAGAGTTCTCGGCTGAAGGAGGGTAATAGTGTCAAAGGTCAGAAATATGCCTATCCTATCCATTCCTTCCCGGTGCCGAGAATAGGCACTTCCACCAAATAAGCCACACAATATCCTCTTGACCATCATCATCCCTAATAATGCCTCATAAATAAAAGTCTGTATCGTGTTGCATTGATTAATAAAGAAAGAAAAAGAAAAAGAAAAAAGAAAAAGAAGAAAAAAAAAAGAAGAAACAATTAAAAAAAAGGAAAAAAAAGAGAAAAGAGAGAGAGAAAAGAAAAAGAAAAGAGTCCAGGGTTATAATTTTATTGTTGTAACATTGTTTCTGAGGCAACAAAAACACTTATCGCGTTCCACCAAATATGACCCATACCTACCTTTCAGTATTTCTGATCGCCCGAATACTGGTTGAGGACTCTAACTTAGTTGCAGAGTTATTAGGACTTTAATTAAAGTGTGAATGTCGAGTGAGGCCACCCAACAGTGAGTACAATTACTAAATCTGGCGAGATTTGTGATCTCAGAAAGAAAAGAAAGAAAAGAGTGAGTGCCAAGGAACATCAGGAGAGCACAGTTGTTTAGCCTCTCCCTAAGTTGACTTGTCTAATAGTCTAGAGATCTAGAGTCAGTAGTACTAGACTACATGTCGCACCAGATGAGTGTGTGCCACCAGATACAAATTCATTCAACTCATTATCTCCTACCTAAGCCAAGAGCCGGGGTCAAATTACTGATTATCTTATGCTTTTTCCCCAAGGGAAGTAGTTGCCTATCCCGATAGCAATATTTACCAAGGGTGAAGTATGAACTCCCAATGCATATTGGCTTTTTCACTTGGATCTGTTACTTAAGCTATTATCACGTCACATTTGTCTGGATCTCTAAAGTTTTGAAATAAGAAAAGAAGAAATCTTCTGATTACTTCTATTGTTTTTCACTTTTGTGGACTATTATTTAGCCTAAGTAGTATTTAATTATTTGTTCTTAGTTGTTAATTAATTAGGAGTTATAAGGTAATTCACCTTGGCCTGCATTTAATTTTATGCTTCAATTTTATATTTAATAACATATGTTATGATAATATAATTTATTTGATGAATGCAGGCTAGGTACAAGAATCAGGCGCTCATTTTTTTACTTCTATAAGACGTCTTAGACTTGGATTGGATGTCTGGAACTGCTATCACAAATTCGGCATTACATTTTTTTAAGACGTCTGATGCTCTAGTTAGACGTCTGAAGAGGAAACCGCCGTGCTTATCTGCTATTCCAACCACTCGCGAGCGTTGCGAGTAGTTGGAGATACTTGCAGCCAAAGGAAAAGGAGGAGATTTTTGTCTTAAAAGAAGCTGCGTCCATCGAGGAGAAGGTCCTCATCATCCACCTTCCCCTGGTGGGGAACTATCCTCCATCTCCACCATCGTGAAGGAGGCGTGCATCGTGGACTTCAGCGAGCACCATGGTGTCTATGCACCAACTTCAACCACCTTGTCCACCGCACGCGCGCGCCCTTGCAGTGCTCGCAGACGCCGCACCAAGCGCCCGCAGGTGCCGCACCCATCAGCCGTGCACTGCCACAGCGCAGGCGCCGCACCCATCACCCGCCTGCACAGCACGCAACCGCGCAGCACACAACCTCGCAGCACGCACAACGAAAGCACACAACCACGCCCAGTTGTGCTTCAGCCACCACGCGCAGCGTGCCTCACACCTTTACCGGACATCGCACTGTTTATCTTCTTCCCCGAAGGAACCCATCGCTGACCGTCCACCTCCAAGTGCAGCCACCTCCACACGCCATGAAGCTTAGCTCCAAAATTCCATCGACTTAGCCTTGCCCTCACAAGGCCGCCCACGCCCGCAGCAAACCTTCCTGCCGTCCAGGCACACCCACACGTAAGAATCGTCGACAGCATCCAAAGCTCCGACCGGCCGCCGCCGGCCACCTCCGGCGATGCCACGACCACCAACGTGAAGCCTGCATCCCGGCCGATCTACTCTGAGCACCACGCATCCAGCCGCGCCTTCTCCTCCGCGTGTGCACGAGGGGAACAAAATCCCCTGTTTTGCTATAGTAGAACCTCAATTAGTACTTACATTAAATGCCATTGCGGATGTTGCTATTCATTTATTTAAGGCATTACATTATTGAGGTGAATTTGCATAGCCCTCCTTCTACTTCATCAAAATTACTTGCATATGCATATCTCTCATGAATGATTTAATGCATGTCATAGATATTATGGTAAACAAGCTATATTCTAGAAATTAGTATTTGCAGTGTTTACCAGTATCAAGATCATTATTTTACATGATATTATATAGTGGTTATTTTGCATATGCACACCTGTATTCTTGATTAATTATTTGAAGCAAGAAATCATGTTGAAAACACGTGCACCAGTTAGTATGCATACACATTGAGATTCCCGAATAAACGAAGCACAACACACTAGTTTAAATGGGCTAATTCCTCCCTGTGGAGATGACCTAACTATTCGTGGTTAGATTTTAAGAATTAAAATGTTTTGAAAAGCAATTTCCTACCAGGTGATCACATACAACGGCACGTCATTTCATGCTAAAGTTTTTATCGAAAATGAAGATCGCTCTTTCACCATGGATGTCAGATTAGACTGATTTGTGGCCGTTAGGCTACGATCGTCAATCCGAACCCATCCTTGTGGTCGAATTTGTCATCTGAAGTGCAGATTGACACCATCTTGGCCCTTGATCTCTGAGCTTCCTCAAACTATATTTGGTGCTACGGATGTCTGATCAGGGAGATCTTAGAGTCATTGAACTCCTGTCGTCACCCTGATCAGATCTATATGGTTAAATCCTTGATCTGAGGCCCTGATTAACAGTCGCTTTGTCCCTGGTCATAAAAGGAGACAATTACTATACAATTCATACAATTTGACCTAAATGCATGATTATGCATGTTATGCAATATTTACAATGCATGATGCTAATATGATACTAAGAACATGCATTAATAGACATTTTTGGCTATTTAGATGTATGCACATCATTGATGTATTAAGTTTAAGGCTTAGGGACTATTTGGCCTTTGTTGTCTGCCCTTTGGTTTGCAAAACTTGCCAACCTAGTCATCCACCACTCACACACTTGTCTCGTTCAGTGAGCATAACTAAGAATAATGCCGAAAAGTGTTCTATTCCAAAAAAGAAAATGATTTTTTGAAGATCTGGCTTAGGAGCGGCTCGAAAACACAAGTTAATTAAAGGTGTCCCCGCCACTGAGAGGAGAAGTAAATACTCCCATTGAAGATGCATTATAACATATCATTTCATTGGTGTTTATCTCCTAGGATATCTAAATATCCTACCGGGGACATGTATGCGCTTTGTGCTAGCTAAGGTGCCATGCGTGGCATTATCCCGAAGTGTCGATTGCCAAGGCTTGGAATAAGCTATAGAATGCTATGAGCAACACTATCAGATAGTGTCAATTGCCAAGGTTCTGGGGGTTTCCATGGGTGGTGCTATCCCAAAGCATCGATTGCAATGAACCCTTCGAGGATTGATGATGGGGATGAGGGATCTGATACACACAGTGTTGAGGGCTAATCCGATGTTTGATTTATGGAAATCACAAAAAAATTACAAGAAGAAAAATCTCAAAAATATCTCTCTCTATCTTCGAAAAAATGCACTGGCAAGTTGAACATGAACCTTGCTGCATGAACACACGGGTGCTTTAATCGTTGGGGTCAACGAACCTCTGGATAAATTCTACGCCATATAAACCTTTGTTGCAGACCCAAGGCTAAGACTGGTCAGGTCTATATCTTGGCTGGCACTTGAGTACCTCTAGGCCTAGAGTTTGTATTTTGATCTAATCTCTAGAAAGTTGGCACGATAAGACATCCAAGTGAGAAAATCTAGTCTAAAGGTCTGGTTTGCTTCATATGATTTTGTTAGGGACTAGTAAAAGTTAGGCATAGGGGAATGATGGTAACACCATTGATGTAAACATGTTTACATTGCATAAGATGTCTATTTATGCATGTTCTTAAGCATAAAATTGCATTGCATACTATAAATATTGCATAGCACGCATCATCTTGCATTTAGATTAGTTTGAATAAAATGGAGGTTAATTGTCTCCTTTTATGTTCAAGGATAGGGTAAACCTTTTATCGGGGCCTCGAATCGAAGATCCAACCATACAGATGTGATTAGGGTGACGATTGGAGTTCAACGACTCCAAGATCGCCCTAATCAGACATCTATAGCATCAAATGGAGATCGGGGAACCCTAGAAGATCAAGGGCCAAGATGGTGAGAATCTGCACTTCAAATGACAATTCCAACCACATAAATGGATTCGGATCGATGATCGTAGCCTAACGACGTGAAAATCGACTCAATCCGACAACCATGACACCATCTACATCATCCAAAAGATGGACGGCCAAGATGGCACAATGTGGCACCATCTTGGCCACCCAATCGACCACCCTCAACTTCTGAAGCTACACCTAAAGAGTCGCCTTGACCGTTGGATCTCAATCCAACGGTCCTGATCGCATACGCACGAAAACATCCTCGCGACATAAACGCCGCTATAGCATAGTGGGCGAGAGCGCTTACCCGAGCGAGCGGCGTGAGATTGATTCCTCGCGAGCGGTTGCTGGGGCGTGGGTGAGTGGGCTTTGTGATCTCTCGATCGCAATCGAGCAGCTGCGGGCGCTCGATAGCACCCACGCTCTATTGCACGTGTGCGCCTCACGCGAGATCGCACGCGGGCGTTGCACGCAGAGGAGGCACTGCGAGGGGTGAGTTAAGCCGTCCGATCGATTGACTGAACGTGGAAAGGCATTGAGCATGCGGAAGATGGGCGGGGGTCACACGTCGCCCACGATGGGGCTTTAGAGATGGTTTTATCCGTCACTAAAGACCCCTTATTTAATGTTTTGAGATTTAAATGACCAAATTACCCTCACTCCTTGCAACTATAAAAGGAGACCCCCTCCACACGAAATTCTCATCCCTTCCTTCTCTTCTCTCCCTCTCCAAAGCTCAAGAGAAGCTTGTCCCACACCCGGGATGCTTCTTGTGAGATAAAGTCAAATTTTCGTCCTCCTTTCGGAAATGGATCCCGCAACGACGACGACGTGCTGCCCCGTTCCCATTCTTCCCACTTCGTCCTCCTTCGTCCTGCTCCACTCCCCGTCTTCCAGGTGTCATCTCATCCGGCTCGTCCTCCAAGCCACCGTCGAGGAGGATATCTCCCTCCCCATTCTTTTACTGCTTTCTAGAGTAGATTTAATGCTTTCTAGTGTAATCATTTTTCCACTTTCTACTCGTAATGTTTAGTGTAACGAACAATCTCTTTGATGATAAATTCCATGTACATTCTACATCTCTTTTTGATTTTTATTTGTAATATTCTCTCTCTTATTCTCTCTCTCACCTATTTATTATAAATAGTTAGATAGTTTTTAATCAATTAATCTACTTCGTGACAAATAAAACAAACGCGTATTTTTAAATCAAACATCCGCCTCCCTGAGTTCGACCTGGGATTTCTATTCCGGTATAAATTTTATTTGTTGAACATGAGTTCTTCATTTTCAAACTACAACGACAGGTTTTCAAAACCAAATACGTTATCGTAGCAACTCATAGCTTCAACAACCATCATCTGCCATAACTAACCTAATTTAGTCTAAATTCAGTGATAAATGCCCCTTAATAACCATCAGAAGATCGTAATTCTGTTCCAAGCTGAATGCGAGAAAAAGATGGAAATTTTAGTTAATTCTGTTGTTTTAACAAAAAATCACTGATGGAGATTAACTGCCTCATAGAAATCACTAATGCAGATTAACTGCCTCACTTCAATTCTAGGATTGCGAGCTTAAAAACATGCCAAAATTGCAAGTCTAATTTGCAATTGTTGGTCCAATTGAGTTGGAATTCACCTTTATATAAAGGCCTTAACTCCCACAAGTTGGCCTCATGCTTGAATTGCTAGATTTTCCTTCCTTCTTCCTCCTCTCCAGTCAATTCCCAATGCACCACCGGAGCTAGCCAAACCCTTTCATCACCCTCTACCACGTTTGATAGGCAAAGGGGCTCTCTTCTTCAAGCTTTACGAAGCTTCCCACGAAGCTTCGACCCTCAATTCACCTTCATCTGCTCCAGCCATCTCGGTCTTCTTCTTCCTCTCCAGTGAAGTTTGACAAGATTCTCCCCCTTCTTTCCCCAAATTAGGTTAGGGTTTCTATTCCTCACCCTCTCAATTAACTTTCTAGGGATTTAGAGCTCCATCTACCTCCTCTATCATCTTCTCTGACATTGACGACTGCAGCCACCACCACCTTCATTGTCTTATCCCTTCCACCTTCCTCGCACTTAATAACCTTAGGCACAAGCTATCTCGCCTCCACGCAAAGCTTAAGCCCAAGGTTATTGGGCCTCAAATCACCCCACAGCCACCCACCATTACTGTCGTCAAAGCTTCATCAAAGCTCCTCCGCCACCATCATTCATTCATCCCCGCAAATAATTAGCTTAGGGATTTTGTCCGACATAGCTCATTAAACCTTTTCATGTGCTTAATTTGGGTTGTGAGGCTGTACTTTTGTTTCAGGTACTTCACCGGACTTGGGTCTTCTTTTCTAACGTGGAGCTTCTTCTCCGGTGAGCCATCAACAAGGAAGCCTCTCCTCTCCACGTGGAATCACCTGAGGGACAAAGATTGGTTGTTGGATTAGCCATCAATGGCCAATCGTGTAATCAATTGGAGCATCTCCTCTTCACTGCAGCAGTTGAAGACGAACGAAGAAGGAGGTGGACTAGATAGTCCCACCTAGTTTGAAGACAAGGCTAAACTTGGGTATAAAGGGAAACCCAACCCTATAGCACCCACTTAGTATCATGGGGTCGGGTCCCCATACACATCACAATCACGCATGCACCCACCCACGCACATGCGAGTGTGGGCCCGATTTTGAATCGATCTTGGGTCCAGCTGTGGATTTGATTATCTGAAGCTACTGGTTTGTGCCTAGGTTGAGTTGGGTCAGGTTTTAGACTGGCATGTGCTAAGGAGTTGGACCGGCTGAAGGCTGTGGCTTTGAGAGGCTCTCTTTGATTGAAATTTGCCTAAGTGTTGAGAGTGATCTTACTTGAGTTGGAAACCAATTTTTTTCCTTAACAGTTACATTTATTTTTGAGTATTGATAGCAACATTCATTGGATAATATATTTATTTTTGCCTCAAGCTCTTGTGCCTCTTTTTATACTCTTCTGATTAGTGTTTTAAATTGTAATCATTTTCTCCCTGAGATGACCTCGGACTCACATTCGAGCTTATAAATTTAAATGTCAATTAGCTTTCTTCGTTATTAATACAATGCGTATTTAAAACACGATGAAAGAACGTTAGCAACAACACTCCTATTATGGATGCCTTTCCTGGTGAGCATCTCCTATCTTTTTCCACAAAAGGGATTCCATGTATGCGGATATCGTTAACTACTTGGCCATTAATAGAATTCATTCAGATTGGCCAAAGTAGAAAAGAGACAAGTTATCCCTTATTGTACTATGTATGTGTGGATTAGATCATCAGGTGTTGTGTGCCTGAGGAAGTGACCACAAGTGTTTTATCTTTCTGTCATAGTTCGGCCTATGGAGGCCACTTTTCTGGGAAATAGAGTGCCACAAAGGTGTTACAAAGCAGTTTCTATTGGCCAACTCTATTCAAAGATGCAATCACCTTTTCTAAAGCCTATACTCGTTGCCAATCTCTAGGCAACATAAGTAGAAAGGACATGATGCATCTAAACCCAATTTTGATTGTAGAGATATTCGATGTTTGGGGCATTGATTTCACGGGACCCTTCTTGCCATGCAAGGTTTTGAATATATTTTGGTGGCAATAGATTATGTATACAAATGGGTTGAGGCAATCCCATTTAGAACCAATGACCATAACACAGTGGTCAAGTTTGTCAAAAAGAATATCTTTGCCAAGTTCGGGATGCCTTAAGCCATTAAAAGTGATGGGGGTTCTCATTTTACTAATGCCCACTTTCGTGCTTTGCTGAAGAAATATGAGGTAACTCATAGAATTGCTAGCCCAAATCATCCCTAAACAAATGGTCAAACGAAAACTTCCAATAAGGAGATTAAGAACATTCTCCAAAAGATGGTGCGACCTGACAGAAAAGATTAGTCCGACAAATTAGATGACACACTTTGGGCCTACTGCATCGCATGCAAGACTCCTATTGGCATGCCACCATTCAGGCTAATCTTTAGGAAATTGTGTCACCTCTTGGTTGAACTTGACCACAAAGCTTATTAGGTTGTTCATCATAGCTAAAATGCTCAAGTTAAGCTAGAAACTAGGTCAAATACTACTGAATTAACACATGAAATGGGTTAAGTGTGGAAAATAGTAAAAAATATCTAAAACATCAAATCTGTATTAAAAATGTGAAATTAAGTCATAAAATGAGATATTATATTTATTAATGTAAAATGATGATTCAATTGCAAATTGAACACATAATTGAGTTTAAAACTTCAAATCAAAAGTGAAATCAACTTCCTAAATGTTCAATTACACTTCAATAAAAACTTGGTTGCATTTTGACATCAATAGGACCCTATATTTAAAGTTTCACATTCAGGTCCATAGGGCATTAACATTTTCTTAACATTTAAAACCCCCAGGGACTCATTTGTTAGCTGCCAGAGGTCATTTTGTAAAACTTAGGGACCGCTCTGTTATCTTATTCACCACTTATGGACCTTGACACAAATATTCTACCCTTTAGCCCTCAGAGGGCTTCCCTACAAAAGCACCATTAGAGCTACAGTCACGCTTCCACTGTACCTATGAAGAACACGACCAATCGCGATCATTCATCTCATGATCTCTTAATCTGAAGGCCCAGCTCCAATTGAAGCTTCGCGCTCTTCGGTGCGTGTGATCACCCTTTGCCCCAGATCTCATCCAACGGTCGCGATTTGATTTGAAACTACACATGCGCCCCTCTTCTCATCTCCACCACCCATGCCCTAAGTGCCTAATCACACCACTGTGTTGCTCAGATCCAGTGATCTGGCTACTTAAGTCCCTCCCCAGCTCCCCAGCAACGACGCCAAAAATATGATCGACGACGACTGATTTGCACTAAAAAGGGGTTTTAAATGTCGTTGTATATGTCACAAACGCAAACTGATATCGCATAAATTTTATTTATTTACTTAATTTTTACTGGTTTATTCCAAATCGTTCACTGGGAGGCAGTTATTAATATACATCACACTCTAAGTCCAAAATTATTCTTTGATTCCAAAAATGTTAATTTTATTTACAAAGATGAATGAAAGAATCAAATAATTACATGAATTGGTTAATTATGTATAAAATAATGAATAAAAATACATTGCAATGCTTGAAAATATATGTACACAAACAAGCATCAAAAGCCATATATAATTAGTTTATATTAATTATTTACATTAATATAGTTAATACCTAAGTATAGGTACAAAAATAGTTAGTAATATCTACTATACTAAATCATTATAACATACTAATATCTATAGTAACATACATAATATATATAGTAACATGTATAAGTGTCGCTAAAACCTTAGTAAAATTATATACATATAAGGTAAAATAACTATCTATACTGACATATACCCCTTTGTACAGTAACATATATAAATGTTAGTGTAGCCTTAGTAACATATTTACACTGCTTAAGGTAAAAACTACTTATACTAACATACATATATATACACAGTGACGGACAAATCTATCACCGAAGCTCTAATATTTATAAACATATATAGGAGCTCAAACAAGCTTACCTACTCTACTTATACTACATACACATATATATATACAATACATACGTATACTTATTTATTTATATTATATTATTTATATACATATATATTATATACTTATACTTTACATATATTATACATATACAAATACATATATATACATGCACACAACACACACATATGTACACTAAGGCACAGGGGTTTTTTCAACACTTAACCACTACGGCTACTCAACACTTAGCCGGTTCAGACCAGTTCACTTAGTCAAAAATTAGGTTTAATGTGGGCAGACGGCCTTTTCGAGGGATACATAGCACTCATTTCCGGGTGGGACCAGACCTCTACTAGGGCCACCCTAGTTTAGTTAATTAGGTGCATTTATCCAAATTTAAGCTTGTTAATGGGTCCAATTAGGCCCACGCACAGTGCATGGCCCCTGACCCATGCCCCTTACATAATACCAATCATATGCTCAGAGTATCGAAAGAGGAGAGATGAGTGTATAAGGGCACTCAATGCCTAACGATCGAGGGAGACATGTGAGAAAAATAGCTTATAGTGGTGCGTCGGGGTTTCCACTACCGATATGGTATTAAAAGAGTGCTCAATTGAGCGTTGTTGCTATGTGCTGTGCATATCTGATGCATGGATTTTGGCCCTCGATTTGAGGGCCATAATTTAATATAAATTAAATTTTAATTATAGGGTTATAAAGCCCTTACATAGGACTACATAATTATGTAATTACTTTACAAAAATAACTTAGTTTATTATATAATTAAATTAGGTAAATTTTATTGTTTATACACATTAAATTAGAGTTTAATTCATTAATTAAAGTATAAATTAGTTAATTAATTATCAAATTGACTTAACACGGTATTAATATACATAATAAATTATTCATTACATATTTTTATTATATTTTAGAAGCTTTATTTTAATTTGTTTACAATTAAATACATGTTTTAGTTAGTTTTACATATAAATAAACTATAAATACTATAATACAATATAAATACAGTTTAAATTAGTTCAAAATACTTAATATGATATATTACAAATATATACTATAAATTATCTTAGTATTAACTTAAATTACTAATTTATTTTATTTTAACTTAATAAATTACCTAGTTAACTTAATAACTTAATTATTTACTGTAAATATATAATTAAATGCAATTATAGGTATTATAATATTCTTAATACATATATAAATACATATGTACAGTATGAGGTACAGATATGTACATTTAAACAGGTTTGTATAATTACTTAGTTATTACATATTTAAGTTATATAAATTAATATAAAATAATATAATAAAGATATATATACAGTAAGTTATTCTAAATACTTAATTTACTATATAGAATACATATACAAGTTATTTATATATATTTTGTACATATTGTATACTATATACATATATCTTAGATTAAATATATATATACAAGTATATACATAGTATATATGGTATTTTTGGAAGTTTTTGGGGTTTTCATGATTTTATGGGTTTTATATATACAGTAGAGATAGGGGATGAGAGAGAAAGAGTGATATGAGAGAAGAAGAATTATTTTTGGTGTTTTTGAAGTTAAGTTCTCTTATTAAGTTCCAAGGTATACTGAACCATCGGCTAGTATGTTCTACCATGCTGAGGGTTCAGAATGCCTTGAAACTTAGCATAAACCAAAAAACAAACCTAATCCTAACCAAGACACCTTTATTTTATTTTTTTGTGATTTTTTAAGGATTTTTATTTATAGACGAAGTTGACATAAGGCCTTGAAAGGTATTGGAAGTGGAACCTAAGGCCTAAAAATGGACTCTAACTGTTGGAAAGGGTGTCCACACATTCACAACTGTCCACAAAACATATAAAAGGTCTTTAAAGCATTAAGAAGATTTTCAATATTGATGGGAACACCATCATGAGACATAACTAGCTTATTTTGACCCAATAAATCAATAAATGCTCCTACATAACCGCCAGAGAGTCACAAATCATTGCATATTCATTATGAAAGAAAAATAAGAAACTACAGTTAAAACTGTAATTTTACCAGCTCATCTTGAATGAAGTACAACCAAGGATTTTCTCAAGAGTTGAATGAAGGTAATTGGTCTTAATAAGATAACAAGTGGGATATGATAGACAGAAAAGGGTTTGCATGTGTTCTGAGAATTAAAAGACTTTTGAAATCCAAAAAATAGACCTGCTTAATTAACTGAGGTTCTGATCAGGATAAAATTTACCTAAGCTCTCTAAAATTCCTATAAAAATATTCTCAAGGGTTTAGAACTTTCAATTTGACCATCAGAATCCATTTTGACCCAAAATAGAACCACAGACCGACATTTGCCCTAAGTTGGGTTTTTACATAAATTACCCAATCAAACATGGTCAAAACCAAAATCTAACTTCACCATTGGATTTCTTAGGTCCAAATTAGGTTTGTATCAAAATTTGGATCCAAGATGAATTTGACTTGACCTAGTTTCCAAATTGGTCCTATCTAATTTCATTTCTGCCCTTAACTTTCAAAATCCTTTCAAACAGACCTGTAACTTTGTTGTCGTTCTCACAAAAAGGTCCCTTCCGCCATTAATCCTATTCCTACTTGCTTTGGCAACCTTAAAATGGAAAGAACTTCCTGATTTCTTGACGAATCCATTTCAAAATTGAAAGGGAAGTTCGTTAAGAAATTCCTTTCCTTTTGAAACCAATCCCAAGCCCTAAAACCAACCCAATCTCTCATGCGAATGCATGAGAGATTTGGGTATCAAGGAACTCCCATGTCCGGAGAGGCTTTCCAAGCTTGGGAAGCTTATTTCTCAAGCTCAAACTGCCTCTAGATCCTTATATAAGAGAGCTCAGATCCTCCCGAACTTCCCTCAGCTTGAATTCGGCCAGAGAATCCCTCAAATTCTTCTCCCCTCCTCCGGCCGATTTGCTCGTCAAGCTTTTAAGATTCTCCTTGTCTTCCCTCATCGTCTGACCACCATACCTATGGCAGATCCTTCATCCCTATCTTCTTCCGCGTCACGCAGCACCCTCCAACGCCCCTGCCCCCTTCATCCTCGCCGATGACCTCCCTCTGAGCATCTTCGTCTCCGACATCGGCCACACCTCAACAATTGCCAACTCCGCTCCCCATCATCTGCCTCCTCTCCTAAATAACTCCTCGACTTCCCCTCTTCATTTTTAGCCCTCACCACCTCGTTTCGACCATTGACTCGCCCCGTCTCCCTCCGTCTTCCACCTCGCCGGCAGACCTCCAGCGAACCCTAGCGACTTCCACACTCACCCAGTCGTGCTGCTTCCATGCTCCTCACCATCGCCTTGACTCACCGACCAAAACCCCTCTAGTAATTAAGGGGATTGGCCTCTCTATCATCCCCCCAACTCCTGCACTCTCACACACAATCTGCGTGGTCGACATACCTCCAAAACCACTCGCACGCGACGCCGCCACCTCAGTTGCATTCCCTAATGTTCGACGATACTCCCTGAGCATTCTGACAAGGTCGAAAGGTCGTATTCCTGATTTCAGGTACAGCCCCTCTCCGCCATTGGCGCATAGCTCTGAAGCAAGCTTCAGAGCTTGTTCTTCACCTGCAGCTCCAGGACTCAACTCCAGCGGCTGCGGAATCGACTCACCTTCATTCCTAACCAGGCAATTGGAGCGTTGACTGCTTCCCTTCCATGAATTAAGCGGAGATACCCTGCTGCTGGTTATGTGAAGAAGAGGGACGGTTTAGTCCCACATTGAAGACTCACGAGGGGTTGCTGTCACATAAATTGAAAAAGTGTTAAGGCTATTCTCCTCATAACACGGGGTGAGGTCCCTCTCACCCACGCACACCTACGCCTCATCTATGACTCTGTCCCCCGCAGATCTGGCCGACCCGTTTGCCTACCTAGATTGACCTACACTCCTCGCTCACCACCGCACATCAGTGAACCTGGACCTGGTGCGTACGATACGATAACCCGACTATCCTTATAGAGGCCCTGGAAGGGCAGAGCCTAGGAGAGAAAGAGAAGGAGAGCTTAGACAATTCAGGGAGCCCTTCCCCTGTGTGTAGAAGGAAGAAGAAGGAGAAGGCTTAAGAAGCCAAAGCAGAAAAGAGAAGAAGAGGAGCCACACAAGAGAAGCAGAAGAAAAGAAGAAAAATAGAAGTTTAAGTCGTCTGATTTCATAATCAGACGACGGTTTGGTTTGATTGCATACATATACATTGAGTTCCTTAGTTGATATTGTAGGAGTATCTAGTGATCTAAATCACCATTTTACTCCCATCTTTTTGCACCTTGATCTTGTTATTATTGCAAATTCTTTTACTTTAAATTGTGATCTTAAGCTTTAAATTCCCATATTGCTCCCTATGTTCGACCTCGAAACTTTTTCGAGTAATAAAATCTATTTGTTTTCAAAGTGATTTCAACTATATTATAACGCTTTATTTTAAAACTTGATTTCGCTGCGTTAACATTTTGGCGTTGTTGCCAGGGAGCAACGAGAAATTTAGAACTATTGATTGCAATTTCTGATTCAGATTCTAACTTGTTATATCTCTTTTGCTGTGGTTGTTTCAGGGAGAAGACACATTCATGGAAGTTCAACTGCACAACAAACACACTAGGAGCAGGTAAGTTCTAACTCTCTCTCTCTCTCTTAAGCCCCTCATTTTGAAAAGGATAAAAAGAAAAAAAAATCAATTAGGGCTACTTGCATTCTTTCCATAGATAATTCATCAAGTTGCCTGAATTGATACATTTTTATTTTGATAAACAAATCCTGATTTGTGCACCCACTTAAAAGCTTAAGGTATCTAGGGCTATCACATTCTTGTTTGAGCCCTAGGTACCACATTTGGACAAATTAAAGTGGACCAAACTAGAGCCAATTGAGGATTTTAGTTTAAGGTTTTTAGAGACACACTTGCTTAATCAAGAAATCATTTTCCCAAACAATGTGTGCCTGGACCTTGATTGAACTGATCTATTCAAGCAAAACCCTAAAATCAAGCTCTTAAAACCATTTGACACTAAAAGAGGGACCTAAATTTTCAAGGACAATACAGGTGAAGTTGACCCACCTTGTTGGGTCAACCAATCTTCAAATTAGGTCACTTTTTGCACTCAACACATCTTAAAGTTCAAAATGAAATTCTAAGCACCCTTACTCTTAATTAAAACTAGTAGACTTAAGAGGTCAAGTCCCCATTCTGGTCTACCTGGAACATCAATGACAAGAGAGGTCGAGTGGGGGAAACCCTGTAACACATAGGGGCGCTCAACCGTGTAGGGGTCTTTATGGGACTCTCCCTCTCTAGCTGCCCAGGTAATTCTCAGGTGGATGGCTTTCTGACTAAGGGGTATCATCCGCCCCGAACCTCTATAGTCATCTAAAATTTTTGGGTGTCTTGATTGGGTCCATCACATTCTACCTCTCATCTACTCCATCGGTGCATGTTCAAGAGGAGGTCTCTAAGACCATCCTTGAGGCCTCCTTTAGTCACTCATTCACGTCGAGGCCAAGCCTCGACCTCCTCGTTTGTGCAACAACACAATCCTATTGATATCATTTCCGATTCATCTGAACCTGATTCTCCTTCATCCATCATCATGGCACAACCCGCAGAAGAAAATAATCTTGAAAATCAACTCCAACACCTCAGTGATCTATTCCAAGCCTTTGTGAACCCACCGCAGCGTCCAATGATGCAAGATCACTACAATCCCGTTGCGGTAGCAATTGAACCCTGAGTACAAATCCCTACTGGAGGTCCTGAGACTGAACTCAAGCCCAACATGATTCATGCCATTCCCAAATTCCATAGGCATAATTCTGAAGATCCTTCCCAGCATATCAAACAACTCAAACATCTGGTCCAGACCTTCGGGTCAGAAGCTCAAAATCGGCATATTTTACTCATGAAAATGTTTTCCTCTCTTATGGATAAAGCTGCTCACTGGTACCAAACCCAAACACTTCCGATCAACACCTGGGCGGAACTTCAATCCAAGTTTCTGAGAAAGTTCTTCCCTATTAGTCGGACAAATGCTTTACGGCACCAGATCACACATTTCACACAACAAGCAAAAGAACCACTTCATGAAGCATGGGATCGTTTTTTGGATTTCATGCGAAAGTGCCCCCATCACGGAGTTCCTAAATGGGAACAAGTCCAATCTTTTTACCAGGGACTTCATGAGGATATTAGATTATTCATCAATGCAACCTGCGAAGGAAACATCATGGGTCAACATGAAGACACCATGTGAGAGATTCTCGAGAATATGTGTGAGAACGCCATTGTTGAACTCCTGAATTGCTACGCTAACGTGTTTGGCTTTGGAAAACCTGTCGTTGTAGCTTGAAAGCGAAGAATTCGCGTTCAACAAATAAAATTTATACCGAAAAGAAAATTCCGGGTCGAACACGGGGCGGCTGACATTTGATTTAAAAATTACGCATTTCTTTCTATTTGTCACGAAGTAATTCAATTTAAAACTATCTAACTATTTACAATAAATAGAAGAGAGAGAGAGTAAGAGAGAGAGAATATTACACACAGAAATCAAAATGAGTTGTAGAATAAATAGGGAATTTATCATTAAGGAGATTGTTCATTTCACTATTACAACTAGATAGCATAAAATAATTACACTAGAAAGCAATAAAAGAATGGAGGGAGAAATGTCCTCCTCGACGATCGCTTGGAGGACGAGCAGAATTACTCTAGAAAGAAGTAAATCTATACTAGAAAGTAGTAAAAAGAATAGGGAGAGAGATATCCTCCACGACGGTCGCTTGGAGGACGAGCCGGACGGGACGACGCCTGGATGAAGGAGGATGAAGTAGGACGAAGGAGGACAAAGCAGAAGAACGGGAACGGAGTAGCACGCCATCATCGTCGCGGGATCCACTTCCGAAGGGGGATGAAAATTTGGACTTTATCTCGCGAGAAGCATCCCGGGTGCGGGACAAGCTTCTATAGAGCTTTGGAGAGGTAGAGAAGAAAAGGAAGGGATGAGAATTTCGTGTGGAGGGGGTCTCCTTTTATAGTTGCAAGGAGTGGGGGAAAATTGGTCATTACATCTTTAAAATAATAAATGAGGGATCTTTAGTGATGGATAAAACCGTCACTAAAGCCCCAACGTGGGCGGCGCATGCCCGCGCCCTTCGCTTCCTCGCTGCGGCTCGAACGCGCGTTCGCTGCTCGCGATAGCGCCTTTAATCGCTACGCTACGAGGCGCGGATGGTCGAGTAGACGCTTTTAGGCGCAGCTGTCCACAGCCGTTGGATCGAGATCCAACAGCGGAGAGGGAGCGGGTGCAGAAGCTTCATTGGATGCATGTGGTCGTTTGGGCAGCTGAGATGGCACCACGTGGCGCCATCTTGGCCGTCCATCTTCTGAATGTTGTAGATGGTGCCACGGATGTCGGATTGACTCGATTTTTGCGTCATTGGGCTGCGATCGTCGATCCGAATTCATCTGTGCGGTTGGATTTTTCATTTGAAGTGTGGATTTACACCATCCTGGCCCTTGATCTTCTAGGGTTCCCCGATCACTATCTGATGCTACAGATGCCTGATTAGGGCGATCTTAGCGTCGTTGAACTCCAATCGTCACCCTGATCACATCCATACGGTTGGATCTTCGATCTGAGGCCCCGATAAAATGTTTGCCTTGTCCAAGCACATAAAAGGAGACAATTAACCTCCATTTTATTCAAACTACTCTAAACGCAAGATGATGCATTTTATGCAATATTTATATCATGAAATGCACTCCTATGCTTAAGAACATGCATAAATAGACATCTTAAGTAGTGTAAATGTGTTTACATCATACCCCCATGCCTGTCTTTTGCTAATCCCTAGCAAAAACTATATGTTATTTATAAAAGGATTAGGTTGGATTATTTAGGCATGAGTTATTTTCAATCATTAAGAAATTGTTTACTTAGGATCTGAATTTTCAAAGACACAACAGAGCTCGAGTATCAGCCAAAATGCAGACCGCCTCAAGCCCACGCCTTATTCAAAGAAAAATTTCTTTTTCTCTTTTTTTTCTAATTTTTTTTTTATTTTCAAATTTTAGGGTTTAAGAGTGGCTTTCTACGGCCATTCAACTCACCTAAGTTTTGATGAGAACCCTAAGTTTTAAGCATCTTATTGTGAATGTGGTAGACTCGTTGACCGACAGTTAAAACGGCTTCGGGTTTCTACACCTCTAGGTGACCTCAAAAAGAATTCTGCCTAAAGGTGTATCTTTACAACCGGTAGCTTTCTCCCTACTTTTATTTTTTAACGGGGTCAACACAAGGGTGAATCCAGTGTATATCTCCCCGATTTATTCTACTTCTCCGCTTCTTCCTAAGTGTTTTGGGAATTTTTTTAGTGCATTTACTGAGCTGGGTTCTGGACAACCGGTCAATGAGCTGTTACCACCGACAACTTGCCAGCCATACTTGTGCAGGAAGTGTGGTTTATTTCTTTTTTTTCTTTTCTCCTTTTCTTTTTGTTTTTTCTTTTTTAAGTAGGTGGCTTCCCTGGTCTAAGATTTACCTAAGGGCAGGAAAAAAGAGAAAGGTCCAGTGACTGGGCTCTGGATAACCTACCAATGGGCTGTTACCCACGATAACTTGCCAGCCATATCACCCTAAAAGGTTCATTAACTACCCAATTTCCATTAAAATCATCGAATAACGAGTCAGTGACAAAATAGTGTGTAGATGCTAAAAACTCAAAATTCCCTCAAATCAGAGGGCGGGTTGATAAGTCATGTACTTATCACCCAAACTTATTTACTCCAATTAAAATAAAATTCAGGTTGGCGAGAACTCGAAAAACAAATCCACATTTTAGTGGATACACGGGCTGATTAAGTCCAAAGACCTGAAGGGTCTTTGTGTTCAAATCATAATGTAGTATTTCCTAAGATTGAAAATTTTCTTAAACCCAAATTCTCTTTCCTAATTCCGAATTTTTTTTTTAAAAGGGAATAAAACAAATCTATGGAGCTGACGAATGAATTCAGAGATGAATATCCACCCCCCCATGCCTATCTAATGCAATGTCGTCATTGTATTAAAAAGACATAAAACAGAGTGGAAAAGCATAGAAAGCACCTGAATTGTGTGAATGTCAGGTCCGCTCCGAGATGAAAACTAAAAAGAACTATATATGTGCTGAGTTTAGTGCCTTCAGCTAGGCACACTATACAAAGAAAAGAAATAAAGAATTCACAAGTGCAAGTCATAATCAGAATAAACAAAAGAATCTTCTGACCTATCAACAGAGGTCCACAGATGTGGACCAGATTGTGGTGCAAAATCATCCCCCATAATCGAGAATATCTTAGGTTCTAGATAAAAATTATCCAAAACATAAAATCAGAATGCAAGCGGGGTAGGGCCTGCAATTTATGAGGATGCAACCCAAGACCGAAAAGTCGGGTTACAGAGAATTGAAGCTCAAAAGGATAATCGTTGAATGTGTGCTTGAGTTTGACATCCTCGAAACAAATGTCGTAAGGGTTCTGATTTGATGGTTTCAGCTTAAAAGGAACCCTTCAACTCAATCTTCCATTTCCTCCAAAATTAACTTCCCAAATAAAAACTTCCCAGCTCCTATCCTCCTCATTCAGCATATCAAATTCCAGGACCTCTTGTATATTAATCACCCTGTCTGAAATCTCCAAGTCTAAATGATGTGGCAGAATCAGAATTGACTTGGATCTAATTATCTCAGAAATAGAATTATTGATAAGCTCAATGGGGTGTAACTGATAATCAGGGCATTTAATTGAACCCTCCAGAAAATGCGATTCTGGATCCGCAATGTGTGCCCTAATAAGATCAGTTTCCTCAGTTATTGGGCTATCAAATGATCTATCAGATTCCTCAGGCCCAATTGTCTCACAGAAATCGTGTTCAGAAAACTCGCGTAAGACTTCGCAACTTGAATCTTCACCATCAAAGAAATCAGGATCCGTATCAATGTATGTCCCAAAATCATTTGTCACTTTCTGTTCCAAGGAGACATACATTTCCTCGTAACTCGGCTCAGGGATCTTAGGTGAAGAAATCAGATAATCCTTAATTGGTCGCTTTAATTCAATCTGGTCAGCCTCATAACACATGTCCCCCCCAACAGGTGCCTGAGTAGGTTCTGTCATTGGCTTTCCTGAAGAAGGTTCATCCTGGGAATCATCCCAAGATTGAATCAAAGCAACCACGAATCTCATCCTCAATTTCGCTAATTTCCTAAGTAGAAACTCACCCGAGTTCTTATCCTTAACATCCTGGAGCCAATCCAACAATGACTTGTTCAATCATCAATCATTTCAATCAGGGGCTCCAATCTCTCAATGCAAGGTATTGGTTGAACTTCTAAAGATTGTATGATATTCCTCAAGTTAGCCAGAACCTTATCTTAAAGCTGATTAACCTGAACCAAATGAGCTGGTTCAGGATTGGGCGGGTTTGACATCAATGCAGAGGAATTAATGAATTGAGATTCGTTATACCCTTCCTGATAATAGGTCATTTCAGATTGTTCAAAAGATGGTGATGACCTAAAGGTAGTGAAAGCCGAGGATGGGTAAGGATCGGTGTATCCTTCTTGATTGTAGATCATATTAGGTTGTTCATGAAAGGATGACAATCTATAATCGATGTGGCTCTGAGAAGGATAGAAATCAGAATCAAAGTGTTCAGGGTTAGACCCTAAACACGGAGGTCCGAAACTATATCCCCAATCCGAGTTATCCCAACTAACTGATGGTTGATTACAGTACAAGTCAGGATAATCGTCATGTTGAGGATAATTCACAACGGGAGAGAAAGAACAGGAATGCGTGTAATATGTGGAAGGATTCATGATACACGAGAGGAAGAAAGGCACCTTGCAATACAAATAATCAAACCTGTCCTTAATTGGGTTAACCTACAGACCTACAAACTCCCAAAACCCGTCTTGAGATAGAGAAACGATTTGATCTACTTCTGTATGTTCAATCCAACAAGTTAGAAGGAGGGACTGGGGAGAAAGTTCTTCCTTCGGCTTGCGCCTCCGGTTCCTAGTGTACCCCCCAGCCGCGATCGTTTGATTCTGCTCCCCTAGCTAGACATCAGATTGAACAGTAGAAACAGACTAATCAAAAATAATCTCGTTCTGGGTTCTGAAGAGAGAGTCCAATCCTTAAGGCCAACGTCTACTTTATTTTATTTAGGGCTAGGTTTGAATGTGCTTTGGAATGTGATGGGCCCTTTAAATGGGTTGTGCCCTTAATGATTGATTGATTTGTGTGCGCGTGCACAACCAATGGTTTTCAAGCAAGATTATTTTTGATGTGGTGAATTTTAAGGTTCAAATCTTGCTTAGTAGCCTTTAGGATTCAACTTTAGGTGTTTTCAAACAGGTTTCGTTGGCACACCAGGCTTTGCAAGCACAGGTGAAGATGTTTTCCTTTAAAGTTTAAAAAGAATGTGGAGTACCTGGTAAATCCCTAAGAGTTGAACCAAGTGGCAGCTACTTGATGAGTTGATTTTAATTGAAGTGGTGCAGCCCAATCAACTCAAACAATTGGCCTGATGCACCACTTAATTAGGCACACAAATGATTACCTAATCTGATTTCTACTCAATTATGTGTTTGGATGTGTGTACCGGCTCCTAAGATCGGTTTACCGGTTGAGTTTGAAAATCAGATGAGGTTGTGTACCTCTGTGAGATTTTTTTTTAATTTTTCTTTTTTTAATGTGGGGGTTAGGGTGAGTATGGGTGTCAAACAACAAACAATCTAACCTTAGAGTTTATAAAAACACCTAGCTTGATTGATGTTTGAATTATTACGTTGTGGAATGAAATCTACTGGGTGGGAGGTGGGGAATAACTTACAGAACCTTCCACAACACTTTACTCCAATCTATCACTGTTGCTTGTCTCGAAAGAGTACCTGCAATCACGATAAGAAAGGAGAAAAGTGAGGTAAATGATTTGTAAGTTAGAAAAAGCGAAAAGAAACCAAAGAGCATCGCCTTCCCCGGCAACGGCGCCAAAATGTTGAACGCTTGAATTGCTACGCTAACGTATTTGGTTTTGGAAAACCTATCATTGTAGCTTGAAAGCGAAGAATTCGTGTTCAACAAATGAAATTTATACCGAAATGAAAATTCTGGGTCGAACACAAGGAGGTGGACGTTTGATTTAAAAACTACGTGTTTCTTTTTATTTGTCACGAAGTAATTCAATTTAAAACTATCTAACTATTTATAATAAATAGAAGAGAGAGAGTAAGAGAGAGAGAATATTACACACAGAAATCAAAATGAGTTGTAGAATAAACAGGGAATTTATCATTAAGGAGATTGTTCATATCACTATTACAACTAGATAGCATAAAACAATTACACTAGAAAGCAATAAATTTACTCTAGAAAGTAATAAAAGAATGGAGGGAGAAATATCCTCCTCGACGATCACTTGGAGGACAAGCAGAATTACTCTAGAAAGCAGTAAATCTATACTAGAAAGCAGTAAAAAGAATAGGGAGAGAGATATCCTCCTCGAAGGTCGCTTGGAGGACGAGCCAGACGGGAGGATGCCTAGACGAAGGAGGACGAAGTAGGACGAAGGAGGACAAAGCAGAAGAACGAGAACAGAGCAGCACGCCATCGTCGTCGCGAGATCCACATCCGAAAGGGGACGAAAATTTGGACTTTATCTCGCGAGAAGCATCCTGGGTGTGGGACAAGCTTCTCTTAAGCTTTAGAGAGGTAGAGAAGAGAATGAAGGGATGAGAATTTCGTGTGGAGGGGGTCTCCTTTTATAGTTGCAAGGAGTGGGGGCAAATTGGTCATTACATCTTTAAAACAATAAATGAGGGGTCTTTAGTGATGGATAAAACCGTCACTAAAGCCCCAACGTGGGAGTAGTACCCACCGCCCACGCGCACCTCCTCAGTTACCCACGTACAACGCCCGCCCACGTTCATCAGATCTCAGTCGTCCGATTGCGAGATCGGACGGCTTAGGATGCACCATCGCCCGCTGCTGTGCGCCCGCCTCAACATGTACGATGGAGTGTCCTCGCCACGCGTGCAATAGCATGTCATCGTTATTGAGCGCAGACGACTGTCCAATCAAGATCCAACGCACGCCCGTGCCCTTCGCCTCCTCACTGCGACTCGAACGTGCGTCCGCTGCTCGCGATAGTGCCTTCGACCGCTACGCTACCAGGCGCAGATGGTTGAGCAGATGCTTTTTGGCGAGGCTGTCCACAGCCGTTGGATCGAGATCCAACGGCGGAGAGGGAGCGGGTGCGGAAGCTTCACTGGATGCATGCGACCATTTGGGTGACCGAGATGGTGCCACATGGCACCATCTTAGCCGCCCATCTTCTAAATGTTGTAGATGGTGCCACGGATGTCGGATTGACTTGATTTTTTACGTCGTTGGGCTGCGATCGTCGATCCGAATTCATCCGTGCGGTCAGATTTGTCATTTGAAGTGTGGATTTACACCATCCTAGCCCTTGATCTTCTAGGGTTCCCCGGTCACTATCTGATGCTACGGATGCCTGATTAGGGCGATCTTGGAGTCGTTGAACTCCAATCGTCACCTTGATCACATCCATACGGTTGGATCTTCAATCTGGGGCCCCGATAAAATGTTTGCCCTATCCAAGCACATAAAATGAGACAATTAACCTCCACTTTATTCAAGCTACTCTAAATGCAAGATGATGCATGTTATGCAATATTTATATCATGAAATGCACTCCTATGCTTAAGAACATGCATAAATAGACATCTTAAGTAGTGTAAATGTGTTTACATCATCCATCAATAATGAATCCATGGGCATGTTCGCACAAATGGATGCCCGTGCATTAATGAATCCAAAGGGAGCACATGAGACGCAAGGCCTGTCCTCTTCCTTCGACTTGGAACTAATGGCCAGTCATTTGGAAAGGTCTCTAGTATTGAGAAGAAGGTGGATGAGCTAACTCGACATTTGCAGTGAGCCACCTCTGTGCAAAACTCGTACACACAACCACCCTTTGGCAGGGAGGCCATGCACAACATCTATGATCGACCTTCTCAGGGGATGGACCCATATCCACCTGATGGGTCGGCCCGAATAGGTTGTTAATATGATATTTTTATCGTTGAAATGTGTATAGTGGTTAACCTAATTTGGACCTAACCATCTCTTTACAAAATTTTTAACCTGGCCTAATTGATTTTATCTTGTCACTTTTAGGCCCAGGGTCGAACACAGGGAAGTGGGGTTAAAGTCGAGTTTCTACGTTTTCCTTAAAACGCGTCTCTTCCGTTCGTTTATTGTGTTTTTAGTGTTTTTCTTATTTAGGTTTTTTTTATGGTAATCCTTGTTCTTGAGGCACACCCTCAAAATTGTGTCCTTGGCTTTTAGCCAAACAGAGTCCCAAAACAAGTCTAGCTACTCGCAAGACGAGGTACCTGCAAGTCAAAGATTATCTTTTCTTTTTTATGTATTTTTTTTATCTTTTTACTAATAGAAAAGCAAATAGACAGAAAGTAAATATAGTATGTATATATATATGTGTAGTATATATATAAAGGGGTGGGGGTGGAGGTGGTGATGGAGTGTAGCACTATGTCGAGTCAGTCGACGTCTAGAGAGACGCAACCAACACGACTAGGTGCCGCGTGGAGTGTGGATGGAGGATGGATGATGTATGGGACCACGCTTTTTTTGTACGCGTGTATCAGGGAATATTAGCAACTGGTGCAGATATCCCCGCGATACAGCGTATAATAAATAACATGAAAATATATGTACATATGTATGTATATAAGTAAATATATCTATATATATATAAATGTATAGTTATATATGTATAGATATATATATATAGATATATATGTGTATATATATGTATATAAGTATATATATATATATATTACTATATATATGTATATATATATGTATATAGATATGTATATATATATATATGTATATAAGTATATATGTCTATATATATATAAGTATATGTATAAGTATATAGATGTATATATAAGTAGATATATATATATATATATATTATATATATATGTATATTATATATATATGTATGTATACATAACTATATAGCTATACTATGTATATAAGTATATATATATAGATATATGTATGTATGTATATATATATATATGTATATATGTTACTATAAGTGAGTGAGTGTGTGTGTGTGCGTCGGTGAATGTGTGTGTATGTGCTGGTATAGGTGTGTGTGTGTCGGTGAATGTGTGTGTGTGTTGCTGTGAGTAAAAAAAAAAGAGAGAGAGAGAGAGAATACGTGAGAGAGAGTAGAGAGCGCCAGACAGAGAGAGAGCGGGCGGGAGAGATCGGCAGAGAGAGAGAGCGGGCGAAGGAGTGATCGCGGACGCGCGAGTTAAGACGTCTGCCGGAGGCGGCAGACGTCTGACTCTGCGTCGTCTGAAGGCGGAGGCGGACGTCTGAAGACGGCGGGTGCGGGCGCGCCTTCGCGTAGGGTTCCTGCAGGCGTGCGCGAAGGCGACGGGCAGGCGAAGGCGTGGAGGAGCGAGGGTGGAGGAGGTCTGCAGGTGGTCGCGGAGGGTCGCAGAGGGTCGCGGAGGTCGGCGCGAGGCCGTAACCGACCGCTGCAGTGCGCGCGGCGGCCGGCTGCGGGTGCAATGCGGGGTGGACAGAACGGAGACGGAGGCGGGGAACGGGCCTGCAGGCGCGCGCGGAGGGTTGCGCGCCTGCAGGGAAGGTCGCGGAGGAGGCGGGGGTTGCTGCTGCTGCTGCTATCGTCGCGGTTTAGCTGCTGCTGCTGCTGCTTCAAGCTTCAGAGCTTGAAGCGGCAGCAATGGCGTGGAGACGAAAACGAAGGGAAAAGAAAACACCACGCCCACCGGCTCGTTGAAGAGCTGGGCGGTGGTGCTCCCACTGTGGTGGTGTGCACCACAGTGGGTTCTCCTGCTCGCCGGGTGCCTCCTCGACGGAGGGCCGACGCATGGGAGGGGAGAACGGTGGAGAGGAAGGTGGTGGCTGCGGGGTCTTTGCAGCAGCTGCGTCTCCTTGCGAGGATGAAGCTGCAGCTACTTATAGAGGAGGGGAGAGTGGCGTGCCGGCTACAGCAGGGAGAGGGTGTGTGAGTTGCAGCTATAGGGAGCGGCGTTGGCAGGGAGAAGTGACGAGAAGAAGTGCTGCGTGGCTGCTGCATGCAGCTGCGGGAAGAGTGCAGCCGCGGGAAGGGTGCAGCCGCGGGAAGGAGAGAAAAGAAGAAATCAAGAGGAAAAATAAAAAGGTGGAATTTGCAGGGAGGCACTTGAGATAAAATGTGAATTACGAAGCCATTTATTCATTTCTCCTCCTCTCATGATTAAATGCATGCATGCAAGCGTTTTTACAAATGCGGCTACAGGATTATAATATACATAGTTAATGCTAGAAAATAGCACAAGAAGGCGTTATTATAGGCGTGTTTTGAGGTGCAAACACCACCCCCGTCTGATTTTGGCTACGGAGGAAACTCTAGATCCACCTACTCTAGTTGGGGGAACCCTAAACCCTCATATTCTGATTTTCCCGAGATCCCTCAGACCTGCAAGGACCTCAACACCATTCAGAATGATCCATTCTCAAATACCTACAACCCTGGATAACGTAATCATCCCAACTTCACATGGTCAGGCAATAATCAAAATCAGAGACCTCAATATCTGCCCCGACCACAAGCTCCTCATCCATATCAGCTGCCTCAGCCTCAGCCTAACCCAACTTATCAATCTGGGCTGACTCAGACAAATCAAATGACTCTTATCCTTCAGACTCTGGCTGACATTCAGAAAATGAATGTGGCTATGCAAAAGGAGCATAGAGACGAGATCGCAGAGGTTCGCAATAAACTTGCCCAGATGGCAAATCCTCACCAACCTGGTGCACTTCCTTCACAACCTCTGCCTAATCTGAATAACATGCCGAACCAGAGGTGCATTATGAACCCAAATCCGAGCCAAGCTCACTTTGTTTATTAGGCCCCTTTTACTCCATCACCCAACAAGATGGAGGCTTCGACATCATATACGTGTTACCAATAGCAAGCACCTCTTCTACCCACTCCAAACCAAAACCAGGCAAGATTAAATTCTATTACTACCTGCACTGGCAAAACAACACATGACCTACCTTATCCAAGCCAAACCAAGCCTGGTAATACAAGCCCTAACCCAAGGATAGTTATCCAATACACCTCTATCCTAGATGAAGAACCTGAACCCATTCTAGAGGAACCACCTAAGGTTCCATTTCCTGAGGCCTTGACCAAGGGAAAGGGGATAACCAAAATCGTGGCACCTGAGGAGGACCTAGTTAAGCTCTTTGAGCTGGTCCATATAAACATCCCCTTAATGGATGCGATACGCCATGTACCAGCTTACGCATGATTTTTGAAAGATGTATGTACACCAAAGCGTAAGCCGCAAACCAAAGATGGGAATCCGATCATACTATCAAAGCAAGCCAGCTCTGTCATTTTAAGCAAACTCCCACCCAAGGCAAAAAACCCAGGCACCCCTTTGATCTCCTGTGAAATCAGTGATATACGGTTTGACCAAGCTTTATTAGACTTAGGAGCCTCCATAAATTTGATAACCACATCCCTACTAGATTACTTCGAGGAATCTGAGCTTAAACCAACTGAAATGACCTTACAACTAGCAAATCGATCAATTAAGTCACCAAAAGGAATTCTCAAGGATGTCATAGTAAGGATGCATGATTTCTATTTCCCAGTGGATTTCATCGTTTTAGACATGGATGCTCCTAAGAATGTGAAGAATACACCGATCATATTAGGGAGACCCTTTCTGGCCACTACTAGGGCCAACATCAATTGTAAGGAGGGCCAATTCGAATTGAAATTTGAGAGCAAGACAGTAAAGATTGACATCTTTAAGGCCCAACAAGGAATTAATTGCGGAGTCAAAGAACAAATTTACGATATTGAAGCAGTGGTTGACAACTTCATAGAGAACCCGACTATTTCTGATCAACCACAAGAGGATCAAAAACTGTAGTTAGAAGAGTTGAACTCAACCTAGACACACCCATAGCTCCTTCCTTTGCTCTTGACACCCATCCGGAATTACCCACTGTTGTTGAAAACCCGATTTTGGAATTAAAGCCTCTTCCCAATCATCTCAAGTACATCTTTTTGGGTTTCAATCAGACATTTCATGTGATTATCAACTCTCGACTCACACTAGATCAGGAAACACGCCTAATTTCTATTCTCCAGCAACATCAAAGAGCCATTGGATGGACTCTCGATAATCTCACCAGTATCAGCCCCTCGTACTGCACACAGCACATCTACACTGAAGAGGGCTCACGACCATCCCGTGAAATGAAGAGACACCTCAATCCCAATCTGCAGGATGTCGTGAAAAAGGAGATTATCAAGTGGTTAGATGTAGGGATCATCTACCCCATCTCCGACAGTCAGTGGGTGAGTCCAATCCAGGTTGTGCCTAAAATGGCAGGGCTCACTGTCATCATGACTGAAACTAGAGAAGCCATACCGACCCGTATAGAAAACTCGTGGAGAGTCTACATTGATTACAGAAGACTCAATTCCTCCACGAAGAATGATCATTTCCCACTACCGTTCATTGATCAGATTCTTGAGAAACTAGCGGAAAATCAATTCTTCTGCTTTCTGGAGGAGTACTTCAGTTACAACTAGGTCGCAATCCATCCCGAGGACCAAGAAAAGACCACCTTCACCTACCCCTTTGGAACTTATGCATTCCGAAGAATGTCGTTCGGTCTCTGCAATGCACCCGCTACTTTTCAGTGGTGCATGCTTGCCATATTACCAGATATGGTAGGTGAGTACCTTTGACGTCTTCATGGATGACTTCTCGGTATTCAGTGAATCATTTGACGATTGCCTCCTGCACTTGGTCCAGATCCTCAGGCGATGCATCGATGAGAACTTGGTTCTTTCCTGGGAAAAGAGCCACTTCATGGTACCTGAGGGAATAGTCCTGGGACATCTTATCTCTGAAAAGGGCATCCAGGTTGATCGAGCCAAGGTGAATTTAATTTCCAAACTCCCTATACCTAGCTCGATCAAAGACATCTGATCCTTCTTGGGGCATGTCGATTTTTACCATCGATTCATTCCTAATTTCTCAAAAATCATGCGCCCCCTAACTAATCTTCTATCTAAGGATGTCCCTTTTGAAATCACCAAGGAATGCACTCAAGCATTTGAGATCTTGCATGATCGAGTTACCCAAGCACCTATCCTACAGCCCCCTGATTGGTCTCAACATTTTGAGATCATGTGCGATGCATCTAATTACACTATAGGTGTGGTACATGGGCAGAAAATAAATGGGAAACCTGTGGTCATTTACTACGCTAGCAAGACACTTGACAAGGCTCAGCATAACTACACAATTACTGAGAAAGAGCTACTATCCATAGTATTTGCCCTAGAAAAATTCAGATCGTATCTTTTAGGTTCTCGTATTATCATTTACTTAGATCACACTGCTGTAAGGCATCTCCTTGCGAAGGACACGAAACCTCGACTAATCTGCTGGATCTTACTATTGCAAGAATTTGATCTCGAGATTCGTAACAAGGCTGGGAAACAGAATGTGGTAGCTAATCACTTATCCCGCCTTCCCTCTGATATTATCAACCCTTCCGAACCCATTACTAAACATTTTCCCGATGTGCACCTCCTGACTATCTGTACAGGACTTCCATGGTTTGCTGATCTAGTAAACTACTTGGCATCACATCAGATACTGTCTGATTGGCCAAAAGCCAAGAAGAACAAATTACTTTCTGATGCCAAGTACTACTTTTGGGAAGACACGTATCTCTTCTGCATCGATGCTGATCAAATCATCCAACGATGTGCTCCAGAAGCAGAAATTCAGGACATTTCATCCTTTTGCCACGACCAGGCATGCGGTGGACACTTCTCTGGTCATAAAACCGTAGCGAAAGTCCTCTAGTGTGACTTTTATTAGCCCACAATTTTCAAAGATGCATACAACCACTGTAAGGCATGCACTCGTTGCCAGACCTTAGGCAACATGAGCCACTGTGATATGATGCCCTTACAGCTGATTCTCGTATGTGAAATCTTCGATGTCTGGGGGATTGATTTTATGGGACCCTTTCTTGTTTCAGATGGCTTCGAATACATTCTTCTCACTGTTGACTACGTGTCCAAATGGATCGAAGCCATTCTAACCCGAACCAATGATCATAAGGTGGTTATCAAATTTATTCATCAGAACATCTTCTCTCGGTTCAAGATCCACATGCCATAATCTCTGATGGAGGGACCCATTTCACGAATGCTCAGTTCAGATCACTGATGACCAAATATGGGGTGTCGCACTGAATCTCTACTCCTTATCACCCCCAAACCAACGGTCTAGCTGAGCTATCGAATCGGGAGATCAAGAAAATCCTCCAGGTCACCGTTCGACCTGACAGGAAAGACTGGTCATCCTGACTTTCGGAAGCTTTGTGGACTTATAGAACTGCCCACAAAACCCAATTAGGCATGTCTCTCTTCAGATTAGTGTATGGGATGGCATGTCACCTCCCCGTCGAACTGGAGTACAAAGTCTATTAGGCAGTACGGAACTGCAATCTTGATCTTTCTAAGGTAGGAACCCACAGAAAGCTTTAAATGAGTGAGATCGATGAATTACGCCACGATGCGTATGAGAACTCGTGAATTTACAAAGAGCGGGTTAAGGCCTTTCACGAAAAGCACATATACAGAAAGATCTTCCCTAGTCAGAAAGTCCTACTCTTTGATGCCAAACTCAAATTGTTCCCAGGAAAACTCAGATCAAAGTGGATTGGACCATACCTTGTCCGACAAATCTTTGGAAATGGAGCTGTCGAAATCAGTCAACTCAGCCACAATTCAAAACCTTTTGTCGTGAACGATCAGTGACTCAAACCATTCATTAAGGTCAGTGACTCAAACCGTTCATTAAACTCACCAATACAAATTTGGCTGAGATATCTTTTACCCTCCATTCTCCCTGAGCTCATTGCACCTGGCTGATGGTGTTAAACTCAGCACTTAACGGGTGGCAGCCCGTCATTTTGAAAAACCCAAAACCCTTCTTGACACATTCTATGCTAAACTCATATTGCCCTTTAGGGTTTATCCACTAGAACAGCCGACTCCACCTCTGGTACCTGTACCCGAGCTTCAAATCGTCTGCAACAATCATCCCGACCCATTCACCCACCCATCACCTATTCTAATGAATGATCTAAGCTGAACTCGAACCCACCTAATTTACAATGAGGACATTGCAAATCATAGGCATGGGGGGGTATTAAAGCGTAAAACGCTGTGAAACTCACTTCACAAGAAACGGTTTCATCAAAAAATCACATATTCCAAAAATACCAAAAAATAAAAATAAAAATAAAAAATTTTCTTGAAAAAGAAAAAAAAAATGAGACGAGAGGAAATTTTAAAGGCATATCAGATTGTGAGGAGAAAAAGGGAGGAGATAAAAAGGTCAAAAAGGTGCACAATTTGAAAAGAAAAGAAAAAGAGGTAGTCATTAGTAAAATATTAAGGAATTGACTTAGTTCTAGACCATATCGAAAGAAAGAAAATGAAAGGTAAAAGGTGCTAATAAAACAAAAAAAAAGATTAGTAGGAACGCTGATTTTAGGCCTCTTGGGCTAGAATCCTAGGCTTAAAAATTCAAGTACCCACTAAGATATGGATAATCCTCAAGAGGTTGGGGAAAATGTGAAGCTTAAGTATTAGGTCTAAGGCTTAGGGATTATTCACCCTCGTTAACTGACCTCTGGTTTGTAGGACTCGGTAACCTAACCACCCCAATCAACACACAGTCCGGTTCAGTGCGCCTATGTATCAAACTCACGCAAATGCATTTAACTTGTTCTAAAAATGTCACCTAGATTAGGAGCGGCTGATCAACACAAGTTGATTTGGACGAGTTCCCGATGCGAAGAGGCGGGAAATTCCCCTCGAAGATGCGTAACAACATATCGTCTCCTCGATGCTTGTCTCTTAGGATATCTACATATCCTGCTGGGGGCATGTAAGCACCCTATGCTGGTTCAAATGCCATGGGCGGCATTATCCCGAAATGTTGATTGCCAAGGTCTGGATTTAGCTACAGAATGCCATGGGTGGGATTATCTTGAAATCATGAAAGCCATGGTTCTAGGGGTTGCCATGGGTGGTGCTATCTCGAAGCATCTATTGCCAGGGACACTGCGATGATTGATGGTGGGGACTAGGAATTTGATACAAACTGTGTTGTAAAGCCAATCAGAAGCTAGAAACAAAGAGAAAAGATAGAGAAAACTCTCCAAAAGTAAAGAAAAATTCCTCTGTCACCCTCTAACAAAAACACACTGCAAACTGAACTGAGGCTAAAACATGTTACAAGCACAGGTGCTTTAATTGTGGAGTTCAACGAACCTTAGGTTAGTTCCTGTGGCCTTAAAAACCTTCGTGGCAGACTGAGGCTAGAGCTAGTCAGGTCCGGATCTTGGTTGGTACTTGAGTACCTCTAGGCCTACTATTAGAATTCTAACCTAATCTACAAAAGGAAGCACATAGCAAAGTTTTCAAGCATCAAAAGATTTTATGGTCTACAATCAAAGATTAATACCATGAAATTTTGCTAAGGGACTAGCAAAAGCTAGGCATGGGGGTATGATGAGCCATAACTAGCTTATTTTGACCCAATTAAGTCAATAAATGCTCCTACATAACCGTCAGAGAGTCACAAGTCATTGCATATTCATTATGAAAGAAAAATAAGAAACTAGGGTTAAAACTACAATTTTACCAGCTCATCTTGAATGCAGTACAACCAAGAGTTTTCTCAGGAGTTGAATGAAGGTAATTAGTCTTAATAAGATAACAAGTGGGATATGACAGACAGAAAAGGTTTGCACGTGTTCTGAGAATTAAATGAGTTTTAAAATCCAAAAAATAGATCCTCTTAATTAACTAAAGTTCTGATCAGGATAAAATTTACCTAAACTCTCTAAAATTTCTAGAAAAATATTCTACAGGGTTTAGAACTTTCAATTTGACCATCAGAACCCATTTTGACCCAAAATAGAACCACAGACAAACATTTGCCCTAATTTGAGTTTTTGCATAAATTACCTAGTCAAACATGGTCAAAATGAAAATCCAACTTCACCATTGGATTCCTTGGGTCCAAATTAGGTTTGTATCAAAATTTGGACCCAAGATGAATTTGTCTTGACCTAGTTTCCAAATTGGTCCTGTCTAATTTCACTTCTTCCCCTAACTTTCAAAATCCTTTCAAACAGACCTGTAACTTTGTCGTCGTTCTCACAAAAAGGTCCCTACCTCCATTAATCCTATTCCTACTTGCTCCAACGACCTTAAAATGGAAAGAACTTCCTGATTTCTTGACGAATCCCTTTCAAAATTGAAAGGGAAGTTCGTCAAGAAATTTCCTTCCTTTTGACCAATCCCAAGCCCGAAAACCTACCCAATCTCTCATGTGAATGCATGAGAGCTTTGGGTATCAAGGAACTCCCAAGTCTGACGAGGCTTTCCAAGCTTGGAAAGCTTGTTTCCCAAGCTCAAACCACCTCTAGATCATTATATAAGAGAGCTTAGATCCTCCTGAACTTCCCTAAGCTTGAATTCAGCCAGAGAATCCCTCAAATTCTTCTCCCCTCCTCCAGTCGATTTGCTCTTCAAGCTCTGGTGATTCTCCTTGTCTTCCCTCATCGTCTGACCACCATATCTATGGCTGATCCTTCATCCCTATCTTCTTCCACGTCACGCAGCACCCGCCAACGCTCCTGCCCCCCTTCATCCTCGTCGATCACCTCCCTTTGAGCATCTTTGTCTCCGATGTCGGCCACACCTCAACCGATGCCAACTCCACTCCCCTTTGTCTGCCTCCTCTCCTAAATAACTCCTTGACTTCCCCTCTTCATTTTCAAACACTCACCACCTCGTTTCGACCACCAACTTGCCCCATCGCCCTCCATCTTCCACCTTGCCGGCAGACCTCCAGCAAGCCCTAACTGCTTCCACACTCGCCCAACCATGTCGCTTCCATGCTCCTCACCATCTCCTCGACTCACCAACCAAAATCCCTCAAGTAATTGAGAGGATTGGCCTCTCTATCACCCCCCTGAGTCACACACACTCACACACAATCCGCGAGGTCAACTAACCTCCACAACCACTCGCACGCGACGCCACCACCTTATTTGCATTCCCTAATGTCCTGTAATACTCCCTAAACATTCTGACAGGGCCGAAATGTCATAGTCCTGATTTTAGGTACAGTCCCTCTCTGCCATTGACGCATAGCTCTGAAGCAAGCTTCAGAGCTTGTTCTTCACCTGCAGCTCCAGGACTCAACTCCAGTGGTTGTGGAATCGACTCAACTTCATTCCTGACCAGGCAATTGGAGCGTTGACTGCTTCCCTTGCACGAATTGAACGGAGATACCCTGCTGTTGGCTATGCGAAGAAAAGGGACGTGTTTAGTCCCACATCGGAGACTCACGAGCGGTTGTTGTCACATAAATTGAAAATGTGTTAGAGGCTATTCGCCTCATAACACGGGGTGAGGTCCCTCTCACCCATGCACACCTGCACCTCGTCTGCGACTCTATCCCTCGCGGATCTGGCTGACCCGTTTACCCGCCTAGACTGACCTGCACTCCTCACTCACTACTGCACACTAGTGAGCCTGGACCCAGGTGTGTACGATCTGATAACCCGACTATCCTTACAGAGGCCCTGGGAGGGCAGAGCCTAAGGGAGAAAGAGAAGGAGAGCTTGTGCATGGGGTAGGGGGAGGGTTTTTCTATCAGGAGAGTCTGGCTGACTAAGCCAATTCAAGGAGCCCTTCCCCTATGTGCAAAAGGAAGAAGAAGGAGAAGGATTAAGAAGCCAAAGCAGAAAAGAGAAGAAGAAGAGGAACTGCACAAGAGAAGCAGAAGAAAAGAAGAAAAATAGAAGTTTAACTCGTCTAATTTCATAATCAAACTATGGTTTGGTTTGATTGCATACATATACATTGAGTTCCTTAGTTGATATTATAGGAGTATTTGGTGATCTAAATCACCATTTTACTCCCATCTTTTTGCACCTTCATCTTGTTATTATTGCAAATTCTTTTACTTTAAATTGTGATCTTAAGCTTTAAATTCCCATATTGCTCCCCGTGTTCAACCTCAGAGCTTTTTCGAGTAATAAAACCTATTTGTTTTCAAAGTGATTTCGACTATATTACAACGCTTTATTTTAAAACTCGATTTTGCCACGTTAACAAATATTAATTTCATTGATAGACCAAATTGGACAATTAACACATGAATATAGCTGACAATGAAGATTTAGACTTGAATTACAAGCAATTCTAATTGAATTTCAACTAATTTAGAGTAAATGAATGCTTGTTCACAAAAATTCTAATTTAATGCACAGGTCGGCTCTTTACAATCTTCAAAATTCCAACAAAAAGCTCTCAAGTTCAATTGCTAGGCTGCTGACAATGCAGCTTAAAATAGTAGCTCAGGTGTTGCAGAAGGTTCTCAGACGACATCATAACATATTAGATGACTTACTGCAGTTGCTGCTATTATGCTTCTATCCAATGGCAGCAGTTCCTACCTAATATCAGCAACTACGAGCTGCTAGTCTAATTAGATCACATAGATTTGATCTAATGCTCATGTTTACCTCAATGTTGGACTGATACATTAAGATCAGTCCTTTCGATTTGTTGCATTTATATCTGATTAAATCCCTTGCTCATAAATCATTTAAAACTCTGAAAATCTGAGAATTGGCATAAAGAAACTCATTCAAAAATCAAATTAGACCTCTAATCAAATCTGGAATTCCATTTCATTCAAAATCAAAACCATGATGCCCTATTGTAGAGTTTGAATTTTCAGTCTTGAGTCATTAGGGTGATGTCATTAGCTATAGTTCCTATTCACCATTGGCTGGTGCATAGGGATAGTGGATGATTCATTTAACCCATTAAAGCATTGTTCACGCCACAAATCAAACTTATTGATTTTCCTTGGCTCGAACTACTAAAGTGCCAAAAATCAAAGATCATAACTCAAATAGGGCAAGAACACATTCAGTAATAAGAATCAAGTTAAAACAGCTCATGCCCATCACATTCCAACCACCGAAACTCATAAAAAAAATCCAATTCACTCGATAAAAATCATTTCTCACCAAATTAACTCCAAAATCGTGAGATTGGGTGTCAAAACCAAATAGGAAAGAATCGAGTAAATCGACTCAATTAAAACCAGATAGGAGGTCTTTGTGGATTTATGGAAGGAGTGGGAGACCCCCCAAATGGGTTTTAGGTGCTAATTTCATATCTAAGAACCAAGATTCCTAGATCTAAATTAGGCCCTGATGAAGGAGTGATCAATGAATAAAATGCAAGGGTAAGCTGTATGAGTTGAAATGGAGGTGGAAAAACACCTCTCTGATCTAAATTGATCAGAGAGGGCAAAGTGGATCTAAGCTAATCTATTCCTACCCTACACTAAAGCATCATCAATCAACTACTAAATCCATGAACTAATGCACTAATTCTACTCTACTGAATCTAAATTACACTAACAACTACTCTAAACTACTCTAAAAAGTAGGGACATCCTAATCTAAAGGAGGAATGGGATGCCTAGGCTGCAGCTGGTCACTGCAGTGATGAAGGGGGATGAGGAGGTCTCCAGCAAAGAATGGGGTCCCTGGATCCATAGTGGGTTGCTGTGGAGATGAAAGTTGGAGGGAAGAATCGCCTCTATCACTAGTGGTTCTAATGAATGAAGGAGAAGAACTAGAGAGTGGATGAAATGATTGGCTCATGGGAGAGGGAGTCGATGATCATATTTTTGACACCATTGTTGGGGAGCTGGGAAGGGACTTAAGTAGCCAGATCATTTGATTAGAGCAACACAGTGATGCGATTAGGCACTTAGGGCATGGGTAGTGGAGATGAAAAGAGGGGCATGTGCAAAGTTTCAAATCAAATCATGGCCATTGGATGAGATCTGGGGTAAAGGGTGATCACACGCATCGTAGCACGTGAAGCTTCGATTGGAGCTGGGCCTTCAAATCAAGAGATCACAAGATGAATGGTTGCAACTGGCCATGTTCTTCATAGCTACAGTGGAAGTGTGGCCGCAGCTCTAATGGTTCTTTTGCACGGAAGCCCTTTGAGGGTGAAGGGGTAAAATATTTGTGTCAAGGCCCATAAGTGGTGAAGAAGGATAACAAAGCGATCCCTAAGTATTACAAAATGACCCCTGGCAGCTTACAAATGAGTCCCTAGAGGTTTTAAACGTTAAGAAAATGTTAATGCCCTAGGGACCTAAATGTAAAACTCTAAATACAGGGTCCTATTGATGTCCAAATGCAACCAAGCTTTTATTGAAGCTTAATTAAACATTTAGGAAGGTGACTTCACTTTTGATTTGAAGTTTCGAACTCAATTATGTGTTCAATATACAATTGGATCATCATTTTACACTAATGAATAGAATCTCATTTTATGACCTAATTTCACGTTTTTAACACAGATTTGATGTTTTAGGTCTTTTTCACTATTTCCCACACTTAACCCTGTTCATGTGTTAATTTAGTAGTGTTTAACCTAGTTTCTAGCTTAACTTGGTCATTTTAGCTATAATAAGCCACACCTCATCAGTTGTAAAACAATGCAACCTTGACCATGATCAAGCCAAAGAGCATAGAAAGTTCCAACTGAGTGAGCTTGATGAAATATGCAATGAAGCCTATGAGATTGCAAGAATTTAGAAAGCCAAAACCAATACCATGACAAGCACATCTATAGGAAACATTTTGAGCCCAATTAGAAGGTCTAGTTGTGTGATGCTCGAATGAGGCTTTTTCCAGGAAAGCCCCACTCTTGCTAGAATGGTCCTTATATTATCAAGAGGCCATTTGAAAATGGGGCAATTGAAATATCTGATCCAAAAATAGGGCAAACATTTACTGTAAATGGGCAAAGGAACAAACCATTCATTGAAACTATTGCAACTGAGCCTATTTTGGATAAAGTTGCCCTTATTGAACCATAGTTTGGGTTTTTGCTAAGCTGGAGGTGTTAAGCTCAACACTCATTGGGGGGCACCTCAACAACAACCCATATAAATGGTTGTTTTAATTGTTTTCTCTAGGTACTAGTTGCACTTACACAACAACTCAAAATTATTCCAGGTGATCTATACTCTTTTCTTCTGTTTATTTCATTGATGACGACATGCATGAAAATAGGCATGGGGGGTGAGTATTATATATGCTAAGTATAATTTTGCAAGTATCTAGATTTCCTTTTTTTTCTTAAAAAAGGGAAAAAAAAGAATATTTTTTTTGAAAGTTGAGCTTAAGTTCAATTGAGAATTTGGCCTTAGTAAGTACACATTGATAATTTGAATCTTAAATTCTTCAGGCTGTAGCCAGCTTAATCAACTAAGGCATTCCTTTAAATACGGGCTTGTTCCTGAGATCTAGAAGTGACCTACTAGTCGAGGTTAAGGACACAAGGAAAGAAGTATGTGGATCGTTTTTCCACCCGTTGGTTTGGTAGTCCCTAAGGAATCTCAGCATCACTTGTAGTTCCACTTGATTTAGCTTCGAAGCAATGACTTGGAAAGGTTGGTTCTCCTAAGAGACTTAAATCTATCCTTGTTTTATCCAAATGTCTTGCTTGGGGGCCGTTCATGAAACAGTTTAGGGAGCATGCCACTTGCCTAGAATAAAAAAATGAGTGTTGGTAATGGAGATAAAAAAAAGAGTAAAAGTGAGGAATAATGTAGTTAGGGAAGAGTGATGTATCATAGTAGGTGCACCTAGAGAGATATACATTGGATTCGTCCTTGTGTTGAAGCTGGGAAAAGTTAAAAAAAAGAAATAAAAAGGAAAAAAGTGTGAGGTGTGGGAAACGTACCTTAGAAGGTACGCTTGAGGAATATACACCAATAATCAAGTACAAAAGAAAAAGAAAAAGAAAAAAAAAAGAAAGGATAAAATTAATGAAGTCATGCAAATTGTTTCTAATGCCTAGTGTTCACCTTAGGGCTGAGTGAGAAAATGTATAGGAAAAGGCAACGAGAAAGCTACCAAGCTAGAGTAAGGCAAAGCCGAAGTTTAGATTGGGAAAAATCAGGATAGTCTAAGATTCTGGGATAATCAAGATTTCCTTCTCATTGACTAGTTGTCTAAGTCACTTCCACAAACACAGAGGCATTAGATCATTAGTATCTAACAAACCTTTAGGCAGATAATAGAACCATAGAACCAATTCTTGAGGTCCGCGACTAAGGTTGGTCAAAACCTAAAAGAGATTGGGAGGCTCATATTTAGGGTGACACCTTAGAGTTATTGAGTCTTAGAGTTGAATTTGTCAAATTGTATTTTTCTCTTGCTTTAGAATCAATACATACCTTTAAGCTCAACTTGTCGACGTTGTGGGTGTGTCAACTGGAAACCCTCAAGAGACAAACTCTTCCACTCGAGAAACCTAGGGTTTCAAAGTCTTGCTGCATGGTGTAAATGCAATCGTGATGCTTACGAAAGTGAGTTACGACTTTTACATCTTCATTTGCTAGGGACTAGCGAAACTTAGGCATGGGGGTATGATTGCACAGCAATCATAAGTCCCAAAATGCCTAAATTAGGGTAGGAACCTAGTTAACATTGTATGTATATTGCATTCATATCATGTATTTCATGCATTTGCATTTATTTAAGTTATGCATAAAATATCTGGGTATGATTGCACAGCAATCATAAGTCCCAAAATGCCTAAATTAGGGTAGGAACCTAGTTAACATTGTATGTATATTGCATTCATATCATGTATTTCATGCATTTACATTTATTTAAGTTATGCATAAAATATCTTGTGGGCATAATTATAATATAATGTTGTATATTTTGCAATGCAGGTCCACAGGCAAATAAAAGAAGAGATGAGAGACTAGAGCCAAGCCCAAATCCAAATCCTTAACCCAAGACAAATCCAACCTACATATCCCTATCCTTAACCCAATTCCCATAACCCTAGGCATAGCCACCCCCTATTCCATCTCAATTGGCCAATCCCCTAACCCAATTTTCCCATTTCCGCCTCCAATTGATCCTTTGGATTTTAGTTGGTTAGTTAATTAAACTCGATTGGACTTAACCATTTCATTTAGGCTCACTCATCCCAATTAGGTCCACCTAATTACAATTTGGTTCACCCTTATCCTAAACCCCCACCTACCCTAAGGTTGTTCCCTCACTAACCTACTCCTATGGTGAACCTAAGGTCTACCATACCATGCCTTAATAACCCAATTAAGTACCAATTTAATTGGATCCACAAATTGTGGATCTAACTCGCCATTAGCCCCCTCCCAATGTACAACCTTTCCCATTCCATTCAACGCACAAACACTCCCCCCCCCCCCCCCCCATCTCCCACCTCACGACCTCTCTCTTCTCACTTCTTTTTCCCACCGATGCCCCTCCCACCACTCTTTCTCAACCCAACGCACAGCACCCTCCCATTCCCAAGCCACTCCATTACAACAAATTCCATCAACCAAATCCCACCATCTACCAAATTTCAACATCATAGGCTCTCCTCCAACGTGAAATCTTTCATAGGCATGCAGATTTTCAAGGTGGACAGCTCCCGTGCAATTCTCCACCTTCTTCCATGACCGTTGCTACCGAATCACCCCCTAGAGTGGATATTTCTTCTCTTCTAATCATTTCTTTTCTCCTCCCATCTCTTTCTCTTGAGTTTTAATGCTTTATTAGATAGATGTTTTTGTTAGAACTTGTCAGTCATGTTCATGTGTTTCTTTTCTTTTGATTATGTTGTGGTTTGTTATGGGCATTTAAAATGAAGTTTGATAACATTATTTGCATGACAATGATTTTAGTGATTTGTTGATGTGAATGATTTCTCTTTATTCCTTCTATAGTACATGCCAACCATCTCATTAAATCATCCTTCCACCACTTAATTCATGGTCTTAACACCCCCTAACCACCTATTTGGCCAACCCGAACCACCCCTTAGCATGTTCACTTTCATTTTAGATAGCACGATTATAATGATGTTGCTTCCCTATTTTGGGGGGGGGGGGGGGTTGAGGGAGGGATTTAAGAAAGAGTTTTGTTTGATTAAGGGAGGGAAAGGAAATGGTGTAGCACCTGGGGGTGGGGGAGAATTTTTTTTGGGAGTGGATGGCGTGGAACAAAGAGAAACTACGTTTGTTATCGTGTTTGGTGATGGTTTTATTTTAATGTTTGTATTTAATTTTTTTTAAATGACATTTAATTAAAAAGATGTCAATATAAGTGAAGCATATGTTACTTTTATTAGTTTGGTTATGTTAATTTATTAACATCATAAAAAATGATGACGTTAGATTTAATTAAACGTCACCTTTGGTTTTTTTTGTTGGAGTAACTCCTGCTATACTTTGTTCTTCATTTATTAAGAAGATAGGATTTTAAATTTGATCAAGATTTTTTGTGTAATGACAACATTAATTTTATAACATGAAATTACGTTATCAACTACATACGTCAAACAATACATTAAACAAAGCCAATAAAAAGCGTCCGTGATAGATACGGTTGCACTGATTCCAATCATCAAACACCTTTTGGCCTTCAGGAGTGGATTTTTCCTTATCTAAAATTGAGCATTTAGCAACTCAATGGTGGTCAACAAGATCCTCATGTGTTGTTACCAACGCTTTAAATTTTGACCATCAAACTTCTCGAGCACATCAAATAAGTCTACACATGATTTAAATGTCATTTCCATCATCACAAATATTTTAAATCTACGTGATAGTTTCTCTAAAATTGTTGAAATCAGCACATATATGAAATAAATAAATAACATCATACGCATTTCCAATTATTTTCCATATATTAAAAACATTAAATCAACAACTTAAACATTATATGGTAGGATCTAAAGTAAAATAAAGAACAAATGACATGTAATAGCATAAATAAACAAAATGAAGAACAAATAGATTTTACTTTGATTAAAGCACCTATGAAGGTCTTCCCTTAAAGAAGGTATTGCCCCTCACAGCCGATGCGCTAAGGTCCAACGAACTCCTTGGATAGGACAATCCACCTCCATGATTCAATACACTCTGAGGTTGGACATCCTCGAAAATCACATCAGGAGAACATTGCTAAGGTAACTTGCTCGATTAATTTGGTTGATCGACCAATTTGATTGGTTAATCAATCAATCACCTCTCATGGATCTCTCTCAAACAATTTACATAAGATTGACAAATTTGATTGGAGATTGATCTACCAATCTTATGTAAAACATAGGCACCTAGAGAACAAGAGATAAGAATGAGAGAGAGGGAGGGGCAATGGAGAGTTTCCCTACTTTGGTTGTGTGTCAAATGAGAGATTTCTCGTGGCCTTTATATAAAGACTACAACTCAATGTTTGTGAAAATTTGGTAATTGATCAGTCAAAGTAGTCCCATTAGCCCCCTCCCACATGAAAACTCATGCACAAACACTCCCCCCCATCTCCCACATCACGACCTCTATCTTCTCACTTCTTTTTCCCATTGATACCCCTCCCACCACTCTTTCTTAACCCAACGCACAACACCCTCCTATTCCCAAGCCGCTCCATTGCAACAAATTCCATCCATCAAATCACACCATCTACCAAATTCCAACACCCTAGGCTCTCCTCCTCCAACCTGAAATCTTTTATAGGCATGCAATTTTTCAAAGTGGATGGCTCCTGCGAAACTCTCCACCTTGGTCCATGACTACTGCTACCGAAGCACCCCCGAGTGTGGATATTTCTTCTCATCTTCTAAGCATTCCTTTTCTCCTCTCATATCTTTCTCTTGAGTTTTAATGCTTTATAAGACAGATGATTTTGTTAGAACTTGTTAGTCATGTTCATGTGTGTTTCTTTTCTTTTGATTATGTTGTGTTTTGTTATGGGCATTTAGAATGAAGTTTGATGGCATTATTTGCATGATTTTAGTGGTTTGTTGATGCTAGACGGGATTTGTATGCTAAAAATTTAAGTTTTGAAAATCCTATCATTGTAGTCGCGTAAAAATCCATCAAACAGATAATTTAATCGAAACTCTAGTAAGTCCCGGGTCGAACATGGGGATGTGTACATTTGATCAAAAATCGTGTTTATATTTGTTGTCACAAAGTAGATTAGCTGGTTGAATTAAATCTACACTAGCTATCTACTTAAAGAATAATTAATAGAAGACAGAGAGAGAATAATACAAATAAAGATAAAATAGGGAGAGAATGAACAAATATTTCATAGCCATAGATTCATGTTCATTACAACTACTCTTTACACTAGAAAGCAAGAAATATAATCTAGAAAGCGATAAAGAGAAGGAGAGAAGTTATCCTCCTTGACGCCTGCTTAGAGGATGAGCTACGTCGACGGAGTGCCTAGATGAGGGTTGTGACACGCTGGATGAGGGAGAACGAAGACAGAGGAAGGTGGACGAAGCAGGGCAACATCGCAGTGGGATCTACTTCCCAAACAGTAGTGAGAGGACAACCACTAGATGCTCCACAAATGAGGTGAGAAGGTGAAAAGATTATATTTTTAACTCTAATGGAGCATCCCAGGTTTGGGACAAGCTCGTTGAGCTATCGAGGGCATGAGAGAAGAGAGGAAGAGAAGGTGAAAATGTTGAGGGCGTAGGGCCTTTTATAGGTGAAGAAAAGGGGCAAATAAGTCATTTCAATCTTAAAACATTAATGTAAGGTCTTTAGTGACGGATATAACTATCACTAAAGCCCCCACGTTGCTAAACGCACGTGCACTCCCACCCATTCATCTTCTGACACTAAGCACTTCGTCCACAATTGCGCATCCTCAGTTGTCTAATCAAGAGATCGGATGGCTTAAATCCATGCACACCACTTCCTCTTCATGCCTTAAGAGGTGACGCAACTGCTTCATCGCCCTTGGATGAGCGATCAATGGCTGAAACTCATGTGATCAGGTATGAGATCGAGAGTCCAATCACGCATCCATCTGATCGGTGTTTATCACTCTAAGTCGGGGTTTTAAAAATGACACGTTGCGGTATAGCTGATAAAGCGCGAAAACAAATAGAATTTATACTTGAATGGAAATCCGAGGTCGAACACAGGGAGCAAGTAGTAAATCAATCTCAAAATCACAATTCTAGGTGAAATACAAGCAATTAAGATCAGAAGAATAATCCAGAATGATATATAAAGTGAATCAAGTATCAATATGTAAAAAGATTAAGGTAAAATGGTAATTTGAATCACCAAATTACCCTTTGAGTTTAAGGTTCACAATTTATTTAAACATATGAACAGTGAACCGAATCAACTAAGCCATAGCAATCAAGTATAACAACAATGTTTAGAACCAGCAGAGGCACAGAGGCGAAGGCCTCTTCTTTCCTTCAAGCCTCAAGGGAGAGGCACACAGTATAGCAGCAACAGAGGCACGAAGGTCCTCTCAGAGACTAAGTATAGAGAGCAGAAGGTGTGAAGGGCAAAGACCCCCTTCTCTCTCTCACTTTCTTTTTTTCTCTCAGAACAAGCAGACCCAACCAAACCCAGGTAGCCGGGTAATCGAGCGTGAACAGGACCAAACCCGCCAGCGTGGAGGCGAGTGAAGAGTGCACAGTAGTAAGTGAAGGACCCGACCCCTGTGTTCATGGGAGAACAGTAGGGATCAGGAGTTCCACTTATCCCACTCAGGTGGTTGCAGATTCCACGATGTGGGACTAAAAGTCCCACAATCTTTGCATGCGAGCAGCAAATGGAGAAGGGTCCAATTGAGGCAGCAAGTTCGAATGCAGGCATTGATTGGGCACCTGGAGATGCACCTAAAAGTAAACCGTGTTGCTTGAGGGTGTTGCCTGGAGGTATAGTGGCCGGAGGATTGCGGATGAGGTAGTTGGAGTTGATGGGTAGCAAAGGTCCGGCGAAGCACCTGAAAAGAGCAGCACAGTCATTCGACCTCGTCAAACCAGCACAAAAGGTTCGCTGAAGCACGGTGAACATGGCAATGGTGGTTTCGTGATGTGGAGATGTGTGTGTGTGTAGGGCGAGGCCGGGGCGAAGTTGCGAAGGTGGTGGTGTTTGGGGAGATGGTAGAGTGGCTAATCAGTGGAATTAGGTTAGGGATTTAATTGGTAGACTTGCGGCGAAGCTGATGGGGGTGGTAGCAGCGAGGTTCGTGCAGTGGAGCAGCGGGAAGGCATCGCTGGAGCTTCGCTAGAGCGGGGAGAGACAGAGGGCATAAGGGTGGTACTGTGGTTGATTTGGAGTGTAGGTGGAGGGGAAATGATGTAGAGGAGAGGAAGAAGTAGAGGGGATTTGAGGAGAGGTAGAGGGACGGAGAGCACCGGTCGTGGCTTGACCAGAGTCGGAGAAGGAGAAGAGGATGGTGAGGCGGCAACGAGGATGGAGACTGGGAAGTCGGTCACACTTTGGTTGGTGGTGACCGCGAGGAAGAGGGGAAGCTAGTCGACCATCCAATTTGATGGTTGGACAGCTGGAAGAGGAGAATGGAGGGGAGTCTTCGGAGCTAAGTTTGAAGGTGGCCAAAGATCGAGAAGATGAGGTTTTCTCATACCAAAACTCACTAAGGAGGTAAGGCAGGAGTTCCAGAGCTTAAATAGAGCTCCAAAGAGGGCTCTAGATCAGAAAAGAGCTCTAATTTGCTCTTTAGGAAATCAAGAAGCACCTATTGATTCCGTGCGTTCGCACACACGAATCAAAGGGTTTTAGGAGTTAGGATCCATCCCAATAGGTTTGTCCAAGTGTGAACATCAATCCCACCAAATTTGGTGGGATTTGATTCCCATTTGCATGGGATTTGAGTCAGTCAAAGCCTACCTAGAGGTCAGTTGACCTCCAATGGTGGCAAGGACTGATTTTCAAAGAAGTTGGGGGCTTTTTACAAGGATTTCGAAAGCTGAGGGGTTATTGACAGAATACGATTCAGACTTGGACCAAAATGCAAACTAGGTCAAAATAATCTTAGATTGGGCTCAAATTTTGGTAAAAACCTATCCAAAGAATTTAATAGTTAAGTCAGATTTAGGTTTTGACCAAGTTTGACTGGGTAAGTTACTTAGAAGCCCAAATTAGGGTAACTTTCTATCTCTGATTCAATTTTAGGTCGAAATGGGTTCCAATGGTCAAATTAAAGATACCAAACCTTATAGAATATTTTTCTATGATTTATAGAAGGTTTAGGTGAATTTTATCCTAACCAGAACCTTAGTGAATTAAATGGGTCTGTTTTTAGGATTTCAGATGTCATTTAATTCTCATAAAGCATGAAAACCCGTTACTATCTACATGGACCCACTTATTAGACATTAATGACCATATGACCTTTAATGAACCCCTTAAATATCCCATGGTTATTCTGTATTTGTGAAATGCAGTTAAAATTGCAGAAATAACCCTGATTTCTTATCTTCTTCTCAAAATAGAACATTATGCATATATGACTCTTTGATGGTTATGTAGGAGCTTTTATCAACTTTATCTGATCAAATTGAGCTAGTTATGGCTCATGATGGTGTTCCCATCATACCCCCATGCCTAGCTTTTGCTAGTTCCTTAGCAAAATTTTATGGACCAAACCAGATATCTAGGTCGGATGTAACCATCAGGATGCCCTACGAAGCCGCATCTCTAGGAATCAGATCTTAATACCAACAATAGGCCTAGAGGTACTCAAGTACCAGCCCAGATGCAAACCTGCTGTGAAGGTTTCTAAGGCCTGCAAGAACTATCCTGAGATTTGTTGGACCCAGCGATTAAAGCACCCGTGCTTGTAACATGGTTAGCCCAGGTTCAGTTTGCCAGTGCATTTTTGGAAGAGAGAGATAGAAGAATTTTATTTGTGGAGAGATTTCTCTCTCTCTATCTTTTCATTATCTTTTTCCTTAGATCCATCCTTGGATTGGCCCTAAAAATGTTCTGTTTCAGATTCCTTGTCCCCACCATCAATCCTCGCAGGGTCCATGGCAATTGATGCCTCAAGATAGCACCGCCCATGGCAATTGATTATGTTTTGAAATGGATCGAGGCTATTCCCGCATGCCGTGCTGACCATGTTATATCCACTCGATTTGTCAAAGACCATATCTTTGCGTGCTTTGGGATCCCTGGAGCCATTATCTCGGATGGAGGAAGCCACTTTACCCATTCTTCTTTTCGGGCACTTCTGAGGAAATACGGAGTCCACCATCGTATCGCATCCCCGTATCATCCTCAGACGAACGACCAGGCAGAGGTATCGAACCGGCAAATCAAGCAAATTCTCCAGAAAATGGTTCGGCCTGACCATAATGATTGGTACGACAAGCTGATTGTCGCACTTTGGGCGTATCGGACCACCTTCAAGGCTCCCCTTGGTATGTCTCCTTATAGAGTCATTTACAGGAAGCCTTGTCATTTTCCCGTGGAGTTGGTGCACCGCGCTTATTGGGCGGTTCGCCAATGTAACCTCGACCCAGACCTCTGTGGTCGAGAAAGGAAACTCCAACTCCAGGAGCTAGAAGAGCTCCGTAGTGAAGCCTATGATTCTGCTTTAACCTTCAAACAATGCACTAAGGCTTTTCACGACAGCCGTATTCGGCGGAAAGAATTTGAGCCATCTTAGCAAGTTTGGCTCTATAATGCCCGGCTCAAATTCTTTCTTGGGAAACTGAAGTCCAAATGGACTGGTCCTTTTCTGGTCTCGAGACCATTTCCCAATGGGGCCGTTGAGATTGAAGATCCCAAATCTGGGCATAAATTTACGGTCAACGAGCAGCATTTGAAACCCTATCTGACTCATGAACCTACCCCCGTTGGAGAAACTGTTGCCCTGCTGGAGGGTAATTAATTTTTGTGCCTCATTCTGAGTCTAGCTGGGGACGTTAAATTCAGCGCTCGTTGGGAGGCACCCCAACAACACTCACTATCCACCATCACTTTTCACTTCACTGTCACACTCACTGCACTTTTCACTTCACCACCCACCATCCACCCACCCTACCACCCTGTTGTATACCCTGCACTTCAGCTCTCGTTACCCGATCTTTCATCCTTCCTCTACCCTTCCCTGCATGCATATGAGGACATAGCATTGTTTGGCATGGGGGGGTGGATAGGCATCCATAGGATCTGGGTATTTTAGGGTATCATGCAGTTTCTATATATATTAAAAAAAAAATGGTGTTTAGTAATGATCTGAAGGCTGAAACAAAAATACAATAAGTGTTTATGGATATTCAACCTCTGTTTTGAAGACTTTCCAGGCCACAGAAGCTTGATTCGCTCAAGCTCGGCTTAATTCACTTGAGCAATAACAAGTTAGATTGGAATCTCTCCTAACTAAGGGCGTATTCTTGTACCTGAGACACCAGTACAGGATCCGTTGGTTTGCTTCTACTCGAGAGCCTAAGTAATCTTGGTTCACACTACACATATTAAGAAAGACCAGATGAACATAAGATCCAACCCTAGTGTTCATTAGGGAAGGTGGAATCCTTACCTGTGCGCGCAGGTAGACTTTTTATCCCAGGCTTTAGTCTTGTGTTTAAGAAAGACTCTTTCGACCAAAAAGAAACTTTCCCACCAAAAAGAAAAGTGTGCTCCTCCAAATAATGTTGTAAGAGATATACTGACACGTGTTTCAAAAAAAAAAAAAAAGAGATGCAAATAAGTCAGTATATCTCACAAATATCTGTAAAGTCTTCTTCCTACAACAAAAAAAGTTCTTCGTGGCAAATACCCTGTTTACTTTGAGCCACAAATGTCAGAAAATGGGAGTTGAGTTTCAATCATCTTTTTAAGAGTCAATCCGAAGACACGAGCTGAAAATGGGACCAACCTTTACTTAAAAATTTGTGAAGCCCTAGGCTTGAGTCTTAATGTTCATCTGGTCAGTCTTGATCCTTCACTAAGCACAAGCCATAACCTCTTGAGCTCTCGAGTACGGCAAAAACTTCCTGGGTCCTGGAAATCATACTTAAGGTTTAAATATCAAGAGTCCTGGTTAGTTGAGAGATGATCTATGTCATGTGAGACTTAAAGTGCTGATAGTCTTCTCTACAATTGGTTCTCACAATATCCAAAAATAAACACACCTATGTCGCCTCAGAAGAAAATCTTCAGCTTAAGATCATTTTTAAATGCAATACAAAAAATGTTTTGCTAGGGACTAGCAAAAGATAGGCATGGGGGTATGATTGCACTGCAAAAATACACCTGCAATTGTGTCGTCTTATGCTATTTCCTAGCATTACCAGTGCATATTAGGTATCCTTAGTCACATTTATAAAAATACATGCATGCATGCATTTAATTGAGAGGGAAGGAGAGTGAATAAAATAGCCTCGCAATTTACATTTTTCCTCAAGTGCTGCTTTGCAAAATTCACCATCTATTTATTTTTTAATTTTATTTGACTTTGAATTCTTCCTGCAGCTGCAAGGAATGGCTTCTTCTTCTTCGCACCTTGTCCTACTCAGCCATGCTCTACACAGCCTCTCCCTGCCAAGCCATGCACAACCAGGGCATGGCTCTGCATGCTTTCTTCTTCTTTAAAAAGAGCACGGCTCCTCCTTTGTAGGAGAGTCGGGTCCACCAAAAACACACAGCAGCTTCTCTTCTTCTCCAGGCCGTCCCCTCCCCTCTCCCTCCATACGCAGGCCCTCCTCCTCTGAGGAGACACTCTGCAGGCAGGAGTACCTCACGGTGGTGCACAACCACCACCGTCCAGCTCATCAAAGAGCCGGTGGGCGTGGTGGTTCTCTCTCTGTTTCAACTTTCCAAGCCATTTCCACCATTGGAGCAGGAGCTTCGAGCTTTGAAGCTCAAGCTCCGCACAACAGTAGCAGCAGCAGCAAGGCGGCAGCAGCAAGGCCCTCCAATGCACGTCTGCAGGCTGCCCTCGCCTCCAACGCGCGCCTGCAGGCACCCTCACCTCCCGCTTCTTCACTCTACACTCGCCTTTCCGCCCGCAACCGGCCACCACATGCCCCTACAGCAGCCGGCCAAGCTTCATCGCGCACGCCAGCCAGCACCCGCAGGCCACTGCGTGCTTTATCGCGCTCCTTCGCCCGTGGCCCAGCCTTCTCCGCACGCTCTGTCACGAAGTCCCGCCCGCAAGCCAGCACTCGGCGCCACTCTTCCGCGTGCGCGCCGAGCCGTCCACGCCCTCCGCACTCACAGCACCAGATGCAGGCGGTTGCGCAGGTCGCCCTGGCACTGTAGCCACTGTTCACGCGTTTCAACGGAACACTGTGGCTACAGTGGGGTGACCGATAAGTTTCTCACTTATCCGGTCACCCGACGCACTGCTACCACTGTTTGCCCTCACCCGCGTCCAGCCCCGCGCCCACTCTAGCACCCGCCCGCACGTCTGCGTGCACTCGCCTCTCCCAGCGCCTGCCTTCACTCGCTCCCTTCACCGCGTACGCCTGCGTCTGTTCGCTCCAGCCCCTTCGCACAGCGCGGTGCACTGCGGTTCCTCTCCCCGTGCCCACTCCCTCCAGCGTGCATCTCTTTGCGTGCCTGCGCGGCTGCACGCATGCGTGCGCTTTCAGACGTCGCCCTGCTGCTGCAGACGACTTAAAAAGCGCCTCTTCACACAGCAGGCTCTCTCTCTCTCTCTCTATCTCTCTCTCTCTCACAGCACTCTCTCCCTCTCCCTCTCTGCAGATACACATACACACACTCTCGCACACACACACTCTCACCTATACACTATTATATACTTATATATATATACATATATATATTTATATCTATATATATTTATATACATATATATATATATACATATATCTATACATATATTAGTACTTATATAACTATGTATTAGTCTATATACATACATACATACATACATACATATATATATATATATATATATATATATATATATACACATATATCTATATATATACCTATATAACTAAGTATAAGTAGAGATACATATATATATATATGCATATATATACATATATTTAGACATATATATATATATACAAATATACATACATATATGCATATATATCTATAACTATGTATACATACATACATGTATATATATATATATATATATATCTACATATATCTATATATACATATATTTACATACCTATACCTATATATATATATACATATATACATATATAAGTACACATATACCCATATAGTTATAACCATATATATACATATACATATAGATATATATATTTACATATATACATATATATTTTCATATCACACACCATACGTGGTATCGCGGGAATATCTGCACCAGCGTGGTTGCACACATCTTCCGCCATCCACCTTACACTCCACGTAGCACCTCATCTTGTTGGTTGCATCTTTCTAGACGACGACCGACTCAACACCGTGCTACACGTCATCTCCACCTCCACCCCCACCCCTTTATACATATATAATATATACATCTATATATACTATATTTACTTTATTTATGCTTCTCTTTCATGACAGTAAAAAGATAAAAAATATATATAAAAGAGAAAATATAAGTCTTGACTTTCAGGTACTCAGTCTTGCGAATAGCAAGATTAGTTTTGAAACCCTGATTTGGCTCAAAGCCAAGAACCTAATTTTGAGGGTGTGCCTCAAGGACAAGAATTATCAAAAAAAAATCCAAATAGGAAAACACCAAAAACATAATAAACGAACGGAAGAGATTCGTTGTAAGAAAGGCGTAGAAACTTGACTTCTAACCCCACTTCCCTGAGTTCGACCCTAGGCCTAAAAGTGACCAAGATAAAATCAAGTAGGTCAGGTTAAAAATTTTATAAAGAGATGGTTAGGCTCGATTTAGGTTAACTACTATACACATTTCAACAATAAAATCACCACATTAACACAACCTATCCAGGTCCGACCAGAGCCACTAAGCTTGGAGCAAGGAGCTTCCCCTCTTCACCAACAATTCAGGAAGATTTGTGTTTTATCTTCCTTGTTGCAATTATCTAGTAGTAGAAGCATTCATCTACTTGGGTTTTTTGTAAAATACTCTCTTTTAATCAAAGTTGCCTTCTTTAATCTTGTTGTTGCGTAGTCTTGTAGAATTCTTGTTTAACCATTTTCATTCCATCTCCCTAATTACTCTAGGCCTCCACGTGCCTAGAGTGAGCTGAGGGAGTGGTTCTACTTGTCACTATAATAGTAGTGTAGTGGATTAGTATAGAGAATTTTCTTGCTATCAACAAACCTGCCTCTTTCTCGTTATTTCAAAACAAAAAAAATCATATATATAAAACACCAAAAAGAAAGTTGAGTTCCATCTTTAAGCAAGGGATTTTAATTTTGCAAACATTTGGCCTCCTTGGACAACCCTAGATACTCCCCTATCTAGGAATATAAATTTAAAAGCGAATCCATTTTTGTGCGCTGCAACGACTTAAAACCCTAAATTAACAAACCGCGCAAAAACGCGATCACTTTTTGGCACCATTGCCGGGGAGGCATGGGTTTGCTTATTCTTTCTTCTCTTGCTTGAAGTGGATCTCATCCCCTTCTCTTTCTTCTCTCTTGTGTGTGTAGGAACTATAGTGAGAAAGTGGGAATTTAAAAGCGAAAGCTCAAAGTTCCTTGTCGTCCCACGAACATTCAGGTTGGTTCTTCTTACTTGTCACAGCTAACCTAAAAAAATACACTAAACTTGGCTTTCAGGATCCTAAACAACTTAATTAACTGGAGTGATGCATTTTAAAACTTATTGATTGCTTGTTTGCCCCATTAACACCACTTCATTTCAAGTACTGTTGTTCTATTTTTTAGGTCCAGATTTCTGTCCGGACTTGAAAAATCAATTCTTAACACCACAGGCCTCCTAAAATCATAAAATTTTGCATAGTGATTCCAAACCAAGTTACGAAAATCTGTTCCAAATTTTAGATCAATTGGATTTGTATTTAATTTTTAAAAATTCATGGACTGTAGAGGGGTCACACCCTCCAATCTTCCTATTTTTCTACTGTCTATGAATTTTTATAATTTTTATACTCATCCAATTTTTGTGAAATTTATATTTCTAGAATTCTTATGAAATTTTACACATCATAAAAAATTACCAAAATTTTATGATGTCAGTGGTAATACTAAAAAATCCAAAATACCCACAAATATCATTTCTGAACTTTGACACCAGTACAAATAAAAATTTAAAAAAATTATCAAACAAATTTTTAAAATCTTACAAAAATCTTTTCTAGAATCCTTGTTTGATTCTATTTAAAGTAGTGGTGTTGTTTGAATTGTTTGGACTACTACTTAATACAGAAAACCTAAAAATAAATCATTGGTAGTTAAATTTCTGTCCTAGGACCAATTGGATTAGGGTTTCTTTTTTCATTTTTAGAAACAAACAGCAAAAGGAAATATATCTTCACCCATACAACTTGATTTCCTCTTGTTTGTGGAATCTCAAACTTGTTTGAAAACTTAAAAAGAAAACCTTAATAAAAAAAAAAATACGCTAAGTTAAATCCAATCCTAAAAGACAGAAATACAATAATTGTGTAACAACTTGCTTTTCATTGGAACCACTTTCCAATTCCTGCACACACACTAAAAAAATTGAAATAACAGGGCAACAATCCAATTAACGCCCTCCACATTCCGTGTGCACTATAATATCCTAGCCCTAACTAAAATTTGTAGCAATTTGACCCCTAAGGTTTTATCAATTTAGGCTTGCTATATAAGACTTAAGTTTTCTCTAGTTAATAACAATTCTATCATCTATATTTGGTGTTCAGGCTGAGGGGCCATGTTAAACGACCAGGCGCGGGTTTGTACAAGCACCTGGGGATTTTCCTGGGAAACACTTGGGCCCAAACCTCCCCTTAATCAACTTGGCTAGATTTGTTGATAGAATGGGTATTCACTATTGATTACTTAATTCCTAGGGAGTCACAATTAAGTTAGGTCTAGAATTTGATTGCTTGTGTGCACACCTCTCTCATCCCCATCTCTTCTCCTCCCCTACCATTTCTGATCAACCGCAAGAGTATCAAAACCCGCAAATAGAAGAGTCCAAACTTAACTAAGACACACCCATAACTCCTTCCCTTGCTCCTGACACACACCCTGAACTGCCCGCTGCTGCTGATAACCCTATTTTGGAACTTAAGCCTCTTCCCGAGCATCTAAAGTACGTCTTTTTGGGTTCCAATCAGACGTTTCCAGTGATTATCAATTCCAAACTTACACCTAATCAAGAATCTCGTCTGATTTCTATTCTCTAGCAACATCGAAGAGCCATTGGATGGACTCTCGATGATTTGACTGGTATCTGCCCCTCTTACTGCACACACCATATCTATACTGAAAAGGGCACACGACCTTCCCATGAAATGCAGAGACGTCTAAATCCTAATCTGCAGGAAGTCACAAAAAGGAGATCATCAAGTGGTTAGATGCTAGGATCATCTACCCAATCTCCGATAGTCGATGGGTGAGTCCAATCTAGGTTGTGCCTAAGAAGGCAAAACTCACCGTGATCACGACAGAAATCGGAGAAATCATACCGACCCATGTGGCGAATTCGTGGAGAGTCTGCATTGATTACAGAAGACTCAATACCTCCACAAAGAAGGATCATTTTCCACTACCATTTATTGATCAGATCCTCAAGAAACTAGCAAGAAATAGATTCTTCTACTTTTTGGACGGGTACTCTAGTTATAACCAGGTGGCAATCCATCCTGATGACAAAGAGAAGACCACTTTCACCTGCCCCATTCGGACGTATGCATTCCGAAGGATGTTTTTCGGTCTCTGTAATGCACCCGCTACCTTTCAGCGATGCATGCTTGCCATATTCTCAGATATGGTAGGTGATTATATGGAAGTATTCATGGATGACTTCTCAGTGTTTGGCAAATCATTTACGATTGCCTCTTACACTTAGTTCAGATCCTCAGGCGGTGCATTGACGTGAATTTGGTTCTTTCTTGGGAAAAGAGCCATTTCATGGTACCTGAAGGAATTGTCCTGGGGCATCTCATCTTAGAAAAAGGAATCCAGGTTGATCGAGCCAGGGTAAATCTAATTTCCAAAATCCCTATGCCTAGCTCGATCAAGGACAACCGATCTTTCCTAGGGCACGTTGGTTTTTACCGATGATTCATTCTTGATTCCTCAAAGATCGTGTGCTCCCTGACTAATCTACTATCTAAGGATGTTCCTTTTGAAATCTCCAAGGAATGCACTCAAGCATTTGTAACCCTACGTGATCGAGTTACCCAAGCTCTGATCCTACAGTCTCCTGATTGGTCTCAACCTTTGAGATCATGTGTGATGCTTCTGATTTCACTATAGGAGCGGTATTTGTGCAAAAAATTGACGGGAAACCCGTGGTCATCTACTACGCTAGCAAGACACTTGACGAGGCTCAGCGTAACTACACAGTTATTGAGAAATAGCTGCTAGCTGTAGTATTTTCTCTGGAAAAGTTCAGATCGTATCTTAAGGGTTCTCGTGTTATCATTTACTCTGATCACACAGCTGTGAGGCATCTCCTTGCGAAGAAGGACGCAAAACCTTGACTAATCCGTTGGATCATGATATTGCAAGAATTTGACCTCAAGATTCATGACAAGGCGGAAAAATAGAACATGGTAGCTGATCACTTGTCCTGCCTTCCTTCTGACATCATCAACCCTTCTGGACCCATTACGGAGCATTTTCCTAATGAGCACCTCCTGACTATTAGTACAGGGCTTCCATGGTTTGCTGATCTAGTCAACTACCTGGCATCACATCAAATCCCGTCTGATTGGCTGAAGGCCAAGAAGGACAAATTGCTTTCTGATGCCAAGTACTACTTCTAGGAAGGCCCGTATCTTTTCCACAGCAGTGCTGATCAAATCATACGACGATGTGTCCCGGAAGTGAAAATTCAGGGCATCTTGTCCTTCTGCCATGACCAGGCATGCGGTGGACACTTCTCTAGTCATAAAACCACAGCTAAAGTCCTCTAAAGCAGCTTCTATTGGCCCACAATTTTCAAAGACTCATACAATCACTGTAAGGCATGCACTCGTTGTCAGACCTTAAGCAACATGAGCCATCGTGATATGATGCCCTTATAGCCGATTCTCGTATGAGAAATCTTCGATGTTTGGGGGATTGATTTCATGGGACCCTTTCCTGTATCAAATGGCTTCGAGTACATTCTACTCGCTGTTAACTACGTGTCCAAATGGATCGAAGCCATTCCGACCCGAACCAATGATCATAAAGAGGTTATCAAATTCATTCATCAGAACATCTTTTCTCGGTTCGGGATTTCACATGCTATAATCTCTGATGGAGGGACCCATTTCACTAATGCTCAGTTCAGGTCACTGATGACCAAATACAGGGTGTCGCACCGAATTTCTACTCCTTATCACCCCCAAACTAACGGTATAGCTGAGCTATCAAATCGGGAGATCAAGAAAATCCTCCAGGTCATTGTTCGACCTAACAGAAAAGACCGATCATCCCGACTTCCGAAAGCTTTGTGGGCTTATATGACCGCCCACAAAACCAAATTAGGTATGTCTCCCTTCATATTAGTGTATGGGAAGGCATATCACCTCCCCGTCGAATTGGAGCATAAAGCCTATTGGGCAGTACTGAACTGCAATCTAGATCTTTCTAAGGCAGGAACCCACAGAAGCTTCAAATGAGCGAGATCGATGAATTACACCATGACGCATATGAGAACTCGCGAATTTACAAAGAGTGGATTAAAGCCTTTCACGACAAGCACATATCCAGAAAGATCTTTTACCCTGGTCAAAAAGTCCTACTCTTTGATGCCAAGCTCAAACTATTCCCAGGAAGACTCAGATCAAAATGGATCGAACCTTACCTCATCCGACGAATCTTTGGAAATGGGGTCATCGAAATATGTCAACTCAGCAACGATGTAGAACCTTTCATTGTGAACGGTCAGAAACTCAAACTGTTCATTGAACTTACCGATACAAATTTGGTTGAGACATCCTTTACCCTCCATTCTCCCTGAGCTCATTGTGCCTGGCCGATGGCGTTAAACTCAGTGCTTAACGGGAGGCAACCTGTCATTTTGAAAAAACTCAAAACCTTTCTTGACATCCTATGCTGAACTCATATTGCACTTTAGGGTTCATCCATTAGAACAGCCGACTCCACCTCTGGTACACATACCTAAGCTTAAAATTATCCACAATAGTCATCCCGACCCAGTCACCCACCCAAAACCTGTTCTAATGAATGATCTAAGCTGAACTCAAACCCACCTAATTTACAATGGAGACATTGCAAATCGTAGGCATGGGGGGGTATGAAAGTGCAAAACGTTGTGAAAATCATCTCACAAGAAAAGGTATCACCAAAAAAATCACATATCCCAAAAATACCAAAAAATGAAAAAATTCTTGAAAAAGAACAAAAAAAATAAGAGAGAAAAAATTTGAGGGCATATCAATTTTGAGGAGAAAAGGGGAGAAGTTAAAAATGCCAAAAAGGAGCACAAGTTGAAAAGAAAAAGAAAAGAGATAGTCATTAGTAAGAAATTAAGGAATTAACTTAGTTCTGGACCATATCAAAAGAAAAAATGAAAGGCAAAAGGTGCTAATGAAACACAGAAGAGATTAGTAGGAACACTGATTTTAGGCCTCTTGGGCTATAATCATAGGCTTAAAAATTTCAGTACCCTCTAAGAGCTGGATAATCCTTAAGAGGTTGAGGAAAATGCGAAGCTTAAGTATTAAGTCTAAGGTTAGCGAGTATTCGACCTCATTAACTGACCTCTGGTTTGCGAGACTCGGTAACCTAAGCACCCCAATCTGCACACAGTCTAGTTCAGTGCGCTTAAGTATCAAAATCACACAAATGCGCTTAAATCATTCTAAAAAAGTCACCTAGATTAGGAGCAGCTAATCAACACAAGTTGATTTGGATGAGTTCCTAGTGTGGAGAGGTGGGAAATTCCCCTCGAAGATGCACAATAACATATCTTCTCCTCGGTGCTTGTCTCCTAGGATATCTACATACCCTACCGGGGGCATGTAAGCACCCTATGCTGGTTCAGATGCCATGGGTGGCATTATCCCGAAATGTTGATTGCCAGGGTCTGGATTTAGCTACAGAACGCCATGGGCAGGATTATCTCAAAATCTTGAAAGCCAGGGTCCTGGGGGTTGCCATGGGCAATGCTATCTCAAAGCATCGATTGCTAGGGACCCCTCGAGGATTGATGATGGGGACTTGGAATCCGATACAAACCGTGTTGTAAAGCCAATCCAAAGCTAGAAATAAAAAAAAAGAGAGAGAAAACTCTCCAAAAATAAAGAAAATTCCTCTGTCTCTCTCTTACAAAAATGCATTGCAAACTAAACCAAGGCTAACATATGTTACAAGCATGGGTGCTTTAACCGCGGAGTTCAACGAACCTTAGGATAGTTCCTATGGGCCTTAAAAAACTTCACGACAGATTGAGGCTAGAACTGGTCAGGTCTGGATCTCGATTGATATGTGAGTACCTCTAGGCCTACTATCGGCATTCTAACCTAATCTACAAAACAAAGCACACATCACAGTTTTTGAGCATCAAAGGATTTCATGGTCTAGAATCAAAGTTAAAACCTTAAAATTTTGCTAAGGGACTAGCAAAAGCTAGGCATGGGGGTATGATGGGAACACCATCATGAGCCCTAACTAGCTCATTTTAACCCAATGAAGAGAATAAATGCTCCTACATAACCAACTGAAGGTCATAATTCACTACATAACCTTTCTGAGAGAAACACAAGAAACAAGGGTTAAAACTGTAATTTTACCAATGCAGTACAACCATAGGTTTCTTAAGGGCTAAAAAAAGGTTAAATGGTCTTAATAAGAAAACAAGTGGGTTGGATTTGACAGAAAAGGGTTTGTGTGTATTCTGTGAATTAAATGACTTCTTGAAATCCTAAAAACAAACCCATTTGATTAACCAAGGTTCTAGCCAGGATAAAATTCACTTAAACCCTCTAAAAATTATATATAAATATTATCTAGGGTTTAGTACCTTCAATTTAGCCATTAGAACCCATCTTGACCTAGAATGGGGTCTCAGATAGATATTTGCCCTAAATTGGGTTTTTGCATAAATTTATCCAGTTAAACGTGGTCAAACCCAAAATCCAACTTCACCATTGGATTCCTTAGGCCCAAACTAGGTTTGTACCAAAATTTAGACCCAAGATGAGTTTTCCTTAACCTAGTTTGCAAAAAGGTCCAGCTTGATTACATTTCTACCCCTAACTTTCAAAAACCCTTGCTAGCAGCCCCTAGCTTTCTCATCATCTTCACAAGTAGGTCCCTCCGCCACTATCGTGGAGGAAACGTACTCTGGCGACCTTCAACTTGGAAGTTCTCCTTGATTGCTTGGAGGATCTCTTCAAAAATTGGAAGGAAGATCCTCTGAGAAATTCCCGTCAATATGAACCCATATTTGAGATCTAATTCCCTCCCAATCTCTCATGCGAACGCATGAGAGATGTGGGTATCCTAACAAGCTTCCATCGCCGGCGACCTTCCAAGCTTGGGAAGCTTGCTTCCCAAGCCCTAACTACCCTTCAGAGATTTATTTAAAGGAGCCCAGACCTCCTCGACCTCTTCACGCTCGATTTCGGCCGCGAATACCTCAAATTCCTCTGTTCCCCTCACGGCCGTAGGCTCCTCAATGTCCGGCGACCTTCCCTACTCCTCCTCGTCCAACAGCCATACTTGCGATGGATCCATCTTCTGACTTCACCCACGTCTCGCCGTACCAACAGGCACTTCCCTCTCTTCATCCTCACCGATCCCACCTCATCGGAGCTGTCTTCATCTCCGACGTCGGCCATACCAGACCCGATGCCCTTCCTCACCCCCTTCATCCCTTGACCTCCCAGATAAGTTCCCTCTCACCTCCACTTTATCTCCTCATTTATTCCACTTCAAATCATCCATTGCCGCCCGTCTCACCTTCATCCCTTTCATCTCTGACCACCAACTCCATCGAGGCCATCCCACCTCCACAGGACACCCCAACCTTCGATGACAAGCCCACAACCTCCGCCTCACTTCACTGATCACTTCCCCTCACTCCACTCACTACTCCACTCACCCAAACACCTCCCCGAACACACCCACTCACTTGCACACAGTGTGCCCTAGGCATGAATGCAGAGGCACTACCATACCACACCAACACCCCCAGCACATCCGCCGTCTCCGACGAACCCTCCTGAACGATTTAACATGGCTGCGAGGCCATTCCTGTGTTTTCAGGTAGCAGGCCCCATCCGCCATTGGAGCATGCTTGAAGCTTGCTTGCAACTGCTCCAGGTGCTACTGCTCCAGGTGCTGCTGTCCTAGGCTACACGGAAGTCCCTCGCGCACACATCCAGGCTCTCAATTCCAGTCGAGGGCCTCAACAGTTGAGGTAATTGAGCGAGCCACTTCCTACTGCAAGTGTGCGAAAGATAGGTGGGACATTTAGTCCTACCTCGGAAGTGAAAGAGCGCCTGCACCCAAATAAATTGAAAACGTGCCAAAGGCTGTTCGCCTCCAACACTAAGGGTAAGGTCCTCCTCCCCCCTTCACCGAACTCGTCCTCGACACTACCCACATAGACCTGGCTGACCCGACTACCCGACCTGACTTCACTCCTTGCTCTCCACACATGCCGGTGAGCCTGGACTTGGGTCTACGATAGGTCCGATTACCCGACCGGCTAAGGCTCTAGGAGAGTTATTCTGGAAAAGAAAGAGAGTAGGAGAGAGGAGAGCTATGTGGGGTTAGGGTGGTTTTTGCCCTTAAGAGATTGGCTCCACACTTAGCCGGATTCTAAGAGAAGAAGAGCCAAAGAAGGAAGAAGAAGGAAGGAAGGAGAAGATAGAGAAAAAGCAAGGGCAGAGAAAGAAGAAGAGAAGGCCAAAGGAAGAAGCTGAAGAGAAAGAGAAGGATCGCAGAGAGAAGAAGGAAGAAGCTGAAGAAGGAAGCCAAAGACAGAGAAGAAGAAGATAGAAGCTAAAGAAGAGAAGAAGGATCAGACATTTAAGTCATCTGATTCCTTCATCAGACGACACTTCATTGGCTTACATTGCATATTCATACATTGAATTATTTGGTGATATTGTAGGAGTATTTGGTGATCTACATCACCATTTTACTCCCATATTTTTGCACTCTAATACTGATATTATTGCATACTCTTTTAATTCTGAATTGTGATTTTGATTTCTAAATACCAATTTGCTTCTTGTGTTCGACCTCGGAAATCTTTTCGAGTAAGAAAATTATATCTGTTTTGAATGCTATTTCAGTTGTACTACAACGCAACACTTTTTTTAAAACCCGACTTAGCACGACAAACAGGCTTGCAGCAGCTAGAGAATGGTTCGAGCAAGTTTGAAGCTTTCTTGCTAATGGCGAGCTCGACCTGGTACCTAAAACTCAAAAAAAGGGCCTAACAGCCATGTCAGACGGTTCAGCAGCTTCACCGTAGCAAGGCAAATGTGGTGGTGGGTGCAGTGTGGAGTGCATGTGTGTGTGGAGGTCGTACAACCTCGGTGAGTCAGTGCGGTGAGGGTGGAGTTCCGTGGCATGTTTGGGCAAGCGATGGAGTGAAATAGGAGAGGGGTTTGATTGGTGGAGTTGTGGCGAAGGTTTTAGGGTAGTTGGCGAGACGGATGGAGGGGTGTAGCGGCGGAGATGCCTCGCCGGAGGAGTGGCCGAAGAAGGGAAAGACGAGGGTGATTGACGGCGTCGAGGGGATATTTTTGATTTTTTGAGGGTGTAAAACTAACCTAAGAGATCTAAGGCTCTAATCTAACCCTAATCTAATAGACGAAGGGGTAGGATTGACAACCGGCATTGGCAGGCTAGTGCCATGGAAGAAGGTGCTCCATTGAGGTGGACGGCGAGGAAGTGAGGGGAGGACAACCCTGGCTTTGGCACACCAGGCACAGATGAAGATAATGGCACTCCCAATTTGGCCGTTGGGAGGCCAGAGACGACAGAGGAAGAGGCTTGCCAGAGCTAAGGCAGAGCAGGGCCAGAGGTGGAGTTTTGAAGAGGGTTTTGGCCCCAAACCTTGCTGAGAAGAACGAGCAAGCCCTAGGGATCCTTATATAGGCCTCAGGGAGCGGTTACAGTGTCAGAGTTAGAAACCCAACTCTTTGAAGGATTTGCATGAGGATTTGGGCAATTTCTGGGACTTCAGATCTAGCTAAAAAGGAAGCAAATTTCTTGACGAATTCCCCTTTTGAGTCTGAGAAGGATTCATCAAGAAATCAGAGAGATCTTGCCAAATGAAGCTCACCGGAGTTGTAGGATTAGGATTCTAGGGTGGCAGGGACCTGTTTGAAGAAGAAGATGAGAAAAATAGGGGCTTTTTGTAATAAATTCAAAAGTTGAGGGGTTATTTGGGAGATTAAGAATCAGACTTGGACTAAAATTCAAACTAAGTCGAAATATTCTCAGATTGGGCCCAAATTTTGGTACAAACCTAATTTGGACCCAAGGAATCCAATGGTGAAGTGAGATTTAAGTTTTGACCAAGTTTGAATAGGTAAATTGTACAGTTACCTAAATTAGGGCAACTTTCCATCTGAGACTCAATTTTAGGTCAAAATGGATTCTGATGGTCAAATTGAAGGTACCAAACCCTTAAGAATATTATTCTATGAATTTTAGAGGGTTTAGATGAATTTTATCTTAACCAGAACCTCAGTAGATTAAGCAGGTCTATTTTTACGATTTCAGATGTCATTTAATTCTCTAATTACGTGAAAAACTATTTCTGTCTACATGGACCCACTTGTTAGACCATTAAGACCATTTGACCTTTGATTAACCCCTAAAAATCCCATGATTGTTCTTCAATTGAGATATACTATTAAAACTACAGTTTTACCCCTATTTTACTGTTATTCTCTCAGAATTATTATGTAGTGAATTACGTCACTTTGACGGTTATGTAGGAGCATTTATTCCTTAATTATGACTAATTAAAGTTAGATATGGCTGATGATGATGTTATCATCATTAACAAGGCCGAATACTACCTAAGCCTTATACCTAGTACACAAGCTTTGCATTTTCCTCAACCTCTTGAGAATTAATCCGGATCTTGACAAGTACATCAGTGTTTAAATCTTAGAACAGATCCAAGAGGCCTAAGGTTGGTATTCGTCACTAATCCTTTAAGTTTTAGCCTTCTAGGTCTTAATTCATCATTCGATCCAACCTAGAAGTTAGGTAAGTTCCATATTATTTTGAAGGGACTCCATTTTTTTCTTTATATTTTTGCTCCTTTCTTTTCCTTTCAATTTTCCTCCCTCCTTTTTCACATTTTTCTCTCAAATGGACCTTCTTTTTCCTCAACCTCCATTTTTTTTATGAAATCCTTTCGTGATTTGATTTTCACAACATTTTGCACTTTAATACCCCCCATGCCTATGATTTGCAATGTAAATTAGGTGGGTTTCAGTTCAGCTTGGATCGTTCATTAGAACAGGTTCAAAGGGTGGGTGGACAGGTCGAGGTAACTGTTGTGGATGATTTCAAGCTTTGGTATGTGTACCAGAGATGGAGTCGGCTATTCTAATGGACGATCCCTAAAGTGCATTATGATTTCAACGGAGAGATATGTCAAAAGGATTTCAAATTTTTTCAAAAGATGACGGGTTGCCTCCCGTTAAGCGCTAAGTTTAACACCATCAGCTGGGTGCAATAAGCGTAGAGAGAATGGAGATCAAAAGATAACTCAGCCACATTCGGGTCAGTGAGTTCAACGAACGGTTTGAGTCTCTGACTGTTCACAACAAAAGGTTCAAAATCATGGCTGAGTTCACTAATTTCAACGGCTCCATTTCCAAAGATTTTTCTTACCTAGAAAGATGCAATCCACTTAGATCTGAGTTTCCTTGGGAAGAGTTTGAGCTTGGCATCAAAGAGTCGGACTTTTTAACTAGGGTGGAAAGATTTTCGCACAATGTGCTTGTCATGGAAGGCTTTGACCCGCTCTTTGTAGATACGCAAGTTCTCATACGCGTCATTGCGTAGTTCCTTGATCTCTCTCATTTTCAACAGGCGGTGTATTCCAGCCTTCATCAGATCCAGATTGCACATCCATGCTGCCCAATAGGCCTTATGCTCCATCTCTACAGGAAGGCGACACATCTTTTCATACACTAATCTGAAGGGAGACATGCCTAATTGGGTCTTGTGGGTGGTCCTATAGGCCCACAAAGCTTCCAGAAGGCGAGTAGACCAGTCCTTCCTACCAGGCTGAATAGTGACCTAAAGGATCTTCTTGATTTCTCGATGTGACAAATCTACCAGCTCATTAGTCTGGGGGTGGTAAGGAGTTGAGATACGATGCGACACCCCATACTCTTTCATGAGGGACTGGAAGTGCAAATTGTTAAAATATGACCTGCCATTGCTGATGATGGCCTTAGGAACCCCAAATCTGGAAAAGATGTTCTCTTGGATGAATTGGAGAATAACTTTATGATCGCTAGTTCTCATGGGGATAGCTTCGATCCATTTAAAGACGTAATCAACAACGAACAAGATGTATTTGAAGTCGTTAGATCCGGGAAAGGGTCCCATGAAATCGATTCCCCATATGTTAAAGATTTCACACACAATTATCAGGTACAAGGGCATCATATCCCGTAGGCTCATGTTGCCGAGGGTCTGACAACAAGTGCATGCCCTACAATACGATTGTGCATCTTTGAACATCGTGGACTAGAAGAACCCACACTGGAGAATTTTTGCTGCGGTTTTACACCCAAAGAAATGGCCACCACAGGCCTAGTTGTGATAGAATGAGATCACGTCATTGACCTCGTCATCAGGAATGCATCTTCGAATTACCTGATCATTGCCAATATGGAAGAGATACGGTTCCTCCCAAATATAGTACTTGGCCTCGGAAATCATCTTGTTCCACCTGGAAGTCGCCCAATCTGGCGAGACTTTCCCTGTAACCAAGTAGTTCACTATATCAGCAAACCAGGGGAGACCGTGACTGGCTAGTAGATGCTCGTCCAGAAAATGCTCGGTGATCGGACCAGATGGGTCGATGACTAAAGAAGGAAGACGGGACAAATGGTCAGCTACCATGTTCTATTTTCCCACCAAGTTGCGAATCTCAAGATTAAATTCTTGCAACAGCAAGATCCAACGGATTAATAGAGGTTTTGTGTCCTTTACGAGTAAGTGCCTCACAACGGTGTGATATGAGTAAATGATGGCACCGGAACCTAGAAGATAAGATCTAAATTTCTCCAGGCCAAATACTACTGCCAACAGCTCTTTCTCAGTAATCGTGTAGTTACGCTAAGCCTTGTCTAGTGTCTTGGTGGCGTAGTAGATGACTACGGGTTTCCCGTCAACTTTCTGCCCAAGTATCGCCCCCACTGCATAGTCAGATGCATCACACATGATCTCAAAGGGTAGAGACCGGTCAAGGGATTGTAGGATTGGTGCTTGAGTAACTTGATCACGTAGGCTCTCAAATGCGCGAGTGCACTCATCGGTGATCTCGAAAGGGACATCCTTTGAGAGAAGATTAGTCAAGGGGTGCACGATTTTTGAGAAATCGGGAATGAAATGATGGTAAAAATTGACGTGGCCCAGAAAAGAGCAAATGTCCCTAACCGAGCTAGGCATGGGTAGTTTAGAAATCAAATTAACCTTAGCTGGATCAACTTGGATGTCGTTCTTAGAAACAAGGTGACCTAGGATAATTCCCTCAGGAACCATGAAATGGCTCTTTTCCCAGGAAAGAACCAAATTCACGTCGATGCAACGCTTGAGGATTTGGACAAAGTGTAGGAGGCAATCATCAAAAGATTCCCCAAATACTGAGAAGTCATCCCTGGAGACTTCAAGGTATTCACCTACCATATCTGAGAATATGGCAAGCATGCACCGTTAATAGGTAGCGGGTGCATTGCAGAGACCAAAAGGCATCCTACGGAATGCGTATATCCCGTAAGGGCAGGTGAAGGTGGTCTTCTCTTGGTCCTCAGGATGGATTGCCACCTGATTATAACCAAAGTACCCATCCAAAACACAGAAGAATCGATTTCCCACTAGTTTCTCAAGTATCTAATCAATGAATGGAAGTGGAAAATGATCCTTCTTCGTGGAGGCATTCAATCTTTTGTAATCAATGCAGACCCTCCATGAGTTCGCTATACAGGTCGGTATGGTCTCTCCAGTTTCAGTCGTGATCATGGTAAGTCCTTCCTTCTTAGGCACAACCTGGATTGGATTCACCCATCAACTGTCGAAGATCGGGTAGATGATCCCTGCATCTAACCACTTGATGATCTCCTTCTTCACGACCTCCTGCAGATTAGGATTCAGACATCTCTGCATTTCACGGGATGGTCGTGCGCCTTCTCCGGTATAAATGCGGTGTGTGCAATATGAAGGGCTAATGCCAGTCAGATCATTAAGAGTCCAACCAATGGCTCTCCGATGTTGCTGGAGGATAGAAATCAGATGTGTTTCCTGATCAAAGGTGAGGTGGGAATTGATAATCACAGGAAATGTCTGATCGAAACCCAAAAATACATATTTCAGATGATCGGGAAGAGGCTTTAGTTCCATATGGGATTATCAATAGTAGCAGGCTATTCGGGATGGGTCTAAGAAGAAAAGGTGGGAGCTGTGGATGGGTCTAGATCAGTGCCAGGCTCCTCTATCTATGGGGTATGATCTAATTAGGGTTGAGCATCAGGGATAATTGGGTCATCCTCGGGAAACGTGTCCTCAACCACAGAATTGATGTCGCATACTTGTTCCACTGCCCCATAGTTAATTCCTTGCTAGGCCTTATATATATCAATTTTTAGTGTCTTGTTCTTGAATTTCAATTCAATCTGGCCCTCTTTGCAATTAATGTTCGCCCTAGTTGTTGCTAAGAATGGTCTACCTAGTATAATCAGTGTATTCTTCAGATTCTCAAGAGTCTCCATATCCAACACAATGAAGTCCACAGGAAAGTAGAAATTGCGGATCTGAACTAGAACATCCTCGAGAACTCCTCTAGGTGACTAGATTGATCAGTCAGCTAACTGTAAAGTCACCTCAGTTGATTTTACCTCAGTCTCCTTGAAATGACCTAGTAGGGATGTAGGGATCAAATTGATGGAAGCTCCTAAGTCTAAAAGGGCTCTGGCAAACTCTAAACCACCGATCTTGCATGAAATCAGAGGGGTACCAGGGTCCTTTGCCTTAGGTGGGAGTTTGCTCAAGATGATGGAGCTGGCTTACTCCCATAGTATGATTGGATTCTTGCTTTTGGTTTGCGGCTTACGCTTAGGTGTACATACATCCTTAAAAAATCTCGCATAAGCCGGTACATGGCAAATCGCATCCATCAATGGGATGTTCATTTGGGCTTGCTCAAAGAGCTTGACCAGGTCCTCCTCGAGAGCCACGGGTTTGGGTTTCCTTTTTCCTATGGTCAAGGCCTCCGAAAATGGAACCTCTGTAGGTTCCTCTAGAATTGGTCTAGGTTTTTGATCTGGGATAACAAGGGTATCCTAGATAACCAACCTAGGGTTTTGGTGAGAACTACCAGGTTGAGAGTGGCTTAGATAAGGTGGGCTCTGAGTTGTTTTGCCACTACGGGAGGTAACAGAGTTCAGTCCTTCCTGGTTCTAGGTTAGGGTAGGCAAAAGAGGTGGTTGCTGCTAATAACTCGCATATGATGTCGAAGCCTCCATCCCATCAGGTGATGGAGTAGAAGGGATCTAATAGACATAGTGAACCTAGCCCTGAGTCGGGTTCATAATGCACCTCTAGTTTGGCACATTATTTGGATTAGGTAGAGGTTGCGAAGAAAGTGCACCAGGTTGGCGGGGATTTGCCATCTGGGCAAGTTGATTGCGAACCTCTGTGATCTCGTCTTTGTGCTGCTTTTACATAGCCGCATTCATTTTCTAAATGTCAGCCAGAGTCTAAAGGATCAGGGTCATTTGATCGTCCTGAGTTGGCCCAGATTAGTAAGTCGAGTTGGGCCTAGGCTAAGGCAGCTGATATGGATGAGAAGCTTGTGGTCAAGGCTAATATTAAGGTCTCTGATTATGATTGTTCCCTGACCACGTGATGTTAGGATGATTATGCCATCCAGGGTTATAAGTGTTTGAGAAAGGATCATTTTGGATGGCGTTGAGGTCCTCACAGGTCTGCATACCCTCGAAGAAATCAGCGGACGAGGGTTTAGAGTTCCCCTAACTAGAGTAGGTAGATCCAGAGTTTCCTCTAAACCCTAGATCAGATGGGGGTGGACATGGATCCATCCCTTGAGAAGATCAGTGGTAGATCTTACGCACAGCCTCCCACCTTGAGGGTGGTTGTGCGAATGGGTTTTATGCAGAGGTGGCTCGCTACAGATATCGAGTCAGCTCATCCACCTTCTTCTCAATGATCGAGACCTTATCCAGGTAACTAGCCATTAACTCCAAGTGACGGAAGAGGACAGGCCCTGCGTCTCTGTTATTTGCTCTGAAATAGGTTTTAAAATCGTCCCATTATAGTATAGATCGAATCAGCTCAAAAAATAAATAATATTTATACTAAAAAAAATCCATGGTCAAACAAAGGGAGAAATTGGCAAAATACTTCTCAAGATAGTAATTCAAATGTAATATAAGAATTTCAACCAAGAATGATATATAAATGAAATCTGATGTCAATAATACAAAAAGGAGGGTAAAAAGGTGATTCGAAACACCAAATTACCCTACAATGTTAAGCTTTGCAAGCTACTCAAAGTAACAGATCATATAAGCCAAGCACATCTCAATTTAATCAACAAAACCAAGGTATCAGTAGATATCAGATGACAGAATAGGCGCTCAGATGCCTTAACAGAGGCAAAGGCCTCTTCCTCTTTTCTCTTCAAGTCTCAGGGAGAGTTGCATGCTTCTCTTCTCTTTCCCTCTTCTTCCATCACTTCAGAGAAGGCATAGCACAAGACTCAGTACGCTAGTAGAGGCAAAGGCCTCTCTCAAATCTCACAAGTGTTGAGAGGAGGGCAGCAGAGCAAAACCCCCTTCCTCTCTCTTCTTCTTCTCTTAGAACCAGCAAACAAGAACAGACCCGGGTATCCGAGTAAATGGACCTAGCTCAGACCCGTGAGGCGTGAGCGCGGACGAGGGCGTGCATATCCGCGTGCGTGCAGGGACCTCATCCCCTCTGCCTGCTAGGACGAATAGCCTGTGGCACTTTTTCCTCTTATGTGCCTTCGCGCACCCGTCTATTTCCGATGTGGGACTAATCCCACAGGGCTTCTTTGCGCAACTACAGGACAACCTCCCTCACCAAATTGAAGCAACAACAAGGTGTCTTGATGCCAATTGAAAGCCTGGAGCATCCCTGCGTGACCTGGAGGTGATGCCTGGAGTGGAAGATACAAGAACACCTTCATCAAGGTGTTTGTGAAGCTCCGTTAATGGCATTGTAGTTCGAGACTTGAAAAAGACGGATACGGGCAAAGTGCCCCAGTCAGTATGTTCAAGAGCTTCACCTTGGTGAGGCGAAGTCAACGATGGTGGTTTTGTAGTGTAGCGTGGTGTGTGTGGGTAGAGCGAGGTCTAAGAGGGTGCATGGAGGTGGGTGTGCTCAAGGTGGTGTTCGAGAGGCCAATGCCCTCAATTACTTGAGGGGTTTTGGTCGTAAGGACACGGCAGAGGCTTTGGATCGGTTGGCGAAGCGGATGGAGTGTGGAGCAACGGAAACACTTCGTCGAAGATGTGGCCGAAGGTGGAGAAGATGAAGTGCGGGGGAGGTGGTTGGCGATCATGTGTGTGTCGTAGGTGAGAGAGAGAGAAATAGTGTGAGAGAGAGAGAGCAAGACAAGGACTTAGCTAGGTGGGAGAGTGGCAGAGGCAACCGATTTTGATCAACCAGCATCGGAGGAGGAGGGAACGGTGAGGCGGCGATGACGAGATAGATGGAGAAACGGCCTTCCTTTGGCCGGGGAGGGTCGCAAGGAAGAGAGGAGTCAGCTGAGCCGACCAATTTGGTCATTGGATGGACAGAAGAGGAGGATCGAGGAGATCGCTGGAGCAGGGGTCTACGGTGGTAAGAGGTAGGTTTCTAGGGCCTTTTGACATGCCAAGACTTGCTGGGGAAGTATGCAAAGCCACGGGGGTCCTTTTATAGGGCTCTAAACGGAGTTCTAAGCTTGAAAACAAGCTTAGAATCTCTGAGCTTCTCGCCAGTGTAGGATACCCAATAAATCAAACCGTTCGCATTAGGATTCTAGGGAGTTTTAAGATTCCTAAATGGGCTCATTTAGAAAGCAATTACTTGACAAGTTTCCCTTTCAATTTTGAGAGGGATTCGTCAACCAATCACAAAGATCTTGCCCTTAAAGGTCGCTAGAGTTTGTAGGATTAGGATTCATGGAGGTAGGGACCTTTCTGTGAAGATGAAGATAAAGTTAGGAGCCATTTTGTAAGGATTTTGAAAGTTAAGGGCATATGTGTGATATAAAAGAGTCAGACAGGACCAAATTGCAAACTATGTTAAGATGATCTCAAATTAGGCTCAAATTTTGGTACAAACCTAATTTGGACCTAAGAAATATAATGGTAAAGTTGGATTTTGGTTTTGACCAAGTTTGACTGGGTAATTTATGTAAAAATCTAAATTAGGGAAAATGTCTATCTAAGACTGTTTTAGGTCAAGATGAGTTCTGATGGTCAAATCAAGCATACCAATCCCTAGAGAATATTTTTATATGAATTTTAGAGGGTTTAGGTGAATTTTATTCTGACCAGAACCTCAGTTAATTAAGTGGGTTTATTTTTAGGGTTTCAGATGTCATTTAATTCTCAAAACACACGTAAAACCTTTTCTGTTTGTATGAACCCACTTGTTGGGTATTTAAGACCATTTTAACCTTAATTACCCTTGGGAAAATCTACGATTATTCTGCATTCAAGATATGATGGTAAAATTATAATTTAGCCCTAGTTTCTTATCTTTCTCTCAAAATGATTATGCAATGAATTATGGCCTTCTATTAGTTATGTAGGAGCATTTATTCCTTGATAATGACTAAATTGAGCTAATTATGGCTCATGATGATGTTCCCATCATACCCCCACCATGCCTAGCTTTTCCTAGTCCTTTAGCAAAATCCCATGGAAGTTATCTTAGATTCTAGACCGCATGTTTAGATCTTTGATGTGTGCTTTCTTTTGTAGATTAGGTCAAAATGCCAATAGTAGGCCTAGAGATACTCAAGTATCAACCAAGATCCGGACCTGACCAACTATAGCCTCAGTCCTCCTCGAAGGTTTTTAAGTCCCACAAGAGTTAACCTAAGGTTCATTGAACTCCGCTATTAAAGCACCTGTGCTTGTAACATGTTTTAGCCTAGGTTTAGTTTGTAGTGCGTTTTTGTAGGAAAGAGACAGACGATTTCTTTTTTGTTTTTGGAGAGTTTTCTCTCTCTTTTCTTTCTTTATCTCTAGCTTTAGATTGGCTTTACAACACGGTCTGTATCGGATTCCTAACTCCCACCATCAATCCTCGCAGGGTCCCTAGCAATCGATGTTTCGAGATAGCACCACCCATGGCAACGCCCAAAACTCTGGCTTTCGAGATTTCAGGATAATCCCACCCATGACATCTAAACCATCACAAGGTGCTTACATGCCTTCAATAGGATATTTAAATATCCTAGGAGACAAGCACCGAGGAGATGGTATGTTATTGCACATCTTCGAGAGGAATTTTCCACCTCTCCATGCCGGGAACTCTTCCAAATCAACTTGTGTTGATCAGCCGCTCCTAATCTAGGTAGCTCTTTCAGAACAGATTTAACGCATTTGCGTGATTTTGATAATTAAGCGCACTGAACCAGACTGTGTGTGGATTGGGGTGTTTAGGTTACTGAGTCTCGCAAACCAGAGGTCAATTAATGAGGCCGAATAATCCCTAAGCCATAGACCTAATACTTAAGTTTCACATTTTCCCCAACCTCTTGAGGACTATCCAGATCTTAACAGATACTTGAATTTTTAAGCCTAAAATCACAGCCCAAGAGGCCTAAGATCAGTGTTCATGCTAATCTCTTTTGTCTCTTAGCACTTTTGTCTTTTTATTTCTTTCTTTTGATTTGGTCTAGAACTAAGTCGATTCTTTAATCTTTTACTAATGACTATCTCTTTTTATTTCAAATTGTGCTCCTTTTTTACATTTATATCACCTCTCCTTTTCCTCCTCAAAAAAATGATATGCAAATTGATCTTCCAAAATTTCCTCCCTTCATTTTTTCTTTTTCCATTTTTTATTTTTTTGGTTTTTTTGGAATATGTTTTTTTTTTTTTATGAAACCCTTTCTTGTGAAGTGATTCTCACAACGTTTTGCACTTTAATACCCCCCCATGCCTACGATTTGCAATGTCCTCATTGTAAATTAGGTGGGTTCAAATTTAGCTTAGATCGTACATTAGAACAAGTTTTGGGTGGGTGGATGGGTCGGGGTGACTGTTGCGGACGATTTCAAGCTTAGGTACGAGTACCAGAGGTGGAGTCGGTTATTCTAATGGACGAACCCTAAAGTGCACAATGAGTTCAGCATAAGATGTGTTAAGAAGGGTTTCCGGATTTTCAACAAGATGACGGGTTGCCTCCCGTTAAGCGCTAATTTTAACACCATCAGCCGGGCGCAATGAGCTCAGGGAGAATGGAGGGCAAAAGATTCCTCAACCAAGTTTGAGTCAGTGAGTTCGACGAACGGATTGAGTCTCTAACCGTTCATGACAAAAGGTTCAAAATCAAGGCTGAGTTCACTAATTTCAATGGCTCCATTTCCAAAGATTCTTCTCACCAAGAATGGTCCAATCCATTTTGATCTAAGTTTTCCTGGGAATAGTTTTAGCTTGGCATCAAAGAGTAGAACATTTTGACAAGGGTGAAAAGATTTTCATACAATGTTCCTGTCATGAAAGTCATTAACCTGCTCTTTGTAGATACGCGAGTTCTCATACGCATCATTGCGTAATTCCTCAATCTCGCTCAATTGCAACCAATGGTGTATTCTAGCCTTCATTAGATCCAGATTGCACTTCCATACTGCCCAATAAGCCTTATGCTCCATCTCGACGGGAAGGTGACATGCCTTTCTGTACACTAATCTGAAGGGAGACATTCTTAATCTCGATTCGACAATTCTACCAGTCCATTAGTCTCGGGGTGGTAAGCAGTCGAGATACGATGTGACACCCCATACTCTTTCATCAGGGACTGGAAGTTCACATTGTTAAAATGAGACCCGCCATCGCTGATGATGGCCTTAGGAACGCCAAATCTGGTAAAGATGTTCTCCTAGATAAATCAGACGACAACTTTATGATCACTAGTTCTCGTGACAGCGAGTCGAATGTACTCGAAGCCATTAGATCCGGGAAAGGGTCCCATGAAATCGATTCCCCATATGTCAAAGATTTCACACACAATAATCGAGTTCAAGGGCATCATATCCCGATGGCCCATGTTGCCAAGGGTCTGACAATGAGCGCATGCCCTACAATACGTCTATGCATCTTTGAACAAAGTGGGCCAAAAGAACCCACACTGGAGAATTTTCACTGTGATTTTACACCCAGAGAAATGGCTACCGCAGGCCTGGTCATGACAGAATGATATCATGTTGTTGACCTCGTCGTCAAGAATGCATCTTTAGATCACCTGATCATTACCAATGTGGAAAAGGTATGGTTCCTCCCAAATATAGTACTTGGCCTCGACAATCAATTTGTCCTGCCTGGAAGTCACCTAATCTAGCAGAACTTTCCCTGTAACCAAGTAATTTACAATATTAGCAAACCATGGGAGACTATGAATGGCTAGCAGGTGCTCGTCCAAAAAATGCTCAGTGATCGGACCAAATGGGCCAATGACGGAAGAAGGAAGATGGGACAAATGGTCAGCTACCACATTTTGTTTTCTCGCTTTATTGTGAATCTCGAGATCGAATTCTTGCAACAGCAAGATCCATCGGATTAGTCGAGGTTTCGCATCCTTCTTTGCGAGGTGCCTCACAGCAGTGTGATCCGGGCATATAATGACATGGGAGCCCAAAAGATAAGATATGAATTTTTCCAGGCCAAATACGATGGCTTGCAGCTCTTTCTCAGTAACTATGTAGTTATGCTGAGCCTCGTCAAGTGTCTTGCTAGCATAGTAGATGACCATGGGTTTCCCGTCTATTTTCTGCCCAAGCACCGCACCCACAGCATAATCAGATACATCGCACATGATCTCAAAGGGTTGAGACCAATCAGGGGACTACAGGATAGGCGTTTGGGTAAGTCGATCACATAGGATCTCAAATGCCTAAGTGCACTCCTTGGAAATTTCAAAGGGGACATCCTTAGATAGAAGATTAGTCAAAGGGCATGCAATTTTCGAAAAATCGGGAATGAATCGATGGTAAAAACTGACGTGCCCCAGAAAGGATCAGATGTCTTTGACTGAGCTAGGCATAGGGAGTTTGGAAATCATATTCACCTTACCTTGATCAACCTGGATGCCTTTTTCAAAGATGAAATGTCCCAAGACAATTCCCTCAAGTACCATGAAGTGGCTCTTTTCCTAGGAAAGAACCAAATTGATGAGTCCATTTTAATGGACTATTGTTACACCTAAGTTAACTCTATTCTTACCTTTTAGGTTTGTTAATAACTACATTAAGTTATAGAATGTTTGCATGCATCATTATTTAAGTTTACATCTATTCTATCGCATTCTATAACTTAGCATGTAATTATTTTATGTTTTATTGTTGTAGGAATAATGTTGGAAAAGAACAGGGGGTGAAATAAATTTCTCCCAACAAATGGCCGCCTCAACTGAACCTTCCTCAACCTCTGGCCGACCTCAACACCTCCCCAACAGTCACGAGCCAAATTTAGTAAAGGATTTAAAAATCCCTTGACTTGCGGATGGGGGAGGAGATAAAAGAGGCTCTAAGGAGAGAGAGGAGTCGATTTTATTCTCTCCCCTGGCAGGGAATTATCTCCACCTTCCCCACCGTGGAGAGAGCATGCACTATGAAGAAGGTGTGCACGGTGAATCCAGCCACGCCCTGCAGGTGCGCCACCAGCCACCGCCAGCCCTGCAGTCGTGCCCTTTTAATGCCTCTCACCGTGTGGCCCTTCCTTCTTCTTCAGCCTGCCTGCACCCGCATGCCCTGCAGGTGCTGCACCAGCCCTCGCCAGCGCTCGTAGATGCCGCACCAAGCGCCCTTGCAGAACACTCCACCACGCGCCATTGCAACCCACGCCATAGCGCACCCTCTCCAGCCCCCACCGCAAGAGCACACTGCTCCTAGCCTCACTGCCAGCCCTTGCAAGCGCACCCCCACAGGCACTGCACCTGCAAGCACCAGTCCCCACCGCAAGCACTTGCCACCGCGCTACTGCCCCCGCGCTACTGCCCTCACCGCGCCCTACAAGCAAGCGCTCACACCAGTAGCCAACTGATAAACGCCAGTTTATCATCATTCTTATGCATTAAAACAAACCTAGCTCTTAGGATTTTACTCTGCAAATGGGTTTTTGGGCTACATTTAGGCATAAATTAGGTTAGGCATGCATTGCATTTTTTATTGTCCTTTTCGATATGTTTTTGTGAGTGTTAGGGATGAACAGATATGCAAATCCCTAAAACCCTAGCACTCAAGAAGGCAAATGGTGAAGGAGAAGCTCAGACTAGCTGGAACTTAGCTTGATCCAGCTCACCACAGCTGGAACCTAGCTCACTTGAACTAGGGTTAGCTCATCCCAGCTCCATTCAGCTAATCTCAGCTGAATGGCAGCTCAAGAGAGTTCATCTTAGCTCACCCTAGCTCAAGTCAGCTCAGATCCAGCTCAACTTAGCTGAGTCTAGCTCATCTCAACTCCCACTAGCCCACAGGGAGCTCTAGCTAGCTCAGCTGAGTTGACAGGAGTTCACCCCAACTAAGGCCCAGCTACATCTAGCTCCACTCAACTCCAGCCAGATGAAGAAGAACTCATCTCAGCTCAGGAAGCTCAAGTCCAGCTCCCAGGGATTCAGCTTAGCTCAACTCAGTTGAGCTAAGCTACCTTAACTGCCTCAACCAGCTTGATCCTCCCCAGGAGCACCTGACCTAGCTCACCTCAGCTCATTATGGTAGAAGCTAGCTCACTTTAGCTTGGCTTAGCAGCTAGCAAAGAACTAGCAAGCTAAGCCAGCTAGAGTAGCTCCATGCCAGCCTCTTCAGCAGCAGCCAGCTCTAGTTTCAGCTCCAGATTTCTTCTCCTCAGCTCCTCCCTCCAAACCCTAGCTCAAACACCTTCTCCTCTATTCCTCCATTAGCTAAGCTAGCTTAGCTTAGCTATGCTCCAACTTCCTTGGCTTGTACCACCCCAAAAACCCACCTAACAACTCCACCCAACTAGCTCCACCTAAGCTCCACATAAGCTAACCTACTTGGCACCAACCTAGCCTACCAACCACCTCCAAAAGACACCTAAAAGTGGCGCCAAAACCACCCTAACCACCCCCTTGATGGCGCCACTTTTCCCTCCAAAAACTCCCTTCATCTCCACCATACACCTCTCCTTAAATCCATCTCCACCATCCACCTAACCCCCCTTCTAGAAGACCCTAGATTGGCGCCAAAATGGTGGTGTCTCTCCACCACCATAACCACCCCCTTTAACACCTCTTGGGTTGGCGCCAAATACCCTTGGCCATAGGATCACCAACCACCTCCATCCTTCCATCCTAGCCCTCCATTTCAAGGGGCACCTTAACCCCCCATCCTACCCTATAAAAAGACCACTACCCACCACCATTCAAGGCATCCTTGGATAGAAAATTCACTCTCATATTCCACCTAGAAGCCCACGTCCAAGAGAGAAGAAGAAGAAGAAGAAGAAGATTAAGGGGATATTCTGTCCCCTTGGTGCCTTCCCCTCTTCCCTTCTCTCTTGAGTCACGCCAGCCAAAGGAGAAGCCAGGCAAGGAAGATCTTTGGAGGAGATTTTGAAGGTGGTCCATGCCACCTTAGAGGAGCTTTTGAGGGTGGTGCACGCCCACCCCTTGGAGGAGAACATTGAAGGTGGTAGCTTCCACCTTGGAGGAGCTCTCAAGGAAGGAGAAGAAGGAGGCCCTCTTTTCAAGCCAAGGAGTAGCTAGGCTTGGAGCAAGAAGACTCCCTTCTTCACCAAATTTTGCAAGACGATTAGTGTTTCTTTTATTTCTTTTAAATTTGTTTAGTTCTAGTAGAAGCATTCCTCTACTTGTCCTTGAAAAGAACACTAATTCTAGTTAATTAAATTGCCTTCTTTTAGCTTTTTATTGCAATTGTTACTTTTGGTTCTAGCACTTGTTTCACCTCTTCTTCCTAATTACTCTAGGCCTCCACTTGCCTAGAATGAGCTTAGGAAGAAGATATTTCTATCTTTTAAGTTTTAGTTAAGCAATTATAGGTGTTAGTACTTTCTGTTACAATTCACATTTTGCCCTAGTCTTTTCAAAACAAAAAAAAAATTACATATTTAAAATACCAAAAAGAAAGTTGAGATCTATTTGTAAGCAAGAGGATTAATTTTTCAAACATTTGGCCTCCTTAGACGACCCTAGATACTTCCCCTACTAGGATATAAATTTAAAAGCGAAAGCGGATTCGCGTGTTGCAACAATGTTAAAAACCCGCTTTTATAAATCACGTGTATTTCTCTATCACCAACCATGCAAGCGTGCCCTCGCCAACACCCGCAAGCAGCCAGCCAAGCCTGTAGGCGCCCACGCCCGCAGGCTGCAGCCACCTGCAGGTGACTCACGCCAGCAGCCACTCCCGCGTGTGCCCTAGCACACTCTTGCGCACGTGACCCCAACACGCATCGCGCGGCCTGCAGCAGCGCTGTTCCTCCTCTCCATGTGTGGGTCTCCTCCTCCAATAGTGCCCATAGGCCGGCGGTTGTTCTCCACCGTCCGACCACCGTCGGCCACCTCCGGCCACCGCGTCACCACCATCGCGAAGCATGCGTCGAGGCGCACCACCCCATCGACTCTCGTCGCCAACCGTGCACACCCATCCAAGCGAGGAAGAGAGTGGAGAAATCCACTTTTTTCTCCTCAATTAAAATTTACATTTCATGCCATTGCCATTAGATATTATTACTTTATTCTGGCCACATTGTATGGATGAACTTATAGTTTCTTGAATTTACTTCACTTGAGTTATGTGCATCATTCAACTTTGAAATTCAAATCAGATTTGCATGCAAGTTAAATTTACATGATATGCCATTACACATGCGTCATATACATATTTTTGGGAGCTTAATTCCTGACGTGAAAATTGCAAGCTCCATTCAGAATAGTATATTCCTCGCATTGAAGTTGCAAAGTTGTCTATAAATAGCATCATCCTCTACTCGTGAATTTATTGGTCTATTCCTCCCTGTGGATGCGATATCTTTATTATGGTTAAATTTGATATTTAGTGTTGATTGAGAGATTTTCCACCACATAAAACACAACGACATATCATTCTATTTCTAACATAAATAAGCGAGAATCTCTTCGTCAAATGGCACCATTGCCGGGGAGGCAATAGACATAACAGATTCACATTATTATTTTTTAATATTCTGAGTTACACAATTATCTGATCATTTTTTTTATTGTGCGAGGAATCTGATGGGGCGACAAGCACAGCAGAGTGGCGACATCTACCTTGAATGACGAACACGGTGGGTGCGCACGGCAGAGGCGATCATTTTGGTGGACCTTTACGCCACCTGGAGGCCAGCAACAGGAGCACGTGGGCCTTGATCCCACACACATAGGCTTACGGAGAAGCCTATTTCTGATTTAGTCATTAGAGCTTAGTTTAGATTAGTTTAGATAAACATTAGAATTTAATTTCTGTCTTTTGGACCTTTTTCGGGTATTTTTGGGAACATGTTCCCAATGTTTCTTTATTTCTTACCGCTCTTGTATGCGAGAGCATATTTTCGGGAGTGTGTTCTCATTTATTTAGAGTATAGGATTATTCAAATTATTTGAACTGCATGTTGGTTAGTTAGATTAGGTTTGTTTGATTATTATTATTATTAAAAAATAAAAAAATATTCGAACTACTTGCTAGAAGCTGCATATCTATAGGACGACCATCTAGGACTGAATGAGCAGCATCTAGTTTATTTTTACTATATTGCATACATTCTTGCACGAAGAAAGCTGGAGTAAGGTACATCTTCTCTTGGGCATCAATTACTTGTCATGTATCTGTATTGAACCTAAATCTATGACCACTAAAGTGTTTGAATCGAATTAACTCAGTGGTCACTTTAAAAATTGGGACTGCTAAAAGGTTGGACCTTAAAATCTATGACTTAAAATTGTGTACAAAAGGATCTTGTTTGCGAAATTTCAAAGCTCAAAACACGATCGTATGATTGCACACCTGAGAAACTGTGCACCTCACACATAAGGTCACTAGATAAATTTCTACCTCTCCTCTTTTTCACCACAAGGGAAGTTAGTTGGAAATCAACAAGCCTATCCACCAAGTTACTTCGATTCCTCGTGTGTGGGCTCGATTCGAGACTTCCCTCCCTTGCGAGTAGGTTATAGGCACCAACGAAGGTTGGCCTAGGAAGCATAATTTGTGCAAAACTTGTTTGGCCACCAACTAAACATTTAATTCTAAGACCTACAATCTACTAAAAACAAATCCCACTGAGTTTGCGTTTGCTTTGATAGTAGAACTCTCTAGGAAGTTTCTGCTTGTGTTCTGAATTCTTCTAAATCCTAAGAGAGTTAAAGCTGTTTGGCTTAAAGAAATGGATCACCCTTATTCCTATCATTTAGATTATCAGAGTCAATACTTCCCATATTTTAACCAGGATCCCATGCCCCGAGCGTATTCATCCTTTGATGGGTACATTGGCAATTCATGGGATCATTCTTATTCTTATCTTAGGAGTACTGGCCCGATAACTCCCACTTTTGAGCAGAGCCTAGGAGTAGGATTTTCCAACCCTGGAATCCCTACTTCTATGCAAACACCCAACCCTCCCACCCTTCATGATTTTCCATATCAAGGTTGGACCGATACCCCTAGGCAACCAGAGCCTCAGATTGACTATCCTTTCCAACCTGATAGTAGTAGCCTCTCCTCTTTTATGATAATAATGCAAAAACAGCAAAAGGAAATGATGGAATCTATGGGAGAGATGTTGAGGAATAGTCAACAATTAAACAAAGAAATAAGACAGCTTAGCTACACTCTTCCCAGTAATTCTGATCCCTACCCAGACGACCATGATCATGCAAATAATTCTGAGTAAATCATTGACAATAGGGATCCAGTTTTATTTAGCTATCACTTAGACTCTCCCAATGAGACACGGCCACTAGAGGAGAACGATCCTAGTGATTATCCACCCGAGCTACATTGGAGTCAAAAGCAAGGGAAGATGGTACCTCTTGAGGACCTTGACCCCAATAACAGTATTCTCCTTACCCCTACTAACCTGGGTCAAAGTTGTATTATTCCTATCACTTTCCCTATTGATTATCTGGTGGAATCGCATTCTACCCTTAGTGTGCCTACTCCTGACCCTCCACTTAGGGAATCAACACCTACCATTCAGCATCCTGAGGATTTAAATGCACCCAATGAAGGTGACCCTAAGGGAATGGAGGATGAATTAGATCAATTTTGGTCTCAGGGATATCAAGAGTCTATTTTAGAGGACGAGGATGCCCCAATAGAGGAACCTGGACTGAAAATCTGGAGTGAATCACAGGAGAATTATTTATTATTTGAGGATTTACCTCTAGAGGATATAAATAATATGGTAAAATCCAAATTCCTCCCTTCTTTTGAGAGTCATCCTCCATCAAAATAGGAGTTGATATTAGAGGAGGACAAACAAAATAGAGAGAAGCCTAGAGGAGACTCTCGGGGATAAAACACGTCGATTGAGGATTTATACCCTAAGAAGAATAACGAATTCAGTGATATAGGCTTGCTCCAAAACATTAAGATGGATCCTCCTTTAGGAACAATTGAGGATACTGATCCAACTCCTTTCTTCACTAATGAATTACATATACACCCCGACAAAAAATTGACTGAACCAAACGAATTCGGGGATGAAATTAATGATAATGATTCTGTTATTTCAACCTTGCCATCAAAGAGTTACAATTTGGAGTCTACCATTAATTCACATATACTGAAAGGTGAAAACATGACTCCGATCATTAATGATAGGCAGGGTAACGTAAAGTTGTCTGCATCTGTTAGGGAGTATACACAATCTGAATCGTTGTTGGAATTGCACCTGACACCGACTAAGCCATCATTGGACTTAATCATTACCTTCCAACACTACAAACAACCCTTACACTCCCTAACCGATCCTTGGCTCAGATCTCTGCTCATGAACATTCTTTTTGGAGAACATATCAGGCCAGTACATCCTCAGGTAGAATGGCGAGTGTGGATTGATGCTTGTACTTTCAGTCTTACCATTCAAGAGTTTCAAATATTATTGTTTATATCTTTTAAAACCCATCCTACTTTGGAGGATCCTTGTTATCCTCTACTTATTCTGCTTCAGGAGGCCTCTTTTCATTTTCCTTTTATTATTCCTAGACCTCCCCAGGTAGCCAACAAGGTTTTCTGCTTTCATACATTATGGCGAGAATTTGGGATTACGTTGCATCATTAGCTTGCCAACATCCGTGGCTACCTGTTTTCTAGGCCAGCGCTGTTACGCATATTTTTAGGGCCTAACTTTTTCTGTCTGGAACCAGACTTATAGGTTCCTTATAAGTCTGGCTGCTGACAGAAAATGCAGCGCTTGTTGGGAGGCAACCCAGCATTTTGAATAACACCATCGTCAGGTGATTTCTTTCCTTTCTCCCCCTATTTTAATTTTACAATGAGGACATTGTAGGATTTAGGCATGGGGGGGTGAATTTTGCATTTTAAGAAGTATTCATGCATTTAGGTTAGCATATAAAAAAAAAAATTCTTTTCTTGAGCTGAATGGGTTAATCCCTAGAAAAATATCTTTGTCATTGGAGGTTTTTCTTCTTGAATTATTTCTTAAGTTTAGAATCCAGTACATTTATTTCACATGCACGTAGACTAGGTAATGGATCCTTGAAGAAAACCAATAAGCATTTATAGTCTACTGAACCCTTGGACAATTAATAGGGAGTCAGGCATACTATCTTCTAGTAGATCCACCTCATATTGGTGAGAAGAAAGTAGAGAGATTACTGGTGCACTAAGTCTAGTGCAAGGACTCTTAAGTTTTGGATAATTAGATGTTGATACTTCAGAGTTAGGCGTAGTTTTCGCTCTCTGTTCCTGTGTGAGTACTTTGTGTGAATTCCTGAGAGTCAGCAAATAAAGCAGATGCACAAAGATTGAGTCTTAATAAAGCTATGACTATAGTGGATGGTTATGACCATCCTTCATAGAGTCCTCGGCTGAAGGAGGGTAATAGTGTCAAAGGTCAGAAATACGCCTGTCCTATCCATTCCTTCCCGGTGCCGAGAATAGACACTTCCACCAAATAAGTCACACAATATCCTCTTGACCATCATCATCCCTAATAATGCCTCATAAATAAAAGTCTGTATCATGTTATGTTGATTCATAAAGAAAGAAAAAGGAAAAAGAGAAGAAGAAACAATTAAAAAAAAAGAGAGAGAGAAAAGAAGAAAAGAAAGAGAGAAAAGAAAAAGAAAAGAGTCCAAGGTTATAATTTTATCATTGTAACATTGTTTCTGAGGTAACAAAACACCTATCGCGATCCACCAAATATGATCCATACCTACCTTTTAGTATTTCTGATCGCCTAAATACTGGCTAAGCACTCTAACTTAGTTGTAGAGTTATTAGGACTTTAATTGAAGTATGGATGCCATGTGAGGCCACCAAACAGTGAGTACACTTACTAAATCTGGCAAGATTTGGGTTCTCAAAAAGAAAAGAAAGAAAAGAGTGAGTGCCAAGGAAAATCAAGAGAGCATAGTTGTTTAGCCTCTCTACGAGTTGACTTGTCTAATAGTCTAGAGATCTAGAGTCTGTAGTACTAGACTACATGTAGCACCAGATGAGTGTGTGCCACCAAATACAAATCCATTCAACTCAATATCTCCTACCTAAGCCAAAAGCAGGGATCAAATTACAGATTATCTTCTGCTTTATGCCCAAGGGAAGTAGTTGCCTATCCCGATAGACATATTTACCAAGGGTGCAGTATAAACTCCTAATGCGAATTGGCTTTTCACTTGGATATGTTACCTAGGCTATCATCACTTCACATTTGTATGAATCTCTAAAGTTTTGAAATAAGAAAAGAAGAAATCTTCTGATTACTTCTATTATTTTTCATTTTTGCTAGGGACTAGCAAATCTTAGGCATGGGGGTATTTGATGAGTCCATTTTAATGGACTATTGTTATGCCTAAGTTAACTCTATTCTTACCTTTTAGGTTTTTTAATAACTACATTAAGTTATAGAATGTTTGCATGCATCATTATTTAAGTTTACATCTATTCTATCGCATTCTATAACTTAGTATGTAATTATTTTATGTTTTATTGTTGTAGGAATAATGTTGGAAAAGAATAGGGGGTGAAATAAATTTCCCCCAACAAACGGTCGCCTCAACTGAGCCTTCCTCAACCTCCGGCCGGCCTCAACATCTCCCCAACAACTGTCGGCCAAATTTAGTAAGGGGTTTAAAAATCCCCTGACTTGCGGATGGGGGAGGAGATAAAAGAGGTTCTGAGGAGAGAGAGGAGTCAGTTTTCTTCTCCCCCCTGGCAGGGAATTATCTCCACCTTCCCCACTGTCAAGAGAGCATGCAAGGTGGAGAAGGTGTGCACGGTGAATCTAGCCATGCCCTGCAGGCGCGCCACCAGCCACCGCCAGCCGTGCCCGTTCAAAGCCTCTCACCGCATGGACCTTCCTTCTTCTTCAGCCTGCCCACACCCGCACGCCCTGCAGGTGTTGCACCAGCTCTTGCCAGCACCCGCAGATGCCTCACCAAGCGCCCTTGTAGCCCACTCCACCGCGTGCCCTACAGGCACGCCCTTACAGCCCATGCCACAGCGCGCCCTCTCCAGCCCCCACCGCAAGCATGCACTGCTCCTAGCCTCACCACCAGCCCTTGCAAGCGTGCCCCTGCAGACGCTGCACCAGCCCCCACCGCGCACTACTCCAGGGCTCCCACCGCAAGCACCTACCACCATGCTACTGCCCTTACCGCGCCCTGCAAGCAGGCGCTCACGCCAGCAGCCATCCCTGCAAGCACACCCTCGCCAGTGCCCGCAAGCAGCCAGCCAAGCCCACAGGCGCCCATGCCCGCAGGCCGCAACCGCCCGCAAGTGACCCACGCCAACAACCACTCCCATGTGCGCCCTAGCACGCCCTTGCGCGTGCGACCCCAGCACGCATCCGCGCAGCCTGCAGTAGCGCTCTTCCTCCTCTCCACGTGCGGGTCTCCTCCTCCAACAGAGCCAACAGGCCAACGGCTATTCTCCACCGTCCGACCGCCGCATCACCACCATCGTGAAGCATGCATCGAGGTGCACCACCCCATCGACTCTCGCCGCCAACCTGCACGCCTGTCCAGGTAAGGAAGAGAGAGGAGAAATCCTCTATTTTCTCCTCAATTAAAATTTACATTTCATGCCATTTCCATTAGATATTATTATTTTATTCAAGCCACATTGCATGGATGCACTTATAGTTTCTTGAATTTACTTCACTTGAGTTATGTGCATCATTCAACTTTAAAATTCAAATCAGATTTGCATGCAAGTTAAATTTACATGATATGCCATTACACATGCATCATATACATATTTTTGGGAGCTTAATTCCTGACGTGAAAATTGCATAAGTAACCCTAAACTTTTAAGGAAATTGCAAACTCCATTCAGAATAGTATATTCCTCACATTGAAGTTGCAAAGTTGTTTGCAAATAACATCATCCTCTACTCGTGAACTTATTGGTCTATTCCTCCCTGTGGATGCGACATCTTTATTGTGGTTAAATTTGATATTTAGTGTTGATTGAGAGATTTTCCACCACATAAAACACGACATATCATTCTATTGCTATCATAAATAAGCAAGAATCTCTTCATCACAAATTCACGTCGATGCACCGCCTAAGGATTTTGAACAAGTACAAGAGGCAATCATCAAAAGATTCTCCAAATACCAAGAAGTCAACCATGAAGACCTCAAGGTATTCACCTACCATATCTGAGAATATGGCAAGCATGCACCATTGAAAGGTAGCGGGTGCATTTCAGAGACCAAAAGGCATCCTACGGAACACGTATGTCCCGTAAGGGCAAGTGAAGGTGGTCTTCTCTTGGTCCTCAGGATGGATTGCCACCTGATTATAACCAAAGTACCCATCCAAAAAGCAAAAGAATCAATTTCCCGCTAGTTTCTCGAGTATCTGATCAATGAACGGTAGTGGGAAATGATCCTTCTTTGTGGAAGCATTCGATCTTTTGTAATTAATGTAGACCCTCCATGAGTTCGCTATATGGGTCGGTATGGTCTCTCCGATTTCAGTCGTGATCATGGTAAGTCCTGCCTTCTTAGGCACAACCTGGATTGGACTCACCCACCGACTATCGGAGATCGGGTAGATGATCCCTACATCTAACCACTTGATGAACTCCTTTTTCATGACATCCTGCAGATTTGGATTTAGGCACCTCTGCATTTCACAAGATGGTCGTGAGCCCTCTTCAGTGTAGATGTAATGTATGCAGTATTAGGAGCTGATGATAGTCAGATCATCGAGAATCCATCCAATGGCTCTCCGATGCTGCTGGAGAATAGAAATCAGGCGTGTTTCTTGATCAGGTGTGAGTTGGGAGTTGATAATCACAGGAAACGTCTGATTGGAACCCAAAAAGACGTATTTCAGATGATCGGGAAGAGGCTTTAATTCCATAACTGGGTCGTCAGCAGCAGCAGGTGGTTCAGGGTGGGTGTCGGGAGCAAAGGAAGGAGTTATGGGAGTATCTAGGTTAGGTTCAGGCTCCTCTAATTCGAGGTTTTGATCTTCCTGTGGTTGATCAAAAATAGTCGGGTTTTCCTCGATACATAGGTCATCAACCACAGCCTCGAGATCACAAATTTTTTCTATAACCCCGCAATTAATTCCTTGTTGGGCCTTAAAGATGTCGATGTTTAGCATCTTGATCCCAAATTTTAACTCAATTTGGCCCTCCTCACAATTAATATTGGCCCTAGCAGTGGCCAAAAAGGGTCTGCCTAATATGATCGGTGTATTCATCAAGTTTTCAGGAGCATCCATGTCTAAGATAATAAAATCCATGGGAAAGTAGAAATCATGTACCCTAACTATGACATCCTCGAGAATTCCTTTTGGTGGCTTAATAGATCGATCGGCTAATTGCAAAGTCATCTCTATCAGTTTAAGCTCAGATTCCTCAAAGTAGTCTAGTAGGGATGTGGGTATCAAATTTATGGAGGCTCTTAGGTCCAATAAGACTCGGTCAAATTGTATATCACCGATAAAACAAGAGATCAGAGGGGTGCCTAGGTCTTTTACCTTAAGTAGAAGTTTGCTCAAAATAACGGAGCTGGCTTGCTCCAATAGTATGATCGGGTTCCCACCTTTGGTTCGTAGCTTACGCTTGGTGTACACACATCTTTCAGAAATTGTGCGTAAGCCGATACGTGGTGTATCGCATCCATCAAGGGGATGTTTATTTGGACCTACTCAAAGAGCTTAACCAGGTCCTCAGGTGCCATGGGTTTGGCTGTCCTCTTTCCCTTGGTTAAGGCCTCGGGAAATGGAACCTTTGTAGGTTCCTCTAGAATGGATCCTGGTTCTTGATATGGGATATAGGTATCCTGGATGACTATCCTAGGGTTTGAGTTTGTATTACCAGGCTGGGAGTGGCTTGGATAAGGTGGGTCCTATGTTGCTTTGCCACTACAGGTAGTAAAAGAATTTAGTCCTGCCTGGTTCTAGGTTGGTGTGGGCAAAAGAGGTGATTGCTGTTGATAACCTACGTATGATGTCGAAGCCTCCATCCCATCGGGTGATGGAATAGAAGGGGCCTGATAAACAAAGTGAGCTTGGCCCTGAGTTGGATTCATAACACACTTCTGGTCTGGCACGTTATTCGGATTAGGCAGAGGTTGTCAAGGGAGTACACCAGGCTAGCGAAGATTTATCATTTGGGTGAGTTGATTGTGAACCTCTGTGATCTCGTCTTTGTGCTATTTTTGCATAGTCGCATTCGTTTTCTGAATGTTAGCCAAAGTCTAAAGGATAAGAGTCATTTGATCTGCATGAGTCGGCCTGTATTGATAAATTGGGTTGGGTCGAGGCTGAGGTGGCTGATATCGACGAGAAGCTTGTGATCGAGGCTGATATTGAGGTCTCTGATTTTGATTGTTCCCTGACCACGTGAAATTAGGATGATTACGCCATCCAAGGTTGTAGGTGTTTGAGAATGGATCATTCTGAATGGCATTGAGGCCCTCTCAGGTCTGAGGAGCCTTGAAAAGGTCAGAATATGAGGGTTCAGAGTTTCCCCAACTAGAATAGGTGGGTCCAGAGTTTCCTCCGAACCCTGAATCAAACGGGGGTGGATACGGGTCCATCCCTTGAGAAGATCGATGGTAAATGTTATGCACAGCCTCCCTGCCAGAGGGCGGTTGCGCGAACAAGTTTTGCGTAGAGGTGGCTCGCTGCAAGTGTCGAGTTAGCTCATCCACCTTCTCAATAATAGAGACCTTGTTCAGGTGACTGGCCATCAATTCCAAGTCGACAGAAGAGGATAGGCCCTGCATCTCATGTGCTCCCTTTGGATTTGTCAATGCACGAGCATTCGTCCGATCGAACATGCCCATGGATTCATTATTGATGGAGTTCTCACACATATTCTCGAGAATCTCCCACACGGTGTCTTCGTGTTGACCCATGATGTTTCCTCCACTGGTCGTATTGACAAATAATCAAATATCCTCACAGAGTCCCTGGTAAAAAGACTGGACTAGTTCCCATTTAGGAACTCTGTTGTAGGGGCACTTTCGCATGAGATCCAGAAAATGATCCCATGCCTCGTGAAGCGGTTCTCCTGCTTGCTGCGTGAAATGCGTGATCTAGTGCCGTAGAGCATTTGTCCGACCAACAAGGAAGAACTTTCTCAGAAACTCGGATTGTAGTTCTACCCAGGTGTTGATTGGACGTGTTTGGGTTTGGTACTAGTGAGCAGCCTTGTCCATGAGAGAGAAGGAAAACATTTTCATGAGTAAGACATCTCGAGTTTGAGCTTCTGACCCGAAGGTCTGGGCCAGATGCTTGAGTTGCTTGATATGCTAGAAAGGATCCTCGGAATTACACCCATGGAATTTGGAAATAGCATGAATCATGTTGGGCTTGAGTTTAGTATCAAGACCTCCAGCAGGGATTTGGACTTGAGGTTCGATTGCCACTGTAGCAGGATTGTAATGATCTCGCATCATAGGACGTTGCGGTGGGTTCACAAAGGCTTGGAATAGATCGTTGAGGCATTGAAGTTGAGTTTCAAGATTGTTTTCTTCTACTGGTTGCTCCATGATGATGGATGGAGAATTAGTTTCAGATGAATCAGAAAAGATATTGATCGGGTTGGGTTGTTGCACAAACAGGGAGGTCAAGGCTCGACCTCCACAAGAATGATTAGCTAATGGAGGCCTCAAGGATGGTCTTAGAGACCTCCCAAACATGCACCGATGGAGTAGATGAGAGGTAGAATGTGATGGACCCAATCAAGACACCCAAAAATTTTGGATGACTATAGAGGTTCAGGGCAGATGATACCCTTTAGTCAGAAAGCCATCCACCTGAGAATTACCTGGGCAGCCAGAGAGGGAGAGTCCCGCGAAGACCCCTACACGGTAGAGCACCCCCATGAGTTACAAGGTTTTTCCCACCCAACCTCTCTTGTCACTAATGATCCAGGTAGACCAAAATGGGGACTTGACCTCTTAAGTCTACTAGTTTTAAGTTAAGAGCAAGGGTGCTTATGACTTCTCTTGAACTTTTAAGATGTTTTTGTGCAAAGTGACCTAATTTGAAGATTGGTTAACCCAACAAGGTGAGTCAACTTTACCTTTTTTGTCCTTTGAGAAATTTAGGTCCCTCTTTTAGTGTTCAAATGAAATTAAGAGCCTAATTTTTGGGTTTGCTTGAATAGATCAATTCAATCAAGGCTTAGGCACACACTATTTGGGAAGATTAATTCTTGATTAAGCAAGTGTGTCTCTAAAACCCTAAACTGGAAATCTTAATTGGCTCTAATTTGGTCTAATTCAATTTTGTCCAAATGTGATACCTAGGGCTTCAAGCAAGAAGGTGATAGCCCTAGATACCTTAAGATCTTAAGTAGGTGCATAAATCAAGGTTTGGATGTTTCTCTATAATGTATCAAATTAGGCAACTTGATGATTTATCTAAGAATAAAATGCAAGTAGCCTTACTTGATTTTTTTTCCTTTTTTTTTTAGCTTTTAAGAATCAGGGGCTTAAAGGAGGGTGAATGGAGTTTACCTGCCCCTAGAGTGGCTGATGTGCAGCTGATCTTCTTTTAATGAGTCCTAAAATAGATCATAATCAAAAGAGATATAGCAAGTTAATACCAGATTAGATATTGCAATCAAGAGATCAAATTGCATGTTGCTCCCTAGCAACGACACCAAAATGTTATTGGTTTTAAAATCATCCTGTTGTAGTATAGATCGAATTAGCATGAAAAACAAATAATATTTATACTTGAAAGAAATCCGAGGTCGAACACAGGGATCAATTGGCAAAATACTTCTCAAGATCACAATTCAAATGCAATATAAGAATTTCAAACAAGAATGATCTATAAATGAAATCTTATGTCAATAATGTAAAAAGAAGAGAGGGCAAAAAGGTGATTTGAATCACCAAATTACCCTACAATGTTAAGCTTTGCAAGCTACTCAAAGTAACAGATCATATAAGCCAAGCACATCTCAATTTAATCAACAAAACCAAGGTATCAGCAGATATCAGATGACATAATAAGCGCTCAAACGCCTTAACAGAGGCAAAGGCCTCTTTCTCTTTTCTCTTCAAGCCTCAGGGAGAGACGCATGCTTTTCTTCTCTTTTCCTCTTCTTCCCTCACTTCAGAGAAGGCACAGCACAGGACTTAGTATGCCAGTAGAGGCAAAGGCCTCTCTCAGATCTCACAATTGTTGAGAGGAGGGCATAGAGCAAAACCCCCCCTCCTCTCTCTTCTTCTTCTTTCAAAATCGGCAAACCAGAACAGACCCGGGTATCCAGGTAAACGGACCTAGCCTAGACCCACGAGGCATGAGCGTAGGCGAGGGCGTGTGTATGCGCATGCATGCGGGGACCTCACCCCCTGTGCATGCTGAGGTGAATAGCCTGTGGCCCTTTTCCTCTTATGCACCTTCGCATACCTGTCTGTTTCCGATGTGGGACTAATTGCACAGCTGCAAGACAACCTCCCTCACCAAATTGAAGCAGCAACAAGGCATCTTGATGCCAATTGAAAGCCTGGAGATCAGCCTAGAGCATCCCTGCACAACCTAGAGGTGATGCCTGGAACAGAAGATGCAAGAACACCTTCGTCAAGGTGTCCGTGAAACTCCGTTAATGGTGCTGTGGCTCGAGACCTAAAAAAGACAGATACAGGCTAAGTGCCCCAGTCAGTACGTTCAAGAGTTTCACCTTAGTGAGGCGAAGTCAACGGCGGTGGTTTTGTAGTGTGTCGTGGTGTGTGTAGGCTGAGCGAGGTCGAAGAGGGTGCGTGGAGGTGGGTGTGCTCAAGGTGGTGTTCAAGAGGCCAATCCCCTCAATTACTTGAGGGGTTTTGGTCATGAGGACATGGCGAAGGTTTTGGATTGGTTGGGAAAGCGGATGGAGTTGTGGAGCGACGGAAATGCTTTGCCGGAGATGTAGCCAGAGGCGGAGAAGATGAAGTGCGGGGGAGGTGGTTGGCGATTGTGCATGTGTCTAGGTGAGAGAGAGAGAAATAGAGTTAGAGAGAGAGCAAGAGAGGGACTTAGCTAGGTGGGAGAGAGGTGGAGGCAGCCAATTTTGATAGACCGACGCCAGAGAAGGAGGAGGGAATGGTGAGGCGGCGACAACGAGACAAATAGAGAAACGTCCTCCCTTTGGCCGAGGAGGATCGCGAGGAAGAGAGGAGTCAAGTGAGCCAACCAATTTGGTCGTTGGACGGCCGAAGGAGGAGGATCGAAGAGATCGCCGGAGTGGGGGTCTACGATGGCTAGAGGTAGGTTTCTAGGGCTTTTGACGCACCAAGACTTGCTAAGGAAATGCGCAAGGCCATGGGGGTCCTTTTATAGGGCTCTAAATGGAGTTCTAAGCTTGGAAAACAAGCTTAGAATCTCTGAGCCTCTCGCCGCCGTAGGATACCCAATCAATCAAACCATTCTCATTAGGATTCTAGGGAGTTTTAGGATTCCTAAATGGGCTCATTTGGAAGGCAATTACCTGACGAGTTTCCCTTTCAATTTTGAGAGGGATTCGTCAACCAATCACAAAGATCCTTCCCTTTAAAGGTCGCTGGAGTTTGTAGGATTAGGATTCATGGTAGTAGGGACCTTTTTGTGAAGATGAAGATAAAGTTAGGGGCCTTTTTGTAAGGATTTTGAAAGTTAGGGCATATGTGTGATATAAAAGAGTCAGACAGGACCAAATTACAAACTAGGTTAAGATGATCTCAGATTAGGCCCAAATTTTGGAACGGACCTAATTTGGATCTAAGGAATCTAATGGTGAAGTTGGAATTTGATTTTGACCAAGTTTGACTGGGTAATTTATGTAAAAATGCAAATTAGGGTAAATGTCTATCTAAGACTCTATTTTAGGTCAAGATGGGTTCTGATGGTCAAATCAAGCATACCAATCCCTAGAGAATATTTTTCTATAAATTTTAGAGGGTTTAGGTGAATTTTATACTGACCAGAACCTCAGTTAATTAAGCAAGTCTATTTTTAGGGTTTCAAATGTCATTTAATTCTCAAAACATGCGCAAACCCTTTTCTATCTATATGAGCTCACTTGTTGTGTATTTAATACCATTTGACCCTTAATTACCCACCGGGAAAACCCCCGATTATTCTGCATTCAAGATATGATGGTAAAATTGTAGTTTTAATTCTGATTTCTTGTCTTTCTCTCAGAATGATTATGTAATGAATTATGGCCTTCTGTTAGTTATGTAGAAGCATTTATTCCTTGATAATGACTAAATTAAGCTAGTTATGTCTCATGATGGTGTTCTCATTAGTCTCATGTGCCCTCCGTGGATTCGTTAATGCATGGGCATTCGTTCGATCGTACATGCCCATGGATTCATTATTGATGGAGTTCTCGCATATGTTCTCGAGAATCTCCTACACGATGTCTTCATGTTGACCCATGATGTTTCCTCCACAGGTCGCACTGACGAATAATCAAATATCCTCATGGAGTCCTTGGCAAAAAGACTGGAGTTGTTCCCATTTAGGAACTCCGTGGTGGGGGCACTTTCACATGAGATCCAGAAAGTGATCCCATCCCTCATAAAGCGATTCTCCTGCTTGCTACATGAAATGTGTGATCTGATGTCGCAAAGCATTTGTTTGACCAACTGGGAAGAACTTTTTCAAAAACTCGGATTGCAATTCAACCCATTTGTTGATTGGATGAGTTAGGGTTTGGTACCAATGAGCAGCCTTGTCCATGAGAGACAAGGAGAACATCTTCATGAGCAAGATATCCTAATTTTGAGCTTCTAACCCAAAGGTCTGGGCCAAATGCTTGAGTTGCTTGATATGTTGGAAAGGATCTTCAGAATTAATCCTATGAAATTTAGGAATAACATGAATCATGTTAGGCTTGAGTTTAGTATCAGGACCTCCAGCCGAGATTTGGACTCGAGGTTTGATCGCCACTGCAATGGGATTGTAGTGATCTCGCATCATAGGATGCTGCAGTGGATTCATAAAGGCTTGGAATAGATCATTGAGGCACTGAAGTTGGTTTTGGAGGTTAGGCTCTTCTCCTTTGTGGTGATCCATGGTTGATAAGGGAGAAGTAGGCTCAGAATCAGAGGATATGTCAATATGGTCGGGTTGTTGCACAAACACGGAGGTCGAGGCTTGGCCTCGACGAGAGTGAATAACTAATGGAAGCCTTAAGGGTGGTCTTAAGGACCTCCTCCCAAACATGCACTAATGGATAAGACGAGGGATAGAAGGTGTGATGGACCCAGTCAAGACACCCAAAGATTTTTGGATGACTATAGAGGTTCGGGGCGGATGATACCCCTAAATCAGAAAGTCATCCACCTAAGAATTACCTGGGCAGTCAGGAAGGGAGAGTCTCGTAAAGACCCCTACACGGTAAAGAGTCCCCACAGGTTATAGGGTTTCCCCTACCCAACCTTCCTTGTCACTGAGGGTTCAGGTAGATCAAAATGGATAACTTGACTTCTTAAGTCTACCAATTTTAAGTTTAGAGTGTGGGTGCTTAGGATTTCACTTGAACTTTGAGATGTTTTTTGTGAGTGGTGACCTAATTTGAAGATTGGTTGACCCTATGTTAACTCGGCGAAATCGATGTTTAAATAATCACGTTGCAGTATAGTCGAAATCGCTTTGAAAACAAATACAATTTTATTACTCGAAAAGATTTCCTAGGTCTAACACAAGGAGCAAATTGTTATTTAGAAATCAATATCACAATTCAGAATTAAAAGAATATGCAATAATATCAGTATCCAAGTGCAAAAATATGGGAGTAAAAAGGTGATTTAGATCACCAAATACTCCTACAATATCACCAAGGAACTCAATGTATTTGCAATGAAATGAAAGTAATGATATGTCGTCTGATTTGTAAATTAGACAACTTAAAGTGTCTTAGTTTTCCTTGTCTTCTTTTCTTCCTTCTCTATCTCTGCCTTTGCTTTCCTTGTCTGCTCCTTCCTTTTTCTTCCTTTGCCTTTGGCTTCTTCTTCTTCTTTGGCTTCTACTCTAGCTTCCTCTTCTTCTGTGGTCCTTCTCTTTCTCTTCAGCTTCTGTCTTTGGCCTCTTCTTCTTCCTTCTTTTTCTTCAACTTTTGCCTTCACCCCTGGCCTCTTCTTCTTCTTCAAAATCTGCTAAGTGTCGGCCAAAGATCCTTATACCAAAACCCTCCCCCTACCCACGCGACTCTCCTCTCTGTCTCTCTTAGGATCCACTCTCCCAGAGCCACATAGGTATTCGGGTAAACGGGTTGGGTCCTACCCTGGTCTAGGCTCACTGGCGTGCGTGGTGAGCGAGGAGTGCAGGTTGGGTCAGGTTAGCCAAGTCCACGGGTGAGGTGTCACGGACGAGACCGGGTATGGGTGAGTGGGACCTCACCCCGTGGTAACTGAGGCGATGAGCTTGCACCACTTTTTCAATTTATTCAGGTGCGGGTGCCCCTTCGTTTCTGAGGTGGGACTATCTGCGCCTCCTTTCCTCGTGTGCCTGCAGCAGAGAGTGATGCTTCCAATTACAACTGTTGCGAAGGCTCTCAACTCCAATTGAAGGCTTGGGTGTGTGTGCAAGAGTATTCCGCGTAGCCTGGGAGTTCAGCCTGGACTTGGCAGCACCTAGAGCGGCTTCAAGCAAGCTTCAAGCTTGCTCGCCAATGGCGGATGGGGCCTGAACTTGAAATCAAGAACACAGCCTTTCGGCCACGTCAAATTGCTCAGGGAGGATCGTTAGAGCATGATGAATGTGCTGGGGGTGGTGGCATGGAGTGTGGGTGCCTATGAGTGTGTGCCTAGGGCATACTGTGTGCACATGAGTGGGTGTGTTCGGGGGGTGGTTTGGGTGAGTGGCGCGATGAGTGAAGTGAGGGGAAGTGCTCAGTGAGGTGTGGCAGAGGTTTTGCGAGGGTCGATGAGTGTTTTGGTGGCTTGTGGAGGTGGGATTGCCTCGTCGGAGGTGGTGGTCAGAGATGGAGGGGATGGAGGTGAAAAGGGCAGCAATGAGCGATTTTGAAAGATAAAGGGAGGAGAAGAAAGTAGAGGGAACAGGGAACTTAGCTGGGAGGTCAAGGGACGAAGGGGACAGCAAAGGCGTCGAGTCTGGTATGGCCGACGCCGGAGCGAAGGCAACTTTGAAGAGGTAGGAACGGCGAGGATGAAGGAGGTGGCGTCTGCTGGTACAGTGAGACGCAGACGAAGGCAAGGAGGAGAAATCCACCACAGGTATGGTGGTCGGACGACGAGAAGGAGCAGGGAAGGTCATTGGACATCGAGGAGCCTTCGGCCGTGAGGGGAAGAGAGTAATTGCGGGTATTCACAGCTGAATTCGAGCGTGGAGAAGTCGATGTGATCTAGGCTTCTTTAAATAGGGCTCTGAAGGTCGATTAGGGCTTGGGAAGCAAGCTTCCCAAGCTTGGAAGGTCGCTGGAGATGGAGTTTGTTAGGATACCCAAATCTCTCATGTGTTTGCATGGGAGATTGGGAGGGAATCTAAGCTCATTAATGGGTTTAAATGGGAGAGAATTTCTCAAAGGATCTCCCTTCCAATTTTAGAGGAGATTCTCTAAGAAATCAAAGAGATCTTCCCTGTCAAAAGTCGCCAGAGTAGGTTTCCTTCACGATAATGGCGGAGAGACCTACTTGTGAAGATGATGAGATAGCTAGGGGGCTGTTAGCAAGGGTTTTTGAAAGTTAGGGGTAGAAATGTAATTAGACTGGACCTTTTTGCAAACTAGGTCAAGGCAAACTCATTTTGGTTCTAAATTTTGGTACAAACCTAACTTGGACCTAAAAAATACAATGGTGAAGTTGGATTTTGGTTTTGATCACGTTTGAATGGGTAATTTATACAAAACTCTAAATTAGGGTAAATATCTATCTGAGACCCCATTTTAGGTCAAGATGGGTTCTAATGGCCAAATTAAAGGTACTAAACCATAGAAAATATTTTTCTATGATTTTTAGAGGGTTTAAGTGAACTTTATCCTGACCAAAACCTTGGTTAATTAAGTGGATCTATTTTTAGGATTTCAAAAGTCATTTAATTCTCAGAACTCGCACAAACCCTTTTTGTCAAATCCAACCTACTTGTTATCTTATTAAGATCATTTGACCTTTGTTTAGCCCTTGAGAAAACCCATGGTTGTACTACATTGGTAAAATTGCAATTTTACCCCTTATTTCTTATGTTTCTCTCAAAAAGGTTATGCAGTGAATTATGACCTTCAGTTGGTTTGTAGGAGCATTTATTGACTTCATTAGGTCAAAATGAGCTAGTTATGGCTCATGATGGTGTTCCCATCACCCCACAAGGTAGGTCAACTTCACCTGATTTGTCCTTGATTATTAGGTCTCGCTTTTAGGATTCAAGTGAGATTTAGAGCTTGATTCTTAGGGTTTCCTTGTTTAGGTAAGTTCAATCAAGGCCGAGGACACACACAGTTTGAGAGGATTGAATCTTTTTTTTTTTAAGCAAGTGTGTCTCTAAAACCCTAGAATGGAAACCCTAATTGGCTCTAATTGGTCAATCAATTAATTCCAAATCTGGTACCTAGGGCTCAATCAAGAAGGTGGTAGCCCTAGGTGTCTTAAATCCCTAAATAGGTGCAAGAATCAGGTTTGGGATGCTTATGAAAATGTATCAAATTAGGCAACTTGTGATGATTAATCTAAAAATAGAATGCAAGTTGGTGCTAATCGATTTCTTTCCTCTTTTAGCTTTTCTAGAATCAGGGGTTTAATGAAGATGGAAAACAAGATTACCTACCCCTAGAGTGGCTGTTGTGCAGTTGATCTTGCTCCTCAGCTAAATCCTTGCACAAATCACAATCAAAAGAGATAAATCAAGTTAGTATCAAGTCAAGAATCATAATCAAGAGATCAAATTGTGCATTGCTCCTCGGCAACAGTGTCAAAATGTTTATTACTCTGAATCGAGGTTAGGGCTTTAGTCGGTGGAATTAGGTTAGGGCTTTAGAGCTAATCAGTGGAATTAGGTTAGGGCTTTAGTCGGTGGAGTTGTGGTGAAGCTGATAGGGGTGGTAGCGGTGAGGTTTGTTCAATGGAGTGACAGGAAGGCATTGCTGGAGCTTTATCGAAGCGAGGAGAGATGAAGGGCATGAGGGTGGTAGTGTGGTTGATTTGGAGTGCAGGTGGAAAGGAAATGATGTAGAGGAGGAGAAGAAGAAGTAAAGGGGATTTAAGGAGAGGTAAAGGGACGGAGAGCACCGGTCATGGCTTGACCAAAGCTAGAGAAGGAGAAGAGGATGGTGAGGTGGCGACGAGGACAAAGACAGGGAAGTCAGTCACACTTTGGCTGGTGATGACCGCGAGGAAGAGGAGAAGCTGGTCGACCGTCAAATTTGATGGTTGGACGGCCAGAAGAGGAGAGCGGAGGGGAGTCGCCAGAGCTAAGTTCAAACATGGCCAGAGATGTAGAAGAGGAGGTTTTCTCAGACCAAAACTCGCTAAGAAGGTAAGGTAGGAGTTCCAAAGCTTAAATAGAGCTCCAAAGAGGGCTTTAGATCAGGAAAGAGCTCTGATTTTCTCTTTAGGAAATCAATAAACACCCATTGATTCTGTGTGTTCGCTCGCATGAATCAAAGGATTTTAAGAGTTAGGATCTATCCCAATAGGTTTGCCCAGGTGTGAACATCAATCCCAGCAAATTTGGTGGGATTTGATTGCCATTTGCGTGGGATTTGAGTCAGTCAAAGCCTACCTGGAGGTCGGTTGACCTCCAATGGTGGCAAGGATCGATTTGCAAAGAAGATGAAGAAGTTGGGGGGCTTTTTGCAAGGATTTCGAAAGCTGAGGGGTTATTTGAGAGAATAAGAGTCAGATTTGGACAAAAATGCAAACTAAGTCGAAATAATCTCAGATTGGGCCCAAATTTTGGTACAAACCTAATTTGAACCCAACAAATTTAATGGTGAAGTTGGATTTAGCTTTTGACCAAGTTTGATTGGGTAAATTACTCAGAATCTCAAATTAGGGTAACTTTCTATCTGTGACTCTATTTTAAGTCAAAATGGGTTCTAATGGTCAAATTAAAAATACCAAACATTATAGAATATTTTTATATGATTTATAGAATGTTTAGGTGAATTTTATCCTAACTAGAACCTTAGTGAATTAAGTGGGCTTATTTTTAGGGTTTCAGATGTCATTTAATTATCATAACGCATGAAAACCCACTAATGTCAGCATGGACCCACTTATTAGACATTAATTACCATATGACCTTTAATAAATCCCTGAAATACCTCGTGGTTATTCTGTATTTGTGAAATGCGGTTAAAATTGTAGAAATAGCCCTAGTTTCTTATATTCTTCTCAAAATAGAACATTATGCTTATATGACTCTCTGATGGTTATATAGGAGCTTTTATCAACTTTATCAGACCAAATTGAGCTAGTTATGGCTCATGATGGTGTTCCCATCAATCGATCCATATGAGTCATTAGCGCATAATTGAGCGGTTGAATTGCGCTCTTATGTGCGAGGATGCAGTGCGGGTAGCTCGAACGCACGGCCACTGTGGCGAAGCACCTTGACCGCTGCACTACTCCTTTCTTTAAGTCACATTTATAAATTAATGCTTACGCACCCTCGGCAGTTGGATTAAGATCCAATGGCTGAGGGTGTGCGAGCTTTGCCTTCAGCTGAGATGAAAGGTGCGGCTACGAGTAGACGTGGCACTATCTGGGTCATTGGATGGCGATCCAACGAATTAGATGAATAGTTGTGATACTCAAAGAGGTTAGCCAGGTGCAGCGGGTAGTTTGGATGGCACCACATGGCACCATCTGGACCATCCATCTTCCCTTGCTTGTAAGTGGTGCCACGGATGTCGAATTGGACCGATTTTCGCACCATTGGGCTGCAATCGTCGATTCAAACCCATCTGTATGGTTGGATTTGCTGTCTGAGGTACAAATTTACACCACCTGGACTGTTGACCTCTGATCTTTCTCAAATTGTATCTGATATTATAAAGGTCCGATCGGGGCAATCTCGAAGTCGTTGAACTTCGATCGTCACCCTGATTAGATCTGTACGGTTGGATCTTCAATTCAAGGCCCTGATAAATGTTGCCCTATTCCCTAACCACAAAAAGAGAAAATTAACCTAAAATTTATACAATCTAACCTAAATGCACGATGATGCATGTTATGCAATATTTATAATGATGAATATTTCTATGGCACCGAAACATGCATAAATAGACATTTTAGGTCAATTAGATATGTGCACATCAGTTGATGTAAATGATTTCTCTTTATTGCTTCTATAATACATGCCAACCATATCATTATCACCCTTCCACCACTTAATTCATGGCCTCAACACCCCCTAACCACATATTTGGCCAACCCAAACCTAGCCTAAACCACCCCTTAGCATGTTCACTTTCATTTTAGGTAGCATGATTATAATGATGTTGCCTCCCTATTGGATTGACCCTACTCTCGCTATACTTTGTTCTTCATTTATTAGCGAGATAGGATTTTAAATTTAATTATGATTTTTTGTGTAAGGACATTGTTAATTTTATAACATGCAATCATGCTATCATAACGAATTGTTATTTGCACACTATCCATTTTCACCATTGATTTTTGATGCATTTATTTCTTTTTCTTATGTACATTGTCCCAAAGGAGTTCGAGTGACACAAAGGAGCCCAACACGGTGGGGAGGAGATGAAGAGACACGACATTGTCACCATTTTTTATTTTCTTTCTATATTATAGGTTGTGAGTGTTTGGGAATGCAATTTTATTTCATAGACTTGATGTTTAGGATTAGTGTGAGGTTATTTGGCATGTAATAATTTTGGACTTAGACTCTATTTATTCTCTCCATCCCTATCTCCCTAGCTAGATTTCTATTTCATGAATTAGATTAGCTAGATTAATTATTTATTTACCTCATTTGAAAAAATAAAAGATAAAAAAACACCACACAAAAAAAATTTCTGTTAGGAGTAGCTTATTTAGGAACACCCATTCTAGGATCTCTGCCTCTAGAATTTAATTTTTGTCAATGTATTGCATGCTAGAGCTTTGGATTGAGGTATGCATTTTTATCTTTACAAGCTGTCTACCATGTGCATTGCAATTTGATTTGGACTTAATTTCAAGACCATCAAAATTGTTGAATTGGTTAAATAAGTGGACATCAATTGCATGCAACTGGAAAATTAAAGGTCTGATCTTAAAATCAATTCACAATGTGCCTAAAGAAATTTTTATCTATTTGCACTTAAATTCTTTTTTCGTGTGCTTGCACATAAATTAGGCACCGCACTAAGGCTCGAAACCTTAAGGCTTTAGGCACTGATTTCTTTATCGATGCAAGCCCACCTATTTCACTTTGAATTGGTAATGTCATCGTTTAATCTAGCTTCTTGGTAATTCAAGGAGGGGGTTACCCCTTAAAGGAACGATAAGTAGTTAAGGGGCACCGCGAAAGCATCTCCTCAAAGAAAGGGTTCACCCAACTTGCATCCTAAACTTCCATCCTTGAGTTACCTTTTGCAAGATTATTTGGCGGTATTAATCAAGCAAAGTGTAGGTTCAGCTATAGCACTCATAACTTTCTTTTAGGGTGTGTAATTGTTTTGATCACTTACTTCCTAACAAGAAAGAAACAAAAAAAAAAAAATCAATCAATCTTGCTTTGTGTTTGATTATGTTCCTGGCATATGCAAGGAAGAAGGTCACTAAGACCTATTTTATTTAACCCATTAGAAAGAGAACCCAGGAGACGTTGAACACTCATCCCTCCCATCCCTTCTGTTCTAATGGAGCACCATGACAACCATGAGAACTTTGACCAAGCCATCTTTAACGAACACTCAAGAATAATTTTGATGTGCCCCAAAACCACTTGCAAACACATTGAAATCCAAAATCAGCCCCCTCTACCTGCTATCTGGGATCATTATAATCCTACAAACCATGTCCCAGAACCTTCTATCCAAGCTCCACAAGTAGAAGGGAACTTTGAAATCAAGCCTACTACTATAGCCCTTCTACCCCATTTTCATGGACATAATTTGGAGGATCCATTCCAACATCTAGAAGAGTTCCTCGCAATTAGTCAAACTATGAACTTTCAAAACATGAGTGAGGATGCCTTGAGACTTGATCTGTTCCCCCTCTCTCAAAATGATAAAGCTAGTCACTGGCTGAGAACAGTAGGAATGCCCATTACCACATGGGATGATCTTAGAACAACCATCCTTACCAAATTCTTCCCAATTGGCCAAACTAACGCCCTTATGAGAGCCATCTCAACCTTCTCCCAACAGCAAGGGGAATAACTTCATGATGCCTAGGAGCGGTTCATGGACCTCCTTAGGAAATGCCCCCAACACGAGGTACCCAAATGGCACTTAGTTCAGATTTTCTATCAAGGGCTTAGTAAGAGTCTATGAAATAATGTGGATGCCACATGTGGTGGAAATTTTCTTACGAAAGATGAGGAGATTGTGTGAAATATGTTTGAGAGCATGAGTGAGAATTCTCTTAACTACACATCCATGAATGTCTTTGGTAGGATTAACCTTAAGGGAGGTGTGTATGAGATCCACGATAATTCCTCCAACGTTGATATGGATATCGTATGCCTTAAACTAGATAAAGTTGACCTTGTGTCAAAACAAGTTGCTAAAATCACAAAGAACCTTGGATCACATGCTCCTACACCTTCCTTTACAAATAGGGAGTTTGTTTGCAACTTGAATGTGGCTCAACATCAGAGCCCATTCTCAAGGACTTTGTCTCCCCAACCTTATTCTTTGGGGACTTTGTCTCCCCAAAACTATACTTCAGGACCATCCAACAACTTTTCCTTAAGATGTCAATACCCTTCTTAGAACCCTCAGACTTTGCTTAACTCTAAGCATGAGGATGCCCAGTGGGTGCAAGGAGCCACTCGAAACAATCCTCCTTCCCATATGGATAACCCAGGTTGGAGGAACCACCCAAACTTCTCATGGAAAACCCAAGGGTAGGGCAAGCCACGACCAACTCAACCCAGACTGGCATATGAGACTCAAAACCAAGCTGCATCTATACCCATCCAAGCCCAACTGGAAATCCATGTGCAAAATCAGAACCAGCAAAGTCAAATAATGGCTCAAATGTTGAACACAATGATGACACAAATGCAAACAATGACCAATCAGTTTCACCAATTGATAGACTCAAAGACTCAGCAAATGGGAACCTTTGTCATCCCAGCCCGTGCCTGATCACGGACAATCCGTGTTACATAAAAACATGATTTTAATTATGTCATTGTTGTAGTATAATGTCTGTTGACATGGAGATGGCGGAGACCGGCTGATCGCATGGGTTTCGGTGTTTGAAATTGGGGTTTGGAGGACCCATCATCGTAGCTCGCAAAACGCATCTATCAAATAAAATTTATAACCAAAACTCAAAAAGTGAGTCCCGGGTCGAATACGAGGAGGCGAACGTTTGGTTTTATAAAAATCTGTGCTTCACTTTATTTCTTTTTGTCGTTTCTGTCTTTTCTAATTTTCTGGTATTTTAAATAGGACAAGAGATCAGGTCGATGAAATCTAACTAATCTGCTTGCAAACTAAAAAGAGAGAGACATAGAGAGAGAAACAATCATCTATTTATCAATGAATGTTTGTTACATTACGAAAGTGGAAAATCCACACTATGAAAGCGTAAAAAGATAGAATGAGGTGAGAGAAATCCCTCTCGACGGTCACTCGGAGGATGACTCGCTCTGACGTCGCCTGGAAGAAGGTGGTGAGAAGCGGAACAAAGGAGGATGGAGCTGGAGGACGGAGGATGGGGCAGGATGCCATCGCGGCGAGGATCTTCTTCCTGAAGGGCAGTGAGAGAACAACCACAGGATGCTCCACGAATGGGGATGAGGGGAGGGAAAACTATTTTCTACTCTAGAAGAGCATCCTGGGCTTGGGACAAGCTCTTTCTATAGCCTTGGAGGTGGTGAGAAGAAGAAAGGAAGAGATGAAGAAAAATAGGAGGGGTAGGGGTCCTTTTATAGTGGAGGAAAGAATCAAATTCCTATACAGGACATTTAGTGACAGTCATAAACGTCACTGAAGATCCACCGCAAACGTCACTGAAGACATCCCACATGCCCACCCACCGCTGCGCTGGCGCACGCTCTGCGTGCCCGTGTCACGTGCCTTCGCACGCGTGCCCGCGTGCGCTGCTGCTGCGTGTGTGTGCCTCCGTGCACACACGCGCACCCGCTCTGTTGTGCACATGCAGTGGCGCGTGCGTGCACGTGGGCGGCCTGGATTACGCCATGTGGCGTGATCTGGGCCGTCCATCTTCTTTCTGGTGTAGGGGCTGCTACAGAGGTCGGATTGGGTCGATTTTCACCCTGTTGGGCTGTGATCGTTGACTCGAATCCATCCGCGAGGTCGGATTTGTCATTTGAAGCTTTGAATTATGTCACCTAGTCCCTTGGCCATTGATTTTCCTCAAACTACATATGGTGCTACGGGACTCCGATCAAGGCGATTTCGGAGGCGTTAGACTCCGATTGTCATCTTGATAAGATTCGTACGGTCGGATCATCAATCTGTGGCTCTGAAATAAATCTCCTTCTCTCCTGACCACAAAAAAGATGCAATTAACCTAAAATATACACTACTCTAAATGCAGAATGATGCTTGCTATGCAATATTTATAATATGGAATGCAAATCTAAGCCTATGAACATGCATAAATAGGCATTTTAACCTAAATGGATGTGTCTACATCATACCCCCATGCCTATCTTTTACTAGTCCCTAGCAAAATTAAACTACATGCTATGTATAAAAATAGAATTAGGACTCGATCGCTTAGGCCTAAGTCGTTTATTAACAATAGAAAATTTCAATTAAGGTCCTAAACTATGAAAACTCAACAGTACCTGAGTGTCTGCCAGATTGTAGACCACCTAAGTCCTCGCCTTATTTGAAAAGGGAAGATAAATTTTTTTGTTTTCCTTCTTTTCTATTTTTTTTAAACTTTTAAAGTTTGAGAGTTTCGGGATAACTTTTTATGGCTACCCGACCCACCCAAGACTCGAAAAGGACTCTAAGTGCTAAGCATCTAGTCAAAAGAGTGAAAGACTCACTAGGCGACCATTAAAATGGACTTCGGGTTTCTACAACCCTAGGTGACCTTGCCTAGAGGTTTATCTTTTCGAATGGTAGCTTTCTCCCTACTTCTTTTGTTTATGGGGTCAACACATGGGCGAACCTAGTGTATATCTCCCCGAATTATTCTATTTCCCTGCTTCTTCCCTAAGTGTTTTGGAAACTATTGTGCATTTTTGTGAGCTGGGCTCTGGACAACCAGCCAATGGGTTGTTACCCATGACAACTTGCCAGCCATATCACCCTAGATAATTCATTAGCTACCCAATTTCTGAAGAAATCGCCGAAAAGTGAGTTAGTGCAAAAAGTGTGTAGATGCTTAGGCTTAAAGTCCCCTCAAATCAGAGGAAGGGTTGATAAGTCGTATACTTATCATCCCAATTTATTTACTAGATTAAAGATGAATTTGAATTGGCGAGAACTCAAGACTAAGTCCTCATTCGAGTGGACACCTGGGCTAATTAAGCCTGAAGACCAGAAGAGAGTAAGTGTTTAGGTCCTCTCATGTCATTTCCTAAAGTTAATAATGGCTAAAAGCCTAAGTTCTCTTCTCCTAATTCTATTTTCTTTTTTTTATCTTTTTGAATTTTTTTTTTAAAGGAACTAAAAGAAATTCTATGGAGTTAAAATAATTTCAGGATAAGGTAACCACCCCCCATGCCTAAATGATGCAATGTCCTCATTGTAAAAATAGAGGCATGAAAAGGGCAGAGTAAATAGAATATCACCTGAATTTCATGACAACTTGATCAGCTCCGCAAAGAGAAGCGAGTATACACATGCGCTAAGTTTAATGCCTTCAGCTAGGCATAATATACATACAAAGAAGAAGTTGAGAATCCACAACTACGGGTTTGAATCAAAATCAAAAGGTTGATCTTGAAACCCATCAGCAGAAGATGTCCACAGACATGGACCAGATTATGATGCAAACCCATGCCCCAGGGTCAAGTGGTTCTAAGGTCAGGATGAAAATCACCCAGAACAAAAGATTGTTGTATTTACGGGGCCGGGCCTGTGGTTTGGTGGTGTGCAACCCAAGACTAAAGTGGCGAATAATGGGTAGATTTGTTTCACTAGGTTCAAATGTCCACTTAACGTTCAGCTCAGAAAAACAATCAGTTATTTCGAGCTTGGGTTGCACGTGAAAGATATTGTAAGGGTTCTAGTTGAAAGTAGGTGGTTTCAGGTCAATAGGTACCCTTAGATCCAAAATCAAAGTTCCCTCAGAATTAGCCTCCCAAATTTTTATTTCAACAATTCTATCCTCCAACATCAAAGGCTTAGGCTCCAGGACCTTTAGCATATCATTCACCCCATATGATTCTCCCAAGTCCAGAAATCATGGCTGAATCAAGATTGGCTTGGGCGCAATGATCTCAGAAGTCAGCTCTTCGAGGTGCAGATGAGGAATGGGGTCATTGATTGAATCATCAAGATTCGGATCCTCCAAGTGAACCCCAACCGAATCAGAATCTTGAATAGTCGGGCTATCAAATTATTTATCAGATTCCTCAAGCCCGTTTATCTCACTAAAATCATTTTCCTTAAGCTCAAGTGAGACTTCACTCAGAGATTCCTCACCCTCAGAATAAAAGAATTCTTGATCCTCATTTATATATGTCTCAAAATCAAATGTTATTTCATGGTCCATGGAGACATATTTTTTGTTGTCCCTAGGTTGGGAATCTTGGGTGAATTAATCTATTCATCATCCTCAATTGGTTGCTCTAGCCCAACCTAGTCATCCCTGGTCTCAGAAAATGTATCCCCCCTGACAGGCGCCTGAGCAGGTTCTGACATTGGCTCTCCTGAAGGGGGTTCATCTTGAGAATCATCCCAAGATTTGACTAGGGCAACCACAAATTTCATCCTCAACCTCGATAATTTCCCAAGAAGAAACTCACCGAAGTCCCTATCCCTAACATTTTGGAGCAAATTTAATAGAGAACTATTAAGTTCATCAATCATTTTTATCATAGGCTCCAATGCTTCAGTACATGGTGTTGGTTGGGCTTCTAAAGATTGTATGGTGTTTCTCAAGTTAGCCAATACCCTATCATGTATCTAGTTCACTTGAATTGACTGCTTCTATTCAGGTTTGGGTGGGTTTAGGTTAAATCTAAGGGAGTCAAGATGTCGAGGTTCTCAGGTCCCTCCTTGATAGTAAGTCGTTTTAGGTTGTTTAAAGGATGGTGGCGACCTATATTCAATGGAATACTGGGGAGAGTAGGTGTTATAATCATTATATCCTTCCTGATTGTAGATCGGGTTGGTTTGGTGATCAAAGGATGAAGATCTATAATCATTGTAGCTCTAGGAAGGATAGTAATCATAGTCTTGTTGTACAGGGTTAGGTCCTGGACACTGAGATCCATATTCATATCCCCAATCAAAGTCATCCCAGCTAGTGGATGGGTAATTACAAGTCAAGTCGAAATAATAATCATCTTGGGGATAAGTGGTGGTAGGAGGATAGGATTGGAAATGTGTAAAAGATGTGGAAGGATACATTGTGGAGTAGGAGGGAAAATAGAAGAGAGAAAGGTGCCCTACAGTACAATCAACCAAATCTGTCCTTATGTGGGTAGCCTAAAGACCTACAGACTCCCAGGACCTATCTTGAGATTATAAATGATTTAGTCTACTTTTATCCGGTCAATCCAACCAGTTAGAAGGAGGGACTGGGGAGAAGGTTCTTCCTTTGGTTTGCACCTCCGGTTCCTAGTGTACCCCCCAACCGTGGTCGTTTGATGCTACTCCCCTAGCTAGACATCAGATGGACCAACAGAAGTAGATTAATCGAAAAAAATCTCAGTCTAAGCCCCGAAGAGCAAATCAATCCTTAAGGCCAACATCTACTCAGTTTTAGTTAGGCTTGGGATGATCGTGCTCTTGGAATGTGATGGGCCCTTTAGATGTGTTGTGCCCTTAATAATTAATTCAAATGTGTGTGCATGCACAACCAAGGTTTTCAAACAAGGTTATTTGATGATGTGTCTTTTAGGGTTCAACCTTGTTTAGTAGCTTTTAGGGTTTAATCTTTAGGTGTATTCAATCAAGGTTCAATAGAACACTCCAAGTTTTGAAAGCATTGGTGATGATGTATTCCTTTAGAAATCAAAAATAATGTGGAGTGCTTGGTTCAGCCGTAAGAATCAACCCTAAGTGGCAAGCTACTTGATGGATCAATTTTAGATTGAGTGGTGTGACCCAAACAGTTCAAACAATTGGCTTATTGCACCACTTGATTAAGGCACACAAAAAGTCTTAACCTAATCAGATTTCTACTCACTTATGTGTGTGTTGAGTTAAGGTGTACTAGATCCATAGGTAAGATCTTGGTTAAGTGGTAGAATTAAAGTGGAGTGGTGCACCTTAAGTGAATAGTTGTGTGTGTTAATGCATGTATTTTTTAGAAAATACCACAAGAGAAGAGTTTTTTTTTGTTTTTTTATATATGCGGGGGTGAGATGAGTGGAGGTGGCAAACAAACAGCCAAATCTATCCTAGGGTTTATAAGAAGCACCTAAGTTGATTTGTGTTTAAGTTATTAGTGTGGTGAAATGAACTAATGGGAGGGGAAGTGGGGGGAAACTTACAGAACCTTCATCTGCACTTTTCTCTGATCTAACCACTTTAGCCCACCTCGGAAGAGTACCAACAATCACAGTAGGATCAGAGAAAAAGTGAGATAAAAGTTAAGTAAGGTAGAAAAAATGTGAGAAAAATCAAAGAGCGTTGCCTCCCCGGCAATGGTGCCAAAATGATCGCATGAGTTTCGCATGTTTGAAATTAGGGTTTCTCGAAAAGTGAGTCCCAGGTCGAATACGGGGAGGCGAATGTTTGATTTTATAAAAATCCACGCTTCACTTTATTTCTTTTTGTCATTTTTGTCTTTTCTAATTTTTTTGATATTTTTAATAGGGCAAGATATAAGGTCGATGAAATCAATCTAATCTACTTGCAAAATAAAAAGAGAGAGACAGAGAGAGAGAGAAATAATCTATTTATCAACGAATGTTTGTTACACTACGAAAGTGGAAAATCTATACTATGAAAGCGTAAAAAGATAGAATGAGTTGAGAGAAATCCCCCTCGATGGTCGCTCGAAAGACCACTCGCTCTGATGTCGCCTGAAGGAAGGTGGTGAGGAGTGGGACCAAGGAGGACAGAGCCGGAGGATGGAGGATGGGGCAGGACAACATTGCGGCGAGGATCTTCTTCTTGAAGGGTGGTGAGAGGACAACCATGGGATGCTCCACAAATAGGGATGAGGGGAGGGAAAACTATTTGATTTTCTACTCTAGAGGAGCATCCCGGGCTTGGGACAAGCTCTCTCTAGAGCCTTGGAGGTGGTGAGAGGAAGAAAGGAAGAGATGATGAAAAATGGGAGGGGTAGGGGTCCTTTTATAGTGAAGGAAAGAATCAAATTCGTATATAGGACATTTAGTGATGGTCATAAACGTCACTGAAAATCCACCGCAAACGTCACTGAAGACAGCCCACGCGCCCACCCACAGTTGCGCTACCACGCGCTCTACGCACGCATCGACGTGCGCTGCAGCTGCACGTGTGTGCCTTTGCATGCGAGCGTGCACCCGCGCTGCTGTATGCATGTAGTGGTGCTTGCGTGCGCGTGGGCAGCCTGGGTTGCGTCACGTGGCGCGATCTGGGTTGTCCATCTTCTTTCTATTGTAGGGGCTGCTACAGAGGTCAGATTGAGTCGATTTTCGCGCTGTTGGGCTATGATTGTTGACTCGAATCCATTCGTGTAGTCAGATTTGTCATTTGAAGCTCTGAATTGTGTCACCTAGTCCCTTGGTCGTTGATCTTCCTCGGACTGCATATGGTGCTATGGGACTCCGATCAAGGCGATTTCGGAGGCATTGGACTCCGATTGTCGTTCTAATCAGATCTGTACGGTCGGATTGTCAATCTGAGGCTCTAAAATAAATCTTCTTCTCTCCAGACCACAAAAAGGATGCAATTAACGTAAAATATACACTACTCTAAATGTAGAATGATGCTTGCTATGCAATATTTATAATATGGAATGCAAATCTAAGCCTAGGAACAAGCATAAATAGGCGTTTTAACCTAAATGGATGTGTCTACATCACCGGCGAGCACCTGAAACACAAGTTAGAGCCTCACAGCCACGTTAAAACACTTCAAGAGGATCGCCATGGTACGATGAATGCAACAGTGGATGTAGCGGAGTGCAAGGAGGCGTGTGTGAGTGTGGCGATGTCGGAAAGTGAGTGCGAAGGTGGAGGTGTTCGATGGGGCTTTTGGGTGGCGAAGAGAGTGAAATAGGAGAGGGGTTTTGTGCGGGTGGATGAGGTGGAGGTTGTGGAGTAGGTGGCGAGTTGTTTGGTGGGTTGTGGAGGTAGGGCGAACTCGCCGGAGGTGTGGCCTGAGGTGAGGGAGATGACATGAACGGCGGTGTCGAGGGTTGTTTTTGGGTTTTAAAGAGAGGGAATTAACCTAATAGCCTAAGGGAGCCTAACTAACCCTAAATCTAATGGATGAAAGGGAGGATTCCCACGTCAGTCGTACGTCGAACGTGGGGAAGATGAACTCTTCGGTGATAGGAGCGACGACAACGAGGGTGTAGGCAGTGACCGCTGGTATTGCGATGTACGAAAGAAGTCAAGGAAGGAGAATCCACCCGCTATAGTCTGTGAGGGTGGACGAGGAAGGTGGTCGGAGAAGGTCATCAGAGTTGGCGAACAAGGAGGTTGGGGAGAAGGGAAGAAGGGGGAACCGACCTCCAAACCAAGCTAGGGAGGCAAGGAAATGCATGAGGGATCTTTTTATAGGTGTTAGATGGTCGTTCCAAGCTTGGAATCCAAGCTTGAAACTTTGACAACTAAATGAAGAAGGAAACCTAAACCTTTGAAAGGTTCTCATGAGCTTTTAGGAAGGATTTCGAGACAATGTGCGGCTCAATTGGAAGGCAATTACATCAAGAATCTTCCTTCCAATTTTGGAAGAGATTTGCCAATCAATCAGGGAGAAATCCCTACTTGAAGGTCGTCGGAGTAGGACTTCCTCCACGATAATATCGGAGGGACCTACTTGTGAAGATGATGACAAAAGTAGGAACTTGTTTGCAATGAATTTCAAAAGCTAAGGGTGTGTGTGTGAGAAAAAGTGTCAAATTGGACAAAAATACAAAATAGGTCAAGATGATCTTTGATTGGGCCCAAATTTTGTTACAAATCTAATTTGGACCTAAGGAATCTGATGGTGAAGTCGGATTTTGGTTTTGACCAAGTTTGACTTGGTAACTTGCGTAGAAACCCAAATTAGGGCAATTGTCTGTCTGAGACTCTATTTTAGGTTAAATCGGGTTTAGATGGTCAAATCAAGGATACCAAACTTTAGAGAATATTTTTTTATGATTTTTAGAAGGTTTAGGTGAATTTTATCCTGATCAAAATTTCAGTTATTTAAGCAAGTCTGTTTTTAAGGTTTCAGATGTTCATTAATTCTCGAAACACGTGAAAACCCATTTTTGTCTACACGGACACTCTTATTAGTCATTTATGAACATTTGACCTTTAATTAACCCCTATAAAACCTATGATTACTCTGTATTGAGGATATTCTGTTAAAACTACGGATTTAACCCTATTTTAATGCATTTCTCTCAGAATGAATATGTAGTGAGTTATGGCTCTTTGGCAGTTATGTAGGAGCATTTATTAATAGATTATGACTAATTAAAGTTAGATATGGCTGATGATGACGTTATCATCAATGTCTCAATGCAGACAGATGTCGTGTCATTTTATTTGTTTACATAATTTTTATTAATTTATTTCAGGTCGTTCACTAGGATGCAATTATTGACATACATCACTCTTTATTTCAAAAAATGTCAATTATATATACAAAATGAATCAATGAATGATTTAATTATGTACAAAATGAATCAATTAATTCTAATTACAGTGCTTCAAACATATTTACAACTAAACAGGCATAAAAAACTAAGTAAAACTACTCTATGTTAGTTATATACAACTATCGTAAATAATACTTAAGTATATGTACAAAAATAACTATTAATATATATTAAAGTAAATTATACTAACCTATACTAACATATTATATATTCTACAGTGACAGATAAAAACGTCACTAAAGCCTTAAAACATATATATATAAAAGGCTCAAACATACGTATACTTAGTTAAATGTATATGTATATGTTCATACTATTTATACTATGTATATACATATATATATACTATTTATATTATATATATACACATATACATATATATATACTATTTACATGTATACTCTATACATATATATTATACACAATACTTATATACATACACACACAACCCAACACACACATACGCATCTACATCAACTGACACTCAAAGCTCACTGCACTACATTAACTCTCTCAACACTCAATACTTAGCCGTTTTCTAGGCTTAACTCACACTGAGGCTATTTAGCCTTCACTTAACAAAAAATTGGGTTTTTTTATGGGCGAACCAGCTCGGTTCGCAGGATATACAGCACCCCTACAGGTGGGACTAGACCGCTACTATGAACCGACCCTAGTTCTTAATTAGGTGGTTGATAGTGCATTCTCTTGACCCATATCCAGTTCAACTAAACGGGACATGGACCACCAAACCGGGTCCTCAGCCCACATATGCTCAGAATAATATGCCTAATCATGCTCAGAGAGGGGATAGGGTAATGGGTATATGTGCGCCCGACGCTTGTCGACTGAGTGGCTAAAGGACTCAATTCCTTTTATACATTTGCGGCAGGAAACTGCTACACAATTTGGTGCTATCTTTAGTGCTTAATTAAGCGCGTAGCATTCTGATTGGTCATTTTTTGCCCTTGATTTGAGTGCCAAGATTAAATCCAAATTCCAATTAAATTATATATTTGGAAAGTCCTTACATAGGGATACTTAATTGTATAGTTAATTTATAAAAATAAGTTATTTAATTATATATAAAAATTGCTTAAAGTTATTGATTTATACATATTAAATTAGAGGTTAATTTCTTAATTAATATACAAATTAATAAATTAATAATGTACTTCACTTTATAAATGTTAATTTATATAATAAGATATTTATTAAACATTTTTAATTCATTTTAAAACATTTAATTTAATTTATATACATTTATTTACACATTTTTATTAGATATATATATAATTTAGTTATAAATATTATTATACAGTATATAGATAGGTTAAAAATAATTAAAATTAATATATATAAATGGACAATATAAATTACTTCAGTATTAAGTTAATTTACTAATTTATTTTATTTTAACTTTATAATTTACTTAATTAACTTAATAACTTAATTACCTACAATAAATAGATAAATAAATCAATGTACAGGTATAATTAGGTATATAATAAATACATTAATTCATATGTATAGTTATAGATAAATTATACATATATACATAGTGATATGTATTTACTTAGGTTTATGTACAATAATATAAATAAATAAATAGATAATTATATAATTATAGTATATATAGTTTAATACATCATAATTACTTATTTAAATATATATAATAAGTATATAAGTTATTTATGTACATTTAAGTTATATAAGTTACTATTTACATTTTAACTTAGTATTAAGTAGTATTTAGAAGTGTAAATAATATATACAAGGTATTTTTATGAAATTTTTGACTTTTTCAGATTTTTATGGTATTTGTATATATAATAGAGATAGGAGAAGAGAGAGAAAAGGTGAGATGATAGAAGAATTGTTTCTTTTTGAGATTTTTGAATGTAATTCTTTTATTGAATTTTTTAATAGACCAAACCGTCAGCTGGTATGTTTTACCAGTTAGAAGGTTCGGAATACTTTGAAACTTCACACAAACTTAGAAAAATACATGATCTTACTCAAGATAGGTTTACTTCATTTTTTATGATTTTTATAATTTTTATTTATTATTTCAATCTCATACAAAGAAGGCCTTGAATGAATGTTGGAAGTGAAACCTAAGGCCATGAAATCTATTCTATGTGCGGGGAAAGGCATGAAACCACTCAAATACATGCAGCACAACACATGAAAGATGTTTGAAACATGAAACATGATTTTGGTCTTTAATTGCATCACAAATTCATTTTGGACAGATTGATCATATGTTAAGTTGCTGACAGTGACTTTAACACAATGAATCAAGTCATTCAAATCAACTTCAAGTTAAATGCTTGTGCAGAAATGCTTGATACCTAAAGTTATAGCTATGCAAAATAGTGTCAACTCTTTTTAATCCACAAATCCACCCTCAAAAGATTCGAGATAGTGGCTGTAGAGGCTCTATCAGTGCAGCAGTTACTACATGACTGCCCTGCTGGACAAACAATGGATTGAATCAAGCTTTGAAGCCTGATTTGATGCCCTAGAGGGTCATCCTCAAATCTGAAAGCCTAGATCTAAGGACATTCAACCCAGAAAAATAGTTTGTACAAAATCCATTTAAAATTAGAAGTCAAAATCCTAATGGAAAGCCATTCAGATCCAAGAACAGAGTAGCATCAGTTGTAGTTCTCAAGTTTGAATGCACTCAATTAAATCCACTTTGTACAATCACAAATACTTCATAGAAATTCTGGAAACTAACACAAATTGATTTACACTCTTTCACCTCTAAAGACCCTAATTGATTTTCCTTCATCGCCATAGACAGCATTAGAGGGAAGATCAAGTTAGGCATTCAACCCAATTAAAACTTAGTTCCAGACTTTCTTGAAAACCATTTGGACTTAATTAGATCTTCAGCTACCAGATTAAAATGAATTACACTGAATCGCAACTGTCGCCCAGGTGGGCTTTTAATCTTAGGTTGCCACAATGATTTGATCACTTAAGACACTTGCATGCTATTAATTAGTGCACAGGGGTCTATTGTGATCCTTTAAAACTCTTAGGTCATCATGAGGACCTCAAATCTATGCATTGGACTTTCCTTGGTCCTCACTGCCTTGAAAATAATATTCAACATTCAAATTGGGTAAAAGCTCATCCGAGAAAGAAAATCAAATCAAAGCACTCAGAATCATCGAATGCACCCAATTAAATAAAGACAAACTCAATTCACCCAATTAGATCTATTTCAAATCAAATTAACTCCAAATCTTAAAATTGGGCATAAAATCCAAATCCAAATGAATTAAGTGAATCGATGCAATTAAAACCAGATGGGGGATCTTTGTGAATAGATAGAGTGAATGGAGAGACCCCCAGGTGGATTCGAGTGTGAATTGGATCTAGAAGTTGGTGAACTTCAGATCCAATTCAACTCTAATGGTTGAGGGGAATTGCAGATTAAAATAGTGAGGGAAGTGAGTGAAAAAAATCGTGAAGTGTGGGGGAAGGCAAATGAATCAAAATGGATGGGTGGAATTGCCTCTCTGATATGAATTGATCAGAGAGTTTTGATCGAGGGAGACTAACAACTAAACTATTCTATGCCTAAACTAACATAATCAACTAGTGAATCTCAATCTAAACTACCTAAACTACACTAGAAAGCCATAATTCTAATCTAATAGAGTAACAAACTATGCTATGAAGGCAGGTAGATCTAGCTAAGAGATAAAGGTGATTCTCTAGGATCTTCAGCTGGTGGCTGAAGAAGACAAAATGGGAGAAACCTCCAGTGGAAGAAGATGACTCTCAAGGGCCAGCAGCCGGCAGCTGAAGGTGATGAACGAAGGGAGAGCAATGGCCTCTGTCACCAACCACCGAAGAAGGGAGGAAGTGTGCTGGAGGAATAGACGATGATCAAGCTCAAGGGAAGGGAGCTGATGTTGCATGCAAGGGTCCAAGGAGGTGCTAAGTAGTTGCTTAAGTGGATCAAATCACTGTGGTGGTGGGATTAGTCGATTTGGGTATAGACGATGGGATGAGTTAGATAGGAGGGCGGGAAGCTCAAAACCAAAAGTTAGTCGTTAGATGGGATTTAGAGGCTGTAAGGGTGTTTCGTGCAAAGGCATGGGAAGGTTTGGATTGAGATCAGCCTTAGGATGAGAGGATCAGAGAATTGACGACAGTTGTGCGTCGTGTTCTTCGTAGAGGAACAATGCATGTGCAGCTCAGGTGTTTTGGTGAAATTGCAAGGATGTCCTTTATACCGAAGGGGTAGGGATATTGTGAAGAAGCCCATAAGTGAAAAGAATTATGACAGGGTGGTCCCTGAAGGCTTACAAAGTGGTCCTTGTGGTTTCTAAAAAGGCCCTTGGCTCTTTTATATGTAAAGAAATGTAATGATATGACGACCAAAGTGTGAAACTATAAATACAAGGTCCTAGTAATGTCCAAATGTAACCAAGTTTTTATGATAGCTTAATTATACATAGTCAAAGTTAATTCAACCCTTGATTTGTACTTTTGAACTCAAACAAGTGTTCAATTTGCAATGGATCATCAATTTACATTTATGAATAGAATATCTCATTAATTTACCTAATTATGCATTTTTAACCAAAATTTGATGTTTAGGTTATTTCTGTTAATTCTCACACTTAACCCATTTATTATGTTAATTAAATAGTGTTTAACCTTATTTCTAACTTAACTTGGGCATTGTTGCTATAATGAGCCACACCTCATCATAACCCCATTCTTAGGTTTTACTAGTCCCTTAGCAAACAACTCATTAAGTACATGATACGAAAAATTACGCGATTTTTAAGATTAGGGTTTTAAATCGCTATAACGTGTAAATCCATTCGCTTTTACAATTTGTAACCTAGATAGGGGAGTATCTAGAGTCGTCCGAGGTAATATTTTGTAAAATTCAAATCTCTTGCTCTGAAATGAAACTCAACTTTATTTTTTGTTCTTTTTAAATTTATAATTTTTATGGATTTTTTTGAAATAATGGCAATACGAATTTTAGAGAGATTTGGAAACAGCTAACACCTAATCCACTATACTATTACTAAGGTGACAAATAGAGCCTCTTCCTAAGCTCACTCTAGGCATGTGGAGGCCTAGAGTAATTAGGGAGAGGGAGTGAAAAGTGATAGAACAAAAGCAATCAAATGCGACAAAATTGCAAAGAAGGCAACTTTAGTAAAAATGAGAAATTGTTTTACACAAAAACGTAGTAGAGGAATGCTTCAACTACTAGAATTAAAAGTGCAAAAATAAAATAAAAATAGTTATCCTCTAAAATGATGGTGAAGATGGCCAGGCTCTTGCTCCAATGTGGTTGCTCCCACAATCAAAATGAGCTCCTTCTTGTAAAGTTTCTCCAAGTGATGAACTCCTAGCAAGCCCAAGGGGGGCGTGCTTGACTCCTCCAAGGTGGATGGAATTCCACCTTCAAAGGCTTCTCCTAAGGTGGCGTGGACCACCTTTGATTCCTCCTCCAAGGGTGGTAGTGTACCACCCTCAAATCCTCCACTTCCTAGGGTAGGTGTGTACCCTAGGTTGTCCTTCAATGCCTAGCTTCCTTCCTTGGCTGGTGTGGGCACAAGAGAGAAGAGAAGAGGGGAAGACAACAAGGGGATAGAGTATCCCCTTAATCTTCTTCTTCTTCTTCTTCTCTTGACCTTCTATATAGGTGGAAATATGGGTAGAAAAGTTGTAGCCAAGGGTGAATTTTTTTGGTGGAATATGAGGGGTATTTATAGAGGTGGAGAGGGGGGTAGTAGGCGTGGGTTAGGTGGATGGCTAGGATGTGTTTAGGTGGTGGTTATGGGTAGTTAGGTTGATCCTAGGGCTAAGATTAGTTGGCGCCAAATGAAGGGTTGGGAGGGGGTAGTTATGGTGATGTTGGTGGCTTTTGGTGGTGAAGAGACACCACAAATTGGCACTAACTTTGGTGTCTTCTAGAAGGTTATTTTTGGCGCCAAGTTAGGAAGGGTTAGGATGGGTTTAGGTGTTAGATGGATGGTTGGGATGAAGGGAGAGTTGGTGCCAAAAACTAAGGTGGTTGGAGGTGGTTTTTGGCACCATTTTCATGGTGTCTTTTGGTGATGGTGTGGGTTGAAGAGGTGTGTCTTGTTGGCGCCAAGTTGAGGTGGAGTAGGGTAGCTTAGGTGGAAGCTTAGGTGGGCTTACTTGGTGGAGCTAGTTAGGGTTAAGTTGTAGGTGGTGGATGGCCAAGGGAGTTGGAGTTTAGCTAAGCTAAGCTAGCTTAGCTAGTAATAGAGTAGAGGAGTAGGTAATGTGAGCTAGGATTTGAAGAGAGGAGCTGAGGAGGAGAAGTCTGGAGCTTGAACTGGAGCTGGTAGCAGCTAAAGAGTGTGGCATGGAGCTACTCTAGCTACCTTAGTTTGCTAGTTCTTTGCTAGCTACTAAGCCAAGCTAAAGTGAGCTGACTTCTACCATAATGAGCTGACGTGAGCTGGGTTTGGTGCTCACGGGGAAGATCAAGCCGGTTGGGGTAGCTAAGGTAGTTTAGCTCAACTGAGTTGAGCTAAGCTGAATCCTCGGGATCTGGACTTGAGCTTCCTGAGCTAAAATGAAGTCATCTTCAGCTGGTGGGAGTTGAGTGGAGCTGGATGTAGTTGGTCCTAAGCTGAGGTGAGCTCTAGTCAACTCAGCTGAGCTAGCTAGAGCTCCCTGTGAACTAATGGGAGCGAGATGAGGTAGCCTCTACCAAGTTGAGCTGGATCTGAGCTGACCTGAGCCAGGGTAAGCTAAGATGAGCTCTCTTGAGCTGCCATTCAGCTAAGATGAGCTGAATGGAGCTAGGATGAGCTAACCCTAGTTTAGGTGAGTTGAATTCCAGCTATGGTGTGTTGGATCAAGCCGAGTTCCAGCTGGTGAGAGCTTCTCCTTCACTGGTTGCCTTCCTGGGTGCTAGGGTTCTAGGGATCTAGCAATCTGTATATCCCTGACACTCACAAAAATACATTAGAAAGACAACAAAAAGTGCAATGCATGCCTAACTTAATTAATGCCTAAATGCATCCCAAAAACCCGTTTGCCGAGCAAAATCCTAAGAGCTAAGTTTGTTTTAATGCCTGAGAATGATGATGATAAATTGACGTTTATCAATACAAAGCATTTAAGTATCAGCTAGGTAAGTGTGATAAGATATCTATTTACTCTTTTCAAATGTCAACTGTTTAGAGTTGTTCTTTAAGCTAAAATTTTTCTGAAATGCCAACTGTGTTTATATTTGGACATTGTGAGAACCACCTACTTAGGAAGACTACCAGAACTTAAGACTGCTATTACATAGACCTCCTCTCGACCAACAAGGACTCTTGATATTTAAACCTTAAGTGCGATTTTCAAGACTTAAGAGGGTTTTACAAAGCTCAGAAGCTAAGTAGTTACGGTTGTGCTTAGTGAATGGTCAGAACTAACCAGATGAACCTTAAAACTCAATCCCAGGGTTTCACATCTTTTTAAGTCTAGGTTAGTCATAACTTCAGCTCATGTCTTCAGATCAACTCTCAAAATTGAGTGAAGACTCAAACCCAACTCTTATTGCATTGTGGCTCAAAGAATATTTGGTGGAAACAAGGTATTTATATTGTTCCCTGAAAATTATTTTTTGCGGAAAATATACAAGACTTTGGAGACATACTTGACTTATTCAAAAGAACGTCTTTTTCTAAATTCTTTTTGATGTTTTCTATTTTTTTTCTACTTTTTCTCATTTTTCTAATTTTTTGCTTCTTTTCCTAAAAACAAATGTCAATATGTCTCCTACAACTTTATTTGGTAGAGTACACTTATTTGGTGGATGAGTACTTTGGTGGAAAGAGCTTCTCTTAAACATAAGACTAAAGACTAGGATAAAAAGTCTACCTGTACGCACAGGTAAGGATTTCACCTTCTTTAATGAACACTAGGGTTGATTTTAAGTTCACAAGGTCCTTCCCGACACTGTATAGTGTAAACCAAAGTTAATTAGACTCTTAAGCCAAAGCAAACCAGTGAATCCTGTACTCGTGACTCAAGTACAAGAATACATCCTAAGTTAGGAGACAACCTGGTCTATCTTGTCAATGTTTAAAGTGTATTAAGTCAAAGCCTGAGCGAATCAAGCTACAGTGACCTGGAAAATCTAACCAGCAAAGGTTGAATGTTCATAAACACTTATTTTATTTTTTCTTTCAACTATAAGATTATAATTAAATACTTATAAAACTTTTCAAAATTTTTGTAGAATTCTCCCTCAACAATAAGTACTGTAAGTTCCTTATTGTATTTTTAGAATTTTTATTTTTGACATTTTTTAACTTTGTAAGTTTTTTCAAATTTTTTCATTTTTTTTTGGTGTTTTTAATAATACTATATTATATGCATTATTGGTGTGTCTACAATTGCATTCATTACAACATAATAGGCTTTTAAGATGGTAATTTGAGACATATTAGTGGAACCATTCCAAATAAACTAAAACCTACTAATCCCTCAACAAAAATCCTCGTGCGCTCAGACTTCCCAATATGCCCCCATCCTCCCCCCTCGTTAAGAGAGAAAGTCCCTCAAAAATCCCCCACGCGTTCCCTGAGAAAAAACTCCTGCCCGCTCAAAGAAACCCCTCCCTAGGGAAAAAAGCCCTTCCCTCAAAGAAAGCCTCCACTCGTAGCCCTTCTTGATCCCCCTTCCCGAGCGGTGCGCAGCCCCCTCCCCAACGACTTGCGACGCCTCCCCGGCGGCCCGTGGTCCCTGCCCAGTGACCCGCGGCCCCTCCCTAGAGGCGCGCGGCCCTTCGCTAGCTACACGCGGCCCTTCCCGATCGATCTCATCATCGATCGTTCGCCAGCCCCGTCGATCGCAGAGCCCCATCGGCGTGCAGTTCCCCATCGTTCGCGTAGCCCGATTGATCGCAGAGGCCATCGATCGCAGCCCCATCGATCACTCGTGCAGCCTATCGTCAGGTCACCTCCATCGATTGCTTGGCCGTCCCAGTCCTTTTGATCGACACTGCCCTCCGTCCGATCACCTCCTTCGCCATCCGATCGATCCATTGTCAACTTCAGGTCCTATTCTAGTTTTAAAATAAAAAGAACAAGGCATTGCAGCCATCAGTATATACAAATCAGTATACTTGTTAACAGGCTCCATCGTCCTATTTTGACGGATTAATAAGAGGATTAGTTAACAGTATACTTAGTATCTCTTCATGTGGAGTTTCATTTTTAACATTGCAAATCAGTATATGCTTTTATTTCAAAATGACGTATATCGACTGCAGGTTCTATTTGAAATGGATTAGGTCTCTGTTAACAGCCATAATGTTATTTGGCATGGATTAGGTCCCTATTTTTTCTACAATGTTATTTGGCATGGATTTGATCCTATTTTTTTTACATTGTTATTTGGCATGGATTAGGTCCTATTCTTTTTAAAATGTTATCTGGCATGGACTAGGTCGTATTGATTTGACATGTAGTCATCAGGGAAATATATTTTCAAGTTCGTATGTTATGGCTATTTTGAAACAACTCTAGGCTCAGGAGGCGGTCAAAAAATAACTTGTGCTTAGTTGATCTTGTAGATCATTATCTTCTTACTCAATCTTATCTCAAGGTGCTCCTATTAGAAATCAATTCTAATCAAAAGTTAGTAGAACTTGTTTCCTCTTTCTGAGTCTCCAAGATGATAGTTTTATGTCCTAGCACCTCACTAGATTTGTCTAGCCAAATCAAAAATCATCACCTCCATTGACATGGTGCATTAAGTACATATGCTAAATCCATTTGACATAGGTGCTAGACATGGGTTATACCTTATCTAAGAAATCTTATAGCTCTACTCCACTCATTTTGCATCACTTGCGGTGCTCGAATATTCATTAGAGTAAGAATAGGAAATGATACTAGCATAAGAGGGGGTGAATTGTAGACAAAAATTGTAAATAAAAACAAACATCTAGGAAAAGATAACAGATTTAGAGAGAATTTTTTTAAAGGGAAAACCTTTACTTAGATGGTACTAATAGGTTGTAACAGAAATAGTGCAGAATAATTTAAGATTATGGATGACACCACAACTGTGGATGGCATCAGCAATTAATTTGTAACATTAACTAAATTGGACAATAAAGCCATACAACAACAAGAGAATATAAATCATTCTAAAGTAATGTGTTTAAGCTTTTTCCTCTCAGTAGACATTACTTTTACAAAGTGTGGGTTCTATATGGTTTGATTAATAAACAGTTTGTGATGTTTTTTCTAATACCAATATATTGTTCACTACCATGTTTGCTTTTATAGCTTTTATCCCAAGTTTGTAGTTTTATGGTATCTAAATTCTATACCTTATCACTCAACCCAATTAGGTTTTACAAAATAGTGTTCAAGCTGAGAAACATGGATTTTGCAAAATAGTGTTAAGGTTGAGAAACATGGATTTTGCAAAATTTGGATGTGAAGGGATGTTATACCATAAGTGATTGTTACATTCGCACAACAAATTATTTTCACCCCCCTCTCCCTTTCCCTCTTAGATATAACCTTGTTGTGAGCTTAGAATTATTCAAGGCATGATTTAGGGAAAAATTCTAAGTATGATATTTCCAACCACCATTTGCCATTATGCTGGAGATAGATTCTCATATAATTAGGCTAAACTTGTTTTCTAACTAAGTGGTTCTTCACAGAAGGCTTTCCTTGTTGTCTCTCCACGTAAGTGTAACAAATGGTTGGACTTTTGTTGATTGTAGGTACTAGATTTTTGTCAACCTAAAAATATCTTTATTTATGTAAAAGTTAAACCTATTTTCATGAAATCTAGTTATTAATCTTTGGTTTTTGATTTAGGTACCAATGGATAAATCATAGATGTATTTGCGTCAAACTGATATCGCAAGATATAGTCTCGAAGTAAAGAGATTCTTAGATTGGGCTTTTCATAATGATCGAAGATCATATAGAAGTGGAGCAGAGAAGAACTTGATTTTTTGTCCTTGCAAAAATTGCAAGAATGGATGGTTGTTCGAGCGAGTTGTGTTAGAACATTTCATTTGTGATGGCATATAGTCATGTTATACAATTTGGATAGCCCTTGGTGAGGAAATAGGGCAATCGTCTAGGCAACATGAACTCGGTGATCATATAATGGACTCTGAACAAAATCATTCACAAGATGGGGATCAAATAATGGATTTGTTAAATGATAGTAGACTTGGACCTGATTCGTTGAATGAAGAGGAGACAAATGATGAAAGTAGTTAATTTTATTTTGCACTAAATGAAGCCAATTGTCCAATTTGTCCTGAAGTCAACTTAATGTCACGTTTAAGCTTCCCATTGAAATTCTTTAGAACGAAGGTGATGAATAGAGCAACATCAAAAATGATGTCAGATGTTCTAGATTTTAATGTAGAACTATTGGGTCATCCTGTGAATTTCCCTAAGAATTGGCATGATGCTAAGAAACGTCTTCGTGTATTGAGATTGAACAGTGAAAAGATCGATGCTTGTCGGAATGATTGCATACTATTTTGGAAGGACAAAGAAGGGCTTGAACATTGTCTAGAATGCTTTGCATCAAGATACAAGTTTAGCGATAATGTTAGTGGAGGAAAGAAACGTTGTCCAGGAAAATAATTTCGTTACTTTCCACTTATTCCAAGACTACAATGTCTCTTCATGTCATCAAACACTGCAAAATTAATGTCTTGGCATAAGAATGGAAGGAAAGAACTAAGTGTACTAATGTGTCATCCAGCTGATTGTGAAGAATGGAAAAATTATGATACTAAGCATCCACTATTTGCAGTAGAGGCTTGAAATTTAAGATTAGCGCTATCAAGTGATGAGTTTAATCCATTTGGTAACATGAATGTTAATTATACAATTTGGCCAGTGATGGTTCTTACATATAACTTACCTCCATGGTTGTGCATGAAGTCATCATTTATGATCTTAACATTTATAATTCCAAGTCCTAGCGCTCCTGGAAATGCAATTGATGCCTATATGCAGCCTTTGTTAGATGAATTGAAGTTGTTATGGTTTACAGGAGTGCAAACATATGATGCATCGTAGAAGCAAACATTTGCAATGCATGTAGCATTACTTTGGACTATCAGTGATTTTCCTGCATATGCCAACCTCTCTAGATGGAGCATGAAAGGAAAAAAAGCATGCCCTGTTTGTGTGAAGGATACGAGTAGTACCTGACTTGAAAAGAGTAAGAAGTTTTGTTATTTGGGCCATCATAAATTCCTTACCATACGACATAGGTGGCGAAAGAATTATTGCAAGCAAAGATTTGATGGCAAACCTGTCTCAGGTATGATGAAAGAACGATTATCATGAGAGGAAACGTGGATGGAACAAAAAAAGCTTGGATATGTTAAACTTGGAAAGCCCTTTAAGAAGGAATTGAAAAAACATACAGAGAAGATTAGTGATTGTTATGATTGGAGGAAGGAAAACATTTTCTTTAGAGAATTACCATATTGGCAAGATCTTCAAATTTGCCACAATCTTGATGTTATGCATACTGAAAAAAATGTAATGGAGAACATCCTTAGAATATTGAACCTTTCATGGAACGTAAAAGATAATTTGAAGGTAAGAGGAGACTTACAAGATATGGGTATACGATTTGAGTTACAACCAAAGAGTCCACCAAATGGAAAATTTAGATTGGATGATGCAATTTATACACTAAATGGAGATGCAAAACAGAAAATATTTAAGTTTCTATCAAGCATTAAATTTTCCAATGGATATTCTTCACAAATATCAAGATACGTAAATGCTGCAGGAAGAAAGATAAGTTCTCTTAAAAGTCATGATTGTCATATATTTATGCAAGTTTTATTTCCACTAGCAATCAATGGTGTACTACCAGATGATGTGTTCCAACCATTATTAGAGCTCAACCACTGTTTCAAAGCTGTATGTTCTAAGGTTTTGAATCCAGTTTCACTATTAAGATGGGAAGATATTATTATTACCTTGTGTAAGATGGTACAAATCTTTCCTTCTGCTTTCTTTGATGTGATGATTCATCTTGTCGTACATTTGGCTTATGAAGCAAAGATTCTTGGACCGGTACAATATAGATGGATGTATCCCATAGAGCATTATCTGAAGAAGCTAAAGGACTATGTTTTGAATAAAGCACATCTAGAAGGTTCAATAGTTGAGGGGTATCTGTTAGAAGAATGTATAAATTTCTGTTAAATGTATATAGATGGTCCAGATAATCATTTTAATAGAATTGAGAGAAATTATGATGGTGGTCCTATTGAAAATGCAGAAGGTAATTTGCCAATCTTCACATCAAGAAGGAGACCTTTCAATCAATCAAAGCAAAGGCAGATGTCTGATGAAGATAAAAAATTGGCTCACTTATATGTATTAATGCAGGTGCCTGAATTAGATCCCTTCATTCAAGAGTTTGAATGTCAATTTGGTTGCATAGAAAGAGAATTCATTCAATGGTTTAACAAAAAAGTTGACCAACTTTAAGTATTAAATGATGTGAGATGGTCACCTGATATATTGGCACGGAAACCATATGCTTATGTGACTCCGCATAATGGATATATTGTCAACGGATTTCGATTTTGCCCAAAAGCTATTGATGAAACCAAAGCAACACAACCTTCTGGTGTGATAGTAAAGTCCTTCCAACTTGGAGATTGTGATGGCTTCTATGGTGAACTTCTTGACATTATTGAAATAAGTTTTGTACATGATCAACATATAATTTTATTTCAGCGTAATTGGTTTAATGTTTATGGAAAAAATAATGGATATTGGGTGGACAATGAGATTCTCAACTCAAATAAAAATGCAAGATTAAGAACAAATGAACCATTTTTATTAGTCTCTCAGGTAGAGCAGGTATTCTTTGTTCCAGATAATAAGAGGCGAGATTGGATCATACCAATTAGAATCATGCAAGAGACTATTATGATATGCTGGATATACCTAATGAGTTGGTAGATGATTCATCACCTTACTAAGAAGATGCAATCGGTGACACGATGACTCCAACTAATGTAACTGATATTGACATTACTTTAGTTCAAGGCACTTCATATAATGATGTGGATGAAGTATGGTACTTAAAATCTTAAATTTTAGTTCCTTTTATTATTTTGCATATAATCTTATTTTTATTTCATTGTATAATCAAATGTTAACTTTATGCAGATGGTAAGCACTCGACATGAAAGCCATGTAGTAAGTACCCGCCATGACCCTAAGGGTTCCATTTCTAAAGGTATATTAATGTGATTGCATTTATAAGTTCCTTTGTTTCATTTTATTTGCTACATTAATAGAAATAATTGACTCTTTTTATAGTATGACGTGATAGGGGAAAAGCTGTTAACAAAAACCTTGAATATGTGGCTCCTAGAGAGCGTCATCCTTTACAGTTTGACAAGAGAGGTGTTGTTGTAGGATGTTATCACTAGAAATTTGTTAGTTGGCTAGGGACCATTGTAAGTTCCCACATTCCGATATCCACGTTAGATTGGAAGGATATAATAAGTGTGCAAAGGGATGGTCATTTACGAGAGATTGAGGTAAAAATAACTAGCTCATATTTAAACTTTGAATATTGTAAAAAAGTTAAGCTTATGTAGAATTTATATTTATTGTAGGCTATTTATTCATGAGAGAGAAATACATTCAATGATAATGCTATTTTGAGGCAAGTTGGAAACATAAATAGAAAGAGTATGGCAAAGTTGAAAGAGAAGATATATAATTACTTTTTTAGTTAGGTTTATTGAATTTTTCATTTGGAAATCATATTAATAATATCTTATGTTTTTTTTTCTGAAGTACTTTTAAAATAAGGATTTGGCAGATGTACGTCGAAATATGCCTCCAGGAGTACAAAGGGATGATTGGAATATTCTTGTTGATTATTGGACTATTGATGTGGCGAATGTATAAATTAAGCAATATTTATATGTTAACTAGTTGGGATATATAATGCATAATCGATTATATATGTAAATAGGAAGAGGCAAAAAAAAATCATGAAAATTGTGCGAAGGCCATCCAACCTACCCATTGATTGAGTAGGAAAAGTTCAAATCAATTGTGTTGTGAATTTGTAAGGAACTATTTACTAATTTGGATATTTATTCATTTATTTTTCACATTTATTTATTAGTAATATGCATTGGTTACTCAATGCATTACGAAAAGGAAGGATATGAACTTAATCAAATGGAGGTATATTTATTTTCAGATGATGGAAGCATTTCTTGGATAGATCCAACATGTCAAGAGGAATATGTAAGTTTATGCTTATTGTTCATGTATGTAGTTTTATTGTAATTTCATGTAAACTTCTAACATAATTCATGCAATGATAGAATTAGCTTTGGGTTAAATAGTAGAATAACAAAATGACATTTTTAATTGTATATATTTTGGATTAATTAGAACCCACCCCTAAGATCCAATTATTCGGTTACACGTACAACTCAACATCTCCCAACCTAACATGACGGATTTACATACTTCAACTTTAAGGGAAGTGTTAGAGATTTAGTTTAATTATCAGGATATCCTAAGAGAAGGCAAAAGATTGTGCTCATGAGAAAAGCATGAAAAGTTAAAATGATGAACCTTGCAAGAATAACCATTGTTAGAAAAGTAAGAGGTTGGAAGAACCATTATGTATGATCTTCCTTTTCTTGGAAATAAGTGCATGTGTTGCAGCATATAAGAATGACAATAAAAAATCCTTCTAGACTCTCCCATGATGCGGAAAGGCTAGATTTTTCGTTCTGGCCTTTGGAAGAATTCTTAACCATAAGAAAAGTACTTTTTAGTTGAAAATAACTTAAAAGAATACCAATCTTTAGATGGTGAGCCTAGCATGTATAATCAGTGACAAAAAGAAAATGTTGGAAATAGCCAATAAATGTGGTCTTCCTTACTTTGGAAATAAGTGCACCTCTTAAGTGTACAAAAATCATAATGGAGAAAAAATCCATCTAGGCCCTCCCTTGATATGGGAATGCATGAGTTTTTGTTCTGAATTTTGGGAAAATTCTTAAGCATTAAAAGAAACTCTTTAGTTGAAATAACTTAACACATAGCATACAAAATTGAACCTTTGTCTATTGTTCCCTGATGTTAAAGATATTATAATTTCAAAAAAAAATGTTGGCATCATCTAATGAGTTATACCCAGTGTATAAGTCAATATCCATGTCTATGATAACAATTTACATGTGATGGGGTATATTCAACATATAACCTGATATCCATTTATATTCCATGTGGATGAGCTATCAAAAAAGTTTGGTTGTGGCATATCCTAGCGGCATCCAGCATTTAAAAGGTGGGATGAGTAATATTTTTACCCAAATCAGATTTAACCAAGGATAAAAACACCCATAGTGAATACATCTCAGTACAACATGCATGATGTACGACATTGTAGTGCTCGTCCCCCACCAGGATGAGTAATATTTTTACCCAAATCAGATTTAACCAAGGATAAAAACACCCATAGTGAATACATCTCAGTACAACATGCATGATGTACGACATTGTAGTGCTCGTCCCCCACCAGCCTTTCCTTCCTTCCATGCACATGGATTCCCTTTCTTTTCTTTCCTTTGTATACAAATTTAAAATATAATCGAACAGCATACGCGTGCTACACCATAAAGAGTGAACTAATGGCTAATCCACTATAGCCCAATGTAATGATATTTGTATCAACCAAAAAAACTTGATTTGAAGCTGCAGCAAGTAAGCAGCTATTCTTGCCGACCGTTTAGTTACAGAATCAAGCATATAAGATCGAACAGATACATACAGAAATTATTCCATCAATACTTATTTGTTCGATATGTTTTCAAAAAAATATTTGTATGATATCCTATGGTAAAATAATAGTAACTCATCTGAAAGGAATAAAATACATAAACGATGATACCAATAGTATCAAGGGACATTGAGGGTGGGTATATATGTCATATTATCCATCACTTTTCTTCAATTCATTACCAAAAACATCATCTATTAAAGCAAGGAATAAGCAATGTTAATCTCTTCTCATCCTCTGTCTTAATCAAACTAGAAGTATGTATTTCACAGATTACCACTTACCCTTTATCTTCAAGAGTAAATACATCTTGCAACCAAAATGCAACATGAGAACCTACTTGCAACCACGTGTAAAAAAAAGAACAAAATGTTCTTTTATGAGAATATACCCAAAAAATGATTTTTTTATGTATGCCAAAAGCAAGATAGTGTAACTTTTCCTAGGAAACACAAAGTGTCCATACTACCCTTGAAAAAATTCATAGCGCATCCTAAACAACTGCTTTGCAGTACAAGCCCACACTTTGATGCTTTCTTCAACACATATTAGCTTTAGCTTTGCTCAATAGGCCCCAATTGGCTTTGCTTTCTCTTTTTGGCCACTTCTTTCAACTTTCCCCACAACACTTACTCCTAGCTAGGTCTGCTAACCAAGAGGAATTGACACAGTGATAATCCATTTTAAAGTAGGGGGTTAATTCTATCTTATCCACTGATGTTTGAAAGTTGAAATAAAGAGTTGGATGAAATGTTTTAAACATGAACAATATTTTTCTTTTCCATTACATTTTTAATCTTAAAATGCCCTCCCTGTTAAATGTCTTGTAGGAGGAGATATTGGCGTTTGTTAATCCAATTCCAAATGAAGATGATGAAGCAGACCATACTGTTGAACCACTATCTCCTGAGGAAGCATTCTGCAAAGTCATACCAGATGAGCATCCTGGATGTGTAAACTGTGGTGGTCGTGGAGCCACAATCACCAATTGGTATGGAAGTCATGGATCCTCTTCACAATCACAGGAAAATCATAATCTCGAGGCAACAGTGTCATTTCAGCATACATAATTAGAAGCAAATAAAAAATTTGAAAAACTCCTTCACAATCAAAAACTCATGGAGGAGAATTTGAATAGACTGAAGAGCATGGATAAAGGAGAACCATCGCCAGAATCTTACTCTGATATAGATTTATTAAGAACTAAATGATAGCTTTCCTTTTTATAGCTTAGATATGTAACTTTTAGTTTCATATGTGGAACTTTGATTTTTTGAATGCATGTTGAAGACTATTTTTGTTACCTTCTTTAATAGAAGATGAGTTCTTATTTGGTTCCTTATGATTTTCTTATTCAAACTGTGAATAAGTGAATATAAATTTTAAGAAGATACTATTCTTACTTACAGGTATTAGTAACAATTCTAGTAAATGTTATCAGAGGATACAATGATGTTTGAATTAATTTTTTGTAACGATTGAAATGCCTTTTATGATGGTTTCTAGGGATAGTTGTAAGTGTCACAAAAAAATATAATGGTCATTTAAAATGTTAATTGAACTTTAGTGATAGTTTCTGATGATTTTCTGAGACGATGGTAAGTGTCACAAAAAAATAATGGTTACTTCAAATGTTAGTTTGAAATTTAGTCGTCCCTAAAGGAATCTTTTAGGGATGATTTTTAGTAACTGTCTCAAAAAATCATTTAGTCGTCCCTAAAGGAATCTTTTAGGGATGATTTTTAGTAACTGTCTCAAAAAATCATTTGTACTTTTAGGGATGGTTGCCAAACCGTCACAAAAACCTTTTCAAGACGGTTAAAGACCATCAGTGACGGTTTTGCAACTATCTCTAAAGGCCTACTATGTTGTAGTGATTCTAGAAAATGATTTCACCATTTACACCTTCATGCTTAAATGATGTAATCTCCTCATTATATGAATAAGGTGGATGCAAATGCGTGCTCTGCTTTTTACTAACTCAGATGGGGTGACAGAAGGAAGTTGGAATGAGGAGATAAAAATCTCTATGCAGATTTCAAATCTGATACAAGTATTAAAGTGGAAAGTTAGGCTAAGTAGTGAAATGCATGACAAATGTGACTATGAATGTATGCTAAAAATGTAAGGATAATCACCTAAGGAAGAAATCGAAAATAAGAAAGATGAAAACAGCTATATACAAGAGATAAGTTGCTAAGTTTAACGCCTTCAGCTAGGTGTAAAATCAGAAGATGTGTTGTCAAAAATAGGTTCAAAATATTGGAGCAAAATGATAGAATTGACAAATATGAGATTATGCAGCTTCATGAAAGTTTTTAATCTTTATCCATTCATGGTGAAAGGTTCAGATTTGTCAATCTCAGTGATCTTGACGACTCTATTGTTAAATACTCTCAAGATTGTGAAAGGTCCAATCCATTTTGATTTGAGCTTTCCTGGGAAGGATTTTCTGACTAGGTTGAAATGACTTCTATAAATGTGACGGTTATGGAAGGTCTTTAATTTATCCTTATAAATTCTCTAGCTTTCTTAAGATTTATTCTGTAGCTCAGCAAGCTCAGAAATTTGAAGTCATCTATGATCACCGACCTTCTATAGGTCCAAGTTACACTTTCTGATGGCCTAATAGGCTTTGTAGTCAAGTTCTACGAGAAAATGACAGAATTTCTTATACACAAGTCTAAAAGGAGATATACCTAATGGGATTTTGTGAGCTGTCCTATACACCCACAATGCATTAGAAAGGTGGGAAGACCAATCTTTCCTATCAAGTCTGATGGTGGTCTGTAAAATCTTCTTAATCTACCGATTGAACACTTTAGCTAGTCCATTGGTGGTAAGGTGTTGCAATCCTATGTGTCATCCCATACTTTTGAAGTAGGAACTGAAAGTGGATGTTCTTAAAGTGAGACCTTCTATCATTGATGATGGCTTTTGGTACCCTAAACCTAGAAAAGATATAATCTTGAACAAAATGATTGACAATTTTATGATCATTTGTCCTTGTAGGGATGGCTTCAATCCACTTTGAAACATAATCTACTTCCAACAAGATGTACTCGAAGCCATGAGAATTAGGGAAATGTTCCATGAGGTCAATGCCCCAAATATCAAAGACTTCGCACACCAAAATTGGATTCAAGAGCATCATGTCTCGGTGGCCAATACTGCCGAGAGATTGACAATGTGAATATGGCCTACTATAATCGTGTGCATCCTTGAAGATTGTGGGCCAAAAGAATCTACTTTGTAAGACTTTGGCGGCAATCTTTTTGCCAAAGAAGCGATCGCCACATGCTTGGTCATGGTAGCATGGTAGGATACTCTCTATCTCCTTATCAAGAACTTACTTCCTAATGATCTTTTCTAGGCAAGGCTTAAACAACCAAGGTTCTTCCTAAAAGTATTGCGTGGCTTTGGTTTTAAGTCTGTCACTTTGATGTTTAGTCTAGTCAAGGGCAAATGTCTGGAAGCTAAGTAGTTGACAATGTCAGCGTACCAGGGAAGATCGGAGTGAATGACCAACAATTGCTCATCAGGGAAGTGGTCAACAATAAGAAGTGAAGGAGAAATCACTTAAGAAGGAAGGCAGGATAAGTGGTTAGCAACCACATTCTACTTTCCAACCTTATCACGAATCTCTAAATCAAACTCCTGGAGCAGCAAGATCCATATCAAACAAGATTTCATGTAATTCTTGGCGAGATGTTGTACTGTCGTGTGGTGAGTGTAGACTATAATGTGGAACCTAAAAGATAAGGTCTGAATTTTTCCAGTGCAAATACTACTGGTAGCAATTCCTTTTCGGTGACTGTGTAATTCCTCTGTGCTTCATCTAAGGTCTTGCTAGCGTAGTAAATGACTATAGGTTCCCCATCCAGTTTTTGACCAAGGACAAACCCTACTACATAATCGGAGGCATCATACACGATCTCAAAAGGGTAAGACCAATCTGGGGGTTGTAGTATTGGTGCCTTGGCAACCATATCACAAAGTATCGTATATGCGCGAACACAATCGTCAGAGATCTGGAAGAAAACATCTTTAGAGAGAAGATTGGTGAGAGGTCAGGCTATTTTCGAGAAGTTTGCTATAAACTGGTGATAAAAGGCAACATGCCAGAGAAAAGATTGGATCTGCTTAACCAACGAAGGTAATGGCAGGTTAGAAATTAATTTTACCTTCACACGGTCAACCTCAATTCCTCTCTTAGAAATAAGGTGTCCTAGAACAAGTCCTTCTGGTACCATGAAACGTGATTTCTCCCAGGAGAGTACCAAATTTACATTGATGCATCTTTGTAGGACCTTAGTCAGGTGGTCTAAACATGCATCAAATGTGCTCTCGAAGATCGAGAAGTCATCCATGAAGACTTCTAAACAATCACCTACTAAGTCGAAAAATATTGTAAACATACACCGCTGAAAAGTAGCAGGTGCATTGCACATTCCAAATGACATCCTACGGAAAGCAAAGGTTCCATAGGGGCAGGTGAAGGTTATTTTTTCCTGGTCATCAAGGTGAATTGCCACCTAATTGTAGCCTGATTACCTATCCAAAAAGCAGAACAATCTATTCCCTACCAATCTTTCCAGTACCTGGTCAATGAAAGACAATGGGAAATGATCTTTCTTCGTGGCTTGGTTGAGCTTTCGGTAGTTAATACATACTCGCCATAAACTAGCAATCCTTGTAGGGGTGACTTCTCCAGACCCAGTGGTTATGATAGTAAGTCTAGCCTTCTTAGGCACAACCTAAACAGGACGTAGCTACTGACTATCAAAAATAGGGAAAATGATTCCAATGTCTAACCACTTAATCATTTCATTCTTTACCACCACTTGAAGTGTGGGGTTCAATCTACGCTATGGCTATCGGGTAGGTCTAGATCCTTCTTTAGTGAGTATTCTATGGGTGCAGTAAGAAGGACTAATGCTAGTGAGGTCAGCTAAGCTCCATCCTATCTCTTGTCTATGTGCTCTTAGAATAGATGAGTCATGATTCTTGATCAGATGATAAGTGGGAATTGACAATCACAGGATAAGTCTGATCTTCTCTTAAGAAGACATACTTCAAAGAGTCAGGAAGTGGTTTAAGCTCGACAGGTGTAGGATCAGATGAAGGAGCAGGTGCGGAGATTTCGGAAGATCCTAAAGACAATAAAGGGATTGGAGGTAAATCCTCAGTCTCTCTAACAGGTGTCTCAGGAAGAGTCAGATCAGATGTAGAAGGGAATTGAGGTTCTAAGGTCAAAGAATTAATCAGTGTATCCTTGACCAACTTGTCCAATTAATCCAAAGAACATATTTCCTCAATTAAGCTACAAGATGGTCCCCTTTGAGCCTAAAAAATATCAATTTTCATACTTTGATCTCCAAATTTCAATTCTATAAGGCCCTCATCATAGTTTATGTTTGCCTTGGTTGTTGCCAAGAAATGTCTCCTTAGTATGATGGGTGTGTTCTGTATATCCTCAGGTACTTCCATGTCAAGGACAATAAAGTCTACGGGGAAATAAAAGTCCTTGGCCCTCACTATAACATCTTCCAACACTCCCTAAGGCATCTAAACTGATCGATTAGCTAGTTGCAAGGATAACTTGGTTGGCTTTAGATTGACAGCCTTGAAATGTGTTAATAGACAGGCTGGGATCAGATTGATGGAAGCACCTAAATCAAGTAAAGCTCTATGAAATGTGGTGTTTCCTATCATACAAGAGAGAAGAGGGGTGCGTGTGTCTTTCTTCTTAATAGGGAGGTTTGAAATAATGGAACTCACTTGTTTCGAGAGGATTATAGGACTACTCCCTTTCTAAATTTTAGCCTTACGCTTAGGTATACATAGGTCTTTCAAAAACTTAGCGTAAGGTGGTATGTGGTGAATCGCATCCAACAAGGGGATGCTTATGTGGACTTGCTCAAAGAGCTTAAGCATGTCATCCTTAGGTGCCACAATAGACTTCTTCTTGTCATTACTCTTCTTCTATAAAGCCTCTGAGAAAGGTACTGAAGTGGCAGTAGGAGGATCAATCAAAGGCTCAGAAGAGTTAGGCAAAGGTAAATCAGATGAAGGAGTGGAGGTTTAAGGTCCAGGTAAAGATGTAGAAGTCAGTAAAGGTGAATCAGTTGTGTTTCTACCTCTCCTAGTGGTGACAACATTTAAATCAGCTTGCGACGTAGACAAAGAATCAGGATCAGGCATAATAGGTGGTTGCGAATCAGAATAAGAAGTGGGATCATGATAAAAAGTATTCGGATCGATGTAAAGCTCAGGTTCGTGCAAGTTTTGTGAAATGACGTGTTTGACCTTGCAAAGGAGGTCTGGGTTGTGCTTGAGATGGAAGTGAATGTGTTTGACAGGATTTCATCAGGTGTGAAAGTCAGGCTCTCATGTCAGCTACTGCCGCATCTTGTCTCTGCTGCATTGCAATGTTCTGTTGCTACATGTCAGCAAGAGTTTTCATTATATTCCCCAACCAATCATCTCGTGTAGGCCCAGATTGAGAGTATTGGGCGGGCCTGAGTTGGGGCTGATGGTAGGCATGCGGTGGATACCCGTGTTGTGGTTGAGGTGGAGGTGGTGCTCGGATCAGGTTTTGAAGTGGTGGTATAGAAGGTTGTTGGAAGTTAGGTCTCTATGAATTTCCTGACAACGAGAAATTTGGATGATTACACTATCCAGGGTTATAGATTTGGGAATATGGGTTGTTGTGAGTGACGTGGAGCTCCTCCGAAGCTCCAAGAAGTGTAGGGAATTTAGTGCATGGAGGAACAAAGGTTCCTCTAGCTGGTAAAGGATATGGAAATGAATAGTCAGAATGTGGTGGTGCTATAGATAGGTTGTTCACAGTTTCCCTCCTTGTAGGAAACTGGGAAGAAGTGTGTGGTGTAAGTGACTGAGAAGAAGATGGAGGTTTAGATAGGAATTTCCATACTTCATCTACTTTTTTCTCTATTAAGTCCACCTTATTCAGCTGACTAGCCACTATCTCTAAGTCTCTTGGGCTGGATTGGCCTTTGTGTGCCCCTAAATGTGCATGGGAATGCGAGGACTTTCTATTAAACACACTCATCGAAGCATTGTTTATAGAGTTTTCAGCCATGTCTTTGAATAGCTCAAAGGTTGAGTCCTAGTCCTGACACAAGAAACTGCCTCCACAAGTAGCATCTGCAAAGTCTCTTGTGTCATTATGGAGCCCATGGTAGAAGATCTGGGCCTGCTGCCAATGTGGGACACGATGGTGGGGACATTTGCACAGAAACTCGTGAAATCGCTCCCAAGCCTCATGCATCTATTCTCCTGAATTCTGAGAAAATGTAGTGATAGCACTCCTTAATACGTTTGTATAGCCTACAGGAAAATACTTTTTTAGGAACTCATGTTCCAATGAAGCCCATGTGTCTATTGATCTTGTTCTATACCAGAAGGTGGCCTTATCCTTAGTTGAGAAGGAGAACATTTTCATCAACAACGTGTGCTGATCATGGCCATGTGGACCCAAGGTTTGAGCACGATTTTTCAGCTCTTCTAAATGCTAAAAAGGGTCCTTAGAAGCAAGACCATGGAAGTAAGGGATAAGTGCAATATTATTCGGCTTCAATTTAGCAGCATGATCCCCAGCGGGATAGAATACCGTAGGCATAGGTGGTGCAACCATGGGATTATAGTAATCCCGTAGTTGAGGTTTACAAGCCTGGGGACGAGGGTTTGCTAATAGATTAACAGCTTAAGTAAGCTGTTGCAACTATTGTGTAAGGGTATTCATCTGTAGTTGTGTATTATACAGGTGTTGAAGGTTAGGTTGAACACCTCTCTCCGGGTGTGGTTAATTAGGAAAGTTAGGGTAGGAAGGAGGTTGGAACCTATGAAATGGAGGTGGTGGTGGTAGTGGAGGATGTGCAAAAAGATTAAGAGGATTTTCTTCGAAGTCCTCGAATTGTGCATGTTTATCGCGCTTGATCGGGTTTTTAAGAATGTCGCGTTATAGTACAGCCGAAAAAAGCATTCAAAACAATTACAATTTTATTACTCGAATTTAAAGTTTGAGGTCGAACACAGGGAAAAAATTGGAGTTTAGAAATCAAGATCACAACGTAGAATTTAAAAGAATACACAATAATATCAATGTCAGTGCAAAAAGATAGGAGAAAATGTAGAGCACAAAATACTAAAGAAACCAATGTATATGAATGAAACTAGAAATTGGATGTCTGATTTGTAAACCAGATGTCTTAAAATGATGATGCTACACTGCTGGCTTTTTCTTTCTTCTGCTCTCTCTTTGCCGGTTGCCTTTGACTTCAGTCTTCTTTCTTTCTCTCCTTCTCTGTTCTTTGGCTTCTTCCTCCTTTCTTTTGATGTTGCCTTGACTTCTCTCTTCTTTCCTTTAGCTTCCTCTGCCTTCTTCTCCTTCTTTGGCTTTCTTCTTTCTCTCTCTCTGCCGGCTGCCTTTCCTTTGCCTTGCTGCCTTCTCTTCCTTCAGCTTCTTCCTTCTCTTCCTTTCTTTGCCTTGGCTCTTTTCCTTCAGCTCCTTCCTCTTCTGCTTCAGCCCTTAGCCTTTTCCTTCCTCTTCTTCAGCTTCACTTCTCTTCTTAGCCTGTAGAGCAAAACCTACCCCCTACCCGCGCAAACTCTCTTCTCTCTTTTCTCTCTTAGGTTCTGCTCTCCCAGAGCCATGCTTCTCAGGTAATGTGGTCGGGTACGCGCCTGGGACCAGGCCCACTGGCGTGCGGTGGTGGGCGATGTGTGCTAGTTGGGTCGGGTCTACCAGGTCTGCGGGGTGTGGTCGCGGATGAGGCGGTTGGGTCGGGTGAGAGGGACCTCACCCTGTGAGTTGGAGGTGATGAGCCTATGGCAAGAATTCAACTTATGCGGGTGCGGTGCTCCTTCTAGTTCAGAGGTGGGACTATCTTCCTACCTTCCTCGCACGCGCCTGCGACAGAGAAGCCCTCTTCGATTGCAGCAGCTGCTACGGCTACTGGCTTCAATTGGATGCCTGGAGTTGTTTGTGAGAGTGCCCCGCGCAGCTTGGGACACGAGCTTGGGGCTGGCACAGCTTGAAGCTTGCTTTAAGCAAGCTTCAAGCTCTAAGTCAATGGAGGAGGGCTCCTGGACCTGAAATCACCACAACAGCCTCACGATCACATTAAAATGCTCAAGGAGTTTCGCCAAGGCACGACGAGTGTGCAGGGGTGGTTGGCGTGGTGTGGGAATGCCTGAGTGAGTGTACTTAGGGCACACTGTGGCCGTGTACGTGGGTGTGTTTGGGTGAGTGTTTGGGTGATATGAGTGGGGGGTTATGATCAGGGGGTCGAGGTGGAGCTTATGGACTGGTCGGCGAGGAGGGAGGTGGTCTGTGGTGGTGGAGCGATCTCACCAGAGTTTGTGGCTGGAGGTGAAGGGGATGATGGTGGTGCAGTGCGGCAGTAATCGAATGAGGGAAATAAAGAAGGGAAAGAAAGTAGAGGATGAGAGGAACTTATCTAGGAGGTGAAGAGACGAAAGGGAGGTGGAGATGGTGTCTGGTGCGTATTGCTGATGCCAGAGACGAAGGTGCTCAGAGAGGACAGTCGGCGAGGACGAAGGGGAGGCAGGGGTGTCGGCAGGTGCTACGTGTCACGGACGAATGTAAAGGGAGAACCTGCCACCGGTATTGTGGCTAGGCGATGAGGGAGAGTAGAAGAGGTCTTCGGAGCTTGATGAGCGAGTCCGTCGGAGGAGGAGAGATGAATTTGAGGGGGTTCTCTGGTTGATTTCAAGCTTAGGAGAGTCAGGGCGAACTGGGCTCCTTAAATAGATCTCTGGAAGTCAGTTTTGTGCTTGGAAGCCAAGCTTCCAAGCAAGGTAGGTTCGCCGGTGATGGCAACTCGAAAGAGACCCAAATCTCTCATGCGTTCACATGAGAGATTGGGTACCAAGTAGGGCCTCAAATTGGGTCCACATTGGAGGGAATTTCTCAGAGAATCTCCCTTCCAATTTTGAAGGGGATTCTCTGAGAAATCAGGGAGAAATCACCTTCTAAAGCTCGCCGGAGTAGGATTCTTCCACTATAATGGCGGAGAGACCTAATTGCAAAGAACGATGAAGAAGCTAGGGGGTCAAATGCAATGGTTTTTGAAAGATAGGGGTAGAAATGTAATCAGGTTGGACCTATTTGCAAAGTGGGTCAAGATGAGTTCCCCTTAGGTCCAAATTTTGGTACAAACCTAATTTGTATCTAAGGAATCCAATGGTGAAGTTGGATTTTGGGTTTGACAACGTTTGACTAGGCAATTTATGTAAAAATCTAATTTATGGTAAATATATGTCTGAGACCTCATTCTAGGTCAAAATAGGTTCTAAGGGCCAAATTGAAAGTTCTAAACCCTAGAGAATATTTTTATATGATTTTTAGAGGGTTTAGGTGAATTTTATCCTGACCAAAACCTTGTTTAATCAAGTGGATCTATTTTAGGGTTACAAGAAGTCATTTAATTCTCAGAACTCACACGAACCCTTTTCTGTCTGATCCAACCCACTTTTTATCTTGTTAAGACCTTTGACCTGTGTTTAGCCCTTGAGAAAATCCGTTGTACTACAATGGTAAAATTACTGTTTTACCCCTTATTTTTTGCTTTTCTTTTAGAAAGATTATTTAGTGAATTAGGACCTCCAGTTGGTTATGTAGGAGCTTTTATTCTCTTCTTTGGGTCAAAATGAGCTAGTTAGGGCTCATGATGGTGTTCCCATTAGTGCATAATGTAATTCCCTACTTAAAGGGGGTGAGATATGCGTGATGTATAAAATACGGAATTAAAAAGATAATAATGTCACAAAATTAGCAATCGCATAGTGTACACAATTATTTTTAGGTGAAAATCCAAATCGGGTGAAAATCACCACCTAACCCTCTCGAGTTAGGATTTCCCGATCGATCTAGTTGATTAAATCCACTGTACGAACTACTTAAACCAGGGTAGTTCAACCTCAAGTGCAACCACGCTACAAGTACGATGGTAGCGTTCCTCAACCCCTCCTCTTCACAAGGAGGATTTTGTCCCTCGATGAAGACGAGAATTCACAAAGTGAATACTCAAACCAAAGAACAATAAAAGTACAACAATCCTATAGAGCCGTAAATATTGAAACCTAGCTTCTATAGGAGTTAGGAAACTTCCCTTTTGTGGAAGTGCATTGATGTGATGACGCGGGTGCGTGAACCACGCGGCAATGCTTCGTCACTCTTGTAATCACAGAGGGAGAGCGGGTGCGTAACTGGATTCAGGCTCTCTAGATGTGGAACAAATACTTGGAGAGCTAGAGCTTCTTCTATATGATCTTCTACTTCTTTTTGACACAAGAGATGTGAGAGTGTGTTGCTTGGTGTGTCTTGATGTATCTTGCAAGCCAAGGGGTCTTCTATTTATAGAGGGCCTAGGAAGGCTTTGGAAGGCCTTAGAAGGCTCCCATAGTCGTTGGGGTTGAACCTAAGGCAAAACAGGCCGTAATCATAATTAATCATGATTTTGACAGGGTCATCAGACGTCTGGAAAACCTGTTTAAGACGTATGGGAACGAAGTCAGATGTTTGATTCTAAGCAGGTTTCCTTCCTGACTTGAATCAGACCTAAATAGAGTTCTAGTGTATGGCCATCAGACGACATGTAGGACATCTGGCACTAGGTTTGGACGTTTGAAAACCTATTTGTTCTGCGAAAATGGATTCCCAAGAAAGGTAACAGCTAGAAAATCTCTCAAAGGAGATTTTGGGTCAGTCGAGGCAAAACGGTCACATATCATACGTTTGGGGTCCTCTACGGATGTTTGATATAAGGATAACGATCATTTTCCTCATTGTTTACATAAACAGCCAACGTTCTACTAATTGGACGTCTAGCAAAGGCATCAGACGTCTCCTAAGACGTTTGGACTAAGGTCTGGATGACTGATTCTAATAGACAAAACCTATTAAGTCCAACCTAGATGTTTTGGACGTCTGATTAAATAGTTAGACGTCTTAAAAGTCACTATCAGACATCTGATTTCCAGATTGGACATTTGATAAGGTTGTCTGAACCCTATTTTGATTTTCTAAGTTCTCTATAGAAAACCTAAGTATCCTAGGATTTGTGCAAGTGTTCCTAGGACTACTGTTAGAGTACTTTGAGGCTCTTTAACAAGAATCTAAGAAATTAAATAAAGAGCAACAAAGGAAACAAAATATAAAGTATAATAGAAATGAAATCTATCCTATTTTTCATCTTCTTCCTTTTTCAAGCTTTCGCTCCTCGCGAAGCTCCTTCACCTCTGTCAAGCTCCTCCAATCCGCCATGGATGCGAGTTTGAACCCCATCTAAACACCTGTCTTCATTTGCAATTTGACCTGAAAACTAGGACTCAAAAGCAAATGTTAAAATATATGTGTTTTGTTATCATCAAAATAAACGATCGTGGTACTCTAGCACCAACACATAATCGTGTTCATCCTCCAGATGAATGGAATGGTGAATGGGAGTTTAATGCTCAGGAGGTAAAGGATTGGATGTTGAAGGCATAGATGTAGAAGTAGAAGCTTGGGCATCAGCACCCAAGGGAGGTACTGAGGAAGGGTTCTGAGATCTCCTACTGTCCATGAGTTGATTTTTGAAAAAAATGCTTTTTGAATCAGTCACAACTCAAGGAAGGTAAACTCAATCTCAATCTCAAATCCAGAAAATTAGAAATCTCAATCAATTTCAACAATCTTAAGACCAATCAATCAAGTCAAGCAAGATGAAAGCATGTGTTTTGCCTAGGGTCTGCTATGCAAAAATAATATAGTACGCAAACAAATGTCTCAATACAATTGTATGTGCCCTATGGAATACTAAGAATGGTGCAGACCTTTAAAATCCACTCGAAATTTGGATAAGATCGACATGCGAATCTAGACCCTGTGGTTGCATAGGGAGATGAGATAGAAACTCGTGTTTTTGTGTACTTAAGTGATCGTGTAGTGTGTGCACAATAATTAAGCAATAGAATGGGATGAAAAAGCTCAACCATGGTTTCAAACAAGTTATTCTCTCCTTTTGAATTAGATTTGAGTATTTAGATGTGTATTTTAGGTAACTAATCTCACTTTTTAATCATTTTCAAGCATGAGATGGTCTTTTTAGCTTAGTCAAATGCAAGTATGGCAGGAGCTCAAGAGAGATAGAAGATGCATATCTGACTCTAGCAATTCTACAATTGATGCAATTTGACTGAAAATAAATCTAGCAAGAAATAATGTAGTCCTAAGTATGGATGCCTAAGGATAAACTGTTAGTAGATAAAAGATGAGATATTTTTGGTATTTTTGATTTTTCTAATTTTTTTCGATTTTCTAATAATGTAACAAACAAAATCAAATTGAAAAAAAAGGCGATACAAAGGAAAACAAGATCGATGAGAGATGAGTAGAGAGAGCATAAAGAGAGAGTCCAGAGTCCAAGTTATTACATAAATGTGTGAAAATAGGTTCTCACAACTTATGTCTAACAAATATATCCTAAATATAAACCTAAGTCTAAACTACATTATACTATACTACCAAAAACTGGAAATCTGCAGCTCCTGGAAACAACTCCACCAGGAAGTCAAGTCTGAATCGCAATGTTCCTCTAGGAAGAACTTGTTCGGAGCGTAGATCACGTAGAAGATTAGTGCATTGTAGTATAGCGCGAAATACGTCTCGAGTAAATAAATTACCAGAATGGGTGAGTCCCAGTCTCTCACAGGGAGGCAGGAAGCACTTTTGATTTCATGCGCTTGTTCCCAATATAATTACTAAATAGTATAGATGCAATATCATAATATATATATCAATCAAAGAGTTTGAACATGAATTGCATACATCTAACTAAACAAATTCTAATATAAACATAAACTACTTATGTAACAGACAAGGGCACCACAGGTGGTTCGTGGTGGCCTTCTGGAGAGGTTGGGAAGGGCAGCAACGATCCATTAGGGTGGCCTAATGGATGCTTTAGATGGAGATGCAGAGACGGAGGTAGAGAAGACGGGAAGAAGAAGAAGAGAGAGGAGTTGTGGGAGGAAGAAGAAGAAACTAAGGAATGCCTTTCAAAGGGGGCCCTTAAGTCTTTTTTTATAGATTTTGTGAAGGGCATTTAGGGTATTTGAGCCCTTAATTTTGTGCAAAGGCCTCAGATTAATCAGATCTGTTGATCGGGAGATCAACGGTCCTGATTAAGCCTTCAAAATCCTTCTTCCATCCACAGTTTGATCTGGTGCTGACACGTGGCGCACTGTGCGCCCTTGGATATGAATCTGATGGCCTCGCTCGCCCACTGCTCGCCGCTGCCGTTTGCACGCTCGCCCTCAATTAGCGCCTCAATTCCTAAGGCTTCTCAGCTGTCTGATCTCTCTGTCAGACGGCTTAAAAGTCGTGTGCTGCGCTCGGCCAACTCCTAAGGCGTGCGTGATCATGCGCATCTTCATTCAACGCTCCTACGCCCACCATGCGTTCACCGCTCCATCACCTGATGAAGATCCTGCGGTTGAATTTCATCCATGCATGGTCGATTCCCACATCGCACTTCGAACCTGCATCGCACGTTGGTTGTTAAGCATGCTCTTCATTGTGCTACATGTGCGGATTGTTGCGGTTTCCAAGTCCTATGTAGCCGCCCTTGGCCATTGGATGGAAATCCAACGGTCGAGATTTTGCCGTCGCTTGACGAAGCGGCTGGAGACGAGCGACGTGGCTGCATCGCGGTCGTTGGATGACGATCCAATGGCCCATGGCTTTCCTTCCCATATTTGGGCACGGTGAGGGGTGGATGCGATGGCACCACGTGGTGACATCGTGGCCGTCCATCTTCTTTTCCTTGTATCTGATGATGTAGGCCTTCGATTGAGTTGATTTATGCGTCGTTGGACTATGAACATTGATCTAGATCCATCCGTATGGTTGGTTTTGTCATCTGAGGTCTAGATATTCTTCAATTTACCCCTTGGCTCCTGCTTTTTCTGCGGACTCCCTAGGCTGCTCCGGGAGTCTGATTGATGCGCTCTTGGAAGCGTTCGACTCCTATTGTCATTCCAAACAAATCCATAAGATTGGATTGGTCATCTGCAGCCTTGGATTACCTACAATTATTAATACCTCTCAAATAGCACATTATTATGTATAAAACATATAAATCATCTAGGATGCAAAGTATAATGTGTATGCATGCAGAATGCCTATGTTAAGTTTGGTTCTACTTTAATTTAAGCGAATTAGGGCCTATGATTGCTGTGCAATGATACCCCCATGCCTAAATCTTGCTAGTCCCTAGCAAGTGCAAGACTGAATGCATTTTATCAATAGTTTAACTAAAGGTTTATTTCTCTTTGTTTCATCCAAAAATTCAGGATCCAGATAACCATGAATATATAATGTTGTAGCTTCTACAACGGATCCAAGCGAAGAATCGATATACATTTAAAGATTATACTTGACCCTTAGTAAAATTCTATTGGGATAGGCGAACCTCTTCTCTCGGGGATATAAACTACTCTTTAATTTAGCCCTGGCTTTTGGCTTAGATAGAACACGTCTGAGTTAACTGGATTTGTATTTGGTGGCTCACTCTCTTCTGGTGCTACCTAGAGACTAGTATTTCAGAATCTAGATTTCTAGATTATTAAATAAATTAACTTAGAGAAAGGCTGGAAAACTTTGCTCTCTTTAATCTTTTGTACTTTTTATTTTCTTTTTATTTTATTTTTCTTTTTCTTTTTCTTCCCGAGCTCACATCTCACTAGATTTACAACTATATTTGGTGGTCTTGCATGGCATTACACTTTAATTAGGTTCTAATAACCCTACGACTAAGTTAGATACCTCAGCCCGTATTTAGGCGGTTAGAAATATAGGAAAAAATAGGTTAAGGCTGTATTTGGTGGTTTGTGGGGATGGTAGGTGTTTTTGCCTCAAAATGATTTGGTTTACATAACTCAAACTTTTTAACATAATAGTTTTTTTTTTTCAAGCAAATACCTCTTTTGTCTACTTTTTTTTTTTAGATAATCTACTGGCACAATGTCATTACCAACATAACATAATGCAACACGACATACGTACTTTTATTCATGAGGCATCATTTGGGATTTTTGGGGATGACCAATAGGATCTCGGGTGGTTTATTTGGTGGAAGTGCCTACTCTCGGCACCGGGTAGGGAACGGATAGGATGACGTATTTTTGACCTTGACATCAATACCCACCTTCAGCCGAGGATTCCATAGAGGGTGGTCATGATCATCCACCTCAGTTCTAGTTTTATCAGAACTTGCTCTTTGTGTTTTTGCCTTATTTGGTGGCTCTCATACAGAATTTCTCATAAAATTAGTATGCAAGAACTGAGAGCGAAAACTATGTCCATCTCCAAGTGTCATTATTCAATTATTCAAAATTACAGATTCCTTGCACTAGCCTTAGAGCACCAGTAGACTCTCTACTCTTATCTCACACATGTTGTGGTGGATCTACTAGAAGATGGTTCACCTGACTCCCTCATTGCTGTCCAAGGGTTTAGGGGAAGAAGCAATGCTTCTTCTCGACAAACTAGAGATGTCTATCAGTTTTCACAGTGGATTCAATGCAAATTCTACATGTAGATGTGATGTTATACTGGATTCTAAGCTTAGGAATCTACTAAAGAATAAATCTTTAATAAAACTTCTTGATAAAACTGTCTAATCCCCCACTTGTTGGCAGAAAATTTTCACTTTTTACGGACTACCCCCCCCATGCCTAAGTGTTTGCATGTCCTCATGCATGAATAAAAGAAATTGGAATAAGGCAGGGTGTATGTGGATAGAGATCACTTGGAATTGCTCCTGAGTTGTCGTTCAGCTCATGCCATCATTGCAATGCCATACATAATATGCGAAACAATATGTGAAAATGAAATATGCTATGTATATATGGTATGCATATATGTATACGTGCTGAGTTTAACGCCTCCAGCTGGGCAACTCATCAGTCACATGTCGTTGAGAAGATGTATCGTTTCGTCAACAGGAGGAGGTTCCTGGGCAAAGAATGGTTTGAGGCGCTGGCCATTAACCGTAAAAACATGCCTAGATTTTGGGTCTCTAACTAGGATTGCCCCGTTAGGATATGGGTCGACCACCAGAAATGGCCCAGTCCACTTAGAATTGAGCTTTCCTACAAAGAATTTGAGTCGGGAGTCAAACAACCAGACCTGCTGGTTAGGTGCGAACTCCTTCCTCTGGATGTGTCGATCATGGAAAGGCTTTGTCTTGTATTTGAATATTTTTGCATTTTCGTAAGCTTCCCGCCTAATCTCCTTTAACTCACTAAGCTGGAGCTTCCTTTCATAACCTCCGTCCTCGAGGTTAAAATTACACTTCTACATTGCCCAAAAGGCACTGTGCTCTAGCTCCACAAGAAGGTGATAGGCCTTTCCATACACCATGTGGTATGATGACATTCTGAGCAGGGCCTTGTACATCGTCCGATATGCCCATAGTGCATCAATCAACCGATCGGACCAACCCTTCCTATCACGTCTAACCGTCTTTTGAAGGATAAGCTTGATTTGATGATTTGATGCTTCAGCCTGTCCATTAGTATGTGGGTGATACGGGGTAGCAATGTGGTGTTGCACCCCGTATTTCTTTAATAATGACCTAAAATGGGCATGGATGAAGTGACTTCCCCCATCACTTATTAAGGCGTGAGGAACTCTGAATCTCGCAAAAATGAATTCCCGGACAAAGGATATAACAATCTTATGATCAACTCATTTTGCCAAGATAGCTTCTACCCACTTTGAGACATAGTCTACTACGAGGAGTATGTACTCAAAGCCATGTGAGTTTAGGAAGGGGCCTATAAAGTTGATGCCCCAAATGTCGAACACTTCTACAACAAGAATGGATTGGAGAGGCATCATGTCTCTCCGGGTCATAGAACTGATCACCTGGCATTGCTTATAGCACTGGCAAACTTGTGTGTATCTCTGAAAATGGTTGGCCAAAAAAATCCCGACTGCAAAATCTTTGCAGTGATCTTTTGGCCCAAGAAATGACCCCCACAAGCATCGCTGTGGTAGAAGGATAGCACACTAGAGATTTCCGAGTCAGGGACGCATCTATGGATGATCTGATTAGCCCCAATGCGAAAGAGTAGTGGGTAATCCCAAAAATAGAATTTATCCTCTAATATAAATTTGAGTTTTTGACCCTTGGATAACCTTGCAGGTAGCCTACCTGCGATGAGATAGTTCGCTATATCAGCGTACCAAGGAAGCTCAACAGAGTTGATGGACAATAGAGACTCATTCGGAAATCGGTTTGATATCGGTGGGGAGTACGGAATATAGTCTGGGTCTAGTAGAGAAGTGATCCGCCACAACATTATGGGCTCTGACTTTGTCGCGGATTTCGACATCGAACTCCTGCAAAAGAAGGATCCATCTGATAAGGCGGGGTTTGGTGTCCTTTTCCAACAAATGCCAGAGGGTGGAATGATTAATGTAGATGATAACTTTGGACTCGAGTAAGTATGACCTGAATTTCTCCAACCCGAATACCATAGCTAGCAATTCTTTCTCAGTGACTGTATAGTTATGCTGAGCTTCGTTCAATGTTTTGCTAGCATAATATATTACAAATGGTTGGCACCCTCGAAGCTGTCCAAGAATAGCTTCGACAGCGAAGTTGGAGGCGTCACACATCATCTCGAAGTCTAGAGACTAGTCGGGATGTTAGAGAATAGGTGCACTTGAAACAGTGCTTCGCAAGGTCTTGAAAGTGCTGAGACACGAGGAGTCGAAATCAAAGGGTGTGTCGGTTACCAGAAGATTCATTAATGAACGAGCAATTTTTGAGAAATCTCGAATGAATCTTCGATAAAATTCGACATTCCCTAAGAATGATCTGATTTGCTTGATTGAGCTAGGCAGAGGTAATCGCAAAATGATTTCAGACTTAGCTCGGTCGACCTCGAGTTCATTAAAGGAGATCTTGTGACCTAGTACGATGCCATCCCTCACCATAAATTGGCTTTTTTCCCATGAAAGTAGTAGGTTAACTTCTATACATCTCCTTAGGATCTTTGTGAGGTTATCAAGACAAGATGAGAAATCCTCTCCAAACATGGAGAAGTCATCCATGAACACTTCTATGCAATCCCTGATCATGTCTAAAATGATGGCCATCATGCATCACTGAAAAGTAGCTGGCGCGTTGCAGAGGTCGAAAGGCATCCGCTTAAAAGAGAATGTTCCGAAGGGACACATAAAAGTCATCTTGTCTTGATCTTCTGGGTTGATTGCTACTTGATTGTACCTGGAGTATCCATCCAAAAATCATAAGAAACTATGCCTGACCAGCCGTTCTAGAATCTGATCAATAAAGGGTAAAGGAAAATGATCCGTTTTAGTAGTCGAGTTTAGCTTCCTGTAATCAATGTAGACCCGCCAAGAAGTCGTGGTGTGGGTTTGGATGGATTCACCCAATTCATTTTTGATCACGGTGAGTCTCGCCTTTTTGGGCACAATCTGAATGAGATTCACCCACTGGCTGTCGGAAATTGGATAGATAATGTCCGCATCCAACTATTTAATGATCTCCTTCTTGACAACGTCCAACATATTTGGATTTAGGCATCTTTGAGGTGTTCTTGATGGTCATTACCTTCATCAGTGTAGATATGGTGAGTGTAATATGAGGGGCGAATCCAGTGGAGATCAGCAATGCCCCACCCGATAGCAGCCCTATGTGCTTGTAGAACGGAGATCAATTGGTGTTCTTGGTCCGAAGTCAAGTGAGCATTGATAATCACGGGATACATCTCACTTTCTCCCAGAAACACGTACTTGAGCGAATCAGGTAAGGGCTGTAACTCTAGTAGAGGAGGGTGGGGAGAGGGTTTATGTAGGGGAAGAGAGGAAGCAACCGAGGAAATTTGTTGATCCTGACTAATGGAGAATTCGTCTGCAGTGGTCATGTAATCTTGTCTTAAGATATCAGTGCTAGATAGGACAGGATAGTTAGGATAAGGGGTGTTAGGAGCAGATGAACACCCATGACAACCAGATCCATGGGGTGAAATGTGTATGTCATTAGTCTCAGTCCCGTGTGGATCATGATCTAAGACCCCTGATAGTGAAGATGAATGTGCCATTGGGTTGCTGCAGAGGAGCCTAATGTTCCTATAGAAAGCTGAATCTTCATCTTCACCATCCTCCCTGATTAAATTGCAATCGAAGCTCTTTGATACCTTGAAAATGTCCAGTTTAAGCTTTTCGTTCCTTAGGGTAAACTCCATGCATTCTAATGCACAGTCGATGTTTGCGTGGGCGGTTGCCAAAAATGGGTGACCTAGAATAATCGGTGCATCACAAAGATTAGGAGGAATCTCCATATCAAGAACAAAAAAGTTCGCTGAAAAGCATAATCCATGGACTTTCACGATCACATTTTCAACCACCCCTCGCGACGTTTTCATCGATCAGTCATCCAACTGTATGGTAATCGAGGTTGGCCTTAACTCCCCGAATCGAAATCGATCAAATACAATAGTGGGAGTTTGGTTGATGGACGACCCCAAATCAAGAAGGGCCATATCAAAAGGGGAGTCCTACAAAAAGTAGGAAATCAGTGGTGTGCTCGGGTCCTTTTTGGGTGGTAAGTCGACTAAGATAACCGCGCGGGCTTCCTCAGATAATATCGCCTGTCGTCCAATTCTCTACTGTTGCTTCAGAGTACAGTAGTCCTTGAAGAACCTAGCAACAACAGGGATGTAATCTATTGCTTCGAGGAGAGGGACCTAAATGTGAACTTCCTTGAACATAGATTTTAGGTCCTCGAAATTTCGCGTGTCCTTTTTTCGTGCTGAATCTCGCATTAGGGGTGCAGGAAAAGGGACGAGAATTTCAAGGTCTAGGGGCTTCTTTCCTTTATCTAATGAAGATGGCTTGTGAGAGGAAGAGGGTTGTGAGCCATCTTGGGTAGAGAGAAGGAAAAATCATTACCCGCTTGCCTAGGTAGTGGGTCTTGTGTAGTCTTTCCACTCCTTAAGGTGATAGCTTTTGCATCGACGTGCTGTCCATGAAGGAGTAGAGGAGCGGGTTGTTTTGGATACACAGGGTTTGGCAACGGAGGCAGCTAACCGAGCCCATAACCAGGTGGTGCGGGAGGTGCTTGCAGAAAAGCATGTGCCTGTCCCTATGGTGCTTGGAATCTAGGCAGGGCGCCTTGATTCTGCACATATCTCGGGTTTGGGATAGGTTGGGAGGGCAAAGCTCCCTGTGATCTATGATCCTACATCATCTGGTTTTGCGTGTTTTGTATGCTCTGAATTTGGTCAGCCATTGCTTTCATTATTTGCAAGTTGTCATGAGTAGATTTCCGAATTAATGCCTACAATTCCTCCCTCAGAGACTCCAAAGGGTCGGCCCACTTTGGAGGGTAGTTGGCTACTTGGTGTAGCGGTTGATAAATAGAACGGGTTTGTTGCTGCTGAGACAGGAATGGCTGCTTCCTAGGATACGTGTTCTGTGCATTCCCGTATTGTCTGGTCTGGTAGTATGGAGCTTGACTCGGTCTTTGTGGGTAACCAGACCAGGAGAAATTGGGATGCTGGTGCCAACCAGGGTTATATGTTTTAGAATATGGGTTGTTATGCACGTAACCCTGAATAGCATTGACATCTTTGTTGGCCGAAGACGTCTTAGATGTAAATTCATCAAAAGAATACGCACTTGCATCAATATGTGGTGCGTAACCTTGATTGTACGACGCCAAATCCACATTGTTCACAGGTTCCTGGTACATAGGATCCCACGGAGATGAAGAGAAAACATCCCGAGTGAACGGATATGTACGAGCAGAGGGGGCTTGGGATGCTTGAGAGGAGTAAGATGGAGCAGTGCTGGCAGAAGATCCAGAAGAGGTGAGGGGCGGTTGTGATGGCACCACGTGGCACCATCATGGCCATCCATCTACTCCTTGTATTTGATGATGTAGGCCTCTGATTGAGTTGATTTCTGCGTCGTTGCACTGCGAACATCGATCTAGATCCATCCGTGCGGTTGTATTTGTCAACTGAGGTTTGGATATTCTTCAATTTCCCCCTTGGCTCCTACTTCTGCGGACTCCCTAGGTTGCTACGGGAGTCTGATTGATACACTCTTGGAAGTGTTGGACTCCCGTCGTCATTCCAAATAGATCCATAAGGTTGGATTAGTCATCTGTAGCCCTGGATTACCTGCAATTATTAATACCTCTCAAATAGTACATTATTATGTATAAAACATATAAATCATCTAGGATGCAAAGTACAATGTGTATGCATGCAGAATGCCCATTTTAAGCTAGGCTCTACCTTAATTTAGGAGAATTAGGGCCTATGATTACTGCGCAATAACTCCTCCAAGAAGATGACACTACTACTCCTTAAGTGCTGCAAAAACACCAGTTGCTTAGTAAGATAATTTTATACAAAAACAAATCAAAGAGTAAAAATGAATAAAAGAGTGTATATACAACAAACAATATGAATGAAAGATAACTATTTACAAAGAAATAAAAAATATGTACAAATTGAGAATAAAAGAAAATTTTTGGCATATAGGAAGTTGCCTCCCCAATAACGGCACCAAAAGTTGACATGTGACAAGACATCAAGAATGTTATTATCGGGTTTTTATCCTCGACAACGATGCCAAAAATTGATCGTGAACAATCCGTGTTGCATAAAAATGTGATTTTAATTATGTCAATGTTGTAGTATAATGTCACAATGTAAATAGATGTTATATCATTTTATTTATTTACATAATTTTTACTAATTATTCCAAGTCGTTCATTAAGAGGTAGTTATTAACATGCATCTCTCTATTTCCAAAAAATATTCTTTTATTCTAAAAATGTCAATTATATATATAAAATGAATCAATGAATCAAAGAATGAATGAATGAGTTAATTATGTACAAAATAAATTAATTAATTTTAATTACAATGCCTCAAACATATTTACAATTATACAGGTATCAATAACTAAGTAAAACTACTCTATGTTTTTTTTTTTAAATGAGTAAAACTACACCATGTTAGTTATATACAATTATCATAAATAATACCTAAGTATAGGCATAAAAATAACTATTAATATATATTAAACTGAGTTATATTAACCTATACTAACATATTATATAATCTATAGTGATAGATAAAAACGTCACTAAAGCCTTAAAACATATATATGTATGAGGCTCAACCATACCTATACTTAGTTATATGTATATGTCTATTTTCATACTATTTATACTATATGTATTTACATATATATATATTATTTACATGTATACTCTACATATATATTATACACAATACTTATATACATACACACACAACCCAACAAACACATATACATCTACATCAACTAAGACTCAAAGCTCACTGCACTATGCTAAGTCTCTTAACACTCAACACTTAGTTGTTTCTTAGGCTTAACTCATACTGACATTATTTAGCCTTCACTTAACAAAAAATTGGGTTTCTTATGGGCGTACCGGTTCGATTCGCAGGATACAAAACCCCTAGGGGTGGGACCAGACTGTTGCTATGAACCGGCCCTAGTTCTTAGTTAGGTGGTTTATAGTGCATTCTCTTGACCCATATCCAGTTCAACTAAATCGGACACGGACCACCAAACTGGGCTCCCAGCCCACATATGCTCAGAATAATATGCAAAATCATGCTTATAGAGGGGATAGGGGTAATGGGCATATGTGTGTCTGGCGCATGTCAACTAAGTGGCTAATGGACTCAATTCCTTTTATACATCTGCGGTGGGTCGCTGCCACATGATGTGGTGCTATCTCTAGTGCTAAATTAAGCGCACACAACACTTTGATTGGTTGTTTTTGACCCTCGATTTGAGTGCCAAGATTAAATCCAAATTCCAATTAAATTATATATTTAGAAAGCCCTTACATAGGGCTACTCAATTGTATAGTTAATTTATAAAATAAGTTATTTAATTATGTATAAAAATTGCTTAAAGTTACTGATTTATATACATTAAAATAAAGGTTAATTACTGACTTGTCGATCTTTCGCTTTTAAGTCGGTTGCAGTTTAATGTGGTAGAAAAATCGACTGATCAATATTTAAGAAGAAATAACCACTCGTAGAGGAGCGGGTCGTATCCACAGGGAGGCAATGATGTATTAAAATTCGCACCAATTAAAAACGTTCGTTCGTAGTTAGTTTGGACAAGAATCAAGCCAAGATTGCCTTTAGATTAAGGTTTAAGCAAGAAACAAAGCTGAAATGGCAATTATGAGAAACTAGAGGATATTTTCCGCAATGCAGAATCAATAAATATCATTAAAAAGTGACAATGGCAGAAAATGTAATTTCTAATTGACGGTTTACTGTAGCAAAACAGGGCAATTTTTCCCCTTTGTCTTGCGCGACGAGGAGCGGATGGCCGGGCGCAGGAAGCTCGGAGGAGGTCCCTTGGATCGAGGGCTTCGAATCGGTGGTGGCGGCGAGTCGCGCGGCGGTCGGAGGTGGCCGGACGAGCTCCGGCGGAGGTGCTGCAGCCGGTGAGCTTGCGCGGCCTACTGGAGTGAGATCTGCCTCGCGCTGCTGCTGGCGTGGCTTCAGCCAGTGCTGCTGCGCGCGTGGCTTCAGGCGGGTGCGGGTGCTGCTGCTGGCGATTCTGTAGGCGCGGGAGAAGGGCGTTGCAGGCTGGTGGGCGCGGTTGGAGGTTCGGCAGGCGCGGGTGTGGTTGGAGTTCTGCAGGCGCGGTTGCTGCTGCAGGCGCGGGAGGTGGGCGTTGCAGGCTGAGGAGGGCATGCGCGATCTGGAGGGCGTGGAGATGGCGAAGGCTGATGGTGGGCGCGGTTGCGCTGGAGGCTGGTGGGTGGCGCTGCAGGCGTGGGCGTGCACGGATGAAGGCGCAGGCGCGGGGGTGGTGGTGCGGGCGTGAACGGTGAGGTGGGCGGATGTGGTTGTGCGGGTGCGGGTGGACTTCAGACGGGTACGCAGGCGGGTGATCGCAGGTGAGCGGGTAGCTTAAGACGTTCGGGAAATTTCCCGGACGTCTTAAGTGAATGAGAAGGTGATTGCAATGATGGTGGTTGCGGCGGTGGTGGTTGGTGACGACGGCGAGGGAGATGCACGCTAAGGTGCTCACGGTAATGCGGGCGAGCTCCGGATGGCGGTGTGGCCTGTCACACCACACGCCCACGGTGGTGGAGACTCGCTGCCACGGTAGAGGCCGGCAATATGGAGTGGAAGAGAGAAGTTCTCTCTGCACAGTGGTGGGTCGGTGACGGAGGCCTCCCGAGCTCGGCTGCCTCCCTCCTCCTTTTGTAGTGGCCTACACAAGTTTGAAATCAGCCGCCCGACCAGATCCACCACATCCGCTCCCCCTTGAATGGGTCTTCACTGCGGCCGTTCGACGTTGGAGCGGCAGCCAGCCGTTCCTGCAAGGAGAAGAGTAAAGAAAATAATGTTAAAATATTAGGGTCATTTATATACAAACCCTCAACTTCTATGTTAATGAAAACAATGTACCTAATTAGTTGTCTAATTAGATGAATGCTATTCTAAGCTAATTCAAAATGCACTTAAGATATGAATGCAATGTGTGGATTATGTAATTAAATTAAAACTATGAATTAATCTATTTACATCCTAATTTATGCTAAATAAATGTTAGAATTAACCTAATATGTAGGCACTTAAATACTTAAATAGCCCACAACTATGGGCTAATCAATTACTTAATTAATAAACAAATTAATAAATTAATGATGCAATTGACTTTATAAATAGTTAATTTATATAATAAGATATTTATTAAACATTTTTAATTTATTTTATAACATTTAACTTAATTTATATACATTTATTTACACATTTTTATTAGATATACATATAATTTAGCTATAAATATTATTATACAGTATAAATATATTATAGATAAGTTAAAAATAATTAAAATTAATATATATAAGTGTACAATATAAATTACTTCAATATTGAGTTAATTTACTAATTTATTTTATTTTAACTTAATAATTTACTTAATTAACTTAATAACTTTATTACCTACAATAAATAGATAAATAAATCAATGTACAGGTATAATTAGGTATATAATAAATACATTAATTCATGTGTACAGTTGTAGATACAATTATACACATATACACAGTGATATGTATTTAGTTAGGTATATGTACATATAATATAAATAAATAAATAGATAACTATGTAATTGCAGTATTGCTAACTCACTTTGATCGTTTTCAAAAACACGTTGTGTCATAGTATAGTGATCAAAGCAAATCAAACATTTAATTTTTTAATACTCGAATTAGAAAGAAATCCGAGGTCGTCTTTAGGAGCAAGCAAGTATGCAATTATCACTATTTCATTTTAACTCACCAACTAGATTGAAAGGATTTAATTTCGTAATTGCTAAATCTAGTCTTAATATAATTGTAGGAATTAATGGTTAATTGAAGATTATCAGAGAATAAATGTAATTAAGCCCTAAATGTTAATGCACTGAGGTTCAGAAATCAGATCAATAGCCAACAATTGAAACAATTAATTCATTTCTTGCAATTGATGAGCCCTTACAAATAAGTCCTTGGAATGATGTAATTAGGTCCCTGTGAATTTACAAATTAGTCCTTTCTTTTGCAATTTGGTCCTTCCTCTCTTCTTCTTCTTCCTTCTTCATCTTTGTTTTCTTCTTTTTCTTATGTAGATCGTTAATGGAGGAGGACGGCCGCATAGTTCTAGGCTTGAATCTTCAGGGTGACGTGTCGATGAAGTTTAGCGTAGTGCACCGAGGGTGAAGGGGTTGACGAATTGAGGCTGCGGCATGCGGATGTGGCCGGCAATGGGTTGGTGGAGATGGGTCGAGCACGACGGTCGTTGGGTGCGTAGGGCATCGATACTTTACAACAAAGGGATGAGGAGCTTCGTCGTTGTTTACTGAAGATGATGGCGATGGAGATTGGTTGTGACGGAGCCCCAGGAGGGCCAACGGACTCGATGAAGATGGCGGCGGCGAGGGGCATTGGGTGAGGTGGTTGGAGGCATCGAAACGCCAAATTGATTGAGGAGTTTTGATGCTCTTGTTGAGGGGGAGCTTGTGGGGTGGTCAACGGTGCATGAGACGACGTGGAGTGAGGTAGGTGTGCCACTGGAGTGGTCACCAGACATTGGCCAACCATGAGGAAGACGATCACGAGAAGGGAGCTACGTTGGTCAATACCTACAAGGAAATAGCCTAGAATGATCTAGAGGGTGAGGTGAAGGAAGAGAGATACCTGTGCAGCGACGATGAGGCGAGGAGGAGGGGAAGGTGGTTGTGCCCTCGGTTGGTGGTGAAGGGCAGCTGATCGATGGGAAGGAGCTCCAAGGTCCACAATTGGCTATGCTCGGGGAGGAAGAAGAGGAGAGGAGATGAGCACGATTTTTGGATGACGGCATCCGTAGGAGTCGTGCGAAGCTTTATAGGATTTTTCTTGAGCAAACGGCGGTCGGAGGTTGCGAGAAGAGCTCGCAACAATCACGCTACTTTTGACCTACGATGGCTGACGGCAGATGCGGTGGTTGTCGACTAGAATACCACCGTTAGGTGCGTAGCTTCGAGGGGGAGAGATCCTTTTTAGTCAGCAAGGTCAGACGAGGCCTGAGGTGGTGAGAATCCACGAGTGAAACTCACCGTTCTCGTGCCATTGTTGCTAAGAAGGTCGAGGGGCCTTTTTGTGAAGAAGATAAAGAAGCTAGGGGGGTAAATGTAAGGAAATTAGGACTTAGGGATCAAAATGCAGAGTTGACCAGGATAAAATCCAAATGAACCCAAATTTTTATGGTAGCCTAATTTGAGTGGTCAACTTCGCCAAATGAACCCAAGGATCGTAATTTCGTGTTGAACTGATTCGAGAAGAACACAAAAAATAGGTTAATTATGCTATTTTAACATCACACCACTAATGCAAATTAACTACGGGTTCATCAGGGGTTAATTCAAGGTCAAATAAACTTAAAAGACCATGAAGTGGGCTCAAAATAATTAAATCAGGGTTTCGTCCATTTTTAGGATTAAAATATTACTAAAAATCCTAATTATCAGCTACACTCAAATTGAAAGGTTTATGGTAGATATAAATTTAATATAAACCTCCTAAAAATCATTAAAAAATGTTCTATGAGGTTTGGTACCTTCACTTTAACCATCTGAATCCATTTTGACCAAAATAGAGATTTAGATGGGAATTTATCCTAATTTGAGCCTATGTGTAATTTATCCCATCAAATGTGGTCAAAACCCAAATCTAAGTTCACCATTAGATTCCTTGGGTCAAAATTAAGTTAACACCAAAATTTAGGCTCAATCAGAGTCCATTTTGACATAGTTTGTAATTCAGTCCCCAGACCTCTGTCCTCTCCATCCAAGCCCTCATCTTTTATGTTTTTCTTACCAAAAGACTCCTAATTTTTCATCATATTTGCAAAAGGGACCTTGTTGCCTTTTTCTTCCTTCTTTCCTAAAGTCCACCTACAGGGAATAGGAAACCCACGGCCGAATGTGTTCAATCACTGATTTCTCCTTCCACATGCAATCAAGTTCTTCCAAAATTGGAAGGATCAATCGTAAGGAAATCTTCTTTCCAATGCATAAGGTCTCAAGTCCTTTTGTGAAGAGGTGACCTTAGGCAAAGATTGACAATCCCAAATCTAAACTTGCCAAATCTGAGAAGTAAACGTGAGAATTTCGCACAATCGAGGCCCAGATCGACATTCATATAAGTTCTATGTTGTTCCTAAGATAATTTTAGCTAGGTTTCATGCCAAAAACCCTCTTCTCTTCCTCCGACCACCTCCAACCTTGGCTCCAACGAGCCCCCTCAATCTCTTCACTCCGGCCTCCTAACAACCAAATTAGCTATCAAGAATGTCAACATGGATCTCGAGAACGCAGGCAAAGCGTGCTTATTAGAACTAACTGAGCTTGAAGGGTTGAGGAATGAGGCTTATGAGACTGCTCAAGCTTATAAAGAGTGTGCTAAGGTCTTTCACAATAAACACATCCTTTGCAAAACCTTTGAGCCCAACCATTGGGTCTGGCTCTTCAATTCTAGGTTGAAGCTATTTCCTGGGAAACTTAAGTCCCCTTGGGATGGGCCATACACTATCACGTAGGTGTTCCTGCATGGTGCAGTTGAGATCCAAAATCCCTCATCTAGTGAGACTTTCAAGGTAAATGGCTAATGTTTGAAACCATATGTTACTCTTTCTGATGGCCAGGTACTGGATACCCATAGGCTGGAGGAGCCTTAGCTCCAAACACTCTCTACCTCAGGTAAAATCTTTCATTTCTTTTGATTTCCAATGAGGACTGACGAGTTGATTCTTCGCTTTTAAAGTTGTTACATAAAATGACGCGTCGTTTGTAGTTCTATATGGTGAAAAAATTGACTAATCAATAATTAAAATAACCACTCGCAGAAGAGCAGGTCATGTCCACAGGGAGGCAATGATGTATTTAAACTCGCACCGGTTAAAAATGTATGTTCACAGTTAGTTTCGACGAGAATCGAGCCGAATCTGCATTCAGATTAAGAAAGCATCAAGAGAACATGCTGAAATGGCAATTTTGAGCAACTAACGGATATTTTTTGCAATGCAGCTTTAATAAAATATTGGGAAAAGATGACAATGGCATAGAATGTAAATATTAATAGGGCTGGTACTGTAGCAAAACAGGGGATCTTCTTCCCCTTGTCCGTGCGTGATGAGGAAGGAACAGCTGAAGGCGTGAAGCTCGGAGGAGGATCTCTAGACCGAGGGCTCTGTGATGGCGGTCACGGCGATGTGCGAGATGCTCCAAGGTGGCCAGATGGAGGAACGGTGGTGGTGGGTTCCAGTGTGGGCTGAAGTGCTGCAGGCAGTGTGGCGTGGACGGGCGCGGCTGAGGTCCTGGCAAGGAGATGCACGCATTGGACTGCACGTGTGCGGAGGTTGGTGTTGCTGGTGGACACGCCGCTGCTGTTGGATGCTGCTGCCTGTGCGCTGCACGGAAGGCGCATGGCGGGTAGGTGCTACTGTAGGAGGTGAGGCGGGTGAGCTAAGGGCTGAAGGCGGTGAGGCGCAGCAAGGGCATGCGTGGGCGTGGGAGTGGACGCGCTGGAGGAGATGAGGCACGCTGAGGGGATCTGATGGGCGTGTTGTGGTTCTGGCGGAGCGTTGACGTGAAGGAGGTGAGGTGGAGGGTGCGCGCGGAAGGCGCGGGGTGCTGGCGGCTTGTGCAGCTGGAGGGACGCGGGCGTGAAGGAGGTGAAGGGCATGCGCAGTGGATGCTGCAGGAGGTGGGGCGGAAGTGTGCAGCCGGAGGGACGCGGGCGTGAAGGATGTGAAGGGCATGCGCGGTGGATGCTGCAGGAGGTGGGGCGGAAGTGTGCAATCGGAGGGACGTGGGCGTGAAGGAGAGGCCAGTTGTTGTTGTGTATGGGGATGAAGCTCCAAACGTTCGGGAAATTTCCCAGACGTCTTAACTGACGGAGGAGATGAAAATGTAGTGGCTGCAGTGGTGGTTGTTGGTGATGACGGCGGGGGTGGTGCACGCTGAGGTGCTCACGGTAATGCAGACGAGCTCCAGATGGCGGTGTGGCCTGTCACACCACATGCCCATGGTGGTGGAGGCTTGTCGCCACGGTTGAGGCCAGCGGTGGTGGAATGGACGAGAGATGAACTCTCTGCACAGTGGTGGGTCGGGGGTGGTGGCCTCTCCAGCTCGGTAGCCTCCCTCCTCCTTTTGTAGCCACCTGCATGGATTTGAATGGAGAGGCGGGAGCAGATCCACATTCTCCGCTCGTCCTTGAATGCAGGTTTCAGTGCGGCAGCTGGTGGCGTTGGAGCGGGAGCTGAAGGAAATGCAGCCGTTGCTGAAAGAAGAAGAATAAAAATAATGTTAAAATATTATGGTTATTTATATACAAACCCTCAACTTTTATGTTAACTTAAATTAATGCATGCAATGCACTTAATTGGTTAACTAATTAAATGAATGCAATTTTAAGTTAATTCTAAATGCATTTAAATATAAATGCAATGCATGAATTATGTAATTAAATTAGAAATATGAATTAACCTATTTACATCCTAATTTATGCTAAATAAATGTTAGAATTAACTTAATGTCTAGGCACTTAAATACTTAAATAGCCCACAAATATGGGCTAATTAAATACCCCCATGCCTAGTTTTTGTTAGTTCCTAGCAAATCCAAGCAAAACCTAGCACTCCAAGTAGACTAGTCAACCTAATCGGTCTTCCTTTAGAAACTTATTAAGTTTAGACTTTAGACCTATGGTTCCCAAGTAGTTGTTAAGTTACAGACTAGGTCGGCTAAAGACGGGTTGCTGGCACAAGTTTCCCTGATTTCTTACTCTACCCTACGGTTTATTGATCCTTGAGATTAAAGCATCCGTGCATGTGCTTTGGTCTGAGTTATTTGAGTTAAAGGAAAAATGATTTTTTTTTTTGTTTGATTCCCCTAAGTCTAACCTCGGATCAACTATCAACACGGTTTGTGTCGGATTCATTGTCCCCATTACCGTACCTCGAAGGATGCCTGGCTTTCGATGCTTCGAGATAGCACTGCCCATAGCGACCCCAAGAACTCCTGGCAATCGACACTTCGAGATAGTATCGCCCATGAATTTCTAAAATGAATTCAGGCCTGTGGCAATTGGCACTTCGAGATAGGGCCGCCCATGATACCTGAACCGCACAATGTACTTACATGCCCTCAGTAGGATGGATATCCTAAGAGACAAGTGTCGAGGAGGTAATATGTTATCATCGTATCCTCAAGGTGAGTATATACTCCACCTCTCCTCCGGCGGGAACTCTTCCAATCAAATTGTGTTTTCAAGCCTCTCCTAAGTCAAAACTAAGAGAACCAAATCTCTTTTAAGAAAGGAATTAAGTTGATTACTTACTTACACCAGACCAAGTATGTGAAATTTGGATGCTTGGGTTACAAGGACCCGTAAACCAAAAGGTAGAACAAGACTCCAGGTACTACCCCACCTTTTAACTCAAACCCTAGCTTTCCTTCCTCAACCTCTTGAGGAATGGTCCACAACTTTAACTCCTACTTAAGTTTTTAAGTCCACAAAGGACCCTAAAGGTTTAAAGCTAGTAGCTCATTTAGCTTCTAAAGTTTGACCCTAGAATTAACTTAGTCTACCCTAGAGTTCTGATTTGCTTAAGAATGTAGGACCTAGCCAGTTAAGCTCAAAACCCTTTTTTTTTTTTTAATGCAAATGTATGCAATGAATGCACTATGCTATGTATATCCCCAAGTACACCCCCCATGCCTAAAATCTGCAATGTCCTCATTGCATAGAAGGATATTACCTGGGTCAGAGCTGGGCTGAATAGTGAAAGAACCTGCAAATCAGGTTCAAGGATTGTAGAAATAGGCCCTAAAAATGAGCAAAGTAATGCTGGCCTAGAAAATAGGTAACCTAGGATGCTGACGAGCTGATGATGAATCCCGATAGCAAATGCTCTCCCAACTAAGATGGGAATGAAATCTTCCCAGGTCACCAGAGGAGGTTCTAAAGGATAAACTGGCATAACAACCTCCAAAGGGGTAGGGGGAGGATGACAAGTATCCTCCAAAAGGAATGGGGAAGGAATGGTGTAGAGATAAACCCCCAGAGCCATGGACTGACTAAAGAAATCATCAATCCATACCTGATACTCCATTACGGGAAATATTGGTTTGTTAAACCCCTCGATCAGAACAAAAGTGAGCAATTCTCTAAGGCAAGGATCGTCTAGGGTGTCCAAGTTTCGAGGTTGCGGGATGGCCATAAGATCTAGGTTGGGTTTAATTAGCTCGGTGTCCATCCCTAACACTCTTTCCAAATCCTCAATTGCATCCCTAGCATTCCTTGCACCATCACATTTATCTTCTTGCCCTTCATCAGAAGTCACAATTTCGCCTTCAGATATAAGCGAATTAGAGGGTGACTTCGAAATAAATGAAGGCAGGTTGGAAGCAACAGATCTAGGGATTATCCTGTCAATGTCATCCCTGGGTTTTTGTTCTTTACTCAAATCTTCCCCGGAGTCTATATGTGAATCCACATAAATCTTAGAAGTTTCTTCCAAAGTTTCCATCATTTCATCATGAGGAGAAATATCATCAATGGGTGTGCTAAGGAAACCTAATTTGGTCAAATTTGCGACATCCTCAGGGGCTAACTTTTCAAATAAGACATAATCACCCTTAATGTCACTCCAAATCTTGAATGTAGGTTCCTCATATAATTCATCTTTCTCTTCATCATATGATTCATCATATACCCGATGTCTAGAATCATTTAATATCTCAGCAGATCCCCTAGGGTACTCTATCTGAGGTAAATGGTTTACACTGGTAACATCAGACTCCTCAGATAGGTCAATTTCTTGAGGGTTAGGTTCCCTAAGGGTGGGCTTGAGTTCCATCTCGTGATCAGAAGGGAGGGTAGGATTAACAACTTGAGTTCAACCCACTTCATCAAATGTCACGAAAAAACTATCTTCTGGGTCAAGGTCTTCCAATGGTACCATCATTCCCTTCTTTTGACTCCAATATAATTCAGGTGGAGTTGAATGCATCACCAAGGAGGCAAGGGATAGCCTCCTTAATCTTCTTCTCTCCTCTCCTTCCTATGGCCGAATATAGGTCTATCTAAGTGGGAATTAGTGTAGCCAAGGATGAAGGTATGGTGGTGGTTAATGGGGATATATATAGGAAAGGATGGGGGTTGTAGGTGGCTTTTGGGATGGATGGTTAGGATGGGTTTTCAGGGTAGTTAGTTGATCCTAGGGCTACTATAGGTTGGTGCCAACTCAAAGGTGGTGATTACCATCCTTGGTGCTTCTTGAGTTGGCACCAAAAAGGGGGTTCTAGAAGGGGCTTGGTTGGCGCCACTTAATGGAGGGTGGAGATGGTTTAGGTGATGAGGTGTAGGGCCATGATATGGTGGTGTTTTGGCACCAAAACAAAGGGCTTCTAGAAGGGTATTTTGGTGCCAAAATGAGGTGGCTCTTGGTGGTGGTTGAGGGGCCAAGAGGTGTTTAATGTTGGCACCAAAAGTAGGAGTTAGGGTGGACTAGGGTTAGGTCTACTTAGTGGAGCTTAGGTAGATGGGTTCTAGGGTTAGTTATAGGTGGTGGACAACCATCGGGAGCTAAGGTGTAGCTAAGCTAGCTTAACTAGTAGTTGAGTAGAGGAGGAGGTAGGATGGAGCTAGGGTTTAGGGAAGAGGACTGGGGAAGAAATGTCTGGAGTTGAACTAGAGCTGGTAGCTGCTGAAGGGAATTGCAGGGAGCTACTTTAGCTGGCTTAGCTTGCTAGTTCTTTTCTAGCTGCTAAGCCAAGCTAAAGTGAGTTGGCTTCTACTGAATTGTGTTGAGGTGAGGTGGGCCTGATTTTCCCAGGGACGACCTAGCTAGCTGGAGCAGCTAAGATAGCTTAGCTCAACTAGGTTGAGCGAAGTGGAGTCCCCAGGAGCTGGACTTGAGCTGGCTTGAGCTATTTGAAGTCATCTTCAGCTGACTTGATTTGAGCGAAGCTAGAAGTAGCTGGACCTGAGCTAATGTGGACTCTTGTCAACTTAGTTGAGCTAGCTAGAGCTCTCAGTGAATTGATCGGAGCTAAGGTGTGCTAGACTCAACTAAGTTGAGCAGGGTTTGAGCTAACTTGAGCTAGGGTGAGCTAAGGTGAGTTGCCCTGGGCTACCATGCAGCTAAGATGAGCTGAATGGAGCTAACCCTAACCCAAGTGAGCTGGTATCCAGCTATGATGAGTTGGATTTGGCTGAGTTCCAGCTGGATTGAGCTTTCTCTTCACCAGTTGCCTTCTTGAGTGCTAAGGTTTTAGAGATTTGATTATCTATCCATCCCTAACACTCAAATAAACATGCTAAAAACACAACAAATTATGTAATGCATGCTTAACCTAATTGATGCCTAAATGCAGCCTAAAAACCTGTTTGCAGAGTTAAAATCCTAAGAGTTAGATTTGTTTTAGGGAAAAAGAATGATGATAAACTGGAGTTTATCAGGGACCCTGCAAGGATTGATGGTGGGAACAAGGGATTCGATACAGATCGTGTCTAAGGCCAATCTGATGTTGGATTTAGGGGAATTTAAAAAGAAAAGAGAGAAAACTCTCAAAACAAATATCCCTCTCTCCCTTATAAAAAATGCACTGGCAAATTGAACCTAGAGTTTCTACATGTATGCACGGGTGCTTTAACCTCTGGGGTCAACGAACCTCTAGGCAATTATTGCAAGCCTTAGAAACCTTCGTGGCAAACCTAAGGCTAAGGCTGGTGACGAGTCGAATTTTTGTTTTCGAAAATGATGATTAAGAAGATTTATCGTTGTATTTCTAAGTGGTGGAAAATCGACTAATCAAAATAATTAGAATTAAAATTAGACCACTCACAGGAGAGTGGGTCGTATCCACAGGGAGGCAATGACTTTTTTAAACTCGCATCAGTTAAAAACATATGTTCACAATTAGTTTTATCAAGAAATCAGATCGAAATCGCTTTTCAATTGAGATAATAAGATAATATCATGTTGATATTGTAGTTATGTAAAACAAGAGGGAGATGCTCATAAAATCAACTGAATAGAATATTATTAACTAAAAATACCTTCCCCCTCAATGGCAAAAAATGTAAATTTTAATTAACTTTAAAACAGGGGATTTGTTGCAGTGACTAGTGCGCATAGGAGGAGGAGAGACAGGTGTTGAGGCTATAGCTAAAGGTCACCCCACTCGGGCCGCACCCGATGGTGGTGACGACGCAGTGGATGGCAGCCTGTGATGGCCACAAGGAGAGGAAGGTGGCGGGTGGCAGTTCTGCTCGCTACTGTTGAGCATACAAAGGCGCGGTTGAGGGTTGTGCGCACGCGGTGGAGCTGCAGGGAGGGGAGTCGGGTGGCGAAGGGCTTACGCACGGAGGTCTTGTGTGGTTGGAGCAGAGGGTGTGTTGGGGGCACGCGCATGCAGTGGCCGAGCGGGGACTGCCTGTGCTGCTGTTGGAGGAGCACGCTCTGTAGCGTGTGGGCAGAGGTGCGACGAGGGGAGGTGCGTGCGGTTGGAGCAGAGGGTGTGTTGGGGGAGTAGCAAGGGGCGCGCACGGTCCTACTGCTGCAGGAATGGCGAGGAAGCGCAGCACTGCGTGGCTGCTGTAGTGCAGAGGTGCAGCAAGGGGTGCGGGGATGGTTTTGTAAAGAAAATAGAAGAAGAAGAAGAAGAAGAAGAAAAAGAAGATGGTGTTCATGGTGCGTGGGCAGGGACGGTGATCTGGTAGTTGCACGGTGATGGCCAAGCTCACCGGATTGGCGCGGCAAGCTGTCACCTCGCCGGCCCACGGTGTGGTGGAGCTCGGCCTTGGAGACCATGGTGGTGGAGTGGAGTGCACAGTGGTGGAGGGGGGCAGTGTCGCCTTGAGCACATCTACCTCCTCCTCTCCCTTGTAGTCGCAACTTCCCCCGACCAGATCCATCTCTCCCGCTCCTCCATGAATGGGGTCTTGAGTGCAGGCAGCTGGCAAAGATTGAATGCGCAGGTGGAGGAAGTGTAGCAGTTGCCTGCGGGAAGAAGAAGAATTAATAAAATAAAATATTAGGATTATTTATACACAAATCCTTAAGTTCTATGTTAATTAAAATAATACATGCAACGCACCTAATTACATGTCATTCTAAGTCAATTCCCAATGCCTTTAATTATGAATGCAATGTATGAATTATATAATTAAATAAGAAATATAAATTAATCTTTTTACATCCTAATGCCTGCTAAATAAATGGATGCATTACCTTAATGTTTAAGCATTTAGACATTTAATTAGCTCACAAATATGAGCTTATCAAATGCCCCCATGCCTAATTTTTGCTAGTCCCTAGCAAATCCAAGAAATAACCTAGCACTCCAAGTAGACTAGCCAGCCCAATCGGTCTTCCTTTAGAAACATGTTAAGTTCAGACTTTAGGCCTAAGGTTCCCAAATAGTTGCTAAGTTATAGACTAGGTCAGCTAAAGACGAGTTGCAGGCACAGGTTTCCTTGATTTCTAGCTCTACCCTAGGGTTTATTGGTCCTAGAGATTAAAGCATCCGTGCATGTGCATTGGTCTAAGTTATTTGAGGTTAATATGATTGCCAACCTAGAGAGGAAAGAGCATTTTTTTTTTGTAATATATATATTTTTGTTTGATTCCTCTAAGTCTAACCTTGGATCGGCTATCAACACGATCTATGTCGGATTCATTGTTCCCATCATCGAACCTCGAAGGGTGCCTGGCTTTCGATGCTTCGAGATAGCACCGTCCATAGCAACCCCAAGAACTCCTGGCAATCGACACTTTGAGATAGTATCACCCATGGATTTCTTAAGTGAATTCAGGCCTGTGGTAATCGGCACTTCGAGATAGGGCCGCCCATGGAACCTGAACTGCACAATGTGCTTACATGCTCCCAGTAGGATGGATATCCTAAGAGACAAGCACCAAGGAGGTGACATGTTATCATCGCATCCTCAAGGTGAGTATGTACTCCACCTCTCCTGTGGTAGGAACTCTTCCAATCAAATTGTGTTTTTAAGCTTCTCCTAAGTCAAAACTAAGAGAAACAACTTTTCTTTAAGAAATGAATTAGGGTTATCACTAGTTACACAAGATCAAGTGTGTTTTTATTTAAATGTGGATACTTAGGTTACAAGGACCCGTAAACCAAAAGGTAGAAAAAGACACCAGGTACTACCCAGCCTTTAACTCAATCCTTAGCTTTCCTTTCTCAACCTCTTGAGGAATGGTCCGCAACTTAACTCCTTCTTAAGTTTTTAAGTCCACAAAGGACCCTAAGGGTCTAAAGCTGGTAGCTTAACTTATCTTCTAAAGTTCGACACCTAGAATCAACTTAGTCTAACCTAAAGTTTTGGTCTGCTTAAGAATGTAGGGCCCAGCTAGTTAAGCTCAATAATTACAAAATATTTTTCTCTTTGTTCTTTTTTTTTTTTTGATGCAAATGTATGCAATGCAGAATGCTTTAACTAAATGCATGAATGCACTATGTATAAATGCTATGTATATCCCCATTATGTATAAATGCCTAAAATATGCAATGTCGTCATTGCATTGAAGAGTATTACTTGGGTCAGAGTTGGGCTACTGTTATTTTATTGGCAGCAGAGTAACCAAAGAATCTGCAAATCAGGTTCAAGGATTGCAGAAATAGGCCCTAAAAATGAGCAAAGTAATGCTGGCTTAGAAAATAAGTAACCTAGAATGTTGACGAGCTGATGATGAATCCTGATAGCAAATGCTCACCCAACCAAGATGAGAATGAAATCATCCTAGGTCACCAGAGGAGGTTCTAAAGGATAAACTAGCATAACAACCTCCAAAGGGGTAAGGGGAGGATGACAAGGATCCTCCAAAAGAAATGGGGAAGGAATGGTGCAAAGATAAATCCCCAGGGTAATGGACTGACCATAGAAAGCAATAATCCATACCTGATACTCCATTACAAGAGATATTGGTCTGTTAAGCCCCCCAGTCAAAACAGTAGTGGGCATGTCTTTAAGCCAGGGATTGTCTAGGGTGTCTAAGTTCCGAGGTTGTGGGATAGCCATAAGATCAAGGTTGGGTCTAATCGACTTAGTTTCCATTCCTAACAACCTTCCTAATTCCTTATTCGCATCCCTAGTATCCCTTGTACAATCACAAGTATCTTCCTGCACTTCATCAGTGATCATTTCAATGTATGGAGTCAACATTTCGCCTTTAGACATAGGCAAATCAGAGGATGATCTCGAATCAAATGAAGGCAGGTTGGAAGCAACAAATCTAGGGATTATCCTATCATTGTCACCCCTGGGTTCTTGTTCTTTACTCAAATCCTCCTCGGAGTCTATATGTGAATCCACATTAATCTTAGGAGTTGCTTCCAAATTTTCCATTATTTCATCATGAGGAGAGATATCATCAATGGGTGTGCTAAGGAAACCTAATTTGGTCAACTTTGTGACATCCTCGGAGGCTAACAAAACTTAGGTATGGGGGTATTTGATAGGCCCACTTTAGTGGGCTGTAATTAAGCCTAAGTATATTATTATTTAGATAAAAAGATAATTTAGGGCATGCACTACATTGATAAACTATTTAAGTTTGTGAATTTTTCATTCTTACATTTTTATTTCATGGAGATCTCCCATTATATTCATGTACTAATACATTTACGTATAAATATTTTTGCAATAATAAATTAGGAATATCAATTTTGGCATCTTGGGTTTTTATCGGAAAAAGAAAACAAGAGAGAGGTTCTCAAATCTCTATTTTTGGAACCTTTGATTACTTCCTATTTTTCCTTTCATCATCCTATCTCTTTTCCTTTGAAGTCCTCTCAATCAGATATTAAGGATCCCCTTCCTTCTTTGACAAAAAAAATGCCCACCGCCCTCTCTTATTTCCTAAATCCCACCGCCTTCTCTTATTTAAAAAGGCCCAATGTACATCCCTGAGGGAAGGACGACCCCCCTCCATGATCTTCATCTTCCTCCTCTTGCTCCACCCAGAAGGACTGAAGCCACCACCACCCGTAGAACCCTCCCTGCTCGTCTTTCCGACCACGCACTACTCCTCTCATGTTGCTTGCCACCGCACCCTCCGTCACTCTAACCCACAATTGCGCTTCCACCACCATGCTCCACCGTGTCCTTGGCAGTAGAGTGATGTGCATACATCTAATTGGCCTAAAATGCCTAATTATGCATATTCCTAGGTCTATAGAAGCATCATACATTATAAATATTGCATAACATGCATCATCATGCATTTAAGTTACATTGTATAAATTATATGTTAATTTTCTCTTTTTATGGTCAGGGGACAGGGCAATATTTATCAGGGCCTCGGATTGAAGATCCAACGTACGGCTTTGATCGAGGCGACGAACAGAGTCCAATGCCTTCAAGATCGCCCCAATCGGATTTCCATAGCATCAGATGCAGTCCGAGAAAGATCAAAGGTCAAGGGTCAAGGTGGTGTAAATCCGTACCTTAGATGACAAATCCAACCGCATGGATGGGTTTGGATCGACGATCGCAGCTCAACGACATGAAAATCGATTCAATCCGATAACCATGGAACCACCTACAAAGCAAAGATGGATGGCTCAGATGGCACCACGTGGATGGCTCAGATGGCACCGCATGGATGGCTCAGATGGCACCATCCAAGCCACCCACAGCCACTCGGCCTCCTCCTTCATCTGTGCCATCAGATCTGGATTGTTGGATCGAGATACAATGGTCAAGATGCTACCACGTCGCCCCCAGATGCAACACTGGAGGCGTGATCAACAATCACTCTGGGCCGTTGGATCAAAATCCAACGTCTGTGAGCGATGGTGCCTTAATTTAAAAATGCAACCATCTGTGGTTGCAGCCCATTGGGCGAGAGAGGCGCTTGCATCCATCAAGTGTATGCTTGAGACTTATCGCAACTCAAATCCTCCACTGAAGCAAGGCATGTTCGTTCAAATCTCAACATAGTTAATTAAGGTTAAAAGTCTTAATTAATCATGTAAGAAATGACTTAGGTTAACTCGAATCATTGTCGTTTAGGTAGTATAGGGTTAAGTTAACCTAATATTTTAGATTTAATTTTTTTTAACTGGTTGAGTCCAGGTCATTCACTGGGAGGCATAATCATAATTTTAATTCACCATTAGATTGCTTCATTACTAATTACTTAATTAGTCAAATCTATAATTACATATATGTTAAGCACATGAATAGACACACATAGGATTGAATAATTAATACATGTACTATTCCATTAATAGAAACAAGTATACAAGAATGATTTGCAATAAAAACCAAGTAGAAGAATGTTTATTACAAGTAATTACAAAAATGTGAGATAGAAATAGTATGCAATGAATATAGGGCCTCGTATTACAATATAAAACTTGAATCAATCTCTTCTTAGCCTCCAACCTTGAATTAGACATTTGATCTTTAGATGGGACGACTTAAAAGTAAAAATTAGGCTTCTAATAAACTCATTGGATGTTTGATTCTTCTTTTTCATTAATTCCTCATTTATTTAACTCTCTTAAGCTTTTCTCATTCTCTTTATTTTCTCTTAAGCTCTCTCGTATTTTAGTCCTCTTCCTTAATGATAACACTACATTTTACAATATTAATTCTGCCAAAAGGGGTCGATCTTAAGGATAAAATGCACAGAAGACACAGGAATGGGAGCATTGCATGCATCGCACATCAAGATTACTTATAGTGCATTATTAACGGCCATGTATACAAGTGCATGTCAAAACAGGCCTCAGATGAACGATCGGACCGCACAGATGGACTCAGAGCGACGGAGTCCAACGGACTTGAAATCAGCTAAATTCGACATCCGGAGCTCCCACTATTGGCCCAAGAAGTTCTGACCGTTGATCTGATGATCAACGGTCATGGGGCCACCACGTGTTAGCCTCGCCGTGCCCTCAATTGCCCTTCATCGCGCGGCATCACTTTAAGCCATCCGATCTACGATCGGACGGTTGGAAATCACGCACCCGCGCGCGCGCCTTTCAACTGCAGCAGCAGCAGCAGTTCCCGACCATTCGATCTTCATCCAACGGTCGCCCGCACCGCAACTGCAGCTCACCTCCGCGATGAAGCAGCAAGCGTAGCGCAGCGGTATGGGCCTCACCCCCGCACAGTGAGGTGCGGGTTCGAGGCACCGGCTGTAGCACAAATTCGAGGCCGTCGCGGCACACGCGATTTTAGCCGTTGATGCGTTATCAAGCGGCTGGCAGTGAGTGATGCGGCGCGATATCGCGCATCCAAAGCTGACGCCCACGATGACACGTGGGGTGTGAGCGCAGCAAGTGCGATCCAAGCGTGCGCCCCACGAGTGATCTCGGCCGTTCGATCCGAGATCGGACGACCCTCAAGCCGCACACACGGATCGTGCGTGAAGAAGAACGCACGCGCGTGAGCGACCGTCGGGTAGGGTGCTTCATCGATATTTTGGGAAGGGTTTTAGCGACATCCTGGACATTGCTAAAACCCCTTCTTCATTTGGAAAGACCTTCTCCCTATTTAAACCCCTTCCAACCACCCATGGAAGGCATTCAATACCTTTGCAAGTGTTCTACCCCACTCCTAGCCACCTTAGCACTCTTTTGTGAGTGCTGGAGTCGACGAGCCGTCGACAGAGCCAGCCTCCACTGCCATGGCTGCCTTGCCGACTCCTCTCTCTCTCTCTCTCTCATTAGCTTAGCTTTATCTTACTTAAGCATTCATCTATATTTGTAATTGTAAAACTCAAAGTTGCATGATTAAATGATGACGTTCCATATTAGTATCTCTCTCTTGTAATCAAGTCTTCCTTAGCTTAAAGTTGCATGAATGTGCTGAACAACAAACTCTAACCCTACTCTCTCTCTCTTTCTTTCTCTTTCTCTCGCTTTTCTCCTGCATTTTTTTTCCGCAAGCAAAACCCGTTATTTTCGCGACACTAAGTGACAGAAAAACTCGATTTTCACGCCTCCCTGTGTTTGACACTTGGACTCACGTCCGTTTCTTGATTTAAAACCGACGCAACGAACGCGAACTACAACGATCCTTTTAAACAAACGTGTCTCTCGCACGTTAATTTTTGGCACCGTTGCCGGGGAGGAAATGAATTTATTTTGTCACTTCCATTTTACGTCCATGCTCACATCGTCTAACACCTTTTCTCCTACTTGTTGGTTGCATGAATTCGGCACGTGGACGACGAAGTAGTGCAACTCGTGATGGTAAAGAGGGAGTAAACGCAACAAGGATCGGTTGTGAGTAATTCTTCACCCGTGGTTGTTTGCTTACCTAAAAAAATCTAAAAAATTTTGTAAAATCGAAAAAAATTGGCATGGTGCATGATTGCCTGATCCACATCCTTGACACATCACCCAACAAAAAAAATACACTCTAACATTCTTAATGATCTAAGCTTTTTGGAGCGTTCTTCTTTCTTTTTGAGTGGTGTTTGCGAAGCCACCTTGAATTGACATGGGTCGCACCACTCAACCCTAAAATCAACTCATCTAATAGCAGTTGCATGAATACTAGGATGAACACTCTAGGATTTTAGAGCCTCTTCACATCAAAGGAAATCTACTTTCACCAATTGTGTGCAAAACTTGACGTGCCCACCTGAAACTTGTCTGAAAACATTAAGACACGTCAACCCTAAAAGACACAAAAGTAGGGATAAAATATTAAAAAACACCACATCTTAAAAAAATCCTTGCTTAAAAATCATGTTTTGATAGGAGCACACACACTGGAATTGGAAAACTAAGAGGCATCACCCCAATCAACGCCTTATCAGATAGCCCTAGCACAAGCACTATCCTAGCCCTTTTAAAATAGAGTAGACGTGCCTTAGGCAGGACTGGGTTAAGTCTCGAAAGGCGTGATTTTGTTCGCTGGGCACTTGGCTTTCATTCCCTTAGTAGAATTTGGTGACTAGGCTGCGGGGAAGTGTCAAATGACCATGGTTGTGGGGTCTATGGAACCGGCGGCGCAAGCCAAAGGAAGAACCTTCCCTGCAATCCCCTCGTAATCAACCTGACCAGATTAGCTTTGGGAAGGGAAGTCCAGTGCTTACGGACTTGATCGCCCCTTTGGAGATTTCTAGGTCCCCTAAGGAATACACCATAAGGACTAGGCTTATTTGCTTGATTATACACACACACTTCTTGCATCTGTCACTCTCCGCATCCCCTCCTATTCTTCTCTAGTGTATGCACAGGAGACGATCACTTCATCCCGAGTTGTTTGTTTTGGGATGGGAATCCAGGCGACCTGATTCTGCTAGAGACATGGTTGAACCTAGAGTAGATGAGGTTGAGGACCAACCCCCACCAGACACAATGGCTATCATCCAAGCCCAGATTAACGCAAACCACCGGCTTCAGCAGCAACAAATCCACACCATCATGCAAGCCATACACCGGTTGCAAAACCCACAGGGGCAACCACCACCACCTTTCCAAGGCCCACAAGGGCAACCGCCACTTGACCCACCACCATTCCAGGACCAACCTAGACCCCTCCGTGACTTCTACAATCCTTTCGCTATTCGAGTTGAGCCACACCTTAGGATCCCTGAAGGGGGAGATGATTTTGAGCTGAAACCAAATGTCCTAAGTCTAATTCAGAGCCACTTCCATGAAAGCTCAAATGAAGACCCCTTCCAACACCTAGAGGATCTTGATCGAATCGCCCGAACTGTGAAACCTAGGAACATTAGCCTTGACATTATTTTGATTAAGATGTTCCCCTTCTCACTGAGAGACAAAGCATCTCACTGGCTTAGAACCCTAGGTAGACCCATCACCACCTAGGAAGAACTGAGGCATGCATTCTTAAAGAAATTCTTCCCCATAGGAAAAACCAATGCCCTCAGAAGAGCCATTACTACCTTTACACTCTAGGGCGGGGAACAGTTCCATGAGGCATGGGAAAGATTTAATGAACTATTAAGGAAATGCCCACACCATGAAGTACCAAGATGGCAATTGGCCCAGATCTTTTACCATGGTCTGGACAGCAACCTACGGAACTTCGTCGATGCCTCATGCAGGGGGAACTTCCTAAACAACGACGAGGAGAGCGCGTTTGAGCTCTTTGAGTCTATGAGTGAAAATTCGCTCAACAATGCCTCCATGACCCAGTTTAGCCGATCCAGTCAACCCCGTGGTGGGATTTATAAGGTACAAGCAAATTCTGGAATGGTTGACATGGATATCATTGCCAAGAAATTAGATCGAGTGGAATTGGTAGATAAAATGATAGATGAGCTACTGAACCAGATCAGGAACCCATTACAGACCTTCTCCCTAGCAAAGGGAGCTCACAATGTTGACCTGGTCCAGCCCTTAAGCCAAATCAACCTGGAACAACCCCTGACCACGTTCCAAGGAGGGACCTTTGCTCCCTCAACCCTTGATTACTCTTTTCCCTCCCCCTCGACATCTGCTATCCTTGAAGATGTATAGGTTGTCCAAGGTTATGCTAAACTTGACCCTTTCTCCAATACTTACAACATCGGCTGGCGTAATCACCCAAACTTTGGTTGGACAAACCAGAAACCACCTCAATTTCAGAACCAGCCCAGGCCAAACCAACAACCAAACTTGGCCCCTATCAGCAAGGACCACTAGTTAGACCCCCATATAATCCAAATAGGGCGGTCCCTCCCCCACAAAACCAAATGGATACCCTGATAAAGATGATGGCTGAAATGAACCAAAAACATCAGGAAGAAATGGCTTTAGTAAAGGGGTAGTTAAGCTAGCTGTTGGACTGCAAACAACAAGGATCCCTCCTACCTTCCTGACCACAACCGAACCCGCGAAACATGATTGACAGAGCCTCAATTCGCAAGGGTTCCAAGTCAATCCTGGGCAGGCTCACATGGTCCAGCCAGCCCCACAAACACCCCCTGGGTTTGGTGCTTCTTCATCCTCGTCTTCTCAAGGATCAACCCATGGTCACAATGGCTCTGCAAATGCAGTAACCTTGAGAAGCGGCACTACAACCCAGGATCCCAAATGGCCGACTCTTCCCGAGACTTCACCTTCTGAAACACCCGACGCAGAAAAATCACAGGAAAAACCCAAGGACCCAGAAATAGATCCTATCTACATTCAAACACCATATCCCGAGGCCTTGGAGACAATCAAGAAGAAGAAAAGTAGTGTGGAAACTGAGGAGCTTTTGGAGATCTTTAAGCAGGTTCAGATTAATATTCCACTTCTCGAAGCTGTCAAGCATATTCCGGCTTACGCCAAGTTCTTAAAGGATGCCTGTACACCCAAACGTAAGCCAAGACCTCAAGCACCTAAGAAGGTTGTGCATTTATAGCAAGCTAGTTTCGTAATATCAAGCAACCTTCCGCTCAAGCGAACTGACCCAGGAGCACCCCTGATATCTTGCAATATCGGGGACATGACATTTGATAGAGCGCTCCTAGACTTAGGTGCTTCCATCAATCTGATTCCGATAACCCTATACCACCAATTTGAATTCAGAGAGTTGACACCCACACCTGTTACCATCCAATTGGCTGATAGATCTGTGAAAATCCCAAAGGGGGTTATCGAGGACATAATTGTGTGGGTCATGGACTTCTATTTTCCGAATGGCTTTTTGGTGCTCGACATGGAAGTCCCTGAACATCTACAGAACACACCCATCATCTGAGGCTGACCCTTCTTACCTACGGCTAAGGCAAACATCAATTGTGACACGGGATGCATGGAAATCGCCTTCGAAGACAAGAAAATGCAGTTGGATATCTTCTGGGTGACCAAGTCTTTTGATTGCGACTGTATCGAGGAACATGATCCCGTGGAACCTTTGGTCGAGGAATAGCTCACCTTTAGTTCTGTCTCGGACTACCAATCCTGTAACAATTGTTCTGACCCATCACCATCTACGCCCATGGACCTCTGTAGGGCTGATTACCACCAACCAACACCATTCGAGGAAATTGATGTTGATCAACTCCCGCCTTTCCCCTTTCCAGCAAACATTGTGCCACCCATGCCTGAATTGAAGCCGCTACCCGAGAATCTCAAGTATGTCTTCTTGGGACCTAACAAGACCTTCCTCGTAATTATCAATGCCAACTTAACTAAGGATCAAGAACTTAGATTGACAGCGACCCTATCTGAACACAGGGCTGCCATTGGCTAGACTATTTCAGATTTATGAGGAATTAGCCCCACCTATTGTACCCACAAGATCTACCTTGAAGATGGTCCACGACCCTCCCGCCAGATGCAAAGACGGTTAAACCCAAATATGTGGGAGGTCGTTAAGAAGGAAATTATCAAGTGGATTGACGCTGACATCATCTATCCCATCTCCGATAGCCCCTGGGTGAGTCCCACTCAAGTGGTTCCGAAGAAAGCTGGGCTCACAGTTGTCACCAATAAGCGTGGAGAATCCATCCCCACCTGCACCACCACCGCATGCCAGGTGTGTTTTGATTACCAGAAACTCAATGAAGCAGCCAAGAAGGATCATTTCCCCCTGCCATTCATCGACCATATTCTTGAAAAATTGGCAGGGCAAAAGTATTTTTGCTTCCTGGATGGATATTCAGGATATAAGAAAGTTGCAATTGCTCCCGAAGATCAAGAGAAGACCACATTCACTTGCCCATACGACACGTTTACATTCCGTCGTATGCCGTTCGGGCTATGCAACGCACCTACTACCTTTCAGCGTTGCATGCTAGCCATTTTTTCAGAAATGGTGGGTGAATACTTGGAGGTCTTTATGGATGATTTCTCTGTATTTGGGAATTCATTCGACCACTATTTGAGCAACTTGGAGAAAATCCTGAAACGATGTATCGAGGTTAATTTGGTGTTAAGTTGGGAAAAGAGCCATTTCATGGTTTAAGAAGGAATCATCCTTGGTCACATCGTATCACATAGGGGCATTGAGGTGGATCGGGCTAAAGTTGATTTGATTTCCAAACTTCCTCTGCCTAGCTTGGTCTAGCAGATTCGTTCGTTCCTTGGACATGTTGGCTTCTACTGAATGTTCATCAAAGACTTCTCCAAGCTTTCCAAACCCTTGACTGACCTTCTGGCCGATGACGCTCTATTCCACATGACCTCTGATTGCATGAAGGCTTAGCACACCCTCCAGGACTTAGTCTCCTTAGCACCTATACTTCAGCCCCCGGATTGGTCCCAGGACTTTGAGATCATGTGTGATGCATCAGATTTTGCCATAGGTGTCGTCCTGGGACAAAGATAAGACAAGAAACCCGTGGTGATCTACTATGCGAGCAAGACGTTGGACGAGGCCTAACGAAATTATATGGTCACAGAGAAAGAACTGCTCGCTGTAGTTTTTGGACTTGAAAAGTTTTGATCTTACCTTCTGGGATCCCATGTGACCATCTATATGGACCATTCAGCCATCCGGCACCTGTTGGCTAAAAAAGACGCGAAGCCCAGGCTCATCAGATGGATCCTGCTTCTGCAGGAATTTGACCTGGAAATCCGTGACAAAGCCAGATCAAAGAATGTGGTGGCTCACCACTTATCCAGACTCCACCCAGACCACATTGGGCCCTCCTTGCCTTTATCCGACACCTTTCCCGATGAGCACATTTTGGTTGTGCAAGACAAGAAACTACCTTGGTATGCTGACTATGTCAACTACCTTGTTGTAGGTCAGACCTCGCACTGCTGGTCCAGACAACAACGGGACAAGTTCTTGGCTGAGGCCAAGCATTATTTCTGGGATGATCCCATGCTGTTTCGCCTCTGTGCCGACCAGATCATTAGGAGGTGTATCCCTGAGGACGAAGTTCAGAGTATGCTATCTTTTTGTCATGATCAAGCTTGTGGTGGCCACTTCTCAGGAAAGAAAATGGCTGCAAAGGTTCTGCAGTCTGGATTTTACTGGCCTTCCTCTTTTAAAGATGCACATAATTTTGCTAAGACTTTCTCTCGCTGCTAGACATTGGGGACCATGACCAGAAAAGATATGATGTCCCTCCAGCCCATTTTGATTGTCGAGATCTTCGACGTTTTGGGTATTGATTTTATGGGCCCCTTCCCACAATCCAACGGCTTTGAGTACATCTTAGTCTCTGTAGGCTATATCTCTAAATGGATTGAAGCCGTCGCCATCAGCCAATGCGATCATAAGGCTGTCATGGACTTTGTTAAGCAGAACATCTTTTCCCGATTTGGAATACCGAAGGCCATGATCAGTGATGGTGGAAGTCATTTTATCCACACCCAATTCTGTGCCTGATGTAAACACATTTATTGAGGGTAAAATGCCTATTCATGTATGTTCCTAGGCTTAGATTTGCATTTCATGTTATAAATATTGCATAGCATGCATCATTCTACATTTAGAGTAGTTATATATAATTTAGGTTAATTATGTCCTTTTTGTGGTTAGGAGAGAAGGATATTTATTTCAGAGCCTCAGATTGACAATTTGACCATACAGATTTGATCAAGACGATGATTGGAGTCCAACGCCATTGAAATTGCCTCGATCAGAGTCCTGTAGCATCATATGCAGTTTGAGAAAGATCAACGGCCAATGGACTAGGAGACATAATTTGGAGATTCAAATGATAAATCCGACTGCACGGATGGATTCATGTCGACGATCACAACCTAACGATGCGAAAATCGACTCAATCCGACCTCTGTAGCAGCCCCTACAACAAGAAGCAGATGGACGGCCCAGACTGTGCCACGTGGTGCAGCCCAGGCCTCCAGCACACGCACACAGCACCACACGCGCGCATGCGCGCAGTGCAGCTTTAGCGCGTGATGGTAAGGCAGGAGTGCGGTGCCAGTGCAGCGTGAGGTGGACTATAGCGACGTATGAGCTGGACTTACAGCGACGCTTACAGCCGTCGATAATTCATTGCATGCTAGCAAAGCCAGCTGTAGGTGCCAGCAGGCATGAGCTGCCTACATCGATGTTTCCAGTGATGGCCTGGATGTCACTAATGGTCCCATACCTATTTTTGCCTCTTCTCCACTAGAAAAGGACCTACACCCCCTCCCTTCCAAGCTATCTCTACCTACTCTACTCCTACCTAGTTTCAAGCTATAGCAAGCCTACCAACGCTCCATTAGAGCTTGTTCTCAAGCTCCCAAGGTGCCTATTAGTGTAGCGAACCTCTACCCCACCAAATACTCCTCCAACTTCCCATCTCCCTTCATAGGTCACCTTGGAGTCGTCCTCCCACCTCCATTCCGGTAGTAGATCACCTCTATCTTCTCACCTCCATTTCGGAGCCACGCCAAAGCTTTCCTCAACACGACGTTCTCCTGCATCTCACTTTCGTCGTCCCGCTTCTCACCTCCTTCGTCCGAGCTTCCATCAGGCGTCGTCGTCTCGCCGAATAGCCAATTCGGGAGATTTCCTCTCACCTCCCTCTCTTTTTATGCTTTCATAGTAGATTGTAATAGACATTGAATTGATATATATACCATTTTCATTCCACATCTCTATCTTGTGATTCATTTGCTTGTCTTTTATTTCAAAAACACAAAAAATAACAAAACCCTAAAATACCAAAAAGAAACGAATAGAAGCGCAGTTTTCACGTAAAGTAAACGTCACCTCCCTGTGTTCGACCCGAGACTTCCTTGAAGTTTCGGTATAAATTTTATTTGATCGACGTGTTTTGCAACTACGACGATGGGTTACTTGTAACCCTGATTTCTAAACACGCGAAACACGCCCGACCATTTTGACACCTTTGCCGGGGTGGCAACGGAATTTAAACTTTATTGTTTCTGCGCTTCTTTGCATTTACATACCATTAACCCTACTTGTCTTTGATCTACTATCTTGCAGGTACCCTAGCATGGAGATCCAAGTGCGGTAGACTTGAGTAAAGTGCGGGTAGAGTGTTTTGTAAGTATCCCCCACACCACCCACACCTTAGTTTTCATTTCATAACCTAATAACTCAAACCTAAATCAACTTAGGTGCTCTTTATAAACCCTAGGGTAGATTTGGTTGTTTGTTTGCCACCTCCACTCACCTTGTCATCCACATAAAAAAAAAAGTGTTATCTGATTGTGGGATTTTTTGAAAGCTACACACTTAACACCCACAACTTCTTATGCTAAGGCGCACAATCACTTTGATTTTACCACTTAATCGGGATTTGACCTGTGGATATAGTACACTTCAACTAAGTACACATAAGTGAGTAGAATCTGAATAGGTTAAACATTCTTGTGTGCCTTAACTAAGTGGTGCAACAGGCTAATTGATTGAGCTGTTTGGGCCTCATCACTCAATCTAAAACTGATCCATCAAGTAGCTTGCCACTTAGGGTTGATTCTTAGGGCTGAACTAGGCACTCCGCATTATTTTTGATTTTTAAAGGAACATATCATCACCCGTGCTTTCAAAACTTGGAGTGTTCTCCTAAACTTGATTGAATATACCTATGATTAAACCCTAAAATCTACTAAACAAGGTTGAACCCTAAAAGGCACATCATCAAATAACCTTGTTTGCAAACCCTAGTTGTGCACACACACACATTTTAACTGATCATTAAGGGCACAACCCATCTAAAGGGCCCATCACATTCCTGAAGCACCATTATCCCAAGCCTAACTAAAATTGATTAGACATTGGCCCTAAGGACTAGTTCGCTCGTCGGGATCCAGATTGAGATTGTTCACGATTAACCTACTTATACTAGTCAATCTGATGTCTAGCTAGGGTAGTAGCGTCAAACAACCGTGGCTGGGGGGTACACTAGGAACTGGAGGCGCAAGCCAAAGGAAGAACCTTCTCCCCAGTCCCTCCTTCTAACTAGTTGGATTGCCTGGACATAAGTAGAGTAAATCACCTATAATCTTAGGATAGATTTTGAGAGTCTGTAGACCTTTAGGCTACCCAGACTAAGGACAGGCTTGTATTTTTGTATTGCAGGGCTCCTTTCTCTTCTGATTTCCCTCCTTACTTCACCATGTACCCTTCCACATCCTACACATATTTCACATCCTATCCTCCTACCACCACTTATCCCCAAGATGATTACTATCTCGACTTGACTTGTAATTGCCCATCCACTAGCCGAGATGACTTTGATTGGGGATATGAATCCTGATCTCAGTAACAAGACTATGATTATTATCCTTCCCAGAGCTATAATGATTATGGATCTCCATCCTTTGATGACCAAACCAACCCGATCTATAATCAGGAAGGATATCATGATTATAACACCTACCCTCCCCAATATTCCTCTGAATATAAGTCGCCAGCATCCTTTGAACAACCTAGAACGACCTACTTTCAGGGAGGGACCCGAGAACCTTGACATCTTGACTCCCCTAGATTCAACCCAAACCCACCCAAACCTAAATCGAACCAGTCAGTTCAGGTGAACCAGATCCAAGATAGAGTGTTGGCTAATTTGAGGAACACCATACAATCTTTAGAAGCCCAGCCAACATCATGCACTGAAGCACTGGAGCCTATGATCAAAATGATTGATGAACTTAATAGTTCTCTATTGGATTTGCTCCAAAGTGTTAGGGATAGGGACTTGGGTGAGTTTCTTCTTGGGAAATTGTCGAGGTTGAGGTTGAAATTTGTGGTTGCACTAGTCAAATCTTGGGATGATTCTCAAGATGAACCCTCTTCAGGAGAACCAATGTCTGAACCCGCTCAGGCGCCTGTCGGGGGGGATACATATTCGGAGATTAGAGATGACTAGATTGGTCTAGAGCAACCCTTTGAGGATGAACCGATTGATTCACCCGAGATCTCCAAGTCAGGAAACGAAGAAAATTATGTCTTCTTGGATGGTGAAATGACTTGTGATGTTGAGACATACAAATGAGGATCATGAATTTTTTGATTTTGAGGGTGACGAATCTCTTAGTGAAGTCTCACTTGAGCTTGAGGAGAATGATTTTAGTGAGACATACGGGCTTGAGGAGTATGACGACCAATTTGGTAGCCCGACTACTGAAGATTCTGCTTCGGTTGGGGCTAACTTGGAGGATCCGATACCCGGCGACTCAATTAGTAGCCCCATTCCTCAACCACACCCCGAAGAGCTGAATGAACATACTTTTGAGATCGTTGTGCCCAAGTCAATCCTGATTCAGCCATAATTGTTGGACTTGGGTACTTTAGATGGGTTATACAATGATTTGGAGGTCCCAGAAACCTTGATTTTAGAGGATAGGAAGTTGGAAATGAAAATTTAGGAGGTTAATTTTGTGGGAAAAACAAGTTTGGATATAAGGGTACCTATTGACCTGAAACCACCTATCTTCTTTACGGACCCTTATGATATCTTTCATGTGCGACCCAAGCCTGGAATAACTGATTATTTTTCTGAGCTAGATGTTAAGTGGACAATCGCATCTATTGAACCATCTTTACCCATTGTCCGACACTTTGGTCTTGTGTTGCACACCACTAAACTGTAGGCCTAGCCCTGCAAACACAACAACCTTCGGTTCTGGGTGATTTTCATCCAGAACCTGAGAACCAATAGACCTGGGGCATGGGTCTGCACCATAATCTCGTCCACGTTTGTGGACATCTTCTGTAGATGGGTTTCAGTGTCAACCTTTAGATTTTGATTCTGACCCGCACTTGTGAATTCTCAATTTCTTCTTTTTATGTATGTTATGCCTAGCTGAAGGCATTAAACATAGCACGTGTGTATACACTCTTCTCTTTGCAGAGCTGATTGGATTTCATGACACTCAGGTGATGTTTTGTTTACTCTACCCTTTTCATGTCTTTATTTTTACAATGAGGACATTGCATCATTTAGGCATGGGGGGTGGATAATCAATTCCTGAAATCATTATGTTAACTCCGTAGAATTTCTTTCAGTTTCTTATAAAATTAAAAAAAATTGAAAATTTAAAAAAAGATAAAAAAAGAAATTAGGAAAGAGAACTTAGGCATTTGAAAGTTATTAACTTTAAGAAATGATACGAGAGGACCTAAACACCTAGACTCTTCAGGTTTTCGGGCATAATTAGCCCGGGTGTCCACTCGAATGTGGACTTAGTCTCGAGTCCTCGCCAATTAAAATTCATTTTAATTTGGTAAATAATTGGGATGATAAGTATGCGACTTATCAACCCGCCCTCTGATTTTGGGGGACTTTAAGCCTAAGCATCTACACATTTTTTTTACCCTGACTCACTTTCCAATGATTTTTATAAAAATTGGGTAGCTAATGGATCGACTTGGGTGGTATGGCTAGCAAGTTGTCGGTGGTAATAGCTCATCGGCCGGTTGTCTAGAGCCCAACCACAAGACAATTTTCGTTGTACTACCTTTAGGTAAATCTTAGATAAGGGAAGCCACCTACTTAAAAAAAAAAAAAAACTAAAAAAAAAGGAGAAAATAAAAAAATAAATAAAATCACACTTCACCACACAAGTATGGCTAGTAAGCTGTCGGTGGTAACAGCTCATTGGCCAGTTGTCCAGAGCCCAGCTCATAAAAAAATAAATGCACAATAATTCCCAAAACACTTAGGGAAGAAGCGAGGAAGTAGAATAAACCGGGGAGATATACACTAGATTCGCCCTTATGTTTACCCCATAAATAAAAGTAGGGAGAAAGCTACCGATCGTAAAGATAAACCTTTAGGCAAGGTCACCTAGGGTTGTAGAAACCCGAAGTCCGTCTTAACGGTCGTTTTGTGAGTCTATCACTTTTTCACAAAGATGCTTAGTACTTAGAGTCCTTTTCGAGTCTTAGGCAGGTCAGGTAGCCGTAAAAAGTTATCCCAGAACTTTCAAACTTCAAAAGTACAAAAAATTAGAAAAGAAGAAAAATAAAAAAAATATATATATCTTCCCTTCTTAAATAAGGTGAGAACTTGAGCGGTCTGCATTCTGGCAGACACCTGGGTACTGTTGAGTTTTCATAGTTTAGGACCTTAGTTGAAATTTTCTATTGTTAATAAATGACTTAGGCTTAAGTGATCTAATCCTAATTCGACCTTTATACATAGCATATAGTTTAATTTTGCTAGGGACTAGCAAAAGATAGGCATGGGAGTATGATGTAAACACATTTATTGAGGGTAAAATGCCTATTCATGCATGTTCCTAGGCTTAGATTTGCATTTCATGTTATAAATATTGTATAGCATGCATCATTCTGCATTTAGAGTAGTTGTATATAATTTAGGTTAATTGCATCCTTTTTGTGGTTAGGAGAGAAGGATATTTATTTCGGAGCCTCGAATTGACGATCTGACCATATAGATTTGATCAAGGCGACGATCGGAGTCCAATGCCTTTGAAATCGCCTCAATCGGAGTCCCGTAGCATCATATGCAGTCCGAGGAAGATCAATAGCCAAGGGACTAGGATACATAATTTGGAGCTTCAAATGATAAATCTGACCGCGCGGATTTATTCTGGTCGACGATTGTAGCCTAACGGCATGAAAATTGACTCAATCCGACCTCTGTAGCAACCCCTACAATAAGAAGAAGATGGACGGCCCAGACTGTGCCACGTGGCGTAGCCCAGGCCGCCAGCACATGCACGTAGCACCGCACGCACGTAGCAGCGACGGTGCGCACGCTAGCGCGTAGCGCAACGCAAGCAAGTGGGCACGCGTGTGCGCGGCAAGGCAGGAGCGCAGCACCAGCGCAGCGTGAGGTGGACTACAGTGATGCATGAGCTGGACTTGCAGCGACGCTTACAGCCGTCGGTAATTCATCGCATGCTAGCAAAGCCAGCTATGGGTGCCAGCAGGTATTAGTTGCCTATAGCGACGTTTCCAGCGACAGTCTGGGTGTCACTAATGGTCCCATACCTATTTTTGCCTCTTCTCCTCCACTATAAAAGGACCTACACCCCCTCCCTTCCAAGCCATCTCTACCTACTCTACTCCCACCTACTCCCAAGCTCTAGCAAGCCTACCAACGCTCCATTAGAGCTTGTTCTCAAGCTCCCAAGGTGCCTATTAGTGTAGCGAATCTCTGCCCCAGCAAATACTCCTCCAACTTCCCATCTCCCTTCATACCTTGGAGTCGTCCTCCCGCCTCCATTCCGGTAGCAGATCACCTCCGTCTTCTCACCTCCATTCCGGAGCCACGCCGAAGCTTTCCTCAACATGACATCCTCCTGCATCTCACCTCCGTCGTCCCGTTCCTCACCTCCTTCGTCCGAGCTTTCGCCAAGCACCGTCGTCTCATCGAACAGATGATTCGGGAGATTTCCTCTCACCTCCCTCTCTTTTTATGCTTTCATAGTAGATTGTAATAGACATTGGATTGCTATATATACCATTTTTGTTCCACATCTCTATCTTGTGATTCATTTGCTTGTCTTTTATTTCAAAAACACAAAAAAATAATAAAACCCTAAAATACAAAAAGAAATAAACCGAAGTGCGGTTTTCACGTAAAGTAAACGTCACCTCCCTATGTTCAACTTGAGACTCCCTTGAAGTTTCGGTATAAATTTTATTTGATCGACGTGTTTTGCAACTACGACAACAGGTTACTTGTAACCCTGATTTCTAAACACGTGAAACATGCCCGACCAGTGCCCTACTCAGAAAATACGGGGTTAACCACCGCATTGCTACCTCGTATCATCCGCAAACAAATGGGCAGATTGAGGTCTCAAATAGGCAGATCAAGAACATTCTACAGAAGACTGTGAGACTTGACAGGAAGGATTGGTCCGCAAGACTGAATGATGCCCTGTGGGCATATTGGACTGCTTTCAAGACCCCGATCGACATGTCACCTTATCACCTGGTCTTTGGCAAAGCTTGCCACCTTCCTGTCGAGTTGGAACACCGGGCTTACTGGGTCGTTAAGTAGTGTAACATGGATCCCTAGTTAGTCGGTGCGCAGAGGATGCTCCAACTCTCTGAGCTCGAGGAAATTCATTGGGACGCTTTTGAGAATAGTCGGCTATACAAGGAGAAAATGAAACCCGTCCACGACCGACTCATCCATAGAAAAACCTTCGAGCCTAATCAACAAGTTTGGCTTTTTGATGCCCGTCTGAAACTCTTTCCAGGGAAGCTCGGTCCAAGTGGACAGGACCATTTAGGGTACTCAAGCCCTACTCTAATGGGGCGGTTGAAATCGCTGATCCGAATACTGGGCACGCTTTCACAGTCAATGGCCAGAGATTGAATCACTTCCTTACCCAGGTTCCCCCGAAGGAGGTTGTCACCCTCATTGAGGGATGAAGCACTGCCCAGCTGGAGGCGTTAAACTCAGCGCTTCCTGGGAGGCAACCCAGAAGATTCAGACTGATTTCGTACTTTACTTCACACAGGTAATATCTTTTTGACCCCTATGCATCCATGTATTTGTTAATGAGGACATTTTCCAGCTTAAGCATGGGGTGGTGGTAAATTGCATGATTCTGAGTTCATTTAATCAGTTTGAATAGAAAAAAAATGAATTTAGGAAGAAAAACTTAGGCATTAGAAATTTGTTAATAGCAGGAAATAATACGGAAAGAACTTGAACACTTAGACTTTTCCAGCCTTTAGGCTTAATCAGCCCTGGTGTCTGTTAAAATATGGATTTAGCTTCAAATCTTTGCAACCTAAATCTATTCTAATCCACCAACTAAATAAGGTGATAAGTATATGACTTATCAACTCACCCTCTAACTCAGAAGGACTTTTAGTCTAAGCATCTACACATATTTTTTTTGCACAGACTCACTCCTCGGAGATTCTGACAGAAATTGGGTAGCTAATTAACTTTCTAGGGTGGTATGGCTGGCAAGTTGTCGTGGGTAACAGCCCATTAGCAGGTTGTCCAGAGCCCAGCCACTGGACCAACTTCTTTTTATTGCCTCTAGGTAAATTTGAGATCAGGGAAGCCACCTACCAAATAAATAAATAAAAAAAAGAAGAAAAAAAGGGAACAAATAAACCACACTTCACCACACGAGTATGGTTGGCAAGTGATCGTGGGTAACAGCCCATTGGTCAGTTGTCCAGAACCTAGCTCATTAAATGTACAAAAGAAACCAAAACACTTAAGGAAGAAGTGGGGAAGTAGAGCAAGTCGGGGAGATATACACTGGAAAAATCCTTGTGTTGACCCCAAGTAAAACAAACGTAGGGAGAAAGCTACCAATCGAACAAATACACCTTCAAGCAAAACACTTTCTTTTGCCGGTCACCTAGGGACGTAGAAACCCGAAGTCTGTCTAAATTACCGTTGAGTGAGTTTATCATGATCTTTACACCAAGATGCTTAGCACTTAGAGTTTTTTTCGAGTTTTAGGTGGGTTGGTTAGCCGTTAAAAGTTACCAACACACTCTTAACTCCAAAAATCTAAAAATAAGATATATATATATATATATATATATATATATTAAAGTAAGGATTCAGGCGATTCATATTTTGGCAGACACCCGGGCGCTGCTTAGTTCCTGTAGATCAGGATCTTAGTATATTTTCTCCTATTGATAAGTGACGAAATGTCCAAGTAATTGCTTCTTGAATTCTGACTGAAAATAATGGTTAGAATAAACCTTGCTAGGGACTAGTAAGGTGTAAGCATGGAGGTATGATAACACTACATTTTACAATATTAATTCTGCCAAAATGGGTCAGTCTTAAGGGTAAAATGCATATAAGACACATGAATAGGAGCATTGCATGCATCGCACATCAAGATTACTTATAGTGCATTATTAACGGCCATGTATACAAGTGCATATCAAAACAGGCCTCAGATGAACGATCGGACTGCACGGATGGACTCAGAGTGACGAACGGAGTCCAACGGACTCTAAATAAGCTAAATCCAACATCCGGAGCTCCCACTATTGGCCCAAGAAGTTCTGACCGTTGATCTGATGATCAATGGTCATGGGGCTGCCACGTGTCAGCCTCACCGCGCCCTCAACCGCCCCTCATTGTGCGGCATCACTTTAAGCCATTCAATTGCAGATCAGACGACTGGAAATCACGCACCCGTGAGCCTCTCAACCGCAGCAGCAACAGCTCCTGACCATTGGATCTTCATCCAACGGCTGCCCACACCGCGACCTCAGCTCACCTCCGTGACGAAGCAGCAGGCGTAGCGCAGCGGTACATGCCTCACCCCCGTACAGTGAGGTGCGGGTTCGAGGCGCCGGCTGTAGCGCAAATTCGAGGCAGTCGCGACGTGCGCAATTTCGGCCGTTGATGCGCGATCAAGCGACTAGCAGAGAGCAACGTGGCACGATCTCGCGCGTCCAAGGCCGACACTCACGATGATGCATGGGGCGCAAGCACAGCGAGTGTGATCCAAGTGCGCGCCCCACGAGCGATCTCGACCATTCGATCCGCGATCGGACGGCCTTCAAGCGCGCACACGGATCTCGCGTGAAGAAGAATGCACGCGCGCGAGCGATCGTCGGGCAGGGTGCTTCACCGACCTTTTGGGAAGGGTTTTAGCGACGTCCTGGACATTGCTAGAACCCCTTCTTCATTTGGAAAGACCTTCTCCCTATTTAAACCCCTTCCAACAACCCATGGAAGGCATTTAATACCTTTGCAAGTGTTCTACCCCACTCCTAGTTACCTTAGCACTCTTTTGTGAGCGCCGGAGTCGACGAGCCGCCGATGGAGCCAACCTCCACCACCGTGGCTACCTTGCCGACTCCTCTCTCTCTCTCTCATTAGCTTAGCTTTATCTTACTTAAGCATTCATCTATTGTTGTAATTGTAAAACTCAAAGTTGCATGATTAAATGATGACGTTCCATATTTAGCTAGTATCTCTCTCTTGTTATCAAGTCTTTCTTAGCTTAAAGTTGCATGAATGTACTGAATAACAAACTCTAACCCTACTCTCTCTCTCTCTTTCTCTTTCTCTCACTTTTCTCCTGCATTTTTTTTCCGCAAGCAAAACCCATTATTTTCGTGACACTAAGTGACAGAAAAACCCGATTTTCATGCCTCCCCGTGTTTGACACTCGGACTCATGTTCGTTTCTTGATTTAAAATCGACGCAACGAACGCAAACTACATCGATCCTTTTAAGCAAACACGTCTCTCACGCGTCACTTAACTCTTCATTTTACTGTGCACTCATTTCCTTCCACACTTAGCTTATTTCTTGCTCAACTTAAGCCCACATTCATCTCTACTTAACAAAAATTATGTATGGGCGGTCAGACCTCTTTCGGGGATACGCAACACCCTGTAGTGTGGGACCAAACCCTACTCGAGGCCCAACCTAGTTTTAATTCAGGGATATACCGCACACACCTGCACACGCTCACGTGCACATGTACGCTCGTAATCAATGCTCAGATAAGTTGCACCCTATGTTGACGGCCAGGGGGTCGACGTATGTTTTTCGTAATATACTAAGTCGTGCATTCATCAACTCCCGATGTGGGACTACCAGGCAGTTCTCTCCATCGCAGTACTACTTCAGGCCTGGTCTTCAGATGAGGATTCCGAGCAGCTCACTGCTCCAAATTGAGCGAGTAAAGGCTTGATCGAAAGCCTTAGAGATCCTCTATTCAATTTTATCTTCAATTTGGTGTTTGGATTAGATTTGATCCAAGGATTTGAAGGAGAAACATGGCTATTTGGCCATGTTGGAATGTGTCTCAGATGGTGTTTCTCAGGTCTAATGTCATGCAAAAGTGATAATACCCTTGATTGAGGGTCCTAGAATGTTTGAGATTTCATTCCGTAGCTTAAGGGAGAGAGATTGGAGATAGAAAGAGCTTTAGAAGCTCCAGGAGCTTCAAACCTTCAAGTTCACTATGCAGAACTCTAATTTTAGAATTGAATTGGCCAAACAGAGAGATTTGGACATCAGGAAGAGGTCTGATCTTATTATGAAGAACGTAGGTCTGATCTTATTATGAAGAGTGTAGGTCTGATCTGAGCTAAAATGGAGTTGAAATCTCATCAAAAACATGAGAAATAGTGTTGGGTTCTAGAAAAGACCCAAGTTGCACAGATTGTCAAATCTAACTACTTCGTCAATAATTTTCAATCAAATCAGTTCCAAATATTTCACATAAATATCAGGAACTCAACTCATCCCTTAATCTAGAGAATCAACTCCTAAATCCTCAATCAAATCAAGGTTGGCTCACAAAGCTTGAGATTGGACTTTCTTAATTAAAGCTTTTCCAGACAAATTAGAGATTTAAATAGGTCTAATTCAACTTGAGGAAGCTATTTCTTACTTCAAATTCAAGTTTTAAGTACTCCTTGAGTACTCTCAGGCATTGTCGCCTGAGACTAAATGGGGGTGTGTTCGTCAGAATAATTCAGAGCACTTCAGACTTAATTAACACTTAGAATAGAATCCGGGTGTCTTTCTCATGCTTTAGGACCAATTTGTTGGGCTTAATCCTCAAAGGACTTGTCTCCTCAACTCTGTCGGAGCTGAGGAAGACAATGATCAACTGAGGGATAAATTCAATTAAGCATAAGTCTAGGCACTGAAATCTAGTCCTGAGATCACATTTAAGTGATCTGGAGCTTCTCAAGCATTATCAGAAGTTGTAGCTTCTAATTTAGCTCGCTAGAGCTCACCGGAGCTCTGGTGAACATCGATCTTGATTGATAGAGATTGAATCTCCATGAAACTCATTGGAAATGGTTTCAAATGATTCTTGAGAGAACATTAATTGAGCAAATTAAAGATCAGATGTACGGATTAATTCAAAATTCAATAAAATCATCTCCTGAGTTCATCTGAACTCAAGAGTGATCCTCTCACTTAATTGAGTGAGGAGAACAGTTTAGAAGAGTATGGAAAAGGTGTGAAGGTCATTAATTAGACAAAGGAACTCCTCCTGAGTTTCCATTGACATCAAGCTCAGGAGGTTGATGGAAATTAGGAGTTTTAGCTGTGGTGAAGTATGAAGCTAATTGATGAGTGGATCGAGGCCCTGTAGTTGTGTATAGGTGACGGAGGGCCCTAATGCATGTGATCTATGACTAAAGTCTCCGCCATGGACAACGAAGAGCTTCGGATGTAGGCGAAGTGGTTTAGGCGATAAGATGATAGATTTGAGAGGGAGGAAAGTGGAATGATGTCGTGGCAAGTTGAGAAAGATGCTCAGATGATTAGGAACATGGATCGAAGTTCGACGAGGTCGGAATTGACCTCGTCGGAGTCGAGGAAGATAGTCTAATTTCTAAGCTAAAACTAAACTAAACTAACTAAATATATTCTAGAATAAAAGCTAAGCTAATCTACGGGTTATTGGGATGAAAGGATGAGAAGAACTCCGTCGAAAGGTTAATAACAGAGGAGAAAATCCAATGTAATCGGATCAGACTCTGGCGAGGTTTGAAGTGGAGGAGAGAAAGGGATGACGTGCTTAGAAGCTTTGCCACAACTCCTGAGAGGATGAATAGATGAGAAGAAACAAGCTCCTCCGGTGGAGGTGCCCTAAAGAGGAGAACTAGGTCGCCAGAAAAGGAAAAATAGCCTATTGAATGGTGGGGGAAGAGGGTAGGGAGTCGCTCCTTCAAATTGGTGGCCATGGCTATTTATAGGTGGTGGCAGAGAGGTAGGGGCTGAACATAGGGTTTAGATATATCCTAACTCACCAACATCATCTCTGATGCCGATGAGCTTCTTCGCCAATCCTAAATAGGATTAGGAGATCTGAGCCGCCGGATGAGAAGGTGGAGGTAAGCGGAAGGATGGCGGTAATGATAGTGAAGTTCTGACACGAGATGAGTAGTGATCAGGCGGTGTGGTTACCAGATGTTGTCAGCCATCCAGATTGAGGAAGAAGAAGAAGACGAAGTATTGTGCTCACAGGGGCATTTTTGAAATAAAAAACTAAGGACCTAAAGCTAATAAAAGGATTGAATTGAAAGAAAAGATAAGGACCTAAATGTAAATAGTTAGTTTTTAGGCTTATTTTAATTATTCCTTTTCAACCTTTTATATATAATTATAAATTAGGTGAATATTATATTTATGAATTGAATTTACATTTTTACCCTTTTTAGATATATTTAATTAAATGATTAATTTACTTAAGTTAATTGAGGTCTTAATATTAACTAAGTTTAAATATCAAATAACTAGCTAAATGGTTATTATTTGAATCCAAATTATTAATTAAATTATAATTAAGATTAATTGATATTTAATTTAACATTTTAAACTTAATTTAGAGGTCCTTAGTATTTAATCCCCTATATTATAATTAACCCTCTATTAAGTATATTCTTAGCTAATTCATTAAGGAAACTAGTTAATTATCTATAGTTAAGTGCCATGATGAGTCTCTCATCAAGGTGCGGCACAATTCAACCACCGGATCGCGATCGAGTGGCGATGTCGACCGCTATGTGGCATGTTGATGGAGGTGAACCCGCACGTGCACGATGATGCGCGATTGCACGCAAACGCTGCACACATAGTAAGGTGAAGGGGCTTACGCAATTTTAAGCCATCCGATCTCTTGATCGAACGGTTGAGGATGATCGAGCATGATGAAGCACCACAACGGCTGAAGGAGAAGAGGCGCATCCTTTCAGCAACGCTCGGCTACAGTGACGATTATATCCGTCACTAAAGACCCTAGCATTAATTCTAAGCCATTGAAAATGACTCTTTTGACCTCAATTCTCACAGCTATAAAAAGGGCACCCCTACCACTCATTTGATCATCCCTTCCTTTCTTCGCTCACCTCCTCCAAAGCTCTACGAGCTTGTCCTAAACCCGGGATGCTTCATTAGAGTTATAAAGATAATTTTTCCATCTTCTCACCCCTGTTCATGGAGCATGCATGGTTGTGCTCTCATTGCCGTTCGGGAAGTGGATCCCACTGAGATGTTACCCTGCTTCATCCTCCATCCTCTAGCTTCGTCCTCCTTCGTCCAGCATCTCACCACTCTCATCCGGGCGCTCCGTCAACATGGCTCGTCCTCTAAGTAACCATCGAGGAGGATAACTTCTCACCCCCTTCTCTTTTTATCGCTTTCTAGTGTAGATTTTTGGCTTTCTAGTGTAGTAATTAGATGTAATGAACATGATTATGTGGTTATGAGGTATTATCTTTCTCTCTCTTTTTCTTTGTATTATTCACTCTCTTTTCTATTATTTATTCTTTAAGTAGAATAGCTAGTAGATTAATTTCAACCAGCTACTTTGCTTCGTGACAATAATTCCAACGTGGTTTTTAATCAAACGTTCGCCTCCCAGTGTTCGATCTAGGACTCACCAGAGTTTCAGTTAAATTATCTATTTGACTGATTTTTACGCGACTACAATGACGAGTTTTCAAACTCAAAACTTTTAGCGTAGAAATCCCGTTCAACATTTTGGCACCATTGTTGGGGAGGCAACAGTATTTGATTTCCTACGTTTCTTGCCTTACTTATCTTTTACCTCACTTGTCTCTGTTCTTATTGTGAATGCAAGTTCTCTCTCGAGGTGAGCAAAAGTGGTAGATTGGAGTAAAGTACTGTTGAAGGGTCTGTAAGTTTACCCCCACACCTCCCACCCCCTAAAATTCATTCCATCACATAAATAACACAAACCCTAACTAACCTAGTAGCTTGCATAAATCCTAGGCTTAGTTTGGTTGTTTGGTTGCCACCTCTGGCTACCTCACCCTCTGCTTATAAAAAAATATAAAAAAAAATCCCATAAAGGTATATAACCTCTTCTGATTCTTCATACTCAACTAGTAACCTAATCTTTGAAACCTATGCACTCATCAACATATAATTGAGTAGAAATCAGATTAGGTAACCACTTGTGTGCCTAATTCAGTAGTGCATTAAGTCAATTGTTTGAGTTGTTTGGGTCGCACCACTTCATCTAAAAATAACTCATCAAGTAGCTGCCTCTTAGGATTCAGCCTTTAGGAATTAACCAGGCACTCCACATTCTTTTAAATTTTGAAGGAAGACATCTTCACCTGTGCTTTCAAAACCTGGTGTGCCAACTGAACTTCATTGAATACATCTAAAGTTGAACCCTAAAAGCTACTAAATAAGGTTGAACCCTAAAAAACAAATCATCAATTAAGGTTGTTTGAAAACCATTGGTTGTACACGCACACACATTGAAACTAATCATTAAGGGCACAAGCCAGATAAACGGCCCATCACATTCCAAAGCACATTCAAGCCTAAGCCTAATTAAAATTGAGCAAACGTTGGCCTTAAGGATTGGACTTGCTCTTCGGGGCCCAGATCGAGATTATTTTTGATTAATCTGCTTCTACCATTCAATCTGATGTCCAGCTAGGGGAGCAGAGTCAAACGGTCATGGTTGGGGGGTATCAAAGGAACCCAAGGCAAAAGCTAAAGGAAGAATCTTCTCCCCAATCCCTCCCTCCAACTGTTTGGATTGACCGGAAAGAAGTAGATCAAATCATTCTCTTCATCTCAAGGCAGGTTTTAGGAGTCTGTAGGTCTTTAGGCTACCCTACTTAAGGAAATGTTTGATTATTTGTACTGCAGGGTATCAAGAGCCTCAATTCCTTAACTCCCCTAGACTAAACCCAAACCCACCTAACCCTGAACCAAACCATTTGGTTTAGGTGGATCAAGTCCAAGATAGGGTGTTGGCTAACTTAGGGAACACCATTCAATCTTTAGAAGCTCAGCCAACACCTTGCAATGAGGAATTGGAGCCTTTGATTGAAATGATTAACGATCTTAACAAGTGTTTGTTGGATTGGCTACATGATGTTAAGGATAAGGACCCGGGTAAGTTTTTACTTAGGAAGTTGTCGAAATTGAGGATGAAATTTGTGGTTGCTTTAATTCAATCTTGGGATGATTCCCAGGATGAACCCCCTTCAAGAGAGCTAATGTCAGAACCCGCTCAAGCACCTGTTGGGGGAACACATTTTACAAGACCAGGGATGACCAGATTGTTCTAGAGCAACCAGTTGAGGATGAATTGATTTATTCACCTGAGATCCATCAACTAGGGTACGAGGAAAAATATGTCTCCATGGACGAGGAAATAATCAATGATTTTGAGACATGTAAATGCGGATGCAGAATTCTTTAATTCTGAATGTGAAGAATTGTTATGTGAAGTCTCACCCGAGTTTGAAGGAAATGATTTCAGTGAGACAACTGGGCCTAAGGAATTTGATGAGTCATTTAATAGCCCAATAATTAAGGAAATTGATTCTGTTGGGTTAGCTTGAAAGATACAAATCCTATTTTCATGGATGCTTGTACATGATTTCTACGATAAAAGTTTAAGTTTGAAAACCCTATCATTGTAGTCGCATAAAAATCCGTCAAACAGATAATTTATCCAAAACGTTAGTGACTCCTAGATCGAACACGGGGAGGCGTATGTTTGATCAAAAATCACATTTACATTTGTTGTCATGAAGTTGATTAGCTGTTTGAATTAAATCTACGCTAGCTATCTACTTAAAGAATAATTAATAGAAGAGATAAAAAGAATAATACAAATAAAGAGAAAATAGGAAGAGAATGAACAAATATTTCATAGCCACTGATTAATGTTCATTACAACTACTTGCTATGCTAGAAAGCAGGAAATCTAATCTAGAAAGCGATAAAGAGAAGAGGGAGAGAAATTATCCTCCTCCATGGTTGCTTGGAGGATGAGCTACATTGACGGAGCGCTTGGACAAGTGTGGTGAGATGCTGGACGAAGGAGAACAGAGCTGGAGGATGGAGGACGAAATAGGGTGACGTCAGAGTGGGATCTACTTCCCGAACGGGGTGAGAGGACAACCGCGGGTGATTAGCCCATATTTCTGGGCTATTTAAATATTGAAGTGCCTCAACATTAAGTTAATTTTAACATTTAGATAGCATACATTAGGATGTAATTAAATTAATTCATATTTTTAGCTTAAGTGCATAATTCATGTGTGGCATCCATATCTAAATGCATTTCGAATTAACCTAGGATTGCATACATTTGATTAGTTAATTAATTAGGTGCATTACATACATTATTTTAATTAACATAGAAGTTAAGGAGTTATGTATAAATAATCATAATTATTTTATTATTTTTCTTCTCCTTTTTGCAAGGTAACTGCTCCGTCTCCGCCTCCTATGCATTCACTCGACGGTGGCCTATTTGAATTTCAAAATCTTTGTAGCTGTGGCTACAAAGGAGGAATGGCTGCCCTTCAGAGCAGGCCACCACCCCTTTCTTCACTGCATAGAGAACCTAGTTTCTCATCCGCTCCTCACCACCACGACTCCACTATCGTGGGTGTGTGGTGTGACAGCCCACACTGCCAATCACAATCCCTGCATCACCATGCTTCTTCTTCATCAGCTCAACCATCGGTACCACGCACAGCAGCACCCTCTAGCACTAGAGTGCGTGCTCCTCACAGCAACCTCACCCGCACGCAGAGCGTTGCACCTCTGCCTGTGCCTCCCTTGCTGCATCTCTGCCTGCAGCACTCGCTGCGCACCCTCCAGCAACAGCAACAACGCGCCCCTCGCAGCCACCGACCCTCACCTCTAGCCGTGCGTGTAGAGCGTATGCTACTCTAGCGGCTCTGCCTGCACGCAGCGCGCGTCCTCCAGCGCTCTTCTACAGCTCCATTCCTATGCACAAGAGCAGTAGCAACAGCCACCACCGCCGTCGCTTCTCTCCTTCGTTCAGCCGACCCAGGCTATCTTGCTACGCGCCGCCACCACCTCCGCGAAGGCCTCGCTCCGACCGACCTTTTCCCAGACTAGCTCCTCGAATGAGCCTCTCTCCCATGCGCAAGGAGAAGAGAGGTAGAATCCCCTGTGTTTGTGTGAATTTCTATTTACGGAAATTGCCATTGTCAACATTCATTTTTTTGATTTATTAGATTAATTAAATTGTGGTAAATTTACAGCATTATGATTATTCTTCTAGATAATTGTTAAGCCTTATTGATTCATCTCCATATGCATTACATTTAATTTTGAATTACATTTTAGTATGCATGCAAGTGAAAAGTCCATGGCATACCCTTGCACATAGATAATTTTCTTACATGAAAATTATGTCAACAACCCTTGACTTCTCCATACATTTAAGGATTACATTCAGAGCTACATAGGCATTGTCTGATTTGACGAATATTTCAACAAATTTGATTTCTACCTAATTATGAGTTTAAATAGGTTATTGCCTCCCTGTGGACATAACCCGCTCTCCTGTGAGTGGTTTAATTTTAATTCTAATTGTTTTGATTAGTCATTTTTCCATCACTTAGAATTACAACGATAAATCTTCTTAATCATCATTTTTTGAAAGTGAAAAATTGACTCGTCAAATGGCGCCGTTGCTGGGGAGGCAACAAGCTTGTTAAACTTGCATTCATTTATTTATTGGTTCACACATTATTTTTTGAGGCGTATTTAACTTCGATCCTTTTGGTGCGAGGAACTCATATTCGCTTGACAAGTTATTGCACTAGCCTTAGCTACATCGAGGTGGACCTTGTTTCCACTTCTCAGAGGATACTAGGAGCTCGATTTCTAAAGGTAAGAGCTTGACGCACTGTGGTGGGCCTTGTCTCCACCACCGAAGGAGGACATCTGGAGTGATCATTTTCATCTCCGTCAATTTTTTTTTTTAGTAGATAGAATTTAGGCTTTTGAACTTAATTTTCATTGTACATTTGGTTTGAGACCCTTGTTCTGGGATACATTTTTAGGGGTTTATTCCCCAATTTTGTTTTAGGCCCGTGTTGGGTGGATAATTTTTAGGAGCCTGTTCCCTTTTCTTTAGATCTAGGTTTTTATTTTATTTTGTGGTTGTTTATCAATTTCTTTGCTTGTGCATAAGTAGCTAGAAAAAAAAAAGAAACGAGCTGCCTGCCTTAGGACGACCATGTAGGTGTGAATGAGTAGCCTCTAGATTTATTTTGTTTGCATTTGTGTGCATCTTGATTTGTTGATTGCAGGAGGAAAGGTACATCCTGTTTCTTTGAATTATATATTGTTCACGCATGTGCATTTGGATTTAATTGCAAGACCACCTAATTGAATTAAAAAGATCTAACAAGTGGTCACATATTTTCTTGAAAAAGGACTGTAAGTTAAGGAGAACACTAAAAACCAAGGGCTTGAATTGAGACATTATGCTGCGGTTCAAAAAATTCAAAACTCAAAATTTTATGGTGTTTGCACACTTGTATCTCTTGCACCACGCCACACATTTAGACACTCCTAGGTCTTGGAACTACTAGGACAAGAGCCCTCCTACCGTTGGATTCTGAAGTATTTGGAACTTGAGATTAAAGGTTTTGTAAATATAAAAAGGGGGATACCCTGTCACGGATTTTTAGGGGTAATTAAGAAGCATCGTGAAAGCACAGCTTCAAAGGAAGGCTTAGGCCTACTTGCATCCCTCGATCTTCCATCTTTGGAGTTGCTCTACCATTTGAGATTTAGGGAAGAACACCTAAGCTCCAACTAGGTCTTTTTAGGCATTTCGAAGGTCGACAATAGGCACGTAATTGATTGGGCAACTTGCTTTGTCACCTACAATTTGAACTAAAGTCAAAAGCCTAAATTTGTAAAGATCGAACAAGTCCTTTTGAATTATGTTTGTAGTGCATGCTTGGTAGGTGATCTCTTAGGAGACAGCTTGTGTTTGATCCTGAACCTGAAAGAATCTTAAGAAAGATCCTCCCAAGGGAAGTAATGGCTAGTCAAAGGAGCCTTAAGGAATATTTCATTCCAACCAATCAAGCTGGCTCTACACTACGTAGACCTGGAGGGGATAATCCTTATGAGATCAAAAGTAGTACCATATTTTTGTTACCCTCCTTTTATGGTACTGCTAGGGAAGACCTTTGCAGGCATATAGAGGAATTCATCGAGGTCTGTTCCACGGTGAAGCTATAGGGCATTACTGATGACGCTCAAATGAGGACCCTCTTTTCTTTTCTCCCTCAAGGACAAAGCCAAGTATTGGTATCATACCCTTGATGATATTAACACTTGGGATGCCCTGAAGAAGGAGTTTTTGAAGAAGTACTTCCCTATGAGCAAAACAAATCACTTTAGGAGGGAAATTATGAGTTTTGTTCAAAAGGATGGGGAAGCTTTCCATGATGTGTCGGAGCTCTTTAATGACCTGTTGAGACTTTGTCCACATCATTAGGTGCCTAAGTGGCAACTGGTTGAAAGGTTCTACACCGGACTTAATGATTCGCACAGGCAGACTGTGGATAGTGCCTATGTAGGAACCTTTCTATGTAAGACTGAGGATGAAGCTTGGAACCTTTTTGGGACTTTGAGTGAGAATTCTATTCACTTGAAATCTACCTACATGGATAGAAAACCTACTCTCATGCAAAGAAAGTTGGAGGCGAATGAGGCAAGAGACACCCAGAATTTAGACTATCAGATTCAATTATTGAATCAAGACATGGAAAGGCTTATGTCGAGCCCAGGCCAATTCGTATCTAGCACCTCCACATCCCAAGCTTCTGAATGCTCCATTTGCTAAGGCAATACACATGCCACTGTGGATTGCCACTTGGCCTCCCAATTCCCTGAGCTTGTACAGGCGGATCTGAATGCCACTCAAGGGTTCAGTCGTAGACCTCGTAATGACCCTTTTTCCAACACTTATAATGAGGGATGGAGGAATCACCCAAACTTTTCCTGGAGATAAGGGAATGTTTTAAATTCAGAGAATTATAAACCACAACCCTTTTAAAATCAACAAATGGACCAACCTCAAACCTTTGCCCAACCTAAGACCTCTGAGATGGATGAATTGAAGGCAATGTTGAGAACTATGCAAGAAAGTCAAAGTGCCATCATCCAATCTCATGACAAGGCAATACATGAAATGAAATCACGGATAGGACACCTTGTTGAGGTCGTAAGACAGAGGAAAATTGGGAAGCTTCCCAGTGCTGCTTAGGAGAATCCTAAAGGAAAAGGGATTCTCTTTAGGGAGCAGGCTTAGGTGGTGACTATTCTGAGGAGTGGGAAAGAAATTTTCAAACCCGATGCTCCTATAGTTTCACCCTTTGAAAAACCATCCACCCTGACTTTCACCCCCATCGGAGAAGACTTGCTCAAATCTCCTCCGCTTGAAATCACCACACCAGAAGAAGTTGCCCCCGTTCCACCCCTTACTCGACATGACAACCCTTCCACCCTGAGATCGAGAGTGCCCTTTCCAGAGTGCTTATCCACCTCTGGGCAGACTTCTGTTGGCTCATCTGGAGCCAAAGATAAGACAGATGAGATCATGGAAACTTTCAAGCAAGTAAAGATTAACCTGCCTTTGCTTGAAGCTATCAGGTAGATTCTGTCTTATGCCCGCTTATTAAAGGACCTGTGCACAAAAAAGCAGCAATCTAGGAAACAGGTCCAATCAAAAGTTGTCCTGCTTGATTCTGTTAGCTCAATTGTTCAACATGGCGCATCCCCGAAACTTAAGGACCCAGGAGCCCTGTATCTCTCAGTGGTTAATGATGAATTACAGATTGATGAGGCTCTACTTGATCTAGGTGTGGGGGTGAATATCCTTCCGAGCTACGTGTATGAACAACTTGGGGGAGGCAATCTAAAGCCTAGCCCGGTAATCCTCCAAGTTGCTGATCGATCACTTATGACACCGCAGGGAATTTTGGAAGATGTCCTCGTGAGGGTGGAGGATTTCTTCTTCCCTGTAGACTTCTTAGTTTTGGACACTGACCCTACCAACAAGCCAACCAAACCCTCCATCATTTTGGGCCGCCCCTTCCTTGCAACTTCGCATGCTTCAATCAATTGCAATATTGGGGCATTGAAAATGGGCTTTGGGAATAGGAAAATTCGGCTTAATGTGTTTGATGCTTATAAACAAGCCGGGCTTGAGGATTATTCTCAAGTTGAGGTGATAGATGACCTGATTGAGGAGACAACTTCTACAATGTTATGTGATGAACCCCTTCAGTATGTCATGCTAAATGAGCATTCCCATCTCTTTGAGGAATGTGAAGTGGATATAGTAGAACTTGAAGAGTTGCTGGGTGTTTCTGCTGAGTCTCTTTCCCCATCATCTCTACCCAAGGTAGATCTACTACCTGAGATAGGGACATCTATTATGAAACCCTCAACCATACAAGCCCCCAACCTTGAGTTGAAACCCCGCCCTGACACTCTCAAGTACGTCTTCCTGGGTGCCAATGATACGCTCCCTGTTATCATTTCGTCTGTGCTATCTGAGGGATAGGAGGGAGTCATGATTGAATGCTTGTCTAGGCACAAGGAAGCTATTGCTTGGAGCATTGCTGACATTAAGGGTATAGACTCTACACTCTGCATGCACCACATTTATACTGATGATTCCATCAAGCCATTTAGGGACATGCACAGACGTCTGAACCCTAATATGAGGGAGGTGGTTAAAAAGGAAATCCTGAAGTGGTTGGACACTGGGATCATATATCTCATTGCAGATAGTAAATGGGTAAGTCCTATTCATGTGGTGCCAAAGAAGGCAGGCTTTACTATGGAATTTAATGACCAAGGTGAACAAGTTGTGACTAGACCCTCAACTGCATGGAGGGTCTATATTGATTACCGCAAGCTGAACATCGCTACCCAGAAGGATCACTTTCCCTTGCCTTTTATTGAACAAATTCTTGAGAAATTGGTGGGGAATAAGTACTATTGCTTTCTCGATGGATATTCTGGGTACAACCAGGTTGCAATCTTCCCTGATGATTAGGAGAAGACGACGTTCACGAGTCTTTACGGTACCTTTGCATTCAAGCGTATGCCATTTGGATTATGAAATGCCCTTGCAACCTTCCAGTGGTGTATGATGTTCATTTTTTCTAACATGATTAACGAGTGTGTTGAAGTGTTTATGAATGACTTCTCTATTTATGGCTCATCTTTCGACCAGTGTCTCCTGCACCTGAAGAATGAGTTGAAGCGATGTAAGGAGACTGGTTTAGTCCTCAGCTGGGAGAAAAGCCACTTCATGGTATAGAAAGGAACTGTACTTGGGCATGTTGTGTCTGAGCGAGGCTTGGAATTAGATAAAGCCAAGATTGATTATATTTCCAAACTTTCATTGCCCATGAATGTCAAATAGATTAGATCATTTCTTGGCCATGCCGACTTTTATAGGCTCTTTATTAAAAATTTCAGTAAAATTTCCAGGTCACTTTGTGACCTGTTGGCGAAGGAATCTTCCTTCAATTTTGATTCAAAGTGTGCCGAGGCCTTTCAAAATCTGAAGGAGGCCTTGATCTCTATGCCTATTCTCTGAGCTCTTGATTGGACACTCCCATTTGAGTTGATGTGTGATGCTTTGGATTATGCAGTGGGAGCAGTCCTTGGACAAATGGTTGAGGGAAGACCTCATGTGCTGCTTTATGCCAGCAAGACTTTAACCGAACCACAGCAAAACTACACCGTCACTAAAAAGGAATTACTTGCTGTAGTTTTTGCTCTGGAGAAGTTTAGGTCTTATCTTCTTGGGTCTAAGGTGGTTATTTCCAATGATCATGTGGCAGTGAAACATCTCATTGCTAAGAAAGATTCTAAACCACGTATGATTAGGTGGATCCTACTCGTTCAAGAATTTGACTTGGAGATACGTGAAAAGAAAGGAGTAGAAAATGTTGTGGCTGACCACCTGTCTCGCCTTCCACTTAATGACTCTATCTGGAGACATTCGCGAGACATTTCCTAATGAAACCCTTATGGCGGTAACACCAACTTCACCTTGGTATGATGATACCGTAAATTATTTGGTCACTGGAGAAACTCCTAGCTCTTGGGATGAGTAGAAAAGAAAGAGATTCATTTTCCAAGTTAGATACTTTCATTGGGAAGAGGCTGAATTATTTAGAATTGGACAAGACCAAGTATTGAGATGATGTGTACCTGAAGAGGAACAACAAAGTGTGCTGAGTTTTTGCCATGAACTTCATTGTGGAGGACACTTTGGTGCTAAGAAAACTACTTTTAAGGTTCTCCAGTCCGATTTTTGGTGGCCTTCGTTATTTAAGGATTCTCATAATTTTGTTAAGGCTTGTATTAGAAGTCAATGGACTAGAATGATTGGGAAGAGGAATGAGATGCCTCAACACCCTATTCAATCTGTTGAAGTTTTTGATGTGTGGGGAATTGACTTTATGGGCCCCTTCCCTTTGTCCCATGGTTATGAATATATCTTGGTGGCAATTGACTATGTCTCTAATTGGATAGAGGCCATTCCTACTTACACAAATGACCACTTTGTGGTTTTGAAATTTGTGAAGGCCAATATCATATCTCGTTTTGGCTGCCCCAAGACCATTATAAGTGGTAGGGGACCTCATTTCCGAAACCACCACTTCAATTGGCTATTCAAGAGTCTGGGAGTGACTCACAAGGTCTCTACCCCTTACCATCCTTAGACGACTGGCCAGGTTGAAGTGTCGAATAGGGAGAAAAGAATATTTTAAAAAAGACCGTTAGACTTGATAGGAAAGACTGGTCCTAAAAGCTCAATGATTCTTTGTGGGCGTATTGAACGACCTATAAGACCCCTTTGGGTACATCTCCCTTTCGGATTGTGTATGGGAAAGCATGCCATTTACCATTTGAGCTGGAACATAGGGCACTTTGGACTATTCGAAGTGTTAACATGGATTTAGAAAAGGCGGGTAAGGCACGAATTCTGGAATTAAGTGAGCTTGATGAGCTGAGGAATGATGCTTATGACACCTCTCAAGCTTATAAAGAGAGAACTAAGGTCTTACATGATAGGTATATCCTTAGAAAGACCTTGAGCCCAACCAACAAATCTGGCTCTTCAATTTTAGACTTAAGTTTTTTCCAGGGAAATTAAAATCTCATTAGGATGGGCCTTATATAATCACTAAAGTGTTTCCACATGGAGCTATGGAGATTAAAAGCCCTTCCTCTTCAGCAACTCCCTTTATCGTCAACGGTCAACGGTTAAAACCATACATTACTTTGGATGGCCATCTGGTTGACGAGGTCACTTTTGAGGAGCCTTAGCTCCTGTCATTCTCCGCCTTAGGTAATATCTTCCTTTAACTATTTTGTTTCCAATGAGGACATTGTTAGAACCAAGCATGGGGGAGAGGAGCTGAGGCATCTGTTTATAGCATGTCTACATTTTGCATTCATTCATGCATATTGCATTCAAAAGAGAAAAAAAAGAAGAAAAATATTTTGTATTATTAAGCTTAACTAGCTGGGTCCTGCATTCTTAAGCAGACCAGAACTTTAGGTTAGACTAAGTTGATTCTAGGTGTCGAACTTTAGAAGCTAAGTGAGCTACTAGCTTTAGACCTTTAGGGTCCTTTGTGGACTTAAAAACTTAAGTAGGAGTTAAGTTGCGGACCATTACTCAAGAGGTTAAGGAAGGAAAGCTAAGGATTGAGTTAAAGGTTGGGTAGTACCTGGAGTCTTGTTCTACCTTTTGGTTTACGGGTCCTTGTAACCTAAGGATCTAAATTTCACACACACTTGGTCTTGTGTAAGTGATCACCCTAATTCATTTCTTTAAGAAAAGTTGGTTCTCTTAGTTTTGACTTAAGAGAAGCTTGAAAACACAATTTGATTGGAAGAGTTTATGCCATAAGAGAGGTGCAGTATATACTCACCTTGAGGATGTGATGATAACATGTTACCTCCTCGGCACTTGTCTCTTAGGATATCCAATCTACTGGGGGCTTGTAAGCGCATTGTGCGGTTTAGGTGCCATGGGCGGCCCTATCTCGAAGTGCTGATTGCCACAAGATTGAATTCGCTTAAGAAATCCATGGGCAATACTATCTCGAAGTGTCGATTGCCAGGAGTTCTTGGTGTCGCTATGGGCGGTGCTATCTCGAAGTATCGAAAGCCAGGCACCCTTCGAGGTATGGTGATGGGGACAATGAATCCGACAAAGACCGTGTTGATAGCTGATCTAAGGTTAGACTTAGAGGAATCAAACTAAAATATATATATTAAAAAAAAATCCTTTTTCCTCTCTAGGTTGGCAATCATACTAACCTCAAATAACTTAGACCAATGCACATGCATGGATGCTTTAATCTCGGGGATCAATAAACCCTAGGGTAGAGTTAGAAATCAGGGAAACCTGTGCCTGCAACTCATCTTTAGCCGACCTAGTCTGTAACTTGGCAACTACTTGGGAACCTTAGGTCTAAAGTTTGAACTTAACATGTTTCTAAAGGAAGACCAATTGGGTTGGCTAGTCTACTTGGAGTGTTAGGTTATTGCTTAGATTTTCTAGGGACTAGCAAAATCTAGGCATGGGGGTATTTGAGTAGCCCATATTTGTGGGCTATTTAAGTATTTAAGTGTCTCGACATTAAGTTAATTTTAACATTTTGATAGCATACATTAGGATGTAATTAAATTAATTCATATTTTTAGCTTAAGGGCATAATTCTTGTGTGGCATACATATCTAAATGCATTTAGAATTGACCTAGGATTTCATATATTTGATTAGTTAATTAATTAGGTGCATTACATACATTGTTTTAATTAACATAGAAGTTAAGGAGTTATGTATAAATAATCCTAATTATTTTATTATTTTTCTTCTTCTCCTTTTTGCAAGGTAACCGCTCCGTCTCCGCCTCCTATGCATTCACTCGATGGTGACCTGTTTGAATTTCAAAATCTTTGTAGCTGTGGCTACAAAGGAGGAGGAATGGCTGTCGTTCAGAGCAGGCCACCACCCCTTTCCTCTCTGTGCAGAGAACCTAGTTTCTCATCCTCTCCTCATCACCGACCTCAACTGCGGCAGCGCGACTCCACCACCGTGGGCATGTGGTGTCACAGCCCACACTGCCAATCACAGTCCCTGCATCACTATGCTTGTTCATCATTAGCTCTTCAACCATTAGCACCATCCCCGCGCCTTAGCCCCTGCCGCACACCCGCGGCAGCCGCCCTCCACTTCCAGCCTAATGCGTGCCTCCCCTTGGCACACCTCATATCCAGCCGCACGCACCACACGCAGCAGCGCCCTCCAGTAGTAGAGTGCGTGCTCCTCGCAGCAACCCTACCTGCGCACAGAGCACTGCACCTCCGCCTACACCTCCCTTGCTGCATCTTTGCCAGCAGCACCTGCCACACACCCTCCAGCAGCAGCAACAGCACCGCCCTTGCAGCCACCGGCCCTCGCCTCCAACCGTGCGTGCTACTCTAGCCACTATGCTCGTGCGTAATGCGCGTCCTCCAACGCCCTTCAGCAGCTCCATTCCCGCGCAGAAGTGCAATTGCGACAGCCGCCACCGCTGCTTCTCTCCTCTGTTCAGCTAGCCCAGGCCATCTTGCAACGCGCTGCCGCCATTGTCACGAAGGCCTCGCTCCGGTCAACCTTCTCCCAGAGTAGCTCCTCGAATGAGCCTCTCTCCCAGGCGCAAAGAGAGAGGTAGAATCCCTTGTTTTTGTGTGAATTTCTATTTATGGAAATTGCCATTGTCAACATTCATTTTTTTGATTTCTTAGATTAATTAAATTATGGTGAATTTACAGCTTTATGCTTATTCTTCTAGATAATTGTTAAGCCTTATTGATTCATCTTTATATGCATTGCATTTAATTTTGAATTACATTTTAGTATTGCATGCAGGTGAAAAGTACATGGCATACCCTTGCACATGGATAATTTTCTTATGTGAAAATTACGTCAACAACCCTTGACTTCTCCATAAATTTAACGATTACATTCAGAGCTACATAAGCATTGTTTGATTTGGTGAATATTTCAGTGAATTCGATTTCTACCTAATTATGAGTTTAAATAAGTCATTGCCTCCTTGTGGACACAACCCACTCTCCTATGAGGTTTGTTTTAATTCTAATTGTTTTGATTAGTCATTTTTCCACCACTTAGAATTACAACGATAAATCTTCTTAATCATCATTTTTCGAAAGCGAAAAATCGACTCGTCAGCGGGATGCTCCACGAAAGGGGTGAGAAGATGGAAAAATAATCCTTTTAACCCTAATGGAGCTTCCTGGGTTTGGGACAAGCTCATAGAGCTTTGGAGGGGGTGAGAAGAGAGGAAGAAAATGTGGAGGGCGTAGGGCCTTTTATAGGTGTGGTTATGGGGGAAAACAAGTCCTTTTATAACCTTTAACATTAATATCAGGAACTTTAGTGACATTTATGAGCATCACTGTAGGCACAGGACGCTGTAGCCCTGCATTCCATCTCCACTGTGCGATGAGGGTCCAAGCGCTTAGTGCACACCATGTCCGTGCCTCCTTGCCTTTAGCTGCTGAATGCTTCACCCACGTTCACATGCTGTCAGCCGTCCGTGGCACCCTCGTGATATGTGAAGACAGAAATGCCTATTTATGCATGTTCTTAGGTCTATAGAAGCATCATGCATTATAAATACTGCATAACATGCATCATCAAGCATTTAGGTTAGATTGTATAAATTATAGGTTAATTTTCTCTTTTTGTGGCATGAGATAGGGCAAGATTTATCGAGATCTCGGATTGATGATCCAACCGTACAAATTTGATCAGGGCGACAATCAGAGTCCAACACCTACGAGATCGCTCTGATCGAATTTCCGTAGCATCAGATGCAATCCGAGAAAGATCAGAGGTCAAGGGCCAAGGTGGTGTAAATCCATACCTCAGATGCCAAATCCAATTGCACGGATGGGTTCGGATCGACAATCGCAGCTCAACAGTGTGAAAATTGATTCAATTTGATAACCATGGCACCACCTACAAAGCAAATAAGATGGATGACCCAGATGGCACCATGTAACACCATCCTAGCCACCCACAGCCACCCAGCCTCCTTCTTCATCTGCGCCATCAGATATGGACTACTGGATTGAGATCCAATGGCTGAGATGCTGCCACGTCACCCCCAAACGCAGCACTGACGGCGCGATCAACAATCAATCTGGGCTGTTGGATCAAAATCCAATGGCCATGAGTGATGGCACCTTAATTCGAAAATGCAACCATCTGTAACTGCGTTACATTGTGCGAGAAAGGCACTCACATCCATTGAGTGTGCGTTCGAGACTCACCATGTGTCAAATCCTCCGCTGAAGCAAAGCGCGGTGCAATTCAATTGCTGAATCGCAATCGAGCTACGATGCCGGCCACTATGTGGCACGCTGGATGGAGGTGAACCTACACATGTGCGATGATGCGCGATTGCATGCGGACGCTACGCGAGTTGTAAGGTGAAGGGGCTTACATGATTTTAATCCATCCAATTAAGAGGATGATCGGGCACTATGAAGCACCTCAACGGTTGAAGGAGAAGAGGTGCACGCCTTCACCAATGCTCGGCTACAGTGATGATTATTGATTAGCCCATATTTGTGGGCTATTTAAGTATCTAAATATCTAGACATTAAGTTAATTTTAACATTTAGATAGAATACATTAGGATGTAAGTAAATTAATTCATATTTTTAGCTTAATTGCATAATTCATGCATTGCATGCATTTAGAATTAACTTAGAATTGCATGCATTTGATTAGTTAATCAATTAGGTGAATTACTTGCATTGTTTTAATTTAACATAGAAGTTAAGGGTTTATGCATAAATAACCGTAATATTTTATTATTTTCTTATTTTCTTCCTCCACAGGTAACAGCTGCTTCTTCTCCTTGTGCAACCGTTCACGCACAGCGCCAAGCATTCATTGGCCATGAAGAGCATCTAAGCCTGCCTCGTTGGATTTCAAATTCAACTACAAAGGGAGGAGGAGACGACCAAGTAAGGAGAGGCCACCACCCATTCCACCATCGTGCAGCATTCCACCACCGTGGGCCTCCATGGCCAAGCTCTGTCATACTGTGGGTCGGCGGGGTGACAGACCGCCAGGCCAAGAGGATGGACTTGACCACCACTGTGCATGAGCACCTTGAAGATCGCCTACTTTGAGTGCATCTACTGATGCACAACTTGTTACCACTGTCATCAACCATCACCAGCATCCACCTCCATCTTCTTCCCCATTCTCTGTTTTTCCTCGACTCCACCAAAAAGAACCCAAAAAACCTCGCCACACCCGCTGTAGCACAAAGAGCTACAACTCCTCCTGCCCGTACCTCAACCCTGCCAAGCGCACCTGCCCTCCACGTGCCTTCACCCAAGCAGCCCCCGCTCCATCAGACCACACTCGCTCGCCCTTGCGGCCTGCAGACCGCCCTCCAGTAGTGCCTGCAACCCACCGCGTGCCCTCACTTCACCTCCAGCGCACACGCCAACACCGCGAGCCATCTGCCTACGCATGCCTTCACCAGTAGCACCAGCGCCCTCGCCTAGCCACTTGCGCACCGTTCGCTCTCACCCTAGTGCCCTCGCCTCACGCCATCAGACCACGCTTGCACCTTCATCTCTAGTGCACCCACGCCAGCGCGCCAGCAGTCCACCGCTCCAGCGTCTCCCTACAACACATGCAGCGGTGCCAACAAAACCACCGCGCGTGCTTGTGCGACCTGCAGAGTGCCTGCGTGCCCACGCGCCCATGCCTCCGCGTGCCTGCAGCGCCCCTAGCACCCACGTGCTGTGCCTCCTTGCGCCTGCAGCAAGCGTGGCCAGCAGCAGCCTCTTCCTCTACCGCTACTTCTTTCCTCTGGTAGGCTGGCTCCGGCCATCTCGCAACTTGCTGCTGCCACCGTTGTGGAGCCCTCGCTCCAGCCAATCTATGTCTAGAAGAGTCCGAACAATCCTCTCTCCCATGCGCGAGGAGGAGAGAGGTAGAATCCTCTGTTAGTGTTGGAATTAATAATTATATTTCATGCCATTGCCAGGAAAATGAATTTTGATTTATGATTATTTTATTGTGGTGAAATTGCGACTTCATACTCATGCTTTCTTATAATTGAGTGGCTTTTGTTATTCACATCTTTTGACATTGGTTTTTGATTAAGATGTGCATAAATTCTCTCTAATGCATGTCAATTGGAAATTACATAGATTCATCACATATTTATTGAATATTTCAATGAGGAAATTACACATATACCCTTACATTTTCGAGTTATTGTGTATCTCCTTTTCGTCGCATTTCATGTCAGATTTGACTCTAGATTTCGCACTTGATTGAACGAATATGAGAAAAATATTCGTGATTTTATTGCATCATTGCCTCCCTGTGGACACAACCCGCTCTTCTGTGAGTGGTTTAATTTTAGTTTTAATTATTTTGTTAAGCGATTTTCCACCACTTTGATCTTACAACGACAAATCATCTTAATACATTATTCGAAAGCGAAAATCGTCTTATCAAATGGCGCCGTTGCCAGGGAGGCAACGGGCTTAATTAAATCGCATTCATTCATTCATTCGTTCACATTGATTTAAATTTTGAATCATATTTAACTCTGGATTTTTTTTCTGATGCGAGTGCAACGATCTGCGACACACATTCTATGACTCGCAATCACACCAGCCATCGTGAGAGGCAACCCTTGATGTCGCCAGAGGAGAAATTGTTCGAGCTACCTTGCAAGGAAGTAGATCACTAGGAGGGGAAGGACGAGGACGCGATGATCATCTCTGCACATTTAGCCGCTGATTTGATTAGAGTAGGATTAAGACTTTAGACTTAATTTTTCATTGCACATTTGGTTTGAAACCCTTGTTCTGGTGTACAGTTGAGGGGTTTGTTTCCTGATTTTGTTTTAGGCTCGTGTTGGGTAATTTTTGGGAGCTTGTTCCCTTTTCTTTAGATTTAGGTTTTTAATTTACTTTGTGGATTGTTTACCTTTAATTTGCTTGTGCATAAGTAGCTAAAAAAAAAAACTAAAGCCAAAAAACATGAGCTACCTGCTATAAGCTGCTTGCCCTTAGGTCGAATCATTTAGGACTGAATGAGCAGCATTTAGATCTAATTCTTGTCTTGCATATTGCATGAAGAATGTTGGAATCAGGTATGCACTTCTAACTTTGCATTTCTACCTATCATGCAAATGCATTTGGATTAATTTTAAGATCACCTAATTTGTATTGAATAGATCTAACAAGTGGTCACATATTTTCTGGAAAAAGGACTAATTAAAGGAGGGACATTTTAAAAACGAAGGATTTGATTTTCAAACTTGGCATGTGATTCAAAATTCAAAATCTTTATGGTGTATGCAGACTTATATCTCTTGCACCATGGCACGCGTTTATACACTTTTTAGGTTTCAAAATACTAGGACAAGAGTCCTCCTACCATTGGATTTTGAAGTGTTTAGAACTTGAGATCAAAGGTTTTGTAACTCCAAAGAGGGGGATACCCTGTCATAGATCTTTGGGGGTAGTTGAGAAGCACCGCGAATGCACAGCTTCAAAGGAAGGCTTAGGCCTACTTGCATCCCTCGATCATCCATCTTTGGAGTTGCTCTTCCATTTGAGATTTAGGGAAGAACACCTAAGCTCCAACTAGGTCTTCTTAGGCGATCCGTAGGTCGACACTAAGTGCATAAGTTGATTGAACAAATTGTATTGTCACCTACAATCTAACTTAAAGTCAAAAGCCTAAATTGGGAATGACCTAAAAAGTCCTTTCTGAATTGTGTTTTGCTTGGGGAATTCTGATTGAGGTGTGAGTTAGAATGGACCACATTGATTTTCATCCTTTCACATCTTGCCCACACCCTTACCCCCACTCTACACTCTTTGATCCCATACGTCGAGATGGTCTATCCTTTGATGGACATAATGACAACCATTAGGATCTGTTTTACTCCTAGTATAGGAGTATTGGCCTGGTTAAGCCCCAAATCAGTGAACAGAACCTAGGAGCGGGATTTGCTTTACCCAATATCCCACACACCAAAGAAATACCCAACCCACCCTCCCTGAATAATTATAATGGTTGGACAGTCACTCCTGGATACTATAAGCCTGAGCCTGACTTCTCTCCTGATAGAAATGACCTCTCCTCCTTGAAGATGGAAATACAGAAAATGCAAGGCGAAATGATTGAATTGTTAGGAGAATCTTCGAGAGCAGGCCAACAAGAAGGAGATGAAATTAGCCACCCAATCTACCCCATTAAGGACATACACCCCTCTACAATAGATGCATCTCCTGTGGGAGAGCTACATTTTAAGTTGGAGGGAAATTTTGGGGATTATGTAGGGGAGAATAGCTACTTTTCGAGGATCGATTTTGAAACCTCCCCGTTAGATGACACTTCCTTGAGAGATCCATGCCTTAAGTGGAAGGAAGATACATATGAAAGTAGTTATGCATTGGATGAAGAAAGGTGGAAACCCGAGGAAGATGATGATAAGTTTGAGTATCCACCTGAATTATATTGGAGTCAAAAGAAGGGAATGATGGTATCATTGGAAGACCTCGACCCAGATGACAGTATTTTCATGACATTTGATGAAGTGGGACGAAGTCAAGTTGTTAATTCTGCCCTCCCTTCTGATCACAAGATGGAACTCAAGCCCACCCTTAGGGAACCTAACTCTGAAGAAATTGACCTATCTGAGGAGTCCGATGTTACCAGTGTAAACCATTTACCCCAGATAGAGTGCCCTAGGGGATCTACTGAGATATTAAATGATTCTTGACCTCGAGTATATGATGAATCGCATGATGAGGAGAAAGATGAATTATATGAGGAACCTACATTCAAGATTTGGAGTGACACTAAGGGTGATTATGTCTTATTTGAAGAGTTAGCCCTTGAGGATGTCACAAATTTGACCAAATTAGGTTTCCTTAGCACACCCATCATTGATATTTCTCCTCATGATGAAATGATGGAAAATTTGAAAGCAACTTCCAAGATTTATGTGGATTCACATATAGACTTCGAGGAAGATTTGAGTAAAGAACAAGAACCCAGAGATGACATCCAACCTGCCTTCATTTGTTTCGAAGTCTCTCTCTGATTCACTTATGTCTGAAGGTGAAATTTTGACTCCTGATGAAGTGTAGGAAGATACTTGTGATAGTGCAAGGAATGCTAGGGATGCAATTGAGGATTTGGAAAGATTGTTAGGGATGGACACTGAGCTGATTAAACCCAACCTAGATCTTATGGCCATCCTGCAACCTCGAAAATTGGACACCCTAGACAATCCTTGGCTTACAGATATGCTCACTTTTATTCTGACCTGGGGGCTTAACAAGCCAATATTTTCTATAATGGAGTATCGGGTATGGATTGATGATTTCTTTAGTCAGTCCATTGCCCTGGAGGTTTATCTCTGCACCATTCCTTCCCCATCTCTGTTGGAGGATCCTTGTCATCCTCCCCCTACCCCTTTGGGGGTTGTTATTCCAGTTTATCCTTTAGAACCTCCTCTGGTGACCTGGGAAGATTTTATTCCCATCCTGGTTGGGTGAGCATTTGCTATCGGGATTCATCATCAGCTCGCCAACAACCTAGGTTACCTATTTTCTAGGCCGGCATTACTTTGCTCATTTTTAGGGCCTATTTTTGTGATCCTTGAACCTGATTTGCAGGTTCTTTGGCTACTTGACTGCTAACAAAAGAACGGCAGCCCATCTCTGACCCAGGTAATATCCTTCTATGCAATGGGGACATTGCAGATTTTAGGCATGGGGGGATGTACTTGGGAATATACATAGCATTTATACATAGTGCATTCATGCATTTAGTTAAAGCATTCTGCATTGCATACATTTGCATTAAAAAAACAAAAAAGAAAGAGAAAATTATTTTGTAATTATTGAGCTTAACTGGCTAGGCCCTGCATTCTTAAGCAAATCAGAACTCTAGGTGAGACTAAGTTGATCTAGGGTCGAACTTTATAAGCTAAGTGAGCTACTAGCTTTAGACCTTTAGGGTCCTTTGTGGCCTTAAAAACTTAAGTAGGAGTTAAGTTGCAGACCATTCATCAAGAGGTTGAGGAAGGAAAGCTAGGGATTGAGTTAAAAGGTGGGGTAGTACCTGGAGTCTTGTTCTACCTTTTGGTTTATGGGTCCTTGTAACCCAAGCATCCAAATTTCACACACTTGGTCTTGTGTAAGTAAGTGATCACCTTAATTCCTTTCTTAAAAGAAATTTGGTTCTCTTAGTTTTGACTTAGGAGAGGCTTGAAAACACAATTTGATTGGAAGAGTTCCTGCCGCAGGAGAGGTGGAGTATATACTCACCTTGAGGATGCGAAGATAACATGTTACCTCCTCGACGCTTGTCTCTTAGGATATCCATCCTACTGGGGGCATGTAAGTGCATTGTGTGGTTCAGGTACCATGGGCGGCCCTATCTAGAAGTGCTAATTGCCACAGGCCTGAATTCTCTTAAGAAATCCATGGGCGATACTATCTCGAAGTGTCGATTGCCAGGAGTTCTTGGGGTCACTATGGGCGGTGCTATCTCGAAGCATCGAAAGCTAGGCAACCTTCGAGGTACGGTGATGGGGACAATGAATCCGACACAGGCCATGTTGATAGCTGATCCGAGGTTAGACTTAGAGGAATCAAACAAAAAAAAAAAATATATATATATACATTATTCAAAAAAAAAAAATTTATTTCCTTTCTAGGTTGGCAGTCATACCAACCTCAAATAACTCAAACCAATGCACATGCACGGATGCTTTAATCTCAGGGATCAATAAACCTTAGGGTAGAGTTAGAAATCAGGGAAACTTGTGCCTGCAACTCGTCTTTAGCTGACCTAATGTATAACTTAGCAACTACTTGGGAACCTTAGGTCTAAAGTCTGAACTTAATATGTTTCTAAAGGAAGACCAATTGGGTTGGCTAGTTTACTTGGAGTGCTAGGTTTTGTTTGGATTTGCTAGGGACTAGCAAAAACTAGGAATGGGGGTATTTGATTAGCCCATATTTGCGGGCTATTTAAGTATCTAAATGTCTAGACATTAAGTTAATTTTAACACTTAGATAGCATACATTAGGATGTAAATAAATTAATTCATATTTTTAGCTTAATTGCATAATTCATTCATTGCATGCATTTAGAATTAACTTAGAATTGCATGCATTTGATTAGTTAACCAATTAGGTGAATTACTTGCATTGTTCTAATTTAACATAGAAGTTAAGGATTTATGCATAAATAATCATAATATTTTATTATTTTCTTATTTTCTTCCTCCATAGGTAACGACTGCTTCTTCTCCTTGCGCAATCGTTCACGCACAACTCCAAGCATTCATTGGCCATGAAGAGCATCTGTGCTCGCCTCTTTGGATTTCAAATTCAACTACAAAGGGAGGAGGAGACGACCGAGCAAGGAGAGGCCACCACCCATTCCACCACTGTGCAGCATTCCACCACCGTGGGCCTCCACGGCCAAGCTCCGTCATACTGTAGGCCGACGGGGTGATAGACCACTGCGCCAAGAGGATGGACTTCACCACCACCGTGCACGAGCTCATTGAAGCTCGCCTACTGTGAGTGCATCTACTGATGCACGACTTGTTACCACTGTCATCAACCATCACCAGCATCCACCTCCATCTTCTTCCCCATTCTCTATTTTTCCTCCACTCGACCAAAAAGAACCCAAAAATCCTCGCCACACCCGCTGCAACACAAAGAGCTGCAACTCCTCCTACCTGCTCCTCAACCCTGCCAGCGCGCTTGCCCTCCGTGCGCCTTCACCCCAGTAGCCCCCTGCTCCATCAGACCACGCTCGCGAGCCCTTGCGGCCTGTAGACCGCCCTCCAGCAGCGCCTGCAACCCACTGCATGCCCTCACTTCACCTCTAGCACACATGCCAACACCGCACACCATCTGCCCGCACGCACCTTCATCAGCAGCACTAGCATCCTCGCCTAGCCACCTGTGCATCGCGTGCTCTCACCCCAGCGCCTTCGCCTTAGGCCATCAGACCACGCTCACGCCTTCACCTCCAGCGCACTCATGCCAGCATGCCAGCAGTCCACCACTCCAATGCCTCCTTGCAGCACCTGCAGTGGCGTCAACAGAACCACCGCGCACGCCTGTGCGCCCTGCAGAGCGCCCACGCGCCCACGCCTCCGTGCGCCGGTAGTGCCCCTAGCACCCACACGCCGCGCTTCCTTGCGCCTGCAGCAAGCGTGGCCAGCAGCAGCCTCTTCCACTGTCGCCACTTCTTTCCTCCTGCAAGCTGGCTCTGGCCATCTCGCAAGCCTCGCTCTAGCCAATCTACGTCCAGAAGAGTTCTTCGAACAATCCTCTCTCCCATGCGTGAGAAGGAGAGAGGTAGAATCCTCTGTTAATGGTGGAATTAATAATTACATTTCATGCCATTGCCAGGAAAATGAATTTTGATTTATGATTATTTTATTATGGTGAAATTACGACTGCATACTCATGCTTTCTTATAATTAGTGGCTTTTGTTATTCACATCTTTTGACATTGGTTTTTGATTAAGATGTGCACAAAATCTCTCTAATGCATGTCAATTGAAAGTTACATAGATTCATCACATATTTATTGAATATTTCAGTGAGGAAAAATTGCACATATACCCTTACATTTTTTGAGTTATTGTGTATCTTCTTTTCGCCGCATTTCATGTTAGATTTGACTCTGGATTTCGCACTTGATTGAACGAATACGAGAAAAATATTTGTGATTTTATTACATTATTGCCTCCCTATGGACACGACTCGCTCTTCTGTGAGTGGTTTAATTTTAATTTTAATTATTTTGTTAAACAGTTTTCCACCACTTTGATCCTACAATGACAAATCATCTTAATACATTATTCGAAAGCGAAAATCATCTTATCAATTATATCCGTCACTAAAGACCCCAGCATTAATTCTAAGCCATTGAAAATGACTCTTTTGCCTTCAATTCTTACACCTATAAAAAGGACACCCCTACCACTCATTTGAGCATCCCTTCTTTTCTTTTCTCACCTCCTCCAAAGCTCTACAAGCTTGTCCTAAACCCGGGATGCTTCATTAGAGTTATAAAGATAATTTTTCCATCTTCTCACCCCTGTTCATGGACCATGCACGGTTGTGCTCTCATTGCCGTTTGGGAAGTGGATCCCGTTGAGACGTTGCCCTGCTTCATCCTCCATCCTCCAGCTTCGTCCTCCTTCGTCCAGCATCTCACCACCCTCGTTCGGGCGCTCTGTCAACGCGGCTCGTCCTCTAAGTAGCCGTCGAGGAGGATAACTTCTCATCCCCTTCTCCTTTTATCGCTTTCTAGTGTAGATTTTCAACTTTCTAGTGTAGCGATTAGATATAATGAACATGATTCTATGGTTATTAGATATTCTCTCTCTCTCTTTTTCTCTGTATTAATCTCTCTCTTTTCTATTATTTATTCTTTAAGTAGAATAGCTAGTAGATTAATTTCAACCAGCTACTCTGCTTCGTGACAATAATTCCAATGCGATTTTTAATCAAGCGTTCACCTCCTCTTGTTTGACCCAGGACTCATTAGAGTTTCGGTTAAATTATCTGTTTGACGGATTTTTACGTGACTACAACTACGGGTTTTCAAACTCAAAACCTTTAGCATAGAATCGCATTCAACACAGAGTGCCACCTTCGATTCCCGTTCTCCTCTCCACTCCTCCCCCTAGTGCTGGCCAGAGGACCACCTATGATCTCAGCCCGCTTTTTCATTGGCTACGACCACCACACCACTCCGAGGCACCATCGACCACAACAAGCTCATCATCCTCCCTTTTACCAACCAAAAGGCACTATAGATTGCAACAAGCTCATCTCCTTTGCAACCATGACCTCCATGACTTCCTTGGTGCACACAAACCTCTCTGACCTCGATTGTGTGTGCCAACTCATCTTCATCGTTCTTCTTCTTCGTCTCTAGCCACTGTTGCACTTGAAGAAACCTAACATCCTCCACCATTGACCATCTTCTCCACCCACCGACAACCTCCTCTGTATGTGCCGATGAACTTCATCATACACGCGCGAAGCTATGGCAACACACAACGACCCATTGGTTCACGCTCCACCATCGATAGACCTCACCACTGCCAGTGAGCTCCTCGCCGATCAGCCACCACAGCCCATTGTTCATTGCGCCGTCACCACCAACGTGGAGTCTTTGACCACGTTGACCTTTCTCGAGTTCCTCACTGACCGCCACAACCCCACGAGCATGCATGTCAAGGAGGAAGAGATGCTCTATTTTGGGTCTTAATAGTATTTACATTCAATGCCATTGGTGAGATTTGTATTTGATTTTTGGTTATTTTATTGAGGTTAAATTATTGCATGATCCCTGTACTCTTGAGTTATTGTTTGGCTCTTTCATATCATCCTATTTTGTACTTGATTTTGATACAAACAACGAATTCATGACCGGGAATGATTCATATTTATGAGTTTATTACATTTGTGCCTCCATATGATATGACCAAAAGTTGTGGTGTAATTTTAGTATATTTTTAATTATTTTTATTGAGGATTTTCCGCTACATGATTTACTACGACGACATATTATTTCTAATATTATTTTCTGAAGCTAAATTCTCTCGATCACTTATCGCTTTAGAACACGAGGTCAGGTCCCACCTTTCCCATGAACATACGCATGTGATCCGTGGTCGCCCAAGCTGATGCAAGCTAGACTGACCCTTGCACTGAGTCAATTGGGTCTAAACCGAGTTTGGAATTGAGAAATAGGAGATCTGTGAGAGAGAAAGGGAGGGGTTTTGCTTTGAGCTCTACCTTATATGACCAAACTTGGATATGATTTCACAACTTAAGTCACCTGAGGTTGAGTTGAGGCATCTGATTTGGCTAAGAGCTTGACTCGAGATTTGGCTAAATGTTGAGAAGTTGAGAAGAGGATAGGAGAGTTTGATACTTGTGATTTGAGTTGAGAATTGAGCCTAAGTGTTAAATGACCAATTGGTGGTTTCAACCACCATTCTTTTTTGCTCTTTATTATTTTTATTATTCATTTCTCTTATATACAATTTGATTATTGATGGAGCACCATCATGAGCCCTAACTAGCCACATTTAGTCAGGTTTGAGTGTTAAAAGCTCCTACCTAAACATCTGAAGGTCATTTGAGAGAATGGGAAATCAAGATTAATTTTGTAATTTTAACAGTACATCACAAACATAGATTAACCATGAGGTTACTCAGAGGTTAATTAAAGGTCAATTGAGCATTAAAGACTAAGAAGCGGGTCACCACAGATAGAACAGGATTTCACGCATTTCGAAAATCGAAACAACACATAAAACCATAATTATCAATATGCTTAAAGTAAATAGGTTATAGTCAGGATAAAATTCATCTAAACCTCTTAAAATTCATAAAAAATATTCTAAGAGGTTTGGTACCCTTGGTTTGACCATCTGAACCTATTTTGAACTAGAACAGAGTTTCAAACGAGATTTTACCCTAATTTGGGCTTCTATGCAAGATTACCAAGTAAAACATGCTTAAAACTCAAATTCAAATTTACTATTAGATTCTTTAGGTCCAAATTAGTTAAGTCCAAAATTTGGGCCCAATCAGAGTCTATCTTTACCTAGTTTACAATTTAGTCCCTCAAATTTCTATTTCTCTCAATAAGACCGTTAACTTTCTAGTTTATTACAAACAGGTCCATAAATTTTCATTATTTTCTTCATTTTGACCCCTGCTGCCATTAGTGTGAATGTAGCTCCATAACTGAGATTTGAGGGAGTTTTTGTCCCTTAAATCAGGGCCAAACTTCTCCACAATTGGAGAAAATGGTCGCATGGATCTTCCCAACCGATTATACCAGATCTTGGGCCTTGACTTGTGTCTTAGAGCTCTGGTAAGCTCAATGATTTTTGAAGATATTTTTCTCCAAGAACAGAGGCCAAATTAGGCTATTTTCCTTGTTTGGAGCTCATTCTAGAGCTCTATAAAGGGCCCTCTACCCTCGACCATCCTCTTAAGTTCAGAAAAAGGTCAAAACACCCTCTTTTCTCCAACTGACACTTCCTCGAGTTCTGGTGAGCACATCTTCCCTCCTCATTGAGTCAGATGACAAGTCAAATTGACCGGTTGTTCTTCCTCACCACTTCTTCGTAGCTTTGTCCAGTCAAAGATAGGTCGTTCTCGCCTTCTCCTGCCTCCTCGCTCCCTTGCCGTCGTATTCATCTTCCCCGACGAAGAACTATCATAGCCGGATGTCTCCTCCCTCATTTCAACTCCTAACCTCCCTTAATCTCTTTCTCTCCCTCTCTTCTTCATTTCCACCTACTTAGACATCACTTTCAACCGTTGAATGCACCGCCCCACCTCTGTCTTCCCTAGTGCTAGCGAAGCTCTGACAACGTCATGTGACCACCACAGTACCACCTTCTATGACTTTGCCACACCGCTACACACACCCTCCCACCATGCCACGACCACCATGACACTTTCCACACTCAGGCGAGGCTCCTTAACATTTCTGACGAGGCCGAAAGGCCATATTTCTCCTTTCAGGTGCTCACCGGATCTCCACCACTGTAGTCATCTTCTTTGACCTCTGCAGCACTGCTCCAACCACCATCCATCCAGTTACTAACCTCACTAGACACGGAATCATCTGCTGCAGCTGCCCAGGTCTTCAATCAAGCAAAGGAGCAGCAGCCACGACTTCAATTCAATAAGGAAGTCAACTGTAGTCCATGTTCAACTACGCGAAGAGGAAGGATCAGATTTAGTCCCACATTGGGGACGTAGGGACTTGCAGTAGCATATATTACAAAAATGTGCCCTTAGTCGGTTGCCTCTGAGGGCACCGAGGTGAGGTCCCACTTGCTCGCTCCATCTCACGTGCCCTCACCCACGGTTCATGCCACGTGGGTTTGAGCTGGATCCAAATACCCGGATACCCGATTCTATTCTGGTTCTAAAGAAAAGAAATCTGAGAGGGAATAGAGGGTTTTTGCACTATTCATACCTCAGGAATCATGCCCCCTCTCCCATGCTCAATACTTAGCCGTTCTGTGGCTTGCGAGGCCCTTGTGCCTCTTTTGTGATGCTTTGCCTTAGCTTCTGCTAAGGTTTTGAGGTTAAGGCATCCGAGCCTTTGACTTGTCATCTGACTAGCTCTGAATAGCTTAGTTTTGGCATTGACATTTGATTGCGGATACTGTTCATATATTTGAGTTAATTGTAGAGATTAACATTAAGGTTAAATTGGTGGTTCAAACCACCATTTTAACTCAATCATTTTGCACTCTTATTACTGATTGTCTTGAGATATTATTTTGATAGACAATGCACATTATTGAGATTCAATTGCATATTATTCTTGATAGTGTAATTAATGGATTGAATTGCTTATAATTGCTCCCTACGAACGACCTCGGACTCACTTGTGTTTTCGAGTTATAAATTTAAGTGTTGTATCTCTTTTGTTCGCTATACTATGACGTGTTTTCTTAACATTCGACAAAAGTGATGCAACAATTATTCATTGAATATATTGAGTTTTGAATATTAATCATTATTGTACTCAATTATATTATTCGATTAGTGGATTGAATTACAATTGTTTGCTTCCTGCAAATGACTTCAGAACTCAACATTTTTCGAGCACTTACAAATTTAAATGTCAATTCGATTTTCGTCAACTATACTACAATGCTTTTCTCTGTAAACTATGATGATTTCTGCCTCAATAGTCACTTGAAACAAACTTTGGCTACAATCCAATTAGTTGACTAGTCCATTAAGACTCCAACAGGGATACTTGAGGATGTAATCATAAAGGTACATGATTTTTACTTCCTAGTAGACTTTTTGGTGTTAGACATGGAAGTGCTAGAGAAATTTAGCAGAACTCCAATTATCTTGGGTAGACCATTCCTAGCCATAGCAAAAGCGAACATAGATTGTGCTATAGGGAAGATGGAAATTGCATATGGAGATCAAAAATTGAAATTGGATATTTTTTAAGCATCTAGAAAGATTAAGTGTTGATTGTAATTTTCTTGAGGAAATTGACCAAATTGATCATATTATTGAGGAAAGAATGGCCATCAATCTCATAAAAGATCCTTTAGTGACTTGCTTAACGAATCAAGATAACGACCTTCAAGACAACCCTCAACACTTAGAGGTGGTTCACAATCTAAATTCCCGATTGATGTGAATACATCTGAATAACCAAAAATGTCTATTAATGCATATTCTTAGTATCATATTAGCATCATGCATTGTAAATATTGCATAACATGAATCATCATGCATTTAGGTCAAATTATACAAATTATATAGTAATTTCTTCTTTTTGGTGGCCAGGGACAAGGTGACTTTTAATTGAGGCCTCGGACTGAAGATCCAACCGTACAAATCAGATCAGGGCAACGATCAGAGTTCAACGACTCTAAGATCGCCCTGATCAGATTTCCGTAGCATTAGATATAATCCGAGGAAGATCAGAGATCAAGGGCCAAGATGGTGTCAATCTGCACTTCAAATGACAAATCCGTTCACACCGATGGGTTCGGATTGATTATCGCAGCCTAGTGACGTGAAAATTTGTCCAATCCGACATCTGTGGCACCTTCTACAAGTCACAGAAGATGGACAGCCAAGATGGCACCACGTGGCGCCATCTTGGCTGCCCAAAATGGCCCAACTAATACATGAGGACTCACCACACCTTCTCTCTCCTCAACCACTCCACTTCTCAACCGTTGGATCAACATCCAACGGCTATGAGTGATGGAGCTGAAGTCATCTTCTCGACAATCCACCACGATAGCACATTGGTTGCGCACTTGTGGTTGAAGCAGAGGTCGCGGGTTCAAGCCTCGCGCACCGTAAAATCAAGAGCGCAATGCATGTGCGGCGAAATCCATTCGTCGAATGAAGCACGAATGGCCGATCAAAGCACAACGTGGTTGCATGAGATGAGCAAGCGCTGCATACATGATCTCACGCTTGTTGAACGTGCCATCGAACGCACGTTAAGCGCTGTAGCTGAAGAAGAAGAAGCGGTGCTGAGGGCTTTTAAGTCGTCTGATCGCTGGATCGGACGACTGAGAGCTCATTTGCATGGCTTAAGCATTTGAGATGCGAGGAGGCGAAGAGGAAGAGGCATGCGCATACGTAAGGCCACAATTAGGGCTTTAGTGATGCTTTTAACCCATCACTAAAGACCCTGACATTAAATTTTTAAGTGAAATGACCTTTGTACCCCCTCCATTCTTCACCTATAAAAGGCCCTATGACCCCCACACTTTCTTCATCCCTTCCTTCACCTCTCTCCCTCTTCAAAGCTTTAAAGTAGCTTGTCCCAAACCCGGGATGCTCCTCTAGAGTCAAAATCATAGTTTTCTCTCCCCCATTCTGGAAGTGGATCCCATGATGACGACGATGCCCTACCTTACCCTCGGTTCTTTTGCTTCATTCTTCTTCTTCTATCTTCGTCCTCCGTCTTCCAGGCGTCGCCCCGTTCTGCTCGTCCTCCAAGCAGCCGTCAAGGAGGATAACTTCTCTCTACCTTCTTTTTATCTCTTTCTAGAGTAGATTTTCCAGCTTTCTAGCTATAATATTTTCCCGCTTTTTAGCTATAGAATTTCCTGCTTTCTAGTTGTAAAGACATTTTCCAAACTTATTAAAGTAATTGTTCTCTCTCTCTCTTAGTGTTTATATCGAGTTCCATGTAATTATCCTGCTTTCTAAACAAAAACAAATATATATATATAACCGTGGATTTCAAATCGACATAGTCTCCCTGTGTTCGACCTAGAATTCTTTCGGGTTTCGGTAAATTTAACTATTGACGGATTTCTTTGCAAATCATACTACATCGATGAGTTTTCAAAACTCAATCACGTTTGCATACGTTTTCCGCTCCAACACTGATCAAACTCAAAACCACCCTAGACCTTTAAGGTGGAGCAATTACCTGAACCTTCAAACGACCCTTTGCCACCTTCAGTTCATACACCACCCAAACTAGACCTCAAACCTCTGCTCGTCACCCAAAAATATGTCTTTTTGGGACTTGATCAGACCCTCCCAGTGATCATCAGTTCTAAATTGACTACTGAATAAGAGAAGAAATTGATTAAGGTCACAGCAGAAAACAAGCTTGCTATACGGTGGACTATTATTGACTTAAGGGGAATTAGTCCTTCTTATTGTACCCATCACATCTACACCGAAGATGGGGCCACAACCTTCTTGTGAATTACTAATGGTAGCACTATCATGAGTCCTAACTAGCCAAAATTAGTCAGATTCAAATGATAAATGCTCCTAAATGATCGTATGAGGGTCATAATTCCACACTAAATTGTTCTGAGAAGATAGAAAAATGAAACTAATTCTGTTGTTTTACCATTCCATCATTAATGCAAATTAACCAAGGGGTTGATCGATGTGAATTTAAGGTCAAATGAACATAAAAAACTAAAAATTGGGCTCACATTGACTGAATTAGGGTTTTCGAGGATGAAAATAGTATTAAAACCCTAATTATCAACCCCACTTAAATTGAAAGGGTTATGGTCAAGATAAATTCAATCTAAACCTCCTAAAAATCATTGAAAAATATTCTAAGGGGTTTGGTCCCTTCACTTTGACCATCTGAAGCCATTTTAACCAAGAATAGAGATTCAGATGGGAATTTGCCCTAATTTAGGCTCCTATGCAATTTACCCAGTCAAACATGGTCAAAACTCAAATACAAGTTCACCATTAAATTCCTTGGGTCCAAATTAGGTTAACACCAAAATTTGGGCCCAATCAAAGTCCATCTTGACCTAGTTTACATTTTAGCCCCTAAAAACTCTATTTCTCAATCCATACCCTTATGTTTCAAGTTCCATACCAAAAGGGCCCTAACCTCTCATCGTTTTCTCAAAAAGGTCCCTACTGCCATTGCCATATGAACAAGATCTTCAACCCAACTACTTGCCTCTTCAAACTAGGAAATCTCTCACAATTCATTACCAAATCCCTCCAAATTTAGAGGGATTGAACCTCACATCACACTCTATCAAGAGAACCTTATTTCAAGTGCTATGTTCGACCTAATCATGGTTGGCAAACTTGCAAAATCTGTGAGTTTCCCTCTTCATCATCGTGAAGAATTTGTGATGTTTTCAAGCATTTGAGGATCGCAACACCCTCTATAAAAGTTCCCTAATGTCCTACGTCCAAAACTAGCCCAGTTTAGGCCAAGAAAACGTCTTCTCTCTTTCTCCAGTCACCTCCGACCATGGCTCCGATGAGCCTCCTCGATTTCCTCCTTAGGCCGGCCAACCGCCAAATTGGCCGACTCTCTTTCTTCTTCGCCTTCCTTCGCTCCTCATCGGCTACATTAGGAGCCTTTATCCCCTTCTTCCCTGCTGAACCCTCCAACCAAAGAATGTCTCCCTTGCATTAGGCAAGGCATGCCGACATGAGTTTCTTCCCCTTTTGACCAATCGAATAGGCATCCGCCTTCCCCTTATTCTCTAGGTTAGGGATACACCCTTAGTTTCTAGATTTGACCCCTATATCACTCGCTCCCTCTTCATCTTCTTCTCATTCGGTGAAGCTTCGGTGAGCTTCATTCAGTTGCCACACATCATGATACGCTCCACCATCACCACCATTACCTTCACCCTGACCCATTTATCAAAATCTCCAAAGAAATTTAAGGCTTTGATCGTTCCTTCACTCCATCGAAGAACCCACTCCACCACCTCCTTCGTCTCCTTCGCCTAAGCTCCACAGACCATGAAACAACCCACAATCACTACCATTGCACTCCACAACCCATGGCGGTCATCTTGAACCTTTTAATTAGGTTGCAAGGCCGTGTTCATGCATTTTGGGTCTTCGCCGACAAGCTCTCTTCCTCCACCTCCATCCGACGGAAAATGCACGATTTGAAATTAGGGTTTGTATCATTGTAATGCCCACCTTCGATAGCTTTTAAAATTTATAAAATCGAGTACTTGGGAAAGTATTCAAGTCGTCCCAAGGAAGGCAGGAATGCAATTTGGTACTCTCGCTTGATATTAGGAAATCAACTTTCTTTTGTGTTTTTGAATATTAGATTTTTTTGGATTTTGAAATTACGGGCAACAATGAAATAGTAAGCGGGAAAAGACTGTACCTAAATTGCTAAAGCTAACACCTAATTGCACAAGTAACCTCTCTCTAAGCTCACCCTAGGTACGTGGAGACCTAGGGTAATTAGAGAGAGGGAGTGAAAAGTGCTAGAAAAGGCAATTAAATAAGATGCAACAAAATGATGGAATGGCAACTTTTATAAAGGAAGAAAGATGTTTTACATGATTGCTAGTAGAGGAAGGCTTCTACTACTAGAAATAAAAATATAGAAAATGGAAACACAAATCCTCTTGGTGGTGTTGGTGAAGAGAAGGTCCTTTCTTCAAGCTTAGCTGCTCCAGGGCCTAAAAAGGATTTCTCCTAATCCCTTCCTTGCGGTGCTCCTCCAAGCTGTGTCCTCCTTATCAAGCCCTAAATGGGCGTGCCCTTGCTCCTCCAAGGGTGGAAGAATTCCACCCAAAGGACCTCCTCCTAAGGTGGGCATGCACTACCCTAAAGATCTCCTCTTGGACATCCTCCTTGCCTGGCTGGACCTCTAGCTGGTGTGGGCACAAGAGAGAAGGGAAGAGGGAAGGCACCAAGGGGATAGAGTGTCCCCTTAATCTTCTTCTTCTCCTTCTCTTGGCCGTGGGGTATGGTGGATGTAGGTGGTAGTATGTATGGAATATGAAGCCAAAGGTGCTTTTAATGGTGGTAGTTAATGTCTTTTTAAAGAGTGGATAGGACGGGTAGGTAGGCGTGTATAGGTGGATGGTTAGGATGTTGTTATGGGGGTGGTTAGATGATCCTAGGGTTGAGGTGAATTGGTGCCATCTCAAGGGATATGAAGGGGGGTAGTTAAGGTTGGAAGCTATTGAATGGGATCTACTGAGGAGTTTTAAGTCTCGTTGCAATAAAGTATCCTAAATAACTCTCCCAACAAATACATTTTATTACTCGAATATCTAAAAATGAAATCCGAGGTCGAACACAGGAAGTAAGTATTGCATTCACATGCTAATCAAGATGAATATATATATGAGCACAAGGAATAAGCTAAGAATGATATTCAATAACTACTCAAAATTGATATTCAATAAGAACATGATAATTTCAAGAGTTAAATGTGACAAAAAGAGATCTAAGACAAAATAATGGTGATTTAGATCACTAATTATTAGTCTTAATTAAGCACATATCAATTACTCAAATGAATCAAATAAATGAACAGTGGTCAGACGTCTGTCTGGCAAATCAGATGACTTAAATGTCGCCTTCTACAGTGCTTTTCCTCCTCTTCAGTTCTTCTCTTCCTTCTTAGGCACGACTCCTTTCTTCTTTTCTTCTCTTCTCAAAGCCTTTTCTTCTTCTTCTCAGGGTCTTCTCCTTCTCAGTAACTAAGTGTTGCACAAAGCCTACAAGAGCAAAACCCACCCCTCCCCCACTCACTCTCTCTTTCCTTTCCTCTTCTCTCAAACCCGAACTTAATCGGGTATTCAAATTGAACACAGTAATCGGGTCCAGGCTCATTGGGGGTGGTGATGAGTAAGGAGTGTATAGGTGGGTCGGGTCGTGCGCATGGGTGAAGGGACCTCACCCCATGTGTTTGGAGGCGATAAGGCCTATTGAGAAATTCCCTTTATGTGCCTTCGCGATCTCGTTAGTACACGATGTGGGACTATGTCCCAAGGCTTCTTCTTTGTGCACGGCTGCTGTGAAGACGCCTCCAATTGAGGTAGCTACTAGGGTTCGCGCCTTCAATCAATGACTTGGGAAGGTAGTTGGGGCTATTCCACACAACCTGGGAGTATCTTCAATGAAGAACACGGCTTGGTGCAGTTTGTTGTAGCCAGAGAAGATGGTGGTGCTCCGATGTAGAACCTGAGAACATCAAATAAGGCCTTGCGGCCTCATTAGAACAACTCATAAGCTTCGCCTGGTCTTGGTGAAGGTGACTATGGTGTTTACGTGGAAGATGGTGGCTTGTAGAGGGCGGTTAGTGATGGAAATGGTGTGTAGGTGGGTTGGTCGACGAGTGATTTGGGTGGTCGAGAGGCCCAACAAAGTTAGGACTTTTGGTCGTGGGTGCATGGCAGAGGTGTAGGAAGTGGTGGCGAGTTGTTTGGTGGGTTGTGGAGGTGGGGCAGACTCGTCGGAGGTGTGGCCGGAGGTGAGGGAGATGACAGATGGCAGTTAGGTCGAGGGTTGATTTTTGGATTTTAGGGGATAAATAGAACTTAAGGAAGGAAAGGAGTCGAGAGGACCTAAATTAAGGACGAAAAAGGAAGGGAATCGCACCAGTGTGGCTTGCCAGATGCGAGGAAGATGAAGTCTCCTTTGAGGAGGACAGCTACGATGAAAGGGGAAGACAACCCTTGCTTTGATTGACGAGGCGTGGAGGAGTGTGATGAAGAAGGTAGATGGGCCAATTTGGTTGTTGGCCATTCGTAGGAAGATGGGGAAGAAGTCCGCTGGAGCTAGGTCAGAGAGGGGCCAGAGGTAGGGAATTGAAGAGGTTTTTGGCCCCAAAGCTTGCTAAGGAGGTAAAGTTGTGCATGGCGATCGTTTATAGGCCATTGGGCAAGTCTCCAATCTTGGAAACAAGCTTGGAGAGCTCAGATTTTGCGGTATAGGTTTAGGAGTTTTCAAGAGTTTGCATGAGCTTTTGGATGGGTTTGGAAGGTCATGAACAAGCTTAGATGGAAGAGGATCTCGTCGGGAGTCCTTCCATTTTTGGGAGAGATCCTCCACAAATTTAGGGAGAAAACCTTGATGGAAACCTTACATGTATGGACTAAAGGTTCTAATGCCAGTAGGGACCTTTGTGCGAAGAAGATGACAAACCTAGGGGGCCATTTGCAAAGAATTCAAAAGCTAGGAGTATGTATGTGAGAGAAAAAAGTCAAACTGGACCAAAATGCAAACTAGGTCAAGATGACGTTAGATTGGGTCCACCGTTTGGTACAAACCTAATTTAGACCCAAGGAATCTGATGGTGAAGTCGGATTTTGGTTTTGACCAAGTTTAACTGGATAATTTGTGTAGAAACCCAAATTAAGGCAACTATCTATCTGAGAATATTTTAGGTCAAAATGGGTTCCAATGGTCAAAGCAAGCATACAAAACCTTATAGAATATTTTTCTATAATTTTTAAAAGGTTTAGGTGAATCTTATCCTGACCATAGCCTCAATTAATTAAGTAGATCTATTTTTAGGATTTCAAATGCCCAATAATTCTTGAAAAGCATGAAAACCTGTTTCTATCTGCACAGACCCTCCTATTAGACATTTAAGAACATTTGACCTTTAATTAACCCTTGGGAAACCCTGTGATTGTTTTGCAATTAGGATATTCTGTTAAAACTATAGACTTAACCCTAGTTTCATGTTTATCTCTCAGAATAAATTTACGGTGAATTATGGTCTTCTGGCAGTTATGTAGAAGCATTTATCAATTGATTATGACTAAATAAAGGTAGATATGACTGATGATGACGTTATCATCATACCCCCATGCCTAACTTTTGCTAGTCCCTTAGCAAAATCTTATGAAAAGAACTCGAATTCTAGAGCATGCTTTGCAGTTTAGAGTCCTGATTTTTTTCTTTTTAGAAATTAGGCTAGAATGATAATAGTAGGCCTAGCGGTACTCAAGTACCAACCAAGATCCAAACCTGACTAGCTTTAGCCTCAATCTACTGCAAAGGTTTCTAAGGCCCGCAGAAACTATCCTAAGGTTTGTTGAACCCAGCGGTTAAAGCACCCGTGCTTGTAACATGGTTAGTCCAGGTTTAGTTCGTAGTATGTTTTTGTAAAAGAGAGGGATAGAAGAATTTTTTCACTTTTGGAGGGCTTTCTCTCTCTTTTTCTTGATTATTTCTAACTTCAGATTGGCCCAAAAACACGGTCTGTATCGGATTTCTAGTCCCCACCATCAATCCTTGTAGGGTCCCTAGCAATTGATGCTTTGAGATAGCACTGCCCATGGCAACCCCCAGAACCCTGGCTTTTGACACTTTGAGATAGTGCCCCCCATGGCATTCTGTAGCTAAATTCAGGCCTTGGCGATCGACATTTCAGGATAATCTTGCCAATGGCACCTGCATCAGCATAAGGTGCTTACATGCCCCCAGTAGGATATTTAGATATCCTAGGAGACAAGCATCGATGAGACGATATGTTATTATGCATCTTCGAGGGAAATTTCCCTCCTTTCCGCGCCGGGAACTCGTCCAAATCAACTTGTGTCTTGAGCTACTCCTAATCTAGGCAGCCTTTTCAGAATAGAATAAATGTTTTTACGTGATTTTCATTATTAAGCGCACTGAACCAAACTTGTGTGTGGATTAGGGTGCTTAGGTTACCAAGTCCCACAAACTAGAGGTCAGTTAACGAGGTCGAATAATCCCTAAGCCTTAGACCTAATACATAAGCTTCACATTTTCCTCAACCTCTTGAGGACTATTTGGATCTTAATGGATACGTGAATGTTTAAACCCTAAAACAAGCCTAAGAGGCCTAAAATCAACACTCATACTAATCTCCATGTTTCTTTGTTATTTCAGGACTTAACTTTTTTTCTTTTGATTTGGTCTAGAACTTAAGTAGATTCCATAATCAAGTGTTAATGACTATCATTTTTTATTTCAAATTTGTTGCTCCTTTTTGACATCTTTGAATCACCTCCTCTTTTCCTCCTTATAGATGATATGCAGTTAAGCTCACAAAATTTCCTTCCTTTTGTCCACTTTTTTTTATTTTTTTAAAATGTTTTTATTTCTTTGATTTTTTGAATGAGTAATTTTTTGTGAGAACCCTTTAGAAACATGAATTTTTATGTGATTGCACTTTAACACCCCCATGCCTAAGTTTCACAATTCCTCATTATAAATCAGAGGGTATGAAATCAATTGGGTTCAAGGATTAAAACAGGGTCAATGGGTGGGTGAATGGGTCGGGATGACTATTGCGGATGATTTCAAGCTCTGGTACGAGTACCAAAGGTGGAGTCGGATGTTCTAACTCTGAACTCAGAAGTGCAATAGACATGAAGCTCAAAAGATAATTAGATGGGTCTTGAGTTTTTTGAATGACTGGTTGCCTCCCATTAAGTGCTAAATTTAATGCCTTCAGCCGAGCAAAAAGTGGTCAAATTAGAAGAATTTTGTAGAACAAGCACCTTGATCAAAAGCCTAGTGGGTCCAACCATGTGCTTGTTCAGATCGACAGGCTAATGATGCAGTCCAAACCCAATCAATCTGGTGGGTTGATGGTGTGAATCAGTAGATGTGGAGCCCACCCGGTATTCTGTGACTTAGAAGGATGTGGCATGTGAATTATGGGTTTGGCTTATTCCAATCAGCCTAGTCAGAGTAGGAATCCTCAAAAGAGAACTGATATGTGGAGGATGTGAGATCCATACAAAAGTGATCAGAAAAGGATGGGATGTGATTTGCATTCTGATCGATGTTCGAATCCCGATCAAAAGATGGAGAAGAATCATATGTGACTAGATCATCAAGAGGAGAAGTAGAGTAGAAATTGATTCTGATTATTGGTCAAGGTTGGGTTCGGATTCGAGAATGTTCTATATGTGGATTCGAAGAGGTGGCTTCCTTCAAATCATTGACCTTGGCGTCAGAATCAAAGGATGGGTCATGGTCGTTGAGGTCGTAAACTGGTTTTGAGTCATTAGGAAACAACAGTTCTCTGATATGAGATTAAGATTCGAAATCATCAAAGAACTTGCGAAGATCGTGTTCTGAACTTGATTCTAGATCAGAGTTTCCGCCATAGAAATTATCAAGATATTTAGAATCAGCAACTTGACTTGGATCTAACCTACTTTCATATTCTGAACTTAAAAAGGTGTTTCCATTAGTCATAGGCTCAAGTTCTTGGCTCCTAGGGTAGACCCAATCGATTCCCAACTCTTCCAACTCCTTGATTTCTGTATCATAGATCAGCCTGACTTCCGAGAAATCAATGTCTTTGAGGAGGTTGGAGAGGCGTAATCATCAAATACGGGCCTAGAATCATAATTCAAATTAAAAATCTGACTCTCATTATTTTGGGCCTCATGGTTATCCCAATTGGCTCGAATCCAGATTCTAGGTTAAGGGTAAGGATTGGGTTATTAGAATCTAGGTTGGGCTCTATTGGGATATCAGAATCATTCTCAAGAATCACCTTAACAGGATAAGGCTCGGGATTTACAATCTCGAGAAGTTCTATTTTAAGCTCATCATCACTGGTGTCGAGGAAATCTAAGCTCGGTGGACCAGCTTCCTGGTTTTCTAGGGCCGGTTCAAAATCATGAACACCTGCAATCGGATCCTCCCAACCCTCATCAAGATTAGGTATGTCAATTGTTATGAAGTTTGAATCTGAATTCATTTGGGTTGGGGGTCCACAACAACTATGATCATCAAACCCAAGATTTAGGAAATTACGTAGATCACTAGAACTACTCCAAGATGTCTTATTAACTTCTGACGGGTATTTTTTATCAATGGATCTATATAACCTATTCAGCAATTCTCCTTATTTTTCTAAAAAAATCTGGAGTTCTTCCGGAACTGAAGGATTTGACTAATATTGCAAACAATCGTTGTTGTGTAATTTCACCAATTCAATGTGTTCTACTAAGAGATCATCCCGAGTTGAACCGTGGTTTATTCATATCCATATTATCTCTATACGGTTCAAAATGTGGTCCATTGTTTTCTTGTATTTATCTTGAATGCCCTTAGTAAAATATTCCTCGTGGTGTCTATAAACATCCTCAATTATTTTGTCTTTGATAGTCATTTGGGACACAGGTTTATTAATCACTTTTCCTAACATGTCAGGTTGTAGTTTTGAATCAAGTGGTGGAATCAAGATGTAGAATCAAACTCAGGTTAGATTGAAGTTGATCAGATCTGAAAGAGATTCCGAAGATCTAATGGGGCCTCTTAGGTTAGGAACCTAAGGACCTTTCTCTGTGTGTGCTCTAATAGAGAAAAGATGAGAGACTGGATGTTATTTGGACCTAATCAAGGCACCTAAAGATTTCTGGATGACTAAGGCTGTTTTGAGGTGGATGATACCTCCAAATCAAAAATCTACACACCCAAGAAAAACTTGGGTAGCCAGGAAGGGAGAACCACGCAAAGACCCCTACATGGGTAAAGCGTCCCCACGGGTTACAGGGTTTCCCCCACCCAACCTTCCTTGTCGTTGTGGTTCCAAGTAGATTGGAATGTACGAACTTAAAACCTTAACTCTACCAATTTTAACATAATTAGTGTCTTGAATTTCACTTGATTTAGAAATTGATTTAACTTGTGACCTAATTTGAAAGTTGGTTGGCCCACAAAGTAGACCAACTTTACCTGATCTACCCTAAAGATGGAAGAATGAAATCTAGGTCAAGACCTAGAAATCACCCTGAATTGACTCTCAGGTCATTAGGTCCATAATTTTAGGGTTCAAGTGAATCTAAGAGCATGATTTTAGGATTCTTCTTGATTAGGTCATTTCAAATAGGGGCTTGGGTAGCACACAAATGCGGGAGGGTTAATTTCCTTTAATGCAGACAAATGTGAGCTAACTCTTCAAAACCCTAGTGTTGAAACCCTAATTGGCTCTATTCCAAGTCCAATTTGATCTTGAAAATGTTCACCTTGGGCTTCAGGCAAGAAGTGTGTTAGCCCAAAGTGATTTAGAAATTAAGCGTAGTCCCTAATAGGGACAAGCAATCAAGGTAGGGATTTTCTAATCAGAATCACTTCAAGCTTCAATCAAATATGAAAATTTTCGCAAATCAAGAAAACTTGCCTTTTAAATGAAAATTACTATGAAAATAAGGCAAATGAATCCTAATTGGTTTTGTTTCCTTTTCTCTCTTCCAAAGATTAGGAGATTAGGGAAGAAGAGAGGTTCCCTGTCCTGGGAGTGGTTGTTTTGCGTAGAAGATCGCCTCATGATGTACCTCGTAAAATCACAAGAAACAAATATGGCAAGTTAATGCTCAGACATAATCAAATAAAACAAAGACAAGCAGTGAATTGCACGTTGCTACCCGGCAATGGTGTCAAAATGTTGAATGGGATCTATCGAGGAGTTTTAAGTGTCTCATTGCAGTAAAGTCTCCCAAATAGCACTCTCAACAAATACAATTTATTACTCAAATATCTAAAAGTGAAGTCTGAGGTCAAATACAGGGAGCAAGTATTGCATTCACATGCTAATTAGGATGAATATATATATGAGCACAAGAAATAAGCCAAGAATGATATTCAATAACTGCTCAAAATTGATATTCAATAAGAACATGAGTATTTTAAGAGTTAAATGTGACAAAAAGAGATCTAAGACAAAATAATGGTGATTTAGATCACCAATTATTAGTCTTAATTAAGCACATATCAATTACTCAAGTGAATCAAATAAATGAACAGTGATCTGACGTCTGGCAAATCATACTACTTAAATGTCGCCTCCTACAGTGCTTTTCCTCCTCTTCAGTTCTTCTTCTCTTCTTTCTTAGGCATGGCTCCTCTCTTCTTTTCTTCTCTTCTCAAAGCCTTTTCTTCTTCTCAGGGTCTTCTCCTTCACAGCGACTGTCGCACAAAGCCTGCAAGAGAAGAACCCACCCCTCCCCTGCTCACTCTCTCTTTCCTTTCCTCTTCTCTCAAACCTGGACTTAATTAGGTATTTGGGTTGAACACGGTAATCAGGTCCAGGCTCACCAGGGGTGGTGATGAGCGATGAATGTATAGGAGGGTCGGGTCGTGTGCATGGGTGAAGGGACCTCACCCCATGTGTTTGGAGGCGATAAGGCCTATTGAGAAATTCCCTTTATGAGCCTTCACGAGCTCTCCAGTACACAATGTGGGACTATGTCCCAAGGCTTCTCTTTGCACACGGCTGCTGTGAAGATGCCTCCAATTGAGGCAGCTGCTGGGGTTCGCACCTTCAATCGAGGACCTGGGAGGGTACTTGGGGCTATTCCGCACAGCCTGGGAGTATCTACAATGAAGAACATGGCTTGGTATAGTTTGTTGTAGCCAGAGAAGATAGAGGTGACAACGGTGCTTCGACATAGAACCTGAGAACATGAAATAAGTCCTTGTGACAGCATTAGAACATGTTAGAAGCTTTGGTTGGTCTTGGCGAAGGTGACTGTGGTGTTTACATGGAGGATGGTAGTGTGTAGAGGGCGGTCGGTGATGGAAATGAAGGTGTGTAGGTGGGTTGGTCGATGGGTGATTTGGGTGGTCGAGAGGCCTAATAAAGTTAGGGCTTTTGGTTGTGGGCGCACAACGTAGGTGTAGGAAGTGGTGGTGAGTTGTTTAGTGGGTTGTGGATGTGGGGTGGACTAGTCGGAGGTGAGGGAGATGACGGATGGAGGTTAGATTGAGGGTTGATTTTTTGATTTTAGGGGATAAATAGAACCTAAGGAAAGGAGTCAAGAGGACCTAAATTAAGGACAAGAAAGGAAGGGGAAATGACCCGTCACCTTTTGGTAGCTTAAGATGTCTGGAGTGTTCACCAGACGTTTGTCCAGATGTCAGGAGAGAGAGCTAGACATCTGAAAGTACCTTCTTTTCCGCACATACCGTACGTACGCCATGCCTTTCCCCTCACCACCTCTCCCTTCCCTACGACTGCCACTCCGCACCACTACCTCGCCCATGCCCTTCCCCTCACCTCCTCTCTCTTTATAAACCCCCCTCCTCCTCCTCTTCGTCTCACACCATCATAGTTGAGCCAGAGAGGAAGCGAGTGAGCGGAGAGTAGACCGTGGGTCTAAGCGCGAGAGCGGAGGGCGTCGTGCTACTTTGCTGCAACTTCTACGGTGAGGGAAGCCCAGAGTAGTTCTACGGAAGTCATTTTTTTCACGGAATTAGACGTCTGGAGTAACCTCCAGACATCGGGGCGGACGTCCGAAGGTGGGATAAGACGTCTGGTAGAGATTTATTTTTCCTGTAATTTCTCTGCCAAGTCTTGACAATGCACGTGCAGGTGTCAGAGGTTGGGAGGCGCGTCGGCAAGAGGACAAGGTAGTTTCGGACATCCGAGAACATCTCCAGACATCTAAAGGAACCCTCAAGTGTTGGCACTGCGTTCCAGATGTCCGATAGAGGTGCTACAAGAGAGGTATGCTTGCGAGTTAGTTTAAGACGTCTGGGACCTCTTCTAGACATCTGATTTCTATCAGACCTCATGTTTTTAGGCCCATACAAGGTCCAAACGATGTTGGTTTTCCATAAATGAAACATCTTTGTTTCCCATACGTTTTTTTCCATGTAATGGTACCTTGTCTGTATCATTTGGAACCCTTTTGACCTATCAATCCATGTTTTAGGTCTCCAGTCCGTCAAGTGAATAGGACTTGCGGAGATGTTGGGAGCTATTGTACGTGCCCCCATTCCACCCGGTTATCCTAGTAGAGTGGTTTTGTCTGTAAATCTCCAAGTTAATAAAATGCATGAAATTAGTTAAACCTAGGATGTGAGATGAATCCTAGGAAGAAACAAATGTATGCTCTAGAGTACATCTATTTAATTGAACCCTAGGTTGTGACATGAACACTAGGGCTAAAAAAAAAAATGCATGTGAATGATTGAGTAAATCATGAGCTATCTGTATTATCTGGAATGGACCACATTATGAACAAACTTGTACTATGATTGAGTTGCCTATTCTGAATATATCAAACTGGATATAGAGAAATTCATGTACAAACCCTACGGGAATGTAGAATGAGACAAGAATACCGTAGCATGGAGAACCGAATGGTTCTGGAATTGACGCCCATAGGCGGTCGTTAAGGGAAGTGAGCTGACCTTTCTGTACATAGTATCGAAGAGAGAAACTATCCCTTGTAGTGTAGAGGGGAGATTGCTGCCCTCGGGTTGAGACCCGAGGTGAGTTTGGCCACACTATGTCGACTCCTGTTGGCCCTCGCGTACGTGGTATCGAGGTGAGCTACTTAGTGTAGGGGGAGAGCTAGCCACCCCAGGGGGCCCAGGGTTAGGCATGGCCACCCTACACCGACTCTTGTTAGCCCATTGGGCAAACCGAGATAGTCGGATGAGGGTACGTGAACTGTGGAGGGGCGAGACCCTTGTTCTATTCTGAGAGGGCAAGGCCCTGTGCTGTTTTGTACTGTACGTTTAGGTGTACCAGCTAGTGGAAATGGCTGACCGCGTGCCGGTGCAGAGTAGCTATCTGTGCACTTATCACGTGTGCCGTAGTCACCGCTACGTCGCGACCATGACCTTGGGGTGATAGATCGGGTGTAGGACTACCACAGAGGGACTCTCCCGGCCAGGAGAGTGCCACGTGTGCATTCTACATCACGGGAAAACTGCAAGTATGTTTGTTCCTTTAGGGAATAAGAAGATTAAGTAATGTAATGGATCCTGATTAGAGATCTCTACATAGCAAACCGTTATAAGATATTGGGATCGGAAAGTAATATGTTAAGCTACTTGTTAAGTGCATTTTATGTTTTAGCCACCACTCTACTCAGCATTAGTTGACTCCAGATGTATAACCTTATACAGGTCAAGGATTTGAGCAGCCCAAGTCACCGGCTGCTGAGGGCATTGGGCCTAGTTGAGCCTAGTTGTAGTTTTTGCTGTTAGTGAGTTTCTGTAGTTACACTTTTCTGTACTTTTCCACTATATTCTCTATCATCTATGTACTAGTTTTGGTTGTGATGGCTATATCTCTGCTCTTAAAGGTATGTAATATTTTAGTATTAATGTTCTGCTTCTCCTTTTGTTGCCAATTTCTCTCTGCTTAGTTACATTACTTGTGTGGTTGTGGATTGATGCATGTTATTTGGTTATTTCTCATTGGACGACTGGGTCTTGGGATTAGTCAAGGCGAGCCGGTCTCAAGTTCTGTAGGAATTTGGGATTAGGTTGTGATAGAAGGGAATCACGCCGGCATGGCTTGCCACATGCGAGGAAGATGAAGTCTCCTTCAAGGGGGACGATGGCGAGGAAAGGGGAAGACAACCCTCGCTTTGATTGACGAGGCGCGGAGGAATGTGGTGAAGAAGGTGGATGGGCCAATTTAGCCATTGGCCGTCCTTAGGAAAATGGGGAAGAAGTTCGTTGGAGCGAGGTCAGAGAGAAGCCAGAGGTAGGGAACTGAAGAGGTTTTTGACCCCAAACCTTATTAATTAGGTAAGGTTGTGCACGGGGGTCTTTTATAGGCCATTAGGCAAGTCTCCAAGCTTGGAAACAAGATTGGAGAGCTCGGATTTCATAGTATAGGTTTAGGAGTTTTCAAGAGTTTGCATGAGCTTTTGGACGAGTTTGGAAGGTCATGAACAAGCTCAGATGGAAGAGGATCTCGTCAAGAGTCCTTCCATTTTTGGGAGAGACCCACCGAAGATTTAGGGAGAAAACCTTGATGGAAACCTTATATGTAGGGATGGAAGGTTGTAATGGCGGCAGGGACCTTTGTACGAAGAAGATGACAAACTTAGGGGGCCATTTGCAAAGAATTCAAAAGTTAGGGGTATGTGTGTGAGAGAAAAGAGTCAGATTGGATCAAAATGCAAACTAGGTCAAGATGATCTCAAATTGGGTCCAAATTTTGGTACAAACCTAATTTAAACCTAAGAAATATGTTGGTGAAGTTTGATTATGGTTTCGACCTAGTTTAGTTGGGTAATTTGCATAGAAACCTAAATTAGGGCAATTGTCAATCTAAGACTGTATTTTAGGTAAAAATGGATTCTATTGGTCAAAGCAAGCATACAAAACCTTATAGAATATTTTTATATGATTTTTATAAGGTTTAGGTGAATTTTATCCGGACCAAAACCTCAATTAATTAAGTAGGTCTGTTTTTAGGATTTCGGATGTTCAATAATTCTCGAAAAGCGTGAAAACTTATTTTTGTCTGCACTGGCCCTCTTATTAGACATTTAAGAACATTTGACCTTCAATTAACTCCTAGGAAACCCTGCGATTGTTCTACAATTAGGATATTCTATTAAAACTGCAGATTTAACCTTAGTTTTATGTTTATTTCTCGGAGTGGATTTGCAGTGAATTATGATCTTCTGGCGGTTATGTAGGAGCATTTATCAATTAATTTTGACTAAATAAAGCTAGATATGGCTGATGATGATGTTATCATCAAAAGCACCCTTTTGGTGGCCATCCATGGTGGTTAGAGATCATCATGTTGGTGCCAACTTAGGTGCTTCTAGAAGGGGTTAAATGTGGAGGGTTTAGATGGGATTAGTGGTGGTATGGAGGGTTGGGATTAAAGGAGATTTGGCACCAATTGAAGAGGTGTGGAGAGGCTTGGTTAAGTAGGGTTGGCATGGGTTTGTGGTGGAGTAAGAGGTAGGCTTGTTTACGCCAACTATTGGAAGGTGGAGATGGCTTGGATGGTTTTGTGTAGGGTGGATGATGAAGCTACTTTTGGCACCAAGTATGGAAGGGTGTAGGTGTTGGTGTCTCTTGATTTTTGGCGCCAAAAGTAGGTTGGTTAAGGGGTGGTTATTTGGTGAATGGATGGGTTAAGGTTGGCGCCAAGGGTGGTTTCTAGAATAGGGTTAGGTGGATGGTGGTGGGTTTGAAAGGAGATGGATGGTTGTGATGTGAAGGGCTTTTGGAGGGAAAGTTGGCGCCACTTTTGTGGTGGCTGTTGGAGGTGGTGGTGTGAAGGGATGCAAGGATGGTGGCACCAACTATAGGTGGAGGTAGGTGGTTAGTTTAGGTGGTGGACTTGGAGTAGAGTTAGGGTTTAGGTAGGTCATGGACGGAAATGGAGTGGAGAGCTTAGGTGGAGCTAAGCTAAGCTAGCTTAACTAGTAGGGTAGTAGTGGAGGGAGCTAGGGCTTAAGGAAGAGGAGCTGAGGAAGAATTGTCTGGAGCTACACTAGAGCTAGTGGCTGCTGAAGAGAATAGCAAGGAGTTACCTTAGCTGGCTTCTACTCAATTGAGCTGAAGGAAGCTGGGTCTAATCTTGCCGAAGATAACCTAGCTAGCTAGAGTAGCTAGCTTAGGTTAAATAGCTTAGCTCAACTAGGCTGAGCTAAGTGGAGTCTCTAGGAGTTGGACTTGAGATGGCTTGAGCTAGTTGAGGTAATCTTCAGCTAACTTAAGTTGAGTGGAGCTAGAAGTAGCTGGACCTGAGCTGAGGTAGACTCCTATCAACTTAGTTGAGTTAGCTAAAGCTCACAGTGAACTGATTGGAGCTAATAGTAGTTAGACTCAACTAAGTTGAGCTGGATCTGAGCTGACTTGAGCTAGGTTGAGCTAAGTTGAGCTACCCTGAGTTGCCATCCAGCTAAGATGAGCTGAATGGTGCTTAAGAGAGCTAACCCTAACCCAAGTGAGTTGGTATCCAGCTATGGTCAGCTGGATTTAGCTAAGGTTTAGCTAAATTAAGCTTCCTTTTCACTTGTTGCCTTCTTGAATGCTAAGGTTTTAAGGATTTGACTATTTATTCATCCCTAACACTCAAATAAACATGCCAAAAATAACAAAATTATGCAATGCATGCCTAACCTAAGTGATGCCTAAATGCAGGCCAAAAACCCATTTGCGGAGTTAAAATCCTAAGAACTAGGTTTGTTTTAGGGAATAAGAATGATGATAAACAAGCATTTATCGATCATCGCCACCACTACCATCTCCAGCAGATGCAGCTTTACACCACGAAGGCACACATAATGGCAATTGAAGATTAAAGCACCTCAGAAACTCCAATTGGGAACGAGCTCCATCTGCTGCAACCGTGAAGGTAGGGAAGATAAGGCAGTAGGTGATAGTCCCATATTGTGGGAGTCCAATTTTAAAATGAATACAAATTGAATTCCTCTCACTACCTTGTTGCCTCAAGACAAATGGGGTGAGGTCCCTTCACGCGTGCCTCTCACTCCTCGCTTGGTCCCCGATCTAGATCCATTTACCCAATTACCCAATTACCTATGAACCAGATTTGAGGAGAGAGAATGGAGGAATTTCTGAAGAGGGGGGTTTTGCACTATACATCCTTGGGATCCGTGCGTACACTTAGGCAATTTTAGGAGATTGGGGCTTGGACTTTAAGGCGTCTGGGGCTTCTCTCCGACATCTGATCTAGGAAGGAAATTAACTCTGAATTGTGAGAACTTAAGGCTACTGTTCACTGAGATTTGAATTGGAGATTGTGCTAAGTGTTAGTGGGGCTTAATTGGTGGTTTCAACCACCATTGTTTAGGCTTCCCTTTATCTTTTTGTCATTGACTCTTGGGATGCATTTTTTATTCGATTTGAATATATTTTTTAGAGGATTATTCATTGTATATCATTATTGTGAATAAATTATTGTGCTCATTTCTTATCATTTCAATTAGTGGATTGAATTCTATATTTTCTCCCTGCGAACGACCTCAGAACTCACAATTTTTCGAGTACTTATAAATGTTAAATGTCGATTTAATTTTCATCGCTATACTATGATGCGATATTTTTCTAAACTATGACGAATTTCGATCGCAACAATTATAATGAAGACTTAACTTGAATATGCAGGAGGTTTAACTACGGCAGATTCGCATGCGGAAAGGTTCAGAGTTTGGAAAACCCGTTGTTGTAGTTCGATTCGCAAGAAAATCCGTCGATCAAATAAAATTTATAACCGAAACTCAAAAAGTAAGTCCCAGGTTGAACACAAGGAGGCAAACATTTGGTTTAAAAAAATTCGCTTTTCCCTTTTATTTGTTTTTGTCATTTTTGTCTTTTCTAATTTTTTTGGTATTTTTAGCAAGTAAGAGATTAGGTCGATGAATTCTTATCTAACTAATTTACTTGCAAAATATAAGAGAGAGAGAAATAATCACATATATTTCTGAAGCAAATGTTTTCTACAACTAAGAAAGCAGGAAAGATTACACTACAAAAGCAAAAAGAAAGATATAGGTGATAGAATCCCCCTCGATGGTTGCTCGGAGGATGACTCGCTCTGACGTCGCCTAGAGGAAGGTGGTAAGGAGTGGGACAAATGAGGGCAGAGCCAGAGGATTGAGGGCGGGGCAGGATGACGTCACAGCGAGGATCTTCTTCCCAAAGGGAGGTGAGAAGACGGCCACGGGATGCTCCATGAAGGGGGATGAGAGGTGGGAAAAATATTTGATTTCTACTCTAGAGGAGAATCCCGGGCTTGGGACAAGCTATCTATAAAGCCTTGGAGGTGGTGAGAGGAAGAAAGGAAGAGATGAAGAAGATTGAGAGGGGTGGGGGTCCTTTTATAATGGAGGAAAGGATCAATTTATATACAGGACATTTAGTGATGGTCATAAACGTTGCTGAAGATCCGTTGCAACCATCGCTGAAGATCCCATGCTACCGCTGCGCTAACGCCCTCTCCACACACCTCTGTTGTGCGCCTCCGCAGGTGCGCCCATGTGCACTCGCTACGCTGCTGCACATGCATCCCTCCGCACTCCCGCGTTGCTGTGTGCATGTGGTGCCGTGTGTGTGCGCATGGGCGGCCTGGGTTGCGCCACATGGCGTGATCTAGGCCATCCATCTTCTTTTCATTGTAGGGGCTACTACAAAGGTCTGATTGAGTCGATTTTAGCACTGTTAGGCTACGATCATCGACTCGAGTCCATCTGCGTGGTCGGATTTGTCATTTGAAGAACCAAATTATGTCACCTAGTCCTGTGGCCGTTGATCTTCCTCGGACTGCATATGGTGCTACAGGACTCCGATCAAGGCGATTTTAGAGGCGTTGGACTCCAATCGTCATTCTGATCAGATCCGTACGATCGGATCGGCAATCCAAGGCTCCAAAATAAATCTCCTTCTCTCCTGACCACAAAAAGGATTCAATTAACCTAAAATATACACAACTACCCTAAATGCATAATGATGCATGCTATGCAATATTTATAATATGGAACGTAAATCTAAGCCTAGGAACATACATAAATAGGAATTTTAACCTAAATGGATGTGTCTACATCAAGGCTGTTAAGCAGGAAATCATAAAATGGTTGGATGCTGGTATCATCTACCCTATTTCTAACAACCCATGGGTGAGCCCTATCCAAGTGGTACCCAAGAAAGTTAGGTTGATTGTAATTACAAATGCAAAAGGGGAAGACATTACTACTAGGATAGCTTATATACATAGCATGCACACACGCACATGCCTGTAATGCATAGTGATTGATACTATATTAGTTAGAATCTATACTAACATATAACACTATCTATAGTGATGGATATAAGTGTTACTAAAATCCTTACAAAATTCTATATACAAAACAAGGCAAAACTATGTATATATATTTTAACTATATGTGTACTATATATATACCTATATACATATTTACTACTACTTATATTACATACATTCACACTCTTAGCACTCAACACATATACACACACTTATGCACTTAAGTTAACACACATACTCACACCTAACACTTAAACATATATACAACACACGTGCATGTACAACACTTAGAGCAAAATGATTGGTTTGCAAACTCTATTTTTAGTAGGATCGACAACCCTCTCGAGTCAAATCAGACCACTACAAGATCAGGCCCTAATTTATTAGTTAGGGTATAGTTTTGTCCAATTTCAGGCCTAATAGGCCCACACCCACATGTTCATGCGCCCACACGTGCGCTCGCATGCACACACGCACATGCCTGCAAGTGCACACACACATGCACAAGAGTACCTGTATGCACATTCATGTGGACCCAACGCACATCAACCGATGGGATTAGAAGCACTGCGCAATTTATAGCACAACTCAGATTTAATGCCAATGATGTGGGACTATCTGAGGCTGAGATCAAGCGTGGAAATCACATCCAAAATCATTCAGTTGAGGCCAATTCTGACCTTGAATTTTGTGTCCAAATAATGTTCATTTAGAAAATAAATTATATGGTTATGAAGCCTATACCTAGGGCTTCTTATTGGAACCTTTAATTTACAATAATTAATTATTTAATTATATTTAAAAATTAGTGAAAGTTACTGAAAATTAGTGAAAGTTAGTACATAATTTACTGATTAATATACAAATTGACACTTTAATTACTCAATTGACTTATAATTTAGTTAGTATACATTATTAACTATTTATTATGCATTTTTAATTTATTTTTGGTCATGTATTTTAATTTATATACGTTTACATACATGATTTTAATAGATAAATACATGATTATATTATAAATACTATTATAGAGTATAAATATATTATAAATAGTTTTAAAATAATTAAAATTATTATATACAAGTGTATAAGATAATTTACTTCAGTAATAGAGTAATTTACTAATTTAAATTATTTTAGCTTAATAACTTAGCTAATTAGCTTATTAACTTAATTATATACAATAAATACTTAATTAAATAAGTATACAGATATATTTCATTATATAATGATTAATTTAATAAGTATATACAGTTATAAATATGACTATACATATATACATATTTATCTATAATTACCTAAGTATATGTTCATATAATTTACTATAAATAAATATATAATTATATAATTAAGATATATACATTATAACTCAACATAAATATTTAATATAATAAATATAATAAATATATATGTTATTTATGTACATTATAGGTGTATAAGTTGTTATTTACATTTAACTTAGTTTTTTAAAAATTATATTTACAAGTGTAAATACTATATACAAGGTATTTTTGTGTATTTTTGGATTTTTTTGAGTTTTTATGGCGCTTTTGTGATTTATAGGAATACGGGAAGAGAGAGAGAAGATGAGAAGAGAAAAGAAAGGATTCCTTTTGTATTTTTAATATTGAATTCCTTTATTCAGTATTAGAGTAGACTAAACCCTCTACTGATATGTTCTACTAGCTAGAGGGTTCAGAATACTCTCATACTTTGCATGCACTTAGAGAAATACCTAATCCTACACAAGACATCTTTATTTAATTTATTTAAACTTTTTTTTTATTTTTTATGCTTTTACAATCTCTTACAAATAAGGCTAAAATGAATGTTGAGAGTGGAACCTAAGGTCATGAAATTCATTTCTAACGAATGGAACAATAGTCTAAGCATTCAAACACACTCAACACATCACATGAAAGATGGTTGAACATTCAAATATCATTTTCAACTTCAATTTGATTAAAAATCAATTTTGAACAGTCATATTACACACCATGATGCTGATAGTGATTTTAAACATCATACACATGCTAACAAAATTAGATTTGAATCAAAATTATACATGAAAGCTTGTACATGATGTTATAATAGTATACAACAATGTCAGCTCATTCAACTCTCAAAGCTAGCTCAAATCCTTTTCAAATCAGCCAAGATAGTGGTTGCTACTGTGTATACAGTTCAGTTGCTACTGTAACTGAAAAATTCAGACCTACTAGGTCTAATTTAGTGCTCCAAAATTCAGTCTCAGATCTGGAAAACCAAATCTAAGTTTGATAAAATCTATCAAAACCTTTCATCCTTAATTCAATGCTTTAAATCAGAGAACAGAGCACCTACTGCTATTGCTACTTAGATATGAAACACAACACTGGAAATCCACTTGAAATCAGTTGCAAATCTTCCAAAGAAGTTCTGAAATCCATTAAAAACCCCATTGCACAGTGAAATTAGTCCTCTTTGTCATAGACGACATAAGAGGAATGAATCAAACTAGACTTTAATTTCACTTATAAAACAACTCAAAATCTTCACCTAAACATTCCAAACATCATTTAAACCTTGAAGATCAGAGTGAAAGTCCATTGAATTAGAAATCATGTCACCCCTGATTGGGCTTTTATTTGGGTTCACCGAGGTGATCTGATCACCTAAAGCTCCTAAACACTAGCAATCAGTGATTAAGACCTCAAGGCGAATCTCTAGAAACCTTTGGGTCATTGTTTAAGGCGTCATCTTAGTGAATCTGAGATTCCTAGGCCTAAACTACCCAAAACAGAGCTTAAATTGAGCTTATGCTCATCTGAATATAAAAAATCCAATCAAACCACATCAGATTCTTCACATTGTACCCATTTAAGCAAGTACAAACTCAGTTCGCTCGATTAAATCTGTTTTAAACCAAATTGACTCCAAATCTTGTGATTAGACATAAAATCCAAATCCAAATGAATCGAGAAAATGGATGCAATTAAATCCAAATAGGGGGTCTTTGTGAATAGGTGAAGTGAATGGAGAGACTCCCAGGTGGATTTGATCGCTATTTAGATCTATAAGTTGGAAAACTTTGGATCTAGATATACTCGGGTGGAGGGAGTGAAGTACAGACTAAAACAACCACGGAAGAAGATGAAAATGATCATGAGGTGTAGGGGAAGCTGTATGAACTCATGATTGAAAGCGAATTTGCCTTTCTGATTTGAATTGATCAGAGATGTGTGAATTAGGCTACTCTAAATCTACTTTAATCTAGCTCTAATCTAAACAATTCAACCAGCAAACTACGATATACACTATCTAATTTAAGCTAATAAAGTACTAAATCTAATCTAGGAAAGCAACTAAACCCTAGACTAAGTGGAAGAAGGGGACCTATGGGTCTCCACCTGGCGAATGGAGAAGAAGAGGGGGGGAAGGGGTCTTTGACAGATTGAAAGCCCACTAAAGGAGCTCAGGGACGACCTCATGCATACGTCATCCCTTGTGACATGGACGATTCAAGGAAGAACAAGCTCCACTGCTGTCATCGACTTAGCCAAGTGAATTTGGGAAGAAGAGAACCGATGAGGATGAATGACCAGCTCAAGAAGGTAGAGAGGAGCTGATTAGCGAGTGAAGGTCACAGGGGAACTCTTTAAATAGGCAAAGGAGTGATCTAGGAAGCACATTAGTTGGCTTAGCCATAGGGCAAGGAAGGACTTAGATGGTTTTTAAGGTACGCGGGGAAGGTCTAGAGCAAAAGAAAGCCCTTGGATATGATTTAGTGGAAGTTGAGAAGTTCTGTGCATCGATGCTGAGGCAATGGTGGAAGATCCACCGTTGATCTTGTGGAACAAAGGATGGATGGCCTTGGTGCCTTGAGTTCATCAGTGTGAATAGTAGAAGAGGCTTGTAGGTGTAGGTCTTTTGGGTAAATTGCAAGACAGGCCCCTATGTTAAGGGGTACGGATTTTGCAAGAGGAACTCATAAGTGAGGAAAATAGTAACCAAAAGGTCCTTGGCTTGATGCAAATAGGTCCCTAACGAGTTTAATATGTAAAGAAATGTAATGAAATGAGGTCCTAAATGTAAAACTCTAAATGCGAGGTCCTAATGTAAAACTCTAAATGCAATGAGATTTTAATGGAAGCTTAATTGAACATGTTAGAACATAATTCAACCCTTAATTTGTACTTTGAAACTCAAATAGGTGTTCAATTGACATTTGGATCATCCAATTGTATTTTATGTATAGAACATCTCAAAATTGACCTAATTATGCATTTTTAACACAAATTTGATGTTTTAGATCATTTTCATTAATTCTCACACTTAACCCATTTATTATGTTAATTATATGGTTGATGAGAGACTTCTCATAGCTCTTAAATACCCCTAATTAACTAGAATCCCTAGTTAATTAGCTAAAAATATGCCTAAATAGGGTATAATTATAATATAAGGGACAAACTATTAAGGACCACAAAAATAAGTTAAAAATATCAAATTAAATGTCAAATAATATTATTAATAATTTAAATAATAATTTTGGACTCAAATTATATACATTTAGTTACCTATTTAATATTTAATTTAACATTATTAATATTTATACCTATGTATGTAATTAACTTAAGTAATTTAATTAATTAAATAAATAAAGCTAAAAAGGTCAAAAACATAAATTCAAGGCATAAATATAATATTTATCTAATTTATAATCATATATAAAATGTTGAAAAAGAATTAAATTAAAATAAGCCTTGAAAACCTCAATTTATGTTTTAGTTCTTAGGATTTCATTCAATTAAGACCTTTTCTTATATTAAGGCCCTTAACTTTCATTACAAAAATGTCCTTGTGAACATTGTTTTCTTCCTCTTCTTCTTCTTCGTCAACTTCTGGACGACTCTCGTAAGTCGGTCACCGCACCTAATCATCGCCCATCCCTCGTCAGAACACCTCCGCCCAAGCTGCTGAGCTTCGGCTCACTCTCCCCTTTCCATCCAATGGTGTAGATGGCTCACTAATCCTATTTTGGGTTAGAGCTTAAGCTCATCGGTGTCATCCTTGACCCTATTTTATCCAGATCATCCCTCTTTATCATCACCGCAACCTATAAAAGGCCATCTAGGTCCCTGATCTTTGGGTCAACTCCCTTCTCTCTTCCTCCACTGTAGTCAATGATAGGCTATTCCTCCTTAACCTCCGGTGACCTCTGACCTATCCTTCGAAGCATCTCCGCCAGAGGCATTCGCCTCCCTCACCTCCTCTTCCTCTCCCGCGGCTGTGAAAGGGCATGGGAGCACGTCGCCCCTCCTTCCTCTCTGTTTCCTTTCTAGTCAGAGCTCTATCCCCAATCCTCTGATTTCCTCCTCCGTCATGTGCCTTTCGATGGAGACTTCTCCCTCCTACTTCTTCCAGGTAACCGTAGACTAGCTAGGCTTAGTGTAGGATAGGTTAGGTAGCTAGATTAGTTTAGTTTAGCTCAATTGCAATATTCCTTCTCCGACTCCGACAAGGCCAAGTTTGGCCTCATTGTACTTCAATTCAACTTTTCATGCACTTGGTTACCTTCCTCTTCCCCTCATGATCCTCCTATGCTTCTTTCCCTTCCTTTTTAGCAGTTGACATGCTTAGTTCATCTTCACATTCACCGATGACCTCCGCTATCTACAGCGAAGGTCTTTTAGCTAGAGCACACTCACCTGGGACCCTCCACTGCCTCTGCATCACACAAGGACCCTATTCTACCTCTTAATTTAGCTTATTAATCATCTAAACAAGAAACACCCAATTCATCTCATCCTTCTGAGCTTGCTATCAATGGCGGCTCAGGAGGAGTTAAAGCACCTAATTATTCACTTCCAGAGCTTCTCTAGGCTCTCTTGAGTCTTATCCCTCACTCAATTGAGTGAGAGATCGGTCTTTGAGTTCATACGAACTTAGAATTCAATCTTCTTGAATTCACTGATCAATCTTTAAATTAGGCTTTGAATTAAGCAATAGAAGTGATTTTGAGGTTCCTTGCGACCACAGGAATCTTTTAGAACCAAGTTCAACCAATTTCATGGAGTTTTGAACTCCAGAACCTTATTTCTAGACTAACCTGAGCTTCGGTGAGTCAATTTTGAGCTTCGACTTTTGGAAATTTCTCAAAAGCTCCATAATGATCCTACAATGTCCTAGAATAAAAAATTAGTGATTTAATCTGTGTTTGGATGATTAGAAACCTTCCCTGATCGTCATCTTCTCCAACTCTGACGGAGTTGGAAAGACTGATTCCATTAGGTTTCTAACAAGTCAATGCGTTAGTAAGCATCAGTAGATCCTTAGAAGTCTATTACAGGTCATGATTAGGACTAAAATCCTCCAGATTAATCCATCGAACACATGCGCTTTTCACCTCAGGCAACACTGCTTGAGAACACCTCCAAACTTTACAAAACTTCATTTTGAGGTGTTGAATGAACTCCTAAGGATGAATTACGTGTATTTAGGCTTTTAATTTGGTCTAAGAAGCTAAAAATCTGAAAGTCAACTTTGAAGGTTTCTAGGTCAAACTTGAGCCACTATCGAGGATTAAATGGTCGAAACTCTGAATTAATGGGTTGATTAGGTTTCTGGAGCAAATTAGAGTTCACTTAAAGTGATTTCATTGTGTTTAGATGTGCATACATCTGATTAACCTAAAATGTCTATTAATGCATGTTCTTAGTGTCACATTAGCATTACACATTGTAAATAGTGCATAACATGCATAATCATGCATTTAGATCAAGTTGTATAAATTGTATAGTAATTGTCTCCTTTTTATGGTCAGGGACAGGGAAACTTTTTAATCGGGGACTCGGATCGAAGATCCAACCATAAGGATCTGATCAGGGCGATGATTGGAGTTCAACGACTCCAAGATCGCCCTGATCGGACATCCGTAGCACTAGATAGAGATCGAGGAACCCTAAAGAGCAAGGGCCAAGATGGTGTTAATCCACACCTCAGATGACAAATCTGACCACATGAATGGGTTCCTATCGTCGATCACAGCCTGACGGCGTGAAAATTGGTCCAATCCGACACCTGTGGCACCATCTACAACATTCAGAAGATGGACGGCCAAGATGACGCCACGTGGTGCCATCCCAGCCACCTAACCGACCCCAAGGACCCGCCTCCACTTCTCTTCTTCACCCGCTCGATGAATTACCACAGTTAGATGCTCATCCAACGGTCAACCGCACGCACGCACAAAACTCTCTGCGCGACACAAGCTCACGCTCAACACAGCGGTCGAGCTCACTATGCAAGCACGCGACGCTCGTTCGACCCTACATCTACTGTGAGTGGGAGTGCGATTGGAGCCACGCGATGCGCATCCAGCGGCGCATATTGACCGATAGCGCCCACGTGCGATTAGACGCGCGGCGCAAATGCCCAATTGCATGCGAGCGCGCGACTCGGACGAAGGTGGTTTAAGCTGTTTGATCTCTTGATCGGACGGCTGACCACGTGAGAACGTACGCGGGCGTTGAAGGGCGCTGAAGGTGAGCGAGCGCGTGTGGTGCACGTTTGTCAGCCATGTTTAAGCCTTTAGTGATGGATTTATCCGTCACTAAAGGTCCTAAATTAATGTTTTTCATGTTGTAATGTCCAAAATGCCCCCACTCCTTGCAACTATAAAAGGAGACCCCTACCATACGGATTTCTCATCCCTTCTCTTCTCTTCCTCTCCAAAGCTCAAGAGAAGCTTGTCCCACACCCGGGATGCTCCTTAAGAGCTAAAACCAAGCTTTCGCCCTCGTTCCGGAAGTGGATCCCGTGACGATGACAACGTGCTGCCTTGTTTCCGTTCCTCCTACTTTGTCCTCCTTCCAGCTCCGTTCCTCATCTTCCAGGTGTTGTCCCATCTGGCTCATCCTCCAAGAGATCGTCGAGGAGGATAACTTCTCTCTCCCATTCTTTTTACTGCTTTCTAGAGTAGAATTTTCCTACTTTCTAGTCGTAATAATTTCTCACTTTCTAGTGTAATCATTTCTTGTTTTCTTAGTTGTAAAAATATTTTGCAATATTAAGTGAATGTTCTCTCTCTCTCTATCTATATTGATTCCATTCCATTGTGATTATTCCACCCTTTAAACAAAAACACAAAAATATAATTACGAATTTTGATCGACCCGAAATTTCTTTACAGATTTTTAGGTATAAATTTTATTTGTTGAACGGATTTCTTTGCTACTCGAACTACAATGTCAGGTTTTCAAAACCAACTTCGATAGTGTAGTCATCCGCCATTCAACATTTTGACACTGTTGCTGAGGATGCAATGATTTTCCGATCTTCTTTTCGCATTTCACGCACTTTACTATCTTCTAACTTGCTTTATCTTGTGTTTATTGTTTTGCAGATACCTCTATCAGGGAATCGTCAAGTGGTTGATTGGAGTAAAGTGAAGTTGAAGACGACTGTAAATGCTCCCCATTCTTCCCCCTCCATAAATTTTATTTCATCACATTAAATTCAAATTCCAATTAACCTAGGTGTTTGCATAAATCCTAGGATTAGTTTGGTTGTTTGGATTTCCACTCACATTCATTTCATCCTCACATATAAAAAAAATAAAAAAATATTTTTGTGGGGTAATTCAACATACACACAACATACACCCACATTCAAGGCACTTAACCTAATTGATTTTCTTCTAATCAACCAGATTTTGATATGTGGAATTGGTACACACAAATCAACACATAAAAGAGTAAAAATCATTCTAGGTTAATCATTTTTATGTGCCTAACTCAGTGATGCAATTTTGGCCAACTGTTTGAATTATTTGGGTTGCACCACTCAACATAAAATCAACTCACCAAGTAGTTTCCTCTTAGGGCTTTCGATCTAGGTTCATACCAGGAACTCCACTTTATTTCTGATTTTAAAAAGGAAAGCAATCTTTACCCGTGCTTGAAAACCTGGTTTGCCTCAAACTTGATTGAATTCAACCTAAATCTAAACACTAAAAGCTACTTAAGTAAGATTTGAACATTAAAATCTACTCATAACAAATAATCTTGCTTGAAAACTCTGGTTGTGCATGCACTTACACATAGTCAATTGATTATTAAGGGCACAACCCATTTTAAGGGCTCACCACATGCCATAAGCACTACAATCCTAGGCCTCAATAAAATCGAGTAGATGTTGGCCTTAAGGACTGATTCGCTCTTTGGGGCCTAGTTTAAGATTGTTTATGATTAACCTGCTTGTATTGATCAATCTGATGTCTAGCTAGGGGAGTAGCATCAAACGACCGTGGCTAGGGGGTACACTAGGAACCGGAGGCGCAAGTCGAAGGAAGAACCTTCTCCCCAGTCCCTCCTTCTAACTGGATGGATTGAGCAGACACAAGTAGAGTAAATCGTTTATAATCTTAAGGCAGGTTCTAAGAGTCTGTAGATCCTTAGGCTACCCCACTTAAGGATAGGCTTGTTTTGTTGTGCTATAGGGTTCTTATCCCTAGTCCTTCCGACCTTTTCCTAGTTATGCTGGGAAGGTCATTGAATCCCCGATTGGAAGGACCACAAGAGTATTCTAGGAGGCATAGATTGGATTTTGGTCAAATTGATCCCAAGGCCGATCAATAGCCTCCTCTACCGTAGGATCCACAGGAGGTATTTCGAAGGCAGCTGGAACAAATGCAGAGAATGCAAGAATGGTTCTAGAGAATGCAAGGTGCCTTCAAATTACGGGGAACGTCCTGGTGTCTAGATTTCTACAGAGATGTGGAAATCAAGCCCCAGTTATTAAGCCTGATCAAACATTTCCACGGGCTTGGCTCTGAAGATCTATTTCAGCACTTAGAGGACTTGACCACTTTGGTCCAGAACACCAAGGCGCGAAACGTGAATGAGGAGCAAATGATCATGAGGCTCTTTCCCCACTCTCTTAGGGATAAAATCGCTCATTGGTACAGGATGATAAGAAGACCAATTACAACTTGGAATGAGTTGAAATCAGCTTTTCTGAAGAAATTCTTCCCTGTCAGATGTACCAATGCTTTGAGACGGGCAATTACTACCTTTACCCAGCGGCCAGGGGAGCAGTTTCATGTTGCCTGGGAGCGATTCTAGGGCCTATTGCGGAGGTGTCCACACCGCGAGGTGCCGAAATGGCAACTCATGCAGATTTTCTACCATGGGTTGACTAAGCAACTCAGAAATCACATGGACACTTCTTGCAGTGGCAATTTCCTCAACGAAGATGCAGATAGAGCACACGATTTGTTTGAGGAGATGAGTAAGAATTTGATCAATCATGCCTCCATGGATACTTTTAACCGGTCCTAGTAGCCCAGATCGAATGTTAATGAAGTCCACGACTCTCATTTATTCGATATGGAATTGATTTGTAGTAAACTTGATAAGGTGGACTTGGTTGCTAACAGAATGGAGGAGTGGATGGCGGGAAACTCAATGAACAACTCTCGATCCACTCAATCCCAGAATTCAGGATTCCATTCATCGCAAGCTCTTTCTGGATAGGAGTTCGTGAATCAACTTGATGCAGCTCAACCGGGGAGCCAACATTATTCGGAAGCCCACGGGTTCCAAACTGGGGCCTTTGATCCCAGTTTCTCTGATCCTTCCCTTTCTTTCTCTCCATCCTCACCCTATAAGGATGTTTGTGCCATACAGGAGAATGTTAGATCCAATCCCTACTCTAATGCTTATAATCCGGGTTTTAGAAACCACCTTTACTTCTCCTGGAAAAACCCAGGGCAGCAGACCCAATTCCAACCCAGCAACTATGCTCCACAACGACCAATGGTTCAGGGTCATGTTTTTGCCCCCGAATCAGGTCAATCAGTTAGCTTGGAATGCCCGTCAACCAGTAGGGCAGGCTGATTTGAACCGACGAATGGTAGAGTTGCAAGGATCTATGCTCTAGCTCATGCAGCAAATGAAAACCTTGCTAGACAACCTGCAAACCGAGCTCATAGCTAATTCTCGTCAACTCGGATCCCTACCACCTCAACCCGTACCCAACCCACAAAATATCCTGAATCCGGGTAATCAAGCCCATGGGTACGGGAATCAGAGGGATCCACACGCACATGCTCAGGTGGTTTAGTAGGGTCCTTCCTCTTCTTTGTCTTCCGCAAATCAGCGGTTCTTGTCTAATGAATCCCCTCCAATCTTTCCTAACCCTCCCCAAAACCCAAACTCATATGCATCCACAAATTCTATTACCTTGAGGAGTGGTAATTAAACTCAGGATCCACAACCACACTGTTCTGATTTACCAAATCTTGAAGAACCTGAGGAGAGAAAGGAGAACTCTGGAGAAGAAATCAAGGCTCAGAAACCTAATTCTGAAGATCCGACTCATGTTCCTTTTCTTGAGGCCTTGATTAGATCAAGGAAGAAGAAGTCTGTTGATAGTAATGAGGAGCTTCTGAATATTTTCAAGAATGTCGAGATCAACATCCCCTCCTTGACGCTATCAAACATATATCGGCTTACGCAAAATTTTTAAAGGATTTATGTACACAGAAGCGTAAGTCGAGAGAATCTATTCCGAGGAAGGTGGTACTCTCCGAGCAGGCTAGTTTTGTTATCCTGCACCACCTCCCTCAAAAAAGGAGACTTCCAGGTGCTCCTTTGATTTCTTGTGTCATCGGAGATTATAATTTTGATAGAGCATTGCTAGATCTGGGTGCATCCATCAACCTAATTCCGACTTCTCTTTACGAGAAGTTCGGATTATGTGAACTTCGGCCGACTTCAGTAACGCTGTAGTTGGTAGACCGTTCGGTCATAAATCCGTGAGGTGTTATTGAAGATGTTATTGTTAGGGTTAAGGATTTCTATTTTCTTATAGATTTCCTTGTCCTTAACATTGATGTACTTGAAAATCTGAGGAACACACCCATCATTCTAGGGCGTCCGTTCCTGGATACCACCAAGGCCAACATTAACTGTGAAAGCGGTAGCATGGAAATCGCCTTTGGAGATCAAAGAATGAAATTGGATATTTTTAAGGTGATTAATAAATTCGAGGATTGTGGATTTATTGAGGAACTTGAGGATGATAATATGAAGATTGAGACTTGTATGATGGTTTCTGCATTTGAAAGTTCCTCCTCTAATGATGAATTGGACCCACAATCCTCTTTGGCAGACCTGCCATCTTTTGAAGAGGTTACTGATTTTGTTCACTCTCAACCTCTTCCTCTTGATGAGTCTTCATCAGCATCTTCCTTACCTTCAATCATCAACCCGCCCCAGCTTGAACTGAAACCATTGCCTGAGAATCTGAAATATCAATTTTTAGGACCACATATGACACACCCTGTGATTATCAGTGCTAAATTAACAAAGGAGCAGGAGATTAAACTGATTAAGGTCCTGAAAGAACACAAGGAGGCAATTGGTTGGACCATTCATGACCTTAGGGGGATCGAGCCATCTTATTGCAATCACAGAATATTTTTGGAAGATGGATCCCACCCTTCTCGCTAGATACAGAGGAGATTAAATCCAAATATGCGAGAAGTGGTCAAGAAGGAGATTATTAAGTGGCTCGATGCAGGAATCATTTATCCAATCTCTGATAGTCCTTGGGTAAGTCCCGTGTAGATGTTCCTAAGAAAGCTGGGATTACTATTGTGACTAATGAGAAAGGAGAAGCTGTCACAACTCGTTCAGCTTCCTCTTGGAGGGTTTGTATCGATTACAGGATGCTGAACACAGCCACAAAAAAGGATCATTTCCCTCTGCCTTTCATTGATCAAATCTTGGAAAGATTAGCCAGGTAGAAGTACTTGTGTTTCCTTGATGGTTACTCAGGATACAATCAAGTTCCTATCCATCTCGAGGATCAGGAAAAAGCAACTTTCACCTGTCCCTACAGAACCTTTGCTTTCCGTAGGATGCCATTCGGCTTATGCAATGCACCCTCAACTTTTCAAAGGTGTATGCTTGCCATATTCTCTGACATGGTGGGAGAGTTTATGAAAGTCTTCATGGGCGATTTCTCTATTTTTGGAGAATCATTTGACTCTTGTCTAGCTAATCTTGAAATGATTCTTAAACGATGTATCAAAACAAGACTGGTCCTTAGATGGGAAGAGAGTCATTTCATGACACAAGAAGGCATTGTCTTGGGTCATGTAATCTCTGAACGGGGAATCTAAGAATGGGGATTCTTAAACCGAGGAAGTCTATCGCTAAACTTCCTCCTCCCACATCTGTTAAACAAATTCGATCATTTCTTAGTCATGTAGGATTCTACAAGAGATTCATCAAGGACTTTTCAAAGGTTGCTCGTCCTCTGAGCAATCTTCTCGCCAAAGAAACGCTGTTTGATTTCAACAAATCATGCCGTAAGGCATTTGATTTTCTTAAAATAGCAGTCACTTATGCTCCAGTGTTGCAACACCGGTTTGGACAGCCACTTTTGAGATCATGATTGATGCTTATGATTACACAATCGGGGCTATTTTGGGTCAGAAAGTTGATAGGAAGCCCTCTGTTATCTACTATGCTAGTAAAACTCTGGACGAGGCCCAGAGGAATTACACTGTTACTGAGAAGGAATTATTAGCCATAGTATTCTCTTTAGAGAAATTCAGGGCTTATCTCTTAGGGTCTAATGTCATCATATATATCGACCACTCGGCCTTGAGACATCTCTTGGCCAAAAAGGATGCCAAACCTTGGCTTATTCGTTGGATTCTTCTACTTCAAGAATTTAATCTTGAAATCAAGGATAAATTCGAGGCATAGAATGTGGTGGTGGATCATCTGTCGAGACTTCTGAGTGATTCTTCTCGTTCGGACATTCCGATTGCTGATACTTGTCCGGACGAAACCATCCTTACAGTTTCAAGTGTCCAAACCCCGTGGTTTGCCGATATCGTTAATTATTTGGCCATTGGTTAAATCCCCCAGGATTGGACCAAGTAACAACAGGATAGACTCAAATCTTAGGCCAAATATTACTTCTAGGAGGATCCTGAATTGTACCGCATTGGCTCTGATCAAATTATTCGCCGATGTGTTCTGGAGAACAAATTCAATAGTATACTTGAGTTCTGCCATGCATCTGCATGTGGTGGACACTTCTCCAGGAAAAAGATGGCTGCAAAAGTTTTGCAATCTGGATTCTATTGGCCGTCTTTATTTAAGGATGCTAAGGAATTCTTGAGGTCGTGTTCCTGATGCCAGGCACTTGGGAGCATTACTAAGAGAGATATGATGCCCCTAAACCCGATTCTTCCTGTCGAAATCTTCGACGTTTGGGGCATCATTTTCATGGGCCCCTTCCTCCATTTGGACATCAGTACATTCTCGTCACTGTTGATTAGGTGTCCAAATGGATCGAGGCGATTCCCACTCGAACCAATGACCACAAGGTGGTCATCGATTTTGTCAAGAAGAACATCTTCAGCAGGTTTGGGATTTCGAGGGCCATCATCAGCGATGGTCGCACTCATTTCACTAATGCCCAGTTCCATAATTTACTGGAAAAATATGGGGTTAATCACCGAATCTCCACACCTTACCATCCCCAGACGAATGGACAGGCCAAGATCTCCAATCGAGAGATTAACAATATTCTGTAGAAAATGGTTAGGCCTGATCGCAAAGATTGGACTCAAGATTGAGGATGCTTTTTGGGCCTACCGTACGGCATATAAAATGCCCATCGGCATGTCTCCATTTCGGCTGGTGTATGGAAAGGGGTGCCATTTACCCGTAAAAATTGAACATAGGGCATTCTGGGTAATCAAGTAGTGTAATCTAGATCTGAGTTTAGCCGGGAAGACCAGGAAACTCCAACTATTTGAGTTGGAGGAGCTTAGAAATGATGTATATGAGAATGCCAAGATCTACAAGGCTCGAACCAAAGCTCTACATGACCAATTGATTTCCCACAAGAGCTTTGAGCCGAACCAAAAGGTCTGGCTATTTGATTCTCGACTTAAGCTCTTTCCTGGCAAACTTAGGTCAAAATGGAATGGCCTGTTCATTATCGACCAGATATTTCCAAACGGAGTTGTTCAGATCTCTGACCTGAAGATAGGTAATTCATTCAAAGTCAACGGTCAACATCTGAAACTTGTTATTGATCGTACTATTCCAGAACCCATCTCAGACACGGTTGCTCTAGCTATGTTATGACTTCTTTGGCTGGACTTCGCCTAGCTGACAACATTAAACTCTGCAGTTGTATAGTCTAACTTAGAGCTGACCCAAGCTTCATATCCAGGTGATATCTTCTGCACTCTACCCTTCCTTTCATTCTTTTATTCTCAATGCGGACATTGCATTAGCTAGGCATGGGTGGGTGGATCCATTTCTGAATCATTTTGTTAGCTCTGTGGAATTTTTGTAAATTCTACCTATTATATATATATATATAATTGAATTAAGAAGGAATACTTGGACATTAGGACCTTTCAATCTTAGGAAATATTACAGTAGGATCTGAACACTAGGACCCTTCAGGTCTTTGGGCTTAATCAGCCTGGATATCCACTAAAATGTGGATTTGTTATCGAGTCCATGCCATCCTGAATTCTATTTTAATTTGATTAAATAAGTTTGGGTGATAAGTACATGACTTATCAACCCGCTCTCTAATTTGAGGGAACTTTAAGTCTAAGCATCTACACACTATCGTCACTGACTCGTTCGACGATTTTAACAGAAATTGGGTAGCTAATGAACCTTCTAGGGTGATATGGATGGCAAGTTAACATGGGTAACAGCCCATAGGTAGGTTGTCCAGAGGCTAGTCACTAGACCACTCTCTTCTTGCTGCCTTTAGGTAAATCTTAGACCAGGGAAGCCACCTACTTAAAAAGAAAAAGAAAGTCAAAAAAAAAAAGAAAAGAAAAATAAAAAGAAAAAGGAGAAAAGAAAGAAGGAAAAAAAGAAACAAAAGAAATAAGCCACACTTTGCCGCACGAGTATGGCTGGCAAGTTGTCGGTGGTAACAGCTCATCGACCGGTTGTCCAGAACCCAGCTCAAGAAATGCACATAAAAATTCTTAAAACACTTAGGAAGAAGCGAAGAAGTAGAATGAGTCGGTGAGATATACACTGGACTCACCCTTGTGTTGACCCCATAAAAAATAAAAGTAGGGAGAAAGCTACCAGTCGTAAAGATACACCATTAGGCAGAACCCTCTTTTTAAGGTCACTTAGGGGCGTAGAACCGGAAGTCCATTCTGATTGTTGATCAACGAGTCTATCACATTCACAAAAAGATGCTTAGAACTTAGGGTTCTCATTAAATCTTAAGTGGGTTGAGTGGCTGTAGAAAGCCACTCTATAACCCTAAACTCAAAAATCCAAAAAAAAATTAAAAAAGAAGAAAAAGAGAAAAAGAGATCTTTCTTTGAATAAGGTGAGGGCTTTAGGCGGACTGCATTTTGGCAGATACTCTGGTGTTGTTGTGTCTTTGAAAGTTTAGGTCCTAAGTAAAAAATTTCTTAATGTTGAAAATGATTTGTGCCCAAGTAATCTAACCTAATTCTTTTATAAATAGCATGTACTTTTTGCTAGGGACTAGCAAAAGATAGGCATGGGGGTGTGATGTGTATACATCTGATTAACCTAAAATGTCTATTAATGCATGTTCTTAGTGTCACATTAGCATTATACATTGTAAATAGTGCATAACATGCATAATCATGCATTTAAATCAAGTTGTATAAATTGTATAGTAATTGCCTCCTTTTCATGGTCAGGGACAGGGTACTTTTTAATTAGTGCCTTGGATCAAAGATCTAATTGTACGGATCTGATTAGGGCGATGATTGGAGTTCAATGACTCCAAGATCACCCTGATCGGAAATCTATAGCACCAGATAGAGATCAAGGAACCCTAGAGAGAAAGGGCCAAAATGATTTTAATTCGCACCTCAGATGACAAATCTGACCCCATGGATGGGTTTGGATCATCGATCGCAGCCTGATGGCACAAAAATCGATCCAATCCGACACTCGTGGCACCATCTACAACATTCAAAAGATGGATGGCTAAGATGGCACCACATGGTGCCATCCTAGCCGCCCAACAGGCCCCAAGGACCTGCCTCCACTTCTCTTCTTCACCCGCTCGATGAATTCCCATTATCAGATGCTCATCCAACGGTTGGCCACACGCACGCACAAAACTCTCTACGCGACATAAGCTCACACTCAGCGCAGCAATCGAGCGCACGACCCGCATTTGAGTCCACATCTGCTGTAAGTGGGCATACGATTGGAGTCGAGCGATGCGCATCTAGCGGCGTAGATCGATTGATACCACCCATGCATGATCAGGCGTGCGGTGCAAACGCCCAATCGCACACGGGCGTGCAACGCAGGTGAAGGTAGTTTAAGTCATCCGATCTCTTGATCGAATGGCTTAGCACACATGAACGTGCACAGGCATTGAACGGCACTGAAGGTGAGCGGGCGTGTGTGGCGCGCGCACGTTGGCCACGTTCAGGCCTTTAGTGATGGATTTATCTGTCACTAAAGGTCTGAATTAATGTTTTTCATGTTGTAATGTCCAAAATGACCCTGCTCCTTGCAACTATAAAAGGAGACCCCTACGATACGGATTTCTCATCCTTTCCTTCTCTTCTCTCCCTCTCCAAAGCTCAAGAGAAGCTTGTCCCACACCCGGGATGCTCCTCAAGAGCTAAAACCAAGCTTTTGCCCCCATTCCAGAAGCGGATCCCGCGACGATGACAACATGCTGCCTCGTTCCCATTCCTCCTGCTTCGTCTTCCTTCCCTCTCCATTCCTCATCTTCCAGGCATTGTCCCGTCCGACTCATCCTCCAAGCGATCGTCGAGGAGGATAACTTTTCTCTCCCATTCTTTTTACTACTTTCTAGAGTAGAATTTTCCTGCTTTCTAGTCATAATAATTTCTCGCTTTCTAGTGTAATCATTTCTTGTTTTCTTAGCTGTAAAAATATTTTGCAATATCAAGTGAATGTTCTCTCTCTCTTTCTTTGTCTATATTGATTCCATTCCATTGTGATTATTCTACCCTTTAAACAAAAACACAAAAATATAATTGCAAATTTTGATCGACGTAGCCTCCTTGTGCTCGACCCAGAATTTCTTTACAGATTTTTTGATATAAATTTTATTTGCTGAACGGATTTCTTCGCTACTCGAACTACAATGACAGGTTTTCAAAGCCAACTCCGATAGAGTAGTCATCTGCCATTCAACATGTTTAATTGAGGATTGACGGGGCTTCGAAGGTCTGAATAGTTTGGGTTCAAAATGAACCCAATACTGTTCCTGTGATTTTCTGATTAGTTTCAAACTTAAATCTTGCCCAGATTGATTGATTTTAATCTCCTAAATCGATTCAGACCTATTCTTGAGGTCTTAATCTTTCTGTTGAGCAATTTGGAGCTCAAATCTAAGCTCTAAGCTCTTTCACGAAGCTCTCAAGCTTCTGGCGTCTCCTGAGCATATTCTAGACCCTCTTTATATCTCAAATTAGTGCGGAATACTTTGCTGAAGGCACTCAGGCCTTCAGCCGAGGGAAAAAGCCCCTCTACAGATCAATTGACCTATTTCCTCTTTTTGTAGTTTGTTTTAGCATGGCGGATAGCCATGTTTCAGCACTCATATTAGTGGATCAATCTTGGTTCGAGCATCAAATTGATGCTCCAATCAAATAGACCTCATCTACAGCTTTTAGTCGAGCCTTTGCTCGATCGATTTGGTTCACTGAGTCACTGGGTATCCTCACCAAAAGTTTTGCCTGGAGCATAAAGGATTCTCCCATATTGGGATCTTGTGGACACCTGCGTTGGTATAAGTTGAATTCGTCCAGAGACCCTCCTGGTCATCAGTGTAGGGCTCAAAAAGAAAACATGATCTCTTGTGGGCACGTGCACATGCACATGCCCGTGCTCAGGTGTGTGTGTGCGCATGTGCGTGCATGTGGTCTCGTGTGGGCGTGGATATGAGCAGGCCTGATTGGGCCCAATACTGTGCAATGTGAAAATAAATGAAAAATCCACCTAATATAAATTAGAGTGGGCCTCAAGTAGGGTCTGGTCCCACCCTACGGGGTGCTATGTATCCCCGAACGAGGCCCATTAGCCCATTATAAGCCTAATTTGTATGGGACTAAAGTAAAGAGCAAAAATTAGGCTTAGTTGGTGAGAATGCGACTAAGTATGGCAACTAGAAGGAACAATAAAAAGAACATTAAAGGAAGAAGAAGAGAGCTAAAGAAATAAAGTAGAGGGCAAAGGCTTAAGAGATTAAAGAGTAAAATATGAAGAGGAGAATAGGAAGAGCTCGAGAGAGCTCGAGAGAGCACAAGAGTAGAATAAAAGAAGAATGGGACTATGACAGAGATGAGAGAAATGTATGAAAGAGGAAGATCAGATGTCCAATGCTTATTTGAGAAGTCTAATTTTGATTTTTAAGTCGTTTATTCTTTTTCTCAGACGTCTAATTAAGAGCTGAAGCTGCTGATTAGTGTATTTTCAAGCTTTTGAATGTTGTAAAAGGCATGTAAACTCTTATAATTGTCTCTTATGCCTCATATTTTGTGAGATCATGTGTATAAGCATTCTTCTATATGATTCACATTGTAAATCTTTCTTGTAAACTTGTTTCTTATTAATGGAATATTGCATGTTTTCATTGTGAAAATTTCTTGTACAATTATTCATGCGCTTAAAGTATTGTTAATTATTAATTTGATTGATTAATTAGATAGTAATTAATGCCTAGGGATTAACGGTGAATTAAGATTACAATAATATCTCCTAGTGAACAACCTAGACTCAACCAGTTAAAAAAAAACTTCAATTCTAAAATGTTAGGTTAACTTGATTCTATACTACAATTCCGACACTAATTCGAGTTAACCTAAGTTACTTTCTAATGTAATTAATTAAGTCTAATTAACTTAATTAACTACGTGGCGAAATAACTTATCATGTTTAACCTAGATTCTATCTTAACTTTGGCATTTTGGCTATGATAAGCTACACCTTACCATACCCCCATGCTTAGGTTTTGCTACTCCCTTAGCAAACAACTCCTTTAGTGCAAAGCTTTTAAGTATCAGCTAGGTAAGTGTGATGAGATTTCTATTTACTCTTTTTTCAATTGTTAAGTGTTTAGAGATGATCTTTAAGTTGAAATTTTTTTTATAGCAACCACCTGTGTTTATATAGTGGACATTGTGAGAATCGGCTGCTAAGGAACACTTACGAAAACTTAAGACTTACATAACATAGACCATCTATTGACCAACAAGGATTCTTGATATTTAAACACTCAGGGGGTTTTACATAGCTCAAAAGCTAGGAGGTTATGGTTGTGCTCAATGAATATTGGTCAAGACTAACTAGATGAACACTAAAACTCAATCCTGGGGTTTCATGTCTGTTTAAGTCTAGGTTGGTCCCAGCTTCAGCTCATGTCTATGGATCAACACTCAAAAATGAGTGAAGACTCAAACCCAACTCTTATTACGTTATGGCTTAAAGAATATTTGGTGAAAACATGGTATTTGTAATGCACCTTGAAAATATTTTTGGTGGAAATATATAGGAATTTGGAGAACATACTTGACTTATTCAAAATAATGTCTTTTTGCAATTCTTTTTGACTTTTTATATTTTTTCTCATTTTTCTAATTTTTTTCTTGATTTTTCTTCTGTTTCTGAAAGCAAATGTCAGTATGTCTCCTTCAATTTTATTTAGCTGATCACACTTATTTGGTGGGTGAGTACTTTGGTGGAAAGAGCTTCTCTTAAACACAAGACTAAAGACTGGATAAAAGGTCTACCTGCACGGATAGGTAAGGACTCCACCTTTCATAATGAACACTAGGGTTGAATCTTAAGTTCATTTGATCTTTCACGACTTTGTGTAGTGTAAACCAAGGTTACTTAGACTCCCAAGCGAAAGCAAACCAGCGAATCTTGTACTAGTGACTTAGGTACAAGAATACGTCCTAGGAGAGGTCCTGATCTATCTTCTCAATGCTTGAGTGTATTAAGCCTAAGCCTGAGCAAATAAAGCTTTTGTGACCTGGGAAGTCAAATTAACAAAGGTTGAATGCCCATAAATACTTATTCTATTTTTGTTTTCAGCTATAAGATCATAATTAAACACTTATAAATCTTTTCAATTCCTTTCAATTCTCCTCTGAAATTTTTCCAGAGTTCTTCCTCAACAATAATGAATGTAGTTGGTCCCTTATTGTATTTTTGGAGTTTTTATTTTTCACATTTTTTTGTATTTTTGTATTTGTAAATTTTTCGTTTTTTTGGATTTTTCAATAATATTATACTATATACACTACAGGTTGTGTCTATAATTGCATTTCAGTAAATGAATTAACCATTTACACCTCCCATGCTTAAATGATGTAATGTCCTTATTGGATGAATAGGGTGGATGCAAATGCTTGCTCTTATTTTCACTAACTAAGGCTAGGTGAAGGAAGTCAGAATGAGGAGACAAAAATCTTTGTGCAGATGATTTCAAGTCTAATATACATTAGAGTGAAGAGTCAGTCTAAGTAGTAAAATACAGGACATATGTGACTATATATGAATGCTAAAAAAGCAAGGATCTACACCTAAGAAAGAAATGGAAAAATAAAGAAAGAGAAAATAGCTATATACAAGAGATTGCTAAGTTTTACACTTTCAGCTAGGTGAAAATCGAAATGGTTCAAAATGTCAGAGCAAAACAATAGAATTGACAAGTTTGAGAACATGCAGTTCAATGAAAGGTTTCAATTGTTGTCTATTCATAGTGAATGGTTCAGATTTGTCAATCTCAGTGATCTCAACAGCTTCATTGTCAAATACTCTCAAATAGTGAAAGGTCCAGTCCATTTGGATCTAAGTTTCCCTGGAAAGAGTTTGAGTCGTGAATCAAAAAGGACTTTCCAACTAGGGTAAGATGTCTTCCTATGAATGTGGCGGTCATGGAAGGCCTTGAGTTTATCCTTATAGATCTTTGAGCTTTCATAAGATTCATTCCTTAACTCATTAACGTCAAAAATTTGTAGTCTTCTATGATCACCGACCTTCTCAAGGTCCAAATTATACTTTCTGATGGCCCAATAGGCTTTATGCTTAAGTTCTACAAGAAGATGACAGGGTTTCCCGCATACTAGTCTAAATGGAGGCATTCCTAATGTGGTCTTGTGAGCTGTCCTATACTCCCACAACACATCAAAAAGGTGGGAAGACCAATCTTTCCTATATGGTTTAATGGTAGTCTACAATATTTTCTTGATCTCTCGATTGGACACCTCAGCTAATCCATTGTTCTGTGGGTGATAAGGTGTTACAATCCCATGTCTCATGCCATACTTTTGTAGCAGGGACTGAAAATGTGTGTTTCTAAAATGAGATCCTCCATCACTAATGATGGCTTTTGGTACCCCAAAACGAGAGAAGATATAATCTTGGACAAATTGTGTCACAACTCTATGGTCATTTGTTCTCGAGGGGATTGCTTCAATCCATTTTGAAACATAATCTACTGTCGACAAGATATACTCGAAGCCATGAGAATTTGGAAAGGGTCCCATGAAGTCAATGCATCATATGTCAAAGATTTCGCACACTAAAATTAGATTTATGGGTATCATATCTTGACGGCCAATACTGTTGAGAGACTGACAACATGAACATGCCCTACTATAATTGGGTGCATCCTTGAAGATTGTGGGCCAATAAAAATCTCTCTGCAAAATCTTGGCAATGGTCTTTTTGCCAGAGAAATGACTGCCACACGCCTAGTCATGGTAGAATGACAGAATGCTCTTCATCTCCTTACCAGGGACACACTTTCTAAGAATCTGGTCTTTGCAGTGTTTAAATAACCATGGTTCTTCCCAATAATAGTGCTTGGCTTTGGATCTAAGTTTGTCTTTTTTGATGTCGGACCCAATTAGAGGGAACGATTCCAGAAGCCAAGTAGTTGACAATGTCAGCATACCAGGGAATATAAGATTGAATGACCAGCAATTGCTCATCAGGGAAGTGGTCAATAATTGGAAGTGAAGGAGAAATCGCTTTAGAAGGAAGGCAAGATAAGTAGTCATCTACCACATTCTGCTTCCCAATATTATTGCGAATCTCTAAATCAAACTCCTGTAAAAGCAAAATCCGTTGCGTCCTTCTTGGAGAGATGTCAAACTATTGTGTGGTCTGTGTAGACTATGACGTGGGAACCTAAAAGATAAGGTCTGCATTTTTCAACTGCAAATACTACTTCTAGCAATTCCTTATCAGTGACTGTTTAATTCCTATATGCTTCATTTAAGGTCTTGATAGTACAGTAAAAGACTGTAGGTTTCCCATCTAATTTCTACCCAAGGATAGCCCTGCATAATCAGAGGCATCACACATGATCTCAAAAGGGTGAGATCAATTTGAGGGTTACAGTATTGGTGCCTTAGTAACCTGATCACGAGTTGTCATATATGCACGAACACAATCGTCAGAGATTTGGAAGTCTACATCCTTAAACAGGAGATTGGTAAGAGGTTGGGCTATTTTCGAGAAGTCCACTATAAAGTGGTGATAACACTACTAGAAAAACTTGTTTGGGACACTGGTATTTGATCATGGTTTCTGAAACCGTGACCAAAACTAACCTATAGTCACGATTTTAGGTGGAACTGTCACTAAAACAATTGAGGGTAGTTTTCTACTAAATATTTCGTCATGATTTTTAAAATCATGACTGATTGCCTTTTGTCACAGTTTCAAGTTCAACCATCAATAATAACCTTTGGAAAAGTTTTTTTAATAAAAAAAATAATATCCCGACCACCCCTTCCCCAATTCCTCCACGACTCCCCCTCCCAACTCTCCTCGCCCCATTTGCATGCCTCCTCCGTCGTTGCCTCCTCTTCCTCTCAGTTCCTACTCCATCACCCATGACCCAAAACCTTTACCCCCATGAAACCCCCAACTTGAGCCCTATCCTCTGTACGTTGCTGCCCCCTCCCCATCCTCCTCTGCCTTACCCTCACCCTCCTCTACTTTTCCCTCCTCTGCCTTGCCCTCGTCGGCCTCTTCACCCTCCTCCACCTTCCCCTCTTCCATCGCTACTACATCGAGTTCCCTCCCCAACCTCCTCCCTTACTACAATCAATAGATGGTGTACTCATCAAGTCAAATTGAGATCGTGGTGGCATTGGTGAGTCATCTCAGATGGAGTGTAGAAACACACCCTTGGAGGCTCTTCTTCCCATTCCCCCTCCCCTTCCCCTGTGACTCCAACCCTCTCGTCGACCCCCTTTGGACCCTCTCCTGGAGTCACATGCTCACAGTAGTGGCAACGCAACCCCTACGAGAGCCATCCCTCTACAATTGTGAGGTATCAACTCCCTCTTTACTTGATAAAGCATGGATAGATTTGATAGTTTTGATGGCCACTATAGTCGCCATCAATGCCTGGCCTTTGGACTCCGATCCTAGTGTCTTCTTCTACAATGCATTAATCGCTACCTACAACGACCCCAAGCTCTTCCGCCTTGTCATTCAAGAAGATAGTACTATTTGGGAGGAGAAAGTCAAAGAAGAAGAAGAGGAGGATGAGGGGAACAACGCTAGTAGAGTGCCCCCCCCCCCCCCCCCAATTTTGTTGACGCTTTTCCCAGCTTCAGGATTACTGTGGGACCTCCAGTGCTGGAGCAGCAGAGCAACAACAACATTATTCAAGTGTTCATTGGGAAGAGGAAGAAGTTCCCCCTCCTCCTCATTTAGATGACGTGCTGCCACAATAAGAAGAGAAGGAAGATCTCCTCTTTCTAGTTTCCATTGTATGCTTTCTCAGAGCATGAAGACAAATTTTTTTATCCAATAGAATATTCCTTGACCTATTAGCCAAAACTTTAGCTACAACTAGATAAATTACATTCAATAAGGTGATCAACTGTTAATCTGTCTCTAGACACTTCTCTAATGAAATCCTACCAGTTCCTTTTTTGAATTTACAGCCACGTAATAGGACGTTTTGAGGCTTTGCACCATATTCATGGTAGAGGAGAAAAGATACAAAGGCAAGCTGGAAGATAGAGGTTTTATGATTCTAAAGGGGGCTCAATAGTTTTTTTTAGTGAAATTATATGTTTTGCTTGAGATGTCATGTTGATTGGATTAGTCTTATATGGCTTTGCTTGAGATGTCATGTTGATTGGATTAGTATTGGTGTTTACAAAATGCTAACTAGAGATGTGGTTCAGCATAAACTCAAGGTATTTCAAGATAATCATCTAGTACTCATTCTATGCTTTTTTTTTCTTTTTGGATATTTTCTTGAGCAATGCCAGGATGATTGCGTAGCAATCATAGGTCTTAATTGACCTAAATTATGCTAGGACTTAGCATAAGTTAGGGTAATTCATGCATGCATAAGCATTACTAGCACCTTTACTGGTTTCTTTTAGCTATGCATAAAATAATGCTATAATGTACTGATTAGGTGCATTATGTCAATTGCAGGTAATAAGCTGATTAGAAGCTAGATCTGAAGCTGGATCTAAAGCTGGATCTGAAGAATAAAGAATAACTGGTGTTGTAGAAGAGCTAGAGTAGAAGACTTAGATTAGATGTAGTAGATAATAATGTAAGGGAGTTAAGGTATGCTATTCTATTAAATATGAATAAAGCAATAAATTGTGAAGAACTTAGGTCCATCCTAATCCTAGGATAGCCTAGAAGCCTCCCTAAGCCTTAGCCACCCTTAGATTAGGTCACCGCACCCTAGGAAACCTTAAACCACTAATTCTAGCCTCCATATGAACGTCTAGATGAGTTATAGGACGTCCAAAACCCTTAGTCAACTCCCTCACACCTTAAACCCACTTCTGTAGTGTTATTTGACGTCCAGACACTTGGTCAGACGTCCAATTTCTATAGAATACCCAAGACGAAACCTAGAATCTCTCCTGACTTTGATTGGATGTCTAGACAATAAGTCTGGACTTCTAATTTTTCATTATAAGATATTTGATAACTTTATTAAACGTCTGGAACTGCTTTCTAGTTCCTATTTTTGAATTCAAGCTTGGATCTAGAATTTCTAGGTCCCTAAACCCAATTCCAACAACATAGGAACCTAAATTAAGGTGCCATAACCCTAGTACATCACCTTTAGACCTCTCTAAGGACCTAATTTGGTCCTCACTAAACCTAATTGACTTGGATCTTAGTCAATTCCATCAGCCTATTTAATTGGACTCATTGAGTCCAATTGAGCCCTGATCTCAGCACACACTATCCAATTGGATTCAGTGAGAGTTTAATTGACCTAGACCAGAATTAATTGAGTTATTTTACTCTCAATTAGGTTTCCACACACCCAATTAAACTTGTATTAAGTTTAATTGCACTTTACCTTAGTGAATTAGGGTTTACAACCCTAATTTGAGACCTACGTTGACCTAAACCCACTAGAACATAACCTAATCAACCTAGCTACCTAAGTTTCGACCCACACACACCCACACACACCATCCACATGAAAATACCTAACCTATAGTTCTCTAGAACTCTCAACCATGTGTTGTTGCCTTGGTTGCTAAAATTAGCAACTAAGAGCCATTCAATTTTTAGATCCACATTTGGTGGATCTAAAAACCACCATCCATCCTCTCTCTCACTCTTCCACAAGCTCCCACCATAGGCCTCTCTAGAGAATTCCATAATTCTTTAGAGATTTTCCCTTGGGTCTATAAAAAGACCTAAGGGGTGGCCATTTGGTCCATCTTGATCTTTTAGCATAGCTCCACCTTCCATAAGCCATCACCACCTCCACCTCCATGTTCACGAGCTCCACCATGATGCCACCACCTCCATGCCACGCCTAGACTAGGATCAACTTCTCCAACCTCTCTCCAAGGGCTGGCCTAAGCACCATTGGCCATGCCTCTTTCTCTTCTCACCCATTCAAAGGCCATTGGAGCCCACCTCTGAATACCCTTAGTTCTACTAGACTAGATTATAGTTCTTCATAGATTTAATGCTTTATTTACTGCTTAGCAGTGTTGGTCCATATTCTCCCCCAATGATGCATGCATAATCCCTCCATAGATTCATGTATGCAGTCATTTTCTGCTAGCTAGATTTAAATTTCCCTGTACAAGCATTCTGCTACCTGTGCTGTAACCACCATCATGCCTCAATGAAAACATTTATACATATTTATATGTTGAAAATCACCATGTGGCTGATTATCATCATTTGGTGTGATTAGAGTTGCATGCTTTCAATTTCTGATATTCTGGCAACAGCATGTCATGTACCAATACATATTTAGTATAATCGACATGCGATTTTGAACGACCAGAGCGAGTGAGATCGAATTTGAATTTGCATTTCCAAAATGCCTCCTAGAGACGAACGACCGGGACTCAAGTCTCGTTATCTTAGAAATTATTTTTGTTGATCGTATTTTGCAACTGTACTACAACGCATTTCTGATCAAATACGCTCTCTACAATCTCAACAAATGGCACCATTACTATGAAGGCAACGTCATTTTTTATTTCGATCTCTAGAATTATCACCAATAAATCTTCCCCTGCTTGTCTTTTGATGTGTAGGAAAATAGAGAAAAATGGGATCTGCGCACACAATGAGCGCGGGAAAAAAAATACCTGGTTCACATCATATATTTCTTAGTCTAGGTTTGATTTTAACCTTAGGTTAGGTTTCCTTATAGCAATTTCATATGAAAAAAAATGCCTATTTATTTTCGTGAAAAAATTTTTTTAAAAAATTAGGTAGTTAGAATAGGTTTCCCTTTTTGAATCCTAGGATTAGTTAGTTAGTTTTGAATAAAAAGCAAGAAAAGAAAGAAAAATTGAAAATCTTTTCAAAAAAAAAGTCTTTTTTTTTTTTTAAATTTGTTTTCGTGGAAAGTTTTAATTTCAAATTCAAACACCTTTTCAAAAGCTTCCCCACCACCCTCTAATTTTTGGCCAGACTTCAAATTCTGATTTAAAAATTCAACTGCCAAAAAATAAATAAGCCAAAAATTTTGAAATTTAGGCTAGGTCTTCATTTTTAAACTACCTTTCAAATGGCATCATTCATTTGAAAAAATTATAAGTACAATATTTTTAAAAAATCGTGAAGTGCAAGGGGGTCAGACTGACCCAAATTTGAAAATTTTCAAAATTCAAAAGGCAATTTCGAGCAATCCGCAAATCTGTTTTGTCTAAAAATGCTGGTGTTTGAAAGCTGATCTCATTGGCTTTAATTTCCATATTTTTCCTGAATTTTTGAAGGTCATGTGATATGGTTTCAAAGTAAAAAACTACCTAGGGCTCAAAATTCCAAATCTGACCCTCTAATGTTCAAAAATCAATATAAATTCGGTTGAAATAGTAAAAATTACAAAAAAATATTCTCTGAAAATATAATTGAAAAAGGAGTCTACTTACCAAATTTCAACTTATTCTGATTCCAACTTTTATCAAAGAATTATTCTTATTTTCGTGGCCTGCTGGAGAAAGAAAAAAAATCCTAGAATTGCATGAACCCTAGGTTACTCCTTTAGGGTTACACTCTAGAGACCACACATTTGGGCTAACCTAGACTTAGTTAAGTATAGTGTTTGGCCACTGAGCTTGGTCACCTTGTGGGCCACTCATTAAACCCCATTGAAGAAGAAAAATGGGTTAAAATTATTTTTCAAAAAACACAAAATAAACCCGAATTCATTGTCCTACTACTGGGTGGTTTCGACCGCTCTTGCCAAACTTGGTGACTAAGTCTGCGGGGTAGTGTCAAACAACCGCAGCTAAAGGGTAACAGAACTAGAGGCGTAAGCTGAAGGAAGAACCTTCCCCGTAGTCCCCTCGTAACCAGACAAGCTGGGTTAGCTTAAGAGGCAGGAATTACTTTTAGTCGGTTGAACGACAAATTTTCTCTTCAAGAATTAGAATTTTAAATGAAAAATCTGGTCATCTGATCATAAGGATCATCTGATTGACAGGGCCTTGGCCTTGTCTGGCTGGCTACACCAACTTAGGGGTTGGTTGGTGTATGCAAGGAAGGAGGTCACTCAAACCTTAATTGGTTGGATCTTGGGAGTTGATCCTAAGGAGGCGGGGTTGATTCGTCACTTCGCCCATATTATCTTCTCCCCCGCCTTTTTCTTCCACTCGCTTAGCCACAATGGTTAACCTTGGATCTAGACCTAATTAGGATCCAGAAGAGTTGGACCCATGAGCTTATCTGAGAGGTCGGGTCACTGAATTAGCTCTACCTTGGGATCAGAACCCAAGGTGGTGAAGATGACTTTTCACTTCGCCTGATCCTTCTCCTCGGGTTACCAAAATATTTAACCTATATCCTGACCCTGGATATTATGACCCATACCAGTCGGTCCCTCAAAGGACCGCATCTTATAACCAAGGGTATGGATTTCACACTCCTACTTCTCACACATGGAATATGAGTAGACCTGATTCACCCCCTGGAACCCCTGAAGAACTACCAGTGCATATGCGATCACATTATAGAATACAGAGAGCTGTAGCTAGCGCTAAGGAGAAGGTCGCATTTTATCTACACGAAATCCAAGCTATTACTGAGCCAAACCAAAGACAAAGCTGGATTCCGTATCAACAAGTTGTGATGGAGCTCCTTCAGGGAACATCTGGGATAACAAGGCTAATTTGACAAAATCAGGAATCTCAAGAACTGCTACTTTTGAGATATCAAGTGGAAAATAGCCTTGAAGACCTTGAAGAATCTGAAACAACTACGTCAAAAGGACACATAGGAGATTCTCGGGAGCAGATGCTGGGAGATCATTCAGGGGAAGAAGAATCCAGCTTGAATATGAGACAGGAGCAGGAAATATTCAGAATGGGTTTGTCTGAGAACTCCATTTAGGAAACTGAGGAGGAAAGGACTGATATCTCCAAGACTTCCAAGACTGAGCCACAATCGGATTATCCTGAATCCTAGGAGATACCTCTTGGGTTAGATAACCCAACCATGATAAGGGAAGTAGATCCATTTGAGGATATGGATCTTGAGGCAAACATTACATGTGACACTACTGATTAGTCTAGGCCACTTCCCATTGGAGGTGAACCTGTGCTAGGGCTAACATCTTCTGATCTGCACTCTTCTTCTTTCACCTACATCCTTAATGCAGATGCTAGAGATTCTGAGATGACACTTTCTATCCCTGATCTTGACATCAGAAGACCAGAAGTAGCTATGGATGACTTGACAGAAAAAATAAATATGCTACCTGAGGCAAGAATTACTGAGGAGCCCAACGCATATGAGGTTGAAGCTTTAAGAAGAATGAGCTAGGGACACATCTACCATCCTAGTCAATCTAATGGATGGCTCGACTCCAAGCCTAAAGAGTCAGCCTTCGATGAATCAGAGATGAGTACTGATGAGGATTTCAATGACCTCCCCATAGATCTTCTACTTTCACGGATACCCCCATATGATCCAAAGCCTAGAGAGGACATGATCTTTAATGTCAATTATCATTATGAGGATCCCTATGACTCAGATTTTGGTTCTCAGATACATGTTGATCTACTCCCTTAGCAACTTCTTGCTAAATTGTGGGACATGATAAATCAGCTGAATCAACATCATGACCCCCCCTCTGATTATCCTCTATTTTCCACTACCACTCCACACTTTCTTATAGTAAGACTTTTTAGAGCAGGGGTGCACAATCAATTGGTTCACATCAATGGACCACTAATTCTAGGAGCATACGAGCACATCTTTCTCTTAATCTTGATCAACTCCTATGCTAGAACTGATACATTTGATTGAGTTTTGCCCAGCTAGAGGCATTAAACTCAACATCTTCCTCACATTCTACCATCACCCTATACATACTCACTTTATACATAACATATTTTTCTTTTACGCATATTTCCTTTCGCATATTGCATATTGTCAGGTTGGTCGTTGCTAAACATTAAAATTTAGGAGCGATTCCAGGTGATTTCTACCAATTTATTCCCTGCTATATTTATTTTCTTTTATATTCATGCATGAGGACATGCAAGAACTTAGGCATGGGGGGGTAGATACGACAAAATTGAAAATTTTTATGCTAACATTTAGGAAAACCATGGAGCTACATGTCAAACGTACTTTAGGACCCTAAATAAAAGAACAACCGACTCCACCTCCAAGGCTTACATTGGAGCTAAAAATCGTCTGCAATAGCCACTAACGACTCACTCACTCACCTTTTGTTCTAAATTTATGGTTAAGCTGAATGCAACTAAAAGGGAAATTTCATGAAGTACGAATATAAGAGGTTACTTGTTTATAGCATATATACATAGTGCATCCATGAATAAGATTATCTTATTAAGAGAATGCATTAGGGATTTTATCTTCTAGTTGATTCCTGCAATTTGAAATCTAGTATAATTTGTCACACACACGTAGAATTTGCAATGGATTCAAGGTAAAGGTTGATAAACGTCTTTAGTCTATCGAGAAGAAGTAGTGCTTCTTCTCGTGAACCCCTGGATAGTGTTTCGGGAGGTAGGCAGATTTTCTTCCAAAAATCCACCAAATAGTGTGAGAAGAGAATAGAGAGTATTGGTGCTCTAAGATTAGTGCAAGGAATCTGGACTCCTAGATAATTAGGTGATGATACTCAGAGATTAGGCATAGTTTTCGCTCTCGGTTCCTGCATATACATTTTTGTGCAAAATTTTGAGAGCCACCAAATAAGGTAATCACACGGAGAGCCAGTTTTCATAAAACTAGGGCTAAGATAGATGGTTACAACCATTCTTCACAGAATCCTCAGCTGGAGGGTATTGATGTCAAGGTCATAAATACACCATCCTACCTGCCTCTCCTGGTGCCATGAATAGGCATTTCCACCAAATAAGTCACTCAATGTCTCTTGAGTACCACCAATCCCTAATAATGCCTCTTCAATAAAATTCATGAACGTGTTGCTAGATTGTGTTGAGTTAGAAAAATTATATACGAAAAAAAAATAATGAAAAAATGAGAAAATGAGAAAAAGGAAAAAAAAAAGAAGAAAAGAGAAAAAAGGAAAAGAAAAAAAAGAGAAGAAAAGAGTAGAAAAAGAGTTTGTGAATATTCAATGTTTATTTCAGTTGCATTGAGACAATACCACCAAATAAATTTGAGACCCACCAAAGATGGCCTTAACCTATTTTTTCTGTGTTTCTGACCGCCCAAACACTAGTTGAGGAATTCCAACTTAGTGTTAAGGTTATGAGAACTCAATTAAAGTGTTAATGCCAAGTAAGACCACCAAATACGAATCATACGTGAGAATCTGGTGAGATTGTGAGCTCTAAAAAGAAAAGAGAGAGTAAGAGAGAATGAATACAAAGGAACCAGAAAAGAGCATAGTTTTTCTCATCTTTCATCGAGTTGAGTTACTTGATAATCCTGGAATCTAGATTCTGAAGTACTAATCTCTATGTAGCACCAACTGAGAGTGAGCCACTAAATAAACATCCATATCCCTTAGACATTCTCTACCTAAGCTTAAAGCTAGGAGGAATTCATAGAATTCTTGAATACCTCGAGTGAAGAAGTCCGCCTATCCCACTAGAATTTTTACTAGGGTTCAAGTACAGACTTTAGAGGTGACTTTGTTTTTCACTCGAATCCGCTGCAAAAGCTACATAGCTACACTTTCATGATTGTCTGGATTTCTAGAGCACAGGATGAAAATAAAAAGGAGAAAAATCTCTACGCATACACTTGATAAAATAATCAATAAATTAGGGACCCTTCTGTGAATAATTTAGTCTCGATTTGCTCGGGACTAGCAAGATTAAGGCATGGGGGTATGATTGCGCAACAATCATAGGTCTTAATTGACCTAAATTAGGCTAGGACTTAGCATAAGTTAGGGTAATTCATGTATGCAAAAGCATTACTAGCAACCTTACTACTTTCTTTTAGCTATGCATAAAATAATGCTATAATGTACTGATTAGGTGCATTATGTCAATTGCAGGTAATAAGCTGATTAGAAGTTAGATCTGAAGCTGGATCTAAAGCTAGATCTGAAGAATAAAGAATAACTGGTGTTGCAGCAGAGCTGGAGTGGAAGACCTAGAATAGATGTAGTAGATAATAATGTAAGGGAGTGATCGCATTTTTACGCGGTTTGTTAAATTAGGGTTTTAAGTCATTGTAACGCACTAAAACAGATTCGCTTTTAAAATTTATAGGACCTAGATATTGGGGTATCTAGGGTCGTCCAAGGAGGCAATATGCTTGCAATCAAATCTCTTGCTTAGAAAATCAATCTCAACTTTCTTTTTGGTTTTTTCAATATATCATTTTTTTTTCTGTTCTGTAATTGAAATAATAAGGATTTCAAATTAATGATAACTACTCCTAATAGTAGCCCTAGGTGACAATAGCTACCTTCCTTCTAAGCTCACCCTAGGCATGTGAAGGCCTAGGGTAATTAGAGAGGCAGGGAAGTGAGTGCACAAAAAAGGGAAATTCAAATTGCAATCAAGACAAACGAATCTAATGAAGGCAACTTGTATAAAATTGAGGAATTGTTTAACAAGAATCTAGTAGAAGGATGCTTAAACTACTAGAATTGAAAATGCAAATAATGAAAACACAAAAATCCTATAAAATGATGGTGAAGATGGCAAGGCTCTTGCTCCAATTGCGGCTGCTCCCGCAATTGAAAAGAGCTCCTCCTCCTTGCAAAATTCTTCATGGTGTAGCTTCCTTGGCAAACCTAGAAGTAGGGGGCGTGCCGAGGCTTTTGTCCATGGTGGAGTGGACCACCTCTAAGCTCTCCTCCAAGGTGGCATGGACCACCTTCAAGACCTCCACCAAAGGTCTTCCTTTCCTAGCTTCTCCTTTGGCTGGCGTGGGCACAAGAGAGAAGGGAAGAGGGGAAGGCACCAAGGGGGTAGAGTGTCCCCTTAATCTTCTTCTTCTTCTTCTCTCTTGGGCGTGAGCTATAGGTACAATATGAGAGGTATTTTGCTAGCCAAGGATGGGTTGTAAGGTGGTGGGTGTTGGTCTTTTTATAGGGTAGGATGAGAGGGTTGAGGTGACTCTTGAGATGGATGGCTAAGATGGGAAGATGGGGTGGTTAGGTGATCCTAGGGCTAAGGAGAGTTGGTGCCACCTAAGGGATGTAAGGGGGGTAGTTATGGGTTGCCAAGGGATACCAAAAAGTGGCGCCAACCATGGAGAGGTGCCATGGGTTGGCGCCAACTTCTAGGCTTCTAGAAGGGGGTTGAGGTGGATGGTGGATGTGGCTTGGAGGGGTTATGTGTAGGGTGGATATGGGGGTTGAAGTTGGTGCCAAAAGGAAGGTGGTTAGGGCTAGTTTTGGCACCAACTTTTTGTGTCTTTTGGTGGTTAGTTGCGGGGTGAAAGGTGGTGAAGTGGTGGCACCAAAATGAGTAGGGTAGATTTAGCTTAAGTAGGCTTAGGTGGACTTGGACTAGAAGGTTATATTGGTGGACTTAGGGTTAGTTTTTTGGTGCCAGGGAGGTGGATGCTAGCTAGGGTAAGCTAAGCTAAGGTAGCTTAGCTAGCTATGGAGTAGAGGAGTATGCATGTGGAGCTTAGGGTTTGAGGAGAAGAGCTGGATATGAAGAGTCTAGAGCTGAATTGGAGTTGGCAGCTATTGAAGAGGTCAACATGGGGCTACTCTAGTTGGCTTAGCTTGCTAGTTCTTTGCTAGCTGCTAAGCTAGGCTAAAGTGAGCTGGCTTCTGTTGAATGGAGTTGAGGTGAGCTGGGTCTGATGCTCCCAAAGAGGATTAAGCTGGTTGAGACAGCTACGGTAGCTTAGCTCAACTAGCTTGAGCTAAACTGAGTCCCCGGAAGCTGGACTTGAGCTTCCTGAGCTGGAATGAATTCAACTTTAGCTGGCTGGAGTTGAGTGGAGCTGGATGTAGCTGGACTTGAGCTGGGGTGAACTCCAGTCAACTCAGCTGAGCTAGCTAGAGCTCTTTAGGGACTAGTGGGAGCTGAGATGAGCTAGACTCAGCTAAGTTGAGTTGGATCTGAGCTGACCTGAGCTAGGGTGAGCTAAGATGAGCTCTCTTGAGCTACCATTCAGCTGAGATGAGCTTAATGGAGTTAGGATGAGCTAACCCTAGTCAAAGTGAGCTGGATTCCAGCTGTGGTGAGCTGGATCAAGCTGAGTTCTTGCTAGTTTGAGCTTCTTCTTCACCAGTTGCCTTCCTAAGTGCTAGGGTTTTAGGGATCTATATATCTGTTCATCCCTAACACTCAAAAAAACATATTAAAAAGTCAAGAAAAATGCAATGCATGCCTATTCTAATTTATAACTAAATGCAACCCCAAAAACCCGTTTGTGAAGCAAAACCCTAAGAGCTAGGATTGTTTTAATGCAAAAGAATGATGATAAACTGGCATTTATCACACCCCTATGATTATCGTTTGCTAGTCTCTTAGCAAAACTTTAATTTACAAAACAGAATTTTTTTGGAAAATCTAATTTTTTCGACTTTTGAGGAGAAAAAGATTAAGGAACCTTGGTTGGTTTAAGCATAGGTGGCACGGGATTTATTAAAGATAGACATTAGGATTTATTTTTGGATCCAAAAATTAGGAAAAACGGGATCAATATATCCTCCAGAAAATTCACAAATTAACCCCTTGTTAATTCAGATGACTTGAAATTTCTATTTTTAAGATTTTTCTTCCTCACGAATTTGATTCGCAACTTGCAATATCCTTTAAAACCTTGTGTCCGTGCTTGTGAAAATCCAACATTTATAAGGGCATGTTTTTGGTTTAAAACTTTTTTTTCTTCCCTCATGCTTATTTTTAGCTCAGTCTTACAACAGATGTGTCAGGATCATCATTTCCATTACCAATCCTCGAGGGGGCTCTGGCACCAGTACTTTGGGATAGCACTGTCCATGACACCACCCAGGAGCTCACAACCCCAAAACACAATGTGGTGTAAAAGGGTACTCCAAGCAAACTCAAACTCTTGCTTCGACACTATAGGTAGAGCACCGTCCAAGACACTTGAGTTGCTAAAATGTGCTTTAATGCTCGGTCTAAAGATATGAAATATAGATATGGAGCAGAGCTAAGGCAGTAACATGCTGACATCACATCCTCAAAGGAGGAATTCTCCACCTCGGTGGTGAGAACTCAAACCAATTATTTGCTTCAGACTTTTACTAATTCCAAACAAGGGAGTTTCTCTAATTTTTAGTTGTTTTTAAGTGTTGGCTTGTGTGTGACATTTGACACAGGAAGTTCAGCAAGAAATGCAAGTTTTTGAATTAAAAACTAAGCCAGATACTTTCCATATTACAAAAGAGGATCAAGTCACCTGAACTATCATGAGTTCAGGTGGAAGTTTAGAGAAGGATATCTAATCTAGTCTAAAAATTGACCCAGAAATTCTAATGATCGGATCTGCATCCTCACCCTTAGTTTGTTAAGGATTAGATCCCATTGTACCAAAAGTGAGTTTTTCAACCTTAGTCCCAATTTCAAATTTTTTCCTTAAAAAGTTTTCAACATTATTATTTATTTGGGTATGCAAGCATGAAAATAAAATAACTAAAGAAAAATGCATGTTTTTAGGTTTTGAAAATCCTAAATCGATCATCAAATTTTAAAAACACCCCCCCATGCTTAAGATATGCAATGTCCTCATGCATTAGGAGGGCAAAGGGATCACCTTAATGAAGAGCGGTTGGGTTTAGGATGGTCAAAACCTGTAAAAGGAAGGGAAAAAGGAAAGTAGGAAAAATGATGGGTTACCTCCCATCTAGTGCTATCTTTTACACCATTCAGCCGGGCGTAGTTTGCATTAGTGATCAAAGGTGGTTGGCTCAGTGAAATCAAAGGATTCAGTTGGAAGATTCAGGGTATGATCAAAATAGGGCTTTAAACATTGGCTATTGACTTGAAATGTTGTATTAGTTTTATGATCAAAAAGATCAATAGCACCGTACGGATAAGTTTTATGGACAATAAATGGATCGGTCCATTTGAATTTTAATTTGCCAGGAAAAAGATGTAATCTAGCATCAAAAAGCCAAACGCGTTGATTAACGTCAAAGTGTTTCGGAACAATGTATTTATCATGAAATTTCTTTGTTCGGTCTTTATAAATCCTCGCATTTTCATAGGAAAAATTACGTAATTGTTCCAATTCAGTTAATTGTAGTTTTCTATTGATATCGGCAATAGATAAATCCATCTTTAATTATTTTATTGCCTAAAAAGTCCTATGTTCTAGTTCTATCGAGAGATGGCATGCCTTCCCAAAAATCAGGCGGAAGGGAGACATGCCGAGCGGAGTTTTAAAAGCAGTATGGTAAGCCCATAAAGCGTCATCCAATTTGGTGGACCAATCTTTACGGTTGGGCCTAACCGTCTTTTGTAAAATATTTTTAATTTCCCAGTTTGAAACTTTTGCCTGGCCATTTGTTTAGGGGTGATAAGGTGTGGAAATTTTGTGATTAACCCCATATTGAGAAAGAAGGTGATGGAATTGTGAATGAGTAAAATGTGAGCCTCCGTCACTGATGATGGCTTTTGGAATGCCGAATCTTGAGAAAATATTTTTCTTAAGAAATTCGACCACACGATGATCACTAATGCGGGTGGGTATTGCTTCTATCCACTTCGAAACATAGTCGACTGCGACTAGTACATATAAATACCCACTAGGGTTGATGAATGGTCCAATGAAGTCGATTCCTCAAACATCAAAAATTTCAACCTCTAAAATAGGATTAAGGGGCATCATATCCTTCTGAGTCATGTTGCCAATGCTCTGGCAACGCATATAGGACCGAACAAAATTATGAGCATCTTTGTGCAAGCTAGGTCAAAGGAATCCCGCATAAAGGATTTTAGCTGCAGTTTTCTTGCCTGAAAAATGTCCGCCACAGGCCATTGAATGACAATGTGTAAGAATATCATGGATTTCAGAATCAGAGATGCATCGTCGAATGACCTGATCGGTGCAAATGCGGAAAAGGTCAGGCTCCTCCCAAAATAGTATTTATTTTTTTTGAAAGGACCCAAAAATAGTATTTAATATCAGCAAAGAACTTATCCCATTTTATTTTTTGCCAATCAGTGGGGATTCGTTCTATTGCTAAGTAGTTTGCGATGGGCGCAAATCAACGGAGGGTAGTAGCAGCTAAAATGCTTTCATTGGGGAATTAATCATGTGGGGTCATTATGTCATTCATCATAAGATGAGAGAGATGGTCGGCCACTACATTATGCGATCCCGCCTTATCCTTGATTTCCAGGTCAAATTCCTGGAGCAGCAGGATCCAATGGATAAGGCTGTGTTTCGCATCTTTTTTTGTCAGCAAATATTTAAATGCTGAGTGGTCGGTATATACACTGACATGTGACCCTAAAAGATAAGATCTAAATTTTTCTAAGGCAAATACAATGGCAAGAAGTTCCTTTTCAGTAATCGTGTAATTCCGTTGTGCATCATCAAGAGTTTTGCTAGCATAATAGGTCACAACGGGCTTTGTGCCAATTCTTTGCCCTAGAATGGCCCCCACAAAAAAATCTGAGGCATCTGTCATTAATTCAAAGGGACTTTTCCAATTAGGTCCCTGCAAAATTGGTGCCTCAGTAACCTCCTTCAGCCTCAAAAAACTCTCCAATCATTTATCATTAAAATTGAATGGTCGATCTTTAGTAAGCAGCTGACTAAGGGCTTGGAGATTTGGGAAAAATTTTGTATGAATCTACGGTAGAAACCCACATGACCCAAAAAGGATCTGATCTGTTTGACAGTAGTGGGTGGTGGGAGTTTAGATATAGCATCTATTTTTTCTTTATCTACCACGATTCCTTGTTTTGAAATAACATGGCCCAAGACAATACCTTCTTGGACCATGAAATGACTTTTTTCCCAACTGAGGACCAGATTGACTTCTATACATTTTTGGAGAGTTCTTTCAAGGTTCTTGAGACAATGGTCAAAAGAATCTCTAAAAATAGAGAAGTCATCCATAAAGACTTCTAAGCATCACCTACCAGGTTTGAAAATATTACAAGCATACACCTTTGAAAAGTCACAGGTGCGTTGCCAAGATCGAAGGGCATTCTTCAGAAAGCAAGGGTTCCGAAGGGGCAGGTGAAAGTTGTTTTGTTCTGGTCCTCAGGATGAATCGCTACCTGATTATAGCCTGAATAACCCTCTAGAAAATAGTAAAAATGTCGTCCGACTAATTGTTTTAAGATTTGATCAATAAAGGGGAGAGGAAAATGGTCTTTCTTGGTGGCGGTGTTTAATTTTCTGTAATCAATACACACGTGACAAGAAGAGGCAGTTCGAGTGGCTATATTCTCCCCATTTTCATTGGTGACAACTGTTAGTCCAGCCTTTTTGGGCACAACTTGTGTTGGACTAACCTAGGAGCTGTCAGAAATGGGGTAGATGATATTAGCATCAAGCCACTTAATAATCTCCTTTTATACCACCTCCTGCATATTAGGGTTCAAGCGCCTTTGTGGTTGGTGTCAGGGGCAAGAATCATCCTATAAACATATATGATGTGTACAATAGGACAGATGAATACCCTTAAGATCAGAAAGGGTCTAGCCAATAGCTTTTTTGTATTTACTCAAAACCTGGAGAAGTTTGTGTTCTTACGCCCTAGTAAGTCCAAAATTTATAATCAGGGGCAGGGTTTGATTTGGACCCAAGAAGATATATTTAAGGGAGTTGGGCAAAGGTTTTAATTCCAATTGTGGGCCTGGCTCCGAAAGAATTTCTGCTTTTTGTGTTAGTGGTGAGGTGAGAGTGAAAGGGTCAGCTGGAGGGTTAACTGAATGTGTGGTTAGGGTGGAAGGGTGAGAAGAAGTGGATTGTTCAAGAATCATGTTAATGGCAAAATAGGAACCTAAATGTGAAATCTGTAAAGTTTCCTCGACAATATTTTCTACTGAATCCGAATCATCAAAGAAATCAGGTTCTTGGAACCTCCTAGAAGCTTGGAAAATATCTAGGGTTACAGATTCACCGCCACACATGATCTTCATTTTTTCAGAATCACAATCAATATTTACGCGGGCAGTGGCTAAGAATGGTCTTCCAAGAATTATAGGGGCAAACTTTAATGCTTTTGATACCTCTATGTCCAGGACTAAAAGGTCTACTGCAAATAGATAATTTTTGACTCGGACAAGGACATCCTCAACATTTCCCCTTAGTTTAATTATAGATCAGTTGGCTAATTGAAGAGTAACCTCAACCGGCTTTAATTCACCGATCTTAAATTCCTCAAAAACAATTGTGGGGATAAGATTAATTGAGGCACCGGGATCCAACAAAGAGCGATCAAAAGAAGTATCATTAATGATAACTTGAATCAGGGGGGCGCTTGGATCTTTTCTCTTAAGAGGCAGTTGACTCTGCACAACTGAGTTGACTATCTCAGGAAGGATCACCTTTCCTAAATTTCGAAGCTGCCTTTTTGGGGTACACAAATCTTTTATGAATTTTGCATAGGTAGGGATGTATTTTATGGCATCTAGGGGAGGGATGTTAATTTCAACTTGCCCAAATAAATCCATTAATTCCTTATCAGTGGGCTTGGATTTCTTCTTTTTCTTATTTGTTGAGGAATGGAGGGCTTGTGAAAATGGTGCAGGGTTTCCCTATTTTGCATTAATAGGTTCCTGAACAATGTGAGAGGAAGATGGGGAAGAGTTGATCTATTTTTCATTAAAATGAGTTTCTTTAATAGGCAGGGGATCTTGAGTGGTTCTCCCATTCCTCAAAGTAACTGCATTTGAAGTCTGGTTGTTTCTAGGATGAGGACGGGAAGCTTGACTGTTATTGAAACCCAGGGGATGCTGAGGTGCTGGTTGAATGGGTTGACTGGGATATCCACCTTGGAACTAATTCCTTTGATTATTCGGGTTGGGCATAGGTTGGGAAGGTAAATTCCCAATAGATCGATGATCAGGAATAACCGTAACTTGGTGTTGCAAGTTGGTAATCATGCGGGTTACTTCTGTCATTTGATTCTGCATACCTTGCTGAGTTTTCATGACCTGAGTGTTAATATCTTCCTGGGATGGTCCAGGTTGATACACAGGTTGCCCATAATTCCCAAAATGATTTTGTTTAGGAAAAGGAATCGGGTTCGGGTTTTTCCAGGAGTGATTTGGGTTAGTCCTCCAGTTTTGGTTGAAAGTGTTGGAAGGGTTTCTAAATTGCTCCTAGAGAGCATAAATATTTTCTATGGTGGGATCAAAAATATTTTGATCAAAATTCCCAGTCAATTCCTGTGGGAAATCAGTTGGAAACTACTGACTAGCAGGTGTGGCATCAATATTGTGCAGATTTTCTCTTTGAAGAAGTTGTGGAGTGTTAATGTGTGGAGAGTTAAAGTGTGGAGCTTGTTTATTTGTGAGCTTTTCTTCCATTTTTTTCTAGTGAATTTGCATCTGGTCCAGTCATTGAGCTAACGTATATAGATCATCCTGAGTTACTGGAACAGAGGTGGATTTGGAGTCAATTTCATGAACTCCATGTCTGGGCCTTTGTGTTCTACCAAAAGTGTCCATTGAAGTCATATTAAATGAGTTTTCACTCATTTCTTCAAAGAGGAGATTGGCACTTTCGACATCTTTATTAAGGAAATTGCCCCCACATGAGGCATCGACAAATAGCTTCAATTGATGTTCTAATCCATGATAGAAGATCTGCACTAACTACCATTGGAGAATTTCATGGTGGGGACAACATCTTAAAAGTTCTTGAAATCTTTCCCAGGCTTCATGGAGGGGTTCACCAATTTTTTGTTGAAAGGTCGTTATGGATCTTCTTAAAGCATTAGTTCAACCGATTGGAAAAATTTTTTTTAGAAAATCACTCTTTAATTAGGGCCAGGTGGTAATCGAGCGCCCAACCATTCTAAACCAATGTGAAGCTTTGTCTTTAAGAGAGAGAGGAAAAAGTCTCATTAACCACATGTCTTCCTGTAGATTGCGGGAACGAGTGGTTTGAGCGAGGACAGTTAATTCCTCGAGATGACAAAAGGGTCCTCTCTTGGAAGACCATGAAAATGCTTGATAAGATTTAGAATGGCTGGTTTGATCTCAAAATCCCCTTGTGGTATGACCACCCCGGGTCTTTCCTCGTAATTGGAAGGATCATAGAAATCCTTAAGAGGAATGATAGGCTATTGGCGAGGTGGTGGGTTTTGCCCTTGGTTAGCAAGGTTCGTTACAGTCCTAGCCAAATCTTTGTGATTTTGTTGTAGCCGAACCAAATGGTCAACCATCAAGGCAAAAGGGTTTGTATTTTGAGTTAGAATTGGAGGGCCACCTAGCCCTGCAGGAATTTCTGGTTGCTCTAGATGAGGGAGGTGAGGGAGGGGGAAGTCAGCTTGTGGGTCAACTGATGGGTTAGAAGTGGAAGCAGAATTTTTTTGTTGGCTTCCTGGGTTTTCCATTTTTTTAGAAGAAGAGGGAGAAGAAAACAAAGATTTTCTGGTGCGGGGGGCAAAATTAGATGGTCCCTCAAGATGTGGTTTTTGAGACCTTTGCCCGTGCATGCACTGTTTTGGAAGAATTGGAGGGGAGGAGAAGAGAAAGAGATGAGAGAAAGTGTGCAATTCAAACAACAAATTCTAGACCTAACTTAAGTGTGACTCCCTAAAAATAAACCTAAGACTTGGTCTACTTAAGAAATAAGTAATCAACAGTGAATACCCATTCTATCAACAAATCTAGCCAAGTTGCTTAAGGGGAGGTTTGGACCCAAACGTTTCCTAGGAAAATCCCCAGGTGCTTGTACAAACCCACACCTAGTCGTTTGACACGGCCCCTCAGCCTGAAAACTAGATATAGATGACAGAATTGGTATTAACTATAGAAAACTTAAGACCTATATAGCAAACCTAAGTTGAAGAAAACCTTAGGGGTCAAATTGCTACCAATTTTAATTAGGTCTAGGATACTAGTGTGCACATGGAATGTGGAGGGCATTGATTAGGTTGTTGCCCTGTTATTTCAATTTTTAGTGTGTGCACAGGAATCGGAAAGTGGTTCCAATTAAAAATAAGTTGTCACATAATTTTTGTATTTTTGTCTTTTAGGATTCAATTTAATTGAATGTGTTTTATGGTTTCTCTTTTTAAATGGTCAAACAAGTTTGAAGCATCCACAATCAAAAGAAAACAAGTTGTATTGGTGATGATGTGTTTCCTTTATGTTGTGGGGCGAAAAAGCAAGAAAGAAACCCTAATTGGATTTGAACCCTAATACAGAAAATTACTACAAATGAATTATTTTTAGGCTTTCTAAAAAAGTAGTGGTCTAAACAATGTAACCAATACCACTACCTTATGTAAAATCAAACAAGGATTCTAGAAAATATTTTTTTAAGATTTTATAAATTTGTTTGATATTTGTTTTGAATTTTTATTTGTGCTGGTGTCAAAGTCCAGAAATGGTACCTGTGGGTATTCTGGACTTTTTGTACCACCACTGGTCTCAGAAAATTTTGGTGATTTTATGTGAGATGTAGAATTTCACAAGGATTCCAGAAAGTGAAATTTTATAAAAATTGGATGAGTATAAAAATTCTAAAAATTCACGGATAGTAGCAAAATTGGAAGATAAGAGGGTGTAACCCCTCGGCAGTCCACGAATTTTTAAAAATTAAATACAAAGGAAACTGATATAAAATTTGGAACAGGTGTTCCTAACTTGATTTGGAATCAATATGTGAAATTTTAGGATTTTAGAAGATCTGTGGTGTTGGGAACTGATTTTTGAAGTCCAGATAGAAATTTGGACCCGAAAAATAGAACACCAACACTAGGATTGGAGTGGTGTTTAATGAAGCATACAAGCAAACAATAGATTTTTATGGGCACCACTCCACCTAATTAAAGTGTTTATGATCTTGAAAGCCAAGTTTAATATTTTTTTGGTAGACTTTTAGCCTGAATGTGACAAGAAATGGGGAACCAACCTGAAATCGTGGGAAGAAAAAGAACTTTGAACTATCGCTTCCAAATTCCTACTTTCTTCCTATAGTTCCTGCACACACGAGAGAAAAGAGAGACAAGGGGATGAGATCCACTTTAAGCAAGAGAATTAATTAAATTGCAAAGCCGTGCCTCCCCGGCAATAGCGCCAAAAAGTGATCGTGTTTTTGCGTGGTTTGTTAAGTTAGGGTTTTAAGTCATTGCAACGCACAAAAATGAATTCGCTTTTAAAAGTTATAAGACCTAGATAGTGGGGTATCTAGGGTCATCCAAGGAGGCAATGTGCTTGCAATCAAATCTCTTGCTTAGAAAATCAATCTCAACTTTCTTTTTGGTTTTTTCAATATTTCATTTTTTTTTCTATTTTGTAATTGAAATAACAAGGATTTCAAATTAATGATAACTACTCCTAATAGTAGGTGACAATAGCTACCTTCCTTCTAAGCTCACCCTAGGAACGTGAATGCCTAGGGTAATTAGAGAGGGAGGGAAGTGAGTGCACAAAAAAAGGAAATTCAAATTTCAATCAAGACAAACAAATCTAATCACGGCAACTTGTATAAAATTGAGGAATTGTTTAACAAGAATCTAGTAGAAGAATGCTTAAACTACTAGAATTGAAAATGCATATAATGAAAACACAAAAATCCTCTGAAATGATGGTCAAGATGGCGAAGCTCTTGCTCCAGTTGCGGCTTCTCTCACAATCAAAAAGAGCTCCTCCTTTTCCTTGCAAAATTCTTCAAGGTGTAGCTTCCTTGGCAAACCCTGAAGTAGGGGGCGTGCCAAGGCTTTCCTCCATGGTGGAGTGGACCACCCTGAAGTAGGTGGCATGGACCACCTTCAAGACCTCCACCAAAGGTCTTCCTTGCCTGGCTTCTCCTTTGGCTGGCGTGGGCACAAGAGAGAAGGGAAGATGGGAAGGCACCAAGGGGGCAGAGTGTCCCCTTAATCTTCTTCTTACCTCTTGGGTGTGAGCTTTAGGTAGAATATGAGAGGTATTTTGGTAGCTAAGGATGGGTTGTAAGGTGGTGGGTGTTGGTCTTTTTATATGGTAGGATGAGAGGGTTGAGGTGACTCTTGAGATGGATGGCTAAGATGGGAAGATGGGGGTGGTTAGGTGATCCTAGGGCTAAGGAGAGTTGGCACCACCTAAGGGATGTAAGGGGGGTAGTTATGGGTGGCCAAGGGACACCTAAAAGTGGCGCCAACCATGGAGAGGTGCCATGGGTTGGCGCCAACTTCTAGGCTTCTAGAAGGGGGTTGAGGTGGATGGTGGATGTGGCTTGGAGGGGTTATGTGTAGGGTGGATATGGGGGTTGAAGTTGGCGCCAAAAGGGAGGTGGTTAGGGTTAGTTTTGGCACCAACTTTTGGTGTCTTTTGGTGGTTAGTTGAGGGGTGAAAGGTGGTGAAGTGGTGGCGCCAAAATGAGTAGGGTGGAGCTAGCTTAAGTAGGCTTAGGTGGACTTGGAGTGGAAGGTTATGTAGGTGGAGTTAGGGTTAGGTTTTTGCTGCCAGGGAGGTGGATGCTAGCTAGGCTAAGCTAAGCTAAGGTAGCTTAGCTAGCTATGGAGTATAGGAGTATGCATGTGGAGCTTAGGGTTTAAGGAGAGGAGCTGGATATGAAGAGTCTAGAGCTGAATTGGAGTTGGCAACTACTGAAGAGGTCAACGTGGGGCTACTCTAGCTGGCTTAGCTTGCTAGTTCTTTGCTAGCTACTAAGCCAGGCTAAAATGAGCTGGCATCTGTTGAATGGAGCTGAGGTGAGCTGGGTCTGGTGCTCTCGAGGAGGATTGAGCTGGTTGAGAAAGCTAAGGTAGCTTAGCTAACTAGCTTGAGCTAAGCTGAGTCCCTGAGAATTGGACTTGAGCTTCCTGAGCTAGAATGAATTCATCTTCAGCTGGCTAGAGTTGAGTGGAGCTGGATGTAGCTGGACTTGATCTGGGGTGAACTCCAGTCAACTCAACTGAGCTAGCTGGAGCTCCCTGTGGACTTGTGGGAGTTGAGATGAGCTAGACTCAACTAAGTTGAGCTGGATCTGAGCTGACTTGAGCTAGGGTGAGCTAAGATGTGCTCTCTTGAGCTACGATTCAGCTGAGATGAGCTGAATGGAGTTAGGATGAGCTAACCCTAGTCTAAGTGAGCTGGATTCCAGCTGTGGTGAGTTGGATCAAGTTGAGTTCTAGCTAGTCTGAGCTTCTTCTTCACTAGTTGCCTTCCTGAGTGCTAGGGTTTTAGGGATTTGTATATCTATTCATCCCTAACACTCACAAAAACATATTAAAAAGACAAGAAAAATGCAATGCATGCCTATCCTAATTTATAACTAAATGCAACCCTAAAAACCTGTTTGCAAAGCAAAACCCTAGGAGCTAGCATTGTTGTGCTGCAAAAGAATGATGATAAACTGGCGTTTATCATGGACTTAAGTATGCTATTCTATTAAGTAGGAATAAAGCAATAAATTGTGAAGAACTTAGGTCCATTCTTACCCTAGGATAGCCTAGAAGCCTCCCCATGCCTTAGCCATACTTAGATTAGGTCACCGCACTCTAGGAAACCTTAAAACCTTAATTCTAGCCTCTATCTAGACGTCTAGATGAGTTATAGGATGTCCAGAACCCTTAGCCAACTCTCGCACACCTTAAACCCACCTCTGTAGTGTTATTGGACGTCCAGACACTAGGTCAGACATCCAATTTCTGCAGAATACCCAAGATAGAACCTAGAATCCCTCCTGACTCTGATTGGATGTCTAGACAAAAAGTCTAGACTTCTGATTTTTCATTGTAAGACGTTTGGTAACTTTATTGGACGTCTGGAACTGCTCCCTAGTTCCTATTGTTTAATTCAAGCTTGGATCTTGAATTCCTAGGTCCCTAAACCCAATTCCAACCCCATAGGAACCTAAATTTAGGTGCCCTAACCCTATTACATCACCTCTAGACATCCCTAAGGACCTAATTAGGTCCTCACTAAACCTAATTGACTTCGATCTTAGTTAATTCCATCAGCCTATTCAGTTAGACTCATTGAGTCCAATTGAGCCTTGATCTCAGCACACACTGTCCAATTGGACTCAGTGAGAGTCCAATTGACCTAAACCTGACTTAATTGAGTTATTTTACTCTCAATTAGGTTTCCACACACCCAATTAAACTTGTATTAAGTTTAATTGCACTTTACCTTAGTGAATTAGGGTTTACAACCCTAATTTGAGACCTACCTTGACCTAAACCCACTAGAACCTAACCTAATTAACCTAGCCACCTAATTTTTGACCCACACACACCATCCACATGAAAATACCTAGCCTAGAGTTCTCTAGAACTCTCTACCATGTGTTGTTGCCTTGGTTGCTAAAATTAGCAACCAAGAGCCATTCAATTTTTAGATCCACATTTGGTAGATCTAAAAACCACCATCCATCCTCTCTCTCACTCTTCCACGAGCTCCCACCATAGGCCTCTCTAGAGAATTCCATAATTCTCTAGAGATTTTCCCTTAGGTCTATAAAAAGACCTAAGGGGTGGTCATTTGGTCCATCTTGATCTTTTAGCATAGCTCCACCTTCCATAAGCCATCACCTCCTCCACCTCCATGTTCACGAGCTCCACCATGATGCCACCACCTCCACGCCACGCCTAGACTAGGATCAACTTCTCCAACCTCTCTCCAAGGGCTGGCCTAAGCACCATTGGCCACCCCTCTTTCTCTTCTCACCCATTCAAAGGCCATCGGAGCCCACCTCTGAATACCCTTAGTTCTACTAGACTAGATTATAGTTCTTCATAGATTTAATGCTTTATTTACTACTTAGTAGTGTTGGTCCATATTCTCCCCCAATGATGCATGCATAATCCCCCCATAGATTCATGTATGCATTCGTTTTCTGCTAGCTAGATTTAAATTTCCCTGTACAAGCATTCTACTACCTGTGCTGTAACCACCATCATGCCTCAATGAAAACATTTATACATATTTATATGTTGAAAATCACCATGTGCCTGATTATTATCTTTTGGTGTGATTAAAGTTGCATGCTTTCAATTTCTGATATTCTGGCAACAGCATATCATGTATCAATACATATTTAGTATAAATCGACATGCGATTTTGAACGACCAGAGCGAGTGAGATCGAATTTGAATTTGCATTTCCGAAATGCCTCCTAGAGACGAACGACCAGGACTCAAGTCTCGTTATCTTAGAAATTATTTTTGTTTATCGCATTTCACAATTGTACTATGATGCATTTCTGATCAAATACACACTCTACGATCGCAACACAATACTTTTTCAGGTAGGGGAGGATATAGGCATATCCATGTGCAAAAATAGGGTGAGTGAAGGCTTTCTGAAGCCTACTCTAGACTCTTCTTTCTTATTTATGAATGTTGTGTTATCTTACAGAGGTATCTGATAAATGCCAGTTTATCATCATTCGTATGCTTTAAAACAAACCTAGCTCTTAGAAATTTGCTCCACAAATAGATTTTTGGGTTGCATTTAGGCATCAATTAGGTTAGGCAAGCATTGCCTTTTTTATTATGTTTTTAATGTGTTTGTTGGAGTGTTAGGGATAAACAGATTGACAGATCCTTAAAACCCTATCACTCTTGAAGGCAATTGGTGAAGAGGAAGCTCAATCAGGCTAGGACTTAACTAATTCTAGCTCATCATGGCTAGATACCAGCTCCCTTGGACTAGGGTTAGCTCCATTCAGCTTCATTCAGCTCACCTTAGCTGAATGGTAGCTCAAGGCAGCTCATCTCAGCTCAACCCAGCTCAAGCCAGCTCAGATCCAGCTCAACTTAGTTGAGTCTAGCTCATCTCAGCTCCCATCAGTTCACTAGGAGCTCTAGCTAGCTCAACTGAGTTGACAAGAGTCCATCTCAGCTCAGCCCCAGCACATTCCAGCTCTACCCAGCTCATGGTAGCTGGACTCCATGATAGCTAAGCTACTACTTGTCAACTAGTAGCTTAACTAGCTTTAGAGTTCTCATCTGAGGTAGTTCCAACTCAACCTTGCTCTAGCTAGGTTGAGGCCAGCTCAACTATCCAAGCCTAGCTACTAGCATAAGAACTAGGTAGCTTAGCTTAGTAGTTGAGCTCCCCATGAAGCTGCCTCATCAGATCCAACTCTAGATGTAGCATCCACCAGCTCCAGATTTATTTTCTCCATCTCCCTTCATAAAGCTCTAGCTCCACCACCTCTACTCTATTAGCTAAGCTAGGTTAGCTAGCTTAGCTAAGCTCCCAACTAGTTCCACCTCCATTTCTGTCCACCCTTTCCCCTTAACCCTAACTAAACCCTAACCTAACCCACCTACTTTTGGTGCCAACCCTCATTAACCACCACCCTATCACACCTCTTCATGTTGGCGCCAAAACCACCCACATACACCCCTTCAAAATGGCAACAACCACCCCTTAATCTCCACCCTACACATCACCACCTAAGGTTATCTCCACCCTACACATAAACCCCTTCTAGAAGCGTTAGGTGGCGCCAACATTAACCACCTCTAACCAACCCTAAACAAGCTCTAGTTGGCGCTAAAAGCTCCTACCCACACCCATTCATGTTAGCACCAACACCACCTTAAATCTCCACCACTCCATAAACACAACCTATCCTAATCCTTCATATAGTGGCACCACCTAACCCTCTCCCTTAACCAACATAAAGTAGCGCCAACTCTACTTAAACCCACACCAACCACCACCTCATACAACCCCTTAATTGGCACCATCTTATATCCACCACCCATACACCAACCACCATCCTACAACTTTATCCTAACCCTACATATGTCCTACACGCCACCTAACCCTACCACCATCAACCCTTAACCCTACTCCCCACCTAGGCCTGAGCCAAATTGCCATGCATCCCCTCATTTGGTGCCACCCATTATCAACCCTAAGATCTCCTAACTACCCTCTACAAGCAATCCTAACCCACCATCCATTAACTACCCTTAACCCCCTTCCACTCCTATTAAAAGACCACCACCCACCACCATTAAAGCACCTTTGGCTACATATTTTCTACTTATATTTACACCTACATAGAAGGCCAAGAGAAGAAGAAGATTAAGGGGACACTCTGTCCCCTTGGTGCCTTCCCCTGTTCTTGTCTCTCTTGAGCCCATGCCAGCCAAGGGAAGAAGCCAGGCATTAGAAGGAGACCTAGGGTACAAGCCTACCCTAGGAGGAGGATTTGAGGGTAGTACACAACCACCCTTGGAGGAGGAATTAAAGGTGGTCCATGCCACCTTTGGAGGAGCATTTAAAGGTGGAATTCCATCCACCTTTGAGGAGATCAAGCACATCCCCCCTTTGGGCTTGCTAGGAGACCACACCATTGGAGGAGCTTGCAAGGAGAAGGAGAAGGAGCTCTTTTTGATTGCGGGAGCAGCTGCAGTTGGAGCAAGAGCCTTTCTTCTTCACCAACATTCAGAGGATTGGTGATTTGCATTTTCTTTATTTTTATTTGCTAGTAGTAGAAGCATTCCTCTACTAGGTTTTGTGTAAAACACTTTTTTCCATCAATTAAAGTTGCATTTTTTTTTCAATTAGTCTTTGTTGCAATTCTTGTTACTTTTCCTTTAGTACATTTTCACTCTTTCTTTCTAATTACCCTAGGCCTCTACGTGCCTAGGGAGAGCTTAGAAAGAAATCAATTTTTGCCAGTTAGATTTTACCTATTAGGTGTTTGTCTTTTCCGCAATCAAAACTGCATCACCTTGTTATTCAAAAACCCAAAAAAAATTATATATTCAAAAATTAAAAAGAAAGTTGATTTCCATTTTCGAGTAAGAGATTAGAATTTTGCAAACATCGCCTCCTTGGACAACCCTAGATACTCTCCCTATCTAGGTTTATAAAATTTAAAAGCATTTACAAATTCACGTGTTACAACGATTTGAAAACCCTAATTACAAATCACGCGTATTTTTGCAACAGTATCACTTGTACAAAATCATATGAGGGGCTTGATATATCTACCTTTTTTATTTTCAACTCAAATTTTTTTTCTTTAATTTTGTCAGTACTACCTTGCAAGTAATGAAATAGGGAAATGATACAAAAACATGCTGCATTTAATGTATACAGCATGACTGGTGTAATTCCCATCTACTACATGCGTGATTGAATCTTTTTTAGGGTAATCTATGATCCCAAGTTTAAAGTGACATACTAAGTTCTCCTTAAAGAAAAATTACAACTCCCACTTATGTTCGATTTATGTATAATTCAGTATATTGGACTCGTCTCCCTCTACGTGTTCAATTTTTTTCTTTGATACAACTTGGAATTATTTCAGGTGGGACATTCAATATTGAGAACCATGATGCATGTGGCGAGACCAAGCACATACAAGCTTGTGAAGTGCCGGGTATGCTCCTCAATTTGTCGTCTGCCTTCTATTTTGCTAATGCAAGCTATTTAAGAGAAAGATATATATTCTCCTTATAATGGGAATTTTTAATTCAATAGTTTTGAACATTCTTAGCCTTTTTCTTCGATTCCTCCATTTTCTATTTGCCATTGGTCATGCTATAAGGCATTACATTTCCCATAGTTTGCCATCTGGGAAATTTTGGGTCATTGGATTTGCACTTATGATCAGAGAGATAGAAATTATGTGAACTAAATGTGGAGATATTAACGTGTATACATGATTGTGTTTAGGTTTAGTAGGTGGATAGAGGATGAAGCAAGGATCAATGCTAATAGCAAGGAGAACAGAGGTCTACACTACGTGATACTCGACATCAAAGGTAACTTCATGATCTTAGGTTTGCATCCATGTGTGCTGATGAGTCCATTTTAATGGATTAATATTATGCCTAAGTAACTTTAATCGTACCATTTAGGTTTGTTAATAACTACATTAAGTTATAGAATGTTTGCATTCATCATGATTTAAGTTTACATCTATTTTATAGTATTCTATAACTTAATATGCAATGATTTACATTTTTATGATTACAGGAATAATATTTGGAAAGTGGAAGGGGGGGAATAATTTCCCCAACACATATTCGGCTAGCCGCAACTCCTTATCTGATCTCCCACCTCCCTCCCTCAACAAACGAGGCTAGAAATAGCTAAGGGATTTGAAAATCCCTTAACTCACGCACGCGTAACGGAGAGGAGTTAAAGAGAGGAGGCGAAGAAAGGAGAGGCCATTTGCATCTTCCCCCCTGCGGGGAACTTCTTCCTCGCGTGCACTGTGCACCGCATCCTCCTTCCAGCACCCTTATTGCAGGCGTGCCTCCATCGCCCCGCAGGCACCTTCACCATTGCATGCCCCTCTCTAGCATCAGCAGGGCGTGCCCCTCTCCAGCAGGCGCGTCCCCTCCCGCAGGTGCCCCTGTCATGCACCTGCACCACCAGCACTTCCCTCCAATGCTACAGGTGCTCACGCCACCTCTGCCCGCACCCGCCATCACGCACCGCAGCCTGCGAGCACCACCCTCGCCTTACCCGCTCCAGCAGGGCATGCCCCTCTCCAGTGCCAGCACCCTGCAGAAAGGCGCCCGCTCCACTTTGCGCACTCACCGGCCACCGCAGCCAGGCTGCACCTGCACGGCACCTCCCTTCTGCAAGCACACCCTTCTCCAGTGCCTGCCTTCATCCTCCAGTCGCGCCTTCACCTGCTAGGCCGCGCCCTACTGCAGTGCTCCTCCCCCTCTTGCTCGCATGCCCGTAGGCGCTGCATCGCCTAACCTTGCCCGCTCCCACAGGCGCGCCCTCGTCCACTCGCCCTCTTGCCGCGCTCGCAGGCTCGCGCCATCTACAGCGCGTCCCTCGTTCCGCAGGTGCTTCACAGCAGCAAGAGCACTCCCACAAATCTGCCTCTAGTGCCTCCTCCAACGTTCTTCTCCTTCGCCGGCCAGCCACCTCCGGCCATCTCCGTCGACGCCGCGGCCTCCATCGGATAGGCCTCATCTTCACCAACCTCCCTAGTGCGTCCACTGCCCCGCCGACGATCCTCCCCGCATGCAAGCAAGAGAGAGAGTAAATGCTCTGTTTTGAGGGAGATTAAAAATTACATTTACTGCCATTGCCACTAGAAATTGATTTTTGATTTATTATTATTGTGGAAAAATTGCGCATGCACACTCATGCTTTTTGATAATTGCATGTTATTGATATTAACCTATTTTAAGATTGGTTTTGGGATCAACATGTGCATCAATTTTCTCTAGTACATGTCAAGTGAAAATTACATAAAATCATCATATCTTTATTGAGGATTTCAGTGAGGAAAAATTGCACATATACCCTTATATTTTTTAGTAATTGTGAATCTTCTTTCCATCGCATTTTATGTCGGATTTGACTAGGGATTTCGCAGTTGACCGAAAGAATACAAAATAATGTAGAGTTTATTGCATAATTGCCTCCCTGTGGACACGACCCGCTCTTCTGTGAGTGGTTATTTTTATCGTTGATTAATTGATTTTTCCACCACTTAAATACTACAACGCAAAGCGGAAAATCGCCTCATCAAATTGGCGCCGTTGCCAGGGAGGCAACAGACGCAATAGATTCACGTTATTATTTTTTTTGAATATTATGAGTTGTGAAATCATCTGATCATTTTTATTATTGTGCGAGGAATTTGACACGGCGACAGGTGCAGCAAAGAGACGACATTGACCCTGAACGACACACACGGCGGAAACGATCTTTTTGGTGGACCTTGACGACACCTGGAGGCCAGAAATAGGAACACGTGGGCCTTGATCCCACACACATAGGCTTATGGAGAAGCTTATTTCTGATTTAGTTAGATTTTGTTTAGATAGACATTAGAATTAAATTACTGTCTTTTGGACCCTTGTTGGGTATTTTTTGGAATGTGCCCCAAGGGCCTCTTTATTTCTTATCACTCTTGTATGTGGGAGCGTATTTTTGGGAGCATGTTCCCATTTATTTAGATTATAGGATTATCTGAACTGTTTGAATTGAATTTTGATTAGTTAGTTAGATTAGGTCTGTTTGTTTATTATTAAAAAAAAAATCGAACAGCCTGCTAGAAGCTGCATATCTATAGGAGGATCATATAGAACTGAATGAGCAGCATCTAGTTTATTGTTACTGCATTGCATGCATTGCACGAAGAAAGCTGGAGTAAGGTACGTCTTATCTTGAGCATCAATTACCTGTCATGCATATGCATTGAACCTAAATCTAAGACCACTAAAGTGCTTGAATCAAATTAATTCAGTGGTCACTTTAAAAATTGGGACTACTAAGAGGTTGAACCTTAAAATCTGTGACCGAAAATTGTGTGCAAAGGGATCCTGTTTGCGAAATTTCAAAAATCAAAACACGATCGTATGCTTGCACACTTGAGACACTGTGCACCTCACACATAAGGTCACTAGATAAATTTCTACCTCTCCTCTTTTGCACCATAAGGGAAGTTAGTCAGAAATCAACAAGCCTATCCACCAAGTTACTTTGGTTCCTCGTGTGTGGGCTCGATTCTAGACTTCCATCCCTTGCGTGTAGGTTATAGGCACAAGCAAAGGTTGGCCTAGGAAGCGTAATTTTTTGTAAAACTTGTTTGGCCACCAATTGAACATTTAATTCTAAGACCTACAATATACTAAAAACAAAATCCCACAGAATTCGCATTTGCTTTGACAGTAGAACTCTTTAGGAAGTTTCTGCTTGAATTCTTAATTCTGCTAAATCCTAAGAGAGTTAAAACTGTTTTTCTTAAAGAAATGGATTACCCTTACTCCTATCATTTAAATTATCAAAGTCAATACTTCCCATCTTTTAATCAGGATCCCATGCCCCGAGCGTATCCATCCTTTGATGGGTACATTGATAATTCATGGGATCATTCTTATCCTGGGAATACTGGCTTGATAACTCCCACTTTTTAGCAGAGCCTAGGAGCGGGATTTCCCAACCTTGAAATCCCTACTTCCATGCAAACACCCAACCCTCCCACCCTTCATGATTTTCCGTATCAAGGTTGGGCCGATACCCCTAGGCAACCAGAGCTTGAAATTGACTATCCTCCCCAACCTGATAATAGTAGCCTCTCCTCTTTTATGATAGAAATGCAAAAACAGCAAAAGGAAATGATGGAATCAATGGGAGAGATGTTGAGGAATAGTCAACAGTTAAATGAAGAAATAAGACAACTTAGCTACACGCTTCCCAATAATCTTGATCCCTACCCATGCAATCATGATCATGAAAATAATTCTGAGGAACCTAATGACAATAGGGATCCAATTTTATGTAGCTATCACTTAGACTCTCCCAATGAGACACTGCCACTAGAGGACAACGATCATAGTGACTATCCACCTGAACTATATTAGAGTCAAAAGCAAGGGAAGATGGTACCTCTTGATGACCTTGACCCCAATGACAATATTCTCCTTACCCCTGCCAACCCAGGTCAAGGTTGTATTATTCCTATCACTTCCCCTATTGATTATTTGGTGGAATCCCATTCTACCCTTAGTGAGCCTACTCTTGACCCTCCACTTAGGGAATCAACACCTATCATTCAGTATCCTGGGGATTTAAATGCACTCAATGAAGGTGACCCTAACGGAATGGAGGATGAATTAGATCAATTTTGGTCTCAGGGATATGAAGAGTCTAATTCAGAAAATGAGGATGCCCCAATAGAGGAACTTGGACTGAAAATCTGGAGTGAACCATAGGGGAATTATTTATCATTTGAGGATTTACCTCCAGAAGATAGAAATAATATGATTAAATCCAGATTCATCCCTTCTTTTAAGAGTCATCCTCCATCAAATCAGGAGTTGCTATTAAAGGAGGAAAAACAAAATAGTGAGAAGTCTATGGGAGACTCTCGGGGACAAAACATGTCAATCGAGGATTTATACCCTGAGAAGAATAACAAATTCAGTAATATAGGCTTTCTTCGAAACATTAAGACTGATCCTCCTTTGGGATTAATTGAGGATACTGATCCAACTCCTAATGAATCACATATACACCCCGACAAAAATTTGGGTGAACCAAACGAATCTGGGGATGAGCTGAATGATAATGGTTCTGACATTTTGACCTTGCCATTAAAGAGTTGTAATTTGGAGTCTACCCTTGATTCAAATGTGACTCCAATCATTAATGCTAGCTAGGGTAATATGCAGTTGTCTACAACTGTTAGGGAGTATACACAATCTGAATCATTGTTGGAATTAGACCTAACACCGACTAAGCCCTCATTGGACTTAACCTTTACCTTCCAACACTACAAACAACCCTTATACTCCCTAATCGATCCTTGGCTCAGATCTCTGCTCATGTACACTTTTTATGGAGAATATATCAGGCCAGTACATCCTCGGGTAGAATGGTGAGTGCGGATTGATGCTTGTACTTTTAATTTCGCCATTCAAGGGTTTGAACTAATAATGTGTATATCTTTTAAAACCCATCCTGCTCTAGAGGATCCTTGTTGTCCTCCACTTATTTCATTTCGGGAGGTCCCTTTTCATATTCCATTTATTATTCCTAGACCTCCTAAGGTAGCCAACGAGGTTCTTTGCTTTCATATCTTCTGGTGAGCATTTGGTATTACGTTGCATCATCAGCTCGCCAACATCCGTGGCTACATGTTTTCTAGGCCTGCACTGTTACGCATGTTTTTAGGGCCTAACTTTTTCTGTTTGGAACCAGACTTATAGGTTCCTTCTAAGTTTGGCTGCTGACAGAAAATGCAGCGCTTGTTGGGAGGCAACCCAGCAGTCAGAATAACACCGTTGTCAGGTGATGTTTTTCCTTTCTCCTCCTATTTCAATTTTACAATGGGGACATTGTAGGATTTAGGCATGGGGGTGTGCATTTGTATTTTAGGAAGTATTCATGCATTTAGGTTAGCATATAAAAAAAAAATTTCTCTTTTCTTGAGCTGATTGGTTAGCCCTAGCAAAATACCTTTGTCGTTGGGGATTTTTCTTCCCGAATTATTTCTTAAGTTTAGAATCCAGTACATTTATTTCACGTGCACGTAGACTGGGTAATGGATCCTTGAGGAAAACTAATAAGCATTTGTGGTCCACTGAACCCTTGGACAGTTCATAGGGAGTCAGGCATACTATCTTCTAGTAGATACACCTCATATTTGTTAGAAGAAAGTAGAGAGATTACTGGTGCGCTAACTCTAGTGTAAGGACTCTTAAGTTTTGGATAATTAGATGATGATACTTCAGAGTTAGGCGTAGTTTTCACTCTCTGTTCCTATGTGCATACTTTGAGTGAATTCTTGAGAGTCACCAAATAAGGCAGATACACAGAGATTGAGTCTTAATAAAGCTATAACTATGGTGGATGGTTACGACCATCCTTCATAGAGTCCTCGACTGAAGGAGGGTAATAGTGTCAAAGGTCATAAATATGCCTATCCTATCCATTCCTTCCCAGTGCCGAGAATAAGCACTTCCACCAAATAAGCCACACAATATCCTCTTGACCATCATCATCCCTAATAATGCCTCATAAATAAAAGTCTATGTCGTATTATATTCATTAAAAAAAAAATAGAGAGAAAGAAAAGAAAAAAAGAGAAAAAGAAAAAGAAGAAACAATTATATATATATATATATAAAGTCAAAGTTTATAATGTAACATTATTTCTGAGGCATCAGAACACCTATCGCGTTCCACCAAATATGACCCATACGTACCTTTTAGTATTTCTGATCGCTCGAATACTAGTTGAGGACTCTAACTTAGTTGTAGAGTTATTAGGACTTTAATTGAAGTGTGGATGCCATGTGAGGCCACCAAATAGTGAGTACAATTTCTAAATCTGGAGAGATTTGCGATCTCAGAAAGAAAGAAAAGAGGGAGTGCCCAGGAACATCAAGAGAGCACAATTGTGTAGCCTCTCTCAGAGTTGACTTGTCTAATAGTCTATAGATCTAGAGTCTGCAGTACTAGACTATATGTAGGACCAGATGAGTATGTGCCACCAAATACAAATCCATTCAACTCGATATCTCCTACCTATGCCAAATGCCAGGGTCAAATTACATATTATCCTCTGCTTTATTCCCGAGGGAAGTAGTTGCCTATCCCGACAGCAATATTTACTAAGGGTGAAGTACAAACTCCCAATGCGAATTGGCTTTTTCACTTGGATCCGTTACTTAGGCTATTATCACATCACATTTGTCAAGATCTCTAAAGTTTTGAAATAAGAAAAGAAGAAATCTTCTGATTACTTCTATTATTTCTCATTTTTGCTAGGGACTAGCAAATCTTAGGCATGGGGGTATTTGATGAGTCCATTTTAATGGATTAATATTACGCCTAAGTAACTTTAATCGTACCATTTAGGTTTTTTAATAACTACATTAAGTTATAGAATGTTTGCATTTATCATGATTTAAGTTTACATCTATTTTATAGTATTCTATAACTTAATATGTAATGATTTATGTTTTTATGATTACAGGAATAATATTTGGAAAGAGGAAGGGGGGGAATAATTTCCCCAACACATATCCGACCAGCCGCAACTCCTTATCTGATCTCATGCCGCCCTCCCTCAACAAACGAGGCCAGAAATAGCTAAGGGATTTGAAAATCCCTTAACTCACACACACGCAAAGGAGAGGAGTTAAAGAGAGGAGGCGAAGAAAGGAGAGGCCATCTGCATCTTCCCCCCTGTGGGCAACTGCTTCCTTGCGTGCACTGTGCACCGCATCCTTCTTTCAGCGCTTCCTACTTCTAGCGCCCCTACTGCAGGCTCGCCTACATCGCAGGCACCTTCACCATTGCACGCCCCTCTCCAGCAGGCGCGTCCCCTCCCGCAGGTGCCCTGGTCATGCACCCGCACCACCAGCACTTCCCTCCAATGCTGCAGGCGCTCATGTCACCTCTGCCTACACCCGCCATCACTGCACCACAACCTGCGAGCATCGCCCTCGCCTCACCCGCTCCAGCAGGGCACGCCCCTCTCCAGTGCCAGCACCCTGCAGAAAGGTTCCAGCTCCACTTTGCGTGCTCACCGGCCATCGCAGCCAGGCTGCACCTGCACGGCACCTCCCTTCCGCAAGCGCGCCCTTCTCAACCGCCCGCCGTCATCCTCCAGTCGCGCCTTCACCTGCCAGGCCGCACCCTACTGTAGTACGCCCCCCCTCTTGCATGCATGCCCGCAGGCACTGCATCGCCTAACCTTGCTCGCTCCCACAGCCATCACCCTCCTACCGCACCCGCAGGCTCGCGCCATCTGTAGCACCCCCCTTTCCACAGGCGCTTCACAGCAGCAGGAGCACCCCCACAGGTCTGCCTCCAACGCCTCCTCCGATGTTCTTCTCCTCCGCCGGCCGGCCACCTCCAGCCATCTCCGTCGACGTCGCGGCCTCCATCGGATAGGCCTCATCTTCGCCAACCTCCCTAGCGCGTCCACAGCCCCGCTGACGATCCTCCCCGCATGCAAGCAAGAGAGAGAGAGTAAATACTCTGTTTTGAGGGAGATTAAAAATTACATTTACTGCCATTGCCACTAGAAATTGATTTTTGATTTATTATTATTGTGGCAAAATTACGCATGCACACTCATGCTTTTTGATAATTGCATGTTATTGATATTAACCTATTTTAAGATTGGTTTTGAGATCAACATGTGCACTAATTTTCTCTAGTATATGTCAAGTGAAAATTACATAAAATCATCATATATTTATTGAGGATTTCAGTGAGGAAAAATTGCACATATACCCTTATATTTTTGAGTAATTGTGAATCTTCTTTCCATCGCATTTTATGTCGGATTTGACTAAGGATTTCACACTTGACCGAAAGAATACAAAATAATCTAGAGTTTATTGCATAATTGCCTCCCTATGGACATGACCTACTCTTCTGTGAGTGGTTATTTTTATCGTTGATTAGTCGATTTTTCCACCACTTAAATACTACAATGCAAAGCAGAAAATCGACTCGTCATGTGCATGTCATAGATGTGTTGTTCCTTATATTTCATCTCTTATGTGCATTTAAACATCTAAGGCTCAATCAATAGATTTTTCAGTATGGACAGGTTTATTTTTTTGCTAACTTTGAGTATGCAAAGCTTTGCCTATTTTTTCTACAGTTTTAGAACTATGGAGGTGATGCCAGTCATGGCCTACTATTGCTATCCTTTTTCATGGTCCTTTTCTGATCTAACATTGAGGACATAGAAGAGAATGAATTTGCTCCCTTTTGTCGAGTCTCTCAATAGATGCCTCCTAGCAGCAACGTTTAATTCTCTGTTGATGATTACTAACCAACCACTGTGAACAAGGGCTACTTGACTTGCTTAGCCTAGAACAATCCAATTTATTTTTTTTTCTTCCTTTGGTAGGCCTTTCAAAATGCTCAATTAAGTCCCTTAGCCTTCTAGTACCTTCCAATGATTTTAGTTCTCCATTTTCTTTTATGCAAACTACAAACAGAACATGTTTTACATTGAAATGCCTAGAACATGTTTTACAATAACTCCCTTTTCTGAGAAAGGCTCTATATACACAATAGGTTCATTGTGGATCTTAATGGCTGGCACTCATCTACTATTAAGAGTATTTTTCTATGTCATTTTTTGAAGGACTCATTTTTTAATTGAATAGGGAGGATTTGACATGATCTGCAGTGGAAGAGACATGATTGAGACTTCGAAGCAGGTTTCTACTTTTTCTAGGCAGCAGGTGGACATAATTCCTGTTAGATTGTTTCTTTCATTGATGGCCCATCCTATTTTCATTTTGACTACAGTTTAAACAAGTCGAAGAAACTACCAAAAAGCTTGATTTGGATGAGATTGTTGCGATTGGTGGGGATGATTCCAATACAAATGCATGTGTTCTTGCTGAAAACTTTAGGTGAGATTGAACTGATATTTTACATTTGAGATAAATTAGCTTAGATATTCCTTGATATTTTATTGAGAAAAATTGGCTACTAAAATCCATGTGATCAAATTAGTTCATGTTTAATTAAGTAGGATGAATATGGTTAAATACTTGGTTTGGTTTCAAAATCTTCCTAACATGATGTCTTCTAAAAATAGGCAAAAGAATATGAAAACTAAGGTCATTGGATGCCCGAAAATGATTGATGGTGACTTGAAATGCAAGGAGGTCCCCACAAGTTTTGGGTTTGATACAGCTTGCACGCTCAAATATCCATCTACAGGCATATTTTATGCTGATTTAATTTCAATTTTTTAAGCAGATATTTTTTATTTTTTCAAGATGATTGTAGGAATCACATCATAAGTTTCAAGTAGCTCATTTTAGCACGCTATAATGGAGCAGTTTCTTAAGAATGGGAATGTTAATAAGGTTATCATGCTCTTCAAGATTTCATCAAAAATTAGATCTTCTCATCAATGTGGGTGACGACATGCTTGAGTAATTTGGTGGTGTGTGTGTGTGGTTTGTATGGGATCCGATTTATTTGCTTGTCAGGAAGGATAGTCTTGTTGAGGTTTTTCTCCATGTGGAGTTAAGACTTGTTCGACACCATTTGTTTGTGATGTGGCAATGGTTCTTGGAGAGGGAAAAGGCTTTGGGGCTTAGTTTGTTTATGGCCTTAGGATTAAGTTACAAAACAGGGCTCTAGTTATCTAAGTTAGTATGGTTGTAGGTGTTTGAATCATACTAGAGATCAGTTATTACAGAGCTTTTCAAGATAAAAAGTATATATGATGGCTTGCATGACCAATGTTAGATTTTGAGAATCATTGATTTGCTTGGAGGGGCTTCAATTCAGTTTTGTAGTTTTGCTTTCGATTTACTTTATTATATTGGGAAACAACACAATATAAACCATAAATGTTGGAATCAAATCTATGCAACACAATAATTATAAACAAAACAATATAAGTAGGAATCAATTTATGAATATTATTTTCAGGGGTATATATACAAATATAGAATATATATGGTTGTGTACGTCTTTGACAATAATTGTAGGGGAAAATATACAATTAACTCATTAATTTAATTATGTGACCAATCATCTATTCTATACCAAGTGGATATATTTTATTATTACCATTTACCAGTGCCACTTGATGATGTCTGATGATCTGTGTCTAAAATTAAGCTTAAGAGCTCATTCAGGAACCAGCTTAAGATGTAAAAAATATGGGTTGGTCTGGTTCATTGGAGAGGTTAACCTAACCTGACGAAAAGAGGATGTTAACTTATCAGGCTTTCTTATCCCATGTGAAGGTGGGTTGCATCGACTTGGAGGTTATCCCAACCCACAAAATGATTCTTTTGTTTTCTTCTCTAATGGTACCACATGACATCATTTGTTAATTCCCTACGTACTGTTTATCGCGCTTGATCGGGTTTTAAAGAATAACACGTTGTAATATAGCCGAAAAAGCATTCAAAACAAATAAAGAATTTTTTACTCGAAAATCGGAGTATCCGAGGTCGAACACAGGGAGCAATCTTAGTACTTTAAAAAACTAGAGAATACAACTTTTAAATGAAAGACAATTGATTCATAGAGAGATTTAAAAAAAAGAATTGCTAAGAAAGAATAGGTTTGGATGACTGATTTCTGTATCAGACGTCTTAAATGTAAGGCTTCATCTTGTTCTACTTCTTCTTCTTGCGTGTGCCTCTGATCTTCTTTTTCTTCTTCTGCCTTGCTTCTTTGGATTCTCTTCTTCCTTCTCTTTTCTTCTGCGGAGGCCTTTTCTTCCTTGGTCTTCTGCCTTGCCCTTTTTTTCTTCTTTCTTCTTTCTGCCTTACTCAGCCTCTTCTTCAAAGTGTCTTTTTATTCTGCTCCTTCTCTTCTTCTTCTCTTCTCCTTCCTGCGGTTGAGCTTCTTCTCTTCAGTGCTCGGCCTGCCTGCACACAAGACAGCAAAACCTACCCCCCTTCCCTCTACCCGCATGTATCTCTCTCTCCAAACCGCTCACAGAAAGCTCTCCCAGAGCTGCGGGTTAACGGGTTGGGTTGCGTACCCGAGACCAGGCGTACCGGCGTGTATGGTACGCGAGGTGTGCATGGGTGGTGTCGGGTCGGGTCTGCCAGGTCCGCGAGGTGAAACCACGGACGGGGCGGGTGTAGGGCAAGGGACCTCACCCCAAGTGCTTTCGGAGGCAAAGAGAAGATATGACAAAATTAATTTAAACCGCACCTGCGCCTTGTAGGTTACCGATGTGGGACTATTAGTCCTAGCCTTCCCTCACGTGCGCCCGCAGAACTCTATTCTTCAATGGCCAAAGCTACGGACTTTGTTGCATTCCTCGCTGGACCAGATGTCTTCGCACTGCCTCCCCAAGTGAGCTGCACCTGAAGCCTGGATGTCCTGAAGCCTGGAGCGAGCTTGGAGCTCCTTTGAGTCACCGTCAATGGTGGCAGGGGCTTGGGAACTGTCAGACACAAAATGAGCCTCTCGGCTTAATCAGATCACCGGGGGACCTTCGTCGTGTCACGGCGAAGGTGGTGAGAGGTGCAGCAGGTTGTGGGACGGCCTAGGCGTGCGTGCCTAGGTCGTCCTGTGACCGGAGATGTGGGTGTGTTTGGGGGAGCGTTGAGTGGGTGTAGAGCGGCAGTGGGTGGGCGGAAGGTGTTCAGTGTGGGAGGAGGAGGCAAAGTAGACTCTGCTACTGGTATGGTAGCAGAGCGACGAGAAGAAGGGGAGGAGGTCACCGGAGCTTGCGGGTTCCTTGGCCGGAGATGGAAGAGAAGAAAATTTGGGGGAATCTCCGCCAAGACAAGTCTCCAATTGAGCGGCTGGGTTTGGGGATTCTTTTATAGGTGCTGGCCGAACTTTCTAGTGCGTGGAGGGTGGCTTTTGGCTACCGCTGTCTCGCCGGAGAAGGAAGGTGGTCGAGACCCAAAATTCTCGTGCATTCGTACGAGAGTTTGGAAAGAAATCAATGATCAAGATCGGGCTTAGATGGAAGGGAATTCCTCAGAGAATCTCCCTTCCAATTTTGGGAGGAGATCTCTGAGGAACGTGAGCGTATCCCCCCTGTCAACCTCGCCGGAGAAGAATCCTCCCCACTAATGGCGGAGGTACCTGATTGTAAAGGTGACGAGGAAGTTAGGGGGTTCTCTGCGATGATTTTCAAAAGATGGGGACCAAATTGTGATTTGGGTGTACTAAATTGCAAAGTAGGTCAAGATGACCTCCCCTTAGGTCCAAATTTTGGTACAAATCTAATTTGGACCTAAGGAATCCAATGATGACGTTGGATTTTAGGTTTGACCACGTTTGGTTGAATATTTTGCATAAAAACCCAAATTAGGTCAATTAATGAGCTAGGGCCCTAATCTAGGTCAAACTGGGTTCCAAAGGTCAAATTAAGTGTTCTAAACCCTAGGGGATATTTTTCCATGATTTTTAGAGGATTTACTTGATTTTTATCCTGACCAAAAACTTGTTGATTTAAGTGGGTCTGTTTTAGGGTTATCAAATGTCATTTAATTCCTAAATTGCACATAAACCCATGTCTGATTGAATCAACCCATTTTTTACCTTATTTAGACCTTTTGACCTATGTTTTGCCTCTGATAAATCCCATTTATGTACTACAATGGTAAAATTACAGTTTTAACCTTTATTTCATGTTTTCTTCTCAGAACACTTATTTCTCCAATTAAGCCCTCTTCTAGGTTATGTAGGAGCTTTTATTCTCTTTATTATGTCAAAATGAGCTAGTTATGACTCATGGTGAGGATCTCATCGTACCCCCATGCCTAGCTTTTGCTAGTCCCTTAGCAAAATTTTAAGGTTTTAGCTTCTGTTCTAGACCCTGAGTGTAAGTGCTTTTCTTTTTCATTTGTGGTTAGGTTAGAATTCCGACAATAGGCCTAGAGGTATTCAAGTACCAACCAAAATTCGGACCTATTCCGCTTTAGCTTCAGTCCTCTACAAAGGTTTCTAAGGCCCACAGAAACTAACCTAGGGTTTGTTGGACTCCGCGGTTAAAGCACCCGTGCTTGAGACATTCTTAGCCTAAGTTCAGTTTGCAGTGCATTTTTGTAAGAGAGAGATAGAAGATTTATTTGTTTGGAGAGCTTTTCTCTCTCTTTTCATTTTATTTCTAGCTTCGGATTAGCTTCTCAACACGGTCTGTATCGGATTCCTCATCCCCATCATCAATTCTCAAGTGTCCCTAGCTTTCGAGATTTCGAGATAATCCCGCCCATGGCAACCCCCAGAACCCTGGCTTTCGAGATTTCGAAATAATCCCACCCATGGCGTTCCGTGGCCGAATTCAGACCCTGGCGATCGACATTTCGTGATAATGCCTCCCAAGGTATCTGAACCAGTAGAGTGCTTACATGCCTCCAGTAGGATATTTAAATATCCTAAGAGACAAGCATCGAGGAGACGATATGTTGTTACGCATCTTCGAGGGGAATTTCCCACCTCTCCATGCTGGGAACTCGTCCAAATCAACTTGTGTTGATTGGACGCTCCTAATCTAGGTGACTTTTGTAGAACATTAAATGTTTTTGCGTGATTTGGATGTTTATGCGCACTGAACCAGACTGTGTGTGAATTTGTGGTGCTTAGGTTACCGAATCTCGCAAATCGAAGGTCAGTTAATGAGGCCGAATACTTCCTAAGCCTTAGACCTAATACTCAAGCTTCGCATTTTCCCCAACCTCTTGAGGATTATCCAGATTTTAGCAGATACGTGAATTTTTAAGCTAACGAATCTAGCCCAAGAGGCCTAAGACCAGCGTTCCTGCTAATCTCTTGTTATGTCTACTTAGCACTTTTTCTTTTATTTCTTTTCTTGATCTGGTCTAGAACTTCAGTTAATTCCTTAATCTGTTACTAATGACTATTTCTTTTCATTTTCATTTTGTGCTCCTTTTTTGGCATTTTACTCTTTTCCTCCTCTAATTTGTATGACCCTGAATTGTTCCTCCGGCCCAGTCTCTTTTTTTTTTTTTTAAATTGAAACACTTTCTTGATATGAATTTTCCTGACATTTTGCACTTTCATACCCCCCCATGCCTAAGATTTGCAATGTCCCCATTGTAAATTAAGTGGGTTCGATTTCAGCTTAGTTCATGCATTAGGACAGGTGTGTGGTGAGTGAATGGGTCGAAGTGACTATTGCGAACGATTTCTAATCTCGGGTAGGGATACCTGAGGTGAAGTCGGCTGTTCTAATGGATGAACCCTAAAGTGCAATATGAATTCCGCATAGAGATGTCAGAAAAGGTTTCGGGTTTTTCAAAGAATGACGGGTTGCCTCCCGCTAAGCGATGAGTTTTACGCCATCAGCTGGGTGCAATGAGCTCAAGAGAAATGGAGGGTAAAGGATGACTCAGCCAAATCTATATCAGTCATGTCAATGAACAGTTTGAGTCTCTGACCGTTCACAACAAAGGGTTCGGAATCGTGGCTGAGTGGGCTAATTTCAATGGCTCCATTTCCAAAGATTTGTCGGACTAGGTAAGGTCTGACCCACTTAGATCGTAGCTTTCCTGGGAATAATTTGAGTTGGGCATCAAAGAGAAAATTTTGACCAGGATGAAAGACCTTTCTAGAAATGTGTTTGTCGTGAAAAGCTTTAACCCGTTCTTTGTAAATTCGCGAGTTCTCATACGCGTCATGATGTAATTCATCGATCTCGCTTATTTGAAGTCTTCTGTGGGTTCCAGCCTTAGAAAGATCTAGATTACAATTCCGTACTGCCCAATAGGGTTTATGCTCCAATTCGACGGGGAGGTGACATGCCTTCCCGTACACTAGTCTGAAGGGTGACATTCCTAATTGGGTCTTGTGAGCGGTCCTATAGGCCCACAATGCTTCCGGAAGTCGAGAAGACCAATCTTTTCTATCAGGTCGAATAGTAACCTGAAGGATCTTCTTGATCTCTCGGCTAGATAGCTCAGCTAGACCATTAGTTTGGGGGTGGTAAGGAGTAGAGATTCGGTGTGACACCCCGTATTTGGTCATCAGTGACCTAAACTGAGCGTTAGTGAAATGGGTCCCTCCGTCGAAAATTATAGCACGTGGGATCCCGAACCTGGAGAAAATGTTTTGATGAATGAATTTTATAACAACTTTATATTGTTGGTTCGGGTCGGAATGGCTTCTATCCACTTGGAAACATAGTCAACTGCGAGTAAGATGTATTCGAAGCCATCCGAGATTGGGAAGGGTCCCATGAAATCAATCCCCCAAATATCAAAAATTTCGCATACCAAGATCAGCTGTAGTGGCATCATGTCTCAATGGTTCATGTTGCCCAGAGTCTGGCAACAGGAACATGTCTTACAGTGATCGCATGCATCCTTGAAAATTGTGGGCCAGTAAAAGCCACACTGGAGGACTTTTGATGCGGTTTTATGTCCTGAGAAATGTTCACTGCATGCCTGGTCATGGCAAAATGAGAGTATGTCTTTGATCTCCACTTCCGCTACGCATCGTCGAATTATCTGATAAGCACCAATGCGGAATAGATACGGGTCTTCCCAAAGGTAATACTTGGCATCGGAACGCAATTTGTCCTTCTTGGCCTTCGGCCAATCGGACGGAATCTGATGTGATGCCAGGTAATTTACTATATCTGCGAACCATGGAAGACTTGCATTGATAGTCAGGAGGTGTTCATCAGGAAAATGTTCTGTGATAGGTCCGGAAGGGTCAATTATTTCAGAAGGAAGGTGGGACAAGTGATCAGCTACCACATTTTTCTTTCCCGCCTTGTCGCGAATCTCAAGGTCAAATTCTTGCAACAGCAAGATCCATCGGATTAATCGAGGTTTCGCGTCCTTCTTTGCAAGGAGATGCCTCACAGCTGTGTGATCCGAGTATATGATAACACGGGAACCCAGAAGGTATGATCTGAATTTTACTAGGGAAAATACTATAGCTAGCAGCTCTTTCTCAGTAACCGTATAGTTACGCTAAGCCTCATCCAGTGTTTTGCTGGCATAGTAAATGACCACAGGTTTCCCGTCAATTTTCTGCCCCAAAACTGCTCCTACAGCGAAGTCAGATGCATCGCACATGATCTCAAAGGGTTGAGACCAATCAGGGGACTGTAGGATCGGGACTTGGGTGACTTGGTCACGTAGGATCTTAAATGCTTGAGTGCATTCCTTGGAAATTTTGAAAGGCACATCCTTGGAGAGAAGATTGGTTAGGGGTCGCACGATTTTAGAGAAGTCAGGGATAAATCGACGGTAAAAATCGACGTGCCCCAAAAAAGATCGGATGTCCTTAACCGAGCTAGGCATAGGGAGCTTGGAAATCAGGTTAACCTTAGCTCGATCCACTTGGATGCCTTTGTCCGAGATTAAATGTCCCAGGACAATTCCCTCAGGCACCATGAAATGGATCTTTTCCCAGGAAAGAACCAAATTCACATCGATGCACCGCCTGAGTATTTGGACCAAGTGTTGGAGGCAATCGTCAAATGATGCTCCAGAAACTGAAAAGTCATCCATGAAGACTTCCAGATAGTCACCTACCATATCTGAGAATATGGCAAGCATGCACCGTTGAAAAGTTGCAGGTGCATTGCAGAGATCGAAAGGCATCCTTTGAAACGCATACGTCCTGAAGGGGCAGGTGAATGTGGTCTTTTCTTGGTCCTCTGGATGGATTTCCACCTGGTTGTAACCAGAGTACCCGTCAAGAAAGCAGAAGAACCTATTTCCCGCTAATTTCTCGAGGATCTGATCAATAAATGGTAGTGGGAAATGATCCTTCTTCGTGGAGGAATTGAGTCTTCTGTAATCAATGTAGACTCTCCACGAGTTAGCTATTCGGGTAGGAATGACTTCTCCGGCTTCAGTCGTGACAATGGTAAGTCTTATCTTTTTAGGCACCACCTGTATTGGACTCACCCAACGACTGTCGGAGATCGGGTAGATGATCCCTGCATCTAACCACTTTATGATCTCCTTTTTCACGACCTCCTATAGGTTAGGGTTTAGGCGTCTTTGCATTTCTCTTGAAGGTCGTGCGCCTTCTTTTGTGTAGATTCGCTGTGTGCAGTATGAACGGCTTATACCAGTCAAATCATCGAGAGTCCATCCAATGGCTCTACGATGTTGCTGGAGAACAGAAATCAAACGGATTTCCTGGTCAGGTGTGAGTCGAGAGTTGATAATCACAGGAAACATCTGATTCGAATCCAAAAAGGCATACTTCAGATGTTCGGGAAGGGGCTTGAGTTCCATGACAGGATTGTCAGCAGTAGCGGGCGGTTCGGGGTTTGTATCAGGAACAAGGGTAGGAGTCATAGGTGTGTCTAGATCATGTTCGCACTCCTTTATTAGCGGGTTTTGATTCTCTAGTGGTTGATTAGGGATAATCAGGTTGTCCTCTATATGCAATTCATCAACCACGGCTCTGATATCACATATTTCCTCTATAACCCTGCAATTAATCCCTTGTTGGGCCTTAAAAATGTCAATCTTCAGGTTTTGATTCCTAAATTTTAATTCTATCTAGCCCTCTTCGCAGTTTATGTTGGACCTAGCAGTGGCCAAAAAGGGTCTCCCAAATATGATTGGTGTGTCCCTTGGGTTCTTAGGTGCATCCATGTCCAGTACTATGAAGTCCACCGGGAAATAGAAATCTCGTACCCTAACAATGACATCCTCAAGTATTCCTCTACGTGACTTGATAGATCGATCGGCTAACTGTAATGTCACCTCAGTGGGTTTAAGTTTAGATTATTCAAGGTGGTCAAGAAGGGATGTAGGTATTAAATTTATGGAGGCACCTAGGTCTAGTAAGGCTCTATCAAATTGGGTTTCACCAATTTTACAAGAAATCAAGGGAGTTCCTGGGTCTTTAGCCTTGGGTGGGAGTTTGCTCAAGAGGACAGAGTTGGCTTGCTCTGACAGTACGATTGGATTCCCATCCTTGGTTTGCAGCTTACATTTAGGTGTACATATGTCTTTCAAGAATCTTGCGTAAGCCGGTATGTGGCGAATTGCATCCATCAATGAGATGTTTATCTGGACCTGTTCAAAGAGCTTGACCAGATCCTCCTCAGGGGCCACGGGTTTGGTTATCCTTTTTCCTTTGTGTTCGTCACACTTTTGTGCGGTTTGTTAAAAGATAATATCGTGTTGTAGTATAGCCGCGAAAGCGTTCAAAACAAATAAAGATTTTTATTACTCGAAAATCGGAGTATCCGAGGTCGAACACAGGGAGCAATCTCAGTACTTTGGAAAACCCAAGAATACAACTGTTACATGCAAATATAATTGATTCAAAGAGTTTTTAGAAAAAGTAGAATTAGACATCTGATTTATGTATCAGACGTCTTAAATGTGATCTTTCTTCCTTTCTTCCTTCTTCTCCTTTCTGCTTCTGTATCTTTCCTTCTGCTTTGCCGTTCCGATCTCTTTGCAATCTTCCCTTGTCCTTCTTCTTCTTCTCTGCGAAGACTTCTAATCTTTCTGTTTTCCTTCTCCTGCGAAGGCTTCTTTCTTCTTCTTCTGTCTTCTTCTTTGGCTTGCTTTTCCTTCTTCTGCAGCGGCCAAGTCCTTCTCCTGCGAACAGGAGCAAAACCTAACCCTTCTCCCGCTACCCGCATGTCTCTCTCTCTCAAGCAATTCACTCAGAGCCGCTCTCCCAGAGCCACAAGCATTAATCGGGTCGGATCGTACCCGGGACCAGGCGCACCTGAAGGTGGTGTGATGCGCGAGGAGTGCGTAGGTCTAGGTCGGGTCGGATCCGCCAAGTCCGCGTGGTCAGGCCGCGGACGAGGCGGGTGGGGTCAGTGAGGGACCTCACCCCTGTGCTTTCGAGGCAGTAAAGCTATATCACAAAAACTCTTTATACCATACCTGTGCCTTGAGATTCCACGATGTGGGACTAAACGTTCCGCCCTTCCTTTGCGTGCGCCCGCAGACTCTCGTGTGCAATTGCCCACGCTGAAGGCCCTGCTGGTGCTCCCTGCTGAACTCAGTCACTTCGCGACACTTGCGAGAGTCAGCTGCACCTGCCGCCTGGGAAGCCTGACGCCTGCTGCTGCTCCAAGCTTCCTGCTGCTTCGGCTGTTAATGGCGGCCGGGGCGTTCACCTGAGATTCCACAGAACGGCCTATTGGCCCAATCAGAATAGCTGGAAACCTTCGCCGCAGCACGGCGAAGGCGGTGGGTGATGCTGCAGGTTGTCGGTCGGCCTAGGCGTGCGCGCCTAGGTCAACCTGTGGCCGGAGATGGTGGGTTGTTCGGGGGGTAGTTATGGAGGTCTGGAGTGGCAGTTGTGGGGTGGAGCGAGTTCCTGGTGGTGAGGCGGAGCTCATGAGGTGATTGGCGAGCCGTGTGGAGTGGCGGAGTGGTGTGGGCGGCTCGCCGGAGTGCGGTCGGAGGCGTGGAAGATGAAGGCGGTTAGGTACTGTCGAGGGGTAATCAAGTAAAATAGTTGGGGGAAAAGAGAGAGGAGAGGATGGAGAACGTATCTGGGGTTGTCTGGAGGGAAGGGAGGCGGCGGAGAAGATGGCTCGTAACTGCCGTCGTCGGGGAGGAAAGACCCTGAGGGAGGAAGCGGCGACGAAGACGAGGTCAGAAGTGCGTGCGCGAGGTACAGCGCGACGCGGGAGATAGCGGCGGAGAGGACTCTGCTGCTGGTGTGGCAGCAGAGCGACGAGAAGGAGGGAAGGAGGTCGCCGGAGCTTGTGGGTCGTTTGGCCGGAGATGGGAGAGGGAGGAATTTGGAAGGGATCTCCGTCAAAATCAAGCTTAGCCTGTTCGGCCGGAGTTGTGGGTTCTTATATAGGCGCTGGACTGGATGTGCAGGGCGTGAAGGGCACGTAATTGCCTGAAGTTGGTCGCCGGAGATGGAAAGGAGTTAGGATACCCAAATCTCCCGTGCATTCGCACGAGAGATTGGGTTCACACCAGCAATTGTAATTGACTTTATAAGGAAGGGAATTCCTCAGAGAATCCTCCTTCCATTTCTGGGAGGGAATCTCTGAGGGATTAGAGAGCAATCCCTCTCTGAACCTCGCCGGAGCTCGGTTCTGCCCTAGCAATGGCGGCAGGACCGGTTTGCAAAGGAGGCGAAGAACCTAGGGGGTTCTCTGCAACGGTATTCAAAAGATAGGGACCAATTTGTGATTTGGGTGTACTAAATTGCAAAGTAGGTCAAGATGACCCCTCCTTAGGTCCAAATTTTGGTACAAACCTAATTTTGACCTAAGGAATCCAATGGCGAAGTTAGATTTCAGGTTTGACCTCGTTTGACTGGACATTTTGCGTAAAAACCTAAATTAGGTTAATTGAAGAGCTAGGACCCTAATCTAGGTCAAACTAGGTTCCAAAGGCCAAATTAAGTGTTCTAAACCCTAGAGTATGTTTTTCCATGATTTATAGAGGGTTTACTTGCTTTTTGTTCTGACCGGAACCTTGTTAATTTAAGAGGGTTTGTTTTAGGGTTACCAAGTGTCATTTAGTTCTTAGATTGCACATGAACCCATTTCTGATTGACTCAACCAACTTTTTATCTCATTTATACCATTTGACCTATGTTTTGCCTCTGAGAAATCCTGTTTACGTACTGCAATGGTAAAATTGCAGTTTTAACCTTTATTTCATGTTTTCTTCTCAGGGCACTTGTTCCTTCAGTTAGGCCTTCTTCTAGGTTATGTAGGAGCTTTTATCTTCTTTATTGGGTCAAAATGAGCTAGTTATGGATCATGATGAGGCTCTCATCACTTTGCTCAAGGCCTCAGGAAATGGGATCCTAGTTGGTTCCTCTAGGATAGGTCCAGGTTCTTGATCTGGGATAGTGGTATCTTGGATAACTATCCTAGGGTCTTGGCTATTATCAGGCTTGGAGTGGTTCGGATAATGTGGGTCTTGGGTTGTTTTACCACTACGTGTTGTTACAGAGTTTAATCCGGCCTGATTTTGGTTTGGGTTTGGTAGGAGGGGTGGCTACTGCTGGAATCCCGCATAAGATGTCGAAGCCTCCATCCCGTCTGGCGATGGAGCAGCAGGGGCCTGATAAATCAAATGTGCTTGGCCTGAATTTGGATTCATAACGCGCCTCTGGGTCGGCACGTTATTTGGGTTGGGCAGAGGTTGCGAAGGAAGGGTGACAGGTTGGCAGGAACTCGCCATCTGGGTTAGTTGGTTGCGAACCTCTGTGATCTCGTCCTTGTGCTATTTTTACATTGCCGCATTCGTCTTTTGAATGTCAGCTAGTGCTTGAAGGATAAGAGTCAGTTGATCCTGGTTTTGCCCGGATTGGTAGGTGGGATTGGGCCGAGGCTGAGGCGGCTGATATGGACGAGGGGCTTATGGACGGGGTTGATATGGTGGTCTTTGAGAATTTTCCGCCCACTGAAAGTTAGGGTGATTTCGCCATCCAGGGTTGGAGGTATTGGAGAATGGGTCATTCTAGATGGCGTTGACGTCCTCGCAGTTCTGAGGAACCTCAGGAAAGTCAGAATACGAGGGTTCAGAGTTCCCCCAACTCGAGTAGAATGGATCGGAGGTCACTCCGGTCTGAGAGGCAGACGGGGGTGGATATGGGTCCATCCCCTTGGCAGATTGGTGATAGATGTTTTGCACAGTTTCCCTTACCAGAGGTGGTCGTACAAAAGTGTTTTGCACAGAAGTGGCTTGCTGCAAATGCTGAGTTAGCTCGTCCACCTTCTTTTCTATGATAGAAACCTTGTCCAACCGACTGGCCATCAGTTCCAAGTTGACGGAAGTGGATAGGCCCTGCATCTCATGTGTCCCTCTTAGATTCGTCGATGCATGGGCATTCGTCCTATCGAATAAGCCCATGGAGTCATTATTTATGGAGTTCTCGCACATGTTTTCGAAAATCTCCCACACCGTGTCCTCATGTTGACCCATGATGTTTCCTCCACACGTTGCATTGACGAATAAACGAATATCTTCATGGAGTCTCTAGTAAAAAGACTGGACTTGTTCCCACTTAGGAACTCCGTGATGGGGACACTTTCGCATGAGATCTAAGAATCGATCCCATGCTTCGTGAAGAGGTTCTCCCCGTTGTTGAGTGAAATGAGTGATCTGGTGGAGCAAGGCATTCGTCCGGCCAACGGGGAAGAATTTTTTCAAAAATTCGGACTGAAGTTCCTCCCATGTGTTGATCGGACGGGTCTGAGTTTGATACCAATGTGCGGCCTTGTCCAAGAGGGAGAACAAAAACATTTTCATGAGTAGGATATCCCGATTTTGTAGATTTGACCCGAAGGTCTGGGCCAGATGCTTGAGTTGTTTAATTGTTGGAATGGATCCTCAGAATTAAGCCCATGAAACTTCGGTATGGCATGAATCATATTGGGCTTCAGTTCAGGGTCAGGTCCTCCAATCGGGATTCGTACTCGAGGTTCAATCGCCACCACAGTGGGATTATAGTGATCTCTCATCATAGGTCGCTGCGGTGGATTTAAAAAGTTCTGAAAGAGATCATTAAGGCTTTGAAGTTGGTGTTCAAGGTTATTCTCCTCTTCAATGGGTTGTGCCATGATGGGAGAAGGAGAACCAGGGTCTGAATCAAATGAAAGATTTATGTGGTGGGGTTGCTGCACAAACAAGGGCATCGAGGCTTGGCCTCGACGAGAATGAATTTCTAAAGGAGGTCTTAAGGGTGGTCTTAAGGACCTCCTACCGAACATGCACCAAAGGATGTGATTAGATTAGAAGGTGCTGGACCCAATCAAGACACCCAAAAATTGTTGGGTGACTATAGAGGTTCGGGGAAGATGGACCCCTTAGTCAGAAAGGTCGTCCACTTGAGAAATACCTGGGTAGCCAGAGAGGGAGAGTCCTACAAAGACCCCTACATGGTAGAGCGTCCCCACGAGTTACAGGGTTTCCCCCACCCGACCTCTCTTGTCACTGCGGTTCCAAGTAGACCAGAATGTGGACCTTGACCTCTTAAGTCTAGCTTTTTTTACTTTAAGATCAAGGTGCTTAATGTTCCACTTGAACTTTTAGGTATTTTGAGTGAAAAAGTGTCCTAATTTTAAGGTTGGTTGTCCCAAGGGATCAACTTCACCTCTTGTTCCTTTGAGAGCTTTTAGGTCCTTTCTTTTAGGGTTCAAATGGATTAAAAGCCTGATTTGCTTAGGGTTCCTCTTGTATAGATCTTTTCAAACAAGGTTTAGGTACACCTCCTTTTGGAAAAAATTGCTTCTTTGTTTAAGATAAGATGTGTCTCTAAAAACCCTAGCTTTTTAATCCTTAACTTGGCTCTAGTGGGTCCAATTTAGTTGCCTCAGAATTTAGTACCGAGGGCTCAATCATGAAAGTTTTAGCCCTAGTTACCTTAGTTGGATGAGCAGATAAAAATGTGTTGAAATGAAAATCAGGCAACTTGATGAGTTACTAAATATGAAACAGGTAGCCCTAAGTTGATTGTTCTTTTTTTTCTTTTCAGATTTTGAGGGAGTTAAGAGAGAGGGCTTATGGAAATTACCTGTTCCTTGGAGTGTCTGTTGTGCAGCTGCTCTTCTTTCCTTTTTGCTTTCCCTGTAATAAGCACAACAAAAGAGAGGAGTTAGGTCAAATATTGGATCAAAAAGTTGTAATCAAAAGCTTTAAAAGTGCCCGTTGCTCCCCGGCAACGACGCCAAAATGTTTATCGTGCTTGATCGGGTTTTAAAGAATAACACGTTGTAATATAGCCGAAAAAGCGTTCAAAACAAATAAGGAATTTTTTACTCGAAAATCGGAGTATCCGAGGTCGAACACAGGAAGCAATCTCAGTACTTTTAAAAACTAGAGAATAGAACTTTTAAATGAAAGACAATTGATTCATAGAGAGATTTAAAAAAAAGAATTGCTAAGAAAGAACAGGATTGGACGTCTGATTTCTGTATCAGACGTCTTAAATGTAAGGCTTCTTGCTGTTCTTCTTCTTCTTGCGTGTGCCTCTGATCTTCTTTTTCTTCTTCTGCCTTGCTTCTTTAAATTCTCTTCTTCCTTCTCTTTTCTTCTGCGGAGGCTTTTTCTTCCTTGGTCTTCTGCCTTGCCCTTTTTTTCTCCTTTCTTCTTTCTGCCTTGCTCAGCCTCTTCTTCAAAGTGTCTTCTTATTCTGCTCCTTCTCTTCTTCTTCTCTTCTCCTTCCTGCGGTTGAGCTTCTTCTCTTCAGTGCTCGGCCTGCCTGCACACAAGACAGCAAAACCTACCCCCCTTCCCTCTACCCGCATGTATCTCTCTCTCCAAACTGCTCACAGAAAGCTCTCCCAGAGTCGCGGGTTAACAGGTTGGGTTGCGTACCCGAGACCAGGCGTACCGGCGTGTATGGTACGCGAGGTGTGCATGGGTGGTGTCAGGTCAGGTCCGCCAGGTCCGCGAGGTGAAACCACGGACGGGGCGGGTGTAGGGCAAGGGACCTCACCCCAAGTGCTTTCAGAGGCGAAGAGAAGATATGACAAAATTAATTTAAACCGCACCTGCGCCTTGTAGGTTACCGATGTGGGACTATTAGTCCTAGCCTTTCCTCACGCGCGCCCGCAGAACTCTATTCTTCAATGGCCAAAGCTACGGACTTTGTTGCATTCCTCGCTGGACCAGATGTCTTCGCACTGCCTCCCCGAGTGAGCTGCACCTAAAGCCTGGAGCGAGCTTGGAGCTCCTTCGAGTCACCGTCAATGGTGGCAGGGGCTTGAGAACTGTCAGACACAAAATGAGCCTCTCGGCTTAATCAGATCACCGGGGGACCTTCGTCGTGTCACGGCGAAGGTGGTGAGAGGTGCAGCAGGTTGTGGGACGGCCTAGGCGTGCGTGCCTAGGTCGTCCTGTGACCGGAGATGTGGGTGTGTTCGGGGGAGCGTTGAGTGGGTGTAGAGCGGCAGTGGGTGGGCGGAAGGTGTTCAGTGTGGTGAGGCGGAGCCTCTGAGTTGGTTGGCGAGTCGTGCGGAAGTGTGGAGCGACGGGAGCGACTCGCCGGAGGTTGGCTGGAGGGGTGGAAGGTGGCGGTGGTCAGGCGTGGTCGAGGGGTAATTAAATGAAATGTAGTGGGGAAAAGAGAGAGGGGAAGATGGGGAACGTATCTGGACTGTTGTGGGAGAGAAGGAGGCAACGGAGTGGACGGCTCATAGCTACCGTCGTCGGTGAAGAAGCACCCTGAGGGAGAGAGCGGCGACGAGGAAGAAGTCGGGGAAACGCGCGCTTGGTACGGTGCGACGTGGGAGGAGGAGGCAAAGTAGACTCTGCTACTGGTATGGTAGCAGAGCGACGAGAAGAAGGGGAGGAGGTCACCGGAGATTGCGGGTTCCTTGGCCGGAGATGGAAGAGAAGAAAATTTGGGGGAATCTCCGCCAAGACAAGTCTCCAATTGGGTGGCCGGGTTTGGGGATTCTTTTATAGGTGCTGGCCGAACTTTCTAGTGCGTGGAGGGCGGCTTTTGGCTACCGTTGTCTCCCTGGAGAAGGAAGGTGGTCGAGACCCAAAATTCTCGTGCGTTCGCACGAGAGTTTGGAAAGAAATCAACGATCAAGATCGGGCTTAGATGGAAGGGAATTCCTCAGAGAATCTCCCTTCCAATTCTGGGAGGAGATCTCTGAGGAACGTGAGCGTATCCCCCCTGTCAACCTCGCCGGAGAAGAATCCTCCCCAATAATGGCGGAAGGACCTGATTGCAAAGGTGGCGAGGAAGTTAGGGGGTTCTCTGTGATGATTTTCAAAAGATAGGGACCAAATTATGATTTGGGTGTACTAAATTGTAAAGTAGGTCAAGATGACCTCCCCTTAGGTCCAAATTTTGGTACAAACCTAAGTTGGACCTAAGGAATCCAATGGTGAAGTTGGATTTTAGGTTTGACCACGTTTAATTGAACATTTTATATAAAAACCCAAATTAGGTCAATTAATGAGCTAGAAACTGGGTTCTAAAGGTCAAATTAAGTGTTCTAAACCCTAGGGGATATTTTTCCATGTTTTTTAGAGGGTTTACTTGATTTTTATCCTGACCGAAATCTTATTGATTTAAGCGGGTCTGTTTTAGGGTTATCAAATGTCATTTAATTCATAGATTGCATATAAACCCATGTCTGGTTGAATCAACCCACTTTTTATCTTATTTAGACCTTTTGACCTATGTTTTGCCTCTGAGAAATCCCATTTATGTACTGCAATGGTAAAATTGCAGTTTTAACCATTATTTCATGTTTTCTTCTCAGAACACTTATTTCTCCAATTAAGCCCTCTTTTAGGTTATGTAGGAGCTTTTATTCTCTTTATTATGTCAAAATGAGCTAGTTATGGCTCATGATGAGGCTCTCATCACATACCAATTGAACATGGGGCTAGTCTTACATGTTAACTACTCTGCATGCCAAACGATAGATGCAAGCTAACCTCCTTGGCACAGAAGTTAGCTCATAAAATTCAACGCCTTTTCCCAAACTAGGCTTAATTGATTTTGATTACTTGCTGAAGTTGGATCGAATGGATCCAAGTCTATCGTCCAAAACGTTTAAGCCGAAGTTACTGAACTAGTAATCTTAAGGGAGAGTGAGATTTGTTTTCTATTTTAACCTTTTGTCATGGGTTTGAGAACCGTGACAAAAGGCTTTGGTGACAGTTCTAAGTGGAACCGTGACCCTAGACTTCCCTCCAAAAATTTCCCCTTCCCTCCTGCCCTCTCTCGAATTTCCTATCAGACACTGTGACCATAGCCGATGACATCACCTTCCCCTTCCCTCTCCTGACTCCCCCAATCCCCAACAGCATCACCTCCCCCCTTCCCTTTCTTGATGCAATAGCGGCACCATCCTCGTGTAATGGGAATAATTCATGAATGTGTTGGGCAAATGCAAATGGTTGAGAGGCAATGGGGAGAGGTCGCAACAAATTTTCTTGAAGCCTTCAAAAAATATGATGAAGCTGGAAATCAACATTGAATTCAATGCCTGAAGTAAATTGTCATTCTTCCTATATATGTCTAAGTTATATCTGCTTCATCATCCACGTGGTCATGTGGGTTTCCTGCAATCTTACCTTTTTATTTTGAAAATAATCAGATATTTGGTTTTAGCAAACATGCTGATGGAATTGGTAGTCAATCCATTTGATGGCAGGAGGCTAAGTCGTAAGTAAAATTTGTAGGATTTAGAGTCTGATGTCTTGAGATGATTCTTATAAACTAAAACCTCAAATGCATTCTATCAGATACAAAAATGATCCTGAAATTTTGGCAATGACAAATTTGGTGGTAGCATTTCAGCACAATGACATTATGGAGTTTGAGAAAATTTTGAAGGTTTAATTTACTATCGATTATGTAAATTTATTACTGTTGTTAGCTTTATGCATTGCTTGGTTCATCCCATGCTGATGTCTTGTGTCTTTTTCCTTCCTAGTTTTGTTTTTCGATTAACAGAAGAATAATTATGGATGACCCATTTATTCGTAATTACGTTGAGGGTCTCTTGAAGAACATTAGAACTCTGGTTTTGCTGAAGCTTATTAAACCATATACAAGGATTTGGATACCCTTCATATCCAAGGTAACTATCTGTATTTGATGTTAACGTATCTTACGTTTGCTACTGCATGGGGTTCTGTCTTTTGCTGAAAACCTCTGTAAAGGGTAGGAGTATCCAAATTGTCATGCAAATGACCTATCCTTCATCATGCCATTACATTTCAAATGGTCTCTCGGATGAAGTTAGAAGGAAATACGGATGTTTATTTGCTTTTTAATTAGGCTACATGCTAGCAGGGATTAATCTACTGCTGGTCGTTATTGATATTTTTGTGCTCAAGTTGAAAATTGGCAATCTTTTTATGTGCTTGGATAACATAAGTTGAATATTCTGCTAGGAACTTAATGTGCCAGAGAAGGATGTGGAGCAGCTCTTGGTATCTTTAATTCTAGACAATCGAATTCAAGGGCACATCGATCAGGTCAACAGGCTTCTAGAATATAGTGACAGGCAGGTACACCTTTGACAGCTTTCCCTTGCCATAAAGTTTGTAAGCTTTTTATTTGATGATTATTCTCTTTTATGCAACATTGGCTGCAGGTCCAAGGGAATGAAGAAATAAAATGCCATTGACAAGTGGAACACTCAACTTGGCTCCCTCTACCAAACCATCACCAATAGGATGGGCTGATTTTTGTCTAGAAACATGGTTAATATGTAGGGGAGGCTAATCATCACAAGTTTGTAGGGAAATCACATTTTATTTTGGTGCCTATTTTCAAATCCCTTGATGCCTCTGTGTACACTGAGTTTGCTAGGAGATGAGGCCTTTTGCTTCATGGGAGAACCTATTTAAGCATTGCTTCTACCCATACACCCATATATATAGTAGAGATTTGTATGTCATGCATTGTCAATTGAGTTTGCATGTGCACCACACCCAGAGAAATGTTTTTGGAGCAAGAGAAGTGTTATCTGCAACTGATGTGATTTGGTTTCAACCTTACTTTCTCTCCTTAAATTTGATATGAATGGAGGTTGGAAGTCGAAATGTGCTTTCATCTAGTTTTCTCACATTTTGATTTTCTACCAAAAACGTATATCTCATGAATAGTTCAACACTCTGGAGATCATGATTTGTTGTCCCCTCCGATTTTCCAACATTTATCTAACCTATAATGGGTAAGATTTCATTTTCTTCCTCTTCCTCCTTATCCTCCTCTCACTAACTTTTTTAAGGGAATCCTAATTGCATTCAATAGTGATCAATCATGTGTAGAGTAAAAACACTACACAAAGCAAGAGACACTGGATGCACAAGTGATACTGCTGGAGGCTATATATGCACAGGTGAACCACAACAAGATGGATAGGAACCTAATGGGAGTAGTAATTTTGTTTTTAGATACCTTTGGTGACAGTTAAGGAACCATGACCAAAGAGCCCTTTTTGCGCCAAACTTTGGTCATGGTTATTAACCGTGAATAAAACTCATTATTTGGTCACGGTTATACAACTGTAGTTAAAAGTCTTTAGTCACAATTTATAACCATGACCAAAACCGCTAAACCTAGCTAATGGTTTTAGCTTTGGTCACGGTTTTAGGAGAAACCGTGACCAAAGCCTTTAGTCACAATTTTCGGTAGAACCGTCACCAAAGATCCTTCCGCAATGCAACTTTTACCAACGCTAATTGGTGATAGTTATAAACCCTCAAAACCCTTCTTTGTTGTAGTGTAAAAGTCAACATGCCTAAGAAAAGATCGAATCGGTCTAATCGACGAAGGTAATGGTAGGTTAGAAATAATTTTACTTTCGGACGGTCAACCTTATTTCCTCTCTCAGAAATAAGGTGACCTAAAACAAGTTCTTTTGGTACCATAAAATGTGATTTCTTTTAGGAAGGGACCAGATTTACTTTGATACATCTTTGCAGGACCTTAGTCAAGTGGTTTAGGCAAGTCTCAAATGTACTCCCAAAGATCAAGAAGTCATCCATGAAGACTTCAAGGCAATCACCTACCAAATCGGAAAAGATTGCAAACATATATCGTTGAAAAGTAGCAGGTGCGTTGTACAATCCAAATAGCATCCTACGAAAAGGAAAGGTTCCGTAGCGGCAGGTAAGGTTGCTTTTTCCTGGCCATTAGGGTGAATTGTCACTTGATTATAGCCTGAGTAGCCATCCACAAAGTAGAAAAATCTATCCCATGCCAACCTTTCCAATGACTAATCAATGAAAGACAATGGAAAATGATCTTTTTGCATGGCTTAGTTGAGTGATAATTATATAATTATATATTCTTATACGTCTAAATTAACTTTATTCCTATGTAAACATGTCACAATTAGGTTCTAAATAATGCATTAGATTCATTCTAGAAATATTAGGATAATACATGCATCAACACATAATTTGTACATGTTATAGTTGTCACAATTTTTGTAGGAATAAATGTGAGAGCAAGAATTTAAAGATGAAACATTGAACTAAAGGAACTTATTCACAGAGAAATTCACATTCTTTTTTTACGAGGGGAAGGCACACAAAAAGAACCAATCCATAACGAGGACACAACTATAATATTTCCTTTAGCACCTAAGTTCTCTCCCAACCAAAGTTCCATCCTCAATCCAAATTAATTCCCAAGAATCATGGATTGGTGTGCAAGTTTCCCTTACATTAAATCTCCCATGCACCCACGTTAATGCCCAAGGACAACGCATCCCATGACCATGCATGTATTCATGTAGTTTGCCTTCTTACCGTTCTCTCTCTCTCCATTTTAATTCCATGTAAATGCACCCGTCAGAACATGGACGATGCAAACCAAACGAGCACCCGTCAGAACATGGACGATGCAAAGCAAACGAACGCACGGACTCAACGTTCGCGTCCTCCGCCTCCGTTCGCGACTGCAGCACCTTCCTTCACGAGCGTGATCTCCGGCCTCCTTGGACGCTCTACAGCCATGCAATGCCTTCTCCCACGTCATTCCCGCAATCACCTCTCCAACTCCAGCATACACCCAACGAGCACCGCGTTTGAGAACACGCCTCCAGCCCGCACGAAACCTATCTTGACAGCTATATCCTCGAACGCACATCACGCCTTCAGTGCATCCGCGTCATCCTCTCCGACTACACAGCTCCGCATGCGCCATCAACGTCCACCATGCACGCCGACGTCCACATTAGCACCTCCTCTCAGCTCCTATTTAGCCCCCGTCGGGACAGTCTGAGAGGAGGCCTCCTCTTCCATCGATCTCGTCCTCCCCTCCTTCAACGACAGCTTCCATCCTCGGCCAATCTCCGCTGCTGCAACGCCGGGCCTATTCCCCCATTCTTCTCCATCCTCATCCGATCGACTGCAGCTCCTCCTCCTCCCTTCCACATCGGCGTTCACTCCGGCAAGATTCCCACCTCGACGTAGGAAATTCTTCTTGGACGTGACCACCGGTCTCTCTGGCCTCGACATCGGCTGCGTTCCTGACGGCCCCCTCGACTTCTTCATCTTCTTGCAGCTTCTCCCTCCTCCAACGGCAACTCCTTCCTCTCTAGTTTTTTTTTTTAAACCTTGAGACACTACGGTTCTTCTCCCCTCACTCATTCTCTCACTCACTCTCTCTCTATCTATCTATCTTTTATTCCATATAAATCACATAGGTGGCATTTGAATGTTTATTTTACAAGAATATTTGGAGTCCATGCCCTTATAGTATAAATAGCTTTTGTTTGTGTGCATATTTTTCTATTGTTCTCTCTATTGGAAAAAAAAGAAACCAAAATGAAAACCCAAAAAAATATATACACCTTGAAAGCATATCTTATAGAAATAAGTGCCATATGAACGACCTCATACTCTTGAGTTTCACAAATTCATTTGATACAAATTTTTCGCGACTACAACGAACATTGGAAATTTTTATTATGTGGAATTTTTGACTATCATTGAGTTTGTAGTAGTCAATACATACTCACCACGAACTTCCAATTCGTGTGAGGATGACTTCTCCAGACTCAGTGATTATTACGGTAAGTCTGACCTTCTTAGGCACAACCTGAATAAGACTTACCCATTCACTATCAGAGGTAAGAAAAATTATTTTGTTGTTTAATCACTTGATCATCTCATTTTTAACCACCTCTTACAATGTGTGGTTTGGTCTACATTGTGGCTGTTGTGTAAATCTAGATCCTTCTTCAATGAAAATCTTATGAGTGCAGTAAGAAGGACTAATGCCAGTGAGGTCAGCTAGGCTACATCTTATCGCTTGTCTATGTGCTCTTAGGACAAAAATGAGTTATGATTCCTAATCAGAAGATAGCTGAGAGTTGATAATCAGAAGATAAGTTTGATCTTGTCCTAAGAATACATATTTGAGTGAATCAGGAAGAGGTTTGAGTTCAATAGGTGTAGGATCAAGTGAAGGAGCAAGTGTGGAGATCTTAGAAGATCTTAGAGACACTAATGGTATTGGAGGTAAGTCCATGGTCTCTATAGCTAGTGTCTCAGGAAGAGTCAGATCAGATATAGAAAGGAATTGAGGTTTTAGGGTAAGTGAATCAATTAATGTATCCTTGACCAACTTGTCTAAAGAATCCAGAGAATAGATCTCCTCAATTAAACTACAAAATGGTCCCTTATGTACCTTGAAAATATCAAATCTTCATCCTTTGATCTCCAAATTTCAATTCTAAAAGGCCCTCCTTACAGTTTATGTTTGTCTTGGTTGTTAACAAGAAAGGTCTCCTAGTATGATGGGTATGTTTTGCATGTCCTTAGGTACTTCCATGTGAAGGAAAACAAAATCCACAGGGAAATAAAAGTCCTTGATCGCACAATAACATCCTCTAACACTCCCTAAGGTGTCTTAACTGATCGATCAGCTAATTGCAGGGACACCTTGGTTGGCTTCAGATTGCCAACCTCGAAATGAGTCAGGAGGGAGGTTGGGATAAGATTGATGGAAGCACCTAAATCCAATAAGGCTCTATTGAATGTGGTGTATCCTATCATACAAGTGAGAAGATGGGTGCCTAAGTCTTTCTTTTTCAAAGGGAGGTTGCTGGAGATAATGGAACTTACTTGTTCCAAAAGAATAATAGGACTACTCCCTTTCTGCACTCTTATTTTACTCTTAGGTGTACATAGGTCTTTCAAAAACTTAGTGTAAAGTGGAATGTGGTGAATTGCAGCCAACAAGGGTATGTTTATATAAACTTGCATAAAGAGCTTAAGCAAATCCTCCTCAGGTGCCACGCCAGTTTGCTTCTTCTTTAAAGCCTTCGGAAATGGTACAGAAGTGGTAATGGGAGGGTCACTCCTAGGTTTAGAAGAGCCAAGAAGAGGTAAATCAGATGGAGTGGAAGGTCCAGGTAGAGATGTAGAAGTAGGAAATGGAAGATCTACAGTGCTTCTGCGACTCCTAATTGTAATGGCATTCAATTTAGCCCTTGATGTAGACGGTGTGTTAGAATTAGCACTAGTAGAACAAACACTATTCTCTTGTCGACTGTTATACAATGGTCGTTGATGTAGATACATCCATTTAGGTTAAAATGCCTATTTATGCTTGTCGCTAGGCTTAGATATGCATTCCATTATATAAATATTACATAGAATGAATCATTTTGCATTTAGAGTTATTTGTGTATATTTTAGGTTAATTGCACCCTTTTATGGCCAGGAGAGAAATAGATTTGATTCGGAGCATCGGATTAACGATTCGACCATACAGATCTGATAAGGATGACAATCGGAGTCCAATGCCTCTGAAATCGCCTTTATCGGAGCCCGTAGCACCATATGCAATCCGAGGAAAATCAACAGCCGAGGGACTAGGTAATGCAATTTGAAGCTTCAAATGACAAATCTAACTGCACGAATGGATTCGTGTCGACGATTGCAGCCCAAGGATGCGAAAATCGACTCAATTTGATCTCTGTAGTAGCCCCTACAAAAGAAACAAGATGGAAGACCTGGATTGCGCCACATGGCACATCCTAGGCTGCCCATGTCCACGCACGTGCCATCGCACGCGCACAGCAGTGTGGGCATGCACGTGCGTGCAGAGGCAAGCATGCGCAGTAGTGTAGTGGGTGCACAGAGGCAGTAGCAGTGCACACGGGTGCATAGCGCAGCGCGATGCATGGGCATGTAGCACGTAGAGGTGCACGACACTAGCACGTGGACTACACGCCAACGCAATAGCAACATGGGTGCAAGGCTATCTTCAGCATCGTTTGAGGTGGATCTTCAGCAACGTTTAGGACTGTCACTAAATGTCTGGTATATGAAATTGTTCCTTTCCTCCATTATAAAAGGACCCCTACCCCTCCCATTCTTCTTCATCTCTTCCTTTCTTCCTCTCACGACCTTCAAGGCTTTAGAGAGCTTGTCCCAAGCCCAAGATGCTCCTCTAGAGTAGAATCAAATATTTTTCTCTCCCATCATCCCCATTCGTGAAGCATCCTACGATCGTCTTCTCACCTACTTTGGGAAGTAGATCCTCGTCGCAACGCCGTATTGCCCCATCCTCCATTCTCCAGCTCCGTCCTCTTTCGTCCTATTCCTCACCATCTTCCTCTAGGCGACGTCAGAACAAGTCGTCCTCCGAGCGATAGTCAAGTGGGATTCTCTCACCTATATCTATCTTTACTGCTTTCTAGTGTAGTTTTTTCCAGTTTCATAGTTGTAGAAACATTTGATCAAGCAACATATGATTCTTCTTCTCTCTCTCCATATATATATTATTTTTGCAAGTAGATTAGTTAGACAAGTTTGCATCAACCTGATCTCTTGCTTGATAAAAATACTAAAAAAATTAGAAAAGCTAAAAATGACAAAAACAAATAAAAAACGAAACGTGGATTTTTCAAACCAAACGTTCGCCTCCCCGTATTCTACCCGAAACTCACCTCGAGTTTCAATTATAAATATTATCTAGTCAACGAAAATTCTCGCGAATCAAACTACGACAACGGGTTTTCCAAACTCAATCCTTTTCGTGATAAATCTCCACCCCATCATTTTGGCACCGTTGTCAGGGAGGTAACGCTTTTTGATTTTTCTCACGTTTTTCTTCCTTAACTAACTTTTATCTCACTTTTTCTCTAATCTTACTCTTCTGAGGCAGGCCTATGAGGTTAAATCGGAGAAAAGTGCGGATGATGGTTTTGTAAGTGTACCCCCATCACCCCACCCTAGATTTCATTTCACCAACTTAATAATCAAGACCTATTCTACTTAGGAGGTTTCATGAACCCTAGGATAGAAATTGTTTGTCTTATTTGCCACCTCGACTCATCTCACCCTCGCATATAAAAAAAAAAAACAAAAATATACTCTTCTCTAGCTTGTGGGATTTACTAAAAGAAACACACATTAACACCCACTAGTCTCGGCTTAAGGTGCACCACTTTACATTGATTCTACCACTTAATCGGAATCTGACCTGTGGATCTGGTACACCTTAACTCAATACATAAATAACTGAGTAGAAAGAAAAATAGGTTGAACATTTGTGTGCCTTAACTAAGTGGTGTAACAAGCTAATTGGTTGAGTTGTTTTGGGCTGCACCACTTAAGATAAAAGTGATTCATCAGTACCTTGCCCCGTAGGGTTAATTTTTAGGGCTGAACTAGGCACTCCATATTTTTTTTCTAATTTCTAAAGGAATATTTCATCACTGGTGCTTGCAAAACTTGGAGTGTTTGATTGTGCAGCAATCATAGGTCTTAATTGACCTAATTAAGCTTGAACTTAGCATAAGTTAAGGTAATTCATGCATGGATAAGGATTATCTGCATCTTTATTGCTTTACTTTAGCTATGCATAAAATATTGTTATAGTTTGTTGATTAAGTGCATTATGTCAATTGCAGGCAATAAGCTAATCAGAAGCTGGATTTGGAGTTGGATTTAAAGCTGGATTAGGAATAATGGATGTTGTAGCTGGGCTGGAGCAGAAGACTTAGATTAGATGTAGTGAATAATGATGTAATGGAGTTGAGGTATGCTATTCTATTAAGTAGGAATAAAGCAGTAAAATATGAAGAGCTTAGGTCCATCCTAGCCCTAGGATAGCCTAGAGACTTCTCCCAAGCCTTAGCCACCCTTATATTAGGTCACAGCACCCTAGGAAACCCTAAAACCCTAGTTCCAACCCTTATCTAGATGTTTAGAAAAGTTATTAGATGTCCAGAACCCTTACCCAACTCCTGCACACCTCAAACTCACTTCTATAGTGTTATTGGACGTCCAGACACTTCGTCAGACATCCAATTTCTGCAGAAAATCCAAAACAAAACCTAGAATTCCCCCTTAGATTGGACGTCCAGAACTGAAGTTTGGACTTCTGATTTTTGAGTATAAGTCGTCTGATCCTATTTTTGGACATCTGGAACTGCTCTCCAGTTCCTATTTTAAGATTCAAGTCTTGATCTTGGATCTCTAGCTCGAACCCAAATCCAACCCCATAGGAACCTAAGTTAAGGTATCCTAACCCTAGTACACCACCTCTAGACCTCCCTAAGGACCTAATTAGGTCCTCACCAAACCCAATTGACTTAGATCAAAGTCCATTACCATCACCTAAGTCAATTAGACTCATTGAGTCCAATTGAGCTCAGATCTCAACCCACACAAGTCCAATTGGACTTAGTGAGAGTCCAATTGACTTAACCCAACCTAATTGAGTTATTTCACTCTAAATTAGGTTCACACTCATTCAATTAAACTTGGGTTAAGTTTAATTGCAATTTTCCCTTAGCAATTAGTGTTTGCAACCCTAATTCAAGGCATATACCTACCCAAACACTTTAGGACCTAACCTAGACCTCTTAGACACCTAGGGCATGAACAGACACACACACGCACCCACCCATTCATGTACTCCCACACATCTAGAGTTCTTAAGAACTCTCTCCAAGTGGTGCCACTCTTGGTTGCCAAAATTAGCAACCAAGTGACATTCAAATTGAGATCCAATTTTTGTGGATCTCAAAACCACTTGGCCAGCCACTCTTGGAGCTCTCTGTAGAGAGTTCCACACTTCTCTAGAGAGACTCTTAGGTCTAGAAAAAGACCTAAGGGGTGGCCATTTGCATCCATCCACATTCATGGCTTCAATCCCATTCTTGGCACTCATTCACACTTAGGTTAGCTACCTTCACCTCCATTCCACCTCAACGAGTTGTGCACCATGGAAGCCACCATCTTTACGCCAGGATGCTGGATCATCTCCCCAACCTCTCTCCAAGGGTCAGCCTAAGCACCATTGGCCTCCCCTCCTCTCAGCCACTCAAAGGCCATCAGAGCCCACCTCCGAATGCCCTTCCTTTTTGCTAGATTAGTAGCTAGTTCTTCATATTTATATGCTTTCATTTACTGCTTAGTAGTATAGCTCTTATTATCCCCCAATGATGCATGCAAAATCCTCCCATGATTCCTGTTTGCGATCATTTTCTGTTAGCTAGATTTATAATTTCAAGCTTTCCTTTATAAGCTTTCCTCTACATTCCGTGTTGCAAACACCTTCCTGAATGAATAAAAGGAAATTTTCTATATATATATATGTCTATGTGTTGAGAATCACCATGAGCTTATTGCAATATATTTTGTGTGATTAAAGTTTCCTGCTTTTAATTCCTGATATTCTTGCAACTAAGCATGTCGTACTTAAATACGTAATAATCATAAACTATCATGCAATTTTTAAGCAAGTGGACCGATAAAAGATCGATTTCAAATTTGAATAAACGCCTCCAAGAGATGAACGATCGGGATCAAAGTTTCACTATCTTTTTATAAATATTTTTGTTTGATCATATTGTGCACTATACTATGACACATTTTCCTATTAAAATGCACTCTACGACTGCTAAACAGTGTTCTACTAAACCCTGAATGAATGAACCTAAAAATTAAACCCTAAAATCTACTGAACAAGGTTAAACCCTAAAAGACACATCATCAAATAACCTTGTTTGCAAACCCTGGTTGTGCACGCACACACATTTGAATTGATTATTAAGGGCATAACCCATCTAAAGTGCTCATCACATTTCAAGAGCATAATCATCCCAAACGTAATTAAAACTGAGTTGATGTTGGCCTTAAGGATTGATTCGCTCTTCAGGGCTAATATTGACATTATTTTCGATTAATCTGCTTCTACTGGTCCATTTGGTGTCTAGCTAGGGGAGTAGCGTCAAACGACCGTGGTTGGGGGGTATCAAAGGAACTGGAGGCGCATGCCAAAGGAAGAACCTTCTCCCAAGCCCCTCCCTCTAACTAGTTGGATTGACCAGATAAAAGTAGACTAAATCGTTTATAATCTAAGGATGGGTCCTGGGAGTCTGTAGGTCTTTAGGCTACCCACATAAGGATAGGTTTGGTTGATTATACTGTAGGGCACCTCTACTCTTCTGATTTCCCTCCTACTCTGAAAACATGGGTTTTCACTTAAATAAAGATGATCACAATAAAATGATAGTGTCGTGTTGTAGTATGCAAGTGGTGGAAAATCGCTATTCAAAACATTTAAAATTAACCACTTGAGAAGAGTAGGTCATGTCCACAGGGAGGAAATGGCCTATTAAAACTCACCAGGTTCAAAACTAATGTTCATAAATGAAATCGGGGAAAGTCGATGCCAAAACCCCTCTCAAATGAGGCACATAGAGCTCACATAAGCTGATAAAGTAATTAAGGAAAGGGGAGAGGTTATCCTCACAAAATAGCCAACATTATAATATTCACTAAATGGGAAAAATCAACTTTGGAAATGGCATGCACCGTAATAATTAATAAGATCCTTTACTGTAGAGAAACAGGGGACTTTCTCCCCTTTGCTCGCACAAGGAGAAGAGGTTGAGGATGGTGATGTGGCTTGTCGAAGGAGTAAGGATGGCAGAGAGGAATGCTCCAGTGGTGGAACGGCGATGTGTGGTGGTCAGAGATGCCACGGGTGACGAGGAAGGTCGGCGGCGGTGGAGGCAGCTCATTGGCTTGTGCAGGTTGTTGTGGGCAATTCTGAGGGCGTGGCTACCCTCGTGGGGTCGAGGCGAGGTGGATGGCGTCAATGAAGCGAAGAATCGTGGCCAGTGGGAGTAGCTGCATGGAGGTGACCAGCTCAAAGTTTGGGTTCCTCTCTATTGGTTGTCGTTGGAAAGGAAGAAGAAGAGGAAGAGGAGGAGGTTGTTGAGGCTAGAGACTCATGCGTAAGGGCACACATGCAAGGATTGATGGTGGTGGCGTTGTGCATGAGGGCACGAGGGAGTGCACTGGTGGGTGGTGCACACGGTGGTGGTACGCTGAGGTGTGGCCGTGCGTTGAAGCTAGTGGTGCATGCAACTATATGCTACTGTAGGCACGAGAGGACGAAGGGGGTCGGGTCTCTGTGCGTAGGCAGTAGGGGTGGAGAGATGAAGAATGGGGGGTCCTCCTGTTGCGATTGGTGAAGGAAGGTATGCAGTAGAGGTGTTGGCACATGGAGTAGAGGGGAAGGCGCGGTTGTGGAGTCGGTGCAGATCTTCAGACGTCTGGGAAGATTCTCGAATGACTTAATTGAATAGCAGGCGCACGATTGAGGGTGCTGGTGGTGGCTCGCAGTGGAGGTCGGGAATGCGGTCGAGGGAGGAAGGCTCGCGGTGATGGTGTTGGTGCATGGTGAAGGTGGAGAGAGGAATGATAATGTGTGGCCTTTAGACCTACGCTCACGGTAAGCTGCACAAGCCAATGATGGTGTGGCGGTCTGTCACTCCACTTGCCTGCGGTGGTGTGGACTTATGCACAAAGTTGAGGCTGGTGGTGATGAGCGGAGTACAGTGATGGAGTGGGTGGTGGCCTACCCAAGCTTAGTGGTTTATTTCTCTTCTTATAGTGGTTGGATGGATTTCAAACCAATTGGATGGGGAGGAGCGTTGTGGCCATTAAAGTTAGATCCGCTCTTCCCAGTTGCTTCAATGGCATCCTTCCTCGTAACGTCAACCACCAGCTTGCTTCCATAAAGATGAAATCAATAAACAAATAATATTGGCAAATTTATGTTTTAACCTATAAAGTTTACTGAATGAGTTATTATTCCTAACAAAGCATGTGAAATGAATACAAGCTAACTTATATTCTAACTTATTTACATACTAATGCATACTATCTAAATGAATGTGTTACCTTACTGTTTAGGCATTTAGACATTTAATTAGCTCACAAATATGGGCTTCTCAAATGCCCCCATGCTTAATTTTTGCTAGTCCTTAGCAAATTCAGGCACTAACCTAGCACTCCAAGTAGACTAGCCAACCCAATCGATCTTCCCTTAGAAACATGCTTAGTTATAGACTTTAGATCTAAGGTTCCCAAGTAGTTGCTAAGTTACAGACAAGGTCAGCTAAGGACAAGTTGCAGGCATAGGTTTCCTTGATTTCTAGCTCTACCTTAGGGTTTATTGGTCCCAAAGATTAAACCATCCGTGCATGTGCATTGGTTTGAGTTATTTGAGGTTGGTGTGATTGCCAACTTAGAATGAGAGTAAGAAGGAATTTTTTTTTTACATGTTTTATATCTAACCTAGAATTGCACAAACAAGAAAAATAAAATTAATCCATGAAAGAAAATAAAAATCTAAGTCTAAATAAATAGGAACAGACTCCCAAAAAATCACCCAACATGGGCCTAAAAGAAAGTCGGGGAACAAGCCCCTAAAATATACCCCAGAACAAGGGTCTCAAACAAAATGAATGTGCAAGTAAATAAATAAATAAAAATAAAGTTCTAAAACTTAAATTCTATCCACTAAAAATTTAACGAAGATGAAGATAATCACTCTGGATGTCCTCCTCCCAGTTGGTGGCAATAAGGTTCACTAATGTTCAAGCTCCTCTTCATAGATGCGAGGCTCGGTCTCTCCTACAAGTGGTGGAAACGAGGTCCACCACAACGTTGCTGAGCCTGGTGCAACAACTCATATGTAATATGTGTACCTCTTACCAAATCAGATAGAATAGATTAAATATGCCTCAATTTAAATCAGCATGAAAAAAATAATAAATAAATGCGAGTTTAACAAGCATGTTGCCTCACAGGCAATGGTGCCATTTGAAAAGACAGGTTTTCGCTAAAACAAGTTGATCACACTAAAATGATAATGTCGTGTTGTAATATGCAAGTGTGGAAAACCACTATTTAAAACATTTAAAATTACCCACTCGAGAAGAGCGGGTCATGTCCACAGGGAAGCAATGGCCTATTAAAGCTCGCTAGGTTCAAAAACTAATGTTCACAAATGAAATCGCGGAAAGTCAATCTCAAAACCCCTCTCAAATGAGGCACATAGATCTCACACATGCTGATAAAGTAATTAAGAAAAGGAGGGAGGTTATCTTCACAAAATAGGCAACATTATCATATTCACTAAATGGGAAAAATCAACTTTGGTAATGGCATGGACCATAATAACTAATATGACCCTTTATTATAGAGAAACAGGGAATTTTCTCCCCTTTGCTCGCGCAAGGAGAAGAGGCCGCAGATGGGGGCGTGACTTGTCAGAGGAGTAGTTGCCCTCATGGGGTTGAGGCAAGGTGCATGGCGTCAACAGAGCAGAGAACTGTGGCCGGTGGGAGCGGCTGCATGGAAGTGACCGGCTCAAAGTTTGGGTTCCTCTCTATTGGTCATCGATGGAGAGGAAGAAGAAGTGGAAGAGGAGGAGCTTCTGAGGTTGGAGACGTGTGTGCAAGGGCACGCACACAAGGGTGCAAGGGAGTGCGCTGGTGGGTGGTGCACACGATGGTGGTGCATAGAGGTGTGGTTGCACGAGGGCGTGGCCATGCGGTGAAGCTGGTGGTACGTGCGGCTGTGTGCTACTGTAGGCACGAGAGGACGAAGGGGGTCGGGGTTCTGTGTGTGGGTAGCAAGGGGTGGAGATATGAAGAAGGGGGGGTCCTCCTATTGCGGTTGGCGGAGGAAGGCACGCAGTAGAGGTGTTGGCACTCGGAGGAGCAGGTAAGGCTCGATCGTCGAATCGGTGCAGATCTTTAGACATTTGGGAAGATTCCCAAATGACTTAACTGAATGTTAGGCGCACGATTGAGGGTGTTGATGGTGGCTTGCAGTGGCGGTTGGGGTGTGGTCGAGGGAGGAAGGCTCGCGGTGATGGTGTTGGTGCACGGTGAAGGTGGAGAGAGGAGTGATAACTATGTGGCCTTCAGGCACACGCTCATGGTAAGCTGCACAAGCCATTGATGGCACGGTGGTTTGTCACCCCGCCTACCCATGGTGGTGTGGACTTCTGCACATGGTTGAGGCCAGCGATGATGAGCAAAGCACGGTGATGGAGTGGGTGGTGGCTTGCCCAAGCTCGGTGGTCTATTGCTCTTCTTATAGTGGTTAGATGGATTTCAAACCAATTGGATGGGGAGGATCATCATGGCCATTAAAGTCAGAACCACTCTTCCCAGCTGCTTCAATGGCATCCTCCCTCGTAATGCCAGCCACCAGCATGCATCCTTTAAGATGAAATCAATAAACAAATAATATTGGCAAATTTATGTTTGAACCTTCAAAGTTTACTAAATGAGTTATTATTGCTAACAATGCATGTGAAATGCATATACTATCTAAATGAATGTGTTACCTTAATGTTTAGGCATTTAGACATTTAATTAGCTCACAAATATGGGCTTATCATACTCCACAACGTATCCTTCCACATCTTTCACACATTTCCAATCCTACCCTCCTACCAACACGTATCCTCAAGATGATTACTATCCCAACTCGACTTATGATTACCCATCTCCTTGCCAGGATAACTTTGATTGGGGATATGAATCTGGACCTTAATGTGCAGAGCCTAACCTTGGACAACAAGACTATGATTACTATCCTTCCCAGAGCTACAATGATTATAGATCTCCACCCTTTGATGATCAACCTAACCCGATCTACAATCAAGAAGGATATGTTGACTATAACACCTACCCTCCCCAGAATTATGCTGAACATAGGTCACCTCTATTCTTTAAACAACATGAAATGACCTACTATCAGGGAGGGACCCGAGAATCTCAATATCTTGACTCCCCTAGATTTAACCCAAACCCACTGACGGAAAGCCATTTTCACGCATTTGAAAGTCGTCGAAAATCGTAGTATAGTCGCGCAAAAACGTTCATCAAAGATTTGATTTTTAAAGATAACGAGACTTGAGTCCCGGTCGTTCGTCTCTGGGAGGCGTGTTTCTATTTTTGAAATCGATCTTAAAGCCGCTCTACTTAATATTCTGGTGCGCAATATATAGGCGATTAAAGAACAGGCACTTAAATCACGCAAATAAAATAATCATTCAGCACATGGTGATTTCAAACACATAAAGGGAGATATATATATATATAAATGCATTTTCATTCATTCATTGGGGGAGAGTTGTTTGTACAGGAAATCTATAGGAAAGCTTATACAGGAATGCTTGAAATTAAACCTAGCTACCAGAAAATGATCGCATACAAGAATCGATGGGGGGATTCCGCATGCATCATTGGGGGAGAAGTAAGACTACACTACTAAGCAGTAATGAAAGCAATAAAAATTATGAAGAGCATGATTTAAAGCTAGAAGAATAGAGGGCATTCAGGGGTGGTCCCCGATGGCCTTGGGGTTGTCCCCGATGGCCTTGGAGTGGTCGAGAAGAGAATGAGGGGTGGCCAATGTAGCTTAGGCTGACCCTTGGAGAGAAGTAAGGTTGATCCAGCATCCCGGCATGGTGTCCTCCATGGTGGTGGTAGTGAGCTCGTGGAGGTGGAGTGAGTGGCTAAGTGGAGGTGGCGTGAATGGCACCAATGGAGAGTAATTGCCAAGGGAGTGAATGGGTGCAAATGGCCACCCATGGGGTCTTTTTACAGACCCAATGGAAGCTCTCTAGAGAATTATGGAATTCTCTAGAGAGGCCTATGGTGGGAGCTCGTGGGAGAGTGAGAGAGAGAGGGTGGATGGTGGTTTTTAGATCCACAAAATGTGGATATAAAAATTGAATGGCACTTAGTTGCTATTTTTGGCAACCAAGGCAACCACACATGGTAGAGAGTTCTAGAGAACTCTAGGCTAGATATTTTCATGTGGATGGTGTGTGTGGGTGTGTGTGGGTCGAAACTTAGGTGGCTAGGTTGATTAGGTTGGGTTCTAGTGGGTTTAGGTCAAGGTAGGTCTCAAATTAGGGTTATAAACCCTAATTCACTAAGGTAAAGTGCAATTAAACTTAATACAAGTTTAATTGGGTGTGTGGAAACTTAATTGAGAGTAAAACAACTCAATTAAGTTAGGTCTAGGTCAATTGGACTCTCACTGAGTCCAATTGGACAGTGTGTGCTGAGATCAGGGCTCAATTGGACTCAATGAGTCTAATTGAATAGGCTTGATGGAATTGACTAAGATCCAAGTCAATTAGGTTTAGTGAGGACCTAATTAGGTCCTTAGGGAGGTCTAGAGGTGATGTACTAGGGTTAGGGCACCTTAATTTAGGTTCCTATGGGGTTGGAATTGGGTTTAGGGACCTAGAGATCCAAGATCAAGGCTTAAATCTCAAAACAGGAATTGGAGAGCAGTATCAGACGTCTAATTATAGAATAAGACGTCTTATACTCAAAAATTAGAAGTCTAGACTTGTTGTCTGGACGTCCAATCAGAGTCAGGAAGGATTTCAAGTTTTGTTTTGGGTATTCTGTAGAAATTAAACATCTGACAAAGTGTCTGGACGTCCAATAACACTGCAGAAGTGGGTTTGAAGTGTGCGGGAGTCGGTTAAGGGTCTTGGACGTCTTAAAACTTATCTGGACGTCCAGAGAAGGGTTGGAACTAGGGCTTTAGGGCTTCCTAGGGTGTTGTGACCTAATCTAAGGGTGGCTAAGGCTTGGGGAAGTCTCTAGGCTATCCTAGGGCTAGGATGGACCTAAGCTCTTCACATTTTACTGCTTTATTCCTACTTAATAGAATAGAAAACCTTTAACCCCCGTACATTATTATTCCTACATCTAAACTAGGCCTTCTACTCCAGCTCTACTACAACTCCCGTTATTCCTGATCCAGCTTCAGATCCAGCTCCTGATCAGCTTATTCCCTGCAATCGACATAATGCACTTAATCAGCACATTATAACATTATTTTATGCATAGCTAAAGGAAAGCAGTAAAGATGCAGATAATGCGTATGCATGCATGAATAACCCTAACTTATGCTAAGTCCTAGCTTAATCTAGGCCAATTAAGACCTATGATTGCTGCGCAATCACCCACCCAACCCTAAATCGAACCATTCTGTTCAGGTGAACTAGGTCCAAGACAGGGTGTTGGCTAACTTGAGGAACATCATACAATCTTTAGAAGCTCAGCCAACACCATGCACTGAAGCATTGGAGTCTATGATTAAAATGGTTGATGAACTTAATAGTTATCTATTGGATTTGCTCCTAGATGTTAGGGATAAGGGCCTGGGTGAGTTTATACTTAGGAAATTATCAAGATTGAGGACAAAATTTGTGGTTACCCTAGTCCAATATTTGGATGATTGTCAAGATGAACCCCCTTCAGGAGAGCCAATGTCTGAACTTGCTCAGTCACTTGTCGGGGGGGATACATGTTCTGAGACTGGAGATGACCAAGTTGGTCTAAAGCAACCAATTCAGGAAGAACTGATTGCTTCACCCGAGATCCTCGAGCCAAGGAGCAAGGAAAAATATGTCTCCATGGACCATGAAATGACAAATGATTTTGAGACATATATAAATGAGGATCAAGAATTATTTAATTCTGACGGTGAGGAATCTTTGAGTGATGTCTCACTTAAACTTAGGGAAGATGATTTTAGTGAGACAAATGGGCTTGAGGAATTTGATTAACCATTTGATAGCCTGATTATCGAAGATTGTGATCCGATTAGGGTTGACATGGTGGATACTGATCCTAATATAATAGATGATCCAATCAATAGCCCTAACCTTCAACCACACCCTGAAGAGCTGAATGATCATACTTTTGAGATCGTTGTAACCAAGTCAATTATGATTCAGCCATGATTTCTGGACTTGGGTAAATCATATGGGGTGAATGATATGCTAGAGGTCCTGGAGCTCGAGCACTTGATGTTGGAGGATAGGAAATTGGAAGTGAGGAAGCTAACTTCAGGGAAAACAGGATTTTGGATCTAAGGGTTCCTGTTGACCTGAAACCACCTACTTTTTACCAGGACCCTTGCGATATCTTTGACATGCAACCCAAGCTTGAAATAACAGACTATCTTTCTAAGCTGAATTTTAAGTGGACATCTGAACGTAGTGAATCAAGTCTACCTTTTTTCTGACATTTTAGTCTTGTGTTGCATACTACAAAACCTCAGGCCTGACCCTGCAAACACAATAATCTTCGGTTCTGGGTGATTTTCATCTAGAACCTGAGAACTACTCGACCCTGGGGCATATGTTTGCATCACATTCTGGTCCATATCTGTGGACATCTTTTTGCAGGTCCCAAAGTCAATCTTCTTATTCTAGTTTTGACCTACACTTTTGAACTTTTAATGTCTTCCTTGTGAACCGTGCCTAGCAGAAGGCAATAAATTTAGCATGTGTGTATATTGCATGTTCTCTACGGACTGATTGAATTTTCACGAAACTCAGGTGATATTCTGTTTACACGGCCCTTTTCATGTCTTTATTTCTACAATGAGGACATTGCATCATTTAGGCATGGGGGGTGGATACTTAATCCTAAAATTATTTCATTAGCTCTATAGAATTTCTTTTATTTTCTTTCAAAAAAATTGAAAATTCAAAAAGAGAAAAAAAAGAAAAAAATAGAATTAGGAGAAGAGAACTTAGGCATTAGGCATTATTAACTTTAGGAAATGATATGATAAGACCTTAACACTTAAACTCTTCAGGTCTTTGGACTTAATTAGCTAGGGTGTCCACTCGAATGTGGACTTAGTCTCAAGTCTTTGCCAAGCAATTTGATTTTAATTTGGTAAATAAATTGGAATGATAAGTACATGACTTATCTACCCACCCTCTGATTTGAGGGGACTTTAAGCTAAGCATGTACACACTATTTGCACTGACTCACTTTTTGGTGGTTTTTATAGAAATTAGGTAGCTAATGAAATTTCTAGGGTAGTATGCTGGCAAGTTATCATGGGTAACAACCCATTGGCTAGTTGTCCAGAGCCCAGCTACATGACCATACTCATTCTACTACTTTTAGGTAAATCTTAGACCAGGGAAGCCACCTACTAAAAAAAGAAAAATGATACTAAAAAATAAAAAGAAAAAAAGAAAAAATAGAAAAAGGAGAAAATAAAAAATAAATAAAACCACACTTTATCACATGAGTATGGCTGGTAAGTTAACGTAGGTAACAACCCATTGGCCAGTTGTCCAGAGCCTACCTCACAAAAATGTACAGATAATTCCCAAAACACTTAGGGAAGAAGTGGGGAAGTTGAATAAATCATGGAGATATACACTGAGTTTGCCCTTGTGTTGACCCCATAAAAAAAAAAGTAGGAAGAAAGCTACTGATCAGAAAGATAAACCCTTAGGTAGAATTTTTTTCAGGTCACCTAGGGTCGTAGAAACCTGAAGTCTGTTTTAACAACCGCTTAGTGAGTCTATCACCCTTTCAAAAGATGCTTAGCACTTAAAGTCTTTTTTGAGTCATAGGCTGGTCAGGTAGCCGTAAAAAGTTATCTCGAAACTCTCAAACTCCAAAAGTCCAAAAAAATTAGAAAAGAAGAAAAAGCAAAAAAATGTATATTCCCTTTTCAAATAAGGCGAGGACTTAGGCAGTCTGTAATTTGGCAGGCACCCGAGCACTATTGAATCTTCATAGTTTAAGCCCTTAGTCAAAATTTTCTTTTTGTTAATAAATAAAAAATGCCTTAAGCTATTGTTGAACGCACGAATTGCTATGCTAACGTGTTTGGTTTTGGAAAACCTGTCGTTGTAGCTTGAAAGCGAAGAATTCATGTTCAACAAATAAAATTTATACCAAAATTTGAATTCCAGGTCAAACACAGGGAGGCTACGTCGATCTATATTCGCAATTATATTTTTCTTAGAATTTTTGAAAAGCGAGGCGATATAATTACAATGAAGCTATCAGACTAAAAGGAAGAAAGAGAGAGAGAGAGAAAGAGAACATGCATTCAATATTTCAAAATGTTTATACAATCAAACCAAATAAAAATTACACTAAAAAGAGGGAAATTGGCTACACTAGAAAGGAGGAAAATTCTACACTAGAAAAGCTGTAAAGAAGAATGGGAGAGAAAAGTTATCCTCCTGGATGATTTCTTGGAGGACGATCCAGACGGGACGATGCTTGGACGAAGGACGGAGCAGGACGAAGGAGGATGAAGCAGAAGAACGGGAATGGAGAAGTACGTCGTCGTCGTCGTCGTCGCGGGATCCACTTCTGAAGGGGACAAAAATTTGGACTTTATCTCGCGAGGAGCATCCCGGGTGTGGGACAAGCTTCTCTTGAGCTTTGGAGAGGTAGAGAAGAGAAGGAAGGGATGAGAATTTCATATGGAGGGGGTCTCCTTTTATAATAGCAAGGAGTGGGGGCAAATTAGTCATTACATCTTTAAAACATTAAATAAGGGGTCTTTAGCGACGGATAAAACCGTCGCTAAAGCCCAATGTGGGTGTAGTGGGCGCTCCCCACGCGTGCCTCCTCAGCTGTCCACTCTCAACGCCTGCCCACGTTCATTCATCCACAGCCATCCGATCGCGAGATCGGACAGCTTAAGATGCGCCTTCGCCCGCTACTGCGCACCTGCCCAACGCGTACGGTGGCACATTCCCGCCTCGTGTGAAATAGCACCTGGCCGCTATTGGAAGATCTGACTCTCCCGATGTTGATCCAACGCACGCCCGCGCTCGCTCGCCAGCGCCCTTCTCCCCTTCCCTGCAGCTCGAACCCGCGGCTGCAGCTCGTGATAACACCTTCGACCGTTGCGCTACGGGGTGCAGATGGTCGAGCGGACGCTTTTAGGCGCGGCTGTCCACAGCCGTTGGATCAAGATCCAACGTCGGAGAGAGAGCGGATGCGGAGACTTCAGTGATTACATGCGGCCATTTGGGAGGTCGAGATGGCACCACGTGGAGCTATCTTGGATGTCCATCTTCTGGGTGTTGTAGATGGTGCCACGGAAGTCGGATTGACTCGATTTTTGCGTTGTTAGGCTGCGATCGTTGATTCAAATTCATCCGTGCGGTTGGATTTGTCATTTGAAGTGTGGATTTACACCATCCTGCCCCTTGATCTTCTAGGGTTCCCCGATCACTATCTAACGCTACGGATGCCTAATTAGGGCTATCTTGGAGTCGTTGAACTCTAATCATTGCCCTGATCACATCCATTCGGTTAGATCTTCGATCCGAGGCCACGATAAAATGTTTGCCCTATCCAAGCACATAAAAGGAGATAATTAACCTCCATTTTATTCAAACTACTCTAAATGCAAGATGATGCATGTTATGCAATATTTATAGCATGCAATGCAATCCTATGATTAAGAACATGCATAAATAGACATCTTAAGTAGTGTAAATATGTTTACATCATACCTCCATGCCTATCTTTTGCTAGTCCCTAGCAAGAACTATATGCTATTTATAAAAGAACTAGGTTGGATTATTTGGGCTTGAGTTATTTTCAATCATTAAGAAATTGTCTACTTAGGATCTGAACTTTCAAAGACACAACAGTGCCCGAGTATCTGCCAAAATGTAGACCGCCTCAAACCCTCACCTTATTCAAAGAAAATTTTCTTTTTCTCTTTTTCCTCTTTTCTAATTTTTTTGGATTTTTAAACTTTAGGATTTAAGAGTGGCTTTCTATGGCCATTCAACTCATCCAAGATTTGATGAGAACCCTAAGTTTTAAGCATCTTATTGTGATTGTGATAGACTCATTGACCGGCAATTAAAACGGACTTCGGATTTCTACACCTCTAGGTGACCTAAAAAGAATTCTTCCTAAAGGTGTATCTTTACAACCGGTAGCTTTCTCCCTACTTTTATTTTTTTATGGGGTCAACACAAGGGTGAATCCAGTGTATATCTCCCCGATTTATTCTACTTCTCCGCTTCTTCCTAAGTGTTTTGGGAATTTTTTTTAATGCATATACTGAGTTGGGTTCTGGACAATCGGTCGATGAGCTGTTACCACTGACAACTTGCCAGCCATACTCGTGCGGCGAAGTGTGGCTTATTTCTTTTTTTTTTCTTTTCTCCTTTTTTTTTATTTTTTTATTTTTTATTTTTTTTAAGTAGGTGGCTTCCCTGGTCTAAGATTTACCTAAGGGCAGGAAAAAAAGAAAGGTCCAGTGACTAGGCTTTGGACAACCTACCTATAACTTGCCAGCCATATCACCCTAGAAGGTTCATTAGCTACCCAATTTCCGTTAGAATCGCCGAACAACGAGTCAGTGCAAAGAAAGTGTGTAGATGGTTAAAACTCAGAAATTTCCTCAAATCAGAGGGTGGGTTGATAAGTCGTGTACTTATCACTCAAACTTATTTATTCCAATTATGATAGAATTAAGATGGTGAGGACTCGAAAGACAAATCCACATTTTAGTGGATACACGAGCTAATTAAGTCCAAAGACCTGAAGGGTCTTTGTGTTCAGATCCTAATATAATATTTCTTAGAATTGAAAAGTCCTATTGTCCAACTAATCCTTCCCAATTTTGATTTTTTTTTATAAAAAAGAAGAGAAAAACAATTTATATGAATTTCACAAAGCTGACCAATTAATTCAAAAATGAATCCACCCCCCCATGCCTAGCTGATGCAATGTCCTCATTGAAAAAGAGACATGAAAGAAAGGGTAGAATATGAAAGATGTCACTTGAATATGAAGCTCATATCAGCCTTGCGTCATATGTACAACTGCTGAGTTTAATGCCGTCAGCTAGGCGAAGTCCAGCCAAAGAAGTCACAGAATGGCTAGAGTAACAGAGTTTGAGACGGGTTCTGGAAGAATATGGTCAACAATAGGCTTCAGACGTTGACTGTTAACTTTAAATGTGTTACCCATCTTTGGGTCAGAAATCTGAATGACACCATTTGGAAAAATCTGATCAATTATGAATGGGCCATTCCATTTAGATCTAAGTTTGCTAGGAAAGAGCTTAAGTTTAGAATCAAATAACCAGACCTTTTGGTTTGGCTCAAAGCTCTTGCGGGAAATCAATTGATCATGTAGAGCTTTGGTCCGAGCCTTGTATATCTTGGCATTCCGATAAGCATCATTTCTAAGCTCCTCCAACTCAGATAGTTGGAGTTTCCTGGTCTTCCCAGCTAGATTCAGATCTAAATTGCATTGTTTGATTGCCCAGAATGCCTTGTGTTCAATCTCTACTGGTAGATGGCATGCCTTTACATACACCAAATGGAAAGGAGACATGCCGATGGGCGTTTTATACGCCGTACGGTAGGCCCAAAGAGCGTCCTCAAGCTTTTGAGTCCAATGCTTGCGATCAAGCCTAACCAATTTTTGCAGAATGTTCTTGATCTCTCGATTGGAGATCTCGGCTTGTCCATTCGTATGAAAAGCAAAGGTTCCGTATGGACAGGTGAAAGTAGTTTCTTCCTGATCCTCGGGATGGATAGGAACTTGGTTGTATCCCGAGTAGCCATCAAGAAAATAGTACTTCTACCTAGCTAATTTTTCCAAGATTTGATCAATGAAGGGTAGGGGAAAATGATCCTTTTTAGTGGCTGTGTTCAGCTTCCTGTAATCAATACAAACTCTCCAAGAGGAAGCTGAACGAGTTGTGACAGATTCTCCTCTCTCATTAGTCACAACAGTAATCTCGACTTTCTTCGGAACAATCTGAACGGGACTTACCCAGGGACTGTCAGAGATTTGATAAATAATTCCTGCATCGAGCCACTTGATGATTTCCTTTTTGACCACTTCTCGCATATTTGGATTCAATCTCCTCTGCATCTGGCGAGAAGGGCGGGATCCATCTTCCAAAAATATTCTATGATTACAGTAAGATGGCTCGATCCCCCTAAGGTCATGAATGGTCCAACCAATTGCCTCCTTATGTTCCTTTAGGACCTTGATCAATTTAATCTCTTGCTCCTTTGTCAATTTAGCACTAATAATCACAGGGAGCGTATTCTGTGGTCCTAAAAATTGATATTTCAAATTCTCGAGCAATGGTTTCAATTCAAGCTAGGGTGGGTTGATGATTGATGGTAGGGTAGATGCTGAAGATTCAACAAGAGGAAGAGGTTGTGAGTGAATAAAATCAATAACCTCTTCCGAAGATGTCAGGTCAGCCATAGAGGGTTGCGGGTCAAATTTATCATCCAAAGAGGAACTTTCAATTGAAGAAACTGTCAAACAAGTTTCAATATTATCATTATCCTCATCAAGTTCCTCAATAAATCCACAATCCTCAAATTTGTTGATCGCCTTAAAAATATCCAATTTCATTCGTTGATCCCCAAAGGCGATTTCCATGCTACCGCTTTCACAATTAATGTTGGCCTTTGCGGTAGCCAGGAACAGACGCCCTAGAATGATGGGTGTGTTCCTTAGATTATCAGGTACATTCATGTCAAGGATAAGAAAATCTACAGGAAAATAGAAATCCTTGACCTTAACTATAACATCTTCAATAACGCCTTGCGGGTTTGTTACCGAACGGTCTGCTAACTGTAGTGTTACTGAAGTTGGCCGAAGTTCACCTAACCCAAACCTCTCGTAGAGAGAAGTCAGAATTAGGTTGATGGATGCACCGAGATCCAAAAGTGCTCTATCAAATGTGTAATCTCTGATAACGCAGGAAATCAAAGGAGCACCAGCATCTCTCTTTTTCTGAGGGAGGTAGTGCAGGACAACAGAACTAGCCTGCTCGGAGAGTACCACCTTCCTCGGAACAGATTCTCTTGACTTACGCTTTTGTGTACATAATTCCTCTAAAAATCTTGCGTAAGTCGGTATGTGCTTGATAGCATCAAGGAGCGGGATATTGATCTCAACATTCTTAAATAGATTCAGAAGCTCCTTATTGCTATCAACAGACTTCTTCTTCTTTGATTTGGTTAAGGCTTCAGGAAAAGGAACATGAGTCAGATCTTTGGAATCAGCTTCCTGAGCCTTGATTTCTCCTCTAGAATTCTCCTCTCTCTCCTCAAGTTCTTCAGGATTCAAAAGATCAGAATAGTGTGGTTGCGGATCCTGAGTCTTCTTACCACTCCTCAAAGTTACAAAATTTGTAGAAGCATAAGAATTTGGGTCTTGGGGAGGGCTAGGAAAGATTGGAGGGGCTTGATTAACCATGAATTGTTGATTTGCTGAAGAAGAAGATGAGGAACCCTGCTCAACACCTGAGCATGTGAGTGTGGGTCCCTCTGATTTTCGTACCCTTGGGCTTGATTGCCCGAATTCATAATATTTTGCGGGTTGGGTACAGGTTGGGATGGTAGAGATCTAGGTTGAAGAGAGTTAGCAATGAGCCCGGATTGCAAGTTGTCCAGCGAGTTTTTCATTTGCTGCATGAGTTGGAGCATAGATCCTTGCATCTCTACCATTTGACGGTTCAAATTAGCCTGCCCTGCGGGTTGATGGGCATTCCAAGCTAGCTGATTGACTTGATTCGGAGGCAACTGAGTATATACTTGACCCTGACCCATTGGTCATTGTGGAGCATAATTGCTAGGTCGGAATTGGGTCTGTTGCCCTGGATTTTTCCAAGAGAAGTTAGGGTGGTTTCTCCAACCTGGATTATAGGCATTCGAGTAGGGGTTGGATCTAACATTCTCTTGTACAGCGTTGACATCCTCATAAGGTGAGGATGGAGAGAAAGAAAGGGAAGGATCAGAAAAACTGGGATTAAAGGCCCCAGTTGGGAACCCGTGGGGTTTCGAAAAATGCTGACTCACAGGTTGAGCCGCATCGAGTTGATTCACGAACTCCCATACAGAAAAAGCTCGTGAGGAATGGAATCTCGAATTTAGGGATTGAGTGGATCGAGAATTGTTCATAGAATTGCCAGCCATCCACTCTTCCATTCTTTTAGCAACCAAGTCCACCTTATCAAGTTTGTTACAAATAAATTCCATATTAAATGAATGAGAGTCATGGACTTCATTAACATTTGATCTGGGCTGCTGGGACCGGTTAAAAGTATCCATGGAGGTATGACTAATTGAATTCTCACTCATTTCCTCAAATAAATCATGTGCACTATCTGCATCTTTATTGAGGAAATTGCCTCTGCAAGAAGCATCCACATGATTTCTGAGTTGCTCAGTCAACCCATGATAGAAGATCTGCACGAGTTGCCATTTCGGCACCTCGTGGTGTGGACACCTCCGCAATAAGTCCTGGAATTGCTCCCAGGCCACATGAAATTGCTCCCCTGGCCGCTGGGTAAAGGTAGAAATTGCCCATCTTAAAGCATTGGTACAACTAACTGGGAAGAATTTCTTCAGAAAGGCCGATTTCAACTCATTCCAAATTGTAATTAGTCTTCCTATTGTCCTATACCAATGCGCGGCCTTATCCCTAAGAGAGTGGGGGAAGAGCCTCATGATCATTTGCTCCTCGTTTACGTTTCAAGCCTTAGTGGTCTGGACCAAAGTGGTCAAGTCCTCCAAGTGCTGAAACGGATCTTCGGAGCCAAGCCCATGATAATTTTTAATCAGGCTTAACACCTGGGGCTTGATTTCTACGTCACCGGCTGGAATCTGGATGCCGGGACATTCCTCGTAATTTGAAGGATCATAAAAATCCTTCAAGGGCTAAGCACCCTGCATTCTCTGGAACCATTCCTGCATTCTCTGCATTTGTTCCAGCTGCCTTCGAAATTCTTCCTGTGGATTTCCAAGCAGGGGAGGCTATTGTTTGACCATGGGATCAAATTGACCAAAATCCAATTTGCGCCTCCTAGAATGTTCTAATGGTCCTTCCAATCGGGGATTCAATGATCGTCTTCCCAGCATAAACTAGGAGAAGGTTGGAAGGACTAGGGATAGGGACCCTGCAGCACAACAAAACAAGGTTGTCCTTAAGTGGGGTAGCCTAAGGATCTACTGACTCCCAAAACCTACCTTAAGACAGTTAATGATTTACTCTACTTGTATCTATTTAATCCAACCAGTTAGAAGGAGGGACTAGGGAAAAGGTTCTTCCTTCGGCTTTTGCCTCCGATTCCTAGTGTAGCCCCCAGCCACTGTTGTTTAACGCTACTCCCCTAGCTAGACATCAGATTAATCAGTATAAGTAGGTTAATCAAAAATAATCTCAGACTAGGCCCTGAAGAGCGAATCATACCTTAAGGCCAACGTCCACTCAATTTTATTAAGGCCTGGGATTGTGGTGCTTATGGAATGTGATGGGCCCTTAAAATGGGTTGTGCCCTTAATGATTGATTGAGATTTATGTAAGTGCGTGCACAACCAGGGTTTTCAAGGAAGATTATTATGATGCGTGAATTTTAATGTTCAAATCTTGCTTAAGTAGCTTTTAGGGTTTCAAATTAGGTGAATTGCAATCAAGTTTCTAGGCAAACCAAGTTGTAAAACACGGGTGAAGATTATTTTCTTTTAAAATCAGAAAGAAAGTGGAGTTCCTGGAATATACCTAGATTGAAAACCCTAAGGAGGAGCTACTTGATGAGTTGGTTTTAAATAGAGTGGTGCGGCCCAAACAACTCAAACAATTGGCCACAATTGCACCACTAAGTTAGGCACTCAAAAATGGTTAACCTAGAATGATTTCTACTCTGTTATGTGTTGCTTTGTGTGTACCGGTTCCACAGATCAGAACCCAATTGAGTAGAAACAAATCAAGTTAATTAAGTGCCTTGAATTTGGGTGTGTGTTGTGTGTTTGTTGAAAATTACCCCACAAGATTATCTTTTTGTTATTTTTTTTTATAAATGAGGGTGGAATGAATGTGAGTGAAAATCCAAACAACCAAACTATTCCTAGGATTTATGCAAACACCTAGGTTAATTAGAATTTGGATTTAATGTGGCGAATGAAATCTATGGAGGGGAAAAGAATGGGCAGCATTTACAGTTGTCTTCAATTGCACTTTAATCCAGTCTATTGCTTGTTGATTCCTTGATGGAGGTCTCTGCAAAATAATAGACACAAGAGAAAGCAAGTTAGAAAATAATAAAGTGCAAGAAATGCGAAAAGAAGATTGGGAATTGTTGCCTCCTCGGCAACAGCGCCAAAATGTTGAACGCACGAATTGCTATGCTAACGTGTTTAGTTTTAGAAAACCTGTCGTTGTAGCTTGAAAGCGAAGAATTCATATTCAACAAATAAAATTTATACCAAAATTTGAATTCTGAGTAGAACATAGGGAGGCTACGTCAATCTATATTCACAATTATATTTTTTTTAGAATTTTTGAAAAGTGAGGCGATACAATTACAATGAAGCTATTAGACTAAAAGGAAGAAAGAGAGAGAGAGAGAAAGAGAACACACATTCAATATTTCAAAATGTTTATACAATCAAATCAAATAAAAATTACACTAAAAAGTAGGAAATCGACTACACTAGAAGGCAAGAAAATTCTACACTAGAAAAGCTGTAAAGAAGAATGGGAGAGAGAAGTTATCCTCCTCGACGATTGCTTGGAGGATGAGCCGGACGGGATGACGCCTGGACGAAGGAGGACGGAGCAGGATGAAGGAGGACGAAGTAGAAGAACGGGAACGGAGCAGTACGTCGTCGTCGTCGCGGGATCCACTTCCGAAGGGGGACTAAAATGTGGACTTTATCTCGCGAGAAGCATCCTGGGTGTGGTACAAGCTTCTCTTGAGATTTGGAGAGGTAGAGAAGAGAAGGAAGGGATGAGAATTTCATAAGGAGGGGGTCTCCTTTTATAGTTGCAAGGAGTGGGGGCAAATTAGTCATTACATCTTTAAAACATTAAATAAGGGGTCTTTAGTGATGGATAAAACTGTCACTAAAGCCCCAACGTTGGTGTAGTGGGCGCTCCCCACGCCCGCCTCAGCTGCCCACTCTCAACACCCTCCCACGTTCACTCATCCACAGCCGTCTGATCGTGAGATCGGACGACCTAAGATGCGCCTTCGCCCACTGCTGCGTGCCCGCCCAGTGCGTACGGTGGCGCGTTCCCGCCTCGCGTGAAATAGCACGTGGCCGCTATTGGAAGATCTAAGCCACCCAATGACGATCCGACACACGCCCGTGCTCGCTCGCCCGCGCCCTTCTCTCCTTCGCTACGGCTCGAACCCACGACTACAGCTTGCGATAACACCTTCGACCGATATGCTACAGGGCACGGATGGATGGTTGAGCGGATGCTTTTAGGCGCGGCTATCCACAGCCGTTGGATCGAGATCCAACGGTGGAGAGAGAGCGGATGCAGAGACTTCAGTGATTGCATGCGACCATTTGGGCGACCGAGATGGCACCACGTGGTGACATCTTGGCTGTCCATCTTCTGGGTGTTGTAGATGGTGCCACAGATGTCAGATTGACTTGATTTTTGCGTCGTTAGGCTGTGATCGTCGATTCGAATTCATCCGTGCGGTTGGATTTGTCATTTGAAGTGCGGATTTACACCATCCTGGCCCTTGATCTTCTAGGGTTCTTCAGTCACTATCTGATGCTACGGATGCCTAATTAGGACGATCTTGGAGTCGTTGAACTCCAATCGTCGCCCTGATCACATCCATACGGTTGGATCTTCAATCCGAGGCCCCGATAAAATGCTTTCCCTGTCCAAGCACATAAAAGGAGACAATTAACCTCCATTTTATTCAAACTACTCTAAATGCAAGATGATGCATGTTATGCAATATTTATAGCATGTAATGCAATCCTATGCTTAAGAAAATGCATAAATAGACATCTTAGGTAGTGTAAATATGTTTACATCAGCGATCGAGCCCTAATTCCATTTTTATACATAGCATATAGGTTAATTTTCCTAAGGACTAGTGGTCGGGAGTTTTTCGCTTGTAGAAATAATGTATCAGAGAAATATGTTGTCGCAGCAAAATCACGTGGTGGAAAATCCCAAAGAAAGATATTTCAATAAAACTAACTACGAAGAGTTAGGTCGTATCCACAAGGAGGAATGATTGCAATAAATTCACGAGCATAGAGCCATTATGTTTGCAGAAACATTCGCAAAATTAATTTAATTAATTTGCTGCTCTGAATGTCACTTTCAATTTTATGAGAAGTTCAAGGCTATTTATGTAAATTTCACATTAGAGATGAAGCTCTTAAAAATACGTGGATGATGCACGTGTAGTGGCAGAGTATGTAATTTTTAATTGCATGCCATTGTTGATCCAATTTCAATGCAAAATGAGATGAATTACAATAGCTAAAAAAAAAGAGAAAGAATAAGTATGATGTCGAAATTTCACCTCAATTTAATAATCAACTAAAATTAGAAAAATGAGTTTTGGCAATGGCATTTGTTGTAAATTTTAATGTGGCATTCATTGTAGAGAAACAGGGGAAAAACTCCCCTTGCTCGCATGTGGAGGAGAAGGCACGTCTGGAGGAGAGACGCCTAAGTGAGGATGGCTGTGATGAGGGCATTCCGATGGCAGTGGTAGCACGGCCAACGGTGACTGAAGTTGGCGCCGGTGATGAGGAGGATCGGCGACGGTGGCTCACCAAGGTGCAGATCGTCGGTTGATGGCGCGGATGGCATGGATGCACTCGTGAAGGCGAGGGGAGCATGTTGGCATCAACGATGCGGAGTTTCGATGCCCGTGGACGTGGTTGCGTTTTGGGTGGTTTGGGTTCCTTCGGTTGGCAAGGAGGAGGAGGAGTGGAAGAAGAAAAAGAAGAAGATGAAGATGGAAGAGAGGGTGGTCTGGGACAGTGGCTAGGTTGCGTTGTGTTAGAGAATGATGGGTTCACGCTGAGGCTACAGGTGGCGTGTATGGGAAAGAAGGTGAAGAGGAGGTTGATGGTAACATAGAAGAGGATGGCAGTGGGCGATGGCTTGGTGTTTTTGATGGTGGACTAGTAATGGTGGTGATGCTCTCTGTCACAGAGCACCACAGGTTGATGGTAGATTGTAGGGTCGACGGTGGAGGATGCTTACGCTACAGTGCACGCTTTTGGTTCACGGTGCAGGCAAGAGGGCCACGGTGGAGAAGGTGTAGGTGATGAAGAAGCCTCGGGAAAGATGATCCTCTCTTTTAAAAACAAAGGCCCGCCTATTTGTTTCCACTGCTGGATGCTTCTCCAACCACTCACAATCTTTGCGAGTGGTTGGAACAGATGGATAAGCGTTGGCGGTTCCCATCAGACGTCTGACGTTAACTCTGAACCTCTTAAAACATGTAGAAACAGGAGCTTCTAATGGCAATTTCCCAGACATCCATACTGATCTCCAGACGTCTAATAAACATAGAAATGCACGTCCGAACTATTTCACCTAGCCTGCATTCATCAAATAAATTATATTATCATATCATATGTTATTAAATGTAAAATTAGCACATAAAATTAAATGCAGGCTAAGGTGAATTGCCATAGGCTAAGTTGAATTGCCATAACTGCTACTCAATTAACAATTAAGGACAACTAATTAAAGAGTACTTATGCCAAATAATGATCCACAAAAGTGGACTTATCAACTAACAAAAGATAGGCATGGGAGTATCACGTAGACACATCCATTGAGGTTAAAATGCCTATTTATGCCTGTCTCTAGGCTTAGATATGCATTCCATACTATAAATATTGCATAGCATGCACCATTCTACATTTAGAGTAGTTTGTGCATGTTAATTGCATCCTTTTATGGCCAGGAGAGAAGGAGATTTAATTCGGAGCATCGAATTGACAATCTTACTATACGGATCTGATCAGGACAACGATCGGAGTTCAACGCCTCCGAAATCATCTTGGTCGGAGCCCCATAGCACCATATGCATTACGAGGAAAATCAATGGCCGAGGGACTAGGTGATGCAATTTGAAGCTTCAAACAACAAATCCAAATGCACGGATGGATTCAAGTCGACAATCGTAGCCCAATAGCATGAAAATCGACTCAATCCGACCTCTGTAGCAGCCCCTACAAATGAAAGAAGATGGATGGCCTGGTTCGCGCTATATGGAGAAACCTAGGCCACCCATGTGCACACGCGCGCCATTGCACGTGCATAGCAACGTGGGTGCACGTGCGTGCAGAGGTATGCATGCACAGTAGTGCAACGGGCATGCATGGATGCCCTCGGAGGCAGCAGCAGCGTGCATGAGCGCGTAGCGTAGCACGAGGCGTGGGTGCATAACACGAGGAGGTGCACGACACAGGCGTGTAGAGTACGCACCAACGCAGTGGCAGCATGGGTGTAAGGATGTCTTCAGCGACGTTTGCGATGGATCTTCAGCGACATTTATGACCGTCACTAAATGTCCTGTATACGAAATTGATCCTTTCCTCCACTATGAAAGGATCCCTACGCCTCCCATTCCTCTTCATCTCTTCCTTTCTTCCTCTCACCACCTCCAAGGCTCTAAAGAGAGCTTGTCCCAAGCCTGGGATGCTCCACTATTGCAGAATCAAATATTTTTCCCTCCCCTCATCCTCTTTTGTGGAGCATCCGGCGGTCGTCTTCTCACCAACTTTGGGAAGTAGATCCTCCGCACGATGTCGTCCTGCCCCGCCCTCCATCCTCGTTCGTCCCACTCCTCACCACCTTCCTCCAGGCAATGTCAGAGCGAGCCTTCCTCAGAGCGACCGTCGAGGGGATTCTCTCTCCTATATCTATCTTTACTGCTTTTTAGTGTAGCTTTTTCCGCTTTCATAGTTGTAGAAACATTTGATCAAGCAAGATATGATTGTTCTTCTCTCTATATATATATATTATTTTTTCAAGTAGATTAGTTAGACAAGTTTGCATCGACTTGATCTCTTGCTTGATAAAAATACCAAAAAAAATTAGAAAAGATAAAAATGACAAAAACAAATAAAAAGTGAAATGTGGATTTTTCAAACCAAACGTTCGCCTCCTCATGTTCGACCCGAGACTCACCTTGAGTTTCAATTATAAATATTATTGAATCGATGGATTTTCTCGCGAATCGAACTACGACCATAGGTTTTCGAAACTCAAACCTTGTCACGACAAATCTCCGCCTTATCAGTCGCTAATAATAATATTCTCGACCATTATTGGGTAGAACGATCGAGAACAAGCCAATCATTAACTTTCCCACCTACCCCGCAGTTGGTTTGGTTGTAGTCATTCGCGACCATTTTTAACGACCTAAAATAGCATGTATGTCAACCGTTTATGAGAAAATGATTGACGATAGTGTTTTTGAAAATCGCCAAATTGCAAAGTTAATTTTCAAATGCATTTGTCGACTGTTGTCTCTGGAATGGTCAAGAAAGGTCGACCTAAATTGCCCCTACATCCCCAACTCCCTCCCCCTTCCTCTCAAAACATATCCTTCCATACCTCTTCGTCGACCTCCTCTCGATGCCTCCTCTTGACACATTGCAACCAACCTCTCGAAGCCGCCTCCGATTGCCTCCATGGTGGATTGGAGGAGCTTAGAGACAAGTGTTTAGACGAAGTTCGAGCTCGCATCCATGGTGGATTGGAGGAGCTTAATGGAGAACAAAGGAGCTTCGCGAGGAGCGATAGCTTGAAGAAGGAGATGAAGAATAGGATAGATTTCCTTTCCTTTGTACTATGTAATTTTGTTTCTTTATTTTGCTCTTTATTTCTATCTTAGATCTTATGTTAAAGAGCCTTAAAGGATCCTTAAAGTAGTTCTAGGAATACCTGCACTACCCTAGGATACTTAGTTTTCTATAGAGAACTTAGAAAACCAAAATAGGGATCAAACAACCTTCTCAGATGTCTAATCTGAATTTTAGACATCTGATAAAAACTTTTAAGACGTCTGACTGTTGACTCAGACATCCGATTATTTAGGCTGGACTTAGCTAGTTCTGCCTGATGAAATCAGATGTCCAGACCTTAGTCCAGACATCTTAGCAGATGTCTGATGCCTTTGTTAGACATCCAATTAGTGGACTATTGTCTTCTTTAGCAAAAGTTGAAGAAATGATCGTTAGCCTCGTATTAGACGTCAGTAGAGGACCCCAGACATCTAATACATGACCATTTTGCCTCAACTGACCCAAAATCTCTTCTCAGAGATTTTCTACCCATTGCAAACCCTTGGGAATCCATTTCCACAGAAAAGTAGGTTTCCAGACGTCCAGACTTTGTGCCAGACGTCCTGTATGTCGTCTGATGACAATTCACTAGAACCCTATTTAGGTCTGATTCAAGTCAGGAAGGAAACCCGCCTAAAATTAGACATCTGACTTAGTTCCCAGATGCCTTAAACAGGTTTTCCAGACGTCTGATGCCAGGACCAGACGTCTGATGACCCTATCAGAATCATGATTATTTCTAACTTCGGTCTGATTCTCTTGGGTCTTGCACCCAACGGCTATGGAAGCCTTCCAAGGCCTTCCAAAGCCTTCCTAGGGCCTCTATAAATAGAGGAGGACCCCTTGTCTTGAAGACACACCCAAGACACACCCTTGCTAGAATATTTCAACTTACTTGTGTCTAAAAGAAGAAGAAGATCAAATAGAAGAAGCTCTAGCTCTACGAGAACTCATTCACCTAAGAGCTTCGTCCTGCTGTGCACTTGCTCTCCCGCCGTAGTTCACGAGAGCGTCATTGTGCCATTGCGTAGTTCACGCATCCGCGTCGTCGATGCACTTCCACCCAAAGGGAATTTCCTAACTCCTATAGAAGCTAGGTGTTAATATTTGTGGCTCTATAGGATTCTTGTACTTTTATTGTTCTTTGGTTTGAGTATTTGCTTTGTGAATTCTCATCTCCATTGAGGGACAAAATCCTCCTTGCGAAGAGGAAGGTTGAGGAATTCTACCATCGCACTTGTAGCGTGGTTGTACTTGAGGTTAAACTACCCTCATTGAAGTAGTTCGTATAGTGGATTTGATCGACTAGATTGATCGAAAAATCCTAACTCGAGAGGGCTAGGTGGTGGTTTCACCCGAGTTGGGTTTCCACCTAAAAATACTTGTGCCAAATTGTGTGATTGCTATTTTTGTGAGATTGTCTATTTTAATTCTGCATTTTTTACGTCACGCTGATCTCACCCCCTCCAAAAAGTAAGGGAAATCACATACCCCATCCTCCTCTAACCACCACCTATGCCATCACCACCTACCGACCACCACCACCACCCTCTACTCAAATATCTAGGTTAATTATTTTTTATTAAGCACTTAGGTTTGATTTTTATATGTGAATGCAATTAAGATGTTTTACAAGTTATATTTTTTAGTTGCATTGCATTGAAATAATTAACATGTTATTAGTTTATATTGAATTTTTAGTTAAATGTTTAGTAAATTTAGTTTAGTTAAATTGTTACTAATTGTTATCTGTGGGGTGTGCCCACATATGTAGTGATTAGTTGTGAGGTACTCTTACTCTTAGTTTCATTAAAATGTTAAGTTAAATTTGCATTTAATTTGAATGCTTGTGTGAAATTTTATTTATAGAAGTGAAATGTGGGGTGTACCCACATCTGTTGTGATGCACTTTTGTGTATGTAGGATTTGAAAGAAACCAGATATTATAGTGGAAACTTTGTCAAAAGTTTTTGGCTTACGATTTGCGTGTAGATATTGTTGTAGGGTTTATGATTAGGTTTTACATTTTGGGTTTATGGTTTGGCGTTTAGGGTTGAGGATTATGGTTATTTTTTTTAGGTTAGGTTTTAGGGTTTAGTGTTTAAGGTTTAAGGTTAGGTTTAGGATTATTTTTTTGGGTTTTGGTATTAGGTTTTGAGTTCTGAATTTAGGTTATAGGGCACTTATTTTAGATTTAGGGTTTTCTGTTTAAGGTTAAAGTTTAGGTTTTTTGGTTTTAGCTTAGGTTTATGATTTTTTATTTTAGGTTTTGGTTATAGGTTTTTAGTTTTGGATTTAAGATTTTGGGTTTTGATTAGGGTTTAGGGTTTAGGGTTTTAGGGTTTAGGATTATGGTTATTTATTTTTAGGTTAGGTTTTAGGGTTTAGTGCTTAAGGTTTAAGGTTAGGTTCAGGATGTTTTTTTGGGGTTTTTGTATTAGGTTTTGAGTTCTGGATTTAGGTTATAGGGTTTTTATTTATATATTACGATTTTCTATTTAAGGTTTACATTTAGGTTTTATGGTTTTAGTTTAGGTTTATGATTTTTTATTTTAGCTTTTGACTATAGGTTTTTAGTTTTGGATTTAAGATTTTCGATTTTGATTAGCGTTTAGAGTTTTAGGGTTTAGGGTTGAGGATTATGGTTATTTGATTTTAGGTTAGGTTTTAGGGTTTAGTGTTTAAGGATTAAGGTTAGGTTTACAATTTTTTTTTGGTTTTGGTATTAGGTTTTGAGTTTTGGATTTAGGTTATATGGTTTTTATTTTAGATTTAGGGTTTTCTATTTAAGGTTTAAGTTTAGGTTTTTTGGTTTTTAGTTTTGGATTTAAGATTTTAGGTTTTGATTTGGGTTTAGGCTTTAGGGTTTCAGGGTTTAGGGTTTAGGGTTTAGTGTTGAGGATAATGGTTATTTGTTTTTAGGTTAGATTTTAGGGTTTAGTGTTTAAGGTTTACGGTTAGGTTAAGGATTTTTTTTTTGGTTTTGGTATTAGGCTTTGAGTTTTGGATTTAGGTTATAGGGTTTTTATTTTAGATTTAGGGGTTTCTGTTTAAGGCTTAAGTTTAGGTTTTTTGGTTTTACTTTAGGTTTACGGTATTTTATTTATGTTTTGGTTATATGTTTTTAGTTTTGGATTTAAGATTTTGGATTTTGATTAGGGTTTAGGGTTTAGGGTTTAGGATTATGGTTATTTATTTTTAGGATAGCTTTTAAGGTTTAGTGTTTAAGGTTTAAGGTTAGGTTTAGACTTTTTTTTGGGGGGTTTTGGTATTAGGTTTTGAGTTTTGGATTTAGGTTATAGGGTTTTTATTTTAATATTAGGGTTTTCTATTTATGGTTTAAGTTTAGGTTTTATGGTTTTAGTTAATGTTTATAATCTTTTATTTTAGGTTTTAATTATAGGTTTTTAGTTTTGGATTTATGATTTTGGGTTTTAATTAGGGTTTAGGGTTTTAGGGTTTTAGGGTTTAGGGTTTCGGGTTTAGGGTTTTGGGTTGAGGGTTATGGTTATTTGTTTTTAGGTTAGGTTTTAGGGTTAGGGTTTAAGGTTTAAGGTTTGGTTTAGGATTTTTTTTTGGGTTTTGGTATTAGGTTTTGGGCTTTGGATTTAGGTTATATAGTTTTTATTTTAGATTTAGGGTTTTCTATTTAAGGTTTAGGTTTATATTTTTTGGTTTTAGTTTAGGTTTATAATTTTTTATTTTTGATTTTGGTTATAGGTTTTTAGTTTTGGATTTAGGATTTCGAGTTTTGGTTAGAGTTTAGGTTTTAGGGTTTAGGGTTGGGGATAATGGGTATTTGTTTTTAAATTAGGTTTTAGGTTTTAGTGTTTAAGGTTTACAGTGAGGTTTAGGATTTTTTTTTTTTGTTTTTGTATTAGGTTTTGAGTTATGGATTTAGGTTATACGGTTTCTATTTTAGATTAGGGCTTTCTATTTAAGGTTTAAGTTTAGGTTTTTTGGTTTTAGTTTAGGTTTACATTTTCTTAATTTAGGTTTTGGTTATAGGTTTTTAGTTTTAGATTTAAGATTTTGGGTTTTCATTAGGGTTTAGGGTTTAGGCTTTTAGGGTTTAGGGTTTAGGATTATAGTTATTTGTTTTTTGGTTAGGTTTTAGGGTTTAGTGTTTGTGGTTTAAGGTTAGGTTTAGGATTTTTTTTTGGGGTTTTGGTATTAGGTTTTGAGTTCTGGATTTAGGTTTTGTGATTTTTATTTTAAATTTAGGGATTTCTATTTAAGGTTTAAGTTTAGATTTTTTGGTTTTAGTTTAGGTTTACGATTTTTATTTTAGGTTTTTATTATAGGTTTTTAGTTGTGGATTTAAGATTTCGGGTTTTGATTAGTGTTTACGTTTTTAGGGTTTTAGGGTTTAGGGTTTTTTGGTTTTAGTTTAGGTTTACAATTTTTTATTTTAGGTTTTGGTTTTAGGTTTTTAGTTTTGGATTTAAGATTTCGAGTTTTGATTAGGGTTTAGGGTTTAGGTTTTAAGGTTTTAAGGTTTAGGGGTTAGGGTTGAGGATAATGGTTATTTATTTTTAGGTTATGTTTTAGGGTTTAGTGTTTAAGGTTTACGGTTAGGTTTAGGTTTTTTTTTTTTGGTTTTGGTATTAGGCTTTGCATTCTGGATTTAGGCTATAGGGTTTTTATTTTAGATTTAGGGTTTTCTGTTTACGGTTTAAGTTTAGGCTTTTTGGTTTTAGTTTAGGTTTACGATTTTTTATTTTTGTTTTGGTTATAGGTTTTTAGCTTTGGATTTATGATTTTGGGTTTTGATTTTCAAATTAGGGTTTTGATTATTGAATTATGATTTAGGATTTTATTTTTATGATTTTTGGTTTTAGATAGAATTTAGAGTTTAGGTCTAATTTATGGTTTTTGGGTTTAGTCGTTTAGTTTAAGGCTACATACTTTTATGTTTTGCAGTATGAAGAATTTTATTAATTAAATTTAGAATAAGTTAAATTTACATACACACATTTACACAAATTTAGAAGCACCTAATGACAATTAATAGGAATTCTAACCCCTTGGTAACAAGTTGTGGGAGTGCATGTCGAGACTTCTGATCATGTTATATGGACAATGTAGAGTGTGTGTGTATGCCTCACTTATATGCATGATGTGTTGTCTTTATAACATGCCATAAGTGTTGTCGTCCTTTGTTCAGAGAAGTTTTGAACAAAGAGGGGTCCTTAAAGATTTGATCACAACCTAGGTTTACTTCTTGCATGTAGCTAGTGTTTGGAGAAATTTTTGTCATATTTTCTCGCTCTTCTCCAATATACCAACTAATTTTAGCTCCGTTCCCAAAGCGCCTTTTAGTGGGGGTTATTGGGGTTATAATTAAGGTTAGTCTTGGGGGGTATATTATAGAAATGCAGGCGAATGCTGCCAAAATTTCTCCAAACACTAGTTGCATGTAAGAAATGATGTTGTGATCAAATCCTCGAGGATGGGCTATGAAGTGAAATTCTTCTTAAAATATACATTTCTTCCTTATTCGAGTCTAACTTATGAGTGATCTTAAAATAGACATTTTTTCCTTATTTGAGACTAGCTTATGAGTGGTTGTCATTGACATTTAGGTTAATTATCATCGATAAGTCATGGATTAGTCTGAGAAATTCAAATTACCACAAATTAAGAGTGGAGTGATTTTGTTTCTGGAGTGGTCATTTAATGATGATAGAAAGACATTTAGACAAGGAGAATTCCTTCAGCTGATTTTATGCCCATGTAGACACTATTTGAATAAGTTTTTTTATGACCGAGACAGTTTTCAAGTATGTGATATATAACGATTAGTGGCAGCATTATGTAAATTGGACAGCTCATGTGAGCAAATGAAAGTAGAAGTTAGAAATGAGAGAATTGAAGCTTTTGAAGAAAATGATGATAATTAAGGAGATGAATTGGATGAAATGTCACATGATATGAGAGCATCAGACCCTGAGGATGCAGATGACGATAAGACATTACTAGATTGTAATAAGTTTTACGATGCAGTCAAGGCAGTAGAGGATCCTATTGCTCCTAGAATAATGTCAATGTCGAAGTTGTCATTCCTTCTCAAATTGTTTCAGATAAAATTGATGAATAGAGCCACAGTGAAATTAATGTCTGAGGTTTTCAAATTCATTGGAGAGCTACTGAATAATCCTGTTGGGTATCCTAAGTCATGGTATGATACGAAGAAAAAGATACGTGGGTTCAGACTGAAATTCCAGGAGATTGATGCCAATCATAATGGCTATGTCTTGTACAAAAATAAGTACTCAAGGTTGACTAACTGTCCTGAATGTGGCGAGGAGAGGTATAAGGTGGGTAAGTCAACAAACATAGGCAAGAACAAACAACCAGAGAAGATTCTTTGTTATTTTTCACTGATCCCTACGCTACAACGCCTTTTCATTTCCAGTAAAATAGCAAAACTGATGGCATGGCATCAAGATAATAAATCAAAAGATGGATGCATTCGTCATCCAATAGATTCTGATGAGTAGAATAGATTTAACGAGAATCATGCATTATTCGCAGAAGAAGCATGGAATGTGAGACTAGGTCTCGCAAGCAATAGATTCAACCCATTCAAGAACATGTATCCATCATATTCCATATAGTCAGTGGTCATGTTAACTTACAACTTACCCCCATGGCTATGCATGCGATCCACATTCATGATGTTGACCCTCCTTATCTCAAGACTCAAGCAACCAGGAAATGCCAAAGATGTTTATCTCCAACCATTGATTGATGAACTAAAAGTCTTGTGTTACAATGGTGGTCAAACATATGACGCATAGAAGAAGCAGTTCTTTTAGTTGCACACAAATTACTGTGGACAATTAATGACTTTCCAGCATATGCGAATTTGTCAGGATGGAGTATGAAGGGGAAGTTTACCTATATAATCTGTATGGAAAAGAGAAAGAAGAAGAAGAGAGAGGGAAAGAGGAAGTGAAAGGGGGAGGGAAATGGAGGAGAGAATGAGAAGGAAAAGAAAGAGAAAGGGAAAGGGGAAGGGAAATGGGGGAAGGGAATGGGAAGGAGAGGAAATGATGTGAAAGAGAATGTAAAGAAGAGGGAGGGAAAGGGGTTTGGATGGGTGAAGGGGATGTGGAGAAGAGGGAGGGGAAGTGGAAAGAAGAGGAAAAAGAAGAAAAAAGGAAAAAGAAGAAATGTAGGGGAAGGTAATTTTTTTACGTTTATTTTATTTTCATTTATTTTTATATTTATTTCATACAGGATTTTCAAAATATCACAATATATAGGGGAAATGTTGTCGAATTTTTTAAAAAAATATCTAATTATTTATGATGTTTCTATGCAGGTTACATTCAAGAAGAAGGCTAATAGGAGTCGCAGGGATGATGCCACCTCCCAATAGCCTGAGGCCCCTCACCAGTAGCTTGAGGTCCCCCTCCAAGAACCTCAGGCTCACCGCTGATAACAGCCCACTCAGCCTCCTATGAGGAGCCCCAAGCACCTCGCCAGCAATTTTTCAGGCCTGGAGATGTGGCCTGGTATTTCTAGAGTCAAGGGCGGGGAGGTAGGGGGAAGGGGAAGAGTCTGATGCCTCCCCAGACGGATTTCTCGGCAGAGGATTCTAACTACAAGGAGGATGCACCTGCTGATAATGACAGGAGGATAGTACTTCAATTGATGGGGAGGACGTTGGGTTGGATGACCAGTCAGAGCAGTCGGTTGACCCAAATCCTTATCAGCCGGGATGTTCTGTGCCACCCTCTAGCAATTTTGGTATGAAATTAAGGTTTGGTAAATGTTATGATTTATTTATTTCTTTGTTATTTTACTTTATGTTATAATTCTACCTTACAGGCATACGTAAGGGAAGAGGTCCCACGCGAAATAGGGACCTAGAGAGAATTTCTCATGGGATCCACATTTCAGTTAGGATCACACCAGCGGGAGAAGTAGTGGACTATCCTCCATTCGTCAGCAGATTGGGTACGTTGACGAAGGTGATCATCCCACTATCCTACTTTGATTAGAGGAAGGTGCAAAATGAGCTGAAGAGGTAGCTCATTCGAGAGTTAGAGGTTATTGGTAAAAATTATTAACTTATATACATTGCTTTATATAACTTTAAATTATGTAACAATTTATGTTCTCCTACTAATGCATGCCATCTTTGATTGGAGCGAAGATCCGAACATCCCCAAATGTATCCTCAAGCACGCAGCGAAGATTCACAAAGATTGGAGATTAAGAATAAGGTAAAACATAAATTTTAACTGTATTTTTTTATTCTTTTACCATAATTCAAATATTATTTCTAACATTATAATTATATTTTCTAGTATTATAAGAACGGGAATCATGATGTGGCATTGCATAATGTGCCTCATTTGATACAGCCGCACACTTGGAAGGAAGCGTGCGACCATTGTCATGATCCAGCGACGCAGGTAAAAGTATTGTATATATTATCATTTAACTAATTTCTAAGTTAATAAATTGTATTTTTATTTCAAGAGCAGGCCAAGAAGAATAAGGAAAATAGGGCTAAGGCTCCATCGAAGACCCATATCTTGGGTAGGAGGAGCATAAGAGGGATGAAATCCCTATATGTAAGTATTTTGAATTATTATTTTCTTTTAAACCTTACAATATTTTTAATTTGTTTTAATTAACTGCTTCAAAATTTTGTAGTCTGCCATGCATGAAGGTGCCCAGCTTGATCGGGTGGGAGTATATAAGGCCACTCATAACAAGACGAGAAGTGACAAAAACAGATAGTGGCTTCATGACACATACCAGTAGAGACAAGTTAAAAAACACAAAATTTTCATTTCATTTAGTAATTTAATTAAATGAAATTACTTAGTGTAATTCAATCTCTTTTAGGATAATATGGTCAACTTAATGCATCCTCCTGAAGATGCCAACTCTGGTATAGTTCATCAGCCACTGGCGATAGAGGAGGCATACCGGACCATCATGACACCTGAGCATGGTGGGTACGTCCTTAGTGTGGGGAGGAGCGAGACTGTCTCCATGTGGTATGGGAGGAAGGGAGCATCATCTTCTTCAGCTGAGGTACAGGAGATGAGGAAGGAAATTGTGACATTACGTTGCCTACATGAGGAGGAGATACAAATCGATGAGTTGACGACGCAGGTCAGTGACAATGCGACGCAGTTCAAAGAGTCGACAGAGCAGTTGCAACAGTCCACCAAGACCATCAAGGAGCTCATAAAGGTACTTCAACAAGGTGGTATCAATCACCCCACCTTTCATTAGTATAGAGATCGTCGTGACGACGATGATTTAGGTGGTGGTGGTGTTGGAGGCGTTAATGCTACAACATGATTGTTGTATTTTTTATATACATTACCATTTGTAATGAACTTTGTATACATTATTACATATATGAAATTTTTATTTTCATTTCTAATGTGTTAATTAGATGCAAATGTTTTAAGTTGTGTGATTGATTTTATAAGATTTTTAGTTTTTTACAAGTCTTCCACATAATTAAAAACATTAATTAAAAAAAAAATTCTAGCTATTGTCAACCATTTTGCAACGGACGAAAATAGTATGCAACCAAATAAAAAGGCATTATCGATGGTTTAAACATGGACGAAAATATTGATATTTTTGACCATTATACAAAAACGGTCGAAAATATTAATATTCTCGACTGTGTTAAAACAGATGAAAATAGTAACATTCTCGACCCTTTTTTAATAATGGTCGAAAATGTTACTACTTTTGACTATTTTAAAACTAACAAGAAAATCAACATTCTCATTCGTTATTAAAAAATAGTCAAGGATACATTCTTCGTCGATCGCCTAAATAATGGTCAATGTAAATATTTACGTTGACGGTCCATTTATAGTGGTCGAGAAAAACTTTTCTCGACTATTTAAAACTGATGACAGAAACAACGACACGCTAAATGAGGGTCCACATTTCTGTTGACGATAATGCTCTAGAACGGTCGAGAAAACCCAATAGTGACAGTACATTCCTCGACCCTCTTTCTCGACCATTTTTTTCACATTGCCGACCATTTTTAGTGAATATTCTTGTAGTGTAGGTAAGAGAGGTGGTTGAAGTTGTGAATAGGAAGAAGTAGGATCTGTGTAGAATTCAAGCTCGTGAAAGGTTTATGAGATAAGATGTGCTTGACCTTTCACAGGAGGCCTAGGTTGCACATACCTCTAGGCGGGTATGTTGTTAGGGTTGGGTTGTGCTTGAGATGGAAGTGAATGTGCTTGACGAGATTTCGTCAACTGTAAAAGCTAGGCTCTCATCTCAGCTAAAGCTGCATCCTGCTTTTGCTGCATAGCAAGGTTATGTTGTTGCATATCAGCAAGAGCTTTCATGATAGATCTCAACTGGTCATCTCGTGCAGGCCCTGATTGAGAGTATTGGGTGGACCTTGGTTGGGGCTGCTAGTAGGCACACGGTGGATACCTGTGTAGTTGTGCTTGTGGTGGAGGTGGTGCTCAAGTCAGGTTTTGTAGTGGTGGTGTAAAAGGTTGTTGGAAGTTAGGTCTTGTATTTCCCGACCATAAGAAATTTGGATGATTACACCATCCAAGGTTATAGGTTTGGGAATATGGGTTGTTTTGAATGGCGTTTAGCTCCTTTAAAGCTCTGAGAGGTGTAGGGAATTCAGTGTATGGAGAAATAAAGGTTCCTCTAGCCAGTGAAGATATGCAAAGGAATAGTCAGATGGTGGTGTCACAAATAAATTGTTCACAGTTTCCCTCCTCATAGGAAACTAAGATGTGTGTTGTGTAGGTGACTGAGAGGAAGAAGGAGGTTTAGATAGGAACTTCCATATTTCATCTACCTTCTTCTCGATTAAACCCACTTTACCCAGCTGATTAGCCACTATCTCCAAATCTTGTGTGATGGATTGGGCTTCATGTATCCATGAATGTGTGTGGGAATGTGAGGATTTTCTATTAATAAAATTTTCAACCATGCCTTTGAAGAGCTTGAAGGCAAAATCCTCATCTCGACACAAGAAATTTCCTCCAAATGCGACATCAACAAAGTTTCTTCTGTCATCATGGAGCCCATGATAGAAGATCTAGACCTATTGCCAGCATGCAACACTATGATGGGAACATTTCCTTAGAAGCTCATGGAATCTCCCCTAATCCTCATGCATTTGTTCTCCAAAATTTTGTGCAAAGGTAGTGATAGCATGATGGGAACACCATCATGAGCCCTAACTAGCTCATTTTGACAGAGAAAAGAGAACAAAAGCTCCTACATAACCTAGTGAAGGGCCTAACTCAAGGAATAACTGGTTTGAAAGAAAAGTAAGAAACAAAGGGTAAAACTGCAATTTTACCATTGCAATACAACAATAGGAATTCTCAGGGGTTAAACATGGGTCAATTGGTCTTAATAAGATAAAAAGTGGGATGGTTCAATCAGAAAAGGGTTAATGTGAGATCTAGGAATTAAATGACATCCTTTAACCCTAAAACAGACCCACTTAATTCAACAAGGTTCTGGTCAGGATAAAAATCAACTAAACCCTCTAAAATTCATGAAAAAATATCCTCTAGGGTTTAGAACCTTCAATTTGGCCTTTAGAACCTATTTTGACCTAAATAGGAGTCCTAATCAAACATTTGCCCTTATGTAAACACATTTACACTACTTAAAATGTCTATTTATGCATGTTCTTAAGCATAGGATTGCATTTCATGATATAAATATTTCATAACATGCATCATATTGCATTTAGAGTAGTTTGAATAAAATGGAGGTTAATTATCTCCTTTTATGTGCTTGGATAGGGCGAACATTTTATCGAGTCCTCGGATCAAAGATCCAACCGTATGGATGTGATCAGGGCGACGATTGGAGTTCAATGACTCTAAGATTGCCCTAATCAGACGTCCGTACCATCAGATAGTGATTGGGGAACCCTAGAAGATCAAGGGCCAGGATGGTGAAACTCGACACTTCAGATGACAAATCCAACCGCACGGATGAATTCGGATCGACGATCGCAGCTCAACGGCACAAAAATCGAGTCAATCCGACATCCGTGGCACCATCCACAACTTCCAGAAGATGGGCGGCCAAGATGGCACCACGTGGCGCCATCTCAGCCGCCCAAACAGCCTCCAGCACCGCCACACCTTTTATTCTTCAATCAGCGCGTCGATTCTCCGCCGTTGGATCAAGATCCAACGACTGTGGATGCGGCTGGCTAATTCATCTTGGGATGAGATTCGTGGTTGCTTTGATTCAATCTTAGGATGATTCCCAGGATGAGCCTTCTTCAGGAAAGCCAATGATAGAACCCGCTCAGGCACCTGTTGGGGGGGACACGTGTTATGAGGCTGACCAGATTGAATTAAAGCAACCAATTAAGGATGATCTGATTTCTTCACCTAAGATCCCTGAGCCGAGTTACGAGGAAACATATGTCTCCTTGGAACAGAAAGTGACAAATGATTTTGGGACATACATTGATACGGATCCTGATTTCTTTGATGGTGAAGATTCAAGTTGCGAAGCCTCACACGAGTTTTCTGAACACGATTTCTGTGAGACAATTGGGCCTGAGGAATCTGATAGATCATTTGATAGCCCAATAATTGAGGAAACTGATCTTATTAGGGCACACATTGCGGATCCAGAATCGCATTTTCTGGAGGGTTCAATTAAATGCCCTGATTATCAGTTACACCCCATTGAGCTTATCAATAATTCTGTTTCTGAGATAATTAGACCCAAGTCAATTCTGATTCTGCCACATCATTTAGACTTGAAGATTTTAGACAGGGTGATTAATATACAAGAGGTCCTGAAATTTGATATACTGAATGAGGAGGATAGGAGCTGGGAAGTTCTTATTTGGGAAGTTAATTTTGGAGGAAATGGAAGATTGAGTTGAAGGGTTCCTTTTAAGCTGAAACCATCAAATCAGAACCCTTACGACATTTGTTTCGAGGATGTCAAACTCAAGCACACATTCAACGATTATCCTTTTGAGCTTCAATTCTCTGTAACCCGACTTTTCGGTCTTGGGTTGCATCCTCATAATTTGCAGGCCCTACCCCGCTTGCATTCTGATTTTAGGTTTTGGATAATTTTTATCTAGAACTTAAGATATTCTCGATTATGGGGGATGAGTCTGCACCACAATCTGGTCCACATCTGTGGACCTCAGTTGATAGGTCAGAAGATTCTTCTGTTTAATCTGATTCTGGCTTGCACTTGTGAATTCTTCATTTCTTTTCTTTGTATAGTGTACCTAGCTGAAGGCACTAAACTCAGCACATATACAGTTCTTTTTAGTTTTCATCTCGGAGTGGACCTGACATTCACGCAATTTAGGTGCTTTCTATGCTTTTCCACTCTGTTTTATGTCTTTTTAATACAATGAGGACATTGCATTAGATAGGCATGGGGGGTGGATATTCATCTCTGAATTCATTCCTCAGCTCCGTAGATTTATTTTATTTAAAAAAAAAAAATCGGAATTAGGAAAGAGAATTTGGGTTTAAGAAAATTTTCAATCTTAGGAAATACTACATTAAAATCTGAACACAAAGACCGTTCAGGTCTTTGGACTTAATTAGCCTGTGTATCCACTAAAATGTGGATTTGTCTTTGAGTCATTGCCATCTTAATTCTATTATGATTGGAATAAATAAGTTTGGGTGATAAGTATACGACTTATCAACCCGCCCTCTAATTTGAGTTTTAAGCATCTACACACTTTCTTTGCACTGACTCGTTGTTCAGCGATTCTAACGGAATTTGGGTAGCTAATGAACCTTCTAGGGTGATATGGCTGGCAAGTTATCGTGGGTAACATCCCATAGGTAGATTGTCCAGAGCCCAGTCACTGGACCTTTCTCTTTTTGCTGCCTTTAGGTAAATCTTAGACCAGGGAAGCCACCTACTTAAAAAAAAAAAAATCAAAGGAGAAAAGAACAACAAAAAAAAAGCTACACTTCGCCGCACAAGTATGGCTGGTAAGTTGTCGGTGGTAACAGCTCATCAACCAGTTGTCCAGAACCCAGCTCAGAAAATGCACTAAAAATTCCCAAAACACTTAGGTAGAAGTGAAGTAGAATAAACTGGGGAGATATACACTGGATTCACCCTTGTGTTGACCCCGTAAAAAAAATAAAAGTATGGAGAAAGCTACCGGTTGTAAAGATACATGATTAACCCATAGTTGTGGGCTATTTAAGTATTTAAGTGCCTATACATTAGATTAATTCTAACATTTATTTAGTATAAATTAGGATGTAAATAGATTAATTGATAGTTTTAATCTAATTACATAATCCATACATTGCATTCATATCTTAAGTGCATTTAGAATTAGCTTAGAATAGCATTCATCTAATTAGATAATAAATTAGGTACATTATTTTTATTAACATAGAAGTTGAGGGTCTGTATATAAATAACCCTAATATTTTAACAATATTTTCTTTATTCTTCTTCTTCCAGAACGGCTGTCTGCCGCTCCAACGCCCGGCTGCTGCAGTGATGAAGCCATTCAAGGGGGAGCGGATGTGGTTGATCTGGTCGGCGGCTGATTTCAAACTTGTTCAGGCCACTACAAAAGGAGCAGGGAGGCAGCCGAGCTCGGGAGGCCTCCGCCACCGACCCACCACTGTGCAGAGAGAACCTCTCTCTTCCACTCCACACTGCCGGCCTCTACTGTGGCGGCGAGTCTCCACCACCGTGGGTGTGTGGTGTGACAGGCCACACCGCCATCAGGAGCTCGCCTGCATTACCGTGAGCACCTTAGCGTGCAACTCCCTCGCCGTCTTCGCCGACCACCACCACCGAGCTACGATCATCCACCCTCTAAGTAACTTAAGACGTCTGAAGTTACCCGCTCACCTCCACTTCCTCAGCCTGCACTCTCCAACCGGCCACCAGACCGCCTGCACCCTCCACCGCTCACCGGCTGCAGACCTGCGCACGCCTGCAGATCAGCCCACGCCACCTTCCCCGCGCCCACCATCAGCCTTCGCCATCTCCACGCGCCTGCAGCTCACGCCATCTCTACACACTCACCGGCTGCAGCGCCCTCCTCCAACCGCGCCTGCAGACCCACACAACCGAGCATGCCTCCTCCCGCGCCATTCACTCGCGACTGCAGAGCCCTTCGCCCACGCACCTGCACCCTCCAACAACGCCTGCAGTCCACGCCGTTCACCACTGCGCCTGCAGAACCGCCAGCACTACCCTCCGCAGACCCTCCACAGTGCACGCCATCCTCTAACCACGCTGCAGCACCCTCCGCCGCCCTTGCAGAACCGCCTGCAGCGCCCTCTTCCCCGCGCCTGCAGACGAATGCCTGCCACGCCAGCCGCAGCAGTGCCCACGGCAGCGGCAGCAGCCACCCCCGTAGCAGCAGCAGTAGGCGGGCTTCACGCCAACAGGCTGCGCAAGCTGCCGGCTGCAGCACCTCCACCGGAGCTCGTCCGGCCACCTCCGACCACCGTGCGACTCGCCGCCACCACCGATTCGAAGCCCTTGATCCAAGGGACTTCCTCCGAGCTTCCCGTGCCTAGCCATCGGGTCCTCGTCGCGCAAGACAACGGGGAAAAATTCCCCTATTTTGCTACAGTAAAACGTTAATTAAAATTTACATTTTCTGCCATTGCCACATTTTAATCATATTCTATTGACTCTGCATTGCGGAAAATATCCTGTATTTTCTCATAATTGCCATTTCAGCATTGTTTCTTGCTTAAACCTTAATCTAAAGGCAATCTTGGCTTGGTTCTTGTCCAAATTGACTACGAACAAACATTTGTAAGTGGCACGAATTTTAATACGTTATTGCCTCCCTGTGGATACGACCCACTCCTCTGCGAGTGGTTATTTCTTGTTAAAAATTGATTAGTCAATTTTTCCACCACATTAAACTACAAACAACTTTAAAAGCGAAAGATCGACAAGTCAATACACCTTTAGGCAGAAGTCTTTTTGAGGTCACCTTGAGGCATAGAAATCCGAAGTCTGTTTTAATTGCCGATCAACGAGTCTATCACAATCACAATAAGATGCTTAAAACTTAGGGTTCTCATCAAATCTTGGGTGAGTTGAATGGCCGTAGAAAGCCACTCTTAAACCCTAAAATTTGAAAATCCAAAAAAAAAAAATTAGAAAAGAGTAAAAAGAGAAAAAGAAATTTTTCTTTGAATAAGGCGAGGGCTTGAGGCGGTCCGCATTTTGGATGATACCTGGGCACTGTTGTATCTTTGAAAGTTCAGTTCCTAAGTAGACAATTTCTTAATGATTGAAAATAACTTAGGTCCAAATAATCCAACATAATTCTTTTATAAATAGCGTATAGTTTTTGCTAGGGACTAGGAAAAGATAGGCATGAGGGTATGATGTAAACACATTTACACTACCTAAAATGTCTATTTATGCATGTTCTTAAGCATAGGATTGCATTTCATGATATAAATATTGCATAACATGCATCATCTTGCATTTAGAGTAGTTTGAATAAAATGGAGGTTAATTGTCTTCTTTTATGTGCTTGGACAGGGAAAATATTTTATCGGGGCCTCGGATCAAAGATCCAACCATATGGATGTGATCAGGGCGACGATTGGAGTTCAACGACTCCAAGATTGCCCTAATCAGACATCCGTAGCATCAGATAGTTACCAAGGAACCTTAGAAGATCAAGGACCAGGATGGTGAAAATCCGCACTTCAGATGACAAATCCAACCGCATGGATGAATTCGGATCGACGATCGCAGCTCAATGACACAAAAATCGAGTCAATCCAACATCCGTGGCACCATCCACAACTTCCAAAAGATGGACGGCCAAGATGGGCCACGTGGCGTCATCTCAGTCGCCCAAACGGCCTCCAGCACCGCCGCGCCTTTTCTTCTTCAATCAGCGCATCGATTCTCCACTGTTGGATCAAGATCCAACGGCTATGGATGCGGCTGGCTAATTCATCCGCGCGGCCATTTCGAAGGCGTAGTGCAGCGGTGACGCAGCCGCGGGCGAAGCGGAGGTCGCTGGATCGAGTCCCGCGAGCCTCAAATTGGGTGCAAGCTATCGGGCGCGTGGAGCATCAGATGGAGAACGGACGACCGCGTGCGCCCAATAGCACCGACGCGCAATTGAACGCGCGGTGCAGACGCGCAATCAGACGCGCCAGGCGGGCAGGCTGTAGCGGGTGAAGCGCGATCTAAGCCGTCCGATAGCGCCCAATAGCACCGACGCGCAATTGAACGCGCGGCGCAGACGCGCAATCAGACGCGCCAGGTGGGCGGGCTGCAGTGGGTGAAGCGCGATCTAAGCCATCCGATCTCGCGATCGGACGGCTAAGAACTAGCAGTCGTGCGCAAGCGTTGTGCGCGCGGGCAGTTGAGCGGGCGCGCGTTGGCGCGGAAGCTACGCCCGCGTTGGGGGCTTTAGCGACGGTTTTATCCGTCACTAAAGACCCCTCATTTATTGTTTTGAAGTTGTAATGTCCATTTTGCCCCACTCCTTGTAACTATAAAAGGAGACCCCCTCCATACGAAATTTTCATCCCTTCCTTCTCCTCTCTACCCCTCGAAAGCTCAAGAGAAGCTTGTCCCACACCTGGGATGCTTCTCGTGAGATAAAGTCCAATTTTCGTTCCTCTTCGGAAGTGGATCCCGCGACGACGACGGCGTGCTGCTTCGTTCTCGTTCTTCTGCTTCTTCCTCCTTCGTCCTGCTTCGTTCTCCTTCGTCCAGGCGTCGTCCCATCCGGCTCATCCTCGAAGCAACCATCAAGGAGGATTTCTCTCTCCCTATTCTTTTTACTGCTTTCTAGTGTAGTTTTGTCCGTCCTCCAAGCAATCGTCGAGGAGGACATTTCTCCCTCCATTCTTTTAATGCTTTCTAGAGTAATTATTTTATGCTTTCTAGTTGTAATGAACAATCTCCTCAATGAAAAATTCCTTATTTATTCTACATCTCATTTTGATTTCTCTGTGTAATATTCTCTTTCTCTCTTGCTCTCTGTCTCTCTTCTATTTATTGTAAATAATTAGATAGTTTTAAATTGAATTATTCTGTGACAAATAAAAAGAAACGCGTAGTTTTTAAATCAAACGTCCGCCTCCCTGTGTTCGACCAAGAATTTTCATTTCGGTATAAATTTTATTTGTTGAATACAAATTCTTCGCTTTCGAACTACAACGACAGGTTTTCCAAAACTGGACACGTTAGCGTAGCGATTCGTAAACGTTCAACATGCCCTAAATTGGGTTTTTATGCAAAATGTCAAGTCAAACATGGTCAAACCTAAAATCAAACTTCACCATTGGATTGCTTAGGTCCAAATTAGGTTAATACAAAAATTTAGACCTAAGGGGAGTTCACCTTGACCTACTTTGCAAAACAGTCCAACCTAATTACTTTTTGCACCCAACTTTTGAAAACCTTGCAGAGACCCCCTATCTTCCGCGTCGTTCTTTGCAATTAGGTCCCTCTGCCATTACAACGGAGGAATCCTACTCCAATGAGGATTCAAGAGGCATATCTCTCTGATTCCTTAGAGAATCCCTCTCAAATTTGAAAGGGAGATTCTCTGAGGAATTCCCAACCATGTGAACCCAATTAGGCGCTCTGATTCCCACCCAATCTCTCATGCAAATGCATGAGAGATATGGATATCTCTCAACCTTCCAAGTCCGGCGAGGTTGCCGTGCTTGGAAGCTTGCCTTCCAAGCACAAGGCCCTCCGCCTGCGACTATTTAAAGGCCCTCAGATCCTCTTGACGATCCTAAGCTTGTTTTGGCCAAAGAATCCCCCATAATTCCTCTCCCCCTCCGGCCAAAAAAGCCCACAAGCTCCGACGACTCTTCCTCCCTCTTCTCGTCGCTCTGCCACCAACCAGTGGCAGAGTCATCTCCGCCTCATTCTTCCACATTACGCCATACCTGCACCCACGTCTACATCCCTCTCATCGTCGCCGCCTCTCCATCTCAGGGCCTTCGTCTTCGACGACGGCAGATATGTGTCGTCCGCCCCTCTACCTCCCCCTTCGTCCAATCACTTGCAGATAAGTCTCTTTCTCTCTTCTCTTCATTTTCCCCCTCTTTATTTCCTAAAACAACCCTCGACAACCACATACCACCCTCACCTTCTCCACCTCTTGTAGACCTCCGGCGAGGTGCATCCATCATTCCACACACCTCGCCAACTACCTCACAAGCTCCGCCACCGTCCACTGATCATCTTCCCCCTCTCCATCGACTACCACACGCGCCATACACAATCCCCGAACAACCCCACCTTCACGGCCACAGAAAAACCTAGGAACGCATGTCCAGGCCGTCCCACACCACACCAGCACCCGAGCCACCTTCGCCATGTCACGGTAAAGCTGCCTGAGTGTTTTGACAAGGCCGTGAGGCCGTATTTCTATTGACAGGGTCTGACCTCTATCTGCCATTGTAGAAGGAGCGAAGCTTGCTTGCAAGCTCACTCTAGGTGGCCCTACTCCAGGAGATCAAGTTCCAAATGCATGGAATCTCTTCGCGATCCCCTCAAGCCAGCAATTGGAGTCCCAGGGCACCGCAGCTGCAGCAATTGAGCGACATCCCCTACGGGTGCACACGAAGAAGCGGGTGGGACTTTTAGTCCCACCTCGGTAACTTTAGAAGAGGCGGAGCTGTATAAATTATATTTGTGTCAAGGGCTTATCACCTCCTGACACGGGGTGAGGTCCCTCTCACTTATCCATGCCTCGTTCGTGCCCCATGCTACGCAGACCTGGCTGCCTGACCCGATTACTGTGCACTCCTTGCACATCACCCACGCTGGTGCACTTGGACCCGAGCACGTTAACCCGACCTGTTTACCCGAGAAAGGCTCTGGGAGAGTGAGCCTAAGAGAGAAAAGAGAGAGAGTTCACGGGGGAGGGTAGGGGTAGGTTTTGCACTTGTGTGCAAGGAAAGGAAGAAGGAAGAGGAAGCTGAAGAAGGAAGAGGACCCTGAAGGAGAGGCTAAGGAAGGAAAATTGAAGGCGGAAGAAGCTGTCGAGAGGAAGGAAGGCTGAAGAGAAGAAGCTGCAGAGGATGCCAAGGAAAAGGAAGGAGGAGGCACTATTGTAGAGAAGGAAAAAAAGAGTAAGAAGCCAAGGAAGGAAGAAGAAGGCAGGAGAAGTCAGAGAAAGAAGAAAAAGAAGCCAACGTCAGAAGTAGAGGAAGTAAAAGAAGAAGAAAGAAGAAGAGGAAGAAAGCTCAGGCAAAGGAAGGAGAAGGCTCAGCTGAAGTCAGAGAAAGAGAAAGAAGAGCAAAGAAAGAGAAAGAAAGTCAAAGAAAGAAGAAGAAGAAGAGAAAGCCAGAAGCATCTAATTTTTACATCTTTATTCATATTTTTTGGAGCTTCTATATACATTGAAACTAGTTCTATTGCTTCATTTTATTAAATTGAAGTTGTGTTCTTAGTTTTTAAATCCCAATTTGTTCCCTGTGTTAGACCTCAGATTCATAGTTTTTCGAGTAATAAATTTTCATTTGCTTTTCGAAGCAATTGCAACTATACTACAACGCAATATTTACAAATCGATTTCGCTCTTGAGTAAACATAGCACACATCAAAGCATTTGTGTAGCCTACAAGAAAGTACTTCTTTAGGAACTTGTGTTCCAAAGAAGGCTAGGTCTCTATATGCATAGCCCATGCAAGATTCTGTTGCAGAAGGTGGCTTTGTTTGTTAATGAAAGGAGAACATTTTCATTAAAAGTGTGTGCTAATCATGGCCTTGCGGACCCAGGGTCTTAGCTAGACTTTTCAGCTCTTCTAGATGCTGAAAAGGGTCCTTAGAAGCAAGACCATGGAAGTGAAGGACTAAGGTAATAATATTTGACTTCAATTCAGCATCACGACCCCCAATGGGATATCAACCTGCAGGCATAGGATGTGCAACTACTGGATTATAGTAATCCCCTAATTGAGGTCAACAAGCCTAGGGACGAGGGTTAGCTAGAAGATTTACAGCTTGTGCAAGTTGTTGCACCTATTGTGTCAATTTATTCATTTGCAATTGGGTGTTATACAAGTGTTGCAAGTTAGGTTGTGTAGCTCTCCTAGGTTGAGGTTGATTAGGGAAGTTAGGATAAGGAGGAGGTTGAAACCGATGTAGTGGAGGTGGTGGTGGTAGAGGATGATGTGCAAATATATGAGTAGGATCCTCTTTGAAATCCTCGTATTGTGCAAAATCGTGATCATCCTTTGGATGAGTGGAGTGGTGGATGGGAGTTTAAGGCTCTGGAGGTATAGGATTGGCTATAGAAGGCATGGAAGTAGAAGTAGAAGCTTGGGCATCAGCACCCAAGGGAGGTACTAGAGATAGGTTCTGGGATCTCCTACCTTCCATGAGTTGGTGTTTGAAAAATGCGTGATAAAAACAGTTACAAACTCAAGGATATCAATTAACAATCTTAAACAGAAAACCAAAAATTCCAAGAAATCTCACAATCTCAATTTCAAGACCAATCAATATCAAGCAAGAGAGAAAACACAAACTTGTTGCCTAAGGGTCTGCTATGCAAAGTAGATAATACTCAAACAACTGTTTCAGTGCAATTGTACGTGTCCTAAAGTAACCTAGCAAGGTGCAAACTTCTAAAATCCACTCAAAATTTGAATAAGATCGGCATGCGAATCCAGATTCTTGTGGTTGCACAAGGTGATGAGATAGAAACTATGTGTTGTGTCTTAAGTGATCTAGTAGTGTGTACACGATAAGCAAGCGACACATATAGCAGTGAAAACACACACAACGTATCAGTCAAATTATTGTCTCCTTTTGAATTAGATTCTTCTTCGTTAAAGTGAATTGCAGGAAGAACATCTCACTTTTTAATCTTTTTCAGACAAGAGATGGTTTTGATTAATTAGGTCAAATAAAATAGATGGTAGGAGCTAAGGAAGATAGAAGATGTACTTGTCTCTAGCACTCTACAGTTTATGCAATTTTGACACGAAATGAAATCTAGCAGGATAGATGCAAACCTAAGTATGGAATGCCTAAGCATATACTGCTACTAGATAAAGGATGAGATCTTTTTGATATTTTTGTTTCTATAATTTTTTTTGGATTTTTGATAATGCAACAAACAAAATCAAATAGAAAATGAAATTGAATCGGAAAACCAAATAGATGAGAGATGAGTAGAGAGAAATAATAGAGAGTCCACAGTCCTAAGTATTACAATAATATGTAAGAATAGGCTCCCACAACTTATGACTAACAAAATATCCTAAGTATAATCCTAAGCCTAAACTACTAACTGTACTAATCTAGGAAAAATGGGAAAATCTTTGTAGCTCCCGGGAATAACTCCCCTTAGAAGTCAGGTCAGAAGTGCAGCGACACCACCAGGAAGATGACTCCTTTGGGAAGACGAACTCTCCTACTCCTCCTTAAGTGTTGCACAAACAAACAATGATTAGTGAGACAATTATATAAAACAAATCAAATATGAATCAAACAATGTATATCAACAAATAATTTGAATGAAAGAATGACCATATACAAAGAAAATAGAAATATATACAAAAATGAAGAATAAAAGAATATTTTTGGCGTATAGAGAGTTGCCTCTCTGGCAACAATGTTAAAAAATAATCATCCATACGAACTACTACATCCATACGAACAACATTAGTCATTGTCATGTTGTAGTATAGATGCAATCTAGATGGATGCCATGTTATTCATTTATTTAGATAATTTTTATTGGTTTATTTTAGGTCGTTCATTGGGAGGCAGTTATTGATATACATCTATCTATGTTCCAAAAATGCTCTTTTATTCTAGAAATGTTAAAGCTTCTTTTACAAATGAATGAAATAATGAATGAATTGAACAGGTTAATTATGTACAAAATGCAGTAATTAGTGTTGATTATAACGCCTCAAACATATTCACAAGTGGAAAGGCATGAAAAACTAATTGAACTACTCTAAGTTGGTCATTTACACTAATACTAAGAAATGCCTAGGTATTTGGCACTAAAATAATATAAATATAGACTAACATAAGCTTTATTAACATATATATGTATCTATACTAACATATAACACTATCTCTAGTGATGGATATAAGTGTTACTAAAATCCTTACAAAATTCTATATACAAAACAAGGCAAAACTATGTATATATATTCTGACTATACATGTACTATATATATACTTATATACATATTTACTGCTACTTATATTACATACGCTCACACACTCGCACTCAACACATATACACACACTGATAAACTTAAGATAACACACACACTCACACCAAACACTTATATATATAATGCATGCACACATAAACACTTAGAGCAAAATGATTGGTTTGCGGACCTAGTTTTTCACAGGATCAACGACCCTCTAGGGTCGTATCGGACCACTACAAGATCAGGCCTTAATTTATTAGTTAAGGTATATTTTCCTTTGATTTTAGGCCGAATAGACCCAAATCCACATGCTCATGTGCTGTTATGACCCGGTTACCGAATCCCTACAGGACCCGAGACTGGCTCGACTGGACTAATCCCAAGACCCAGTCGTCCAACAAGAAATAACCAAAATGCAGGAAAGTAGGCCACATTCACTATGCTAAGCAACTAACAGTAAAAGAGTACAGTAGTAAAGAAAGTAAAAGCTACTATAGTACATATCACCACCACAACAGTAAATAGTAACAAGGTACAAGAACGTAAAGGTACAGAAATGTAAAGGTACAAGAGTCTGAACTCACTACAACAGAAAGTACTACAGAAAGAAGGCTACTACTACTGGTCTCTACTGGGCCGAGCACCCTCTGCAGCCGGAGACTCGGGCTGCTCAACACCTGGACCTCAAGAGGGTTATGAGTAAACACAGTCAGCGAACGCTGAGTAGAGTGGCATCCATCTAACTAAAGCACTAAAGCTAACTGGTAAACTACCTATTCCAATTATTTAATTTACAAGTTATTCTTTTTCACCCATTAGTTTATATATTTTCAAAACTCTTTCTTGATCTCGAATGTTCCTCATGGGAACGATCTTGATTGCAGTCTTTTCTGAAGAGTAGAAGGCACACGTAGTGCTCTCCTGGCCGGGAGAGTCCCCTGTGGTGATCCTACACCCAGTCAACCACCCCAAGGTCACGGACAGACATAACGATGACTACGGCACATGCGATAAGCACATGGCTAGCTACCCCGCACTGGCACACGATCAGTTATTTCCGCTAACGAGTGCATCCAAACTACAGCACGGAACAGTATAAGGCCTAGCCCTCTCAGTAACAAGGGTCTAGCCCCTAAGAACCACAAGGGTCTCGCCCCTCCACAGTCCACGCACCCTCGCCTGACTACCTTGGTTTGCCCAGTGGGCCTAACAAGTCAGTGTAGGGTGGCTAGCTGAACCCCGGGCCCCGTGGGGTGGCTAGCACTCTCCCTACACTAGTTGCTCTCCTCGGTACAGTGTACATGAAGGCCAAGAAGTTGGTACAGAGTGGCCAATCCTAACCCCGGGTCCTAACCCAAGGGAAGCTAGCTCCACTTTATACTAAACAGGGGATAGTCGCTCTCCTTGGTACTACTTACTCAAGGGCTAGCACACTTCCCCACCTACATTTCCATATCAATTCCATTTATTTCCAGGAGCTCTACTCCTAATTCCCCGTAGGGTTCATGCTCATATTTCTCATGCCATTCCATACTAGGTTTCATCATTCACATTTCCATTCTCAGGTTATACACATGCAGCTCATATTTCTATCATTCACATTTCCATTCTCAAGTTATACACATGCAGCTCATATTCTATCGCTTAACGTATACAGCAGGTAAGGTCACATGTACCTGTTTAACTAGCGCAGGTAATTCATATTTCTCTGGCAGCTCATGTTCATTAACAGGCAGTCGTTAACATTTCTATCTACTCATTCAAGACTGTAATTCAATCACACATACAGACATTTCAAGTACTTCTCATCCTAGGATTCATGCCATATGCATTCCACACATGCGTTTAGCTTTATAATTAAATTAGGGGAAGCCACTCTACCAGACAACACAGGAGTATTGGGGGCTCGAACGGCAAGCTCACGTGCCTCAGCAAGCCCCGAACCCGCATTAGAATGAAGTCCTATAACAAGGGACAATCACAATGGAACATTCAGAATAGTATAGAAAGCCTTGTAACAAGTAGAGGAACTCACAAGGAAAACACCGATATCTTGTTTGCGCAAAACGGACCCTAAACGGGTCAAAAATAGAGTTATTGACTCAAATTAGACATCTGGCACAATATCCAGACGTCTTAAAAGTGACCAAAAATGCACCTCAGGCTCTGCGTCAACCTCAGACATCCAAGAGCTTTTCTGGACCATCTGGACCCAGCTCCAGATGTCCGACCTCCTCTCCAGACGTCTGGGAGTGCTTCCAGCCGTCTGGTGAGCTTCCCAAATGTCTGAAACACGTGGGAGGGCGTGTCCCGCGCCTTCCCGAAGTAATCCCTGCACGCGACAGTAAATCTCTTACAATAAGCCATGCAAAACGTAGCTGTGGAGCGGCCTGCATGGCCGTATCCTCAAAAGGAAATGTACCTTCATGAAGATCTGTCTTCAGACGTCTGGAGTCGCCTCCAAATGTCCACTCCATCGTCTGGACATCACTCCAAACGTCTAATTCTGGGAAAAACCCAGAACCAGAACCTCCCCCTTCTTGCCCTCGCCGCGCGCAGCTGCGGCCTTGCCTCTTCACCTGTAGCTCCTGCTACAATAGTGTCGGGGATGACTCCCCTGACTCTCTCCTCCTCTCACGTGCGTCGCTCCGGCCGTGCACCCTTCGGTGAGCTCCCACACATGCTCGCGAGCTTAAGCTCCTCCTCCTCTACTCATGACGCCTCTCCTCCTCATCGCTGCTCTCGCACTCTCTCTCACGCTCGCTCCTCTCACTGCGGTGGAGAGGAAGGAAGAAGGTGGCTGTGGAGTGGGGAGAATGAGAAAGGAGAAGAGGGGCCTTTCATAAGGCTATTTAGGGTTTGGATGGAGGAGAGAAGAGGGAAGGAGGGAAAAGAAGCGTATTGTCTGCACGTAGCCCACACGTAGACGCGAAGCTCGTACCAAAAATTTTGATTTCCAGACATCTAGAAAGGGGTCCAGACGTCTGACCAGACATCTGACCGACAGTCTAGACATCTTAAAAGGCTCAGGACAGAATGGGTCTTTACATCATAATAAACTTAAAGGAAGTTTCATCCCCGAAACTTGGGCTAGCTAGGGTGCGGAAAAGAAATATATACGCATAACAAACTTAAAGAGGACCAAAGTCAGTCTTAAAAGATGTACCCTCAAAAATCTCCGGGTACCGCTCTCGCATTGCCCCCTTAGGCTCCCAGGTATCCTCCACATACCTCTGGCTCCTCCACAAGACCTTCACTAGGGGTACCTGCTTCCTTCTCAAACTCTAGACGGCTCTGTCTAGTATCTGTACTGGTCACTCAGGGTAGGTCAGGTCGTCACCCACCTCGACACTCTCGTGGCTCAGAACATGACTGGGATCGGCAACATACTTCCTGAGGTTGGACATGTGGAACACGTCGTACACACTAGAAAGCTGGGGAAGAAGGGAAAGCCTGTAAGAAACGGGTCATACCCGCTTCAAGACCTCAAAGGGCCCCACAAACCTCAATGCGAGCTTCCCTTTCACCCCAAAATGCTGCAGGCCCTTCATGGGTGAAACACGAAGAAAGACGGGATCCCCAACCTCGAACTGCACCTCTCTGTGCTTCCGATCGGCATAACTCTTCTGTTTGCTCCTGACAGTGCGAAGTCATCTGTGAATCTGCTCTACCACCTTCTGACTCTACCAGATCAACTGGGGGCCAACCTCCCACTTGGTCCCCACCTCAACCCAACTCAAGGGCATAGTACACCTCCATCCGTACAGAGCCTCGTAGGGTGCCATGCCGGTACTTGAGTGATAGCTGTTATTATATGCAAACTCTGCCAGGGGTAAGTGCTCCTCCCAAGAACCCCTCTAGTCCAGTACACAGGCACACAAAATGTCCTCAAGTGTCTGTATCGTGCGCTCTGACTGTCCATCCGTCTGGGGGTGGTACGCCGTATTGAACCTCAACGTGTCCCCAAAGCGTACTAAAACTCAGCCCAAAACTGGGAAGTAAAACGAGTATGCCGGTCGGATACAATCTCATGCATAACTCCATGTAGATGTGCCACATCACGAATATATCTCTCTGCCAACTACGCTGGTCCCAAGGTGACTCGGATCGGTAAGAAACGTGCCATCTTCTTCAATCTGTCCACAATCACCCAGACTACGTCGTGTCCTCGCTGGGTAATGGGCAAGCCCACCACCAAGTCCATGGTGATGCTCTCCTACTTCCACTCTGGCAAGAGAAGTAGTGCAACTGCCCCGCAAGCCTCTGATGCTCGGCCTTCACCTACTGGCACACTAAACACTGCTGCACGAACTCACCTACATCCTGCTTCATCCCCCTCAACCAAAAGTCATGTCTCAAATCATGGTACTTCTTTGTGTTCCTGAGATGTATGGTGAACCTGGACCCGTGCGCCTTTGTCAAGAGCTCTCTCAACAACTCCTCATCCCTGGGAATGCATAAATGTCCCCTCATATGCAGCACCTCATCTGTAAAGGAGAAGTCTCCTGGGTCCCCCGACAACACTCTGTCTTGCAATGACTACGGTATGGGTCTGTCATCTATCCTGTGAGGATGCAGTCTACCAGCTCTGGTCTCGTCTGTCGTGTCACTGTCACTGCCTCACAATGCCTCCGTAACTCTAGGGGTCGCCAACTACCCAACTCCTCCATAAGTCTCCAACTCTGTGCCTATAAGATGGCCAAGTGGGTGGGCACCTTTCGGCTCAAGGCGTCAGCCAACACGTTGGCCTTCCCTGGATGGTAGGAGATGCTGCAGTCATAGTCCTTTAGGAGCTCTAATCAACGTCTCTATCTCATGTTAAGCTCCTTCTGATCAAATAAGTACCTGAGTGTTGAACGATTACGAAGCTACGCTAACGTGTTCGATTTTGGAAAACCTGTCGTTGTAGTTCGAAAGCGAAGGATTCGTGTTCAACAAATAAAATTTATACCGAAATTAAAATTTTGGGTCGAACACAGGGAGGCGGACGTTTGATTTAAAAACTTCGCATTTCGTTTTTATTTTGTCACGAAGAAATTCAATTTAAATTATCTAAGTATCTACAACAAAATAGAAGAGAGAGAGAGAGAATCTACACATGGAAATCAAAATGAGATGTAGAATAGACAAGGAATTTATCATAAAAGAGATCGTTCGTTACAACTAGAAAGCATAAAGCGATTACTCTAGAAAGCAGTAAATCTATATTAGAAAGCAGTAAAAAGAGTAGGGAGAGAGAATCCTTCTCGACGGTCGCTTGGAGGACGAGCCGGACGGGACGACGCCTGGACGAAGGAGAACGAAGCGGGACGAAGGAGGACGAAGCAGAAGAATGGGAACGAAGCAGCACGCCGTCGTCGTCGCGGGATCCACTTCCGAAGGGGGACGAAAATTTGGACTTTATCTCGCGAGAAGCATCCCGGGTGTGGGACAAGCTTCTCTTGAGCTTTGGAGAGGTAGAGAGGAGAAGGAAGGGATGAGAATTTCGTATGGAGGGGGCCTCCTTTTATAGTTGCAAGGAGTGGGGGCAAAATGGACATTACATCTTCAAAATAATAAACAAGGGGTCTTCAGTGACGGATAAATCCGTCACTAAAGCCCCGACGTGGCCGTCGCCGCCACGCCCATGCGCGCCCGCTCGGCTGCCCGCGCGCGTAACGCCTACGCACGTCCGCGTAGTCTCAGCCGTCCGATCGCGAGATCGGACGGCTTAAATCGCGTCCGTGCCCGCTGCGTAGTGTGCCCGCCCGCGTGCGATCGCGCGTTACGCCCGGTGTCAAATCGCGCATCGTCCTGATTGAGCGCGCGCAGCCGTTGGATCTTCATCTGACGCTCGTCCGTGCCCGCTCGCCAGCGCCTTCCACCCCCTCACCGCGGCTCGAACCCGCGACCTCTGCTTCGCTCGCAGCTGCGTTGCCGCTGCGCTATGTGGACGAAATGGTCGCGCGGACGCTTTTAAGCGCGAGCGACCGCAACCGTTGGATCGAGATCCAACGGCGGAGAGGAGACGGGTGCGCGGTCTTCACAAGATGCATGCGGCCATTTGGGCGGCTGAGATGGCGCCACGTGGCGCCATCTTGGCCGTCCATCTTCTGGAAGTTGTAGATGGTGCCATGGATGTCGGATTGACTCGATTTTTGTGTCGTTGGGCTGCGATCGTCGATCCGAATTCATCCGTGCGGTCGGATTTATCATCTGAAGTGCAGATTTACACCATCCTGGCCCTTGATCTTCTAGGGTTCCCGGGTCACTTATCTGATGCTACGGATGCCTGATTAGGGCGATCTTGGAGTCGTTGAACTCCAATAGTCGCCCTGATCACATCCATACGGTTGGATCTTTGATCCGAGGCCCTGATAAAATATTTGCCCTATCCAAGCACATAAAAGGAGACAATTAACCTCCATTTTATTCAAACTATTCTAAATGCAAGATGATGCATGTAATGCAATATTTATATCATGAAATGCAATCCTATGCTTAAGAACATGCAAAAATAGACCTTTTAAGTAGTGTAAATGTGTTTACATCACTGAGGCTCTTATGATCTGTGAATATCTCAAAAGTCTCACCGTATAAGTAGTGCCTCCATGTCTTCAGCACGAAGACGACAGCTGCCAGCTCTAAGTCATGGGTAGGGTAGATATGCTCATGAGGCTTCAGTTGCCGTGAAGCGTAAGTGACAATGTGACCCCGCTGCATGAGCACATCCCCTAACCTCTGAAACGAAGCATCCATGTAGACAATGAAACTGCCACTTCTGTCTGGGATGGTAAGCATAGGAGCCGAAGTTAGCCTCTCCTTCAACTCCTGAAAACACTCCTCACAAGTGTTTATCCAAGCAAAGGGCACGTCCTCCCGAGTCAACAGAGTCATAGGACGTGCAATTTGCGAGAAACCCCTAATAAACCGCCGGTAGTAACCTGCCAGTCCCAAGAAACTACAGATCTCTGTCACTGCACGTGGCCTCTCCCACCTGAGTATTGCCTGTACCTTGGCTGGATCCATATCCAAGCCATCCCCTAAAATCACATGACCTAAGAAGGTCACCTGCCTCAACCGAAACTCACACATGTTGTATTTGGCATACAACCTATGTCGTCTCAACGTGTCTAGAACCATCCGCAAGTGTTCTCCATGTTGCGCCTGATCCCGCGAGTAAATGAGCACATCATCAATAAATACCACCACAAACTGATCCAGATATGATCTGAACACCTGGTTCATCAAATCCATGAAGGCAGCGGGGGCGTTGGTCAGCCCAAACGGCATGACCAAAAACTCGTAGTGTCCGTACCAGGTGCGAATAGCTATCTTGGAGACGTCGGTCTCCTTGATCCTCAACTGGTGGTAGCCAGATCTCAAATCTATCTTGGAGAATACCGTGGCACCTTGCAACTGGTCAAACAAATCGTCAATCCTCGGTAGCGGATACCTATTCTTGATGGTGACCCTATTCAGCTATCTGTAGTCCACACAAAAGCATAGGGTACCATCCTTCTTCTTCATAAATAACACTAGGGCTCCCCACGGGGATGCACTGGACCTCACAAAGCCCTTCTCTAATAGGTCCTGCAACTGAGGCTTGAGCTCTCGTATCTCAAGTGGTGCCATCATGTAAGGTGCTGTAGAAATGGGGTTGGACACTGATACCAGTGAGATCTCAAACTTGATCTCACGCTCAGGCGATAGTCCTGGCAGCTCCTCTGCAAGCACGTCGGGGTACTCTCTGACCATGAGGATGCTCTGAAAGTCTGCCACAGGGCTAGGCTCTGCCACTACACAAGCCAGAAAGTCCTTACATCCCTGGCCCAAAAGTCTCACCGCCCGAAGTGTAGAAATGCACCTGAAGCCTCTGTCCACCGACTGTTTGTGAAACTCAAAAGAAGGCATCTTCGTCCACCAAAGCATGGTAAGTGGATAGCCAATACATCCCTAGAATCATGACAAAATCCTCCATTGGTATCACAATTAGGTCAGCGGGGAGGCTATGTCCCCCAACACTGACCTCACAGTCTGTGTAGACCTCCTCAGCTACAAACAGCTGACCACCCGAGCCTCTGATCACAAAAGGATCCTCTAACAACACACAGTGTTGTCCCAAACTGATAGCAAAACTCACAGCAACAAACGAGTGCGTGGCACCGGAATCAAAAAGTACGTAAACTAACCTACCGGAAACTGTAACCATACCTGTCACCACTGGACCTGATGCTCTGGCATCTCTGTGTGTCAAGGCGTTGATACGCCCCTCAGCTCTCTATGCAGAAGAAGCAGCCACACTCTACGTCGGATGGGTAGCCGCTGGTCGGTGCCCTCCTTGCAACTACTGTCCTCCCCCACGTGCCTGGGAACCACGACCGCCTGCTCGTCCTCCAGTGCTCGGTGCGGGGAGCATCTGCTGCGCTCCAACCCTAGACTAGCAGTCCCTCCTGATGTGGCCCGGCTGGCCACACTGGTAGCAGAGGGGAACTCGACTCCCACACACGGAAGGTCCCTGCTGACAGCTGGGTGGGGGTCCAGTGCTGGCAGCTGGCCCCTGCCGGGGGCCCCCAAAGGCCACTGATGGCCCTGCAAAGCGAGACGGCTCTCCTGCGAGTGCCGCATGCCTCCTCTCTCATCGACCCTATGAGTACTCTGGCTGGTAGGACCTCTTCCGTCCGCTATCAGTGTCTCATGCGGCTGGGTTGGTCTCCTCATACGTCATAGCTGCCTCCACTACTCTCGAGAAGGTGGGCAGCTTCAAGGGTTTGACGTACCCCCGAATGGCAGGTCAGAGCCCCTCAGTGAACCTCCACAGGCTCTCCTCCTCAGTAGCCACAGTTGTTGCAGCAAAACATGACAGCTCCAGAAAATGCATACGATACACGTTAACAGTCATCGTCCCCTTGCGGAAAGTGTGGAACTCCTGCCTCATCTGATCTTGCCACATCTGTGGGACGTACTGCTCGTAGAAGAGGGTCACAAACTGGTCCCATGTTAGCTCTGCCCTCTCCTAGCCTCTGACTACCCTCCACCACCTGTGTGCCACACTCTCCAGTTGGTACGTGGCAGTCTGCAGGGCGGCGAAGGGTGTCAAACACCTTCTCGATCTACTCCAACCAGTCCTCCGCCTCAGACGGGTCCTCATCCCCCTTGAAGGAGGGGGGCTTCAGCTTCCGGAATTGTCCGAAAAGCTCATAGTGCCACTGTAGTAGGGAAACGGGCACGCCTCCAGGTAGGGAGGGCTTGTGCTCAGAAGTGTCAGAGTGTGGTGGGGGCAGTGGAGGACCACCCCGTCCCCCACATCCAGCACTGCGTCGGTCTCGCGGTCCCACAGAGGACTCCCCTTCCACGTCCCCAGGGAGAGGCGCTCATGGAGGCGGGTGGAGCTCCTCTCATACTATATCCCATATCAACTGGGTAAGGTCCTGGGCCTGAATGCCCAGAAGAAGTCGTTGGTCCACTGAAACCTTGGGCCCAGCACGTGCACCCCTCCGACCTCGTCCACGGCCGCATCTGCAGCCCACCTCAAGGACTCCACGTCGAGGCATCTCCTACAAGGAGGCGCAAAAAACAGAACAGAAAGACGTCAACTCTAATGGACATTCAGCAAAAGGACCTCAAAACAGATGTCAAAAGGTACGTTGTGGTGGTTACTCTAGTTACATGCATGTGAATTGGTTATTCTCAAGCTAGTTGGTTCATTTCTTGGGACGACCTTGCTCTGATACCATCTTGTTACGACCGGATTCCCGAATCTCTATAGGGCCTGAGACCGACTCGACTCGACTAATCCCAAGACTCAGTCGTCCAACAAGAAATAACCAAAAAGGAGGAAAGTAAACCACATTCACTATGCTAAGCAACTAAAAGTAAAAGTGTACAACAGTAAAGAAAGTAAAAGCTACTATAGTACATATCACTACCACAGCAGTAAACAGTAACAAAGTACAGGAACGTAAAGGTACAGAAACATAAAGGTACAAGAGTCTAAACTCACTACAATAGAAAGTACTACAAAAAGAAGGCTACTGCTACTGGCTCTACTAGGCTGAGCACCCTCTACAGCGGGAGACTCGGGCTGCTCAACACCTGGACCTGAAAAGGGTTATGAGCAAACACAGTCAGCGAACGCTGAGTAGAGTGGCAACCAACTAACTAAAGTAGTAAAGCTAACAGGTAAACTAGCTATTCCAATTATTTAATTTACAAGTTATTCCTTTTCACCCATTGGTTTATATATTTTCAAAACTCTTTCTTGATCTCAAATGTTCCTTGTGGGAACGATCTTGATTGCAGTCTTTTCCGAAGAGTAGAAGGCACACGTGGTGCTCTCCTGGCCGGGTGAGTCCCCCATGGTGATCCTACACCCAATCAACCACCCAAGGTCACGGACAGGCGTAACGGTGACTACGGCACACGCGATAAGCGCACGGGTAGCTACCACGCACTGGCACACGGTCAGTTGTTTCCGCTAATGGATGTGACCAAAGTACAGCACGGAACAGTATAGGGCGTAGCCCTCACAGTAATAGGCGTCGAGCCCCTAAGAACCACAGGGGTCTTGCCCCTCCACAGTCCGCGCACCCTCACCTAACTACCCTGGTTTGCCCAGTGGGCCTAACAAGTCGATGTAGGGTGGCTAGCTAAACCTCGAGCCCCATGGGGTGGCTAGCTCTCTCCCTACACTAGTAGCTCTCCCCAGTACAGTGTACACGAGGGCCATGAAGTTGGTGCAAAGTGGCCAATCCTAACCCCGAGTCCCAACCCAAGGGCTGCTAGCTCTACTCTACACTAAACAGGGGACAGTCGCTCTCCTTGGTACTACGTACTCAAGGGCCAGCACACTTCCCCACCCACATTTCCAGATCCATTCGATTTATTTCCAAGAGCTCTACTCCTAATTCCCCATAGGGTTCATGCTCATATTTCTCATGCCATTCCATACTAGGTTTCATCATTCACATTTCCATTCTCAGGTTATACACGTGCAGCTCGTATTTCTATCATTCACATTTCCATTCTCAGGTTATACACATGCAGCTCGTATTCGATCGTTTAAACATGTAACTGTTTAACTAGCATAGCTAATTCATATTTCACAGGCAGCTCTTGTTCATTAACAGGTAGTTGTTAACATTTTTATCTACTCATTCAAGACTGCAATTCAATCACGCATACAAACATTTCAAGTACTTCTCGTCCTAGGATTCATGCCATATCCTAGGTTCTAATCATTCATTCCACACATGCATTCAAGTTTATAATTAAATTAGGGGAAGCCACTCTACCAGAAACCCAGGAGTATTGGGGGCTTGAACGGCAGGCTTACGTTTCTCGGCAAGCCCTGAACCCGCAACGGAATGAAGTCCTATAACAAGGGACAATCACAATGGAACATTTAGAATAGTATAGAAAGCCTTCTAACAAGTAGAGGAACTCACAAGGAAAACATTGATATCTTGTTTGCACAAAACGAACCTCAAACGAACCCTAAACGGGTAATAAACAGAGTAACTGACTCAAATCAGACATCTGGCACAATGTCCAGACGTCTTAAAAGTGACCAGAAATGCACCTCAGGCTCTGCGTCGACCTCAGATGTCCAGGACCTTTTCTGGACCATCTGGACCCATCTCCAGACGTCCGACCTCCTCTCCAGACGTCTGGGAGTGCTTCCAGTCGTCTGGTGAGCTGCCCAGACATCTGAAATGTGTGGGAGGGTGTGGCCCGTGCCTTCCCGAAGCAATCCCTGTACGTGATAGCAAATCTCCCATAATAAGCCATGCAAAACGTAGCTATGGAGCGGCCTACATGGCCGTATCTGCAAGAGGAAACGTACCTTCGCGAAGATCTGTCTTTAGACGTCTGGAGTTGCCTCCAGACGTCCACTCCGTCGTCTGAACGTCACTCTAGACGTCTGATTCTGGGAGAAACCCAGAACCATAACCTCCTCCTACTTGCTCTCGCTGCGCATAGCTGTGGCCTTGCCTCCTCGCTTGCAGCTCTAGCTACAGTAGTGTCGGGGACGACTTCCCGACGCTCTACTCCTCCCGCGCGTGCTGCTCCGGCCGTGCGCCCTACAGGTAACTCCCACACGAGCTCGCGAGCTCAAGCTCCTCCTCCTCTACTCACGCCACCTCTCCTCCTCATCACTGCTCTCGCGCTCTCTCTCGCGCTCGCTCCTCTTACTACGGTGGGGAGGAAGGGAAGAAGGTGGCTGTGGGGTGGGGAGAACGAGAGAGAAGAAGATAGGCCTTTTATAAGGCTCGTTAGGGTTTGGATGGAGGAGTGAAGAGGGAAGGAGAGAGAAGAAGCGTACTGTCTACACGTAGCCCACTCACAGACACGAATCTTGTACCAAAAACTTCGATTTCTAGACATTTGAGAAGGGGTCCGTACGTCTGACCAGACGTCTGACCAATAGTCCAGACATCTTAAAAGGCTTAGGACAGAACGGGTCATTACATGTGCCCACGCGTGCACTCGCACACACACGCACACGCCCGCAGGCATGCACACATATTCACAAGAGTACCTGTATGCTCATTCATTTGCGTCCAGTGCATGTCAACCAGTGGGGTTAGAAGCACAGCGCAATTTAAAGTACATCTAAAATTTAATGCTCATGATGTGGGAATATCTGAGGAAGAAATCAGGTGTGGAAATCATGTTCAAAACTCTTCGATTGAGGTCACTTCGAACCTCGAATTTCGTGTCCAAATAATGTTCATTTATAAAATAATTTATATGGTTGCGAAGTCTATACAAAGGGCTTTTTATTGGTACCTTTAATTTACAATAATTAATTATTTAATTATACTAAAAAATTAGTGAAAATTCTTGAAAATTACAAGTTAAGTTAGCAATTAATTTACTAATTAATGGACAAATTTATTCTTTAATTACTCAATTGACATGTAATTTAGTTAATATACATTATTAACTATAATTACGCATTTTTAATTTATTTTTGGTCATTTATTTTAATTTATATACATTATGTACATTATTTGAATAGATAAATACATAATTATATTACAAATGCTACTATACAGTATAAATATATTATAAATAGGTTGAAAATAATTAAAATTATTATATATGAGCGTACAAGATAATTTACCTTAATAATTTATTATTTTACTAATTTAAATTATTTTAACTAATAACTTAGCTAATTAACTTATTAACTTAATTATATAAATATATAATTAATTAAATGAATATACAAATATATTATAGTATATAATAATTACTTTAATAAGTATATACAGTTATAAATATGATTATACATATATCCATATTTATTTATAATTACCTAAATATATGTACATATAATTTACTACAAATAAATATATAATTATATAGTTAAGATATATTCATTATAACTCAACATAAATATTTAATTAAATAAATATTATAAATATATACAATAGTTATGTACATTATAGGTGTATAACTTATTATTTACATTTAACCTAGTTTTTTTTAATTATATTTACAAGTGTAAATATTATATACAAGGTATTTTTATGTATTTTTAGAATTTTTCTACTTTTTATAGTGTTTTTGTGTTTTATAGGAATAGGGGAAGAGAGAGAGAATATGAGAAGAGAGAAGAAAGAATTCCTTTTGTATTGTTAATATTGAATTCCTTTATTCAGTATTAGAGTAGACTGAATCGTCTACTAGCATGTTCTACCAGCTAAAGGGTTCAGAATACTCTCCTACTTTGTATACACTTAGAGAAATACCTAATCCTACTTAAGACATCTTTATTTTGTTTATTTATAATTTTTTATATTTTTTATTTATTTACAATCTTATACAAATAAGTCCTAAATGAATGTTGAGAATGGAACCAAAGGCCATGAAATTCATTTCTAACGGATGGAACAATAGTCTAAGCATTCAAACACACTCAACACATCTCATGAAAGATGATTGAACATTCAAACATCATTTTCAACTTCAATTTGATTAAAAATCAATTTTGAACAATCATATTACAGACCATGATGCCGACAATGATTTTAAACATCATACACATGCTAACAAAATCAGATTTGAATCAAAATTATACATGACAGGTTGTACATGATGTCATAATAGCATATATATAGCAATGTCAGCTCATTCAACCCTGAAAAGTAGCTCAAATCCTTTTCAAATCACCCAAGACATTGGCTGCTACTATGTATACAGTTCAACTGCTGTTGCAACTAAAAAATTCAGACCTACTAGGTCAAATTTAATACTCCAAAAACCAGTCTCAGATCTGGAAAACCAAATCTGAGTTTGATAAAATCCACGAAAACCTTTCATCCTCAATTCAATGCTTCAAATAAGAGAATAGGGCAACTACTACTGCTACTGCTCAGATCTGAAACACAACACTAGAAATCCACTTGAAATCAGTTGCAAATCTTCCAAAGTTCTGAAATCCATTTAAATCCCCAATGCACAGTGAAAAACTCCAGAACCCTAATTTGATCATTCCTCTTTATCATAGACAACATAAGAGGAATGAATCAAACTAGACTCTAATTGCACTTATAAAATAACTCAAAATCCCCACTTAAACATTCCAAACATCATTTAAACCTTGAAGATTAGAGTGAAAGTCCATTGAATCAGAAATCATGTTGCCCCTGATTAGGTTTTTATTTGGGTTCGCCCAAGTGATCTGATCACCTAAAGCTCCTAAACACTAGCAATCAATGTTTAAGACCTCAGAGTGAATCTCTAGAAACCTTTGGGTCATTGTTTAATACCTCATCTCAATGAATTTGAGATTCCGAGGCCTAAACTACCCAAAATGGAGCTTAAATTGGGCTTATGCTCATTTGAATATAAAAAATCCAATCAAACCACATTAGATTCATCACATTGTACCCAATTAAGCAAGTACAAACTAAATTCGCTTGATTAAATCTATTTTAAATCAAATTGACTCCAAATCTTATGATTGGGCATAAAATCCAAATCCAAATGAATCAAACGAATCGATGCAATTAAATCCAGATAGGCGGTCTTTGTGAATAGGTAAAGTGAATGGAGAGACCCTTAGGTAGATTTGAGCACTATTTAGATCTAAAAGTTGGAAAACTTCGGATCTAAATATACTCGGGTGGAGGGAGTGAATTGCGAATTAAAACAACGAGGGAAGAAGATGAAAATGATCATGAGGTGTAGGGGAAGATGTATGAACTCGTGATTGAAAGAGAATTTGCTTCTCTGATCTGAATTGATTAGAGAGGTGCAAATTGGGGCTAATCTAAATCTACTCTAATCTAAACAATTCAACCAGCAAACTACAATCTACACTATCTTATTTAAGCTAATAAAGCAATAAATCTAATCTAGGAAAGCAAGTAAACCATAGACTAAGTGGAAGAAAGGGACCTATGGGTCTTCACCTGGCGGATGGAGAGGAGGAAGGGGGAAGGGGTCTCCAGCGAATTGAAAACCCACTAGAGGAGCTCAGGGATGTCCTTAAGCATACATCATCCCTAGCGATGTGAAGGAATCAAGGAAGAAGAAGCTCCATTGCTATCACCGGCTTCATCGAGTGAATTTGCGAAGAAGAGAGTCGAAGAGGATGAACGACCAGTTCAAGAAGGTAGGAGAGGAGCTGATTAGAGAGTGAAGGTCATAGGGGAACTCTTTAAATAGGTAAAGGAGGGATCTAGGCACTACATCAATGGGCCCAGCTGTAGGGCAAGAAAGGGCTTGGATCGTTTTGAAGGTGCACAGGAAAGGTCTAGAACAAAATAGAACCCTTGGATGTGATTTGGAGAAAGTTGCGAAGCTTCATGCATCGGCACTAAGGCATGGTGGAAGATCCACCGTTGATCTTATGGAACAAAGGATAGACAGCCTAGGTGCCTTGAGTTCATTAACGTGAATAGTAGAAGAGGCCTACAGGTGCAGGTCGTTTGAGTAAATTGCAAGAGAGGCCGTTGTGCGAAGGGGTATGAATTTTGCAAGAGTCACCCATAAGTGAGGAAAATAGTAACTAGAAGTTCCTTGGCTTGATGCAAATAGGTCCCTGACGAGTTTAATATGTGAAGAAATGTAATGAAATGAGGACCTAAACGTAAAACTCTAAATGTGAGGTACTAATGATGTCCAAATACAATGGGATTTTAATGAAAGGATAATTGAACTTGTTAGAACATAATTCAACCCTTAATTTATACTTTGAAGCTCAAATAGGTGTTCAATTGACATTTGGATCATCCAATTATATTTTATGTATAAAATATCTCAAAATTGATCTAATTATGCATTTTTAACACAAATTTGATGTTTTAGATCATTTTCTTTTATTCCCACACTTAACCCATTCATTATGTTAATTAGATAGTGTTTAACCTAGATTCTAGCTTAACTTTGACATTTTAGCTATGATGAGCCACACCTCATCAGTTTCTTGATTGGGTCCAGAACATTTCCAATCCTGCATCTCTTCTATAATGCATATACGAGAGGAGGTATTTTAGACCTCCACTAGCAAGGCACACCCGTTGAGGTTAGACCCCGACCCACTTGTTTGGGTCTCCCTCTAATTTATTCGATATCTCTTCTGATCCATCTACATCTGATCCCGATTCTCCATCCTCTGCTTCTATGGAGAATCCAGAACAAGAAGGGGGTGATATTCAACACCTGCAGGACCAGTTGCAAACTCTTATCGACCTGATTGATGCACTAGCCAACCCCTGATCGCGTCCACAGATGCGAGATCATTATAATCCCACGGTTATGGATATTGAACCAAGGGTGCTTATTCTAGCTGGGGGACCTGATACTGAGTTGAAATCAAATATTATCAACTTGATCCACCACTTCCATGGATTGGGCTCTGAAGACCCTTTCCAACATATCCCAAAATTGAAACATCTAGGTTAAACTCTTGAGTTAAATGTTCAGAACCGAAACACACTGCTCATGAAAATGTTCCCCTTCTCATTAAAGGATAACTGCCCATTGGTATCGGTCTCTGACTCGACTGGTCAACACTTAGGAGGGTTTGCAAGTTGAATTTCTCAAGAAATTTTTCCCAGTAGGGCATACTAATGCCCTGAGGCACTAGATCGCACATTTCATGCAAAATGCAGGGGAACCACTTCATGAGGCATGGGATCACTTTCTAGATCTCATGCAAAAATGCCCTCATCATGGATTTCCTAAATGGGAACAAGTCCAATCCTTTTACCAGGGACTTCGTAAGAACATCGAATTATATGTCAATGCAGCTTGTGGAGGTAACTTAATGGGTAAAGATGAAGACACCATTTGGGAGATTCTCAAAAATATTGTGAGAATTCCATAAACAATGAGTCTATGGGTATGTTAGATCATATGACTACACGTGCATTGACAAGCACATGAGGGACACACGAAACACGAGACCTATCCACATCCGTCAATCTAGAGTTAGTAGCCAGTCGATTGGATAAGGTCTCCATCATCTAGAAGAAGCTGGATGACTTGTCCTGCCAACTCCAATGAGCCACTTCTCAGCAAAGTACATATACGCATCCACCCATAGGGTGGGAGGCCGTGCATAATATTCACCACCACTCATATCAGGGTGTGGATGCGAGTCCACCTTCATCTGATCCAGGTTTTAAAGGGAACTCTGAAACTCTCTACTCTAGTTGGGGGATCTCTGAACACTCATATCCTAATTATTCTGGAGCTCCTCAACCCTGTGAGGAGCTCCATGCCATCCAGAATGATTTGTTCTCTAATTCATACAACCCTGGATGGCGTAATCATATGAATTTCTCCTGGTCAGGAAATAATCAGAACTCTAGACCTTAATTTCAACCCTAACCACAAAATCCACGACCATACTAGCCCAGTCATCAGATGTATACACATCAATTTGGTTAAAATGCCTATTTATGCATATTCCTAAGCTCATAGATGCATTCCATATTATAAATATTGCATAGCATGCATCATTATGCATTTAGAATAGTTTGTATAAATTTTAGGTTAATTTGCAGCCTTTTGTGGCTAAGAGAGAAGGAGATTTATTTTAAAGCCTCAGATTGATGATTAGATTGTACAGATCTGATCAAGATAGTGATCGTAGTCTAACTCCTCTGAAATCGTCATGATCGGAGTCCTGTAGCACATCATGCAGTCCGAGGAAGATTAAAGGCCAAGGGGCAAGGTGGTACCAATCCAAACCTCAGATGCCAAATCCGACCACATGGATGGATCCGGATTGACGTCGCCTAGAGGAAGGTGGTGATGAGCGGGATGAAGGAGGATGGAGCCAAAGGATGGACGATGGGGCAGGACGGCATCACAGCGAGGATCTTCTTCTCGAATGGTGGTGAGAGGACGGCCAAGGGATGCTCCACGAATGGGGGTGAGGGGAGGGAAAACTATTTGGTTTTCTACTCTAGAGGAGCATCCCGTGCTTGGGATAAGCTCTCTCTAGAGCCTTGGAGGTGGTGAGAGGAAGAAAGGAAGAGATGGTTTGGATGGTGGTGGGTAGGTCCTTTGATAGTGGAGGAGGAAGAACAAATTAGCATTTGGGTCATTACTAACTTCCATAAATGTCACTGCAGTTGTCACTGAAGATCTTCCCTTCAATTCCTCTTTCTGTCGCGCACATACCATTAGTGACAACTGCAAGAGTAACTAAAGGCCCGTGTCGCTGAAGATCCACTCCCGCCTCGTTGGCACCAGCTCCGGTGGCATGCGCATCACGCACTGCACACTACACATGCCCGTGCTCCCTGCATTGTGCACGTGCATACGTTGTCATGCGCTGCACTGCTACTGCGTGCGACTGTGGCTGTGCGTGATCCTCTCTGCGCTGCTACAGTTGTACGTGGTGCACTGCTGTTGGCTGACGTTGGGAGGCCTAGATGGCGCCACATGGCGTCACCTGGGTCGTCCATTCTTCTTTCTTTTGTAGAGGGTGCCACGGTGCTCAGATCAAGATGATTCCCACGCTACTAGAATGCGATAGTCACTCCAGATCCATCCATATGGTTGGATTTTCCATCCGAAACCCGTATAGATGTCACATTTCCCCCTGGCTGCTGATCTTCCTTGGACTTCGTATGATGCTACGGTTCTCCGATCTAGACGATTTCAGAGGCGTTAAACTTTGATCGTCGTCTTAATCAGATCCGTATGGTCCGATCATCCATCCGAGGCCCTAAAATAAGTCTTCTTCTCCCCTGACCATAAAAAGGATTCAATTAACCTAAATTATATACAACTACTCTAAATGCAGAATGATGCATGCTATGCAATATTTATAACATGAAATGCAAATCTAAGCCTAGGAACATGCATGAATAGGCATTTTACCCTCAATAAATGTGTTTGCATCATACCCCCATGCCTATCTTTTGCTAGTCCCTAGCAAAATTAAACTATATGCTATGTATAAAAGCAGAATTAGGATTAGATCGCTTAGACCTAAGTCATTTATTAACAATAGAAAATTTCAACAAAGGTCTAAACTACAAAGACACAATAGTACCCAGGTGTCTGCTAGAATGCAAACCTCCGAAGTCCTCGCCTTATTTGAAATGGGAAGATACATTTTTTTATTTTTCTTCTTTTCTAATTTTTTTGTACTTTTGAAGTTTGAGAGTTCCGGGATAACTTTTTACGGCTACCCAACCCGCCCAAGACTTGAAAAGGACTCTAAGTGCTAAGCATCTTGTGAAAATAGTAAAAGACTCACTAGGCGACCGTTGAAATGGTCTTCGGGTTTCTACAACCCTAGGTGACCTTTCCTAAAGGTTTATCTTTTCGATTGGTAGCTTTCTCCCTACTTTTATTTATGGGGTCAACACAAGGGTGAACCTAGTGTATATCTCCCTAGTTTATTCTACTTCCCTGCTTCTTCCCTAAGTATTTTGGGAATTATTGTGCATGTTTTTGTGAGTTGGGTTCTGGGCAACTGACCAATGGGCTATTACCTATGGCAACTTGCCAGCCATACTCGAACGATGAAGTGTGGTTTTGTTTTTTTTAATTTTTTCTCCTTTTTCTATATGTATATATTTTTTCTTTCTTTCTTTCTTTTTTTAAGTAGGTGGCTTCCTTGATTTAAGATTTACCTAAAGGCAGTACAACGAAAATGGTCATGTGACTAGGCTCTGGACAACCTACCGATGAGTTATTACCGATGACAACTTGCCAGCCATACCACCCTAGATAGTTCATTAGCTACCCAATTTCCGAAGAAGCCACCGAAAGGTGAGTCAATGCAACAAAAAGTGTGTAGACGCTTAGGCTGAAAGTCCTCCCAAATTAGTGGACGAGTTGATAAGTCGCATACTTATCATCCCAATTTATTTCCCAACTTAAAATAAATTTTTATTGGCGAGGACTCGAGGCTAAGTCCACATTCGAGTGGACACCCGGGCTAATTAAGCCTGAAGAGTCTAAGTGTTTAGGTCCTCTCATATCATTTCCTAAAGTTAATAACTTCCAAATGCCTAAGTTCTCTTTTCCTAATTTCTTTCTTTTTTATCTTTTTCAAATTTTTTTCTTAAAATTTTATAATAGACTAGAAGAAATTCTACGGAGTTAACAAAATGATTTCAGGAATTGATTATCCACCCCCCCATGCCTAAATGATGCAATGTCCTCATTGTGAAAACAAAGACATGAAAAGGGCAGAGTAAACAGAATATCACTTGAATTTCATGACAACCCGGTCAGCTCCGCAGAGAGAAGAGGGTATACACAAATGCTAAGTTGAATGCCTTTAGCTAGGCATAATATACATATAAGGAAGAAATTGAGAATTCACAAGTGTGGGTTAGAATCAAAATAAAGGTATTGATCCTCAAACCCATCAGTAGAAGATGTCCATAGACATGGACCATATTATGGTGCAGACCCATGCCCCAAGGTTGAGTGGTTCTAAGGTTCTGGATGAAAATCACCCAGAATTGAAGGTTGTTAAGCTTGCAGGGTCGAGCCTGTGGTTTTGTGGTGTGCAACCCAAGACTAAAATGCGAACAATAGGTAGATTTGGTTCACTAGTTTCAGAAGTCCACTTAACATTCAGCTCAGAAAAATAATTAGTTATTCCAGGCTTGGGTCGCACGTGAAAGACATCATAAGGGTCTGTATAGAAGATAGGTTGTTTTAGGTCAATAGGTACCCTTAGATCCAAAACCAAAGTTCCCTCAAAATTAACCTCCCAGATTTTTATTGCAAAATTCCTATCCTTTAAAATCAAGTGCACAAGCTCCAAGACCTCCAAATCGTTGTATACCCCATCTAAAGTGCCTAAGTTCAACAATTGTGGCTGAATCAGGATTGACATGGGCGTAATGATCTTAGAAGTCAGCCCTTCAGGGTGCAGATGAGAACTGGGGTCACTGATTGAATCATCAAGATTCGGATCCTCCAAGTTAGCTCCAACCGAATCAAAATCTTCAACGACTGGGCTATCACATGGTTTGTCATGCTCCTCGACACCATTTGTCTCACTAAAATCATCTTCCTTAAGCTCAAGTGAGACTTCACTAAGAGATTCCTCACCCTCAGAATCAAAGAATCCATGATCCTCATTTATATGTCTCAAAATCATGTGTCATTTCATGGTCTGTGGAGACATATTTTTCGTCATTCCCTAGCTCTAAGATCTCGGGTGAGAAACTCGATTCATCCTCAAAGGGCTGCTCTAGCCCAACCTGGTCATCTCCAATCTCAAAATATGTATCACCCCCGACAGGTGCCTGAGCGGGTTCAGACATTGGCTCTCCTGAAGGGCGTTCATCTTGAGAATCATCCTAAGATTTGACTAGGGCAACCACAAATTTCATCCTCAACCTCTACAATTTCCCAAGAAAAAACTCACCTAGGTCCCTATCCCTAACACTTTGGAGCAAATCCAATAAAGAACTATTAAGTTCATCAATCATTTTGATCATAGGCTCCAAAGCTTCAGTGCATGGTGTTGGCTGAGATTGTATAGTGTTTCGCAAATTAGCCAACATCCTATCCTAGATCTGGTTCACCTGAACCGACTAGTTCAGTTCAGGTTTGGGTGGTTTTGGATTAAATCTAGGGGAGTTAAGATGTTGAGGTTCTCGGGTTCCTCCCTGATAGTAGTGTTCAAAGAGTGGTGATGACCTATTTTCAATGGAATACTAGGGAGGGTAGGTGTTATAATCAGCATATCCTTTCTGATTGTAGATCGGGTTGGTTTTGTCATCAAAGGATAGAGATCCATAATCATTGTAGGTTTGGGAAGGATGGTAATCATAGTCTTGTTGTCTAGGGTCAGGCCCCGGACACTGAGGTCCGAATTCGTATACCTAATCAAAGTTATCCCGGCTAGTGGATGGGTAATTACAAGTCAAGTCAGGATAGTAATCATCTTGGGGATATGCGGTGGTAGGAGGGTAGGATGGGAAATGCATGTAGGATGTGGAAGGGTACATAGTGGACTAGGAGGGAAATCAAAAGAGAGAAAGGAACCCTACAGTACAAGCAACCCTATCCATAGGTGGGTTAGCCTAAAGACCTATAGACTCCCAAAACCCATCTTTAGATTATAAACGATTTGGTCTACTTTTATCTGGTCAATCCAACCAGTTAGAAGGAGGGATTGGGGAGAAGGTTCTTCCTTTGGCTTACGCCTTCGGTTCCTAGTGTATCCCCCAGCCGCAGTCGTTTGACACTACTCCCCTAGCTAGACATCAGATGGACCCGCAAAAGCAGATTAATCAAAAAAAATCTCAATTTGGGCCCCGAAGAGCGAATCAATCCTTAAGGCCAATGTCTACTCAGTTTTAGTTAAGCTTGGGATGATCATGCTCTTGGAATGTGATGGTCCCATAAGATGGATTGTGCCCTTAATGATCAGTTGAAATGTGTGTGCGTACACAACCAGGGTTTGCAAACAAGGTTATTTAATGATGTGTCCTTAAGGGTTTAACCTTGTTTACTAGCTTTTAAGGTTTAATTCTTAGGTTGGTTCAATCAAGGTTTAGTAGAGCACTCCAAGTTTTGAAAACACGGGTGATAATATGTTCCTTTAAAAATAAAAAGTAATGTGGAGCACCTAGTTCAGCCATAAGAATTAACCCTAAGTGGCAAGCTACTGATGGATCACTTTTAATTTGAGTGGTGCGGCCCAAACAAATCAATCAAATGGCCTATTCGCACCACAGATTAAGGCACACAATGTCTTAGCCTAATCAGATTTCTACTCACTTATGTGTTTTGAGTTGAAGTGTACCAGGTCCACAGGTTAGAACACAGTTACGTGGTAGAATCAAAGTGGAGTGGTGCACCCTAAGTCGAGAGTTGTGGGTGTTAAGGTGTGTCTCTTTCAGAAAATCCCACAATCAGATAACACATTTTTTATTTTTTTATTTTATTTATGCGGATGGCAAGGGGAGTGGAGGTGGCAAACAAACAACCAAATCTATCCTAGAGTTTATAAAAAGCACCTAAGTTGATTTGGGTTTGAGTTATTAGGTTATGGAATAAAAACTAAGGTGGGGGTGGTGTGGGGGACAATTACAAAACACTCTACCTGCACTTTACTCCGATCTACCACACTTGGATCTCCATGCTAGGGTATCTACAAGAGAATAGATCAGAGATAAGCGGGATTAGTGTTTTGTAAATGCAAAGTACTGCAGAAAACAATAAAGTAAATTCCATTGCCTCCCCAGCAATGGTGCCAAAAGGATCACACGTGTTTTGCGAGTTTGAAATCTGGGTTACAAGTAACCTGTCATCATAGTTGCAAAACTTGTGATCAAATAAAATTTATATCAAAACTCAAAAAGTGAGTTCTAGGTCTAACACGGGGAGGCGAACGTTTGGTTTTATAAAAATCCACGCTTTGCTTTTATTTGTTTTTGGTTACTTTTATCTTTTCTAATTTTTTTGGTATTTTTATCAAGCAAGAGATTCAGTCGATGAAAACTTTATCTACTTGCAAAAATAAGAGAGAGAGAGAAACAATCATCTATTTATGAAGAATTGTTTGTTACACTACGAAAGCGGAAAATCTACACTACAAAAGCATAAAAAGATAGAATGAGGTGAGAGAAATCCTCCTCAACGGTCGCTTGGAGGACGACTCGTTCTGATGTCACCTGGAGGAAGGTGGTGAGGAGCGAGACGAAGGAGGACGGAGCCGGAGGATGGAGGATGGGGTAGGATGGCGTTGCAACAAGGATCTTCTTCCCGAAGGGCGATGAGAGGATAGCCATGGGATGCTCCACGAATTGGGGTGAGGGGAGGGAAAACTATTTGGTTTTCTACTCTAGAGGAGCATCCCGAGCTTCGGACAAGCACTCTCTAGAGCCTTGGAGGTGGTGAGAGGAAGAAAGAAAGAGATGGTTTGGAATGGTGGTGGGTAGGTCCTTTTATAGTGGACGAGGAAGAACAAATTTGCAACTAGGTCATTACTAAAGTCAATAAACGTTGCTGCAGCTGTCACTGAAGATCCGTCCTTCAATTCCTCTTTCTAGTGTGCGTAGATCATTAGTGTCAGCAAGAAGCATCACTAAAGGCCCACGTTGCTGAAGATCCGTGCCCGCCCCACTGGCACCAGCTCCACTAACGCGCACTACGCGCTTCACCCACTCATTCTCCCTGCGTCATGCGCAAGCGCACACTAGCATGCGCTATGCTGCGACTATGCATGGCTGTGGCTGTGCATAGTGTGCTACTGCTGGCCAGCATTGGGTTGCTTGGATGGCGCCATGTGGTGCCACCTGGGCCATCCATTCTTCTTTCTTTTGTAGAGGGTGCCACAGTGCTCAGATCGAGATGATTCCTACGCTGCTGGACTGCGATCATCACTCCAGATCCATCCGTATGGTCAAATTTTCCATCCGAAACCCATATGGATGTCGCATTGCCCCCTAGCCATTGATCTTCCTCGAACTTCGTATGATGCTACGATTTTTCGATCTAGATGATTCCAGAGGCGTTAGACTCCGTTCGTCGTCATAATCAGATCCGTATAGTCCGATCATCTATCCGAGGCCTTGAAATAAGTCTTCTTCTCTCCTGACCATAAAAAGGATGAAATTAACCTAAATTATAAACAACTACTCTAAATGCAGAATGATTCATGCTATGCAATATTTATAACATGAAATGCATATCTAAGCCTAGGAACATGCATGAATAGGCATTTTACTCTCAATAAATGCATTTACATCAGTCGTTAAACATGATTACAAGCAATCTTAACACAACATGCATGCCATGCTCTCAAGCCCATTATGATATGTCATTAATGCACATGTGCCCTTAAAATTGACTCTAATTGATATAGTTAATGCTAATAATTGTAGAGTCATCATACCCCCATGCTCGTCCTTTGCTAGTCCCTAGCAAGGTTATACTAGATGTTATTTTCAACTAGAATTAAGAATCGATTGCTTGAGTATATGTTACTTGTCAACAGGAGAAAATTTATACTAAGATCATAATCCACAGAGACTAAATAACGCCCAAGTGTCTGCCAAAATGCAAACCACTCAAGTCCTCGCTCAAAATTTAAGCACATATATATGCATATAGATTTTTTTTTTCACCTTTCTTAATTTTTTTGGATTTTTGGAGTTGAGTGTGTCTAGGTAACTTTTTATGGCTACCCAACCCACTCATAACTCGAAAAGGACTCTAAGTGCTAAGCATCTTGGTGTGAAATTTATGATAGACTCACTGGACAGTAATTAAAATAGTCTTCGGGTTTCTACACCTCTAGGTGACCTAAAAAGAAGATGTTGCCTAAAGGTGTATCTGTCTGACCGGTAGCTTTCTCCCTACTTTTATTTTTGTGTGGGGTCAACACAAGGGTGTTTCAAGTGTATATCTCCCCGGATTGTTCTACTTCCTCGCGTCTTCCCTAAGTGCTTTGGAATTTTTCTTGCATTTTGGGAGCTGGGATTTAGACAAACGGCCAATGGGTTATTACCCACGACAACTTGCCAACCATACTCATGCGCTGAAATGTGGCTTATTTCTTTTTTCATTTTGTTCTTTTTCTTTTTATTTTTTTTTTAGTAGGTGGCTTTCCTGATCTAAGATTTACCTAAAGGCAATAGTAAAAGAGAATGGTCCTGTAGTTGGGTTCTGGACAACCGACCAATGGACTGTTACCCACGACAACTTGCCAACCATACCACCCTAGAAGGTTCTTCAGCTACCCGATTTCTGTTAGAATCGTTGAGGAGTGAGTCAGTGCAAAATGTGTGTAGATGCTTATACTAAAAGTCCTCCCAAATCAGAGGACGGGTTGATAAGTCGTATACTTATCACCCTACTTTATTGATTAGATTAATATAAATTGAGGTGGCGAGGACTCGAGATCAAATCAATATTTTAGTGGATACCTGGGCTAATTAAGCCTGACGACCTGAAGAGTCTAAGTGTTCAGGTTCTTAATGTATTATTTCCTAGAGTTGACAAGCTTCTAATGCCTAAGTTTTCTTTTCCTAATTCTCTCTCTCTATTTTTTTTACCACACTATAATTCAAAAATTCAAGCTGACTGTATGAACTCAAAGAATATGAATTTACCACCCCTTCATGCTTAAGTTGGACAATGTCCTCATTGGAAGATAAATATATGTAAGGGAGTAAAGAAAGAAATCACCTACGTTTAGCTATGTGTCTGGTCAGCTTGAATCTTTTCGGTTGCCTCCCAGGAAGAGTTGAGTTTATTGCCTTCAGCTAGACACAACTTCGATTTAACCCTCAATGAGGGTTACAACTTCCTTTGGGGGGACCTGGGCAAGAAAGTGTTTGAATTTGTGGCCATTGACTGTAAAGGTTTGCCCAGTTTTAGGATCCTCAATTTCTACCACCCCATTTGAGAATGGTCTGACCACCTGGTAAGGTCCCATCCACTTAGATCTTAACTTCCCAGCGAAGAGTTTAAGCCGTGCATCAAAGAGCCAGACTTGTTGATTTGGCTCGAAGGTTTTCCTACTGATATGTCGGTCATGGATGGCTTTCATCTTCTCCTTGTAAAGTCTACCATTCTCATAAGAATACTAATGAATTTCTTCAAGCTTAGAGAGTTGGAGCTTCCTTTGGGCTCCGGCTAAATGGGAATCCATATTGCATTGTTTGACAGCCCAGTATGCCCGGTGCTCTAACTCAACCGGAAGGTGGCAAGCTTTGCCAAAGACCAATCGCTATGGTCACATGCCAATCAAGGTCTTAAAAGTGGTCCTATATGCCCATAGGGTATCATCCAATCGTGTGGACCAATCCTTTCGGCCAGGTCTCAGTCTTTTGCAGAATATTCTTGATTTGTTTGTTTGAGACCACAATTTTCCCATTCATTTGTGAGTGATACAGGGTAGCAATGCGGTGAGTAACCCTATATTTCTTAAGCAAAGCACGAAACTGGGCATTGATGAAGTGGCTCCCACCATCGCTGAAGATGGCCTTGGGTATCCCAAATCGGGAAAAGATGTTCTTCTTCACAAAGTCCATGATGGCCTTATGATCATATTTCCGAGTTGGTACGGCTTCGATCCATTTCGAGATGTAGTCAACTGAGACCAGTATATATTCGAAGCCGTTTGATGGTGGGAATGGACCCATGAAATCAATGCCCCAAACATTGAATATTTCGATGATAAGAATGGGTTGTAGAGGCATCATATCCTTTCTGGTCATGGTCCCCAAAGTCTGGCATCTAGCGCAGGTTTTACCAAAGCTATGTGCGTCCTTGAATAGCGATGGCCAGTAAAAATCAGACTGCAAAACCTTTGCAGCCGTCTATTTCCCAAAGAAGTGGCTACTACAAGCTTGGTCATGATAGAAGGACAACACACTTTGGACCTCCTCCTCAGGTATGCATCTCCTAATAATCTTATTAGAATAGAGTCTAAACTCTAAAGGGTCATCCCAAAGATAGTGTTTGGCCTCAGCCAAGAACCAGTCTTGTTGCTGTCTGGACCAGCCGTGTGGAATCTACCCTACCACTAGGTAATTAACCAAGTCGGCATGCCAGGGGAGACTTTTGGCTTGCATTGCTAGAATTTGCTCATCGGGAAATGTATCAATCAAAGGTAGTGCTGGTCCAATGTGTTCTGGGTGAAGTCAGGATAAATGGTCGGCTACAACATTCTTGGATCTGGCCTTGTCGCATATTTCCAAGTAAAATTCTTGCAGGAGCAGGATCCATTTAATTATCCTGGGTTTAGCATTCTTTTTGGCTAACAAGTGGTGGATAGCTAAGTGGTCAGTATAAATGATGATGTGGGATCCCAACAGGTATGATCTAAACTTTTCTAGTCCGAAAACTATGGGGAGCAGCTCCTCTGTTATAGTGTAGTTCTGTTGAGCGTCATCCAAGTTTTTGCTCGTGTAGTAGATCACAATGGGTTTCTTTTCCTACCTCTGTCCCAGGACAGCCCCAATGGCAAATTCTGATGCATCACACATTATCTCAAAATCCTGGGACCAGTCTAGGGGTTGTAAGATGGGTGCAGTCAAGACCGTGTCCCTTAGAGTAGTGTAGGCTTTGATGCACTCAGGTGTCATGTTAAAGTGCACATTATTGATTAGAAGGTCAGTTAAGGGCTTGGAGACCTTGGAGAAGTCTTTTATGAATCTTCTGTAGAAGCCAACATGTCCTAGGAAAGATCCGAGCAGCTTAACCGAGCTCAGGGGTGGAAGTTTGGAGATTAAGTCAACTTTAGCTCGGTCGACTTCTATGCCCCAATGCTAGATGATGTGACCAAGGACAATCCCTTCTTGAACCATAAAATGGCTCTTTTCCTAGCTTAAAATAAGGTTGACCTCGATACATCACTTTAGAATCTTCTCCAGGTTAATTGTTAAGGCAATGGTCGAATGAGTCTCCAAAGATGGAGAAATCATCCATAAAGACCTCTAAATATTCACCCACCATCTCTGAAAAGATGGCCAGCATGCAATGCTGAAAGGTAGTTGGTGCGTTACATAACTCGAATGGCATACGATGGAATGCAAATGTGCCATATGGCTAGGTGAACGTGGTCTTTTCTTGGTCCTTGGGTGCAATAGCAACCTGGTTATATCTTGAATATCCATCCAGGAAGTAGAAGTATTTCTTCCTTGCCAACCGTTCAAGAATTTGGTCAATTAATGGCAAAGGGAAATGATCCTTCTTGGTGGCTTCATTGAGTTCCTATAGTCAATGCATACCCACCATGCGATGGTGGTGCGGGTAGGGATGGATTCGCCATGGTCATTTGTGATAATGGTGAGCCCAGCCTTCTTTGGTACCACTTGAGTAGGGCTCACCCAGGGGCTATCAGAAATTGGGTAGATAATCCTCGCATCAAGCCATTTTATGATCTCATTTTTAATGACCTCCCTCATGGTTGGATTCAGTCGCCTTTGCATCTGGCGAGAAGGTCGAGCCCCGTCTTCCACATAGATTTTATGTGTGCAATAACTAGGGCTAATGCCTCTTAGGTTAGAGATTGTCCACCCAATTGTTGCCCAATATTCAGAAAGCGTTGTAGTCAACCTAAGATCTTGGTCCTTAGTCAGATGTGCATTGATAATCACAGGGAAGGTATGATCGGGTCTTAGGAAGACATACTTGAGGTTGTTGGGTAGAGGTTTCAATTCAGGTGCCGGTGGTACAGTATTTGATGGGTAAGGGAAAGGGGGATTTGAGTGACATCAATCTCCTCAAATGGGGTTTGCTGGTGGAAATTAGCTCGACAAAGTTCTGCAACCTCCAGAGATTGGGATGGGTCAGGGTAGTCTAAAGCTGGTTGAGTTAGATGGTCCTCTAAAGAGCTTGCTATTAGGCATTCCTCAACCAAGGTTTCCACAGGATCGCATTCCTTGATCCAAGTGCAATCAAAAGACTTTGTTGCCTTGAAGATATCCAATTGCATCTACCTATCTCCAAAGGCAATCTCCATACATTCTGTGTCACAATCAATGTTAGCCTTGGTCATAGCCAAAAAAGGTCTGCCTAGGATGATGGGTGTGTTTTGTAACTATTCAGGAACCTTCATGTCAAGGACTAAGAAGTCAACTGGGAAGTAGAAGTCCTTAACCCAAACAATTACATCCTCAACTACCCCTTTCAGGGTTTTCACAGATCGGTCACCCAGTTGGATAGTCACAGGTGTAGGCTTTAGCTCTCCAAATCCAAACTGGTGGTAAAGGGTAGTCGGGATTAGGATTATTGAAGCACCTAGATCCAGGAGTGCTCGATCAAAAGTCAAATCCCTAATATTACATGAGATCAAAGGTGCTCCAGGGTCAGTCCTTTTTGGAGGTAGGCTACTCAATATCACCAAACTAGCTTGCTCAGATAGCACTACCTTCCTAGGTGGTTAGGTTCTTGGCTTACGCTTAGGTGTGCAAACATCCTTCAAAAACCTTGCGTAAGCCAGGATATGTTTGATTGCATCGAGGAGGGGTATATTGATATGTACCTGTTTGAATATTTCTAACACCTCCTCATTCTCAACCATGTTTTTTTTCTTCTTGGCCTTATCCAAGGCTTCAGGGTATGCAACTTGGATTTGAACTAGGTTAGGTTCCTGGTTGTTGGGTTCCTCTCGCTCATCTTCAGAATCCACTATCTTGGGTAGTGTAGTCATGGGAGGAGTTGGCCATTTGGGATCCTGGGTTTAGGTGCCACTTCTCAAGGTAACCACCGCATTGGCTAAGGCATTGGAACCAGGGTTAGGTCCTTAAGAGGAACAAGAAGTAGCAAACCCAGGGGGTGTCAGTAGGGCTTGCAGAATCACATAGGCTTGCCCCTGATTTTTTTGGAATTCTTGAGGACTGTGGCCTCTGTTCATGACATTCCTCGGGTTTGGTTGTGGCTAAGATGGAAGGGATCCCTGTTGTTTGTTATCGAGTAGCTGACTTAATTGTCCCTTCACTAAAGCCATCTCCTCCTGATGTTTCTGATTCACATCAGCCATCATCTTGATCCAGGTGTCAAGTTGGTTTTGTTGTGTAGGAGCTGCCCTATTCTGGTTGTAGGGTGGTCTAGTAGGTGGACCTTGCTGATAGGAGGGAGGGTTTGGCCATGGTTGGTTCTGGAATTGGTTCGATTTTTGGTTGGTTTGGGAAAAATTTGGGTGATTGCGCCATCTGGCATTGTAAGTGTTAGAGAAGGGGTCAAGTTTGGAGTAACCTTGGATGGCATTAGCATCTTCCAAGGTTGGCGATGCCGAAGGGGAGGGGAAAGAAAAGTCAAGCTATAAGGGAGAAAAGGTCCCTCCCTGGAACATAGGTAGGGGTTGTTCCAGATGTGTTTGGTTCATAGACTGAACCAAGTCAACATTGTGAGCTCCCCTTGCTAACAAGAAGGTATGTAAGGGTGCTCGAGATTGATTCAAAAGCTCATCAATTTTCTTGTCTACCATCTCAACTCGATCCAGCTTCTTTGCCGTCCTTGAATTAGTTTGTACTTCATAAATACCACCATGGGGTCGATTGGACTTGTTGAATTGGGTCATGGAGGCGTTATTAAGCAAATTCTCACTCATGGACTCAAAGAGTTCAAATGCACTTTCCTCATCTTTGTTCAGAAAATTTCCTCCACATGAGGCATCAACAAAATTCCTAAGGTTGCTATCCAGACCATGGTAGAAGATCTTGGCCAATTGCCACCTTGGAACCTTGTGGTGTGGGCATTTCATCAATAATTCATTAAATCTTTCCCACGCTTCATGAAATTGTTCCCTACCTTGTAGTGTGAATGTGGTAATGGCTCTTCTGAGGGAATTGGTTTTACCTATAGGGAAAATTTTCTTCAAGAATGCATGCCTCAGTTCCTCCCAGGTGGAGATGGGTCTCCCTAAGGTTTTAAGCTAGTGAGAAGCTTTGTCTTTTAGGGAGAAAGGGAACAACTTAATTAAAATAATATCTAAGTTGATGTTCCTTGGCTTCACAGTCTAGGTGATCCTGTTTAGGTCCTCTAGGTGTTGCAGATGGATTGTAAAAATCACAAAGAGGCCTTAGTTGGCCCTCAAGAGGTTGTGGTGGATTAGGTGGGTTTAGTGGGGGCTACCCTTGAGGGTTTTGCAATCGGTGTATGGCTTGCATGATGGTTTGGATCTACTGTTGTTGGAGTTGGTGGTTGGCCAAGATTTGAGCCTGAATGATGGCCATAGCATCCGGTTGAGGTTGGTCCTCAATCTCCTCAATTCTTGGGTCAGCCATTTCCTCAATCCTATCCCTTGAAAAATCAAGTCTCCTCCCGACGTCCCTTTCTAAAAGAAACAACTTAGGATGAAGCGATCGTCTTCCGTGCATACACTAGAGAAGAATAGGGAGGGGTGCGAAGAGAGATAGGTGCGAGAAAAATGTGTGCACAATCAAGCAAACAAGTCTAGTCCCTATAGTGTAGACCTAGGTGACCTAAAAGCCTTGGAAACAGTAATCAAGTCTGCAAGCACTTAAACCTCCCTTCTCAAAGTTAATCCGGCCAGGTTGATTACGAGGCAATTGAGGGGAAGGTTCTTCCATTGGCTTGCGCCACCAGTTCCTTTGTACCCTACAATCACGGTCGTTTGACACTTACCCACAGCCTAGACACCAGATTTCATGATGGGAATTAAGGCCAAGAACTTGACAAACCCAATCACTCTTCCAGGACTTAGATTAATCCTACCTAGGGCACGTCAACTCCATTTTAATATGGGGCTAGGTTAGTTCTTGCGCTCAAGATATGTGATGAGGTGTTGTTGGGGGTTGTGCCTCTTAGTTAATCCAATTGAGTGTGTGTGTGCACTCAACAAAACATGGTTTTCAAGCAAGTTTTTTTAGGATGTATTGTCTTTAATGATTCGTCCTTGCTTTACTGATTTCTACGGTTGAATTTTCTTAATGGATTCACACAATGTTTAAGTAGGCATACAATGTTTTGCACACAACAGATGATAGTCGATTCCTTTTGAGAGAATGATGTGGCCATAAAAAAGAACCCTAATGTATTCACCCTAGAGTTCATGTAATTCTACCCGGTGAATTGATTTTAGTTGAAGTGGTGTGGCCAAGTACAAAGCACGGATGGCTTCACAAACACCACTTGAAAAGAAAAGAACACTCCAAAAAGTTTTTTTTTAAGAACATTTGAGTGTATTTTTTTGTTTGGGTGATGGATTTGAGATGTGGGTCAAGTACTCATTCACCACGCCATTTCTGAATTTATTATTTTTTTTTTGGATTTTTAATCAAGCAAACAATCAGCTAACCTAGGGCTTATGCATGAGCCTAGATGATTTTTTTTTTTTTGGATAATGGAGAGGTGAGACTATGCTAGGTCAAGCGATACTCACAAAAGTTCTTTACCGCTCTTTGCTCCAACTCTAATAATGTGGATCGCCCTTCTCTTGTTGCCGATGCATCAAGTTCCTGTGACCAAAGAACGAGAGAGAAAAGAGGGTTAGAAATGTGAATACCAATGCAAGGATAAAAGCAACAAAAAGATCCATTGCCTCCTCGGCAACGGTGCCAAAAACTGACATCGTCGAAACGCGTTAAGTTAAATCCATCGTTATAGCATGCATTTGCGACATCAATTTTAAATGAAGATTTGGATTAGGTGAGTTCAAGTGTCGAACACAAGGAGGCGTGAAATCAGATTAGTTTGTCACTTTAGGGTGTCACAAAAATCTTTGCTTTGTTTGCTTAAGAGAAAATGAGAAAGAGAGAGAGAGAGTAGGGTTAGAGACTTGAGATTATAGCATGGTGATTACTTGTGCATGCATGAAACATGATATGATGAAACAAATGGAAATGTATTGCATATGTAAAATCGTTTTACAAGTACAATGCTAGAGAAAAGCATTTAAAACACATAAGCATTAAACTAGGGTAGAGAGGTGCAGAATGGAGGGTGAGGCAGTCCCGGTGGTGGATGGGCTTCCATCAATGGCTCTGCAACTTCAAGAGAGTGTGAAAGGCGTGCTAGGTAGAGCTAAGGAGAAGCTAGGAAGGGATGCCCTTAAATGGAGTTGGTGTGGGGGATTTTATAGAGGAGGCGTTTCTAAATCAGGTAGGAGTTTTAGCAACATCCAAGACGTCGCTAAGCCCATCCCAAAAGTGTCAGTGAAGGCCTCCTCCCACCGATCCCTCACGCACAGGCGTGCTTCTTCCCTCACGCGATCTATGTGTGTTGGCTCAGAGCCGTCCGATCCCTGATCGACGGCCCAGATCGCACGCTCAGATCATGCCTCAAGCGCGCATGTGATCGGGTGTCGACACGACGTTGGCACGCACATGGAAGCATCTACGCTAGAGGGGGCACCGCATAGCGCTACCTGGACCGCTTGATCGCGATCGGGCTGTCTAATTTGGACATACACTTGATCTTTGCGGATGAGGTATAGTGAGCGCCTCAATCGCACCTCAAACCTGCACCTTCTACGTGTGAAGTGGAGGTGCGACCATCATGCTACGCTTACGAAAAGGTCATGTTTCTCACGGTCCCTCAGTCGTCTGCTTGAAGATCGGACGGTTGAGATCTTCCTGCTCGCGATGAAGAGGAGAGATTAGTGTTGTTTAGGGTTGGGTGGCTGCCACGTGTCGACTTTTGGGCCGTTGATCAGTAGATCAATGGTGAGAACTTCCCGGACTTGTTGTGGGGGCCACGGAGGTCGAATTGGGGTGATTTTGAGTTGGTTGGACTTCGTTCATTGATTCGAATCCATCCGTATGGTCCGATTGCTCATCTGGGACCTACTTTAATATGCTCTTGCACACATGGTCGTTAAACATGAATTACAAGCAATCTTAACACAATATGCATGCCATGCTCTCAAGCCCATTATGATATGTCATTAATGCACATGTGCCCTTAAAATTGACTCTAATTGATATAGTTAATGCTAATAATTATAGAGTCATCATCTATCCACTTCAAATCCAAACTAGGCAGGCCTAAACTTTGTCACTACGCGTAGTGGAAAAACTACTCAAGACCCACCTTATCCTAGCTAATCTGATTCGAGTAATCCAAGGCCCAAGTCCAAGATGGATATCAAGGACAAACACACCCCAGATCCAGAGCCTGAACCAACCCTAAAAAACCTAAAGATGTTCCATTTCCTGAGGCCTTCACCAAAGGAAAAAGGAAATCCAAACCTATGGCACCTGAGGAGAACTTGGTCAACTCTTTGAGAAAGTCTAGATAAGCATTCCTTTGATGGATGAGATCCGCCACATACTGATTGCACAGCAATCATGCTACCTAAATCACCTGAATTAAGTTAGATTCTAGCATAACTTAGGAACAATGCATGCATAAATGTCATAATTTGTATAATAGTTAGTTTGTTAGCTGCATAAATAATATTGTCATTCTATACACTAAAAGTGAGATGAAATTAATTGCAAATGATTCGAGGCCACGAATGACAGATCAAACCGTATAGGTCTGATCAGGATAATCATGGGAGTCCAACGCTTCCAAAATCGTCTTGATCAGACTACAATAGCATCTTGTGCAGCCCATAAAAGAATAGAGGCCACCGAGCAAGATGATAGAAATCCAAGCCTCAGATGAAAGATCCAACTACACGAATGGATCTGGATCAATGATTGCAGTCCAACAGTGCAAAACTCAACCTGATCGGAGGCCTACATCACCAGTTACAAAGAAGAGCAGATGGATGGCCATAATGACGCCACGTGGCACCATCACAGCTGCCCCACACTGCGCCCCAATCTCTGAAGAATCCCTCCTCACGCATTGTGGACCGTTGGATTGTCATCCAATGGCCACCATGTGCCCACGTCGCCCCTGCCCCCATGCACCATCAATTAAGAAGAGATCTCAACCGTTGGATCTCCATCCAACGGCTGAGAGCGGAGTTGCCTAAAACCTAAATGCAACACAAAAAGTGCCTTAGCACATTGGTTAGCACACTCGCACACAAGCGTGAGATGCACGCTCGATCCACGCCACGCACCAGATCAAGAAGGCGGTGCGCTCGATCTCAATTGGACCATTGGATGATGAGCGAAGGGCGGGGATGCGAGCGTGTGGAGCAACAAAGGCCATCGGATGACAACACGCGATCTAACGCTACCACAATGCGCAGTTGCATGTGAAAATCTTAAGGCTACGGGCACACGCAATTTAAGCCGTCCGATCGCAAGATTGGACGACTTAAATCATGCTCGTGCGTTTTGAATTTGAAATGTGCAATGAAAACGCATGGTAGGCATGTGAAGAAGTGAAAGGCACGCGAGGACCATGCGATAGTGATCGGGCAGCTGCGGGCATGCCACATGGCACCACCAGAATGAATCTAAGCATGGAAGGCGCAAATGAGGTTATTTTGTGGCTAGATCAGAGCCGTTGACCTCCCAATCGATGGATCTGATCAAATCAAGGTTGTTTCATGAGTTGGAGGGCTAAAATGCCCTCTTTGCCCCTCATCAAATCTATAAAAGAAGACTATGGCCCCCCTGTTGAATATCTCTTCCACCATAACTCCCACTAGATACAACTCCAGCATCTCTCTCTGCAACTCCTCTCTAGACTTCATCGCGGTGCTCTAGATTTGAAGTGCTATGGCACTTCCCACAAGAATCCAACAAGTGGCGTCGTCATCTACTATCTCTCTATCTTTGTATCTCTCTCTCTCTCTATTTCTCTATCTCTATTTAGAATAGTGATTCTAGTTTAAAACTATTTTCAAATAGCAATAAAATTCTGATTATCTAGATATCTGATGCCTATATATATACATATATAAATATATAAATATTTGTTTAAAATGACTTTCTGAAAAGCTTTCGCATAGAAATCATGTTTGCCTCCCTGCGAACGACTCGGTACTCACCGAAATTTTTATAAATATTATTTTTTTATCGCGATTCGCACTACAATGATAGAGAAAACTCTTTACGCATCTCGCGAGCAAACAAGTTGGTGCCGTTACCGAGGAGGCAACGAAAAATTTTAAAAGCTTTTCTTGTAAAGTGCTTATTTGAGATTCTAACTTGGTATTTTTTGATTGCGCAAGAATTACAAAATTACAGGAAGATACACGTAACAATGAAAAAAAAGGGTGTAGATCTCAGGTAAGTACTCCTAGCTTAGTTTAGGTTAGATTTCCTTTCAAAGAAACAAATACAAAAAAAAAGTGTTTTGCTTGAACCTTAGGATTAGTTAGCATTTGTTTACTTTTTGAAAAAAGGAAAGAAAATCTCTCTTGGTGATTTTTCATACTGAAACAAACTTTATATTAAAAATTCAATTCCCAAAAATTGACACATCCAAAAATTCTAAAATTTTACTAGACATGGGTTTTGAAGTCAGGAATAACATATCAAAATTTCCCATAAATCTAAGTAACAAAAAAATTTCAAAAATTCGTGCACTGAACTATTATCAATTCGGTTATTATTCTTGATTTCTCAGAGTTCAAAATATTATAGGAATTTTTATACAACTCTAATTGATTTGAAATTCATGGCACTAAATTTTTGTTGAAATAAAAAATTTACCAAAAATTTGAAAAAAAATATTTCTTGCACATTTAGTTTCACATATTATTCAATCACTAACTAGGGGTCAAAATAGACTACAAAACCCCTAGTACACTTTAAATCTGAAAAAAATAGAAAACATGCATTAAAATTATTGAAAAAAATATTTTCTGAGTGCTTAGTTAGTGGTGCAATAGGACCAATTGATTGCATTGCTTGGCTCGCACCACTTCCTTGAATTTGGACTTAAAATAGTCATCTTAGCATTATCTGCTTCTAGGGTTTCACATTAGGGTAGAGCACACCTGCATTTCCATTCTTAAAAGGAAATCTATCAAACAATTGGGTTTTGTAAAACTCTTGTGTGCCTCATCAGAACCTTTGATTGAAGATATTAACTCAAGTGAACCCTAAAATTGACTAATACATGCATTTGAACCTTAAAATTCACTTCATCATACAAAATTGCTTGTGAACCCCTTGCCTGTGCACTTCACACTTTAAAAATCAATCATAAGGGTAACACACCCCTAACGCCCATCACATTCCAAAAGCACATCAAGCCTAAGTCTAAAACTGAGTAGACGTGCCATAGGCAGGACTAATATTCTTAAGGACTTGAAATTAGATTGGGCTAAGGTTAAGGCCTTATCTACTTGGTCCCACTGACAAGAAAGGTCGGTAAGGTATCTGTGTTAACCCTTAGTGGTGTCCCTCCATGCAGGGTGTCCTAGGGGTTCCCACCCTTCTGGCCAGCCAATAATTCAAGGGTCAACCAAACCTAGTCATGTTTTGGGGAACCAGGATTAGGTCTATTTAGGGTTTACATTCTAAGGAATAGCTTGATTGTTTGCATTGTGAGGGCAGGGATTGTCTCATCTGCCTTCTCTCCGTCATCTATTAACTTTCTTCTAGTACATGGATACTAGAAGGTCTCTGAACCCTAATTTGGTACCACCTTTAGAGAGTAATCTAAGTAGAAGACCCAATTTTTCTGAATCTGAATCCTTTCCCATGCATAATCACCATGAGGAAGAACTGATTGAGGAGGAGAATTTGAAACCATACTCTTTTGATCCCCACTATTCCTCTTTTTCTCCCTATCCCAACCCTTCCCTTACTTCATGTTCTTTAGGATGGGAGAACTCTCCTCAACACCCGGGACTTGATTCCCTTACCTACACCTCATATTCCCCAGGTATATCCAGGCCTACCTCATCCTTACAGAATCCTACACGAATCTCTGGATATCAAGAATCTCTAAAACCCCAAGAGACACTCTCCATACAGGGCTAGCACTTGATCGACATGACCAACTATCTTGACTGGACTTATCTCTCCCCTGGTCAAGGATATACCTTAAAGTCCCAATACCTAGAATATCAATCGTATCTTCGAAATCACTTTACAAATTATCCCAATTCCACCCAAATCACTCCACCTTCTTATTGGGATAACTCTACACCACCCAACCAAGGATATGATTCTTACCCAAGATATTCAAATGATAGATATTCTAGTTTGGCTGAGGAATGAAATCCTGGAAATTATTATCCTCAGGCCACTTAAACCCCTGACCATGGCAGTGATCCTGAGATCAACCAATTACTCCAAGCAGTCTAGGAGATGAGAGAAGCTAATAAAAGAAATATGGATAACATGACAAAATAGCTTAATAGAGTCCGAAAATCATAAGGTGATAAACCTGGTCTGATTGTGCCATAAGTTGGTGGTAAGCCACTCAAGGTTGAGATACGACCTTAAGTATGACATCTTACTTAGTCGCAACCTCTACATACACCGAGCCCACCCACCAGCCTTGAGATTATGCTGAACAGATCCTACTCAGGCCAATAACTGAACTTATAAATATTTTTTTTTGAAAAGAACTTATAAATAATTTTGATATCCCAAAAATAGACTTTAAGGAGGAAGACCCACTTGAGAAATTATATCTTGATTTAGGCCCTGAATTGCAATCATTCTATTTTGAGGAACCAATCCATGGTGGGTTGGAGTATGAGTCCTTTATGTTTAAGGATACACAGTTGGACATTAAGGATGGTCCTAAGTTTGATATTACAAAAATTGTGGGAGAACTTAAACTAAGGAAGGATGAACAAGATCAAGATCAGGACCAAATGGAAGAAACATTACATGGAAACAAAGAGATTGGCCCCTACCAGGCAATTTTGGATGATACTAATCTAATTTTGATGGATAATTTTTCTAATCATATGTGCTTGGAAGATTTAGGCTCCATACCTAGGGTCGACTCAAATGATTTTTCTAACTCAACACCCCTAGAAGTTGAATCCATTCCCACTTCCACACTTCTAATTCCAGCCATCTCTCCTACTTATCCAAGATTCTAATGGACCACTCTCTATGGATTACAATATTGATGTGGCGATATTTAATTCTGCACATTCTGTCTCTAATTTTGAACCCCAATAGCATGTGAAAGAACAAGACAAACAATCCCCTTATGAAAAAGACGTTCAAGAAATTACATAATTATTGGGGATGACTTATGATGATTTATCTGAGGAAGCAAAAAATGTAGCAAAATCATGGAATTTTGAGGAGTTTGATTTGATTGATGAGAAACAGGAAGACATGCCCTCAGAAGATGTAGTTCAAGAGAAAGACAATTGGGATCAAATTCAAAAGTCTACAAAACTAAAAGAATTTGAGGTTTTGATTAATCAAAATTCTAATCTTACTCCCTTTGGGGCAATGATTCTAAGGAATAACAATTTTCCATCCATTACATTTGAGAATTTGCACCATGAATTAAAACAAGATTTGGGTGACTTGAATGAGATTTTTGATCACCCCAGGGATGAGATTGACGATTCTGATTCGAATATCCAGCATGATTTGGGTAAATCCGAAACTATTGAGATGTACCACTAGATCTTATTTAACTCACCTACTCTACATCCATCTACACCTGACTTAACATACGAAATGGTTTCTTATACCATTTCAGACTACACCACTCAGGTTCCTCCTTTCATTTCCCATCACTTTGAGGACCCATATGATTTATTCCCCACTAACCACTATTTACTCACCCCATCTACCTTACTCATAAGGTTGGCACTATCTACTTTCCACTCTGGCACCCACACTTATTTTCTCTCTTTTGTAGCACTTGGATGCAAATAATTCCAAGCTTGTTTATTTTATTTTTCCAACCATTTGGGCTTGGTATTCACCATCAACTGATCCGCATTTGTGGATCACTTATTCTTGGGCTACATGATCATATCTTCATTTTAATCCTGACTCAACTCATTAATTTGATCATTAATGTTTAGGTTTAGGTCAGGCAAATGACGTTAAACTTAGCACTAGCTGGTAGGTAACCTAGTATTCTTTACAAGTACTTTTGCATCCAAGCTAACCTAGAATAACATGCTCAGTCAGTTAATATCCCCTCCTCTTGCCTGTTACTTTTTGATTTTTCTGCGTACATTTCAATGAGGACATTATAATGAATAAGCATGAGGGGGTGAACATTGCATGTCTTATTTTTATGTTAGAAAAAAAAATTACATTTAGGCATAAAGAATTTTTATCAAAAAGGTTTTATTAGGGATTTATTCTTAAGTTGATTCCTAAGTTTAGAATCCAATACAATTTCACACTTACACGTAGAATTTGCAATGGATCCTCTGTGATAATTGATAAACATCTTTAGTTTGTTAAGAAGAAGCAATGCTTCTTCTCCTGAGCCCTTGGACAGTAATTAGGGAGTCAGGCAAGCTATCTTCTAGTAGATCTACCAAACAAGTGTGAAGTGAAAGTAGAAAGTCTACTAGTGCTCTAAGGCTAGTATGACGAATCTTAAATTCTGGATAATTAGATAATGATACTTGGAGTTAGGCATAGTTTGCACTCTCAGTTCCTACATACAAATTCTGTGTGTGAATTTTTGAGAACCACCAAATAAGGCAAATACACAGAGAGCGGGTTCTGATAAAACTAGGACTAAGGTGGATGGTAATGACCGTCCTTTATGGAATCCTCGATTGAAGGAGGGTTTTAATGTCAAGGTCAAAAATATGTTGTCCTATCCATTCCTTTCTCGATGCTGAAAGTAGGCACTTCCACCAAATAAGCCACTTGATATCCTCTTGAACATCCCTAATCCCGCATAATGCCTCATAAATAAAAGTTCGTATGCTATACTACGTTGTGTTAGTAGATATATGGATGGAAAAAAGAAAAAAAAATAGGGAAAGAGAAAAAAGAGAGAAAAGAAAATATATATATATACATAGAAATAATTAGAAAAGAAAAGAGCAAAAAAAAAAGTTGAATGAGTTTATGAGTTTAGAATCTGTTTCAAGTATATTGAGGCAACAATACCTACCACCCTCACGATCCACCAAAAACAGTCTTGACCTACTTTTTGTATTTCTAGCTACTTGAATACTAGCTGAGGAATTCTGACTTAGTCATAGGGTTATCAGAACCTAATAAAGGTGTTAATGCCAGAAAAGACCACCAAATATACTGACAAATTTGGTGAGATTATGAGCTCAGAAAAAAAAAAGAGGGAGAAGGAAAAGAAAAGAGAAGAAAGAAGAAAAGGAAAGAGAAAGAAAGAGAGAGAGGGAATGGGTACAAAGGAACTAAAGAGAGCACAGTTTCTCCACCTCTTTTTGAGTTGATTTATTTAATACTCTGAAAATCTAAGTTCTAAAGTAGTAGTCTATATGTAGTACCAGATGAGTATGAGCCACCAAATACAAATCCACTAGACTCAAAGTATCTTCTACCTAAGCCAAAAGCCAAGGCTGAATTTATAGATTACTTTACAACCCCGAGGGAAGAAGTCTGCCTATCCCAATAGAATTTTATTAAGGGTCAAGTACGAGCTTTAGATGTGGATTAGCTTTTCACTTGGATCCGTTGCATAGGCTACAATAATACACTTTCACGACTGCCTGGATTTCTAAAGTCTTGGATGAAAACAAAAGAAATAAGTCTCTAATTGAACTCTCAATAAGAAATATGTCATGTAGGACCACTTTGCATTTAGTCATGCATTTGCTAAGGACTAGCAAGATTTAGGCATGGGGGTGTGATTGCACATCAATCATGTAGCCTAAGATACCTGAATTAAGTTAGATTATAATATAACTTAGGAACAATGCATGCATAACTGTCGTAATTCGCATAATAGTTAGTTTGTTAGCTTCATAAATAATATTGTCATTCTATGCACTAAAACAGAGATGAAATTAATTGCAGATGATTTGAGGCCACGAATAATAGATCAGACCATATAGATCTGATCAGGATAATGATGGGAGTCCAACACTTCCGAAACTGTCTTGACCAGACAACCATAGCATCTTGTGCAACCCATAAAAGAATAGAGGCCATGGAGCAAGATGACAGAGATCCAAGCCTTAGATGAATGATTTGACTACACAGATGGATCTAGATCAACGATCGCAGTCCAACAGCTTAAAAATCAACCTGATTGTAGGCCTACATCACCAGTTACAAAGAAGAGTAGATGGACGGCCATGATGGTGCCACATGGCACCATCACAGCTGCCCCTCACCGCGCCCCAATCTCCGAAGAAGCCCTCCTCATGCATTGTGACCATGTGCCCACATCTCCCTCGCCCCCACACTCCATCAACTGAGAAGAGATCTCAGCCGTTGGATCTCCATCCAATGGTTGAGAGCGGAGATGCCTAAAACCTAAACGCAACACAAAGCACACCTTAATGTGTTGGTTAGCACACTCGCACACAAGCGCGAGATGCACGCTCAAGCCTCACCATGCACCAAATCAAGAAGGCGGTGTGCTCGATCTCAATTGGACCGTTGGATGATGTGCAAAGGGTAGGGATGGGAGCGCGTGGCCCAATGAAGCCATCGGATGGCAATGCATGATCTGACGCTGCCACAACACGCGGTTGCACGCGTTAATCTTAAGGCTGCAGGCACACGCGATTTAAGCCATCCAATCACAAGAGCGGATGGCTGAAATCAAGCACGTGCATTTTGAATTTGAAGCGCACGATGAAAATGCAAGGAAGGCATGCGAGGCAGGCATTCCACGTGGCGCCACCAGAATGAATCCGAGCGTGGAAGGTGTAAATGAGGCTATTTTGAGGCTAGATCAGAGACGTTGATCTCCGGATCAACAGAGATCAAAACAAGGTTGTTTCATGAGTTGGAGGGCTAAAATGCCCTCTTTGCCCCTCATCAAAGTTATAAAAGAAGACTAGGGCCCTCTATTGAATATCTCTTCCACCATAACTCCCACTAGATACAACTCCAGCCTCTCTCTCTCTCTACAACTCCTCTCTGGGCTTCATCTCGATGCTCTGGATCTGAAGTGCTACCACACTTCCCATAAGAATCCCACAAGCGATGTTGTCACCTGATATCTCTCGCTCTTTGTATCTCTCTCTCTCTTTCTCTATCTCTATTTAGCATAGTGATTCTAGTTTAAAAACTACTTTCAAATAGCAATAAAATTCCAATTTTCTAGATATGTGACGCCTATATATATACATATATAAATATATAAATATTTGTTTAGAATGACTTTTTGAAAAGCTTTCACATAGAAATCGTGTTTGCCTCCCTGCAAATGACTCGATACTCATCGAAATATTTATAAACATTATTTGTTTCATCTCGATGCACACTACAACGATAGAACTAAGTTTTATGCGTCTCGCTAGCAAACAAGTTGGCTCCGTTGATGGGGAGGCAACGAAAATTTTTAAAAGCTTTTCTTGTAAAGTGTTTATTTGAGATTCTAACTTGCTATTTTTGATTGTGCAGGAATAACAAAATTATATGAAGATACACGTAAGAAAAAAAAAGTGGTGCGGATCTCAGGTAAGTACTCGTAGCTTAGCTTAGGTTATATTTCCTTTTAAAGAAAAAAATCCAAAAAAAAAAAGGTGTTTTGCTTGAACCTTAGGATTAGTTAGCATTTGTTTGCTTTTTGAGAAAAAGAAAAAAAATCTCTCTTGGTGATTTTTCAGGCTGAAATAAACTTTCATATTAAAAATTCAATTCCCAAAAATGGACACGTCCAAAAATTTTAAGATTTTTCTAGATGTGGGTTTTGAAGTCAGGAATAACATATCCAATTTTCCCACAAATCCGAGCAACAAAAAAATTTTAAAAATTCATACACTGAACTATTATCAATTCAGTTATTGTTCCTGATTTTTCAGAGTTCAAAATATCATAGGAATTTTTATACAACACTGATTAACTTGAAATTTATGGCACTAAATTTATGTCAAAATCAAGAATTTACGAAAAATTTGAAAAAAATATTTCTTGCACATTTAGTTGCACATATTTTTCTACACTAACTAGGGGTCAAAATAGACTACAAAATTCGTTTCGTCGTGATTTGCACTACAATGATAGAACTAACTTTTTACGCATCTCGCGAGCAAACATATACCGACTTATGCAGAACTTCTGAAGGACTTATGTAGACAAAAGCATAAGCCGCAAAACAAAGATGGGAGTCTGATTGTTCTATCAGAACAAGCTAGCTCTATAATCTTGAGTAAACTCCTGCAAAAAGCAAAAGTTCCAAGCACCCATTTGATCTCCTATAAGAAAGGGAGCCTAGAGTTTGATCGAGCTTTATTATACTTAGGAGCATCCATTAACTTGATTCCCACCTCCCTACTAGACCACTTAGAGGAAACTGAGCTCAAATCGACTAAGGTGACTTTGCAATTGGCAGATAGATTGATCAAGTCACCAAGATGAATTCTCAAGGATGTACTAATTAAGGTAAGAGATTTCTATTTCCCAGCAGATTTCATTACGTTGGACATGGATACTCCTAAGAATATGAGAGACACACCGATCATCTTGGGAGACCGTTCCTAGCAACTATTAAGGCAAATATCAATTGTAAAGAGGGCCAGATTGAGTTAAAATTCGGGGACAAAACGTTAAGGATCGATATTTTTAAGGCCCGAAAAGGAATAAATTGTGGTTAATTAAGGAATTTTGTGACATAGGCTCTTTAGTTGAGGATCTAATTCCCAAGGTGAACCCAACTCTCCAAGGACCTCAACGACAAGAAGATCTTGACCCACAGAGTAGGGAGCCTGAATCTGATTTAGACCTATCCTTAACTTCCACCCTATTTTCTGAGGCCAACCCCAAACCTCCACCCATTGCTGATAACCAAGTTCTAGAGTTGAAACCACTCCCATACCATTTGAAGTACGTGTTTTTGGGTTCAAATCAGACATTTCCGGTGATTATCAATTCTCGACTCACCCCTGATTAGGAAACGAAATTAATTTCTGTCCTCCGGCAACATCGTAGAGCCATTGGTTGGATTCTCGATGTCTCGACTGGAATAAGTCCCGCTTATTGCACTCATCATATCTATACTGAAGAGGGCTCACAACCTTCTCATGAAATGCAGAGAAGACTTAACCCGAATCTCCAGGAGGTCGTAAAAAGGGAGATTATTAAATGGCTCAACGCGGGAATCATCTACCCCATCTCTGATAACCCCTGGGTGAGTCCCATTCAAGTTGTGCCTAAAAAGGCAAGACTCACCGTGATTACTATGAAATCTAGAGAAACCATCCCGACTCGGATTGCAAACTCATGGAGAGTCTGTGTCGACTATTGGAAATTGAACACCTCCACGAAGAAAGACCAATTCCCTCTCTCATTTATTAACCAAATCCTTGAAAATCTGGTGGGGAATCAATTTTTCTATTTTCTGGATGGGTACTCTGTATATAACCAAGTGGGAATTCATCCTGAAGGTCAAGAGAAGACCACCTTTACCTGCCCCTATGAGACATACGCGTTCTGTAGGATGCCATTTGGGCTATGCAATGCATCTATCACCTTTCAGTGATGCATGCTAGCCATATTATCTGATATGGTAGGTAAATACATTGAAGTCTTCATGGACGACTTCTTGGTTTTCAGTTAAACATTCGATGATTGCCTTTTGCACTTGGTTTAGATCCTCTGACGATGCATTGAAGTGAATTTGGTTCTCTCCTGGGAAAGGAGCCATTTCATGGTTCCTGAGGGCATCGCACTTGGACACCTCATATCTAAGAAAGGTATCTACATTGACTGAGCTAAGGTGAATTTGATTTCCAAACTTCTTATGCCTTCCTTGGTCAAGTACATTCGATCATTTATGGAGCATGTTGGTTTCTATTAACGGTTCATATCTGATTTTTCCGAAATTGCATGCTCCCTGACAAATCTTCTCTCAAAGGACACTTCCTTTGAGATAACAAGTGAGTGTGTTCACACTTTGAGCTCTTGCGTGACCGAGTAACTCAAGCTCCAATCCTACAATCTCCTGACTAGTCTCAGCTGTTCGAGATCATGTGTAATGCATCTGCCTACGCAGTAGGAGTGGTACTTGGACAAAAGATCGATGGGAAACTAGTGGTAATATATTATGCCAATGAGACACTAGACAAGGCTCGGCATAATTATACAATTACAGAGAAAGAGTTGCTAGCAGTAGTATTTGGTTTGGAGAAATTTATATCATACCTCCTGGGCTCCTATGTCATTATTTATTCAAACCACATTGCTGTGAGGCACTTACTTGCGAAGAAGGATGCTAAATTGAGCTTGATTCGATGGATCTTGCTTTTGTAAGAATTTGACCTCGAGATACATGATAACGCGAGAAAATAGAATGTGGTTGTTGACCATTTGTCCCATCTTCCTTCTTCGATCATTGACCCTTCTAGACCTATTGCCGAGCTTTTTTCAAATGAGCACCTTTTGAGCATTAATGATATCCTCCCCTAGTATGCCGATATCGTCAATTATTTGGCATCAAACTAGATCCTATCTAATTGGCCAAAAGCCAAGAAAGATAAACTAATTTCATATGCTAAATATTATGACTAGGATCAAATCATTCGAAGATGGATTCTCGACACCAAGGTCAATGATATATTATCTTTCTGTCATGACCAGGCTTGTGGTGGCCATTTCTCTGGCCATGAAACCACAATGAGAATCCTCTAGTGCAGCTTCTATTAGCCCACACTCTTCAAGGATGCACACAATTATCATAGGGCATTGATGAGGTGTGGCTCATCATAGCTAAATGCCCAAGTTAAGATAGAAACTAGGTTAAACACTATCTAATTAACACAATAATTGTGTTAAATGTGAAAATTATGGAAAATGACCTAAAATAGAAAATTCATGTTAAAAATATGTAATTAGGTCAATTAATGAGATAATCTATTCACAAATGCAAAATGATGATCCAATTGCCAATTGAACACATTTCTGAACTCAAAAGTTTAAATCAATAGTGAAATCATGTTCCAATATGTTCAATTAAGTCCCAATAAAAATCTCATTGTATTTGGACATCAATAGGACCTTCGAATTAGTTGTTTACATATAATTCCTCATGCATTAACATTTTATTTTCACATTTAAACCTCCAAGGGCCTTTTTGAAAGCTGTAAGGGTCTTTTTGCAAGCCTTCAGGGATTAGGCTATATAATTCTTTCCACTTATGGCTTCTTTTGTAAAATGTCTACCGATTCGCTCTTTGTGGGCTTATATGCAATTTACCTAAATAGACCTGATGCCGTGGGCTTACTATTCGCCCGAAGAACATGGTGCATAGGCACCATTGATTCTTTGATCCCATGATCCAAAGTCGATCCTTCACCTCTAAGCATGCACCTTTACGTGAAGCTTCGTTACCTCCCTAAGATCCCATCCAATGATGGATTTTTGTCTAAAATCTTCTTGCCTTCTCATCTTCCTTTCATCCACCATTAAACCTAATCGAGACTATTCACACCTAACGATGATTTGATCCACTCGCACGCCTACTTAAGCACCTTCCCTGAGCTTGCGCACAACCATCGACACCCTTGACAAACCCATTTTCGTGCATTTTGAAATCATCGGAAATCTTAGTATAGTCGCGCTAAAAACATCGTCAAAAATAATTTTTAAGGATAACAAGACTTGAGTCCCAGTTGTTCGTCTCTGGGACGCGTTTATGCAAATTTGAAATCGATCTTTTTCGCTCTACTTGTTTAAAATCGCACGCCGATGTCTAATCGTCAGATCAAGGTTTGGCCACTTTCATTATGAACCCTAATTACGTGCGCATGTGTTAGATAGATAACAAATGTGAAAGTGTGAGTTTTAGTACGCATGATTCTAGTTATGTGGTGGCTATTTATGGAAAATGCACTAACAGTTAGATCCTCAATATTTTCAGGTACCGACATGCTGGTTGCAATAGATAATAATTAAAAGCAGGCAACTTTAATCACTCAAAATATATTGTAATAAGCTCATGGTGATTCTCAACACAGAGATATATATATAGGAAAAAATCTTTTATTGATTTAGCAGGGTGTTTCAACATGGAACTAGTGGAAAGCTTATAGAGGAAAGCTTGAAAACATAAATCTAGCTAACAGAAAATAATCGCATACATGCATCTATGGGGGGATTTTGCATGCATCATTGGGGGAGAATAAAGACCTACACTACTAAGTAGTAATAAAAGCATGTAAACAATGAAGAACTAAGCTACTAATCTAGCAAAAATAAGGGCATTCGGAGGTGGGCTCCGATGGCCTTTGAGTTGGTTGAGAGGAGAAGGAGGGGCGGCCAATGGTGCTTAGGCCAGCCCTTGAAGAGAGGTTGAGGAGGTGATCCAACATCTTGGCATGGAGATGGTGGTGGCCATGGTGATGCTACTCGTGGAGATGGAGTAGAGGTGGATGTAGCTAAACTAAATGGAAGCCAAGAGTTAATGGCAGCAAATGGCCACCCCTTAGGTCTTTTTATAGACCTAAGGGAAGCTCTCTAGAGAAGTGTGTAACTCTCTAGAGAGAGCTCCAAGAGTGGTCGGCCAAAGAGAGAGTGAGGTGGTTTTTAGATCCACCATTTGTGGATCTCCAATTTGAATGGCTCTTGGTTGCTAATTTTGGCAACCAAGAGTGGTGCCACCTTTGGAAGAACCTAGAACACTCTAGGTGGTGTGGGAGTGCATGAATGGGTGTGTGTGTGTGTGTGTGTGTGTGTGTGTGGCCATGCCCTATGTGTCTAAGTGATCTAGGTTAGGTCCTAAGGGGGTTTTGTTTGGTGTAGGTCATAAATTAGGGTTGCAAATCCTAATTGCTAGTGGGGAAATGCAATTAAACATAACACAAGTTTAATTGAATCAGTGTGAACCTAATTGAAGTGAAATAACTCAATTTGGTTGGGCTTAGGTCAATTGGATTTTCATTGAGTCCAATTGGACTTGTATGGGTTGAGATTTGAGATCAATTGGACCCTATGAGTCCAATTGACTAGGTAATGGTAATTGACAATGATCTAAGTCAATTAGGTTTAGTGAGGACCTAATTAGGTCCTTAAGGAGGTCTAGAGGTGATGTACTAGGGTTAAGGTACCTTAATTTATGTTCCTAGGGGGTTAGAATTGGGTTTAGGGAGCTAGAGATCCAAGATCAAGGTTTGAATCTCAAAACAGGAACTTGAAAGCAGTTCCAGACGTCCAATAATAGAATCAGATGACTTATACTCAAAAATCAGAAGTCCAGACTTCAATTCTGGATGTCTAATTAGAGTCAGGAAGGATTCTAGGTTCTGTCTTGGGTATTCTGCAGAAATTGGACATCTGACCAAGTTTCTAGACATCCAATAATACTGCAGAAGTGGGTTTAAGGTGTACGGGAGTTGGCTAAGGGTTCTGGACATCCTATAACTCATCTGGACATTCAGATAGAGGTTGGAATTATGGTTTTAAGGCTTCCTAGGGTGTGGTGACCTAATCTAAGGGTGGCTAAGGCTTGGGGAAGCTTCTAGGCTATCCTAGGGTTAGGATGGTCCTAAGTTCTTCATATTTTACTGCTTTATTCCTGCTTAAATAGAAAAACATGCCTCAACCCCTTACATTATTGTCTACTACATCTTATTCTAGGTCTTCTGCAACAGCTCTGCTACAACACCAGTTATCCTTTATTCTTCTGATCTAGCTTTAGATCCAGCTTCAGATCTACCTTCTGATTAGCTTATTACCTGTAATTGGCATAATGCACCTAATCAATACATTATAGCATTAATTTATGTATAGCTAAAAGAAAGTAGTAAAGGTGAAAGTAATGCTTTTGCATGCATGAATTATCCTAACTTATGCTAAGTCCTAGCCTAATTTAGGTCAATTAAGACCTATGATTGCTACGCAATCATACCCCCATGCCGAAATCTTGCTAGTCCCTAGCAAATGCGAGACTAAATTATTTACAGCAAGGGTCCCTAGGGGATTGATTATTTTATCAAGTGTATGCCTAGAGATTTTTTATTTTCCTTTTTGTTTTCATCTTATGCTCTAGAAATCCAGACAATCGTGAAAGTGTAGCTTTGTAGCTTTTGGAATGGATTCAAGTGAAAAACTAATTCACCTCTAAACCCTGTACTTGACCCCTAGTAAAAATTCTAGCGGGATAGGCGAACTTCTTCCCTCGAGGTATTCAAGATATTCTATGAATTCCACCCTGGCTTTAAGCTTAGGTAGAGGATGTCTGAGGGATACGGGTTTTTATTTGGTGGCTTACTCTCACTTCGTGCTACATAGAGATTAGTATTTCAGAATCTAGATTCCCAGACTATCGAGTAACTTAACTCAGAGAAAGATGAGAAAAACTATGCTCTCTTCTGGTTCCTTTGTATTCATTCTCTCTTTCTCTTTTTCTTTTTCTTTTCTTTTCTTTCTTCTCCTTAGAGCTCACAATCTCGCTAGATTCACATATATGACCTATATTTGGTGGTCTCACTTGGCATTAACACTTTAATTGAGTTCCCATAACCCTAACACTAAGTCAAAATTCCTCAACTAGTATTCGGGCAGTCAGAAACACAAGAAAGGTGGGTTAAGACCATATTTGGTGGATCCCAAATTTATTTGGTGGTATTGCCTCAATGCAACTGAAACAAACACTAAATATTCACTCTTTTTTTCTTTGATTTTTCTTCCTTTTCTAATTTTTTTCAATTTTTCTTTCTTTTCATCCTTTTTTTTTCTCTTTCTTTCTTCTTTTTTTTTTCAACATAAGAGAACTAGCACACATCCTTGAGCTTTATTGAGGAGGCATTATTAGGAGTTGGTGGTACTCAAGAGACATTAGGTGGCTTATTTGGTGGAAGTGCCTACTCACGGCACCGGGAGAGATGGATAGGACGGTGTATTTTTCACCTTTACATCAATACCCCCTTTAGCCAAGGATTTCATAAAGAATGGTCGTAACCATCCACCTTAGCCCTAGTTTTATGAAAACTCACTCTCCACATATTTGCCTTATTTGGTGGCTCTCAAAATTCGCACAAAAATGTATACGCAGGAACGAAGAGCGAAAACTATGCCTTATCTCTAAGTATCATCACCTAATTATCTAGGATTCCAGATTCCTTGCACTAATCTTAGAGCACCAATACTCTCTATTCTCTTCTCACACCAATTGGTTGATTTTTGGAAGAAAATCTACCTGACTCCCAAAACACTATCCAGGGATTCAAGAAAAGATGCACTGCTTCTTCTCGACAGACTAAAGACATTTATCAGCCTTCACCGTGAATCCATTACAAATTCTACGTGTGTGTGAAAATTTGTACTAGATTTCAGATTATAGAAATCAACTAGAGGATGAAATCCCTAATGCATTCTCTTAATAAGATAATCTTATTCATGGATGCACTATGTATATATGCTATAAACAAGTAACCACTTATATTCATACTACATGAAATTTTCCCTTTTAGGTTACATTTAGCTTGACCCTAAATTTAAAACACAAGGTGAGCAGGTGAGTCGGAAATGGTTGTTGCGGACAATTTCTAGCTCCAATGCAAACATTAAAGGTGAAGTCGGTTGTTCTTTAATTTAGGGTCCTAAATTATGTTTGACATGCAGCTCCGAGGTTTTCCTAAATGTTGGCATAAAATATTTCTGTTTTGTTGTATTTACCCCCCCATGCCAAAGTTCTTGCATGTCCTCATGCATGAATATAAAAGAACATAAGTACAGCTAGGAGTAAATGGGTAGAAATCACCTGAAATTGCTCCTGAAATTATTAACTTTCAGCATCGGCCAACCTGACAATAAGCAATATGCAGAAAGAAAATATGCTTAAAGAAAAATATTCTATATATAAAAATGAATATGTATAGGGTGATGGATGCGGAGTAGATGCAGAGTTTAACGCCTCTAGCTGGGCGAAACTCAATCACACGTCCTCAATAAGATGAATGATCTCGTCTACTGGAGGAGGTTCCTAGGCCAAAAATGGCTTGAGGCACTGGCCATTTACCATAGATATATGCCTAGATTTTGGGTCCCTGATCTGGACCGCCCCATTAGGATATGGGTGAATCACAGCATATGGGCTAGTCCACTTAGCGAATCAAACAACCAAACTTGCTGGATGGGCGTGAATGTTTTTCTCCAGATGTGGCGGTCATGAAAGGCGTTGGTCTTGTCCTTGTATATCAATGCATTCTCATAGGCCTCCCACCAGATCTCTTCTAATTCACTGAGCTAGAGTTTCCATTCTTGACCTCTTGCATCGAGGTCAAGGTTACATTTTTGCACCACCCAAAAGGCATGGTGTTCCAACTCTACAGGAAGGTGGCAGGCCTTGCCATATACCATACGATATGGTGACATTCCGAGTGGCGCCTTGTACGTGGTTTGATATGCCCAGAGTGTATCAACTAATTTATCGGACCAGTCCTTCCTGTCTAGTCTAACCGTCTTCTGGAGAATCAGCTTGATCTGACGGTTAGACACTTTAGCCTGCCCATTGGTCTGCGGGTGATATGGGGTAGCTATATGGTGATGTACCCCGTATTTCTTTAATAATGTCCTGAAGTGGGCATGGATGAAGTGGCTTCCCCCGTCGCTAATCAGAGCACAGGGTATTCTGAATCTTGCGAAGATGTATTGCTGTACAAAAGAAATGACGGTCATATGTTCATCCCATCTCGCCGGGATGGCCTTGACCCACTTCGAGACATAGTCAACGGCTAGTAATATATACTCGAAGCCATGCGAGTTTGGAAAAGGGCCCATAAAATCGATGCCCCGGACGTCGAACACTTCTACAACCATGATGGGCTGGAGTGGCATCATGTCTCTCCTGGTCATAGAACAGACCGACTGGCATCGTTTGCAGTGTTGGGTGTATTTGTGTGTATCTCTAAAAATAGTTGGCCAAAAAAATCCCAACTGCAAAATTTTTGTAGCAGTTTTCCATCCCGAGAAATGACCACCACAAGCATCATTATGGCAAAAAGATAACACACTGGGAATCTCTGAATCAGTGATGCATCTTCGAATAATCTGATCCGCTCCAATGCGGAAGAGCAGTGGGTCATCCCAGAGGTAGAATTTGGCCTCCACAGTAAATTTGAGTTTCTGGTCCTTGGATAGGTTCGTGGGAATCTTGCCTGCGGTAAGATAATTCGCGATATTCGTGTACCAGGGGAACTCAACAGAGTGAACTACCAAAAGGGATTCATCTGGAAATTGGTTGTGGATAGGCAGGGAATAAGGAATGGGGGCCGGGTCCAGTCTGGATAGGTGATCCACCACAACATTCTGCTTTCCATCTTTGTCATAGATTTCAATATCAAATTCTTGCAATAGAAGGATCCATCTGATGAGCCGAGGTTTGGCATCCTTCTTTGCCAACAAATGCCAGAGGGTAGAGTGGTCAGTGAAGATGATTTCTTTGGACCCTAATAAATAAGATCTGAATTTCTCCAACCTGAATACTATTGCTAGCTGTTCTTTTTCGGTGACAATATAATTGCGCTGAGCCTCATTTAGCATCTTGCTAGCTTAGTATATGACAAAAGGTTGTTTTTCCCGATGCTGGCCTAAAACAGCACCAACGGCAAAATCAGAAGCATCGCACATCATCTCGAAATCAAGCGACCAGTCGGGTGGTTGGAGAATTGGGGAATCACAGACAGCGCTTCGTATAGTCTCGAAGGCGTTGAGACACGAGGTGTCAAATTCGAATGGGGCATCGACAACAAGGAGATTCATCAAAGGTCGTGCAATTTTCGAGAAATCACGTATAAATCTCTGATAGAAGCTGATGTGACCCAAGAATGATCTGATCTACTTGACCGAGCTAGGTGGCTGTAAGTGGGAAATAATCTCAGATTTAGCTCGATTGACCTCGAGTCCATTTTTAGAGATCCTATGCCCTAGTACTATGCCATCCCTCACCATGAAATGGCTTTTCTCTCAAGATAGTGCTAGGTTTACCTCAATACACCGTTTCAGGATTTTGGTGAGGTTATTAGGACAAGATGCGAAATCATCTCCCAAAATGGAGAGGTCATCCATGAACACCTCCACATAGTCCATAATCATGTCAGAAAAGATGGCCATCATACAACTCTGAAATGTTGCTGGTGCATTGCAGAGGCCAAAGGGCATCCACTTGAAAGTGAATGTTCCAAAGGGGCATGTGAATGTGGTCTTGTCTTGATCTTCCGAGCTAATCGCTACTTGATTATACCCAGAGTATCCATCTAGAAACCAAAAGAAACTGCATCCGACAAACCGTTCCAAGATCTGATCAATGAAAGGCAAAGGAAAGTGATCCTTCTAGGTAGCCATGTTCAGTTTCCTATAGTCGATGCAGACCCGCCATGATGTCACAGAGTGGGTCGGGGTGGATTCGCCTTTATTATTTTTCACTACGATGAGTCCTGCTTTCTTGGGCACTATCTGGATCGGACTCACCCATTGGCTGTCAGAGATTGGGTATACAATACCTGCATCCAGCCATTTGATGACCTCCTTCTTAACAACCTCTAGTATATTTGGGTTTATCCTTCTTTGAGGTTTTCTCGAAGGTTTCACCCCCTCATTCGTGTAAATGTGATGAGTGCAATATGAGGGGCGAATACTGCGAAGATCAGCAATGCTCCACCCTATAGCAGCCCTATGGTCATGTAGCGTAGAGACCAATTGATGCTCCTATTCTTGGGTTAAGTGGGCACTAATAATGACCGGGTATGTCTTACTTTCACCCAAGAACACATACTTAAGTGAGTCAGGTAAGGGCTTCAATTCAATCATGGGTGGGTCAGAGTCAGAGATGGAAATAGGAGGAGCAGATTCGAAGGTGGAAATCTAGTGATCCAGATGCATGTGAATTCCTGCTGATTTGTGACCTGTGAGATAGTCAGTTGTGACTGCGTTAATGGGAAACCCGTTAGCTATCGTCACGTCTTCTTGTAACAAGGGCGATCCAGTAGTGTACGGATTAGGATAGCTAGATTCAGGGGTGCTGTGGTCAGAAACACACCCTAAACAGTAGAATCCTCGGGGAGATATGTGCAGTGCAGTGGTCTCAGTCCCATGTGGATCGAGGTCCAAGAACCCTGATAGTGCAGACAAATGAGACATTGGGTCGTCACAAAGGAGCCCAATGTTACCATAGTATGCCAAATCTTCGTCTTCACCATCCTCCTTTATGCGAGCACAGTCAAAATTCCTTGATGCCATGAATATGTCAAGTCAAAGTCGCTCATTACCTAGGGCTATCTCCATACACCCGGATGCACAATCAATATTTGCTCGGGCTGTCGCTAGAAATGGGCGACCCAAAATGATTGTTGCATCTCGGAGATTAGGAGGAACCTCCATATCGAGAATGAAAAAGTCTGTGGGAAAGCAAAATCTGCGGACTTTTACGATCACGTTCTCAACCACCCCCTTCGGTGTTTTTACTGATCTATCAGCCAGCTGAATCGTGACCGAGGTAGGCTTTAACTCCCTAAATCGAAATCGATCAAATACGGTAGTGGGAGTTAAGTTGATGGATGAACCCAGATCTAGAAGGGCTCGATCAAATGGAGAATCTTGCAAGAAGCAGGATATGAGTGGAGTACTAGGGTCTTTCTTTCTCAGCGACAAGTCAGCTAGAATCATGGTGCTAGCTTCTTCTGACAGTACCACCTGTCGTTCAATTCTAGGTTGTCGCTTCGGGGTACAATAGTCCTTGAAGAACCTAGCAACAACGGGGATGTGATCAATTGCCTCGAGGAGGGGGACCTGAATATGTACTTCCTTGAACATTGACTTCAGGTCCTCAAAATTTCTCGTGTCCTCAATGAGATAGCATTTGCATCGACTTGCTATCCATGAGGTGGTGGGGGAGCGGAAGGGGCAGAGTATGCGGGGTTCTACATCAAAGGTGGTTGGCCTTGAGCGTATCCAGGTGGTGCAGGAGGCGCCTGTAATATGGCGTGTGCCTGTCCTTGTGGTGCTTGAAACCTAGGCGGGGCGCCTTGGTTCTGCACATACCGAGGGTTCGGGACAAGTTAAGAGGGCAAGGCTCCCTGAGTCCTATGCTCCTGCAACAGCTGGTTTTGCGTGTTCTATATAGTTTGTATCTAGTCAGCCATCGCCTTCATTATCTGCAAGCTATCCTGTGTAGATTTCCTCATCGATTCTTGCAGCTCCTCTTTCAGTGCCTCCAGAGGATCAGCCCACTTTGGAGGGTGACTGGCAGCTTGGTGAAGCGGCTGGTATATAGAATGGGGTTGCTGCCAATACAAGAATGGCTGCTGCCTAGGGTATGTTTTTTGCGCATTCCCGTATTGCCTGGTTTGGTAGTGTGGATCTTCATGTGGTCTCTGTGAGTTACCAAACCAGGAGAAGTTCGGATGCTGGCACTAACCAAGGTTATACGTCTCTAAATATGGGTTATTACGCCCGTATCCTTGAATAGCATTGACGTCCTCTTAGGCCAAAGATGTTTGAGACGTATGTCCATCAAGGGGATACGTATTATAGTCAGTGGGTGGTGCGTAACCCTGGTCATATGGTGCCAGATCAGGATTGTTTACGGGATCCTGATATGCAGGATCTTGTAAATAAGGAGAAGATGCATCCCAAGTGAGTAGATTAACTCAAGTAGGAGGGGCTCGGGGTGCATAGGAGGGTCTTGGAGCAGCAGAGTTCAGATCAGATTGAACTTGACTAATTTGGTCAATCATTTTCTTGATCAGGTTTATTTTATCCAGCTGCTTGACAATGATATCCATGTCGGCTCGAATAGACTCGGTGTGAGCCTCATGGACACCAACCCGCTGCAGACTAGGCTGCTGGAACTGGTTCATGGACGCGACATTCATCGAGTTCTCCGCCAAAGATTCGAACAACTCAAATACGTTGTTCTCGTCTTTCGCGAGGAAATTCCCGCCACTAGATGCATCGGCCAGATACCGATGTGTGTCATCTAGCCCATGGTAAAAGATCTGAGCTAGGTGCCATCTGGGTATACCATGGTGCAGGCATTTCCAGAGAAGGTCATGAAATCGGTCCCAGGCATCATGCAACTTCTCCCCAGCTCCTTGGGAGAAAGTCGTGATCACACACCTCATCTCATTCATTCGACCGATCGGGAAGAACTTTTGCAGGAATTCACATCGTAATTCCGACCGGGTTCCAATTGGCTTCCCAATGGTCTTGAACCAGTATGAAGCTTTGTCCCTCAGAGAAAATGGGAAAAGCTTCATCGTAACAATCCCAAGATCAACATTCCTAGGTTGAATCGTTTCTGCGAGTCGACTCGGGTCCTCTAAATGCTAGAATGGATCTTCACTTGAGTTTGCATAAAAATGACTACTGATCAAAGCGATCACATTAGGCTTGAGCTCACACGCATCTCTGCCTACGAGAATCCTAACTAAAGGTGCGATGATCGGTGCAGCTGTATCATAGAAATCCTGAAGTTGTTCTCCTCGCGGTGGATGCTGCATTCTGTCAAGCGTCGTCAAGATACAGTCCATGCTCTGCTGATGTCGCACCTCAGATTCAACAACCCGAGCCTCCAGACGAGCCATCGGGTCCAGATTACTAGCGTCCTGACTCGGTCTAGGTGTAGGTCCAAATTAGCCATTGCAGCTAAGGGAGTAGAAGAAGTGCGGGGAGAATATGGTCCTAGCGAGGTGACTCGCCTCCTTGGGAGTGGCTCCCAAGGTCCAACCAGTTGAGGTCTAAGTGACCTCCTTCCTTGCATACACCACCCAACCCCTGGGTTATTGTAGCCAAGCCAGACAAGGCTAAGGCCTTGTCAATCAGATGGTCCTTATGATCTGGTGACCAGATTTTTCGTTCTCAATTTGGATTCGTGAAGAAAAATTCGTTGCACAACCGACTGAAAGTGATTCCTGCCTCTCAAGCTAACCTAGCCAGTCTGGTTACGAGGGGACTAAGGGGAAGGTTCTTCCTTCGGCTTACGCCTCCGATTCCGTTGACCCCCGAGCAGTGGTCATTTGACACTACCCAATAGACTTAGTCACAAGGTTTGGCAAGAGAGGTTGAAAACACCCAGTAGTATGACAACGAATTCGGGTTGATTTCGTGTTTTAAAATTACTTCGAGCCCATTTTTCTTCAGTTGGGGTTTGTGGTGAGTGGCCCACAAGGTGACCAAGCTCACTGGCTAAACACTAGACTTGACTAAGTCTAGGTTAGCCTAAATGTGATCTCTAGATTGTAACCCTAAAGATGTAACCTAGGGTTCATGCAATTCTAGGATTTTTTTTTTTGTTCTTTCTTCTTCAGCAAATTAATGAAATTAAGATCAATTCTCTCATAAAAATTGGAATCATAATAAGTTAAACTTTTGTAAGTAGATTCATGTTTCAATTATCTTTCTAGAGAATATTTTTTTGTAATTTTTACTATTTCAACCGAATTTCTATATATTTTTAAATGTCAAGGGGTTAGATTTGGAATTTTGACCCCTACTCAATTTTTCAAATTGAAACAGTATCAAGTGATCTTCACAAATTCATAAAAAATATGGAAATTAAAGCTAATGAGATTAGCTTTCAAACCCCACCATTTTTGGTCAAAACAAATTCGCAGATTGCTCGGAATTGCTTTTTGAATTTTGAAAAATCCCAAATCTGGGTCAGTCTAACCCCTTTGCAGTTCACGAATTTTTAAAAGTTTTATACTTGGAATTTTTTCAAAAGAAAGGTGTTGTTTAAAAGATGGTTTGAAAATGAAGGTCTAACCCAAATTTCATAATTTTTTGCTCATTAATTTTTTGGCAATTGAATTTTCAAATTCAAATTTGTAGCCTGGCCGAAAATCAGAGGGATGTGGGAAAGCTTTTGAAAGGTATTTGAATTTGAAATTCAAACTTTCCACCACTAAATTTTGAATTTTTTTTTTTCAAGAAGGATTTTTTTTCAAAGGATTTTCAAATTTTTTTTTCTTTTTCAAAACTAACCTAGGATTCAAAAAGAAACCTAATCTAACTACCTAGATTTTTTTATTTTGATTTTTTCTTCTTTTTCATGAAAATGAATAGGCTTTTTTTTCTTTTTTTTCAAATGAAATTCCTAGAAGGAAATCTAACCTAGGGTTCAAAAAAAACCTAGACTAAGGAAGATATGATGTGCACCTGGAATTATTTTCCACGCTCGTTGTGCGCGGAGATCTCGTTTTTCCTATTTTCCTGCACATCATAAAGACAAGCAGAGGAAGATTTGTCAGTGATAGCTAAAAAGATCGAAAAAAAAAATGACGTTGCCTCCCTGGCAACGGCACCATTTGACAAACCCATTTTCGCACATTTTGAAATCGTCAGAAATCATAGTATAGTCACACTAAAAATGCTCATCAAAAATAATTTTAACGGATAACGAGACTTGAGTTACGGCCGTTCGTATCTAGGAGGCGTTTATGCAAATTTGAAACTGATCTTTTTCGCTCTACTTGCTTAAAATCGCACACCAATTTCTAATCGTCGGATCAAGGTTTGGCCACTTTCATTATGAACTCTAATTACGTGCGCCTGTGTTCGATAGATGACAAATGTGAAAGTGTGAGTTTTAGTACGCACGATTCTAGTTATGTGATGACTGTTTACAGAAAATACGCTAATAGTTAGATCCTCAATATTTTCAGGTACCAACATGCTAGTTGCAATAGATAATAATTAAAAGCAGGCAACTTTAATCACATAAAATATATTGTAATAAGCTCATGGTGATTCTCAACACAGAGATATATACAGAAAAAAATCTTTTACTAATTTAGCAGGGTGTTTGCAACATGGAACTAGTGGAAAGCTTATAGAGGAAATCCTGAAAACATAAATCAAGCTAACAGAAAATGATCACATACGTGAATCTATGGGGGGATTTTGCATGCATCATTGGGGGAGAATAAAGAGCTACACTAATAAGCAGTAATAAAAGATGTAAACTATGAAGAACTAAGCTACTAATCTAGCAGAAATAAGGCCATTCGGAGGTAGGCTCCGATGGCCTTTGAGTTGGTTAAGAGGAGAAAGAGGGGTGGCCAATGGTGCTTAGGCCGGCCCTTGGAGAGAGGTTGAGGAGGTGATCCAACATCTTGGAGTGGAGATGGTGGTGGCCATGGTGATGCTACTCGTGGAGATGGAGTGGAGGTGGATGTAGCTGAACTAAATGGAAGCCAAGAGTGAATGGCTGCAAATGACCACCCCCTAGGTCATTTTATAGACCAAAGTGAAGCTCTCTAGAGAAGTCTGGAACTCTCTAGAGAGAGCTCCAAGAGTGGCTAGCCAAAGAGAGAGTGAGGTGCTTTTTCGATCCACCATTTGTGGATCTCCAATTTGAATGGCTCTTGGTTGCTAATTTTGGCAACCAAGAGTGGCGCCACCTTTGGAAGAACCTAGAACACTCTAGGTGGTGTGGGAGTGCGTGAATGGGTGTGTGTGTGTGTGTGGCCATGCCCTATGTGTCTAAATGATCTAGGTTAGGTCCTAAGGGGTTTGGTTTTGTGTAGGTCATAAATTAGGGTTGCAAGCCCTAATTGCTAGTGGGGAAATGCAATTAAACATAACACAAGTTTAATTGAATGAGTGTGAACCTAATTGAGAGTGAAATAACTCAATTAGGTTGGGCTTAGGTTAATTGGATTTTCATTGAGTCCAATTGGACTTGTATGGGTTGAAATCTGAGATCAATTGGACCCTATGAGTCCAATTGACTAGGCAATGGTAATTGACTACGATCTAAGTCAATTATGTTTAGTGAGGACCTAATTATGTCCTTAAGGAGGTCGAGAGGTGATTTACTAGGGTTAGGGTACCTTAATTTAGGTTCCTAGGGGGTTAGAATTGGATTTAGGGAGCTAGAGATCCAAGATCAAGGCTTGAATCTCAAAACAGAAACTGGAAAGCAGTTCCAGACATCCAATAATAGTATCAGACAACTTATACTCAAAAATCAGAAGTCCAGACTTCAATTTTGGACATCTAATCAGAGTCAGGAAGGATTCTAGGTTCTGTCTTGGGTATTCTGCAGAAATTGGATGCCTAACCAAGTTTCTGGACATCCAATAATACTGCAGAAGTGGGGTTAAGGTGTGCGGGAGTTGGCTAAGGGTTCTGGACGTCCTATAACTCATCTGGACGTCCAGATAGAGGTTGGAATTAGCGTTTTAAGGTTTCCTAGGGTGTGGTGACCTAATCTAAGGGTGGCTAAGGCTTGAGGAAGCTTCTAGGCTATCTTAGGGCTAGGATGGTCCTAGGTTCTTCATATTTTACTGCTTTATTCCTACTTAAATAGAAAAGCATACCTCAACCCCTTACATTATTGTCTACTACATCTTATTCTAGGTCTTCTGCTCCAGCTCTGCTGCAACACCAGTTATCCTTTATTCTTCTGATCCAACTTTAGATCCAGCTTCAGATCTACCTTCTAATCAGCTTATTACCTGTAATTGGCATAATGCACCTAATCAGTACATTATAGCATTATTTTATGCATAGCTAAAAGAAAGCAGTAAAGGTGAAAGTAATGCTTTTGCATGCATGAATTATCCTACCTTATGCTAAGTACTGGCCTAATTTAGGTCAATTAAGACCTATGATTGCTACGCAGTCAACCCTCCCCCTTTGAGTCTATCCCTTCATCTACGTTTCCTACTCCTCTGCCTCCTTCATTGACCACCGATGACAAGGGTGGTATCTCCTCCTCCAATTCATCGTTATAATGACCAGCTACAGCCTAGGGAGCCCATTCCTTGTTGGAGATCCTTGCATCCCCCTTCGTCTCCATAGCAACCCACTATGGATCTAGGCATCCCATTCATCCACTTAGCTAGGATTTTTAATGCTTTGATAAATTACATTTACTGCTTTCTAGGAGTAGAATTGGTTAGTTAACTCACTGATGAATTGCTAGATTTGGTAGGAGTAGAGTTAGATTGACTTCACCCTCTCTGATCAATTCAGATCAGAGGTTTTTCACCATCATACTGATCCACTAATCTCCCTCATCACCTCATACTCATTTTTGAATGTTTTCCTTGCATTTAAATCATCAATCACCCATTCACACTAGCATTCAATAGATCTGAAGCTTATTAGATTAAGGCCTAAAAATCAGCTTGAGAGTGTTTCATTTAGCTCATACATCCATCAATGTTCTCACCATGGATTTAATTGCAATTGATTCACTTCATTCATATAGATTTGTTTCTCACGCTTAATCGAAAGACTAAGATTTAATTTGGTTTTAATGAGTTTTAATCAAGTGAATTGAGTTCATTTTTTAGCAATTGGATTGATTGAAATGGGTTTGAGTTTCAATGCCTTGATTTTCAGTCCAATTTTCAGAGTTGGCTCTATTTTTGAGGTAGTTAGGGCTAGGAATTTTAGATTTATTGAAATGAGGCCTAAACCATGACATGTTGGCTTCTACAGGATTGCTTGATGTCCTAAACACTAATTTATAGTGTTTAGGAGTTAAAAGTGATCAAATTATAGTGGTGATTGATGGAAACACCATCATTAGCCATAACTAGTTTGCATTAGTCAGAATCAAGAGATAAATGCTCCTGAATAATTACTTGAGGACCATAATTCCATTCAGATCTATTTTAAGGAGAGAACAATAAAATAGGGTCAAATATGCAGTTTTAACATTACATCATGAATACAAATTAACTACGGGGTTACCTAGAGGATAATTAAAGGTCAATTGATCATTAAAGACCAAGAAGTGGGTCAACACAGACAGAAACATGGTTTCATGCATTTCGAGAATCGCAATAGTACATAAAACCCTAATTATCACCCCACTTGAAATGAAGTTCTGGTCCGGGTAAAATTCATGTAAACCTCCTAAAATTCATATAAAAATATTTTAAGAGGTTTGGTACCCTTGATTTGACCATCCGAACCCATTTTGACCTAGAATAGAGTTTTAGACATAATTTTACCTTGATTTGGGCTTCTACGCAAATTTTCATGTCAAATGTAGTCAAAACTCAAATCCAACTTCACCATTAGATTCCTTGGGTCTAAATTAAGTTAAGACCAAAGTTTGGGTCCAATCAAAGTCCATCTTGACCTAGTTTGCAACTTGGTCCCCAGACCTCTGTTCTTTACACTTAAACCCTCAACTTTGATGTTTTCCCTTCAAACAAGCCCTAACTTCATCTTCTTAGCAAAAATGCCCTTGCCGCCTTTTCTCTCTTCCGTCTAAACACAAACCCAACACAAAAATTGCAAATCTTTGGAAGAGGATTTCTCCTCCAACTCAAGATCAAACCCTTCCAAACTTAGAGGAATTAACCCTGAGTTGATTCCCTTCCGATTGCACTAGGTCTCACATCCTAATTTAGAGCGAGGAGCTTCCTCCAAGCTTGCGAAATCAATGGGTTTAGGTTTCCAAAATCATGAACCATACTCACAAATTTCTCCAATTGATCTCATCATTGAGCTTTATGTAAACTCTAGGACGTTCGACGGTCAGGATTTGATGTAGACACATCCATTTAGGTTAAAATGCCTATTTATGCATGTTCCTAGATTTAGATTTGCATTCCATATTATAAATATTGCATAGCATGCATCATTATGCATTTAGAGTAATTGTGTATATTTTAGTTTAATTGCATCCTTTTTGTGGTCAGGAGAGAATAAGATTTATTTTAGAGCCTCGAATTGATGATCTAACCATACAAATCTGATTAAGATGACAATTGGAGTCCAACGCCTCCAAAATCACCTCGATAGAAGTCCCGTAGCACCATATACAGTCTGAGGAAGATCAACAACCAAGGGACTAGGTGACATAATTCGAAGCTTCAAATGACAAATCCAGCTACACGAATGGGTTCGGATCGACGATCGCAGCCCAACGGCATGAAAATCAACTCAGTCCGACCTTTGTAGCAACCCCTACAATGAAAAGAAGATGGACGGCCCAGATCGCACCACGTGGCTCAACCCAGGCCGCCCATGCACACGCACATGCCACCGCACGCGCACAGTAGCACGGGTGTGCGTGCGCTCACAATGGCAATGCACGCAAGTGCATAGTGCGTGAAAGCTCGCGACATAGTGTGCAAAGTGTGCGCTAGCGCAACAACAGCGTGGGCGCGTAGGCTATCTTCAGCGACGTTTGCAGTGGATCTTTAGTGACATTTATGACAATCTTTAGATGTCTTGTATACGAATTTGATTCTTTCCTCCATTATAAAAGGACCCCTACCCCTCCCATTTTTCTTTATCTCTTCCTTTCATCCTCTCACCACCTCCAAGGCTCTAGAGAGAGCTTGTCCAAATCCTGGGATGCTCTTCTGGAGTAGAAAACCAAATATTTTCCCTCCTCTCATCCCCCTTCATGGAGCATCCTATTGACGGTAACCGTTCTCGCGCATTTGAAAGTCGTCGGAAATCGTAGTATAGTCATGCAAAAATGTTCGTCAAAGATAAGGTTTGTAAAAATAGCGAGACTTGAGTCCCGGTCGTTAGTCTCTGGGAGGCGTTGCATTCACTTTTAAAATCTATCTTTTTACTGCTCTACTTCATTTAAAAACGCACGCCGGTTTCCAATCTCCTAACTAAAACTTCACCACTTCTGTTATTAACTCAGATCACATGCGCACGCGTCAAATAAATTACGAAGGTGAACGTGTGAGTTTCTGTGTGCACGATTCTAGTGAGATGGTGACTATTTATGGAGAAAGTGTCTGATAACACTGCACAAGGGGGTGATAATTATGTTGAATATGGCCCATCTTAAGAATAAAAGGCACAACATAAGTAGAATGGGAGCATTGCATGCATCATGTACCAAGATTGCTTATAAAACTGTATTAATGGCCATTTGTGTAAGCATTTGTCGAAGCAGGCCTCAGATGAGCAATCGAACTGCACAGATAGGTTCAGAACGACGAACAAAGTCCAACGGACTCAGGATCAGCCAAATCCGACATTCGGAGCTCCTACAATAGGCCCAAGAAGTTCTGACCATTGATCTGGAGATCAACGGCTCATATTACGCCACGTCAGCCCCCCGCTCCACCACACGCTGCCCTTCATCCAGCTGAGATCAGATCTCGGTCGTCGATCTTCGATCGAACGGCCACGACTCGCGCACCCGCCCGCAGTCACCGCGACAAAGCGCGGGCATGGCGCAACGGTTAGCACTCACGCCCTCACGCACGCGACGCGAGTTCGAGCCGTGCGAAGCCGAAATTGAAGACGAAGGTAGCGCGCGACGAAATTGGGTTATTTTTCACCACGCGGCGCAACCGCAGCTCACGGGCGCCCACACGCGTGCGCACGCCGGGCGATGACACCCGCACACAGGCGTCCTCGAGCCGCTATCCCAGCGCAGCCGAGGAGGGATCTCATCCATCCTATCTTCGATCGGACGGCTCTCGCGCAGCAGCCGCAGGTCGCACGAGAAGAAGAAACAAGGCGGGCGGCTGACCAACGGCTGGAGGGCTTCACTGACGCTTTTGGGAGTGGCTTTAGTGACGCTCTGGACATCGCTAAAGCCCCTTCTTTTAGGAAGCCCTTAACCCTATTTAAACCCCCTCCAACCACTCACTCAAGGCATTCACTCCCCTTGCAACTACTCCACCCCTCTCTTAGTTAGCTTTAGGCCCTCTTGTGATCGCTAGACATGACGAGCCGCTGACGGAGCCACCTCCACCGCCGTGGCTACCTCGTCGCTCTCCACCCTCTCTCTCTCTCTCTTTTAAGCTTTCCATTACTTTTGTTTGAAGCATGTATTTAATGTTGTAAGCTATGAACTACAAGTGCATGATTAATGAAGTTATTTTTCGTTCAATTGTCACTTTAATTTTCGTTCAAGTTGCATGATAAAACAAGGAACTTTCTAACCCTAAACCCTCTCTCTCTATCTCTCTCTCGCTTTTCAAAATCGCATCTTTCGCAAGCAAAACTCTGCACTTTCCGTAATAACAAGTGATAAGCAAAAATCCAATTTTCACGCCTCCCTGAGACCGACACTCGGACTCACCTCCGTTTACTTATTTTAAAATCGACGTTGCAAGTGCAACTATAATGACAGTTCTTAACACACATGCACAATAGCACGTCAGTTTTTGGCACCGTTGCCGAGGAGGCAACGGATTTGTTTTATTACCTCCATTCCACATTCATCCTCACATCGTCTAATGCCCTATTTTTCTTTTTACTTGATGGCTGCAGGAATTCAGCGCGTGGATGGCGAAGCGACGCATCCCACGATGGTAGCAAGGGAGTAGGCGCTACGAGGATCGATAGTGAGTAATCCTTCTCTCATGATTGTTTGCTTGCGTGAAAAAACTAAAAAATTGTAAAAATTGAAAAAAATTGACGTGGTGTATGATTGCTTGACCCACATCCTTAACACATCACCCCACAAAAAAAAAATGTACACTCTAACATTCTAAATAAATTCTTGGAGTGTTCTTTTCTTTTTCTTGAGTGGTGTTTGCGAAGCCACCGTGAGTTGACCTGGGCTACACCACTCAACCCTAAAATCGACTCATCTAATAGAAGCTGCATGATCATTAGGATGAGTACATTAAGGTTTTAGATTCTCTACAGAATAAAAATGAAATCTACTTTCCCCAAATTGTGTGCAGAACTTGACGTGCCCACTGAAACTTGTTTGAAAACAATAAGACACGTCAACCCTAAAAAAAATACTAAAGTAAGGATGAAACATTAAAAGGCATCACATCTTAAAAAATCCTTGCTTGAAAATAATGTTTTGCTAGGAGCACACACCTTGAAAGTGGAAAATTAAGAGGCACCACCCCAATCAACGCCTCATCACATAACCCCAAGCACAAGCACTATCCTAACCCTTTAAAACTAAGTAGACGTGCCCTAGGCGGGATTGAGTTAAGTCTCAAAAGGCGATGTTTTGTTCGCTAGGCACTTGGCTTTCATTCCCTTGGTAGAATCTGGTGACTAGGCTGCGAGGCAGTGTCAAACGACCGCGGTTGTGGGGTCTATGGAACTGGAGGTGCAAGCTAATGGAAGAACCTTCCCTGCAATCCCCTCGTAATCAACCTGGCCAGATTAGCCTTGGGAAGGGGAGTCTAGTGCTTACAGACTTAATCACCCTTTGTGAGATTTCTAGGTCTCCTAAGGAATACACCATAAGGACTAGGCTTGTGTGCTTGATTGAAACACATTTCTCGCATCTGTCACCCTCTGCATCCCCTCCTGTTCTTCTCTAGTGTATGCACGGGAGACGCTCACTGCATCCCAAGTTGTGTGTTTTGGGGCAAGAATCTAGGCGACGTAATTCTGTTGGAAACATGGCTGAACCTAGGATAGATGAGGCTGAAGATCAACCCCCACCAGACGCTATGGCTATCATCCAAGCTCAAATCAATGCTAACCACCGGCTTCAGCAACAACAAATCCACACCATCATGCAAGCCATACAACAGTTACAAAACCCACAAGAACAACCACCACCACCTTTTCAAGACATACCAAGGCAACCACCACTTGATTTACTGCCATTTCAAGATCAGCCGAGGCCCCTCCGCGATTTCTATAATCCTTCTGCTATTAGAGTCGAGCCACACCTTAGGATCCCCGAGGGGGGAGATGATTTTGAGCTAAAATCGAATGTTTTAAGTCTGATCCAGAGCCACTTTCATGGAAGCTCAAATGAGGACCCCTTTCAGCACCTAGAGGATCTCGACCGCATAGCACGAACAGTGAAACCTAGGAACATTAGCCTTGACATTGTTCTAATCAAGATGTTCCCCTTCTCATTAAGAGACAAGGCTTCTCATTGGCTTAGAACCCTAGGTAGACCCATCACCACTTGGGAAGAACTGAGGCATGCATTTTTAAAGAAATTCTTCCCCATAGGAAAGACTAATGCCCGCAGAAGAGCTATCACTACCTTTACACTCCAGGGTAGGGAACAATTTCATGAGGCGTGGGAAAGATTTAATGAACTTTTGAGGAAATGCCCACACCACGAAGTACCAAGGTGGCAATTGGCCCAGATCTTCTACCATAGTCTGGACAGCAACCTACGGAACTTCGTCGATGCGTCATGCGGGGGAAACTTCCTGAACAAAGACGAGGAGAGCGCGTTTGAGCTCTTTGAGTCTATGAGCGAGAATTTGCTCAACAATGCCTCCATGAACCAGTTTAACAGGTCCAGTCAACCCCGTAGCAGGATTTATGAGGTGCAAGCAAATCTGGAATGGTTGACATGGACATCATTGGCAAAAAGTTGGATCGAGTGGAATTGGTGGACAAAAAGATTGATGAGCTACTGAACCAGACCATGAACCCCTTGCAGACTTTCTCCCTAGCAAAGGGAGCACATAATGTTGACCTGGTCCAACCCTTTACCCAACTGAACCTGGAACAACCCCTAACCACGTTCCAGGGAGGGACCTTTGCTCCCTCGACCCTTGATTACTCCCTTCCCTCTTCATCAACATTGGCTATCGTAGAAGATGTGCAAGCTGTGCAAGGTTATGCGAAACCTGACCCTTTCTCCAACACTTACAACACTGGCTGGCGTAACCACCCCAACTTTGGTTGGACAAATCATAAACCACCGCAATTCCAAAACCAGCCTAGGCCAAACCAGCAGCCACACTTGCCCCCGTACCAGCAAGGACCACCAGTTAGACCCCAATATAATCAGAATAGGGCGGCCCTTCCCCCACAAAACCAAATGGATACCCTAATAAAGATGATGGCTGACATGAACCAGAAACATCAGGAGGAAATGGCCTTGGTAAAGGGACAGTTAAGCCAACTCTTGGACTGTAAACAACAAGGATTCCTACCTTCCCAACCACAATCGAACCCGCGAAACATAATTAACAGAGGCCCCAATTCGAAAGGGTTCCAAAGCAACCTCGAGCAGGCTCACATGGTCCAGGTAGCCCCACAAACACCTCCTGGGTTTGGTGCTTCTTCGTCCTCGTCTTCTCAAGGATCAACCCATGGCCCCAATGCCTCTGCGAATGTGGTGACCTTGAGAAGCTGCACCAAAACCCAGGATCCCAAATGGCCGACTCTCCCCGAGACTTCACCTGCTGAAATACCCGACTCAGAAGAAGCACCAACCAAGGACCCAGACATGGAACCAATCCACATTCAGACACCCTACCCTGAGGCCTTGGAGACAATCAAGAAAAAGAAGAATACTGTGGAAACTGAGGAGTGGTTGGAAATTTTTGAGCAAGTACTGAATAATATCCCGCTCCTTGAAGCCGTCAAACACATCCCTGCTTATGCCAAGTTTCTAAAGGATGCTTGTACACCTAAGCGTAGGCCGAGACCTCAAGCACCTAGGAAGGTTGTACTCTCTGAGCAAGCAAGTTCCGTAATATCAAGCAACCTTCCACTCAAGCGAATTGACCCAGGAGCGCCCCTGATTTCCTGCAATATCGAGGACATGATGTTTGATAGAGCGCTCCTGGACCTAGGTGCTTCTATCAATCTAATTCCAACAACCCTGTACCACCAATTTGGTTTTAGGGAGTTGACACCAACCCCTGTCACCATCTAGCTGGCTGATAGATCAGTGAAAACCCTGAAGGTGGTTGTCGAGGACGTGATTGTATGGGTCAAGGACTTCTATTTCCCGGTCGACTTTTTGGTGCTCGACATGGAAGTCCCTGAAAAATTACAGAACGCACCCATAATCTTAGGCAGACCTTTCTTAGCTACGGCTAAAGCAAACATTGATTGCGACACGGGATGTATGGAAATCGCCTTTGAGGACAGGAAAATGCAATTGGATATCTTCCGGGCGACAAAGTCTTTTGATTGCGATTGCATTGAGTAACATGATCCCGTGGAAACTCTAATCGAGGAATGCCTCACCCTCAGTTCTGTATCAGACCGCCAAACCTGTAGTGACTGTTCTGACCCGTCACCATCATTACTCGTGGACCTCTGTAAGGCTGAGTACCATCACACAACACCATTTCAAGAGATCGATGTTGATCAACTCCCGCCCTTTCCCTTCCCATCGACTGTGGTTCTACTCGCACCTGAACTTAAACCATTGCCCGAGAATCTTAAGTACGTCTTCTTGGGACCTGACCGGACCTTCCCAGTGATTATTAATTCTCATCTAACCAAGGATCAAGAACTCAGGTTGACTGTGACCCTTTCAGGACATCGGGCCGCCATTGGTTGGACCATTTTGAATTTAAAAGGAATTAGCCCCACCAATTGCACCCATAAGATTTACCTGGAAGACGGGGCCCGACCTTCCCGCCAGATGCAGAGACGTTTAAACCCAAACATGCGGGAGGTCGTTAAAAAATAAATTATCAAGTGGCTTGATGCCGACATCATCTACCCTATCTCCGATAGCCCCTGGGTGAGCCCCACTCAAGTGGTTCCAAAGAAAGCTGGGCTCACCGCTATCACCAATGATCGTGGCGAATCCATCCCCACCTGCACCACCACCGCATGGCGGGTGTGTATTGATTATAGGAAGCTTAATGAAGCCACTAAGAAGGACCACTTCCCCTTGCCATTCATTGACCAAATCCTTGAAAGATTGGCAGGGCAGAAGTATTTTTGCTTCCTGGATGGATATTCAGGATATAACCAAGTTGCAATTGCTCCAGAAGATCAGGAAAAGACCACATCCACTTGCCTGTATGGCACGTTTGCATTCCGTCGAATGCCATTCGGGTTATGCAACGCACCTGTGACCTTCCAGCGTTGCATGCTAGCCATTTTTTCAGAAATGGTGGGTGAATACTTAGAGGTCTTTATGGATGATTTCTCTGTATTCGGGAATTCATTCGACCATTGTTTGAGCAACTTAGAGAAAATCCTGAAACGATGTATCGAGGTTAACCTGGTGTTAAGTTGGGAAAAGAGCCATTTTATGGTTCAAGAAGGAATTGTCCTCGGTCACATCGTATCGCATAAGGGCATCGAGGTAGATCGGGCTAAGGTTGATTTAATTTCTAAACTTCCTCCACCTAGTTCGGTCCGACAGATTCGCTCCTTCCTAGGACATGTTGGCTTCTACCGAAGGTTCATTAAAGACTTTTCCAAGCTTTCCAAACCCTTGACCGACCTTCTAGCCAACGACGCCATATTCCACATGTCTCCTGATTGCATCTAGGCTTATCACACCCTCCGGGACTTAGTCTCCACCGCACCTGTACTTCAAACCCCAGACTGGTCCCAGGACTTTGAGATTATGTGTGATGCATCAAATTTTGTCATAGGCACTGTCCTGGGACAAAGGAAAGACAAGAAGCCCGTGGTGATCTACTACGCGAGCAAAACGTTGGACGAGGCCCAACGTAATTATACAGTCATAGAGAAAGAGTTGCTTGCTGTTGTCTTTGGACTTGAAAAATTTTGATCATATTTGCTGGGGTCCCACGTGACCATCTACACTGACCATTCAGCCATCCGGCACCTGTTGGCCAAAAAGGATGCAAAGCCCAGGCTCATCAGATGGATCCTGCTTTTGCAGGAATTTGACCTGGAAATCCGAGACAAGGCCGAATCAAAGAATGTGGTGGCTGACCACTTGTCTAGACTTCATCCAGACCACATTGGACCCTCCCTACCCCTATTTGATGCCTTCCCTGATGAACAAATCCTAGCTGTGCAAGACAAGAAAATGCCATGGTATGCTGACTACGTCAATTACCTGGTTATAGGACAAACCCCGCACAGCTGGTCCAGACAGCAACGGGATAGGTTCTTGGCTGAGGCCAAGCACTATTTTTGGGATGATCCCATGCTGTTTCGCCTCTTTGCTATCAGATCATCAGGAGGTGTATCCCCGAAGACAAAGTTCAGAGTGTGCTTTCCTTTTGTCATGACCAAGCATGTGGCGGCCACTTCTCTGGAAAGAAAATAGCTGCAAAAGTTTTGCAGTTTGGATTTTACTGGCCGTCTCTATTTAAGGATGCACACATCTTTGCCAAGGCTTGCTCACACTGCCAAACGCTGGGGACCATGACCAAGAAAGATATGATGCCCCTTTAGCCCATTTTGATTATCGAAATCTTCGATGTTTGGGGTATCGATTTTATGGGCCCCTTTCCACCATCTAACGGCTTTGAGTACATCCTGGTCTCGGTAGACTATGTTTCCAAATGGATTGAAGCCGTCGCCACCCGACAATGCGATCATAGGACTGTCATGGACTTTGTTAAGAAGAATATCTTTTCCCGATTTGGAATACCCAAAGCCATGATCAATGATGGTGGAAGCCATTTTATCCATTCCCAATTCTGTGCCCTACTTAGAAAATATGAGGTAAACCACCGCATTGCCACCCTGTATCATCCACAAACAAATGGGTAGACTGAGGTCTCCAATAGACAAATCAAGAACATTTTACAGAATATTGTGAGACCGGAGAGGAAAGACTGGTCCACACGACTTGATGATGCCCTGTGGGCATACAGGATCACTTTCAAGACCCCGATAGGCATGTCGCCTTATCGCCTGGTCTTTGGCAAGGCATGCCATCTTCCTGTCGAATTGGAACACCGGGCTTACTGGGCTCTCAAGCAAAGTAACATGGATCCCCAGTTAGCCGGTGCGTAGAGGATGCTTCAATTATCTGAGCTCGAAGAAATTCGTCGGGATGCCTTTGACAATAGTCAACTGTATAAGGAGAAAATGAAAGCCGTCCACGATCGACTCATTCATAGAAAAACCTTTGAGCCTAACCAACAAGTCTGGCTATTTGACGCCCGCCTAAAACTTTTCCTGGGGAAACTCAGGTCCAAATGGACAGGACCATTTCGGGTGGTTAATCCCTACTCTAACGAGGCGATTGAAATCACTGATCTTAACACTGGGCACACTTTTACAGTTAATGGTCAAAGATTGAAGCATTTCCTGGCCCAGGTTTCCCCAAGGGAAAGTGTCACCCTCGTTGAGGGCTGACATCAAGCACCGCCCAGCTGGAGGCATTAAACTCAGCGCTTCCTAGGAGGCAACCCAGAGATTCAGACTGATCTGGTAGTTTACATCACTCAGGTACTATCTTTTTGAACCCTTTTTGCATCCATGCCAATGAGGACATTGTCCAACTTAAGCATGGGGGGGTAGTAAATTGCATAATCCTGAGCTCATTTAATCAGTCTGAAAAAATAAAAAAAAAATCTGAATTTAGGAAGAAAACTTAGGCATTAGAAACTTGTCAATAGTGGGAAATAATACAAAAAGAACTTAAACACTTAGACTTTTCAGGCCTTCAGGCTTAATCAGCCCTGGTGTCCGTTAAAATGTGGATTTAGCTTCAAATCCTTGCAACCTTAAGCTATTCTAATCCACCTACTAAATAAGGTGATAAGTATACGACTCATCAACTCGCCCTCTAACTCAGAAAAACCTTGAGTCTAAGCATCTGCACACATTTTTGCACAGACTCACTTCTCGGAGATTTTGACAGAAATTAGGTAGCTAATGAACTCTCTAGGGTGGTATGGCTGGCAAGTTGTCGTGGGTAACAGCCCATTGGCAGGTTGTCCAGAACCCAGCCACAGGCCATTTCTTCTTCATTGCCTCTAGGTACATTTAAGATCAAGGAAGCAACCTACAAAAAAAAAAAAAAAAGGAAGAAGAAGAAAAGAAAAACAAACCACACTTCACCGCACAAGTATGGCTGGCAAGTGATTGTGGGTAACAGCCCATTGGTTAGTTGTCCAGAGCCCAGCTCAATAACTGCACAAAAAAAGACCAAAACACTTAAGGAAGAAGCGGGGAAGTAGTACAAGTTAGGGAGATATACACTGGAAAAATCCTTGTGTTGACCCTAATTAAAACAAACTTAGGGAGAAAGCTACCAATCGAACAACTACACCTTCAGGCAAATTTATTTCCTTTTCCGGTCACCTAGAGGCGTAGAAACCCGAAGTCTGTCTCAATTACCGTTAAGTGAGTCTATCACAACATTCACACCAAGATGCTTAGCACTTAGGGTTTTGACCGAGTTTTGGGTGGGTTGGGTAGCCGTAAAAAGTTACCAACCCACACTAAATTCCGAAAAAATTCTAAATATATATATACATATACATATGTATAGTTATATACATTGAAGCAAGGATTCAGGCGATTCGTATTTTGGCACACACCCGGGCACTGCTTAGTCTTTGTAGATTAAGATCTTCGTATATTTCCTCTTATTGACAAGTAACGAAGTGTCTAAGCAATTACTTCTTAAATTCTGAAAGGAAATAAAGGCTAGAATAAATCTTGCTAGGGACTAGCAAGGAGTAAGCATGGGGGTATGATAACACTGCACAAAGGGGTGATAATTATGTTGAATATGGCCCATCCTAAGAATAAAAGGCACAACATAAGTAGAATGGGAGCATTGCATGCATCATGTACCAAGATTGCTTATAAAACTATATTAATGGCCATTTGTGTAAGAATTTGTCAAAGCAGGCCTCAGATGAGCAATCGGACCACACGAATGGATTCATAACGACGAACGGAGTCCAACGGACTCAAGATCGGCCAAATCCAACATCCGGAGCTCCTACAATGGGCCCAAGAAGTTCTGACCGTTGATCTGGAGATCAACGGCCCATATTACGCCACGTCTCGCGTGCCCGCCCGCATTCGCCGTGACAAAGCACGGGCGTGGCGCAATGGTTAGCATGCACGCCCGCACACACGCAATGTGGGTTCGAGCCGCACATAGCCGAAATTGAAGACGGAGGTAGCGCGCGGTGAAATTGGATCGCCCGATCAGCAGCGGGCAGCCGAGATTTCGCCACGTTGCACAACCGCAGCTCACGAGTGCCCACGCGTGCGCACAAGTCGGGCGATGACGCCTGCGCACACGTGCGCCCGAGGCATGATCCCAACGCAACCGAGGAGATCGGACGGCTCTCGCGCAGCAGCCGCTGATCGCACTAGAAGAAGAAACAAGGCGGGCAGCTGGCCAACGAATAGAGGGCTTCACCGATGCTTTTGGGAGTGGTTTTAGCGACGCTCTGGATGTTGCTAAAGCCCCTTCTTCTTTTTGAAAGCCCTTAACCCTATTTAAACCCCCTCCAACCACTCACTCAAGGCATTCACTCCCCTTGCAACTACTCCACCTCTCTCTCAGCTAGCTTTAGGCCCTCTTGTAATCATCGGAGACGACGAGCCGCCGACGAAGCCTCCTCCACCTCCGTGGCTGCCTCGTCACTCTCCACCCTCTCTCTCTCTCTCTCTCTCTCTCTCTCTCAAGCTTTCCATTACTTTTGTTTGAAACATGTATTTAATGTTGTAAGCTATGAACTACAAGTGCATGATTAATGAAGTTATTTTCCGTTCAATTGTCACTTTAATTTTCATTCAAGTTGCATGATCAAACAAGGAACTTTCTAACCCTAAACCCTCTCTCTCTCTATCACTCTCTCGCTTTTCAAAACTGCATCTTTCACAAGCAAAACTCCGTACTTTCCGTAACAACAAGTGATAAGCAAAAATTCGATTTTCAAGCCTCCCTGAGACCGACACTCGGACTCATCTCCATTTACTTATTTTAAAATCGACGTTGCAAGTGCGACTATAACGACACTTCTTAACAGGCACGTACAACAGCACGTCAGCGTCTATCGTTAGATTTTCAATATCCTCGGGAAACGACATGCTGCTGCGCAATGGATAGATAGTTAAAGAGCAGGCACTTAAATCACGCAAATATGATAATTATTAAGCTCGTGGTGATTTCAAACACATAAAGAGATATATATATATAAATGCATTTTCATTCATTCATTGGGGAGTTGTTTGCACAAGAAATCTAGAGGAAAGCTTGTACATAAATGCTTGAAAATTAAACCTCGCTACCAAAAAATGATCGCATACAAGAATCGATGGGGGGGATTTTGCATGCATCATTGGGGGAGAAGTAAGACTACGCTATTAAGTAGTAATAAAAGCAATAAAATTATGAAGAGCATGAATTAAATCTAGAAGAATAGATGGCATTCAGGGGTGGTCCCCGATGGCCTTGGAGTAGTCGGGAGGAGAATGAGGGGCGGCCAATGTAGCTTAGGCCAACCCTTCGAGAGAGGGAGGAGTGATCCAGCATCCCGGCATGATGTCCTCCATGGTGGTGCTAGTGAGCTCGTGGAGGTGGAGTAGCTAGCTAAGTGGAGGTGGTGTGAATGGCACCAATGGAGTGAATTTGCCAAGGAAGTGAATGGAAGCCAAGGGATGTGAATGGGTGCACTTGGCTGCCCATGGGGTCTTTTTATAGACCCAATGGGTTCTCTCTAGAGAGAGTCCAAGAATGGTCGGCCACATGAGGGTGGAGGTGGTCTTTGAGATCCAAAAATTGTGGATCTCAATTTGAATGCCTCTTGGTTGCTAAATTTGGCAACCAAGAGGTGGCGCCATCTCAAGAGAGCTTTAGAGAACTCTAGAGAAGTGTGTGCGTGAATGGGTGTGTGTGTGTGTGTGTGTGGTCATGCTCTATGTGGCTAGGTGGCTTAGGATAGGTCCTAAGGGGTTTAGGTAGATGTAGGTCTTGATTTTAGAGTTACAAACCTTAATTGCTAAGGTGAAAATGCAATTAAACTTAACCTAAGTTTAATTGAATGAGTGTGAGCCTAATTTAGGGTGACATAACTCAATTAGGTTGGGTTTAGGTCAATTGGGCTCACACTAAGTCCAATTGAACTTGTGCGGGTAGAGATCTAAGCTCAATTGGACTCAATGAGTCCAATTGACTTAGGTAAAGGTAATTGACTTTGATCTAAGTCAATTGGGTTTGGTGAGGACCTAATTAGGTCCTTAGGTAGGTCTAGAGGTGATGTACTAGGGTTAGGACACCTTAATTTAGGTTCCTATGGGGTTGGGATTAGGTCAAGGGAGCTAGAGATCCAAGATCAAGACTTGAATCTCAAAACAGGGACTGGAGACCAGTATCAGACGTCCACTAATAGGATCAAACAACTTATACTCAAAAATCAGAAGTCCAGACTTCAGTTCTAGACGTCCAATTTGAGTCTGGGGGAAATCAAGGTTCTGTTTTGGGTACTCTGCAGAAATTGGACGTCTGAGAAAGTGTCTGGACATCCAATAACACTGCTAAAGTGGGTTTAAGGTGTGCGGGAGATGGCTAAGGGTCCTGGACGTCCTATAACTTATCTAGACGTCCAGATAAGGGTTGGAACTAGGGTTTTAAAGCTTCCTAGGGTGTTGTGACCTAATCTAAGGGTGGCTAAGGCTTGGGGAAGTCTCTAGGCTATCCTAGGGCTAGGATGGACCTAAGCTCTTCACATTTTACCGCTTTATTCCTACTTAATAGCATAGCAAACCTTTAACTCCCTTACATTATTATTCCTACATCTAATCTAAGCCTTCTGCTCCATCTCTGCTACAACTCCTGTTATTCTAGATCCAACTCCATATCTGTTTATTGCCTGCAATCGACATAATGCACTTAATCAGCACATTATAACATTATTTTATGCATAGCTAAAGAAGAGCAGTAAAGATGCAAATAATGCATATGCATGCATGAATAACCCTAACATATGCTATGTCCTAGCTTAATCTAGGTCAATTAAGACCTATGATTGCTGTGCAATCACCTGTGGCCGTCCTCTCACCTTCCTTTGGGAAGAAGATCCTCGCCGCGACGCTGTCCTGCCTCGTCCTCCATCCTCCGAGCAACCATCGAGGCGGATTTCTCTCGACTCATTCTATCTTTTTATGCTTTCGTAGTGTAGATTTTCCACTTCCATAGTGTAACAAACAATTCTTTATGAATAGATGATCGTTTCTCTCTCTCTCTCTCTTTCTCCCTCTCTTATTTTTGCAAGTAGATAAAGTTTTCATTGATTGAATTTCTTGCTTGCTAAAAATACCAAAAAATTTAGAAAAGATAAAAATAATAAAAAACAAATAAAAGTGAAGCGCGGATTTTTATAAAATCAAACATTCACCTCCCCGTGTCAGACCTGAGACTCACTTTTTGAGTTTCGATTATAAATTTTATCTGATAGACGTGTTTTGCGAGCTACGATGGCGGGTCCTCCAAACCCCGATTTCTAATTCGCGAAACACTCCCTCATCATTTTGGCACTGTTGTCGGGGAAGCAATGCTCTTTGGTTTCTCTCACATTTTTCCACCTTGACTTTTTAGCTCACTTTGCTCCTTTCCTTCTATGATTACAGGTACCCTTCCAAGGCAAGCCAAAGCGGATAGATTGGAGTAAAGTGCGGTTAAAGACTTTTATAAGTTTATCCCCACCACCCCCACCTTAGTTTTTATTCCATAACCTAGTAACTCAAACTCAAATCAACTTAGGTGCTTTTTATAAACCCTACGATAGATTTGGTTGTTTGTTTGCCACCTCCACTCACCTCACCATCGACATAAATAAATAAATAAATAAATAAGTTATCTGATTGTGGGATTTTCTGAAAGAGATACACCTTAACACCCACAACTCTCAACTTAAGGCGCACCACTCCATTTTGAATCTACCACTTAACCAGGATCTAACTTGTGGACCCAGTACACTTCAACTTAAAACACATAAGTGAGTAGAAATCTGATTAGGCTAAGACATTGTGTGCCTTAATCTGTGTTGTGAATAGGCCAATTGAATGATTTGTTTGGCCACACCACTCAAATTAAAAGTGATTCATCAGAAGCTTGCCACTTAGGGCTGATTTTTAGGGCTGAACCAGGCACTCCACATTTTTTCTTATTTCTAAAGGAATACATCATCACCAGTGTTTGTAAAACCTAGAGTGTTCTACTGAACCCTGATTAAACAAACCTAAAGATTAAACCCTAAAAGCTACTAAACATGGTTAAACACTAAAAGACACATCATCGAATAACCTTGTTTGAAAGCCCTCGTTATGCACACACACACATTTGAATCAATCATTAAGGGCACAACCCATCTAAAAGGCCCATCACATTCTAAGAGCACAATCATCCCAAGCCTAATTAGAATTGAGTAGATGTTGGCCTTAAGGATTGATCCGCTCTTCGGGGCTCAGATTGAGATTTTTTTTGATTAATCTGCTTCTGTTGGTCCATTTGATGTCTAGCTAGGAGAGTAGCATCAAACGACTGCAGCTGGGGGGCACACTAAGAACTAGAGGCATAAGCCAAAGGAAGAACCTTCTCCCTAGTCCTTCCTTCTAACTGGTTGAATTGACTGGATAAAAGTAGACTATATCATTTACAATCTCAAGACAGGTCTTAAGAGTCTGTAGGTCTTTAGGCTACCCACATAAGGACAGGTTTGGTTGACTGTATTGCAGGTCACCTTTGTCTCTTCTATTTTCCCTCCTACTCCACAATGTATCCTTCCACATCTTTCACACATTTCCAATCCACCCCTCCTACCACCACTTATCCCCAAGATGATTGCTATCCCGACTTGACTTGTAATTACCCATCACTAGCTGGGATGACTTTGATTGGGGATATGAATATAGACCTTAGTGTCTAGGGCCTAACCCTGGACAACAAGACTATATTACTATCCTTCCCAAAGCTATAATGATTATAGATCTTCATCCTTTGATTACGAAACCAACCCGGTCTACAATCAAGAAGGATATAATGATTATAACACCTACCCTCCCCAGTATTCCACTGAATATAGGTCACCACCATCCTTTAAACAACCGTAAATGACCTACTATCAGGGAGGGACCCGAGAACCTCAATATCTTGACTCCCCTATATTTAACCCGAACCCACCCAACCCTAAACTGAACCAGTCAGTTCAGGTAAACCAGATCTAGGATAGGGTGTTGGCTAATTTGAGGAACACTATACAATCTTTAGAACATCAGCCAACACCATGATTGAATCATTGGAGCCTATGATAAAAATGATTGATGAGCTGAATAGCTCTTTATTGGATTTGTTCCAAAATGTTAGGGATAGGAGCCTGGGTGAGTTTCTACTTTGGAAGTTGTCAAGGTTGAGGATGAAATTTGTGGTTGCCCTAGTCAAATCTTGGGATGAATCTCAAAATGAACCCCCTTCAGGAGAGTCAAAGTCTGAACCTGCTCAGGTGCCTGTCGGGGGGGATACATTTTCTGAGATGGGGGATGACCAGGTTGGGATAGAGCAACCCATTGAGGATGAACCGATTGATTCACCATAGATCCTTGAGCAAGGGAGAGAGGAAAAATGTGCCATGGACCATGAAATAACATTTGATTTTGAGACATATATAAATGAGGATCAAGAAATCTTTTATTCTGAGGGTGAGGAATCTCTGAGTGACGTCTCACTTGAAGTTAAGGGAATAGATTTTAGTGAGACAAATAGGCTCGAGGAGTATGACGAACAATTTGATAGCCTGACCATTGAAGATTTTGATTCGATTGGGGCTAACTTAGAGGATCTGAATCCTGATGATTCAATCAGTAATCCCACTGTTCAACCACAACTTGAAGAGCTGAATTATGATATTCTTGAGATTACCAGACCCAAGTCAATCCTGATTGAGCCACAATTGTTGGACTTAGGTACTTTAGATGGGGTGTACAACGATTTGGAGGTCCTAGAAATATTGATTTTAGAGGTTAGGAATTTGGTAATAAAAATCTAGGCAGTACCTAATTAGAAAAAAATGAAAAAGAAAAAATATAGAAAAAAATTAGAAAAAGGAGAAAATAAATAAAAATAAACAAATAAAACCACCATACGAGTATGGCTGGCAAGTTGCCGTAGGTAACAGCCCATTGGCCGGTTGTCCAGAGCCCAGCTCACAAAAATGCATAATAATTCCCAAAACACTTAGGGAAGAAGCAGGGAAGTAGAATAAACCGGGGAGGCATACACTGGGTTTGCCCTTGTGTTGACCCCATAAATAAAAGAAGTAAGGAGAAAGCTACTGCTCGAAAAGATAAACCTCCAGGCAAGGTCACCTAGGGTTGTAGAAACTCAAAGTCCATTTTAATGGCTGCCTAGTGAGTCTTTCACTCTTTTCACTAGATGCTTAGCACTTAGAGTCCTTTTCGAGTCTTGGGCGGGTCGAGTAGTCGTAAAAAGTTATCCCGGAACTCTCAAACTCCAAAAGTACAAAAAAAAATTAAAAAGAAGAAAAATAAAAATTTGTATCTTCCCTTTTCAAATAAGGCGAGGACTTGGGCAGTGTGCATTCTGGCAGACACCTGGGTACTATTGAGTCTTCGTAGTTTAGGACCTTAGTTGATAATTTCTTTTGTTAATAAATGACTTAAGCCTAAGCGATCGAGTCCTAATTTTATTTTTATGCATAGCATGTAGTATAATTTTACTAGCGACTAGCAAAAGATAGGCATGGGGGTATGATGTAGACACATCCATTTAGGTTAAAATGCCTATTTATGCATGTTCCTAGGCTTAGATTTGCATTCCAAATAATAAATATTGCATAGCATGCATTATTCTGCATTTAAAGTAGTGTATATTTTAGGTTAATTGCATCCTTTTTGTGGTCAGGAGAGAAAGAAACTTATTTCGAAGCCTCAGATTAATGATCCGATCATACAGATTTGATCAAGATGACGATTGGAGTCCAACGCCTCCGAAATTTCCTCGATCGGAGTCTCGTAGCACCATATACAGTCCAAGGAAGATTAACGGCCAAGGGACTAGGTGACATAATTTGGAGCTTCAACTGACAAATCTAATTGTGCAAATGCATTCGGATCGATGATCGCAGCCCAACGGTGCGAAAATCGACTCAATTTGACCTCTATAGTAGCTTCTACAATGAAAAGAAGATGGACGGCCCAGATCGTGCCACGTGGCACAACCTAGGCCACCCATGCGCACGAACGCACCACCGTACGTGCACAACAGTGCGGGCATGCGTGTGCTTGCAGCGGCAGTGCACGCAAGCACGTAGTGTGCGGAGGTGCGCGAAGCATGCACCAACGTAGCAGCAGCGTGGGCGCGTGGGCTATCTTCAGCAACGTTTGCGGTGGATCTTCAGCGACATTTATGATCATCACTAAATGTCCTGTATACGAATTTGATTCTTTCCTCCACTATAGAAGGACCCCTACCCCTCCCATTTTTCTTCATCTCTTCCTTTCTTTCTCTCACCACCTTCAAGGCTCTAGAGAGCTTGTCCCAAGTCTGGGATGCTCCTCTAGAGTAGAAAACCAAATATTTTCCCTCCTCTCATCCCTCTTCATGGAGCATCCTATGGCCGTCCTCTCATCACCCTTCGTGAAGAAGATCCTTGCCACAATGCTATCCTGCCCCACCCTCTATCCTCCAGCTCCATCACCGTTCGTCCCGCTCCTCACCACCTTCCTCCAAGCAACATCAGAGCGAGTCATCCTCCGAGCAACCGTCAAGGGGGATTTCTCTCACCTAAGGGATGTACAGATGCACAGACCCCTAAAACCCTAGCACTCAAGAAGGCAAATGGTGAAGGAGAAGCTCAGACTAGTTGGAACCCAGCTTAATCCAACTGACCACAGTTGGAACCTAGCTTACTTGAACTAGGGTTAGCTCATCCCAGCTCCATTCAGCTAATCTTAGCTAGATGGCAGCTCAAGAGAGTTCACCTTAGCTCGCCCTAGCTCAAGTCAGCTCAGATCCAGCTCAACTTAGCTGAGTCTAGCTCATCTCAGCTCCCACTAGTTCACAGGGAGCTCTAGCTAGCTCAGCTGAGTTGACAGGAGTTCACCCCAGCTCAGATCCAGCTACATCCAGCTCCACTCAACTCCAGCCAGCTGAAGAAGAATTCATCTCAGCTCAGGAAGCTCAAGTCCAGCTCCCGGGGACTCAGCTTAGCTCATCTCAGTTGAGCTAAGCTACCTTAGCTGCCTCAACCAACTTGATTCTCCCCGGGAGCACCAGACCTAGATCACCTTAGCTCATTTTGGTAGAAGCTAGCTCACTTTAGCTTGGTTTAGCAACTAGCAAAGAACTAGCAAGCTAAGCCAGCTAGAGTAGCCCCATGCCAGCCTCTTCAGCAGCAGCCAGCTCCAGCTCCAGCTCCAAACTTCTTCTCCTCAGCACCTTCCTCCAAACCCTAGCTCCAACACCTTCTCCTCCACTCCACCTTTAGCTAAGCTAATCTTAGCTTAGCTTAGCTTAGCTAACAACCAGCTCCTTGGCCATTCATTACCTCCAAAATCAACCCTAGCTAGCTCCACCAACTCAAGCCTACCTAAGCTAGCTACCCTACTCAAGTTGGCACCACCTCCTAGCCATCCCTTCACCCCATTATCTCCACCAAAATACACTTCAAGTTGGCGCCAAAAACCACCCCTAACCACCTCTATATTGGTGCCACTTTCAGCCCCTTAATCCACCCTACACCTACCCATATAAGCCATCCTAGCCATCCACATACCCCCCCTTCTAGAACCTTAAGGTGGCGCCACCTAATGACCTTCTAGAATGTCCATTTTGGCGCCAACACCAAAGGGTGTCAACACCCATAACTACCCCTTGGTGCCCTTTAAGGTGGCGCCAACTCTCCTTGGCCATGGGATCTCCAACCACCTCCTTCAACTCATCTTGGCCATCCATTTCAAAGGTCACCATAGCCCCCTTCCTATTCTATAAAAAGCCACCACCTACCACCATTTTGAGGGCATCCTCCCTTAGTATATTTTCTACCTAAACCACCTATACCTACGGCCAAGAAGAAGGAGTAGAGAAGGAGATTAAAGGGGCACATCACCAGCCCTTTTGGTGCCTTCTTCTCCCCACTCTCTTCAACTTGAGCCACGCAAAGGAGGAGGACTCTCCCACTTCAAGGAGGACGGCCAGGAAAAGGAGAAAAGCTTAGGGTGGACGTCCACCCTTGGAGAGAAACTTAGGGCACGCCCCCTTAGGGCTTGCCTTGGAGGTCATCACTTTGGCAGAGTACTGCAAGGAAGGAGTTGAAGGATTCTTTTCAAGCTTGGGAGCCACCAACCTTGGAGCAAGAAGCCCTCTTCTTCACCATCTATTTAGAGGATTTGTGTTTTCTTTCTTTATTTTAATTATCTAGTAGTAGAAGCATTCCTCTACTAGGCATTTTTGTTAAACACTTTATCAATTATCTAGTTGCCTTCTTCGCATATCTTGTTTGCATTTCTATTTGCTTATTTTCAGCATTCTTCACTTCCTCTCCCTAATTATTCTAGGCCTCCACTTGCTTAGAGTGAGCTTAGGGAGAGTCTCTACTTGCCACTTTAGAGTAGTTTACTTAATTGGAAGTGTAAACACTTTTCCCGCCATAATTTCACATGTTGCCTTAGTTCAAAAACAAAAAAAAAATGGTATATTGAAAATTACCAAAAAGAAAGTTGAGATATATTCCAAGCAAGAGAATCAATTTTGCAACCATATTGCCTCCTTGGACGACCCTAGATACTTCCCTATCTAGGATTATAAATTTAAGAGCAAAAGCGGATTTACGCGTTACAACGACGTATTTTAACAAACCGCGTATTTTCGCTATCACTTTTTGGCACCGTTGCCGGGGAGGCATGGCTTTGCATTAACTCATTTTCTCTTGCTTGAAGTGGATCTCATCCCCTTCTCTTTCTTTCTTTTGTGTGTGCAGGAACTACAGCGGGAAGGCGGGAATCTGGAAGAGAGAGCTCAAAGGTCCTTTTCTTCCCGCAAAAATTCAGGTTGGTTCATCTTTCTGGTAACATAAATAATTAAAACTACCAAAAATATATTAAACTTGGCTTTCAGGACCCTAAACACTTAAATTAAGTGGAGTGGTGCATTTTAAAATCCATTGTTTGCTTGTATGCTTCTTTAACACCACTCCATTGCAAGTATTGGTGTTCTATTTTTAGGGTCCAGATTTCTGTCCGGACTTGAAAAATCGATTCCTAACATCACAGGCTTCCTAAAATCATAAAATTTAATTGAGTGATTCACAATTAAGTTTGGAACATCTGTTCCAAATTTCAGATCAATTGGATTCGTATTTAATTTTTGAAAATTCGTGGATTGCAGAGGGGTCACACCCTCTAATCTTCCTATTTTGCTACTATCCGTGAATTTTTAAATTTTTTATACTCATCCAATTTTTGTGAAATTTAGTTTTCTGGAATCCTTCTGAAATTTTACATATCATATAAAATCATAAAAATTTTATGAGGTCGGTGGTAATACTAAAAGGTCCATAATACCCACGGGTATTATTTCTAGACTTTGACACCAGTACAATTAAAAATTCAAAAATATTATCAAACAAATTCCTAAAATCTTACAAAAATCTTTTCTGGAATCCTTGTTTGATTTTCTTCAAAGTAGTGGTGTTGTTTGACTTGTTTGGACCACTACTTAATTCTGAAAGCTAAAAATAATTCATTGGTAGTTAAATTTCTGTCTTAGGGATGATTGGCTTAGGGTTTCTTCTTTCTCTTTAGAGACTCAATTAAAAGGAAATATATAATCACACATACAACTTGTCTTTCCTTTGATTGTGAACTTTCAAACTTGTTTGAAAACTTAAAGAGAAAAACCCTAAAATTCATTTAATTAAATCACATCCTAAAAGACAAAAATATAAAAAAATTGTGTGACAACTTGATTTTCATTGGAGCCACTCTCCAATTCCTGCACACACACAAAAAAATCAAATAACAGGGCAACAACCCAATAAACGCCCTCCACATTCCGTGTGCACTATAGCATCCTAGACCTAATTAAAATTTGTAGCAACTTGACCCCTAAGGCCTTATCAACTCAAGCTTGTTATTTAGGTCTTAAGTTTTCTTTAGTTGATACCAATTCTATCATCTGTATCTGGTGTTCAGGCTGAGGGGCCGTGTCAAATGACCAGGCGCGGGTTTGTACAAGCACCTGGGGTTTTCCCTGGGAAACGTTTGGGCCCAAACCTCCCCTTAAGCAACTTGGCCAGATTTGTTGATAGAACGGGTATTCACTATTGACTACTTATTTCCTATATAGACCAAGTCTTAGGTTATTATTAGGGAGTCACATTTAAGTTAGGTCTAGTTTTATTTGTTTGAATTGCACACTTTCTCTCATCTCTTTCTCTTCTCCTCCCCTCCCGTTCTTCCATTTTATGCACGGGCAACGGTCTCAAAATCCGCACTTGGAAGGACCATTTGATTTCGCCCCCCACGCAAAAAGACCACTTTTTCTGTCTTCTTCTCCTGAAAAAATGGAAACACAACAAAATAGGTCCACTGACCCTTCCACGTCCACCACTAACCCTAATTCTAACCCTTCCACCCAAAACCCAACCACCAGTAACTTCCCACACTTGGAGCTCCCCAATCTTGAGTTGCCCCATACACAGCATCAAGACCCCCTACCTAATCTTTTAAAATTGATGGCCGATCAGATTAATAAATTAAATTCCAATCAACAAACATTGACTAGGAACATCCAAAACCTAGCCAATCCAAGGCCAAACCCACCACCCCGTCAGCAGCCTATTGTTCCTCTAAAAGATTTCTATGATCCGTCTTATTATGAGGAATGACCAGGGGTGGTCATACCGGAGGGAGACTTTGAGATCAAGCCAGCCGTCCTGAACCTGATTAAACACTTTCATGGCCTTCCTAGGGAAGACCCTTTCAGCCACCTTGAAGAACTAACTATTCTTGCACAGACAACCCGTTCCCGAAATGTGCAAGAAGACATATGGCTGATGCGGCTTTTTCCATTATCTCTTAAAGATAAGGCCGCTTATTGGTTCAGGACCATTGGCCGACCCATCACAACATGGCCTCAACTCAAGAGCGCCTTCCTCAAGAAATTCTTTCCCATAGGTCGTACCAATTCCTTACGAAGATCTATTACGACCTTTCACCAAAAATTTGGTGAAACTTTCCATGATTCTTGGGAAAGATTTCAAGACCTTTTAAGAAGTTGCCCGCACCACTAGATTCCTTTATGGCAGCTCGTGCAAATCTTCTATCATGGATTAGAAGATCAAATCCGACATTTTGTCGACGCCTCGTGTGGCGGCAACTTTTTAAATAAAGATGCAGAAAGTGCCTATGACCTGTTCGAAGAAATGAGTGAAAACTCATTTAATCAAGCTTCCATGAACACATTTTGCAGAACCCAAAACCCGTAGTTCGGTGTTCATGAAATAGGCACTCAATCTATCCTTGTCACCCAGGACGATCTTCAATTGATTGCTCAAAAACTCGACCAGATGCATATTAATCAAACGAAAATTGCGGAAAGACTGGCCACATCAACTCAAGCTCCACACCCACATCTAACACAACCTAACTTTCCACAAAGAGAAAATTTGCACAATCTCAACACTACCCCTGCTGATTATTCTGAGGTTGCCCATGATTCACTGGGGAATTACAACTATCCAAATCTTAACCCCACTCAAAATATTTCTGCCATCCAGGACCCCTTTAAAAATTCTTCCAATTGGAAAAATTACCCGAACTACTCCTGGAATAATCAAGTTTCCTCCCAACCATATCATTTTAATGGGTATGGGTCGAATCCAAACTTCCATCCTGGGCCATCCCAACAAGATATCAATGCCCAGATGCTGCGAACCCTGCAGGATATGCAAACAAAAATGACGGAAGTAACCCGCAACATCACAAATCTGAACAATCAGATTGGGGTTACTCCCACGCAAAGACCTGTAGGACATCTTCCGTCCCAACCCATACCCAACCCTAATCACCAAGGAAACCATTATATGGGCAGAAATCCACATTATCCAAATCAACCTCCTCCTAATCCCCCACCTCAGCAGCCTCCTAGGTTTCAGCAATCACAGGCCCCCCCACCTCCTCCAAATAATAATCCGACTGCACATGCAGTTCCCTTGAGGAGTGGGAAAACCACCACTGACCCCGAGCCTTCGCACGAACCTAGTAAGATGCATGTGCAAGTTGACTCCCCACCTCCCCATCAGGAAGAAAAAGAAATACAAAAATCTCAAGATAAGATTCCTGTCCCTTTCCCACAAGCTCTCTACCCCACCACCAACAAAAAAAAGAAATCTGAGCCCACTACAGAAGAACTCATGGAGCTATTTGGGCAAGTTCATATCAATATTCCTCTCCTAGATGCCATCAAATATATACCTGCCTATGCTAAATTTTTGAAGGAGATTTGTACTCCTAAAAGGCAGGCCAAAAATCTAGGACAGGTGCATCTTTCGGAGACAGTAAGCTCTGTCATACAGAGTAAGCTGCCTCCTAAGATGAAAGATCCGGGGGCGCCTTTAATTTCTGTAATTATTGATGACACTACATTTAATCGCACCCTCCTTGATCTTGGTGCCTCAGTAAATATTATTCCCACGAGTTTATTCGAAGAATTTCAGATCGGTGAACTAAAACCCGTCGAGGTTACTTTGCAATTAGCCGACCGATCTACAATCAAACCTCGTGGGATTGTCGAGGATGTATTAGTCAAGGTCCAGAATTGTGTCTTCCCTGCAGACTTTCTGGTTCTTGACATTGAGGCACCCGAATCATTACTGGACTCCCCTATAATCCTTGGACGCCCTTTTTTGGCTACTGCAAAGGCAAATATCAATTGCCACACAGGCAAAATGGATATCAACTGTGCAGGCCAAACTATCACCTTAGATATTTTTAAATCCTCCAGGAGATTCCATGATGATAACTTCCTTGAGGACTCAGATACTGAAATTTCTAATATGGTGGAGGAGACAATGTTAATAGATACCCTTACCGACCACAGTTTTTTTGAGGACTCTGATTCAGACTCAGTGGTCGGCGAGATCTGTGATCCGGAAACTTGTCTTGACTCCAAATTTATTCCTAATACCCCCCCTCACCCACCCACTATTCACGCACCTAATTTTTCCACACTAACTCACCATTCCTTCCCCGACCCCTTTCTTACGGACCTGCCACCAACCCCGCCCAAGTTTGGCACCCAACCTGAATTAAAACCATGGCCAGACTCGAGCCACACTTATCAATTTCCATCTCACTTTGATCCCAATATTATTTCTAATCAATTTTCTAGGGATCTAGACGAAGACACCTTTTTTGCAGGCATCCAAGTGTCCAATTATTTACATGATTTTCCGTCTTCTGTGCATACCTTCATGCCCGGCTGAATGGTGTAAAAGATAGCACTGGATGGGAGGTAACCCATCATTTTTTTTTCTTGCTTTGCCTTTTTCTTCTTTTTCCAGGTTTTATTCATCCTAAACCCGACTGTTCTTCACTAAGGTGATTCCTTTTCCCTCCTAATGCATGAGGACATGGCATATCTTGAGCATGGGGGGGTGTTTTTAAATTTTTAAGATCGATTTAGGATGTTTAAAACCTAAAGACATGCAATTTTCTTTAATTTATTTCCTGCTTGCATACCCAAAAAAAAAAAATGTTGAAAACTTTTTGAGGAAAAATTTTGAAATCAGGACTAAGGTCGAAAAATTCACTTCTGGTACAATGGGATTTAATCTTTAACAAACTAAGGATGAGGATATGGATCTGATCATTAGAATTCCAGGGTCTATTTTAGACTAGATCAGATATCCTTCTCTAAAATTCCACCTGAACTCATGATAGTTCAGGTGACTTGATCCTATTTTGTAATATGGAAAGTATTTGACTTAGTTTTTGATTCAAAAACTTGCGGTTCTTGAGAAACTTCTTGTGTCAATTTTCACACACAAGCCAACACGTAAAAATAACTAAAAATTTGAAAAACTCCCTTGTTTGGATTTAGTAAAAGTCTGAAGCAGATCATTGGTTTGAGTTCCCACCGTCGAGAAGAAGGAAAAAACCTTCTTTGACGACGTGATGTCAACATGTTACCGCCTCGGCGCTGCTCTATATCTATATTTCATATCTTTAGACAGAGCATTAAAGCGCATTTCAGCAGCTCAAGTGTCTTGGACGGTGCTCTACCTATAGCGTCGGAGCAAGAGCTTGAGTTTGCTTGGAGCGCTCCTTTTCACCGCATCGTGTTTTAGGGTTGTGAGCTCCTAGGTGGTGTCATGGACAGTGCTATCCCGAAGTACTGGCGCCAGAGCCCCCTCGAGGAATGGTAACGGGAATGATGATACCGACACATCTGTTGTAAGACTAAGCTAAAAATAAGCATGGGGGAAAGAAAAAAAAAATAAAATAAAATAAAATAAATAATAATAATAATAATAACACGTCCTTATAAAGGTTGGCTTTTCACAAGCACAGACACAAGGTTTTAAAGGAATTTGCAAGTTGCGAATCAGATTCACGAGCCAGAAAAATCCTAAAAATAAACATTTCAAGTCATCTAAATTAACAAGGGGTTAATTTGTGAATTTTCTGAGGATATATTGATCCCGTTCTATCTAATGGTTGGATCCAAAAACAAATCCTGATGTTTATCTTCAACAAATCCCGTATCTCCTGTGTTTTAATCTACCAAGGTCCCTTAATCTCTTTTCTCCTCAAAAGTAAAAAAAAAATTAGATTTCCCAAAAATTCCGTTTTCCAAAAAAATTAATGTTTTGCTAAGATACTAGCAAAAGATAAGCATGGGGGTGTGATAAACGCCAGTTTATCATCATTTTTATGCTTTAAAACTAACCTAGCTCTTAGGATTTTACTCCGCAAACGGGTTTTTGGGCTGCATTTAGGCATAAATTAGGATAGGCATGCATTGCATTTTTTATTGTTGTTTTAATGTGTTTTTGTGAGTGTTAGGGATGTACAGATGCACAGACCCCTAAAACCCTAGCACTCAAGAAGGCAAATGGTGAAGGAGAAGCTCAGACTAGTTGGAACCCAGCTTGATCCAGCTCACCACAGCTGGAACCTAGCTTACTTGAACTAGGGTTAGCTCATCCCAGCTCCATTCAGCTAATCTCAGCTAGATGGCAGCTCAAGAGAGTTCACCTTAGCTCACCCTAGCTCAAGTCAGCTCAGATCCAGCTCAACTTAGCTGAGTCTAGCTCATCTCAGCTCCCACTAGTTCACAGGGAGCTCTAGCTAGCTCAGCTGAGTTGACAGGAGTTCACCCCAGCTCAGATCCAGCTACATCCAGCTCCACTCAACTCCAGCCAGCTGAAGAAGAATTCATCTCAGCTCAGGAAGCTCAAGTCCAGCTCCCGGGGACTCAGCTTAGCTCATCTCAGTTGAGCTAAGCTACCTTAGCTGCCTCAACCAGCTTGATTCTCCCTGGGAGCAAGAAACCTAGCTCACCTTAGCTCATTTTGGTAGAAGCTAGCTCACTTTAGCTTGGCTTAGCAACTAGCAAAGAACTAGCAAGCTAAGCCAGCTAGAGTAGCCCCATGCCAGCCTCTTCAGCAGCAGCCAGCTCCAGCTCTAGCTCCAAACTTCTTCTCCTCAGCTCCTTCCTCCAAACCCTAGCTCCAACACCTTCTCCTCCACTCCACCTTTAGCTAAGCTAATCTTAGCTTAGCTTAGCTTAGCTAACAACCAGCTCCTTGGCCATTCATTACCTCCAAAATCAACCCTAGCTAGCTCCACCAACTCAAGCCTACCTAAGCTAGCTACCCTACTCAAGTTGGCACCACCTCCTAGCCATCCCTTCACCCCATTATCTCCACCAAAAGACACTTCAAGTTGGCGCCAAAAACCACCCCTAACCACCTCTATATTGGCGCCACTTTCAGCCCCTTAATCCACCCTACACCTACCCATATAAGCCATCCTAGCCATCCACATACCCCCCCTTCTAGAACCTTAAGGTGGCGCCACCTAATGACCTTCTAGAATGTCCATTTTGGCGCCAACACCAAAGGGTGTCAACACCCATAACTACCCCTTGGTGCCCTTTAAGGTGGCGCCAACTCTCCTTGGCCATGGGATCTCCAACCACCTCCTTCAACTCATCTTGGCCATCCATTTCAAAGGTCACCATAGCCCCCTTCCTATTCTATAAAAAGCCACCACCTACCACCATTTTGAGGGCATCCTCCCTTAGTATATTTTCTACCTAAACCACCTATACCTACGGCCAAGAAGAAGGAGTAGAGAAGGAGATTAAAGGGGCACATCACCAGCCCTTTTGGTGCCTTCTTCTCCCCACTCACTTCAACTTGAGCCACGCCAAGGAGGAGGACTCTCCCACTTCAAGGAGGATGGCCACGAAAAGGAGAAAAGCTTAGGGTGGACGTCCACCCTTGGAGAGAAACTTAGGGCACGCCCCCTTAGGGCTTGCCTTGGAGGTCATCACTTTGGCGGAGTACTGCAAGGAAGGAGTTGAAGGATTCTTTTCAAGCTTGGGAGCCACCAACCTTGGAGCAAGAAGCCCTCTTCTTCACCATCTATTTAGAGGATTTGTGTTTTCTTTCTTTATTTTAATTATCTAGTAGTAGAAGCATTCCTCTACTAGGCATTTTTGTTAAACACTTTATCAATTATCTAGTTGCCTTCTTCGCATATCTTGTTTGCATTTCTATTTGCTTATTTTCAGCATTCTTCACTTCCTCTCCCTAATTATTCTAGGCCTCCACTTGCTTAGAGTGAGCTTAGGGAGAGGCTCTACTTGCCACTTTAGAGTAGTTTACTTAATTGGAAGTGTAAACACTTTTCCCGCCATAATTTTGCATGTTGCCTTAGTTCAAAAACAAAAAAAAAATGGTATATTGAAAATTACCAAAAAGAAAGTTGAGATATATTCCAAGCAAGAGAATCAATTTTGCAACCATATTGCCTCCTTGGACGACCCTAGATACTTCCCTATCTAGGATTATAAATTTAAGAGCGAAAGCGGATTTACGCGTTACAACGACGTATTTTAACAAACCGCGTATTTTCGCTATCAATGCCTATGTGCTCTACACTTACCCATCCCGAGGCTTTGTGTTGAAGAGGCTCTAGATATTTTAAGTCATCTGAGATTCAACGTCGACGTCTGATCTTGGTTACTGTGGACATATTTGATAGTGCTGACATGGAAATTGAGTGGTTGTTTCCATTGAGATATGTGCTTAATGTGGGAGATTAATTGGTGATCTAAATCACCAATTTTATAGTTCTTTATATTCTTTTTATCCTATTATTTCTTAAGATACATTTTCTATCGTTGAACATCAATTTGAGTAAATCTTTATTATTCATTGAAATATCTTATTGTGCCCATTGATTTAAATTATGAATAGTGTTGTGAATTTCAAATTTACTCCCTACGAACGACCTCAGACTCCGTTGTGTTTTCGAGTGTATAAATTTTAAGTGTTGTTACAATTTTTGTTCCTATACTACGACGCTACACTTAAAACGATGAATCTCGCACACAACAGTGATCTCACATTAAGAGCCCAATCTAGGAGACATTTGCTTCTAACTTCAAAATAATTTCAATCAGTTATTTGAGCATGAAATGAGTTTCAAAATATCTAGATGAGAATTTTGTCTTTGGTCAAGAGGAAGGGAGTAACTAGGATTTGATGTGGGTTTTTAGTGGTTTCATCATATTTGAGTAGCTATTGATAGCTTCTTTGTTTGATTCATTTGCACGAATTTTATTATGAGATTTAATCCCTAATTTCAAATGATTTGGAGATGAAATGGTTAGCTACGATTTATTGATCCTTAGATTTAAGGATGATCTTCTTGATAATCAAATCAAGCTTCAAAGTCTAATCTAGGTTGATAGCACTTAATCATCAGGCAAAGCTGCAGCTGATTAGCTGCTTGATTTCAACAAACAAAAGCAGCTATACTGCTACTTGATTGAACAACAGCAACTATTGGTTGCTGAAATAGCAGCAGCAGCATTGGCTGAATGGCTGCATTTTGGGGTGGATTTGAAGGTCTTAATAGGCTAAATTGTGAGTGGATCTAAGTTGTAATGGGCAGACATTGTATTGTATGTTGTTAGAACTTGATGTTTAAGCATTCATGTACTTGAATTACTATTTAAATTTCAGAAGAATTGCTTGTAAATCAGATTTAAAATTCATTGTCAGGTGCATATTTAATGCTCAAACTATCCCCAAATGAAAATCATGTTTAATTTCTCTAGCACCTTTCATGTTGTGTGTTGGCCATTTCTGATTGTTTGAGTTGCATTCCCAGCACTTAAAGCCCATTTTAGAGGCTTTAGGATCCTTGTTCAATATCCATTTAGGTCTCTTTGTTGTGAACATTGTAAATAAACAAAAAATCATAAAAATATCACAAAAATAAAATAAACCTATCTTGAGTAAGATCAGGTATTTCTTTAGGTGCTTGCAAAGTTGCAAAGTATTCTGAACCCCGACTTGTTAGAATATATCAGCCAATAGTTTGGTATACTTTGAAACTTAAAAAAAGAACCAAGTTGAAAAATACCAAAAAGAATTTCTCTCTCTTCCCTTATTCCTCTAAAGCACAAAAACACCATAAAAATCCAAAAATACTAAAAAAATACCTTAAAATACCATGTATATTGTATTTATACTTGTAAATATAACTTAATACTAAGCTATATGTAAATAATGTACATAAATAACTTATAATAGTGTTATATATATTTAAATAAGTATTTAGGATGGTTTACTTTATATATAACCTTATGATATAATTGTATATTAATTTATATTAGAGTAAATGTATATAATACTAAGTAATTATAAATAACTATGTACATACCTATAACTATATCTATTACTGTACATACGTATTTATATGTATGATATCTGTACATTAATTTATTTATTGTAGGTAATTAAGTTATTAAGTTAATTAGGTAAATTATTAAGTTAAAATAAAATAAAGTAGTAAGTTAACTTATTACTAAAGGTACTTATACTGTATACTTATATATAACAATTTTAAATATTTTTAGCCTATTTACAACATATTTATACTGTATTATAGTGTTTATAACTTAATTATGTATATACCTCTTAAAAATGTGTATTTAAATGTATATAACTTAAAATAAATGTTCTAAAAATATTTAAAATGTGTAATAAACACCTTAATATATTAATTAACTATTTACAAAGTCAATTGCATGGCTAATTTATCAATTTGTACTTTAATTAAGAAATGAAACCCTAAATTAACATGTATAAATCACTAACTTTAACTAATTTTTATATATTATTAAATAACTTATTTTTATAAGGGCTTTCCAAACATGTAATTTAATTGAAAAATGGATTTACTTTAAGGACCCCAAATCGAGGGCCAAATCTTGCTTTTCATCATGTTGCCGTGCACTCAAAACAACACAACATAGCGCCACATCGGTGGTGTTGGAGCGCTCATAGCCATATAAAAGGAATTGAGTCTGATGCGACTGCAATCGACAAGCACCGGGAGCTAAATAACCATACCCCATTCCCCTCTTCTGAGCATATGAAATGAGTATAGAATTTGGTAGGTGGGCTGGGAGCCCATGTGCATAATGATGGGCCTACTATTGGGCCTAATTTGGGCTTGGATGAAACTGAAAATAAAATTCACAATAATGAAACTAAAATCGGGTCTAGTAGTGCCTTGTTCTCACCCCTAGGAGTGTTGTGTATCCCACGAAAACCTGGTTCGCCCATTAAAAACCCAAATTTTTGTTAACGTAGTGAGGAGAGTGCTGTGTGTTCAGAAGATGAACCAAAAATCGACTAAGTGTTGGAGAGAGAGCTAAGTAGCCTAAATGAGTGAGAAAAATTCTAAGTGTTAAGGGTGCATGCTGTGTACACTGTGAGTGTTGTGTTGAGTGTGTTGTGTGTATAGTATATATGTATACTTGTATAATATATAGTATAAGTATATAATATATATGTTTATATATAATTTTTTTGAAAGGAATATATGTTTATATATAATAAATAAAAAATATATATAATGTATACGTATATGTATGTAATATATATATATACAAACACACACACACACACATATATATATATGTATATAAATAGAGTAGTGTATATATATATTGTTTGAGCCTTGTATATATATACTTTTTTAAGGCTTCAGTGACATTTGTATTCGTCACTGTAGGTATGTATATATGTTAGAAAATATAGTTCTTTTGCCTTAAGTTTGTATATACTTTTACTAAGGCTATAAAGACACTTCTATATGTTACTGTATATATTGTATATGTTATTAAAGCTATTAGTATATGTTAATATATTTAGTCTAGTATATATTAGTAGTTATTTTTATACCTATACATAGGTATTATAGAGAATAGGTCTACATAACTAACATAGAGTAGTCATAGTTTTTGATGCCTATTTAGTTGTAAATATGTTGAAGGCATTGTGGTGAATGTTAATTGATTCTTTTGTACGTAATTGACTAATTAATTCATTCTTTGATTCATTGATTCAATTTGTAAATATAATTTACATTTTTTGAATAGATCATTTTTGGAATATAGAGAGTGATGTATATCAATAACTATCTCCCAATGAATGACCTGGAATAAACCAGTAAAAATTATGTAAATAAATAAAATGACACGACATATGTTTGCATTGTGACAACTATAGTACAACAACGACACCATTAAGTCACTGTTTTTAACTTGCAGACAATTTTTGTGATCAGACATGTGCTCGTTGCCAGACCTTAGGCAACATGAGCCACCATGACATGATGGGCTTGAATCCGATTCTCATGTGCGAGATTTTAGACATTTGGGGGATTGATCTCATGGATCCTCTCCCGAATTTGAACGAATTCAAATACATTCTTCTAGCCGTGGACTACATGTCCAAATGGATCGAAGTTGTTCCGACCCGAACCAATGATCATAAAGCAGTGATCAAATTCATACATGAGCACATCTTTTCCTGATTCGGTGTCCCATGTGCGATCATTTTTGACGAAGGGGCCCACTTCGTGAATGTTTACTTCCAATCCCTATTGAAGAAATATGGGGTGCAACATCATATTTCAACTCCATATCATCCTCAGACTAATGGACTGGCTGAGCTCTCCAATCAAGAAATTAAGAAAATTCTTCGGATCACTGTTTGACCTAACAAAAAGGATTCATCGACCTGACCTCCAAAAGCATTATGGGCCTATAGGACCTCCAATAAAACTCAAATAGGGATGTCTCTATTCATACTTGTTTATGGGGAGATATGTCACCTTCCTGTAGAGATGGAGCACAAAGCCTACTAGGCAGTATGAAAATGCAATTTGGATCTCAGGGAGGCTGGAATCCATCACCATTTGCAAATGAGTGAGATTGATGAACTATGCAAAGATGCATATGAGAACTCACGTATCTACAAGGATCGGATCATGGCCTTTCATGACAAGCACATCTCACGAAAATCTTTCTATCCTAGTCAGAAAGTGCTTCGCTTTGATGCCCGACTCAAGCTCTTCCCAGGAAAACTAAGATCGAAATGTACTGGACCTTTTCTAGTTTAGAGGATCTTTGGAAATGGAGTCATTGAAATTAGTGAACTTAGTCACGACTCAAACCCTTTTGTAGTGAATGGTGAAAGGCTAAAACCATTCCTCGAGCTTACCGATTCAAATTTGGCTGCTGAATCTTTTGATCTTCATTCCCCATAAGCTACATTGCACCCAGCTAATGGCGTTAAACTTAGTGCTTAATGGGAGGCAACCCGTCATTTGAAAACCTGAGACCCTTCTTAGCCTTCTTAAGCTGAATTACATTGCATTTTAGGGTTCTTACTTTAGAACAACCGCCTCCACCTCCGATACTTATATTGGAGCTTGAAATCGTTCACAATAGCCATCCCGACCCAATCACCCACCCTTGTGAACCGATTCTAATTTATGAATTAAGCTGAATTCTATCCCACCTAGTTTTCAATGAGGGCACTACAAAGCATAGGCATGGGGAGATATTAAAGTGCAAAATGACTTGAAATTTGATTCTTTTGAGGAGTTCTCACACACAAAAAAAAGAGGATGAAAAGGGGAGGAAACTTTTGATCTGAATTGCAAATCCATAAGGAGGAAAATGAGGAGAAATGCTGAAAGAAAAGGAGCAAAAGAAAATTCTGTTAATCCTAGTAATTGAGTATGGAACATACCTAAGTTTGGGCTGGATCAGATGATGAATTAAGTCCTATTTATCACTCAAAATCGGGGAATGCTGTTGGTAAAGGTGGAGTTCGATTGGGCTATGGAGAAGCTAATAGCCTCAATAATCAGAGAGCTTTTGCTCTCTGAAGTGTGGCGAAGCTTTTGGAAGTGGAGCAACGGCATTTCATACGGTGGAGCAGCAGGGAGGCTTCATCGAAGTGTTGCTGGAGAGGAGGAAGACGATGAAGTAATGGGTGGAAGCGTGGTTGATTAGAAGTGCAGGTGAGGGGGAAGTGATGTTGGGGAGTAGAGGAGAAGGTAGAGGGTCTTAGGAGTGAGGAAGATATCCAGAGAGCTTCGATCGTGGCTTGACCGGAGCCTGAAGAAGGAGATGGGGACAGCGAGGCGGCGATGAAGCAAGAGGTAGAGATGACGGTCGCACTTTGGTTGGCGACGACCATGATAAAGAGAGGAAGATGGTTGGCTGTCCAATTTGATGGTTGGTCAGCCAGAAGAGGAGAATGGAGAGAGGTCTGCAGAGTAGAGGTTTTGCTAGCCGAGGAGAAGTAGAGGTATTTGGCTCACCAAAACTTGCTAAGGAGGTAAGGTAGGGGTTCGAGGGCTTAAATAGAGCTCTAAAGAGGGCTCTAGATCGGGAAAGAGCTCTGATTTTCTCTTTAGGAAATCAAGAAGCACCCATTGATTTCGTGTGTTCGCACACACGAATCAAAGGATTTTAGGAGTTAGGATCTGTCCTAGTAGGTTTGTATAGGTGTGAACATCAATCCCACCAAATTTAGTGGGATTTAATTGCCATTAGAGTAGGATTTGGTCTGGTCAAAGCTCGCCTGGAGGTTGGTTGACCTCCAATGGCGACAAGGTCCAATCTACAAAGAACATGAAGAAATTGGGGGGCTATTTGCAAAGAATTTGAAAGTTAGGGGCTTGTGTGTGAGAGAAAAGAGTCAAACTGGACCAAAATGCAAACTTGGTCAAGATGATATCTGATTGGGTCCAAATTTTGGTAAAAACATAATTTTGACCCAAGGAATCTAATGGTGAAGTTGGATTTAGGTTTTTACTAAGTTTGACTAGGTAAATTGCATAGAAACCTAAATTAGGGCAACTGTCTGTCTAAGACTCTATTTTAGGTCAAAATGGATTTAGATGGTCAAGTCAAGGATTCCAAACCCTAGAAAATATTTTTCTATGATTTTTAGAGGGTTTAGGTAAATTTTATTCTGACCAAAACCTTAGTGAATTAAGCAGGTCTATTTTTAGGATTTCAGATGTCATTTAATTCTTGACACACGTGAAACCCCATTTCTGTTTGCATGGACCCCCTTTTTGGACTTTTATGACCATTTGACCTTTAGTTTAACCTTAGAAAATCCTGTGGTTATTCTGTAGTTGTGATAAGATGGTAAAATTGTAGAAATAACCCTATTTTCATCTTTTCTTCTCAAAATAGAATATTAGGCACTTAGGACCCCCTGATGGTTATGTAGGAGCTTTTATTAACTTTATCAGACCAAATTGGGCTAGTTATGGCTCATGATGTTATACCCATCATACCCCTATGCCTAACTTTTGCTAGTCCCTTAGCAAAACTTTATGAACCAAACCAGTTATTAAGGTCTAATGTTACCGTTAGGATGCCTTACTAAGTTGCATCTCTAGAAATCAGATCTTAATACCAACAATAGGCCTAGAGGTACTCAGGTACCAGCCCAAATCTAGACCTGACTAGCTTTCACCTCAGTCTACCACGAATGATTCTAAGGCCTGCAAGAACTATCCTAAGGTTTGTTTGACCCAGCAGTTAAAATACCCGCGCTTGTAACATGGTTAGCTCAAGTTTAGTTTGTCAGTGCATATTTGCAAGAGAGAGACGGATAGAAGAAGATTTTTACTTGTGGAGAGCTTTCTCTCTCTTTTTCTTTTCATTATATTTTTCCTTAGATCCAACCTTAGATTGTCCCTAAACACATTTTGTATCGGATTCCTGGTCCCCACCATCAATCCTCGCAGGGTCCCTAGTAATCGATGTTTCGAGATAACACCGCCCATGGCAAACCCCAGAAATATGGCTTTCGACACTTCAGGATAGTGTCACCCATGGCATTCTATAGTTAAATCCAGACCTTGGCAATCAACATTTCGTGATAATGTCGCCCATGGCATCTGAACCAACACAAGGTGCTTACATGCCCTTGGTAGGATATTTAGATATCCTAGGAGACAAGCACCGAGGAGATGATATGTTATTGCGCATCTTCGAGGAGAATTTTCCATCTCTCCGTGCTGAGAACTCATCCAAATCAACTTGTGTTTTCGAGCCGCTCCTAATCTAGATCTTAGGACCATTTTTTAGAACAACATAAATGCTTTTGGCATGATTTCATATTTAAGAACACTGAACCGGACTGTGTGTTATTTTTGAGTGCTTAAGTTACCAACTCCTGCAAACCAAAGGTCAGTTAACAGGGTCGAATACTACCTAAGCCTTATACCTAATACACAAGCTTTGTATTTTCCTCAACCTCTTGAGGACTAATCCAGATCTTGATAAGTACGTGACTGTTTAAATCTCAGAACAAATCCAAGAGGCCAAAGGTCAATATTTGCCACTAATCCCTTAAGCTTTAGCCTTCCAGGTCTTAATTCATCATTCGATCCAACCTAAAAGTTAGGTAAGCTCCAAATCATTTTGAAGGGACTCAATTTCTTCCTTTATCTTTTTGCTCCTTTCTTTCTTTTCAATTTTTCCTCCCTCCTTTTTCTCATTTTTCTCTCAAATGGGCCTTCTTCAACCTCCATTGTTTTTTGTGAAATCCTTTTGTAAGATTTGATTTTCATGACATTTTGCAATTTAATACCCCCATGCCTATGATTTGCAATGTCGTCATTGTAAATTAGGTGGGTTCGAGTTCAGCTTAGATCGTACATTAGAACAGGTTCAAAGGGTGGGTGGACAAGTCGAGGGGAATGTTGCGGACGATTTTATCACTTTGAATCAGGGTTTTAAAAAATGCTACGTTGCAGTATAGCCAATAAAGTGCGAAACCAAATACAATTTATGCTCGAATGGAAATCCGAGGTCGAACGTAGGGAGCAAGTAACAAATCAATCTCAAGATCACAATTCTAAGTAAAAGTTATAAGAAATTGTACCCAAAACTTATTCAAGAATAATATATCAATAATTCAAGTATCAATTTGCAAAAATGATGGGCTAAAATGGTGACTTGAATCACCAATTAACCCTTTTAATGTTAAGCTTCAAATATATCAAATGTATCAACAGTGATTATCAACCAATTTTCTACGTTAGTTAAGTATCTCAATATTTCAACAGTAGCCTAGAACCAGCAACAAAGGCAAAGGCCTCTTTTCTCCTTCAAGCCTTAAGGGAGAGGCGCACAGTACAACACCAATAGAGGAACGAAGGTCCTCTCAGAGACTAAGTGTAGAGAGATCAGAGAGTAACGCAAAAACCCCCTCCTCTCTCTCTCTTCTTTTCTCTCTCAGAACAGGCAAACCAAACCAGACAAAAGTAGCCGGGTAATCGGATCAGGACCCAGACCAGTGTGAGCGTGGGCGGGGCACATGTGTAGAGAGTGTGAGAAAGACCACACCCCGGTGCTCTCGAAGGCAACCAGGCAGAGGCACAAAATCAATTTATGTGTGGTCATGGCTTCTGTAACTCACGAGGTGGGACTATCCCACCCACTTCGTTCCTTCACGTAGCAGCAGGTGATAGAGCCCTTGATTGGTGTCGAAGATGATGCTTGCATCGTTAATTACAGACTTGGAGGGATGCTTGGAAGGCATCCGCAGCACCTGGAGCAAAGAGCACTGAAGAGCATGCTCTGAATATCATGAACAGGGTCGGAGGAGGCGAAGGCGGCGGCGGAGGTCCGGTGAAGCACCTGAAATAGAGAATACAGTCTTTCCACCTCATTAAACTAGATCAAAAGGTTTGTCGGAGCACGATGAACGTAGTGGTGGTGGTTTCGTGATCAGTGGAGGCATGAGGCAGTGGGTCAGAATCGGGGAATGCTGTTGGTGATGATTTCAAGGTCCGGTACATGTACCAGAGGTGAAGTCGGCTATTTTAATGGATGATCCCTAAAATACAATATGATTTCAGCGAAGAGATATGTCAAAAGGATTTCGGGTTTTTTCTCAAAAGATGACGGGTTGCCTCCTGTTAAGTGCTAAGTTTAACGCCATCAGCTGGACACAATAAGCTTAGGGAGAATGGAGATCAAAAGATAACTCAGCTACGTTCGGGTCGGTGAGTTCGACGAACCGTTTGAGTCTCTGACCATTCACGACAAAAGGTTCAGAATCATGGCTAAGTTCAGTAATTTCAATGACTCCATTTCCAAATAGTTTTCTCACCAAGAAAGTTCCAATCCACTTAGATCTGAGTTTGCCTAGGAAGAGTTTGAGCTTGGCATCAAAGAGTAGGTGATTAGCCCATAGTTGTGGCCTATTTAAGTATTTAAGTGCCTAGACATTAAGTTAATTCTAACATTTATTTAGCATAAATTAGGATGTAAATAGATTAATTCGTATTTTTAATTTAATTACATAATCCATGCATTGCATTCATATTTTAAGTGCATTTAGAATTAGCTTAGAATGGAATTCATCTAATTAGTTAACTAATTAGGTACATTATTTTAGTTAACATAAAAGTTGAGGGTTTGTATATAAATAACCATAATATTTTAATAATATCCTTTATTCTTCTTCTTCTCAGCAACAGCTCGACTGTCACTGCAACGCCTCCGGCCACACTAAAAGCACATTCATGATCAGCGGAGAAGGTGGATCTGCTCCCACCTCTCCATTCAAATTTGTGCAGGCCACTACAAAAGGAGGAGAGAGGATGCTGAGCGAGGGAGGCCTCCACCACCGACCCACCACTGTGAAGAGAGATCTTCTCTCTTCCATTCCATACCTCCAGCCTCAACCGTGGCGGCGAGTCTCCACCACCATGGGCGTGTGGTGTGACAGGCCACACCGCCATCCGGAGCTCGTCCGCATTACCGTGAGCACCTTAGCGTGCATCTCCCTCACCGTCATCACCAACAACCACCGCCGCAGCCACTGTGCAATCACCCTCTCAGTCAGTTAAGACATCCGGGAAATTTCCTGGACGTCTGAAGCCACACCCCACTCCAGCAGCAACCACCGTCTGCCCACTTCACCTCCAGCGCCATCTTCACGTCCTCCATCCTGCGCACCCACGCCACCCACACCGCAGCAGTCTTCCCGCTCACCTCCAACCGCACGCAAGAACCCGCTACTTCCTCCTGCTCTCACTGCCTGCACACCCACGCCAACAAGGCGCGCAACTGCTGCGCATCCACGCCAGCTGCAGCCACACCAACAGAACCTCACCTGCTCACTCCCGCGCCTGCAGCACCTTCCCCGCACCTGCAGCCTTCACCCGCGCCCTCCAGCCTTTGCGACCACCCGTCCGTGAGCGCCCACGCCTCCAGCCAGCATGCAGCAGTAGAGCCGGCAGAACCGCCAACAGGCTGCGCACGCTCCCGCACCCGCCTGCAACGCACGCTCACTGCCAATAGCAACTGCAACACCGACTGTAGCCACCTTCGCCGGAGCTCCGCCCAGCCGACTGCAGCCGCCGCGCGACACGGCGCCACCACCGTTTCGAAGCCCTCAGTCCAAGGAACTTCCTCCGAGCTTCCCGCGTCCGGCCATCCACTCCTCATTGCGCACGACAAAGGGAAAAAAATCCCCCGTTTTGCTGCAGTAACCGGGCCATTAAAAATTACATTTTCTGCCATTGTCAATTTTTAATAACATTTTATTGTTTCTTCATTGCGACAAATATCTTCTAGTTACTCAGAATTGCTATTTCAGCATTGCTTCGTGTTTCAACCTTAATCTGAAGGAAATTCTGGCTTGATTCTTGTCCAATATAACTGCAAACAAACATTTTTAACTGGTGCGAATTTAAATACGTCATTGCCTCACTGTGGATACAACCCGCTCTTCTGCGAGTGGTTATTTCTTTTTAAATATTGATTAGTTGATTTTTCCACCACATAAAACTACAAACAACTTTAAAGCGAACAATCGACTGGTTAAATGGCACCGTTGCCGGGGAGGCAACAGACGCAATAATTTCAACTGATTTTATTTTGATTATTTGTTAATTGCACAGTGATTTGACCATTTATTATTTTCTTTTCTATGCAAGAAAATTTGTGCAAGAATCAACCAATGTGAGAGGTGACCCTTGACGTCGCCAGAGGAGGATTAGATGAGATATTTTGGAAAGGAGGAGAAGGACGAGGATGCGACGAACATCATTGTATATTTAGTCGCTAGTTTGATTAGAATAGAATTAAGACTTTAGATTTAATTTCTCATTGCATTTGGTTTGAAACCCTTGTTCTGGGTATATTTTGAGGGGTTTGTTCCCCGATTTTGTTTTGGGCCTATGTTAGGTAATTTTTGGGAGCCTGTTCCCTTTTCTTTAGATTTAGGTTTTTAGTTTATTGATTACTTTTATTTGCTTGTGCATAAGTAGTTTTAAAAATAAAAAAAATAAAAAATGAGCTGCCTGCTAGAAGCTACCTACCCTAGGACGAACCATTTAGGTCTGTATGAGCAGCCTCTAGACTTATTTCTCTGCATTGCGTGCATTCTTGCATCTTTGATTGTTGGAAGCAAGGTACGCATTTTCCTACTTTGCATCCTATTCTTGATCATGCATTGCATTTGGACTTAATGCGAAGACCACCTAATCTGTACTGAATAAATCTAACAAGTGGTCACATATTTTCTAGAAAAAGGACTAATTAAAGGAGGGACATTTTAAAAACCAGGGATTTGATTTTCAAACTTGGCGTGTGATTCAAAATTCAAAATCTTTTGCGGTGTATGCACACTTATTTCTCTTGCACCACGACACGCTTCTAGACACTCCTTAGTCTTGAAACGACTAGGACAAGAGCCCTCCTATCATTGGATTCTGAAGTGTTCGGAACTTGAGATCAAAGGTTTTGTAAATCCAAAGAGGGTGATACCCTGTCATGGATTTTTGGGGGTAGTTGAGAAGCACCGTGAAAGCACAGCTTCAAAGGAAGGCTTAGGGCTACTTGCATCACTCAATCATCCATCTTTGGATTTACTTGACCATTTGAGATTTAGGGAAGAATACCTAAGTTCCAACTAGGTCATTTTAGGCATTTCAAAGGTTGACAATAGGCGCGTAATTGATTGGACAACTTGTTTTGTCACCTACAATTTGAACTAAAGTCAAAAGCCTAAATTTGTAAAGACCAAACAAGTCCTTTTGAATTGTGTTTGTAGTGCATGCTTGGTAGGCGTTCTCTTAGGAGACAACTTGTATTTGATCCTGAACCTGAAAGAATCCTAAGAAGAGACCTTCCAAGGGTAGAAATGGCCGGTCAAAGGAGCCTTAAGGAATATTTCATCCCAACCAATCAAGCTGGCCCAGCACTACGTAGACCTGGAGGGGACAATCCGTATGAGATCAAAAGTAGTGCCATATCCTTGCTACCCTCCTTTTATGGTACTACTAGGGAAGACCCTTACAGGTATATTGAGGAATTCACCGAGGTCTGTTCCACGGTGAAGCTGCAGGGTGTTACTGATGACACTCAAATGCGGACCCTCTTTCCCTTCTCCCTAAAGGACAAAGCCAAGTATTGGTATCACACCCTTGATAATATAAATACTTGGGATGCCCTGAAGAAGGAGTTTTTGAAGTACTTCCCCATGAGCAAAACAAATCACTTTAGGAGGGAAATTATGAGTTTTGTTCAAAAGGATGGGGAAGCATTCCACGATGCGTGGGAGCGCTTTAACGATTTGCTGAGACTTTGCCCACATCACCAGGTGCCTAAATGGCAACTGGTTGAAAGGTTCTACACCAGACTTAATGATTTGCATAGGCAAACTGTGGATGGTGCCTGTGCAGGAACCTTTCTATCTAAGACTAAGGATGAAGCTTGGAACTTATTTGATACTTTGAGTGAGAATTTTATTCACTTGAATTCTGCCTACATGGATAGAAAGCCCACTCTCATGCAAAGAAAGTTGGAGGCGAATGACGCAAGGGACACCCAGAATTTAGCCTATCAGATTCAATTATTGAATCAAAACATGGAAAGGCTTATGTCGAACCCGAGTTCATTCATACCTAACACCTCCACATCCCAAGCTTCCGAATGCTTAATTTGTCAAGGCAATACACACGCCACTGTGGATTGCCACTTGGCCTCCCAATTCCCTGAGCTTGTACAAGCGGATTTGAATGTCGCTCAAGGGTTCCGTCCAAGACCTCGTAATGATCCTTTCTCCAACACTTATAATGAGGGATGGAGGAACCACCCAAACTTTTCATGGAGACAAGGAAATGTCTCAAATTCAGGGAATTACAAACCACAATCCTTTCAAAACCATCAAATGAACCAACCTCAGACCTTCGCCCAACCTAAAACCTCTGAGATGGATGAATTGAAGGTGATGTTGAAAACTATGCAAGAAAGTCAAAGTGCCATCATCCAATCTCATGACAAGGCTATACATGAGATGAAATCACAAATTGGACACCTTGTTGAGGCCGTTAGATAGAGGGAGACTGGGAAGTTCCCCAGTGCTGCTGAGGAAAATCCTAAAGGAAAAGGGATTGTTTTTAGGGAGCATGCTCAGGCGGTGACTATTCTGAGGAGTGGGAAAGAAATTTCCAAACCCGATGCTCCTATAGTCCCACCCCCTAAAAAACCATCCACCCCGACTTTCACCCCCATCGGAGAAGACTTGCCCAAATCTTCTCTGCTTGAAATCACCTCACCGGAAGAAGTTGCCCCCGTTCCACCCCTTACTCGACATGACAACCATTCCACCCAGAGATCGAGAGTGCATTTTCCAGTGCGCTTATCCACCTCTGGGCAGACTTTTGCTAGCTCATCTTGAGCCAAAGATAAGACAGATGAGATTATGGAAACTTTCAAGCAAGTGTAGAATAACTTGCCTTTGCTTGAAGCTATCAGGCAGATTCTGTCTTATGCCTGCTTCTTAAAGGACCTGTGCACGAAAAAGCGGCAATCTAGAAAACAAGTCCAATCAAAAGTTGTCCTGCTTGATTCTGTTAGCTCAATTGTTCAACATGGCACACCCCCGAAACTTAAGGACCCAGGAGCCCCATACATCTCTGTAGGTATTGGTGACTTACAAATTGATGAGGCTCTACTTGATCTGGGTGCGGGGGTGAACATCCTTCCGAGCTACGTGTATGAACAACTTGGGGGAGGCAATCTGAAGCCTAGCCCTGTAATCCTTCAAGTTGTTGATCGATCACTTAAGACACCACAGGGAATTTTGGAAGATGTCCTCATAAGAGTGGATGATTTCTTCTTTCCCGTTGACTTCTTAGTTTTGGACACTGACCCTACCAACAAGCCAACCAAACCCTCCATCATTTTGGGCCGCCCCTTCCTTGCAACTTCTCATGCTTCAATTAATTGCAATACTAGGGCATTGAAAATGGGCTTTGGGAACAGGAAAATCCGGCTTAATGTGTTTGATGCTTACAAACAAGCTGGACTTGAGGATTGTTCTCAAGTTAAGGTGATAGATGACCTGATTGAAGAGGCAACTCCTGCAATGTTATGTGATGACCCCCTTCAGCATGTCATGCTAAATGAGCATTCCCATCTCTTGAAGTAATGTGAAGGGGATATACTAGAACTAGAGGAATTGCTAGGAGTTTCTGCTGAGTCTCTTCCCCCATCATTTCCGTCGAAGGTAGATTTGCTACCTGAGATGGGAACATCAATTATGAAACCCTCAACCATACATGCCCCCAACCTTGAGTTGAAACCCCTCCCTGACACTCTCAAGTATGTTTTCCTAGGTGCCAATGATACGCTTCCCGTTATCATTTCGGCTGTGCTATCTGAGGCATAGGAGGGAGCCTTGATTGAATGCCTGTCTAGGCACAAGGTAGCTATTGCTTGGAGCATTGCTGACATTAAGGGTATAGACTCTACACTCTGCATGCACCATATTTATACTGATGATTCCATCAAGCCTTTTAGGGACATGCAGAGACGTCTGAACCCTAATATGATGTTTATAGCATGCATATAAAAAAAAAAAGAGATAAAATGAAAAAAAAAAAGTTTTGAGCTTAACTGGCTAGATCTTGCAGTCTTAAGCAAATCAGAACTCTAGGGTAGACTAAATTAATTCTAGGGTCAAACTTTAGAAGCTAAATGAGCTGCTAGCGTTAGACCTTTAGGGTCCTTTGTGGACTTAAAAACTTAAGTAGGTGTTAAGTTGCGGACCATTCCTCAAGAGGTTGAGGAAGGGAAGCTAGGGTTTGAGTTAAAAGGTGGGGTAGTACCTAGAGTCTTATTCTACCTTTTGGTTTACGGGTCCTTGTAACCCAAGCATCCAAATTTCCCACATATGGTCTAGTAATTAACTTAATTTCTGTCTTTCTGAAAAGAGATTTGGTTCTCTTAGTTTTGACTTAGGAGAGGCTTGAAAACACATTTTGATTGGAAGAGTTCCCGCCGCAGGAGAGGTGGAGTATATACTCACCTTGAGGATGCGATGATAACATATTACCTCCTCGGTGCTTGTCTCTTAGGATATCCATCCTACTGGGGGTATGTAAGCGCATTGTGCGGTTTAGGTACCATGGGTAGCCCTATCTTGAAGTGCCGATTGCCATAGGCCTGAATTCGCTTAAGAAATCCATGGGCGAGACTATCTCAAAGTGTCGATTGCTAGGAGTTCTTGGGGTCGTTATGGGTGGTGCTATCTCGAAGCATCGAAAGCCAGGCACCCTTCGAGGTATGGTAATGGGGACAATGAATCCGACACAGGCAGTGTTGATAGCTGATTTGAGGTTAGACTTAGAAGAATCAAACAAAAAACAAAAAAAAAATATATATATATATATAAATCCTTTAACTCAAATAACTCAGACCAATGCACAGGCACGGATGCTTTAATCTCAGGGATCAATAAACTTTAGGGTAGAGTCAGAAATCAGGGAAACTTGTGCCTGCAACTCGTCTTTAGCCAACCTAGTCTGTAACTTAGTAACTACTTAGGAACCTTGGGTCTAGAGTCTGAACTTAATATGCTTCTGAAGGAAGACTAAGTGAGTTGATTAGTCTACTTTGAGTGCTAGGTTTCGCTTAATTTTGCTAGGGACTAGCAAAAACTAGGCATTGGGGTATTTGATTAGCCCATAGTTGTGGGCTATTTAAGTATTTAAGTGCCTAGACATTAAGTTAATTCTAACATTTATTTAGCATAAATTAGGATTAAATAGATTAATTCATATTTTTAATTTAATTACATAATCCATGCATTGCATTCATATTTTAAGTGCATTTAGAATTAGCTTAGACTGGCATTCATCTAATTAGTTAACCAATTAGGTACATTATTTTAGTTAACATAAAAGTTGAGGGTTTGTATATAAATAATCATAATATTTTAATAATATCTTTTATTCTTCTTCTTCTCAGCAATGGCTCGGCTGCCGCTGCAACGCCTCCGGCCGCACTAAAAGCACATTCATGATCAGCGGAGAAGGTGGATCTTCTCCCGCCTCTCCATTCAAATTTGTGCAGGCCACTACAAAAGGAGGAGAGAGGATGCTGAGCGAGGGAGGCCTCCACCACCGACCCACCACTGTGCAGAGAGATCTTCTCTCTTCCATTCCATACCGCCGGCCTCAATCGTGGTGGCGAGTCTCCACCACCGTGGGCGTGTGGTGTGACAGGCCACACCGCCATCCGAAGCTTGTCTGCATTACCGTGAGCACCTTAGCGTGCATCTCCCTCGCCGTCGTCACCAACAACCACTGTCGCAGCCACTGTGCAATCACCCTCTCAGTCAGTTAAGACATCTGGGAAATTTCCCAGACGTCTGAAGCCACACCCCACTCCAGCAGCAACCACCATCCACCCACTTCACCTCCAGTGCCATCTCCACGCCCTCCAGCCTGCGCACCCACGCCACCCACGCCGCAGCATTCTTCCCGCTCACCTCCAGCTGCACGTAAGAACCTGCCACTTCCTCCCGCTCTCACCGCCTACACACCCACGCAAACAGAGTGCGCAACCGCCTGCGTACCCACGCCAGCTGCAGCCACACCTGCAGAACCTCACCAGCTCACTCCCGCGCCCGTAGCACCCTCCCCACACCTGCAGCCTTCACCCATGCCCTCCAACCTTTGCGACCACCCGTTCGTGCGCACCCACGCCTCCAGCCAACACGCAACAGCAGAGCCGGCAGAACCGCCAACAGGCCAAGCGCGCTCCCGCACCCGCCTGCAACGCACGCTCACCGCCAACAGCAGCTGCAACACCGGCTACAGCCACCTTCGCTGGAGCTCCTCCCGGCTGACTCCGGCCGCCGAGCGACACGCCTCCACCACCGTTTCGAAGCCCTCAGTCCAAGGAACTTCCTCCGAGCTTCCCACGTCCGGCCATCCACTCCTCGTCACGCACGGCAAAGGGAAAAAAATTCCCTATTTTGCTATAGTAATCGGGCCATTAAAAATTACATTTTCTGCCATTGACAAATTTTAATAATATTTTATTGATTCTGCATTGTGACAAATATCCTCTAGTTACTCAGAATTGCTATTTCAACATTGTTTGTTGTTTCAACCTTAATCTAAAGGAAACTCTGGCTTGATTCTTGTCCAAACTAACTACGAATAAACATTTTTAACTGGTGAGAATTTAAATACGTCATTGCCTCCCTGTGGATACGACCCGCTCTTCTGCGAGTGGTTATTTCTTTTTAAATATTGATTAGTCGATTTTTCCACCACATAAAACTGCAAACAACTTTAAAGAGAACGATCGACTCGTTAGTAGGACTTTTTGACTAGGGTGGAAAGATTTTCGCACAATGTGCCTATCATGAAAGACTTTGACCTCCTCTTTGTAGATACGTGAGTTCTCATACGTGTCATTACGTAGTTCCTCGATCTCACTCAATTGCAATCAGCAGTGTATTCTAGCCTTCATCAGATCCAGATTGCACTTCCCTACTACCCAATTGACCTTATGCTCCATCTCTAAAGGTGACATGCCTTTCTGTACACTAATATGAAGGGAGGCATGCCTAATTGGGTCTTGTGGGTAGTCCTATAGGCCCACAAAGCTTCTAGAAGGCGAGTAGACCAGCCCTTCCTATCAGGCCGAACAGTGACCTGAAGGATCTTCTTGATCTCTCTATTTGACAGTTCTGCCAATCCATTAGTCTGGGGGTGGTAAGGAGTCGAGATCCGATGCGACACCCCATATTTCTTCATTAGGGACTGGAAGTGCACATTATTGAAATGAGACCCGCCATCGCTGATGATGGCCTTAGGAACCCCAAATCTGGAGAAGATGTTCTCCTGGATGAATCGGAGAACAACTTTATGATCGCTAGTTCTCATGGGGACAGCTTCAATCCATTTAGAGAAGTAATCAACAATGAGCAAGATGTATTCAAAGCCGTTAGATCTGGGAAAGGGTCCCATGAAATCAATTCCCCATATGTCAAAGATTTCGCACACAATTATCGAGTTCAACAGCATCATATCCCGTGGGCCCATTTGCTTAGGGTCTGACAATGAGTGCATGCCCTACAATACGTTTGTACGTCTTTGAACATCGTAGGCCAGAAGAACCCACACTAAAGAATTTTCGTTGCGGTTTATGCCCAGAGAAATGGCCATCGCAGGCATAGTCGTTACAGAATGAGATCACGTCATTGCCCTCGTTGTCAGGAATGCATCTCTGGATTACTTGATCATTGCCAATGTGGAAGAGATATGGTTCCTCCCAAACATAGTACTTGGCCTCGGAAATCAGCCTGTCCCACTTGGAAGTTGCCCAATCTGGTAGGACTTTCCCCGTAACCAAGTAGTTCACTATATTAGCAAACTAGGGGAGACTGTGAATGGCTAGTAGATGCTCGTTCGAAAATGCTCAATGATTGGAACACACGGGTCGATGACTGAAGAAGGAAGATGGGACAAATGGTAAACTACCACACTCTATTTTGCCACCTTATCGCGAATCTCGAGATCAAATTCTTGCAACAGCAAGATCCAACGAATTAATCAAGGTTTTGTGCCCTTCTTCGCGAGTAAGCACCTCACAGTGGTGTGATCTGAGTAAATGAAGACACGAGAACCCAGAAGATAAGATCTAAATTTCTCCAGGATAAATACTACTATTGGCGTGGCTTGATAGTGTTTTAACAGTCAGTTACGTCATATTATAGGTGACCAAGCATTGTCAACAAATAAAAATTTATTACTCGAAAACCTAAGTATCTAAGGTCGAACACAGGGAGCAAATGGAATTTATTACTAATCTTAAGAATGTAATTGAACACTTAATTACTCAAAACTTAATTCAAAATATATATATGCATGAGTTTAAAAGTTAATTGTTTCAAAAATAGAGAAATTGGACTAAAAAGATGTTTTCTCCTGTCTGCTTCTTGTTCTTCTTCTTCTGACTTCTAATTTTCCTCTGTTGGCCATGTGCTTCTTCTTCCTTGTTTCTTCTCTGTAGCTCCTTTCTCTGCTCTTTCCCTTCTTCTTTCCTCTGTCTTCTGCCTTGCCTCTCTTCTGTAGTTTCTTTCTCCTTTTCTCTGCAGGTCTTCTTTTTCTTCCTTGGCTCTGCTTTCTCTTCTTCTTTTGCTTGTCTTTCCCTCTCTTTATTTCTTCTTCCTTCTTCAGTCCCTCTTCTCTTTGGCTTTGCCTCTTCCCTCTACCTTGCCTTTCCTTCTCTTTTTCCTCTGCGACTAAGTGTCAGCTTCGCTTCTCCTTCTTCTTGCACAAACTGAAGAGAGCAAAACCTATCCCTCTACCCACACCCGCGTCTCTCTCTCTCTTTCTATATCACTCTTCGATACGCTCACCCAGAGCCAGGTAATCAGGTCGAGTCGCGCGCTCAGGTCCAGGCGCACCCACGTGGGTGTGGTGCGCGAGGAGTGCTCAGGAGGGTAGTCAGGTCGGGCCACCAGGTCCACGGGATGAAGTCACAGACGAGGCGCGTGTATAGGTGAGGGACCTCACCCCATGTGTTCCCAAGGCGAATAGCTAATATCACAAATTCAATTTAAACTACGCAAACACCTCACGACTTACCGAGGTGGGACTAATGTTCCACTGCTTTTGCTCGCACACCCGTAGGAGATCTTCCGTCCAATTGCAGCAGTTGTAGGCCTCGCAGTGCCAAATGCTTGGACAACTAGATGCGTGAGACATCCCCGAACCTGCTGGACCTAGAATCCTGAAGCACTTTAGCCTGGAGCGAGCTTGCAATCTCCTTAAGTCGTCACTAATGGCGGCTGGTGCTCGGACCCTGCATGACACAAAAAGGGCCTTGTGGCTCTATCAGACTATAGGAGGACCTTCACTGTGTCACGGCAAAGGTGAGGCGGTAGGTGGCAGGCCGCAGAGCGGCCTAGGCGTGCGTGCCTAGGTCGCTCTGTGGCTGGATTGATGGGTTAGGTCGGGGGGCAGTTGTGGTGGTGTAGGCGGTCTGTGGGTGAGTGGAGGATGTTCAGTGGAGTGTGGCAGAGGTTGTGAGGTGGGTGGCGAGATGTTTTGGGTGCGAAGTGACGGAGGCGTCTCACCGGAGGGTTGCCGGAGATGAGGAAGATGGCGGTGGACAGTGGCGATCGAGGGGGTGTTGTGTGAAATAGAATGAGGGAAATGAAAGAGGGGATAGAGACAAACAATTCTAACCTAATTAAGTGGACGAAGGGGGAGAAAGGGCGGCTGGCAATACCTGTTGTCGCCGGAGAAGAAGGCGTCCAGGGAGGAAGACGGCGGCGACAATGGGGCTAGGGATGCGCGCGCGAGTGTTGCGCGACACGGAGGAGGAAGGGGAGGATAGCTTTGCCACTGGTATTGTGGCAGAGCGACAAGAAAGAGGAGGGGGGCTCACTGGAGCACTTGGCTGGAGGAGAAGAAGAATTATTTAAGATGGAATTCCAGGCAAGTCAAGCTAAGGAGGTGCGGCCGGAGTTGGGGGTAAATTTATAGGCACTGACAAGGACTCCTGTGTTTGGAAGACAAGCTTACAAGCACAGGAATCCTCACCAGAGATGGAAGTCTATTAGGTACCCAAATCTCTCGTGCATTCGCTCGAGAGATTGGGTGCAAATCATAGATCAGGACCACGCTCAGATGGAAGGGAATTCCTCAGAGAATCTCCCATCCAATTCTGGGAGATCTCTGAGGAATCAGGGAGTATTCCTCCTCCATTCCTTGCCGGAGTAGGATTTCTCCCCATTAATGGGGGAGGGACCTATTTGTAAGAGTGGCGAGGAAGCCAGGGGGTTTATGTAATGGTTTTCAAAAGATAGGGGCTAAGATGTAATTGGGTGTACTAATTTGCAAAGTAGGTCAAGATGACCTCCCCTTAGGTCCAAATTTTGGTACAAACCTAATTTGGACCTAAGGAATCTAATGGTGAAGTTGGATTTTCGTTTTGACTACGTTTGACTAGACATTTTGCAGAAAAACCTAAATTAGGTCAATTGATGAGCTAGGACCCCATCTAGGTCAAAATAGGTTCCAAAGGCCAAATTGAAGGTTATAAACCCTAGGAGATATTTTTCCATGAATTTTAGAGGGTTTCCTTGATTTTTATCCTGACCAGAACTTTGTTGAATTAAGCAGGTTTATTTTAGGGTTACAGAATGTCATTTAATTCGTGGATTGCATATGAACCCATTTCTGATTGAACCAACCCACTTTTTATCTTATTTAGACCATTTTACCTATGTTCTGCCTCTGAGAAATCCCGTTTATGTACTGCAATGGTAAAATTACAGTTTTAACCTTTATTTCATGTTTTCTTCTCAGAACACTTATTCCTTCAATTAAGCCCTCCTCTAAGTTATGTAGGAGGTTTTATTCTCTTTATTAGGTCAAAATGAGCTAGTTATGGCTCATGATGAGGCTCTCATCAACTGCTGCCAACAACTCTTTCTCAGTAACCGTGTAGTTACGGTGAGCCTCATCCAACGTCTTGCTAGCGTAGTAGATGACCACAGGTTTCCCATCAAACTTTTGCCCAAGCACCACCCCTACTGCATAGTCAGATGCATCGCACATGATCTCAAAGGGTAGAGACCAGTCAAGGGATTGTAAGATTGGTGCTTGAGTAACTCGTTCACATAGGCTCTCAAATGCATGAGTGCACTCATCGGTGATCTCAAAAGGGACATCTTTTGAGACAAGATTAGTCAGGGGGCACGTGATTTTCAAGAAATCGGGAATGAAACGATGGCAAAAACTGACGTACCCCAGAAAAAAGTAGATGTCCTTGACCAAGCTTGGCACGGGTAGTTTAGAAATCAAATTAACCTTGGCTTGATTAACCTGGATGTCATTTTCAAAAATAAGGTGACCCAGGACAATTTCCTCAGGAACCATGAAATGGCTCTTTTCCTAGGAAAGAACCAAATTCACGTCGATGCAATGCCTAAGGATTTGAACCAAGTGTAGAAGGAAATCATCAAAAGATTCCCTAAATACCGAGAAGTCGTCCATGAAGACTTTGAGGTATTCACCTACCATATCTGAGAATATTGCAAGCTTGCACCGCTGAAAGGTGGCAAGTGCATTGTAGAGATCGAAAAGATCCTACGAAATGCATATGTTCTGTAGGGGCAGGTGAAGGTGGTCTTCTCTTAGTCCTCATGACAGATTGCCACCTGATTATAACCGAAGTACCCATCAAAAAGGAAGAATTGATTTCCCACTAGTTTCTCATGTATCTAATCAATGAACGGAAGTGGGATATGATCCTTCTTTGTGGAGGCATTCAGTCTTTTGTAATCAATGTAGACTCTATACGAGTACGCTATATGGGTCGGTATGGTTTCTCCAGTTTCAGTCGTGATCACGGTTAGTCCTACTTTCTTAGGCACAACCTAGATTGGACTCACCCACCAACTGTCGGAGATCAGGTAGATGATCCCTGCATCTAACCACTTGATGATCTCCTTCTTCATGACCTCCTGCAGATTAGGATTCAGACATCTCTGCATTTCACAGGATGGTCGTGCACCCTCTTCGATATAAATGCGATGTGTGCAATACGAAGGGTTAATGCTACTCAGATCATCGAGAGTCCAACCAATGGCTCTCCGATGCTACTAGAGGACAGAAATCAGACATGTTTCCTGATCAGAGGTGAGGCAAGAATTGATAATCATAAGAAATGCCTGATCGGAACCCAAAAAGACATATTTCAGATGATCGGGAAGAGGCTTCAGTTCCATAACAGGATTATTAGCAACAACAGGCAAGTTGGAATGGACCTCAGAAGAAAAGGTGGGAGATATGGGTGGGTCTAGATCGGTGCTAGGCTCCTCTGTCTGCGGGGTATGATCTGCTTGGGGCTAAGGATTAGGGATGATCGGGTCATCCTCGGGAAACATGTCCTCAACCACAGAACTAATGTCACATACTTGTTCCACTACCCCGCAGTTAATTCCTTTATGGGCCTTAAATATATCAATTTTTAGCGTCTTGTTCCCAAATTTCAATTCAATCTGTCCCTCTTTGCAGTTAATGTTCGCCCTAGCAGTCGCTAAGAATGGTCTACCTAATATAATCGGTGTATTCCTCAGATTCTCAAGAGTCTCCATATCCAACATATTGAAGTCCATAGGAAAGTAGAAATCGTGGATCTAAACCAAAACATCCTCGAGAACTCCTCTAGTGACTTAATTAATCAGTTAGCTAACTGTAAAGTCACCTCAATTGGTTTTAGCTCAATCAGCTCGAAATGATCTAGTAGGAATGTAGGGATCAAATTGATGGAAGCTTCTAAGTCTGAAAGGGCTCTGTAGAACACTAAATCACCAATCTTGCATGAAATTAGGGGGGTACCAGGGCCTTTTGCCTTAAGCGGGAGTCTGCTCAAAATGATGGAGCTAGCTTGCTCCAACAGTACGATTGGATTCCCACCTTTGGTTCGCAGCTTATGCTTGGCATACATATGTCCTTCAAAATTCTCTCACAAGCTGGTACGTGACAAATCGCATCCATCAAAGGGATGTTTATTTGGACCTGCTCAAATAGCTTGACCAGGTCCTCCTTGAGAGCCACGGGTTTTGGTTTCCTTTTTCCTTTGGTCAAGGCCTTCGAAAATGGAACCTCTAGAGGTTCCTCTAGAATTGGTCCAGGTTCTTGATCTTGGATAGGGGTATCCTGGATGACCAACCTAGGGTTTTGATTTAAACTACCAAGCTGAGAGTGGTTTGGGTAAGGTGGATCTTGACTTGTTTTGCCACTACGGGTGGTAATAGAGTTCAGTCCTACCTAGTTTTGGGTTGGGGTAGGCAAAAGAGGGGGTTGTTGCTGATAACTCGTATATGATGTCGAAGCCTCCATCCCATCTAGTGATGGAGCAGAAGGGGCCTAATAGACATAGTGAGCTTGGCCCTGAGTTGAGTTCATAATGGGCCTCTAGTTTGGCACGTTATTTAGATTGGGCAGAGGTTGCAAAGGGAGTGCACCAGGTTGGCAAGGATTTGCCATCTAGTCGAGTTGATTGCGAACCTCTGTGATCTCATCTTTATGCTGTTTTTGCATAACCACATTCATCTTCTGAATGTCAGCTAGAGTCTTAAGGATCAAGGTCATTTGATCTTCCCGAGTTGGCCTGTATTAGTAAGTCGGGTTGGGCCAAGGCTGAGGCAGCTGATGTGGACGAGAAGCTTGTGGTCGGGGCTAATATTGAGGTCTGTGATTTTGATTGTTCCCTAACTACATGAAATTAGGATGATTACACCATCCAGGGTTGTAGGTGTTTGAGAAAGGATCATTCTGGATGGCGTTCACATCCTCGTAGGTCTAAGGAACCTCGGAGAAATCAAAAGACGAGGGTTCAAAGTTCCCCCAACTAGAGTAGGCTGATCCGGAGTTTCCTCCAAACCCTAGATCAGATGGGAGTGGATATGGATCCACCCCCTGAGAAGATCAGTGGTAGATGTTATACACAGCTTCCCTACCAGAGGGTGGTTGTGCAAATGAGTTTTGAGCAGAGGTGACTCACTACAAATGTCAAGTCAACTCATCCACCTTCTTCTCAATGAACGAGACCTTGTCCAGGTGACTGGCCATTAGCTCCAAGTCGACAGAAGAGGACAGGCCCTACGTCATATGTGCTCCCCTCAGATTCGTCAATGCATGGGCATTCATCCGATCAAACATGCCCATGGATTCATTATTGATGGAGTTCTCGCACATGTTCTCGAGAATCTCCCACACGGTGTCTTCATGTTGACCCGTGATGTTTCCTCCACAAGTCGCATTGATGAATAATAGGATATCCTCATGGAGTCCCTGGTAAAAAGAATGGACTTGTTCCCATTTAGGAACTCCATGGTGGGGGTACTTTCGAATGGGATCCAGAAAGCGATCCCATGCCTCATGAAGCAGTTCTCCTACCTGCTGCGTGAAATGTGTGATCTGGTGCCGCAGAGCATTTGTCTGACCAACAGGGAAGAACTTTTTTAGAAACATGGATTGCAGTTCAGCCCATGTGTTGATTGGACGAGTTAGGGTTTGGTAATAGTGAGCAGCCTTGTCCATGAGAGGGAAGGAGAACATTTTCATGAGCAAGATATCCCAATTTTGAGCTTTTGACCCAAAGATCTGGGCCAAATGCTTGAGTTGCTTGATATGCTGGAAGGGATCTTCGGAATTTAGGAATAGCATGAATCATGTTGGACTTGAGTTTATTATCAGGATCTCCAGCCGAGATTTAGACTCAAGGTTCGATCGCCACCGTAGTGGGATTGTAATGATCTCTCATCATAGAACGCTGCAGTAGATTCATAAAGGCCTGAAGTAGATCATTGAGGTGCCGAAGCTGATTCTGGAGGTTGTTTTCTTATTCTGCTATGTGTTCCATGATTATGGATGAAGGAGATCTAGGCTCAGCTAAATCAGAAGAGATATCGATCTGGTTGGGTTGTTGCACAAACAGGGAAGTCGAGGCTTGGCCTCGACGAGAGTGAATAGCTAGTGGAGGCATCAAGGGTGGTCTTAGGGACCTCCTCCCAAACATGCACCAATGGAGAAGACGAGGGATAGAAGGTGTGATGGACCTAATCAAGACACGCAAATATCTTTGGATGACTATAAAGGTTCGAGGCAGATGATGCCCCTAGATCAGAAAGTCATCCACTTGAGAATTACCTGGGCAGCCAGGAAGGGAGAGCCCTGCAAAGACCCCTACATAGTAGAGCACCCCCACGGGTTACAAGGTTTCCCCACCTGACCTTCCTTGCCACTGAGGGTCTAGGTAGACCAAAATTGATAACTTGACCTCTTAAGTCTACCAATTCTATGTTTAGAGCATGGGTGCTTAGGATTTCACTTGAACTTTAAGATGTTTTTGTGAGTGGTGATCTAATTTGAAGATTGGTTGACCCCGCAAGGTGGGTCAATGATATAGACACATCCATTTAGGTCAAAATGCCTATTCATGCATGTTCCTAGGCTTAGATTTGCATTTCATGTTATAAATATTACATAGCATGCATCATTCTGCATTTAGAATAGTTGTATATATTTTAGGATAATTAGGTCATTTTTATGGAAAGAAAGGAAGGAGATTTATTTCAAGGCCTCGGATGGACAATCAGATCATACGAATCTGATTAGGATGACGATTAGAGTCTAACGCCTTTGAAATCGTCCAGATCAGAGTCTTGTAGCATCCTATGAAGCTCGAGGAACATCAATGGCCAGGGGGCAATGCGACATCCTAACGAGTTTCCAGTGAAAAAATCCGATCGTACAGATGGATCCATAGCAACGATCGCAGTCTAGCAACATGGAAATCAATTCGATTTGAGCACGGTGACACCCTCTACAAAGGAATGAAGATGGACGGCCCAAGTCACACCACGTGGTGCAACCCAGGCCACCCACACACACACACGCACCACCACGCACGCATAGCAGCATGGGCACACGCGTGCGCGGAAGCACGTGTGCACCCAAACGTTGCGGCATGCGCAGCAGCGTAGTGCGCAGCACGTACGCGCGTGCAATAGCGGCAGCGAGTGCATAGCTGGTGTAGGCGCATAGCGCGTGCACGCATGCAACACGGAGCGTGATGCATGAGGCGGCGGGAGTATTGAATGGAGCAGATCTTCAGTGATGGCTGTAGCGACGTTTACGACCATCACTAATGACCCAGATACGAATTTGTTTTTCCTCCACTATAAAAGGACCTACCCACCACCATTCCAAACCATCTCTTCCTATCTTCACCTCACCACCTCCAAGTTTCTAGAGAGAGCTTGTCCCAAGCCCGAGATGCTCCTCTAGAGTAAAACCAAATAGTTTTCCCTCCCCTCACCCCCATTTGTGGAGCATCCCGTGGCCGTCCTCTCACCGCCCTTCGAGAAGAAGATCCTCGCCGCGACGTCGTCTTGCCCCATCCTCCATCCTCTGGCTCCGTCCTTCTTCATCCCGCTCCTCACCACCTTCCTCCAGGCGACATCAAAGCGAGTCGTCCTCCGAGCAACTGTCGAGGGGCATTTCTCTCACCTCTTTCTATCTTCTTACGCTTTTGTAGTGTAGTTTTCCTGCTTTCGTAGTTGTAACAAACAATTCTTGATATATAGATGATTGTTTCTCTCTCTCTCTCTCCCTCTCTCTCTTATATTTTTGCAAGTAGATAAAGTTTTCATCAACCTAATCTCTTGCTTGTTAAAAATACAAAAAAAATTAGGAAAGATAAAAACTACCAAAAAGAAATAAAAGTGAAGCATGGATTTCATAAAACCAAACATTCGCCTCCCTGTGTTTGACCCGGGACTCACTTTTCGAGTTTCGATATAAATTTTAGTTGACCAAGCATTTTGCAACTATGACGACGGGTTCCTTGTAACCCTGATTTCAAACTCGTGAAACACATGCGATCATCTTGGCGTCGTTGCTGGGGAGGCAACGCTCTTTGATTTTTTTTTTGTGTTTTTTCCACCTTACCTAACTTTTATCTCACCTTTTATCTGATCTTACTGTGATTGCAAGTACTCTTCTGAGGTGACCAAAGCAGTTAGATTGGAGAAAAGTGCGAATGAAGGTTTTGTAAGTGTCCCCCATACCACCCCCACCCTAGTTTTCATTCCATAACCTAATAACTCAAACCCAAATCAACTTAGGTTCCTTTTTAAACCCTAGGATAGATTTGGTTGCTTGTTTGCCACCTCCACTCACCTCGCCATCAACATAAATAAAAATAAAAAATAAAAAAATATATACTCTTCACTTGTAGGATTTTCTAAAAGCTACACACTTAACACCCACAACTTCTCACCCTAAGGCGCATAATCACATCGATTCTACCACTTAACCAGGATCTGACCTATGGACCCTGTACACTTAACTCAACACACAAATAAGTGAGTAGAAATTTGAATAGGTCAAACATTTCTGTGTGCCTTAACTAAGTGGTGTAATAGGTCAATTGCTTGAATTGTTTGGGCTGCACCACTCAAAATAAAAGCGATTCACCAAGTAGCTTGTCACTTAGGGTTGATTCTTAGGGCAGAACCAAGCCCTCCACATTTTTTCTCTGATTTCTAAAGGAATATATCATCACCTGTGCTTGCAAAACTTGGAGTATTCTCCTAAACTTGATTGAATATACCTAAGATTAAACCCTAAAAGCTACTAAACAAGGTTAAACCCTAAAAGACACATCATCAAAGAACCTTGTTTGAAAACCCTGGTTGTGCACTGATGAGACACTCATCATGATCTCTAATTACCCCTAATTAACTAGTCTTCCTAGTTAATTAGCTAAGGTTATGAATAGATAAGAATTAATTATAAAATAAGGGATATTTAGTCAAGGACCTTAAAATAAGTTAAAAATGACATTTTATCATTCAATTAACATTATTAATAGTATAGTTAATAATTGGACTCGAAATCCTATTATTCATTCTCTTAATTAATAAGATAAGTAACTTAAACTTAATGTAAACCTAAGTATATAATAACTTAAGTGATTTTACTTAATCTAATAAATTAACCTAAAAAGGTCAAAAATGTAAATTCAAGGTGTAAACATAATATTTACCTTATTTACTAATATATATAAAAAGTTGAAAAAGATCTAAATTAAAATAAACCTTCAAAACCTGAGTTTACATTTTAGTCCCTAAAATTCATTACAATTGGGTCCTTATTTCTCACACAGGTCCTTAAGTTTTATTTCATTTAAGTCCCACTTCGTCTTCTTCTTCAGCAGAATGAACGGCTGGCGGCAGAGAGTCACCCCACCACGCGATTACCGCCCTGCCGACATCATCCTTCTTTGTCCAAGTTCTTGCAGCTTGCGCTCACCACCTCCACTTCATCCACAGATTTGGATTAACCGGGAATCCTATTTTTTAGTGGGAGATAACCTCACCGTCGTCGGAGACGACGACGGATGTTAAGCTCCTCAAGCTCCTTCGACCAGACCCCACCATTCTCTTCATCACCAACTGCTATAAATACCCCCTCACACCTCGGATTTTACTCAAGTTGTCTTTCTTCCCTCTTCTAACACTGCAGCCAACCCAATAGGCTATTTGTCCAAAACTCTGGCGACTTTCCATTCTACTTTCCGACTTCCTCCGTCCATCTTAATCAGCCGAGGAGATCCACCGTGGTCTTCTGCATCTCTAACACAGGCGCCGACCCAAGGAATCCTCTGCTCCAGCTCAAATTCGCCCGTCGGAGATCTTTCTTCCATCCTCTAATTTCATTGTCTGCCATGAGACTTTGGCAGAACCCTATTGACGCCTTCATCCAGGTAACAGTAGATTAGGAGTAGGAGTAGGAGTAGGCTAGCTTAGTTAGTTAGTTTAGGTAGTTAGATTAGAGTTAATGTCAGATTTTAGTTTCATCTTCTCCGACTCCGACGAGCTCCTTGATCTCGCCAGAGCTTTAATCCTGTCTTTTTAATTCACTTTACACTTTCCTTTAACTTCCATGATCATTTCTAAATCACTTAATCTCTAATTGAATCACCTAATCGCCTAATTCACATTTCACCTCCACCGACTACTATCACTGTCCATGGTGATAGTAATCGACTTAATTTCACCTCCACTGGGTTCTTCATCAACTATTCACCACTTTAGAACCCTAATCGACACTATAATACCTATTAATACCACATATAAATTAAACACCCAAATTTAATTTAGTTCCTGAGCTTGCTGTCCATGGTGGCTCAGGAGTAGTTCAAATCTTAAATTAAATATATATTTTTGAATATAAACATATGTTGACTTGTTGTAACCTCTCAATTGAGTGGTTAAACAAGTCCTGAGCTTTAACCACTCAGATCCTTTAAGAAACAAACTCACTATCAAATATTACATTTAAAGAAATAATGAGGAATTAAATGTGATACTGAGGTTCCTTGCAACCTCAGGATCCTTTCTAAATCAAAAATGGTAAGTTTTAACAATTTGTACACAATTTTACATATTTTCTAGACTCACCAAAGCTCCAGCGAGCTTCGGCGAGCCAAATTTGTATTTCAGCCACTAAAATCTGTTGAGAAGCTCCAGAATGATATTAAATGGATCACTGATTGTTTTAAGAATGTTTCTTTGAGGATTTAATGACTAGAACTGTAGATATGAACTTCATCTTCTCCAACTCCAGTAGAGTTGGAGAAGTCTATTAGTTAGGTTTAAGTTGATTTTAAGGAACCTAGAAGCTTCAGTGCAATGCACTGAAGCTATTCATGACCTCATTCCACTGTAACAACCTTCCAATGGCTCTATCGAACAAACATATTTTAAACCTCAAGCGGCGAGCCTAAAACCCTAGAAATCAAGGTCAGAACACCTACTTGAAGATCTGAATAAGTTTCTAATGTTGAGGAGACTCTAATTGAGGCTTTAATTTCTTGGGAGAAGTCTTTGAACAGAAAGTCAACTTTTTGTGCTTTCACAATCAAACTAAGTCTACTAATGGAGTTCTAAGCTCGAATTGAGGTATTGAGGAGTGTAAACTATTTCTGAGAATTTGTTGAATGGTCTGAGAGAGAATAAAGTGAGCTCAGATGATTTATTTAGTGAGAATTTGAACCCTGTCAGTTTGGGTTACTTTCGAACCCAAACTAACAGGAGAAACATTTTGTTGAGTTTTGAATTTAAATCCTGCCCAGATAAGTTGATTATAACCCTTAGAACTTGTTTTTTCGATTAGAGAAGTTTCTCTATGCATGTCTACCTATTCAAAGTCTGAAATTTGAATTCTGAAGCTTTCAGAGAAGCTTCAACCTTTTGTACACTGTTTGAAGGTCTTAAGAGCTTAAAGCCTACTCTAACAGATGTGGAATCAATTGTATAACCTGTATAGACCTTTAAATAAGAGAGAGAAGTCCATCTGAGGACTCTGTAGATATTAAAACCAGTTCTAGGCTAAAAATAACCCATAGGAACCCCTGATTTTATCTTTCAAATTGAAGAGGAAAACATCTTCAAAACCATAAATTGACCCTGCAATTGCATAGATCTACCTTAGAGCTTTCTAGCAAACTTGAAATCACTCAATTTGGTGCTCTGGGTAGAAAGTTATGATCATTTGAAGTTGGGTTTGGAAGGGGTTAGATAGTCCCATATCATCAGATTCTGACCATGTGCATGGTAATAAAAGCAATTTGTTGTATGCCTTCTTCAGTCGTCAGCGCTCGGTGCATCGGTTACCGATCTAATCCTATCTGAGCATGTGCATGTGTGTGTGTGTGCGGGCTTGTGTGCCTGTAGGTGTGCACCCTTGGGGGCATGAGAGAATGTGCCCTGGGAGGGTGAGAGGCTTGGGAGGCCGAGTTGAGACGAATTGGCTCGAGACTATGAACCGATATGAAATAAATCGAAATCAAACCTAATTGAGATTAGGTGAGGACCGAGTAGGGTCTGGTCCCACCATGGTCTCAGGGTGCTGTGTATCCTCGAAAGGACCTCGCTGCAAATAAAATTAATTTTGGTTAAAAAAGTGAAAAAAAACACGATTCAGCTAAAAGTCTAAGGGAATTGAAAGAGAAGTGTTGAAGCTGAAGGCTAGGTAAACAAAGGAGCACAGGCACTTGGTGTAGACTCGGATAGGTGTGTTAATATGGTGATTTTATCATTGAAGTGTATATAGTTGTTAACTTAAATCGAGCCTAACCATCTCTTTACAAAATATTTTTTTACTCGGCCTATTTGATTTTATCTTGGTCACTTTTAGGCCTAGGGTCAAACTCAAGGAAGTGGGGTTAGAAGTCAAGTTTCTACGCCTTTCCTACAATGAATCTCTTCCGTTCGTTTATTATGTTTTTGGTGCTTTTCTATTTAGATTTTTTTCTGATAATTCTTGTCCTTGAGGCACACCCTCAAAATTAGGTTCTTAGCTTTGAGCCAAATCAGGGTTTCAAAACTGGTCTTGCTATTCGCAAGATTGAGTACCTGTATGTCAAGACTTATCTTTTCTCTTTTATATATTTGTTTATCTTTTTACTGTCATGAAAGAGAAGCAGAAATAAAGTAAATATAGTAAATATAGATGTATATATTATATATGTATAAAGGGGTGGGGGTGGAGGCGGAGATGGCGTGTTGCACGGTGTCGAGTTGGTTGTCGTCTAGAAAGATGCAACCAACAGGACGAGGTGCCGCGTGGAGTGTAGGATGGATGGTGGAAGATGAGTGTGAACACGCTTTCTATACGCGTGCATCTGGAATATCAGCAACTGGTGTAGATATTCCCACGATACCATGTATGGTGTGTGATATGAAAATATATATATGTATATATGTAAATATATATATCTATATGTATATATATATATATGGTTATAACTATATAGGTATATGTGTACTTATATATGTATATATATATATATGTATATATGTATAGGTATGTGAATATATGTATAGATAGATATATGTATATATATATATGTATATGTATGTATATAATACTATATAGATGTATATTTATATATGTGTATGTATATAGTAATATATGTATATAAAGATATATGTAGATAGATATATATATGTATGTATATATAGTTCTAGATATATATGTATATATGTATGTACGTATAAACATATGTGTATTTATGTGTATATATATATATGTATCTATACTTATACTTAGTTATATAGGTAATAGTAGATATATATAGATATATATATATGTATGTATATATGTATAATAATACTTAGTTATATAGGTACTACTATATCCATAGATATAAGTATATATATATATATGTACGTATATATATATAAGTATATATTAGTGTATGGGTGTGTGTACGAGAGTGTGAGTGTGTGTGTGTGTGTGTAGAGAGAGAGTGAGAGAGTGCTGTGAGAGAGAGAGAGAGACTACTGGAGTGAAGGCTGGGAGAGTTAAGCCGTCTGCAACCTCAGAGACGACGTCTGGTAGCGCACGCATGCGTGCAGGCGTGCGAAGACATGCGCGTGCGCAAGAAGGAGTGAGAGCCAGAGGAACCGCAGCGCACCGCTCTACACGAAGAGTCAGGTGCGGGCAGACGCAGGCGCTGGGAGCCGGTGAGCGTACGTGGGTGGAGACACCGGCGGCTGCGGGCGCTGGGGCAGGCACGGTACGGGACACGGGCGTAGGCGCTGGCCGGTTGCGGCACGTCGGGTGACCGATTAAGTGAGAAACTTACCGGTCACCACACTGTAGCCACAATGTTCCGCTGAAATGCGTAAACAGTGGCTACAGTACCCTGGCGAGCCACGCGACTGGGCGTGTTCGGTTCTGTGAGTGCGGAGCCGCTATGCGAGCTGGCGCAAGCACGGAAGGCATGTGTCGACTGGTGGCTTGCGGGCGAAGGAGCGCAACAGGGCGCACGGAGAGGGAGGTGACGGTAGCCTGCAGGCGCGCACGGTGACCTACGTGCGGCCGCGCGGTGTCCTACGCTGCTGCTGCCACGGAGCTTCAGACCTTGGAGCCTGCGGCAATGGCGAAAGTTTCTTAGAAAGCTGAAAACAAAGCGGGGAAGACCACCACGCCCATCGGCTCTTTGATGAGCTGGGCGGTGGTGGACTCACAATGGTGGTTGTGCACCACTGTGAGTTGCTCCTACCCGCAACGTGGCTCCTCAGAGGAGGAGCGGCTGCGTATGGAGGGAGAGAGGAGGAGGTGACCTAGAAGGGAAGAGCTGCTGTGTGGTTTTTTTTTTCGTGGACTAGGATCTCTACAAGAAGAAGCCGTGCCTTTTTTTATATAGGAAGAAGGCATGCACAGCCATGCCCTGGCTGTGCATGCGGCTGTGCATGGCTTGGCAGGGCATGCGGCTGCAGGGCAAGTTGGGAGAGGCTGAGCAGGACATGGCACGAAGAAGAAGAGGCCATTCCTTGCAGCCGCGCGGAGAAATTTTCAAAGACAAATAAAAATAGAAAATAAAGAGGGAGATTTTGCAAAGTAGCACTTGAGGAAAAATGTAATTTCTCAGCCATTTATTTTACTCTCCTCCCCTCTCAATTAAATTCATGCATGCGTGTATTTTTACAAATGCAACTATGGACACCTAAAATGCACTGGCAATGCTAAGAAAAAGGCACAAGATGGCACAATTGCAGGCATATTTTTGCGGTGCAATCATACCCCCATGCCTATCTTTCGCTAGTCCCTAGCAAAACAGCATTTAGAAATTATCTTCAGCTAAAGGTTTTCTTCTTAGGCGATATAGGTGTGTTTATTGTTGGATATTGTGAGAACCAATTGTAGAGAAGACTACCTGTACTTTAAGTCTCATATGACATAGATCATCTCTCAACTAAAGTGGACTCTTGATATTTAAACCTTAAGTATGATTTCTAGGACTCGGAGGTTTTTGGCAAACTCGAGAGCTCAAGAGATTATGGCTTGTGCATAGTGAAGGATCAAGATTGACCAGATGAACATTAAGACTCATGCCCAGGGTTTCACGAATTTTTAAGTACAGGTTGGTCCCAGTTTCAGCTCGTGTCTTCGGATTGACCCTTAAAAAGATGACGGAAAACTCAACTCCCATTTTATGACATTTGTGGCTCAAAGAAAATAGGGTATTTGCCCTGAAGAACTTTTTTGTAGGAAGAAGACTTTACAGATATTTGTGAGATATACTGACTTATTCGTACTTTTTTTTTTTGAAACACGTGTCAATATATCTCTTACAACATTATTTGGAGGAGCACACTTTTCTTTTTGGTGGGAGAGTTCCTTTTGGGTGGAAAGAGTCTCTTCTAAACACAAGACTAAAGCCTGGGATAAAAAGTCTACCTGTGCGCACAGGTAAGGACTCCACCTTCCCTAATGAACACTAAGGTTGGATCATATGTTCACCTGGTCTTTCTTGATATGTGTAGTGCGAACCAAGATTACTTAGGCTCTCGAATAGAAGCAAACCAACGAATCCTCTATTGGTGTCTCAGGTACAAGAATACGTCCTAAGTTAGGAGAGATTCCGATCTATTTTGTCAATGCTCAGGTAAATTAAGCCAAGCTTGAGTGAATCAAGCTTCTGTGGCCTGGAAAGTCTTCAAAATAGAGGTTGAATATCCATAAACACTTATTGTATTTTTGTCTCAACCTTTAGATCATTACTAAACAACTTATATATATATATATATATATAGATGGATGGAAACTATATGATACCCTAAAATACCCAGATCCTATGGATGCCTATCCACCCCCCCAAGCCAAACGATGTTATGTCCTCATATGCATGCAGGGAAGAGTAGAGGAAGGACGACAGATCGGGTAATGAGAGCTAAGGTGTAGGGTATACAGTAGGGTGGTAGGGTGGGTGGATGGTGGGTGGTGAAGTGAAACATGAAGTGATCGTGATAGTGGCGTGAAAAGTGATGGTGGATAGTGAGTGTTGTTGGGGTGCCTCTCAACAAGCGCTGAATTTAACATCCCCAGCTGGACTCAGGATGAGGCACAAAATTAGTTACCCTCCAGGGTCAAACGCCACCTGGTTATATCCTGAGAATCCATCTAGGAAACAGAAAAATTTATTTCCCGCTAACCGCTCCAGGATTTGGTCAATGAAAGGTAGCGAAAAGTGATCTTTCTTAGTTGCAGCTTTGAGTTTCCTATAATCTACACACACTCTCCAAGATGTAGGAGTGCGTGTAGGGATGGATTCGCCCCTGACATTGACACGAATGGTGAGTCCTACCTTTTTGGGCACGACGTGAATCAGACTCACCTAAGGGCTATCACTGATCGGGTAGATTATACCTGCATCCAGCCAGTTAATAATTTCCTTTTTAACGACCTCCCGCATGTTAGGGTTGAGACATCGCTGCATCTCACGGGAATGTCGAGCCTCCTCCTCCATATATATACGGTGAGTGCAGTAGGAGGGGCTAATGCCAGATAGGTCTGATAAAGTCCATCCAATAGCTGCCTTGTGTTCTATGAGGACCATCGTTAGTTTGCACTCTTGCTCCCTGGTCAATTTGAACTAATGATTACGAGGAGTGTTTCATTTGGTCCCAGGAAAACGTATTTAAGTGTACTAGGCAGCTCTTTCAGTTCGGGAGTGGATGGTGAAAGGTCTGGCATTTCTTGGGATGAGAGTGTCCCAGGCGGGTTGGAAAAAAAGTCAGGAGGAAGAAGTTGGCCCTCAGATTGGCCAAGAAGAGGGGCTTCTTGGATAGATGGATCCAAAAAGGAATAGCCCCAGTAAGAAGTATGTGGGCTCAAGGTCCCAGTGTGGAGTTACAAATCCGCCTGATTTGGCGGGAAAGAAAGGGCAATTCGGTCTTCAAGGGTGTGGACCAGCGGTGAGTAGCCCAGATATGACTCAGACCACGAGGTATGGGAAGCGGAGAAAATCTCGTCAGAAGTCTGGTCAGGAGATGGTACGGGAAAAGGGAGGGATGGGGGAATGTCACAATATGTGTTGGTCAGGCAATCGTCAATGTTTACAGGTAATCCGCAGCAGTTAGAATAGGTCCCAATTAGTCCGATACATGCGCTGACGGCCATGTCCTTGTCATACATGTCATCCTCGATACAATCGCAATCAAAGTTCTTGACTGCCTTGAAGATGTTAAGCTTGAGTTTTTCAGATCAAACGGCAATCTCAATACAACCCGACTCGCAGTCGATATGGGCGCGGGCTGTGGCCAAGAAAGGTCATCCAAGGATGATCGGACAATCAGAAAGTGAGCTAGGAACTTCCATATCTAAAACAAGAAAGTCAATAGGAAAACAAGGACTGTTGACCCTAACCACCATGTCCTCCACCACACCCTTCGGAATTTTGATAGAACGATTTGCCAACTGTAACGTGACAGGGGTGGGTTTCAGATTTCCCAAGGAAGATTTTTTTAGCATGATGGTTGGTATAAGATTGATGGAAGATCCTAGATCAAGCAGGGCACGGTTAAAATTGCAACCTTGGATGCTACAGGAAATAAGTGGTGTGCTCGGATCTTTCTGCTTCGGTGGTAGATTTGACAGTATATCACAACTCGCATGAGGCGAGAGAACCACCAGATTCTTAGTTTTCTTTGATTGTCGCCTGGGTGTCATGTAGTCTTTGAAAAATCAGGCGACAGTAGGTATGTGATCGATAGCCTCGAGTAGGGGTACCTTGATTTCTACATCCCTGAACAAATTACGCAGGTTATCAAAGGCCAACGTATCTTTCTTTTTGCCTTTTGGATCCCTCAGTAGAGCCTCAGGGAATGAGATTGATTCTGGCACCAATTTGGGTGTATCATCCTCTCGTGAATGCGGTGCGCATCCCAAATGAGAGGGCGATGAAGAAGACAGGCCAGGATCAGGTTGAGGCGGATCGACGGTTTGCTTGCCGCTCCTCGTAGTGATAGCATTGGATGTTGCGGGTCCAGTGGGATCATACGGTGGAGGAGGGTTCGCAATAGGGACATAAGAGTGAGGTGCTACAGCAGGATTAGCCTGAAATCCCGGTGGAATGCTCAGAGCCTGCAAAATTTGATGAACCTACCCCTGAGAAGGTCGTACCTGTGGTTGCGGACCACGGGGTACGAAATTTCGCGGGTTGGGAATAGGTTGGGTGGGAAGAGTGCCTTGAGATCGAGTCACCATGCGTAGTTGACTGATCTCAGCGTTCTGCTATGCCAATTGGTGCTGAAGAGAGGACATGTTCTCTTCATGGCACTTTGACATTTCCGTCATCATTTGCATCAATTTATCAAGAGGACTTGATGCATGTTCGGTTTGCAGTATGTACGGGCCTGATGGCGGATTCGCCATAGGATTAGACTGGGCCCTTGGGATGACGGGTGCGGACGGTCGCATTGGTCCACTCGCGGGTTTTGGCACTGCGGGTTGTTGGACCATGAGAAGTTTGGATGATTTTGCCACCCTGGGTTATAAGTGGTAGAGAACGGGTTGTTCCCCAGGGCGCAAGCGTCTTTTATGCTAGAAGACGTGTCTGCATGCAAATATACATCCGAGCACACGGAGGCTTGGTCCTCCGTGTCAAAATACTGGCTCGCAGAAGCCAGATCCACATGACTTACCGAGTTGCTCGGTGTGACACTTGGTAAGGAAGGTCTTACGGGGTTTCTCGGGATAAGCCTAGTGTTGGAATTGTGACGAAGTGGTGAGGTGGGGGTGTTTGCCATAGAACGGGTGGGGTTGGCCAGAAGCTCGTCCAGCTTCTTGTGCACGACAGAGACTTCATCCAATTTCTATGCAATAAGGCTGAGATCTGTGGATGAATGGGAGGGTCTCGTGTCAACTTCGTGGACATTACGGGGCAGGCTGGTACAATTAAATGCGACAATGGAGGCATTGTTCATTGAGTTTTCACTCATATTTTCAAATAATTCGAATGCTCCATTCTCGTCTTTATTCATGAAATTCCCTCCGCAGGAAGCATCTGCAATCTACTTCAAAGTCTCATTTAGCCCATAGTAGAAAATCTGGGCTATATGCTGTTTGCACCTCAAAACACGACTATAATAACACCTTCTTGTGCTATTTTCTAGCATTAACTATGTATATTATAATCCTGTAGTTGCATTTGTAAAAACGCTTGCATGCATGTTTTTAATTGAGAGGAGAAGAGAATGGAATAAATGACTTGCATTTTTACATTTTTCTTCAAGTGTCTCTTTGCAAAAGTCCCCTCTCCATATTTTATTTTCATCTTTCTTTCTTCTCCGCACGGTTTTTCTTCTTCCCGCAGCCGCATGCAACGCTATGCGCCTCTCCCTGCTGTCCTTCCCGCGCCTCTCCCTGCAACTGCCACTCTCCAACGCCTCTCCCTGCTGCTGCCATGCCTCCCCGCCATGCTCTCCTCCTCTATAAAGCCGCAGCTCTTCCTCGCGACGGGAAAAGGAGAGAGGGGCAGCTGCTGCAAAACGCCACCCTGCAGTCCACCACCTTCCTCTCCACCGTTCTCCCCTCCCATACGCCGGCCCTCCGTCGAGGAGGCACCCGACGAGCAGGAGAACCCACTGTGGTGCTCACCACCACAGTGGGAACACCACCGCCCAGCTCTTCAACGAGCAGGTGGGCGTGGTGTGTTCTTTTCTCTTCGTTTGCATCTCCACGCCATTGCTGCCGCTTCAAGGTCCGAAGCTTGAAGCAGCAGCAGCAGCTAAACCGCGGCAACAGCAGCAGCAGCAGCACCCCCCGCCTCCTCCGCGACCTTCCCCGCAGGCGCGCAACCCTCCGCGCGCGCTTGCAAGCCCGTTCCCCACCTCCGTCTCCGTTCTGTCCACGCCGCAGTTGCACCCGCAGCAGGCCGTTGCGCGCACTGCGGCGGCCGGCTACGGCGTCGCGCCGACCCCCGCAACCCTCCGCGACCCTACGCGACCACTGCAGAACCTCCCCTCGCACCTCCGCGACCTTCCCCGCAGGCGCTCAGCTCTCCGCGCGCGCCTGCAGGGCACTTCTCCGCTCAGTCCTCTGCTCTGTCGCCTCTGCCATTCCACCCGCGACCGGCCGCTGCGCGCACTGCAGCGGCCGGCCAGGCCTTCTCGCCGCCCCCTGCCAACCTCTGCAACCCTCTGCGACCGACTGCAGACTCCCCGCCGCCTTCTCCGAGCGCGCCATCGCCCGCTCTCCGTCCTCGCACCCGGTCTGCAGGAGACGTCTCACGTCCACTGCGCGAAGGCGCGGTGCACCGCGACGATCAGACGTCCGCCTCCGCCTTCAGACGACGTAGAGTCAGACGTCTGCCGCCTCCGGCAGACGTCTTAACTCGCGCGTCCGCGATCACTCCTTCGCCCGCTCTCTCTCTTCGCCGATCTCTCCCGCCCGCTCCCTCTCTGTCTGCCGCTCTCTCTCTCTCACGTATTCTCTATCTCTCTCTCTCTCTCTCTCTCTCTCTCTTTTTTTCACTTACAGCAACACACACACACCCATTCACCGACACACACACACACACTCATAGTAACATATATACATATATATATATATATATATATATACATATATCTATATATATATACTTATATATACATAGTATATCTATATAGTTATGTATACATACATATAATATAATATATATATACATATACATATATAATATATATATATATATATTTATATATACACATACTCATATACATATATATATATACATATCTATATACTTATACATATACACATATATATATACATATATATCTAGATACATATATACTTATATACATATATATATATATCTATATAGTATTATATATATATACTTATATACATATATACATAGCTATATACATATATACATACATATATATATATATATATATATATATATATATATATATACACCTATATATATATATATATATATATATCTATATATATCTATACATATATACTTATACATTTATATACATACATATGTACATATATTTTCACGTTATTTACTATACGCTGTATCGCGGGAATATTTGCACCAGTTGCTGATATTCTGCGATACAGCGTGTACAGAAAGCGTGGACACATCCATCCTCCATCCACACTCCACGCGGCACCTAGTCGTGTTGGTTGCGTCTCTCTAGACGTCGACTGACTCGACATAGTGCTACACTCCATCGTCACCTCCACCCCCACCCCTTTATATATATACTACATATAAATATATATTTATAGCTACTGTATTTACTTTCTATCTGTTAGCTTCCTTCTTAGTAAAAAGATAAAAAAAGGTATAAAAGTGAAAAGATAATCTTTGATTTGCAGGTACCCCGTCTTGCAAGTAGCAAGACGTGTTTTGAAACTCTGTTTTGGCTAAAAGCCAAGGACAAAATTTTGAGGGTGTGCCTCAAGAACAAGGATTATCAGAAAAAAACCTAAATAAGAAAAATACCAAAAACAGAATAAACGAACAGAAGAGACGCGTTTTAAGGAAAACGTAGAAATTCGACTTGAACCCCACTTCCCTGAGTTCGACCCTGGGCCTAAAAGTGACAAGATAAAATCAATTAGGCCAGGTTAAAAATTTTGTAAAGAGATGGTTAGGTCTGAATTAGGTTAACCACTATACACATTTCAACGATAAAAATATCATATTAACAACCTATTCGGGCCGACCATCATATGCCACTTAGGCAGACCGTGGTGCGGACACTTCCTGAGGAAGTCATTATATCTCTCCCATGCCTCATGAAATTGTTCACCGTTTTGTTGCGTAAATGAAGTGATAGCACGGCGAAGCGCATTGGTTCACCCGATTGGGAAGAACTTCTTGAGAAAAGCTGTTCACATCTCTTCCCAAGAGTGCATGGTTCTCCCAAGGGTGCATAACCACTGTGATGCTTTATCCCGCAATGAAAACAGGAACATTTTCATGAGGATTATAGGTAACCCGATATTTCTTGGTTAACTGTTTCAGCTAATCGGGTTAGGTCTTCCAAGTGGAGAAAAGGATCTTTACTTGCAAGACCATGGAAGTGAAAATTTATTAGGCCAATTATGTTAGGCTTCAATTCAAAGTTGTCCTGCCCATGGGGACCCAAATTTGTCCTATGGTCTCTGTAACAGCAAGACTCTGATAGGAGCTAAGAGTCCTAGGCTCCTCCCATTCGGAGGGTTCTGCATTTCCTCCAATGTTTCCCTAATGGCTTCGATTTTCTCATTATACATTTCCATTTGGGCTTATGTAACGAGCGCGTGGCCCAGACGTCGTACCAGACGTCTGGGATCAAATCCAGACGTCTGACCAGACGTCCGGGATAGTTTACAGACGTCTGGAGAACAGTTAGGTTCGCACGGGAGATTCGTCTGCACGCCTGTGCGCGCAGACCTGCGTTTCTGCCCTCTTTCTCTGCGGCTGCAGGCGGCTGTGACCGCCTTCTCTCTCCTCTCCGCGCGGCGTTAAAAGGGGGGGCGCGCCTCCCCTCCCGTCTTCACCATCTTCCTCCTTCTTCTCCTGCCTGTGCGCGAGAGCGAGCGGACGCGAGGGCGCAGCGGCAGCGGCAGCGGCAGCCGCAGTGAGCGCGGAGGAGCTGCGGCGTGCGAAGGCGGGGCTCTGCCGTGAGGGCGAGCTCGCCAGGAGCGGCTTGGCCGGCCGGCGGAAGGCGCAGGGGGCGCGGAGCGTCGCGGAGAGGGACCTGTGCGGGCTGAGCAGCAGACGCGCGAGGTGCGATGCGGGAGGCGTCGCGAGCGGAGGCCGAGCAGGGTTCTGATTCTGGAAAAAATTTCCAGAATCAGACGTCTAGATTGATATCCAGACGGCAGGGTCGACGTCTGTGAGATCATACAGACGTCTGAAAGTGAGTTTCCGCTTTCTTCTTCCTTCTTGTCGACTGACCGTACTGAGGGAGGGGGGTTGGCTGTGCGTAGGCTCTTTGATTCGTCATCCTTTGCGAATCAGACGTCTGGAAGTTGTACCAGACGGCGGGAGTGACCTCCAGACGTCCGGAGGGACCATCGGACGTCTTGGATCTAGGCAGACGTCCCCGCAGACTTCTGGACGTCCGGGGAACCAAGCCGAACAGGTAATTCTCTGATCCACCATTTAAGACGTCTGGAAGGAGTTCCAGACGTCTGATTTTGCACAGTATCGTCTTTCTCGACCCGTTTAGGGCCCGTTTGGGCTCCGTTTTCCGCGATTCGAGTTGCGTTCATTTCAGAATTAATTCCTCTACCCGCCTACAGTAGCTATACACTATTTTGAGACACTCCTTGTGTTTGATCCTTGTGATAGGACCTCGTTCGGTTGCAGTCTTGAGAGTCGCGGAGGCGCGCGGGATTCCCGATCACGCCCCCATTACTCCCGTTGTACCTGGTAGAGTGGTTTTAAGTATTAATAAAATCTGTTAAAATATGGAACCATAACTAGAACCTAGGGCTTTGCATGAATCCTAGGAATGAGAAATATATGGAATGATAGCTCCTAGGTGTTGCATGAATCCTAGGGCCGGAAAACTAGATTGTATGATAGATCCTAGGATATGGCATGAATCCTAGGATGGAAAAACTAGTGGAATGTATATTACTGCAGTCTTGGAAAAATGGAAAGGAATATATAAAGCTGCCTGTAAATTTAATTAACAGCTGCCTGTTATGAATAAAGAAACATGTTTGAGATCATGGAATTTGAGAACGTGAATCTGGAAAGTGAAACATATGATGTTCTGAAATAAAGAGCTGGAACCCTATGGGGAGTTAGGAGTGGAACTCCTGGAAAGAAAAAGGAATGGAACTGAGATGTAGTTTGTACTGTCTCTTGGGTACGCAGTACCAAGGGAAGTACCTGTACCTGTTTAGTGCAGAGTGGGGCCAGCCGCCCCAGGGACCCGGGGTTAGGATTGGCCGCTCTGTACCGACTTGTTGGCCCTCGTGTACGTAGTACAGAGGAGAGCTAGTAGTGTTAGGAGAGTACTAGCTACCCCACGGGCCCCGGGGTTCTGCTAGCCTCCTTCACCGACTTGTTAGGCCCACTAGGGCAAACCAGGGTAGTCAGGCGAGGGTGCGCGGACTGTGGAGGGGCAAGGCCCCGGTTTGGTTACTGTGGAGGGGTTGGACCCCTGTTACTGAGAGGGCTCTGCCCTGGTTCCGTGCTGTGCTTTGGGCGCACCCGTTAACGGAAACAACTGACCGCGTGCCAGTGCGGGCTAGCTACCTGTGCGTTTATCGCGCGTGCCGTAGTCACCGTTACGTCTGTCAGTGACCTTGGGGTGGTTGACTGAGGGTAGGATCACCACGGGGGACTCTCCCGGCTAGGAGAGCACCACATGCTACTTCTACTTTTGGAAAAGACTGCAATCAAGATCGTCCCACGAGGACATTCGAGATCAAGTAAAGGATCTGAGAGATAAATGAAATAGTGAGAAAAATTGAAAGATGTAAATAAAGGAAGTAATAGAACATAACAGCTACTGTACACTCTACTGTTGCCTTTAGTTAGTTTGCCACTCTACTCAGCGTTTTGCTGACGTGTTACACTCGTTACCTTTTTCAGGACCAGGTGTTGAGCAGCCAGGGTCGGCGGCTGCAGAGGACGCTGGGCCGAGTAGGGTCCAGTAGAGTTACCCCAGCTTTGTACCCCTTTTTGTTTCTGTTCTAGTGAGTAGTTTTGTTTCCGCTGTACCTTCTTTACCTGCAGTTTTTGTTATATGATAAATGTTGTTTTACTGTTGTGGTGGTGCCTACTGTAGTAGTTTCTTTCCTTACTGTTGTACTTTCTTACTGTTAGTTATATTCATGCTGAATGTGGTTTATTTTACTGTCTTTTGGTTACTTCCTCGTTGGACGACTGGGTCTTGGGATTAGTCGAGTCGGTCCGGTTCTCGTGTCTCGTAGGGACTCGGGAACCGGGTCGTTACAAGATGGTATCAGAGCAAGGTCGTCCCGAGAAGTGAATCAACTGACTGGAAAATAACCAATTCACATGTTTATAGCTAGAGTAGCCACCACAACATATCTCTTAATATGAGCTCTTAGAAGTGTTGTTAGGTACCGTCTGTTTTGACGTTTCCGTTTTGTTTCGCGTCTCCTTGCAGGAGATGCCTTGTCGTGGGACTGGCGAGACTGGCCGCGGGCGCGGCCGAGGGCGAGGTCGACGAGGTGGACGTGCTGTCGTTGACGTCTCGGTGGACCAGCCACCACTCCCTGGCATCCAGGCCCAGGACCTCGCCAGACTGATACGGGATATTGTACGAGAGGAGCTCCACCCACCGCCCCGAGCACCTCCTCCTGGGGTTGCAGAGGGGGAGTCCTCTGTGGGACCACGCGACGGACGCGGCGCTGGACACGAGGGAGGGGATGGGCCCCTGCCGCCCCCACCTTCCTCCGACACTTCTGTACACGAGGCACCTTCGCCTGGAGGTGCACCAGCACCTCCCCTACAGCACCACTTCGAGCTTTTCGGACAATTCCGGAAGCTGAAGCCCCCCTCCTTCAAGGGGGATGAGGACCCGACCGAGGCAGAGGACTGGCTTGAGCAGCTGGAGAAGATCTTCGACACCCTTCGCCCCCCGGTGGAGTGCCGCGTGGCCTTTGCCACGTACCAGCTGGAGAGTGCGGCACACCGGTGGTGGAGGGCGGTCCAGGGACAGGAGAGGGACGAGCCGACGTGGGACCAGTTCGTCACCCTCTTCTGCGAGCAGTACTTTCCCCAGACGTGGCAGGACCAGAGGAGGCGGGAGTTCCACACTCTCCGCCAAGGGACGATGACCGTGAGCGCGTACCGCACGCGTTTCTTGGAGCTGTCCCACTTTGCAGCGACAGCGGTAGCCACTGAGGAGGAGCGCCTTTGGAGGTTCATCGAGGGGCTCCGGCCTGCGATCCGGGGGTATGTCAAACCCCTGAAGCTGCCGACGTTTTCGAGGGTGGTAGAGGCAGCTATGACTTACGAGGAGACCAACCCGTCCGCGCGAGAGACCGACGGCGGGCGAAAGAGGCCCTTTCAGCCAGACTTCTCACAGGGCCAGCGAGAACGGAGACACGTGGCGTCCGCAGGAGAGCCGTCACGTTGTGCAGGGCCATCAGTGGCCTTTGGGGGGCCTCGACAGGGGCCAGTCGCCAGCACCGGACCCCCGCCTAGCCGACAGCAGGGACTCACTGAGGGCGGGAGTCGGGTTCCCCTCTGCTACCAGTGTGGCCAGCCGGGCCACGTCAGGAGGGACTGCCCATCTAGGGCAGGAGGTCAGCAGATACTTCCCGCGCAGAGCACTGGAGGGCGCGCAGGAGGCTGCGGTTTCCAGGCGCGAGGAGGAGGACCGCAGTCGCGAGGAGGGTACCGGCCAGCACCTACCCGTCCGACGCAGAGTGTGGCTGCTTCGTCCGCACCTAGAGCTGAGGGGCGTATCAACGCCCTAACACACAGGGACGCCAGAGCTTCGGGATCCGTGGTAGCAGGTATGGTTTCAGTTTCTGGCAGACTTGTTTACACGCTTTTCGATTCCGGCGCTACGCACTCGTTTGTCGCAGACAGTTTCGCAGTTAGTTTGGACCAGGATTATACATTGTTAGAGAATCCGTTCGTAATCAGAGGTCCGAGTGGTCAGCTGTTTGTAGCTGAGGAGGTGTACACGGGTTGCGGGGTCAGCATCGGGGGACACAGCCTGCCAGCTGACCTGATTATGATACAGATGGAGGACTTTGGGGTGATTCTGGGGATGGATTGGCTGTCCGCTTACCACGCCTTGGTAGACTGCTTTGAGAGGAAGATTGTCTTCTCCATTCCGGAGTTGCCTTCCTTCGAGTTTCACGGGCAGCCAGTGGACGGAGGTTTCAGGTGCATTTCGGCACTTCGGGCGACGAGACTTTTGAGCCAGGGGTGTGAGGGCTTCTTAGCTTGTGTGGTGGCAGAGCACAGCCCCGTGGCAGACTTCCAGAGCATCCCGGTGGTCAGAGAGTACCCCGACGTGTTTCCAGACGAGTTACCAGGACAACCGCCCGAGCGTGAGATCGAGTTTGAGATCTCACTAGTACCAGGGACCAGCCCCATCTCCACCGCGCCAAACAGAATGGCACCGCTTGAGCTGCGAGAGCTCAAGTCTCAGTTGCAGGACCTTTTGGAGAAGGGTTTCGTGAGGCCCAGTGCGTCTCCCTGGGGAGCCCCGGTACTGTTTGTGAAGAAGAAGGATGGGACCCTACGCCTTTGTGTGGACTACCGACAGCTGAATAGGGTCACCATCAAGAACAGATATCCGCTGCCGAGGATTGACGATTTGTTTGACCAGTTGCGGGGTGCCACGGTGTTTTCCAAGATCGACTTGAGGTCTGGATACCACCAGTTGAGGATCAGGGAGACCGACATCTCCAAGACAGCTTTCCGCACCCGCTACGGACACTATGAGTTTTTGGTCATGCCGGTTGGGCTGACCAATGCCCCCGCTGCTTTCATGGACCAGATGAACTGGGTGTTTAAACCGTACTTGGACCAGTTTGTGGTGGTTTTCATAGATGATGTACTCATCTATTCTAGAGATCGGACGCAGCACGGACAGCACTTGCGGATGGTTCTGGACACTCTGAGACGACGCAGGCTGTACGCCAAATACAGCAAGTGCGAGTTCTGGTTGAGGGAGGTGACCTTTTTGGGTCATGTGATCTCTGGAGACGGCCTGGCGGTGGATCCCGCCAAGGTCGAGGCAGTGCTCAGGTGGGAGAGACCGCGTTCAGTCACTGAGATTCGCAGTTTCCTGGGACTGGCAGGTTACTACAGACGGTTCATCAGAGGGTTTTCGCAGATTGCACGTCCTATGACACAGTTGACTCGGAAGGATGTGCCTTTCGCTTGGACAGACGCCTGTGAGGCGTGTTTTCTGGAGCTGAAGGAGAGGTTGACCTCGGCTCCCGTGCTCACCATCCCTGACATTAGTGGCGGGTTCGTTGTGTACACGGACGCTTCCTTGCAGGGGTTAGGAGGTGTGCTCATGCAGAGGGGTCACGTGGTCGCTTACGCTTCGCGGCAACTGAAGCCCCATGAGCATACCTACCCTACCCACGATCTAGAGTTGGCAGCTGTTGTCTTCGCGCTGAAGACATGGAGGCACTACTTGTACGGTGAGACCTTCGAGACTTTTACAGATCACAAGAGCCTCAGATATCTTTTTGACCAGAAGGAGCTCAACATGAGACAGAGACGTTGGTTGGAGCTCCTGAAGGACTACGACTGCAGCATCTCCTACCACCCGGGAAAGGCCAATGTGGTGGCTGACGCCTTGAGCCGTAAGGCGCCCGCACGCTTGGCCAGTCTACAGTTACAGAGTTGGAGCCTTTTGGAGGAGGTGGGCAGTTGGCGACCTCTAGAGTTACGAGGGTACTGTGGGGCAGTGACGGTGACACGGCAGACCAGACCAGAGTTGATAGACCGCATCATCACGGGACAGATGGCCGATCCGTACTTGCAGTCTTTGCGCAACAGAGTACTATCAGGGGACCCAGGGGACTTCTCTTTCACAGACCAGGTGTTACGCTTGGGGGGACGGTTGTGCGTCCCCAGAGACGAGGAGCTGTTGAGAGAACTCCTGACTGAGGCACACGGTTCCAGATTCACCATACATCCCGGAAACACGAAAATGTACCATGACTTGAGACGCGAGTTCTGGTGGAGAGGGATGAAGCGGGATGTGGGTGAGTTCGTGCAGCAGTGCTTAGTGTGCCAGCAGGTGAAAGCCGAGCATCAGAGGCCTGCAGGGCCGCTTCAGCCGCTTCCAGTGCCAGAGTGGAAGTGGGAGAGCATCACCATGGACTTGGTGGTGGGCTTGCCTGTTACCCAGCGAGGACACGACGCAGTCTGGGTAATAGTGGATAGATTGACGAAGACGGCACGATTCTTGCCGATCCGAGTCACTTTGGGACCAGCACAGTTGGCAGAGAGGTATATCCGTGACGTGGTACGACTACACGGAGTTCCGCGGGAGATCGTATCCGACCGGGATACCCGCTTTACGTCCCAGTTTTGGGCTGAGTTTCAGCAGGCTTTGGGGACGAGGTTGAGGTTTAGCACGGCTTACCACCCCCAGACGGACGGACAGTCGGAACGCACGATACAGACACTTGAGGACCTTTTGCGTGCCTGTGTACTAGACTGGAGGGGCTCTTGGGAGGAGCACCTGCCCCTGGCGGAGTTTGCATACAACAACAGTTATCACTCGAGCATCGGCATGGCTCCCTACGAGGCTCTGTACGGACGGAAATGCACGGCACCCTTGAGTTGGGTTGAGGTGGGGACCAAGTGGGGGGTTGGCCCCAGGTTGATCCGGCAGAGTCAGGAGGTAGTTGAGCAGATCCACAGACGACTCCGCACTGTCAGGAGCAGACAGAAGAGCTACGCAGATCGCAGACGCAGAGAGGTGCAGTTCGAGGTTGGGGACCACGTCTTTCTTCGTGTTTCGCCCATGAAGGGCTTACAGCGGTTTGGGGTGAGAGGGAAGCTCGCGCCGAGGTTCGTGGGGCCCTTTGAGGTCCTGGAGCGGGTTGGACCCGTTGCTTACAGACTTGCCCTTCCCCCGCAGCTTTCTGGTGTGCACGACGTGTTCCACGTGTCCAACCTCAGGAAGTACGTAGCCGATCCCAGCCACGTACTGAGTCACGAGAGCGTCGAGGTGAGCGACGACCTGACCTACCCCGAGCGGCCAGTACAGATCCTAGACCGAGCAGTCCGCAGGTTGAGACGAAAGCAAGTACCCCTGGTAAAGGTTTTGTGGAGGAGCCAGCGGTACGAGGAGGCTACCTGGGAGCCTGAGGCGGCAATGCGGGAGCGGTACCCGGAGCTTTTCGCGGGTACGTCTTTTCGGACCGGCTTCGGTCCTCTTTGAGTTTGTTATGGTTATTTGGACATCTTCTTCCCGTACCATAGTTGGCGCAAGTTTCGGGGACGAAACTTCCTTTGAGTTTGTTATATTGTAACGAGCGCGTGGCCCAGACGTCGTACCAGACGTCTGGGATCAAATCCAGACGTCTGACCAGACGTCCGGGATAGTTTACAGACGTCTGGAGAACAGTTAGGTTCGCACGGGAGATTCGTCTGCGCGCCTGTGCGCACGCTCTTTGATTCGTCATCCTATGCGAATCAGACGTCTGGAAGTTGTACCAGACGGCGGGAGTGACCTCCAGACGTCCGGAGGGACCATCGGACGTCTTGGATCTAGGCAGACGTCCCCGCAGACTTCTGGACGTCCAGGGAATCAAGCCGAACAGGTAATTCTCTGATCCACCGTTTAAGACGTCTGGAAGGAGTTCCAGACGTCTGATTTTGCACAGTATCGTCTTTCTCGACCCGTTTAGGGCCCGTTTGGGCTCTGTTTTCCGCGATTCGAGTTGCGTTCATTTCAGAATTAATTCCTCTACCCGCCTACAGTAGCTATACACTGTTTTGAGACACTCCTTGTGTTTGATCCTTGTGATAGGACCTCGTTCGGTTGCAGTCTTGAGAGTCGCGGAGGCGCGCGGGATTCCCGATCACGCCCCCATTACTCCCGTTGTACCTGGTAGAGTGGTTTTAAGTATTAATAAAATCTGTTAAAGTATGGAACCATAACTAGAACCTAGGGCTTTGCATGAATCCTAGGAATGAGAAATATATGGAATGATAGCTCCTAGGTGTTGCATGAATCCTAGGGCCGGAAAACTAGATTGTATGATAGATCCTAGGATATGGCATGAATCCTAGGATGGAAAAACTAGTGGAATGTATATTACTGCAGTCTTGGAAAAATGGAAAGGAATATATAAAGCTGCCTGTAAATTTAATTAACAGCTGCCTGTTATGAATAAAGAAACATGTTTGAGATCATGGAATTTGAGAACGTGAATCTGGAAAGTGAAACATATGATGTTCTGAAATAAAGAGCTGGAACCCTACGGGGAGTTAGGAGTGGAACTCCTGGAAAGAAAAAGGAATGGAACTGAGATGTAGTTTGTACTGTCTCTTGGGTACGCAGTACCAAGGGAAGTACCTGTACCTGTTTAGTGCAGAGTGGGGCCAGCCGCCCCAGGGACCCGGGGTTAGGATTGGCCGCTCTGTACCGACTTGTTGGCCCTCGTGTACGTAGTACCGAGGAGAGCTAGTAGTGTTAGGAGAGTACTAGCTACCCCACGGGCCCCGGGGTTCTGCTAGCCTCCTTCACCGACTTGTTAGGCCCACTAGGGCAAACCAGGGTAGTCAGGCGAGGGTGCGCGGACTGTGGAGGGGCAAGGCCCCGGTTTGGTTACTGTGGAGGGGTTGGACCCCTGTTACTGAGAGGGCTCTGCCCTGGTTCCGTGCTGTGCTTTGGGCGCACCCGTTAACGGAAACGACTGACCGCGTGCCAGTGCGGGCTAGCTACCTGTGCGTTTATCGCGCGTGCCGTAGTCACCGTTACGTCTGTCAGTGACCTTGGGGTGGTTGACTGAGGGTAGGATCACCACGGGGGACTCTCCCGGCCAGGAGAGCACCACGTGCTACTTCTACTTTTGGAAAAGACTGCAATCAAGATCGTCCCACGAGGACATTCGAGATCAAGTAAAGGATCTGAGAGATAAATGAAATAGTGAGAAAAATTGAAAGATGTAAATAAAGGAAGTAATAGAACATAACAGCTACTGTACACTCTACTGTTGCCTTTAGTTAGTTTGCCACTCTACTCAGCGTTTTGCTGACGTGTTACACTCGTTACCTTTTTCAGGACCAGGTGTTGAGCAGCCAGGGTCGGCGGCTGCAGAGGACGCTGGGCTGAGTAGGGTCCAGTAGAGTTACCCCAGCTTTGTACCCCTTTTTGTTTCTGTTCTAGTGAGTAGTTTTGTTTCCGCTGTACCTTCTTTACCTGCAGTTTTTGTTATATGATAAATGTTGTTTTACTGTTGTGGTGGTGCCTACTGTAGTAGTTTCTTTCCTTACTGCTGTACTTTCTTACTGTTAGTTATATTCATGCTGAATGTGGTTTATTTTACTGTCTTTTGGTTACTTCCTCGTTGGACGACTGGGTCTTGGGATTTGTCGAGTCGGTCCGGTTCTCGTGTCTCGTAGGGACTCGGGAACCGGGTCGTTACAGCTTAGAGGTAGGTTATGGGATCTAAGGTTCCACCACCTGGTGGGTTCTGAGGGCGGTTTCCTCCCTCGGGATTTGGGGGTGGGCGTGCAGCCATGTTTGTGGAGGAGGAGGATGATTCGGCTTCTTTTCTAAATTTATCAGGCAATTCACACAGTTCAGGGTTTTGTGACCTCCTCCCAAACATGCACTACTGCAGGAAGAATTGGGGGGATAAGAAAGGAAAAGAGATGAGAGAAATGACACCGCAAAGGTACACTTGGTGACAAATCAATACAATCAATTCCAAACCTCTACAGTGTGCCCTTAGACCTAAAGATCTAAGTTACCTACTATCACGAACTACGGAACCGAATGCGAGCACCGCGGAACCACCGAGCCAGATTCAAAGGCCGTTTGCCCCAGTCTTAGACACCCGATAGCACACGGGAACCCTCACCAGCACGTAGGCGCTACACGTAGGTAGTTAGACCTCCAATCCTTAAGAAGGGTCAAGTTGCTACCAGTTTTAGTTAGAGGCTTAGGATCAAGTGCTTTTGGAATGTGAAGGGCATTATTTACGAGTAATGCCCAAGTGATTGATTTTTGCAAAGTGTGTAAACCAAGCATGCAATGGGGAAATCTCCCTGAATTGAAGTTTTAATTGGTGAATGGTTTTTAGAATTCAGCCTTAAGTAGTGTGGATTTTAGGATTTCACTGAAATACTAATTCAACCAATCTTCGGGTTTTGAAAGAATACAAGTTTTTTTTATCTCTAAGCCCAACAAACCCTTCTTCAATGTCAGTTGGTTAATGTATGCTAAAATGCAATGGGCTTCCCTAAATGGAGATTTCTATGTGTGGATGCATGAATCAGTTTTAGATTAGTGTGAAAGGGAGCCAAAGCACTTCAATTCAAGTGCTCCCAATCACTAGAATGATTTCCACACAAAGGCTCAACCAAAAGATAAAGAAAATCAATTTGTTGGGGTTGAAGTATTCGAGATCGAATCTTAGGCACGTGAAGAGTCGTGGTGGGGTTGGAATCAACTCAATTCCAAGTCTCTCCACCAAAAAGGTGATCCCGAATTTGTAGATAAATGAGGCAAAGAGGGGTGGCAATCAATCTTTTTATTTGCTTCAAAGAATCGAAGTAAGGTGGGAAATCCTGGGGCAGTGGGAGTAAAGGCAAATAATCAAACAAGTGAATTTTAATCCACTTGCCCCAAGAGATCCCAAGAAGTTTTTCTAGTTTTTTTTTTTTATTAGGGTGACAAGCTGACCTAAGTTGCTAAGAAAGGAAGACCTACTTGTTTAGCAATGTGTGCAAAGCTCCAATGCGGTGTCGGCATCTTCACGCTCTCGTTCCCGCCATGGATCTACCCACGTATCCAACTTCGTCTGCCTACCTTCCCTTTGCAACAGGTTCACCTGCACAGCAACAAACAAAAACACCTGTGAAGAGAAGGGTGTGAGAAGAGAAAAATTAAAGGAATAGAGTAGAAACTTACTTGAATGCACACTTCCCCGGCAATGGCACTAGAAATGATTATGGTGTAGACTCGGATAGGTGTGTTAATATGGTGATTTAATCGTTGAAGTGTGTATAGTGGTTAACCTAAATCAAGCTTAACCATCTCTTTACAAAATATTTTTTTACCTGGCCTAATTTTATCTTGGTCACTTTTAGGCCCAGGGTCGAACTCAGGGAAGTGGGGTTAGAAGTCAAGTTTCTACACCTTTCCTACAGCGAATCTCTTCCGTTCGTTTATTATGTTTTTGGTATTTTTCTATTTAGATTTTTTTCTGATAATTCTTGTCCTTGAGGCACACCCTTAAAATTAGGTTCTTGGCTTTGAGCCAAATCAAGGTTTCAAAACTAGTCTTGCTATTCACAAGACTGAGTACCTGCAAGTCAAGACTTATCTTTTCTCTTTTATATATTTTTTTATCTTTTTACTATCATGAAAGAGAAGCAGAAATAAAGTAAATATAGTATATATAGATGTATATATTATATATGTATAAAGGGGTGGGGATGGAGGCGGAGATGGCGTGTAGCACGGTGTCGAGTCAGTCATCGTCTAGAAAGACGCAACCAACAGGATGAGGTGCCGCGTGGAGTGTAGGATGGATGGTGGAAGACGAGTGTGAACACGCTTTCTATATGCATGTATCGGGGAATATCAGCAACTGGTGTAGATATTCCCGCGATACCACGTATGGTGTGTGATATGAAAATATATATGTATATATGTAAATATATATATCTATATGTATATATATATATGGCAATAAATATATAGGTATATGTGTACTTATATATGTATATATGTATATATATATGTATATATGTATAGGTATGTGAATATATGTATAGATAGATATATGTATAGATATATATATATGTATATGTATGTATATAATACTATATAGATGTATGTATATATATGTGTATGTATATAGTAATATATGTATATATAGATATATGTAGATATATATATATATATGTATGTATATATATATATATTTATATATATATATATGTATGTATATATATATATATATTTATATTTATATATATAAATATATAAATATACATACATATATACATATATATCTATAACTATTTATATATATACATACATATATATATATATAAATATATATACATACATACATACATACATATATATATATATATATATATATATATATATATATATATATATATATATATATATATATATATATATATATATATATATATATATATATGCATGTATGTATGTATGTATGTATGTATAAACATATGTGTGTATATGTATATATATATATATGTATCTATACTTATACTTACTTATATAGGTAATAGTAGATATATATAGATATATATATATATATGTATGTATATATGTATAATAATACTTTGTTATATAGGTACTACTATATGTATAGATATAAGTATATATATATATGTATATAAATATATATATATAAATATATATATGTACGTATATATATATATATAAGTATATATTAGTGTATGGGTGTGTGTACGAGAGTGTGAGTGTGTGTGTGTGTGTGCAGAGAGAGAGTGAGAGAGTGCTGTGAGAGAGAGTAAGAGAGACTGCTGGAGTGAAGGCTGGGAGAGTTAAGTCGTCTGCAGCCTCAGGGCCGACATCTGGTAATGCACGTGCGCACACAGGCGCATAGGCACGCGAAGACGCACGCGCATGCAGGAAGGAGTGAGCGCGAGAGGAACCGCAGCGCACCGCACTGCGCGAAGAGTCGGGTGTGAGCAGATGCAGGCGCTGGGAGCGGGTAAGCGTACGCGGGTGAAGACACGGGCAGGTGCGGGTGCTGGCAAATGCGGGTGCACGCAAACGCGTGGGAGGGCACTGGAGCGGGCGCGAGCGCTGGTCGATTGCAGCGCGCCGAGTGACCGGTTAAGTAAGAAACTTACCGATCACCACACTGTAGCCACAATGTTCCGCTGAAATGCGTGAACAGTGGCTACAGTGCCCGGGCGAGCCACGCGACCGGGCTTGTCTGGTTCTATGAGTGCGGAGCCGCTGCGCGAGTTGGCGCGAGCGCGAAAGGCATGCGCCGGCTGGTGGCTTGCGGGCAAAGGAGCCCGATAGGGCGCATGGAGAGGGAGGCGAGGGCAGCCTGCAGGCACGCGCGGTGGCCTGCACTGCTGCTGCCGCGGAGCTTCAGACCTTGGAGCCTGCAGCAATGGCGGAAGTTGCTTGGAAAGGTGAAAACAGAGCGGGGAGGACCACCATGCCTACCAGCTCTTTGATGCGCTGGGTGATGGTGGACTCACAGTGGTGGTTGTGCACCACTGTGAGTTGCTCCTGCCCGTAGCGTGGCTCCTCAGAGGAGGAGAGGTTGCGTATGGAGGGAGAGAGGAGGAGGCGGCCTGGAAGGGAAGAGCTACTGTGTGGTTTTTTTTTTCGTGGACCAGGATCTCTGCAAGAAGTCGTGCCTTTTTTTATAGAGGAAGAAGGCATACACAGCCATGCCCTGGTTGTGCATGCAGCTGTGCATGGCTTGGCAGGGCATGCGGCTGCAGGGCAAGCAAAGAGAGGCTGAGCAGGACATGGCGCGAAGAAGAAGAGGCCATTCCTTGCAGCCGCGCAAAGAAATTTTCAAAGACAAATAAAAATAGAAAATAAAGAGAGAGATTTTGCAAAGCATCACTTGGGGAAAAATGTAATTTTACGGCCATTTATTTCACTCTCCTCCCCTCTCAATTAAATGCATGCATGCATATATTTTTACAAATGCAACTATGGATACCTAATATGCACTGGTAATGCTAGGAAATAGCACAAGATGGCACAATTGCAGGTTTATTTTTGCGGTGCAATCAGCACTAAGGAAGGAAAAGAGATTAAGGAATAAAAAGAGAAGACTAAGGGAAGAAAAGAAGGTAGGAGAAGACAGGAACAGAAGAAGAGAGGTAAGAAAGTGCTCGAGATAGAAAAGAAGAGAAAGAAAAGGAGAAGAAGATGAGAGGCTGAAGAAAATAAATGAAGAAAATCTTTTCTTGCATCATTTTAAATTACTTTTTGAAATTATTTTAATTGTAAAAGGGCATGTTTTAATAGAATAACTTTTAATTGCCTTAATTTCTTTTGAAATAAAATTGGAAAACAAACATCATTTTAGGTAAATATGTTTTTCATATGGAATTTTGTATATTCTTTATAGTTTAAATATTTTGGCAAAATTCATGTTTTAAAAATCAACTTAGTTATACCTCCTAAACTTATAGAGAAATAAAAGAGAATTTGTGAATTTGGAGAAAATTATTATACCTCCTAGTGAACGACCTGGACTCAACCAGTAAAAGTTTCTAAAATGTTAGGTTAATTCGACCCTATGCTACACAACTGACATAATTTCGAGTTAACCTAAGTGATTTCTTCTACTCTTAATTAAGTGAAATTAACTTAATTACTGAGTTAAGTGCAAACCACGTTACCATGCACGCATACACATTTTAATTGATCATTAAGGGCACAACCCATCTAAAGGGCCCATCACATTCTAAGAGCACGATCATCCAAAGCCTATCTAAAACTAAGAAGACATTGGCCTTACGGATTGATTCGCTCTTCAGGGCTCAGACAGAGATTTTTTTTATTAATCTGCTTCTGTTGGTCCATCTGATGTCTAGCTAGGTGAATAGCGTCAAATGACCGTGGTTGGGGTCCAGAAGAGTAAGCCAAAGGAAGAACTTTCTCCCCAGTCCCTCCTTCTAACTGGTTAGATTGATCGGATAAAAGTAGACCAAATCGTTTATAATCTAAAGATGGGTCCTGGGAGTCTGTAGGTCTTTAGGCTAACCCACCTAAGGATAGGGTTGATTGCTTGTACTGCAGGGCACATTTCTCTCTTCTGTTTTCCCTCCTATTTTACCATGTATCCTTCCACTTCTTACATGCATTTCCCATCCTATCCTCCTACCACCACTTATCCCCAAGATGATTACTATTCTGACTTGACTTGTAATTACCCATCCACTAGCCGGGATAACTTTGATTGGGGATACGAATCCGGACCTCAATGTCCAGGGCCTAACCCTGGACAACAAAACTATGATTGCTATCCTTCCCAAACCTACAATGATTATGGATCTCCATCCTTTGATGACCAAACCAACCCGATCAACAATCAAGAAGGATATAATGATTATAACACCTACCCTCCCCAGCATTCCACTAAATATAGGTTACCACCATCCTTTGAACAACCTAGAACGACCTACTTTAAGGGAGGGAGCCGAGAACCTTGACATCTTGACTCCCCTAGATTTAACCCAAACTCACCTAAACCTGAATCGAACCAGTTGGTTTAGGTGAACCAGATCCAGGATAGGGTGTTGGCTAAATTGAGGAACACTATAAAATCTATAGAAGCTCAGCTAACACCATGCACTGAAGCATTGGAGCCTATGATCAAAATGATTAATGAACTTAATAGCTCTTTATTGGATTTTCTCCAAAGTGTTAGGGATAGGGACCTGGGTGAGTTTCTTCTTGGGAAATTGTCGAGGTTGAGGATGAAATTTGTGGTTGCCCTAGTCAAATCTTGAGATGATTCTCAAGATGAACTCTCTTTAGGAGAGCCAATGTCTGAACCCGCCCCGGCACCTGTCAAGGGGGATACATTTTCTGAAATCAGGGATGACCAGGTTGTGCTAGAGCAACCCATTGAGGACGAACCGATTGATTCACCTGAGATCCTCGAGCCAGGGAGTGAGGAAAAATGTCTCTTTGAACAAGGAAATGACAATCGATTTTGAGACATATAAATGAGGATCATGAATTCTTTGATTCTAAGGGTGAAGAATCTTTTGGTGAAGTCTCATTTGAACTCAAGGAAGAGGATTCTAGTGAGACAATTGGGCTTGAGGAGTATGACAAACTGTTTGATAGCCTGATCATTGAAGATTATGATCATGTTGGGGCTAACTTGGATGATTCGAATCCTGATGATTCAATCAGTAGCCCCATTCCTCAAACACACCCTAAAGAATTGAATGATGATATTTTAGAGATCACCAAACCCAAGTCAATCCTGATTCAGACACAATTGTTGGACTTAGGTACTTTAGATGGGGTGTACAACAATTTGGAGGTTGCGGAAACATTGATTTCAGAGGATAGGAAGTTGGAAATAAAAATTTGAGAGGCTAATTCTGAGGGAACTTTGATTTTGGATCTAAGGGTACCTATTGATCTGAAACCACCTACTTTCTATTAGGACCCTTACGATATCTTTCACGTGCAACCCAAGCTCGAAATAACTGATTATTTTTCTGAGCTAGATGTTAAGTGGACAATCGCACTTATTGAACCATCTTTACCCAGTGTCCAACACTTTGGTCTTGGGTTTCACACCACTAAACCGCAGGCCCGACCCCGCAAACACAACTTTCGGTTGTAGGTGATTTTCATCCAGAACCTGAGAACCACTCGACCCTAGGGCATGGGTCTGCATTATAATTCAGTCCACATCTGTGGACATCTGCTAGCGGGTTTTAGGATCAATATTTTTATTTTGACTCTCACCCATACTTGTGAATTCTCAATTTCTTCTTTGTATGTATGTTTTGCCTAGCTGAAGGCATTAGACTTAGCACGTGTGTATACACTCTTCTCTCTGCGGAGCTAATCAGATTTTCACAACACTCAGGTGATATTCTGTTTACTCTTCCCTTTTCACGTCTTTATTTTTACAATGAGGACATTGCATCATTTAGGCATGGGGGGCTGGATACTTAATCCTAAAATCATTTTGTTAACTCTGTAGAATTTCTTTTAGTTTCTTTAAAAAAAATTGAAAATTCAAAAAGATAAAAAAATAAGAATTAGGAAAAGAGAACTTAGGCATTTGGAAGTTATTAACTTTAGGAAGTGATATGAGACCACCTGAAACTTAAACACTTTAGGTCTTCAGGCTTAATTGACCCAGGTGTCCACTCGAATGTGAACTTAGTCTCGAGTCCTCGTCAATTCAAATTCATTTTTAATTTGGCTAATAAATTGGGATGATAAGTATGAGACTTATCAACCCACCCTCTGATTTGGGGAGACTTTAAGCCTAAGTATCTACACATTTTTTTTGCACTGACTCACTTTTCGACTGTTTCTTCAGAAATTGGGTAGCTAATAAACTATCTAGGGTGGTATGGCTGGCAAGTTGTTGATTGCACAGCAATCATAGGTCATAATTGACCTAAATTAAACTAGAACTTAGCATAAGTTAGGAAAATTCAGGCATGCATAAGCATTATCTGCATCTTCACTGCTTTACTTTAGCCATGCATAAAATGATGCTATAATATGCTAATTAAGTACATTATGTCGATTGCAGGCAATAAGTAGATCAGGAGTTGGATCTGGAGCAGGATCTGAAGTTGGATCTGGAATAACGGGAGTTGTAGTAGAGCTAGAGTAGAATGCTTAGTTTAGATATAGGAACAATAATGTAAGGGGGTTAAAGGTTTTCTATTCTATTAAGTAGAAATAAAGTAGTAAAATGTGAAGAACTTAGGTCCATCCTAGCCTTAGGATAGCCTAGAGATTTCCCCAAGCCATAGCCACCCTTAAATTAGGTCACAACACCCTAGGAAGCCCTAAAACCCTAGTTCCAACCCTTGTCTGGACGTCAAGATAAGTTATAGGATGACTAGGACCCTTAGCCATCTCTCGCACACCTCAAACCCACTTCTGCAGTGTTATTGGACGTCCAGACACTTTATCTGACGTCCAATTTCTATAGAATACCCAAAACAAAGCCCAAAATCCCTCCTGACTCTGACTGGACGTCCAGACAACAAGTCTAGACTTTTGATTTTTGAGTATAAGACATCTGAAACTATTATTAGACATCCGATACTGCTCTCCAATTCCTGGTTTGAGATTTAAACCTTGATCTTGGATCTCTAGGTCCCTAAACCCAATTCCAACCCCATAGGAACCTAAATTAAGGTGCCCTAACCCTAGTACAGCACCTCTAGACCTCCCTAAGGACCTAATTAGGTCCTCACTAAACCTAATTGACTTGGATCTTAGTCAATTCCATCAGCCAATTCAATTGGACTCATTGAGTCCAATTGAGCCCTAATCTCAGCACACTATCCAATTGGACTCAATGAGAGTCCAATTGACCTAGACCTAAATTAATTGAGTTTTTTTACTCTCAATTAAGTTTTCACACACCCAATTAAACTTGTATTAAGTTTAATTGCACATTACCTTAGTGAATTATGGTTTACAACCCCAATTTGAGACCTACCTTGACCTAAACCCACTAGAACCTAACCTAATCAACCTAGCAACCTAGGTTTCGACCCACACACACCATCCACATGAAAATATCTATCCTATAGTTCTCTAGAACTCTCTACTATGTGTTGTTGCCTTGGTTGCCAAAATTAGCAACCAAGAGCCATTCAATTTTTAGATCCACATTTGGTGGATCTAAAAACCACCATCCACCCTCTCTCTCTCATTCTCCCATGAGCTCCCACCATAGGCCTCTCTAGCAAATTCCATAACTCTCTAGAGAGCTTCCCTTAGGTCTATAAAAAGACCTACGGGGTGGCCATTTGCACCCATTCACATCCCTTGGATTCATTGGCACCACTCACCTCATTAGCTCCATACACGACCACCTTCACTTAGGTTAGCTACTCCACCTCCATGAGCTCACTACCACCACCATGGAGGACATCATGCCGGGATGCTGGATCACTCCTCCCTCTCTCCAAGGGTCGGCCTAAGCTACATTGGCCGCCCCTCATTCTCCTCTCGACGACTCCAAGGCCATCGAGGACCATCCTTGAATGCCCTCTATTCTTTTTGATTTAATTCATGCTCTTCATAATTTTATTGCTTTTATTACTAATTAATAGCGTAGTCTTACTTCTCCCCCAATGATGCATGCAAAATCGCCCCGTAGATTCTTGTATGCGATCGTTTTCTGATAGCTATATTTACATTTTTAAGCATTCATGTACAAGCTTTCTTCTACCTTCTATGTTGCAAACATTCTCTCGAATGAATAGAAGATATATTTTTATATATTTTTCTATGTGTTGAGAATCACCGTGAGCTTATTGCAATATCTTTTGAGTGATTAATGTTGCCTGTTTTTAATTCCTGATATACTTGCAACTAAGCATGTCCTACTTCAACACATAATAATCATAAACTGGTGTGTGATTGTAAACGAAGTAGAGCAGCAAAAAGATCGATTTCAAAAGTAAATCAAATGCCTCCCAGAGATGAATGATCAGGACTCAAGTCTCGTAATCTTTACAAACTTAATTTTTGACAAACGTTTTTGCGCGACTATACTACGATTTCCAATGATTTTCAAAATGCACGAAAATGCTTCCTGTCAAATGCCACTGTTGCCGGGGAGGCAACGTCATTTTTTTCGATTTTGATCTTTTAATCTATCACTGACGAATTTACCACTTGATGAGAACCTCATCATGAGCCATAACTAGCTCATTTTGACCTAATGTAGAGAATAAAAGCTCCAACATAACCTTAGAAAGGCTTGGCTCAGAGAGATTCTGAGTTTGCAAAGAAAACATAAACTGAGGGGTAAAAATGCAATTTCACCAATCCGATCTGAAAATAGGGTAACTCAGGGTCCAAACATAGGTCAAAACAACCTAATAAGAAAAGTGGATGAAATGACTCAATAAGGGCTACAGCAACTCCAAGGAATTAAATGACAGCCTGTAACCCTAAAAATAAACCCACTTCAATTCACGTGGTTCGAGGCAAGGTAAAAATCAAATAAACCCTCTAAAATTCATATAAAAATAATCTCTAGGGTTTAGGACTTTCAATTTGGCCTTAGGAACCCATTTTGACCTACATTGAGAATCATGCCCAATTAACAACTCAATTTGGGTTTTTACGTAAATTGATTGGTCAAAGGTTTAATCTAGAAATAAAATTCACCATCAGAATCCTTAGGTCCTAATTAGTCAAGTATAAAAACTTGGGCCTAAGAAGAAACCTTCTTGACCAACTTTTCATTTTGGTCCTCATCCATTACTTTTTGACCCTCAACTTTTGAAACCCTCTCATTTTGGCCCCTAATTCTTCATCATTTTTTGCATTTGAGTCCTCCCTGCAAAACCCTGAGCAGCACCATACTCCGGCGAGGCATGGCGCCGCGTAGGGTGAGGACGACCCCCTGCCAAGACAACGAGGTGTTCCCTGCGACATCTGCTGTCGTAGGGACACCTCCACGATCTCTGCCATCGCCCACACCTTCCGTGCGAACGCACGAAAGGTATGGGTCGCGATCTGGCCATCCTCCGGCGAGGGAGGCACGTCGTCTCCCTCCGCCCTCCTCTCTGATTTCGCCTCTATAAAAGCCACCACCGTCTGCCGCTTTCGGTAGCTCAGATCTGACGGAGACACCCCCCTAAATTCCTCCCTTCCCACTCCGACAGACGCCCCTTTCTCCGGCGGCCTCTCCTCCTCCTCGTCGCCCTGCCGCACTACCAGCAGCAGGGTTACCTTCCCTCGATCTTTCCGCGTCACGCCGCACCCAGCTGGCGCCTCTCCGGCCCTCTCCTCGCCGCTGCCCCTTCCTCTGGGCAATTTCTTCTCCGGCGACAGTCGATACGACTATCGCCTGCGCCAACCCCTCCTCGTCCAGCTTAGCAGGTAGAACTTCTCCTCTTCCTCCCCTCTTTCTTTTCTATACTGAAAACCCTTACTGTCGCCACCTATTTCCCACTGATCACCCTCACCTTCTCCACCTCCGGCCAAACTCCGGCGAACCACTCCCATCGCTCTAGCACCCCACACGGCTCGCCGACCTGTGCATAACCTTCGCCTCCTCACCCTGATCCTCTTCTGCCCTTCCACTGCCCACCAAATGCCCTCTGCAGACCCACCGAACACACCCACTTCTTCGCTCGCAGTTTGACCTAGGGCGACCTGTTTGCTCCACCACGCCCCCTGCAGACCCTCTGACCACCTTCGTCGTGCCACGGCGAAGGTCCCCCGCCTGTTTGATTTGATCGAGAGGCCGTTCTTCTGTGACCAAGTGACTCGCTCGCCGTCGCCATTACTGAGCAGGCAGAGCTCCTTCACCTGCAGGTGCAGGCACACCTTCGCCCAGGTTCGACTCCCAGGTTGCGCGGGGCGTCTATGCGAAGCGTCCCAGGCTTGCAGTTGGGGCGAAGGCCTCGCGTGAAGCCACGATTGCCCACTGCTCCCTCCGCTGCGGGCGCTCAATTGGGGTGGGACATTTAGTCCCACCTCGGAACTTTTCAGAGGCGCACGGGCGCATAAAGGCAAAAAGTGCCTTATGCTGTTCGCCTCTTGACCACGGGGTGAGGTCCCTCTCACCCGACCTGGCCTCGACCGTGATCACGCTCCGCGGACCTGGCCCGACCCGATTAACCCGACCTACACTCCTCGCCCACCACCACACGCCGGTGGGCCTAGACCCGGGCGCGACTCGTACCCGATTACTCGGTTGCTCTGGGAGAGCTGTCCTAAGAGCGAGCTCAGAGAGAAAGAGACGCGCGGGGGGAGGGGGGGTAGAGTAGGTTTTGCCCTCTGACTCTGAACTCTTGAGCGTGCAGGCACAGGTGAAGAAGGAAGCTAAGGGAGACACTGTAGCAACAAGCGGTTTAAGTCGTCTGATTTTCAAATCAGACGACGTCCTGAAGACAGGAGAAGGCAAAGAAAAAGAAGGAAGGCGAGGCAGAGGAAAGAGAGGAACACAGAGAAGCCAAGTGAGGACTCTGCAGAGATCAGAAGACAAAGAAGAAGAAGAACAGAAGAGAGAAGGAGCAGCCAAGTGAAGAAACAGAAAGCAGAAGAAGAAGAGAAGTAAGAAGAAAAGAAGAAGAAGAGCACGGGAGGAAGATCTGAAGAAACAAAGAAAATAAAAAGAAGAAAAAGACATGATCGTCCAACCAAGAAATAGAGGAAGAACATGAAGAACAAAAGAAGAGGAGAGAAGACAAAGAGGAAGAAAGAAGAGAAGAAGAAGAGCCAAACTTTCATCTCTCTCTCTCTTTATTTTTGTAATAGAACATGTATATCTCTAGAATACGACTTGCTCCCTGAGTTCGACCTCGGGAGAACTGTATTTTCTGAGTAACAAATATTAGCAAATGATGGCAATAACTATCTGTACTACAATGACTTAAGAAAAGCTAGTTGTTGCCACCGTTCGCCAGTTGGCGCCGTTGCCGGGGAGCAACGGCTATTCTAGAGGTATACATTCTTTTTTTTAGTTCTAATAATCTCCTCTCTTTTGTGCAACTACAGGAAATCAAGAAGACAAGCAACCGCACGACAACCACTCCGAGGACAGGTAATTTTTTTTCCTCTCGCTATTAACCCCTAAACTCTAAAGAGGAAGAAAAGAAAAGAACAAGCAATATAGGGCTAACCTGTCTTCTATACTTAGTAAACCATAAGAAGTTGCATGTTTTCAACCCATTATTCCTGTACACTATTAAGGGTATTTAGGGGCTAACACATTCTTGCTTGAGCCCTAATTACCCACCAAAGAACTAACTGGACCAAGTAGAGCCAACATAAGATTCAACATTAGGGATTTTAAAGACACACTTCTTAAACAAGAATTGAGAAACCTTAAAAGAAGTGTGCCCAAGCCATTATCTGAAAATACCTATCCAAAGAAACCCTAAAATAAGATTGGCTCTTTAAACACTTGAACCCTAAAAGACAAGACCTAATAAGCAAAACTGGCAAGTAAAATTGACCATTTGGGTCAACTAACCTTCAAATTAGGTCACTCTTTGCACTTAAAAGACTAAAGTTCAAGTGGAACCCTAAGCACCTTGCTCTTGAACTAAAATTGGTAGACTTAAGAGGTCAAGATCCCCATTCTGGTCTACCTGGAACCGCAGTGACAAGAGAGGTCGGGTGGGGGAAACCCTGTAACCCGTGGGGACGCTCTACCGTGTAGGGGTCTTCGCGGGACTCACCCTCTCTGGCTGCCCAGGTAATTCTGAGGTGGTCGATCTTTCTGATCAAGGGGTCCATCTGCCCCGCACCTCTATAGTCACCCAACACATTTTTGGGTGTCTTGATTGGGTCCAGCACCTTCTAAACTCATCTCTTCCAACAGTGCATGTACGGTAGGAGGTCCTTAAGACCACCCTTAAGACCTCCTTTAGAAATTCACTCTCGTCAAGGCCAAGCCTCGACGCCTGTGTTTGTGCAGCAACCCCCTCACATTATTCTCTCTTCTGATTCAGAACCAAGTTCTTCTTCTTCCCCCATCATGGCTCAGCCAGTTGAGGAAGAAAACAATCTGGAGCACCAGCTCCAGCGACTCAACGACCTCTTCCAAAACTTTGTGCACCCACCACAGCGTCCCATGATGCGGGACCACTACAATCCTGCTGCGGTGGCCATTGAGCCTCGAGTCAGAATCCCGATTGGAGGACCTGATTCTGAATTAAAGCCCAATATGATTCATGCTATACCTAAATTCCATGGGCTTAATTCTGAAGATCCCTTCCAGCACATCAAACAGCTAAAGCATGTGGCCCAAACTTTCGGGTCAGATGCACAAAATCGGGATATTCTTCTCATGAAGATGTTCTCCTTTTCTCTTATGGACAAGGCCACCCATTGGTATCAAACTCAAACCCGGCCGATCAACAATTGGGAAGAACTTCAGTCCGAGTTCCTGAAAAAGTTCTTCCCTGTTGGACGGACCAATGCCTTGCGCCATCAGATTACACATTTCACCCAACAAACAGGGGAACCTCTCCATGAGGCATGGGATCATTTTCAGGATCTCATGAGAAAGTGCCCCCATCACGGAGTTCCTAAATGGGAACAAGTCCAATCTTTTTACCAGGGACTCCGTGAGGACATCCGTCTTTTCGTCAATGCAACCTGCGGAGGAAATATCATGGGTCAACATGAAGACACCATGTGGGAGATTCTCGAAAACATGTGCGAGAACTCCATCAACAATGACTCCATGGGATTATTTGACAGGATGAATACCCGCGCAGCGACGAATCTCAGGGGAGCACACGAGACGCAGGGCCTGTCCGCATCAGTTGACTTGGAGTTAATGGCCAGTCGATTGGACAAGGTCTCGATTATCGAAAAGAAGGTGGATGAGCTGACTCAGCATCTACAGCGAGCCACCTCTGTGCATAACCCTTTCACACAGCCTCCTTCCACAAGGGAAACTGTGCAAAACATTCTCCATCGATCTCCTAGGATGGACCCATCATCCGAATCTTTGTCCGGAAGTCCTTCCGATTCCTTCTACACCTGCCAGGGGAATTCCATTCCCTCTTTCTCTAACTCTTTGGAGGTTCCTCAGACCTACGAGGACCTCAACACCATCCAGAACAACCCGTTCTCCAACACCTATAATCCTGGATGGTGTAACCATCCTAACTTTCAGTGGGCGGGAAATTCCCAAACCCAAAGACCATCCTACCAACCCCGCCCACAACCTCCTCGTCCTTACCAGCCGCCTCAGCCTCGGCCCAACCCTACTTATCCATCTGGGCCAAATCAAGATCAAATGTCCCTTATCCTTCAGACCCTGGCTGACATTCAAAGAACGAATGCGGCTATCCAGAAACAACACAAGGACGAACTTACAGAGGTCCGAAACCAATTGACCCAGTTGGCAAACTCTCGCCAGCCAGGTACTCTTCCTTCCCAACCTTTGCCTAATCCTAATAACGTGCCAACCCAACGGCGTGTTATGAACCCAAACCCGGGCCATGCCCATATGATCTATCAGGCCCACTCTGTTCCTTCACCTGACGGGATAGAGGCCTCCACATCTTTTGCAGGTTACCAGCAGTAAGCTATCTTACCCAATCCCAACCAAAACCAGGCAGGACTTAATTCCGTAACGACCCGTAGTGGTAAGGAAACCCAAGACCCACCTCATCCAAACCACTCCAAGCCTGGTAGTGATCCCAAGCCTAGGACAGCAATCCAGGACGTCCCCACCCCTATCCCAAATCCACAACCTGGACCTATCCTAGAAGAACCACCCAAGATCCCGTTTCCCGAGGCCTTGACTAAAGGAAAGAAGACCACCAAGCCCGTGGCACCTGAGGAGGACCTGGTCAAGCTCTTTGAGCAGGTCCACATAAACATCCCCTTGATGGATGCAATCCGCCACGTACCAGCTTACGCACGATTTTTAAAGAATGTGTGTACACCCCAGCGTAAGCCGCGAACCAAGGGTGGGAGCCCAATTGTTCTGTCAGAGCAAGCCAGCTCTGTAATGCTCAGTAAACTCCCACCCAAGGCAAAAGATCCTGGTACTCCCCTGATTTCCTGCAAGATAGGTGATACCCAATTTGATAGAGCTCTGCTAGACTTGGGTGCATCCATAAACCTGATACCCACATCCTTACTTGACCATCTAGAAGAATCTGAGCTAAAACCAACTGAGGTGACATTGCAATTAGCAGATCGATCTATAAAGTCACCAAAAGGGTTCTCGAGGATGTTATCGTAAGAGTGCGGGATTTCTATTTCCCAGTGGACTTTATAGTCTTAGATATGGACGTGCCTAAAAACCCTAGGGATACACCAATCATTCTAGGGAGACCTTTCTTGGCTACTGCTAGAGCCAACATCAGCTGTGAGGAGGGCCAAATAGAGCTTAAATTTGGAGATCAAACCTTAAAAATTGATATATTTAAGGCCCAACAAGGAATTAATTGTGGTGTCATCGAACAGATTTGTGACGTCAGGACTTTGGTTGATGAATCACACTTCCAAAATGACTCGATTATGCCTCATAAATCACAGAAAGATCTTGACCCGCAAACAGAGGAGTCGAATCCAGACATACACAACCCAGTAACTCCTAACCTTGAACCTCACATCTACACTGAACCACCCGCTGCTACTGATAACCCTATCCTCGAGTTAAAGCCTCTTCCTGCTCACTTGAAATAAATCTTTTTGGGTTCCAATCAGACCCTCCCTGTGATTATCAATTCCAACCTCAATCCTGAACAGGAATCCCGTCTGATTGCTGTCCTTCAGCAACATCGCAGAGCCATCGGGTGGACTCTCGATGATTTGACTGGAATAAGCCCCTCTTATTGTACTCATCATATCTATTCAGAAGAGGGCGCACGGCCTTCTCGTGAAATGCAGAGACGTTTAAACCCTAATCTGCAGGAGGTCGTGAAAAAGGAGATCATTAAGTGGTTAGATGCCGGGATCATCTACCCGATCTCCGATAGTCGTTGGGTGAGCCCAATTCAGGTTGTGCCTAAGAAGGCAGGACTCACCACCATAATGACTGAAATTGGAGAAATCATTCCTACCCGAGTAGCCAATGCGTGGAGAGTCTGTATAGATTACCGCCGACTCAATTCCTCCACGAAGAAGGATCATTTCCCACTACCCTTCATTGATCAAATTCTCGAGAAACTAGCGGGAAATAGGTTCTTCTGCTTTCTTGACCGGTACTCCGGTTATAACCAGGTGGCAATCCATCCTGAGGACCAAGAAAAGACCACATTCACCTGCCCCTTCGGAACGTATGCTTTCCGAAGGATGCCTTTCGGTCTTTGCAATGCACCTGCTACCTTTCAGCGGTGCATGCTTGCCATATTCTCCGATATGGTAGGTGATTTCCTGGAAGTCTTCATGGATGACTTTTCAGTCTTTGGAGAATCTTTTGATGATTGCCTCCAACACTTGGTCCAGATACTCAGGCGATGCATTGAGGTGAACTTGGTTCTTTCCTGGGAAAAGAACCATTTCATGGTGCCTGAGGGAATTGTCCTGGGACACTCAATTTCGGAAAAAGGCATCCAGGTGGATGAGCTAAGGTTAATCTGATTTCTCGCCTTCCTGTACCTAGCTCGATCAGGGACATCCGTTCCTTTTTAGGGCATGTTGGTTTTTACCGCCGTTTCATTCCAGATTTCTCGAAAATCGCACGCCCCTTGACTTCTCTTCTCTCTAAGGATGCACGTTTTGAAATCTCCAAGGAATGCACGCTAGCCTTTGAAAACCTGCATGACTGAGTCACCTAGGCACCTATCCTACAATCCCCTGACTGGTCTCAACCCTTTGAGATCATGTGCGATGTGTCTGACTTCGCTGTAGGAGCAGTCCTGGGACAAAAAGCTGACGGGAAACCCGTGGTCATCTACTACGCTAGCAAGACACTTGACGAGGTTCAGCGTAACTATACGGTTACGGAGAAAGAGCTGCTAGCCGTAGTATTTGCCCTTGAAAAATTTCGATCGTATCTGCTGGGTTCCCATGTCATCATTTACTCGGATCATATGGCTGTAAGGCATCTCCTTGCCAAGAAGGACGCGAAGCCCCAACTAATCCATTGGATCTTGCTGTTGCAAGAATTCGGTCTTGAGATTCGCGACAAGGCGGGAAGGCAGAATGTGGTAGCCGACCATCTGTCCCGTCTTCCTTCTGAGATCATCAACCCTTCCGGACCCATCACGGAACATTTTCCTGATGAGCACCTGCTTTCTGTTGGTACTAGACTTCCATGGTTTGCTGATATAGTAAACTACTTGGCATCTCATCAGACACCGTCTGATTGGCCGAAGGCCAAGAAAGACAAATTGCGTTCTGATTCCAAGTATTACATTTGGGAAGACCCGTACCTTTTCCGCATAGGTGCTGATCAAATTATTCGGAGATGCATCCCGGAAGAGGAAATCAGCAATATCATATCTTTCTACCATGACCAGGCATGCGGTGGCCATTTCTCAGGGCATAAAATCGCATCCAAAGTCCTCCAGTGTGGCTTCTACTGGCCTACACTTTTCAAAGACGCATACAGTCACTGCAAGGCATGCAGTCATTGCCAGACCTTGGGCAACATGAACCATCGTGACATGATGCCTTTGCAGCTGATTCTCGTTTGCGAAATCTTCGATGTATGGGGGATTGATTTTATGGGCCCCTTTCCCGTTTCGGATGGTTTCAAGTACATTCTGCTTGCGGTGGACTACGTGTCCAAATGGATCGAAGCCATACCGACCCGAACCTGCAATCACAAGATTGTTCTTAAGTTCATACATCAAAACATTTTCTCAAGGTTCGGGATTCCCCGTGCTATTATCTCTGATGGGGGGACCCATTTTATAAATGCTCAGTTTAGGTCACTGATGGCCAAATTTGGGGTGTCTCACCGAATCTCTACTCCTTACCATCCCCAAACAAATGGTCTAGCTGAGCTATCAAATCGGGAGATCAAGAAAATCCTGCAAGTCACTGTTCGGCCTGACAGGAAGGACTGGCCGTCCCGACTTCCGGAAGCATTGTGGGCCTATAGGACCGCCCACAAGACCCAATTGGGCATGTCTCCCTTTAGACTGGTGTACGGAAAGGCATGTCACCTTCCCGTAGAACTGGAGCATAAAGCCTATTGGGCAGTACGGAATTGTAATCTAGATCTTTCCAAGGCTGGAACCCACAGAAAACTCCAAATCAGCGAGATTGATGAATTACGCCTAGACGCGTACGAGAACTCGCGAATCTACAAGGAGCGGGTTAAAGCCTTCCACGACAAGCACATCTCGAGAAAGATCTTTCATCCTGGTCAAAAGGTCCTACTCTTTGATGCCCGACTCAAACTTTTCCCGGGGAAACTGAGGTCCAAGTGGGTTGGATCGTATTTAGTCCGACAGGTTTTTGGAAATGGAGTAATTGAAATCAGTCCACTCAGCCATGATTCCAAACCTTTCATCATGAACGGTCAGAGACTAAAATCGTTCATTGATGTGACTTCTACTGATTCGGCTGAATCATCCCTCACCCTCCATTCCCCTTGAACTTACTGCGCCCAGCCGATGGCGTAAAACTCAGCGCTTAACGGGAGGCAGCCCGTCATTTCTTAAAAATCTAAAACCTTTTTTTTTGACACCATTGTGCACTTAGGGTTCACCCTTTAAGACAGCCGACTCCACCTCAGATGCTTGCATCTGAGATTAGAAATCGTCCGCAGAATTCATCCCGACCCATTCACTCACAAAAATATCTGTCTTAAGGAATAAATTAACTAAATAAAAACCCCTAAATCACAATGAGGACATTGCAAGTCTTAGGCATGGGGGGGTATAAGTGCAAAACTTGTAGAAAAAAAAAAGTTTTAAACAAAAAATTCACATATGCCAAAAACACCATAAAAATTAAAAATTTTTCGAAAAAAATAAGAGAATAAGAGGAGAAAGGAAATTTTGTGGAGAAACAAAATGAAAAGGAGCACAAAAATATGAAAGAAAAGAGTAATAGTCATTAGTAAGAAGCTAAGGAATTAACCTTAGTCTAGACCATTTTTCAAGAAAAGAAATGAAAAGTGCTTGGTAAGATTAGTAAGAACGCAAACCGTAGGCATTCTTGATAGACTCTTAGTACCCATTAAGATCTAGACAATCCTCAAGAGGTTGAGGAAAATGAAAAGCTTGAGTACTAGGTCCAAGGCTTAGAGAGTATTTGACCTCACTAACTAACTTCTGCTTTACGGGACTCAGTAACCTAAGCACCCTAACCTCACACACAGCCTGGTTCGACAAGCATAAAAATCAAAATCACGCAGAAGCGTCGAAAAAATTCTGAAAAGTACACCTAGAATAGGAGCGGCCGATTAACACAAGTTGATTTGGATGAGTTCCCAGCACAGAGAGGCGGGAAATCCCCTCAAAGATGCGTAACAAAATATCATCTCCTCGGTGCTTGTCTCTTAGGATATTCACATATCCTACTGGGGGCATGTAAGCACCCTGCTGGTTCAGATTCCATGGATGGCATTATCACGAAGTGTCAACTGCCAGGGTCTGAACGCGGCCACGGAACACCATGGATGGGATTATCTCGAAATCTCAATAGCCAGGGTTCTGGGGGTTGCCATGGGCGGTGCTATCTCGAAGCATCGATCGCCAGGAACCCTTAAGGATTGATGATGGGGGCAAGGAATCTGATACAGACCGTGTTAAAAAGCCAATCCTAAGCTAGAATTAAAAAGAAAAAGAGAGAGAAAACTCTCCAAAATAGAAAAATTTTCTACCTCTCTCTCTTACAAAACGCACTGCGAACTGAACCAGGGCTTAAATCATTTCAAGCACGGGTGCTTTAACTACAAAGTCCAATAAACCTTGGGTTAGTTCTTATGGGTCTTAAAAACCTTTGCTAAGGACTAAGGCTGAGGCTAGACAGATTTGGATCTTGATTGGTACTAGAGTACCTTTTAAGCCTATGGTCAGCATTCTAACATAATCTAAGTTTAAATGAAAAAGCACTTATCTGAAGCTATTAAAGAACTTGGTCTAGAACAAGGGTTGAAACCTTAAGTTTTTGCTAAGAGACTAGCAAAAGCTAGGCATGGGGATATGATGAGAACCTCATCATGAGCCATAACTAGCTCATTTTGACCTAATGTAGAGAATAAAAGCTCCTACACAACCTTAGAAAGGCTTGGCTCAGGAGAAAACATAACCTTCTCCTGACCACGGGGTGAGGTCCCTCTCACCCGACCTGGCCTCGTCCGTGATCACGCTCCGCGGACCTGGCCCGACCCGATTAACCCGACCTGCACTCCTCGCCCACCACCACACGCCGATGGGCCTAGACCCGGGCGCGACTCGTACCCGATTACTCGGTTGCTCTGGGAGAGCTGTCCTAAGAGCGAGCTCAGAGAGAAAGAGACGCGCGGGGGGAGGGGGGGTAGAGTAGGTTTTGCCCTCTGACTCTGAACTCTTGAGCGTGCAGGCACAGGTGAAGAAGGAAGCTAAGGGAGACACTGTAGCAACAAGCGGTTTAAGTCGTCTGATTTTCAAATCAGACGACGTCCTGAAGGCAGGAGAAGGCAAAGAAGAAGAAGGAAGGCGAGGCAGAGGAAAGAGAGGAACACAGAGAAGCCAAGTGAGGACTCTGCAGAGATCAGAAGACAAAGAAGAAGAAGAACAGAAGAGAGAAGGAGCAGCCAAGTGAAGAAACAGAAAGCAGAAGAAGAAGAGAAGCAAGAAGAAAAGAAGAAGAGCACAGGCGGAAGATCTGAAGAAACAAAGAAAATAAAAAGAAGAAAAAGACAGGATCGTCCAACCAAGAAATAGAGGAAGAACATGAAGAACAAAAGAAGAGGAGAGAAGACAAAGAGGAAGAAAGAAGAGAAGAAGAAGAGCCAAACTTTCATCTCTCTCTCTCTCTTTATTTTTGTAATAGAACATGTATATCTCTAGAATACGACTTGCTCCCTGAGTTCGACCTCGGGAGAACTGTATTTTCCGAGTAACAAATATTAGCAAATGATGGCAATAACTATCTGTACTACAACGACTTAAGAAAAGCTAGTTGCTGCCACTGTTCACCACCTCTACTTTGTTTTTGATGTGCAGGACAACACGGAAAAGGAACGGGATCTACGCACACAACGAGCGCGGAAAAGAAATCAGGTGCACATCGCATTCTCTTAGATTAGGTTTTTTTTTTTTGAACCCTAGGACTAGATCTACTTCCTGTAATCTCTTTTGTCAAAGAAAAAAAAAGAGATTTTACTCATTTTCGTGAAAAATAAAAAAAAATCAAAAAGAAAAATTTTGAAGAAATCTAGATTAGGTTTCCTTTCGAATCATAGGTTAGTTTGAAAAAAAAAAGAGAAAAAAAAGATATTTTCTTGGAATCTTTTGAAAACTTCTTTTTGAAAAAGAAAATGTGCAAAAGTTTGAAAAAAAAATTCTTTTTGGGTGGAAAGCTTAGATTTTAAGTTTAAACCTATTTAAAGCTTTTCTACCATCTTTTGATTTTCAGCCAGATTTCAAGTTTAACTTAAAAATTCAATTTCCAAAAAACTAGCAAGCAAAAAATTCGGAAATTCAGGCCAAACCTTCATTTTCAAACCATCTTTCGAACGCCACCATTATTTTGAAAAAATTCCAAGTATACAATTCTTAAAAATTCACAAAGTGTACGGGGGTCAGACTGACCCAGATTCAAAAATTTTTAAATTTCAAAAAGTAATTTTGAGTAATCCACGAATCTATTTTGACTAAAACTAGTGGGGTTTGAAAGCTGATCTCATTGGCTTTATTTTTCATATTTTTCCTGAATTTTGGAAGGTCGTTTGATACTGTTTCAAAATGAAAAGCCGACCAAGGGTCAAAATTCCAAATCTGACCCCCTGATATTCAAAATTTTCTAAAAATTCGATTGAAATAGTAAAAATTCCAAAAAAATATTATCTGGAAAGCTAATTGAAAAAGGAATCTATTCACAAAATTTCAAATTAATTGAATTCCAATTTATTATCAGAGAACAAACATTACTTTTATGGTCTGCTAAAAAAAAAAAAACCTAGAAGTGCATGAACTTAGGTTGAACCTTTAGGGTCACAACTAGAGACCGCACTTTAGGCTAACCTAGACTTAATCAAGTTTAGTTAGCCAGTGAGATTGGTCACCTTGTGGGCCACACACCACAAACCCCACTGAAGAAAACGGGTTAAAAACTAATTTTAAAACACGAAATCAACCCGAGTTCGTTGTCGTACTACTGGGTGTTTTTAACCTCTCTTGCCAAACCTGGTGACTAAGTCTTAGGAGTAGTGTCAAACGACCGCAGCTCGGGGGTCAACGGAACCGGAGGCATAAGCCAAAGGAAGAACCTTCCCTTTAGTGCCCCCATAACCAAACTGGCTGGGTTAGCTTGAGAGGCGGGAATCACTTTCAGTCGGTTGAACAACGAACTTATCTTCAGGAATTAAATTTCTAATGAAAAATGTGGTCACCTAATCTATAAGGACCATTTGATTGACAGGGCCTTAGCCTTGTCCTACTTGGCTACACCAACCTAGGGGTTGGGTGGTGTATGCAAGGAAGGAGGTCACTTAGACCTCAGCTGATTGGACCTTGGGAGCCACTCCCAAGGAGGCGAGTCACTTCTTCTATCTGCTGAGACGCAATGGCTAACCCTGGATCTAGACCTAACCAGGATCCAGGAGAGCTAGACCCACGAGCTTATCTGAGAGCCTGGGTCACTGAATCAGCTCAACCTTGGGATCAGAACACAAGATTGCGAAGATGACTTTTTGCTTCGCCTGATCTTTCTCCTTAAGTTTCCGAAATGGTTAACCCATATCCTAACCCTGGATATTATGACCCATACCAGTCAGTCCCTCAAAGGATCGCATCTTATAACCCAGGATATGGATTTCATACTCCTGCTTCTCTCCCATGGAACATGGGTAGACCTGATTCACCCCCTGGAACCCCTGAAGAGCTACCGATGCATATGCGGCTGCATTACAGAATACAGAGAGCTATAGTGAGCGCTAAGGAAAAGGTTGCATCCTATCTACATGAAATCATGGCTATCATTGAGCCGAACCAAAGACAAAGTTGGATTCTGCATCAACAAGTTGTGATGGAGCTTCTTCGGGAAACAACAGAGATAACAAGGCTAATGAGACAAAATCAGGAAACTCAAGAACTACTACTTTTGAGATATCAAGTGGAAAATAGCCTTGAAGACCTCGAGGAATCCGAAACGATTATGCTGGAAGGGCACATAGAAGATTCCCGAGAGCAGATACTGGAAGATCACTCAGGGGAAAAAGAATCTAGTGTGGATATGAGACAGGAGCAGGAAGTATGTCGAATGGGTTCATCTGAAATTGAGGAAAGGACTGATATCTCTAGGACTGAGCCGCAATTAGATTATCCTGAATCCTGGGAGACACCTCTCAGGTTAGATAACCCAATCGAGACAAGGGAAGTAGATCCAATTGAGGATATGAATCTTGAGGCAAGCATTACATGCGACACTACTGATCAGCCTAAGCCACTTCCCATTATAGGTGAACCTGTTCTGGAGCCAACATCTTTTGATCTTCACTCTTCATTCACCTACATCCCTAATTCGGATGCTAGAGATTTTGAGATGACACTTTCTATCCCTGTGCATGACATCCGAAGAACAGAAATAGTTATGGATGCCGGAATTACTGAGGAACCCAATGCATATAAGGGTGAAGCTTTGAGCAGAAGGAGCTGGGGACGCACCTATCATCCTAGTCAATCTAATAGATGGCTCGACTCTGAGCTTGAGGAGACAACCTCTGATGAATCAGAATGGGTACTGATGAGGAAGAAGTAATTTCTGATGAGGATTTCAGTGACCTCCACACAGATCTTCTACTTTCACGGATACCCCCATATGACCTAGAGCCTGGAGAGGGCATGATCTTTGATGTCAATTATCATTATGAGGATTCCTATGACTCAGATTATGGTTCTGAGGTACATTTTGATCTACTCCCTCAGCAACTTCCTGTTGAATTGTGGGACATGATAAATCTGCTGAATCAACATCATGATCCCCCCTCTGATTATCCTCTATTTTCCACCACCACTCCACACTTTCTTATAGCTAGACTTTTTGGAGTAGGGGTGCACAATCAATTGGTTCGCATCTCCGGACCACTGATTCTAGGAGCATACAAGCATATCTTTCTCTTAATCTTAGCCGGCTCCTATGCTAGAAATGACACATCTGATTGAGTTTTCGCCCAACTGGAGGCGTTAAACTCAGCACATATAAATACCATTCACTCCACATTCCACCATCATTTATATATAACCATTTTTATACATAGCATATTTTTGTTTTAACATATGTCCCTTTTGTATATTGCATGCTAATAGGTTGGCCAGTGTTGAATATAATTTCAGGAGCAATTATAGGTGATTTCTACCCATTCTCTCCCTACAGTATTTATTTTCTTTTACATTCATGCATGAGGACATGCAAGATCTTAGGCATGGGGGGGTAGATACAGTAAAAACTGAAAAAATTTTCATGCCAACACTTAAGAAAACCTCGGAGCTGCATGTAAAACATACTTTAGGACCCTAAATAAAAGAACAACCGACTCCACCTCCAATGCTCGCATTGGAGCTAGAAATCATTCTCAACAGCCACTTCCAACTCACCCGCTCACCTTTTGTTCTAGATTTAGGGCCAAGCTGATTGTAACCCGATATGGGAAATTTACGAAGTACAAATTATGCGAGGTTACATGTCTATAGCATATATACATATTACATTCATGAATAAGATTATTTTATTAAGAGAATGCATTAGGGATTTTATCCTTTAGTTGATTCCTATAATCTGGAATCCAGTACAACTTTCCATACACACGTAGAATTTGCATTGGATTCATGGTGAAGGCTGATAAACGTCTTCAGTCTGTCGAGAAGAAGCAATGCTTCTTTTCATAAACCCCTGGATAGTGTTTTGGGAGTCAGGCTGATTTTCTTCCAAAAATCCACCAAATAGTGTGAGATGAGAGTAGAGTGTACTGGTGCTCTAAGATTAGTGAGAGGAATCTGGAATCCTAGATAATTAAGTGATGATACTCTGAGATTAGACATAGTTTTCACTCTCGATTCCCACGTATACATTTTTGTGCGAAATTTTGAGAAACACTAAATAAGGCAAATACACGAAGAGCAAGTTTTCATAAAACTAGGGCTAAGGTGGATGGTTACAACCATTCTCTATGGAATCCTCAGCTGAAGGAGGGTATTGATGTCAAGGTCAGAAATACACCGTCCTATCCGTCTCTCCCGGTGCTGTGAGTAGGTACTTCCACCAAATAAGCCACCCAATATCTCTTGAGTACCACCAATCCCTAATAATGCCTCCTCAAAAAAGTTCATGGATGTATGCCAGTTGTGTTATGCTGAAAAAATAATTAAAAAAAAAAAAGAGAAAAAGAAAAAGAAAAGAATGATGAAAAGAAAGAAAAACTGAAAAAAAATTAGAAAAATAAGAAAAAGTAAAGAAAAGAATGAATATTTAGTGTTTATTTCATCGAGGCAATACCACCAAATAAAATTGAGATCCACCAAATATGGCCCTAACCTATTTTTCTTGTGTTTCTGACCTCCCAAATACTGGCTGAGGAATTTTGACTTAGTGTTAGGGTTATGAGAACTCAATTAAAGTGTTAATGCCTAGTGAGACCACCAAATACAGGTTATATACGTGAATCTAGTGAAGTTGTGAGCTCTACGAAAGAAAAGAAAAGGAAAAGAAAAAAAGAGTAAGAGAGAATGAATACAAAGGAATCAAAGAGAGCATAGTTTTTCTCATCTTTCTCTGAGTTGAGTTACTTAGTAGTCTAGGAATCTAGATTCCATAGTACTAGTCTCTATGTAGCACCAAGTGAGAATGAGCCACCAAATATATAATCTTTTCCCTCAAAGATTTGCCACCTAAGCCTAAAGCCGGGGTGAAATTCCTAGAATATCTTGAACACCCCGAGGGAAGAAGTCTGCCTATCCAGCTAGAATTTTTACTAGGGGTCAAGTACATGCTTTAGAGGTGCATTAGTTTTAACTCGAATTTGTTGCAAAAGCTACATAGCTGCACTTTCACGATTGTCTGGATTTCTAGAGCATAGGATGAAAACAAAAAGGAGAAAAATCTCTATGCATACACTCGATAAAATAATCAGTCTCTTAGGGACCCTTGCTGTAAATAATTTAGTCTTGCATTTGCTAGGGACTAGCAAGATTTAAGCATGGGGGTATGATTGCGTAGCAATCATAGGTCTTAATTGACCTAGATTAAGCTAGAACTTAGCATAAGTTAGGAAAATTCATGCATGCATAAACATTATCTGCATCTTTACTACTTTACTTTAGCTATGCATAAAATGATGTTATAATGTGCTAATTAAGTATATTATGTCGATTGCAGGTAATAAGTAGATCTGGAGCTGGATCTGGAGTAGGATCTGGAGTTGGATCTGGAATAACAGGAGTTGTAGCAGAGCTGGAGTAGAAGGCTTAGTTTAGATATAGGAACAATAATGTATGGGGGTTAAAGGTTTTCTATTCTATTAAGTAGAAATAAAGTAGTAAAATGTGAAGAGCTTAGGTCCATCCAAGCCCTAGGATAGCCTAGAGACTTCCCCAAGCCTTAGCCACCCTTAGATTAGGTCACAACACCCTAGGAAGCCCTAAAACCCTAGTTCCAACGCTTATCTAGATGTCCAAATAAGTTATAGGATGTCCAGGACCCTTAGCCATCTCCCACACACCTCAAACCCACTTCTGCAGTGTTATTGGACGTCCAAACACTTTGTCAGACGTCCAATTTCTGTAGAATACCCAACACAGAGCCCAAAATCCCTCCTAACTCTGATTGGACGTCCAGACAACAAGTCTGGACTTCTGATTTTTCACTATAAGATGTCTGACACTATTATTGGATGTCCAAAACTACCCTCTAGACCCTATTTTGAGATTCAAACTTTGATCTTGGATCTCTAGGTCCCTAAACCCAATTCCAACCCCATAGGAACCTAAATTAAGGTGCCCAAACCATAGTACATCACCTCTAGACCTCCCTAAATACCTAATTAGGTCCTCACTAAACCTAATTAACTTGGATCTTAGTCAATTCCATCAGCCTATTCAATTGGACTCATTGAGTCCAATTAAGCCCTGATCTCAGCACACACTGTCCAATTGGACTCAGTGAGAGTCCAATTGACCTAGACCTAAATTAATTGAGTTGTTTTACTCTCAATTAAGTTTTCACACACCCAATTAAACTTGTATTAAGTTAATTGCACTTTACCTTAGTGAATTAGGGTCTACAACCCTAATTTGAGACCTACCCTGACCTAAACTCACTAGAACCTAACCTAATCAACCTAGCCACCTAGGTTTTGACCCACACACACAATCCACACAAAAATATCTAGCCTAGAGTTCTCTAGAACTCTCTACCATGTATTGTTGCCTTGGTTTCCAAAATTAGCAACCAAGAGCCATTCAATTTTTAGATCCACATTTGGTGGATCTAAAAACCACCATCCACCCTCTCTCTCCCACTCTCCCACAAGCTCCCACCATAGGCCTCTCTAGCAAATTCCATAACTCTTTAAAGAGCTTCCCTTAGGTCTATAAAAAGACCTATGGGGTGGCCATTTGCACCCATTCATATCCCTTGGCTTCCTTGGCACCACTCACCTCATTAGCTCCATACACGCCCACCTTCACTTAGGTTAGCTACTCCACCTCCACGAGCTCACTACCACTACCATGGAGGACATCATGCCAGGATGCTGGATCACTCCTCCCTCTCTCCAAGGGTCGGCCTAAGCTACATTGGCCGCCCCTCATTCTCCTCCTGACCACTCCAAGGCCATCAAGGACCACCCCTGAATGCCCTCTATTCTTCTAGATTTAATTCATGCTCTTCATAATTTTATTGCTTTTATTAATGCTTAATAGTGTAGTCTTACTTCTCCCCTAATGATGCATGCAAAATCCCCCCGTAGATTCTTATATGCAATCATTTTCTAGTAGTTAGATTTACATTTTTAAGCATTCATGTACAAGCTTTCTTCTACCTTCTATGTTGCAAACACTCTCTTGAATGAATAGAAGATATATTTTTATATATATGTCTATGTGTTGAGAATCACCATGAGCTTATTGCAATATCTTTTGAGTGATTAATGCTGCCTATTTTTAATTCCTGATATACTTGCAACTAAGCATGTCGTACTTCAATATGTAATAATCATAAACCGACGTGTGATTGTAAACGAAGTAGAGCGGCAAAAAGATTGATTTCAAAAGTAAATCAAATGCCTCTCAGAGACGAACGACCGGGACTCAAGTCTCGTAATCTTTACAAACTAAATTTTTGATGAACGTTTTTACGCTACTATACTACTATTTCTGACGATTTTCAAAATGCACGAAAATGCATCCCGTCAGTTGTCAGTGGTAACAGCTCATCGGCCAATTGTCCAGAGCCCAATCACAAGACCATTTTCATTGTACCGCCTTTAGGCAAATCTTAGATCAAGGAAGCCACCTACTTAAAGAAAAAAATAATAAAAAAAAAGTAAAAGAAAAAAAATAGAAAAAGGAGAAAAGAAATAAACAAAACCACACTTCACCGCACGAGTATGGCTGGCAAGTTGCCGTGGGTAACAGCCCATTGGCCGGTTGTCCAGAACCCAGCTCACAAAAAAATGCATAATAATTCCCAAAACACATAGGGAAGAACGGAGAAGTAGAATAAATCGGGAAGATATACACTAGGTTCGCTCTTGTGTTGTCCCCATAAATAAAAGTAGGGAGAAAGCTATCAGTCGAAAAGATAAACCTTCAGGCAAGGTCACCTAGGGTCGTAGAAACCCGAAGTCCATCTTAACGATCGTTTTGTGAGTCTATCACTTTTTCATAAAGATGCTTAGTACTTAGAGTCCTTTCAAGTCTTAGGCAAATTGGGTAGCTGTAAAAAATTATCACGGAACTCTCAAACTCAAATAGTACAAAAAAATTAGAAAAGAAGAAAATAAAAAAAAAAGTATCTTCCCTTTTCAAATAAAGCGAGGACTTGGGCGGTCTACATTCTGGTAGACACCTAGGTACTGTTGAGTCTCATTGGTTTAGGACCTTAGTTGAAATTTTCTATTGTTAATAACAACTTAGGCCTAAGCGATCAAGTTCTAATTCTGTTTTTATACATAGCATGTAGTTTAATTTTGCTAGGGACTAGCAAAAGATAGGCATGGGGGTATGATATAGATACATCCATTTAGGTTAAAATGCCTATTCATGCATGTTCCTAGGCTTAGATTTGCATTTCATGTTATAAATATTGCATAGCGTGCATCATTCTGCATTTAGAATAGTTGCATATATTTTAGGTTAATTAGATCCTTTTTATGGATAGGAAGGAAGGAGATTTCTTTTATGGCTTCGGATGGACAATCAGACCGTACGGATTTGATCAGGACGATCAAAGTCTAACGCCTCTGAAATCATCCAGATCAGAGTCCTGTAGCATCATATGAAGCCCGAGGAAGATCAACAGCCAGGGGACAATGCGACATCCTTAAGGGTTTTAGATGAAAAAATACGACCGTACGGATGGATCCGGAGCAACGATCACAGTTTGGCAACGTGGAAATCAATTCGATCCAAGCACAGTGGCGTCCTCTACAAAGGAATGAAGATGGACAGCCTAGGTCGCGCCACGTGGCACAACCCAGGCCGCCCACACACACACGCGCACCGCTGCGCATGCACAGCAGCGTAGTACGTAGTGCGTACATGCAAGCAATAGCGACAGTGGGAACGAGCACAGCTGGCATGGGTGCATAGCGCATGCACGTGTGAAACACGGTGCATGATGCACGAGCCAATGGGGGTTTTGAATGGCATGGATCTTCAGCGACGGCTGTAGCGCGTTTACAGTCATCACTAATGATGCAGATACGAATTTATTCTTCCTCCTCCACTATAAAAGGACCTACCCACCACCATTCCAAATCATCTCTTCCTTTCTTCACCTCACCACCTCTAAGGCTCTAGAGATAGCTTGTCCCAAGCTTGGGATGGTCCTCTAGAGTAAAACCATATAGGTTTCCCTCCCCTCATCCCCATTCATGGAGCATCCCGTGGCCGTCCACTCACCGCCCTTCGGGAAGAAGATCCTCGCCACGACGCCATCCTACCCCATCCTCCGTCCTCTAGCTCCATCCTCCTTTGTCCTGCTCCTCACCACCTTCCTCCAGGCGACGTCAGAGCAAGTCATCCTCCAAGTAACCGTCGAGGGGGATTTCTCTCACCTCTTTCTATCTTTTTACTCTTTTGTAGTGTAGTTTTCCTACTTTCGTAGTTGTAACAAACAATTCTTGATAAATAGATGATTGTTTCTCTTTCTCCCTCTCCTTCTCTCTCATATTTTTGCAAGTAGATAAAGTTTTCATCGACCTAATCTCTTGCTTATTAAAAATACCAAAAAAATTAGAAAAGATAAAAACTACCAAAAAGAAATAAAGTGAAGTGCAGATTTCATAAAACCAAATGTTCGCCTCCCCGTGTTCTACCCGGGACTCACTTTTCGAGTTTTGGTATTAATTTTATTTGACCACGCATTTTGCAACTACGACGACGAGTTCCTTACAACCCTGATTTCAAACTCGCGAAACACCTGCGATCAGTCAACTTCACTTGATTTGTCCTTGATTATTAGGTCCCACTTCTAGGATTCAAATGAGATTTGGAGCTTGATTCTTAGGGTTTGCTTGTTTAGATAAGTTCAACCAAGGCTTAGGACACACACAGTTTGGGAAGATTGAATCTTTTCTTTAAACAACTGTGTCTCTAGGACCCTAGAATGGAAACCTTAATTGGCTCTAATTGGTCCAATCAATTAATTCCAGGTTTGGCACCTAGGGCTCAATTAAGAAAGTGGTAGCCCTAGGTGTCTTAAATCTCTAAATAGGTGCAAGAATCAGGTTTTGGGATATTTCTAAAAATGTATCAATTTAGGAAACTTATGATGATTAATCTAAAAATAGAATGCAAGCTGGTCCTAATTAATTTCTTTCCTTTTTTAGCTTTTTAGAATCAGGGGCTTACGAAGATGGATTCGAGGTTTACCTGCCCCTGGAGTGGCTGTCGTGCGGTTGATCTTGCTCCTTGGCTAAATTCCTGCACAATCACAATCAAAAAGAGATAAATCAAGTTAGTATCAAGTTGGGAATCATAATCAGAGATAAACTTGAGCATTGCTCCCCGGCAATGGCGCCAAAATGTTTATCGCTCTGAATCAGGGAATGCTGTTGGTGAAGGTGGAGTTTGGTTGGGCGATGGAGAAGCTAATAGCCTCAATAATTAGAGGGCTCTTGATCTCTGAAGTGTGGTGAAGCTTTTGGAAGTGGAGCGATGGCATTTCGTGTGGTGGAGCGGTGGGGAGGCTTTGTTGGAGCATTGCCGAAGCAGAGGAAGACGATGGCGTAGCAGGTGGAAGCGTGGCTGATTTGAAGTGCTGGTGATGGGGAAGTGATGTTGGGGAGTAGAGGAGAAGGTAGAGGATCTTTGGAGTAAGGAAGATAGTTGGAGAGCTCTGGTCGTGGCTTGACCGGAGCTGGAGAAGGAGAAGGAGATGGCGAGGCGATGATGAAGTAGGAGGTAGGGATGGCGGTCGCACTTTGGCTGGCGACAACCACAATGAAGAGAGGAAGATGGTTGACCGTCCAATTTGATGGCTGGACAGTCGGAAGAGGAGGACAAAGAGAGGTCACCGGAGCAGAGGTTTTGGTGGTCAGAGGAGGAGAAGTAGAGGTATTTGGCTCACTAGAACTTGCTAAGGAGGCAAGGCGGGGGTTCGAGGGCTTAAATAGAGCTCAAAATAGGCCTCCAGATAGGGAAAGAGCTCTAATTTGCTCTTTAAGAAATCAAGAAGCACCCATTGATTTTGTGCATTTGCATGCACGAATCAAAGGGTTTTAGGAGTTAGGATCTATCCCAGTAGGTTTGTATAGGTGTGAACATCAATCCCACCAAATTTTGTGGGATTTGATTGCCATTAGAGTAGGATTCAGTTTGGTCAAAGCTCGCCTGGAGGTCGATTGACCTCCAATGGTAGCAAGGACCAATCTGCAAAGAAGATGAATAAGTTGGGGGGCTATTTGCAAAGAATTCAAAAGTTAGGGGCATGTGTGTGAGAGAAAAGAGTCAGATTGAACCAAAATGCAAACTTGGTCAAGATGATCTCTAATTGGACCCAAATTTTGGTACAAACCTAATTTGAACTCAAGGAATCTAATGGCAAAGTAATATTTAGGTTTTGAACAAGTTTGACTAGCTAAATTGCACATAAATCCAAATTAGGGCAACTGTTTGTCTGAGACTCTATTTTAAGTCAAAATGTGTTCAGATGGTCAAGTTAAGAATGCCAAATCCTAAAGAATATTTTTCTATGATTTTTAGAGGGTTTAAGTGAATTTTATCCTAACCAAAACCTTAGTGAATTAAGCGGATCTATTTTTAGGGTTTTAGATATCATTTAATTCTCAAAATGTGTGAAACCCCATTTTTATCCGTATGGACCCCCTTTTTGGACTTTTATGACCATTTGACCTTTACTTTACCCTTACAAAATCCCGTGGTTATTATGTAGTCGTGATAAGATGGAAAAATTATGGAAATAACCCTATTTTTATCTTTTTTTCTCAAAATAGAATATTAGGCACTTAGGACCCCCTGATGGCTATGTAGGAACTTTTATTGACTTCATCAGACCAAATTGGGCTAGTTATGACTCATGATGGTGTACCCATCAAGTCCTAAAGTGATAAAGAAAATGAGATAAGTAAGGGATACCGACTTTAGGCTTCTTGGTCCTATTTGGGCTATTGGTCCTGTTTGGGCTTAAACATTCACGTATTTGTTAAGATCAGGACTATTCCTCAAGAGGTTGAGAGAGTTGTGAAGCTGATGTATTAAGTTTAAGGCTTAGGGACTATTTGGCCTTCATTGTCTGCCCTTTGGTTTGCAGGACTTGGTAACTTAGGCATTCACCACTCATACACTGGTTTGGTTCAGTGAGCTTAATGAAGAATGATGCCAAAAAGTATTCTATTCCGAAAAAGAAAATGATTTTTTGAAGATCTAGCTTAGGACCGGCTCGAAAAACAAGTTAATTAAAGGAGTTCTCATTGTTAAGAGGAGTAAATAGTCCCCATAAAGACACATTATAACATATCATATTCTCGGTGCTTGTATCCTAGGATATCTAAATATCCTACCAGGGGCATGTAAGTGCCTTGTGCTAGTTTAGGTGCCATGGGTGGCATTATCCTGAAGTGTCGATTATCAGGGTTCTGGGGGTTTCCATGGGTGGTGCTCTCTCGAAGCATCATTTGCCAGGGACCCTTCGAGGATTGATGATGGGGATGAGGAATCTGATACACACCATGTTGAGGGCCAATCTGATGTTCGATTTACGGAAATCATAAAAAAAATACAAAAAGAAAAATCTCAAAAATATCTCTCTCTATCTTCTAAAAAATACATTGACAAGTTGAACATGGACCTTGCTGCATGAACGCACGGTTGCTTTAGCCGCTGGGGTCAACGAACCTCTAGGCAAATTCTAGGCCTTAAAAGCCTTTATTGCAGACCCAAGGTTGAGGCTAGTCAAGTCCGTATCTTGGCTGGTACTTGAGTTCCTCTAGGCTTATAGTTAGTATTTTGATCTAATCTCTAGAGAGGTGGCATGATAAGACATCTTGATGAGAAAATCTAGTCTAGAGATCAGGTTTGTTCCATAGGATTTTGTCAGGGACTAGTAACAGTTAGGCATGGGGGTATAATGGTAACACCATCATTTGCCATAACTAACCTAATTTAGTTTAAATTCAGTGATAAATGCTCCTTAATAACCATCAGAAGATCATAATTATGTTATGAGCTGAATGAGAGAAGATGGGAAATTCCATTAATTCTATTGTTTTAATGAGAAATCAGTTATGCAAATTAATTGCCTCATGGAAATCACTTCGCCTCATGGAAATCACTAATGCAGATTAACTGCCTCACTTCAATTCTAGGATTGAGAGCTCAAAAACATGCTAAAATTGCAAGTCTAACTTGCGATTCTTGGTCCAATTGAGTTGGAATTCACCTCTATATAAAGGCCTTGACTCCCACAAGTCAGCCTTATGATTGAATTGCTGGATTTTCCCTCCTTTTTCCTCCTCTGTGGTCAATTTTAGATGCACTACCAGAGGTAGCCAAACATCTTCTTCACCCTCTACCACATTTGATAGGCAAAGGGGTTCTCTTCTCCAAGCTTTCACGAAGCTTCCAACGAAGCTTCGACCCTCAATTCACCTTCATCTACTCCGGCCATCTTGGGCTTCTTCCTCCTCTCCAGTGAAGTTCGACGAGATTCTCCCCCTTCTTTCCCTAAATTAGGTTAGGGTTTCTATTCCTCACCCTATCAATTAGCTCTCTGGATCTTTAGAGCTCCATCTACCTCCTCTGTAATCTTCTCTGACACTGACGACTACCACCACCACCACCTTCATCGTCTCATCTCTTCCACCTTCCTCACACCCAATAACCTTAGGCACAAACTATCTCACATCTGACAAGTCAATTTTCGCTTTCGAAAATGATGATTAAGAAGATTTGTCATTGTATTTCTAAGTGGTGGAAAATCGACTAATCAAAACAATTAGAATTAAAATTAAACCACTCACAGGAGAGCGAGTCGTGTCCACAGGGAGGCAATGACCTATTAAGACTCTCTAAATTTGAAAATAATAATGTTCACAATTAGTTTTCCTAAGTAAGCAAGCTAAAAACCCCTTTCTAATTAGGATAACAGTGCATGTAATCACTGAACTTGCATTTCAATGAAAGATGAGGGGGTTCTTATAAAATCACTAGAATATAATATTATTAAATCAAAAATTCTCCTTTTGCAATGGCAGTGAAATGTAGTAAGAAATCAAATGCAAAACTGGGGAAGGATTTCCCCTCCATCGTGCGCGACGAGGAAGGCTTGGCCGGAGACGCGAAGCTCGTCGGAGGTCCTTCGGGCTGGGTCGAACTCAATGGCGGTAGCAGCTCAGCGCGAGGTGGCTGGAGACGAGAGAACAGAAGAGAGGTTGACGGTGGGTAGCAGCGGGCTGCAGCTCTGTTTGCTGCTGAAGCTCACGAATGTGAGGGGATGCGAGTGTGCTAGGCATGCGGGCGTTTGTCCAACGTATATTGGGTGCGCACATACAATTAGCTTAGGGCTTTTGTCCAACGTAGCTCACTAAACCTTTTCATGTGCTTAATTTGGATTCCGAGGCCATACTTTTGTTTCAGGTACTTCACCAAACTTGGGTCTTCTTCTCTGATGTGGAGCTTCTTCTCCAGTGAGCCATCAATAAGAAAGCCTCTCCTCTCCATGCGAAATCATCTAAGGGACAAAGATTGGACGTTGGATTAGCCATCAATGGCCAATCGCGCAATCAATTGGAGCATCGCCTCTTCACTGCAGCAGTTGAAGTCGAACGAAGAAAAAGGTGGACTGGATAGTCCCACCTCATTTGAAGACGAGGCTAAACTTGGGCATAAAGGGAAACCCAACCCCATAGTACCCGCTCAGTATCACGGGGTCGAGTCCCCATACACAACACATGCACGCACACACCCACCCACCCACGTGCAGGTGTGGGCCCGATTTTGAACCAAGCTTGGGTCCGCCTGTGAATCCGATTATTTGAGGCTATTGGTTTGCACCTGGGCTAAGTTGGGCTGGGTTTTAGACTGGCCATTGCTGAGGAGTTGTACTGACTAAAGGCTGTGGCTTTGAGAGGCTCTCTTTGGTTAAAATTTGCCTTAGTGTTGAGGGCGATCTTACTTGAGTTGAAAACCAATTTTTTGCCTTAACAGTTACATTTATTTTTTAGTATTGATAGCAACATTCATTGCATAATATATTTATTTTTGCCTCAAGCTCTTGTGCCTCTTTTTATACTCTTCTAATTAGTGTTTTAAATTGTAATCATTTTGCTCCTTGAGACGACCTCGGACTCACATTCGAGCTTATAAATTTAAATGTTGATTCACTTTCTTCGCTATACTATGACACGTATTTAAAACCTGATGAAAGCACGTTAGCAACAACCCTCCTATTCTGGATACCTTTCTTGATGAGCATCTCCTATCTTTTTCCACAAAAGGGATTCCATGGTATGCAAATATCGTTAACTACTTGGCCATTAGTAGAATTCCTTCATATTGGCCGAAGTAGAGAAGAGACAAGTTATCCCTTATTGTACCATGTATGTGCGCATCAGATCATCAGGTGTTGTGTGCCTGAGGAAGTGATCTCAAGTGCTTTAACTTTATGTCACAGTTTAGCCTATGGAGGCAACTTTTCTGGGAAAAAGAGTGCCGCAAAGGTGTTACAAAGCAGTTTCTATTGGCCAACTCTATTCAAAGATGCAATCACCTTTTCCAAAGCCTATACTCATTGCCAATCTTTGGGAAACATAAGTAAAAAGGACATGATGCCTCTAAATCCAATTTTGATTGTTGACATATTTGATGTTTGGGGCATTAATTTCATGGGACCCTTCTTGCCATGCAAGGTTTTGAATATATTTTGGTGGCAGTAGATTATGTATCCAAATGGGTTGAGGCAATCCCATTTAGAACCAATGGCCATAACACATTAGTCAAGTTTGTCAAAAAGAATATCTTTGCTAGGTTCGGGATGCCTTGAGCAATTAAAAGTGATGGAGGTTCTCATTTTACTAATGCCCACTTTTGTGCTTTACTGAAGAAATATGGGGTAAATCAGAGAATTGCTAGTCTAAATCATCCCCAAACAAATGGGCAAATGAAAGCTTCTAATAGGGAGATTAAGAACATTCTCCAGAAGACGATACAACCTAACAGAAAAGATTAGGCTGACAGATTAGATGATGCACTTTGGGCATACCACACCGCATATAAGGCTCCTATTGGCATGTCACCATTTAGTCTAATTTTTAGGAAATCATGTCACCTCTTGGTTGAACTTGAGCACAAAGCTTATTGGGCTGTAAAACAGTGCAACCTTGACCATGATCAATCCAAGGAGCATAGAAAGTTCCAACTGAGTGAGCTTGAAGAAATACGCAATGAAGCTTATGAGATTGCAAGAATTTACAAAGCCAAAACGAAGGAATTCCATGACAAGCACATCTCTAGGAAACATTTTGAGCCCAATCAGAAGGCCTGTTTGTGTGATGCTCAACTGAGGGTTTTTCTAGGAAAGCTCCACTCTCGCTAAAATGGTCCTTATATTGTCAAGAGGCCATTCGAAAATGGGGCAATTGAAATATCTAATCCAAAAATGAGGCAAACATTTACTGTCAATGGGCAAAGGCTCAAACCATTCATTGAAACTATTGCACCTGAGCCTATTTTGGATAAAGTTGCCCTTATTGAACCATAGTTTGGGTTTTCACCCAACTGGAGGCATTAAACTCAACCCTCATTGGGGTGCACCTCAACAACAACCCATATAAATAGTTATTTTAATTGTTTGCTCTAGGTACTAGTTGCACTTACACAACTTTAACTCAAAATTATTCTAGGTGATCTCTACTCTTTTCTTTTGTTTATTTCATGCATGAGGACATGCATGAAAATAGGCATGGGGGTTTGAGTATTATATATGCTAAGTATAATTTTGTGAGTATCTAGGTTTCCTATTTTTTTTCTTAAAAAAAGAAAAAAAAGAAAGAAGATTTTTTTTGAAAGTTGAGCTTAAGTTCCATTGAGACTTTGGCCTTAGTAAGTGATGTAAACACATTTACACTACTTAAAATGTCTATTTATGCATGTTCTTAAGCATAGGATTGTATTTCATGATATAAATATTGCATAACATGCATCATCTTGCATTTAGAGTAGTTTGAATAAAATGGAGGTTAATTGTCTTCTTTTATGTGCTTGGATAGGGCAAACATTTTATCGAGGCCTCGGATCAAAGATCCAACCGTATGGATGTGATCAGGGCGACGATTGGAGTTCAACGACTCTAAGATCGCCCTAATCAGACATCCGTAGCATCAGATAGTGACCGAGGAACCCTAGAAGATCAAGGGCCAGGATGGTGAAAATCCGCACTTCAGATGACAAATCCAACCGCATGGATGAATTAGGATCGACGATCGCAGCCCAACGACACAAAAATCGAGTTAATCCGACATCCGTGGCACCATCCACAACTTCCAGAAGATGGACGGCCAAGATGGCACCACGTGGCGCCATCTCAGCCGCCCAAATGGCCTCCAGCACTGCCGCACCTTTTCTTCTTCAATCAGCATGTCGATTCTCCACCGTTGGATCAAGATGTCGCGCTGTGGATGTGGCTGGTTAAATCATCCGCGCGACCATTTTGAAGGCGTAGCGCAGCAGTGACGCAGCCGCGGGCGAAGCGGAGGTCGCGGGATCGAGTCCTGCGAGCCTCAGATTGGGCGTAAACTATCTGGCACGTGGAGCGTCAGATGGAGATCGGACGGCCGCGCGCGCCCGATAGCGCCGACGCGTGATTGAACGTGCGGCGCGGACGCATAATCGGATGCGCCAGGCGGGCGGGCTGCAGCGGGTGAAGTGCGATCTAAGCCATCCGATCGCGATCTAAGCCGTCTGATCTCGCGATCGGACAGCTAAGAACCAGCGGTCGTGCACAGGCGTTGCACGCACGAGCAGGCGATCAGGTGCGTGCAAGCCGCCCACGAAGGAGGCTTTAGCGACGGTTTTATCCGTCACTAAAGACCGCTCATTTATTGTTTTGAAGTTGTAATGTCCATTTTGCCCCCACTCCTTGCAACTATAAAAGGAGACCCCCTCCATATGAAATTTTCATCCCTTCCTTCTCTCTACCCCTCCAAAGCTCAAGAGAAGCTTGTCCCACACCTGGGATGCTCCTCGCGAGATGAAGTCTAAATTTTCGTTCCCCTTCGGAAGTGGATCCCGCGACGACGACGGCGTGCTACTTCGTTCCCGTTCTTCTGCTTCGTCCTCCTTCGTCCTGCTTCATTCTCCTTCGTCCAGACGTCATCCCGTCCGGCTCGTCCTCCAAGCAATCGTCGAGGAAGATAACTTCTCTCTCCCATTCTTATTTACAGCTTTTCTAGTGTAGAATTTTCGTGCTTTATAGTGTAATTGATTTTCCGCTTTCTAGTGTAACTTTTATTTAGTTTGATTATATAAACAGTTGAAATATTGAATGTATGTTCTCTTTCTCTCTCTCTCTTTCTCTCTCTCTCTCTCTTTCTTTTAGTCTAATAGCTCCATTGTATTTATATCGCCTTGCTTATCAGAAATCCTAAAAAATATAATTGCGAATATAGATCAACGTAGCCTCCCTGTGTTCGACCCGGAATTCATTTCGGTATAAATTTTATTTGTTGAACACGAATTCTTCGCTTTCGAACTACAACGACAGATTTTCCAAAATCGGACACGTTAGCGTAGCATTCGTACGTTCAATAGTAAGTACACTTTGATAATTTGAATATTAGATTCTTCAAGCTACGGCTAGCTTAATCAGGTAAAGCATTCCTTTAAATATGGGCTTATTCCTGAGATCTAGAGGTGACCTACTAGCCAAGGTTAAGGACTCAAGGAAAGAAGTATGTGGATCCTTTTTCCACCCGTTGGTTTGGTAGTCCCTAAGGAATCTTAGCATCACTTGCACTTCCACTTGATTTAGCTTCCAGGAGATGACTTGGAAAGGTTGGTTCTCTTAAGAGACTTAAATATATCCTGGTTTTATCCAAATGTCTTGCTTGGGGGACATTCATGAAATAGTTAGGGAGTATGCCACTTGCCTAGAATAAAAAAAGGAGTGTTGAAAATGGAGATAAAAAAAAGAGTAAAAGTGAGGAATAATGTAGTTGGGGAAGAGTGATGTACCGTAGCAGGTGCACCCAAGGAGATATACATTAGATTCATCCTTGTGTTGACTCTGGGAAGAGTGAAAAAAAAAAAGAAATAAAAAGAAAAAAAGTGTGAGGTGTGGGAAACGTACCTTAGAAGGTATGCCTGAGGAATATACATTGGCAATCAAGTACAAAAGAAAAAGAAAAAGGAAAAAAAGAAAGGCCAAAATCAATGAAGTCATGCAAATTCTTTCCAATGCCTAGTGTTGACCTTAGGGCTGAGTGAAAAAGTGTATAGGAAAAGGCAATGAGAAAGCTACCAAGATGGAGTAAGGCAAAGCCAATGTTTAGATTGGGAAAAATCAAGATAGTCTAAGATTCTGGGATAATCAAGATTTCCCTCTCGTTGCCTGGTTGTCTAACTCACTTCCACAAACACAGATGCATTAGATCATTAGTATCTAACAAACCTCTGGGCGGATGATAGAACCATGGAACCAATTCTTGAGGTCCGCGACTAAGGTTGGTCGAAAGCTAAAAGAGATTGGGAGGCTCATATTTAGGGTGACACCTTAGAGCGGTTGAGTTTAAGAGTTGAATTTGTCAAATTGTATTTTTCTCTTACTTTAGAATCAATACAAACCTTTAAGCTCAACTTTTCGATGTTGTGGGTGTGTCGACTGGAAACCCTCAAACGACTATAACTCTTCCACTCGGGAAATCTAGGGCTTCAAAGTCTTGCTGCATGGAGTAAATGCAGTCGTGATGCTTACGAAAGTGAGTTACGACTTTTACATCTTCATTTGCTAGGGACAAGCGAAACTTAGGCATGAGGGTATGATTGTACAACAATCATAAGTCCTAAAATGCCTAAATTGGGGTAGGAACCTAGTTAACATTGTATGTATATTACATTCATATCATGTATTTCATGCATTTGCATTTATTTAAGTTATGCATAAAATAATATCTTGTGGGCACAATTATAATATAATGTTGTATATTTTGCAATGCAAGTCCATAGGCAAATAAAAGAAGAGATGAGAGAGGAGAACCAAGCCCACATCCAAAACCTTAACCCAAGACAAATCCAAACTTAGATACCCCTATCCTTAACCCAATTCCCATAAGCCTAGGCATAGCCACTCCCTATTCCATCCCAATTAGCCAATCCCTTAACCCAATTTTCCCACTTCCACCTCCAATTGATCCTTTGGATTTTAGTTGGTTAGTTAATTGGACTCAATTGGACCTAACCATTTTATTTAGGCTCACTCATCCCAATTAGGTCCACCCAACTACAATTTGGTTCACCCTTATCCTAAACCCCCACCTACACTTATTAGGTTGTTCCCTCACTAACCTACTCCTATGGTGAACCTAAGGTCTACCATACCATGCCTTAATAACCCAATTAAGTACCCATTTAATTGGATCCACAAATTATGGATCTAACCCACCATTAGCCCCCTCCCAACGTACAACCTTTCCCATCCCATTCAACGCACAAGCACTCGCCCCTTCCACATGAAAACTCATGCATAAACACTCCCCCCCATCTCCCACCTCACGACCTCTCTCTTCTCACTTCTTTTTCCCACCCATACCCCTCCCACCACTCTTTCTCAACCCAACGCATAGCACCCTCCAATTCCCAAGCCACTCCATTGAACAAAATTCCATCCACCAAATCCCACCATCTACCAAATTTCAACATCCTAGGCTCTCCTCCTCCAACGTGAAATCTTTCATAGGCATGCAGTTTTTCAAAGTGGATGACTCGCGCGAAACTCTCCACCTTTGTCCACGATTGCTGCTAACGAAGCACCCCCTGGTGTCGGACCCGAATAGGTTGTTAATATGGTGATTTTATCGTTGAAGTGTATATAGTGGTTAACCTAAATCAGACCTAACCATCTCTTTACAAAATTTTTTTTTACCTGGACTATTTGATTTTATCTTGGTCACTTTTAGGCCTAGGGTCGAACTCAGGGAAGTGGGGTTACAAGTCAAGTTTCTATGCTTTTCCTACAACGAGTCTCTTCCGCACATTTATTATGTTTTTGGTGTTTTTCTATTTAGATTTTTTTCTGGTAATCTTTGTCCAGAGGCACACCCTCAAAATTAAGTTCTTGGCTTTGAGCCAAATCAGGGTTCCAAAATGGGTCTTGCTATTCGCAAGATGGAGTACCTGCAAGTCAAGGATTATCTTTTCTCTTTTATATATATTTTTTATCCTTTTACTAATAGGAAAGCGAAATAGAAATCAAGTAAATATAATATATATATAGGTATATATTATATATGTATAAAGGGGTAGGGGTGGAGGCGGAGATGGAGTGTAGCACGGTGTCGAGTCATTCGTCGTCTAGAAAGACGCAACCAACAGGACGAGGTGCCGCGTGTAAGGTGGATTGGTGGAAGATGAATGTGAACACGCTTTTTGTACGCGTGTATCGGGGAATATCAGCAACTGGTGCAAATATTCCCGCGATACCACGTATGGTAAGTAATGTAAAAAAATATATATATGTATATATGTAAATATATCTATATGTATATATATATATATGATTATACATATATAGGTATATATATATGTAGTTATATATGTATATATATAAGTGTATATGTATATATATATATATGTGTATGTATATATAACTATATAGAGGTATATATATATGTATGTATAAGTATATAGTAATATATGTATATATAGATATATGTAGCTATATATATATATGTGTGTGTGTATATATGTATAGTTATATAGATATATATATGTATATATGTATGTATGTATACTAATACATAAGTATATAGGTACTACTATATGTATAAATATAAGTATATATATATGTATATATATGTATGTATATAAATATATGTATACATATATATATATTTATATAATAGTGTATAGGTGTGTATGTGTGTATGGAAGTGTGAGTGTATGTGTGTGTGAGCGTCGGTAAAGAGAGAGTGAGAGAGTGTTGTGAGAGAGAGAGTGAGACAGAGAGAGAGTGAGAGAGAGAGGGCAGCCGCTAGAGGGTTAAGGTGTCTGCAGATCAGCGGGCGTCGTCTGGAGGTCTCCACGCATGCGCAGGCACGTATGCGCGTAGAGGACGTGCACTAGAGGGAGTGGCATGGAGAGGAGGGGCCACAGCGCACAGCGCTGTGCGGAGATGCGTACCCCGACGCGCCCGGGCGAAGGCCGGTTGCGGCGCGTCGGGTGACCGGTAAAGTGAGAAACTCACCGGTCACCCCACTGTAGCCACAATGTCGTGCAGACTGGCGTGAACAGTGGCTACAGTGTAAGGGCAAGCAGCGCAACCGACAGTGGGCGGTGCTGTGAGTGCGGACGGCTCGGCGTGCATGGTGGAGTGGCTTTGGCTGGTGGCTTGTAGGCGGAAGGTTGCGACAGAGCGCGCGGAGAAGGCTGCTGGCGTGCGTAGTGGAGGGCGAGGGCGACCTGCTACTTACGTGGAGGCTTGCTGGAGTTGGCAGGGGCGCTACAGTGGCGTGCGGTGGCCGGCTGCGGACGGGAAGGCGAATGCAGTGCGAATGAGCAAGAGGTGAGCGCGCCTGCAGGCGTGTGTGGAAAGGCGAGGGCGGCCTGCTGCCACCTTGCTGCTGCTGCTGTGTGGCTTGGCCGACTGCTGCAGGGTGTGCGGTGGCCGGTTGAGCTTCACTGCTTGAAGCTTGCGGTAATGGCTGAAATGGCGTGAAGGTGAAAACAGGGAAGAAGGCCACCACGCCCACCGGCTCTTTGAAGAGCTGGGCGGTGGTGGTTTCATGGTGGTGGGTGCTCACCACAGTGAAGACTCCTGTCCGCCGGGTGTCTCCTCTGAGGAGGAGGGCCAGCGTGTGGAGGGAGAGGGAGGAGAGGACGGTGGCCTGGAAGTGAGCTGCATTGGGTTTTGTGTGGAAGGACCAGGCTATTTTGCAAAGGAGGAGCCATGGGTTTTTATAGAGGAAGAAGCCATGCATGGCCATGCCCTAGCTATGCATGGCTCATGCATGGCCTTGGCAGGGAGAGGCAGCCGTAGGGAAGGGTTGGAGCAAGGAATGGCGCGAGGAGAAAGGTGTTGTCCCATGCATCTGTGGGAAGAGATTCATAATTAAATAAAAATTAAAAGATGGTGAATTTTGTGAAGCAGCACTTGAGGAAAGATGTAATCGCGAGGCCATTTTATTTCACTCTCCTCCCCTCTTAATTAAATGCATGCATGCATGTATTTTTACAATGCAACTATGGAGACCTAATATGCATTGGTAATGCTAGGAAATAGCACAAGACGACACAATTGCAAGCATATTTTTGCAGTGCAATCATACCCCCATGCCTATCTTTTGCTAGTAACTAGCAAAACATTTTTTTGTATTGTATTTAGAAATGATCTTTAAGCTGAAGATTTTCTCCTAAGGCAACATAGGTGTGTTTATTGTTGGATATTGTGAGAACTAATTGTAGAGAAGACTACCAATACTTTAAGTCTCACACGACATAGATCATCTCTCGACTAACCAGGACTCTTGATATTTAAACCTTAAGTACGATTTCCAGGACCCAGGAGGTTTTTGCCGTACTCGAGAGCTCAAGAGGTTATGGCTTGTGCTTAGTGAAGGATCAAGATTGACCAGATGAACATTAAGACTCAAGCCCAGGGTTTCACGAATTTTTAAGTACAGGTTGGTCCCAGTTTCAGCTCGTGTCTTCGGATTGACCCTTAAAAAGATGACGAAAAACTCAACTCCCATTTTCTGACATTTGTGGCTCAAGGTATTTGCGACTTGCCCTGAAGAACTTTTTGTAGGGCGAAGACTTTACAGACATTTGTGAGATATACTGACTTATTTGCATTTTTTTTTTGAAACACGTGTCAGTATATCTCTTACAACATTATTTGGAGGAGCACACTTTTCTTTTTGGTGGGAGAGTTCTTTCTTGGAGGACAGAGTCGTTCCTAAACACAAGACTAAAGCTTGGGATAAAAAGTCTACCTGCGCGCACAGGTAAGGACTACACCTTCCCTAATGAACACTAGGGTTGGATCTTATGTTCACCTGGTCTTTCCTGATATGTGTAGTGTGAACCAAGTTGACTTAAGCTCTCAAGTAGAAGCAAACCAACGGATCCTGTAGTGGTGTCTCAGGTACAAGAATATGTCCTTAATTAGGAGAGATTCTGATCTATTTTGTCAATGCTCAAGTGAATTAAGCCTGAGCCTGAGCGAATCAAGCTTCTGTGGCCTGGAAAGTCTTCAAAACAAAGGTTGAATATCCATAAACACTTATTGTATTTTTTATTTCAGCCTTTAGATCATTACTAAACACCATTTATTATTATTATTATTATATATATATTATTTTTTTTTCTTTTTCTTTTTCTTTTTCTTGCATATTTATAAATAGGTGGGAACTGCATGATACCATAAAATACCCAGATCCTATGGATGCCTATCCACCCCTCCATGCCAAACGATGCTATGTCCTCATATGCTTGCAGGGAGAGGTAGAGAAAGGACGAAAGATCAGGTAACGAGAGCTGAGGTGCAGGGTATACAGCAGGGTGGTAGGGTGGGTGGATGGTGGGTGGTGAAGTGAAAAGTGAGGTGATCGTGATAGTGGCGTGAAAAGTGATGGCGGATGGTGAAAGGTTTGCCATTTTCTGGGACGAGAGCGTCCTAGGCGGATCGGAGAACAAGTCAGGAAGAAGAAGTTGGCCTTTAGATTGGCCAAGAAGAGGGGCTCTTTGGATAGATGGATCCAAAAAAGAATAGCCCCAGTGAGTAGGATATGGGCTCAAGGTCCCAGTGTGGAGTTGCAAATCCGCCTGATTTGGCAGGAAAGAAATGGCAATCCGATCTTCAGGAGTGTGGACCGGCGGTTAGCCCGGATATGACTCTAACCACGACGTATGGGAAGCGGAGAAAACCTCGTCAGAAGTCTGGTCAGGAGAAGGTACGGGAATAGGGAGGGATGGGGGAACATCACAATATGTGTTAATCAGGTAGTCGTCAGTGTTTATAGGTAATCCGCAGCAGTCTGAATAGATCCCAATTAGTCCGATACACGCACTGATAGTCATGTCCTCATCAGACGTGTCATCCTCGATATAATCGTAATCAAAGTTCTTGGTTGCCTTGAAGATGTTAAGCTTGAGTTTTTCAGATCCAACGGCAATCTCAATACAACCCGACTCGCAGTCGATAAGGGCACGAGCTGTGGCCAAGAAAGGTCGACCAAGGATGATTGGACAATCAGAAAGTGAGTTAGGAACTTCCATTCTAAAATAAGAAAGTCAATAGGAAAACAAAGACTGTTGACCCTAAGCACCACGTCTTCCACCACACCCTTTAGGATTTTGATAGAACGATCTGCCAACTGTAACGTGACAAGGGTGGGTTTCAAATTTCCTAAGGAAAATTTTTCAAGCATGATGGTCGGTATAAGATTTATGGAAGATCCTAGATCAAGCAGGGCATAATTAAAACTGCAACCTTGGATGCTATAGGAAATAAGCAGTGTGCCCGGATCTTTCTGCTTCGGTGGTAGGTTTGACAGTATAGCACAACTCTCATGAGGCGAGAGAACCACCGGATTCTTAGTTTTCTTTGACTGTCGCCTGGGTGTTGTGTAGTCTTTGAAAAATCAGGCGACAATAGGTATGTGGTCGATAGCCTCGAGCAGGGGTACCTTGATTTCTACATCCCTAAACAAATTACGTAGGTTATCAAAGGCCTGCGTGTCTTTCTTCTTGCCTTTTGGCTTCCTCAGTAGAGACTCAGGGAATGGAACTGATTCTGGCACCAATTTGGGTGTATCGTCCTCTCGCGAATGCGGTGCGCATCCCGAAGGAGAGGGCGATGAAGAAGATGGGCCAGGATCAGATCGAGGTGGATCGACAGTCTGCTTACCGCTCCTCATAGTGATAGCATTGGATGATGCGGGTCCAGTGGGATCATACGGTGGCGGAGGGTTCGCAATAGGGACATAAGAGTGCGGTGCTGTAGTGGGATTAGCTTAAAATCCCGGTGGAATGCTCGGAGCCTGCAGAATTTGATGAACCTGCCCTTGAGAAGGTCGTACCTGTGGTTGAGGACCACAGGGTATGAAATTTCGCAGGTTTGGGATAGGTTGGGCGGGAAGAGTTCCCTGAGATCGAGTCATCAAGCGTAGTTGACTAATCTCAGCATTCTGCTACGCCAATTGGTGCTGAAGAGAGGTCATGTTCTCTTCATGGCGCTTTGACATATCCGTCATCATTCGCATCAATTTGTCAAGAGGACTTGATGCGTGTTGTGCTTGCAGTACGCAAGGGCCTGATGGCGGATTCACCATAGGATTAGACTGGGCCCTTGGGATGACGGGTGCAGACGGTCGCATTGGTCCACTCGCGGGGTTTTGGCATTGCGGGTTGTTGGACCATGCGAAGTTCGGATGATTGCGTCACCCTGGGTTATACATGGCAGAGAACGGGTTGTTCCCCAGGGCGCAAGCGTCTTCTATGCTAGAAGACGCGTCTACATGTAAATATGTGTCCGAGCACACGGAGGCTTGGTCCTCTGTGTTGAAATATTGGCTCGCAAAAGCCAGTTCCACAAGACTTACCAAGTCGCTCGGCGCGACACTCGGTAAGGAAGGTCTTACGGGGTTTCTTGGAATAAGCCTGGTATTGGAAGAATTGGAATTGTGACAAAGTGGCGAAGAGGTGGTGTTTGCCAGAGATCGGGCGGGGTTGGCCAGAAGCTCATCTAGCTTCTTGTGCACAACGGAGACTTCATCCAGTTTTTGTGCGATAAGGCTGAGATCAGTGGATGAATGGAAGGGTCCCGTGTCAACTTCATGGACATTTCGGGGCTGGTTGGTACGATTAAAGGCGACAATGGAAGCATTGTTCATTGAGTTTTCACTCATATTTTCAAACAATTCAAATGCTCCATTCTCGTCTTTATTCATAAAGTTCCCTCCACAGGAAGCGTCTGCAATCTGCTTCAAAGTCTCATTTAGCCCATAGTAGAAAATCTGAGCTATATGCCACTTAGGCAGACCGTGGTGCGGACACTTCTTGAGGAGGTCGTTATACGTCTCCCATACCTCATGAAATTGTTCGCCGTTTTGTTGCGTAAAAGAGGTGATAGCACGGCGAAGCGCATTGGTTCGCCCTATTGGGAAGAACTTCTTGAGAAACGTTGTTCGCATCTCTTCCCAAGAGTGGATGGTTCTCCCAAGGGTGCGTAACCACTGCGACGCTTTATCCTGCAATGAAAATGGGAACATTTTCATGAGGACTATAGGTAACCCGATATTTCTAGGTTTAACAGTTTCAGCCAATCTGGTTAAGTCTTCCAAGTGGAGAAAAGGATCTTCACTTGCAAGGCCATGGAAGTGAAAATTTATTAGGCCAATAATGTTAGGTTTCAGTTCAAAGTCATCCCGCCCATGGGGACTTGAATTTGACCCATGGTCTCTGTAGCAGCGGGATTCTGATAGGAGCTAAGAGACCTAGGCTCCTCCCGTTGGGGAGGGTTTTGCATTTCCTCCAATGTTTCCCGAATGGCTTCCATTTGTTCATTATACATTTCCATTTGGACTTGGAGGCGGGTTATGGGATCTAAGGCTCCAACATCTGGTGGGTTCTGAGGGTGGTTTCCTCCCTCGGGATTTGGGGGTGGGCGTGAAGCCATGTTTGTGGACGAGGAGGACGATTTGACTTCTTTTCTAAATTTATCAGGCAATTCAAACAGTTCAGGGTTTTGTGACCTCCTCCCAAACATGCACTACCGCAGGAAGAATTGGGGAGATGAGAAGGGAAAAGAGATGAAAGAAATGACGCCACAAAGGTACACTTGATTACAAATCAATACATTCAAATTCCTAGCCTCTATAGTGTGCCCTTAGACCTAAAGATCTAATTTACCTGCTATCACAAACTACGGAACCGAATTTGAGCACTGCGAAACCACCGGGCCAGATTGAAAGGCCGTTTGCCCCAATCTTAGACACCCGATAGCATGCGGGAACCCTCACCAGCACGTAGGCGCTACACGCAGGTAGTTAGACCTCCAATCCTTAATAAGGGTCAAGTTACTACCAATTTTAGTTAGAGGCTTAGGGTCAAGTGCTTCTAGAATGTGAAGGGAGTTGTTTACGGGTAATGTCCAAGTGATTGATTTTTCAAGTGTGTAAAACAAGCATGCAACGGGGAAATCTCCCCGAATTGAAGTTTTTAATTGGTGAATGGTTTTTAGAGTTCAGCCTTAAGTAGTATGGATTTTAAGATTTCGCTGAAATACCAATTCAACCAATCTCTGGGTTTTTGAGAAAATACAGGTTTTCTTCAAAGCCCAACAAACCCTTCTTCAATATCAGTTGGTTAATGCATGCTAAAATGCAATGGGCTACCCTAAATGGAGATTTCTATGTGTGGATGCACGAATCAGTTTTAGGGTTTATGTGAAAGGTGACAGAAATGCCGTTTTTGCGCATTTGAAAGTCGTCGGAAATCGTAGTATAGTCACGCAAAAACGTTCGTCAAAAATTGATTTCTAAAGATAACGAGACTTGAGTCCCGGTCGTTCGTCTCTGGGAGGCATTGCTTTTACTTTTGAAATCGATCTTACTCTACTTTTTTTAGAATAGCATGCCAGTTCGTGATTATTACGTATTTAGGTATGACATGCTTAAGTGCAAGAATATTAAGAGTTAGAAACAGGCAACATTAATCACGCAAAAGATAATAGCAATCATTAATCTCACGGTGATTTCAAATAGATAGAGATATATATATATGTATATATAAATGTGTTTTCATTCATTCATTTGGGAGTTGTTGTACAAGGAATCTAGAGGAAAGCTTGTACATAAATGCTTGAAAATTAAATCTAGCTACCAAAAAATGATCGCATACAAGAATCGATGGGGAGATTTCGCATCCATCATTGGGGGAGAAGTAAGCCTACACTACTAAGCAGTAAATAAAAGCATTAAATATACGAAGAGCATAATCTAAATCTAGCAGAATGGAAGGGCATTCAGGGGTGGTCCCCGATGGCCTTTGAGTGGTTGAGAGAAGAAGGAGGGGTGGCCAATGGAACTTAGGCCAGCCCTTGGAGAGAGGTTGGGGAGCTGATCCAGCTTCCTGGAGTGGAGATGGTGGCCTCCATGGTGGTGCTCAACTCGTGGAGGTGGAGTGGAGATGGAAGTGGCTATTCTAAGTGGAATGGATGCCAAGGAAGTGAATGGGTGCAAATGGCCACCCAAGGGGTCTTTTTATAGACCTAAGGGAAGCTCTCTAGAGAATTATGGAATTCTCTAGAGAGGTCTAGGGTGGGAGCTCGTGGGAGAGTGAGAGAGAAAGGGTGGATGGTGGTTTTTAGATCAACCAAATGTGCATCTAAAAATTGAATGGCTCTTGGTTGCTATTTTTGGCAACCAAGGCAACCACACATGGTAGAGAGTTCTAGAGAACTCTAGGCTAGGTATTTTCGTGTGGATGTTGTGTGTGGGTGTGTGTGGGTCGAAACTTAGGTGGCTAGGTTGATTAGGGTAGGTTCTAGTGGGTATAGGTCAAGGTATGTCTCACATTAGGGTTATAAACCCTAATTCAATGTCTCAAATTAGGGTTATAAACCCTAATTCACTAAGGTAAAGTGCAATTAAACTTAATACAAGTTAATTGGGTGTGTGAAAACTTAATTGAGAGTAAAACAACTCAATTAAGTCAGGTCTAGGTCAATTGGACTCTCACTGAGTCCAATTGGACAGTGTGTGCTGAGATCAGGGCTCAATTGGACTCAATGAGTCCAATTGAATAGGCTGATGGAATTGACTAAGATCCAAGTCAATTAGGTTTAGTGAGGACCTAATTAGGTCCTTAAGGAGGCCTAGAGGTTGTGTACTAGGGTTAGGGCACCTTAATTTAGGTTCCTATGGGGTTGGAATTGGGTTTAGGGACCTAGAGATTCAAGATCAAGGCTTAAATCTCAAAACAGGAATTGGAGAGCAGTATCAGATGTCTAATAATAGAATCAGACATCTTATACTCAAAAATCAGAAGTCTAGACTTGTTGTCTGGATGTCCAATCAGAGTCAGGAAGGATTTCGGGTTCTATTGGGTATTCTGCAGAAATTAGACGTCTGACAAAGTGTCTGGACATCCAATAACACTGTAGAAGTGGGTTTGAAGTGTGCGGGAGTTAGCTAAGGGTCCTAGACGTCTTAAACCTTATCTGGATGTCTAGAGAATGGTTGGAACTAGGGTTTTAGGGCTTCCTAGGGTGTTGTGACCTAATCTAAGGGTGGCTAAGGCTTGGGGAAGTCTCTAGGCTATCCTAGGGCTAGGATGGACCTAAGCTCTTCACATTTTATTGCTTTATTCCTACTTAATAGAATAGCAAACCTTTAACTCCCTTATATCATTATTCCTACATCTAATCTAAGCCTTCTACTCCAGCTCTGCTGCAACTCCTATTATTCCTGATCTAGCTTCAGATCCAGCTCCTGATCAGCTTATTCCCTGCAATTGACATAATGTACTTAATCAGTGCATTATAACATTATTTTATGCAAAGCTAAAGGAAAGCAGTAAAGATGCAGATAACACGTATGCATGCATGAATAACCCTAACTTATGCTAAGTCCTAACTTAATCTAGGCCAATTAAGACCTATGATTGCTGCGCAATCATACTCCCATGCCTAAATCTTGCTACTCCCTAGCAAATGCAAGACAAAATTATTTACAGCAAGGGTTCCTAAGGGACTGATTATTTTATTAAGTGTTTGCATAGAGATTTTTCTCCTTTTTTTTTTCATCCTATGCTCTAGAAATCCAGACAATCGTGAAGGTGCAGCTATGTAGCTTTTGCAACGGATTCGAGTGAAAACTAATACACCTCTAAAGCCTGTACTTGAACCCTAGTAAAAATTCTAGCGGGATAGGCGGACTTCTTCCCTCGAGATATTCAAGATATTTTATGAATTCCACCTTGGCTTTAGGCTTAGGTAGAGAATCTCTGAGGGAAAGGATTATATATTTGGTGGCTCATTCTCACTTGGTGCTACATAGAGACTAGTACTACAGAATCTAGATTCCCGGATTACTAAGTAACACAACTCAGAGAAAGACGAGAAAAACTATGCTTTCTTTTGATTACTTTGTATTCATTCTCTCTTACTCTTTTTCTTTCTTTTTCTTAGAGCTCACAACCTCACCAGATTCACACATAGGATCTGCATTTGGTGGTCTCACTAGGCATTAACACTTTAATTGAGTTCTCATAACCCTAACACTAAGTCGGGATTCCTCAACCATTATTCAGGCGGTCAGAAACACAAGAAAAATAGGTTAAGGCCATATTTGGTGGAGCTCAATTTTATTTGGTGGTATTGCCTCAATGAAATAAACATTAAATATTCATTCTTTTCTTTGCTTTTTCTTCTTTTTCTTTTTTTTTTCCAGTTTTTCTTTCTTTTCATCATTCTTTTTATTTTTCTCAATTTTTTTTTAATAATTTTTTTTTTCAGCATAACACAACTGGCATACATCCATGAACTTTATTGAGGAGGCATTATTAGGGATTGGTGGTACTCAAGAGACATTGGGTGGCTTATTTTGTGGAAGTGCCAACTCACAGCACCGGGAGAGACGGATAGGACTGTGTATTTCTGACCTTGACATCAATACCCTCCTTCAGCTGAGGATTTCGTAAAGAATGGTCATAACTATCCACCTTAGCCCTAGTTTTATGAAAACTCGCTCTCCACGTATTTTCCTTACTCGGTGGCTCTCACAATTTCGCACAAAAATGTATACGCAGGAATCGAGAGCGAAAACTATGTCTAATCTCAGAGTATCATTACCTAATTATCTAGGATTCCAGATTCCTTGCACTAATCTTAGAGCACCAATACACTCTACTCTCACAGTATTTGGTGGATTTTTGGAAGAAAATTAGCCTGACTCCCAAAACACTATCCAGGGGTTCAGGAAAAGAAGCACTGCTTCTTCTCGACAAACTGAAGACGTTTATCAGGCTTCACCGTGAATCCATTGCAAATTCTACGTGTGTGTGAAAAGTTGTACTGGATTCCAGATTACAGGAATCAACTAAAGGATAAAATCCCTAATGCATTCTCTTAATAAAATAATCTTATTCATGAATGCAATATCTATATATGCTATAAACATGTAACCTCATATAATTTGTACTTCGTGAATTTCCCGTATCGGGTTATAATCAACTTGACCCTAAATTTATAACAAAAGGTGGGTGGGTGAGTCGGAAGTGGCTGTTGCGAACGATTTCTAGCTCCAATGAGAGCATTGAGGTGGAGTCGGTTGTTCTTTTATTTAAGGTCCTAAAGTACGTTTTTGCATGCAGCTCCGAGGTTTTCCTAAGTGTTGGCATAAAATTTTTTCAGTTTTTCTGTATCTACCCCCCCATGCCTAAGTTCTTGCGTGTCCTCATGCATGAATGTAAAAGAAAATAAATGCTGCAGGGAGAGAATGAGTAGAAATCACCTGTAATTGCTCCTGAAATTATATTCAGCACCGGCCAACCTGTTATTATGCAATATAAAAGGGAAATATGCTAAAACAAAAATATGCTATGTATAAAAATGGTTATATATAAATGATGGTGGATTGTGGGGCGAATGGTATCTATATGTGCTGAGTTTAACGCCTTCAGCTGGGCGAAAGCTCAATGAGATGTGTCATTTCTAGCATAGGAGCCGGCTAAGATTAAGAGAAAGATATGCTCGTATGCTCCCAGAATCAGTGGTCCGGAGATGTGAACCAGCTGATTGTGCACCCCTACTCCAAAAAGTATAGCTATAAGAAAGTGTGGAGTGGTGGTGGAAAATAGAGGATAATCAGAGATGGGATCATGATGTTGATTTAGCTGATTTGTCATGTCCCACAATTCAGCAGGAAGTTGCTGAGGGAGTAGATCAACATGTATCTCAGAACCAGAATCTGAGTCATAGGGATCCTCATAATGATAATTGACATCAAAGATCATTCCCTCTCCAAGCTCTGGGTCATATGGGGGTATCCGTGAAAGTAAAAGATCTGTGGGGAGGTCACTGAAATCCTTGTCAGAAATTACTTCGTCCTCTTTAGTACCCATCTCTGATTCATCAGAGGCTGACTCTTCAGGCTCAGAGTCGAGCCATCTATTAGATTGACTAGGATGATAGGTGCATCTCCAACTCATTCTGCTCAAAGCTTTACCCTCATATGCATTGGGTTCCTCAATAATTCCTGCCTCAGGTAGCATATTTATTTCTTCGATCAAAGCATCCATAGCTACTTCTGGTTTTCGGATGTTTGGATCAGGGATAGAAAGTGTCATCTTAGAATCTCTAATATCCGAATTAGGGATGTAGGTGAAAGAAGAAGAGTGTAGATCAGAAGATGTTGGCTCTAGCACAAGTTCACCTACAATGGGAAGTGGTCTAGATTGATCAGTAGTGTCGCATGTAATGTCTGCCTTAGGATCCATATCCTCAATTGGATCCGGTTCCCTTATCTCGATTGGGTTATCCAACCCAAAAGGTGTCTCCCAGGATTCAGGATAATCTGATTATGGCTCAGTCCTGGAGATATCAGTCCTTTCCTCAATTTTCTGAATGGAGTTCTCAAATGAACCCATTCGGCATACTTCCTGCTCCTGTCTCATATCCACTGTAGATTCTTTTTCCCCTGAGTGACCTTCGGGCATCTGCTCCCGAGAATCTTCTGTATGTTCTTCCGACATAGTTGTTTCAGATTCTTCGAGGTCTTCAATGCTATTTTCCACTTGATATCTCAAAAGCAATAGTTCTTGAGTTTCCTGATTTTGTCCCATTCGCCTTGTTATCTCTGTTGTTTCCTGAAGGAGCTCCATCACAGCTTATTGATGCGGAATCCGGCTTTGTCTTTGGTTCGGCTCAATGATAGCCTGGATTTCGCGTAGATAGGATGCGGCCTTTTCCTTAGCACTCGCTGTAGCTCTCTGTATTCTATAATGTGGCTGCATATGCACCGGTAGCTCTATAGGGGTTCCAGGGGGTGAATCAGGTCTACCCATGTTCCATGGGTGAGAAGCAGGAGTACGAAATCCATATCCTGGGTTATAAGATGCGATCCTTTGAGGGACCGACTGGTATGGGTCATAATATCCAGGGTTAGGATATGGGTTAACCATTTCGGTAACCCGAGTAGAAGGATCAGGCGAAGCGAAAAGTCGTCTTCGCCACCTTGGGTTCTGATCCCAAGGTTGAGCTGATTCAGTGACCCGAGCTCTCAGATAAGCTCGTGGGTCCAGCTCTTCTGGATCCTGATTAGGTCCAGATCCAATGTTAGCCATCGCAACTCAGTAGATAGAAGAAGTGACTCGCCTCCTTGGGAGCGGCTCCCAAGGTCCAACCAAGTGAGGTCGAAGTGACCTCCTTCCGTGAATACACCGTCCAACGCCTGAGTTGGTGTAGCCACGTAGGACAAGGCTAAGGCCCTGTCAATCAAATGGTCCTTATAGATCAGGTGACCAGATTTTTCGTTATGGATTTAAATTACTGAAGATAAGTTCGTCGTACAACCGACTGAAAGTGAATCCCACCTCTCAAGTTAACCCAGCCAGTCTGGTTACGAGGGGACTAAGGGGAAGGTTCTTCCTTTGGCTTACGCCTCCGGTTCCGTTGACCCCTGAGCCGTGGTCGTTTGACACTACCCCGCAACCTTAGTCACTAGGTTTGGCAAGAGAGATTAAACTCACCCAGTAGTACGACAACGAACTCGGGTTGATTTCGTATTTTAAAGTTAATTTTAACCTGTTTTCTTCAGTGGGGTTTGTGGTGAGTGGCCCACAAGGTGACCAAGTTCACCAGCTAACTAGACTTGATTAAGTCTAAGTTAGCCCAATGTGTGGTCTCTAGTTGTAACCCTAAGGGTTTGACCTAGGTTGCATGCACTTCTATGGTTTTTCTCAGTTTCAGAAGACTACAAAATTAATGTTGATTTTCTACTAATAATTGGAATCAAATTAATTTTAAAATTTTTGAGAAGATTCCTTTTTCAATCAGTTCTTCAGAGAATATTTTTTTGGAATTTTTATTATTTCAACCGAATTTTTAAGGAATTTTGAATATCAGGGGGTCAGATCTGGAATTTTGACCCCTAGTCAATTTTTTGCTTTGAAATAGTAACAAATGATCTTAAAAAATTTGGGAAAAATATGGAAAATAAAGATAATGAGATAATCTTCCAAACCCCACCATTTTTAATCAAAACAAATTCATAAATTGCTCGGAATCGCTTTTTGAAATTTGAAAAATTTTGAATCTGGGTCAATTTGACCCCCGTGCACTTCGTGAATTTTTAAAAATTTTATGCTTGGAATTTTTCAAAGTAACGGTGGAAATTGAAAGATAGTTTGAAAATGAAGGTTTAGCCTAAATTTCAAAATTTTTCGCTAACGAATTTTTTGTCAATCGAATTTTTAAGTTAGATTTGAAATCTGGCCGAAAATCAGAAGATGGTGGAAAAGCCTTTTAAAGAGGTTTGAATTCAAATCTAGGCTTTCCACCAAAAAGGATGTGTTTTTTTTTCAAAACTTTTGCACGTTTTTTTTTTGAAAAAATATTTTTCAAAAGATTCATAGAAAATAATTTTTTTCTTTTTTTTTAAGTAACCTAGATTCGAAAGGAAACCTAATCTAGATTTTTTTTTCAACATTTTTCTTTTTGATTTTTTTTTATTTTTCATGAAAATTAGAAAAATCTTTCTTTTTTTTTCACAAAGAAATTTTGAAAAGAAATTGCAACAAGTAAATCTACTCCTAGTGTTCTGAAAGAGAAACCTAATCTAAGATAGTGATGTGCACCTGATTTTTCTTCACCGCTCTCGGTGTATGCGCAGATCCCATTTTCGTTCCCTGTTGTCCTGCACATCAAAAACAAAGTAGAGGCAGATTTGTCAGTGATATATTAAAAGATCAAAATCAAGAAAAATGACGTTGCCTCCCCGGCAACGGCACCATTTGACAGAAATGCCATTTTTGTGCATTTGAAAGTTGTCGGAAATCGTAGTATAGTCGCGCAAAAACGTTTGTCAAAAATTGATTTCTAAAGATAACGAGACTTGAGTCTCGGTCATTCGTCTCTGGGAGGCATTGCTTTTACTTTTGAAATCGATCTTACTCTACTTTGTTTAGAATCACATGCCAGTTCGTGATTATTACATATTTAGGTATGACATGCTTAGTTGCAACAATATTAAAGTTAGAAACAGGCAACATTAATCACGCAAAAGATAATAGCAATCATTAAGCTCACGGTGATTTCAAATAGATAGATATATATATATGTATATATAAATGTGTTTTCATTCATTCATTTGGGAGTTGTTGCACAAGGAATCTAGAGGAAAGCTTGTACATAAATACTTGAAAATTAAATCTAGCTACCAGAAAATGATCGCATACAAGAATCGATGGGGGGATTTCGCGTCCATCATCGGGGGAGAAGTAAGACTACACTACTAAGTAGTAAATAAAAGTAGTAAATATACGAAGAGCATAATCTAAATCTAGCAGAATGGAAGGGCATTCAGGGGTGGTCCCCGATGGCCTTTGAGTGGTTGAGAGAAGGAGGGGTGGCCAATGGAACTTAGGCCAGCCCTTGGAGAGAGGTTGGGGAGCTGATCCAGCTTCCTGGCATGGAGATGGTGGCCTCCATGGTGGTGCTCATCTCGTGGAGGTGGAGTGGAGATGGAAGTGGCTATTCTAAATGGAATGGATGCCAAGGAAGTGAATGGGTGCAAATGGCCACCCAAGGGGTCTTTTTATAGACCTAAGGGAAGCTCTCCAGAGAATTATGGAATTCTCTAGAGAGGCCTATGGTGGGAGCTCATGGGAGAGTGAGAGAGAGAGGGTGGATGGTGGTTTTTAGATCCACCAAATGTGGATCTAAAAATTGAATGGCTCTTGGTTGCTATTTTTGGCAACCAAGGCAACCACACATGGTAGAGAGTTCTAGAGAACTCTAGGCTAGGTATTTTCGTGTGGATGGTGTGTGTGGGTGTGTGTGGGTCGAAACTTAGGTGGCTAGGTTGATTAGGTTAGGTTCTAGTGGGTATAAGTCAAGGTATGTCTCAAATTAGGGTTATAAACCCTAATTCACTAAGGTAAAGTGAAATTAAACTTAATAAAAGTTTAATTGGGTGTGTGAAAACTTAATTGAGAGTAAAACAACTCAATTAAGTCAGGTCTAGGTCAATTGGACTCTCACTGAGTCCAATTGGACAATGTGTGCTGAGGTCAGGGCTCAATTGGACTCAATGAGTCCAATTGAATAGGCTGATGGAATTGACTAAGATCCAAGTCAATTAGGTTTAGTGAGGACCTAATTAGGTCCTTAGGGAGGTCTAGAGGTGGTGTACTAGGGTTAGGGCACCTTAATTTAGGTTCCTATGGGGTTGGAATTAGGTTTAGGGACCTAGAGATTCAAGATCAGGGCTTAAATCTCAAAACAGGAATTGGAGAGTAGTATCAGACATCTAATAATAGAATTAGACATCTTATTGATGTAAACACATTTACACTACTTAAAATGTCTATTTATGCATGTTCTTAAGCATAGGATTGCATTTCATGATATAAATATTGCATTACATGCATCATCTTGCATTTAGAGTAGCTTGAATAAAATGGAGGTTAATTGTCTCCTTTTATGTGCTTGGACAGGGCAAATATTTTATCGGGGCCTCGGATCAAAGATCCAACCGTATGGATATGATCAGGGCGACGATTGGAGTTCAACGACTCCAAGATCGCCCTAATCAGGCATCCGTAGCATCAGATAGAGACCGGGGAACCCTAGAAGATCAAGGGCCAGGATGGTGTAAATCCGCACTTCAGATGGAAAATCCGACCACACGGATGAATTCGGATCGACGATCGCAGCCCAACGACACAAAAATCGAGTCAATCCGACATCCGTGGCACCATCTACAACTTCCAGAAGATGGACGGCTAAGATGGCGTCACGTGGCGCCATCTCAGCCGCCCAATCGGCCGCATGCGTCTGGTGAAGACCATGCACCGTCTCCTCTCCGCCGTTGGATCTCAATCCAACGGCTGTGGACGCATCGTTTTAAAAGCATCCGCGCGACCATTTGGGCGAGGCAGCGCAGCGGTCCAGCGCCTTATCGCGAGGCGCTGGCGCGCGTTCGAGCCTCGCCAAGCGATTTCTGAGGCGGGCGGGCGCGCTCCAATTGACCGCACGATCGCGATCCAACGGCCGCACGCGCCCGATAGCGCCGACGCGCAATTGGACGCTCTGGTGAACGCGAGATCGTACGCGCAGGCGGGCGGGCGGCAGCGGTGAAGGCGCGATTTTAAGCCGTCCGATCTCCCGATCGGACGGCTGAAAATCAAGCGGCGTGCGTAGGCGTTACGTGCGCGGCCAGCCGAGCGGGCGCGCGTGGGCGCGGCGGCGACGGCGACGGCGGGGCTTTAGCGACGGTTTTATCCGTCACTAAAGACCCCTTATTTATTATTTTGAAGATGTAATGTCCATTTTGCCCCCACTCCTTGCAACTATAAAAGGAGACCCCCTCCATACGAAATTTTCATCCCTTCCTCCTCTCTACCTCTCCAAAGCTCAAGAGAAGCTTGTCCCACACCCGGGATGCTTCTCGCGAGATAAAGTCCAAATTTTCGTCCCCCTTCGGAAGTGGATCCCGCGACGACGACGGCGTGCTGCTTCGTTCCCGTTCTTCTGCTTCGTCCTCTTTCGTCCCGCTTCGTTCTCCTTCGTCCAAGCGTCGTCCCGTCCGGCTCGTCCTCCAAGCGACCGTCGAGGAGGATAACTTCTCTCTCCCATTCTTATTTACAGCTTTTCTAGTGTAGAATTTTCCTGCTTTATAGTGTAATTGATTTTCCGCTTTCTAGTGTAACTTTCATTTCGTTTGCTTGTATAAACAATTGAAATATTGAATGCATGTTCTCTTTCTCTCTCTCTCTCTCTCTCTCTCTTAGTTTGATAGCTCCATTGTAATTATTTCGCCTTGTTTATCAAAAATCCTAAAAAACATAATTGCGAATATAGATCAACGTAGCCTCCCTGAGTTCGACCCGGAATTCTTTTTCGGTTTAAATTTTATTTGTTGAACACGAATCCTTCGCTTTCGAACTACAACGACGGGTTTTTCCAAAACCAAACACGTTAGCGTAGATTCTCGTTCAACATTTTGGCGCCGTTGCCGGGGAGGCAACGATTTCCGATCTTTTCTTCGCATTTCTTGCACTTTATTTGTTTTCTAAACTAGCTTTCTCTTGTGTCTATTGTTTTGCAGAGACCTCCATCAAGGAATCAACAAGCGGTAGACTGGAGTAAAGTGCAGTTGAAGACAACTGTAAGTGTTCCCCCATTCTTTCCCCCTCCATAGATTTCATTCGCCACATTAAATCCAAATTCCAATTAACCTAGGTGTTTGCATAAATCCTAGGAATAGTTTGGTTGTTTGGATTTCTACTCACACTCATTTCACCCTCATTCATAAAAAAAAAATAATAACAAAAAGATAATTTTGTGGGGTAACTTTCAACAAACACACAACACACACCCACATTCAAGGCACTTGATTAACTTGATTTGTTTTCTACTCAACCGGGTTCTGATCTGTGGAACCGGTACACACAGAGCAACACATAACAGAGTAGAAATCATTCTAGGTTAACCATCTTTGAGTGCCTAACTTAGTGGTGCAATTGTGGCCAATTGTTTGAGTTGTTTGGGCCGCACCACTTTATTTAAAACCAACTCATCAAGTAGCTCCTCCTTAGGGTTTTCAATCTAGGTATATTCTAGGCACTCCGCTTTCTTTCTGATTTTAAAGGAAAACTATCTTCACCCATGTTTTACAACTTGGTTTGCCTAGAAATTTGATTGCAATTCACCTAATTTGAAACCCTAAAAGCTACTTAAGCAGGATTTGAACATTAAAATTCACACATTATAAATAATCTTGCTTGAAAACCCTGGTTGTGCACGCACTTACACAAATTTCAATCAATCATTAAGGGCACAACCCATTATAAGGGCCCATCACATTCCATAAGCACCACAATCCCAGGCCGTAATAAAATTGAGTAGACGTTGGCCCTAAGGTTTGATTCGCTCTTCAAGGCCTAGTCTGAGATTGTTTTTGATTAACCTACTTGTACTGATTAATCTGATGTCTAGCTAGGGGAGTAGCGTCAAACGACCGCGGCTGGGGGGTACACTAGGAACCGGAGGCGAAAGCCAAAGGAAGAACCTTCTCCCCAGTCCCTCCTTCTAACTGGTTGGATTATACAGACGCAAGTAGAGTAAATCAGTTACAGTCTTAAGGCTGGTGTTGGGAGTCAGTAGATCCTTAGGCTACCTCACTTAAGGACAGCCTTGTTTTGTTGTACTGCAGGGTCCCTATCCCCGGTCCTTCCGACCTACTCCTAGTTTATGCTGGGAAGACGGTCATTGAATCCCCGATTAGAAGGACCATTAGAACATTCTAGGAGGCGCAAGTTAGATTTTGGTCAATTTGATCCCATGGCCGAACAACAGCCTCTTCTGCCTGGAAATCCACAGGAAGAATTTCGAAGGCAGCTGGAACAAATGCAGAGAATGCAAGAATGGTTCCAGAGAATGCAGGGCGTTCAGCCCTTGAAGGATTTTTATGATCCTTCAAATTACGGGGAACGTCCCGGCGTCCAGATTCCAGCCGGTGACGTAGAAATCAAGCCCCAGGTGTTAAGCCTGATTAAACATTATCATGGGCTTGGCTCCGAGGATCCGTTTCAACACTTGGAGGACTTGACCACTTTGGTCCAGACCACCAAGTCTCGAAACGTAAACGAGGAGCAAATGATCATGAGGCTCTTCCCTCACTCTCTTAGGGATAAGGCCGCGCATTGATATAGGACAATAGGAAGACCAATTACAACTTGGAATGAGTTGAAATCGGCCTTTCTGAAGAAATTTTTCCCAGTCGGTCGTACCAATGCTTTAAGACGGGCAATCACTACTTTTACCCAGCGGCCGGGGGAGCAGTTTCATGTGGCCTGGGAGCGATTCCAGGACTTATTGCGGAGGTGTCCACACCACGAGGTGCCGAAATGGCAACTCGTGCAGATTTTTTATCATGGGTTGACTGAGCAACTCAGAAACCATGTGGATGCTTCTTGCGGAGGCAATTTCCTTAATAAAGATGCAGATAGTGCACATGATTTATTTGAGGAAATGAGTGAGAATTCAATAAATCATGCCTCCATGGATACTTTTAACCGGTCCCAACAACCCAGATCAAATGTCAATGAAGTCCATGACTCTCATTCATTTGATATGGAATTGATTTGTAATAAACTTGACAAAGTGGACTTGGTTGCTAAAAGAATGGAAGAGTGGATGGCTGGCAATTCTATGAACAACTCTCAATCCACTCAATCCCAAAATTCGGGATTTCATTCTTCACAAGCTCTTTCTGGACGGGAGTTCGTGAATCAACTTGATGCGACTCAACCTATGAGTCAGCATTTTTCGGAACCCCATGGGTTCCCAACTGGGGCCTTTGATCCCAGTTTTTCTAATCCTTCCTTTTCTTTCTCTCCATCCTCACTTTATGAGGATGTCTGTGCTGTACAAGAGAATGCTAGATCCAACCCCTACTCGAATGCCTATAATCAAGGTTGGAGAAACCACCCTAACTTCTCTTGGAAAAATCCGGGGCAACAGACCCAATTCCGACCCAGCAATTATGCTCCGCAACGACCAATGGGTCAGGGTCAAGTATATACTCAGTTGCCTCCGAATCAGGTCAATCAGCCAGCTTGGAATGCCCGTCAACCCGCAGGGCAGGCTGATTTGAACCATCAAATAGTAGAGATGCAAGGATCTATGCTCCAGCTCATGCAGCAAATGAAAAACTCACTGGACAACTTGCAATCCGGGCTCATTGCTAACTCTCGCCAACCCGGATCTCTACCATCCCAACCCGTACCCAACCCACGAAACATTACGAATTCGGGCAATCAAGCCCAAGGGTACGGAAATCAGAGGGACCCACATGCGCATGCTCAGGTGGTTGAGCAGGGTTCCTCATCTTCTTCTTCTGTAAATCAACAATTCATGGTCAATCAAGCCCCTCCAATCTTTCCTAACCCTCCTCAAGACCCAAATTCTTACGCTTCTGCAAATTCTGTCACTTTGAGAAGTGGTAAGAAGACTCAGGATCCACAACCACATTATTCTAATCTTTTGAATCCTGAAGAATCTGAGGAGAGAGAAGAGAATTCTAAAGGAGAAATCAAGGCTCAGGAATCCGATTCCAAAGATCTGACTCGTGTTCCTTTTCCTGAAGCCTTAACCAAAGCAAAGAAGAAGAAGTCTGTTGATAGCAATGAGGAGCTTCTGAATTTATTTAAGAATGTTGAGATCAATATCCCGCTCCTTAATGCTATCAAGCACATACCGACTTACGCAAGATTTTTAAAGGAATTATGTACACAAAAGCGTAAGTCGAGAGAATCTGTTCCGAGGAAGGTGGTACTCTCCGAGCAGGCTAGTTCTGTTATCCTGCACTACCTCCCTCAGAAAAGGAGAGATCCTGGTGCTCCTTTGATTTCTTGCGTTATCGGAGATTACACATTTGATAGAGCACTTTTGGATCTCGGTGCATCCATCAACCTAATTCCGACTTCTCTTTACGAGAAGTTTGGGTTAGGCGAACTTCGGCCAACTTCAGTAACGCTACAGTTAGCGGATCGTTCGGTCACAAACCCGCGAGGCGTTATTGAAGATGTTATAGTTAAGGTCAAGGATTTTTATTTTCCTGTAGATTTCCTTGTCCTTGACATGGATGTACCAGATAATCTGAGGAACACGCCCATCATTCTGGGGCGTCCGTTCCTGGCTACCGCAAAGGCCAACATTAATTGTGAAAGCGGTAGCATGGAAATCGCCTTTGGGGACCAACGTATGAAATTAGATATTTTTAAGGCGATCAATAAATTTGAGGATTGTGGAGTTATTGAGGAACTTGATGAGGATAATATTAATATTGAAACTTGTTTGACAGTTTCTTCAATTGAAAGTTCCTCTTTGGTTGATGAATTTGACCCGCAACCCTCTGACTTAACATCTTCGGAAGAGGTTACTGATTTTGTCCACTCACAACCTCTCCCTCTTGTTGAATCTTCAGCATCTACCCGACCATCAATCATCACCCCACCCCAGCTCGAATTGAAACCATTGCCCGAGAATTTGAAATATCAATTTTTAGGACCTCAGAATACGCTCCCTGTGATTATCAGTGCTAAATTGACAAAGGAGCAAGAGATTAAATTGATTAAGGTCCTAAAGGAACATAAGGAGGCAATTGGTTGGACCATTCATGACCTTAGGGGGATCGAGCCATCTTACTGCAATCATAGAATATTTTTGGAAGATGGATCCCGCCCTTCTCGCCAGATGCAGAGGAGATTGAATCCAAATATGCGAGAAGTGGTCAAAAAGGAAATCATCAAGTGGCTCGATGCAGGAATTATTTATCCAATCTCTGACAGTCCCTGGGTAAGTCCCGTTCAGATTGTTCCAAAGAAAGCCGGGATTACTGTTGTGACTAATGAGAAAGGAGAATCTGTCACAACTCGTTCAGCTTCATCTTGGAGAGTTTGTATTGATTACAGGAAGCTGAACACTGCCACTAAAAAGGATCATTTTCCCCTGCCCTTCATTGATCAAATCCTGGAAAAATTAGCCGGGCAGAAGTACTTCTGTTTTCTTGATGGCTACTCGGGATACAACCAAGTTCCTATCCATCCCGAGGATCAGGAAAAACTACTTTCACCTGTCCCTACGGAACCTTTGCTTTTCGTAGGATGCCTTTCGGGTTATGCAATGCACCTGCGACTTTTCAAAGGTGTATGCTAGCCATATTTTCTGACATGGTGGGAGAGTTTATGGAAGTCTTCATGGATGATTTCTCCGTTTTCGGAGAATCATTTGACTCTTGTTTGGTTAATTTGGAAATGATTCTTAAGCGATGTATCAAGACACGATTGGTCCTTAGCTGGGAAAAGAGTCATTTCATGACCCAAGAGGGCATCGTTTTGGGTCATGTAATCTCTGAATGGGGAATTGAAGTGGACAAAGCTAAGGTTGATGCTATCGCTAAACTTCCTCCTCCCACATCAGTTAAACAAATCAGATCATTTCTTGGCCATGTGGGATTTTATCGAAGATTCATCAAGGACTTCTTGAAGGTTGCCCGCCCTTTGAGCAATCTTCTTGCCAAAGAAACACCGTTCGTTTTTGACGAATCATGCCAAAAGGCATTTGATTTCTTAAAAACGGCAGTCACCTGTGCGCCAATTTTGCAACCACCTATTTGGACAACCCCATTTGAGATCATGACCGATGCTTCTGATTACGCGGTCGGGGCTGTCCTGGGTCAGAAAATTGATCAAAAGCCCTTTGTCATTTACTACGCTAGTAAAACTTTGGATGAAGCCCAGAGGAATTACACTGTTACTGAAAAGGAATTACTCACTGTAGTATTTGCGTTGGAAAAATTCAGGGCTTATCTCTTGGGGTCTCATGTTATTGTTTATACCGACCACTCGACCTTGAGACATCTCTTGGCTAAAAAGGATGCTAAACCCCGGCTTATTCGTTGGATTCTTCTTCTTCAAGAATTTGATCTTGAAATCAAGGATAAAACCGGGGTACAAAATGTGGTGGCGGATCATTTGTCGAGACTCCTAGGTGATTCCTCTTGTCCGGACATTCCGATTGCTGACACTTTTCCGGACGAAACCATTCTTACAGTTTTAGGTGTCCACACCCCATGGTTTGCTGACATTGTTAACTATTTGGCCATTGGTCAAATCCCCCAGGATTGGACCAAGCAACAACGGGATAGACTCAAATCTGAGGCCAAATACTACTTTTGGGAGGACCCTGAACTGTATCGCATCGGCTCTGATCAGATTATTCGCCGATGCATACCGGAGAATGAATTCAACAGTATACTTGAGTTCTGCCATGCATCTGGGTGTGGTGGACATTTCTCCGGGAAAAAGACGGCTGCAAAAATTTTGCAATCCGGCTTCTATTGGCCGTCTTTATTCAAGGATGCCCAGGATTTCTCACAGTCATGCCCTCGATGCCAGGCACTCGGGAGCATAACTAAGAGAGACATGATGCCCTTAAACCCTATTCTTCCTGTCGAAATTTTCGATGTTTGGGGCATTGATTTCATGGGACCCTTTATCCCTTCATTTGGACATCAGTACATTCTTGTCGCTGTTGATTATGTGTCTAAATGGATTGAGGCAATTCCCACCCGAACCAATGACCACAAGGTGGTCATCAACTTTGTCAAGAAAAATATCTTCAGTAGATTCGGGATTCCGAGGGCTATCATCAGTGATGGTGGCACTCATTTTACTAATGCCCAATTCCGGAGTTTATTGGCCAAATACGGGGTTAATCATCGAATTTCCACACCTTACCATCCCCAAACGAATGGACAAGCCGAGATCTCTAATCGAGAGATCAAGAACATTCTGCAAAAAACGGTTAGGCCCGATCGCAGGGATTGGACTCAAAAGCTTGAGGACGCTCTTTGGGCCTACCGTACGGCGTATAAAACACCTATCGGCATGTCTCCATTCCGTCTGGTGTATGGAAAGGCGTGTCATCTACCCGTAGAGATTGAACACAGGGCATTCTGGGCAATCAAACAATGCAATCTAGATCTAAATCTAGCTGGGAAGACCAGGAAACTCCAACTATCTGAGTTGGAGGAGCTTAGAAATGATGCTTATGAGAATGCCAAGATCTACAAGGCTCGGACCAAAGCTCTACATGATCAAATGATTTCCCGCAAGAGCTTTGAGCCAAACCAGAAGGTCTGGTTATTCGATTCTAAACTTAAGCTCTTTCCTGGTAAACTTAGATCTAAATGGAGTGGCCCATTCATAATTGATCAGATTTTTCTAAATGGTGCCGTTCAGATTTCTGACCTAAAGACGGGTAACACCTTTAAAGTCAACGGTCAACGTCTGAAGCCTGTTGTTGACCATAATCTTCCAGAACCCGTTTCAGACTCTGTTGCTCTAGCCATTCTGTGACTTCTTTGGCTGGACTTCGCCTAGCTGACGGCATTAAACTCAGCAGTTGTACATATAACACAAGGCTGATTCGAGCTTCATATCCAGGTGACATCTTTCATATTCTACCCTTTCTTTCATGTCTCTTTTTCAATGAGGACATTGCATCAGCTAGGCATGGGGGGGTGGATTCATTTTTGAATTAGTTGGTCAGCTTTGTGAAATCCATATAAATTGCTCTCTTTCTAAAAAAAAAAAAAAAAGAAGAAAATTAGGAAGGATTAGTTGGACATTAGGACTTTTCAATCCTAAGAAATTTTACATTAGGATCTGAACACAAAGACCCCTCAGGTCTTTTGACTTAATTAGCCTGTGTATCTACTAAAATGTGGATTTGTCTTTGAGTTCTCGCCATCTTAATTCTATTATAATTGGAATAAATAAGGTTGGGTGATAAGTACACGACTTGTCAACCCACCCTCTGATTTAAGGGAATTTTGAGTCTTAAGCATCTACACACTTTCTTTGCACTGACTCGTTGTTTGGCGATTTTAACGGAAATTGGGTAGCTAATGAACCTTCTAGGGTGATATGGCTGGCAAGTTATCGTGGGTAACAGCCCATAGGTAGGTTGTCCAGAGCCCAGTCACTGGACCTTTCTCTTTTTGCTGCCTTTAGGTAAATCTTAGACCAGGGAAGCCACCTACTTAAAAAAAAAAAAAAAAAAAATCAAAAAGGAGAAAAGAACAAAAAGAAATAAGCCACACTTCGCCGCACGAGTATGGCTAGCAAGTTGTCGGTGGTAACAGCTCATCGACCGGTTGTCCAGAACCCAGCTCAGAAAATGCACTAAAAATTTCCAAAACACTTAGGAAGAAGCGGAGAAGTAGAATAAACCGGGGAGATATACACTGGATTCACCCTTGTGTTGACCCCGTTAAAAAATAATAATAAAAGTAGGGAGAAAGCTACCGGTTGTAAAGATACACCTTTAGGCAGAATTCTTTTTGAGGTCACCTAGAGGCGTAGAAATCCGAAGTCCGTTTTAATTGCCGGTCAACGAGTCTATCACAATCACAATAAGATGCTTAAAACTTAGGGTTCTCATCAAATCTTGGGTGAGTTGAATGGCCGTAGAAAGCCACTCTTAAACCCTAAAATTTGAAAATCCAAAAAAAAAAGAGTAAAAACAGAAAAAGAAATTTTTCTTTGAATAAGGTGAGGCTTGAGGCGGTCTGCATTTTGGCTGATACCCGGGCACTGTTGTGTCTTTGAAAGTTCAGTTCTTAAGTAGACAATTTCTTAATGATTGAAAATAACTCAGGTCCAAATAATCTAACCTAATTCTTTTATAAATAGCATATAGTTTTTGCTAGGGACTAGCAAAAGATAGGCATGGGGGTATGATGTAAACACATTTACACTACTTAAAATGTCTATTTATGCATGTTCTTAAGCATAGGATTGCATTTCATGATATAAATATTGCATTACATGCATCATCTTGCATTTAGAGTAGCTTGAATAAAATGGAGGTTAATTGTCTCCTTTTATGTGCTTGGACAGGGAAAATATTTTATCGGGGCCTCGGATCAAAGATCCAACCGTATGGATATGATCAGGGCGACGATTGGAGTTCAACGACTCCAAGATCGCCCTAATCAGGCATCCGTAGCATCAGATAGAGACCGGGGAACCCTAGAAGATCAAGGGCCTGGATGGTGTAAATCCACACTTCAGATGGAAAATCCGACCACACGGATGAATTCGGATCGACGATCGCAGCCCAACGACACAAAAATCGAGTCAATCCGACATCCGTGGCACCATCTACAACTTCCAGAAGATGGACGGCTAAGATGGCGCCACGTGGCGCCATCTCAGCCGCCCAATCGGCCGCATGCGTCTGGTGAAGACCGTGCACCGTCTCCTCTCCGCCGTTGGATCTCAATCCAACGGCTGTGGACGCATCGTTTTAAAAGCATCCGCGCGACCATTTGGGCGAGGCAGCGCAGCGGTCCAGCGCCTTATCACGAGGCGCTGGCGCGCGTTCGAGCCTCGCCAAGCGATTTCTGAGGCGGGCGGGCGTGCTCCAATTGACCGCACGATCGCGATCCAACGGCCGCGCGCGCCCGATAGCGCCGACGCGCAATTGGACGCTCTGGTGAACGCGAGATCGTACGCGCAGGCGGGCGGGCGGCAGCGGTGAAGGCGCGATTTTAAGCCGTCCGATCTCGCGATCGGACGGCTGAAAATCAAGCGGCGTGCGTAGGCGTTACGCGCGCGGCCAGCCGAGCGGGCGCACGTGGGCGCGGCGGCGACGGCGACGGCGGGGCTTTAGCGACGGTTTTATCCGTCACTAACGACCCCTTATTTATTATTTTGAAGATGTAATGTCCATTTTGCCCCCACTCCTTGCAACTATAAAAGGAGACCCCCTCCATATGAAATTTTCATCCCTTCCTTCTCCTCTCTACCTCTCCAAAGCTCAAGAGAAGCTTGTCCCACACCCGGGATGCTTCTCGCGAGATAAAGTCCAAATTTTCGTCCCCCTTCGGAAGTGGATCCCGCGACGACGACGGCGTGCTGCTTCGTTCCCGTTCTTCTGCTTCGTCCTCTTTCGTCCCGCTTCGTTCTCCTTCGTCCAAGCGTCGTCCCGTCCGGCTCGTCCTCCAAGCGACCGTCGAGGAGGATAACTTCTCTCTCCCATTCTTATTTACAGCTTTTCTAGTGTAGAATTTTCCTGCTTTATAGTGTAATTGATTTTCCGCTTTCTAGTGTAACTTTCATTTCGTTTGCTTGTATAAACATTGAAATATTGAATGCATTTTCTCTTTCTCTCTCTCTCTCTCTCTCTCTTAGTTTGATAGCTCCATTGTAATTATTTCGCCTTGTTTATCAAAAATCCTAAAAAACATAATTGCGAATATAGATCAACGTAGCCTCCCTGAGTTCGACCCGGAATTCTTTTTCGGTTTAAATTTTATTTGTTGAACACGAATCCTTCGCTTTCGAACTACAACGACGGGTTTTTCCAAAACCAAACACGTTAGCGTAGATTCTCGTTCAACACTTATACTCAAAAATCAGAAGTCCATACTTGTTGTCTGGACGTCCAATCAGGGTCAGGAAGGATTTTAGGTTCTGTTTTGGGTATTCTACCAAAATTAGACGTCTGACAAAGTGTATGGACATCCAATAACACTGCAGAAGTGGGTTTGAAGTGTGCGGGAGTTGGCTAAGGGTCTTGGACGTCTTAAAACTTATCTGGATGTCCAGAGAAGGGTTGGAACTAGGGTTTTAGGGCTTCCTAGGGTGTTGTGACCTAATCTAAGGGTGGCTAAGACTTGGGGAAGTCTCTAGGCTATCCTAGGGCTAGGATGGACCTAAGCTCTTCACATTTTATTGCTTTATTCCTACTTAATAGAATAGCAAACCTTTAACTCCCTTACATCGTTATTCCTACATCTAATCTAAGCCTTCTACTCCAGCTCTGCTGTAACTCCTGTTATTCCTGATCCAACTTCAGATCCAGCTCCTGACCAGCTTATTCCTTGCAATCGACATAATGCACTTAATCAGCGCATTATAATATTATTTTATACATAGCTAAAGGAAAGCAGTAAAGATACAAATAATGTGTATGCATGCATGCATAACCCTAACTTATGCTAAGTCCTAGCTAAATCTAGGCTAATTAAGACCTATGATTGCTGCGCAATCAAAAGGGAGCCAAAGCACTTCAATTCAAGTGCTCCCAATCACCAGAAATGATTTCCACACACAAGGCTTCAACCAAAAGATAAAGAAAATCAAATTGTTGGGGTTGAAGTATTCAGGATCAAATCTTAGGCAAGTTGAAAAGTCATGGTGGGGTTGGAATTAACTCAATTCCAAGTCTCCCCACCAAAAATGTGATCCCAAATTTACAGGTAAATGAGGCAAAGAGGGGTGCAATCAATCTTTTTATGTTTACCTCAAAGAATACTTCCCACAGCGAAAAAATTGAAAAATCAAGATTCCTGGATTTTCGCTTTGCGAAGTAAGGCGGGAAATCTCGGGGTGGTGGGAGTAATGACAATCAATCAAACAAGTGAATTTTAATCCACTTGACCCAAGAGATCCCAAGAAGTTTTTCTAGTTTTTAGTTTTTAGTTTTTTTTTTATTAAGGTGACAAGTTAACACTAGTTGCTAAGAAAAAATGACCTACTTGTTCAGCAACGTGTGCGAAGCTCCAATGCGGTGTCGGCGTCTTCACGCTCTCGTTCCCGCCTTGGATCTGCTCACGCCTTCGACTTCGTCTGCCTGCCTTCTCCTTGCACCAGGTTCACATGCACACCAAAAACAGTGATACCCATGAAGAGAGAAGAGAAGAGAAAAAAATTATAGGAATGGAGTAAAAACTTACTTGAAGGCACACTTCCCCGGCAACAACGCCAGAAAAGGTGTGGTGTCGGACCCGAATAGGTTGTTAATATGGTGATTTTATCGTTGAAGTGTGTATAGTGGTTAACCTAAATCGAACCTAACCATCTCTTTACAAAAAAAATTTTACCTGGCCTATTTGATTTTATTTTGGTCACTTTTCAGCCCAGGGTCGAACTCAGGGAAGTGGGGTTACAAGTCAAGTTTCTACGCTATTCCTACAGCGAGTCTCTTCCATTCGTTTATTGTGTTTTTGGTGTTTTTCTATTTAGATTTTTTTTCTGGTAATCTTTGTCCTTGAGGCACACCCTCAAAATTAAGTTCTTGGCTTTGAGCCAAATCAGGGTTCCAAAATGGGTCTTGCTATTCGCAAGACGGAGTACCTGCAAGTCAAGGATTATCTTTTCTCTTTTATATATTTTTTTATCTTTTTACTAATAGGAAAGTGAAACAGAAATCAAGTAAATATAATATATATAGGTATATAATATATATGAATAAAGGGGTAGGGGTGGAGACGGAGATGGAGTGTAGCACGGTGTTGAGTCAGTCGTCGTCTAGAAAGATGCAACCAACAGGACGAGGTGCCGCGTGTAAGGTGGATTGGTGGATGAATGTGAACACACTTTTTGTACGCGTGTATCGGGGAATATCAGCAACCGGTGCAAATATTCCCACGATACCACGTATGGTAAGTAATGTGAAAAAAAATATATATATGTATATATGTAAGTATATCTATATGTATATATATAAGTGTATATGTATATATATATATGTGTGTGTGTTTGTATATATAACTATATAGAGGTATATATATATGTATGTATAAGTATATAGTAATATATGTATATATAGATATATGTAGCTAGATATATATATGTATATATGTATAGTTATATAGATATATATATATGTATATATGTATGTATGTATACTAATACATAAGTATATAGGTACTACTATATGTATAAATATAAGTATATATATATATGTATGTATATATATGTATGTATATAAATATATGTATATATATATCAATGTATATGTGTATACGTATATATATATGTATATAATAGTGTATAGGTGTGTGTGTGTGTATGGAAGTGTGAGTGTATGTGTGTGTGAGCGTCGTTAAAGAGAGAGTGAGAGAGAGAGAGAGAGAGTGGGAGAGAGAGGGTAGCCGCTGGAGGGTTAAGGCATCTGCAGATCAGCGGGCATCGTCTGGAGGCCTCCACGCACGCGCAGGCGCGTATGCACACAGAGGACGTGCGCTAGAGGGAGTGGCGCGGAGAGGAGGGGCCGCAGCGCACAGCACTGTGGGGAGATGCGTACGCGGGCGAAGGAAGCGGGTGGCTTGGGTGCACACAGGCGAGTGGGGCGGGTGAAGGTAGGCGTACACGGGCTAGCAGACGCGCGGGCAGGTGCGTGCGCAGCCGAAGGCCGGTTGCGACGCGCCAGGTGACCGGTAAAGTGAGAAACTCACCGATCACCCCACTGTAGCCACAGTGTCGCGCAGACTGGCGTGAACAGTGGCTATAGTGTAAGGGCGAGCCGCACAACCAACAGCGGGCGATGCTATGAGTGCGGACGAGTTGCACGCGCGGTGGAGTGGCTTCGGCAGGTGGCTTGCGAGTGGAAGGTTGCGACAGAGCGTGCGGAGAAGGCTGCTAGCGTGCATGGTGGAGGGCGAGGGCGACCTGTTGCTTGCGCGGAGGCTTGCGGGAGTTAGTAAGGGCACGCGAAGAGGTTTGGCCGGCCGCTGCAGTGGCGTGCGGTGGCCGGCTGCGGGTGGGAAGGCGAATGCAGTGCGAATGAGCAGGAGGTGAGCACACCTGCAGGCGCGCGTGGAAAGGTGAGGGCGGCCTGCTACCGCTTTGCTGCTGCTGCTGTGTGACTTGGTCGGCTGCTACAGGGTGTGCAGTGGCCGGTTGAGCTTCACTGCTTGAAGCTTGCGGTAATGGCTGAAATGGCATGATGGTGAAAATAGGGAAGAAGGCCACCATGCCCACCGGCTCTTTGAAGAGCTGGGCGGTGGTGGTTTCACGGTGGTGGGTGCTCACCACAGTGAAGACTCCTGTCCGCCGGGTGTCTCCTCTGAGGAGGAGGGCCGGCATGTGGAGGGAGAGGGAGGAGAGGACAGTGGCCTGGAAGTGAGCTGCGTTGGGTTTTTGTGTGGAAGGACCAGGCTATTTTGCAAAGGAGGAGTCGTGGGTTTTTATAGAGGAAGAAGCCATGCACGGCCATGCCCTAGCTGTGCATGGCTCATGCATGGCCTTGGTAGGGAGAGGCAGCCGTAGGGAAGGGCTGGAGCAGGGAATGGTGCAAGGAGAAAGGTGTTGTCCCATGCAGCTGCGGGAGGAGATTCAAAATTAAATAAAAATAAAAAATGGTGAATTTTGTGAAGCAGCACTTGAGGAAAGATCTAATCGCGAGGCCATTTTAGTTCACTCTCCTCCCCTCTTAATTAAATGCATACATGCGTGTATTTTTACAATGCAAATATGGAGACCTAATATGCATTGGTAATGCTCGGAAATAGCACAAGATGGCACAATTGTAGGCGTATTTTTGCGGTGCAATCACCCCTGCACGTGGATATTTCTTCTCCTCTTCTAAGCATTCCTTTTCTTCTCCCATCTCTTTTTCTTGAGTTTTAATGCTTTATTAGATAGATGTTTTTGTTAGAACTTGTTAGTCATGTTCATGTGTTTCTTTTCTTTTGATTATGTTGTGATTTGTTATGGGCATTTAAAATGAAGTTTGATGACATTATTTGCTTGGTAATGATTTTAGTGGTTTGTTGATGTGAATAATTTCTCTTTATTCTTTCTATAGTACATGCCAACCATCTCATTAGATCATCCTTCCACCACTTAATTCATAGCCTCAACACCCCCTAACCACCTATTTGGCCAACTCGAACCTAGCCTAAACTACACCTTAGCATGTTAACTTTCATTTTAGATAGCACGATTATAATGATGTTGCTTCTATGTTGGATCGACCCTACTCTCACTATACTTTGTTCTTCATTTATTAACAAAATAGGATTTTAAATTTGATCGTGATTTTTCATGCAACGACATCGTTAATTTTATAATGCAAAATCACGTTATCAGCTGTATACATCAAACAACACATTAAACAAAGCCAAAGCATCCGTGACAGATACGGTTGTGCTCATTCTAATCATGGAACACCTTTTGGCCTTCAGGAGTGGATTTTTCCTTATCTAAAATTAGGCATTATGTTTCCAATGATGAGATCAACCCAATTGTGGTCAACAAGATCCTCATGAGTTGTTGCCAACGCTATAAATTTTGACCACCAAACTTCTCGAGCAAACCAGACAAGTCTACGCGTGATTTAAATGTCATTTCCATCATCACAAATATTTTAGATCTAAGTGATATTTTTTCTAATATTGTTGAAATCAACGCATATATGAAATAAATAAATAACATCATATGCATTTCCAATGATTTTCCATATATCAAAAATATTCAATCAAGCAAGTTAAATATTTATACGGCAAGATCTAGAGTAAAATAAAAAATAAATGACATGCAATAGCATAAATAAACAAAACGAAAAAGGATTAGATTTTACATCAATCAAAGTGCCCATGAAGGGCTTCTCTTAGAGAAGGTGTTGCCCCCATAATACCGATGCGTCAAGGTTTAACGAACTCCCAAGATATAACGATCCACCTCCAAGATTCAGTGCACTCTGAGGTTGGACATCCTCGAAAGTCATGTTAGGAGAACATTACTGAGGCAACTTGGTCGATTAATTTAGTTGATCGACAAATTTGATTAGTTAATCAATCAATCACTTCTCGTGGATCTCTCTCAAACAATTTGCACGAGATCAACAAATTTGATTGGAGATTAATCTACCAATCTTACATCAAACATACGCACCTAGGGAAAGAGAGATAAGAATGAGAGAGAGAGTGGGAGAGTGGAGAGTTTCTCTGCTCTAATTATGTGTCAAATGAGAGCCTTTTCATGGCCTTTATATAGAGACTACAACTCGATGTTTGTGAAAATTTAGTAATTGATTGATCAAAGCAGTCCATTGATCGTTGATCAAACTTGACTTATTAGTCGACGAAGCCAATTGATCAACCAAATTTGATCCATTGATCGATCAAAATAATTGATCAACTAATTTTAACTTTCGATTGATAATTAATGACATTTTAATGAGATTAAAAAATTTACAACAAAAGTGACCAAGTTCCAAGTTTAAAATTAATTCTCACCCGAGCTTAAGTCGAAGCACGCGTGTGCATGGTCCCTAGCTCCACCAGTTACTCTTTGATACATAAGCTATTGGAGGAAAAAGCCTTTTACACCCATCAAGAGGTTTGTTCTCTTCTAACATGGTAGTAAAAATCTTTAACAAATTTCATTAATCTCAACATGAATTCTCACATTATTATATATTAATTGCATCTCAGTTGATGCAATTAAGCTCCCAAAATCAATACTAACTCACTCCTACTTATCACATCTGTCATACTAATCTACTCTCAATGCAAACAAAAATAAAATCAATAATAACATATAAATTCAACTATTATATCCATACCCCTTAATCCTCCTCAGACACATCCACTCATTTCTCCTTAAAATATCCCAAACTTATCCAATCTTAAATTTTAAATATCTACTAGACAAGACCTTAGGCTTCATCTGGTAAGGGAAATAAATTTTTGGAATAAGTAGGGAATAAGAAAAGAGTGGAATAAATGATAGAATAAGTAAGTTAATTCATTTCTGTGTTTTGACAGGTTAAAACTTATTTCACATAGAGAGCAAAATAGCTTTAACTTGACGCAAGTGAGGTTAACTATTTGTAAGTGAGGCATGAATTAAGTGGTAAGTTAAATACTTAATCCAACATAGACTCACTTATGCGGTAACCAAACAGAGCCTAAGTCCTAATCTTAAAGAGGGAAGTCAATGAGCAATTAGCAGGCAGGCTTGATATATGTATCAAGCAGTACATGCATGCTAGCCAGCCTAGTTTAAAGAAACCCACCTCTTTAATATCTAGTGGAATAACTGAATTAAACCGAAGATTCAGAATCCCCACACATGCATTCTGCAACGTTTCTTCTTGGTCACGCCTAAGATTCCTGATAAGGCTACCTCCAGAGAAACAGTGCCATTATAAAGCGTGCAAAGAGGACACCTACCGCAAGTTGAACCACTAAACCATCTCATAAGGATACTTGTTCCCCTTGACCATAGATGTCAATCACATGCTTTGTAGCCGTCACCGTTGCTACACTCCAGATTGACCCACCTCGTTAGCCTTAACCCTTGTGGAGCGACTCAATGAGGAATCAATTAGCATGTCCAGCACTCTCATGCTTAGCTGACGTCCTCAAAAGGATTCCCTAACTGCCACCGGTCAAATAAATCGATTGATCACCTGCCACCCATTAGACGTACAATACATCTGATTTTTCATTTTGTACGTTCCTATCCCAGGAGATTTTCGCATGCCTACTTCAAAGTTTTCACGCATCCCACTTAGGACAAGGTCATACTAAACTCCAAAAGCTCCCAAAGATCGAGATCCCCACCCCAATCTCACGTGACGAATGGCCGCAGTCGGTGGGATGTGTGGGGTCCTCCACCTGTGCACAAAGGACATTAAACTGCCAACTGCCAGCAGCGGGGCCCACAGGTAAATTTAGCCGGGCACATGCGGATGACGTGGCACCAGTCGGCTGCAACAGCTCGCATCCGCCTGCTCGTTGTGGGGAGGCCCACGGCAGGGCGCATCGAGGATGGCGAGCTTCCAACGGCGCCTGCGCTACACCAGACGATCACGTGTCCCTCGCGTGGCACTATACCGCCGACGTTGTGGATTAACTGGATCTGGTGATGCGATCCAATGGCTTGGACTCCGCCGTATGCTGATATGAGATTTCCACGTGGGGGTTGGTGGTTCAGGTCCTTTATTAAATTGAGGGTTGGGACCATCAGGTGTAATTTACTTTTCAACGGCTTGTCGTGGAAGGCATAGGTTTGAGTTTTTAAATATTACTTGAAGTAGGACGAAGTAGGCATCTCACTTCTCATTCTTGAGAGGAAGGTTATCATCCTTTAGTTTTTTGACTTGTCGTTATGAAAATTATTTCGGAGTTTGCTGTACAAGTTTTTTACTTTATTCACTTTTTCTCCTAGGCCGGGGGGGGGGAAGGGGAACCAATATCTTTGCTAGAATTGTAGAAAGTCAAAATAGGAATTATTACACGACAAATGACATGTTGCATTAGGATACCTCATCTATTTCACCTGGATATTATCTTTGAACAAAGGAATCTTTTCTATAAGCAACAAGTTTTATCCCATGCTTGCAAGGGTGGAAGCTTGAGTTTTAATTGTGATCATAGATGTATTTGAGACACATCGAAGGCATTGTGTGAAAGGAGACCTTTTCTTAAGAAAAAGTCTATAGTTACTATCTTCTCATGTTCCTTACCTATAAATAGGAAAATAGGTCGACATGGAGATTTTAGAAAAGAAAAGTCATTTTTTACCACAATTTATAGTCGAGATTATTAACTGAAACACGAATGTTATTGTTTCACTGCAATCAAGTTAATCTTTCAGCATAATTTAAGCAGCATTTTTAACTAGAGCATGCAAAATGTGATAAAAGCACTAAAATGTAATAGACTAAAGTAGTAATTTCATAAAATAAAAAGAGAAAGCAGGTGTAGCTAACTATAGATCATGAAAATGATTCATCAACTGGGTTTCTATACAAGTGTCATAAAAAATTTTTGATTTTGCATAATTGGCATCATAATTTTCATATTTTTATCGATGCCACCATAAAATTGATTACATTTATAAAAGTAACCAACGAATTAAGTTCCAAGATGATTTATTATTTTCAACTAGGAGATGTTAGCAAATGCTTGTATGTACTTCTAGATTGTAGCATAAACTTAAAAAGAAAAAAGTAATTATGGTGGTATTTTTGTGAAGGAAATCAATTTTATGGTGGCATATGTGTATATGCCAAAATTATGATGCTAATTATATAATATATCAAAAGTTTCTAATGATATTTATGTAAAAATCTCTTAATTAAATTCTAGCATATAATTTCTTTCATATAATGCTAATATCCATTTGACATTTTCACTTGTATTTGTCTCCTCATTACAAATTACCATCATTTCGATCACCCATGCAACAACATAGATGGCATCTTAAAGAGGGACACCTTGAGAATATAATGGAATGAACAAGGGCAAATGAGGAAGAATGAAAAGATGAAGTAATGAAGTATTACGATCGGGAGTCCTACCCTAGTAAGAACTCAAATTGATTTTCCACTAATTCCCTAAGATCTGTAGTTGTTTGGCACATAGCCACAAAAACCATCACATGCATAAAGAGTACCATCATGCATCAAGCATAAGAAAGAAAAAAAGAGGAAGTTAAAGTGGGATCTAAGTAATAAAGAGTAACCAGACAATCTATAGCCAACAATAAAGAAAATGGTAACAAAATAAATGACTAAGAAAAAGAATTCAACTAAACTAAATGATAAGGTCCTATAGCTCAACTACATTGTAGAACTTTGATCGGCATCATCCCTTCCTATAAATACATAACCTAGTTGTCCCTCATCAAATCTTGAGTATGGAGTCCAAATGTAGAGGGTCAAAAACTACTGAGTAGAGTATCAAACGACGTGTAATGTAGAAATCAAAAGAACTATAAGAAATGGAGAGTGGGTACTTATACTTATATCACTTCTTTAATAATTCATTTATTTCTCAATTTCCCAATTGTCTGTGCCTTCTCAATTTGTGGTCATTATCAACCCACAATCATTTCTTTAGAAGACGTGAGGAGATTTTCCTATGATATCCTAGGTAGCAAGATCGATAAGAGACATTCTCTTAGGTCGAAGAATGTCTTGCACCTATCCCACAACTTGGGTAGTCACCTCGGGGTTTCTGCCTAGGTGAAGCGTGACTATAAGCTCATGTGCTACACATGTGGGATGCTACTTTGCACTAATACACAGTTAGTCCTGTCTACTACAGGTTATGGAAAGCGCTGCTAAATTCATCTCACATCAAAGAACCTGTAGCCAAAACACTTAGTTGTCCAGTTGGCTAAGTAGCCTAATAGGAGAGTCGTAGGGAGGCTGCCTTACTCTCTGAATTAGTCTCGAACTGCCATGTAATATACAACATGGGCTAAGGCCATAATTTATAAGCATGAGACTATACACTTAGTTGCACTTATGCACTTCCCATGGTTTCATTGTCCATCCCCAACATGGTATCACATATTTATCTATGCGTTATTTGAGGATTCTATAATAAATCTCCCTTGTTTCCCTTCTTACATTCATTTAAGCAAGTTATTATCATAGTTTAACCTTATAACTCCAACTTGCATGTTAAATAATCTACTTGTCATAGTTTGATTTATCCACTAAAATAGAGGAACATGTTCTCTTTATTAATCACATTCATTTGTTGGAAGATTCATGACATAAATGTAATTCCTTTTGAAATATCAGAATTTAGATCTTAATTATTCACATAATTATTACATATGAGACATGCATCTGTTGTCCATTCAACTAAATCATTTTATATCACGTGTAGTTATAGCATGCTAGATTTAATCTATGTTAGCAAGTGCCTACATTCAGAAATGAATATCAATATCACAAGGAACTCTAAAACTCGGCAAAAGAACTAAGAGCACATGCATAACAAGGAAATCATAGGTCATACGCCAATGCTAATCGTAGATGATCATTACATGAGAGGTAGGAGACAACTCCATCTAAGGCCACCATAGGGTTATGGTGATTCTAGGTAATTAGGTTGGAGTTTCCCATGTGCTATTTGCATCACCTCAGACCTGATGCATGCTCTAGGGTGTCAATTCAAGGTCAATCATAACACCGAAGGGACCAATAAGTCTTCAAAGGATTTACTGAATTTTAGTAGCAATTGCAAGGGTCAAAAGTGATTTTGAGACTTACTAAAGTGTAATTTGCATTGAAACAATTTTGACGATGATTGCACAGCAATCATAGGTCTTAATTGACCTAGATTAAACTAGAACTTAGCATAACTTAGGGAAATTCATGCATGCATATGCATTATCTGCATCTTTACTACTCTTCTTTAGCTATGCATAAAATAATGTTATAATGTACTGATTAAGTGCATTATATCGATTGCAGGGAATAAGCTGATCAGGAGTTGGATCTGAAGCTGGATCAGGAATAACGGGAGTTGTAGCAGAGCTGGAGCAGAAGGATTAGTTTAGATATAGGAACAATAATGTAATGGGCTTAAAGTTTGCTATTCTATTAAGTAGGAATAAAGTAGTAAAATGTGAAGAGCTTAGGTCCATCCTAGCCCTAGAATAGCCTAGAGACTTCCCCAAGCCTTAGCCACCCTCAGATTAGGTCACAACACCCTAGGAAGCCCTAAAACCCTAGTTCCAGCCCTTATCTGGACGTTCAGATAAGTTATAGGACGTCTAGGACCCTTAGCCATCTCCCGCACACCTCAAACCCACTTCTGCAGTGCTATTGGACGTCCAGACACTTTGTCAGACCTCCAATTTCTGCAGAGTACCCAAAACAGAACCCTGATTTCCCCCTGACTCAAATTGGACATCTAGAACTAAAGTCTGGACTTCTGATTTTTGAGTATAAGTCGTCTGGTCCTATTATTGGACATCTGATATTGGTCTCCAGTCCCTATTTTGAGATTCAAGTCTTGGTCTTGGATCTCTAGCTCCCTAGACCTAATCCCAACCCCATAGGAACCTAAATTAAGGTGTCATAACCCTAGTACATCACCTCTAGACCTACCTAAGGACATAATTAGGTCCTCACCAAACCCAATTGACTTAGATCAAGTAAATTACCTTCACCTAAGTCAATTGGACTCATTGAGTCCAATTGAGCTTAGATCTCAACCCACACAAGTTTAATTGGACTTGGTGAGAGTCCAATTGACCTAAACCCAACCTAATTGAGTTATTCTACTCTCAATTAGGTTCACACTCATTCAATTAAACTTAGGTTAAGTTTAATTGCATTTTCCCCTTAGTAATTAGGGTTTGTAACCCTAATTCAAGACCTACACCAACCCAAACCCCTTAGGACCTAACCTAAGCCACCAAGCCACATAGAGCACAACCACACACACACACAAACACCCATTCACACACACACACTTCTCTAGAATTCTCTAGAGACCTCTTGAGATGGCGCCACCTCTTGGTTGCCAAATTTAGCAACCAAGAGGAATTCAAATTGAGATCCACAATTCTTGGATCTCAAAGACCACAACCACCCACATGTGGCCGCCACTATTGGACTCCTTCTAGAGAGTTCTACACCTCTCTAGAGAGAATCCATTGGGTCTATAAAAAGACCCCATGGGCGGCCAAACACATTAATTCACATCCCTTGGCTTCATTGGCACCACTCATCTCATTAGCTCCAAACACGCCCACCTTCACTTAGGTTAGCTACTCCACCTCCATGAGCTCACCACCATCATGGAGGACATCATGCTGGGATGCTGGATCACTCCTCCCTCTCTCCAAGGGTCGGCCTAAGCTACATTGGCCGCCCCTCATTCTCCTCCCGACCACTCCAAGGTCATCAGGGACCACCCCTGAATGCCCTCTATTCTTCTAACTTTAATTCATGCTCTTCACAATTTTTGTTGCTTTCATTTACTGCTTAATAGTGTAGTCTTACTTCTCCCCCAATGATGCATGCAAAATCCCCCCGTTGATTCTTGCATGCAATCGTTTTCTGGTAGCTAAGTTTAATTTTCAAGCATTTATGTATAAGCATTCCTATAGATTTCCTTGTGCAAACAACTCCCCAATGAATGAATGAAATTGCATATATATATATATGTCTCCATATTGTAAAATCACCATGAGCTTATTGATTAATATTATATTTGCGTGATTCAAGTTTCCTGTTTCTAACTTCTAATATTCTTGCAACTAAGCATGTCATACTTAACTACATAATAATCATGAACCAAAATGCGATTCTACACAAAGTAGAGCAATAGAAGATCGATTTCAAAAGTGAAAACAACGCCTCCTAGAGACGAACGACCAGGACTCAAGTCTCGTTATTTTTACAAACTTAATTTTTGATGAACATTTTTGCACACCTATACTACAATTTTCGACAACTTTCAAATGCCCGAGAACGGGTTTCTCGACAGACAATATATTATACGTTGAAATTCAACTTCCAAAAGGCCTTAAAATAGCCAAAGAAACTAAAAGGGAGGTTTAGACCATCCTAAGCCACTCCAGTATACTTGAACCAGTGCTGGTCTACGGCTCCCATGCACCTTGCCACACGTCACCACACGATTAACCCATTATGCATCCAAGGATCACCAATGTAAGCAAATCGTAATTGTTCACTTCATCATACACGCACTTCACATGCTTCCATCATGATCGAGTGTACACTCTCACACTCCTACCCTACTGTGATTTCTCTCCTATGCTACATGGTGCACGCTGACTTGTTGTCGCCTCTACACTATCCTACAATCGTGAGATGGGGCCTGCTTCCCCTACCTCTCCCTTGGATGGACATGAAAAAGAAAAGAGAAGAGAGCCTCTTTTTCCTCTCTTTCTTTCCTCTTTGCAATTCCTTTGTAGAATGGAGTTCCAAATGACAATGGTGGTAGTGCAGAAACCTAAGAAACACTTTTATAGGTTCCTACGGTCAAGTTAGAATCAAGAAAAACTTGGTTTCAGACTAAAATGGCTCTCATCTTAGTTCACATACATTTACATCCCCATTTAATGTGTTTTACACATAATTTGGGCTACAAAATGTGGATTTTTGTGAAATAGTGCTCATTGAAAAGCTTGTGACGAGAAGAATTATCTAACGGTACCAAATTTTGCATGTTTTGGGCAAGGTTTACACATCTCATTTTTTAGGTTATTCTGATGCAATTTGCATAATACAAATGTTGATGGGTTTGTTGAGAATCTTACATTAAACAAGTTAAACTCATTTAACTTGTTAATTAAACGAATTGGATTCAAGTTTACCCTACGTACCCACTAAACCAACCCAACTTGATTAACAAGATGCATAATTTTCTATTGCCAAGGTAGGATATAATTTTATGTCTATTTTTTTAATGGATAGATACTATCCATATGTGAATTATGCATGTGTATTTGGTTTAGATAAGTCATATTGGAAATAGCTCCATGCTTGGTGAAAGAGCGATCTTCGTTTTTGTTGAAAATTTTGACATAAAATGTTGCATCGTTGTAGTATGTCAAGTGGCAGAAAATCACCTTTAAAAAATATTTAATAATTCAAAACTAACCAGGAAGAGTTAGGCCGTATCCACAAAGAGGAATAAGCCTATCAAAAATGATTAATGATGCCTCAATTCTTCGGGAATATCACGAATGTGTATGCTAACTAATGCTCTTGTTTCCAACACAAATCTTGATCTAGATAATTAATTAAGAATATAGGTGCACAAATACAAAATCACCACCATGGAAATACCTGAATTGTGATCTTAGTACTGATATACACTGTCAAATTTAATTAAAATAGAATTCGTTCCCGATAACAAATATCCATGATTGGTTATTCATGAGATGAATTTAACTATACACAATTCAAGTAGAATGGAGGGACATGCATGCAAATCTAACTGAATATAATAATAAGATAAATAATTGAATAGTATTTTGCAATGCATTTATCATAAATTTTAATGGCATGTTTACTGTTCCAAAACAGAGCATTTGCTCTTCTTTGCGTACACGAGGAGGAGGGCCCACAGCTGAAGGAGAGAAGCCCAGAAGAGGTTGGTTGCGACGAGAGGATCATGATGATGGTGGTGGCATCGACTATGGTGGTCTGAGGTCGCCAGCCAACGAGGAGGAACCCGCTGATGGTGGATTACTCCATGTGTGCGCGTGGGTCTTGGTGGGCACGTCTGAGGGTGTGGTCATGCTCGTGAGGTCGAGGCGAGCTTAATGGAGGTAACGGCGTGGAGAACAACAGCCTGTGGTGGTGGCTGATGTGGAGATGGACGGCCGGCGATGGGCTCTTTCGGGGAAGAAAGATGAATAGTGCGGCTATCCCCGTTCGTTGAGTTGAAGGAGCAGGAGCCGGCTGGCCTCTGTGGTGGTTGTGCGCGTGCGCGGGCTGGATGTGCGCGCACAAGGGTGTGCAACTTCTAGCTATGAGGGGAGCGCAAGTGCTGCTGCGGGGTGGCTGCGCGGTGTTGGCGGTCTGTGGCTAAAGGGGTAAGTCTATGGAGGTGGGGGCGATGGGTGAAGGGACGGTGGTGGTGTTGGGTTGCTCTATTGAGGTTGGAGAAGAGGAAGAAGAAGGATATGGTTCTGCATGCTGCTATGGAGGGGTTGGTGGTGAGGATGCACACGTTGTCACCGTGCACAGGAGGTCGAGGGTGGGCGGAGGTGGGTGTGTGGAGAAGGTGATGAAGAAGCTCGCCAAGGTCCCATGGTGCATGCTCCTGATCACGGTGCACACTGTATCCACGGTGGCGACCAAGGAGAAGACCCCTACCGGGGGGAATGGATGATATCTCGTATGGGTTGTTCTGCAATTGGAGAAAGGAGCAGCATGGAGTGGGCAGTGCGTTAGGATAAGGGATGGGAATTGTTGCGAGGGGTAAGGCGGTGCGTGAGGAGGGGGCACACTACTGGCCTGCGTGTGTGCGGCCGCGCGCGTGCGCGAGAGAGGTTTGGTTTATTCAAAATATAAAATAATTATTTATATACAATAAGTTATAAAATGCATCAGATATATGCAAACCTAAGTAATGATGCATGCAATTATTTTATGACCTAATGTAGTTGTTAACGAATATAAAATACAAGAATAACGTTAAATTAGGCATAACAATAATCCATTAAAATGGACTCATCAAATACCCCCATGCCTAAGATTTGCTAGTCTCTAGCAAAAGTGAAAAATAATAGAAGTAATCAGAAGATTTCTTCTTTCCTTATTCCAAAAATTTAGAGATGCAGACTCATGTGAAGTGATAGTAGCCTAAGTAACGAATTCAAGTGAAAAGCAACTTACATTTGAAGTTCGTACTTAACCCTTGATAAAATTGTATCAGGATAGGCAACTACTTCCCTTGAGGATAAAGCAGAAGATAATCTGTAATTTGACCCCAGCTTTTTGGCTTGGTAGGAGATATCGAGTTGAATGGATTTGTATTTGGTCGCACACACTCATCTGGTGCTACATGTAATCTAGTACTATAGACTCTAGATCTCTAAACTATTAAACAAGTCAACTCGGAGAGAGGCTAAATAACTGTGCCCTCTTAATATTCCATTGTGCTCACTCTTTTCCTTCTTTTCTTTCTGAGATCACAAATCTCACCAGATTTAGTAAATGTACTCACTATTTGGTGGCCTCACATGGCATTCACACTTCAACTAAAGTCCTAATAACTCTACAACTAAGTTAGAGTCCTCAGCCAGTATTTAGGCGATTAGAAATATTGAACGGTAGGTATGGGTCATATTTGGTGGATTGCGATGGGTGTTTTTATTGCCTCAAAAATAATGTCACGAAGATAAAATTATAAACTTGGACTCTTTTCTTTTTCTTTTCTCTCTCTCTTTTCTTTTTATTTTATTTTATTTTTTTTTAAATATAATTGTTTCTTTTTTCTTCTTTTTCTTTTTTTATAAATCAACATAACACGATGTAGATTTTTATTTACGAGGCATTATTAGGGATGATGATGGTTAAGAGGATATTGTGTGGCTTATTTGGTGGAAGTGCCTACTCTCGACATCAGTAAGGAATGGATAGGACAAGCGTATTTCTAACCTTTAACACTATTACCCTCCTTTAGCCGAGAACTCTATGAAGGATGGTCGTAACCATCCACCATAGTCATAGCTTTATTAAGACTCAATCTCTGTGTATCTACCTGATTTGGTGACTCTCAAGAATTCACACAATGTACGCGCACAGGAACAGAGAGTGACAACTATGCCTAACTCTAAGGTATCATCATCTAATTGTCCAAAACTTAAGAGTCTTTGCACTAGACTTAGCGCACCAGTAATCTCTCTACTTTCTTCTCACAAATATGAGGTGGATCTACTAGAAGATAATATGCCTGACTCCCTATTAACTGTTTAAGGGTTCAGTAGACTAAAAATCCTTATTGGTTTTCTTCAAAAATCCATTACCCAGTCTACGAGCAAGTGAAGTAAATGTACTAGATTCTAAACTTAAGAAACAATTTAAGAAGAAAAATCTTTAATAACACCTCCATGACAAAGATGTTTTGCTAGGGACTAACCAATTCAGCTCAAAAAAAGAAATTATATATATATATATGCTAACCTAAATGCATGAATACTTCCTAAAATGCAAAAATGCACCCCCACATGCCTAAATCCTACAATGTCCTCATTGTAAAATTAAAACAGGGGGAGAAAGGAAGGAAATCACCTAATGATGGTGTTATTCAGAACGTTGGGTTGCCTCCCAACAAGCGCTGCATTTTCTGTCAGTAGCCAGACTTGTAGGGAACCTATAAGTCTGGTTCCAGACAGAAAAAGCTAAGTCCTAAAAAGATGCATAACAGTGCGGGCCTAGAAAATAAGTAGCCACAGATGTTGGCGAGCTGATGATGCAACGTTATCCCAAATGCTCGCCAGAAGACATGAAAGCAAATAACCTCGTAGGCTACCGGGGAGGTCTAGGAATAACAAAAGGAATATGAAAAGGGACCTCCGAAAATGGAATAAGTGGAGGATAACAAGGATCCTCCAAAGTAGGAAGGGTTTTAAAAGATATAAACATAATTATTTCAAACCCCTGAATGGCGAGACTAAATGTACAAGCATCAATCCAAACTTGCCATTCTACCCGAGGATGTACTGGCCTGATATTCTCCCCAGAAAGAATGTAAGTGAGCAGAGACCTGAGCCAAGGATCGGTTAGGGAGTGGAAGGGTTGTTTGTGGTGTTGGGCGGTAATGGTTAAGTCCAAGGAGGGCTTAGTCGGTGTCAAGTCCAATTCCAATAATGATTCAGATTATGTATTCTCCCTAACAATTATTGTAGAAAAATTCAAGTCACCCTACCTATCATTAATGATCGGAGTCATATTTTCACCTTCCAGTATATGTGAATCAATGTTGGACTCCAAATTAAATTTCTTTGATGGCAGGGTCGAAGCAACTAAATCATTATCATTAATCTCATCCCCGAATTCTTTTGGTTCACTCAAATTTTTATCAGGGTGTATATATGATTCATTAGTAAAAAAAGGAGTTGCCTCAATATCATTAATTATTTCTGACAGAGGATCCGTCTTAATGTTTTGGAGTAAGCCTATATCACTCAATTCTTTGTTCTTCTCATGGCATAAATCTCAAATGACGTGTTTTGTCCTCGAGAGTCTCCCCTAGGCTTTTCATTATTGTGTTTGTCCTCCTCTAATATCAACTCTTGGTTTGGTGGAGGATGAATCTCAAAAGAAGGGAGGAATCCGGATTTCACCAGATTATTTATATCCTCTAGGGGTAAGTCCTCGAACAACAAATAATCCCTCTGTGATTCACTCTAGATTTTCAATTCGGATTCCTCCATTGGGTCATCCTCATCCTCTGAAATAGACTCTTTATATCCCTGAGACCAAAATTGATCTAATTCATCCTCCAGTCCCATAGGGTCACCTTCATTGGGTGCATTTAATTCCTCAGGATGCTGAATGGTAGGTGTTGATTCCCTAAGTGGAGGGTCAGGACTAGGCTCACTAAGGGAAGAATGGGATTCCACTAGATAATTAATAGGGGAAGTGATATGAACAATACGACCTTGACCCAGGTTATCAGGGGTAAGGAAAATACTGTCATTGGGGTCAAGGTCCTCAAGAGGTACCATCTTCTCTTTCTTTTGACTCCAATATAGCTCAGGTGGATAATTACTAGGATCGTTCTCCTCTAGTGGTTGTGCGTAATTGGGAGAGTCTAAGTGATAGCTACATAAAACGGGATCCCTATTGTCATTGGTTTCCTCAGAATTATTTTCATGATCATGGTCGTATGGGTAGTGTTACGACCCGATTCCTGAATCCCTATAGGATACGAGAATTGGATTGACTCGATTGATCCCAAGACCTAGTCGTCCAATGAGAAACTAATCAAAAAGTAGTAAAATAAACCACATTCATCATGCAAGTAACTAACAGTAGCAAAAGTACAGCAGTAAAGAAAAGAACTACTACAGTACACACCACCACAACAATAGAGAATTAAAAATAGGTACAGAAATATGAAGTTTACAATAAAAGAGTACAAAGGTGTAACAGAATACTCACTACTACAGAAAAATGGGTACAACAAAAGTACAACTATTGGGCTCTACTAGGCCCAGCACCCTCCGTAGCCGTAAGCTCTGGCTGCTCAACACCTGGTCCTGAAAAAGTGACAAGTATGACACGTTAGCGAAACGTTGAGTAGAGTGGTAACCAACAAGCTAAGAAAAATGGTAAAGGTGGACAAGTAGCTGTTGTTTTTAATTTTTTTCTTTATTTATCTATTTACTCTTTCTTGGTTTATTTCTCAGGTCTTTCTCTTGATCTCTAATGTTCCTCGTGGGAAGAATCTTGATTGCAGTCTTTTCTGAAAAGTAGAAGTAGCACGTGGTGCTCTCCTGGCCGGGAGAGTCCCCCGTGATTGTCCTACCCTCAGTCAACCACCCTAAGGTCGCTGATAGACGTAACGGTGACTACGGCACGCTCGATAAATGCACGGGTAGCTACCCCGCACTGGCACGCGGTCAGTCGTTTCCGTTAACGGGTGTGCCAAAAGCGCAGCATGGAACCAGTATAGGGCAAAGCCCTGTCAGCAAAAGGGGTCTAGCCTCTCCACAGTAACCAAATAGGGGTTCTGCCCCTCCAGAGTCCGCGCACCCTCGCCTGACTACCCTGATTTGGCCAGTGGGCCTAATGTTTGCACCTCAAAACACGCCTATAAGAACGCCTTCTTATGCTATTTTCTAGCATTAACTATGTATATTATAATCCTGTAGTTGCATTTGTAAAAACGCTTGCATGCATGCATTTAATTGAGAGGAGAAGAGAATGGAATAAATGGCTTGCATTTTTACATTTTTCTTCAAGTGTCTCTTTGCAAAAGTCCCCTCTCCATATTTTATTTTCATCTTTCTTTCTTCTTCCCACGGCTTTTCTCTCCTTCCCGCGGCTGCGTCCTTCCCGCGGCTGCACTCTTCCCGCAGCTGCATGCAGCAGCCACGCAGCACCTCTTCCCGTCACGTCTCCCTGCCAACGCCGCTCCCTATAGCTGCAACTCGCACGCCCTCTCCCTGCTGCAGCCAACACGCCCCTCTCCCCTCCTCTATAAGTAGCTGCAGCTTCATCCTCGCGACGGAGCGGTTGCAGCTACTGAAAAAAACCCGCAGCCACCTTCCTCGCCCGTTCTCCCCTCCCATACGCCGGCCCTCCGTCGAGGAGGCACCCGACGAGCAGGAGAACCCACTGTGGTGCTCACCACCACAGTGGGAACACCACCGCCCAGCTCTTCAACGAGCAGGTGGGCGTGGTGTTTTCTTTTCTCTTCGTTTTCATCTCCACGCCATTGCTGCCGCTTCAAGCTCCGAAGCTTGAAGCAGCAGCAGCAGCTAAACCGCGGCGACAGCAGCAGCAGCAGCACCCCCCGCCTCCTCCGCGACCTTCCCCGCAGGCGCGCAACCCTCTGCGCGCGTCTGCAGGCCCGTTCTCCGCCTCCGTCTCCGTTCTGTCCGCCTCGCAGTTGCACCCGTAGCCCGCCGCCGCGCGCACTGCAGCGGCCGGCTACGGCCTCACGCCGACCCCTGCCCCCCTCCGCGACCCTCCGCGACCACCTGCAGACCTCCTCCACGCTCGCTCCTCCGCGCCATCGCCCGCTCGTCGACTTCGCGCAGGCCTGCAGAACCCTGCGCGAAGGCGCGCCCGCACCCGCCGTCTTCAGACGTCCGCCTCCGCCTTCAGACGACGCGGCGTCAGACGTCCGCCGCCGCGAGCAGACGTCTTAACTCGCTGCCATCGTCCGCGCTCGCGATCTCTCCCGCCCGCTCTTTCTTTCTCTGGCGCTCTCTATCTCTCTCCCGCTCTCTCTCTCTCACGTATTCTCTATCTCTCTCTCTCTCTCTCTCTCTTTTTTCACTTACAGCAACACACACACACCCATTCACCGACACACACACTCACACACTAATAGTAACTTATATACATACATATATATATATATATACATATACATATATCTATATATATATACTTATATATACATAGTATATCTATATAGTTATGTATACATACATATAATATAATATATATATACATATACATATATAATATATATATATATATATATATATACACATACTCATATACATATATATATATATACATATCTATATACTTATACATATACACATATATATATACATATATATCTAGATACATATATACTTATATACATATATATATATATCTATATAGTATTATATATATATACTTATATACATATATACATAGCTATATACATATATACATACATATATATATATATATATATATACACCTATATATATATATATATATCTATATATATCTATACATATATACTTATACATTTATATACACACATATGTACATATATTTTCACGTTATTTACTATACGCTGTATCGCGGGAATATTTGCACCAGTTGCTGATATTCTACGATACAACGTGTACAGAAAGCGTGGACACATCCATCCTCCATCCACACTCCACGCGGCACCTAGTCGTGTTGGTTTCGTCTCTCTAGACGTCGATTGACTCGACATAGTGCTACACTCCATCGTCACCTCCACCCCCACCCCTTTATATATATACTACATATAAATATATATCTATAGCTACTATATTTACTTTCTATCTGTTAGCTTCCTTCTTAGTAAAAAGATAAAAAAAAGGTATAAAAGTGAAAAGATAATCTTTGATTTGCAGGTACCCCCGTCTTGCAAGTAGCAAGACGTGTTTTGAAACTCTGTTTTGGCTAAAAGCCAAGGACACAATTTTGAGGGTGTGCCTCAAGAACAAGGATTACCAGAAAAAAAACCTAAATAAGAAAAATACCAAAAACAGAATAAACGAACGGAAGAGACGCGTTTTAAGGAAAACGTAGAAACTCGACTTGAACCCCACTTCCCTGAGTTCGACCCTGGGCCTAAAAGTGACAAGATAAAATCAATTAGGCCAGGTTAAAAATTTTGTAAAGAGATGGTTAGGTCTGAATTAGGTTAACCACTATACACATTTCAACGATAAAAATATCATATTAACAACCTATCCGGGCCGACCATCATGACTTTTCTGGCGCCGCTGCCGGGGAGGTGCGCTTTCGAGTAAGTTTCTATCCAATTCCTTTAAATTTGTCTCTTCTCTCTTCACGGGTATTATTGTTTTTGGTGTGCAGGTGAACCTGGTGGAAGGAGAAGAAGGCTAACGAAGTCGAGGACGTGAGCAGATCCAAGGCGGGAACGAGAGCGTGAAGACGCCGACATCGCATTGGAGCTTCGCACACGTTGTCGAACAAGTAGGTTTTCTTTTCTCGTCAAATTAGGGTTAACTTGCTACCACACAAAAAAAAAAAAAATTTAAAACTAAAAACTAGAAAAACTTCTTGGGATTTCTTGAGGGCAAGTGGATTAAAATTCACTTGATTGATTGGTTGTCTTCACTCCCACTGCCCGGGATTTCCCACCTTACTTCGCATAGCGAAAATCCGAGAATCTTCATTCTTAGATTTTTCGCCGTGGGAAGTATTCTTTGAGGCAAAGAAAAAGATTGCTTGTATCCCTCTTTTGCCTCACTTATCTTTAATTCAGGATCACATTTTTGGTGGGGAGACTTGGAATTGAGTTGATTCCAACCCCACCACGACTTTTCAAATTTGCCTGTGATTCAATCCTGAATACTTCAACCCCAACAATTTTATTTTCTTTATCTTTTGGTTGAAGCCTTGTGTGTGGAAATCATTTCTGGTGATTGGGAGCACTTGAATTGAAGTGCTTTGGCTCCCTGTCACATTGGTATAAAATTGATTCGCGCATCCACACATAGAAATCTCCATTTAGGGTAGCCCATTGCATTTTAGCATGCATTAACTAACTGATAATTGAAGAAGGGTTTCTTGGGCTTTAGAAAGAAAACCTGTATTCTTGCAAAACCCGGAGATTGGTTGAATTGGTAATTCAGCAAAACCCTAAAATTCATACTACTTAAGGCTGAACTCTAAAAACCATTCGCCAATAAAAAACTTCAATTCGGGGAGATTTCCCCGTTGCATGCTTGTTCTTACACACTCTTAAAATCAATCACTTGGGCATTACCCGTAAACAACGCCCTTCACATTCCAAAAGCACTTGACCCTAAGCCTCTAATTAAAACTGGTAGTAACTTGACCCTTACTAAGGATTGGAGGTCTAACTACCTGTGTGTAGCGACTACGTGCTGGTGAGAGTTCCCGCGTGCTATCGGGTGTCTAAGACTGGGGCAAACGGCCTTTCAATCTGGCCCGGTGGTTCCGCGGTGCTCGCATTCGGTTTCGTAGTTCGTGATAGTAGGTAACTTAGATCTTTAGGTCTAAGGGCACACTGTAGAGGTTAGGAACTTGACTGTATTGATTTGTAATCAAGTGTACCTTTGTGGCGTCATTTCTCTCATCCCTTTTCCCTTCTCATCTCCCCAATTCTTCCCGCGGTAGTGCATGTTTGGGAGGAGGTCACAAAAACCTGAATTGCTTGTATTGACTGATAAATCTAGAAAAAGAGCCGAATCATCCTCCTCCTCCACAAACATGGCACACACCCCCGCCTCACCACTTCGTCACAATTTCAATTCTTTCAACACCAGGCTTATCCCGGGAAACCCTGCAAGACCTTCCTTATCGAGTGTCGCGCCAAGCGACTCGGTAAGTCATGTGGAACTGGCTTCTGTGAGCCAGTATTTCAACACGGAGGACCAAGCCTCCGTGTACTCGGACACATATGCGGACACGTCTTCTGGCATAGAAGATGCCTGCACCCTGGGGAATAACCCGTTTTCTGCCACGTATAACCCAGGGTGGCACAATCATCCCAATTTTGCATGGTCCAACAACCCGCAGCGTCGAAACCCCACTGGTGGACCAATGCGATCGTCTGCACCCGTCATCCCAAGGGCCCAGTCTAATCCTATGGCAAATCTGCCATCAGGCCCTTATGTGCAGAAAACCAAACACGCATCAAAACCTCTTGATAAATTGATGCGAATGATGACGGAAATGTCAAAGCGCCATAAAGAGAACATGACCTCTCTTCAGCATTTGGCGCAGCAGAATGCTGAGATCAGTCAACTAAGCATGGCGACTCGATCTCAGGGCACTTTTCCCGCCCAACCTGTTCCAAACCCGCAAAACTTTGTACCCTGTGGTCCGCAACCACAGGTACAACCTTCTCAGGAACAGGTTCATCAAATTCTGCAAGCTCCGAGTATTCCTTCGGGATTTCAGGTTAATCCCGCTGCAGCACCGCACTCTTATGATGATAGTGATCACATCAAGGATGACACGTCTGACGAGGACGTGACTGTCAGTACGTGTATCGAACTAATTGGAGCCGATTCAGACTGCTGCGAATTACCTGACGACTGCCTGACCAACACAAACTGTGACGTTCCCCAATCCCTCCCTATTCCTGTACCTTCTCCTAACCAGACTTCTGACGAGGTTTTCTCCACTTCCCATACCTCGTGGTCTGAGTCATTGCCGGGCTGCTCACCGCCGGTCCACACTATGGAAGACCGGATTGCCCTTTCTTTCCCGCTAAATCAGGCGGATTTGCAAATCCACACTGGGACCTTGAGCCCACATCTTACTCACCGGGGCTATTCCCTTTTGGATCCATCTATCCAAAAAGCCCCCCTTCTTGGCCAATCTAAGGGCCAACTTCCTCTTCCTGATCTGTTTTCTGATCCGCCTGGGACACTCTCGTCCCAGAAAATGCCAAATCTCTCACCATCCACCATTACTTTTCACGCCTCTATCGCGATTACTTCGCTTTTCTCTTCACCACCCACCATCCACCCACCCTTCCACCCTGATTTATACCCTGAACCTCAGCTCCTGTTACCCGATCTGTCGTCTGTTCTCTGCCTTTCCCTGCATGCATATGAGGACATAGCATTGTTTGGCATGGGGGGGTGGATAGGCATCCATAGGATCCGGGTATTTTATGGTATCAGACAATTACCACCTATTTATAAATATGCAAGAAAAAGAAAAAAGAAAAGAAAAAATAAATAAATATATATATATATATATTAGTAATAAATGGTGTTTAGTAATGATCTAAAAGCTGAAACAAAAATACAATAAGTGTTTATGGATATTCAACCTCTGTTTTGAAGAATTTCCAGGCCACAGAAGCTTGATTCGCTCAGGCTCGGCTTAATTCACTTAAAGCATTGACGAAATAGATCAAAATCTCTCCTAACTAAGAATGTTTCTTGTACCTGAGACACCAGTACAGGATTCGTTGGTTTGCTTTTTCTTGAGAGCTTAAGTAAACTTGGTTCACACTACACATATCAGGAAAGAACAGGTGAACATAAGATCCAACCCTAGTGTTCATTAGGGAAGGTGGAGTCCTTACCTGTGCGCGTAGGTAGACTTTTTATCCCAGGCTTTAGTCTTGTGTTTAGGAGCGACTCTTTCCACCAAAAAGAAACTCTCCCACGAAAAAGAAAAAAAAAAAAAAAAAAAAAAGTCTGCTCTGTCAAAATGTGTTGTAAGAGATATACTGACACATGTTTCAAAAAAAAAAAAAAAGAGTTGAAAAAAAAAGGAAAAAAGAAAAAAAGAAGAAAAAAAAAAAAAGAAAAAAATATAAAAGAGTCAGTATATCTCATAAATGTCTGTATACTTTATTTTTCGATGAGCCACAAAAAAAAAGAAAAAAAAAAAAATCAAAAATGGGAGTTGAGTTTTCCGTATTCATCTTAAGGGTCAATCCGAAAACACGAGCTGAAATTGGGACCAACCTGTACTTAAAAATTCGTGAAACCCTGGAATTGAGTCTTAATGTTCATCTGGTTAGTCTTGATCCATCACTATGCACAAACCATAACCTCTTGAGCTCTCGAGTACGGCAAAACCTCCTGGGTCCTGGAAATCGTACTTAAGGTTTAAATATCAAGAGTCCTGGTTAGTTGAGAGATGATCTTTGTCATGTAAGACTTAAAGTACTGGTAATTTTCTCTACAATTGGTTCTCACAATATTCGATAATAAACACACCGATATCACCTCAGAAGAAAATCTTCAGCTTAAGATCATTTCTAAATACGGTTTTGCTAGGGACTAGCAAAAGATAGGCATGGGGGTATATGTTTGCACCTCAAAACACGCCTATAAGAACGCCTTCTTATGCTATTTTCTAGCATTAACTATGTATATTATAATCCTGTAGTTGCATTTGTAAAAACGCTTGCATGCATGCATTTAATTGAGAGGAGAAGAGAATGGAATAAATGGCTTGCATTTTTACATTTTTCTTCAAGTGTCTCTTTGCAAAAGTCCCCTCTCCATATTTTATTTTCATCTTTCTTTCTTCTTCCCACGGCTTTTCTCTCCTTCCCGCGGCTGCGTCCTTCCCGCGGTTGCACTCTTCCCGCAGCTGCATGCAGCAGCCACGCAGCACCTCTTCCCGTCACGTCTCCCTGCCAACGCTGCTCCCTATAGCTGCAACTCGCACGCCCTCTCCCTGCTGCAGCCAACACGCCCCTCTCCCCTCCTCTATAAGTAGCTGCAGCTTCATCCTCGCGACGGAGCGGTTGCAGCTACTGAAAAAAACCCGCAGCCACCTTCCTCGCCCGTTCTCCCCTCCCATACGCCGGCCCTCCGTCGAGGAGGCACCCGACGAGCAGGAGAACCCACTGTGGTGCTCACCACCACAGTGGGAACACCACCGCCCAGCTCTTCAACGAGCAGGTGGGCGTGGTGTTTTCTTTTCTCTTCGTTTTCATCTCCACGCCATTGCTGCCGCTTCAAGCTCCGAAGCTTGAAGCAGCAGCAGCAGCAGCTAAACCGCGGCGACAGCAGCAGCAGCAGCACCCCCCGCCTCCTCCGCGACCTTCCCCGCAGGCGCGCAACCCTCTGCGCGCGTCTGCAGGCCCGTTCTCCGCCTCCGTCTCCGTTCTGTTCGCCTCGCAGTTGCACCCGTAGCCCGCCGCCGCGCGCACTGCAGCGGCCGGCTACGGCCTCACGCCGACCCCTGCCCCCCTCCGCGACCCTCCGCGACCACCTGCAGACCTCCTCCACGCTCGCTCCTCCGCGCCATCGCCCGCTCGTCGACTTCGCGCAGGCCTGCAGAACCCTGCGCGAAGGCGCGCCCGCACCCGCCGTCTTCAGACGTCCGCCTCCGCCTTCAGACGACGCGGCGTCAGACGTCCGCCGCCGCGAGCAGACGTCTTAACTCGCTGCCATCGTCCGCGCTCGCGATCTCTCCCGCCCGCTCTTTCTTTCTCTGGCGCTCTCTATCTCTCTCCCGCTCTCTCTCTCTGCTGATCTCTCTCTCCCGCTCTCTCTCTCTCACGTATTCTCTATCTCTCTCTCTCTCTCTCTCTCTTTTTTTTCACTTACAGCAACACACACACACCCATTCACCGACACACACACTCACACACTAATAGTAACTTATATACATACATATATATATATATATACATATACATATATCTATATATATATACTTATATATACATAGTATATCTATATAGTTATGTATGCATACATATAATATAATATATATATACATATACATATATAATATATATATATATATATATATATATATACACATACTCATATACATATATATATATATACATATCTATATACTTATACATATACACATATATATATACATATATATCTAGATACATATATACTTATATACATATATATATATATATCTATATAGTATTATATATATATACTTATATACATATATACATAGCTATATACATATATACATACATATATATATATATATATATATATATATATACACCTATATATATATATATATATCTATATATATCTATACATATATACTTATACATTTATATACACACATATGTACATATATTTTCACGTTATTTACTATACGCTGTATCGCGGGAATATTTGCACCAGTTGCTGATATTCTACGATACAGCGTGTACAGAAAGCGTGGACACATCCATCCTCCATCCACACTCCACGCGGCACCTAGTCGTGTTGGTTGCGTCTCTCTAGACGTCGATTGACTCGACATAGTGCTACACTCCATCGTCACCTCCACCCCCACCCCTTTATATATATACTACATATAAATATATATCTATAGCTACTATATTTACTTTCTATCTGTTAGCTTCCTTCTTAGTAAAAAGATAAAAAAAAGGTATAAAAGTGAAAAGATAATCTTTGATTTGCAGGTACCCCCGTCTTGCAAGTAGCAAGACGTGTTTTGAAACTCTGTTTTGGCTAAAAGCCAAGGACACAATTTTGAGGGTGTGCCTCAAGAACAAGGATTACCAGAAAAAAAACCTAAATAAGAAAAATACCAAAAACAGAATAAACGAACGGAAGAGACGCGTTTTAAGGAAAACGTAGAAACTCGACTTGAACCCCACTTCCCTGAGTTCGACCCTGGGCCTAAAAGTGACAAGATAAAATCAATTAGGCCAGGTTAAAAATTTTGTAAAGAGATGGTTAGGTCTGAATTAGGTTAACCACTATACACATTTCAACGATAAAAATATCATATTAACAACCTATCCGGGCCGACCATCACCTAACAAGTTGGTGTAAGACGGCTAGCTGAACCTCGAGCCCCGTGGGGTGGCTAGCTCCCTCCCTACACTAGTATCTCTCCCCGGTACGGTGTATGCGAGGGCCAAAAGTCGGTACAAAGTGGCCAGACTTAACCCCAGGTCCCTAGGGCACTGGCTCTGCTCTACACTAAGAGGTAACCTGTGCTTCCCTTGGTACTACATGCCCAAGAGACAACACACTTTTCTAGTTCCATTCCATTTATTTCCAGGAGTTCTATTCCTAATTCCCCGTAGGGTTCATGCTCATGTTTCTCAGGCCAAGCCATACTAGGTTTCATCATTTCAGGTTTATTCGCATATAGTACGTGTTTCCAACATTCAAACTTCTTTTCCTTTCCAATTTATATACAAGCAGCTCGTATTTAATTTCAACCAATAGAAATTACATGTAACAGTTACTAGCAACAGTACTCTACATTTCACAGGCAACTGTTATCCAATTACAGGCAATTATCATTATTCTATCTACTTATCCAAGACTGCAATTCAGGCATTCAAGACATTCGTTTCAGTGTTTCTGTTCCTAGGGTTCATGCCACACCCTAGGATCTATCATTCAATCTAATTTTCAGGTCCTAGGATTCATGTCATACCCTAGGATCTATCATTCAATCTAGTTTTCAGGTCCTACGATTCATGGCAAACCCTAGGATCTATCATTTATTTCAGATATGCATTAATATTGTAATTAACTAAGGGAAGCCACTCTACCCACAAAATCGGGAGTAATGGGGGCGTGATCGACAGGTCCACGTGCCTCCGCAATCCCCAAAGCCGCAACAGAATGAGGTCCTAACAGAAGGATCAATCACAAGGAACCACTCAGAACAGGATAAAAGTATTTCAAACAAGTAGAGGAACTAATTCTGAGAAGAACGGAATCTTAAATGTGGAAATCGGACCTCGAACGGACCCTAAACGGGTCAAAAATGATAACTCTGACTCAAATCAGATGTCTGGAACATCTTCCAGATGTCTTAAAAAGGGGTACAGGTCATACCTCAATGTGTGCTGCTCCTCAGACGTCCAGAGGTCCTGCTGAACCGTCTGGACCCAGTTCCAGACGTCCGACCACCTCTTTGGACGTCTGGAGACGCTCTCCGCCGTCTGGTGACTCACCCAGACATCTGAATCGCATGGGAGGGCGTGTCCTGCGCCTTCCCGAAGTGAAACCTGCACGCGCACGCAAAACTCCCTCTGAAAGGCACATGACAGAGCTTCAGCGGAACGACCTGCATGGCCGTATCAGCAAAAGGAAGGTATTGGCACAGTACGTACCTATCATCTGTCTGGAGCTTCTTCCAAACGTCGTTCACATTGTCTGGATGTAGGTCCAAACGTCTGATTCTTGGAAAAATCCCAAAATTTGAAGCTCCTTCGTCTTCTTCCCGCTGTGTGAGACCGCGTCGCGCTAGTCCGGTCGCTGCTCGAGCTACAGCAGCACTGGGGAAACCTCCCCAGCACAACGCTCCTCCACGCACATGTCGGCTGGCCTCGAGCTGCTCCGACGAGCTCTCTCTCTAACGGCTCGCGCGCTCTTTCTCTTCCCTCTCGTTGCACCTCTCCTCTCTGCGACTGCACCCGGCAGCAGCTATTGCCCTCGCTCTTGCGCTGGGGAAGGAGGAGACGGATGGATGTGGGTGGCATGAGGGAGAGGAGGATAAGAGTATTTGTAGGCACCGGGGGGGGGTGGTTCTGCAGGTCGGCGAGGGGAGAGAAAAAGAAGAGGGAGGTGGGTTTCAGTCTCCGCGCGTGCCGCACGCAGACTCGCAATCGTTCGTACGTAAAAAAATTAATTTCCAGATGTCTGGGAAGGCGTCCAGATGTCTGACCAGATGTTTAGACCAACTCCCAGACATCTTAAAGTGTTTTGATGTCATGGGTCTTAACAACATAACAAACTCAAAGGAAGTTTCATCCCCGAAACTTGCGCTAACTAGGGTGTGGAAAAAGAACAATATACGCATAACAAACTCAAAGAGAACCGAAGCCAGTCCGAAAAGACGTACCCTCAAAGTGCTTCGGGTACCACTCCCGCATCACAGCCTCAGGCTCCTAGGTAGCCTCCTCATATCGCTGGCTCCTCCACAAGACCTTCACCAGGGGTACTTGCTTCCGTCTCAGACTCCAGATGGATTTGTCAAGAATTTGTACTGGCCACTCGGGGTAGGTCAGGTCGTCACCCACCTCGATGCTCTCGTGGCTCAGAACGTGACTGGGATCGGCGACGTACCTCCTGAGGTTAGACTCGTGGAACACGTCGTGCACACTAAAAAGCTGGGGAGGAAGGGCAAGCCTATAAGCAACGGGTCCAACCTACTCCAGGACCTCAAAGGGTCCCACGAACCTCAACGCGAGCTTCCCTCTCACCCCAAACTGCTGTAGGCCATTCACGGGTGAAACGCGAAGGAAGATATGGTCCCCAACCTCAAACTGCACTTCTCTGCATCTCCGATCTGCATAGCTCTTTTGTCTGCTCCTGACAGTGCAGAGTCGCCTGTGAATCTGCTCGATTACCTCCTAACTCTGCCGGATCAGTCTGGGGCCAACCTCCCACTTGGTCCCCACCTCAACCCAACTCAAGGGTGCCGTACACCTCCGTTCGTACAGAGCCTCGTAGGGTGCCATGCCGATGCTCGAGTGATAATTGTTATTATATGCAAACTCTGCCAGGGGCAAGTGCTCCTCCCAAGAGCCCCTCCAGTCAAGTACACAAGCACGCAAAAGGTCCTCTAGTGTCTGTATCGTGCGCTCAGACTGTCCGTCCATCTGGGGGTGGTATGCCGTACTGAACCTCAATCGTGTCCCCAAGGCCTGCTGAAACTCAGCCCAAAACTAGGACGTAAAACGGGTATCCTGATCGGATACAATTTCCCACGGAACTCTGTGTAGACGCACCACGTCACGGATATACCTCTCTACCAACTGTGCTGGTCCCAAGGTGACTCGGATCGGCAAGAAACATGCTGTCTTCGTCAATCTATCCACGATCACCCAGACTGCGTAATGTCCTTGCTGGGTAACGGGAAAGCCCACCACCAAGTCCATGGTGGTGCTCTCCCACTTCCACTCTGGCACTGGAAATGGCTGCAATGGCCCTGCAGACCTCTGATGTTCGGCATTCACCTGCTGGCACACTAAACACTGCTGTACGAATTCACCTACATCCCACTTCATTCCCTTCCACCAAAAGTTGCGTCTCAAATCATGGTACATCTTTGTGTTTCCGGGATGTATGGCGAACCTGGAACCGTGTGCCTCGGCCAGGAGCTCTCTCAACAGCTCCTCGTCCCTGGGAATGCACAAATGTCCCCTCATGCGCAGTGAATGGTCTGTAAAAGAAGTCCCCAGGGTCTCCTGATAGCACTCTGTCACGCAATGACTGCAAGTATAGGTCGGCCATCTGTCCTGTGATGATGCGGTCTATCAGCTCTGGCCTCGTCTATCGTGTCATAGTCACTACCCCACAGTGCCCTCATAACTCTAGGGGTTGCCATCTACCCATCTCCTTCATGAGGCTCTAACTCTACGCCTGTAAACTGGCCAAGTGGGTGGCGCCTTCCGGCTCAAGGCGTCAGCCACCACATTGGCCTTTCCTGGGTGGTAGGAAATACTGCAGTCATAGTCCTTCAGGAGCTCCAACCAACGTCTCTATCTCATGTTGAGCGCCTTCTGATCAAACAAGTATCTCAGGCTCTTATGATCTGTGAAAATCTCAAAGGTCTCATCGTACAAGTAGTGCCTCCAACTCTTTAGCGCGAAGACGACAGCTGCCAGCTCCAGGTCGTGGGTGGGGTAGCTATGCTCATGGGGCTTTAGTTGCCGCGAAGCGTAAGCGACAACGTGACCCCTTTGCATGAGCACACCCCCTAACCCCTACAAAGAGGCATTCGTGTACACAATGAACCCACCACTACTGTCTGGGATGGTGAGCACGGGAGTCGAAGTCAGCCTCTCCTTCAGCTCCTGAAAACACGCCTCACAAGTGTCTGTCCAAGTAAAGGGCATGTCCTTCCGGGTTAGCTGTGTCATAGGACGTGCAATCTGCGAGAAGCCCCTGATAAACCGCCTGTAGTAGCCTGCCAGTCCCAAGAAACTACGGATCTCAGTAATAGTACGCGGTCTCTCCCACCTGAGCACTGCCTCAACCGTGGCTAGGTCCACAGCGAAGCCATCCCCGGAGATCACATGACCCAAGAAGGTCACCTCCCTCAACTAGAACTCGCACTTGCTGTATTTGGCGTACACCCTACATCATCTCAGTGTGTCCAAAACCATCTGCAGGTGTTGTCCGTTCTGCGTCTGATCTCGAGAATAGATGAGCACATCATCAATAAATACCACCACGAACTAGTCCACGTACGGCCTAAACACTCGGTTCATCAAATCCATGAAGGCAGCGAGGGTGTTGGTCAGCCCAAACGGCATGACCAAAAACTCATAGTGTCCGTACCGGGTGCGGAAAGCTGTCTTGGAGACGTCTGTCTCCCTGATCCTCAACTGGTGGTATCTAGACCTCAGGTCTAGCTTGGAGAATACCGTGGTACCTCGCAACTGGTCAAACAAATCGTCAATCCTCGACAGCGGATACCTGTTCTTGATGGTAACCCTATTCAGCTGTCTGTAATCCACACAAAGGCGTAGGGTACCATCCTTCTTCTTCACGAACAATACCGGGGCTCCCCACGGAGACGTATTGGGCCTCACAAAGCCCTTCTCCAGAAGGTCCTGTAACTGAGACTTGAGCTCTCGTAGCTCAAGTGGTGCCATTCTATACAGTGCTGCAGAGATGGGGCTGGTCCCCGGTACCAGTGAGATCTCAAACTTGATCTCCCACTCGGGTGGTAGTCTTGGTAACTCATCTGGGAACACGTCGGGTACTCTCTAACCACCGAGATACTCTGAAAGTCTACCATAGAGCTGGGCTCCGCCACCACACAAGCTAGAAAGCCCACACACCCCTGGTCCAAAAGTCTCACCGCCTGAAGTGCAGAAATGCACCTGAAGCCTCCGTTCACTGGCTGCCGGTGGAACTCGAAAGAAGGCAACTCTGGTATGGAGAAGACGATCTTCCTCTCAAAGCAGTCCACCAAGGCATGGTAAGCGGGCAGCCAGTCCATTCCCAGAATCACGCCAAATTCCTCCTTCTATATCACGATCAGGTCAGCGGGAAGGCTGTGTCCCCCAACATTGACCTCACAACCTGTGTACACCTCCTCAGCTACAAACAGCTGACCACTCGGACCTCTGATCATGAACGGATCCTCTAACAACACACAGTCCTACCCCAAACTAACCGCAAAACTGGCAGCGACAAACGAGTGCGTGGCACCAGAATCGAAAAGCATGTAAACAAGCCTGCCCAAAACTGAAACCATACCTGCCACCACTGATCCTGAAGCTCTGGCATCCCTATGTGTCAGGGCGTTGATACACCCCCTCAACCCTAGGTGCGAACGAAGCTGCCACACTCTGAGTCGGACGGGTAGCCTCTGGCCGGTACCCTCCCCATGACTGCTGTCCTCCTCCTTGCACCTGGAAACCGCGGCCTCTAGCTCACCCTCCAATGTTTGACGTGGGGAGCATCTGCTGACCTCCAACCCTAGACGGGCAATCCCTCCTGATGTGGCCCTGCTGGCCACACTGGTAGCAAAGGGAAATTCGACTCACACCCTTAGTGGGTCCCTACTGACGACTAGGTGGGGGTCCGGTGCTGGCAACTGACCCCTGTCGGGGGCCCCCAAAGGCCACTGACAGCCCCGCAAAGCCTGACGACTCTCCTGTGGGAGCCACGTGCCTCCTTTCTCGTCGGCCCTATGAGTAATCTAGCTGATGGGGCCTCTTCCGCCTGCTATCAGTGTCACATGCGGATGGGTTGGTCTCTTCAAACATCATAGCTGCCTCCACCACCCTCGAGAACGTAGGCAGCTCAGGGGTTTGACATACCCCCGAATAGTAGGCTGGAGCCCCTCGGTGAACCTCCAAAGGCGCTCCTCCGCGGTAGCCATGACTGTCGCTGTGAAATGATACAGCTCTAGGAAATGCATGCGGTACATGCTCACGGTCTTCGTCCCCTGGTGGAGAGTGTGGAACTCCCGCCTCCTCTGGTCCTGCCACATCTGATGGAAATACTGCTCGTAGAAGAGGGTGAAAAACTGGTCCCAAGTCGGCTCGTCCCTCTCCTGACCTCTAACCACCCTCCACCACCTGTGTGCTACTCTCTCTAGCTAGTACGTGGCAAAGGCCACGCGGCACTCCACAGGGGGGCGAAGGGTGTCAAAAACCTTCTCGATCTGCTTGAGCCAGTCTTCTGCCTCGGTCGAGTCCTCATCCCCCTTGAAGGAGGGGGGCTTTAGCTTCCGGAACTGTCCGAAAAGCCCGTAATGGCACTGGAGGGGAGACACTGGTACGCCTCCAGGTAAAGAGGCCTCGTGCTTAGAAGTGTCGGAGGAAGGTACGGGTGGTGGAGGGACACCCCCTCCCCCACGTCCAATGCCGTGTCCATCTCACTATCCCACAGAGAACTCCCCCTCCACAACCTCAAGGAGAGGCGCTCGTGGCGGCGGGTGAAGCTCCTCTCGCACGATCTCCCATATCAGCTGGGCAAGGTCCTGGGCCTAAATGCTGGGAGCAGTGGCTGGTCCACTGTGGCGTCGGGCTCAACGCACCCGCCCCTTCGACCTCGTCCTCGGCCGCATCCGCGGCCCGCCTCGCTACCTCCTTATCGAGGCATCTCCTACAAGGAGACGCGAACACGAAACAGAAAAGACGTCAATACTAATCGATATTCAATGAATGAACCTTAAAACAGATGTCAAAAGGTACGTTGTGGTGGCTACTCTAGTTACAAGCACGTGAATTGGTTATTTTCCAGCCAATTGGTTCACTTCTAGGGACGACCTTGCTCTGATACCATCTTGTTACAACCCGATTCCCGAATCCCTACAGGACACGAGAATCGGACCGACTCGATTGATCCCAAGACCTAGTCGTCCAATGAGAAAGTAACCAAAAAGTAGTAAAATAAGCCACATTCATCATGCAAGTAACTAACAGTAACAAAGTACAACAGTAAAGAAAAGAACTACTACAGTACACACCACAACAACAATAGAGAATTAAAAATAGGTACAGAAATATGAAGTTTACAATAAACGAGTACAAAGGTGTAACAGAATGCTCACTACTACAGAAAAATGGGTACAACAAAAGTACAACTACTGGGCTCTACTAGGCCCAGCACCCTCCCTAGCCGTAGGCTCTAGCTGTTCAACACCTGGTCCTGAAAAAGTGACAAGTATGACACGTTAGCAAAACGCTAAGTAGAGTGGCAACCAGCTAGCTAAGAAAAATGGTAAAGGTGGACAAGTAGCTGTTGTTTTTAATTTCTTTCTTTGTTTATCTATTTACTCTTTCTTGGTTTATTTCTCAGGTCATTCTCTTGATCTTGAATGTTCCTCGTTGGAATGGTCTTGATTGCAGTCTTTTCCAAAAAGTAGAAGTAGCACGTGGTGCTCTCCTGGCTAGGAGAGTCCCCCGTGGTGGTCCTACCCTCAATCAACCACCCCAAGGTCACTGACAGACGTAACGGTGACTACAGCATGCACGATAAATGCGCGGGTAGCTACCCCGCACTGGCATGCGGTTAGTCCTTTCCGTTAACGGGTGCACCCAAAGCACAGCAAGGAACCAATATAAGGTAGAGCCCTCTCAGTAACAGGGGTCTAGCCCCTCCACAATAACTAAATAGGGGTCCTGCCCCTCCACAATCCACGCACCCTCGCCTGACTACCCTGGTTTGCCTAGTGGGCCTAACAAGATGATCCAGGATGGCTAGCTGAACCCCGAGCCCCATAGAGTGGCTAGCTCCCTCCCTACACTAGTAGCTCTCCCTGGTACGGTGTACGCGAGGGCCAAAAGTTGGTACAAAGTGGCCAGACCTAACCCTGAGTCCCTAGGGCGGCTGGCTCCGCTCTGCACTAAGAGGTAACCTGTGCTTCCCTTGGTACTACGTACCCAAGAGACAACACACTTTCCATTCACTTTTCCAGTTCCAATCCATTTATTTCCAGGAGTTCTACTCCTAATTCCCCATAGGGTTCATGCTCATGTTTCTCAGCCAAGCCATACTAGGTTTCATCATTTCAGGTTTATTCGCATATAGTACGTGTTTCCAACATTCAAACTTCTTTTCCATTCCAATTTATATACAAGCAGCTCGTATTTAATTTCAACCAACAGAAATTACATGTAACAGTTACTAGCAACAGTACTCTACATTTCACAGGCAACTGTTATCCAATTACAGGCAATTATCATTATTCTATCTACTTATCCAAGACTGCAATTCAGGCATTCAAGACATTCGTTTCAGTGTTTCTGTTCCTAGGGTTCATGCCACACCCTAGGATCTATCATTCAATCTAATTTTCAGGTCCTAGGATTCATGTCATACCCTAGGATCTATCATTCAATCTAGTTTTCAGGTCCTACGATTCATGGCAAACCCTAGGATCTATCATTTATTTCAGATATGCATTAATATTGTAATTAACTAAGGGAAGCCACTCTACCCACAAAATCGGGAGTAATGGGGGCGTGATCGACAGGTCCACGTGCCTCCACAATCCCCAAAGCCGCAACAGAATGAGGTCCTAACACAAGGATCAATCACAAGGAACCACTCAGAACAGGATAAAAGTATTTCAAACAAGTAGAGGAACTAATTCTGAGAAGAACGAAATCTTAAACGTGGAAATTGGACCTCGAACGGACCCTAAACGGGTCAAAAATGACAACTCTGACTCAAATCAGACATCTGGAACATCTTCCAGATGTCTTAAAAAGGGGTCTAGGTCATACCTCAATCTGCGCTGCTCCTCAGACATCCAGAGGTCCTGCTGAACCGTCTGGACCCAGTTCCAGACGTCCAACCACCTCTCCGGATGTCTGGAGACGCTCTCCACCATCTGGTGACTCGCCTAGATGTCTGAACCGCGTGGGAGGGTGTGTCTCACGCCTTCCTAAAGCGAAACCTACACGCGCACACAAAACTCCCTTAGGAAAGCACATGACAGAGCTTCAGCGGAATGGCCTGCATGGCCGCATCCGTAAAAGGAAGGTATAGGCACAGTACATACCTATCAGCAGTCTAGAGCTTCTTCCAGATGTCGTTCGCATCGTCTGGATGTAGGTCCAGATGTCTGATTCTTGGAAGAATCCTAGAATTAGAAGCTCCTTCGTCTTCTTCCCACTGCGCTCGGCCGCGCCGCGCTCATCTGCCCGCTGCCCGAGCTGCAGCAGCACTGGGGAAACCTCCCTTACACAACGCTCCTCCGCGTGCACGCCGACCGACCTCGAGCTGCTCCGACGAGCTCTCTCTCTCACAGCTTACGCGCTCTCTCCTCTTCCCTCTCGCTGCACCTCTCCTCTCCGCCACTGCACCCGACAGTAGCTGCTGCCCTCGCTCTCACTCTCGCTCTCGTGCTAGGGAAGGAGGAGACTGATGGATGTGGGTGGCGTGAGGGAGAGGAGGATAAGAGTATTTGTAGGCACAGGGGGGCGGTTCTGCAAGTCGGCGAGGGGAAAGAAAAAGAAGAGGGCGGCGGGTTTTAGTTTGCGCGCGGCACGCGCGTAGACTCGCGATCGTACGCACGCAAAAAAATTAATTTCCAGACATCTAGGAAGGCATCCAAACGTCTGACCAGACATCTGGACCAACTCCTAGCTGTCTTAAAGTGTTTTGATGTCACAGGTCTTAACAGGTAGGGATCAGAATTACTGGGAAGAGCATAGCTAAGCTGTCTAATTTCTTTGTTCAATTGTTGACTATTCCTCAACATCTCTCCCATAGACTCAATTTTGTTTTGTTGTTTTTGCATTTCTATCATAAAAGAGGAGAGGCTACTACTATCAGATTGGGGAGGATAGTCAATCTCAAGCTCTAGTTGCCTAGGGGTATCGGTCCAACTTCGATATGGAAAATCATGAAGGGTGGGAGGGTTGGGTGTTTGCATAGTAGTATTGATTCCAGTGTTGAAAAATCCTGCTCCTATGCTCTGCTCAAAAGTGGGAGCTATCGGGCCAAAACTCCCAGGATAGGAATATGAATTATCCCATGAATTGTCAATGTACCCATCAAAGGATGGATATGCTTGGGGCATGGTATCCTAGTTAAAATGATAGGAGTAAGTATAGTACATTTCTTTCAATTAAACAGGTTAAACTCTCTTAGGATTCAAAAGAAATCAGAAACTTCCTAGAGAGTTCTACCATTGTTAAAACAAATGCAAATATAGTGGGATCTATTTTTAGTAGATTCTAGGTCTTAGGTGTTCAGTTGGTGGCCAAACAAGTTTTGCAAGAATTACGCTTCCTAGGCCGACCTTCGTTGGTGCCTACAACCTACTCGCAAGGGATGGAAGTCTCGAATCGAGCCCACACACAAGGAATTGAAGTAACTTGGTGGATAGGCTTGTTGATTTCTGACTAACTTCCCTTGTGGTGCAAAGAGGAGACGTAGAAATTTATCTAGTGACCTTATGTGTGAGGTGCACAGTGTCTCAGGTGTGCAATCATATGTTCGTGTTTTGAGTTTTGAAATCTCACAAATAAGATCCTTTTGCACATAATTTTAAGTCACAGATTTTAAGGTCCAACCTCTTAGCAGTCCCAATTTTTAAAGTGACCACTGAATTAATTCAATTCAAGAACTTTAGTGGTCTTAGATTTAGGTTCAATGCAAATGCATGACAGGTAATTGATGCTCAAGAAAAAAACGTACCTTACTCCAGCTTCTTCAATGCAGGGATGTCTGCAATGCAATTAAGATAAACTAGATGTTGCTCATTTAGTCCTAGATGATCGCCCTATTGATATGTAGCTTCTAGTAGGTATTTCGATTTTTTTTTATTTTAAATCATAATAAGAAAACAAACCTAATCTAACTAACCAACATGTAGTTTAAACAATTCGAATAATCCTATAATCTAAATAAAATGGGAACACACTCCCGAAAATACGCTCCTGCATACAAGAGAGATAAGAAATAAAAAACACTGGGAACACGTTCCCAAAAATACCCAACAAGAATCCACAAGACAAAAATTAAATGTATAAGGTCTGTCTCAACTAAATCTAAACTAAGATCTAATGACTAAATTAGAAAAAGGCTCCTCTGTACGCCTACGTACATGGGATTAAGGCCCACAAGCACCTGTTGCTGGCCTCCAGGTAGCGTCAAGGTCCACCAAAAATATCACCTCCGTCGTGCACACCCACGCGTTCGTTTGTTGTTTTTGCACAGAAAAAGATCCATAGTTAGTAATTCAGAAAAGCTTTCAAAATAGCATAAAAATAATATAAAATTCTTGAAAAAATTAATAGGCGTGTTTCCTCCTCGGCAACGGCACCATTTGAAAGAGCAATCTTCATTTTCGTTGAAAACTTTGACATAAGATGTTGCGTCGTTGTAGTATGTTACATGGTAGAAAATCACTTTTCAAAAATATTTAATAATTCAAAACTAACCACGAAGAGTTAGGTTGTATCCACAGGGAGGAACAAGCCTATCAAAAATGATTAATGATGGCTCAATTATTTGGGAATATCACAGATGTGTATGCTAACTAATCCTCTTGTTTACAACACAAATTCTTGATCTAGATAATTAATCAAGAATATAGGTGCGCAAATACAAAATCACCACCATGGAAATACCTGAATTGCGATCTTAGTATTTACAAGCACAGTCAAATTTAATTAAAATAGAATTCATTCCCGATAACAAATATCCATGCTTGGTTATTCATGAAATGAATTTAACTATATGCAATTCAAGTAGAATGGAAGGACATGCATGCAAATCTAATTGAATATAATAATAAGATAAATAACTGAATAGTATTTTGCAATGGCATTTATCGTGAATTTTAATGGCATGTTTACTATTCCAAAACAGAGTATTTGCTCTTCTTTACGTGCACGAGGAGGGCCCATGGATGAAGGAGAGAAGCCCAAGAGAGGTTTTCCATGACGAGAGGATCACGATGACGGTGGTGGCGTCAACTATGGTGGTCTGAGGTCACCGGCCAATGAGGAGGAACCCATCGACGGTGGGTTACTCCACTCGTGTGCGCGGGTCTTGGTGGGCACGTCTGAGGGTGTGGTTGCACTCGTGAGGTCGAGGTGAGCTTAATGGAGGCGACGGCATGGAGAATGGCGATCTGTGGTGGTGGCTGCATGTGGAGATGGACGGTCGACGATGGGTTCTTTCAGGGAAGAAAGATGAATAGTGCGGCTATCCTCGTGCGTTGATTTGAAGGAGGAGAAGGAGCCGGCTAACCTCTGTGGTGGTTGCGTGCGCATGGGGGCTAGATGTGCACACACAAGGGTGCGCAACTTCTGACCGTGAGGGGCGCACAAGTGCTGCTGTGGGGTGGCTGCGTGGTGTTGGTGGTCTGCGGCTAAGGGGGTAGGTCTATGGAGGTGGGGGCGATGGGTGAAGGGACGGTGGTGGTGGTGGGTTTCTTTGTTGAGGTTGGAGAGGAGGAAGAAGAAGAAGGATATGGTTCTGCGTGTTGCTATGGAGGGGTTGGTGGTGAGGACGCGCATGCTGTCACCGTGCGTAGGAGGTTGAGGGCAGGCAGTGGTGGGTGTGTGGAGAAGGTGATGAAGAAGGTCACCAAGGTCCCACAGTGCACGCTCCTTATCATGATGCACGCTGCATCCATGGTGGCGGCCAAGGAGAAGAGCCTCGCCAGGTGGAAAGGATGATATCTCGTATGGGTTGTTCTGTGGTTAGAGAAAGGAGCGGTGTGGAGTCGGCGGTGCGTTAGGATAAGGGATGGGAGTTGTTGTGAGGGGGAAGGCGATGCGTGAGGAGGGGGAGTGCTATTGGCCTGCGTGTGTACGGCCGCGTGTGTGTGCGAGAGGAGGTTTGGTTTATTCAAAATATAAAATAATTATTTATATACAATAAGTTATAAAATGCATTAGATATATGCAAACCTAAGTAATGATGCATGTAATTATTTTATGACCTAATGTAGCTATTAACGAATAAAAAATACAAGAATAAAGTTAACTTAGGCATAACAATAGTCCATTAAAATGGACTCATCACTTGGATGATTAGAGCATATGTGCTTTACAACTCATTTTTTCTACAAACTTCATTTAACCCATTTAACGTTTAACCCCCGTTTATCCATTTAACCTATTTAAGTCGTTTAATTAAATGGGTTAAGTTAGGTTTGGTAAGTGTAAATGGGCTAGGTTTGGCTTGGAGTATACAAACCTATTTTATAAACGGGTTGACCCAACTTGACCCGTTTATAAACAACTTTGGACTAAACAAGTTAGGTCCAACTTGTCTCAACCCAACCCATTGGACACTCCTAATTAAGATGCACTTAACTCTAAAGTGACTCAGAGTTCATTAAGATGTGCTTAACTTCAAAATGACTTAGGAATATGAATTTTGGGTCATTACATGGGGCCACTAACATACAACAAATAATATGGTTTGTTATTTACGAGTAAAAACTTTTAGTAAATGGTTGTTTCACCTCTAGATTGTCATAAATTTGGAAAAAATGCAATTATGTTGATATTTTTGTAATGATAATAATCCTTACTATGACATTAGTGTATATGTGGAAATTAAATATCATCAAAAGTTTCTAATGGTATTTGTATAAAAACCCTTCATTATGTTCTAGCATCACTACAATAAAGAGTTAAAGGCGACAAATATTTTTTAAAGATGATGATGAATAAATCGTCATTCTAGGACCTGCCAATAAATAATTTATTCGTTATTATATTCATTGTTATATGAGCTGTTGTTAAATTTACAACGACTAATATATTCATTGGCAAATTCAAACAACGAATGAAATTGTCATTAAAATCATCATATACTTTAAATTTAGTAACAAATGTTTTCGTTGTCTTAACTTTCTTATAATAATGATTTTTTTTGTCGGCTTGTGAAGAATATGATAATGATTAATTCATCAAAATCTAAGAAGAACAAAAATTTATTAATCGTCCTTTAAAACACTCATAATGTATCATGCTTATAATTTATTTTAATTACCTATAAAATGAAAAATTGGTTTATAATATCTATGAAAATATTCCTCACAAATTGAAATTTTCCAATGAAAAACTTATAGAAAATACACTTAAAAAATTGTGGACAGGTTTTATTACATCATATATTTGAAGGGACCAAAAAATTTACTTTATTTCCATTATAAAATAGTCAAAAGGTTGAAATAACTGCCAAGTTACTCTAAAATAGGGGTTCCACCCTAGACATGATCTACATAAAAATGTGTAGTAAATCAAAGTTTTGCCTGATGAATAAAAGATAGAAGAAGGCACACATATAAAATGTTTTGCCAAGCTAGGTTGCTTGTTCAAGAAGAGAAGAGAATCTCATCACGATATCCTCACAAGGAGACCACATGAGAAAATTAAGGGCATTTCTCTATAAAAAAAAATAGAGAGGAAAATGTTAACTATAATCATTCCCACTAAGCATCTAGCTATACTAATAATGACAGGCTTTTAACACTAATGCAAGTATATGTAAAAATGGATTAATATGTTGGAGAACAAATGCAAAATTAAGCCTTTAAAAGATATAGTAGATATTGATTAACAAGGATAACATTAGAGATTAAATGGCAATAAAAGGAAAGAAAACATCAAAGTTGTCATGGGCAAGAAGTTATATATGTTGTCTTTAAAATGACATGTACATGCATCTAATAGGTTTCATTGACATTTTGATGCTTTCTTGTTAAAGAAAAGCATAAAACTTAAAAACATTACATTCTTCCTATTCTAAATGTTACACTACTTAAAAACACTCATCAACGCAATCACATTCCACCTATTGTGAAGGACATCAAAAAATATCATATTTTAAGTCGTCCAATGGACATCAAATGAACAAAGCACTTAAATGTTCGGATAAGAACCGTTAACTAAGGTCCAAGGATATGAAGGTACAACATTTTTTCCAAAGACTTACAAAAACTATAGATGGGAAACCAACAAGCAATCAAAAAGGCATGATTTTGATAAAAGTGTTGAATTGAAATGGGTGAAGTAAAGCTGGAAAAACGAAAGACAACCTCAACAAATTGTCTCTTCTACATGTTAAAGATTTGGACATCAACAACCACCCAACCAATTCGTGCCACATAACACAACTATTTTAGAAGAAAGAGGTGGCAAAAACAAATTTGAAGTGTCATTGAAAATGGTTTACTATATATCATTTCAAGATTTGGATAGCATGGATAGGTTACTTTCAACCATGTAACCTAGTCACTTCATTAGACTATCATAATCTTATAAAGGAATAAGGGAAAACTATACTCCCTTTTCCCATGTATGAGTTTCAACATCGAATTGCTTGGATTAGAATGCTAACCAAAATCTAGCTACATGCAATGATTTTGAAGATTCATTGTATTGTAGAATGATAATAAAAGAATGGTTTGACAATGAAAAGTAATGGAACTCTAGAAAGCAAGAGATCAACCTCACCACTTTGTTTACTACATCTCAAGGAAATAGATACAACCAATCACTCAAATTTCAATCTTGCATAATCTAATTCAGTTCATGACATCACAAGGTCATGGTTTTGGAAAGGAAAGAATTCAGAAAAATAAAAGACTAAGATCAAGGAAAGGATAGAATAAGATTGATAGAACCACCTTGAAACCAAAACACCACACTAAAAAGAATCATGTAGAGAAAAGAGACGAAAACGATAAGAAACCAATTCTATTTGTTATACCTTACAAATTTCCCACACAGTATCATGTAAAGTAGCCTACCTGTGCACATGCAAGATCATGTAAAGTAGCTTGCCTCCAACAAGCTAACCATAATTAATCCTCTAATTCCCACCCTGACCACAAAAATCTAAGCCATCTTAAATGCAAAGATGCAAAGCTAGATGCAATCCAATCTATAAAAACCAATGGCAAAATTTTATAGAACCATTTTAAAAAAAAGTACATAGAATCAGGAAAAGATTCAAATTATACTACATCCATAATGGAAAATTTTCTTCTTATAGCCATTTGGCTATTTACAACATAATTGCACCAGATACTGAATTTTTTTTAAAGCATCACTCTCAAAGCTATTTCACTTCATTCCTTTTTTTCCATTTGAAAAATGAAAATCACATCTATTTAACAACTCATTCAAATGATATCTACACAAGATTATTCGATTAATGATAATTTTCTGGATGCCTTTTCCAAATACGACATAGGATAAATGAATTACGACATTGTTAGATGGAAGAGCATGTTGCATTATACATACATGCATTCTTTAAAACTGGACGCTACACTATAAGTAGAACACTAGCCTAGATCACTTGTTAGCATTGCTATGTTACACCTCAGCAATCTAGCATTACCTTCTTCACTTTATCTTTTAAAGCTGGTAGAGGCTTTACATAGGAAACATATGTTACAATTACATTATGGTTATGAATCTGAAACCTTCGGTGACATGTGTCGTGATTTGCTTTGGTGTCAATTGTAGTAGCCCAACCGCAACAACAATATCCATGGATGCTTTTATCAAAGCTAAGATCCTTGCATTAGATTGAGAGATCGCTTTTCGATATTCCTCATTCTGCATTGCATGCATAAGCACATTTTTATTAACTCATGATAAGGGCAAAGTGCAAATTTAGTGGAATCCTATAGGTGATCTTAAGGATATAAACATACCTGGCATTAATCGATTCCATCAACATCTTTCTCTAGTTCACTCATTTTGTTTGAGAGCCTCACAAGGTCTGCAAGCTAAAAAAATCATGATGAAAATCAATTTTTGGCAAGTATCAACATGATATTTCTATATCTAATAACCCATGATAGACCACAATCATTGTGGTACAAACAAAGTATCCCATCCAACAACACAAAGAAATCCTGCCAAAAACGAGATCCATTTTTTCTTTGTATTGATAAATGTCATAAATGGGAATATTACTTGATTAACCATTAACACAAAGGGGCAAAAAGTTTAACCATTACGCAATTAACCTTAGTAGTTCCAAGTTACAAACATCTAAAGGGGGGCAAAAAGGAAAAAAATCCCAATTTCAACTTTTGACATTACTATGTTAACTCATTTTGCACTCAACTTTGTAGGTACACAAAACATCTCATTCAAACTTGAAACACTGGTCAAAGCTACTATCTTTATCAAGGAAATCGACAATGCTAGCAAATAAAAAATGGCTCCAAAAATATAGAAAAAATGGCTCTATGCATCTCATTTGAAATGGATTCAAAAGATTTCCAAAAAAAATAGAAAATATGTACCAACCACTAGTAACCTTCCATGAAATCATATGTTCACTAGCCTAATTACTACATAGTGACCCTATCCTTAATCCCTACCACTAATACCATTAACTAAAATTGATTTGACCTAAATCTACACCATGCGAGATTCTCTTCACAACTATGGGTATCTCGACGAGAGATCCAACTTCAATCAATAATAATAATAATAACAACAATAAAATCAATGATACCATTAGTTAAGGTTTTCTTTGACAGTTCTAACAAGTCTCCAATTACCTATGAGTATATCTGGGTCCAAAAAAGCATTAGAAACTAGTAACGATAGCATCTAGACAACTTCTAATTGACACTATTTAATTAGAATAGTGTACCAATTATCATTGCTCCATAATTAGGGTAGTAGCATTGAAACTATTTAACCACCTTGCTAAGGCAACTACTAGATCCTGAAAGAAAATAGACGTCAAGATATATTACTGACTTGAGAAACTGCACCAATTGCAACTAGCATGCATCTAGATGGGAAATTTTATTTGACAAAATTTATTAGCCAAGGGTCCTCCAATTAAAAGACCAACAACACCACCAACAGGAGAGTGTTGACAAACCATCTTAAACAAATGAAAGAATAGGTATCATTTACAAGTAGATATAAGAAATCCTACTTAAAAAGTGGAACATAAAAATCTCTTGATATAGCAAAAAGCCCTCCATAGATGTTAAGATTGTTGCCAAGATCATTAGAAGTATATTCAAAAGATTCTTTTTTTTCCACAAACTAAAATCTACCGAGTGAAATGTTTAGAGTCATAGCTCAATTGGCTTGTAATAAACACCAATAAGACTTACCAGACAGACATCACATGGCAATATAAAGGCAATTTTCACCAAAACATTTTAGCAATAATAAAGAAGAACAAACGTGAAGGGAGATCAGGTCTTAAGCAATGCCATGCCTCTATATCCGACAAGAAATATGCCTTGAACTATATCATCCTAATTTCAATATTTTCCTTGTAAATCCTACATTGGACATTGAAATCTACTCAAGAGGAAATGCTCCATTGAGAATGTGAATCTCTGACTTCAAAATTTACCTACTTTCGCTAGCTTTGGATCCCTTCAAATGTGATCAAGAATAACAAGTCTTGGGCCTAGAGGTACCCGAACTTCCTGCAAAGAACCATCTTTCAAAAGATGCAAGGTCTGGTCAGTGAACATCCCTTTCATAAAGTTCTTCAGATACTGTTTGAGTCCAAGGCTCTTCAACATAGTCTTGGTTCACGCATAGTATATATCATCTAATGGTTGTGATGTGAATTTCTTACTAAACTAAAAAATACCACCTTGGATGAGAGGGAAAAAAAGGTCCTGAAGTGATGGCATTGGCAGCTTGATTTGGCTCACCCATTCCATTGACAAGGGAAAATGCAACCCCAGAACCAAAAGTTGCTACCATGCTACAAATATTATTGCAAAGTACACTAGACATCATTAGCAAAAACAAAAATGTATATAAGGGAGTGCCTAGTCATTTTCCTGTTGCTACTGACCACAAAGCTATAGCCAACATTTTTCCCAAATATGCATACACATAAACCCACATGCCCCAACACACAGAGAACACCCATGTGAAAAGCATAGTATAATCCCTTAGGTTTATGTTTGGTCATCATATAGCCTTTCCTGTGAGTTCTTCCATGGGAATTATAATGCATGTTCCAAAGAGGAATAGGGTCAATCTAATTAAGTCAAGGATAGAACAAAGAATAGAGAACATCTACACTAGGAGCAATATATTTTTTTTGAATATTTTTAACTAGGGAATCTTCAGTAAATCCTGATAGTAGGAAACTAAACAATAGCAAAGAGAATGCATATTTACATGTACACACATACGCATGATTGTTTGTATTTGTATAAATATAGCTATATATTTATGTGTATAGTTAAATCTATGTATATTTATAAATATGTGCACAAAGATGCACACACCTATTAGTAAAATCAAAGGATTATGGGCATTACTATCAGTTACTTTGCAAAAAGGTAAGATAGATGATAACAAAAACACAAAACAAATAGATGTATTCATGCTTTCATGGGTGTTTAAAGCATCCTTTGGAAGGTCCTCTGGTGGAAACCTCCTACATCCCCTCATAGTCCCCTTTAGGAGAAATATTATGAAAGTCCCTGGATGGTCCTTAGTATTTGCATTCTATGCAATAGAACAAAGGGTCAAGAGGCTAGAAAGGTGTTGGAAGCACTTTTTTTTGAATGCTGCTTACCTAAGGAAACATTAAAAGTCCCAATAAAGAAGACTGAAGGTATAATTAGAGATCTTGGGTTACAAAGGAAATGGGTAGAAATTATAAAAGGGTTGTCTGAGGAATATTTGAAAGAGTGGAATTATGTAATGGAATTACCAAGAATTAGAGAGTATGCTACCAATGCATATGCTATATTTTGTTCTGGTCGTTGGCAAGAAGTAATGCTCACTAATCAAAAGATCGAACTTTATTGGAAGTTCTTGAATAAAGGAGGTGGACAAGAGCAAGGAATTGTAGGGGCTATATAGGTGGGGCGAGATAGAGAGAGCAAGGTATGGATGCTATCTCCATTTTGCATGATGGTCCAACTTCTGAAAAAATGATGCTAACACTGATTGACACCATAGCATGGGATTCTTCATTTTGCTTCACCTTCTATGCCTATAACTTATTTTTTGGGGTACACCTCTAAGTATTGCTTTGGGAATGACATTTAAATGGATGTTGAATTTGACTATAAAAAAAAAAGTGATGATACTTATCAGAGTTAAGTTGTAAAGGCTATCAAATTCAGGAAATTTCGCTTACTTATTTCCATATATGTAATTGTATGCCCTACCCTATATTGCAAATTATGCTCCCACCAAATAGATAAAGGGTAGTTGTTTGGATTCTTGGTGAAATAAGCTAGAGTGTATAATTCAAACACAATGGTTGTTTTCACATTACACAAGGAAAAGACAACAGATCTCACACCTTAGTTGAGTAGCTATGATCGTCTACTACAAAGTTGCATAGGTAAACAAAATATTTATGAGAATCTTGGTTCCAACTAAAATAATTCCATAGACAAGTCCTAGTACCGATCCTACATCTTCACCAATGGGTTTTGTTGTTGCTACAGGGGAGGGGTGGAGCCATCACCACACCCTGGTGCTATTGCTATTGATGCTTCCTTTCCATTGCCACCAGCTAAGTGTTGGGGATAGAGAGAGGGAGAGAGATATTCAAAAGATTCATTCACTATAGAAAATAATCAAAATCATCACAAGCCATCACCTTCGACATAATTGAGATGATCAAACAATGTCACGCTACAAAACTCGAGATCCGACTTCAATCTAGAAACCTTAAGATTGATATCTTGCAAAATCAAATAGAAACGAAGTGGATTGCTAACAATCTGATGAAGCGAATGCACATATCAAGATCTAAAGAATGAGAATGAGGAGATGAGATCCAAATCCAGATCTAGCGACTTGGATGAATAATGAGGAAGGGAATGTGGTGGGACATGGCCTCTCGCTTCCTTGTTCCCTTCTTCTGAAGGCTTTCTTCTCCCTCTCAGATTGCCACTGAAGGGGATGAGAGGGACAAGACTACATATATATGCATCGAGAAGTTAGTAATCGATTGGGTTAGTTGCTGGTGACATACCTGTAGCCAATGTCCCTCCTCAAGCATTACTGCCCTCCCACTACCATCCACATGGTTGCACCACCATGGAGAAGGGGCTCCTCCTTTTCCATTTCCATCACCATCGCCATCTCCATTGAGAGACAAAGTGGGAACGGAGGGAGAGAAAGTGAGAGTCGAGAAAGGGAAGACACGTGATAGGACAAATTGTAAACATCTTCGTATGCTTTTGGAGAGATACTATTATGACCCTGGTATCAAACGTCATTTAAGACGTCTGGGAGTTGGTCCAGACGTCTAGAAGCCTTCCCAGAAATCTGGAATTTAATTTTTTCGACGTACGGGTTCTCGTCTGCGCGCATGCACACGCAGACTGAACTGTCGCCCTCCTTTCTTCTCTTTCCTTCCTCCCTGCAGGCGCAGCCATCTTTTTCTCTCTCTCTCCCCACGGCAACCTTCAAATACCCCCCTCTCCTCTCCCTCACCCTCACTCCACCGCCTTCTTCTTCTTCTTCTTCCTGTTAGCGAGAGAGTGAGCGAGCATGGGCAGCAGCAGCTGCTGCCGTGAGTGTGTGGGGAGGAGAGGTTTGTTGAACGCACGAATGGTTACGCTAACGTGTTCGATTTTGAAAAACCTGTCGTTGTAGCTTGAAAGCGAAGAATTCGTGGTCAATAAATAAAATTTATACCGAAATTAAAATTCTGGGTTGAACACAGTGAGGCGAACGTTTGATTTAAAAACTACGCGTTTCTTTTTATTTGTCACGGAATAATTCAATTTAAAACTATCTAATTATTTACAATAAATAGAAGAGAGAGAGAGAGTAAGAGAGAAAGAGAATATTACACAGAGAAATCAAAATGAGATGTAGAATAAACAAGGAATTTATCATTAAGGAGATTGTTCATTTCACTCTTACAACTACAAAGCATAAAACAATTACTCTAGAAAGCGATAAATTTACTCTAGAAAGCATTAAAAGAATGGAGGGAGAAATGTCCTCCTCGATGATTGCTTGGAGGACGAGCACAACTACACTAGAAAGTAGTAAATCTATACTAGAAAGCAGTAAAAAGAATAGGGAGAGAGAAATCCTCCTCGACAGTCGCTTGGAGGACGAGCCGGACAGGACGACGCCTGGATGAAGGAGAACGAAGTAGGACGAAGGAGGACGAAGCAGAAGAATGGGAACGGAGCAGCACGCCGTCGTCGTCACGGGATCCACTTCCGAAGGGGGACGAAAATTTGGACTTTATCTCGCGAGAAGCATCCCAGGTGTGGGACAAGCTTCTCTTGAGCTTTGGAGGGGTAGAGAGGAGAAGGAAGGGATGAGAATTTTGTATGGAGGGGGTCACCTTTTATAGTTGCAAGGAGTGGGGGAAAAATGGACATTACAACTTCAAAATAATAAATGAGGGGTCTTTAGTGACAGATAAATCCGTCACTAAAGACTCCTTCGTGGGCGTCGTGGGCAGCTCGCGCGCGCCTGCTCGCCTACTCGCACGCGCAATGCTGCACACGTCCGCTTGCGATCGGACGGCTTAACTCGCGCCTTCACCCGCTGCGCTGCGCGCCCACCCGCGTGCGATCGCGCGTCCATGCCGCGCGTTCAATCGCGTGTGAATGCTATCGGATGCACGTGGCCGTCCGATCAAGATCCAACGTCGGCCCGCGCCCGATCGCCTGCGCCTTCCAGCCCTTCACTGCAGCTCGAACCCGCGCCTACCGCTCGCGTAAGCGCACTCGACCACTACGCTACGGGGCGCGGATGGTCGAGCGGACGCTCTTAGGTGCGGCTGACCACAGCCGTTGGATCAAGATCCAACGGCGGAGAGTGAGTGGGTGCGGGATCTTCAGAGGTTGCATGCGGCCGTTTGGGCGGCCGAGATGGAGCCACGTGGCGCCATCTTGGCCATCCATCTTCTAGAAGTTGTAGATGGTGCCACAGATGTCGGATTGACTCAATTTTTGTGTCGTTGGGCTGCGATCGTCGATCCGAATTCATCTGTGCAGTCAGATTTGTCATCTGAAGTGTGGATTTACACCATCCTGGCCCTTGATCTTCTAGGGTTCCCTGGTCACTATCTGATGCTACGGATGCCTGATTAGGGCGATCTTGGGGTTGTTGAACTCCAATCGTCGCCCTGATCACATCCATACGGTTGGATCTTTGATCCGAGACCCTGATAAAATGTTTGCCCTGTCCAAGCACATAAAATGAGACAATTAACCTCCATTTTATTCAAACTACTCTAAATGCAAGATGATGCATGTTATGCAATATCTATATCATGAAATGCAATCCTATGCTTAACAACATGCATAAATAGACATTTTAAGTAGTGTAAATGTATTTACATCAAGGTTGCTGCGAGAGGGAGAGAGAGCTAGATTGTGAGGGTGCGAGCTCGCCGGAGCAGCCAGGGCCTGCCGACGGGTGCGCAGCAGGAGCATGGTGTTGGGGACGAGCTGCTGCAACTCAGGCAGCAGGCGAGCGCGGCGTGGCATGACCGTGCGCTGCAGGTGGATGATGAGGAGGTCCTGATTCTGGGAAAATTTCCCAAAATCAGACATTTGGACATACGTCCAGATGATGCAGGAGACGTCTGGAGGAAGGTCCAGACGTATGAAAGGTACGATATTTTTCCTTCCTTCTTCTTTCGCGTGTACGGCCATGCAGCCGTTCCACCGAAGGGTTCTGCTTCGTTCCATGTTGAGGATGGTCGTTTATGTGTACAGGTCTCATTCAGGAAGGCGCAAGGGCACGCCCTCCGACACAGATCGGACGTCTGGGCACAACACCAGATGATAGAGAGGGTCACTAGACGTCCGGAGTGATAGTCAGACATCTGGAAACTAAGTCCAGACGGTTCAACGGGATTCTGAACATCTGAAGGACCACGCAGATCAAGGTATGACCTGAGTCATCATTTAAGACGTCTGGAAGATGTTCCGGACTTCTGATTTTGGGCAGACTTGTCGTTTTTGACCTGTTTAGGGTCCGTTCGAAGTCCGTTTTCCGTGTTTCAAGTTTCGTTCTTCTCAGATTTAGTTCCTCTACCTATTTATAGTAATTGTATCCTATTCTGAGTAGCTCCTTGTAATTTATCCTTGTGTTAGGACCCCGTTCCATTGCAGCTCTTGGGGTTGCGGAGGCACGCGGGCTTGCCGATCACGCCCCCAGTACTCCCAGTTTTGCAGGTAGAGTGGCCCCTTTAATTATTTATAAAAAATTATGCACTTGGGAAATAATTAATAGATTCTAAGATATTGCATGAATCCTAGGACTGGAAAACTATATTGAATGATAGATCGTAGGGTATGGCATAAATCCTAGGATTGAAAAACTAGATTGAATGATAGATCCTAGGATATGACATGAATCCTAGGATTGGAAAACTAGATTGAATATATATATTGCAGTCTTGGAAAAGTAGAAAGGAAAATGATAACTGCCTGTAATTGGTTAACAGTTGCCTATTTATGAATGGATATTACTGTTGAGAACATGGGCTATATGAATATAAAGCTGAAATGATGAAACCTAAGTTGGTTGAGTTAAAGAAAAATGAGCATGAACCCTACAGGGGATTAGGAGTAGAGCTCCTGAGAGGTGAATGGAATGGAGTTGGGGAAGTGAGCTGGCCCTTGAGTACGGAGTACCAAGGAGAGCGACTATCCCCCTGTTTAGTGCAGAGTAGAGCTAGCCACCCCAAGGACCCAGGGTTAGGTCTGGCCACTTTGTACCGACTTTTGGCCCTCGTGTACATAGTACTGAGGAGAGCTACTAGTGTAGGGGGAGCACTAGCCACCCTACAGGCCTCAGGATTTTGCTAGCCCTCCTACACCGACTTATTAGGCCCACTAGGCAAACCAGGGTAGTCAGGCGAGGGTGCGCGGACTGTGGAGGGACAAGACCCCTGTTACTGAGAGGGCTCGGCACTATATTGGTTCCGTGCTGTGCTTTGGGCACACCTATTAACGGAAATGACTGACCGCGTGCCAGTGCGGGGTAGCTGCCTGTGCGTTTATCGCGCTTGCCGTAGTCACCATTACGTCTGTTAGTGACCTTGGGGTGGTTGACTGAGGGTAGGACCACCACAGGGGACTCTCCTGGCCAGGAGAGCACCACGTGCTACTTCTACTTTTCGGAAAAGACTGCAATCAAGATTGTTCCCACGTGGAACATTCAAGATCAAGAGAAGGATCTGAGAAATAATTCAATAATGAGTAAATGGAAAAATAAAGAAAGAGATTAAAAATATAACAGCTACTGTCCACCTTACTATTTTTCTTAGCTTTTGGTTGCCACTCTACTCAGCGTTTCGCTGACGTGTCACCTTTGTCACCCCTTTCAGGACCAGGTGTTGAGCAGCCAGAGCCAGCGGCTGCAGAGGGTGCTGGGCCTAGTAGAGCCCAGTAGTCTTACTCGTGTAGTACCTACTGTACTGTTTCTTTTGTGTAGTGAGTATTTTTTGTTACCACTGTACTCTTTTAATGTAAGCATCATGTTTATGTACCTGTTTATTTCTTTACTGGTGTGGTGGTGTATACTGTAGTAGTTCTTTTCTTTACTGCTGTATTTTGTTACTGCTAGTTATATACATGGTGAATGTGATTTATTTTACTGCTCTTTTGGTTACTTTCTCGTTGGACGACTGGGTCTTGGGATCAGTAGAGTCGGTCCGATTCTTGTGTCTCGTAGGGATTCGAGAATCGGGTCGTAACAAGATGGTATCAGAGCAAGGTCGTCCCGAGAAGTGAACCAACTAACTGAAAAATAACCAATTCACGTGTCTATAACTAGAGTAGCCACCATAAGTTTTCTTTTGACATATGTTCTTAGACTTCTCCGTTAGATATCATTTCGTATTGACGTGTTTCCGTTCTGTATTCGTGTCTCCTTGGGGCTGCCTCGACGCGGGACTAGCTAGGCGGGTCGCGGGCATGGCTGAGGATGAGGTTGGAGGGGTGGGCACGTTGGGGTCGACATTTCAGTGGACCAGCCACTGCTCCTGGGCATTCAGGTCTAGGACCTCGCCCAGCTGATATGGGACATCGTACGAGAGGAGCTCCACCCACCACCACGAGCGCCTCTCCCTGGGGCTGCGAAGGGGGAGTCCTCTGTAGGACCACGCGACGGACATGATGCTGGACGCAGGGAAGGGGATGGGTCGCCACCGCCCCCACCTTCCTCCGACACTTCTGCGCATGAGGCTTCTTTACCTAGAGGTGCACCAGCATCTCCACTTCAACACCACTTCGAGCTTTTCGAATAGTTCCGGAAGCTGAAGCCCCCCTCCTTCAAGGGGGATGAGGACCCAACCGAGGCGGAGGACTGGCTCGAGCAGATGGAGAAGGTTTTTGACACCCTTCGCCCCCTGGTGGAGTGCCGCATGGCCTTTGCCACGTACCAGCTGGAGAGCGCGGCACACAAGTGGTGGAGGGCGGTCAGGGGATAGGAGAGGGACGAGTCGACCTGGGACTGGTTCGTCACCCTCTTCTGGGTGCAGTACTTTCCCCAAACGTGGCAAGACCAGAGGAGGTGGGAGTTCCACACTCTCCACCAGGGGACGATGACCGTGAGCGCGTACCGCATGCATTTTCTGGAGCTGTCTCGCTTCACAGCGACAGCAGTGGCCACTGAGGAGGAGCACCTTTGGAGGTTCACCGAGGGGCTCTGACCTGCGATTCGTGGGTATGTCGAACCCCTGAAGTTGCCTATGTTCTCAAGGGTGGTGGAGGTAACTATGACATATGAAGAGACCAACCCGTCCGCGCGAGATACTGATAGCGGGCAGAAGAGGCCCTATCAGCCAGACTTCTCATAGGGCCGACGAGAGAGGAGACACGTGGCGCCTGCAGGAGAGCCATCACATTTTGTAGGGCCATCAGTGGCCTTTGGGGGCCCTCAACATGGGCCAGCTACTAGCACCGGATCCCTGCCCAGCCGACAGCAGGGGCCCACTGAGGGTGGGAGTCGGGTTCCCCTCTGCTACCAGTGTGGCCAGCCGGGCCACATCAGGAGGGACTGCCCGTCTAGGGCAGGAGGTCAGCAGATGCTTCCCATGTTGAGCACTGGAGGGCGAGCAAGAGGCCGCGGTTTCCAGGCGCGAGGAGGAGGACAGCAGTCATGGGGAGGGTACCGACTAGCAGCTACCCGTCCGATGCAGAGTGTGGCTGCTTCGTCCGCACCTAGGGCTGAGGGGCATATTAATGCCCTGACACATAGGGATGCCAAAGCTTCGAAATTAGTGGTGACAGGTATGGTTTCAGTTTCCGGCAGACTCGTTTACACGCTTTTCGATTCCGACGCTACGCACTCGTTTGTCGTCACCAGTTTCGCGGTTAGTTTGGGGCAGGATTGTATGCTGTCAGAGGATCCGTTCATGATTAGAGGTCTGAGTGGTCAGCTATTTATAGCTGAGGAGGTATACATGGGTTGCGAGGTCAGTGTTGGGGGACACAGCCTTCCCACTGACCTGATTGTGATACAGATGGAAGACTTTGGCGTAATTCTGGGGATGGACTGGCTGCCCTCTTACCACACCTTGGTGGACTGCTTTGAGAGAAAGATCGTCTTCTCCATACCGGAGTTGCCTTCTTTCGAGTTCCACGGGCAGCCAGTGGACAGAGGCTTCAGGTGCATTTCTGCACTTCGGGCGGTGAGACTTTTAAGCCAGGGGTGTGAGGGTTTCCTAGCTTGTGTGGTGGCAGAGCCCAGCCCTGTGGTAGACTTCCAGAGTATCCCGGTGGTCAGAGAGTACCCCGACGTGTTCCCAGACGAGTTTCCAGGACTACCGCCTGAGCGTGAGATCGAGTTTTAGATCTCACTGGTACCGGGGACCAGCCCCATCTCCATAGCACCATACAGGATGGAACCACTTGAGTTGCGAGAGCTCAAGTCTCAGTTGCAGGATCTTTTGGAGAAGGGGTTTGTGAGGCCCAGCGCGTCTCCTTGGGGAGCCCTAGTACTGTTTGTAAAGAAGAAGGATGGTACCCTACGCCTTTGTGTGGACTACCGACAGCTGAATAGGGTCACCATCAAGAATAGGTATCCGCTGTCAAGGATTGATGACTTGTTTGACCAGCTGCGAGGTGCCACAGTATTCTCCAAGATTGACTTGAGGTCTGGATACCACCAGTTGAGGATCAAGGAGGTAGACGTCTCCAAGACAGCTTTCCGCACCCGGTACGGACACCACGAGTTTTTGGTCATGCCGTTTGGGCTGACCAATGCCCCCACTGCCTTCATAGGCTTAATGAACCGGGTGTTTAGACCGTACTTGGACCAATTCGTGGTGGTATTCATTGATGATGTGCTCATCTATTCTCGAGATCAGACACAGCACGGACAGCACTTGCGGATGGTTTTGGACACACTGAGATGACGTAGGCTATACGCCAAATACAGCAAGTGTGAGTTCTGGTTGAGGGAGGTGACCTTCTTAGGTCATGTGATCTCTGGGTATGGCTTGGCTGTGGACTCAACCAAGGTCGAGGCAGTGCTCAGGTGGGAGAGACTGTGTACGGTCACTGAGATTCGCAGTTTCTTGGGACTGGCAGGCTACTATAGGCGATTTCTCAAGGGTTTTTCATAGATTGCACGTCCTATGACACAGCTGACTTGGAAGGACATGCCCTTTACTTGGACAGACTCCTGTGAAGCATGTTTTCAGGAGCTGAAGGAGAGGCTGACTTCGACTCCTGTGCTCACCATCCCAGACAGTAGTGGTGGATTCGTTGTGTACACAGATGCCTCTTTGCAGGGGTTAGGGGGTGTGCTCATGCAGAGGGGTCACGTTGTCGCTTATGCTTCGCGGCAACTGAAGCCCCATGAGCATAGCTACCCTACGCACGACCTGGAGCTGGCAGCTGTCGTCCTTGTGCTAAAGACCTGGAGGCACTACTTGTACTGTGAGACCTTCGAGATTTTCACAGATCACAAGAGCCTTAGATGCCTGTTTGATCAGAAGGAGCTCAACATGAGATAGAGACGTTGGTTAGAGCTCCTAAAGGACTATGATTGCAACATTTCCTACCACCCGGGAAAGGCCAACGTGGTGGCTGACGCCTTGACCCAGAAGGCGCCCGCACACTTGGCCAGTTTACAGGTGCAGAGTTGGAGCCTCTTGGAGGAGATGGGCAGTTGGTGGCCCTTAGAGTTACGGGGGCACTATGGGGTAGTGACTGTGACGCGACAGATGAGGCCAGAGCTGATAAATAGCATCATCACAGGACATATGGCCAACATGTACTTGAAATCCTTGCGTGATAGAGTACTGTCAAGAGACCCTGGGGAGTTCTCTTTTACAGACCAGGTGCTTCGCATGAGGGGACGTCTGTGCGTTCCCAGAGACGAGGAGCTATTGAGAGAGCTCCTGACTGAGGCACACAGTTCCAGATTCACCATACATCCTGAAAACACAAAGATGTACCATGATTTGAGACGTGACTTTTGGTGGAGGGGAATGAAGCAGGATGTGGGTGAATTCATCCAGCAGTGTTTAGTGTGCCAGCAGGTGAAAGCCGAGCATCAGAGGCCTGCAGGGTTGCTACAGCCACTTCTAGTGCTAGAGTGGAAGTGGGAGAGCATCACCATGGACTTGGTGGTGGGCTTCCCTGTTACCCAACGAGGACACGACGCAGTCTGGGTAATCATTGACAGACTGACGAAGACGGCTCATTTCTTGCCGATCCGAGTCACCTTGGGACCAGCACAGTTGGCAGAGAGGTATATCCATGATGTGGTACGTCTACACGGAGTTCCGTGGGAGATCGTATCCGACCGGGATACCTGCTTTACGTCCTAGTTTTGGGCTGAGTTTCAATAGGCCCTGGGGACGCGGTTGAGGTTCAGTACAGCTTACGACCCCCAGACGGATGGACAGTCTGAGCGCACGATATAGACACTTGAGGACCTTTTGCATGCTTGTGTACTGGACTGGAGGGGTTCATGGGAGGAGCACTTGCCCTTGGTGGAGTTTGCTTGTAATAACAGTTATCACTCGAGCATCGGCATGACACCCGACGAGGCTTTGTACGGACGGAGGTGTACGGCACCCTTGAGTTGGGTTGAGGTGGGGACCAAGTGGGAGGTTGGCCCCAGGCTGATCCGACAGAGTCAGAAGGTAGTCGAGCAGATTCACAGGCGACTCCGCATTGTTAGGAGCAGGCAGAAGAGCTATGCAGATTGGAAACGCAGAGAGGTGCAGTTTGAGGTTGGGGATCACGTCTTCTTTCGTGTTTTGCCCATGAAGGGCTTGCAGCGGTTTGGGGTGAGAGGGAAGCTCGCATCGAGGTTCGTGGTACCCTTTGAGGTCCTGGAGCGGGTTGGACCCGTTGCTTACAGGCTTGCCCTTCCTCCCCAGCTTTTTGGTGTGCACGACGTGTTCCATGTGTCCAACCTCAGGAAGTACGTCGCCGACCCCAATCACGTCCTGAGTCACGAGAGCGTTGAGGTGGGTGACGACCTGACCTACCCCGAGCAGCCAGTGCAGATTCTCGACAGAGCCATCTGCAGTCTGAGATGGAAGTAAGTACCCTTGGTGAAGGTTTTGTGGAGGAGCCAGCGGTACGAGGAGGCTACCTAGGAGCCTGAGGCGGTGATGCGGGAGAGGTACCCGAAGCTATTTGCAGGTACGTCTTTTCGGACCGGCTTCGGTCCTCTTTGAGTTTGTTATGCATATATCGTTCTTTTCCGCACCCTAGTTAGCGTAAGTTTCGGGGACGAAACACCCTTTGAGTTTGTTATGTTGTTATGACCCTGGCATCAAACGTCATTTAAGACGTCTGGGAGTTGGTCCAGACGTCTGAAAGCCTTCCCAGACGTCTGGAATTTAATTTTTTTGGTGTACGAGTTCGCGTCTGCGCGCACGTCTGGAATTTAATTTTTTTGGTGTACGAGTTCGCGTCTGCGCGCATGCGCGCCAGACTGAACTACCGCCCTCCTTTCTTCTCTTTCCTTCCTCCCTACAGGCGCAGCCATCTTTTTTTCTCTCTCTCTCCCCACGGCAGCCTTCAAATACCCCCTCTCCTCTCCCTCACCCTCACTCCACCGCCTTCTTCTTCTTCTTCTTGTTAGCGAGAGAGTGAGTGGGTGTGGGCAGTAGCAGCTGCTGCTGTGAGTGCGTGGGGAGGAGAGGTTGTTGCGAGAGGGAGAGAGAGATAAATCGCGAGGGTGCGAGCTCGTCGGAGCAGCCAGGGTCGGCCGGCAGGTGCGCAGCAGGAGCGTGGTGTTGGGGAGGAGCTGCTGCAGCTCAGGCAGCAGGCAAGCGCGGCGTGGCACGGCCATGCACTGTAGGCCGAGGGTGAGGAGGTCCTAATTCTGGGAGAATTTCCCAGAATCAGACGTCTGGACATACGTCCAGCCGACGTAGGAGACGTCTGGAGGAAAATCCAGACGTCTAAAAGGTACGATATTTTTCCTTCCTTCTTCTTTCGCGTGTACGGCCATGCAGCCGTTCCGCCGAAGGGTTCTGCTTCGTTCCGTGTTGAGGACAGTCGCTTATGTGTATAGGTCTCGTTCGAGAAGGCGCAAGGGCATGCCCTCCCACACAGATCGGAAGTCTGGGCACAACACCAGATGACGGAGAGGGTCTCTAGACGTTCGGAGTGACAGTCGGATGTCTGGAAACTAAGTCCAGACGATTCAGCGGGATTCTGGACATTTGAAGGACTGCGCAGATCAAGGTATGATCTAAGTCATCATTTAAGACGTTTGGAAGATGTTCCAGATGTCTGATTTTGGGCAGACTTGTCATTTTTGACCCGTTTAGGGTCCGTTCGAAGTCCGTTTTCCACGTTTCAAGTTTCGTTCTTCTCAGATTTAGTTCCTCTACCTATTTACAGTAATTGTATCCTATTTTGAGTAGCTCCTTGTAATTGATCCTTGTGTTAGGACCCCGTTCCATTGCGGCTCTAGGGGTTGTGGAGGCGTGCGAGCTTGCCGATCACGCCCCTAGTACTCCCGATTTTGCGGGTAGAGTGGCCCCTTTAATTATTTATCAAAAATTATGCACTTGGGAATTAATTAATAGCTTCTAGGGTATTGCATGAATCCTAGGACTGAAAAACTAGATTGAATGATAGATCCTAGGGTATGGCATGAATCCTAGGATTGAAAAACTAGATTGAATGATAGATCCTAGGATATGGCATGAATCCTAGGGCTGGAAGCCTAGATTGAATATATATATTGCAGTCTTGGAAAAGTAGAAAGGAAAACGATAACTGCCTATAATTGGTCAACAGTTGCCTGTTTATGAATGGATAAATACTGTTGAGAACATAGGCTTTATGAATATAAAGTTGAAATGATGAAACCTAAATTGGCTGAGTTAAAGAAAAATGAGCATGAACCTTACGGGGAATTAGGAGTAGAGCTCCTGAGAGGTGAATGGAATGGAGTTGGGGAAGTGAGCTGGCCCTTGAGTATGGAGTACCAAGGAGAGTGACTGTCCCCCTATTTAGTGCAGAGTGGAGCTAGCCACCCCAGGGACCCGGGGTTAGGTCTGGCCACTTTGTGCAGACTTTTGGCCTTCGTGTACACAGTACCGAGGAGAGCTACTAGTGTAGGGAGAGCACTAGCCACCCCACGGGCCCCAGGGTTCTGCTAGCCCTCTTACACCGACTTGTTAGGCCCACTGGGCAAACCAGGGTAGTCAGGCGAGGGTGCGCGGACTGTGGAGGGGCAAGACCCCTGTTTGGTTACTGTGGAGGGGTTGGACCCTTGTTACTGAGAGGGCTCAGCCCTATACTGGTTCCGTGCTGTGCTTTGGGGTGCACCCATTAACAGAAATGACTAACCGCATGCCAGTGCGGGGTAGCTACCTGTGCGTTTATCGCACGTGCTGTAGTCACCGTCACGTCTGTCAGCGACCTTGGGGTGGTTGACTGAGGGTAGGACCACCACGGGGGACTCTCTTGGCCAGGAGAGTACCACGTGCTACTTCTACTTTTCGGAAAAGACTGCAATCAAGATCATTCCTGCGAGGAACATTCAAGATCAAGAGAAAGATCTGAGGAATAATTCAATAATGAGTAAATGGAAAAATAAAGAAAGAGATTAAAAATATAACAGCTACTGTCCACCTTACTATTTTTCTTAGCTTTTGGTTTCCACTCTACTCAGGGTTTCGCTGACGTGTCACCTTTGTCACCCCTTTCAGGACAAGGTGTTGAGCAGCCAGAGCTGGCGGCTGCAGAGGGAGTTGGGCCTAGTAGAGCCCAGTAGTCTTACTCGTGTAGTACCTACTGTACCGTTTCTTTTGTGTAGTGAGTATTTTTTGTTACCACTGTACTCTTTTAATGTAAGCATCAAGTTTATGTACCTGTTTATTTCTTTACTGTTGTGGTGGTGTATATTGCAGTAGTTCTTTCTTTATTGTTGTATTTTGTTACTGCTATTTATATACATGGTGAATGTGGTTTATTTTACTGCTCTTTTGGTTACTTTCTCGTTGGACTACTGGGCCTTGGGATCAGTCGAGTCGGTCCGATTCTCGTGTCTCGTAGGGATTCAGGAATCAGGTTGTAACAGATACAGAAAGATGACAATGATTATACGTCGTTATCCAAAAATGCTAATGATGAATTTTTCGTTATAACAATAGATAATGACGAATCCCAATTATCATTATTAATTCAAAAATAGATAGCAATGAATAATTAAAATAGTTGTTACATTTAAATATAATGACGAATATCATAAATCATTGTTATTTATTCGGTGCCTAATGTAACTTTTGTTGTAGTGTATATAATTTCTTTGATATAAATTTGTTTGATATTTTCACTTGTATTTATATCCTAGCTGAAAATTACTATCATTTTGGTCCCTACCATGAACATAGATGGCATTTTGGAGAGGGACATGCCAAGATTATCATGGATTTGAAGGGAAAATGAGGAAAAGAAATGAAAATTTGAAGTAATTGGGGCCATCGAGATACAACAAATAATAAATTAGATTTGGAAAAGCATGAGAGTTGACTATAGTATTTAACTTAGAAGTAAGGTGCTAAAGAAAGGAAAAAATCTTGAGAAATGCTTTGACTAACCCCAATCCACACCATACCCAACACCTCTTCAAGTAAAATCTTGGAAGTGGGTATGAAGTGATATTGTGTTAGAGGTTGGATTTGGGGAGGGAAGGGACAATGTAGTCGAAGGGTTTTGAATGGGGCATAGGAAAGGATTTTGGTAAAACTATAACACTAAAATCTTTGTAAGAGGTAAGATGCCTGTCAATCAAAGTACATGGCAATTCTTAAGTTTCCTTTTCAATCTTGTGTTCATTTTGGGCTGACAAATTTTTCCTAGACTTGCGTAGAATTTGATTAAGGAAAAATTGAAGCAAAACAATCATAGATCAAATAAGAAAGGAATTCAACATGGTCATAGCTTAGAAGTTGTCCAAGGAAGTCTTACTTTTGGGATGAGTTACGATGACACTTGAATCAATGATTACCTTTTCATACAAAGATTGATCAAATTAAATAGTGGAAAGATCATATTCTCTTACCAGTGGGGTGAATAACTCTTAAAATAATCAAGAACATGGATAGCCCAAGCACTCTAGTGGCCTAGCAGTTCTACCTATTTGAACTTTAGAATTCAAACTTCGTACTCTTAACAACTATAGTATACCATTTTGACTTCAACAATTGGATGGCTTGCATTAAATGGGACTCAATACTTACCTTCTACAAATGTTTGGTAGATTTCCATGTAGATATCTACATAATCCTTTACATATGTTGCGATGAATATTCAAAAAGTTTATTACTAAATCTCATAGAAATCAAGCTTCCATCATTATTGAAAAATTATACTTTTCATCAGTCTTGTGAAAGTTGCATCTTTATCATTAAACTTTTGAAAAAGTCATTTCAAGTTTTCTTATAATTATTTTTAGTATTTTGTAAATATCAAGATCAGTTATGTTAAGTATTATTCTCAATATTTCAACACTATTCTTAATGTCTTAGCATTCTTCATCTTTTTGATGTTGACAAAATATGTGATAAATTTGATTGAACATATTAGACTTATATTTTTGAAGAACTGTAACTTTAGAACATAATTTTCTCTTTTTATTAAATAATTATTAAACAAAAATTTTAAAGGATATCAAATTTCTTATTCTTATTAGCATTCAAAAAGATAAGAAACATTATTTTCTTTATTTTTTTTTGTTGGAAAGGAAAGCATGTGTTATTGAATAATCAGAATACTTTTTGAACATTCATAATGGAAATTAACAACATCATTCTTTCATTCAAGTAATTATTAATAAACAAATTCTATAAATATGTAGGCAAATACCATTGCGTAAATTTCCAAGAAATATATTTCATGGAGAAAGCATCAAAATCATTATTATTCTAATAATAAATAGAAATACATCTTTTTTTAAAAAAAAGATAGAAATACAAAATTGACTCAAATAAAGAGTCACTTATTCATCAAAAGCATTACTACAATTAATATTAATAGCCTCCTAAAAGGACGTAAAACTTATTCATCTTTTTAATAAGTTCCAAGCTCAAGGTCTTTAGGAATAAAGTTGTTTTGGAATTAATTGTTGTTTGAAGACATATGACAATTGATGTTCCAAACCAAAGTATTTGGCAACTTCACTCTAGCTTCCTTTATGATCTAGAAAATAAGATTTCATTATGGGGCTTGTCTTTTGCATTTCCCATCTTATTTTCATTAGAAGATTCTAGTCCAGTTTATTAGAAAGCATCTCTCAACAGTGGGCTAGATAAATTGCATCCCTACATTAATTGCTCTAGATGATAGGCTTGAACAAAATTTTCTTTGAGATCATGTACACCACAATATAATTTCTTGTGTTGAGGTCAAAGGCAAAGAATTAAACACTTCAAGTTTTTCTAAAAGACTCTTGATTAAGAGATAGAAGTTTTCCTGGGTCACTTTATAATTATGAATTCCTATGATAAAGTGCATGACTGATGAGAACATCATCATGAGCCTTAACTAGCTCATTTTGACCTAAGAAAGAGAATAAAAGCTCCTACAAAACCTAGAGAAGGGCCTAATCCAAGGAATAACTGTTCTGAGAAGAAAACATGAAATAAAGGGTAAAACTGTAATTTTACCATTGCAGTACATCAATGGGATTTATCAGAGGCTAAACATAGGTCAATTGGACTTAACAAGAGGAAAATTGGGATGGTTCAATCAGAAAAGGTTATTGTGAGATCTAAGAATTAAATGACATTCTGTAACCCTAAAACAAACCCACTTAATTTTACAAGGTTCTGGTGAGAATAAAAATCAACTAAGCTCTCTAAAATTCATGAAAAAATACCCTCTATGGTTTAGAATCTTCAATTTGGCCGTTATAACCTATTTTGACCTAACTAGGGGTCTTAGTGAGATATTTGACCTAATTTGGGTTTTTGTGTAAAATATCTAGTCAAACGTGGTTAAACCTAAAATCCAACTTCACCATTGGATTCCTTAGGGAAAAATTAGGTTTGTACCAAAATTTGGACCTAATGGGAGGTCACCTTGACCCTCTTTGCAAAATAGTCCACCCAATTACATTTTGACCCCTACGTAGACCCCCTAACTTCCTCGCCACCCTTTGCAATTAGTTCCCTCCACCATTAAAGCAAAGGAGTCCTACTCTGGTGAGGATTCAAGGAGGATTGCTCCCTGATTCCTCAGAGATCTCCTCTCAGATTTGGAAGGGAGATTCTCTGAGGAATTTCCTATCATCTGAACGCAATTCCAAGGTTTGATTTGCACCCAATCTCTCGTGCGAACGCTCGAGAGATATGGGTATCTCCCACATTCCTTTTTTGGTGAGGATTCTTGCACTTGGAAGCTTGTCTTCCAAGCACAAGAGCCTCTACCAGTACTTATAAGAGGACCCTCATCTCCAGCCGCTCAAAACTAGCTTGGCTTGGCTGGAGAACCACCTCCAATTTCTTCCCTTCTCCGGCCAAGTGTCCAGCAGGCTACGGCAACTCCTCCTCCTTCTCGTTGCTCTGCCACAATACCAGTGGCAGTCGTCTTCACCTCCTTCCTCCGCATCGCGCCATAGCTGCGCACGTGCCAAAAGCCCTTCGTCATCGCCGTTCTCCCTCCACTGGAAGCTTCTTCTTCGGCGGCGGCAAGCACGGCCAGCCGCCCTCTTGTCCCCTTTCGTCCACTTAGTTAGGTTAAAACTTCTCCCCTTTCTCCTCTCTTTGTTTCCCCCTCATTTATTTCTATTTTTTTCCCCTTGACACCGCAGACCACCACCATCTTCTCCACCTCCGACCGACCACCGGCGAAGGCACATCCATCGCTCCACGCTTCCACATTCCTTGCCAGACCCCTCATAACCTCCGCCATCATCCACTGAGCATTATCCACATCTCCATTGACTGGCAACACCTCCATAGTCACCCTCGATCAAACTCATCATCACGGCCACAAAGCGACCTAGGCACGCACGCTTAGGCCGCCACGAGGTCAGCCACCCACCTAGACACCTTCGCCGTGTCACAGCAAAGCTCCCCATGTGTTTTAAAGAGGCTGCAAGGCCATATTGAGTGATTGCAGGTCTGAGCCTCTGCCACCATTATCGTTGGCTTGAAGGAGCTTGCATCCTTCGCTCTAGGTGAACAAGCCCAGGTGACGCAGGTTGGTCTCTCGCATGCATCCAGCCAGGAAAGAGGCTCTATAAGGTCTCGCAGCCACAGCAACTAGGAAACACATCTCTTGCGGGTGCATGCGAAGCAGGTGGGACTTTTAGTCCCACCTTGGAAAGATAGGAGTGCGGTGAGTCCCTTAAATTGAATTTGTGTTTCTTGTTGGTCGCCTCAGATCACGGGGTGAGGTCCCCTCGCTTGCTCACCCACCTCGTCCGCAACCCACGCTATGTGGACCTGGCTGCCGACCCGTTTACCTAGCACTCGCGCACCACCCACGTCGGTGCGCCTGGACTCGGGTGCACATAACCCGACCCGAATACCCGATTGGCTGGCTCTAGGAGAGTAAATTGAAGAGAGAAATAGAGAGAGTGTATGCGGGGACGGTAGGGGTAGGTTTTGCTCTAGTGTGTGCAGGGAAGAAAGAAGGAAGAGGAAAAGCAAAGGGTAGCTGAAGGAAGAAGAAGGAGGAAGCAGTCGTAGTGAAGGCAGAGATCAAGGAAGAAGAAGGCAAGGGAAATTAAGGCAGAAGCAAAGGCTAAAGAAAGAGGAAGAAGAAGGCGCTATTGAAGAAGAAAAGAGATGGAAGGAAATCAGAAGACAAGGAAGAAAGAAGTAGCCCTATAGCAGAGAAGGTGCGGCTGAAGAAAAGGGCAAGGCAAAGCTAAAGGAAAGAAATCAAGGAAGAATCAGAAGGCCAAAGTCAGAGAGAAAAGAAAGAAGAGCCAAAGCCAAGGAAGAAGAAAGAAAGAGAAATCAAAGAAGAAGAAAGCAAGGCATGACTAAAGCAAAATCGGCAAGCTAAGGTAGGAAAGAAAGAAAGAAGAAGAACAAAGAAGAAAAGAAAGAAGAAAGAAGCTGAAGAACAAAGTCAAAGAGAAGAAGAGTCAAAACACTTTTTATCCCATTCTTCTCAATCTCTCTTTTATTGCTACATTTTAGTATTCATAAACTCCTCAATTATATTCTGAATTAAATTTTGAGTAGATTTAAGTGTTCAAATTACATTGATTGATATTAGTGAATAAATTCCATTTGCTCCCTGTGTTTGACCTCGGACTCAACATTCGAGTAATAAAAAAACTTCTTATTTGTTAACAAGGCGATTTCATCTATACTACGATGCAACATCCAACATCTTTTAAAGATCGATTTTGCCCTAAGTTAAACATTTTGACGTCATTGCCGGTGAAGATTTGGAAGGGAGATTCTCTGAGGAATTCCCTATCATCTGAACGTAATTCCAAGGTCTGATTCGCACCTAATCTCGCATGTGAACGCTCGAGAGATATGGGTATTTCATACATTCCTTCTCTGGAGAGGATTCTTGGGCTTGGAAGCTTGTCTTCCAAGCACAAGAGCCTCAGCCAGTACCTATAAAAGGATCCCCATCTCCGGCTGCTTAAAATCAGCTTTGCTTGGCCAGAGAACCACCTCCAATTTCTTCCCTTCTCCTCCAGCCAAGTGTCTAGCAGGCTCTGGTGACTCCTCCTTCTCGTCGCTCTACCACAATACCAATGGCAAAGCCATCTTCACCTCCTTCCTCCGCGTTGTGCCATACCTGCGCATAAGCCAAAAGCCCATTCGTCATCGCCGTTCTCCCTCCACTGGAAGCTTCTTCTCCGACGGCAGTAGGTACGGCTAGCCGCTCTCCTATCCCCTTTCGTCCACTTAGTTAGGTTAGAACTCTTCCTCTCCCTCTTCTCTTTATTTCCCCCTCCTTTATTTCTATTTTTATCCCCTCGATGCCACAGACCACCACCATCGTCCTCATCTCAGGCCGACCACTAGCAAAGGCATTTCCATCACTCCACGCTTCCACATGCCTCGCCAGACCCCTCATAACCTCTACCATCACCCACTGATCATCATCCGTCCCTCCATCGACCGCCAACACCTCCCCAAGTGCCCACCGAACACATGCACTTTCACGACCACAGAGCGACCTAGGCATGCACGCCTAGCCCACCCCATAGCCAGCCACCCACCACTTCACCTTCGCCGTGACACGGCGAAGCTACGCACGTGGTTTGACAGGGCCACAAGGCCGTATTTGTGCATTTCATGCCTGACCCCCATTCCGCCATTAAAGCATGAGCAAGGAGCTTGCAAGCTCGCTCCAGGCCGCATTGCTCCAGGTCTCTAGGTCCAGGTGATGCATGAGGAGTCTGCGCACACATCCATCCAGAAAGCGGCCTTGAGAGATGCACCCAGTTGCAGCAATTGAGTGAAGTTCTCCCTGTGGGTGCGCGTACGAAGTGGGTGGGACTTTTAGTCCAACCTCGGAAAGATAGGAGTGCGGTGAGTCCCTTAAATTGAATTTGTGTTTCTTGTTGGTTGCCTTAGATAATGGGATGAGGTCCCCTCGCCTCCTCACCCGCCTCGTCCGCAACCCACGCTACACAGACCTGGCTGCTGGCTTGTTTACCCAACACTCCTCGCGCACCACCCATGCCAGTGCACCTGGACCCGGGTGCGTGTAACCCGACTCGAATACCCGATTGGCTAGCTCTAAGAGAGAGAACCAAAGAGAGAAATAGAGAGTGTATGTGTGGAGGTAGGGGTTGGTTTTGCACTCATGTGTGCAGGGAAAAGTAGAGAGGAAGAGGAAGGTGCAGCCATAAAGAAGTTGAGGAAAAGCAAAAGGACTGAAGGCTGAAGCTAAGGCTAAAGCTAAAGGAAGTGTGGCTGAAGAAGGAAGAAGAAGGCACTGCTAAAGAAGAAAAGAGAAAGAAGGAAATCAGAAGCCAAAGAAGACAAGGAAGGAAGAAGGTACTGTAGTAGAGAAGGGTGTGGCTAAAGCAAAATCATCAAGCTATGGCAGGAAAGAAAGAAAGAAGAAGAACAAAGAAGAAAAGAAAGAAGAAAGAAAAAGCTGAAGAACAAAGTCAAAGAGAAGAAGAGTCAAAATACTTTTTATCCAATTCTTCTCAATCTTTCTATTTTTGCTACATTTTATAATTCATAAACTCATGCATTATATTCTGAATTAGATTTTGAGTAGATTTAAGTGTTCAAATTACATTGATTGAGATTAGTGAATATATTCCATTTGCTCCCTGTGTTTGACCTCGAACTCAACATTCGAGTAATAAAAACTTCTTATTTGTTTATAACTCTTTTTCAACTATACTACAACGCGACTTACTTAAAACCCGATCAAGCGTCTGTAAACAATGACCTATTCATTTATTTCAAACTCCTTGTCAAGTAAGGTGGTGGCAAAAATGAAGGGAATCATTCCTAATGACCCCATGGCATTGCGGAAGAGTGAAGAACACGAAGAATGTGTATAGATGCTTCAAAAAAAACTTGTTTTTGCAAAGTCAATCGAAACGATGCTAAGAAACAATCAAGTTAACAAAAAACAAATGCCTAAAATCTAAAACCACATGGGAGGAACTAATTTCCTCTCATTTCGGGATCCCACAAGTTTAGGGATTATACCTTATGGCGATGTAGTACAACACCTCACATAGTGGTTCCTCCTAAAATTAGTCCTAGGAGAGACCCTTCTTACTCTTACAAGATGGACGAATGAGGCTCTTGTGTCATGGATGATTAATGCCACCAATGATCTGCGAACTCCTTCGCGAATTGATCTAATTGTCACCTTGAAAACCACGAATAGATCTTAGAAACAAGTTATGAAATCCTACAGTAACTACTATAGTAGTAGTTGGTCGGTGCCTGGTCGACTAGCTACTATGGGTAGTGGAGGGGTAGGTACATGATGTAAACATGTTTACACTACTTAAGATGTCTATTTATGCATGTTCTTAAGCATAGGATTGCATTGCATGCTATAAATATTGCATAACATGCATCATCTTACATTTAGAGTAGTTTGAATAAAATGAAGGATTATTGTCTCCTTTTATGTTCAGGGACAAGGCAAACTTTTTATCAGGGCCTCGGATCAAAGATCCAACCGTACAGATGTGATCAGGGCGACGATTGGAGTTCAACGACTCTAAGATTGCCCTAATCAGACATCTGTAGCATCAGATAGGGATCGGGGAATGCTAGAAGATCAAGGGCCAAGATGGTGTGAATCTGCACTTCAAAAGACAAACCTGACCGCATGGATGGATTCGGATTGACGATCGTAGCCTAACGACGCAAAAATCAAGTCAATCCGACACCCGTGGCACCATCTACGTCATCCAGAAGATGGACGGCCAAGATGGCCCCATCTCAGCCGCCCAATCGTCCACACGCACCCGCTGAAGGCCTCCGCAGCAGCCCTTCCCCGCCGTTGGATCAAGATCCAACGGCTGTGACACGGCCGCGCTTAAGTTAGGCGCTCGACACAAACGCACCCATAGTGCATTGGTTGAGCACTCTAACACGAAGCGCAGGCGCACGTTCGATCTGCGCCACGCTGTAATTGGAGCGGAAGCACGCGCCCGATCGACTGCACGATCGCGATCCAACAACCACACATGCTCAATCAAGATGACGCGCCCACGCACGACCGCGCGTTACGCGGAATCGCATGTGGGCAAGCGTGCAAAGGAGGCGGGTGGCATAACAATTTAAGCCGTTCGATCTCGGGATCGGACGGCTGAGATCAAGTGGACGTGCGTGTGCATTACATGCGAGGAGGTGAGCGGGCACGTGTGCGTCGCCTACGAAGGCCACGTTCGGACCTTTAGCGACGGTTTTATCCTTCACTAAAGGTCCTGAATTAATGTTTTTAAAATTGGAATGACCAAAATGCCCCTACTCCTTGCAACTATAAAAGGAGACCCCCTCCATACGAAATTCTCATCAGTTTTCTTCTCTCCCTCTCCAAAGCTCAAGGGAAGCTTGTCCCACACCTAGGATGCTTCTCGCGAGATAGTCAATTTTTCGTCCCCCTTTTGGACTTGGATCCCGCGACGACGACGGTGTGCTGCCCCATTCCCGTTCTTTTGCTTCGTCCTCCTTCGTCCTGCTCCATCCTCCTTCGTCCAGGTGTCGTCCCATCCGGCTCGTCCTCCAAGCGACCGTCGAGGAGGATATCTCTCTCCCCATTCTTTTTACTGCTTTCTAGAATAGATTTACTGCTTTCTAGTGTAATCATTTTCCTACTTTCTAGTCGTAATGTTTAGTGTAATGAACAATCCTTTCGATAATGAATTCCATGTGCATTCTATATCTCTTTTGATTTTTGTTTGTATTATTCTCTCTCCCTTATTCTCTCTCTCTCGTCTATTTATTGTAAATAGTTAGATAGTTCTAATCAATTGAATTACTTTGTGACAGATAAAACAGACGTGTAGTTTTTAAATCAAACGTCTGCCTCCTTGTGTTTGACCCAGGATTTTCATTCCGGTATAAATTTTATTTGTTGGACACGAGTTCTTCGCTTTCATACTACGACAGATTTTTCAAAACCAAACACGTTAGCGTAGCAACTCGACGTTCAACATTTTGGCGTTGTTGCCGGGGAGGCGACGTTATTTGATTTTTTTTTGCATTTTCCAACTTACGAATCTTTTACCTCACTTCTCTCCTTTCTTATTGTGATTGCAGGTACTCTTTTGAGACGAGCAAAAGCGGTAGATTGGAGTAAAGTGCTGTGGAAGGTTTTGTAAGTTATCCCCTACTTCCCACCCATTAGTTTTCATTCCCCCACATAATAACACAAACATCAATTAACCTAGGTGTTCTTATAAACTCTAAGGTTAGATTGTTTGTTGTTTGACACCCACACCTGCCCCAACCTCCACATTTAAAAATAAAATAAAATAAAAATCTCACAGAGGTACACAACCTCATCTGATTTTCAAACTCAACCAGTAAATCGATCTTTGGAGCCGGTACACACATTCAAACACATAATTGAGTAGAAATCAAATTAGAAAATCACTTGTGTGGCTAATTAAGTGGTGCAACAGGCCAATTGTTTGAGTTGATTGGGCCGCACCACTTCAATTAAAATCAACTCATCAAGTAGCTGCCAGTTAGGTTCAACTCTTAGGGATTTACCAGGCACTCCACATTTTTTTTTTAAGCTTCAAAGGAAAACATCTTCACCTGTGCTTTCAAAACCTGGTGTGGCAACAAAACTTGTTTGAAAATACCTAAAGTTGAATCCTAAAAGCTACTAAGCAAGATTTGAACTCTAAAATTCACCGCATCAAAAATAATCTTGCTTGAAAACCACTGGTTGTGCATGGACACACAAATTAATCAACCATTAAGGGCACAACCCATATAAAGGGCCCATCACATTCCAAAGCACATTCAAACCTAACCCTAAATAAAACAAAGTAGACGTTGGCCTTAAGGATTCGACTCGCTCTTCAGAGCCTAGAACGAGATTATTTTTGATTAGTTTATTTCTACTGTTCAATCTGATGTCTAGCTAGGGGAGCAGAATCAAACGATCGCGGCTAGGGGGTACACTAGGAACTGGAGGCGCAAGCCGAAGGAAGAACCTCCTCCCCAGTCCCTCCTTTTAATTGGTTGGATTGAACAGACAGAAGTAGATCAAATCATTCCCTTATCTCAAGACGGGTTTTGGGAGTCTATAGGTCTTTAGGCTAGCCAACTTAAGGATAGGTTTGATTGCTTGTTTTGCAGGGCGCCTTTCTTCCTCCCGTCTCTCATGAGTCCTTCCACATATTACATGCATTCTCGCTCTTTCCCTCCTATTTTGAATTATCCTCAACATGACGATTATCCTGACTTGTACTATAATCAATCATCAGTTAGTTGGGATAACTCGGATTGGGGATACAGCTCCGGACCTCCGTGTTTAGGGTCTAACCCTGAACACTATGATTGTGATTTCTATCCTTCTCAGAGCCACATCGATTATAGATCATTTTCCTTTCATGAACAACCTAATTCGATCTACAATCAAGAAGGATATACCGAGCCTTACCCATCCTCTGATTACACTGCCTTTAGGTCATCACCATCTTTTGAACAATCTGAAACAGGAAGGGTATAACGAATTTCAATTCATTAATTCCCTTGCATTGACCCTAAACCCGCCCAACCCTGAACCAACTCATTTGGTTCAGAGTAACCAGGTTCAAGATAAGGTTCTGTCTAACTTGAGGAATATCATACAATCTTTAGAAGTTCAGCCAATACCTTACATTGAGAGATTGGAGCCCCTGATTGAAGTGATTGATGATTTGAATAAGTATTTGTTGGATTGGCTCCAGGATGTTAAGGATAAGAACCCGGGTGAGTTTCTACTTGGGAAATTAGCGAAATTGAGGATGAGATTTGTGGTTGCTTTAGTTCAGTCGTGGGATGATTCCCAGGATGAACTCCCTTCAGGAAAGCAAATTTCAGAATCCGTTCAAGCACCTGTTGGGGGGACACGTGTTACGAGGTCGACCAGATTGAGTTAGAGCAACCAATTAAGGAAGATCTGATTTCTTCACCTGAGATCCCTGAGTCGAGGAACGAGGAAACGTATGTCTCCTTGGAACAGAAAGTGACAGATGATTTTGAGACATACATTAATACGGATTTCTATTTCTTTGATTATGATGGTGAAGATTTAAGTTGCGAAGTCTTACGCGAGTTTACATAATATGATTTTTGTGAGACGATTAGGCTTGAGAAATATGAAAGATCATTTGATAGCCTAAGAACTGAGGAAAATGATCTTATTGGGGCTCACATATGGATCCAGAATCGCATTTTCTGGAGGATTCAATCAAATGCCCTAATTGTCAGTTACACCCCATTGAGCTTATCGATGATTCTATTTCTGAGATAATTAGACCCAAGTCAATTCTGATTCAGCCACATCATTTAGACTTGGAGATTTCAAATGGGGTGATTAATATGCAAGAGGTCCTAGAATTTGACATGCTGAATGAGGATAGGAGCCGGGAAATTTTGATTTGGGAAGTAAGTTCTGGAGGAAGTATAAGACTGAGTCGAAGGGTGCCTATTAAGCTAAAACCATCAAACCAGGACCCTTACGACATTTGTTTTGAGGATGTTAAACCCAAGCACACATTCAATGATTATCCTTTTAAGCTTGAATTCTCTGTAACCTGACTTTTTGTTCTTGGGTTGCATCCTCATAAATCTCGGGCCTGACCCCGCTTGCATACTGATTTTAGGTTTTGGGTAATTTTTATCCAAAACCTGAGATATTCTCGATTATGGGGTATGGGTCTGCACCATAATCTGGTCCACATTTGTGGACATCTATTGATAGGTCAGAGGTTTCTTATGTTTATTCTGATTCTGACCTGCACCTGTGAATTCTTTATTTCTCTTCTTTGTATAGTGTGCCTAGCTAAAGGCACTAAATTCAGCATGTATACAGTTTTTTTTTAGTTTTTATCTTGGAGCGGACCTGACATTCACATGATTTAGGTGCTTTCTACGCTATTCCACTCTGTTTTATGACTTTTTAATACAATGAGGACATTGCATTAGATAGGCATGGGGAAGTGGATATTCATCTCTGAATTTATTTGTCAGCTTCGTAGATTTGTTTTATTTTCTTTTATTAAAAAAAATTGGAATTAGGAAAGAGAACTTAGGTTTAAGAAAATTTTCATTCTTAGGAAATACTACATTATGATTTGAACACAAGACCCTTCAGGTCTTTGGACTTAATCAGCCTACGTATCCACTAAAATGTGGATTTGTTTTTCCAGTCCTCGCCAACCTAAATTCTATTTTAATTAGAGTAAATAAGTTTGGGTGATAAGTACACAACTTATCAACCCACCCCTGATTTGAGAGAATTTTGAGTTTTTAGCATCTACACACTATCTTGTCACTGACTCATTGTTCGGCGATTCTAATGGAAATTGGGTAGCTAATGAACCTTCTAGGGTGATATGGCTGGCAAGTTATCGTGGGTAACAGCCCATAGGTAGGTTGTTCAGAGCCCAGTCACTGGACCTTTCTCTTTTTGCTGCCTTTAGGTAAATCTTAGACCAGGGAAGCCACCTACTTAAAAATAAAAAATAAAAAAGAAAAGGAGAAAAGAAAAAAAAATAAATAAGCTACACTTCACTGCACGAGTATGGCTGTCAAGTTGTCGGTGGTAACAGCTTATCGACCGGTTGTCCAGAACCCAGCTCAATAAATGCACTGAAAATTCCCAAAACACTTAGGAAGAAGCGGAGAAGTAGAATAAACCGGGGTGATATACACTAGATTCACCCTTGTGTTGACCTCGTAAAAAAATAAAAGTAGGGAGAAAACTACCGATTGTAAAGATACACCTTTAGACAGAATTCTTTTTTAGGTCACCTAGAGGTGTAGAAATCCAAAGTCTGTTTTAACTGCCGGTCAACGAGTCTATCACATTCACAATAAGATGCTTAGAACTTAGGGTTCTCATCAAATCTTGGGTGAGTTGAATGGCCGTAGAAAGCCACTCTTAAACCCTAAAACTTGAAAATCCAAAAAAAAGTGAAAAATAAAATTTTCTTTGAATAAGGAGAGGGCTTGAGGTGGTCTGCATTTTGGCAGATACTCGGGCACTGTTGTGTCTTTGAAAGTTCAGATCCTAAATAGACATTTTCTTAATGACTGAAAATAAACTCAAGCCCAAATAATCCAACTTGATTCTTTTATAAATAGCATATAGTTTTTGCTAGGGACTAGCAAAAGATAGGCATGGGGGTATGATGTAAAAATGTTTACACTACTTAAGATGTCTATTTATGCATGTTCTTAAGCATAGGATTGCATTGCTTGCTATAAATATTGCATAACATACATCATCTTGCATTTAGAGTAGTTTGAATAAAATGGAGGTTAATTATCTCCTTTTATGTTCAGGGATAGGGCAAACTTTTTATCGGGGCCTCGGATCGAAGATCCAACCATACAGATGTGATCAGGGCGACGATTGGAGTTCAACGACTCCAAGATCACCCTAATCTGACATCTGTAGCATCAGATAGAGATCGGGGAACCCTAGAAGATCAAGGGCCAAGATGGTGTGAATTCACACTTCAAACGACAAATCTAACTGCACAGATGGATTCAAATCGATGATCGCAGCCTAACGACGCCAAAATCGAGTCAATCCGACACCCGTGGCACCATCTACATCATCCAGAAGATGGACGGCCAAGATGGCACCATCTCAGCTGCCCAATCGTCCGCACGCACCCGTTGAAGGCCTCCGCATCGGCCCTTCCCCACCGTTGGATCAATATCCAACAGCTGCGACGCACCCACGCTTAAGTTAGGCGCTTGACACAAACGTGCCCATAGTGCGTTGGTTGAGCGCTCTAACACGAAGCGCAGGCGCGTGTTCGATCCATGCCACATTGCAATTGGAGCGAAAGTGCACGCCCGATCGACCGCACAATTGCGATCCAACAGCCATGCTCGCTCAATCTAGATGACACACCAATGCACGCCCGCACGTCACGTGGGATCTTACGCAAGCGGGCGTGCAAAGGAGGCAAGAAGTAGTGCAATTTAAGCCGTCCGATCTCGTGATCGGATGGCTGAGTTCAGCTGGACGTGCGTGTGCATTACGTGCGAGGAGGTGAGCGGGTGCGTGCGTGCCACCCACAAAGGCCATGTTCGAACCTTTAGTGATGGTTTTATCCGTCACTAAAGGTCCTGAATTAATGTTTTTAAAATTGGAATGACCAAAATGCCCCCACTCCTTGCAACTATAAAAAAAGACCGCCTTCATACGAAATTCTCATCCCTTCCTTCTCTTCTCTCCCTCTCCAAAGCTCAAGAGAAGCTTGTCCCACACCTAGGATGCTTCTCGTGAGATAAAGTCAATTTTTCGTCCCCATTTCGGAAGTGGATCCCGCGACGATGACGGCGTGCTGCCCCATTCCCGTTCTTCTGCTTCGTCCTCCTTCGTCCTACTCCATCCTCCTTCGTCCAGGCATCTCTCGTCCGGCTCGTCCTCCAAGTGACCATCGAGGAGGATATCTCTCTCCCCATTCTTTTTACTACTTTCTAGAATAGATTTACTGCTTTCTAGTGTAATCATTTTCCCGCTTTCTAGTCGTAATGCTTAGTGTAATGAACAATCCTTTCGATAATGAATTCCATGTGCATTATATATCTCTTTTGATTTTTGTTTATATTATTCTCTCTCCCTTATTCTCTCTCTCTCTTCCATTTATTGTAAATAGTTAGATAGTTCTAATCAATTGAATTACTTTGTGACAAATAAAACAAATGCGTAGTTTTTAAATCAAACGTCTGCCTCCCTGTGTTCGACCCGGGATTTCCATTCCGGTATAAATTTTTTTTGTTGGACACGAGTTCTTCGCTTTCATACTACGACGATAGGTTTTTCAAAACCAAACACATTAGCGTAGCAACTCGACGTTCAACAGTACAACATAGGGTGCTAACCAATATGTATATTAGTCAGTTAGCTACTTTACTAGCAGTGGGTGCTACCAAAGCTTCTTCTTTTGTAGCTGCCGGTTTCCCTTCTTTGGTGGATTAATGAACCAATGACATTTAGGGTTTTGCCCTTTGGGAGATATTTATATGGTTTCCATCCTAATTCCTAAATTGATGGGATCCATTAGATTTGTATCTAATAGATGGGATGTAATGTTAATTGATTTTTATACTTTTGGCCTAGAACTAATTTTGGAAAGTTTAAATCTAGTATTGAAACTTAAATTAATTGCAATTCAACACTTGAATTTTTTATCTAATCAACTTAAGTGCAATTAATTGCCAAATTAAATGTAACTTAACTTTTTAAGCTACAATTAATTTTCTCTTCAACTATGAACCCACCAATATCATTATTAGTTTCATCACTCCAGTAATGACCCATAGGATAGATGAATTTTAGCAGTTTACCCCCTCAAGTATTCCAAATACTTGTGAGTCCTTCATACTTGGAGGAAATTATTATCTCGAGGTTTAATCCCATTAGACATCTGTCATGTCCCCTTGAATAATAATATTCTCGATAACTCCTTGTATTATTAGGATGAGAAGAAACATTAGAACCTTTCTCAAAGGTCTACCTTCTTCTCTACATGCCATGAGTTTGATCAGGACCCTGCGACCACATGTGAAAATTGTCATTTCCAATATACGTGGAGTGAGCTCATGTGTGCAATTTGTCCCATACACCTATACAAAATGATTTTGGCAATCCCTTTGACAGAGCATGTGCCTCCTGTCCCTTCCTACTGATGTCAAAAATATGCGATTTGTTAAAAGTAGGTTTTGATGTCATTGTAACATGTATCTTTGCAATCAACTTTTACAATTTATAAAACCTAGATAGTAGAGTATCTAGGGTCGTCCAAGGAGGTAAATTTATTAGTCACAAAAATGGTTCTCTCTCTCGCCTCTTAAATCAACACATATCTTTTTGTATTTTTTTGATTTTGTTATTTTTAGGATTTTCAGAAATAGTCGGGCAACTGTTTAACCGAATTCATCGTTGTTTAAGAGATGTGTCATAGTATAGGACAAAAATAACTCAAAACAGATAAAATTTATAACTCAAATGTTAGAAATGAAGTCCGAGGTCGTTCGCTGGGAGCAAATATGGAATTCAATCGCTAATCTCAATAAATAATATAAATGAGCACAATTAATTACTCAAAACTAATGTATGGCATGAGTATATGATGAGTTAAAAGAAATCTTGACAAAATAATGGTGGTTTGGATCACCAATTATAAATCTAACACATGCAGCAAATACTCAAATAATGTCAATTATTCAAACCAAGTGCACAGTGCACTCCATCAGACGATTGAGTTTTTATCCATACGGCTTAAGTCAGCCTTGCTACAGTGCTAAGATGGCATTGTACTTCTTCAGCCTTCTCTTCTTTCTCTGTATGCCTGCTCTTCTTCAACCTTCTTCTATGATCCTCCTCTTCTGCCTGTTCTCTTTTCTTCCCCTGCTTCTTCTTTTTCCTTTCTTCTTCTTTCCTACTTCTACGGTCCTCCTCTTCTGCCTGTTCTCTTCTCTGGACATTTTGATTCACAAGGGGGGAAGGCTTTTTCTTCAAATTCGGCTAAGTGTTAGCCAATACAAAATAGAGCAAAAACCTCCTTAACCCTACACACCCTCTCTTTCCTTCTCTTCTTCCTCTCCCAGGGTTCTCTTTCACGCCCTCCCAGGGCCATGTACAGTATCGGGTAGTCGGGTAATCGATCTAGAGCACACCCGAGACTAGGGTTGCTGGCGTGGGGTAGCAGTTGAGGTGTGCACAGGCATAGGCGGGTATACGGGTCGGAGCCAGGCCCGCGTGGTGGTGTCATGGGTGAGGCGAGTGCTGGGTGCGGGGGACCTCCCCCCTATGTTACTTGAGGCAATAAGTCGATGCAAGAAAAAAAATTTATAGCACTCCAGCTGTTCCTATGTCTCTGAGGTTGGACTAAATCCCACCACCTTCTTTGTGTGGCTGGCAGTGGGTGGAGGTCTGTTTAATTGAAGTTGAAGTGGGTGGTGTAGTGCCCAATTGACCACCTGGGCATGTGCTTGGAAGTGTTCCGCATCACCTCGGGATGTTGCCTGGGGCTCACAACAGCAAGAGACCTTCTTCAAGCTCCTCGAAGGAGCTCTGGTAATGGCGGTGGTGGCGGTGAACTTGAAAATGAATAACATGGCCTTGTAGCCTCGTCAGATGGTTTAGTAGCTTCGCCATAGCACGATGAATGTGGTGGTGTGCGTGATGTAGCTCGAGGATGCGTGTAGGTGGCTGGCAAAGTTGGAATAGGTTGGAGATGATGGGCTTGTTCGGCGGAGGGTTCGGGTGGACGATGGAGCAAAATAGGAGAGGGGTTTTATAGAGGGTGGTGTGGGGGAGCTTATGAGGGTTTTAGTGAGGCGGATGGAGGCGTGTAGTGGTAGGGTCGCCTCGTCGGAGGAGCAGCCAGAGATGGAGACGAAGGTGGCTTGTGACGGTGTCGAGGGGATATTTTTAGTTTTTTGGGTAGGAAACTAACTTAAAGATCTAAAGAAGCTAAACTAACCCTAATATATTGGACGAAAGGGGGAGAATGGAATCGGTGTTGGTAGGGTGGCATTGGGGAAGAAGGCAATCCAGTAGGTGGTAACGGTGACGACGATGGAGAGAGAGCGACAACGGTTGGTATTGCACAACGTAGAGGAAGATGAGGAAGAAGAATCCACCGTCGGTATTGCGGTCGGATGATGAGGATAGGAAGAGGGAGTCATCGAAGCTTTAGGAGCCTTTCGACCAGAATAGGAGGGAGGAAATGAGGGTAGATCCGGCAAAATCAAGCTTAGGATGGACGGCGTGCACTGGGGGCCCTTTTATAGGTCTCTAGAGGGTGATTAAAGCTTGGGAAGCAAGCTTCCCAATCTTGGAAGGTTGCTGGAGATGGAAACCAATGGGATAATCAAATCTGTCATGCGTTAGCAAGAGAGATTGGGAAGGTTGTTGGGCTCAAGACTAGATTCATTGGAAAGAGAACTTCTCAAGGAATCTCCCTTCCAATTTTGGAAGGGATTCATTGATCAGAGAAGGAGTTCTCTTCAATCAAAGGTCATCGAAGAAGGATTCCTCTGCGATAATGGTGGAGGGACCTATTTGCAAAGAGTGATGACAAAGATAAGGGCCTTTTTGTAAGGAATTTAAAAGTTAGGGGCATAAGTGTTAGAGAAAAGACTCTGACAGAACCAAATTGCAAACCAGGTTAAGATGATCTCAGATTGGGCCCAAATTTTGGTACAAACCTAATTTGGACCTAAGGAATCCAATGGTGAACTTGGATTTTGGTTTTGACCTTGTTTGACTTGGTAATTTATGCAAAAACATAAATTACGGCAAAAGTCTGTCTGTGGCTCTATTTTAGGTCAAAATGGGTTGTGATGGTCAAATTGAAGGTACCAAACCGTAGAGAATATTTTTCTATGAATTTTAGAGGGTTTAGGTGAATTTTATCATGATCAAAACCCCAGTTAATTAAGTGGATTTATTTTTAGGATTTTAGATGTCATTTAATTCCCGTAATGCATGAAAACCTATTTCTTTCTGCACGTACCCTCTTGTTAGACATTTAAGACCATTTAACCTTTAATTAACCCCTGAGAAATCCCATGATTGCACTGAAATTGAGATAAGCTGTTCAAACTACAGTTTTATCCCTATTTTACTGTTATTCTCTCAAAATGGATTTGCAGTGAATTAGGGTCCTCTGGCTGTTATGTAGGAGCATTTAATGATGGAATATAACTGAATAAAACTAGATATGGATGATGATGAAATTATCATCATACCCCCATGCCTAGTCCTTTAACAAAATCTTATGGAATTAACTCAAATTCTAGACCATGCCTTTTTATGCTCGAATTTCTGTTGTGTGCTTTCTTTTGTAGATTAAGTCAGAATGCTAATAATATGCCTAGAGATACTCAAGTACCAACCAAGATCCGGACCTAACCAGCTTTAGCCTCAGTCTGCCGTGAAGGTTTTTAAGGCCCATAAAAACTAACCTAAGGTATGTTGAACTCCGCGGTTAAAGCACCCGTGCTTAAAACATGGTTAGTCCAGGTTCAGTTTGCGGTGTATTTTGTAAGAGAGAGATAGGAGAATTTTTACCCTTTTTTGGAGAGTTTTCACTCTCTTTTTTTCTTCTTTATTTCTAGCTTTGGATTGGCTCTACAACACGATTTATATCGAATTCCTAGCTCCCACCATCAATCCTCGGAGGGCCCTTGGCTTTCGACGCTTTGAGATAGCACTGCCCATGGTAACCCCCAGAACCCTGGCTTTCGACACTTTGGGATAGTCCCGCCCATGGTGTTCTATAGCTAAATTCAAGCCTTGGTAATCGACATTTCGGGATAATCCCGTCCATGGCACCTGAATTAGCACAAGGTACTTATGTACCCCAGGTAGGATATTTAGATATCCTAGGAGATAAGCATTGAGGATACGGTATGTTATTGTGCATCTTCGAGGGGAATTTCCTACCTCTCCGCCCTGGGAACTCATCCAAATCAACTTGCGTTGATAAGCCGCTCTTAATCTAGGTATCTTTTTCATAACAGAATTAATGCATTTGCGTGATTTTGATAATTAAGCACACTGAGCCAGACTTGTGTGTGGATTAGGGTGCTTAGGTTATTGAGTCCCGCAAACCAAAGGTCAGTTAATGAGATTGAATAATCCCTAAGCCTTAGACCTAATACTTAAGCTTCGCATTTTCCTCAACCTCTTGAGGACTATCCAGATCATAATGGATACATGAATTTTTAAGCCTAAAACACAACCCAAGAGGCCTAAGATCAGCACCCATACTAATCTCTGTGTCTCTTAGCACTTTTGTCTTTCATTTTTTCTTTTTGATTTAGTCTAGAACTTTAAGTAGATCCCATAATCTTTTACTAATGACTAACTCTTTCTGTTTTAAATTGTTGCTCCTTTTTGACACTTAAATCACCTCCCTTCTCAAGAAGGATATGCAATTTAATCTTTCAAAATTTCCTCCCTTCTCCCATTTTTTTGTTCTTTTTCAATTTTCCATTTTTATGGTTTTTTTTTTGGAATATGCATTTTTTTTTTTGTGAGAATCCTTCAGAAACATGAATATTTATGTGTTTGCACTTTAACACCCTCCATGCCTAAGTTTTGCAATGTCCACATTGTAAATAGAGGCCATCTCCTAAGCTTCTTATTGCCTACCATCCAAATAATGCATTAATCAGTACACTATAACATTATTTCATGCATATCTAAAAAGAGCAAGAAGAGATGCAATGTATGATATTCATGCATGAATTATACTACAATTATGCTAAGTTCTAACTTAATTTAGGTCATTTAAGCCGTATGATTACTGTGTAATCAAGATCCAAGTGATAAAGACTTCTTTATCTTCTACCTTCTTGATTGCCAAGGTATGTAGGATCTGACTTTCTATCTATCCCTGATACTCAAGTAAACACATCAAAAATACAACTAAAGTGCAATGCATGCCTAACTAAGTTAAATGCCTAAATGTAGCCCGAAAATCCATTTGCAGAGTTAAAAACCTAAGAGCTAGATCTATTTTAGGGTATAAGAATGATGATAAATTGGCATTTATCACCTACACACACTAGTTTTCCAATGTCAGCATCAAAGTGGGTGCATCAACCTATTAGTCTACCAAAATTGTGTTTGTTGATGGTAATACCATCATTTGTCATGACTAGATTAAATTAGTCAAAATCAAGAGACAAATGCTCCTGAGTGATCTCTTGAAGACCATAATTCCACGTAAATCCATTATGAGAAGAAAATAATAAAAAGGGCTAAATCAACAGTTTCAACAACACATCATGAATGTAGAGTAACCACAGGATCACCAAGGGGTTAATTCAAGGTTAATTAATCATTAAAGACTAAAAAGTAGGTCAACATTGATAGAAATAGGATTTCACGCACTTCGAGAACCAAATTAGTATAAAAAATCTTAATTCTCAACCTGCTTAAATTGAAGAGGTTAAGGATAAAATTCATCTAAACCTCCTAAAATTCATAGAAAAATATTCTAAAAGGTTTGGTACCCTTAATTTGACCATTTGAACCCATGGACTTAGAATAGAGTTTCAGATGAGATTCTACCCTAATTTGGTTTTTGTGCAAATTTCTCAGTTAAACATGATCAAAACTTAAATCTAACTTCACCATTAGATTCCTTGGGTCTAAATTAAGTTAAGGCCAAAATTTGGACCCAATCAGAGTCCATCTTAACCTAGTTTGCACTTCAATCCCTAAAACCTCTATTCTTTACATCTAAGCCCCTAGCTTTCAAAATTTCTTATGTTTAGGTCCCTACGTTTATTAAATTCTTCACAAATCTATCCTCGATGCCATTGTTAAGTTAAACGACCTAAGCACCTTCTTTGACTGAACCAAAACATCATCAAATCAACTTCAAATTCCACCAAATTTTGTTGGATTGGTGTTCACATTATAGGAAATCGATTGAGCAAAATCTTAAACCTTGATTCGTTGTAGAAAGCCCTAGTGAACCCATGAAAATTGTGGGATCTCTTGTTTCCAAATCTCAGCCAAATTGATCTTCTTTCCTCAATTAGAGTTCGCATTGGAGCTCTATAATAGCTCCCCATGCTCCCAGTGTCAAAGGGAGCTCGGTTCCAAGCCAAAAAGCTTCTTCCTTCTCTCTCTCGACCGCCTCCGATCGCAGCTCCGCTAAGCTCCTCAAATCTCCGTCGTTGCTCTCTGCCATGTACAATAGGTAGAGAGAACATCCTCCCCAACTTCTTCCGCATTTAGTGCACATTAGCTAGCACTACCTACCGCCTTCCTCCTCACCGTCTCTCCCACTGGAGTCTTCACCTTCTTCGACATCGGCCAATCACAGCTGACGCTAATTCCTTATTCTCGTCATTTGTAGCTAGGTCACTCTTCCTCCTTTTCTTTTGTAAGTTAGATCCAACCCCTTCCAACCCCAATTCAACAGACGTACACCTCCTTTCCCCTCTGTCTTCTTTGCTTCCAACATGCCTCCAACATGGTCACTCGATCGCTACCATCCACCAAACGCACAGCCACTACTGCTAAAAGCTTCCTCATCTCTCACTGACCAAAACCCCTCTCCTCATTAGATGTTTCGACCACTATTCCACTCCAAAACCCTAACCCATCACCCACTGTCCTCTCCGATGCTGTCTGGCCACCTCTAACCTTCACAGATCAAATTGACACCACCGTTGCACTCGCTGACCTCCGACGACTCTCCTGAATGCACTAATTGGGGCCTAAGGCCTGTGTTCATGATTTCAAGTGTCGTCGCCACCGGCCTTCTTCTCCACCAAAGCCATCCTTCCTCTGGCTGTCATAGCTACTGATTCCACGATCAATCAACGCGGGCGACCTCCAGGAGCAGAGTTGCATCTTCAATTGAGAAGCGAAGCAGCAGCAACAGGCCAATTGATGCGAGCTTCTTCACTACTGCAGTATGGAGGAGGAGGCTCACATTAGTCCCACATTGGTTGTCTCCAACCACACAACACCATATAAAGCAATTTTGTGTTTAAGGCTGTTCGCCTCTCACAACGGCGGTGAGGTCCCCACCTCACGTGACTCGCGCACTACTCGCTTACCTCACACGCCCAGTGAGTCTGGACCCTATACACGACCAGATTACCTGGTTAGTGACCCGAGTAGGAGATTCTGAGGAGGTTAAGGGTAGGTTTTGCACCCCAGTACTTGTGTTTGTGCACGCCCAACACTTAGCATCTCTCAGGCAGGCTTCTTCTCTATGCTTAGTACCCTTGTGCCTATTCTGAGGCTTTGAAAGTTAAGTCATCTGGAGGTTAAACCCGATGTTTGATCTTGGTTACTGTGGAGATATTGAGATGCTTATCTAACGTGGATATTAGAATAAGTGGTTGAGAAACCAGTGTAGCAAAATTGGATTGGTTGATACTTGGGATATGTGCTTGATTGGTGGATATAATTGGTGATTCAAATCACCATTTTTATAGTTCTCTCTTATTCTTTTTATCCCTTATTTCTTGAGATACAATTGCTTCCATTAATATCATTTTTGAGTAAATTTCTATTATTCATTGAATATCTTATTGTGCTCATTATTATTAATTGTGATTAGTGCGTAAATTCAAATTTGCTCCCTACGAATAACCTCGGACTCACTTGTGATTCTTGAGAACTTTATAAATTTAAATGTTGTTGCAATTTTTGTCACTATACTACGATGCCATATTTTAAATGACGATCTCCTCACTCGCAACATTTTGGCACCGTTGCTAGGGAGCAACGCATAATTCATCACTAATCTTATCTTTCTTGATTGATTTGATTTCTAACTTGCCCTATCTGCTTTGCTTTGATTTTGTGAGGTACATCACGAAGAGATCTTTCGTATAATCAACCTCTTTAGGGGAAGGTAAAATTTCTCTTCTTCCCTAAATCAACCTCCTAATCTTGAGAAGATAAAAAATGAAATAAAATAAATTAGGATCCACTTGCCAAATTTTCTTAGTAAGAACATTTAAAGGCAAAGTTTCCTAATTTGCAAAATTGATTGATACCTGATTAAAGTTGAGATGATTTTGATTAGAGATCCCCGTCCTGATTCCTGTACTTATTAGGGATTTGCACTTAAATTCTTGACATCTTGGACTATTCACATTCTTATTTGAGACCAAGGTGCCACATTTGAGATCAGATTGGACTTGAAAATAGTCAATTAAGGTTTTGACATTAGGGTTCTAAAGTGTTAGTACACATTTTCCTGCAATAAAGGAAATTGATCTTCCCGCATTTGTATGCCACCTAAGTCCTTGATTGAACTAATCTATTAAAGTAAACCCTAAAATCAAGGTTCTAAAATTTGGACCTAATAACTTAAGAGTTAATTTAGGGTGATTTTGATTCTTGACCCAAATTTCATCCTCAACCTTAGGGTAGGTCTGGTGAAGTTGGTCCACTTTGTGGGTCAACAAACCTCCAAATTAGGTCACAAATTGAAACTTCTAATCAAGTGAAATTCAAGGCACAAATTAGGGCTAAAATTGGTAGACATAAGGTCTCAATTCACACATTCTGGTCTACTTGGATTCGCAGTGACAAGGTCGGGTGGGGGAAACCCTGTAACCCATTGGGACGCTCTACCATGTAGGGGTTTTTGCGAGACTCTCCCTTCCTGGCTTCCCAAGTAATTCTTGGGTGTGTGGATTTTTGATCTAGAGGTATTGATGGGGGCGAGCTTCGCGAATTAAAATCGAGGTTCGGAGAACCTGTCGTCGTATCTCACAAATGCGTCTATCAGATAAAATTTATAACCGAAACTCAGAAAGGGAGTCTCGGGTTGAACGTGGGGAGGCGAACATTTGGTTTTGAAAATCCGTGTTTCTCTTTAATTTGTTTTTGGTCATTTTTATCTTTTCTAATTTTTTTGGTATTTTTAGCAAGGAAGAGATCAGGTCGATGACTTCTAGCTAATCTACTTGTAACAATATAAGAGAGAGAGAAAGAGAGAGAAACAATAATCTATTTATAAATGAATGTTTGTTACACTATGAAAATAGAAAATCTACACTACAAAAGTATAAAAAGATAGAATGAGGTGAGAGAAAACCCCCTCGACGGTCACTCGGAGGATGACTCACTTTGACGTTGCTTATAGGAAGGTGGTGAGGAGCGGGATGAATGGGGACGAAGCCGGAGGACGGAGGATGGGGCAAGATGGCGTCGCGGCGAGGATCTTCGTCCCGAAGGGCGGTGAGAGGATGGCCACGGGATGCTCCACGAATGGGGATGAGAGGTGGGAAAAATATTTGGTTTTCTACTCTAGAGGAGCATCCCGGGCTTGGGACAAGCTCTCTCTATAGCCTTGGTGGTGGTGAGAGGAAGAAAGGAAGAGATGAAGAAAATGGGGAGGGGTAGGGTTCCTTTTATAGTGGGGAAAGAATCAAATTTGTATACAGAACATTTAATGACGATCATAAACATTGCTGAAGATCCGCTGCAAATGACACTGAAGATCTTGCTCATGCGCCCCTTCTACCGCACCGCTGGCATATGCTGTACGCGCCCTTGTCGCGCACGCATGCGCGATACGCACTGCTGCCGCTGCCTCTGCATGCTACGGGACTCCGATCGAGGTGATTTCGAAGGCGTTGGACGATGATCGTTGTCTTGATCAGATCCGTATGGTCGGATCATTAATCCAAGGCTCCGAAATAAATATCCTTCTCTCTTAAGCACAAAAAGGATGCAATTAACCTAAATTATATACAACTACTCTAAATGCAGAATGATGTATGCTATGCAATATTTATAACATGAAATGCAAATCTAAGCCCAGGAACATGCATGAATAGGCATTTTACCCTAAATAATTGTGTCTACATCATACCCCCATGCCTATCTTTTGCTAGTCCCTAGCAAAATTAAACTACATGCTATGTATAGAAACAAAATTAAGATTAGATTGTTTAGGCCTAAGTCGTTTATTAACAATAAAAAATTTTAACTAAGGTCCTAAACTATGAAGACTCAATAGTACCTAGGTGTCTGGCAAAGTGCAGACCGCCCAAGTCCTCGCCTTATTTGAAAAGGGTCGATTCTTTTTTTTTTTTTTGCTTTTCTTCTTTTCTATTTTTTTTGTACTTTTGGAGTTTGAGAGTTCCAAGAGAACCTTTTACGACTACCCGACCTGCCCAAGACTTGAAAAGGACTCTAAGTGCTAAGCACCTAGTGAAAAGAGTGAAAGACTCATTAGGCGGCCGTCAAAACTGACTTCATATTTCTACAACCCTATGTGACCTTGCCTAAAGGTTTATCTTTTCGATGGTAGCTTTCTCCCTACTTTTATTTATGGGGTCAACACAAGGGCGAACCCAGTGTATATCTCCCCAGTTTATTCTACTTCCCCGCTTCTTCCCTAAGTGCTTTGCAAATTATTGTGCATTTTTGTGAGCTGGGCTCTGGGCAACCGGCCAATGGGCTGTTACCCATGGCAACTTGCCAGCCATACTCGTGCAGTGAAGTGTGGTTTTGTTTAATTTTTTATTTTCTCCTTTTTCTATTTTTTTCTTTTCTTTTTGGGTGTTTCTTTTATTTTTCTCTTTTTTCTAACTAAGTGGCTTCCCTGATCTAAGATTTACCTAAAGACAGTATAAAGAAAATGGTCTTATGGCTGGGCTTTGGTCAATCGGCCGATGAGCTATTACCACCGGCAACTTGCCAACCATACCACCCTAGATAGTTCATTAGCTACCCAATTTTCGAAGAAACCGTTGAAAAGTGAGTCAGTGCAGAAAGTGTGCAGATGCTTAGGCTTAAAGTCTTATCAAATTAGAGGGTGTGTTGGTAAGTCACATACGTATCATCCCAATTTATTAGCCAAATTAAAATGAATTTGAATTGGCAAGGACTCGAGACTAAGTCCACATTTGATTGGACACTCGGGCTAATTAAGCCCGAAGACCTGAAGAGTGTAAGTGTCTAGGTCCTATCGTATCGTTTCCTAAAGTTAATAACTTCCAAGTGCCTAAGTTCTCTTCTTCTAATTCTTCTTTTTTTTTCTTTTTTAATTTTCAATTTTTTTTAAGAAGCTAAAAGAAATTCTATAGAGTTAACAAAATGATTTTATGATAATGTTTCCACCCCCCATGCCTAAATGATGCAATGTCCTCATTGTAAAAATAAAGACATGAAAAGGGTGGAGTAAATAGAATATCACTTGAATTTCTTGACAACCCAGTCAGCTCCGCAGAGAGAAGAGAGTATACACATGAGCTAAGTTTAATGCCTTTAGTCAGGCATAATATACATACAAAGAAGTTGAGAATTTACAAGTGCGGGTCAGAATCAAAATCAAAAGGTTGAACCTAAAAGCCCATTAGCAGAAGATGTCCACAAACGTGGACCAGATTATGGTACAGACCCATGCCCTAGGGTCGAGTGGCTTTAAGGTTCTGGATGAAAATCACCTAGAACCTAAGATTATTGTGTTTGCGAGCCGGGCCTACAGTTTTGTATTGTGCAACCCAAGACCGAAGTGTCAGACAATGGGTTGATCTAATTCATTAAAATCGGATCTCCACTTATAGTTCAACTCAGGAAGATAGTCAATTATTCCAGGCTTGGGTTGCATGTGAAAGATATCATAAGGGTCCTGATAGAAGGTAGGTGGTTTTAGGTCAATAGGAACCCTTAGATCCAAAATCAAAGTTCCCTCAGAATTAGCTTCCCTGATTTTTAATTCCAACTTCTTATCCTCCGAAATCAATGTTTTCGGGACCTCCAAATCGTTGTACACCCCATCTAAAGTACCCAAGTCCAATAATTGCAGCTGAATCAGGATTGCCTTGGGTTTGGTGATCTCAAAAATATCATCATTCAATTCTTTAGGGTGTCGTTGAGGAATGGGGATACTAATTGAGTCATCAGGATTCGAATCGTCCAAGTTAGCCCCAACATGATCATACTCTTCAATGATCGGGCTATCAAATAGTGCTCCTCGAGCCCGATTGTCTCACTAAAATACTCCTCCTTAAGTTCAAGTGAGACTTCACCAAAAGATTCTTCACCCTCAGAGTCAAAGAATTCATGATCCTCATTTATATATGTCTCAAAATCGATTGTTATTTCCTAGTTCAAGGAGACATATTTTTTCTAGCTCCCTGGCTCGGGGATCTTAGGTGAATCAATCGGTTCATCCTCAATTAGTTGCTCTAGCCCAACCTGGTCATCCCTAGTTTTGGAAAATGTATCCCCCCTGACAGCCGCCTGAGCGGGTTCAGACATTGGCTCTCCTGAAAGGGGTTCATATTGAGAATCATCTCAAGATTTGACTAGGGCAACCACAAATTTCACCCTCAACCTCGACAATTTCCCAAGAAGAAACTCCCTCAGGTCCCTATCCCTAACACTTTGGAGCAAATCCAATAGAGAACTATTAAGTTCATCAATCATTTTGATCATAGCTCCAGTGCTTCAGTGCATGGTTTTGGCTAAGCTTCTAAAGATTGCATAGTGTTCCTCAAATTAGCCAGCACCCTATCCTGGATCTGGTTCACCTAAGCCGACTGGTTCTATTTAGGTTTGGATGGGTTTGGGTTAAATCTAGGGGAGTCAACATGTCGAGGTTCTCAGGTCCCTCCCTGAAAGTAGGTCGTTCTAGGTTGTTCAAAGGATGGTGGCGACCTATATTCAGTGGAATAATGGGGAGGGTAGGTGTTTTAATCATTATATCCTTCCTAATTGTAGATCGGGTTGGTTTGGTCATCAAAGGATGGAGATCTATAATCATTGTAGCTCTGGGAAGGATAGCAATATAGTCTTGTTGTCTAGGGTTAGACCCTGGACACTGAGGTCCAGATTCGTATCCCCAATTAAAGTTATCCTGGCTAGTGGATGGGTAATTACAAGTCAAGTTGGGATAGTAACCATCTTGGAGATAAGTGGTGGTAGGAGGATAGGATGCTAAATGCGTGTAAGAAGTGGAAGGATACATGGTAGAATAGGAGGGACAACAGAAGAGAGAAAGGTGTCCTACAGTACAATCATCCAAACCTGTCTTTATGTGGGTAGCCAAATGACCTACAAACTCCTAGGACCCGTCTTAAGATTATAAACGATTTGGTCTACTTTTATCCGGTCAATCCAACCAGTTAGAAGGAGGGATTAGGGAGAAGGTTCTTCCTTTGGCTTAAGCCTCTGGTTCCTAGTGTACCCCCCAGCTGCGGTCGTTTGATGTTACTCTCCTAGCTAGACATCAGATGGACCAACAGAAGAAGATTAATAAAAAAGAGTCTCAGTTTGAGCCCTGAAGATCGAATCAATCCTTAAGGCCAACATCTACTCAGGTTTAGTTAGGCTTGGGATAATCAAGCTCTTAGAATGTGATGGGCCCTTTAGATGGGTTGTGCCCTTAATGATCAGTTGAAATGTGTGTGTGTGCACAACCAGGGTTTGCAAACAAGGTTGCTTGATGATGTGTCTTTTAGGGTTTAACCTTGTTTAGTAGCTTTTAGGGTTTAATCTTAGGTTTATTCAATCAAGTTTAGGAGAACACTCCAAGTTTTTAAAGTACGGGTGTAGATATATTCCTTTAGAAATCAGAAATAATATGTGGAGTGCCTGGTTCAACCCTAAGTGGCAAGCTACTTGATGGATTGCTTTTATCTTAAGTGGTGTGGCCCAAATAGTTCAATCAATTGGCCTATTGCACCACTTAGTTAAGGCATATAGAAATGTTTGACCTATTAATATTTCTACTCACTTATTTGTGTGTTGAGTTAAGTGTACTAGGTCCACAGGGCAAATCCTGGTTAAGTGGTAGGATCGATGTTATTGTGTGCCTTAGGGTGAGAAGTTGTGGGTGTTATGTGTGTAGCTTTCAGAAAATCCCATAAGAGAAGAGTATTTTTTTTTATTTTTTATATATACGGGGGTGAGATGAGTGGCGGTGGCAAACAAACAACCAAATCTATCCTAGGGTTTAAAAAAGGCACCTAAGCTGATGTGGTTTGAGTTATTAGTGTGGTGAAATGAACTAGTGGGTGGGGGTGGTGGGGATTAGCTTACAAAACTTTCATCCACACTTTTCTCCAATCTAACTGCTTTGGCCTGCCTCGGATGAGTACCTGCAATCAAAGTAAGATCAGAGAAAAAGTGATACAAAAGTTAGGTAAGGCGGAAAAAACATGGAAAAAAAACCAAATAGCGTTGCCTCCCCAGCAACGGTGCCAAAATGATGGGGGCGCGCTTCGCGAATTAAAATTAGGGTTCGGAGAACCCGTCGTCATAGCTCGCAAAATGCATCGATCAGATAAAATTTATAACCAAAACTCGAAAAGGGAGTCCCGGGTCGAATACGGAGAGGCGAACGTTTGGTTTTGAAAATCCACGTTTCTCTTTAATTTGTTTTGGTCGTTTTTATCGTTTCTAATTTTTTTGGTATTTTTTGCAAGCAAGAGATTAGGTCAATGACTTCTAGCTAATCTACTTGCAACAATATAAGAGAGAGAGAAAGGGAGAGAAACAATCATCTATTTATAAACAAATGCTTGTTACACTACGAAAGCAGAAAATCTACACTACGAAAGTGTAAAAAGATAGAATGAGGTGAGAGAAATCCCCCTCGATGGTCGCTTGAAGGATGACTCATTCTGACGTCCCCTGGAGGAAGGTGGTGAGGAGCGGGATGAATGGGGACAGAGTCGAAGGACGGAGGATGGGGCAGGATGGCGTCGCGGCGAGGATCTTCTTCCCAAAGGGCGGTGAGAGGATGGCCACGGGATTCTCCACGAATGGGGATGAGAGATGGGAAAAATAATTTGTTTTCTATTTTAGAGGAGCATCTCAAGCTCGGGACAAGCTCTCTCTAAAGCCTTGGAGGTGGTGAGAGGAAGAAAGGAAGAGATGAAGAAAAATGGGAGGTGTAGGGGTCCTTTTATAGTGGGGGAAAGAATCAAATTCGTATATAGGACATTTAGTGATGGTCATAAACGTCACTGAAGATCCCACTCATGCACCCCTGCTCCCACACAACTAGCATGTGCTGTACACTCCCTTGTCGCATGCACATGCGCGATACGTGCCGCTGCTACCACTGCCTCCACGCACGCATTGTGTTCCTGCACGTGCTGCTGTGCTTGCTCGTGCGTGCCTTCGCACACTCGAGCGCACCCGCGCTAATGTGCACGTGCGGTGGGGCATGCTAGTGCATGGGCAACCTGGGTTGTGCCACGTGGGTAATCTGGGCCGTCCATCTTGTTTCCTTTGTAGGGGATGCTATAGAGGTCGGATTGAGTCGATTTTTGTGCCGTTGGGCTGCGATTGTCGACCTGAATCCATCCGTGCAGTCAGATTTGTTGTTTGATGCTTCGGATTGCATCACCTAGTCCCTCAGCCATTGATCTTCCTCGGATTGCATATGGTGCTATGAGACTTCAATTGAGGTGATTTCAGAGGCGTTGGACTCCAATCGTCGTCTTGATCAGATCGTATAGTCAGATCGTCAATCCAAGGCTCCAAAATAAATATCCTTCACTCCTGACCACAAAAAGGATGCAATTAACTTAAATTATATACAACTACTCTAAATGTAGAATAATGCATGCTATGCAATATTTATAACATGAAATGCAAATATAAGCCTAGGAACAAACATGAATAGACATTTTACCCTTAATAATTGTGTCTACATCAAGTATCATCAGCCTCAAAACAACTTAGCCATCCAAAAATTTTTTGGGTGCCCTGATTGGGTCCAATACACATCTAGTCCCTCATCTATTCTATAGTGCACATACATAGGAAAGGTCCCTAGGTTTGACCTAGAGGCCTCCATTAGAGTTGATGTTTTGGGGAAATTTGTTCGGATCTAATCAATTCGATCTAGACCTGAATTTGATTCTACATCCTGATCCACCACTTGATTTGAAAATGTAACCTGACAACATGGGAAAGATTTTCAATAAACCTAAATCTCGTTTAAGCATGAAAGAGAAAATGATCGAGGTTTCCCTTAGACATAGGGAAGAATTTTACAGAACCTCAGATCCATTTAGCAGAGTTCAGGTTAATGTGTCAGAAACAACAAACCTCATTGTGAACCATGCCCATCTAATGTTGGCCCCAATAATAAATGATTCAACCCAGGATGTCCTCATAACATAATTCAACAAATTATGGCAATTGCATAGCATAGAGGGCTTACAATGTATTACAAATCCACCACTCTGGGAGATACACCAAGGTGACATTGAGAAATGTGGAAATATGTTAAATCTATTGCAACAAGTCATAGATCAAAAATAGCCATATCTCCACTTAGAAACTAATGATGAATCTTGGAACAATTTTGAGGATTCATGTGATTTCCTAGAGCCCGAGTTTGAAAATCAAGGTTGTTGTGGGCCCCCAACCCAAATGAAATCAGATTCAAACTTTGTGCAAAATGACATACCTAATCAAAATGTGGGTTGGGTGGATCCAGTTGCAGGTGTTCCTGATTATGAACCAGCCATAGAGAGTCGTGAAGTTGGTTCATTATGCCTTGATTTACCAAACCCTGTGATGAGCTTGAGTTAAAACCTCTCGAGGATGTAATTCCATCACCTTATCCTGTTAAGGTAATCCTTAAGAGTGATTCTAACATTCCAATAGAATCATGTCTAGATTCTTGTGACCCAATTCCTACCCCTAACCTAAAATCTAGATTTAAACCTAATTGGGATGATCATGAGGTCCAATGTGAAGAGAATCAGATTTTAGATCTGAACTATGATTCTGGGCCTATATTTGATGATTATACCTCTTCAAACTCCTCAAAGGAACAAATTGATTTTTCGAAAGTCACACGATTTATGATATAGAATCAGAGGAGTTGGAAGAGTTAGGATTTGATTGGATCCACCCTAGGAGCCAAGAACCCGAGCCTATGCCTAATAAGGACACCTCTTTGAGCTTGAAATCTGAGACTAGGTTAGACTAAGGTTAGGTTGATAATTCCATGCATCATGATTTGTTCAGTGGTGGAAATCCTGATCTGGAATCAGGTTCAAAAACTGATTGTCGCAAATTCTTTCATGATTTTGAATCATACTCTAATTTCAGAGAACCTTTGTTTCCTAATGATTATGAGCCAGTTTATGACCTCAGTATCCATGATCCATTCTTTGACTATAATTCTAAGATCTCTGATCCCGAGATCATTGATTCAAAATAATGTTCCATTGAACTGGAATCATTCTGTTATGATCTACAGGAATCAAAAATAGCAAGTGTTGAGAGTGTCCATAATCCAGAGTTCAAATCTTTCACTAACCAAGATTTCCATGATCCTATAAGCACTCTCCATGCATTTACATTTGATCTGGATGAACATCATGAAAAAGACTCTCTAGATGAACAGATCTTCGAATCATTTCTTGAGGTACTACACTCAGAGATTGAAGCAGCCACATCTATCACAGAGCCTTTCAAAATCTGATCCCAACCCTGACCCGCCACCAGAATCAATTTTTACTCTGACTCACCTCTTCCTGATCCGGTTGCATATGATTCACCTCCATCGTTTGATCGAGAATCGGACACTGATTAGACTGATAAACACATCTTATCCTTCTCTAATCCCACTAGTAGGGTTCCTACATTTTCCACAAATCCATTATCATTTGAGGACCCTTACTCTGATTAGGCTGAACCAATTCAATTAAGCCCTAGATTTGCATTTCCGTATCTTTTTGAGCCACAAAGCATCTGGTGGGCTCTACACCTATTTATTCACATCCATCAACCCACCACACTAATTGAGTTTGGTCTGCATCATTTGCCTGTTGACTTGAACAGGCACCTGGTTGGACCAACCAGGCTACTTATCGAGGTGCTTGTTGATTAGCAGGTTCTTCGAGAAGAAAAGTTAAGGTTTTGAGAGTCCTATCGTCGTAGTCACAAAAACTCGCTATCAAATAAAATTTATATCGAAACTCGAAAGAGAGTCCTAGGTCGAACACAAGGAGGCGACGTTTGATTCTTTGAAATTTGTGTTTCGCTTTATTTCTTTTTGGTGTTTTGTATTTGCTATTTTTTTATTTTGATGTTTTAAGATGGTGTGGAAACAAGTAGGAATATTGTCTATACTAAGCTATTCTAGAAAGAAGGAAAGAACTACTCTACTTGCTAACTATGAAGGAAGAGAGAGAATCAAAAACTACTTCTAGATAAATGCTTGACAAATGTTTATTTCAAATGCTTCTACACTATGAAAGCAATAAAAAGGGAAAGGGGGTGACAGAAATCCTCTTTGTCAACTGCTCGGAGGATGAAGATGCGTCGATGTGGCCTGGACAAAGATGTTGAAGAGTTGGAGGAAGGAGAACGGTGTAGGAAGATGAGGGGAGGATGGGCGGCGTCGTGACATGATCTGCTTCCTGGAATGTGGTTGAGAAGACAACTGATGAGAGCTCCATGAATGGTGATGAGAGGGTGGAAAATACTTTTTCTTTTCTCTAGTGGAGCATTCCAAAGGCTTGGGATACAAGCTCAAAGTGCGTTTCGAGCTTCAGAGTAGGTGAGGAGAGCATAGCAAGGAAAGAAAAGAAATGGGAGGGGTGTAGGGCATTATATAGAGGTGGGAGGAGGGTGGATCTCAGGTACGTGTCAATAACGACATTTAAAACATTGCTGAAGACCCACCTTGGATGTGCTAAAGGCCATCATTTGCCACTGCTGTCATCCGCACATGAAGGCTGGATTAGGCGAGGATGCATCCTGACTGTCAGATCACCAATAGACACTCCAGATCGCACGTGCCTCGCGCATGTGCGCCTAATGATGTGGGATGTCGTGTGCCGTTGCGCATAAAGGCTGAATGGGTCTGATCGCGCCACGCTGTGCATTGCATGACGCTAGATGCTGATCGAGCGGCTTCTATTGCAATCCACATGCATGCTGAGGATGTGGGGGATGTGGGAAGTTTCAAATGCTGGTCGACGCTTTATGAGTGTGTTGCCCTATCGTTACACCACGTGCACTAATGTGTCTCGAGGATGAATTTGCTACTGAGGGTGCAGAGCCATCCCAGCTGTTGGATCTTGATCCAATGGTTGAGGTGCGAGGGCGGAATGATGGGGGTGCTTAGGGTTGTCCTTAGGCGGTTCGGATGATGCCAAGTGGCATCATCTAGGCCGTCCATCTTCAAATGCTCCTTGAAATTGCTACGGATATCAGATTGGATTGATTTTCACGCTATTGGACTACGATCATCGATCTAGATCCATCCGTATGATTGGATTCCTCATTTGAAGCTCCAAAATGTATCGCCTTGTCTCCTGGCCATAACAATATACAAATTACTATGTAATTTATACAAGTCATCTTAAATGCAATATGATGAATGTTACTCATTATTCATAATGCTAAATGCAATGTTAAACTTAGGAATTAACATAAATAGGCATTTTATCTTGAATAAAAGCATATTTATCATATCCCCATGCTTATCTTTTGCTAGTCCCTAACAAAATCAAACTAAATGCTATGTATAAAAATAGAATTAGGATCTAATTCTTAGGCAAGATTTGTTGATTACATTAGAAAATTTCAAGAACCCAATTACAAAAACTTAACAAAACTTGGGTGTTTGCTAAAATGCAGACCGCCCAAGTCCTCGCCTTATTTTGAAAAGGGAAGATACACATTTTTTCTATTTTTCTTTTCAATTTTTTTTTTGTAATTTTGGAGTTGATAGTTTTGGGATAATTTTTTACGGCTACCCGACCCGCTCAAGATTCAAAATGGACTCTAAGTGCTAGGCATCTTGTGAAAGAGTGATACTCTCACTGAGCGACCGTTGAAACGGACTTCAGGTTTCTATGACCCTAGGTGACCAAAAGAGTTTCTGCCAAAAGGTTTATCTTTCTGATCGGCAGCTGATGTGTATTTTCTCAACACAGTTAATTAAGGTTAAAAGTCTAAATTAATCATGTAAGAAATGACTTAGGTTAACTTGAATTGATGTCAATTACATAGTATAGGGTCAGGTTAACTTAGCATTTGGGTTTAACTGGTTGAGTCCAGGTCATTCATTGGGAGGCATAATTGTAGTTTTAATTCGGCAATCTTATTAGTTAAATTAGTGGTTAATTAATTACTATAATAATTACAACATTTAATTACAACATATGTTAAGCACATTAATATTTGTACAAAGAATAAACAATTAAAGCAAGCAATTATTTCATTTATAAAAGAGAAATGTACATGAATGATTTGCAATAAAATCTAAGATTGTTTGTTACAATTTGTATAAAAATGTAAGGCATAAAAGAAATGAAACAATGAATAAAAGTGCTTTCTTTAAGCTCTTCTCTCATGGTTCACAACTGTTTCATTTCAATCTAGCCTCTCTTTTTAGTTAACTTTAAGCTCTCTCTCTCTCTCTTTACACTACATCTCTTATTCCCTAAGGTTCACCTTTGCCCCTTTGTCTCTTCTCTTCACTTAAGTTCATATCTGCCTTCTCTTCCTTTGTTCACTCAACTTTCACTGTGCACGAACCCACACTTAACCATTTAACAAAAATTTGTTAATGGGTAGCCCAAGCCTTTCAAGGATACACAGCACCCAGTAGGGTGGGACCATACCCTACTCAGCCTGAGTCTAGGTTATTTAAGGTGTATTTTTATCCATTTATATCCAACATGCACAGTCTCAAGCCCATCAGGCCCACATCACGCTCACTCACCCACCCAGGCACACACACATGCACATGCATGCACGCGCCCAATCGGATCCAAGTTCATTTCATGCGCCCAGTGCTGACGACAGAACAACCGTAAGCACAAATTCTTAAAATATCAAGGCAATGCTTCACATTTCCTCAATGTGGGATGTTGTTTAGCGTTCCTACTTCGTGTAGTGCTATAGCAGGCTAAATCTTCAAACAAAGATTCCAGTTGATTGGCTGAACCAAATTGAGCGTATAAGAGCTTGATTGAAAGCTCTAAGGTTCCTCTACCCAATTTTATCATCAATTGGTGATTTAATCAAATTTAATCCATTTATTTAATGGAGGACCACAGCTCTGTTGCCATGCCTAGAATGTGCCTTCAGAGGTGTAAGCTCAGGTCAAATGACTTGCAGTGTAGTAATACCCCTCATTTGAGGGTTTGAGGTGCTTTAATAGATCATTCCACACTAATATGAGAAGGAGATAGGTTAGGCAGAGCTTCAGAAAGTTCCAAGAGCTTAATGGCTTCAAACTGAAGGCCAGAACTCAGTATTTAGGATTGAATCATATCAACAAAGAGATAAAGTCATCAAGGATCAATCTAAACTAAATCAGTGATCAAAGGGGACTAATCTGAGTAATCTTCAGTTTCAAATATCAACAGAAACCCAAAGAATAGTGATGGGCTTGTTAAAGAACCCAAATTATTCAGAAACTTAAATTGCTAGAAATCTTCAATAAAATCCAATCAAATTAATCTTAAACATTTCCAAATCATTCCAGAAGTTTAATCAATCCTCTAATCCTAAAATTTAACCTCTTAACGTCCAAAGTCAAACAAGAGTTGACCTTATAAGCTCAGAAATTGACTTTTGGAATTAAGGCTCGTAGAATTAAATCATGAACTTAATCAGGTCTACTTCATCTTCAGGAAGATGTTCGTCATTTCAAAATAAAAATTTGATAGCTCTAGAGGTGCTCTCAGATCCATCGTCTGAGATGTGAAAGTGGTGAGTTCGGTAAACCAACTCAGGAGTTCCTAGTCATAACTAAATCCAATTCATGTTTCCTGTAGACCTACTGATGCTTTTAGACCCATCGCCAGGGTTAGAAGTGGTCTAATTAGGTTTCCTCAGCTTTGCCAAAGCTAAGGAATATGATGTCCAATAAATAATATGTCTTATTAAAACACAAATTTAATCATTGATTTATGATCCTGAGGTTGTAAAGAAGCATTCTGGACCTTCTCAAAGAGTTCTATAGGCTGAGGTGTAGATTTGGTTCGTTGGAGCTCCGTTGAATGCCAGGTGAATTTGCTGGATGTTAAATTTTAATGATTCACCACAAAGATGATCTTAAAAGATTCCTGAGGTCACAAAGAACCTCAAGAACTTCTCAATTAATCCAATTAGTGATTAAAATTAAATATTTAATATGAATTCAATAAAAGTAAAATTTGAGTTTGCCTGAACTCAAGATTGATCCTCTCACTCAATTGAGTGAGGGGAAAGACTCAAGAGAGTCTTGTGATGGTTAGTGAGTGTGTGATTAGGTGATAAAGCTCCTCTTGAGCCGCCATTAATAGCAAGCTCAGGAGGTTGAAATGAAATTAGGCATTTCTTAAATGTTGAGCATTTAGGTGAATTTGATATAGGATCGGGGCCCTAAAGTTGTGTGAGGTGGTGAAGGGCCCCTAGAGAGTGTGTTCTATACCAGAGGACCTCCACTGTGGATAGTCGAGGTCTCCGGTGGATGTGTGATGGATCAGGCATTTAGGTGATACTAACACGAAATTAATGAATTAGAAATGACCGTGGAGAGTTGAAGAGTGTGATCAGTGATCTTAAAAGACAACAATTCTCTTGACGAGCTTACGGAGCTCGCCAGAGCTGAAGAAGATGACAGAGTACAAAACATCTAAATGACACTAACTAGCTAACTAACTAAACTACGCTAAGCTACACTAAGATAGAACCTAATTCTACTCTTACCTGGACGAAGGAAGTAGAGATCTCCGTCGAAGTGTCATGACGAAGGAGGAAATTAGAAAGTTGGGAGGTAGAGCTTCGACGGAGAAGAAGTGCCGAGAAGTGGGAAGAAGACCTGGCGCAGCCTCATCACTAGGTACGACAGATGAAGGTGGAGATCAAGAGGAGTTCAGGGCTTCGAAGAAGTTCGGAGGAAGGTGGTTAGAAGTACCAGAGTTGAGGAAGAGTAGCCTATTGAGCAATCAGTTGGGGGAAGTTGGGAATGGATCGCTCCTTGAGATCGGAGGCCAAGGGGCGTATTTATAGGTAGCTGATAGAGAGATTTTCGCTTACTTATGATAGCAATAGAAGAATATGTCATTGTAATTAATGTGGTGGAAATATTTCAATCAAAAATTAACATAGATATGAATTCAAACCACAATAAAGGATGTATCCACAGGGAGGAATAGACAAATAAATTCACGAGTCAAGAAATACACAGTTCGCAAACTCTTTTGCAGCTTTAGTGCGAGGAATATGCTATTTTAAATGAAGCTTGCAATTTCCTTAAAGGTTTAGGGGTATTTATGCAATTTTCATGTCAGGAATTAAGCTCCAAAAATATGTGTATGATGCATATGTAATGGCTTATCATGTGAATTCAACTTTCATGCAATTCTGATTTGAAATTCAAGGTAGAGTCATGCACATAACATAAGTAAAATAATTTCAGGAAAATCTGAGTGCATCAGTGCAATGTGGCCTGAATAAAATATTAATATAAAAGTGGCAATGGCATTGAATGTAATTATTAATGGAGACAAAAATAGAGGATTTCTCCTCTCTCCTCCTCGCGTGTGCGGCCGTGCATGGTTGGCTGCGAGAGTCGGCGGGGAGGTGCGACTAGACGAGGGCTATGCAATGGCGGTGATGCGGTGGCTGGCGGGTGGAGGAGGGCTGCCGGCCTATTGGAGGAGAAGGAGACAGCCGCGCGTGGATGCGTGGGTGTCCTACTGCTGCAGCCGCGTGGCTGGGCGTGCACCTCGCGTGTTTGGTGCTGGTGGTAGCGCTGGAGCGGGCCCTTGCAGCGCCTGTAGGGCATAGCTGTGAGGTGAAGCGCCTGTGGGCAGTGCGGAGAAGAGCGGCAAGCATCTGCGGGCGCTTGGCGTGGCTGCACCTACAAGGTGCAGTGGCTGGGCACAGTACTTGCGGGCTTTGGCATGGTGCAACGGAGGTGGCACTGGATGGGGTGCGCTGTAGGCGGGAGTGCGGGGGGGCACGTACGGGCGGTGATGAAGGAGCGCAGTGCCTGTGGGCGTGGGTTCGCCTGCAGGCTTGAAGGGGTGCCTGCGGGCTTGAAGGCACGCCTATAGTGGGGGCAACGCCTGCGAGGGTGCAGGCACCTACAGGGGTGCGAGTAGGTGCGCGAGGGCAGGCTGGGGTGGTGTGAGAGCTAGAAGGGGGAAGTGCCTGCGGGCGCGGGTGGGGCGGAGCGGGCACCTACAGGCATTGGGCGCTGGTGTAGGCTAGAAGGTGATGGCGCTGGAAGGGGTGTGCGGTGATGGTGCTGGTGCGGTGCGCTTGAAGCGACTACAGGCTAGAAGGGTGATGCTTGCAGTAGAGGCTGTGGCTGGCGGTATATCCCCTCAAGGGGGAGGAAGAAGATCCCTCCATCCAACTTTTCCCAACCTCTTTATCTCCTATCCCTACATGCGTGAGTTAAGGGATTTTCTAAATCCCTTTGCTATTTCTAGCCGGCGGCTGTTGAGGGAAGAGTTGCCGCTGACCGAAGGATGGGGAAAAGATGGCGCCATTTGTTTGAAAGGGAAATTTACCCTCCCCTCCTTGTTCTTTTCCCAATATTCTTCCTGCACATAAAAACATAAAATCATTACATATTAAGTTATAGAATGCTATAAAATAGATGTAAATTTAAATCATGATGCATGCAAACATTCTATAACTTAATGTAATTATTAAAAAACCTAAAAGGTAAAATTAAAGTTACTTAGGCATAATATTAGTCCATTAAAATAGACGCATCAAGTACGCCCATGCCTAAGATTTGCTAGTCCCTAGTAAAAATGAAAAATAATAGAAGTAATCAGAAGATTTCTTCTTTTCTTATTTCAAAACTTTAGAGATCCAGACAAATGTGACATGATAATAGCCTAAGTAACAAATCCAAGTGAAAAAGTCAATTCACATTGGGAGTTCGTACTTCACCCTTGGTAAATATTGTTGTCGGGATAGGCAACTACTTCCCTCGGGGATAAAGTAGAAGGTAATCTGTAATTTGACCCCGGCGTTTGGCTTAGGTAGGAGATATCGAGTTGAATGGCTTTGTATTTGGTGGCACACACTCATCTAGTGCTACATGTAGTCTAGTACTATAGACTCTAGATCTCTAGACTATTAGACAAGTCAACTCAAAGAGAGGCTAGACTGTGCTCTCTTGATGTTCCTGGGCACTCACTCTTTTCTTTCTTTTCTTTCTGAGATCACAAATCTTGCCAGACTTAGTAATTGTACTCACTGTTTGGTGGCCTCACATGGCATCCACACTTCAATTAAAGTCCCAATAACTCTACAAGTTAGAGCCCTCAACCAGTATTCGGGCAATCAAAAATACTAAAAGGTAGGTATGGGTCATATTTGGTGGAACACGATAGGTGTTTTGTTGCCTCAGAAATAATGTTACATTATAAACTTGGACCCCCTTTTTTTTTGTAATATAACTATTTCTTATTTTTCTTCTTTATATTTCTTCTTTTTCTTCTTTTTTTTTTTTAAATCAACATAATATGACACAGACTTTTATTTATGAGGCATTATTAGGGATGATGATGGTTAAGAGGATATTGTGTAGCTTATTTGGTGGAAGTGCCTTTTCTCGGCACCGAGTAGGAATGGATAGGACAGGCGTATTTCTGACCTTTGACACTATTACCCTCCTTCAGCCGAGGACTATATGAAGGATGGTCAACCATCCACCATAGTCATAGCTTTATTAAAACTCAATCTCTTTGTATCTGCCTTATTTGGTGACTCTCAGGAATTCACACAAAATACTCACATAGGAACAAAGAGCGAAAACTATGCTTAACTCTAAAGTGTCATCATCTAATTGTCCAAAACTTAAGAGTCCTTGCACTAGACTTAGCGCACCAATAATCTCTCTACTTTCATCTCACAAATATGAGGTGGATCTACTAGAAGATAGTATGCCTGACTCCCTATTAACTATCCAAGGGTTCAGTAGACTACAAATGCTTATTGGTTTTCCATAAGGATTCATTGCCCAGTCTACGTGCACGTGAAATAAATGTACTGGATTCTAAACTTAAGAAATAATTCGGGAAGAAAAACCTCCAATGACAAAGGTATTTTGCTAGGGACTAATCCAATCAGCTCAAGAAAAGAGGAATTTTTTTTTATATATGCTAACCTAAATGCATGAATACTTCCTAAAATGCAAATGCACCCCCCGATGCCTAAATCCTACAATGTCCTCATTATAAAATTAAATTAATCTAATTTATCCTCCATTCCCTTAGGGTCACCTTCATTCGGTGCATTTAAATCCTCAGGATATTGAATGGTAGGTGTTGATTCCCTGAGTGGAGGGTCAGGAGTAGGCTCACTAAGGGTAGAATGGGATTCCACCAAATAATCAATAGGGGAAGTGATAGGAACAATACAACCATGGCCCGGGTTAGTAAGGGTAAGGAGAATACTGTCATTGGGGTCAAGGTCTTTAAGAGGTACCATCTTCCCTTGCTTTTGACTCCAATACAGCTTGGGTGGATAATCACTATGATCGTTGTCCTCTAGTGGCCGTGTCTCGTTGGGTGAGTCTAAGTGATAGCTACATAAAACTGGATCCCTATTGTCAATGGTTTCCTCAGAATTATTTTCATGATCATGGTCATATGGGTAGGGATCAAAATTATTGGGAAGCATGTAGCTAAGCTGTCTTATTTCTTCATTTAACTGTTGACTATTCCACAACATCTCTCCCATTGATTCCATCATTTCCTTTTGTTATTTTTGCATTTCTATCATAAAAGAGGAGAGGCTACTGTTATTAGGTTGGGGAGGATAGTCAATTTCAGGCTCTGGTTGCCTAGGGGTATCGGTCTAACCTCGATATGGAAAATCATGAAGGGTGGGAGGGTTGGGTGTTTTCATGGAGTAGGGATTTCAGGGTTGGGAAATCCTGCTCCTAGGCTCTGCTCAAAAGTGGGAGTTATCAAGCCAGTACTCCCAGGATAAGAATAAGAATGATCCCATGAATTGTCAATGTACCCATCAAAGGATGGATACGCTCAGGGCATGGGATCCTGATTAAAAAATGGGAGGTATTGACTATGATAATCTAAATGATAGGAGTATGGGTAATCCATTTCTTTAAGCAAAACAATTTTAACTCTCTTAGGATTTAGAAGAATTCAGAATACAAGCAGAAACTTCCTAGAGAGTTCTACTATCAAAGAAAATGCAAATTCAGTGGGATCTTGTTTTTAGTAGATTTTAGGTCTTAGAATTAAATGTTCAATTGGTGGCCAAACAAGTTTTGCAAAAAATTACGCTTCATAGGCCAACCTTCGCTGGTGCCTATAACCTACTTGCAAGGGATGGAAGTCTCGAATCGAGCCCACACACGAGGAACCGAAGTAACTTGGTGGATAGGCTTGCTGATTTCCGATTAACTTCCCTTGTGGTGCAAAAGAGGAGAGGTAGAAATTTATCTAGTGACCTTATGTGTGAGGTGCACAGTGTCTCAAGTGTGCAAACATACGATCGTGTTTTATTTTTTGAAATTTTGCAAACAAGATCCTTTTGCACACAATTTTAAGTCACAGATTTTAAAGTCCAACCTCTTAGCAATCCCAATTTTTAAAGTAAGCACTGAATTAATTTGATTCAAGCAGTTTAGTGGTCTTAGATTTAGGTTCAATACATATGCATGACAAGTAATTGATGCTCAAGAGAAGACGTACCTTACTTCAGCTTTCTTTGTGCAATGTAGGCAATGCAGAAAAAATAAACTAGATGCTACTCATTCAGTTCTAGATGGTCGTCCTATAGATATGCAGCATTTAGCAGGCAGTTCGATTTTTTCTTTTTAATAATAATAATAAACAAACTGACCTAATCTAACTAATTAACCGAAATGCACTTCAAACAATTCACATAATCCTATAATCTAAATAAATGGGAACATGCTCCCGAAAATATGCTCCCGCATAAAAGAGCGATAAGAAATAAAGAGGCACTGGGAACACGTTCCCAAAAATACCCCACAAGGGTCCAAAAGACAATAATTAAATTCTAATGTCTAAACTAAATCTAAACTAAGCTCTACTGGCTAAATCAGAAATAGGCTTCTCCGTAAGCCTAAGTGCTTGGGATCAAGGCTCACATGTTCCTATTGCTAGCCTCCAGGTGGCGTCAAGGTCCACCAAAAAGATCGTCTCCACCCTATGCGTCGTTCAGGTTCAATGTCATCGCTCTACTATGCCTCTCGCCGTGTTAGATTCCTTGCATAAAAAAAAAAGATCAAATGATTGCGAAACTCAGAATATTCAAAAAAAAAAAAATAATAACGTGAATCTATTGCGTCTGTTGCCTCCCCGGCAACGACGCCATTTTGACAGAGAGATTTTCGCTTACTTATGATAACAATAGAAGAATATGTCGTTGTAATTAATGTGGTGGAAATCTCTCAATCAGAAATTAACATAGATATGAATTTAAACCACAATAAAGGATGTCGTATCCACAGGGAGGAATAGACCAATAAATTCACGAGTCAAGGAATACACAGTTCGCAAACTCTTCTGCAACTTTAATGCAAGGAATATGCTATTTCAAATGAAGCTTGCAATTTCCTTAAAGGTTTAGGGATATTTATGCAGTTTTCTCGTCAGGAATTAAGCTCAAAAAATATGTCTATGATGCATGTGTAATGGCTTATCATGTGAATTCAACTTTCATGCAATTCTGATTTGAAATTCAAGGTAGAATCATGCACATAACACAAGTAAAATAATTTCAGGAAAACCTGAGTGCATCAGTGCAATGTGTCCTGAATAAAATATTAATATAAAAGTGACAATGGCATTGAGTGTAATTATTAATGGGGACAAAAACAAAGGATTTCACCTCTCCTCCTCGCGTGTGCGGCCGAGCACAGTGGGCTGTGAGAGTTGGCGAGGAGGTGCGACTTGACGAGGGCTCAGTGACGCAGCGGTTGGAGGTGGCTAGCGACAGCCGGCGGGCGGAGGAGGGCCGCCGGCCTGTTGGAGGAGGAGACATCCACGCGTGGATGCACGAGTGTCTTGCTGCTGCAGCCGTGCGGCTGGGCGCGCGCCTCACGTGCTGGGCGATGGTAGTTGCGCTGGAGTGGGCCCTTGCAACGCCTGCAGGGTGCGGTTGTGAGGTGAAGTGCCTGCGGGAAGTGCAGAGAAGAGCAGCGAGCATCTGCGTGCGCTTGGTGTGGCTGCACCTGCAGGGCGCGGTGGCTGGGCACAGCGCCTGTGGGCTTTGGTGGCACTGGAGGGGGCACGCTGTAGGCGGGAGTGCAGGGGGGCACGTACAGGCGGTGATGAAGGCGCGCAGTGCCTGCGGGCGTGGGTTCTCCTGCAGGCTTGAAGGGGTGCCTGCGGGCTTGAAGGCATGCCTGTAGTAGGGGTAGCGCCTGCGAGGGTACAGGCGCCTGCAGGGGTGCAGGCAGGTGTGCGAGGGCAGGCTGGGGTGGTGTGAGAGTTGGAAGGGGGAAGCGTCTGCGGGCGCAGGTGGGGCGAAGCGGGCTCCTGCAGGGGTTGGGCACGAGTGCAAGCTGGAAGGTGATGGCACTGGAAGGGGGTGCGGTGCACCTAAAGCGGTTGTAGGCTGGAAGGGTGATGCTTGCAGTAGAGGCTGTGGCTGGTGGTGGGTGCACAGTGCAAGCCTTCAAATGCCGTGGATATCCCCTCAAGGGGGAGGAAGAAGATCCCTCCAGCCAACTTTTCCCAACCTCTTTATCTCCTCTCTCTGCGTGTGTGAGTTAAGGGATTTTCCAAATCCCTTTCCTATTTTTGGCCGGCGGCTGTTGAGGAAAGAGTTGTGGCTGGCTGGAGGATGGGGAAAAGATGGCGCGATTTGTTTGAAAGGGAAATTTACCCTCCCCTCCTTATTCTTTTCCCAATATTTTTCCTGCACATAAAAACATAAAATCATTACATATTAAGTTATAGAATGCTATAAAATAGATGTAAACTTAAATCATGATGCATGCAAACATTCTATAACTTAATGTAATTATTACCAAACCTAAAAGGTAAAATTAAAGTTACTTAGGCATAATATTAGTCCATTAAAATGGACTCATCAGTAGCGGAGAAGGGTAGGGGGCCTACATCTGGATGCAATCACGGCCAAGTGCGGAGGTTTAAGGACCTTTGTCTTCGGCGATGGTGAAGTCACCGTGTTGTAGTTTGTTAGGCTAGGGAAGATTGACACCATTGGATGGAAAGGAGGCAGTGAGCAGAAGGCTGGCAACAAGGTGGTATGTAGTCGTGAGATGGAGAGTGATCGGATGATGTGGACACCGGTCGTCCTCAGTTGTCTAAGCCTGAGGACGAAGAAGAAGACGAAGGTGTTGTGCATATAGGGACCTATATGCAACCAAAACTAAGGACCTATTTGTAGGAAAAGGACTCAACTGACATAAAAACTAAGGACCAAACGTAAACAGTTGATTTTTAAGGTTAATTTAATTTATTTCTTTCTCAACATTTTATATATGATTATAAATTAGGTAAATATTATATTTATGCCTTAAATTTATGTTTTTTCCCTTTTTAGCAACATTTAATTAAGTGATTAATTTACTTAAGTTAATTAAATACTTAGGTCATAAGATTAACTAAGTTAGTTTAAATATTAAGTATGTAGCTAAATGTTTAATATTTGAGTCCAAATTGTTAATTAAATTATTAATAATAATTGATATTTAATTTACTATTTTAAACTTATTCTGAAGGTCCTTTTTAATTAATCCCTTAAAGTATAATTCACCCTGTATTATGTATATTCTTACCTAATTTACTAGGGAAACTAATTAATAAGGGATAATTAAGAGCTATGATGAGTCTCTTGTCATACCTCCAAGCCAAAGTTTTGCAAGTCCTTAGCAAAATTAACCAAGAAATATGATGATTTAAACACTAGGGTGATTAAATAATCATAAATAACTCTACAGTAGTGGAATGCTTAAGTCCGAATTTTTAATATTCACATTTTTTAATTTTTTATATTTTAAATAAATATCCATAAATATACAGAGCATTAACAAGAATCCACTTACAATGGATTGAAAACCCTAAATACTCAGAAATACGTATTCGCAAAAATAGAATCTTAACAGGACTTTCTGTAAAATCAGAACATTGAAAACTCGTTTATTCTCTGTATCCACTCTAAATTCTAAAACCAAAGAAGTCAAGATGACCAAGTAAATAGAACTCAAAGACTGGAATTTAAATTCCAACTTAAAAATTCAATAGACATAGGTTTAATCTTTAAGTTTGTGAAATCCAATTTTTACCAACCCAGCTTTAGCAAATTAACTACACCCTTTATTAACCAAATTTAGAGTAGAGTAAAATCCCTAACCAGCCAGCCACAGTACCAAGGATAGACTTCTAGACTTAAGGTTTTGTTAATTTATATCCTTTAGGCTTCAACCGTTAGTTTCCAAAACCTGATTTCTTAGGCTTCACTGCCCAATGTAAAGGTTCAGTAGCTATGAATTTAAAGCATCCATGCTTGTGAATAGACTCATCTTAAAGGCATCCGAAGTTGCAAAAATCCAGATCTTAGGACATCAATTTCCAATCCAGGTTATTCCAATTCAAAGCTTTGGCTTGGCCTTACTTAGATTTGGTTGCTTTCTCCTCACCATTTTTTTATCCCGAGGTAAACACTTTTTGTGTATATTTCCCCGGTGGACCATTGGGTCTCTTATTCCTATATTTATCTCCTTATTTTTTCAATCTTTTTCTATAGATTAAAACACCCATTTGTAGAGAGGTGTTTTTATTGATGGAGGAAAGGGTAGCATCCATTTGTACTGAGATGCTTTATTTGGTGGATAAAATTGCATAAGCATCCACTTGTAGTAAGATGCTTAACTGCAGGGTGTATAATTTTCTATTTTTATTTTTTTTACTTTTCTCCTCCTCATTTTTCTTACTGAACAATTCTCCAATTCCTTTTTCTAGGTGTGTGGCATGTCCTTCACCCTTTCAAGAGCCACCCTGCGGAAATCCTTGGACTAAAGAAGATTTAGAATCGATCTCTTAACCTCTGTATTTTCGTAGTCTCAGATGCCAACAAGACAATTCTAATGTGTGTGAATTTTAGACACTTAAGTTACTTAGCTCTCAAACCAAAGCATGGACAACAAAGCCTTTCACTCTCAGATCCCTTAAACCATTAGTATCATCCAACAGGATCTTTCAAAATGCAACTCACCAAGTCTAGTTGAATGTCCTCAATTGATTAAGCTAACTATAGCCTGTTAGACCTTATGGCTAAGAATTCAACCAACTCTTTACTTAATCAACTCTAGGTATCTAGTCTTTTCACTCATCTTAGTGGTAAAAGCAAACATTCAAAAATCAGAAGGATTTAATCTAGTCATATTGACTAAGAAAGTTACAATTTAATTCCAAAATTTAAGTTTTGTAAAACTTAGTACATCTTAGTTACTTAAGTTTAGAATCAAGAGGGGGAAAAACAAATCCTATAGGGTTTCAGACTCTAACTCGAGAAAAATCTCGTTCAAAATTAGCAAACAAATACATGTTTTTGAAAAGGTATTTAAGATAAAGTATAAAGTAAGGATTCAATGCTCTTTACAAATTATACACTATTTACAAATAAATATATTTTTGGTTTCTAACCTAAAAAGAAAATTAAGCTCTTTAGATTACCACTATAAATATGTTTATTTATTTTTAATGTTCTTCACTTCTTATATAATCCTTCTATTATTATTTTTATCATTTTATATATTTTCAGTTTTTATATTTATATATTTTTGTTTATGAATTTATAATTTTTTTAAATTTTTATGAAAATTTTCAAAAATCTTCAAATTTTTAGAAATTTTTATTATTTCAATGTTTATATATTTTTAAAATTTTCTCATTCATCTACCTATACACTTAGAGTGTTAATATTTCACTTTAAACCCCCTAAGCCAAAATGTTACAATGTCATTAAAAGAAGGGTGAAAAAGACTGTACACTTCACTTATTATAAGGTGATGGAAGGAGTCGTATAAAGGAGATCAAAGATCTCCGTGCGGACGATTTCAAGTTTGAGAAGAGTTAGAGTGGTCAGTCAAACTAAGTGAAGAGTAGATAAAATAAAGAAGTGACAGATATAGAACATACTCAAGTGTATAGGTAGATGAAAGTGTGGAAAGCAAGAAACAACCATATACAAGGTGTGTGGATGGATGGATGCTAAGTTTTATGACTTCAGCTAGGCGTAAACCCTAGAGAATTAATGGAGTGTGTAATGTTTTCTAACAAGGCCTAAGACATGTGTTTCTAGAAAATGTTTAAGATGTTGACCATTCACTTTGAAGGGTTGATTCTTATTGGGTTCGGTGATTTCGAAAACTTCGTTGTCGAAGACTCTAATTACATCAAATGGACTTGTCCATTTGGATCTAAGTTAACTAGGGAAGAGTTTAAGATGGGCATCAAAGAGCAACACCTTCTGACCAGGTGCGAAAGATTTGCGAGAAATGCGTTTATAATGGAAGGCTTTTAATTTTTCCTTATATAGCTTAGAACTCTCATATCATGTTGGAGTTCCTTATGTTCACTAAGCTGCAACCTTTCGGTGATCACCTGTCTTCGCAAGGTCAAGATTGCAGGCTTTAATTGCCCAATAGGCCTTGTGTTCAACTTCTACGGGAAGATGACAGGGTTTCCTGTAAACAAGTCTATATGGTTACATGCTTATGGGTTTTTTGTGAGCAATCCTATAAGCCCACAAAGCCTCGTCTAACCAGGAAGACCAATCCTTCCTATCAAGTTGAATTGTCATTTGAATGATCTTTTTGATCTCCCGATTAGAGACCTCGGTTTGCCCCTTAGTTTGGGGATGATAAGGTGTAGTAATACAGTGTGTGACCCCATATTTCCTAAGTGAACTCCTAAGTTGGGTGTTATTGGAATGGTAACCACCGTCAGAAATGATAGCATGTGGTACCCCAAAATGAGAGAAGACATGACTTTGAATAAAAGGAATGACAACTCTATGATCATTTGTGCGTGTGGGTATGGCTTCGATCCAAGTAGAAACATAATCAACAGCGAGTAAAGTATACTCGAAGCCAAAAGAAGATGAAAATGGACCCATAAAATCTATGCCCCAAATATCAAAGATTTCACAGACAAGAATCGGGTTCAGAGGCATAATGTCTTTCCGTGTCATGCTACCAAGAGTTTGGCAATGACTACATGCCTTACAATATGTCTGCGAATCCGCAAAAAGAGTGGGCCAATAAAACTTGTACTACAAAACTTTTGCAGCTGTCTTACGACCAGAAAAATGACCGCCACAAGCTTGGTCATGACAAAAAGATAGGATAGAGTCAATCACAGAAGAAGATACACAATGCCTGATGATTTGATCATTACAGAGTCAGAATAGATACAGATCATTACAGAGTCGTGATTTGCGATTCCCATCCCAGTCCAGAGGGAATTGATGTGTAACCAAATAATTCACATTATCGGCATACCAAGGAAGATCAGAAGATATAGTCAAAAAATGTTCATAAGGAAAATGTTTAGTGATTAGAGGAGAAGACTCTATATTCTCAGAAGGAAGGTGGGAAAGGTGGTCGGCAATGACATTCTGTCGTCCTGCCTTATCACAAATTTCTAGGTCAAATTCTTGTAGAAGCAATATCCATCTGATCAACCTAGGTTTTGTGTCCTTCTTAGATAGGTGTTTGATTGCAGAGTGATCAGAGTACACAATGATTTGAGATCCAAGGATGTAAGATATGAATTTTCCCAATCCAAATACTACCACTCGTAATTCCTTTTCAGTAACAGTATAATTCCTTTGTGCATCATTCAATGTCTTACTAGTGTAGTGATGTAAGCACATTTGTTGAGGGTAAAATGCCTATTCATGCATGTTCTTAGGCTTAGATTTGCATTTCATGTTATAAATATTGCATAGCATGCATCATTTTGCATTTAGAGTAGTTGTATATAATTTAGGTTAATTACGTCTTTTCTGTGGTTAGGAGAGAAGCATATTTGCTTCATAGACTTGGATTGACAAACCGACCACACGGATTTGATCAAGACGACGATCGGAGTCGAACGCCTCTGAAATCACCTCGATCGGAGTCCTGTAGCACCATATGTAGTCCGAGGAAAATCAACGGCCAAGGGACTAGGAGACATAATTCAAAGCTTCAAATGATAAATCCGATCGCGCGATGGATTCGGGTCGACGATCGCAACCTAACGACGTGAAAATCGACTCAATCCAACCTTTGTAGCAGCCCCTACAATAAGAAGAAGATGGACGGCCCAGATTGCACCATGTGGCACAGCCCAGGCCGCCAGCACACGATGCAACACCGCACGCACACAGCAGCGCAGGTGTGTATGCGAGCATGCAAGCGGTCATGCGCGCAGCGCAGCGCCAGCGCGTGGACACGTGCACGCGTGGCAAGGTAGGAGTGCGGCGCCAGCACAACATGAGGTGGACTGCAGCGACGCATGAGCTGGACTTACAGCGACACTTACAGCCGTCAGTAATTCATCGCATGCCAGCAAAGCTAGCTATAAGTACCAGCGGGCATGAGTTGCCTACAGCGACGTTTCTAGCGACGACCTGGATGTCACTAATGGTCCCATACCTGTTTTTGCCTCTTCTCCTCCACTATAAAAGGACCTACACCCCCTCCCTTCAAAGCTATCTCTACCTACTCTACTCCCACCTACTCCCAAGCTCTAGCAAGCCTACCAACGCTTCATTAGAGCTTATTCTCAAGCTCCCAAGGTGCCTATTAGTGTAGCAAACCTTTGCCCCACCAAATACTCCAACTTCCCATCTCCCTTCATAGGTCACCTTGGAGCCATCCTCCCACCTCCATTCTGGTAGCAGATCATCTCTATCTTCTCACCTCCATTCCGGAGCCACGCCGAAGCTTTCCTCAACACGACGTCCTCCTACATCTCACCTCCGTCGTCCTGCTCCTCACCTCCTTCGTCCGAGCTTCCACCAAGTGCCGTCGTCTCGCCAAACAGCCGATTCGGGAGATTTCCTCTCACCTCCCTCTCTTTTTATGCTTTCATAGTAGATTGTAATAGACATTGGATTGATATATATACCATTTTCGTTCCACATCTCTATCTTGTGATTCATTTTCTTGTCTATTATTTCAAAAACACTAAAATACCAAAAAGAAACGAATCGAATCGAAGCGCGGTTTTCACGTATAGTAAACGTCGTCTCCCTGTGTTTGACCTGAGACTCCCTTGAAGTTTCGGTATAAATTTTATCTAATCGATGTGTTTTGCAACTACAACGACAGGTTACTTGTAACCCTGATTTCTAAACACGCGAAACACGCTCGACCATTTTGGCATCATTGTCGGGGAGGCAACGGAATTTACTTTATTGTTTATTGTGTTTCTTTGCATTTACATAGCACTAACCCTACTTGTCTTTGATCTACTGTCTTGCAGGTACCCTAGCATGGAGATCCAAGTGTGGTAGACCGGAGTAAAGTGCAGGTAGAGTGTTTTGTAAGTGTCCCCCACACCACCCCCACCTTAGTTTTCATTTCATAACCTAACAACTCAAACTCAAATCAACTTAGGTACTCTTTATAAACCCTAGGGTAGATTTGGTTGTTTGTTTGCCACCTCCACTCACCTCGCCATCCACATAAATAAAAAAAAATGTGTTATCTAATTGTGGGATTTGCTGAAAGCTACACACTTAACACCCTCAACTTCTTATCCTAAGGCGCACAATCACTTTGATTCTACCACTTAACCGGGATCTGACCTGTGGACCCGATACACTTCAACTAAATACACATAAGTGAGTAGAAATCTGAATAGGTAAAACATTCTTGTGTGCCTTAACTAAGTGGTGTAACAGGCCAATGGATTGAGCTGTTTGGGCCGCACCACGCAATCTAAAACTGATCCATCAAGTAGCTTGCCACTTAGGGTTGATTCTTAGGGCTAAACCAGGCACTCCACATTACTTTTGATTTTTAAAGGAACATATCATCACCCGTGCTTTCAAAACTTGGAGTGTTCTCCTAAACTTGATTGAATATACCTAAATTTAAACCTTAAAAGCTACTAAACAAGGTTGAACCCTAAAAGACACATCATCAAATAACCTTGTTTGAAAACCCTAGTTGTGCACACACAAATTTTAACTGATCATTAAGGGCACAACCCATCTAAAGGGCCCATCACATTCCTGAAGCACCATTGTCCTAAGCCTTACTAAAATTGATTAGACATTGGCCCTAAGGACTAGTTTGCTCGTCGGGATCCAGATTGAGATTGTTCACGATTAACCTGCTTATACTAGTCAATCTGATGTCTAGCTAGGGGAGTAGAGTCAAATGACCACGGTTGGGGGGTATAATAGGAACTACAGGTGCAAGCCAAAGGAAGAACCTTCTCCCTAGTACCTCCTTCTAACTGGTTGGCTTGCCTGGACATAAGTAAAGTAAATCGTCCATAATCTTAGGATGGATTCTGAGAGTCTGTGGACCTTTAGGCTACCCAACCTAAGGACAGGGTTGTATTTTTGTATTGCAGGGCTCCTTTCTCTTCTGATTTCCCTCCTTACTTCACCATGTACCCTTCCACATCCTACACACATTTCCAATCCTATCCTCCTACCACCACTTATCCCCAAGATGATTACTATCCTGACTTGACTTGTAATTACCCATCCACTAGCCGGGATGACTATGATTGGGGATATGAATCTGGACCTCAATATCCAGGGCCTAACCCTGGACAACAAGACTATGATTATTATCCTTCCCAGAGCTATAATGATTATGGATCTCCATCCTTTGATGACCAAACCAACCCGATCTACATTCAAGAAGGATATCATGATTATAACACCTACCCTCCCTAGTATTCCACTGAATATAGGTTGCCACCATCCTTTCAACAACCTAGAGTGACCTACTTTCAGGGAGGGGCCCAAGAACCTCGACATCTTGACTCCCCTAGATTCAACCCAAACCCACCCAAACCTGAATTGAACCAGTTAGTTTAGGTGAACCAGATCCAAGATAGAGTGTTGGCTAATTTGAGGAACACCATACAATCTTTAGAATCCCAGCCAACACCATGCATTGAAGCACTGGAGCCTATGATCAAAATGGTTGATGAACTTAATAGTTCTCTATTGGATTTGCTCCAAAGTGTTAAGGATAGGGACTTGGGTGAGTTTCTACTTGGGAAGTTGTCGAGGTTAAGGATGAAATTTGTGGTTGCCCTAGTCAAATCTTAGGATGATTCTCAAGATAAACCCCCTTCAGGAGATCCAATGTCTGAACCCGCTCAGGCACCTATCAGGGGGGATACATTTTTTGAGACTAGGGATGACCAGGTTGGGCTAGAGCAACCATTTGAGGATGAACCAATTGATTCACCTGAGATCCCCAAGTCAGGAAACGAAGAAAATTATGTCTCCTTGGATCAAGAAATGATTTATGATTTTGAGACATATATAAATGAGGATCATCAATTCTTTGACTCTGAGGGTGAAGAATCTTTAGGTGAAGTCTCACTTGAACATAAGGAAAATGATTTTAGTGAGACAAACGGGCATGAGGAATCTGATGAACCTTTTGATAGCCTGTTCATTGAAGATTTGGATTCAGTTGGGGTTAACTTGGAGGATCCAAATCTTGATGATTCAATTAGTGACCCCAGTCCTCATCTGCACCCCGAAGAGCCAACTTCTGAGATCTTTGTGCCCAAGTCAATCTTGATTCATCTACTATTTCTGGACTTGGGAGAATCATATGGGGTGAATAATATGCTAGAGGTCCCGAAGCCTGAGCCCTTGATGTTGGAGGATAGAATTGTTGAAATAAAGATTTAGGAGGCTAATTCTGAGGGAAGTTTGATTTTGGATCTAAGGGTACCTATTGACCTAAAATCACCTACTTTCTACCAGGACCCTTACGATATCTTTCACATGCAACCCAAGCTCGAAATAACTGATTATTTTTCCAAGCTAGATGTTAAGTGGACAACCGCACCTATTGAACCATCTTTACTCGTTGCCCGACACTTTGGTCTTCGATTGCACACTACTAAACCACAGGCCCGACCCCACAAACACAACAACCTTCGATTCTGGGTGAGTTTCATCCAGAACCTGAGAACCACTCGACCTTGGAGCATGGGTCTGCACCATAATCTTGTCCACGTCTGTGGACATCTTCTGCGAATGGGTTTCAGGATCAATATTTTGATTTTGATTCTAAACCAAACTTATGAATTCTCAATTTCTTCTTTGTATGTATGTTATGCCGAGCTGAAGGCATTAAACTTAGCACGTGTGTATACACTCTTCTCTCTGTGGAGCTGACAGGATTTTCATGACACTCAGGTGATGTTCTGTTTACTCGGCCCTTTTCATATCTTTATTTTTACAATGAGGACATTGCATCATTTAGGCATGGGGGGTGGATAATCAATTCCTGAAATCATTATGTTAACTCCGTAGAATTTCTTTTAGTTTCTTATAAAATTAAAAAAAAATTGAAAATTTGAAAAAAAAAGATAAAAAAATAAAGAAATTAGGAAAAGAGAACTTAGGCATTTGGAAGATATTAACTTTAGGAAATGATACGAGAGGACCTAAACACTTAGACTCTTCAGGTCTTCGGGCTTAATTAGCCCAGGTGTCCACTCGAATGTGGATTTAGTCTCGAGTCCTCGCCAATTAAAATTCATTTTAATTTGGTAAATAATTTGGGATGATAAGTATGCGACTTATCAACCCGCCCTCTAATTTGGGGGGACTTTAATCCTAAGCATTTGCACACATTTTTTTTGCACTGACTCACTTTCCGACGATTTTTACGGAAATTGGGTAGCTAATGGACCAACTTGGGTGGTATGGCTAGCAAGTTGTCGGTGGTAACAGCTCATCGGCCGGTTGTCCAGAGCCCGGCAGTAAGACTATTTTCATTATACTGCCTTTAGGTAAATCTTAGATCAGGGAAGCCACCTACTTAAAGAAAAAAAAAAGAAACACTCAAAAAGAAAAAAAGAAGAAAAAGGTGAAAATAAAAAAAATAAATAAAACCACACTTCACCGTAGGAGTATCACTGGCAAGTTGTCGGTAGTAACAGCTCATCGGCCAGCTGTTTAGAACCCAGCTCACAAAAAAAAAAGCACAATAATTCCCAAAACACTTAGGGAAGAAGCGGGGAAGTAGAATAAACCAGGGAGATATACACTGGGTTTGCCCTTGTGTTGACCCCATAAATAAAAGAAGTAGAGAGAAAGCTACCGAACATAAAGATAAACCTTTAGGCAAGGTCACCTAGGGTCGTAGAAACCCGAAGTCCATCTTAATAATCGTTTTGTAAGTCTATCACTTTTTCACAAAGATGCTTAGTACTTAGAGTCCTTTTCGAGTCTTGGGCGGGTTGGGTAGCCGTAAAAAGTTATCCCGGAACTCTCAAACTCCAAAAGTACAAAAAAATTAGAAAAGAAGAAAAATAATATAAATTTATCTTCCCATCTCAAATAAGGCGAGAACTTGTGAGGTCTGCATTCTGGAAGACACCCGGGTACTATTGAGTTTTAGTAGGTTAGGACCTTAGTTGAAAATTTTTATTATTAATAAATGACTTAGGCCTAAGTGATCTAATCCTAATTCTACTTTTGTAAAAAGCATATAGTTTAATTTTGCTAGGGGCTAGCAAAAGATAGGATGGGGGTATGATGTAAACACATTTGTTGAGGGTAAAATGCCTATTCATGCATGTTCCTAGGCTTAGATTTGCATTTTATGTTATAAATATTACATAGCATGCATCATTTTGCATTTAGAATAGTTGTATATAATTTAGGTTAATTGCATCTTTTTTGTGGTTAGGAGAGAAGCATATTTATTTTAGAGCCTCGGATTGACGATCCGACCGTACGGATCTGATCAAGACGACGATTGGAGTCCAACGCCTCTAAAATTGCCTCGATCGGAGTCCCATAGCACCATATGCAGTTCGAGGAAGATCAATGGCCAAGTGACTAGGAGACATAATTTGGAGCTTTAAATGATAAATCCGACCGTGCAGATGGATTCAGATCAACTATCGTAGCCTAACGACACAAAAATTGACTCAATCCGACCTCTGTAGCAGCCCCTACAATAAGAAGAAGATGGACGGCCCAGACTGCGCCACATGGCGCAGCCCAGGCCGCCAACACATGCACGCAGCACCGCACCTGCGTAGCAGTGCAGGTGCGCGTGCGGGCACGCAGGCGCACAGCGTAGTGCCAACTCGTGGGAGCGCCCGCGCGGCACTGCAGGAGCGTGGCTCCAGCATAGTGTGAGGTGGACTACAGCGACGCATGAGCTGGACTTATAGCGATAGTTACAACCGTCGGTAATTCATTGCATGCCAACAAAGCCAGCTATGGGCGCTAGCGGGCATGAGCTGCCTACAACAACGTTTCCAGCGATGGCCTGGATGTCGCTAATGGTCCCATACCTATTTTTGCCTCTTCTCTTCCACTATAAAAGGACGTACACCCTTCCCTTCCAATTCATCTCTACCTACTCTACTCCCACCTACTCCCAAGCTCTAGCAAGCCTACCAACGCTCCATCAGAGCTTGTTCTCAAGCTCCCAAGGTGCCTATTAGTGTAGCGAACCTCTGCCCCACCAAATACTCCTCCAACTTCCCATCTCCCTTCATAGGTCACCTTGGAGCCGTTACCCCACCTCCATTCCGGTAGCAGATCACCTCTGTCTTCTCACCTCCATTCCGGAGCCATGCCAAAGCTTTCCTCAACACGATGTCCTCCTTCATCTCACCTTCGTCGTCCTGCTCCTCACCTCCTCACCTCCTACGTCGAACAGCTGATTTGGGAGATTTCCTCTCATCTCCCTCTCTTTTTATGCTTTCATAGTAGATTGTAATAGACATTGGATTGATATATATACCATTTTCGTTCCACATCTCTATCTTGTGATTCATTTGCTTGTCTTTTATTTCAAAAACACAAAAAAAATAACAAAACCCTAAAATACCAAAAAGAAACGAATCGAAGCACGATTTTCATGTAAAGTAAATGTCGCCTCCCTGTGTTCGACCTGAGACTCCTTTGAATTTTCGGTATAAATTTTATCTGATCGACGTGTTTTGCAACTACGACGACGGGTTACTTGTAACCCTGATTTCTAAACACGTGAAACACGCCCAACCACGTAGTAAATCACTAGAGGATTTTTCTTGATTTTATATCCTAAAATAGCTCCAACTACATAATTAGATGCAACACACATGATTTCAAAGGGTAGATTCCAATCAGGAGATTGCAAAATAGGAGCCTGTGTAACTCTATCTCTCAAAATATTGAATGTAGATATACACTCCTCATTCATCTCAAAAATCATGTCTTTCATTTGGAGATTCATGAGTGGTTGGGCAATCTTTGAAAAATCAAGTATAAATCTTCTATAAAATCCAACATGCCCGAGAAGTGATCGGATGCCCTTGATTAAGTCAGGGATTGGTAGATTTGAGATTTGATTGATCTTGGCTCGATCTACTTGGATAACTCGTTCAGACACGAGATGGCCAAGTATAATGCCCTCTGGAATCATAAAATAGCTCTTCTCCTAGCTGAGGACAAAATTCACTTCAATACATCATCTTAAGATCTTTGACAAATTATCAAGACAACTATCGAAAGTTTCCTCGAAAACTGAAAATTCATCTATGAATATTTCCATATATTCACCCACCATCTCGGTAAAAATGACTAGCATGCACTATTGAAAAGTCACAGGTGCATTACAAAGCCCAAATGGCATCCTTTGGAAAGCAAAGTTTCTGAAGGGGCAGGTAAAAGTCATTTTCTCTTGATCTTTGGAGTGGATTGCAACTTGATTGTATCCAGAGTAACCATCTAAAAAGAAGAACTTATTACCAGCAAGTTTCTCAAGGATTTGATCAATGAATGATAGAGGAAAGTGATCCTTCTTTGTAACCGTGTTGAGTTTGTGGTAATTGATGCAAACCTGCCATGAATTTACAATTCGTGGGGGAATGGTTTCTATACTTTCTCAACACAGTTAATTAAGGTTAAAAGTCTTAATTAATCGTGTAAGAAATGACTTAGGTTAACTTGAATTGATGTCAATTAGGTAGTATAGGGTTAAGTTAACCTAACATTTAGGTTTAAGTTCATTTTAACTAGTTAAGTCCTGCCTTGTTGGGTAACACTTGAATTAGACTCACCCAATGGCTATTAGATATAGGATAGATAAATTCAGCATCTAGCCGCTTGACTATTTTTTTTTTTATGACCTCATTAAGATTTGGATTTAATCATCTTTGTATTTGATGAGATGGTCATGCCCCATCTTCAATATAAATGCGACAGTACAATAATTGGGGCTAATCCCAGTGAGATCGTGTAGAGTCCACCAATTGCCTTCTTATGATCTTGTAAAACCACGATCAATTTTGATTCTTGAGATTTAGAAAGATATGAATTAATGATTACAGGATTTTTTTGATCAGGTTCTAAATAGACATATTTTAGTGTATGAGGCAATGGCTTGAGTTCAATTTTAGGTATAGAATCAACAGTAGAGTTTGGGATGGGATTTTCTACTACAAATGGAGATAAAGATGAGTTGTGTGATTCAACTTCTGGATCAAGTAGAGATTCTGATAATGGGATTTCAACTTGAGGGTAAATGATACCAAAAGAAGGGTCTTCTAGTTCTAGGAACTAGGCTCATCCTCAAGAATAGAAATAGATTTTATCTCCCCAATCAATTTACAATCTAATCCTCAAGAAGCTCTAAATATATCAAGTTTAATTGTCTTCTCCCCAAACTTCAATTCTATCTTTCCAGATTCACAATCTATGTTGACCTTTGTAGTGGCCAAAAAGGGTCTCCCTAAAATAATTGGGGTATCACTAATGCATTCGGGTAGTTCCATATCAAGTACAATAAAATCCATAGGAAACTAGAAATCTCAAACTCTAACTATAATATCTTCCAAAATCCCTTTTTGTGACTTAATAGATCTATCTGCTAATTGTAAAGTCACATTGGTAGGCTTAAGGTTTTCTATCTCAAAATGTTCTACCAAGGAAGATGGAATAAGATTAATGGATGCCCCTAAATCAATGAGGGCTCTATCAAAGCACTGGTCCCTATTTATACAGGAAATAAATGGAGATCCTGGATCTTTTTTTTGCAAAGGAAACGTACTTGAAATAATTGAGCTCACTTGCTCAAAGAGTACCACAGTGCTCCCTTTCTTCTGTTTATGCTTAGGAGTACACAACTCCTTGAGAAATCTCGTTTAAGTCGGAATGTGCTTTATAGCATCTAGGAGTGGGATATTAATATGAACCTATTCAAAAATTTTAATCAAATCCTCATCTAATGTGACAGGCTACTTTTGTTTCCTAGATTTCTTTAATGCTTCTTGGAATGGGACTTGGATATCTTGTCCTACTGAGGGGTTACCCTGATCAAGAAAATTAAGGGGAATTATGGGATTAGGTGAATCACCTCTCACAGGTCTAGAAGCAGGAGCTGTTCTAGATGTTTTAGGGTCTTGGGATTGCAAACATGGATCTACGGGATCCCTAGTTGAAGTCCATGGCGGGTTGTAATAGAGTTAATAACCGCATGTGAAGAGGAAGCAGGGGAAGATGTAGATGCTTGATTCTGAAAAGATGGACTTTGTAATAAAGGTTGATTCGTTTGATTCAGATATGGTGGCTGCTGATTAAGATACTCAAATTTGGGAGGTGCAGAGGGCGGGTTTTGATTCAGATTCAGGGGTACTTAATTTAGAAAGTGGACTTGTCCCTGAGTCAGATGTTGAACTCCTAGGTTAAAGTTATTATTTTGGATATTTCTAGGGTTTGGAACAGGATGGGATGGTAGGGCCCCTAGTTGATGAGATTCAGCTAACTGCATGATTTGTCCCCTATGGTTAGCTAGTTCTACCGAACATTGCTGTTGTACCATAGAGAGATCTTTTGCATTCTGTCACTGGCTCTCAGTCACAGCTCGTATCTGGTCAATGACAAAAACCATTCTCGCGCATTTGAAAGTCGTCGGAAATCATAGTATAGTCACGCAAAAACATTCGTCAAGGATTAAGTTTGTAAAAATTACGAGACTTGAGTCCCAATCGTTCGTCTCTGGGAGGCGTTTGCTTTTACTTCTGAAATCGATCGTCTATTGCTCTGCTTTGTTTAGAATAGCATGCCTGTTCATGATTATTACCTATTTAGATACGACATACTTAGTTGCAAGAATATTAGGAGTCAGAAACAGGCAACTTGAATCAAGCAAAAGGAATGACACTTATTATGCTCATGGTGATTTCAAACATATAGAGAGATACAAGTATATAAAAATGGCCTTTCATTCATTCCATTGGAGAGTTTTTTGCACAAGAAATTTAGAGGAAAGCTTATACATAAATGCTTGAAATGGAAATCTAGCTACTAGAAAATGACTGCATACAAGAATCTACGAGAGGATTTCGCATGCATCATTGGGGAAGAAGTAAGACTATGCTACTAAGCAGTAAATAAAAGCAATAAAATTATGAAGAGCATGAATTAAATCTAGAAGAAAGAGGGCATTCAGGAGTGGTCCCCGATGGCCTTGGAGTGATCGGGAGGAGAATGAGGGGTGGCCAATGTAGCTTAGGCCGACCCTTGGAGAGAGGGAGGATTGATCCAACATCCCAGCATGATGTCCTCCATGGTGGTGGTAGTGACCTCGAGGAGGTGGAGTGGCTAGCTAAGTGGAAGTGGCATGAATGGCACCAATGGAGTGAATTTGCCAAGGAAGTGAATGGGTGCACTTGGCCGCCCATGGGGTCTTTTCATAGACCCAATGGCTTCTCTCTAGAGAGGTGTGGAACTCTCTATAGAGAGTCCAAGAGTGGCCGACCACATGAGGGTGGAGGTGGTCTTTGAGATCCAAAAATTGTGGATCTTAATTTGAATGCCTCTTGGTTGCTAAATTTGGCAAGCAAGAGGTGGCGCCATCTCAAGAGAGCTCTAGAGAACTCTAGAGAAGTGTTTGCATGAATGGGTGTGTGTGTGTGTGTGTGGTCATGCTCTATGTGGCTAGGTGGCTTAGGATAGGTCCTAAGGGGTTTGGGTAGGTGTAAGTCTTGATTTTAGGGTTACAAACCCTAATTGCTAAGGTGAAAATGCAATTAAACTTAACCTAAGTTTAATTGAATGAGTGTGAGCCTAATTGAGGGTGACATAACTCAATTAGGTTGGGTTTAATTTAATTGGACTCTCACTAAGTCAAATTGAACTTTTGTGGGTTGAGATCTAAGCTCAATTGGACTCAATGAGTCCAATTGACTTAGGTGAAGGTAATTGACTTTGATCTAAGTCAATTGGGTTTGGTGAGGACCTAGTTAGGTCCTTAGGTAGGTCTAGAGGTGATGTACTATGGTTAGGACACCTTAATTTAGGTTCCTATGGGGTTAGGATTAGGTCTAGGGAGCTAGAGATCAAAGATCAAGACTTGAATCTCAAAACAGGGACTGGAGACTAGTATCAGACGTCCAATAATAGGATCAGATGACTTATACTCAAAAATCAGAAGTCCAGACTTCAGTTCTGGACGTCCAATTTGAGTCAGGGGGAAATGAAGGTTCTGTTTTGGGTACTCTGCAGAAATTGGACGTCTGACAAAGTGTCTGGATGTCTAATAACACTATAGAAGTGGGTTTAAGGTGTGCGGGAGATGGCTAAGGGTCCTGGACGTCCTATAACTTATCTGGACATCCAGATGAGGGTTGGAACTAGGTTTTTAGGGCTTCCTAGGGTGTTGTGACCTAATCTAAGGGTGGCTAATGCTTGGGGAAGTCTCTAGGTTATCCTAGGGATAGGATGGACCTAAGCTCAGGACATTTTTCTACTTTATTCCTACTTAATAGAATAGCAAAACTTTAACTCCCTTACATCATTATTCCTACATCTAATCTAAGCCTTCTGCTCCAGCTCTGCTACAACTCCTGTTATTCCAGATCCAGCTTCAGATCCTGCTCCAGATCTAGGTCCAGATCTGCTTATTGCCTGCAATCGACATAATGCACTTAATCAGCACATTGTAACATTATTTATGCATAGCTGAAGAAAAATAGTAAAGGTGCAGATAATGCGCATGCGTGCATGAATTTTCCTAACTTATGCTATGTTCTAGCCTAATCTTGGTTAATTAAGACCTATGATTGCTGCGCAATCATACCCCAATGCCTAAATCTTGCTAGTCCCTAGCAAATGCAAGACTAGTTTATTTATAGCAAAGGTCCTTAAGGGACTGATTATTTTATCAAGTGTCTGCATAGAGGTTTTTCTCCCTTTTTGGTTTCATCCTATGCTCTAGAAATCTAGACAATTGTGAAAGTGCGGCTATGTAGCTTTTGCAACGGATTCGAGTAAAAACCAACACACCTCTAAAACCTGTACTTGACCCCTAGTAAAAATTCTAGTGGGATAGGCGGACTTCTTCCCTCGGGGTATTCAAGATATTCTATGAGTTTCACCTCGGCTTTAGGCTTAGGTAGAGAATCTCTGAGGGAAAGGATCACATATTTGGTGGCTCATTCTCACTTGGTGCTACATAGAGACTAGTACTACAAAATCTAGATTCCCAGACTACTAAGTAACTCAACTCAGAGAAAGACGAGAAAAACTATGCTCTCTTTTGATTCCTTTGTATTCATTCTCTCTTACACTTTTTCTTTTTCTTTTTCCTAGAGCTCACAACCTCACCAGATTCACATATACGATCTATATTTGGTGGTCTCACTAGGCATTAACACTTTAATTGAGTTCTCACAAACCTAACACAAAGTTGGGATTCCTCAGCCAGTATTTGGGTGGTCAGAAACACAAGAAAAATAGGTTAGGGCCATATTTGGTGGATCTCAATTTTATTTGGTGGTATTGCCTTGATGAAATAAACATTAAATATTCATTCTTTTCTTTGCGTTTTCTTCTTTTTCTAATTTTTTTTAGTTTTTCTTTCTTTTCATCATTCTTTTTCTTTTTTTTTTTCCAGCATAACACAACTGGCATACATCCATGAACTTTATTAAGGAGGCATTATTAGTGATTGGTGGTACTCAAGAGACATTGGGTGGCTTATTTGGTGGAAGTGCCTACTCACGGCACCGGGAGAGATGGATAGGACGGTGTATTTCTGACCTTGACATCAATACCCTCCTTCAGCTGAGGATTCCATAGAGAATGGTTGTAACGATCCACCTTAGCCCTAGTTTTATGAAAACTCGCTCTCCGCGTATTTGCCTTATTCGGTGGCTCTCAGTATTTCGCATGTAAATGTATATGCAGGAACCGAGAGCAGAAACTATGCCTAATCTTTGAGTATCATCACCTAATTATCTATGATTCCTGATTCCTTGCATTAATCTTAGAGCACCAATACACTCTACTTTTCTCACACTATTTGGTGGATTTTTGGAAGAACATTAGCCTGACTCCTAAAACACTATCCAGGGGTTTAGGAAAGAAGCACTGCTTCTTCTCGACAGACTGAAGACGTTTATCAGCCTTCACCGTGAATCCATTGTAAATTCTACGTGTGTGTACAAAGTTTTATTAGATTCCAGATTATAGGAATCAACTAGAGGATAAAGTCCCTAATGCATTCTCTTAATAAAATAATCTTATTCATGAATGCAATATGTATATATGCTATAAACATGTAACATCAGATAATTTATACTTCATGAATTTCTCGTATCGTGTTACAATCAGCTTGACCCTAAATTTAGAACAAAAGGTGAGTGGGTGAGTTGGAAGTGGCTATTGCGAACGATTTCTAGCTCCAATGTGAGCATTGGAGGTGGAGTCGGTTGTTCTTTCATTTAAGGTCCTAAAGTATGTTTTACATGTAGCTTCGAGGTTTTCCTAAGTGTTGGCAAAAAAAATTTTCCAGTTTCTGTTGTATCTACCCCCCCCTATGCCTAAGTTCTTGCATGTCCTCATGCATGAATATAAAAGAAAATAAATACTGCAAGGAGAGAATGGGTAGAAATCACCTGGAATTGCTCCTGAAGTTATATTCAGCACTGGCCAACTTGTTAATATGCAATATACAAAAGGGAAATATGCTAAAACAAAAATATGCTATGTATAAAAATGGTTGTAAATGAATGATGGTGGAATGTGGGATATATACTATCTATATGTGATGAGTTTAACGTCTCCAGCTGGGCGAAAACTCAATCAGGTGTGTCATTTCTAGCATAGGAGCCGACTAAGATTAAGAGAAAGATATGCTCGTATGCTCCTAGAATCAGTGGTCCGGAGATGCGAACTAGCTGATTGTGCACCCCTACTCCAAAAAGTCTAGCTATAAGAAAGTGTGGAGTGGTGGTGGTGGAAAATAGAGGATAATTAGAGGGGGGATCATGATGTTGATTCAGTTGATTTATCATGTCCCACAATTCAGTAGGAAGTTGCTGAGGGAGTAGATCAAAATGTATCTTAGAACTAGAATCTGAGTCATAGGGATCCTCATAATGATAATTGACATCAAAGATCATACCCTCTCCAGGCTCTGGGTCATATGGGGGTATCCGTGAAAGTAGAAGATCTATGGGGAGGTCACTGGAATCCTCGTTAGAAATTACTTCGTCCTCATCAGTTCTCATCTCTGATTCATAGGAGGCTGTCTCCTTAGGCTCAGAGTCGAGCCATCTATTAGATTGACTAGGATGATAGGTGCATCCCCAGCTCCTTTTGCTCAAAGCTTCACCCTCATTTGCATTGGGTTCCTCAGTAATTCCTGCCTTAGGTAGCATATTTATTTCTTCGTTTGAGTTATCCATAGCTACTTCTGGTCTTCGAATGTCAGGGTCAGGGATAGCAAGTGTCATCTCAGATTCTCTAGCATCCGAATTAGGGATGTAGGTGAAAGAAGAAGAGTGCAGATCAAAAGATGTTGGCTCCAGCACAAGTTCACCTACAATGGGAAGTGGCTTAGGCTGATCAGTAGTGTCGCTTGTAATGCTTGCCTCAAGATCCATATCCTCAATTGGATCTACTTCCCTTGTCTCGATTGGGTTATCTAACCCGAGAGGTGTCTCCCAAGATTCAGGATAATTTGATTGCGGCTCAGTCCTGGAGATATCAGTCCTTTCCTCCTTAATTTTGGATGAACCCATTCGACATACTTCCTACTTTTGTCACATATCCATGCTAGATTCTTTTTCCCCTGAGTGATCTTCCAGTATCTGCTCCTAAGAATCTTCTGTGTGTCCCTCCGGTGTAATCATTTCGGATTCCTCGAGGTCTTCAAGGCTATTTTCCACTTGATATCTCAAAAGTAGTAGTTCTTGGGTTTCCCGATTTTGTCTCATTAGCCTTGTTATCTCTGTTGTTTCCCGAAGAAGCTCCATCACAACTTGATGCGGAATCCAGCTTTGTCTTTGGTTCGGCTCAATGATAGCATGGATTTCATGTAGATAGGATGTGGCCTTTTCCTTAGCGCTCGCTATAGCTCTCTATATTCTGTAATGCAGCCGCATATGCACCGGTAGCTCTTCAAGGGTTCTAGGGGGTGAATTAGGTCTACCCATGTTCCATGGGTGAGAAGCAAGAGTATGAAATCCATATCTTGGGTTATAAGATGCGGTCCTTTGAGGGACCAACTGGTATGGGTCATAATATCTAGGGTTAGGATATGGGTTAACCATTTCGGTAAACTGAGGAGAAGGATCAGGCGAAGCGAAAAGTCATCTTCGCCACCTTGGGTTCTGATCGCAAGGTTGAGCTGATTCAGTGACCTGGGCTCTCAGATAAGCTTGTGGGTCCAGCTCTTCTGGATCCTGATTAGATCCAAACCCAAGGTTAGCCATTACGGCTAAGCAAATAGAAGTGACTCGCCTCCTTGGGAGAGACTCCCAAGGTCCAATCAGTCGAGGTCTGAGTGACCTCCTTCCTTACATACACCACCCAACCTCTGGGTTGGTGTAGCCAAGCAGGACAAGGCTAAGGCCCTGTGATGAGAGCCTCATCATGAGCCATAACTAGCTCATTTTGACCCAATAAAGAGAATAAAAGCTCCTATATAACCTAGAAGAAGGCTTAATAGAAGGAATAAGTGTTCTGAGAAGAAAACATGAAATAAAGGTTAAAACTGCAATTTTACCATTGCAGTACATAAACGGGATTTCTCAGAGGCAAAACATAGGTCAAATGGTCTAAATAAGATAAAAAGTGGGTTGAGTCAATCAGAAATGGGTTTATGTGCAATCCAGGAATTAAATGACATTTGGTAACCCTAAAACAGACCCGCTTAATTCAACAAGGTTCCGGTCAGGATAAAAGTCAAGTAAACCCTCTACAATTCATGGAAAAATATCCCCTAGGATTTAGAACATTCAAATTGGCCTTTAGAACCTAGTTTGACCGAGATTAGGGTCCTAGCTCATCAATTGACCTAATTTGAGTTTTTACGCAAAATATCCAGTCAAACGTGGTCAAACCTAAAATCAAACTTCACCATTGGATTTCTTAGGTCAAAATTAGGTTTGTACCAAAATTTGGACCTAATGGGTGGTCATCTTGACCTACTTTGCAATTTAGTACACCCAAATCACATTTTGGTCCCTAACTTTTGAAAATCATCACAGAGAGCCCCCTAACTTCCTTGCCAACATTGCAATCAGGTCCTTCCACCATTATTGGGGTAGAATCCTGCTCCGGCAAGGATTAGAGAGGGAATACTCTCTGATTCCTCAGAGATCCCCTCCTAGAAATGGAAGGGAGATTCTCTGAGGAATTCCCTTCCATCTGAGGCCAGTCATGATCCCTGATTTGATCCCAATCTCTCATGAGAACGCACGAGGGATTTGGGTATCCACCCATTTTCCTTCTCCGGTGAGCTGTTGGTGATGAATGCTTTTCCTCCACGCTCCAGAACACATAGCCTGTGCCTATAAAAGAACCCCCAAACTCGGCCGCTCAATTTCAGCTCGACCTGGCCGGGATTCTACCTCAGATTCCACTCTTCCCTCCCGGTCAGGGTGTCCAGCGGGCTCCGGCGAGCTCTCCTTCCTTGCCTCTTCGCTCTGCCAAAAACCAGTGGTAGAGACTCACTCTCTTCCGTGTCGTGCAATACCCGCACGCGCTGCCCTAGCCCCGTTGTCGCCGCCGTCCTCCCCCACTGGGCATCTTCTTCTCCGGCGACAACAGGTACAGCCGTTCGCCTCTTCATCCCCTTTCGTCCCTTTAATTAGGTTAAAATCATTCCCCTCTATCCCCTCTTTCATTTCCTCACTTTATTTCACTCAATCGACCCCTCGACTGTTGCCGTCCACCGTCACCTTCCTCATCTCCGGCCACCCTCCGGCGAGGCGCCCCCGTCGCTCCCAGCCCCACACGCCTCGCCGACCATCGCAAAAGTTCCTCCTCACCACACTGAACACACTCCGCCCCTCCACTGCCACGCTACACCTCCACAACGCACCCCGAACTCACCCATCCATCCAGCCACAGGATGACCTAGGCACGCATGCCTAGGCTGCCCCGCGGCCTGCCACCTTGTTCTTCACCTTCTCCGTGACAAGGCAAAGGTTCCTCGGTGATCTAATTAGGCCGCGAGGCCATTTTCGTGTCTGACAGATTCATAGCCCCTGCCGCCATTGACGGTGACTCGAAGAAGCTCCAAGCTCGCTCTAGGCTTCAGGACCGCAAGGCTCCAGGTGCAGCTCGCTCGAGGAAGCACTGCAAAGCTGTCTGACCAAGCAAGAGACGCTGCGAAGTCCGCAGCTGTGGCAATTGCAGGAAGGATTTCTGCGAGCACGCATGAGAAAAGGCAGCAACCAATAGTCCCACATCGGTAACTTACAAAGCACTGGCATGCTTTATATTGTTTTTGTGAAATGGCTTGAGTGCCTCCGAACGCACTTGGGGTGAGGTCCCTTACCTATATCACGCTGCCTCGTTCGTGGTTTCACCTCACGGACCTGGCGCGATCCGACCCGACCCTTGCCTGAGCACACCTCGCGCATCACCCTCATGCCGGTGCGCCTAGTCACGGGCCCGTGATCCAACTCATTAACCCAACTCTAGGAGAGCGTGATGATGAGTGGTTTACAGAAAGAGAGAGACATGCGGGTGTGGGTAGAGGAATAGGTTTTACCTTGGCTGTGGTGTGTGCAGGAGAGGAAGAAGGCAACAATGAGCCGCTACAAGGAAAGAGGCTCTGCCAAGGAAGAAAGGCAAAGCAGAAAGGAAGAAGAAACGAGGGAAGGAAGTTCTGCCAAGGAAGAAGAAGAAGACCCGTAGAAGACAGAAGAAAAGAAGCAGAGAGAGATACTGTAGGAGAAGAAAGAAAGAAGGCAAAAGAAAAGTAAGGCACTGCAGAGAAAGGAAGAAGAATCAAAGAAGGGAAAGACATCTTTTAAGATGTCTGATCTCATGATCAGACGTCCAATTGTTTCTTTTTACCATAATTGCTTTTCAAACTCATGCATTTACATTTGAACTAAAGTTTTGAGTAATTACAGTGTTCAATTACATTATAGAGATTAGTAGTAAATTCCGATTTCTCCCTGTGTTCGACCTCGGATACTCCGATTTTCGAGTAATAAAATCTTTATTTGTTTTGAACGCTTTTTCGGCTATACTACAATGTGACATCCTTTAAAAACCCGATCAAGACGTCTCGAAACACCTTATCAATCAAATGATCCTTATGGATCAGGTGACCAGATTTTTCGCTAGAAATTTGAATTCCTGAAGATAAGTTCGTCATTCAACCAACTGAAAGTGATTCCCGCCTCTCAAGCTAACCAAGCCAGTCTGGTTACGGGGGGACTAAGGGGAAGTTCTTCCTTTGGCTTATGCCTCCAGTTCCGTTGATCCCCGAGCCACGGTCGTTTGACACTAGCCCGTAGACTTAGTCACCAGGTTTGGCAAGAGAGATTAAAAACACCCAGTAGTATGATAACGAACTCGGGTTGATTTCGTATTTTAAAATTAATTTTAACCCATTTTCTTCAGTGGGGTTTGTGGTGAGTGGCTGATGTAAACACATTTACACTACTTAAAATGTCTATTTATGCATGTTCTTAAGCATAGGATTGCATTTCATGATATAAATATTGCATAACATGCATCATCTTGCATTTAGAGTAGTTTGAATAAAATGGAGGTTAATTGTCTCCTTTTATGTGCTTGGACAGGATAAACATTTTATCGGGGCCTCGGATCAAAGATCCAACCGTATGGGTGTGATCAGGGCGACGATTAGAGTTCAACGACTCCAAGATCGCCCTAATCAGGCATCTGTAGCATCGGATAGTGACCGGGGAACCCTAGAAGATCAAGGGCCAGGATGGTGAAAATCCACACTTCAGATGACAAATCCGACCGCATGGATGAATTCGGATAGACGATCGCAGCTCAACGACACAAAAATTGAGTCAATCCGGCATTCGTGGCACCATCTACAACCTCAAGAAGATGGACGGCCAAGATGGCACCACGTGGTGCCATCTCGACCACCCAAACGGCCACCTACATTCCATGAAGATCGTGCACCCGCCCCCTCTCTACCGTTGGATCTCGATCCAACGGCTGTGGATGCGGCGCTTTAAAATCATCCTTGCGACCTTCTCGACGGCGTAGCGCAGCGGAGACACAGCCACGGGCGAAGCGGAGGTTGTGGGATCGAGTCCCACGAGCCTCAAATTGGGCGCAAGCTATCGGGCGCGTGGAGCGTTAGATGGAGATCGAACGGCCGCGCACGCCCAATAGCGCCGACGTGCAATTGAACGCGCGACGCGGACGTGCAATCGGATGCGCCAGGCGGGCGGGCTGCAGCGGGTGAAGCGCGATCTAAGCCGTCCGATCTCACGATCGGATAGCTAAGGACCAGCGCTTGTGTGCAAGCGTTGCGCGCGCAGGCAGTTGAGCGGGCGAGCGTGGGCGTGGAAGCTACGCCCACATTGGGGGCTTTAGCGACGGTTTTATCCATCACTAAAGACCCCTCATTTATTTTTTTGAAGTTGTAATGCCCATTTTGCCCCCACTCCTTGCAACTATAAAAGGAGACCCCCTTCATACGAAATTTTCATCCCTTCCTTCTCCTCTCTACCCCTCCAAAGCTCAAGAGAAGCTTGTCCCACACCCGAGATGCTTCTCGCGAGATAAAGTCCAATTTTCGTTTCCCTTCGGAAGTGGATCCCGCGAGGACGACGGCGTGCTGCTTCGTCCTCCTTCGTCCTGCTTCGTTCTCCTTCGTCCAGGCGTCATCCCATCCAGCTCGTCCTTAAAGAAACCATCGTGGAGGATTTCTCTCTCCCTATTCTTTTTACTGCTTTCTAATATAGATTTACTGCTTTCTAGTATAGTTGTGTTCGTCCTCCAAGCAATCGTCGAGGAGGACATTTCTCTCTCCATTCTTTTAATGCTTTCTAGAGTAAATTTATCGCTTTCTAGAGTAATTGTTTTATGCTTTCTAGTTGTAATGAACAATCTCCTCAATGAAAAATTCCTTGTTTATTCTACATCTCATTTTGATTTCTCTGTGTAATATTCTCTTTCTCTCTTACTCTCTCTCTCTCTTCTATTTATTGTAAATAATTAGATAGTTTTAAATTGAATTATTCTGTGACAAATAAAAAGAAACGCGTAGTTTTTAAATCAAATGTCCACCTCCCTGTGTTCGACCCGAAATTTTCATTTCGGTATAAATTTTATTTGTTGAACACGAATTCTTCGCTTTCGAGCTACAACGACAGGTTTTCCAAAATCGAACACGTTAGCATAGCGTTCGTAAACGTTCAACATTTTGGCGCCGTTGCCGGGGAGGCAACGATTTCCGATCTTTTCTTCGCATTTCTTGCACTTTATTTGTTTTCTAACTAGCTTTCTCTTGTGTCAATTATTTTGCAGAGACCTCCATCAAGGAATCAACAAGTGGTAGACTGGAGTAAAGTGCAGTTGAAGACAACTGTAAGTGCTCCCCCATTCCTACCCCCTCCATAGATTTCATTCGCCACATTAAATCCAAATTCCAATTAACCTAGGTGTTTGCATAAATCCTAGGAATAGTTTGCTTGTTTGGATTCTCACTCACATTCATTCCACCTTCATTTATATAAAGAAAAAACACAAAAAGATAATTCTGTGGGGCAATTTTCAACAAACACACAACGTACACCCACATTCAAAGGCACTTAACCAAATTGATTTGTTTCTACTCAATCGGATTCTGATCTGTGGAACTGGTACACATAAAGCAACATATAAAAGAGTAGAAATCATTTTAGGTTAACCATCTTTGTGTGCCTAACTTAGTGGTGCATATGTGGCCAGTTGTTTGAGTTGTTTGGGCCGCACCACTTCAATTAAAATCAACTCATCAAGTAGCTGCCAATTAGGTTCAACTCTTACGGATTTACCAGGCACTCCACATTCTTTTTAAGCTTCAGAGGAAAACATTTTCACCCGTGCTTGTAAAACTTGGTGTGCCAATGAAACTTGTTTGAGAATACCTAAAGTTGAATCCTAAAACTACTAAGCAAGATTTGAACCTTAAAATTCACCACATCAAAAACAATCTTGCTTGAAAACCACTAGTTGTGCACGCACACACAAATCAATCAATCATTAAGGGCACAACCCATTTAAAGGGCCCATCACATTCCAAAGCACATTCAAACCTAGCCCTAAGTAAAACAGAGTAGACGTTGGCCTTAAGGATTGGGCTCGCTCTTCAGAACTCAGAACGAGATTATTTTCGATTAGTCTGTTTCTACTGTTCAATCTGATGTCTAGCTAGGGGAGCAGAGTCAAACGATCACAGCTGGGGGGTACACTAGGAACCGGAGGCGCAAGCCAAAGGAAAAACCTTCTCCCCAGTCCCTCCTTCTAACTGGTTGGATTGAACAGACAGAAGTAGATCAAATCATTCCTTTATCTCAAGACTGGTTTTGGGAGTCTATAGGTCTGTAGGCTAACCCATTTAAGGACAGGTTTGTGTTTGTATTGCAGGGTACCTTTCTTCCTCCCATGTCTCATGAATCCTTCCACATATTTCACGCATTCCCGCTCTTTCCCTCCTGTTGTGAATTATCCTCAACATGACGATTATCCCAACTCATATTGTAATCAACCATCAGTCAGTTGGGATAATTCGAATTGGGGATACAATTCCGGACCCCCGTGTTTAGGGTCTAACCCTGAACACTTTGATTCTGATTTCTATCCTTCTCAGAGCTACATCGATTATAGATCGTCTTCCTTTCATGCACAACCTAATACGATCTACAATCAAGAAGGATACACCGATCCTTACCCATCCTTTAATTTCACTGCCTTTAGGTCATCACCATCTTTTCAACAATCTGAAATGACCTATTATCAGGAAGGGTATAATGAATCTCAATTCGTTAATTCCTCTGCATTGATATCAAACCCGCCCAACCCTGAACCAACTCATTTGGTTCAGGTTAACCAGGTTCAAGATAAGGTTCTGGCTAACTTAAGGAATATCATACAATCTTTAGAAGTTCAGCCAATACCTTGCATTGAGAGATTGGAGCCCCTGATTGAAATGATTAATGATTTGAATAAGTCTTTGTTGGATTGGCTCTAAGATGTTAAGGATAAGAACCCGGGTGAGTTTCTACTTGGGAAATTAGCGAAATTGAGGATGAGATTCGTGGTTGCTTTGATTCAATCTTGGAATAATTCCCAGGATGAACCCTCTTCAGGAAAGCCAATGACAGAACCCGCTCAGGCACCTATTGGGGGGACACGTGTTACGAGGCTGACCAGATTGAATTAAAACAACCAATTAAGGATGATCTGATTTCTTCACCTAAGATCCCTAAGCCGGGTTACGAGGAAACGTATGTCACCTTGGAACAAAAAGTGACAAATGATTTTTGGACATACTTTGATACAAATCCTGATGGTGAAGATTCAAGTTGTGAAGTCTCACGCGAGTTTTCTGAACATGATTTTTGTGAGACGATTGGGCCTGAGGAATCTGATAGATCATTTGATAGCCCAATAACTGAGGAAACTGATCCTATTAGGGCACACATTACGGATCCAGAATCGCATTTTCTGGAGGAATCAATTCAATGTCCTAATTTTCAGTTACACCCTGTTGAGCTTATTGATGATTCTAATTCTGAGATAATTAGACCCAGGTCAATTTTGATTCTGCCACATCATTTAGACTTGGAGGTTTCAGACGGGGTGATGAATATACAAGAGGTCCTAGAATTTGATATGCTGAATGAGGAGGATAGGAGCTGGGAAGTTCTGATTTGGGAAGTTAATTTTGGAGGAAATAAAAGATTGAGTCGAAAGGTTCCTTTTAAGCTGAAACCATCAAATCAAAACCCTTACGACATTTGTTTTGAGGATGTTCAACTCAAGCACACATTCAACGATTATCCTTTTGAGCTTCAATTCTCTGTAACCCGACTTTTTGGTCTTGGGTTGCATCCTCATAAATCGCAGGCCCGACCCCGCTTGCATTCTGATTTTAGGTTTTGGATAATTTTTATCCCTAACCTAAGATATTCTCGATTATGGGGTGTGGGTCTGCACCACAATCTGGTCCACATCTATGGACCTCTTTTGACAGGTCGGAGGATTCTTCTGTTTATTCTAATTCTGACCTGCACTTGTGAATTCTTCATTTCTTTTCCTTGTATAGTGTGCCTAGCTGAAGGCACTAAACTCAGCACATATACAGTTTTTCTTAGTTTTCATCTCGGAGCGGACCTGACATTCATGCAATTCAGGTGCTTTCTACGCTTTTCCACTCTATTATATGTCTTTTTAACACAATGAGGACATTGCATTAGATAGGCATGGGGGGGTGGATATTCATCTCTGAATTCATTCGTCAGCTCCGTAGATTTGTTTTATTTTCTTTTATAAAAAAAAATTCGGAATTAGGAAAGAGAATTTGGGTTTAAGAAAATTTTCAATCTTAGGAAATACTACATTATGATTTGAACACAAAGACCATTCAGGTCTTTGGACTTAATCAGCCTGTGTATCCACTAAAATGTGGATTTATCTTTCGAGTCCTCGCCATCTTAATTCTTTCGTAATTGGAGTAAATAAGTTTGGGTGATAAGTACACGACTTATCAACCCGCCCTCTTATTTGAGGAAATTTTGAGTCTTAGCATCCAAAACTAAGGACCTATTTGTAATAAAAGGAATCAATTGACATAAAACTAAGGACTTAAGCGTAAACAGTTGATTTTTAGGCTTAATTTAGTTTATTTCTTTCTCAACCTTTTATATATGATTATAAATTAGGTAAATATTATATTTATGCCTTAAATTTACATTTTTTTCCCTTTTTAGCTACATTTAATTAAGTGATTAATTTACTTAAGTTAATTAAATACTTAGGTCATAAGATTAACTGTTAGTTTAAATATTAAGTATATAGCTAAATGTTTAATATTTGAGTGAAAATTATTAATTAAATTAATAATAATAATTGATATTTAATTTAGTATTTTTAACTTATTTTGAAGGTCCTTCTTAATTAATCCCTTATAGTATAATTAACCCTATATTAAGTATATTCTTAGCTAATTAACTAGGGAATCTAGTTAATTAGGGGTAATTAAGAGCCATGGTGAGTCTCTCATTAGTAACTTTCTCCCTATTCTTTTATTTTTTATGGCGTCAACACAAGGACGTACCCAATATATATCTCCCCGATTTATTCTACTGTCCCACTTCTTCCCTAAGTGTTTTGGGAATTATTTGTGCATTTTTGTGAGTTGGGCTTTGGACAACTGGCCAATAGGCTGCTACCCACGGTAACTTGCCATCCATACTCGTGTGGTGAAGTGTGGTTTATTTTTCTATTTTTACTTTTCTCCTTTTTCTCCTTTTTCTATTTTTCTATTTTTTTCTTTTTATTTTTGAGTATCATTTTTTTCTTTTTCTAAGTAGGTGGCTTCCTTGATTTAAGATTTACCTAAAAGCAGTAGAATGAGTATGGTCATGTAGCTGGGCTCTGGACAACAGGCCAATGGGTTGTTACCTACGAGAACTTGCCGACCATACTACCCTAGAAAGTTCATTAGCTACCTAATTTTCGTAAAAATCATCGAAAAGTGAGTCAGTGCAAATAGTGTGTAGATGCTCAGGCATAAAGTCCCCTCAAATCAGAGGGTGGGTTGATAAGTCGTGTACTTGTCACCCCAATTTATTGACCAAATTAGAATAGAATTACTTGGCAAGGACTCGAGACCAAGTCCACATTCGAGGGGACACCCAGGCTGATTAAGCCTAAAGACCTGAAGAGTCTTCGTGTTCAGGTTCTAAAGTATCATTTTCGAAAGTTCGCAACTCCTAATGGGTAAGTTTTCTTTTCTTATATCTTGTTTTCTTTTTTCTTTTTCTTTTTTTTTAAATAACAGGAAGTTACTGTTACGGGCTGACAAAATGATTAAATCACAAAGTATCCACCCCTCATGCCTAGCTAATGCAATGTCCTCATTGTAAAATAAAAAGCATAAAGGTGGACAGAATAGGAAGAATATCACCTGAATTATATGAAACTCTAGTCAGCTCCAAAATAGTCTATACATGTGCTATGTTTATTGCCTTCAGTTAGGCATAGTCCTCAAACAAAAATTATAAATATTGCGGCTATAAGAGCAAAGTTTTCGGACCCCTAGATATGAGTCTTGGAGAGTGAAAGTGAGCTTACCAAAGAGATGATAAATGAAAGTGGCAAGCTGGTGATGCAAGGAGAGCCCAAATGGTCTCCAATAGGAGTTTTGTTGATTCCATAGAGAGGAGGTTTGGGTGGGTGGAGGATTTATGCAATGCTTGGGTGAAAAAGGACGATGAGGGTTCTGTGATGTGTTAGGGTTTGTAATGTGTGTGTGTACTCTAGAACACCAAACTTTTCAAGAGTTTCTCCCCAAAATTCAATTTCATCCTCAAAATTCAAGTGCTTGATCCAACCATTCTGATCTTTGTGATTTCCACCCATTATTTGAACCTCAAACTCCAAAAATTCAGGAGAAGGAAGTTGTTGGGTTTTAACTTGATATGGTGAATCTTACAACAAATTCCTAATTTCATGAATATTTTCCTCATCCCGATTTGCTACTATTGGTTGCATGTCTTCGTTGTCCTCAATTTTCCCTACAACCTCGTGATTTTCCTCCTGTGTTTGGGTTGAGTTGGCTATTAAGGGGTTGTCTAATGTGTGTATGGCCATTACCTCATATATTCTGCCAAGCTCCTCCATCAAACCACACTTAATTTTATCCTTCTTTGAGACCTCAAAAATATTAAATCAATTTGTTTTATTCCTTGAGGTAATTTCTATATCTACCGATTCACAATCAATCCTTGAGGGTGGCCAAGAAAGGTCTTCCCAAAATAATCGGGGTGTCATTGAGCTATTTTGGTGCTTCCATGTCAAGGACCATGAAATCAACAAAGTAATGTAAATCATTAACCTTGACTAAAACATCTTCCAAGAGACCCCTTGGTTTGTTGATAGATCTATCAACCAACTGCAGGGTTATGTGTTGAGGTCGGAAAACTATGCATTCACAGTTGGATTTGAAAACCCGTTGCAATTCGAGTCGCGAAGAAATTCGTTCAACAGATAAAATTTATACTGAAAAATCATTAAGAAGTTCTGGGCCGAACACAGGGAGGCGGACGTTTGATTAAAAATATGCATTTTATTTGTTTGTCATGGAATAGATTAGCTGGTCAAAAACTAGCTATCTATTTAACAAATAATAAATAAAAGAGAAAGAGAGAGAATATTACAAATAAAACCAAAAGAGGGGTAGAATAAATAGAGATTTCATTATAAGAAGTTGCTCATTACACTACTCATAACAACTAGAAAGTGGGAAATCTACACTAGAAAGCAGTAAATCTACTCTAGAAAGCAGTAAAGAGAATGGAGAGAGAAATATCCTCCTCGACGAATGCTTGGAGGATGAGCCGGACGGGATGACGCCTGGAAGACGAGGAATGGAGTGGGAAGAAGGAGGATGAAGCGGGTGGAATGGGAACAAAGTAGCACGTCATCGTCGTCGTGGGATCCACTTCCCGAATGCAGAGAGAGGACAACAGCAGGATGCTCCACGAAGGGGGACGAAGGTGGAAAAATTATGATTTCTACTCTAGAGGAGCATCTCGGGTTTGGTATAAGCTCTTAGAGCTTTGGAAGGGGTGAGAGAAGAGAAGAAGGCATGAGAAATTCATAGGGTAGGGGTCTCCTTTTATAGTTGCAAGGAGTGGGGACATTTTGGTCATTACAACATCAAAAACATTAATTCAGGGCCTTTAGTGATGGATTTATCCGTCACTAAAGGTCTGAACATGGCCGACGTGCGCACGCCTCGCGTGCCCACTCCTCTTCCGCACCTTAACGCCTGCACATGTTTGGATGATCTCAACCATCCGATCTCAAGATGGGACGGCTTGAAGTCATTCTCACAATGCCCTTCAAAATGCCTCTGCCACGTGCCTGCATGCGATGAGGCATGCAAACGTGATTGCACAGCAAAAATACACCAACAATTGTGCCAACTTGTGCTATTTCCAAGCATTACCAGTGTATATTAGGTAACCATAGTCGCATTTGTGAAAATACACGCATGCATGCATTTATTTGAGGGGGGAGGGGAGTGAATAAAATGGCCTTGAAATTTACATTTTCCTCAAGTGCTGCCTCGCAAATTCACCATCTTTATTTTTATTTTTATTTTTATTTGACTTTCTTCTCCGCGGCTGCATGGCATGGCTGGACCTTTCTCACACCATTCTCTGCAGCATGCTCTCCCTACCTGCCACATGCATAGCCATGCACAGCCAGGGCATGGTTGTGCTTTCCTTCTTCCTCTTTAAAAAGGCACGGCCATCTTCTTTGCAGAGAGAGCCTGGTCCAACACAAAAAAAGCCCAACACCGTAGCTTCCTCTAGGCCGTCTCCTCCCCTCTCCCCTCCATACGTAGCCTCTCTTCTCCTTGAAGAGCCACGCTGTAGGTAGGAGCAACTCATAGTGGTACACAACCACCACTGTGAGTCCCACCACCACCTAGCTCATCAAAGAGCCGGTGGGGGTGCTGGTTCTCTTCTCTGAATTCATCGTTTCAAGCATCTTCGCCATTGCTATAGAGTCAAGGTCTGAAGCTCACAATAGCAGCAACAGCGGTAGCCAACAGCAGTGCAGGCCTCTACGTGCCTCAGGCACCTATTCCGCACCCTTTGCGCGCACCAGCAAGCCGCCTTCCCCCTCTCCACGCACTCTGTCGCAAAGCTCCACCCGCTACCTAGCTGGCGTAGTCCTTCCACGCATGCGCCAGCTTGCTCAGTGGCGCCAGCACACACGGAACCGCCAGTACCCGATCACACGAGCCGAGCGCGCACTGTAGCCACTATTCACGCGTTTCAGCGGAACACTGTGGCTACAGTGCGGTGACCGGTAAGTTTCTCACTCATCCGGTCACGGACGTTCTCTCTCCACGCTGCTACTGGCGCCAGCCCATCTGCGCACGCCCGTGTCTGCGTCTCACCCCGTGCCTGCTCTCGCGTCTGCATCCGCCCGTGTCTTCGCCCGCTTCAACGCATAGCGCCTTCGCCTGCACCCGCCTCACCGCGCAGCGTAGTGCTCTACGGTCCTCTCCCTTGTGCTCACTCCCTCCTGCGTGCGCGCGCGCCTTCACGCGCTTATGCGCCTGCTCCTGCGCGTGGCATTAGATGACGGCAGCTGCGTCAGGATGACTTAAACGCCCGCTGATGTAAACACATTTACACTACTTAAGATGTCTATTTATGCATGTTCTTAAGCATAGGATTGCATTTCATGATATAAATATTGCATAACATGCATCATCTTGCATTTAGAGTAGTTTGAATAAAATGGAGGTTAATTGTCTCCTTTTATGTGCTTGGACAGGGCAAACATTTTATCAGGTCCTCGGATCAAAGATCCAACCTATGGATGTGATTAGGGCGACGATTGGAGTTCAACGACTCCAAGATCGCCCTAATCAGGCATCCGTAGCATCAGATAGTGTTCGGGGAACCCTAGAAGATCAAGGGCTAGGATGGTGTATATTCGCACTTCAAATGACAAATCCGACCGCACTGATGAATTCAGATCGACGATCACAGCCCAACGATGCAAAAATCGAGTCAATCCGACATCCGTGGCACCATCTACAACATCCAGAAGATGGACGGCCAAGATGGCGCCATGTGGCACCATCTCGGCTGCCTAAATGGCCGCATACATTCTCTGAAGTCCCCGCACCCGCTCCCTCTCTGCCGTTGGATCTCAATCCAACGGCTGTGGACAGCCGTGCCTAAAAGCACCTGCTCGACCATTTGTGCCTCGTAGCGTAGCGGTCGAGAGCGCTTGCGCAAGCTGCAGCTGCGGGTTCGAGCCGCAACGAAGGGGAGAAAGGTGCGGGCGAGAGAGCGATGGCGGGCGTTGGATCATCATTGGGCAGCTCAGATCCACCGATAGCGTTCACGCACTATTGCATGCACGGCAAGGACGTGCGATCGTACGCGTTAAGGCGGGCGTGCGGCAGCGGGTGATGGCGCATCTTAAGCCGTCTGATCTCGCGATCAGACGGCTGAGATCTGATGAACATGGGCGGATGCATTGAGCGCGAGTAGCTGAGGAGGCGCGCGTGGGTGGTGGGAACTAGGCCTACGCTGGGGATTTAGTGATGGTTTTATCCGTCACTAAAGACCCCTCATTTATTGTTTTAAAGATATAATGACCAATTTGCCCCCACTCTTTGCAACTATAAAAGGAGACCCCCTCCATACGAAATTCTCATCCCTTCCTTCTCTTCTCTACCTCTCCAAAGCTCAAGAGAAGCTTGTCCCACACCCGGGATGTTTCTCGCGAGATAAAGTCCAAATTTTTGTCCCCCTTCGGAAGTGGATGCCGTGACGACGACGGCGTGCTGCTCCGTTCCCGTTCTTCTACTTCGTCCTCCTTCGTCTTGCTTCATCCTCCTTCGTCTAGGCATCGTTCCATCCGGCTCATCCTCCAAGCGACCGTCAAGGAGGATTTCTCTCTCCCTATTCTTTTTACTGTTTTCTAGTATAGATTTACTACTTTCTAGAGTAGTTTTGCTCGTCCTCCAAGCGATCGTCGAGGAGGACATTTCTCCCTCCATTCTTTTAATGCTTTCTAGAGTAAATTTATCGCTTTCTAGTACAATTGTGTTATGCTTTCTAGTTACAATGGACAATCTCTTTAATGATAAATTCTCTGTTCATTCTACATCTCATTTTTGATTTTTATGTGTAATATTCTCTCTCTCTCTTACACTCTCTCTCTTCTATTTATTGTAAATAATTAGATAGTTTTAAATTGAATTACTTTGTGACAAATAAAAAGAAACGCGTAGTTTTTAAATCAAACGTCCTCCTCCCTATGTTCGACCCGGAATTTTCATTTCGGTATAAATTTTATTTGTTGAACATGAATTCTTCGCTTTCAAACTACAACGATAGGTTCTCCAAAACCTAACACGTTAGCATAGCAATTCATACGTTCAACACCCGTGCCATCTCCTGCAAACACTCTCTCTCTTTCTCTCACTCCCTCAGCAGACACATACACACACACACTCACACTCTCGCACATACACACTCTCAGTTATACACTACTATATACTTATATATATACATACATACATATATATATTGATATATATACATATATTTATATACATATATATATATACATATCTATACATATATTAGTACCTATATAACTAAGTATAAGTATATATACATATATATATCTATAACTATAAATACATATATATATATATATGTTTATATCTATCTACATATATCTATATACATAGATACTTATACTAATATATATATACATATACACATATATATAACTATATACATATATTACTATATATATACATATATATATTTATATATATATATATATATATCTATATATATAGTTATATATACATACATATATATCTAATTATAAATATATATATATATATATATATATACATATACATACATCTATCTATACATATATTTACATATCTATATATATATATACATAACTACATACACACCTATATAATTATAACCATATATATATACATACATATAGATATATATTTACATAAATACATATATATACATCTATATATTTTCATATCACCTACCATATGTTGTATCGTGGGAATATCTACACCAGTTGCGGATATTCCCTGATGCACGCGTACAGAAAGCGTTTTCGCACACATCTTCCACCCATCCATCCTACACTCCATGTAGCACTTCGTCCTGTTGGTTGCGTCTTCCTAGACGACGACCGACTCGATACCGTGCTACATGCCATTTCCACCTCCACCCCCACCCCTATATACATATATAATATATATATATATACTATATTCTATTTCTATTTCTCTTTCTTGCCATTAAAAAATAAACAAAAAAATATACAAAAGAGAAAAGATAATCCTTGGCTTGCAGGTACTCAGTCTTGCAAATAGCAAGACCAGTTTTGGAACCCTACTTTGGCTCAAAGCCAAGAACCTGACTTTGTGGGTGTACCTCAAGGACAAAAATTATCAGAAAAAAATATTAAATAGAAAAACACCAAAAACATAATAAACGAACGGAAGAGATTCATTGTAGGAAAGCCATAGAAACTTATTCACCTCTAATCCCACTTCCCTAAGTTCGACCCTAGGCCTAAAAGTGACCAATATAAAATCAAGTAGGCCAGGTAAAAAAAATTTTGTAAAGAGAGGTTTAGGCTCGATTTAGGTTAACTACTATACTTATTTCAATGATTAAATCACCATATTAACACAACCTATCCGGGCCCGACCATAACCTCTTTTCTGGGGTCGTTGCTAGAGAAGTGCGCATTCAAGTAAGTTTTTACTCCATTCCTTTAATTTTTCTCTTCTCACAGCCTTCTCTTCACGGGTGTTTTTGTTTGTTGCTGTGCAGGTGAACCTGTTGCAAGGAGAAGACAGGTAGACGAAGTCAGAGACGTAGGTAGATCCAAGGCGGGAACGAGAGCGTGAAGATGCTGGCACCGCACTGGAGCTTCGCACACGTTGCTGAACAAGTAGGTCTTTCTTTCATAGCAACTTAGGTCAACTTGTCACCTTAAAAAAAAAAAAAAAAACTAAAAACAGTTCTTGGGATCTCTTGGGGCAAGTGGATTAAAAATCACTTGCTTGATTGTTTGTCATCACTCCCACTGCCCCAGGATTTCCCGCCAAACTTCGCATAGCGAAGATCCAAGAATCTTGATTCTTGAATCTTTCGCCATGTGAAGAACTCTTTGAGGCAAAAATAAAAAGATTGATTGCGATCCCTCTTTGCCTCATTTATCTTCAATTCGGGATCACCTTTTTGGTGGGGAGACTTGGAATTGAGTTGATTCCAACCCCACCACGACCTTTCACGTGCCTAAGATTCGATCACGAATACTTCAACCCCAACAATTTGATTTTCTTTATCTTATGGTTGAGCCTTGTGTGTGGAAATCATTCTGGTGATTGGGAGCACTTGAATTGAAGTGCTTTGGCTCCCTTTCACACTAATCTAAAATTGATTCGTGCATCCACACATAGAAATCTCCATCTAGGGAAGCCCATTGAATTTTAGCATGCATTAACCAACTAACATTGAAGAAGGGTTTGTTGGGCTTAGAAGAAAACTTGTATTCTCTCAAAACCCGGAGATTGGTTGAATTGATAATTCAACGAAATCCTAAAATCCATACTACTTAAGGCTGGATTCTAAAAATCATTCACCAATTAAAACTTCAATTCGAGGAGATTTCCCCATTGCATGCTTGGTTTACACACTTTACAAAATCAATCACTTGGGCATTACCCGTAAATAACGCCCTTCACATTCCAGAAGCACTTGATCCTAAGCCTCTAACTAAAACTAGTAGCAATTTGACCCTTATTAAGGATTGGAGGTCTAACTACCTGCGTGTAGCGCCTACGTGCTAGTGAGGGTTCCCGCGTGCTATCTGATGAGTACATTTTAATGGACTAGTATTAAGCCTAAGTACCTTTAATCGTACCTTGTACGTGTGTTAATAATTACAATTAAGTTGTAGAAGAATTACACGCATCATGATTTACGTTTATAATATTCTATAACTTAATATGTAATGATTTTGTTATTTTTATGTGCAGTTATTATATTCAAAAAGAGCAAGGGTTGGGGAGCAAATTTTCCCAACAACCGGAGGAACTTTTCCCTTTCCTCCGGTCGTCTCCTCCAATGCCTGCTGGCCAAAAACAGAAAAGGGATTTGCAAATCCCTTGATTGGCACACGCGGGGAGAGAGAGGAGTTAAAAAGAGGAGAGGCGGCATGCACTGAAAATCTATCTACCCCCTTGCGGCGAACAATTCCAACGTGCACTGTGGATGGGCATTTTCCCCGCGCAGGAGCGCGGCCTACTCTTCCTCCGTGCACTTATCTCCAGCCGCATCCTCCTTTCAGCGCTTCCTCCCTTCAACACCAAGCACAGCACTTCAACCCTCTGCAGGCGCTGCATCCGCCCCTGCCAGCACCGCAACCCATCCTGCCCTTCAGCCGCACACGCACCCATCTCTCAACTGCGCGCCCTGCTGCAGGCGCTCTCTACCTACACGCCATCTCCAGCACCCCCTGCTGCAAGTGCTCTCAACTGCATGCCCTGCTGCAGGTGCTCACGCCCTCTCCGCCCTGCACGCCCTGCTGCAGGTGCTCACGCCCTCTCCGCCCTGCACCTCTCCCTCCAGCCACTGCAGGCGCTCATGCCCTCTCTGCCCGCATGCCATCTCCAGTGCCCCCTGCTGCAGGCGCTCTCAACCGCACGCCTTGCTGTAGGCGCTCTCTGCCCGCACGCCATCTCCAGCGCCCCTTGCTGTAGGTGCTCTCAACTGCGCGCCCTGCTGCCGAACTAGCACGCGCACGGGCCCCGCACGCCACCAGCCGCAGGCACCGCAGCAACACCTCCGCCTGCTTGTTCAACAGGTCGGAGCTCCAACCACTGCCATCGGCCACTTCCGTCGCCGCTGCTGCCACCACCGGAGAGCTCTCGACCTCGCCGTCCTCCTGAGCCTTGCGATAGCCCCGCTGTTCTCTCTCTCTCACGAGGAGAGAGGAAAAAAGCCCTATTTTCCCACCAATTAAAATTTACATTCAATGCCATTGCCACCTAATTTAATTTATTATTATTATATTATGGCAGAATTGTGTTCGAACACTCATAGTTCTTTATAATTGAATGGTATTGATATTAACTAGTTTAAAGATTGATTTTGGGCTTAACTTAAGTACTAATTGTCTTTAGTACACATCACGTGAAAACTGCATGAATTCATCCTAAATTTATTAAGGATTTCTGTGAGGAAAAACTGCACTTATACCCTTATCTTCTTAAGTTATTGCAAATCTACTTTCCTTCACATTTTAAGTTAGATTTGAACAGGGATCTCGCACTATCCGAAATAACATTAAATAATTAAGTATTGATTGCATCATTGCCTCCCTGTGGACACGACTCGCTCTTCTGCGAGTGGTTATTTTAATTGCTTTTGATTAGTCAATTTTTCCACCACTTAAATACTATAACGCTAAGCGAAAAATCGTCTATCAAAATTGGCACCGTTGCCGGGGAGGCAACAGACGCAATAGATTTACTTTATTGTTTTTAAATATTTTGAGTTGCAAAATTATCTAATCATTTTTATTATTGTGCGAGGAATCTGACATGGCGACGAGGCGCAGTAAAGAGACGACTTTGAATGTGAACAACGCGCACGGCGGAGACGATCTTTTTGGTGGACCTTGACGCCACCTGGAGGACGACAGCAGGAACATGTGGGCCTTGATCCCATGCATATAGGCTTACGGAGAAGCCTATTTCTGATTTAAGCAGTAGGTCTTAGTTAGATTTAGTTAGATAGACATTAGAATTTAAATTACTGTCTTTTGGGCCCTTGTTGGGTATTTTTGGGAACATGTTCCCATTTATTTAGATTATAGGATTATTTGAACTGTTTTGAACTGCATTTCAGTTAGTTAGTTAGATTAGGTCTGTTTGTTATTCTTATTAAAAAAAAAAAAATTGAACTGCCTGCTAGAAGCTGCATATCTATAGGACGATCATCTAGGACTGAATGAGTAGCATCTAGTTTATTTTTTATTGCATTGCATTCATACACTGCACGAAGAAAGCTGGAGTAAGGTACGTCTTCTCTTGAGCATTAATTACTTGTCATGCATATGCATTGAACCTAAATTTAAGATCACTAAAGTGCTTGAATCAAATTAATTCAGTGGTCACTTTAAACTAATTGGGGCTGTTAAGAGGTTAGACTTTAAAATTTGTGACTAAAAATTGTGTGCAAAAGGATCCTGTTTGCGGAATTTCAAAAAAAAAAAAAAATCAAATCACGATCGTATGCTTGCACACTTGAGACACTGTGCACCTCACACATAAGGTCACTAGATAAATTTCTACCTCTCCATTTTTGCACCACAAGGGAAGTTAGTCGGAAATCAACAAGCCTATCCACCAAGTTAATTCGGTTCCTCGTGTGTGGCCTCGATTCGAGACTTCTATTTATCGCGCTCGATCGTGTTTTAACTGTTATTGCGTCGTAGTATAGGTGATCAAGCGTTCAAAACAAATAAAGATTTTATTACAAAAACTGGAGTATCCGAGGTCGAACACAGGGAGCAACTGGAATTTACTACTAATCTCAAATGTAATTGAACACTCTAATTTACTCAAAACTTTAATTCAAAAATGAATGTATGCGGTTAAAGAGTAATTAGGACAAAAGAGTAAAATTGGACATCTGATCTTGTGATCAGACGTCTTAAAAGTGTTTTCCCTTTTTCTTTGATTATTCTTCTTCTTCTGATCTTGCTTTCTTTCTTCTTCTGCAGTCTCTTTTTCTTCTTCCTCTTCTGTATTGGCCTCTCTTCTTCTTTCTCTTCTCTCTTCTGCAAAGGCTTCTTTCTCTTCTGTCTTCTTCTTCTCAGCAGTCTCTCCTTCTTCCTTCAGATCTCTACTTCGCTCAGCCTCTTCTTCTACTTCTCTTCTTCCTCGCGGCTAAGTCTCTCTTCCTCAACATTCAGCCTGCCTACACAGAGCAAAACCTACCCTGCCCCTCTACCCGCGCGTCTCTCTCTCTCTCTAGAATTCACTCAAGGACGCTCTCCCAGAGCCACGGTTAATCGGGTCGGATTTTGCACCCGGGACCAGGTGCGCCGGCAGGTGGGGTGCGCGAGGTGTGCTCAGGATGGGTCGGGTCGAATCCTGCCAGATCCGTGAGGTGAAATCGCGGATGAGGCGAGCATAGGTCAGGTGAGGGACCTCACCCCTGTGCGTTTGGAGGCGAATAGCGTATAACACAAAAATAATTTATACCGCAGCTGCACTTCGTATTTCAACGATGTGGGACTAAAGTCCTGCCTTCCTTCGCTCGCGCCCGCAGATGATTCTTCTTCGATTGCCAAGGCTATAGATGTCGCTACGCTCCTTGCTGAGCCAGATCACTTCGCACTGCTCGCCCGAGTCCGCTGCACCTGAAGCCTAGAGCTGCTGACGCCTAGAGCTGCTTTGAAGCTTCTTCAACCGTCGTTAATGGCGGTAGGGGCTTCGATACTGTCACACACAAAACAAGCCTCTCGGCTCAATCAGACCAGCTGGGGACCTTTGCCGTGGCACGGCGAAGGTCGTGCACGGTGAAGCAGGTTGTGGGATGGCCTAGGCGTGCGTGCCTAGGTCATCCTATGACTGGAAGTATGGGGGTCTTCGTGGGGCTGTGGTGGAGGTGTAGAGGGATGTGGATGGGCGAAGATTGTTCCTTGTGGTGAGGAGGAGCTTATGAGACAGTTGGCGAGCCGTGTGGAGGGGCGGAATGATGGGGGCGACTCGCCGGAGGTCGGTCGATGACGTGGAAGATGAGGGTGGTCAGCGACGGTCGAGGGGCAATTAAATGAAATAAAAGGGGGAAAAGAGAGAGGGGAAGATGGAGAATGTATTAAGCCTAACTACAGGGATGAAGGGGGATGGAGTGGCGGACAGCTGTACCTGCTGTCGCCAGAGAAGAAGCTACCAAGTGGAGGAAGACGGCGACGACGACGGGGCTGAGGCGGCGTGCGCGGGTATTGCGCGACGCGGAGGAGAATCAAGAAGGTGACTCTACCACTGGTTTTGTGGCAGAGCGAAGAGGGAGGGGAGGGGGGCTCGTCGGAGCTCGCTGGACCCTTGGCCGGAGAACAAAGAGAAGAAGTTGAGGTGGAAGTCCAGCCAAGTCGAGCTAAAAATGAGCGGCCAGGTTTTGAAGTTCTTTTATAGGCATCGGGCCATGCTTTCAGAGCGTGGAGGGCCCGCCATCGTCTCCGATGGCTCGCCGGAGAAGGAAAGAGGTTAGATACCCAAATCCCTCGTGCGTTCGCACGAGAGATTGGGTTCCCACCAGAGATCGTGACTGGCCTTAGATGGAAGGGAATTCCTCAGAGAATCTCCCTTCCATTTCTGGGAGGGAACCTCTGAGGAATCAGAGAGTAATCCCTCTCTAAACCTCGACGGAGGTCGACTCTTCCCTAACAATGGCGGCAGGACCTGATTGCAAAGTTGGCGAGGAAATTAGGGGGCTCTCTACAATGATTTTCAACAGATAGGGACCAACTTGTGATTTGGGTGTACTAATTTGCAAAGTAGGTCAAGATGACCACCCCTTAGGTCTAAATTTTGGTACAAGCCTAATTTGGACCTAAGGAATCCAATGGTGAAGTTGGATTTTAGGTTTTACTACATTTGACTGAACATTTTGCATAAAAACCTAAATTAGGTTAATTGATGAACTAGGACCCTAATCTAGGTTAAACTGGGTTCCAAAGGCCAAATTAAGTGTTCTAAGCCCTAGAGGATATTTTTCCATGATTTTTAGAGGGTTTAGTTGATTTTTATCCTGACCGGAACCTTGTTGAATTACGCGGGTTTGTTTTAGGGTTACCAAATGTCATTTAATTCCTAAATTGCACACGAACCCATTTCCGATTGACTCAACCCACTTTTTATCTCTTTTAGACCTTTTGACCTGTGTTTTTCCTCTGAGAAATCCCATTTATGCACTGCAATGGTACAATTACAGTTTTAACCTTTAATTCATATTTTCTTCTCAGAGCACTTATTCCTTCGTTTAGGCCTTCTACTAGGTTATGTAGGAGCTTTTATCTTCTTTATTGGGTCAAAATGAGCTAGTTATGGCTCATGATGTGGCTCTCATCATACCCCCATGCCTAGCTTTTCTAGTCCCTTAGCAAAATTTCAAGGTTTTAACTTCTATTCTAGACCCTAAGTGTCTGTCAACAATCATGATAAGTGCTTCTTCTTTTCTTTTGTGATTAGGTAGGAATGCCAACAATAGGCCTAGAGGTATTCAAGTACCAACCAAAATCCGGACCTGACCCGCTTTAGCCTCAGTCCTCCGCAAAGGTTTCTACAACCCACAGAAACTAACCTAGGGTTTGTTGGACTCCGCGGTTAAAGCACCCGTGCTTGAGACATTCTTAGCCTAAGTTAAGTTTGCAGTGCATTTTTGTAAGAGAGAAATAGAAGATTTATTTGTTTGGAGAGCTTTTCTCTCTCTTTTCTTTTTATTTCTAGCTTCGATTTAGCTTCTCAACACGGTCTATATCGGATTCGTCGTCCCCATCATCAATCCTCAAGGGTCCCTGGCTTTCGAGATTTCGAGTTAATCCCGCCCATGGCAACCCCCAGAACCCTGGCTTTCAAGATTTCGAGATAATCCCGCCCATGGCGTTCCGTGGCCGAATTCAAACCCTGGCGATCAACATTTCGTGATAACACCACCCATGGTATCTGAACCAGCAGAGTGCTTACATGCCCCCAATAGGATATTTAAATATCCTAAGAGACAAGCACCGAGGATACGATATGTTGTTACGCATCTTCGAGGGGATTTTCCCACCTCTCCGCGCTGGGAACTCGTCCAAATCAACTTGTGCTGATTCGCCGCTCCTAATCTAGGTGACTTTTTCAGAACATTGAACGCTTTTGCGCGGTTTGGATATTTATGCGCACTGAACCAGATTGTGTGTGAATTTGGGGTGCTTAGGTTACCAAATCCCGCAAACCGGAGGTCAGTTAACGAGGCCAAATACTTCCTAAGCTTTAGACCTAGTACTTAAGCTTTGCATTTTCCCCAACCTCTTGAGGATTATCCAGATTTTAGCGGATACGTGAATTTTTAAGCTAAAGATTCTAGCCTAAGAGGCCTAAGATCAGCGTTCCCTCTAATCTCTTGTTATGTCTCCTTAGCACTTTTCTTTTATTTCTTTTCTTGATCTGGTCTAGAACTTCAGTTAATTCCTTAATCTTTTACTAATGACTATTTCTTTTCTTTCTCATTCTGTGATCCTTTTTGTCATTTTTGCTCTTTTTCTCTTCCTTATGAATATGTGGCTCACAAAATTTCCTCCCTCCCCCCATTTTTTTATTCTTTTTCATAATTTTTCAATTTTTTTTGTGTTTTTGACCTATGTGAATTTTTTTTTGTGTGAGAATCCTTCTGATTTTTTCTTGGTTCTGTATGTATGCACTTTATCACCCCCCCATGCCTAAGTTTTGCAATGTCCTCATTGTAAACAGAGGGTGTGAAATAGTGTTGAGGTCAGGGGCTTAGAATAGGATACATCAGGTGGGTGAATGGGTCGGAAATGACTGATGCGAACGATTTCAAGCTCTGATACGCGTACCAGAGGTGGGATCAACTGTCTAAGGCTGAACTCAAGGTGTAATAAACGTGGAGTACAGACGGATAATCAGACGGGTCTCTGTTTCTGGGATGACGAGTTGCCTCCCGTTAAGCACTAAATTTAATGCCTTCAGCCGAGCGAAAAATTGGGTGGAGAGGGAGTGGTCAAATCAGTGGAATTTTTGAAAAACAAACACCTTGATTAAGAGCCTGGTTGGTCCAACCAGGTGCTTGTTGAGATCAGTCGGTTGATGATGCAGCCCAAACCCAATAAATCTGGTGGGTTGATAGATGTAGATTAGTAGATGCGGCACCCACCATATGCAGTGAAGTTCTGATGGATATGGAAGTGAAAACTCGGGTTTAGGCTGAGTCGATTCAGCCTGGTCAAAGTAGGGTTCTGAAAATAAGTCAATGTAAGGTGTGGAATCCCTACAGGGGTGATCAAAGAATGATCGCTCCTGATTTTCGGTCTGATCAATGCCCGATACCCAATATCGATATGGAGTTGAATCATCTGCAAACGGCTCAGTGAGAGGTGAATCGGAATAGAAATTGAGTCCGGTTGTGGGTCGGGGTAGGGAACGGGTTTTGATTGGTTCAGTATATGTGGGGCAGGTGGCTTCAAAGAAAATTGGCTTGTTATAATCAGGAAGTAGATTTTCTCCGATGTTATGGTCATATTTGAAATCGTCGGAGAGTTTGCGAAAATCAAAATTTGAATGAGATTCACGATCGTGAGTTCCACCATAGAATAAATCATATGTTGCAGATTCAGCAGCCTGACTGGGGTCTAGCCTAAATGTGAATTCTGAGCTTAAAAAGGTATCCTTATCTGGTAGAGGCTTAGGTTCTAAGCTAGTAGGGCAGACCCAATTGAAACCCCGCTCGTCCAACTCCTCGATTTCTGTGTCGTAGATTGACATGACTTTCGAAAAATCGATTCGTTCCTTTGAGGAGGTTGGCGAGGGATATTCATCAAATCGAGGCCCAAAATCATATTCTTCATTAAAAGATTGATCTTCTTCATATGGGGCCTTGAAATCTTCAAAATAGGTTTCAGATCTAGGTTCTAGGCTTCGGATGTGGGTTGAATTACTAGAATCTAGGTCTGAATAACCTTCATGGGTCACCTTATCAGAATAAGGGACGGAATTTATACCCTCGAGAGGTTCAGTTCTACTCTCATACTCGCAGGAGTTTTGGGATTCTAGAATGGGTTCAACATTGTATTTTCCTGCATTTGGAGCTTCCCAACCTTCTTAAATATCCGGCACATTGTATTCTATCTGGGTTGGGAATCCACAACCATTTTGTGCCTCAAACCCGAGATCAGATTGATCCTCGATGTTGTCCCAAGATAGTTCCTCCTCTATTTGTGGTATATATGGGTATTTATGGTCAATAACTTGTTTTACTAATCTCATTATCTCTTCCCGTTTTTCAAGACTATCTTGGTGTTGCTTCCAAAGTCGAGGATTTGTCATACATTGAAGGTATTCAATATTGTGCAGTTTTTCTATCTCAATGTATGTAGTAATGATCAAGTCACGGGTTGATCCTTTTGTGGCTTCTGCTAATAGTACTTGGGTAGCACACTGCTAATAGTCATGGGTTGATCCTTTTGTTAACATCTCTTCAATCAAGGGCTTGGGTAGCACACTGATGCGGGAGGGTTTATTTCCTTTTATGCAGGCATGTGTGACTAGCACTTCAAGACCCTACTGTAGAAACCCTAATTTGGTTCTATTTCCAATCCTCTTTTTCTTTTTCACAAAAATTCTCTTTGGACTTTAAGAGCAAGAAATGTGTTGTCCGCAGAGATTAAGAGTTATTTCTTATTAGGCACATGAATTTGTGCGATGGAATCTTAAAAAAAATCATTCCAACTTCAAGAAGATTTGAAAAATTTTCGCAAAATCGGGAAATGTTTGCCTTAAAGATGGTGATTACTATATAAAGAAGGCAATTGATTCCTAAATTGATTTTCTTCCTTTTGTCTTTTCATGATTAGGGGATAGTTTAAGGAAGAAAAGAAATTACCTGCCCTGGAGTGGTTGACTTGCGGGAGGGATTTTCTTGTGAAATACCTGCAAGATCACATCAAAGCAAAGTAGGGCAAGTTAGTGTTCAATATGAAGAATGTAGAGCCTAGTGGTAAATTGCGCGTTGCTCCCCGGCAACGGTGCCATTTTGTTTATCGCGCTCGATCGTGTTTTAACTGTTATTGCGTCGTAGTATAGGTGATCAAGCGTTCAAAACAAATAAAGATTTTATTACTCGAAAATCGGAGTATCCGAGGTCGAACACAGGGAGCAATTGGAATTTACTACTAATCTCAAACGTAATTGAACACTCTAATTTACTCAAAACTTTAATTCAAATATGAATGTATGTGGTTAAAGAGTAATTAGGACAAAAGAGTAAAATTGGACGTCTGATCTTGTGATCAGACGTCTTAAAAGTGTTTTCCCTTTTTCTTTGATTATTCTTCTTCTTCTTATCTTGCTTTCTTTCTTCTTCTGCAGTCTCTTTTTCTTCTTCATCTTCTGTCTTGGCCTCTCTTCTTCTTTCTCTTCTCTCTTCTGCAAAGGCTTCTTTCTCTTCTGTCTTCTTCTCAGCAGTCTCTCCTTCTTCCTTCAGATCTCTGCCTCGCTCAGCCTCTTCTTCTACTTCTTCTCTTCTTCCTCGCGGCTAAGTCTCTCTTCCTCAACGTTCAGCCTGCCTGCACAGAGCAAAACCTACCCTGCCCCTCTACCCACGCATCTCTCTCTCTCTCTAGAATTCACTCAAGGACGGTCTCCCAGAGCCACGGTTAATTGGGTCGGATTTCGCACCCGGGACCAGGCTCACCGGCAGGTGGGGTGCGCGAGGTGTGCTCAGGATGGGTCAGGTCGGATCCCGCCAGATCCGCGAGGTGAAACCGCGGACGAGGCGGGCGTAGGTCAGGTGAGGGACCTCACCCCTGTGCATTTGGAGGTGAATAGCGTAAACTAATTTATACCGCACCTGCACTTCATATTTCAACGATGTGGGACTAAAGTCCCGCCTTCTTTCGCTCGCGCCCCCAGACGATTCTTCTTCGATTGCCAAGGCTGCGGACGTCGCTGCGCTCCTTGCTGAGCCATATCACTTCGCACTGCTCGCCCGAGTCCGCTGCACCTGAAGCCTGGAGCTGTTGACGCCTGGAGCTGCTTTGAAGCTTCTTCAACCGTCGTTAATGGCGGTAGGGGCTTCGATACTATCACACACAAAACAAGCCTCTCGGCTCAATCAGACCAGCTGGGGACCGTCGCCGTGGCACGGCGAAGGTCATGCACGGTGAAGCAGGTCGTGGGACAGCCTAGGCATGCGTGCCTAGGCTATCCTATGACCGGAAGTGTGGGGGTGTTGGCGGGGCTGTGGTGGAGGCGTAGAGGGATGGTGGATAGGCGGAGATTGTTCCTTGTGGTGAGGCGAAGCTTATGAGACAGTTGGCGAGTCGTGTGGAGGGGCAGAATGATGGGGGCGACTCGCCGGAGGTCGGTCGGTGACGTGGAAGATGAGGGTGGTCAGCGACAGTCGAGGGGAAATTAAATGAAATAAAAGGGGGAAAAGAGAGAAGGGAAGATGGAGAATGTATTAACCCTAACTACAGGGATGAAGGGGGATGGAGAGGCGGACAGCTGTACCTGTTGTCATCGTAGAAGAAGCTGCCCAGTGGAGGAAGACGGCGGGGACAACGGGGCTGAGGCGGCGTGCGCGGGTATTGCGCGATGCGGAGGAGAATCAGGAAGGTGACTCTGCCACTGGTTTTGTGGCAGAGCGAAGAGGGAGGGGAGGGGGGCTCGCCGGAGCTCGCTGGACCCTTGGCCGGAGAAGAAAGAGAAGAAGTTGAGGTGGAAGTCCAGCCAAGTCGAGCTAAAAATGAGCGGCCGGGTTTTGAAGTTCTTTTATAGGCATCGGGCCATGCTTTCAGAGCGTGGAGGGCCCGCCATCGTCTCCGATGGCTCGCTGGAGAAGGAAAGATGTTAGATACCCAAATCCCTCGTGCGTTCGCACGAGAGATTGGGTTCCCACCAGAGATCGTGACTGGCCTTAGATGGAAGGGAATCCCTCAGAGAATCTCCCTTCCATTTCTGGGAGGGAATCTCTGAGGAATCAGAGACTAATCCCTCTCTAAACCTCGTCGGAGGTCGACTCTACCCTAACAATGGCGGTAGGACCTGATTGCAAAGTTGGCGAGGACATTAGCGGGCTCTTTGCAATGATTTTCAAAAGATAGGGACCAACTTGTGATTTGGGTGTACTAATTTGCAAAGTAGGTCAAGATGACCTCCCCTTAGGTCCAAATTTTGGTACAAACCTAATTTCAACCTAAGGAATCCAATGGTGAAGTTGGATTTTAGGTTTTACTATGTTTGACTGAACATTTTGCATAAAAATCCAAATTAGGTTAATTGATGAACTAGGACCCTAATCTAGGTCAAACTGGGTTCCAAAGGCCAAATTAAGTGTTCTAAACCCTAGATGATATTTTTCCATGATTTTTAGAGGGTTTACTTGATTTTTATCCTGACTGGAACCTTGTTGAATTAAGCGGGTCTGTTTTAGGGTTATCAAATGTCATTTAATTCCTAGATTGCACACGAACCCATTTCTGATTGACTCAACCCACTTTTTATATCTTTTAGACCTTTTGACCTGTGTTTTGCCTCTGAGAAATCTCGTTTATGCACTGCAATGGTAAAATTACAGTTTTAACCTTTAATTCATGTTTTCTTCTCAGAGCACTTATTCCTTCATTTAGGCCTTCTACTAGGTTATGTAGGAGCTTTTATCTTCTTTATTGGGTCAAAATGAGCTAGTTATGGCTCATGATGAGGCTCTCATCAACTTCCATCCCTTGCGAGTAGGTTATAGGCACCAGCGAAGGTTGGCCTAGGAAGTGTAATTTTTGTAAAACTTGTTTGGCCACCAACTAAACATATAACTCCAAGACCTGCAATCTACTAAAAATAGATCCCGTTGAATTTGCGTTTGCTGTGACAATAGGACTCTTTAGGAAGTTTTCTGCTGAATCCTAAGAAAGTTAAAATTGTTTTGCTTAAAGAAATGGATTACTCTTACTCCTATCATTCAGATTATTAGAGTCAATACTTCCAATCTTTTAATTAGGATCCCATGCTCCTAGCGTATCCATCCTTTGATGGGTACATTGATAATTCATGGGATCATTCTCATTCTTACCTTGGGAGTATTGGCTTGATAACTCCCACTTTTGAGCAGAGCCTAGGAGCGGGATTTTCCAATCCTGAAATCCCTACTTCCATGCAAACACCCAACCCTCCCACCCTTCATGATTTTTCATATCGAGGTTGGACCGATACCCCTAGGAAATTAGAGGCTGAAATTGACTATCCTCCCCAACTTGATAATAGTAGCCTCTCCTCGTTTATGATAGAAATGCAAAAATGGCGAAAGGAACTAATGGAATCAGTGGGAGAGTGTTGAGGAATAGTCAACACTTAAATGAAGAACTAAGACAACTTAGCTACATGATTCCCAATAATCCTGATCCCTACCCAATAAACCATGATAATGAAAATAATTCTGAGGAACCTAATGACAATAGGGATCCAATTTTAGGTAGCCATCACTTAGACTCTTCCAATGAGACATGGCCACTAGAGGATAATGATCATAGTGATTATCCACCTGAATTATATTGCAGTCAAAAGCAAGGGAAGATGGTATCTTTTGAGGACCTTGACCCCAATGACGGTATTCTCCTTACCCCTACCAACTTGGGTCAAGGTTATATTGTTCCTATCACTTCCCCTCTTGATTATTTGGTGGAATCCCATTCTACTTTTAGTGAGCCTACTCCTGACCCTCCACTTAGGGAATCAACACCTACCATTCAATATTCTGAGGATTCAAATGCACCTAATGAAGGTGACCCTAAGGGAATAGAGGATGATCAATTCTGGTCTCAGGGATATGACGAGCCTAATTCTGAAGATGAGGATACCTTAATAGAGGAACCTAGACTGAAAATCTGGAGTGATTCACAGGAGAATTTTTTATCATTTGAGGATTTACCTCCAGAGGGTAGAAATAATATGATTAAATCCAGATTCCTCCTTTCTTTTAAGAGTCATCCTCCATCAAAATAGGAGTTGATATTAGAGAGGACGAACATAATAATGAGAAGTCTATGGGAGACTCTCGGGGACAAAACACATCAATTAAGGATTTATACCCCGAGAAGAATGACGAATTCAATGATATAGGCTTCCTCCAAAATATTAAGACTGATCCTCCTTTAGAAATAATTGAGGATACTGATCCAACTCCTAATGAATCACATATACACCTCGATAAATATTTCAGTGAACCAAACGAATCTGGGGATGAGCTGAATGATAATGATTCTTACATTTTGACCCTGCCATCAAAAAGTTGCAATTTGGAGTCTACCCTTGATTCAAATATGACTCCGATCATTAATGCTAGGCAGGATAACTTGAAGTTGTCTACTACTGTTAGGGATTGTACACAATCTGAATCATTGTTGGAATTGGACCTAACATCAACTAAGCCTTCATTGGACTTAACCATTACCTTCCAACACTACAAACAACCCTTATACTCCCTAACCGATCCTTGGCTCAGATCTCTGCTCATGTACATTCTTTCTGGAGAATATATCAGGCCAGTACATCCTAGGGTAGAATAGTGAGTATGGATTGATGCTTGTAGTTTTACTCTCGCCATTCAAGGGTTTGAATTAATTATTTGTATATCTTTTAAAACCCATCCTGCTCTGGAGGATCCTTGTTATCCTCCACTTATTCTGTTTCTGGAGGTCCCTTTTCATATTCCATTTATTATTACTAGACCTCCCAAGGTAGCCGATGAGATTTGCTGTTTTCATTTCTTCTGGCGAGCATTTGGAATTACATTTCATCATCAGCTCGCCAACATCCGTGGTTACCTGTTTTCTAGGCCTGCACTGTTACGAATATTTTTAGGGCCTAACTTTGCTTGGTTGGAACCAGACTTATAGGTTCCTTCTTAGTCTGGCTACTGGCAGAAAATGCAGCACTTGTTGGGAGGCAACCCAGCAAACTGTGTTAGGTAATATTTTTCCTTTCTCCTCCTATTTTAATTTTACAATGGGGACATTGTAGGATTTAGGCATGGGGGAGTGCATTTGCATTTTAAGAAGTATTTATGGATTTAGGTTAGTATAAAAAAAAAATTTTTGAGCTGAATGGGTTAGTCCCTAGCAAACTACCTTTGTTATTGGAGGTTCTTCTTCTGGAATTATTTCTTAAGTTTAGAATCCAGTGCATTTATTTCATCGGCGCGTGGATCTGTGGTCGTTGGATGGGCATCCAACGGTGGAGATTCATCGAGCGAGTGAAGATGAAGAGTAAAGGCGAGTCCTTGGGGATGGTTGGGTGGCTGAGATGGTGCCATGTGGTGCTATCTTGGCCGTCCATCTTCTGTGTGTTGTAGACGGTGCCACGGGTGTCGGATTGGGTCGATTTTCATGCCGCTAAGTTGCGATTGTCAATCCGAACCCATCCATGTGGTCAGATTTATCGTTTGAGGTGTGGATTAACACCATCTTGGCCCTTGATCTTTAGGGTTCCTTGATCTCTATCTGGTGCTACGGATGTCTGATTAGGGCGATCTTGGAGTCGTTGAACTCCAATCATCGCCTTGATCAGATCCGTACGGTTAGGTCTTCGATCTAAGGCCCCGATTAACAAGTTGCCTTGTTCATGGCCATAAAAGGAGATAATTAACCTACATTTTATACAGACTAACCTAAATGCAAGATGATGCATGTTATTCAATATTTATAGTATGTAATGCAATTCTATGCCTAAGAACACACGTAAATAGATAGTTTATGTGATATAAACATGTTTACGTCATTATGTTAGTGTGTTTGAGGTGGCCTAAACCTAGTTTCCTATGTAGTGAGGTAGGGATCACATTAATGGAATCACCCAAGTCGAGGAGGGCCCGATCAGAAGTAATGTTTCTTATTGTGCAGGTAATCAGCGGGGCTCTCGGGTCCTGCTTCTTAAGGGGTAGCTTGTTTAAGATTAGTGTGCTTGTGGTGTCATACAAGACTACTCTCCTAGTGTTTTCAGATTCCACTCTATGCTTCTCTTTATATGAATTCAGTAAATCTTTGGCACGGGCAGGGACTAATCCAATAGATGTGAGGAGTAAAATGATTGTCAATTTGAAAGCCTAAAGTAAAGACATCCTCTCCTCCAATTTCTTCTCTGACTTTTTCTGTTTGCCCATACAACAACATACTCTTGAATCTGACTCTGTTGTTTTCTTGATTACATTCTTAGTTGGGAGTCTAGAATTCTTATTATGGGTCTTAATGGTAATGACATGGGTTTGGGTGGGACCCTTGTATCTGCTACCACACCTCAAGGTGATGGTATTTGCAGTAGCAAAGTGTTGTTGGTTAGTGCCTTGGGGAGGGTTGGGCAAAATAGGAGACTTCCGGTTGATTATGGTAGGAACTTGATTAGCTCTGGGAGGGACTAGGGTAGCCTGATAGATAGAATAAGCTTGAGCATGTGGTTCCCCACTATTACCAAAACCTTGAGGCCCAGCGCCTCAGTTCTGCACATTCCTTAGGTTTGGTACAGGCTGTGATGGTAGAGATCTAGGTTGTCGGTTGTTTGCACTAAGTTCGGATTGCAAGGTGCCCGAAGAAGTTTTCATTTGTTGCATGAGCTGGAGCATTGTCCCTTGCATTTCTACCATCTTCAGGTTTAAATCAGCCTGCTCGGCTAGTTGTTGGGCATTCCACATGGGCTGATTATTCTGATTTGGTGGTAGCTAAGTATATACATGACCCTGACCCATTGGATTTTGCGATACATAGTTGTTGGGTCGATATTGGGTCTGCTACCCCTGATCTTCCCAAAAGAAGTTAGGGTGATTTTTCCAACCAGGATTATAGGAGTTCGAGTAAGGGTTGGACCTAGCATTCTCTTGTACAGCATAAACATCCTCATAAGATGGATGAAGGGTAAGATGGATTAGAAAAATTGGGATCAAAGACCCCAGTTTGGAGCCCATAAGGTTCCGAAAGGTGCTGGCTCGAAGGTCGTGCTGACTCAAGTTGGTTCACAAACTCCTGTCCCATAGAAGCTTGCGAAGAATGGAATCCTGAGCTCTGGGATTGAGTGGATCTAGAAGTATTAGAGTTTTCGAACATCCACTCTTCCATTTGTTTAGCAAGCAGACGCACCTTAACTAATTTGTTGCAGATCAATTCTATATCAAATATATAAGAATCTTGGACCTCATTGGCATTTGATCTAGTTTGTTGGGATTGGTTGAAGGTTTCCATGGATGCATGGTTTATAGAGTTTTCGCTCATTTCCTTGAACAAATCATACGTGCTATCTATGTCTTTATTGAGGAAATTTTCTCTATAAGAAGCATCCACACGATGACGGAGTTGATCATTCAACCCATGGTAGAAAATCTGCACAAGTTTCCATTTAGGCACCTCGTGGTGTGGACACTGTTGCAATAGATCCTAGAATCACTCCCAGACCCCATGAAACAGTTTCCCTGGCCGCTAGGCAAAAGTGGTAATTCACCCGTCTGATGTAAACATGTTTATATCACATAAACCATCTATTTTTGTGCATTCTTAGGCATATAGTTTCATTATACATTATAAATATTACGTAATATGCATCATCATGAATTTAGATAAGGTTGTATAAATTTTAGGTTAATTTTCTCTTTTCGAGGTCAGGAAATAGGGCAATATCTTATCGGGGCTTCGGATTGAAGATCCAACCATACGGATCTGATCAGGGTGACGATTGGAGTTCAACAACTCCAAGATCACCCCGAGCAGACTTCCATAGCATTAGATGCAGTCCGAGAAAGATCATAGATCAAGGGCCAAGGTGGTGCAAATCCATACCTTAAATGTCAAATCCAACTGCACAGATGGGCTCAAATCAACGATCGCAGCCCAACAACATGAAAATCGATCCAATCTGACATCTGTGACACCATTTGTAAGACACAGCAGATGGACGGCCATGATGGTGCCACGTGGTGCCATCACAGCCGCCCAAATTGGCCATAGCATCTCTTCTCAACTCCTAAAGGGCTTCCACGATGAGAGATCTCGGCCATTGGATGAAGATCCAATGACCAAGATTGGCTAAGTGCAAAGGCATCCACGCGACAAAGAGGGCAACTTGGCAAGTTGGGCGAGCACCCGCTCGCGAAGTAGAGGTTGTAGGTTCGACTTGCAATCAGAGGCGCACGCAGATTTATCTTGACCGTGTGATCATCTATGAAAGTCCCAGATTTACCAATCAGGTGCACACGCGATCGGATGCGATTCTGCATGCGCCATCGCACGTGCAGGCACGTGATGAGAAGGCAAGAGATGGAGCATTTTAAGCCATCCGATCTCGCGATCGGACGATCGATATTGAGTGAGTGTGCATAAGGCATTTTGTGTGCAGAAGGAGAGGCAGTGACGTTTATATTTGTCACTTTAAACATCACTACAGACCCCCTTATTTAATGTTTTAAGATGAAATGACCTTTGTGCCCCCATCAATCTTCACCTATAAAAGGCCTTATGACCCCCACACTTTCTTGATCCCTTCCTTTCTTCTCTCACCCCCTTCAAAGCTCTAAGAGCTTGTCTCAAACCCGGGATGCTCCTCTAGAGTTAAAAATACAATTTTTCCACCTCATCCCATTTGTGGAGCATTCTGCAGTTGTCTTCTCACCGTCATTCAGGAAGCGGATCCCACTATGATGTCACCTTACCCCATTCTTCGTCGTCCGTCCTCGTTCATCCTGGTTCTCCCTCATCCCACATCTCACCACCTTCGTCTAGGCACTCCGTCAACACGGCTCATCCTCCAAGTAGCAGTCAAGGAGGATAACTTCTCTCCACCTTCTCTTTATCGCTTTCTAGAGTAGATTTTCTGCTTTTTAGTTGTAATATTTCCTGCTTTTCAATGTAATGATTAGTTGTAATGACCATGATATTGTGGTTATGAAATTCTTGTTTATTCTCTCTCTATTTGTCTTTATTTATATTATTCTCTCTCTCTTCTATTCTTTATTCATTAATTAGATAATTAGTTTAGATTTAATTCGACCAGCTAATCTGCTTTGTGACAACAAAACAAATATGATTTTTAATCAAATGTCTGCCTCCCTGTGCTCAACGTAGAATTCCTTTTGAGTTTCAGTTAAATTATTTGTTGATGGTTTTGTTGCAAATTGCACTACAACAACGGGTTTTCAAAACTCAACAGTTTTTGCAATGGATTCTCTACTACAACATTTTGGCACCGTTGCCGGGGATTATCCGTACAACATTTTGACACCGTTGCCGGGGATGCGACGCCCTTTGATTTTTCACATTTTCCCATCTTACTTATCTTTTACCTTCTCTCCTTTCTTATTGTGATTGTAGGTATTCTCTTGAGATGGGCAAAAGCGATAGATTGGAGTAAAGTACTGTTGAAGGGTCTGTAAGTTTACCCCCACCTCCCCACCCACTAGATTTCATTCCATCACCTAATAACACAAACCCTAATTAGGCTAGGAGGTCTCATAAACCCTAAGGTTAGTTTTGATTGTTCGGTTGTCACCTCCACCCACCTCACTCGCTGCATATAAAGAAAAGTTTAAAAAAAAAATCTCACAGAGGTACGCAACCTTTTCTGATTTTTCATACTCAACCGGTAACCCGATCTTTGGGACGGGTACACTCGTCAACACATAATTGAGTAGAAATTAGATTAGGTAATCACTTGTGTGCCTAATTAAGTGGTGCATTAGGCCAATTGTTTGAGTTATTTGGGCCGCACCACTTCAACTAAAAAGAACTCATCAAGTAGTTGCCAAATAGGTTCAACTTCTAGGGATTTACCTGGCACTCCACATTCTTTTAAGCTTTAAAGGAAAATATCTTCACCTGTGCTTTGAAACTTGGTGTGTCAACTAAACTTGATTGAATACACCTAAAGTTGAATTCTAAAAGATACTAAGTAAGATTTAAAACCTAAAATTCACCACATCCAAAAATAATCTTGCTTGAAAATCACTGGTTGTGCATGCACACACATATCAATCAAACATTAAGGGCACAGCCCAGATAAAGGGCCCATCACATTCCAAAGCACATTCAAACCTAACCCTAATTAAAATAGAGTAGACGTTGGCCTTAAGGATCGGACTCACTCTTCAGAGCCTAGATCGAGATTATTTTTTATTAGTCTGTTTCTACCATTCAATCTGATGTCTAGCTAGGGGAGTAGAATCAAACAATCCTAGTTGGAGGGTAAACTAGGAACCGGAGGTGCAAGCCAAACGAAGAAGCTTCTCCCCAGCCCCTCCCTCTAACTAATTAGATTGATCGGAAAGAAGTAGATCAAATCATTTCTTTATCTCAAGATGGGCTTTGGGACTCTGTAGGTCTTTAGGCTAGCCCACTTAAGGACATGTTTGATTGTTTGTATTGCAAGGCACCTTTCTTCCTCCTGTTTGTGATGAATCCTTCCACATTCTACATGCATTCCTACTCTTACCCTCCTGATACATCTTATCCCCAATATGATGACTGTTATCCCGACTCGTGCTGTAATTAATCATCTACTAGTTGGGATAACTTGGATTGTGGATACAATTCTGGACCTCCATGTTCAGGGTCTAACCCTAGACACCATGATCTTGATTCTTATCCTTCTCCAAGCTACATCGATTATAGATCACCGCCCTCATTTGGACAACCTAATATGATCTAGAATCAAGAAGGATATGCTGATCCTTACCATTCCCCAGATTACACTGCATATAGGTCATCACCTCTTTATGGACAACTTGAAATGACCTATTACCAGGGAGGGTAGCAAGAACCTCAATTCATTGACTCCCCTAGACTGAACCCAAACCTGCCCAACCCTGAATCAAACCATTTGGTTCAGGTTAACCAGGTCCAAGATAAGGTGTGGCTAACTTTAGGAATACCATAAAATCTTTAGAAGCTCAGCCAACACCTTGTCCAGAGGAATTGGAGCCTCTGATTGAAATGATTGATAATCTTAACAAGTATTTGTTGTATTGGCTCCAGGATGTTAAGGATAAGGACTCGGGTGAGTTTTTACTTGGGAAGTTATCGAAATTGAGGATGAGATTTGTGATTGCTCTAGTCCAATCTTGGGACGATTCCCAGGATGAACCCTTGTCAGGAGAGCCAATGTCAAAATCTGCTCAGGCACCTATAGGGGGGACACATTTTACGAGACCAGGGTTGACTAGGTTGTTCTAGAGTAATCAAATAAGGAAGAATTGATTTCTTCACCTGAGATCCTTGAGCCGGGGTACAAGGAAATGTATGTCTCCATGGAACAAAATGTGATTGATGATTTTGAGACATACATCAATGCGGATTCAGAATTCTTTGATTCTGAAGGTGAAGAATCATTATGCAAAGTCTCACCTGAGTGAGATGACTGGGCCTAAGGAATTTGAGAAATCATTTGATGGCCCTAAAATTGAGGGACTTGATCCTATTGGGCCTCGCAAGGTGGATTCAGATCCTTATTTCATGAAGGATTCAATTCATAGCCCCGATCCTCAATCACACCCCATTGAGCTTACTGACGATTTTGATTTTGAAATCACTAAACCCAAGTCCATTTTGATTCAGCAACAAATCTTGGACTTGGACATTTTAGATGGGGTGATTAATATGTAGGAGGTCCTGGAATTAGAAATTCTGATTGTGGAGGATAGGAATTGGGAAATGATGATGTGGAAGCTAATTCCGAAGGAAGCAGAAGATCGAGTCTAGGGGTGCCTATATGTCTAAAACCACCAACCTTCTACCGGGACCCTTATGGCATCTTTCATTCAAAGGATGCCCAACCCAAGCGCACATTTATTTATTATCATTTTGAGCTTGATTTCTTTGTAACTCGACTTTTTGGTCTTGGGTTGCATGCTTACAAATTGCAAGCCCGACCCTGCTTGCATGCTGATCTTAGGTTTTGGATATTTTTATCCAGAACCTTAGATATACTCGACCATGGGGTATGGGTTTGCACCACAAGCTGGCCCACATCTATGGACATGTACTGGTAGGTCCTGAGGTGAATCTTTTTATCCTGATTCTGACTTGCACTTGTGAATTTTTTTATTTCTTCTTTGTATAGTGTTCCTAGCTGAAGGCAGTAAAATCAGCACGTAAATAGTTTCTTTCATCTCAGAGTCGACCTGTTATTCATACAATTTAGGTGTTTTCTACTCTACTCCACTCTGTTTCATGTCTTTTTAATACAATGAGGACATTGCATTAAATAGGCATGGGGGGGTGGATATTCATCTCTGAATTAGTTCGTTTGCTCTGTAGATTCTTTTTGTTTTTATTTATTAAAAAAAATTTTGGAATTAGGAAAGAGAATTTGGGCTTTAGAAAATTTTTAATCTTAGAGAATAAAACTATATGACTTGAACATTAAGACCCTTCAGGCCTTCGAGCTTAATCTACCCGGGTGTCCACTAAAATGTGGATTTGTTTCTCAAGTCCTTGCCAGTCTAAATATATTTCTTATTTGATTAAATAAGTTGGGGTGATAACTACACGACTTATCAACCCGCCCTCTGATTTGAGGAAACTTTAAGTCTAAGTATCTTCACACTTTTCACACTGACTTGTTGTTCGACGGTTTTTACAGAAATTAGGTAGCTAATGAACCTTTTAGGGTGGTATGGCTGGCAAGTTATCATGGGTAACAGCCCATTGGTCGGTTGTCTAGAGCTCAATCACACAACCATTCTTTTCCTGTTGCCTTTAGGTAAATATTAGATTAGGGAAGTGTTTGGATATCGTAGAGCATATTGTGTGATTTTGATGGGAAAAAGTGTCGTAGTATAGTGCGCAATATGATCAAATAAAGATATTTAATAAAAGTTAACGAGATTTGAGTCTCGGTTGTTCGTCTCTGGGAGGCATTTGTTTTACTTTTGAATTTGATCTTTTACCGCTCTACTTTGTTTAAAATCGCACGCCGGTTTCTAGTCTTCTGATTAAGATTTCACCACTTCTATTATGAACCCTGATTACGTGCGCATGTGTTAAAAGAATCACTTAGGGAAGGACACAGATGATTCTCGGGAGCAGATACTGGAAGGTCACTCAGGGGAAAAAGAATCTAGCATGGATATGAGACAAGAGTAGGAAGTATGCCGAATGGGTTCATTTGAAATTGAGGAGGAAAGGATTGATATCTCTAGGACTGAGCCGCAATCAGATTATCTTGAATCGTGGGAGACACCTCTCGGGTTAGATAACCCAATCGAGATAATGGAAGTAGATCCAATTGAGGATATGGATCTTGAGGCAAGCATTACATGCGACACTACTGATCAGCCTAAGCCACTTCCCATTGTAGGTGAACCTGTGCTGGAGCCAACATCTTTTGATCTGCACTCTTCTTCTTTCACCTACATCCCTAATTCGGATGCTAGAGATTTTGAGATGACACTATCTATCCCCGAGCATGATATCCGAAGACCAAAAATAGTTATGGATGCCGGAATTACTGAGGAACCCATGCATATGAGGGTGAAGATTTGAGCAGAAGGAGATGGGGATGCACCTATCATCCTAGTCCATCTAATAGATGGCTCGACTCTGAGCTTGAGGAGACAACCTCTGATGGATCAGAGATGGGTACTGATGAGGACGAAGTAATTTCTGACAAGGATTTCAGTGACCTCGCCATAGATCTTCTACTTTCACGGATACCCCCATATGACCCAGAGCCTGGAGAGGGCATGATCTTTGATGTCAATTATCATTATGAGGATCCCTATGACTCAGATTATGGTTTTGAGGTACATTTTGATCTACTCCCTCAGTAACTTCCTGTTGAATTGTGGGACATGATAAATCAGCTGAATCAACATCATGATCCCCCCTTTGATTATCCTCTATTTTCCACCACCACTCCACACTTTCTTATAGCTAGACTTTTTGGAGTAGGGGTGCACAATCAGTTGGTTCGCATCTCCGGACCACTGATTCTGGGAGCATACGAGCATATCTCTCTTAATCTTAGCCATCTCCTATGCTAGAAATGACACATCTGATTGAGTTTTTGCCCAGTTGGAGGCATTAAACTCATCACGTATAAATACCAAACACTCCACATTCCACCATCATTTATATATAACCATTGTTATACTGTAACGACCTGATTCCCGAGTTCCTACGAGACACGAGAACCGGACCGACTCGACTAATCACAAGACCTAGTCGTCCAACGAGAAGTACCCAAAAGAGCAATAAAATAAACCACATTCAACATGAAATATAACTAGCAGTAACAAAATACAGCAGTAAGAAAAAGAACTACTACAGCATGTACCACCACAACAGTAGAACAACATTTATAACATAACTTGAACTAAAAGTAAAGAAAAGTACAGAGAGTAACAAGAACTACTCACTATAGTGGAACAAAAAGGGCACAAAAGAACAGTGGTAACTCTACTGGACCCTACTCGGCCCAGCGTCCTCTGCAGCCGCTGACCCTAGCTGCTCAACACCTGGTCCTGAAAAGTAACTAGTGCAACACGTCAGCGAAATGCTGAGTAGAGTGGCAGCTAAACTAAAGAAGCAGTAAAGTGTACAGTAGCTATTTTATTTTCTTTCTTCCTTTATTTACGTCTTTCTATTGTTTCATAATTTATCTATTTCTCAGATCCTTCACTTGATCTCGAATGTTCCTCATGGGAACGATCTTGATTGCAGTCTTTTCTGAACAGTAGAAGTAGCACGTGGTGCTCTCCTGGCCGGGAGAGTCCCCTGTGGTGATCCTACTCTCAGTCAACCACCCCAAGATCACTGACAGACGTAACGGTGACTACGGCACGCGCGGTAAACGCACGGGTAGCTACCCCGCACTGGCATGCGATCAGTCATTTCCGTTAACGGGTGCGCCCAAAGCACAGCACGGAACCAGTATAGGACAGAGCCCTCTCAGTAACAGGGGTCCAACCCCTCCACAGTAACCAAACAGGGGCCTTGTCCCTCCACAGTCCGCGCACCCTCGCCTGACTACCCTGGTTTGCCCAGTGGGCCTAACAAGTCGGTGTAGGTGAGCTAGCAGAACCCCGGGGCCTGTGGGGTTGCTAGTACTCGCCCTACACTAGTAGCTCTCCTCGGTACTGTGTACACGAGGGCCAAAAGTCAGTACAAAGTGGCCAGACCTAACCCCTGGTCCCTGGGGCGGCTGGCTCCACTCTACACTAAGCAGGTAACAGGTGCTTCCCCTGGTACTACATACCCAAGAGACAACACACCTCCACATCTTTCCTTCTCAGTTCCATTTCATTCTCTTTCCAGGAGTTCTACTCCTAACTCCCCGTAGGGTTCTAGCTCTTTTAACTCAGCACATTCAGGTTTCACCATTTCCAGTTTCACGTCCATACAACCCATATTCTCAATCATGTTCATTTATTCATAACAGGCAGCTGTTAATTCAATTTACAGGCAGCTATTATTTCCTTTCCACATTTTCCAAGACTGCAATATGTATATTCATTTTGCTAGTTTTCCAGTCCTAGGATTCATGCCGTACCCTAGGATCTATCATTCAATCTAGTTTTCCAGCCCTAGGATTCATGCAATACCCTAGGATCTATCATTCAATCTGGTTTCTCATTCTAGGATTCATGCAATGCCCTAGGTTCTTTTAATTGTTCCATAAGTGTAACAAATTATGTTAATAATTTCTAAAGCCACTCTACCAGCTACAACGGAAGTACTGGGGGCATGGTCGGAAATCCCACGCGCCTCCGCAACCCCTGAGACTGCAAAGGAACGGGGTCTTAACACAAGGATCAAACACAAGGAGTTTCTCAAAATAGTATATAATTACTGGAAATGGGTAGAGGATCTTATTCCGGAAAGAAAGCAACTCGAAACGTGGAAAACGGACTCCGAACGGACCCTAAAAGAGTCGAAAACGATGAAACAGTCCAAAATCAGACGTCTAGAACCTCTTCCAGACGTCTTAAAAAGTGGGTCAGATGGTACCTTTGTCCTATGTAGTCTCTTAAATGTCCAGAAGCCTGCGAGGGCATCTGGCCTAGTTCCTAGACGTCCGATGGTCACCTCGAACATCTGGAAGTCGTTCCCATCGTCTGGCACTACGGCCAGACGTCTGATTCGAGTTGGATGCGAATCTCAGAACCTGCATGTACCCACTCATCGTTCTCAGTATGGACGGTCGCAGAAAAGGATGAAGGATAAAAAAATAACTTACTTGCCAGACGTCCGGACAGTCCTCCAGACGTCTTCACCGTCATCTGGTTGGAAGCCTAGACGTTTGATTCTGGAAATATTTCCAGAATCAGAGCTCCGCTCACTCTCCGCTCGTGACGCACGGCCGCGCCGCGCCTCGTCCGCCTGCTGCTCGAGCTGCAGCAGCCCTCTCGCATCACTCCGCGCCCGCTGCTCCCCCGCCGGCCAGCTCCAGCTGCCCCGGCAAGCTCGAGCCCTCACGGCCGAGCGTCTCCTCCCTCGCGCGACACCTCCTCCCGCAACTCGCCGCAGCTACCGCTGCCGCTGCTCGCTCGCTCTCGCACTGGCTGGAAGAAGAAGAAGAAGGGAGCGGAGGAGATGAGAGTGAGGGAAAGGGCGAGGGCCCTTTTAAAGCCGCGCGGGGAGAGAGAGCGAGAGAGAGGGGCCCAGCCTACGCCCGCAGGAGGAGAGGGAAAAAGGAGCGCATCTGCAGGTTTGCACGCACAGGCGCACAGACGAAATCCACCGTGCCACGGAAATTAAATCCCAGACGTCTTGAAGGGGTTCCAGACGTCTGGTCAGACGTCTGGGCCACCTCCCAGATGTCTTAAAAGACGTTTTGAAGCCGCGTTCGTAACATATACATAGCATATTTTTATTTTAGCATATGTCTCTTTTGTATATTGCATGCTAATAGGTTGGCCGGTGCTGAATATAATTTTAGGAGCAATTACAAGTGATTTCTACCCATTCTCTCCCTGCAGTATTTATTTTCTTTTACATTCATGCATAAGGACAAGCAAGATCTTAGGCATGGGGGGGTAGATACAACAAAAATTGAAAAAATTTTCATGCCATCACTTAGGAAAACCTCGGAGCTACATGTAAAACATACTTTAGGACCCTAAATAAAAGAACAACTAACTCCACCTCCAATGCTCGCAATGAAGCTAGAAATCATTCGTAACAGCCACTTCCAACTCACCCGCTCACCTTTTGTTCTAAATTTAGGGTCAAGCTGATTGTAACCCGATACGGGAAATTCACGAAGTACAAATTATGCAAGGTTACATGTCTATAGCATATATACATATTGCATTCATGAATAAGATTATTTTATTAAGAGAATGCATTAGGGATTTTATCCTTTAGTTGATTCCTGTAATTTGGAATCTAGTACAACTTTTCATACACACGTAGAATTTGCAATGGATTCACGGTGAAGGCTAATAAATGTCTTCAGTCTATCTAGAAGAAGTAGTGATTCTTTTCCTGAACCCCTGGATAGTGTTTTGGGAGTCAGGCTGATTTTCTTCCAAAAATCCACCAAATAGTGTGAGATGAGAGTAGAGTGTATTGGTGCTCTAAGATTAGTGCGAGGAATCTGGAATCCTAGATAATTAGGTGATGATATAGTTTTCACTCTCGGTTCCCGCGTATACATTTTTGTGCAAAATTTTGAGAGCCACCAAATAAGGCAAATACACAGTGAGCGAGTTTTCATAAAACTAGGGCTAAGGTGGATGGTTACAACCATTCTCTATGGAATCCTCAGCTAAAGGAGGGTATTGATGTCAAGGTCAGAAATACACTGTCCTATCCATCTCTCCCGACGCCGTGAGTAGGCACTTCCACCAAATAAGCCACCCAATGTCTCTTGAGTGCCACCAATCCCTAATAATTCTTCCTCAATAAAGTTCATGGATGTATGCTAGTTGTGTTATGCTGAAAAAAAAATTAAAAAAAAAAGAGAAAAAGAAAAACAAAAAGAATGATGAAAAAAAAGAAAACTGAAAAAAAATTAGAAAAAGAAGAAAAAGCAAAGAAAAGAATGAATATTTAGTGTTTATTTCATTGAGGCAATACCACCAAATAAAATTGAGATCCACCAAATATGGCCCTAACCTATTTTTCTTGTGTTTTTGACTGCCCAAATACTGGCTGAGGAATTTCGACTTAGTTTTATGGTTATGAGAACTCAATTAAAGTGTTAATGCCTAGTGAGACCACCAAATCCAGGTCATATACGTGAATCTGGTGAGGTTGTGAGCTCTACGAAAGAAAAGAAAAGGAAAAGAAAAAAAGAGTAAGAGAGAATGAATACAAAGAAATCAAAGAGAGCATAGTTTTTCTCGTCTTTCTCTGAGTTGAGTTACTTAGTAGTCTGGGAATCTAGATTCTGTAGTACTAGTCTCTATGTAGCACCAAGTGAGAGTGAGCCACCAAATATATAATCTTTTCCCTTAGAGATTCTCTACCTAAGCCTATAGCCGGGGTGGAATTCATAGAATATCTTGAATACCCCAAGGGAAGAAGTACACCTATCCTACTAGAGTTTTTACTAGGGGTCAAGTGCAGGCTTTAGAGGTGTATTAGTTTTCACTCGAATCCATTGCAAAAGCTACATAGCTGCACTTTCACGATTGTCTGGATTTCTAGAGCATAGGATGAAAACAAAAAGGAGAAAAATCTCTATGCATACACTTGATAAAATAATCAGTCCCTTAGGGACCCTTGCTGTAAATAATTTAGTCTTGCATTTGCTAGGGACTAGCAAGATTTAGGCATGGGAGTATGATTGCGCAGCAATCATAGGTCTTAATTGACCTAGATTAAGCTAGACTTAGCATAAGTTAGGAAAATTCATGCATGCATAAGCATTATCTGCATCTTTACTGCTTTACATTAGCTATGCATAAAATGATGTTATAATGTGTTAATTAAGTACATTATGTCGATTGCAGGCAATACTGGAGTTGGATCTGGAGCAGGATCTGAAGTTGCATCTGGAATAATGGGAGTTGTAGCAGAGCTGGAGTAGAAGTCTTAGTTTAGATATAGGAACAATAATGTAAGGGGGTTAAATGTTTTCTATTCTATTAAGTAGAAATAAAGCAGTAAAATGTGAAGAGCTTAGGTCCATCCTAGCCCTAGGATAGCCTAAAGACTTCCCCAAGCCTTAGCCACCCTTAGATTAGGTCACAACACCCTAGGAAGCCCTAAAACCCTAGTTCCAACCCTCATCTGGATGTCCAGATAAGTTATAGGACGTCCAGGACCCTTAGCCATCTCCCGCACACCTCAAACCCACTTCTGCAGTGTTATTGGATGTCCAGACACTTTGTTAGACGTCCAATTTCTGCAGAATACCCAAAATAGAGCCCAAAATCCCTCCTGACTCTGATTGGACGTCCAAACAACAAGTATGGACTTCTGATTTTTGAGAATAAGACGTTTGACACTATTATTAGACGTCCAATACTGCTCTCCAATTCCTGTTTTGAGATTTAAGACTTCATCTTGGATCTCTAGGTCCCTAAACCCAATTGCAACCCCATAGGAACCTAAATTAAGGTGCCCTAACCCTAGTACATCACCTCTAGACCTCCCTAAGGACATAATTAGGTCCTCACTAAACCTAATTGACTTGGATCTTAGTCAATTCCATCAGCCTATTCAATTGAACTCATTGAGTCCAATTGAGCCCTGATCTCAGCACACACTGTCCCATTGGACTCAGTGAGAGTCCAATTGATCTAGACCTAAATTAATTGAGTTGTTTTAATCTCAATTAAGTTTTCACACACCCAATTATACTTGTATTAAATTTAATTGCACTTTACCTTAGTGAATTAGGGTTTACAACCCTAATTTGAGACCTACCTTGACCTAAACCCACTAGAACCTAACCTAATCAACCTAGCCACCTAGGTTTTGACCCACACACACCCACACACACCATCCACACGAAAATATCTAGCCTAGAGTTCTCTAGAACTCTCTACCATGTGTTGTTGCCTTGGTTGCCAAAACTAGCAACCATGAGCCATTCAATTTTTAGATCCACATTTGGTGGATCTAAAAACCACCATCCACCCTCTCTCTCTCACTCTCCCATGAGCTCCCACCATAGGCCTCTTTAGAGAATTCCATAACTCTCTAGAGAGCTTCCCTGAGGTCTATAAAAAGACCTAAGGGGTGGCCATTTGCACCCATTCACATCCTTTAGCTTCATTGGCACCACTCACCTCCTTAGCTCCATACACGCCCACCTTCACTTAGGTTAGCTACTCCACCTCCATGAGGTCACTACCACCACCATGGTGGACATCATGCCTGGATGCTGGATCACTCCTCCCTCTCTCCAAGGGTCGACCTAAGCTACATTGGCCGCCCCTCATTCTCCTCCTGACCACTCCAAGGCCATCGAGGACCACCCCTAAATGACCTCTATTCTTCTAGATTTAATTCATGCTCTTCATAATTTTATTGCTTTTATTACTGCATAATAGCATAGTCTTACTTCTCCCCTAATGATGCATGCAAAATCCCCCCGTAGATTCTTGTATGCGATCATTTTCTGGTAGCTAGATTTACATTTTTAAGCATTCATGTACAAGCTTTCTTCTACCTTCTATGTTGCAAACACTCTCTTGAATGAATAGAAGACATATTTTTATATATATATCTATGTGTTGAGAATCACCATGAGCTTATTGCAATATCTTTTGAGTGATTAATGTTGCATGATTTTAATTCCTGATATACTTGCAACTAAGCATGTCGTACTTCAATACGCAATAATCATAAACCAACGTGTGATTGTAAACGAAGTAGAGCGGCAAAAAGATCGATTTCAAAAGTAAATCAAATGCCTCTCAGAGACGAACGACCGGGACTCATGTCTCGTAATCTTTACAAACTTAATTTTTGACTAACATTTTTGCGCGACTATACTACGATTTCCGATGATTTTCAAAATGCGCGAAAATGCTTCCTGTCAATTGTCAGTGGTAACTGCTCATCGGCTAATTGTCCAGAGCCCAATCACAAGACCATTTTCATTGTACTGCCTTTAGGTAAATCTTAGATCAGGGAAGTCAACTACTTAAAGAAAAAATATAATAAACAAAAACTAAAAGAAAAAAAAATAGAAAAAGGAGAAAAAAAAAAATAAAACCACACTTCACCGCATGAGTATGGCTGGCAAGTTGCCGTGGGTAACAGCCCATTGGCCGATTGTCTAGAACCCAGCTCACAAAAAAATGCACAATAATTCCCAAAACACATAGGGAAGAACGGAGAAGTAGAATAAACCAGGGAGATATACGCTAGGTTCGCCCTTGTGTTGACCCCATAAATAAAAGCAGGGAGAAAGCTATCAGTCGAAAAGATAAACCTTTAAGCAAGGTCACCTAGGGTCGTAGAAACCCGAAGTCCGTCTTAACGGCCATTTTGTGAGTCTATCACTTTTTCACAAAGATGCTTAGTACTTAGAGTCCTTTCGAGTCTTGGGCAGGTCGGGTAGCCGTAAAAAATTATCTCGAAACTCTCAAACTCCAAAAGAACAAAAAAATTAGGAAAGAAGAAAAATAAAAAAAAAGTATCTTCCCTTTTCAAGTAAGGCGAGGACTTGGGCGGTCTACATTCTGGTAGACACTCGGGTACTGTTGAGTCTCATTGGTTTAGGACCTTAGTTGAAATTTTCTATTGTTAATAAACAACTTAGGCCTAAGTGATCAAGTTCTAATTCTGTTTTTATATATAGCATGTAGTTTAATTTTCCTAGGGACTAGCAAAAGATAGGCATGGGGGTATGATATAGACACATCCATTTAGGTTAAGATGCCTATTCATGCATGTTCCTAGGCTTAGATTTGCATTTCATGTTATAAATATTGCATAGCATGCATCATTCTGCATTTAGAATAGCTGTATAAATTTTAGGTTAATTAGATCCTTTTTATGGATAGGAAGGAAGGAGATTTCTTTCAGGGCCTCGGATAGACGATCAGACTGTACGGATTTGATTAGGACGACGATCTGAGTCTAATGCCTCTGAAATCATCCTGATCAGAGTCCTGTAGCATCATATGAAGCCCGAGGAAGATCAATGGCCAGGGGACAATGCGACATCCTTAAGGGTTTTAGATGGAAAAATACGATCGTACAGATGGATCCGGAGCAACGATTGCAGTCCAGCAGCGTGGAAATCAATTCGATCAGAGCACGGTGGCACCCTCTGTAAAGGAATGAAGATGGACAGCCTAGGTCGCGCCTCGTGGCACACCCAGGCTGCCCACGCACACACGCGCACCACCGTGCATGCACAGTAGCTTAGTGCGTAGCGCGTACATGCACGCAATAGCGGTAACAGGCACAAGCGTAGCTGGCATGGGTGCATAGCACGTGCACGTGTGCAACACGGTGCATGATGCGCGAGCCAGTGGGGGTATTGAATGGCATGGATCTTTAGCGACGGCTGTAGCGACGTTTATGGCCGTCACTAATGACCCAGATACGAATTTGTTCTTCCTCCACTATAAAAGGACCTACCCACCACCATTCCAAGCCATCTCTTCCTTTCTTCACCTCACCACCTCCAAGGCTCTAGAGATAGCTTGTCCCAAGCTCGGGATGGTCCTCTAGAGTAAAACCATATAGTTTTCCCTCCCCTCATCCCCATTCGTGGAGCATCCCGTGGCCATCCTCTCACCGCCCTTCGGGAAGAAGATCCTCGCCGTGACGCCATCCTACCCCATCCTCCGTCCTCCGGCTCTGTCCTCCTTCGTTCCGCTCCTCACCACCTTCCTCCAGGCGACGTCAGAGCAAGTCATCCTCCAAGCAACCATCGAGGGGGATTTCTCTCACCTCTTTCTATCTTTTTACTTTTTTGTAGTGTAGTTTTCCTACTTTCGTAGTTGTAACAAACAATTCTTGATAAATAGATGATTGTTTCTCTCTCTCTCTTATATTTTTGCAAGTAGATAAAGTTGTCATCGACCTAATCTCTTGCTTGTTAAAAATACCAAAAAAATTAGAAAAGATAAAAACTACCAAAAAGAAATAAAAGTGAAGTGCGAATTTCATAAAACCAAACGTTCGTCTCCCCGTGTTCGACTTGGGATTCACTTTTCGAGTTTCGGTATAAATTTTATTTGACCACTCATTTTTCAACTACAACGACGGGTTCCTTACAATCCTGATTTCAAACTCACGAAACACGTGCGATCAGTCAACTTCACCTGATTTGTCCTTGATTATTAGGTCCCACTTTTAGGATTCAAATGAGATTTGGAGCTTGATTCTTAGGGTTTGCTTATTTAGGTAAGTTCAACCAAGGCTTAGGACACACACAGATTGGGAAGATTGAATCTTTTCTTTAAATAAGTGTGTCTCCAGGACCCTAGAATGGAAACCTTAATTGGCTCTAATTGGTCCAATCAATTAATTCCAGGTTTGGCACCTAGGGCTCAATTAAGAAAGTGGTAGCCCTAGGTGTCTTAAATCTCTAAATAGGTTTAAGAATCAGGTTTTGGGATATTTCTAAAAGTGTATCAATTTAGGCAACTTATGATGATTAATCTAAAAAAATATAATGCAAGTTGGTCCTAATTAATTTCTTTCCTTTTTTAGCTTTTTAGAATTAAGGGCTTACGAAGATGGATTCGAGGTTTACCTACCCCTGGAGTGGCTGTTGTGCGGTTGATCTTGCTCCTTGGCTAAATTCCTGCACAATCACAATCAAAAAGAGATAAATCAAGTTAGTATCAAGTTAGGAATCATAATCAAAGATCAACTTGCTCATTGCTCCCCGGTAATGGTGCCAAAATGTTTATCGCTCTGAATAGGGGAATGCTGTTGGTGAAGGTGGAGTTTGGTTGGGCGATGGAGAAGCTAATAGCCTCAATAATCAGAGGGCTCTTGATCTCTGAAGTGTGGTTGATTGCGCAGCAATCATAGGTCTTAATTGACCTAAATTAGGCTAGGACTTAGCATAAGTTAGGGTTATTCATGCATGCATACGCATTATCTGCATCTTTACTGCTTTTCTTTAGCTATGCATAAATTAATATTATAATGTGCTGATTAAGTACATTATGTCGATTGCAGGGAATAAGCAGATCAGGAGCTGGATCTGAAGCTGGATCAGGAATAACAGGAGTTGTGGCAGAGCTGGAGAAGAAGGCCTAGTTTAGATGTAGAAATAATAATGTAAGGGGGTTAAAAGTTTGATATTCTATTAAGTAGGAATAAAGCAGAAAAATGTGAAGAGCATAGGTCCATCCTAGCCCTAGGATAGCCTAGAGACTTCCCCAAGCCTTAGCCACCCTTAGATTAGGTCACAACACCCAAGGAAGCCCTAAAATCCAAGTTCCAACCCTTCTCTGGACGTCCAGATAAGTTTTAAGACATCCAGGACCCTTGCCCAACTCCTGCACACTTCAAACCCACTTCTGCAGTGTTATTGCACGTCCAGACACTTTGTCAGACGTCTAATTTTTGCAGAATACCCATAGTAGAACCCGAAATCCTTCCTGACTCTGATTGGACGTCCAGACAACAAGTCTGGACTTCTGATTTTTGAGTATAAGACGTCTGATTATATTATTAGACATCTGATACTACTCTCCAATTCCTGTTTCGAGATTTAAGCCATGATCTTGGATCTCTAGGTCCCTAAACCCAATTCCATCCCCATAGGAACATAAATTAAGGTGCCCTAGACCTCCCTAAGGACCTAATTAGGTCCTCACTAAACCTAATTGACTTGAATCTTAGTCAATTACATCATCCTATTCAATTGGACTCATTGAGTCCAATTGAGCCTTGATCTCAGCATACACTGTCCAATTGGACTCAATGAGAGTCCAATTGACCTAGACCTGACTTAATTGAGTTGTTTTACTCTCAATTAAGTTTCCACGCACCAAATTAAACTTGTATTAAGTTTAATTGCACTTTATCTTAGTGAATTAGGGTTTATAACCCTAATTTGAGACCTACCTTGACCTAAACCCACTAGAACCCAACCTAATCAACCTAGCCACCTAAGTTTCGACCCACAAACACCCACACACACCATCCACACGAAAATATCTAGCCTAGAGTTCTCTAGAACTCTCTACCATGTGTGGTTGCCTTGGTTGCCAAAAATAGCAACCAAGAGCCATTCAACTTTTAGATCCACATTTGGTGGATCTAAAAACCACCATCCACCCTCTCTCTCTCACTCTCCCACGAGCTCCCACCATAGGACTCTCTAGAGAATTCCATAATTCTCTAGAGAGCTTCCCTTAGGTCTATAAAAAGACCCCTTGGGTGGCCATTTGCACCCATTCACTTCCTTGGCATCCATTCCACTTAGAATAGCCACTTCCATCTCCACTCCACCTCCACGAGTTGAGCACCACCATGGAGGCCACCATCTCCACGCCAGGAAGCTGGATCAGCTCCCCAACCTCTCTCCAAGGACCGACCTAAGTTCCATTGGCCGCCCCTCCTTCTCTCAACCACTCAAAGGCCATCGGGGACCACCCCTGAATGCCCTTCCATTCTGCTAGTTTTAGATTATGCTCTTCGTATATTTACTACTTTTATTTACTGCTTAGTAGTGTAGTCTTACTTCTCCCCCAATGATGCATGCGAAATCCCCCCATCGATTCTTGTATGCGATCATTTTCTGGTAGCTAAATTTAATTTTCAAGCATTTATGTACAAGCTTCCCTCTACGTTTTATGTTGCAAATGACTCTCCCGCTGAATGAATGAAAAATGCTTATATATATATATTTGTCTCTATATGTTTGAAATCACCATGAGCTTAATAATTGCCATTCTTTTTGTGTGATTCAAGTTGCCTGTTTCCGATTCCTAATATTCTTGCAACTAAGCATGTCATACCTAAATACGTAATAATCATGAACTGGCATGCGATTCTAAACAAAGTAGAGTAAGATCGATTTCAAAAGAAAAGCAACGCCTCCCAGAGATGAACGACCGGGACTCAAGTCTCGTTATCTTTAGAAATCAATTTTTGATGAACGTTTTTGCGCGACTATACTACGATTTCCTACGACTTTTAAATGCGTGAAAATGTCTTTTTGTCAAATGGAGCCGTTGCCGGGGAGGCAACATCATTTTTCTTGATTTCGATCTTTTAATCTATCACTAAGAAATCTAGCTCTACTTTGTTTTTGATGTGCAGGACAACACGAAACGAAAACAAAATCTGCGTACACATCGAGCGCGGCAAAGAAAAATCGGGTGCACATCATCTATCGTAGATTAGGTTTATTTTCTGAACCCTAGGATTAGATCTACTTTCTGCAATCTCTTTTGAAAAAAAAGGATTTTTCTCATTTTCATGAAAATGAAAAAAAAATCGAAAAGGAAAATTTTGAAAAAAAAATTCTGTGAATCTTTCAAAAAATTCTTTATGAAAAAAAAAACGTGCAAAAGTTTTGAAAAAAAAAATCCTTTTTGGTGGAAAGCCTAGATTTCAATTCAAACCTCTTTAAAAAGCTTTTCCACCATCTCCTAATTTTCGGCCAGATTTCAAGCTTGAATTAGAAATTCGATTGCCGAAAAAATAGTGAGTAAAAAATTCTGAAATTCGGGCTAAACCTTCATTTTTAAACCATCTTTCAAATACCATCATTATTTTGAAAAAATTTCAAGAATAAAATTTTTAAAAATTCATGAAGTGAACGGGGGTCAGATTGACCCAGATTCAAAATTTTTCAAATTTCAAAAGGCAATTTCGAGCAATTCGCAAATTTGTTTTGACTAAAAACGGTGGGGTTCAAAATCTGACCTCATTGGCTTTATTCTACATATTTTACCCGAATTTTTGAAGATCATTTGATACTATTTCAAAGCGAAAAATCGACCAGGGGTCAAAATTGCAAATCTGACCCTCTGATATTCAAAATTCCCTAAAAATTCGGTTGAGACAGTAAAAATTCTAAAAAAATATTCTCTGAAAAACTGATTGAAAAAGGAATCTACTCACAAAATTTCAAATTAATTTGATTCCAATTATTAGTAGAAAATCAACATTAATTTTGTGATCTGCTGAAACAGAGAAAAACCATAGAAGTGCATGCAACATAGGTCAAAACCTTAGGGTTACAACTAGAGACCACACATTGGGCTAACTTAGACTTAATCAAGTCTAGTTAGCCAGTGAACTTGGTCACCTTGTGGGCCACTCACCACAAACCCCACTGAAGAAAACGGGTTAAAATTAACTTTAAAATACGAAATCAACCTGAGTTCGTTGTCGTACTACTGGGTGAGTTTAATTTCTCTTAACAAACCTGGTGACTAGGTCTGCGGGGTAGTGTCAAACGACCGCGACTCGGGGGTCAACGAAAGTTGAGGCGTAAGCCAAAGGAAGAACCTTCCCCTTAGTCCCCTCGTAACCAGACTGGCTGGGTTAGCTTGAGAGGTGGGATTCACTTTCAGCCGGTTGTACGACGAACTTATCTTCAGGAATTTAAATCCATAACGAAAAATCTGGTCACCTGATCTATAAGGACCATTTTATTGACAGGGCCTTAGCCTTGTCCTGCGTGGCCACACCAACCCAGTGGTTGGGCAGTGTATGCACGGAAGGAGGTCACTTCGACCTCACTTGGTTGGACCTTGGGAGCCACACCCAAGGAGGCGAGTCACCTCGCTCGGACCATCTTCTCCCCACATTTCTTCTACTCCAAGAGCCACCATGGCAAATCCTGGACCTAGACCTAGACTGGGTCAGGACATTGAGAATCTGAACCCGATGGCTCGTCTAGAAGCCCGGGTGACTGAATCAGAGGAGCGGCATCAGCAGAGCATGGATCGTATTCTGACGGTGATTGACAGGATGCAGCACCCGCCAGGAGGAGAACAATTGCATGATTTTTACGACCCAGTCGCACCTATCGTCGCACCACTAGTTAGAATTCCCGTAGGCGGAGACGCGTTTGAGCTCAAGCCCAATGTAATTGGGTTGATCAGCACTTATTTCTACAGGAACTCAAGCGAAGATCCGTTCCAGCACCTTGTGGACCTGAGTCGACTCGCTGAAATGATCTGACCCTAGAATATTGATCTCGGGATCGTTCTGATGAAGCTTTTCCCGTTCTCTCTAAGGGACAAAGCTTCATACTGGTTCAAGACTATTGGGAAGCCAATTGGAACCTGGCCAGAATTACGACGTGAATTCCTGCAAAAGTTCTTCCCAATCGGTCAAACAAATGCAATGCGACGTGCAATCATAACTTTCTCCCAGGGAGCTGGGGAGAAATTACATGAAGCACGGGATAGATTTCATGACCTTCTCCGAAAATGCCCGCATCATGGTATACCCAGATGGCACTTAGCTCAGATTTTTTACCATGGGCTAGATGACACACATCGGTATCTGGACGATGCATCTAGCAGCGGGAATTTTCTCGCAAAAGATGAGAAAAACGCATTTGAGCTGTTCGAATCATTAGCGGATAACTCGATGAATGCCGCATCTATGAACCAGTTCCAATGGCCTGGTCAGCAGCGGGTTGGTGTCCACGAGGCTCACACCGACTCTATCGAGTCAACATGGATATCATCGTCAAGCAGCTGGATAGAATGAACCTAATTGAGAAGAAGATTGACCAGATCAGTCAAGGTCAATCCGACTCGAGCTTTGTCGCCGCAAGATCCTCTTATGCACCCCGAGCTCCACCTGCTCGAGTTAATCTACTCACTCGGGATGCACCTTCTTCATATTTACGAGATCCCGCATATCAGGATCTTGTGAATAATCTAGATCTGGCAGGCCAGGGTTACGCACCACCCGCAAATTATAATGCGTATCCCTTTGATGGATATACGTCTATGACATCTTTGGCCTACGAGGATGTCAGTGCTATCCAAGGATATGGGCGTAATAACCCGTATTCAGAGACATATAACCCTGGTTGGCGCCAGCATCCGAACTTCTCCTGGTCTGGTAATTCACAGAGACCACATCAAGGTCCACACTACCAGACCAGGCAATACAGGAATGCGCAAAACACGTACCCTAGGCAGCAGCCATTCCCACCTCAGCAGCAGCAACCCCGCTCGTTATACCACAGGCGCCTCCTGCACCACTCGGTTACGTACAAGGCCAGCCGCCTTTGCAGAATCCCATGTATTCTGCCCCATCCGCTCCCCCACCACCTTATGGACAGCAAGCCGATGCACACGCTGTCTCATTGCGGAGCGGAAGGAAGACATTCAACCCACCACCTATGCAGGCGGGTTTTGATTTTTCCCACCCTTCGCCGCAGGCAGATTCGACTCCTTCAGCATCTCAGGAGTCACCTGTGGTAGATAAGTGTAAGAGGTCACTTAACCCTGAGATTCCCGTTCCTTTTCCTGATGCTCTGACACGAAATATAGTACGGAAAAAGGACACACGGAATTTCGAGGACCTGAAATCGATGTTTAAAGAAGTACATATTCAGGTCCCCCTCCTCGAGGCTATTGATCACATTCCCGCTGTCGTTAGGTTCTTCAAGGACTACTATACCCCGAAGCGATAGCCGAGAATTGGACGATGGGCGGTACTGTCGAAAGAAGCTAGCACCGTGATTCTAGTTGACCTACCGCCGAAGAAGAAAGACCCTGGCACCCCACTCATATCTTGCTTTTTGCAGGATTCTCCATTTGATCGGGCCCTTCTAGATTTAGGTTCATCCATCAACTTAACTCCCACCTCCATATTTGATCAATTTCGATTTGGGGAGTTGAAACCCACCTTGGTTACGATTTAGCTGGCTGACAGATCAGTCAAAATACCGAGGGGGGTGGTTGAGAACATGATCGTAAAAGTCCGTAGGTTCTGCTTTCCCGCAGATTTTTTCATTCTTGATATGGAAGTTCCTCCTAATCTCCGAGATGCACTAATTATTTTGGGTCGCCCATTTCTAGCGACAGCCCGAGCGAACATCGATTGTGCTTCCGGGTGTATGGAGATTGTCCTAGGCAATGAGCGACTTTGACTAGACATATTCAAGGCAGCAAAGAACTTCGACTGTGATTGAATAGAGGAGGATGGTGAAGATGAAGATTCGGCTTACTGTGGTAACATTGGGCTCCTTTGTGATGACCCAATGTCTCATTTGTCTACACTATCAGGGTTCTCAGACCTCGATCCACACGAGATTGAAACCACTACATTACACATATCTCCCCGAAGATTTGACTGTTTGGGGTGTGCTTCTAACCACAGCACCCGTGAATCCAGCTATCTTGTTCCATATATTACTGAATCACCCATGTTATCATAGGAAGATGTGACTACAGCTAACGGGTTTCCTGTTAACTCACTCACAACAGATTTCACAGGGAGCGACTCAGTGGGAATTCACGTGTACATAGATCAGCAGATTCCCACCCTCGATTCTACTCCTCCCACTCTCAGTTCTGATTCTTACCCACCTGTAAATTGAATTGAAGCCCTTACCTGACTCACTCAAGTACGTGTTCTTGGGCGAAAGTGAGACATATCCAGTCATTATCAATGCCCACTTAACCCAAGAACAGGAGCATCAATTAATTTCTACACTTCAAGACCATAGGGCTGCTATCAGGTGGAGTGTTGCTGATCTCCGCGGTATTCGCCCCTCGTATTGCACTCATCACATTTACATGGATGAGGGGGTGAAACCTTCGAGACAACCTCAAAGACGGCTAAACTTGAATATGCTAGAGGTTGTTAAGAAGGAGATCATCAAATGGTTGGATGCAGGCATTGTATATCCAATCTCAGACAGCCAGTGGGTGAGTCCGATTCAGATAGTGCCCAAGAAAGCAGGACTCACCGTTATAAAAAATGATAAGGGCGAATCCATCCCGACCCGCACTGCGACATCTTGGTGGGTCTGCATTGACTACAGGAAACTGAACACGGCTACCCAGAAGGATTACTTTCCTTTGCAGTTCATTGATCAAATCTTGGAACGGTTAGTCGAACGCAGTTTCTTCTGCTTTCTGGATGGATACTCCTGGTATAATCAGGTAGCAATTAGCCCGAAAGATCAGGACAAGACCACATTCACATGCCCCTTTGGAACATTCGCCTTTAGGCGGATGCCCTTTGGCCTTTGCAACACACTAGCGACATTTCAGTGTTGTATGATGGCTATCTTCTCCAACATGATTAGGGATTATGTGGAGGAATTCATGGATGATTTCTCTATTTTCAAAGATGATTTCACGTCTTGTCTTGATAACCTCACAAAGATCCTGAAATGATGTATTGAGGTAAACCTAGTACTATCCTGGGGAAGAGCCATTTCATGGTGAGGGATGGTATAGTACTAGGGCACAGGATCTCCAAAAATGGACTCAAGGTCGACCGGGCTAAATCAGAGATCATCTCCCACTTACCACCACCTAGCTCAGTCAAGTAGATTAGATCATTCTTGGGCCATGTCGGCTTCTATCGGAGATTTATACACGATTTTTCAAAAATTGCGCGGCTTTTGACGAATCTCTTGGTTACCTATGTCCCATTTGAATTTAATACCTTGTGTCTCAGCGCCTTCGAGACTTTACGAAGCACTGTTTCTGACTCCCCGATTCTCCAACCACCCGACTGGTCGCTTGATTTCAAAATGATGTGCGACGCTTCTGATTTTGCCGTCGGTGCTGTTTTAGGCCAGCGTCGAGAGAAACAACCTTTTGTCATATACTATGCTAGTAAGATGCTGAATGAGGCTCAGTGCAATTATACTGTCACCGAGAGAGAACTACTAGCAGTAGTATTCGGGTTGGGGAAATTCAGATCATATTTATTAGGGTCCAAGGTCATCATCTTCACTGACCACTCTGCCCTCCGACACTTGTTGGCAAAGAAGGATGCCAAACCACGACTCATTAGATGGATCCTTCTATTACAAGAATTTGATATCGAGATCCGCGACAAAGCTGGGAAACAAAATGTTGTGGCGGATCACCTATCCAGATTAGACCCAGACCACATTCCTTATTCCCTGCTTATCCATGAACAATTTTCGGATGAATCACTTTTGGCAATTCATTCTGTTGAGTTCCCCTGGTATGCGGATTTCGCGAACTACCTTGTTGCAGGCAAAATTCCTGCGAACCTATCCAAAGATCAAAAACTCAAATTCATTGCAGAGGCCAGATACTATCTCTAGGATGACCCACTGCTCTTCCGCATTGGAGCGGACCAGATTACCTGCAGATGCATCCCAGACTCTGAGATCCCCAATGTGTTATCTTTCTGCCACAATGATGCGTGTGGTGGCCATTTCTCAGGACGGAAAACCGCTACAAAAATTTAGCAGTCGGGATTTTTCTGGCCAACCATCTTCAGAGATAAACATGATTATGACCAACGTTGCAAACGATGTCAATCGATCGGTTCTATGACCAGGAGAGACATGATGCCACTCCAATCCATCATGGTTGTAGAAGTGTTTGACGTCTGGGGCATAGATTTTATGGACCCTTTTCCAAACTCGCATGGCTTCAAGTACATATTGCTAGCCATTGATTATGTCTCGAAGTGGGTCGAGGCCATCCCGGTAAGATGGGCTGACCACAAGATCATCATTTCTTTCGTACGGCAAAATATTTTCGCGAGATTCGGAATACCCCTTGCTCTGATTAGCAACAGGGGAAGCCACTTCATCCACGCCTATTTCAGGTCATTATTAAAGAAATACGGGGTACATCACGCATAGCCACCCCGTATCACCCGCAGACCAATGGGCAGGCTGAAGTGTCTAATCGTCAAATCAAGCTGATTCTCCAGAAGACGATTAGACCAGACAGGAAAGACTGGTCTGACAAATTAATCGATGCACTCTAGGCATATCGGACCGCATACAAGGCCCCACGCGGAATGTCACCATATCACATGGTATATGGCAAGGCCTGTCACCTTCCTGTAGAGCTGGAACACCGCGCCTTTTGGGCGGTGCGAAAATGCAACCTCGACCTCGATGCAGGAGGTCAAGAACGGAAACTCCAGCTCAGCGAATTAGAAGAAATCCGGCGGGAGGCCTAGGAGAATGCATTAATATACAAGGACATGACCAAGGACTTTCACGACCGCCACAACCGGAGGAAAGTATTCACGCCCAACCAGCGAGTTTGGTTATTTGATTCAAGACTGAAACTGTTTGAGGGGAAGCTTAAGTCCAAATGGACTGGCCCGTATGTTGTGATGCAACCATATCCTAATGGGGTAGTCCAGATCAAGGACCCCAAATCTGGGCATATATTCATGGTAAATGGCCAGCGCCTCAAGCCATTTTTGGCCCAGGAACCTCCTCCACCTGACAAGACTATTCATCTTAGTGAGGACGTGTGATTGAGTGCTCACCCAACTGGAGGCATTAAACTCAGCACATATAGATACCATTCGCCCCACATTCCACCATCATTTATATATAACTATTTTTATACATAGCATATTTTTGTTTTAGCATATTTCCCTTTTATATTGCATATTAACAGGTTGGCCAGTGCTGAATATAATTTCAGGAGCAATTACAGGTGATTTCTACCCATTCTCTCCCTGCAGCATTTATTTTCTTTTACATTCATGCATGAGGACATGCAAGAACTTAGGCATAGGGAGGTAGATACAGAAAAATTGAAAAAAATTTTATGCCAACACTTAGGAAAACCTCAGAGCTGCATGCAAAATGTACTTTAGGACCTTAAATAAAAGAACAACCGACTCCACCTCCAATGCTCTCATTGGAGCTAGAAATCGTTTGCAACAACCAATTCCGACTCACCCGCTCACCTTTTGTTCTAAATTTAGGGTCAAGCTGATTGTAACCCGATACGGGAAATTCATGAAGTACAAATTATATGAGGTTACATGTTTATAGCATATATAGATATTGCATTCATGAATAAGATTATTTTATTAAGAGAATGCTTTAGGGATTGTATCCTTTAGTTGATTCCTGTAATCTGGAATCCAGTACAACTTTTCACACACACGTAGAATTTGCAATGGATTCATGGTGAAGGCTGATAAACATCTTCAATTTGTCAAGAAGAAGCAGTGCTTCTTTTCCGGAACCCTTGGACAATGTTTTGGGAGTCAGGCAGATTTTCCTCCAAAAATCCACCAAATAGTGTGAGATGAGAGTAGAGTGTACTGGTGCTCTAAGATTAGTGCGAGGAATTTGGAATCCCAGATAATTAGGTGATGATTCTCTGAGATGAGACATAGTTTTCGCACTCGATTCCTGCGTATGCATTTTGTGCGAAATTGTGAGATCCACCGAATAAGGCAAATACGCAGGGAGCGAGTTTTCATAAAACTAGGGCTAAGGTGGATGGTTACGATCATTCTTTACGGAATCCTCGGCTGAAGGAGGGTATTGATGTCAAGGTCGGAAATACACCATCCTATCCATCTCTCCTAGTGCCGTGAGTAGGCACTTCCACCAAATAAGTCACCCAATGTCTCTTGAGTACCACCAATCCCCAATAATGCCTCCTTAATAAAGTTCATGGATGTATGCCAGTTGTGTTATGTGAAAAAAAAAATTGAAAAAAATGAGAAAAAGTAAAAGAATGATGAAAAGAAAGAAAAAGTAAAAAAAAAATTAGAAAAAGAAGAAAAAAGAAGAAAAGAATGAATATTTAGTGTTTATCAAGGCAATACCACCAACTAAAATTGAGCTCCACCAAATATGGCCTTAACCTATTTTTCTTGTGTTTCTGACCGCCTGAATGCTGGCTAAGGAATCTTGACTTAGTGTTAAGGTTATGAGAACTCAATTAAAGTGTTAATGCCTAGTGAGACCACCAAATACAGATCCAATGTGTGAATCTGGTGAGGTTGTGAGCTCTAAGAAAAAGAAAGAAAAAGAGCAAGAGAGAATGAATACAAAGGAATCAAAGAGAGCATAGTTTTTCTCGTCTTTCTCTAAGTTAAGTTACTTAGTTATTCGGGAATCTGGATTCTGTAGTACTAGTCTCTATGTAGCACCAAGTGAGAATGAGCCACCAAATATATAATCCTTTCCCTCAAAGATTCTCTACCTAAGCCCAAAGCCGGGGTGAAATTTATAGAATATCTTGAATACCCCGAGGGAAGAAATCCTCCTATGCTGCTAGAATTTTTATTAGGGGTCAAGTACAGGCTTTAGAGGTGTATTAGTTTTCACTCAAATCCGTTGCAAAAGCTACATAGCTGCACCTTCACGATTGTCTGGATTTCTAGAGCATAGGATGAAAACAAAAGGGAGAAAAATCTCTATGCAAACACTTGATAAAATAACCAGTCCCTTAGGGACCCTTGTTGTAAATAATTTAGTCTTGCATTTGCTAGGGACTAGCAAGATTTAGGCATGGGGGTATGATTGCGCAACAATCATAGGTCTTAATTGACCTAAATTAGGCTAGGACTTAGCATAAGTTAGGGTTATTCATGCATGCATACGCATTATCTGCATCTTTACTGCTTTCCTTTAGCTATGCATAAAATAATGTTATAATGTGCTGATTAAGTGCATTATGTCGATTGCAGGGAATAAGCTGATCAGGAGCTGGATCTGAAGATGGATCAAGAATAACAGGAGTTATAGTAGAGCTGGAGTAGAAGGCCTACTTTAGATGTAGGAATAATAATGTAAGTGGGTTAAAAGTTTGCTATTCTATTAAGTAGGAATAAAGCAGTAAAATGTGAAGAGCTTAGGTCCATCCTAGCCCTAGGATAGCCTAGAGACTTCCCCAAGCCTTAGCCACCCTTAGATTAGGTCACAACACCCTAGGAAGCCCTAAAACCCTAGTTCCAACCCTTCTCTGGACGTCCAGATAAGTTTTAAGACATCCAGGACCCTTAGCCAACTCCCGCACACTTCAAACCCACTTCTACAGTGTTATTGGACGTCCAGACACTTTGTCAGACATTTAATTTCTGCAGAATACAAATCCTTCTTGACTCCGATTGGACGTCCAGAAAATAAGTCTGGACTTCTGATTTTTGAGTATAGGACGTCTGATTATATTATTGGACGTCTGATACTGCTCTCCAATTCCTGTTTGAGATTTAAGCCTTGATCTTGGATCTCTAGGTCCTTAAACCCAATTCCAACCCCATAGGAACATAAATTAAGGTGCCCTAACCCTAGTACATCACCTCTAGACCTCCCTAAGGACCTAATTAGGTCCTCACTAAACCTAATTGACTTGGATCTTAGTCAATTCCATTAGCCTATTCAATTGGACTCATTGAGTCCAATTGAGCCCTGATCTCAGCACACACTGTCCAATTGGACTCAATGAGAATCCAATTGACCTAGACCTGACTTAATTGAGTTGTTTTACTCTCAATTAAGTTTCCACACACCCAATTAAACTTGTGTTAAGTTTAATTGCACTTTACCTTAGTGAATTAGGGTTTATAACCCTAATTTGAGACCTACCTTGACCTAAACCCACTAGAACCCAACCTAATCAACCTAGCCATCTAAGTTTTGACCCACACACACCCACACGCACACCATCCACATGAAAATATCTACCCTAGAGTTCTCTAGAATTCTCTACCATGTGTGGTTGCCTTGGTTGCCAGAAATAGCAACCAAGAGCCATTCAATTTTTAGATCCACATTTGGTGGATCTAAAAACCACCATCCACCCTCTCTCTCTCACTCTCCCATGAGCTTCCACCATAGGCCTCTCTAGAGAATTCCATAATTCTTTAGAGAGCTTCCCTTAGGCCTATAAAAAGACCCCTTTGGTGGCCATTTGCACCCATTCACTTCCTTGGCATCCATTCCACTTAGAATAGCCACTTCCATCTCCACTCCACCTCCACGAGTTGAGCACCACCATGGAGGCCGCCATCTCCACGCCAGGAAGCTGGATCAGCTCCCCAACCTCTCTCCACGGGTCGTCCTAAGTTCCATTGGCCGCCCCTCCTTCTCTCAACCACTCACAGGCCATCAGGGACCACCCCTGAATGCCCTTCCATTCTACTAGATTTAGATTATGCTCTTCGTATATTTACTGCTTTTATTTACTGCTTAGTAGTGTAGTCTTATTTCTCCCCCAATGATGCATGCGAAATCCCCCCATCAATTCTTGTATGCAATCATTTTCTGGTAGCTAGATTTAATTTTCAAGCATTTATGTACAAGCTTCCCTCTACGTTTTATGTTGCAAACGACTCTCCCACTGAATGAATGAAAAATGCTTATATATATATTTGTCTCTATATGTTTGAAATCACCATGAGCTTAATAATTGTCATTCTTTTTGTGTGATTCAAGTTGCCTGTTTCCGATTCCTAATATTCTTGCAACTAAGCATGTCATACCTAAATATGTAATAATCACGAATTGGCATGCGATTCTAACCAAAGTAGAGTAAGATCGATTTCAAAAGTAAAAGCAACACCTCCCAGAGACGAACAACCAGGACTCAAGTCTCGTTATCTTTAAAAACCAATTTTTGATGAATGTTTTTGCGTGACTATACTATGATTTCTGACGGCTTTTAAATGCGTGAAAATGGCTTTTTGTCAGTGGTGAAGCTTTTGGAAGTGGAGCGACGGCATTTCGTGTGGTGTAGCGGTGAGGCGGCTTCGTTGGAACGTTGCCGAAGCGGAGGAAGATGATGGCGTAGTAGGTGGAAGCGTGGCTAATTTGAAGTGTCGGTGATGGGGAAGTGATGTTGGGGAGTAGAGGAGAAGGTAGAGGGTCTTTGGAGTGAGAAAGATAGTCGGAGAGCTCCGGTCATGGCTTGACCAGAGCTGGAGAAGAAGGAGACGATGAGGCGATGACGAAGTAGGAGGTAGGGATGGCGGTCGCGCTTTGGCTGGCGACAACCACGATGAAGAGAGCAAGATGGTTGGCCATCCAATTTGATGGTTGGATGGCCGGAAGAGGAGGACAGAGAGAGGTCATCAGAGTAGAGGTTTTGGTGGTTGGAGGAGAAGTAGAGGTATTTGGCTTACTAGAACTTGCTAGGGAGGCAAGGCAGGGGTTCGAGGGCTTAAATAGAGCTCAAAAGAGGCCTCTAGCTCTGATTTTCTCTTTAGGAAATCAAGAGGCACCCATTGATTTCGTGCATTTGCACGCATGGATCAAAGGGTTTTAGGAGTTAGGATCTATCCCAGTAGGTTTGTATAGGTGTGAACATTAATCCCACTAAATTTTGTGGGATTTGATTGCCATTAGAGTAGGATTCGATTTGGTCAAAGCTCACCTGGAGGTCAATTGACCTCCAATGGCAAAAAGGACCAATCTGCAAAGAATATGAAGAAGCTGGGGGGCTATTGACAAAGAATTCAAAAGTTAGGGGCATGTGTGTGAGAGAAAAGAGTCAAACTGAACCAAAATGCAAACTTGGTCGAGATGATCTCTGATTGGGCCCAAATTTTATTACAAATCTAATTTGGACCCAAGGAATCTAATGGCAAAGTAAGATTTAGGTTTTGACCAAGTTTGAATAGGTAAATTGCACATAAACCCAAATTAAGGCAACTATTTGTCTGAGACTATTTTAGGTTAAAATGTGTTTAGATGGTCAAGTTAAGGATGCCAAACCCTAAAGAATATTTTTCTATGATTTTTAGAGGATTTAAGTGAATTTTATCCTAACCAGAACCTTAGTGAATTAAGAGAGTTTATTTTTAGGGTTTTAGTTATCATTTGATTCTCAAAATGCGTGAAACCCCATTTCTGTACGCATGGACCCCCTTTTTGGACTTATGACCATTTGACCTTTACTTTGCCCTTAGAAAATGCCGTGGTTATTATGTAGTCATGATAAGATGGAAAAATTACAGAAATAACCCTATTTTCATCTTTTTTTCTCAAAATAGAATATTAGGCACTTAGGACCCCCTGATGGCTATGTTGGAACTTTTATTGACTTCATCAGACCAAATTGGGCTAGTTATGGCTCATGATGGTGTACCCATCAAGTCCTGAAGTGATAAAGAAAATGAGATATGTAAGGGATACCGACTTTAGGCCTCTTGGTCCTGTTTGGGTTTAAACATTCACGTATTTGTTAAGATCTGGACTATTCCTCAAGAGGTTGAGAGAGTTGTGAAGCTGATGTATTAAGTTTAAGGCTTAGGGACTATTTATCCTTCATTGTCTGCCCTTTGCTTTGTGGGACTTGGTAACTTAGGCATCCACCACTCACACACTGGTTTGGTTCAGTGAGCTTAATGAAGAATGATGCCAAAAAGTATTCTATTCCGAAAAAGAAAATGATTTTTTTAAGATCTGGCTTAGGAGCAGCTCGAAAACACAAGTTAATTAAAGGAGTTCTCGTTGTTGAGAGGAGTAAATAGTCCCCATAAAGACACATTATAACATATCATATTCTCGGTGCTTGTATCCTATGATATCTAAATATCCTCTTAAGGTTATGTAAGCGCCTTGTGTTAGTTTAGGTGCCCTGGGCAGCATTATCCTGAAGTGTCGATTACCAGGGTTCTGGGGGTTTCCATGGGTGGTACTCTCCTGAAGCATCGATTTCCAGGGACCCTTCGAGGATTGATGATGGGGATGAGGAATCTGATACACACCATGTTGAGGGCCAATCTGATGTTCGATTTATGGAAATCATAAAAAAAATACAAAAAGAAAAATCTCAAAAATATCTCTCTCTATCTTATAAAAAATACATTGACAAGTTGAACATGGACCTTACTGCACGAACGCACGGGTGCTTTAACCGCTGGGGTCAACGAAACTCTGGGCAAATTCTAGGCCTTGAAAACCTTTATTGTAGACCCAAGGTTGAGGCAAGTCAGGTTCGTATCTTGGCTGGTACTTGAGTACCTCTAGGCCTATAGTTAGTATTTTGATCTAATATCTAGAGAGGTGGCACAGTAAGACATCTTGATGAGAAAATCTGGTCTAGAGATTTGGTTTGTTCCATAGGATTTTGTCACGGACTGGTAAAAGTTAGGCATAGGGGTATAATGGTAACACCATCATTTGCCATAACTAACCTAATTTAGTTTAAATTCAGTGATAAATGCTCCTTAATAACCATCATAAGATCGTAATTATGTTATGAGTTGAATGCGAGAAGATGGGAAATTCCATTAATTCTATTGTTTTAATGAGAAATCACTTATGCAGATTAACTGCCTCATGGAATCACTTCGCCTCATAGAAATCACTAATGCAGATTAACTGCGTCACTTCAATTCTAGGATTGAGAGCTCAAAAACATGCCAAAATTGCAAGTCTAACTTGTGATTCTTTGTCCAATTGAGTTGGCATTCACCTCTATATAAAGGCCTTGACTCCCACAAGTCAGCCTTATGATTGAATTGCTGGATTTTCCCTCCTTTTTCATCCTTTGTGGTCAATTTTCGATGCACTACCAGAGCTATCCAAACGTCTTCTTCATCCTCTACCACATTTGATAGGCAAAGGGGTTCTCTTCCCCAAGCTTTCATGAAGCTTCCAATGAAGCTTCGACCCTCAATTTACCTTCATCTGCTCCGGCCATCTTAGTCTTCTTCCTCCTTTCCAATGAAGTTCGACGAGATTCTCCCCCTTCTTTCCCCAAATTAGGTTAGGGTTTCTATTCCTCACCCTATCAATTAGCTCTCTAGATCTTTAGAGCTCCATCTATCTCCTCTATCGTCATCTCTGACACTGACGACTACTGCCACCACCACCATCATCGTCTCGTCTCTTCCACCTTCCTCACACCCAATAACCTTAGGCATAAGCTATCTCACTCTGACAGGCCAATTTTTGCTTTTGAAAATGATGATTAAGAAGATTTGTCATTGTATTTCTAAGTGGTGGAAAATCGACTAATCAAAACAATTAGAATTAAAATTAAACCACTCACAGGAGAGCGAGTCATGTCCATAGGGAGGCAATGACCTATTAAGACTCGCTAAATTTGAGAAGAATAATGTTCACAATTAGTTTTCCTAAGTAAGCAGGCTAAAAACCCCTTTCTAATTAGGATAACAGTGCATGTAATCGCTGAACTTGCATTTCAATGAAAGATGAGGGGTTTCTTATAAAATCACTAGAATATAATATTATTAAATAAAAAATTCTCCTTTTGCAATGGCAGTGAAATGTAATAAGAAATCAAATGCAAAACTGGGGAAGGATTTCCCCTCCATCGTGCGTGACGAGGAAGGCTTGGCCGGAGACACGAAGCTTGTCGGAGGTCCTTCGAGCTGGGCTGAACTCGATGGCGGTAGCAACTTAGCACGAGGTGGCTGGAGACGAGAGAACAGAAGAGAGGTTGATGATGGGTGGCGGCAAGTTGTAGCTCTGTTTGCTACTGGAGCTGACGAAGGTGAGGGGATGCGAGTGCGCTAGGCATGCGGGCGCAGGTGGAGAGCTTCGCGTGGGTGAGGCTGATCGGCAAGGGATAAACGCGCTACCTGTTGCGCGCATTAGAGGTGTGCGTGGTTGGAGCTGCTGGAGGACGTGTGGCCAAGCGTGTGGTGCTGCAGGTGAAGTGCATCACCACTGGAGGTGCTAGAGGATGCGAGCTGCGTGCGGGCGGAGTGGCTGTTGTAGCGCACGCTCTATGAGCGCGGGCGAGGGCCAATGGGCTGGAGGACATGCGGTCACTACTGCGAGCATCGAAGACACGCTGCAGGGAGTGCAGGCACGTGGTCTGGAGGCAAGTGGGTGCGTTGAGGGGCATGCGCTAGGGGTAGGAGCATGGAGGTCGGTGCATGCAGCAAGGGTGTGAGCACACTTGCCGCGATGGAGCCGGAGGGTGGTCGCGCAGGGATGGCGAGGGAGCACGAACAGGAGGTTGCGTGCTGCTGCATCTACGAGGAAGAAGCAGGGATGGTTTTGTTCTGAAAATAGAGGAAGAAGAAGAAGAAGAAAAAGAAGAAGACGGTGTTGATGGTGCGTGGACAGGGAGGTTGATCTGGTAATTGTACAGTGATGGCCGAGCTCACCGGATTGGCGTGACGAGCTGTCACCTCGCCAACCCACGATGTGGTGGAGCTCAGCCTTGGAGACCACCGTGGTGGAGTGGGGCGGTGTCTCAATGAGCACGGTAGCAGCTACCCCTCTCGTAGCCGTGTGCATCGGTTTAAAATGGAGAGGTGGGAACAGATCCGCTTCACACGACCATTAAGGAGGTATGGTTGGAGGAGGAGAGGTGGAGCTGTTCCTACAGAAGAGAAAAAGAAGAATAATAAAATAATTAGGATTATTTATAAATAACTCCTTAACTTCTATCTTAAATAAAATAATATAGGTAATGCACCTAATTAATTAACTAATCAAATGCATGCAATTCTAGGTTAATTCTAAATGCATTTAGATATGAATGCCACACATGAATTATACAATTAAGCTAAAAATATGAATTAATTTATTTACATCCTAATGTATGATATCTAAACATTAAAATTAACTTAATATCTAGGCACTTAAATACTTAAATAGCCCACAAATATGGGCTAATCAACCTCCACACAAAACTTTTGCCCAAGGTTATTGGGCCCCAAATCACCTCCACGGCCACCCACCATTACCTCCGTCAAAGCTTCATTGAAGTTTCTCCGCTACCATCATACATTCACCCCCGCATACAATTAGCTTAGGGATTTTGTCCGACGTAGCTCACTAAACCTTTTCATGTGCTTAATTTGGATTGCGAGGCCGTACTTTTGTTTCAGGTACTTCACCAGACTTGGGTCTTCTTCTCTGATGTGGAGCTTCTTCTCCGGCGAACCATCAATAAGGAAGCCTCTCCTCTCCATGCGAAATCATCTAAGGGACAAAGATTGGATGTTGGATTAGCCATCAATGGCCAATCGTGCAATCAATTGGAGCATCTCCTCTTCACTGCAGTAGTTGAAGTCGAACGAAGAAAAAGGTGGACTAGATAGTCCCACCTCATTTGAAGATGAGGCTAAACTTGGGCATAAAGGGAAACCCAACCCCATAACACCCGCTCAGTATCACGGGGTCGAGTCCCCATACACATCACATGCACGCATGCACCCTCCCACCCACGTGTAGGTGTGGGCCAGATTTTGAACCAAGCTTGGGTCCGCCTGTGAATCCAATTATCTGAGGCTATTGGTTTGCACCTGGGCTGAGTTGGGCTGGGTTTTAGACTGGCCTATGCTGAGGAGTTGGACTGACTGAAGGCTGTGGCTTTAAGAGGCTCTCTTTGGTTGAAATTTGCCTAAGTGTTGTGGGAATCTTACTTGAGTTGAAAACCAATTTTTTGCCTTAACAGTTACATTTATTTTTTAGTATTGATAGCAACATTCATTGCATAATATATTTATTTTTGCCTCAAGCTCTTGTGCCTCTTTTTATACTCTTCTAATTAGTGTTTTAAATTGTAATCATTTTGCTCCTTGAGACGACCTCGGACTCACATTCGAGCTTATAAATTTAAATGTTGATTCACTTTCTTTGCTATACTACTACGCGTATTTAAAACTCGATGAAAGCACGTTAACAATAACCCTCCTATTCTGGATACCTTTCTTGATGAGAATCTCCTATCTTTTTCCACAAAAGGGATTCCATGGTATGCGAATATCGTTAACTACTTGGCCATTAGTAGAATTCCTTCATATTGGCCGAAGTAGAGAAGAGACAAGTTATCCCTTATTGTACTATGTATGTGTGGATCAGATCATCAGGTGTTGTGTGCCTGAGGAAGTGATCTCAAGTGCTTTAACTTTATGTCACAATTCAGCCTATGGAGGCAACTTTTCTGGGAAAAAGAGTGCCGCAAAGGTGTTACAAAGTAGTTTCTATTGTCCAACTCTATTCAAAGATGCAATCACCTTTTCCAAAGCCTATACTTGTTGCCAATCTCTGGGCAACATAAGTAAAAAGGACATGATGCCTCTAAACCCAATTTTGATTGTCGACATATTCGATGTTTGGGGTATTAATTTCATGGGACCCTTCTTGCCATACAAGGTTTTGAATATATTTTGGTGGCAGTAGATTATATATCCAAATGGGTTGAGGCAATACCTTTTAGAACCAATGGCCATAACACATTAGTCAAGTTTGTCAAAAAGAATATCTTTGCTAGGTTTGGGATGCCTTGAGCCATTAAAAGTGATGGCGGTTCTCATTTTACTAACGCCCACTTTCGTGCTTTACTGAAGAAATATGGGGTAACTCAGAATTGCTAGTCTAAATCATCCCCAAACAAATGGGCAAATGAAAGCTTCCAATAGGGAGATTAAGAACATTCTCCACAAGATGGTGCAACCTAACAGAAAGGATTAAGCTGATAGATTAGATGATGCACTTTGGGCCTACCACACCGCATATAAGGCTCCTATTGGCATGTCACCATTTAGTCTAATTTTTAGGAAATCATGTCACCTCTTGGTTGAACTTGTGCACAAAGCTTATTGGGCTGTAAAACAGTGCAACCTTGACCATGACCAAGCCAAGGAGCATAGAAAGTTCCAACTGATTGAGCTTGAAGAAACACGCAATGAAGCCTATGAGATTGCAAGAATTTACAAAGCCAAAACCAAGGAATTCCATGACAAGCACATCTCTAGGAAACATTTTGAGCCCAATCAGAAGGCCTATTTGTGTGATGCTCGACTGAGGGTTTTTCTAGGAAAGCTTCGCTAGAATGGTCCTTATATTGTCAAGAGGCCATTCGAAAATGGGGCAATTGAAATATCTAATCCAAAAATGGGGCAAACATTTACTTTCAATGGGCAAAGGCTCAAACCATTCATTGAAACTATTGCATCTAAGCCTATTTTGGATAAAGATTCGCTTATTGAACCATAGTTTGGGTTTTCACCCAACTGGAGGCATTAAACTCAGGACTCATTGGGGTGCACCTCAACAACAACCCGTATAAATAGTTGTTTTAATTGTTTGCTCTAGGTACTAGTTGCACTTACACAACTTTAACTCAGAATTATTCTAGGTGATCTCTACACTTTTCTTCTGTTTATTTCATGCATGAGGACATGCACGAAAATAGGCATGGGGGGTTGAGTATTATATATGCTAAGTATAATTTTGTGAGTATCTAGATTTCCTATTTTTTTTCTTAAAAAAAGACAAAAAAGAAAGAAGATTTTTTTTGAAAGTTGAGCTTAAGTTCCATTGAGACTTTGGCCTTAGTAAGTACACTTTGACAATTTGAATATTAGATTCTTCAAGCTATGGCTAGCTTAATTAGCTAAATCATTCCTTTAAATATGGGCTAATTCCTGAGATCTAGAGGTGACCTACTAGCCAAGGTTAAGGACTCAAGGAAAGAAGTATGTGGATCCTTTTTCCACCCGTTGGTTTGGTAGTCCCTAAGGAATCTTAGCATCTCTTGCACTTCCACTTGATTTAGCTTCCAGGCAATGACTTGGAAAGGTTGGTTCTCTTAAGAGACTTAAATATATCCTGGTTTTATCCAAATGTCTTGCTTGGGGGACATTCATGAAATAGTTTAGGGTTTGGTTCCATTTAAGTCCTCTTCTAAGCATTCCTTTTCTTCTCCCATCTCTTTTTCTTGAGTTTTAATGCTTTATTAGATAGATGTTTTTGTTAGAACTTGTTAGTCATGTTCATGTGTTTCTTTTCTTTTGATTATGTTGTGATTTGTTATGGGCATTTAGAATGAAGTTTGATGACATTATTTGCTTGGTAATGATTTTAGTGGTTTGTTGATGTGAATGATTTCTCTTTATTCTTTCTATAGTACATGCCAACCATCTCATTAGATCATCCTTCCACCACTTAATTCATAGCCTCAACACCCCCTAACCACCTATTTGGCCAACCCGAACCTAGCCTAAACCATTCCTTAGCATGTTAACTTTCATTTTAGATAGCACAATTATAATGATGTTGCTTCTATGTTGGATCGACCCTACTCTCACTATACTTTGTTCTTCATTTATTAACAAAATAGGATTTTAAATTTGATTGTGATTTTTTGTGCAACGACATCGTTAATTTTATAATGCGAAATCACGTTATCAGCTATATACATCAAATAACACATTAAACAAAGCCAAAGCATCCGTGACAGATACGGTTGTGCTCATTCTAATCATGGAACACCTTTTGGCCTTCAAGAGTGGATTTTTCCTTATCTAAAATTGAGCATTCAATTTCCTTATCTCTAGCCCTTCCTTCTCTAATCGGCTTCTTCTTTCTTCTTTTTCTCTTTCTTTTCTCTCTTTCCTCTTGGCTTCTTCTGTGCGGCAGAGGCTCCCTCCTCTTTTCCTTTCTTTTTCTTTGGCCCTTCCTTCTCCTTCAGCTCCTTTCTTCAGCAGCTCCTTCCTTCTTCCTTCTTCTTCTCTGCTGCTGCTTCTTTGAGGCTAAGTCCTCGCCACCCCACTTCTTCTTCTTCCCGACCTGTTCCCTGCACACACACCAGCGCAAAACCTACCCCTACCCTTCCCACGCGTCTCTCTCTCTCTGAATCTCTCTTCGCTACGCTCTCCCAGAGCTGGGTTATCGGGTCGATTGCACGCCCGGGTCAAGGCGCACCGGCGTGGGTGTGGTGCGCGATGAGGTCAGGGGTCAGGGTAATCGGGTCGCGGGTCAGGTCCGCATGGGTAGTGCCGCGGACGAGACCCAGTGAGTGAGGGCGAGGGACCTCACCCCAGTGTTTCAAGGCGATAAGCCTCGAACACTTTTTCAATTTATGTGTGGGCATGCACCCACACACTTCCGAGGTGGGACTAAAGTCCCACCTACTGCTTCGCACGCCTGCAGGCAGGAGGCTTCGAGCGATTGGGGTAGCAGCCGAGGCTTACGACCCCAATTGAAGACCTAGGAACACTCGCTGAAGTCTTCCACGTTGCCTGGGTCTTACGCCTGGAGCTAGAGAGGATTGGAGCTGCTTACGAGCTTGCTCCAAGCTTGTCGTCAATGGCAGCGAGGGGGCGCGACCTGAAAACACTAAAACGGCCTCGCGGACACGTCAAAAAGCTCAGGGAACTTCGCCAAAGCACGATGAAGGTGGTGCGGGGGTCGGCGTGGCGTGGGGAGGCCGGAGTGTGCATGCCTAGGGCACACTGTGTGCATGAGAGTGGGTGTGTTCGGGGGGTGTTCTGGGTGTGTGGAGTGGTGATGTGAGTAGGGGGAAATGTTGGGTTGAGTGAGGGGATGCTTATGGGCTTGTCGACGAGGGGTGGGATGGCTTGTGGAGGTGGAGCAGCCTCGCCGGAGTTGGTAGACGGAGGTGGAACTAATGGTGGTGCTAGTGGCAGTCGAGGGGTTAAAAGTGACAGTTCAAGAGGGGGAAATTAAGAGGAGAGTAAGGGAAAGGTTTTGACCTATTTAACTGACGAAAGGGGGGAAGGAGGCGCTCAGCGCGTGCCTGCCGACGTCGGAGACAAAGATGCCCAGAAGGGGGGGTAACGACGACGATGAGGGGATCTGGAAGGCGCCAGCTGATGCGGCCTGGCATGAGAGGACGAGGAGGAGTAAACTCTACTGCAGGTGTGCCAGCAGAGCGACAAGGGGGAGGAGGAAGGGTCCCCAGAGCCTGTGGCGCTTAACTGGAGGAGGAGGAGACGAAAATTAGGGGTTTCCTTCGGCCAAAACAGGCTTGAAGGAAATGGTTGCCCTTGCCGCTCCTTATATAGATGTTGGCGAGGAGAAGGTCTCGAGGAGGCGACCTAGGGAGCTCGCCGGAGAATGGCCGGAGATGAGACCCATTCCTCTCGTGCGAACGCACGAGAGGCATGGGCAGCTGCAGCGCATGGGGGAGGGTCCAGGTGGAAGAGGACGACGTAGGGGACGCCCCCTCGTTTCTAGGGCCGGTCCCCATACCCTGTACGGCACCATCCTCCGCGTAAAGTCGTTGGAGGCGTGGGTGGCTGCGCATGGTGGCAGAGGGACCTGCCTACAAAAATGAAGGGAAAGATAGGGGGTAAAGTGAAAGGGTTCAAAAAGTTAAGGGTCAAAAAGTAATTTATGAGGACCAATTTGTAAAGTCGGTCAAAATGGTCTTCTCTTAGGCCTAAATTTTTGTACCAACCTAATTTGGACCTAATGAATTCAATGGTGTAATTTGATTTTAGGTTTTACCACATTTGATTGGTTAATTTGCATAAACACCCAAATTAGGTCAGAAATTGGGCATGGTTCTCAATCTAGGTCAAGATAAGTTCCAAAGGCCAAATTGAAGGTTCTAAATCCTAGGGAATATTTTTTCATGAATTTTAGAGAGTTTAATTGATTTTTATCCTACCTAGAACCTCGTGAATTAAAGTAAATTTGTTTCAGGGTTACAGGATGTCATTTAGTTCCTAAAAGTTGCTATAACCCTTTTCAGATCAGATCATCATACTTCCTCTCTTATTTAGCTCATTTGACCTGTGTTTAGACCCTTAGACACCTCGTTTGTGTACTGCATTGGTAAAATTGCAGTTTTACCCCTTGTGAATTATTTTATTCTCAAATTTAGAATTCTCTGATTTAGGCTTTCCCTTAGGTTTTGTAGGAGTTTTTGTGCACTTATTTAGGTCAAAATGTGCTAGTTACGGTTCATGATGAGGCTCTCATCATACCCCATGCCTATCTTTTGCTAGTCCCTTAGCAAAACTTTACGATTTTAACCTTTATTCTAGACCATAAATTTCTTATCAAGTTTTGATAAGTGCTTTTCCTCTTGTATCCTTGATTAGGTCAGAATGTCAATCATAGGCCTAAAAGGTACTCTAGTACCAACCAAGATCTAAATCTGTCCAGCTTTAGCCTCAGTCTTTAGCAAAGGTTTTTAAGGCCTACAAGAACTAACTTAAGGTTTATTGGACTTCGTGGTTAAAGCACCCGTGCTTGAGATATTTTTAGCCTTGGTTCAGCTCGCAGTGCGTTTTGTAAGAGAGAGAGATAGAAGATTTATTTGTTTGAAGAGTTTTCTCTCTCTTTTCTTTTTAATTCTAGCTTAGGATTGGCTTCTCAACACTATCTGTATCGGATTCCTTGTCCCCATCATCAATCCTCAAGGGTCCCTGGCAGTCGATGCTTTGAGATAGCACCACCCATGGTAACCCCCAGAACCCTGGCTTTCGAGATTTCGAGATAATCCCGTCCATGGTGTTCCATGGCCGAATTCAGACCCTGACAATTGACACTTCATGATAATGCCATCCATGGAATCTAAACCAGCAGAGCATTTACATGCCCCCAGTAGGATATGTAAATATCCTAAGAGACAAGCACTGAGGAGATGATATTTTGTTACGCATCTTCGAGGGGCATTTCCCACCTCTCCGCACTGAGAACTCGTCCAAATCAACTTGTGTTGATCGACCGCTCCTAATCTAGGTGACTTTTCAGAACATTTTGAAACGCTTCTGCATGATTTTGATACTTATGCTTACTGAACCAGACTGTGTGTGTGAATTTGGGTGCTTAGGTTACTGAGTCCCGTAAATCAAAAGTCAATTAATGAGGCCGAATACTCCCTAAGCCTTGGACCTAATACTTTAGCTTTTCATTTTCCTTAACCTCTTGAGGAATATCTAGATCTTAATGGGTACTAAGAGTCTATCCAAGAATGCCTAAGGTTTGCATTAATCTTGTTGTGCACTTTCCTTTTTCTTTTCCTTAATGTGGTCTAGAACTTAGGTTAAATTCCTTAATTTCTTACTAGTGACTATCCTTTTTTCATTTTGTGCTCCTTTTTATCATTCAGCTCTTTTTCTCCTCCACAAGAATTCTTCCCTCCTTTCCTTTTTTTTTTAATTTTTATGTTGAAACCTTTTCTTATGAGTTTTTATTCATTTTACACTTTCATACCCCCCCATGCCTAAGATTTGCAATGTCCTCATTGTAAATTAGGAGGGTTTTTTATTTGGCTTGGTTCATGAATTACGACAGATATTTTGGTGAGTGGATGGGTCGGGGTGACTGTTGCGGACGATTTCTAATCTCAGATGCGAACACTCGAGGTGGAGTCGGCGGTCCTAAAGGATGAACCTAAAGTGCAAAAAGGTGTCAGAAAAGGTTTCAGATTTTCCAGAATGACGGGCTGCCTCCCGTTAAGCACTGTGTTTTACGCCATCAGCTGGGCGCAATGAGCTCAGGGAGAATGGAGGATAAATGATGACTCAACCAAATCTGTAGAGGTTACATCAATGAACGGTTTGAGTCTCTGACCGTTCACGATGAAAGGTTCAGAATCGTGGTTGAGAGGACTGATTTCGATGGCTCCATTTCCAAAAATTTGTCGGACAAGATACGGTCTGACCCACTTGGATTGCAGTTTCCCAGGGAAGAGTTTGAGTTGGGCATTGAAGAGTAGGACCTTCTGATCAGGGTGGAAGATCTTTCTAGAAATGTGCTTGTCATGGAAGGCTTTAACCCACTCTTTGTAGATTCGCGAGTTCTCATACGCATCAAGGTGTAATTCATCGATCTCGCTTATCTGAAGCTTTCTATGGGTTCCAGCCTTAGAAAGATCTAAGTTGCAACTCCGTACTACCCAATAGGCTTTGTGTTCCAGTTCAACAGGAAGGTGACATGCCTTCCCGTACACCAGTCTGAAAGGAGACATGCCTAGTTGGGCCTTGTGGGCGATCCTATAAGCCCACAAAGCTTCCGGAAGCCTGGACGACTAATCCTTCCTGTTAGCTTGAACAGTAACCTGCAGGATTTTCTTGACCTCCTGATTTGATAGCTCAGCTAAACCATTGGTTTGGGGGTGGTAAGGAGTAGATATTCGGTGAGACACCCCATATTTGGCATCAATGACCTAAACTGAGCATTAGTGAAATGGGTTACTTCGTCAGAGGTGATTGCACGAGGAATCCCAAATCATGAGAAGATATTCTGATGAATGAATTTGATGACGATCTTGTTATCACAGGTTCGGGTCGGAATGGCTTCGATCCATTTGGACATGTAGTCTACTGCGAGTAAAATGTACTCGAAGCCATCCGAAACAGGAAAGGGACCCATAAAATCAATCCCATAAATATTGAAGATCTCGCATACGAGAATCGACTGCAAAGGTATCATGTCACGATGGCTCATGTTGCCTAAAGTTTGGCAACGACTGCATGCCTGCAGTGACTGTATGCGTCCTAGAAGATAGTGGGCCAGTAAAAGCCACATTAGAGGATTTTTTATGTAGTTTTATGCCCAGAGAAATGGCCACTGCATGACTGGTCATGGCAGAAGGAGAGAATGTCATTGACTTTGCCCTCCGGGACACATCATCGGATTACTTGGTCAGCACCTATGCGGAAAAGGTAGGGTCTTCCTAGATGTAGTACTTGGCATCAGAGCGCAACTTGTCTTTCTTGGCCTTTGGCCAATCAGACAGGATCTGATGAGATGCCAAGTAGTTTACTATATCAGCAAACCATGGAAGCCTAGTACCAATAGTCAATAGGTGCTCATCAAGAAAATGCTCCGTGATGGGTCCAGAAGGGTCGATGATTTCAGAAGGAAGGCGAGACAAGTGGTCAGCTACCATGTTCTATCTTCCTGCCTTGTCGCGAATCTCGAGGTCAAATTCTTGCAACAGCAAGATCCATCGGATTAATCGAGGCTTCGCATCCTTGTTAGCAAGGAGATGCCTCACAACTGTGTGACCTCAGTAGATGATGACGTGGGAACCCAGGAGATAGGATTGGAACTTTTCAAGGGCAAATACTACGACTAGCAGCTCTTTCTCCATAACGGTGTAGTTACGCTGAGCCTCGTCAAGTGTCTTGGTAGCGTAGTAGATGACCACGGGTTTCCCGTCAATCTTCTGCCCCAGAACCGCACCAACAGCGAAGTCAGATGCATCGCACATGATCTCAAAGGGTTGAGACCAATCAGGGGACTGTAGGATCGGGGCTTGGGTGACTCGATCATGAAGGTTCTCAAAAGCCTGAGTGCATTCCTTGGAAATTTCAAAGGGTACATCCTTGGAGAGAAGAGTAGTCAGGGGGCGCACGATTTTCGAGAAATCAGGAATGAAACGATGGTAAAAATCGACGTGCCCCAGAAAAGAACGGATGTCCCTGATCGAGCTAGGCATAGGAAGTCAAGAAATCAGATCAACCTTGGCTCAATCCACTTGGATGCCTTTCTCAAAAATTAAATGTCCTAAGACGATCCCCTCAGGCACCATAAAGTGGCTCTTTTCCCAAGAAAGAACCAAATTTACGTCAATGCATCGCCTGAGTATATGAACCAAGTGCTAGAGGCAATCATCAAATGATGCCCCGAAAACTGAGAAGTCATCCATGAAGACTTCCAGAAAATCACCTACCATATCAGAGAATATGGCAAGCATGCACCTCTGAAAAGTCGCAGGTGCATTGCAGAGACCGAAAGGCATTCTTCGGAACGCTTACATTCCGAAGGGGTAGGTGAATGTGGTCTTCTCTTGGTCCTCAGAATGAATAGCCAGTTGGTTATAACCGGAGTACCCGTCAAGAAAGTAGAAGAATCTATTTCCCGCTAATTTCTCGAGAATCTGATCAATGAATGGTAGTGGTAAATGATCCTTCTTTGTGGAGGAATTAACTCTTCGGTAATCTATGCAGACTCTCCACGAGTTGGCTATATGGGTAGGTATAACTTCTCCGATTTCAGTGATAATGGTGGTGAGCCCTGCTTTCTTAGGCATAACCTGGATTGGGCTCACCTAACAACTGTCGGAGATCAGGTAGATGATCCCTGCATCTAACCACTTAATGATCTCCTTTTTCACGACCTCTTGCAGATTGGGATTCAAGCGTCTCTGCATTTCCTGGGAAGGTTGTGCGTCCTCTTCAGAATAAATATGGTGTGTGCAATAAGAGGGACTTATTCCAGTCAAGTCATCGAGAGTCCAACCAATGGCTCTGCGATGTTGCTGGAGCACAGTAATCAGACGGGATACCTGATCAGGTGTGAGTCTGGTGTTTCTAATCACAGGAATTGTCTGATTAGAACCCAAGAAGACATATTTCAAATGATTAGGAAGGGGTTTGAGTTCAAGAATGGGGTTATCAGCAGTAGCGGGTGGTTCAGAGTGAGTGTGAGGTACAAGGATAGGAGTTATGGGTTTATCTATCTCAATGTCTGCCTCCTTTATTTGCGGTTCAAGATTCTATTGTGGTTGATGAGGAATGATCATGTTGCCCTCAAGTTGCGGTTCATCAACCAGAGCTATAATATCACAGATTTGTTCAATGACACCGCAATTGATCCCTTGTTGGGCCTTAAAGATATCAATTTTGAGAGTCTGATTCCTAAATTTTAGTTCTATTTGGCCCTCCTCACAACTTATGTTGGCCCTTGCAGTGGCTAGAAAAGGTCTCCCTAGAATGATTGGTGTATCCCTTGGGTTATTAGGTGCATCCATATCTAAGAATATGAAGTCCACAGGGAAGTAAAAATCCCGCACCCTTACAATAACATCCTCAAGAATCCCTTTTGGTGACTTGATAGATTGATCTACTAACTATAGTGTCACCTCGGTTGGTTTTAGCTCAGATTCTTCTAGGTGGTTGAGTAAGGATGTGGGTATCAAGTTTATGGAAGCACCTAAGTCTAACAATGCTTTGTCGAACTGGGTTTCACCAATCTTGCATGAAATTAGGGGAGTGCCTGGGTCCTTTGCCTTGGGTAGGAGTCTGCTCAGGATTACAGAGTTAGCTTGCTCTGACAGTACAATTGGACTCCCACTCTTGGTTCTCGGCTTAAGCTAAGGTGTACACACATTTTTCAAAAATCGTGCGTAAGCCAGTATGTGGTGGATCGCATCCATCAAGGGGATGTTTATTTGGACCTGCTCAAAGAGCTTGACTAGGTCCTCCTTAGGAGCCACAGATTTGGTTGTCTTCTTTCCATTGGTCAAGGCCTCGGGAAATGGAACCTTGGTTGGTTCTTCTAGGATAGGTCCAGGTTTTTGATCTGGGATGGGGATAGGAACATCCTGGATAACTGTCCTAGAATTCAGGTTACTACAAGGCTTCTAGTGGTCTGGATAAGGTGGATCTTGGGTCGCCTTACCACTACGGGTCATTACAGAGTTAAGTCCTGCCTGGTTCTGGTTGGGGGTTGGTAGAATGGACTGCTGCTATTGATAACCCACATAAGAAGTTGAAGCTTCCATCCCGTCAGGTGAAGGAATAGAAGAGGCCCGATAAACCATGTGTGCTTGGCTCGGGTTTGGGTTCATAACGCGCTGCTAGGTTGGCACGCTATTCGGGTTAGGTAGAGGTTGAGAAGGAAGCGTGCCTGGTTGACGAGAATTTGCCAACTGGGCCAGTTGGTTTCGAACCTCTGTGATTTCGTCCTTGTGTTGCCTTTGCATAGCCGCATTCATTCTCTGAATGTCAACCAAAGTCTGAAGGATGAGGGACATCTGGTCTTGGTTTGGCCCGGATGGATAAGTAGGGTTGGGTCGAGGCTGAGGCAGCTGGTAAGGACGAGGTGCTTGTGGACGGGGCTGAAAGGGTGGTCTCGGATTCTGGGAATTCCCCGCCCACTGGAAGTTGGGATTGGTTCACCATCCAGGATTGTAGGTATTGGAAAATGGGTCATTCTGGATGGAGTTGAGGTCCTCGCAGGTCTGAAGAGCCCTCAGAAAAGTCAGAGAATGGGGGAGTAGAACCCCACGGCTAGAATAGAAAGGATCGGAGGTCCCTCCGATCTGAGAGTTAGATGGGGGTGGATACGAGTCCACCCCTGGAGAAGGTCAGTGGAAAATGTTCTGCACAGTCTCCCGTGTGGGAGGAGGCTGTGCAAAGGAGTTCAGCGCAGAGGTGGCTCGCTGCAAATGCTGAGTCAGCTCATCCACCTTCTTCTCAATAATAGAGAACTTGTCCAATCGACTGGCCATTAATTCCAGGTTGACTGATGCAGACAAGCCCTACGTCTCATGTGCTCCCCTAAGGTTCGTCAATGCGCGGGTATTCATCCTATCGAATAGTCCCATGGAGTCATTATTGATGGAGTTCTCACACATATTCTCGAGAATCTCCCACATGGTGTCCTTATGCTGACCCATGATATTCCCTCTGCAAGTTGCATTGACGAATAGTCTAATATCCTCACAGAGTCCCTGGTAAAAAGATTGGACTTGTTCCCATTTAGGAACTCCGTGATGGGGGCACTTTCTCAAGAGATCCTGAAAATGATCCCATGCCGCATGAAGAGGTTCTCCCATCTGTTGCGTGAAGTGAGTAATCTGATGGCGCAAGGCATTGGTCCGACCAACGGGGAAGAACTTTTTCAAGAACTCAGATTGAAGTTCCTCCCAAGTGTTGATTGGACGGGTCTGGGTATGATACCAATGGGCTACCTTGTCCATAAGGGAGAAAGAGAACATCTTCATGAGTAAGATATCCTGGTTATGCGCATCTGACCTGAAAGTCTGGGCCAGATGCTTTAGCTGTTTGATGTGCTGGAAGGGGTCTTCAAAATTAAGCCCATGGAATTTAGGTATGGCATAAATCATGTTGGGCTTCAGTTCAGAATCAGGTCCTCCAGTCAGGATTCTGACTCAAGGCTCAATTGCCACCGCAGCGGGATTATAGTGATCTCGCATCATGGGACGCTGCGGTGGGTTCATGAAGTTTTGGAAGAGGTCATTGAGTCACTGGAGCTGGTGCTCAAGATTATTCTCTTCCTCAACTGGCTGAGCCATTGTGGAAGAAGAAGGGGAATTAGGTTCAAAATCGGAGGAAAGGTCTATGTGAAGGGTTGGTTGCACAAGCAAGGGTATCGAGGCTCGGCCTTGGGGAGAGTGAATTTCTAGAGGAGGTTTCAAGGACCTCCTACCAAACATGCACCGATGGATTAGATGAGGTTAGCAGGTGCTAGACCCAATCAAGGCACCCAAAATGTTGGGTGACTATAGAGGTTCGGGGCAGATGGTACCCCTTAATCAGAAGGTCATCCACTTGAAATTACCTGGGCAGCCAGAGAGGCTGAGTCCTGTGAAGACCCCTACATGGTAGAGTGCCCCCATGGGTTACAGGGTTTCCCCCACCCGACCTCTCTTGTCACCGAGATTCCAGGTAGACCAGAATGGAGACCTTGACCTCTTAAGTCTACCACTTTTAGTTAGGATCAAGGTGCTTAGGGTTCCACTTGAACTTTAACCTTTTAGGGCAAAGAGTGACCTAATTTAAAGGTTGGTTGATCCAAGGGATCAACTTCACCTATTAGTCCCTTTGAGAGCTTATTAGGTCTTGTCTTTTAAGGTTCAAGTGTTTTAAGAGCCAAATGGCTTAGGGTTTCTCTTGATAGATGTTTTCAAGCAATGGCTTAGGCACACTTCTTTTAGGAATTCTAAATTCTTGATTAGAAAGTGTGTCTCTAAAACCCTAGTGTTGAGTCTCAAGTTGGCTCTAATTGGTCCAGTTAGTTGCCTCAATATTAGGTAATTAGGGCTTAAGCAAGAAGGTTTTAGCCCTAACTACCTTTAGTGGATGTACAGATAGAATGTGTTGAAATTTAAAAACATGCAATTTCTGTGTTTTACTATGTATGAAAGACAGGTTATTCCTAAATTGCTTTTTTTTTTTCCTTTTCTTCCTCTTTTAGAGTTTTAAGGGTTCAAACGAGAGGATAGAAAATTACCTGTCTCTTGGCGTGGTTGTTGTGTGGTTGCTTGCTCTTTCTTGATTTCTTGTGCCTGCACAACAAAAGAAAAGAGCTTAAGTTAGTAGTAAATTAAAAAATTGTGAATAAATAGCTTCTAGAATGGTCGTTGCTCCCCGGCAACGGCGACAAAAAGTATTTGAGCCGTCCTTCGTGACGTATTCATTGCAAGATAATTAACACTTTAATTTTATTTATTACTCGAGATTTTAAAATATCCCGAGGTCAAACTCAGGGAGCACACGTCATTCTAGAAACATAAATTCACAATTAACTATATATTGTTTTACAAAAATTTAAGAGAGAATGAGAAAAAAAAACTCCTTTTCTTTTTCTTTCTCTTCTTTTTCTTCTTCTTCTTCTCTTTTCCTTTTCTTCTTTCTCTGCCTTTCCCTTTCTCGGACGTCTGATTCAGAAATTAGATGCCTTACCTGATTGGCTTCTTCTTTTTCTTCTCTGCTTTGGCTTCTTCTTCTTCTCTTTTCTCTGGCCCTTCCTTCTCCGATCGGCTTCTTCTTCTTTCTTCTCTACTGCGGTTCATCTTTTTCTCTTTCTTTTCTCTCTTTCCTCTTGGCTTCTTCTATGCGGTAGAGGCTCCCTCCTTCTCATTTCCTTTCTTTTTCTCTGGCCCTTCCCTCTCCTTCAGCTCCTTTCTTCAGTAGCTCCTTCCTTCTTCCTTCTTCTTCTTCTCTGCTGCTGCTTCTTTGCGGCTAAGTCCTCACCGCCCCTCTTCTTCTTCTTCCTGACCTATTCCCTGCACACACACCAGCGCAAAACCTACCCCTACCCTTCCCGCGCGTCTCTCTCTCTAATTCTCTCTTGGATACGCTCTCCCAGAGCCAGGTTATCGGGTCGATCACACTCCCGGGTCGAGGCGCACCGACGTGGGTGTGGTGCACGAGGAGTGCACGGGTCAGGGTAATCGGGTCGTGGGTCAGGTCCACGTGGGCAGTGCCACGGACGAGACCCGGTGAGTGAGGGCAAGGGACCTCACCCCAGTGTTTCGAGGCGATAAGCCTCGAACACTTTTTCAATTTATGTGTGGGTGTGCACCCACACACTTCCGAGGTGGGACTAAAGTCCCACCTACTGCTTCGCGCGGCTGCAGGCAAGAGGCTTTGACCGATTGGGGCAGCAGCCGAGGCTTACGACCCCAATTGAAGACCTGGGCACACTCGCGAAAGTCTTCCGCGTTGCCTGGGGCTTACGCCTGGAGATGGAGAGGCTTGGAGCTACTTGCGAGCTTGCTCCAAGCTTGTCGTCAATGGCGGCGAGGAGGCGCGACCTGAAAACACTAAAATGGCCTCGCGGCCACGTCAAAGCACGGAGAAGGTGGTGCAGGGGTCGGCGTGGCATGGGGAGGCCAGAGTGTGCGTGCCTAGGGCACACTGTGTGCATGAGAGTGGGTGTGTTCGAGGGGTGTTCTGGGTGTGTGGAGTTGTGATGTGGGTGGGGGGAAATGTTGAGTGGAGTGACGGGATGCTTATGGGCATGTCGGCGAGGGGTGGGATGGCCTTTGGAGGTGGAACGGCCTCGTCGGAGTTGGTGGCCGGAGGTGGAACTGATGGTGGTGGTAGTGGCAGTCGAGGGGTTAAAAGTGACAGGTGAAGAGGGGGAAATTCAGAGGAGAGTAAGGGAAAGGTTTTGACCTATTTAACTGACGAAAGGGGGGAAGGAGGCGCTCAGCGCGTGCCTGTCGATGTCAGAGACGAAGATGCCCATAAGGAGGGTAACGATGACAATGAGGGGATCTGGAAGGCGCCAGCTAGTGCGGCCTAGCATGGGAGGATGAGGTGGAGTAAACTGTACTGTAGGTGTGGCAGCAGAGTGACGAGGGGGAGGAGGAAGGGTCACCGGAGCCTGTGGGTGCTTGATCGGAGGAGGAGGAGACGAAGATTAGGGGTTTCCTTTGGCCAAAATAGTCTTGAAGGAAACGGCTGCCCCTGCCGCTCTTTATATAGATGCTGGCAAGGAGAAGGTCTCGAGGAGGTGACATGGGGAGCTCGCCGGAGAATGGCCGGAGATGAGACCCATTCCTCTTGTGCATTCTCACGAGAGTCATGGGCAGCTGCAGGGCATGGGGGAGGGTCCAGGTGGAAGAGGACGACGCAGGGGAGCCCCGCTAGTTTCTAGGGCTGGTCCCCATACCCTGTACGGTGCCATCCTATGCGTAAAGTCGCCGAAGGCATGGGCGGCTGCGCAGGGTGGCAGAGAGACCTGCTTGGAAAAATGAAGGGAAAGATAGGGGGTAAAGTGAAAGGGTTCAAAAAGTTAAGGGTCAAAAAGTAATTTATGAGGACCAATTTGTAAAGTCGGTAAAAATGGTCATCTCTTATGCCTAAATTTTTGTACCAACCTAATTTGGACCTAATGAATTCAATGGTGTAATTTGATTTTAGGTTTTACCACGTTTGGCTAGTTAATTTGCGTAAAAACCCAAATTAGGTCAAAAATTGGACATAGTTCTCAATGTTGGTCAAGAGAAGTTCCAAAGGCCAAATTGAAGGTTTTATACCCTAGGGAATATTTTTTCATGAATTTTAGAGGGTTTATTTGATTTTTATCTTTCCTGGAACCTCGTAAATTAAAGCGGATTTGTTTTGGGTTATAGAATGTCATTTAATTCCTAGAAGTTGCTATAACCCTTTTCAGATCAGATCATCCTACTTCCTCTTTTATTAAGCTCATTGGACCTGTGTTTAGACCCTTAGACACCCTATTTGTGTACTGCATTGGTAAAATTGTAGTTTTACCCCTTGTGAATTATTTTATTCTCAAATTTAGAATTCTCTAATTTAGGCTTTCCCTTAGGTTTTGTAGGAGCTTTTGTGCACTTATTTAGGTGAAAATGTGCTAGTTAGGATTCATGATGAGGCTCTCATCACCGAGATCAACACATTGGTGGTCAACAAGATACTCATGAGTTGTTGCCAACGCTATAAATTTTGACCACCAAACTTCTCGAGCAAACCAGACAAGTCTACGCGTGATTTAAATGTCATTTCCATCATCACAAATATTTTAGATCTAAGTGACATTTTTTCTAATACTGTTGAAATCAATGTATATATGAAATAAATAAATAACATCATATGCATTTCCAATGATTTTTCATATATCAAAATTATTAAATCAAGCAAGTTAAATATTTATATGGCAAGATCTAGAGTAAAATAAAGAACAAATGACATGCAATAACATAAATAAACAAAACAAAAAAGGATTAGATTTTACATCAATCAAAGTGCCCATGAAGGGCTTCTCTTAGAGAAGGTGTTTCCCCCACAATACCGATGCGTCAAGGTTTAACGAACTCCTCCCAGGATACGACGATCCACCTCCAAGATTCAGTGCACTCTGAGGTTGGACATCCTCGAAAGTCATGTTAGGAGAACATTGCTGAGGCAACTTGGTCGATTAATTTGGTTGATCGACAAATTTGATTAGTTGATCAATCAATCACTTCTCGTGGATCTCTCTCAAACAATTTACACGAGATCAACAAATTTGATTGGAGATTAATCTACCAATCTTATGTCAAACATACACACCTAGGGAAAGAGAGATAAGAATGAGAGAGAGAGGGGGGGAGTGGAGAGTTTCTCTGCTCTAATTATGTGTCAAATGAGAGCCTTTTCATGGCCTTTATATAGAGACTACAACTTGATGTTTGTGAAAATTTGGTAATTGATTGATCAAAGCAATCCATTGATCGTTGATCAAACTTGACTTATTAGTCAATGAAGCTAATTGATCAACCAAATTTGATCCATTGATCGACCAAAATAATTGATCAACCAATTTTAACTTTCTATTGATAATTAATGACATTTTAATGAGATTAAAAAATTTACAACAAAAGTGACCAAGTTCCAAGTTTCAAATTAATTCTCACCCGAGCTTAAGTCGAAGCACACGTGTGCATGGTCCCTAGCTCCACAACTTACTGTTTGCTACATAAGCCATTGGAGGAAAAAGCCTTTTACACCCATTGATTGCATAGCAAAAATGCACCAACAATTGTGCCATCTTGTGCTATTTCCAAGCATTGCCAATGTATATTAGGTAGCCATAGTCGCATTTGTAAAAATAAACACATGCATGCATTTATTTGAGAGGGGAGGAGAGTGAATAAGTTGGCCTTGTAATTCATGTGTTCTTCAAGTGATGCCTTGCAAATTCACCATCTTCATTTTTCAATTTGCTTTGAATTTCTTCTCCGCGGCTGCAGGGCATGACTTGCTCTTTGCACCATCTCTGCAACAGCTTGCCCTGCCAGTCGCATGCATAGCCATGCACGGCCCAGGGCATGGCTGTGCTTACCTCCATCCTCTTTAAAAGGCCCTCCTCACTTCCTTGCGCAAGGGAGAGCCTGCTCCAACACACACAGCAGCCTTCCCTCTCCAGGCCGTCTCCTCCCCTCTCCCCTCCATACGCAGCCTCTCTTCCTCCTGAGGAGACACGCTGCGGGCAGGAGCAGTTCACAGTGGTCCTCGACCACCACTGTGAGTCCCACCACCGCCCAGCTCATCAAAGAGCCGATGGGAGTGGTGGTTCATTTCGTCATTTCACCTGCTCAAAGCCCTCTCGCCATTACTACATCTCCGAGGTCAGAAGCTCCGCAGCAGCAGCAGCAGTCCACGCGCACGCAGGTACCGACCGCAGCCTCTTTCCACGTGCGTAGGTGCCTTCTAGCGCGTCCGCGAACGCCGCACCGGCTGCAACTGGCTGTCCAGAGCACGCGGCACTGTAGCTACTGTTCACGCTAGAAAGCGCGACACTGTAGCTACAGTGCGGTGGCCGGAAAGCTTCTCACTTATTCGGTCACCGCGCGCTCTCTCTCCAGCCCACGACCGCCTCCAGCCCATTCCCGCTCCACGCGCGCACTTGCTCCAGCGTCCGCTAGCGCCTACGTCTTCGCCCGCACCCGCTCCAGTGTGCAGCATAGTGCGCTGCGTCACGCATTGCGCTGCAGTCCCTCCTTCGTGCCCGCTCCCTCCAGTGTGCGCGCGCATCTTCGCATGACTACACGCCTGCACCTGTGCATTGGCCATCAGACGTCGACCGCTGCCTCCAGACGGCTTAACTCGCCGGGCTATCTTCTTCTAGCAGACTCTCTCTCTCTCTCTCTCTCTCTCTCTCTCTCACAGCACTCTCTCAATCCCTCTGCAGGCACATACACATACACACACACACTCTCACTTGTACACGCCTATATACACACTTATATATATATACCTATATATATTTATATATATATATATACATATATATATATACGTATTAGTACCTATACAATTATATATAAGTATACATACATACATACATATATATATATACATATATATATATATATATATATATATATATCTATATATTTCTATATATATATATATACACATATATTTATACATATATATATACAAATATACATACATATATGCATATATATATCTATAACTATAAATACATATATATATATAGTTATATATACATACATATATATCTAATTATAAATAAATAAATATATATATATATACATACATCTATCTATATATATTTACATATCTATATATATATATATACATACATATATAACTCCATATACTCCTATATAATTATAACCATATCTACATATATATATACATATATCTATATATTCATATCACCTACCACACGTTGTATCACGGGAATATCTGCACCAGTTGCTGATATTCCCCGATACAGGAGTACAGAAAGCGTCTCTGCACACACCTTCCACACATCCATACTACACTCCACGCAGCACTTCGTCTTGTTGGTTGCGTCTTCCTAGACGACGATCAACTCGACACCGTGCAACACGCCATTTCCACCTCCACCCCCACCCCTATATACATATATAATATACATATATATATATACTATATTTATCTTATTTCTATTTCTCTTTCCTGCCACTGAAAAGAAAAAAAGACATACAAAAGAGAAAAGATAATCCTTGACCTGCAGGTACTCGGTCTTATGAATAGCAAGACCAGCTTTGGAACCCTAATTTGGCTCAAAGCCAAGAACCTAATTTTGAGGGTGTACTTCAAGGACAAAAATTATTGGAAAAAAAATCTTAAATAGAAAATACCAAAAACATAATAAACAAACAGAAGAGATTCGTTGTAGGAAAGGCGTAGAAACTTATTCACCTCTAATCCCGCTTCCTTGAGTTCGACCCTGGGCCTAAAAGTGACCAAGATAAAATCAAGTAGGCTAGGTTAAAAATTTTGTAAAAAGATGGTTAGGCTAAATTTAGATTAACCACTATACTCATTTCAACGATTAAATCACCATATTAACACAACCTATCCGAGCCCGACCACACTTTTTCTGGCGCCGTTGCCGGGGAAGTGCGCATTCAAGTAAGTTTCTACTCCATTCCTTTAATTTTTCTCTCCTCACACCCTTCTCGTCACGGGTGTTTCTATTATTTGGTGTGCAGGTGAACCAGTTGCAAGGAGAAGGCAGGCAGATGAAGTCGGAGACGTAGGCAGATCCAAGGCGAGAATGAGAGCGTGAAGTCACCGGCACCGCACTGGAGCTTCGCCCACATTGCTGAACAAGTAGGTCTTTCTTTCTTAGCAACTTAGGTCAACTTGTCACCTTAAAAAAAAAAAAAATACTTCTTGGGATCTCTTGGGGCAAGTGGATTAAAAATCACTTGTTTGATTGTTTGCCATCACTCCCATTGCCCTGGGATTTCCCGCCAAACTTCGCATAGCGAAGATCCAAGAATCTTTATTCTTGAATCTTTCGTCTTGTGAAGTATTCTTTGAGGCAAAAATAAAAAGATTGATTACCATCCCTCTTTGCCTCATTTATCTGCAAATTCGGGATCACATTTTTGGTGGGGAGACTTGGAATTCAGTTGATTCCAACCCCACCACGACCTTTCACGTGCATATGATTCGATCTCAAATACTTCAACCCAAATAATTTGATTTTCTTTATCTTATGGTTGAGCCTCGTGTGTGGAACATCATTCTAGTGATTGGGAGCACTTGAATTGAAGTGCTTTGGCTCCCTTTCACACTAATCTAAAATTGATTCTTGCATCCACACATAGAAATCTCCATCTAGGGAAGCCCATTGAATTTTAGCATGCATTAACCAACTGACATTGAAGAAGGGTTTGTTGGGCTTAGAAAAAAACTTGTATTCTCTCAAAACCTGGAGATTGGTTGAATTGGTAATCCAGCGAAATCCTAAAATCCATACTACTTAAAGCTGAAACTCTAAAAACCATTCACCAATTAAAACTTCAATTCGGGGAGATTTCCCTGTTTAATGCTTGGTTTAAACACTTTACAAAATCAATCACTTGGGCATTACCCATAAATAATGCCCTTCACATTCCAGAAGCACTTGATCCTAAGCCTCTAACTAAAACTGGTAACAACTTGACCCTTATTAAGGATTGGGGGTCTAACTACCTGTGTGTAGCGCCTACGTGCTGGCGAGGGTTCCCGTGTGCTATCGGGTGTCAAAGACTGGGGCAAACGGCCTTTTAATCTGGCCCGGTGGTTCCGTGGTGCTCGCATTTGGTTCTGTAGGTTGTGATAGTAGGTAACTTAGATCTTTATGTCTAATGGCACACTGTAGAGGTTAAGAATTTGATTGTATTGATTTGTCATCAAGTGTACCTTTGCGGCGTCATTTCTCTCATCTCTTTTCCCTTCGTATCCCCCCAATTCTTCCTGCGGTAGTGCATGTTTGGGAGGAGGTCACAAAATCCTGAACTGTGTGAATTGTCTGATAAATTTAGAAAAGAAGCCGAATCGTCCTCCTCCTCCACAAACATGGCTGCACGCCCACCCCGAAATCCTGAGGGAGGAAACCACCCTCAAAACCCACCAGGTGGTGGAGCCTTGGATCCCATAACCTGCCTCCAAGCCTAAATGGAAATGTATAATGAACAAATTGAGGCCATTAGGGAAACATTGGAGGAAATGCAGAACCCTCCCGAACGGGAGGAGCCTAGGTCTCTTAGCTCCTATCAGAATCCCGCTGTTACAGAGACCATAGGATAAATTCGGGACCCCATGGGCAGGGACGACTTTGAATTGAAACCTAATATAATTTGCCTGATAAATTTTCACTTCCATGGTCTTGCAAGTGAAGATCCTTTTCTCCACTTGGAAGACCTAACCCGATTGGCTGAAACAGTTAAACCGAGAAATATCGGGTTACCAATAGTCCTCATGAAAATGTTCCCATTTTCATTGCGGCATAAAGCGTCGCAGTGGTTACGCACCCTTGGGAGAACCATCCACTCTTGGGAAGAAATGCGAACAGCCTTTCTCAAGAAGTTCTTCCCAATCGGGTGAACCAATGTGCTTCGTCGTGCTATCACTTCATTTACGCAACAAAACGGCGAACAGTTTCATGAGGCATGGGAGAGATATAATGATCTCCTCAGGAAGTGTCCGCACCACGGTTTTCCTAAGTGGCATATAGCCCAGATTTTCTACTATGGGCTAAATGAGACTTTGAAGCAGATTGCAGACGCTTCCTACGGAGGGAATTTCATGAATAAAGACGAGAATGAAGCATTCGAATTATTTGAAAATATGAGCGAAAACTCAATGAACAATGCCTCCATTGTCACCTTTAATCGTACCAACCTACCCCGCATTGTCCACGAAGTTAACACAGGACCCTCCCATTCATCCACAGATCTCATCCTTATCGCACAAAAATTGGATGAAGTCTCCGTCGTGCACAAGAAGCTGGACGAGCTTCTGGCCAACCCCTCCCGTTCTATGGCAAACACCCCCACCTCACCACTTCGTCACAATCCCAATTCTTCCAACACTAGGCTTATCCCTAGAAACCTCGTAAGACCTTCCTTACCGAGTGTCGTGCTGAACGATTTGGTAAGTCATGTGGATCTGGCTTCTGCAAGCCAGTATTTTGACACGAAGGACCAAGCCTCCGTGTGCTCAGATGCGTATTTACATGCGGACGCGTCTTCTTCCAAAGAAGACGCTTGCGCCCTGGGGAACAACCCTTTCTCTGCCACTTATAACCCAATGTGGCGAAATCATCCAAACTTCGCATGGTCCAGCAACCCGCAGCACCAAAACCCCACGGGTGGACCAATGCGACCGTCCGCACCCATCATCCCAAGGGCCCAGTCTAATCCCATGGCGAATCTGCCATTGGGTCCTTGCATACCGCAAATAGAACATGCATCAAGTCCTCTTGAGAAATTGATGCGAATGATGACAGAAATGTCAAAGCACCATGAAGAGAACATGACCTCTCTTCAGCACTAATTGGCACAGCAGAATGCTGAGATCAGTCAACTACACATGGCGACTCGATCTCAGGGCACTCTTCCAGCCCAACCTGTTCCAAACCCGTGAAATTTTGTACCCCGTGGTCCTCAACCACAGGTACGACCTTTTTAGCGGCAGGTTCATCAGATTCTGCAAGCTCCGAGCATTCCACCGGGATTTCAGGCTAATCTCGCTGCAGCACCTCACTCTTATGTCCCTATTGCGAACCCTCCTCTGCCTTAAGATCCCACTGGACCCACATTGTCCAATGCGATCACTACGAGGAGCGGTAAGTGGCGAAAAAGGTGGCGACAACTAGCTTTTCTTAAGTCGTTGTAGTACAGATAGTTATTGCCATCATTTGGTAATATTTGTTACTCGAAAAATACAGTTCTCCCGAGGTCGAACTCAGGGAGCAAGTCGTATTCTAGAGGTATACAGTTTCTATTACAAAAAAAGAGAGAGAGAGAGAGATGAAAATTCGGTGTCTTCTTCTTCTTCTCTTTTTTTCTTCCTCTTTGTCTCTTCTTTCTTCTCTTCCTGTTCTTCTTGTCTTCTCTCTTCTAGGCTCTTGAATCTTTCTTTCTTTTGCTTGCTTCCTTCATATCTTCTTCTCGTGTTCTTCTTCTTTTCTTGCTTCTTCTCTTCTTTCTTCTTCTTCAGAGCTTCTTCTTCTCTTTTTTTTCTTCCACTTGTTTTGCTTTTCTTCTTTGTCTTCTTCTCTTCTATTCTTCTATTCTTCTTTTTCTTCTTCATTGTGGTCCTGCTCGTCTTTTCTTCTCCTTCTTCTTCGTCCTCAGAGCGTCGTCTAATTGTTCAATCAGACGACTTAAGTAACCCACTGCTACAGTGCGTCCTTGGTGCTCCTCCTTCTTCCTTCAGTCTTTCTTCGTCGGTCTTCTTCTTCTCTGCCTCGGCTTGTTCCTGCACACACCACAGCCAACGCAAAACCTACCCCTTTCCCTCTACCCGCACGTCTCTCTCTTTCTCAGACTTCGCTCGTAGGATAGCTCTCCCAGAGTCATCGGATAATCAGGTCGGGCTTCGTACCCGTGACCAGGTGTACCAGTGTGAGTGGTACACGAGGAGTGCGTAGGTGGGGTGTCGAGTCGGGTTCGCCGGATCCGCGTGGTGAGCTCGCGTATCGGGCGGGTGAGTGGGCGCGGGACCTCACCCGGGTGCGTTAGGAGGCGATAAGGCTTATTCACAAAAATAATTTAAACGGTGAAAGCGTTGCGAGGCTTACCGATGTGGGACTAAACTGACGCCTCTCCTTGCGTGCGCCTGCTGGAAGACCGCGGCCTTGCTTCTGCAGCTACAGCTTCGATTTTGGTCAATGGCGTCCTCAAGTGGGAGCGCGGGAGAAGCTGCTTCAATGTGGCGTCAATGGCGGTCGAGCCTCAGAACCTGTTGGACACGAATATGGCCTCTCGGCCTAATCAAACTACTGGGGAACCTTCGCCGTGGCACGGCGAAGGTGTTGAGCTGTGCGGCAAGCCGCAAGGCGGTGTCTGGCGGCAGCCCTAGGTCAGACTGCAACCAGAGAAATGGGTTTGTTTGGGGGAGCGTTATGGAGGTGTGGAGTGGCAGTGGAGGGGTGGGGGGTGTTCAGTGTGATGAGGTAGAGGTTCGGTGAGGGTCGGCGAGGTGTGTGAGGCTGTGGAGCGATGGAGGCGTCTCGCCGGAGGGTAGCCGGAGACGAAGGGGGTGACGGTGGTCAGGGTCGGTCGAGGGCTTAATTGAACAAATTGAAATAGGGAAAAGAAAGAGGAGAGGAAGGGAAGTAGTTCTAACTTACTTGCAGGGACGAAGGGGGAGGAGCAGGGCGACAGTCGTATCGACTGTCGCCGGAGAAGAAGATGCCCAGGGGAAGGGGCGGCGGCGAGGAGAGGGCTGGAGAGGCGCCAGCTGGGTGCGACGTGGCGCGGGAAGAGCGAGGGAGGGCAACCCTGCAGCTGGTAGTGCGGCAGAGAGACGAGGAGGAAGAGGAGAGGCCGTCGGAGCAAGGGGGGGGCGCCTGTAGGAGTGGGAAGAGAGGAAGTGGGGGTCTTTCTCCATCAGGCCCGAGCTACTGAGAACGGCGGAGCGACGGGGGTATTTATAGGTGTGGAATCAGAGAGGAGGGCGGAGGGAGACGACGTGTCTCCCTCGCTAGAGGACGCCGGAGATGGAGACCCATACCGTTCGTGTGTTCACATGGCTGGTATGGTGGGTTGCAGCGACAAGGGGGGTGTTCCTGCGACGGCTGACGACGCAGGGCACCCCTAGTTGACTTGCTAGACCCTCCCCCTTACCCTGCGCGGCGCCATGCTCCGCGCAAGGTCGCCGGAGCATGGTGCTGGTCAGGTTTTGGCAGGAGGGACCTGAATGCAAAGAACGAAGGAGAGTTAGGGGTAGAAATGTGAGGGTTCAAAAGTTGAGGGCCAAAAAGTAAATAAATGAGGACCAAAGTGTAAAGTTGGTCAGGAAGGTTTCCTCTTAGGCTCAAGTTTTTATACATGACTAATTGGGACCTAAGGATTATGATGGTGAATTTTATTTCCAGATGAAACCTTGTTTGACCGGTCATTTTATGCAAAAACCCAAATTAAGTTGTTAATTGGGCATGGTTCTCAATGTAGGTCAAAATGGGTTCCTAAGGCCAAATTGAAGGTTCTAAACCCTAGAGATTATTTTTCTATGAATTTTAGAGGGTTTAGTTGATTTTTTTCTCTGCCTCGAACCTCGTGTTTTTAAGTGGAATTGTTTTTAGGGTTAGAGGATGTCATTTAATTCCTTGGAGTTGCTGTAGCCCTTATTGAATCATCTCATCACACTTTTCTTCTTATTAGGTTGCTTTGACCTATGTTTGGACCCTGAGTTACCCTGTTTTCAGATTGGATTGGTGAAATTGCATTTTTACCCCTTAGTTTCTGTTTTCTTTGCGAACTCAGAATCTCTCTAAGTTAAGCCTTTCCTTGAGTTATGTAGGAGCTTTTATCCTTTGTATTAGGTCAAAATGAGCTAGTTATGGCTCATGATGAGGTTCTCATCATACCCCCATGCCTAGCTTTTGCTAGTCCCTTAGCAAAAACTTAAGGTTTCAACCCTTGTTCTAGACCATGAAGTTCTTAATAGCTTCAGATAAGTGCTTTTTCATTTGAGCTTAGATTAGGTTAGAATGCTGACCATAGGCCTAAAAGGTACTCTAGTACCAATCAAGATCCAAATCTGTCTAGCCTCAGCCTTAGTCCTTAGCAAAGGTTTTTAAGGCCCACAAGAACTAACCTAAGGTTTATTGGACTTTGTGGTTAAAGCACCCGTGCTTGAAATGATTTTAGCCCTGGCTCAGTTCGCAGTGCGTTTTGTAAGAGAGAGAGATAGAAAATTTTTTTGTTTAGAGAGTTTTCTCTCTCTTTTTCTTTTTAGTTCTAGCCTAGGATTGGCTTTTCAACACGGTCTGTATCAGATTCCTTGCTCCCATCATCAATCCTCAAGGGTTCCTGGCAATCGATGCTTCGAGATAGCACCGCCCATGGCAACCCCCGGAACCCTGGCTATTGAGATTTTGAGATAATCCCATCCATGGTGTTCCGTGGCCGAATCCAGACCCTGGCAGTTGACACTTCGTGATAATGCCATCCATGGAATCTAAACTAGCAGGGTGCTTTCATGCCCCCAGTAGGATATGTGAATATCCTAAGAGACAAGCACCGAGGAGATGATATTTTGTTACGCATCTTTGAGGGGATGTCCCGCTTCTCTGCGCTGGGAACTCGTCCAAATCAACTTGTGTTGATCGGCCGCTCCTATTCTAGGTGTATTTTCAGAATTTTTTGCGACGCTTCTGCGTGATTTTGAATTTTTATGCTTACTGAACCAGGTTGTGTGTGGGGTTGGGGTGCTTAGGTTACTGAGTCCCGTAAACCAGAAGTTAGTTAGCGAGGTCAAATACTCCCTAAGCCTTGGACCTAGTACTTAAGCTTTTCATTTTCCTCAACCTCTTGAGGATTGTCTGGATCTTAATGGGTACTAAGAGTCTATCAAGAATGCCTAAGGTTTGCGTTCTTACTAATCTTACCATGCACTCTTCATTTCCTTTCTTGAAAAAAATGGTCTAGAGCTTAGGTCAATTCCTTAGCTTCTTACTAATGACTATTACTTTTTTCTTTAATCTTTTTTTGTGCTCCTTTTTCATTTTGTTTCTTTTCTCCTCTCCTTCACAAAATTTCCTTCTCCTCTTTTCCTCTTATTCTTTTTCGAAAATTTTTTTTAATTTTTATGGTGTTTTTAGCATATGTGAATTTTTTGTTTGAAACCTTTTCTTACAAGTTTTGCACTTTCATACCCCTCATGCCTAAGATTTGCAATGTCCTCATTGTAACCTAGGGGGTTTTTATTCAACTTAGTTCATTCCTTAAGACAGAAATTTGGATGAGTAATGGGTCGGGGTGACTGTTGCGGACGATTTTTAATCTCAGATGCAAGCATCTGAGGTGGAGTCGACTGTCCTAAAGTGTGAACTTTAAGTGCGGCAAGGTGTCAGAAAAGGTTTAAGGTTTTCAAAGAGAATGACGGGCTGCCTCCTGTTGAGCGCTAAATTTGATGCCTTCAGCCAAGCAGGAAATGCGATGGAGAGGGGATGATCAAATCAGTAGAGTTTTGTAAGACAAGCACCTTGATTAAGAGCCTGGTTGGTCCAACCAGGTGCTTGTTCAGATCGACAGGCTGATGATGCAGCCCAAACCCAATCAATCTGGTGGGTTGATAGATGTAGATCAAAAGGTGTGGAACCCACCATATACTATGAAGCTCAGATGGATGTGGAAGTGTGAATGCAGGGTTTGGCTGAGTCGAATCAGCCTGGTCAGAGTAGGGACCCGTAGAATAATCAGTGATTGATGCAGGAACCCTACAGGGGTGATCAGAGAATGATAGATCATGGTATGTAGTCTGATCAATGTTCGAAACCCGACGTGGAAATGCAATCGGCTCGGTGAGAGGTGAATCTGAAAAGAAATTGAGTCCGGTTGCGGGTCGGGGTTGGGAAGAGGTTTTGATTAGTTCTGTGTGTGCAGACGAGGTGGCAACTGTGTATGAGGGCTCTTCTAGAAAGGAATGACAGGTGGTTTTCTGTAGATAGTCCTCTGGGTAACTATTAAATGCCTGAAGAGTGTCTATAGGATGAAGGAAATCTGAATTGAGAAAAGATTTGAATTCTGGGTTGCAATCACTCTTGGCATTTTCTATTTTTGGTTCCTGAGGATCAAAAAGGAATGATTCTGTGTTATCAGTGATCTCGAGAATCAGGACCTCAAAGTCGGAGTCAGAGTCATGAGAACTGAGGTCGTAGATGGGCCTGGCGTGTTCAGGAAGGAAAGTCTCTCCGCAATTATAGTCAAATCTAAAATTGTCGGAGAGTTGGCGAAAATGAGATTCATGATCATGAATTCCACCACAGCAAAATTTATTAGATGTGGAATCAGTAGCCTGACTGGGGTCTAGCTTATATGTCAATTCTGGGCTTATAAAGGTATTCTGTCTAAGCTCAAGCTCAAAGCTGGTAGGATAGACCCAATTGAAATCCAACTCGTCCAACTCCTCAGTCTCTGTATCATAAATTGGTATGAATTTCGAAAAATCGATCAGATTTTCTGAAGATGTTGGAGAGGGGTATTCATCAAATAGAGGCCCGGAATCATATTCTGTAAAAATTTGATCTTGCTCATAAGGGGCCTCATAATCTTCCCAATAAGTTTCAGATCTAGGTTCTAGGCTTAGGATGTGGGTAGAATTATTAGAACCTAAGTTCGAATAACCTTCGAGGGCCACCTTATCAAAATAAGGGGCGGAATTTATACCCTCAAAAGGTTCAGTTCTGATCTCATTATTGCAGGAGTTTTGGAATTCTAGGCTTGGCAATTCATGGTCTAAGTTTGGCTCATCATTGTGTTCTCCTGCAATATCCCAACCTAATTCAACATTGTCTTCTATCTGGGTTGGGATTCCACAACCACTTTGTGCCTCAATCCCGAGATCTGGGAAACTGGATTGTTCCTTAATACTGTTCCAAGATGGTTCACCCTCTATTTCTGGTATATACAGGTATTTCTGGTTGATAATTTGTTCTACTGATTTCATCATTTCTACCCATTTTATAAGGGCATCTCGGTGTTGTTCCCAAAGTACAGGATTTGTCAAGCATTGAAGGTATTCAGATTGGTGTAATTTTTCTATCTCAATGTATGCTATCATGAGCATATCTCGGGTTGATCCTTTTGTAACTTCTGTCAATAGAATTTGGGCACAGTTTATGATGAAAGCTGTGGTTGTTGGGACATCAACCTGAATGTTTTCTATTGGTATTGAGGGTTTATATTTGATTTCATAGAATTCAAGGGCATCCTCAATCATCTTATCTTTCATGGATCTCAGATATTCAGGTTTTTTACATGGTAGTCTTGCTAGGTAATTAGGCTGCATCTTTGAATCAGGTGGTGGAATCAAGATATAGAATCAGAAGTTTGAATCAATGGAAGAAGGGGACTTTGTTCAGAATCAGACGAAAGAGGGGCTATGCGAAAGATTGGTTGCACAAACAAGGGCAGCGAGGCTTAGCCTCGGGGAGAGTGAATTTCTATAGGAGGTTCCAAGGACCTCCTGCAAAATACTGAAGGACTGGATGAGATAAGCTGGTGCTGGACCCAATCAAGACACCCAAAAATGTGTTGGGTGACTATAGAGGTGCGGGGCAGATGGACCACTTGATCAGAAAGACCGTCCACCTGAGAATTACCTGGGCAGCCAGAGAGGGAGAGTCCCGCGAAGACCCCTACACGGTAGAGCGTCCCCACGGGTTACAGGGTTTCCCCCACCCGACCTCTCTTGTCACTGCGGTTCCAGGTAGACCAGAATGGGGATCTTGACCTCTTAAGTCTACCAATTTTTACTTTAAGATCAGGGTGCTTAAGGTTTCACTTGAACTTTTAGTTCTTTGAGTGCAAAGAGTGACCTAATTTAAGGTTGGTTGACCCAAGGGGGCAACTTTACCTCTTGTTTCCTTTGAGAGTTTTTGGGTCTTGTCTTTTAGGGTTCAAGTGTTTAGAGAGCCAATTGTTTTAGGTTTTCTTTGAATAGGTATTTTCAGACAAGGGCTTGGGCACACGAGAGGAAAAAAAATTACCTGTCCTCGGAGTGGTTGTCGTGCGGTTGCTTGTCTTCTTGATTTCCTGTAGCTGCACAAAAGAGAGGAGATTATCAGAAACTAAAAGAAACAGGAATGTTTACCTCTAGAATAGCCGTTGCTCCCCGGCAACTGCGCCAACTGGCGAAAAAGGTGGCGACAACTAGCTTTTCTTAAGTCATTGTAGTACAGATAGTTATTGCCATCATTTGCTAATATTTGTTACTCGGAAAATACAGTTCTCCCGAGGTCGAACTCAGGGAGCAAGTCGTATTCTAGAGGTATACAGTTTCTATTACAAAAAAAGAGAGAGAGAGAGATGGAAAATTTGGTGGCTTCTTCTTCTCTTTTTTTCTTCCTCTGTCTCTTCTTTCTTCTCTTCCTGTTCTTCTTGTCTTCTCTCTTCTAGGCTCTTGAATCTTTCTTTCTTTTGCTTGCTTCCTTCATATCTTCTTCTCGTGTTCTTCTTCTTTTCTTGCTTCTTCTCTTCTTTCTTCTTCTTCAGAGCTTCTTCTTCTCTTTTTTTCCTTCCTCTTGTTTTGCTTTTCTTATTTGTCTTCTTCTCTTCTGTTCTTCTTTTCTTCTTTTTCTTCTTCATTGCGGTCCTGCTCGTCTTTTCTTCTCCTTCTTCTTCGTCCTCAGAGCGTCGTCTGATTGTTCAATCAGACGACTTAAGTAACCCACTGCTACAGTGCGTCCTTGGTGCTCCTCCTTCTTCCTTCAGTCTTTCTTCGTCGGTCTTCTTCTTCTCTGCCTCAGTTTGTTCCTACACACACCACAGCCAACGCAAAACCTACCCCTTTCCCTCTACCAGCACGTCTCTCTCTTTCTCAGACTTCGCTCGTAGGATAGCTCTCCCAGAGTCGTCGGATAATCGGGTCGGGCTTCGTACCCGTGACCAGGTGTACCGGTGTGAGTGGTACACGAGGAGTGCGTAGGTGGGGTGTCAAGTCGGGTTCGCCGGATCCGCGTGGTGAGCTCGCGTATCGGGCGGGTGAGTGGGTGCGGGACCTCACCCCGGTGCGTTAGGAGGTGATAAGGCTTATTCACAAAAACAATTTAAACGGTGAAAGCATTGCGAGGCTTACTGATGTGGGACAAAACTGATGCCTCTCCTCGCATGAGCCTGCTAGAAGACCGCGGCCTTGCTTCTGCAGCTGCAGCTTCGATTTTCGTCGGTTGCTGGCTGGCTGCCTTCGCAGGAGTCTCCTTAATCCGCAGCAGCTGGAAAACTGGAGTCCTCAAGCTTGGAGCGTGGGAGAAGCTGCTTCAATGTGGCGTCAATGGCGGTCGAGCCCCAGAACCTTTCGGACACGAATATGGCCTCTCAGCCTAATCAAACTACTGGGGAACATTCGCCGTGGCACGACGAAGGTGTTGAGCTGTGCGTCAAGCCGCAAGGTGGTGTCTGGCGGCAGCCCTAGGTCGGACTGCAACCGGAGAAATGGGTTTGTTTGGGGGAGCGTTATGGAGGTGTGGAGTGGCAGTGGAGGGGTGGGGGGTGTTCAGTGTGATGACGCGGAGGTTCGGTGAGGGTCGGTGAGGTGTGTGAGGCTATGGAGAGATGGGGGCGTCTCGCCGGAGGGTAGCCGGTGATGAAGGGGCTGACGGTGGTCAGGGTCGGTCGAGGGCTTAATTAAACAAATTGAAATAGGGAAAAGAAAGAGGAGAGGAAGGGAAGTAGTTCTAACTTACTTGCAGGGACAAAGGGGGAGGAGCAGGGCGACAGTCGTATCGACTGTCGCCGGAGAAGAAGATGCCCAGGGGAAGGGGCGGCGGCGAGGAGAGGGCCGGAGAGGCGCCAGCTGGGTGCGGCGTGGCATGGGAAGAGCGAGGGAGGGCAACCCTGCAGCTGGTAGTGCGGCAGAGTGACGAGGAGGAAGAGGAGAGGCCGCCGGAGCAAGGGGGGGCGCCTATCGGAGTGGGAGGAGGAAGTGGGGGTCTTTCTCCGTCAGGCCCGAGCTGCTGAGAACGGCGGAGCAACGGGGGTATTTATAGGGGCAGAATCAGAGAGGAGGGCGGAGGGAGACGACGTGTCTCCCTCGCCGGAGGACGCCGGAGATGGAGACCCATACCGTCTGTGCGTTCGCACGGCCGGTATGGTGGGTTGCAGCGACCAGGGGGGTGTTCCTGCGACGGTTGATGACGCAGGGCACCCCTGGTTGACTTGCCAGACCCTCCCCCTTACCCTGCGCGGCACCATGCTCCGCGCAAGGTCGCCGGAGCATGGTGCTGGTCAGGTTCTGGCAGGAGGGACCTGAATGCAAAGAACGAAGGAGAGTTAGGGGCAGAAATGTGAGGGTTCAAAAGTTGAGGGCTAAAAAGTAAATCAATGAGGACCAAAGTGTAAAGTTGGTCAAGATGGTTTCCTCTTAGGCTCAAGTTTTTATAAATGACTAATTGGGACCTAAGGATTATGATGGTGAATTTTATTTCCAGATTAAACCTTGTTTGACCGGTCAATTTACGCAAAAACCCAAATTAAGTTGTTAATTGGGCATGGTTCTCAATGTTGGTCAAAATGGGTTCCTAAGGCCAAATTGAAGCTTCTAAACCCTAGAGATTATTTTTCTATGAATTTTAGAGGGTTTATTTGATTTTTTTCTCTGCCTCGAACCTCGTGTTTTTAAGTGGGTTTGTTTTTAGGGTTACAGGATGTCATTTAATTCCTTGGAGTTGCTGTAGCCCTTATTGAATCATCTCATCCCACTTTTCTTCTTATTAGGTTGCTTTGACCTATGTTTGGACCCTGAGTTACCCTATTTTCAGATTGGATTGGTGAAATTGCATTTTTACCCCTTAGTTTCTGTTTTCTTTGCGAACTCAGAATCTCTCTGAGTTAAGCCATTCCTTAAGTTATGTAGGAGCTTTTATCCTTTGTATTAGGTCAAAATGAGCTAGTTATGGCTCATGATGAGGTTCTCATCAGTAAGCTGACCGTCGATCCGCCTCGACCTGATCTTGGCCCATCTTCTTCATCACCCTCTCATTCGAGATGTGCACCGCATTCGCGAAAGGACGATACACCCAAATTGGTGCCTGAATCAGTCCCATTCCCTGAGGCTCTACTGAGGGAACCAAAAGGAAAGAAGAAGGATACGCAGGCCTTTGATAACCAGCGTAATTTGTTCAGGGATGTTGAAATCAAGGTACCCCTGCTCGAGGCTATCTACCACATAACTACTGTCGCCCGATTTTTCAAAGACTACACAAGACCCAAGCGACAGTCAAAGAAAACTAAGAATCTGGTAGTTCTCTTGCCTCATGCGAGTTTTGCTATACTGTCAAATCTACCACCGAAGCAGAAAGATCCTGGTACACTGCTTATTTCCTATAGCATCCAAGGCTGCAATTTTAACCGTGCCCTGCTTGATCTAGGATCTTCCATCAATCTTATACCAACCATCATGCTCAAAAAATTTTCCTTGGGAAATCTGCAACCCACCCCAATCACGTTACAGTTGGCTGATCGTTCTGTCAAAATTCCAAAGGGTGTGGTGGAAGACGTGGTTGTTAGGGTCAATAGTCTCTATTTTCCTGTTGACTTTCTTGTTTTAGATATGGAAGTTCCTAGCTCACTTTGTGATTGCCCGATCATCCTTGGTCAACCTTTCTTGGCCACAGCCCGCCCCATATCAATTGCGAGTCGGGCTGTATTGAGATTGCCGTTGGATCTGAGAAGCTCAAGCTTAACATCTTCAAGGCAGCCAAGAACTTTGATTACGATTGTATCAAGGATGACACATCCGATGAGGACATGGCCGTCAGCGCGTGTATCGGACTAATTGGGACTTATTCTGACTGCTGCGGACTGCCTTTAAACACTGACGATTGCCTGACAAACACATATTATGATGTTCCCCCATCCCTCCCTATTCCCGTACCTTCTCCTGACCAGACTTCTGACGCGGTTTTCTTCGCTTCCCATACCTCATGGTCTGAGTCATATCCGGGCTACTCACCGCCGGTCCACACTCATGAAGATCGGATTGCCCTTTCTTTCCTGCCAAATCAGGCGGAGTTGCAACTCCACACTGGGACCTTGAGCCCATATAGTACTCACTGGGGCTATTCCTTTTTGGATCCATCTATCCAAGAAGTCCCTCTTCTTGGCCAATCTGAGGGCCAACTTCTTCCTCCTGACTTGTTTTCTGATCCGCCTAGGACACTCTCGTCCCAAGAAATGCCAGATCTTTCACCATCCACTCCTAAGCTAAAAGAGCTGCCTAGTACACTTAAGTATGTTTTCCTGGGACCAAATGAAACGCACCCTGTAATCATTAGTTCAAAATTGACCAGGGAGCAAGAGTGCAAACTAACGAAGGTCCTTATGGAACACAAGGCACCCATTGGATGGTCCTTATCTGACTTAACTAGCATTAGCCCCTCCTACTGCACTCACCGTATATATACGGAGGAGGAGGCTCGACCTTCCCACGAGATGCAGCAACGTCTCAACCCTAACATGCGGGAGGTCGTTAAGAAGGAAATTATTAAGTGGCTGGATGCGGGTATAATCTACCCGATCAGCGATAGCCCCTGGGTGAGTCCGATTCATGTCGTGCCCAAAAAGGTGGGACTCACCATCCGTGTCAATGGCAGGGGCGAATCCATCCCTACACGCAATCCTACATCCTGGAGAGTGTGTGTAGATTATAGGAAACTCAATGTTGCAACTAAGAAAGATCACTTTCCACTACCTTTCATTGACCAAATCCTGGAGTGGTTAGCGGGAAATAAATTTTTCTGTTTCCTGGATGGATTCTCAGGATATAACCAGGTGGCAATTGACCCCCGGGACCAAGAGAAAACCACTTTTACCTACCCCTTCAGCACCTTTGCACTTAGAAGGATGCCGTTCGGACTTTGTAACGCGCCAGCAACTTTCCAGAGATGTATGCTGGCGATATTTCATGACATGGTGGGTGACTTTCTCGAGGTCTTCATGGATGACTTTTTGGTCTTTGGACCATCTTTCGATGAATGTCTTGCCAACCTGACTCGTATCCTTAGGAGATGTATTGATGTAAACCTCGTGCTTTCCTGGGAAAAAAGTCATTTTATGGTACACGAGGGAATTGTTCTCAGACATATCATCTCCAATAGGGGTATCGAGGTTGATAGAGCTAAGCCTGATGTAATTACTGATTTACCTGTGCCTGGCTCTGTCAAACAAATCCGCTCCTTCTTAGGACTCGTCGGTTTCTATAGGAGATTCATCAAAGATTTCCCTAAGATTTCTCGACCTTTAACTCATCTCCTATCGACCGACGTACCCTTCGATATGGGCCCTGACTGCATACGAGCATTCACGCAGCTACGTAATGCTATCACCAAGGCCCCTGTTCTCCATCCGCCTGATTGGTCCCTCAACTTTGAACTCATGTGTGACGCTTTCAACCTTGTAGTCGGAGCCATCCTGGGACAAAGACGTGATAGACACCCCTTCATGGTGTACTACGCTAGTAAGACGTTGGACGAGGCCCAGCGTAATTATACTACCACTAAAAAAGAACTACTGGCGGTCGTCTTTGGGCTGGAGAAATTCTACTCTTACCTTCTGGGCTCACATGTTATTGTTTTCATTGATCACGCGGCCATTTGCCATCTCATGCATAAGAAGGATGCCAAGCCTAGACTGATTCGTTGGATCCTTCTACTCCAAGAATTTGACATTGAGATCTACGATAAGGTCGAAACCTAGAATGTTGTGGCTGATCATCTTTCTAGACTGGACCCTGACCATATTGGACTTACTCTGCCGATTAATGAGATTTTTCTCGATGAGCACCTATTGGTAATTAATGTGGCAGGTGGACCTTGGTATGCCGACATTGCCAATTATCTTGCTTCTAGATCCCATCAACGTGGCTGGCCTAAAACCAGCGTGAGCGTCTCATGGCAGAAGCAAAGTATTATTTCTGGGATAATCCACTTCTTTTTCGAATAGGTGCTGATCAAATCATCTGTCGCTGTATTCCTGACAGCGAATTCCCTAGTGTGCTATCCTTCTGCCATGATCAGGCCTGTGGAGGCCATTTCTCTAGGAGGAAAACTACAGCCAAGGTGTTGCAGTGCGGTTTCTTTTGGCCCTCCCTTCACCTGGATGCACACAATTATGCCAAACATTGCACTAGGTGCCAGTCATTAGGATCAATGTCACGTCGTGACATGATGCCCTTGCAACCCATCCTAGCTGCAGAAATCTTTGACATTTGGGGAATTAATTTCATGGGTCCCTTTCCTCCTTCCAATGGCTTCGAATTTATCCTCGTGGCTGTTGATTATGTTTCGAAAAGGATCATGGCTATTCCCACGCGTCGTGCTGACCATGTTATATCCACTCGATTTGTCAAAGACCACATTTTTGCGTGCTTTGGGATCCCTCGAGCCATTATCTCGGATGGAGGAAGCCACTTTACCCATCCGTCTTTTCGGGCACTTCTAAGGAAATACGGAGTCCACCATCATATCGCATCCCCGTATCATTTTCAGACGAACGGCTAGGCAGAGGTGTCGAACTGGCAAATCAGGCAAATTCTCCAGAAAATGGTTCGGCCTGACCGTAAGGACTGGTCCGACAAGCTGATTGATGCACTTTGGGTGTATTGGACCGCCTTCAAGGCTCCCCTTGGTATGTCTCCTTATAGAATCGTTTACGGGAAGCTGTGTCATTTGCCCATGGAGCTGGAGCACCGTGCTTGTTGGGCAGTTCACCACTGTAACCTCGACCCATACCTATGTGGTTGAGAAAGGAAACTCCAACTCCAGGAGCTAGAAGAGCTCCGTCGTGAAGCCTATGATTCTGCCTTAACTTTCAAGCAACGCACTAAGGCTTTTCACGATCGTCATATTCGACGGAAAGAATTTAAGCCATCTCAGCAAGTTTGGCTCTACAATGCCCAGCTCAAATTCTTTCCTGGAAAACTGAAGTCCAAATGGACTAGTCCTTTCCTGGTCTCGAGACCATTTCCCAATGAGGCCGTTGAGATTGAAGATCCCAAATCTAGGCATAAATTTATGGTCAATGGGCAACGTTTGAAATCCTATCTTACTCATGAACCTGCCCCCGTTGGAGAAATTATTGCCCTGCTAGAGGGTAACTAATGTTGTGCCTCATTCTGAGTCCAGCTAGGGACGTTAAATTTAGCGCTCATTGGGAGGCACCCCAACAACACTCCGCCAATGTCACGCTTACTTCACTTTTCACTTCACCACCCACCATCCACCCACCCTACCACCCTACTATTTACCCTGCACCTCAGCTCTTGTTACCCGATCTTTGGTCCTTCCTCTACCCTACCCTGCATGCATATGAGGACAAAGCATCGTTTGGCATGGGGGTTGGATAGGCATCCATAGGATATGGGTATTTTAGGGTATCATGCAGTCTCCATCTATCTATAAATATGTTAATTAAAAAAAAAAGGTATTTAGTAATGATCTAAAGGCTGAAACAAAAATACAATAAGTGTTTATGGATATTCAACCACTGTTTTGAAGACTTTCCAGGCCATAGAAGCTTGATTCGCTCAGGCTTGGCTTAATTCACTTGAGCATTGACGAGATAGATCAGAATCTCTCCTAACTAAGGACATATTCTTGTACCTGAGACACCAGTACAGGATCCGTTGATTTGATTCTACTCGAGAGCCTAAGTAATCTTGGTTCACACTACACATATCAAGAAAGACCAGGTGAACATAAGATCCAACCCTAGTGTTCATTAGGGAAGGTGGAGTCCTTACCTATGCGTGCAGGTAGACTTTTTATCCCAGGCTTTAGTCTTGTGTTTAGGAGAGACTCTTTCCACCAAAAAGGAACTCTCTTGCCAAAAGAAAAGTGTGCTCCTCCAAATAAAGTTGTAAGAGATATACTGACATGTGTTTCCAAAAAAAAAAAAGATGCAAATAAGTCAGTATATCTCGCAAATATCTGTGAAGTCTTCTCCCTACAAAAGTTCTTCAGGGCAAGTTACAAATACCCTATTTTCTTTAAGCCACAAATGTAATAAATGGGAGTTGAGTTTTCCGTCATCTTTTTAAGGGTCAATCCAAAGACATGAGCTGAAACTGGGACCAACCTGCACTTAAAAATTCGTGAAACCCTAGGCTTGAGTCTTAATGTTCATCTTGTCAGTCTTGATCCTTCACTAAGCACAAGCCATAATCTCTTGAGCTCTCAAGTAAGGCAAAAACCTCCTGGATCTTGTAAATCGTACTTAAGGTTTAAATATCAAGAGTTCTGGTTAGTCGAGAGATGGTCTATGTCACATAAGACTTAAAGTACTAGTAGTCTTCTCTGCAATTGGTTCTCACAATATCCAACAAATAAACACACCTATGTCGCCTCAAAAGAATATCTTCAACTTAAGATCATTTCTAAATATAATACAAAAATGTTTTGCTAGGGACTAGCGAAAGATAGGCATGGGGGTATGATTGCATAGCAAAAATGCACCAACAATTGTGCCATCTTGTGCTATTTCTAAGCATTGCCAGTGTATATTAGGTAGCCACAGTCGCATTTGTAAAAATAACACATGCATGCATTTATTTGAGAGGGGAGGAGAGTGAATAAGTTGGCCTTGTAATTCACATATTCTTCAAGTGCTGCGTCGCAAATTCACCATCTTCATTTTTTAATTTGCTTTGAATTTCATCTTCTCCGCGGCTGCAGGGCATGACTTGCTCTTCGTGCCATTCTCTGCAACAACTTGCCCTGCTAGTCACATGCACAGCCATGCACGGCCCAGGGCATGGCTATGCTTACCTCCATCCTCTTTAAAAGGCCCTCCTCGCTTCCTTGCGCAAGGGAGAGCCTGGTCCAACACACATAGCAGCCTTCCCTCTCCAGGTCGTCTCCTCCCCTCTCCCCTCCATACGCAGCCTCTCTTCCTCCTGAGGAGACACGCTGCGGGCAGGAGCAGTTCACAGTGGTCCTCAACCACCACTGTGAGTCCCACCACCGCCCAGCTCATCAAAGATCCGGTGGGCGTGGTGGTTCATTTCGCCGTTTCACCCGCTCAAAGCCCTCCCGCCATTACTGCATCTCCGAGGTCTGAAGCTCCGCAGCAGCAGCAGCAGCAGCAGCCCACGCACACGGAGGCACCAACCGCAGCCTCTTTCCGCTCGCGTAGGCGTCTTCCAACGCACCCGCACACGTTGCACTGGCTACAACCGGCTGTCCAGAGCGCCCAGCACTGTAGCTACTGTTCACGTTAGAGAGCGTGACACTGTAGCTACAGTGCGGTGACCGGAAAGCTTCTCACTTATCCGGTCACCGCACTCTCTCTCTCCAGCCCACGACCACCTCCAGCCCATTCCCACTCCACGCGCGCACTCGCTCCAGCGTCCTCTAGCCCCTGCGTCTTCGCCCGCACCCGCTCTAGCATGCAGTGCAGTGCGCTGCATCACGCATTGTGCTGTAGTCCCTCCTTCGCACCCACTCCCTCCAGTGTGCGCGTGCATCTTCGCGCGCCTACATGCCTACACCTGTGCGTTGGCCATCAGATGTCAGCCGCTACCTCCAGACGGCTTAACTCGCCGCGCCATCTTCTTCCAGCAAACGCTCTCTCTCTCTCTCTCTCTCTCTCTCACAGCACTGTCTCACTCCCTCCGCAGACACATACACACACACACTCTCACTTGTACACGCCTATATACACACTTATATATATAACTATATATATATATATACATACGTACATATATATATATACATATTATTACCTGTACAATAATATATAAGTATATATACATACATGGAACGTGGGTTTTTACCGGGTTTGTTATAACGTTGTAGTAAAGCCGGTTATTACCAACATTTCAAATATAAAATTTTTTTTACTCGGAAAAATAAAAGAGTTCCCGAGGTCGAACTCAGGGAGCAAGTTGTATTCTAGAGATATACATGTTTCTTTTACAAAAATAAAGAGAGAGAGAAAGAATTTGTTGTTCTCTTTGTTCTGCAGAGGGGGGTGCTTTTCTTTCTTTCTTTCTTTAGATCTCCTTCTCTCTCTGTTCTGCAGAGGTGATATTCTTCTCTTGCAATGGTGATGCTCTTCTTCTTCCTGCTGTTCTTCCGTTGGTGATGTTCTTCTTTCTTCAGAGTTCCTTGTTCTTCTTCTTCTTTGGTTTTCTGCCTTGACCTCTCTTCTTCCTCTTCTGCTTTGGCCGTTGCTCTTCCTTCTTCTTCAGCCTGTCTTGACCGTTGCTCTGGCTGCTGACCTTCCGTCGTCTGCCCCGGTGCTTAGACGACTTAACGATGCCTTTGCTACAGTGCAGCTCCTTCTTCTTCGTCTGCACTTCTTCTTCCGCGGGTCTTCTTCTTCTTCTTTGGCCTGCACACTTCAGAGTTTTTCGTCAAGAGGCAAAACCTACTCTACCTTCCCTCCCCCGCGTCTCTCTTTCTCTCTGAAACCACTCTTGGGAAAGCTCTCCCAGAGCTACCGGGTAATCGGGTTCGGGTCACGCCCGGGTCCAGGCCCACCGGCGTGCGGTGGTGGGCGAGGAGTGCAGGTCGGTTTAATCGGGTCGGGCCAGGTCCGCGGAGCGTGGTCACGGACGAGGCCGGGTCGGGTGAGAGGGACCTCACCCCGTGGTCAGGAGGCAGACAGCATAAGGCACTTTTTGCCTTTATGCGTCCGCGCGCCTCCGAGAAGTTCCGAGGTGGGACTAAATGTCCCACCCCAATTGAGCGCCCGTCGCAGAGGGAGCAGTGGGCGATTGTGGCTTCACGCGCGGCCTTCGCCCCATCTGCGAGCCTGGGACGTTTCGCGGAGACTCCCCGCGCAACCTGGGAGTCGAACCTGGGCGAAGGCGTGCCTGCACCTGCAGGTGAAGGAGCTCTGCCTGCTCAGTAATGGCGACGGCGGGCGAGTCACCTGGTCACAGAAGAACGGCCTCTCGGCCAAATCAGACAAGCGGGGGACCTTCGCCGTGGCACGGCGAAGGTGGTCAGGGGGTCTGCAGGGGGCGTGATGGAGCCAACAGGTCGTCCTAGGTCAAACTGTGAGCGAAGAAGTGGGTGTGTTCGGTGGATCTGCAGAGGGCGTTTGGCGGGAAGTGGAGGGGCGGAAGAGGATCAGGGTGAGGAGGCGGAGGTTCTGCGGTGGTCGGCGAGCCGTGTGGGTCGCTGAGGTGATGGGAGCGGCTCGCCGGAGGGTGGTCGGAGGCGGAGAGGGTGAGGGTGAACAGGAGCGGTCGAGGGTTTAATCAACTAAGAGACAGTGAGGAAAAGAAAGAGGGGGAGGTGGGGAGGAGTTCTGACCTAGCTATGGAGACGAAAGGGGCCGAGACAGGGCGACAGTCGTATCGACTGTCGCCGGAGAAGAAGATGCCCAGGGGGAGGGGCGGCGGCGAGCAGAGGGCTGGAGAGGCGCCAGCTGGGTACGGCGTGGCGCAGGAAGAGCAGGGGAGGAGGTCTCTGCTGCTGGTATTACGACAGAGCGAAGAGGAGGAGGGGGAGGAAACCGCCGGAGCTGGTGAGCGTCTGCCGGAGAAAGAAGAGAAGACAGTTGGGGATTTTCTCCGTCAGATCCAGGCTGCCCTCGTCGGTGGAGCGGCGGGGGGTATTTATAGGGATGAAACAGGGAAGAAGGCGGAGGGAGACGACGTGTCTCCCTCGCCGGAGAATGGTCGGAACACGAACCCATACCGTCCGTGCGTTCGCACGGCCGGTATGGTGGGCTACAATGACCAGGGGGGTGCTCCTGCGACGGCTGACGACGCAGGGCACCCCCGGTTTACTTGCCAGGTCCCTCACCTCACCCTGCGCGGCGCCATGCTCCGCGCAAGGTCGCCGGAGCATGGTGCTGGCAGGGTTTTTGCAGGAGGGACCTGATTGCAAAGAACGAAGGAGAGTTAGGGGCCAAAATGCGAGGGTTCAAAAGTTGAGGGCCAAAGAGTAAATATATGAGGACCAAAGTGTGAAGTCGGTCAAGGAGGTTTCTTCTTAGGCTCAAGTTTTTATACATGACTAATTAGGACCTAAGGAATCTGATGGTGAATTTCATTTTCATATTAAACCTTGTTTGACCGGTCAATTTGCGCAAAAACCCAAATTAAGTTATTAATTGGGCATGGTTCTCAATGTAGGTCAAAATGGGTTCTAAAGGCCAAATTGAAGGTTCTAAACCCTAGAGATTATTTTTCTATGAATTTTAGAGGGTTTATTCTATTTTTACTTTGCCTCGAACCTTGTGAATTGAAGTGGGTTGTTTTAGGGTTACAGATTATCATTTGGTTTCTTGGAAGTGCTGTAGCCCTTGCTAGATCATCTCATCCCACTTTTATTCTTATTAAGCTGTTTTGACCTGTGTTTGGTCCCTGAATTACCCTGTATGCAGTTTATACTGGTAACATTGCACTTTTACCCCTTATGACTGGTTTTCTTCTCAAACTCAGAATTCTCTGAGTTAAGCCTTTCCTTGAGATATGTAGGAGCTTTTATCCTTTGTATTGGGTCAAAATGAGCTAGTTATGGCTCATGATGAGGTTCTCATCAATACATACATACATACATACATATATATATATACAAATATACATACATATATACATATATATCTGTAACTATAAATACATATAAATATATATATATATATATATGTATATATCTATCTACATATATCTATATACATATATACATATATATATATACATACATCTATCTATATATATATTTACATATATATATATATATACATATACATATATAACTCTATATACACCTATATAATTATAACATATCTATATATATATACACATATAGATATATATTTATACATGTACATATATATATGTCTTTTTTTTCATATCACCTACCACACGTTGTATCGCGGGAATATCTGCACCAGTTGCTGATATTCCCCGATACATGAGTACAGAAAGCATTTCTGCACACACCTTCCACCCATCCATCCTACACTCCATGCAGTACTTCATCCTGTTGGTTGCGTCTTCCTAGACGATGATCAACTCGATACCGTGCTACATGCCATTTCCACCTCCACCCCCACCCCTATATACATATATAATATACATATATATATACTATATTTATCTTATTTCATTTCTCTTTCATGCCATTAAAAAGAAAAAAAAACATACAAAAGAGAAAAGATAATCCTTGAAGTGTAGGTACTCGATCTTGCGAATAGTAAGGTCAGTTTTGGAACCTTAATTTCGCTCAAAGCCAAGAACCTGATTTTGAGGGTATACCTCAAGGACAAAAATTATCGGAAAAAAAATCTTAAATAGAAAGACACCAAAAACATAATAAAAGAACGGAAAAGATTCATTATAGGAAAGGCGTAGAAACTTATTCACCTCTAATCCCGCTTCCCTGAGTTCGACCCTGGGCCTAAAAGTGACCAAGATAAAATCAAGTAGGCCAGCTTAAAAATTTTGTAAAAGGATGGTTAGACTCGATTTAGGTTAACCATTATACTCATTTCAACAATTAAATCACCATATTAACACAACCTATCCGAACCCGACCACCCATCAAGAGGTTTGTTCACTTCTAATATTATAGTAAAAATCTTTAACAAATTTCATTGATCTCAACATGAATTCTCACATTACTATATATTAATTGCATCCCAGTTGATGCAATTAAGCTCCCAAAATCAATACTAACTCACTCCCACTTATCACATCTATCATACTAATCTACTCTCAATGCAAACAAAAATAAAATCAATAATAACATATAAATTCAACTATTACATCCATACCCCTTAATCCTCCTCTGACACATCCACTCATTTCTCCTTAAAATATCCTGAACTTATCCAATCTTAAATTTTAAATATCTACTAGACGAGACCTTAGGCTTCATCTGGTAAGGGAAATAAATTTTTGGAATAAGTAGGGGAATAGGAAAAGAGTGGAATAAATGATGGAATAAGTGAGTTAATTCATTTCTGTGTTTTGACAGGTTAAAATTTATTTCACATAGAGAGCAAAATAGCTTTAACTTGACACAAGTAAGGTTAACTATTTGTAAGTGAGGCATGAATTAAGTGGTAAGTTAAATACTTAATCCAACATAGATTCACTTATGCCATAACCAAACAGAGCCTAAGTCTTAACCTTAAAGAGGGAAGTCAATGAGCAATCAGCAAGCAGGCTTGATATACATATCAAGCAGTACATGCATGTTAGCCAGCCTAGTTTAGCGGAACCCACCTCTTTAATATCTAGTGGAATACTAAATTAAACTGAAGATTCAGAATCCCCGCACATGCATTATGCAATGTTTCTTCTTGGTCACGCTTTAGATTCTTGATAAGGCTACCTCTAAAGAAATAGCGTCATTATAGAGTGTGCAAAGAGGACACCTATCGCAAGTTAGAGCACCAAACCATCTCATAAGGATACTTGTTCCCCTTGACCATAGATGTCAATCACATGCTTTGTAGCTGTCACCGTTGCTACACTCTAGACTAACCCACCTCGTTAGCCTTATCCCTCGTGTGGAGCAACTCAACGAGGAATCAATCAGCATGTCCAGCACTCTCATGCTTACCTAATGTCCTCAAAAGGATTCCACCAACTGCCACCGGTCAAATAAATCGATTGATCACCTGCACATTAGATGTACAATACATCTGATTTTTCATTCTCTACGCTCTTATCCCAGGAGATTTTCGCATGCCTACAAAATTTTTATGCATCCCACTTAGGACAAGGTCATACTAAACTCCAAAAGCTCCCAAAGATCGAGATCCCCACCCCCATCTCACGTGACGAATGGCCGCAGTCGGTGGGATGTGTAGGGTCCTCCACCTGTGCACAAAGGACATTAAACTGCCAACTGCTAGCAGCAGGGCCCACAGGTAAATTTAGCCGAGCACATGTGGATGACGTGGCACCAGTCGGTTGCAACAGTTTGCATCCACCTGCTCGTTGTGGGGAGGCCCACGGCGGGGCGCATCGAGGATGGCGAGCTTCCAATGGCGCCTGCGCTACAACTGACGATCACGTGTCCCTCGCGTGGCATTGTACTGCCGACGTTGTGGATTAACTGGATCTGGTGATGCGATCCAACGGCTTGGACTCCGCCGTATGTTGATATGAGATTTCCACGTGGGGGTTGGTGGTTCAGGTCCTCTATTAAATTGAGGGTTGGAACCATTAGGTGTAATTTACTTTTCAATGGCTCGTCGTGGAAGGCGTAGGTTTGAGTTTTTAAATATTACTTGAAGTAGGACGAAGTAGGAGTCTCACTTCTCATTCTTGAGAGGAAGGTTATCATCCTTTTGTTTTTTGACTTGTCGTAATGAAAATTATTTCGAAGTTTGCTGTAGAAGTTTCTTACTTTTTTCACTTTTTCTCGTGGGCCGGGGGGGGGGGGGGAAGGGGATGCTCGAATTGCAGAAAGTCAAACTAGGAATTATTACACGACAAATGACATGTTGCATTAGGATACCTCTATTTCAACTGGATATTATTTTTGAACAAAGGAATCTTTTCTATAAGCAACAAGTTTTATCCCATGCTTGCAAGGGTGGAAGCTTGACTTTTAGTTGTGATCATAGATGTATTTAAGGCACATCGAAGGCATTGTGTGAAAGGAGACGTTTTCTTAAGAAAAAGTCTATAGTTACTATCTTCTCATGTTCCTTACCTGTAAATAGGAAACTAGGTCGACATGGAGATTTTAGAAAAGAAAAAGTCATTTTTTACCACAATTTATAGTTGAGATTATTAACTGAAACAAGGATGTTATTGTTTCACTGCAATCAAGTTAATCTTTCAGCATAATTTGAGTAGCATTTCTAGCTAGAGCATGCAAAATGTGATAAAAGAACTAAAATGTAATAGACTAAAGTAGTAATTTCATAAAATAAAAAGAAGAAGCAGGTGTAGCTAACTATAGATCATGAAAATGATTCATCAAATGGGTTTCTATACAAGTGTCATTAGAAATTTTTGATCTTGCATAGTTGGCATCATAATTTTCATATTTTTATCGATGCCACCATAAAATTGATTACATTTATAAAAATAACCAACGAATTAAGTTCCAAGATGATTTATTATTTTCAACTAGGAGATGTTAGCAAATGCTTGTATGTACTTCTAGATTGTAGCATAAACTTAAAAAGAAAAAAGTAATTATGGTGGTATTTTTGTGAAGGAAATCAATTTTATGGTGGCATATGTGTATATGCCAAAATTATGATGCTAATTATATAATATATCAAAAGTTTCTAATGATATTTATGTAAAAATCTCTTAATTAAATTCTAGCATATAATTTCTTTGATATAATGCTAATATCCATTTGACATTTTCACTTGTATTTGTCTCCTCATTACAAATTACCATCATTTCGATCACCCATGCAACAACATAGATGGCATCTTAAAGAGGGACACCTTGAGAATATCATGGAATGAACAAGGGAAAATGAGGAAGAATGAAAGGATGAAGTAATGAAGTATTACAACCTGGAGCCCCACCCTAGTAAGAACTCAAATTGATTTGCCACTAATTCCCTAAGATCTATAGTTATTTGACACATAACCAAAAAAACCATCACATGCATAAAGAGTACCATCATGCATCAAGCACAAGAAAGAGAAAAAGAGGAAGTTAAAGTGGGATCTAAGTAATAAAGAGTAACCAGGCAATCTATAGCCAACAATAAAGAAAATGGTAACAAAATAAATGACTAAGAAAAAGAATTCAACTAAACTAAATGATAAGGTCCTATAGCTCAACTACATCGTAGAACTATGATTGGCATCATCCCTTCCTATAAATACATAACCTAGTTGTCCCTCATCAAATCTTGAGTATGGAGTCCAAATGTAGAGGGTTAAAAACTACTGAGTAGAGTATCAAACGACGCGTAAAGTAGAAATCAAAAGAACTATAAGAAATGGAGAGTGGGTACTTATGCTTATATCACTTCTTTAATAATTCATTTATTTCTCAATTTCCCAATTGTCTGTGCCTTCTCAATTTGTGGTCATTATCAACCCACAATCATTTCTTTAGAAGACGTGAGGAGATTTTGCTATGATATCTCAGGTAGCAAGATCGATAAGAGTCATTCTCTTAGGTCGGAGAATGTCTTGCACCTATCGCACAACTCGGGTAATCACCTCAGGGTTTCTGCCTAGGTGAAGCGTGATTATAAGCTCATGTGCTACACATGCGGGATGCTACTTTGCACTAATACACAGTTAGTCCTATCTACTACAAGTTATGGAAAGCGCTGCTAAATTCATCTCACATCAAAGAACCTGTAGCCAAAACACTTAGTTGTCCAGTTGGCTAAGTAGCCTAACAGGAGAGTCGTAGGGAGGCTGGCTTACTCTTTGAATTAGTCTCGAACTGCCATGTAATATACAACACGGGCTAAGGCCATAATTTATAAGCATGAGACTATACACTTAGTTGCACTTATGCACTTCCCATGGTTTCATTGTCCATCCCCAACATGGTATCACATATTTATCTATGCGTTATCTGAGGATTCTATAATAAATATCACTTGTTTCCCTTCTTACATTCATTTAAGCAAGTTATTATCATAGTTTAACCTTATAACTTCGACTTGCATGTTAAATAATCTACTTGTCATAGTTTGATTTATCCACTAAAATAGAGGAATATGTTCACTTTATTAATCACATTCATTTGTTGGAAGACTCATGACATAAATGTAATTCCTTTTGAAATATTAAAATTTAGATCTTAATTACTCACATAATTATTACATATGAGACATGCATCTGTTGTCCATTCAACTAAATCATTTTATATCACTTGTAGTTATAGCATGCTAGATTTAATCTATGTTAGCAAGTGCCTACATTCAGAAATGAATATCAATATCACAAGGAACTCTAAAACTCGACAAAAGAACTAAGAGCACATGCATAACAAGGAAATCATAGGTCATATGCCAATGCTAATCGTAGATGATCATTACACGAGAGGTTGGGGACAACTCCATCTAAGGCCACCATAGGTTATGGCGATTCTAGGTAATTAGGTTGGAGTTTCCCATGTGCTATTCGCATCGCCTCAGACCTGATGCATGCTCTAGGGTGTCAATTCAAGGTCAATCATAACACTGAATGGACCAATAAGTCTTAAAAGGATTTACTGAATTTTAGTAGCATTTGCAAGGGTCAAAAGTGATCTTGAGACTTACTAAAGTGTAATTTGCATTGAAACAATTTTGACGATATATTATACGTTGAAATTCAACTTCTAAAAGGCCTTAAAATAGCCAAAGAAACTAAAGGGGAGGTTTAGACCATCCTAAGCCACTCCAATATACTTGAACCAGTGCTGGTCTACGGCTCCCACGCACCTTGCCACACGTCACCACACGATTAACCCATTATGCATCCAAGGATCACCAATGTAAGCAAATCGTAATTGTTCACTTCATTATACACGCACTTCACATGCTTCCATCATGATCGAGTGTACACTCTCACACTCCTGCCCTACTGTGATTTCTCTCCTATGCTACATGGTGCACACTGACTTCTTGTCGCCTCTACACTGTCCTACAATCGTGAGATGGGGCCTGCTTCCCCTACCTCTCCCTTGGATGGACATGAGAAAGAAAAGAGAAGAGAGCCTCTTTTTTCTCTCTTTCTTTCATCTTTGCAATTCCTTTGTAGAATGGAGTTCCAAATGACAATGGTGGTAGTGCAGAAACCTAAGAAACACTTTTATAGGTTCCTAGGGTCAAGTTAGAATCAAGAAAAACTTGGTTTTGGACTAAAATGCCTCTCATCTTAGTTCACGTACATTTACATCCCCATTTAATGTGCTTTACACATAATTTGGGCTACACAATGTGGATTTTTGTGAAATAGTGCTCATTGAAAAGCTTGTGACGAGAAGAATTATCTAACGGTACCAAAATTTGCATGTTTTGGGCAAGGTTTACACATTTCATTTTTTAGGTTATTCTGATGCAATTTGCATCCGACAAATGTTGATGGGTTTGTTGAGAATCTTACACTAAATAAGTTTAAACTTGTTTAACTTGTTAATTAAACGAATTGGATTCAAGTTTACCCTACGTACCCACTAAACCAACCCAACCTGATTAATAGGATGCATAATTTTCTATTGCCATGGTAGGATATAATTTTATGTCTATTTTTTTAATGGATAGATACTATCCATACGTGAATTATAAATGTGCATTTGGTTTAGATAAGACATATTGGAAATAGCTCCATGCTTGGTGAAAGAGCGATCTTCGTTTTTGTTGAAAACTTTGACATAAAATGTTGCATCATTGTAGTAAGTCATGTGGCAGAAAATCGCTTTTTAAAAATATTTAATAATTCAAAACTAACCACGAAGAGTTAGGTCGTATCCACAAGGAGGAATAAGCCTATCAAAAATGATTACTGATGCCTCAATTATTCGGGAATATCACTGATGAGTCCATTTTAATGGACTAATATTACGTCTAAGTAACTTTAACCGTACTGTTTAGGTGTGTTAATAACTGCAATTAAGTTGTAGAATATTTGTATGCATCATGATTTAAGTTTATAACATTCTATAACTTAATATGTAATGATTTTGTTGTTTTTATGATTGCAGGAATAATATTCAGAAAGAACAAGGGTGGGGGGATAAATTTCCCCAACACATTTTTGATAATAGCCGCAACTCCCCCCGCACATTGGGTTAATCTTCCGCCGCCCTTCCTCAACAAATAAGTCCAGAAATAGTTAAGGGATTTGAAAATCCCTTAACTCACGCATGCGCAAAGGAGAGGAGTTAAAAGAAGAGGTGGGGAAAGAGGAGAAAATCATCGGAGGAAGAGAAGAACGGGCACCATCTTCTCCAGCGTGCACTATGGACCATCTTCCCCCTTCCTGGGAAAAACCTCATCTTCAGCACCAAGTGCGTCCTCTCCCCTAGCAGGTGCGCGCCTTCCTCCAGCCTCTCCAACCAACCCGCACGCCTCACCGCAGTCGCTCAAACCTCTGCAAGTGCCTACAGCCATACGTTCACGTGCCCATCTCCCTTCCAGCGCACCCCCTCCTTCCTGCAGGCGCCCGCATGCCCCACCGCTGACCAGCACCATCTGCAGGTGCGCCTACCTCCCTTCAGCCTGCACCGTGCCCACACACCTCGCCGCAGCCAACCTCTCCAGCGCTCCCTGCAAAGCGCCCTCTCACCTGCACGCATCCACTCGCCCCTTCTCTAGCGCTCCCTGCAGTCCGCGCCAGCAACCGCAGGTGCTGCGTGCAGAGCACACCGCACCAAGCCTACCGCTGCACCGTATGCCTGCAGACCGCCTCCCCCTCATAGCGCCTCTCCATGCCTGCACGCTGCACCCGCTCACCCCTTCCATCCAGACCTGCAGACACGCATGGGCGTGCACTCGCACAGCCACCCGCCAACAGGCTGCCCTGCAGCAGCCGCTCCGCCTTCTTCTCCAATAGGCCAATGCTCCTCCTCCGCTCGCCGGCCACCTCCAGCCACCTCCGTTGATGCCACAGCCACCATCAGAGAGCCCTCGTCCTTGCCGTCCTCCTTAGCCTCTCCAAAGCCCCGCCGGTGGTCCCTTTCTCTTGTGAGGAGGAGAGAGTAAAAATGCTCTTTTTTTAAGCCAATTAGTATTTACATTCATTGCCATTGCCACATAATTTGATTTTTATTTATTATTATTATATTATCGCAGAATTGCACGTGAACACTCATATTTCATTATAATTGCGTGTTATTGATATTCATTAGTTTGAAGATTGATTTGTGGGCTTAACTTAAGTACTAATTTTCTCTAGCACACGTCACGTTAAAATTGCATAAATTCATCATAAATTTATTGAAGATTTCTGTGAGGGAAAACGGCACATACACCCTTATCTTTTTAAGTTATTGCGAATTTACTTTCCTTCGCATTTTATGTCAGATTTGAATAGGGATTTTGCACTATCCGAAATAATATTAAATAATTAATAATTTATTACATAATTGCCTCCCTGTGGACACAACCCGCTCTTCTGCTAGTGGTTATTTTCGTTATTTTTTATTAGTCAATTTTTCCACCACTTAAATACTATAACGCAAAGCGAAAAGTCGTCTCGTCAAATTGGCACCGTTGCCGGGGAGGCAATAGACGCAATAGATTTACTTTATTTCTTTAAAATCTTCTGAGTTGCGAAATTATCTAATCATTTTTATTATTGTGCGAGGAATCTGAAGAGGCGATGAGGCACAACAAAGTGACGACAGCAATCATGAGTTAAGCCACACGAGGAAAAGACGAAAGAGACCAAGATCCTGTTTCACAGAGGATTCTCTGTCGTCACAAATTTAATTCTATCTTTTCGCCCTTGTAGTAATTGGGGCTAAATTTTTGGGGGTTTGTCCCCGCATTCTTTAGCTAATAGGGCTTACAATATTTTGGTGCATGCATGATTATATTTTCTACTTGCTTACTTTTAAAAACTAATAAAGAAAATATCGAGCTGCCTATTTAGAAGTTGCATGCCCTTAGGTGCAGGCATTTAGGGGTGATTGAGCAGCACATTAGATCTTATTATTGCATTGCAAGCATATTAGCACGAAGATTGCTAGAGACAAGTATATCTTTCTAACTTTTGCATCCAGCTCCTATTCACGCATTTGCATTCAAATTTAAATTCAAGACCACCAAGTTATTTGAATTTACTAATTCAGTGGTCACATAACTAAAAGTGGAACTAATAATCAGATTCAACCCTAAAAGCAATTCACATTTGATCTGATTCTAAGGGACTTGTCTGCGATTTCAAAAGAAATTTCAAAGATTTGTGATGTGTTGCACACTTCTGACACTGAGCACGCACATTAGGCATCGTACTAAGGCTCGATCCCTTAAGGCTATAGGCACCGATCACTTTATCGCTGCAGACCCTCCTATTGTGCTTTGTGGTGGTGGTGATACTATCTTTTGATCAAAGTGTTTTGATACTCCACAGAGGGGGACACCCCTTAAAGGAACAAAAGGGTAGTTAAGGGGCACCGCATCCGCATCGCCTCAAAGGAAGGGTTCACCCTACTTTCATCCCTTTGTTAGTCCTTGGAGTAACTTCTCACTTAATAACCTAGGAGTATCATCCAAGAAAAGTATAGGTCCTAGGGCACTCGAAGGTTGAATTAAGACACATAATTGCAGTGAAAAACTTGTTTGGCCATTTATATTAACTGATTCAACATCCACAATAAAGAAGGTTAAGATTTCAAGTCCACACCCCTCTTATACCACTTACGTGGGAACGGAGGGATAAGTCTTGATCTTTTGACTTATCTTTGGAGTGGAGGTTTGACTTACTCAATGAAAAAATCTCTGAATTGTGTTTTGTATGCTTGGTAGATGCTCTCTTGAGGGTAGTCTAGTGTTTGATCCTGAGCCTGAGAGAATTGTTAGGAGAGCACACCTAGGAGAAGAAAAAGAAGGGATGGCTGAGCAAGGTGCAAATCAACAAAGGACCCTAAGGGACTATTTTATTCCTACTAACCAACCTGCACAAGCACTAAGATGACCGGCAGGGGATAATCCGTATGAGATCAAGAGCAGTACCATATCTCTATTGCCCTCTTTTTATGGTACTACTAGGGAGGACCCCTACCGGCATTTGGAGGAATTCACCGAGGTTTGTTCCACGGTGAAGCTCCAAGGCTTTACTGATGAAGACCTGATGAGGACTCTATTTCCTTTCTCCCTAAAGGATAAGGCCAAGCACTGGTATCATACCCTTGATGCAAGGGTAAATGATTGGGCCAACCTTAAGGGAGAATTTTTAAAAAAGTATTTTCCTATGAGTAAAACCAACCATTACAGTTGAGAGATTATGGGTTTTACTCAACAGGAAGGGGAGCAATTTCATGAGACTTGGGAGTGCTTTAATGACCTTCTTAGGTTATGCCCCCACCATCAAGTGCCAAGATGACAGTTGGTCGAAAGGTTCTATAACGGATTATCTAAAAGACATAGGCAAACCATTGATGCAGCCTGTGCAGGAACCTTCATGACCAGAATTGAATATGAAGCCTGGGCATTATTTGAAACTTTAAGTGACAACTGCATACATCTGTCCTCTGCATATCAAGAAAGAAAACCATCAATCTTGTAGAGGAAGATAGAGGCTCATGAAGCTAGGGCTTCTCAGGATTTGGCTTATCAGATTCACCTATTGAATAAAAACTTTGATAGGCTTTTAGCAAACCTCGGCATGAACCTGCAAGCGGCCTCTATTTTTCAGGCTTCAAGAGAATGCTCCATTTGCCAAAGCACAATGCATGCCACTGCGGAGTGCCATCAGGCAACCCAATTCCCTGAGTTGATTTAGGCCAACTTGAATGCGGCCCAAGGTTTCCGCCCCCCTCACAATAACCCTTACTCCAACACTTATAATCCAGGGTGGCGGAACCATCCAAACTTCTCTTGGAAGCAAGCTGATGCTTCTAACTTAGGGAATACAAGACCCTTACCTCCCCAGCCCACATACCAACCTTCTTATGAAAACCCTCCTCTGAATAAGCCCTCTGAGATGGATGAACTGAAGGCCATGATGAAAGCAATGCAAGAGCATCAGAATATGGTTATCCAATCTCAGAATAAGATGATTACTGATATGCAATCCCAAATTGGTCACCTTACTGAGGCAGTTAGGCAACGTGATCCGGGGAAGTTGCCTAGCTCTTCTGAGGAGAACCCTAAGGGCAAGGAGGTTGTATTCAGGGAACACGCCCAAGCAGTGACCGGGTTGAGGAGTGAAAAAAAGATTGACAAGCCTGATAACACTCCTACGGTTACATCTCAGAATTCCCCTTCCACACCTGACCCGACTTGCATCTCACCCGAGGAAGAGCCACACCACTCTCCCTCACAAAAAATCACCCACAATGAGGATGTTGTCCTTCCACCACCCCTTTCCCGCCATGACGACCCCTTTACCCAGAAGCCGAGGGTGCCCTATCCAGAGCGCCTATCTGCTCCTTGGGAATCTTCTGTTGGCTCGTCTGGAGCCAAGGATAGGACGGAAGAGATTGTGGATACTTTTAGGCAAGTCCAGATTAACTTGCCTCTGTTGGAAGCGATTAAACAGATTCCATCCTATGCCAAGTTTCTGAAGGACCTGTGCACCCAAAAGCGTCGATCTAGGAAACAGGTCCAAACCAAGGTCATCCTACTTGACCATGTTAGCTCGGTTCTTCAGCATGGAACACCCCCCAAAATGAAAGACCTAGGGGCCCTGTATATTTCAGTGGTTATAGGTAACCAACACATTCATGAGGCTTTGCTTGATCTGGGTGCGGGGGTAAACATTCTACCGAGCTCTGTCTATGACCTTTTGGGAGGAGGAAAGCTGAAGCCTAGTCCAGTAATCCTCCAGGTTGCAGACAGATCACTTAAGACTCCACGGGGATTGTTGGAAGATGTCCTTGTGAGAGTGGAGGATTTTTTCTTCCCTGTTGACTTTCTGGTACTTGATACTGACCCATCTAATAAGCCTACTAAGCTGTCCATTATTCTGAGATGCCCCTTCTTGGCCATAGCCAATGCCTCTATAAATTGTAGATCCGGGGCACTTAAAATGGGCTTTGGGAATAAGAAGATCCGGTTGAATGTTTTTGATACTTACAAGCAACTCGGATTTGAAGATTATTCTCAGATTGAGGTCGTTGATGAAATAATTGAAGAGACTACTCCAGCACTCTTATGTAGAGATCCCCTTCAGAAGGTCATATCTCAGGACCATCCCTCGATTATTAAAGAAACTGAAAGGAAAATGCCCGAACTAGAAGAGTTGCTGGGGGTACACACTGAGTCTCTGTCCCTACCCTGGACTATGAAGGTAGATCCACTGCCTGAGGCAAGGACATCTCAACTAAAACCCTCAATCCAGAAGGCTCTTGAATTGGAGTTGAAAACCCTCCCGAGCACATTGAAATATGCTTTCCTTGGCCCTAATAACATGCTCCCCGTTATTATCTCGTCTGCATTATCTGAATTGTAGGAGGGAGCTCTGCTTGAGTGTTTACAAAGGCACAAGGAAGTAATTGCATGGACAATTGCTGATATTAAGGGTGTTGATCCCTCTCTTTGCATGCATCATATATACACGGATGAGTCCGTGAAGCCCTTCCGAGATATGCAGAGAAGGCTCAATCCAAATATGCGGGAGGTTGTTAAAAAGGGGATTCTAAAATGGCTGGATGCAGGGATTATCTATCCCATTTCAGATAGTAAATGTGTCAGTCCTATTCACGTAGTTTCGAAAAAGGCAGGAATCATTGTGGAGGAGAATGACCAAGGAGAACTGGTGACCACTAGACCCTTAACTTGTTGGAGGGTCTGCATTGATTACCGCAGTTTAAACACGGCTACCTAGAAAGACCATTTCCCCTTACCGTTTATCAATCAAATTTTGGAACGATTGGCGGGGAACAAGTACTTTTGTTTTCTTGACGGGTACTCTAGGTACAATCAGATAGCCGTTTTTCCTTATGATCAGGAGAGTACCACCTTCACGAGTCTGTATGGCACTTTTGCATTCCGCTGAATGCCATTCAGGTTATGTAATGCTCCTGCCACTTTCCAACGTTGTATGATGGCTATCTTTTCTGATATGATTGACGAGTTTGTTGAAATTTTCATGGATGACTTCTCCATTTATGGCTCATCATCTGACCTATGCCTTTCGCACCTTGATAGAGTCTTAACCCGTTGCGAAGAGGCAAAGCTGGTGCTTAGCTGGGAGAAAAGCCACTTTATGGTCCAGCAGGGCATTGTGTTAGGGCATATAGTTTCCGAGAAAGGATTAGAGGTGGACACCACAAAAATCGATTCCATCTCTAAGCTTCCATTGCCCGCTAATGTTTGTCAGGTTAGATCTTTTCTTGGCCATGCTGGATTTTATAGGCACTTCATTAGAGATTTTAGTAAAATCTCTAAGCCATCTGCGACCTGTTAATGAAGGATGTCTCCTTCGATTTTGATGATAGATGTGGCAAGGCTTTCCAAGCTTTGAAGAAAGCCCTCGTTACCGCACCGATTCTCCAAGCACCGGATTGGACCCTCTCGTTTGAGCTTATGTGCAATGCTTCTGATTTTGCAGTGGGAGCGGTCTTAGGTCAAAGGGTTGATGGCAAACCTTATGTGCTGCATTATGCCAGCAAGACCCTTACGGATCCTCAGCAAAACTACACGGTCACTGAAAAGGAATTACTTGCTACAGTATTTGCTTTGGAAAAGTTTCGGTCTTATCTTTTAGGATACAAGGTTGTGGTATTCACTGATCATTCAGCCCTTAAGCATCTTCTGGCTAAAAAGGACACCAAACCTCGCCTAATTCATTGGATTCTACTACTCCAAGAATTTGACCTGGAAATTAAAGACAAGGAAGGAGTTGAGAATGTGGTAGCAAACCATTTGTCTAGGATCCCTATTGAGGCATCAAATCCTGCTGGTGGTATTCAAGAGACTTTCCCTGATGAATCTCTAATGGCTATAGAAGCTAAAACTCCTTGGTTCGCTGACATAGTGAACTATCTGGTTACGGGCATCACCCCCAGTACTTGGGACAAGCAGAAGTGAGACAGGTTTCTCGCCAACGCTAAATTTTATCACTGGGAGGAACCCGAGCTTTTTAGAATAGGCCCTGACTAGCTATTTCGCCGTTGCATCCCTGATGAGGAACAAAGAAGTGTTCTGAGTTTCTGCCATGACCTCCACTGTGGGGGACATTTTAGTGGGAAGAAGACTGGCCATAAGGTTCTTCAGTCTGGTTTTTGGTGGCCCACATTATTCTGAGATGCACATACGTATGTGGGTGCATGTCTACGTTGCCAGCAGACAGGAACCATTGGAAAATGGGATGAGATGCCCCAACAACCTATCCTCCCTATTAAAATCTTTGATATTTGGGGCATTGACTTCATGGGTCACTTTCCTGTGTCCTTCGGATATGAATACATCCTTGTGGTTGTTGACTATGTATCAAAGTGGATAAAAGCCATACCCACGTGACCCAATGTCCATTCCATGGTCTTGGGCTTTGTTACGGCTAATATCATTTCTCGATATGGGTGCCCAAGGACGATCATAAGTGATGGAGGACCTCACTTTAAGAATGTACACTTCACAAGAGTACTCCAAAATTTGGGAGTCAATCACATGATAGCCACACCTTATCATCCCCAAACGAGTGGACAAGTTGAAGTGTCTAATAGGGAGATTAAGCGAATTTTAGAAAAAACGGTCAGGCCTGATCGAAAGGATTGGTCTAAAAAACTAAATGATGCTCTTTGGGCCTACAGAACTGCGTATAAGACTCCCTTGGTCATGTCTCCTTTCCGTCTTGTCTACGGAAAAGCATGCCACCTTCCCGTTGAAATCCAACATATAGCTTATTGGGCTATTAAAAATGTTAACTTAAATTTGGATAAAGCAGGAAAAGCACGTATGTTAGAATTAAGTGAGCTTGAGGAGCTTCGTAATGAAGCTTATGAAACTTCTCAAGCTTACAAGCAACGTACAAAAGTCTTCCATGACAAGCACATCATTAGAAAGACTTTTGAGCCCAACCAGTGGATCTGGCTTTTCAATTCTAGACTTAAATTATTTCCTGGAAAGCTCAAGTCCCGTTGGGATGGGCCATACATTGTTATCAATACCTTCCCTCATGGAGCTGTAGAGATTAGGAACCCTGTTTCAGGTGCGAGCTTTAAAGTAAATGGCCAGCGACCTAAACCGTATATTACTCTTTCAGATGGCCAGGTTTTGGACGCACTACAGCTTGAGGAGCCTTAGCTCCTCCCACTCTCCTCCTCAGGTGATATTCTTCTATGTCTGTATTTTTCCAATAAGGACAATGTCAGTCTTAGGCATGGGGGGATATAACTTGAGAATGTTTATAGTGTTTATAGCATTTATAAATATTTGCATACAAATTATATATATTAAAAAAAAAATTCTTTTCTTGAGCTGATTGGGTTAGTCCCTAGCAAAATACCTTTGTTATTGGAGGTTTTTCTTCCGGAATTATTTCTTAAGTTTAGAATCTAGTACATTTATTTCATGTGCACGAAGACTGGGTAACGGATCCTTGAGGAAAATCAATAAGCATTTGTAGTCCACTGAACCCTTGGACAGTTCATGGGGAGTCAGGCATACTATCTTCTAGTAAATCCACCTCATATTTCTGAGAAGTAGAGAGATTACTGGTGTGCTAAGTCTAGTGCAAGGACTCTTAAGTTCTGGATAATTAGATGATGATACTTCAGAGTTAGGCATAGTTTTCACTCTCTGTTCCTGTGTGCGTACTTTGAGTGAATTCCTGAGAGTCATCAAATAAGGCAGATACACAAAGATTGAGTCTTAATAAAGCTATGACTATGGTAGATGGTTATGATCGTCCTTCATAGAGTCCTCGGCTGAAGGAGGGTAATAATGTCAAAGGTCAGAAATATGCCTGTCCTATCCATTCCTTCCTGGTGTCGAGAATAGGCACTTCCACCAAATAAGCCACACAACTTCCTCTTGACCATCATCATCCCTAATAATGCCTCATAAATAAAAGTCTGTATCGTGTTGTGTTGATTGAAAAAGAAACAAAAACAAGAAGAAAAAAATAAAAAAAGGAAGAAAGGAAGAAGAAAACGAAGAAATAGTTATATTACAAAAAAAAATGTCCAAGTTTCTAATGTAATATTATTTCCAAGGCAACAAAACACCTTTCACGTTCCACCAAATATGACCCATACCTACCTTTTAGTATTTCTGATCGCTCGAATACTGGTTGAGGACTTTAACTTAGTTGTAGAGTTATTAAGACTTTAAGTGAAGTGTGGATGCCATGTGAGGCCACCAAATAGTGAGTACAATTTCTAAATCTGGCGAGATTCGTGATCTCAAAAAGAAAGAAAAGAGAGAGTGCCCAGGAACATCAAGAGAGCACAATTGTATAGCCTCTCTCAGAGTTGACTTGTCTAATAGTCTAGAGATCTAGAGTCTGTAGTACTAGACTATATGTAGCACCAGATGAGTGTGTGACACCAAATACAAATCCATTCAACTCGATATCTCTTACCTAAGCCAAATGCCGAGGTCAAATTACAGATTATCATCTGCTTTATCCCCGAGGGAAGTAGTTGCCTATCTCGACAAAAATATTTGCCAAGGGTGATGTATGAACTTCCAATGCGAATTGGCTCTTTCATTTGGATCTGTTACCTAGGCTATCAGCACTTCACATTTGTCTGGATTTCTAAAGTTTTGAAGTAAGAAAAGAAGAAATCTTCTGATTACTTCTATTATTTTCTTACTTTTGCTAGGGACTAGCAAATCTTAGGCATGGGGGTATTTGATGAGTCCATTTTAATGGACTAATATTACGTATAAGTAACTTTAATCGTACTATTTAGGTGTGTTAATAACTGCAATTAAGTTGTAGAATATTTGTATGCATCATGATTTAAGTTTATAACATTCTATAACTTAATATGTAATGATTTTGTTGTTTTTATGATTGCAGGAATAATATTCAGAAAGAACAAGGGTGGGGGGATGAATTTCCCCAACACATTTCTGATAATAGCCGCAACTCCCCCCCGCACATTGAGTTAATCTTCCGTCACCCTTCCTCAACAAATAAGGCCAGAAATAGTTAAGGGATTTGAAAATCCCTTAACTCACGCACACGCAAAGGAGAGGAGTTAAAAGAAGTGGCGGGGAAAGAGGAGAAAATCATCGGAGGAAGAGAAGAACGGGCACCATCTTCTCCAACGTGCATTGTGGACCATCTTCCCCCTTGCTGGGAAAAACCACATCTTCAACACCAAGTGCGTCCTCTCTCCCAGCAGGTGCGGGCCTTCCTCCAGCTTCTCCAGCCAACCCACACACCTCATCGCAGCCGCTCCAACCTTTGCAAGCGCCTGCAGCCATAGCTCCGCGTGCCCATCTCCCTTCCAGCATGGCCCCTCCTTCTTGCAGGCGCCCGCACGCCCACCGCTCACCAGCGCCATCTGCAGGAGCGCCTACCTCCCTTCAACCTGCATCGGGCCCACACGCCTCCCCGCAGCCAACCTCTCCAGCGCTCCCTGCAGAGCGCCCTCTCACCTGCACGCATTCGCTCACGCCTTCTCTAGTGCTCCCTGCAATCCACGCCACCAACCGCAGGCGCTACGTGCAGAGTGCACCGCACCAAGCCTGCAGCCGCACCGCATGCTTGCAGATCGCCTCCCCCTCACAGTGCCTCTCCATGCCCGCACGCTGCACCTGCTCACCCCTTCCAGTCGGACCTGCAGACGCGCACGGCCGCGCACCCGCGCGGCCACCCGCCAACAGGCTACCCTGCAGCAGTCGCTCCGCCTTCTTCTCCAACAGGCCGATGCTCCTCCTCCGCCTGCTGGCCACCTCCGTCGACACCACAGCCACCATCGGAGAGCCCTTGTCCTCTCCATCCTCCTTAGCCTCTCCAAAGCCCCACTGGTGGTCCCTTTCTCTCGCGAGGAGGAGAGAGCAAAAATGCTCTATTTTTAAGCCAATTAGTATTTACATTCATTTCCATTGCCACATAATTTGAGTTTTATTTATTATTATTATATCATGGCAGAATTGCACATGAACACTCATATTTCATTATAATTGCATGTTATTGATATTCACTAGTTTGAGAATTGATTTGCGGGCTTAACTTAAGTACTAATTTTCTTTAGTACACATCATGTGAAAATTGCATAAATTCATCATAAATTTATTGAAGATTTCTGTGAGGGAAAACTGCACATACACCCTTATCTTTTTAAGTTATTGCAAATCTACTTTGCTTTGCATTTTATGTCAGATTTGAATAAGGATTTCGCACAATCCAAAATAATATTAAATAATTAAGAATTTATTGCATAATTACCTCCCTATGGACATGACCCGCTCTTCTGCGAGTGGTTATTTTCATTATTTTTTATTAGTCGATTTTTCCACCACTTAAATACTATAACGCAAAGCGAAAAGTCATCTCGTCAATCATGGATGTGTATGCTAACTAATGCTCTTGTTTCCAACACAAATATTGATCTAGATAATTAATCAAGAATATAGGTGCGCAAATACAAAATCACCACCATGGAAATACCTGAATTATGATCTTAGAACTGATATACACTGTCAAATTTAATTAAAATAGAATTCGTTCCGATAACAAATATCCATGCTTGGTTATTCATGAGATGAATTTAACTATATGCAATTCAAGTAGAATGGAGGGACATGCATGCAAATCTAACTGAATATAATAATAAGATAAATAACTGAATAGTATTTTGCAATGCATTTATCATAAATTTTAATGGCATGTTTATTGTTCCAAAATAGAGCATTTGCTCTTCTTTGCGTGCACGAGGAGGGCCCACGGTTGAAGGAGAGAAGCCCAAGAGAGGTTGGCCGCGACGAGAGGATCACGATGATGGTGGTGGCATCGACTATGGTGGTCTGAGGTCGCCAGCCAACAAGGAGGAATCCGCCGATGGTGGATTACTCCACACGTGTGCGCGGGTCTTGGTGGGCACGTCTGAGGGTGTGGTCGCGCTCGTGAGGTCGAGGCGAGCTTAACGGAAGTGACGACGTGGAGAATAGCGATCTGTGGTGGTGGCTGCATGTGGACATGGAGGGCCAGTGATGGGTTCTTTTGGGGAGGAAAGATGAACAGTGCGGCTATCCCCGTGCGTTGAGTTGAAGGAGGAGGAGGAGCCGGTTGGCCTCTGTGGTTGTTGTGTGCGTGCGCAGGCTGGATGTGCATGCACAAGGGTGTGCAACTTCTAGCCGTGAGGGGAGCACAAGTGCTGCTGCGGGGAGGTTGCGCGGTGTTGGCGGTCTGCAGCTAAGGGGGTAGGTCTATGGAGGTGGGGGCGATGGGTGAAGGGATGGTGGTGGTGTTGGGTTGCTCTATTGAGGTTGGAGAAGAGGAAGAAGAAGAAGGATATGGTTCTACGTGTTGCTATGGAGGGGTTGGTGGTGAGGATGCGCATGTTGACACCATGCACAGGAGGTCGAGGGCGGGCGGAGGTGGGTGTGTGGAGAAGGTGATGAAGAAGCTCGCCAAGGTCCCATGGTGCACGTTGTATCCACGGTGGCGACCAAGGAGAAGAGCCCTACCAGGGGGAATGGATGATATCTCGTATGGGTTGTTCTGCAATTGGAGAAAGGAGCGGCTTGGAGTTGGTAGTGCATTAGGATAAGGGATGGGAGTTGTTGCGAGGGGGAAGGCGGTGCGTGAGGAGGGGGTGCGCTGCTGGTCTGCGTGTGTGCAGCCACGCGCGTGCACGAGAGGAGGTTTGGTTTATTCAAAATATAAAATAATTATTTATATGCAATAAGTTATAAAATGCATTAGATATATGCAAACCTAAGTAATGATGCATGTAATTATTTTATGACCTAATGTAGTTATTAACGAATATAAAATACAAGAATAAAGTTAAATTAGGCATAACAATAATCCATTAAAATGGACTCATCAAATACCCCCATGCCTAAGATTTGCTAGTCTCTAGCAAAAGTGAAAAATAATAGAAGTAATCAGAAGATTTCTTCTTTCCTTAATCCAAAAATTTAAAGATCCAGACTCATGTGAAGTGATAGTAGCCTAAGTCACAGATTCAAGTGAAAAGCCAACTTACATTTGAAGTTCGTACTTAACCCTTTATAAAATTCTATCAGGATAGGCAACTACTTCCCTTGGGGATAAGGTAGAAGATAATCTATAATTTGATCCCAGCTTTTTGGCTTAGGTAAGAGATATCGAGTTGAATGGATTTGTATTGGGTGGCACACACTCATCTGGTGCTACATGTAATCTAGTACTACAGACTCTAGATCTCTAGACTATTAAACAAGTCAACTCGGAGAGAGGCTACATAATTGTGCCCTCTTAATATTCCATTGTGCTCACTCTTTTCCTTCTTTTCTTTCTTAGATCACAAATCTCACCAGATTTAGTAAATGTACTCACTGCTTGGTGGCCTTACATGGCATTCACACTTCAACTAAAGTCTTAATAACTCTACAACTAAGTTAGAGTCCTTAGCCAGTATTCATGCGATTAGAAATATTGAAAGGTAGGTATAGGTTATATTTGGTGGATTGCGATGGATGTTTTTGTTGCCTCAGAAATAATGTCACGAAGATAAAATTATAAACTTGGACTCTTTTCTTTCTCTTTTCTCTCTTTTCTTTTCTTTTTATTTTATTTTATTTTCTAAATATAATTATTTCTTTTTTCTTCTTTTTCTTTTTTTATAAATCAACATAACATGATGTAGATTTTTATTTATGAGGCATTATTAGGGATGATGATGGTCAAGAGGATATTCTATGGCTTATTTGGTGGAAGTGCCTACTTTCGGCATCAGGAAGGAATGGATAGGACAAGCATATTTCTAACCTTTGACACTATTACCCTCCTTTAGCCGAGGACTCTATGAAGGACGGTCGTAACCATCCACCATAGTCATAGCTTTATTAAGATTCAATCTCTATGTATCTGCCTGATTTGGTGACTCTCAGGAATTCACACAATGTATGTTCACAGGAACAGAGAGTGAAAACTATGCCTAACTCTGAGGTATCATAATCTAATTGTCCAAAACTTAAGAGTCTTTGCATTAGACTTAGCGCACCAGTAATCTCTCTACTTTCTTCTCATAAATATGAGGTGGATCTACTAGAAGATAGTATGCTTGACTCCCTATTAACTGTCTAAGGGTTCAGTAGACTAAAAATCCTTATTGGTTTTCTTCAAAGATCCATTACCTAGTCTACGTGTAAGTGAAGTAAATGTACTAGATTCTAAACTTAAGAAACAATTTAAGAAGAAAAATCTTTAATGACACCTCCATGACAAAGATATTTTGCTAGGGACTAACCAATTTAGCTCAAGAAAAGATTTTTTTTTATATATATATAAATGCTAACCTAAATGCATGAATACTTCCTAAAATGCAAAAATACACCCCCGCATGCCTAAATCCTACAATGTCCTCATTGTAAAATTAAAATAGAGGGAGAAAGGAAGGAAATCACCTGATGATGGTGTTATTCAGAATGCTGGGTTGCCTCCCAACAAGCACTGCATTTTCTGTCAGTAGCCAGAGTTGTAAGGAACTTGTAAGTCTGGTTCCAGACAGAAAAAGCTAAGCCTTAAAAATATGCGTAACAGTGTGGGCCTAGAAAATAAGTAGCCACAGATGTTGGCGAGCTGATGATGCAACGTTATCCCAAATGCTTGCCAGAAGACATGAAAGCAAATAACCTCGTAGGCTACCTGGGGAGGTCTAGGAATAACAAAAGGAATATGAAAAGGGACCTCCCAAAATGGAATAAGTGGAGGATAACAAGGATCCTCCAAAGCAGGAAAGGTTTTAAAAGATATAAACATAATTATTTCAAACCCTTGAATGGCAAGACTAAACATACAAGCATCAATCCAAACTTGCCATTCTACCCGAGGATGTACTGGCCTGATATTCTTCACAGAAAGAATGTCAGTGAGCAGAGACTTGAGCCAAGGATCGGTTATGGTGTGGAAGGGTTGTTTGTGGTGTTGGGCGGTAATGGTTAAGTCCAAGGAGGGCTTAGTCGGTGTCAAGCCCAATTCCAACAATGATTCAGATTATGTATTCTCCCTAACAATTATTGCAGAAAAATTCAAGTCACCCTACCTATCACTAATGATCGGAGTCATATTTTCACCTTCCAGTATATGTGAATCAATGGTGGACTCCAAATTAAATTTCTTTGATGGCAGGGTCGAAGCAACTAAATCATTATCATTATTCTCATCCCCGAATTCTTTTGGTTCACTCAAATTTTTGTCGGGGTGTATATGTGATTCATTAGTAAAAAAAGGAGTTGCTTCAGTATCATTAATTATTTCTGACAGAGGATCCATCGTAATGTTTTGGAGTAAGCCTATATCACTCAATTCTTTATTCTTCTCGGGGCATAAATCCTCAATTGATGTGTTTTGTCCCCGAGAGTCTCCCTAGGCTTCTCACTATTGTGTTTGTCCTCCTCTAATATCAACTCTTGGTTTGGTGGAGGATGAATCTCAAAAGAAGGGAGGAATCTGGATTTCACCAGATTATTTATATCCTCCGGGGGTTGGTCCTCGAATAACAAATAATCCCTCTTTGATTCACTCTAGATTTTCAGTCCAGATTCCTCCATTGGGTCATCCTCATCCTTTGAAATAGACTCTTTATATCCCTGAGACCAAAATTGATCTAATTCATCCTCCAGTCCCTTAGGGTCACCTTCATTGGGTGCATATAAATCCTCAAGATGTTGAATGGTAGGTGTTGATTCCCTAAGTGGAGGGTCAGGACTAGGCTCACTAAGGGAAGAATGGGATTCCACTAGATAATAAGTAGGGGAAGTGATATGAACAATACGACCTTGACCCAGGTTATCAGGGGTAAGGAAAATACTGTCATTGGGGTCAAGGTCCTCAAGAGGTACCATCTTCCCGTTCTTTTGACTCCAATATAGCTCGGGTGGATAATTACTAGGATCGTTCTCCTCTAGTGGTCGTGCCTCATTGGGAGAGTCTAAGTGATAGCTACGTAAAATGGGATCCCTATTGTCATTGGTTTCCTCAGAATTATTTTCATGATCATGGTCGTATGGGTAGGGATTAGAATTACTAGGAAGAGCATAGCTAAGCTGTCTAATTTCTTTGTTTAATTGTTGACTATTCCTCAACATCTCTCCTATAGACTCAATTTCTTTTTGTTGTTTTTGCATTTCTATCATAAAAGAGGAGAGGCTACTACTATCAGATTGGGGAGGATAGTCAATCTCACGCTCTAGTTGCCTAGGGGTATCGGTCCAACTTCGATATGGAAAATCATGAAGGGTGGGAGGGTTGGGTGTTTGCATAGTAGTAGGGATTCCAGGGTTGGAAAATCCCACTCCTAGGCTCTGCTCAAAAGTGGGAGCAATTGGGCCGAAACTCCCAGTATAGGAATATGAATTATCCCATGAATTATCAATGTACCCATCAAAGGATGGATACGCTCGAGGCATGGGATCTTGGTTAAAATGATAGGAGTAAGGATAGTCTATTTCTTTCAATTAAATAGGTTAAACTCTCTTAGGATTTAAAAGAAATCAGAAACTTCCTAGAGAGTTCTACCACTATTAAAACAAATGCAAATACAGTGGGATCTGTTTTTAGTAGATTCTAGGTCTTAGGTGTTCAGTTGGTGGCCAAACAAGTTTTGCAAGAATTACACTTCCTAGGCCAACCTTCGTTGGTGCCTACAACCTACTCGCAAGGGATAGAAGTCTCGAATCAAGCCCACACACGAGGAATCGAAGTAACTTGGTGGATAGGCTTGTTGATTTCCGACTAACTTCCCTTGTGTTGCAAAGAGGAGAGGTAGAAATTTATCTAGTGACCTTATGTGTGAGGTGCACAGTGTCTCAGGTGTGAAATCATATGTTCATGTTTTGAGTTTTGAAATCTCGCAAACAAGATCCTTTTGCACATAATTTTAAGTCACAGATTTTAAGGTCCAACCTCTTAGTAGTCCCAATTTTTAAAGTGACCACTGAATTAATTCGATTCAAGCACTTTAGTGGTCTTAGATTTAGGTTCAATGCAGATGCATGACAGGTAATTGATGCTCAAGAAAAAGGCGTACCTTACTCCATCTTTCTTCAATGCAAGGATGTCTGAAATGCAATTAAGATAAACTAGATGCTACTCATTCAGTCCTAGATGATCACCCTATTGATATGTAGCTTCTAGTAGGTAGTTCAATTTTTTTTTTTATTTTAAATCATAATAAGCAAACAAACCTAGTCTAACTAACTAACCAACATGTAGTTCAAACAATTCGAATAATCCTATAATCTAAATAAAATGGGAACACACTCTCGAAAATACGCTCCGGCATACAAGAGAGATAAGAAATAAAGAAACACTGGGAATACGTTCCCAAAAATACCCAACAAGGATCCACAAGACAAAAATTAAATGTCTATGGTCTAAACTAAATCTAAACTAAGATCTAATGACTAAATTAGAAAAAGGCTCCTCCGTACGCCTACGTGCATGGGATCAAGACCCACAACTACCCGTTGCTGGCCTCCAGGTGGCATCAAGGTCCACCAAAAATATTGCCTCCGTCGTGCGCACCCTCGCGTTCGTTTGTTGTTTTTGCACAGAAAAAGATCCACAGTCAGTAATTTAGAAAAGCTTTCAAAATAGCATAAAAATAATATAAAATTTCTGAAAAAATTAATAGGCATGTTTCCTCCCCGGGAATGGTTCCATTTGAAAGAGCAATCTTCATTTTCGTTGAAAACTTTGACATAAAATGTTGCGTCGTTGTAGTATGTCACGTGGTAGAAAATCACTTTTCAAAAATATTTAATAATTCAAAACTAACCACAAAGAGTTAGGTTGTATCCACAGGGAGGAACAAGCCTATCAAAAATGATTAATGATGGCTCAATTATTTGGGAATATCACAAATGTGTATGCTAACTAATCCTCTTGTTTACAACATAAATTCTTGATCTAGATAATTAATCAAGAATATAGGTGTGCAAATACAAAATCACCACCATGGAAATACCTGAATTGCGATCTTAGTATTGATAAGCACTATCAAATTTAATTAAAATAAAATTCATTCTCGATAACAAATATCCATGCTTGGTTATTCATGAGATGAATTTAACTATACGCAATTCAAGTAGAATGGAGGGACATGCATGCAAATCTAACTGAATATAATAATAAGATAAATAACTGAATAGTATTTTGCAATGGCATTTATCGTAAACTTTAATGGCATGTTTACTATTCCAAAACAGAGCATTTGCTCTTCTTTGCATGCACGAGGAGGAGGGCCCATGGCTGAAGGAGAGAAGCCCAAGAGAGGTTGGCTGTGACGAGAGCATCACGATGATGGTGGTGGCGTCAACTATTGTGGTCAGAGGTCACCAACCGACGAGGAGGAACCCATCGACAGTGGGTTACTCCACGTGTGCGCGCGGGTCTTGGTGGGCACGTCAGAGGGTGTGGTTGCGCTCGTGATGTCAAGGTGAGCTTAATGGAGGCGACGGCATGGAGAATGGTGGTCCGTGGTGGTGGCTGCATGTGGAGATGGACAGCCGGTGATGGGTTCTTTCGGGGAAGAAAGATGAATAGTGCGGCTATTCCCGTGTGTTGAGTTGAAGGAGGAGTTGGCTAGCCTCTGTGGTGGTTGTGCGCGAGTGGGGGCTAGATGAGTATGCACAAGGGTGCGCAACTTCTGGCCGTGAGGGGCGCACAAGTGCTGCTGCAGGGTGGCTGCGCGGTGTTGGCGGTCTGCGGCTAAGGGGGTAGGTCTATGGAGGTGGGGGCGACGGGTGAAGGGACGATGGTGGTGTTTGGTTGCTTTGTTGAGGTTGGAGAAGAGGAAGAAGAAGAAGGATATAGTTCTATGTGTTGCTATGGAGGGGTTGGTGGTGAGGATGCACACGTTGTCACCGTGCATAGGAGGTCGAGGGTGAGCGGAGGTGGGTGCGTGGAGAAGGTTATGAAGAAGGTTGCCAAGGTCCCACAATGCATGCTCCTGATCACGATGCATGCTACATCCATGGTGGCGGCCAAGGGGAAGAGCCTCGTCGGGGGGAAAGGATGATATCTCGTATGGGTTGTTCTGTGGTTGGAGAATGCAGCAGCGTGGAGTGGGCGGTGCGTTAGGATAAGGGATGAGAGTTGTTGCGAGGGGGAAGGCAGTGCGTAAGTAGGGGGCGTGCTGCTGGCCTGCGTGTGTACGGCAGCGCATGTGTGCGAGAGGAGGTTTGGTTTATTCAAAATATAAAATAATTATTTATATACAATAAGCTATAAAATGCATTAGATATATGCAAACCTAAGTAATGATGCATGTAATTATTTTATGACCTAATGTAGTTATTAACGAATATAAAATACAAGAATAAAGTTAACTTAGGCATAACAATAGTCCATTAAAATGGACTCATCACTTGGATGATTAGAGTATATGTGCTTTACAACTCATTTTTTCTACAAACTTCATTTAACCCATTTAACGTTTAACCCCCATTTATCTGTTTAACTTGTTTAACTCGTTTAATTAAATGGGTTAAGTTAGGTTTGGTAAGTGTAAAAGGGCCAGGTTTGGCTTAGAGTATACAAACCTATTTTATAAACGGGTTGACCCAACCTAACCCATTTATAAACGACTTTGGACTAAACAAGTTAGGTCCAACTTGTCTCGACCCAACCCTTTGGACACTCCTAATTAAGATGCACTTAACTCTAAAGTGACTCAGAGTTCATTAAGATGTGCTTAACTTCAAAATGACTTAGGAATATGAATTTTGGGTCATTACATGGGACAAGTAAAATACAACAAATAATATGGTTTGTTATTTACGAGTAAAAAATTTTAGTAAATGGTTGTTTCACCTCTAGATTATGTCATAAATTTGGAAAAAAATTCAATTATGTTGATATTTTTGTAAAGATAATAATCTTTACTATGACATTAGTGTATATGTGGAAATTAAATACCATCAAAAGTTTCTAATGGTATTTGTATAAAAACCCTTCATTATGTTCTAGCATCACTACAATAAAGAATTAAAGGCAACGAATATTTTTTAAAGATGATGACGAATAAATCATCGTTATAGGACCTGCCAATAAATAATTTATTCGTTATTATATTCATTGTTATATGAGCTGTTATTAAATCTACAACGACTAATATATTCATTGGCAAATTCAAACAATGAATGAAATTGTCATTAAAATCATCATATACTTTAAATTTAATAACAAATGTTTTCGTTGTCTTAACTTTCTTATAATAATGATTTTTTTGTCACCTTGTGAAGAATATGATAATAATTAATTCATCACAATGTAAGAAGAACAAAAATTTATTAATCGTCCTTTAAAACACTCGTAATGTATCATGCTTATAATTTATTTTGATTACCTATAGAATGAAAATTTGGTTTGCAATATCTATCAAAATATTCCTCACAAATTGAAATTTTCCAATGAAAAACTTATAGAAAATACACTTAAAAAATTGTGGACAGGTTTTATTACATCATATATTTGAAGGGACCAAAAAATTTACTTTATTTCCATTATAAAATAGTCAAAAGGTTGAAATAATAGCCAAGTTACTCTAAAATAGGGGTTCCACCCTAGACATGATCTACATAAAAATGTCTAGTAAATCAAAGTTTTGCCTTATGAATAAAAGATAGAAGAAGGCACACATATAAAATGTTTTGCAAAGCTAGGTTGCTTGTTCAAGAAGAGAAGAAAATCTCATCACGATATCCTCAGAAGGAGACCACATGAGAAAATTAAGGGCATTGCTCTATAAAAAAAAAATAGAGAGGAAAATGTTCACTATAATCATTCCCACTAAGTATCCAGCTATACTAATAATGAAAGGCTTTTAACACTAATGCAAGTATATGTAAAAATGGATTAATATGTTGGAGAACAAATGCAAAATTAAAACTTTAAAAGATATAGTAGATATTGATTAACAAGGATAACATTAGAGATTAAATGCCAATAAAAGGAAAGAAAACATCAAAGTTTTCATGGGCATATATATGTTGTCTTTAAAATGACATGTACATGCATCTAATAGGTTTCATTGACATTTTGATTCTTTCATGTTAAAGAAAAGCATAAAACTTAAAAACATTACATTCTTCCTATTCTAAACATTACACTACTTAAAAACACTGATCAATGCAATCACATTCCACCTATTGTGAAGGACATCAAAAAATATCATATTTTAAGTCGTTGAATGGACATCAAATGAACAAAGCACTTAAATGTTCGGATAAGATCCATTAACTAAGGTCCAAGGATACGAAGGTACAACAATTTTTCCAAAGACTTACAAAGACTATAGATGGGAAACCAACAAGCAATCAAAAAGGCATGATTTTGATAAAAGTGTTGAATTGAAATGGGTGAAGTAAAGCTGGAAAAACAAAAGACAACCTCAACAAATTGTCTTTTCTACATGTTAGAGATTTGGACATCAACAACCACCGAACCAATTCGTGCCACATAACACAACTATTTTAGAAGAAAGAGGTGGCAAAAACAAATTTGAAGTGTCATTGAAAATGGTTTACTATATATCATTTCAAGATTTGGATAGCATGGATAGGTTACTTTCAACCATGTAACCTAGTCACTTTATTAGACTATCATAATCTTATAAAGGAATAATGGAAAACCATACTCCCTTTTCCCATGTATGAGTTTCAACATCGAATTGCTTGGATTAGAATGCTAACCAAAATCTAGCTACATGCAATGATTTTGAAGATTCATTGTATTGTAGAATGATAATAAAAGAATGGTTTGACAATGAAAAGGAATGGAACTCTAGAAAGCAAGAGATCAACCTCACCACTTTGTTTGCTACATCTCAAGGAAATAGATACAGCCAATCACTCGAATTTCAATCTTGCATAATCTAATTCAGTTCATGACATCACAAGGTCATGGTTTTGGAAAGGAAAGAATTCAGAAAAATAAAAGACTAAGATCAAGGAAAGGATAGAATAAGATTGATAGAACCACCTTGAAACCAAAACACCACGCTAAAAAGAATCATGTAGAGAAAAGAGACGAAAACGATAAGAAACCAATTCTATCTGTTATACCTTACAAAATTTCCCGCACAGTATCATGTAAAGTAGCCTACCTGTGCACATGCAAGATCATGTAAAGTAGCTTGCCTGCAACAAGCTAACCATAGTTAATTCTCTAATTCCCACCCAGACCATAAATATCTAAGCCATCTTAAATGCAAAGATGCAAAGCTAGATGCAGTCCAATCTATAAAAACAAATGGCAAAATTTTATAGAACCATTTTAAAAAAAGTACATAGAATTAGGAAAAGGTTCAAATTATACTACATCCAGAATGGAAAATTTTCTTCTTATAGCCATTTGGCTATTTACAACATAATTGCACAAGATATTAAATTTTTTTTAAAGCATCACTCTCAAAGCTATTTCACTTCATTCCTTTTTTTCCATTTGAAAAATGAAAATCACATCTAATTAAAAACTCATTCAAATGATATCTACATAAGATTATTTGATTAATGATAATTTTCTGGATGCCTTTTCCAAATACGACATAGGATAAATGAATTGTGACGTTGTTAGATGGAAGAGCATGTTACATTATACATACATGCATTCTTTAAAACTAGACACTACACTATAAGTAGAACACTGGCCTAGATCACTTGTTAGCATCGCTATGTTACACCTCAGCAATCTAACATTACCTTCTTCACTTTATCTTTCAAAGTTGGTAGAGGCTTTACATAGGAAACATATGTTACAATTACATTATGGTTATGAATCTGAAACCTCCGGTGACATGTGTCGTGATTTGCTTTGGTGTCAATTATAGTAGCCCAACTGCAACAATAATATCCATGGATGCTTTTATCAAAGCTAAGATCCTTGCATTAGATTGAGAGATCGCTTTTCGATATTCCTCATTCTGCATTGCATGCATAAGCACATTTTTATTAACTCATGATAAGGGCAAACTGCAAATTTAGTGGAATCCTATAGGTGATCTTAAGGATATAAACATACTTGGCATTAATCGATTCCATCAACATCTTTCTCTAGTTCACTCATTTGGTTTGAGAGCCTCACAAGGTCTGCAAGCTAAAAAAATCATGATGAAAATCAATTTTTGGTATGCAAGTATCAACATGATATTTCTATATCTAATAACCCATGATAGACCACAATCACTATGGTACAAACAAAGTATCCCATCCAACAACACAAAGAAATCCTACAAAAACGAGATCCATTTTTTCTTTGTATTGATAAATGTCGTAAATGGGAATATTACTCGATTAACCATTAACACAAAGGGGCAAAAAGTTTAACCATTATGCAATTAACCTTAGTATTTCCAAGTTACAAACATCTTAAGGAGGGAAAAAAGGAAAAAAAATCCCAATTTCAACTTTTGACATCACTATGTTAACTCATTTTGCACTCAACTTTATAGGTAGATAAAACATCTCATTCAAACTTGAAACACTGGTCAAAGCTACTATCTTTATCAAGGAAATCGACAATGCTAGCAAATAAAAAATGGCTCCAAAAATATAGAAAAAATGTCTCTATGCATCTCATTTGAAATGGCTTCAAAAGATTTAAAAAAAAAATAGAAAATATGTACCAACCACTAGTAACCTTCCATGAAATCATATGTTCACTAGCCTAATTACTACATAGTGACCCTATCATTAATACGTACCACTAATACCATTAACTAAAATTGATTTGACCTAAATCTACACCATGCGAGATTCTCTTCACAGCTATGGGCATCTCGACGAGAGATCCAACTTCAATCAATAATAATAATAATAATAATAACAATAATAAAATCAATGATACCATTAGTTAAGGTTTTCTTTGACAGTTCTAACAAGTCTCCAATTACCTATGAGTATATCTGGGTCCAAAAAAGCATTAGAAACTAGTAACGATAGCATCTAGACAACTTCTAATTGAAACTATTTAATTAGAATAGTGTACCAATTACATTGCTCCACAATCAGGGTAGTAGCATTGAAACTATTTAACCACCTTGCTAAGGCAACTATTAGATCCTGAAAGAAAATAGACGTCAAGACAGATTACTGACTTGAGAAACTGCACCAATTGCAACTAGCATGCATCTAGATGGGAAATTTTATTTGACAAAATTTATTAGACAAGGGTCCTCCAATTAAAAGACCAACAACACCACCATCAAGAGAGTGTTGACAAACCATCTTAAACAAATGAAAGAATAGGTATCATTTACAAGTACATATAAGAAATCCTCTTAAAAAGTGGAACATAAAAATCTCTCGATGTAGCAAAAAGCCCTCCATAGATGTTAAGATTGTTGCCAGGATCATTGGAAGTATATTCAAAAGATTATTTTTTTAGCACAAACTGAAATCTACCGAGTGAAATGTTTAGAGTCATAGCTCAATTGGCTAGTAATAAACACCAATAAGACTTTCCGACAGACATCACATGGCAATATAAAGGCAATTTTCACCAAAACATTTTAGCAATAATAAAGAAGAACAAATGTAAAGGGAGATCAGGTCTTAAGCAATGCCATGCCTCTATATCTAACAAGAAATATGACTTGAACTATATCATCCTAATTTCAATATTTTCCTTGTGAATCCTACATTGGACAATGAAATCTACTCAAGAGGAAATGCTCCATTGAGAATGTGAATCTCTGACTTCAAAATTTACCTACTTTAACTAGCTTTGGATCCCTTCAAATGTGATCAAGAATAACAAGTCCTAGGCCTAGAGGTACCTGAACTTCCTACAAAGAACCGTCTTTCAAAAGATGCAAGGTTTGGTCAGTGAACATCCCTTTCATAAAGTTCTTCAGATACTGTTTGAGTCCAAGGCTCTTCAACATAGTCTTGGTTCACGCATAGTATATATCATCTGATGGTTGTGATGTGAATTTCTTACTAAACTGAAAAATACCACCTTGGATGAGAGGGAAAAAAAGGTCCTGAAGTGATGGCATTGGCAGCTTGATTTGGCTCACACATTCCACTGACAAGGGAAAATGCAACCCCAGAACCAAAAGTTGCTACCATGCTACAAATATTATTGCACAGTACACTAGACATCATTAGCAAAAACAAAAATGTATATAAGGGAGCACCTAGTCATTTTCCTGTTGCTACTTACCACAAAGCTATAGCCAACATTTTTCCCAAATATGCATACACATAAACCCACATGCCCCAACACACAGAGAACACCCATGTGAAAAGCATAGTATAATCCCTTAGGTTTATGTTTGGTCATCATATAGCCTTTCTTGTGAGTTCTTCCATGGGAATTATAATGCATGTTCCAAAGAGGAATAGGGTCAATCTAATTAAGTCAAGGATAGAACAAAGAATAGAGAACATCTACACTAGATGCAATATATTTTTTTTGAATATTTTTAACTGGGGAATCTACAGTAAATCCTGATAGTAGGAAACTAAACAATAGCAAAGAGAATGCATATTTACATGTACACACATACATGACACACACGTACGCATGATTGTTTGTATTTGTATAAATATACCTATATATTTATGTGTATAGATAAATCTATGTATATTTATAAATATGTGCACAAAGATGTACACACCTATTGGTAAAATCAAAGGATTATGGGCATTACTATTAGTTACTTTGCAAAAAGGTAAGATAGATGATAATGAAAATACAAAACAAATAGATGTATTCATGCTTTCATGGGTGTTTAAAGCATCCTTTGGAAGGTCCTCCGGTGGAAACCTCCTACATCCCCTCATAGTCCCCTTTAGGAGAAATATTATGAAAGTCCCTGGAAGGTCCTCAGTATTTGCATTCTATGCAATAGAACAAAGGGTCAAGAGGCTAGAAAGGTGCTGGAAGCACTTTTTTTTGAATGCTGCTTACCTAAGGAAACATTAAAAGTCCCAATAAAGAAGACTGAAGGTATAATTAGAGAGCTTGGGTTACAAAGGAAATGGGTAGAAATTATAAAAAGGTTGTTTGAGGAATATTTGAAAGAGTGGAATTATGTAATGGAATTACCTGGAATTAGAAAGTATGCTACCAATGCATATGCTATATTTTGTTCTAGTTGTTGGCAGGAAGTAATGCTCACTAATCAAAAGATCGAACTTTATTGGAAGTTCTTGAATAAAGGAGGTGGACAAAAACAAGGAATTGTAGGGGCTATATAGGTGGGGGGAGATAGAGAGAGAGCAAGGTATGGATGTTGTCTCCTTTTTGCATGATGGTCCAACTTTTGAAAAAATGATGCTAACATTGATTGACACCATAGCATGGGATTCTTCATTTTGCTTCACCTTCTGTGCCTATAACTTATTTTTCGGGGTACACCTCTAAGTATTGCTTTGGGAATGACATTTAAATGGATGGTGAATTTGACTATAAAAAAAAGTGATGATACTTATCAGAGTTAAGTTGTAAAGGCTATCAAATTTAGGAAATTTCACTTACTTATATCCATAAATGTAATTGCATGCCCTACCCTATATTGCAAATTATGCTCCCACCAAATAGATAAAGGGTAGTTGTTTGGATTCATGGTGAACTAAGCTGGAGTGTACAATTCAAACACAATGGTTGTTTTCACATTACTCAAGGAAAAGACAACAGATCTCACACCTTAGTTGAGTAGCTATGATCGTCTACTACAAAGTTGCATAGGTAAACAGAATATTTATTAGAATCTTGGTTCCAACTAAAATAATTCCATAGACAAATCCTAGTACCGGTCCTACATCTTCACGAATGGGTTCTGCTGTTACTACAGGGGAGGGGTGGAGCCATCACCACACCCTGGTGCTGTTGCTATTGATGCTTCCTTTCCATCACCACTAGCTAAGTGTTGGGGATAGAGAGAGGGAGAGAGATATTGAAAAGATTCATTCACTGTAGAACATAATCAAAATCATCACAAGGCATCACCTTCGACATGATTGAGATGATCATACAAAGTCACGCTACAAAACTCAAGATCCGGTTTCAATCTCGAAACCTTAAGATTGATATCTTGCGAAATCAAATAGAAACAAAGTGGATCGCTGACAATCTGATGAAGCGGATGCACATATCAAGATCTAAAGAATGAGAATGAGGAGATGAGATCCAAATCCAAATCTAGCGACTTGGATGAATAATGAGGAAGGGAATGTGGTGGGAGATGGCCTCTCGCTTCCTCTTTCCCTTCTCCTTGGGGCTCTCTTCTCGCTCTCAGATCACCATTGAAGGGGATGAGAGGGACAAGACTATATATATATGCATTGGGAAGTTAGTAATCGATTGGGTTAGTTGCTGGTGACATACCTGTAGCCAATGTCCCTCCTCAAGCATTGCTGCCCTCCCACTACCATCCACATGGTCGCACCACCATGGGGAAGGGGCTCCTCCTTTGCCATTGCCATCGCCATCGCCATCGCCATTGAGAGACAAAGTGGGAACGGAGGGAGGGAAAGCGAGAGTCGAGAAAGGGAAGACACGTGATAGGACAAATTGTAAACATCTTCCTATGCTTTTGGAGAGATACAGAAAGATGACAATGATTATACATCATTATCCAAAAATGCTAATGATGAATTTTTCTTTATCACAATAGATAACGACGAATCCCAATTATCATTATTAATTCTAAAAGAGATAGCAATGAATAATTAAAATCATTATTACATTTAAATATAATGAAGAATATCATAAATCATTGTTATTTATTCGTTGCCTAATGTAACTTTTGTTGTAGTGTATATAATTTCTTTGATATAAATTTGTTTGATATTTTCACTTGTATTTATTTCCTAGCTGAAAATTACTATCATTTTGGTCCCTACCATGAACATAGATGGCATTTTGGAGAGGGACATGCCAAGATTATCATGGATTTGAAGGGAAAATGAGGAAAGGAAATGAAAAGTTGAAGTAATTGGGGCCATTGAGATACAACAAATAATAAATTAGATTTGGAAAAGCATAAGAGTTGACTATAGTATTTAACTTAGAAGTAAGGTGCTAAAGAAAGGAAAAAATCTTGAGAAATGCTTTGACTAACCCCAATCCACACCATACCCAACACCTCTCCGAGTAAAATCTTGGAAGTGGGTATGAAGTGATATTGTGTTAGAGGTTGGATTTGGGGAGGGAAGGGACAATGTTAGTCGAAGGGTTTTGAATGGGGCATAGGAAAGGATTTTGGTAAAAATAGAACACTAAAATCTTTGTAAGAGGTAAGATGCCTGTCAATCAAAGTACATGGCAATTCCTAAGTTTCCTTTTCAATCTTGTGTTCATTTTGGGCTAACAAATTTTTCCTAGACTTGGCTAGAATTTGATTAAGGAAAAATTGAAGCAAAACAATCATGGATCAAATAAGAAAGGAATTCAACATGGTTATAGCTTAGAAGTTGTCCAAGGAAGTCTTACTTTTGGGATGAGTTATGATGACACTTGAATCAATGATTACCTTTTCATACAAAGATTGATCAAATTAAATAGTGGAAATATCATATTCTCTTACCAATGGGGTGAATAACTCTTACAATAATCAAGAACATAGATAGCCCAAGCACTCTAGTGGCCTAGTAGTTCTACCAATTTGAACTTTAAATTCAAATTTCATACTCTTAACAACTATAGTATACCATTTTGACTCCAACAATTGGATGGCTTGCATTAAATGGGACTCAGTACTTACCTTCTACAAATGTTTGGTAGATTTCCATGTAGATACCTACATAATCCTTTACATATGTTGCGATGAATATTCAAAAATTTTATTACTAAGTCTCATAGAAATCAAGCTTCCATCATTATTCAAAAATTATATTTTTCATCAGTCTTGTGAAAGTTGCATCTTTATCATTAAACTTTTGAAAAAGTCATTTCAAGTTTTCTTATAATTATTTTTAGTATTTTGTAAATGTCAAGATCAGTTATGTTAGGTATTATTCTCAATATTTCAACACTATTCTTAATATCTTAGCATTCTTCGTCTTTTTGATGTTGACAAAATATGTGATAAATTTGATCGAACATATTCGACTTATATTTTTGAAGAACTGTAACTTTAGAAAATAATTTTCCCTTTTTATTAAATAATTATTAAACAAAAATTTTAAAGGATATCAAATTTCTTATTCTTCTTAGCATTCAAAAAGATAAGAAACATTATTTTCTTTATTTTTTTTTGTTGGAAAGGAAAGCATGTGTTATTGAATAATTAGAATACTTTTTGAAACATTCATAATGGAAATTAACAGCATCATTCTTTCATTCAAGTAATTATTAATAAACAAATTCTATAAATATGTAGGCAAATACCATTGCGTAAATTTCCAAGAAATATATTTCATGGAGAAAGCATCAAAGTCGTTATTATTCTAATAATAAATAGAAATACATCTTTTTTTAAAAAAAAGATAGAAATACAAAATTGACTCAAATAAAGAGTCACTTATTCATCAAAAATATTACTACAATTAATATTAATAACCTCCTAAAAGGACGTAAAACTTATTCATCTTTTTAATAAGTACCAAGCTCAAGGTATTTAGGAATAAAGTTGTTTTGGAATTAATTGTTGTTTGAAGACATATGACATTGTTGTTCCAAACCAAAGTATTTGGAAACTTCACTCTAGCTTCCTTTATGATCTAAAAAATTAGATTTCATTATGGGGCTTGTCTTTTGCATTTCCCATCTTATTTTCATTAGAAGATTCTAGTCCAGTTTATTAGAAAGCATCTCTCAACAGTAGGCTAGATAAATTGCATCCCTACATTAATTGCTCTAGATGATAGGCTTGAACAAAATTTTCTTTGAGATCATGTACACCACAATACAATTTCTTGTGTTGAGGTCAAAGGCAAAGAATTAAACACTTCAAGTTTTTCTAAAAGACTCTTGATTAAGAGATAGAAGTTTTCCTGGGTCACTTTATAATTATGAATTCCTATGATAAAGTGCATGAATGATGAGAACATCATCATGAGCTTTAACTAGCTCATTTTGACCTAAGAAAGAGAATAAAAGCTCCTACATAACCTGGAGAAGGGCCTAATTCAAGGAATAACTGTTCTGAGAAGAAAACATGAAACAAAGGGTAAAATTACAATTTTACCATTGCAGTACATCAACGGGATTTCTCAGGGGCTAAACATTGGTCAGTTAAACTTAACAAGAGTAAAAGTGGGATGGTCCAATCAGAAAAGGGTTATTGTGAGATCTAAGAGTTAAATGATATTCTGTAACCCTAAAACAAACCCACTTAATTTTACAAGGTTATGGTGAGGATAAAAATCAACTAAACTCTCTAAAATTCATGAAAAAATACCCTCTAGGGTTTATAACCTTCAATTTGGCCTTTGGAACCTATTTTGACCTAATTAGGGGTCCTAGCGAGATATTTGACCTAATTTGGGTTTTTGTGTAAAATGTCTGGTTAAACATGGTCAAACCTAAAATACAACTTCACCATTGGATTCCTTAGGGCAAAATTAGGTTTTTACCAAAATTTGGACTTAAGGGGAGGTCACCTTGACCTACTTTGCAAAATAGTCCACCCAATTACATTTTGACCCCTACACAGACCCCTTAACTTCCTCATCACCCTTTGCAATTAGGTCCCTCCGCCATTAAAGCGGAGGAGTCCTACTCTGGTGAGGATTCAAGGAGGATTGCTCCCTGATTCCTCAGAGTCTCCTCTCAAATTTGGAAGAGAGATTCTCTGAGGAATTCCCTATCGTCTGAACACAATTCAAAGGTTTGATTCGCACCCAATCTCTCGTGCGAATGCTCGAGAGATATGGGTATCTCCCACATTCCTTTTCCAGTGAGGATTCTTGCACTTGGAAGCTTGTCTTCCAAGCATAAAAGCCTCTGCCAGTACCTATAAGAGGACCCTCATCTCCAGCCGCTCAGAACTAGCTTGGCTTTGCTGGAGAACCACCTCCAATTTCTTCCCTTCTCCGGCTAAGTGTCCAGCAGGCTCTGGCGACTCCTCCTCCTTCTCATCGCTTTGCCACAATACCAGTGGCAGAGTTGTCTTCACCTCCTTCCTCCGCGTCGTGCCATACCTGTGCATGCACCAAAAGCCCCTTCGTCATCGCCGTTCTCCCTCCACTGGAAGCTTCTTCTCCGGTGGCGGCAAGCACGGCCAGCTGCCCTCCTGTCCCCTTTCATCCACTTAGTTAGGTTAAAACTTCTCCCCTTTCTCCTCTCTTTATTTCCCCTCCTTTATTTCTATTTTTTTCCCCTTGACGCCACAGACCACCAACATCTTCTCCACCTGCGGCCAACCACCGGCGAAGGCACATCCATTGCTCCATGCTTCCACATGCCTTGCTAGACCCCTCATAACCTCCGCCATCATCCACTGAGCATTATCCACAACTCCATTAACTGAAAACACCTCCACACTCGCCCCCCGATCAAACCAATCATCACGGCCATAGAGCGACCTAGGCATGCACTCTTAGGCTGCCCCGAGGCCAGCCACCCACCTAGACACCTTCGCCGTGTCACGGCGAAGCTCCCCATGTGGTTTAATGAGGCTGTAAGGCCATATTGAGTGATTGCAGGTCTGAGCCTCCGCCGCCATTATCGTCTGCTTGAAGGAGCTTTCATCCTTCACTCCAGGTGAACTAGCCCAGGTGACGTAGGTTGGTCTCTCGCATGCATCCAGCCAGGAAAGAGGCTCTGCAAGGTCTCACAGTCACAGCAACTAGGCAGCACATCTCCTGCGGGCACGTGCAAAGCGGGTGGGACTTTTAGTACCACCTTGGAAAGATAGGAGTGCGGTGAGTCCCTTAAATTGAATTTGTGTTTCTTGTTGGTCGCCTCAGATCATGGGGTGAGGTCCCCTCACTCGCTCACCCACCTCGTTCGTAACCCACGCTACGTGGACCTGGCTGCTGACCTATTTACCCTGCACTCCTCGCGCACCACCCACATTGGTGCGCCTGGACCCGAGTGGACTATTTTGCAAAGTAACCTGACTCGAATACCTGATTGGCTGGCTCTAGGAGAGCGAACCGAAGAGAGAAATAGAGAGAGAGTGTACGTGGGGAGGGTAGGGGCAGGTTTTGCTCTCGTGTGTGCAGGGAAGGAAGAAGGAAGAGGAAAAGCAAAGGGTAGCTGAAGGAAGAAGGAGGAAGCAACCACAGTGAAGGCAGAGATCAAGGAAGAAGAAGGCAAGGGAAATTAAGGCAGAAGCAAATGTTGAAGAAGGAAGAAGAAGGAGCTGTTGAAGAAGAAAAGAGAAGGAAGGAAATCAGAAGAGAAGGAAGAAAGAAGTAGCACTGTAACAGAAAAGGTGCGGCTGAAGAAAAGGGCAAGGCAAAGCTAAAGGAAAGAAATCAAGGAAGAATTAGAAGGCCAAAGTCAGAGAGAAAAGAAAGAAGAGCCAAAGCCAAGGAAGAAGAAAGAAAGAGAAATCAAAGAAGAAGAAAGCAAGGCACGGCTAAAGCAAAATCAACAAGCTAAGGTAGGAAAGAAAGAAAGAAGAAGAACAAAGAAGAAAAGAAAGAAGGAAGAAGAAGTTGAAGAACAAAGTCAAAGAGAAGAAGAGTCAAAACACTTTTTATCCCATTCTTCTCATTCTCTCTTTTATTGCTACATTTTAGTATTCATAAACTCCTGCATTATATTCTGAATTAAATTTTGAGTAGATTTAAGTGTTCAAATTACATTGATTGAGATTAGTGAATAAATTCCATTTGCTCCCTGTGTTCGACCTCGGACTCAACATTCGAGTAATAAAAAAACTTCTTATTTGTTAACAAGGCGATTTCATCTATACTTTGACGCAACATCCAACATCTTTTAAACACCGATTTCGCCCTCTGTTAAACATTTTGACGCTGTTGCCGGGGAAGATTTAGAAGGGAGATTCTTTGAGGAATTCCCTATCGTCTGAATGCAATTCCAAGGTCTGATTCGCACCCAATCTCTCATTCAAATGCTCGAGAGATATGGGTATCTCACACATTCCTTCTCTGGCAAGGATTCTTGGGCTTGGAAGCTTGTCTTCCAAGCACATGAACCTTAGCCAGTACCTATAAAAGGACCCCCATCTCTGGCCGCTCAAAATCAGCTTGGCTTGGCTGGAGAACCACCTCCAATTTCTTCCCTTCTCCTCCGGCCAAGTGTCCAGCAAGCTCCGGTGACTCCTCCTCCTTCTCGTTGCTCTGCCACAATACCAATGGCAAAGCCATCTTCACCTCCTTCCTCCGCATCCGCCATACCTACGCATAGGCCACAAGCCCCTTCGTCATCGCCATTCTCCCTCCACTGGAAGCTTCTTCTTCGGCGGCAGTAGGTATGGCTAGCCACTCTCCTGTCCCCTTTCATCCACTTAGTTAGGTTAGAACTCTTCCTCTCCCTCTTCTCTTTATTTCCCCCTCCTTTATTTCTATTTTTATCCCCTTGATGCCGCAGACCACCACCATTGTCCTCATCTCCAGCCTACCACCGGCGAAGGCGCTTCCATCACTCCATGCTTCCACATGCCTCGCTAGACCCCTCATAACCTCTGCCATCATCCACTGATCATCATTCGTCCCTCCATCGACCGCCAACACCTCCCCAAGTGCCCACCGAACACACGCACTTTCACGGCTACAGAGCGACCTAGGCACGCATGACAAGCTTGCCCCACGGCCACCTACCCACCACTTCACCTTTGTCGTGACACGGTGAAGCTACACGGCGAAGCTACCCACATGGTTTGACAGGGCCGCATGGCCGTATTTGTGCATTTCAGGTCTGACCCCTGTTCTGCCATTGAAGCATGAGCAAGGAGCTTACAAGCTCACTCCAGGCCGCATTGCTCTAGGTCTCTAGGTCCAGGTGACGCGCAAGGAGTGTTCGCACACATCCAGCCAGAGAGCGGCCTTGAGAGACGCACCCAGTTGCAGCAATGGAGTGAAGTTCTCCCTACGGGTGCGCGAGAGAAGTGGGTGGGACTTTTAGTCCCTTAAATTGAATTTGTGTTTCTTGTTGGTCACCTCAAATCACGGGGTGAGGTCCCCTCGCCTGCTCACCCGCCTCGTTCACGACCCATGCTACGCGGACTTGGCTGCTGACCCATTTACCCTGCACTCCTCGCGCACCACCCACACCAGTGCGCCTAGACCCGGGTGCGTGTAACCCGACTCGAATACCCGATTGGCTAGCTTTGGGAGAGCGAACCAAAGAGAGAAATAGAGAAAGTGTGTACGCGGGGAGGGTAGGGTTGGTTTTGCACTCGTGTGTGTAGGGAAAAGAAGAAAGGAAGAGGAAGGTGCAGTCGCAGAGAAGCTAAGGAGGAAAAGTAGAAGGACTGCAGGCTGAAGCCAAGGCAGAAGCTAAAGGAAGCGTGGCTGAAGAAGAAGGAAGAAGAAGGCGCTGCTGAAGAAGAAAAGAGAAGGAACAAAATCAGAAGCCAAAGAAGACAAGGAAGGAAGAAGGTACTGTAGCAGAGAAGGGTGTGGCTAAAGCAAAATCATCAAGCTAAGGCAGGAAAGAAAGAAAGAAGAAGAACAACGAAGAAAAGAAAGAAGAAAGAAGTTGAAGAACAAAGTTAAAGAAAAGAAGAGTCAAAATACTTTTTATCCAATTCTTCTCAATCTTTCTATTTTTGCTACATTTTATAATTCATAAACTCATGAATTATATTCTGAATTAGATTTTGAGTAGATTTAAGTGTTTAAATTACATTGATTGAGATTAGTAAATAAATTCCATTTGCTCCCTATGTTCGACCTCAGACTCAACATTCGAGTAATAAAAACTTCTTATTTGTTTATAACGCTTTTTCAACTATACTATGACGCGACTTACTTAAAACCCGATCAAGCATCTATAAACAATGATCTATTCATTTATTTCAATCTCCTTGTCAAGTATGGTGGTGGCAAAAATAAAGGGAATCATTCCTAATGACCCCATGGCATTGCGGAAGAGTGAAGAACACGATGAATGTGTATAGATGTTTAAAAAAAAAACTTTTTTTTGCAAAGTCAATCGAAATGATGCCAAGAAATAATCAAGTTAACAAAAAACAAATGGCCAAAATCTAGAACCACATGGGAGGAACTAATTTCCTCTCATTTCGGGATCCCACAAGTTTAAGGATTATACCTTACGGCGATGTAGTACAACACCTCACATAATGGTTCCTCCTCAAATTAGTCCTAGGAGAGACCCTTCTTACTCTTACAAGATGGACGAATGAGGCTCTTGTGTCATGGATGATCAACGCCACCAATGATCTGCGAACTCCTTCGCGAATTGATCTAATTGTCACCTTGAAAACCACGAATAGATCTTAGAAACAAGTTATGAAATCCTACAGTAACTACTATAGCAGTAGTTGGTCGACACCTGGTCGACTAGCTACTATGGGTAGTGGAGGGGTAGGTACAACATAGGGTGTTGACCAATATGAATATTGGTTGGTCAACTACTTTGCCAGTAGAGGGTGCTACCAAAGCTTCTTCTTTTGTAGTTACCGATTTCCCTTCTTTGGTGGATTTTGGTGGATTAATGAACCAATGACATTTAGGGTTTTGCCCTTTGGGAGATATTTATATGGTTTCCATCCTAATTCCTAAATTGATGGGATCCATTAGATTTATATCTAATAGATGGGAGGTAATGTTAATTGATTTTTATACCTTTGGCCTACAACAAATTTTGGAAAGTTTAAATCTAGTATTGAAACTTAAATTAATTGCAATTCAACACTTGAATTTTTTATCTAATCAAATTAAGTGCAATTATTTGCCAAATTAAATGTAACTTAACTTTTTAAGCTACAATTAATTTTCTCTTCAACTAGGAACCCACCAATATCATTATTAGTTTCATCACTCCAGTAATGACCCATAGGATAGATGAATTTTAGCAGTTTACCCCCTCAAGTATTCCAAATACTTGTGAGTCCTTCATACTTGCAGGAAATTATTATCTCGAGGTTTAATCCCATTAGACATCTGTCATTTCCCTTGAATAATAATATTCACGATAACTCCTTGTACGATTAGGATGAGAACAAACATTAGAACCTTTCTCAAAGGTCTACCTTCTTCTCTACATGCCATGAGTTTGATCAGGACTCTGCGACCACATGTGAAAATTGTCATTTCCAATATACGTGGAGTGAGCTCATGTGTCCAATTTGTCACATACACCTATACAAAAAGATTTTGGCAATCCCTTTGAGAGAGCATGTGCCTCCTGTCCCTACCTACTGATATCAAAAATATGCGATTTGTTACAAGCAGGTTTTGATGTCATTGTAACGTGTATCTTTGCAATTAACTTTTACAATTTATAAAACCTAGATAGTAGAGTATCTAGGGTCATCCAAGGAGGCCAATTTGTTAGTCACAAAAATGGTTCTCTCTCTCGCCTCTTAAATCAACACATATCTTTTTGTATTGTTTTGATTTTGTTATTTTTAGGATTTTCAGAAATAGTCGGGCAACTGTTTAAGCGAATTCGTCGTTGTTTAAGAGATGTGTCATAGTATAAGACAAAAATCACTCAAAATAGATAAAATTTATAACTCGAATGTTAGAAATGAAGTCCGAGGTCGTTCGTTGGCAGCAAATATAGAATTCAATCCCTAATCTCAATAAATAATATAAATGAGCATAATTAATTACTCAAAAACTAATGTATGGCATGAGTATATGATGAGTAAAAAGAAATGTAGACAAAATAATGGCGGTTTGGATCACCAATTATAAGTCTAACACATGTAGCAAATACTCAAATAATGTCAATTATTCAAACCAAGTGCATAGTGCACTCCATCAGACGACTGAGTTTTTATCCATACGGCTTAAGTCAGCCTTGCTATAGTGCTAAGATGGCATTGTACTTCTTTTTCTGCCTTCTCTTCTTTCTCTGCATGCCTACTCTTCTTCAACCTTCTTCTATGATCCTCCTCTTCTGCCTGTTCTCTTCTCTTCCTTTACTTCTTCTTTTTCCTTTCCTCTTCTTTCCTTCTTCTACGGTCCTCCTCCTTTGCCTGTTCTCTTCTCTGGCCCTTTTGATTCACAAGGGGGAAGGCTTCTTCTTCAAATTCGGCTAAGTGTTAGCCAATACAAAATAGAGAAAAAGCCTCCTTAACCCCACACATTCTCTCTTTCCTTCTCTTCTTCCTCTCTCAGGGTTCTCCTCTTTCATGCTTTCCCAGGGCCATGTACAGTACCGGGTAGTCGGGTAATCGATCTAGAGCACACCCGGGACTACGGTTGCTGGCATGGGGTAGCAGCTGAGGTGTGCACAGGCATAGGCGGGTATACGGGTCGGAGCCAGGCCCGCGTGGTGGTGTCATGGGCAAGGCGAGTGCTGGGTGCAGGGGACCTCCCCCCTGTGTTACTTGAGGCGATAAGTCAATGCAAGAAAAAAAAATTTTTAGCACTCCAGCTGTTCCTGTGTTTCCGAGGTTGGACTAAATCCTACCACCTTCTTTGTGCGGCTGGCAGTGGGTGGAGGTTTGTTCAATTGAAGCTGAAGTGGGTGGTGTAGTGCCCAATTGACCACCTAGGTGTGTGCTTGGAAGTGTTCCACATCACTTGGGAATGTTGCCTGGGGCTCACGACAGCAAGAGACCTTCTTCAAGCTCCTCGAAGGAGCTCTGGTAACGGCGATGGTGGCGGTGAACTTGAAAATGAAGAACATGGCCTTGTAGCCTCGTCAGATGGTTCAGTAGCTTCGCCATAGCACGATGAATGTGGTGGTGTGCGTGATGTAGCTCGAGGATGCATGTAGGTGGCTGGCAAAGTTGGAATAGGTTGGAGATGATGGCCTTGTTCGGCGGAGGGTTCGGGTGGACGGTGGAGCAAAATAAGAGAGGGGTTTTATAGAGGGTGGTGTGACAGAGCTTATGAGGGTTTCAGTGAGGCAGATGGAGGCGTGTAGTGGTGGGTTGCCTCACCAGAGGAGCAGCCAGAGATGGAGACGAAGGTGGCTTGTGACGGTGTCGAGGGGATATTTTTAGTTTTTTGGGTAGGAAACTAACTTAAAGATCTAAAGAAGCTAAACTAACCCTAATCTAATGGACGAAAGGGGGAGAATGGAATCGGTGTTGGTAGGCTGGCACCGGGGAAGAAGGCAATCCAGTTGGTGGTAACGGTGACGACGACAGAGAGAGAGCGACAATGGCTGGTATTGCATGACGCGGAGGAAGATGAGGAAGAAGAATCCGCCGTTGGTATTGTGGTCGGATGATGAGGATAGGCAGAGGGAGTCATCGGAGCTTGAGGAGCCTTTCGACCAGAATAGGAGGGAGGAAATGAGGGTAGATCCGGCCAAAATCAAGCTTAGGATGGACAGCGTGCACTAGGGACCCTTTTATAGGTCTCTAGAGGGTGATTAAAGCTTGGGAAGCAAGCTTCCCAAGCTTGGAAGGCCACTGGAGATGGAAACCTATGGGATAATCGAATCTGTCATGCATTAGCAAGAGAGATTGGGAAAGTTGTTGGGCTCAAGACCAGATTCATTGGAAAGAGAACTTCTCAAGGAATCTCCCTTCCAATTTTGGAAGGGATTCATTGATCAGAGAAGTTCTCTTCAATCAAAGGTCGTCGAAGAAGGATTCCTCTACGATAATGGTGAAGGGACCTGTTTGCAAAGAGTGTTGACAAAGATAGGGGCCTTTTTCTAAGAAATTTGAAAGTAGGGGCATAAGTGTTAGAGATAAGACTCAGACAGGACCAAATTGCAAACTAGGTTAAGATGATCTCAGATTAGGCCCAAATTTTGGTACAAACCTAATTTGGACCTAAGGAATCCAATGGTGAACTTGGATTTTGGTTTTGACCTTATTTTACTGGGTAATTTATGAAAAAACATAAATTAGGGCAAACGTCTGTCTGTGGCTCTATTTTAGGTTAAAATGGGTTGTAATGGTCAAATTGAAGGTACCGAACCCTAGAGATATTTTTCTATGAATTTTAGAGGGTTTAGGTGAATTTTATCCTAATCAGAACCCTAGTTAAGTAAGTGGATTTGTTTTTAGGGTTTTAGATGTCATTTAATTCTCGTAACGCATGAAATCCTATTTCTGTCTTCATGTACCCTCTTGTTAGACATTTAAGACCATTTAACCTTTAATTAACCCCTGAGAAATCCCATGATTGTATTGCAATTGAGATAAGCTGTTAAAATTACAATTTTATCCCTAATTTACTGTTATTCTCTCAAAATGGATTTGTAGTGAATTAGGGTCCTCTGGCTGTTATGTAGGAGCATTTGATGATGGAATATAACTAAATAAAACTAGATATGGATGATGATGACGTTATCATCATACCCCCATGCCTAGTCCCTTAACAAAATCTTATGGAATTAACTCAAATTCTAGACCATGCCTTTTTATGCTCAGATTTCTATTGTGTGCTTTCTTTTATAGATTAGGTCAGAATGCTAATAATATGCCTAGAGGTACTCAAGTACCAACCAAGATCCGGACCTGACCAGCTTTAGCCTCAGTTGACTGCGAAGGTTTCTAAGGCCCACAAAAACTAACCTAAGGTTTTTTGAACTCCGCGGTTAAAGCACCCGTGCTTAAAACATGGTTAGTCTAGGTTCAGTTCGCAGTGTGTTTTTGTAAGAGAGAGATAGGAGAATTTTTACCCTTTTTTGGAGAGCTTTCACTCTCTTTTTTTTCTTCTTTATTTCTAGCTTCGGATTGGCTTTACAACACGATTTGTATCGGATTCCTAGCTCCCACCATCAATCCTCGGAGGGTCCCTGGCTTTTGATGCTTCGAGATAGCACTGCCCATGGTAACCCCCAGAACCCTGGCTTTCGACACTTCGGGATAGTCCCACCCATGGTGTTCTGTAGCTAAATTCAAGCCCTAGCAATCGACATTTCAGGATAATCCCACCCATGGCACCTGAATCAGCACAAGGTACTTACGTACCCCTGGTAGGATATTTAGATATCCTAGGAGATAAGTATTGAGGATACGATATGTTATTGTGCATCTTCGAGGGGAATTTCTTGCCTCTCTGCGTTGGGAACTCATCCAAATCAACTTGCATTGATAAGCCACTCCTAATCTAGGTAGCTTTTTCAGAACATAATTAATGTATTTGCGTGATTTTGGTAATTAAGCGCACTGAGCCAGACTTGTGTGTGGATTAGGATGCTTAGGTTATTGAGTCCCGCAAACCAAAGGTCAGTTAATGAGATTGAATAATCCCTAAGCCTTAGACCTAATACTTAAGCTTCGCATTTTCCTCAACCCCTTGAGGACTATCCAGATCTTAACGGATACATGAATTTTTAAGCCTAAAACACAACCCAAGAGGCCTAAGATCAGCACTCATACTAACCTCTGTGTCTCTTAGCACTTTTGTCTTTCATTTTTTCTTTTTGATTTGGTCTAGAACTTTAAGTAGATCCCATAATCTTTTACTAATGACTAACTCTTTCTATTTTAAATTGTTGCTCCTTTTTGACACTTAAATCACCTCCCTTCTTCTCCTCAAGAATGATATGCAATTTAATCTTTCAAAATTTCCTCCCTTCTCCCATTTTTTTGTTCTTTTTCAATTTTCCATATTTTTGGTTTTTTTTGGAATATGCATTTTTTTGTGAGAATCCTTCAGAAACATGAATTTTTATGTGTTTGCACTTTAACACCCTCCATGCCTAAGTTTTGCAATGTCCACATTGTAAATAGAGGGTATGAAACAGTTCAGTTTCAGGGATTAGAATAGGATAATTGGGTGGGTGAATGGGTCGCGATGATTGTTGTGGACGATTTGCTCTAGTATGAGTACCAGATGTGGAGTCAACTATTCTAAAACTGAACTCAGAGTGCAATAGACGTGAACTTCGAAAGGATAATCAGAAGGATCTTGGGTTTTTGGAATGATGGGTTGCCTCCTATTAAGCGTTAAATTCAATGCCTTTAGCTAAGTAGAAAATGGTATGGAGAAGGAGTGGTCAAATCAACCGAGCAGAAAATGGGATTCCAGGGCTTCTACTTTAGCTCTACTGCAACTCTAGCTTCTTCCCTGCTTCAGATCCAGCTTCAGGCCATCTCCTAAGCTTCTTATTGCCTACAATCCAAATAATGCATTAGTCAGTACATTATAACATCATATCTAAATAAAGCAAGAAAAGATGCAATGTATGATATTCATGCATGAATTATACTACAATTATGCTAAGTTCTAACTTAATTTAGGTCATTTAAGTCCTATGATTACTGTGTAATCAAGATCCAACTGATAGAGACTTCTTCTTTATCTTCTACCTTCCTGAGTGCCAAGGTATGTAGGATCTGACTTTCTATTTATCCCTGATACTCAAGGAAAGACATCAAAAATACAACTAAAGTGCAATGCATGCCTAACCAAGTTAAATGCCTAAATGAAGCCCGAAAATCCATTTGCGGAGTTAAAAACCCAAGAGCTAGATCTATTTTAGGGTATAAGAATGATGATAAATTGGCATTTATCACCTACACACACTAGTTTTCCAATGTCAGCACTAAGGTAGGTGCATCAACCTATTAGTCTACCAAAATTGTGTTTGTTGATGGTAATACCATCATTTGTCAAAACTAGATTAAATTAGTCAAAATCAAGAGACAAATGCTCCTGAGTGATCTCTTGAAGACCATAATTCCACGCAAATCCATTCTAAGAAGAAAATAATCAAAAGGGCTAAATCAACAGTTTTAACATCACATCATGAATGTAGAGTAACCACAGGATCACCTAGGGGTTAATTTGAGGTTAATTAAGCATTAAATACTAAAAAGTAGGTCAACAGTGATAGAAATAGGATTTCACGCACTTCGAGAACCAAAATAGTACACAAAATCTTAATTCTCAACCTGCTTAAATTGAAGAGGTTCTGGTAAGGATAAAATTCATCTAAATCTCCTAAAATTCATAGAAAAATATTCTAAGAGGTTTGGTACCCTTAATTTGACCACTTGAACCCATGGACTTAGAATAGAGTTTCAGATGAGATTCTACCCTAATTTGGCTTTTGTGCAAATTTCTCAGTTAAACATGATCAAAACTCAAATCCAACATCACCATTAGATTCCTTGGGTCCAAATTAAGTTAAGGCCAAAATTTGGACCCAATTAGAGTCCATCTTGACCTAGTTTGCACTTCAATCCCTAAAACCTCTATTCTTCACATCCAAGACCCTAGCTTTCAAAATTTCTTATGTTTATGTCCCTAGGTTTCTTAAATTCTTCACAAATGGGTCCTCGATGCCATTGTTAAGTCAACCAACCTAAGCACCTTCTTTGATCGAACCAAAACCTCATCAAATCAACTTTAAATTCCACCAAATTTTGTTGGATTGGTGTTCACATTACAGGGAATCGATTGAGCAAAATTTTAAACCTTGATTTGTTGTAGAGAGCCCCAGTGAACCCACGAAAATTGTGGGGTCTCTTGTTTCTAAATTTCAACCCAATTGAGGTTCTTTCCTCAATTAGAGGTTGCATTAGAGCTCTATAATAGCTCCCCGTGCTCCCAGCGTCAAAGGGAGCTCGGTTCCAAGCCGAAAAGCTTCTTCCTTCTCTCTCTCAACCGCCTCCGATCGCAGCTTTGCCGAGCTCCTCAAATCTCTGTCATCGCCCTCTTCCATGTACAATAGGCAGAGATAACATCCTCCCCAACTTCTTTCGTGTTTAGTGCACATTAGCTAGCACTGCCTACTGCCTTCCTCCTCACCGTCTCTCCCACTGGGTCTTCACCTTCTTCGACATCGGCCAATCACAGCTCGCGCCAATTCCTTATTATCGTCATCCATAGCTAGGTCACTCTTCCTCCTCTTCTTCTGTAAGTTAGATCCAATCCCTTCCAACCCTAATTCGACCGACGTACACCTCCTTTCCCCTCTATCTTCTCTGCTTCCAGCATGCCTCCAGCATGGTCACTCGACCACTACCATCCACCAAATGCACAACCACTACTGCCAAAAGCTTCCTCATCGTTCACTGACCAAAACCCCTCTCCTAATTAGAAGTTTCAACCACTATTCTACTCCAAAAACCTAACCCATCACCCACCATCCTCTCCGATACTATCTGGCCACCTCTAACCTTTACACATCAAATTGACACCACCGTTGCACTCGCCGACCTCTAGCGACTCTTCTAGATGCACTCATTGGGGCTTAAGGCCTGTGTTCATGATTTCAGGTGTCGTCGCCACCAGCCTTCTTCTCTGCCATAGCCATCCTTTCTCTGGCTGTCATAGCTACTGATTCCACGATCAATCAATGCGGGCGACCTCCAGGAGTAGAGTTGCATCTTCAATTGAGAAGCGAAGCAGCAGCAATAGGCCAATTGATGCGAGCTTCTTCACTACTACAATATGGAGGAGGAGGCTCACATTAGTGCCACATTGGTTGTCTCCAACCACACAACACCGTATAAAGCAATTTTGAGCTGAAGGCTACTCGCCTCTCACAGCGGGGGTGAGGTCCCCACCTTACGTGACTCGCGCACTACTCACCTCACACGCCCAGTGAGTCTGGACCCTATACATGACCAGATTACCTCGTTAGCGACCCGAGTAGGAGATTCTGAGGAGGTTAAGGGTAGGTTTTGCACCTCAGTACTCGTGTTTGTGCAAGCCTAACACTTAGCATCTCTCAGGCAGGCTTCTTCTCTATGCTTGGTACCCTTGTGCCTATTCTGAGGCTTTGAAAGTTAAGGCGTCTGGGGGTTAAAATCGATGTTTGATCTTGGTTATTGTGGAGATATTGAGATGCTTATCTAACGTGGATATTGGAATAAGTGGTTGAGAAACTAGTGTAGCAAAATTGGATTGGTTGATACTTGGGATATGTGCTTGATTGGTGGATATAATTGGTAATTTAAATCACCATTTTTATAGTTCTCTCTTATTCTTTTTATCCCTTATTTCTTGAGATACAATTGCTTCCATTAATATCATTTTCGAGTAAATTTCTATTATTCATTGAATATCTTATTGTGCTCATTATTGTTAATTGTGATTAGTGCATGAATTCAAATTTGCTCCCTACGAATAACCTCGGACTCACTTGTGATTCTTGAGAACTTTATAAATTTAAATGTTGTTGCAATTTTTGTCACTATACTACGACACCATTTTTTAAATGACGATCTCCTCACTCGCAACATTTTGGCACTATTGCTGGGGAGCAATGCATAATTCATCACTAATCTTATCTTTCTTGATTGATTTGATTTCTAACTTGCCCTATCTGCTTTGCTTTGATTTTGTGAGGTACATCACGAAGAGATATTTCATATAATCAACCTGATGTAAACACATTTACACTACTTAAGATGTCTATTTATGCATGTTCTTAAGCATAGGATTGCATTTCATGATATAAATATTGCATAACATGCATCATCTTGCATTTAGAGTAGTTTGAATAAAATGGAGGTTAACTGTCTCCTTTTATGTGCTTGGACAAGGGAAAAATTTTATCGAGGCCTCGAATCAAAGATCCAACCATATGGATGTGATTAGGGCGACGATTGGAGTTCAACGACTCCAAGATCGCCCTAATCAGACATCCGTAGCATCAGATAGTGACTAGGGAACCCTAGAAGATCAAGGGCCAGGATGGTGTAAATCCGCACTTCAGATGACAAATCCGACCGCACGGATGAATTCGGAACGACGATCGCAGCCCAATGACACAAAAAATCGAGTCAATCCGACATCTGTGGCACCATCTACAACTTCCAGAAGATGGACGGCCAAGATGGTGCCACGTGGTGCCATCTCGATCATCCAAATGGCCGCATGCAACCTCTAAAGACCCCGCACCCACTCGCTCTCTGTCGTTGGATCGCGATCCAACGGCTGTGATCGGCCGCGCTTAAAAGCATCCGCTAGACCATCCACGCGTCGTAGCACAGCGGTCGAGCGCGCTTACGCGAGCTGCGGGTGCGGGTTTGAGCCGCAGCGAAGGTGAGGAAGGCGCGGGCGTGCGGGCGATGGCGGGCGTTGGATCGTGATCAGACGATCGTCAGCGCTCAATCGAGTTTACGCGCTATTGAACGTGCTGCGTCACCCGCAATCGCACGCGCTAGGTGGGTGCAGCAGTGGGCGAAGATGTGTCTTTAGCCGTCCGATCTCGTGATTGGACGGCTGAGATTCAAAGAACGTGCGTGAGCATTGTGCACGGGCAGCTGAGGAGGCGCGCGTGGGCGTGGGAGCTACGCCCACGTTGGGGGCTTTAGTGACCGATTTATCCGTCACTAAAGACCCCTCATTTATTATTTTAAAGATGTAATGACCATTTTTCCCCCACTCCTTGAAACTATAAAAGGAGACCCCCTCCATACGAAATTTTCATCCCTTCCTTCTCTTCTCTACCCCTCCAAAGCTCAAGAGAAGCTTGTCCCACACCTGGGATGCTTCTCGCGAGATAAAGTCCAAATTTTCGTCCCCCTTCGGAAGTGGATCCCGCGACGACGACGGCGTGCTGCTCCGTTCCTGTTCTTCTACTTCATCCTGCTTCGTTCTCCTTCATCTAGGCATCGTCCCGTTCAGCTCGTCCTCCAAGCAACCGTCGAGGAGGATTTCTCTCTCCCTATTCTTTTTACTGCTTTTTAGTGTAGTTTTGATCGTCCTCTAAGCAATCATCGGGGAGGACATTTCTCCCTCCATTCCTTTAATGCTTTCTAGAGTAAATTTGTCGCTTTCTAGAGTAATTGTTTTATGCTTTGTAATTGTAAGAGTGAAATGAACAATCTCCTTAACGATAAATTCCTTGTTTATTCTACATCTCATTTTGATTTCTCAGTGTAATATTCTCTTTCTCTCTTACTCTCTCTCTCTCTCTTCTATTTATTGCAAATAATTAGATAGTTTTAAATTGAATTATTCCGTGACAAATAAAAAAGAAACATGTAGTTTTTAAATCAAACGTCCGCCTCCCTGTATTCGACCCGGAATTTTAATTTCGATATAAATTTTATTTGTTGAACACGAATTCTTCGCTTTCAAGCTAAAATGACAGGTTTTCCAAAATCGAACATGTTAGCTTAGTGATTCGTATGTTCAACATTTTGGCGCCATTGCAGGGGAGGCGACGCTCTTTGGTTTCTCTTCACGTTTTCTAACTTACAAATCATTTACCTCACTTTACTCTTTCGAGACAGGTAAAAGCGGTAGATCGAAGTAAAATGCTGTAGAAGGTTTTGTGAGTTATCCCCCACCCCCCACCCATTAGATTTCATTCCAAAACATAATAATTCAAACATCAATCAACCTAGGTATTTTTATAAACTCTAAGGTTAGATTGTTTGTTGTTTGACACCCATACTCACCCCAACCCCCACATTAAAAAAGAAAAAAATTAAAAAATCTCAAAGGGGTACACAACCTCATCTGATTTTCATACTCAACTGGATTCTGATCTCTGGAATCGATACACATAAAGCAACACATAAAAGAGTAGAAATCATTCTAGGTTAACCATCTTTGTGTGCCTAACTTAGTGGTGCATTTGTGGCCAGTTGTTTGAGTTGTTTGGGCCGCACCACTTCAAATAAAATAAACTAATCAAGTAGCTGCCACTTAGGTTCAACTCTTAGGGATTTACCAGGCACTCCACAATCCTTTTAAGCTTTAAAGGAAAACATCTTCACCTGTGCTTGCAAAACCTAGTGTGCCAACTAAACCTGTTTGAAAACACCTAAAGTTGAATCCTAAAAGCTACTAAGCAAGATTTGAACCTTAAAATTCACCACATCAAAAATAATCTTGCTTGAAAACCACTGGTTGTGCACGCACACACAAATCAATCAATCATTAAGGGCACAACCCATTTAAAGGGCCCATCACATTCCAAAGCACACCCAAAACCTAGTCCTAAATAAAACAGAGTAGACATTGGCCTTAAGGATTGGACTCGCTCTTCAGAACCCAGAACGAGATTATTTTCGATTAGTCTGTTTCTACTGTTCAATCTGATGTCTAGCTAGGGGAGCAGAGTCAAACGATAGCGGCTGGGGGGTACACTAGGAACCGGAGGCGTAAGCCGAAGGAACAACCTTCTCCCCAGTTCCTCCCTCTAATTGGTTGGATTGAATAGATGGAAGTAGATCAAATCGTTCCTTTATCTCAAGACAGGTTTAGGGAGTCTGTAGGTCTGTAGGCTAACCCATTTAAGGACAGGTTTGATTGTTTGTATTGCAGGGCACCTTTCCTCCTCCCATGTCTCATGAATCCTTCCACATATTTCACGCATTCCCACTCTTTCCCTCCTGTTGTGAATTATCCTCAGCATGACGATTATCCTAACTCGTACTATAATCAACCATCAGTTAGTTAGAATAATTCGGATTGGGGATGCAGTTTCAGACCTCCGTGTTTAGGGTCTAACCTTGAACACTTTGATTCTGATTTCTATCCTTCTCAGAACTACATCGATTATAGATCGTCTTCCTTTCATGAACAACCTAATATGATCTACAATCAAGAAGGATACACCAATCCTTACCCATCCTCTGATTTCACTGCCTTTAGGTCATCACCATCTTTTCAACAATCTGAAATGACCTATTATCAGGAAGGGTATAACAAATCTCAATTCGTTAATTCCCCTGCATTGAGCCCAAACCCGTCCAACCCTGAACCAACTCATTTGGTTCAGGTTAACCAGGTTCAAGATAAGGTTCTGGCTAACTTGAGGAATATCATTCAATCTTTAGAAGTTCAGCCAATACCTTGCATTGAGAGATTGGAGCCCCTGATTGAAATGATTGATGATTTGAATAAGTCTTTGTTGGATTGGCTCCAGGATGTTAAGGATAAGAACCCGGGTGAGTTTCTACTTGGGAAATTAGCAAAATTGAGGATGAGATTCGTGGTTGCTTTGATTCAATGTTGGAATAATTCCCAGGATGAACCCTCTTCAGGAAAAATAATGACAGAACCCGCTTTGGCACCTATTGGGGGGGACACGTGTTACGAGGTTGACCAGATTGAATTAAAGCGACCAATTAAGGATGATCTGATTTCTTCACCTGAGATCCCTGAGCCGGGTTATGAGGAAACGTATGTCTCCTTGGAACAGAAAGTGACAACTGATTTTGGGACATACACTGATACGAATACTGATTTCTTTGATGGTGAAGATTCAAGTTGCGAAGTCTTACGCGAGTTTTCTGAACACGATTTCTGTGAGACGATTGGGCCTGAGGAATCTGATAGATCATTTGATAGCCCAATAACTGAGGAAACTGATCTTAGGGCACACATTACATATCCAGGATTACATTTTTTGGATGAATCAATTCAATGCCCTGATTATCAGTTACACCCCATTGAGCTTATCGATAATTCTATTTCTGAGATAATTAGACCCAAGTCAATTCTGATTCTGCCACATCATTTAGACTTGGAGATTTCAGACGGGGTGATTAACATGCAAGAGGTCCTGGAATTTGATATGCTGAATGAGGAGGATAGGAGCTGGGAAGTTTTGATTTGGGAAGTTAATTTTGGAGGAAATGGAAGATTGTGTCGAAGGGTTCCTTTTAAGCTGAAATCATCAAATCAAAACCCTTATAACATTTGTTTCGAGGATGTTCAACTCAAGCACACATTCAAAGATTATCCTTTTGAACTTCAATTCTCTGTAACCCGACTTTTTGGTCTTGGGTTGCATCCTCATAAATCGCAGGCCCGACCCTGCTTGCTTTCTGATTTTAGGTTTTGGGTAATTTTTATCCAGAACCTAAGATATTCTCGATTATGGGGTGTGGGTCTGCACCACAATCTGGTCCACATCTGTGGACCCCTGTTGACAGGTCAGAGGATTCTTCTGTTTATTTTAATTCTGACCTGCACTTGTGAATTCTTCATTTCTTTTCTTTGTATCGTGTGCCTAGCTGAAGGCACTAAACTCAGCACATATACAGTTCTTTTTCGTTTTCATCTCGGAGTGGACCTGACATTCACGCAATTCAGGTACTTTCTTCGCTTTTCCACTCTATTTTATGTCTTTTTAATACAATGAGGATAATGCATTAGATAGGCATGGGGGGGTGGATATTCATCTCTGAATTCATTCGCCAGCTTCGTAGATTTGTTTTATTTTCTTTTATATATATATATATAAAAATTTAGAATTAGGAAAGAGAATTTAGGTTTAAGAAAATTTTCAATCTTAGGAAATACTACATTAAGATCTGAACACAAAGACCCTTCAGGTCTTTGGACTTAATTAGCCTGTGTATCCGCTAAAATGTGGATTTGTCTTTGAGTCCTCGCCATCTTAATTCTATTATAATTGGAATAAATAAGTTTGGGTGATAAGTACATGACTTATCAACCCACCCTCTGATTTGAGGGAATTTCTGAGTTTTAAGCATCTACACACTTTCTTTGCACTGACTCATTGTTCGGCAATTCTAATGGAATTTGGGTAGCTAATGAACCTTATAGGGTGATATAGCTAGCAAGTTATCGTGGGTAACAACCCATAGGTATGTTGTCTAGAGCCCAATCACTGGATCTTTCTCTTTTTGCTACCTTTAGGTAAATCTTAGACCAGGGAAGCCACCTACATAAAAAAAAAGGGAGAAAATAAAAAAAATAAATAAGCCACACTTCGCCGCACGAGTATGGCTGGCAAGTTGTCGGTGGTAACAGCTTATCAACCAGTTGTCCAGAACCCAGCTCAGTAAATGCACTAAAAATTCCTAAAACACTTAGGAAGTAGCGGAGAAGTAGAATAAACCAGGGAGATATACACTAGATTCACCCTTGTGTTGACCCCGTAAAAAAATAAAAGTAGGGAGAAAGCTACCGATTGTAAAGATACACCTTTAGGCAGAATTCTTTTTGAGGTCACCTAGAGGCGTAGAAATCCGAAGTCCGTTTTAATTGCCGGTCAACGAGTTTATCACAATCACAATAAGATGCTTAAAGCTTAGGGTTCTCATTAAATCTTAAGTGAGTTGAATTGCCGTAGAAAGCCACTCTTAAACCCTAAAATTTGAAAATCAAAAAAAAAAAAAAATTACAAAAGAGTAAAAAGAAAAAGAAATTTTTCTTTGAATAAGGTGAGGCTTGAGGCGGTCTGCATTTTGGCTGATACCCGGGCACTGTTGTGTCTTTGAAAGTTCAGTTCCTAAGTAGACAATTTCTTAATGATTGAAAATAACTCAGGTCCAAATAATCCAACCTAATTCTTTTATAAATAACATATAGTTTTTGGTAGGGACTAACAAAAGATAGGCATGGGGGTATGATGTAAACACATTTACACTACTTAAGATGTCTATTTATGCATGTTCTTAAGCATAGGATTGCATTTCATGATATAAATATTACATAACATGCATCATCTTGCATTTAGAGTAGTTTGAATAAAATGGAGGTTAATTATCTCCTTTTATGTGCTTGGACAGGGAAAATATTTTATCGGGGCCTCGGATCAAAGATCCAACCATATGGATGTGATTATGGCGACGATTGGAGTTCAACGACTCCAAGATCGCCCTAATCAGACATCCGTAGCATCAGATAGTGACCGGGGAACCCTAGAAGATCAAGGGCCAGGATGGTGTAAATCTGCACTTCAGATGACAAATCCGACCACACAGATGAATTTGGATTGACGATCGCAGCCCAACAACACAAAAATTGAGTCAATCCGACATCTGTGGCACCATCTACAACTTCCAAAAGATGGACGGCCAAGATGGCGCCATGTGGCACCATCTCGGTAGCCCAAACAGCCGCATGCAACCTCTGAAGACCCTGCGCCTGCTCGCTCTCCGCCGTTGGATCTCGATCCAACGGCTGTGGTCAGCCACGCTTAAAAGCGTCCGCTCGACCATCCGCGCCTCGTAGCGCAGCGGTCGAGCGCGCTTACGCGAGCTGCGGGCACGGGTTCGAGCCGCGGCGAAGGTGAGGAAGGCGCGGGCGTGCGGGTAATGGCAGGTGTTGGATCGCGATCAGACAGCCATCAGTGCTCAATTGAGTTTACGCACTATTGAACGTGCTGCGTCACACGCGATTGCACGCACAAGGCGAGCGCAGCAGCGGGTGGAGATGCGTCTTAAGCCGTCCGATCTCGCGATCGGACGGTTGAGAATCAAAGAACGTGCGTAAGCATTGTGTGCGGGCAGCTGAGGAGGCGCGCGTGGGCGTGGGAGCTACGCCCACGGTGGGGGCTTTAGTGACGGATTTATCCGTCACTAAAGACCCCTCATTTATTATTTTGAAGATGTAATGACCATTTTGCCCCCACTCCTTGCAACTATAAAAGGAGACCCCCTCCATATGAAATTTTCATCCCTTCCTTCTCTTCTCTACCCCTCCAAAGCTCAAGAGAAGCTTGTCCCATACCCGAGATGCTTCTCGCGAGATAAAGTCCAAATTTTCGTCCCCCTTTGGAAGTGGATCCAGCGACGACGACGGTGTGCTGCTCCGTTCCCATTCTTCTGCTTCGTCCTCCTTCGTCCTGCTTCGTTCTCCTTCGTCCAGGTGTCATCCCGTCCGGCTCGTCCTCCAAGCAACCGTCGAGGGGGATTTCTCTCTCCCTATTCTTTTTACTACTTTCTAGTATAGATTTACTGCTTTTTAGTGCAGTTTTGATCGTCCTCCAAGCAATCGTCGAGGAGGACATTTCTCCCTCCATTCTTTTAATGCTTTCTAGAGTAAATTTATCACTTTCTAGAGTAATTGTTTTATGCTTTGTAGTTGTAAGACTGAAATGAACAATCTCCTTAACGATAAATTCCTTGTTTATTCTACATCTCATTTTGATTTCTTTGTGTAATATTCTCTTTCTCTCTTACTCTCTCTCTCTCTCTTCTATTTATTGTAAATAATTAGATGGTTTTAAATTGAATTATTCCGTGACAAATAAAAATGAAACGCGTAGTTTTTAAATCAAATGTCTGCTCCCTGTGTTCGACCCGGAATTTTAATTTCAGTATAAATTTTATTTGTTTAACACGAATTCTTCGCTTTCAAGCTATAACGACAGGTTTTCTAAAATCGAACACATTAGCATAGCGATTCGTACGTTCAACACAACCTCTTTAGGGGAAGGTAAAATTTCTCTTCTTCCCTAAATCAACCTCCTAATCTTGAGAAGATAAAAAAGGAAACAAAATAAATTAGCATCCACTTGCCATATTTTCTTAGTAAGAACATTTAAAGGCAAAGTTTCCTAATTTGCAAAATTGATTGATATCTGATTAAAGTTGAGATGATTTTGTTTAGAGATCCTCGTCCTAATTCCTGTACCTATTAGGGATTTGCACTTAAATTCTTGACATCTTGGGCTATTCACATTCTTATTTGAGACCAAGGTGCCACATTTAAGATCAGATTGGACTTGAAAATAGAGCCAATTAAGGTTTCCACATTAGGGTTCTAAAGTGTTAGTACACATTTGCTTGCAATAAGGGAAATTGATCTTCCTGGATTTGTATGCCACCTAAGTCCTTGATTGAACTGATCTATTAAAGTAAATCCTAAAATCAAGGTCCTAAAATTTTGTCCTAATAACTTAAGAGTTATTTAGGGTGATTTTGATTCTTGATCCAAATTTCATCCTCAACCTTAGGGTAGGTCTGGTGAAGTTGGTCCACTTTGTGGGCCAACAAACCTCGAAATTAGGTCACAAAGTGAAACTTCTAATCAAGTGAAATTCAAGGCACAAATTAGGGCTAAAATTGGTAGACATAAGGTTTCAATTCGCACATTCTGGTCTACTTGGATTCGTGGTGACAAGGTCGAGTGGGGGAAACCCTATAACCCATGGGGATGCTCTACCATGTAGGGGTTTTTGCGAGACTCTCCCTTCCTGGCTGCCCAAGTAATTCTTGGGTGTGTGGATTTTTGATCCAGAGGTATTGATGGGGGCATGCTTCGCGAATTAAAATCAAGGTTCGAAGAACCTGTCGTCGTATCTCGCAAATGCGTCTATCAGATAAAATTTATAACCGAAACTCAAAAAGGGAGTCTCGGGTTGAACGTGGGGAGGCGAACGTTTGGTTTTGAAAATCCGTGTTTCTCTTTAATTTGTTTTTGGTTGTTTTTATCTGTTCTAATTTTTTTGGCATTTTTAACAAGGAAGAGATCTGGTCGATGACTTCTAGCTAATTTACTTGTAACAATATAAGAGAGAGAGAGAGAAAGAGAGAGAAACAATCATCTATTTATAAACGAATGTTTGTTACACTATGAAAACGAAAAATCTACACTACAAAAGTATAAAAAGATAGAATGAGGTGAGAGAAATCCCCCTTCAATGGTCGCTCGGAGGATGACTCACTTTGACGTTTCTTAGAGGAAGGTGGTGAGGAGCGGGATGAACAGGGATGAAGCCGAAGGATGGAGGATGGGGCAGGATGGCATCGCGGCGAGGATCTTCTTTCCGAAGGGTGGTGAGAGGATGGCCACGGGATGCTCCATGAATGGGGATGAGTGGTGGGAAAAATATTTGATTTTCTACTCTAGAGGAGCATCCCGGGCTTGGGACAAGCTCTCTCTATAGCCTTGGAGGTGGTGAGAGGAAGAAAGGAAGAGATGAAGAAAAATGGGAGGGGTAGGGTTCCTTTTATAGTGGGGTAAGAATCAAATTCGTATACAAAACATTTAGTGATGAACATAAACGTTGCTGAAGATCCACTGCAAACATCGTTGAAGATCCCGCTCATGCACCCCTACTACCACATCGCTAGCACGCGGTGTACGTGCCATTGTTGCGCACGCACGTGCGATACGCACTGCTACCACTGCCTTTGCATGCTACGGGACTCTGATCAAGGTGATTTCGGAGGCGTTGGACAACGATCGTCATCTTGATCAGATTTGTATGGTTGGATCGTCAATCCAAGGCTTCGAAATAAATATCCTTCTCGCCTAACCACAAAAAGGATGCAACTAACCTAAATTATATACAACTACTCTAAATGCAGAATGATGCATTCTATGCAATATTTATAACATGAAATGCAAATCTAAGCCTAAGAACATGCATGAATAGGCATTTTACCCTAAATAATTGTGTCTACATCATACCCCCATGCCTATCTTTTGCTAGTCACTGGCAAAATTAAACTACATGCTATGTATAGAAATAAAATTAAGATTAGATTGCTTAGGCCTAAGTCATTTATTAACAATAGAAAATTTCAACTAAGGTCCTAAACTACGAAGGCTCAATAGTACCTGGGTGTCTGCCAAAATGCAGACCACCCAAGTCCTCGCCTTATTTGAAAAGGGACGATACATTTTTTTTTTTGCTTTTCTTTTTTTCTATTTTTTTTGTACTTTTGGAGTTTGACAGTTCCAAGAGAACCTTTTACGGCTACCCGACCTGCCTAAGACTCGAAAAGGACTCTAAGTGCTAAGCACCTAGTAAAAAGAGTGAAAGACTCATTATGTGACCGTCAAAACAGACTTCATATTTCTACGACCGTAGGTGACCTTGCCTAAAGGTTTATCTTTTTGATTGGTAGCTTTCTCCCTACTTTTATTTATGAGGTCAACACAAGGGTGAACCTAGTGTATATCTCCCCAGTTTATTCTACTTCCCTGCTTCTTCCCTAAGTGTTTTGGGAATTATTGTGCATTTTTATGAGCTGGGCTCTGGGCAACCAGCCAATGGGCTGTTACCCATGGCAACTTTCCAGCCATACTCATGCAGTGAAGTGTGGTTTTGTTTAATTTTTTATTTTCTCCTTTTTCTATTTTTTTTCTTTTCTTTTTGGGTGTTTCTTTTCTTTTTCTCTTTTTTCTAAGTAGGAGGCTTCCCTGATCTAAGATTTACCGAAAGGCAATATAAAGAAAATGGTCTTGTGGCTGGGCTCTGGATAATCAACCGATGAGCTGTTACCACCGACAACTTGCCAACCATACCACCTTAGATAGTTCATTAGCTACTCAATTTTTGAAGAAACCGTTGAAAAGTGAGTCAGTGCAGAAAGTGTGTAGATGCTTAGGCTTAAAGCCCTATCAAATTAAAGGGCGAGTTGATAAGTCACATACGTATCATCCCGATTTATTAGCCAAATTAAAATGAATTTGAATTGGTGAGGACTCGAGATTAAGTCCACATTCGAGTGGACACTCGGGCTAATTAAGCCTGAAGACCTGAAGAGTCTAAGTGTCTACGTCCTATCATATCGTTTACTAAAGTTAATAACTTCCAAATGCCTAAGTTCTCTTCTCCTAATTCTTCATTTTTTTTCTTTTTGAACTTTCAATTTTTTTTAAGAAACTAAAAGAAATTCTACAAAGTTAACAAAATGATTTTATGATAAAGTTTCCACCCCCCATGCCTAAATGATGCAATATCCCCATTGTAAAAACAAAGACATTAAAAGGGTGGAGTAAACAGAATATCACTTGAATTTCTTAACAACCCAGTCAGCTCTGTAGAGAGAAGAGAGTATACACACAGGCTAAGTTTAATGCCTTTAGCCAGGCATAATATACATACAAAGAAGAAGTTGAGAATTCACAAGTGCGGGTCAAAATCAAAATCAAAAGGTTGAACCTAAAAACCCATTAGCAGAAGATGTCCACAAACGTGGATCAGATTATGGTGCAGACCCAAGCCTTAGGGTCGAGTGGTTCTAAGGTTCTGAATGAAAATCACCCAGAACCTAAGATTATTGTGTTTGCAGGCCGGGCCTACAGTTTTGTATTGTGCAACCCAAGACTTAAGTGTCAAACAATGGGTTGATCTAATTCATTAAAATCGGATGTCCACTTATAGTTCAGCTCAGGAAGATAGTCAATTATTCCAGGCTTGGGTTGCATGTGAAAGATATCATAAGGGTCCTGATAGAAGGTAGGTGGTTTTAGGTCAATAGGAACCCTTAGATCCAAAATCAAAGTTCCCTCAGAATTAGCTTCCCAGATTTTTAATTCCAACTTCTTATCCTCCGAAATCAATGTTTCCGGGACCTCCAAATCGTTGTACACCCCATCTAAAGTACCCAAGTCCAATAATTGCAGCTAAATCAGGATTGACTTGGGTCTGGTGATCTCAAAAATATCATCATTCAATTCTTTAAGGTGTGGTTGAGGAATGGGGCTACTAATTGAGTCATCAGGATTCGAATCGTCTAAGTTAGCCCCAACATGATCATACTCTTCAATGATCGGGCTATCAAATAGTGCTCCTCAAGCCCGATTGTCTCACTAAAATACTCCTCCTTAAGTTCAAGTGAGACTTCACCAAAAGATTCTTCACCCTCAGAGTCAAAGAATTCATGATCCTCATTTATATATGTCTCAAAATCGATTGTTATTTCCTAGTTCAAGGAGACATATTTTTTCTAGCTCCCTGGCTCAAGGATCTCAGGTGAATCAATCGATTCATCCTCAATTGGTTGCTCTAGCTCAACCTGGTCATCCCTAGTTTCAGAAAATGTATCCCCCCCAATAGGTGCCTGAGCGGGTTCAGACATTGGCTCTCCTGAAGAGGGTTCATCTTGAGAATCATCTCAAGATTTGACTAGGGCAACCACAAATTTCATTCTCAACCTTGACAATTTCCCAAGAAGAAACTCACCCAGGTCCCTATCCCTAACACTTTGGAGCAAATCCAATAGAGAACTATTAAGTTCATCAATCATTTTGATCATAGGCTCCAGTGCTTCATTGCATGGTGTTGGCTGAGCTTCTAAAGATTGCATAGTGTTCCTTAAATTAGCCAGCACCCTATCCTAGATCTGGTTCACCTAAACCAACTGGTTCAATTTTGGTTTGGGTGGGTTTGGGTTAAATTTAGGGGAGTCAACATGTAGAGGTTCTCAGGTCCCTCCCTGAAAGTAGGTCGTTCTAGGTTCTTCAAAGGATGGTGGAGACCTATATTCAATGGAATACTAGGGAGGGTAGGTGTTTTAATCATTATATCCTTCCTGATTGTAGATTGGGTTGGTTTGGTCATCAAACGATGAATATCAATAATCATTGTAGCTCTGGGAAGGATAGCAATATAGTCTTGTTGTCTAGGGTTAGACCCTGGACACTGATGTCCAGATTCGTATCCCCAATTAAAGTTATCCTAGCTAGTGGATGGGTAATTACAAGTCAAGTTGGGATAGTAACCATCTTGGAGATAAGTGGTAGTAGGAGGATAGGATGGGAAATGCGTGTAAGAAGTGGAAGGATACATGGTAGAATAGGAGGGACAACAGAAGAGAGAAAGGTGTCCTACAATACAATCATCCAATCCTGTCCTTATGTGGGTAGCCTAAAGACTTACAGACTCCTAGGACCCGTCTTAAGATTATAAACGATTTGGACTACTTTTATCCAGTCAATCCAACCAGTTAGAAGGAGGGATTAGGGAGAAGGTTCTTCCTTTGGCTTAAGCCTCTAGTTCCTAGTGTAACCCCCAGCTGCAGTCATTTGACGTTACTCCCCTAGCTAGACATCAGATGGACCAACAGAAGCAGATTAATCGAAAAGAATCTCAGTTTGAGCCCTGAAGAGCGAATCAATCCTTAAGGCCAACATCTACTCAGGTTTAGTTAGACTTGGGATAATCATGCTCTTAGAATGTGATGGGCGCTTTAAATGGGTTGTGCACTTAATGATCAGTTGAATTGTGTGTGTGTGCACAACCAGGGTTTGCAAACAAGGTTATTTGATGATGTGTCTTTTAGGGTTTAACCTTGTTTAGTAGCTTTTAGGGTTTAATCTTAGGTTTATTCAATCAAGTTTAGTAGAACACTCCAAGTTTTGAAAGCACAGGTGTAGATATATTCATTTAGAAATTAGAAATAATATGTGGATTGCCTGGTTCAACCCTAAGAATCAACCCTAAGTGGCAAGCTACTTGATGGATCGCTTTAATCTTAAGTGGTGTGGCCCAAATAGTTCAATCAATTGGCCTATTGCACCACTTAGTTAAGGCATACAAAAATGTTTGACCTATTCATATTTCTACTCACTTATTTGTGTGTTGAGTTAAGTGTACTAGGTCCACAGGTCAGATCCTGCTTAAGTGGTAGAATCGATGTGATTGTGTGCCTTAGGGTGATAAGTTGTGGGTGTTAAGTGTGTAGCTTTCAAAAAATTCCACAAGAGAAGAGTATTTTTTTTTTGTTTTTTATATATGCGGGGGTGAGATGAGTGGCGGTGGCAAACAAACAACCAAATCTATCCTAGGGTTTAAAAAGGCACCTAAGCTGATGTGGTTTGAGTTATTAGTGTAGTGAAATGAACTAATGGGTGGGGGTGGTGGGGATTAGCTTAAAAAAGTTTCATCCACACTTTTCTCTAATCTAACCGCTTTGGCCTACCTCGAATGAGTACCTGCAATCATAGTAAGATCAGAGAAAAAGTGAGACAAAAGTTAGGTAAGGCGGAAAAAACATGGAAAGAAAACCAAATAGCGTTGCCTCCCCAGTAATGGCACCAAAATGATGGGGGTGCGCTTCGTGAATTAAAATCAGGGTTCAGAGAACCCGTTGTCGTAGCTCGCAAAATGCATCTATCAGATAATATTTTTAGTCGAAACTCAAAAAGGGAGTCCTGGGTCAAATACGGAGAGACGAACGTTTGGTTTTGAAAATCCATGTTTCTCTTTAATTTGTTTTTGGTCATTTTTATCGTTTCTAATTTTTTTGGTATTTTTAGCAAGCAGGAGATCCGGTCAATGACTTCTAGCTAATCTACTTGCAACAATATAAGAGAGTGAGAAAGGGAGAGAAACAATCATCTATTTATAAATGAATGCTTGTTACACTATGAAAGTGGAAAATCTACACTACGAAAGTGTAAAAAGATAGAATGAGGTGAGAGAAATCCCCCTCGATGGTCGCTCGGAGGACGACTCATTTTGACGTCGCCTGGAGGAAGGTGGTGAGGAGTGAGACAAATGGGGACAGAGTGGAAGGATGGAGGATGGGGCAGGATGGCGTTGCGGCGAGGATCTTCTTCCCGAAGGGCAGTGAGAGGATGGCCACGGGATGCTCCACGAATAGGGATGAGAGATGGGAAAAATATTTTGTTTTCTATTTTAAAGGAGCATCTCGGGCTTGGGACAAGCTCTCTCTTGAGCCTTGGAGGTGGTGAGAGGAAGAAAGGAAGAGATGAAGAGAAATGGGAGGTGTAGGGGTCCTTTTAAAGTGGGGGAAAGAATCAAATTCGTATACAGGACATTTAGTGACGGTCATAAATATCACTGAAGATCTGCTGCAAACATCGCTGAAGATCCCATTCATGCACCCCTGCTCCCACACCGCTAGCATGTGCTGTACGCTCCCTTGTCACATGTACATGCGCGATACGTGCCGCTGTCGCCACTACCTCCATGCGCACGTTGCGTTGCTGCACGCACTGCTGTGCTTGCTTGTGTGTGCCTCCACACACTCGAGTGCACCCGCACTGCTGTGTGCATGCGGTGGCGCGTGTGTGCGCATGGGAAGCCTGGGTTGTGCCACATGGCACAATCTGGGCCATCCATCTTGTTTCCTTTGTAGGGGATGCTATAGAGGTCAGATTGAGTCGATTTTTGTGCCGTTGGGCTGCAATTGTCGACCCAAATCCATCCATGCAGTCAAATTTGTCGTTTGATGCTCCGGATTGCATCACCTAGTCCCTCGGCCGTTGATCTTCCTCGGATTGCATATGGTGCTATGGGACTCCGATCGAGGTGATTTCAGAGGCGTTGGACTCCGATCGTCGTCTTGATCAGATCGTATTGTCAGATCATCAATCCAAGGCTCCAAAATAAATATCCTTCACTCCTGACCACAAAAAGGATGCAATTAACTTAAATTATATACAACTACTCTAAATGTAGAATGATGCATGCTATGCAACATTTATAACATGAAATGCAAATATAAGCCTTGGAACATGCATGAATAGACATTTTACCCTTAATAATTATGTCTACATCAAGTATCATCAGCCTCAAAACAGCTTAGTCATCCAAAAATTTTTTGGGTGCCTTGATTGGGTCCAATACACATCTAGTCCCTCATCTATTCTATAGTGCACATACATAGGAAAGGTCCCTAGGTTTGACCTAGAGGCCTCCATTAGAGTTGATCTTTTGAGGAAATTTGTTCGGATCTAATCAATTAGATCTAGACCTGAATTTGATTCTACATCCTGATCCACCACTTGATTTGAAAATGTAACCTGACAACATGGGAAAGATTTTCAATAAACCTAAATCTCGTATAAGCATGAAAGAGAAAATGATTGAGGTTGCCCTTAGACATAGGGAAGAATTTTACAGAACCTCAGATCCATTTAGCAGAGTTCAGATTAATGTGTCAGAAACAACAAACCTCATTGTGAACCATGCCCATCTAATGTTGGCCCAAATAATAAATGATTCAACCAAGGATGTCCTCATAACATAATTCAACAAATTATGGCAATTGCATAGCACAGAGGGCTTACAATGTATTACAAATCCACCACTCTGGGAGATACACCAAGATGACATTGAGAAATGTGGAAATATGTTAAATCTATTGCAACAAGTCATTGATCAGAAATAGCCATATCTCCACTTAGAAACTAATGATGAATCTTGGAATAATTTTGAGGATTAATGTGATTTCCTAGAGCCTGAGTTCGAAAATCAAGGTTGTTGTGGGTCCCCAACCCAAATGAAATCAGATTCAAACAATGTGTAGAATGACATACCTGATCAAAATGTGGGTTGGGTGGATCTAGTTGAAGGTGTTCCTAAATATGAACCAGCCATAGAGAGTCGTGAAGTTGGTTCATTATGCCTTGTTTACCAAACCCTGTGATGAGCTTGAGTCAGAACCTCTCGAGGATGTAATTCCAGCACCTTATCCTGTTGAGGTAATCCTTAAGAGTGATTCTAACATTCCAATAGAACCATGTCTAGATTCTAGTGACCCAATTCCTACCCCTAACCTAGAATCTAGATTTGAACATAATTGGGATGATCATGAGGTCCAATGTGAAGAGAATTAGATTTTAGATCTGAACTATGATTCTGGGCCTATATTTGATGATTATGCCTCTTCAAACTCCTCAGAGGAACAAATTGATTTTTCGAAAGTCACACCAATTTATGATACAGAATCAGAGGAGTTGGAAGAGTTAGGATTTGATTGGATCCACCCTAGGAGCCAAGAACCCGAGCCTATGCCTAATAAGGACACCTCTTTGAGCTTGAAGTTTGAGACTAGGTTAGACTAAGGTTAGGTTGATAATTCCATGCATCATGATTTGTTCAGTGGTGGAAATCCCGATCTGGAATCAGGTTCAAAAACTAATTATCGCAAATTCTTTGATGATTTTGAATCATACTTTGATTTCGGAGAACCTTTGTTTCCTAATGATTATGAGCCAGTTTATGACCTCAGTATCCATGATCCATTCTTTGACTTTGATTCTAAGATCTCTAATCCCAAGATCATTGATTCAAAATAATGTTCCATTGAACTGGAATCATTCTGTTATGATCTACAGGAATCCAAAATAGTAAGTGTCGAGAGTGTCCATAATCCAGAGTTCAAATCTTTCATTGACCAAGATTTCCATGATCCTATAAGCACTCTCCATGCATTTACATTTGATCTGGATGAACATCATGAAAAAGACTCTCTAGATGAACAGATCTTCGAATCATTTCTTGAGGAGTCCATACTACACTCAGAGATTGAAGCAGCCACATCTATCACAGAGCCTTTCAAAATCTGATCCCAACACCGACCCGCCATCGAGATCAATTTGTACTCTGACTCACCTCTTCTTGATCCGGTTGTATATGATTCACCTCCATCTTTTGATCGGGAATCGAACACTGATTAGACTGATAAACACATCTTATCCTTCTTTAATCCCACTAGTAGGGTTCCTACATTTTCCACAAATCCATTATCATTTGAGGACCCTTACTCTGATTAGGCTGAACCAATTCAACTAAGCCCTAGATTTGCATTTCCATATCTTTTTGAGCCACAAAGCATCTGGTGGGCTCGACACCTATTTATTCACATCCATCAACCCACCACACTGATTGAGTTTGGTCTGCATCATTTTCCTGTTGACTTGAACAGGCACCTAGTTGGACCAACCAGGCTACTTATCAAGGTGCTTGTTGATTAGCAGGTTCTTCGAGAAGAAAAGTTAAGGTTTTGAGAGTCCTGTCGTCGTAGTTGCAAAAACTCGTTATCAAATAAAATTTATATCGAAACTCGAAAGGGAGTCCTAGGTCGAACACAGGGAGGTGACTTTTGTTTCTTTGAAATTCGTGTTTCACTTTATTTCTTTTTGGTGTTTTGTATTTGCTATTTTTTTGTTTTGATGTTTTAAGATAGTGTGGAAACAAGTAGGAATATTGTCTATACTAAGCTATTCTAGAAAGCAGGAAAGAACTACTCTACTTGCTAACTATGAAGGAAGAGAGAGGATCAAAAACTACTTCTAGATAAATGCTTGACAAATGTTTATTTCAAATGCTTCTACACTATGAAAGCAATAAAAAGGGAAAGGGGGTGACAGAAATCCTCTTTGTCGACTGCTCAGAGGATGAAGCTGTGTTGATGTGGCCTGGACAAAGATGTTGAGGAGTTGGAGGAAGGAGAACGATGTAGGAAGATGAGGGGAGGATGGGAGGCATCCTGACGTGATCTGCTTCCTGGAATGGGGTTGTGAAGAAGACTGATGAGAGCTCCACGAATGATGATGAGAGGGTGGAAAATACTTTTTCTTTTCTCTAGTGGAGCATTCCAAAGGCTTGGGATACAAGCTCAAAGTGTGTTTCGAGGTTTAGAGTGGGTGAGGAGAGCATAGGAAGGAAAGAAAAGAAATGGGAGGGGTGTACAGCTTTATATAGTGGTGGGAGGAGGGTGCATCTCAGGTACGTGTCAATAGTGACATTTAAACATTGCTGAAGACCTGCCTTGGATGCGCTAAAGGCCATCATTTGCCACTGCTGTCATCCGCGCATGAAGGCTGGATCAGGCTAGGACGCATCCTGACTGTCAGATCACCAAGAGACACTCCAGATCGCATGCGCCTCGCTCATGTGCACCTGATGATGTGGGATGTCACGTGCCGTCACGCATAAAGGCTGAATGGGTCTGATCGCACCACGCGGTGCATTACATGATGCTAGATGCTGATCGAGTGGCTTATATTGCAATCCACATGCATGCTGAGGATGCGGGGGGCGTGGGAAGTTTCAAATGCTGGTCGCTGCTTTGTGAGTGCATTGCCCTATCGTTGCGTTGCGGGCACTAATGTGTCTCGAGGATGAATTTGCTGCTGAGGGCATGGAACCATCCCAGCCGTTGGATCTTGATCCAAAAGCAGATGTGAGAGGGCGGAATGATGGGGGCACTTAGGGTTGTCCTTAGGCGGTTCGGATGATGCCAAGTGGCATCATCTAGGCCGTCCATCTTCAAATGCCCCTTGAAATTGCTATGGATATCGGATTGGATCGATTTTCATGCTATTAGGCTGCGATCATCGATCTAGATCCATCCGTACGATTGGATTCCTCATTTGAAGCTCCAAAATGTATCGCCTTGACTCCTAGCCATAACAATATACAAATTACTATGTAATTTATACAAGTCATCTTAAATGCAATATGATGAATGTTATGCATTATTCATAATGATAAATGCAATGTTAAACTTAGGAATCAACATAAGTAGGCATTTTATCTTGAATAAAAGCATATTTATCATACCCCCATGCTTATCTTTTGCTAGTCCCTAACAAAATTAAACTAAATGCTATGTATAAAAATAGAATTAGGATCTGATTACTTAGGCAAGATTTGTTGATTACATTAGAAAATTTCAAGGACCCAATTACAAAAACTTAACAGCACTCAGGTGTCTGCTAAAACGCAGACCGCCCAAGTCCTCGCCTTATTTTGAAAAGGGAAGATACACATTTTTTTCTATTTTTCTTTTCAATTTTTTTTTGTAATTTTGGAGTTGAGAGTTTTGGGATAATTTTTTACGGCTACCCGACTCGCTCAAGATTCAAAATGGACTCGAAGTGCTAAGCATCTTGTGAAAGAGCGATACTCTCACTGAGCAGCCGTTGAAATGGAGTTCAGGTTTCTACGACCCTAGGTGACCAAAAGAGTTTCTACCTAAAGGTTTATCTTTCTGATCAGTAGCTGATTAACCCATATTTGTGGGCTATTTAAGTATTTAATTGCCTAGATATTAAGTTAATTCTAGCATGTAATTAGCATAAATTAGGATGTAAATCGGATAATTCATATTTCTAATTTAATTATAAAATTCATGCATTGAATTCATATTTAAATGCATTTAGAATTAACTTAGAATTGCGTTCATTTAATTAGTTAACCAATTAGGTGCATTGCATACATTAATTTAAGTTAACATAAAAGTTGAGGGTTTGTATATAAATAACCATAATATTTTAACATTATTTTTTTTATTCTTCTTCTTGCAGCAACGGCTGCATTTCCTTTGGTTGCCGCTGCAACGCCACCAGCTGCCGCACTAAAGCCTACATTCATGGACTAGCAGAGAAGGTGGATCTGCTCCCGCCCCTCCATTCAAATTCATGCAAGCAGCTATAAAAAGAGGAAGAGGCAATTGAGCTCTGGCGGCCACCATCCCAACAATCCACACTGTGCAGAGAGTTCATCTCTCGTCCATTTCACCACCGCCGGCCTCAATCGCGGCGATGAGCCTCCACCACTGTGGGCGTGTGGCGTGACAGGACACATCGCCATCTAGAGCTCATCTGCATCACTGTGTCTCACCAGAATCAGCATCACCACCCTCGCCGTCATCACCAACAACCTCCACTTCACGCCTCTTCATCTCTTCCAGCCTCCAGCGCCATCCCCAGCCTGCGCGTGACTTCCTTACAACCTCGGCGCACCGCACCTTCTGCAGCAGCAACCGACTTCACAACCTGCACCAGCCCACACACGCCTCTTCATCATCTCCAGCTTGCAGCCGCACCTGCTCCTTTTGCGCCTCACCTCCACTTCATGCGCATCACACCACCCGCGCACACAGTAGCAGGACCGGCCACTCCTTCACACCCACGTCCCTCCAGCTACACAAGACCACCAGCGCCTCAACACGCCTCACCTTCAGCGTGCTCACCTCCTGCACGCCCACTCTAGCATGCCCGCCGTGCAGCCTGCAAAGCGCACCTACTGCAGCACCCACCTCCAGCGTGCAGCAGAACCCGCACCTTCCGCCTGCAGAGTCCACACCCGCTTCTTCTGTACCTCGTCGCCACCTCTAGCGCACTTCCAACACGTAGCAGTACGTGCGCTCCAACCTACAACACGCATGCCACCTCTGTGCGCTTCCTACGGCAGCAGCAACACCAGAACCACAGCTATCTTTCTCCTCCGGTAGGCTGGCTCCGGCCACCACTCGATGTGCGGTTGCCACCACCGCGACGGCCTCACTTCAGCCAACCGCCTGTGCGAACCTCTCCTCGATTGAACCTCTCTCCCGATCGTGATCTGTTTTTAGTCTAATTAGTAATTACATTTCGTGCCATTTCCGGGGAAAAGAATTTTGGTTTATGAATATTTTATTATGGTAAAATTATAACTTCATACTCAAGCTCTCTTACAATTGCGTGGCTTTTGTAATTAGCATTGTTTGACATTGGTTTTGGGATTTAAATGTGCACAAATTTTGTTTAATACATGTCAATGGAAAATTGCATAAAATCATCAAATATTTATTGATTATTTCAGTGGGGAAAAATTGCACGTCTACTCTTACATTTTCAAGATATTGTGCATCTTCATTTCGTTGCATTTCATGTCAGATTTGACTACGGATTTCTCACGAGATTGATGGAATATGAAATAATTGAGATATTATTGCATCATTGCCTCCCTGTGGACACGACCCTCTCCTAATTGAGTGGTTATATTAATTATTGATTAGTCGATTTTTCCACCATATAGAACTACAAACAACGTGACATTTTATGTTACAAACGACTTGAAAAGCGAAGAATCGACACGTCGAATGGCGTTGTTGCCGGGGAGGCAACATACGCAATAATTTCACCTATTTTTTTTAATTTCTGATTATTTCTCATTGCATAGTGATTTGACCTTTTTTTTTCTGTGAAAAATTTGTGCGAGGAATCAACCATCGTGAGAGGCGATCCTTGACGTCGCCAGAGGAGGAATTGGTCGAGCTACCTTGCAAAGGAGGGGAAGGATGAGGACACGACGATCGTCTAGTCGCTGATTTAATTAGAATAGGATTAAGACTTTAGATTTAATTTTTCATTGCACATTTGGTTTGAAACCCTTGTTCTGGAGTATATTTTGAGGGGTTTGTCCCCCAATTTTGTTTTAGGCCCATGTTGGGTAATTTTTGGGATCCTGTTCCCTTTTCTTTAGAGATTTAGGTTTTTAATTTATTTTGTGTATTGTTTACTTTTATTTGTTTGTGCATAAGTAGTTAAAAAAAAAAATGAGCTGCCTGCTAGAAGCTGCCTACCCCAAGGACGAACCATTTAGGCCAGTATGAGCAGCCTCTAGATTTACTTCTCTACATTGCGTGCATTCTCGCATCGTTGATTGCTGGAAGCAAGGTATGCATTCTCTTACTTTGCATCCTATTCTTGATCACGCATTGCATTTAGACTTAATTCGAAGACCACATAATTTGTCTTGAAGCAATCTAACAAGTGGTCACATATATTCGTGAAAAAGGACTAATTAAAGGAGGGACATCTAAAAACCAAGGACTTGATTGTCAAATGTGGTGTGCGATTCAAAATTCAAAATCTTTTTGCGGTGAATGCACACTTATCTCTTTTGCACCACGACACTCATTTAGACACTCCTAAGTCTTGAAACGACTAGGACAAGAGCCCTCCTACCATTGGATTCTGAAGTGTTCGAAACTTGAGATCAAAGGTTTTGTAAATCCAAAGAGGGGGATACCCTGTCACAGATTTTTGGGGGTAGTTGAGAAGCACCGCGAAAGCACAGCTTCAAAGGAAGGCTTAGGCCTACTTGCATCCCTCGATCTTCCATCTTTGGATTTGCTTTACCATTTGAGATTTAGGGAAGAATACCTAAGCTCCAACTAGGTCTTTTTAGGCATTTCGAAGGTTGACAATAGGCACATAATTGATTGGGCAACTTGCTTTGTCACCTACAATTTGAACTAAAGTCAAAAGCCTAAATTTGTAAAGACCGAACAAGTCCTTTTGAATTGTGTTTGTAGTGCATGCTTGGTAGGCGTTCTCTTAGGAGACAACTTGTGTTTGATCCTGAACTTGAAAGAATCTTAAGAAGGGACCTTCCAAGGGTAGAAATGGCCGGTCAAAGGAGCGTTAAGGAATATTTCATCCCAACCAATCAAGTTGGCCCTGCATTATGTAGACCTGGAGTGGACAATCCTTATGAGATTAAAAGCAGTACCATATCCTTGCTGCCCTCCTTTTATGGTACTACTTTGGAAGACCCTTATAGGCATATAGAGGAATTCACCGAGGTCTGTTCCACGGTGAAGCTGCAGGGCATTACTGATGACGCTCAAATGCGGACCCTCTTTCCCTTCTCCCTTAAGGACAAAGCCAAGTATTGGTATCACACCCTTGATAATATTAGTATTTGGGATTCCCTTAAGAAGGAGTTTTTGAAGAAGTACTTCCCCATGAGCAAAACCAATCACTTTAGGAGGGAAATTATGAGTTTTGTTCAAAAGGATGGTGAAGTGTTCCATGATACGTGGGAGCGCTTTAACGACTTGCTAAGACTTTGCCCACATCACCAGGTGCCTAAATGGTAATTGCTTGAAAGGTTCTACACCAGACTTAATGATTCGCATAGGCAAACTGTGGATGGTGCCTGTGCAGGAACCTTTCTATCTAAGACTGAGGATGAAGCTTGGAACCTTTTTGATACTTTGAGTGAGAATTCTATTCACTTGAATTCTGCCTACATGGATAGAAAGCCCACTCTCGTGCAAAGAAAGTTGGAGGAAAATGAGGCAAGGGATACCCAGAATTTTGCCTATCAGATTCAATTATTGAATCAAAACATGGAAAGGCTTATGTCAAACCCGAGTTCATTCGTATCTAACACCTCCACATCCCAAGCTTCCGAATGCTTAATTTGCCAAGGCAATACACACGCCACTATGGATTGCCACTTGGCCTCCCAATTCCTTGAGCTTGTACAAGCGGATCTGAATGCCGCTCAAGGGTCCCATCCTAGACCTCGTAATGACCCTTTCTCCAACACTTATAATGAGGGATGGAGGAACCACCAAACTTTTCATGGAGACAAGGAAATGTCTCAAATTTAGGGAATTACAAACCGCAATCCTTTCAAAACCATCAAATGAACCAACCTCAGACCTTTGTCCAACCTAAGACCTCTGAGATGGATGAATTGAAGGTAATGTTGAAAACTATGTAAGAAAGTCAAAGTTTCATCATCCAATCTCATGACAAGGCTATACATGAGATGAAATTACAAATAGGACACCTTGTTGAGGCCGTTAGACAGAGGGAGACTGGGAAGCTCCCTAGTGCTGCTGAGGAAAATCCTAAAGGAAAAGGGACTGTCTTTAGGAAGCATGCTTAGGCAGTGACTATTCTGAGGAGTGGGAAAGAAATTTCCAAACCCGATGCTCCTATAGTCTCACCCCCTAAAAGACCATCCACCCCGACTTTCACCCTCACCGGAGAAGACTTGCCAAAATCTTCTCCACTTGAAATCACCTCACCGGAAGAAGTTGCCCCCATTCCACCCCGTACTCAACATGACAACCCTTCCACCCAGAGATCGAGAGTGCATTTTCCAGAGCGCTTATCCACCTCTAGGCAGACTTCTGCTGGCTCATCTGGAGCCAAAGATAAGACGGATGAGATTATGGAAACTTTCAAGCAAGTGCAGATTAACCTACCTTTGCTTGAAGCTATCAGGTAGATTCCGTCTTATGCCCGCTTCTTAAAGGACCTGTGCACGGAAAAGCGACAATCTAGAAAATAGGTCCAATCAAAAGTTGTCCTGCCTAATTCTGTTAGCTCAATTGTTCAACATGGCACACCCCCGAAACTTAAGGACCCAGGAGCCCCATACATCTCAGTAGTTATTGGTGACTTACAAATTGATGAGGCTCTACTTGATCTGGGTGAGGGGGTGAACATCCTTTCAAGCTATGTGTATGAACAACTTAGGGGAGGCAATCTGAAGCCTAGCCCTGTAATCCTTCAAGTTGCTGATCGATCACTTAAGACACCACAGAAAATTTTGGAAGATGTCCTCATAAGAGTGGAGGATTTCTTCTTTCCCGTTGACTTCTTTGTTTTGGACACTGACCATACCAACAAGCCAACCAAACCCTCCATCATTTTGGGCCGCCCCTTCCTTGCAACTTCGCATGCTTCAATCAATTGCAATACTGGGGAATTGAAAATGGGCTTTGGGAACAGGAAAATCCAACTTAATGTGTTTGATGCATACAAACAAGTCGGACTTGAGGATTGTTCTCAAGTTGAGGTGATAGATGACCTAATTGAAGAGGAAACTCCTGCAATGTTATGTGATGACCCCCTTCAGCATGTCATGCTAAATGAGCATTCCCATCTCTTGGAGGAATGTGAAGGGGATATACTAGAACTTGAGGAATTGCTAGGTGTTTCTGCTAAGTCTCTTCCCCCATCATTTCCGCCGAAGGTAGATCTGCTACCTAAGATGGGGACATCTATTATGAAACCCTCAACCATACAAGCCCCTGACCTTGAGTTGAAACCCCTCCCTGACACTCTCAAGTACATTTTCCTAGGTGCCAATGATACGCTCCCCGTTATCATTTCGGCTGTGCTATCTGAGGCACAGGAGGGAGCCTTGATTGAATGCTTGTCTCGGAACAAGGAAGCTATTGCTTGAAGCATTGCTGACATTAAGGGTATCGACTCTACACTCTGCATGCACCACATTTATACTGATGATTCCATCAAGCCATTTAGGGACATGCAGAGACGTCTAAACCCTAATATGAGGGAGGTGGTAAAAAAGGAAATCCTGAAGTGGTTGGACGCTGGGATCATATATCCCATTGCAGATAGTAAATGGGTAAGTCCTATTCATGTGGTGCCAAAGAAGGCAGGCTTTACTGTGGAACTCAACGACCAAGGTGAACAAGTTGTCACTTGACAATCAACTGGATGGAGGGTCTGTATTGATTAACGCAAGCTGAACATCGCTACTCAGAAGGATCACTTTCCTCTGCCTTTTATTGATCAAATTCTCAAAAAATTGGCAGGGAATAAGTCCTATTGCTTTCTCCATGGATATTCTGGGTACAATTAGGTGGCAGCCTTTCCTGATGACCATGAAAAGATGACATTCACGAGTCCTTACGGTACTTTTGCATTCAGGCATATGTCGTTTGGATTATGTAATGCCCCTGCAACTTTCCAACGGTGTATGATGTCTATCTTTTCGAACATGATTGATGAGTGTGTTGAAGTGTTTATTGATGACTTCTCCATTTATGGCTCATCTTTCGACCAGTGTCTCCTGCACCTAGATAATGTGTTGAAGCGATGTAAGGAGATTGGTTTAGTCCTCAGCTGGGAGAAAAGTCACTTCATGGTATAGAAAGGAATTGTACTTGGGCATGTTGTATCCGAGCAAGGTTTGGAAGTAGATAAAGCTAAGATTGATTCTATTTCCAAACTTCCATTGCCTACGAACGTCAAATAGATTAGATCCTTTCTGGGCCATGCTGGCTTTTATAGGTGCTTTATTAAAAATTTTATTAAAATTTCTAAACCACTTTGTGACTTGTTGATGAAGGAATCTTCCTTCAATTTTAATTCAAAGTGTGCCGAGGCCTTTCAAACTCTAAAGGAGGCCTTGATCTCTGCGCCTATTCTCCAATCTCTTGATTGGACACTCCCATTTTAGTTGATGTATGATGCTTCGGATTTTGTAGTGGGAGCAGTCCTTGGACAAAGGGTTGAGGGAAGACCTCATGTGCTGCATTATGCAAGCAAGACTTTAACGGAACCTTAGCAAAACTACACCGTCACTGAAAAAGAATTACTTACTGTAGTTTTTGCTCTGGAGAAGTTTAGGTCTTATCTGCTTGGGTCTAAGGTGGTTATTTTTACTGATCATGCGGGAATGAAACATCTTATTGCTAAGAAAGATTCTAATCCACGTCTGATTAGGTGGATCCTACTCCTTTAAGAATTTGACTTGGAAATACGTGAAAAGAAAGGAGTAGAAAATGTTGTGGCTGACCACCTGTCTCACCTTCCTCTTAATGACTCTCTTTCTGGAGACATTTGCGAGACATTTCCCGATGAAACTTTGATGGTGGTAACACCAACTTTACCTTGGTATGCAAACACTGTAAATTACTTGGTCACTGGACAAACTCCTGGCTCTTGGGATGAGCAGAAAAGAAAGAGATTCATTTCTCAAGCAAGATATTTTCATTGGGAAGAGCCAGAATTATTTAGAATTGGACAAGACCAAGTATTGAGACATTGTGTACCTGAGGAGGAACAACAAAGGGTGCTAAGTTTTTGCCATGAACTTCATTGTGGAGGACACTTTGGTGCTAAGAAAACTGCTTTTAAGGTTCTCCAGTCCGATTTTTGGTGGCCTTCCTTATTTAAGGATTCTCATAATTTTGTTAAGGCTTGTATTCGATGTCAACGGACTGGAATGATTGTGAAGAGGAATGAAATGCCTCAACATCCTATTCAATCTGTTGAAATTTTTGATGTGTGGGGAATTGACTTTATGGGCCCTTCCCATCGTCCCATGGTTATGAATATATCTTGGTGGAAGTTGATTATGTCTCTAAATGGATAGAGGCCATTCCTACATGCACAAATGACCACTCTATGGTTTTGAAATTTGTGAAGGCCAATATCATATCCCGTTTCGCTGCCCCAAGACCATTATAAGTGATGGGGGACCTCATTTTCGAAACCGCCACTTCAATCGGCTAATCTGGAGTCTGGGAGTGACTCACAAGGTCGTTACCCCTTACCATCCTCAGACAAGTGGCCAGGTTGAAGTGTCGAATAGGGAGATAAAAAATATTTTGGAAAAGACCGTTAGACCTGATAGGAAAGACTGGTCTCAAAAGCTTGATGATGCTTTGTGGGCTTATCGAATGGCCTATGAGACCCCTTTCGGTACTTCTCCCTTTCGGATTGTGTATGGGAAAGCATGACATTTACCTGTTGAGTTGGAACATAAGGCACTTTGGGCTATTCGAAGTGTTAACATGGATTTAGAGAAGGCAGGTAAGGCACGACTTCTAGAATTAAGTGAGCTTGAGGAGCTAAGGAATGATGGTTATGACACCTCTCAAGCTTATAAAGAAAGAACTAAGGTCTTGCTTGATAAGTTTATACTTCGAAAGACCTTTGAGACGAACCAACAAGTCTGGCTTTTCAATTCCAGACTTAAGCTTTTTCCTGGGAAGTTAAAATCTTGTTGGGATGGGCCTTGCATAATCACCAAAGTATTTCCGCATGAAGCTGTGGAGATTAAAAACCCTTCCTCTTCAGCAACTCCATTTATCATCAACAGTCAACGGTTAAAACCTTACATAACTTTGGATGGCCATCTAGTTGACGAAGTCACTCTTGAGGAGCCTTAGCTCCTACCATTCTCTGCCTTAGGTAATATCTTCCTTTAACTATTTTTGTTTCAATGAGGACATTGTTTGAACCAAGCATGGGGGAGAGGACCTGAGGCATTTTTTTTATAGCATGCATACATTTGCATTAAAAAAAAAGGGGGTTTTGAGCTTAACTGGCTAGGTCTTGCATTCTTAAGCAAATCAGAACTCTAGGGTAGACTAAGTTAATTCTAGGGTCAAACTTTAGAGGCTAAATGAGCTACTAGCTTTAGACCTTTAGGGTCCTTTGTGGACTTAAAAACTTAAGTAGGAGTTACGTTGTAGGCCATTCCTCAAGAGGTCGAGGAAGGAAAGTTAGGGTTTGAGTTAAAGGTGGTGTAGTACCTGGAGTCTTGTTCTACCTTTTGGTTTACGGGTCCTTGTAACCCAAGCATCCAAATTTCACACACTCGGTCTGGTGTAAATAAGTAATCAACTTAATTCCTTTCTTAAAAGGGATTTGGTTCTCTTAGTTTTGACTTAGGAGAGACTTGCAAACACAACTTGATTGGAAGAGTTCTCACTACAGGAGAGGTGGAGTATATACTCACCTTGAGGATGCGATGATAACATATTACCTCCTCGATGCTTGTCTCTTAGGATATCCATCCTACTGGGGGCATGTAAGCGCATTGCACGATTCAGGTACCATGGGCAGCCTATCTCGAAGTGCCAATTGCCATAGGCCAGAATTCGCTTAAGAAATCCATGGGCGATACTATCTCAAAGAGTCGATTGCCAGGAAGTCTTGGGGTCGTTATGGGCGGTGCTATCTCGAAGCATCGAAAGCCAGGCACCCTTCGAGGTATGGTAATGGGGACAATGAATCCGACACAGACCATGTTGATAGTTGATCTGAGGTTAGACTTAGAGGAATCAAACAAAAATTTTTTTTTTTTTTAAAAAAAACCTTTTTCCTTTAACTCAAATAACTCAGACCAATGCACATGCGTGGATGCTTTAATCTCAGGGATCAATAAACCTTAGGGTAGAGTCAGAAATTAGAGAAACTCGTGCCTGCAACTCGTCTTTAGCCGACCTAGTCTGTAACTTAGCAACTACTTGGGAACCATAGGTCTAGAGTCTGAACTTAATATGTTTCTAAAGGAAGACCGATTGAGTTGGCTAGTCTACTTGGAGTGCTAGGTTTTGCTTGGATTTGCTAGGGACTAGCAAAAACTAGGCATGGGGGTATTTGATTAGCCCATATTTATGGGCTATTTAAGTATTTAAGTGCCTAGACATTAAGTTAATTCTAGCATGTAATTAGCATAAATTAGGATGTAAATAGGTTAATTCATATTTCTAATTTAATTATAAAATTCATGCATTGCATTCATATTTAAATGCATTTAGAATTAACTTAGAATTACGTTCATTTAATTAGTTAACTAATTAGGTGCATTGCATACATTAATTTAAGTTAACATAAAAGTTGAGGGTTTGTATATAAATAACCATAATATTTTAACATTATTTTTTTCATTCTTCTTCTTGCAACAACCGCTGCATTTCCTTCAGCTGCCACTGCAATGCCACCAGCTGCCACACTAAAGCCTACATTCATGGACTAGCGGAGAAGGTGGATCTGCTCCCGCCTCTCCATTCAAATTCATGCAGGCAGCTATAAAAAGAGGAAGAGGTAGCCGAGCTTTGGGGTCCACCATCCCAATAATCTACACTGTGCAGAGAGTTCATCTCTCATCCATTTCACCACCACCGGCCTCAACCGTGGCGACGAGCCTCCACCACCATGGGCATGTGGCGTGACAGGCCACACTGCCATCTGGAGCTCGTCTGCATCACTGTGTCTCACCAGAATCAACATCACTACCCTCGATGTCATCACCAACAACCTCCACTTCACGCCTCTTCATCTCCTCCAGTCTCCAGCGCCATCCCCAGCTTGCGCGCGCCTTCCTTGCAACCTCGGTGCGCCGCACCTTCTGTAGCAGCAACCGACTTCACAACCTGCACCAGCCCATGCACGCCTCTTCATCATCTCCAGCCTGCAGCCGCACCCACTCCTTCTGTGCCTCACCTCCACTTCATGCCTGCATCACACCACCCACGCACAGCAGTAAGACCGGCAAATCCTTCACACCCGCGTCCCTCCAGCTGCACATGACAGCCAGCGCCTCAGCACACCTCACCTTCAGCGTGCTCACCTCCCGCGCACCCACTCCAGCATGCTCGCCTTGCATCCTTTAGAGCGCACTTGTTGCAGCGCCCACCTCTACCATGTAGCACAACCCGCACCTTCTGCCTGCAGAGCCCGCACCCGCTCCTTCCGCGCCTCGCCACCACCTCCAGCGCACTTCAAGCGTGTAGCAGTACGCGTGCTCCAGCCTACAGCACGTGCACCACCTCCATGCGCTCCCTGCGGCAGTAGCAATGCTAGAACCGTTGCTATATTTCTCCTCCGGCAAGTTGGCTCCGGCCATCGCTCGACATGCGACTGCCACCACCGCGACGGTGTCACTTCAGCCAACCGCTTGTGCGAACCTCTCCTTGATTGAACCTCTCTCCTGATTGCGAGGAGGAGAGAGGTAAAATCCAATATGTTTAGTCTAATTAGTAATTATATTTCATGACATTGTCGGGGAAAAGAACTTTGATTTATGAATATTTTATTATGGTAAAATTACAACTTCATACTCAAGCTCTCTTACAATTGCGTGGCTTTTGTAATTAACATTGTTTGACGTTAGTTTTGGGATTTAAATGTGCACAAATTTTCTTTAATACAAGTCAATGGAAAATTGCATAAAATCATCACATATTTATTGAATATTTTAGTGAGGAAAGATTTCACATCTACCCTTACATTTTCAAGATATTGTGCATCTTCTTTCCATCGCATTTCATGTTAAATTTGACTACGGATTTCTCATGAGATTGAACAAATACGAAATAATTGAGATATTATTTCATCATTGCCTCCCTGTGGACACGACCCACTCTTAATTGAGTGGTTATATTATTTGTTAATTAGTCGATTTTTCCACCACATAGAACTACAAACGACACGGCATTTTATGTTACAAACGACTTCAAAAGCGAAGAATCGACACATCAGTAGCTGATGTGTATTTTCTCAACACAGTTAATTAAGGTTAAAAGTCTAAATTAATTGTGTAAGCAATGACTTAGGTTAACTTGAATTGATGTCAATTACATAGTATAGGGTCAAGTTAACCTAGCATTTGGGTTTAACTAGTTGAGTCCAGGTTGTTCATTGGGAGGCATAATTGTAGTTTTAATTCGCCAAGCTTATTAGTTAAATTAATGGTTAATTAATTACTGCAATAATTACAACATTTAATTACAACATATGTTAAGCACATGAATATTTGTACAAAGAATAAACAATTAAAGCAAGCATTTATTTCATTTATAAAAGAGAAATGTACATGAATGATTTGCAATAAAATCTAAGATTGTTTATTACAATTTGTATAAAAATGTAAGGCATAAAAGAAACGAAACAATGAATAAAAGTGATTTCTTTAAACTCAAGCTTCTTCTTCTCTCAGGGTTCACAACTGTTTCATTTCAATCTAGCCTCTCCTTTTAGTTAACTTTAAGCTCTCTCTCTCTCTTTACACTACATCTCTTATTCCCTAAGGTTCACCTTTGCCCCTTTGTCTCTTCTCATCACTTAAGTTCATATCTACCTTCTCTTCCTTTGTTCACTCAGCTTTCACTATGCATGAACCCACACTTAACCATTTAACAAAAATTTGTTAATGGGCAACCTAAGCCTTTCAAGGATACACAGCACCCAGTAGGGTGGGACCATACCCTACTCAGCCCAAGCCTAGGTTATTTAAGGTGTATTTTTATCCATTTATATCCAACATAAACAGTCTCAGGCCCATCAGGCCCACATCACGCTCACTCGCCCACCTGAGCACACACATAGGCACACACCTGTGCATACACACACACATGCATGTGCACGCATGTGCCCAATCAGATCCAAGTTCATTTCATGCGCCCAGTGCTGACGACAGAACAACCGTAAGCACAAATTCTTAAAATACCAAGGCAATGCTTCACATTTCCCTGATGTGGGATGTTGTTCAACGTTCCTGCTTCGTGTAGTGCTGTAGTAGGCTAAATATTCAAACAAAGATTCCAGATGATTGGCTGAACCAAATTGAGCATATAAGAGCTTGATTGAAAGCTCTAAGGTTCCTCTACCCAATTTTATCATCAATTGGTGATTTAATCAAATTTAATCCATTTATTTAATGGAGGAACACAGCTCTGTTGCCATGCCTAGAATGTGCCTTCAGAGGTGTAAACTCAGGTCAAATGACTTGCAGTGTAGTAATACCCCTCATTTGAGGGTCTGAGGTGCTTTAATAGATCATTCCACACTAATATTAGAAGGAGATAGGTTAGGCAGAGCTTCAAAGAGTTCCAGGAGCTTAATGGCTTCAAACTGAAGGCCAGAACTCAGTATTTAGGATTGAATCATATCAACAGAGAGATAAAGTCATCAAGGATCAATCTAAGCTAAATCAGTGATCAAAGGGGGACTAATCTAAGCAATCTTCAGTTCCAAATCTCAACAGAAACCCAAAGAATAGTGATGGGCTTGTTAAAGAACCCAAACTATTCAAAAACTTAAATTGGTAGAAATCTTCAATAAAATCCAATCAAATTAATCTTAAACATTTCCAAATCATTCCAGAAGTTTAATCAATCCCCTAATCCTGAAATTTAACCTCTTAACCTCCAAATTCGAACAAGAGTTGACCGTATAAGCTTAGAAATTGACTTTTGGATTTAAGGCTCGTAGAATTAAATCATGAACTTAATCAGGTCTACTTCATCCTCAGGAAGATGTTCATCATTTCAAAATCAAAATTTGATAGCTCTAGAGGTGCTCTCAGATCCATCGTCTGAGATGTGAAAGTGGTGAGTTCGGTAGACCAATTCAGGAGTTCCTAGTCATAACTAAATCCAATTCATGTTTCCTGTAGACCTACTGATGCTTTCAGACCCATCGCTAGGGTTAGAAGTAGTCTAATTAGGTTTCCTCAGCTCTGGCAAAGCTAAGGAAGATGATGTCCAATAGATAATATGTCTTCTTAAAACACAAATTTAATCATTGATTTATGATCCTGAGGTTGTAAAGAAGCATTCTGGACCTTCTCAAAGAGTTCTATAGGTTGAGGTGTAGATTTGGTTCGTCGGAGCTCCGGTGAATGGCAGGTGAATTTGCTGGATGTTAAATCTTAATGATTCACCACAAAGATGATCTTAAAAGTTTCCTGAGGTCACAAAGAACCTCAGGAACTTCTCAGTTAATCCAATTAGTTATTAAACTTAAAGATTTAATATAAATTCAATAAAAGTAAAATTTGAGTTCGCCTGAACTCAAGATTGATCCTCTCACTCAATTGAGTGAGGGGAAAGACTCAAGAGAGTCTTGTGATGGTTAGTGAGTGTGTGATTAGGTGATAAAACTCCTCCTGAGCCACCATTAATAGCGAGATCAGGAGGTTGAAATGAAATTAGGCATTTCTTAAACGTTGAGCATTTAGGTGAATTTGATATAGGATCGGGGCCCTAAAGTTGTGTGAGGTGATGAAGGGCCCCTAAAGAGTGTGTTCTATACCAGAGGACCTCCATTGTGGATAGTCGAGGTCTCCGGTGGATGTGTGATGGATTAGGCATTTAGGTGATATTAACACGAAATTAATGAATTAGAAATGACCGTGGAGAATTGAAGAGTGTGATCAGTGATCTTAAAAGACAAAACAATGCTCTTGACGAGCTTAAGGAGCTCACCGGAGCTGAAAAAGATGATGGAGTACAAAACATCTAAATGACACTAACTAGCTAACTAACTAAACTACGCTAAGCTACACTAAGATAGAACCTAATTCTACTCTTCCCTGGACGAAGGAGGTAGAGAACTCCGTCGAAGTGTCATGATGGAGGAGGAAATCAGAAAGTTTGGAGGTAGAACTTCGATGGAGAAGAAGTGTCGAGAAGTGGGAAGAAGACCTGGTGCAGCCTCGTCACTACGTACGACAGATGAAGGTGGAGATCGAGAGGTGTTCAGGGCTTCGAAGAAGTCCAAAGGAAGGTGGTTAGAAGTACTGGAGTTGAGGAAGAGTAGCCTATTGAGCAATCAGTTGGGGGAAGGTGGGAATGGATCTCTCCTTGAGATCTGAGGTCAAGGGGCATATTTATAGGTAGCTGATAGAGAGATTTTCGCTTACTTATGATAGCAATAGAAGAATATGTCGTAATTAGTGTGGTGGAAATCTCTCAATTAGAAATTAACATAGATATGAATTTAAACCACAATAAAGGATGTCGTATCCACAGGGAGGAATAGACCAATAAACTCACGAGTCAAGGAATACACAGTTCGCAAACTCTTCTGCAACTTTAATGCGAGGAATATGCTATTTTAAATGAAGCTTGCAATTTCCTTAAAGGTTCAGGGGTATTTATGTAGTTTTCATGTCATGAATTAAGCTCCAAAAATATGTGTATGATCCATGTGTAATGGCTTATCAAGTGAATTCAACTTTCATGCAATTCTGATTTGAAATTCAAGGTAGAATCATGCACATAACACAAGTAAAATAATTTCAGGAAAATCTGAGTGCATCAGTGCAATGTGGCATGAATAAAATATTAATATAAAAGTGGCAATGGCATTGAATGTAATTATTAATGGAGACAAAAATAGAGAATTTCTCCTCTCTCCTCCTCGTGTGTGCGGCCATGCACGGTTGGCCGCGAGAGTCGGTAGGGAGGTGTGGCTCGACGAGGGCTATGCAATGGCGGTGACGCGGCGGCCGGAGGTGGCCGGCAGGCGGAGGAGGGCCGTCGGCCTGTTGGAGAAGGAGACAGCCACGCGTGGATGCGCGGGTGTCCTACTGTTGCAGCCGCATGGCTGGGTGCACGCCTTGCGTGTTGGGCGCAGGTGGTAGCGCTGGAGTGGGCCCTTGCAGCACCTGCAAGGCACGGTTGTGAGGTGAAATGCCAGTGGGCAGTGCGGAGAAGAGCGGCGAGCATCTGCAGGTGCTTGGTGTGGCTGCACCTGCAGGATGCGGTGGCTGGGCACAACGCTTGCAGGCTTTGGTGCGGTGCAGCGGAGGTGGCGCTGGAGGGGGCATGCTGCAGGCGGGAGTGCAGGGGGGCGCATACAGGCGGTGAAGAAGGCACGCAGTGCCTGCCAGTGTGGGTTCGCCTGTAGGCTTGAAAGGGTGCTTGCAGGCTTGAAGGCGCTCCTGTAGTGGAGGCAGTGCCTGCGAGGGTGCGGGCACCTGCAGGGGTGCGGGCGGGTGCGCGAGGGTAGGCTGGGGTGGTGTGAGAGCTGGAAGGGGGAAGCTCCTGCGGGCGCAGGTGGGGCGGAGCAAGCACCTGCAGGCATTGGGCGCGAGTGTAGGCTAGAAGGTGATGGCGCTGGAAGGGGGTGCGGCGATGGAGCTGGTGTGGTGCGCCTGAAGCGGCTGCAGGCTGGAAGGGTGATGCTTGCAGTAGAGGCTGTGGCTGGCGGTGGGTGCACAGTGCAAGCCTTCAAATGCAGTGGATATCCCCTCAAGGGCGAGGAAGAAGATCCCTCCATCCAACTTTTCCCAACCTCTTTATCTGCTCTCCCTGCATCTGTGAGTTAAGGGATTTTCCAAATCCCTTTGCTATTTTTGGCCGGCAGCTGTTGAGGGAAGAGTTACGGTTGGCCGAAGGATGGGGAAAAGATGGCACTGATTGTTTGAAAGGGAAATTTACCCTCCCCTCCTTGTTCTTTTCCCAATATTCTTCCTACACATAAAAACATAAAATCATTACATATTAAGTTATAGAATGCTATAAAATAGATGTAAACTTAAATCATGATGCATGCAAACATTCTATAACTTAACGTAATTATTAACAAACCAAAAAGGTAAAATTAAAGTTACTTACACGTAATATTTGTCCATTAAAATGGACTCATCAAATACCCCCATGCCTAAGATTTGCTAGTCCCTAGAAAAAATGAAAAATAATAAGTAATCAGAAGATTTCTTCTTTTCTTATTTCAAAACTTTAGAGATCTAGACAAATGTGACGTGATAATAGCCTAAGTAACAGATCCAAATGAAAAAGGCAATTCGCATTGGGAGTTCATACTTCACCCTTAGTAAATATTGCTGTCGGGATAGGCAACTACTTCCCTCGGGGATAAAGCAGAAGGTAATCTGTAATTTCACCCCAACGTTTGGCTTAGGTAGGAGATATCGAGTTGAATGGATTTGTATTTGGTGGCACACACTCATCTGGTGCTACATGTAGTCTAGTACTACAGACTCTAGATCTTTAGACTATTAGACAAGTCAACTCAAAGAGAGGCTAAACTGTGCTCTCTTGATGTTCCTGGGCGCTCACTCTTTTCTTTCTTTTCTTTCTGAGATCACAAATATCGCCAGACTTAGTAACTGTACTCACTGTTTGGTGGCCTCACATGGCATCCACACTTCGATTAAAGTCCCAATAACTCTACAACTAAGTTAGAGTCCACAACCAGTATTCGGGCGATCAGAAATACTAAAAGGTAGGTATGGGTCATATTTGGTGGAACGCGATAGGTGTTCTGTTGCCTCATAAATAATGTTACATTATAAACTTGCACCCCCTTTTTTTTTGTAATATAACTATTTCTTCTTTTTCTTCTTTCTATTTCTTCTTTTTCTTCTTCATTTTTTTTTCTTTTTTTTTTAAATCAACATAATACGACACAGACTTTTATTTATGAGGCATTATTAGGGAAGATGATGGTCAAGAGGATATTGTGTGGCTTATTTGGTGGAAGTGCCTATTCTCGACACCAGGAAGGAATGGATAGGACAGACGTATTTCTGACCTTTGACACTATTACCCTCCTTCAGCTGAGGACTATATGAAAGACGGGCATAACCATCCACCATAGTCATAGCTTTATTAAAACTCAATCTCTGTGTATTTGCCTTATTTGGTGACTCTCAGGAATTCACACAAAGTATGCAGACAGGAACAAAGAGCGAAAACTATGCCTAACTCTGAAGTGTCATCATCTAATTGTCCAAAACTTAAGAATCCTTGCACTAGACTTAGCGCACCAGTAATCTCTCTACTTTCATCTCACAAATATGAGGTGGATCTACTAGAAGATAGTATGCCTGACTCCCTATTAACTATCCAAGGGTTTAGTAGACTACAAATGCTTATTGGTTTTCCTTAAGGATTCATTACCCAGTCTACATACACATGAAATTAATGTACTAGATTCTAAACTTAAGAAATAATTCAGGAAGAAAAACCTCCAATGACAAAGGTATTTTGCTAGGGACTAACCCAATCAGCTCAAGAAAAGAGGAATTTTTTTTATATGCTAACCTAAATGCATGAATACTTCCTAAAATGCAAATGCACCCCCCCATGCCTAAATCCTACAATGTCCCCATTGTAAAATTAAAATAGGTGGAGAAAGGAAAAACATCACCTGACAACAGTGTTATTCCGATCGCTGGGTTGCCTCCCAACAAGCGCTGCATTTTCTGTCAGCAGCCAGACTTAGAAGGAACCTATAAGTCTGGTTCCAAACAGATAAGGTTAGGCCCTAAAAATATGCGTAACAGTGCGGGACTAGAAAATAGGTAGCCATGGATGTTGGCGAGCTGATAATGCAACGTAATATGAAATTCTCGCCAAAAGATATGAAAGCAAAGAACCTCGTTGGCTACCTTGGGAGGTCTAGGAATAATAAATGGAATATGAAAATGGACCTCCCAAAATGGAATAAGTGGAGGATAACAAGGATCCTCCAGAGCAGGACGTGTTTTAAAAGATATACACATTATTAGTTCAAACCCTTGAATGGCGAGAGTAAAAGTACAAGCATCAATCCACACTCGCCATTCTACCCGAGGATGTACTGGCCTGATATGTTCTCTAGAAACAATGTACATGAGCAGAGATCTGAGCCAAGGATCGGTTAGGGAGTATAAGGGTTGTTTGTAGTGTTGGAAGGTAATGGTTAAGTCCAATGAGGGCTTAGTCGGTGTTAGGTCTAATTCCAACAATGATTCAGATTGTGTATACTCCCTAACAGTTGTAGACAACAGGTTACCCTACCTAGCATTAATGATCGGAGTCATATTTGAATCAAGGGTAGACTCCCAATTACAACTCTTTGATGACAGGGTCAAAATGTCAGAATCATTATTATTCAGCTCATTCCTAGATTTGTTTGGTTCACTCAAATTTTTGTCGGGGTGTAGATGTGATTCATTAATGAAGACATGAGTTGGATTAGTATCCTTAATTATTCCTAAAGGAAGATCAGTTTTAATATTTTGGAGCAAGCCTATATCATTGAATTCGTCATTCTTCTCAGGGTATAAATCCTCAATTGACGTGTTTTGTTCCTGAGAGTCTCCCATAGACTTCTCATTATTTTGTTTGTCCTCTTATATCAACTCCTGCTTTGATGGAGGATGGCTCTCAAAAGAAAGGAGGAATCTAGATTTCACCATATGGTTTATATCCTTTGGAGGTAAATCCTCAAATGATAAATAATTCCCCTGTGATTCAGTTTAGATTTTCAATCCAAGTTCCACTATTGGGGCATCCCCATCCTCTGAAATAGACTCTTCATATCCTTGAGACCAAAATTGATCTAATTCATCCTCCATTCCCTTAGGGTCAACTTCATTGGGTGCATTTAAATCCTCAGGATATTGAATGGTAGGTGTTGATTCCCTAAGTGGAGGGTCAGGAGTAGGCTCACAAAGGGTAGAATGGGATTCCACCAAATAATCAATAAAGGAAGTGATAGAAACAATACAACCTTGACCCGGGTTGGTAGGGGTAAGGAGAATACTGTCATTGGGGTCAAGGTCTTCAAGAGGTACCATTTTCCCTTTCTTTTGACTCCAATAAAGCTTGGGTGGATAATCACTATGATCGTTGTCCTCTAGTGGCCATGTCTCATTGGGAGAGTCTAAGTGATAGCTACATAAAACTGGAGCCCTATTGTCAATGGTTTCCTTAGAATTATTTTCATGATCATGGTCGTATGGGTAGGGATTAGAATTATTGGGAAGCCTATAGCCAAGCTGTCTTATTTCTTCATTTAACTGTTGAATATTCCTCAACATCTCTCCCATTGATTCCATCATTTCCTTTCGCTATTTTTGCATTTCTATCATAAAAGAGGAGAGGCTACTATTATCAGGTTGGGGAGGATAGTCAATTTCAGGCTCTGGTTGCCTAGGGGTATCGGTCCAACCTTGATACGGAAAATCATGAAGTGTGGGAGGGTTGGGTGTTTGCAAGGAGGTAGGGATTTCAGGGTTGGGAAATCCTACTCCTAGGCTATGCTCAAAAGTGGGAGTTATCAAGCTAATACTCCTAGGATAAGAATAATAATGATCCCATGAATTGTCAATGTACCCATCAAAGGATGGATACGATCGGGGCATGGGATCCTGATTAAAAGATGGGAAGTATTGACTCTAATAATCTAAATGATAGGAGTACAGGTAATCCATTTCTTTAAGCAAAACAATTTTAACTCTCTTAGGATTTAGAAGAATTCAGAATACAAGCAGAAACTTCCTAGAGAGTTCTACTGTCAAAGCAAGTGCAAATTTAGTGGGATCTTATTTTTAGTAGATTGTAGGTCTTAGAATTAAATGTTCAATTGGTAGACAAACAACTTTTGCAAACAATTACGCTTCCTAGGCCAACCTTCGCTGGAGACTACAACCTACTCGCAAGGGATGGAAGTCTCGAATCGAGCCCACACACGAGGAACCGAAGTAACTTGGTGGATAGGCTTGTTGATTTCCGACTAACTTCCCTTGTGGTGCAAAAGAGGAGAAATAGAAATTTATCTAGTGACCTTATGTGTGAGGTGCACAGTGTCTCAAGTGTGCAAACATACGATCATGTTTTGATTTTTGAAATTTCGTAAACAAGATCCTTTCATACACAATTTTCAGTCACAGATTTTAAAGTCCAACCTCTTAGCAGTCCCAATTTTTAAAGTAACCACTGAATTAATTTGATTCAAGCAGTTTAGTGGTCTTAGATTTAGGTTCAATGCATATGCATGACAGGTAATTGATGCTCAAGAGAAGACATACCTTACTCCAGCCTTCTTCGTACAATGTATGCAATGCAGTAAGAATAAACTAGATGCTGCTCATTCAGTCCTAGATGGTCGTCCTATAGATATGCAGTTTCTAGCAGGCAGTTCGATTTTTTCTTTTTAATAATAATAATAAACAAACATACCTAATCTAACTAATTAATCAAAATGTAGTTTATACATTTCAAATAATCCTATAATCTAAATAAATGGGAATACGCTCCCGAAAATATGCTCCTGCATACAAGAGCGATAAGAAATAAAGAGGCACTGGGAACACATTCCAAAAAATACCCCACAAAGCTCCAAAAGACAATAATTAAATTCTAATGTCTAAACTAAATCTAAACTAAGCTCTACTGACTAAATCAGAAATAGGCTTCTCCATAAGCCTAAGTTCGTGGGATAAAGGCCCACGTGTTCCTGTTGCAGGCCACCAGGTGGCGTCAAGGTCCACCAAAAAGATCGTCTCCACTGTGCGCGTCATTCAGGTTCAATGTCATCGCTCTGCTATACTTCTCACCGTGTCAGATTCCTCACATAAAAAAAAATGATCAAATGATTGCACAACTCAGAATATTCAAAATAATAATAATAATAATGTGAATCTATTGCGTCTGTTGCCTCCCTGGCAACGGTGCCATTTTGACAGAGAGATTTTCGCTTACTTTTGATAGTAATAGAAGAATATGTTGTTGTAATTAATGTGGTGGAAATCTCTCAATCAGAAATTAACATAGATATGAATTTAAACCACAATAAACGATGTCGTATCCACAGGGAGGAATAGACCAATAAATTTATGAGTCAAGGAATACACAGTTCGCAAACTCTTCTGCAACTTTAATGAGAGGAATATGCTATTTTAAATGAAGCTTGCAATTTCCTTAAAGGTTCAGGAGTATTTATGCAGTTTTCATGTCAGGAATTAAGCTTGAAAAATATGTGTCTGATCCATGTGTAATGGCTTATCATGTGAATTCAACTTCACGCAATTCTGATTTGAAATTCAAGGTAGAATCATGCACATAACACAAGTAAAATAATTTCAGGAAAATCTGAGTGCATCAGTGCAATGTGGCATGAATAAAATATTAATATAAAAGTGGCAATGGCATTGAATGTAATTATTAGTGGAGACAAAAATATAGAATTTCTCCTCTCTCCTCCTCGCGTTATTCAAAAAGGTGGTCGGCAGGCGGAGGAGGGCCATTGGCCTATTGGAGGAGACAGCTGCGCATGGATGTACGGGTGTCCTGCTGCTACAGCTGTGCAGCTGGGTGCTAGTGGTAGCACTGAAGCGGGCCCTTGCAGCGCTTGCACTGCGCCGCTGTGAGGTGAAACGCCTACAGGCAGTGCAGAGAAGAGCGGCGAGCATCTATGGGCGCTTGGTGTGGCTGCACCTGCAGGGCGCGGTGGCTGGGCACAACACCTGTGGGCTTTGGCGCGGTGCAGTGGAGGTGGTGCTGGAGGGGGTGCGCTGCAGGCGGGAGTGAAGGGGGGGCAAGTATGGGCGGTGATGAAGGCACGCAGCGCCTGCGAGCATGGGTTCGTCTGCAGGCTTGAAGGGGTGCCTGCAGGGTTGAAGGCACGCCTGCAGTGGGGTCAACGCCTGTGAGTGTGCTGGCACCTGCAGGGGTACGGGCAGGTGCGTGAGGGTAGGCTAGGGTGGTGTGAGAGTTGGAAGGGGGAAGCGCCTGTGGGTGCGGGTGGGGTGGAGCGGGCGCTTGTAGGCGTTGGGCGCAGGTGCAGGCTAGAAGGTAATGGCGCTGGAAGGGGGTGCGGTGATGGCACTGGTGCGGTGCGCCTAAAGCGACTGCAGGCTGGAAGGGTGACGCTTACAGTAGAGGCTGTGGCTGGCAGTGGGTGCACAGTGCAAGCCTTCAAACGTAGTGGATATCCCCTCAACGAGGAGGAAGAAGATCCCTCCATCCAACTTTTCCCAACCTCTTTATCTCCTCTCTCTGTGTGTGTGAGTTAAGGGATTTTCCAAATCCCTTTGATATTTTTGGCCGGCGGCTGTTGAGGGAAGAGTTACGGTTGGCTGGAGGATGGGGAAAAGATGGTGCCGTTTGTTTGAAAGGGAAATTTACCCTCACCTCCTTGTTCTTTTACCAATATTCTTCCTCCATATAAAAACATAAAATCATTACATATTAAGTTATAGAATGCTATAAAATAGATGTAAACTTAAATCATGATGCATGCAAACATTTTATAACTTAATGTAATTATTAACAAACCTAAAAGGTAAAATTAAAGTTACTTCGATGTAATATTAGTTCATTAAAATGGACTCATCAGTAGCGGAGAAGGGTAGGGGGCCTGCATCTGGATGCAATCGCATCCAGGTGTGGAGGTTTAAGGACCTTTGTCTTTGGCGATGGTGAAGTCACCGTGCTGTAGTTTGTTAGGCTAGGGAAGATTGACACCATTGGATGGAAAGGAGGTAGTGAGCAGAAGGCTAGCAACAAGGAAGGTGGTATGTAGTCGTGAGATGGAGAGTGATTGGATGATGTGGACATCGGTCGTCCTCAATCATCTATGCCTGAGGAAGAAGAAGAAGACGAAGGTGTTTTGCATACAGGGACCTACATGCAACAAAAACTAAGGGCCTATTTGTAGGAAAAGGACTCAACTGACATAAAAATTAAGGACCAAACGTAAACAGTTGATTTTTGAGCTTAATTTAATTTATTTCTTTCTCAACATTTTATATATGATTATAAATTAGGTAAATATTATATTTATTCCTTAAATTTATGTTTTTTCCCTTTTTAGCAACATTTAATTAAGTGATTAATTTACTTAAGTTAATTAAATACCGAGGTCATAAGATTAACTAAGTTTAAATATTAAGTATGTAGCTAAGTGTTTAATATTTGAGTCCAAATTATTAATTAAATTTTTTATAATAATAATTGATATTTAATTTACTATTTTTAACTTATTTTGAAGGTTCTTCTTAATTAATCCCTTATAGCATAATTAACCCTGCATTATGTATATTCTTAGCTAATTTACTAGGGAAACTAATTAATAAGGGATAATTAAGAGCCATGATGAGTCTCTTATCATACCTCCAAGCCAAAGTTTTGCAAGTCCTTAGCAAAATTAACCAAGAAATATGATGATTTAAACACCAGGGTGATTAAATAATTGTAAATAACTCTATAGTAGTGGAATGCTTAGGTCAGAATTTTTAATATTCACATTTTTTAATTTTTTATATTTTAAATAAATATCCATAAATATACAGAGAATTAACAAGAATCCACTTACAATGGATTGAAAACCATAAATACTCAGAAATACGTATTTGCAAAAATACTCTTAACAGGACTTTTTGTCGAATCAGAACATTGAAAACCCATTTATTCTCTATATCCACTCTAAATTCTAAAACCAAAGAAGTCAAGATGACCAAGTAAATAGAACTCAAAGACTGGAATTTAAATTCCAACTTAAAAATTCAATAGACATAGGTTTAATCTTTAAGTTTGTGAAATCCAATTTTTACCAACCCAGCTTTAGCAAATTAACTACACCCTTTATTAACCAAATTTAGAGTAGAGTAAAATCCCTAACCAGCCAACCACAATACCAAGGACAGACTTCTAGATTTAGGGTTTTGTTAATTTATATCCTTTTGGCTTCAACCGTTAGTTTCCAAAACCTGATTTCTTAGGCTTCACTGCCCAATGTAAAGGTTTAGTAGCTATGATTTTAAAGCATCCGTGCTCGTGAATAGACTCGTCTTAAAGGCATCCGATGTTCCAAAAATCCAGATCTTAAGACATCAATTTCCAATCCAGGTTATTTCAATTCAAGCCTTTGGCTTGGCCTTACTCAGATTTGGTTGCTTTCTCCTCACCATTTTTCTATCCTGAGTTCAACACTTTTTGTGTATATCTCCCCGGTGGACCATTGGGTCTCATATTCCTATATTTATCTCCTTATTTTTTCAATCTTTTTCTATAGGTTAAAACACCCATTTGTAGCGAGGTGTTTTTATTGATGGAGGAAAGGGTAGCATCCATTTGAACTGAGATGCTTTATTTGGTGGATAAAATTGCATAAGCATCCACTTGTAGCAAGATGCTTAACTGCAAGGTGTATAATTTTCTATTTTCTTTTTTTTTTTTACTTTTCTCCTCATTTTTCTTACTAAACAATTCTCCAATTCCTTTTTCTAGGTGTGTGGCATGCCCTTCACCCTTTCAAGAGCCACCCCGTGGAAATCCTTGGACTAAAGAGGATTTAGAATCGATCTCTTAACCTCTGTGTTTTCGTAGTCTCAGATGCCAACAAGACAATTCTAATGTGTGTGAATTTTAGACACTTTGGTTACTTAGCTCTCAAACCAAAGCATGGGCAACAAAGCCTTTTACTCTTAGATCCCTTAAACCATTAGTATCATCCCACAGGATCTTTCAAAATGCAACTCGCCAAGTCTAGTTGAATGTCCTCAATTGATTAAGCTAACTATAGCCTGTCAGACCTTATGGCTAAGAATTCTACCAGCTCTTTACTTAATCAACTCTAGGTATCTAGTCTTTTTACTCATCTTAGTGGTAAAAAAAATATTCAAAAATTAGAAGGATTTAATCTAGGCATATTGACGAAGAAAGTTACAATTTAATTCCAAAATTTAAGTTTTGTAAAACTTAATACATCTTAGTTACTTATGTTTAGAATCAAGAGGGGGAAAAACAAATCCTATAGGGTTTTAGACTCTAACTCGAGAAAAATCTCGTTCAAAATTAGCAAACAAATACATGTTTTTGAAAAGGTATTTAAGATAAAGTATAAAGTAAGGATTCAATGCTCTTTACAAATTATACACTATTTACAAATAAATATATTTTTCGTTTCTAACCTAAAAAGAAAATTAAGCTCTTTAGATTACCACTATAAATATGTTTATTTATTTTTAATGTTCTTCACTTCTTATATAATACTTCTATTATTATTTTTATCATTTTATATATTTTTATATTTATATATTTTTGTTTATGAATTTATAATTTTTTTAAATTTTTATGAAATTTTTCAAAAATTTTCAAATTTTTAGAAATTTTTATTATTTCAATTTTTATATATTTTTTTAAAATTTTCTCTTTCATCTATTAGTACACTTAGAGTATTAATATTTCGCTTTAAACCCCCCAAGCCAAAATGTTACAATGTCATTAAAAGAAGGGTGAAAAAGATTGTACACTTCACTTATTATAAGGTGATGGAAGGAGTCGTATAGAGGAGATCAAAGATCTCTGTGCAGACGATTTCAAGTTTGACAAGAGTCAGAGTGGTCAGTCAAACTAAGTGAAGAGTAGACAAAATAAAGAAGTGACAGATATAGAACAGACTCAAGTGTATAGGTAGATGAAAGTGTGAAAAGCAAGAAACAACCATATACAAGGTGTGTGGATGGATGGATGCTAAGTTTTATGCCTTCAGCTAGGCGTAAACCATAGAGAATTAATGGAGTGTGTAATGATTTCTAACAAGGCCTAAGACATGTGTTTCTAGAAAAGGTTTAAGATGTTGACCATTCACTTTGAAGGGTTGATTCTTATTGGGTTTGGTGATTTCGACAGCTTCGTTGTCGAAGACTCTAATTACATCAAATGGACCTATCCATTTGGATCTAAGTTTACTAGGGAAGAGTTTAAGATGGGCATCAAAGAGCAACACCTTCTGACCAGGTGCGAAAGATTTGCAAGAAATGTGTTTATAATGGAAGGCTTTTAATTTTTCCTTATACAGCTTAGAACTCTCATAGGAATCATGTTGGAGTTCCTTAAGTTCACTAAGCTGCAACCTTTCGGTGATCACCTGCCTTCACAAGGTCAAGATTACAGGCTTTAATTGCCCAATAGGCCTTGTGTTCAACTTCTATGGGAAAATGACAGGGTTTCCTGTAAACAAGTTTATATGATTACATGCCTATGGGTTTTTTGTGAGCAATCCTATAAGCCCACAAAGCCTTGTCTAACCAGGAAGACCAATCCTTCCAATTGGGTTGAATTGTCATTTGAATGATCTTTTTGATCTCTTGATTGGAGACCTTGGTTTGCCCATTTGTTTGGGGATGATAAGGTGTAGTAATATGGTGTGTGACCCCATATTTCCTAAGTGAACTCCTAAGCTAGGTGTTATTAGAATGGGAACCACCGTCAGAAATGATAGCATGTGGTACCCCAAAATGAGAGAAGACATGACTCTGAATAAAAGGAATGACAACTCTATGATCATTTGTGCGTGTGGGTACAGCTTCGATCCAACGAGAAACATAATCAACAGTGAGTAAAATATACTCGAAGCCAAAAGAAGATGAAAATGGACCCATAAAATCTATGCCCCAAATATCAAAGATTTCACAAATAAGAATTGGTTTCAGAGGCATAATGTCTTTCCATGTCATGCTACCAAGAGTTTGGCAACGACTACATGCCTTACAATATGTCTGCGAATCCGCAAAAAGAGTGGGCCAATAAAACTCGCACTACAAAACTTTTGCAGCTGTATTACAACCATAAAAATGACCGCCACAAGCTTGGTCATGACAAAAAGATAGGATAGAGTCAATCTCAGAAGAAGATACACAATGCCTGATGATTTGATCATTACAGAGTCAGAATAGATACTGATCATTACAGAGTTGTGATTTGTGATTCCCATCCCAGTCCAGAGGGAATTGATGTGTAACCAAATAATTCACATTATCAGCATACCAAGGAAGATCAGAAGATATAGTCAAAAAATGTTCATAAGGAAAATGTTCAATGATTGGAGGAGAAGACTCTGTATTCTCAGAAGGAAGGTGGGAAAGGTGGTCAGCAATGACATTCTGTCGTCCCGCCTTATCACAAATTTCTAGGTCAAATTCTTGTAGAAGCAATATCCATCTGATCAACTTAGGTTTTGTGTCCTTCTTCGATAGGTGTTTGATTACAGAGTGATCAGAGTACACAATGATTTGAGATCCAAGGATGTAAGATATGAATTTTCCCAATCCAAATACTATCACACGTAATTCCTTTTCAGTAACAGTATAATTCCTTATTGCATCATTCAATGTCTTACTAGAGTAGTGATGTAAACACATTTGTTGAGGGTAAAATGGCTATTCATGCATGTTCCTAGGCTTAGATTTGCATTTCATGTTATAAATATTGCATAGCATGCATCATTTTGCATTTAGAGTAGTTGTGCATAATTTAGGTTAATTGCACCTTTTTTGTGGTTAGGAGAGAAGCATATTTATTTTAGAGCCTCTGATTGATGAACTGACCATACGAATCTGATCAAGACGATGATCGGAGTTCAATGCCTCTGAAATCGCCTCGATCGGAGTCCCGTAGCACCATATGCAATGCGAGGAAGATCAACGGCCGAGGGACTAGGAGGCATAATTTAGAGCTTTAAATGATAAATCCGACCGCGCGGATGGATTCGGGTCGACAATCGCAGCCTAATGGCGTGAAAATCGACTCAATCCGACCATTGTAGTAGCTCCTACAACAAGAAGAAGATGGATGGCCCAGAATGCACCACGTGGTGCAGCCCAAGTCGACAGCACACGCATGCAGCATCGCACGTGTGCAGCAGTGCAGGTGTGCATGCAGGCACTTAGCGCAGCGCCAGCACGTGGGCACGTGCGCACGTGGCAAGGCAGGAGCACGATGCCAGCACAACGTGAGGTGGACTACATCAACGCATGAACTGGACTTACAGCGATGCTTATAGCCATCAGTAATTCATCACATGCCAGCAAAGCCAGCTATGGGCGCCAACAGGCATGAGTTTCCTACAGTGACGTTTCTAGCGACAACCTGGATGTCACTAATGGTCCCATACCTATTTTTTCCTCTTCTCCTCCACTATAAAAGGACCTACACCCCCTCCCTTCCAAGCCATCTCTACCTACTCTACTCCCACCTACTCCCCAGCTCTAGCAAGCCTACCAACGCTCCATTAGAGCTTGTTCTCAAGCTCCCAAGGTGCCTATTAGTATAGCGAACCTCTGCCCCACCAAATACTCCTCCAACTTCCCATCTCCCTTCATAGGCCACCTTGGAGCCATCCTCCCACCTCCATTCTGGTAGCAGATCATCTCTGTCTTCTCACCTCCATTCTGGAGCCACGCCGAAGCTTTCCTCAACACGACGTCCTCCTGCATCTCACCTCCATCGTCCTGCTCCTCACCTTCTTCGTCCGAGCTTCCACCAGGTGCCGTCGTCTCGCCAAACAGCCGATTCGGGAGATTTCCTCTCACCTCCCTCTCTTTTTATGCTTTCATAGTAGATTGTAATAGACATTGGATTGATATATATATACCATTTTCGTTCCACATCTCTATCATGTGATTCATTTGCTTGTCTTTTATTTCAAAAACACAAAAAAAAATAACAAAACCCTAAAATACCAAAAAGAAATGAATCGAAGCGAGGTTTTCACGTATAGTAAACGTCGGCTCCCTGTGTTCGACCCGAGACTCCCTTGAAGTTTCAGTATAAATTTTATCTAATCAACATGTTTTGCAACTACGATGACGGGTTACTTATAACCCTGATTTCTAAATACGCGAAACACGCCCGACCATTTTCGCACCGTTGTCGGGGAGGCAACGGAATTTACTTTATTGTTCATTGTGTTTCTTTGCATTTACATAGCACTAACCCTACTTGTCAATGATCTACTGTCTTGCAGGTACCCTAGCATGGAGATCCAAGTGTGGTAGATTGGAGTAAAGTGCAGGTAGAGCGTCTTGTAAGTGTCCCCCACACAACCACCACCTTAGTTTTCATTTCATAACCTAATAACTCAAACTCAAATCAACTTAGGTACTCTTTATAAACCCTAGGGTAGATTTGGTTGTTTTTTTGCCACCTCCACTCACCTTGCCATCCATAAAAATAATAAAAAAAAATGTTATCTAATTGTAGGATTTGCTGAAAGCTACACACTTAACACCCACAACTTCTTATCCTAAGGTACACAATCACTTTGATTCTACCACTTAACCGGGATCTGACTTGTGGACCCGGTACACTTCAACTAAATACACATAAGTGAGTAGAAATCTAAATAGGTAAAACATTATTGTGTGCCTTAACTAAGTGGTGCAACAGGCCAATAGATTGAGCTGTTTGGGCCGCACCACTTAATCTAAAACTGATCCATCAAGTAGCTTGCCACTTAGGGTTGATTCTTAGGGCTGAACCAGGCACTCCACATTACTTTTGATTTTTAAAGGAACATATCATCACCCGTGCTTTCAAAACTTGGAGTGTTCTCCTAAACTTGATTGAATATACCTAAATTTAAACCTTAAAAGCTACTAAACAAGGTTGAACCCTAAAAGACGCATCATCACATAACCTTGTTTGCAAACCTTGGTTGTGCACACACACACATTTTAACTGATCACTAAGGAAACAACCCATCTAAAGGGTCCATCACATTCCTGAAGCACCATTGTCCCAAGCCTAACTAAAATTGATTAGACGTTGGCCCTAAGGACTAGTTCGCTCATCGGGATCCAGATTGAGATTGTTCACGATTAACTTGCTTATACTAGTCAATCTGATGTCTAGCTAGGGGAGTAGCGTTAAATGACTACGGCTGGGGGGTACACTAGGAATCGGAGGCGCAAGCCAAAGGAAGAACCTTCTCCCCAATCCCTCCTTCTAACTGGTTGGATTGCCTGGACATAAGTAGAGTAAATCGTCCATAATCTTAGGATGGATTCTGAGAGTCTGTGGACCTTTAGGCTACCTAACCTAAGAACAGGCTTGTATTTTTGTATTGCAGGGTTCCTTTCTCTTCTGATTTCCCTCCTTACTTCACCATGTACCCTTCCACATCCTACACACATTTCTAATCCTATCCTCCTACCACCACTTATCCCCAAGATGATTACTATCCCGACTTGACTTGTAATTACCCATCCACTAGCCAGGATGACTTTGATTGGGGATATAAATCCGGACCTCAGTGTCCAGGGCCTAACCCTGGACAACAAGACTATGATTATTATCCTTCCCAGAGCTATAATGATCATGGATCTCCATCCTTTGATGACCAAACCAACCCGATCTACAATCAAGAAGGATATCATGATTATAACACCTACCCTCCCCAGTATTCCACTGAATATAGGTTGCCACCATCCTTTCAACAACCTAGAATGACCTACTTTCAGGGAGGGGCCCAAGAACCTCGACATCTTGACTCCCCTAGATTCAACCCAAACCCACCCAAACCTGAATCGAACCAATCGGTTCAGGTGAACCAGATCCAAGATAGAGTGTTGGCTAATTTGATGAACACCATACAATCTTTAGAAGCCCATCCAACACCATGCATTGAAGCATTGGAGCCTATGATCAAAATGATTGATGAACTTAATAGTTCTCTATTGGATTTGCTCCAAAGTGTTAGGGATAGGGACTTGGGTGAGTTTCTACTTGGGAAGTTGTCGAGGTTAAGGATGAAATTTGTGGTTGCCCTAGTCAAATCTTAGGATGATTCTCAAGATAAACCCCCTTCAGGAGAGCCAATGTCTGAACCCACTCAGGAGCCTATCGGGGGGGATACATTTTTTGAGACTAGGGATGACCAGGTTGAGCTAAAGGAATCATTTTAGGATGAACCGATTGATTCACCCGAGATCCCCAAGTCAGGAAACGAAGAAAATTATGTCTCCTTGGATCAAGAAATGATTTATGATTTTGAGACATATATAAATGAGGATCATCAATTCTTTGACTCTGAGGGTGAAGAATCTTTAGGTGAAGTCTCACTTGAACATAAGGAAAATGATTTTAGTGAGACAAACAGGCATGAGGAATCTGATGAACCTTTTGATAGCCCGTTCATTGAAGATTTGGATTCGGTTGGGGTTAACTTGGAGGATCCAAATCTTGATGATTCAATCAGTGACCCCAGCCCTCATCTGCACCTCGAAGAGATGACTTCTGAGATCTTTGTGCCCAAGTCAATCTTAATTCAGCCACGATTTCTGGACTTGGGAGAATCATATGGGGTGAATAATATGCTAGAGGTCCCGAAGCCTGAGCCCTTGATGTTGGACGATAGAATTATTGAAATAAAGATTTGGGAGGCTAATTATGAAGGAAGTTTGATTTTGGATCTAAGGGTACCTATTGACCTAAAACCACCTACTTTCTATTGGGACCCTTACGATATCTTTCACGTGCAACGCAAGCTCGAAATAACTGATTATTTTTCTGAGCTAGATGTTAAGTGGACAACTGCACCTATTGAACCATCTTTACTCGTTGTCCGACACTTTGGTCTTGGGTTGCACACCACTAAACCGCAGGCCTAGCCCCACAAACACAACAACCTTTGGTTCTGTGTGATTTCCATCTAGAACATGAGAACCACTCGACCCTGGAGAATGGGCCAGTGATAGCAATTTTTCGCGATTTATAAAATACGTCGTTGTAACGTGCAAAATCGATCAACTCTTAAATTTATAAACCTAGATAGTGGGAGTATCTAGGGTTGTCCAAGGAGGCAATATGTTTGCAAAATTAATTCTCTTGCTTACAAAATAGATCTCAACTTTCTTTTTGGTCTTTTCAACTATATCACTTTTTTAGGGTTTTGAAATAACGAGGGAAAACACGAGTTGTTGGCAAAAAAGTAAATAACAACTACGATTACTAAGCTAACACCTAACTGACAAGTAATTCCTTTTCCTAAGCTCACTCTAGGCACGTGGAGGCCTAGAGTAATTAGGGAGAGGGAGTGAAAAGGCTAGAATCACAGCAATCAAAATGCAACTAAAAGAAATTGCAAAGAAGGCAACTAGATTAATGAGAAAGTGTTTTACACAAAAACCTAGTAGATGAATGCTTCTACTACTAGAAAATTGAAATAAATAAAATAAAACACAAATCTTCTAAATAGATGGTGAAGAAGAGGGCTTCTTGCTCCAAGCTTGGTAGCTCCTGAGCTTGAAAAGAGTCCTCCAACTTCTTCTTTACTATGCTCTGCCATGGTGATGTCCTCCATAGCAAGCCCTAAGGGGGTGTGCCCTAAGCTTTTCTCCAAGGGTGGACGTCTACAATAGATTCTTCTTCTTTTCCTGGCCGTCCTCCTTGAAGTAGAAAAGTCCTCCTCCTTGGCGTGGTCCAAGTTGAAGAGAGTGGGGAGAAGAAGGCACCAAAGGGGCTGGTGATGTGCCCCCTTAATCTTCTTCTCTACTCCTTCTCCTTGGCCGTAGGTTTGGTGGATGTAGGTGGAATAATACACTAACGGAGGATGCTCTAAAATGGTGGTAGGTGGTGGGTTTGTATAGAGTAGGAAGGGGGCTAAGGTGACTCTTGAAATGAAGGGCTAATATGGGAAGATGGAGGTGGTTGGGGATCCTATGGCTAAGGGCAATTGGCACCAACCCAAGGGACACTTAGGGGGTGGTTATGGATGGTGGCACCCCTTGAAGTTGGCACCAAAATGGCTTCTAGAAGGGGGGCTTAGGTGGCACTAAGTAGGATTCTAGAAGGAGGGGTAGGTGGATGGTTAGGATGGGTTGTAGGGTTAGGTGTATGGTGGATGTGGGGGTGGATGTTGGCGCCAAAAAGGGGGGTAGTTAGGGTTAGGTTTTGGTGCCAAAATTGGTGCCTTTTGGTGGTGATGATGGGGTGAAAAGGTGGCTAAGTGGTGGTGCCAACTTGGAGTAGGATAGCTAGGTTAGGTAGGGCTTAAGATGGTAGAGCTAGCTAGGGTTGAGTTGAAGGTGGTGGATGGCTTAGATTAGCTGAATGGAGCTAGGATGAGCAACCCTAGTTCAAGTGAGCTAGGTTCCAACTGTGGTGAGCAGGATCAAGCTGAGTTCCAGCTAGTCTGAGCTCCTCCTTTACCATTTGCCTTCTTGAGTGCTAGGGTTTTAGGGATCTATATATCTGTTAATCCCTAATACTCACAAAAACATATCAAAAAGACAATAAAAAATGCAATGCGTGCCTAACCTAATTTATGCCTAAATGTAGCCCAAAAACACATTTGCAGAGTTAAATCCTAAGAGCTAGGTTTGTTTTAATGTATAAGAATGATGATAAACTGGTGTTTATCAGTCTGCACCATAATCTTGTCCATGTCTGTGGTCATCTTCTGCGGACAGGTTTCAGGATCAATATTTTGATTTTGATTCTAAACCGCACTTGTGAATTCTCAATTTCTTCTTTGTATGTATGTTATGCCTTGCTAAAGGCATTAAACTTATCACGTGTGTATACACTCTTCTCTCTGTGGAGCTAACCGGATTTTCACGACACTCAGGTGATGTTCTATTTACTCTATCATTTTCATGTCTTTATGTTTACAATGAAGACATTGCATCATTTAGGCATGGGGGGTGGATAATCAATTCCTGAAATCATTATGTTAACTCCGTAGAATTTCTTTTAGTTTCTTATAAAATTAAAAAAAATTTTGAAAATTTGAAAAAAAGATAAGAAAAAGAAAGAAATTAGGAAAATAGAACTTAGGCATTTGGAAGTTATTAACTTTAGGAAATGATACGAGAGGACCTAAACACTTAAACTCTTCAGGTCTTCGGGCTTAATTATCCCGGGTGTCCACTCGAATGTGGATTTAGTCTCGTGTCCTCGCCAATTAAAATTCATTTCAATTTGGTAAATAATTTGGGATGATAAGTATGTGACTTATCGACCTACCCTCTAATTTGGGGGGACTTTAATCCTAAGCATTTGCACACATTTTTTTTGCAGTGACTCACTTTTCAACGATTTTTACAGAAATTGGGTAGCTAATGGACCAACTTGGGTGGTATGGCTAGCAAGTTATCCGTGGTAACACCTCATCGGCCGATTATCGAAAGCCCAGCCATAAGACCATTTTCGTTGTACTACCTTTAGGTAAATCTTAGATCAGGGAAGACATCTACTGAAAGAAAAAAAAAAGAACAATAAAAAAAAAAGAGAAAAAAGAAAAAGGAGAAAATACAAAAACAAATAAAATCACACTTCACCGTAGGAGTATGGCTGGTAAGTTGTTGGTAGTGACAGCTCATCGGCAGGTTGTCTAGAACCCAGCTCACAAAAAAAAAATGCACAATAATTTCCCAAAATACTTAGGGAAGAAGTGAGGAAGTAGAATAAACCGGGGAGATATACACTGGGTTTGCCCTTGTGTTGACTTAATAAATAAAAGTAGAGAGAAAGCTACCGATCGTAAAGATAAACCTTTAGGCAAGGTCACCTAGGGTCGTAGAAACCCAAAGTCCGTCTTAACGGTCGTTTTGTGAGTCTCACTTTTTCACAAAGATTCTTAGTACTTAGAGTCCTTTTCGAGTCTTAGGTAAGTTGGGTAGCCATAAAAAGATATCCGGGAACTCTCAAACTCCAAAAGTACAAAAAAATTAGAAAAGAAGAAAAACAAAAAAAATATATCTTCCCCTATCAAATAAGGAGAGAACTTGGGCGGTCTGCAATTTGGCAGACACCTGGGTACTATTGAGTTTTCGTAGTTTAGGACCTTAGTTGAAAATTTCTATTGTTAATAAATGACTTAGCCCTAAGTGATCTAATCCTAATTCTACTTTTATAGAAAGCATATAGTTTAATTTTGTTAGGGACTAGCAAAAGATAGGCATGGGGGTATGATGTAAACACATTTGTTGAGGGTAAAATGCCTATTCATGCATGTTCCTAGGCTTAGATTTGCATTTTATGTTATAAATATTGCATAGCATGCATCATTCTGCATTTAGGGTAGTTGTATATAATTTAGGTTAATTGCACCTTTTTTGTGGTAGGAGAGAAGCATATTTATTTTGGAGCCTCAGATTGACGATCCAACTGTACGGATCTGATTAAGGCGACGATCAGAGTCTAACGCCTCTGAAATCGCCTCGATCGAAGTCCCGTAGCACCATATGCAGTCCAAGGAAGATCAACAGCCAAGAGACTAGGAGACATAATTTGGAGCTTCAAATGATAAATCCGACCATGCAGATGGATTCAGATCGACGATCGCAGCCTAGTGGCACGAAAATTGACTCAATCCTACCTTTGTAGAAGCCCTGAAAATAAGAAGATGGACGGCCTAGAGTATGCCACATGGCGTAGCCCAGGCCGCCAACACATGCACGCAGCAGTGCAGGTGCGCGTGCAGGCACGTAGGCACGCAGCGTAGTGCTAGCTCGTGGGTGCGCGGATGCAGCAAGGCAGAAGCACGGCTCTAGCGCAGCGTGAGGTGGACTACAGCGACACATGAGCTGGACTTACAGCGATGCTTACAGCCGTCGGTAATTCATCACATGCCAGCAAAGCCAGCTATGGGTGCCAGCGAGCATGAGCTACCTACAACGACGTTTCCAGCGACGGCCTAGATGTCACTAATGGTCCCATAGCTATTTTTGCCTCTTCTCTTCCACTATAAAAGAACCTACACCCTTCCCTTCCAAGCCATCTCTACCTACTCTACTCCCACCTACTCCCAAGCTCTAGCAAGCCTACCAATGCTCCGTTAGAGCTTGTTCTCAAGCTCCCAAGGTGCCTATTAGTGTAGCGAACCTTTGCCCCACCAAATACACCTTTATCTTCCCATCTCCCTTCATAGGTCACCTTGGAGCTGTTGCCCTACCTCCATTCCGGTAGCAGATCACCTCTGCCTTCTCACCTCCATTCTGGAGCCACGCCGAAGCTTTCCTCAACACGATGTCCTCCTACGTCTCACCTCCGTCGTCCCATTCCTCACCTCCTTCGACCAAGCTTCCGCCAGGCGCCGTCAACTCACCGAACAGCCGATTCGGGAGATTTCCTCTCACCTCCCTCTCTTTTTATGCTTTCATAGTAAATTGTAATAGACATTGGATTGATATATATACCGTTTTCGTTCCACATCTCTATCTTATGATTCATTTGCTTGTCTTTTATTTCAAAAATACCAAAAAAAAAAAAACCCTAAAATACCAAAAAGAAACAAATCGAAGCGTGATTTTCACGTAAAGTAAACGTCACCTCCCTGTGTTCGACCCTAGACTCCTTTGAAGTTTTGATATAAATTTTATCTGATCGACATGTTTTGCAACTACGACGACGAGTTACTTATAACCCTGATTTCTAAACACGTGAAACACGCCCGACCATGTAGTAAATCACCAAAGGATTTTTCTTGATTTTCTATCCTAAAATAGCTCCAACTGCATAATTAGATGCAACACACATGATTTCAAAGGGTAGATTCCAATAAGGAGATTGCAAAATCGGAGCCTGTGTAACTCTATCTCTCAAAATATTGAATGTAGATATACACTCCTCATTCATCTCAAAAATCGTGTCTTTTGTGAGGAGATTCATGAGTGGTTGGGCAATCTTTGAAAAATCAAGTATAAATCTTCTATAAAATCCAACATGCCTGAGAAATGATCGGCTGCCCTTGACTAAGTCAGGGATTGGTAGATTTGAGATTTGATTGATCTTGGCTCGATCTACTTGGATACCTCGTTCAAACATGAGATGGCCAAGTATAATGCCCTTTGGAATCATAAAATAGCTCTTCTCCTAGATGAGGACAAAATTCACTTCAATACATCATCTTAAGATCTACAACAAATTATCAAGACAACTATCGAAAGTTTCCTCGAAAACTAAAAATTCATTTATGAATACTTCCATATATTCACCCACCATCTTGGTAAAAATGGCTAGCATGCACTATTGAAAAGTCACAGGTGCATTACAAAGCCCAAATGACATCCTTCGGAAAGCAAAGTTTCTGAAGGAGCAGGTAAAAGTCATTTTCTCTTGATCTTTGGAGTGGATTGCAACTTGATTGTATCCAGAGTAACCATCCAAAAAGTAGAAGAACTTATTACCAGCAAGTTTCTCAAGGATTTGATCAATGAATGATAGAGGAAAGTGATCCTTCTTTGTAACCGTGTTGAGTTTGCAGTAATTGATTGAAACCTGCCATGAATTTGCAATTCGTGGGGGAATGGTTTCTATACTTTCTCAACTAGTTAATTAAGGTTAAAAGTCTTAATTAATCGTGTAAGAAGACTTAGGTTAACTTGAATTGATGTCAATTAGGTAGTATAGGGTTAAGTTAACCTAACATTTAGGTTTAAGTTCTTTTTAACTGGTTAAGTCCTGCCTTGTTGGGTACCACTTGAATTAGACTCACCCAAGGGCTATTAGATATAGGATAGATAAATTCAGCATCTAGCCGCTTGATTATTTCTTTTTTTATGACCTCATTAAGATTTGGATTTAATCATCTTTGTATTTCATGAGAAGGTCGTGCCCCATCTTCAATATAAATGCGATCAGTACAATAATTGGGGCTAATCCCAGTGAGATCGTGTAGAGTCCACCAATTGCCTTCTATGATCTTGTAAAACCATGATCAATTTTGATTCTTGAGATTTAGAAAGATGTGAATTAATGATTACAGGATATTTTTGATCAGGTTCTAAATAGACATATTTTAGTGTATGAGGCAATGGCTTGAGTTCAATTTTAGGTATAGAATCGACAATAGAGTCTGGGATGGGATTTTCTACTACAAATGGAGATAAAGATGAGTTGTGTGATTCAACTTCTGGATCAGGTAGAGATTCTGATAATGGGATTTCAACTTGAGGATAAATGATACCAAAAGAAGGGTCTTCTAGTTCTAAGGAACTAGGCTCATCCTCAAGAATAGAAATAGATTTTATCTCCCCAATCAATTTACAATCTAATCCTCAAGAAGCTCTAAATATATCAAGTTTAATTGTCTTCTCCCCAAACTTCAATTCTATCTTTCCAGATTCACAATCTATGTTGACCTTTGTAGTGGCCAAAAAGGGTCTCCCTAAAATAATTGGGGTATCACTAATGCATTCGGGTAGTTCCATATCAAGTACAATAAAATCCATAGGAAAGTAGAAATCTCGAACTCTAACTATAATATCTTCCAAAATCCCTTTTGGTGACTTAATAGATCTATCTGCTAATTGTAAAGTCACATTGGTAGGCTTAAGGTTTTCTATCTCAAAATGTTCTACCAAGGAAGATGGAATAAGATTAATGGATGCCCCTAAATCAATGAGGGCTCTATCAAAGCACTGGTCCCTAGTTATATAGGAAATAAATGGAGATCCTGGATCTTTCTTTTTCAAAGGAAGCATACTCGAAATAATTGAGCTCACTTGCTCAAAGAGTACCATAGTGCTCCCTTTCTTCTGTTTTTGTTTAGGAGTACACAACTCCTTGAGAAATCTCGCTTAAGTCAGAATGTGCTTTATAGCATCTGGGAGTGGGATATTAATGTGAACCTATTCAAAAATTTTAATCAAATCCTCATCTAATGTGACAGGCTGCTTTTGTTTCCTAGATTTCTTTAATGTTTCTGGGAATGGGACTTGGATATCTTGTCCTATTGAGGGGTTACCCTGATCAAGAAAATTAGAGGGAATTGTGGGATCAGGTGAATCACCTCTCACAGGTCTAGAAGCAGGAGCTGTTCTAGATGTTCTAGGGTCTTGGGATTGCAAACATGGATCTACGAGATCCCTAGTTGAAGTCCGTGGCGGGTTGTAATAGAGTTAATAACCGCATGTGAAGAGGAAGCAGAAGATGTAGATGCTTGATTCTAGAAAGATGGATTTTGTAACAAAGGTTGATTCGTTTGACTCAGATATGGTGACTGTTGATTAAGATACTCAAATTTGGGAGCTGTAGAGGGCGGGTTTTGATTCTGATTTAGGGGTACTTAATTTAGAAAGTGGACTTGTCCCTGAGTCGGATGTTGACCTCTTGGGTTAAACTTATTATTTTGGATATTTCTAAGGTTTGGAACTAGATGGAATGGTAGGGCCCCTAGTTGATGAGATTCAGCTAACTGCATGATTTGCCCCCTAAGGTCAGCTAGTTCTGCCGAACATTGCTGTTGTACCATAGAGAGATCTTCAGCATTCTGTCACTGGCTCTCAATCACAGCTCGCATCTGGTCAATGACAAAAATCATTCTCGCGCATTTGAAAGTCATTGGAAATCGTAGTATAGTCGTACAGAAACGTTCGTCAAGGATTATGTTTGTAAAAATTACGAGACTTGAGTCCCGATCGTTCGTCTCTGGGAGGCATTTGCTTTTACTTTTGAAATCGATCTTCTATTGTACTACTTTGTTTAGAATCGCATGCCTGTTCATGATTATTGCGCATTTAGGTACAACATACTTAATTGCAAGAATATTAGGAGTTAGAAACAGGCAACTTAAATTATGCAAAAGGAATGACACCTTTTAAGCTCATGGTGATTTCAGACATATAGAGAGATACATATATATAAAAATGCATTTTCATTCATTCCATTGGAGAGTTGTTTGCACAAGAAATTTAGAGGAAAGCTTATACGTAAATGCTTGAAATGGAAATCTAGCTACTAGAAAATGATTGCATACAAGAATCTATGGGGTTATTTCTTATGCATCATTGGGGAAGAAGTAAGACTATGCTACTAAGCAGTAGATAAAAGCAATAAAATTATGAAGAGCATGAATTAAATCTAGAAGAATATAGGGCATTCAGGGGTGGTCCCCGATGCCTTTGGAGTGGTCAGGAGGAGAATGAAAGGTGGCCAATGTAGCTTAGGCCGACCCTTGGAGAGAGGGAGGATTGATCTAGCATCCCGGCATGATGTCCTCCATGGTGGTGGTAGTGAGCTCGTGGTGGTGGAGTGGCTAGCTATGTGGAAGTGGCGTGAATGGCACTAATAGAGTGAATTTGCTAAGGAAGTGAATGGGTGCACTTGGATGCCCATGGGGTCTTTTCATAGACCCAATGACTTCTCTCTATAGAGGTGTGGAACTCTCTAGAGAGAGTCCAAGAGTGGCCGGCCACATGAGGGTGGCGGTGGTCTTTGAGATCCAAAAATTGTGGATATCAATTTGAATGCCTCTTGGTTGCTAAATTTGGCAACCAAAAGGTGGCGCCATCTCAAGAAAGCTTTAGAGAACTCTAGAGAAGTGTGAGCATGAATGTGTGTGTGTGTGTGTGTGTGTGTGGTCATGGCTAGGTGCTTAGGATTGGTCCTAAGGGGTTTGGGTAGGTGTAGGTCTTGATTTTAGGGTTACAAACCCTAATTGCTAAGGTGAAAATGCAATTAAGCTTAACCTAAGTTTAATTGAATGAGTGTGAAACTAATTGAGGGTGACATAACTCAATTAGATTGGGTTTAATTCAATTGGACTCTCACTAAGTCCAATTGAACTTGTGTGGGTTGAGATCAAAGCTTAATTGGACTCAATGAGTCCAATTGACTTAGGTGAAGGTAATTGACTTTGATCCAAGTCAATTGGGTTTGGTGAGGACCTAGGTAGGTCCTTAGGTATGTCTAGAGGTGATGTACTAGGGTTAGGACACCTTAATTTAGGTTCCTATGAGGTTGGGATTAGGTCTAGGGAGTTAGAGATCCAAGATCAAGACTTGAATCTCAAAATAGGGATTGGAGACCAGTATCAGACGTCCAATAATAGGATCAGACGACTTATACTCAAATATTAGAAGTCCAGACTTCAATTCTGGACATCCAATTTGAGTCAGGGGGAAATCAAGGTTCTGTTTTGGGTACTCTGCATAAATTGGACGTCTGACAAAGTGTCTAGATGTCCAATAACACTACAGAAGTGGGTTTAAGGTGTGCTGCAGATGGCTAAGGGTCCTGGACATCCTATAACTTACATGGATGTCCAGATAAGGGTTGGAACTAGGGTTTTAGGGCTTCCTAGGATGTTGTGACCTAATCTAAGGGTGGCTAAAGCTTCGGGAAGTCTCTAGGTTATCCTAGGGCTAGGATGGACCTGAGCTCTTCACATTTTACTATTTTATTCCTACTTAATGGAATAGCAAACCTTTAACTTCCTTACATCATTATTCCTACATCTAATCTAAGCCTTCTGCTCCAACTCTGCTAAAACTCCCGTTATTCTAGATCCAGCTTCAGATCCAGCTCCAGATCTGCTTATTGCTTGCAATCGACATAATGCACTTAATCAGCACATTGTAACATTATTTATGCATAGCTAAAGAAAAACAGTAAAGATGCAGATAATGCGTATGCGTGCATGAATTTCCCTAACTTATGCTATGTTCTAGCCTAATCTTGGTCAATTAAGACCTATGATTGCTGCACAATCATACCCCCATGCCTAAATCTTGCTAGTCCATAGCAAATGCAAGACTAGTTTATTTATAGCAAAGGTCCTTAAGGGACTGATTATTTTATCAAGTGTCTGCATAGAGGTTTTTCTCCTTTTTTGTTTTCATCCTATGCTCTAGAAATCCAGACAATCGTGAAAGTAAGGCTATGTAGCTTTTGCAACGGATTCAAGTAAAAACCAATACACCTCTAAAACCTGTACTTGACCCCTAGTAAAAATTCTAGTGGGATAGGCAGACTTCTTCCCTTAGGGTATTCAAGATATTCTATGAGTTTCACCCTGACTTTAGGCTTAGGTAGAGAATCTCTGAGGGAAAGGATTATATATTTGGTGGCTCATTCTCACTTGGTGCTACATAAAGACTAGTACTATAGAATCTAGATTCCCAGACTACTAAGTAACTCAACTCAGAGAAAGACGAGAAAAACTATGCTCACTTTTGATTCCTTTGTATTCATTCTCTCTTACTCTTTTTCTTTTTCTTTTTCTTAGAGCTCACAACCTCACCAGATTCACATATACGATCTGTATTTGGTGGTCTCACTAGGCATTAACACTTTAATTGAGTTCTCACAACCCTAACACTAAGTCAGGATTCCTTAGCCAGTATTTGGGTGGTCAAAAACACAAGAAAAATAGGTTAGGGTCTATTTGGTGGATCTCAATTTTATTTGGTGGTATTGCCTCGATGAAATAAACACTAAATATTCATTCTTTTCTTTGCTTTTTCTTCTTTTTCTAATTTTTTTCAATTTTTCTTTCTTTTCATCATTCTTTTTCTTTTTTTTTTTTCAGCATAACGCAACTGGCATACATCCATGAACTTTATTGAGGAGGCATTATTAGTGATTGGTGGTACTCAAGAGACATTAGGTGGCTTATTTGGTGGAAGTGCCTACCCATGGCATCGGGAGAGATGGATAGGACGATGTATTTCTGACCTTGACATCAATACCCTCCTTCAGTTGAGGATTCCGTAGAGAATGGTTGTAACCATCCACCTTAGCCCTAGTTTTATGAAAACTCACTCTCCGCATATTTGCCTTATTCGGTGGCTCTCAGTATTTTGCACGTAAATGCATACGTAGGAACTGAGAGTGGAAACTATGCCTAATCTCTGAGTATCATCACCTAATTATCTAGGATTCCTGATTACTTGCACTAATCTTAGAGCACCAGTATACTCTACTCTTCTCAGACTATTTGGTGGATTTTTGGAAGAACATCAGCCTGACTCCGAAAACACTATCTAGGGGTTTAGGAAAGATGCACTGCTTCTTCTCGACAGACTAAAGATGTTTATCAGCCTTCATTGTGAATCCATTGCAAATTCTACGTGTGTGTGAAAAGTTGTACTGGATTCCAGATTACAGGAATCAACTAGAGGATAAAGTCCCTAATGCATTCTCTTAATAAAATAATCTTATTCATGAATGCAATATGTATATATGCTATAAACATGTAACCACATATAATTTGTACTTTGTGAATTTCTCGTATCGGGTTACAATCAGATTGACCCTAAATTTAGAACAAAAGATGAGCGGGTGAGTTGGAAGTGGCTGTTGTGAACGATTTCTAGCTCCAATGTGAGCATTGGAGGTGGAGTCGGTTGTTCTTTTATTTAGGGTCGTAAAGTACATTTTACATGCAGCTTCGAGGTTTTCCTAAGTGTTGGCAAAAAAGATTTTTCAGTTTCTGCTATATCTACCCCCCTATGCCTAAGTTCTTACATGTCCTCATGCATGAATATAAAAGAAAATAAATATTGCAGGGAGAGAATGGGTAGAAATCACCTGGAATTGCTCCTGAAGTTATATTCAGCATCGGCCAACCTGTTAATATGCAATATACAAAAGGGAAATATGCTAAAACAAAAATATGCTATGTATAAAAATGGTTGTAAATGAATGATGATGGAATGTGGGACATATACTATCTATATGTGCTGAGTTTAACGCCTCCAGCTGGGCAAAAACTCAATCAGATGTGTCATTTCTAGCATAGGAACCAGCTAAGATTAAGAGAAAGATATGCTCGTATGCTCCTAGAATCAGTGGTCCGGAGATGCGAACCAGCTGATTGTGCACCCCTACTCCAAAATGTCTAGCTACAAGAAAGTGTGGAGTGGTGGTGGAAAATAGAGGATAATCAGAGGGGGGATCATGATGTTCATTCAGTTGATTTATCATGTCCCACAATTTAGTAGGAAGTTGCTGAGGGAGTAGATCAAAATGTATCTTAGAAGCAGAATCTGAGTTATAGGGATCCTCATAACGATAATTGACATCAAAGATCATGCCCTCTCCAGGCTCTGGGTCATATGGGGGTATCCGTGAAAGTAGAAGATCTGTGGGGAGGTCACTGAAATCCTCGTCAGAAACTACTTCGTCCTCATCAGTACCCATCTCTGATTCATAAGAGGCTATCTCCTTAGGCTCAGAGTTGAGACATCTATTAGATTGACTAGGATGATAGGTGCGTCCCCAGCTCCTTCTGCTCAAAGCTTCACCCTCATATGCATTGGGTTCCTCAGTAATTCCTACCTCAGGTAGCATATTTATTTCTTCGTTTGAGTCATCCATAGCTACTTTTAGTCTTCGGATGTTAGGATCAGGGATAGCAAGTGTCATGTTAGAGTCTCTAGCATCCGAATTAGGGATGTAGGTGAAAGAAGAAGAGTGCAGATCAAAAGATGTTAGCTCCAGCACAGGTTCACCTACAATGGGAAGTGGCTTAGGCTTATCAGTAGTGTCGCATGTAATGCTTGCCTCAAGATCCATATCCTCAATTGGATGTACTTCCCTTGTCTCGATTGGGTTATCTAACCTGAGAGGTGTCTCCCAGGATTCAGGATAATCTGATTGAGGCTCAGTCTTGGAGATATCAGTCCTTTCCTCCTCAATTTCGGATGAACCCATTCGGCATACTATCAATTTCAGTGATCTCAACGGCTCCATTGTCAATTATTCTTAAGATTTTGAAAGGTCCATTCCATTTTGATCTTAGTTTCCCAGGAAAGAGTTTTAGTCTAGAGTCAAAGAGGACTTTTTGACTAGGGTGAAAAGATTTTCTAAGAATGTGACGGTCATGGAAGGCCTTAAGTTTATCCTTATAAATCCTTGAGCTTTCATAAGATTCATTCCTTAATTCATCAAGCTCAGAAATTTGCAATTTCCTAAGATCACCGGCCTTCTCTAAGTCCAAGTTACACTTTCTGATGGCCCAATGGGCTTTGTGCTCTAGTTTTACGGGAAGATGACAGTGTTTCCCGTATACAAGTCTAAAAGGAGACATGCCTAAAGGAGTTTTGTGGGCTGTCCTATATGCCCACAACGCATCAGAAAGGCGGGAAGACCAATCCTTTCTATCTGGTCGGATGGTAATCTGTAAAATCTTCTTGATCTCCCGATTGGACAATTCAGCAAGTCCATTGGTTTGAGGGTGATAAGGTGTAGAATCCTATGTGACACCCCATACTTTTGAAGTAGGGACTGAAAATGTGTGTTTCTAAAATGAGACCCTTCATCACTAACGATGGCTTTTGGTACCCCAAATCTAGAGAAGATGAAATCTTGAACAAATTGTGTCACAACTCTATGATCGTTAGTCCTCGAGGGGATGGCTTCAATCCATTTTGAAACATACTCAACTGCTAACAATATGTACTCGAAGCCATAAGATTTAGGAAAAGGTCCCATGAAGTCAATGCCCCAAATGTCAAAGATTTCGCACACCATGATCGGATTCAAGGGCATCATGTCTCGGTGGCCAATACTGCCGAGAGACTGACAGCGTTAACATGCCCTGCTATATTTGTGTGCATCTTTAAAGATTGTGGGCCAATAAAAACCGCTCTGCAAAATCTTTGCAGCGGTCTTTTTGCCAGAGAAGTGACCGCTGCACGCCTGGTCATGGCAGAACGATAAGATGCTTCTAATCTCCTTATCTGGAACACACTTCCTCAAGATCTAGTCTTTACAGTGCTTGAAAAGCCAGGGTTCTTCCCAGTAATAGTGCTTGGCCTCAGATCTAAGTCTGTCTTTTTGATGTTGAACCCAATCAGTGGGGAGGATTCCATAAGCCAGGTAGTTGACAATGTCAGCATACCAGGGAAGATCAGAATGAATGACCATCAATTGCTCGTCAGGGAAGTGGTCAGAAATGGGTAAAGAAGGAGAAATCGCTTCAGAAGGAAGGCAGGATAAGTGGTCAGCTACCATATTCTGCTTTCCAGCCTTATCACGAATCTCTAAATCAAATTCCTGTAAAAGCAGGATCCATCTAATCAGACGAGATTTCACATCCTTCTTGGCGAGAAGATGTTGAACTGCCGTGTGGTCAGTGTAGACTATAATGTGGGAACCTAAAAGATAAGGTCTGAATTTCTCCAGTGCAAATACTATAGCTAGCAATTCCTTTTCCATGATGGTGTAATTCCTCTGGGCTTCATCTAAGGTCTTGCTAGCGTAATAGATGATTGTGGGTTTCCCATTCAATTTTTGACCAAGGACAGCTCCTACTGCATAATTAGAGGCATCACACATGATCTCAAAAGGGTGAGACCAATTCGGGGGTTGCAGTATGGGGGCCTTGGTAATTAGATCACGAAGTGTCGTATAGGCACGAACACAATCGTCAGAGATCTGGAAGTCTACATCTTTAGAGAGGAGAGTAGTGAGAGGTCGGGCTATTTTCGAAAAATCTGCTATAAAGCAGCGATAAAAACCAACATGCCTGAGAAAAGATCGAATCTATTTAACCGACGAAGGTAGTCGTAAATCAGAAATCAACTTTATCTTCGCGCGGTCAACCTCAATTCCTCTCTCAGAAATAAGGTGACCTAATACTAGTCCTTCAGTTACCATGAAATGAGATTTCTCTCAGGAAAGTACCAGATTCACATTAATGCATCTTTGCAGGACCTTAGTCAGGTGGTTTAAGCATGCATCAAATCTGCTCCCGAAGATTGAGAAGTCATCCATGAAGACTTCTAAGCAATCACCTACTAAGTCGGAAAAGATTGCAAACATACACCGCTGAAATGTAGCAGGTGCGTTGCACAATCCAAAAGGCATCCTACGGAATGCAAAGGTTCCGTAGAGGCAGGTGAATGTCATTTTTTCCTAATCATTGGGGTGAATTGCCACCTGATTATGTCCTGAATAGCCATCCAAAAAGCAGAAAAATCTATTCCCTGCCAATCTTTCCAATATCTGATCAATGAAGGGCAAAAGGAAATGATCTTTCTTCGTGGCTTGGTTGAGTTTTCGGTAATCTATACATACTCACCATGAACTAGCAATCCATGTAGGGATGACTTCTCCAGAATCAGTGGTGATGATGGTAAGTCCAGCCTTCTTTGGCACAACCTGAACAGGACTTACCCATCTACTGTCAAAAATTGGGAAGATAATTCCATTGTCCAACCACTTAATCATTTCACTTTTTACCACCTCTTGTAATGTAGGGTTCAATCTACGCTGGGGCTGTCTAGTAGGTCTAGATCCTTCTTCAGTGAAAATCCTATGTGTGCAATAAGAAGGACTGATGCCAGTTAGGTCGGAAAGGTTCCATCCTATAGCCTGTCTATGTGCTCTTAGGACAGATAAAAGTCGTGATTCTTGATCAGATGATAAGGAAGAGTTAACAATCACCGGATAGGTCTGATCAGGTCCTAAGAAAACATATTTGAGAGAGTCAGGAAGAGGTTTGAGTTCAAGAGGCACAGGATTAGAAGGAGCAGGTGTGAAAGTTTCAGGAGATCCTAGAGATACTAAAGGAATAGGAGGTAGATCCTCAGTCTCTAAATTCGGTATCTCAGTGGAAGCCAAGTCATAGTCCAAAGAGTGTTGTGGTTATAAATTTAATGAATTGATTAAGGTATCCTCAACCAACTGATCCAAAGAATCCAGAAAAAAGATTTCTTTAATTATACTACAGGTTGGTCCTCTTTGGGCTTGAAAAATATCAATTTTTATTTTCTGATCTCTGAACTTCAATTCTATAAGGCCCTCCTCACAATTGATGTTTGCCTTGGCTGTAGCCAAGAAAGGTCTTCCTAAAATGATAGGTGTGTTCTGGATATCTTCAGGTACTTCCATGTCAAGGACTATAAAGTCTACAGGAAAGTAAAAATCCTTGTCCCGCACTATGACATCTTCCAACACTCCCTAAGGTGTCTTAACTGATCTGTTAGCTAATTGCAGTGACACCTCGGTTGGCTTCAGATTGCCAACCTCAAAATGTGTCAGCAGAGAGGTTGGGATAAGATTGATGGAAGCACCTAGGTCAAGTAGTGCTCTATTGAATGTGGTGTTACCTATCATGCAGGATAAGAGAGGAGTGCCTGGGTCTTTCATCTTAGTTGGGAGAGTACTAGAGATGATGGAACTAGCTTGTTCCGAGAGGATGATTGGACTACTCCCTTTTTGAATTCTTGCTTTACGCTTAGGTGTGCATAGGTATTTTAAAAACTTAGCGTAAAGAGGAATGTGGTGGATTGCATCCAACAAGGGGATGTTTATGTGGACTTGCTCAAAGAGCTTAAGCAAATCCTCCTCAGGTGCCACACAAGTCTTTTTCTTTCCTTTCTCCTTCTTCTTTAAAGCTTCAGGAAAAGGTACAGGATTGGTGAAAAGACGTTCAGTCATAGGTAGAGGAGAAGTAGGAAGTGGAGGAGCAGAACTAGAAGTGATAGGTGTTGGAAGAGATGGATCTAGTGTGCTTTTACCACTCCTAGTGACTATGGCATTTAGTTTAGCCCTAGAGGTAGATGGTAAATCAGTGTTAGGTAGCAGAGGTGGTTGTGTTTGTGCAAGAGAAGAACTTGAGTCAGTGAAGAATTCAGTGTTGTGCATTGGTTGTGAAATGACATGTGCTTGGTCTTGCATTGCTGGTCTAGGTTAGACATACGTCCCGTCAACCACATTCACTCCCATCTCAAGCACAACCCAACCCTAGGAACATACCTTTGAGCAGGTATGTTCCTAGGGTTGGGTTGTGCTTGAGATGGGAGTGAATGTGGTTGACGGGACTCTGTCAAGTGTGATAGCTGGGCTCTCATCTCAGCTAAGGCCGCGTCCTGTTTCTGCTGCATAGCAATATTCTGTTGTTGCATATCACTAAGAGCTTTCATGATAGACCCCAACTAGTCATCTTGTGTAGGCCCAGATTGAGAGTATTGGGTGGGCCTGGGTTGGGGTTGATGGTAGGCACGCGGTGGATAACCGTGTGATTGTGGAGGTGGTGCTCGGATCGGGTTGTGTAGTGGTGGTGCAGAAGGTTGTTGAAAAGGAGGTCTCTGTGAATTTCCCGACCACGAGAAATTTGGATGATTGCGCCATCTAGGGTTGTAGGTTTGTGCGAAAGGGTCACTATGAATGGCATGGAGCTCCTCCGAAGCTCCAGATGGTGCAGGGAAGTCAGTGTAGGGAGGAACAAAGGTTTCTCCAACCGTTGAAGGATATGGAAATGGAAAATCCGGTAATGCAGTTTGTGTCACAGAAAGGTTATTCACAGTTTCCCTCCCTGTGGGAAACTGAGAAGAAGTGTTTTGTGCTGGTGACAGAGAAGAAGAAGATGAGGGTTTTGAGAGAAATTTCCATACTTCATCTACTTTCTTCTCGATTAAGCCCACTTTATCCAGTTGACTAGCCACTATCTCTAAGTCTTTGCCACTGTATTGGGCTTCGTGTACCACAGTATGTGAGTGGGAATGTGAGGACTTTCTATTAAACATGCTCATTGAAGCATTATTAATAGAGTTTTCGGCCATGCCTTCAAAGAACTCAAAGGCTGAGTCCTCGTCCCGACACAGGAAATTTCCTCCACAAGCGGCATCTACGAAATTCCATGTGTCATCATGGAGCCCATGGTAGAAGATTTGGACTTGTTGCCAGCGTGGGACACCATGGTGGGGACATTTTCTCAGAAGCTCGTGGAATCTCTCCCAAGCCTCGCGCATTGGTTCTCCTAAATTTTGAGTGAATGTAGTGATGGCACGCCTTAAGGCATTAGTGCGGCCTACAAGAAAGTACTTCTTTAAGAACTCATGTTCTAAAGAAGCCCAGGAATCTATAGGTGTAGTCTGTGCAAGTGTTCGAAACCAAAAGGTTGCCTTATCTTTCAATGAAAAGGAGAACATTTTCATTAAAAGCGTGTGCTGATCATGTCCTTGCAGACCCAAAGTTTGGGCAAGATTCTTCAGCTCCTCTAAATACTGAAAAGGGTCCTCAGAAGCAAGTCCATGGAAGTAAGGAATGAGTGCTATAATGTTTGGCTTCAGTTCAGCAGCACGACCCCCATTGGGATAACGTACCACAGGCATTGGTTGGGCAACTGCGGGATTATAATAATCGTAGTTGAGGTCTACGGGGTTGGGGTGGTGCCTGGGGATTTCTAAGTTGAAGTGGTTGTGGTTAGGGGTTAGCTAAAAGATTAACAGCTTGAGCAAGCTGTTGCACCTGTTGGGTTAAGGTATTCATTTGTAGTTGTGTATCGAAAAGGTGCTGAAGATGAGGCATAGGTCCTCTCTTTGGGGGTGGATTAGGATAATTAGGATAAGGTGGAGGTTGGAACCTAGGGATAGGTGGTTGCTGTGGTGGAGGATGTGCAACTAAGTCTGGAGGAAGTTCTTCAAAATCCTTGAATTGTAACGACTCAAGATCATCCTCTTGGTGAATGGGATTATGAATAAGATTTTGAGACTCGGGAGGTAAAGGATTAGAAGTGGAGGGCAAAGAAAAAGATGTAGTAGCTTGGGTAGCAGTACACAAGGGGAGTACAAGTTCAGGGTTTTGGGATCTCCTACCTTCCATTGAGTTGGTTTTTGAAATCACGTTTACTACAACTCGTTCCAACTCAATGGGAAAAATTTTAACCACGTTCACAGAAAGTGGAAAAATCCCAATTAAATCTTAATTCATGCAGAAGACCAATCAAGGGAGATAAATCGAAAAAAAATTTTTTCCTAGAGGCTGCTACGCAAAATTATGTTGTACGCAAGCAATTGTTTCAAACAATTGCACGTATCCTAAGATAAACCTAGAGATGTGCAGACCTCTAAAATCCACTGGGAATCTGGATAAGACTTAACGTGTGAATCCAGATCCTGTGGTTGCAGAAAGAGATGAGGTAGAAACCCATGTGTTGTGGCCTTAAGTGATCGTGTTGTGTGCACGATAACATTCAACACAAGGCGATAAAAATCTCAATCATGGTTTCACCCAAAGTTAATATCTCCTTTTTGACTTAATTTCAAGTGATTATGATATGATTTCTACGCTGCTCGTCTCACATTTTACTCAGTTCAGTACAAGAGATGGTCTTCTTAACTTTTAAGTCAAATGCAATGATGACAGGAGTTGGAGTAAGGTAAGGAATGCGTACCTAACTCCAACAATCTTCTAAATGCAGATTTGACTTGAATTGAAATCTAGCAGGAAAATATGCAACCTAAGATGGATGCCTAAGGTTATGCTGCTGCTAGATAAGTATGAGATTTTTTTGATTTTTTTATTTTTTTGTTTTTTATATGCAACAAGCAAAAACAAGGAAAGAAATCGATTCGGAAAATCGCAATAGAAAAACCATATCGATGAGGGGGAAGTAGAAGATAAAGTCCAAATAGTCCACAATTATTACAAGGAATGTGTGAGAACAGGCTCCCACAACTTATGACTAACACTTTATCCTAATTAATATACCTAAAACTATCTAAACTAAACTACTATTATTACTAATGCTATAGCTTCTCCAAGGCGAACTCCACCTGGAAGACGGGTCAGGAGCGCAGTGACTCCACCAGGAAGACGACCTCTACCTGGATGATGATACTGCTTCTCCTCAAGTGCTATGGAAAAATAAATGATTAGTAAAAGAATAAAGGAATGTATACACAAATAAATCAATGGAAGAAAGCAATTACAATCAATGAATGAAATGAAATGAAGAATTTCTATATACAAAAGAATTAAAGGGTAATTTTGGCGTAAAGAGCGTTGTCTCTCCGGTAACGGCGCCAAAAATAATAATCATGGAATATGGATGTAATGGTTATAAATGACTGCAATGCAGTGATGATTGATTGATGTACTGTTGTAGTATGTAACACTGAGAGTGTCAAAGTGGTGAGTTAGGGTGAGTACCAGTCATTACAACCATTATTATTATTTACTTATCTAATTTTTACTGGTTTTGTTCCAGGTCGTTCACTGGGAGGCAATTTATTGAATTACATCACTCGCTCTTTGATCTCAAAATTATCCTCTAATTCCAAAAAGAAACTTTACATCTTATTAAAGAATGAATGAATATAAAAATGGTTTGCCTACTTTCTAAAAGTTAATTGTAATGCTTGTAAAAATTAACTAACTAAAAACAAGCACCAAATAATTTATTACTATACTAAAAACTATGTCTTTACAGGTTATAATATTACTACTAACATGGAAGTACACAATACACTAAGATGTTACAGTATATTAACTTAACTTACTAGTCTGTTATCTACAGTAACACATACAGCAGTTTTAGTGACAGACTAAGCGTCGCTAAATCTCAGAAAACACTATATACAACCTAAGGAGGGAAAACTGAGGTCTTTAGCAACGTTTATGGTGTCATTTTATTCTGTTAGTAATTATATAAGTTTACTTATACAAATAATAGGGCTATACTATGTGTACATATGTATATCTTTTTCTTCTCTTTTGTTTCTACCTTAACAGGTTCCAGATACAGCGGCGTAAAGGCACTTAACACTGTCATTAACTTTTATTAATCAGTTAAAAATGTGTTTAATTTGCGGGTGCACTTTTCGAGGGATACGCTGCACCCAGAGGGTGGGGACCAAACCTCTTACTAAGCACGCCCTAATCTTGATTTGGTCGCTTAATTACATTTTCAGATTTAGCGCAAGGCCTCAGCCCCACAGCACACGCTTCTCGGGCCCCTAGCCCCACAATATCATGTACAGAAATGCTCATAAGTATGCTTAGATGGTATCGGGTAATGGTTCTTTCGGGCACCTTGCGCTGTGACGACTGCACTGCCGTATGCACAAAAACATAATATACCGCTGCATGCAGTTTGCAGCGCACGATGTGGCGCTATTCTAGCGCCACATCTACAGTGGAAATCACGCGCAGCTGTTGTCTGGAAGCAATTTTTGGCCCTCAATTCGAGGGCCATAACTTATTAAAAAAATAAAATAAATTATGGAATATAAAGTATTTACATAATACTATATAATTGTTCAATTAATTTTGAATTTTAGTTAGGTTTACTATACAAATAAATTAATTAAAGTGGGTTGTTTTTACAAGCTGATTTAAGTGCTTTCTTGGTTAATTACTTATAAATTAGTTAGTAAATGGTCTAATTGACCTTATACAGATTTAGATTACATACTTAAGTATTTTATACATATTTTTATTATACTTTTCCTAATTAATTTATGTTTTATTTATGTTTAAGTAGCAGTAATGGCTGTTTAACTTATAAACTAAATAATAGTAATATAAAAGGGGTATAAATATACTTTAACTAGCTTAAATTACTTAAGATATATTAACCTAGGTCTACATATTCAATTAACTTAATTATAACTCTAAATTATTACTTTAGCTAATTTAATTTAACAATCTGGCTATAACTGAATAAATTCAAATCAGTATATATGTAAATACAATTCAGTAATTATATATGTATAAATTCAATTCAGTAATTCAGTATTTATGCATATATGTATATAAGTTACATATATATAGATATATACAATTTTATACGTTATACAGTATGCTACATATATACTTATAAGGTAACATACTATGTAAATACTGCCTATATACAGATATATATATATATATATAGATAGTATTTTAAATTAGATTATAGTATACTTATAGTTAGATTTCAGTAGGAGGTTGAGGAAAGAAGGATTGATTGTGTTTAATTTTCTTTTTCTAATAGTAGCTTCAGCCACTGTCAGAGAGATGAGAAGAGGGGAATGTGTTCAGAGTGTTCAGTGTTTTTGATGAGAAGGGAAGAATTTAGAGAAGAGGGAAATATGTAGCTGCAAGATGCAGCAATTCACTGTGTAATTGGGATTAAAATCAATCAAAATCAACTGAAAAACAGATAAGTAAATCCCAATTCTGACAACGGTTCAATTTCTCATGAAAATCACTAAATGTCTCAACTCAAATTCCCAAAAAACCCTCATCAAAAACCTCATTTCAGATTAAATCCAAACACATCACTAAATTAATTCTTCCTAATGCTATAGATAGCATGAAGGAAGACTTAAGTCAGTCAATTAAAACCATAAGATCAAATCCCAGTTTCTTGCAACCTTAAGGAGTATTGAGAACTCCTTAGGTTAGGAAATCAGCATACAAATCACCTCAGTAATTATCATAGTAATCATCAAAATAGAAAATGTATAGCTTTTCTGAATTATCAAAACAGTACTGAGAATTCATTAAGGGAATTCACAGTAACTTGTGAATGCATTAACAATATAGCAAAATAGATTCAAGGATGGCTCTTCTGAGATGGTTTCTGTCACCAGAAAACCTCTCAGAGTCCTTGCCAACAAGAAATTCAAATCATCTTCAATCCATCAGATTAGGCAGTGAAATCCAGAAAGCAAAAATCCTTAAAATCCATGTTGAAAAGAAATCTGACAAACTGAGGAATTCGACCCAAAATCAAGGGGCTTTTGTGATCAAATATGGGGTGAGTGAGAAGCCCCTTAGGTGCTTGTGACGCCAATTTCAGATCTAAGGTTGTAAACCAGCCAGATCTGAAATTGGATTGGGTGTGTGGGTGAAAGATGAGAAAAACTTGTCGTAAAAAAAAGAAATCAGAACTGGATTGTGAAAAAAAATGGAGAGGGAGATAATTTGAAACATGATTTGATGAATTCTTCCCCTTTGATCTGGACTGATCAGAGGAGGTGAGGGAAGGGAATTAAAACTAATTCTACTCCTACAGCTACTTTAACCAATAGTGAAAATTAAACACTAATAATTATGCTAATTCTACTCTAAACTACTTAACTACAGCTAAAACTAATTATGCAGAATTAAAAACCTAATCTAACAGGAAGAATGGGACCTATGGGTCCTTAGCGGTGGCTAAGGAGGAAGAAAGGAGGAAGATGACTCCAGCGGAGGGAAGAGTCTACTAGTGAGGCTCCAGGGTCGTCCTCAGTTGCTACGAAGTCCTTAGCGACGAGGAGTGTCGAGAGAAGGTGATGATTTCATAGCCGGAGTTGTGAAATCAGAGGCTAGATGGGGAGGAGAGACTGGAGTGGACGAATTGATCGTTAAGAGGTGTAGGAGGGAGCGATACCTTGCGCGCGACACCACTGAGGTGCTTAAGTAGTAGCTTAGTGGCTGAGATCACCATGCAGGTGAGAATAAACAAGATGCAACTGGCGGCGAGGATGTGAGGGGCAGAGCGTGCGGTGAGCTGAGCACAAGATCTGACCGTCAGATGAGATCTGGGGAGAGAGGTGAACGCACGCACCGAATTGCACGAAAGTTCCAATCAAATCCAACCGCAGATCAAGATCTAAAGAGAGACGGACGACTGAGATTGGTCGTGTTCTTCGCGCGCTACAGTGCGCGTGAAGAGCAGCAGGCTTCTCTTTGAAATGAGGGAAAAATTGCAGGAAGACCCTTGAATGAAGGGGTAGAAGAATAGCGTGCAGGCCCATAAGTGAAAAGAACTATAACTTGAAGGACCCTGCAGCCTTTCAAAAGGGTCCCTTCAGCCTACAAGCAGGTCCAAAAATGAGTTTTTAGGGGCCAAAGTGTAATGCATGAAGGACCTAAGTATAAACTATCTATTTCAAAACCTAAATGATGTCCAATTACATTCAAATTTTTATATGTGCTTAATTGAACATTTAAGACATTGATTATACTTCTGATTTGGCTTTTCAAACTTATTTATGTGTTCAATTGACGCATGGATCATCATTTGTGTTTTGCATTTAGAATATCTCATTTTGTGACCTAATTATGAAGTTTTAACACAGAGTAAAGGTTTTAGGTTTTTTTCTCTAATTCCCACACTTAACCCTTTTTATTTGTTAATTTGATATTGGTTTACTTAGTGTCTAGCTTAATTTCAGCTTTTTAGCCATGATGAGTAGCCACTCATCACATACTTCCTGCTCCTGTCTCATATCCACGCTAGATTCTTTTTCCCCTGAGTGATCTTTCAGTATCTGCTCCTAAGAATCTTCTGTGTGTCCCTTCGGCATAATCATTTTGGATTCGTCGGGGTCTTCAAGGCTATTTTCCACTTGATATCTCAAAAGTAGTAGTTCTTGGGTTTCCCAATTTTGTCTCATTAGCCTTGTTATCTCTGCTGTTTCCTGAAGAAGCTCCATCATAGCTTGTTGATGCGGAATCTAGCTTTGTCTTTGGCTCAGCTCAATGATAGCATGGATTTCATGTAGATAGGATGCAGCTTTTTCCTTAGCGCTCCTCTAGCTCTCTGTATTCTGTAATGCGGCTGCATATGCACCTATAGTTCTTCAAGAGTTCCAGGGGGTGAATCAGGTCTACCCATGTTCCATGGGTGAGAAGCAGGAGTATGAAATCCATATCCTGGGTTATAAGATGCGATCCTTTGAGGGACCGACTGGTATGGGTCATAATATCTAGGGTTAGGATATGGGTTAACCATTTCGGTAACCTGAGGAGAAGGATTAGGCGAAGCGAAAAGTCATCTTCGCCACCTTGGGTTCTGATCCCAAGGTTGAGCTGATTCATTGACCTAGGCTCTCAAATAAGCTTGTGGGTCCAGCTCTTCCGGATCCTGATTAGGTCCAGATCTAGGGTTAGCCATTGCGGCTAAGCAGATAGAAGTGACTCTCCTCCTTGGGAGTGACTCCCAAGGTCCAATCAGTCGAGGTCGGAGTGACCTCCTTCCTTGCATACACCACCAAACCCCTGGGTTGGTGTAGCCAAGCAGGACAAGGCTAAGTCCCTATCAATCAAATGGTCCTTATGGATCAGGTGACCGGATTTTTCGTTAGAAATTTGAATTCCTGAAGATAAGTGCATCGTTCAACCGATTGAAAGTGATTCTCGCCTCTCAAGCTAACCCAGCCAGTCTAGTTATGGGAGGACTAAGGGGAAGGTTCTTCCTTTGGCTTACACCTCCAGTTCCGTTGACCCTCGAGCCACGGTCATTTGACACTACCCCACAGACTTAGTCACCAGGTTTGGCAAGAGAGATTAAAAACACCCAGTATTATGACAACGAACTCGGGTTGATTTCGTGTTTTAAAATTAATTTTAACCTGTTTTCTTCAGTAGGGTTTGTGGTGAGTGGCCTACAAGGTGACCAAGCTCACCGGCTAAGCACTAGACTTGATTAATTCTAGGTTAGCCCAAAGTATGGTCTCTAGTTGTAACCCTAAAGATTCAACCTAAGTTGCATGCACTTCTAGGGTTTTTCTTTTTCTATTTCAGCAGACCACAAAACTAATGTTTGTTCCCTAATAATAATTGAAATCCAATTAATTTGAAATTTTTTGAGTAGATTCCCTTTTAAATTAGCTTTCTAGAGAATATTTTTTTGGAATTTTCACTATTTTAACCAAATTTTTAGAGAATTTTGAATATCAAGGGATCAGATCTGGAATTTTGACCGCTGGTCAGTTTTTTCTTTGAAACAGTAGCAAATGACCTTCAAAAATTCTAAAAAAATAAGGAAAATAAATTTAATGAGATTAGCTTTCAAACCCCACTATTGTTAGTCAAAACAGATTCGTGGATTTCTCGGAATCGCTTTTTGAAATTAATTTTGAATCTGGGTCAGTCTGACCCCGTGCACTTCATGAATTTTTAAAAATTGTATATTTGAAATTATTTCAAAGTAATGGTGGCTTTTGAAAAATGGTTTGAAAATGAAGGTTTAGCCCAAATTTCAGAATTTTTCGCTTACTAATTTTTCGGCAATCGAATTTTTAAATCAAGCTTGAAATTTGGCCGAAAATTAGAAGATGGTGAAAAGCTTTTTAAAGAGGTTTGAATTTGAAATCTAAGCTTTCCACCAAAAATGCTTTTTTTTTTCCAAATCTTTTGCACATTTTTTTTTTCACAAAAAGAATTTCTCAAAAGATTCAAAGAAAATATCTTTTTTTTTCTTTTTTGAACTAACCTAAGATTCGAAAGAGATACCTAATCTAGATTTTTTTCAAATTTTTTTTTCTTTTTGATTTTTTTTCACGAAAATGAGTAAAATATTTTTTTTTCACAGAGAATTTTTCAAAGGAAATCGATCTAGTCCTAGGGTTTAGAAAAAGAAAGCCTAATCTAAGGAGAATGATGATGTGCACCTGGATTGTTTCTTTGTCGCGCTCGATGTATGCACAGATCCCATTTTCTTCCTGTTTTTCTCGCACATCAAAAACAAAGAAGAGGCAAATTCATCAGTGATGTTTTAAAAGATCGAAATCATAGAAAATGGCGTTGCCTCCCCAACAATGGCACCATTTGACGGAAGTCATTCTCGCGCATTTGAAAGTCGTCGGAAGTCGTAGTATGGTCGCACAAAAACATTCGTCAAAGATTAAGTTTGTAAAAATTACGAGACTTGAATCCTAGTCATTCGTCTCTGGGAGGCGTTTGCTTTTACTTCTGAAATTGATCTTCTATTGCTCTACTTTGTTTAGAATCGCATGCCGGTTCGTGATTATTACGTATTTAGGTACGCATACTTAGTTGCAAGAATATTAGGAGTTAGAAATAGGCAACTTGAATCATGCGAAAGAAATGACGCTTATTAAGCTCATGGTGATTTCAAACATATAGAGAGATAAATATATATAAAAATGCCTTTTCATTCATTCCATTGGAGAGTTGTTTGCACAAGAAATTTAGAGGAAAGCTTATACATAAATGCTTGAAATGGAAATCTAGCTACTAGAAAATGACTGCATACAAGAATCTACGGGGGGATTTCGCATGCGTCATTGGGGAAGAAGTAAGACTATGCTACTAAGCAGTAAATAAAAGCAATAAAATTATGAAGAGAAAGAATTAAATCTAGAAGAATAGAGGGCATTCAGGGGTGGCCCCCGATGGCCTTGGAGTGGTCGGGAGGAGAATGAGGGGCGGCCAATGTAGCTTAGGCTGACCCTTGGAGAGAGGGAGGATTGATCCAGCATCCCGGCATGATGTCCTCCGTGGTGGTGGTAGTGAGCTCGTGGAGGTGGAGTGGCTAGCTTAGTGGAAGTGGCGTGAATGGCACCAATGTAGTGAATTTGCCAAGGAAGTGAATGGGTGCACTTGGCTGCCCATGGGGTCTTTCTATAGACCCAATGGCTTCTCTCTAGAGAGGTGTGGAACTCTCTAGAGAGAGTCTAAGAGTGGCTGGCTACATGAGGGTAGAGGTGGTCTTTGAGATCCAAAAATTGTGGATCTCAATTTGAATGCCTCTTGGTTTCTAAATTTGGCAACCAAGAGGTGGCGCCATCTCAAGAGAGCTCTAGGGAACTCTAGAGAAGTGTGTGCATGAATGGGTGTGTGTGTGGTCGTGCCCTTTGTGGCTAGGTGGCTTAGGATAGGTCCTAAGGGGTTTGGGTAGGTGTAGGTCTTGATTTTAGGGTTACAAACCCTAATTGCTAAGGTGAAAGTGCAATTAAACTTAACCTAAGTTTAATTGAATGAGTGTGAGCCTAATTGAGGGTGACATAACTCAATTAGGTTGGGTTTAGGTCAATTGGACTCTCACTAAGTCCAATTGAACTTGTGTGGGTTGAGATCTAAGCTCAATTGGACTCCATGAGTCCAATTGACTTAGGTGAGGGTAATTGACTTTGATCTAGGTCAATTGGGTTTGGTGAGGATCTAATTTGGTCCTTAGGTATGTCTATAGGTGATGTACTAGGGTTAGGACACCTTAATTTAGGTTCCTATGGGGTTGGGATTAGGTCTAGATAGCTAGAGATCCAAGATCAAGACTTAAATCTCAAAACAGGGACTAGAGACCTGTATCAGACGTCCAATAATAGGATCAGACGACTTATACTCAAAAATCAGAAGTCCAGACTTCAGTTCTGGGCGTCCAATTTGAGTCAGGGGAAAATCATGGTTCTGTTTTGGGTACTCTGCAGAAATTGGACTTCTGACAAAGTGTCTGGATGTCTAATAACACTGTAGAAGTGGGTTTAAGGTGTGCAGGAGATGGCTAAGGGTCTTGGACGTCCTATAACTTATCTAGACATCCAGGTAAGGGTTGGAACTAGGGTTTTAGGGTTTTCTAGGGTGTTGTGACCTAATCTAAGGGTGGCTAAGGCTTGGGGAAGTCTCTAGGTTATCCTAGGGCTAGGATGGACCTAAGCTCTTCACATTTTATTGCTTTATTCCTACTTAATAGAATAGAAAACCTTTAACTCCCTTACATCATTATTCCTACATCTAATCTAAGCCTTCTGCTACAAATCCCGTTATTCCAGATCCAGCTTCAGATCCTGCTCTAGATCCAACTCCAGATTTGCTTATTACCTGCAATCGATATAATGCACTTAATCAGCACATTGTAACATTATTTGTGCATAGCTAACAGAACAAAGTAAAGATGCAGATAATGCATATGCGTGCGTGAATTTCTCTAACTTATGCTAAGTTCTAGCCTAATCTAGGTCAATCAAGACCTATGATTGCTGCACAATCAATTAAGCTACTGCGCAATCAATCAAGCTACGTATCTCTATTTGGCCATAAGTAGTTCTACGTACTTGTGTGAAAGGACTCACTTTGGGTTGCTGAAATGACAATGTAGCTGAGTTTTGATGGGTCTGATTTGCATATTGTGGGCTTTGAGAATGATCAGACCAAGAGAAATTAGGGTGATTACACCATCTAGAATTATAGGTATTTGAATATGGGTTTGATCTCGCAGTGTATCCCTAAATGGCATTTAAATCATAAGGATATGGCGTGTTTTCCACAAAAGCAAGAAGTGTGGAAAGAGGTGGGAATGATGGGACAAAGGTCCCTCCTTAGGTTGGTGAATGAGTAGGGATATGCCCAAGGAAGAAGGATCTCTAGAATCCAGATTATTCACAAATTCCCTCCCTGTGGGAATTTGCCAAACAGGTAAACGCACGAGTTCTGCATAGCGAGTAGAGGTGTAAGATTTTTCATTGTATTGCAGACCTCGTCGAGATGTTTTGCTACGATGTTGACTTTGTCCAATTTCTCAGCTATAATCTATAAATCCCTTGAACTGGATGGGTTATGGATTTCATGAATGCCCTTATGATGTGTGTTTTGATGAGGATTTTGGTGTGGGTTTCCTCAAGTGAATTGCGACATTGATGCATTATTGATCGAATTTTCCGCCATCATTCAAATAAATTTGAGGTGGATTCTTCATCACGATTCAGAAAATTCCCCCCACAAGAGGCATCACCAGATTGCGAATGCTCTCTTGTAATCCATAATAAAAGATATGCATAAGTTACTAGTGAGGAATGTCGTGATGTGGGCATTTCCTTTGCAATTCATGAAAGCACTCCCACACTTCATAAATTGGTTCCCCTTGGTTTTGAGTAAATGTAGTGATATCCTACCTAAGGGCATTGGTGCGACCTATAGGGAAGAATTTCTTCAAAAATGCGGATTCGAGTTCTTTCCAAGTTGAGATAGGTCGTTCGATTGTGTGATACCAATAAGCAGCTTTGACTTTTAAGCTAAAGAACATTTTCATTAGTAGGATTTCTGGTTGTGATTTTGAGGACCAAGAGTCTGTGATAGACTTTTAAGATCTTCGATATGTTCAAATGGATCCACAGATGAATACCCGTGAAAGTGTGGGATTAGACCTATAATAATTGGCTTTAATTCTGGGTCATTTTCCCCAGTGGGAATCCTAACATTAGGCTCTACTTGTGCATTAGATGGATTATAGTAGTCTCAAAGTAGAGGCCTAGGACATGCTGGAAGAGCAAAATCAGTTGGGTTAGGACCCGCCTCAAGTCGAGGAGGAGAATGAGCTTGCAGGTTCTATAGGTTCTGGAGAGCAACTATCAATAGATTAATTTGGCGATTCTGCTCGAGCATTTGGAGGTTTTGGTTAAGGAATGCCTCATGGATATCAAAAGGCGACATCTCCCCTTGACCAGAAGAAGAAGGGATCTCAGGATTCGGATTCTGCGATTGATCCATAGAATCAAACGTAGAAAATGCAGAGAATTCTGATGGGAAAATTGGTTGCTTCAATGCAACTGGTCTAGGTAAACCTGTCAAAGGAGATATGAGAGATAGTTTTAGGGATCGCCTCCCGTTCATAAAATGGAAAAAATGTGCAATGGCATACTCACACCACCGTGAAAAACAACGGCAAGCAAAACTCAAAAATAATGCGAATGTAGGTTTTTGTTCTTTTCAAAGGAAAAGAAGATCCTAAGAATACGCATAAAATATAGTGACACAAACAAGTATAATATCAATCCAAAATACACCTCCTAGATGCATCTACACAGGTGCATACCCTTAAGCTCGAAGGTCTAAGTTCTAGGATAGAGACTGCTCACTACTGGCTTCTCGAGGCTCTTAGCAGTGAGATAGACTTGTTGATCTTCAACCAAAGCCCTAAGAGGTGCAAAGATGAGAGGTAGAATTAATAGACTCGTGTGACTCTAGTGATCACACTGTGTGCGCGATAGCATGCAACAGAAGTGATCGAAAAAGAAACCCGCATGCAATCTGCAAACAGATTAAGGTCACGAGTTTTAATAAGTCCTCTTTTTAGTTAATCTTTTACAAGAATGATGGAAGGAAGCAAATGTGATCGCTTTTTAGATCTTTTCAACAATAATAATGTCTTACTTATTACTCCAAAGACAGGGATCTACGTGGGTATTTGCAAATTTTCTCGCTAATGCAAGATAGAAAAATCCCGAGTTAGATTGTACTAGCAGGTATATGTACTCCTAGGAGTGTATTCCTAAGATATGCTGCTGCAAGTCAGATAGTAAGGATATTTTTGGTATTTTTTATATTTTCAACACTAAATGCAACAAACAAATCTACACTAAAGACTAAGGAAAGAAATACTCACAACGCTATGTATAATGAGAAATAGAAAAGAAAGCCTGCCTTCTTCCTGAGAATACCTATAGAGATATCCCTAAAAGAAGACAAAAAACAACAACAAAAACAAGAAGAAAAACTAGTTAGAAAAGAATTATTTACAAACTAAAAGTTAAATGATAATGACGAATATATTTTACAGTTACCTCCCCAGCAACGGCGCCATTAAAATGATGTGTAATTTCCCAACATAGTTAATTAAGGTTAAAAGTTTTAATTAATCATCCTTTCAAAAAAAAAAGTTTTAATTAATCGTGAAAGAAATGACTTAGGTTAACTTGAATTGAAGTTAATTGGGCAGTATAAGGTTAAGTTAACCTAACATTTAGGTTTAATTTTTTTTAACTGGTTGAGTCTGGGTAATTCACTGGGAGGCATAATTGTAGTTTTAATTCATCAATATTATTAGTTAAATTAATGGTTAATTAATTACTACAATAATTAAACATATAATTACAACATATGTTAAGCACATGAATATTTGCACAAAGAATAGACAATTAAAGCAAGCAATTATTCCATTTATAAAAGAGAAATGTATATGAATGATTTGCAATAAAATCTAAGATTGTTTATTACAATTTATACAAATATGTAAGGCACAAAAGAAATGTTACAATGAATAAAAGTGCCTTCTTTAAGCTCAAGCTTCTTCTTCTCTCAGCCTTCACATCTGTTTCTTTTCAATCTAACCTCTATTTTTATTTGACTTTAAGCTCTCTCTCTCTTGACACTGCATCACTTATTCCCTTAGGTTCACCTTTGCCCCTCTGTCTCTTCTCTTCACTTAAGTTCATCTCTACCTTCTCTTCCTTTGTTCACTTAGCTTTCACTATGCACGAACCCACACTTAACCATTTAATAAAAAATTGTTAATGGGTGGCCTGGGCTTTTCGAGGATACACAACACCCTGTAGGGTTGGACCAAATCCTACTCAGCTTGGTCCTAGTTTGTTTAAGGTGTATTTTTATCCATTTATATCTAACATGCACAGTCTTAGGCCCATCAGGCCCACATCACGCTCCCTTGCCCACCCAAGCACACGCACAGGCACACGTCTATGCACACACACACACACATGCACATGCAGGCACGCACCCAATCGGATCCAAGTTCATTTCATGCACCTAACGCTGACGACCGAACGACCGTAAGCACAAATTCTTAAAATACCAAGGCAACACTTCACATTTCCCTAATGTTGGACTTTGTTCAGCGTTCCTCCTTCGCGCAAAGCTAAAATAGGTTGAATCTTCAAATGAAGATTCCAGATGACTAGCTGAACCAAATCGAGCGTATAAGAGTTGATTGAAAGCTCTTTGGTTCCTCTACCCAATTTTATCATCAATTTGGTGATTTAATCAAATTTAATCCATTGATTTAATGGAGGAACACAACTCTGTTTCCATGCCCAGAATGTTCCTTCGAGGGGTAAACTTAGGTCAAATGACCTACAGTGCAGTAATACCCCTCATTTGAGGGTTTGAGGTGCATGCTGCTATGAGAAGGAGATAGGTTAGCCAGAGCTTCAAGAAGTTCTAGGAGCTTAATGGCTTCAAACTGAAGGCCAAAACTTGATATTTAGGATTGAATCTTATCAATAGAGAGATAAAGTCATCAAGGATTGATCTAAACTAAATCAGTGATCAAATAGGAATTAATCTGAGTAATCTTCAGTTCCAAATCTCAACAGAAACCCAAAGAACAGTGATGGGTTTATTAAAGAATCCAAACTATTCAGAAACTTGAATTGCTAGAAACCTTCAATAAAATCCAATCAAATTAATCTTAAACATTTCCAAATCATTCCAAAAGTTTAATCAATTCCCTAATCCTGATATTTAACCTCTTAACCTCCAACGTCGAAAAAGAGTTGATGTTTTAAGCTAAGAAATTGACTTTTGGATTTAAAGCTTGCAGAATCAAATCATGAACTTAATTAGGTCTACTCCATCCAGAGGGAGATGTTCCTCATTTCAAAATCAAATTTTGATAGCTCTAAAGGTTCTCTTAGATCCATTACCTGAGATGTGAAAGTGGTGAGTTCGGTAGACCAACTCAGGAGTTCCTAGTCATAACTAAATCCAATTCAAGTTTCCTGTTGACCTACTGAAGCTTGTAGACCCATCGCTAGGGATAGGAGTGGTCTAATTAGGTCTCCTTAGCTCTACTGGGGCTGAGGAAGATGATTTCCAATAGATAATATTTCTTTTTAAAACACAAATTTAATCACTGATTTATCATCTTGAGGTTATAAAGAAGCATTCTGGAGCTTCTCAAAGAGTTCTACAAGCTAAGGTGTAGATTTGGTTCGTCGAAGCTCCGGTGAATGCCGGGTGAATTTGCTAGATGTGAAATCTTATTGATTCACCATAGAGATGATCTTAAAAGCTTTCTGAGGTCATAAAGAACCTCAGGAACTTCACAATTAATCCAATGAGTGATTAAACTTAAAGATTTAATATGAATTGAATAAAAGTAAAATTTGAGTTCACCTGAACTCAAGATTGATCCTCTCACTCAATTGAGTGAGGGGAAAGACTCAAGAGAGTCTTGCAATGGTTAATGTGTGTGTGATTAGGTGATAAAACTTCTCCTGAGCCGCCATTGATAGCGAGCTCAAGAGGTTGAAATGAAATTAGGCATTTCTTAAACGTTGATTATTTAGGTGAATAGATATAGGATCGGGGCCCTTAAGTGGTGTATGGTGATGATGGGCCCCTAGTGAGTGTGTTCTATGATAGAGGACCTTCGTCATGGACAGTGGGGGTCTTCGGTGGAGATGTGATGGATTAGGCGTTTAGGTGATACTAACACAAAATTAATGAATTAGAAATGATCATGAAGAGTTCAAGAGTGTGTACAGTGATCTTAAAAGACAAACAATGCTCCTGATGAGCTCAAGGAGCTCACTGGAGCTAAAGAAGATGACGGAATATGAAACATCTAAACAACACTAACTAGCTAACTAACTAAACTACGCTAAGCTACACTAAGATAGAACCTAATTCTAGTGTTACTTGGAGGAAGGAGGTAGAGATCTCTGTTGAAGTGTCATGCTGGAGGAGGAAATTAGAAAGTTGGGAGGTAGACCTCCGGTGGAGAAGAAGTGTCGAGAAGAGGGAAGAAGAGGCGGTGCAGCCTTGTTGCTAGGTGTGGTGGAGGAAGACGGAGATCGGGAGGTGGTCAGGGCTTTGAAGAAGTTTGGAGGAAGGTTGTTAGAAGTCATCAAAGTTGAAGAAGAATAGCCTATTGAGCAATTAGTTGGGGGAAGGTGAGAAGGGATCGCTCCCCGAGATCGGAGGTCAGGGGGGGTATTTATAGATAGTGGAGAAGGGTAGGGGGACTGCATCTGGATGTAACGGCATCCAGGTGTGGATGTTTAAGGACCTTCATCTTAGGCGACATGAAGTCACCGTGCCGAAGTTTGTTAGGGTAGTGAAGATTGGCACCATTGGATGGAAAGGCAACGGTGAGCGGATGGCTAGCAGCAAGGAAGGAGGTGTGCAGTCGTGAGATGGAGAGTGATTGGATGATGTGGACATCGGTCATCCTCAACCGTCCAAGCCTGAGGAAGAAGAAGAAGAAGATGAAGGTGTTGTGCATACAAGGACCTATTTGTAATAAAAGGAATCAATTGACATAAAACTAAGGACTTAAGCGTAAACAATTGATTTTTAGGCTTAATTTAGTTTATTTCTTTCTCAACTTTTTATATATGATTAAAAATTAGGTAAATATTATATTTATGCCTTAAATTTACATTTTCTCCCCTTTTAGCTACATTTAATTGAGTGATTAATTTACTTAAGTTAATTAAATACTTAGGTCATAAGATTAACTATTAGTTTAAATATTAAGTATGTACCTAAATGTGTAATATTTGAGTCCAAATTATTAATTAAATTAATAATAATAATTGATATTTAATTTAGTGTTTTTAACTTATTTTGAAGGTCCTTCTTAATTAATCCCTTATAGTATAATTAACCCTATATTAAGTATATTCTTAGCTAATTAACTAGGGAATCTAGTTAATTAGGGGTAATTAAGAGCCATGATGAGTCTCTCATTAGTAACTTTCTCCCTATTTGTTAATTTTTTATGGGGTCAACACAAAGACGAGCCCAATGTAAATCTCATCGATTTATTCTACTTCCCCACTTCTTCCCTAAGTGTTTTGGGAATTATTTGTGCATTTTTGTGAGTTGGACTTTGGATAACTGGCCAATAGGCCGTTACCCATGGTAACTTGCCATCCATACTCGTGTGGTGAAGTGTGGTTTATTTTTCTATTTTTACTTTTCTCCTTTTTCTATTTTTCTTTTTTTTCCTTTTTATTTTTGAGTATCATTTTTTTCTTTTTCTAAGTAGGTGGCTTCCCTGATTTAAGATTTACCTAAAGGCAGTAGAATGAGTATGGTCATGTAGCTGGGCTCTGGACAACAGGCCAATGGGTTGTTACCTATGACAACTTGACGGCCATACTACCCTAGAAAGTTCATTAGCTACCTAATTTTAATAAAAATCGCCGAAAAGTAAGTCAGTGCAAATAGTGTGTAGATGCTTAGGCTTAAAGTCCCCTCAAATAAGAGGGCGGGCTGATAAGTAGTGTACTTGTCACCCCAATTTATTGACCAAATTAGAATAGAATTACTTGGTGAGGACTCAAGACCAAGTCCACATTCGAGTGGACACCTAGGCTGATTAAGCCTGAAGACCTAAAGAGTCTTTGTGTTCAGGTTCTAAAGTATCATTTCCGAAAGTTTGCAACTCCTAATGGGTAAATTTTCTTTTCCTATATCTTGTTTTCTTTTTTCTTTTTCTTTTTTTTTAAATAATAGGAAGTTATTGTTACGGGCTGACAAAATGATTAAATCACAAAGTATCCACCCCTCATGCCTAGCTAATGCAATGTCCTCATTGTAAAATAAAAGCATAAAGGAGGGCAGAATAGGAAGAATATCACCTGAATTACGTGAAACTCCAGTCAGCTCCAAAATAGTCTATACATGTGCTGAGTTTATTGCCTTCAGCTAGGCATAGTCCTCAAACAAAAATTATAAATATTGAGGCTATAAGAGTAAAGTTTTCGGACCCCTAGATATGAGTCCTGGAGAGTGAAAGTGAGCTTACCAAAGAGATGATCAATGAAAGTGGCAAGCTGGTGATGCAAGGAAAGCCCAAATGGTCTCCAATAGGAGTTTTGTTAATTCCATACAGAGGAGGTTTGGGTGGGTGGAGGACTTATGCAATGCTTGGGTGAAAAAGGATGATGAGGGTTTTGTGATGTGTTGGGGGTTTGTAATGTGAGTGTACTCTAGAATACTAAAATTTTCATGAGTTTCTCCCCAAAATTCAACTTCATCCTCAAAATTCAAGTGCTTGATCCAACCATTCTGATCTTTGTGATTTCCACCCATTATTTGAACCTCAAACTCCAAAAATTCAGGAGAAGGGCGTTGTTGGGTTTTAACTTGATATGGTGAATCTTCCAACAAATTCCTAATTTCATGAATATTTTCCTCATCCTGATTTGCTACTATTGGTTGCATGTCTTCATTGTCCTCAATTTTCCCTGCAACCTCATGATTTTCCTCCTGCGTTTGGGTTGGGTTGGCCATTAGGGGGTTGTCTAATGTGTGTATAGCCATTACCTTATCTATTCTGCCAAGCTCCTCCATCAAACCACACTTAATTTTATCCTTCTTTGAGACCTCAAAAATATTAAATCAATTTGTTTTATTCCTTGAGGCAATTTCTATATCTACCGATTCACAATCAATCCTTGCCTTGAGGGTGGCCAAGAAAGGTCTTCCAAAATAATCAGGGTGTCGTTGAGCTATTTTGGTGCTTCCATGTCAAGGGCCATCAAATCAACAAAGTAACGTAAATCATTAACCTTGACTAAAACATCTTCCAAGAGACCCCTTGCTTTTGTGATAGATCTATCAACCAACTGCAGGGTTATGTGTTGAGGTCGGAAAACTATGCGTTCACAGTTGGATTTGAAAATCCATCGTAGTTCGAGTCGCAAAGAAATTTGTTCAGTAGATAAAATTTATACCGAAAATTCGTTAAGAAGTTCCGAGTCGAACACAAGGAGGCAAATGTTTGATTAAAAATATGCATTTTATTTGTTTGTCACGAAATAGATTAGCTGGTCCAAAACTAGCTACCTATTTAACAAATAATAAATAGAAGAGAAAGAGAGAGAATATTACAAATAAAACAAAAAGAGGGGTAGAATAAATAGAGATTTCATTATAAGAAGTTCATTACACTACTCATTACGATTAGAAAGCGGGAAATCTACACTAGAAAGCAGTAAATCTACTCTAGAAAGTAGTAAAGAGAATGGAGAGAGAAATATCCTCCTCGACGATCGCTTGGAGGACGAGCCGGATGAGATGACGCCTGGAAGACGAGGAACGGAGCAGGAAGAAGGAGGACGAAGCGGGAGGAATGGGGACAAAGTAGCACGTCATCGTCGTTGTGGGATCCACTTCCCAAATGCAGAGAGAGGACAACCGCAGGATGCTCCATGAAGGGGGACAAAGGTGAAAAAATTATGATTTCTACTCTAGAGGAGCATCTCAGGTTTGGAATAAGCTCTTAGAGCTTTGGAAAGGGTGAAAGAAGAGAAGAAAGCATGAGAAATTCGTAGGGTAGGGGTCTCCTTTTATAGATGCAAGGAGTGGGGGCATTTTGGTCATTACAATATCAAAATCATTAATTCAGGGCCTTTAGTGATGGATTTATCCGTCACTAAAGATCTGAACATGGCCGACGTGCACGTGCCTCGTGTGTCCACTCCTCTTCCGTGCCCTAATGCTTGCACACGTTTGGACGATCTCAGCCATCCGATATCAAGATTGGATGGCTTAAAGTCATCCTCACAGCGCCCTTCAAAACGCCTCTGTCACATGCCCGCGTGCGATGAGGCATGAAAATGCACGTCATCGTACGCGTATGCAATCAACGATTCCTCCGCACGCCATGCCTCCTCCCCTCGGCCGCCTGATCTTCATCTGACAGTAGAATCGCGGCCGCACCTGCACCGGTCTGAATCGAGGTGCTCAGCGCGACTCAATCGCACGCCCTTCTTTTGTGAAGAGGCATTAGACCACTACGCTACACCTTCATTTGTGTCTCGCGGAGGATTTGTGCACGTGGATCTGTGGCCATTGGATGGTCATCCAATGGTGGAGATTCGTTGAGCGAGTGAAGACGAAGAGTAGAGGCAGGTCCTTGGGGTCGGTTGGGCAGCTGAGATGGTGCCATGTGGTGCCATCTTAGCCATCCATCTTCTATGTATTGTAGACGGTGCCGCGGGTGTCGGATTGGGCCGATTTTCATGCCATTAGGCTATGATTGTCAATCTGAACCCATCCGTGTGGTCAGATTTGTCGTTTGTGGTGTGGGTTAATGCCATCTTGGCCCTTGATCTTTAGGATTCCTCAATCTCTATCTGGTGCTATGGATGTCCGATTATGGCGATCTTGGAGTCGTTGAACTCCAATCGTCGCCCTGATTAGATCCGTAGGTTGGGTCTTCGATCTGAGGCCCTGATTAACAAGTTGCCCTGTTCATGGCCATAAAAGGAGACAATTAACCTACATTTTATACAGACTAACCTAAATGTAAGATGATGCATGTTATGCAATATTTATAGTATGTAATGCAATTCTATGCCTAAGAACACGCGTAAATAGATAGTTTATGTGATATAAACTTGTTTACATCACACCTTCATGCCTATCTTTTGCTAGTCCCTAGAAAAACTACATGCTATTTATAAGTGAATTAAGTCGGATTTCCTGGGCAATAGTTATTTTCAATACTTAGGGATTTTAACTAGGACCTGAACTACAGAGACACAACAGCGCTCGGGTATCTGCCAAAATGTAGATCGCCTCAAGTTCTCGCCTTATTCAAAGAGGGATCTCTTTTTCTCTTTTTTTTTCTTTTTTCTTTTTTTGGATTTTTGAGTTCAGGGTTACAGGGTGGCTTTCTACGACCACTCAACCCACCCAAGACTCGATAAGAACCCTAAGTTCTAAGCATCTTTTTGTGAAAGTGATAGACTTGTTGATCGACAATTAGAATGGACTTCAGGTTTCTACGCTTCTAGCTGACCCCAAAAAGAAATCTACCTGAAGGTGCATCTATACGACTAGTAGCTTTCTCCCTACTTTTATTTTTTATGGGGTTAACACAAGGGTGAATCCAGTGTATATCTCCCTGGCTTATCCTACTTCTTTGCTTCTTCTTAAGTGTTTTGGAATTTTTAGTGCATTTCTTGAGCTAGGTTCTGGATAATCGGTCGATGAGCTGTTACCACCGAAAACCTTGCCAGCCATACTCATTGGGTGAAGTGTGGCTTATTTCTTTTGTTTCTTTTTCTTTCTTTTCTCCTTTTCTCTTTTTTCTTTTTCTTTTCTTTTTGAGCTTTCTTTTTCTTCTTAAGTAGGTGGCTTCCCTAGTCTAAGATTTACCTAAAGGTAGCAAGAAAAGAATGGTCCAGTGGCTGGGCTCTGGACAATCTACCTATGGGATGTTACCCACGATAACATGCCATCCATACCACCCTAGAAGGTTCATTAGCTACCCAATTTTCATTAAAATCATCGAAAAATGAGTCAGTGTGAATAGTGTGTAGATTCTTAGACGTGAAGTTCACTCAAATCAGAGGGTGGGTTGATAAGTCGTATACTTATCACCCCCAACTTATTTAATCTAATTAGAAATATTTTCAGATTGGCAAGGACTCGAGAAAAAAATCCACATTTTAGTAGGTACCCGAGTTGATTAAGTCCGAATACCTGAAGGGTTTTTGTGTTCAAATCATATAGTTTTATTTCCTAAAATTGAAAATTTTCTAAGGCCCAAGTTCTCTTTCCTGATTCCAAAATTTTTTTTAATATAAATAAAAGGAAAACAAAATGAATCTACGGAGCTGACAAAATAATTCAGAGATGAATATCCACCCCCCATGCCTATCTAATGCAATGTCCTCATTGTATTAAAAATACATAAAATAGAGTGGAGTAGAGTAGAAAGCACCTGAATTACATGAATAACAGGTCCGCTCTAAGATAAACAGAAACTGTATACGTGTTGAATTTAGTGCCTTCAGCTAGGCACACAATATAAAGAAGAAGAAATAACGAATTCATAGGTGCAGGTCAGAATCAGAATAAAAAGATGCAACCTAAGACCTGCCAGCAGATGTCCACAGATGTGGACCATATTGTGATGCGGATCCATACCCCATGGTCAAGTATATCTAAGGTTCTGGATAAAAATTATCCAGAACCTAAAATCAGTATGCAAGCGGGGTCGGCCTTGCGATTTATGAGGATGCAACCCAAGACCAAAAAGTCAGGTTATAGAGAATTCGGGATCAAAAGGATAATCAATGAATGTGTGCTTGGGTTGGACATCTGCAGAACAAATGTTGTAAGGGTCCCAGTTTGATGGTGTCAGATTAATTGGAACCCTTAGACTCGATCTTCTACTTCCTTTGGAATTAACTTCCCAAATCAGTATTTCCCAACTCCTATCCTCTTTCAAAATGTCAAATTCCAGGACCTCTTGTATATTAATCACCCCATCTGAAATTTCCAAGTCTAAAAGATGTGACTGAATCAGAATTGACTTGGGTCTAGTTATCTCAAAAATAGAATCGTCAATAAGCTTAATGGGGTGAAACTGAGAATCAAGGCATTGAATTGAATCCTTAATGCAGGGATTTGAATCTGCCATAGAAGCCCTAATAAGATCGGTTTCCTCAGTTATTGGGCCATCATATGATCTATCAGATTCCTTAGGCCTAGTTGTCTCACAGAAATCGTGTTCTGTAACTCCACGTGTGACTTCGCAAATTAATTCTTCACCTTTAGAATCAAAGAAATCTAAATCCGCATTAATGTGTGTCTCAAAATCATCAATTACTTTTTTGATCCATAGAGACACACATTTCCTCGTACCCCGGCTCAAGGATTTCAGGTGAAGAAATCATATCATCCTTAATTGGTTGCTCTAGGTCAATTTGGTCAGCCTTGTAACACGTGTGCCCCCAACAGGTGCCTGAGCAGGTTCTGACATTAGCTCTCCTGAAGGGGCTTCATCCTGGGAATCATCCCATGATTGAACTAAAGCAACCACAAATCTCATTCTCAATTTTCCTAACTTCCCAAGTAAAAACTCACCTGGCTCCTTATCCTTAACATCTTGGAGCCAATCCAATAAATACTTGTTCATATCATCAATCATTTCAATCAAGGGCTCCAATTCTTTAGTGCAAGGTATTGGCTGAGCTTCTAAAGATTGTATAGCATTCCTCAAGTTAGCCAAAACCTTATCTTGGACCTGGTTAACCTGAACCAAATATCTTGGTTCAAGGTTGGGCAGGTTTTGGATCAGTGCAGAGGAGTTAACGAATTGAGATTCGTGATACCCTCCCTGATAATAGGTCATTTCGAGTTGTTCATAAGGTGATGATGACCTAAAGGTAGTGTATTTAGGGGATGGGTAAGGATCAGGGTATCCTTCTTGATTGTAGATTGTATTAAGTTGTCCATGAAGGGATGACGATCTATAATCGATGTGGCTCTGAGAAGGATAAAAATCTTGATGATGGTGTCCAGGGTTAGATGCTAAACACGGAAGTCTGGAAGTATATCCCCAATTGGAGTTATCCCAACTAACTGATGGTTGATTATAGTACAAGTCGGGAAAATCATCATGTTGAGGATAAGTCATAATAGGAGGGAAAGAGCGGGAATGTGTATAAAATGTGGAAGGATTCATGATAGACGAAAAGAAGAAAGGCACCCTGCAATACAAATAATCAAACTTGTCCTTAAGTGGGCTAGCCTAAAGACCTACAGACTCCCGGAACCCATCTTGAGATAAAGAAATGATTTGATGTACTTCTTTCCATTCAATCCAACCAGTTAGAGGGAGGGACTGGGGGAAGGTTCTTCCTTCGACTTGCGCCTTTGGTTCCTAGTGTCCCCCCAGCCGTGATCAGTTGATTCTGCTCCCCTAGCTAGACATCAGATTAAACAGTAGAAACAGACTAATCGAAAATAATCTCGTTCTGGGCTCTGAAGAGCGAGTTGAATCCTTAAGGACAACGTCTACTTTATTTTATTTAGGGTTGGGTTTGAATGTGCTTTGGAATGTGATGGGTCCTTTATCTGGGTTATGCCCTTAATGATTGATTGATGTGTGCCTGCGTGCACAACCAGTGGTTTTCAAGCAAGATTATTTTTGATGCGGTGAATTTTAGGGTTCAAATCTTGCATAGTAGCTTTTAGGATTCAACTTTAGGTATTTTCAATCAAGTTTTGTTGGCACACCAGGTTTTGAAAGCACAGGTGAAGATGTTTTCCTTTGAATCTTAAAAGAATGTGGAGTGCCTGGTAAATCCCTAAGAGTTGAACCTATGTGGCAGCTACTTAATGAGTTGATTTTAGTTGAAGTGGTGGGGCCCAATCAACTCAAATAATCGGCCTGTTCCACCACTTAATTAGTCACACAAGTGATTACCTAATCTGATTTCTACTCAATTATGTGTTTGGGTATGTGTACCGATTCCGAATATCGGTTTACCAGTTGAGTTTGAAAATCTGATGAGGTTGTGTACCTCTGTGAGATTTTTTTAATTTTTCTTTTTAAATGAGGAGGGTAAGGCAGGTGTAGGTGTCAAACAAACACTCAAAACTAACCTTAGGGTTTATAAGAACACCTAGGTTGATTTATGTTTGTGTAATTATGTGGTGGAATGAAAACTAATGGGTGGGAGGCGGGGGTAAACTTATAGAACCTTCAACAGCACTTTGCTCCAATCTACCGCTTTTGTTCATCTCAAAAGAGTACCTGCAATCATAATAAGAAAGGAGAGAAGTGAGGTAAACGATTCATAAGTCAGAAAACATGAAAACTCAAAGAGCATCACCTCTCGGCAATTATGCCAAAATGTTGAGGTCGGAAAACTACGCGTTCGCAGTCAGATTCGAAAACCTGTCATTGTAGTTCAAGTCATGAAGAAATCCTTTCAATAGATAAAATTTATACCGAAAATTCATAAAGAAGTTCTGGGTCGAACACTGGGAGGTAGACGTTTGATTAAAAATATGCATTTTATTTGTTTGTCACGAAACAGATTAGCTGGCCGAAAACTAGCTATCTATTTAACAAATAATAAATAGAAGAGAAAGGGAGAGAATATTGCAAATAAAACCAAAAGAGGGGTAGCATAAATAGAGATTTCATTATACGAAGTTGTTCATTACACTACTCATTACGACAAGTTACCGGGAAATCTACACTAGAAAGCAGTAAAGAGAATGGAGAGAGAAATATCCTCCTCAACGATGTCTTGGAGGACGAGCCAGACGGGATGACACTTGGAAGATGGGGAACGGAGCGGGAAGAAGGAGGACGAAGCAGGAGGAACAGGAATGAAGCAGAACATTGTCGTCGTCGTGGGATCCACTTCCCGAATGTAGAGAGTAGACAATCGCAGGATGCTCCACAAAGGGAGACAAAGGTGGAAAAATTATGATTTCTACTCTAGAGGAGCATCTCGGGTTTGGGACAAGCTCTTAGAGCTTTGGAAGGGGTGCGAGAAGAGAAGAAGGGATGAGAAATTTGTAGGGTAGGGGTCTCCTTTTATAGTTGTAAGGAGTGGGGGCATTTTGGTCATTACAATATCAAAAACATTAATTCAAGGCCTTGACCCTTCGACTCCCTTTGACTCCTTCGACGCAAGTGGGTTCGACTCCTTCTTTAGCTTAGGAGCCACCTACGGTAGATAAGGGTAAGAGGCCACTTGACCCTGAGATTCCCACCCCTTTTCTTGAGGCTTAGACGTCAAATGTAGTACGGAAGAAGGACACGTGGAATTTTGATGACTTTAAGTCAATGTTCAAGGAAGTACATATTCAAGTCCCTCTCCTCAAGGCAATTGATCACATCCCCACTGTCGCTAGGTTCTTCAAGGACTATTGTACCCCAAAGTGACAACCTAGAATTGGACGACAGGTGGTACTATCAAAAGAAGCTAGCACCGTGATTCTAGCTGACTTGCCGTCGAAAAAGAAAGACCCTGGTACCCCACTCATATCCTGCTTCTTGCCGGATTCTCCATTTGATCGAGCCCTTCTAGATCTAGGTTCATCCATCAACCTAACTCCCACTGCCGTATTTGATCGATTTCGATTTGGAGAGTTAAAGCCCACCTCGGTCATGATTTAGCTGGCTGATTGATCAGTAAAAACACCAAGGGGAGTGGTTGAGAACGTGATCGTAAAAGTCTAGGGATTCTGCTTTCCCATAGACATTTTCGTTCTTGATATGGAGGTTCCTCCTAATCTACGAGATGCACCAATCATTTTGGGTCACCCATTTCTAGCGACAGCTCGAGCAAACATTGATTGTGCATCCGGGTGTATGGAGATAACCCTAGGTAATGAGCGACTTCGACTTGACATATTCAGGTTATCAAGGAATTTTGACTGTGATTGCATAAAGGAGGTTGGTGAAGATGAAGATTCGGCATACTGTGGTAACATTGGGCTCCCTTGTGATGACCTAATGTCTGATTCGCCAGCATTATCAGGGTTCTTGGACCTCGATCCACGCGGGACTAAGACCACTGCACTACACATATCTCCCCAAGGATCCGACTGTTTAGGGTGTGTTTCTGACCACAGCACCCCTTAATCTAGCTATCCTGATCCGTACACTATTGGATCACCCTTGTTGTTACAAGAAGACGTGACCATAGCGCCCTTCAAAATGTGACCACGCTTTCCTCACAGTGCCCTTCAAAACACCTCTGCCACACGCTTGCATGCGATGAGTCATGCAGATGCGCGTCATCACACGCATATGCAATCAATGATTCCTCCACGCGCTATGCCTCCTCCCCTTGGCCACCCGATCTTCATCTGATGGTCAAATCATGCCCGCACCTGCGCCCATCTGAATTGAGGCTCTTAGCAAGGCTTGATCGCGCACCCTTCGCTTGCGAAGAGGAGTTTGACTGCTGCACTACGCCTCCGTTTGTGTCGTGTGGAGGATTTTTGCGTGTGGATCTGTAGCAGTTGGATGGCCATCCAACGGTGGAGATTCATCGAGCGGGTGAAGAAGAAGAGCAGAGGTAGGTCGTTGGGGTTGGTTGGGCAGCTGAGATGGTGCCACATGGCACCATCTTGGTCGTCCATCTTCTGTGTATTGTAAACGATGCCACAGGCATTGGATTGGATCAATTTTCACATCGTTAGGCTGCGATTGACAATTCAAACCCATTCATGTAGTGGCCCTTGATCTTTAGGGTTCCTCGATCTCTATCTGGTGCTACGGATGTTGGATCAGGGTGATGTTGGAGTTGTTGAACTCCAATTGTCACCCTAATCAAATCCGTACGGTTGGTTCTTTGATCCGTGACCCCAATTAACAAGTTTCCCTATCCCTGGCCATAAAAGGAGATAATTAACCTACATTTTATACAGACTAACCTAAATGCCAAATGATTCATGTTATGCAATATTTATAGTATGTAATGCAATTCTATGCCTAAGAACACACGTAAATAGACAGTTTATGTGATATAAGTATGTTTACATCATTATGTTAGTGTGTTTGAGGTGGCCTAAACCTAGTTTCCTTTGTAGTGAGGTAGGGATCACATTAATGGAAGCACCCAAGTTGAGGAGGGCCCGATCGGAAGTAATGTTTCTTATTATGCAGGTAATTAGTGGGGCTCTCGGGTCCTGCTTCTTAAGGGGTAGCTTGTTTAAGATTAGTGTGCTTGTGTTGTCAGACAAGACTACTCTCCTAGTGTTTTCAGATTCCACTTTATGCTTCTCTTTATATGAATTCAGTAAAGCTTTGGCATAGGCAGGGACTGATCCAATAGCTGGGAGGAGTAAAATGATTGTCAATTTGAAAGCCTGAAGTAAAGACATCCTCTCCTCCAATTTCTCCTTCGACTTTTTCTGTTTGCCCATACGACAACATACTCTTGAATCTGACTCTGTTGTTTTCTTGATTACATTCTTAGTTGGGAGTCTAGAATTCTTATTATGGGTCTTAATGGTAATGACATGGGTTTGGGTGGGACCCTTGTATCTGCTACCACACCTCAAGGTGATGGTATTTGCAGTAGCAAAGTGTTGTTGGTTAGTGCCTTGGGGAGGGTTGGGCAAAATAGGAGACTCCCGATTCATTATGGTAGGAACTTGGTTAGCTCCGGGAGGGATTGGGGTAGCCTGATAGATAGAATGAGCTTGAGCATGTGGTTCCCCACTATTACCAAAACCTTGAGGCCCAGCACCTCGGTTCTGCACATTCCTTAGGTTTGGTACAGGTTGTGATGGTAGAGATCTGGGCTATCGGTTGTTTGCACTAAGCTCGAATTGCAAGGTGCCCGAAGAAGTTTTCATTTGTTGCATGAGCTGGAGCATTGTCCCTTGCATTTCTACCATCTTCAGGTTTAAATCATCCTGCTCGGCTGGTTGTCGGGCATTCCACATGGGTTGATTATTCTAATTCGGTGGTAGCTGAGTATATACATGACCTTGACCCATTGGATTTTGCAATACATAGTTGTTGGGTCGATATTGGGTCTGTTGCCCCTGATCTTTCCAAAAGAAGTTAGGGTGATTTTTCCAACTAGGATTATAGGAGTTCGAGTAAGGGATGGACCTAGCATTCTCTTGTATAGCATAAACATCCTCATAATATGAGGATGAAGGGTAAGACGGATCAAAAAAATTGGGATCAAAGACCCAAGTTTGGAATCCATAAGGTTCCGAAAAGTGCTGGCTCGAAGGTCTTGCTGACTCAAGTTGGTTCACAAACTCCCGTCCCATAGAAGCTTGCGAAGAATGGAATCCTAAGCTCTGGGATTGAGTGGATCTAGAAGTATTAGAGTTTTTGGACATCCACTCTTCCATTTGTTTAGCAACCAGATGCACCTTAACTAATTTGTTGCAGATCAATTCTATATCAAATGTATAAGAATCTTGGACCTCATTGGAATTTGATCTAGTTTGTTGGGATTGGTTGAAGGTTTCCATGGATGCATGGTTTATAGAGTTTTCACTCATTTCCTTGAACAAATCATATGCGCTATCTGTGTCTTTATTGAGGAAATTTCCTCTGCAAGAAGCATCCACACGATGACGGAGTTGATCATTCAACCTGTGGTAGAAAATCTGCACAAGTTGCCATTTAGGCACCTCGTGGTGTGGACACTTTTGCAATAGATCCTAGAATCACTCCCAGACCCCATGAAATAGTTCCCCCGGCCGCTAGGAAAAAGTTGTAATTCACCCGTCTGATGTAAACATGTTTATATCACATAAACCATCTACTTTTGTGCATTCTTAGGCATATAGTTTCATTATACATTATAACTATTACATAGCATGCATCATCATGCATTTAGACCAGGTTGCATAAATTTTAGGTTAATTTTCTCTTTTTGAGGTCAGGAAATAGGGAAATATCTTATCGAGGCCTCGGATTGAAGATCCAACCATACGGATCTGATCAGGGTGACTATTGGAGTTCAACGACTCCAAGATCGCCCCGAGCAGACTTCCGTAGCATTAGATGCAGTCCAAGAAAGATCATAGTTCAAGGGCCAAGGTGGTGCAAATCCATACCTTAAATGACAAATCCAATTGCACGGATGGGCACAAATCACCGATCGCAGCCCAACAACACGAAAATCGGTCCAATCTGACATCTGTGGCACCATCTGCAAGACATAGCAGATGGACGGCCATGATGGCACCACGTGGTGCCATCACAGCCACCCAAATTGGCCGCAGCATCTCTTCTCAACTCCTAAAGGGCTTCCACGATGAGAGATCTCGGCCATTGGATGAAGATCCAATGACCAAGATTGGCTGAGCGCAAATGAATCCACGCGACAAAGAGGGCCACTTGGCACGTTGGGTGAGCACCCGCTCGCGAAGTAGAGGTTGTAGGTTCGACTTGCAATCAGAGGCGCATGCAGATTTATCTTAATCGTGTGATCATCTATGAAAGTCCCAGATCTACCAATCAGGTGCACGCGCGATCGGATGCGGTTCTGCATGTGCCATCGCACTCGTAGGCACGCGATGAGAAGGTAAGAGATGGAGCATTTTAAGCCATCTGATCTCGCGATCGGATGACTGATATTGTGAGTGTGCATAAGGAGATTTGTGCATAGAAGGAGAGGAGGCGAGGGCATGCGCACATTTTTCAGCAACGTGAGTCTTTAGTGACATTTAAATGTCACTAAAGACCCCCTTATTTAATGTTTTAAGATGAAATGACCTTTGTGCCCCCTTCAATCTTCACCTATAAAAGGCCTTATGACCCCTACACTTTCTTGATCCCTTCCTCTCTTCTCTCACCCCCTTCAAAGCTCTAAGAGCTTGTCCCAAACTCGAGATGCTCCTCTAGAGTTAAAAATACAATTTTTCCTCCTCATCCCATTTGTGGAGCATTCTACGGTTGTCTTCTCACCACCATTCGGGAAGCGGATCCCGCTGCGACGTCGCCTTACCCCATTCTTCGTCGTCCGTCCTCGTTCATCCTTGTTCTCCCTCATCCCGCATCTCACCACCTTCGTCTAGGCACTCCATCAACACGGCTCATCCTCCAAGTAGCGGTCGAGGATGATAACTTCTCTCCACCTTCTCTTTATCGCTTTCTAAAGTAGATTTACTGCTTCTTAGTTGTAATATTTCCTACTTTCTAGTGCAGTGATTAGCTGTAATGACCATGATATTGTGGTTATGAAATTCTTGTTTATTCTCTCTCTATTTTGTCTTTATTTGTATTATTCTCTCTCTCTTCTATTCTTTATTCATTAAGTAGATAGCTAGTTTAGATTTAATTCGACCAGCTAATCTGCTTTGTGACAACAAAACAAACGTGATTTTTAATCAAACGTCCGCCTCCCTGTGTTCGATGTAGAATTCCTTTTGAGTTTCGGTTAAATTATCTATTGATGGTTTTTCTCACAAATCATGCTACAACAATGGGTTTTCAAAACTCAACAGTTTTTACAATGGATTCTCTGCTATAACATTTTGGCACCGTTGCCGGGGAGGTGACGCTCTTTGATTTTTCATGTTTTCCCATCTTACTTATCTTTTAACTTCTCTCCTTTCTTATTGTGATTGCAGGTATTCTCTTGAGATGGGCAAAAGCGGTAGATTGGAGTAAAGTACTGTTGAAGGGTTTGTAAGTTTACCCCCACCTCCCCACCCACTAGATTTCATTCCATCACCTAATAACACAAACCCTAATTAGGCTAGGAGTTCTCATAAACCCTAAGGTTAGTTTTGATTGTTCGGTTGTCACCTCTACCCACCTCACCCGTTGTATATAAAGAAAAGTTTAAAAAGAAAATCTCACAGAGGTACACAATCTCTTCTGATTTTTCATACTCAACTGGTAACCCAATCTTTGGGATCGGTACACTCATCAACACATAATTGAGTAGAAATCAGATTAGGTAATCACTTGTGTGCCTAATTAGGTGGTGCATCAGGCTAATTGTTTGAGTTATTTGGGCCACACCACTTCAACTAAAAATAACTCATCAAGTAGTTGCCAAATAGGTTCAACTTCTAGGGATTTACCTGGCACTCCACATTCTTTTAAGCTTTAAAGGAAAATATCTTCACCTGTGCTTTCAAAACTTGGTGTGTCAACTAAACTTGATTGAATGCACCTAAAGTTGAATTTAAAAGCTACTAACCAAGATTTAAAACCTAAAATTCACCACATCCAAAAATAATCTTGCTTGAAAATCACTAGTTGTGCACGCACACACATATCAATCAAACATTAAGGGCACAGCCCAGATAAAGGGCCCATCACATTCCAAAGCACATTCATACCTAACCCTAATTAAAATAGAGTAGACGTTGGCCTTAAGGATTGGACTCGCTCTTCAGATCCTAGATTGAGATTATTTTTTATTAGTCTGTTTCTACCATTCAATCTGATGTCTAGCTAGGGGAGTAGAATCAAACAATCTTAGTTGGAGGGTATACTAGGAACCGGAGGTGCAAGCCAAAAGAAGAAGCTTCTCCCCAACCCATCCCTCTAACTAACTTGATTGATTGGAAAGAAGTAGATCAAATCATTTCTTCATCTCAAGATGGGTTTTGGGAGTCTGTAGGCCTTTAGGCTAGCCCACTTAAGGACAGGTTTGATTGTTTGTATTGCATGGCACCTTTCTTTCTCCTGTTTGTCATGAATCCTTCCACATTCTACATGCATTCCTACTCTTACCCTCCTGATACATCTTATCCCCAATATGATGATTGTTATTTCGACTCGTGCTGTAATAAATCATCTACTAGTTGGGATAACTTGGATTGTGGATACAATTCTGGACCTCTGTGTTTAGGGTCTAACCCTAGACACCATGATCTTGATCTTATCCTTCTCCAAGCTACATCGATTATAGATCACCGCCCTCATTTGGACAACCTAATATGATCGACAATCAAGAAGGATATGCTGATCCTTACCCTTCCCCAGATTACACTGCATATAGGTCATCACCTCTTTATGGACAACTTGAAATGACCTATTATCAGGGAGGGTAGCGAGAACCTCAATTCATTGACTCCCCTAGAATGAACCCAAACCTGCCCAACCCTGAATCAAACCATTTGGTTCAGGTTAACCAGGTCCAAGATAAGGTGTTGGCTAACTTTAGGAATACCATAAAATCTTTAGAAGCTCAGGCAACACCTTGTCCTAAAGAATTGGAGCCTCTGATTGAAATGATTGATAATCTTAACAAGTATTTGTTGGATTGGCTCCAGAATGTTAAGGATAAGGACTTGGGTGAGTTTTTACTTGGGAAGTTATCGAAATTGAGGATGAGATTTGTGATTGCTCTAGTCCAATCTTGGGATGATTCCCAGGATGAACCCTTGTCAGGAGAGCCAATGTCAAAATCTGCTTAGGCACCTATAGGGGGACACATTTTACGAGACCAGGGTTGACTAGGTTGTGCTAGAGCAATCAAATAAGGAAAATTTGATTTCTTCACCTAAGATCCTTGAGCCGGGATACGAGGAAATGTATGTCTCCATGGAACAAAAAGTGATTGATGATTTTGAGAGATACATGAATGCAGATTCAGAATTCTTTGATTCTGAAGGTGAAGAATCATTATGCAAAGTCTCACCTGAGTGAGATGACTGGGCCTAAGGAATTTGAGAAATCATTTGATGGCCCTAAAATTGAGGAACTTGATCCTGTTGGGGCTCGCAAGGTGGATTCAGATCCTCATTTCATGAAGGATTCAATTCATAGCCCTGATCCTCAATCACATCCCATTGAGCTTACTGATGATTCTGATTTTGAAATCACTAAACCCAAGTCCATTCTGATTCAGCAACAAATCTTAGAGTTGGACATTTTAGATGGGGTGATTAATATGTAGGAGGTCCTGGAATTCAAAATTCTGATTGTGGAGGAAAGGAATTGGGAAATGATGATATGGGAAGCTAATTCTGGAGGAAGCAGAAGATTGAGTCTAAGGGTGCCTATATGTCTAAAACCACCAACCTTCTACTGGGACCCTTATGACATCTTTCATTCAGAGGATGTCCAACCCAAGCGCACATTTATTTATTATCACATTGAGCTTGATTTCTTTGTAACTTGACGTTTTGGTCTTGGGTTGCATGTTCACAAATTGCAAGCCCGACCCTACTTGTATGCTGATCTTAGGTTTTGGATATTTTTCTCCAGAACCTTAGATATACTCAACCATGGGGTATGGGTTTGCACCACAATCTGGCCCACATCTGTGAACATCTGCTGGTAGGTCCTGAGGTGAATCTTTTTATCCTGATTCTGACCTGCACCTATGAATGTTTTTATTTCTTCTTTGTATAGTGTGCCTAGCTGAAGGCAGTAAAATAAACATATAAATAGTTTCTTTCATCTCAGAGTCAACCTGTTATTCGTACAATTTAGGTGCTTTCTACTCTACTCCACTCTGTTTCATGTCTTTTTAATACAATGAGGACATTGCATTAGATAGGCATGGGGGGTGGATATTCATCTCTGAATTATTTCGTTAAATCTGTAGATTCTTTTTATTTTTATTTATTAAAAAAAAATTGTGGAATTAGGAAAGAGAACTTGGGCTTTAAAAAATTTTCAATCTTAGAGAATAAAACTATAGGACTTGAACATTGAGACCCTTCAGGCCTTCGGGCTTAATCTGCCCGGGTGTCCACTAAAATGTGGATTTGTTTCTCAAGTCCTTGCTAGTCTAAATATATTTCTAATTTGATTAAATAAGTTGGGGTGATAACTACACGACTTATCAACCCGCCCTCTGATTTGAGGGAACTTTAAGTCTAAGTATCTTCACACTTTTCGCACTGATTTGTTGTTCGACAGTTTTTACGGAAATTGGGTAGCTAATGAACCTTTTATGGTGGTATGGCTGGCAAGTTATCATGGGTAACAGCCCATTGGTCGATTGTCTAGAGCTCAATCACACGACCATTCTTTTCCTGTTGCCTTTAGGTAAATATTAGATTAGGGAAGTGTTTGGATATTGTAGAGCGTAATGCGCGATTTTGATGGGAAAAAAGCATTGTAGTATAGTGCGCAATACGATCAAACAAAGATATTTAATAAAAGTTAATGAGACTTAAGTCCCGGTTGTTCGTCTCTGGGAGGCGTTTGTTTTACTTTTGAATTCAATCTTTTACTGCTCTACTTTGTTTAAAATCGCACGCCGGTTTCCAATCTTCTGATTGAGATTTCACCACTTCTATTATGAACCCTGATTACGTGCGCATGTGTTAATAGATCACAAAGGTGAAAGTGTGAGTTTCTATGCGCACGATTCTAGTGAGGTGGTGATTGTTTACAGAAAATGAGTCTATAGTTAGATTTTCTATATCTTCCGAAAATGACATGCTTGTTGCGAAATAAATAAATATGTGAAATCAGGCAGCTGGAGTCACGTAGAAAAGATGGCAATCAATAAGCTCATGGTGATTTCAAAACATAGAGATATATATATATATATACAAATGTATTTTTCATTCATTCATTTGGAGAATTGGTTGCAACAAGAACTGTAGAGGAAAGCTTGTACAGGAATGCTTAGAAATGTAAATCTAGCTACCAGAAAATGATCGCATACAAGAATCTACGGGGGATTTTGCATACATCATTGGGGGAGAGTAAGGACTACACTACTAAGCAGTAAATAAAAGCAGTAATTGTAAAGAGCTAGCTACTAATCTATTAGAAGTGAGGGAATTCGGAGGTGGGCTCCGATGGCCTTGGAGTGGTAGAGAGGAGAATGAGGGGCGGCCAATGGATCTTAGGCTGGCCCTTGGAGAGAGGTTGGATGAGTGATCCAGCATCCTGGCATGGTGTCCTTCATGGTGGTGCTTAGCTCGTGGAGTTGGAGTGGCGATGGTGGTGGCTAGCCTAAATGGAGGTGGATGGAGCCAAGCATGTATGGCCAAAAGTGGATGCGTGCCATGAATGTGGATGGGTGCAAATGGCCACCCCTTAGGTCATTTTATAGACCTAAGGGATTCTCTCTAGAGAAGTGTGTAACTCTCTAGAGAGAGCCCAAGAGTGGCCGGCCAAGAGAGGATAGAAGTGGTTCTTAGATCCACAATTTGTGGATCTAAGAATTGAAAGCCTCTTGTTGCAAAATTTGGCAACCAAGAGTTGGTGCCACTTCAAGAGGGTTCTAGAGAAATCTAAAGAAGTATGGATGCGTGAATGGGTGTGTGTGTGTGTGTGTGTGTGTGTGTGTGTGGTCGTGCCCTAGGTGTCTAAGAGGTCTAGGTTAGATCCTAAGGGGTTTGGGTAGGTGTATAGCTTGAATTTGGGTTGCATACCCTAATTGCTAAGGGGAATTGCAATTAAACTTAACCTAAGTTTAATTGAATGAGTGTAAACTTAATTGAGAGTGAAATAACTCAATTAGGTTGGGTTTAGGTCAATTGGGACCTCACTAAGTCCAATTGAACTTCTGTGGGTTGAGATTTGAGATCAATTGGACTTAATGAGTCCAATTGACTTAGGTGATGGTAATTAACTTTGATCTAAGTCAATTGGGTTTGGTGAGGACCTAATTAGGTCCTTAGGTAGGTCTAGAGGTGATGTACTAGGGTTAGGACACCTTAATTTAGGTTCCTATGGGGTTGGGATTAGGTCTAGGGAGCTAAAGATCTAAGATCAAGGCTTGAATCTCAAAACAGGAACTGGAGACCAGTTCCAGACATCAAAAAAATGATCAGATGACTTATACTCAAAAATTAGAAGTCCAGACTTCAGTTCTGGATGTCCAATCTGAGTCAAGGGGAAATCTAGGTTCTATTTTGGGTATTCTGCAGAAATTGGACGTCTGACAAAGTGTCTGGACATCCAATAACACTGCTGAAGTGGGTTTGAGGTGTGCGAGAGGTGGCTAAGGGTCCTGGACATCCTATAACTTATTTGGACGTCCAGATAAGGGTTGGAACTAGGGTTTTGGGCCTTCCTATGGTGCTGTGACCTAATCTAAGGGTGTTTAAGGCTTGGGGAAGTCTTTAGGCTATCCTAGGGCTAGGATGGACCTAAGCTCTTCACATTTTACTACTTTATTCCTACTTAATAGAGTAGCAAACCTTAACTCCCTTACATCGTTATTCCTACATCTAATCTGAGCCTTCTGCTCCAGCTTTGCCGCAACACCCATTATTCCCGATCCAGCTTCAGATCCTACTCTAGATCTAGCTTCTGATCAGCTTATTATTTGCAATCGACATAATGCATTTAATCAGCACATTATAACATTAATTTATGCATAGCTAAAGTAAAGCAGTAAAGATGCAGATAATGCTTATGCATGTACGAATAACCCTAACTTTTGCTAAGTCCTAGCCTAATTTAGGTCAATTAAGACCTATGATTGCTGCGCAATGATACCCCCATGCCTAAATCTTGCTAGTCCCTAGCAAATGCAAGACTAAATTATTTACAGCAAGGGTCCCTAAGGGACTGATTATTTTATCGAGTGTATGCATAGAGATTTTTCTCCTTTTTATTTTCATCCTATGCTCTAGAAATCTAAACAGTCATGAAAGTGCAACTATGTAGCTTTTGCAAAGGATTTGAGTGAAAAACTAATTCACCTCTAAAGCTTGTACTTAACCCCTAGTAAAATTCTAGCAGGATACGTAGACTTCTTCCCTCGGGGTATTCAAGATATTCTATGAATTCCACACCAGCTTTAGGCTTGGGTAGAGAATCTCTGAGAGAAAAGATCATATATTTGGTGGCTCACTCTCGCTTGGTGCTACATAGAGACTAGTACTACAGAATCCAGATTCCTAGATTACTAAGTAACTCAACCTAGAGAAAGATGAGAAAAACTATTCTCTCTTTTGATTTCTTTGTATTCATTCTCTCTTTCTCTTTTTCTTTTTCTTAGAGCTCATAATCTCAGCAGATTCACATATATGATCTGTAATTGGTGGTCTAACTTGCCATTAACACCTTGATTGAGTTTCCATAACCCTAACACTAAGTCAGAATTCCTCAACCAATATTAGGGTGGTCAAAAACACAAGAAAGTAGGTTAAGGCCTTATTTGGTGGATCTTGAATTTATTTGGTGGTATTGCCTCAATGCAACTAAAATAAACACTAAATATTCACTCTTTTTTTTCTTTGCTTTTTCTTCTTTTTCTAATTTTTTTCAATTTTTCTTCCTTTTTCATCTTTTTTCTCTTTTTTTCTCTTTTTTTTTCTTATTATTATTTTTTTCTTCATTCAACACAACACAACTAGCACATATCCATGAACTTTATTGAGGAGGCATTATTAGAGATTGGTGGTACTCAAGAGACATTGGGTGGCTTATTTGGTGGAAATGCCTACTCATGACACCAGGAGAGATGGATAGGACGATGTATTTCTGACCTTGACATCACTACCCTCCTTCAGCTGAGGATTCCGTAAAGAATGGTCATAACCATCCACCTTAGCCCTAGTTTTATGAAAACTCGCTCTCCACTTATTTGCCTTACTTATTGGCTCTCAAAATTTCACATAAAATGTATACGCAGGAACCAAGAGCAAAAACTGTGTCTAATTTCTGAGTATCATCACCTAATTATCTAGGACTCCAGATTCCTTGTACTAATCTTAGAGCACCAGTACACTCTACTCTCATCTCACACTATTTGGTGGATTTTTGGAAGAAAATCTGCCTGACTCCCAAAACACTGTCCAGGGGTTCAGGAAAAGAAGCACTACTTCTTCTCGATAGACTAAAGACGTTTATCAGCCTTCACCATGAATCCATTGCAAATTCTACGTGTGTGAAAAGTTGTACTGGATTCCAGATTACAGGAATCAACTAGATGATAAAATCCCTAATGCATTCTCTTAATAAAATAATCCTATTCATGAATGCAATATGTATATATGCTATAAACAATTATCCTCCTATATTCGTACTTCATGAAATTCCCCTATCGGGTTACAGTCAGCTTGATCCTAAATTTAGAACAAAAGGTGAGTGAGTGAGTTGGAAATGGCTGTTGTGGATGATTTTTAGCTCCAATGTGAGCATTGGAGGTGGAGTCGGTTGTTCTTTTATTTAGGGTCCTAAAGTATGTTTTACATGCAGCTCCGAGGTTTTCCTAAATGTTGGCATAAAAAATTTTCAGTTTTGTTGTATCTACCCCCCATGCCTAAGCTCTTGCATGCCCTCATGCATGAATATAAAAGAAAATAAATACAGTAGGGAGAGAATGGGTAGACATCACCTGTAATTGCTCCTGAAACTATACATTTAGCACCGGCCAACCTATCAGTATGTAATATGCAGAAAGAAAATATGCTTAAAGAAAGATATGCTATATATAAAAGTGGCTATGTATAAAGTGATGGATGAATGTGGGGTGGATGCTATGTATATGTGTTGAGTTTAGCGCCTCCAGCTGGGCGAGAATTCAATCACATGTCCTCAATAAGATGAACAATCTTGTCAGGTGGAGGAGGTTCTTGGGCCAAAAATGGCTTGAGGTGCTTGCCATTGACCGTAGATATATGCTCAGATTTTGGGTCCTTGATCTGGACTGCCCCATTAGGATATGGATGAATCACAATATATGGGCCAGTCCATTTGACTTGAGCTTCCCTGCGAATAGTTTCAGTCGTGAATCAAACAACCAGACTTGCTGGTTGGGCATGAATGCTTTCCTCCGAATGTGGCGATCATAAAAGGCCTTGGTCATATCCTTGTATATCAATGTGTTCTCATATGCCTCCCGTCGGATCTCTTCTAATTCGCTGAGCTAGAGTTTCTGTTCTTGCCCTCCTGCATCGAGGTCAAGGTTACATTTTCGCCCTGCCCAAAAGGCACGGTGCTCCAACTCTACAGGAAGGTGATAGGCCTTGCCATATACCATGCGATATGGTGACATTTCGAGTGGGGCCTTGTATGCCGTCCGATATGCCTAGAGTGCATCAACTAATTTGTTGGAACAGTCCTTCCTATTTGGTCTAACCGTCTTCTGGAGAATCAGCATGATCTGACGGTTAGACACTTCAGCTTGCCCATTAGTCTACGGGTGATACGAGGTGGCTATACATTGATGTACCACGTATTTCTTTAGCAATGACCTGAAATGGGTGTGGATGAAGTGGCTTCCCCCATCGCTAATCAGAGCGTAGGGTATTCCGAATCTTGTGAAGTTGTACTACCGTACGAAAGAAATGACGGTCTTATGATCAGCCAGTCTCGCTGGGATGGCCTCGACCCACTTCGAGACATAGTCAACGACTAGCAATATGTACTCAAAGCCATGCGAGTTTAGAAAAGGGCCCATAAAATCGATGCCCCAGACGTCAAACACTTCTACGACCATGATGGGTTGGAGTGGCATCATGTCTCTCCTGGTCATAGAATCGATCGACTGGCATTGTTTGCAGTGTTGTGCGTATTCGTGTGTATCTCTGAAGATGGTTGGCCAGAAAAATCCCGACTACCAAATTTTTGCAGCAGTTTTCCATCCCGGGAAATGACCACCACAAGCATCATTGTGGCAAAAAGATAACACACTGGGGATCTCAGAGTCTGGGATGCATCTTCGAATAATCTGGTCCGCTCTAATGCGGAAGAGCAGTGGGTCATCCCAGAGGTAGTATTTGGCTTCTGCAGTGAACTTGAGTTTCTGGCCCTTGGATAGGTTCACGAGGATCTTGCCTGTGGTAAGGTAGTTTGCAATATCCGTGTACTAGGGGAACTCAACAGATTGAACTGCCAAGAGAGATTCATTTAGAAATTGCTCGTGTATAGGCAGGGAATAAGGAATGTGTCCTGGGTCCAGTCTGGATAGGTGATCCACCACAACATTCTGCTTTCCGGCTTTGTCACGGATTTCGATATCAAATTCCTACAATAGAAGGATCCATCTAATGAGTCATGGTTTGGCATCCTTCTTTGCCAACAAATGCCGGAGGGCAGAGTGGTCAGTGAAAATGATGACCTTGGACCCTAATAAGTAAGATCTGAATTTCTCCAACCCGAATACTACTGCTAGCAGTTCTTTTTCGGTGACAGTGTAATTGCGCTGAGCCTCATTTAGCGTCTTGCTAGCATAGTATATGACGAAGGGTTGTTTCTCCCGACATTGGCCTAAAACAGCACTGACGGCAAAGTCAGAAGCGTCGCACATCATCTCAAAATCAAGCAACTAGTCGGGTGGTTGGAGAATCGGAGAACCAGAGACAGTGCTTCGTAAAGTCTCAAAGGCACTGAGACACGAGGTGTCAAATTCAAATGGGACATCGGTAACCAGGAGATTCGTCAAAGGCTGTGCGATTTTCGAGAAATTGCATATAAATCTCTGATAGTAGTCGACGTGACCCAAGAATGATCTGATCTACTTAATCGAGCTAGGTGGCTGTAAGTGGGAAATAATCTCTGATTTAGCTCGATCGACCTCGAGTCCATTTTTGGAGATCCTGTGCCCTAGTACTATGCCATCCCTCACCATGAAATGGCTCTAGGTTTACCTCAATACACCGTTTCAGGATCTTGGTGAGGTTATCAAGAGAAGATGTGAAATCATCTTTGAAAACGGAGAAGTCATCCATGAATACCTCCACATAGTCCCCAATCATGTCAGAGAAGATGGCCATCATACAATGCTGAAATATCGCTGGTGCATTGCAGAGGCCAAAGGGCATCTGCTTGAAAGCGAATGTTCCAAAGGGGCATGTGAATGTGGTCTTGTCTTGATCTTCCGGGCTAATCACTACTTGTTTATACCCGGAGTATCCATCCAGAAAGCAAAAGAAACTACGTCCGGCTAACCGTTCTAAGATCTGATCAATGAAAGGTAAAGGAAAGTGATCCTTTTGGGTAGCTATGTTCAGTTTCCTATAGTCTATGCAGACCCGCCAAGATGTCGCAGTGCGGCTTAGGATGGATTCTCCCTAATCATTTTTTACTACGGTGAGTCCTGCTTTCTTGGGTACTATTTGGATCGGACTCACCCATTGGTTGTCTGAGATTGGGTATACAATACCTGCATCCAGCCATTTGATGATCTCCTTTTTAACAACCTCTAGCATATTTGGGTTTATCCGTCTTTGATGTTGTCTTGAAGGTTTCATCCCCTCATCTGTGTAAATGTGATGAGTTCAATACGAGGGGCGAATGTCATGGAGATCAGCAATACTCCACCCGATCGTAGCCCTATGGTCTTGCAGCATAGAAATCAATTGATGCTCCTGTTCTTGGGTTAAGTGGGCATTGATAATGATTGGGTATGTCTCACTTTCGCCCAAGAACACATACTTGAGTGAGTTAGGTAAGGGCTTCAATTCAATCACGGGTGGGTAAGAGTCAAAAATGGGAGTGGGAGGAGCATAATCGAGGGTGGGAATCTGTTGATCCATGTGCACGTGAATTCTAGCTGAGTTGATCCCTGTGAAATAATCAGTTGTGACTGCGTTAACGGGAAGCCCATTAGCTGTAGTCACGTCTTCCTGCAACAATAGGGGCGATTCAGTAATGTGTGGATCAGGATAGTTGGGTTCAAGGGTGCTGTGGTCAGAAGCACACCTTAAACAGTCAGATCCTCGGGGAGATATGTGTAGTGCAACGGTCTTAGTCTCGTGTGGATTGAGGTCTAAGAACCCTGATAGTGCAGACGAATGAGACATTGGGTCGTCACAAAGGAGCCCAATGTTACCATAGTATGCCACATCCTCGTCTTCACCATCCTCCTCTATTCGATCACAGTCAAAGTTCTTTGCTGCCCTGAATATGTCAAGTCGAAGTCGCTCATTGCCTAGGACTATCTCCATACACCCGGATGCACAATCAATGTTCGCTCGGGCTATCGCTAGAAATGGGCAACCCAAAATAATTGGTGCATCTTGGAGATTAGGAGGAACTTCCATATTGAGAACAAAAAAGTCTGTGGGAAAGCAGAATCCGTGGACTTTAATGATCATGTTCTCAACCACCCCCCACGGTGTTTTGACTGATCTATCAGCCAGCTGAATGGTGACCGAGGTGGGCTTCAACTCGCCAAATCGAAATCGATCAAATACGACAGTGGGAGTTAGGTTGATGGACGAACCCAGATCTAGAAGGGCCCGATTAAATGGAGAATCCAACAAGAAACAGGATATGAGTGGGGTACCAGGGTCTTTGTTTTTCGGTGACAAGTCGTCTAGAATAACGGTGCTAGCCTCTTTCGACAGTACCTCCTGTCGTCCAATTCTTGGCTATCGCTTTGGGGTACAATAGTCCTTGAAGAACCTAGCGACAGCGAGAATGTGATCGATTGCCTCGAGGAGGGGGACCTGAATATGTACTTCCTTGAACATCGATTTCAGATCCTTGAAATTTCGCGTGTCCTTTTTTCGTATTGCATTCCTTGTCAGAGCCTCAAGAAAAGGGATGGGAATCTCGGGGTCAAGTGCCTCTTACCCTTATCTACCGTAGGTGGCTCCTGAGATGAAGAAGGAGTCAAACCCGCCTGCGGTGAAGCGTGGGAAAAATCAAGACCTGCCTGCCTATGTGGTGGGTCGAATTTCTTCCTTCCGCTCCTCAAATAGATAGCATGTGCATCGACTTGCCGTCCATGAGGTGGTGGGGGAGCGGAAGGGCAGAATATGTAGGATTCTGCAAAGGCGACTAGCCTTGTGTGTAACCGGGTGGTGCAAGAGGTGCCTGTAGTATGGTGTGTGCCTGTCCCTGCGGTACCTGAAACCTAGGTGGGGTGCCTTGGTTCTGCACATATCGAGGATTCGGTTCAAGTTGGGAGGGCAAGGCTCCCTAAGTCCTATGCTCCTGCAACAGCTAGTTTTACATGTTCTATATAGTCTGTATCGATCAGCCATTGCCTTCATAATCTGCAAGCTATCTTGTGTGGATTTCGACATTGATTCTTGCAGCTCCTCCTTCAGTGCCTCCAAAGGGTCAGCTTGCTTTGGAGGGTGACTGGCAACTTGGTACAGTGGCTGGTATAAAGAACGGGGTTGCTACTACTGAGATAGGAATGGCTACTGCCTAAGGTACGTGTTTTGCGCATTCCTGTATTGCCTGGTCCGGTAGTGTGGATCTTGATGTGGTCTTTGTGAATTACCAGACCAAGAGAAGTTCGGATGTTGGCGCCAACCAGGGTTATGTCTCTGAATACGGGATTTTACGCCCATATCCTTGGACAGCACTGACGTCTTCTTAGGCTGAAGATGTCTGAGACGTATATCCGTCAAGGGGATACGCATTATAATCTGCAGGTGGTGCGTAACCCTGGTCGTAAGGTGCCAAATCTAGATTGTTTACGGGATCCTGATATGCGGGATCTCGTAAATAAGGAGAAGATGCATCCTGAGTGAGTAGATTAACTCGAGCAGGAGAGGCTCAGGGTGCATAGGAGGGTCTTGAGGCTGCAGAGTTCAAGTCAGATTGACCCTGACTAATCTGGTCAATCTTCTTCTCAATTAGGTTTATTCTATCCAACTGCATGACGATGATATCCATGTCAGCTCGAATAGACTAGGTGTGAGTTTCGTGGACACCAACTTGTTGCTGACCAGGCCGCTGGAATTGGTTCATCGATGTGGCATTCATTGAGTTCTTCGCCAAAGATTCGAACTGCTCAAATACGTTGTTATTGTCTTTCGCGAGGAAATTCCCACCACTAGATGCATCGGCCAGATACCGATGTGTGTCATCCAGCCCATGGTAAAAGATTTGAGCCAGGTGCCATCTAGGTATACCATGGTGCGAGCATTTTTGGAGAAGATCGTGAAATCTATCCCAAGCTTCGTGTAACTTCTCCCCAGCTCCTTGGGAGAAAGTCATGATTGCACGCCACATCGCGTTTGTTCGACCGATTGAAAAAAAGGGAAGAACTTTTGCAATAATTCACATCGTAATTCCAGCCAGGTTCCAATTGGTTCCCAATGGTCTTGAACCAGTATGAAGCTTTGTCCCTCAAAGAAAATGGGAAAAGCTTCATTAGAACAATCCCAAGATCGATATTCCTAGGTCGAATCATTTTAGTGAGTCGACTTAGGTCCTCTAGGTCCTAGAATGGATCTTTACTTGAGTTCCCAAAGAAGTGAGTGCTGATCAACCCAATCACAATGGGCTTGAGCTCAAACGTGTCTTCGCTTGCAGGAATTCTGACTGGTGGTGCAATCATTGGTGCAGCTGGATCGTAGAAATCTTGCAATTGTTCTCCTTGCAGCAGGTGATGCATATTGTCTAGAGCCGTCAGAATGCGATCCATGCTCTATCGATGCCACTCCTCGGATTAGACTACCCGGGCTTCCAAACAAGCCATCGGGTCCAGTTTCTCAATATCCTGACCCGGTCTAGGTCTAGGATTAGCCATGGTGGCTGTGGGAGTAGAAGTGGGGGGAGAAGATGGTCCCGGTGAGGTGACTTGCCTCCTTGGTAGTGGCTCCCAAGGTCCAACCAAGTGAGGTCTATGTGACCTCCTTCCTCGCATACACCACCCACCCCTGGGTTGGTGTAGCCAAGCTAGACAAGGCTAAGGCCTTGTCATTCAAGTGGTCCTTATGGATCAGATGACCAGATTTTTCATTCTAGATTTTAATTCCTGAAGAAAATTCATCGTACAACTGATTGAAAGCGATTCCCACCTCTTCGCCAACCTAGCCAAGAGGTTGAAAGCACCTAGTAGTACGACAACGAATTCGGGTTTTATTTCGTGTTTTAAAATTGATTTTTGCCCATTTTCTTCAGTTCGGGTTTTCTCTTGGTGAGTGGCCCACAAGGTGACCAAGCTCACCGGTTAAGTGGTAGACTCGACTAATTCTAGGTTAGCCCAAGTGTGGTCTCTAAATTGTAACCCTAAAGATTTGTCCTAAGGTTCATGCACTTCTAGGGTTTTGTTCTGTTTCAACAGACCACAAAATAAAACTCATTCTCCGACAACAATTGGAATCCAATTAACTTGATGTTTAGTGAGTAGATTCCTTTTCCAATTATCTTTTCATAGAATATTTTTAGTAATTTTTACTATTTCAACCGAATTATTAGGGATTTTTGAATGTCAGGGGGTAAGATTTGGAATTTTGACCTCTGGTCGGTTCTATGTTTTGAAATAGTATCAATTGACCTTCAAAAATTTGGTAAAAATATGGAAAATAAGGCCACTGATATCAGCTTTCAAACCCTACCATTTTTAGTCAAAACATATTCACGGATTGCTTGGAATTGCGTTTTGAAATTTGAAAAATCTCAAATCTGGGTCTGACCCTGTGCAATTCGCGAATGTTTAAAAATTTTATGCTTGGAATTTTTTCAAATGAATGGTGGAGTTTGAAAGATAGTTTGAAAATGAAGGTTTGGCCAAAATTTCAAAATTTGTTGCTCACTAATTTTTTGGAAATCGAATTTTTAAATCAGACTTTGAAATCTAGTCGAAAATCAGAAGATGGTGGAAAAGATTTTTAAGAGGGTTTGGGTTTGAAGTCCATGCTTTCCACCAAAAAATATTTTTTTTTGAAAAATTTTGCAATTTTTTTTTTCTTTTTAAAAGGATAAATATTTTTTTTTCTTTCAAGGGATCTTCACAAATATATATTTTTCTCTTTCTTTTTGCTTTTTCAACTACCCTAGGATTCAAAAAGAAACCTAATCTAGATTTTTAAAAAAAAGTTTTGATTTTTTTTTCACGAAAATGAATAAATATATATTTTTTTCAAAAGAAATTAAAGAAAGTAAATCTACTCTTAGGGTTCAAAAGAAAATCCTAATCTAAAGAGAAGATGATGTGCACCTGATTTTTTCTTTACTGCACTCGTCGTGTTCGTAGATCCTATTTTTTTTTGTGTTGTCCTGCACATCCAGAAACAAAGTAGAGGCAAATTTGTCAATGATGGTTAAAAAGATCAAAATCAAAGAAAATGACATTGCCTCTCTGGCAACGGCATCATTTGTTTGGATATCGTAGAGTGTAATGTGCGATTTTGATGGGAAACAATGCCGTAATATAGTGCACAATATGATCAAACAAAGATATTTAATAAAAGTTAACGAGACTTGAGTTTCGGTCGTTCGTCTCTAGGAGGCATTTGGTTTACTTTTTAATTTGATCTTTTACCGGTCTACTTTGTTTAAAATTGCACGCCGGTTTCCAATCTTCTGATTAAGATTTCACCACTTCTATTATGAACCCTGATTACGTGCGCATGTGTTAAATAGATCACAAAGGTGAACGTGTGAGTTTCTATGCGCACGATTCTAGTGAGGTAGCGAATGTTTACAGAAAATGAGTCTATAGTTAGATTTTCTATATCTTCCAGAAACGACATTCTTGTTGCGAAATAGAAAATAAGTGAAAACAGGCAACTGGAATCACGAAGAAAAGATGGCAATCAATAAGCTCATGGTGATTTCAAAACATAGATATATATATATATAAATGTATTTTTCATTCATTCATTTGGAGAATTGGTTACAACAAGAACTGTAGAGGAAAGCTTGTATAGGAATGCTTAGAAATGTAAATCTAGCTACCAGAACATGATCACATACAAGAATCTACGGGCATATTCTACTTCTCTGCTTCTTCCTAAGTATTTAGGAATTATACGTGCATTCCTTGAGCTACGATCTGGACAACCTACCAATGGGCTATTACCTACGATAACTTCGCAGCCATACTCATGCGATGAAGTGTGGCTTATTTCTTTTTTTCTTTTCTTTTCTCCTTTTCTATTTCTTCTTTTTCCTTTTCTTTTTGGATATTTTTCTTTTTCTTTCCCTTCTTTATGTAGGTGGCTTCCTGATTGCGCAGCAATCATAGGTCTTAATTAACCTAAATTAAGCTAGGTTTCAATATTTTCATTATCTCCTCAAGTTCCTCAATAAATCCATAATCCTCAAATTTATTAATTGCCTTAAAAATATCCAATTTCATTCGTTGATCCCCAAAGGTGATTTCCATGCTACTGCTTTCACGATTATTGTTGGCCTTAGCGGTAGCCAGGAGCGAATGCCTAAGAATGATGGTTGTGTTCCTCAGATTTTCAGGTACATCCATGTCAAGGATAAGGAAATCTACAAGAAAATAGAAATCCTTGACCTTAACTATAACATCTTCAATAACGCCTCGCGGATTTGTGACCGAGTGATCCGCTAACTATAACGTTACTGAAGTTGGCCGAAGTTCACCTAATCCAAACTTCTTGTAAAGAGAAGTCAGAATTAGGTTGATGGATGCACCCAGATCCAGAAGTGCTCTATTAAACGTGTAATCTCCGATGACACAAGAAATCAATGGAAAACCTGGATCTCTCTTTTTCTGAGGGAGGTGGTGCAGGATAACAGAACTAGCCTGCTCAGAGAGTACCACCTTCCTCGAAACAGATTCTCTCGACTTACACTTTTGTGTACATAAATCCTTTAAAAATCTTGCGTAAGCCGATATATGCTTGATAGCATCGAGGAGCGGGATATTGATCTCAACATTCTTAAAGATATTCAGAAGCTCCTCATTGCTATCAACAGAGTTCTTCTTTGATTTGATTAAGGCTTCAGGAAAAGGAACATGAGTCAGATCTTTGGAATCAGGTTCCTAAGCCTTGATTTCTTCTCCAGAATTCTCCTCTCTCTCCTCATGTTCTTCTAGATTCAGTAAATCAGAACAGTGTGGTTGTGGATCCTGAGTCTGCTTACCACTCCTCAAGGTGATAGAATTTGCAGATGCATAAGAGTTTGGGTCTTGGGGAAGGTTAGGAAAGATTGGAGGGGATTGGTTAGCCAGGAATTGTTGATTTGCAGAAGAAGAAGAGGAAGGACCCTACTCAACCACCTGAGCATGTGTGTGTGGGTCCCTTTGATTTCCGTACCCATGGGCTTGGTTGCCCGGATTTAGAGTATTTCACGTGTTGGGTACAGGTTGGGATGGTAGAGATCTGGGTTGATGAGAGTTAGCAATGAGCCTGGTCTGCAAGTTGTCCTGCGAGGTTTTCGCTTGCTACATGTGCTGGAGCATGGATCCTTGCATCTCTACCATTTGTCGGTTCAAATCAGCCTGCTCTTTGGGTTGACGGGCATTCCAAGTTGGCTCTTTGACTTGATTTGGGGGCAACTGAGTATATACATGACCCTGACCCATTGGGCATTGCAGAGCATAGTTGCCGGGTCAGAATTGGATCTGTTCCCCCAGGTGTTTCCAAGAGAAGTTAGGGTGATTTCTCCAACTCGGATTATAAGCATTAGAGTAGGGGTTGGATCTAATGTTCTCTTGTACAGCATAGACATTCGCATAGGGTGAGGATGGAGAGAAAGAAAGGGAAGGATCAGAAAAACTAGGATCAAAGACCCTAGTTTGGAACATGTGAGGTTCCGAAAAATGCTGACTCACAGGTTGAGCCGCATCGAGTTGATTCACGAACTCCCATCCAGAAGGAGCTCACGAAGAAAGGAATCTCGAATTTTGGGATTGAGTGGATCGAGAGTTGTTCAAAGAATTTCTAGCCATCCATTCTTCCATTCTCCTAGCAACCAAGTCCACCTTGTCAAGTTTGTTACAAATCAATTCCATATCAAATGAATGAAAGTCATGGACTTCATTGACATTTGATCTGGGCTACTGGGACTGGTTAAAGGTATCCATGGAGGCATGATTGATTGAATTCTCGCTCATTTCCTCAAACAAATTGTGTGCACTATCTGTGTCTTTATTGAGGAAATTGCCTCCGCAATAAGCATCCACATGATTTCTGAGTTGCTTAGTCAACCCATGATAGAAGATCTGCATGAGTTGCCATTTTGGCACCTCGTGGTGTGGACACCTCAGCGATAGGTCCTAGAATCGCTCCCAGGCCACATGAAACTGCTCCCTTGGCCACTGGGTAAAGGTAGTGATTGCCCGTCTTAAGGCATTGGTACGTCTGACTGGGAAGAATTTCTTCAGAAAGGCCAATTTCAACTCATTCAAAGTTGCAATTGGTCTTCCAATTGTCCTGTACCAATGCGCGGCCTTATCCCTAAGAGAGTGGGGGAAGAGCCTCATGATCATTTGCTCCTCGTTCACATTTCGTGCCTTGGTGGTCGGGACCAAAGTGCTCAAGTCCTCCAAATGCTGAAACGGACCTTCGGAGCCAAGCCCGTGATAATGTTTTATTAGGCTTAACACCTGGGGCTTGATTTCTACATCGCCAGCTGGAATCTAGACGCCGGGACGTTCCCCATAATTTGAAGGATCATAAAAATCCTTCAAGGGCTGAGTGCCTTGCATTCTCTGGAACCATTCCTGCATTCTCTGCATTTGTTCCAGCTACCTTCGGAATTCCTCCTGTGGATCACCAGTCAAAGGAGGCTGTTGGTCGGCCATGGGATCAATTTGACGAAAATCCAATTTGCGCCTCCTAGAATACTCTAGTGGTCCTTCCAATCGGGGATTCAATGACCGTCTTCCTAGCATAAACTAGGAGAAGGTCAGAAGGACTAGGGATAGGGGCCCTGCAGCACAACAAAATAAGGCTGTCCTTAAGTGGGGTAGCCTAAGGATCTATAGACTCCCAAAACCTACCTTAAGATTGTAAATGATTTACTCTACTTGTGTCTGCTCAATCCAACCAGTTAGAAGGAGGGACTGGGGAGCAGGTTCTTCCTTTAGCTTTCGCCTCCATTTACTAGTGTACCCCCCAGCTGCGGTCATTTGACGCTACTCCCCTAGCTAGAAATCAGATTAATCAGTACAAGTAGGTAATCAAAGACAATCTCAGACTAGGCCCTGAAGAGCGAATTAGTCCTGAAGGCCAACATCTACTCAATTTGATTAAGGTATGGGATTGTGGTGCTTATGGAGTGTGATGGGCCCTTAACATGGGTTGTGCCCTTAATGATTGATTGAGAATTGTGTAAGTGCATGCACAACCAGGGTTTTCAAGCAAGATTATTTGTGATGTGTGGATTTTAATGTTCAAATCTTGCTTAAGTAGCTTTTAGGGTTTAAAATTAGGTTGATTGCAATCAAGTTTTGAGGCAAACCAAGTTGTCAAACACGTGTGAAGATTACTTTCCTTTAAAATTAGAAATAAAGTGGAGTGCCTGGAATAGACCTAGATTGAAAATCCTAAGGAGGAGCTACCTGATGAGTTGGTTTTAAGTAGAGTGGTGTGGCCCAAACTACTCAAACAACTGGCCACAAATGCACCACTAAGTTAGGCTCACAGAGGTGATTAATCTAGAATGATTTCTACTCTTTTATGTGTTGCTTTGTGTGTACCGGTTCCACAGATTAGAACCCGATTGAGTAGAAACAAATCAATTAGGTTAAGTGCCTTGAATGTGGGTGTACGTTGTGTGTTTGTTGAAAATTACCCCACAAGATTATCTTTTTATTTTTTTTTCTTTTATAAATGAGGGTGGAATGAATGTGAGTGAGAATCCAAACAACCAAACTATTCCTAGGATTTATGCAAACACCTAGGTTAATTGGAATTTGGATTTAATGTGACAAATGAAATCTATGGAGGGGGAAGAATAGGGAGCACTTACAGTTGTCTTCAACTGCACTTTACTCCGGTCTACCACTTGATGATTCCCTGATGCAGGTCCCTGCAAAACAATAGACACAAGAGAAAGCAAGTTAGAAGACAATAAAGTGCATGAAATGTGAAAAGAAGATCGGAAATCGTTGCCTCCTCGGCAACGGTGCCAAAATGTTGAAGCTACTAGTTACTACACTAATGTATTTGATTTTGAAAAACCTGCCGTCGTAGTTTGAAAGTGAAGAACTCATGTCAAGAAATAAAATTTATACCAGAATAGAAATCCCAGGTCAAACTCAGGGAGGCTTTGTTGGTCTATATTCGCAATTATATTTTTTTTAGAGTTTTTGTTGAAAAGCAAAGTGACATAATTACAATAAAGCAATATTAACAATCAAAATAAATGAGAGAGAGAGAGAGAAAGCATGCACTCAATATTCCAAAATGTTTATACAATAAAACCAGAGAAGAATTACACTAGAAAGTGGGAAATCAACTACACTGGAAAGCATGAAAATTCTACACTAGAAAGCTGAAAAGAAGAATGGGAGAGAGAAGTTATCCTCCTCGACGATCGCTTAGACGATGAGTTGGACAAGACGCAGCCTGGAAGACAGAAGACGGGGTGGGAAAAAGAAGGTCGAGACAGGAGGAACGAGAATGGGGCAGCACGTCTTCGTCGTCGCGGGATCTGCTTCCGAAATGAGGGCGAAAATTTGACTTTATCTCTCGAGGAGCATCCTAGGTGTGGGACAAGCTTCTCTTGAGCTTTGGAGAGGGAGAGAAGAGAAGGACGGGATGAGAATTTTGTATGGAGGAGTTCTCCATTTATAGTTGTAAGGAGTGAGGGCAATTTGGTCTTTTTAATTGAAAATCATTAATTTAGGACATTTAGTGACGGATAAATCCGTCGCTAAAGGTCTGAACGTGGGCATAGTGGGGGCAGCGCATGCGCCTTCTCATCTCCTTAAGGCACAACACTCTCCCACGATCTTGAAATCTCAACCGTTCGATCTCACAATCGAACGGTTGAGATGCATCCTTGCCGCGTCTCCTCAAGCTGCAAAGCCCCCATCTGATCCTACATCACACATGAGCGTGCGATAGCTCGTGGGCACTATCAGGCACTCACAGTCACTCGATCGTGATCAAGCAGTCGCTATGCCCGCACCTTTGCATCCGCTCCTTAAGGTTCGAACGCACGCCTCCTGATTGCGTAAGCTCGTTCGACCAACGCACTACATAAGCGTCTGTGTCGCGGTTAAGATCTGTGTGGTCGCATCCGCAGCCGTTGGATGATCATACATTAGCGTAGAAGCGACTCTCAGATTGAAGAAGAGAGGGAGCGACAGGTGCAGCGGCCAATTGGGTGGCTGAGATGGTGCCACATGGTGCCATCTTGGCCGTCCATCTTCTGGATGATGTAGATGGTGCCATGGTTGTCGGATTGAGTCGATTTTCACACCGTTCGACTGCGATCATTGATACGAATCCATCCGTGCAGTTGAATTTGTCATCTGAGGTGCAGATTCACACCATCTTGGTCCTTGATCTTCTAGGGTTCCTCGATCTCTATCTGATGGTACAGATGTTTGATAGGGTGATCTTGGAGTCGTTGAACTCCAATCGTCTCCCTGATCAAATTTGTATGGTTGGATATTTGATCCAAGGCTCCAATAAAAATTTTCCGTGTCCCTGAACATAAAAGGAGATAATTAACCTCCATTTCATTCAACCTAATCTAAATGCAAGATGATGCATGCTATGCAATATTTATAGTATGTAATGTAATTCTATGTTTAAGAACATGTATAAATAGACATCTTATGTAATATAAACATGTTTACATCAGGTGATCTGCATTTTGGCTGTCAACTGGGTGATGTTGTGTCTCTGTGGTTCAGGTCATAGTTGAAATCTTTAAGTGTTGAAAAATAACAATTGCCCAAGAAATCTGACTAAATTCTCTTATAAATAGCATGTAGTTTTGCTAGGGACTAGCAAAATATAAGCGTGGGGGTGTGATGTAAACATGTTTATATCACATAAACTATCTATTTATGGGCATTCTTAGGAATATAGTTGCATTATACATTATAAATATTGCATAACATGCATCATTGTGCATTTAGAATAGGTTGTATAAATTTTAGGTTAATTTTCTTTTTTTGTGGTTAGGAAATAGGGAAATATCTTATCGGGGCCTGAGATTGAAGATCCAACCATATGGATTTAATCAGGGTGACGATTGAAGTTCAACGACTCCAAGATTGCCCCGATTGGACTTCCATAATATCAGATGCAGTTTGAGAAAGATCATAGATCAAGGGGTAAGGTGGTGCAAATTTGTACCTCAGATGACAAATCTGACCACTCAGATGGGTTCAGATCAACGATCGTAGCCGAACGATGCAAAAATTGATCCAATCCAACATTCGTGGCACCATTTGCAAGACATAAAAGATTGATAGCCGTGATGGTGCCACGTGGTGCCGTCACAGCCACCCAAACCGACCGCAGCATCTCTTCTCAACTCATGAAGGGCTTCCATGACGAGAGATCTCAGCCGTTGGATGAAGATCCAATGGCCAAGATCGGCTGAGCACAAAAGCATCCGCTAGACAAAGAGGGCAGCTTGGTGCATTGGGAAAGTGCATGCTCACGAAGCAGAGGTCGCTAGTTCGACTCGCAATTAGAGGTGTGCATGGATTTATCTTGACCGTGCGACCATCTACGAATGGCTTTGATCTGCTAATCAGGTGCACGTGCAATCGGATGTGGTTCTGTACGTGCCATTGCACGCACAGGCGTGCGATGAGAAGGCGAGAGATGGAACGTTTTAGGCCATCTGATCTCTTTTTTATTGCATGAACATGCATAAGGCATTTTGTGTGTGGAAGGAGAGGAGGTGAGGGCGTGCGCCCATTCTTTAGCTATGTGGGGTCTTTAGTGACATTTATATCCATCATTAAAACTGGCCCCCCTCATTTAATGTTTCAAGATGAAATGACCTTTGTGCCCCCTCCAATCTTCACTTATAAAAGGCCCTATGACCCCTACACTTTCTTGATCCCTTTCTCTCTTCTCTCACCCACTCCAAAGCTCTGAGTGCTTGTCCCAAACCTGGGATGCTCCACTAGAGTTAAAAATACAATTTTCCACGTTCTCATCCCATTCGTGGAGCATTCTACGGTTGTCTTTTCACTGGCATTCGAGAAGTGGATCCCGCTGCAACGTTTCCTTTCCCCATTCTCCGTTATTTGGCCTCATTCTCCCTCATCCTGCATCTCACCACCTTCGTCCGGGTGCTTCGTCAATGCAGCTCGTCCTCCAAGCAGCCATCGAGGAGGATAACTTCTCTCCACCTTCTCTTTATTGCTTTCTAGAGTAGATTTACCACTTTCTAGTTGTAATATTTCTAGCTTTCTAGTGTAGTGATTATCTGTAATGAACATGATGTTGTGGTTATGAAATTCCTGTTCATTCTCTCCCTATTTTGTCTTTATTTGTATTATTCTCTCTCTCTTCTATTCTTTATTCTTTAAGTAGATAGCTAGTTTAGATTTAATTCGACCAGTTAATCTGCTTCGTGACAACAAAAACAAACATGATTTTTAATCAAACATCCACCTCCCTGTGTTCGACCAGGAATTCCTTTTGAGTTTCGGTTAAATTATTTGTTGACGATTTTTCTCGCAAATTACGCTACAACGACGAGTTTTCGATACTCAACTCTTTTTGCGACGGATTCTTTACTACAACATTTTGGCACCTTTGCTAGGGATTATCTGTACAACACCATCGCAAAGCATTGGTTCATCCAATTGGGAGGAATTCCTTTAGGAAGGCTGATTTCAAAGTTGTCTAGGTAGCAATCGATCTTCCAAAGGGACAATACCAATGTGTAGCCTTATCCATGAGTGAATGGGTGAAAAGTCTCATGAGCATCTGTTCTTCATCCACATTCCACGATTTGGTGGTTTGAACCAGGGTGATCAGATCCTCCAAAGGTTAGAATGGGTCTTTTGAGCTAAGCCCGTGAAAGTGTTTAATCAAACTCAAAACCTGGGGCTTGATCTCAACATCACCAGCGGGGATCACAATGATAGGATGATCCTCGTAATTTGAAGGATCATAAAAATCCTTGAAGGGCCGAGTGCCTTAACCATTCATTTGTTGGAACCATTGCTGCATTTGCTGCAATTCTTTCAACTGCCTTTGAATCAGCTCCTATTGGTTCGGGGGAGGGGGAGGTGGTTGTTGATCAACCATGGGATTTGCTTGGCTATAACTCAACCTCTACCTCAAAGAATGGTCCAAAGGTCCTTCCAAGTGAGGATTCAATGACCTCCTTCCAAGCATGCACTAGAAGGACGTCGAAAGAAGAAGGAAAGGGGAACCCTGCAGCACAAAAAGTACAAGCCCATCCTTAAATTGGGTGGCTTAAAGACCTATGCTTCAAAAATAAACTCGGACCATACAATGAATTTGGTGTTGTCCTTACTCCTGAAGGTGGTAAAGTTGGGTCGGTGAAGCAGGAGGAGCATGCATCGAGGGCCGCTAATTATGCCAAACCCTTGCTTACTTAAGTCGTTTGCAATCGAGCCCCCCAACTTAGCACCTTTTGAAGTAAGCAGACATCACTAATTCGAAATGCATTCAAGAGATTACCTTGAAACAGACTCAATGAATCCTAGGGCCAACATCTACTCAATTTTATTTAAGGCCTAGGATAATAGTACTTTTGGAATGTGATGGGTCCTTAATTGGGTTATGCCCTTGAAGATAAATTTGTGAGTGTATATGTGCACAACAAATGGCTTTTCAAGCAAGATTAAATTTTTGTAAGGTGAATTTTAATATTCAAATCTTGCTTAGTAGCTTTTAGGATTCAAATATTAAGTGTATTCAACCAACTTATGTGAGGCAAACCAAGTTTGAAAGCACGAGTTCAAGTATTTTCCTTTACAAATTGAGAGACTATAGAGTGCCTGGCTTGACCTAGTTATTTGAATCCTATGGAGCACCTACAAGATGATTCAGTTTTAAATTGATTAGGTGGTATGGCCCAAACAGCTCAAACAAGTGACCCAGATGCATCACCAATTAAGGCATACAGAAGTGATTAACCTAATCTAATTTCTACTCTTTTATGTGTTGATTTCTGCGTGTACTGGTTCCATAGGTCAAAATCCCGATTGAGTAAAAATCAAAAGAGGTTATGTTCCTCGAGTGTGGGTGTGTATAGTATGTGTGCTACTTTCATCCCACAATCATATCAGATATAATTTTTTTAATTTTCTTTTTATGTGAGGGTAAGATGAGTGGAGGTGGCAAACAAGACAAACAACTTCTATCCTAGGGTTAGTGAAAACACCTAAGTAGATTAGGTCTTGATTATTAAGGTGGCAAAATGAACTAGTGGATGGGGAAGTGGGGGGAAACTTACAAAAATCTCCACCCGTAGTTTACTCCAATCTACCACCTTCAGCTCCTCAATTGGGTTCCTAGAAGACAGTGAATCGAAGAAGAAAGATAGGTTAGAGAAATATGTAAGTAATGCGGAAAATCACAGAAAGAACTAAAGAGCGTTGTCTCCCCAGCAATGACGCCAAAATGATTAGTGTGTTTTCACGATGTAAAATCAAGGTTTCAGGAGATCCATCGTCGTAGTTGCAAAACTTGCTATCAAATAAAATTTATATTGAAACTTAAAAGGGAGTCCCGGGTCGAACACGAGGAGGCGACGTTTGTTTCTTTGAAATTAGTGTTTCGCTTTATTTCTGTTTGGTGTTTTGTATTTTTTATTTTTTTGTTTTGACATTTTAAGATAGTGTGGAAATAAGCAAGAATATTGTCTATACTAAGCTATTCTAGAAAGCACGAAAGAACTATTCTACTTGCTATATATGAAGGGAGAGAAAGATCAAAAACTACTTCTAGATAAATTCTTGACAAATGTTTATTACAAATGCTTCTACACTATGAAAGAAGTAAAAAGGGAAAGGGGGTGAGAGAAATCCTCTTTGTCGACTACTTGGAGGATGAAGCTACGTTGACGTGGCTCAGACAAAGGTGTTGAGGAGTTGGAGGAAGGAGAACAGCATCGGAAGATAAGGGGAGGATGGGCGACATCGCGGCGTGATCTGCTTCCCGTAATGGGGTTGAGAAGATGACCGATGAGAGCTCCATGAATGGTGATGAGAGGGTGGAAAATACCTTTTCTTTTCTCTACTGGAGCATCCCAAAGGCTTGGGACACAAGCTCAAAGTGTGTTTTGAGCTCTAGAGTAGGTGAGGAGAGCATAGGAAGGGATAAAGAGAAATGGGAGGGGTGTATGGCTTTATATAGTGGTGGAGGAGGGTCCTTCTTAGGTACGAGTCAACAGTGACATTTAAAATGTCCTGAAGACTCACTTTGGATGTCGCTAAAGGCCATCATTCACCACCGCTGCCATCAACGCATGCAGGCTAGATCAGGCATGGACGCTCCCCAACCATTGGATTGCCAATGGATGCTCTAGATCATGTGTGCCCCTCTCATGTGCACCAGATCACGTGGGATGTTGCGTGCCATCACACGTGAAGGCTGAATGGGTTTGATCGCACCACATGGTGCATTGCATGTCGCTAGATTTTGATCAAGCGGCTTCAATTGCAATCCACACATCCGTTGAGGATGCGGGGAGCATGGGAAGTTTGGAATGCTGGTTTCCGCTTTCCGAGTGCATTGTGCGAGTGCGTTGCCCCACCGTTGTGTTGCAAGTGCTAATGTGTCTTGAGGATGAATTTGCTGCTAAGGGCACGAAGCCATCCCTGTCATTGGATCTTGATCCAAAGGCTGAGGTGCGAGGGCAGAATGATTGGGGCACTTAAGGTAGTCCTTGGGTGGTTTGGATGATGCCACATGGCATCATTTGGGCCATCCATCTTCAAATGCCCCTTGAAATTGCTACGGATATCGGATTGGACCGAATTTCATGTTGTTGGGCTGCAATCGTCGATTTAGATCCATCGGTATGATTGGATTCTTCATTTGAAGCTCCAAAATGTATCGCTTTGTCTCTGGCCACAATACTATACAAATTACTATGTAATTTATACAAATTATCCTAAATGCAATATGATGAATGTTATGCATTATTCACAATGCTAAATGCAATGTTAAACTTAGGAATTAACATAAGTTGGCATTTTATCATGAATAAATGCATATTTATCACTTGTTCTATAAAATTCCTTCGATCTGACCACCCCTTCTCCTTGACCACCTTCTGCTCGGCTGAAGACATTGAATTTAGCACTTAACAGTAGACAACCCATCATTCAAAAATCCTGAGACCCATATCATCCTTTTAAGCTACACTCCTATTGCACTTTAGGGTTCAACTTTAGAACAGTCAACTCCACCTTTGGTACCTTATCAAAGCTTGAAATCATGTGCAACAGTCATCCCGACCTGTTCACCCACCCTTTGACCCTGTTCTAAACCTTGAACCAGGCTGAATTTGTACCCTCCTGGTTTACAATGAGGACATTGCAAAACTTAGGCATGGGGGGGTGTTAAAGTGTAAAACAAATGGAATTTCAATTCTCTGAAGGGTTCTCATAAAAAAATATATACTAAAAAAAAAATGGAGAAAGGAGAGGAAAATTTTGTGAAATGATTGAAAATATTTCTTGAGGAGGAAAAGGGGAGATACAACAAAATTTCAAAAGGAGCAAAATCAAGAAAAATTGATGGTCGTAGCAATTGATTTTGGGATTTACTTAAGTTCTAGACCAAATCAAAACAAGGATTAAGTCCTAAAGTGCTAGAGACAAGGAGATTAGTAAAGAGTGCTGATCTTAGGCCTCTTGGGCTTGTTCTAGGGCTTAAACACTCACGTATTTGGTAAGATCCAGATTAGTCCGCATGAGGTTGAGAAAAGTGCGAAACTGATGTATTAATTCTAAGGCATATGGGGTATTTAGCCATGTTGCCTACCCTTTGGTTTGTAGGACTTGGTAACCTAAGCACCCAAAATCACACACCAATCTAGCTCAGTGCGCTTAACAAAGAAATAATGGCAAAAGTGTTCTATTATGAAAAAGCCATCTCCAAGATTTAGCTTAGGAGCGGCTCGAAGACACAAGTTGATTGGACGAGTTCCCGACGCAGAGTGGTGGAATGAAAAAAACTACCCTCAAAGATGCATAATAACATATCATCTCCTCAATCCTTGTCTCCTAGGATATCTAAATATCCTACAAGGGGCATGTAAGCACCTTATGCTAGTTCAGGTGCCATGGGCAAGATTATCCCGAAATGTCGATTGCCAGAGCCTGAATTTAGTTATAAAACACCATGGGAGGCACTATATTGAAGTGTCAAAAGACAAGGTTTTGGGGGTTGCCATAGGCAGTGCTATCCCGAAGCATCGAAAGCTAGGGACCTTTCGAGGATTGATGATGGGGACAAGGAATCCGATACAGACCATGTTTAGGGCCAATCCAAGGCTAGATCTAGGGAAATATAAATAGAAAAGAGAGAAAACTCTCAAAATGAAAAGTCCTTCTCTATATCTCTTTTATCAAAATGCACTGGCAAGCTGAACCTAGACTTAATACATTCTACGCACAGGTCCTTTAACCGCTAGGGTCAATATGATCTAAAGGGCACAAGCACACTAGAAGGGGGGATGAATAAGTGGTAAACAAAATATTACAAATAAGAAAAACCATAAAAAATAGTACACCAGATATATAGTGGTTCCCCTCACTTAGGTACTCCACTACCTAAGTCTCCTGACTTAGGATTTTTAACCCGATTCCCTCAATTTGGAGGGAATCAATTTACTATAAACTGAGGTAATTAATGGGTTACCTCAACCCAATTACAAGATCAAATAAAAGTAGAAGATTACAAGTGTATGTAAGAAACAAGTTAGCTTACAACTAAGTTCCTAACTCTCTAACAAGAATTAGCTTAATAGATAGTTGATATATCAATCTAGCAAAAAGCATTGAAGCATAAAAAGTGATTTTACAAGGAAGAACGAATTCACCAGGAAATCTTGTTGCAAGGTGAGAATCTTCTTGAAGAAAAAATGCAACAAGCCAATCACCCTTATAGCTAGAATTGAGAAATATAGAATCTAGATGAAGGAGAATTTTTTTTATCTTGTGTTGTGTGCAAATGACACACACAAGATGTTTTTATAGGCCACTAAACAGCTCCCCTACGATTGCTAACCGTTAAGGGAAAAATAGGAAGATTAGAGGTAGGATTAATTGCTAAATAGCCGTTCAAATTAGGCACAACGGTTAGTTGGTACCGGTCATAACTACTGACAGTAAACCAGTAGCCAGCCCACTAAAGCTTGGGTATCAGTACTCATCATAAGTATCGGTACTCAGTGTTTACAGTTTAGTACCAACTAAGTCACCAGGTATCGGTACTCATGATAAGTACTGGTACTTGTGACTCACAGATTTAAGTCAAGTCAAAAACTGTGCCCTACATGTACAGGTACTGGTTATTAGTATCGATACTTGTAAGGTTCAGGCACTACTCCTATCTACAAACTGTGCGAACCTAGAACTAGTACTCTTGATGAGTATTGATACTTGCTCATAGTTGGAACTAGGACCAAAACCTGTGCCTAGCATGTACCGGTATTGATGAACAATACCGGTACTTGCAACAAGAACCTTGAATAAATTTTATTAATTAATCTAGGTGCTATTTGAATGCAAATACACAATTAATATGTTAAAGAAATGATTTTAATTTTTCGAACCAGTGATTGAACATGAGTATGATACCTAATTATCTCTATTTTGATTTTAACACCTAAATCAATTTTTCTTGTTAGGAGACATACAAGAAAAATTTAACTTACAACATATAAAATCAATCTTCATTCTTCATGCCATCCACACTTCTTCCTTGTTAACATCCGTAGTTTATAAATCCTGTGATTTCGTGTAAATAACACTTCATAAACTCATTAGTTTTAAAATAGCTTTGTTAACATCAAAACATAAAAGAGAAGCAGAACTAGGTTCCAATAGGGTCAACGAATCTTTACGTAGTTTTTGCGGGCCTTAGAAACCTTTGCGAGTGACCCAGGTTGAAGCTGGTCAGGTCTGGATCTTGGCTCGTACTTGAGTACCTCTAGGCCTATTACTAGCATTCTATTGAAATTTCTAGAGAAAGAGACAAATCAAGTATTTGAACATTAAAAGCATGGTCTAGAGATTTAGTTCTTTCCATAAGATTTTGCTAGGGACTAGCAAAAGTTAGGCATGGGGGTATGATGGTAGCACCATCATTTGTCAAAACTAGTTAAATTAATTAGAATCAAGAGACAAATGGTCCTGAAGGATCTCTTGAAGACTGTAATTCTACGCAAATTCATTCTGAGAAGAAAATAATAAAAGGACTAAATCTACAGTTTTAACATCACATCATGAATGCAGAGTAACCACGGTGTCACCAAGTGGTTAATTAGAGGTCAATTAAGCATTAAAGACTAAAAAGTGGGTCAACATTAACAGAAATAGGGTTTCACACACTTCGAGAACCAAAATAGTACACAAAACTCTAATTCTAAACCTACTTAAATTGAAGAGGTTTTGGTAAGGATAAATTCATTTAAACCTCCTAAAATTCATATAAAAATATTTTAAGAGGCTTGATACCCTTGATTAGATCAACTGAGCCCATTTTAACCTAGAGCAGAGTTTCAGATAAGATTTTACCCTAATTTAGGCTTTTATCCAAATTACTCAGCCAAACATGGTCAAAACTCAAATCCAACTTGATCATTAGATTCCTTGGGTCCAAATTAGAGTCCATCTTGACCTAGTTTGTACTTCAGTCCCTAAAACCTCTATTCTTTAAATCCAAGCCCCTAGATTTCAAAATTTATCACATTCAGGTCCCTAGGCTTCTCATGTTCTTCACAAATGGGTCCTTGCCACCGAACAACCGACCTAAGCACCTTCTTTGACCGAACCAAAACCTCATCAAATCAACTGCAAACCCCAACAAATTTGGTGGGATTGGTGTTTGCATTATAGGGAATTGATTGAGCAAGATCTTAGACCTTGATTCACTGTAGAGAGCCCCAACAAACCCATGGAAATTCTAGGGTCGCTTGTTTCCAAATCTCAACCCAATTAAGCTTCTTTCCTCAATTAGAGCTCACATTGGATCTCTATAAAAGCTCCTTGTGCTCCCACCATCAAAGGGAGGTCGCTTCCAGGCCAAAAAGCTTCTTCCTTCTCTCTCTCAGTTGCCTCTGACCACAGCTCCGACGAGCTCCTCAAATCTCCGTCGTCGCCCTCTGCCACGTACAATAGGCATAGGGAACATCTTCCCCAACTTCTTCCATGTCTAGTGCACATTAGCTAGTGTCACCTAACCCCTTCCTCCTCATCGTCTCTCCCACCGGAGTCTTCACCTTCTTCGGCACTGGCCAATCACAGCCATCGCGAATACCTCATTCCCATTGTCCGTAGCTAAGTCACTCTTTCTCTTATTTTTTTGTAAGTTAGATCCAACTCCTTCCAACCCTAATTCGACCAACGTACACCTCATTTCCCGTCAATCTTGTCTGCTTTCGACACACCTCCGGTGTGGTCGCCTGACTGCTACAGTCCACCAAATGCATAGCCACCGCTGCTAAAAGCTTCCTCATCGCTCACCAACCAAAACCCCTCTCCTAATTACAAGCTTCAACCACTATTCTACTTGCCGTCCTCTTCGATACCATCCAGCCACCTTGCACCTTCACACACCAAATCGACTCCACCATTACACTCGCTGACTTCCGATGACTCTCCTTAATTCGTTAATTGGGGCTTAAGGCCATGTTCATTATTTCAGGTGTCACTGCCACCAGTCATCTTCTCTGCCACTGTCATCCTTCCTCCAACCATCATTTAGGCAACCTCCAAGAGCAGACTTGCATCTTCAATGGACAAGCGAAGCAATAGCAAAAGGCCAATTGATGTGAGCTTCTTCACTGCTGCAATGCGAAGGATAGGGCTCACATTAGTCCCACATTGGTTGTCTCCAACTGCACAGCACCATATAAAGTGATTTTGGGTTGAAGGATGTTCGCCTCTCACAGCGGAGGTGAGGCTCCCACCTCACATGTCCCGTGCACTCCTCGCTCAGCTTACATGCCCGATGAGTCTGGACCCTATACATGACTCAATTGCTTGATTAGCGACTTGAGTAGGATATTCTGAGTATGTTAGGGGTTTGTTCTATGCCTTGGTACTCATGCCTATGCACACCTAATGCTTAGCGTCTCTCAGGCAATCTTCTTCTCTGTGCTTGGCACACTTGTGCCTATTTTGAGGCTTTGAAAGTTAAGGCATCTAGGGGTTAAACCCGACATTTGATCTTGGTTATTGTGGAGATATTGAGATGCTTATCTGATATGGATATTGGAATAAGTGGTTAAGAAACCACTATGGTAAAATTGGATTGGTTGATACTTAGGATACGTACTTGATTGGTGGATAAAATTGGTGATTCAAATCACCATTTTTTTTGTTCTCTCTTATTCTTTTTATCCCTTATTTCTTGAGATACAATTGCTACCATTAATGACATTTTTGAGTAAATTTCTATTATTCATTGAATATCTTATTGTGCCTATTATTATTAATTGTGATTAGTGCGTGAATTCAAATTTTCTCCCTGGAAACGACCTCAGACTCACTTGTGATTTTCAAGCACTTTATAAATTTAAATGTTGTTGCAATTTTTGTCACTATACTACGATGCTATATTTTAAATGATGATCCCCTCACATGGAATATTTGTTAGCAAAGACACATATCTCTCTCAGATTTAACAGCATCGGAGGACTTTCGCTATCGCCTGTTTCATTAGGTTAACACCTCAACCTGACCCACGTGGTAAATCTCGAATCTCCATTCGAGAACATCAATCAAGTTGATGATCTTTAGACAAGGTTGCCATCCTGACTCAAACCTGAAACATATATATGATCAAATTGAATGGTTTCTTGATGTGCTATTGAATCCCTTAAACCGTTTACATCTCCAAATCTACACACATTAGGGTATTCAATTTGGCAAAGTACATATCCCTAATCATAGAAAAGGATCCTAAGCACTTAACTGGAAAACATCCAAATTTCTTATTTAGATAATTTGTAATTGTATTACAAAACTCAGATGGCTCGACTAGGGCATACAAAATCGTAGTACAAATAGATATGAAGAATATTACTATCCAAGGAGGAATGATAGTCATCCAATAGGATTAGACCTTGGGATAACAATTTCCTCCAAGTGTAAAGGATTCACAAGTATTTGGAATACTTGAGGAAGAAAAGTGATAAAATTCCATCTATCTTATGGGTCATTATTGGAGTGATGAAACCAATAATGATATTGGTGGATTTCTAGTTGAAGAAAAAATTAATTGCAGCTTAAAAAGTTATGTTACATTTCATTTTGCAATTAACTTCACCTAATTTGATTAGGTACAAAATTCAAGTGTTGAATTGCAATTAATTTAAGTTTGGATAGTAGATTTTAACTTCCCAAAATTTTTTAGCCTAAAGGTGCAAAAATCAATTAGGATTGCATCCCATCCGTTGGATGGAGATCTAATGGATCCGATCAATTTAGAAATTTCGATGGAAACCTTACAAATATCTCCCAAAGGGAGAAACCCTAACTACCATTAGTTCATTCAATTAATTGGTTGATTGAAATCCACCAAAATCCACCAAAGAAAGGCAACCATCAACTGTAGGGGAAGAAGCTTGGGCATCACCCTCTACTGCCAAAGTAGCCGACCAACTAATATCATATTGGTTGGCACCGTACATTGTAACTGTTCTACTAGTTGTTGAAGGCCAACCGCCTACTGAAGGCCTACAACTACAGGCCTTTCTATTTTGTCTGCCCCTCTACTACTAATGGTAACAGGTCAACAAGGTATCGACCAACTACTACTGTAGCAATTACTACAGGATTTTAGAACTTGTTTCTGAGATCCATTCATAGTTTTCGAGGCCATCTTCTTCACGATTCACAAAGGAGTTCACAGATCTTTGCTGGAGTTGATTTGCCATGACATGAGGCCTCATCCACCTATCAAGGAGTAGTAAGAAGGGTCTCTCCTGACTTATTTAAGGAGGCACCACCACATGAGGTTCTATACTATGTCACCTCAAGGTATAATCCCTAAACTTGTGGGATCCTGAAATGGGAGGAAATTAGTTCCAACCATGTGGTTCTAGATTTTTGGCATTTGTTTTTGGTTTGCTTCATTGTTTCTTGTCATTGTTTCGATCAAGTTTATGAAAAAGATTTTGAAAATGCCTATACACATTCTTCGTGTTCTTCACGCTTCTACGATGCCATGAAGTCATTATAAACGATTCCCTTCAAGCTCACCCAAAACATTATTATTTAACTTGTTAACATCAAAACTAGGTTCAGTAGTGTCTAACACTAACAATCTCTTGCCATTTGATGTTTGATAAATTAAGATAAATATAAAAATATACTCATCATATTAAAGAGAAAAAGTTTGATTAGTAATACTTTCCCTATCACAAATACTCAACTAGTCCATGCTCTCCCCTTATCAACAATATGTTTATATATGGTACTTTCAACCCCTTTTTGTTAATATTAAAAAATAAGAGACAGAGAAATATATTCAAGACAGTCGAGTCAAAGTAATAAAAATCCATACAAGCCAAATCATATAAACTGAAAAGAATATTAGCCAAAAAAAAGTTCCAACATCACAACTAACTTCATACATGCTAAAGAAAAGAAACATAAACTTAGCTAAGAAGTTCATTATCATTGCATACCAAGTTGAAAATGAAGATAACTAAGAGATAACAAGCTAGATGCCAAAGAAAAATCTTCAAGCACGAGACTTTCCTTTCTTGAAATCTTTGATGTCCTTTATTTATGCTAAATCATTATTGACACTTACTTCAAAGTGACTGAAGCAAGTCTCAATGCTATCCAACACCTTGGCCATGCATGCTCTATCCTCCTCTTGTCCTTGCATAAGTTGAAGACCACTTATATGGATAGGATTAGTATTAGTTTGCAAGTAATCCTAGTCTATATTGTAGGAATGTTCTTTGTCATTAGAAGTAATATGATAGGATAGGAAAGAACATGGAGCTCCTAATGAAAACCACCACCATCATCAGGTGTGGCTAGTGTTGGGAGTACATCAACATCACTATCATCATCATCTTTATCTCCTATTCTCACAACAGCCTTGGTCATCCTCTTAATTGTCACACTATCAAAGTATTCCAACTTAGCATCCAAAGGGTGTTGCAATAAATCAATTTTGATTCTCATAAATATATGAGATAGAAGGATTCAAATAGAAGAGACTCGAAATGAAGATCATTCATGTGGGGTAAGGATCATGATAGGCCAGTTGAGTTTGATCTTATGAAGAATATAGTAGATGACATAGGCAGTGTGGTAAGGATAGTGGTTGAAAGCACCACTCTTGCCAAAGAAACTGTAATCTATGACACTAACTAAGAAACTAGCAACAAAGTCAAGCTCCTTAGATGAAAGGTCATGTTTGGGATGAGTATATTCATCAGGATTTTAGAGAGCTTTATGAACAACATCAAAGTTAACCTCTTGGAACACTTGTTCCCAAGTTTTGCCCTTAAGATCAATGTTGCAAATGTTTGCAAGAAATTTGGCATTAACTCAAATTTTGGTGTTAAGAACATTTGAATTTTACCATTAAGAACATTTGACCCAAGAATAATATCACTTTCTTCACCAACATCTTAAATATTTGTATTAAATAGTTGGACAAGAGAGAGATACATACCCTTAATAGCATTCCCAACATTAAAAGTACGATGAAAGAAGAATATGATGTTTTGAAATGCAAAGAGAGTATCGATATTTATACCTTTAACATTTTTGAGTTCTCTAAAGTGAATAAGATGAAGAGTTGTACAAATTGCATTACCAAGCTTAGAATAGTATTTATGCTTGACTTTAGGTGAAAATAGGAAAGGGGAAACTAGATTAGACTTTGTGGGAGTCGTTGAAGATGATCGCACAACACTCTTGCCCTTCTTGTTCTTAGGTGACATGATTCGAATAGAAAATAAAAAAAACTAAAATTACTTATTACACTAATTACTTAACTGCTGGAAAGTTCAAAAACCCAAAATGGCTTGAAGAATAGAGGTGGAAACTGAGAAATAGTCAAGGAACTATATGTTCAGCAACCATGGAACCACTTTGGAGTAAAACAAGTTCAAAAGCATGGAAATAATCAAAATATCCTAGCATGAAAGATCTTCAAGAATATGAAGCCAGAATAAGGAATGAGAGAATACCTAAAAAAGAGATTCAAAATAGAGGTGCTCCTAAATTCGAGAAACTTGTAGCAGCCATTCAACAAGCTTGAAGGTAGGTGATCAGGCTTGGAGGACTTGACAAGGAATGTACGATAAGGGAGTATTACAAGCATGCCAATAGTGATAAATAAGCACAACGAGTTGGTGGATCAGTTCTACCCAATGGGTATGCATTTAGCGAGGGGGTCTAACTGTTGTGTGCAAAAATCCATTGTTAAAGTATAGCATATAATATAGTGATGAAATTCGATACAACATTTAAATTTGTAAGCTCAAAAACAAAAGTGAGTACGAGGTCATTCGTAGGGAGCAATTTAAGCAAATCAATCATTAATCACAACATCAAGAATAATATGCAAGTGAAATAAAAATGATAATCAATATATATAAGAAAAATATCTTAGAATGTTAGGTATCAGAGTTCAAAAAGAATCGGCTAAAAATGGTGGTTTAAACCACTAAATTAACCCTACAATTAAGCTCTAATTAATATCACAAATAACCCAATAGTAACCACAACCAAATATCCACCACAATATCAGAACCAAAGCAAAGCAACCAAATCAGTCGGCACGTCTATGGCCCAAACGTCTTAACCCAAAGCCTCAGAAGAATCGCAAGGCACAAGTCTTACAAGCACAAGACAGGAGGCAAGCAGCAGAGACAAGGCTTAGCAACGCTAAGTGTTCAGCGAGGAGAAGAGGGGGCATGAATCTTGAGGCTGCAGAACAAAAACCCCGTCCCTCCTCCATAGATCTCTTTCTCTCTCAAGCTCAAACCTGGGTGAATAGTAACTGGGCAATTAGATCCAGCCCAGACCTGCAAGCGTGATCGTGGGTGAGGGCATGCGTATGCACATGTGAATGGGGGCCTCACCCCCGGTGCATGCTGAGGCAACCTACCCTTAGCACGGATTCAATTTATGTGGTGTTACAATTTCCATGTCCACGATGTGGCACTAAAGATGCCACCGTTTTCCTTCGTTCAGCTTCTGAGGATTGAGCCCCTGATTTGAGCTGCTCCTAGTATGCTTTGTCCATTGGAGTCACAGCTTCCTTCATAAGGTGTTTTTGCACCTATCTAGAGTGGCAGCGAGGTCGAGATTGTTTGGAGCATGGTGGATGACGGCTGAGAAGGTGACGGTGGCGGTGAGTTATTCGGCTAATACCTGCAACCATGAAAATTACCTCTCAACCCCGTTAGAAGTGCTCAGGAGCTTCGTCTGAGTATGGACAATGTGTTGGTGTTAGTGGCGAGGTGATTGGAGTGCTAGGGTGGTCGAATGATGGTGAATGGCAGTGGTGAATATGGGTTCGTTCGACAGAGATTAAGAGTGGTTGGAAGCCCAAATTAGGTTGGGGCATTTGAAGGTGGAGAGATGGTGGAAGTTTTGATGGTGGTGGTGATGAGTTTCGTGGATGGAAGTGGTTTCACAGCCTCGCCAGAGGTGCGGCTGGCATTGGAGAAGACGATGGGCGAGAGTGGCAGTCGGTGGTTGGAACGAGAAGTTAAGGAGGTAGGATTGATCTAGAGAGGGTGAAGAGGAGACTGAACCTAAGTAGGGGATGAACAGGGGAGGAATTCCTCGTCGATGTGATGGCATGATGCAAAAGGAATGAAGACCTCCAGTGAGAGGAGCGGCGAGGAAAAAGGGTCGAGGAGGCTTCTACTGCGACCAGCGAGAAGCGGAGGAAGTTGAGGGAGAGATTGGGCCACTCGATTTGGCCATCGAATGGTCGAAGTGAAGGAGTTGATGAAGCTCGCTGGAGTCATGACGGAAGCGGCTAGAGAGAGGAGGAAGATGACTTTTTGTGGCCTAATCGGACTCAAGAGAGAGTTGGGACCTTGAGGAGTTTACATAGGAGAGGATTTGGTCTAAATTTGCATGAAATTAGCACATGTAACGAACGCGTGCCCCAGACGTCTTTTAAGACGTCTGGGAGGTGGTCCAGACGTCTGACCAGATGTCTGGGATTGTTTCTAGACATCCGGAAATCCGTTAATTTCGACACACACGAGTCGTCTACGCGCCTGAGCGTGCAGACCGGATATTCGCTTATTCCCTTTTTCTCTGTGGCTGCAGACACCTGCCGCGTCCTCTCTCTCCTCCTCGCGCGGCCATAAAAGTCCATGCGCTCCATCCCGTCGTCTCCACCATCTCCTCCCTCTTCTCCTTCAGCCAGTGAGCGTGAGCGCGAGCGCGAGGGCGGCAGCGGCGGCCGTAGTGAGCGCGGAGGAGGTGCCGCGTGCGAGAGCGGAGCTCTGCCGTGAGGGTGAGCTCGCCGGGCCTGCTAGGGCCAGCCGGCGGAGGGCGCAGGGGGCGCAGAGCAACGCGGAGGGGGGACTGCTGTGGTCTGAGCAGCAGGCGCACGAGGTGCGACGCGGACGGCGTCGCGAGCGGAAGCCGGGTGGTGCCCTGTTCTGGAAAATTTTCCAGAATCAGACGTCTGGGTTGATATCCAAACGGCGAGGGCGACGTCTGGAAGATCTTCCAAACGTCTGAAAGGTAAATTTTCTGTCTTCTTCTTCCTTCCTGTCAACTGACCGTACTGAGGGAGGGAGATGGGTGTGCGCAGGCTCGGTGTTTCGCCATCCAACGTGAATCAGACGTCTGGCTGTTGTACCAGACGGCGAGAGCGACCTACAGACGTCTGGGGTGACCATCGGACGTCTGGAAGCTTGGCCAGACGTCCCTGCAGACTTTTGGATGTCTGGGAAACCACGCTGAACAGGTAATTCTCTGATCCACTTTTTAAGACGTCTGGAAGAAGTCCCAGACGTCTGATTTTGCACAGTTTTTGACCCGTTTAGGGCCCGTTCGGGTTCCGTTTTCCATGATTCGAGTTGCGTTCTTTTCATAATTAATTCCTCTACCCGTCTACAGTTGCTATACACTGTTTCGAGACTCTCCTTGTGTTTGATCCTTGTGATAGGACCTCGTTCAGTTGCAGTCTTGGGAGTTGCAGAGGCACGCGGGATTCCCGATCACGCCCCCATTACTCCCGTTGTACCTGGTAGAGTGGCTTTAAGTTATTAATAAAATATGTTAAATTATGGAACCATAAATAGAACCTAGGACATTGAATGAATCCTAGGAATGAGAAATAGATGGAATGATAGCTCCTAGGTGTTGCATGAATCCTAGGACTGGAAAACTAGATTGTATGATAGATCCTAGGATATGGCATGAATCCTAGGATGGGAAAACTAGTGGAATGTATAATACTGCAGTCTTGGAAAATGGAAAGAGATATAAAGCTGCCTGTAATTTGAATTAACAGCTGCCTGTTGTGAATAAATAATGTGGTTGCGAACATGGATTGTAAGAATGTGAAACTGGAAAGTGAAACCTGGATGTTTGAGTAAAAAGCATGAAACCCTACGGGGAAGTAGGAGTAGAACTCCTGGAAAGTGAATGGAATAGTATTGGGGAAGTGAGCTGGCCCTTGAGTACGGAGTACCAAGGAGAGCGACTGTCCCCCCTGTTTAGTGCAGAGCGGAGCCAGCCGCCCCAGGGACCCGGGGTTAGGACTGGCCACTCTGTACCGACTTGCTGGCCCTCGCGTGCGTAGTACCGAGGAGAGGTACTAGTGTAGGGAGGTACTAGCTACCCCACGGGCCCCGGGGTTCTGCTAGCCTCCCACACCGACTTGTTAGGCCCGTTGGGGCAAACCAGGGTAGTCAAGTGAGGGTGCGCGGACTGTGGAGGGGCAAGGCCCCGGTTTGGTTACTGTGGAGCGGTTGGACCCCTGTTACTGAGAGGGCTCTGCCCTAGGTTGGTTCCGTGCTGTGCTTTGGGCGCACCCGTTAACGAAAATGACTGATTGCATGCCAGTACGGGTTAGCTACCTGTGCGTTTATCGCGCGTGCCGTAGTCACCGTTACGTCTGTCAGTGACCTTGGGGTGGTTGACTGAGGGTAGGATCACCACGGGGGACTCTCCCGGCAAGGAGAGCACCACGTGCTACTTCTACTTTTTGGAAAAGACTGCAATCAAGATCGTTCCCACGAGGAACATTCGAGATCAAGTAAAAGATCTGAGGAATAAATGAAATAGTGAGACAATTGAAAGATGTGAATAAAGAAAGTAATAGAACATAACAGCTACTGTACACTCTACTGTTGTCTTTAGTTTTAGTTGCCACTCAACTCAGCGTTTTGCTGACGTGTTACAGTCGTTACCTTTTTTCAGGACCAGGTGTTGAGCAGCCAGGGTCAGCGGCTGCAGAGGACGCTGGGCCGAGTAGGGTCCAGTAGAGTTACCACTGTCTTTTGTACCTCTTTGTTTCCGTTATAGTGAGTAGTTCTTGTTTCCGCTGTACTTTTCTTTACCTACAGTTCATGTTATATGATAAATGTTATTCTATTGTTATGGTGGTATATACTGTAGTAGTTTCTTTCCTTACTGCTGTACTTTCTTACTGTTAGTTATATTCATGCTGAATGTGGTTTATTTTACTGCTCTTTTGGTTACTTCCTCGTTGGACGACTAGGTCTTGGGATTAGCCGAGTCGGTCCGATTCTCGTGTCTCGTAGGGACTCGGGAACCGGGTCGTTATAGCACAAAATCCTCACAAAAATTGTAAGGAAAACCCACTAAATTTTGAGAGTTCACGTGAGCTCTTGGCTGCGAGTTAGGATTTGTGATCAAGTCTAACGGATTGGTTATCGTCTCTAGATTAATCCCTCCAAGTTTAGAGGCATTTGGTCTTGACTTGAGGGAGAAATCCTCCTTCGAATCTTGGCCTGAAGGTGTTCACACAAACATTGGTGGTAGGGGCCTTTTTTCATGAAATGAAGACAAGGTTAGGGACCTGATGGCAAGAATCTTGAAAATTAGGGGGCTGAATGTGAGAAATAGAGATTTTAGAGACTAAATTGCAACCCGTCTACAGTAGCTATACACTGTTTTGAGACTCTCCTTGTGTTTGATCCCTGTGATAGGACCTCGTTCAGTTGCAGTCTTGGGAGTCGCGGAGGCACGCGGGATTCCCGATCACGCCCCCATTACTCTCTTGGTACTTGGTAGAGTGGCTTTAAGTTATTAATAAAATCTGTTAAATTATGGAACCATAAATAGAACCTAGGACATTGCATGAATCCTAGGAATGAGAAATAGATGGAATGATAGCTCCTAGGTGTTGCATGAATCCTAGGACTGGAAAACTAGATTGTATGATAGATCCTAGGATATGGCATGAATCCTAGGATGGGAAAACTAGTGGAATGTATAATACTGCAGTCTTGGAAAATGGAAAGAGATATAAAGCTGGCTGTAATTTGAATTAACAGCTGCCTGTTGTGAATAAATAACGTGGTTGAGAACATGGATTGTAAGAATGTGAAACTGGAAAGTGAAACCTGGATGTTTGAGTAAAAAGGATGGAACCCTATGGGGAAGTAGGAGTAGAACTCCTGGAAAGTGAATGGAATAGTATTGGGGAAGTGAGCTGGCCCTTGAGTACGGAGTACCAAGGAGAGCGACTGTCCCCCTTGTTTAGTGCAGAGCGGAGCCAGTCGCCCCAAGGACCCGGGGTTAGGACTGGCCACTCTGTACCGACTTGCTGGCCCTCGCGTACGTAGTACCGAGGAGAGCTACTAGTGTAGGGAGGTACTAGCTACCCCACGGGCCCCGGGGTTCTGCTAGCCTCCCACACTGACTTGTTGGGCCTGCTGGGGCAAACCAGGGTAGTCAGGCGAGGGTGCGTGGACTGTGGAGGGGCAAGGCCCCGATTTGGTTACTGTGGAGGGGTTGGACCCCTATTTCTGAGAGGGCTCTGTCCTGGACTGGTTCCATACTGTGCTTTGGGTGCACCCGTTAACGGAAACGACTGACCGCGTGCCAGTACGGGTTAGCTACCTGTGCGTTTATCGCGCGTGCCGTAGTCACCGTTACGTCTGTCAGTGACCTTGGGGTGGTTGACTGAGGGTAGGATCACCACGGGGGACTCTCCCGGCAAGGAGAGCACCACGTGCTACTTCTACTTTTTGGAAAAGACTGCAATCAAGATCGTTCCCACGAGGAACATTCGAGATCAAGTAAAAGATATGAGGAATAAATGAAATAGTGAGACAATTGAAAGATGTGAATAAAGAAAGTAATAGAAGATAACAGCTACTGTACACTCTACTGTTGTCTTTAGTTTTAGTTACCACTCTACTCAGCGTTTTGCTGACGTGTTACACTCATTACCTTTTTTCAGGACCAGGTGCTGAGCAACCAGGGTCAGCGGCTGCAGAGGACGCTGGGCCGAGTAGGGTCCAGTAGAGTTACAACTGTCTTTTGTACCTCTTTGTTTCCGTTATAGTGAGTAGTTCTTGTTTCTGCTGTACTTTTCTTTACCTGCAGTTCATGTTATATGATAAATGTTGTTCTACTGTTGTGGTGGTATATACTGTAGTAGTTTCTTTCCTTACTGCTGTACTTTCTTACTGTTAGTTATATTCATGCTGAATGTGGTTTATTTTACTGCTCTTTTGGTTACTTCCTCGTTGGACGACTAGGTCTTGGGATTAGTCGAGTCGGTCCGGTTCTCGTGTCTCGTAGGGACTCGGGTCGTTATAAGATGGTATCAGAGCAAGGTCTTCCCGAGAAGTGAATCAACTGACTGGAAAATAACCAATTCACATGTTTATAGCTAGAGTAGCCACCACAACATATCTGTTGACATGAGCTCTTAGAAGTTTCGTTAGGTACCGTCTATTTGACGTTTTCGTTTTGTTTCGCATCTCCTGCCTCATCGCGGGACTGGCGAGACAGGCCGCGGGCGCAGCCGAGGGCGAGGTTGGCGAGGTGGACGTGCTGTTGTTGACGTCTCGGTGGACCAGCCACCACTCCCAGGCATCCAGGCCCAGGGCCTCATCAGACTGATACGAGATATTGTACGAGAGGAGCTCCACCCACCACCCCGAGCACCTCCTCCGGGCGCTGCAGAGGGGGAGTCCTCTGTGGGACCACGCGACGGACACACCGCTGGACATTAGGGAGGGGATGGGCCGTTGCCGCCCCCACCTTCCTCCGACACTTCTGTACACGAGGCACCTTCGCCTGGAGGTGCACCAGCACCTCCCCTACAGCGCCACTTCGAGCTTTTCGGACAGTTCTGAAAGCTGAAGCCCCCCTCCTTCAAGGGGGATGAGGACCCGACCGAGGCAGAGGACTGGCTTGAGTAGCTGGAGAAGATCTTCGACACCCTTCGCCCCCCGGTGGAGTGCCGCATGGCCTTTGCCACGTACCAGCTGGAGAGTGCGACACACCGGTGGTGGAGGGCGGTCCGGGGACAGGAGAGGGACGAGCCGACGTGGGACCGGTTCGTCACCCTCTTCTGCGAGCAGTACTTTCCCCAGACGTCGCAGGACCAGAGGAGGCGGGAGTTCCACACTCTCCGCCAAGGGATGATGACTGTGAGCGCGTACCGCACGCGTTTCTTGGAGCTATCCCTCTTTGCAGCGACAGTGGTAGCCACTGAGGAGGAGCGCCTTTGGAGGTTCACCGAGGGGCTCCGGCCTGCGATCCGGGGGTATGTCAAACCCCTGAAGCTGCCTACGTTTTCGAGGGTGGTAGAGGCAGCCATTACTTACGAGGAGACCAACCCATCCACGCGAGACACCGACGGCGGGCGGAAGAGGCCCTTTCAGCCAGACTTCTCACAGGGCCGGCGAGAACGGAGACACGTGGCGTCCGCAGGAGAGCCGTCACGTTGTGCAGGGCCATCAGTGCCTTTGGGGGCCCTCGACAGGGGCCAGTCGCCAGCACCGGACCCCGCCTAGTCGACAATAGGGATGCCAGAGCTTCGGGATCGGTCGTAGCAGGTATGGTTTCAGTTTCTGGCAGACTCGTTTACACGCTTTTCGATTCTGGTGCTACGCACTCGTTTGTCGCAGCCAGTTTCGCAGTTAGTTTAGACCAGGATTATACACTGTTAGAGAATCCGTTCGTAATCAGAGGTCCGAGTGGTCAGTTGTTTGTAGCTGAGGAGGTGTACACGGATTGTAAGGTCAGCGTCGGAGGACATAGCCTGCCAGCTGACCTGATTATGATCCAGATGGAGGACTTTGGAGTGATTCTGGGGATGGATTGGCTGTCTGCTTACCACGCCTTGGTGGACTGTTTTGAGAGGAAGATTGTCTTCTCCATTCCGGAGTTGCCTTCTTTCGAGTTTCACGGACAGCCAGTGGACGGAGGTTTCCGGTGCATTTTGGCATTTCGGGCGGCGAGACTTTTGAGCTAGGGGTGTGAGAGCTTCCTAGCTTGTGTGGTGGCAGAGCCCAGCCCTATGGCAGACTTCCAGAGCATCCCGGTATTCAGAGAGTACCCTGACGTGTTTCCAGACGAGTTACCAGGACTACCGCCCGAGCGTGAGATCGAGTTTGAGATCTCACTAGTACCAGGGACCAGCCCCATCTCCACCGCGCCATATAGGATGGCACCGCTTGAGCTGCGAGAGCTCAAGTCTCAGCTGCAGGACCTTCTGGAGAAAGGTTTCGTGAGGCCCAGTGCGTCTCTCTGGGGAGCCCCGGTACTGTTTGTGAAGAAGAAGGATGGGACCCTACATCTTTGTGTGGACTACCGACAGCTGAACAGGGTCACCATCAAGAACAGATATCCGTTGTCGAGGATCGATGATTTGTTTGACCAGTTGCGGGGTGCCACGGTGTTTTCCAAGATAGACTTGAGGTCTAGATACCACTAGTTGAGGATCAGGGAGGCCGACGTCTCCAAGACAGCTTTCCGCACCCGGTACGGATACTACGAGTTTTTGGTCATGCCATTTGGGCTGACCAATGCCCCCGCTGCTTTCATGGACCTGATGAACCGGGTGTTTAGACCGTACTTGGACCAGGTCGTGGTGGTTTTCATAGATGATGTACTCATCTATTCTAGAGATCGGACGCAGCACGGACAGCACTTGCAGATGGTTTTGGACAGTCTGAGGTGATGCAGGTTGTACACCAAATACAGCAAGTGTGAGTTCTGGTTGAGGGAGGTGACCTTCTTGGGTCATGTGATCTCTGGAGACGGCCTGGCGGTGGACCCAGCCAAGGTCGAGGCAGTGCTCAGGTGGGAGAGACCGCGTTCAGTCACTGAGATCCGCAGTTTCCTGGGACTAGCTGGCTACTACAGACGGTTCATCAGAGGATTTTCACAGATTGCGCGTCCTATGACACAGTTCACCCAGAAGGACGTGCCTTTCGCTTGGACAGATGCCTGTGAGGCGTGTTTTCTGGAGCTGAAGGAGAGGTTGACCTCGGCTCCCGTGCTCACCATTCCTGACAGTAGTGGCGGGTTCGTTGTGTACACAGACGCTTCCTTGCAGGGGTTAGGAGGTGTGCTCATGTAGAGGGGTTACGTTGTTGCTTACGCTTCGCGACAACTGAAGCCCCATGAGCATACCTACCCTACCCACGACCTAGAGTTGGCAGCTGTTGTCTTCGCGCTGAAGACCTGGAGGCACTACTTGTACGGTGAGACCTTCGAGATTTTTACAGATCACAAGAGCCTCAGATACCTTTTTGATCAGAAGGAGCTCAACATGAGATAGAGACGTTGGTTGGAGCTCCTGAAGGACTACGACTGCAGCATCTCCTACCACCCGGGAAAGGCCAATGTGGTGGCTGACGCCTTGAGCCGTAAGGCACCCGCACGCTTGGCCAGTCTGCAGTTACAGAGTTGGAGCCTTTTGGAGGAGGTGGGCAGTTGGCGACCTCTAGAGTTATGAGGGTACTGTGGGGCAGTGATGGTGACACGGCAGACTAGGCCAGAGTTGATGGACCGCATCATCATAGGACAGATGGCCGATCCGTACTTGCAGTCTTTGTGCGACAGAGTACTGTCAGGAGATCCAGGTGACTTCTCTTTCACAGACCAGGTGCTACGTTTGAGGGGACGGTTGTGCGTTCCCAGAGACGAGGAGCTGTTGAGAGAGCTCCTGACTGAGGCACACGGTTCCAGATTCACCATACATCCTGGGAACACGAAAATGTACCACGACTTTAGACGCGAGTTTTGGTGGAGAGGGATGAAGCGGGATGTGGGTGAGTTCGTGCAACAGTGCTTAGTGTGCCAGCAGGTGAAAGCCGAGCATCAGAGGCCTGCAGGGCCGCTTCAGCCGCTTCCAGTGCCAGAGTGGAAGTGGGAGAGCATCACCATGGACTTGGTGGTGGGCGTACCTGTTACCCAGCGGGGACACGACGCAGTCTGGGTAATAGTGGATAGACTGACGAAGACGGCGCGTTTCTTGCCGATCCGAGTCACTTTGGGACCAGCACAGTTGGCAGAGAGGTATATCCGTGATTTGGTACGACTACACGGAGTTCCGCGGGAGATCGTATCCGACCGGGATACCCGCTTTACATCCCAGTTTTGGGCTGAGTTTCAGCAGGCCTTGGGGATTAGGTTGAGGTTTAGCACGGCTTACCACCCCCAAATGGACGGACAGTCTGAGCGCACGATACAGACACTTGAGGACCTTTTGCGTGCCTGTGTACTGGACTGGAGGGGCTCTTGGGAGGAGCACTTGCCCCTGGCAGAGTTTGCATACAACAACAGTTATCACTCGAGCATCGGCATGGCTCCCTACGAGGCTCTGTACGGACGGAAGTGTACGGCCCCCTTGAGTTGGGTTAAGGTGGGGACCAAGTGGGAGGTTGGCCCCAGGTTGATCCGACAGAGTCAGGAGGTAGTTGAGCAGATCCACAGACGACTCCGCACTATCAGGAGCAGACAGAAGAGCTACGCGGATCGGAGACGCAGAGAGGTGCAGTTTGAGGTTTGGGACCACGTCTTCCTTCGTGTTTCACCCATGAAGGGCTTACAGTGGTTTGGGGTGAGAGGGAAGCTCGCGTCGAGGTTCGTGGGGCCCTTTGAGGTCCTGGAGCGGGTTGGAACCGTTGCTTACAGACTTGCCCTTCCCCCGCAGCTTTCTGGTGTGCACAACCTATTCCACGTGTCCAACCTCAGGAAGTACGTAGCCGATTCCAGTCACGTACTGAGTCACGAGAGCGTCGAGGTGAGCGACGACCTGACCTACCCCGAGCGGCCAGTGCAGATTCTAGACTGAGCCATCCGCAGTTTGAGACGAAAGCAAGTACCCTTGGTAAAGGTTTTGTGGAGGAGCCAGCGGTACGAGGAGGCTACCTGGGAGCCTGAGGCGGCAATGCGGGAGAGGTACCAGGAGCTTTCGCGGGTACGTCTTTTTGGACCGGCTTCGGTCCTCTTTGAGTTTGTTATGGTTATTTGGACGTCTTTTCCCGCACCCTAGTTGGCGCAAGTTTCGGGGACGAAACTTCCTTTGAGTTTGTTATATTGTAACTCTGGGAGGTGGTCCAGACGTCTGACCAGACGTCTGGGATCGTTTCCAGACGTCTGGAAATCCGTTAATTTCGACACGCGTGAGTCGTCTGCGCGCCTGAGCGCGCAGACCGGATATTCGCTTATTCCCTCTTTCTCTGCGGCTGCAGACACCTGCCGCGTCCTCTCTCTCCTCCTCGCGTGGCCCTAAAAGGCCATGCGCTCCCTCCCGTCATCTCCACTGTCTCCTCCCTCTTCTCCTTCAGCCAGTGAGCGTGAGCGCGAGCGCGAGGGCGGCAGCGGCGGCCGCAGTGAGCATGGAGGAGGTGCTGCGTGCGAGAGCGGAGCTCTGCGGTGAGGGCGAGCTCGCTGGGGCTGCTAGGGCCGGCTGGCGGAGGGCGCAGGGGGCGCGGAGCGACACGGAGGGGGGACTGCTGTGGTCTAAGCAGCAGGCGCGTGAGGTGCGACGCAGGAGGCATCGCGAGCGGAAGCCGGGTGGTGCCCTGTTCTGGAAAAATTTCCAGAATCAGACGTCAGGGTTGATATCCAGATAGCGAGGGCGACGTCTAGAAGATCTTCCAGACGTCTTAAAGGTGAGTTTTCCATCTTCTTCTTCCTTCCTGTCGACTGACCGTACTGAAGGAGAGAGATGGGTGTGCGCAGGCTCGGTGATTCGCCATCCAACGCGAATCAGACGTCTAGCTGTTGTACCAGACGGTGGGAGTGACCTACAGACGTCCGGGGTGACCATCGGACGTCTGGGAGCTAGGCCAGACGTCCCCGCAGACTTCTGGACGTCTAGGAAACCACGCTGAACAGGTAATTCTCTAATCCACTTTTTAAGACATCTGGAAGAAGTCCCAGACGTCTGATTTTGCACAGTTTTTGACCCGTTTAGGGCCCGTTCGTGTTCCGTTTTTCGCGATTTGAGTTGCGTTCTTTTCAGAATTAATTCCTCTACCCGTCTACAGTAGCTATACACTGTTTTGAGACTCTCCTTGTGTTTGATCCCTGTGATAGGACCTCGTTCAGTTGCAGTCTTGGGAGTCGCGGAGGCACGCGGGATTCCCGATCACGCCCCCATTACTCTCTTGGTACTTGGTAGAGTGGCTTTAAGTTATTAATAAAATCTGTTAAATTATGGAACCATAAATAGAACCTAGGACATTGCATGAATCCTAGGAATGAGAAATAGATGGAATGATAGCTCCTAGGTGTTGCATGAATCCTAGGACTGGAAAACTAGATTGTATGATAGATCCTAGGATATGGCATGAATCCTAGGATGGGAAAACTAGTGGAATGTATAATACTGCAGTCTTGGAAAATGGAAAGAGATATAAAGCTGCCTGTAATTTGAATTAACAGCTGCCTGTTGTGAATAAATAATGTGGTTGCGAACATGGATTGTAAGAATGTGAAACTGGAAAGTGAAACCTGGATGTTTGAGTAAAAAGCATGAAACCCTACGGGGAAGTAGGAGTAGAACTCCTGGAAAGTGAATGGAATAGTATTGGGGAAGTGAGCTGGCCCTTGAGTACGGAGTACCAAGGAGAGCGACTGTCCCCCCTGTTTAGTGCAGAGCGGAGCCAGCCGCCCCAGGGACCCGGGGTTAGGACTGGCCACTCTGTACCGACTTGCTGGCCCTCGCGTGCGTAGTACCGAGGAGAGGTACTAGTGTAGGGAGGTACTAGCTACCCCACGGGCCCCGGGGTTCTGCTAGCCTCCCACACCGACTTGTTAGGCCCGTTGGGGCAAACCAGGGTAGTCAGGTGAGGGTGCGCGGACTGTGGAGGGGCAAGGCCCCGGTTTGGTTACTGTGGAGCGGTTGGACCCCTGTTACTGAGAGGGCTCTGCCCTAGGTTGGTTCCGTGCTGTGCTTTGGGCGCACCCGTTAACGAAAATGACTGATTGCATGCCAGTACGGGTTAGCTACCTGTGCGTTTATCGCGCGTGCCGTAGTCACCGTTACGTCTGTCAGTGACCTTGGGGTGGTTGACTGAGGGTAGGATCACCACGGGGGACTCTCCCGGCAAGGAGAGCACCACGTGCTACTTCTACTTTTTGGAAAAGACTGCAATCAAGATCGTTCCCACGAGGAACATTCGAGATCAAGTAAAAGATCTGAGGAATAAATGAAATAGTGAGACAATTGAAAGATGTGAATAAAGAAAGTAATAGAACATAACAGCTACTGTACACTCTACTGTTGTCTTTAGTTTTAGTTGCCACTCAACTCAGCGTTTTGCTGACGTGTTACAGTCGTTACCTTTTTTCAGGACCAGGTGTTGAGCAGCCAGGGTCAGCGGCTGCAGAGGACGCTGGGCCGAGTAGGGTCCAGTAGAGTTACCACTGTCTTTTGTACCTCTTTGTTTCCGTTATAGTGAGTAGTTCTTGTTTCCGCTGTACTTTTCTTTACCTACAGTTCATGTTATATGATAAATGTTATTCTATTGTTATGGTGGTATATACTGTAGTAGTTTCTTTCCTTACTGCTGTACTTTCTTACTGTTAGTTATATTCATGCTGAATGTGGTTTATTTTACTGCTCTTTTGGTTACTTCCTCGTTGGACGACTAGGTCTTGGGATTAGTCGAGTCGGTCCGATTCTCGTGTCTCGTAGGGACTCGGGAACCGGGTCGTTATAGCACAAAATCCTCACAAAAATTGTAAGGAAAACCCACTAAATTTTGAGAGTTCACGTGAGCTCTTGGCTGCGAGTTAGGATTTGTGATCAAGTCTAACGGATTGGTTATCGTCTCTAGATTAATCCCTCCAAGTTTAGAGGCATTTGGTCTTGACTTGAGGGAGAAATCCTCCTTCGAATCTTGGCCTGAAGGTGTTCACACAAACATTGGTGGTAGGGGCCTTTTTTCATGAAATGAAGACAAGGTTAGGGACCTGATGGCAAGAATCTTGAAAATTAGGGGGCTGAATGTGAGAAATAGAGATTTTAGAGACTAAATTGCAAACTAAGTCAAGATGGACTCTGATTGAGCCCAAATTTTGGTGTTAACCTAATTTGAACCCAAGGAATCTAATGGTGAACTTGGATTTGAGTTTTAACTATGTTTGATTGGGTAAATTGCATATAATCCCAAATTAGGGTAAATTCCCATTTGAATCTCTATTTTAGGTCAAAATGGGTTCAGATGGTCAAACCAAAGGTACCAAACCTGTTATAATATTTTTATATAAATTTTAGGAGGTTTAGATTAATTTTATCCTGACCAAAACCTTTTCAATTTAATTGGGGTTGAAAATTAGGATTTTCTATACTATTTTGATCTTGAAATGCGTGAAACCCTATTTCAGTCAGTGTAGACTCACTTTTTGATCCATTATGCTCACTTGACCTTTAATTAACCCCTATGTAACCTCATAATTAATCTACATTCATGATATGCTGTTAAAATTGTAGAGTGAACCTTATTTTAGTGTCTTCTCTTCAAAACAGATCAGAGTGAAATTACAGACCTCAGGCAATCATTTAAGAGCATTTATCTCTTGATTACAACTAATTTAAGCTAGTTATGATGAATGATGGAGTTACCATCACTAACCCTCAACTATTCACTCAAGATTTGTTAGTACATTGCTATGGATTCCTCCCCTTTTTTAAATATGTGAAATCCCCTTTTATAAGAGATCCTTTGCCTGTTATTAGGGAAAAACAACAATAACTACTAGGGAGAGTTGTTTCTAGGAGACTGCCTTGTTAACTTCACCAACACCTCATTCCTTTGTTTTCGCTTCAATTCTTGTGCCATATCTTGGATTTTACTCCTTCAGGTTCTAGCATTGCCTAAGGCTCTTAGCAGTTGAGTTGGTGGTGCATCCCTAGGCAAGAAAGGCACCTAGTTGGTTCTAGGTAGATTGCCTTAGCGTCTTTGTTGGGATGCATGTACCCTGCTCTTGGGCTAGGCTAGCTCTCTTCTCAGGCTAGCCTCTAGTGGGCTTTTTGGGCTTGTTTTGTAAGGGTTCATTCCTTCCCTCATCTATAGGGATCTCCTTGGAGAGGAAAGCTAGGGTTCAAAGGAGAGCTTTTGATGGAGAAAAGAGAAAAGAGATATGAGGGATATGAATAGAAAGGGGATAACCATCCCTTTAGACTCTTGTGAGTCAATTGAAAGATAAAGGGTTTCGTTGGGAACCACCAAGAATGTCCAAAAGAGCAAAACGCCCTTCAACAAAAGCATCTCTTGACAAACCAAGCATTTTCCTGGTACTAATTGATTAATCGACTTCGTTAATCAATTAATTTTAATATTATGTTGCTTTGTGAAGAGAGAAGTGAGATGATATTATGGATTTGATCAAGGGAGTATATCTAATAAAATTAAAGCAATCTAAGGTCCAAAAGAAAATCGATATAAGAGTATTAATTTTTGAAAGTAAAAATAAATATCAAGAAACCCCATTAGTATGATTTTTTCTTAACATAACACCAAACAAACTAAAGTTAATAGATTGATCTAATTGATTAATATTAGGAACAATGCATCAAGTAGTATCATTTGAGGTGCAAATATTAAGGTTACTTCTAATGTAAGTGAACCTATCTTGTGCTAAAGGTTAATTTGGTAAATATGTCAGCTAATTGTTCTAATGTGTTTATAAATTCTAAACTAATTTCTCCTTTTAAAACATTACCCTTAAGAAAATAATGACATACATCAATGTGGTTTTGTCCTAAAATGATGTATGGGATTTTTAGACAAGTTGATGGCACTAGTGTTGTCATAAAGGATTTTACTTTTGTCAAAACTCCATCCTATGTCTTGAAGAGTTTGTTTCATCCATAAAACTTGAGAACAAACTAGAGTAGCTAAAATATACTTATCCTTGGTAGTTAAAAGGGAAACATAATTTTTTTTCTTGGAGAACTAAGAATCAAGCTTGTTCCCTAGGAACAGGCATGTCTCGCTAGTACTTTTTCGATTAGTTTGACTTCATACATAGTCAACATAACTGTATGTGGATAGTTTCAGTGTTGGAGTTCTTGGGTAAAACAAACCATAATCATTAGTGTTCTTCAAGTATCTACAGATCCTTTTTACTGCATTTAAGTGAGAATTTCTAGGCAAAAACTCAATTGTGCACATAAACATGTAGAAAACATTATGTCAAGTCTACCTGTGATTAAATAGAGTATAGAACTTATCATACCTTGCTACTTGGTTTGATCAACTACCTTGTTTCATCCATGTCAAGGCTAATATGGGTACCCATTGGAGCATCTTTTCGGTTTGAGCTGTCCATTCCAAACTTCTTCAACATGTTTAAAGTATACTTGGATTGGTTGATCAAAGTGTCATTATTGAGTTGATGAATTTATAGATCGAAAAAATATTTGAGTTCACCCATGAGACTCATTTTAAATTCAGCTTATGTAACTTTAGCAAAATTTTGACAAAGATTTCATTAGTAGCTCAGAAAATAATGTCATCAACATATATTTGAACAACTAATAAATCTAAGTTTTCTTTCTTAATGAAGAGAGTAGAGTCTACTTTTCCCGTTAAGAAACTAGATTGAGGAAGATAGTCTCCTAATCTTTCATACCAGGCCCTTAGTGCTTATTTATATAAGTCTAGATAAGGCCTTCCTAAGCTTGTACACATGGTTTGGAAATTCAGAAAATAGAAACCTAGGGGGTTTCTTAACATAAACTTCTTATTTTATAAAACCATTTAAGAAAGCCAATTTTACATCCATTTGGTATAATTTTATGACTAAGAGCAAAGCAAATGCTAACAACATTCCAATCAATTCAAGCCTAGCTATTAATGCTTAAGTTGCATTAAAATCAATTCCTTCTTGATGGTTATAGCCTTATGCAACAAATATTGCTTTATTTCTTGTTGCTTCTCTTTTTTCATTAGTCTAGTTTCTGATGACCCATTGAGTACCAATTACTGAATGATTTTTAGATTTAGAAACTAAATCCCACACGTTGTTATGTTCAAATTAATTTAATTCTTCTTCCATTAAAATTATCCAAGTGATGGGAACACCATCATGAGTTATAACTAGCTCAATTTGGTCTTATAAAGTCAATAAAAGCTCCTACATATCAGTCAGGTCTCTTGAGTAGGGTGAGTTGTTTCAAGAAGAAAAGATGAAAATATGGTTATTTATGCAATTTTACCATCTTATCACAAATACAGAATAACAATGGAGTATTCCAAGGTTTTATGAAAGGTCATTTAGTCATTAATGCCTAATAAGTGGATCCATGCATATAGAAACGAGTTTTCACATATTTCAAGAATTAATGGACATTTCAAGCCCCAAAAGCAGACCTGCTTAATTAACTAAGGTCTTGGTCAAGATAAAATTTACATAAACCCTCTAAAATTCATATAAAAATATTATCTAGGGTTTAGCATCTTCGAATTGACGATCAGAACCTATTTTGACGTAAAATAGAGTCACAGATAGATTTTTTTTGAAAGGATGAGGAATATTATCGGGGACGATAGTAGATCGGAAAACTCTTATTTATCACAAAAAGGAGACCATTACAGACACTCATCCCACTCTTTCACATGTACCCAAAAATCCCTCACAATAGCTTCCACATTATAAGACCCACCTCTAAAGAGGCACTCATTACGAGCACGCCAGACACACCACATGACGGCTGCCATCTTTGTCTGTAGACTCCCTGTCAACAACAATTTCCTCCATAGATCGTCTCATGTAGGTAATGGTTCCCCACATACCTCCCTCCAAATATGATCTGTCACCAAGCATGAGGTGAAAAGGTGTATCCTGTTGTCAGTGTCAAACCCGCAGCATGGGCAGCTTTGTAACGAAGCACCCAGCTTCCTACTTCTTAAGTCTCTGGTTACAAGTCCATCTCGCCTGCACAGCCATAGAAAGATTTTGATTTTGAGCGGAGTCCTCAGCTTCCAAATTCTGCTGCAGTCAAAATCTGCAGGTGTGGGATCAGCAGATGCACTCTCCATCAGCCTCTTGTATGCTTTGGCTGATGTGAATTGACTGTGTATCCACGGTAGCCATCCTCACCTTCTGCCGGCTGGAATGCTGCCAGGTTAGCAAGCAGCCATGCCTGTTCTGTTTGAGTTCTCCTGGCATCTCACCCAGCAGCTGCATTCAGTGTCCATTTGCCAGCCACTTCATCCCAACACTCCCTAACCAAGACCCTGTTATTTGTTGCAGCAGCGAAGCTCCTCGGATATTTCTCACTAATCTATTCTAGATCAGACCAGACATCTTCCTAGAAAGCAAAGTTTCTGTCGTCCCCGAGCGACGGTGCAAAATCTGACCAGTGATCATGAACTGCCCTCCTCACTGATTGCCAAAAAGTTGAAGGTCTGCAAGGGGTTTTACTCCACATCTACACCTGCGTAGGACCATAGGATTCTTTAATCAGCTGGGACCACAGCTTGCCATCTTCCTCAGATAATTTGATTGCCCATTTGAGAAGCAAAGTGTCATTGAATTCTTTCAGCGATTTGATGCCCAATCCTCCCTTCGATCTAGGCCTACAAACTTGCTGCCACCTCACTGAATGCATGAATCTGCCTTCCATCTTCACCCCTTTCTAGAAAAATCATTTTCGCAGCATATCCAGCCTCTTCCAGACAGATTTCAGAGATCTGAAAATCGAGAACACTGGAATTGCAGTGATGACAGAGTTCAGCAGAATTAGCTGCCCACCCTTCGACAGGAATCTGCTGCTCTATGACTCCAACCTGGCATTTGCTTTCTCAAAGAGGGACTCCCAATCGCTCTTCTTCAGCTTCTTGTCTGACAGAGGCAAACCCAAATACCTCACCGGCAAGGCGGCTAAGGGGGTATGCAAGATGGCTGAGATCTCATCAGTCTCACTAGCAGACATGCCAAAGGAGATCAGAGTAGATTTTGCCCCATTCAATCGCAGACCTGAGATCTCTCCAAAGATATTGATCATGGCAAAAAGAAATTCTGCCTCACAACGCCCACCCTCTACAAAAAACACAGTGTCATCTGTGTATTGTAGAATGGGTGCCAAAGCTCAAGAATTCGCAAGCGTATAGCCCCTGAATGCACCCACATCTGCCAGCTTGAAACTGAATATCGCAATTGTGTCCACTACCAGATTGAAAATAAGTGGGCTAGCAGGCATCCCTGCCGTACCCCACACTGTGGTTGAATCCAAGCTCCACACGGCTTCCCGTTGCCTAAAGGAGAGAAAGAAGATGTGACAATGTACCTCTTCATCCACTGAATCCAGAAAGGGGGAAAGCCCCTCCTGTTAAAAATCTCCAATAGATAGTGCATTCTATTGAGTCATAGGTTCTACTAAAGTCAACCTTCCACATTAAAGCTCTAGCTTTCTCCTCTTCCATCCAGATATCATCTCTTGTGCCACAATGATGGATTCCTGTGGGGATCTATTAGGGAGAAAGGCCGCTTGCACTGGACTGATCAAATCAGACAGCACCCCTCTTAGCCTGTTTGCCAGCACCTTGCTAATAATCAGGTAGATTGAGTTCGATAATGCAATAGGTCGAAACTCAGAGAGCATTTCTGCACCACTGCGTTTAGGTAGCAGGAACACGTAGGATTTATTGAGCCTCTCCACTCCTGAATTGCCCCTCTGAAATTCTCCAATAACATCCATCACATCCCTTCTGAACACTGGCCAAAATTCCCTATAAAATAGGATCTGAAACCCGTCAGGGCCCAGAGAGCCTTCTGCATTTAGACCAGCCATTGCGTCCACCACCTCCTATTCTGAAAAATATTTAGTCAGCTTAGTCACCTCAAAACTCCCCAGCCGAGGAAATTCAGATGCTGCCAATTTCTAGCCCCCTCTCCCTTTTGTTCTTGAAGCTTCCTTGAAATATCTAGCAATCTCTCTTCTAATATCATTAGGTGAAGTAAAAACCAAGCCTCCATGTTTCAAAGAGGAGATAAAGTTCACTCTCCTTCTGGCACTCGCTACCATATGAAAGAACTTCGTGTTCGCATTGCCCTCTTTCAGCCAGAGCTGCCTAGATTTTTCCCTCCAATCCATTTCCCTATATTTGTCCTCCTCAAGGATGACTCCCTGCCAGTGCCTCCTCTGTGATTCCTCATCCAAAGTCAATTTATCTCTATTTTCCTTCTCATCCAATAGCCGCACCACAGATAAAGCTTCAGACCCCCTCTGATCTCTCAAAACCTCTAGTGTTCGTCTATACTATTTTAGCATTTGTTTCAGGTCCTTCAACTTCACCGCCAGTCGATAAGTGGCTGATCCTTCGACCTTTTTCTGCTCCCACCAGCAACCAACCATCTCCCTAAAACCTCCCTCCTACAGCCAAGACTTCTTGAACTTAAAATAGGTGCCCACTGGGGAATCCTCCACACTGTCCCATAGAAGAGGGGTGTGATCAGAGAAGGGGCGAACCAGCCCCACAACTGAGGACAGCTGATAGCATTCTAACAGTTCCACATTTCCAAAGAACCTGTCCAGTTTAGAGACCAACCCATTACCCCCTTGCCACGTAAATTCATCCCCCGTCGAGGGATATTCGATCAGACCTACCTCTGACACCACCAACTGAAACCCAAGTGAAGAGCCATCCACTCTTCCATTCCTTTGATCATTTGTTGATAGAACACTATCAAAATCCCCTCCTACCAATCATGGTAGCCCACTAATATTGCTTTCCATCATCCACAGCTCCTGCCAGAGTATGTTCCTCATATTACTCGCACAAGGACCATACCTCAACTCCCATGCATCCCCAACGACCTAAAATCTACACGAGAGTACAAAATTACCCCTCCATACCTCTTTCAAATCCAAAGCAGATTTCTTCCACCACATAGCCAGCCCTCTCGCTCTTCCAATCTCACTCACAGCCCTGAAATCAGCTTGCCCTCCTCGCAATAGCGACTGCCACACAGAATCCCCTCCCTCTTTTAAGTGTGTTTCCTGTATCAAAGCGCAGTCCACCTCCCATTCGCAAAGATATCGGGCCAATGATGCCCTACCCACACGAATACGCAGCCTACGCACATTCGAAGTAAGCACCTTCATCCCCCAAGCTTCGGGGCCCATTGTTGCCCCCCACCAGTTCGCTCAACCTTCAAAATGTCTGCAATCTTCCCTTCACAGCAAGACTGGCTGTCATCAGTGCACCTAGCCCTCAAATTATATGGCGATCTCCTAGACTTCTCCTTTGATGACAAGCCGACCCCAACAAACACTTCCCTTGGTACCTGAGGGGATCTGCTATCTGTCTGCAGTGGGTAAACCACACAATCCTTTTGTTGGCTTTGATCATCATGATGTATACCAGTCAGCTCTTTTCCCCTAGCATTCTCCTATTCCAAAATGGTCAGCGAAAGTTGATGGTCCAAAGCCGTCACCTCCTACATTTCAGCACTCGGTTTCCCTGTCCATTGGAGTTCTTCCATCCCTTCTGCTACGTGCCAATCAACATTTCCGGTACCTTCCCCCCATGCATTAGTTTGAATATCCAAGTCCTCAATTAGTCTCGTTAAGACCCCTTCTTGCACACTACCCTCGTAGATTAGGGCCATTTTTAGCCTAAGAAGCCAGGAGCTACCCCCACACCTCAAAACAAGTTTGTCCGGCACATTACGCCCCCTAATCATCTTCACCTCAACCTTAATCAATCTCCCATCTCCCTCACACAGTCCAACCGTGGCACCTTCTGCCATAATCGCAAAATTTGCAATCGCACCTGCCACCACCCCTGTCCTCCTAAGATGTAAAGGCAGGCCCCAGATCTCCAGGTACCCCCTTCTACTTTCAACTCTCTATGGCAGACGATCTCGGAGATCACCGTCAAAAGGAGATACCAGCCACGATACCACCGTCAGCTCATCAAAGCCAGTGGTGCGAAATCTTAACCCGTCCACATCCAACAAGTCCAAATCATAAAGTACAAATCTCCTTCCCCCCAAATGAGCCAACTTCCACTCTTGAGAGGAGAGCGAGAGAGATCTTACCAGGCTTTGGACTTTCTCAAGAGAATACAAGCCAATCGTAATCTCACCGATGGGTGCCCCCCTAGTTGCAAACTCTGCTGCCTTGGTCTCCTCAGGAACAGGTACTTTCACATCATACATCAGACCCAACCTCTCCGATGGTGGTGATGGATGCGGTATCGACAATTTAGCACCTCCTTGATCCATAGCCTGTCCCTCAGCATGTCGGCCACCCTGTTCCCTCACTTAACAGTCAATCTTCTTGTGTCCCCATCCCCCACAGGCCAAGCATAAAGTCGGCGACTTACAGATGCCGCCATATGACCTCTTCTTCTACAGCGATAGCACAACACCTGCTCATTCCCTCCCCTCCTTCACCTCCACATCTCCCCAACCCTCTGGGTTGTCCAAGAAGCGACCCACGCCCCTTCCATCCTCTCCCCACGACGCTGCCCCCTAGATCTCCACAGCCTCCAGCCATCGTCCTCCCAAATCCTAGCTACGTTCTTCTTCTCCATCTCTCCCTTAACTGCCAAACTTGAGGGGATGAAGATCCAACTTCACCAATGGAATCCTTGGGTCTAAATTAGGTTTATACCAAAATTTGGGCCCAATCGAAGATCGTCTTGACTTAATTTGCATTTCAATCCTATTTATTTCACAAGTACCCCTAGCTTTTGCATTTATTACAAATAGGCCCCTATCTTTGTCGTCACTATTTTTAAAAAGGTCCCTTTACCATTATTAATAAGGAGTCCTACTTTGGTGAGCTTCTTTTGGCAAGAACATAGTGATTTCTTGACGAATCCTTCTTAAAATTGAAAAGAAGATTCATCAGGTAATCTCCTTCCTATTGAGCCATGCCCAAGTCTCCAATTCTTTCCCAATCTCTCATGTGAATGCATGAGAGATGTGGGTGTCCTACTCTAGTGAACTTACCAAGCTTGAAAGCTTGGTTTCCAAGCTTCGAACCTCCGTCTAAGGCCTATTTAAAGACTCCCACGGACAAACCATTCTCTTCACGCTTGTTTTTGGGCGGAATACCTCTCCTTCCTCCTCTCTAGCCGAAAAGCTCCATGACGTTCGGCGACTTCCTTCTGCCACTTTCTTCATCTGCTTGCAATACCTGCAGTGGATTCTTCTTCCTTTTCGTCTTCCATGTCGCGTCATACAGCGGGCACCCTAATTCTAATCGTTGTCGCCGATTCTCTCCCACCGGAGCTCTCTTCATCTCCAGCGCCAGCCACACCACACCCGACGTCGCTTCTCCTCTCCATCCTCTTCTACCTACTCAGATCATTTCTCTCCCTCTCTACTTCTCTTTCCCACACTCACGACACACACACGACCATCGTTTCCCCCCTCAACGCCGTCATCTTCCTCTACTCCGGCAACCAATCTGGTGAGACTCTCTGTTCGCTACACCACACCATAAGCCTCGCCACCTATCCCAAAAGCTTCGCCTCATCCGCACGAGCAAAGCCCCTCAAGAAATTGAGGGATTTACTTGCCTTAACCGCCCACCGATCACCACCACCATTACATTCACCTTCTTCGTTTGCCACGCCCACACACACACTCTCATAGCATGCCACCGCCACCATCACCTTCGCCGCCCTCGCATGAAGCTTTCGAGCATATTTAACTAGGCCACAAGGCTATTCTCGTGCTTGCAGGTATTTCATCGGAGCTCAACCACCGCCTAGTTGCACCGACTACGCCTTCAGTCTTCCGATCACATCCACTCTAGATTTCAGCCTCAGTTCACGTGGAGTGGTCTCAGAACCCTTCTCAGGTCCTTGATTGGGGACACTAGCACTTGCAACTACATTAATTGGAGGCATCTTCAAGAGCTGCAACTCACGTGAAGAACAGGGACTTAGTAGTCCCATGTCGTGAACTATCGAGCCTTCAAAGCTGCATATATTTAATTTCTGAAGAGGGCTTATCACCCAAGATAATTGGGGGTTGGGTCCCCACTTACCTTCCTAAGCACCCTCACCTGCTACCCCACACTGGCAGGTCTTGACCTCTGACGTATATCTGATTACCCGATTAGCCCCGAGTTTGAGAGAAAGAGAAGAAGGAAAGAAAGGGAAAGAGAGAGTGGGGGAGGGGGGTTTCACCCTAAGCTGTACCCTCTCTACACTTAGTCGTTGGGAGGCCCTTCATGTCTTTGTGTTGTGCCTCTCCTTGAGGCTCGAAGAAAATAGAGAGGACCTTGAGCCTCTGCTGGTTAAGGCGTCTGACTGCTCATTCTGTCATCTGATACATTGGTTTTGTGGTTCTTAATTTGATAAGTGCTTGATTCGAATAATTGAATAACTTGTGATCTTAATATTGTAGGGTAATTTGGTGATTTAGATCACCATTTTACCCTCTACATTTTGCATATTGTTACTTGATTTTTACTGATACATCATTTTTGAATGAAATTCTCATTATAAATTACTTATATTTGTGATTCTATTGTGATCTCTGAGGTTAATTGCTACAATTTCTCCCTGTGTTTGACCTCAGATACTCCTTTGAATATGATCTCTAAATTGTATTTGTTCATGTGCTATTTTCAGTTATATTGCAACGAAGTAATTTTAAAATCCCTATTTAGCACTAAACATTTTGACATCGTTGCCGTGGAGCAACGTGCAATTTGATCTCATAATTACAATTCCTAACTTAATACTAACTTTATTTATCTCTTTTGGTTACGATTGTGCAAGGGATTTAACAAAGGAGCAAGATCAACCACACAATAGCCACTCTAGGGGTAGGTAATCTCATTTTCCATCCTCATTAAGCCCTTGATTCTGAAAAGCTAAAAAAGGAAAAATCAATTAGGATCAACTTGCATTCTATTCTTAGAATCAATCCTCACAAGATGCCTAATTTGATTCTTTTGTAGACAAACCCTAACCTAGATTTTGGCACCTACTTAGGGTTTAAGGTATTTAGGACTTTCACCTTCTTGCTTGAGCCCTAGATACCAAATTTGGACGAAACTAATTAGATCAATCAGAGCCAACATAGGATTTCTATTCTAGGGTTGAGGACTCCACTTGCTTAATCAAGAATATATTCTCCCAACTTGTGTGTGTCCCAAGCATTGTTTGAATTGACCTAAGAAAGTAAACCCTAAAATCAGGCTCTAAATATCCACTTGAATCTTAAAAAAAATTAGGACTTAATAATCTCAAAGGACAAATAGGTGAAGTTGACCCACCTTATGGGGTCAACCAATCTTTAAATTAGGTCACCTTGCATAAAATATCTTAAAGTTCAAGTGGAACCATAAGCACCTTGCTCTAAACTTAAAATTGGTAGACTTAAGAGGTCAAGTCACCATTCTGGTCTACCTGGACCCTTAGTGACAAGGAAGGTCGGGTGAGGTAAGCCCTGTAACCCATGGGGATGCTCTACCATGTAGGGGTATTTGCGAGACTCTCCCTTCTTGGCTACCCAGGTAATTCTCAAGTGAACAAATTTCTGAACCAGGGTATCATCCACCCTGAACTTCTGTAGTCATCCAAAAATCTTTGGGTGCCTTGATTGGGTCCATTTGAGATGCTATCTCTCATCTTTTCCATTGGTGCATGTTTGGGAGGAGATCCTTAAAACCACCCTTCAGGCATCTAATAGTTATTCACTCTTGTAGAGGCCAAGCCTCGACCTCCGTGTTTGTGTAACAACCTGATCATATTGACATTTCCTCTGATTCTAAGCCCAAACCCCCAATCACAGCCATGGATCAGCCAGAATGACCTAACTTTGAACCACAACAATTCTTTGATTTCAAAGATCAGATCAATGCCTTCATCAGCCCACCATCGCATCCTCAAATGCAAGATCACTACAATCCTGCGGCAGTGGAGATCGAACCATGAATCAATATCCCTGCGGGATGACCTGAGGTGGAGCTCAAGCCTAGTATGCTTCACATGGCTCCAAAATTCTATGGCTTGAACTCTGAGGATCCTTTCCAACACATCAAGAATCTGAAGCATCTAGCCCACACCTTTGGGGTAGACATGCAGAATCGAGATGGCTTGCTCTTAAAGATCCTCTCCTTCCCTTTGGCCGACAAAGCCGCCTACTGGTTTCAAACTTATCCACACGTGATCAACACCTGGGAAGAACCTCAAACTACCTTCTTGCAAAAATTCTATCCCATTGGTCACACAAATGCTATGCGGCACCAAATCATGCACTTCTCCCAAGGAGCGGGAGAATCTCTACATGAGGCATGGGATCATTTTCTCTATCTCATGCGTAAATGCCCCCATCACAGAGTCCCAAAGTGGGAACAATCCAATCCTTTTACCATGGGCTCCATGACGATATCAAGCTATTTGTCAACGCAACCTTTGGTAGCAGCATCATAGGTCAGCATGAAGACGAGATTGGGAGAATTCTCGAGAACATGAGCGAGAAGTCCCTGAACAATGAGTCACTGGGTGCGTACAACTAGACGTTAACCTGGGCATTGACAAATAATCAGGGGTACGCAAATCTCGAGGCTTTTCCACATCCGTTGACTTGGGGTTGGTAGTTGGTCAATTGGATAAGGACTCCATCAATGAGAAGAAGGTGGACGACATCACTCAACATCTACACAGGACCACCTCTACACCACAAAGCACATATACTCACCGACCCTCAAGTAGGGAAACTGCACACAATATCTACACTCTCCAGGGATGGATGCGTATCCACTCGCATCTGATTATGGCTTCGGAGGCAACTCCAGACCAGCCTACCATAGTTGGGGGAACTCTGAACCCTCATACCTTGATTATTCTGGGGATCCTCAGACCTGTGAGGAGCTCCATGCCATCGAGAACAATCCCTTCTCAAATACCTACAACCTTGGATGGTGTAATCATCCAAACTTTGCATGGTTGGGAAATAACCCGCATCCAAGACGTCAATTCCAACCTCGACCACAAAACCTGCATCCCTATCAACCCAATCAACCAAGGCCCAATCAAAATTTCCAATCTGGACCACCTAAGGAAGATCTGATATCTTTGATTCTCCAGACCTTGGTTGACATGTAGAAACAACATAAGAAGAGATCTCTGAGCTACGAAATCAATTGGCCTAGCTGGAAGTGCTTGCCAGCCAGGTGCACTCCCTTCTCAGCCTCGTTTGAATCCAAATAACATGTCGAATGAGAGGTGTGTTATGAATCCAAATCAAGGCCAAGCCCACTTTGTTTATCAGGCCCCTTCTACTCCATCCCCTGATAGGATAGGTGCTTCAACCTCTTATTCTGGATTTTAGCAGCAGACACCTATCTTGCCTAGCCCAAAATAGAATCAGGCAGGATTAAATTCCGTCACCACCTGTAGTGGCAAAGCAACATAGGACCCACCTTTTCGTAGCCACAACTCGCTTGAGACTGTAGACCCTAACCCTAGATTAGTCATCCAGGACACCGCAATCTGTGATAAAGAGCCTGAGCTAATTTCAGAGGAACCAACTAAGGTTCCATTTCCTGAGGCCTTGACCAAGGGAAAGAAGAAAGGCAAACCCGTGGCTCTCGAGGAGGACCTAGTCAAAATAAACATCCCATTGATGGATGCAATTTGCCACATATCAGCTTACATGAGATTCTTGAAAGATATATGTACACTAAAACGTAAGCCGTGAACTAAAGGCGAGAACCCAATCATACTGTCGGAGAAAGCCAGCTCCATCATTTTGAGCAAACTCCTGCCTAAAGTAAAAGACCCAGGCACCCCTCTGATCTCCTGTGCTATTGGTGATATATAGTTTGATAGAGCCTTATTGGATCTAGGAGCTTCCATAAACCTAATACCCACATCCCTACTCGACCACCTTGAAGGAACTGAGCTTAAACCAATAGAGGTAACATTGCAATTAGCTGATTGATCTATTAAGTCACCAAAAGGAAATCTCGAGGATGTCATAGTTTGGGTACGTGATTTATACTTCCCGTGGATTTTATAGTGTTGGACATGGATGCTCCTCAGAACTTGAAGAACACACCGATCATTTTAGGGAGAACTTTTTGGCCACAGCTAGGGCCAATATCAATTGTGAGGAGGGCCAAATTGAGTTAAAATTTAGGAATAAGACACTAAAGATCGACATCTTTAAGGTCCAAAATGAAATTAATTGTGGGGTTATCCAACAAATTTGCGACATCGAGTCCGTGGTTGATGACCCAGGTGTCGAGGAAAATCCGCTTATCTCTAATAATCAACCATAAGAGGATCAAAACCCCCACTTAGAGGAGTCTGAATTAGCCCTAGAGATACCTTTAGCTCCTATCATTGCTCCTAAACCTCACCCTGAACTGCCTACTGCTGTTGATAACCCTGTTATGGAACTAAAGACCCTACCTGATCATCTGAAATATGTCTTCTTGGGTTCCGATCAGACCATTCCTGTGATTATCAATTTCTGTCTCACCTCTAATCAGGAGACTCGTCTGATTTCTATTCTCCAGCAGCATCGGAGAGCCATTGGTTGGACTCTCGATGACCTGACTAGCATCATCCCCTCATATTGTACTCATCATATCTACACCGAAGAGGGCTCACGACCATCCCGTGAAATACAGAGACGCCTAAATCCAAACCTGTAGGATGTCATGAAAAAGGAGATCATCAAGTGGTTAGATGCAAGTATCATTTACCCGATCTCTGACAGTCGTTGGGTGAGTCCACTCTAGGTTGTGCCAAAAATGGTAGGACTCACCGTCATTATGATTGAAATCGGAGAGACTATACCAACCCGTATAGAAAACTCGTGGAGTGTCTGTATTGATTACCGAAGACTAAATGCTTCCACGAAAAAGGATCATTTCCCACTACCATTTATTGATCAGATACTCAAGAAACTGGTAGGGAATTTATTCTTTTACTTCTTGGATTAGTACTCCGATTATAACAAGGTGTCAATCCATCCTGAGGACCAAGAGAAGACTACCTTCACCTACCCCTTTGGGACATATGCATTCCGTAGGATGCCATTCAATCTTTGCAATGCACCTACTACTTTTTAGAGGTGCATGCTTGCCATATTATTAGATATGGTAGGTGAGTACCTTGAAGACTTCATGGATGGGTTCTTGGTATTTGGGGAGTCTTTTGATGATTGCCTCCTGCACTTGATCCAAATCCTCAAGCATTGTATCGACGTGAATCTGCATCTTTCCTAGGAAAAGTGCCACTTCATGGTACCTGAGGGAATTGTCCTAGGTCACCTCCTCTCTAAAAAAGGCATCCAGGTTGATCAAGCTAAGGTTAATTTTATTTCCAAGCTACCCATGCCTAGCTCGATTAAGGACATCCGTTCTTTCCTGGGGCACGTCAATTTTTATTACTATTTCATTCCTGATTTTTCAAAAATCGCGTGCCCTCTTACTAATCTTCTCTCAAAGGATGTCCCATTCAAAACTACCGAGGAGTGCAATCATGCATTTGAGAGCCTATGTGATTGAGTTACTCAAGCACCAATCCTGCAATCCCCTGAGTGGTCTCTACCCTTTGTGATCATGTGTGATGCGTCTGACTACATAGTGGGTGCGATACTTGGGTAGAAAATAGACGGAAAACCTGTAGTCATCTACTACACTAGGAAGACACTTGATGAGGCTTAGTGTAATGACACTGTTACTGAGAAAGAGCTGCTAGCTGTAGTATTTGGCCTCGAGAAATTTTGATCTAATCTTTTGGGTTCCTATGTTATCATATACTCAGATGACACCACAGTAAGGCACCTCCTCGTGAAGGATACGAAACCTTGACTAATTCGCTGGATCTTGCTGTTGCAAGAATTCAACCTCAAGATTAGCAACAAGGCTAGAAATAGAATGTGGTTGCTGATCACTTGTTCGGTCTTCCTTCTGATATCATCGACCCTTCCTGACCAATCACAGAGCACTCTCCTAATGAGTACCTTCTGACTATTGGTGCTGGACTTCCTTGGTATGCTGATTTGGTAAACTACTTAGCGTCACATCCGATCCCATTTGATTGGCCAAAGTCCAACAAGGATAAGTTGCTTTCTGATGCCAAGTACTACATCTGGGAAGACCTGTACCTCTTTAGCATTGGTGTTGATCAGATCATCAGACGATGCATCCCGGAAGCAAAAATTCTGGACATTCTGTCCTTCTGCCATGACCAGGCCTGTGGCGGACACTTCTTCGGACATAAAACCGTAGCTAAAGTCCTCCAGTGTGGCTTTTATTAGCCCACGATCTTCAAGGATGCATATGATTACTATAACTCATGCACTCATTGCCAGACCTTGGGCAACATGAGCCCTCGCAATATGATGCCTTTACAGCCAATTCTCGCATGAGAAATCTTTGATATATGGGGGATTGATTTTATGGGACCCGTTCTTAAATCAGACGGCTTCAAATACATTCTCCTCATTGTAGACTACGTCTCTAAATGGATCAAAGCTATCCCGACCCAAACCAATGATCATAAAGTGGTAATCAAATTCATTCAATAACACATCTTTCCTTGGTTCGGTGTCCCACATGCCATTAGCTCTGATGGAGGGACCCATTTTACAAATGCACAGTTCAGATTCCTGATGACCAAATATGACGTGTAACACCGAATTTCAAATCCTTATCGCCCATAAACTAATGGATTGGCTGAACTATTTAATCGGGAGATCAAGAAAATCCTCCAGGTCATTGTTCGATCTAACAGGAAGGACTGGTTGGCCCAACTTTCGGAAGCTTTGTGGGCTTATAGGATCTCCCACAAAACCCAAATAGGCATGTCTCTGTTCAGATTGGTGTACGGGAAGGCATGTCACCTCCCCGTCAAGATGGAGCACAAAGCCTATTGGGCAGTAGAGAAGTGCAATCTAGGTTTGCTTATGGCCAGAACCCACCGTCAGCTTCAAACGAGCGAGATTGAGGAACTACGCAATGACGCATTGATAAACACCAGTTTATCATCATTTTTATGCTTTAAAACTAACCTAGCTCTTAGGATTTTACTCCGCAAACGGGTTTTTGGGCTGCATTTAGGCATAAATTAGGATAGGCATGCATTGCATTTTTTATTGTTGTTTTAATGTGTTTTTGTGAGTGTTAGGGATGTACAGATTCACAGATCCCTAAAACCCTAGCACTCAAGAAGGCAATTGGTAAAGGAGAAGCCCAGACTAGTTGGAACCCAGCTTGATCCAGCTCACCATAGCTGGAACCTAGCTTACTTGAACTAGGGTTAGCTCATCCCAGCTCCATTCAGCTAATCTCAGCTGGATGGCAGCTCAAGAGAGTTCACCTTAGCTCACCCTAGCTCAAGTCAGCTCAGATCCAGCTCAACTTAGCTGAGTCTAGCTCACCTCAGCTCCCACTAGTTCACAGGAAGCTCTAGCTAGCTCAGCTGAGTTGACAGGAGTTCACCCCAGCTCAGATCCAGCTACATCCAGCTCCACTCAACTCCAGCCAGCTGAAGAAGAATTCATCTCAGCTCAGGAAGCTCAAGTCCAGATCCCGGGGATTCAGCTTAGCTCATCTCAGTTGAGCTAAGCTACCTTAGCTGCCTCAACCAGCTTGATTCTCCATGGGAGCACCAGACCCAGCTCACCTTAGCTCAGTATGGTAGAAGCTAGCTTACCTTAGCTCGGCTTAGTAGCTAGCAAAGAACTAGCAAGCTAAGCCAGCTAGAATAGCTCCATGCCAGCCTCTTCAGCAGCAGCCAACTCCAAATTTCAGCTCCAGACTTCTCCTCAGCTCCTCCCTCCAAACCCTAGCTCCAACACCTTCTCCTCTACTCCTCCATTAGCTAAGCTAGCTTAGCTTAGCTTAACTCTGCTCCAACTTCCTTGGCTTGTACCACCCCAAAAACCCACCTACCAACTCCACCCAACTAGCTCCACCTAAGCTCCACATAAGCTAACCTACTTGGCACCAACCTAACCTACCCACCACCTCCAAAAGACACGTAAAAGTGGCACCAAAAACTACCCATAACCACCCCTTAGTGACGCCACTTTTCCCTCCAAAATCCCCCCTCATCTCCACCACACAATCCCCCTTGAATCCATCTCCACCATCCACCTAACTCCCCTTCTAGAAGACCCCATGTTGGCGCCAACATGGGGGTGTCTCTCCACCACCAAAAGACACCAACACCACCATAACCACCCCCTTTAACTCCCCTTGGGTTGGCGCGAACTCACCCTAGCCATAGGATCACCAACCACCCTCATCCTTCCATCCTAGCCCTCCATTTCAAGGGGCACCTTAACCCCCCATCCTATTCTATAAAAAGCCACCACCTACCACCATTTTGGGCATCCTCCCTTAGTGTATTTTCTACCTACATCCACCTATACCTACGCCCAAGGAGAAGGAGTAGAGAAGGAGATTAAAGGGGCACACCACCAGCCCTTTTGGTGCCTTCTTCTCCCCACTCTCTTCAACTTGGGCCACGCCAAGGAGGAGGACTCTCCCACTTCAAGGAGGACGGCCAGGCAAAGGAGAAAAGCTTAGGGTGGACATCCACCCTTGGAGAGAAACTTAGGGCATGCCCCCTTAGGGCTTGCCTTGGAGGTCATCACTTTGGCGGAGTACTGCAAGGAAGGAGTTGAAGGATTCTTTTCAAGCTTGGGAGCCACCAACCTTGGAGCAAGAAGCCCTCTTCTTCACCATCTATTTAGAGGATTTGTGTTTTCTTTCTTTATTTCAATTATCTAGTAGTAGAAGCATTCCTCTACTAGGCATTTTTGTTAAACACTTTATCAATTATCTAGTTGCCTTCTTCGCATATCTTGTTTGCATTTCTATTTGCTTATTTTCAGCATTCTTCACTTCCTCTCCCTAATTATTCTAGGTCTCCACTTGCTTAGAGTGAGCTTAGGGAGAGGCTCTACTTGCCACTTTAGAGTAGTTTACTTAATTGGAAGTGTAAACACTTTTCCCGCAATAATTTCGCATGTTGCCTTAGTTCAAAAATAAAAAAAAATGGTATATTGAAAATTACCAAAAGAAAGTTGAGATATATTCCAAGCAAGAGAATCAATTTTACAACCATATTGCCTCCTTGGACGACCCTAGATACTTCCCTATCTAGGATTATAAATTTAAGAGTGAAAGCAGATTTACGCGTTACAACGACGTATTTTAACAAACCGCGTATTTTCGCTATCACGCATATGAGAACTCACGAATTTACAAAGAGCGAGTGGAGGCTTTTCATGATAAACACATTTCTAGAAAAACTTTCCACCTTGGTCGAAAGGATCTACTCTTTGATGCCAAACTCAAACTCTTCCTAGGTAACTCAGATCTAAATGGATTGGACCATTCTTGGTGAGACGAGTCTTTGGAAATGGAACCGTCGAAATCAGTCAAACCAGCCTTGATTTTGAACCTTTCATTGTGAATGGCCAGCGACTCAAGCCATTCATTGAACTCATTGATACGAACTTGGCTAAGGTATCCTTTGATCTCCATTCTCCCTAAGCTTATTGCACCCGACCGATGGCGTTAAACTCAGTGCTTAAAAGAGGTAACCCATCATTTGTTGAAAAACCCGAAACCCTTTTGACACATCTCTTTGTTGAACTCATATTGTACTTTAGGGTTCGTCCATTAGAACACACGACTCCACCTCTGATATAAGTACCAGAGCTTGTAATCGTCTGCAATAGTCATCCCGACCCATCCACCACCCTTTTGAACCTGTTCTAAAGTATGATCTAAGCTAAACTTGAACCTACCTAATTTACAATGAGGACATTATGAATTGTAGGCATGGGAGGGGTATTAAAGTGCAAAACACCATGAGAATCAATTCACAAAAAGGGTTTCATTAAAAAAAAAAGAGGATTGAGGAAAAAGGAGAGCCATTTTATGAAAAAAAAGGAGGGAAGAAAAAAATGAAAAGAAAAGAAAGGAGCAAAAAGTTAAAAGAAATTGAGTCCCTTTAAAGTAATATGGAACTTACCTAACTTCTAGGTTGGATTGAATGATGAATTAAGACCTGAAAGGCTAGAACTTAAGGGATTAGTGGCGAATACTAACCTTAGGACTCTTAGATCTAATTGGATTTAAACACTTATGTGTTTGTCATGATCCAAATTAGTCCTCAAGAGGTTGGGAAAAATGCAAAGTTTATGTATTAGGTCTAAGGCTTAGGAAGTATTCTGCCTTGTTAACTAACCTTTGGTTTGTAGGACTCGAAAACTTAAGCACCTAAATCACATACAATCTAGTTTAGTACGCTCTAAATAATGAAATCATGCCAAAGGGCATTTAATCTGTTTTGAAAATGGTCCTAAGATCTTGATTATGAGTGACTTGAAAATACAAGTTGATTTGGATGAGTTCCTGGAGCAGAGAGGTGAGAAATTTCCCTTGAAGATGCGTAATAACATATCATCTCCTCAGTGCTTGTCTCCTAGGATATATAAATATCATACTGGGGGCATGTAAGCACCTTGTACGGGTTCAAATGCCATGGGCAGCATTATCACAAAATGTCGATTGCGAGGGTCTAGATTTAGCTACAAAATGCCATGGGTGGGATTATCCCGAAATCTCGAAAGCCAGGGCTCTCGGGGTTGCAATGGGTAGTGCTATCTCGAAGCATCGATTGCCCGGGATGCTGTGAGGATTGATGGTGGGGACAAGGAATCTGATACAGATCGTGCTTAGGGCCAATCCAAAAAAGGATCTAAGGAAAAATATAATGAAAAGAGAAAGATAGAGAATGCTCTCCACAAATAAAATTTTCCTTCTATATCTCTCTCCTACAAAATGCACTGGTAAACTGAACCTGGACTAACCATCTTTCAAGCACGAGTACTTTAATCGCTAGGTCCAACGAACCTTAGGTTAGTTCCTGCAGGCCTTAGAAACCTTCGCGACAGATTGAGGCGAAAGCTAGTCAGGTATAGATCTAGGCTGGTACTTGAGTACCTCTAGGCCTATGGTTAGTACTAAGATCTAATTCCTATAGATGTGGCTTAGTAAGGCATCCTGATGGTCACATCCGACCTAGATAACTGGTTTGATTCATAGAATTTTGCTAAGGGACTAGAAAAAGATAGACAAGGGGGTATGATGGGAACACCATCACGAACCATAACTAGCTCAATTTGGTCTTATAAAGTCAATAAGAGCTCCTACATATCAGTTAGAAGATCTCTTAAGCGGGGTGAGTTGTTTTGAGAAGAAAAGATGAAGACAAGGTTATTTATGCAATTTTATCATCTTATCACAAATACAGAATAGCCATAGGGTATGCCATGGGTTTATTAAAGGTCATTTAGTCATTAATACCTAATAAGCGGATCCATGCAGATAGAAATGGGTTTTCACGCATTTTAAGAATTAATGGACATCTAAAATCCTAAAAATAGACTCGCTTAATTAACTGAGGTCTTGGTCAACATAAAATTCACATAAACCCTCTAAAACTTACAGAAAAATATTCTCTATGGTTTAGCATATTCGAATTGACCATCAAAACCCATTTTGACCTAAAATAGTCACAGATAGATTATTGCCCAAATTTGGGTTTTTACACAAATTACCTAGCCAGACTAGGTTGGAACCAAATTCGAACTTCACCATTGGAATCCTTGGGTGCAAATTAGGCTTATACGAAAATTTGGGCCCAATCAGAGATCTTCTTGACTTAATTTGCATTTTAGTCCTGTCCATTTCACAAGTGGCCCTACTTTTAAAATTTATTACAAATAGGCCCCTATCTTTGTTGTTACTATTTGTAACAAGGTCCCTCTGCCATTATCGACAAGGAATCCTACTCCAACGAGCTTCTTGTGGCAAGAACACAGTGATTTTTTGACGAATCCTCAAAATTGAAAGGAAGATTCGTCAAGTAATCGCCTTCCTATTGAGCCATGTCCAAGTCTCCAATTCTTTCCCAATATCTCATGCGAATGCATGAGAGATGTGGGTGCTCTACTCCGACGAACTTACCAAGCTTGAAAGAATGGTTTCCAAGCTTCAAACATCCCTCTAAGGCCTATTTAAAGACTCCGGAGGACAAACCATTCTCTTCACGCTTGTTTTTGGGTGGAATACCTCTCCTTCCACCCTCCTCTCTGGTTGAAAAGCTCCATGACGTCTGGAAACTTCCTTCAACCACTCTCTTCATCCGCTCACAATACCAGCAATGGATTCTCCTTCCTATCTGTCATCTGCATCGCGCCATACACCGGGTGCCCTAATTCCCCTCGTCATCACCGATTCTATCCCACTGGAGCTCTCTTCGTCTCCGATGCCGGCCACACCACACCCGATGTCTGATAAATGCCAATTTATCATCATTATTTTGAATTAAAACAATCCTAGCTCTTAGGGTTTTCCTTTGCAAATGGGTTTTTGGGTTGCATTTAGTCATAAATTAGGTCAGGCATGCATTGCATTTTTTATTTCATTGTTAATGTGTTTTTGTGAGTGTTAAGGATGAACAAGATTAACAGATCCCTAGAACCCTAGCACTCAGGAAGGCAACAGGTGAAAGAGAAGCTCATACTAGATGGAACTCAGCTTTATCTAGCTCACCATAGCTGGAATCTAGCTCACTTGGACTAGGGTCAGCTCATCGTAGCTCCATCAAGCTCATCTCAGCTGAATGGCAGCTCAAGAGAGCTCATCTCAGCTCACCCTAGCTCAGGTCAGCTCAGATCAAGCTCAACTTAGCTGAGTCTAGCTTATCTCATCTCCCATGAGTTCACAGGGAGCTCTAGCTAGCTCAGTTGAGTTGACTGGAGTTCACCTTAGCTCAGGATCAGCCTAATCCAGCTCCACTCAACTCCAACAAGCTGAAGATGAATTCATTCCAGCTCAAGTCTAGCCCCTGGGGACACAGCTTAGCTCAACTTAGTTTAGCTAAGCTACCTTAGCTGCCTCAACCAGCTCAATCCTCCCCGGGAGCACCAGACCCAGCTCACCTCAGCTCCATTCAGCAAAAGCCAGCTCACTTTAGCTTGGCTTAGCATCTTGCAAAGAACTAGGAAGCTAAGCTAGCTAGAGTAGCCCCATGTTGACCTCTTCAGTAGTTTCCAGCTCCAATTCAGCTCTAGACTCTTCATATCCAAATCCTCTCCTCAAACCCTAAGCTCCACACGCCTACTCCTTCACTCCACTACTTTCCAAGCTAGCTTAGCTTAGCTTATCTTAGCTAGCATCTAGCGCCCTGGCCATCCATCAGCCATAACTTAACCCTAGCTAGCTCCATCTACTAAGTAAACTCAAGTCCACCTAGCTAGCTCCACCTCTCTCAAGTTGGCACCACCTTCTTCACCACCCTTCACCCCTCAATCACCACGAAAAGACACCTAGATGTTGGCGCCAAAACCACCCTAACCACCCCCTTTTTTGGTGCCAACTTCACCTCCTATATCCACCCTACACATAACCCTTCCAAGCCACATCCTGTTGGTGCTAGAGCACCACGATCATTTGTTTTGATGATAACAAAACACGTGTTATTTAACATTTGCAATTTGAGTCCTAGATTTCAGGTCAATTGCAAATGAAGACGTGTTTAGACGGAAATCGAGCTCGCATCCAGGACGGATTGGAGGAGCTTGACGGAAAATAGAGGAGGTTCGCGTGGAGCGAAAGATTGGAGATGGAAGACAAGAAGAATAGGATAGATTCTTTTTTATCCTTTCATGTATCTCTTGTATTTATTTTCTTGCTCTTTATTTTCCTTAGACATTATGTTAAAGAGCCTCAAAGAACCCTAACAGTAGTCCTAGGAACACCTGCACAACCCTAGGATACTTAGGTTTTCTGTAGAACACTTAGAAAACCAATATAGGGTTAAAACAGACTCTCCAGACGTCTAATTCACAAATCAGACGTCTGATAAAGAACTTTAAGACGTCTGACTGTTGTTTCAGACGTCTGATAACTGTTAGGCTGGACATAGTTAGTTCTGTCTGATGAATTCAGACGTCCAGACCTTATACAGACGTCTTAGGAGACGTCTGATGACTTTGCCAGACGTCCAGTTAGTGGACCGTTGGCTGGCTTAGAAGACACTCAAGAATATAACCGTTAGAGCCTTATCAGACGTCCATAGGACTTCACAGACGTCTGATAAATGACCGTTTTGCCTCGGCTGACCCAAAATCTCTTCTCAGAGATTTTCTAGCCGTTGCAACGTTTGGAAATCAATTCCCACGATAAAAGTAGGTTTCCAGACGTCCAGACTTAGTTCCAGACGTCCTTTATGTCGTCTGATGGACTTGTACAAAAACCCTGTTTAGATCTGATTCAAGTCAGGGAGAAACCCGCATAGAATCAGACGTCTGACCTTGGAATCAGACGTCTTAAAGTGGCCTTCCAGACGTCTGATGCCAGAATTAGACGTCTGATAACCCTGTGAAGTGTAATCATTGTCCTGATTTCGGCCTGATTCTCTTGGGCTTTACACCCAACGGCTATGGAAGCTTTTCCAAGCCTTCCAAAGCCTTCCTAAGGCCTCTATAAATAGAGGGGAGCCTTTGCAACACAAAATACACAAGATACACACTAAGATAAACAAGAGACACACCTAAGCAACTTAGTTCCACTCTTTTGTGTCCAATTGAGGCCCTTGCTCTCCAAGCTCTAGTTTCATTCTCTTGAGAGCATCAAGCCTTCGCGCGCCCGCTCTCCCGCTGTTGATAACGAGAGCGACGTAGCGCCATCGCGTGGCACACGCACCGCGTCATCGTCGACGCACTCCTTTCAAAGGGGAGTTTCCTATTTCCTATAGAAGCTAGGTTTAATTTTGCTGGCTCTATAGGACTGTTGTTTTATTTTATCTTTGTATTTTGGTTGGGTATTCGCTTTGCGAATTCCCGTCTCCTTCGTGGGACAAAATCCTTCTCGTGGAGAGAAGGGGTTGAGGAACGCTACCCTCATACTTGTAGCGTGGTTGTATTGAGGTTGAATCACCCTCGTTCAAAGTGATTCGGTTAGTGGATTTGATCAACTAGGTTGATCGGAAAATCCTAACTCGAGAGGGTTAGGTGGTGGTTTTCACCCGGTTTGGGTTTCCACCTAAAAATCTTTGTGTACATTGTGCGATTGCTTATTTTTGTGAGATTGCTGTATATTTTTATTTCCGCAATTTTATTACGTCACCCCTCCTGGTAGGGACGAACCTTCAATTGGTATCAGAGCAGGTCTCGCGAAATCGGCGTTACAAACCGGCGAGGATCTAGATCATGGAGGGAAGCTGTTCCACAAGCAGGATTTCTGAGGGACAGTCCACAACCCGTCCGCCGTTCTTCGACGGGAGCAACTACCCCTACTGGAAGTTGCGGATGAAGAAGTGGCTTCAAGCCACCGACTTCACAGTCTGGGCCAGGTGCGAGACCCCCTTCGACATCCCAGAGAAACCCGCCAGAGGATACTCGCAGCAGCAGATCCGGGAGCTCTCTCTCAACGCGAAAACAATGAACGCGTTGTATTGCGCGCTCAGCTCGGAAGAATTCAACAGAATCTCGCAGTGCGCCACCGCATACGAGATTTGGCACACACTCGAGGTAACTCATGAAGGTACCTCTAAGGTAAAAACCTCAAAAATTAATTTACTTTCTCAAGAATTTGAATCTTTTTCAATGAAATCTAACGAGTCTTTAAGTGAGATGAACACTAGGTTCACTCTCATTGTAAATAACTTGAAAGCTTTAGGAAAGACTTTCATAAAGGGGGAGCTTCAAGGGAAGCTTCTTCGTTCCCTTGGACCGGAGTGGGAATAGAAAGTCACCGCCATCGAGGAGGTGAACGAAATGGAGGAGCTCAACATGGAAGATCTCCTAGGCAATCTGATGGCCTACGAGACTAAGTTGAAGCAGAAGAAGAAGGATACACCGGAGCCTAAACTAAAGAAGACTCTCGCCTTCAGAGCCGCGTCGGATAGCGAGGTAAGTTCCGACGACGAAGACTTTAGAATTTTACTTAAAAATTTTTCCAAGTTTTGTAGGGAATTAAAGAAAAAGAAAAAGGAGAAGAAGGAAAGCCCGAGACGTTGCTACCACTGCAACGGGAAAGGACATCTACGACCAGAATGCCCTCTTCTCAAAAAGGAGAAAAAGAAGGCGTTCCAAGCCACTTGGGACGATTCTAGCTCGGAGGAAGAAGAAGAAAAGACCATAGAAGAAGAAACCGCTTGCTTCGGCTTCATGGCCAGAGGAAGCGACAGTGAAAGCGGAAGCGACTCCGACGACGAGGTAAATTTTGATTTACAAGAAGCTTTTAATGAATTATTCGAGATTAGTAAATCACTAAAGATAGAAAACAAAAGCATGAAGAAGAACCTTATTTTTCTTAAAAATGAAAATGATAGGTTAGAAAAACAACTTAAGGACATAGAAGCTAGTCCTAAGGATGATAACCTATTATTAGATAATCATAACCTCATCAATGAAAATAATAAATTGATTGAGGAAAATGTTAGTCTAAAATTAGAAATTTCAGATTTAAAGACTAAAATGAACATTATAGAAAAAGAAATTGCATGTCTTAGGGAAAATTCTAATAAATTAATCAACAAAGTTGATAATTTTTATAGCCCTAAGGTTGAGAAAGGATCTCCATCAAGGAGACCCTCTAACAAATCCGGATCCAAGCCCACTTGGATACCGAAAAAAGAATTAGAATCTTGTTTTGTAGGGTTCAGGGATGACTACAACATAAAGGACTGGACCTACAAGCTCAAGGCTGGTCAACTTAAGTTGGGAGAACCAATGAGTAGACCAAGGAGGAGAAGAAGAAGACCGACGAGACGGCGAACAAACGACGGACCCGCCGCACGTCGACCACCAGATTGGAGACCGGCGCCGATGCCCGGGCCTCCAAGCTACGGATGGGAGCCCCATCCGATGTGGCATCCACCACCACCATTCGGGCCATTTTATTGGCCATGGTAGGTGAGGTAAAAATTCTTAACCCTATCTTATTATCATAAGCATTTAGATAGGGGGAGTTAAAAAATGATGAGCTAATTGTCAATTTTTAAGGGGGAGAAATAAGGTAGCTAAATTTCCTTTAGTAAGGGGGAGAAAAATAATAGCTATCTTGTTGTTACAAAAAGGGGAGAATATTACCTTTGTTAAAATAAACTCATAGAAGAGCATGTTTTAAGGGGGAGTTATAGGAAATTTAAAATCAAACCTTTTTGATAATGTCAAAAAGGGGGAGGATTTTTATGCATTATTATTTACGGTTTTGTCATCATCAAAAAGGGGGAGATTGTTGGTGCTAGAGCACCACGATCATTTGTTTTGATGATAACAAAACACGTGTTATTTAACATTTGCAATTTGAGTCCTAGATTTCAGGTCAATTGCAAATGAAGACGTGTTTAGACGGAAATCGAGCTCGCATCCAGGACGGATTGGAGGAGCTTGACGGAAAATAGAGGAGGTTCGCGTGGAGCGAAAGATTGGAGATGGAAGACAAGAAGAATAGGATAGATTCTTTTTTATCCTTTCATGTATCTCTTGTATTTATTTTCTTGCTCTTTATTTTCCTTAGACATTATGTTAAAGAGCCTCAAAGAACCCTAACAGTAGTCCTAGGAACACCTGCACAACCCTAGGATACTTAGGTTTTCTGTAGAACACTTAGAAAACCAATATAGGGTTAAAACAGACTCTCCAGACGTCTAATTCACAAATCAGACGTCTGATAAAGAACTTTAAGACGTCTGACTGTTGTTTCAGACGTCTGATAACTGTTAGGCTGGACATAGTTAGTTCTGTCTGATGAATTCAGACGTCCAGACCTTATACAGACGTCTTAGGAGACGTCTGATGACTTTGCCAGACGTCCAGTTAGTGGACCGTTGGCTGGCTTAGAAGACACTCAAGAATATAACCGTTAGAGCCTTATCAGACGTCCATAGGACTTCACAGACGTCTGATAAATGACCGTTTTGCCTCGGCTGACCCAAAATCTCTTCTCAGAGATTTTCTAGCCGTTGCAACGTTTGGAAATCAATTCCCACGATAAAAGTAGGTTTCCAGACGTCCAGACTTAGTTCCAGACGTCCTTTATGTCGTCTGATGGACTTGTACAAAAACCCTGTTTAGATCTGATTCAAGTCAGGGAGAAACCCGCATAGAATCAGACGTCTGACCTTGGAATCAGACGTCTTAAAGTGGCCTTCCAGACGTCTGATGCCAGAATTAGACGTCTGATAACCCTGTGAAGTGTAATCATTGTCCTGATTTCGGCCTGATTCTCTTGGGCTTTACACCCAACGGCTATGGAAGCTTTTCCAAGCCTTCCAAAGCCTTCCTAAGGCCTCTATAAATAGAGGGGAGCCTTTGCAACACAAAATACACAAGATACACACTAAGAGAAACAAGAGACACACCTAAGCAACTTAGTTCCACTCTTTTGTGTCCAATTGAGGCCCTTGCTCTCCAAGCTCTAGTTTCATTCTCTTGAGAGCATCAAGCCTTCGCGCGCCCGCTCTCCCGCTGTTGATAACGAGAGCGACGTAGCGCCATCGCGTGGCACACGCACCGCGTCATCGTCGACGCACTCCTTGCAAAGGGGAGTTTCCTATTTCCTATAGAAGCTAGGTTTAATTTTGTTGGCTCTATAGGACTGTTGTTTTATTTTATCTTTGTATTTTGGTTGGGTATTCGCTTTGCGAATTCCCGTCTCCTTCGTGGGACAAAATCCTTCTCGTGGAGAGAAGGGGTTGAGGAACGCTACCCTCGTACTTGTAGCGTGGTTGTATTGAGGTTGAATCACCCTCGTTCAAAGTGATTCGGTTAGTGGATTTGATCAACTAGGTTGATCGGAAAATCCTAACTCGAGAGGGTTAGGTGGTGGTTTTCACCCGGTTTGGGTTTCCACCTAAAAATCTTTGTGTACATTGTGCGATTGCTTATTTTTGTGAGATTGCTGTATATTTTTATTTCCGCAATTTTATTACGTCACCCCTCCTGGTAGGGACGAACCTTCACATCCACCATCCACCTCAACCCCCTTCTATAAGCCTAGAAGTTGGTGCCAACCCATGGCACCTCTCCATGGTTGGCGCCACTTTTAGGTGTCCCTTGGCCACCCATAACTAGCCCCTTTACATCCCTTAGGTGGCGCCAACTCCCCTTAGCCTTAGGATCACCTAACCACCCCATCTTCCCATCTTAGCCATCCAGCTCAAGAGTCACCTTAACCCTCTCATCCTACCCTATAAAAAGACCAACACCCACCACCTTACAATCCATCCTTGGCTAGCAAAATACCTCTTATATTCTACCTATAGTTCACGCCCAAGAGAGAAGAAGAAGAAGAAGATTAAGGGGACACTCTGTCCCCTTGGTGCCTTCCCCTCTTCCCTTCTCTCTTGTGCCCATGCTAGCCAAAGGAGAAGCCAGGCAAGGAAGACCTTTGGAGGAGGTCTTGAGGGTGGTATACAACCATCCTTGGTGGAGAGCTTAGAGGTGGTCTATGCCACCTTGGAGGAAAGCCTTGGCATGCTCCCCTACTTCAGGGTTTGCCAAGGAAGCTACACCTTGAAGAATTTCACAAGGAGGAGGATCTCTTTTTGATTGCAGGAGCAACCCCAATTGGAGCAAGTGCCTCACCATCTTCACCATCATTTTAGAGGATTTTTGTGTTTTCACTACATGCATTTTTAATTCTAGTAGTTTGAGCATTCTTCTAGTAGATTTTTGTAAAATAATTTCTCAATTTTATACAAGTTGCCTTCATTAGATTTTTTTTGTCTTGATTGCAATTTAAATTTCCCTTTTGTGCACTCACTTCCTCCCTTCTTTAATTACCCTTGGCCTTCACATGCCTAGGGTGAGCTTAGAAGGAAGGTAGCTCTTTTCACCTAGAGTTACTATTAGGAGTAGTCTTCATCAATTCAAAATCCTTGTTATTTCAAATGCAAAACAAAAAAAAAATTGATATATTGAAAACACCAAAAAGAAAGTTGAGATTTCTTTTCTAAGCAAGACATTTGATTTCAAGCATTTTGCCTCCTTGGATGACCCTAGATACCCCACTATCTAGGTTTATAAATTTAAGAGTTGATCGATTTTGTGCGTTACAACGATGTATTTTACAAACCGCATAAAATCCGTATCAACGTCGCTTCTCCTCCCCGTCATCTGCTACCTACTCAGATCATTTCTCTCCCTCTCTACTTCTCTTTCCCGCACTCACTACACACACGATCACTGTTTCCCCCCTTAACGCCATCATCTTCCTCCGCTCTGGCAACCACTTCGGTGAGGCTCTTTGTCCGCTACACCACACCATAAGCCTCACCACCTATCCCAAAAGCTTTGCCTCATCCATGGGAGCAAAATCCCTCAAGAAATTGAGGGGTTTACTTGCCCTAATCACCCACCGAGCACCACCACCATTACGTTCACATTCCGCCTTCACCACGCCCACACATGCACTCTCACAGCATGCCACAGCCCCCATCACCTTCGCTACACTTGTACGAAGCTTCCGAGCATATTTAATTGGGCCACAAAGACCATTCTTGTGCTTGCAGGTATTTCACCGGAGCTCCCCCATCTCCTCGGTTGCGCTGACTACGCCTTTAGTCCTCCGATCACATCTGCTCCAGATTTTAGCCTCAGTTCAGGCGAAGTGGTCTTAGGACCCTTCCTAGGTCCTTGATTGGGGACACCAGCCACTACAACTACCTCAATTGGAGGCGTCTTCATGAGCTGCAACTCACGTGAAGAATAGGGACTTAATAGTCCCATATCGTGAACTGTTGAGCCTTCAAAGCTACATATATTGAATTTTTGAAGAGTGCTTATCGCCCAAGATCACTGGGTGTTGGGTCCCCACTCACCTTCCTAAGCACCCTCACTCGCTAGCCCACGCCGGCAAGTCTGGACCTCTGACCTTATATCCGATTACCTAGTTAGCCCCGGGTTTGAGAGGAAGAGAAGAATGAAAGAAAGGGAAAGAGAGAGAGGGGGAGGGGGGTTTTGCTCTAAGCTGTACCCTCTCTACAATTAGTCATTGGGAGGCCCTTCCTGCCTCTGTGTTGTTCCTCTCCTTGAGGCTTGAAGAGAAAAAGAGCAGACCTTGAGCCTCTACTGGTTAAGGCATCTGACTGCTCATTCTGTCATCTGATACATTGGTTTTGTGGTTCTTAATTTGACAAGTGATTGATTCGAATAATTGAATAACTTTTGATCTTAATATTTTAGGGTAATTTGGTGATTTAAATCACCATTTTACCCTCTACTTTTTGCATATTGTTACTTGAGTTTTACTGATACATCATTTTTTAATGAAATTCTCATTATAAATTGCTTATATTTGTGATTCTATTGTTATCTCTGAGGTTAATTGCTAAAATTGTTCCCTGACTTCGATTTCGGATACTCTTTTGAATTTAAGCTATAAATTGTATTTGTTCATACGCCATTTTCGGCTATATTGCAATGAAGTAATTTTAAAATCCTGATTTAGCGCTAAACAACAAGATTCATTTTTTAAGGCTTCATTTACATCTTTTCGCACTAATTGAGAAACATAAGCATTTAATGGAAAGTCATTAGCCAATTGAGATCTTGTTTTTACACTTTCATTAATTTCACTAATTATGAGCTCCTTAGGATGGTTTTTATTGAAAGACCAATCTTTTGGTAGGTTATGTATATTAGTTTCTTTGATGTTTGAAACATGTAGGGTTGATCATCGTCTTCTTCTTTAAGACTTTCTTCAGGGTTAATTACCTAAGGAATTTCATTAAAAGTAACATGAAGAATTTCTTCCATTATTAATGAGTTCTTGTTAAAAACTCTATAGGCTTTGCTTTGAAGAGTACACTAGAAAGATGCACTCTTCTCCCTTAGCATCAAATTTATCTAAGTTTTCTTTGGTGTTGAGAATGAAGCATTTACTACCAAATAGTTTAAAGCAAATAATTTTAGGCTTCTCCTCATAATAAAGTTCATATGAAGTTTTATTAACAATAGGCCTAATTAGATCCCTATTAAGGGCATAGCAAGCAGTATTGCCTGCTTCAGCCAAAAAATATTTTGCTAAGCGTGATTCAATAAGCAAGGAGCATGCACATTCTTGTAGTATTTGATTTTCTGTTCTACTACCCATTTTGTTAAGGTGCTCTTGGAAATGAGAATTCATGGCTAATACGATGATTCTAGAAAGAAATAAGAGAATATTTGATTCTCAAATTCACCACCGTTATTGGAGCAAATACGAGTAATCAAGTATGTTTCTCATTTTGCATTAACTTTGTGAATCTCTTGAAAAATTGAAAAAATTGGTCCTTTTGCTTTAGAAAGTAAACCCAAGTAAATATAAGGTAATCATATGCAATAATGAAACAGAATCTACAGCCATTCATGCTTTCAGATCTAGTTGGTCCAAATAAATCTAAATGTAATAGTTGTAAAGGGCGAAAAGCTGAAATAAATTTTCACATTTGAAAGAACTTCCTAGGGTGCAAGCTTAAAAAATAATGTGCGCTAAAATTTTTGTCTGGCAAACCTTTAACAAGATCATGTTGAAGGGAATCATTCCAAACAACCCCATGGCATTGCGGAAGCATGAAGAACACGAAAAACCTGTAAACATGTGTTTTAAAATTTTCGCAAAACCCTATTGAATAGATGCCACAATTTAATCAAGTAATCAGAAAACAAATGCCTAAAATCCAGAACCACATAGGAGGAACTAAATTCCTCTCATTCTAAGATCCCACATGAAATAGGGATTACCTCGAGGCAGCATAGTGCAACACTTCACGTGGCGATGCCTCCTCAAATAAATCCTAGGAAATCCTTATGGCTCCTCCTCGACTGGCAACTGAGTCCCTCTTTGTCATGGAAGAACGTATGCACCATAGGATTTGCAAACTCGTTCATGAATCATGGCGACGATCACCTTGGTAAACCTCCAATCAAACCTTAGAACAAGTTTTGAAATCTATTGCAGCCATGACAGAGTGGCCGGTAGGCAACTAGTCGAATGGCCACTGGGATTTGTGGGGTTGTAGGAACATTAAGAGGGTGACTAGAGCACCTCCTTGAGAAAATCAGCTACTGACTTGGCTGCTAGTTGACCACCTTCACTAGGGGGCATTGACCAATAAAATTATTGGTTGACTCCCATATACTATGGTAGGGGGTGTCACTGCCTTCTTCTCTACCACTGCCTATGGGGTTTGTTTGGTTGATTTATTGGTCTTAGGATATATTTGGTACCTTGATATGTTTTCTTAAATGTGTGAAAGTGCTATGTTTGAAATTGATTGGAGGTTGACAGAGAGGAGAAATTGTTGTGAGCTCAAATATTCAAAGTGGCCAAGCCAATTCCCAACCTAAACCCTAGCCTATTTAACCTTTGGACCTAGCTTATTTAAGGGCCTAACTCTCCTTAACCTTCTTAATTCATTCAACCTACCCACGTTAAACCCAATCCCAAATACTGTACATTTCCTACACATTAAATCCTACGTAACCACCTATATAAATCCACTCCATACTTATGCCAACAATTTTATCCCAACATAACCCCATGCAATATACCCCCACGTCAATTCCTATATACTTAACTCCATCGAAGTCCCCAACAAATCTGACCCTACGTACACCCCCTCCTTTCATCTCCACTAAACAAACCATGCAATGCCCATGCAAAACACCAACCAAGACCTACATACTCTCCAAGCAACTCCACATCAACCCTCCCCTATCTGGCCAACACCACCGACTTTATTGTGCAAAAGAAACATCCACTGAAATCCCCTCAACCAAACTCTCGTAACCTATTTATCCCATCCCATGCAAAACTACACCATTGAAACCTTTTTTTTTTAATAAAAGCGAGAGTTAATATTATTCATTCCCTGCTCCCTGGAGGCTGGAAAATGGAGAGCACAGGGGGACTAGACCAAAACCTGCCTAGTACAAGAAAAGGGGACCACAACTTGTAGCCTAGTACAAAAACACAAGAGCACCAAACAACAGCAGCAAAAAGAAGTAAAAGAGAAGCAGCAGTCTTTTCAACGAATAATGTAGGGAAACTGATTCTTGTCCAGCTTGATAGAACCACAACACCTTGTGCCAAGAAGGTGTTCAAACTGGAAGAAGGTCCAAGGGCCCGCAGTAGAGGAGGCAATGAGATTTGCGAGAGAATTCGCAACTAGATGGATATATTGCAACATGATATGGTCACCAAGCAAAGTCTTGACATGATTGAAGTGCAATTTAGCTCTCCACGGCACTTGCAATTTTTTTTTCTGCCAAAAGTAAATCATGGTAGAATCCACCTCAAGAATGACAGGAAGGTTCCTTTGATGCCAATTGGTAAGGAAATGATGCATAGCATTTAGGAGCACTAAATCATTGTTGAGATGATGAATCTTCACAGCAGTAGCCCTCATGAAATTACCATTGGTATCTCTCACCACCCAAGCCGAAAGAGAGTTATCCTTTTCCGAAACAACAGAGAAATTGACTTTAAACCCTAAGTCAGGCCGAAACCAAGATAGGGAAAAGAGATTGGGCCACGTAAGGCGAAGCCACAAGGCCATTTTGTAACGCCTCCAGTTGTGCTCTAGAAATTGGGGAATTTTGTTGAATCTGAACGTATCATTCTTAATTTGTTCCTAACCCACCAAACATGATACCAAACGAAAATGATGCGTCCCTTAAACTTATTGGAGCGGTGGAGGGGACTAGAGTATAGCAGAATGTTATGAAGAGTGTCAGGAGGGACAAGGTTGAGAAGTGCCTGATGAAAGGTCCAAGTAGAGATAGTAGAGGCAACTTCACTAAAGGATAACAAATGAGGCAGAGATTCATTATGAGGGTGATTAGGGCAACAGTGACATTTGGAGGCAAAGGAGATGCCACGACCTTGGATCAGGTCATCGGTAGGGAGCTTGTTGTAAATGATTCTCCAAGCAAGGAGGGTCATATGCAGCAGAAGCTTAAGGCTCCATAACTCTTTGAAGATAGGCTGATTGATAGAGTTTCTAAAGTTCAGGAGGTAACCAAAAGAGGCAGTGAAGTTTCCAAGGAGAGATGGAGACCAGGTAGGCACATCCTTAGCAGCTTCCAAAGAGGTATTCAGGATTTGATAATGAATATGTTTAGGGATGAAGTGAAGGAATTGAGCCTACGAAGGGTTGAGGATGACGTCTTTAACCAAGACAAAAGAGGGAGAAACCTCCAAGAGCAGAAGTCTTTAAGAGGAGAATCCCCAATCCAGAGGTCCAACCAGAAATCAATGTTTCCCTCTTTCACATCCCAATGCAAGAATGATTTCATGTTAAGATAAGCATTGGCCATAGGCCTTAGTCTAGAAGGTAGAGAGCGCGAGAAGGAACCAACATGACCATAGAGATTTCTCATTAAGTCTGAGTAAGGTGACTCTCCAAAAAGGATACTCCAAATATGCTTCATTCTAAAGGCCTTGATGACCAAGGAGAGGTTCCTAACACCAAGCCTGCCACAGGCCATAGGCTGGAAACTTTGACTCCAAGCGATCCAGTGATGAAGCTTAGTACCCGAGCTTGATCCCTAGTAGAAGCTAGCAAGGGCAGACCCAACTCTCCTAATAATCGCCTTGAGGACCTCAATAACAGACAGAATATTGATAGGGATAGAGGTAAGAACATGTTTGATGAGCAGGAGCCTAGCAGTGGTACAAAGGAGGTTAGCTTTCCAAATAGAAAGCTTGGAATGGATTTTGTTAATTGATGTGCAAGCATCTAATTAACCTAAAATGTCTATTAATGCATGTTCTTAGTGTCACATTAGCATCATACATTGTAAATAGTGCATAACATGCATAGTCATGCATTTAGATCAAGTTGTATAAATTGTATAGTAATTGTCTCCTTTTTATGGTCAGGGACAGGATGACTTTTTATCGAGGCCTCTGATCGAAGATCCAACCGTACAGATCTGATCAGGGTGACATTGGAGTTCAATGACTCCAAGATCGCTCTGATCAGACATTCGTAGCACTAGATAGAGATCAAGGAACCATAAAGAGCAAGGGCTAAGATGGTGTCAATCCGCACCTCAGACGACAAATCCAACCGACAGATGGGTTCGGATCGATGATCGCAGCCTAACGGCGCAAAAATCAATCCAATCCAACATCCGTGGCACCATCTACAACACATAGAAGATGGATGGCCAAGATGGCACCACGTGGCACCATCCAAGCCGCCCAACCGACCAAAGGAGTGCTGCACGACGCCTTCTTCAATCGCGTGATTAATCTCAACCATTGGATCTCAAATCCAACAGCTGAGATTGCATTAAGAAGAACCCACATGCTGATGAAGATTCAATGCTCAAGCACTCTCAACCGTTGGATCTTCATCCAACGGCTGAGCGTGCTTGAGCCTATAACAAAACCGCGACCATCCGCTGGCTTAGCGCAGCGGTTGCGTGCCCATGGGTGAGGCAGAGGTCACGGGATCGATCCCTGTGGTGCCTCAAATCAATGCACGGGCGTGGAGCAGACGTGTGATTAGAGTCACGCGATGCAGATCCAGTGATGGAGATTGAGCGATAGCGTCCACGTGCGATTAGACGCGTGGCACTTACGCGAGATCGCATGTGTGCACGCTGCATGGGCGTAGGCAACTTAAGCCGTCTGATCTCTTGATCGGACGGCTGAGAGCACGTGAACGTGCACGTGCGTTGAAGGGCGCAGAGGCGAGGGGGCGTGCGAGTGGCACGCACGTCGGCCACGTTCAGGCCTTTAGTGACGGATAAATCCGTCACTAAAGGTCCTGAATTAATGTATTTCAAGTTGTAATGTACAAAATGCCCCCACTCCTTGCAACTATAAAAGCAGACCCCTTCCATACGAATTTCTCATCCCTTCCTTCTCTTCTCTCCCTATCCAAAGCTCAAGAGAAGCTTGTCCCACACTCGGGATGCTCCTCAAGAGCTAAAACCAAGTCTTCACCCCCGTTCCGAAAGCGGATCCCACTTTGACAATGACGTGTTGCCTCGTTCCCGTTCCTCCTGCTTCTCCCTCCTTTTTCCTGCTCCGTTCCTCGTCTTCCATGCATTGTCTCGTCTGGCTCATCCTCGAAGCGATCGTCGAGGAGGATAACTTCTCTCACCCATTCTTTTTCCTACTTTCTAGAGTAGAATTTTCCTGCTTTGTAGTTGTAATAATTTCTCGCTTTCTAATGTAATCTTTTCTTGCTTTCTTAGTTGTAAAAATATTTTGCAATATCAAGTGAATGTTTTCTCTCTCTCTCTCTCTGTCTCTTATTGTCTATATTGATTCCATTTCATTGTGATTATTCTGCCCTTTAAATAAAAACACAAAAAAATATAATTTCGACTTTTGATCGACGTAGCCTCCCTGAGTTAGACTTGGGATTTCTTTATAGATTTTTCGATATGAATTTTATTTGTTGTACAGATTTCTTCGCTGCTCGAACTACAATGACAAGTTTTCAAAACCAACTCTGATAGTGTAGTTGTCCGACGTTCAACATTTTGTCACCGTTGCCGGGGAGGCAACGATTTTTCGATCTTCTTTTCGCATTTCACGCACTTTACTATCTTCTAACTTGCTTTAGCTCGTGTCTATTGTTTTGTAGATACCTCTATCAGGGAATCATCAAGAGGTAGATTGGAGTAAAGTGCAGTTGAAGACGACTGTAAGTGCTCCCCATTCTTTCCCCCTCCATAGATTTCATTTCATCACATTAAATTCAAATTCCAGATAACCTAGGTGTTTACATAAATCCTAGGATTAGTTTGGTTGTTTGGATTTCCACCCACATCCATTTCACCGTCGCATATAAAAAAATAGAAAGATATTTTAATGGGGCAATTCAACATACACACAACATACACCCACATTCAAGGCACTTAACCTAATTGATTTTCTTCTATTCAACCGGATTCTGATTTGTGGAACTGGTACACACAAATCAACATATAAAAGAGTAGAAAACATTCAAGGTTAATCATTTTTGTGTGCCTAACTCAGAGGGCAATTGTGGCCAATTGTTTGAGTTGTTTAGGCTACACCACTTAACCTAAAATTAACTCACCAAGTAGGTTCCTCTTAGGGTTTTCAATCAAGGTTCATACCAGGCACTCCACTTTATTTCTGATTTTCAAAGGAAAGCAATCTTCACTCATGCTCGAAAACCTGGTTTGGCTCAAACTTGATTGAAATCAACCTAATTCTAAACCATAAAAGCTATGACGAGTCGATTGTTCGCTTTAAAGTCGTTTGCAGTTTTATGTGGTGGAAAAATCAACTAATTAATATTTAAGAAGAAATAATCACTCACAGAAGAGCGAGTCGTATCCACAGGGAGGCAATGATGCAATAATATCTCAATTATTTCGTATTCGTTCAATCTCAAGAGAAATCCATAGTTAAATCTGACATGAAATGCGACGGAAAGAAGATGCACAATATCTTGAAAACATAAGGGTAGATGTGCAATTTTTCCTCACTGAAATATTCAATAAACAAGTGATGATTTTATGCAATCTTCCATTAACATGTATTAATGAAAATTTGTGCACATTTAAATTCCAAAATCAATGTCAAACAATGTTAATTACAAAAGCCATGCAATTGTAAGAGAACTTGAGTATGAAGTTGTAAATTTTACCACAATAAAATATTCATAAACCAAAATTCTTTTTCCTATCAATGGCATGAAATGTAATAACTAATTAACTCTATAACAGAGCATTTTACCTCTCTCCTCCTTGTGATCGGGAGAGTGGTTCAATCGAGGAGAGGTTTGCATAGGCGGGTGGTTGAAGTGAGGCCATCGCGATGGTGGCAGCCGCACGTCGAGCGGTGGTCGAAGTCGGCCGGACGGAGCTCCGGCAAGAGTCGTTGCCAACGGTGGCTGCAACTGCTGGAAGAGGGGCGGCTGTGTGCACAAGTTGAGCGCTGCTGCAGATGGTGCACGCGCACGTACTAGTGTTGTGGGCATGCTGGAGTTGGTGCTGTTGCAGGCGGTAGGTGTGGAGCGGGAAGGTTGCAGGGCTGCTGGAAGGTGCAGGCGCGCTGTAGATGAGCGGGGAGCGCTATAGCAGGTGGTAGGCGTGAGTGCGTTGGAGAAGTGCTGCAGGCTGTGCGCGGTTTGCAGGCACACTTGTGCAGCCAGATGTGTGCGTAGGGAGGAGCACGCGCCTGCTGCGTGCGTGAGTGGTGCACTGGAGGCAGCCTTGCTGCAGGCTATGTGAAGTGAGGTGTAGAAGGGGTGGGTGCGACTGCAGGCTGGAGATGATGCAGGTGTGCGTGGGCTGGTGGTTGGCGTTGGGGCGAATGCTATAGGAGGTGGGAAGGCTGCAGGCGGGAGGTGCTGCAGGCAGGAGTCGCAGGCGTGCTGCTGTTGGCGGTGGGCGCGGGTGCACTGCTGGAGTGGTGGGCGCACGTACTGCAAAGTGCAGGCGGTTGGTGCTGGAAGTGTGATGCGGGCGTGGAGTGTGCGGATGAGGGCTGGTGCTTCAGGTAAGTGGGTGAGGGTAGGCTGTTGGCGGTGAAGTGGGCGAGTGTGGTTGCTGCTGGAGTGGGGAGGTCAAAGCTTCAGACGTCCGGGAAATTTCCTGGACATCTTAACTGACCGAGAAGATGAAAATGCAGTGGCTGCGGCGGTGGTTGTTGGTGACGACGGTGAGAGAGATGCACGCTGAGGTGCTCTGGATGGCGGTGTGGTCTATCACACCACATGCCCAAGATGATGGAGACTCGTCGCCACGATTGAGGCCGGCTGTGTGGAATGGAAGAGAGAAGAACTCTCTGCACAGTGGTGGGTCGGTGGTGGAGGCCTAGTGAGCTTGGCTGCCTCCTCCTCTCTTTTGAAATCAGTTGCCCGACTAGATCCAACACATCCGCTCCTCCTTGATTGGGTTGTTCACTGCGGCAGCTGGAGGAAGAAATGCAGCTGTTGCAAGTAGAAGAAGAATAAAAAAATAATGATAAAATATTATGGTTATTTATATACAAACCCTCAACATTTATGTTAACCTAAATTAATGCATGCAATGTACCTAATTAGTTAACTAATGCAATTCTAAGTTAATTCTAAATGCATTTAAATATGAATAAGATGCATGAATTATGTAATTGAATTAGAAATATGAATTAATCTATTTACATACTAATTTATGCTAAATAAATGTTAGAATTAACCTAATGTCTAGGCACTTAAATACTTAAATAGCCCACAACTATGGGCTAATCAAATGCCCCCATGCCTAGTTTTTGCTAGTCCCTAGCAAAATTAAGCGAAACCTAGCACTCCAAGTAGACTAGTCAACTCACTTGGTCTTCCTTCATAAGCATATTAAGTTCAGACTCTAGACCTAAGGTTCCTAAGTAGTTGCTAAGTTACAGACTAGGTCGGCTAAAGATGAGTTGTGGCACAAGTTTCCCTGATTTCTGACTCTACCCTCAAGTTTATTGATCCCTGAGATTAAAGCATCCATGCCTGTGCATTGGTCTGAGTTATTTGAGTTAAAGGAAAAAGTTTTTTTTTATATATATATATATTTGTTTGATTCTTCTAAGTCTAACCTCAGATCAGCTATCAACACGGTCTGTGTCGGATTCATTGTCCCCATTACCATACCTCGAAGGGTGCCTGGCTTTCGATGCTTCGAGATAGCACCGCCCATAATGACCCCAAGAACTCCTGGAAATAGACACTTCGAGATAGTATCGCCCATGGATTTTTTAAGCGAATTCAGGCCTATGGCAATCGGCACTTCGAGGTAGGGCCGCCCATGGTACCTGAACCGCACAATTCGCTTACATGCCCCCAGTAGGATGGATATCCTAAGAGACAAGTGCCGAGGAGGTAATATGTTATCATCGCATTCTCAAGGAGAGTATACACTCCACCTCTCCTGCGGTGGGAACTCTTCCAATCAAAATGTGTTTTCTAGCCTTTCCTAAGTCAAAACTAAGAGAACCAAATCTCTTTTTAGAAAGAAAGAAATTAAGTTAATTACCAGACCAAGTGTGTGAAATTTGGATGCTTCGGTTACAAGGACCCATAAACCAAAAGGTAGAACAAGACTCCAGGTACTTCCCCACCTTTTAACTCAAACCCTAGCTTCCCTTCTTCAACCTCTTGAGGAATGGTCCGCAACTTAACTCCTAGTTAAGTTTTTAAGTCCACAAAGGACCCTAAAGGTCTAAAGCTAGCAGCTCATTTAGCTTCTAAAGTTTGACCCTAGAATTAATTTAGTCTACCCTAGAGTTCTGATTTGCTTAAGAATGCAGGACTTAGCTAGTCAAGCTCAAAACTCTTTTTTTTTTTATGCAAATGTATGCAATGAATGCACTATGCTATGTATATCCCCAAGTACACCCCCCCATGTCTAAATTCTGCAATGTCCTCATTTCATAGAAGGATATTACCTGGGTCAGAGCTGGGCTGAATAATTAAAGAACCTGCAAATCAGGTTCAAGAATTGTAGAAATAGGCCCTAAAAATGAGCAAAGCAATGTTGGCCTAGAAAATAGGTAACCTAGGATGTTGGCGAGCTGATGATGAATCACGATAGCAAATGCTCACCCAACTAAAATGGGAACGAAATCTTTCCAAGTCACCAGAGAAGGTTCTAAAGGATAAACAGGTATAACAACCTCCAAAGGGGTAGGGGGAGGATAAGATGGATCCTCCAAAAAGAACGGGGAAGGAATGGTGCAGAGATAAACCCCCAGGGTAATGGACTGACTAAAGAAATCATCAATCCATACACGATACTCCATTACGGGAAATATTGGTCTGTTAAGCCCCCTGGTCAGAACAAAAGTGAGCAATTCTCTAAGGCAAGGATCGTCTAGGGTGTCCAAGTTATGAGGTTGCGGGATGGCCATAAGATCTAGGTTGGGTTTAATCAGCTCGGTGTCCATCCCTAACACTCTTTCTAAATCCTCAATTTCATCCCTAGCATTCCTTGCACCATCACATGTATCTTCCTGCTCTTCATCAGGAGTCACAATTTCGCTTTCAGATAAGCAAATCAGAGGGTGACCTCGAAATGAATGAAGGCAGGTTGGAAGCAATTGATCTAGGGATTATCCTATCAATGTCATCCCTGGGTTTTTGTTCTTTACTCAAATCTTCCCCGGAGTCTATTTGTGAATCCACATAAATCTTAGAAATTGCTTCCAAATTTTCCATTATTTCATCATGAGTAGAAATATCATCAATGGGTGTGCTAAGGAAACCTAATTTGGTCAAATTTGTGACATCCTCAGGGGCAAACTCTTCAAATAAGACATAATCACCCTTAGTGTCACTCTAAATCTTGAATGTAGGTTCCTCATATAATTTGTCTTCCTCCTCATTACACAATTCACCATATACCCGAGGTCTAGAATCATTTAATATCTCAGCAGATCCCCTAGGGTGCTCTATCTGAGGTAAATGGCTTACATTGGTAACATCAGACTCCTTAGATAGGTCAATTTCTTTAGGGTTAGGTTCCCTAAGGGTGGGCTTGAGTTCCATATCGTGATCAGAAGGGAGGGTAGGTTTAACATGACTTTGACCGACTTCATCAAATGTCATGAAAATACTATCATCTGGGTCGAGGTCTTCCAATAGTACCATCATTCCCATCTTTTGACTCCAATATAATTCAGGTGGATACTCAACCTTATCATCATCTTCCTCGGGTTGCCACCTTTCTTCATCCAATGCATAGCTACTTTCATGTGTATCTTCCTCCCACCTAAGGTGTGGATCTCTCAAGGAAGTGTCACCTAATGGGTGGGTTTCAAAATCGATCCTCGAAAAGTAGCTATTCTCCCCAGAATTTCCCTCCAACTTAAAGTGTAGCTCTCCCACGGGAGATGCATCTATTGTAGAGGGGTGTACGTCATCCTCAATGGGGTAGATTGGGTGGCTAATTTCATCTCTTTATTGTTGGCCTGCTCTCGAAGATTCTCCTAACAATTCAATCATTTCATTTTGCATTTTCTGTATTTCCATCTTCAAAGAGGAGAGGTCATTTCTATCATGAGAGAAGTTAGGCTCAGGCTTATAGTACCCAGGAGTGTCTGTCCAACCATAATAATTTTTTCAGGGAGGGTGGGTTGGGTATTTCTATGGTGTGTGGGATATTGGGCAAAGCAAATCCCGCTCTTAGGTTCTGCTCACTGATTTAGGGCTTAACCAGGCCAATACTCCTATAATAGGAGTAAAACGGATCCCAATGATTGTCATTATGTCCATCAAGGGATGGACCATCTTGACGTCTGGGATCGAAGGATGTAGAGTGGGGGTGAGGGTGTAGGCAAGATGTGAAAGGATGAAAATTAATGTGGTCCATTCTAACTCACACCTTAATCAAAATTCCCAAAGCAAAACACAATTCAAAAAGGACCTTTTAGGTCTTTCCCAATTTAGGCTTTTGATTTTAAGTTAGATTGCAGGTGACAATACAACTTGTTCAATCGATTTACGCGCCTATTGTCGACCTACGGCTCTCCTAAGAAGACCTAGTTGGAGCTTAGGTGTTCTTCCCTAAATCTCAAATGGTAGAGCAACTCCAAAGACGAAAGATCAAGGGATGCAAGTAGGCCTAAGCCTTCCTTTGAAGCTGTGCTTTCACGGTGCTTCTCAACTACCCCCAAAAACCCATGACAGGATATCCCCCTCTTTGGATTTACAAAACCTTTGATCTCAAGTTCCGAATACTTCAGAATCCAATGATAGGAGGGCTTTTGTCCTATTATTTCCAAACCTAAGGAGTGTCTAGAAGCGTGTCTTGGTGCAAGCGATATAAGTGTGCATACATCGCAAAAGATTTTGAATTTTGAATCGCACGCCAAGTTTGAAAATCAAATCCTTGGTTTAAAATGTCCCTTGATGAGAACCTCGTCACAAACCCTAAACTAGCACCATTTAACCCTTATATGCAAGAAAAAGCTCCTACATAACTCTAGAAAGGCTTGGCTTAGAGAGATTCTGAGTTTGCAAAGAAAATAGAAACTAAGGGGTAAAAATGCAATTTCACCAATCCGATCTGAAAATAGGGTAACTCAGGGTCCAAACATAGGTCAAAACAACCTAATAAGAAGAAAAGTGGGATGAGATGACTCAATAAGGGCTACAGCAACTCCAAGGAATTAAATGACATCCTATAACCCTAAAAACAAACCCACTTCAATTCACGTGGTTTGAGGCAAGGTAAAAATCAACTAAACCCTCTAAAATTCATATAAAAATAATCTCTAGGGTTTAGGACTTTCAATTTGGCCTTAGGAACCCATTTTGACCTACATTGAGAACCATGCCCAATTAACAACTTAATTTAGGTTTTTGCATAAATTGACTAGTCAAACAAGGTTTAATCTAGAAATAAAATTCACCATCAGAATCCTTAGGTCCTAATTAGTCATATATAAAAACTTGGGCCTAAGAAGAAACCTTCTTGACCAACTTTACACTTTGGTCCTCATATATTTACTTTTTGGCCCTCAACTTTTGAACCCTCAAATTTTGGCCGCTAACTCTCCTTTGTTCTTTGCATTTAGGTTCCTCCTCCAAAACCTGAGCAGCGCCGTGCTCCGGCGACCTTGCTCGGAGCATGGCGCCGCGTAGGGTGAGGGAGGGGCCCTGGCAAGTCAATGGGGGGTACCCCACGTCGTCAGCCACCGTAGGGACACCCTCCTGAGTGCTGCGACCGCCCATACCACCCGTGCGAACGTACGGACGGTATGGGTCTCCTTCCTCCGGCGTCCTCCGGCGAGGGAGACACGTCGTCTCCCTCTGCCCTCCTCTCTGATTCTGCCGCTATAAATACCCCCGTCGCTCCGTCGTTCTCCGGAGCTTGGATCTGACGGAGACACTCGCTCAATTCCTCCCTTCCCACTCCGACAGACACCCCCTTGCTCCGGCGGTCTCTCCTCCTCCTCCTCTTTGCTCTGCTGCAATGCCAGCAGCAGAGCCACCTTCTTGATCTTCCTCCGCGTCGCGCAATACCAGCGTGCACTGCCTCTGCCCCGTCCTCTCCACTGCCCCTTCCTCTGGGCGATTTCTTCTCCGGCGACAGTCGATACGACTATCGCCTGCACCAACCCCTCCTCGTCTAGCTTAGTGGGTAAAACTTCTCCTCTTCCTCCCCTCTTTCTTTTCCATACTGAAAGCCCTTACTGTCGCCACCGATTTCCCACCGATCACCCTCACCTTCTCCACCTCCGGCCAAACTTTGGCGAACCGCTCCCATCGCTCCAGCACCCCACACGGCTCGCCGACCTGTGCATAACCTCCGCCTCCTCACCCTGATCCTCTTCCACCCCTCCACTTCCCACCAAACGCCCTCTGCAGATCCACCAAACACACTCACTTCTTCGCCCGCAGTTTGACCTAGGGCGACCCTTTTGCTCCACCACGCCCACTGCAGACCCTCCGACCACCTTCGCCCTGCCACGACGAAGGTTCTCCGCATATCTGATTAGGCCGAGAGGCCGTGCTTCTGTGAACAGGTGTTGCGCCCGCCATCGCCATTGCTGAGCAGCGAAGCTCCTTCGACCTGCTGCTCCAGGCACACCACGCCTAGATCAGACTCCCAGGCTGCGCGGGGTAGCTTCGCGAAGTGTCAGGCTGCAGTTCGGGCGAAGCCCTCGCCCGAAGCCCTCGCGCGAAGTTCAGCTGCCGCTGCTTCCTCTGCGCAGGCGCTCACATTGGGGTGGGACATTTAGTCCCACCTCGGAAGGCTCCGAAGAGGCGCGCCGATATAAATTGAAAAAGTGCTGTAGGCTTATCACCTCAGCACACGGGGTGAGGTCCCTCTCACACCGCTTCACCCAGCCGTCCGCGAGCTCATCACGCGGATCCGGCCGACCCGACCCAACTTGACTGGCACTCCTCGCCCACCACCGCACGCCGGTGGGCCTGGACCCGGGCGCGACCCGTACCCGATTACCCGGTTGCTCTGGGAGAGCCTTCCGAAGAGTGAATACTGAGAGAGAGAGACGCGGGGGGGAGGGTAGAGTAGGTTTTTGCCCTCTGATGCTGAACTCTTGAGTGTGCAGGCACAAGTGAAGAAGAAGAAGGACTGCGGAAGAAGAAGAACTGAAGCGACACTGTAGCATCCGCGGGTTAAGTCGTCTGATTGGAAAATCAGACGACGTCCTGAAGACAGGTGAAGACAAAGAAGAAGAAGAAAAGAAGAGAGAAGGAATAGCCAAGTGAAGAAACAGAAAGCAGAAGAAGAAGAGAAACAAGAGGCAAGGAAGAAGAAGAAAAGAAGAAGCAGGACCGCGGCAAAGAAGAGGAAAGACAAGAAAGAAGAAAAAAGAAAAAGAAGAAGATCTGAAGAAAAAGAAAGAAAGGAGCAGCCAAGTGAAGAAACAGAAAGCAGAAGAAGAAGAGAAACAAGAAGCAAGGAAGAAGAAGAAAAGAAGAAGTAGGACCGCGGCAAAGAAGAGGAAAGATAAGAAAGAAGAAAAAAGAAGAAGAAGATCTGAAGAAAAAGAAAGAAAGGAGCAGCCAAGTGAAGAAACAGAAAGCAGAAGAAGAAGAGAAGTAAGAAGCAAGAAAAGAAGAAGAAGAAGAACAGGAAGAACAAAAGCCAAAGAGGAGAGAAGATAAAGAGGAAGAAAGAAGAGAAGAAGAAGAAGCCAAACTTTCATCTCTCTCTCTCTCTCTTTCTTTATTTTTGTAATAGAACATGTATATCTCTAGAATACGACTTGCTCCCTGAGTTCGACCTCGGGAGAATTGTTATTCCCGAGTAAAAAAATATATATATTTGAAATGATGGCAATAACTAGCTATACTGCAACGCTATAGCAAAAACTAGTCATAGTTGTCACCCACCGTTTCATCCCTCCTTTAATTAGTCCTTTTTCTAGAAAATATGTGACCACTTGTTAGATTTATTAAGTACAGATTAGGTGGTCTTCGCATTAAGTCCTAATGCAATGCGTGATCAAGAATAGGATGCAAAGTAAGAAAATGCGTACCTTGCTTCCAGCAATCAACAATGCAAGAATGCACGCAATGCAGAGAAACAAATCTAGAGGCTGCTCATACAGACCTAAATGGTTTGTCCTAGGGGCAGGAAGCTTCTAGCAGGCAGCTCATTTTTTTTTTAATTTTTAAAACTACTTATGCACAAGCAAATAAAAGTAATCAATAAACTAAAATCTAAATCTAAAGAAAAGGGAACAGGCTCCCAAAAATTACCCAACACGGGCCCAAAACAAAATCGGGGAACAAACCCCTCAAAATATACCCCAGAACAAGGGTTTCAAACAAAATGCAATGAAAAATTAAATCTAAAGTCTTAATTCTATTCTAATCAAATTAGCGATTAAATATACAATGATGACTGTCATGTCCTCATCCTTCTCCTTTTCAAAATAGCTCATCCAATTCTCCTCTGGCGACGTCAAGGGTCGTCTCTCACAATGGCTGATTCTTGCACAAATTTCTCGCACAGAAAAGAAAATAATAAATGGTCAAATCACTATGCAATTGACAAATAATCAAAATAAAATCAGGTGAAATTATTGCTTCTGTTGCTTCCCTGGCAACGGTGCCATTTGACGAGTCGACTGTTCCCTTTAAAGTCGTTTGTAGTTTTATGTGGTGGAAAAATTGACTAATCAATATTTAAAAAGAAATCACCACTCGCAGAAGAGAGGGTCGTATGCACAGGGAGGCAATGATGCAAAAATATCTCAATTATTTCGTATTCGTTCAATCTCGTGAGAAATCAGTAGTTAAATCTGACATAAAATGCGACAGAAAGAAGATGCACAATATCTTGAAAACATAAGGGTAGATGTGCAATTTTTCCTCACTAAAATATTCAATAAACATGTGATGATTTTATGCAATTTTCCATTGACATGTATTAAAGAAAATTTATGCACATTTAAATTCCAAAATCAATGTCAAACAATGTTAATTACAAAAGCCATGCAATTGTAAGAGAACTTGAGTATGAAGTTGTAAATTTTACCACAATAAAATATTCATAAACCAAAATTCTTTTTCCTGGCAATGGCATGAAATGTAATAACTAATTAACTCTATGAAAGAGCATTTTACCTCTCTCCTCCTTGTGATCGGGAGAGAGGTTCAATCGAGGAGAGGCTTACACAGGCAGGTGGTTGAAGCGAGGCCGTCACGATGGTGGCAACCGCACGTCGAGCGCTGGTCGGAGTCGGTCGGATGGAGCTCCAGTGAGAGTGGCTGCCAACGATGGCTACAGCAGATGGAAGAGGGGCGGCTGTGCGCGCACGTTGAGCGCTGCTGCAGATGGTGTGCACGCATGTACTAGTGTTGCAGGCGTGCTGGAGTTGATGCTGCTGCAGGCGGTAGGCGTGGCGCGGGACGGCTGTAGGGATGCTGGAAGGCGGGGGCGCGCTGCAGATGAGCGGGGAGCGCTGCAGCAAGCGGTAGGCATGAGCGCGTTGGAGAAGTGCTGCAGGCTGTGCGTGGTCCGCAAGCACACTTTTGTAGCCAGATGCGCACGTAGGGAGGAGCGTGCGCCTGCTGCGTGCGTGAGTGGTGCACTGGAGGTGGCCTTGCTGTAGGCAGTGTGCGGTGAGGTGCAGAAGGAGTGGGTGCGGCTACAGGCTGGAGATGATGCAGGTGTGAGTGGGCTGGTGGTTGGCGTTGGAGCGGATGCTGCAGGAGGTGGGAAGGCTACAAGCGGGTGGCGCTACAGGCAGGAGGCGCTGGTGTGCTGCTGTTGGCGGTGGACGTAGGTGCGCTGCTGGAGTGGTGGGCGCACGTACTGCAAAGTGCAGGCGGTTGGCGCTGGAAGTGTGATGCGGGCGTGGAGTGCGCGGATGAGGGCTGGCGCTTCAGGTGAGTAGGCGAGGGCAGGCGGTTGGCGGTGAAGTGGGCGAGTGTGGTTGCTGTTGGAGTGGGGAGGTCAAAGCTTCAGACTTCTGGGAAATTTCCCGAACGTCTTAATTGACTGAGAAGATGAAAATGCAGTGGCTGCGGCGGTGGTTGTTGGTGACGACGGTGAGAGAGATGCACGTTGAGGTGCTCACAGTAATGCGGACGAGCTTCGGATGGCGGTGTGGCCTATCACACCACATGCCCACGGTGATGGAGACTCGTCGCCACGGTTGAGGCCGATAGTGTGGAATGGAAGAGAGAAGAACTCTCTGCATAGTGGTGGGTCGGTGGTGGAGTACTAGTGAGCTCGGTTGCCTCCTCTCTTTTGAAATCAGCTACCCGACCAGATCCAACACATCCGCTCCTCCTTGATTGGGTTGTTCACTGCGGCAGCTGGAGGAAGAAATGCAGTCGTTGCATGTAAAAGAAGAATAAAAAAATAATGATAAAATATTGTGGTTATTTATATACAAACCCTGAACTTTTATGTTAACCTAAATTATTGCATGCAATGTACCTAATTAGTTAACTAATGCAATTCTAAGTTAATTCTAAATGCATTTAAATATGAATAAGATGCATGAATTATGTAATTGGATTAGAAATATGAATTAATCTATTTACATCCTAATTTATGCTAAATAAATGCTAGAATTAACCTAATGTCTAGGCACTTAAATGCTTAAATAGCCCACAACTATGGGCTAATCAAGCTACTTAAGCAAGATTTGAATATTAAAATCTACTCATCACAAATAATCTTGCTTGAAAACCCTGGTTGTGCATGCACTTACACATACTCAATTGATCATTAGGAGCACAACCATTTTAAGGGCCCACCACATTCCATATGCACTACAATCCTAGGACTCAAAAAAATCGAGTAGGTGTTGGCCTTAAGGACTGATTCGCTCTTTGGAGCCTAGTCTGAGATTGTTTACAATTAACCTACCTGTACTGGTTAATTTGATGTTTAGCTAGGGGAGTAGCATCAAGCGACTGTGGCTGTGGGGTACACTAGGAACCGGAGGCGCAAGTCGATGGAAGAACCTTCTCCCCAGTCCCCCCTTCTAACTGGTTGGATTGAGCAGACATAAGTAGAGTAAATCATTTATAATCTTAATTTGGGTTCTAGGAGTCTGTAGATCCTTAGGCTACCCCACTTAAGGACAGGCTTGTTTTGTTGTGTTGCAGGGTTCTTATCCCCAGTCCTTCTGACCTTTTCCTAGTTTTTGCTGGGAAGAAGGTCATTGAATCCTCAATTGGAAGGACCACTAGAGTATTCTAGGAGGCGTAGATTGGATTTTGGCTAAATTGATCCCATGGCCGATCAACAGCCTCCTTTGCCCCAGGATCCACAGGAGGTATTTCGAAGGCAATTGGAACAAATGCAGAGAATGCAAGTATGGTTCCAGGGAATGTAGGGCACTCAACCATTGAAGGATTTTTATGATCCTTCAAATTACGAGTAACATCCCGGTGTCCAGATTCCTGCCAGAGAGGTAGAAATCAAGTCCCAGGGTTAAGCCTGATCAAACATTTTCTTGGGCTTGGCTCTGAAGACCCGTTTCAGCACTTGGAGGACTTGACCACTTTGGTCCAGACCACCAAGGCATGAAACGTGAATCAAGAGTAAATGATCATGAGGGTCTTCCCCCACTCTCTTAGGGATAAAGCTGCTCATTGGTACAGGACTATAGAAAGACCAATTGCAACTTGGAATGAGTTGAAATTGACCTTTTTGAAGAAATTCTTTCCTGTCGGACGTACCAATGCTTTGAGACAGGCAATTACTACCTTTACCTAGCGGCCGGGGGAGCAATTTCATGTTGCTTGGGAGTGATTCCAGGACCTATTGCGGAGGTGTCCAAACCACGAGGTGTTGAAATGGCAACTCGTGCAGATCTTCTACCACGGGTTGACTGAGCAACTCAGAAATCACATGGACACTTCTTGTGGAGGCAATTTCCTCAACGAAGATGCAGAGAGCGCTCACGATTTGTTTGAGGATATAAGTGAGAATTTGATTAATCATGCCTTCATGGATACTTTTAATCAGTCCCAGCAGCCCAGATCGAATGTTAATGAAGTCCACGACTCTCATTCATTCGATATGGAATTGATTTGTAATAAACTTGATAAGGTGGACTTGGTTGCCAAGAGAATGGAGGAGTGGATGGCCGGAAACTCAATGAACAACTCTTGATCCACTCAATCCTAGAATTGGGGATTCCATTCATCGCGAGCTCCTTCTAGACGGGAGTTCGTGAATCAACTTGATGCCGTTCAACCTGCGAGGCAGCATTATTCAGAACCCCACGGATTCCAAACTAGGTCCTTTGATCCCTATTTCTCTGATCCTTCCCTTTCTTTCTCTCCATCCTCACCCTATGACGATGTTTGTGCTGTACAGGAGAATGTTAGATCCAACCCTTACTCCAATGGTTATAATCCATTTTGAAGAAACCACCATAACTTCTCTTGGGAAAACCCGGGGCAACCGACCCAATTCTGACCCAACAACTATACTCCGCAACAACCAATGGGTCAGGGTCATGTTTTTCTTTTTCTGAAATTGAAAGGAAAGCTATCGTACTACGATAGCAATTTGAGAGAGTAATTTATTAATACTAAGAAATATAGAGAGGTCTATAAATTGGATCCCCATCTATGTATGAGGGACCAACACTCATTTACAATTTGTACACAACAAATTGGTCTCTCCTGAAAAAATATCTCATTCCTCGCTCTCCACACGCACTAGAGAGTCACCGCCATGCGTAAATGCGGCTTACCAGTTATCCCAAACCCATGCCATAAAGATTCCCATGATGGGAGAGGCTCATTGCAAATTTTTCTCCAAATTGTATCAGTGACCAAATAAGAGGAAAACAAATGATTCAAACTGTTAGTGTGCATCCCACAGAGATGGCATTCATGTAGACTGTCCCCATCCTCCTATGCCTAAGGTCTCTAGTTATTAGGCCATCCCTTCTACATAGCCATAGGAATATTTGTACCTTGAGAGGGACCTTCAACAACCATAATTTCTTATCAATAAAATCACTTCCCATACCACTATTGGAACTCCTAATTTTTCCATAGGCTTGTTGCATCATATAGATGCCATCCCATGCATAAGTATCCTCCATACCAGGCCTTGGATAGCTGGTCTACAGGTCTGAAATCAGGCGCTACTGTTCTTCCCATAATCTAGTCCCCTCCCTGCATGCCTCTGATTCAGCCAGCTACCAACATCTACCAGATTCAGACCAGAAGTTATTTACCACCCCATCCTTATCAGTAGAAGCCAAGTATACCCTTGGATAAGCCTCCTGTAGGGTGCCCAATGGCATCCAATGCTCTTTCCAGAAACTGAAGTGTTTTCCATCTCCCAGATCCGGCTGCATCAAGTGCCAATTATCTCTGATAGCTTGAATGACAGATCACCAAAATGGGGAGGGTTTGGAGGGGTATAATCTGTTCAGAGCACTGTTGGAGCAGCCATAGCCATCATGAATAAGTTTAGTCCATACCCTTTCCTCCTCATTTTGAATTTTGATAGCCCATTTAATCAATAAGGCTTCATTAAGCTCTTTAAGAGCTTTAATCCCCAGTCCACCTTCTTCCTTGGGGTGACACAGATGCGCCTATTTCATTGGTTGCATGAACTTACCCTCATGTCGTGCACCTCTCCAAAAGAATTTCTTTCACATCAAATCCAACGGTTTCCAAATGGAATTTGGAGCTTTGAAGATGGAGAAGTAGAAAACTGGAATGGAGGTGATAACAGAATTTAACAAGATTGACCTTCCACCCTTAGATAGGAACTTACTGTTCCATCCTTCCAGCTTAACAGGAATCCTATTAAAGAGGGCATTCCAATCACTCTTTCGTAGCTTTGAATACCTCAATAGCAGTCCTAAATATCTGATTGGCAGATTGGACAAAGGAGTTCCCAGCATGGGTAACAGTGCATGTTGCTCTTGCTCATTCATGCCAAAACATATCAGGGTGGATTTCTCCCTGTTTAATCTTAGGCTTGATAGATCCCCAAATATGTTCACCATATGTCCTAAGGCTTGGGCTGCAACAGTTGTCCCCTCAACAAAGAATACTATGTCGTCTGCATATTGAATTATAGGGGCCATAGCTCTTCTATTAGACAGTGAGTATCCTTTGATGACACCAGCCTCAGCTAGCTTACAAGCATATCTGGCCAATCCATCTACAGCAAGGTTGAATACAAGTGGGGCTAATGGGCATCCTTGCCTAACACGACATTATGGCTGAATCGATGCCCCACATGGTTTGCCATTAATCAAAGGAGAAAAAGAAGAGGTTGTGATACAGCGCTTCATCCATTGGATCCACAATGATGGGAAACCTCTTCTCTTAAAGACCTCCCAGAGATATAACCATGAGATAGAGTCATAAGCCTTCCAGAAATCAACTTTCCACATAAAAGCTTTACATTTCCTTCTGTGCCACCCTCACACCATCTCCTGAGCCATAATAAACGATTCCTACAAAGATCCATTAGGGAGGAATGCTGATTGGCTAGGATGAATCAGATTATGCAAGACAAACCCTAACCTATTTGCCAATATTTTGCTCACCACCAAATAAATTGAGTTTGAAAGTGAAATACACCTAAAATCAGAGAAACTCTATGCTCCTTGGACCTTCGGTAGTAGAAAAAGAAAGGACTAGTTGATCTTCCCAAAGCTCAAATTCCCTCCCTCAAATTCCTTGATGACCTCCATCACCTCCTGGTCGACCATGCTCCACAACTCCTTATAAAATAAGAATTGGATACCATTACGTCCAGGAGAGCCCTCACTATTTAGCCCTTTTATGGCATCCATAGTTTCGTTCTCAGTTATGGTATCCATCAATCTGGAAGCCTGTTCCTCAGAAAGTTTAGGTTCATCACTCACCGTCATCCTCCACATACCTCTACCTGCAACCCATGAAGCATCCCTGTAGTATTTGATGGCTTCCAATCAAATCTCTTGCATAGAGGATATTCTTTGACCATTCTTGACTATGGAAGAGATTATGTTCGTCCTTCTGCGAGAGCTGGCTGCGAGGTGAAAATATTTACTGTTGGCATCACCCTCCTTCAACAAAAGTTGTCTTAATCTCTCCTTCCAATCCATCTCCTGTTTCAAATCTTCCTTTGCCACCACTCCTTGCCACATTCTTCTATCAACAAGTTCTTGATCAGAAAGAGGTCCTACTGCCTCTTTTATATCCAAGCCCTTGAATTTCTCCAAAGCCTCCAAATGTCTTTATTGTCTCAACGTAGATATCACAGCTCCATATTCTTTAAGCATTTTGTGCAAATCAGCCAGTTTAGAAGCAAACTTGACAGTAGTTGATCCTTCCACTCGTTTGGCCCTCCACCACGTCTCAATCATCTCAACAAAACCCAGTTCATGCATCCATGACCTTTTAAATTTGAAATAAGAGCCAGCCTGAATTTGTTCTCCACTATCCCAAACCAGGGGGTGTGATATGAAAAAGGGCATTCCAGCCCAGAAATTATTGAAAGATGGTGCATTTCAAGGAGATTGGCATTTCCAAAAAATCTATCAATCTTTGACATAAGGCCACTACCATTTCTCCAAGTAAACTCAGCACCAGAAGATGGGTATTCACTTAAACCCAGATTTTGGACCAATAATTAGAATCCAAGTAATGCACTATCTGCTACACCATTTAGCTTGTCTCTTTCTGTTAACACAGTTAAAATCCCCCCCCCCCCCCACCAGGCAAGCAGCCCCTTGTATAAGTTCTGCAGTTGCAATCCAGTCATCCCATAATTCCTGCCTCATTGATACAAGACATGGCCCATATACACCAGTGATGAAGTACACATCTTCCCCTTGACATCATTTAAACTTACATGTCACCAAATGCCAGGCTTTATTCACCTCCAGCATCTGAAGACAAGCCTTTCTCCACCAAAGAGAGATCCCACTTGATCTACCTTGCACATTGATAGACACACATTCAGTCATCCCTGCATTTTTTAAGTCAGTCCATGCCCTGTCCTCTTCATTCTCAATGTGTGTTTCTTGAATTATGGCACAATCAACCTCCCACTCTCTCAGATACCTTGAGAGGGAAGCCCTCCGCTTTTGTCACACAACCCACACACATTCCATGTGAGGACTCTCATCGTCCTCCAAGGCACTCCCCCTATTTGCACCCTGGGCCCTGCCTACCTTCATAATAGCAGCCACCGAGTTTGCATCAATTTTCACAGCCTTGGTTGATTTTCTTTGTATGATTTTATAAGGTGATCTACCCACACCTCCTTTGGTATTTGTCCCAACTCCAAATTTCAGGCCTTCCATTGCATTTGACTTGGATTGGGGTTTCCCAGAAGTATTTGAAATCTCCTGCAGGATCCTCTCTTCTACCACATCTGATAAAGGTTGAGTTGCTGCCCCATCCTCCACCATAGTGGGTTCCATTAGTGCCAACTCCGTTACTTCCTCCTTCTCCCTAAGATGGTGGTGATCCTTACACTTCTTGGGCATAGGTGCCTCATCAGGGGTCATCTACCCGTCTGTTGCCCTGCAACCACACCAGTCACCTCTGCATATGATGGCTTATCTTGACAATTCTCCCCCTCACTATCTCCCATTGTGAAGCTTATTGCCAGAAGCTAGGAGCTCCCCCCACATTGGAGAATTATCCGTTCTAGGATAGAACCTGCTTTGAAGACATCCACCAAGTCACTCATAACCCACCCATCTCCCTCCATTAAACCAACCACCGCATCTTCAGCTAGCGTAGCAAATCCTGCAACCATGGTCGCCACCACCTCTTTCGATCTTAGATGTAAAGGCAAACCCCTGATTCCTAGCCTTCCCGATCTAGACCCTATTGATGGGAACACCATCATGAGCCTTAACTAGCTCATTTTGACCTAGAAAAGAGAACAAAAGCTCCTACATAACCAACTGAAGGGCCTAATTCAAGGAATAACTGTTTTGAGAGAAAAGCAAGAAACAAAGGGTAAAACTGTAATTTTACCATTGCAGTACAACAAGGGGATTTCTCAGGGGCTAAACATATGTCAAATGTCTTAACAAGATAAAAAGTGGGTTGGTCCAGTCAGAAAAGGGTTAATGTAAAATCTGGGAATTAAATGACTTCTTGCAACCCTAAAACAGACCTACGTAATTTAATAAGGTTCTGGTTAGGATAAAATTCAACTAAAACCTTTAAAAATAATGAAAAAATATCCTCTAGGGTTTAGAACCTTCAATGTGGCATTTGGAACCTATTTTGACCTAAATAGGGCTCTTAGTCAAACATTTGCCCTAAATTGGGTTTTTATGCAAAATGCCTAGACAAACGTGGTCAAGCCGAAAATCCAACTTCACCATTGGATTCCTTGGGTCCAAATTAGGTTTCTACCAAAATTTGGACTTAAGGGGAGTTCACCTTGACTTGCTTCGCAAAACAATCCAACCTAATTACATTTAAACTCCTAACTTTTGAAAACCATTACAAATACCCCCCTTAGCTTCCTCATCATTCTTTGCAATAGGTCCCTCTATCATTACAACGAAGGAATCCTACTCCAGCGAGGATTCAAGAAGGATATCTCCTTGATTCCTCAGAGAATCTCTCTCAAAGTTGAAAGGGAGATTCTCTAAGGAATTCCCGATCGTGCGAACCAAATCTCAAGCTCTAATTATCACCCAATCTCTCATGTGAACGCATGAGAGGTTTGACTATTTATCGACCTTCCAAGTTCGGTGAGGTTGCCATGCTTGGAAGCTTGCTTTCCAAGCACAAGGCCCTCTGCTTGCGACTATAAAAGAGGCCCCAAATCCCCCCGATGAATTCAAGCTTGTTTTGGTCTGAGATTCCCTCAAATTCCTCTTTTCCTCCTCCAGCCAAAAACCCGACAAGCTCTAGCGACTCCTCCTCCTTTCTGTTGCTCTATCACCATACTAGTGGTAGAGTTACCTTCGCCTCCTTCCGCGTCGCGCCACATCTGCACCCATGCCTCTCTCCCTCTCATCGTCGTTGCCTCTTTATCTCAGGGTCTTCATCTCCGGCGATGGCATATACGATCCATCTGCCCCTGTGCTCCCCCTTTGTCCAGCCACTCACAGATAAGTCTTCCTCCCCTACTCTTTCTTTTCCCCTTATCAATTTCTACTTTCATGCCCCCACAACCACAGACCACCCTCACCTTCTCCACCTCTAGTAGACCATCGGCGAGGTGCATCCACCACTTCACGCACCCACACGCCTCGCTAACCACCTCGACATCATCACCTCATCCCACTGATCATCTTCCCCCTCTCCATTAACCACCACAACCTCCGTTCACTCCCCCCGAACACACCCAACTCTGCTGCCACAGAATGACCTAGGCACACACGCCGAGGCAGTCCCGCACCACACCAGCACCTGAGGCACCTTCGTCATGTCACGGCGAAGCTTTGTGAGCGATTTGACAGGGTCGTGAGGCCGTATTCATGTTGACAGGTACAGGGCCCTATCCGGCATTGAAGCAAGCTTGGAAAAGCTTGCTACCTTCACAGCAGCCTCCAGGTGCCAAGAAACCAAGTCTCAGGTGTGCGATTCCTCTTTGCAAACCAAGTTAGCCCCTCAATTGAAGGCCAAAGCGTCTACAGCTTCAGCAATTAGAAGAAGACCAGCTGCTGGTGCGTGCGAGAAACGGGTGGGACATTTAGTCCCACCTCGTAAACTTTGGAGCGAGCGACGTGGGATAAATTGAAAAAGTGTTAGGGGCTTATTGCCTCTTGACATGGGGTGAGGTCCCACTTGCCCACTCACGCCTCGTCCATGACCCCATGCTACGTGGACCTTGTAGCCTGACCTGATTACCTATGCTCTCCTTGTGCACCACCCACGCCGGTGTGCTTGGTCACGGGTGTGCCGACCCAGCCCAAATACTCGAGCAGGCTTTGGGAGAGCGAGCCTAAGAGAGAAGAATGAGAGGAGAGTCCGTGGGGAGGGTAGGGGTTAGGTTTCGCTCTCCCAGAGGGCGAAGCCAAGGAATAAGAGTAAGCAAGAGGCCACGAAAGAAGAGGAAGTAGCGACTAAGGGTGAAGTTGCCAAGGAAGAAGGAAGAAGGAAGGAGAGGGAAGCTTCAGCAAGAGAAGCCAAGGAAGAAGAAGGCTCGAAGCTGAGAAAAGAGAAATCAGAAAGAAGAAGAAGCCAAGGCCAGTAATTAGAGAAATATGAAGAAAGAAGAAGAAGAGAAAGCTCAAGCCAGAAGCAAAGAAGAGAGGATTATCTGATTTTTACATTCATGTTCATATTTTTTAGCTTCTATATACATTGAAACCCTTTTTATTACTTCATTATTTGATTGATCATTACATTTTCATCAAGTTGACAGTTGTGTTCTTAGTTTTGAAATCCCTATTTGCTCCCCGTGTTCGACCTCAGATTCATAGTTTTTCGAGTAATAAACTTTCATTTGTTCTACGAAGTGATTTCAACTATACTGCGATGCATTTGTTTTATAAACCCGATTTTGCTTTCGACGAACATTTTGGCACCATTGTCGGGGAGCAACGGGAAATTTAGAAACTTTGATCACAACTTCTGATTCAGTACTAACTTGATCATTTTTTCTGTTGTGATTGTTTCATGGGAAGACAGCTGCACAACATCCACACCAGGGGCAGGTAATTTCTCAGAAGCCCTCTCTCTTAATCCCCTCAATTCTGAAAAGGAAAAAAAGAGAAAATCAATTTAGGGCTACTTGCATTCCATATCTAGTAATTCACCAAAGTTGCTTGATTTTAATATCAACACATTTTGAATTGTGCATCCATTTAAGGTAACTAGGGCTAACACCTTCTTGATTGAGCCCTAGATACCATCATTGTAGCAAGTAAATTGGACCAAGTAGAGCAAACTTAAGGATTCCAATCTAGGGTTTTTAGAGACACATCTTCTCTAAGCAAAGAATCAAATTTTCAAAAAAAGGTGTGCCTAAGCCTTGTTTGAAGAGATTTATCCAAGAGAAATCCTAAGAAAATCAAGCTCTTAAATCACTTGAACCCTAAAAGAAAGGACCTAAAAGCTCTCAAAGGACAAAGAGGTGAAGTTAACCCCTTGGGTCAACCAACCTTGAAATTAGGTCACATTTTGCACTCAAAATATCGAAAGTTCAAGTGGAACCCTAAGCATCTTGATCTTAATTAAAAGTGGTAGACTTAAGAGGTCAAGGTCCCCATTCTTGTCTACCTGGAATCTCAGTGACAAGAGAGGTCGAGTGGGGGAAACCCTGTAACTCGTGGGGATGCTCCACTGTATAGGGGTCTTTGCAGGACTCTCCCTCTCTGGCTGCCCAGGTATTTCTCATGTGGACGACTTTTTCTGACTAAAGGGTATCATCCACCTCGAACCTCTATAGTCATCCAAATTTTTTTGGGTGTCTCGATTGGGTCCAGCACATTCTAATCTCGTCTAATCTTCGGTGCATGTTTGGTAGGAGGTCATTAAGACCATCCTTAAGACCTCCTTTAGAGATCTACTCTTGCCGAGGCCAAGCCTCGACGCCCATGTTTGTGCAGCAACCCCACCACATAGATCTCTCCTCTGATTCATCAGAACCAAGTTCTCCTTCCTCCATCATGGCACAACCAATTGAAGAAGAGAACAACCTTGAACACCAACTTCAGCTCTTGAATGATCTATTCCAAAACTTTGTAAACTCGCTGCAGCATCCTATGATGCGAGATCACTATAATCCCACTACGATGGCAATCTAGCCTCGAGTCCAAATCTCGACTGGAGGTCTTGATTCTGAATTCAAGCCCAACATGATTCATGCCATACCAAAATTCCATGGACTTAACTCCGAGGATCCCTTCTAGCACATCAAAGAACTCAAGCATCTGACCCAGACCTTCGGGTCAGATGTACAAAATCGGGATATTTCGCTCATGAAGATGTTTTCCTTCTCCCTCATGGACAAGGGTGCTCATTAGTATCAGACTCAAACACGTCTAATCAACACATGGGTTGAACTCCAGTCTAAATTTTTGAAAAAGTTCTTCCCCATTGGCAGGATGAATGCCTTGCACCACCAGATCACTCACTTCACTCAACAATCAAGAGAACCTGTTCATGAGGCATGGCACCGTTTCTTGGATCTCATGCAAAAGTGCCTCCATCACGGAGTTTCTAAATAGGAACATGTCCAGTCTTTTTACCAGGGACTCCATGAAGACATTCGATTGTTCGTCAATGCAACTTGCAGGGGAAACAACATGGGTCAACACAAGGACACGGTGTGGGAGATTCTCGAGAATATGTGCGAGAACTCCATCAATAATGACTCCATGGGCTTATTCGACCAGACGACTGCCCGCGCATCAACAAATCCTAGGGGAGCACATGAGACACAAGGCCTGTTTGCATCCGTCAACTTGGAATTGATGGCCAGTCAGTTGAACAAGGTCTCTATCATAGAGAATAAGGTGGATGAGTTAACTCGGCATTTGCAGTGAGCCACCTCTGTGAGGGAAACTGTGCAGAATATCTATCACTGATCTTCTCAGGGGATGGACCCATATCCACCCCCGTCTGACTCCAGGACTGGAGGGACCTCCGATCCAATCTATTCTAGTTGGGGGAACTTTGAACCCTCATACTCTAATTTTCCTGAGGCTCCTCTGACCTGCGAGGACCTCAACGCCATCCAGAATGACCCATTCTCCAATACCTATAACCCTGGATGGTGGAATCATCCCAACTTCCTGTGGATGGGAAATTCTCAAAATCAAAGACCACCTTATCAACCTCGTCCACAAGCTCCTCATCCATATCAGCCACCTCAGCCTCAGCCCAACCCCACCTATCGATCTGGGCCAAACCAAGCAGATCAAATGACTCTTATCCTTAAAACTCTGGCTGACATTCAGAAAATGAATGCAGCAATACAAAAATAGCACAAGGACGAGATCATAGAGGTTTGCAATCAACTCGCCTAGATGGCGAATTCCTGCCAACCTGGTACACTTCCTTCGCAACCTCTGCCAAATCCAAACAACGTGCAGACCTAGAGGCACTCAGGCCACGCACACATGATTTATCAGGCCCCTTCTGTTCCATCACCCGACAGGATGGGAGCTTTGACATCTTACACGGGATTTCAACAGCAACCACCTATTTTACCAACCCCAAACCAAAACCAGGCAGGACTAAACTCTGTAACAACCCGTAATGGTAAAACAAGTCAAGAGCCACCCTATCCAAACCACTTTAAGCTTGGTAGTAACCCAAGCCCTAAGATAGTTATCCAGGATACCCTATCCCAGATCAAAAACCTGTACCTATTCTAGAGGAACCAACCAAGGTTCCATTTCCTAAGGCCTTGACCAAGGGAAAGAGGATAACCAAACCCATGGCTCCTGAGGAGGATCTGGTCAAGCTCTTTGAATAGGTCTATATAAACATCCCTTTAATGGATGCAATCCGCCACGTACTAGCTTACGCACGATTTCTAAAAGATGTGTGTACACCCAAGCGTAAGCTGCGAACCAAAAGTGGGAGTCCGATCGTACTGGCAGAGCAAGCAGCTCTGTAATCTTAAGCAAACTCCCACCTAAGGCTAAAGACCCAGGTACTCCCCTACTTTCATGTACAATTGGTGATACCCAACTCGACAGAGCCTTATTAGATCTAGGTGCCTCCATAAACCTAATACCTACATCCCTCCTTGACCACCTTGAAGAATCTGAGCTTAAACTGATAGAGGTGACATTGCAGTTAGCTGATTGATCCATCAAGTCACCTAAAGGAGTACTCGAGGATGTCATTATTAGGGTACGGGATTTCTACTTCCTGGTGGATTTTATAGTCTTGGATATGGATGCAGTTGAAAACCCAAGGGATACATAGATTATACTAGGGAGACCTTTTCTGGCCACTGCTAGGGCCAATATAAACAGTGAGGAGGGCCAAATAGAACTAAAATTCGAAAATCAAGCATTGTAGATTGACATCTTCAAGGCCCAACAAGGGATTAATTATGGCATTATAGAACAAATATGTGATATCAAAGCCATGGTTGATGTACCGTATATCAAGGATAACCTGATTATTCCCGATCAACCACCAGTCGATCAAAACCCACAAATAGAGGAGTCTGACCCTGATCTAGATACACCCATAACTCCTTCCCTTGCCCTTAACACACACTCTGAATCGCCCGCTGCTGCTGATAACCTCGTCCTGGAACTCAAGCCTCTTCTCGACCATTTGAAATACGTCCTTTTGGCTTCCAATCAGATGTTTCCTGTGATTATCAACTCCAGACTCACACCTGCCCAGGAATCCTGTTTGATTATTATTCTCTAGCAACATCGTAGAGCCATTGGATGGACTCTCAATGATTTGGCTGGCATTAGTCCCTCTTATTGCACACACCAAATCTACACCGAAGAGGGCACACGACCTTCACAAGAAATGCAGAGATGTTTGAATCATAATCTGCAGGAGGTCGTGAAAAAGGAGATCATTAAGTGGTTAGATGCAGGGATCATCTACCCAATCTCGGACAGTCAGTGGATGAGTCCAATCCAAGTTGTGCCTAAGAAGGCCAGACACCATCATTACGATTGAAACCAGAGAGGTCAAACCGACTCGTGTGGCTAACTCGTGGAGGGTCTACATTGATTACAGAAGACTCAATTCCTCCACGAAGAAGGATCATTTCCGATTACCGTTTATTGATCAGATCCTCGAGAAACTAGCGGGAAATAGGTTCTTCTGCTTTCTTGATGGGTACTCCGGTTATAACCAAGTGGCAATCCATCCTGAGGACTAAGAAAAGACCACCTTCACCTATCCCTTCGAGACGTACGCATTCCGAAGGATGCCGTTTGGTCTCTGCAATGCACCCGCGACTTTTCAGCGGTGCATTCTTGCCATATTCTCAGATATGGTAGGTGATTATCTGGATGTTTTCATGGATGACTTTTAAGTATTCGAAGCATCATTTGACGATTGCCTCCTGCACTTCGTCCAAATCCTCAGGCGGTGCAATGAAGTGAATCTGGTTCTTTCCTGGGAAAAGAGCCATTTCATGGTGCCTGAAGGAATTATCCTGGGACATCTGATTTCAGAGAAAGTCATCCAAGTTGATCAAGCCAAGGTGAACTCGATTTCCAAACTCCTTATGCCTAGCTCGATCAAAGACATCCGATCTTTTCTGGGGCACATCGATTTTTACCGTCGATTTATCCCTGATTTTTCAAAAATTGCATGCCCCATGACCACTCTTCTCTTGAAGGATGTACCTTTCAAAATCTCCAAGGAATGCACTCAAGCATTTGAGATCCTCCATGACCGAGTTACCCAAGCCCTGATCCTACAGTCTCCTGATTGGTCTCAACCCTTTGAGATCATATGCGATGCATCTTATTTCGTTGTAGGAGCGGTGCTGGGGCAGAAAATTGATGAGAAACCCATGGTCATTTACTATGCTAGCAAAACACTTGACGAGGCTCAGCGTAACTACACGGTTATTGAAAAAGAGCTGCTAGCCGTAGTATTTGCCCTGGAAAAATTCAGATCTTATCTTCTGGGTTCCCGAGTTATCATCTACTCGGATCACACAGCTGTGAGGCATCTCCTTGCAAAGAAGGATGTGAAACCTCGATTAATCCGCTTGATCTTGCTGTTGCAAGAATTTGACCTCGAGATTTACGACAAAGCGGCAAAATAGAATGTGGTAGATAATCACTTGTCTTGCCTTCCTTCTGAGATCATTGAGCCTTCTGGACCCATCACGGAACATTTTCCTGATGAGCACCTTCTGACTATCAATATAGGGCTTCCATGGTTCGTTGATATAGTAAACTACTTGGCATCACATCAGATCCCATCCGATTGGCCGAAGGCCAAGAATGAAAAATTGCTTTTCGATGCCAAGTATTACTTTTGGGAAGACCCATATCTTTTCCGCATCGGTGCTGATCAAATAATTCGACAATGTGTCGCGGAAGCGAAAATCCAAGACACTCTCTTTCTGCCATGACCAGGCATGCGGTGGACACTTTTAAGGACATAAAACCACAGCAAAAGTCCTCTAGTGCAGCTTCTACTGGCCCACAATTTTCGAAGACACACGCAATCACTGTAAGGCATGTACTTGTTGCTAGACCTTGGGCAACATGAGCTATCGACATATGATGCCTTTACAGCCAATTCTGGTATGCGAAATTTTTGACATTTGGGGATTGATTTTATGGGACCCTTCCCTATCTCGGACGACTTCGAATACATTTTACTCGCTATTAACTATGTGTCCAAATGGATCAAACCCATTCCAACCCGAACCAATGATCATAAAGTTGTTATCAAATTCATTCACCAGACCATCTTCTCAAGGTTCGGGATTCCACATGCAATATTTCTAACGGAGGGACCCATTTCACAAATGCTCTGTTCAGGTCATTGATGACCAAATACGGGGTGTCACACCGAATCTCTACTCCTTACCACCCACAAACTAATGGTCTAGCTGAGCTGTCAAATCGGGAGATCAAGAAAATCCTCTAGGTTACTATTCGTCCTGATAGGAAGGATTGGTCATCTCGACTTCTGGAAGCTTTGTGGGTTTATAGGACTGCCTAGAAGGCCCAATTAGGTATGTCTCCCTTCAGATTGGTGTACGGGAAGGCGTGTCACCTCCCCGTCAAATTGGAGCATAAAGCCTATTGGGTAATATGGAACTGCAACCTAGATCTTTCTAAGGAAGGAACCCATTGAAAGCTTCAAATGAGAGAGATCGATGAATTACACCACGACGCGTACGAGAACACTCAAATTTGCAAAGAGTAGGTTAAGGCCTTTCACGACTAGCACATATCTATAAAGATCTTTCAACCTAGTCAAAAGGTCCTACTCTTCAATGCCAAACTCAAACTATTCCCAGGAAAACTGCAATCAAAATGGATCGAACCCTACCTGGTCCGACGAATCTTTGGAAATGGAGCCATTGAAATCAGTTCGCTCAGCCACGATTCCGAACCCTTCGCCCTGAATAGTCAGAGACTCAAACCGTTCATTGACGGGACCGATACAAATTTGGCTGAGATAACCTTTACCCTCCATTCTCCCTGAGCTCATTGCGCCCAGCTGATGGCGTAAAACTCAACGCTTAACGGGAGGCAACCCGTCATTCTTGAAAAACCTGAAACCTTTCTTGACATTCCTATGCTGAATTCATATTGCACTTTAGGGTTCATCCATTAGAATAGCCAACTCCACCTCAGGTACCCATGCCCGAGTCAAGAAATCATTCTCAACAGTCACCTCGACCCTTTCGCCCACCCAAAACCTGTCTTAATGAATGAACTAAGCTAAATTCGAACCCACCTAATTTACAATGATGACATTGCAAATCGTAAGCATGTGGGGGTATGAAAGTGCAAAACTTCATGAAAACTCTTCTCACAAGAAAAGGTTTCAACAAAAAATCACACATCACAAAAAACACCAAAAAAATGAAAAAATCTTGAAAGAGAATAAAAATTGAGGGGAAAGAAAATTTTTGAGGCCATGCAAACCAAAAGGGGGAAAAGAGCAAAATGACAAAAAAGGAGCACAAAATGAAAAAGAAAAAGAATAAGTCATTAGTAAGAGAATATGGGATTAACCAAAGTTCTAGACGACATCAAAAAATATAGGAAAAAGTACTAATGAGACACAGAAGTGATTAGTAGGAACGCTGATCTTAGGCCTCTTGTGCTAGACTCTTAGGCTTAAAAATTCAAGTACCCGCTAAGATCTGGATAATCCTCAAGAGGTTGGGGAAAATGCAAAGCTTAAGTATTAGGTCTAAGGCATAGGGAGTATTCGACCTCAATAACTAACCTTTGGTTTGCGGGACTCGGTAACCTAAGCACCCCAATCCACACACAGTCTGGTTCAGTGTGCATAACTATCAAAATCACACAAAAGCATTTAAATGTTCTGAAAAGAGTTGCCTAGATTAGGAGTGGCCGATCAACACAAGTTGATTTGGATGAGTTCTCGGCGCGAAGAGACGGGAAATTCCCCTTGAAGATGCGTAACAACATATCGTTTCCTCGGTGCTTGTCCCCTAGGATATTTACATATCCTACTGGGGGCACATAAGCACCCTGCTGGTTCAGATGCCATGGGTGGCATTATCAAGAAATGTCGAATGCCAGGGTCTGGATTTGTCTACAGAATGCCATGGGCAGGATTATCTCGAAATCTCGAAAGCCAGGGTTTTGGGGGTTGCCATGGGCTGTGCTATCACGGAGCATCGATTGCCAGGGACCTTTGAGGATTGATGATGGGGACGAGAAATTCAATACAGACCGTGTTGAGAAGCCAATCCGAAGCTAGAAATAAAAAGAAAAAAGAGAGAAAACTCTCCAAACAAATAAATCCTCTATCTCTCTCTTATAAAAATGCATTGCAAACTAAACCGAGGCTAAAATATGTCTCATGCACGGGTGCTTTAACCGCAGAGTCCAACAAACCTTAGGAAAGTTCTTGCGGGCCTTAAAAACCTTCGCAGAAGATCGAGGCTAGAGCTGGTCAGGTCTGGATCCTGGTTGGTACCTGAGTACCTTTAGGCCTATTGTCGGCATTCTAACCTAATCAAAAAGAAAAAGAAAAAGCACTCATCATAAATTGTGAAAGGAACTCATGGTCTAAAACATAAGTTAAAACCTTGAAATTTTGCTAAGGGACTAGCAAAATCTAGGCATGGGGGTATGATGGGAACAGCATCATGAGCCCTAACTAGCCCATTTTGACCAAGGAAAGAGAACAAAAGCTCCTACATAACCAAGTGAAGGGCCTAATTCAAGGAATAACTATTTTGGGAGAAAAGCAAGAAACAAAGGGTAAAACTATAATTTTTCCATTGCAGTGCAAAAAGGGGATTTCTCAGGGGCTAAACATAAGTCAAATGATCTTAACAAGATAAAAAGTGGGTTGGTCCAGTAAGAAAAGGGTTAATGTGAAATATGGGAATTAAATGACTTCTTGTAACCCTAAAATAGACCCACTTAATTTAACAAGGTTCTGGTTAGGATAAAATTCAAATAAACCCTCCAAAAATCATGGAAAAATATCCCCTAGGGTTTATAACCTTCAATTTAGCCTTTAGAACCTATTTTGACCAAAATAGGGGTCCTAGTCAAACATTTGCCCTAAATTAGGTTTTTATACAAAATGCCTAGTCAAACGTGGTCAAATCTAAAATCCAACTTCACCATTGGATTCCTTCGGTCCAAATTAGGTTCAAACCAAAATTTGGACCTAAGGGGAGTTAACCTTGACCTACTTTGAAAATAGTCCAACCCAATTACATTTAGACCCCTAGCTTTTGAAAACCATTGCAAATACCCCTTAGCTTCTTTGTTGTTCTTTGCAATTAGGTCCCTCTGCCATTACAGCAGAGGAATCCTACTCCGGTGAGGATTCAAGAAGGATATTTCCTTGATTCCTCAGAGAATCCCTCTCAAAGTTGAAAGGGAGATTCTCTAAGGAATTCTCGATCCTGTGAACCAAATCTCAAGCTCTGATTGTCACCCAATCTCTCATGCGAATGCATGAGAGATTTGGGTATTTCTCACCCTTCCAAGTCCAGCAAGGTTTCCATGATTGGAAGCTTGCTTTCCAAGCACAAGGCCCTCTGCCTGTGACTATAAAAGAGGCCTCAGATCCCCCTGATGAATTCAAGAATGTTTTGGTCTGAGATTCCCTCAAATTCCTCTTTTCCTCCTCCGACCAAAAAACCCGACAAGATCCGATGACTCCTCCTTTCCATCGCTCTGTCACCATACTAGTGGCCAAGTTACCTCCACCTCCTTCTTCCACGTCGCACCACACCTACTCCCGCACCTTTCTCCCTCTCGTCGTCACTGCCTCTCTATCTCAGGGTCTTCGTCTCCGACGATGGCATATGCACGCCGTCTGCCCCTTTGCTCCCCCTTCGTCTAGCCACTCATAGATAAGTCTTCTTCCCCTACTCTTTCTTTTCCCCTTATCAATTTCTACTTTCACACCCCGACAACCACAGACCACCCTCACCATCTCCACCTCCAGCAGACCACCGACGACGTGCATCCACTACTTCACGCATCCACATGCCTCGCCAACCACCTCAACAGCATCGCCTCATCCCACTGATCATCTTCCCCTCTCCATTAACCACCACAACCTTCGCTCAAACACACCCAACTCTGCGGTCACAGAATGACCTAGGCACACAAGCCTAGCCCACCTTTGCCGTGTCACGGTGAAGCTTTCTGAGTGATTTGACAGGGCTATGAGGCTGTATTCGTGTTGACAGGTACAGGGCCCTATCCGCCATTAAAGCAAGCTTGAAGAAGCTTGCTACCATTGTAGCAGCCTCCAGGTGCCAGGAAACCAAGTCCCAGGTGTGCAGTTCCTCTTTACGAACCAAGTTAGCCCCTCAATTGAAGGCCAAAGCATTTGCAGCTTCAACAATCAGAAGAAGACCTGCTACGGGTGCTCGCGAGAAGCGGATGGGACATTTAGTCCCACCTCGGAAACTTTGGAGTGAGCAGCATGGGATAAACTGAAAAAGTATCAGGGGCTTATCGCCTCCTGACACGAGGTGAGGTCCCACTCACCCACTCATGCCTCATCTGCGACCCCACGCTATGCGGACTTGGTAGCCTGACCTGATTACCTGTGCACTCCTCGTGCACCCCCCACGCTAGTGTGCCTGGTAACAGGTGCGCTGACCCGACCCGTATACCTGAGCAGGCCCTGGGAGAGTGAGCCTAAGAGAGAAGGAAGGAGAGTCCGCGAGGAGGGTAGGGGTTGGGTTTTGCTCTCCCGGAGCGCAAAGCCAAGGAAGAAGAGGAAGCCAGAGGCCAAGGAAGAAGAGGAAGCAGCGACTAAGGGTGAAGTTGCCAAGGAAGAAGGAAGGAGAGGGAAGCTTCAGCAAGAGAAGCCAAGGAAGAAGAAGGCTCGAAGCAGATAAAGAGAAATCAGAAAGAAGAAGAAGCAGAGACCAGTAATTAGAGAAATAGAAGAAGAGACGAATCAAAAGAATCAAAGAAAGAAGAAGAGAAAGCTCAAGCCAGAAGCAAAGAAGAGAGAATTATCTGAATTTTACATTCATCTTCATATTTTTGAGCTGCTATATACATTGAAACCCTTTTTATTGCTTCATAATTTGATTGATCATTACATTTTCATCAAGTTGATAGTTGCGTTCTTAGTTTTCAAATCCCTATTTGCTCCCCGTGTTAGACCTCAGATTCATAGTTTTTCGAGTAATACGCTATCATTTGTTCTACGAAGCAATTTCAACTATACTGCGACGCATTTGTTTTATAAACCCGATTTCGCTTTCGACAAACACCTACCCTTTGGGGTAGTCATTTGGGCAAGGATCCATCAAAAGGAGAAACTAGTCTCCAAATCACCAATAATCCATTAGCAAAACTTGATCGAAAATGCAGACGTTCAACATCCATCATTCCCAAATCAAAAAGCACAAACTGTGCGGGGGAGAGAAACGCAACCTTTGAATCATCAGTCGACAAACATAGAGACCTTGCCAACTGACGAATATTGTCCAAGGATGGAGTACCGGTCATCACGTCTCCTACTAGAGCCCCCCGCAGCACCAGTTCAATGGTTTTGATTTCTTCCATCATGGGTAACTCAACATCCACTGTATGACCCCCATAAGTAGGAGGAGGCAGCGGTGGTGGCCTCTTAGAGTTTGTTGCCCCTGGATGCAGTTTGAACCCGTCCCTCAACTACCCTCTATTGGTCACACAGGCATCCCACTTGTGGTCATGTCCTCCACATGCAAGGCATACAATTGGATGTCGGCAAAATGCTGCCATGTGCCCTCGGCGTCGGCATCTAAAACACAAAACCTCCTTGTTTCCCCAACACCTCTCCCTATTTGCACTCCCCATACTTGCTCTCCATCTTCCAGCATCCCCAGCTCCTCTTCTTTCCTTCCATCTCCAAGCCCTGGACCTCCAGGTCATCTATCCTTCACCATCACGATTCCTCCCTCCAGTCGCCCTAGGGTCGCCTGCCATTCCCCAATTCAAATTCTCTCCTCCTGATACTAAGAGATGTCAAGGTCATGTTTATACTCAGTTTCCCCTGAATAAGGTCAATCAGCTAGCTTGGAATGCCCGTCAACCAGTAGGGTAGGCTAATTTGAATCGACAAATGGTAGAGATGCAAGGATCTATGCTCCAGTTCAAGCAGTAAATGAAAACCTCGCTGCACAACTTGCATACCGAGGTCATAGCTAATTCCTGTCAACCCGGATCCCTACCATCTCAACCCATACCCAACCCATGAAATATCCTGAATCCTGGCAATCAAGCCCTTGGGTACGAGAATCAGAGGGACTCACATGCACATGCTTAGGTGGTTGAGCAGGATCCTTCCTCTTCTTCTTCTTGTGCAAATCAACAAATCTTGGCTAATGAAGGCCCTCCAATCTTTCCTAATCCTCCCTAAGACCCAAACTCGTATGCATCTGCAAGTTCTGTTACCTTGAGGAGTGGTAAACAAACTCAGGATCCACAACCACGCTACTTTAATTTACTGAATCCTTAAGAACATGAGGAGAGAAAGGAGAACTCTGGAGAAGAAATCAAGGCTTAGGAACCTGATTCCAAAGATCCGACTCATGTTCCTTTTCTTGAAGCCTTGATCAGATCAAGGAAGAAGAAGTCTGTTGATAGTAATGAGGAGCTTCTGAATATTTTCAAGAATGTCGAGATGAACATCCCGCTCCTCGACACTATCAAACATATACTGGCTTACGCGAGATTTTTAAAGGATTTATGTACACAAAAGCATAAGTCGAGAGAATCTGCTCCGAGGAAGGCGGTACTCTCCGAGCAGGCTAGTTCTGTTATCCTACACCACCTCCCTCAGAGAAAGAGAGATCCAGGTGCTCCTTTGATTTTGCGTGTCATCGAAGATTACACTTTTGATAGAGCACTATTGGATCTGGGCCCATCCATCAACCTAATTCCGACTTCTCTTTACGAGAAGTTCGGATTAGGTGAACTTTGGCCAACTTCAGTAATGCTGTAGTTAGCGGACTGTTCGGTCACAAATCCGTGAGGCGTTATTGAAGATGTTATTGTTAAGGTTAAGGATTTCTATTTTCTTGTAGATTTCCTTGCCCTTGACATGGATGTACCTGAAAATATGAGGAACACGTCCATCCTTCTGGGGCATCCGTTCCTGGCTACTACTAAGGCCAACATTAACTGTGAAAGCGGTAGCATGGAAATCACTTTTGGGGATCAAAGAATGAAATTGGATATTTTTATAGCGATTAATAAATTTGAGGATTGTGGATTTATTGAGGAACTTGAGGACGATAATATGAATATTGAGACTTGTATGATGATTTCTGCATTTGAAAGTTCCTCCTCTAATGATGAATTGGACCCACAACCCTCTATGGCAGACCTGCCATTTTTTGAAGGGGTTATTGATTTTATTCACTCTCAACCTCTTCCTCTTGATGAGTCTTCATCAGCATCTTCCTTATCTTCAATCATCAACCTACCACAGCTTGGACTGAAACCATTGCCTGAGAATCTGAAATATCAGTTTTTAGGACCGCATAAGATTCTCCCTGTGATTATCAGTGCTAAATTAACAAAGGAGTAGGAGATTAAACTGATTAAGGTTTTGAAGGAACACAAGGAGGCAATTGGTTGGACTATTCATGACCTTAGGGGGATCGAGCCATCTTATTGCAATCACAGAATATTTTTGGAAGATGGATCCTGCCCTTCTCGCTAGATGCAGAGATTAAATCCAAATATGCAAGAAGTAAAGAAGGAGATTATTAAGTGGCTCGATGCAGGAATCATTTATCCGATCTCTGATAGTCGTTGGGTAATTCGAGTGCAGATTGTTCCTAAGAAAGTTGGGATTACTATTGTGACTAATTAGAAAGGAGAATCTATCACAACTCGTTTACTTCCCCTTGGAGGGTTTGTATCGATTACAGGAACCTAAACACGGCCACGGAAAAGGATCAATTCCCTCTACCTTTCATTGATCAAATCTTGGAAAGATTAGCCAAGCAGAAGTACTTCTGCTTTCTTGATGGCTACTCGAGATACAACCAAGTTCCTATCCATCCCGAGGATCAAGAAAAAACCACTTTCACCTATCCCTACGGAACCTTTGCCTTCCGTAGGATGCCATTTGACTTATGTAATGCACTTGCCACTTTTCAAAGGTGTATGCTGGCCCTATTCGCTGACATGGTAGGAGAGTTTACGGAAGTCTTCATGGACGATTTCTCTATTTTTGGAGAATCGTTTGACTCTTGTCTAGCTAATCTTGAAATGATTCTTAAATGATGCATCAAAATAAGATTGGTCCTTAGTTGGGAAAAGAGTCATTTCATGACACAAGAAGGCATCATCTTGGGTCATGTATTCTCTGAACAGGGAATCGAAGTGGATAAAGCTAAGGTTGATGCTATCGCTAAACTTTCTCCTCCCACATCTGTTAAACAAATTCGATCATTTCTTGGTCATGTGGGATTCTACAGGAGATTCATCAAGGACTTTTCGAAGGTTGCTCGTCCTCTGAGCAATCTTCTCGCCAAAGAAATGCCGTCTGATTTCGACGAATCATGGTGTAAGGCATTTGATTTTCTTAAAATGGCAGTCACTTGTGCTATGGTGTTGCAACCACCGATTTGGATAGCCTCATTTGAGATCATGACCGATGCTTCTAACTACTCGGTCGGGGCTGTTTTGGGTCAGAAAGTTGATAGGAAGCTCTCTGTTATCTGCTACGCTAGTAAAACTCTAGACGAGGCCCAGAGGAATTACACTGTTACTAAGAAGGAATTACTGGCTGTAGTATTTGCTTTAGAGAAATTCAGGGCTTATCTCCTAGGATCTCACGTCATCATATGTATCGACCACTCGGCCTTGAGACATGTCTTGGCCAGAAAGGATGCCAAACCTTAGCTTATTTGTTGGATTCTTCTACTTCAAGAATTTGATCATGAAATCAAGGATAAATCCAAGGTATAGAATGTGGTGGTGGTTCATCTGTCGAGACTTCTGAGTGATTCTTCTTGTCTAGACATTCCGATTGCTGATACTTTTTTGGATGAAACCATCCTTATAGTTTCAGGTGTCCAAACCCCATGGTTTGCTAACATCGTTAATTATTTGGTTGTTGGTCAAATCCCCCAGGATTGGACCAAGCAACAATGGGATAGACTCAAATCTGAGGCCAAATATTACTTCTGGGAGGACCCTGAACTGTACCGCATCGGCTCTGATCAAATTATTCGCCGATGCGTTTCGGAGAATGAATTCAATAGTATACTCGAGTTCTGCCATGCATCTGCATGTGGTGGACACTTCTCCAGGAAAAAGATGGCTGCAAAAATTTTGCAATCTGGATTCTATTGGCCATCTTTATTCAAGGATGCCCAGGAATTCTCGAGGTCGTGTTCCCGATGCCAGGCACTTGGGAGCATAACTAAGAGAGATATGATGCCCCTAAACCCGATTCTCCCTGTCGAAATCTTCGACGTTTGATGCATCGATTTCATGGGACCCTTCCTCCCTTCCTTTGGACATTAGTACATTCTTGTCGCTGTTGATTACGTGTCCAAATTGATTGAGGCGATTCCCACTCATACCAATGGCCACAAGGTGGTCATCAATTTTGTCAAGAACATTTTCAATAGATTTGGGATTCCGAGGGCTATCATCAGTGATGGTGGCACTCATTTCACTAATGCCCAGTTTCGTAATTTGCTGGCAAAATATGGGGTTAATCATCAAATCTCCACACCTTACCATCCCCAGACGAATGGACAGGCTGAGATCTCGAATCGGGAGATCAAGAATATTCTACATAAAATGGTTAGGCCTGATCACAAAGACTGGACTCAAAAGCTTGAGGACGCTCTTTGGGCCTACCGTATGGCATATAAAATGCCCATCGGCATGTCTTTGTTTCGTCTGGTCTATGAAAGGGCGTGCCATTTACCCATAGAAATTGAACATAGGACATTCTGGGCAATCAAGCAGTGCAATCTAGATTTGAGTTTAGCAAGGAAGACCAGGAAACTCCAACTATCTGAGTTAGAGGAGCTTAGAAATGATGCGTATGAGAATGCCAAGATCTACAAGGCTCGAACCAAAGCTCTACATGACCAATTGATTTCTCGCAAGAGCTTTGAGCCGAACTAGAAGGTCTAGCTATTTGATTCTCTACTTAAGCTATTTCCCAGCAAACTTAGGTCAAAATGGAACGACCCCTTCATTATCGACTAGATATTTCCAAATGGAGCTATTCAGATTTTTGACCCAAAGACGGGTAATTCATTCAAAGTCAATGGTCAACGTCTGAAGCCTGTTATTGATCGTACTATTCTGGAACCCATCTCAGACATGATTGCTCTAGCCATGTTGTGACTTCTTTGGCTGGACTTCACCTAGCTGACGGCATTAAACATAGCAGTTGTATAGTCTGACTCAGAGCTGACCCGAGCTTCATATTCAGGTGATATCTTCTGTACTCTACCCTTCCTTTCATGTCTTTTATTCTCAGTGTGGATGTTGCATTAGCTAGGCATGGGGGGTTGGATTCATTTCTGAATCATTTTGTCAGCTCCATAAAATTCTTGTAAATTTTACTCTGATATATACATTAAAAAGAAAAATTTGAATTAGGAAGGAATACTTGCACATTAGGACTTTTCAATCTTAGGAAATATTACAATAGGATTTGAACACTAAGACCCTTCAGGTCTTGGGGCTCAATCAGGCCTGGTATCCACTAAAATGTGGATTTGTTTTTTGAGTCCTCGCCATCCTGAATTCTATTTTAATTTGATTAAATAAGTTTGGGTGATAAGTACACGACTTATCAACTCGCCCTCTGATTTGAGGGAACTTTAACTATAAGCATCTACACACTATCTTGTCACTGACTCGTTGTTTAGCGGTTTTAACGAAAATTGGGTAGCTAATGAACCTTCTAGGGTGATATGGCAGGCAAGTTATCATGGGTAACTACCCATAGGTAGGTTATCCAGAGTCCAGTCGCTGGACCACTCTCTTCTTCCTGCCTTTAGGTAAATGTTAGACCAGGGAAGCCACCTACTTAAAAAGAAAAAGAAAGTCAAAAAAAAAAGAAAACAAAAGAAATAAGCCACACTTCGCCGCACGAGTATGGCTGGCAAGTTGTCGATGGTAACAGCTCATCAACCGGTTGTCCAGAACCTAGCTTAAGAAATGCACTAAAAATTCCCAAAACATTTAGGAAGAAGCAAAGAAGTAGAATAAGATGGGAAGATATACACTGGACTTACCCTTGTGTTGACCCCATAAAAATATAAGTAGGGAGAAAGCTACCAGTCGTAAAGATACACCTTTAGGCAGAACTCACTTTTTAAGGTCACCTAGAGGCGCACAAACTCGAAGTCCGTTCTAATTGCCAATCAACGAGTTTGTCACATTCACAATAAGATACTTAGAACTTAGGGTTCTCATCAAATCTTGGGTGGGTTGAGTGGCCGTAGAAAGTGACTCTTTAACTCTAAACTCAAAAATCCAAAAAAAGTAGAAAAGAAGAAAAAGAGAAAAAGTGATTTTTCTTTGAATAAGGCGAGGGCTTGAGGCGGTCTGCATTTTGGCTGATACCTGGGCGCTATTGTATCTTTGAAAGTTTAGATCCTGAGTAAAAATTTCTTAATGTTGAAAATGACTTATGCCCAAGTAATCCAACCTAATTCTTTTATAAATAGCATGTAGTTTTTGCTAGGGACTAGCAAAAGATAGGCATAGGAGCATGATGTGTATACATCTGATTAGCCTAAAATATCTATTAATGCATGTTCTTAGTGTCACATTAGCATCATACATTGTAAATAGTGCATAACATGCATAGTCATGCATTTAGATCAAGTTGTATAAATTGTATAGTAATTGTCTCCTTTTAATGGTTAGGGACAAGGTGACTTTTTATCAGGACCTTGGATCGAAGACCTAACCATACAGATCTAATCAGGGTGACGATTGGAGTTCAACGACCCCAAGATCACCTTGATCGGACATCCGTAGCACCAGATAGAGACCGAGGAACCCTAAAGAGCAAGGGCTATGATGGTGTTAATCCGCACCTCAGACGACAAATCCAACCACATGGATGGGTTCGAATCGACGATTGCAGCTTAACGACGTGAAAATCAGTCCAATCCGACATCTGTGACACCATCTACAACACATAGAAGATGGATGCCCAAGATGGCACCATGTGGCGCCATCCAAGCCACCCAACCGGCCAAAGAAGTGCTACACGACACCTTCTTCAATTGCATGATTAATCTCAATCATTGGATCTCAAATCCAATATTCGAGATTGCATTAAGAAGGACTCGCACGCTGATGAAGATTCAACGCTCAAGCACTCTCAGCTGTTGGATCTTCATCCAATGGCTAAGTGTGCTTGAGCCTATAACAAAACTGTGACCATCCACCGGCTTAGTGCAGTGGTTGCACACCCATGGGCGAGGCAGAGGTTGCGAAATCTATCCCCACAGTGCCTCAAATCATGGTACAGGCTTGGAGCAAGCGCGCGATTAGTGCGCGCGATGCAGATCTAGCTGCAAAGATTGAGCGATAACGCCCACACGTGATTAGACGCGCGGCGCTTATGCGTTATCGCACATGAGTGCGTGGAGCAGGCGTAGGAAACTTAAGCTGTCCGATCTCTTGATCAGATGGCTGAGAGTGCATGAACGTGCACGGGCATTGAAGGGCCTGGAGGTGAGGGGGCGCACCGATTGTGAGGGGGTGCACGAGCAGAGCACATGTCGGCCACATTCAGGCCTTTAGTGACAGATAAATCCGTCACCAAAGGTGCTGAATTAATGTTTTTCAAGTTGTAATGTCCAAAATGCCCCCACTCCTTGCAACTATAAAAGGAGACCACTTCCATACAGATTTCTCATCCCTTCCTTCTCTTCTCTCCCTCTCTAAAGCTCAAGAGAAGCTTGTCCCACACCTAGGATGCTCCTCAAGAGCTAAAACGAAGTTTTTGCCTCTGTTCCGAAATCGGATCCCGCGATGACGACGACATGCTGCCTCGTTCCCATTCCTCCTGCTTCGTCCTCCTTCTTCCTACTCCGTTCCTTGTCTTCCAGGCATTGTCTCATCCGGCTCCTCCTCCAAGCGATCATCAAGGAGGATAACTTCTCTCTCCTATTCTTTTTCCTGCTTTCTAGTGTAATCTTTTCTCACTTTCTTAGTTGTAAAAATATTTTGCAATATCAGGTGAATGTTTTCTCTCTGTCTCTCTCTCTCTTATTGTCTATATTGATTCCATTTCATTGTGATTATTCTGCCCTTTAAACAAAATCACAAAAAAAATATAATTACGAATTTTGATCGACGTAGCCTCCCAGAGTTTGACCTGGGATTTCTTTAAAGATTTTTCGGTATAAATTTTATTTTTTGACGGATTTCTTTGTTATTGGAACTACAACGTCAGGTTTTCAAAACCAACTCTGATAGCGTAGTTGCCCGACGTTCAACATCAATCAGATCATGGAAATGATTTTAGCACGACTAGTGAAGATAGGACACCCTTGGTAGGAGAAGGGGAAAGCACCCAATTGGAAATATGTATTTCAAGAACTCGGGTGAGTCTTCCGAGGGGGAAGTGTTTAGCAACGAAGCAAAAACTTTTGGATAGATTAAGACGTTGTCCAAAGTTCGATTCAAAGTTATGGATGGAGTTCATAAGATAGGCGATAGATCTGAGATTCCCATTAAGAAAGAGGATGATATCATCAGCATAAAGCAAGGCCAAAGGGGAGGCAACACCTCTTACAATAGAGAAGGGGGATATGTGACGTTGGAAGGTCAATTTTTTGATGCCTAAGGACAAAAGGCTCCATGAAAATGTTAAAAAGAAATACTTTTGTGTATCATTATTTGGCATAAGTAATATTTAATTATCTGTCCTTAATTATTAATTGAGTAGGAGTTAAATGGCAATTTACCTTAGCCTGCATTTAATTTTATGCTCTAATTTTACGTTTAATAACATATGCTTTAATAATATAATTTATTTTATGAATGCAGGCTACGTACAAGAGCTAACATGACATTTCTGTGTTTATAAGATGTCTGGAGCTAAGGATGGATGTCTGGGAATTGCGAGGACAAGTTCCTTGACTTTACATTTTTTTAAGACGTCTAATGATGAAGTTAGACATCTGATAAAGATCAGCCAATACTTATCCATCGGTTTCAACCACTAGCAATGTTCGCAAGTGGTTAGAGAAGTTGGTGGCCGAAGGAACAAACTGGGGGACTTTTAAAAAGAGAGAGGGGCAACAGAGAGAGAAATAATCCCTCCCCCTTGTGTGGACCTTCTCCCTCTCCACCATCGGCACCGTGGCTAGGACTTGCACCGTGAATACCAAGCGTGCACTTTGGATTGAGGCAAACATTGTCGTCACCGCCTATGCCATGGTGGTGCTCGGTGACAAAGAGCACCACCATCACCACTAGCCACGTCCACCATCAGTCTCTTCTCCATTGAAAACCTCCCTCACCAACATAAACCAAAGCCAATGCCATCCTCCCTGCAACTTCCCCTTGCATGTCCCAACAGCCACCTATCCTTTTTCCCTTCATCTCCTTCTTCTTGCTCTTTTCATCCACCATTCCCCTGCAACTCCCACAAAAGAACCCAAAGCAGCAGCCACGTCGTCCACGCTATCGTCCATCTCTAGCCACCCGATCTCTCTACCAACGCCACCGGGGATCTCCACGCAATTCGCCGGCCTCTTCCTCACTGACTGCCACCACTCGCGTACCTCACACGCCAAGCCATGAACTCTTGCACCACTGACCACATCGTCCACGCCTCCGGTCATCCACATGCTACGTCCATGTCCGGTGACCACCAGCCGAACAGCCACCGCCATCGCGACCTTCTCTCTCCCACACACCACCACCGAGCTCCAGTCGGCCAGTGACCACTCCTCCACGTGCATGAAGAGGAGAGAAGGGAAATGCTCTGTTTTGTGTTGAATTTGTTTTTACATTTCGTGCCATTGCCAAACATTATATTTGATTAGTTTGGTTGGTTTTGCTCTCTGGCAGTCCTCTTCTCTCTATTCTTCGAGATATGTTTTTGCTTCTCGCAAGCTCTCTTTGCCTCTCATAACTAAGATAATCATGAAGTGAGGGAATATTTATTAGGGCATTTATCCTAATTTCTAAGGCATTAATTGCATGCAATATCCTTTAACTCTCTCATCTTTTATTATTTCATCTAATGAAGGAATTGATTTGAATAAGAAACTCATTTAAGGAATAATTTTGCTAAGCATTTTTCTATGGAATTAAGATTAATGTGGAAACATTTGTGGGTTTATTCGGTTCGTGCCTCTTTGTGGATACGATATCTTTATTGTGGTTTAAATTAATATCTATTTTAATCTTTGATTGAGAGATTTTTCCACCACACGACTACAATGACATATCTTTTTATTGCCATCATCTTCATAATCAAGTGAATTTCTCTCGTTCAAATGGTGCCCTTGTCTGGGAGGCAACGGGTCTAGTAAACTCGCACGTATTTCCTGTCCATAGTAATTTCTAATTAGGGCTATAGATTCTTCATCTATTTCTTTTTCTTGTGCAAGGTACATCTGTTTGGAGAAAACGAATGCAATGGGCACGCATGATAGAGGCGATATTCTTGGTGGACCTTAACGCCACCTAAGGGGCAGCGACGGGTGCTTGTGGGCCTTGATCCCATGCACGTGAAGGCGTATAGAGGAGCCTTTCCTGATTTTGTTATTAGATCTTGGTTTAGATTTAGGTTGATAGACTCAGTATTAATCATTTATTTTCTCGCCCTTGTACTCTGGGGCCAGTTTTTGGGGGAGTGCCCCAGTACTTTAGATTCTAGGTTTATTCGTAGTTAGTTAGTTCTTTTGATTGCACATCTATTTATTAAAAAAAAAATTTTCAAACTGCCTGCTAGAAGCTGCATATCTAGAGGGCGACCATCTAGGATTGAATGAGCAGAATCTAGCTTTTCTTTTTGTAGTGAAAACATCCTACATTGAAGAGAGCTGGAGTAAGGTACGTCTTTTCTTGTGCATCAGTTATCTGCACACTCATTGCATTTGGACATAATTAAAAAGGACCATTTAAGATGATTTGAAAATATTAATCAAGTGGTCACATTACTTCTTGAAAAGAAAGAAAAATATACAAAAGTGCTGGAATAACATGACTATGATTTTCAAAAGAAAAATCACTTTCGCGGTGTGATGCACACTTCCTGCACTGAGCATGCACTATAGGCACTGCACTAGGACTTGGACCCTTAAGGCTATAGCCATCGATCTCCTTATCGGTGCAAACCCTCTGATCTTGCTTTGTGACGGTAGTATTAACTTTTGCCCAAGTGACATGATACTCTAAGGAGGGGGACACCCCTTAAAGGAATTCAAGGGTAGTTAAGAGACATCGCTAATGCAACTCCTCAAAGGAAGGGTTTACCATACTTGCATCCCTGGGTTCCTGATTGTGCAGCAATCATAGGTCTTAATTGACCTAAATTAGACTAGGACTTAGCATAAGTTAGGGTTATTCATGCATGCATACGCATTATCTGCATCTTTACTGCTTTCCTTTAGCTATGCATAAAATAATGTTATAGTGTGCTGATTAAGTATATTATGTCGATTGCAGGGAATAAGCTGACCAGGAGTTGGATCTGAAGCTGGATTAGGAATAACGGGCGTTGCAGCAGAGCTGGAGCATAATGCTTAGATTAGATGTAGGAATAATAATGTAAGGGAGTTAAAGGTTTTCTATTCTATTAACTAGAAATAAAGTAGTAAAATGTGAAGAGCTTAGGTCCATCCTAGCCCTAGGATAGCCTAGAGACTTCCCCAAGCCTTAGCCACCCTTAGATTAGGTCACAACACCCTAGGAAGCCTTAAAACCCTAGTACCAACCCTTATCTAGATGTCCAGATAAGTTATAGGACGTCCAGGACCCTTAGCCATCTCCCGCACATTTCAAACCCACTTCTGCAGTGTTATTGGACGTCCAGACACATTGTCAGACGTCCAATTTCTACAGAATACCCAAAACAGAACCCAAAATCCTTCCTGACTCTGATTGGACGTCCAGACAACAAGTCTAAACTTCTGATTTTTGAGTATAAGACGTCTGACACTATTACTAGACGTCTGATACTACTCTCCAATCCCTGTTTTGAGATTTAAGCCTTGATCTTGGATCTCTAGGTCCCTAAACCCAATTCGAACCCCATAGGAACCTAAATTAAAGTGCCCTAACCTAGTACATCACCTCTAGACCTCCCTAAGGACCTAATTAGGTCCTCACTAAACCTAATTGACTTGGATCTTAATCAATTCCATCAGCCTATTCAATTGGACTCATTGAGTCCAACTGAGCCCTGATCTCAGCACACACTGTCCAATTGGACTCAGTGAGAGTCCAATTGACCTAGACCTAAATTAATTCAGTTGTTTTACTCTCAATTAAGTTTTCACACACCCAATTAAACTTTTATTAAGTTTAATTACAGTTTACCTTAGTGAATTAGGGTTTATAAGCCTAATTTGAGACATACCTTGACCTAAACCAACTAGAACTTAACCTAATCAACCTAGCCACCTAAGTTTCGACCCACACACACCCACACACACCCACACACACCATCCACACGAGAATACCTAGCCTAGAGTTCTCTAGAACTCTCTACCATGTGTGGTTGCCTTGGTTGCCAAAAATAGCAACCAAGAGCCATTCAATTTTTAGATCCACATTTGGTGGATCTAAAAACCACCATCCACCCTCTCTCTCTCACTCTCTCACGAGCTCCCACCATAGGCCTCTCTAGAGAATTCCCTAATTCTCTAGAGAGATTCCCTTAGGTCTATAAAAAGACCCAACGGGTGGCCATTTGTACCCATTCACTTCCTTGGCATCCATTCCACTTAGGCTAGCCACTTCAATCTCCACTCCACCTCCACGAGTTGAGCACCACCATGGGGGCCACCATCTCCATGCCAGGAAGCTAGATCAGCTCCCCAACCTCTCTCCAAGGGCCGGCCTAAGTTCCATTGGCCGCCCCTCCTTCTCTCAACCACTCAAAGGCCATCAGGGATCACCCCTGAATGCCCTTCCATTCTGCTAGATTTAGATTATGTTCTTCATATATTTACTGCTTTTATTTACTGCTTAGTAGTGTAGTCTTATTTCTCCCCCAATGACGCATGCGAAATCCCCCCATCGATTCTTGTATGCGATCATTTTCTCGTAGCTAGATTTAATTTTCAAGCATTTATGTACAAGCTTCCCTCTACATTTTATGTTGCAAACGGCTCTCCTGCTGAATGAATGAAAAATGCTTATATATATATATATTTGTCTCTATATGTTTGAAATCACCATGAGCTTGATAATTGTCATTCTTTTTGTGTGATTTAAGTTGCCTGTTTCCGATTCCTAATATTCTTGCAACTAAGCATGTCATACCTAAATACGTAATAATCACGAACTGGCATGCGATTCTAAACAAAGTAGAGTAAGGTCAATTTCAAAAGTAAAGGCAATGCCTCCCAGAGATGAACGACCGGGACTCAAGTCTCGTTATCTTTAGAAATCAATTTTTGACGAACATTTTTGCACGACTATACCACGATTTTCGATGACTTTCAAATGTGCAAAAATGGCATTTTTGTCAGTTCTATCCTTGGAGTAGCTTTTTACTTAAGCATTAGAGAATATCATCACAACAAAGTGTACGTCTTTAGGGCACTTGAAGGTCAATTTAGGGTGCGTAATTGCTTGACAACTTGATTGATCACCCAAAAAGGACTAAAAGTAACCTCAACCTTCTTAACAGTCATTGACTAATGTGCACACATCTGATTAACCTAAAATGTCTATTAATGCATGTTCTTAGTGTTGCATTAGCATCATATATTGTAAATAGTGCATAACATGCATATCATGCATTTAGATCAGGTTGTATAAATTGTATAGTAATTGTCTCCTTTTTATGGTCAGGGACAGGGCGACTTTTTATCGAGGCCTCGGATCGAAGATCTAACCGTACAGATCTGATTAGGGTGATGATTGGAGTTCATTGACTCCAAGAAATACCTAATCGGATATCCGTAGCACCAAATAGAGAAAGAGGAACCCTAAAGATCATGGGCTAAGATGGTGTAAATCTGCACCTCAGATGATAAATCTGACTACACGGATGGAATCGGATCGACGATCGCAGCCTAACAACACAAAAAATTGATCCAATCTGATACCCATGGCACCATCTACATCACTCAAAAGATGGATGGCCAAGATGGCACCACATGGCACCATCTCAGTCGCCCAAATCGGCCCAACCAATCTAGGAGACCACCGCGCCCTCTCTCTCTCTCCTCACCACGCGATGGATCTTGGTCGTTGGATCACCATTCAATGGCCATGGACGCTTATGCCTTAAAGCATCCACGTGACAAACTAACTGCTGTAGCGTAGCAGTCGAGGGCTTAAATGTGAAGAAGAGGCGTGGGTTCGAGCCCTTACAAGCCTTAATCTAGTGTAGATGCAAGGAATGGCTCAAATTGGGCTGTTGGATTAAGGATGAGCAGTGGCGAGAGTAGAGACGTGGCACGCTCAGAGGCCGTGATGCACGAACGCGCGATTGGACATGCCAGGTACGTGATGAAGTGTTGGCGGTTAACGACTTTTAAGCCGTCCGATCTTATGAACGGACGGTCGAAGATCGACGAACATGGGTAGCTAAGCGTGGCATTAAAGAGGAGTAGACGACAGGCATGGGTGAATGTCGCCCATGATATGGGCTTTAGTGACGTTTAATTCCGTCACTAAAGGCCCCTCATTTAATATTTTGAATTTGTAATGCCCAAAATGCCCCCATTCCTTGCAACTATAAAAAGAGACCTCCTCCATATGAATTTCTCATCCCTTCCTTCTCTTCTCTCCCTCTCCAAAGCTCAAGAGAAGCTTGTCCCATACCTAGGATGGTCCTCAAGAGATAAAATCAATTTTTCACCCCTATTCTGGAAGCGGATCTTGCGACGACGATGATGTGCTGCCTCATTCCCATTCCTCCTGCCTTAATCTCCTTCTTCCCACTCCATTCCTCATCTTCCAGGTGTCGTCTCGTCCGGCTCGTCCTCCAAGCGATTGTCGCGGAGGATAATTTCTCTCTTCCATTCCTTTCTCCTACTTTCTAGAGTAGAATTTTCCTGCTTTCTAGTTGTAATAGTTTTCCTATTTTCTAGTGTAATTTCTCTCTTTCTTATTTGTACAAACATTTTGCAATATCAAGTGGATGTTTTCTATCTCTCTCTCTCTCTCTTTTTGTCTATAGCATTTCATTGTAATTAATCCGCTTTTTAACAAAAACAAAAAAAGAATGTCATTGAGAATTTTGATCGACGTAGACTCCCTGAGTTCGACCTGGGATTTCTATTCTGATATAAATATTATTTGTTGAACCTGAGTTCTTCGCTATTCAAGCTATAATGAAAAGTTTTCAAAATCAAATCCGATAACGTAGTCCTTCGGCGTTTCAACATTTTGGTGCCGTTGTCGGGGAGGTAATGATTTTTCGATCTTCTTTTCGCACTTCATGTACTTTACTGTCTTCTAACTTGCTTCTCTTGTGTCTATTGTTTTGTAGAGATCTCCATCAAGGAATCGTCAAGCAGTAGGTCGGAGTAAAGTGCAGTTGAAGACAACTGTGAGTGCTCCCCATTCTTCCCCATCCATAGATTTCATTTGTCACATTAAATTCAAATTCCAATTAACCTAGGTGTTTGCATAAATCCTAGGATTAGTTTGGTTGTTTGGATTTCCTCTCACACTCATTTCACCCTCGCTTATATAAAAAAGACAAAAAGATAATTTTGTGGGGTAATTTTCAAAATACACACAACATACACCCAAATTCAAGGCACTTAACCTACTTGATTTTCTTTTACTCAACTGGATTCTGATTTGTGGAACCGGTACACATAAATAAACACATAAAAGAGTAGAAATCATTCTAGGTTAACCATTTCTGTGTGCCTAACCTAGTGGTGCAGTTGTGGCCAATTGTTTGAGTTGTTTGGGCTGCACCACTCAACCTAAAATGAACTCATCAAGTAGCTTCCTCTTAGGGTTTTCAATCTAGGTTCATACCAGGCACTCCACTTTATTTCTGGTTTTAAAGGAAAGCAATCTTCACCCATGCTTGAAAACCTAGTTTGCCTCAAACTTGATTGAAATCAACCTAATTATAAGCCCTAAAAGCTACTTAAGCAAGATTTGAACATTAAAATCTACGCATCACAAATAATCTTTCTTGAAAACCCTGGTTGTGCATGCACATACACATAATCAATCATTATGGGCACAACCCATTTTAAGGGCCCATGACATTCCATAAGCACTACAATCCCAAGCCTTAATAAAATCGAGTAGACGATGACCTTAAGGACTGATTCGATCTTCGGGGCTTAGTCTGAGATTGTTTACGATTAACATACTTGAACTGATTAATATAATGTCATGTTAGGGGAGTAGCGTCAAACGATCATGGCTGGGGGTACACTAGGAACCAGAGGCGCAAGCCGAAAAACCTTCTCCCCAATCCCTCCTTCTAACTGGTTGGATTGAGCAGACACAAGTAGAGTAAATCGTTTATAATCTTAAGGCGGATTCTGGGAGTTTGTAGATCCTTAGGCTACCCCACTTAAGGACAGGCTTGTTTGTTGTGCTGCAGGGTCCTTATCTCCAATCCTTTCGACCTTTTCCTAGTTTGTGCTGGGAAGAAGGTCATTGAATCCCCAATTGGAAGGACCACTAGAGTATTCTAGGAGGTGTACATTGGATTTTGGCCAAATTGATCCCATGGTTGATCAAAAGCCTCCTCTGCCTCGAGATCCATAGGAGGAATTTCGAAGGCAGCTAGAACAAATGCAGAGAATGCAAGAATGCTTCTAGAGAATGTAGGGTGCTCAGCCTTTGAAGGATTTTTATGATCCTTCAAATTACAGGGAACGTCCCGTCATCCAGATTCCTACCGGAGACGTAGAAATCAAGCCCCAGGTGTTAAGCCTAATCAAACTTTACCATGGGCTTGGCTCTGAAGACCCATTTCAGCACTTGGAGGACTTGACAACTTTGGTTCAGACCACCAAGGCATGAAACATGAATGAGGAGCAAATGATCATGAGGCCCTTACCCCACTCTCTTAGGGATAAAGTCGCTCATTGGTACAGGACTATAGGAAGACCAATTGCAACTTGGAATGAGTTGAAATTGGCCTTTCTGAAGAAATTCTTCCTTGTCGGATGTACCAATGCTTTGAGACGAGCAATCACTACCTTTACCCAGCGGCCAGGGGAGCAGTTTCATGTGGTTTGGGAGCGATTCCAAGACCTATTACGAAGGTGTCCACACCACGAGGTGCCGAAATGGCAACTCATGCAGATCTTCTACCATGGGTTGACTGAGCAACTCAAAAATCATGTGGACGCTTCTTGTGGGGGCAATTTCCTCAACAAAGATGAGATAGCGTGCATAATTTGTTTGAGGAAATGAGAGAGAATTCAATCAACCATGCCTCCATGGATAGTTTTAACCAGTCCTAGCAGCCCAGATCAAATGTTAATGAAGTCCACGACTTTCATTCATTCGATATGGAGTTGATTTGTAATAAACTTGATAAGGTGGACTTGGTTGCTAAGAGAATGGAGGAGTGGATGGCTGGAAATTCAATGAACAACTCTCGATCTACTCAATCCCAAAATTTGGGATTCCATTCGTCGTGACTCCTTCTGGACAGCAGTTCGTGAATCAACTTGATGAGGCTCAACCTGTGAGCTTGCATTATTTGAAACCCCACGGGTTCCAAACTGGGGCATTTGATCCCAGTTTTTCTGATCCTTCCCTTTCTTTCTCTCTATCCTTACCCTATGAGGATGTTTGTGCTGTATAGGTGAATGTTAGATCCAACCCCTTTTCGAATGCTTATAATGCGAGTTGGAGAAACCACCTTAACTTCTCCTGGAAAAGCTTAGGGTAGCAGACCCAATTCTGACCTAGAAACTATGCTCCGCATCGACCAATGGGTCAGGGTGATGTTTATACTCAGTTGCCCCCGAATTAGGTCAATTAGCTAGCTTGGAATGCTCGTTAACCCGTAGGGTAGGCTAATTTGAACCAACAAATGTTAGAGATGCAAGGATCCATGCTCCAACTCATGCAACAAATGAAAACCTCACTGGACAACTTGCAAATTGGGCTCATAGCTAACTCTCGTCAACCTGGATCTCTACCATCCCAACTCGTACCCAACCCACAAAATATCCAGAATTCGGTATAGAAATCAGAGGGACCCACATGCACATGCTCAAGTGGTTGAGCAGGGTCCTTCCTCTTCTTCTTCTTCACATCAACAATTCTTGGCTAATGAAGCCCCACCAACCTTTCCTAACCCACCCCAAGACCCAAACTCGTATGCATCCGCAAATTCGATTACCTTGAGGAGTGGTAAACAAACTCAAGATCCACAACCACACTGCTCTGATTCACCGAATCTTGAAGAACCTGAGGAGAGAAAGGAAAATTTTGGAGAAGAAATCAAGGCTCAGGAACCTGATTCCAAAGATCCGACTCATGTTCCTTTTCCTGAAGACTTGATCAGATCAAGGAAGAAGTCTGTTGATAGCAATGAGGAGCTTCTGAATATTTTCAAGAATGTTGAGATCAATATCCTGCTCCTCGATGCTATCAAGCATATACCGGCTTACGCGAGACTTTTAAAGGATTTATGTACACAAAAGCGTAAGTTGAGAGAATCTGTTCCGAGGAAGGTGGTACTCTCCGAGTAGGCTTGTTCTGTTATCCTGCACCACCTCCCTCAGAAAAAGAGAGATCTAGGTGCTCCGTTGATTTCTTGTGTCATCGGAGATTACACCTTTGATAGAGCACTTTTGGATCTGGGTGCATCCATCAACCTAATTCTGACTTCTCTTTACGAGAAGTTTGGATTAGGTGAACTTCAGATGACTTCAGTAACGCTGTAGTTAGCGGACCGTTTGGTCACAAATCCGTGAGGCGTTATTAAAGATGTTATTGTTAAGGTTAAGGATTTTTATTTTACTGTAGATTTCCTTGTCCTTGACATGGATGTACCCGAAATCTGAGGAACAGGCCCATCATTCTAGGGCATCCGTTCCTGGCTACCGCTAAGGCCAACATTAACTTAGAAAGCGGTAGCATGGAAATTGCCTTTGGGGATCAACGAATGAAATTGGATATTTTTAAGGAGATTAATAAATTTGAGGATTGTGGATTTATCGAGGAACTTAAGGATGATAGTGTGAATATTGAAACTTGTATGATGGTTTCTACAATTGAAAGTTCCTCTGTTGATGATGAATTGGACCCGCAACCCTCTATGGCAGACCCACAATCTTCTAAATAGGTTATTGATTTTTTTCACTCTCAACCTCTTCCTCTTGATGAGTCATCAGCATCTTCCTTACCTTCAATCATCAACCCACCCCAGCTTGAATTGAAACCATTGCCTGAGAATTTGAAATATTAATTTTTAGGACCACACAAGATGCTCCCTATGATTATCAATTCTAAATTAACAAAGGAGCAGGAGATTAAACTGATTAAGGTCCTGAAGGAACACAAGGAGGCAATTGGTTGGACCATTCATGACCTTAAGGGGATCGAGCCATCTTACTGCAATCCTAGAATATTTTTGGAAGATGGATCCCGCCCTTCTAGTCAGATGCAGAGGAGATTAAATCCAAATATGCGAGAAGTGGTCAAGAAGGAGATTATTAAGTGGCTCGATGCAGGAATCATTTATCCGATCTTTGATAGTCCCTGGGTAAGTCCCATGCAGATTGTTCCCAAGAAATCCAGGATTACCGTTGTGACTAATGAGAGAGGAGAATCCGTCACAATTCGTTTGAGTTCCTGTTGGAGGGTTTGTATCAATTATAGGAAGCTGAACACGGCCACGGAAAAGGATCATTTCCCTCTTCCTTTCATTGATCAAATCTTGGAAAGATTAGTCAGACAGAAGTACTTCTATTTTCTTGATGGCTACTTGGGATACAACCAAGTTCCTATCCATCCCGAGGATCTGAAAAAACCTACTTTCACCTGTCCCTACGGAACCTTTGCTTTCCATAGGATGCCATTCAGTTTATGCAATGCACCTGCGACTTTCCAAAGGTGTATGTTAGCTATATTTTCTGACATGGTGGGAGAGTTTATGGAAGTCTTCATGGATGATTTCTCTATTTTTGGAGAATCGTTGGACTCTTCTCAAGCTAATCTAGAAATGATTCTTAAACGATGCATCAAAACAAGATTGGTCCTTAGATCAGAAAAAAGTCATTTCATGATAGAAGAAGGCATTGTCTTGGGTCATGTAATCTCTGAATGGGGAATTGGAGTGGATAAAGATAAGGTTGATGCTATCGCTAAACTTCCTCCTCCCACATTTGTTAAACAAATTTGATCATTTCTTGGTCGTGTAGGATTCTATAGAAGATTCATCAAGGACTTCTCAAAGGTTGCTTGTCCTTTGAGCAATCTTCTCTCCAAAGAAATGCTGTTCGATTTTGACGAATCATGTTGTAAGGCATTTGATTTTCTTAAAATGACAGTCACTTGTGCTCTGGTGTTGCAACCACCGGTTTGGACAGCCCCTTTTGAGGTCATGACTAACGCTTCTGATTACACGATCAGGGCTGTTTTGGGTCAGAAAGTTGATAGGAAACCCTCTATCATCTACTATGCTAGTAAAACTCTGGATGAAGCCCAGAGGAATTACACTATTACTGAGAAGGAATTACTAGTCATAGTATTTGCTTTAGAGAAATTCAGGGCTTATCTCTTAGGGTCTCATGTCATTATTTATACCGACCACTCGAGCTTGAGACATCTCTTGGCCAAAAAGGATGCCAAGCCCCAGCCTATTCGTGGATTCTTCTGCTACAAGAATTTAATCTTGAAATCAAGGATAAATCCAGGGTATAAAATGTGGTGGTGGATAATTTGTCAAGACTTCTGAGTGATTCTCCTCGTTCGGATATCCCGATTGCTGATACTTTTCTGGACGAAACCATCCTTACTGTTTCTAGTGTCCAAATCGCGTGGTTTATTGGAATTGTTAATTATTTGGCTGTTGGTCAAATCCCTTAAGATTGGACCAAGCAACAACGGGTGATGTAAACACGTTTACACTACTTAAGATGTCTATTTATGCATGTTCTTAAGCATAGGATTGCATTGCATAGTATAAATAGTGCATAACATGCATCATCTTGTATTTAGAGTAGTTTGAATAAAATGGAGGTTAATTATCTCCTTTTATGTGCTTGGACAGGGAAAACTTTTTATCGGGGCCTTGGATAGAAGATCCAACTGTACAGATGTGATCAGGGCGATGATTGGAGTTCAACGACTCCAAGATCGCCCTAATCAGGTATCTGTAGCATCAGATAGTGACCGGGGAACCCTAGAAGATCACGGGATAAGATGGTGTAAATCCGTACTTCAAACGACAAATCCGACTACACAGATGGATTCGGATCGATGATTGCAGCATAACGACGCAAAAATTGAGTCAATCCGACACTCGTGGACCATCTATATCATCTAGAAGATGGACTGCCAAGATGGCACCACGTGGCGCCATCTCGGCCGCCCAATCGCCTACACACAATCGCTGAAGCCCCCGCATCCGCCCTTCCCCGCCGTTGGATCTTGATCCAACGGTTGTGGACACGCGCGCCTTAAATCGTCCGCGCGACACTTTCCACCGCGTAGCGCAGCGGTCGCGAGACATTGTGCATTCACAGGATGCAGGTTCGACTCATAATCTGTGGGAGCATGTGATTAAAGGCGACAGCCCGATGGTTGTGGGCGGCCCAGATCATCCGATAGCACCCACGTGCTTTGCACGCGCGGCGAGGACGCGGCATCGCACGCGGGCAGGCGAGTAGCACAGGCGGGCGAAGGCACTATCTAAGCCATCCGATCTCGCGATCAGACGGCTGAGATTGGCTGAACGTGCGCAAGCGTTGTGCGCGTGGGCAAGCGAGCAGGCACACGCACGTCGCCCACTATGCCAACGTTCAGACCTTTAGCAACAGTTTTACTCGTCACTAAAGGTCCTGAATTAATGTTTTTAAAGTTGTAATGACCAAATTGCCTCCACTCCTTGCAACTATAGAAGGAGACCCCCTCCACATAAAATTCTCATCCCTTCCTTCTCTTCTCTCCCTCTCCAAAGCTCAAGAGAAGATTGTCCCACACCCGGGATGCCTCTCGCAAGATAAAGTCAATTTTTCATCCCCCTTTCGGAACCGAATCCCGCGATGACGACAACGTGCTACCCCGTCCCCGTTCTTTTGCTTCGTCCTCCTTCATCCTACTTCATCCTCCTTCGTCTAGGCATCGTTCTATCCGGCTCGTCCTCCAAGCGACCGTCGAGGAGGATATTTCTCTCCCCATTCTTTTCACTGATTTCTAGAATAGATTTATTGCTTTCTAGAGTAGATTACTGCTTTCTAGTGTAATCATTTTCCCACTTTCTAGTCATAATATTTAGTGTAATGAACAATCCCTTTTGATAATAAATTTCGTGTGCATTCTATATCTCTTTTGAGTTTTGTTTGTATTATTGTCTCTCTCTTATTTTCTCTCTCTCTCTTTTATTTATTGTAAGTAGTTCTAATCAATTGAATTATTTCGTGACAAATAAAAATAAATGCATTATTTTTAAATCAAACGTTTGCCTCCCTGTGTTCAACCTGGAATTTCAATTTCAGTATAAATTTTATTTGTTGAACACGAGTTCTTCACTTTCAAACTACAACGACAGGTTTTTCAAAACCAAACACATTATCATAGCAACTAGCACGTTCAACATTTTGGCACCATTACTAGGGAGGTGACGCTCTTTGATTTTTCTTCGCATTTTCTAACATACAAATCATTTACCTCACTTCTCTCCTTTCTTATTGTGATTGCAGGTTCTCTTTTGAGACAGGCAAAAGCGGTAGATTTGAGTAAAGTGCTGTGAAAAGTTTTGTAAGTTATCCCCCACCACCCACCCATTAAATTTCATTTCATCACGTAATAATACAAACATCAATCAACCTAGGTGTTCTTATTAACTCTAAGGTTAGATTATTTGTTGTTTGACACCCATACTCACCCCAACCCCCACATTAAAAAAAAAGAAAAATTAGAAAAAAAATCTCACAGAGGTACACAACCTCATCTGATTTTCAAACTCAACCGGTAAACCGATCTTTGGAGCCGGTACACACATTCAAACACATAATTGAGTAGAAATCAGATTAGGTGATCATTTGTGTGCCTAATTAAGTGGTGCAACAGGCCAATTGTTTGAGTTGATTGGGCCGCACCACTTCAATTAAAATCAACTCATCAAGTAGCTGTGACATAGGTTCAACTCTTAGGGATTTACCAGGCACTCCACATTCTTTTTAAGCTTTAAAAGAAAACATCTCCACCTGTGCTTTCAAAACCTAGTGTGCCAACAAAACTTGTTTGAAAACACCTAAAGTTGAACCCTAAAAGCTACTAAGCAAGATTTGAATCCTAAAATTCACCGCATCGAAAATAATCTTGCTTGAAACTCACTGGTTGTGCACGCACACACAAATCAATCAATCATTAAGGGCACAACCCATTTAAATGGCCCATCACATTCCAAAGCACATTCAAACCTAGCCCTAAATAAAATAGAGTAGACGTTGGCCTTAAGGATTTGACTCGCTCTTCAGAGCCCAGAACAAGATTATTTGTGATTAGTCTGTTTCTACTGTTCAATCTGATGTCTAGTTGGGGGAGTAGAATCAAACGATTGCGGCTGGGGGGTATGCTAGGAATCGGAGGCACAAGCCGAAGGAAGAACCTTCTCCCCAGTCCCTCCTTCTAACTGGTTGGACTGAACAGATAGAAATAGATCAAATCGTTCCTTTATCTTAAGACGGGTTTTGGGAGTCTGTAGGTCTATAGGCTAACCCACTTAAGGACAGGTTTGATTGTTTATATTGCAGGGTGACTTTCTTCCTCCTGCTTCTCATGAATCCTTCCACATATTACATGCATTCTCGCTCTTTCCCTCCTGTTTTGAATTATCCTCAACATGACGATTATCCTGACTCGTACTGTAATCAACTATCAGTTAGTTGGGAAAACTCGGATTGGGGATATAGTTCCGGACCTCCGTGTTTAGGATCTAACCCTAAACACTATGATTGCGATTTCTATCCTTCTCAAAGCCACATTGATTATAGATCGTCAACCTTTCATGAACAACCTAACACGATCTACAATAAAGAAGGATACACTTATCCTTACCCATCCTCTGATTACACTGCTTATAGGTCATCACCACCTTTTTGAACAATCTGAAATGACCTATTATCAGGAAGGGTATAACTAATCTCAATTCGTTAATTCCCCTACTTTGACCCCAAACTCGCCCAACCCTGGACCAACTCATTTGGTTCAGGGTAACCAGGTTCAAGATAAGGTTCTAGCTAACTTGAGGAATATCATTCAATCTTTAGAAGTTTAGCCAATACCTTGCATTGAGAGATTGGAGCCCCTGATTGAAATGATTGATGATTTGAACAAGTCATTGTTGGATTGCCTCCAGGATGTTAAGGATAAGAACCCAGGCGAGTTTCTACATGGGAAATTAGCAAAATTGAGGATGAGATTCGTGGTCACTTTGGTTCAATCATGGGATGATTCCCAGGATGAACTCCCTTCAGGAAAGCCAATGACAAAACCCGCTCGGGCACCTGTTGGGGGGACACGTGTTACGAGATTGACCAGATTGAATTAAAGCAACCAATTAAGGATGATATGATTTCTTCACCTGAGATCCCTGAGCCGGGGTACGAGGAAACGTATGTCTCCATGGATTAGAAAGTAATAGATGATTTTGAGACATACATTAATACGGATCTTGATTCTGATGGTGAAGATTCGATTTGCAAAGTCTCACACGAGTTTACAGAGCATGATTTTTATGAGATGATTGGGCTTGAGGAATCTGAAAAATCATTTGATAGCCCAAGAACTAAGGAAACTGATCTTATTAGGTCACACATTACGGATCCAGAATCGCATTTTCTGGAGGATTCAATTTAATGCCCTGATTGTCAGTTACACCCTGTTGAGCTTATTGATGATTCTATTTCTAAGATAATTAGACCCAAGTCAATTTTGATTCAGCCACATTATTTAGACTTGGAGATTTCAGATGGGGTGATTAACATGCAAGAGGTCTCAGAATTTAACATTCTAATTGAGGAGGATAGGAGTTGGGAAGTTCTGATTTGGGAAGTTAACTTTGGAGGAAATAGAAGATTGAGTCGAAGGGTTCCTTTTAAGCTGAAACCATCAAACCAGAACCCTTACGACATCTGTTCTGAGGATGTCCAACCCAAGAACGCATTCAATGATTATCCTTTTGAGCTTCAATTCTCTGTAACCCGACTTTTTGTTCTTGGGTTGCATCCTCATAAATCGCAGGCCTGACCCCGCTTGCATACAGATTTTCGATTTTGGGTAATTTTTATCCAGAACCTGAGATATTCTCGATTATGGGGCATGGGTCTGCACCACAATCTAGTCCACATCTGTGGACCTCTGCTGACAGGTCGGAGGATTCTTCTGTTTATTCTGATTCTGACCTACACCTGTGAATTCTTCATTTCTCTTCTTTGTATAGTGTGCCTAGCTGAAGGCACTAACTCAGCACTTATACAGTTCTTTTTAGTTTCTATCTCGGAGCAGACCTGACATTCACGCAATTCAGGTGCTTTCTACGTTATTCCACTCTGTTTTATGTCTTTTTAATACAATGAGGACATTGCATTAGATAGGCATGGGAGGGTGGATATTCATCTCTGAATTTATTCGTCAGCTCTGTAGATTTGTTTATTTTTATTAAAAAAAAAGTGGAATTAGGAAGGAAAACTTCGGTTTAAGAAAATTTTCAATCTTATGAAATACTACATTATGATCTGAACACAAAGACCCTTCAGGTCTTTGGACTTAATTAGCCCGTGTATCCACTAAAATGTTGATTTGTTTTCAAGTTCTCGCCAACCTAAATTCTATTTTAATTTGAGTAAATAAGTTTGGGTGATAAGTACACGACTTATCAACTCGCCCTCTGATTTGAGGAAACTTTGAGCTTTAAGCATTTGCACACTTTCTTTGCACTGACTCGTTATTTGGTGATTCTAACGGAAATTGGGTAGCTAATGAACCTTCTAGGGTAATTTGGCTGACAAGTTATTGTGGGTAACAGCCCATAGGTAGGTTGTCCAGAGCCCAGTCACTGGACCTTTCTCTTTTTCTTGCCTTTAGGTAAATCTTAGACAAGGGAAGCCACCTACTTAAAAAAAAGAAAAAAAAATCAAAGAGAAAAGGAGAAAAGAAAAAAAGAAATAAGCCACACTTCGCCGCACGAGTATGGCTGGCAAGTTGTCGGTGGTAACAGCTCATCGACCGGTTGTCCAGAACCCAGCTTCGTAATTGCACTGAAAATTCTCAAAACATTTAGGAAGAAGTGGAGAAGTAGAATAAATCGGGGAGATATACACTAGATTCACCCTGGTGTTGACCCCGTAAAAAATAAAAGTAGGGAGAAAGCTATCGGTTGTAAAGATACACCTTTAGGCAGAATTCTTTTTGAGGTCACCTAGAGGCGTAGAAATCCAAAGTCCATTTTAACTACCGATCAACGAGTCTATCACATTCACAATAAGATGCTTAAAACTTAGGGTTCTCATCAAATCTTGGGTGAGTTGAATGGCTGTAGAAAGCCACTCTTAAGATGTAAGGCATGGGGGTATGATGTAAACACATTTACACTACTTAAGATGTCTATTTATGCATGTTCTTAAGCATAGGATTGCATTGCATGCTATAAATAGTGCATAACATGCATCATCTTGCATTTAGAGTAGTTTGAATAAAATGGAGGTTAATTATCTCCTTTTATGTGCTTGGACAGGGCAAACTTTTTATCGGGGCCTCGGATCAAAGATCCAACTGTATAGATGGGATCAGGGTGACGATTGGAGTTCAACGACTCCAAGATCGCCCAAATCAGGCATCTGTAGCATCAGATAGTGATCGAAGAACCCTAGTAGATCAAGAGCTAAGATGGTGTAAATCCGCACTTCAAATGACAAATCTGACTGCACAGATCGATTTGGATTGACAATTGCAGCCTAACGACGCAAAAATCGAGTCAATCCGACACTCGTGGCACCTTCTACATAATCCAGAAGATGGACGGTCAAGATAGTGCCACGTGGTGCCATCTCGACCACCCAATCTGCCGCACTCAACCATTGAAGCCCCCGCATCCGCCCTTCCCTGCCGTTGGATCTTGATCCAACGGCTGTGGACGCGTGCGCCTTAAATCGTCCACGTGACACTTTCCACCGCGTAGCGTAGCGGTCGCAAGGCGTTGCACGTTCACAGGACATGGGTTTGATTTGCGAGAGCGCACGATTAAAGGTGACCGCCCAATCGGCTGTGGGTGGCCCAAATCATCCGATAGCGAACACGCGCTATTGCATGCGTGGCGATGACGTGGCATTGCACGTGGCGGGTGCTCAGCGCAGGCAGGCGAAGGCGCGATCTAAGTCATCCGATCTCGTGATCGGACGGCTAAGGACGACTGAACGTGCGCAAGCGTTGCACACGTGGGCAAGCAAGAGGGCACACGTGCACCGCCCACTACGCCTACGTTCAGACCTTTAGCGATGGTTTTATCCATCATTAAAGGTCCTAAATTAATGTTTTTAAAGTTGTAATGACCAAATTGCCCCCACTCCTTGCAACTATAAAAGGAGACCCCCTCCACACGAAATTCTAATCCCTTCCTTCTCTTCTCTCCCTCTCCAAAGCTCAAGAGAAGCTTATCCCACACCCGGGATGCTTCTCGCGAGATAAAGTCAATTTTTCGTCCCCCTTTCGGAAGCGAATCCCGCGATGACGATGACGTGTTGCCCCGTTCCCGTTCTTCTGCTTCGTCCTCCTTCGTCCTGCTTCGTCTTCCTTCGTCCAGGCATCGTCCCGTCCAGCTCGTCCTCCAAGCGACCGTCGAGGAGGATATTTCTCTCCCCATTCTTTTCACTGCTTTCTAGAATAGATTTACTGCTTTATAGTGTAGTCATTTTCCTGCTTTCTAGTTGTAATATTTAGTGTAATGAACAATCCCTTTTAATAATGAATTCCGTGTGAATTTTATATCTCTTTTGATTTTTGCTTGTATTATTCTCTCTCTTATTTTCTCTCTCTCTATTTATTGTAAGTAGTTCTAATCAATTGAATTATTTCATGATAAATAAAAATGAACACGTAGTTTTTAAATCAAACGTCCACCTCCTTGTATTCGACTCGGTATTTCAATTTCGGTATAAATTTTATTTGTTGAACACGAGTTCTTCGCTTTGAAACTATAATGACAGGTTTTTCAAAACCAAACACGTTAGCATAGCAACTCACACGTTCAACAACGGGATAGACTCAAATCTGAGGCCAAATTTTACTTCTGGGAGGACCCTAACTGTATCGCATCGGCTCTGATCAGATTATTCGCCGATGTGTTTCGAAGAACGAATTCAATAGTATACTCGAGTTCGGCCATGCATCTGTATGTGGTGGACACTTCTCTGGGAAAAAGATAGCTGCAAAAATATTGCAATTTGGATTCTATTGGCCGTCTTTATTCAAGGATGCCCAGGATTTCTCAAGGTCATGTTTTCGATGCCAGGCACTCGGGAGCATAACTAAGAGAGATATGATGCCCCTAAACCCAATTGTTCCTGTCAAAATCTTCGATGTTTGGGGCATCAATTTCATGGGACCCTTCCTTCCATCATTTGGACAACAGTACATTCTCGTCGCTGTTGATTACGTGTCCAAATGGATTGAGGTGATTTCCACCTGAACGAATGATCACAAGGTGGTCATCGATTTTGTCAAGAAGAACATCTTCAGCAGGTTCAGGATTCCAAGGGCCATCATTAGTGATGGTGGCACTCATTTCATTAATGCCCAGTTTCGTAATTTGCTGGCAAAATATAGGGTTAATCACCGAATCTGCACACCTTACCATCCCCAGACGAATGGACAAGCCGAGATCTCCAATCGAGAGATCAAGAATATTCTGTAGAAAATGGTTAGGCCTGATCGTAAAGACTGGACTTAAAAGCTTGAGGATGCTCTTTGGGTCTACCGTACGGCGTATAAAATGGCCATTGGCATGTCTTCGTTTCATCTGGTGTATGGAAAGGCATGACATTTACCTGTTGAGATTGAGCATAGGGCATTCTGGGCAATCAAGCAATGTAATTTAGATCTGAGTTTAGCTAGGAAGACCAGGAAACTCCAACTATCTGAGTTGGAGGAGCTTAGAAATGATTCATATGAGAATGCCAAGATCGACAAGACTCGGACCAGAGCTCTACATGACCAATTGATTTCCCGCAAGAGCTTTGAACCAAACTAGAAGGTTTGGTTATTCGATTCTCAACTTAAGCTCTTTCTCGGCAAACTTAGGTCGAAATGGAATGGCCCATTCATTATTGACTAAATTTTTCCAAACAGAACCATTCAGATCTCTGACCTGAAGGCGAGTAATTCATTTAAAGTCAACGGTCAACGTCTGAAGCCTATTATTGACCATACTCTTCCAGAACCCATCTCAGACACAGCTGCTCTAGCCATGTTGTGACTTCTTTGGCTGGACTTCGCCTAGCTAATGGCAGTAAACTTAGCAGTTGTACATATGACTCAAAGCTGACCCAAGCTTCATATTCAAGTGATATCTTCCGTACTCTACCCTTCCTTTCATGTCTCTTTTTCTCAATGTGGACATTGCATCAGCTAGGCATGGGGGGTGGATTCATTTTTGAATCATTTTGTCAGCTCTGTGAAATTCTTGTAAATTCTATTTTTCTTCTTATTTATACATTAAAAAAAAATTGAATTAGGAAGGGATACTTGGACATTAGGACTTTTCAATATTAGGAAATATTACATTAGGATCTAAACACAACGACTCTTCAGGTCTTTAGCTTAATCAGCCCGTGTATCCACTAAAATGTGGATTTATTTTTCGAGTCCTCGCCATCTTAATTCTATTGTAATTTGATTAAATAAGTTTAGGTGATAAGTACACGACTTATCAGCCTACCCTCTGATTTGAGGGAGTCTAAAGCATCTACACACTATCTTTTCACTGACTTGTTGATCGGTGATTTTAACGAAAATTGGGTAGCTAATGAACTTTCTAGGGTGATATGGCTGGTAAGTTATTGTTGGTAATAGCCCATAGGTAGGTTGTCCAGAGCCCAGTCACTGGACATTCTCTTCTTGCTGCCTTTAGGTAAATCTTAGACCAGGGAAGCCACCTAATTAAAAAAAAAAGAAAGTCAAAAAGAAAAAGAAAAGGAGAAAAGAAAAAGAAAAGAAAAGAAATAAACCACACTTCACCGCAGGAATATGGCTGGCAAGTTGTCGGTGATAACAGCTCATCGACCTGTTGTCCAGAACCCAGCTCATGAAATGCATTGAAAATTCCCAAAACACTTAGGAAGAAGCGAAGAAGTAAAATAATCGGGGAGATATACACTGGATTCACCCTTGTGTTGACCCCATAAAAATAAAAGTAGGGAGAAAGCTACTAGTCGTAAAGATACACCCTTAGGTAGAACTCGCTTTTTAAGGTCACTTAAAGGCATAGAAACCCGAAGTCTGTTCTAATTACCGATTAATGAGTCTATCACATTCACAATAAGATGCTTAGAACTTAGGGTTCTCATCAAATCTTGGGTGGGTTGAATGGCTATAGAAAGCCACTCTTTAACCCTAAACTCAAAAAAAAGAAAAATCCAAAAAAATTAGAAAAGAAGAAAAAGAGAAAAAGAAAACTTTCTTTGAATAAGGTGAGGGCTTGAGGTGGTTTGCATTTTGGCAAATACCCAGGCACTATTGTTCTTTGAAAGTTTAGATTCTGAGTAAAAGAATTTTTTAATGTTGAAAATAACTTATGCCCAAGTAATCCAACCTAATTCATGTAGTTTTTTCTAGGACTAGCGAAAGATAGGCATGGGGGTGTGATGTGAAAACATCTGATTAACCTAAAATGTTTATTAATGCATGTTCTTAGTGTCACATTAGCATCATATATTGTAAATAGTGCATAACATGCACAATCATGCATTTAGATTAACTTGTATAAATTGTACAGTAATTGTCTCCTTTTATGGTGAGGGATAGGGCGACTTTTTATCGGAGCCTCTGATCGAAGATCCAAACGTACGGATCTGATCTTGGCGACGATTGGAGTTCAACGACTCCAAGATCTCCCTAATTGGATATCTGTAGCACCAGATAGAGATCGAGGAACCCTAAAGATCACGGGCCAAGATGGTGTAAATCCGCACCTCAGACAACAAATCTAACCACACGGATGGATTCGGATCGACGATCGCATCCTGACAGCACGAAATCGATCCAATCTGATACCTGTGGCACCATCTACAACACTCAGAAGATCGACGGCCAAGATAGTGCCATGTGGTGCCATCTCAGCCCCCCAAATCGGCCCAGACAATCTAGGAGACCGTCGTGCCCTCTCTCTCTCCTCACCGTGCGATGGATCTTGGCTGTTGGATCACCATCCAACGGCCACGGACGCTCACACCTTAAAGCATCCACGTGACAAACTAATTGCTGTAGCACAGCGGTCGAGGGCTCAAACATGAAGAAGAGGCTCGAGTTCGAGCCCCCACAAGCCTCATTCTAGCGGAGATGCAGAGAATGACTCAAATTGGGTCATCGGATCAAGGATGAGTAGCGGCTAGAGTAGAGACGTGGCATGCTCAGAGGTCGTGATGTGCGAATCCGCGATTGGACGTGCCAGGCACGCGATGAAGCACTGGCGGTTAGCGACTTTTAAGCCGTCCAATTTTACGATCGAACAGTCGAAGATCAACGAACGTAGGCAGTGAGCGCGACACGGGAGAGGAGTAGACAGTAGGCGCGAGTGCACATCGCCCACGATCTAGGCTTTAGTGACACTTAATTCCGTCACTAAAGGCCCCTCATTTATTATTTTGTATTTGTAATGCCCAAAATGCCCCCACCCCTTGCAACTATAAAAGGAGACCTCTTGCATATGAATTTCTCATCCTTTCATTCTCTTCTCTCCCTCTCCAAAGCTCAAGAGAAGCTTGTCCCACACCCAGGATGCTCCTCAAGAGATAAAATGAATTTTTCGCCCCCATTCCGGAAGTGGATCTCGCGATGACAGCGACGTGCTGCCTCATTCCCGTTCCTCCTACCTCGACCTCCTTCCCACTTCATTCCTCGTCTTCCAAGCGTCATCTCATCCGGCTCATCCTTCAAACGATCGTCAAGGAGGATAACTTCTCTCTCCCTTTCCTTTTTCCTGCTTTCTAGAGTAGAATTTTTCTATTTTCTAGTTGTAATAGTTTTCCTATTTTCTAATGTAATTTCTCACTTTCTTAGTTGTACAAACATTTTGCAATATCAAGTGGATGTTTTCTCTCTCTCTCTTTCTCTCTCTTAGTCTATAGTATTTCATTGTAATTACTCTGCTTTTTAACAAAAACATAAAAAGAATATAATTGTGAATTTTGATCGACATAGCCTCCCTGAGTTCGACCCAGAATTTCTATTCCGATATAAATTTTATTTGTTGAACCTGAGTTCTTCACTATTCAAACTACAACGATAGGTTTTCAAAACCAAATCCGATAGCGTAGTCCTCCGGCGTTTCAACATTGACCAAAAATTTCAAGTGCCTCATTTCTCTTATACCACTTACATGGGAATGGAGAAACAGTGCCTTGACTATATTTGGCCAAGCTGAAGAGTTGGAAGAGGACTCAAAGAACTTTAAATCAACAAAAGGCCTCTTCCCTTCTATTTGCTTGGTGTGTGCGTGATTGAGCTCTCTAGGAAGTTTCTGTTTTTAATCTATCTAAGTCCTAAGAGAGTTTAACTTGTTTAATTGAAAGAAATGGACTATCCTTACTCCTATCATTTTAACAAGGATCCCATGCCCCGAGCATATCCATCCTTTGATGGGTACATTGATAATTCATGGGATCAATCATATTCTTGCCCTGGGAGTACTGGCCTGGTAGCTCCCACTTTTGAACAAAGCCTAGGAGAGGGATTTTTCACCCCTGGCATCCCCACTACTATACAAATACCCAACCCTCCCACCCTTCATGATTTTCCTTATCGAGGTTGGACTGATACCCCTAGGCAACTAGAGCCTGAGATTGACTATCCTCCATAATCTAATAGTAGTAGCCTCTCCTCTTTTATGATAGAAATGCACAAACAACAAAAATAAATGATGGAGTCTATGGGAGAGATGTTGAGGAATAGTCAACAATTGAACAAGGAAATTAGATAGCCTAGCTACGCTCTTACTAGTGATTCTAATCCCTACCCGTACAACCGTGATCATGAAAATAATTTTGAGGAAACCAATGACAATAGGGATCCTATTTTGTGTAGCTATCGCGTAGACTCTTTCCATGAGACACGACCACTAGAGGAGAACTATATTAATGATTATCCACCTGAGCTATATTGGACTCAAAAGAAAGGGAAGATGGTACCACTTGAGGAACTTGACCCTGCTGATAGTATTTTTCTTACTCTTGATAACCAGAGTCAAGGTCGCATTGTTCATGTCACTTCCCTTATTAATCATTTGGTGGAACCTCATTCTACCCTTAGTGAGCCTAATCCTGACCCTCCACTTAGGAAATCAACACCTACCATTTAGCATTCTGAGGATTTAAATACGCCCAATGATGGTGACCCTAAGGGAATGGAGGATGAATTTGATCAATTTTGGTCTCAGAGATACAAAGACTCTAGTTTGGAAAATGATAATTCAATGGAGGAACCTGGCCTTAGTGTTTGGAGTGAATCACAGGGGGATTATGTGTTATTCGAGACTTGCCCTTGAGGATATAAATAATTTGGTGAAATTCGGATTCCTCCCTTCTTTTGATTTTGTGAGTCATCCTTTGCAAAACCAGAAGTTGATATTGGAGGAGGACGAACACAATAGCGAGAAGCCTAGGAGAGACTCTCGGGAATAATACACATTAATTGAGGATTTGTGCCCCGAAAAGAACAAAGAATTGAGTGTATAGGCTGACTCCAAAACATCAAGACTGATCCTCCTTTAGAAATAATTGAGGATACTGATCCAACTCCTCTCTTTACTAGTGAATCACGTATCCACCTCGACAAAAACTCAAGTGAACCAAAAGAATATGGGGATGAAATTAATGATAATGATTCTGTTGCTTTGATTTTGCCATCAAAGGAATATAATTTGGAATCCACCTTTGATTCACATATATTGGAAGGTGAAAATATGACTCCGATCATTAATCATAGGTAGGGTGACATGAATTTTTTTGCAGTAATTGTTAAGGAGAATACATAATCTGAATTATTGTTGGAATTGGACTCGACACCGACTAAGCCCTCATTATACTTAATCATTACCTCCCAACACCACAAACAACCCTTACACTCCCTAACAAATCATTGGCTTAGGTCTCTGCTCATATACATTGTTTCTGGGGACAATATTAGGCTAGTACATTCTCGGGTAGAATGGCGAGTGTGGATTGATGCTTGTACTTTAAGTCTCACCATTCAAGGTTTTGAAATAATTATGTTTATATTATTTAAAACCCTTCCTGCTTTGGAGGATCCTTATTATCCTCCACTTATTCCATTTTAGGTGGTCCCTTCTCATGTTCCTTTCATTATTCCTAGACCTCCCCAGGTATCCTACGAGGTTCTCTACTTTCATGTCTTCCAATGAGCATTTGGAATAACGCTACATCATCAGCTCGCCAACATCCGTGGCTACCTATTTTCTAAGCCCGCTCTATTACACATATTTTTAGGGCCTAGCTCTTTCTGTTTGGAACCAAACTTATAGGCTCCCTATAAGTCTGGCTACCGACAAAAAATGCAGTACTTGTTGGTAGGCAACCCAGTTTTTAGAATAACACCATCATTAGGTGATTTCCTTCATTTCTTTCCCTGTTTTAATTTTACAATGAGGACATTGTAGGATTTAAGCATGGGGGGTGCATCTTGCATTTTAGGAAGTATTCAGGCATTTAAGTTAGGTACATTTGCATAAAAAAAAATCCCTTTTCTTGAGCTAAATTGGTTAGCCCTAGTAAAACATCTTTTTCAACGAGGTGTCTGATAGCAAAAATACGCGGTTTGTTAATTAGGTAATTTAGTGTCGTTGCAATGCGTAAATCCGCTTTCGCTTTTAAATTTATATCCTAAATAGGAGAGTATCTAGGGTCGTCCAAGGAGGCAAAAATTGCAATTCAATTCTCTTGCTAAAAACACATCTCAACTTTCTTTTTGGTATTTTAAATATATATATATTTTTTTGTGTTTTGAAATAATACAGGCAAGGTGCAAATTGTGACAAAAGAGTGCTAACACCTAAAATGCTATGCTAAAACTTAAGAAATTAAAAAGTCCACTACCTAAGCTCACTCAAGGCAAGTGGAGGCCTAGAGTAATTAGGGAGTGGAAGTAGAATAAGTGCTAGAACAAAAGTAACAATTGCAACAAAAAGCTAAAAGAAGGTAATTTAATTAACTAGAATTTGTGTTCTTTTCATGGACAAGTAGAGGAATGCTTCTACTAGAACTAAACAAATTTAAAAGCAATAAAGGAAACACTAATCATCATGGAAAATTTGGTGAAGAAGGGAGTCTTCTTGCTCCATGCCTAGCTTCTCCATGGCTTGAAAAGAGGGCCTCCTTCTTCTCCTTCCTTGAGAGCTCCTCCAAGGTGGAAGCTACCACCATCAATGCTCTCCTCCAAGGGGTGGGCATGCACCACCCTCAAAAGCTCCTCCAAGGTGGTGTGGACCACCTTCAAGATCTCCTCCAAAGATCTTCCTTGCCTGGCTTCTCCTTTGGCTGGCGTGACTCAAGAGAGAAGGGAAGAGGGGAAGGCACCAAGGGGACAGAATATCCCCTTAATCTTCTTCTTCTTCTTCTCTCTTGGATGTGAGCTTCCAGGTGGAATATGAGAGTGAATTTGCTAGCCAAGGATAGATTGAGTGGTGGTGAGTAGTGGTCTTTTTATAGGGTAGGGTGAGGGGTTAAGGTGCCTCTTGAAATAGAGGGCTAAGATGGTTGGATGGAGGTGGTTAGATGATCCTAGGATTAAGGATGGTTGGAGGCACCTAAGGAGTGATAGGGGGGTAGTTAGCGTTGGTCAAGAGGCACCTAAAAGTGGCACCAACCATGGAAAGGTGCCATGGGTTGGCACCAACTTTAAGGCTTCTAGAAGGTGGGGTTATGTGGAGGGTGGAGATGGGTTTAAGGGGAGATGTGTGGGGGAGATGAAGGGGATTTTTGGAGGGAAAAGTGGCACCATCAAGAGGGTAGTTAGGGTGGTTTTGTCTCCACTTTTAGGTGTCTTTTGGAGGTGGTGAGTAGGCTAGGTTGGCACCAAGTAGGTGGAGCTTAGGTGGAGCTAGTAGGTGGAGTTGTTAGGTAGGTTTTTGGGTGGTACAAGCCAAGGAAGTTGGAGCATAGCTAAGCTAAGCTATCTTAGCTAATGGAGTAGAGAAGGAGGTGTTGGAGCTACAGTTTGGAGGGAGGAGCTGAGGAGGAGAAGTTTGGAGCTGAAACTGGAGCTGGCTGCGGCTGAAGAGGCTGGCATGGAGCTACTCTAGCTGGCCTAGCTTGCTAGTTCTTTGCTAGCTGCTAAGCCGAGATAAAGTGAGCTGGCTTCTACCATAATGAGCTGAGGTGAGCTAGGTCTGGTCGTCCTAGGGAGGATCAAGCTGGTTGAGGTAGCTACGGTAACTTAGCTCAACTGAGTTGTGCTAGGCTGAGTCCCCGAGAGCTGGACTTGAGCTTCCGAAGCTGGGATGAGTTCTTCTTCGGCTGGCTAGAGTTGAGTGGAGCTGGATGTAGCTGGATTTGAGTTCGGGTGAACTCCCGTCAACTCAGCTGAGCTAGCTAGAGCTCCCTGTGGACTAGTTGGAGCTGAGATGAGCTAGACTCAGCTAAGTTGAGCTGGATCTGAGCTGACTTGAGCTAGGGTTAGCTAAGATGAACTCTCTTGAGCTGCCATTTAGCTGAGATTAGCTGAATGGAGTTGGAATGAGCTAACCTTAGTTCAAGTGAGCTAGGTTCCAGTTGTGGTGAGCTGGATTAAGTTGAGTTCCAGCTTGTTTGAACTCCTTCACCAATTGCCTTCTTGAGTTCTAAGGTTTTAGGGATCTGTATATCTGTTCATCCCTAACACTCACAAAAACATATTAAAATAACAAAAGAAAATGCAATGCATGCCTAACCTAGTGAATGCCTAAATGCAGCCCAAAATCTCATTTGTGGAGTAAAATCTTAAGAGCTAGGTTTATTTTTGATGCATAAGAATGATGATAAACTGGCATTTATCACACCCCCACGCTTATCTTTTGCTAGTCTCTTAGCAAAACTTCAAAAAAATTTTTGGAAATAGAATTTTTGGGAAATCTGATTTTTTCGACTTTTGAGGAGAAAAAAGATTAAGGGACCTTGGTTGATCAAAACACAGGAGGTACGGGATTTTTTAAAGATAAAAATCAGGATTTATTTTTGGATCCCACCATTAGATAGAACAAGATCAATATATCCTCCAGAAAATTCATAAATTAACCCCTTGTTAATTCAGATGTCTTGAAATTTTTGTTTTTAGGATTTTTCAGGCTCATGAATCTGATTCGCAACTTGCAAAATCCTTTAAAACCTTGTGTCTGTGCTTGTGAAAAGCCAACATTTATAAGGGCATGTTAATTTATTTATTATTACTTTTTTTTTCTCCCCCATGCTTATTTTTAGCTTAGTCTTACAACAGATGTGTCGGGTTCATCATTCCCGTTACCATTCCTCGAGGGGGCTCTGGCACCAGTACTTCGGGATAGCACTATCCATGACACCACCCAGGAGCTCACAACCCCAAAACACGATGCAGTGTAAAGGGGTGTTCCAAGCAAACTCAATCTCTTGCTCTGACACTATAGGTAGAGCACCGTCCAAGACACTTGAGCTGCTAAAATGCGCTTTAATGCTCCGTCTAAAGATATGAAATATAGATATAGAGCAGCATCGAGGCAGTAACTTGTTGACATCGCATCCTCAGGGAGGCATTTTCCTCCTTAGCGGTGGGAACTCAAACCAATGATCTACTTCAGACTTTTACTAAGTCTAAACAAGGGAGTTTCTTCAAATTTTTGTTGTTTTTAAGTGTTGGCTTGTGTGTGAAATTTGACATAAGAAGCTTCTCAAGACATGCAAGTTTTTGAATTAGAAACTAAGTCAAATACTTTCCATATTACAAAGTAGGATCAAGTCACCTGAACTATCATGAGTTCAGGTGAAATTTTAGAGAAGGATATCTAATCTAGTCTAAAAATAGACCCTGAAATTCTAATGATCAGATTCATATCCTCATCCTTAGTTTGTTAAAGATTAAATCCCATTGTACCAAAAGTGAATTTTTCGACCTTAGTGTCGATTTCAAAATTTTTCCTCAAAAAGTTTTCGACATTTTTTTTTTTTGGGTTGGAAGCAGGAAATAAACTAAAGAGAAAAAATTCATGTTTTTAGGTTTTGAAAAATCCTAAATTGATCGTCAAAATTTGAAAACACCCCCCCATGCTTAAGATATGCTATGTCCTCATGCATTAGGAGGGAAAAGGGATCACCTTATTAAAGAACGGTCAGGTTTAGGATGATCAAAACTTGGAAAAAGAAGAAAGAAAAAGGAAAGCAGGAAGAAATGATGGGTTACCTCCCATCCAGTGCTATCTTTTACGCCATTCAGATGGGCGTAATGTGCATTAGTGATCAAGGGTGGCTGGCTCAGTAAAATTAAAAGATTCAGTCAGAATTTTAGGCGTATGATCAAAATAGGGCTTTAAACGTTGGCCATTGACTTGAAAGGTCAAATTAGTTTTCGGATCAAAAAGATCAACAGCGCCATATGGATATGTTTTATGGACAATAAAGGGGCTGGTCCATTTAGATTTTAATTTGCTAGGAAAAGACGTAATTTCGCATCGAAAAGCCAAACACGTTGATTAACGTCAAAGTGTTTCCGAACAATATATTTTTCATGAAATTTCTTTGTTCGATCTTTATAAATCCTCGCATTTTCATAGGAAAAATTACGTAATTCTTCCAATTCAGTTAATTGAAAATTTCTATGGTTACCGACATCAGATAGATCCATATTGAGTTGTTTTATTGCCCAAGAAAGCCCTATGTTCTAATTCTACCAGGAGATGGCATGCCTTCCCAAAAATCAGACGGAAGGGAGACATGCCAAGTAGGGTTTCAAAAGTAGTATGGTAGGCCCATAAGGCGTCGTCCAATTTGGTGGACCAATCTTTACGGTCTGGCCTAACAGTCTTTTGTAAAATATTTTTAATTTCCCGGTTAGAAACTTTAGCCTGGCCATTTGTTTGGGGCTGATAAGGTGTGGAAATTTTATGATTAACCCCATATTTAGAAAGAAGGTGACGGAATTGTGAGTGGGTGAAATGTGAGCCTCTATCACTGATAATGGCTTTTGGTATGCTAAATCTTGAGAAAATATTTTTCTTAAGAAATTCGACAACCACACGGTGATCACTAGTGCGGGTGGGTATTGCTTCTATCCATTTTGAAACATAGTCGACTATGACTAATATATACAAATACCCACCAAAGTTAATGAATGGTCCCAAGAAGTCGATGCCCTAAACATCAAAAATTTCAACCTCTAAAATAGGATTAAGGGGCATCATATCCTTCCGAGTCATGTTGCCGATCCTCTGGCAACGCACACAGGACTGAATAAAGTCATGAGCATCTTTGTGCAAGCTAGGCCAATAGCCGATCCTCTGGCAACGCACACAGGACTGAATAAAGTCATGAGCATCTTTGTGCAAGCTAGGCCAATAAAATCCAGCATTAAGAATTTTAGCTGCAATTTTCTTGCCCAAAAAATGTCCGCCACAGGCCATTGAGTGATAATGTGTCAAAATATCATGGATTTTAGAATCGGGGACACATCATAGAATGACCTAATCGGCACAAATGCGGAAAAGGTCGGGCTCCTCCCAAAAATAATATTTAATATTAGCAAAGAACTTATCCCGTTTTGTTTTTGGCTAATCAACGGGGATTCGTTCTGTTGCTAAGTAGTTTGTGATGGGTGCAAACCAAGGGAGGGTTGTAGCAGCTAAAATGCTTTCATCGAGGAACTGATCTGGCAGGGTCATTATGTCATTCGTCATAAGATGAGAGAGAGGGTCGGCCACTACATTGTGCAATCCCGCCTTATCCTTGATTTCCAGGTCAAATTCCTGGAGTAGCAGAATCCAACGGATAAGGCGGGGTTTCGCATCTTTCTCTCTTAGCAAATATTTAATTACTAAGTGGTCGGTATAAACAGTGACATGTGACCCCAACAGATAAGATCTAAATTTTTCTAAGGCAAATACAATGGCAAGAAGTTCCTTTTCAGTAACAGTGTAATTTCGTTGTGCATCATCAAGGGTTTTGCTAGCATAATAGATCACAATGGGCTTCTTGCCAATTCTTTGCCCTAGAACGGCCCCTACAGCAAAATCTGAGGCATCTATCATTAATTCAAAGTGACTATTCCAATCAGGTCCCTGCAATATTGGTGCCTCAGTAACCTCTTTCTTCAACCTCAAAAAACTCTCCAGGCACTTATCATTAAAATCAAATGGCTGGTCTTTAGTGAGAAGCTGACTTCAGGGCTTGGAGATTTGGGAAAAATTTTGTATGAGTCGATGGTAGAAACCCATATGACCTAAAAAGGATCTGATCTGTTTGACAGTAGTGGGTGGTGGGAGCTTAGATATAGCATCTATTTTTGCTTTATCTACCGCGATTCCTTGTTTTGAAATAACATGGCCTAAGACAATACCTTCTTGGACCATGAAATGACTTTTTTCCCAGCTGAGGACCAGATTAACTTCTATGCACTTTTGGAGAGTTCTTTCCAGGTTTTTGAGACAATGGTCAAAAGAATCTCCAAAAATAGAGAAGTCATCCATAAAGACTTCTAAACATTCACATACCAGGTCTGAAAAAATTGCAAGCATGCACCTTTGAAAAGTCGTAGGTGCGTTGCAGAGATCGAAGGGCATCCTTCGGAAAGCAAAGGTTCCGAAGGGGCAGGTGAAAGTTGTTTTGTCCTGGTCCTCAGGATGAACGCTCCATGATTTGATCAATAAAAGGGAGCGGTAAATGGTCCTTCTTGGTGGCGATGTTTAATTTTCGGTAATCGATACACACGCGCCAAGAAGAAGCAGTTCGAGTGGCTACATTTTCCACATTATCATTAGTGACAACTGTTAGTGCAACCTTTTTGGGGACAACTTGTGTTGGACTAACCCAGGAGCTGTCAGAAATGGGGTAGATGATATTATCATCCAGCCACTTAATAATCTCCTATTTTACCACCTCCTGCGTAATAGGATTCAAATGCCTTTGTGGTTGGCGGGAGGGGCGAGAATCGTCCTCTAAATATATACGATGCGTACAATAGGATGGATGAATACCCTTAAGATCAGAAAGGGTCCAGCCAATAGCTTTCCGATATTTACTCAAAACCTGGAGGAGTTTGTGCTCTTGTGCCTCGGTAAGTCCAGAATTTATAATCAGGGGCAGGGTCAGATTAGGACCCAGGAAGATGTATTTAAGGGAGTCGGGCAAAGGTTTTAATTCGAATTGTGGGCCCGGCTCTGAAAGAGTTTCTGCTTTGTGGGTTAGAGGTGAGGTGAGAGTGAAAGGGTCAGCTGGAATGTTAGCTGGACGTGTGGTTGGGGTGGAAGGGTGAGAAAAAGTGGATTGTTCAGGAACCGTATTGACAGCAAAACAGGAACCTAAATGGGAAATCTGCAAAGTTTCCTCCACAATGTTTTCTATTTCTGAATCCGAATCATCAAAGAAATCTGGTTCTTGGAACCGCCTAGAAGTTTGAAAAATGTCTAGGGTTACAGATTCACCGCCACACAATCAATATTGGTGCGGGCGGTGGCTAAGAATGGTCTTCCAAGAATAATGGTGGAAAACTTAAGTGCTTCAGGTACCTCTATGTCCAAGACTAGAAAGTCTACTGCGAATAGACAATTTTTGACCCGGACAAGAACATCCTCAACAATTCCCCTTGGTTTAATCGTAGATCGGTCGACTAATTGGAGAGTAACCTCAACAGGCTTCAATTCATCGATCTTAAATTCCTCAAAAACAACTATTGGGATAAGATTAATTATGACACCAAGATCCAACAAAGTGCGATCAAATAAGGTATCATTAATGATAACTTGGATTAGGGGGGCGCCAGGATCTTTTCTCTTAAGAGGCAGTCGGCTCTGCACAACTGGGCTGACTGTCTCTAGAGGAATTACCTTTCCTAAATTTCTGGGCTGCATTTTCAGAGTACATAAATCTTTGAAGAATTTTGCATAGGCAGGGATATATTTAATGGCTTCTAGGAGAGGGATATTAATTTCTACTTGCCCAAATAAATCCATTAATTCCTTCTCAGTGGGCTCAAATTTTGTCTTTTTCTTTTTTGAAGAGTGAAGGGCTTGTGGAAATGTGGCAGGGTTTCCCTATTTTGCATGAATTGGTTCCTGAACAATAGGAGGGGAAGAGTTAATCTATGTGTCATTAGAGTAAGTTTCTTTAACAGGTGGGGTATTGTGAGTGGTTTTCCCATTCCTCAAGGTAACTGGATTTGCAGTCTGGTTGCTTCTAGGATGAGGACGGGGGGCCTGGCTGTTATTAAAACCTGGTGGATGCTGAGGTGCTGGCTGAATGGATTGAATGGGATATCCACCTTGGAATTGATTCCTTTGATTATTTGGGTTGGGCATGGGTTGGGAAGGTAAATTCGCAATAGGTCGATGATCAGGAGTAACCTTGGTGTTGCAAGTTGGTAATCATGCAGGTTACTTCTGTCATTTGAGTCTGCATTCCTTGCAAAGTTTTTATGACCTAATTATTAATATCATCCTGGGATGGTCCAGGTTGATACATAGGTTTCCCATAATTCCCAAAATAGTTTTGTTTGGGAAAAGGAATCGGATTCGAGTTTTTCCAGGAGTGATTCGAGTTAGCCCTCCAATTTTAATTGGAAGTGTTGGAGGGGCTTCTAAATTTCTCCTGGAAAGCATAAATATTTTCTGAGGTGGGATCAAAAATATTTTGATCAAAATTCCAGGTCAAATCTTGCGGAAAATCAGTCGAAAATTACTAGCCAGCAGATGTGGCATCAATATTGTGTAGATTTTCTCTTCAAAGAATGTGTGGGGGGTTAGTGTGTGGAGAGTGGACATGTGGAGCTTGTTTGTTTATGAGCTTTTCTTCCATTTTCTTTTGGTAATTTGCATCTGGTCCAGTCGTTGAGCTAACATATATAGATCATCTCACGTGACTAGAATAGAGGTGGATTTGGAGTCAATTTCATGGACTCCGTGTCTGGGGTTTTGTGATCTGCCAAAAGTGTCCATTGAAGTCAAGCTAAATGAGTTTTCACTCATTTCTTCAAAGAGAAGATAGGCACTTTCGGCGTATTTGTTAAGAAAATTTCCCCCACATGAGGCATTTACAAATCATTTCAATTGATCTTCTAATCCATGATAGAAGATCTGCACTATCTGCCATTGTGGAATTTCATGGTGGGGACAACTTCTTAGAAGTTCCTAAAATCTTTCCCAGGCTTCGTAGAGGGGTTCACCAATTTTTTGTTGGAAGGTCATTATGGATCTTCTTAACGCATTCATTCGACTGATCGGAAAATTTTTTTTAAGAAAAGTGCTTTTTAATTGGGGCCAGGTGGTAATAGGGAGCCCAACCATTTTAAACCAATGAGATGCTTTGTCTTTAAGAGAGGAAAAAGTCTCATTAACCACACGTCTTCCTGCACATTGCGGGAACGAGTGGTTTGAGCGAGGACAGTTAATTCGTCGAGATGACAAAAAGGGTCCTCTCTTGGAAGACCATGAAAATGTTTGATAAGGTTTAGAATGGATGGTTTGATCACGAAATCCCCTTGTGGTATGACCACCCCTGGTCTTTCCTCATAATTGGAAGGATAATAGAAATCCTTAAGAGGAACGACAGGCTATTGGCAGGGTGGTGGATTTTGTCCTTGATTAGCTAGGTTTGTGATAGTCCTAGCTAGATCTTCTTGATTTTGTTGTAGTCGAGCCAAATGGCCGACCATTAATGCAAAGGGATTTGTATTTTGGGTTATAATTGCAGGGCCAACTGGCCCTACTGGTATTTCTGGTTACTCCAAGTTAGGGAGGTGAGGGAGGATGAAGTCAGCTTGTGGGTCGGCTGACGAGTTAGAAGTGGAAGCAGAAATTTTTTGACGGCTTCTTGGGTTCTCCATTTTTTAGAAGAGGAGGGGAAGAAAACAATGATTTTCTGCTATGGGGGGCGAAATCAGATGGTCCCTCGAGGTGTGGTTTTTGGGATCGTTGCCCGTGCATGCACTACTTGGGAAGAATTGGAGGGGAGGAGAAGAGAAAGAGATGAGAGAAAATGTGCAATTCAAACAAACAAAACTAGACCTAACTTAAATGTGACTCCCTAATAATAAACCTAAGACTTGGTTTATGTAGGAAATAAGTAGTCAATAGTGAATACCCGTTCTATCAACAAATCTAGCCAAGTTGCTTAAGGGGAGGTTTGGGCCCAAACGTTTCCCAGGGAAAACCCCAGGTGCTTGTACAAACCCGTGCTTGGTCGTTTGACACAGCCCCTTAGCCTGAACACCAGATATAGATGACAGAATTGGTACAAACTAAAGAAAACTTAAGACATAGATAGCAAGATTAAGTTGATAAAGCCTTAGGGGTCAAGTTGCTCCACATTTTAATTAGGTCTAGGATACTACAGTGCACACGGAATGTGGAGGGTGTTAATTGGGTTGTTGCCCTGTTATTTCGATTTTTTTGTGTGTGTGTAGGAATTGGAGAGTGGCTCTAATGAAAATCAAGTTGTCACACAATTTTTTGTATTTATGTCTTTTAGGATTCAATTTAATTGAATGTGTTTTAGGGTTTTTCTTTTTAAATTTTCAAACAAGTTTGAAACTCCACAATCAAAGGCAAAAGAAGTTGTATTGGTGATGGTTAATTTCCTTTAATGTGAGTCTCTAAAAAGAAAGAAAGAAACCTTAAGCCAATTATCCCTAAGACAGAAAATTACTACCAATGAATTAATTTTAGGCTTTCTGCATTAAGTAGTGGTCCAAACAAGTCAGAAAACACCACTACTTTGAATAAAATCAAACAAGGATTCCAAAAAAAAATTTTGTAATATTTTAGAAATTTTTTTTATAATTATTTTTAAATTTTAATTGTACTGTGTCAAAGTCCAGAAATGATACCTGTGGATATTTTGGACTTTTCAGTATTACTACCGACCTCACAAAATTTTTGTGATTTTATATGATGTGTAAAATTTCACAATGATTCCAGCAAGCTAAATTTCACAAAAATTGAATGAGTATAAAAATTCTAAAAATTCACAAACAGTAGCAAAACAGGAAGATTGGAGGGTGTGACCCCTCTGCAGCCCATAAATTTTTATAAATTAAATACAAATCCAATTGATTTAAAATTTGGAAAAGATGTTCCTAACTTAATTTGGAATCACTATATGAAATTTTATGATTTTAAGAGGCCTGTGGTGTTAGGAATTGATTTTTCAAGTCTAGATCAAAATCTAGACCCGAAAATATAGAATATCAATACTAGCAATGGAGTGGTGTTAAAGAAGCATTCAAGCAAACAATGGATTTTAAAATGCAGCACTCCACTTAATTAAGTTGTTTAGGGTCCTGAAAGCCTAGTTTAGTGTATTTTGGTAGTTTTTTAGGTTAAGTGTGACAAGTAATGGGGAAACCAACCTAAAATCCATGGGAAGAAAAGGAACTTTAGGCTTTCGCTTCCAAATTCTCGCCTTCCCGCTGTAATTTCTGCACACACGAAAGAAAGAAAGAAAGAGAAGTGGATGAGATCCACTTCAAGCAAGATAAAATTGACTAATGAAAAGCCATGCCTCCCTGGCAACAGTGCCAAAAAGTGATAGCGAAAATACGCGGTTTGTTAATTAGGCAATTTAGTGTCGTTGCAATGCGTAAATCCGCTTTCGCTTTTAAATTTATATCCTAAATAGGAGAGTATCTAGGGTCGTCCAAGGAGGAAAAAATTACGATTCAATTCTCTTTCTGAAAACACATCTCAACTTTCTTTTTGGTATTTTAAATATATATATATTATTTTTGTGTTTTGAAATAATACGGGCAAGGTGCGAATTGTGACAAAAGAGTGCTAACACCTAAAATGCTAAGCGAAAACTTAAGAAATTAAAAAGTCCACTACCTAAGCTCACTCTAGGCAAGTGGAGGCCTAGAGTAATTAGGGAGTGGAAGTAGAATAAGTGCTAGAACAACAGTAACAATTGCAACAAGAAGCTAAACGAAGGTAATTTAATTAACTAGAATTTGTGTTCTTTTCAAGGGCAAGTAGAGGAATGCTTCTACTAGAACTAAACAAATTTAAAAGCAATAAAAGAAAAACTAATCCTCTTGCAAAATTTGGTGAAGAAGGGAGTCTTCTTGCTCCAAGCCTAGCTACTCCATGGCTTGAAAAGAGGGCGTCCTTCTCCTTCCTTGAGAGCTCCTTCAAGGTGAAAGCTACCACCTTCAATGCTCTCCTCCAAGGGGTGGGCATGCACCACCCTCAAAAGCTCCTCCAAGGTGGCGTGGACCACCTTCAAGATCTCCTCCAGAGATCTTCCTTGCCTGGATTCTCCTTTGGCTGGCGTGACTCAAGAGAGAAGGGAAGAAGGGAAGGACCAAGGGGATAGAATATCCCCTTAATCTTCTTCTTCTTATTCTCTCTTGGACGCAGGCTTCTAGGTGGAATATGAGAGTGAATTTGCTAGCCAAGGATGGATTGAATGGTGGTGGGTAGTGGTCTTTTTATAGGGTAGTGTGAGGGGTTAAGGTGCCTCTTGAAATGGAGGGCTAAGATGGTTGGATGGAGGTGGTTAGATGATCCTAGGGTTAAGGATGGTTGGCGCCACCTAAGGGGTGCTAGGGGGTAGTTAGGGTTGGTCAAGAGGCACCTAAAAGTGGCGCCAACCATGGAAAGGTGCCATGGGTTGGCACCAACTTTAAGGCTTCTAGAAGGTGGGGTTATGTGGAGGGTGGAGATGGTTTTAAGGGGAGATGTGTGGTAGAGATGAAGGGGATTTTTGGAGGGAATAGTGGCGCCATCAAGGGGGTAGTTAGGGTGGTTTTGGCACCACTTTTAGGTGTATTTTGGAGGTGGTGAGTAGGCTAGGTTGGCGCCAAGTAGGTGGAGCTTAGGTGGAGCTAGTAGGTGGAGTTGTTAGGTAGGGTTTTTGGGTGGTACAAGCCAAGGAAGTTGGAGCATAGCTAAGCTATGCTAAGCTAAGCTAAGCTAGCTTAGCTAATGGAGTAGAGAAGGAGGTGTTGGAGCTACGGTTTGGAGGGAGGAGCTGAGGAGGAGAAGTTTGGAGCTGAAACTTGAGCTGGCTGCTGCTGAAGAGGCTGGCATGGAGCTACTCTAGCTGGCCTAGCTTGCTAGTTCTTTGCTAGCTGCTAAGCTGAGATAAAGTGAGCTGGCTTCTACCATAATGAGCTGAGGTGAGCTAGGTATGGTGCTCCCGGGGAGGATCAAGCTGGTTGAGGTAGCTAAGGTAACTTAGCTCAACTGAGTTGAGCTAAGCTAAGTCCCCGAGAGCTGGACTTGAGCTTCCTGAGCTTGGATGAGTTCTTCTTCAGCTGGTTGGAGTTGAGTGGAGCTGGATGTAGCTGGATCTGAGCTGGGGTGAACTCCTGTCAACTCAACTGAGCTAGCTAGAGCTCCCTGTGGACTAGTGGGAGCTGAGATGAGCTAGACTCAGCTAAGTTGAGCTGGATCTGAGCTAACTTGAGCTAGGGTTAGCTAAGATGAACTCTCTTGAGCTGCCATTCAGCTGAGATTAGCTGAATGGAGCTGGAATGAGCTAACCTTAGTTCAAGTGAGCTAGGTTCCAGCTGTGGTGAGCTGGATTAAGCTGAGTTCCAGTTAGTCTGAACTCCTTCTTCACCAATTGCCTTCTTGAGTGCTAGGGTTTTAGGGATCTGTATATCTGTTCATCCCTAACACACAAAAACATATTAAAATAACAAAAGAAAATGCAATGCATGCCTAACCTTGTGAATGCCTAAATGCAGCCCAAAAACCCATTTGCGGAGTAAAATTTTAAGAGCTAGGTTTGTTTTAATATATAAGAATGATGATAAATTGGCATTTATCAGTGTCATTGAAGATTTTCTTCTTAAATTGTTTCTTAAGATTAGAATCCAGTACATTTACTTCACTTGCACAGAGACCGGTTAATGTATCTTTGTAGAAAATCAATAAGCATTTTTAATCTGTTAAACCCTTGGACAGTTAATAGGGATCAGGCATACTATCTTCTTTTAGATCCACCTCTTATTTGTGAGAAGAAAGTAGGGAGACTACTGGTGCGCTAAGTCTAGTGCAAGGACACTTAAGTTATGAATAATTAGATGATGATACCTCAGAGTTCGACATAGTTTTCGCTCTTTGTTCCTGTGTGCAAACATTGTGTGAATTCCTGAGAGTCACCAAATAAGGTAGATACACAGAGATTAGGTCTTAATAAAACTATGACTATGGTGGATGGTTACGACTGTCCTTCATAGAGTCCTCAGCTGAAGGAGGGTAGTAATGTCAAAGGTCAGAAATATGACTGTCCTATCATTCCTTTCCAGATGTCGAGAGTAGGCAATTCCACCACATAAGCTACACAACATCCTCTTGACCATCATCATTCCTAATAATGCCTCACAAATAAAAGTATGTGTCGTTTTGTCTTAGTAGTTGAAAAAAAAATTAAATAAAGAAAGAAGAAAAAGAGAGAGAGAGAGAGAAAAAATAAAATAAATATTTATATTTAAAAAAAAAAAGAGTCTGACTTTGGAGTTTCATCTCCTTGACATTTTTTTCATTATATGTCGATGTTTGTTTTGAGGCAACAACCAAAACACCCATTGCGATCTACCAAATATGACCCATACCTACTTTTCAGTATTTTTGATCACCTGAATACTGGTTGAGGTCTTCTAACTTAGTTGTAGGATTATTAGGATTTTAATTGAAGTATGAATGCCATGTGAGGCCATCAAATGGTGAGTGCATTTGCAAAACCTGGTGAGATTTGTGATCATAGAAAGAAGAGTGACTACAAAGGAACATCAAGAGAGCACAGTTGTTTAGCCTCTCTCTAGGTTGACTCATTTGATAGTCTGGAGAGTTAGAGTCCACAGTAGTAGATTAGATGTAGCACCAGATGAGTGTGAGCCACTAAATATTAATCCATTCAACTCAGTATCTCCTACCTAAGCTAAAAAGTCGGGGTCAAACTTCATATTATTTTTTGCTTTATCCCTAAGGGAAGAAGTTGGTTTTTTTGATAAAATGTTCACCAAGGGATAGGTACGAGTTGTAAATGTAAGTTGGCTTTTCACTTGGATCCGTAACCTAAGCTATTATCACTTCACAGTTGTCTGGATTTCTAAGTTTTTGGAATAGGGGAAGAAGAAATGTTTTTGTTACTTCTATAGTTTTTAACTTTTTGCTAGGGACTAGCAAAACCTAAGCGTCGGGGCATTTGATAAGTCCACTTTTGCGGAACATTATTTGGTCTAAGCAATATTTAATTATCAGTCTTTAATTATTAATTGAGTAGGAGTTAAATGGAAATTTACCTTAGCCTGCATTTAATTTTATGCTCTAATTTTATGTTTAATAACATATGTTATGGTAATATAATATATTTTATGATTGCAGGCTAGGTATAAGTGTTCACACGACATTTCTACGTTTATAAGATGTCTGGAGCTAAGGATGGATGTCTGGGAATTGCCAGGACAAGTTCCTTGACCTTACATTTTTTTAAGATGTCAGATGATGAAGTCAGACGTCTGATAAAGATTAGCCAATACTTATTGATGAGTCCATTCTAATGGACTATTGTTATGCCTAAGTAATTCTCTTCTAACATTGTATGTTTGTAATATCAACATTAAGTTGCAGAATGATTGCATGCATCATTATTTAATTTTACATCTATTTTATCGCATTCTATAACATAGTATGTAATTAGTTTATGTTTCATGTAGGTCCCACAACAATGCACTCGTTACATCTTCTCCACTTAATCTATCCATCCAACTAATAATCGAGAAGAAGAGGGAGGAGGATCAATGGGAAAAACAATAGGGGGAGAAAAGATATTTTCCCCCACAAATTTCTCAACATATGGCTGGCCATGAACAACCTCACCAACAGCGCCAGCCATATTTATTAAGGGATTTCAAAATCCCTTATCTTGCACCGGGGAGGAGATAAAAAGAGAGGATCGTCGGTTCTTCGGAGGATCTGGATCTTCCCCCCTGTGGGGAACTGCTCCATCTTCTCCACCGTGGAGAGGGCAAACACTGTGCACCAAGCACCTATCTCCAGTGCCCCTGCCAGGCCGCGCCCGCAACCGCATCCTCCCTTCCAGCGCCAACACCCCATCCTGCCCTTTAGCCGCACAAGCATGCATCCACCCTCCAATGCCTCCCTGCAGCGTGCCCCCCACCTCTGCAGACCCACCTTGCCTCACCAGCTGCTCCATCCAGTGCTCCCACCAGCCGCGCCTGAAGGCGTTGCACCCCTTCACCACTGCTAGGCTCGCACCCGCAGGCACTGCATAGCCGCACCGCTCACCCACGCCCCTGCCAAGCACCACAGGCACCGCACCAGTGCCCGCCTTCGCAACCGCAGCGCTTCCCCTCTCTGCAGACTGCCCTAGCCACCTATAGGCACCCGCTCCTTCTCCACTGCTCATCTCCAGCAGCCCCCACAGGCGCTCTTCCTGTACGCACTGCCCCGCTCTTCTGTAGGCACCCGCCTAGCCACCTGTGCCCACAGGCGCGCACCCTACTCCAGCACCAGCAGCTGCTCTGTCTCGCGCCCAACCCCTCCACTGGCGTTGCACGCCTGCACCCTCACCAAGCACCCTGCAGGTGCCCTTCTCCAATGCTCGCAGGCGCCCGCTGCCACCTTGCGCGCTCCTGCACCGCCCACCTTCACCCTCCAGCTGCGCCCGTAGGCACGCCAGCCCTCATGCACCAGTACAGGAAACCCTCTGCAGCACCATCTCCTCCGCCCGCCGGTCGCCGTCGGCCACCTTGCGCCATTCTGTCACCATCATCGTGATCCCCACGCGCCGGTCAACCTTCCCCCATAGCAGCTCCGTCGCCAGTGCTCTCTCTCTCTCACGAGGGGAGAGAGTGAAAGTTCTGTTTTCTCTACAATTAAAAATTACATCTAATGCCATTGCCACCAGAAATTAATTTTGATTTATTATTATTTTATTGTGGCAAAATTTCACATGCACACTCATACTTTTTGATAATTGCACATTATTGTTATTCACCTGTTTCAAGATTGGTTTCGGGATTAACATGTGCACCAATTTTCTCTAGTATATGTCAATTGAAAATTACATAAAATCGTCATATATTTATTGAAGATTTCAGTGAGGGAAAATTGCACATATACGCTTATATTTTTTGAATTATTGTGAATCTTCTTTTTATCGCATTTTATGTCGGATTTGACTAGGGATTTCACACTTAACCGAAAGAATACGGAATAATCGAGAGTTTATTGCATAATTGCCTCCCTGTGGACACGACCGGCTCTTCTGTGAGTGGTTATTTTTATTGTTGATTAGTCGATTTTCCCACCACTTAAATACTACAACGCATAGCGAAAATCGACCTTTCAAATTGGCGTCGTTGCCGGGGAGGCAACAGATGCAATAGATTCACGTTATTATTTTGAATATTCTGAGTTTCACAATCATCTGATCATTTTTATTATTGTGCGAGGAATCTGACACAGGGATAGGCGCAGCAAAGCGATGACATTGACCTTGAACGATGCATACGGTGGAGACAATCTTTTTGGTGGACCTCAACGCCACCTGGAGGATGGCAATAGGAACACATGGGCCTTGATCCCACACACATAGGCTTACGGAGAAGCCTATTTCTGATTTAGTCAGTATATTTTAGTTAGATTTAGTTAGATAGACATTAGAATTTAAATTCTGTCTTTTGGACCCTTGTTGGTTATTTTTGGGAACGTGTTCCCAGTGCCACTTTATTTCTTATCGCTCTTGTATGCGGGAGCGTATTTTCGGGAGCATGTTCTCATTTATTTAGATTATAGGATTATTTGAACTGTTTGAACTGAAGTTCGGTTAGTTAGTTAGATTAGGTCTGTTTGTTTATTATTAAAATAATAATAATAATAAATAAATAATCAAACTGCCTGCTAAAAGCTGCATATCTATAGGACAACCATCTAGGACTGAATGAGCAGCATCTAGTTTATTTTTATTTCATAGCATTCATGCATTGCACGAAGAAAGCTGGAGTAAGGTACGTCTTCTCTTGAGCATCAATTACCTATCATGCATATGCATTGAACCTATATCTAAGACCACAAAGTGCTTGAATCAAATTAATTCAGTGATCACTTTAAAAATTGGGACTGCTAAGAGGTTGGACCTTAAAATATGTGAATGAAAATTGTGTGCAAAAGAATCTTGTTTGCGAAATTTCAAAAATCAAAACACGATCGTATGTTTACACACTTGAGACACTGTGCACCTCACACATAAGGTCACTAGATAAATTTCTACCTCTCCTCTTTTGCACCACAAGGGAAGTTAGCTGGAAATTAAGAAGCCTATCCACAAAGTTACTTCGATTCCTCGTGTGTGGGCTCGATTCGAGACTTCCATCCCTTGCAAGTAGGTTATAGGCACCAGCGAAGGTTGGCCTAGGAAGCATAATTTTTTGCAAAACTTGTTTGGCCACCAATTGAACATTTAATTCTAAGACCTACAATCTACTTAAAACAAGATCCCACTGAATTTGCATTTGCTTTGACAGTATAACTCTCTAGGAAGTTTCTGCTTGTATTCTGAATTTTGCTAAATCCTAAGAGAGTTAAAACTGCTTTTCTTAAAGAAATGGATTACCCTTACTCCTATTAGTTAGATTATCAGAGTCAATACTTCCCATCTTTTAATCAAGATCCCATCCCCCGAGCGTATCCATCCTTTGATGGGTACATTGACAATTCATGGGATCACTCTTATTCTTATCCTAGGAGTACTGGTTTGATAACTCCCACTTTGTAGCAGAGCCTAGGAGTGGGATTTCCCAACCCTAAAATCCCTACTTCCATGTAAACACCCAACCCTCCCACCCTTCATGATTTTTCATATCGAGGTTGGACCGATACCCCTAGGCAACCAGAGCCTAAAATTGACTATCCTCCCCAACCTAATAATAGTAGCCTCTCCTCTTTTATGATAGAAATGCAAAAATAACAAAAGGAAATGATGGAATCAATGGGAGAGATGTTAAGGAATAGTCAATAGTTAAATGAAGAAATAAGATAACTTAGCTACACGCTTCCCAATAATCCTGATCCCTACCTATACGATCATGATCAAGAAAATAATTCTGAGGAACCTAATGATAATAGGGATCCAATTTTATGTAGCTATCACTTAGACTCTCCCAATGAGACACGGCCACTAGAGGACAACGATCATAGTGATTATCCACCTGAACTATATTGGAGTCAAAAGCAAGGGAAGATGGTACCTCTTGAGGACCTTGACCCCAATGATAGTATTCTCCTTACCCCTACTAACCGGGGTCAAGGTTATATTGTTTCTATCACTTCCCCTATTGATTATTTGGTGGAATCCCCTTCTACCCTTAGTGAGCCTACTCCTGACCCTCCACTTAGGGAATCAACACCCACCATTCAGCATCCTGAGGATTTAAATGCACCCAATGAAGGTGACCCTAAGGGAATAGAGGATGATCAATTTTGGTCTCAGGGATATGAAGAGTCTATTTCAGAGGATGGGGATGCCCCAATAGAGGAACTTGGACTGAAAATCTGGAGTGAACCATAGGGGAATTATTTATCATTTGAGGATTTACCTCCAGAGGATAGAAATAATATGATTAAATCCAGATTCCTCCTTTCTTTTGAGAGTCATCCTCCATCAAAACAAGAGTTGATATTAGAGGATGACAAACAAAATAATGAGAAGTCTATGGGAGACTCTCGGGGACTAAACACGTCAATTGAGGATTTATACCCTGACAACAATAATGAATTCAATGATATAGGCTTGCTCCAAAATATTAAGACTGATCCTCCTTTAGACATAATTAAGGATATTGATCCAACTCCTGTCTTCTTTAATGAATCACATATACACCCCGACAAAAATTTGATTGAACCAAACAAATCTGGGGATGAGTTGAATGATAATGATTCTGACATTTTGACCCTGCCATCAAAGAGTTGTAATTTGGAGTCTACCCTTGATTCAAATATGACTCCGATCATTAATGCCAGGTAGGGTAATATGCAGTTGTCTACAATTGTTAGGGAGTATACACAATCTGAATCATTGTTGGAATTAGACCTACCACTGACTAAGCCCTCATTGGACTTAACCATTACCTTCCAACACTACAAACAACCCTTATACTCCCTAACCGATCCTTGGCTCAGATCTCTGCTCATGTACATTCTTTCTGGAGAACATATCAGGTCAATACATCCTCGGGTAGAATGGTGAGTGTGGATTGATGCTTGTACTTTTACTCTCGCCATTCAAGGGTTTGAACTAATAATCTGTATATCTTTTAAAACCCGTCCTTCTCTGGAGGATCCTTGTTATCCTCCACTTATTCCATTTCAGGAGGTCCCTTTTCATATTTCGTTTATTATTCTAGACCTCCCAAGGTAGCCAACGAGGTTCTTCGCTTTCATATCTTTTGGCGAGCATTTGGTATTACGTTGCATCATCAGCTCGCCAACATCCGTGGCTACCTATTTTCTAGGCCCCAACTGTTACGCATATTTCTAGGGAATAACTTTTTCTATTTGGAACCAGACTTACAGGTTCCTTCTAAGTCTGGCTGCTGACAGGAAATGCAACGCTTGTTGGGAGGCAACCCAGCGATCAGAATAACACCATGTCAGGTGATGCTTTTCCTTTCTCCTGCGATTTTAATTTTACAATGGGGACATTATAGGATTTAGGCATGGGGGGGTGCATTTGCATGTTAGGAAGTATTCATGCATTTAGGTTAGCATATAAAAAAAAAATATTTCTTTTCTTGAGCTGAATGGGTTAGTCCCTAGCAAAATACCTTTGTCATTGGAGGTTTTTCTTCAGGAGTTATTTCTTAAGTTTAGAATCCAGTACATTTATTTCACGTGCACGTAGACTTGGTAATGGATCCTTGAGAAAAATGAATGAGCATTTGTAGTCTACTGAACTCTTGGACAGTTCATAGGGAGTCAGGCATACTATCTTCTAGTAGATCCACCTCATATTTGTGAGAAGAAAGTAGAGATTTCTGGTGCGCTAAGTCTAGTGCAAGGACTCTTAAGTTTTGGACAATTAGATGATGATACTTCAAAGTTAGGCATAGTTTTCACTCTCTATTCCTGTGTATGTACTTTGTGTGAATTCCTGAGAGTCACCAAATAAGGCAGATACACAGAGATTGAGTCTTAATAAAGTTATAACTATGGTGGATGGTTACGACCGTCCTTCATAGAGTTCGCAGTTGAAGGAGGGTATTAGTGTCAAAGGTCAAAAATATGCCTACCCTATCCATTCCTTCCCGGTGCCGAGAATAGGCACTTCCACCAAATAAGCCACACAATATCCTCTTGACCATCATCATCCCTAATAATGCCTCATAAATAAAAGTCTATGTCGTATTATATTAATTAAAAAAAAAAAGAAAAGGAAAAGAACAGAGAGAAAAAGAAAAAGAAGAAATAGCTATATATAAAAAAAGAAAGGTCCAAGTTATAATGTAACATTATTTCTGAGGCAACAGAACACCTATCTCATTCCACCAAATATGTCCCATACCTACCTTTTAGTATTTCTGATTGCTCGAATACTGGTTGAGGACTCTAACTTAGTTGTAGAGTTATTAGGACTTTAATTGAAGTGTGGATGCCATGTGAGGCCACCAAATAGTGAGTACAATGTCTAAATCTAGCAAGATTTGTGATCTCAGAAAGAAAGAAAAGAGCGAGTGCCCAGGAACATCAAGAGAGCACAATTGTGTAGCCTCTCTCAGAGTTGACTTGTCTAATAGTCTAGAGATCTAGAGTCTGCAGTAATAGACTATATGTAGCACCAGATGAGTGTGTGCCACCAAATACAAATCCATTCAACTCGATATCTCTTACCTATGCCAAACGCCGGGGTCAAATTACAGATTATCCTCTACTTTCTCCCAGAGGAAAGTAGTTGCCTATCCTGACAGCAATATTTACCAGGGGTGAAGTACGAACTTCCGATGCGAATTGGCCGTTTTCACTTGGATCTATTACCTAGGCTATCATCACTTCACATTTGTTTGGATCTCTAAGGTTTTGAAATAAGATAAGAAGAAATCTTCTGATTACTTCTATTATTTTTTCTTTTTGCTAGGGACTAGCAAATCTTAGGCATGGGGGTATTTGATGAGTCCATTCTAATGGACTATTGTTTTGCCTAAGTAATTCTCTTTTAACATTGTATGTTTGTAAATATCTACATTAAGTTGTGGAATGACTACATGCATCATTATTTAATTTTACATCTATTTTATCCCATTCTATAACAAGGTATGTAATTATTTATGTTTCATGCAGGTCCCGCAACAGTGCACTCGTTACATCTTCTCCACTTAACCTATCCATCTGGCTAATAATCGATAAGAAGAGGGAGGAGGATCAATGGGAAAAAGAATAGGAGAAAAGATATTTTCCCCCACAAATTTCTCAACATACGGCCGGCCATCAACAACCCCAACAACAGCGCCGGCCATATTTAGCAAGGGATTTGAAAATCCGTTAACTTGTGCCGGGGACGAGATAAAAAGAGAAGATCATCGGTTCTTTGGAGGATCTGGATCTTCCCCCTTGCGGGGAACTGCTCCATCCTCTCCACAGTGGAGAGGGCGAACACTGTGCACCAAGCACCCATCTCCAGCGCCCCTGCCAGGCCACTCCCGCAGGCGCATCCTCCCTTCCAATGCCATAACCCCATCCTACCCTTCAGTCGCACAAGCGCCCATCCACCCTCCAGCGCCTCCCTGCAGCGCGCCCCCCCTCTGTAGACCCGCCTCGCCTCTCCAGCCGCTCCATCCAGTGCTCCCTCCAGCAGCGCTTGAAGGTGCTACGCGCCTTCACCACTGCCAGGCCCGCAACTGCAGGTGCTGCACAGCCGCACCGCTCACCCATGCCCTTGCCAAGCACCGCAAGCACCACACCAGCACCCGCCTTCGCAACCACAGTGCTTCCCCTCTTTGCAGACTGCCCCAACCACCTGCAAATGCTTGCTCCTTCTCCACCACTCATCTCTAGCAGCCCCCGCAGGCGCTCTGCCTGTACGCACCGCCCCGCTCTTCCCCAGGCGCCCGCCTCGCCACCCGCGACCGTAGGAGTACACCCTTCTCCAGCGCCAGTAGCTGCTCTGCCTCACACCCAACCCCTCCGCAAGCGCTGCACGCCTACACCCTCACCAGGCACCCTGTAGGTTCCCTTCTCCAGCACTCGCAGGCGCTCGCTACCACCTTGCGCGCTTCTGCACCGCCTGCCTTCACCCTCCAGCTGAGCCAGCAGGAACGCCAGCCCTCACACACCCGCATAGGAAACCCTCTAGAGTGCCATCTCCTCTGCCCGCTGGCCGCCGTTGGCCACCTCACGCCATTCTGTCACCGTCACCATGATCCCCACGCACCGGTCAACCTTCCCCCATAGCAGCTTTGTCGCCAGTGCTATCTCTCTCTCATGAGGAGGAGAGTGAAAGCTCTACTTTCTCTGAAATTAAAAATTACATCTAATGCCATTTTCACCAGAAATTAATTTTTATTTATTACTATTTTATTGTGGAAAAATTGTGCATGCACACTCATACTTTCTGATAATTGCATGTTATTGTTATTCACCTATTTCAAGATTAGTTTTGGGATTAACATGTGCACCAATTTTCTCTAGTATATGTCAATTGAAAATTACATAAAATCATCATATATTTATTGAAGATTTCAGTGAGGGAAAATTGCACATATACCCTTATATTTTTGAATTATTGTGAATCTTCTTTCTATCGCATTTTATGTCAGATTTGACTAGGGATTTCACACTTAAACGAAAGAATATGGAATAATTGAGAGTTTATTGCATAATTGCCTCCCTATGGACATGACCCACTCTTCTTTGAGTGGTTATTTGTATTGTTGATTAGTCGATTTTTCCACCACTTAAATACTGCAACGCATAGCGGAAAATCGACCTTTCACTTATCCATCGGTTTCAACCACTTACAATGTTCGCAAGTGGTTGGAGAAGTCGGTGGCTGAAGGAACAAACTTGGGGACTTTTAAAAAGAGAGAGGGACAACGGAGAGAGAAATAATCCCTCCCCCCTGCAGCGAACTTCTCCCTCTCCACCATCAGCACCGTGGCCCAGTCTTGCACCAAGAACACCAAGCGTGCACTGTGGATTGAGGCAAACATCATAGTCACCGCCTATGCCACGGTGGTGCTCAGTGATGGAGAGCACCACCGGTCACCTCCACCATTAGCTGCTTCTCCAACGAAAACCTTCCTCACCAACATGACCCAAAGCCAATGCCATCCTCCCTGTGACTTCCCCTTCTGTGCCCCAATAGCCACCTATCCTTTTTCCCTTCATCTCCTTCTTCTTTCCCTTCTTACCGTTCCCCTGCAACTCCCACAAAAGAACCCAAAGTAGTAGCCACACCGTCCATGCTGTCGCCCATCTCCAGCTACCCGATCTCTCTGCCAACGCCACCGGGGATCTCCAAGCAACTCGTCAGCCTCTTCCTCGCCAACTGCCACCACGCGCACTGATGAGACACTCATCATGATCTCTAATTACCCTTAATTAACTAGTCTTCCTAGTTAATTAGCTAGGGTTATGAATATATAAGGGTTAATTATAGAATAAGGGATATTTAGTTAAGGACCTTAAAATAAGTTAAAAATGACATTTTATCATTCAATTAACATTATTAATAATTTAGATAATAATTGGACTCGAAATCCTATTAATTATTCTCTTAATTAATAAGATAAGTAACTTAAATATAATATATACCAAAATATGAAATAACTTAAGTGATTTTACTTAATCTAATAAATTAATCTAAAAAGGTCAAAAATGTAAATTCAAGGTGTAAACATAATATTTACTTTATTTACTAACATATATAAAAAGTTGAAAAAGATCTAAATTAAAATAAACCTTCAAAACCTGGGTTTACATTTTAATCCTTAATTTTCATTACAGTTGAGTCCTTATTTCTCACATAGGTCCTTAGATTTTATTGCTTCTAAGTCCCTCTTCGTCTTCTTCTTCTTCTCCAGCCAAACAAATGGCTGGTGGCAGAGAGTCATCCTACTACGCGATCACCGCCCTGCCGACATCATTCCTCTTTGCCCAAGCTCTTGCAGCTTGTGCTCACCACCTCCACTTGATCCATCGGTCTGGATCATCCGTAAATCCTATTTTTCAGTGGGAGATAACCTCACCGTCATCGGAGATGACTACGGAGGTTAAGCTCCTCGAGCTTCCTCTTCGACCAGACCCCACCCCTCTCTTCGCCACAAAATGCTATAAATGCCCCCTCACACCTCTGATTTTAGCAAGTTGGCTCCCTTCCCTCTTCTAACACCATAGCCGACTTCGATAGGCTATTCTTCCAAACCTCCGATGAACCCCCATTCCATCTTCCGACTTCCTCTGTCCATCTTAAGTAGCCGAGGAAATTTGCCGTGGTCTTCCACACCTCTGACAAAGGCGGCGACCCTAAGATTCCTCCACTACACCTCAAATTCGCCCACCAGAGCTCTTTCTTCAACCCTCTGATTTTGTCGTCCTCTATGAACCTTCGGTGGAACCCTATTGACCCCTTCGTCCAGGTAACAGTAGACTAGGAGTAGGAGTAGGAGTAGGCTAGCTTAGTTAGTTAGTTTAGTTAGTTAGGTTAGAGTAATTGAAGAATTTAGCTTCATCTCTTCCAACTCCAACGAGTTCCTTGAGCTCGCCAGAGACTTTAATTTTGTCTTTTAACTCATTGTTCACCTTCTTTAACTTTCATGTTCATTTCTAATTCATTAAATAGTTTAATTAAATCACCTAAATGCCTAATTCATATCTCACCTTCACCGACTACTTCACTGTCCATGGTGACAGAAGTCGACCTAATTCCACCTTCATTGGGTTCTTTCATCACCTATCATCACTAATGAACCCTAATCAACATTATATTACCTATTACTATCATCTATAATTAAACGCCCAAATTTAATTTAAGTTTCTGAGTTTCCTGTCCATGGCAGCTTAGGAACAATTCAAACTATAAATTAAATATAAATTTATGATTAATAACATCTGTTGACTTGATTTAACTTCTCAATCGAGTAGTTAAATCAAGTCCTGAGCTTAAACCAATCAAATTTTTAAGAAACGAATTTCTATCAAATCTTTTATTTCAATGAACAAATGAAGAATTTAATGTGATACAGAGGTTCCTTGTAACCTTAGAATCATTTTTGGATCAAAAATAGTTAATTTTGTTAATCTGTATAAACATTTTGTATTTTCTGGACTCACCAGAGCTCCGGCGAGCTCCGATGAGTCAAAGTTGAGTTGCAACCTCTTAAAAATTGCTAAGTGACTCCAGAACAATAAAATAAGGATTACTGATTATTTTTGAGAAATTTGCTTGATGTTTCAACCACTGGAGCTTTAGATTTAACTTCTTCCCCAACTTCGGTGAGTTGGAGAAGACTGTTATGAAGAATTTAAGAAACACTTAAGGAGCTCAGAAGCTTCAGTGCGATGCACTGAAGCTATTTAAGTCTTTAAAACATTGTAACAAGCACTGATTTACTCTGTCGAACAAACACTTATTTTATTTCAGGCGGCGAGCCTGAATTTCTAGGAATTAAGGATAGAACTCAAATCTGAAGATCTGAGTGAGTTCCAGATGATGAAGAGACTCTGATTGATGCATTAATTTCTTAGGAAGAAGCATTACATAAAAAGTCAATTTTCGAGCTTCTATAGTCAAACCTGAGTTTGATAATGGTGTTCTGAGCTTAAATTGTGGAATTAAGATGTGCAAGTTGTTTCTAGAATCTTATTTGATGATCTAAAATCAATTTAAGTAAGCTCAGATGATGTAATGTGTGAAAATTATGTTCCTATTAATTTGGGTTACTCTCAAACCCAAACCAACAGAAGCACTATTCTGTTGAAATTCAAACCTAAATCCTACCCAGATTGATTAGTTAAAACCCTTATAATTAATCTAACTAGATTAGGAACACTTTAAAGTGTTTGTTGCACAAATTGATGTCTAAAAATTAATCTCTGAAGTTTTCAGAGAAGAGAAAAGCTTCTCTGCAAGTTCTGTAGGTCTCAAGAGCTTAAAATCTATCCAAACTGAAGCGGAATTGTTTATATAATATGTATAGACCTTTAAATAGATGAGATAAGTCCATCTGTGGACTTCCCTGAGTTAAAAAAATTTCCAGGCTTTTATAAAACCCGTAGAAACCCCTGATTTCATCCCTTAAATAGAAGAACAAAACATCAATAAAACATTAAATTGACATTAAAATTGAGTAGATTACCCTTAGAGCTTTCCAACAAACTTTAAATCATCCAATTTGGAGCTCTGGGTAGGAAGTTATGATCGATTGAATTCAGGTCTGGAAGGGGAATGTTTGTCCCACCTCGGATATCCACGAGCATGTGCCTGGGTATAAAACTATTTTGTTCCTATGGCTATGCAGTCGTCAGCGCTCAACGCACCAGTTCCGATTCTGATCTGATCTGGGCATTGTTTCTGTGTGTGGGCATTAGCCTGCGAGTGTGTGCACCCTTGGGGGTGTGTGTGCGGATGTGAATATGTGCCCTAGGAGGGAGAGAGTTTGGCCTGGGAGGCCGAGTTGAGCCGATGCAGCTCGATACTGTGAACCGATTAATGAATAAACCAAAACCAACCTAAACGAGATTAGGCGAGGACCGAGTAGGGTCTAGTCCCACCCTGATCCCAGGGTGCTATGTATCCTCGAAAGGACCTCACCGCAAATACAAAAACTTTTGGTTTAAAAAGTAGAAAAAAACCCGGTTCAGCTGAAAGCTTAAGGATAAGGAAAGAGAAGCTGCTGAAAAAAGCTAAGTGCTGAAGGATGCAAAAGCTAAGGAAGAAAGGAGTGCAGATGCTAAGAAGCGTTAAGGAAAAACTAAGAAAGGAGAAAAACTAAGGGAAGATGAGAAGGCAGGAGAAAATTAAAGGGAAAAAGAAGAACTAAGGAAGAAGAGAAGGCAGGAACAACATAAGAAGAGAGCTCGACAGAGAAGAAAATAAAAGAGAGAAGAAGATTAGAGGCTGTAGAGAGATGAAAAATTAAATGAATTTTTTCATACTTACTTTTTGTTCTTAATTGTAAAAGGCATGTTTAATTGAATAATTTTCTAATTGCCTTAATAAATAAAATTGAAAAAATAGCATGTTTACTTGTTAATAAAGTACAACATTTTGAGTAAATATGTTTCATATGGAATTTTGTATGTTCTTCAAAGTTTAAATATTTGACAAAATTCATGTTTTGAAAAGTAAAACTAGTTTTACCTCCTAAACTTAAAGAGATAAAAGGAAATTGGTGAATTTGGAGAAATTATTATGTCTCTCAGTGAACGATCTGGACTCAACCAATAAAAATTTCTAAAATGTTAAGTTAATTCAACCCTATACTACACAATTGACACAACTTTGAGCTAACCAAAGTGATTTCTTCTATTCTTAATTAAGTGAAATTAACTTAATTACTGAGTTGAGTGGAAAAACACACAATCACGCACACCTCACACACCAAGCCACAAACTCCTCTATCACTGACCACGTTGTCCATGTCGCCAGTCATCCACATGCTACGGCCACGTCCGGCAACCACTAGCCGAATAGCCACTGCCATCGCGACCATCACTCTCCCACGCACCACCACCGAGCTCCAGGCAGCTAGCAACTACTCCTCTACGATCACGAAGAGGAGAGAAGGGAAATGCTTTGTTTCAGGTTGAATTTGTTTTTACATTTTGTGCCATTGCCAAACATTATATTTGATTAATTTAGGTGGTTTTGCTCTCTGGCCCTCCTTGTTCTCTCTATTCTTTGAGATATGCTTTTGCTGCCCGCAAGCTCGCTCTCTGCCTCTCACAACAAAGATAATCATGAAGTGAGGGAATATTTATTTGGGTGTTTATCCTAATTTCTGAGGCATTAATTGCATGAAATATCCTTTAACTCTCTCATCTTTTATTATTTCATCTAATGAAAGAATTGATTGGAACAAGAAACTCATTTAAGGAATAATTTTGCTAAGCATTTTTCTATGGAATTAAGATTAATGTGGAAACATTTGTGAGTTTATTCGGTTCGTGCCTCCCAGTGGATGCGACATCTTTATCGTGGTTTAAATTAATATCTGTTTTAATCTTGATTGAGACATTTTTCCACCACCTGACTACAACATATCTTTTTATTTTTTTTTTGAAGTGAAAAGGAATGCCATCGAGTCACTGATAGCAATCTAGGAGAGCTTTTATTGATTAAAAGATAGCAGAAGATTACATGAGTGAACCCCATTGGTGTATGAGATTCTAGCAATTATTGACAATCTTATCCACATTTACTAGACTCTTCTGAAGCAAACTCTCATTTCTAGCTCTCCATACCAACCATAATACTGCCACCATGGGAAAATATGGCTTATTCCCCCTCAGGAAGGAACTCCAAAGACTCTCCCATGTGCGAATAGTTTCCCTACACACCTTCCTCCAAACACAATCTGTATTCATGCAAGTGAGTCATTATGCATCCCACACAGATGGCAGAAGTGAGTGGGGGTGCCCATTCTCCTATGCCTTAAATCTCCCATTATCAAGCCATCTCTTCTGCATAACCACAGAAAGATTTGTACCTTCAATGGTACCTTTAGTTTCCATAGCTTTTTCCCAATCTCATCAACTTCAGCCATTCTGGACAAATTGACAAGCTTATCATAGGCAGCCATTGAGGAGAATGTTCCCTCCCATTTGTATGTGTCACACTCCTCAGGTGTGGGTTTGAACGCAGCAAGTTCCTACAAAAGACGTTCATTTTTTGCTCATGTTCTTGTTTCATGACCATTCCCAACCTCAATGTTCAAAGACCAATTCTCAGAGGCAGTGTCCTAGTAGTCATATACCATAGCATTTTTATTAGTAGCAGCTGAAAATGCAAAAGGGTACCTGTCTTTTATCATGCCACCAGGTATCCATTTTTCTAACCAAAATTTGAAGCTTTTTCGGTCTCCTAAGACAAACTTGAATAGACTCCAATTATCTGCCAAGGCACGCACCATAGATGACCAGAAAGGAGATGGCTTATGAGGATTTAGGCGATTCTTCTCATCATTTGCCACCCCATAGCTGTCCTGGATGATATCTGTACACATTTTTTTTCTCCTTGTAGCAGTCGAACAGCCCATTTCAGTAACAGGGCGTCATTAAATTCTTTGAGGGACCTGATTCCCATGCCACCATACTTCTTTGGTGAACAAATTGAGTCCCATTTTATAGGTTGAAGGAAAGCACCTTTATGAGAAGCCCTTTTCCAGAAGAGCCTCTTGCGCATCACGTTAAGTTTTTTCCAAATTGATTTTGTGGCTCTAAGGACTGAAAAGAAAATGACTGGAATGGATGTGATGACTAAATTCAGTAAAATATACCTCCCTCTTTTCGATAAGTAGCAACTACTCCAACCCTCTAATTTCGTAGTCACCTTTTCATATAGACAGGACCAATCTGCTTTCCTAAGTTTTATGCACTTCAGAGGTAAACCCAGGTACTTGACAGGCAATGATATAACAGACGTGCCCAAGATAGTGGAGATGTCATTTTGGTCTATACCATTCATACCAAAGAAAACCAATGAGGACTTACTTCCATTCAGTTTTAAACTAGAAATCTCACCAAAAATTTTAACCATATAGAATAGCAGTTGCACTTCCCTCTTCCCACCTTCCACAAAAAACACAGTGTCATCCGTATATTGAAGAATGGGAGCCAATGCCCTGTTGTTAGACATAGAGTATCCCCTTATCAACCCATCAGTTGCTAATTTGCACGCATATCTTGCCAATGTATCCACTGCGAGATTGAAAAACAGAGGGGCTAGTGGGCAGCCTTGCCTTACCCCACACTGAGGCTAAATCCAGGCTCGACATGGTTTCCCATTTATCAGGAGGGAGTAGGAAGCAATCATGATGCATCTTTTCACCCATTGTATCTAACGGGGAGGGGGAATTTTCTTCTTTTAAGAATTCCCAAAGGTACGGCTAGGAGATTGAATCATAGGCTTTAGTGAAGTCAACTTTCCATAGGAAAGCCTTGGATTTTTGCCTATGCCACCCCATCACCATCTATTGTGCAATGATGAAAGATTCCTACAAAAGGCCACCCAGGTAGAAAGGCAGATTGGACAGGCATAATCAGTCCTTGTAAAACATCACAAATTCTGTTGGCTAAAATCTTGCTAATAATAAGATAGATGGAGTTCGACAAAGCAATGGGCCTATAATCTGAAAAATTCTCCACACCTGACTTCTTTGGTAGCAAAAACAAATAGGACTTATTCAGTCTTTCAAAACCAAAGTTATCCATTTCAAACTCATGTATAACATCCATCACATCCTTTTTAAGAACATTCCACATTTCTCTATAGAAGAATACCTGAACCCCATCTAGTCTAGGAGCTCCCTCATTATTCAAGTCTTTGATTGATTTCACTACTTCTTGTTCAGAAATAGGAGCGATTACCATCTGATCTTTGCTGACAATTGGGAAGTCAGCTGAAGCCATCCTCCATGAACCTCTTGGTGCAGCCTTGGCTAATTCTTTAAAATACCTGCCAGCTTCACATCTGATTTCACTAGTAGATGTAGTGGTTCTCTCACCCATTTTAATAGATGAAATGAGATTAAACCTCCTCCTAGCACTAGCATCAAGATGGAAAAATTTTGTATTGGCATCACCTTCCTTGAGCCACAACTGTCTAGATCTCTCACGCCAGTCCATTTCTTTCTTCAAGTCCTCCTCCTCAACAACCTATTGCATATACTATCTTTGTTCATGCTCCTGACAGCTCAAAGCCTGCCTGCACTCCTTTAGATCTAGACTTTGGATCACTGCCAATGCCTCCACCCTCCTCTGCTCTCTGATGGTTGCCACTGTCTACCTATATTCTTTTAGCATAGAGCGCATGTCTGCAAACTTGGAAGCAAGCTGCTATATGGCCGGGCCATTCACTACCTTATTCTGCCACCAGCTTTATAATCATCATTTTATTACCATCATCTTTATAATCAAGCGAATTTCTCTTTTTCAGCACTAGTCTTTTAGCCAGGATAGTAGATGTGATCTTGTAGGCCACGTTACACAAGCTAAAGGACCTAAAATCAGAAAGGTCGATAACATTAGGCTTTTTAGGAATGAGAGCTATAAAATTTTAGTTGAAGGAGCACAGTGCAGAATTGCTAGAGTACAAATGACAAATGGCTCTTACAACATCCTCTTTGACAATGTTGATGAGGTGTAGCTCATCATAGTTAAAATGCCCAAGTTAAGCTAGAAACTAGGTTAAACACTACATAATTGACATAAGAAATGGGTTAGGTGTGAGAAATAACAGAAATGACCTAAAACAAGTCAATGTTAAAAATGCATAATTAGGTCAATTAATGAGATATTCTATTTAAAAGTTTAATATGGTTATTCAATTGCAAATTGAACACATATTTGGTCCAAAAGATCAAATTGAAAGTGAAATCATATTCCTAAATATTTAATTGAGCTTCAATAAAAACTTGGTTGCATTTAGACATCATTAGGACCTTACATTCATGACATTATAAATAGGTCCTTCATTATTCACATTTTCATGCATAAAAACCTTCAAGGACTTGATTGAAAATTGCCAGGGGCCTCTTTGTAAACCAGAGGGACTGCTCTTCCATTCATTTCACTCACTAATGGGCCCTTATGCAATTGTCATACCCCTTCAACCTTACGGGTCTCCTTGCAATTTTCCCTTTACACATGCAGTCGGTGATGCACTGTTCACCGTAAGAACACAAAGCATAGGTGTCGTTCATTCCATGAATCCATGATCCAAGAGCTAATCTTGATCCAACCTTCGTGCATTTAGCATCACCTCAACCTCTAGATCTGATCCTATGACTAGATTTCATCCTAACCCTTCCCGCCCTCCTCATCTCTTCATCCCACCATTGGAACCCTACTCACTTAATCAAACCTCATCGGTGACCTGATCAGCTCTCATACGCATATAGGAAGCTACCTGAGCTCACATGCGAGGCACTAGCTCCCTACCACCCTGAGTCGGTCCTTCATCCACAGCTCTAGTTCCTCCTTCATCAGAGTCGTTTGTGATAGGGGCGACTCTTCTCTCCCAATTTCATCGCCATAGGAACCCATTGTGGATCCAGGGACCACATTCCTTGGTGGAGATCTTCTTATCACCCTTCGTCGCTGCAGCAACCAACTGTAACCTAGGCATACCATTCTTCCACTTAGCTAGAATTTTTAATGATTTCATAGAGTAGATTTACTTTTTTCTAGGAGTAGAATTATACAGAAATCTCATGGATTTGGTAGTTTAGTTAGGAGTAGATTAGCGTAATGATTCCCTACCTCTTATGATCATTTCCTATCAAAGGAGACAAATTCATTATCGTTCACTTGTTCACTCTTCTTCCCCAGCATTTCACGATTGCTTTCTAATTCTTCCCTCTCAATTTACTTCATCTTTCATCCACTCATTTAAGCATCAATTAGATCTGATGCTCCATGGCATCTAGGTCTGATTGATCGCTAATCCTACCTGGGAGCTATTCCAGTCAACCCATATGTTCACAAGGCCCCTCTTCTTCTGTTTTAACTATGACGATTCACTCGATTAGTATAGATTCAATTCCTATGCGTGATTTATAGATCAGAGACTTAATTTGATTTAATTCATGTTTAATTGAGTGAATTGGGTGTGTTTGAGTCCAGTTGAGTCTATGACAATGAATTGGAACTCTTTGAGATGGATTTGAATTGAGTGTGTGTTATATATATAATTTTGAGTCGAGCTACTATTTTTGGTGCTTGGTCTGAGGTAGCAGAAGCTGAGGTTTTTCTGACACATGCTTTTGAAGCTCCTGTTGTGACCACAGTGGTTCTAAAGCATCGCTTTCGATACCTAAACACTAATCAATGGTGTGCAAGTATCCTAGCTAGATGAGCAACTCATCTTGGTGAGCTTACATCAAAACACCCAAATGGGTGACATTGATTCCTCATTCACAAGAGTTGTAATATGATATTTGGAGTTTGATTGAGATATAGAAAATCAAAATGAAGGCTCTGATGTCGTGTGCAAATGGTTTAAACATCTCGTTTGATCTACTTTCTTTTATAGTCTATGACAAGGAGAGTGGTCTGAGCTACGACTCTAAGGGTTCTTTAGATTTGTTAATTGATCTCTATTGATTTCGGACCTTCTGACGGTGTTTGCGATATATTTCAATGAAAATTTTAGTGAGTGATTGTTGGATCGGAAATTCTATGCAAAAAGGTTTAAGTTTTGAAAACCCATCGTTGTAGTACGATTTGCGAGGAAAAATCGTTAACAGATAAATTTTATCGAAACTCAAAAGGAATTTCGGGTCAAACACATGGAGGCAGATATTTGAGCCACGTTTATTTTATTGTCACAAAGTAAATTAGCTGGTCGAATTAAATCTAAACTAGCTATCTACTTAAAGAATAATTAACAGAAGAGAGAGAGAATAATAAAAAATAAAGACAAAATAGGGAGAGAATGAACAAGAATTTATAGCCACAATATCATGTCTATTACAAGTAACCACTATAATAGAAAGCAGGAAATCTACACTAGAAAGCGATAAATCTACTCTAGCAAGAAGTAAAGATAAGGTGGAGAGAAGTTATCCTCATCGATGGCTGCTTGGAGGATGAGCTGCATTGACGGAGCACCTGGATGAAGGTGGTGAGATGTGGGATGAAGGAGAACAACGGACGACAAAGAACAGGATAGGGTGACGTCGCAGTAGGATCCGCTTTCCGGATGGCAGTGAGAGGACAACTACAGAATGCTCCATGAATGGGATGGGGTGGAAAAATTATATTTTTAACTCTAGAGGAGCATCCTGGGTTTGGGAGAAGCTCTTAGAGCTTTGGAGGGGGTGAGAGAAGAGAGGAAGGGATGAAGAATTTGAGTGGTAGGTGTCTCCTTTTATAGTTGTAGGTATTGAGGGCAATTTGGTCATTTTATCCTTAAAAACATTAACTCAGGGTCTTTAGTGACAGATTTAAGGGTCACTAAAACCCTTGAACATGGGCGTAGGTTGCACACATGATGTGCCTCCTCCTCTCCCTATGCTCTAAATGCATGCGCATGATTGAACAATCTCAGTCGTCTGATCTTGCAATCGATGGCTGAGAATGCATCGCACCTTGCCTTCATAATGCCTCCCCCGCGTGTGATGGTGCATTGGATCATGCATCATCGCATGCGTACACACTCAATGTTCATCCGTCATGCCACGTGGCACCCCCGCTGCCGTACGATCTGAATCCAATGATGGAATTTGGCCGCGCTTGCGCTGCCTCCTCAATTTGAGGCGAGGTGGGGCTCAAACTCGCTCCTCCCTCTTTGCGTGAAGTTGCGCAACCAATGTGCTATGTCCACCACTTCGTCGAGTTTCCATCCAATGTGCGTGCGCCCATGGTTGTTGGATCAAAATCCAACGGCCCAAGTCTGATCTCACGGTTGAGGAGAGGGAGGGAGGGAGCACCTTTGGCCAGTGTGGGAGGCTAAGATGGCACCACGTGGCGTCATCTTGGTTGTCCATCTTTTGTGTCTTATAGATGGTGCCATGGATGTCGAATTGGACTGATTTTTACGCCATTGGGCTGCGATCATCGATCTGAACCCATTCGTACAGTCAGATTTGTCATCTGAAGAACAAATTTACACCACCTGGCCCCTTGACCTCTAATCTTTCTCGGATTATATCTGATGCTACGGAAGTTCGATCAGGGTGATCTTGGAGTTGTTGAACTCCAGTCGTCGCCTTGATCAGATCTGTACGATTAGACCTTCAATCTGAGGCCCCAATTAAATGTCGCCCAATAACCTAACCATAAAAAGGAGAAATTAACCTAAAATTTATACAACCTAACCTAAATGCAAGATGATGTTTGTTATATAATATTTATAATGTATGATGCAACTCTATGTCTAAGAACATGCAAAAATAGACGGTTTATGTGATATAAACATGTTTACATCAGTGATTTAGATCTAGTGGGATGTAGTTCAGCAACAATTTCTCCATTGGTTTTTGATCTGAATGAGTTCTCAGTCTATGATTTTTATGTGATTTGATTTGGACTTGGTTCCTGATGTTGGGATGGAATGATTTCAAAATTGAAGGGCATGTTCAACCAGAAACAAGTCTAATTCAACTGTTAGCAGTAGCTATAGCATTTAACTTGAGTTTTCAGCAGCTACTACTGATCTAAAAAATTGCAGTAGCTGCTGTTCTGTCAGGTGGAGATTTGATTGGACTTTGTGGATTGAAATGAGCTCACTTGTATATATTGTTAGGATTGTTAAATTTAATGTACAAGTACTCATGTACTTGAAATTGATTTAAATTGAATTAAAATTGCCTATACATTTGATTTGAATCCATTGGCAGCATATTCATGTAGTTAAACTATTATATCTTTGAATTTGAATGAAATTGAGTGATAATTAGGTTTAAATGCTTCTATATCTTTCTTGGAATGTGTTGAAGATGTTTGAATGTCTATCTAACTACTCAACCCATTAGAATCCACATTTTCGGCCTAAAGTGCATTTGCTAACATTCATTAAGGCATAGACTTTGGGTTAACTTGCGTATAAATAAAATTTATAAAAAATCGTAAGCAAAAGATAAACCTGTTTTGATTAAGATAGGTATTTTTCTAGGTGTGAATCAAATTTCAAAGTAATCTGAACTATCAGCTTGGTAGAACATACTAGCCGACGATTCAGTCTACTTTGGAATTTAATAAAAGGCCAAAGTTGAAAAATCATAGAAAGAACTTTCTCACTCTCATCTCACCTTTTCTCTCTCATCTCCTACCTTTACTATATATATAAAAACTATAACAATCAGAAAATTCTCAAAAATACCTAAAAATACCCTGTATAGTATGTATATACTCATAAATAAAATTTAAAACTAAGCTAAATGCATATATTGTAAAATATGTACATAATTTACATATTAAATCAAATATTTAAAATGATTTATTGTATATATAACTTTATTATATAATTATATATTAATTTATATTAACTTAATGTACATTAACATAACTAATTATAAAAACTTATGTATATGTATATAATTATATCTAATACTGCATATACATACTTAACTATGTATTATATACTATAATATTAATTTAACTAAGTTATTATAGTAGGTAATTAAGTTATTAAGTTCATTAAGTAAATTATTAACTTAAAATAAAATAAATTAGTAATTTAAGTTAATACCAAAGTAATTTATAATGTACATGTGTATAGTATTATCCTAAGTATTTTTAACCTATTTTTTCTGTATTTGTACTATAGTACAGTATTTATAAATTATTTATGTACACATCTATCTAAAATGTCTATTTAAATGTAAATAAATTAAAATAAAGTCTCTAAAATACATTAAAAATGTGTAATAAATAATTCATTATATAATTTAACATTGTATAAGGTCAATTTTGTAATTAAGTTACCAATTTGTACTTTAATTAGTTAATTAACCCTTAATTTAACAAGTAGAAATCACTAACTTTAACTAATTTTTATATATAATTAACTAAATTATAATTCTAAGTTAATTGTACCATTATGTAGCCATATATAAGGGTTTTGTAACCATATAATTTATTTTTAATTTAAAGTAAATTATGGCCCTTAAATCGAGGGCCAAATTCATCAAATCAACATGATTCTCAACGCAGCACCGTACTCAATCAGGCTGACGAATAGCACCACATCATGTGGTGATGTGCTGATGACGCAGTATAAATTGTTTTTGCACCCCTTGCTAACTAGTCGTTAGTGCATGGTGTGAAATAAAACCCATTACGCATTCCCCTCTCGATCTCAACATATAAATGAGCATGAATTGTAAAGTGGTGGGCTGGGGACCATGCGTTGTACTTGGACCCATATTGGGCATATCATGGGCCTAAATTGGAAAAAATTTACCTTAATTGAACTAGGGCTGGCCCAATAGTGGAGGTCTGGTCCCACCTCTTTGAGGTATTGTGTATCCTTCGAAAATGGGCAGGCCTGCCCATTAAAGCTCAATTTTTGGGTTGAGGAACAGTGCATGTGTGTGTTTGTGAGAGAGAGTGCTTCCTAATCAGCTAAGTGTTGTGAGAAGAAAAGTGAACAAATGCGGCTAACTGTAGGTGTTAGTATGAGTGTTGTGTGTATCGTGTATATATGTATATGTAATAAATATACTAGTATGTATATAGATACCGTACATGCATATATATTCATAAATAATAGGTAGATATTCATATGTATACATATAAGTAGAGTATATATAATAACACAAGACTTTAGTGACAGATACATTTGCCACTGTAAATATGATTATATGTCAATATAGATAGTAATTTATGCCTTATGTTGTGTAAATGTATTACTAAGGCTACACTGATGTATATATATGTCACTATAAATATAGTATATGTTACTAAAGATATTAGTATATTAATATAACTTAGCATGGTATATACTAATAGCTATTTTTGTTCCTATACTTAGGTATTACTTATATTAGTTGTATATAATTAACATAGTGTAGTATTATTTAGTTTTTAATGCCTATCAGTTGTACATTTGTTTAAAGGCATTGTAGAAAGAATTAATTGATTTTTTTGTACATAATTAAGCAATTCTTTTATTAATTGATTCATTCATTCTTATTGTAAATAAACTTAACATGTTTGGAATAAAAGAACATTTTTATACTTAGAGAGTAATGTATATCAATAACTGCCTCCCAGTGAATGATTTGAAAACTAACCAGTAAAAATTGTAATTAAATAAAATGATGCAACATCTATTTGCATTGTGACAAATATACTACAATAATGATATCTTAAATAACATTTTTATTGTAGATAGATAGTCGACGATCATATTTTTGACACTAATAGTGCTTTATTATAATTGATTGATGATTGTTGCAAGTCACCGCATTAAATGTCCCAACAAGTTTGGTACAATTCCACATTAAAGCCATCGAGGCCTAGGGTACTATTGGTCGACATTTGGGGGAGAATTTCAAAATTTTCGCTTTCAGAAGGCATTTGGATAAGACAGTCGGAGTCCAAGGAGGAAAGAACGGGGGAAATATTAAGCAAATGCATATCAAGATCACTAATCCCATCGGAGGTAAGGAGATTTTGGAAATAGGAGGTGGCCTTAGACACATCCAGGTCCCAAGAACCATTCCCGATAGAGGAAGTAAGGGAATTGTTCATATGTTTCACAAAGCACTTTTTGATGGTAGCAAAAAAGAATGCATTTTTCCCCTCCCCATGGTAAAGCCAAGAGACTTTCGCCTTTTGGGCATAGAAATCCGAGAGCTTGGTGAGGGCATCATCTAGTTGGATAGTAATATCCGAAAGCTCAACAGTAGTGTCAATGTTCTAATGGGACTCAAGTCTAGCCTCAAGGTCATCATGTCTAGCCTCAAGGTTCCTAACAAAAGAATGAATATCACCAAAAGTGGATTTGTTCCAGTTTTGAAGGGCCTTTTTCAAGGAATAGAGTTTGAACTAAAGAGTCTTAATAGGATTTATGGAAGAGTTGTTGCCAGAGAAGGACCAGACATTGGAAACCAGATTCTTAAACCCCAGATCATGCATCCACATATTTTGAAAATGGAAAGGATGGGGGTAAGATTTAAGGAGGTTTTTGAAGGATAAAAGCATGGAACCATGATTAGAACTCCTTCTAGATAAGAAGATGGCTTCAGGAGAAAGGTCACAACAAGTAGTGGAGACAAAGATACAGTCTAACTTCTGGTAAATCCTAGCACTCCCACTTCTACTTTTGTACCAAGATAGCTGGTTTCCATCCAATGGAAGCCCAAGTAGACTAAGAGAGTCCTTCCAGGAGCAGAAGGCAGCAGCCTGGGATTCACGGAAAGGGTTCAACCCCTTTTCTCAGGCACCCTTAAGATGCAGTTGAAATCCCACCCAATCATTCAAGGAGATAGGAAGTTGTCTTGAGTGCCATCCAGATGGGACCAAAGGGCTCTCTTATCCACAGAGCATGAAGCATAGACCCCAGAAATGTAGACCAAGGAGTTAAGAAATCCATAAGCGACGGTGATTGATTGTGGAATGGCATGAAGTAGGGAAGGGGTAATACAGTTTTTCAGAGACACCAGATGTTGGAACCCAATAGTATCCTTAAAAATGGAAGCCAATGATCTATTAGCAAAAGGTTCAAATAGAAAAGAATCTCAAGAGAGTGGGCACGAATCAAGTATTTGAGACAACTGGCAGTAGGGAGGTCATGATGCCCCTACAATTCCAAAAAAGGCCCATCATTGGGAATGAGATTTGCAAAGTGATTCACAGCAGTTCCTAGTCATCCTACCAATATCTCTTACGTAGTCAACTCCACAGAATCCTTTAGAATTAGAAACAGAGTGTGCCTTGTATGCGGCAGAGTGAGAGGGGCAGAAATCAAGACCTAAGTAATCTAGGGAACCTTGAGAATCTAAGAGTGATCTGTTAGAACTTGGTTTTACATTATCGCTCACTAGAGAAAGGCCCTCATGATCATTTCATTCAGTAATCTTAGGAGGATAAGGGTTGGGATTAGGGGGAATAGGAGTAGGGAGAGGAAGGTAAATGCCCCAGGACATAGACCCATCAGCATTGGAATAAGAGATTGATTAATGCACTTCTCAAGTTGGATCACTGGGAAGGACCTAGAGAGGCCAGGAGAAATACCCTAAATCAAAGGCATGGTTTGAGTACTAAGAGGAACATGATCAACAAAACATTTTGAATTATTCAAGATCTGATCATTAGAAAACCTCCAATTAGGAACTATTTATCATTGTTCACCCAATTCGTTAATCCTTATATCAAATTTATTTAATAAATAATTATCGAAAGCCGAGCTAACATGAGGAATAGAAAGATTAGATTGAGCATTAAAACAAGCCTCCAAAGGGTTAACATCTGACACAAAAATGCTCGCAGCTTTAGAGAAAACCATTTCAGAATCAATAGGCGGAGTAACAAGAGTAAAAGAAGTATTGTCGACTGAAACGAAAACTTTCTCGATCGAAGTGGAAACCATCTCAGAATCAAGCAGATGGCCACCAGACGTGGAAGAATGATTAACGGCAGAATCAGAAGCATAAGTGTTGGTAGGTAAAAGCATATCATCATCAACCAAATGGTTTCTAGATGTAAAATAGTGAGTAGGAGGTTGATATACCTGCATGGAGTTAGAGGAACCCGACGACAGGACCATCAGGTCCTCAACCCCAAGATTTGCAATAGATAGAGGCGATTTGGGTTTCTTGGAGTTATGACGAACAATCTTCTTTTTCTTTTTCACCATCGGAGCCTCAACAAAACAATTTGCACCCCCTAGAGAAGAAGAGGGAGTTATACAATTCGAAAAACAAGCCCCGTAGGACCTCCAGTGGGGGAAGGGTCGAGACCTCATTCGAGGCAGAACCACAGCAATGATTCTCCAAAGTGTTGATATCATCCAGCGTAGATGCACCGTCAAGACCAGCCTCCTTGGCAGCATCTAGATGAGGGGGATCAACATTACCAAGAGGACCTATAGAAGAGAGTCTAGAAGAGCAAGAAACCATTGAATGTCCCACCCTAAGACACTTCAAACAAAATAGAGGCACACGTTCAAAAACAACACGATACATCATAGTTTTGTTACCGTTAAAAATCACCATCGAATCAGGATGAGCCACTGATAAATCAATCTCAACGCAAACCCTAGGGTAACCTGGTCTATGACCATGGATCGTGCATTGATAAACATAGATTGAGGTTCCCAATGGGTAAGCAATGGAGATAAGAGCATTCAGATGGAGAAGGTGAAGATTGAGACTAGGAAAACCAACCCACATAGGAGTTGTGTAAATCGGACAATCCATACAAAAATCTGGGGACCAACGAATGAACTATAGACGCACCCCCTCCACAACAATAGGCCCATGTGATAAAACCTTACTAAAATCTGAGTAAGAATCACAATGAATCAACCAATGCCAAAAATCCAAGGGCAAAAGATCATACCCTGGACAAGCTTGAACCTTTGGGATAGAAGGTTCTTCAACTGCTGAGAAGAGGGGTTTCGGCCCTAAGCCTGAGCGACCAAGGAAGAGGAGAAACCCCTATTGAGCTCAGAAATCTCATCGAAGGAAAATGTGGTTCCCATCAACCCATCCTTGAGATCCAAATGTCGGACCTGGAGCGCGAGCTCCAAAAAAGGGGAAGGTTGAGAATGGCTGACTCCTGCACCACCAAGGCGAAAGAAGGCTTCGATGGTGAAGTTCTATCGACCATAGATAAGGGAGGGGAAAGCTATAAAGAAGACATCACAGCAAAAGAAAGTGCACAAAAATCCAAACTGGGAAACCACCATAGCACAATCAACTGGAAACAAAATGAAAAGGAACAAGGAAAATTTGGCAGGAACAAAACCAAAAAACCACAAAGCAAAAAACAAGGACCAAGAAAAACAAGAACTAGAAGAGAGGAGTAACTTGACCCATCCTAAGCGATGCCGAAACCTATCCACGGAATTACTTATCACATGCACACCCTTACAAAATCCCATATGCCCCCAATTACACCCACGTTACTACCACAACAAAACCATATCGCATTCCACCGAAAGAAATCTCCACTGAATTCTCAACTCTCCTCCTCGATCATTCTCTTCTCCATTATTTATACATGCCAAGAGAGGGCCATGGGAGGGAGATATACACATTTATAGAAAGCCTCTCCCTCTCTCTCTACTTCAAGAAGTCATTGCGAGTGCACCTTCACATGGGATTCTGCCTCCGTTTCCTCACCACTGCGTACGCGTCACCTTCGAGGCTTTAGATAGATTAATTTTACTTTGTTCGAGCATAACTTAATTTATCATCAAATTCTAGTTGTGTTCAAACTCTGATTTGCAATAGAAATCTCTAGTTATTTTATTCTCTTTTTTATGTTGCCTATTCTAGTTCTATTATTAGTTCTAATTGCTTTTATTATAATTCTAGTTATTTCGACTGCTAGTTCTAGTCATTCTAATTTAACTTTATCTTATATGTTTTATCCACTCATCCACTTTGTAGAATCTAGGGAAGTGAATTAGTCCATCTGCCTCCCTACAAACGACTCGGACATTGATTTTGAAATTGCGATTTCAATATTCTTGAGTTTGATCTGATTTATAAATTCAAGTGTTTCTGTATGCATTTACTACGATGAAAGATGATTTTTCACAATCACATCTGTGTTCAGAACAAGACCAAAGTCACGTAACTGTAAAATAATCGAACTCTTTTATTTAGATGAAAAGGTAATCATATTACGAAGACTCAGATGACTCTCTCACGGCACACAAAAATCCAACATACTTTCTGGAACCGTTTTCAACCCCATACTACTAATATGTTGATCAAATGACTCTCTAGTCAAGGCCTTGGTCAGTGAAATAAAAACATTACCGATGGAGGGCACATTTGTGATGATCCCATTGTTAACATGCTTGAGTTGTATCTTAAGAAATGTATTTGCGTTATAATATAGTTGACAAAAACGTGACAAACACTTAAATTATAAAGCTCAAAACAATGTGAGTCTAAGGTCATTCGTAGGGAGCAAATTGGAATTCACACACTAATTTCAATATAAATCAAATGAGCGCAAGGATTAATTGCAAGGAAGATATGCAATGAATAAATTACTCAGAATGATATTCAATGATAAACAAGAGTATCTCAAGAAATAGATGGACAAAAAGAATAGAAGAGCTAAAAAATGGTGAGTTAGATCACCACTTAACTCCCTCAATTTAAGCACATGTTCAATATCAGTAATTAACTCAAATTTTCCAACAGTGCCTCAACCACTTAACCTCTTAATTCCACGTTAGCTTAGAGGCCAAATATATCTACAGTACCAAGCATAAGGCCACATCAGGCATCGCCAAGGAGATCAGACAACTTACATCATGCAGCCTGATAAGTCTACTTTAGTGGACTAATTTAATGCTTAAGTGCATTATTATTTGGATGAGAGATTAATTTAAAACATGCATGTTAGTGACAAAATCATGTGAACCTTAGATTTATCATTTCATGTATCAATTGCATTAATCCTTATATAAAAGGGGTTCATTACTTATGTAGTTGAAAGGTCATTTAGGGAAGGACATTTTTTGTAAGCTTCACATCAAATGGCAACCGAATATGTATTGATTTCCTAGAGATAATAAAACAGAAAGAAAGAAAAGCAAATAAAATACCTTCCTATTCTTTCCTCTCCTTTCCTTATCTCTCTCTCCCTTAAATGGCCATAAAATTTAGATTGTTGACTCCTTCCTTCTTTGACTCTCACTCTCATTCTCTTATTTTTCTCCTTATATAATAGGGACGGGGAGGGAGCCACCCATCCACTCTTGAATGAGAGGTCCCCTTCTCAAACATCTTCCTCCTCCCTCGAGAGGGTAAATGGCCTCCATCTCCTTCCCCTCACCGTGTGCCCAGCCACCACCGTGAGCCTCCGTCGACACCGCCAACACCCTCACCATGCGTCTACCTCTTCGGTTAAGATGACCAGGAAGGTTCCCGGATGTCTGAGACTCGTCCCACATCCACTGCGTTCACCGCTCTCCTCAGCACCTACTACGCACAGCCACTCTCGTGCGCAACACGAGCAGCACCACCAACAGCACAACCAGCCCACGCACAGGCCCTCACGCGCTCGCCCTGGAGCCTTCCTCTGGCCTTCCTCCTCACGTGCAGGTCCTGTTCAGCCATGCCAACTACGCACGACACCCACATGCAGATGCCTCCCTCACACATAGTAGCGCCCTCATCTTCTTCTTCTTCGTCATCCTCTACAACAGACCAAAGAGAACCCAACATCAATGTTGGTTCCCCTCACGTGCAGCCACCTCCTTCAGCCATCATCCTTCGATCTGTTGACGCCGTGGAACTCATCGGCCCTCACGAGCACGGCCACACCCTCAGATCTGCCAACGACGGACTACACAACCGTCGGCGAGGCTCCATGTCGTCGGCCAACCTTCCCACCGGTTGGTCGCCATCAACCATCATTTTCCTCGGCGTGATGATGAGAACCTCATCATAAACCCTAACTAGCACATTTTGACCTAAATAAGTGTACAAAATCTCCTACAAAACCTAAGGGAAAGCCTAAATCAGAGAATTACAAATTTGAGTATAAAGTAATTCACAAGGAGTAAAACAGAAATTTTACCAATGCAGTACATAAACGAGATTTCTAAGGGTCTAAACACAAGTCAAATGGGCTTAATATGAAAGAAAGTGAGATGATTTGGTTTGAAAAGTGCTATAACAACATCTAGGAATTAAATGACATTCTACAACACTAAAAACAAACCAACTTTAATTCACGAAGTTACAGGCAAGGTAAATATCAATTAAACCCTCTAAAATTCATGTAAAAACATTCTCTAGGGTTTAGAACCTTCAATTTGGCCATTGGAACCTGTCTTGACCTAAATTGAGAACCATACCCAATTTTTTACCTAATCTGAGTTTTTGTGCAAATTGACCAGGTAAACGTGGTCAAACCTAAAATCCAACTTCACCATTGGATTCCTTAGGTCCAAATTAGGGTTATATCAAAATGTGGACCTAAGGGAAGTTTTCCTTGACCCACTTTACAAATTGGTCCTTAGTAATTACTTTCTGACCCTTAACTTTTTGAAATTTTACGTTCACCCCCTCAACTTTCCCTTCATTTTCTTCATACTGGTCCCTCTGCCACCCACAGCAGCAGGCCATACCTTTGGCGACTTTGAGCGAAGGATGGTGCCGCGGAGGGTATGGGAGCCGACCCCAGAAATGAGAGGAGGGTTCCCTACGTTGTCCTCTTCCGCATGGACCTCCTCCCATGTCTTGCCAGTACCCATACTTCTCGTGTGAATGCGCAAGAAGTATGGGTCTCTTTTCCAGCAAGCTCTGGCGACCAACCCATGCTTCCTCCTCGTGTTTCCCTCCCTGCCAACACCTATTTAAGGGATGGCAGGGGCCACAGCTTTTGTCAAGCTCGACTTGGCCGAGGAATCCCCCCTAATTTCGTGTCCTCCTTCGATCAAGAGTCCAGCAAGCTCCGGCGAACCCTCCTCTTCTTTTTCGTCGCTCTGCCACATACTAGTGGCAAAGCCACCTTCATCTCCTTCTTCCACGTCATGCAACACCCGCGCGCGCGTGCCTCTAGCCCCGTCGTCGTTGCCATCACCCCTCCCCTGGACATCTTCGTCTCCGGCGATGGCAGGAACGAGCCGTCAACCTCCTGCTCCCCTTCGACCTCTTAGCTAGGTTAGAATTATTCCTTTCTCTCCCCTCTTTATTTCCCCTATCTTTATTGCGATTTTTATCCCCTCAACGCCGAAGTCCACCACCATCGTTCTTGTTGCTCCACGCATCCACACGCCTTGCCAACCACCTCACAAGCTCCGTCTTCATCCATTGTCCACTTTCCGCCCACTCACTGCCCACCACACACTCTCCATACCTCCACCAAACAACTCCACAAACACGGCCACAGAGCGACCTAGGCACGCACGCCTAGGCCGCCCCATGGCCAGCCAACCACCATCTCACCTTCACCGTAACACGGCGAAGCTCCCCAAGTGATCTAATGGGGCCGAAAGGCCGTGTTCAATGAATGCAGGTTTCGACCCCCTACCGCCATTGGAGTAGGAGCAAAGCTCGCGTGCAAGCTCACTCCAGGTTACCCTGCTCTAGGAAATCGAGTCCTAGCTACGAGGAAGCATTCCACGACTCTTCCACACCTAGCAATTGGAGGCGTCCGCAACTGCAACTGCTTCAATTAGGCTTGCATCTTCCCTGCGAGCGTCAAGAAGCAGGTGGGACACTTTAGTCCCACCTCGGAAACCTAGGTGAGCGGTAAGCCATTTATATTGTTTTTGTCTTACACTTATCGCCTTCGATACATAGGGGTTAGGTCCTTCGCCTACGCACGCGTAGAGTGCCACATGCTAACGCCTGCCCTGGCCCACGCTCACGCCCCGTGGGCCTGGGTCCAAACCCGATTACCTGACCAAGCACTCCTCGCGCACCACCCACACCGGTGCGCCTGGTCCCAGGCACCTTACCCGACCCGCTTACCTGATTAAGGCCCTGGGAGTGAACCTTGGAGTGAATTTGAAAGAGAGAGAAAGACGTGGGGCAGGTAGGGGTTAGGTTTTGCCTAACCTTGTAATGTGTAGGGAAGTAGGAGAAGAAGAAAGGAGGAGCAGCTGAGGACGTAGCCGCACAAAGCAGCAGAAGTTGAAGGAGGAGGAGGGAATGCAGCAGAGAGAAGGAGAGACGCGGCTGAAGAGAAGAGAAGGAGAAGCAGCCAAGAGCTGCAACAGAAGAAGGATCTGAAGGAGAAAGCCAAAGGAAAAGAGAAGAAAAGAGAAGGAGGGAAGAAGGCCGAACAAAGTAGAGAAGAAGAAGCCAAGAGGAGAAGAACCTGCAAAGGCACTGTAGCAAGAGGCAGATAAGGCGTCTGATTCAAAGAATCAGACATTTGAGAAAGAAAAGGCAGAGAAAGAAGAGAAGGAAGAGAGAAGAGGAGAAAAAAAGAAAAAGAAAAAAAAAGAAGAAAAGGATTTTTGTTCACTCTCTCTCTTTAATTTTTGTAAAGTAGTATATTATAGTGAATTGTGAATTTTTATGCTCCTAGAATTAACCTTGCTCCCTGAGTTCGACCTCGGAACATTCTAAATTTCGAGTAATAAATTGAAATAAATTGATAATTTTTTTTCATGGTAATACTGCAACGAATATATTTTTAAAATCGATGAATGACAACCATCACTTTTTGGCGCCGTTGCTGGGGAGCAACGGGCATTCTAGAACCTATTAAATCACAATTTCAGATTTACTACTGACTTAATCTCTTTTCTTTTGTTGTGCAAGCAAAGGAAGATAAGAAGGAACAAGCAGCCGCACAACAACCACAACAAGGGATAGGTAATCTTCTATCCTCTCTTTTAAGCCCCTTAAATTCTAAAGAGGAAGAAGAACAAGAAAAGCAATCTAGGGATTACCTGTCTTTTATACATAGTAAATCAGAAGAGTTGCCTACTTTTTAATTTCGACATATTCTATCTACATATCCACTAAGGGTAATTAAGGCTAAAACCTTCTTACTTGAGCCCTAGTTACCTAATCCTGACGCAACTACCTGGACTAATTAGAGCCAACCTAGGACTCTAAGTTAGGGTTTTAGAGACACAACTTCTAATCAAGAACTGGAAATTCCCAAAAGAAGTGTGCCTAAGCCATTGCTTGAAAAAATCTGTTACGAGAAACCCTAAGCAATCCGGCTCTTAAGTCACTTGAACCTTAAAAGACAAGACCTGATAAGCTCTCACAAGAACTAATAGGTAAAGTTGATCCCTTTGATCAACTAACCTTTAAATTAGGTCACTTTTTGCACACAAATGGATAAAGTTCAAGTGAAACCCTAAGGCACCTTGATCCTAAGTAAAAGTGGTAGACTTAAGAGGTCAAGGTCCCCATTCTGGTCTACCTGGAATCTCAGTGACAAGAGAGGTCAAGTGGGGGAAACCCTGTAACCTGTGGAGGTGCTCTACCATGTAGGGGTCTTCGCAGGACTCTCCCTCTCTAGCTACCCAAGTAATTCTCAGGTGGACGACCTTCTGATTAAGGGGTATCATCCGCTCTGAACCTCTATAGTCACCCAACATTTTGGGTGTCTTGATTGTGTCCAGCATCTTCTAACCTTGTCTTATCCATCAGTGTATGTTTGGTAGGAGGTCCTTGAAACCTCCTCTAGAAATTCACTCTCCTCGAGGCCAAGCCTCGGTACCCTTGTTTGTGCAACAACCTCTTCACATAGGCATCTCTTTTGACTCTGAACCTAATTCCCGGTCTTCTTCCACAATGGCTCAGGCCATTGAAGAAGAGAATAATCTTGAGCACCAGCTCCAACGACTCAATGATCTCTTCCAAAAACTTCATGAATCCACCGCAGCGCCCCATGATGCGAGATCACTATAATCCCACTATGGTGGCAATTGAGCCTCGAGTCAGAATCCTGACTGGAGGACCTGATTCTGAATTGAAGCACAACATGATTCATGCCATACCTAAATTCTATGGGCTTAACTCTGAAGACCCCTTCCAGGACATCAAACAGCTTAAGCATCTGGCCCAGACTTTTGAGTTAGATGTACAGAATCGGGATATCTTACTCATGAAGATGTTCTCTTTCTCCCTTATGGACAAGGCAGCCCATTGGTATCAGACACAGACCCACCCAATCAACACTTGGGAAGAACTTCAGTCTTAGTTTTTGAAGAAGTTCTTCCCCATAGGTCGGACAAACACCTTGCGCTATCAGATTACTCACTTCACGCAACAAATGGGAGAACCTCTTCATGCGGCATGGGATCGTTTTCAGGATCTCATAAGAAAGTGCCCCCATCACGGAGTTCCTAAATAGGAACAAGTCCAGTCTTTTTACCAGAGACTCCGTGAAGATATTAGACTGTTTGTCAATGCAACTTGCGGAGGGAATATCATGGGTCAACATGAAGACACCTTGTGGGAGTATCTGGAGAACATGTGTGAGAACTCCATCAACAATGACTCCATGGGATTATCCGACCGGACGAATACCCACACAGCAACGAACCTTAGGGGAGCAAATGAGACGTCGGGCCTGTCTACAGCAGTCGACCTGGATTTAATGGCTAGTCAATTGGACAAGTTCTCAATCATTGAGAAGAAGGTGGATGAGCTGACTCAGCACTTGCAGCGAGCCACCTCTGTGCAGAACTCCTTCGCATAGCTCCCTCCCGCATGGAAACTATGCAGAACATTTTCCACCGATCTTCTCCTAGGATGGACTCGTGTCCACCCCCATTTGACTCCTGGACAATACGAACCTCCGATCCTTTCTACCCTTGCCGGGGGAGCCCTACTCCCCCATTCTTCGACTTTTCTGAGGCTCCTCAGACCTGTGAGGACCTCAACGCCATCCAGAATGACCCATTTTCCAACACCTACAATCCTGGATAGCGAAGCCATCCCAATTTCCAGTGGGCGGGAAATTCTTAAAATCCAAGACCACCCTTTCAGCCCCATCCACAAGCACCTCATCCTTATCAGCCACCTCAGCCTCGGCCCAACCCCACTTATCTATCTGGGCCAAGCCAAGATCAAATGTCCCTTATCCTCTAGACTCTGGCTGACATTCAGAGAATGAATGCAGCTATCCAGAAGCAACATAAGTATGAAATCACAGAGGTCTGAAATCAACTTGCCCAGTTGGCAAATTCTTGCCAACCTGGCACTCTTCCTTCTCAGCCTCTTCCTAACCCTAATAGCGTGCCGACCCAGTGGTGCGTTATAAACCCAAACCCGGGCCAAGCACACATGGTCTATCAGGCCCCTTCTATTCCTTCACTTGACAAGATGGAAGCTTCAACCTCCTATGCAGGTTACCAACAGCAGCAGCCCATCCTACCAACCCCTAACCAGAACTAGGCAGGAATAAATTCTGTAACAACCCGTAGTGGTAAGGCAACACAATATCCACCTTATCCAGGCCACTCTAAGCCTGGTAATGACCCAAACCCTAGGACAGTCATCCAGGATGTTCCTATCCCTGTCCCAGATCTAAAACCCGGACCTATCCTAGAGGAACCAACCAAGGTTCCATTTCTCGAGGCCTTGACCAAGGGAAAGCGAACAATTAAACCTGTGGCTCCTGAGGAGGACCTAGTCAAGCTCTTTGAGTAGGTCCAAATAAACATCCCCTTGATGGATGCGATCCTCCACGTACAGGCTTACGCATGATTCTTGAAAAATGTATGTACACCTCAACGTAAGCCGCGAACCAAGAGTGGGAGTCCAATTTTATTGTCAGAGCAAGCCAGCTCTGTAATCCTGAGTAGACTCCCACCTAAGGTAAAAGACCCAGGCACTCCCCTGATTTCATGTAAGATCGGTGAGACCCAGTTTGATAGAGAATTATTGGACCTAGGTGCCTCCAAAAACTTGATACCCACATCCCTACTTAACCATCTAGAAGAATCTGAGCTAAAACCAACCGAGGTGACATTGCAGTTAGCCAATCGATCTATCAAGTCACCTAAGGGAATTCTTGAGGATGTTATTGTTAGGGTGCGGGATTTCTACTTCCCTGTAGATTTCATAGTTTTAGATATGGATGCACCTGAAAACCCAAGGGATACACCAATCATACTAGGGAGACCTTTTCTAGCCACTGCAAGGGCCAACATAAGTTGTGAAGAGGGCCAAATAGAACTGAAATTTGGGAATCAAACTCTCAAAATTGATATCTTTAAGGCCCAACAAGGGATCAATTGCGGTGTCATTGAACAAATTTGTGCCATTAGAGCTGTGGTTGATGAATCACAACTTGAGGACAACATGATTATTTCTCATCAACCACAAGAAAATCTTGAACTGCAATTAGAGGAGTCAGACCTTGATCTAGACAAACCTATAACTCCCACCCTTGTACCCCACACTGACTCTGAACCACCTGCTGCTATTAATAACCCCATTCTTGAACTCAAACCCCTTCTCGATCATTTAAAATGTCTTTTTGGGTTCTAATCAGACATTTCCTATGATAATAAACTCCAAACTCACACCTGATCAGGAATCTCGTCTGATTGCTGTTCTCTAGCAACATTGGATAGCCATTGGTTGGACTCTCGATGATGACTTGACTGGAATAAGTCCCTCTTATTGCACACACCGTATCTATTCTGAAGAGGGCGCACGACCTTCACCCGAAATGCAGAGACGTTTGAATCCCAATCTGCAGGAGGTCGTGAAGAAGGAGATCATTAAGTGGTTAGATGTAGGGATCATCTACCTAATCTCCGACAGTCGTTGGGTGAGCCCCATCCAGGTTGTGCCTAAGAAGGCAGGGCTTACCACCATCACGACTGAAATCGGAGAGGTCATACCTACCCGTATAGCCAACTCGTGGAGAGTCTGCATAGATTACCGAAGACTCAATTCCTCCACGAAGAAGGATCATTTCCCACTACCATTTATTGATCAGATTCTCGAGAGGTTAGCAGGAAATAGATTCTTCTACTTTCTTGACGGGTACTCCGGTTACAACCAAGTGGCGATTCATCCAGAGGACCAAGGGAAGACCACATTCACCTGCCCCTTTGGGATGTACGTGTTTCGAAGGATGCCTTTCGGTCTCTACAATGCACCCATGACTTTTCAACGGTGCATGCTTGCCATATTCTCTAATATGGTGGGTGATTATCTAGAAGTCTTCATGGATGACTTCTCAGTTTTCGGGGCATCATTTAACGATTGCCTCCAACACTTGGTTCACATACTCAGGTGTTGCATTGACATAAATCTGGTTCTTTCTTGGGAAAAGAGCCATTTTATGGTGCCTGAGCGGATCATCCTAGGACACTTAATTACTGAGAAAGGCATCTAGGTGGATCGAGCCAAGGTTGATCTAATTTCTAGACTTCCTATGCCTAGCTCGATCAGGGACATCCTATCTTTTCTGGGGAACGTCGGATTTTACCGTCGTTTTATCCCTGATTTCTCAAAAATCGCATGCCCCCTGACTACTCTTCTCTTCAAGGATGTACCCTTTGACATTTCCAAGGAATGCACTTAAGCTTTTGAGAACCTTCGTGACCGAGTCACCCAAGCGTCGATCCTACAGTCCCCTGATTGGTCTCAACCCTTTGAGATCCTGTGCGATGCATCTGACTTCGCTATAGGAGCGGTTCTGGGGCAGAAGATTGACGAGAAACCCATGGTCATCTATTACGCTAGCAAGACACTTGACGAGGCTCAGCGTAACTACACGGTTACGGAGAAAGAGCTGCTAGTAGTAATATTTTCCCTTGAAAATTTTAGATCTTATCTCCTGGGTTCCCACATCATAATCTACTCGGATCACACAGTTGTGAGGCATCTCCTTGCAAAGAAGGATGCGAAGCCTCGATTAATCAGATGGATCTTGCTGTTGCAAGAGTTCGACCTCGAGATTAACGACAAGATGGGAAGACAGAACGTGGTAGCTGACCATTTGTCTTGCCTTCCTTCTAAGATCATCGACCCTTCTGGACCCATTATGGAGCATTTTCCTGATGAGCACCTCTTGACTATTGGTACCAGGCTTCCATGGTTTGCTGATATAGTAAACTACTAGGCATCACACCAGATCCCGTCTGATTGGCCGAAGGCCAAGAATGACAAGTTGCAGTCTGATGCCAAGTACTATGTCTGGGAAGACCCGTACCTTTTCTACATAGGTGCTGACAAAGTCATCCACCGATGTGTCCCAGAGGGCGAAATCAATGATATTCTCTCTTTCTGCCATGACCAGGCATGCGATGGCCATTTTTCTGGGCACAAAACCACATCAAAAATCCTCCAGTGTGGCATTTAGTGGCCCATTATCTTCAAGGACGCATACAGTCACTGTAAGGCATGCAGTCGTTGCCAAACTTTGGGCAACATGAGTCATCGCGACATGATGCCTTTACAACCGATTCTCGTATGCGAGATTTTTGATATTTAAGGGATTGATTTTATGGGCCCCTTCCCTATTTCGGATGGCTTTGAGTACATTTTACTCGCTGTGGACTACGTGTCCAAATGGATCAAAGCCATTCTGACCTGAACCTGTGATCACAAGATCATCATCAAATTAATTCATCAGAATATCTTCTCATGGTTCGGGATTCCTCATGCGATCATCTCTGATGGAGGGACCCATTTTACCAATGCTCAGTTCAGGTCACTGATGACCAAATACAGGGTGTCTCACTGAATCTCTACTCCTTACCACCCCCAGACTAATGGTCTAGCCGAGCTATCAAATCAGGAGATCAAGAAAATCCTGCAAGTTACTGTTAGACCTGATAGAAATGACTGATCGTCTCGACTTCCAGAAGCTTTGTGGGCTTATAGGACCGCCCACAAGATCCAATTAGGCATGTCTCCTTTTATACTAGTGTATGGGAAGGCGTGTCACCTTCCCGTCGAACTAAAGCACAAAGCCTATTGGGCAGTACGGAGCTACGACTTAGATCTTTCTAAGGCTAGAACCCACAGAAAGCTTCAGATAAGTGAGATTGATGAATTATGCCTTGATGCATATGAAAACTCGTGAATCTACAAGGAGCGGGTTAAAGCCTTTCATTACAAGCACAAATCTAGAAAGATCTTCCACCTTGGTCAGAAGGTCCTACTCTTCAATGCTTGACTCAAACTCTTCCCTAGGAAACTACGATCCAAGTGGGTCGGACCATATCTTGTCTGACAAATCTTTGGAAATGGAGCAGTCGAGATCAGTCAACTCAGCCACGATTCCGAACCTTTCGTCGTGAATGGTCAGAGACTCAAATCGTTCATTGGCGTAACCATTACAGATTTGGCTGAGTCATCATTTATCCTCCATTCTCCCTGAGCTTTTTGTGAACTGTCGATGGTGTAAAACTCAGCGCTTAACGGGAGGCAGCCTATCATTCTTTTTGAAAAATATGAAACCTTTTCTGACATTTCTTTGCACTTTAGGTTCATCCTTTAGGACAGCCAACTTCACCTCAGGTACTCATACCTGAGATTAGAAATCGTCCGCAACAGTCACCTCGACCCATCCACTCACCAAAACCTATCCTAATGCATGAACCAAGCTAAATAAAAGTGCACCTAATGTACAATGAGGACATTGTAAATCTTAGGCATGGGGGCTATGAAAGTGCAATGAAATGACATAACAAGAAAAGGTTTCAACAGAAAAAATCCTCATATATGGAAAAAAAAACTTTGAAGGAGGAAGAAAATGCTGGAAAACTTTACAGAAAGAGGAGGAGAAAAAGAGCAGAATGATAAAAAGGAGCACAAATTGAAAGAGAAAAGGGATAGTCATTAGTGAGAAATTAAGGAATTAACCAAAGTTCTAGACCACATTAAGGAAAAGAAAAACAAAAGTGCACAACAAGATTAGTAAGAACGCGAACCTTAGGCATTCTTGGCTAGACTCTTAGTACCCGTTAAGATCTAGATATTCCTCAAAAGGTTGAGGAAAATGAAAAGCTTAAGTATTAGGTCCAAGGTTTAGGGAGTACTCAGCCTCATTAACTGACCTTCGATTTACGGGACTCAGTAACCTAAGCACCCAAATTCATACACAGTCTGGTTCAGCGAGCATAAATATCAAAATCACATAGAAGCAATGCAAATATTCTGAAAATGTCACCTAGATTAGGAGCGGCCGATCAACACAAGTTGATTTGGACGAGTTCCCAGTGTGGAGAGGTGGGAAATTCCCCTCGAAGATGCATAACAACATATCATCTCCTCGATTCTTGTCTCCTAGGATATTTACATATCCTACTGGGGGTATGTAAGCACTCTGCTGGTTCAGATTCCATGGATGGCATTATCATGAAGTGTCAATTGCTAGGGCCTGAATTCGGCCACGGAACACCATGGACGAAATTATCTCGAAATCTCAAAAGTTAGGGTTCTGAGGGTTACCATGGGCGGTGCTATCTTGAAGCATTGACTACCAAGGACCCTTGAGGATTAATGATGGGGACAAGGAATCCAATATAGATCATGTTGTGAAGCCAATCCTAAGCTAGAATTAAAAAGAAAAGAGAGAGAAAACTCTCCAAACAAATAAACCTTCTGTCTCTCTCTTACAAAACATACTGCAAACTGAACCAAGGCTAAAAATATCTCAAGCACGGGTGCTTTAACCACAGAGTCCAATAAACTTTAGGTTAGTTCCTCTAGGCCTTAGAAACCTTTGCTAAAGACCGAGGCTAAAGCTAGATAGATCTAGATCTTGGTTGGTACTGGAGTACCTTTTAGGCCTATGATTGCCATTCTGACCTAATTAAGGATACAAAAAGAAAAGCACTTATCAAAATTGATGAAAAAAATTCATGGTGTAGAACAGAGGTTAAAACCTTAAAAATTTCGCTAAGGGACTAGTGAAAGCTAGGCATGGGGGTATGATGAGAACCTCATCATGAACCCTAACTAGCACATTTTGACCTAAATAAGTGTACAAAAGCTCCTACAAAACCTAAGGGAAAGCCTAAATTAGAGAATTATAAATTTGAGTATAAAGTAATTCACAAGGGGTAAAACTATAATTTTACCAATGCAGTACATAAACAAAATTTCTAAGGGTCTAAACACAGGTCAAATGGGCTTAATAAGAAAAAAAGTGGGATGATTTGGTCTGAAAAGGGTTATAGCGACATCTAGGAATTAAATGACATTCTACAACCCTAAAAATAAACCCACTTTAATTCACGAAGTTCCAGGAAAGGTAAAAATCAATTAAACCCTTTAAAATTCATGAAAAAACATTCCCTAGGGTTTAAAACCTTCAATTTGGCCATTGGAACCTGTCTTGACCTAGATTGAGAACCATACCTAATTTTTGACCTAATCTGGGTTTTTGTGCAAATTGTCCAATCAAATGTGGTCAAACCTAAAATCCAACTTCACCATTGGATTCCTTAAGTCCAAATTAAAGTTATATCAAAATTTGAACTTAAAGGAAGTTTGCCTTGACCCACTTTACAAAATGGTCCTCAGTAATCACTTTCTGACCCTTAACTTTTTGAACTTTTGCACTCACCCCCTCAACTTTCCCTTCATTTTCTTCATATCGGTCCCTCTGCCACCCGCAGCAATAGGCCATACCTCCAGCAACTTTGCATGGAGGATGGTGCCATGCAGGGTATGGGAGTCAACCCTAAAAACAAGAGGAGGGTTCCCTGTGTTGTCTTCTTTTGCATGGACCTCCTCCCATGTCCTGCCGGCACCCATACTTCTCGTGCGAGCATGCAAGAAGTATGGGTCTCTTTTCCAGCAAGCTCCGGTGACCAGCCCATGCCTCCTCCTCGTGTTTCCCTCCCTACCAGCACCTATTTAAGGGACGGCAGGGGCCGCCGCTTTGGTCAAGCCTGACTTGGCCGAAGAATCCCTGCTAATTTCGTCTCCTCATCCGGTCAAGAGTCCAGTGAGCTCGATGAACCCTCCTCTTCTTTTTCGTCACTCTGCCACAATACCAGTGGCAGAGCCGCCTTCACCGCCTTCTTCCGCGTCATGCAACACCTACGCGCATGCCTCTAGCCCCGTCGTTCTCGCCGTCACCCCTCCCCTGGATATCTTCGTCTCCAGCGATGGCAGGAACAAGTCGTCCGCCTCCTTTGACCGCTTAGCTAGGTTAGAATTATTCCTTTCTCTCCCCTCTTTATTTCCCTTATCTTTATTGCGATTTTTATCCCCTCAATGCCGTAGTCCACCACCATCGTTCCCATCTCAGGCTGACCACTAGTGAAGGCACTCCCGTTGCTCCACACATCCACATGCCTTGCCAACCACCTCACAAGCTTCGCCTCCGTCCACTGTCCACTTTCCGCCCACTCATTGCTTGCCACACATGCCTCATACCTCCACCGAACAACCCCACAAACACGGCCACAGATCAACCTAGGCATGCACGCCTAGGTCGCCCCGCGGCCAGCCAACCACCGTCACACCTTCTCCATAACACGGTGAAGCTCCCCAAGTGATCTAATGGGGCCAAAAGGCCATGTCCAACGATCGCAGGTTTCGACCCCCTACTGCCATTGGAGCATGAGCAAAGCTCGTGCGCAAGCTTGCTCCAGGTCACCCCGATTCAGGAAATCGAGTCCCAGGTGCGTGGAAGCATTCCATGACTCTTTCGCACCTAGCAATTGGTGGCGTCCGCGACAGCAGCTGCCTCAATTAGGTTGGCATTTTCCTCACGAGTGTGAAGAAGTGGGTGGGACACTTTAGTCCCACCTTGGAAATGCAGGAGAGTGGTAAGTCACTTATATCATTTTTGTGTCTTACGCTTATAGCCTTCGATACACAAGGGTCAGGTCCGTTGCCTACGCACATGCAGCATGCCATGCGCTAGCGCCTACCCTCACCCACGCTCACGCACCGCGGGCCTGGGTCCATACCAGATTACCTGACCAAGCACTCCTCACGCACCACCCATGTCGGTGCGCCTGGTCCTGGGTGCGTTACCCAACCCGCTTACTCGATTAAGGCTCTAGGAGCGAACCTTGGAGTGAATTTGAAAGAGAGAGAGACGTGGGGCAGGTAGGGGTTAGGTTTTGCCTAACCTTGTAATGTGTAGGGAAGAAGGGAAGAAGAAAGGAGGAGGAGCGGATGAGGACATAGCTGCAAAACGTAGTAGAAGTTGAAGAAGAAGGAGGAGGGAACACAGTAGAGAGAAGGAGAGACACGGCTGAAGAGAAGAGAAGGAGAAGCAGCCAAGAGCTGCAACAGAAGAATGATCTGAAGAAGAAAGCCAAAGGAAAAGAGAAGAAAATAGAAGGAGGGAAGCATGCCGCATAGAGGAAAGAAAGAAGAAGAAGAAGGCTGAATAGAGAAGAGAAGAAGAAGCCAAGAGGAGAACTTGCAAAGGCACTGTAGCAAGAGGCAGATAAGGCGTCTGATTCAAAGAATCAGACATTTGAGAAAGAAAAGTTAGAGAAAGACGAGAAGGAAAAGAGAAGAGGAGAAAAAAAAAAAGAAAAAAAAAAGAAGAGAGTTTTGTTCACTCTCTCTCTTTAATTTTTGTAAAGGAGTATATTATAGTGAATTGTGAATTTTTATGCTTCTAGAATTAAGTTTGCTCCCTGAGTTTGACCTTGAAACATTCTAAATTTCGAGTAATAAATTGAAATAAACTGATCATCGTTTTTTCACAACATACTACAACGAACATATCATTAAAACACCGCGAACGACGACCATCACGTGACCTTCGATGTTAAGCTCTCGACAATACCAACCTTCCTCCGAGCATGGAAAAGCCGATCATCCTCTCCTCCTCCACGTGCGTGCGTCGGTAGCAAATCCCCTATTTTTGGCTCAATTAAAAATTACATTGATTACCTTTGCCAAAGAATGGGATTTTGATGTTGAGTATTTTATTACAGAAAATTTGTGGGAGGCCCTTCTGTTATTTGTTATATGTGACAATATTGAAGGATTGGAATTACTAGTTAATGCATTTTGTTTTCTTTCCTCCCATGATGAATTGATATGAGTGGAAATTTATTTTTCTTGAACATGATTATTAGTGATCTTATTGGTTCTATGTCTCCTTGTGATACGACCTGAAGTGTGGTATTATTTCAATATTTTAGTAACTTTGATCGAGGTTTTTTTTACCACATTACATATTGCGACAACATATTTTGCTGATATCATTTGCAAACCGAAAAAACCTCCCAATCATAGCCAAGGCATAAGGCTTCTTCTCAAGCACAGCATAAAGGCAATTCCTCTTCGAATTCTCGTTAAGTGTTAGAGTGAGTAGGCTTGCATCTCGAGGCAACAAATCTGAAGCAAAACCCTTTCCCCCCTCCTCATAAATTCTCCTCTTCTTCTCTCATAACCGAGCATAATCGGGACATTAGGTGGGTAATTAGGTATATGGTCGAGGTCCATGCCCGCCGGCGTGAAGGTGAGCGATGGAGTGAGGCATGTGCATGTGGGGACCTCACCCTCGTGTGCTTGAGGGAATGAGCCCTATGCACAAATTCCTTATATGTGTAGCTGGTAGCTCTTCCTCTTATGAGGTGGGAGTAAATGTCTTACCTCACTTCACGCAGCAGCAGATGCAAGCTTCGTCAAATTGAGGCAGACGACATTGCCTGCTACTTCGATTGAGAGCCTGGAGTTCTTCTTGGCTTGGAACTATAGCACCTGGAAGTCACAACGAGGTCGGAGCAAGTTGAAGCATGGCAGTCGGAGTTGGGGATGATGGCAGTGATTGCACAACAATCATGTAACCTAAATCACCTAAATTAAGCTAGATCCTAGCATAACTTAGGATTAATGCATTCATAGGCATCGTAATTTGCACAATAGCTAGTTTATTAGTCATATAGATCATATCGTCATTTTATGACCTAAAAGAGAGATGATTTTAATCGCAGATGATTCAAAGCCACGGATGTCTGATTAGACCGAACAGATTTGATTAGAATGATGACGTGAGTCCAACACTTTCGAAATTGTCTCGATCAGAAAAACAAGGCACCTTGTACAGTCCATGAAAGAACAAAGATCATAAAGCCAAAGGATAAAGATCCGAGCCTCAGATGAAGATTTTAACAGCACAGATGAATCTGGATCGACGATTGTAGTCCAATAGTGCAAAAATAAACTCAATCAGAGGTCTACATCACCAGATATATGGTGAAGAAGATGAACGGCCATGATGGCACCACGTGGTGCCATCACAACCACTCCCTCACCACTTCCCCATCTAGGAAGGTCGCACCGCATGCTGTGGACCATTGGATCTTCATCCAACAGCCACAAGCATGCGACGTTGCCCACCTAGACGGGATAGGAATAAATAGAAACAACCAAGTATATATAACAAAAGGTTTGCACAGCGCATTGGCTCGTGTGCACACGGAAGTGTGTGATGCTAGTTTAAGCTATGCGCTGTGCGAAATTGAAGCAGCGTTGGGTGTGCGGGCATAGGCTGGCGCAATTACGTGTTTGGAGGGCGGAGGCGTGCCCACGTGGCACGATCAAAGCAAGTTTAGGGTGGATGAGCAATCTCACATGCTTGCTTCAACGCAAAGGCAGCGACGCTCATTTTAAGCTGTCTAATCTTAGGGGCTAAGGCTTAAGGGTGTGCGGTTTGAAAGTCGAAGCGCGCGGACATGAATCTGAGCCGTTCGATCAAGCACTAAAATGAGGCATGCGGGTGCACATGAAGAAAGAGGAAGCGAGCGAGCACGCGCGAGGAAGCAAGGGAGCCATGCGATCATCATCCAAACATCCAGAAGCTGCCACGTGTCAACAATATAGTGAATCCACGCAATAACAAGGCTTTTGAAGGAGTTTTAAGGCCTAATTAGAGCTGTTGATCTCACGATCGAGGGATCTGATTAGCCAAGAGATTGTTGCACGAGATAAAGGGCCAAAAGTTATAAAAGAACGCCCAGGGCCCCCTAGTTAAAGCATCCATCAACTCTAGACATCTTCCACCTTCTCTGTAACTCTCCGTCCCTCTACAAGTCCACTCCAACCTTCATCCCGACACTTTGGATCTGAGATGCTGCCGCACCTCGCACAAGCACACTACAAGCGGCATCATCTCTTTGACACTTTCTTCTCTCTCTGTCTCTCTCTCTCTCTCCCCCTCTCTCTTTCTATCTATGTGTCTCTATTAGCATTTTCTATTGTGAAAAACTTTATCTAATTGCAATAAAATTCTGATTTTCTGGATATCTGCTTCATACATATATACATATATATATATCTAGCTAGAATTATTTTTATTGAAATGCTTCTGCTTAAATTGCGATTGCCACCCTACAAATGACCTGGTACTTACCGATTTTATAAATTTATTTCTCGATGTGTTTTCACGCTATACTACAACTAATCAACTTTTAAAATGCAAATTATGTGCTGGATAGGCAGCGACAGGTAGAGATGGCAAGGACCTGAAAAGATGAACATGGGGTCAAAAGCCCCAATCAGATGGTTCAGAAGAGTCGCCGGTGTGTGAGGAGTATGGTGGTGGTGTTCTTTCGATGAGCAGAGGCATGTAGCGGCCTGACAAAGTCGATGATGGAGTCCGATGATGGGTTCGTCTGGTGGGTGTGTGGAGTGGATGAAAGGTGAAATAGATAGAGGGCTTTTGAAGTGGGGAGCACAGTGATGCTAATGGTGGCACTAGCATGGAGTTTCGATGCATGTGTTGAGCAAATGCCCACGTCGGAGCATGAACGGAGCCGAAGAAGATGGAGGGGGGAGTGGTGGTCATCGGTCGAGACGAGCAAGGAAGGAGCTAATCCTAATCTAGAGGAGGGGAGTTGAAGGAACCCAGCTGACAGACGAAAGGGAGGGAAATTGTGCTGGCTTTGATTGGCTGGTCGCAAAAGGGATGAAGACCTTCGGTGAGAGGAGCGGTGAGGAAGAAGGGGTCTGGGGAGCTCCTACTGGTATTGAGAGAAGCAGATGAAGGAGAGGAGGGGATTCCCTCTTCCTATGGTATGTGGCAGAGGGAAAAGATGAAGGTTGGAGGAGTTTGCCGGAGCTACGGAGACGGTGGTTGGAGAGAGGAAAATTTGAAGAAGTTAAGTCCAAACTGAGATAAGGAGCAGGACCATGCAAAGGGGATCCTTTTAAAGGCCTTAGGAAGAGATACAAGCTTGGGAAGAAGCTTGAGGAGCTTGAGATTTCAGGGGAGAAGATCCCTGAAGTTCCTTTCATTCGCTTGATTTGTGGGCTTTAAATTAGGGTTTGAGATGTGGCTCAAATTATTAGGAAGGTCCTCAGGAACAATCCTTCCAAATTTGGAAGGATTTGGTTGAGAAATCAGAAGGGAATCTCTGATTGAAAGGTTGGCTACTTTGGGTTCACACCGTCAATGGCAGTAAGTACCTTTTTGAAGAGAACGATGAAAAGTTGGTGGCCTTTTTGCAAGGATTTTCGAAAGCTACGGGTTTAAGTGAAGGAAATAGAGATTTAAAGGACTGAGATGCAAACTAGGTCAAGATGGACTCTAATTGGGTCAAAATTTTGGAACAAATCTAATTTGGACCCAAGGAATCTAATGTTGAAGTCAGATTTCAGTTTTGACCAATTTTGGCTGAGCAATTTGCACAGAAACCCAAATTAGGGTAAAATTCCATCTGCAACTCTATTCAAGGTCAAAATAGGTTTAGATGGTCAAAGTAAGGGTACCAAACCTCTCAAGATATTTTTATATGAATTTTATTCTGACCAGAACCTATTCAATTCATGCAGGATTGAAATTAGGGTTTTATTTGCTGTTATAGTTCTCAAAATGCGTGAAATCCCATTTCTATCTGTGTGGACCCACTCACTGAACTTTAATGCTCATTTGAACTTTAATTAACCCCTGGTAGACCTCGTGGGAAATTTGCATTTATGATGTGATGTTAAAACTGTAGAATTAGCCTTATTTTAGTGTTTTCTTCTCAGAATGGATTTGTATGGAATTACAGCCCTTAGGCGATTATGTAGGTGCTTTCATCTCTTGATTTTGACTAATTTAAGTTAGTTATGACTAATGATGGTGTTATCGTCACTCATCTCAATGTTTGGCAATTTTTTGAATGATATGGTATTTCCTCTCAATGTGCTTGTTCGTCTGGTAAGAGCTACTGTATCGAGGGAACTATGCCAAGTTCCTCTATGAACTTGCATATCCACACTACCACCTCCCTTGCAGCATCTAATGCAACAATGTAGTTGGCTATACTTGTTGAATCAGCCATGTTATCCTTCTTCTTGCTTCCCCAACTCACATAACCACCATTCAATGGAAAATGAACCCTATTGTATACTTTCTATTGTCAATATCAGACTGGAAGTCGAAGTCAGTATACCCCAACACTTGGAGATCGCCATCTCCAAAGACTAAGTAGTAATCCTTAGTTCTCCTCAGGTACTTAAGGATGTTCCTAACAGCAACCTAGTGTTCTTGTCTCGGGATAGATTGGTAACGGCTTACCACTCTTACTATGTGATAGATATCTGGTCATGTACAGAGCATGGCATACGTTAGGATACTAATCATGAAATCGCGATAATGATAAATGTGTGGTCGTAGTCACGAAAACAAGTTGTTTGTAATTTATAGACTGTATTTGAAAGTATGCATATAAAATTGGGAGTATGGGTCGTCTCACAGGGAGGCAATGATGTCTAAGTGTCTCTTGACCTAACTAAGCTAACTAATATTTTTTTGAAATTTTTGAAGTAGTTTTCATTTTCATAATTTTTTAATAAGAGATAGGATAATCTGACCTAATAGGTTGTTGGATTTGAAATCATGCAAAAACATGTGTTTCATAGTAGTATAGTGCAAGAAATTAACCTAAACAAAAATATATAACAACGAAACTCCAGATGAGTCCCGACCGATCTCTAGAAGGCATGAAAATCCAGATGATTTGAATTTGATTCTTGATTTGCAATATACACTTGCTTGTGATTTAACTAACCTAAAGTTGCCTAGAATCTAACCTAACTCTAAACTTAATCGCGAAATCCTACCTCCAAAGTACGCATGTAAACCTCGTCGACCATTTTGTTCTCACGGATAAGAAATGCATGTGTTAGGGAGATATAAAATGTGAAAATATGCATTTCAATTTCCACGAATTCAGTTATGTTATTACTATTCAACGAGTTTAGAAAAACGTGTGAATCATTGATGTAGATTGGTGTAGCCATGCATCTCTCTCTATTTTTTTCTTTTTCAAATTTTTATTTTGCTTTATTTCTTTTTCTGCTAATTGAACCTAAACTAAGCAAAGTGAAAGTCGATGATCATAACATGAAAAGTGATGTGGGTCGATCGCTAGTGCATGAGATGTGCGAAGTATGGAAAGAGAGTAGACATCAATTGCGTGGTTATAGTAATCACTAAGGTTATTACGAAAATCAAAATGATACTTTTTTTTGTGTTTTTCCTTTTTTGAATTTTTTGTTGATTTTTGAAAGCAGGAATAGCGAAATCAAGGCGCGACGAATATTGAAAACAAGCATAGGTGCATAAGATACAAATCAAAACAAATGCTCGCAAAACGATACTTTTTTGTGTTTTTCCTTTTTCAAATTTTTTTGTTGATTTTTAAAAGTAGGAATAGAGAAATCAAGGCACCACGAATATTGAAAACAAGCACACGTGCATAAGATACAAATCAAAACAAATCCTCGTGTTTCATTCATCACAAAAAATATGTTCAATCAATCACAAGTAAAGGAATGCTTAAAATAAGAATAATCAAACCTAACTACAAGAAAGCCACCTCACTGGGATGTGCTTCTAAGAGCCTTTAGCAAATGGAGGGTGGTGGTGGCTAGACCAAGGACAAGATGGCTGCCTACATGCCACACACAAGGATGGCATGCCCAAGATCTAGGAAGAAGATGGGCATCCAAGAAGAGAGAAAAAGATGAAGAAAATTCTACTTGCTATCAAATGAAATGTGGAAAATATAAAGCGAAGAACTACACTATTAGAATTGAGAAAGGAGGGCACCAAAGGTGCTTCCTAAGGGAAGCTTTTGGTGGCCTTGGATGGCCAAAGGGAGGAGAGGTGCTGGTCGGCCACCAAGGTATGGTGGTCGACCTTGAAGGGTGGAGGGAGAGGGCTTCAAGGTGGTGCAACTATGGTGGAAGAAGGAGGAAGAAGAGGCCTAATGGTAGGCCATAGGAGGGTTTTTAAAGAAGAGGGGAGGAGATAAGTTGGCGATCAAGAGAATGGGATAGGGGATAGGTTCTTCAAGGTGGCACCATGGGGAGGATATGATCTTCAAGGTGGCAGCGAAGAAAGGATATGTTCCTGGTCGCCACTTTTGGCAGGGATAGGTTTAGCTTGTATGGACTTTGTGTTGGGTAGGATAAGGTTGGGTTTTGTAGTGTTAAGTTGTAGGATTAGGTTCTAATTAGGTTTAGTTAACCTTAGGGTCTATTAGGTTGAGTCTAATTAGGTTGGTTCAACCCTAATTAGGTGTGTGTATGTCTAATTGGGTTAGGGTAATCCTAACAAGTTAATGTCACATCTAAATTAGGTCATAGGTAAGTCTAACTAGGTTCCATGAACCTAATTGAACTTGTGTGGGTTGAGATGTATCCAATTAGGTCCTAGGTGAACCTAATTGAAATCAGGTGCACCCAATCAAGTGGTGGTGCACCTGATTAGGTTATGGTTAGGTCTAATTAGACTCACTAATTAGACTCACTAAGTCTAATTAGTGAGTCTAATTAGACCTAACCATAACCATTAAACATGATAGGGTTGGACTTGATCTAATTAGGTTCCAACTGAACCTAATTAGAATTGGGTGCACCCAATCAAGTAGTGATGCACCTGATTGGATGTGGATGAGTCTATTGGGTTCAGGTTGGGTCTAATTAGGTTCAAGTGAGTCTAACCAACTTAGGGTTCTTCCAATCAAGTCCTAGTGGATCCAATTGATAGGTGGGTGACCCAATTGACTCAAACTAAGTCAATTAGGTGTGGTATGGACCTAAATAGGTTTCTAAGCTAGGGACTAGGTATTGGATAAGTGGGGTAGGGTTGTGGATAATAGGATAGGACTATGGATAGGGTGGATAAGCACATGGATAATGTTATCCATTTTTTTGGGTTTCGAGCTCAAATATACTAATAAGGAGGTGGTTCAGGGATAGGTTCAAGGATAAGGTTATCGTAAGGCTCTACCAATAAGATAGTGACATCCTAGTTCTTTTCTTTTTTTTAATCACTTATTCTAAGTAAGAAATCATATTCTCACTTTCTTTCTCTCTCTTCTTTTGTCTTCCTTTATTTCAACTTTATTCCAACCTTCAACTCCAACTCTAGCTCTTATTCATCTTTATTTAGCTCAAGATAACTTCTGAGCTCATTATTCATTGTAAACAAGAATAAACATCAATTAGCACAGTAAAATCATATTAATATATGTACAACTAAATGAAAGGATATAATGCATGATAGGTAATTTATGAATGCATTATTTATAAGATAAGCAAGGTTGTAACATAATTTAGGTTAATTAAGTTCTATGATTGATAAATTATCTACCGTTTCAGCAGTTTGGAATGACAGTTCTGAATGTTGGCTTTGCCCAACTGTCCAAGGTAACTTTGCTGGGCGCACGCAAGTTGAACTCAATAGGCTATTAGACATGCTGTAGGCATTTTGTCCACTGCATGACAGATTCTACTACTACAGATCCCATTTCAACTGGTTGCTACTCCCTTTGGCGATTACCAGTTCCTCTTAAAATTCTCATTTTTCTATGGCTTGCAAGACAAGATGGGATGGTCATTTCCACACTTAGGCAGCGAGTGGTGGGTACTCCAACCTTCTTATATCCTTTATGCAATTTCAAGTAAGATGACACTAAACATATTTTTAGCACCTGCTTATTAACTAATGTGGTCTGGAGGAATTGATGGTCTTCCCCTTTGCCAACATGGGACAACCTTTGGAACACTTTGACAAATACTTCTCAGCCACGTACCACCATGGTGCCAGTTCTTTGGTGTGTGTGGAGGACCCAGAATGAATGTGTATTTTTAAAGGGGGTCATGTATTTGTGGCTGAGATTTGTAATGATGTAAGGGGTGTAGCCAGTCTTTGGTGGTCAGTCTTGTAAATATTCTTATTAATTAAATTTGGATTGTTACTGTGACAGTAGTAATTCTTTCTTATTTTCTAAAAAAAAGATTGTGGCGTAATCACACACCCCTAACTAAAGATTCGACTGGAATATAAACCTACAACTATAAGACAAATTCACCATTTTATGGGAGAATCCTGATTTGAATATCGAACTAATAGAAGTGATTTTGCACAAATCAGATAAGTATACAATTCAGAAAAAATTTGGGAGTTTAAGAAAAATTGATTTTGTTTTATTAGACCCTACTCACACTGCATGAATTTTTAAAAATGCTATATATCAAATTTGGATCTAAAATTTGGTAGGAAGAAACTAGACTTGAAGCCTTACAAGTGGGAAAATTTTGGTGATTTTAAGACAACTATACCACAATATATGAATTTTAGAAAATGAACTCAAAATCTGAAAAAAAAGTACAGACTTCAACCTAAACAAAGGAAGCAGACTCAACAGAAAGCACCTCAAGAATATAGTGAAAGAAGGCAAAAGCACTTTCAAGACCCATCTCATGTTTCCACTTCAATGGCAGAAGGACCTGTTCTTCATGATGATGATGAAGAAGAAGACACTGAAGATGAAGAAGTTTCATATGAAGATAGTGATGATGAAGATGAAGATGAAGATGAAAATGATGACGACGATGACGATGATAATGATGATGATGATGATGGTGGACATGTACAAAAGTTTATTAGAAAACATCCTAGAAATTACTTTAGTTTCATTTTGTTGCTTGTTAAACTTGTATCACTTTTAAGATTTCTTATATGTGGCTTTGCTAAGATTGTCCCAAGTTTTATCTTTATGAACTTTATAATGTTTATTTCTAATGAAGGTTGAATAGAACTGGTTGTTCTTGTATCATGCTTTGATTTCTTAAAAGTGTATTATGTGCTCATCTTTTTGCTTGCTTGACAAAAAAGGAGAGAAATGATTGGATACTTCATATTTAAAAAAGGGAGAGCTTAGTTTGAGGGGGTGGTTTTTCACTCCTTGTGGAGTTTTTTTTATTCTTCTCTTATTAAGTCTTTGCTTATTTTAAAATATGAATATCTTGTTTGTTTTGTCAACAGCAAAAAAGGGAGAGATTGTTGGAACCTAGTTTCATCTCTCATCTATGTTTTGGTGTTAACAAAATCATTTTAAAATCTAATGTGTTTATAAAGTATTACAGGTCAAAAGAATCTGTGGATGCAAGCAACAAGATAGCATATGAAGGAAGAAGACTAGAAGACTATAGTTTTTGTTGTATTCATTATATTTTAGAATTTTTGTGTGTCTCTTAACAAGTAAAACAAAACCTAGGAGTTAAAATCAAAGTAGAGATAATTAAAGCTCAGAATATCGTTCATTCATTTGTTTCAGAACTCAAATTCATTTCTTTCAAAATAAAGTAGTATAGAGTAGATGGGATAACTCTAAAAATTTACACTTATAATTTTAGGTACTTGAAGCAAGTACCGATACTGGTCATAAGTATCGGTACATGCTAGGCAAAGGTTTGGGCCTATGTCCCAAACTGTGAACAACAAGTACCGGTACTAATCGTGAGTACCAGTACCAAGTGGTCACAGTTTGTGCATTTGGTTTTGCCTAGACCTTACAAGTACCGGTACTACTCACTAGTACAGTACAAGTAGGTCACTAGACCCAAATCTGAGTCACAAGTACTGGTACTCATCATTAGTACTGATACCTAGTGTCTTAGTCGAGCTGACTGTAGGTAGTCAGTACCGATACCAAAAGTTTAATATCGATACCAACTAAGTGTTGTGACCAATCTGAATGACTATTTTGCAATTAAACCTATCTCTAATCTTCCCAAATTGCCCCTAACAGCTAGTAATTGTAGGGAAGGTGTTTAGTGACTTATATAAACACCTTGTGTGTGTCATTTGCACACAACAATAAGAAAATATTGTCTCCTTGCTCCTAATTCCCAAATTTCACATTTCTAGCTGCAAGGTCTATTGTTTTGTTGCATCCTTGAAGGCGGCACTCTCTCAACAAACATCTTTCAAGCGATCTCGTGCTTTATCATATTATCTTTCATTTAAGTCTGATTTCATTAGATTAGTATATTATCATCTATTAAGATATCCACTTGTTGGAGACTTAGGAATTTATTGTAAGCTTTTATTTGCATCTTGCTTACACCTGTATCATTATTTCTTTTTGATATCTTGTAATTGGGTTGAGGTAACCTGTTAATTACCTCAGGTATTAGTAAATTGATTCCTTCTGAGTTGAGGGAATCAGGTTAAAAATCCTAAGTCGGGAGACTTAGGTAATAGATCACCTAAGTGAGGGGAACCACTGTATATCTTATGTGTTTTTGTGGTTTGTTATTCCTGCAAATTTTTATCTATCACACTATTCATCCTCTCTTCTAGTTTGCTTGTGCTTTACAGATCCTACATCTAACAATGACTTCTACTGTACTAAAGTACTTAGCACCACAATCTATTAACTCTAAAATTAGACCAAATACTCCTTCGATGCCTTTCTCTTTAATAATCAGGCTGACAGAAGCAACTCCCCTTTTGATATCACTACGAGTAGTATGATCTAGACTTTCTGATCCTTACCAAGTTTCGAACAATGCTTATCAGCTAGTTGGATCCAACAAATGAAAAAAAAACTGTGGTTACAGTTGCCCAGCATAAAAATTAAATTGAAACTACGGTCCTGTCCTCAAAAAGCAAAGAACAAAAATTTTGGTAATATGATTAGAAGAATCTTTTCCAAGAAAAATATAATTGGGAGAACACTTGTTGAATGGAGACAGGGAATACTCATTTCCATGTGGTTTTTTTTAATTTTGCTTTCCATATGCATTCAAAAGTTGACACAAAAGTGTTGCAGACATTTGAATGACAATATTGGTGGTTTTATATGTATTTGCAAATAGAGAAGGGTATCTTTCTAGTGTGATGTGGATGCAGTGGCCGCAAGTAAGTGGTTGGAGAAGAGTGGTTGAGGATGTGATCGGAGGCAAGGACAAAGAGGGAGAAAGAAGGGTGCTTTGAAGGAGGACTTGACCTTGCTTTATATAGTTAGTCAATCAAATGTGAATAACAAACGCTAGTAGAATTCATTAACAAGGGAAAGATGCAGATGTCTTCATTTTTCAAGTTCAGCAAACCTAAAACATTGCAGTTTAGAAAGACCAAGAAAAAAAGGAACTCACTAAATAATTAGTAGATATAGCACATCGAGGACCCAACACTGCTTTATATCCAAAGAGGCACTACTAAGTAATTTTGAGTTCTCCGATGCCTCATGCTTTATATCCTTGCTATTCTTCAGTGCCTCCTACTTTATATCCTTGCTATCCTTCATGCCTGAGGACCTAACCCTATAAACCAAAAGGAGAAATAGAAAGAAACAACAAATCAAAATTAAGTATAAATGCTACCTAGACCAGGTTGTAAATGATTAGGGACTTAGATGGACCCAGCACAGGTGTTGACATCGACGGTTAACGATAATGTCATCATCAGCCATATCTAGCTTTATTTAGTCATAATCAATAGATAAATGCTCCTACATAACCGCTAAAGAGCCATAATTCATTGCATATCCATTCTGAGAGATAAATATGAAAATAGGGGTAAAACTATAGTTTTAATAGAATATCCTAATTGTAGAACAATCATGGGGTTTCCCAAGGGTTAATTAAAGCCTAAATGTTCATAAATGTTTAATAAGTGGGTTCATGCAGACAGAAATGGGTTTTCACGTGTTTTAAGAGTTAAATGACATCTAAAATCCTAAAATAGGCTTGCTTAAATAATTGAGGTTTCGATCAGGATAAAATTCACCTAAACCTTTTAAAATTCATAAAAAATATTCTTTAAAGTTTGGTATTATTGCTTTGACCATTGGAACCCATTTTGACCTAAACAAAGTCGTAGATAAATAGTTGCCCTAATTTTGGTTTCTACGCAATTTACCCAATCAAACTTGGTCAAAACCTAAATTCGACTTCACCATCAAATTCCGTGGGTGCAAATTAGGTTTGTGGTTTGTACCAAAATTTGGGCCCAATCAGAGATCATCTTGAGCTAGTTTGCATTTTAGTCTAATCTAAGTCTTTTCTCTCACACACATGCCCCTAACTTTGGAATTATTTGCAAATAACCCCCCAACTTTGTCATCTTCTTCACTAACTGGTCCCCTCCACCTTCAACTCCTAAACCTACTTCACTAGTGACCTTTGATTGGAGAGTTCTCCCTGATTGATTGACGAATCTCTCTCAAAATTGAAAGGGGAATTCCTGAGGAAGTTGCCTTTCATTTGAGTCATGTACGAGGGTCTAATTCCTACTCAAAACCTAATGCGAATTTTTTGAAGGAGTGCGTCTCCTATTTTGTGAAACTTCGAGCTTGGTCTCCAATCTTGGAAAGTTCTCTTGAGGCTTATTTAAGCACCATGGTCACAAGGCCGCGCTCCTTAGCAAGGTTTGGGGCCAAAAACCTCTTCCTAACCCTACCTATGACCCCTCTCTGACCAAGCTCCGGCATCCTTCTTCCCCATCTTCTTAGGGGAAGCTAATCGCCAAATTAGCCTGCCCATCCTCTTCCTCATCTTCCGCCGTGCCTCGCCAGTCAAAGCGAGGGTTATCCTCCTCGTTCTTTGCCGCCGTCCCTCTCAAGAGATCTTCACCTTCCATGGCACCGGCCTGCCAACGTCGGTGCCAATCCTACCCCCTTCTACCTTTAGAGTAGGTTAGTTAGGTTTATTTAGATCCTTAGGTTAATTCCCCATACTCAAAACCCAAAATCAACCCCTGACGCTGCCATTCACCATCATCTCTTCCATCTCCGGGCACACCTCCGGTGAGGTTCTCCGCACACTACACACATCCAACCACCTCACCACCTACTCCACAACCTTCGCCACAACACCACGAACAAAACTCCTCACCTATTCCACTCTCTCGACCATCCAAGCATGCCCCCAAATAATCCACTGCGGCACGCCCTACCCCGACTCCGTCTAGCCACCATACACCCTCACATAGCATGCCATCACCACCCACACATTTGCCATGGTTAGGCAAAACTCCTGAATGCTTTTGATTGGGCCAAAAGGCCATGTTCTTGCTTTTTAGGTTTCGCCCTTTGCCACCATTAATGTAGGAACTCCAAGCAAGCTAGGAGCTATGTTCTCGCGGTGCGAGCTCCGAACACCTCTAAGATGTGCGGAATAACCATAGGACCACTTCCAGGTGGTCAAGTGAAGCCCCTACCCTTAACAGCTATGCGAATCAGAGGAATCTCCTTGCTACAGACACACGCAAAGAAGGGGCATGGTTTAGTCCTGCATCAGAAAGTGAAGAGGCATTGGCTGTGCATAAATTGAATTTGTCATCTGGCCTTATCGCCTCAGCATACTGATGAGCCCATATTTGTGGGCTAAGTATGTATTTTAATGCTTGGACATTAAGTTAACATGTACATTTATATAGCATACATTAATGTGTAAATAGGATAGCATAAAATCTCATGCATTGAAATAGGTTGCATTACAATTAGTGTTTTGAATTTAACATAGAAGTTAAGGTCTTACATATAAATAACCCAATGATCATTTTTTGTTTATTTTTATTCTCCTCGCAGCAATGGCTTCTCACGCTAAATGCACGTCTTAATTGTTGAGGAGAGAGGATACTACACGTCGTCGACAATCCCTCTTCTCCACAATGCTTCTTCTTCTCCATGTTCCTGTAGCCATAAAAGAAGACCTCAACCACACCATCAGGAGCAGGCCACCATTCCCCACCCACCACTATGTAGAGACCAAATTCTCCTCCATTCCACCACCACCGGCCCCAACTGTGATAGTCAGCTCCAGCACCATAGGTGTGCGTTGTGACAGAATGCTCCGCCAAATCAGAGCAGCTACATTACCGTGAGCACCTCAGTGTGCACCTTGTTGGTGCTAGAGAACCACGATCATTTGTTTTGATGATAACAAAACACGTGTTATTTAACATTTGCAATTTGAGTCCTAGATTTCAGGTCAATTGCAAATGTAGACGTGCTTAAACGGAGTTCGAGCTCGCATCCAGGACGGATTGGAGGAGCTTGACGGAAAACAGAGGAGGTTCGCGTGGAGCGACAGATTGAAGATAGAAGACAAGAAGAATAGGATAGATTCTTTTTAATCCTTTCTTGCATCTCTTGTCTTTATTTTCTTGCTCTTTTTATTTTTCTTAGAATATTGTTAAAGAGCCTCAAAGTACCCTAACAGTAGTCCTAGGAACACCGGCACAACCCTAGGATACTTAGGTTTTCTGTGGAATACTTAGAAAACCAATATAGGGTTCAAACAGCATTTCCAGATGTCTAATTCACAAATCAGACGTCTGATAAAGTATTTTAAGACGTCTGACTGTTGTTTCAGACGTCTGATAACTGTTAGGCTGGACATACTTAGTTCTGTCTGATGAAATCAAACGTCCAGACCTTAGACCAGACGTCTTAGGAGACGCCTGATGACTTTGCCAGATGTTCAATTAGTGGACCGTTGGCTGGCTTAGCAAACACTCAAGGATATGACCGTTAGAGCCTTATCAGACGTCCATAGGACTATCCAGACGTCTGATAAATGACCGTTTTGCCTCGGCTGACCCAAAATCTCTTCTCAGAGATTTTCTAGCCGTTGTAACGTTTGGAAATCAATTCCCACAGTAAAAGTAGGTTTCCAGACGTCCATACATAGTACCAGACGTCCTGTATGTCGTCTGATGGACTTGCGCAAAAACCCTGTTTAGATCTGATTCAAGTCAGGAGGAAACCCGCATAGAATCAGACGTCTGACCTTGAAATCAGACGTCTTAAAGTGGCCTTCCAGACGTCTGATGCAAGAATTAGACGTCTGATCACCCTGTCAAGTGTAATCATTGTCCTGATTCTCTTGGGCTTTGCACCCAACGGCTATGGAAGCATTTCCAAGCCTTCCAAAGCCTTCCTAAGGCCTCTATAAATAGAGGGGAGCCTTTACACACCTAGATACGCAAGATACACACTAAGAGAAACAAGAGACACACCTAAGCAACTTAGTTCCACTCTTTTGTGTCCAAGAGAAGCCCTTGCTCTCCAAGCTCTAGTTCCATTCTCTTGAGAGCATCAAGCCTTCGCGCACCCGCTCTCCCGCCGTTGTTCACGAGAGCGACATTACGCCGTTGCGTGGCTCACGCACCCACGTCATCCTCGACGCACTCCTTGCAAAGGGGAGTTTCCTAATTCCTATAGAAGCTAGGTTCATAATTACTTTGTTGGCTCTATAGGACTTGTTGTTTATTTTATCTTTGTTATTTAGTTGGGTATTCGCTTTGTGAATTCCCGTCTCCTTTGTGGGACAAAATCCTTCTCGTGGAGAGAAGGGGTTGAGGAACGCTACCCTCGTACTTGTAGCGTGGTTGTACTGAGGTTGAATCACCCTCGTTTTAAAGTGATTCGGTTAGTGGATTTCATCAACTCGGTTGATCGGAAAATCCTAACTCGAGAGGGTTAGGTGGTGGTTTTCACTCGGTTTGGGTTTCCACCTAAAAACATTTGTGTACATTGTGTGATTGTTATTTTGTGAAGATTGTTTATATTTATTTCAGCATTTTATTACGTCACCCCTCCTGGTAGGGCCCGAACCTACATTTGGTATCAGAGCAGGTTCTTGCAAGATCGGAGTAACACCTGGCAAGAAGATCATGGAGGGAAGCATAGCCACAATCAGAATCTACGAAGGGCAGTCCACCGTCCGACCACCCTATTTCAACGGGAGGGACTTCGGATATTGGAAGTTGAGGATGAAGACGTGGCTCCAAGCCACTGAATTCGAGATATGAGGATGTTGCGAAACCCCATACGAGATCCCGAAGCGACCCCAAGGAGGCTACTCGCAGCTGCAGTTTCGAGAGCTTTCACTCAACGCAAAGGCAATGAATGCCCTGTATTGCGCATTGAGTCCGAAGGAGTTCGAGAAAATCAAAGAGTGCACCACCGCCCACGAGATATGGAGGAGGTTGGAAGGCACTCATGAGGAGACAAGCTCGAAGGAAGAAGAAGAAGAAAAAGAAGAAACCGCTTGCTTTGGTTTCATGGCCAGAGGAAGCAATAGCGACAGCGACAATGAGGTAAGTTATGATTTACAAGAAGCTTTTAATGAACTATTTGAGCTTAGTAAATCATTAAAAATAGAAAACAAAAGCATGAAAAAGAATCTTAGTTTTCTTAAATCTGAAAATGATAGGTTAGAAATAAAACTTAAGGACATAGAAACTAGTCCTAAGGATAATAACCTGTTATTAGAAAATAATAACCTCATCAATGAAAATAATAAATTGATTGAAGAAAATGATAGTTTAAAATTAGAAATTTCTGACTTACAGACTAAGATGCACACTATAGAAAAAGAAATTGCATGTCTTAGGGAAAACTCTAACAAACTAATCAACAAAGTAGACGATTTATATAGCCCTAAGATTGAGAAAGGATCTCCATCAAGGAGACCCGCTAACAGATCCGGATCCAAGCCCACTTGGATACCGAAGAAAGAATTAGAATCTTGTTTTGTAGGGTTCAGGGATAATTACAACACAAAGGACTGGACCTACAAACTCACGGCTGGTCAACTCAAGTTGGGAGAACCAAGGAGTAGACCAACGAGGAAAACAAGAAGACCGACGAGACGGCGAACAAACGACGGACCCGCCGCACGTCGACCACCAGATTGGAGACCGATGCCAATGCCTGGGCCTCCAAGCTACGGATGGGAGCCCCATCCGATGTGGCATCCACCACCACCATTCGGGCCATTTTATTGGCCATGGTAGGTGAGGTAAAATTCTTAACCCTATCTTTTTATAAGCATTTAGATTGGGGGAGTTAAAATTTATGAGCTAATTGTCAATTTTTAAGGGGGAGATGCAAGTTAGCTAAATTTCCTTTAGTAAGGGGGAGAAAAATAATAGCTATCTTGTTGTTACAAAAAGGGGGAGAATATCACCTTTGTTAAAATAAATTCATAGAAGAGCATGTCTTAAAGTGGAGTTATAGGAATTTTAAAACCAATCAAACCTTTTTGATAATGTCAAAAAGGGGGAGGATTTTTATGCATTATTATTTACGATTTTGTCATCATCAAAAAGGGGGAGATTGTTGGTGCTAGAGCACCACGATCATTTGTTTTGATGATAACAAAACACGTGTTATTTAACATTTGCAATTTGAGTCCTAGATTTCAGGTCAATTGCAAATGTAGACGTGCTTAAACGGAGTTCGAGCTCGCATCCAGGATGGATTGGAGGAGCTTGACGGAAAATAGAGGAGGTTCGCGTGGAGCGACAGATTGAAGATAGAAGACAAGAAGAATAGGATAGATTCTTTTTAATCCTTTCTTGCATCTCTTGTCTTTATTTTCTTGCTCTTTTTATTTTCCTTAGAATATTGTTAAAGAGCCTCAAACTACCCTAACAGTAGTCCTAGGAACACCGGCACAACCCTAGGATACTTAGGTTTTCTGTAGAATACTTAGAAAACCAATATAGGGTTCAAATAGTACTTCCAGACGTCTAATTCCCAAATCAGACGTCTGATAAAGTATTTTAAGACGTCTGACTGTTGTTTCAGACGTCTGATAACTATTAGGCTGGAGTTAGTATTCTGTCTGATGAAATAAGACGTCCAGACCTTAGTCCAGACGTCTTAGAAGACGTCTGATGGACTTGCCAGACGTCCAGATAGTGGACCGTTGGCTAGCTTAGCAAGCGCTGCAGAATATGACCGTTAGAGCCTTATCAGACGTCCATAGGACTTACCAGACGTCTGATAATTGACCGTTTTGCCTCGGCTGACCCAAAATCTCTTCTCAGAGATTTTCTAGCCGTTGCAACGTTTGGAAATCCATTCCCACAGTAAAAGTAGGTTTCCAGACATCCAGACATAGTTCCAGACGTCCTGTATGTCGTCTGATTGACTTACACAAGAATCCTGTTTAGATCTGATTCAAGTCAGGGAGAGACCCGCCCAAAATCAGACGTCAGACCTTGAAATCAGACGTCTTAAAGTGAAGTTCCAGATGTCTGATGCCAGAATTAGACGTCTGATAATCCTGTCAGAACAATGATTGTTCCTGATTTCGGGCTGATTCTCTTGGGCTTTGTTCCCAACGGCTATAGAACCTTTCCTAAGCCTTCCAAAGCCTTCCTAAGGCCTCTATAAATAGAGGGAAGCCTTTGACACAAAAATACACACTTGGATACACCTAAGCAACATACTTTCTACCCTTTTATGTCCAAGAAGAGATCTTGCTCTCCAAGCTTAAGTTCCATCACCTAGAGAGCTAAATTCCCTTTGCGCACTCGCTCTCCCGCCGTTGTTCACGAGAGCGACATTGCGCCATCGCGTGGCACACGCACCGCGTCATCAACTCCACGCACTCCTTGCAAAGGGGAGTTTCCTATTTCCTATAGAAGTTAGGTTTAAATTACTTTGTTGGCTCTATAGGATTACTTGTTTTATTTTATCTTTGTCTTTTGGTTGGGTATTCGCTTTGCGAATTCCCGTCTCCATCGTGGGACAAAATCCTTCTCGTGGAGGGAAGGGGTTGAGGAACGCCTTTATTAAAATAAATTCATAGAAGAGCATGTTTTAAGGGGGAGTTATAGGAAATGTAAAATCAATTAAACCTTTTTGATAATGTCAAAAATGGGGAGGATTTTCATGCATTATTATTTACGGTTTTGTCATCATCAACAATGGGGAGATTGTAGGTGCTAGAGCACCACGATCATTTGTTTTGATGATAACAAAACACGTGTTATTTAACATTTGCAATTTGAGTCCTAGATTTTAGGTCAATTGCAAATGTAGACGTGCTTAAACGGAGTTCGAGCTCGCATCCAGGATGGATTGGAGGAGCTTGACGGAAAACAGAGGAGGTTCGCGTGGAGCGACAGATTGAAGATAGAAGACAAGAAGAATAGGATAGATTCTTTTTAATCCTTTCTTGTATCTCTTGTCTTTATTTTCTTGCTCTTTTTATTTTCCTTAAAATATTATTAAAGAGCCTCAAAGTACCCTAATAGTAGTCCTAGGAACACCGGCATAACCCTAGGATACTTAGGTTTTCTGTAGAATACTTAGAAAACCAATATAGGGTTCAAACAGCATTTCCAGACGTCTAATTCACAAATCAGACGTCTGATAAAGTATTTTAAGACGTTTGACTGTTGTTTCAGACGTCTGATAACTGTTAGGCTGGACATACTTAGTTCTTTCTGATGAAATCAGACGTCCAGACCTTAAACCAGACGTCTTAGGAGACGCCTGATGGCTTTCCCAGACGTCCAATTAGTGGACCGTTGGCTGGCTTAGCAAACACTCAAGGATATGACCGTTAGAGCCTTATCAGACGTCCATAGGACTGTCCAGACGTCTGATAAATGACCGTTTTGCCTCGGCTGACCCAAAATCTCTTCTCAGAGATTTCCTAGCCGTTGCAACGTTTGGAAATCAATTCCCACAGTAAAAGTATGTTTCCAGACGTCCATACATAGTGCCAAACGTCATGTATGTCGTCTGATGGACTTGCGCAAAAACCCTGTTTAGATCTGATTCAAGTCAGGGGAAACCCGCATAGAATCAGACGTCTGACCTTGAAATCAGACGTCTTAAAGTGGCCTTCCAGACGTCTGATGCAAGAATTAGACGTCTGATCACCCTGTCAAGTGTAATCATTGTCCTGATTCTCTTGGGCTTTGCACCCAACGGCTATGGAAGCATTTCCAAGCCTTCCAAAGCCTTCCTAAGGCCTCTATAAATAGAGGGGAGCCTTTACACACCTAGATACGCAAGATACACACTAAGAGAAACAAGAGACACACCTAAGCAACTTAGTTCCACTCTTTTGTGTCCAAGAGAAGCCCTTGCTCTCCAAGCTCTAGTTCCATTCTCTTGAGAGCATCAAGCCTTCGCGCACCCGCTCTCCCGCCGTTGTTCACGAGAGCGACATTGCGCCGTTGCGTGGCTCACGCACCCGCGTCATCCTCGACGCACTCCTTGCAAAGGGGAGTTTCCTAATTCCTATAGAAGCTAGGTTCATAATTACTTTGTTGGCTCTATAGGACTTGTTGTTTATTTTATCTTTGTTATTTAGTTGGGTATTCGCTTTGCGAATTCCCGTCTCCTTCGTGGGACAAAATCCTTCTCGTGGAGAGAAGGGGTTGAGGAACGCTACCCTCGTACTTGTAGCGTGGTTGTACTGAGGTTGAATCACCCTCATTTTAAAGTGATTTGGTTAGTGGATTTCATCAACTAGGTTGATCGGAAAATCCTAACTCGAGAGGGTTAGGTGGTGGTTTTCACCCGGTTTTGGTTTCCACCTAAAAACGTTTGTGTACATTGTGTGATTGTTATTTTGTGAAGATTGTTTATATTTATTTCCGCATTTTATTACGTCACCCCTCCTGGTAGGGCCTGAACCTACACACCTTTCCACACTGCAACAACAGCGTGCAGCATCACCCTCACTGCCATCACCAGCAACCACCTCCAGCTCCTCACCCCCACACTAGTTAAGACATCCAGGAAATTTCTTGGACGTCTGACGCCACCTCACTGCCCTCCTCACCCATATGCACCCCCTACACATAGCCAGCAGCACACCCACAGCCTTCTCACCTGTGTGCAGTTGCTATGCACCACCAGCATCTCCGGGCACACCTCATGCAACCATCACCTTCGGCTTCGCACGGATCTCCTCCTCACATAGACGTCCTCGCCTTCAGATTGCGCGACCCCTTATGCCCCCTCCCCACTCCATGCACGCTGTTTAATCACGCTAAATCAGTGTTTTAAAAGTGTTGCGTTGCAATATAGCCGAAATAGCATTCAAAACATATACAATTTTTATTACTCGGAAAAGTTCCGAGGTCGAACACAGGGAGCTATATGGGATTTAGAAATCAAGATCACAATTCAATATTAAAAGAGATTGTAGTAGTATCAGTAGCAATGTGCAAAAATATGGGAGTAAAATGGTGATTTAGATCACCAAATACTCCTACAATATTACAAAGGAACTCAATGTGGATGTTATGAAATGAGAGCTAAGTTCTGTCGTCTGATTTGGAAATCAGATGACTTAAAGTTGTCTACTGATTTCTTCTTTGTCTTCTTCTCTGTCTTTGCTGAGTCCTCTTCCTTTCTTCTTCTTCTTTTCAGGCCTTCACCTCTACTTCTTCTCTTCTGCTTCTTCTACCCTTAGCTCTTCGTCTTCTTTCTTCTTTCATTCTCTAGCTCTTCCTTTTTCTCTGTAGTCCTTCTCTTCTTCTTCAGCTTCTGCTCTGGCCTCCTCTTCATCTTCTTTGGCTTTCCTCTTCAGAATTTGGCTAAGTGCAGGTTGAAGGTTTCTGTAGCAAAACCCTCCCCCTACCTGCATGACTCTCCTCTCTTTTCTCTCTTAGGATCCGCTTTCCTAGAGACACAGGGTATCTGGGTTATTGGGTCAAGAGTGTACTCAGGTCCAGGCTCATCAGCGTGAGGTGGTGAGTGAGGAGTGTAGGTCAAGCGGGTAAACGATAAACCAGGTCTGGGGGGCGTGTCATCGACAAGGCCGGGTGAAGGTGAGAGGGACCTCACCCCATGGATTTGGGGCAAACAGCTACCAGCACTTTTTCAATTTATGCGGGTGCGTGGCTTCAACAGCTTTCAATGTGGGACTATCCGTGCTCCCATTCCTTCGCACGTCTGCAGTAGGGATCTTCTTCCATTTGCAGTAGCTGCTGAGACTCATGACTTCAATTGAAGACATGGGACCATACGCGAGATATTTTCATGCATTCTAGGACTTCAACCTGGGACAACAAGGCCTGGAACGAACCTACAAGCAAGCTCGAAGCTTGCTCACCAATGGCGGACAGGGCGTCCACCTGAAATCAGTAAAACGGCCTCGCAGCTAGGTTAGAGCGCTTAGGGAGTATCTCCGAAGCACGGCGAATGTGATGGGGGTGGTGGCGTGGAGTGAGAGTGACTGTGAGTGCGTACCTAGGTCAAACTATGTGCATGTGATTGGGTGTGTTCGAGGGTGCTTGTTAGTGCATGGATCAGTGAATGAAGAGAGGGGAAATGCTTAGTGAGGTGTGGTGATGGTTTTAGGCTTGTCTGCGAGGGTTTTGGTGGTCTATGGAGGTAGGATGGCCTTGCCAGAGGGGGTAGCCGAAGTGGAGGAGATGGAGGTGAGAAGGGGCGTCAGTGGCAGGTTTTGGAAAGTAAAGAGTGGAGAAGAAAGTAGAAGGGATAGGGGATTTGCTAGGAAGTTGATCGACGAAGGGGGGTAGTGAGGGTGTCAGGTCTGGTATGGCCAATGCCAGAGACGAAGGCGACTCCAATGAGGTGAGAACTACGAGGATGAAGGAGGAAGTGGCGTCTGCTAGTATGGTGAGATGCGGACAAAGGCGAGGAAGAGGAATCAACTGTAGGTATGGTGGACGGATGATGATAAAGAGTTGTGGGGATCACCAGACATCGAGGAGCCTTCAGCAGTGAGAAGGAGAGATGAATTGAGGGGATTCACGATTGAATTCGAGCATAGAGAATTCGGGAGGATCTGGGCTTCTTTAAATAAGGATCTGATGGGCAGTTAGGGCTTGGGAAGCAAGCTTCCTAAGCTTGGAAGGTCATCGGATTTGGGAGCTTTCAAGAGACCCAAATCTCTTATGTGTTCTCATGAGAGATTGGGAGGGAATCAAAGCACATATATGGGTTCATACTAGAGAGAATTTCTTAGAGAATCTCCCTTCCAATTTGGGAGAAGATTCTCCAAGCAATCATGGAGAAATCTCCTGTCAAAGGTTGCCGGAGTAGGTTTCCTCCGCGATAATGGCAGAGGGACCTAATTGTGAAGATGATGAAGAAGTTAGGGGGCTGAATGCAAGGGTTTTTGAAAGTTAGGGGTCGAAATGTAATCAGACAGGACCTTTTTGCAAACTAGGTCATGGCAAACTCATCTTAGGTCCAAATTTTGGTACAAACCTAATTTTACCTAAGGAATCCAATGGTGAAGTTGGATTTTGGTTTTGACCACGTTTGACTATGTAATTTATGTGAAAACCCAAATTAGGGTAAATATCTCTCTTAGACTCAATTTTAGGTCAAGATGGGTTCTGATGGCCAAATTTAAGGTACTAAACCCTATAGAATATTTTTATATGATTTTTAGAGGTTTTAGGTGAATTTTATCCTGACCAGAACCTCGGTTAATTAAGTGGGTCTATTTTTAGGGTTTCAAAAAGTTATTTAATTCTCAGAACACACACAAACCCTTTTCTGTCTAATCCAACCCACTTGTTACCTTATTATGACCATTTGACCTTTATTCAGCCCTTGAGAAAACCCGTGGTTGTACTACATTCATGATAAGCTGGTAAAATTATAGTTTTACCCCTAGTTTCTTATTTTTCTCTCAGAATGGTTGTCCAATGAATTATGACCTTCAGTTTGTTATGTAGGAGCATTTATTGACTTCATTGGGTCAAAATGAGCTAGTTAGGGCTCGTGATGGTGTTCCCATTATACCCCCATGCCTATCTTTTGCTAGTCCCATACCAAAATTTCAAGGTATTAACTTTAATTCCAGACCATGAAATCTTTTGATGCTTAAAACTTTGATGCGTGCTTCCTTTTGTAGATTAGGTTAGAATGCCGATAGTAGGCCTAGAGGTACTCAAGTACGAACCATAATCCGGACCTGACCAGCTCTATCCTCAGTCTGTCGCTAAGGTTTCTAAGGCCCATAAGAACTATCCTAAGGTTTGTTGAACTCCACGGTTAATGCACTCGTGCTTGTAACATGTTTTAGCCTTGGTTCAGTTTGTAGCGTGTTTTTTTGTCAGAGAGAGACAGGGGAATTTTTCTTTATTTTGGGAGAGTTTTCTCTCTCTTTGATTTTTATTTCTAGCTTCAGATTGGCCTTACAACACAGTCTGTGTCAGATTCCTAGACCCCATCATCAATCCTCACATGGTCCCTAGCAATCAATGCTTCGAGATAACATCACCCATGGCAACCCCCAGAATCCTAGCTTTCGAGATTTTAAGATAATCCCACCCATGGTGTCCTGTAGCTAAATCCACACCCTGGCAATCGACATTTCGGGATAATGCCGCCCATGGCATCTAAACCAACACAAGGTACTTACATGCCTTCGGTAGGATACGTAGATATCCTAGGAGACAAGCATCGAGGAGACAATATGTTATTGCGCATCTTTGAGGGGAATTTCCCACCTCTCCGTGCTGGGAACTCGTCCAAATCAACGTGTTGATCAGCTGCTCCTAATCTAGGTGACTTTTTTTGAACAATTTAAATCCATTTGCATGATTTTGATACTTAGGCGCATTGAACTAGACTGTGTGTGGATTGGGGTGCTTAGGATACCGAGTCCCGCAAATCAGAGGTCAGTTAATGAGGTCAAATACTCCCTAAGCCTTAAACCTAATACTTAAGCTTCGCATTTTCCCCAACCTCTTGAGGGCTATCCAGATCTTAGCAGATACTTGAATTTTTAAGCCTAGGATTATAACCCAAAAGGCCTAAAATCAGCGTTCCTACTAATCTTTTTTTTGTTTCATTAGCACATTTTGCCTTTCTTTTTCTTTTGATATAGTCTAGAACTAAGTTAATTCCTTAATTTTTTACTAATGACTACCTTTTTTTTCTTTTCAAATTATGCTCCCTTTTGACATTTTTATCTCTTCCCCTTTTTTTCGCAAAATTTGATATGCCAGCAAAATTTCCCCTCATTTTTTTATTCTTTTTCAAGAATTTTTTTTCTTTTTTGGTGTTTTTGGGATATGTGATTTTTTTGATGAAACCCTTTCTTATGAGATGATTTTCATGGCATTTTGCACTTTAATACCCCCCATGCCTACGATTTGCAATGTCCTCATTGTAAATTAGTTGGGTTCAAGTTCAACTTAGATCATTCATTAGAATAGGTGTTTGGTGGGTGAATGGGTCAAGATGATTGTTGCAGATGATTTCAAGCTAAAGTACGGGTACCAGAGGTGGAGTCAGTTGTTCTAATGGATGAACCTTAAAGTGCAATATGAGTTCAGCATAGGATGTGTCAAGAAAGGTTTCAGGTTTTTCAAAATGACAGGTTGCCTCCCTTTATGCATTGAGTTTAACACCATCGGCCAGGCACAATGAGCTTAGGGAGAATGGAGGGTAAAAGATGTCTCAACCAAATTTGTATTGGTAAGTTCAATGAACGGTTTGAGTCTTTGATCGTTCACAACAAAAGGTTTTGAATCATGGCTGAGTTGACTGATTTTGACTACTCCATTTCCAAAATTCGTCGGACATGGTAAGGTCCGATCCATTTTGATCTGAGTTTTCCTGGGAACAGTTTGAGTTTGGTATCAAAGAGTAGAATTTTTTGACCAGGGCAAAAGATCTTTCTGGATATGTGCTTGTCGTGAAAGGATTTAACCCACTCTTTATAAATTCACGAGTTCTCGTACACGTACACGTCATGGCGTAATTCATCGATCTCTCTCATTTGAAGATTTCTGTGGGTTTCTGCCTTAGAAAGATCGAGATTGCAGTTCTGTACTGCCCAATAGGCTTTGTTCTCCAACTCGACATGGAGTTGACATGCCTTCCCGTACACTAATTTGAAGGGGGACATACCTAATAGGGTTTTGTGGGTGGTCCTATAAGCCCACAAAGGTTTCCAAAGTCGAGATGACTAGTCTTTCCTGTCAGGTTGAACAGTGACCTGGGGGATTTTCTTGATCTCCCGATTTGATAGCTCAACTAGACCGTTGGTTTGGGGGTGATAAGGAGTAGAGATTCGATGTGACACCCCATATTTGGTCATCAATGACCTGAATTGAGCATTAGTGAAATGGGTCCCTCCATCAGAGATTATAGCACGTGTAATCCTGAACCGAGAAAAGATGTTCTGATGAATGAATTTGATAACTACCTTATGATCATTGGTTTGGGTCGGAATGGCTTCGATCCATTTGGACACATAGTCAACAACGAGCAGAATGTATTTGAAGCCATCCAAAACAGGAAAGGGTCCCATAAAATCAATCCCCCAGATGTTGAAGATTTCGCATACGAGAATCGGCTGTAATGGCATCATATCAAGGTGGCTCAAGTTGCTTAAGGTCTGGCAACAAGTGCATGCCTTACAGTGATTGTACGTGTCTATGAAAATCGTAGGCCAATAGAAGCCACATTGGAGGACTTTTACTATAGTTTTATGACCAGAGAAGTGTTCACTGCATGCCTGGTCATGGGAGAAGGACAAGATGTCCTAAATTTCTGCTTTCAGGACACATCATCGGATGATTTGATTAGCACCTATGCGGAAGAGGTACGAGTCTTCCCAAAAGTAGTACTTGGCATTGAAAAGTAATTTGTCCTTCTTGGCCTTCGGCCAATCAGATGGGATCTGATGTGATGCCAGGTAGTTTACTAGATCAGCAAACCATGGAAGCCACGTACTGATAGCCAGGACGTGCTCATCAGGTAAATGTTTCGTAATGGGTTTGGAAGGGTCAATAATGTTAGAAGGAAGGCGGGACAAGTGATCAGCTACCATGTTCTATTTTCCCTCCTTGTCACGAATCTCGAGGTCAAAATCTTGCAATAGCAAGATCCAGTAGATTAGTCGAGGTTTCACGTCCTTCTTCGCAAGGTAATGCCTTACAGCTGTGTGATCAAAGTAAATGATAACACGGGAACCCAGAAGATATGATCTGAACTTTTCCAAGGCAAATACTACGGCTAGCAGCTCTTTCTCAGTAATTGTGTAGTTATGCTGAGCCTCGTCAAGTGTCATGCTAGCATAGTAGATGACCACAGGCTTCTCGTCAATTTTCTACCCAAGTACCGCTCCTACAGTAAAATTAGATGCATCGCACATGATCTCAAAGGGTTGAGACCAATCAAAAGACTGTAGGATTGGGGCTTGGGTAACTCGATCATGCAAGATCTCAAATGCTTGAGTGCATTCCTTGAAGATTTCAAAAGGAACATCCTTAAATAGTAGAGTAGTCAGGGGGCACGCGATCTTCGAGAAATCAAGAATGAATTAACGGTAAAAACCAACATGCCCCAGGAAAGATCGGATGTCCTTGATCGAGCTAGTCATAGGGAGTTTGGAAATCATATTCACCTTAGCTTGATCAACTTGGATGCCTTTTTCAAAGATGAGATGTCCCAGGACAATTCCTTCAGGCACGATGAAGTGGCTCTTTTCCCAGGAAAGAACCCAATTCACATCAATGCACCGCCTGAGGATCTGGACCAAGTGCAGGAGGCAATTGTCAAATGATTCACCAAAAATTATGAAGTCATCCATGAAGACTTCTAGATAACCACCTACTATATCTGAGAATATAGCAAGCATGCACCGCTGAAAAGTAGCAGGTGCATTACAGAGACCGAAAGGCATCCTTCAGAATGCGTATGTCCCAAAGGGGTAGGTGAAAGTGGTCTTCTCTTGGTACTCTAGATGGATTTCCACCTGGTTGTAATCGGAGTACTCGTCCAAAATGTAGGAGAATCTATTTCCCACTAGTTTTTTGAGGATCTGATCAATGAACGGTAGTGGGAAATGATCCTTCTTTATGGAGGTATTGAGTCTTCTGTAATCAATGTAGACTCTCCATGAATTTGCTACACGGGTTAGTATGATTTCTCTGGTCTCAGTCATGATCACGGTGTGTCCTGCCTTCTTAGGCACAACCTAGATTGGACTCACCCACCAACTGTCGGAGATCGGGTAGATGATCCCAGCATCTAACCACTTGATAATCTCCTTTTTCACAACCTCTTGCAGATTAGGATTCAGACATCTCTGCATTTCACGGGAAGGTCGTGTACCCTCTTCAGTATAGATGCGGTGTGTGTAGTAAGAGGGTGATGGGAACACCATCATGAGCCCTAACTACCTCATTTTGATCCAATTGAGTCAATAAATGCTCCTACATAACCAACTGAAGGTCATAATTCATTGCATAACCAATCTGAGAGGAACACAAGAAACTAGGGTTAAAACTGCAATTTTACAATGCAGTACAACCATGGGTTTTCTCAAGGGTTGAACAAAGGTCAAATGGCCTTAATAAGATAATAAGTGGGTTAGGTTAGACAGAAAAGGCTTTATGTGTGTTCTATGAATTAAATGACTTCTTGAAACCCTAAAAATAGACCCACTTGATTAACCAAGATTATGGTCAGGATAAAATTCACTTAAACCTCTAAAAATCATAGAAAAATATTCTCTAGGGTTTAGCACCTTCAATTTGTCCATCAGGACCTATTTTGACCTAAAATGGAGTCTCAGACAGATATTTGCCCTAATTTAGGTTTTTGCATAAATTACCCAATCAAACATGGTCAAAACCAAAATATAACATCACCATTAGATTTCTTGGGTCAAAATTAGGTTTGTACCAAAATTTGGACCTAAGGGGAATTCATCTTAACCTAGTTTGCAAAAAGGTCCTGTCTGATTACATTTCTACCCCTAACTTTCAAAAACCCTTGTGAATAGCCCCATAACTTCATCTTCTTTGCAAACAGGTCCCTCCACCATTATCGTGGAGGAAACCTACTCTGGCAACCTTTGATAGAGAAAATCTCCTTGATTGCTCAGAGAATCTCTTCCAAAATTGGAAGGGAGATCCCCTGAGAAATTTCCACCAGTCTGAACCCATCTTTGCGCTTTAATTCCCTCCCAATCTCTGATGCGAACGCATGAGAGATTTGGGTATCCTAACAGTTCCCATCTCCGACGACCTTCCAAGCTTGGGAAGCTTGCTACCCAAGCCCTAACCATCGTTCAAAACCCAATTTAAAGAAGCCCATATCTCCCCGACTTCTTCACGCTCAAATTCGGTCGCGAATACCCTCAATTCTTCTCTTCCTCTCACGACCGAAGGCTCCTCGACGTCTAGCGACCTTCCCTTTTCCTTCTCATTGTCCGACCGCCACACCAATGGTGGATTCATCTCCATGCCTTCGTTCGCATCTCTCTATACCAGCAGACGCCACTCCCTCTTGATCCTCTCCGTTCCCACCTCATCGGAGCTACCTTCGTCTCTGGCATCGGCCATACCAGACCCGACACCCTCGTTGCCCCCTTTCGTCCATTGACTTCCAAGCTAAGTTCCCTCTCACCTCTATTTTATTTCCGCACATCACTTCAAATTGACCACTGCCACCCCTCGCACCTCCATCCCTTCCACCTCCGGCCACCACCTCCGGTGAGGCCATTCCACCTCCACAGGCTACCAAAACACTTGCCGACCCTCGCTACACCTTCACCACACATCCCTGATCACTTCCCCTCACTTTATTCACCTTGCCACTCACCCAAATCACCCCCCGAACACACTCACTCGCACACAGTGTGACCTAGGTGCACACTCACAGGCACCCACACCCCACACCCCCACCCCCAGCACATCCGTCATGCTCCAGCGATCCTCCCTGAGCGATTTGACGTGGCTGCGAGGCTATTCTATTGATTTCAGGTATAGGCCTTGGCTGCCATTGGCTAGCAAGCTTGAAGCCTGCTTGAAGCTGCTCCAGGTGCTGCCAAGCCCTGGTTGCTGCCCTAGGACATGCGGAATTACCTCATGCATGCGCCTAGGCCCTCAATTGGAGTCAAGAGCCTTCGCAGCAGCTGCAACTGGAAGATCAATCTCTACTGTAGGCACACGAGAAGAGGGGGCGCAGATAGTCCCACCTCGAAAATGAAGAGGCGCCCTCACCTGAATAAATTGCAAAAGTGTTGTAAGCTATTCACCTCAGTTACCACAGGGTGAGGTCCCACTCACCCACACCCAGTCTCGTCCGCGACACCTCACCCGTGGACTTGGATGACCCGACCCAACCTACACTCCTCGCTCACCACGCACACCGGTGAGCCTGGACCCGGGTATGCGCTAGATTCGATTACCCAAATACTTGTGTAGCTTTGGGAGAGCGGATCCTAAGAGAGAAATAGAAGAGTTTCATGCGAGTAGGGGGAGGGTTTTGCTACAGGGATCTTTGGCCGACACTTAGAAGATTCTAAAGAAGAAGAGGAGGCCAGGGTTAAAAGCAGAAGGAAGAAGAATAAGAAGAGAAGGCTCGCAAAGGCAAAGGAGGAGGAAGAAGAAGAAGCAAAGGCAAAAGACAGAGAAAACTAAGGGCAGAAGAAGCTAAAGAAGAAGAGAAGGATTGCAAAGTAAAGAAGCAAAGACAGAGGAAGCCAAGGAGAAGATAGAGAAAGCCAAAGGAAAAGGAAGAAGAGGGAAGGAGAAGATAGAGAAAGCAAAGGCAGAGACATAGAAGAAGAAAAGAAGAAGCAGACACTTTAAGTCATCTGATTTCAAAATCAAATGATAGATCAGTACTTTCATTTCATTGCAAATACATTGAGTTCCTTAGTAATATTGTAGGAGTATTTGGTGATCTAAATCACCATTTTACTCCAATATTTTTGCACATTACCACTGCTATTATTGCAAATTCTTTTAATTCTGAATTGTGATCTTGATTTCTAAATACTAATTTGCTCCCTGTGTTTGACCTCAGACGTATTCGAGTAATAAAAATTATATTTGTTTTCAAAGCTATTTCGACTATACTACAACACAATTATTTTAAACATTGACTTTGCAGCGTTAACAGAGCAGCTGATACCAGTCAAATCATCAAGAGTTCATCCAATAGCTCTTCGATGTTGCTGGAGAATAGAAATCAGATGGGATTCCTGATCAGGTGTGAGTCTGGAGATGATAATCATAGGAAACGTCTGATTGGAACCCAAAAGGACGTACTTTAGATGATCGGGAAGAGGCTTTAGTTCTAAAAGAAGGTTATCAGCAGCAGCGGGTGGTTCAGGGTGGGTGTCAGGAGTAGGGGAAGGAGTTATGGGTGTGTCTAGGTTGAGTTCAGACTCCACTAATTGTAGGTTTTGGTCCTCTTGTGGTTGATCAGAAGTAGTCAGGTTTTCCTCGACATACCGATCATCAACCACAGCCTCGATATCACATATTTGTTCTATAACTCCGCAATTAATCCTTCATTGGGCCTTAAAGATGTCGAACTTTAATGTATGGTTCCCAAATTTTAGTTCAATTTAGCCCTCCTCACAATTAATGTTGGCCCTAGCAGTGGCCAGAAAGGGTCTCCCTAGTATGATCGGTGTGTTTATTGAATTTTCTGGAGCATCCATATCCAAGACTACGAAATCCATTGGGAAATAGAAATCCTGAACCCTTACAATGACATCCTCAAGAACTCCTTTAGGTGACTTAATAGATTGATCTACCAACTGTAATGTCACCTCTATTGGTGTGAGCTCAGATTCCTCAAGATGGTTAAGTAGGGATGTAGGTATTAGGTTTATGGAGGCTCCTAAATCCAATAAACCTCTATCAAATTGGATATCACCAATTGTATAGGAAATCAGGGGAGTACCTAGGTCTTTTGCCTTAGGTGGGAGTTTGCTCAAAATGATAGAGCTGGCTTGCTCCAATAATATGATTGGGCTTCTACTTTTGGTTCACGACTTATGCTTACGTGTACACATGTCTTTCAGAAATCATGCGTAAGCTAGTACATGGCGAATTGCATCCATTAAGGGGATGTTTATATGGACCTATTCAAAGGGCTTGACCAGGTCCTCTTCAGGTGCCACGGGTTTGGTTATCCTCTTTCCTTTGGTCAAGGCCTCGAGAAATGGAACCTTAGATGGTTTCTCTGGAATAGGTCCAGATTCTTGATCTAGGATAGGGGTATCTTGGATGATTATCCTAGGGTTTGGGTTACTACCAGGCTACAAGTGGCTTGGGCAAGGTGGATCCTGTGTTGCTTTGCCACTATTGGCTGTAATTGAATTCAATCTTACCTGGTTCTAGTTTGGTGTAGTTAAAATAGGTGGCTGTTGCTGAAATCCTAAGTATGATGTCGAAGCTTCCATCTCGTCAGGTGATGGAGCATAAGGGGCTTGATAAATCATGTAGGTTTGGCCCGGATTTGGGTTCATAACGCGCCTCTGCTTCAGCACGTTATCAGATTAGGAAGTGGTTGTGAAGGGAGTGTACCAGGTTGGTGTGAATTCACCATCTAGTCAAGTTGATTCTAAACATCTGTGATCTCATCTTTGTGCTGGTTTTGCATAGCCGCATTCGTTTTTTGAATGTCAGCCAGAGTCTGAAGGATAAGAGTCATTTGATCTGTCTGAGTTGACCCAGATTGATAGGTGGGGTTGGGCCAAGGCTGAGGTGGTTGATATGAACGAGGAGCTTGTGACAGGGTTGATATGGTGGTCTCTCATTCTAATTGTTTCCCATCCACATGAAATTAGGATGATTTTGCCATCTAGGGTTATAGGTATTATAGAATTGGTCATTCTGGATGGCGTTGAGGTCCTCGCAGGTCTGAGGAACCTCAGAAAAGTCAGAGTACGAGGGTTCAGAGTTCCCCCAACTAGAATAAGCAGGATTAGAGTTTCCTCCAGCCCTAGAGTCAGACAAGGGTGGATACAGGTCCAACCCCTGGTAAGATCAGTGGTAGATGTCACGCACAGCTTCCCTCCCAGAGGGCGGTTGTGCGAATTGGTTTTGCGCAGAGGTGGCTCGCTGCAGATATCGAGTTAGCTCATCCACCTTCTTCTCAATAATAGAGACCTTGTCCAACCGATTGGCCATCAATTCCAAGTCGACAGATGAGGATAGGCTCTGCATCTCATGTGCTCCTCTTAAATTCGTCGATGCGTGGGCATTCGTCCTGTCGAATATGCCCATGGAGTCATTATTGATGGAGTTCTCGCACATATTCTCGAGAATTTCCTATACAATGTCTTCGAGTTGACCCATGATATTTCCTTCGCAAGTTGCATTGACAAATAATCGGATATCTTCATGGAGTCCCTGGTAAAAAGACTGGACTTGTTCCAATTTAGGAACTCCATGATGGGGGCACCTTCGTATGAGATCTAGGAAATGATCCCATGCTTCGTGAAGTGGTTCTCCAGGCTGCTGTGTGAAGTGTGTGATCTGGAGTCGTAAAACATTCATCCGAACAACTGGGAAGAACATTTTCAGGAACTCAGATTGTAGTTCAACCCATATGTTGATTGGATGCATTTTAGTCTGATACAGTGAGCTACTTTGTCCATGAGAGAGAAGGATAACATTTTCATCTAACCCAAAGGTCTGGGCTAGATGCTTGAGCTATTTAATGTGCTGGAAAGGATCCTCGGAATTGAGCCCATGAAATTTTGGAATAGCATGAATCATGTTGAGTTTGAGTTCAATATCAGGGCCTCCAGTCGGGATTTGAACTCGAGGTTCAATTGCCACCACAGCGGGATTGTAATGATCTCTCATCATAGGGCACTGCAGTGGATTCACAAAGGCTTGGAATAAATCATTAAGGCGCTAAAGTTGATTCTTGAGGTCATTCTCTTCTTCTGCAGGTTGTGCCATGATGATGGATGAAGGAGAATTAGGTTTAGACGAATCAGAAGAGATGTCTATGTGATGGGGTTGCTGTACAAACACGAAAGTCGAGGCCTGGCCTCGACGGGAGTGAATGACTAAAGGAGGCCTCAAGAATGGTCTTAAGGATCTCCTACCAAACATGCACCAATGCACTGGATGAGAATAGAATGTGATGGACCCAATCAAGATACCCAAAAATTTTGGATGACTATAGAGGTTAGGGGCGGATGATACCCCTTAGTCATAAAGCCGTCGACCTGAGAATTACCTGGGTAGCCAGAGAGGGAGAGTCTCGCGAAGACCCCTACACAATAGAGCGCCCCCACTGGTTATAGGGTTTCCCCCACCTGACCTCTCTTGTCACTGATATTCCAGGTAGACTAGAATGGGGACTTGACCTCTTAATTCTACCGATTTTATTAAGAGCAAGGATGCTTAAGATTTCACTTGAACTTTTAAGATGTATTGAGTGCAAAAGTGACCTAATTTTAAGATTGGTTGACCCAACAAGGTGGGTCAACCTCACCTATTTGTCCTTTGGGAAGTTTTAGGTCCCTCTTTTAAGATTCAAGTGGGATTAAGAGCCTGATTTTTATGGTTTGCTTGAATAGATCAATTCAACCAAGGCTTTGTCACACATCATTTTGGAAAGATCGGTTCTTGATTATGTAAGTGTGTCTCTAAAACCTAACTTGGAATCCTTAATTGGCTCTAATTTTGGTCCAATTTAGTTTGCCAAATGTGGTATCTAGGGCTTAAACAAGAATGTGATAGCCCTAGTTACCTTAAATGGGTGCACAAATCAGGTTCTATTGTTGAAATCAAATCAGGAAACTTGATGAATTATCTAAGAATGGAAAGCAAGTGGCCCTAATTGATTTTTTTCCTTTTTAACCTTTTCAGTATGAGGGGCTTAAGGGAGAGAGTAATCAGAATTTACTGACCCTTGGCATATTTGATGTGCCGCTGATCTTCCTTGAATGTATCTTCTCCCTGAAACAACCACAGCAAAAGAGATATAGCAAGTTAGAATCAGTATCAGAAATTGTAATCAAGAGTTCTAAATTGCCCGTTGCTCCCCGACAACGGCACCAAAATGTTCAATCGCGCTAAATCAGTGTTTTAAAAGTGTCATGTTGCAGTATAGCCGAAATAGCATTCAAAACATATGAAATTTTTATTACTCGAAAATGTTCCGAGGTCGAACACAAGGAACTATATGGGATTTAGAAATCAAGATCACAGCTAAAAACTAAAAGAGATTGTTGTAGTATCAGTTGCAATGTGCAAAAATATGGGAGTAAAATAGTGATTTAGATCACCAAATACTCCTACAATATTACAAAGGAACTCAATGTGAATGTTATGAAATGAGAGCTAAGTTCTATCGCCTGATTTAGAAATCAGACGACTTAAAGTTGTCTCCTGATTTCTTCTTTGTCTTCTTCTTTTGTTCTTCTTTGTCTTTGCTAAGTCCTTCTCTTCCTTTCTTCTTCTCTTCAAGCCTTCACCTCTTCCTCTTCTCTTCTGCTTCTTCTGCCCTTAGCTCTTCATCTTCTTTCTTCTTTCCTTCTCTGACTCTTCCTTTTTCTCTATGATCCTTCTCTACTTCTTCAACTTCTGCTCTAGCCTCCTCTTCTTCTTTGGCTTTCCTCTTCAGAATTCGGCTAAGTGTCAGCCGAAGGTTCCTGTAGCAAAACCCTCCCCCTACCCGCGCGACTCTCCTCTCTTCTCTCTTAGTATCCGCTCTCCCAAAGCCACAGGGTATCCAGGTTATCGGGTCAGGCGCGTACCCGGGTCTAGGCTCACTGGCGTGCGGTGGTGAGTGAGAAGTGCAGGTCAGGTGGGTAAATGGGTCGACCATGTTTGCGGGGGCGTGTCGCAGACGAGGCCGGGTGAAGGTGAGAGGGACCTCACCCCATGGATTTGAGGTAAACAGCTACCAGCACTTTTTCAATTTATGCGGGTGCGTAGCTTCAACAGCTTCCGATGTGGGGCTATCTGTGCAACCCTTCCTTCACACGTCTGCAACAGGGCTCTTCTTCCAATTATAGGAGCTGCTTAGGCTCGTGACTTCAATTGAAGACCTGGACCATCCGCGAGATACTTCTGCGCGTTCTGGGACTTCAACCTGGGACAGCAAGGCCTGGAGCAAATTTGCAGGCAAGCTCGAAGCTTGCTCGCCAATGGCGGATGGAGTGTACACCTGAAATCAGTAAAACGACCTTGTGGCCACGTCAAAGTGCTCAGAGAGTATCGTCGGAGCACGGCGAATGTGATGGGGGTGGTGGCGTGGAGCGAGAGTGACTGGGAGTGCATACCTAGGTTAAACTATGTGCGTGTGAGTGGGTTTGTTCAGGGGTGCTTGTGAGTGCATGGATGGGTGCATGAAGAGAGGGGAAATGCTCAGTGAGGTGTTACAAAGGTTTTAGGCTTGTTGGAGAGGGTTTTGGTGGTCTGTGGTGGTGGGATGGATTCACCGGAGGAGGTGGCCGGAGATGGAGGAGATGGAGGTGCGAAGAGGCATCAGTGGTGGGTTTTGGGAAGTAAAGAGTGGAGAAGAAAGTAGAAGGGACAGGGAACTTAGTTAGGAAGTTGATCGACGAAGGGGGGTAGTGAGGGTGTCGGGTCTGGTATGGCCGACGCCGGAAATGAAGGCGACTCCGATGAGGTGGGAACTGCGAGGACGAAGGAGAAAGTGGCATTTGCAGGTATGGTGAGACGCGAATGAAGGCGAGGAAGAGGAATCCACCGTAGGTATGGTGGACGGACGATGATAAAGTGCTGTGGGGATCGCCGGATGTCGAGGAGCCTTCAGCAGTGAGAGGGAGAGATGAATTGAGGGGATTCACGGTTGAATTCTAGCATAGAGAATTCGGGAGGATCTGGGCTTCCTTAAATAAGGATCTGATGGGTGGTTAGGGCTTGGGAAGCAAGCCTCCCAAGCTTGGAAGGCTACCAGATTTGGGAGCTTTCAAGAGACCCAAATCTCTCATGCATTTGCATGAGAGATTGGGAGGGAATCAAAGCATATAGATGGGTTCATACTGGAGAGAATTTCTTAGAGAATCTCCCTTCCAATTTTAGAGGAGATTCTCCCAGCAATTAAGGAGAAATCTCCTGTCAAAGGTCGTTGGAGTAGGTTTCCTCCACGATAATGGTGAAGGGACCTAATTGTGAAGATGATGAAGAAGCTAGGGGGCTGAATGCAAGGGTTTTTGAAAGTTAGGGGTAGAAATGCAATCAGACAGGACCTTTTTGCAAACTAGGTCAAGGCAAACTCATCTTAGGTCCAAATTTTGCTACAAACCTAATTTTGACCTAAGGAATCCAATGGTGAAGTTGGATTTTGGTTTTGACCACGTTTGACTATGTAATTTATGCAAAAACCCAAATTAAGTTAAATATCTCTCTTAAACTCCATTTTAGGTCAAGATGGGTTCTGATGGCCAAATTGAAGGTACTAAACCCTAAGGAATATTGTTCTATGATTTTTAGAGGTTTTAGGTGAATTTTATCCTGATCAGAACCTCGATTATTTAAGTGGATCTGTTTTTAGGGTTTCAAAAAGTCATTTAATTCTCAAAACACACACAAACCCTTTTCTGTCTAATCCAACCCACTTGTTATCTTATTAAGAACATTTGACCTTTATTCAACCCTTGAGAAAACATGTGGACGTACTACATTCATTACAAGCTGGTAAAATTATAGTTTTACCCATAGTTTCTTATTTTTCTTTCAGAATGGTTATGTAATGAATTATGTCGTTTAGTTGGTTATGTAGGAGCATTTATTGACTTCATTGGGTCAAAATGAGCAAGTTAGGGCTCATGATGGTGTTCCCATCACACTCCTCTCCTTCAACGTCTCACATGCAGCAGTAGGCACCCAACGCATGCCCCCTTCTGCAGTGCACACGCAGCAGCAACCACACCTCGCACGACCATCACCCCTTGGTGCACCCTCTCCTCGATGCTCGACCACCGCCTACGCATCCTCCACAACCTCTGCGTGCACGCGCCATCTTCCTTGTGTGTGTGCACGACCACGGTCCATCTTCTTCTTCAACATTGTTCTTGTTCTCCAAGAAGAACCCATCATCCACCGTCCATCTCAACATGCAGCCACCTCATTTGGCCACGAAACTCCATCCTGTCAACTCTATCAACCTCGCCTTGCCCTCAGGAACTAACCCATGCCCACGGCAAGCTCTCCCACAGTCTGTGCACACCCACTACCGTCGGTAGCTTCTTCCTTGCCAGTGACAACTCCGATCGTCGTCGGCCACCATTCGTCACACGATGACCATCATCGAGTAGCCCTTGGCCCACTCGACCTCCAGTGAGCTTCACGCCTTCAGCCATGGTTTCCTCCATGCATGAGCCAAGGCAAACCAAATGCCCTATTTTAGCATAGTAAAGTTCCCATTTCTTATTACATTTAGATGCCATTGTGGGATTTTAAGATTTATGATATTATTATTATGTGATGACCATTTTGTGAAGAGAACCTCCTTCCTTGTCTTAATTGATTTGTCAGCATATGTGAGCCTTATATTCCTCATTTGAGAGGGATTTTGGCATCAACTTTCCATAATTCAAGTTGTGAACATTGGTTTCTTGATTTTTGCGATTTTAAATAGGCCATTGCCTCCGCATGGACACAACTCGCTCCTAATTGAGTGGTTATTTTAATTACTTTGATTAGTCAATTTTCCACCACTTTAAAATACGACAAATCATCTTAATCTTCTTATTCGACGGTGAAAATCGACCTGTCAAATGGCGCCATTGCCAGGGAGGTAACAGGCTTAATTAATTCGCAATTATTCATTTGTTCATGTTGATTTAAATTGAGGCATATTTAACTTGTTTTATTTGATTTGGTGCGAGGTACACATATTACACATGAGTTGTAGCATTGGCCTCAACAACGCCGTGGTGGACCTTGTTTCCACCACTTCGAGGAGGAACTGAGCTTTGCATCTTTGTGGATCTTGCGGCCACCTCCGAGATAAACACAGGAGCTTGTGGGCCTTGACCCACATGCATAAAGACGCATGGAGGACCATCTAGAAGGAGTTTTCCTCTTACAATTTTGATTCCGTATTTTAGAATAGACTCCTTAGGTTTAGTTTAGTTGTTTGTTTTCTCGCCCTTATACTCTGGGGCCAGTTTTAGGGGTTTGTTCCCTGATTTTGTTTTAGGCCCATGTTGGGTAATTATTAGGAGTCTGTTCCCTCCTTTAGATTTAGGTTTTTACTTTCTTTTATGGATTGATTTTATTTTATTTTTTCTTGATTGTGCATAAGTAGTTAAAAAAAAAATGAGTTGCTTGCTAAAAGTTACCTACCCTTAGGACGAACCATTGAGGTCTGTATGAGCAGCATCTAGATTTATTTCTCTGCATTGCATGCATTTTCGCATCGTTGATTGCTGGAAGCAAGGTACACACATTCTCTTACTTTGCATCCACATTTTGATCACGCATTTGCATTTGGACTTAATTCCAAGACCACATAAGTTGTCTTGAAATGACTTAACAAGTGGTCAAATTTTCTGAAAAAAAGGACTAATTAAAGGAGGAACATATAAAACTCAAGGAGTTGATTTGAGACATTGTGCTGCAGTTCAAAAATTCAAACTTTTATGGTGAATGCACACATGCATGACTCCACACTAAAGCACGCAATTAGATACTCCTAGGTTTTGAGCTACTAGGAAGAACTCTCCTACCATTGGACACTAATGTGTTTGAAACTTAAGTTCAAAAGTTTTGTAACTCCATGGAGGGGGATACCCTGTCACGGATTTTTGAGGGTAGTTAAGAAGCACCACGAAAGCATAGCTTCAAAGGAAGGCTTAGGCCTACTTGCATTCCTCGATCTTCCATCCTTGGAGTACTTTACCAGTTGAACTTTAGGGGAGAGCAGCTAAGTTCCAATTAGGTCTTCATTAAGGCATTTCGTAGGTCGACAATAGGCACGTAATTGATTGAGTAATTTGTATTGTCACCTACAACTGGACTAAAATCTCGAAGGCCTTAATTGATTAAAGACATAAAAGTCCTTTGGAATTGTGTTCGTTTGTGTATGCTTGGTAGGTAATCTCCGAGGAGACAACTTGTGTTTAATTCAAAACCTGAAAGGATCCTTAGGAAAGCCAACCAAGAGAGAAGAGAGATGGTTGAGGAAGGTGAAAATAGAATTGTGGAGAACCAACAATCTTTGAGAGATTATTTTTATCCCTACCAACCAACCTGGTCATACACTGAGAAGACCTGGGGGGAACAATCCATATGAAATCAAGAGCAGTACCATATCTCTGTTGCCCTCATTCTATGATAGTTCTAGAGAGGACCCTTATAGGCATCTGGAGGAATTCACCGAGGTCTGTTCCATGATGAGATTGTAGGGTATTACTGATGACGCCCAAATGTGAACCCTCTTTCCTTTCTTCCTCAAGGACAGGGCGAAGCATTAGTATCACACTCTAGATGGTGGAGTGGATACTTGGGATGCCTTGAAGGGTGACTTTTTGAAAAAATACTTCCCATGAACAAGACTAATCACTATAGGAGGGAAATCATAGGTTTTGCTCAACAAGATGGAGAACAATTTCATGATGCATGGGAGCACTTCAAAGATTTGTTACGCTTATGTCCCTATCATCAAGTGCCAAGATGGGAACTTGTAGAAAGGTTCTACACTGGATTAAATGACAAGCACAGGCAAATAGTGGATGGAGCCTGTGCAGGAACCTTTCTTACAAAAATTGAAGATGAGGCTTGGGATCTTTTTGAGACCTTGAGTGAGAATTCTATCCATCTAAATTCTGCCTGTTTGGATAGGAAACCTACTCTTATGTAGTGAAAGATTGAGGCAAATGAGGCTAGGGATACCCAGAATTTGGCCTTCCAGATTCAATTATTGAACCAAAACATGGAAAGGCTTATGACAAACCCTAGCCAACTCATGCCAAATGCCTCTACTTTCCAAGCTTCTGAATGCTCCATTTGCAACAGCAATATGCACGCTACTGTGGATTGTCATTTGGTCTCCCAATTCCCTCGCCTTGTATAGGCGGACCTGAATGCCACCCAAGGGTTCCGACCCAGACCTCGTAATGATCCTTTTCCCAATATTTATAACAATGGATGGAAGAACCACCCCAATTTTTCATGGAGATAGGGGAATGTCTAATTCAGGGAATTACAGACCCCAACCCTTTCAGATTCGACAGTATAATCAACCTCTTATGCCCTCCCAACCATCCAAAACTTCTGAGATGGATGAGCTTAAAGCCATGCTAAAAGGCATGTAGGAGAATCAAAGCATGATCATCCAATCTCAGGACAAGGCAATCAATGAAATGATATCACAAATTGGACACCTTGTCGAGGTCATGAGTAAAAGAGAGACTAGGAAGCTTCCTAGTTCATCTGAAGACCCTAAAGGGAAAGGGATTGTTTTTAGGGAGCATGTGATAACACTACACATGGGGGTGATAATTATGTTGAATATGGCCCATCTTTAGAATAAAAGGCACAACATAAGTAGAATAGGAGCATTGCATGCATCATGTACCAAGATTGCTTATAAACTACATTAATAGCCATTTGTGTAAGCATTTTTCAAAGCAGGCCTCAGATGAGCAATCGGACCGCACGGATGGATTCAAAACGACGAACAGAGTCTAACGGACTCAAGATCAGCAAATCCGACATGCGAAGCTCCTACAATGGGCCCAAGAAGTTCTGACCATTGATCTGGAGATCAACGGCCCAGATTACGCCATGTCAGCCCCACCCCACCGCGCGCCACGCCTTCAGCCAACTGAGATCAAATCTCGGCCGTCGATCTTTGATCGAATGATGGAGACTCACGCGCCCGCCCGCGGTCGCTGCGACAAAGCGCGGGCATGGCGCAATGGTCAGCGAGCACACCAGCACCCACGCAACACGGGTTCAAGCCACGCGGAGTGGGAATTGAAGACGGGCGGCTGGCGTAGAGAAATTGGGTCGCCCGATCAGCAGCGGGCGGCCGGGATCCTTCCACGCAGCGCGACCGCAGCTCACAAGCATCGACGCGCGCACGCAAGCCAGGGGGAGATGCACGCGCACACACGTGCCCGAGGCACGATCCCAGCGCAGTCGAGGAGGGTTCTCAGCTGTCTGATCTTCGATCGGACGGCTCTCGTTCAATAGCCACGGATCGCGCGAAGAGAAGAAATGAGGCGGGCGGCTAGAGGGCTTCACCGACATTTTTGGGAGTGGTTTTAGCGACGCTCTGGACATCGCTAAAGCCCCTTCTTCTTTTAGGAAGCCCTTAACCCTATTTATACCCCCTCCAACCACTCATTCAAGGCATCCACTCCCTTTGCAACTACTCCACCCCTCCCTTAGCTAGGTTTAGGACCTCTTGTAATCGTCGGAGACGACGAGCCGCCGACGGAGCCTCTTCCACCGCCGTGGCTGCCTCGTCACTCTCCACTCTCTCTCTCTCTCTTTTAAGCTTTCCATTACTTTTGTTTGAAGCATGTATTTAATGTTGTAAGTTATGAACTACAAGTGCATGATTAATGAAGTTATTTTCCGTTCACTTGTCATTTTAATTTCCGTTCAAGTTGCATGATCAAACAAAGAACTTTCTAACCTTAAACCCTCTCTCTCTATCTTTCTCTCACTTTTCAAAACCGCATCCTTCGCAAGCAAAACCTCGCACTTTCCATGACAACATGTGGTAAGCAAAAATCTGATTTTCATGCCTCCCTGAGACCGACACTTGGACTCACCTCCGTTTAATTATTTTAAAACCGACGTTGCAAGTGCAACTATAACGACACTTCTTAACACACACGCACAACGACACGTCAGTTTTTGGCGCCGTTGCCGGGGAGCTAACGGATTTATTTTATCACGTCCATTCCACATTCATTCTCACATCGTCTAATGCCCTATTTTCCTTTTTACTTGACGGTTGTAGGAATTCGGTGCATGGACGGCGAAGCGACGTATCCCACGACGGTAGCAAGGGAGTAGGCGCCACGAGGACCGATAGTGAGTAACCTCTCTCTCATTGTTTTCTTGTGTGAAAAAGCTAAAAAAAATTTGCAAAAACTGAAAAGAATGGGCGTGGTGTATGATTGCTTGACCCACATCCTTAACACATCACCCAACAAAAAATGTACAGTCTAATATTCTGAATAAATTCTTGGAGTGTTCTTTTCTTTTTCTTGAGTGGTGTTTGCGAAACCACCATGAGTTGACCCGGGCCGCACCACTCAACCCTAAAGCTAACTCATCTAATAGAAGCTGCATGATCGTTAGGATGAGTGCACTAGGGTTTTAGAGCCTCTACAGAATAAAAAGGGGATCTACTTTCATCGAATTGTGTGCAGAACTTGACGTGCCCACTGAAACTTGTTTGAAAATATTGACACGTCAACCCTAAAAAGTACTAAAGTAAGGATGAAACACTAAAAGACACATCTTAACAAACCCTTGCTTGAAAATCATGTTTTGCTAGAAGCACACTTTGAAAGTGGAAAATTAAGAGGCACCACCCCAATCAACACCTCATCACATCACCCTAAGCACAAGCACTATCCTAACCCTTTAAAACTGAGTAGACGTGCCCTAGGTAGGACTGAGTTAAGTCTCAAAAGGCAAGGTTTTGTTAGCTAGGCACTTGGCTTTCATTCCCTTGGTAGAATCTGGTGACTAGGCTGTGGGGCAGTGTCAAACGATTGCGGTTGTGGGGTCTACGGAACCGGAGGTGCAAGCCAAAGGAAGAACCTTCCTTGCAATCCCCTCGTAATCAACCTGGCTAGATTAGCCTTGGGAAGGGGAGTCCAATGCTTACGGACTTAATCAACCTTTGTGAGATTTCTAGGTCTCCTAAGGAATACACCATAAGGACTAGGCTTGTTTGCTTGGTTGAGTACACAACTCTCTCTCATTTGTTCTTCCCGCATCCCTCCATTTCTTCCAGACCATGGATTTCAATGCCTATCCATCTTACCCAAACCACCCCCAATAGGATTTGTATGCTAACCCAAGTGGACCATACCCACAGCCTACTTGGGATAACCAACCACCAAGTTGGGGATACAACCTTGAATATCCCTCTTGGCCCAACTATGACCAAACCGCACCAACCTCTTATTGGAATACACCCAACATAGCCACCCAAGGGTACGATTCAAATCGTGGGGCTCCATATCTTGATTCTCCTCACGATGCCTCCTCATTTAGGTCCGACCCGCTCTACTATGATAAGACCTACGCTTTAGGAGAACACCAAGAACCCTACCCTTCTCAGGATAATAACCAAGAAAGGTCATCTGAATTCAACAACCTTTCCTACTTGACCTTTGGATTGGAAGGAGTTCTAGACAAATGGAAATCAGAAAATGATCAGAAATCTAGGCAAGCCCAAGATCATCAACCTTTGATTTGGTCCCCTGATGAAGAATTTGACTGGGAGGAGAACTTAGAACCTCAACTATTCTGGAGTAGGACCAAACAGAGAATGGTTCCTCTTGAAGAACTGGACCCTGAATATGATAGAATAGAGGACCCACCCAAGAACCTAAACACCAGTGTGGGTTCTGATCCACAACCTCAACCATACTCTCTTAACCTAGATTTCAAGGAGGAAATCCAAAGGACACCAAATGACACCATGTCAATTCTTGATAACCTCCAGTTAGAACTACACAGACAGAATCAAGAATTGGTTAAAGGGCAACAGGCCATGATGGATTTGTTCCAACAATTAGGGGAAGAAGGCCAGAGAAAGCTGTTGCACACAACGCCATTCATGGAATTCATAAAGCAAGGACCTACCATGATCAATTGGACTACACCCAGTCATCCTGATTTGGTTCAGTCCACCATTGATACCCCTCAAGAGTTGGACAGCTCAGTGGATAAGGACAGTAAGGATTCCTCGGAACATAATTTGGGGAGCATTGAGAATAAACATCAGGAGGAAACTGAGAATGTGAGGGGAGAGGCCTTGGAATCCGAATCTAGTCAGCCCAAGAGAAGCAATCCGGTGGGAGCAGCAGACAACATCATAGATGGAGAATGGAGTTATAATTTCAAAGAAATTGATTATGAATCGAGTGGAATCCCCATCACAAATTTAGAGGAGGGCCGAGAGAAAGAATTATGATCTAGAGAATGAAATTGACCCTACCTCTAATGCAACCCCAAATAGTGAATCTGATACAAACGAAGTTGAAGAAAATATTCTTGAGATCAAGGGCTTGGAGGGAATGAGCAATGAAGCCATAGTTGCGGAAGAGATGGATTCATCTTTGGAGAGAGGCCTCATGTTTGATTGTAGGGCTCATTATGAAACTCTTGACTTTGTTACCTGCCCTACCAGAATAAAGATCCTGCAACCCGAATGCACTGGAATTGATACACTTTTGATAGATTACAATTTTATGGGGATATAGGCTGAGTATAAAACCTACATCTTTAGTGTCTGGCATGTCGTATTTGAGGTGCGTTCGTCCACAGCAACTTGTTTGCATGCCCACAGAGTAAGAGAGGATCTGACACGAGCATGCATGATACAGAATTCTCGCCCCTTAGGAACGGGACTCCACCCCAACCTTGTTTGCATCTGTGGACTTCTGATTTTGGGTCTGGTTGATTTTGTACAGACCTCCTTGACCCAAGCCATTCCTGTTTGTGCATCGCCCAACTGGAGGCGTTAAACTCAGCACTTCCTGGGAGGCAACCCAGAGGATTCAGACTGATCTAGTAGTTTACGTCACTCAGGTACTATCATTTTGAACCCTTTTGCATCCATGTACTTGCCAATGAGGACATTGTCCAACTTAAGCATGGGGGGGTGGTAAATTGCATAATCCTGAGCTCAATTAATCAGTCTGAATGAATAAATTAGTTTAAAAAAAAATGAATTTAGGAAGAAAACTTAGGCATTAGAAACTTGTCAATAGTGGGAAATAATACAAAAAGAACTTAAACACTTAGACTTTTCAGGCCTTCAGGCTTAATCAGCCCTGGTGTCCGTTAAAATATGGATTTAGCGGTGAATCCTTGCAACCTTAAGCTATTCTAATCCACCTACTAAATAAGGTAATAAGTATACGACTTATCAACTCACCCTCTAACTTAGAAAAACTTTGAGTCTAAGCATCTGCACACATTTTTGCACAGACTCACTTCTCGGAGATTTTGACAGAAATTGGGTAGCTAATGAACTCTCTAGGGTGGTATGGCTGGCAAGTTGTCGTGGGTAACAGCCCATTGGCAGGTTGTCCAGAACCCAGCCATAAGCCATTTCTTTTTCATTACCTCTAGGTACATTTGAGATCAGGGAAGCCACTTACGAAAAAAAAGGGAAGAAGAAGAAAAGAAAATAAACCACACTTCATCGCACAAGTATGGCTGGCAAGTGATCGTGGGTAATAGCACATTGGTCGGTTGTCCAGAGCCCAGCTCAATAATTTCACAAAAAAGACCAAAACACCTATGGAAGAAGTGGGGAAGTAGTACAAGTCAGGGAGATATACACTGGAAAAATCTTTGTGTTGACCAATAAACGTAGGGAGAAAGCTACCAATCGAATAAATACACCTCCAGGCAAAATTTATTTCCTTTTCCGGTCACCTAGAGGCGTAGAAACTCAAAGTCTGTCTCAATTACCGTTAAGTGAGTCTATCACAACATTCACACCAAGATGCTTAGCACTTAGGGTTTTGACTGAGTTTTGGGTGGTTTGGGTAGCTGTAAAAAGTTACCAACCCACACTGAATTCCGAAAAAATTCTAAAAAATATATATACACATATACATATGTATAGTTATATACATTAAAGCAAGGATTCGAGCGATTCGTATTTTGGCAGACACCCAGGCGCTGCTTAGTCTTTGTAGATTAAGATTTTCGTATATTTCTTCTTATTGACAAGTAACGAAGTGTCTAAGCAATTACTTCTTAAATTCTGAAAGGAAATAAAAGCTAGAATAAACCTTGCTAGGGACTAGCAAGGAGTAAGCATGGGGGTATGATAACACTACACAAGGGGGTGATAATTATGTTGAATATGGCCCATCCTTAGAATAAAAGGCACAACATAAGTAGAATAGGAGCATTGCATGCATCATGTACCAATATTGCTTATAAACTACAATAATAGCCATTTGTGTAAGCATTTGTCAAAGCAGGCCTCAGATGAGCAATCGGACTGCACGGATGGATTCAGAACGACGAACGGAGTCCAATGGACTCAAGATCAGCCAAATCTGACATCCGAAGCCCTACAATGGGCCCAAGAAGTTCTGATTGTTGATCTGGAGATCAATGGCCCAGATTGCGCCACGTCAGCCCCACCCTACTGCGCGCCGGGCCTTCAGCCAGCCGAGACTCATGCGCCTACCCATGGTTGCCATGACAAAGCGCAGGCGTGGCGCAACGGTCAGCGCGCACGCCTGCACCCACGCGACGCGGGTTCGAGCTGCGCGGAGTGGGAATTGAAGACAGGTGGCGGGCGCGGAGAAATTGGGCCGCCCGATCAGCAGCGGGCGGTCGAGATCCTGCCACGCGGTGCGACTGCAGCTCACGAGCATCCACGTGCGCGTGCATGCTGAGCGGAGACGCGCGCGCACACGTGCGCCTGAGGTGCGATCCCAGTGCAGCCGAGGAGGATTCTCAGCCGTCCGATCTTCGATCGGACGACTCTCGTTCAACAGCCACAGATCACGCGAAGAGAAGAAACGAGGCGGGCAGCTGACCGGCAGCTGGAGGGCTTCACCGACATTTTTGGGAGTGGTTTTAGCGACGCTCTGGATGTCGCTAAGGCCCTTTCTTCTTTTTGGAAGCCCTTAACCCTAGTTATACCCCCTCCAACCACTCATTCAAGAATCCACTCCCTTTGCAACTACTCCACCCCTCTCTTAGCCAGCTTTAGGACCTCTTGTAATCGTCGGAGACGACGAGTCGCCAATGGAGCCTCTTCCACCGCCGTGGCTGCCTCGTCGCTCTCCACTCTCTCTCTCTCTCTCTCTTTTAAGCTTTCCATTACTTTTGTTTGAAGCATGTATTTAATGTTGTAAGCTATGAACTACAAGTGCATGATTAATGAAGTTATTTTCCGTTCACTTGTCATTTTAATTTCCGTTCAAGTTGCATGATCAAACAAAGAACTTTCTAACCCTAAACCCTCTCTCTCTATCTTTCTCTCGCTTTTCAAAATCACATCCTTCGCGAGCAAAACCCCGCACTTTCCGTGACAACAAGTGGTAAGTAAAAATCCGATTTTCACGCCTCCCTGAGATCGACACTCGGACTCACCTCCGTTTAATTATTTTATAACCAACGTTGCAAGTGCGACTATAACGACACTTCTTAACACACACACACAATGACACGTCAGCCTGCCTAGGCGGTGACTATTCTAAGGAGTGGGAAAGAAATTTCCAAACCTGATGCTCCTATAGTCCCACCTTCTGAGAACCCATCCACCCCAACTTTCCCCCCACCGGAGAAGAGCCGCCCAACTCTTTTCCTCTTGAAATCACCTCATAGGAAGAGGTTGTCCCCATTCCCCCACTTTCCAGACATGACAACCCTTCCACCCAAAGATCTAGAGTGCCCTTTTCAGAGCACTTATCTGACTCTGTTCAGACTTCTGCTGGCTCATCTGGAGCCAAAGATAGGACAGATGAAATCATGCAGACTTTCAAACAACTGCAAATTAACCTACCTTTGCTTGAAGCTATTAGGCATATTCCATCGTATGCCCACTTTCTAAAGGATTGTGCATGAACAAGCGGCAATCGAGGAAACAAGTCCAATCAAAAGTTGTCCTACCTGATTCTGTTAGCTCAATTATACAACACGGGACACCCCCGAAACTTAAGGACCCAGGAGCCCCATACAATTCAGTGGTCGTTGGTGACCTACAAATAGATGAGGCTCTACTTGATCTGGGTGCGGGGGTAAACATCCTTCCAAGCTATGTATATGACCAACTTGGAGGAGGCAATTTGAAGACTTCCCCTGTAATCCTTCAAGTTGCAAATCGTTCTTTGAAGACACCACGGGGTCTACTAGAAGATGTCCTCGTGAGAGTGGAGGATTTCTTCTTCCCTGTTGACTTTTCAGTACTGGACACTGACCCTACCAACAAACCAACCAAGCCCTCCATCATCTTGGGCCGCCCTTTTCTTTCGACTTCTAATGCTTCAATTAATTGTCACACTGGGGCATTAAGAATGGGCTTTGGGAATAGGAAACTTTGGCTGAATGTGTTTGATGCTTATAAACAAGCTAGATTTGAGGATTGTTCCCAAGTTGAGGTGGTAGATGATTTGATTGAAGAGACAACTCCTGCAATTTTATGTGATGACCCCTTTCAGCATGTCATGCTAAATGAGCATTCCCATCTCTTGGAGGAATGTGAAGGGGATGTGCTAGAACTTGATGAATTGCTTGGAGTTTCTATTGAGTCTCTCTCCCCATCATGTCTGCCTAAGGTAGATCTGCTACCTGAGATGGGGACTTCTATTTTGAAACCCTCAACCATACAAGCCCCTGACCTTGAACTGAAACCCTTCCCAAACTCTCTCAAGTATGTATTCCTTGGGCCAAATGATACGCTCCCTGTAATCATCTCACCTGCACTATCTAAAGTGCAAGAGGGAGCCTTATTAGACTGTTTATCAAGGCATAAGGAAGCCATAGCTTGGATGATTGCTGATATTAAGGGTATAGACTCTACACTCTGCATGCATCACATTTATACTGATGATTCCATCAAACCCTTTCGAGACATGCAGAGACGTCTTAACCCTAACATGAGGGAGGTGGTTAAGAAGGAAATTCTTAAGTAGTTGGACACTGGGATCATTTATCCCATCGTATATAGCAAATGGGTTAGTCCAATCCATGTGGTGCCAAAGAAGGCAAGCTTCATGGTAGAAACAAATGGCTAGGGTGAACAAGTGTTGACCAGACCCTCAATTGGTTGGAGAGTCTACATTGATTACCGCAAATTGAACACAGCTACCCAGAAGGATCACTTTCCCTTGCCCTTTATTGATCAGATCCTAGAGAGATTGGTAGGGAACAAGTATTCCTACTTTTTAGATGGATATTCTAGGTACAACCAGGTTGCAGTCTTCCCTGATGATCAGGATAAGACAACTTTCACTAGTCCTTACGACACTTTTGCGTTCAGGTGTATGCCATTTGGATTATGTAATGCACCTACAACTTTCCAATGGTGTATGATGCCCATTTTCTCGGACATGACTGATGAGTGTTTCGAGGTTTTTATGGATGACTTCTCTTTTTATGGCTCATCTTTCGACCAGTGTCTCCTGCACTTAGAGAATGTGCTGAAGAGATGTAAGGAGACTGGTTTAGTCCTCAGTTGGGAGAGAAGCCACTTCATGGTATAGAAAGGCATTGTACTTGGGCATGTTGTGTCTAAAAGAGGCTTGGAAATAGATAAGGCTAAAGTTTATTCTATTTCCAAACTTCCATTGCCCACGAATGTCAAATTGATTAGATCCTTTTTGGGCTATGCAGGCTTTTATAGGAGATTCATTAAGAATTTCAGCAAAATTTCTAGGCTACTTTGCAACTTATTGGTGAAGGAATCTTCCTTTGATTTTGATTCAAACTGTACTGAGGCTTTCCATATGCTGAAAGAAGCCTTGACCTCTGCACCTATTCTTTGAGCTCCTGATTGGACACTCCCATTTGAGCTAATGTGTGATGCTTCGGATTATGCATTGGGAGCCGTTCTTAGACAGAGGTTTGAGGGAAGACCACATGTGCTGCACTATGCTAGCAAGACTTTAACTGAACCATAGCAAAACTACACAATCACTCAAAAGGAATTACTTGCTACAGTTTTTACTTTAGATATGTTTAGGTCTTATCTTCTTGGATCCAAGGTGGTCATTTTTACTGATCATGCGATAGTGAAACATCTCATTGCCAAGAAAGACTCTAAGCCACATTTAATTAGATGGATTCTACTCCTTCAAGAGTTTGACTTCGAAATTCATGAAAAGAAAGGAGTGGAAAATGTAGTGGTTGACCACCAGTCTCGCCTTCCCCTTGATGACTCTCAATCTGGAGACATCTGTGAGACATTTCCCAAAGAAATTGTTATGGTGGTAAGACCAACTTCACCCTGGTATGCTGATACAGTTAATTACTTGGTCACTGGAGCAACCCCTGGCTCTTGAGATGCGCAAAAGTGGAAGCAATTCATTTCCCAAGCTAGATTCTTTCATTGGGAAGAGCCAGAATTATTTCATATTGGACAAGACCAAGTTTGGAGATGATGTGTGCCTGAAGAAGAGCAACAGAGTGTGTTGAGATTTTGCCATGAGCTTCATTGTGGAGGACACTTTTGTGCTAAGAAAATAGCTTTTAGGGTTCTCCAGTCTAATTTTTGGTGGCCTTCTTTATTTAAGGATTCGCATTACTTTGTTAAGGCCTGTCTTAGATGTCAACAAATTGGAATGATTGGGGAGTGGAATGAGATGCCACAACACCCTATCCAACCTGTGGAAATTTTTGATGTTTGGGTCCCTTCCCTTGGTCCCATGGATTCGAATATATCTTGGTGGTAGTGGATTACATCTCCAAGTGGATAGAGGCAATCCCTACACGCACAAATGACCACTCTATGGTTTTGAAATTTGTGAAGGCCAATATCATATCTTGCTTTGGCTGCCCCAAGATGATTATAAGTGATGGGGGACCTCATTTTCGGAACCATCACTTCAATCGGCTACTCAGAAGTATAGGAGTAACTCACAAGATTGCTACCCCTTACCATCCTCAGACAAGTAGCTAGGTTGAAGTGTCAAATAAGGAGCTCAAGAACATTTTAGAAAAGACTATTAAGCTAGATAGGAAGGACTGGTCCCAAAAGCTCGATGACGTTTTATGGGCTTATCGAACGACCTACAAAACCACTTTGGGTATGTCTTCCTTCCGGATTGTGTATGGGAAAGTGTGTCACTTACCCATTGAACCTCAACATAGGGCACTCTGTGCTATCCAAAGTATCAACTTGGATTTAGAGCAAGCTGGTAAAGCACGTTTACTAGAGTTGACTGAGCTTAAGGAGCTGAGGAATGACGCTTATGACACCTCCCAATGTTATAAAGAGAGAACTATGGTCTTGCATGATAAATATATCCTTAGAAAGACCTTTGAGCCCAACCAACAAGTCTGGCTTTTCAATTATAGACTTAAGTTTTTTCCTGGAAAATTGAAATCATGTTGGGATGGGCCTTATATTATTACCAAAGTATTTCCGCATTGGGTTGTGGAAATCAAGGGCCCTTCTTCAGCAACACCCTTTATTGTCAATGGCCAATGATTAAAACCTTATGTTACTTTGGTTGGCCATCTGGTTGACGAGGTCACTCTCGAGGAGCCTTAGCTCCTTTCTTTCCCGCCTCAGGTAACATCTCCCCTTGACCATTTTATTTTCAATGAGGACATTGTTTAAACTAAGCATGGGGGGGTAGGACCTGAGGCATCTGTACATAGCATTTATACATAGTGCATTCAGCATTTAGTTAAAACATTCTACATTGCATTTGCATTTTGCATTGTTTAAAAAAAAAAAAGAGAAAGAAAAACATTTTGCATTATTGAGCATAACTGTCCAGGTCCTGCATTCTTAGGCAGACCAGAACTTTAGGTTAGACTAAGTTGACTCTAGGGTTTGACTTAGAAGCTAAGTTGAGTTACTAACTTTAGACCTTTGTGGACTTGAAAAAAAAACTCAAGTAGGAGTTAAGTTGCGGACCATTCCTCAAGAGGTTGAGGAAAGAAAGTTAGGGATTGAATTAAAGGATGGGTAGTACTTGATGTCTTTCTCTACTTTTTGGTTTACAGGTTCTCGTAACCTAAGCATCCACAATTCACACACACTTAGTCTTGTGTAAATAGTGATCACCCTAATTCCTTTCTTGTAGAAAAATTTTGGTTCTCTTAGTTCTGACTTAGGAGAATCTTGAAAATACAAGTTGATTGGAAGAGTTCCTGCCGCAGGAGAGGTGGAGTATATACTCACCTTGAGGATGCAATGATAACATGTCACCTCTTCGGTGCTTGTCTCTTAGGATATCCATCATACTAGGGGTATGTAAGCGCATTGTGCGGTTCAGGTACCATGGGCGACCCTATCTTGAAGTGCCGATTGCCATAGGTCTGAATTCGCTTTAGAAATCCATGGGTGATACTATATCAAAGTGTCGATTGCCAAGAGTTCTTGGGGTCGCTATGGGCAGTGCTATCTCAAAGCATCGAAAGCTAGGCACCCTTTGAGGTTCAGTGATGGGGACAATGAATCTGACACAGACCATGCTGATAGCTTATCCAAGGGTTAGACTTAGAGGAATCAAACAAAAAAATTATATATTACAAAAAAAAATTTCTTTCGTACTCTCTTTCTTGGTTGGCAATCAAACCAATCTCAAATAACTAAGACCAATGCACATGCACGGATGCCTTAATCTCTGGGACCAATAAATCCTAGAGTAGAGTTAGAAATCAGAGAAACCTATGCCTGCAACTCGTCGTTAGCCGACTTAGTCTATAACTTAGCAATTACTTGGGAACCTTAGGTCTAAAGTTTGAACTTAACATGTTTCTAAAGGGAGACCGATTGGATTGGCTAGTCCACTTGAAGAGCTGGGTTATTGCTTGAATTTTCTAGGGACTAGCAAAAACTAGGCATGGGGGCATTTGATGAGCCCATATTTGTGGGCTAAGTATGTATTTTAATGCCTGAATATTAAGTTAACATATACATTTATATAGCATACATTAATGTGTAAATAGGATAACATAAAATCTCATGCATTTTATGCATTACATGCATTGATAATATCATTTAGAATTTATTTAGAATATCATGCATTGAAATAGGTTGCATTACAATTAGTGTTTCGAATTTAACATAGAAGTTAAGGTCTTACATATAAATAACCCAATAATCATTTTTCTTTATTTTTATTCTCTTCGTAGCAATGGCTTCTCACGCTGAATGCATGCCTTAATTGCTGAGGAGAGAGGATACTGCACATCGTTAATGAACCCTCTTCTCCACAACACTTCTTCCTCTCCATGTTCCTGCAGCCATAAAAGAAGACCTCAACTGCACCATCAAGACCAGGCCACCATTCCCGACCCACCACTGTGCAGAGATCAAATTCTACTACATTCCACCACCATCGGCCTCGACTGCGTTAGTTTGCTCCACCACCATAGGCATGCATCGTGACAGAATGCTGTGCACCTTAGTGTGCACCCTTCCACGTTGCAACAACAGCATTCAGCATCACCCTCACCGCCATCATCGGCAACTACCTCCAGCTCCTCACCCCCGCACCAGTTAAGACATCCAGGAAATTCCCCAAATGTCTGACGCCACCTTACTGCCCTCCTTCTCACCCACGCACACCCCCTACACGCGGCCAATAGCACACCCACAGCCTTCTCGCCTATGCGCAGCTACTGTGCACCACCAACATCTCCGCGCACACCTCACGCGACCATCACGCTCGGCTTCGCACCTCTCACACTCCACACGTGCTCGCGTGCACTGATCTCCTCCTCACACAGACCTCCTTGACTCCAGACCACGTGACCCCCTGGGCCCCCTCACCTCTCCATGCACCTCTCCTCCGACGTCTCACACGCAGCAATAGGCACCCAACCCATGCCCCCTTCAGCAGCACGTGCGCAGAAGCAACCACACCTCGCACGACCATCACCCCTCGGCGCACCCTCTCCTCGATGCTCGACCACCACCTGCACATCCTCCATAGCCTCCACACGCATGCGCCATCTTCCTTGCGTGTGTGCACGTCCACAATCCATCTTGTTCTTCAACACTATTCTTCTTCTCCAAGAAGAACCCATCATCCACCGTCCATCTCAACACGCAGCCACCTCATCCAGCCACGAAACTCTGTCCCGTCAATGCCATCAACCTCGCCTCGCCCTCGGGAACTCACCCACGCCCACGACAAGCTCTCCCACAGTCCACGCACACCCACCACCTTTGGCAGCTTCCTCCTCGTTGGTGACAACTCTAACTACCGTCGACCAGCATTCGCCACACTGCGACCATCATTGAGTAGCCCTCGGCCCACTTGACCTCCGGTGAGCTTCACGCCTTCAGCCCTGGTCTCCTCCATGCGTGAGCCAAGGCAAACCCAATGCCTTGCTTTTGCACAGTAAAGTTCCCATTTCTTATTACATTTAGATGCCATTGTAGGATTTTAAGATTTATGATATTATTATTATATGATGGCCATTTTGTGAAGAGAACCTCCCTCCTTGTCTTAATTGATTTCTCAGCATATGTGAGCCCTATATTCTTTGTTTGAGAGGGATTTTGGCATCAACTTTCCGTAATTCCAATTGTGAACATTGGTTTCTTGATTTTTGCGATTTTAAATAAGCCATTGCCTCCCTGTGGACATGACTCGCTCCTAATTGAGTGGTTATTTTAATTACTTTGATTAGTCGATTTTCCATCACTTTAAAATACAATGACAAATCATCTTAATCATCTTATTCGAAGGCAAAAATTGACTTGTCATATATCGGGGTGAGGTCCCGCTTACCCTTCACATGCCCGACCTGCTTAACCTAAACCTTCACTCTTCGGCTGCGATTCATGCCCGCAGCCCTGGACCTGGGTACGTGACGAAAATGCCCGATTAACCCAACTATATTAAGAAAGAAGAGAGGAGGAAGGAAAGAGAGAGAAAGCAGGGGAGGGTGGGTTTTGCTCTCTGAAGTACCCAAGTCCAACACTTAGTTGTGAGAGCTTGAAAGAAGAAAAAAAGAGGGAGATGCTGAAGCAAGGCAGAAGGCTAAAGAAGAAGAAGGAGGTCTGTGCGTGAGAAGAAAAGGAAAGAGAGGCCTTAAGGAAGGCTTGCTGAAAAGGAAAGGCAAAAGCTAAGAAGAAGAAGAAAATTAGAAGCATTGTAAAGGATGACATTTTAAGTCATCTGATTCTCAGATCAGATGTCTGAGTACTATTCATTTATTTGACATTATTAACAAATTGATATACATGTGCTTAGGATAATAATTGGTGATATCAATCACCATTATTATGTTCTAAGTATCTTTTTGTCTCTAGATACATTGATGTTCTTGAATATCTAATGTGACAGATTAATAGTCATTGAATATCTTTATAGTGCTTCATTTACATTGTAATTGAGATTAGCATGTGAATTCCATATTTGCTCCCTATGTTCGACCTTGGACTTCATTTCTAGATATTTGAGCTATAAATTATATTTGTTGAAGAGCTATTTAGGAGAGTTTACTACAACGAGATGCATTTAAACTCCTGAAGAACCTGATCAGCAATGGTGATTAGATGGAACTGGCAGAGGGTCGATGATCAAGAAGAGGAGGTAGATGGCAAAATTGGAAGAGGTGACGATCGGGCATCCTTGTTGAGCATTCTTCGATTCCGTAGTTGCAACGAGAATCGATGATCAGGTAGAGGAGTGGAGGAGGCAATCGAGAGGAGGAGCAAAGGGTAAAGGAGGGGCGTGGAAGAGTGGAGGGCAGAGGGGCAAAGCGAAGTGAGGAAGAGACAATCGAGCGATAGGGCGAAAGAGTGGATGGTGGAGGAGGTTATCAGGCCCACTACATGAAAGAGGAGGGGAAAAGCATGATCAAAGAACAAAGAAGTGAAAAGAAGAGAGGGAAAGAGAATTCATCATACCCTTTTGTTGGGATGATTTTCTTAGGGGGAATAGGAGTTGCAAGCGGGATGGGTGTGTATGTTTTTTTGGTGCACGGGACTTTTTTTTAGGATTGGGTATGAGGTGCATGAGAGTTCTTTTGAGGAGGAATGGAGGAATCTTATATTATTTAAGATAGTTCTACTTATGATTTTTCTATTTGAAAGAATTCTACTTATGTATTTTAAAATGTAACTTGTGATGTAGTGAGAGGGGAAAGACGATGGGGGGGTTGTGCAGTGTGGGAAAAGGGAGCAACGAGAAGGGTTTTAGGGGGAATGTATTTTATGTGAAAATTGGATGGTGGAAAGGGTGCGGGGAGGGGGTTGCGCAGTGCAGGAGATTTTGTTGAAAGTGTTTGAGGGGAAGGTTTAGAAAGAGTGGGATTATAATTTTGCAATGGTATATTGTCTTCATTTTTTTGTTTTGTAGTAAAATGTCACAAAAGGGTATCAATTTTGAGACAGTGACATTTATTGTCATGAACATTTGTCCTAAAAGACATTTGCTTATAGTGTTAGGTGCAAGGGGATTGGGATTTGGAGGGATTCGTGTGGGAAAATGGGTTTATTAGAGGCAAAAAATCATCACATGAAAAAATATTTTCTATAATTATTTTTTCATTTGTAACCATTTTTATTATCTTAGAAAATTATATGATTATAAAAATCACATTATTATTGTCATAAAAAATAGATACTTTTGTAAAAGTATATTTTAAATTATATCTTAGTGTATTAATTAACAAAAGATTTAGACATTACTGTCACATTGCTTGAATTTCTACATGCATATTTTGCAACACTAAATGAAATTAGAAGTTTTTTATATTTAAAGAGATAAGTTTTAATTTAGCTTTTCCCTCTTTATGCTATTAAAAAAAATGTTAAAGATGAAATAGTGGCCTCCTTTTACCTACACCAATTTTCGTTCGACATAAATATTCTAGTAGCGTAAATAAGAATTGCCACTAAATTAAAAGCTATAGTGGCAAATATATTTGTCACTAATGGTAACTATCGTTTGACAAAAGTGTTATAGTGGTGCAAGTTTAGCGGCAAATAAATTTGCGACTAATAATAATTATCGTTTGAAAAAATGTTGTAGTGGCATATAGAAAAATATTGCCACTAAATCAACAAAATTAGTAGGAACTTCATTATATGCCACTATCAAATTTTCCACAAAAGGCTATTATTTTTGTAGTGATAAAATCATTATTTTGTTATATCAAAACAATGGTATTAACGCAAGGAACTTATCTTCCAAAAATATAGCATTTTTGGAAACAAATACCTTTTACATATTAGGGTCATAGAAGTGATAGCCTTTGCTACCCTTCAGATACCTAGTGAAGGAACACTTGGTAGTATGGGATTCTAGTTTGTATGGGTTCATGCTGTTAACATGTGCCACACAACCCTAGATGTGTAGGTGCCCTATCCACATCTCATGTGGAGTCATGGGAATGAACATGGTTGGAATCTGATTCAAAATGCATGTTGTTGTTTCCAGCACATACTCCCAGAAGTAAAGTGGTAGATTCACTTTGCTCATCATGGATCTTACCATCCCCAACATGGTACAGTTGTATCTTTCAGATATGCCATTTAATTGCAAAGTACCAAGAGGTGTGAGTTCAAAGATGATTCCTTTTTCTTTGAGGTTTTCCTTAAATTCCCCAAAAAGGTATTCACCTTTTTAGTTTGACTGAATTGCCTTGATTCATTTACCCATTTGGTTCTCAACCAATGCCTGATATTCTTTGAACTTTTCAAAGATTTTAGACTTGTGACACATTAGGTAAATGGCTCCATATCACAAATAATCATTAGTGAACATAAAATACGGTTGACCATCTTTAGTTGTAATACTAAATGGTCCGCATACATCTGTATGTATGAGGTCCAGCAAGCCCTTACGTCTGACCCCCTTTCTAGGAAAGGGTGGTTGGGACATCTTCCCATGAATACAATAGTCACAGGCAGGTAAGGGTTAGACCATTAGAAAATCCAAGGGTCCATCCTTTATGAGTCTATTGATTTTATCAATAGACACATTCCCAATCTTTGATACCAAACCATGATAGATTTGTCTGTATCATCCCTAGCATGCTTAGAAGATGTTTGATTCTCAATCATAACATCAGAAGCATACAAGACACATTCGCGATCATCTATCTAATACAAACCACTAGGAGTAATGGAACCAAATGTAATTTCTTTTCTATAACGTTTTACAGTAATAATATACTTAAAATGACATGAATAGCCATATCTAACTAGCTTAGATACAGATAAAAGGTTTCTCCTAATGGAACGCATGAAGAGACAGTCTCTTAGAAGTAGGATGTGCCTCTTGGGGATCTTGAGTCTATAGGTCCCTATGGCCTCAGATGCCATCATGACCTGCACTTCTCCATCCTTAAGCCTTTCAGTCACTTGAAAACCATGTAACAAATTGTAGATATAAATAGATGCACCAGAATCCACAACCCAACTCCTTACTCATCCAACAAGCAAGTTGGTTTCAATGATGAGAAGAGATTTTATGCCTGTGTTGAACTTGCCCTTGCCCTTCTCCAAGGATTTCATGTACTCCAAATAGTTTGTTTCCAGTGGCGATGCTTCTTACAATGGTAGCACATGTTTGCTACCTTATCCTTCTTTTTCTTAGAAGAAGTGAGATGTTCAGAAGCACCTGAAGACTTGCTCTTCTTTTTGGAACTCTTCCCTTTGCCCTTCTTCTGCTTGAACCTTCCACTACTCTCAGCAACCATTGCCTCAGGTGGGTTCTCCTACTTAATTATGTCTTCTGCAAACTTAAGCAAGGAAATCAGCTTAGCAAATGTAGTCTTCATCTTTCCCATATGGAATGAGACAATGAAGTGGGTGAAGTATCTTGGAAGAGATTTTGCAAGACGATATCTGTAAGGATCAATCTTCATTCCCAACCTTTGGAGCTCTAAGATATATATGTACATACATTCTCAGAACAAGCTCCCTCACCAGAGTCTCTGCCTCCATCTTTCATGAAAGCAACTTCCTAAGCACATTATAGCCTGAGTTTGGTTCACTTCCTTGAACATCTCCCTCAGGCTAAAAAGGATCTTAAAGGTTGTCCACATCTCCTCTTGTTGCTTCTAAAGCACATTGGGGAGTAACCCAAGGATGGAACACCAGGCAGGTGCATTGTCTTTATCTCAATTTGCATTAAACTCCCTCTACTGAGCATTCCTGGGTGCCATGTGCATGTTCTTCTTGAGCACATACTCGATGCAATCAGTGGTGAGGATAAGGTCAAGGTCATAGATCCAATCTGTATATTTAAGGTCTATCATTTTGGTTTTTTTCAAATAGGCAACTAAGCAGATTGAGGTTCATCATCTAAAATAGAGTTTAAGATCATTTGATTAAAATCCACTTTAATGACAATTTTTTTTGTTTCAGGATTTTGAAATAAAAAATGCCTACTACGTCAAATTTGAATGTTATTTCCTCTCTAACACTAAAAATAATAGGCATGCCAACCCTAATGCCTCAAGTGGGACTAGACTCTCTTCTCTAATGAGACCATGCATTTGCTTTGGCAATTGATGAGGTGTAGCCTATCATAGCTAAAATGCCCAATTTAAGTTGAAACTAGTTTAAACACTATATTATCAACATGATAAAATGGTTAAGTGTGGAAATTACGGAAAAAGACCTAAAACATCAAATTTGGGTTAAAAATGCATAATTAGGTTAATTAATGAGATTCTATTCACAAATATAAATTGATGATCTAATTGACAATTGAATACACTTCTGAGCTCAAAAGTACAAATTAAGGGTTGAATCATGTTCTAAAATGTTCAATTAAGCTATCATAAAAACTTGGTTGTATTTGGACATTAATAGGACCTTACATTTAGAGTTTCACATTTATGTCCTCATTCCATAACATTTTGTTTACATTTAAAGTGCCAAGGGCATTTTTAAAAATTGTAGGGACCTCTTGGAAAGCATCCAAGGACGACTAAGTCTTAATTCCTTTCACTTATGGGCTTCTATGTAATTTCTTTATTGTTTTGCTTCATGGGCTTCCCTACAAATTACCCAATAAGCCTAGTGCTTCACACATGCACTATAGCATCGATGAACACGGTGCACAGGCACCGTTGATTAGCTGCATCCTTGATCATATGGTTGATCTACATCCACTATTCATGTGCCTTTGTGCGGTGCAACCTCATCTCTCAGATTTGATCCAGTGGTGGAGATTCATCCATTTCCTTTCCGTGCTCTTCTCATCTCTCATCCCACCGTTGAAACCCTTAAGGATTAGTCTCACCTTAACGATGATTGGAATCAATTAAGAACCTACTTAAGCACTTCCCTGGGCTTGCGCGCAAAGGATCATCTCCCCATCTGCCTCTCTCAAGCTGATCTTTCACTCCAAAAGTGACCTGAGCTCCACTAGTGGGCTTTCTCTCAGCCAAAGTGCCTCCCTCCTACCTCTGTAAAGCCTCCAGCTGCAAATCTTCTCAAAGGTCTCATTCCTCTAATTTGAATAGAACTCCTACTTTTTAGGATAATTATAGTTTTTGTTAGTGTAGTGTAGATTAGTTAGGAGTAGTTTAGATAGCAAATTCATTGATTGATTGGTTAGTTCTAGGAGTAGATTAGAATTAGTGTAGACTTCACTGCTTGAATTCACCTTATCATTTCGATCCATTCCTCTTCCTCTGCATCTCATGATTCATGTTCACTCACTGTAGAACATAGTCACCCATCACCACTTCACTAGAGCGGTCAGCAAATCTGAAGCTCATTAGCTTTTGGATTTGTTGATGCTCTCAAAAGCAAATTGAGGGCATCCCATTCAACCCATACTTTCATCAATGCTCTCACTTCTGATTTAATTGAGCTGGATTCACTTGATTCATGTGGATTTGTTTATCATGCTTAATTAGAAGATTAAGACTCAATTTGGTATTAATGAGTTTTAATCAAGTGAATCGAGTTTATTTTTATGCAATCAGATCAATTGCAAAGGGTTTAAGCTAATCAGTGCTTTGATTTTTAGTATTCATTAAGCTTATACCCAAATTTCAGATTTGGAACTGTTCTTAAGGTAGTTTTGGCCAAGGAGAATCATATGCACTGATTCGATGCCAAAACAATGACCTATCTAGTTTTCCTAGGATTTCTTGAGGTCCGAAACATTGATTTATAGTGTTTAGGAGTTCAAAGTAATCAAATTACAGTGGCAATCTCACATTAAGAGCCCAATCTGGGAGACATTTTTTTCTAACTTCAAAATGATTTCAATAAGTTGTTTCAGCATGAAATGAGTTCCAAAATATCCTGATAAGAATTTTGAAGCGATTTTAAAGTGTAATTAATGTCTAGATTAATCATTTCCTCTTGTACTATCTATGGTAAAGAGGAAGGGATTAACTAGGATTTGATGTGGAATTTTTTACTAATTTCATCAAATCTGAGTAGCAGTTGATAGCTACTCTGCTCTATTCATTTTCACGGATTTTATTGTGGATCAAATCACTGATTTTAAGTGATTTGAAGATAAAATGGTTTGCTGGGATTTCTTAATCCTTAGATCTGGTTTACCAGATCTGAGGATGATCTTCTTAATAGTTAGATCAAGCTTCAAAGTTTGATCCAGGGTGATAGAACTTAATCATCAAGCATAGCAGTAGCTGAATTGCGTGATTTCAGACAGCAACATCAACAGTAGTAGCTGCTAATTTTTTATGAGCAGTAAATGCTACTGTAATTTGACAACAGCAGGTATGGAAGAGATAATTCAAAGTAGATTTTTGGGTCAATTTGAGAAATGAAGTAGCTAACATAGTTTGTAGTGCAAGAACTTAATGTTATAAGCATTCATGTATAAGCATTTGGCTATGATTTGATTTTAATGGCTTGAATTCCTTATTTTGATTCATTGTTAGCTACTTCTGCATGTATTTAACTATTTGAAGTGCTTGGTTCAACCGGGTTTTATTGTTATAACGTTGTAGTATAGCCAGTTGTTGCCATCATTTCAAATATATAAATTTTTTTACTCGGAAAAGAGTTCCCGAGGTCGAACTCAGGGAGCAAGTTGTATTCTAGAGATATACATGTTTCTTTTACAAAAAGAAAGAGAGAGGGAAAGAATTTGTTGTCTTCTTTTCTCTTTGTTTTCTCCTCGTCTCAGATCTTCTTCTTCTTTGTCTGCAGAGGTGATGTTCTTCTTTCTTTCTTTCTTCAGATTTCCTTCTTCTTCTTTTCTTTTTCTGCAGAGGTGATGTTCCTCTTTCTTTCTTCAGATATCCTTCTCTTTTTCTTCTTCAGAGGTGATGCTCTTCTTTCTTTCTCCAGATCTCCTTCTTCTTTTTCTTCTTCAGAGGTGATGCTCCTCTTTCTTTCTTCAGATCTCCTTCTTCTTCTTTTCTTTTTCAGCGGTGATGCTCCTCTTTCTTTCTTCAGATCTCCTTCTTCTTCTTTTCTTTTTCAGCCAGGGACGTCACCCCTCCTTCTTTCTTCTTTTCCCTTTCGGCCGTCGTCTGATTTCCAAATCAGACGACTTAAACTGCCTGTTGCTACAGTGTCTCCCTCAGCTTCCTTCTTCTTCCGCGGTTCTTCTTCTTTACCTGTGCCTGCACACTTCAGAGCTTACGTCAGAGAACAAAACCTACTCTACCCTCTCCCCCCGCGTCTCTCTCTCTCTGAAACCACTCTTGGGAAAGCTCTCCCAGAGCTGCCGGGTAATCGGATTCGGGTCATGCCCGGGTCCAGGCCCACCGGCGTGCGTGGTGGGCGAGGAGTGCAGGTCAGTCTAAGTCGGGTCGGGTCGGGTCAGGTCCGCGGGGCGTGAGCGCGGACGAGACCGGGTAACCGGGCGGGTGAAGGGGACCTCACCCCGTGTGCTGAGGCAGTAAGCCTCCAGCACTTTTGCATCTTATATCGCTGCGCCTCTTCAGGCTTTTCCGAGGTGGGACTAAATGTCCCACCTCACTTGCGCGCCCGCAGTGGGGAAAGCAGCGGGAGATCGGGGCGTCACGCGAAGCCTTCTGCCTTAGCTGCGAGCCTGGTGTTTTGTCGAAACGCCTCGCAAGGCCTGGGAGTTGAATCTGGGCGTGGCGCTGAGCGTGGCGCGCCTGTAGCTACAGGCGGAAGCAGCTTCTTCTGCACGACAATGGCGGCGGAGGTCGGGTGGCCTGTTCACAAGAAAACGGCCTCTCGGCCTAATCAGAAAGTGCCAGGAGCTTCGCCAGGGTGCGGAGAAGCTCGTGTGGGTGGTGGCGAGGCGAGGGGCGGCGTGCAAGGGCTGCCCTAGGTCGGACTGTGGGTCGGAGGATGGTTTGTTCGGTGGGGTTGCAGAGGGTGATGTGGGGGAAGTGGCAGGGCGGGGGTTGATCAGGGTGAGGAGGCGGAGGTCCTGCGGTGGTCGGCGAGCCATGTGGGTTGCTGAGGTGATGGGAGCGGCTCGCCGGAGGATGGCCGGAGGCGGAGAAGGTGAGGGTGAACAGGAGCGGTCGAGGGTTTAATCAAATAAAAGACAGTGAGGAAAAGAAAGAGGGGGAGATGGGGAGGAGTTCTGACCTAGCTACGGAGACGAAAGGGGCCGGGGCAGGGCGACAGTCGTATCGACTGTCGCCGGAGAAGAAGATGCCCAGGGGAAAGGGCGGCGGCGAGCAGAGGGCTGGAGAGGCGCCAGCTGGGTACGGCGTGGCGCAGGAAGAGCAGGGGAGGAGGTCTCTGCTGCTGGTATTGCGGCAGAGCGAAGAGGAGGAGGAGGAGGAACCGCCGGAGCTGGTGGGCGTCTGCCGGAGGGAGAGGAGAAGAAAGTTGGGGGTTTTCTCCGTCAGACCCGAGCTGCCCCGGTCGGTGGAGCAACGGGGGGTATTTATGGGGATCAAACAGGGAGGAAGGCGGAGGGAGACGACGTGTCTCCCTCGCCGGAGGATGGTCGGAAACAAGAACCCATACCGTCCGTGCGTTCGCACGGCCGGTATGGTGGGTTATAACGACCAGGGGGGTGTCCCTGCGACGGCTGACGACGCAGGGCACCCCCGGTTTACTTGCCAGGTCCCCCCCCTCACCCTGCGCGGCGCCATGCTCCACGCAAGGTCGCCAGAGCATGGTGCTGGCAGGTTTTGCAGGGGGGACCTGATCGCAAAGAAGGAAGGAGAGTTAGGGGCCAAAATGCGAGGGTTCAAAAGTTGAGGGCCAAAGAGTAAATATATGAGGACCAAAGTGTAAAGTCGGTCAAGGAGGTTTCTTCTTAGGCTCAAGTTTTTATACATGACTAATTAGGACCTAAGGAATCTGATGGTGAATTTCATTTCTATATTAAACCTTGTTTGACCGGTCAATTTACGCAAACACCCAAATTAAGTTATTAATTGGGCATGGTTCTCAATGTAGGTCAAAATGGGTTCTGAAGGCCAAATTGAAGGTTCTAAACCCTAGAGATTATTTTTCTATGAATTTTATAGGGTTTATTCTATTTTTACTTTGCCTCGAACCTTGTGAATTGAAGTGGGTTGTTTTAGGGTTACAAATTATCATTTAGTTTCTTGGAATTGCTGTAGCCCTTGCTAGATCATTTCATCCCACTTTTATTTTTATTAAGTTGCTTTGACCTATGTTTGGGCCATGAATTACCCTGTATGCAGATTATACTGGTAAAATTGCATTTTTACCCCTTACGACTTGTTTTCTCCTTAAACTCAGAATTCTCTGAGTTAAGCCTTTCCTTGAGTTATGTAGGAGCTTTTATCCTTTGTATTGGGTCAAAATGAGCTAGTTATGGCTCATGATGAGGTTCTCATCATACCCCCATGCCTAGGTTTTGCTAGTCCCTTAGCAAAAACTTAAGGTTTCGACCCTTGTTCTAGACCATGAAGTTCTTAATAGCTTTAGATAAGTGCTTTTTCATTTGAGCTCAGATTAGGTTAGAATGCTGACCATAGGCCTAAAAGGTACTTTAGTACCAATCAAGATCCAAATCTGTCTAGCCTTAGCCTCAGTCCTTAGCAAAGGTTTTTAAGGCCCACAAGAACTAACCTAAGGTTTATTGGACTTTGTGGTTAAAGCACCCGTGCTTGAAAAGATTTTAGCCCTGGCTCAGTTCGCAGTGCGTTTTGTAAGAGAGAGATAGAAAGTTTTTCTGTTTGGAGAGTTTTCTCTCTCTTTTTCTTTTTAGTTCTAGCCTAGGATTGGCTTTTCAACACGGTCTGTATCAGATTCCTTGCTCCCATCATCAATCCTCAAGGGTTCCTGGTGATTGATGCTTCGAGATAGCACCGCCCATGGCAACCCCCGGAACCCTGGCTATTGAGATTTCGAGATAATCCCATCCATGGTGTTCCGTGGCCGAATCCAGACCCTGGCAATTGACACTTCGAGATAATGCCATCCATGGAATCTGAACCAGCAGAGTGCTTACATGCCCCCAGTAGGATATGTAAATATCCTAGGAGACAAGCACCGAGGAGATGATATTTTGCTACGCATCTTCGAGGGGATTTCCCGCCTCTCCGCGCTGGGAACTCGTCCAAATCAACTTGTGTTGATCGGCCGCTCCTATTCTAGGTGTTCTTTTCAGAATTTTGCGACGCTTCTGCGTGATTCTGATTTTTACGCTTACTGAACCAGGCTGTGTGTGAGATTAGGGTGCTTAGGTTACTGAGTCCCGTAAACCAAAAATTAGTTAATGAGGCCGAATACTCCCTAAGCCTTAGACCTAATACTTCAGCTTTTCATTTTCCTCAACCTCTTGAGGAGTGTCTAGATCTTAATGGGTACTACGAGTCTATTCAAGAATGCCTAAGGTTTGCATTCTTACTAATCTCATTGTGCACTTTTCAGTTATTTTCTTGAATGAGGTCTAGAACTTAGGTTAATTCCTTAGTTCCTGACTAATGACTATCACCTTTTTTATAATTTTGTGCTCCTTTTTCATTTTGTTTCTTTTCTCCTTCACAAAATTTCCTTCTCTTTTCCTCTTATTCTTTTTCGAAAATTTTTTAATTTTTATGGTGTTTTTGGCATATGTGAATTTTTTTTGTTTGAAACTTTTTCTTACAAGTTTTTGTACTTTCCTACCCCCCCATGCCTAAGATTTGCAATGTCCTCATTGTAACCTAGGGGTTTTTATTCAACTAAGTTCATACATTAGGATAGCTGTTTTGATGAATCTCAGATGCAAGCACCTGAGGTGGAGTCGGCTGCCCTAAAGTGTGAACTTCAAGTGCAAAAAGCTGTCAGAACAAGTTTCAGGTTTTCAAAGAGAATGACGGGCTGCCTCCCGTTGAGCGCTAAATTTGATGCCTTCAGCCAAGCGGGAAATGCGATGGAGAGGGGATGGTCAAATCAGCAGAGTTTTGTAAGACAAGCACCTTGATTAAGAGCCTGGTTGGTCCAACCAGGTGCTTGTTCAGATCAACAGGCTGATGATGCAGCCCAAACCCAATCAATCTGGTGGGTTGATAGATGTGGATAAAAAGGTGTGGAACCCACCATAAACTATGAAGCTCAGATAGATGTGGAAGTGTAAACGCAAGGTTTGGCTGAGTCGAATCAGCCTGGTCAGAGTAGGGACCCGTAGAATAATCAATGAATGACGCGGAAACCCTACAGGGGTGATCAGAGAATGATAGAGCATGGTATGTAGTCTGATCAATGTTCGAAACCTGATGTGGAAATGCAATCGGCTCGGTGAGAGGTGAATCTGAATAGAAATTGAGTCCGGTTGCGGGTCGGGGTTTGGGAGAGGTTTTGATCCATTCTGTGTGTGCGGATGAGGTGGCCATTGTGTACGAGGGCTCTTCTAGAAACAGATGATAGGTGATTTTCTGTAGAGAGTCCTCTGGGTAACTATCAAATGCCAGAAGAGTGTTTGTAGGATGAAAGGAATCGGATTCGAGAAAAAATTTGGATTCTTGGTTGCAATCACTCTTGGCATTTTCTGTTTTTGGTTCCTGAGGATCGAAAAGGAATGATTCTGTGTTATCAGTGATCTCGGGAATCAGGACCTCAGAGTCGGAGTTAGAGTCATGAGAACTGAGGTCGTAGATAGGCCTGGCGTGTTCAGGAAGGGGAATCTCTCCGCAATTATAGTCAGATTTGAAATTGTCGGAGAGTTGGCGAAAATGAGATTCATGATCATGAATTCCACCACAGCAAAAATCATCAGATGTGGAATCAGCAGCCTGATTGGGGTCTAGCCTATATGTCAATTCTGGGCTCGAAAAGGTATTCTGTCTAGGCTCAAGCTCCAAGCTGGTAGGATAGACCCAATTAAAATCCAACTCGTCCAACTCCTCAGTCTCTGTATCATAAATTGGCATGTTTTCTGGAAAATCGATCAGATTTTCTGAAGATGTTGGAGAGGGATATTCATCAAATAGAGGCCCGGAATCATATTCTGTAAAATTTTGATCTTTCTCATAAGGGGCCTCATAATCTTCCCAATAAGTTTCAGATCTAGGTTCTAGGCTTAGGATGTGGGTAGAATTATTAGAACCTAAGTCCGAATAACCTTCGAGGGCCACCTTATCAAAATAAGGGGCGGAATTTATACCGTCAGAAGGTTCAGTTCTGATCTCATTATTGCAGGAGTTTTGAAATTCTAGGCTTGGCAATTCATGGTCTAAGTTTGGCTCATCATTGTGTTCTCCTGCAATATCCCAACCTAATTCAACATTGTCTTTTATTTGGGTTGGGATTTCACAACCACTTTGTGCCCCAGTCCCGAGATCTAGGAAACTGGATTGTTCCTTAATATTGTTTCAAGATGGTTCATCCTCTATTTCTGGTATATATGGGTATTTCTGGTTGATAATTTGTTCTACTGATTTCATCATTTCTACCCGTTTCATAAGGGCATCTTGGTGTTGTTCCCAAAGTACAGGATTTGTCAAGCATTGAAGGTATTCAGATTGGTGTAATTTTTCCATCTCAATGTATCCAGTCATGAGCATATCTCGGGTTGATCCTTTTGAAATTTCAGTCAATAGAATTTGGGCACAGTTTATGATGAAAGCTGTGGTTGTTGGGACATCAACCTGAATGTTTTCTACTGGTGTTGAGGGTTTGATTTCATAGATTTCAAGGGCATCCTCAATCATCTTATCTTTCATGGATCTCAGATATTCAGGTTTTTTGAATGGTAGTCTTGCTAGGTAATTAGGCTGCATAATTGGATCAGGTGGTGGAATCAAGATATAGAATCAAAGTTTGAATCACGATGGAAGAAGGGGATTTTGTTCAGAATCAGAGGAAAGAGGGGCTATGTGAATGATTTCTGCAAAAACAAAGGAGCCGCGGCTTAGCCTTGACGAGAGCGAATTTCTAATGGAGGTCTTAAGGGTGGTCTTAGGGACCTCCTTCCGTACATGCACTGTTGGAAGAGGTAAGTTTAGAAGGTGCTGGACCCAATCAAGACACCCAAAAATGTGTTGGGTGACTATAGAGGTGCGGGGCAGATGGACCCCTTGATCAGAAAGATCGTCCACCTGAGAATTACCTGGGCAGCCATAGAGGGAGAGTCCCGCGAAGACCCCTACACGGTAGAGCATCCCCACGGGTTACAGGGTTTCCCCCACCCGACCTCTCTTGTCACTGCGGTTCCAGGTAGACCAGAATGGTGATCTTGACCTCTTAAGTCTACCAATTTTAAGATCAGGGTGCTTAAGGTTTCACTTGAACTTTAGTCTTTTTAAGTGCAAAGAGTGACCTAATTTAAGGTTGGTTGACCCAAAGGGGTCAACTTTACCTCTTGTTTTCTTTGAGAGCTTTCAGGTCTTGTCTTTTAGGGTTCAAGTGTTTAGAGAGAGCCAATTGTTTAGGATTTTTCTTGTTAATTATTTTCAATCAATGGCTTGGGCACACCACTTTTGGATTTCCTCAATTCTTGATTAAGGGGTGTGTCTCTACTGAAATCCTAATGTTTGACCTTATGTTGGCTCTACTTGGTCCATTTAACTCTTTGTTGGGCAATTAGGGCTCAAGCAAGAATGTGTTAGCCCTTAAATACCCTTAATAGTGTGCAGGAGTGATGAGTTGAAAACATGCAACTCTTTATGGTTACTAAGTATGGAAGACAGGTTAGCCCTATATTGCTTGTTCTTTTCTTTTCTTCCTCTTTAGAGTTTAGGGGTTAATAGTGAGAGGAAAAAAAATTTACCTGTCTTCGGAGTGGTTGTCGTGTGGTTGCTTGTCTTCTTGAGTTCCTGTAGCTGCACAAAAGAGAGGAGATTATCAAAAATTAAAAGAAAAAAAAAACAGGAATGTTTACCTCTAGAATAGCCGTTGCTCCCCGGCAACGGCGCCAAAATGAAGTGCTTGGTTCAACCGGGTTTTATTGTTATAACGTTGTAGTATAGCCAGTTGTTGCCATCATTTCAAATATATAAATTTTTTTACTCGGAAAAGAGTTCCCGAGGTCGAACTTAGGGAGCAAGTTGTATTTTAGAGATATACATGTTTCTTTTACAAAAAGAAAGAGAGAGGGAAAGAATTTGTTGTCTTCTTTTCTCTTTGTTTTCTCCTCGTCTCAGATCTTCTTCTTCTTTGTCTGCAGAGGTGATGTTCTTCTTTCTTTCTTTCTTCAGATTTCCTTCTTCTTCTTTTCTTTTTCTGCAGAGGTGATGTTCCTCTTTCTTTCTTCAGATCTCCTTCTCTTTTTCTTCTTCAGAGGTGATGCTCTTCTTTCTTTCTCCAGATCTCCTTCTTCTTTTTCTTCTTCAGAGGTGATGCTCCTCTTTCTTTCTTCAGATCTCCTTCTTCTTCTTTTCTTTTTCAGCGGTGATGCTCCTCTTTCTTTCTTCAGATCTCCTTCTTCTTCTTTTCTTTTTCAGCCAGGGACGTCACCCCTCCTTCTTTCTTCTTTTCCCTTCAGGCCGTCGTCTGATTTCCAAATCAGACGACTTAAACTGCCTGTTGCTACAGTGTCTCCCTCAGCTTCCTTCTTCTTCCGCGGTTCTTCTTCTTTACCTGTGCCTGCACACTTCAGAGCTTACGTCAGAGAACAAAACCTACTCTACCCTCTCCCCCCGCGTCTCTCTCTCTCTGAAACCACTCTTGGGAAAGCTCTCCCAGAGCTGCCGGGTAATCGGATTCGGGTCATGCCCGGGTCCAGGCCCACCGGCGTGTGTGGTGGGCGAGGAGTGCAGGTCAGTCTAAGTCAGGTCGGGTCGGGTCAGGTCCGCGGGGCGTGAGCGCGGACGAGACCGGGTAACCGGGCGGGTGAAGGGGACCTCACCCCGTGTGCTGAGGCAGTAAGCCTCCAGCACTTTTGCATCTTATATCGCTGCGCCTCTTCAGGCTTTTCCGAGGTGGGACTAAATGTCCCACCTCACTTGCGCACCCGCAGCGGGGAAAGCAGCGGGAGATCGGGGCGTCACGCGAAGCCTTCTGCCTTAGCTGCGAGCCTGGTGTTTTGTCGAAACGCCTCGCAAGGCCTGGGAGTTGAATCTGGGCGTGGCGCTGAGCGTGGCGCGCCTGTAGCTGCAGGCGGAAGCAGCTTCTTCTGCACGGCAATGGCGGCGGAGGTCAGGTGGCCTGTTCACAAGAAAATGGCCTCTCGGCCTAATCAGAAAGTGCCAGGAGCTTCGCCAGGGTGCGGCGAAGCTCGTGTGGGTGGTGGCGAGGCGAGGGGCGGCGTGCAAGGGCTGCCCTAGGTCGGACTGTGGGTCGGAGGATGGTTTGTTCGGTGGGGTTGCAGAGGGTGATGTGGGGGAAGTGGCAGGGCGGGGGTTGATCAGGGTGAGGAGGCGGAGGTCCTGCGGTGGTCGGCGAGCCGTGTGGGTTGCTGAGGTGATGGGAGCGGGTCGCCGGAGGATGGCCGGAGGCGGAGAAGGTGAGGGTGAACAGGAGCGGTCGAGGGTTTAATCAAATAAAAGACAGTGAGGAAAAGAAAGAGGGGGAGATGGGGAGGAGTTCTGACCTAGCTACGGAGACGAAAGGGGCTGGGGCAGGGCGACAGTCGTATCGACTGTCGCCGGAGAAGAAGATGCCCAGGGGAAAGGGCGGCGGCGAGCAGAGGGCTGGAGAGGCGCCAGCTGGGTACGGCGTGGCGCAGGAAGAGCAGGGGAGGAGGTCTCTGCTGCTGGTATTGCGGCAGAGCGAAGAGGAGGAGGAGGAGGAACCGCCGGAGCTGGTGGGCTTCTGCCGGAGGGAGAGGAGAAGAAAGTTGGGGGTTTTCTCCGTCAGACCCGAGCTGCCCCGGTCGGTGGAGCAACGGGGGGTATTTATAGGGATCAAACAGGGAGGAAGGCGGAGGGAGACGACGTGTCTCCCTCGCCGGAGGATGGCCGGAAACATGAACCCATACCGTCCGTGCGTTCGCACGGCCGGTATGGTGGGTTATAACGACCAGGGGGGTGTCCCTGCGACGGCTGACGACGCAGGGCACCCCCGGTTTACTTGCCAGGTCCCCCCCCTCACCCTGCGCGGCGCCATGCTCCACGCAAGGTCGCCGGAGCATGGTGCTGGCAGGTTTTGCAGGGGGGACCTGATCGCAAAGAACGAAGGAGAGTTAGGGGCCAAAATGCGAGGGTTCAAAAGTTGAGGGCCAAAGAGTAAATATATGAGGACCAAAGTGTAAAGTCGGTCAAGGAGGTTTCTTCTTAGGCTCAAGTTTTTATACATGACTAATTAGGACCTAAGGAATCTGATGGTGAATTTCATTTCTATATTAAACCTTGTTTGACCGGTCAATTTACGCAAACACCCAAATTAAGTTATTAATTGGGCATGGTTCTCAATGTAGGTCAAAATGGATTCTGAAGGCCAAATTGAAGGTTCTAAACCCTAGAGATTATTTTTCTATGAATTTTAGAGGGTTTATTCTATTTTTACTTTGCCTCGAACCTTGTGAATTGAAGTGGGTTGTTTTAGGGTTACAAATTATCATTTAGTTTCTTGGAATTGCTGTAGCCCTTGCTAGATCATTTCATCCCACTTTTATTTTTATTAAGTTGCTTTGACCTATGTTTGGGCCATGAATTACCCTGTATGCAGATTATACTGGTAAAATTGCATTTTTACCCCTTATGACTTGTTTTCTCCTTAAACTCAGAATTCTCTGAGTTAAGCCTTTCCTTGAGTTATGTAGGAGCTTTTATCCTTTGTATTGGGTCAAAATGAGCTAGTTATGGCTCATGATGAGGTTCTCATCACTATTCAATCTGTCCATTATGTAAATTGAAGGAAATTCAAATATAAATTGTGTTTAAATGCTCCAATATCTTTCATGTGTTGTGTTGAATGCCTGTAAGTGTTTAAACTTGCTATACAGCCATTGAAATACACTTAGAGGCCTTAGGTTCGTTTGCTCAAAATTCTTTAGGCCGATTTTACGTTAGATTTGTACATAAATAAAAATCATAAAAAAATGACCAAAAAAAATTAAAGGGTCTTGAATAGGATTAGATATATTTTAAGGTGTACACAGAGTTTCAAAGTATTATGAACCCTCAGCTTGATAGAACATACCAACCGATGATTTGGTCTATTGTCAAATTCAATAAAAGAACCAAATTCAAAATTCACAAAAAAGCTTTCTTCACCTCTCATCCCACCCTCTCTCTCTTCTCCTATCTCTATTATACACAATAACACCATAAAAATATGAAAAACCTAAAAATTTCATAAAAATACAATGTCTATAGTATTTATACTTATAGATACAACTTAATACCAAGCTAAATGTAAATGGTAACTTATATAATTTAAGTGTACATTAATAACTTATATACTTATTATATATATTTCAATAAGTATTTATGATGTGTTAAATTATATATACTGTAATAATATAATTATCTATTTATTTACTGATATTATATGTACTTATACATAATTAAATACATATCATTATGCATATGTTGATAATAGTACCTGATATTGCACATATGTATTTATGTATTTATCATATACTTAACTATACCGGTACATTTATTTTTTTATGTATTTATTGTAGGTAATTAAGTTATTAAGTTAATTAAGTGAATTATCAAGTTAAAGTAAAAGAAATCAGTAAATCAAGTTATTACTGAGGTAATTTATATGGTATACTTGTACATATTAATTTAAATATTTTCATTCTATTTATAATATATTTATTACTGTATAATAATATTTATAACTAAATTAAGTGTATGGCTATTTGTAATGTGTATTTAAATGTATATAAATTAAAATAAATGTTCTAAAATAAAGTAAAATGTATAATAAATACATTAATATTTTAATTAATTATTTATAAAGTCAATTGAATGCTGAAGTTATCAATTTGTACATTAAGGACTGAAACTCTAAATTAACATGTATAAATTCCTAACTTTAACTAATTTTTACGTATAATTAAATAACTTATTTTTGTAAATTAATTATATAATCATGTAGTACTAGGTAAGAGCTTTACAACTATATAATTTATTTGAAGATTGGACTTCATTAAGGCCTTCACTTTGGAGGCCAAAATCACCTCCAGAATATGCTCACATGCATTTAATCAGAAGCAAAAATAATGCCACATCGAGCATTTGCAAAGCGACGCAGCAACATAAATTGGTTTCGATGCGATGCCCTCTCAGTCTTGACAGCATTGGGTGCTAATAAACCATTGTCCCTTTCCCTCTCCTCTGAGCATGAAATGAGCATTGATTTGCCACGTAGGCTTGGAGCTCATGTTCACAATGTGGGCCTATTGTTCCTGATGTGGGCCTACTTTGGGCTCGAGAGAAAATGGATTAAAATGCACATAAATAAGAACTAGAACCAGATCTAGTAGTGGTCTGGTCCCACCCCTAGGGGTGCTATGTATCCCACAAAAGTCTGATTCGCTCATTGGTAAACAAAATTTTTGTTAAGTTGAGGAGAGCTATTTGAGAGAGGAGATGAGCCAAAAAATGGCTAAGTGTTGGAAGCTGAGTACCCTTAGGTGTGTGCAAAGATTATCAGTTTCTAAGTGTTGAACCAATGTGCGTATGGTGCCTATGGTGTACATGGTATATGCATATGTATAGTTTATGTCTACATGTGTATATAATACTATATGTATACTAAATAAAATGTATATATATTGTATACGAAATGTATGTATAGTATATATATATATAAATAGAGGAAAATAGGACAATATACATATAAGCCTTTTATTTGTATACATTTTTAAGGCTCTAGTGACATACATATCCATCACTTCGTTGCGCAGCAATCATAAACCCTAATTCACCTGAATTAAGGTAGAACCTAGCTTAACATGGGCATTCTGCAAGCATACACATCATACTTCGCATCTTGCATGAGTTACACGTTTTATACATAATAATGTGCTATTTGAGAGGTATTATTAATTGCAGGTAATCCAGGGCTGCAGATGAGCAATCCAACCTTATGGATCAATTCGAAATAATGACGGGAGTCCAATGCATCCAAGACCGCATCAATCAGACTCCCGTAGCACCCTAGGGAGTTCGCAGAAGAAGCAGGAGCCAATGGGAAATTAAAGAATATCTGGATCTCTGATGACAAATCCAATTGTGCAGATGGATCCGGATCGACGTTCGCAGTCCAACGGTGCAGAAATCAACTTAATTGGAGGCCTACGTCATCAGATACAAAAAGAAGATGGATGGCTACGATGGTGCCATGTGGCGCCATCGCAGCTGCCCCCTCACCGCGCCCTGATGGAAACACCATCATGAGCCCTAACTAGCTCATTTTGACCTAGAAAGGAGAATAAAAGCTCCTACATAACCAAGTGAAGGGCCTAACTCAAGGAATAACTGAATTGAAAGAAAAGTAAGAAACAAAGGGTAAAATTGTAATTTTACCATTACAGTGCAACAACGGGATTTCTCAGAGGCTAAACATAGGATAAATGGTCTTAACAAGATAAAAAGTGGGTTGGTTCAATTAGAAAAGGGTTAATGTGAAATTTGGGAATTAAATGACTTCTTATAACCCTAAAACAGACCCACTTAATTTAGCAAGATTTTGCTCATGATAAAATTCAACGAAACCCTCTAAAATTCATGAAAAAATATCCTCTAGGGTTTAGAACATTCAATTTTTCCTTTAGAACCTATTTTGACCTAAATAGGGGTCATAGTCAAATATTTGCCCTAAATTAGGTTTTTGTGTTAAATGCCCAGTCAAACGTCGTCAAACCTAAAATCCAACTTCACCATTGGATTCCTTAGGTCCAAATTAGGTTTATACCAAAATTTGGACCTAAGGGGAGTTCAGCTTGACCTACTTTGTAAAACAGTCCAACCCAATTACATTTGTGCCCCTAGCTTTTGAAAACCCTTGCAAACACACCCTAGCTTCCTCGTTGTTCTTTGTAATTAGGTCCCTTTGCCATTATAGCGGAGGAATCCTACTCCGGCGAGGATTGAAGGGGGATATCTTCTTGATTTCTTAGTGAATCCCTCTCAAATTTGAAAGGGAGATCTTTAAGGAATTCCCGTTCGTATGAACCCAATTATGAGCTCTGATTTCCACCCAATCTCTCATGCGAACGCATGAGAGATTTGGGTATCTTTCGACCTTCCTAGGCTGGTGAGGTTGCCATGCTTGGAAGCTTGCCTTACAAGCACATGGCCCTCTGCCTGCGACTATAGAAGAGACCTCGGATCCTCCCAATCATTTCATGCTTGTTTTGGCCTGAGATTACCCCCAAATCTTCCTCCCTGCCCCTCCAGCCAAAAAGCCTAACAAGCTCCGACGACTCCTCCTTCTCGTCGCTCTGCCACCATACTAGTGGTAGAGTTGCCTTCGCCTCCTTCATCCACGTCGCGCCACACCTACGCCTGCGCCTATCTCCCTGTCGTCATCGTCGCCTCCCTCTCTGGGTCTTCGTCTCCGGCGATGGCACATACGAGCCATTTGCCTCCTCTACTTCCCCTTCGTCCATCACCTCACAGATAAGTCCCCTTCCTCTACTCTTTCTTTTCCCCTTATCTATTTCTAATTTCGTGCCCCGACAACCACATATCACGGTTACCTTCTCCACCTCTGGCAGACCACCGGTGAGGTGTGTCCACCACTCCACGCACCCAACCACCTCGCCAACCACCTCGAAAGCATCACCTCATCCCACTGATCATTTTCCCCCTCTCCATTAATCACCACAACCTCCACTCACTCCCCCCGAACACACCCAACTCCACGCCACAGAATGACCTAGGCACGCACACCCAGGCCATCCCACACCACACCAACACCCGGGCTACCTTCACCATGTCACGGAGAAGCCTTTGAGTGATTTGATAAGGGCATGAGGCCATATTCATGTTGATAGGTACAGGTGCCCTTCCCACCATTAAAGCGAGCTTGAAGGAGCTTGCTAGCGTCAGCTTCACCTCTAGGTGCTAGGAGTCCTGGTCCAAGACGTGCAGTTTCTCTTCGCGAACAGCTTCACCCCATCAATTGAAGGTCAAAGCCCCGCAACCTCAGCAATCAAGTGAAGACCTGCTGCGTGCGTGTGTGAGAAGCGGGTAGGACATTTAGTCCCACCTCAGAAGTTTGTGAGCAGGAGGCATGACATAAATTGAAAAATTTTCAGGGGCTTAGCACCTCCTAACACGAGGTGAGGTTCCACTCGACCTTCACACCTCGCCCGTGTTCCACACTCCGCAGACCTGGCATTTGACCCAACTACCCACGCACTTCTTGCCCACCACACACATTGATGGATCTGGTCCTGGGTGCACCGACCCGACCCGTTTACTCGAGAAAGGCTCTAGGAGAGCGAGCCTAAAAGAGAAGAAAGAGAGGAGAGTTTGCAAGGAGGGTAGGGGTTAGGTTTTGCCTCCAGGGAAAAGGAGGGCGAAGCCAAAGAAGAAGAGGAAGAAGGAAGCCAGAGCAGCGGCTAAGAGTGAAGTCGCAAGGGAATAAGAAGGAAGAAGGAAGGAGAAGGAAGCCTCAGTAGAAAATCAAAGGAAGAAGAAGGCTTGGCTGAAGTCAGAAGCAGAGAAAGAGAAAGAAGAAAGAAGGAAGAAACCAAGGCTAGCAATCAGAGGAAAGAAAGGGACAGAAGAAGAAAAGAGATGAATCAGGGAATAAGAAGAATCAGAGAAGGATGAACGAAGAAGAAGAAGAACAGAGAAAGCTTAAGAAAGAAAAACAAGAAGAGAGATTGAAAAAGAATTATTTGATTTTTACATCCATCTTTATATTTTTGAGCTTCTATATACATTGAAACCATTTTTCTTGCTTCATAATTTTGATTGATCATTACATTTTATAAAGTTGAAAGTTGTGTTCTTAGTTTTTAAATCCCAATTTGCTCCATGTGTTCGACCTCAGATTCATATTTTTCGAGTAATAAACTTTCATTTATTTTCAAAGCGATTTTGGCTATACTATGATGCAATTATTATAAACCCGATTTCGCCTTGTAAACATTTTTGCACCGTTGCTAGGGAGCAACGGGCAATTTAGAAACCTTGATCACAACTTCTGATTCAATACTAACTTTATCTATTTCTTTTGTTGTGATTATTTCAGGGGAGGAAAAGAAGACAGCCGCACAATAACCACACCAGGGGCAGGTAATTTCTCATTAGCCCTCTCTCTTAATCCCCTAAATTCTAAAAAGGAAAAAACAAAGAAAAATCAATCTAGGGCTACCTGCTTTCTATATCTAGTAATTCAACAAAGTTTTCTGATTTTAATTTCAACACATTTTTGAATTGTGCATCCATTTAAGGTAACTAGGGCCAGCACCTTCTTGATTGATCCCTAGATACCATCTTTGTGGTAACTAAATTAGACCAATTAGAGCCAACTTAAGGATTCCAATCTAGGGTTTTTAGAGACACATCTCCTCTAAGCAAGAAGCAAATTTTTCAAGAAAAGGTGTGCCTAAGCCTTGATTGAAAAGACTTATCCAAGAGAAACCCTAAAAAAAAAAATCAAGCTCTTAAGTCACTTGAACCCTAAAAGAAAGGACCTAAAAGCTCTCAAAGGACAAAGAGGTGAAGTTGATCCCTTGGGTCAACCAACCTTGAAATTAGGTCACCTTTTGCACTCAAAATATCTAAAGTTCAAGTGGAACCCTAAGTACCTTGATCCTAATTAAAAGTGATAGACTTAAGAGGTCAAGGTCCCCATTCTGGTCTACCTGGAATCTCAGTGACAAGAGAGGTCGGGTGGGGGAAACCCTGTAACTCGTAGGGACACTCTACCATATAGGGGTCTTTGCTGGACTCTCCCTCTCTGGTTGCCCAGGTATTTCTCAGGTGGATGGCTTTTTCTGACTAAGGGGTATCATCTGCCCTGAACCTCTATAGTCATCCAAATTTTTTGGGTGTCTCGATTGGGTCCAACACATTCTAATCTTGTCTAATCCTTCAGTGCATGTTTGGTAGGAGGTCCTTAAGACCATCCTTAGGACCTCCTTTAGAAATCCACTCCTGCCAAGGCCAAGCCTCGATGCCCGTGTTTGTACAGCAATCCCACCACATAGATCTCTCCTCTGATTCATCAGAACCAAGTTCTCCTTCCATCATGGCACAACTAATTGAAGAAGAGAGCAACCTTGAACACCAACTTCAGTGCTTGAATGGTCTATTCTAGAACTTTGTAAACCCGTCGTAGCATTCTATGATGCGAGATCACTATAATCCTGCTACAGTGGCCATCGAGCCTCGAGACCAAATCCCGACTGGAGGTCCTCATTCTGAGCTCAAGCCCAACATGATTCATGCCATTCCAAAATTACATGGGCTTAACTCCGAGGATCCCTTTCAGCACATCAAACAAGTCAAACATCTGGCCCAGACCTTCAGGTTAGATGCACAAAATCAGGATATTTTGCTCATGAAGATGTTTTCTTTCTCCCTCATGGACAAGGTTGCTCATTGGTATCAGACTCAAACACGTCCGATCAACACATGGGTTGAACTCCAGTCCAATTTTTTGAAAAAGTTCTTCCCCGTTGGTTAGACGAATGCCTTGCACCACCAGATCACTCACTTCACTAAACAATCTGGAGAACCTCTTCATGAGGCATGGGACAGATTCTTGGATCTCATGCGAAAGTGCCCCCATCACAGAGTTCCTAAATGGGAACAAGTCCAGTCTTTTTACCAGGGACTCTGTGAAGACATTCGATTGTTCGTCAATGCAACCTACGGAGGAAACATCATGGGTCAACACGAAGACACGGTGTGGGAGATTCCCGAGAATATGTGCGAGAACTCCATCAATAATGACTCCATGGGCTTATTCGACCGGATGAATGCCCGCGCATCGACAAATCCTAGGGGAGCACATGAGACGCAGGGCTTGTCTGCATCCGTTGACTTAGAACTGATGGCTAGTCGGTTGGACAAGGTCTCTACCACAGAGAAGAAGGTGGACGAGCTGACTCAGCATCTGTAGTGAGCCACCACTATGCAAAACTTGTTTGCACAACCACCTCTTGTGAGGGAAACTGTGCAGGACATCTATCACCAATCTTCTCAGGGGATGGACCCATATCTACCCCCGTCTGACTCCAGGACCAGAGGGACCTCCGATCCAATCTATTCTAGTGGGGGAACTCTGAACCCTCATACTCTGATTTTCCTGAGGCTCCTTAGACCTACGAGGACCTCAATGCTATCCATAATGACCCATTCTCCAATACCTATAACCCTGGATGGCGGAATCATCCCAACTTCCTGTGGGGGGGAAATTCTTAGAATCAAAGACCACCTTATCAACCCCATCCACAAGCTCCTCATCCATATCAGCCGCCTCAGCCTCGGCCCAACCCTACCTATCAATCTGGGCCAAACCAAGCAGATCAAATAACTCTTATCCTTCAAACTCTGGCTGACATTCATAAAATGAATGCGGCAATACAAAAATAGCATAAGGACAAGATCACAAAGGTTCGCAATCAACTCGCCCAGATGGCAAATTCCCGCCAACCTGGCACACTCTATTTGCTACCTCTACCGAATCCAAATAACGTGCCGACCTAGAGGTGCGTTATGAACCCAAATCCAGGCCACGCCCACATGATTTACCAGGCCCCTTCTATTCCATCACTCGACGGGATGGAAGCTTCGACATCTTATGGGGGATTTCAACAGCAGCCACCTATTTTACCAACCCCAAACCAAAAACAGGCAGGACTAAACTCCATAACAACCCGTAGTGGTAAAGCAACTCAAGACCCACCTTAACCAAACCACTCCAAGCCTGTTAGTAACCCAAGCCCTTGGATAGTTATCCAAGACACCCCTATCCCAGATCAAGAACCTGGACCTATTCTAGAGGAACCAACCAAGGTTCTATTTCCCGAGGCCTTGACCAAGGGAAAGAGGATAACCAAACCCATGGCTCCTGAGGATGATCTAGTCAAGCTCTTTAAACAGGTCCATATAAACATCCCCTTGATGGATGCAATCCGCCACGTACCGACTTACGCACGATTTCTAAAAGACGTGTGTACACCCAAGCGTAAGCCACGAACCAAAAGTGGGAGTCCGATCGTACTGTCAGAGCAAGCCAGCCCTGTAATCTTGAGAAAAATCCCACCTAAGGCTAATGACCCAGGCACTCCCCTGATTTCATGTACTATTGGTGATACCCAATTCGACAGAGCCTTATTACATCTACGTGCCTCCACAAACCTAATACCTACATCCCTCCTTGATCACCTTGAGGAATCTGAGCTTAAATCGACAGAGGTGACATTGTAGTTAGCTGATCGATCCATTAAGTCACCTAAAGGAGTACTCTAGGATGTCATCGTTAGGGTACAAGATTTCTACTTCCCAGTGGATTTTATAGTCTTGGATATGGATGCACCTGAAAACCCAAGGGATACATCGATTATACTAGGGAGACCTTTTCTGGCCACTGCTAGGGCCAATATAAATTGTGAGGAGCGCCAAATAGAACTGAAATTCGAGAACCAAACATTGAAGATTGACATCTTTAAGGCCCAACAAGGGATTAATTGTGGTGTTATAAAACAAATATGTGATATCAAAGTCATGGTTGATGAATCGTATATTGAGGACAACCTGATTATTCCCGATCAACTGCCAGAAGATCAAAGCCTGCAAATAGAAGAGTCTGACCCTGATCTAGATACACCCATAACTCCTTCCCTTGCTCCTGACATACACCCTGAACCGCCCACTGCTGCTGATAACCCCATTCTGGAACTCAAGCCTTTTCCCGACCATCTAAAATACATTTTTTGGGTTCAAATCGGACGTTTCCTGTGATTATCAACTCCAGACTCTCACCTGACCAGGAATCCCATTTGATTATTGTTCCCTAGCAACATCGTAGAGCCATTGGATGGACTCTCGATGATTTTAATGGCATTAGTCCCTCTTATTGCATGCACCAAATCTCTACTCCTTACCACCCCCAAACTAATGGTCTAGTTGAGCTATCAAATCGGGAGATCAAGAAAATCCTCCAGGTTGCTGTTCGACTTGACAGGAAGGACTGGTCATCCCGGCTTCTAGAAGCCTTGTGGGCTTATAAGACCGCCCACAAGACCCAATTAGGTATGTCTCCCTTCTGATTGGTGTACGGGAAGGCATGTCACCTCTCTGTCAAATTGGAGCATAAAGCCTATTGGGTAGTACGGAACTGCAACCTAGATCTTTCTAAGGCTGGAATCGATAGAAAGCTTCAAATGAGTGAGATGAATGAATTACGCGACGACGCGTATGAGAACAAGAGAATTTACAAAAAGCATGTTAAAGCCTTTCACGACAAGCACATATCTACAAAGATCTTTCATCTTGGTCAAAAGGTCCTACTCTTCGATGCCAGAGTCAAACTGTTCCCAGGAAAACTACGATCAAAATGGATTGGACACTACCTGGTCTGACGAATCTTTGGAAATGGAGCCATTGAAATCAGTCCACATAGCCACGATTCTGAACCCTTCGTCGTGAATGGTCAGAGACTCAAACCGTTCATTGACGTGACTGATACAAATTTGGTTGAGATATCCTTTACCCTCCATTCTCCCTGAGCTCATTGCACCTAGCCAATGGCGTAAAACTCAGTGCATAACGGGAGGTAACCCGTCATTCTTGAAAAATGTGAAACCTTTCTTGACATTCTTATGCTGAATTCATATTGCACTTTAGGGTTCATCCATTAGAACAGCTGACTCCACCTTAGGTACCCGTACCCGAGTCTAGAAATCATTCGCAATAGTCACCTCGACCCGTTCGCCCACCCAAAACCTGTCCTAATGAATGAACTAAGCTGAATTCGAACCCACTTAATTTACAATGGGGACATTGCAGATCGTAGGCATGGGGGGTATGAAAGTGCAAAACTTCATGAAAACTCATCTCACAAGAAAAGGTTTCAACAAAAATCACATATCACAAAAAACACCAAAAAAATGAAAAAATACTGAAAAAGAACAAAAAATTGAGGGGAGAGAATTTTTTGAGGCCACACAAACCATAAGGAGAAAATGAGGAGGAAAAGAGAAAAATGACAAGAAAGGAGCATAAAATTAAAAAGAAAAAGAGATACTCATTAGTAAGAGATTAAGGGATTAACCAAAGTTCTAGACCACATCAAGGAAAAGAGAAAAATATAGGAAAAAGTGTTAATGAGACAAAAAAAGAGATTAGTAGGAATGCTGACCTTAGGCCTTTTGGGCTAGACTCTTAGGCTTAAACATTCAAGTATCCACTATGATCTGGATAATCCTCAAGAGGTTGGAGAAAATGCGAATCTTAAGTATTAGGTCTAAGGCTTAGGGAGTACTCGGCCTCGTTAACTGACCTTTGGTTTGCAGGACTCGGTAACCTAAGCACCCAATCCACACACAGTCTGGTTCAGTGCGCATAACTATCAAAATCACGCAAAAGCGTTTAAATGTTCTAAAAAAAAGTTGCCTAGATTAGGAGCGGCCGATCAACACAAGTTGATTTAGACAAGTTCCCGATGCGGAGAGGTGGGAAATTCCCCTCGAAGATGTATAACAACATATCATCTCCTCGGTACTTGTCTCCTAGGATATTTACATATCCTATAGGGGGCACGTAATCATCTTGCTGGTTCAGATGCCATGGGCAGCATTATCACGAAATTTCGATTGCCAGGGTCCAGATTTAGCTACAGAATGACATGGGCGGGATTATCTCAAAATCTCGAAAGCCAGGGTTCTGGGCGTTGCCATGGGCGGTGCTATCACGAAGCAATGATTGCCAGGGACCTTTGAGGATTGATGATGGGGATGAGGAATCCGATAAAGACCGTGTTGAGAAGCCAATCCGAAGCTAGAAATAAAAAAAAAAGAGACAGAAAACTCTCCAAACAAATAAATCCTCTGTCTCTCTCTTACAAAAAATGCACTACGATCTAAACCAAGGCTAAAATATGTCTCAAGCACGGGTGCTTTAACCGTTGAGTCCAACAAACCTTAGGATAGTTCCCGCGGGCCTTAAAAACCTTCATGGAGGACGAGGCTAAAGTTGGTCAGGTCCGGATCTTGGTCGGTACTTGAGTAACTCTAGGCCTACTGTCAGCATTCTAACCTAATCCAAAAGAAAAAGAAAAAGCACTCATCGTAATATGTGAAAGGAACTCATGGTCTAGACCCGAAGTTAAAACCTTAAAATTTTGCTAAGGGACTAGCAAAAGCTAGGCATGGGGTTATGATGGTGTTGAATGTACGAGTTGCTACGCTAACGTGTTTGGTTTTGAAAACCTTGTCGTTGTAGTTTGAAAGCGAGGAACTCGTTTTCAACAAATAAAATTTATACCGGAATAGAAATCCCAAGTCAAACACAGGGAGGCTACGTCGATCTATATTCGCAATTATATTTTTTTTTTAGAATTTTTCTTGAAAAGTGAGGCGATGTAATTACAGCGAAGCCATAACAACAATCAGACTAAAAAGGGAGAGAGAGAGAGAGAGAGAGAGAGAAAACATGCATTCAATAATTCAAAATGTTTATACAATAAAACCAAATAAGAATTACACTAGAAAGCAGCAAAATTCTACACTATAAAGTTGTAAAGAAGAATGGGAGAGAGAAGTTATCCTCCTCGACGATTGCTTGGAGGACGAGCCTGATGGGATGACGCCTGGACGAAGGAGGACAGAGTGGAAGAAGTAGGATGAAGGAGGACGAAGGAGAATGAGGCAGCACATTGTCATCGTCGTAGGATCCACTTCCAAACGGGGAACGAAAATTTAACTTTATCTCGCGAGGAGCATCCCGAGTGTGGGACAAGCTTCTCTTGAGCTTTGGAGAGGTAGAGAAGAGAAGGAAGGGATGAGAATTTCATGTGGAGGGGGTCTCCTTCTATAGTTGCAAGGAGTGGGGGTAATTTGGTCATTACAACTCTTAAAACATTAATTCAGGACATTTAGTGATGGATAAAACTGTCGCTAAAGGTCTGAACGTGGGCGTAGTGGCCGGCACGTGCACGCCCTCTCGCTTGCCTACGAGTTTAATGCACGTGCACGTCCAGACGATCTCAGTCATCTGATCGTGAGATCAGACAGCTTAGATCACGCCTTCGCCCACCTGCGTTACGCTCCCGCCCGCGTGCGATCCCGCGTTACGTGCAGGCGTGCGTGGGCGCATCATCTTGATTGAGCTCACACGGCCGTTGGATCACCATCATGCGGTTGATTGGGCGCGCAATTCCGCTCCAATTTTAGCGTGGCGAGGCTCGAATGCGCGCCTTCTCTTCGCGTTAGAGCGCTCGACCAACACGCTATGGCCACGTTTGTGTCGAGAGCCTAACTTCTGCATGGTCACATCGCAGCCGTTGGATCTTGATCCAACGACAAGGAAGGGCGGATGCAGAGGTCTTCAGTGGTTGCGTGCGGACGATTGGGCGGCCGATATAGTGCCACATGGCACCATCTTGGCCGTCCATCTTCTGGATGATGTAGATGGTGCCATGGGTGTCGGATTGATTCGATTTTTGCGTCGTTAGGCTGCAATCGTCGATCCAAATCCATCCGTGCGGTAGGATTTGTCTTTTGAAGTGCAGATTCACACCATCTTGGCCTTTGATCTTCTAGGGTTCCCCAGTCACTATCTGATGATACAGATGTCAAATTAGAGCGATCTTGGAGTCGTTGAACTCCAACCATCACCCTGATCACATCTGTACGATTGGATCTTGGATCCGAGGCCCCAATAAAAGGTTTGCCCTATCCAAGAACATCAAAGGAGACAATTAACCTCCATTTTATTCAAACTACTCTAAATGCAAGATGATACATGTTATGCAATATTTATAGCATGCAATGCAATCCTATGCTTAAGAACATGCATAAATAGACATCTTAAGTAGTGTAAACATGTTTACATCATACACCTATGCCTATCTTTTGCTAGTCCTTAGCAAAAACTATATGCTATATATAAAAGAATCAGGTTGGATTATTTAGGCATAAGTTATTTTCAATCATTAAGAAATTGTCTACTTGGGATCTGAACTTTCAAAGACACAACAGTGCCAAGTATCTGCCAAAATGGAAACCACCTCAAGCCCTCGCCTTATTCAAAGAAAATTTTCTTTTTCTCTTTTTCCTCTTTTCTAAGTTTTTCTGGATTTTCAAGTTTTAGGGTTTAAGAGTGGCTTTCTACGACCATTCAACTCACCCAAGATTTGATGAGAACCCTAAGTTCTAAGCATCATTTTGTGAATGTGATAGACTCATTGACCGACAGTTAAAATGGACTTCAGATTTCTATGCCTCTAGGTGACCTAAAAAAGAATTCTGCCTAAAGGTGTATCTTTACAACTGGTAGCTTTCTCCATACTTTTATTTTCTTACGGGGTCAACACAAGGGTGAATCCAGTGTATATCTCCCCGGTTTATTCTACTTGTCCGCTTCTTCCTATGTGTTTTGTGAATTTTCAGTGCATTTATTGAGCTGGGTTCTGGACAATCGGTCGATGAGCTATTACCACCAACAACTTGCCAACCATACTCGTGCGGCAAAGAATTGTTTATTTCTTTTTTTCTTTTCTTTCCTCCTTTTCTTTTTGATTTTTTTTTTTTTAAGTAGGTGGCTTCCGTGGTCTAAGATTTACCTAAAGGCAGCAAAAAGAGAAAGGTCCAGTGACTGGGCTCTGGACAACCTACCTATGGGTTATTACCCACGATAACTTGCTACCTATATCACCGTAGAAGGTTCATTAGCTACCCAATTTCCGTTAGAATCACCGAACGAGTTAGTGCAAAGAAAGTGTGTAGATGCTTAAAACTCAAAATTCCATCAAATCAGAGGATGGGTTGATAAGTTGTGTACTTATCACCCAAACTTATTTACTCCAATTATGATAGAATTAAGATGGCGAGGACTCGAAAGACAAATCCACATTTTAGTGGATACATGGGCTGATTAAGTCCAAAGACCTAAAGGGTCTTTGTGTTCAGATCCTAATGTAAAATTTCCTAATATTGAAAAGTCCTAATGTCCAACTATTCCTTCCTAATTCTCACTTTTTTTTTTTTTATAAATAAGAGGAGAAAAATAATTTACATGAATTTCACAAAGCTGACCAAATGATTCAAAAATGAATCCACCCCCCCTATGCCTAGCTGATGCAATGTCCTCATTGAAAAAGAGACATGAAAGAAAGGGTAGAATATGAAAGATGTCACCTGAATATGAAGCTCGTATCAGCTTTGTGTCATATGTACAACTACTGAGTTTAATGCCGTCAGCCAGGTGAAGTCCAGCCAAAGAATTCACAGAGTGGCTAGAGCAACTGTGTCTAAGATGGGTTCTGGAAGAATACTGTCAATAACAGGCTTCAGACGTTGACCGTTGACTTTAAATGTGTTACCCATCTTTGGGTTAGAAATCTGAATGACTCCATTTGAAAAAATTTGGTCAATTATGAATGGGCCATTCCATTTAAATCTAAGTTTGCCAGGAAAAAGCTTAAGTTTAGAATCGAATAACCAGACCTTCTGGTTTGGCTTAAAGCTCTTGCGGGAAATCAGTTGATCATGTAGAGCTTTGGTCCAAGCCTTGTAGATCTTGGCATTCTCATATGCATCATTTCTAAGCTCCTCCAACTCAGATAGTTGGAGTTTCCTAGTCTTCCCGGCTAAATTCAGATCTAAATTGCATTGTTTGATCGCTCAGAATGCCCTGTGTTCAATCTCTACAGGTAGATGGCATGCCTTTCCATACACCAAGTGGAATGGAGACATGCTGATGGGTGTTTTATACGCCGTATGGTAGGCCCAAAGAGCATCCTCAAACTTTTGAGTCTAGTCCTTGCGATCAGGACTAACCGTTTTCTGCAGAATGTTCTTGATCTCTCGATTGGAGATCTTGGCTTGTCCATTCGTCTGGGGATGGTAAGGTGTGGAAATTCTGTGGTTAATCCTGTATTTGGCCAACAAATTCTGGAATTGGGCATTATTAAAATGAGTGCCACCATCACTGATGATAGCCCTCGGAATCCCGAACCTACTAAAGATATTTTTCTTGACAAAATCGATGACCACCTTGTGGTCATTGGTTCGGGTGGGAATTGCCTCAATCCATTTGGACACATAATCAACAGCAACAAGAATGTACTGATGTCCAAATGAAGGGAGAAAGGGTCCCATGAAATTGATGCCCCAAACATCAAAAATTTCGACAGGAAGAATTGGGTTTAGGGGTATCATATCTCTCTTAGTTATGCTCCCGAGTGCCTGACATCGAGAACATGACCTTGAGAAATCCTGGGCATCCTTGAATAAAGACTGCCAATAGAAGCCAGAATGCAAGATTTTTGCAGCCGTCTTTTTCCCAAAGAAATGTCCACCACACCCAGATGCATGGCTGAACTCGAGTATACTATTGAATTCATTCTCCGGTATACATCGTCGAATAATCTGATCAGAGCTAATGCAGTACAGCTCAGGGTCCTCCCAGAAGTAGTATTTGGCCTCAGATTTGAGTCTATCCCATTGTTGCTTGGTCCAATCCTGGGGGATTTGACCAACGGCCAAATAGTTAACAATGTCAGCAAACCATGGGGTGTGGACACCTAAAATTGTAAGAATAGTTTCATCCGGAAAAGTGACAGCAATCGGAATGCCCGAACAAGAGGAATCACATAGGAGTCTCAGCAAATTATCCGCTACCACATTTTGTACCTCGATTTTATCCTTGATTTCAAGATCAAATTCTTGAAGCAGAAGAATCCAACAAATAAGCCAAGGTTTAGCATCCTTTTCGGCTAAGAGATGCCTCAAGGCCAAGTGGTCAGTATAGATGATAACATGAGACCCTAAGAGATAAGCCCTGAATTTTTCCAAAGTGAACACTACAGCTAGTAATTCCTTTTCAGTAACAGTATAATTCCTCTGGGCTTCATCCAGAGTTTTACTAGCGTAGTAGATGACAGAGGGCTTTCTACCAATTTTTTGACCTAGGACAGCCTCGACCACGTAATCAGAAGCGTCGATCATGATCTCAAAAGGGGCTGTCCAAATTGGTGGTTGCAAAACTGGAGCACAGGTGACTGCCATTTTTAGGAAATCAAATGCCTTTCAGCATGCATCAAAAACAAACGGCATTTCTTTGGCAAGAAGATTGCTCAAGGGACGAGCAACCTTCGAGAAATCCTTGATGAATCTTTGATAGAATCCCACATGGCCAAGAAATGATCAGATTTTCTTAACATATGTGGGAGGAGGAAGTTTAGCAATAGCATCAACCTTAGCTTTATCCACTTCAATTCCCCGTTCAGATATTACATGACCCAAAACGATGCCTTCTTGGGTCATGAAATGACTCTTTTCCCAGCTAAGGACCAATCGTGTTTTGATACATCGTTTAAGAATCATTTCCAGATTAGCGAAACAAGAGTCAAATGATTCTCTAAAAATAGAGAAATCATCCATGAAGACTTCCATAAACTCTCCCATCATGTTAGAAAATATGGCTAGCATACACCTTTGAAAGTCACAGGTGCATTGCATAACTCGAAAGGCATCCTACGAAAAGCAAAGGTTCCATAGGGACAGGTGAAAGTAGTTTTTTCCTGATCCTCGGGAGGGATAGGAACTTGGTTGTATCTCGAGTAACCATCAAGAAAATAGAAGTACTTTTGCCCGGCTAATCTTTCCAAGATTTGATCGATGAAAGGTAGGGGAAAATGATCCTTTTTAGTGGCTGTGTTCAGCTTCCTATAATCAATACAAACCCTCCAAGAGGAAGCTGAACGGGTTGTGACAGACTCTCCTCTCTCGCTAGTCACAACGGTAATCCCAGCTTTCTTCGGAACAATCTGTACGAGACTTACCCTGGGACTATCAGGGATTGAATAAATAATTCCTGCATCAAGCCACTTAATGATTTCCTTTTTGACCACTTCTCACATATTTGGATTCAATCTCCTCTACATCTGACGAGAAGGTCAGGATCCATCTTCCAAGAATATTCTATGTTTACAGTAAGATGGCTCAATCCTCCTAAGGTCATGAATGGTCCAACCAATTGCCCCCTTATGTTCCTTCAGGACCTTGATCAATTTAATCTCTTGCTCCTTTGTCAATTTAGCACTGATAATCACAGGGAGCGTCTTTTGAGGTCCTAAAAATTGATATTTCAAATTCTCAGGCAATGGTTTCAATTCAAGCTGGGGCAGGTTGATGATTGATGGTAGGGTAGATGCTGAAGATTCAACAAGAGGAAGAGGTTGTGAGTTAACAAAATCAATAACCTCTTCAGAAGATGGCAGGTCAGCCATAGAGGGTTGGGGGTCAAATTCATCATCCAAGGAGGAACTTTCGATTTAAGAAACCATCAAATAAGTTTCAATGTTTTCATTATCCTCATCAAGTTCCTCAATTAATCCACAATCCTCAAATTTATTGATCGCCTTAAAAATATCCAATTTCATTCGTTGATCCCCAAAGGCGATTTTCATGCTACCACATTCATAATTAATGTTGGCCTTAGCGATAGCCAGGAACGGACGCCCCAGAATGATGGGCATGTTCCTCAAATTATCAGGTACATCAATGTTAAGGACAAGGAAATCTATAGGAAAATACAAATCTTTGACCTTGACTATAACATCTTCAATAATGCCTCGCGGTTTTGTGACCGAGCGGTCCACTAACTGTAGCATTACTGAAGTTGGCCGAAGTTCACCTAATCCAAACTTCTCGTAAAGAGAAGTCTGAATTAGGTTAATGGATGCACCCAGATCCAAAAGTGTTCTATCAAATGTGTAATCTCCGATGATGCAAGAAATCAACGGAGCACCTGGATCTCTCTTTTTCTGAGGGAGGTGGTGCAGGATAACAGAACTAGCCTGCTCGGAGAGTACCACCTTCCTCGGAATAGATTCTCTCAACTTATGCTTTTGTGTACATAATTCCTTTAAAAATCTTGCGTATGCCGGTATGTCCTTGATAGCACCAAGGAGCGGGATATTAATCTCAACATTCTTATATAGATTCAGAAGCTCCTCATTGCTATCAATAGACTTCTTCTTCTTTGATTTGGTTAAGGCTTCAGGAAAAGGAACATGAGTCAGATCTTTGGAATCAGGTTCCTGAGCCTTGATTTCTCCTCCAGGATTCTCCTCTCTCTCCTCAAGTTCTTAAGGATTCAAAAGATCATAATAGTGTGGTTGTGGATCCTGACTCTACTTACCACTCCTCAAAGTGACAGAATTTGCAGATGCATAAAAATTTGGATCTTGGGGAGGGTTAGGAAAGATTTGAGGGGCTTGATTAGCCATGAATTGTTGATTTGCAGAAGAAGAAGAAGACAAGGAACCCTGCTCAACCACCTGAGCATGTGCGTGTGGGTCCCTTTGATTTTCGTACCCATGTGCTTGATTGCCCAGATTCATAATATTTTGCGGGTTGGGTACAGGTTGGGATGGTAGAGATTCGAGTAGACGAGAGTTAGCAATGAGCCCGGACTGTAAGTTGTCCAACGAGGGTTTCATTTGATGCATGAGCTGAAGCATGGATCCTTGCATCTCTACCAGTTGTCAGTTCAAATCAGCCTACCCTGCGTGTTGACAGGCATTCCAAGCTGGCTGATTGACCTGATTTGGAGGCAACTGAGTACATACCAGACCCTAACCCATTGGTCGTTGCGGAGCATAGTTGCCGGGTTAGAATTGGGTCTGTTGCCCCGGGTTTTTCCAAGAGAAGTTAGGGTGGTTTCTCCAACCCGGATTATAAGCATTAGAGTAGGGGTTGGATCTAGCATTCTCTTGTACAGCACAGACATCCTCATAGGGTGAGAATGGAGAGAAAAAAATGGAAGGATCAGAAAAATTGGGATTAAAGGCCCTAGTTTGGAACCCGTGGGGTTCCAAAAAATGATGACTCACAGGTTGAGCCACATTAAGTTGATTCATGAACTGCCATCTAGAAGGAGCTCGTGAAGAATGGAATCCTGAATTTTGCGATTGAGTGGATCGAGAGTTGTTCATAGAATTGCCAGCCATCCAATCTTCCATTCTCTTAGCAACCAAGTCCACCTTATCAAGTTTGTTATAAATTAATTCCATATCAAATGAATGAGAGTCATGGACTTCATTGACATTTGATCTGGGCTGCTGGGACCGGTTAAATGTATCCATGGAGGCATGATTGATTGAATTCTCACTCATTTCCTCAAATAAATCATGTGCACTATCTGCATCTTTATTGAGGAAATTGCCTTTGCAAGAAGCATCCACATGATTTCTGAGTTGCTCAATCAACCCATGATAGAAGATCTACACGAGTTGCCATTTCAGCACCTCGTGGCGTGGACACCTCCGCTATAAGTCCTAGAATCGCTCCCAGGACAGATGAAACTGTTCCCCCGGCCGCTGGGTAAAGGTAGTGATTGCCCGTCTCAAAGCTTTGGTACGTCCGACTGGGAAAAATTTCTCGGAAAGGTCGATTTCAACTCATTCCAAGTTGTAATTGGTCTTCCTATTTTCCTATACCAATGCGTGGCGTTATCCCTAAGAGCGTGAGGGAAGAGTCTCATGATCATTTCCTCCTCGTTTACGTTTCGTGCCTTGGTGGTCAGGACCAAAGTGGTCAAGTCCTCCAAGTGCTGAAATGGATCTTCGGAGCCAAGCCCATGATAATGTTTAATCAGGCTTAACACCTGGGGCTTGATTTCTACGTCACCGGCTAGAATCTGGTCACCAGGACATTCCCCATAATTTGAAGGATCATAAAAATCCTCCAAGGGCTGAGCGCCCTGCATTCTCTAGAACCATTCCTGCATTCTCTGCATTTGTTCCAACTGCCTACGAAATTCCTCCTGTGGATTTCCAAGCAGAGGAGGTTATTGGTCGGCCATGGGATCAATTTGACCAAAATCAAATTTGCGCCTCCTAGAATACTCTAATGGTCCTTCCAATCGAGGATTCAATGACCGTCTTCCCAGCATAAACTAGGAGAAGGTCAGAAGGACTGGGGATAGGGACCCTGTAGCACAACAAAACAAGGCTGTCCTTAAATGGGGTAGCCTAAGAATCTACTGACTCCCAAAACCTGCCTTAAGATTGTAAATGATTTACTCTACTTGCATCTGATCAATCCAACCAATTAGAAGGAGGGACTGGGGAGAAGGTTCTTACTTCGGCTTTTGCCTCCAATTCCTAGTGTACCCCCCAGCCGCAGTTGTTTGACGCTACTCCCCTAGCTAGACATCAGATTAATCAGTACAAGTAGGTTAATCAAAGACAATCTCAGACTAGGCCTTGAAGAGCGAATCAGACCTTAAGGCCAATGTCTACTAAATTTTATTAAGGCCTGGGATTGTGGTGCTTATGGAATGTGATGGGCCCTTAAAATGGGTTGTGCCCTTAATGATTGATTGAGATTTATGTAAGTGTGTGCACAACCAGGGTTTTCAAGCAAGATTATTTGTGATGCATAGATTTTAATGTTCAAATCTTTCTTAAGTAGCTTCTAGGGTTTCAAATTAGGTGGATTGCAATCAAGTTTCTAGGCAAACTAGGTTAAACACGGGTGAAGATTGTTTTCCTTTAAAATCAGAAAGAAAGTGGAGTGCCTAGAATAGACCTAGATTGAAAGCCCTAAGGAGGAGCTACTTGATGAGTTGATTTTAAGTAGAGTGGTGCGACCCAAATAACTCAAACAATTGGCCACAATTGGCCACAATTGCACCACTAAGTTAGGCACACAAAGATGGTTAACCTAGAATGATTTCTACTCTTTTATGTGTTACTTTGTGTGTACCGGTTCAACAGATCAAAATCCGATTGAGTAGAAACAAATCAATCCGGTTAAGTGCCTTGAATGTGGGTGTACGTTGTGTGTTTGTTGAAAATTGCCCGACAAGATTATCTTTTTGTTTCTTGTTTTTAAATGAGGGTGGAATGAATGTGATTGAGAATCCAAACAACCAAACTATTCCTAGGATTTATGCAAACACCTAGGTTAATCGAAATTTGAATTTAATGTGGCGAGTGAAATCTATAGAGGGGGAAAGAATAGGGAGCACTTACAGTTGTCTTCAACTGCACTTTACTCCAGTCTACTCCTTGATGATTCCCTGATCGAGGTCTCTGCAAAATAATAGACACAAGAGAAAGCAAGTTAGAAAATAATAAAGTGCAAGAAATGCGAAAAGTAGATAGGAAATCGTTGCTTCCCCAGCAATAGCGCCAAAATGTTGAACGTACGAGTTGCTACGCTAACGTGTTTGGTTTTGAAATCCTTGTCGTTGTAGTTTGAAAGCGAAGAACTCATGTTTAACAAATAAAATTTATATTGGAATAGTAATCCTGGGTCAAACACAGGAAGGCTACGTCGATCTATATTCGCAATTATATTTTTCTTTTAGAATTTTTCTTGAAAAGTGAGGCGATGTAATTACAATGAAGCCATAACAATAATCAGACTAAAAAGGGAGAGAGAGAGAAAACAAGCATTCAACAATTCAAAATGTTTATATAATAAAACAAAATAAGAATTACACTAGAAAGCGGGAAATCAGCTACACTAGAAAGCAGCAAAATTCTACACTAGAAAGCTGTAAAGAAGAATGGGAGAGAGAAGTTACCCTCCTCGACGATTGCTTGGAGGATAAGCCGGACGGGACAATGCCTGTATGAAGGAGGATGGAGTGAAAGGAGGACGAAGTAGGACGAAGGAGAACGAGGTAGCACGTCGTCGTCGTCACGGGATCCACTTCTGAACGGGGGACGAAAATTTGACTTTATCTCGTGAGGAGCATCCTGGGTGTGGGATAAGCTTCTCTTGAGCTTTGGAGAGGTAGAGAAGAGAAGGAAGGGATAAGAATGTCATGTGGAGGGGGTCTCCTTTTATAGTTGCAAGGAGTGGGGGCAATTTGGTCATTACAACACATTAATTTAGGACCTTTAGTGATGGATAAAATCGTCGCTAAAGGTCTGAATGTGGGCGTAGTGGGTGGCGCACGCGCACCCGCTCTCTTGCCCTCAAGTTCAGCACACGGGCACGTCCAGATGATCTTAGCTGTCCGATCGCGAGATCGGACGGCTTTGATCACGCCTTCGCCCGCTTGCACTGCGCTCCCACCTGCATGCGATCTCGCATTACATGCAGGCGTCCGTGGGCACGTCATCTTGATTGAGTGCGCATGGCCATTGGATTGCCATCATGCGGTTGATCTGGCGTGCGCTTCCACTCCAATTTCAGCGCGGCGAGGCTCGAACGCGTGCCTTTGCTTCGCGTTAGAGTGCTCGACCAACGTGGTATGGGTGCGTTTATGTCAAGCGCCTAACTTCAGCACTGGCGTGGCGCAGCCATTGGATCTTGATCCAATGGCGAGGAAGGGCAGATGCGTAGGTCTTCAACGGTTGCGTGCGGACGATTAGGCGGCCGAGATGGCGCCACGTGGTGCCATCTTGGCCATCCAACTTCTGGATGATGTAGATGGTGCCACGGGTGTTGTATTGACTCGATTTTTGCGTTGTTAGGTTGCAATCATCAATCCGAATCCATCCATGTGGTCGGATTTGTCATTTGAAGTGTGGATTCACACCATCTTGGCCATTGATCTTCTAGGGTTCCTCGATCATTATCTGATGCTACAGATGTGTGATTAGGGTAATCTTGGTGTCGTTGAACTCCAATCGTCGCTCTGATCACATCTGTACGGTTGAATCTTCAATCAGATTCCCCGATAAAAAGTTTGCCCTATCCGAGAATATAAAAGGAGACAATTAACCTCCATTTTATTCAAACTACTCTAAATGTGAGATGATGCATGTTATGCAATATTTATAGCATGCAATGCAATCCTATGCTTAAGAACATGCATAAATAGACATCTTAAGTAGTGTAAACGTGTTTAGATAAGATGGGAACACCATCATGTGCCCTAACTAGCTCATTTGGACCTAGGAAAGAGAACAAAAGCTCCTACATAACCAAGTGAAGGTAAAACTGCAATTTTACCATTGCAGTGCAACAACGGGATTTCTCAAGGGCTAAACATAGGTCCAATGGTCTTAACAAGATAAAAAGTTGTTTGGTTCAATCAGAAAATGGTTAGTGTGAAATCTGGGAATTAAATGACTTCTTGTAACCCTAAAATAGGCTCACTTAATTTAACAAGGTTCTGGTCAGGATAAAATTCAACTAAACCCTCAAAAATTCATGGAAAAATATCTTGTAGGGTTTAGAACCTTCAATTTGGACATTAGAACCTATTTTGACCTAAATAGGGGTCATAGTCAAATATTAACCCTAAATTAGGTTTTTGTGTAAAATGCCCAGTCAAAAATTGTCAAACCTAAAATCCAACTTCACCATTAGATTTCCTAGGATCAAATTAGGTCTATACCAAAATTTGGACCTAAGGAGAGTTCAGCCTGACCTACTTTGCAAAACAGTCCAACGTAATTACATTTATGCCCCTAGCTTATGAAACCCTTGCAGACACCCCCTACCATCCTCGTCATTCTTTGCAATTAGGTCCCTCCGCCATTACAATGGAGGAATCCTACTCCGACGAGGATTCAAGGGGGATATCTTGATTCCTCAGAGAATCCCTCTCAAATTTGAAAGGAAGATTGTCTGAGGAATTCCCGTTCATATGAACCCAATTATGAGCTCTGATTTCCACCCAATCTCTTATGCGAACGCATGACAAATTTGGGTATCTCTCGACCTTCCAAGTCGACCATGCTTGGAAACTTGCCTTCCAAGCACAAGGCCCTCTGCCTGCGACTTTAAAAGAGACCCCAGATCCTCCCAGTCATTTCACGCTTATTTTGGCCTGAGATTACCCCAAAATCTTCCTCCCTTCGCCACTGGCCAAAAAGACCAACAAGCTCTGACGACTGCTCCTCTGTCTTCTTGTCGCTCTGCCACCATACCAGTGGCAGAGTTGCCTCCACCTCCTTCGTCTGCGTCGTGCCACACCTGCACCCACGCCTATCTCCCTCTCGTAGTCGTCGCCTCTCTTTGGGTCTTTGCTCTGGCAACGGCACATACGAGCCATCTGCCTCCTCTACTTCCCCTTCATCCATCACCTCGCAGATAAGTCCCCTTCCTCTACTCTTTCTTTTCCCTTTATCTATTTCTAATTTCGCGCCCCGACAACCACATATCACAGTTACCTTCACCTCTGGCAGACCATCGGCGAGGTGCATCCACCACTCCACACACCCACCCACCTCGCCAACCACCTCAAAAGCATCGTCTCATCCCACTGATCATTTTCCCCCTCTCCATTAATCACCACAACCTCCACTCACTACCCCCAAACACACCCAACTCCACGGCCATAGAACAACCTAGGCACGCACACCCAGGCCATCCCACAATACACCAACACTCGGGCTATCTTCGTTGTGTCACAGCGAAGCCTTTTGAGTGATTTGACAATGCCGTGAGGTCGTATTCGTGTCGACAGGTATAGGTGCCCTGCGCACCATTAAAGTAAGCTTGAAGGAGCTTGCTAGCATTAGTGACGTAAACATGTTTACACTACTTAAGATGTCTACTTATGCATGTTCTTAAGCATAGGATTGCATTGCATGCTATAAATATTGCATAACATGCATCATCTTGCATTTAGAGTAGTTTGAATAAATTAGAGGTTAATTGTCTCCTTTGATGTTCATGGTCAAAGCAAACTTTTTATCGGGGCCTTGGATGGAAGATCCAACCATACAGATGTGATTAGGGCAACGATTGGAGTTCAACGACTCTAAGATCTCCCTAATCAGACATCTATAGCATCAGATAGTGACTAGGGAACCCTAGAAGATCAAGGGTCGAAATGGTGTGAATCCACACTTTAAACGACAAATCCAACCACACGGATGGATTCGGATTGATGATCGCAGCCTAACAGCGTGAAAATCGACTCAATCCGACACCCGTGGCACCATCTACATCATCCAAAAGATGGACGGCCAAGATGGCACCACGTGCTGCCATCTCAGCCGTCCAACCGACCTTCAAGACCGCTGCTGCTTCTCCAAAGGAAATCCAACGCGCGATCTGGGCCGTTTGATCATGATCCAACGGCCATGAGCACGCGCTGCTTAAATCATTTCCGCGACCAACTCCCCTCCACAATGCAGTGCACATTCGATTCCTCGCGAGCGGGTGAGTGACACGTGTGAGCGTTGGATCGTGATCGCACGGCTGTGCGTGCCCGATAGCGCTCACATGCTATTAGACGCGCGGCGAAGGCGTGGCATCACACGTGATGGGGCGCATAACACAGGCAGACGGAGGCACGATCTAAGCTGTCCGATCTTGCGATCGGACGACTGAGATCGGTTGGACGTGCACGTGCGTTGAACGTGTAGGCAAGCAAGCAAGCACACGTGCGCCGCCCACTACACCCACGTTCAGACCTTTAGGGACGGTTTTATCCGTCACTAAAGGTCTTGAATTAATGTTTTATGAGTTGTAATGACCAAATTGCCCCCACTCCTTGCAACTATAAAAGGAGACCCCCTCCACACGAAATTCTCATCCCTTCTCTTCTCTCCCTCTCCAAAGCTCAAGAGAAGCTTGTCCCACACCCGGGATGCTTCTCGTGAGATAAAGTCAATTTTTCGTCCCCCTTTCGAAAGCGGATCCCACGACGACGATGACGTGCTGCCTCGTTCCCATTCTTCCTGCTTCGCCCTCCTTCGTCCTTCTTCGTCCTCCTTCATCCAAGCATCGTCCCGTTCGGCTCGTCCTCCAAGCGACCGTCGAGGACGATATCTCTCTCCCCATTCTTTTTACTGCTTTCTAGAATAGATTTACTGCTTTCTAGAGTAGATTTATTGCTTTCAAGTGTAATCATTTTCCCGCTTTCTCGTCGTGATATTTAGTGTAATAAACAATCCTTTTGATAATGAATTCCATGTGCATTCCACATCTCTTTTTGATTTTTGTTTGTATTATTCTCTCTCTCTCTCTCTTCTATTTATTGTAAATAGTTAGATAGTTCTAATAAATTGAATTACTTCGTGACAAATAAAACAAACGCGTAGTTTTTAAATCAAACGTCCACTTCCCTGTGTTCGACCCGGGATTTCCATTCCGGTATAAATTTTATTTGTTGAACACGAGTTCTTCGCTTTCATCCTACGACGATAGGTTTTCAAAAACCAAACTCGTTAGCGTAGCAACCCGACATTCAACATTTTGGCACCACTGCTGGGGAGGCGACGATCTTTGATTTTTTCTTCGTGTTTTCTAACTTACAAATCGTTTACCTCACTTCTCTCCTTTCTTATTGTGATTTCAGGTACTCTTTTGAGATAAGGAAACGTCGTAGATTGGTGTAAAGTGCTGTGGAAGGTTTTGTAAGTTGCCCTCACCTCCCACCCATTGGATTTCATTTCACCACATAATAACACAAACATCAATCAACCTAGGTGTTCTTATAAACTCTAAGGTTAGATTGTTTGTTGTTTGACACCCACACTCGCCCCAACCCCCACATTAAAAAAAAAGAAAAATAAAAAAAAATCTCACAGAGGTACAAAATCTCATCTGATTTTCAAACTCAACCGGTAATCCGATCTTTGGAGCCGGTACACACATCCAAACACATAATTGAGTAGAAATCAGATTAGCTAATCACTTGTGTGCCTAATTAAGTGGTGCAACAGGCCAATTGTTTGAGTTGATTTGGCTGCACCACTTCAATTAAAATTAACTCATCAAGTAGCTGCCACTTAGGTTCAACTATTAGGAATTTACCAAGCACTCCAAATTCTTTTAAGTTTTAAAGGAAAATATCTTTACCTTTGCTTTCAAAACCTTGTGTGCCAACAAAACTTGTTTGAAAACACCTAAAGTTGAATCCTAAAAGCTACTAAGCAAGATTTGAACTCTAAAAATTCACCCCATCAAAAATAATCTTGCTTGAAAACCACTGGTTGTGCACGCACACACAAATCAATCAATCATTAAGGGTACAACCCATATAAAGGGCCCATCACATTCCAAAGCACATTCAAACCTAGCCTTAAATAAAACAGAGTAGACGTTGGCCTTAAGGATTCGACTCACTCTTCAGAGCCCAGAACGAGATTATTTTCGATTAGTCTATTTCTACTGTTCAATCTGATGTCTAGCTAAGGAAGCAGAATTAAACGATCGCAGTTGGGGGTACACTAGGAATCGGAGGCGCAAGCCGAAGGAAGAACCTTCTCCCCAGTCCCTCCTTCTAACTGGTTGGATTGAACAGACAGAAGTAGATCAAATCGTTTCTCTAACTCAAGATGGGTTTTGGGAGTCTTTAGGTCTTTAGGCTAGCCCACTTAAAGATAGGTTTGATTGTTTGTATTGCAGGGCACCTTTCTTCCTTCCATCTCTCATGAATCCTTCCACATATTACATGCATTCCCGCTCTTTCCCTCCTATTTTGAATTATCCTCAACATGACGATTATCCCGACTAGTACTATAATCAACCATCAGTTTATTGGGATAACTCGGATTGGGGATACAGTTCCGGACCTCCGTGTTTAGGATCTAACCCTGAACACTATGATTGTGAATTCTATCCTTCTCAGAGCCACATCAATTATAGATCGTCATCCTTTCATGAACAACCTAATACGATCTACAATCAAGAAGGATACACTGATCCTTACCCATCCTCTGATTACGCTGCCTTTAGGTCATCACCACCTTTTGAACAATCCGAAATGACCTATTATCAAAAAGGGTATAACCAATTTATTTGGTTCAGGGTAACCAGATTCAAGAAAAGGTTCTGGCTAACTTAAGGAATATCATACAATCTTTAGAAGTTCAGCCAATACCTTACATTGAGAGATTGGAGCCCCTGATTGAAATGATTGATGATTTGAATAAGACTTTGCTGGATTGGCTCCAGGATGTTAAGGATAAGAACCCGAGTGAGTTTCTACTTAGGAAGTTAGCGAAATTGAGGATGAGATTTGTGGTTGCTTTGATTCAATCATGGGATAATTCTCGGGATGGACCCACTTCAGGAGAGCCAATTTCAGAACCCGTTCAGGCACCTGTTGGGGGGGACACATGTTACGAGGCTGACCAGATTGAATTAGAGAAACTAATTAAAGATGATCTGATTTCTTCACTTGAGATCCCTGAGCTGGGGAACAAGGCAACGTATGTCTCCTTGGAACAGAAAGTGACAGATGATTTTGAGACATACATTAATACGGATTTTGATTTCTTTGATTCTGATGGTGAAGATTTAAGTGGTGAAGTCTCACGCGAGTTTATAGAACATGATTTTTGTGAGACGATTGGGCCTGAGGAATCTGAAAGATCATTTGATAGCCCAATAACTGAGGAACTAATTTTATTAGGGCTCATATTACGGATCCAGAATTGCATTTTCTGGAGGATTCAATTCAATGCCCTGATTGTCAGTTACACCCCATTGAGCTTATCGATGATTCTGTTTCTGAGATAATTAGACCCAAGTAAATTCTGATTCAGCCACATCATTTAGACTTGGAGATTTCAGATGGGGTGATTAATATGCAAGAGGTCCTGGAATTTGACATGCTGAATAAGGATGATAGGAGCCGGGAAATTTTGATTTGGGAAGCAAGTTCTGGAGGAAGTAGAAGATTGAGTCGAAGGGTTCCTATTAAGCTAAAACCATCAAACCAGAACCATTACGACATCTGTTCTGAGGATGTCCAACTCAAGCACACATTCATTGATTATCCTTTTGAACTTGAATTCTCTGTAACCTGACTTTTTGGTCTTGGGTTGTATCCTCATAAATCGCAGGCCCGACCTTGCTTGCATACTGATTTTAGGTTTTGGGTAATTTTTATCCAAAACCTGAGATGTTCTTGATTATGGGGTATGGGTCTGCACCACAATCTGATCCACATTTGTGGACATCTATTGATAGGTCAGAGGATTCTTATGTTTATTCTGATTCTGACCTGCACCTGTGCATTCTTCATTTCTCTTCTTTGTATAGTGTGCCTAGCTAAAGGCACTAAATTTAGCACATATACAGTTCTTTTTAGTTTTCATCTCAGAGCGGACATGACATTCATGCAATTCAGGTGCTTTCTACGCTATTCCACGCTGTTTTATGTCTTTTTAATATAATGAAGACATTGCATTAGATAGGCATGGGGGGGTAGATATTTATCTCTGAATTTATTAGTCAGCTCCGTAGATTTGTTTTATTTTCTTTTATTAAAAAAAAATTGTGGAATTAGGAAAGAGAACTTGGGTATAAGAAAATTTTCAATCTTAGGAAATACTACATTATGATTTGAACACAAAGACCCTTCAGGTCTTTGGACTTAATCAGCCCGTGTATCCACTAAAATGTGAATTTGTTTTCCGAGTCCTCACCAACCTAAATTCTATTTTAATTTGAGTAAATAAGTTTGGGTGATAAGTACACGACTTATCAACCCACCCTCTGATTTGAGTGAATTTTGAGTTTTAACCATCTACACACTATCTTGTAACTAACTCGTTGTTCAACGATTCTAACGGAAATTAGGTAGCAAATGAACCTTTTAGGGTGATATGGCTGGCAAGTTATTTTGGGTAATAGCCCATAGGTAGGTTGTCCAGAGCTTAGTCACTGGACCTTTCTCTCTTTGCTGCCTTTAGAAACTTAAACCAGGGAAGCCACCTACTTAAAAAAAAAAAAGGGAGAAAAGAAAAAAAGAAATAAGCCACACTTCACTGCACGAGTATGGCTGGCAAGTTGTCGGTAGTAACAGTTCATCAACCGGTTGTCCAAAACCCAGCTCAATAAATGCACTAAAAATTCCCAGAACACTTAGGAAGAAGCGGAGAAGTAGAATAAACCGAGGAGATATACACTGGATTCACCCTTGTGTTGACCCCGTAAAAAAATAAAAGTAGGGAGAAAGCTACCGGTTGTAAAGATACACCTTTAGGTAGAATTCTTTTTTAGGTCACCTAGAGGCATAGAAATCCGAAGTCCATTTTAACTACCGGTCAATGAGTCTACCACATTCACAAAATGATGCTTAGAACTTAGGGTTCTCATCAAATCTTGGGTGAGTTGAATGGCCGTAGAAAGCCACTCTTAAACCCTAAAACTTGAAAATCCAAAAAAATTAGAAAAAAGAAAAAAAATAAAAAATAAATTTTTTTTTTAGTAAGGTGAGGGCTTGAGGCAATTTGCATTTTGGCAGATACTCGGGCACTATTGTGTCTTTGAATGTTCAGATTCTAAGTAGACAATTTCTTAATGATTGAAAATAACTCAAGCCCAAATAATCTAACCTGATTCTTTTATAAATAGCATATAGTTTTTGCTAGGGGCTAGAAAAAGATAGGCATGGGGGTATGATGTAAACACGTTTACACTACTTAAGATGTCTACTTATGCATGTTCTTAAGCATAGGATTGCATTGCATGCTATAAATATTACATAACATGCATCATCTTTCATTTAGAGTAGTTTGAATAAAATGGAGGTTAATTATCTCCTTTTATGTTCATGGACAAAGCAAACCTTTTAATGGGGCCTCAGATCGAAGATCAACCATACAGATGTTATCAGGGTGACGATTGAAGTTCAACGACTCCAAGATTGCCCTAATCAGACATCTGTAGCATCAGATAGTGACCGGGGAACCCTAGAAGATCAAGGGCCAAGATGGTGTGAATTCACAGTTCAAACGACAAATCCAACTGCACGGGTGGATTCGGATCAACGATCGCAGCCAAACGACGTGAAAATCGACTCAATCCGACACCTGTGGCACCATCTACATCATCCAGAAGATGGACAGCCAAGATGGCACCACGTGGCGCCATCTCAACTGTCCAACTAGCCCTCAAGACCGCCGCTGCTTCTCCAAAGGAAATCCAATGCGCGATCTGGGCCGTTGGATCTTGATACAATGGCCATGAGCACGTGCCGCTTAAATCATTTCCGCGACCAACTCCCCTCCACAGCGCAGCGGGTGAGCGCCTTATCGCGAGGCACTGGTGTACGTTCGATTCCTTGTGAGCGGGCACCAACGAGCGTCGGATCACAATCGAACAACTGTGCGCGCCCAATAGCGCTCACGCGCTATTAGACGCGCGGTGAAGATGCGGCATCGCACGCGATGGGGCGCACAGTGCAGGCGGGCAGAGCTACGATCTAAGCCATCCGATATCGCGATCGGATGACTAAGATCGATTAGACGTGTGTGTGCATTGAACGTGCGAGCAAGCGAGTGGGCGCGCACGCGTCGCCCACTACACCCACGTTTGGACCTTTAGCGACGATTTTATCCGTCACTAAAGGTCTTGAATTATTGTTTTAAGAGTTGTAATGACCAAATTGCCCCCACTCCTTGCAACTATAAAAGGAGACCCCCTCCACATGAAATTCTCATCCCTTCTTTCTCTTCTCTCCCACTCCAAAGCTCAAGAGAAGCTTGTCCCACACCCGGGATGCTTCTCACGAGATAAAGTCAATCTTTTGTCTCCCTTTCGGAAGCGGATCCCGCGACGACGATGACGTGTTGCCTCATTCCCGTTCTTCCTGCTTCACCCTCCCTCCTGCTTCATCCTCCTTCGTCCAGGCGTCATCTCATCCGGCTCATCCTCCAAGCGACCGTCGAGGAGGATATCTCTCTCCCCATTCTTTTTACTGCTTTCTAGAATAGATTTACTACTTTCTAGAGTAGATTTATCGCTTTCTAGTGTAATCATTTTCCCGCTTTCTCATCGTGATATTTAGTGTAATGAACAATCCTTTTGATAATGAATTCCATGTGCATTCTACATCTCTTTTTTATTTTTGTTTGTATTATTCTCTCTCTCTCTTATATTTATTGTAAATAGTTAGATAGTTCTAATCAATTGAATTACTTCATGACAAATAAAACAAATGCATAGTTTTTAAATCAAACGTCTGCCTCCCTGTGTTCGACCCGGGATTTCCATTCCGGTATAAATTTTATTTGTTGGACACGAGTTCTTCGCTTTCATCCTACGACAACAGGTTTTCAAAAACCAAACACATTAGCGTAGCAACCCGATGTTCAACAATTAGCTTCACCTCCAGGTGCCAAGAGTCTAGGTCCCAGATGTGCGGTTTCTCTTCCCGAATAGCTTCAGCCCATCAATTGAAGGTCAAAGCCCCGCAACCTCAACAATCAAGTGAAGACCTACTGCGGGCGTGCTTGAGAAGGGGGTCGGACATTTAGTCCCACCTCGGAAGTCTGTGAGCAGGAGGTGCGACATAAATTGACAAACTATCAAGGGCTTAGCACCTCCTGACATGGGGTGAGGTCCCACTCGCCCTTCATGCCTTGTCCGCGACCCATGCTCCGTGGACCTGGTATTCGACCCGACTACCTGTGCACTCCTCGCCGACCACACACACCGGTGGATCTGGTCCTGGGCACACCGACTCGACCCGTTTACCTGAGAAAGGCTCTGGGATAGCGAGCCTAAGAGAGAAGAAAGAGAGGAGAGTTCGCGAGGAGGGTAGGGATTAGGTTTTGCTCTCCAGGGAAAAGGATGGTGAAGCCAAGGAAGAAGAGGAAGAAGGAAGCCACAGTAGCAGCTAAGAGTGAAGTCGCAAAGGAAGAAGAAGGAAGAAGGAAGGAGAAGGAAGCCTTAGCAGAAAAGCAAAGGAAGAAGAAGGCTCAACTGAAGTCAGAAGCAGAGAAAGAGAAAGAAGAAAGAAGGAAGAAGCCAAGGCCAGCAATCAGAGGAAAGAAAGAGACAGAAGAAGAAAAGAGACGAATCAGAGAATAAGAAGAATCGGAGAAGGAAGGAAGAAGAAGAAGAACAGAGAAAGCTCAAGAAAGAAAAACAAGAAGAGAGATTGAAAAAGAATTATCTGATTTTTACATCCATCTTTATATTTTTGAGCTTCTATATACATTGAAACCATTTTTCTTGCTTCATAATTTTGATTGATCATTATATTTTATAAAGTTGAAAGTTGTGTTCTTAGTTTTTAAAACCCAATTTGCTCCCTATGTTCGACTTCGAATTCATATTTTTTGAGTAATAAACTTTCATTTGTTTTCGAAGCGATTTTGGCTATACTGCAACGCAATTATTATAAATCCAATTTCTCCTTGTAAACATGCCCCAATTGGGAAGGAGAACTGCGGGCCATTGGATCATCATCCAATGTCCGCGATTTCAGCCATGTGGCCGCCCTTGGCTGCATCATCAGATGTGACGAGATCTCGACTGTTGGATTCCCATCCAACGGCCAAGAGCATGCACCAATAAAACATAGACGCAACCAACTCATGGGAGTAGCCCGTTGGTTACTTCTCTCTCCACGAGATGGGTGGCGTAGGATCGAAGCATGCCCGGTGTCGATTTATTAGAAGCTGCGAGCGTAGAGGGAATTCACCCATCGGATCTCCATCGAATCGCTTGGCTGCAAACTTGTGGTGAGAGCGGGTGCGTTGGATGTAGATGCGCATGATGACGCGTGAGGAAATGTGCAAAAGAGCACTTTAGGATTTTCAAGGTGCGATCGGGCACACGATTAAGCCATCTGGATCCTCAGAAGAGGCGAGCAGCAAAGGAGAGAAGGCGAAGGGCAAGCACGAGCGAGCGAGAGCCACACGATCTTCATCCAAGGGCTCACAGGATGCCACTTGGCAGCACCAAATTCAACCAGGGATAAAAGAAGGATTTGGAAGGCTAAATTAGGGATTTCTCCCGATTAACGAATCTGATTAATCCAAGGCAATTGCATGGATTTAAGGGGCCAAATGCCTTCTTTGCCCCCCACCAAAGCTATAAAAAGAGGCCAAAGGGCTCCCATTGAAGGTTCTTCTCATAATTCTCTTCTTTTTCCTCCTTCAACCTTTCTTTCTTCTTCTTCTTCCCGTCTTCTCTACATCTGTCTCTGCACCTACATCTGAGGCATCCGTTGGGCCACCCCAACGAATTGTTGTTGCTCTTCTCAACCTCTCCGGAAGGCTGCCATGAACTACCCGTGGTGCCCTCAGTCTGTTAGATTAGTAGTAGTTTACTTTCATGTTTCATTCTATTAAATATATATCAAATTCAATCTCTTTGTAATGTGAATGTTATTTATTATTTCTATTCTTTAGTAATCATCTGGAGAACAAGTGTATGAAATCAAAAGTGCTTTCTACCTCCCTATGATCGACCGAGACTCACCAAGTTCCGTTAATTTATTTGCTCGAGACGTATTTCGGGCTATACTACAACGTGTTAATTTTCTATGCAATCTACGTCGCGAACAAATTGACGCCGTTGCCAGGGAGGCAAGGAAACTTTTGATTTTATCTGTAATACAGTATTTTTGTGTGTAGGAACAATGACACAAAGCGGCGAACAAGGAAAAGCAAATGCTACAAAAATCAACTGCACACATTACTAATAAAAATTCAGCTAGAAAGTAAGTGTCATCTTTAAAATTCAATAGCCGTGCATCTTATGCTCCAAAAATCCTAAAATTTGGATTGGAACTATAACATCAAATTATCTTTCCAACGCCACCATTTTCAAAATAAATTCCTTCTGAGGAATTTTTAAAAATTCATCGAGTATATAATAGTCAGATTGATTGAAAATAGAACTTTTATGAAATTTAGAAATCAATTCTAACTAACATACAATTTAGATTGACTCAAAATTTTAGGAGTGTGAAAGATAATCAAATTCGCTTTCAATATCATATTTTTACAAAATTTTTGGAGCATATGTCATATAGTTTCCAATAGAAAAACCAACACGGGGTCTAAATCCCAAATTTGAACCTTGGTTAGTTAAAAATTCATAACTAATTTTTGGAAATAAAAAAAAATTTTAAAAAATACTCTCTAAAAATTTTATTGAAAAAGGAATCTTCTTGCCAAGTTTCAAATTGTTTGGATTCCATCTTACCATAGAGTATACTTTTGGAATGTGGTCTTCAATTTGAGAAAGAACTTAGAAGCGCATGAACCACTAGGACCACATTGACCAACTTGGACTCCGACGAGCCCAAAAGTTAGTTGGTGAGGTGAGTCACCTTGTGGACCGCCCACCATCTACTACATTAAAGAAACAGGTTAAGAATTCATGAAAATACATCAAATAACCTGCACTTGGCTTGAAACTACTGGGTAGTTCCAACCTCTCTTACAAAACCTGGTGACTAAGCTTGCGGGGTAGTGTCAAACTACCGCAGTTGTGAGGTATCAAAATTGGAGGTGAAAGCTGGTGGAAGAACCTTCCTCGAAGTCCCTTCATAACCAGACTGGCCAGGTTAGCCTGAGAGGCGGGAATTCCTTACAGTTGGTCTCTCGCCCAATTTTCAATAACACAAACTTAAACAAAAAATTAGGTCATTTGATGTAATGGACCACTCTGATTAACAAGGCCTTAGCCTTGTTTGGCTTGACTACACCAACCCTTTGAGTTGGTGTATGCAATGAGGAAGGTCGTTAAGACCTGAACTTGCTGGACCATGGGAGCCAAACCCAAGGCAGCAAAGGTGATTTTCGCTCGACCTCTCTTCTCAACCTTCTTCCACCCGATTAACTGAGTTGGCTAATCCCGATCCTCGAATTCATCAAGACCCTGAGAATCAAGATCCAATGGCTCGTCTAGAAGCTAAGGTCGAGGAAACGGAATAGAAATATGAGCAGAGAATCGACCGGATTCTCATGACACTCGACAGGATGCAGCATCCACCACATGGAGAACAACTGCAGGACTTCTATGATACGACAGCAACAATCATAGCACCTCAGTTCTGGATTCCCGTAGGCGGAGATGCATTCGAGTTAAAGCCGAATATCATAAGTCTCATTCAGACTCATTTCCATGGAAACTCGAATGAGGATCCCTTCCTGCACCTCAGAGACTTGAGTCGAATTGCAGAGTCAGTTCGACCCAGGAATATAGATATTGGAATTGTTCTCTTGAAGCTTTTTCCCTTTTCTCTCATGGATAAAGCTGCTTATTGGTTCAAGACCATTGGGAGTTCAATTGGAACCTGGGAGGAATTACGTCATGAATTCCTCCAAAAGTTCTTCCCGATCAGTCGAACAAATGCCATGAGGCACGCAGTCACGACCTTTGCTCAAGGCCCTGGAGAGAAGTTACATGACCCTTGGGACAGTTTCCTCGATCTTCTCAGGAAGTGCCCACACCATGGTGTACCCAAATGGCACCTCGCACAAGTATTTTACCATGAGTTGGATGACACACGTCGGTACCTGGCCGATGCATCTAGCAGTGGGAATTTTATCACGAAGGATGAGAACAGTGCATTTGAACTGTTTGAGTCCTTACCAGAGAACTCAATGAACGTTACCTTAATGAACCACTTCTAGCAACCTGGACGGCAATGAGTTAATATCCACGAAGCTCAAGCCAAGTCTGCCTGAGCTGACTTGGACATTATCACCAAAAAGTGGGATAAGGTGGATCTGCTAGATAAAAAGCTCGATGAATTAATGCGATCGAGATCTGGATGTTCTGGCAGCACTACTCTTTCTTGCACCTCTCAAGCATCCTGAGCCCCCTCTGCTTGTACACATTTGGTTACTCGGGATATTTTTTCTCCATCTACACGAGATCTTGCATACCAGGAACCTGTGAATAATATGGATCTGGTGCCGCATAATCAGGGTTAAGCACCACATGATGATGCAAGTGCATATTCTTTTGATGAATTTGCATTTGAGATGTCATCGGCTTACGAAGATGTCAATGCCATTCAGGGATATGGGCGGAACAACTGGTATTCTAAAACATATAACCCTAGTTGGTGCCAGCATCCCAATTTTTCCTGGTCTAGTAATCCACAGAGGCCGAGTCAAGTTCCACACTACCAGACCAAACAATACGGGAATGCGCAGAACACATATCCTTGGCAGTAGCCATTCCCATCTTAGCAGCAGCAGACATGCTCTATTTATCAGCCACTGCACCAAGCTACCAACTACCCTCCAAAGTGGGCCGACCCTTTGGAGTCACTGAAGGAGGAATTGCAGGCATCAATTCGGAAATCTACTCATGACAACCTCCAAATAATTGAGGCAATGGCTAACCAAATACAGAGCATACAGAACATGCAAAACCATATGATGCAGGAGCATAGATCACAGGGAGCTTTGCCCTCCCAACCTATCCCAAACTTGAGATATTTACAGAATCATCACGCCCTGCCTAGATTCCAAGCACCACAGGGATAGGCACACGCTGTTATGCAATCACCTCCCGCACCTCCAGGTTATGGGCTTGGTCAGCCACCTCTGGTGCCAAACCCTATGTATCCAGACCAACCTGCTCCTCTGCCCCTGCATGGACAACACGCCGATGCAAAAGCTGTCAACTTAAGGAGCAGAAAGACTACATAGGACCCGCTACCCAGGCAAGCGGGTAATGATTTTTCTGGCACTATACCACGAGATGGCTCACAACCCTCTTCCTTTCACAAGACATCTTCATTAGATAAGGGAAAGAAGCCCCTAGACCCTGAAATTCCCGTCCCTTTTCCCGCAGGCCTAACCCGAGATTCAGCACAAAAAAAGGACATGCGAAATTTTGAGGACCTGAAATCTATGTTCATGGAAGTTCACATTCAGGTCCCTCTCCTCAAAGCAATAGATCACATCCCAGTTGTTGCTAGGTTCTTTAAGGACTACTATACTCCGAAGCGGCAACAAAGGATCGAATGACAAGTGGTGTTATCTAAGGAAGCCAGCGCAGTCATTTTAGCTGACTTACCACCCAAAAAGAAGGACCCGGGCACACCATTGATTTCCTGCTTTTTGTAGGAGTCCCCTTTTGATATGGCCCTTCTTGATTTGGGGTCAACCATCAACCTAACTCCCACCATAGTATTTGATCGATTTCAATTTGGGGAGTTAAAGCCCAGCTTGGTTACCATACAGTTGGCTAACCAATCTGTAAAAACACCAAGGGGGGTGGTTGAAAATGTGATCATAAAAGTCCAAGGATTCCGTTTTCCAGTTGACATTTTTGTTCTTCATATGGAGGTTCCTCCTAATCTCCATGATGCACTGATTATTCTAGGTCGCCCGTTTCTAGCAATTGCCCATGCAAACATCGAGTGTGCATCAGGGTGCATGGAGATTACCCTGGGAAATGAAAAGATTAGACTAGATAATTTCAGGGCAACAAAGAACTTTGATTGTGACTTGATCAAGGAAGATAGTGAAGACGAAGATTGATCTTTCTGTGGGAACATTAAACTCCTCTGCAGCAACCCAATAGCACATTCAACCACACTATCAAGGGTCTTTGATCGCGATCCACACAGGATTGAGACTAATGATATACATATTTCGTCCCATGGATCTGGTTGTCATGGGCATTTGACGGAAAGCTATTTTGCGCATTTGAAAGTCGTTAGAAATCGTAGTATAGTTGCACAAAAACGTTCGTCAAAAATAAGTTTATAAAAATAACGAGACTTTGAGTCCCTATCGTTCGTCTTTGGGAGGCATTTGTTTTACTTTTGAAATCAATCTTTCTACTGCTCTACTTTTTTTAGAAATCGCATGGCAGTTTATGATTATTACGTATTTAGATACAACATGCTTAGTTGCAATAGATGATAATGAAAAGTAGGTAACTTAAATCACGCAAATATGATAGCAAACGGTAAGCTCATGGTGATTTCAAACATATAGATATATATATATATATACAAATGCAATTTCATTCATTCCATTGGAGAGTGGTTTGCAACAAGAACTTTAGAGGAAAGCTTGTACATAAATGCTTGAAATGGAAATCTAGCTACTAGAAAATGACTACATACAAGAATCAATGGGGGGATTTCGCATGCATCATTGGGGGAGATGTTAAGACTACGCTACTAAGCAGTAATAAAAGCAGTAAAAATTATCGAGAGCGTAAACTAAATCTAGCAGAATAAAGGGCATTCAGGGGTGGTCCCCGATGGCCTTGGAGTGGTCGGGAGGAGAATGAGTGGCGGCCAATGTAGCTTAGGCCGACCCTTGGAGAGAGGGAGGATTGATCCAGCATCCCGACATTATGTCCTCCATGATGGTGGTGAGCTCGTGGAGGTGGAGTAGCTAACCTAAGTGAAGGTGGGCGTGTATGGAGCTAATGAGTTGAGTGATGCCAATGGAAGCCAAGGATGTGAATGGGGTCACTTGGCTGCCCATGGGGTCCTTTTCTAGACCCAATGGCTTCTCTCTAGAGAGGTGTGAAACTCTCTAGATAGAGTCCAAGAGTGGCTGGCCAAGAGGTTATGGGATCCAAAAATTATGGATCTCATTTTGAATGCCTCTTGGTTGGTAATTTTGGCAACCAAGAGGTGGCGCCACTTCAAAGAGAGTTCTAGAGAACTCTAGAGAAGTGTGTGTGCATTAATGGGTGTGTGTGTGTGGTCGTGCTCTATGTGGCTAGGTGGCTTACGTTAGGTCCTAAGGGGTTCGGGTAGGTGTACGTCTTGATTTAGGGTTACAAACCCTAATTGCTAAGGGGAAAATGGAATTAAACTTAACCTAAGTTTAATTGAATGAGTGTGATCCTAATTGAGAGTGAAATAACTCAATTAGGTTGGGTTTAGGCTAATTGGACTCTCACCAAGTCCAATTGAACTTATGTGGGTTGAGATCTAAGCTTAATTGGACTCAATGAGTCCAATTGACTTAGGTGAAGGTAATTGACTTTGATATAAGTCAATTGGGTTTGGTGAGGACCTAATTAGGTCCTTAGGTAGGTCTACAGGTGATGCACTAGGGTTAGGACACCTTAATTTAGGTTCCTGTGGGGTTAGGATTAGGTCTAGGGAGCTAGAGATCCAAGATCAAGGCTTGAATCTCAAAACAGGGACTGGAGACCAGTACCAGACGTCCAATAATGTGATCAGACGACTTATACTCCAAAATCAAAAGTCCAGACGTCAGTTCTGGATGTCCAATCTGAGTCAAGGGGAAATCAAGGTTCTGTTTTGGGTATTCTGCAGAAATTGGACGTCTGACAAAGTGTCTGGATGTCCAATAACACTGTAGAAGTGGGTTTGAGGTGTGTGGGAGATGGCTAAGGGTCCTGAATGTCCTATGACTTATTTGGACGTCCAGATAAGGGTTGAAACTAGGGTTTTAGGGCTACCTAGGGTGTTGTGACCTAATCTAAGGGTGGCTAAGTCTTAGGGAAGTCTCTAGGCTATCCTAGGGCTAGGATGGACCTAAGCTCTTCACATTTTACTTCATTATTTCTACTTAATAAAATAGCAAACCTTTAATCCCCTTACATTATTGTTCCTATATCTAAACTAAGCCTTCTGCTCCAGCTCTGCTACAACTCCCGTTATTCCTGATCTAACTTTAGATCCAGCTCCAGATCAGCTTATTGCCTGCAATTGACATAATGCACTTAATTAACATATTATAACATTATTTTCTGTATAGCTAAAGGAAGGAAGTGAAGATGCAGATAATGCTTTTGCATGAATTACCCTAACTTATGCTAAGTTCTAGCCTAATCTAGGTCAATTAAGACCTATGATTGCTGCACAATCATACCTCCATGCCTAAATCTTGCTAGTCCCTGGCAAATGCAAGACTAAATTATTTACAGCAAGGGTCCCTAAGGGACTGATTATTTTACCAATTTTATGCATAGTGATTTTTCTGCTTTTTGTTTTCATCCTATGCTCTAGAAATCCAGACAATCGTGAAAGTGCAGCTATGTAGCTTTTGCAACGGATTCGAGTGAAAACTAATAGACCTCTAAAGCCTGTACTTGACCCCTACTAAAAATTCCAGCGAGATAGGCGGACTTCTTCCCTCGAGGTATTCAAAATATTCTATGAATTTCACCTTGGCTTTATGCTTAGGTAGAGAATCTCTAAGGGAAAAGATTATATAATTGGTGGCTCACTCTCAGTTGGTGCTACGTAGAGACTAGTACTACAGAATCTAGATTCCCAGACTACTAAGTAACTCAACTCAGAGAAAGATGAGGTAAACTATGCTCCCTTTTGATTCCTTTGTATTCATTCTCTCTTTCTCTTTCTCTTTTTCTTTTCTTTCTTTTTCTTAGAGCTCGCAACCTCACCAGATTCACATATCTGACCTGTATTTGGTGGTCTCACTTGGCATTAACACTTTAATTGAGTTTCCATAACCCTAACACTAAGTCGGAATTCCTCAGCCAATATCTGGGCGGTTAGAAACACAGGAAAGGTGGGTTAAAGGCCATATTTGGTGGATCTCAAATTTATTTGGTGGTACTTCCTCAATGTAACTGAACTAAGTATTCACTCTTTCTTTCTTTGCTTTTTCTTCTTTTTCTAATTTTTTTCAATTTTTCTTTCTTTTCAATTTTTTTTTCACATAATACAACTAGCACACATTCATGAACTTTATTGAAGAGGCATTATTAGGGATTGGTGGTACTCAAGAGACATTGGGTGGCTTATTTGGTGGAAGTGCCTACTCATGGCACCAGGAGGGATGGATAGGACGGTGTATTTCTGACCTTGGCATCAATACCTTCCTTCAGCCGAGGATTCCGTAAAAAATGGTCGTAACCATCCACCTTAGCCCTAGTTTTATGAAAACTTGCTCTCTGCATATTTGCCTTGCTTGGTGGCTCTCAGTATTTTGCAGAAAATTGTATACACTGGAACTGACAGCGGAAACTATGCCTAATCTCTGAGTATCATCACCTAATTATCTAAGATTCCAGATTCCTTGCACTAATCTTAGAGCACCAGTACACTCTACTCGTCTTCTCACACTATTTAGTGGAATTTTGGAAGAAAATCAGCCTGACTCCCAAAACACTGTCCAAGGGTTTAGGAGAAGAAGCACTGCTTCTTCTCGATAAACTGAAGATGTTTATCAGCCTTCACTGTGAATCCATTGCAAATTCTATGTGTGTGTGAAAAGTTGTACTGGATTCCAGATTACAGGAATCAACTAGAGGATAGAATCCCTAATGCATTCTCTTAATAAAATAATCTTATTCATGAATGCAATATGTATATATGCTATGAACAATTAACCTCATATAATTTGTACTTCATGAAATTCCCATATCGGGTTACAATAAGCTTGACTCTAAATTTAGAACAAACGGTGAGCGGGTGAGTCGGAAATGGCTGTTGAGATGATTTCTAGCTCCAATGCGAGCATTGGAGGTGGAGCCGGTTGTTCTTTTATTTAGGGCCCTAAAGTACGTTTTACATGTGGTTCCGATGTTTTCCTAAGTGTTGGCATAAAAATTTTCAGTTTTGCTGTATCTACCTCCCCATGCCAAAGTTCTTGCATGTCCTCATGCATGAATATACAAGAGAATAAATCTGACAGAGGATAAGTGGGTAGAAGTCACCTGGAATTGCTCCTGAAAATATACATTCAGCACTGGCCAACCTGTCAGCATGCACTATACAGAAGGAAAATATGGTAAAAGAAAAGTATGCTATGTATAAAAAAATGGTTATATAAAAATGATGGTGAAATGTGGGTTGTATGCTATGCTGAGTTTAACGCCTCAAGCTAGGCGAAAACTCAATTAGGTGTATCAGTTCTAGCATAGGAGCCGGCCAAGATTAAGAGAAAGATGTGCCCATATGCTCCTAAGATCAGTGGTCCGGAGATGCGGACCAGCTGATTGTGCACCCCTACTCCAAAAAGTCTAGCTATAAGAAAGTGTGGAGTAGTGGTGGAGAATAGAGGATAATCAGAGGGGGGATCATGATGTTGATTCAACTGATCTATCATGTCCCACAATCCAGCAGGAAGTTGCTGAGGGAGTAGATCAAAATGTAACATAAAACCAGAATCTGAGTCATAGGGATCCGCATAATGATAATTGACATCAAAGATCATGCCCTCTCCAGGCTCTGGATCATATGGGGGTATCTGTGAAAGTAGAAGATCTGTGGGGAGGTCACTGAAATCCTTGTCAGAAATTACTTCGTCCACATCAGTACTCATCTCTGATTCATCAGAGGCTGTCTCCTCAGGCTTAGAGTCGAGCCATCCATTAGATTGACTAGGATGATAGGTGCATCCCCAGCTCATTCTGCTCAAAACTTCACCCTCATATGCACTGGGTTCCTCAGTAATTCCGACATCCATAGTTATTTCTGGTTTTCGGATGTCAGGCTCAGGGATAGAAAGTGTCATCTCAAAATCTCTAACATCCGCATTAGGGGTGTAGGTGAAAGAAGAAGAGTGCAGATCAAAAGATGTTGGCTCTAGAACAGATTCACCTATAATGGGATGTGGCTTAGGCTGATTAGTAGTGTCGCATGTAATGTCTGCCTCAGGATCCATATCCTCAATTAGATCTACTTCCCTTATCTCGATTTGGTTATCCAACCCAAAAGGTGTCTCCAAGGGTTTAGGATAGTTTGATTGTGGCTCAGTCCTAGAGACATCAGTCATTTCCTCCTCAATTTCCTGAATGGATTTCTCAGATGAACCCATTCGGCATACTTCCTGCTCCTATCTCATATCCAAGCTAGGTTCTTCCCCGGCATGATTTTCCTGCATCTGCTCTCGAGAATCTTCTGTGTGTCCTTCCGATGTAGTCATTTCAGATTCTTCGAGGTCTTCAAGGCTATTTTCCACTTTATATCTCAAAAGTCGTAGTTCTTGAGTTTCTCGATTTTGTCCCATTAGCCTTGTTATCTCTGTTGTTTCCTGAAGGAGCTCCATCATAGCTTGTTGATGCGGAATCCAGTTTTGTCTTTGGTTCAGCTCAATGATAGCTTGGATTTCGTGTAGATAAGATGCGGCCTTTTCCTTAGCACCAGCTATAGCTCTCTATATCCTGTAATGCGGTCTCATATGCACCGGTAGCTCTTTAGGGGTTCCAAGGGGTGAACCAGGTCTACCCATATTCCATAGGTGAGAGGCCGGAGTATGAAATCCATATCCTAGGTTATAAGATGCGGTCCTTTAAGGGACTGATTGGTATGGGTTGTAATATCCAAGGTTAGGATATGGGTTTACCATTTCGGTAACCCGAGGAGAAGGATCAGGCGAAGTGAAAAGTCATCTTCGCCACCTTGGGTTCTGATCCCAAGGTTGAGCTGATTCAGTGACCCAGGCTCTCAGATAAGCTCGTGGGTCCAGCTCTCCTGGATCTTGATTAGGCCCAGGTCTAGGGTTAGCCATTGAGGCTACAAGAGTAGCAGAAGTGTGGGGAAAAGTAGGTTCTGGTAAGGTGACTCGCCTCCTTGGGAGTGGCTCCCAAGGTCCAACAAAGCAAGGTCTAAATGAGCTCCTTGCTTGCATACACCACCTAACCCCTAGGTTGGTGTAGCCAAGCAGGACAAGGCTAAGCCCCTGTCAATCAAATGGTCCTTATGGATCAGGTGACCAGATTTTTCGTTAGAAGTTTGAATTCCTTAAGAGAAGTTCGTCGTTCAACCGACTGAAAATGATTCCCTCCTCTCAAGTTAACCCAGCCAGTCTGGTTACGAGGGGACTAAGGGGAAGGTTCTTCCTTTGGCTTGCGCCTCCGGTTCCGCTGACCCCCGAGCCATAGTTGTTTGACACTGCCTCGTAGACTTAGTCACCAGGTTTGGCAAGAGAGGTTAAAAACACCTAGTAGTATGACAACGAACTCGGGTTGATTTCGTGTTTTAAAATTAATTTTTAACCCATTTTTTTCAATGGGGTTTGTGGTGAGTGGCCCACAAGGTGACCAAGCTCTCCGACTGAGCACTAGACTTGATTAAGTCTAGGTTAGCTCAAGGTGTGGGTTCTAAGTTGTAACCCTAAAGATTCAACCTAAGTTTCATGCACTCCTAGGGTTTTCTTTTCCGTTTCAACAGACCACAAGAGTAATGTTCGTTCTATGATAGTAATTGGAATCCAATTTAATTGAAATTTTGCGAGTAGATTCCTTTTTCAATTAGCTTTTCAGAGAATATTTTTTTGGAATTTTTACTATTTCAACTAAATTTTTAGGGATTTTTGAATGTCAAAGGGTCAAATCTTGAATTTTGACCCTTGGTCAGTCTTTCATTTTGAAATAGTATCAAATAACCTTCAAAAATTCAGAAAAAAATATCAAAAATAAAGCCAATGAGATCAACTTCCAAACCCCACCATTTTTGGCCAAAACAGATTCGCGGATTGCTCGGAATCACTTTTTGAAATTTGAAAATTTTTGAATCTGGGTCAGTCTGACCCCGGTACACTTTGCAAATTTTTAAAAATTTCATACTTAAAATTTTCTCAAATGAATAGTGGCATTTGAAAGGTAGTTTGATAATGAAAGTTTGGCCCAAATTTCAGAATTTTTCGCCTACTAATTTTTTGGCAATAGAATTTTTTTGAATCAGACTTGAAATCTGGATGAATATTAGAAGATGGTGGAAAAGCTCTTTAAAGAGGTTTAAATTTGAAATCTAAGCTTTCCACCAAAAATGCATTTTTTTTTAAGACTTTTGCATGTTTTTTTTCAAAAAGCAATTTTTCAAAAGATTCAAAAAAAATATCTTTTTTTTATTTTTCAAACTAACCTAAAATTCGAAATGAAACTTATCTAGATTTTTTTTTCAAAAATTTTTTTCTTTTTTTTCACAAAAATGAGTAAAATCCTTTTTTTTTCTTTTCACAAAGTATTTTTCAAACCAAATTGCAAAAAGCAAAACTATGCCTAGGGTTCAGGAAAAAAAAACTAATCTAAGGAGAGAGATGATGTGCACTTGACTTTTTCTTTGCTACACTCGATGTGTGTGCAGATCTCATTTTCCTTTCATTTTGTCCTGCACATCAGAAACAAAGTAGAGATAGATTTGTCAACGATAGTTTAAAAGATCGAAATCACTGAAAATGACGTTGCCTCCCCGGCAACGACACCATTTGACGGAAAGCCATTTTCGCACATGTGAAAGTCGTCGGAAATCGTTGTATAGTTGCACAAAAACGTTCGTCAAAAGTAAGTTTATAAAAATAACGAGACTTTGAGTCCCGGTCGTTCGTCTCTAAGTGGCATTTGTTTTATTTTTGAAATCAATCTTTTTGCTACTCTACTTTGTTTAGAAATCGCATGGCGGTTTGTGATTATTACGTATTTAGATATGACATGCTTAGTTGCAATAGATGATAATGAAAAGCAGGCAACTTAAATCATGCAAATATGATAGCAAACGATAAGCTCATGGTGATTTCAAACATATAGGGAGATATATATATAAATGTAATTTCATTCATTCCAATGGAGAGTTGTTTGCAACAAGAACTTTAGAGGAAAGCTTGTACATAAATGCTTGAAATGGAAATCCAGCTTCCAGAAAATGATTGCATATAAGAATCAATGGGGGGATTTCGCATGCATCATTGGGGGAGAAGTTAAGACTATGCTACTAAGCAGTAATAAAAGCAGTAAAAATTATGGAGAGCGTAAACTAAATCTAGCAGAATAAAGGGCATTCAGGGGTGGTCCCCGATGGCCTTGGAGTGATCGGGAGGAGAATGAGGGGTGGCAATGTAGCTTAGGCCAACCCTTGGAGAGAGGGAGGGTGGTGAGCTCGTGGAGGTGGAGTAGCTAACCTAAGTGAAGGTGGGCATGCATGGAGCTAATGAGGTGAGTGATGCCAATGGAAGCCAAGGATGTGAATGGGGTCACTTGAACGCCCATGGGGTCTTTTTGTAGACCCAATGGCTTCTCTCTAGAGAGGTGTGGAACTCTCTAGAGAAGTCCAAGAGTGGCCAGCCAAGAGGTTATGAGATCCAAAAATTATGGATCTCATTTTGAATGCCTCTTGGTTGCTAATTTTGGCAACCAAGAGGTGGCGCCACTTCAAAGAGAGTTCTAGAGAACTCTAGAGAAGTGTGTGTGTGAATGGGTGTGTGTGTGTGTGTGTGGTCATGCTCTATGTGGCTAGGTGGCTTAGGTTAGGTCCTAAGGGGTTCGAGTAGGTGTAGGTCTTGATTTTGGGTTACAAACCCTAATTGCTGAGGGGAAAATGAAATTAAACTTAACCTAAGTTTAATTGAATGAGTGTGATCCTAATTGAGAGTGAAATAACTCAATTAGGTTGGGTTTAGGTCAGCTGGACTCTCACCAAGTCCATTTCATCTTGTGTGGGTTGAGATTTAAGCTCAATTGGACTCAATGACTCCAATTGACTTAGATGAAGGTAATTGACTTTGATCTAAGTCTATTGGGTTTGGTGAGGACCTAATTAGGTCCTTAGGTAGGTCTAGAGGTGATGTACTAGGGTTAGGACACCTTAATTTAGGTTCCTATGGGGTTGGGAGTAGGTCTAGGGAGCTAGAGATCCAAGATCAAGGTTTGAATCTCAAAATAGGAACTGGAGACCAGTACAGACATCCAATAATGCGATCGGACGACTTATACTCAAAAATCAGAAGTCCAGACTTCAGTTCTGGATGTCCAATCTGAGTCAGGGGGAAATCAAGGTTCTGTTTTGGGTATTCTACCAAAATTGGACGTCTGACAAAGTGTCTGGATGTCCAATAACACTACAGAAGTGGGTTTGAGGTGTGCGGGAGATGGCTAAGGGTCCTGGACGTCGTATAACTTATCTGGACATTCAGATGAGGGTTGGAACTAGGGTTTTGGGGCTTTCTATGGTGTTGTGACCTAATCTAAGGGTGGCTAAGGCTTAAGGAAGTCTCTAGGCTATCCTAGGGCTAGGATGGACCTAAGCTCTTCATATTTTACTGCTTTATTTCTACTTAATAGAATAGCAAACCTTTAATCGCCTTACATTATTGTTCTTATATCTAAACTAAGCCTTCTGCTCCAGCTCTGCTACAACTCCCGTTATTCCTGATCTAGCTTCAGATCTAGCTCTAGATCAGCTTATTGCCTGAATCGACATAATGCACTTAATCAGCACATTATAACATTATTTTCTACATAGCTAAAGGAAAGCAGTAAAGATGCAGATAATGCTTATGCATGAATTACCCTAACTTATGCTAAGTTCTAGCCTAATCTAGGTCAATTAAGACCTATGATTGCTACGCAATCAGTGTTCATATGCTCCTAACACCCCTGATCCTGACTATCCTGTCCTATCCAACACTGATATCTTAAGACAGGATTACATGACCACTGCAAGCGAATTCTTCATTAGTCAGGATCAACAAATTTTTGCTATTGTTTCCTCCCCCCTGCATAACCCTCCTCCCCACTCTCCGCTACTAGAGTTACAGCCCTTACCTGATTGCTCAAATACATGTTTCTGGGAGAAAGTGAGACATATCCAGTGATTAGCAATGCTCACTTGACTCTGAATCAGGAACACCAGTTGATCTCCGTTATGCAAGCACATAGGGCTACTATCTAGTGGGGCATTACTGATCTCCACAAAATTCGGCCCTGATATTGCACTCACCATATCTACACTGATGAAGGGGTGAGACCATCGAGACAACCTTAGAGATGCCTAAATCCAAATATGTTGGAGGTTGACAAGAAGGAGATCATTAAATGGATGGACGTAGACATTATCTATCCAATTTCCGATAGCCAGTACGTGAGTCCTATTCAGATAGTGCCCATAAAGGCGGGACTCACCGTAATTAGAAATGAATTGGGTGAATCCATCCCAACCTGCACCACGACTTCATGGCGGGTCTACATTGACTACAGGAAGCTAAACATAGCTACCAAAAAGGATCATTTTCCTTTGCCCTTTACTAATCAGATTCTAGAACAACTAGTCAAGCGTAGTTTCTTCTGCTTCCTAGATGGATACTCCAAGTACAATCAAGTTGCAATCCACCCAGAAGACCAAGACATGACGACTTTTACGTGTCCCTTTGGAACATTCACTTTTAAGCGGATGCCTTTCGACCTCTGCAATGCACCAGCTACTTTTCAGCAATGCATGATGGCCATCTTTTCATACATGATCGGGGACTGCGTAGAAGTGTTCATGGATGACTTGTCCATGTTTGGAGACGATTTCTCATCTTGGCTCGATAACCTCACAAATATTCTGAGATGTATAGAGGTTAACCTAGTACTTTCATGGGAGAAAAGCCATTTTATGGTGAGGGATGGAATTGTACTAGGTCACAGGATCTCCTCGAATGGACTCAAGGTCGACCGAGCTAAGTCTGAAATCATTTCGCTATTACCTCCACCTAGCTCGGTTAGGAAAATTAGATCATTCTTAGGGTATGTCAAATTTTATTGAAGATTCATTCGAGATTTCTTGAAAATTGCTCGTCCATTAACAAATCTTCTGGTAACTGACATGCCCTTTAAGTTTGACTCATGTCTCAGTGCTTTTGAGACCTTGCGAAGCACTATCTCCAGTGCACCCATTCTCCAACCCCCTGACTGGTTGCTTGACTTTGAGATGATTTGTAATGCTTCCGACTTCGTTGTCGGAGCCGTTCTTAGTCAGTGTTGGGAGTGCCATCCATTTGTAATATACTACGCTAGCAAAATGCTGAATGAGGCTCAGCGTAACTATACAATCACTGAGAAAGAATTGCTAGCCGTAGTATTCGGGTTGGAGAAATTTAGGTCAAACTTACTCAGGTCCAAAGTTATCATCTACACTAACCATTCTGCCCTCTGGCATTTGTTGGCAAAGAAGGATTCCAAACCCCACCTTATCCGATGGATCCATCTTTTGCAGGAGTTTGAAGTCGAAATCCGCGACAAAGCTGGAACACATAACGTTGTGGCGAACCACTTGTCTCGGCTAGACCCAAACTACATTCCGTACTCCCCGCTGATATTAGACAAATTTTCGGATGGGTCTCTACTATCTATCAACTCTGTTGAGTTTCCTTGGTATGCTGATATAGCAAACTATCTTGTCGCAGGTAAGCTACCTGCGAGTTTATCCAAGGATCAAAATCTCAAATTTATATCAGAGGTTAAATTCTACTTTTGGGATGACCCATTGCTTTTTCGCATTGGGGCTGATCAGATCCTCCGTAGGTGCATCCTTGATTCAGAAATCTCCAGTGTGCTGTCCTTCTGCCACAGCGATGCTTGTGGAAGTCATTTCTCAGGCCAAAAAATCGCTGCAAAGATTTTGTAGTCAGGATTTTTCTGGCCGACCATTTTCAGAGATACACACGAGTTTGCCAGGTACTGTAAGGGATGCTAGGCAGTAGGTTCTATGACCCGGAGAGATATGATGCCTCTCCAAAGCATTCTGTTCGTAGAAGTGTTCGACATCTGGGGCATCGACTTTATGGGCCCCTTCCTGAACTCGCATGGCTTTGAGTACATACTCCTCATAGTAGACTATGTCTCAAAGTGGGTAGAATCTATCCCGGCAAGATGAGATGATCTTAAGATTGTTGTATCCTTCATCCGGGAATTTATTTTTACGAGATTCGAAGTTCCCCGCGCCTTGATAAGCGATGGGGAAGCCACTTCGTCCCTGCCTATTTCGGGTCATTATTGAAGAAATACGGGGTGCAGCACCGCATTGCCACCTCGTATCACCCACAGACCAATGGGAAGGTTGAAGTATCAAATCGTCAAATCAAGCTTATCCTTCAAAAGATAGTTAGACCTGATAGGAAGGATTGGTCCGATCGGTTGATTTATGCACTATGGTCATATCGAATCGCGTACAAGGCCCCTCTCGGAATGTTGCCTTATCACATGGTGTATGGAAAGGCCTGTCACCTTCCTGTGGAGCTAGAGAACTGTGTCTTTTGGACAGTGCAGAAGTGTAATTTTAACCTCGAGGCCAGAGGTTATGAAAGAAAGATCTAGCTCAGTGAGTTAGAGGAGATTAGGTGGGAAACATATGAGAATGCAAATATATACAAGGACAAGACAAAAAATTTTCATCATCGACACATCCGAAGGAAGGAGTTCGCACTTATCCAGCAGGTTTGGTTGTTTGACTCCCGACTCAAATTCTTTGCGGGAAAGTTCAAGTCCAAGTGGACTGGGCCGTTCCTGGTGGTCCACCCATATCCTAACAGGGTAGTCCAAATTAGAGACTCGAAATCTGGGCACGTTTTTATGGTTAATGGCTAGCGCCTCAAACCATTCTTTTCCTAGGAACCTCCTCCTACTAACGAAATAACACATCTTCTTGAGGACGTGTGACTAATGAGTTGCCCAGCTGGAGGTGTTAAACTCAACATGTATACATATATATATACCATATATACATAGCATATTTCATTTTCGCATAATGTTTTGCATATTGTTTTGCATATTGTGTATGTTACTACAGTAATGGCATGAGCTGAATGACAACTCAGAAGAAGTTTTAGGTGATTTCTATCCACATACACCCTACCTTATTTCTTTTATTCATGCATGAGGACATGCAAACACTTAGGCATGGGGGGGTAGTCCAAAAAAATTGAAAATTTTTTGCCCACAATTGGGGGATTAAATTGCTTTATCAAGAGATTTTATTAGAGAATTATTCTTTAGTAGATTCCTAGACTTAGAATCTAATATAATTTCATACTTGCATGTATAAATTTGTAATGGATCCACTGTGAAAGCCAATAGACATCTTTAGTTTGTCGAGAAGAAGCATTGCTCCTTCTCCTGAATCCTTGGACAGCAATCAAGGAGTCAGGTGAACCATCTTCTAGTAGATCCACCAAAACATATGTGAGATGAGAGTAGAGAGCCTACTAGTGCTCTAAGGTTAGTGTAAGGAATCTTTAATCTTTAATAATTGAATAATGATACTCGGAGTTGGGCATAGTTTTCTCTCTCAGTTCTTGTGTACTAAATCTGTGAGAAATTCCATACGAGAGCCAACAAATAAGGCAAAAACATAGAGAGCGGGTTCTGATAAAACTAGGACTGAGGTGGATTGTCACGACTATCCTCTATGGAATCCTCAATTGAAAGAGGGTATTGATATCAAGGTCAGAAATACATCGTCCTATCCATTCCTTACTCGGTGCCGAGAGTAGGCACTTCCACCAAATAAGCCACCCGAGATCCTCTTGGTCATCTCCAAAAGTCCCAAATGATGCGTCATGAATAAAAGTATGTATGTCATGTTGAATTGTTGCATTATGTTAGTACATCATTGTGCCAGTAGATATATATAAAAAAAAAGGGAAGAGAAGAAGAAAAAGCATACCAAAGAGATATTTGCTTGTGAAAAAAAAAGGTGTTATGTTAAGAAGTTTGAGTTACGTATGTTCAAATGTTGAGGCAAAAACACCTACCATCCCTAACAAACCACCAAATACGGCCTTAACCTATTTTTCTATATTTCTAACTGCCTGAATACGGGCTGACAAGTCTGATTTAGTCATAGGGTTATCAGAGCCTAATTAAAGTGTAATGCCATGTAAGACCACCAAATACAGCTGCAAATTTAGTAAGATGTGAGCTCAGGAAAAAGAAGAAGAAAAAGAGAGAGAGAAAGAGAGAAAAGAAAAAGTACAAAAGATTAAAGAGAGTATAGTTTTCCAACCCTTCTCTAAGTTAAGTTATTCAATAATCTAATAATCTAGATTCTGAAATACTAGTCTCCATGTAGCACCAGAAGAGAGTGAGCCACAAAATACAAATCCAGTTAACTTAGACATCTGCTACTTAAGCCAAAAGCTAAGGCTAAAATCAGAGAATAGTTTATATCCCCGAGAGAAGAGGTTTGCCTATCCCAATAGAATTTTACTACGGGTCAAGTACAAACTTTAAATGTGTATCGACTCTTCGCTTGGATCCGTTGCAGAAGCTACAACATTATATATTCATGGTTATCTGGATTCTGAATGTTTGGAATAAACAAAAAGAAATAAACCTTTAGTAAACTCTTGATACAATATATTTAGTCTTGCACTTGCTAAGGACTAGCAAGATTTAGGCATGGGTATGATTGCACATCAATCATAAACCCTAACTCACTTGAATTAAGGTAGAACCTAGCTTAACATGGAAATTCTGCATGCATATGCATCGTACTTCACATCTTGCATGAGTTATATGTTTTATACATAATAATGTGCTATTTTAGAGGTATTATTAATTGCAGGTAATCCAGGGCTGCGAATGAGCAATCCAACCTTATGGATCTATTCGGAATAACGACGGGTGTCCAACACATCCAAGAGTGCATCAATCAGACTCCCATAGCACCCTAGGGAGTCCGCAGAAGAAGCAAGAGCCAAGGCAAAATTAAAGAATATTCGGACCTCAGATGACAAATCCAACTATGCGGATGGATCCGGATTGACGTTCACAGTCGAACATTGTAGAAATCAACTTAATCGGAGGCCTACGTCATCAAATACAAAAAGAAGAAGATGGATGGCTACGATGGCACCACGTAGCGCCATCACAGCTGCCCCCTCACCATGCCCCAATTGGGAAGGAGAACCGTAGGCCATTGGATCCTCATCCAATGGTCACGATTGCAGCCACGTGCCCACCCTCAGCCACATTATCAAATGAGAAGATATCTCGACCACTGGATTCCCATCCAACGGCTGGGAGCACGCACCAACAAAACATAGATGCAACCAACTCATGGGAGTAGCACATTGGTTAGCTCTCTCTCCACGAGACGAGCAACACAGGGTCAAAGTGAGCCCGGTCTGGATTTAGAAGAAGCGGCGAGCGTAGAGGGAATTCACTCGTCAGATCTCCATCAAGCGGCTCAACAGTGAACGCGTGGTGATTAGCCCATATTTATGGGCTATTTAAGTATTTAAGAGTCTAGACATTAAGTTAAATTTAACATTTAGATAGCATACATTAGGATGTAAATAAATTAATTCATACTTTTAGTTTAAGTGCATAATTCATGCATTTAGAATTAACCTAGGGTTGCATACATTTAATTAGTTAATTAATTAGGTGCACTATTTTAATTAACATAGAAGTTAAGGAGTTATGCATAAATAATCCTAATTATTTTATTCTTTTTTCTTCTTTTTCTCCTTTGGAGGTAACTCCTCCGTCTCCGCCTCCTCCTACGCATCAGCATTGATTCTACAGTGGCTTTTGAATTTCAAATCTTTATAGCTGTGGCTACAAAAGAGAAGGATGGGCTGCCATTCAAGGGGAGGCCACCACCCCTTTGTTCCTCACTGTGTGTAGAGAACTTTGCTTCTCATCCATTCCATACCACCAACCTCCCACCGCGGCAGTGCGACTCCACCACCGTGGGAGTGTGGGGTGAAAGCCCACACCGCCAAGAGTCCCTGCAACTTCTCCCTGTGCCTCAACCTGCCAAGTGTGCCTGCCCACCGCGCGCCCTCACCTTAGCCTACAACCCACGCCAGCACCTGCATGACCGTGCCTTCACCTCCAGTGCACACGCCAGTGCCTGCACACCCTCGCCTAGCATGCCTTCACCAGCCAGCATGCCCACGCGCCTTTGCACATGCAGAGCATCCTTTAGCAATGCCTTCACCACACCCTAGCACCCCCGCTTCAGCCCCTCCTCGCGCCTCCCTGTAGCACCTACAGCTGGGACACCTTCATCTCCAGTCCACCCACGCTCCAGCGCACCCTCGCCTCGCGCCATCAGACCCCACAACGTGCCTCCACCCCAGTGCCAGCACGCCCGTGCGCCCTTGCCTGTAGTGCCTCTAGTGCTCGCATGTTGCCCCTCCTAGTGCCTGTAGCACGCGTTGCCAGCAGCAGCAACCTCCACCGCCACCACTTCTTTCCTCTGTTAGGCTAGCTCCGACCACCATCGATTGAGGCACCACCACCGTCAGGTGCGGATCGGGGAGGGCTACCTCTGGTCGCCAACTCGCCGTCCATCTCTCCTTCAACCGTGCACAAGCTCCATTCGAAGCTAATCCCATGTTTCATCCACAATTAATAATTACATTTCATTCCATTGCCACAGAAATGAATTTTGATTTATCATTATTTTATTGTGGTGAATTTATGCCTTCATGCTCATGCTTCTAGAGAATTGCAAAACCTTATTATTCTTCTCTATGTGCATTGAATTTAATTTTGAATTACATTTTAGTATGCATATAAGTGAATAGTACATGGCATACTCTTGCACATGGATAATTTTCTGATGTAAATATTACATTAACACCCCTTGACTTCTCCATAAATTTAAGGTTTACTTTCAGAGCTACACAGGCATTGTTTGATCTGGCGAATAGTTTAGCGAACTTGATTTTGACCTAATTGAGAGTTTAAATAAGCCATTGCCTCCCTATGGACTTGACCTACTCTTTTATGAGTGGCTTAATTTTAATTTTTAATTATTTTGTTAAATAGTTTTCGCCCACTTTGATCCTACAACGACAAATCATCTTAATACATTATTCAAAAGCGAAAATAGACATATCAAATGGAACTGTTGCCGGGGAGGCAACAGACGCAATAATTTCACCTGATTTTTATTTCTGATTATTTCTCATTGCACAGTGATCTGACCATTTATTATCTTTTCTGTGCGAGGAATTTAAGAGAGGAATTTGAGAGAGGTGACAGGCACATCTAGGAGACGATGTCGACATTGAGCGATGCTTACACGTAGGGAAGACGCAGGAGACCTGGATCCCGCCTCCATAGGAGATTCTCTGTGTCATAAGTTTTATTTCTATTTTCTCGCCCTTGAAGTAATTGGGGGCTGATTTTCAGGAGCCTGTTTCCTTTTCTTTAGATTTAGGTTTTTAATTTATTTTGTGGATTGTTTACCCTTAATTTGCTTGTGCATAAGTAGCTAAAAAAAAAGCATTAGCTACCTGCTAGAAGCTACCTGCCCTTAGGTCGAATCATTTACGATTGAATGAGCAACATCTAGATCCAATTCTTGTCTTGCATATTGCATGAAGATTGCTAAAATCAGGTATGCACTTCTAACTTCACATTTCTACTTGTCATGCAAATGAATTTGGATTAATTTTTAGACCACATAATCTATCTTGAAGCGATCTAATAAAGTGGTCACATTTAAATCTTGAGAAAGGACTAACTAAAGGAGGGACATTTAAAAATGAAGGTCTTGATTTTCAAACATGGTGTGCGATTCAAAATTCAAAATCTTTTGCGGTATATGCACACTTATATCTTTTGCACCACGGCATGCATTTAGACACTCCTAAGTCTTGGCACTACTAGAACAAGAGCCCTCCTACCGTTGGATTCTGAAGTGTTCAAAACTTGAGATCAAATGTTTTGTAAATCCAAAGAGGGGGATATCCTGTCACGGACTTTTAGGGGTAGTTGAGAAGCAACGCGAAAGCACAGCTTCAAAGGAAGGCTTAAGCCTACTTGCATCCCTCAATTTTCCATCTTTGGATTTGCTCTACCATTTGAGATTTAGGGAAGAACACCTAAGCTCTGACTAGGTCTTTTTAGGCATTTCAAAGGTTGACAATAGGTGCATAATTGATTGGGCAACTTTCTTTATCACCTACAATTTGAACTAAAGCCAAAAGCCTAAATTTGTAAAGACCAAACAAGTCCTTTTGAATTGTGTTTGTAGTGCATGCTTGGTAGGTGTTCTCTTAGGAGACAACTTGTGTTTGATCCTGAACCTGAAAGAATCTTAAGAAGAAACCTTCCAAGGGTAGAAATGGCCGGTCAAAGGAGCCTTAAGGAATATTTCATTCCAACCAATCAAGCTGGCCCTACACTATGTAGACCTGGAGGAGACAATCCTTATGAGATCAAAAGCAGTACCATATCCTTGCTGCCCTCCTTTTATGGTACTGCTAGGCAAGACCCTTACAGGCATATAGAGGAATTCACCGAGGACTATTCCACGGTGAAGTTGCAGGGCATTACTGATGACACTAAAATGCAAACCCTCTTTCCCTTCTCCCTTAAGGACAAAGCCAAGTATTAGTATCACACCCTTGATGATATTAACACTTGGGATGCCCTAAAGAAGGAGTTTTTGAAGAAGTACTTCCCCATGAACAAAACAAATCACTTTAGGAGGGAAATTATGAGTTTTCTTCAGAAGGATGGGGAAGCATTCAATGATGCATGGGAGCAATTTAATGACTTGCTGAGACTTTGCTCACATCACCAGGAGCCTAAGTGGCAACTGGTTGAAAGGTTCTATACCGAACTTAATGATTCGCATAGGCAAACTGTGGATGGTGCCTGTGCAGGAACCTTTCTATCTAAGACTGAGGATGAAGCTTGGAATCTTTTTGGTACTTTGATTGAGAATTCTTTTCACTTGAATTCTGCCTACATGGATAGAAAACCCACTCTCATGCAAAGAAAGTTGGAGGCGAATGAGGCAAGGGACACCCAGAATTTAGCCTATCAAATTCAATTATTGAGTCAAAACATGGAAAGGCTTATGTTGAGCCCAAAACAATTCGTATCTAACACCTCCACATCCCAAGCTTCTGAATGCTCCATTTGCCAAGGCAATACACAAGCCACTATGGACTGCCACTTGGCCTCCCAATTCCCTGAGCTTGTACAAGCGGATCCGAATGCCACTCAAGGGTTTACTTCCCCATGAACAAAACAAATCACTTTAGGAGGGAAATTATGAGTTTTCTTCAGAAGGATGGGGAAGCATTCAATGATGCATGGGAGCACTTTAATGACTTGCTGAGACTTTGCTTACATCACCAGGAGCCTAAGTGGCAACTGGTTGAAAGGTTCTATACCGAACTTAATGATTCGCATAGGCAAACTGTGGATGGTGCCTGTGCAGGAACCTTTCTATCTAAGACTGAGGATGAAGCTTGGAATCTTTTTGGTACTTTGAGTGAGAATTCTTTTCACTTGAATTCTGCCTACATGGATAGAAAACCCACTCTCATGCAAAGAAAGTTGGAGGCGAATGAGGCAAGGGACACCCAGAATTTAGCCTATCAAATTCAATTATTGAGTCAAAACATGGAAAGGCTTATGTCGAGCCCAAAACAATTCGTATCTAACACCTCCACATGGAAAGGCAATCAAATGGGTTTTTCGGCTGCATTTAGGCATAAAATAGGTTAGGCATGCATTGCATTTTTTTTTATTGTCTTTTTAATATGTTTTCTTGAGTGTTAGGGATGTACAGATATACAGATCCCTAAAACCCTAGCACTCAAGAAGGCAAATGGTGAAGGAGAAGCCAAGACTAGCTGGAACTTAGCTTGATCCAGCTCACCACAGCTGGAACCTAGCTCACTTGAACTAGGGTTAACTCATCCCAGCCCCATTCAGCTAATCTCAGCTGAATGGCAGCTCAAGAGAGTTCATCTTAGCTCACCCTAGCTCAAGTCAGCTCAGATCCAGCTCAACTTAGCTGTGTCTAGCTCATCTCAGCTCCCACTAGTCCACAGGGAGCTCTAGCTAGCTCAGCTGAGTTAATAGGAGTTCACCCCAGCTCAGATCCAGCTACATCTAGCTCCACTCAACTCCAGCTAGCTGAAGAAGAACTCATCCCAGCTCAGGAAGCTCAAGTCCAGCTCCTAGGGACTTAGCTTAGCTCAACTTAGTTGAGCTAAGCTACATTAGTTGCCTCAACCAGCTTGATTCTCCTCGGGAGCACCAGACCTAGCTCACCTCAGCTCATTATGGTAGAAGCTAGCTTACTTTAGTTCGGCTTAGCATCTAGCAAAGAACTAGCAAGCTAAGCCAGCTAGAGTAACTCCATGCCAACCTCTTCAGCAGCAGCCAGCTCCAATTTCAGCTCCAAACTTCTCCTCCTCAGCTCCTCCCTCCAAACCCTAGCTCCAACACCTTCTCCTCTACTCCTCCATTAGCTAAGCTAGCTTATCTTAGCTTAGCTTATCTTAGCTTAGCTATACTCCAACTTCCTTGGCTTGTACCACCCCAAAAACCCACATAACATCTCCAACCAACTAGCTCCACCTAAGCTCCACATAAGCTAACCTACTTTGCACCAACCTACCCTACCGACCACCTCCAGCGCCACTTTTCCCTCCAAAATTACCCTTCATCTCCACCACACAATTCCCCTTGAATCCATCTCCACCATCCACCTAACCCCCCTTCTAGAAGACCCTATGTTGGTGCCAAAATGGTGGTGCCTCTCCACCACCAAAAGCCACCAACACCACCATATCCACCCCCTTTAACACCCTTGGCCATAGGATCACCAACCACCTCCATCCTTCCATCCTAGCCCTCCATTTCAAGGGGCACCTTACCCCCCCATCCTACCCTATAAAAAGACCACTACACACCACCATTCAAGACATCCTTGGCTAGCAAATTCACTCTCATATTCCACCTAGAAGCCCACGTCCAAGAGAGAAGAAGAAGAAGAAGATTAAGGGGATATTCTATCCCCTTGGTGCCTTCCCCTCTTCCCTTCTCTCTTGGGTCATGCCAGCCAAAGGAGAAGCCAGGCAAGGAAGATCTTTGGAGGAGATCTTGAAGGTGGTCCACGCCACCTTGGAGGAGTTTTCGAGGGTGGTGCATGCCCACCCCCTGTAGAGAGCATTGAAGGTGGAAGCTTCCACCTTGGAGGAGCTCTCAAGGAACGAGAAGAAGGAGGCCTCTTTTCAAGCCAAGGAGCAACTAGGCTTGGAGCACGAAGACTCCCTTCTTCACCAGATTTTGCAAGAGGATTAGTGTTTCTTTATTTGCTTTTAAATTTGTTTAGTTCTAGTAGAAGCATTCCTCTACTTGTTCTTGAAAAGAACACTAATTCTAGTCAATTAAATTGCCTTCTTTTAGCTTTTTATTGCAATTGTTACTTTTGGTTCTAGCACTTGTTTCACCTCTTCTCCCTAATTACTCTAGGCCTCCACTTTCCTAGAGTGAGCTTAGGAAGAAGATATTTCTATCTTTTAAATTTTAGTTAAGCAATTGAAGGTGTTAGTACTTTCCGTTACAATTCGCATTTTGCCCTCGTCTTTTCAAAACAAAAAAAATTACATATTTAAAATACCAAAAAGAAAGTTGAGATGTGTTTTTAGCAAGAGAATTGAATTGCAATTTTTTCCTCCTTGGACGACCCTAGATACTCCCCTATCTAGGTTTATAAATTTAAAAGAGTATGCGAATTCGTGTGTTACAACGACGTTAAAAACCCGCTTTTAAAAATCACGTGTATTTCGCTGTCACTTTTTGGCACCGTTGCCGGGGATGCATGGCTTTGCATTAATTAATTTCTCTCGCTTGAAGTGGATCTCATCCCCTTCTCTTTCTTTCTTTTATGTGTGCAGGAATTATAGCGAGAAGGCAGGAATCTAGAAGCGAGAGCTCAAAGTTCATTTTCTTCCTGCGAAATTCAGGTTGGTTCCTCTTTCTTGTCACATAATTAATTAAAACTACCAAAAACATATTAAACTTGGCTTTCAGGACCCCAAACAATTTAATTAAGTGGAGTGGTGCCCATATAAAATCCATTGTTTGCTTGAATGCTTCTTCAGTACCACTCCATTGCAAGTATTGGTGTTCTGTTTTTCGGGTCCAGATTTCTATCCAGACTTGAAAAATCGATTCCTAACACCACAGACTTCCAAAAATCATAAAGTTTCATACAGTGATTCCTAATTAAGTTTAGAACATCTGTTCCAAATTTCAGATCAATTGGATTTTTATTTAATTTTTCAAAATTCATGGATTGTAGAGGGGTCACACCCTCTAAGCTTCCTATTTTGCTACTATCCGTGAATTTTTTAAATTTTTATACTCATCCAATTTTTGTGAAATTTAGCTTGCTAGAATCCTTATGAAATTTTACACATCACATAAAATGACAAGAATTTTCTGAGGTTGGTGGTAATACTGAAAAGTCCACAATACCCACGGGTATCATTTCTGGACTTTGACACTGGTATAATTAAAAATTCAAAACAATTAGTAAAAAAATTCCTAAAGTCTTAAAAAAATCTTTTCTGAAATCCTTGTTTGATTTCACTCAAGGTAGTGGTGTTGGTTGCATTGATTGGACCACTATCTACTCAGAAAGCCTAAAAATATCTCATAGATAGTTAAATTTCTGTCTTAGGGACAATTGGCTTAGGGTTTCTTTCTTTCTCTTTAGAGACGCAATTTAAAGGCAATATACAATCACCCATACAACTTGTCTTTCCTTTGATTGTGAACTTTCAAACTTGTTTGAAAACTTAAAGAGACAAACCCTAAAACACATTTAATTAAATCAAATCCTAAAAGACAAAAATACAAAAAAAAAATTGTGTGACAACTTGATTTTCATTGGAGCCACTCTCCAATTCCTGCACACACACAAAAAAATCAAAATAACAGGGCAACATCCCAATAAACGCCCTCCACATTCTGTGTGCACTATAGCATCCTAGACCTAATTAAAATTTGTAGCAACTTGACCCCTAAGGCTTTATCAACTTAGGCTTGCTATTTAGGTCTTAAGTTTTCTTTAGTTAGTACCAATTCTATCATCTATATCTGGTGTTCAGGCTGAGGGGCCGTGTCAAACGACCAGGTGCGGGTTTGTACAAGCACCTGGGGTTTTCCCTAGGAAACGTTTGGGCCCAAACCTCCCCTTAAGCAACTTGGCCAGATTTGTTGATAGAACGGGTATTCATTATTGACTACTTATTTCCTATATAGACCAAGTCTTAGGTTATTATTAGGGAGTCACATTTAAGTTAGGTCTAGTTTTGTTTGTTTGAATTGCACACTTTCTCTCATCTTTTTCTCTTCTCCTCCCCTCCAATTCTTCCAAGTAGTGCATGCACTGGAGACGGTCCCAAAAACCACACCTTGAGGGACCATCTGATTTCGCCCACCGCAGCAGGAAATCATTATTTTCTTCCCCCTCCTCTTCTAAGACAATGGAAAACCCAGGAAGCCGTCAAACAAATTCTGCTTCCACTTCTAACCCGTCAACCGACCCACAAGCTGACTTCACCCTCCCTCATCTTCCTAACTTGGAGCAACCAGAAAAACCAACAGGGCTAGGTGGCCCTCCAATTGTAACCCAAAATACAAATCCCTTTGCATTAATGGTCGACCATTTGGCTCAACTACAACAAAATCAAGAAGATCTAGCTAGGACTGTCACGAACCTAGCTAATCAAGGACAAAATCCACCACCCCACCAGCAGCCTGTCGTTCCTCTTAAGGATTTCTATGATCCTTTCAATTATGAGGAAAGACCAGGGGTGGTCATACCACTAGGGGATTTAGAGATTAAACTAGCCATTCTAAACCTTATCAAGCATTTTCATGGTCTTCCAAGAGCGGACCCTTTTTGTCATCTCGAGGAATTAACTGTCCTCGCTCAAACCACTCGTTCCTGCAATGTGCAGGAAGACGTGTGGTCAATGAGACTCTTTCCTCTCTCTCTTAAAGACAAAGCATCTCATTGGTTTAGAATGGTTGGGCGCCCTATTACCACCTAGCCCCAATTAAAAAGTGCTTTTCTTAAAAAAAATTTTCCGATCGGTCGAACGAATGCATTATGAAGATCCATAACGACCTTTCAACAAAAAATTGGTGAACCCCTCCACGAAGCCTGGGAGAGATTTCAGGAACTTCTAAGAAGTTGTCCCCACCATGAAATTCCACAATGGCAGTTAGTGCAAATCTTCTATCATGGATTAGAAGATCAATTGAAACGATTTGTGGATGCCTCATGTGGAGGCAATTTTCTTAACAAAGATGCCGAAAGTGCCTATCATCTCTTTGAAGAAATGAGTGAAAACTCATTTAACACGACTTCAATGGACACTTTTGGCAGATCACAAAACCCCAGACAAGGAGCCCATGAAATTGACTCCAAATCCACCTCTATTCCAGCCACGCAAGATGATCTATATATGTTAGCTCAACGACTGGACCATATGCAAATTCACCAAAAGAAAATGGAAGAAAAGCTCATAAATAAACAAGCTCCACATGTCCACTCTCCACACACTAACCCCCCACACATTCTCCGAAGAGAAAATCTACACAATATTGATGCCACATCTGCTGGCCAGCAATTTCCGGCTGATTTCTCGCAAGATTTGACTGGGAATTTTGATCAAAATATTTTTGATCCCACCTTGGAAAATATCTATGCTCTCCAGGAGCAATTTAGAAACCCCTCCAACACTTCCAATCAAAACTGGAGGACTAACCCAAATCACTCCTGGAAAAACCCGAATCCGATTCCTTTTCCCAAACAAAGCTATTTTGGGAATTATGGGCAACCTATGTATAAACCTGGACCGTCCCAGGATGATATTAATAATCAAGTCATGAAAACTCTACAAGGAATGCAGACTCAAATGACAGAAGTAACCTGCATGATTACCAACTTGCAACACCAAGTTAAGGTTACTCCTGATCATCGACCTATTGGGAATTTACCTTCCCAACCCATGCCCAACCCAAATAATCAAAGGAATCAATTCCAAGATGGATATCCTAGTCAACCCATTCAGCCAGCACCTCAGCATCCGTCAGGTTTTAATAACAGCCAGGCCCCCCATCCACATCCGAGAAATAACCAGACTACAAATGTAGTTACCTTGAGGGATGGGAAAACCACTCACAATACCCTGCCTGTTAAAGAAACCCGCTCTAACGACACACAGATTAACCCTTCCCCTCCTATTGTTCAGGAACCAATTCATGCAAAATAGGGCAACCCTGCCCCATTTCCACAAGCCCTCCACTCTTCAAAAAAGAAAAAGACAAAATCCGAGCCCACTGAGAAAGAACTAATGGATTTATTTGGGCAAGTAGAAATTAATATCCCTCTCCTAGATGCCATTAAATATATCCCTGCCTATGCAAAATTCCTAAAAGATTTATGTACTCCGAAAAGGAAACCCAGAAATTTAGGAAAGGTAATTCTTCCAGAGATAGTCAGCTCAGTTGTGCAGAGCCGACTGCCTCTTAAGAGAAAAGATCCCAACTCCCCCCTAGTCCAAGTTATCATTAATGATACCACATTTGATCATGCTTTGTTGGATCTTGGTGCCTCAATTAATCTTATCCCCACAGTTGTTTTTGAGGAATTTAAGATCGATGAATTGAAGCCTGTTGAGGTTACTCTCCAATTAGCCAACCGATCTACGATTAAACCAAGGGGAATTGTTGAAGATGTTCTTGTCCGGGTCAAAAATTGTCTATTTGCTGTAGACTTTTTAGTCCTGGATATAGAGGTACCTGAAGCACTTAAGTTTGCCCCCATTATTCATGGAAGACCATTCTTAACCACAGCCCGCACCAATATTGATTGTGATTCTGGAAAGATGAAGATCATGTGTGGCGGTGAATCTGTAACCCTAGACATTTTTCAAGCTTCTAGGCGGTTCCAAGAACCAGATTTCTTTGATGATTCGAATTCAGAAATAGAAAACATTGTGGAGGAAACTTTGCATATTTCCCATTTAGGTTCCTGTTTTGCTATCAATACGGTTCCTAAACAATCCACTTTTTCTCACCCTTCCACCCCAACAACACATCCAGCTAACATTCCAACTGACCCTTTCACTCTCACCTCACCTCTAACCCACAAAGTAGAAACTCTTTCGGAATCGGGCCCACAATTGGAATTAAAACCTTTGCTTGATTCCCTTAAATACGTCTTCCTAGGTCCTAATCAGACCCTGCCCCTGATTGTAAATTCTGCACTTACCGGGGCACAAGAGCACAAACTCCTCCAGGGTTTGAGAAAATATCGGAAAGCTATTGGCTGGACCCTTTCTGATCTTAAGGGTATTCATCCGTCCTATTGTATGCATCGTATATATTTAGAGGACGATTCTCGCCCCTCTCGCCAACCACAAAGGCGCTTGAATCCTATTATGCAGGAGGTTGTAGAAAAGGAGATTATTAAGTGGCTGGATGCTGATACAATCTACCCCATTTCTGACAGCTCCTGGGTTAGTCCAACACAAGTTGTTCCCAAAAAGGCTGGACTAACAGTTGTCACTAATGATAATGGGGAAAATGTAGCCACTCGAACTGCTTCTTCTTGGCGCATGTGCATCGATTACCAAAAATTAAACACTGCCACCAAGAAGGATCATTTCCGGCTCCCTTTTATTGATCAAATCTTAGAGCGTTCAACTAGACGGGATTTTTACTATTTTTTGGATGGTTATTCCGGTTATAATCAAGTAGCGGTTCATCCTGAGGACCGGGACAAAACAACTTTCACCTGCCCCTTCGGAACCTTTACTTTCCGAAGAATGCCCTTTGATCTTTGCAACGCACCTACAACTTTTCAAAGGTGCATGTTTGCAATTTTTTCAGACCTGGTAGGTGAATGCTTAGAAGTCTTTATGGATGACTTCTCTGTTTTTGGAGATTCTTTTGAACATTGTCTCAAAAATCTTGAAAGAACTCTCCAAAAGTGTATAGAAGTTAATCTGGTCCTCAGCTGGGAAAAAAGTCATTTCATTGTCCAAGAAGGTATTGTCTTGGGCCATGTTATTTCAAAACAAGGAATAGCGGTAGATAAAGCAAAAATTGATGCCATATCTAAGCTCCCACCACCCACTACTGTCAAACAGATCAGATCCATTTTGGGTCTTGTGGGTTTCTACCATCGATTCATACAAAATTTTTCCCAAATCTCCAAGCCCTTAAGTCAACTTCTCACTAAAGACCAGCCATTTGATTTTAATAATAATTGCCTGAAGAGTTTTCTGAGGTTGAAGAAAGAGGTTACTGAGGCACCAATATTGCAGGGACCTGATTGGAGTAGTCCCTTTGAATTAATGACATATGCCTCAGATTTTGCTGTAGGGGCCGTTCTAGGGCAAAGAATTAGCAAGAAGCCCGTTGTGATCTATTATGCTAGCAAAACCCATGATGATGCACAACGGAATTACACAGTTATTGAAAAGGAACTTCTTGCCATTGTATTTGCCTAAGAAAAATTTAGATCTTATCTGTTGGGGTCACATGTCACTGTTTATACCGACCACTCAGCAATTTAATATTTGCTGACAAAGAAAGATGCGAAACCCTGCCTTATCCGTTGGATTCTGCTGCTTAAGGAATTTGACCTGGAAATCAAGGATAAGGTGGGATTGCACAATGTAGTGGCCGACCATCTCTCTCATCTTATGACGAATGACATAATGACCCTGCCAGATCAGTTCCCCGATGAAAGCATTTTAGCTGCTACAACTCTCCCTTGGTTTGCGCCCATCGCAAACTACTTAGCAACAGAACAAATCCCCGCTGATTGGCCAAAAACAAAACGGGATAAGTTCTTTGCTAATATTAAATATTATTTTTGGGAGGAGCCCGACCTTTTCCGCATTTGTGCCGATCAGGTCATTCGACGATGTGTCCTAGATTCTAAAATCCATGATATCTTGACACATTGTCACTCAATGGCCTGTGGCGGACATTTTTCGGGCAAGAAAACTGTAGCAAAAATCCTTAATGTGGGATTTTGTTGGCCCAGCTTGCACAAAGATGCTCATGACTTCGTTCGGTCCTGTGTGCGTTGCTAGAGCATCGGCAACATGACTCGGAAGGATATGATGCCCCTTAATCCTATTTTAGAGGTTGAAATTTTTGATGTTTGGGGCATCGACTTCATGGGACCGTTCATCAACTCTGGTGGGTATTTATATATATTAGTCGCAGTCGACTATGTTTCTAAATGGATAGAAGCAATACCCACCCACACTAGTGATCACTGTGTGGTTGTCGAATTTCTTAAGAAAAATATTTTCTCAAGATTCGGCATACCAAAACCCATTATCAGTGATGGAGGCTCACATTTCACCCACTCACAATTCCGTCACCTTCTTTCTAAATATGGGGTTAATCCTAAAATTTCCACACCATATCACCCCCAAACAAATGGCCAGGATGAAGTTTCTAACTAGGAAATTAAAAATATTTTACTAAAGACGATTAGGCCGACCGTAAAGATTGGTCCACCAAATTGGACGATGCTTTATGGGCCTACCGTACCGCTTTTAAAACTCCGCTTGGCATGTCTCCCTTTTGTCTGATTTTTGGGAAGGCATGCCATCTCCCGGTAGAATTAGAACATAGGGCTTTTTGGGCAATAAAACAACTCAATATGGATTTATCTGACGCCGGTAACCATAGAAGATTACAATTAACTGAATTGGAAGAATTACGTAATTTTTCCTAAGAAAATGCAAGGATTTATAAAGATCGAACAAGGAAATTTCACGATAAATATATTGTTCGGAAACACTTTGACGTTAATCAACGCGTTTGGCTTTTCGATGCGAGATTACGTCTTTTTCCTGGCAAATTAAAATCTAAATGGACCGGCCCATTTATTTCCCATAAAACATATCCATACGGTGCTGTTGACCTTTTTGATCCAAAAACTAATTCGACATTTCAAGTCAATGGCCAGCGTTTAAAGCCCTATTTTGACCATACGCCTAAAATTCCATCTGAATCTTTTAATTTTACTGAGCCAGCTACCCTTGATCACTAATGCATATCACGCCCAGCTGAATGGCGTAAAAGATAGCACTGGATGGGAGGTAACCCATCATTTTTTCCTACTTTCCTTTTTTCTTTTCCAGGTTTCGATCATCCTAAACCTGACCATTCTTCACTAAGGTGATCCCTTTTCCCTCCTAATGCATGAGGACATGGCATATCTTAAGCATGGGGGGGTGTTTTTAAATTTGACGATCGATTTAGGATGTTCAAAACCTAAAAACATGCATTTTTCTTTAATTTATTTCCTGCTTGCATACCTAAAAAAATAATGATGAAAAGCTTTTTGAAAAAAAAAAATTGAAATCGGGACTAAGGTCGAAAAATTCACTTTTGGTACAATGGGATTTAATCTTTAACAAATTAAGGATGAGGATGCAGATCTGATCATTAGAATTTCATGGTCTATTTTAGACTAGATCAGATATCCTTCTTTAAAATTCCACCTGAACTCATGATAGTTCAAGTGACTTGATCCTATTTTGTAATGTGGAAAGTATTTGACTTAGCTTCTGACTCAAAAACTTGCATGTTTTGAGAAACTTCTTGTGTCACTCTTCACACACAAGCCAACACTTAAAAATAACTAAAAATTTGAAAAACTCCCTTGTTTGGACTTAGTAAAAGTCTGAAGCAGATCATTGGTTTGAGTTCCCACCACCGAGAAGGAGGAAAATGCCTCCTTTGAGGATGCGATGTCAACATGTTACCGCCTCGGCGCTGCTCCATATCTATATTTCATATCTTTAGAGAGCATTAAAGCGCATTTTAGCAGCTCAAGTGTCTTGGACGATGCTCTACCTATAGTGTCGGAGCAAGAGCTTGAGTTTGCTTGGAGCACCTCTTTACATCGCATCGTGTTTTGGGGTTGTGAGCTCCTGGGTGGTGTCATAGACAGTGCTATCCTGAAGTACTGGCACCAGAGCCCCCTCGAGGAATGGTAACGAGAATGATGATCCCGACACATCTGTTGTAAGACTAAGCTAAACATAAGCATGGGGAAAAAAACAAAATAATAATAATAATAATAACATGCCCTTATAAAAGTTGCCTTTTCACAAGCACAGACACAAGGTTTTAAAGAATTTTTCAAGTTGCGAATCAGATTCATATGCCAGAAAATCCTAAAAAAGAGAATTTCAAGTCATCTAAATTAACAAAGGGTTAATTTGCGAACTTTCTGGAGGATATATTGATCCCGTTTGGTCTAATGGTTGGATCCAAAAACAAATCCTGATGTTTATCTTTAACAAATCCCGTACCTCCTGTGTTTTAATCTACCAAGGTCCCTTAATCTCCTTTTCTCCTCAAAAGTCGAAAAAATTAGATTTCCCAAAAATTCCATTTTCCAAAAAATTAAAGTTTTGCTAAGAGACTAGCAAAAGATAAGCATGGGGGTGTGATAAACGGCAGTTTATCATCATTCTTATGCATTAAAATAAACCTAGCTCTTATGATTTTAATCCGCAAATGGGTTTTTCGGCTGCATTTTGGCATGCACTGTATTCTTTTTTACTGCCTTTTTAATATGTTTTTGTGAGTGTTAGGGACGTACAGATATACAGATCCCTAAAACCCTAGCACTCAAGAAGGCAAATGGTGAAGGAGAAGCCAAGACTAGCTGGAACTCAGCTTGATCCAGCTCACCACAGCTGGAACCTAGCTCACTTGAACTAGGGTTAACTCATCCCAGCCCCATTCAGCTAATCTCAGCTGAATGGCAGCTCAAGAGAGTTCATCTTAGCTCACCCTAGCTCAAGTCAGCTCTGATCCAGCTCAACTTAGCGGAGTCTAGCTCATCTCATCTCCCACTAGTCCATAGGGAGCTCTAGCTTGCTCAGCTGAGTTAACAGGAGTTCACCCCAGCTCAGATCTAGCTACATCTAGCTCCACTCAACTCCAGCTAGCTAAAGAAGAACTCATCCCAGCTCAGGAAGCTCAAGTCCAGCTCACGGGGACTTAGCTTAGCTCGACTCAGTTGAGCTAAGCTACCTTAGCTGCCTCACCAGCTTGATTCTCCCCGGGAGCACCAGACCTAGCTCACCTCAGCTCATTATGGTAGAAGCTAGCTTACTTTAGCTCGACCTAGCAGATAGCAAAGAACTAGCAAGCTAAGCCAGCTAGAGTAACTCCATGCCAGCCTCTTCAGTAGCAGCCAGCTCCAATTTCAGCTCCAGACTTCTCCTCCTCAGCTCCTCCCTCCAAATCCTAGCTCCAACACCTTCTCCTCTACTCCTCCATTAGCTAAGCTAGCTTAGCTTAGCCTATCTTATCTTAGCTTAGCTATGCTCCAACTTCCTTGGCTTGTACCACCCCAAAAACCCACCTAACAACTCCAACCAACTAGCTCCACCTAAGCTCCGCATAAGCTAACCTACTTGACACCAACCTACCCTACCCACCACCTCCAAAAGACACCTAAAAGTGGCATCAAAACCACCCTAACCACCCCCTTGATGGCGCCACCTTTACCTCCAAAATTCCCCCTCATCTCCACCACACAATTCCCCTTGAATCCATCTCCACCATCCACCTAACCCTCCTTCTAGAAGACCCTATGTTGGGGCCGAAATGGTGGTGTCTCTCCACCACCAAAAGCCACCAACACCACCATATCCACCCCCTTTAACACCCCTTGGGTTGGCGCCACACACCCTTGGCCATAGGATCACCAACCACCTCCATCCTTCCATCCTAGCCCTCCATTTCAAGGGGCACCTTAACCCCCCATCCTACCCTATAAAAAGACCACTACCTACCACCATTCATGACATCCTTGGCTAGAAAATTCACTCTCATATTCCACCGAGAAGCCCTCATCCAAGAGAGAAGAAGAAGAAGAAGATTAAGGGGATATTCTGTCCCCTTAGTGCCTTCCACTCTTCCCTTCTCTCTTGGGTCATGCCAGCCAAAGGAGAAGCCAGGCAAGGAAGATCTTTGGAGGAGATATTGAAGGTGGTCCACGCCACCTTGGAGGAGTTTTTGAGGGTGGTGCACGCCCACCCCTTGTAGAGAGCATTCAAGGAGGTAGCTTCCACCTTGGAGGAGCTCTCAAGGAACGAGAAGAAGGAGGCCCTCTTTTCAAGCAAAGGAGCAGCTAGGCTTGGAGCAAGAAGACTCCCTTCTTCACCAGATTTTGCAAGAGGATTAGTGTTTCTTTATTTGCTTTTAAATTTGTTTAGTTCTAGTAGAAGCATTCCTCTACTTGTTCTTGAAAAGAACACTAATTCTAGTCAATTAAATTGCCTACTTTTAGCTTTTTATTGCAATTGTTACTTTTTGTTCTAGCACTTGTTTCACCTCTTCTCCCTAATTACTCTAGGCCTCCACTTGCCTAGAGTGAGCTAAGGAAGAAGATATTTCTATCTTTTAAATTTTAGTTAAGCAATTGTAGGTGTTAGTACTTTCCGTTACAATTCGCATTTTGCCCTCATCTTTTCAAAACAAAAAAAATTACATATTTAAAATACCAAAAAGAAAGTAGAGATGTGTTTTTAGCAAGAGAATTGAATTGCAATTTTTTCCTCCTTGGACGACCCTAGATACGCCCCAATCTAGGTTTATAAATTTAAAAGCGTATGCGAATTCCCGTGTTACGACGTTAAAAACCCGCTTTTACAAATCACGCGTATTTCGCTATCACTTTTTGGCACCGTTGCCGGGGATGCATGGCTTTGCATTAATTAATTTTCTCTCACTTGAAGTGGATCTCATCCCCTTCTCTTTCTTTCTTTTATGTGTGTAGGAATTACAGCGAGAAGGCGGGAATCTGGAAGCGAGAGCTCAAAGTTCCTTTTCTTCCCGTGAAATTCAGGTTGGTTCCTCTTTCTTGTCACATAATTAATTAAAACTACAAAAAACACATTAAACTTGGCTTTTAGGATCCCAAACAATTTAATTAAGTGAAGTGGTGCCCATATAAAATCCATTGTTTGCTTGAATGCTTTCTCAGCACCACTCCATTGCAAGTATTGGTGTTCTGTTTTTCGGGTCCAGATTTCTATCCGGACTTGAAAAATCTATTCCTTACACCACAAGCTTCCAAAAATCATAAAATTTCATACAGTGATTCCTAACTAAGTTTGGAACATCTATTCCAAATTTCAGATCAATTGGCTTTTATTCAATTTTTAAAAATTCATGGATTGTAGAGGGGTCACATCCTCTAATCTTCCTATTTCACTACTATCCGTGAATTTTTCAAATTTTTATACTCATCCAATTTTTGTGAAATTTAGCTTGCTAGAATCCTTGTGAAATTTTACACATCATATAAAATGACAAGAATTTTCTGAGGTTGGTGGTAATACTGAAAAGTCCACAATACCCACGGGTATCATTTCTGGACTTTGACACTGGTATAATTAAAAATTCAAAACAATTAGCAAAAAAATTCCTAAAGTCTTAAAAAAATCTTTTCTGGAATCCTTGTTTGATTTCACTCAAGGTAGTGGTGTTGGTTGCATTTATTGGACCACTATCTATTCAGAAAGCCTAAAAATATCTCATAGATAGTTAAATTTCTATCTTAGGGACAATTGGCTTAGGGTTTCTTTCTTTCTCTTTAGAGACACAATTTAAAGGAAATATACAATCACCCATACAACTTGTCTTTCCTTTGATTGTGAACTTTCAAACTTGTTTGAAAACTTAAAGATAAAAACCCTAAAATACATTTAATTAAATCAAATCCTAAAAGACAAATATACAAAAAAAATTGTGTGACAACTTGATTTTCATTGGAGCCACTCTCCAATTCCTGCACACACACAAAAAAATCAAAATAACAGGGCAACATCCCAATAAACACCCTCCACATTCCGTGTGCACTATAGCATCCTAGACCTAATTAAAATTTATAGCAACTTGAACCCTAAGGCTTTATCAACTTAGGCTTGCTATTTAGGTCTTAAGTTTTCTTTAGTTAGTACCATTTCTGTCATCTATATCTGGTGTTCAGGCTGAGGGGCCGTGTCCAACGACCAGGTGCAGGTTTGTACAAGCACCTGGGGTTTTCCCTAGGAAACATTTGGGCCCAAACCTCCCCTTAAGCAACTTGGCCTGATTTGTTGATAGAACGGGTATTCATTATTGACTACTTATTTCCTATATAGACCAAGTCTTAGGTTATTATTAGGGAGTCACATTTAAGTTAGGTCTAGTTTTGTTTGTTTGAATTGCACACTTTCTCTCATCTTTTTCTCTTCTCCTCCCCTCCAATTCTTCCAAGTAGTGCATGCACGGGCGACGGTCCCAAAAACCACACCTCGAGGGACCTTCTGATTTCGCCCCCCGCAGCAGGAAATCATTATTTTCTTCCCCCTCCTCTTCTAAGACAATGGAAAACCTAGGAAGCCGTCAAACAAATTCTGCTTCCACTTCTAACCCGTCAGCCGACCCACAAGCTGACTTCACCCTCCCTCATCTTCCTAACTTGGAGCAACCAGAAAAACCAACAGGGCCAGGTGGCCCTCCAATTGTAACCCAAAATACAAATCCCCTTGCATTAATGGTCGACCATTTGGCTCGACTACAACAAAATCAAGAAGATCTAGCTAGGACTGTCACGAACCTAGCTAATCAAGGACAAAATCCACCACCCCTCCAATAGCCTGTCGTTCCTCTTAAGGATTTCTATGATCCTTTCAATTATGAGGAAAGACCAGGGGTGGTCATACCACAAGGGGATTTCGAGATTAAACCAGCCATTCTAAACCTTATCAAGCATTTTCATGGTCTTCCAAGAGAGGACCCTTTTTGTCATCTCGAGGAATTAACTATCCTTGCTCAAATCACTCGTTCCAGCAATGTGCAGGAAGACGTGTGGTTAATGAGACTCTTTCCTCTCTCTCTTAAAGACAAAGCATCTCATTGGTTTAGAATGGTTGGGCGCCCTATTACCACCTAGCCCCAATTAAAAAGTGCTTTTCTTAAAAAAAATTTTCCGATCGGTCGAACGAATGCATTATGAAGATCCATAACAACCTTTCAACAAAAAATTGGTGAACCCCTCCACGAAGCCTGGGAAAGATTTCAGGAACTTCTAAGAATTTGTCCCCACCATGAAATTCCACAATGGCAGTTAGTGCAAATCTTCTATCATGGATTAGAAGATCAATTGAAACGATTTGTGGATGCCTCATGTGGAGGAAATTTTCTTAACAAAGATGCTGAAAGTGCCTATCTTCTCTTTGAAGAAATGTGTGAAAACTCATTTAACATGACTTCAATGGACACTTTTTGCAGATCACAAAACCCCAGACACGGAGTCGATGAAATTGACTTCAAATCCACCTCTGTTCCAGTCATGCAAGATGATCTATATATGTTAGCTCAACGACTGGACCAGATGCAAATTCACCAAAAGAAAATGGAAGAAAAGCTCATAAACAAACAAGCTCCACATGTCCACTCTCCACACACTAACCCCCCACACATTCTCCGAAGAGAAAATCTACACAATATTGATGCCACATCTATTGGCCAGCAATTTCCGGATGATTTCTCGCAAGATTTGACTGGGAATTTTGATCAAAATATTTTTGATCCCACCTCGGAAAATATCTATGCTCTCCAGGAGCAATTTAGAAACCCCTCCAACACTTCCAATCAAAACTGGAGGACTAACCCAAATCACTCCTGGAAAAACCCGAATCCGATTCCTTTTCCCAAACAAAGCTATTTTAGGAATTATGGGCAACCTATGTATCAACCTGGACCATCCCAGGATGACATTAATAATCAGGTCATGAAAACTCTGCAAGGAATGCAGACTCAAATGACAGAAGTAACCCGCATGATTACCAACTTGCAACACCAAGTTAAGGTTACTCCTGATCAACGACCTATTGGGAATTTACCTTCCCAACCCATGCCCAACCCAAATAATCAAAGGAATCAATTCCAAGATGGATATCCCAGTCAACCCATTCAGCCAATACCTCACCATCCATCGGGTTTTAATAACAGCCAGGCCCCCCATCCTCATCCGAGAAACAACCAAACTACAAATGCAGTTACCTTGAGGAATGTGAAAACCACTCACAATACCCTGCCTGTTAAAGAAACCCGCTCTAACGACACACAGATTAACTCTTCCCCTCCTATTGTTCAGGAACCAATTCATGCAAAATAGGGCAACCCTGCCCCATTTCCACAAGCCCTCCACTCTTCAAAAAAGAAAAAGACAAAATCCGAGCCCACTGAGAAAGAACTAATGGATTTATTTGGGCAAGTAGAAATTAATATCCCTCTCCTAGATGCCATTAAATATATCCCTGCCTATGCAAAATTCCTAAAAGATTTATGTACTCCGAAAAGGAAACCAAGAAATTTAGGAAAGGCAATTCTTCCAGAGATAGTCAGCTCAGTTGTGCAGAGCCGACTGCCTCTTAAGAGAAAAGTTCCCAGCGCCCCCTAATCCAAGTTATCATTAATGATACCTCATTTGATCATGCTTTGTTGGATCTTGGTGCCTCAATTAATCTTATCCACACAGTTGTTTTCTAGGAATTTAAGATCGGTGAATTGAAGCCTGTTGAGGTTACTCTCCAATTAGCCGACCGATCTACGATTAAACCAAGGGGAATTGTTGAAGATGTTCTTGTCCGGGTCAAAAATTGTCTATTTGCAGTAGACTTTTTAGTCTTGGATATAGAGGTACCTGAAGCACTTAAGTTTTCCCCCATTATTCTTGGAAGACCATTCTTAACCACAGCCCGCGCCAATATTGATTGTGATTCTGGAAAGATGAAGATCATGTGTGGCGGTGAATCTGTAACCCTAGACATTTTTCAAGCTTCTAGGCGGTTCCAAGAACCAGATTTCTTTGATGATTCGAATTCAGAAATAGAAAACATTGTGGAGGAAACTTTGCATATTTCCCATTTAGGTTCCTGTTTTGCTATCAATACGGTTCCTAAACAATCCACTTTTTCTCACCCTTCCACCCCAACAACACATCCAGCTAACATTCCAACTGACCCTTTCACTCTCACCTCACCTCTAACCCACAAAGTAGAAACTCTTTCGGAATCGGGCCCACAATTGGAATTAAAACCTTTGCTCGATTCCCTTAAATACGTCTTCCTAGGTCCTAATCAGACCCTGCCCCTGATTGTAAATTCTGCACTTACCGGGGCACAAGAGCACAAACTCCTCCAGGTTTTGAGAAAATATCGGAAAGCTATTGGCTGGACCCTTTCTGATCTTAAGGGTATTCATCCGTCCTATTGTATGCATCGTATATATTTAGAGGACGATTCTCGCCCCTCTCGCCAACCACAAAGGCGCTTGAATCCTATTATGCAGGAGGTTGTAGAAAAGGAGATTATTAAGTGGCTGGATGCTGATACAATCTACCCCATTTCTGACAGCTCCTGGGTTAGTCCAACACAAGTTGTTCCCAAAAAGGCTGGACTAACAGTTGTCACTAATGATAATGGGGAAAATGTAGCCACTTGAACCGCTTCTTCTTGGCGCGTGTGCATCGATTACCGAAAATTAAACACCGCCACCAAGAAGGATCATTTCCCGCTCCCTTTTATTGATCAAATCTTAGAGCGTTTAGCTAGATGGGATTTTTACTATTTTTTGGATGGTTATTCCGGCTATAATCAAGTAGCGATTCATCCTGAGGACCAGGACAAAACAACTTTCACATGCCCCTTCGGAACCTTTGCTTTCCGAAGAATGCCCTTCGATCTTTGCAACACACCTGCGACTTTTCAAAGGTGCATGCTTGCAATTTTTTCAGACCTGGTAGGTGAATGTTTAGAAGTCTTTATGGATGACTTCTCTGTTTTTGGAGATTCTTTTGAACATTGTCTCAAAAATCTTGAAAGAACTCTCCAAAAGTGCGTAGAAGTTAATCTGGTCCTTAGCTGGGAAAAAAGTCATTTCATGGTCCAAGAAGGTATTGTCTTGGGCCATGTTACTTCAAAACAAGGAATAGCGATAGATAAAGCAAAAATTGATGCTATATCTTTTTTTTTGAGAAAGAAAGGAATGCTATCGAATCACCGATAGCAAACCAGGAGAGCTATTATTGATAATAAAAAATATTTACAAGTTCAACTCCCAATGCTGTATGAGACACCAGCAAAAATTTACAATATTTTCCACATACATTAGGGTCTCCTGAGAAACACGCTCATTTCTAGCCCTCCATACAGCCCATAACACAGCCACCATGTGTATATAGGGCTTATTCCCATCCACAAGGTAGCGCCACAAATTCCCCCAAGTGGGTAAGGACTCGTTGCAAACTCTCCTCCATACATAATCAGTGATCGCACATGAAGAAAAGATATGAACGCTAGAATCATTTTGCAGCCCACATAAAAAACAAAACTGGGTGGGGGTCCCCATCCTTCTATGCCTCAGATCTCCAGTAATCAATCCATCCCTCCTGCAGAGCCATAAGAAAATTTGTAACTTTAGTGGTATTTTTAACTTCCATAGCTTTTTCCCCATTTCTTCATCTTCCGCCATCCTGGAGGACATTATCAACCTATCATAGGCAGCCGCAGTAGAAAAATTACCTTCCCATTTGTATGTATCATATTCCTGAGGCATGGGTTTGAAAGCCGCAAGCTCTTGCATGAGACGTTCAGTCTCTACACGAGATCTTGTTTCATGATTATTCCACCCACCATTATTTAACAACCACTGCTTCGAATCCACATCCCAATAATCGGCTACCACTGCATTTTTATTTGCAGCCAGAGCATAAGCAAGGGGGAACCTGTCTTTAAACATTCCTCCATGTACCCAATTTTCCAGCCAAAACTTGAAGCTTTTTCCATCACCTAAACCTGATTTGAAAAAATTCCAATTATCTTTCAGGGCCCGCACCACAGAAGACCAAAAGGGGGACGGTTTACGTGGGTTAAGATGATTTATCTCATCATTGGTACTCCCATAACTGTCATGGATAATTTCTGTCCAAATTTTTTTTCCCCCTATAGCAATCGAACAACCCACTTCAATAGTAGTGCTTCATTAAATTCTTTGAGGGATCTAACACCCAGACCTCCCATCTGCTTAGGCTTGCAAACTGATTCCCACTTTAAGGGTTGAAAAAAGGCCCCTTGATGAGAGGCCCCTTTCCAAAAAAATCTTTTCTGCATCACCTCCAGCTTTTTCCAAATAGAATTCGGAGCTCTAAGGACAGAGAAAAAGAAGATGGGAATCGAAGTGATAACAGAATTCAGTAGTATATACCTCCCCCCTTTTGATAAGTATCTACTGCTCCAGCCCTCCAATTTCGTAGCAACCTTTTCAAAGAGGAAAGACCAATCTGCTTTCTTCATCTTGGAACATTTCAGAGGCTGACCCAGATATTTAATCGGCAGTGGAACCACAGGTGTACCAAGAATGGTTGAGATCTCATTCTATAACCCACTATTCATCCCAAAATAGACCAGGGAAGATTTACTACAATTCAATCTAAGACCAGAAACCTCTCCAAAAATTTTTACCATATGTAACAGAGCCTGCGCTTCTCTCTTCCCCCCTTCCACAAGAAAAACAGTATCATCAGCATATTGAAGTACAGGGGCTAGAGCCCTATGATTAGACAGTGAATACCCCCTTATAAAACCATCCGCTGCCAGTTTACAGGCAAATCTAGCCAAAGTATCCACCGCAATGTTAAAAATTAGAGGGGCAATAGGGCAGCCTTGCCTTACTCCACATTGGGGCTGAATCCAAGAGCGACACGGTTTACCATTTATCAATGGGGAAAAAGAGGCTGTCGTAATGCACCTCTTCACCCATTGAATCAGTAAAGGTGGAAATTTTCTCCTTCTAAGAATCTCCCACAAGTATGACCAGGAGATTGAATCATAAGCTTTGGAAAAATCAACTTTCCACAAGAAAGCCTTAGATTTTCTCCTATGCCAACCCATAACAATCTCCTACGCAACAATGAATGACTCCTGTAAAGATCTCCCAGGAAGAAAAGCTGACTAAACAGGCATTATCAAGTCCTTTAAAACCTCCCACAATCTATTAGCAATAATCTTACTAATAATAAGATAGATGGAATTAGATAGCGCAATGGGTCTGTAATCAAAAAAACTTTCCGCACAAGATTTCTTAGGCGGCAGAAACAGATAAGATTTGTTCAGCCTCTCAAATCCTGAGTTGCCTAATTCAAACTCGTGAATAACCTTTAACACATCCTCCTTAACCACATTCCATAGCTCTCTGTAGAAAAACACCTGAAATCCATCCGGACCAGGAGCACCTTCATTATTTAATTCTTTAATAGCTTTTAGCACTTCTTGTTCAGAAATAGGGGACACAAGCATGTCTCTTTGTTCATTATTTACACAAGTGAAATCCATTGCTGCCAGCCTCCAAGAACCTCTGGGAGCAGCCTTGGACATTTCTTTAAAAAATTTACTTGCTTCAGATATGATCTCCTTAATAGAGGTAATAATTCTTTCTTCAACTTTAATAGAAGAGATAAGGTTGAATCTCCTTCTAGCACTGGCCGCAAGATGGAAAAATTTTGTATTCGCATCACCCTCTTTAAGCCATAGCTGTCTGGATTTTTCACGCCAATCCATTTCTATTTTCAGATCTTCATCCCCCACAACTGATTGCATCTGCTGCTGCTCCTGTTGGTTCAAAGCCAGCCTACACTCTTTCAGATCCAAATCCTTGATGACTGTCAAGGCTTCCCTCCTCTTTTGGTCTCTAATCAGATTCACAGCCTGCCCATATTCCTTCAACATTTCACGCAGACCAGCCAGTTTTGAAGCAAACTGCTATGTGGCAGTGCCTTAAACAACCTTGCTTTGCCACCACTGAGAAACCATTTGCATGAAACCATCTTCCCTAAGCCATGATCTCCTGAGTTTGAAGTAAGATCCCGTGTCTGCATTCACTCCACTGTCCCAAACCAAAGGTGTGTGATCAGAGAACGGCCTATCAAGGCTCAACACAGCTGATAGTTGATATCTCTCTAACAAACTAGGACTGCCAAAGAATCTGTCCAATTTGGAAAGCTGCTCACTGCCATTCCTCCAAGTATACTCCACACCACTGATGGGGCATTCAGTCAAGCCCATGTTCTGCACAGCCAATTGGAAGCCAGCAATAGAACTATCCACTCTCCCATCCGGGTTATCATCACTAGAAAGATAGCAATTGAAATCACCCCCTAACAACCATGGGGTATCTTGCACTCTTTGATACATTGCATAGAGTTCCTCCCACAAGCCAACTCTATCTGCTGCCACACAAGGACCATATATGCAAGAAATAAACCATTCCATATCTCCTTGAGGAGATTGACATTTACAAGAAATTAAAAACCTATCACGAATAATTTCAGTTACTGACATGGAAGATTTTCTCCACCAAAAAGCCAGTCCTCCAAACCGACCAGTAGCACCCTTAGCTGCAATATCATTACGACCCAGTTTCTTAAAACATTCCCATTCTTGACCATTTTCCCTCTCCAAGTGAGTCTCTTGTATAAGAGCACAGTCTATCTCCCACTCAAAGAGATATCTACACAATGAAGCCCTTCTCTGTTTGTTGCGTAGCCCACTCACATTCCAAGACAAAACTCTCATTTCTCATTAGAGAGATCCCCATTAGTCTTGCAGCCCACATATTCAAACATAATGGAATTAGCAATACATTGCTCCTCAATAGGAGGCAAGGACTCCTTCCTTCTCCTTCTCAACATGTATGGAGATCTACCCACACTGCTTTTTTTATTTGAACCACTGCCATATTGCAAATCAGCAGGAATAGCAAGTTGCATCTAGACTGGCTCTTTAATCAGCAAATCCTTCCCTGTCCTACCCACTACCATACTGCAGTTCAACTTAGAATCTGCCATTGAAGTCTCAGCAGCCTCCAAACAGCAGTCCTCTTTGACAATCATGGCTTGACTACTACCAGCAACAGAAACATCATCTCCCATCTGATGTTCCTCAGCCATGGTACAGTGACAGTCCTTCCTCTTTTTGGTTTCAGGAGCATCAGCAGGAGGAGTGCGTCCACATCTGTCACTTTGATTTCTCTCCTCACTGTTGGTTCCAGACTTCATTTTATTCTCAGACGACTTATCTTGACCACATTAAGCCTGCCCAGACACCTGTCCAAGAGCAGCAAGTCTAACAAGCCAAGAAGTGCCCCCACATCTGACTGTGATCGAATCAGGAATTGAGCCAGCATTTGTAACTTCTACCTCGACTTTTAGAGACCTAATATCCCCCTCTCCAATCAAAACTTCAGAACCATCACAGATTGAAGCAAAACTTGCTAACATTTTAGAGACAACCCCCTTTAGCTGCAAGAGCAATGGCAGACCATAGATCTCAAGGTGAATCCTCCTGGAGGTCACTCTTTGCGGAGGGTGCTCAGACAGAGCCCCATCAAATGGGGAGACCATTCTCCAAATCACATTGACTTCTTCAAAATTACTTGAGCAAAACCTCAATCGTTCCGCATCTAGCACACCCAAACCATACACCAAGAAGCGAGACTAGGATAACATGGCTATCTTCTAGCCCGCAGAAAAAAGATCCAGGGAACATACCAGATTCTGAAACATTGCCATTGACGGCCTGCCTGCCATGATCTCTCCAATGAGAGCACCTCTCAGTGTGATCTCTGCAGTCGAGATCTCCTCCGAAGATGGGATCTCAACTTCAATTGTGTGGCTACCTAGTGTTGGCGGCGGCGGCGGACGAGCTTCATTCTTGACCCTCCAGATAGGATGCGAGACTGCCCTCTGAGACCGCCAAGAAATCCTCCTAGGGCACGACTCACGCTTGTGTCCTTCACTCCTGCATTCCAAGCAAATCGGTTTTTACAAATCGCTGCCACATGCCTCCTTCGTCTTCATCTGAACCAAAGAACCTCTCCATTCTTTCTCCTCCAGGAACGTCTTCGAGCATTTTCAGACGACCAAAAGAACCTCTCCTGCCAAATCCGCTCCCTTCTCCTCCAAGCCCTCGATCTCCACGTCCTCCATTCACCTTCTGCTCCAGCCCTGGACGGCTCCGCCCCATAGCCGCCCTCCGCCCAGCGTCGATCGCCCTCCTCCCGCCTTCGCCCCATTTCAAAAAATCTCCTCATATCCAAAATTGATGCTATATCTAATCTCCCACCGCCCACTACTGTCAAACAGATCAGATCCTTTTTGGGTCATGTGGGTTTCTACCGTCGATTCATACAAAATTTTTCCCAAATCTCCAAGCCATTAAGTCAGCTTCTCACTAAAGACCAGCCATTTGATTTTAATAATAAGTGCCTGGAGAGTTTTCTATGGTTGAAGAAAGAGGTTACTGAGGCACCAATATTGCAGGGACCTGATTGGAATAGTCCCTTTGAATTAATGACATATGCCTCTGATTTTGCTGTAGGGGCCGTTCTAGGGCAAGGAATTAGCAAGAAGCCCATTGTGATCTATTATGCTAGAAAAACCCTTGATGATGCACAACGGAATTACACAGTTACTGAAAAGGAACTTCTTGCCATTGTATTTACCTTAGAAAAATTTAGATCTTATCTGTTGGGGTCACATGTCACTGTTTATACCGACCACTCAGCAATTTAATATTTGCTGACAAAGAAAGATGCGAAACCCCGCCTTATGCGTTGGATTCTGCTGCTCCAGGAATTTGACTTGGAAATCAAGGATAAGGAGAGATTGCACAATGTAGTAGCCGACCATCTCTCTCATCTTATGACGAATGACATAATCACCCCGCCAGATCAGTTCCCCGATGAAAGCATTTTAGCTGCTACAACTCTCCCTTGGTTTGCGCCCATCGCAAACTACTTAGCAACAGAACAAATCCCCGCTGATTGGCCAAAAACAAAATGGGATAAGTTCTTTGCTGATATTAAATATTATTTTTGGGAGGAGCCCGACCTTTTCCGCATTTGTGCCGATCAGGTCATTCGACGATGTGTCCCCGATTCTAAAATCCATGATATCTTGACACATTGTCACTCAATGGCCTATGGCAAACATTTTTCGGGCAAGAAAACTACAGCTAAAATCCTTAATGCGGGATTTTATTGGCCCAGCTTGCACAAAGATGCTCATGACTTCGTTCGATCCTGTGTGCGTTGCCAGAGCATTGGCAACATGACTCGGAAGGATATGATGCCCCTTAATCCTATTTTAGAGGTTGAAATTTTTGATGTTTGGGGCATTGACTTCATGGGACCGTTCATCAACTCTGGTGGATATTTATATATATTAGTCGCAGTCGACTATGTTTCTAAATGGATAGAAGCAATACCCACCCGCACTAGTGATCACTGTGTGGTTGTCGAATTTCTTAAGAAAAATATTTTCTCAAGATTCGGCATACCAAAACCCATTATCAGTGACGGAGGCTCACATTTCACCCACTCACAATTCCGTCACCTTCTTTCTAAATATGGGGTTAATCCTAAAATTTTCACACCATATCACCCCCAAACAAATGGCCAGGATGAAGTTTCTAACCAGGAAATTAAAAATATTTTACTAAAGACGATTAGGCCGACTGTAAAGATTGGTCCACCAAATTGGACGATGCTTTATGGGCCTACCGTACCGCTTTTAAAACTCCGCTTGGCATGTCTCCCTTATGTCTGATTTTTGGGAAGGCATGCCATCTCCCGATAGAATTAGAACATAGGGCTTTTTGGGCAATAAAACAACTCAATATGGATTTATCTGATGCCGGTAACCATAGAAGATTACAATTAACTGAATTGGAAGAATTATGTAATTTTTCCTAAGAAAATGCAAGGATTTATAAAGACCGAACAAAGAAATGTCATGATAAATATATTGTTCGGAAACACTTTAACGTTAATCAATGCGTTTGGCTTTTCGATGCGAGATTACGTCTTTTTCCTAGCAAATTAAAATCTAAATGGACCGGCCCATTTATTGTCCATAAAACATATCCATACGGCGCTTTTGACCTTTTTGATCCGAAAACTAATTCGACATTTCAAGTCAATGGCCAGTGTTTAAAGCCCTATTTTGACCATACGCCTAAAATTCCGTCTGAATCTTTTAATTTACTGAGCCAGCCACCCTTGATCCTAATGCACATCACGCCCGGCTGAATGGCGTAAAAGATAGCACTGGATGGGAGGTAACCCATCATTTTTTCCTACTTTCCTTTTTTCTTTTCCAGGTTTCGATCATCCTAAACCTGACCATTCTTCACTAAGGTGATCCCTTTTCCCTCCTAATGCATGAGGACATGGCATATCTTAAGCATGGGGGGGTGTTTTTAAATTTGACGATCGATTTAGGATGTTCAAAACCTAAAAACATGCATTTTTCTTTAATTTATTTCGTGTTTGCATACCTAAAAAAATAATGATGAAAAGCTTTTTGAGGACAAAAAATTGAAATCGGGACTAAGGTCGAAAAATTCACTTTTGGTACAATGGGATTTAATCTTTAACAAATTAAGGATGAGGATGCAGATCTGATCATTAGAATTTCATGGTCTATTTTAGACTAGATCAGATATCCTTCTTTAAAATTCCACCTGAACTCACGATAGTTCAAGTGACTTGATCCTATTTTGTAATGTGGAAAGTATTTGACTTAGCTTCTGACTCAAAAACTTGCATGTTTTGAGAAACTTCTTGTGTCACTCTTCACACACAAGCCAACACTTAAAAATAACTAAAAATTTGAAAAACTCCCTTGTTTGGACTTAGTAAAAGTCTGAAGCAGATCCTTGGTTTGAGTTCCCACCGCCGAGAAGGAGGAAAATGCCTCCTTTGAGGATGCGATGTCAACATGTTACCGCCTCGGCGCTGCTCCATATCTGTATTTCATATCTTTAGACAGAGCATTAAAGCGCATTTTAGCAGCTCAAGTGTCTTGGACGGTGCTCTACCTATAGTGTCGGAGCAAGAGCTTGAGTTTGCTTGGAGCGCCTCTTTACACCGCATCGTGGTTTGGGGTTGTGAGCTCCTGGGTGGTATCATGGACAGTGCTATCCTGAAGTACTGGCGCCAGAGCCCCCTCGAGGAATGGTAACGGGAATGATGATCCTGACACATCTATTGTAAGACTAAGCTAAAAATAAGCATGGGTAAATAATAATAATAATAATAATAATAACACGCCCTTATAAAAGTTGGCTTTTCACAAGCACAGACACAAGGTTTTAAAGGATTTTGCAAGTTGCGAATCAGATTCATAAGCCAGAAAAATCCTAAAAATAAAAATTTCAAGTCATCTAAATTAACAAATGGTTAATTTGTAAATTTTTTGGAGGATATATTGATCCCGTTTTGTCTAATGGTTGGATCCAAAAACAAATCCCGATGTTTATCTTTAACAAATTCCGTACCTCCTGTGTTTTAATCTACCAAGGTCCCTTAATCTCTTTTTCTCCTCAAAAGTCGAAAAGATTAGATTTCCCAAAAATTTCATTTTCCAAAAAATTAAAGTTTTGCTAAGCGACTAGCAAAAGATAAGCATGGGGGTGTGATAAACGACAATTTATCATCATTCTTATGCATTAAAATAAACCTAGCTCTTAGGATTTTAATCCGCAAATGGGTTTTTGGGTTGTATTTTGCATGCATTGCATTTTTTTTATTGCCTTTTTAATATATTTTTGTGAGTGTTAGGGATGTACAGATATACAGATCCTTAAAACCCTAGAACTCAAGAAGGAAAATGGTGAAGGAGAAGCCCAGACTAGCTGGAACTCAGCTTGATCCAGCTCACCACAGCTGGAACCTAGCTCACTTGAACTAGGGTTAACTCATCCCAGCTCCATTCAGCTAATCTCAGCTGAATGGCAGCTCAAGAGAGTTCATCTTAGCCAAGTCAGCTCAGATCCAGCTCAACTTAGCTGAGTCTAGCTCATCTCATCTCCCACTAGTCCATAGGGAGCTCTAGCTAGCTCAGTTGAGTTAACAGGAGTTCACCCCAACTCAGATCCAGCTACATTCAACTCCACTCAACTCCAGCCAGTTGAAGAAGAACTCATTCCAGCTCAGGAAGCTCAAGTCCAGCTCTCGAGGACTTAGATTAGCTCAACTCAGTTGAGCTAAGCTACCTTAGCTGCCTCACCAGCTTGATTCTCCCCGGGAGCACCAGACCTAGCTCACCTCAGCTCATCATGGTAGAAGCTAGCTTACTTTAGCTCGACCTAGCAGATAGCAAAGAACTAGCAAGCTAAGCCAGCTAGAGTAACTCCATGCCAGCCTCTTCAGCAGCAAGCTCCAATTTCAGCTCCAGACTTCTCCTCCTCAGCTCCTCCCTCCAAACCCTAGCTCCAACACCTTCTGCTCTACTCCTCCATTAGCTAAGCTAGCTTAGCTTAGCTTATCTTATCTTAGCTTAGCTATGCTCCAACTTCCTTGGCTTGTACCACCCCAAAAACCCACCTAACAACTCCAACCAACTAGCTCCACCTAAGCTCCACATAATCTAACCTACTTGACACCGACCTACCCTACCCACCACCTCCAAAAGACACCTAAAAGTGGTGCCAAAACCACCCTAACCACCCCCTTGATGGCACCACTTTTCCCTCCAAAATTCCCCTTCATCTCCACCACACAATTCCCCTTGAATCCATCTCCACCATCCACCTAACCCCCCTTCTAGAAGACCCTATGTTAGGGCCAAAATGGTGGTGTCTCTCCACCACCAAAAGCCACCAACACCACCATATCCACCCCCTTTAACACCCCTTGGGTTGGTGCCACACACCCTTGGCCATAGGATCACCAACCACCTCCATCCTTCCATCCTAGCCCTCCATTTCAAGGGGCACCTTAACCCCCCATCCTACCCTATAAAAAGACCACTACCCACCACCATTCAAGACATCCTTGGCAAGAAAATTCACTCTCATATTCCACCTAGAAGCCCACGTCCAAGAGAGAAGAAGAAGAAGAAGATTAAGGGGATATTCTGTCCCCTTGGTGCCTTCCCCTCTTCCCTTCTCTCTTGGGACATGCCAGCCAAAGGAGAAGCCAGGCAAGGAAGATCTTTGGAGGAGATCTTGAAGGTGGTCCACGCCACCTTGGAGGAGTTTTTGAGGGTGGTGCACGCCCACCCCTTGTAGAGAGCATTGAAGGTGGTAGCTTCCACCTTGGAGGAGCTCTCAAGGAACGAGAAGAAGGAGGCCCTCTTTTCAAGCCAAGGAGCAGCTAGGCTTGGAGCAAGAAGACTCCCTTCTTCTCCAGATTTTGCAAGAGGATTAGTGTTTCTTTATTTTGCTTTTAAATTTGTTTATTTCTAGTAGAAGCATTCCTCTACTTGTTCTTGAAAAGAACACTAATTCTAGTCAATTAAATTGCCTTCTTTTAGCTTTTTATTGCAATTGTTACTTTTGGTTCTAGCACTTGTTTCACCTCTTCTCCCTAATTACTCTAGGCCTCCACTTGCCTAGAGTGAGCTAAGGAAGAAGATATTTCTATCTTTTAAATTTTAGTTAAGCAATTGTAGGTGTTAGTACTTTCCGTTACAATTCGCATTTTGCCCTCGTCTTTTCAAAATAAAAAAAATTACATATTTACAATACCAAAAAGAAAGTTGAGATGTGTTTTTAGCAAGAGAATTAAATTGCAATTTTTGACTCCTTGGACGACCCTAGATATTCCCCTATCTAGGTTTATAAATTTAAAAGCGTATGCGAATTCACGTGTTACAACGACGTTAAAAACCAGCTTTTACAAATCATGCGTATTTCGCTATCAATGAGTCTCTACTTGATCTAGGTACGGGGATGAACATCCTTTTGAGCTACGTGTATGAACAAGTTGGGGGAGGCAATCTGAAGCCTAGCCCTGTAATCCTTCAAGTTGCTGATCGATCACTTAAGACACCGTAGGGAATTTTGGAAGATGTCCTCGTAAGAGTGGAGGATTTTTTCTTTCCCGTTGACTTCTTAGTTTTGGACACTGACCCTACCAACAAGCTAACCAAACCCTTCATCATTTTGGGCCACCCCTTCCTTGCAACCTCGCATGCTTCAATCATTTGCAATACTAGGGCATTGAAAATGAGCTTTGGGAACAGGAAAATTTGGCTTAATGTGTTTGATGCTTACAAACAAGTCGGACTTGAGGATTGTTCTCAAGTTGAGGTGATAGATGACCTGATTGAAGAGTCAACCCTTGCAATGTTATGTGATGACCCCCTTCAGCATGTTATGCTAAATGAGCATTCCCATCTCTTGGTGGAATGTGAAGGGGATATACTAGAACTTGAGGAGTTGCTGGGTGTTTCTACTGAGTCTCTTCCCCCATCATCTCTGCCCATGGTAGATCTGCTACCTGAGATGGGGACATCTATTATGAAACCCTCAACCATACAAGCCCCCAACCTTGAGTTGAAACCCCTCCCTAACACTCTCAAGTACGTCTTCCTAGGTGCCAATGATACTCTCCCCATTATCATTTCAGTTGTGCTATCTGAGGCACAGGAGGGAGCCTTGATTGAATGCTTGTCTAGGCACAAGAAAGCTATTGCTTGGAGCATTGCTGACATTAAGGGTATAGACTCTACACTTTGCATGGACCACATTTATACTGATGATTCAATCAAGCCATTTAGGGACATGCAGAGACGTTTGAACCCTAATATGAGGGAGGTGGTTAAAAAGGAAATCCTGAAGTGGTTGGACACTGGGATCATATATCCCATTGCAGATAGTAAATGGGTAAGTCCTATTCATGTGGTGCCAAAGAGGGCAGGCTTTATTGTGAAATTTAATGACCAAGGTGAACAAGTTGTCACTAGACCCTCAACTGGATGGAGGGTTTGTATTGATTACCGCAAGTTGAACACCGCTACCCAGAAGGATCACTTTCCCTTGCCTTTTATTGATCAAATTCTTGAGAAATTGGTAGGGAATAAGTACTATTGCTTTCTCGATGGATATTATGGGTACAACCAGGTTGCAGTCTTCCCTGATGACCAGGAGAAGACGACATTCACGAGTCCTTACGGTACTTTTGCATTCAGGCATATGCCATTTGGATTATGTAATGCCCCTACAACCTTCTAGCGGTGTATGATGTCTATTTTTTCAGACATGATTGATGAGTGTATTGAAGTGTTTATGGATGACTTCTCCATTTATGGCTCGTCTTTCTACCAGTGTCTCCTGCACCTGGAAAATGTGTTGAAGCGATGTAAGGACACTGGTTTAGTCCTCAACTGGGAGAAAAGTCATTTCATGGTACATAAAGGAATTGTACCTGGGCATGTTGTGTCTGAGCGAGGTTTGGAAGTAGATAAAGCCAAGATTGATTCTATTTCCAAACTCCAATTGCCCACGAATGTCAAACAGATTAGATCCTTTCTGGGCCATGTCGGCTTTTATAGGCGCTTTATTAAAGATTTTAGTAAAATTTCTAGGCCACTTTGTGACCTGTTGGCAAAGGAATCTTCCTTCAATTTTGATTCAAACTGTGCTGAGGCCTTTCAAACTCTGAAGGAGGCCTTGATCTCTACGCCTATTCTCCAAGCTCCTGATTGGACACTCCCATTTGAGCTGATGTGTGATGCTTCGGATTATGCAGTGCGAGCAGTCCTTGGGCAAAGGGTTGAGGGAAGACCTCATGTGCTGCATTATGCCAGCAAGACTTCAACCGAACCGCAGCAAAACTACATCATCACTGAAAAAGAATTACTTGTTGTAGTTTTTGCTCTGGAGAAGTTTAGGACTTATCTTCTTGGGTCTAAGGTGGTTATTTTCCTTGATCATGTGGTAGTGAAACATCTCATTGCTAAGAAAGATTCTAAGCCATGTCTGATTAGGTGGATCCTACTCCTTCAAGAATTTGACTTTGAGATACGTGAAAAGAAAGTAGAAAATGTTGTGGCTGACCACCTGTCTCGCCTTCCACTTAATGACTCTCTTTTCGGAGACATCTGCGAGACATTTCCCGATGAAACCCTGATGGTGGTAACACCAACTTTACCTTGGTATGCTGATACCGTAAATTACTTGGTCACTGGAGAAACTCCTGGCTCTTAGGATGAGTAGAAAAGAAAGAGATTCATTTCCCAAGCAAGATATTTTCATTAGGAAGAGCCTGAATTATTTAGAATTGGACAAGACCAAGTATTGAGACGTTGTGTACCTAAAGAGGAACAATGCTGAGTTTTTGCCATCAACTTCATTGTGGAGGACACTTTGGCGCTAAGAAAACTACTTTTATGGTTCTCTAGTCTGATTTTTTGGTGGCCTTCATTATTTAAGGATTATCATAATTTTATTAAGGCCTGTATTAGATGTCAACAGACTAGAATGATTGGGAAGAGGAATGAAATGCCTCAACACCCTATTCAATCTATTGAAATTTTTGATGTGTGGGGAATTGACTTTATGGGCCCCTTCCCTTCGTCTCATGGTAATGAATATATCTTGGTGGCAGTTGATTATGTCTCTAAATGGATAGGAATCCCCAACTTTGTCATCCTCTTCATAAGTAGCTCCTCGTCGCCTTCCTTCAAGCTAACTCCTAAGCCCACTTCACTGACGACCTTCAATCAGGGCTTACTCCCTGATTTCGCGGCCAAGCCCTTCCAAAATTGGAAGGAGGATTCTTGAGGAGATCCCTGATCATCTAGACCTACTCCTACCTTCCAAATCCATTCATGGAGCTCATGAGAACTCCTTGAATTCGCATGTCATACTTACGAAAATCATGGAGTTACAAGCCTATTTCCAATCTTGAAACTCCTCCTTAAGGCCTATAAAAGCACGCCCAGGGCTTGCCTTACCTCCTTAGCGAGGTTTAAGGCCAAAAACCTCTTCCTAACCCTACCTCCAGCCCCTCTTCGACCAAGCTACGGCAACTCTCCTTGTTCTCTTTCATCGCACCTCCAACCATCAAATTAGATGCACAATTATCCTCCCCTCATTCCCCCGACGGTGGCCGACCAAATCCCCGTCATCCCAAACCTCTATATTGGCCACCGTCCCCCTTCGGAGATCTTCACCTTCCACGGTGTTGGCCTGCCAATGTCGGTGCCAATCCTTACCCCCTTCGTCCCATTAGACTAGTTAGTCAGGTCCCTTTAGTCCTTAGGTTAGTTTTCCTATCCAAAAACATAAAAGGAATCTCTCGACCAAACACACGCCACCTTTGTTCTCCGCTCTGGCTACCACTCCAACAAGGGCCTCCACTCGCTACACAAATCCAAACACTTCGCCAACACTCCCTCAAGCTCTGCCATATCCACCTGCACGAAACCCCCATATTTCTTTCACCATCCACCCATCCTACACCTCCACCAAACATTGGACCATCACACTTCCTTCTCCGTCACTATCCACCCTCCACACGCACTCTCCCTCCACGAAACCACCACCATCACAGTTCACATCCTTTGGTGACACTCTTGGACTATTTGATTGGGGCTTTTGAGCCCATGTTACTCCTTTTAGGTAACCGCCACCATTTTCCATTTCTATCATCATCCCCAACTCCGTCCATGCTTCTCCAGCATCAAGAAGCCCCGATACTACCCCTAAGTCCTGCAGAACTACCCAGGCTTCTTTCTACGGCCTCAGCTGAGACGAGTAGCCCCTGCAGCTACGCCAATTTGTGAGGCATCTTTAGCTACTGCATGTGAATAGAGGATGGGGACTTTTAGTCCTACATCGGTCAGTTACAACCCCCAAATGCCACATATTAGGATTTCGTCACACCGACCCTTTGCCCAGTACACGAGGGGTCGGGTCCCTCTAACACACATGTACACCTCAGCTACCACCTTGCTTGGTAGCCTTGGACAATCGGATCCCCAAATACCTGATTACAACCTGGTTATCTAAGAAGAGGAGAAAGAAGGAAAGAGAGAGAGAGAGCGGGGTAGGGGTGGGTTTTGCTTTAGAGAGAAAACCTCTGACACTTAATTGAGAAAAGAAGATGTTAAGGCTTGGAAAGGCAGAAGAAGAGATGGGCTAAGGAAGAATGGAGAGAAGGAGAAAGAGAAGACTTGAAAAGGAGAGAAGAAGCAGAGGAAAGGCTTGTGCGTGCACTGTAGCAATGATGTTTAAGTCGTCTAAAATTGAAAGTCGATGTCTGATAAGGATTTGGCGCTCTATACTGTGGATTTATCTACTTATGTGGATAAGTGTTTAAGTGATTGATATTGTTCATTTATTTGAGCTAATTGAGTAATTGATATACATATATTTAGACTAATAATTGGTGATTTAAATCACCATTATTTTGCCTTAGACATCTTTTTATTTCATTAAACTCTTGATATACTCATGTTCTGCATTCAAGATCAATTTTGAGTAGATATTATTCATTGATAACCATTCTTGGCTTGATTCCTTGTGCTCATTTATATATTAATCAAGATTAGTGTGTGAATTCCTACTTACTCCTTGTGTTCGACCTCGGACTTCATTTCTAGATATTTGAGTTATAAATTTTATTTGTTGACAAGCAATTTCGATCTATATTACAATGCATCTTTTATAACATCAATCTTGCGTGATAACAATTCCTAGAAAGATAGACTTAAAGTAAGGGAAATCAACAAGACGATCGACATGCAGAGAAAGTTTGGCGAGTATGGAGAAATGCTCACAGGTGGCCTCGGTGATGAAAAATCGGTCAACGGTGTCATCGCGAGAACCTGAACAGGAGGACATGCATGTTTTGGAGACATTTCAGATCAGAAAAATCAAGTTGGTTGATCAATTAAGAGGTTTTGGTCGATCAAAAGCAAACCGGATAGACTTCTGAAAAATCGACTTTAGGTCGATCAACCATCAAATTTGGTCAAGCAAAAGTGAATAGACCAGAAAAAAATGAGGTTTTCAAGAGAGATAAGCACACAAATACTATCAAAGATGGCATGCAAACATTAGATCACACATGAAAATCATAAGATCAAGTCATAGCACATCTATACTTAAGATAAATCCAAAAGAAACAAATTTAATCTTAGTTGTGGAGTGTACCATGATCAATCGAAATGGTCGATCAAAGGGAGTGGTGGTCGTTGAAGATGAAGAGCACGACCGGTGAGGTAGGATGCACAGTGAGGAGGGCATGCGGCAAGGAGGGTGTGCGACAAGGATGAATGGCTGGTGAGGTCATTGGTTGGCGTCGAGAGCAAGGTCGAGTGTGGCATTGAGGGCGGCACAGCGTGGCTTGTTCTCATGAGGTGTGACGGTGGTCGGTGGTGCCGAAGATTGTTGATCAACCACGGTAGGAGGAGGAGAGATGTGGGGTTGGGAGGGGGAGAGTTTGATCGATGGTGGAGAGAATGTGGGACCAAATGTGGGGAACAGGTTTGTAAAAAAAGAAACAAGTAACGGTGTTCGCGGATCTTGAGAGTATACTAAAGGGGAGGGGTGAATAGTATTGCTTAAAATTTTAAATAAAATAGACATAGATCAATCCATAAAAGAATCAGGCATAGATAACTCCTGGATTTATAATGGAAACCCTTCCTGGGTGAAAACTAGTACCTAAGCCTCTTAGCTTATGATTTTTTTGACTAGGCGAAGCTAATCAATCCACTATTATACCACTTGAACGAGAGTGGCACAACCTCTTACAATGATCCCTTCTCTTACTAACCTGAATAGAAGCATAACAACAACAATAATGGATTTCTCGGAACAAATTAGGATTTGTAATCAAAAGCAACAAGATATAAGAATAATATAAACCTATGGAAACTCAATAAAAGTCAAACCAGAATTTTAGTGGAGGTTTGAATTGTTGTGGTTTGGAACGCGTGAAAGTAGAAACATAGAAGCACTTAGAGAATCACGGAAAGCTCTTTCTTTGAATGGATTTTTACTTAAGAGTGTATTTTGAAAAAGCTACATATGACCTCTATTTATACTAGCAAATCAATCTAAAAAGGAAATCAAATTAGTCGATCAATTGATAGTTTGGTCGATCAAAATGAGTTTTGGTTTTGGTCTGTCAAACTAGTTATTTGATCAATCAATGATTGGTCCATTAATTAACCTAAATGGTCGATCTAAATGTACTAATCAACTTCCTAAAATGGGTTGATTTAATCGATTAATTAAGTTGGTTGGTTGATCAAAGACTTTAGTCAATCAATAAAATTATTTGGTTGATCAATAACTGTAAAAACTAGTTTTTTTAATGAGAACTGTAAAAATATGTTTGAAACTTATTTTGAGGTTCCTTAGAACAAAATCTAGACTGAATAAAGATAAAAAGACACTGAGATAAAGTCAAAATTCCTCTAGCTTTAATCCATGAGAGAGTCTTGAAATATTAGTTCCACGGATAGCATAATTTTGGTACATCAAAACAGAGGTACTTATATAACCATGATTGCACCTCGAGGGATAAGAGTCAAGTTGCTCCTTATAAATCCTAAGGATTTAGCCTAGGGAACTCTCAAGAGGCCTAACTTTTCTAACTGAGGTCAACAACATTCTCGATACATCAAGAATGTGTATGCCTTTCGCGACTTTTGTGAGGGTACCAGCCCTACTAGTCCCTCTCCTTGCTAGGGAGAGCTACCACGCTAGGATCCAGGAGAAAAATATGCCTCAATCTCCTCTAATAGAGGAAGATGATTTCCAGAATCTAACTCATGAGGAAAGTGAGAGAATAAGTCATGTAATAATAAAATTGAATAACTGTGTGAACAAATCTTGGAGAGCAAGAAAAAGGGCTTGTAGGTAGCCTATAGTGTTAAAATGCAAGGAGTGATAGTGGGAAATGAGGAAAATTGCTTGTAGTTTGCCTATAGTGTAGAAATCATACACTACCTTTCTCGATTGTTACTATTATACGTGGTTTTGTCCTTACTGAGCTGCTTGTCTCATCCTTGCTCTTTATAACCCAATTTCAAGTACCATTACCATGATGTAGGCAACACATCAAGTGTGATTTAGGCCCACGAGGACTTGGGTGGATATTAGAATACATGTATCCATTTTCATTTTGGGTATGATGAGGTACTCATCATACCTCTTAATTCATTAAAATAAGCTTTTTTACTTAGCTAATTAACTATGAATAACATAAAACTAGGGTTAATTATCAATTAAGATAATATTATATAAGGACCTAATTATATGTTAAAATTTCTTACTTATTCATTAATAAGAGTTTATCTATATTTATTTAATAAATAGGACTTAAACCTAAGCAGTTAGATATTTATAGTTAAGTTAAATAAAGCTTATATTTATTAAACAACATAAGCTAATAATATAAGTAATAATATTAACTATTATACTAAATAATGCATAAAGGGGCAAAAATGTAATTATAGGCCATAAATATATTACTTAATATATATAATCTAATATAAAAGGTTGGAAAAGAAAAAAATTAATTTACTTATTTAAATTAATGATTTACATTTCAGTCCCTAGAATTAATTGCAATTAAGTCCTTTTATTTACGTTTAGGTCCTTCCCTATTTGCATCTATGTCCACTGTACTCTTCTTTTCTTCTTCACTGACGACTAGCATTCACCCACATTCTTCTTCTCCGATGTCAACAGCATCAGAGGGTTAAGCTTCATTTCCTTGCATGGCAAGGAACCTCCTAACCTCCCACATTCATCTGATGTTTCCAATGAGTCGTTAACAACCTACACCGATGTGGCTTGTCTCGCCATCGTCAGAGACGACGATGAACACAACTAGGAACCCAGACCTCTTTCCGTCTAGGTTCAAGCCCCTTGAGCTTCGTCGCACCTATAAATACCTCCCTAGACCCTCTGATCATCGTTACCAACTCCCTTCACTCTTCCCCCATCATAATTGCTCAAGTAGGCTTCTCTCCCAACTCTAATGAGTCTTCCCGACTATTCACAAGCTCTCTCTAGTAGAGAGACTACCTCTCTCACACCTTCTTCCTCTCCTCCACCCTGCCAATGGCGAAGGAGCACACCATGTCTCTCTAACTCTACTTCAATCGTCACCGGATCTCCTCTCATCCGAAGAGTTTCATTCTTGGCTCGGACGTGCCAAAGCTAGAGTACTACATCATTTCATCCAGGTAATTATAGAACTAGCTCTAGCCAATAGTTTTGTGTAAAGTAGTGTAGTAATTAGGTAGGATAGCTTAGTTTAAACATCCTTCTTCTCACCTCCTTCCCTGACTCCAATAGGGCAACTCCAGCCTGGTCCGAACTTCAATCCATGAAATCAGCACCTCCTCCATCTCACTCAAGTCTTGATGATCATCCTCCACCTTTCCCCCTCCTCAATTGAGCTGTATTCACAAAATGCCTAAATTCCACTTCAACTTCCAGCCACTGTTGTCCATGGTAGAGATTGGAGGAGTTCCACCATCTTAATTGATCACATTTATACCTTCACAACATCTTTTAGATCAATTCACCTCAAACAATTGATCAATTCCTTAATTCTATCATTCTATCAAAATTGAGCTTCATTCATGTTTGATTTGAATTCGCTACTTCTCTATTAATCTTAATCAATCAAATTGACATGCTCTTGAGCATACTGAGATGCTTGGAAAGCTTTTGCACTTGTTCTTGTGAAGTTCCATGGTGATTTGAGTTCTATCGACTAAATTAGACCTTCACTGGTGACTTTAATATCAAGAATGAACGTTTGAATTACTCTCATAAATTCCAACACACTTGATTAGGTCTTGTTGATCATTTTCCACACATTTAATTGAGGTTTTATTGATTGAATCCTTATTATCATCTCCTTCTTCATCTCCAATAGAGTCGTACACAACGATTCTCTCATCTTTTGAGCTTTCGATTAGGTCCAGAAGCTCCAACAATTTGAGTTAATTCTAGAATGAGTCTTAATTAGGTCGTAGGAGGTCTGGATTGCTCTGACGGTTACCTCCTCCTTTGAGACCAGGTAGCAGACTTGGAGCACATGCTTACATGTCCAATTTTCTTTCTTTTTGAGTCAGACAAGTTCCTTATGTCATTTAGGTTCTATCTATGTTGTTAATTTGATTAGAATTACATTGTAGCTTAAAGTCAACTTTTGGTCTGTCCTTGCCAAACCACAGATGCCATGAGTGATCTAAAGCTCTTAAGCTTACTCTTGAGGTATGTTGAGTGTTTTAGAGGTTGACATAAACCTATTAGAGTTAGCTTTTGGAAGTTTTGAAGTTGATTCATGACTGATATCACTTCTAAGTAGTTTGGGTTCATATGACCTGTAGACAAGTTTCAATGAGTTCCTAGTGAAATTCTATCTCTTTCTATACACAATTAGGTACATTTTGATCTCCTGTAAGTATTTAGAATTAATTTAGAGGTCTTTATCTTTGTATTGAGTTAATTCAATATCCCAATTACTATCTCTATTGGTTTGATTCTGGAAATGAAGTTTCCAGGTGTTCTTCATGATTAGGATGCTTTCTTCTAGGCTTCCTTGTGTTCGGAAGTGTTTTAGGCACTGAGAGGAAGTTATTAAGATGAGTGAGGGAGAGTATAAGGCTAGCACACTCTATATGTGATGAAGAAAGCTACTATTGCTATTGAATGTGTTCACAGTGAATTGATGATTCAAGCATTCTATGGAGTCAATTGAACCAATTAAGGGATTCAATCCAAAATTTGGACTACAATGGAGCTGTTGAAATTGTTCTAGAGATCAATTACTGAAGGAGTTACTTGGATTGAAGAAGAGTCAAAGAACTAGGCTTTTGCAGATGCACTGAGAAGGGAAGAGGACTCATTAGTCCCACCTTGGAAGCTGACAATCGCTCATAGCATTAAAAATTGAATGATGTCCGTAGTACCTTCGAGCGACTATGATGCCTTGAGCATGCGTGCATGTGTGCCCACTATAGCCACTGTACACTCCAATCCTATGGCCCAGAGGGACGGGCGGCCTACAGGTGTGGAGTTATCCTGTGGTGACACGTGGCCATTGATGTTACTATGGTCTAGTCATTATGGGACTGTTGATTCGGTGCAGAATGTGCCACGTGTCCTATTTTTTTAAAGTAAAAGATAACCTAAATGCTCAAATTGGGTTAAGAGTTGTGAGCCCGTGCCTTGTGTTAAGAGTGAAGAGACTAAGTGTTGTCTAACACTTAGTAAATTTGTAAGGCTTAGCTTATGCTAAATGAAATAAATGTTGCTTCTTTTATGCATGCATTCTTATGGAATTGATTGTCACGTACATGCTTAAATTCCTTGCAATTAATTCATCCAGGTACTGTGAGATAGAACAAACTATGTCGAGCCAAGAGCATTTCCATTCTTAACTATAGAAAATGATGGATATAAGAAAGAATCCACATATGGTGATGTCCTTCAAGTCACACGTTGCTTTCTACCACATCGTTTGAAATGAAGTTTGACCATCACACTCTAATTTTGAATCAGTACATAATTATATAATTAAGTAATTAATCTATTAGTAATAACTTAAGTAATCAATTAAGTTAACTATTATATAATTTAAGTAGAAGTAGAGTAAGTTAAGCTATATATTTATAGTTATCTAAGTTAAGTAATAAATTATAGGTAACTTATAGATTAATAAATTAATTAGTTAAGTTATAGTAGTTCTGGATGAAGCCCAGAGGAATTACACTATTACTGAGAAGGAATTACTAGTCATAGTATTTGCTTCAGAGAAATTCAGGGCTTATCTCTTAGGGTCTCATGTCATTATTTATACCGACCACTCGACCTTGAGACATCTCTTGGCCAAAAAGGATGCCAAACCCCAGCCTATTCGTGGATTCTTCTGCTACAAGAATTTAATCTTGAAATCAAGGATAAATCCAGGGTATAAAATGTGGTGGTGGATAATTTGTCAAGACTTCTGAGTGATTCTCCTCGTTCGGATATCCAGATTGCTGATACTTTTCTGGACGAAACCATCCTTACTGTTTCTAGTGTCCAAACCTCGTGGTTTATTGGCATTGTTAATTATTTGGCTGTTGGTCAAATCCCTCAAGATTGGACCAAGCAACAACGGGTGATGTAAACACGTTTACACTACTTAAGATGTCTATTTATGCATGTTCTTAAGCATAGGATTGCATTGCATGCTATAAATAGTGCATAACATGCATCATCTTGTATTTAGAGTAGTTTGAATAAAATGGAGGTTAATTATCTCCTTTTATGTGCTTGGACAGGGTAAACTTTTTATCGGGGCCTTGGATAGAAGATCCAACTGTACAGATGTGATCAGGGCGATGATTGGAGTTCAACGACTCCAAGATCGCCCTAATCAGGTATCTGTAGCATCAGATAGTGACCGGGGAACCCTAGAAGATCACGGGATAAGATGGTGTAAATCCGCACTTCAAACGACAAATCCGACCACACAGATGGATTCGGATCGATGATTGCAGCATAACGACGCAAAAATTGAGTCAATCCGACACTCATGGCACCATCTATATCATCTAGAAGATGGACAGCCAAGATGGCACCACGTGGTGCCATCTCGGCCACCCAATCGCCTGCACGCAATCGCTGAAGCCCCCGCATCCGCCCTTCCCCGCCGTTGGATCTTAATCCAATGGTTGTGGACACGCGCGCCTTAAATCGTCCACGCGACACTTTCCACCGCGTAGCGCAGCGTTCGCGAGACATTGCGCATTCACAGGACGCAGGTTCGACTCATAATCTGTGGGAGCACGTGATTAAAGGCGACAGCCCGATGGTTGTGGGCGGCCCAGATCATCCGATAGCACCCACGTACTATTGCACGCGCGGCGAGGACGTGTCATCGCACGCGGGCAGGCGAGCAGCACAGGCGGGCGAAGGCACTATCTAAGCCATCCGATCTCGCGATCAGACGGCTGAGATTGGCTGAACATGCGCAAGCGTTGTGCGTGCGGGCAAGCGAGCAGGCACACGCACGCCGCCCACTACGCCAACGTTCAGACCTTTAGCAACAGTTTTATCCATCACTAAAGGTCCTGAATTAATGTTTTTAAAGTTGTAATGACCAAATTGCCTCCACTCCTTGCAACTATAGAAGGAGACCCCCTCCACATAAAATTCTCATCCCTTCCTTCTCTTCTCTCCCTCTCCAAAGCTCAAGAGAAGATTGCCCCACACCCGGGATGCCTCTCGCAAGATAAAGTCAATTTTTCATCCCCTTTCGGAAGCGAATCCCACGATGACGACAACGTGCTGCCCCGTCCCCGTTCTTTTGCTTCGTCCTCCTTCATCCTACTTCATCCTCCTTCGTCTAGGCATCGTTCTATCCGGCTCGTCCTCCAAGCGACCGTCGAGGAGGATATTTCTCTCCCCATTCTTTTCACTGCTTTCTAGAGTAGATTACTGCTTTCTAGTGTAATCATTTTCCCACTTTCTAGTCCTAATATTTAGTGTAATGAACAATCCCTTTTGATAATAAATTTTGTGTGCATTCTATATCTCTTTTGAGTTTTGTTTGTATTATTCTCTCTCTCTTATTTTCTCTCTCTCTCTTTTATTTATTGTAAGTAGTTCTAATCAATTGAATTATTTCGTGACAAATAAAAATAAATGCATTATTTTTAAATCAAACGTCTGCCTCCCTGTGTTCAACCTGGAATTTCAATTTCAGTATAAATTTTATTTGTTGAACACGAGTTCTTCACTTTCAAACTACAACAACAGGCTTTCAAAACCAAACACATTATCATAGCAACTCGCACGTTCATCATTTTGGCACCATTACTAGGGAGGTGACGCTCTTTGATTTTTCTTCGCATTTTCTAACTTACAAATCATTTACCTCACTTATCTCCTTTCTTATTGTGATTGCAGGTTCTCTTTTGAGACAGGCAAAAGCGGTAGATTTGAGTAAAGTGCTGTGAAAAGTTTTGTAAGTTATCCCCCACCTCCCACCCATTAAATTTCATTTCATCACGTAATAATACAAACATCAATCAACCTAGGTGTTCTTATTAACTCTAAGGTTAGATTATTTGTTGTTTGACACCCATACTCACCCCAACCCCCACATTAAAAAAAAAGAAAAATTAGAAAAAAAATCTCACAGAGGTACACAACCTCATCTGATTTTCAAACTCAACCGGTAAACCGATCTTTGGAGCTGGTACACACATTCAAACACATAATTGAGTAGAAATCAGATTAGGTGATCATTTGTGTGCCTAATTAAGTGGTGCAACAGGCCAATTGTTTGAGTTGATTGGGCCGCACCACTTCAATTAAAATCAACTCATCAAGTAGCTGTGACATAGGTTCAACTCTTAGGGATTTACCAGGCACTCCACATTCTTTTTAAGCTTTAAAATAAAACATCTCCACCTGTGCTTTCAAAACCTAGTGTGCCAACAAAACTTGTTTGAAAACACCTAAAGTTGAACCCTAAAAGCTACTAAGCAAGATTTGAATCCTAAAATTCACCGCATCGAAAATAATCTTGCTTGAAACTCACTGGTTGTGCACGCACACACAAATCAATCAATCATTAAGGGCACAACCCATTTAAAGGGCCCATCACATTCCAAAGCACATTCAAACCTAGCCCTAAATAAAATAGAGTAGACGTTGGCCTTAAGGATTTGACTCGCTCTTCAGAGCCCAGAACAAGATTATTTGTGATTAGTCTGTTTCTACTGTTCAATCTGATGTCTAGTTGGGGGAGTAGAATCAAACGATTGCGGCTGGGGGGTACGCTAGGAATCGGAGGCGCAAGCCGAAGGAAGAACCTTCTCCCCAGTCCCTCCTTCTAACTGGTTGGACTGAATAGACAGAAATAGATCAAATCGTTCCTTTATCTTAAGACGGGTTTTAGGAGTCTGTAGGTCTATAGGCTAACCCACTTAAGGACAGGTTTGATTGTTTATATTGCAGGGTGACTTTCTTCCTCCTGCTTCTCATGAATCCTTCCACATATTACATGCATTCTCGCTCTTTCCCTCCTGTTTTGAATTATCCTCAACATGATGATTATCCTGACTCGTACTATAATCAACTATCAGTTAGTTGGGAAAACTCGGATTGGGGATATAGTTCCGGACCTCCGTGTTTAGGATCTAACCCTAAACACTATGGTTGCGATTTCTATCCTTCTCAAAGCCACATTGATTATAGATCGTCAACCTTTCATGAACAACCTAACACGATCTACAATAAAGAAGGATACACTGATCCTTACCCATCCTCTGATTACACTGCTTATAGGTCATCACCACCTTTTTGAACAATCTGAAATGACCTATTATCAGGAAGGGTATAACGAATCTCAATTCGTTAATTCCCCTACTTTGACCCCAAACTCGCCCAACCCTGGACCAACTCATTTGGTTCAGGGTAACCAGGTTCAAGATAAGGTTCTAACTAACTTGAGGAATATCATTCAATCTTTAGAAGTTTAGCCAATACCTTGCATTGAGAGATTGGAGTCCCTGATTGAAATGATTGATGATTTGAAAAAGTCATTGTTGGATTGGCTCCAGGATGTTAAGGATAAGAACCCAGGTGAGTTTCTACATGGGAAATTAGCAAAATTGAGGATGAGATTCATGGTCACTTTGGTTCAATCATGGGATGATTCCCAGGATGAACTCCCTTCAGGAAAGCCAATGACAAAACCCGCTCGGGCACCTGTTGGGGGGACACGTGTTACGAGATTGACCAGATTGAATTAAATCAACCAATTAAGGATGATATGATTTCTTCACCTGAGATCCCTGAGCCGGGGTACGAGGAAACGTATGTCTCCATGGATTAGAAAGTAATAGATGATTTTGAGACATACATTAATACGGATCTTGATTCTGATGGTGAAGATTCGATTTGCAAAGTCTCACACGAGTTTACAGAGCATGATTTTTATGAGATGATTGGGCTTGAGGAATCTGAAAAATCATTTGATAGCCCAAGAACTAAGGAAACTGATCTTATTAGGGCACACATTACGGATCCAGAATCGCATTTTCTGGAGGATTCAATTTAATGCCCTGATTGTCAGTTACACCCCATTGAGCTTATTGATGATTCTATTTCTAAGATAATTAGACCCAAGTCAATTTTGATTCAGCCACATTATTTAGACTTGGAGATTTCAGATGGGGTGATTAACATGCAAGAGGTCTCAGAATTTAACATTCTAATTGAGGAGGATAGGAGTTGGGAAGTTCTGATTTGGGAAGTTAACTTTGGAGGAAATAGAAGATTGAGTCGAAGGGTTCCTTTTAAGCTGAAACCATCAAACCAGAACCCTTACGACATCTATTCTGAGGATGTCCAACCCAAGAACGCATTCAATGATTATCCTTTTGAGCTTCAATTCTCTGTAACCCGAGTTTTTGTTCTTGGGTTGCATCCTCATAAATCGCAGGCCTGACCCCGCTTGCATACAGATTTTCGATTTTGGGTAATTTTTATCCAGAACCTGAGATATTCTCGATTATGGGGCATGGGTCTGCACCACAATCTAGTCCACATCTGTGGACCTCTGCTGACAGGTCAGAGGATTCTTCTGTTTATTCTGATTCTGACCTACACCTGTGAATTCTTCATTTCTCTTCTTTGTATAGTGTGCCTAGCTGAAGGCACTAACTCAGCACTTATACAGTTCTTTTTAGTTTCTATCTCGGAGTGGACTTGACATTCACGCAATTTAGGTGCTTTCTACGTTATTCCACTCTATTTTATGTCTTTTTAATACAATAAGGACATTGCATTAGATAGGCATGGGAGGGTGGATATTCATCTCTGAATTTATTCGTCAGCTCTGTAGATTTGTTTATTTTTATTAAAAAAAAAGTGGAATTAGGAAGGAAAACTTGGGTTTAAGAAAATTTTCAATCTTATGAAATACTACATTATGATCTGAACACAAAGACCCTTCAGGTCTTTGGACTTAATTAGCCCGTGTATCCACTAAAATGTGGATTTGTTTTCAAGTTCTTGCCAACCTAAATTCTATTTTAATTTGAGTAAATAAGTTTGGGTGATAAGTACACGACTTATCAACTCGCCCTCTGATTTGAGGAAACTTTGAGCTTTAAGCATTTGCACACTTTCTTTGCACTGACTCGTTATTTGGTGATTCTAACGGAAATTGGGTAGCTAATGAACCTTCTAGGGTAATATGGCTGACAAGTTATTGTGGGTAACAGCCCATAGGTAGGTTGTCCAGAGCCCAGTCACTGGACCTTTCTCTTTTTCTTGCCTTTAGGTAAATCTTAGACAAGGGAAGCCACCTACTTAAAAAAAAGAAAAAAAAATCAAAGAGAAAAGGAGAAGAGAAAAAAAGAAATAAGCCACACTTCGCCGCACGAGTATGGCTGGCAAGTTGTCGGTGGTAACAGCTCATCGACCGATTGTCCAGAACCCAGCTCCGTAAATGCACTGAAAATTCTCAAAACATTTAGGAAGAAGCGGAGAAGTACAATAAATCGGGGAGATATACACTAGATTCACCCTGGTGTTGACCCCGTAAAAAAATAAAAGTAGGGAGAAAGCTATCGGTTGTAAAGATACACCTTTAGGCAGAATTCTTTTTGAGGTCACCTAGAGGCGTAGAAATCCAAAGTCCATTTTAACTACCGATCAACGAGTCTATCACATTCACAATAAGATGCTTAAAACTTAGGGTTCTCATCAAATCTTGGGTGAGTTGAATGGTTGTAGAAAGCCACTCTTAAGATGTAAGGCATGGGGGTATGATGTAAACACATTTACACTACTTAAGATGTCTATTTATGCATGTTCTTAAGCATAGGATTTCATTGCATGCTATAAATAGTGCATAACATGCATCATCTTGCATTTAGAGTAGTTTGAATAAAATGGAGGTTAATTATCTCCTTTTATGTGCTTGGACAGGGCAAACTTTTTATCGGGGCCTCGGATCGAAGATCCAACTGTACAGATGGGATCAGGGTGACGATTAGAGTTCAACGACTCCAAGATCGCCCAAATCAGGCATCTATAGCATCAGATAGTGATCGGAGAACCCTAGAAGATCAAGAGCTAAGATGGTGTAAATCCGCACTTCAAACGACAAATCTGACTGCACAGATCGATTTGGATTGACAATTGCAGCCTAACGACGCAAAAATCGAGTCAATTCGACACTCGTGGCACCATCTACATAATCCAGAAGATGGACGGCCAAGATAGTGCCACGTGGTGCCATCTCGACCGCCCAATCTCCCGCACTCAACCATTGAAGCCCCCGCATCCACCCTTCCCCGCTGTTGGATCTTGATCCAACGGTTGTGGACGCGCGCGCCTTAAATCCTCCACGTGACACTTTCCACCGCGTAGCGTAGCGGTCGCAAGGCGTTGCACGTTCACAGGACGTGGGTTCGATTTGCGAGAGCGCGCGATTAAAGGTGACCGCCCAATCGGCTATGGGTGGCCCAAATCATCCGATAGCGAACACGCGCTATTGCATGCGTGGCGATGACGTGGCATTGTACATGGCGGGTGCTCAGCGCAGGCAGGCGAAGGCGCGATCTAAGTCATCCGATCTCGTGATCGGACGGCTGAGGACGGCTGAACGGGCGCAAGCGTTGCACACGTGGGCAAGCAAGAGGGCGCACGTGCACCGCCCACTACGCCCACGTTCAGACCTTTAGCGATGGTTTTATCCATCATTAAAGGTCCTGAATTAATGTTTTTAAAGTTGTAATGACCAAATTGCCCCCACTCCTTGCAACTATAAAAGGAGACCCCCTCCACACGAAATTCTAATCCCTTCCTTCTCTTCTCTCCCTCTCCAAAGCTCAAGAGAAGCTTGTCCCACACCCGAGATGCTTCTCGCGAGATAAAGTCAATTTTTCGTCCCCCTTTCAGAAGCGAATCCCGCGATGACGATGACGTGTTGCCCCGTTCCCGTTCTTCTGCTTCGTCCTCCTTCATCCTGCTTCGTCTTCCTTCGTCCAGGCATCGTCCCGTCCAGCTCGTCCTCCAAGCGACCATCGAGGAGGATATTTCTCTCCCCATTCTTTTCACTGCTTTCTAGAATAGATTTACTGCTTTATAGTGTAGTCATTTTCCTGCTTTCTAGTCGTAATATTTAGTGTAATGAACAATCCCTTTTAATAATGAATTCCGTGTGAATTTTATATCTCTTTTGATTTTTGCTTGTATTATTCTCTCTCTTATTTTCTCTCTCTCTCTATTTATTGTAAGTAGTTCTAATCAATTGAATTATTTCATGATAAATAAAAATGAACACGTAGTTTTTAAATCAAACGTCCACCTCCTTGTATTCGACCCGGTATTTCAATTTCGGTATGAATTTTATTTGTTGAACACGAGTTCTTCGCTTTGAAACTATAACGACAGGTTTTTCAAAACCAAACACGTTAGCATAGCAACTCGCACGTTCAACAACGGGATAGACTCAAATCTGAGGCCAAATTTTACTTCTGGGAGGACCCTAACTGTATCGCATCGGCTCTGATCAGATTATTCGCCGATGTGTTTCGAAGAACGAATTCAATAGTATACTCGAGTTTGGCCATGCATCTGCATGTGGTGGAACTTCTCTAGGAAAAAGATAGCTGCAAAAATATTGCAATCTGGATTCTATTGGCCGTCTTTATTCAAGGATGCCCAGGATTTCTCAAGGTCATGTTTTCGATGCCAGGCACTCGGGAGCATAACTAAGAGAGATATGATGCCCCTAAACCCAATTGTTCCTGTCAAAATCTTCGATGTTTGGGGCATCGATTTCATGGGACCCTTCCTTCCATCATTTGGACATCAGTACATTCTTGTCGCTGTTGATTACGTGTCCAAATGGATTGAGGTGATTTCCACCTGAACGAATGATCACAAGGTGGTCATCGATTTTGTCAAGAAGAACATCTTCAGCAGGTTCAGGATTCCAAGGGCCATCATTAGTGATGGTGGCACTCATTTCACTAATGCCCAGTTTCGTAATTTGCTGGCAAAATATAGGGTTAATCCCCGAATCTGCACACCTTACCATCCCCAGACGAATGGACAAGCTGAGATCTCCAATCGAGAGATCAAGAATATTCTGTAGAAAATGGTTAGGCCTGATCGTAAAGACTGGACTCAAAAGCTTGAGGATGCTCTTTGGGTCTACCGTACGGCGTATAAAATGCCCATTGGCATGTCTTCGTTTCATCTGGTGTATGGAAAGGCTTGACATTTACCTGTTGAGATTGAGCATAGGGCATTCTGGGCAATCAAGCAATGTAATTTAGATCTGAGTTTAGCTGGGAAGACCAGGAAACTCCAACTATCTGAGTTGGAGGAGCTTAGAAATGATTCATATGAGAATGCCAAGATCGACAAGACTCGGAGCAGAGCTCTACATGACCAATTGATTTCCCGCAAGAGCTTTGAGCCAAACTAGAAGGTTTGGTTATTCGATTCTCAACTTAAGCTCTTTCTCGGCAAACTTAGGTCGAAATGGAATGGCCCGTTCATTATTGACTAAATTTTTCCAAACAGAACCATTCAGATCTCTGACCTGAAGGCGAGTAATTCATTTAAAGTCAACGGTCAACGTCTGAAGCCTATTATTGACCATACTCTGCCAGAACCCATCTCAGACACAGCTGCTCTAGCCATGTTGTGACTTCTTTGGCTGGACTTCGCCTAGCTAATGGCAGTAAACTTAGCAGTTGTACATATGACTCAAAGCTGACCCGAGCTTCATATTCAAGTGATATCTTCCATACTCTACCCTTCCTTTCTTGTCTCTTTTTCTCAATGTGGACATTGCATCAGCTAGGCATGGGGGGTGGATTCAATTTTGAATCATTTTGTCAGCTCTGTGAAATTCTTGTAAATTCTATTTTTCTTCTTATTTATACATTAAAAAAAAATTGAATTAGGAAGGGATACTTGGACATTAGGACTTTTCAATCTTAGGAAATATTACATTAGGATCTAAACACAAAGACTCTTCAGGTCTTTAGCTTAATCAGCCCATGTATCCACTAAAATGTGGATTTATTTTTCGAGTCCTCTCCATCTTAATTCTATTGTAATTTGATTAAATAAGTTTAGGTGATAAGTACACGACTTATCAGCCTACCCTCTGATTTGAGGGAGTCTAAAGCATCTACACACTATCTTTTCACTGACTTGTTGATCGGTGATTTTAACGAAAATTGGGTAGCTAATGAACTTTCTAGGGTGATATGGCTGGCAAGTTATTGTTAGTAACAACCCATAGGTAGGTTGTCCAGAGCCCAGTCACTGGACATTCTCTTCTTGCTGCCTTTAGGTAAATCTTAGACCAGGGAAGCCACCTAATTAAAAAAAAAAAGAAAGTCAAAAAGAAAAAGAAAAGGAGAAAAGAAAAAGAAAAGAAAAGAAATAAACCACACTTCGCCGCAGGAGTATGGCTGGCAAGTTGTCGGTGATAACAGCTCATCGACCGGTTGTCCAGAATCCAGCTCATGAAATGCATTGAAAATTCCCAAAACACTTAGGAAGAAGCGAAGAAGTAAAATAAATCGGGGAGATATACACTGGATTCACCCTTGTGTTGACCCCATAAAAATAAAAGTAGGGAGAAAGCTACTAGTCGTAAAGATACACCCTTAGGTATAACTCTCTTTTAAGGTCACTTAAAGGCATAGAAACCCGAAGTCCGTTCTAATTACCGATCAATGAGTCTATCACATTCACAATAAGATGCTTAGAACTTAGGGTTCTCATCAAATCTTGGGTGGGTTGAATGGCTATAGAAAGCCACTCTTTAACCCTGAACTCAAAAAAAAGAAAAATCCAAAAAAATTAGTAAAGAAGAAAAAGAGAAAAAGAAATTTTTCTTTGAATAAGGTGAGGGCTTGAGGTGGTTTGCATTTTGGCAAATACCCAGGCGCTATTGTTCTTTGAAAGTTCAGATTCTGAGTAAAAGAATTTTTTAATGTTGAAAATAACTTATGCCCAAGTAATCCAACCTAATTCATGTAGTTTTTTCTAGGACTAGCGAAAGATAGGCATGGGGGTGTGATGTGCAAACATCTGATTAACCTAAAATGTTTATTAATGCATGTTCTTAGTGTCACATTAGCATCATACATTGTAAATAGTGCATAACATGCACAATCATGCATTTAGATTAACTTGTATAAATTGTACAGTAATTGTCTCCTTTTATGGTGAGGGATAGGGCGACTTTTTATCGGAGCCTCTGATCAAAGATCCAAACGTACGGATCTGATCTTGGCGACGATTGGAGTTCAACGACTCCAAGATCTCCCTAATTGGATATCTGTAGCACCAGATAGAGATCGGGGAACCCTAAAGATCACGGGCCAAGATGGTGTAAATCCGCACCTCAGACAACAAATCAAACCACACGGATGGATTCGGATCGACGATCGCATCCTAACAGCACGAAATCGATCCAATCTGATACCTGTGGCACCATCTACAACACTCAGAAGATGGACGGCCAAGATAGTGCCATGTGGTGCCATCTCAGCCCCCCAAATCGGCCCAGACAATCTAGGAGACCGTCGTGCCCTCTCTCTCTCCTCACCGCGCGATGGATCTTGGCTGTTGGATCACCATCCAACGGCCACGGACGCTCACACCTTAAAGCATCCACGTGACAAACTAATTGCTGTAGCACAGCGGTTGAGGGCTCAAACATGAAGAAGAGGCTCGAGTTCGAGCCCCCGCAAGCCTCATTCTAGCGGAGATGCAGAGAATGACTCAAATTGGGTCGTCGGATCAAGGATGAGTAGCGGCTAGAGTAGAGACGTGGCATGCTCAGAGGTCGTGATGTGCGAATCCGCGATTGGACGCGCCAGGCACGCGATGAAGCACTCGCGGTTAACGACTTTTAAGCCGTCCAATTTTACGATCGAACAGTCGAAGATCAACGAACGTAGGCAGTGAGCGTGACACGGGAGAGGAGTAGACAGTAGGCGCGAGTGCACATCGCCCACGATCTAGGCTTTAGTGACACTTAATTCCGTCACTAAAGGCCCCTCATTTATTATTTTGTATTTGTAATGCCCAAAATGCCCCCACCCCTTGCAACTATAAAAGGAGACCTCTTGCATATGAATTTCTCATCCTTTCCTTCTCTTCTCTCCCTCTCCAAAGCTCAAGAGAAGCTTGTCCCACACCCAGGATGCTCCTCAAGAGATAAAATGAATTTTTCGCCCCCATTCCGGAAGCGGATCTCGCGATGACAGCGACGTGCTGCCTCATTCCCATTCCTCCTACCTCGACCTCCTTCCCACTTCATTCCTCGTCTTCCAAGCGTTATCTCATCCGGCTCATCCTTCAAGCGATCGTCAAGGAGGATAACTTCGCTCTCCCTTTCCTTTTTCCTGCTTTCTAGAGTAGAATTTTTCTATTTTCTAGTTGTAATAGTTTTCCTATTTTCTAATGTAATTTCTCACTTTCTTAGTTGTACAAACATTTTGCAATATCAAGTGGATGTTTTCTCTCTCTCTCTCTTTCTCTTTCTCTTAGTCTATAGTATTTCATTGTAATTACTCTGCTTTTTAACAAAAACATAAAAAGAATATAATTGTGAATTTTGATCGACATAGCCTCCCTGAGTTCGACCCAGAATTTCTATTCCGATATAAATTTTATTTGTTGAACCTGAGTTCTTCACTATTCAAACTACAACGACAGGTTTTCAAAACCAAATCCGATAGCGTAGTCCTCCGGCGTTTCAACATTGACCAAAAATTTCAAGTGCCTCATTTCTCTTATACCACTTACATGGGAATGGAGAAACAGTGCCTTGACTATATTTGGCCAAGCTGAAGAGTTGGAAGAGGACTCAAAGAACTTTAAATCAATAAAAGGCCTCTTGCCTTCTGTTTGCTTGGTGTGTGCGTGATTGAGCTCTCTAGGAAGTTTCTATTTTTAATCTATCTAAGTCCTAAGAGAGTTTAACTTGTTTAATTGAAAGAAATGGACTATCCTTACTCCTATCATTTTAACAAGGATCCCATGCCCCGGAGCATATCCATCCTTTGATGGGTACATTGATAATTCATGGGATCAATCATATTCTTGCCCTGGGAGTACTGGCCTGGTAGCTCCCACTTTTGAACAAAGCCTAGGAGAGGGATTTTTCGCCCCTGGCATCCCCACTACTATACAAATACCCAACCCTCCCACCCCTTCATGATTTTCCTTATCGAGGTTGGACTGATACCCCTAGGCAACTAGACCTGAGATTGACTATCCTCCATAATCTAATAGTAGTAGCCTCTCCTCTTTTATGATAGAAATGCACAAACAACAAAAAGAAATGATGGAGTCTATGGGAGAGATGTTGAGGAATAGTCAACAATTGAACAAGGAAATTAGATAGCCTAGCTACGCTCTTACTAGTGATTCTAATCCCTACCCGTACAACCGTGATCATGAAAATAATTTTGAGGAAACCAATGACAATAGGGATCCTATTTTGTGTAGCTATCGCGTAGACTCTTTCCATGAGACACGACCACTAGAGGAGAACTATCTTAATGATTATCCACCTGAGCTATATTGGACTCAAAAGAAAGGGTAGATGGTACCACTTGAGGAACTTGACCCTGCTGATAGTATTTTTTCTTACTCTTGATAACCAGAGTCAAGGTCACATTGTTCATGTCACTTCCCTTATTAATCATTTGGTGGAACCTCATTCTACCCTTAGTGAGCCTAATCCTGACCCTCCACTTAGGAAATCAACACCTACCATTTAGCATTCTGAGGATTTAAATACACCCAATGATGGTGACCCTAAGGGAATGGAGGATGAATTTGATCAATTTTGGTCTCAGAGATACAAAGACTCTAGTTTGGAAAATGATAATTCAATGGAGGAACCTGGCCTTAGAGTTTGGAGTGAATCACAGGGGGATTATGTGTTATTCGAGACTTGCCCTTGAGGATATAAATAATTTGGTGAAATTCGGATTCCTCCCTTCTTTTGATTTTGTGAGTCATCCTTTGCAAAACCAGAAGTTGATATTGGAGGAGGACGAACACAATAGCGAGAAGCCTAGGAGAGACTCTCGGGAATAATACACATTAATTGAGGATTTGTGCCCCGAAAAGAACAAAGAATTGAGTGTATAGGCTTACTCCAAAACATCAAGACTGATCCTCCTTTAGAAATAATTGAGGATACTGATCCAACTCCTCTCTTTACTAGTGAATCATGTATCCACCTCGACAAAAACTCAAGTGAACCAAAAGAATATGGGGATGAAATTAATGATAATGATTCTGTTGCTTTGATTTTGCCATCAAAGGAATATAATTTGGAATCCACCTTTGATTCACATATATTGGAAGGTGAAAATATGACTCCGATCATTAATGATAGGTAGGGTGACATGAATTTTTTTGCAGTAATTGTTAAGGAGAATACATAATCTGAATTATTGTTGGAATTGGACTCGACACCGACTAAGCCCTCATTATACTTAATCATTACCTCCCAACACCACAAACAACCCTTACACTCCCTAACAAATCATTGGCTTAGGTCTCCGCTCATATACATTGTTTCTGGGGACAATATTAGGCTAGTACATTCTCGGGTAGAATGGCGAGTGTGGATTGATGCTTGTACTTTAAGTTTCACCATTCAAGGTTTTGAAATAATTATGTTTATATCATTTAAAACCCTTCCTACTTTGGAGGATCCTTATTATCCTCCACTTATTCCATTTTAGGTGGTCCCTTCTCATGTTCCTTTCATTATTCCTAGACCTCCCCAGGTATCCTACGAGGTTCTCTACTTTCATGTCTTCCAACGAGCATTTGGAATAACGCTACATCATCAGCTCGCCAACATCCATGGCTACCTATTTTCTAAGCCCGCTCTATTACACATATTCTTAGGGCCTAGCTCTTTCTGTTTGGAACCAAACTTATAGGCTCCCTATAAGTCTGGCTACCGACAAAAAATGCAGCACTTGTTGGTAGGCAACCCAGTTTTTAGAATAACACCATCATTAGGTGATTTCCTTCATTTCTTTCCCTGTTTTAATTTTACAATGAAGACATTGTAGGATTTAAGCATGGGGGGTGCATCTTGCATTTTAGGAAGTATCCAGGCATTTAAGTTAGGTACATTTGCATAAAAAAAAATCCCTTTTCTTGAGCTAAATTGGTTAGCCCTAGTAAAACATCTTTTTCAACGAGGTGTCTGATAGCAAAAATACGCGGTTTGTTAATTAGGTAATTTAGTGTCGTTGCAATGCGTAAATCCGCTTTCGCTTTTAAATTTATATCCTAAATAGGAGAGTATCTAGGGTCGTCCAAGGAGGCAAAAATTGCAATCCAATTCTCTTGCTAAAAACACATCTCAACTTTCTTTTTGGTATTTTAAATATATATATATTTTTTTGTGTTTTGAAATAATACAGGCAAGGTGCAAATTGTGACAAAAGAGTGCTAACACCTAAAATGCTATGCTAAAACTTAAGAAATTAAAAAGTCCACTACCTAAGCTCACTCTAGGCAAGTGGAGGCCTAGAGTAATTAGGGAGTGGAAGTAGAATAAGTGCTAGAACAAAAGTAACAATTGCAACAAAAAGCTAAAAGAAGGTAATTTAATTAACTAGAATTTGTGTTCTTTTCATGGACAAGTAGAGGAATGCTTCTACTAGAACTAAACAAATTTAAAAGCAATAAAGGAAACACTAATCATCTTGGAAAATTTGGTGAAGAAGGGAGTCTTCTTGCTCCATGCCTAGCTTCTCCATGGCTTGAAAAGAGGGCCTCCTTCTTCTCCTTCCTTGAGAGCTCCTCCAAGGTGGAAGCTACCACCATCAATGCTCTCCTCCAAGGGGTGGGCATGCACCACCCTCAAAAGCTCCTCCAAGGTGGTGTGGACCACCTTCAAGGTCTCCTCCAAAGATCTTCCTTGCCTGGCTTCTCCTTTGGCTTGCGTGACTCAAGAGAGAAGGGAAGAGGGGAAGGCACCAAGGGGACAGAATATCCCCTTAATCTTCTTCTTCTTCTCTCTTGGATGTGAGCTTCCAGGTGGAATATGAGAGTGAATTTGCTAGCCAAGGATAGATTGAGTGGTGGTGAGTAGTGGTCTTTTTATAGGGTAGGGTGAGGGGTTAAGGTGCCTCTTGAAATGGAGGGCTAAGATGGTTGGATGGAGGTGGTTAGATGATCCTAGGATTAAGGATGGTTGGCGCCACCTAAGGGGTGATAGGGGGGTAGTTAGCATTGGTCAAGAGGCACCTAAAAGTGGCACCAACCATGGAAAGGTGCCATGGGTTGGCACCAACTTTAAGGCTTCTAGAAGGTGGGGTTATGTGGAGGGTGGAGATGGGTTTAAGGGGAGATGTGTGGGGGAGATGAAGGGGATTTTTGGAGGGAAAAGTGGCACCATCAACAGGGTAGTTAGGGTGGTTTTGTCTCCACTTTTAGGTGTCTTTTGGAGGTGGTGAGTAGGCTAGGTTGACACCAAGTAGGTGGAGCTTAGGTGGAGCTAGTAGGTGGAGTTGTTAGGTAGGGTTTTTGGGTGGTACAAGCCAAGGAAGTTGGAGCGTAGCTAAGCTAAGCTATCTTAGCTAATGGAGTAGAGAAGGAGGTGTTGGAGCTACAGTTTGGAGGGAGGAGCTGAGGAGGAGAAGTTTGGAGCTGAAACTGGAGCTGGCTGCGGCTGAAGAGGCTGGCATGGAGCTACTCTAGCTGGCCTAGCTTGCTAGTTCTTTGCTAGCTGCTAAGCCGAGATAAAGTGAGCTGGCTTCTACCATAATGAGCTGAGGTGAGCTAGGTCTGGTGGTCCTGGGGAGGATCAAGCTGGTTGAGGTAGCTACGGTAACTTAGCTCAACTGAGTTGTGCTAGGCTGAGTCCCCGAGAGCTGGACTTGAGCTTCCGAAGCTGGGATGAGTTCTTCTTCGGCTGGCTGGAGTTGAGTGGAGCTGGATGTAGCTGGATTTGAGCTCGGGTGAACTCCCGTCAACTCAGCTGAGCTAGCTAGAGCTCCCTGTGGACTAGTTGGAGCTGAGATGAGCTAGACTCAGCTAAGTTGAGCTGGATCTGAGCTGACTTGAGCTAGGGTTAGCTAAGATGAACTCTCTTGAGCTGCCATTTAGCTGAGATTAGCTGAATGGAGTTGGAATGAGCTAACCTTAGTTCAAGTGAGCTAGGTTCCAGTTGTGGTGAGCTGGATTAAGTTGAGTTCCAGCTTGTTTGAACTCCTTCTTCACCAATTGCCTTCTTGAGTTCTAAGGTTTTAGGGATCTGTATATCTGTTCATCCCTAACACTCACAAAAACATATTAAAATAACAAAAGAAAATGCAATGCATGCCTAACCTAGTGAATGCCTAAATGCAGCCCAAAATCTCATTTGTGGAGTAAAATCTTAAGAGCTAGGTTTATTTTTGATGCATAAGAATGATGATAAGCTGGCATTTATCACAACCCCACGCTTATCTTTTGCTAGTCTCTTAGCAAAACTTCAAAAAATTTTTTGGAAATAGAATTTTTGGGAAATCTGATTTTTTCGACTTTTGAGGAGAAAAAAGATTAAGGGACCTTGGTAGATCAAAACACAGGAGGTACGGGATTTTTTAAAGATAAAAATCGGGATTTTTTTTTGGATCCCACCATTAGATAGAACAGGATTAATATATCCTCCAGAAAATTCACAAATTAACCCCTTGTTAATTCAGATGTCTTGAAATTTTTGCTTTTAGGATTTTTCAGGCTCATGAATCTGATTCACAACTTGCAAAATCCTTTAAAACCTTGTGTCTGTGCTTGTGAAAAGCCAACATTTATAAGGGCATGTTAATTTATTTATTATTACTTTTTTTTTCTCCCCCATGCTTATTTTTAGCTTAGTCTTACAACAGATGTGTCGGGTCCATCATTCCCGTTACCATTCCTCGAGGGGGCTCTGGCGCCAGTACTTCGGGATAGCACTATCCATGACACCACCCAGGAGGTCACAACCCCAAAACACGATGCAGTGTAAGGGGTGTTCCAAGCAAACTCAATCTCTTGCTCCGACACTATAGGTAGAGCACCGTCCAAGACACTTGAGCTGCTAAAATGCGCTTTAATGCTCCGTCTAAAGATATGAAATATAGATATAGAGCAGCATCGAGGCGGTAACTTGTTGACATCGCATCCTCAGGGAGGCATTTTCCTCCTTAGCGGTGGGAACTCAAACCAATGATCTGCTTCAGACTTTTACTAAGTCTAAACAAGGGAGTTTCTTCAAATTTTTGTTGTTTTTAAGTGTTGGCTTGTGTGTGAAATTTGACATAAGAAGCTTCTCAAGACATGCAAGTTTTTGAATTAGAAACTAAGTCAAATACTTTCCATATTAGAAAGTAGGATCAAGTCACCTGAACTATCATGAGTTCTGGTGGAATTTTAGAGAAGGATATCTAATCTAGTCTAAAAATAGACCCTAAAATTCTAATGATCAGATTCATATCCTCATCCTTAGTTTGTTAAAGATTAAATCCCATTGTACCAAAAGTGAATTTTTCGACCTTAGTGTCGATTTCAAAATTTTTCCTCAAAAAGTTTTCGACATTTTTTTTTTTTTGGTATGGAAGCAGGAAATAAACTAAAGAGAAAAAAATTCATGTTTTTAGGTTTTGAAAAATCCTAAATTGATCGTCAAAATTTGAAAACACCCCCCCATGCTTAAGATATGCTATGTCCTCATGCATTAGGAGGGAAAAGGGATCACCTTATTAAAGAACGGTCGGGTTTAGGATGATCAAAACTTGGAAAAAGAAGAAAGAAAAAGGAAAGCAGGAAGAAATGATGGGTTACCTCCCATCCAGTGCTATCTTTTACGCCATTCAGATGGGCATAATGTGCATTAGTGATCAAAGGTGGTTGGCTCAGTAAAATTAAAAGATTCAGTCGGAATTTTAGGTGTATGATCAAAATAGGGCTTTAAACGTTGGCCATTGACTTGCAAGGTCAAATTAGTTTTCGGATCAAAAAGATCAACAGCGCCATATGGATATGTTTTATGGACAATAAAGGGGCCGGTCCATTTAGATTTTAATTTGCTAGGAAAAGACGTAATTTCGCATCGAAAAGCCAAACACGTTGATTAACGTCAAACTGTTTCCGAACAATATATTTTTCGTGAAATTTCTTTGTTCGGTCTTTATAAATCCTCGCATTTTCATAGGAAAAATTACGTAATTCTTCCAATTCAGTTAATTGAAATTTTCTATGGTTACTGACATCAGATAAATCCATATTGAGTTGTTTTATTGCCCAAGAAAGCCCTATGTTCTAATTCTACCAGGAGATGGCATGCCTTCCCAAAAATCAGACGGAAGGGAGACATGCCAAGCAGGGTTTCAAAAGTAGTACGGTAGGCCCATAAGGCGTCGTCCAATTTGGTGGACCAATCTTTACGGTCGGGCCTAACAGTCTTTTGTAAAATATTTTTAATTTCCCGATTAGAAACTTTAGCCTGGCCATTTGTTTGGGGCTGATAAGGTGTGGAAATTTTATGATTAACCCCATATTTAGAAAGAAGGTGACGGAATTGTGAGTGGGTGAAATGTGAGCCTCTATCACTGATAATGGCTTTTGGTATGCTAAATCTTGAGAAAATATTTTTCTTAAGAAATTCGACAACCACACGGTGATCACTAGTGCGGGTGGGTATTGCTTCTATCCATTTTGAAACATAGTCGACTATGACTAATATATACAAATACCCACCAAAGTTAATGAATGGTCCCATGAAGTCGATGCCCTAAACATCAAAAATTTCAACCTCTAAAATAGGATTAAGGGGCATCATATCCTTCCAAGTCATGTTGCCGATCCTCTGGCAACGCACACAGGACTGAATAAAGTCATGAGCATCTTTGTGCAAGCTAGGCCAATAAAATCCAGCATTAAGAATTTTAGCTACAATTTTCTTGCCCAAAAAATGTCTGCCACAGGCCATTGAGTGATAATGTGTCAAAATATCATGGATTTCAGAATTGGGGACACATCATCGAATGACCTAATCGGCACAAATGCGGAAAAGGTCGGGCTCCTCCCAAAAATAATATTTAATATTAGCAAAGAACTTATCCCGTTTTGTTTTTGGCTAATCAGCGGGGATTCGTTCTGTTGCTAAGTAGTTTGTGATGGGTGCAAACCAAGGGAGGGTTGTAGCAACTAAAATGCTTTCATTGGGGAACTGATCTGGCAGGGTCATTATGTCATTCGTCATAAGATGAGAGAGAGGGTCGGCCACTACATTGTGCAATCCCGCCTTATCCTTGATTTCCAGGTCAAATTCCTGGAGTAGCAGAATCCAACGGATAAGGCGGGGTTTCGCATCTTTCTCTCTTAGCAAATATTTAATTACTAAGTGGTCGGTATAAACAGTAACATGTGACCCCAACAGATAAGATCTAAATTTTTCTAAGGCAAATACAATGGCAAGAAGTTCCTTTTCAGTAACAGTGTAATTTCGTTGTGCATCATCAAGGGTTTTGCTAGCATAATAGATCACAATGGGCTTCTTGCCAATTCTTTGCCCTAGAACGGCCCCTACAGCAAAATCCGAGGCATCTATCATTAATTCAAAGCGACTATTCCAATCAGGTCCCTGCAATATTGGTGCCTCAGTAACCTCTTTCTTCAACCTCAAAAAACTCTCCAGGCACTTATCATTAAAATCAAATGGCTGGTCTTTAGTGAGAAGCTGACTTAAGGGCTTGGAGATTTGGGAAAAATTTTGTATGAGTCGACGGTAGAAACCCACATGACCTAAAAAGGATCTTATCTGTTTGACAGTAGTGGGCGGTGGGAGCTTAGATATAGCATCTATTTTTGCTTTATCTACCGCGATTCCTTGTTTTGAAATAACATGGCCTAAGACAATACCTTCTTGGACCATGAAATGACTTTCTTCCCAGCTGAGGACCAGATTAACTTCTATGCACTTTTGGAGAGTTCTTTCCAGGTTTTTGAGACAATGGTCAAAAGAATCTCCAAAAATAGAGAAGTCATCCATAAAGACTTCTAAACATTCACATACCAGGTCTGAAAAAATTGCAAGCATGCACCTTTGAAAAGTCGTAGGTGCATTGCAAAGATCGAAGGGCATCCTTCGGAAAGCAAAGGTTCCGAAGGGGCAGGTGAAAGTTGTTTTGTCCTAGTCCTCAGGATGAACTGCTACCTGATTATAGCTAGAATAACCATCCAGAAAATAGTAAAAATCCCGTCCGGCTAACCGCTCCAAGATTTGATCAATAAAAGGGAGCGGTAAATGGTCCTTCTTGGTGGCGATGTTTAATTTTCGGTAATCGATACACACGCGCCAAGAAGAAGCAGTTTGAGTGGCTACATTTTCCACATTATCATTAGTGACAACTGTTAGTGCAACCTTTTTGGGGACAACTTGTGTTGGACTAACCCAGGAGCTGTCAGAAATGGGGTAGATGATATTAGCATCCAGCCACTTAATAATCTCCTTTTTTACCACCTCCTGCGTAATAGGATTCAAGTGCCTTTGTGGTTGGCGGGAGGGGCGAGAATCGTCCTCTAAATATATACGATGCGTACAATAGGATGGATGAATACCCTTAAGATCAGAAAGGGTCCAGCCAATAGCTTTCCGATATTTACTCAAAACCTGGAGGAGTTTGTGCTCTTGTGCCTCGGTAAGTCCAGAATTTATAATCAGGGGCAAGGTCAGATTAGGACCCAGGAAGACGTATTTAAGGGAGTCGGGCAAAGGTTTTAATTCCAATTGTGGGCCCGGCTCTGAAAGAGTTTCTGCTTTGTGGGTTAGAGGTGAGGTGAGAGTGAAAGGGTCAGCTGGAATGTTAGCTGGACGTGTGGTTGGGGTGGAAGGGTGAGAAAAAGTGGATTGTTCAGGAACCGTATTGATAGCAAAACAGGAACCTAAATGGGAAATCTGCAAAGTTTCCTCCACAATGTTTTCTATTTCTGAATCTGAATCATCAAAGAAATCTGGTTCTTGGAACCGCCTAGAAGTTTGAAAAATGTCTAGGGTTACAGATTCACCGCCACACAATCAATATTGGTGCGGGCGGTGGCTAAGAATGGTCTTCCAAGAATAATGGTGGCAAACTTAAGTGCTTCAGGTACCTCTATGTCCAAGACTAGAAAGTCTACTGCGAATAGACAATTTTTGACCCGGACAAGAACATCCTCAACAATTCCCCTTGGTTTAATCGTAGATCGGTCGGCTAATTGGAGAGTAACCTCAACGGGCTTCAATTCATCGATCTTAAATTCCTCAAAAACAACTATGGGGATAAGATTAATTATGACACCAAGATCCAACAAAGTGCGATCAAATAAGGTATCATTAATGATAACTTGGATTAGGGGGGCGCCAGGATCTTTTCTCTTAAGAGGCAGTCGGCTCTGCATAACTGGGCTGACTGTCTCTAGAGGAATTACCTTTCCTAAATTTCTGGGCTGCATTTTCAGAGTACATAAATCTTTGAAGAATTTTGCATAGGCAGGGATATATTTAATGGCTTCTAGGAGAGGGATATTAATTTCTACTTGCCCAAATAAATCCATTAATTCCTTCTTAGTGGGCTCAAATTTTGTCTTTTTCTTTTTTGAAGAGTGAAGGGCTTGTGGAAATGGGGCAGGGTTTCCCTATTTTGCATGAATTGGTTCCTGAACAATAGGAGGGGAAGAGTTAATCTATGTGTCATTAGAGTAGGTTTCTTTAACAGGTGGGGTATTGTGAGTGGTTTTCCCATTCCTCAAGGTAACTGCATTTGCAGTCTGGTTGCTTCTAGGATGAGGACGGGGGGCTTGGCTGTTATTGAAACCTAGTGGATGCTGAGGTGCTGGCTGAATGGATTGAATGGGATATCCACCTTGGAATTGATTCCTTTGATTATTTGGGTTGGGCATGGGTTGGGAAGGTAAATTCCCAATAGGTCGATGATCAGGAGTAACCTTGGTGTTGCAAGTTGGTAATCATGCAGGTTACTTCTGTCATTTGAGTCTGCATTCCTTGCAAAGTTTTTATGACCTAATTATTAATATCATCCTGGGATGGTCCAGGTTGATACATAGGTTTCCCATAATTCCCAAAATAGTTTTGTTTGGGAAAAGGAATCGGATTCGAGTTTTTCCAGGAGTGATTCGAGTTAGCCCTCCAATTTTAATTGGAAGTGTTGGAGGGGCTTCTAAATTTCTCCTGGAGAGCATAAATATTTTCTGAGGTGGGATCAAAAATATTTTGATCAAAATTCTAGGTCAAATCTTGCGGAAAATCAGTCGAAAATTACTAGCCAGCAGATGTGGCATCAATATTGTGTAGATTTTCTCTTCAAAGAATGTGTGGGGGGTTAGTGTGTGGAGAGTGGACATGTGGAGCTTGTTTGTTTATGAGCTTTTCTTCCATTTTCTTTTGGTAATTTGCATCTGGTCCAGTCGTTGAGCTAACATATATAGATCATCTCACGTGACTGGAACAGAGGTGGATTTGGAGTCAATTTCATGGACTCCGTGTCTGGGGTTTTGTGATCTGCCAAAAGTGTCCATTGAAGTCATGCTAAATGAGTTTTCACTCATATCTTCAAAGAGAAGATAGGCACTTTCGGCGTATTTGTTAAGAAAATTTCCCCCACATGAGGCATTTACAAATCGTTTCAATTGATCTTCTAATCCATGATAGAAGATCTGCACTATCTGCCATTGTGGAATTTCATGGTGGGGACAACTTCTTAGAATTTCCTGAAATCTTTCCCAGGCTTCGTAGAGGGGTTCACCAATTTTTTGTTGAAAGGTCGTTATGGATCTTCTTAACGCATTCATTCGACTGATCGGAAAATTTTTTTTAAGAAAAGCGCTTTTTAATTGGGGCCAGGTGGTAATAGGGCGCCCAACCGTTTTAAACCAATGAGATGATTTATCTTTAAGAGAGGAAAAAGTCTCATTAACCACACATCTTCCTGCACATTGCGGGAACGAGTGGTTTGAGCGAGGACAGTTAATTCGTCGAGATGACAAAAAGGGTCCTCTCTTGGAAGACCATGAAAATGTTTGATAAGGTTTAGAATGGCTGGTTTGATCACGAAATCCCCTTGTGGTATGACCACCCCTGGTCTTTCCTCATAATTGGAAGGATAATAGAAATCCTTAAGAGGAACGACAGGCTATTGGCAGGGTGGTGGATTTTGTCCTTGATTAGCTAGGTTTGTGATAGTCCTAGCTAGATCTTCTTGATTTTGTTGTAGTCGAGCCAAATGGCCGACCATTAATGCAAAGGGATTTGTATTTTGGGTTATAATTGCAGGGCCAACTGGCCCTACTGGTATTTCTGGTTGCTCCAAGTTAGGGAGGTGAGGGAGGATGAAGTCAGCTTGTGGGTCGGCTGACGGGTTAGAAGTGGAAGCAGAAATTTTTTGACGGCTTCTTGGGTTCTCCATTTTTTAGAAGAGGAGGGGAAGAAAACAATGATTTTCTGCTATGGGGGTCGAAATCAGATGGTCCCTCGAGGTGTGGTTTTTGGGACCGTCGCCCGTGCATGCACTACTTGGGAAGAATTAGAGGGGAGGAGAAGAGAAAGAGATGAGAGAAAATGTGCAATTCAAACAAACAAAACTAGACCTAACTTAAATGTGACTCCCTAATAATAAACCTAAGACTTGGTTTATGTAGGAAATAAGTAGTCAATAGTGAATACCCGTTCTATCAACAAATCTAGCCAAGTTGCTTAAGGGGAGGTTTGGGCCCAAACGTTTCCCAGGGAAAACCCCAGGTGCTTGTACAAACCCGTGCTTGGTCGTTTGACACAGCCCCTTAGCCTGAACACCAGATATAGATGACAGAATTGGTACAAACTAAAGAAAACTTAAGACCTAGATAGCAAGATTAAGTTGATAAAGCCTTAGGGGTCAAGTTGCTCCACGTTTTAATTAGGTCTAGGATACTACAGTGCACACGGAATGTGGAGGGTGTTAATTGGGTTGTTGCCCTGTTATTTCGATTTTTTTGTGTGTGTGTAGGAATTGGAGAGTGGCTCTAATGAAAATCAAGTTGTCACACAATTTTTTTGTATTTATGTCTTTTAGGATTCAATTTAATTGAATGTGTTTTAGGGTTTTTCTTTTTAAATTTTCAAACAAGTTTGAAACTCCACAATCAAAGGTAAAATAAGTTGTATTGGTGATGGTTAATTTCCTTTAATGTGAGTCTCTAAAAAGAAAGAAAGAAACCTTAAGCCAATTATCCCTAAGACAGAAAATTACTACCAATGAATTAATTTTAGGCTTTCTGCATTAAGTAGTGGTCCAAACAAGTCAGAAAACACCACTACTTTGAATAAAATCAAACAAGGATTCCAAAAAAAAATTTTGTAATATTTTAGGAATTTGTTTTATAATTATTTTGAAATTTTAATTGTACTGTGTCAAAGACCAGAAATGATACCTGTGGATATTTTGGACTTTTCAGTATTACTACCGACCTCAGAAAATTTTTGTGATTTTATATGATGTGTAAAATTTCACAATGATTCCAGCAAGCTAAATTTCACAAAAATTGAATGAGTATAAAAATTCTAAAAATTCACAAACAGTAGCAAAACAGGAAGATTGGAGGGTGTGACCCCTCTGCAGTCCATAAATTTTTATAAATTAAATACAAATCCAATTGATTTAAAATTTGGAAAAGATGTTCTTAACTTAATTTAGAATCACTATATGAAATTTTATGATTTTAGGAGACCTGTGGTGTTAGGAATTGATTTTTCAAGTCTAGATCAAAATCTAGACCCGAAAAAATAGAATATCAATACTAGAAATGGAGTGGTGTTAAAGAAGCATTCAAGCAAACAATGGATTTTAAAATGCAGCACTCCACTTAATTAAGTTGTTTAGGGTCCTGAAAGCCTAGTTTAGTGTATTTTGGTAGTTTTTTAGGTTAAGTGTGACAAGTAATGGGGAAACCAACCTAAAATCCATGGGAAGAAAAGGAACTTTAGGCTTTCGCTTCCAAATTCTCGCCTTCCCGCTGTAATTTCTGCACACACGAAAGAAAGAAAGAGAAGTGGATGAGATCCACTTCAAGCAAGAGAAAATTGACTAATGAAAAGCCATGCCTCCCTGGCAACAGTGCCAAAAAGTGATAACGAAAATACCCGGTTTGTTAATTAGGCAATTTAGTGTCGTTGCAACGTGTAAATCCGCTTTCGCTTTTAAATTTATATCCTAAATAGGAGAGTATCTAGGGTCGTCCAAGGAGGCAAAAATTGCAATTCAATTCTCTTTCTAAAAACACATCTCAACTTTTTTTTTGGTATTTTAAATATATATATATATTTTTTTGTGTTTTGAAATAATACGGGCAAGGTGCGAATTGTGACAAAAGAGTGCTAACACCTAAAATGCTAAGCGAAAAATTAAGAAATTAAAAAGTCCACTACCTAAGCTCACTCTAGGCAAGTGGAGGCCTAGAGTAATTAGGGAGTGGAAGTAGAATAAGTGCTAGAACAACAGTAACAATTGCAACAAGAAGCTAAACGAAGGTAATTTAATTAACTAGAATTTGTGTTCTTTTCAAGGACAAGTAGAGGAATGCTTCTACTAGAACTAAACAAATTTAAAAGCAATAAAAGAAAAACTAATCCTCTTGCAAAATTTGGTGAAGAAGGGAGTCTTCTTGCTACAAGCCTAGCTGCTCCATGGCTTGAAAAGAGGGCCTCCTTCTCCTTCCTTGAGAGCTCCTTCAAGGTGAAAGCTACCACCTTCAATGCTCTCCTCCAAGGGGTGGGCATGCACCACCCTCAAAAGCTCCTCCAAGGTGGCGTGGACCACCTTCAAGATCTCCTCCAGAGATCTTCCTTGCCTGGATTCTCCCTTGGCTGGCGTGACTCAAGAGAGAAGGGAAGAAGGGAAGGCACCAAGGGGATAGAATATCCCCTTAATCTTCTTCTTCTTATTCTCTCTTGGACGCAGGCTTCTAGGTGGAATATGAGAGTGAATTTTCTAGCCAAGGATGGATTGAATGGTGGTGGGTAGTGGTCTTTTTATAGGGTAGTGTGAGGGGTTAAGGTGCCTCTTGAAATGGAGGGCTAAGATGGTTGGATGGAGGTGGTTAGATGATCCTAGGGTTAAGGATGGTTGGCGCCACCTAAGGGGTGCTAGGGGGGTAGTTAGGGTTGGTCAAGAGGCACCTAAAAGTGGCACCAACCATGGAAAGGTGCCATGGGTTGGCACCAACTTTAAGGCTTCTAGAAGGTGGGGTTATGTGGAGGGTGGAGATGGGTTTAAGGGGAGATGTGTGGTGGAGATGAAGGGGATTTTTGGAGGTAAAAGTGGCGCCATCAAGGGGGTAGTTAGGGTGGTTTTGGCACCACTTTTAGGTGTATTCTGGAGGTGGTGAGTAGGCTAGGTTGGCGCCAAGTAGGTGGAGCTTAGGTGGAGCTAGTAGGTGGAGTTGTTAGGTAGGGTTTTTGGGTGGTACAAGCAAAGGAAGTTGGAGCATAGCTAAGCTATGCTAAGCTAAGCTAAGCTAGCTTAGCTAATGGAGTAGAGAAGGAGGTGTTGGAGCTACGGTTTGGAGGGAGGAGCTGAGGAGGAGAAGTTTGGAGCTGAAACTTGAGCTGGCTGTTGCTGAAGAGGCTGGCATGGAGCTACTCTAGCTGGCCTAGCTTGCTAGTTCTTTGCTAGCTGCTAAGCTGAGATAAAGTGAGCTGGCTTCTACCATAATGAGCTGAGGTGAGCTAGGTATGGTGCTCCCGGGGAGGATCAAGCTGGTTGAGGTAGCTAAGGTAACTTAGCTCAACTGAGTTGAGCTAAGCTAAGTCCCCGAGAGCTGGACTTGAGCTTCCTGAGCTTGGATGAGTTCTTCTTCAGCTGGTTGGAGTTGAGTGGAGCTGGATGTAGCTGGATCTGAGCTGGGGTGAACTCCTGTCAACTCAACTGAGCTAGCTAGAGCTCCCTGTGGACTAGTAGGAGCTGAGATGAGCTAGACTCAGCTAAGTTGAGCTGGATCTGAGCTAACTTGAGCTAGGGTTAGCTAAGATGAACTCTCTTGAGCTGCCATTCAGCTGAGATTAGCTGAATGGAGCTGGAATGAGCTAACCTTTGTTCAAGTGAGCTAGGTTCCAGCTGTGGTGAGCTGGATTAAGCTGAGTTCCAGTTAGTCTGAACTCCTTCTTCACCAATTGCCTTCTTGAGTGCTAGGGTTTTAGGGATCTGTATATCTGTTCATCCCTTACACACAAAAACATATTAAAATAACAAAAGAAAATGCAATGCATGCCTAACCTTGTGAATGCCTAAATGCAGCCCAAAAACCCATTTGTGGAGTAAAATTTTAAGAGCTAGTTTTGTTTTAATATATAAGAATGATGATAAATTGGCATTTATCAGTGTCATTGAAGATTTTCTTCTTAAATTGTTTCTTAAGATTAGAATCCAGTACATTTACTTCACTTGCACAGAGACCGGTTAATGGATCTTTGTAGAAAATCAATAAGCATTTTTAATCTGTTAAACCCTTGGACAGTTAATAGGGATCAGGCATACTATCTTCTTTTAGATTCACCTCTTATTTGTGAGAAGAAAGTAGGGAGACTACTGGTGCGCTAAGTCTAGTGCAAGGACTCTTAAGTTATGAATAATTAGATGATGATACCTCAGAGTTCGACATAGTTTTCGCTCTTTGTTCCTGTGTGCGAACATTGTGTGAATTCCTGAGAGTCACCAAATAAGGTAGATACACAGAGATTAGGTCTTAATAAAACTATGACTATGGTGGATGGTTACGACGGTCCTTCATAGAGTCCTCAGCTGAAGGAGGGTAGTAATGTCAAAGGTCAGAAATATGACTGTCCTATCATTCCTTTCCAGATGTCGAGAGTAGGCAATTCCACCACATAAGCTACACAACATCCTCTTGACCATCATCATTCCTAATAATGCCTCACAAATAAAAGTATGTGTCGTTTTGTCTTAGTAGTTGAAAAAAAAATTAAATAAAGAAAGAAGAAAAAGAGAGAGAGAGAGAAACAATAAAATAAATATTTATATTTAAAAAAAAAAAGAGTCCGACTTTGGAGTTTCATCTCCTTGACATTTTTTTCATTATATGTCGATGTTTGTTTTGAGGCAACAACCAAAACACCCATTGCGATCTACCAAATATGACCCATACCTACTTTTCAGTATTTTTGATCACCTGAATACTGGTTGAGGTCTTCTAACTTAGTTGTAGGATTATTAGGATTTTAATTGAAGTATGAATGCCATGTGAGGCCATCAAATGGTGAGTGCATTTGCAAAACCTGGTGAGATTTGTGATCATAGAAAGAAGAGTGACTACAATGGAACATCAACAGAGCACAGTTGTTTAGCCTCTCTCTAGGTTGACTCATTTGATAGTCTGGAGAGTTAGAGTCTACAGTAGTAGATTACATGTAGCACCAGATGAGTGTGAGCCACTAAATATTAATCCATTCAACTCAGTATCTCCTACCTAAGCTAAAAAGTCGGGGTCAAACTTCATATTATTTTTTGCTTTATCCCTGAGGGAAGAAGTTGGTTTTTTTGATAAAATGTTCACCAAGGGATAGGTACGAGTTGTAAATGTAAGTTGGCTTTTCACTTGGATCCGTAACCTAAGCTATTATCACTTCACAGTTGTCTGGATTTCTAAGTTTTTGGAATAAGGGAAGAAGAAATGTTTTTGTTACTTCTATAGTTTTTAACTTTTTGCTAGGGACTAGCAAAACCTAAGCGTCGGGGCATTTGATAAGTCCACTTTTGCGGAACATTATTTGGTCTAAGCAATATTTAATTATCAGTCTTTAATTATTAATTGAGTAGGAGTTAAATGGAAATTTACCTTAGCCTGCATTTAATTTTATGCTCTAATTTTATGTTTAATAACATATGTTATGGTAATATAATATATTTTATGATTGCAGGCTAGGTATAAGAGGTCACACGACATTTCTACGTTTATAAGACGTCTGGAGCTAAGGATGGACGTCTGGGAATTGCCAGGACAAGTTCCTTGACCTTACAATTTTTTTAAGATGTCTGATGATGAAGTCAGACGTCTGATAAAGATTAGCCAATACTTATTGATGAGTCCATTCTAATGGACTATTGTTATGCCTAAGTAATTCTCTTTTAACATTGTATGTTTGTTAATATCAACATTAAGTTGCAGAATGATTGCATGCATCATTATTTAATTTTACATCTATTCTATCGCATTCTATAACATAGTATGTAATTAGTTTATGTTTCATGTAGGTCCCACAACAATGCACTCGTTACATCTTCTCCACTTAATCTATCCATCCAACTAATAATCGAGAAGAAGAGGGAGGAGGATCAATGGGAAAAACAATAGGGGGAGAAAAGATATTTTCCCCCACAAATTTCTCAACATATGGCTGGCCATGAACAACCTCACCAACAGCGCCAGCCATAGTTATTAAGGGATTTCAAAATCGCTTACCTTGCACCGGGGAGGAGATAAAAAGAGAGGATCGTCGGTTCTTCGGAGGATCTGGATCTTCCCCCCTGCGGGGAACTGCTCCATCTTCTCCACCGTGGAGAGGGCAAACACTGTGCACCAAGCACCTATCTCCAGTGCCCCTGCCAGGCCGCGCCTGCAGCCGCATCCTCCCTTCCAGCGCCAACACCCCATCCTGCCCTTTAGCCGCACAAGCACGCATCCACCCTCCAATGCCTCCCTGCAGCGTGCCCCCCACCTCTGCAGACCTGCCTTGCCTCACCAGCTGCTCCATCCAGCGCTCCAACCAGCCGCGCCTGAAGGCGTTGCACCCCTTCACCACTGCTAGGCTCGCACCCGCAGGCACTGCATAGCCGTACCGCTCACCCACGCCCCTGCCAAGCACCACAGGCACCGCACCAGTGCCCGCCTTCGCAACCGCAGCGCTTCCCCTCTCTGCAGACTGCCCTAGCCACCTATAGGCGCCCGCTCCTTCTCCACTGCTCATCTCCAGCAGCCCCCACAGGCGCTCTTCCTGTACGCACTGCCCCGCTCTTCTGTAGGCACCCGCCTAGCCACCTGTGCCCACAGGCGCGCACCCTACTCCAGCACCAGCAGCTGCTCTGTCTCACGCCCAACCCCTCCGCTGGCGTTGCACGCCTGCACCCTCACCAAGCACCCTGCAAGTGCCCTTCTCCAACGCTCACAGGCGCCCGCTGCCACCTTGTGCGCTCCTGCACCGCCCGCCTTCACCCTCCAGCTGCGCCCGCAGGCACGCCAGCCCTCATGCACCAGTACAGGAAACCCTCTGCAGCACCATCTCCTCCGCCCTCCGGTCGCTGTCGGCCACCTTGCGCCATTCTGTCACCATCATCGTGATCCCCACGCGCCGGTCAACCTTCCCCCATAGCAGCTCCGTCGCCAGTGCTCTCTCTCTCTCACGAGGAGAGAGAGTGAAAGTTCTGTTTTCTCTACAATTAAAAATTACATCTAATGCCATTGCCACCAGAAATTAATTTTGATTTATTATTATTTTATTGTGGCAAAATTTCACATGCACACTCATACTTTTTGATAATTGCACATTATTGTTATTCACCTGTTTCAAGATTGGTTTCGGGATTAACATGTGCACCAATTTTCTCTAGTATATGTCAATTGAAAATTACATAAAATCGTCATATATTTATTGAAGATTTCAGTGAGGGAAAATTGCACATATACGCTTATATTTTTTGAATTATTGTGAATCTTCTTTTTATCGCATTTTATGTAGGATTTGACTAGGGATTTCACACTTAACCGAAAGAATACGGAATAATCGAGAGTTTATTGCATAATTGCCTCCCTGTGGACACGACCCGCTCTTCTGTGAGTGGTTATTTTTATTGTTGATTAGTCGATTTTTCCACCACTTAAATACTACAACGCATAGCGAAAATCGTCCTTTCAAATTGGCGTCGTTGCCGGGGAGGCAACAGATGCAATAGATTCACGTTATTATTTTGAATATTCTGAGTTTCACAATCATCTGATCATTTTTATTATTGTGCGAGGAATCTGACACAGGGATAGGCGCAGCAAAGTGATGACATTGACCTTGAACGATGCATACGGTGGAGACAATCTTTTTGGTGGACCTCAACGCCACCTGGAGGATGGCAATAGGAACACATGGGCCTTGATCCCACACACATAGGCTTACGGAGAAGCCTATTTCTGATTTAGTCAGTATATTTTAGTTAGATTTAGTTAGATAGACATTAGAATTTAAATTCTATTTTTTGGACCCTTGTTGGGTATTTTTGGGAACGTGTTCCCAGTGCCACTTTATTTCTTATCGCTCTTGTATGCGGGAGCATATTTTCGGGAGCATGTTCTCATTTATTTAGATTATAGGATTATTTGAACTGTTTGAACTGAAGTTCGGTTAGTTAGTTAGATTAGGTCTGTTTGTTTATTATTAAAAAAATAATAATAATAAATAAATAAATAAATAATCAAACTGCTTGCTAGAAGCTGCATATCTATAGGACAACCATCTAGGACTGAATGAGCAGCATCTAGTTTATTTTTATTTCATAGCATTCATGCATTGAACGAAGAAAGCTGGAGTAAGGTATGTCTTCTCTTGAGCATCAATTACCTATCATGCATATGCATTGAACCTAAATCTAAGACCACAAAGTGCTTGAATCAAATTAATTCAGTGATCACTTTAAAAATTGGGACTGCTAAGAGGTTGGACCTTAAAATATGTGAATGAAAATTGTGTGCAAAAGAATCTTGTTTGCGAAATTTCAAAAATCAAAACACGATCGTATGTTTACACACTTGAGACACTGTGCACCTCACACATAAGGTCACTAGATAAATTTCTACCTCTCCTCTTTTGCACCACAAGGGAAGTTAGTTGGAAATTAAGAAGCCTATCCACAAAGTTACTTCGATTCCTCGTGTGTGGGCTCGATTCGAGACTTCCATCCCTTGCAAGTAGGTTATAGGCACCAGCGAAGGTTGGCCTAGGAAGCATAATTTTTTGCAAAACTTGTTTGGCCACCAATTGAACATTTAATTCTAAGACCTACAATCTACTAAAAACAAGATCCCACTGAATTTGCATTTGCTTTGATAGTATAACTCTCTAGGAAGTTTCTGCTTGTATTCTGAATTTTGCTAAATCCTAAGAGAGTTAAAACTGCTTTTCTTAAAGAAATGGATTACCCTTACGCCTATTAGTTAGATTATCAGAGTCAATACTTCCCATCTTTTAATCAAGATCCCATGCCCCGAGCGTATCCATCCTTTGATGGGTACATTGACAATTCATGGGATCATTCTTATTCTTATCCTAGGAGTACTGGTTTGATAACTCCCACTTTTGAGCAGAGCCTAGGAGTGGGATTTCCCAACCCTAAAATCCCTACTTCCATGTAAACAGCCAACCCTCCCACCCTTCATGATTTTTCATATCGAGGTTGGACCGATACCCCTAGGCAACCAGAGCCTAAAATTGACTATCCTCCCCAACCTAATAATAGTAGCCTCTCCTCTTTTATGATAGAAATGCAAAAATAACAAAAGGAAATGATGGAATCAATGGGAGAGATGTTAAGGAATAGTCAATAGTTAAATGAAGAAATAAGATAACTTAGCTACACGCTTCCCAATAATCCTGATCCCTACCTATACGATCATGATCAAGAAAATAATTCTGAGGAACCTAATGATAATAGGGATCCAATTTTATGTAGCTATCACTTAGACTCTCCCAATGAGACACGGCCACTAGAGGACAACGATCATAGTGATTACCCACCTGAACTATATTGGAGTCAAAAGCAAGGGAAGATGGTACCTCTTGAGGACCTTGACCCCAATGATAGTATTCTCCTTACCCCTACTAACCGGGGTCAAGGTTATATTGTTCCTATCACTTCCCCTATTGATTATTTGGTGGAATCCCCTTCTACCCTTAGTGAGCCTACTCCTGACCCTCCACTTAGGGAATCAACACCCACCATTCAGCATCCTGAGGATTTAAATGCACCCAATGAAGGTGACCCTAAGGGAATAGAGGATGATCAATTTTGGTCTCAGGGATATGAAGAGTCTATTTCAGAGGATGGGGATGCCCCAATAGCGGAACTTGGACTGAAAATCTGGAGTGAACCATAGGGGAATTATTTATCATTTGAGGATTTACCTCCAGAGGATAGAAATAATATGATTAAATCCAGATTCCTCCTTTCTTTTGAGAGTCATCCTCCATCAAAACAAGAGTTGATATTAAAGGATGACAAACAAAATAATGAGAAGTCTATGGGAGACTCTTGGGGACTAAACACGTCAATTGAGGATTTATACCCCGACAACAATAATGAATTCAATGATATAGGCTTGCTCCAAAATATTAAGACTGATCCTCCTTTAGACATAATTAAGGATATTGATCCAACTCCTGTCTTCATTAATGAATCACATATACACCCCGACAAAAATTTGATTGAACCAAACAAATCTGGGGATGAGTTGAATGATAATGATTCTGACATTTTGACCCTGCCATCAAAGAGTTGTAATTTGGAGTCTACCCTTGATTCAAATATGACTCCGATCATTAATGCCAGGTAGGGTAATATGCAGTTGTCTACAATTGTTAGGGAGTATACACAATCTGAATCATTGTTGGAATTAGACCTACCACTGACTAAGCCCTCATTGGACTTAACCACTACCTTCCAACACTACAAACAACCCTTATACTCCCTAACCGATCCTTGGCTCAGATCTCTGCTCATGTACATTCTTTCTGGAGAACATATCAGGTCAATACATCCTTGGGTAGAATGGTGAGTGTGGATTGATGCTTGTACTTTTACTCTCGCCATTCAAGGGTTTGAACTAATAATCTGTATATCTTTTAAAACCCGTCCTGCTCTGGAGGATCCTTGTTATCCTCCACTTATTCCATTTCAGGAGGTCCCTTTTCATATTTCGTTTATTATTCCTAGACCTCCCAAGGTAGCCAACGAGGTTCTTCGCTTTCATATCTTTTGGCGAGCATTTGGTATTACGTTGCATCATCAGCTCGCCAACATCCGTGGCTACCTATTTTCTAGGCCCGCACTGTTACGCATATTTCTAGGGAATAACTTTTTCTATTTGGAACCAGACTTACAGGTTCCTTCTAAGTCTGGCTGCTGACAGGAAATGCAACGCTTGTTGGGAGGCAACCCAGCGGTCAGAATAACACCATGTCAGGTGATGCTTTTCCTTTCTCCTGCGATTTTAATTTTACAATGGGGACATTATAGGATTTAGGCATGGGGGGGTGCATTTGCATGTTAGGAAGTATTCATGCATTTAGGTTAGCATATAAAAAAAAATATTTCTTTTCTTGAGCTGAATGGGTTAGTCCCTAGCAAAATACCTTTGTCATTGGAGGTTTTTCTTCAGGAGTTATTTCTTAAGTTTAGAATCCAGTACATTTATTTCACGTGCACGTAGACTTGGTAATGGATCCTTGAGAAAAACGAATGAGCATTTGTAGTCTACTGAACCCTTGGATAGTTCATAGGGAGTCAGGCATACTATCTTCTAGTAGATCCACCTCATATTTGTTAGAAGAAAGTAGAGATTTCTGGTGCGCTAAGTCTAGTGCAAGGACTCTTAAGTTTTGGACAATTAGATGATGATATTTCAAAGTTAGGCATAGTTTTCACTCTCTATTCCTGTGTACGTACTTTGTGTGAATTCCTGAGAGTCACCAAATAAGGCAGATACACAGAGATTGAGTCTTAATAAAGTTATAACTATGGTGGATGGTTACGACCGTCCTTCATAGAGTTCGCAGTTGAAGGAGGGTATTAGTGTCAAAGGTCAAAAATATGCCTACCCTATCCATTCCTTCCCGGTGCCGAGAATAGGCACTTCCACCAAATAAGCCACACAATATCCTCTTGACCATCATCATCCCTAATAATGCCTCATAAATAAAAGTCTATGTCGTATTATATTAATTAAAAAAAAAAAGAAAAGGAAAAGAACAGAGAGAAAAAGAAAAAGAAGAAACAGCTATATATAAAAAAAGAAAGGTCCAAGTTATAATGTAACATTATTTCTGAGGCAACAGAGCACCTATCTCATTCCACCAAATATGTCCCATACCTACCTTTTAGTATTTCTGATTGCTCGAATACTGGTTGAGGACTGTAACTTAGTTGTAGAGTTATTAAGACTTTAATTGAAGTGTGGATGCCATGTGAGGCCACCAAATAGTGAGTACAATGTCTAAATCTAGCAAGATTTGTGATCTCAGAAAGAAAGAAAAGAGCGAGTGCCCAGGAACATCAAGAGAGCACAATTGTGTAGCCTCTCTCAGAGTTGACTTGTCTAATAGTCTAGAGATCTAGAGTCTACAGTAATAGACTATATGTAGCACCAGATGAGTGTGTGCCACCAAATACAAATCCATTCAACTCGATATCTCTTACCTATGCCAAACGCCGGGGTCAAATTACAGATTATCCTCTGCTTTCTCCCAGAGGGAAGTAGTTACCTATCCTGATAGCAATATTTACCAGGGGTGAAGTATGAACTTCCGATGCGAATTAGCCGTTTTCACTTGGATCTATTACCTAGGCTATCATCACTTCACATTTGTCTGGATCTCTAAGGTTTTGAAATAAGATAAGAAGAAATCTTCTGATTACTTCTATTATTTTTTCTTTTTGCTAGGGACTAGCAAATCTTAGGCATGGGGGTATTTGATGAGTCCATTCTAATGGACTATTGTTTTGCCTAAGTAATTCTCTTTTAACATTGTATGTTTGTAAATATCTACATTAAGTTGTGGAATGACTACATGCATCATTATTTAATTTTACATCTATTTTATCCCATTCTATAACAGAGTATGTAATTATTTATGTTTCATGCAGGTCCCGCAACAGTGCACTCGTTACATCTTCTCCACTTAACCTATCCATTTGGCTAATAATCGAGAAGAAGAGGGAGGAGGATCAATGGGAAAAAGAATAGGAGAAAAGATATTTTCCCCCACAAATTTCTCAACATACGGCCGGCCATCAACAACCCCAACAACAGCGCCGGCCATATTTAGCAAGGGATTTGAAAATCCGTTAACTTGTGCCGGGGAGGAGATAAAAAGAGAAGATCATCGGTTCTTTGGAGGATCTGGATCTTCCCCCTTGCGGGGAACTGCTCCATCCTCTCCATAGTGGAGAGGGCGAACACTGTGCACCAAGCAGTCATCTCCAGCACCCCTGCCAGGCCACTCCCGCAGGCGCATCCACCCTTCCAGTGCCATAACCCCATCCTACCCTTCAGTCGCACAAGCGCCCATCCACCCTCCAGCGCCTCCCTGCAGCGCGCCCCCCCTCTGTAGACCCGCCTCGCCTCTCCAGCCGCTCCATCCAGTGCTCCCTCCAGCAGCGCTTGAAGGTGCTACGCACCTTCACCACTGCCAGGCCCGCAACCGCAGGCGCTGCACAGCCGCACCGCTCACCCATGCCCTTGCCAAGCACCGCAAGCACCACACCAGCACCCGCCTTCGCAACCACAGTGCTTCCCCTCTTTGCAGACTGCCCCAACCACCTGCAAATGCCTGCTCCTTCTCCACCACTCATCTCTAGCAGCCCTCGCAGGCGCTCTGCCTGTACTCACCGCCCCGCTCTTCCCCAGGCGCCCGCCTCGCCACCCGCGACCGCAGGCGTACACCCTTCTCCAGCGCCAGTAGCTGCTCTGCCTCACACCCAACCCCTCCGCAAGCGCTGCACGCCTACACCCTCACCAAGCACCCTGTAGGTGCCCTTCTCCAGCACTCGCAGGCGCTCGCTACCACCTTGCGTGCTTCTGCACCGCTTGCCTTCACCCTCTAGCCGAGCCAGCAGGCACGCCAGCCCTCACACACCCGCATAGGAAACCCTCTGGAGTGCCATCTCCTCTGCCTGCTGGCCGCCGCTGGCCACCTCACGCCATTCTGTCACCGTCACCGTGATCCCCATGCACCGGTCAACCTTCCCCCATAGCAGCTCTGTCGCCAGTGCTATCTCTCTCTCGTGAGGAGGAGAGTGAAAGCTCTATTTTCTCTGAAATTAAAAATTACATCTAATGCCATTTTCACCAGAAATTAATTTTTATTTATTACTATTTTATTGTGGAAAAATTGTGCATGCACACTCATACTTTCTGATAATTGCATGTTATTGTTATTCACCTATTTCAAGATTAGTTTTGGGATTAACATGTGCACCAATTTTCTCTAGTATATGTCAATTGAAAATTACATAAAATCATCATATATTTATTGAAGATTTCAGTGAGGGAAAATTGCACATATACCCTTATATTTTTGAATTATTGTGAATCTTCTTTCTATCGCATTTTATGTCAAATTTGACTAGGGATTTCACACTTAACGGAAAGAATATGGAATAATTGAGAGTTTATTGCATAATTGCCTCCCTATGGACATGACCCACTCTTCTTTGAGTGGTTATTTGTATTGTTGATTAGTCGATTTTTCCACCACTTAAATACTGCAACGCATAGCGGAAAATCGACCTTTCACTTATCCATCGGTTTCAACCACTTACAATGTTCGCAAGTGGTTGGAGAAGTCGGTGGCTGAAGGAACAAACTTGGGGACTTTTAAAAAGAGAGAGGGACAACGGAGAGAGAAATAATCCCTCCCCCTGCAGCGAACTTCTCCCTCTCCACCATCAGCACCATGGCCCAATCTTGCACCAAGAAGACCAAGCGTGCACTGTGGATTGAGGCAAACATCATAGTCACTGCCTATGCCACGGTGGTGCTCAGTGATGGAGAGCACCACCGGTCACCTCCACCATTAGCTGCTTCTCCAACGAAAACCTTCCTCACCAACATGACCCAAAGCCAATGCCATCCTCCTTGTGACTTCCCCTTCTGTGCCCCAATAGCCACCTATCCTTTTTCCCTTCATCTCCTTCTTCTTTCCCTTCTTACCATTCCCCTGCAACTCCCACAAAAGAACCCAAAGTAGTAGCCACACTGTCCATGCTGTCGCCCATCTCCAGCTGCCCGATCTCTCTGCCAACGCCACCGGGGATCTCCAAGCAACTCGTCAGCCTCTTCCTCGCCAACTGCCACCACGCGCACTGATGAGACACTCATCATGATCTCTAATTACCCTTAATTAACTAGTCTTCCTAGTTAATTAGCTAGGGTTATGAATATATAAGGGTTAATTATAGAATAAGGGATATTTAGTTAAGGACCTTAAAATAAGTTAAAAATGACATTTTATCATTCAATTAACATTATTAATAATTTAGATAATAATTGGACTAATTATTCTCTTAATTAATAAGATAAGCAACTTAAATATAATATATACCAAAATATGAAATAACTTAAGTGATTTTACTTAATCTAATAAATTAATCTAAAAAGGTCAAAAATGTAAATTCAAGGTGTAAACATAATATTTACCTTATTTACTAACATATATAAAAAGTTGAAAAAGATCTAAATTAAAATAAACCTTCAAAACCTGGGTTTACATTTTAATCCTTAATTTTCATTACAGTTGAGTCCTTATTTCTCACATAGGTCCTTAGATTTTATTGCTTCTAAGTCCCTCTTCGTCTTCTTCTTCTTCTCCAACCAAACAAATGGCTGGTGGCAGAGAGTCATCCTACTATGCGATCACCGCCCTGCCGACATCATTCCTCTTTGCCCAAGCTCTTGCAGCTTGCGCTCACCACCTCCACTTGATCCATCGGTCTGGATCATCCGTAAATCCTATTTTTCAGTGGGAGATAACCTCACCGTCGTCGGAGATGACTACGGAGGTTAAGCTCCTAGAGCTTCCTCTTCGACCAGACCCCACCCCTCTCTTCACCGCAAAATGCTATAAATACCCCCTCACACCTCTGATTTTAGCAAGTTGTCTCCCTTCCCTCTTCTAACACCGTAGCCGACTTCGATAGGCTATTCTTCCAAACCTCCGACGAACCCCCATTCCATCTTCCGACTTCCTCTGTCCATCTTAAGTAGTCGAGGAAATTTACCGTGGTCTTCCGCACCTCTGACAAAGGCGGCGACCCTAAGATTCCTCCACTACACCTCAAATTCGCCCGCCGGAGCTCTTTCTTCAACCCTCTGATTTCGTCGTCCGCTATGAACCTTCGGTGGAACCCTATTGACCCCTTCGTCCAGGTAACAGTAGACTAGGAGTAGGAGTAGGAGTAGGCTAGCTTAGTTAGTTAGTTTAGTTAGTTAGGTTAGAGTAATTGAAGAATTTAGCTTCATCTCTTCCAACTCCGACGAGTTCCTTGAGCTCGCCAGAGACTTTAATTTTGTCTTTTAACTCATTGTTCACCTTCTTTAACTTTCATGTTCATTTCTAATTCACTAAATAGTTTAATTAAATCACCTAAATGCCTAATTCATATCTCACCTTCACCGACTACTTCACTGTCCATGGTGACAGAAGTCGACCTAATTCCACCTTCATTAGGTTCTTTCATCACCTATCATCACTAATGAACCCTAATCAACATTATATTACCTATTACTATCATCTATAATTAAACGCCCAAATTTAATTTAAGTTTCTGAGTTTCCTGTCCATGGCAGCTTAGGAACAATTCAAACTATAAATTAAATATAAATTTATGATTAATAACATCTGTTGACTTGATTTAACTTCTCAATCGAGTAGTTAAATCAAGTCCTGAGCTTAAACCAATCAATTTTTTAAGAAACGAATTTTCTATCAAATCTTTTATTTCAATGAACAAATGAAGAATTTAATGTGATACAGAGGTTCCTTGTAACCTTAGAATCATTTTTGGATCAAAAATAGTTAATTTTGTTAATCTGTATAAACATTTTGTATTTTCTGGACTCACCAGAGCTCCGGCGAGCTCCGATGAGTCAAAGTTGAGTTGCAACCTCTTAAAAATTGCTAAGTGACTCCAGAACAATAAAATAAGGATTACTGATCATTTTTGAGAAATTTGCTTGATGTTTCAACCACTGGAGCTTTAGATTTAACTTCTTCCCCAACTTCGGTGAGTTGGAGAAGACTGTTATGAAGAATTTAAGAAACACTTAAGGAGCTCAGAAGCTTCAGTGCGATGCACTGAAGCTATTTAAGTCTTTAAAACATTGTAACAAACACTGATTTACTCTGTCGAACAAACACTTATTTTAGTTCAGGCGATGAGCCTGAATTTCTAGGAATTAAGGATAGAACTCAAATCTGAAGATCTGAGTGAGTTCCAGATGATGAAGAGACTCTGATTGATGCATTAATTTCTTAGGAAGAAGCATTACATAAAAAGTCAATTTTCAAGCTTCTATAGTCAAACCTGAGTTTGATAATGGTGTTCTGAGCTTAAATTGAGGAATTAAGATGTGCAAGTTGTTTCTAGAATCTTATTTGATGATCTAAAATCAATTTAAGTAAGCTCAGATGATGTAATGTGTGAAAATTATGTTCCTGTTAATTTGGGTTACTCTCAAACCCAAACCAACAGAAGCACTATTCTGTTGAAATTCAAACCTAAATCCTACCCAGATTGATTAGTTAAAACCCTTAGAATTAATCTAACTAGATTAGGAACACTTTAAAGTGTTTGTTGCACAAATTGATGTCTAAAAATTAATCTCTGAAGTTTTTAGAGAAGAGAAAAGCTTCTCTGCAAGTTCTGTAGGTCTCAAGAGCTTAAAATCTATCCAAACTGAAGCGGAATTGTTTATATAATATGTATAGACCTTTAAATAGATGAGATAAGTCCATCTGTGGACTTCCCTGAGTTAAACAAATTTCCAGGCTTTTATAAAACCCGTAGAAACCCCTGATTTCATCCCTTAAATTGAAGAACAAAACATCAATAAAACATTAAATTGACATTAAAATTGAGTAGATTACCCTTAGAGCTTTCCAACAAACTTTAAATCATCCAATTTGGAGCTCTAGGTAGGAAGTTATGATCGATTGAATTCAGGTCTGGAAGGGGAATGTTTGTCCCACCTCGGATATCCACGAGCATGTGCCTGGGTATAAAACTATTTTGTTCCTATGGCTATGCAGTCGTCAGCGCTCAACGCACCAGTTCCGATTCTGATCTGATCTGGGCATTGTTTCTGTGTGTGGGCATTAGCCTGCGAGTGTGTGCACCCTTGGGGGTGTGTGTGCGGATGTGAATATGTGCCCTAGGAGGGAGAGAGTTTGGCCTGGGAGGCCGGGTTGAGCTGATGCGGCTCGATACTGTGAACCGATTAATGAATAAACCAAAACCAACCTAATCGAGATTAGGCGAGGACCGAGTAGGGTCTGGTCCCACCCTGATCCCAGGGTGCTATGTATCCTCGAAAGGACCTCACCGCAAATACAAAAAGTTTTGGTTTAAAAAGTAGAAAAAAACCCGGTTCAGCTGAAAGCTTAAGGATAAGGAAAGAGAAGCTGCTGAAGAAAGCTAAGTGCTGAAGGATGCAAAAGCTAAGGAAGAAAGGAGTGCAGATGCTAAGAAGCGTTAAGGAAAAACTAAGAAAGGAGAAAAACTAAGGGAAGATGAGAAGGCAGGAGAAAATTAAAGGGAAAAAGAAGAACTAAGGAAGAAGAGAAGGCAGGAACAACATAAGAAGAGAGCTCGACAGAGAAGAAAATAAAAGAGAGAAGAAGATTAGAGGCTGTAGAGAGATGAAAAATTAAATGAATTTTTTCATACTTACTTTTTGTTCTTAATTGTAAAAGGCATGTTTAATTGAATAATTTTCTAATTGCCTTAATAAATAAAATTGAAAAAATAGCATGTTTACTTATTAATAAAGTACAACATTTTGAGTAAATATGTTTCATATGGAATTTTGTATGTTCTTCAAAGTTTAAATATTTGACAAAATTCATGTTTTGAAAAGTAAAACTAGTTTTACCTCCTAAACTTAAAGAGATAAAAGGAAATTGGTGAATTTGGAGAAACTATTATGTCTCTCAGTGAACGACCTGGACTCAACCAATAAAAATTTCTAAAATGTTAGGTTAATTCAACCCTATACTACACAATTGACACAACTTTGAGCTAACCAAAGTGATTTCTTCTATTCTTAATTAAGTGAAATTAACTTAATTACTGAGTTGAGTGGAAAAACACACAATCACGCACACCTCACACACCAAGCCACAAACTCCTCTATCACTGACCACGTTGTCCATGTCACCAGTCATCCACATGCTACGGCCACGTCCGGCAACCACTAGCCGAATAGCCACTGCCATCGCGACCGTCACTCTCCCACGCACCACCACCGAGCTCCAGCCAGCTAGCAACTACTCCTCTACGATCACGAAGAGGAGAGAAGGGAAATGCTTTGTTTCAGGTTGAATTTGTTTTTACATTTTGTGCCATTGCCAGACATTATATTTGATTAATTTAGGTGGTTTTTCTCTCTGGTCCTCCTTGTTCTCTCTATTCTTTGAGATATGCTTTTGCTGCCCGCAAGCTCGCTCTCTGCCTCTCACAACAAAGATAATCATGAAGTGAGGGAATATTTATTTGGGTGTTTATCCTAATTTCTGAGGCATTAATTGCATGAAATATCCTTTAACTCTCTCATCTTTTATTATTTCATCTAATGAAAGAATTGATTGGAACAAGAAACTCATTTAAGGAATAATTGTGCTAAGCATTTTTCTATGGAATTAAGATTAATGTGGAAACATTTGTGAGTTTATTCGGTTCGTGCCTCCCAGTGGATGCGACATCTTTATCGTGGTTTAAATTAATATCTGTTTTAATCTTTGATTGAGATATTTTTCCACCACATGACTACGACATATCTTTTTATATTTTTTTGAAGTGAAAAGGAATGCCATCGAATCACCGATAGCAATCTAGGAGAGCTTTTATTGATTAAAAGATAGCAGAAGATTACATGAGTGAACCCCATTGGTGTATGAGATTCTAGCAATTATTGACAATCTTATCCACATTTACTAGACTCTTCTGAAGCAAACTCTCATTTCTAGCTCTCCATACCAACCATAATACTGCCACCATGGGAAAATATGGCTTATTCCCCCTCAGGAAGGAACTCCAAAGACTCTCCCATGTGCGAATAGTTTCCCTACACACCTTCCTCCAAACACAATCTGTATTCATGCAAGTGAGTTATTATGCATCCCACACAGATGGCAGAAGTGAGTGGGGGTGCCCATTCTCCTATGCCTTAAATCTCCCATTATCAAGCCATCTCTTCTGCATAACCACAGAAAGATTTGTACCTTCAATGGTACCTTTAGTTTCCGTAGCTTTTTCCCAATCTCATCAACTTCAGCCATTCTGGACAAATTGACAAGCTTATCATAGGCAACCATTGAGGAGAATGTTCCCTCCCATTTGTATGTGTCACACTCCTCAGGTGTGGGTTTGAACGCAGCAAGTTCCTACAAAAGACGTTCATTTTTTGCTCATGTTCTTGTTTCATGACCATTCCCAACCTCAATGTTCAAAGACCAATTCTCAGAGGCAGTGTCCTAGTAGTCATATACCATAGCATTTTTATTAGTAGCAGCTGAAAATGCAAAAGGGTACCTGTCTTTTATCATGCCACCAGGTATCCATTTTTCTAACCAAAATTTGAAGTTTTTCCGGTCTCCTAAGACAAACTTGAATAGACTCCAATTATCTGCCAAGGCACGCACCATAGATGACCAGAAAGGAGATGGCTTATGAGGATTTAGGCGATTCTTCTCATCATTTGCCACCCCATAGCTGTCCTGGATGATATCTGTCCACATTTTTTTTCTCCTTGTAGCAGTCGAACAGCCCATTTCAGTAATAGGGCGTCATTAAATTCTTTGAGGGACCTGATTCCCATGCCACCATACTTCTTTGGTGAACAAATTGAGTCCCATTTTATAGGTTGAAGGAAAGCACCTTTATGAGAAGCCCTTTTCCAGAAGAACCTCTTGCGCATCACGTTAAGTTTTTTCCAAATTGATTTTGTGGCTCTAAGGACTGAAAAGAAAATGACTGGAATGGATGTGATGACTAAATTCAGTAAAATATACCTCCCTCTTTTCGATAAGTAGAAACTACTCCAACCCTCTAATTTTGTAGTCACCTTTTCATATAGACAGGACCAATCTGCTTTCCTAAGTTTTGTGCACTTCAGAGGTAAACCCAGGTACTTGACAGGCAATGATATAACAGACGTGCCCAAGATAGTGGAGATGTCATTTTGGTCTATACCATTCATACCAAAGAAAACCAATGAGGACTTACTTCCATTCAGTTTTAAACTAGAAATCTCACCAAAAATTTTAACCATATAGAATAGCAGTTGCACTTCCCTCTTCCCACCTTCCACAAAAAACACAGTGTCATCCGTATATTGAAGAATGGGAGCCAATGCCCTGTTGTTAGACATAGAGTATCCCCTTATCAACCCATCAGTTGCTAATTTGCACGCATATCTTGCCAATGTATCCACTGCGAGATTGAAAAACAGAGGGGCTAGTGGGCAGCCTTGCCTTACCCCACACTGAGGCTAAATCCAGGCTCGACATGGTTTCCCATTTATCAGGAAGGAGTAGGAAGCAATCATGATGCATCTTTTCACCCATTGTATCTAATGGGGAGGGGGAATTTTCTTCTTTTAAGAATTCCCAAAGGTACGGCTAGGAGATTGAATCATAGGCTTTAGTGAAGTCAACTTTCCATAGGAAAGCCTTGGATTTTTGCCTATGCCACCCCATCACCATCTATTGTGCAATGATGAAAGATTCCTACAAAGGCCACCCAGGTAGAAAGGCAGATTGGACAGGCATAATCAGTCCTTGTAAAACATCACAAATTCTGTTGGCTAAAATCTTGCTAATAATAAGATAGATGGAGTTCGACAAAGCAATGGGCCTATAATCTGAAAAATTCTCCACACCTGACTTCTTTGGTAGCAAAAACAAATAGGACTTATTCAGTCTTTCAAAACCAAAGTTATCCATTTCAAACTCATGTATAACATCCATCACATCCTTTTTAAGAACATTCCACATTTCTCTATAGAAGAATACCTGAACCCCATCTAGTCTAGGAGCTCCCTCATTATCCAAGTCTTTGATTGATTTCACTACTTCTTGTTCAGAAATAGGAGCGATTACCATCTGATCCTTGCTGACAATTGGGAAGTCAGCTGAAGCCATCCTCTATGAACCTCTTGGTGCAGCCTTGGCTAATTCTTTAAAATACCTGCCAGCTTCACATCTGATTTCACTAGTAGATGTAGTGGTTCTCTCACCCATTTTAATAGATGAAATGAGATTAAACCTCCTCCTAGCACTAGCATCAAGATGGAAAAATTTTGTATTGGCATCACCTTCCTTGAGCCACAACTGTCTAGATCTCTCACGCCAGTCCATTTCTTTCTTCAAGTCCTCCTCCTCAACAACCTATTGCATATACTATCTTTGTTCATGCTCCTGACAGCTCAAAGCCTGCCTGCACTCCTTTAGATCTAGACTTTGGATCACTGCCAATGCCTCCACCCTCCTCTGCTCTCTGATGGTTGCCACTGTCTACCTATATTCTTTTAGCATAGAGCGCATGTCTGCAAACTTGGAAGCAAGCTGCTATATGGCCGGGCCATTCACTACCTTATTCTGCCACCAGCTTTATAATCATCATTTTATTACCATCATCTTTATAATCAAGCGAATTTCTCTTTTTCAGCGCTAGTCTTTTAGCCAGGATAGTAGACGTGATCTTGTAGGCCACGTTACACAAGCTAAAGGACCTAAAATCAGAAAGGTCGATAACATTAGGCTCTTTAGGAATGAGAGCTATAAAATTTTAGTTGAAGGAGCACAGTGCAGAATTGCTAGAGTACAAATGACAAATGGCTCTTACAACATCCTCTTTGACAATGTTGATGAGGTGTAGCTCATCATAGTTAAAATGCCCAAGTTAAGCTAGAAACTAGGTTAAACACTACATAATTGACATAAGAAATGGGTTAGGTGTGAGAAATAACAGAAATGACCTAAAACAAGTCAATGTTAAAAATGCATAATTAGGTCAATTAATGAGATATTCTATTTAAAAGTTTAATATGGTGATTCAATTGCAAATTGAACACATATTTGGTCCAAAAGATCAAATTGAAAGTGAAATCATATTCCTAAATATTTAATTGAGCTTCAATAAAAACTTGGTTGCATTTAGACATCATTAGGACCTTACATTCATGACATTATAAATAGGTCCTTCATTATTCACATTTTCATGCATAAAAACCTTCAAGGACTTGATTGAAAATTGCCAGGGGCCTCTTTGTAAACTAGAGGGACTGCTCTTCCATTCATTTCACTCACTAATGGGCCCTTATGCAATTGTCATACCCCTTCAACCTTACGGGTCTCCTTGCAATTTTCCCTTTACACATGCAGTCAGTGATGCACTGTTCACCGTAAGAACACAAAGCATAGGTGCCGTTCATTCCATGAATCCATGATCCAAGAGCTAATCTTGATCCAACCTTCGTGCATTTAGCATCACCTCAACCTCTAGATCTGATCCTATGACTAGATTTCATCCTAACCCTTCCCGCCCTCCTCATCTCTTCATCCCACCATTGGAACCCTACTCACTTAATCAAACCTCATCAGTGACCTGATCAGCTCTCATACGCATATAGGAAGCTACCTGAGCTCACATGCGAGGCACTAGCTCCCTACCACCCTGAGTCGGTCCTTCATCCACAGCTCTAGTTTCTCCTTCATCAGAGTCGTTTGTGATAGGGGCGACTCTTCTCTCCCAATTTCATCGCCATAGGAACCCATTGTGGATCCAGGGACCACATTCCTTGGTGGAGATCTTCTTATCACCCTTCGTCGCTGCAGCAACCAACTGCAACCTAGGCATACCATTCTTCCACTTAGCTAGAATTTTCAATGATTTCATAGAGTAGATTTACTTTTTTCTAGGAGTAGAATTATACATAAATCTCATGGATTTGGTAGTTTAGTTAGGAGTAGATTAGCGTAATGATTCCCCACCTCTTATGATCATTTCCTATCAAAGGAGACAAATTCATTATCGTTCGCTTGTTCACTCTTCTTCCCCAGCATTTCACGATTGCTTTCTAATTCTTCCCTGTCAATTTACTTCATCTTTCATCCACTCATTTAAGCAACAATCAGATCTGATGCTCGATGGCATCTAGGTCTAATTGATCACTAATCCTACCTGGGAGCTATTCCAGTCAACCCATATGTTCACAAGCCCCCTCTTCTTCTGTTTTAACTATGACGATTCACTCGATTAGTATAGATTCAATTCCTATGCGTGATTTATAGATCAGAGACTTAATTTGATTTAATTCATGTTTAATTGAGTGAATTGGGTGTGTTTGAGTCCAGTTGAGTCTATGACAATGAATTGGAACTCTTTGAGATGGATTTGAATTGAGTGTGTGTTATATATATAATTTTGAGTTGAGCTACTATTTTTGGTGCTTGGTCTGAGGTAGCAGAAGCTGAGGTTTTTCTGACACATGCTTTTGAAGCTCCTGTTGTGACCACAGTGGTTCTAAAGCATCGCTTTCGATACCTGAACACTAATCAATGGTGTGCAAGTATCCTAGCTAGATGAGCAACTCATCTTGGTGAGCTTACATCAAAACACCCAAATGGGTGACATTGATTCCTCATTCACAAGAGTTGTAATATGATATTTGGAGTTTGATTGAGATATAGAAAATCAAAATGAAGGCTCTGATGTCGTGTGCAAATGGTTTAAACATCTCGTTTGATCTACTTTCTTTTATAGTCTATGACAAGGAGAGTGGTCTGAGCTACGACTCTAAGGGTTCTTTAGATTTGTTAATTGATCTCTATTGATTTCGGACCTTCTGACGGTGTTTGCGATATATTTCAATGAAAATTTTAGTGAGTGATTGTTGGATCGGAAATTCTATGCAAAAAGGTTTAAGTTTTGAAAACCCATCATTGTAGTACGATTTGCGAGGAAAAACCGTTAACAGATAAATTTTACCGAAAGTCAAAAGGAATTTCGGGTCAAACACATGGAGGCAGATATTTGAGCCACATTTATTTTATTGTCACAAAGCAAATTAGCTAGTCGAATTAAATCTAAACTAGCTATCTACTTAAAGAATAATTAACAGAAGAGAAAGAGAATAATAAAAAATAAAGACAAAATAGGGAGAGAATGAACAAGAATTTATAACCACAATATCATGTCTATTACAAGTAACCACTATAATATAAAGCAGGAAATCTACACTAGAAAGCGATAAATCTACTCTAGCAAGAAGTAAAGATAAGGTGGAGAAAAGTTATCCTCATCGATGGCTGCTTGGAGGATGAGCTGCATTGACGGAGCACCTGGATGAAGGTGGTGAGATGTGGGATGAAGGAGAACAACGGACGACAAAGAATAGGATAGGGTGACGTCGTAGTAGGATCCGCTTTCCGGATGGCAGTGAGAGGACCACTACAGAATGCTCCATGAATGGGATGGGGTGGAAAAATTATATTTTTAACTCTAGAGGAGCATCCTGGGTTTGGGAGAAGCTCTTAGAGCTTTGGAGGGGGTGAGAGAAGAGAGGAAGGGATGAAGAATTTGAGTGGTAGGTGTCTCCTTTTATAGTTGTAGGTATTGAGGGCAATTTGGTCATTTTATCCTTAAAAACATTAACTCAGGGTCTTTAGTGACAGATTTAAGGGTCACTAAAACCCTTGAACATGGGCGTAGGTTGCACACATGATGTGCCTCCTCCTCTCCCTATGCTCTAAATGCATGCGCATGATTGAACAATCTCAGTCGTCTGATCTTGCAATCGATGGCTGAGAATGCATCGCACCTTGCCTTCATAACGCCTCCCCCGCGTGTGATGGTGCATTGGATCACGCATCATCGCATGCGTACACACTCAATGTTCATCCGTCATGCCACGTGGCACCCCCGCTGCCGTACGATCTGAATCCAATGATGGAATTTGGCTGCGCTTGCACTGCCTCCTCAATTTGAGGCGAGGTGGGGCTCAAACTCGCTCCTCCCTCTTTGCGTGAAGTTGCGCAACCAATGTGCTAAGTCCACCACTTCATCGAGTTTCCATCCAATGTGCGTGCGCCCATGGTTGTTGGATCAAAATCCAACGGCCCAAGTCTGATCTCACGGTTGAGGAGAGGGAGGGAGGGAGCGCCTTTGGCCAGTGTGGGAGGCTAAGATGGCACCACGTGGCGTCATCTTGGTTGTCCATCTTTTGTGTCTTATAGATGGTGCCATGGATGTCGAATTGGACTGATTTTTACGCCATTGGGCTGCGATCATCGATCTGAACCCATTCGTACAGTCAGATTTGTCATCTGAAGAACAAATTTACACCACCTGGCCCCTTGACCTCTAATCTTTCTCGGATTATATCTGATGCTACGGAAGTTCGATCAGGGTGATCTTGGAGTTGTTGAACTCCAGTCGTCGCCTTGATCAGATCTGTACGATTAGACCTTCAATCTGAGGCCCCAATTAAATGTCGCCCAATAACCTAACCATAAAAAGGAGAAATTAACCTAAAATTTATACAACCTAACCTAAATGCAAGATGATGTTTGTTATATAATATTTATAATGTATGATGCAACTTTATGTCTAAGAACATGCAAAAATAGACGGTTTATGTGATATAAACATGTTTACATCAGTGATTTAGATCTAGTGGGATGTAGTTCAGCAACAATTTCTCCATTGGTTTTTGATCTGAATGAGTTCTCAGTCTATGATTTTTATGTGATTTGATTTGGACTTGGTTCCTGATGTTGGGATGGAATGATTTCAAAATTGAAGGGCATGTTCAACCAGAAACAAGTCTAATTCAACTGTTAGCAGTAGCTATAGCATTTAACTTGAGTTTTCAGCAGCTACTACTGATCTAAAAAATTGCAGTAGCTGCTGTTCTGTCAGGTGGAGATTTGAATGGATTTTGTGGATTGAAATGAGCTCACTTGTATATATTGTTAGGATTGTTGAATTTAATGTACAAGTACTCATGTACTTGAAATTGATTTAAATTGAATTAAAATTGCCTATACATTTGATTTGAATCCATTGGCAGCATATTCATGTAGTTAAACTATTATATCTTTGAATTTGAATGAAATTGAGTGAAAATTAGGTTTAAATGCTTCTATATCTTTCTTGGAATGTGTTGAAGATGTTTGAATGTCTATCTAACTACTCAACCCATTAGAATCCACATTTTCGGCCTTAAGTGCATTTGCTAACATTCATTAAGGCATAGACTTTGGGTTAACTTGCGTATAAATAAAATTTATAAAAAATCGTAAGCAAAAGATAAACCTGTTTTGATTAAGATAGGTATTTTTCTAGGTGTGAATCAAATTTCAAAGTAATCTGAACTATCAGCTTGGTAGAACATACTAGCCGACGATTCAGTCTACTTTGGAATTTAATAAAAGGCCAAAGTTGAAAAATCATAGAAAGAACTTTCTCACTCTCATCTCACCTTTTCTCTCTCATCTCCTACCTTTACTATATATATAAAAACTATAACAATCAGAAAATTCTCAAAAATACCTAAAAATACCCTGTATAGTATGTATATACTCATAAATAAAATTTAAAACTAAGCTAAATGCATATATTGTAAAATATGTACATAATTTACATATTAAATCAAATATTTAAAATGATTTATTGTATATATAACTTTATTATATAATTATATATTAATTTATATTAACTTAATGTACATTAACATAACTAATTATAAAAACTTATGTATATGTATATAATTATATCTAATAGTGCATATACATACTTAACTATGTATTATATACTATAATATTAATTTAACTAAGTAATTATAGTAGGTAATTAAGTTATTAAGTTCATTAAGTAAATTATTAACTTAAAATAAAATAAATTAGTAATTTAAGTTAATACCAAAGTAATTTATAATGTACATGTGTATAGTATTATCCTAAGTATTTTTAACCTATTTTTTCTGTATTTGTACTATAGTACAGTATTTATAAATTATTTATGTACACATCTATCTAAAATGTCTATTTAAATGTAAATAAATTAAAATAAAGTCTCTAAAATACATTAAAAATGTGTAATAAATAATTCATTATATAATTTAACATTGTATAAGGTCAATTTTGTAATTAAGTTACCAATTTGTACATTAATTAGTGAATTAACCCTTAATTTAACAAGTAGAAATCATAACTTTAACTAATTTTTATATATAATTAACTAAATTATAATTCTAAGTTAATTGTACCATTATGTAGCCATATATATGGGTTTTGTAACCATATAATTTATTTTTAATTTCAAGTAAATTATGGCCCTCAAATCGAGGGCCAAATTCATCAAATCAACATGATTCTCAGCGCAGCACCGCACTCAATCAGGCTGACGAATAGCACCACATCATGTGGTGATGTGCTGATGACGTGGTATAAATTGTTTTTGCACCCCTTGCTAACTAGTCGTTAGTGCATGGTGTGAAATAAAACCCATTACGCATTCCCCTCTCGATCTCAACATATAAATGAGCATGAATTGTAAAGTGGTGGGCTGGGGACCATGCGTTGTACTTGGACCCATATTGGGCATATCATGGGCCTAAATTGGAAAAAATTTACCTTAATTGAACTAGGGCTGGCCCAATAGTGGAGGTCTGGTCCCACCTCTTTGAGGTATTGTGTATCCTTCGAAAATGGGTAGGCCTGCCCATTAAAGCTCAATTTTTGGGTTGAGGAACAGTGCATGTGTGTGTTTGTGAGAGAGAGTGCTTCCTAATCAGCTAAGTGTTGTGAGAAGAAAAGTGAACAAATGCGGCTAACTGTAGGTGTTAGTATGAGTGTTGCGTGTATCGTGTATATATGTATATGTAATAAATATACTAGTATGTATATAGATACCGTACATGCATATATATTCATAAATAATAGGTAGATATTCATATGTATACATATAAGTAGAGTATATATAATAACACAAGACTTTAGTGACAGATACATTTGCCACTGTAAATATGATTATATGTCAATATAGATAGTAATTTATGCCTTATGTTGTGTAAATGTATTACTAAGGCTACACTGATGTATATATATGTCACTATAAATATAGTATATGTTACTAAAGATATTAGTATATTAATATAACTTAGCATGGTATATACTAATAGCTATTTTTGTTCCTATACTTAGGTATTACTTATAGTAGTTGTATATAATTAACATAGTGTAGTATTATTTAGTTTTTAATGCCTATCAGTTGTACATTTGTTTAAAGGCATTGTAGAAAGAATTAATTGATTTTTTTGTACATAATTAAGCAATTCTTTTATTAATTGATTCATTCATTCTTATTGTAAATAAACTTAACATGTTTGGAATAAAAGAACATTTTTATACTTAGAGAGTAATGTATATCAATAACTGCCTCCTAGTGAATGATTTGAAAACTAACCAGTAAAAATTGTAATTAAATAAAATGATGCAACATCTATTTGCATTGTGACAAATATACTACAATAATGATATCTTAAATAACATTTTTATTGTAGATGGATAGTCGACGATCATATTTTTGACACTAATAGTGCTTTATTATAATTGATTGATGATTGTTGCAAGTCACCGCATTAAATGTCCCAACAAGTTTGGTACAATTCCACATTAAAGCCATCGAGGCCTAGGGTACTATTGGTCGACATTTGGGGGAGAATTTCAAAATTTTCGCTTTCAGAAGGCATTTGGATAAGACAGTCGGAGTCCAAGGAGGAAAGAACGGGGGAAATATTAAGCAAATGCATATCAAGATCACTAATCCCATCGGAGGTAAGGAGATTTTGGAAATAGGAGGTGGCCTTAGACACAGCCAGGTCCCAAGAACCATTCCCGATAGAGGAAGTAAGGGAATTGTTCATATGTTTCACAAAGCACTTTTTGATGGTAGCAAAAAAGAATGCATTGTTCCCCTCCCCATGGTAAAGCCAAGAGACTTTCGCCTTTTGGGCATAGAAATCCGAGAGCTTGGTGAGGGCATCATCTAGTTGGATAGTAATATCCGAAAGCTCAGTAGTAGTGTCAATGTTCTAATGGGACTCAAGTCTAGCCTCAAGGTCATCATGTCTAGCCTCAAGGTTCCTAACAAAAGAATGAATATCACCAAAAGTGGATTTGTTCCAGTTTTGAAGGGCCTTTTTCAAGGAATAGAGTTTGAACTAAAGAGTCTTAATAGGATTTATGGAAGAGTTGTTGCCAGAGAAGGACCAGACATTGGAAACCAGATTCTTAAACCCCAGATCATGCATCCACATATTTTGAAAATGGAAAGGATGGGGGTAAGATTTAAGGAGGTTTTTGAAGGATAAAAGCATGGAACCATGATCAGAACTCCTTCTAGATAAGAAGATCGCTTCAGGAGAAAGGTCACAACAAGTAGTGGAGACAAAGATACAGTCTAACTCCTGGTAAATCCTAGCACTCCCACTTCTGCTTTTGTACCAAGATAGCTGGTTTCCATCCAATGGAAGCCCAAGTAGACTAAGAGAGTCCTTCCAGGAGCAGAAGGCAGCAGCCTGGGATTCACGGAAAGGGTTCAACCCCTTTTCTCAGGCGCCCTTAAGATGCAGTTGAAATCCCCCCCAATCATTCAAGGAGATAGGAAGTTGTCTTGAGTGCCATCTAGATGGGACCAAAGGGCTCTCTTATCCACAGAGCATGAAGCATAGACCCCAGAAATGTAGACCAAGGAGTTAAGAAATCCATAAGCGACAGTGATTGATTGTGGAATGGCATGAAGTAGGGATGGGGTAATATAGTTTTTCAGAGACACCAGATGTTGGAACCCAATAGTATCCTTAAAAATGGAAGCCAATGATCTATCAGCAAAAGGTTCAAATAGAAAAGAATCTCAAGAGAGTGGGCATGAATCAAGTATTTGAGACAACTGGCAGTAGGGAGGTCATGATGCCCCTACAATTCCAAAAAAGGCCCATCATTGGGAATGAGATTTGCAAAGTGATTCACAGCAGTTCCTAGTCATCTTACCAATATCTCTTACGTAGTCAACTCCACAGAATCCTTTAGAATTAGAAACAGAGTGTGCCTTGTATGCGGCAGAGTGAGAGGGGCAGAAATCAAGACCTAAGTAATCTAGGGAACCTTGAGAATCTAAGAGTGATCTATTAGAACTTGGTTTTACATTATCGCTCACTAGAGAAAGGCCCTCATGATCATTTCATTCAGTAATCTTAGGAGGATAAGGGTTGGGATTAGGGGGAATAGGAGTAGGGAGAGGAAGGTAAATGCCCCAGGATATAGACCCATCAGCATTGGAATAAGAGATTGATTAATGCACTTCTCAAGTTGGATCACTGGGAAGGACCTAGAGAGGCCAGGAGAAATACCCTAAATCAAAGGCATGGTTTGAGTACTAAGAGGAACATGATCAACAAAACATTTTGAATTATTCAAGATCTGATCATTAGAAAATCTCCAATTAGGAACTATTTATCATTGTTCACCCAATTCGTTAATCCTTATATCAAATTTATCTAATAAATAATTATCGAAAGCCGAGCTAACATGAGGAATAGAAAGATTAGATTGAGCATTAAAACAAGCCTCCAAAGGGTTAACATCTGACACAAAAATGCTCGCAGCTTTAGAGAAAACCATTTCAGAATCATTAGGCGGAGTAACAAGAGTAAAAGAAGTATTGTCGACTGAAACGAAAACTTTCTCGATCGAAGTGGAAACCATCTCAGAATCAAGCAGATGGTCACCAGACGAGGAAGAATGATTAACGGCAGAATCAGAAGCATAAGTGTTGGTAGGTAAAAGCATATCATCATCAACCAAATGGTTTCTAGATGTAAAATAGTGAGTAGGAGGTTGATATACCTGCATGGGGTTAGAGGAACCCGACGACAGGACCATCAGGTCCTCAACCCCAAGATTTGCAATAGATAGAGGCGATTTGGGTTTCTTGGAGTTATGACGAACAATCTTCTTTTTCTTTTTCACCATCGGAGCCTCAACAAAACAATTTGCACCCCCTAGAGAAAAAGAGGGAGTTATACAATTCGAAAAACAAGCCCCGTAGGACCTCCAGTGGGGGAAGGGTCGAGACCTCATTCGAGGCAGAACCACAGCATTGATTCTCCAAAGTGTTGATATCATCCAGCGTAGATGCACCGTCAAGACCAGCCTCCTTGGCAGCATCTAGATGAGGGGGATCAACATTACCAAGAGGACCTATAGAAGAGAGTCTAGAAGAGCAAGACACCATTGAATGTCCCACCCTAAGACACTTCAAACAAAATAGAGGCACACGTTCAAAAGCAACACGATACATCACAGTTTTGTTACCGTTAAAAATCACCATCGAATCAGGATGAGCCACTGATAAATCAATCTCAACGCAAACCCTAGGGTAACCTGGTCTATGACCATGGATCGTGCATTGATAAACATAGATTGAGGTTCCAAACTGGTAAGCAATGGAGATAAGAGCATTCAGATGGAGAAGGTGAAGATTGAGACTAGGAAAACCAACCCACACAGGGGTTGTGGAAATCGGACAATCCGTACAAAAATCTGGGGACCAACGAATGAACTATAGATGCACCCCCTCCACAACAATAGGCCCATGTGATAAAACCTTACTAAAATCTGAGTAAGAATCACAATGAATCAACCAATGCCAAAAATCCAAGGGCAAAAGATCATACCCTGGACAAGCTTGAACCTTTGGGATAGAAGGTTCTTCAACTGCTGAGAAGAGGGGTTTCGGCCCTAAGCCTGAGCGACCAAGGAAGAGGAGAAACCCCTATTGAGCTCAGAAATCTCATCGAAGGAAAATGTGGTTCCCATCAACCCATCTTTGAGATCCAGATGTCGGACCTGGAGCGCGAGCTCCAAAAAAGGGGAAGGTTGAGAATGGCTGACTCCTGCACCACCAAGGCGAAAGAAGGCTTCGATGGTGAAGTTCTATCGACCATAGATAAGGGAGGGGAAAGCTATAAAGAAGACATCACAGCAAAAGAAAGTGTACAAAAATCCAAACTGGGAAACCACCATAGCACAATCAACTGGAAACAAAATGAAAAGGAACAAGGAAAATTTGGCAGGAACAAAACCAAAAAACCACAAAGCAAAAAACAAGGACAAAGAAAAACAAGAACTAGAAGAGAGGAGTAACTTGACCCATCCTAAGCGATGCCGAAACCTATCCACGGAATTACTTATCACATGCACACCCTTACAAAATCCCATATGCCCCCAATTACACCCACGTTACTACCACAACAAAACCATATCGCATTCCACCGAAAGAAATCTCCACTGAATTCTCAACTCTCCTCCTCGATCATTCTCTTCTCCATTATTTATACATGCCAAGAGAGGGCCTTGGGAGGGAGATATACACATTTATAGAAAGCCTCTCCCTCTCTCTCTACTTCAAGAAGTCATTGCGAGTGCACCTTCACATGGGATTCTGCCTCCGTTTCCTCACCACTGCTTACGCATCACCTTCGAGTCTTTAGATAGATTAATTTTACTTTGTTCGAGCATAACTTAATTTATCATCAAATTCTAGTTGTGTTCAAACTCTGATTTGCAATAGAAATCTCTAGTTATTTTATTCTCTTTTTTATGTTGCCTATTCTAGTTCTATTATTAGTTCTAATTGCTTTTATTATAATTCTAGTTATTTCGACTGCTAGTTCTAGTCATTCTAATTTAACTTTATCTTATATGTTTTATCCACTCATCCACTTTGTAGAATCTAGGGAAGTGAATTAGTCCATCTGCCTCCCTACAAACGACTCGGACATTGATTTTGAAATTGCGATTTCCATATTCTTGAGTTTGATCTGATTTATAAATTCAAGTGTTTCTGTATGCATTTACTACGATGAAAGATGATTTTTCACAATCACATCTGTGTTCAGAACAAGACCAAAGTCACGTAACTGTAAAATAATCGAACTCTTTTATTTAGATGAAAAGGTAATCATATTACGAAGACTCAGATGACTCTCTCACGGCACACAAAAATCCAACATACTTTCTGGAACCGTTTTCAACCCCATACTACTAATATGTTGATCAAATGACTCTCTAGTCAAGGCCTTGGTCAGTGAAATAAAAACATTACCCATGGAGGGCACATTTGTGATGATCCCATTGTTAACATGCTTGAGTTGTATCTTAAGAAATGTATTTGCGTTATAATATAGTTGACAAAAACGTGACAAACACTTAAATTATAAAGCTCAAAACAATGTGAGTCTAAGGTCATTCGTAGGGAGCAAATTGGAATTCACACACTAATTTCAATATAAATCAAATGAGCACAAGGATTAATTGCAAGGAAGATATGCAATGAATAAATTACTCAGAATGATATTCAATGATAAACAAGAGTATCTCAAGAAATAGAGGGACAAAAAGAATAGAAGAGCTAAAAAATGGTGAGTTAGATCACCACTTAACTCCCTCAATTTAAGCACATGTTCAATATCAGTAATTAACTCAAATTTTCCAACAGTGCCTCAACCACTTAACCTCTTAATTCCACGTTAGCTTAGAGGCGAAATATATCGACAGTACCAAGCATAAGGCCACATCAGGCATCGCCAAGGAGATCAGACAACTTACATCATGCAGCCTGATAAGTCTACTTTAGTGGACTAATTTAATGCTTAAGTGCATTATTATTTGGATGAGAGATTAATTTAAAACATGCATGTTAGTGACAAAATCATGTGAACCTTAGATTTATCATTTCATGTATCAATTGCATTAATCCTTATATAAAAGGGGTTCATTACTTATGTAGTTGAAAGGTCATTTAGGGAAGGACATTTTTTGTAAGCTTCACATCAAATGGCAACCGAATATGTATTGATTTCCTAGAGATAATAAAACAGAAAGAAAGAAAAGCAAATAAAATACCTTCCTATTCTTTCCTCTCCTTTCCTTGTCTCTCTCTCCCTTAAATGGCCATAAAATTTAGATTGTTGACTCCTTCCTTCTTTGACTCTCACTCTCATTCTCTTATTTTTCTCCTTATATAATAGGGATGGGGAGGGAGCCACCCATCCACTCTTGGATGAGAGGTCCCCTTCTCAAACATCTTCCTCCTCCCTCGAGAGGGTAAATGGCCTCCATCTCCTTCCCCTCACCACGTGCCCAGCCACCACCGTGAGCCTCCGTCGACACCGCCAACACCCTCACCATGCGTCTACCTATTCGGTTAAGATGACCAGGAAGGTTCCCGGATGTCTGAGACTCGTCCCACATCCACTGCGTTCACCGCTCTCCTCAGCACCTACTACGCACAGCCACTCTCGTGCGCAACACGAGCAGCACCACCAACAGCACAACCAGCCCATGCACAGGCCCTCACGCGCTCGCCCTGGAGCCTTCCTCTGGCCTTCCTCCTCACGTGCAGGTCCTGTTCAACCATGCCAACTGCGCACGACACCCACATGCAGATGCCTCCCTCACACATAGTAGCACCCTCATCTTCTTCTTCTTCGTCATCCTCTCCAACAGACCAAAGAGAACCCAACATCAATGTTGGTTCCCCTCACGTGCAGCCACCTCCTTCAGCCATCATCCTCCGATCTGTTGACGCCGTGGAACTCATCGGCCCTCACGAGCACGGCCACACCCTCAGATCTGCCAACGACGGACTACACAACCGTCGGCGAGGCTCCATGTCGTCAGCCAACCTTCCCACCGGTTGGTCGCCATCGACCATCATTTTCCTCGGCGTGATGATGAGAACCTCATCATGAATCCTAACTAGCACATTTTGACCTAAATAAGTGTACAAAATCTCCTACAAAACCTAAGGGAAAGCCTAAATCAGAGAATTACAAATTTGAGTATAAAGTAATTCACAAGGAGTAAAATAGAAATTTTACCAATGCAGTACATAAACGAGATTTCTAAGGGTCTAAACACAAGTCAAATGGGCTTAATATGAAAGAAAGTGAGATGATTTGGTTTGAAAAGTGCTATAACGACATCTAGGAATTAAATGACATTCTACAACCCTAAAAACAAACCAACTTTAATTCACGAAGTTACAGGCAAGGTAAATATCAATTAAACCCTCTAAAATTCATGAAAAAACATTCTCTAGGGTTTAGAACCTTCAATTTGGCCATTGGAACCTATCTTGACCTAGATTGAGAACCATGCCCAATTTTTCACCTAATCTGAGTTTTTGTGCAAATTGACCAGGTAAACGTGGTCAAACCTAAAATCCAACTTCACCATTGGATTCCTTAGGTCCAAATTAGGGTTATATCAAAATTTGGACCTAAGGGAAGTTTGCCTTGACCCACTTTACAAATTGGTCCTTAGTAATTACTTTCTGACCCTTAACTTTTTGAACTTTTGCGTTCACCCCCTCAACTTTCCCTTCATTTTCTTCATACCGGTCCCTCTGCCACCCACAGTAGCAGGCCATACCTTTGGCGACTTTGTGCGAAGGATGGTGCCGCGGAGGGTATGGGAGCCGACCCCAGAAATGAGAGGAGGGTTCCCTACGTTGTCCTCTTCCGCATGGACCTCCTCCCATGTCTTGCTAGTACCCATACTTCTCGTGTGAATGCGCAAGAAGTATGGGTCTCTTTTCCAGCAAGCTCTGGCGACCAGCCCATGCTTCCTCCTCGTGTTTCCCTCCCTGCCAACACCTATTTAAGGGATGGCAGGGGCCACAGCTTTTGTCAAGCTCGACTTGGCCGAGGAATCCCCCCTAATTTCGTGTCCTCCTCCTTCGATCAAGAGTCCAGCAAGCTCCGGCGAACCCTCCTCTTCTTTTTCGTCGCTCTGCCACATACTAGTGGCAAAGCCACCTTCATCGCCTTCTTCCACGTCATGCAACACCCGCGCGCGCGTGCCTCTAGCCCCGTCGTCGTTGCCATCACCCCTCCCCTGGACATCTTCGTCTCCGGCGATGGCAGGAACGAGCCATCAACCTCTTGCTCCCCTTCGACCTCTTAGCTAGGTTAGAATTATTCCTTTCTCTCCCCTCTTTATTTCCCCTATCTTTATTGCGATTTTTATCCCCTCAACGTCGTAGTCCACCACCATCGTTCCCATCTCAAGCCGACCACCAGCGAAGGCGCTCTTGTTGCTCCACGCATCCACAGGCCTTGCCAACCACCTCACAAGCTCCGTCTTCATCCATTATCCACTTTCCGCCCACTCACTGCCCACCACACACGCTCCATACCTCCACCAAACAACTCCACAAACATGGCCACAGAGCAACCTAGGCACGCACGCCTAGGCCGCCCCATGGCCAGCCAACCACCATCTCACCTTCACCGTAACACGGCGAAGCTCCCCAAGTGATCTAATGGGGCCGAAAGGCTGTGTTCAATGAATGCAGGTTTCGACCCCCTACCGCCATTGGAGTAGGAGCAAAGCTCGCGTGCAAGCTCACTCCAGGTTACCCTGCTCTAGGAAATCGAGTCCCAGCTGCGAGGAAGCATTCCACGACTCTTCCACACCTAGCAATTGGAGGCGTCCACAACTGCAACTGCTTCAATTAGGCTTGCATCTTCCCTGCGAGCATCAAGAAGCAGGTGGGACACTTTAGTCCCACCTCGGAAACCTAGGTGAGCGGTAAGTCATTTATATTGTTTTTGTCTTACACTTATCGCCTTCGATACATAGGGGTTAGGTCCTTCGCCTACGCACGCGTAGAGTGCCACATGCTAACGCCTGCCCTGGCCCACGCTCACGCCCCGCGAGCCTGGGTCCAAACCCGATTACCTGACCAAGCACTCCTCGCGCACCACCCACACCGGTGCGCCTGGTCCCAGGCACCTTACCCGACCCGCTTACCTGATTAAGGCCCTGGGAGTGAACCTTGGAGTGAATTTGAAAGAGAGAGAGAGACGTGGGGTAGGTAGGGGTTAGGTTTTGCCTAACCTTGTAATGTGTAGGGAAGTAGGAGAAGAAGAAAGGAGGAGCAGCTGAGGACATAGCCGCACAAAGCAGCAGAAGTTGAAGAAGGAGGAGGAGGGAATGCAGCAGAGAGAAGGAGAGACGCAGCTGAAGAGAAGAGAAGGAGAAGCAGCCAAGAGCTGCAACAGAAGAAGGATCTGAAGGAGAAAGCCAAAGGAAAAGAGAAGAAAAGAGGATGGAAGAAGGCCGAACAAAGTAGAGAAGAAGAAGCCAAGAGGAGAAGAACCTGCAAAGGCACTGTAGCAAGAGGCAGATAAGGCGTTTGATTCAAAGAATCAGACATTTGAGAAAGAAAAGGCAGAGAAAGAAGAGAAGGAAGAGAGAAGAGGAGAAAAAAAGAAAAAGAAAAAAAAAGAAGAAAAGGATTTTTGTTCACTCTCTCTCTTTAATTTTTGTAAAGTAGTATATTATAGTGAATTGTGAATTTTTATGCTCCTAGAATTAAGCTTGCTCCCTGAGTTCGACCTCGGAACATTCTAAATTTCGAGTAATAAATTGAAATAAATTGATAATTTTTTTTCATGGTAATACTGCAATGAATATATTTTTAAAATCGATGAATGACAACCATCACTTTTTGGCGCCGTTGCTGGGGAGCAACGGGCATTCTAGAACCTATCAAATCACAATTTCAGATTTACTACTGACTTAATCTCTTTTCTTTTGTTGTGCAAGCAAAGGAAGATAAGAAGGAACAAGCAGCCACACAACAACCACACCAAGGGATAGGTAATCTTCTATCCTCTCTTTTAAGCCCCTTAAATTCTAAAGAGGAAGAAGAACAAGAAAAGCAATCTAGGGATTACCTGTCTTTTATACATAGTAAATCACAAGAGTTGCCTACTTTTTAATTTCGACATATTCTATCTACGTATCCAGTAAGGGTAATTAAGGCTAAAACCTTCTTACTTGAGCCCTAGTTACCTAATCCTGAGGCAACTACCTGGACTAATTAGAGCCAACCTAGGACTCTAAGTTAGGGTTTTAGAGACACAACTTCTAATCAAGAACTGGAAATTCCCAAAAAGTGTGCCTAAGCCATTGCTTGAAAAAATCTGTTACGAGAAACCCTAAGCAATCCGGCTCTTAAGTCACTTGAACCTTAAAAGACAAGACCTGATAAGCTCTCACAAGAACTAATAGGTAAAGTTGATCCCTTTGATCAACTAACCTTTAAATTAGTTCACTTTTTGCACACAAATGCATAAAGTTCAAGTGAAACCCTAAGGCACCTTGATCCTAAGTAAAAGCGGTAGACTTAAGAGGTCAAGGTCCCCATTCTGGTCTACCTGGAATCTCAGTGACAAGAGAGGTCAAGTGGGGGAAACCCTGTAACCTGTGGAGGTGCTCTACCATGTAGGGGTCTTCGCAGGACTCTCCCTCTCTAGCTACCCAAGTAATTCTCAGGTGGACGACCTTCTGATTAAGGGGTATCATCCGCTCTGAACCTCTATAGTCACCCAACATTTTGGGTGTCTTGATTGTGTCCAGCATCATCTAACCTTGTCTTATCCATCAGTGTATGTTTGGTAGGAGGTCCTTGAAACCTCCTCTAGAAATTCACTCTCCCCGAGGCCAAGCCTCGGTACCCTTGTTTGTGCAACAACCTCTTCACATAGACATCTCTTTTGACTCTGAACCTAATTCCCCATCTTCTTCCACAATGGCTCAGGCCGTTGAAGAAGAGAATAATCTTGAGCACCAGCTCCAACGACTCAGTGATCTCTTCCAAAACTTCATGAATCCACCGCAGTGCCCCATGATGCGAGATCACTATAATCCCACTGTGGTGGCAATTGAGCCTCGAGTCAGAATCCTGACTGGAGGACCTGATTCTGAATTGAAGCCCAACATGATTCATGCCATACCTAAATTCTATGGGCTTAACTCTGAAGACCCCTTCCAGGACATCAAACAGCTTAAGCATCTGGCCCAGACTTTTGAGTTAGATGTACAGAATCGGGATATCTTACTCATGAAGATGTTCTCTTTCTCCCTTATGGACAAGGCAGCCCATTGGTATCAGACACAGACCCACCCAATCAACACTTGGGAAGAACTTCAGTCTGAGTTTTTGAAGAAGTTCTTCCCCGTAGGTCGGACAAACACCTTGCGCCATCAGATTACTCACTTCACGCAACAAATGGGAGAACCTCTTCATGAGGCATGGGATCGTTTTCAGGATCTCATGAGAAAGTGCCCCCATCACGGAGTTCCTAAATGGGAACAAGTCCAGTCTTTTTACCAGAGACTCCGTGAAGATATTAGATTGTTTGTCAATGCAACTTGCGGAGGGAATATCATGGGTCAACATGAAGACACCTTGTGGGAGTATCTGGAGAACATGTGTGAGAACTCCGTCAACAATGACTCCATGGGATTATCCGACCGAACGAATACCCACGCAGCAACGAACCTTAGGAGAGCAAATGAGACGTAGGGCCTGTCTACAGCAGTCGACCTGGATTTAATGGCTAGTCAATTGGACAAGGTCTCAATCATTGAGAAGAAGGTGGATGAGCTGACTCAGCACTTGCAGCGAGCCACCTCTGTGCAGAACTCCTTCGCACAGCTCCCTCCCGCATGGGAAACTATGTAGAACATTTTCCACCGATCTTCTCCTAGGATGGACTCGTATCCACCCCCATTTGACTCCTGGACAATACGAACCTCCGATCCTTTCTACCCTTGCCGGGGGAGCCCTACTCCCCCATTCTTCGACTTTTCTGAGGCTCCTCAGACCTGTGAGGACCTCAACGCCATCCAGAATGACCCATTTTCCAACACCTACAATCTTGGATAGCGAAGACATCCCAATTTCCAGTGGGCGGGAAATTCTTAAAATCCAAGACCACCCTTTCAGCCCCGTCCACAAGCACCTCATCCTTATCAGCCGCCTCAGCCTCGGCCCAACCCCACTTATCTATCTGGGCCAAGCCAAGATCAAATGTCCCTTATCCTCTAGACTCTGGCTGACATTCAGAGAATGAATGCAGCTATCCAGAAGCAACATAAGTATGAAATCACAGAGGTCTGAAATCAACTTGCCCAGTTGGCAAATTCTTGCCAACCTGGCACTCTTCCTTCTCAGCCTCTTCCTAACCCTAATAGCGTGCCGACCCAGCGGTGCGTTATAAACCCAAACCCGGGCAAAGCACACATGGTCTATCAGGCCCCTTCTATTCCTTCACTTGACAAGATGGAAGCTTCAACCTCCTATGCAGGTTACCAACAGCAGCAGCCCATCCTACCAACCCCTAACCAGAACTAGGCAGGAATAAATTCTGTAACAACCCGTAGTGGTAAGGCAACACAATATCCACCTTATCCAGACCACTCTAAGCCTGGTAATGACCCAAACCCTAGGACAATCCTCCAGGATGTTCCTATCCCTGTCTCAGATCTAAAACCCGGACCTATCCTAGAGGAACCAACCAAGGTTCCATTTCCCGAGGCCTTGACCAAGGGAAAGCGAACAATTAAACCTGTGGCTCCTGAGGAGGACCTAGTCAAGCTCTTTGAGTAGGTCCAAATAAACATCCCCTTGATGGATGCGATCCTCCATGTACAGGCTTACGCATGATTCTTGAAAAATGTATGTACACCTCAGCGTAAGCCGCGAACCAAGAGTGGGAGTCCAATTTTATTGTCAGAGCAAGCCAGCTCTGTAATCCTAAGTAGACTCCCACCTAAGGTAAAAGACCCAGGCACTCCCCTGATTTCATGTAAGATCGGTGAGACCCAGTTTGATAGAGAATTATTGGACCTAGGTGCCTCCAAAAACTTGATACCCACATCCCTACTTAACCATCTAGAAGAATCTGAGCTAAAACCAACCGAGGTGACATTGCAGTTAGCCAATCGATCTATCAAGTCACCTAAGAGAATTCTTGAGGATGTTATTGTTAGGGTGCGGGATTTCTACTTCCCTGTAGATTTCATAGTTTTAGATATGGATGCACCTGAAAACCCAAGGGATACACCAATCATACTAGGGAGACCTTTTCTAGCCACTGCAAGGGCCAACATAAGTTGTGAAGAGGGCCAAATAGAACTGAAATTTGGGAATCAAACTCTCAAAATTGATATCTTTAAGGCCCAACAAGGGATCAATTGCGGTGTCATTGAACAAATTTGTGCCATTAGAGCTGTGGTTGATGAATCACAACTTGAGGACAACATGATTATTTCTCATCAACCACAAGAAAATCTTGAACCGCAATTAGAGGAGTGAGACCTTGATCTAGACAAACCTATAACTCCCACCCTTGTACCCCACACTGACTCTGAACCACCTGCTGCTATTAATAACCCCATTCTTGAACTCAAACCCCTTCTCGATCATTTAAAATGTCTTTTTGGGTTCTAATCAGACATCTCCTATGATAATAAACTCCAAACTCACACCTGATCAGGAATCTCGTCTGATTGTTGTTCTCTAGCAACATTGCATAGCCATTGGTTGGACTCTCGATGATGACTTGACTGGAATAAGTCCCTCTTATTGCACACACCGTATCTATTCTGAAGAGGGCGCACGACCTTCACCCGAAATGCAGAGACGTTTGAATCCCAATCTGCAGGAGGTCGTGAAGAAGGAGATCATTAAGTGGTTAGATGTAGGGATCATCTACCTAATCTCCGACAGTCGTTGGGTGAGCCCCATCCAGGTTGTGCCTAAGAAGGCAGGGCTCACCACCATCACGCCTAAAATCGGAGAGGTCATACCTACCCGTATAGCCAACTCGTGGAGAGTCTGCATAGATTACCGAAGACTCAATTCCTCCACGAAGAAGGATCATTTCCCACTACCATTTATTGATCAGATTCTCGAGAGGTTAGCAGGAAATAGATTCTTCTACTTTCTTGACGGGTACTCCAGTTACAACCAAGTGGCGATTCATCCAGAGGACCAAGGGAAGACCACATTCACCTACCCCTTTGGGACGTACGTGTTTCGAAGGATGCCTTTCGGTCTCTGCAATGCACCCATGACTTTTCAACGGTGCATGCTTGCCATATTCTCTAATATGGTGGGTGATTATCTAGAAGTCTTCATGGATGACTTCTCAGTTTTCGGGGCATCATTTAACGATTGCCTCCAACACTTGGTTCACATACTCAGGTGTTGCATTGACATAAATCTGGCTCTTTCTTTGGAAAAGAGCCATTTTATGGTGCCTGAGCGGATCATCCTAGGACACTTAATTACTGAGAAAGGCATCTAGGTGGATCGAGCCAAGGTTGATCTAATTTCTAGACTTCCTATGCCTAGCTCGATCAGGGACATCCTATCTTTTCTGGGGAATGTCGGATTTTACCGTCGTTTTATCCCTGATTTCTTGAAAATCGCGTGCCCCCTGACTACTCTTCTCTTCAAGGATGTACCCTTTGAGATTTCCAAGGAATGCACTTAAGCTTTTGAGAACCTTCGTGACCGAGTCACCCAAGCGCCGATCCTACAGTCCCCTGATTGGTCTCAACCCTTTGAGATCATGTGCGATGCATCTGACTTCGCTGTAGGAGCGGTTCTGGGGTAGAAGATTGAAGAGAAACCCATGGTCATCTACTACGCTAGCAAGACACTTGACGAGGCTCAGCGTAACTACACGGTTACGGAGAAAGAGCTGCTAGTAGTAATATTTTCCCTTGAAAATTTTAGATCTTATCTCCTGGGTTCCCACATCATAATCTACTCAGATCACACAGCTGTGAGGCATCTCCTTGCAAAGAAGGATGCGAAGCCTCGATTAATCAGATGGATCTTGCTGTTGCAAGAGTTCGACCTCGAGATTCACGACAAGATGGGAAGACAGAACGTGGTAGCTGACCATTTGTCTTGCCTTCCTTCTAAGATCATCGACCCTTCTGGACCCATCATGGAGCATTTTCCTGATGAGCACCTCTTGACTATTGGTACCAGGCTTCCATGGTTTGCTGATATAGTAAACTACTTGGCATCACACCAGATCCCGTCTGATTGGCCGAAGGCCAAGAAAGACAAGTTGCACTCTGATGCCAAGTACTATGTTTGGGAAGACTCGTACCTTTTCTACATAGGTGCTGACAAAGTCATCCACCGATGTGTCCCAGAGGGCGAAATCAATGATATTCTCTCTTTCTGCCATGACCAGGCATGCGATGGCCATTTTTCTGGGCACAAAACCACATCAAAAATCCTCCAGTGTGGCTTTTAGTGGCCCATTATCTTCAAGGACGCATACAGTCACTGTAAGGCATGTAGTCGTTGCCAAACTTTGGGCAACATGAGCCATCGCGACATGATGCCTTTACAACCGATTCTCGTATGCGAGATTTTTGATATTTGGGGGATTGATTTTATGGGCCCCTTCCCTATTTCGGATGGCTTTGAGTACATTTTACTCGCTGTGGACTACGTGTCCAAATGGATCGAAGCCATTCTGACCTGAACCTGTGATCACAAGATCATCATCAAATTCATTCATCAGAATATCTTCTCATGGTTCGGGATTCCTCATGCAATCATCTCTGATGGAGGGACCTATTTTACCAATGCTCAGTTCAGGTCACTGATGACCAAATACAGGGTGTCTCACTGAATCTCTACTCCTTACCACCCCCAGACTAATGGTCTAGCCAAGCTATCAAATCAGGAGATCAAGAAAATCCTGCAGGTTACTGTTCGACCTGATAGAAATGGCTGGTCGTCTCGACTTCCAGAAGCTTTGTGGGCTTATAGGACCGCCCACAAGATCCAATTAGGCATGTCTCCTTTTATACTGGTGTATGGGAAGGCGTGTCACCTTCCCGTCGAATTAAAGCACAAAGCCTATTGGGCAGTACGGAGCTGCGACTTAGATCTTTCTAAGGCTAGAACCCACAAAAAGCTTCAGATAAGTGACATTGATGAATTATGCCTTGATGCATATGAAAACTCGTGAATCTACAAGGAGCGGGTTAAAGCCTTTCATGACAAGCACAAATCTAGAAAGATCTTCCACCTTTGTCAGAAGGTCCTACTCTTCGATGCTTGACTCAAACTCTTCCCTAGGAAACTACGATCCAAGTGGGTCGGACCATATCTTGTCTGACAAATCTTTGGAAATGGAGTAGTCGAGATCAGTCAACTCAGCCACGATTCCGAACCTTTCGTCGTGAATGGTCACAGACTCAAATCGTTCATTGACGTAACCATTACAGATTTGGCTGAGTCATCATTTATCCTCCATTCTCCCTGAGCTTATTGTGAACTGTCGATGGTGTAAAACTCAGCGCTTAACGGGAGGCAGCCTATCATTCTTTTTGAAAAATGTGAAACCTTTTCTGACATTTCTTTGCACTTTAGGTTCATCCTTTAGGACAGCCAACTTCACCTTAGGTACTCATACCTGAGATTAGAAATCATCCGCAACAGTCACCTCGACCCATCCACTCACTAAATACCTATCCTAATGCATGAACCAAGCTAAATAAGAGCGCACCTAATGTACAATGAGGACATTGTAAATCTTAGGCATGGGGGGTATGAAAGTGCAATGAAATGACATAACAAGAAAAGGTTTCAACAAAAAAAATCCTCATATATGGAAAAAAAAAACTTTGAAGGAGGAAGAAAATGCTGGAAAACTTTACCGAAAGAGGAGGAGAAAAAGAGCAGAATGATAAAAAGGAGCACAAATTGAAAGAGAAAAGGGATAGTCATTAGTAAGAAATTAAGGAATTAACCAAAGTTCTAGACTACATTAAGGAAAAGAAAAACAAAAGTGCACAACAAGATTAGTAAGAACGCGAACCTTAGGCATTCCTGGCTAGACTCTTAGTACCCGTTAAGATCTAGATATTCCTCAAAAGGTTGAGGAAAATGAAAAGCTTAAGTATTAGGTCCAAGGTTTAGGGACTATTCAGCCTCATTAACTGACCTTCGATTTACGGGACTCAGTAACCTAAGCACCCAAATTCATACACAGTCTGGTTCAGCGAGCATAAATATCAAAATCACATAGAAGCAATGCAAATATTCTGAAAATGTCACCTAGATTAGGAGCGGCTGATCAACACAAGTTGATTTGGACGAGTTCCCAGTGTAGAGAGGTGGGAAATTCCCCTCAAAGATGCATAACATATCATCTCCTCGATTCTTGTCTCCTAGGATATTTACATATCCTACTGGGGGTATGTAAGCACACTGCTGGTTCAGATTCCATGGATGGCATTATCATGAAGTGTCAATTGCTAGGGTCTGAATTCGGCCACGGAACACCATGGACGAAATTATATCGAAATCTCAAAAGTTAGGGTTCTGAGGGTTACCATGGGCGGTGCTATCTTGAAGCATTGACTGCCAAGGACCCTTGAGGGTTAATGATGGGGACAAGGAATCCAATATAGATCATGTTGTGAAGCCAATCCTAAGCTAGAATTAAAAAGAAAAGAGAGAGAAAACTCTCCAAACAAATAAACCTTCTGTCTCTCTCTTACAAAACGTACTGCAAACTGAACCAAGGCTAAAAATATCTCAAGCACGGGTGCTTTAACCACAGAGTCCAATAAACTTTAGGTTAGTTCCTCTAAGCCTTAGAAACCTTTGCTAAAGACCGAGGCTAAAGCTAGATAGATCTAGATCTTGGTTGGTACTGGAGTACCTTTTAGGCCTATGATTGGCATTCTGACCTAATTAAGGATACAAAAAGAAAAGCACTTATCAAAATTGATGAAAAAAATTCATGGTGTAGAACAGAGGTTAAAACCTTAAAAATTTCGCTAAGGGACTAGCGAAAGCTAGGCATGGAGGTATGATGAGAACCTCATCATGAACCCTAACTAGCACATTTTGACCTAAATAAGTGTACAAAAGCTCCTACAAAACCTAAGGGAAAGCCTAAATTAGAGAATTATAAATTTGAGTATAAAGTAATTCACAAGGGGTAAAATTATAATTTTACCAATGCAGTACATAAACAAAATTTCTAAGGGTCTAAACATAGGTCAAATGGGCTTAATAAGAAAAAAAGTGGGATGATTTGGTCTGAAAAGGGTTATAGCGACATCTAGGAATTAAATGACATTCTACAACCCTAAAAACAAACCCACTTTAATTCACGAAGTTCCAGGAAAGGTAAAAATCAATTAAACCCTCTAAAATTCATGAAAAAACATTCCCTAGGGTTTAAAACCTTCAATTTGGCCATTGGAACCTGTCTTGACCTAGATTGAGAACCATACCTAATTTTTGACCTAATCTGGGTTTTTGTGCAAATTGTCCAATCAAACGTGGTCAAACCTAAAATCCAACTTCGCCATTGGATTCCTTAAGTCCAAATTAAATTTATATCAAAATTTGAACTTAAGGGAAGTTTGCCTTGACCCACTTTACAAAATGGTCCTCAGTAATCACTTTCTGACCCTTAACTTTTTGAACTTTTGCACTCACCCGCTCAACTTTCCCTTCATTTTCTTCATATCGGTCCCTCTGCCACCCGCAGCAATAGGCCATACCTCCAGCAACTTTGCATGGAGGATGGCGCCATGCAGGGTATGGGAGTCAACCCTAAAAACAAGAGGAGGGTTCCCTGTGTTGTCTTCTTTTGCATGGACCTCCTCCCATGTCCTGCCGGCACCCATACTTCTCGTGCGAGCATGCAAGAAGTATGGGTCTCTTTTCCAGCAAGCTCCGGTGACCAGCCCATGCCTCCTCCTCGTGTTTCCCTCCCTACCGGCACCTATTTAAGGGACGGCAGGGGCCGCCGCTTTGGTCAAGCCTGACTTGGCCGAAGAATCCCTGCTAATTTCGTCTCCTCATCCGGTCAAGAGTCCAGTGAGCTAGGTGAACCCTCCTCTTCTTTTTTGTCACTCTGCCACAATACCAGTGGCAGAGCCGCCTTCACCGCCTTCTTCCGCGTCATGCAACACCTACACGCATGCCTCTAGCCCCGTTGTTCTCGCCGTCACCCCTCCCCTGGATATCTTCGTCTCCAGCGATGGCAGGAACAAGTCGTCCGCCTCCTTCGACCGCTTAGCTAGGTTAGAATTATTCCTTTCTCTCCCCTCTTTATTTCCCTTATCTTTATTGCGATTTTTATCCCCTCAATGCCGTAGTCCACCACCATCGTTCCCGTCTCAGGCTGACCACTGGTGAAGGCGCTCCCGTTGCTCCACGCATCCACATGCCTTGCCAACCACCTCACAAGCTTCGCCTCCGTCCACTGTCCACTTTCCGCCCACTCACTGCTTGCCACACATGCCTCATACCTCCACCGAACAACCCCACAAACACGGCCACAGATCAACCTAGGCATGCATGCCTAGGTCGCCCTGCGGCCAGCCAACCACCGTCTCACCTTCTCCATAACACGGCGAAGCTCCCCAAGTGATCTAATGGGGCCAAAAGGCCATGTCCAACGATCGCAGGTTTCGACCCCCTACTGCCATTGGAGCATGAGCAAAGCTTGTGTGCAAGCTTGCTCCAGGTCACCCCGATTCAGGAAATCGAGTCCCAGGTGCGTGGAAGCATTCCATGACTCTTTCGCACCTAGCAATTGGTGGCGTTCGCGACAGCAGCTGCTTCAATTAGGTTGGCATTTTCCTCACGAGTGTGAAGAAGTGGGTGGGACAATTTAGCCCCACCTTGGAAATGCAGGAAAGCGGTAAGTCACTTATATCATTTTTGTGTCTTACGCTTATAGCCTTCGATACACAAGGGTCAGGTCCCTTGCTTACGCACACGCAGCATGCCATGCGCTAGCGCCTACCCTCACCCACACTCACGCACCGCGGGCCTGGGTCCATACCAGATTACCTGACCAAGCACTCCTCACGCACCACCCATGTCGGTGTGCCTGGTCCTGGGTGCGTTACCCAACCCGCTTACTCGATTAAGGCTCTAGGAGCGAACCTTGGAGTGAATTTGAAAGAGAGAGAGAAGTGGGGCAGGTAGGGGTTAGGTTTTGCCTAACCTTGTAATGTGTAGGGAAGCAGGGAAGAAGAAAGGAGGAGGAGCGGCTGAGGACATAGCTGCAAAACGTAGTAGAAGTTGAAGAAGAAGAAGGAGGAGGGAACACAGTAGAGAGAAGGAGAGACACGGCTGAAGAGAAGAGAAGGAGAAGCAGCCAAGAGCTGCAACAGAAGAATGATCTGAAGAAGAAAGCCAAAGGAAAAGAGAAGAAAAGAGAAGGAGGGAAGCATGCCGCACAGAGGAAAGAAAGAAGAAGAAGAAGGCTGAATAGAGAAGAGAAGAAGAAGCCAAGAGGAGAAGAACTTGCAAAGGCACTGTAGCAAGAGGCAGATAAGGCATCTGATTCAAAGAATCAGACATTTGAGAAAGAAAAGTTAGAGAAAGACGAGAAGGAAAAGAGAAGAGGAGAAAAAAAGAAAAAGAAAAAAAAAAGAAGAAAGGAGTTTTGTTCACTCTCTCTCTTTAATTTTTGTAAAGGAGTATATTATAGTGAATTGTGAATTTTTATGCTTCTAGAATTAAGTTTGCTCCCTGAGTTTGACCTTGAAACATTCTAAATTTCGAGTAATAAATTGAAATAAACTGATCATCGTTTTTTCGCAACATACTACAACGAACATATCATTAAAACACCGCGAACGATGACCATCACGTGACCTTCGATGTTAAGCTCTCGACAATACCAACCTTCCTCCGAGCATGGAAAAGCCGATCATCCTCTCCTCCTCCACGTGCGTGCGTCGGTAGCAAATTTCCTATTTTTGGCTCAATTAAAAATTACATTGATTACCTTTGCCAAAGAATGGGATTTTGATGTTGAGTATTTTATTATAGGAAATTTGTGGGAGGCCCTTCTGTTATTCGTTATTTGTGACAATATTGAAGGATTGGAATTACTAGTTAATGCATTTTGTTTTCTTTCCTCCCATGATGAATTGATATGAGTGGAAATTTATTTTTCTTGAACATGATTATTAGTGATCTTATTGGTTCTATGTCTCCTTGTGATACGACCTGAAGTGTGGTATTATTTCAATATTTTAGTAACTTTGATCGAGGTTTTTTTTACCACATTACATATTGCGACAACATATTTTGCTGATATCATTTGCAAAGCGAAAAAACCTCCCAATCATAGCCAAGGCATAAGGCTTCTTCTCAAGCACAGCATAAAGGCAATTCCTCTTCGAATTCTCGTTAAGTGTTAGAGTGAGTAGGCTTGCATCTCGAGGCAACAAATCTGAAGCAAAACCCTTTCCCCCCTCCTCATAAATTCTCCTCTTCTTCTCTCATAACCGAGCATAATCGGGACATTAGGTGGGTAATTAGGCATATGGTCGAGGTCCATGCCCGCCGGTGTGAAGGTGAGCGATGGAGTGAGGCATGTGCATGTGGGGACCTCACCCTCGTGTGCTTGAGGGAATGAGCCCTATGCACAAATTCCTTATATGTGTAGCTGGTAGCTCTTCCTCTTATGAGGTGGGACTAAATGTCTTACCTCACTTCACGTAGCAGCAGATGCAAGCTTTGTCAAATTGAGGCAGACGACATTGCCTGCTACTTCGATTGAGAGCCTGGAGTTCTTCTTGGCTTGGAACTATAGCACCTAGAAGTCACAACGAGGTCGGAGCAAGTTGAAGCATGGCAGTCAGAGTTGGGGATGATGGCAGTGATTGCACAACAATCATGTAACCTAAATCACCTAACTTAAGCTAGATCCTAGCATAACTTAGGATTAATGCATTCATAGGCATCGTAATTTGCACAATAGCTAGTTTATTAGTCATATAGATCATATCGTCATTTTATGACCTAAAAGAAAGATGATTTTAATCGCAGATGATTCGAAGCCACGGATGTCTGATCAGACCGAACAGATTTGATTAGAATGATGACGTGAGTCCAACGCTTTCGAAATTGTCTCGATCAGAAAAACAAGGCACCTTGTACAGTCCATAAAAGAACAAAGATCATAAAGCCAAAGGATAAAGATCCGAGCCTCAGATGAAGATTTTAACAGCACAGATGAATCTGGATCGACGATTGTAGTCCAATAGTGCAAAAATCAACTCGATCAGAGGTCTACATCACCAGATATATGGTGAAGAAGATGAACGGCCATGATGGCACCACGTGGTGCCATCACAACCACTCCCTTACCACTGCCCCATCTAGGAAGGTCGCACCGCATGCTGTGGACCATTGGATCTTCATCCAACAGCCACAAGCATGCGACGTTGCCCACCTAGACTGGATAGGAATAAATAGAAACAACCAAGTATATATAACAAAAGGTTTGCACAGCGCATTGGCTCGTGTGCGCACGGAAGTGTGTGACGCTAGTTTAAGCTATGCGCTGTGCGAAATTGAAGCAGCGTTGGGTGTGCGGGCATAGGCTGGCGCAATTACGTGTTTGGAGGGCGGAGGTGTGCCCACGTGGCACGATCAAAGCAAGTTTAGGGTGGATGAGCAATCTCACATGCTTGCTTCAACGCAAAGGCAGCGACGCTCATTTTAAGCTGTCTAATCTTAGGGGCTAAGGCTTAAGGGTGTGCGGTTTGAAAGTCGAAGCGCGCGGACATGAATCTGAGCCGTTCGATCAAGCACTAAAATGAGGCATGCGGGTGCACATGAAGAAAGAGGAAGCGAGCGAGCACGCGCGAGGAAGCAAGGGAGACATGCGATCATCATCCAAACATCCAGAAGCTGCCACGTGTCAACAATATAGTGAATCCACGCAATAACAAGGCTTTTGAAGGAGTTTTAAGGCCTAATTAGAGCTGTTGATCTCACGATCGAGGAATCTGATTAGCCAAGAGATTGTTGCACGAGATAAAGGACCAAAAGTTATAAAAGAACGCCCAGGGCCCCCCAGTTAAAGCATCCATCAACTCTAGACATCTTCCACCTTCTCTGTAACTCTCCGTCCCTCTACAAGTCCACTCCAACCTTCATCCCGACACTTTGGATCTGAGGTGCTGCCGCACCTCGCACAAGCACACTACAAGCGGCATCATCTCTTTGACACTTTCTTCTCTCTCTATCTCTCTCTCTCTCTCCCCCTCTCTCTTTCTATCTATCTATGTGTCTCTATTAGCATTTTCTATTGTGAAAAACTTTATCTAATTGCAATAAAATTCTGATTTTCTGGATATCTGCTTCATACATATATACATATATATATATCTAGCTAGAATTATTTTTATTGAAATGCTTCTGCTTAAATTGCGATTGCCACCCTACAAATGACCTGGTACTTACCGATTTTATAAATTTATTTCTCGATGTGTTTTCACACTATACTACAACTAATCAACTTTTAAAATGCAAATTATGTGCTGGATAGGCAGCGACAGGTAGAGATGGCAAGGACCTGAAAAGATGAACATGGGGTCAAAAGCCCCAATCAGATGGTTCAGAAGAGTCGTCGGTGTGTGAGGAGTATGGTGGTGGTGTTCTTTCGATGAGCAGAGGCATGTAGCGGCCTGACAAAGTCGATGATGGAGTCCGATGATGGGTTCGTCTGGTGGGTGTGTGGAGTGGATGAAAGGTGAAATAGATAGAGGGCTTTTGAAGTGGGGAGCACAGTGATGCTAATGGTGGCACTAGCATGGAGTTTCGATGCATGTGTTGAGCAAATGCCCACGTCGGAGCATGAACGGAGCCGAAGAAGATGGAGGGGGGAGTGGTGGTCGTCGGTCGAGACGAGCAAGGAAGGAGCTAATCCTAATCTAGAGGAGGGGAGTTGAAGGAACCCAGCTGACAGACGAAAGGGAGGGAAATTGTGCTGGCTTTGATTGGCTGGTCACAAAAGGGATGAAGACCTTCGGTGAGAGGAGCGGTGAGGAAGAAGGGGTCTGGGGAGCTCCTACTGGTATTGAGAGAAGCAGATGAAGGAGAGGAGGGGATTCCCTCTTCCTATGGTATGTGGCAGAGGGAAAAGATGAAGGTTGGAGGAGTTTGCCGGAGCTACGGAGACGGTGGTTGGAGAGAGGAAAATTTGAAGAAGTTAAGTCCAAACTGAGATAAGGAGCAGGACCATGCAAAGGGGATCCTTTTAAAGGCCTTAGGAAGAGATACAAGCTTGGGAAGAAGCTTGAGGAGCTTGAGATTTCAGGGGAGAAGATCCCTGAAGTTCCTTTCATTCGCTTGATTTGTGGGCTTTAAATTAGGGTTTGAGATGTGGCTCAAATTATTAGGAAGGTCCTCAGGAACAATCCTTCCAAATTTGGAAGGATTTGGTTGAGAAATCAGAAGGGAATCTCTGATTGAAAGGTTGGCTACTTTGGGCTCACACCGTCAATGGCAGTAAGTACCTTTTTGAAGAGAACGATGAAAAGTTGGTGGCCTTTTTGCAAGGATTTTCGAAAGCTACGGGTTTAAGTGAAGGAAATAGAGATTTAAAGGACTGAGATGCAAACTAGGTCAAGATGGACTCTAATTGGGTCAAAATTTTGGAACAAATCTAATTTGGACCCAAGGAATCTAATGTTGAAGTCAGATTTCAGTTTTGACCAATTTTGGCTGAGCAATTTGCACAGAAACCCAAATTAGGGTAAAATTCCATCTGCAACTCTATTCAAGGTCAAAATAGGTTTAGATGGTCAAAGTAAGGGTACCAAACCTCTCAAGATATTTTTATATGAATTTTATTCTGACCAGAACCTATTCAATTCATGCAGGATTGAAATTAGGGTTTTATTTGCTGTTATAGTTCTCAAAATGCGTGAAATCCCATTTCTATCTGTGTGGACCCACTCACTGAACTTTAATGCTCATTTGAACTTTAATTAACCCCTGGTAGACCTCGTGGGAAATTTGCATTTATGATGTGATGTTAAAACTGTAGAATTAGCCTTATTTTAGTGTTTTCTTCTCAGAATGGATTTGTATGGAATTACAGCCCTTAGGCGATTATGTAGGTGCTTTCATCTCTTGATTTTGACTAATTTAAGTTAGTTATGACTAATGATGGTGTTATCGTCACTCATCTCAATGTTTGGCAATTTTTTGAATGATATGGTATTTCCTCTCAATGTGCTTGTTCGTCTGGTAAGAGCTACTGTATCGAGGGAACTATGCCAAGTTCCTCTATGAACTTGCATATCCACACTACCACCTCCCTTGCAGCATCTAATGCAACAATGTAGTTGGCTATACTTGTTGAATCAGCCATGTTATCCTTCTTCTTGCTTCCCCAACTCACATAACCACCATTCAATGGGAAAATGAACCCTATTGTATACTTTCTATTGTCAATATCAGACTGGAAGTCGAAGTCAGTATACCCCAACACTTGGAGATCGCCATCTCCAAAGAGTAAGTAGTAATCCTTAGTTCTCCTCAGGTACTTGAGGATGTTCCTAACAGCAACCTAGTGTTCTTGTCTCGGGATAGATTGGTAACGGCTTACCACTCTTACTATGTGATAGATATCTGGTCATGTACAGAGCATGGCATACGTTAGGATACTAATCATGAAATCGCGATAATGATAAATGTGTGGTCGTAGTCACGAAAACAAGTTGTTTGTAATTTATAGACTGTATTTGAAAGTATGCATATAAAATTGGGAGTATGGGTCGTCTCACAGGGAGGCAATGATGTCTAAGTGTCTCTTGACCTAACTAAGCTAACTAATATTTTTTTGAAATTTTTTGAAGTAGTTTTCATTTTCATAATTTTTTAATAAGAGATAGGATAATCTGACCTAATAGGTTGTTGGATTTGAAATCATGCAAAAACATGTGTTTCATAGTAGTATAGTGCAAGAAATTAACCTAAACAAAAATATATAACAACGAAACTCCAGATGAGTCCCGACCGATCTCTAGAAGGCATGAAAATCCAGATGATTTGAATTTGATTCTTGATTTGCAATATACACTTGCTTGTGATTTAACTAACCTAAAGTTGCCTAGAATCTAACCTAACTCTAAACTTAATCGCGAAATCCTACCTCCAAAGTACGCATGTAAACCTCGTCGACCATTTTGTTCTCACGGATAAGAAATGCATGTGTTAGGGAGATATAAAATGTGAAAATATGCATTTCAATTTCCACGAATTCAGTTATGTTATTACTATTCAACGAGTTTAGAAAAACGTGTGAATCATTGATGTAGATTGGTGTGGCCATGCATCTCTCTCTATTTTTTTCTTTTTCAAAATTTTTGTTTTGCTTTATTTCTTTTTCTGCTAATTGAACCTAAACTAAGCAAAGTGAAAGTCGATGATCATAACATGAAAAGTGATGTGGGTCGATCGCTAGTGCATGAGATGTGCGAAGTATGGAAAGAGAGTAGACATCAATTGCGTGGTTATAGTAATCACTAAGGTTATTACGAAAATCAAAATGATACTTTTTTTGTGTTTTTCCTTTTTTGAATTTTTTGTTGATTTTTGAAAGCAGGAATAGCGAAATCAAGGCGTGACGAATATTGAAAACAAGCATAGGTGCATAAGATACAAATCAAAACAAATGCTCGCAAAACGATACTTTTTTGTGTTTTTCCTTTTTCAAATTTTTTTGTTGATTTTTAAAAGCAGGAATAGAGAAATCAAGGCACGACGAATATTGAAAACAAGCACACGTGCATAAGATACAAATCAAAACAAATCCTCATGTTTCATTCATCACAAAAAATATGTTCAATCAATCACAAGTAAAGGAATGCTTAAAATAAGAATAATCAAACCTAACTACAAGAAAGCCACCTCACTAGGATGTGCTTCTAAGAGCCTTTAGCAAATGGAGGGTGGTGGTGGCTAGACCAAGGACAAGATGGCTGCCTACATGCCACACACAAGGATGGCATGCCCAAGATCTAGGAAGAAGATGGGCATCCAAGAAGAGAGAAAAAGATGAAGAAAATTCTACTTGCTATCAAATGAAATGTGGAAAATATAAAGTGAAGAACTACACTATTAGAATTGAGAAAGGAGGGCACCAAAGGTGCTTCCTAAGGGAAGCTTTTGGTGGCCTTGGATGGCCAAAGGGAGGAGAGGTGCCGGTCGGCCACCAAGGTATGGTGGTCGACCTTGAAGGGTGGAGGGAGAGGGCTTCAAGGTGGTGCAACTATGGTGGAAGAAGGAGGAAGAAGAGGCCTAATGGTAGGCCATAGGAGGGTTTTTAAAGAAGAGGGGAGGAGATAAGTTGGCTATCAAGAGAATGGGATAGGGGATAGGTTCTTCAAGGTGGCACCATGGGGAGGATATGATCTTCAAGGTGGCAGCGAAGAAAGGATATGTTCTTGGTCACCACTTTTGGCAGGGATAGGTTTAGCTTGTATGGACTTTGTGTTGGGTAGGATAAGGTTGGGTTTTGTACTGTTAAGTTGTAGGATTAGGTTCTAATTAGGTTTAGTTTACCTTAGGGTCTAATAGGTTGAGTCTAATTAGGTTGGTTCAACCCTAATTAGGTGTGTGTATGTCTAATTGGGTTAGGGTAATCCTAACAAGTTAATGTCACATCTAAATTAGGTCATAGGTAAGTCTAACTAGGTTCCATGAACCTAATTGAACTTGTGTGGGTTGAGATGTATCCAATCAGGTCCTAGGTGAACCTAATTGAAATCAGGTGCACCCAATCAAGTGGTGGTGCACCTGATTAGGTTATGGTTAGGTCTAATTAGACTCACTAATTAGACTCAGTGAGTCTAATTAAACATGATAGGGTTGGACTTGATCTAATTAGGTTCCAACTGAACCTAATTAGAATTAGGTGCACCCAATCAAGTAGTGATGCACCTGATTGGATGTGGATGAGTCTATTGGGTTCAGGTTGGGTCTAATTAGGTTCAAGTGAGTCTAACCAACTTAGGGTTCTTCCAATCAAGTCCTAGTGGATCCAATTGATAGGTGGGTGACCCAATTGACTCAAACTAAGTCAATTAGGTATGGTATGGACCTAAATAGGTTTCTAATCTAGGGACTAGGTATTGGATAAGTGGGGTAGGGTTGTGGATAATAGGACAGGACTATGGATAGGGTGGATAAGCACATGGATAATGTTATCCATTTTTTTGGGTTTCGAGCTCAAATATACTAATAAGGAGGGGGTTCAGGGATAGGTTCAAGGATAAGGTTATCCTAAGGCTCTACCAATAAGATAGCGACATCCTAGTTCTTTTCTTTTTTTTAATCACTTATTCTAAGTAAGAAATCATATTCTCACTTTCTTTCTCTCTCTTCTTTTGTCTTCCTTTATTTCAACTTTATTCCAACCTTCAACTCCAACTCTAGCTCTTATTCATCTTTATTTAGCTCAAGATAACTTCTGAGCTCATTATTCATTGTAAACAAGAATAAACATCAATTAGCACAGTAAAATCATATTAATATATGTACAACTAAATGAAAGGTTATATTGCATGATAGGTAATTTATGAATGCATTATTTATAAGTTAAGCAAGGTTGTAACATAATATAGGTTAATTAAGTTCTATGATTGATAAATTATCTACCGTTTCAGCAGTTTGGAATGACAGTTCTGAATGTTGGCTTTGCCCAACTGTCCAAGGTAACTTTGCTAGGCGCACGCAAGTTGAACTCAATAGGCTATTGGACATGCTGTAGGCATTTTGTCCACTGCATGACAGATTCTACTACTACAGATCCCATTTCAACTGGTTGCTACTCCCTTTGGTGATTACCAGTTCCTCTTAAAATTCTCATTTTTCTATGGCTTGCAAGACAAGATGGGATGGTCATTTCCACACTCAGGCAGCAAATGGTGGGTACTCCAACCTTCTTATATCCTTTATGCAATTTCAAGTAAGATGACATTAAACATATTTTTAGCACCTGCTTATTAACTAATGTGGTCTGGAGGAATTGATGGTCTTCCCCTTTGCCAACATGGGACAACCTTTGGAACACTTTGACAAATACTTCTCAGCCACGTACCACCATGGTGCCAGTTCTTTGGTGTGTGTGGAGGACCCAGAATGAATGTGTATTTTTAAAGGGGGTCATGTATTTGTGGCTGAGATTTGTAATGATGTAAGGGCTGTAGCCAGTCTTTGGTGGTCAGTCTTGTAAATATTCTTATTAATTAAATTTGGATTGTTACTGTGACAGTAGTAATTCTTTCTTATTTTCTAAAAAGAATATTGTGGCGTAATCACACACCCCTAACTAAAGATTCGACTGGAATATAAACCTACAACTATCAGAAAAATTCACCATTTTATGGGAGAATCCTGATTTGAATATCGAACTAATAGAAGTGATTTTGCACAAATCAGATAAGTATATAATTCAGAAAAAATTTGGGAGTTTAAGAAAATTTGATTTTGTTTTATTAGACCCTACTCACACTGCATGAATTTTGAAAAATGCTATATATCAAATTTGGATCTAAAATTTGGTAGGAAGAAACTAGACTTGAAGCCTTACAAGTGGGGAAATTTTGGTGATTTTAAGACAACTATACCACAATATATGAATTTTAGAAAATGAACTCAAAATCTGAAAAAAAACTACAGACTTCAACCTAAACAAAGGAAGCGGACTCAACAGAAAGCACCTCAAGAATACAGTGAAAGAAGGCAAAAGCACTTTCAAGACCCATCTCATGTTTCCACTTCAATGGCAGAAGGACCTATTCTTCATGATGATGATGAAGAAGAAGACACTGAAGATGAAGAAGTTTCATATGAAGATAGTGATGATGAAGATGAAGATGAAGATGAAGATGAAAATGATGACGACGATGACGATGATAATGATGATGATGATGATGGTGGACATGTACAAAAGTTTATTAGAAAACGTCCTAGAAATTACTTTAGTTTCATTTTCTTGCTTGTTAAACTTGTATCACTTTTAAGATTTCTTATATGTGGCTTTGCTAAGATTGTCCCAAGTTTTATCTTTATGAACTTTATAATGTTTATTTCTCATGAAGGTTGAGTAGAACTGGTTGTTCATGTATCATGCTTTGATTTCTTAAAAGTGTATTATGTGCTCATCTTTTTGCTTGCTTGACAAAAAAGGAGAGAAATGATTGGATACTTCATATTTAAAAAAGGGAGAGCTTAGTTTGAGGGGGTGGTTTTTCACTCCTTGTGGAGTTTTTTTTATTCTTCTCTTATTAAGTCTTTGCTTATTTTAAAATATGAATATCTTGTTTGTTTTGTCAACAGCAAAAAAGGGAGAGATTGTTGGAACATAGTTCCATCTCTCATCTATGTTTTGGTGTTAACAAAATCATTTTAAAATCTAATGTGTTTATAAAGCATTACAGGTCAAAAGAATCTGCGGATGCAAGCAACAAGATAGCATATGAAGGAAGAAGACTAGAAGACTATAGTTTTTGTTGTATTCATTGTATTTTAGAATTTTTGTGTGTCTCTTAACAAGTAAAACAAAACCTAGGAGTTAAAATCAAAGTAGAGATAATTAGAGCTCAGAATATCGTTCATTCATTTGTTTCAGAACTCAAATTCATTTCTTTCAAAATAAAGTAGTATAGAGTAGATGGGATAACTTTAAAAATTTACACTTATAATTTTAGGTACTTGAAGCAAGTACCGATACTGGTCATAAGTATCGGTACATGCTAGGCAAAGGTTTGGGCCTATGTCCAAAACTGTGAACAACAAGTACCGGTACTAATCGTGAGTACCAGTACCAAGTGGTCACAGTTTGTGCATTTGGTTTTGCCTAGACCTTACAAGTACCGGTACTACTCACTAGTACAGTACATGTAAGTCACTAGACCCAAATCTGAGTCACAAGTACTGGTACTCATCATTAGTACTGATACCTAGTGTCTTAGTCGAGCTGACTGTAGGTAGTCAGTACCGGTACCAAAAGTTTAATATCGATACCAACTAAGTGTTGTGACCAATCTGAATGACTATTTTGCAATTAAACCTATCTCTAATCTTCCCAAATTGCCCCTAATAGCTAGTAATTGTAGGGAAGGTGTTTAGTGACTTATATAAACACCTTGTGTGTGTCATTTGCACACAACAATAAGAAAATATTGTCTCCTTGCTCCTAATTCCCAAATTTCACATTTCTAGCTGCAAGGTCTATTGTTTTGTTGCATCCTTGAAGGCGGCACTCTCTCAACAAACATCTTTCAAGCGATCTCGTGCTTTATCATATTATCTTTCATTTAAGTCTGATTTCATTAGATTAGTATATTATCATCTATTAAGATATCCACTTGTTGGAGACTTAGGAATTTGTTGTAAGCTTTTATTTGCATCTTTCTTACACCTGTATCATTATTTCTTTTTGATATCTTGTAATTGGGTTGAGGTAACCTGTTAATTACCTCAGGTATTAGTAAATTGATTCCTTCTGAGTTGAGGGAATCAGGTTAAAAATCCTAAGTCGGGAGACTTAGGTAATAGATCACCTAAGTGAGGGGAACCACTGTATATCTTATGTGTTTTTGTGGTTTGTTATTCCTGCAAATTTTTATCTGTCACACTATTCATCCTCTCTTCTAGTTTGCTTGTGCTTTACAGATCCTACATCTAACAATGACTTCTACTGTACTAAAGTACTTAGCACCACAATCTATTAACTCTAAAATTAGACCAAATACTCCTTCGATGCCTTTCTCTTTAATAATCAGGCTGACAGAAGCAACTCCCCTTTTGATATCACTACGAGTAGTATGATCTAGACTTTCTGATCCTTACCAAGTTTTGAACAATGCTTATCAGCTAGTTGGATCCAACAAATGAAAAAAAAACTGTGGTTACAGTTGCCCAGCATAAAAATTAAATTGAAACTACGGTCCTGTCCTCAAAAAGCAAAGAACAAAAATTTTGGTAATATGATTAGAAGAATCTTTCCCAAGAAAAATATAATTGGGAGAACACTTGTTGAATGGAGACAGGGAATACTCATTTCCATGTGGTTTTTTTTAATTTTGCTTTCCATATGCATTCAAAAGTTGACACAAAAGTGTTGCAGACATTTGAATGACAGTATTGGTGGTTTTATATGTATTTGCAAATAGAGAAGGGTATCTTTCTAGTGTGATGTGGATGTAGTGGCCGCAAGTAAGTGGTTGGAGAAGAGTGGTTGAGGATGTGATCGGAGGCAAGGACAAAGAGGGAGAAAGAAGGGTGCTTTGAAGGAGGACTTGACCTTGCTTTATATAGTTAGTCAATCAAATGTGAATAACAAACGCTAGTAGAATTCATTAACAAGGGAAAGATGCAGATGTCTTCATTTTTCAAGTTCAGCAAACCTAAAACATTGCATTTTAGAAAGACCAAGAAAAAAAGGAACTCACTAAATAATTAGTAGATATAGCACATCGAGGACCCAACACTGCTTTATATCCAAAGAAGCACTACTAAGTAATTTTGAGTTCTCCGATGCCTCATGCTTTATATCCTTGCTATTCTTCAGTGCCTCCTACTTTATATCCTTGCTACCTGAAATGGTGTGGGACAACCGGGTTTTATTGTTATAACGTTGTAGTATAGCCAGTTATTACCAACATTTCAAATATATAAATTTTTTACTCGGAAAATAAAAGAGTTCCCGAGGTCGAACTCAGGGAGCAAGTTGTATTCTAGAGATATACATGTTTCTTTTACAAAATAAAGAAAGAGAGAGGGAAAGAATTTGTTGTTCTCTTTGTTTTCTCCTCGTGATGTTCTTCTTTCTTTCTATCTTCAGATCTCCTACTTCTTCTTTGTTCTGCAGAGGTGATGCTCCTCTTTCTTTCTTCAGATCTCCTTCTTCTTCTTCCTTGGTTTCTGTCTTGGCCTCTCTTCTTCTTTTTCTGCAGTCTCTTCTGTGAAGGTTTCTTCTTCCTTGGCTCTGTTGTACTTCTTCTCTACAGCCTTTCCTCTTCTTCTGCCTTGCTCAGCCTCTTCTTTAGAGTTTCTTCTTGTTTCTCGTCCCTGCGGCTAAGTGTCAGCTTCTTCTTTTCTTTTTCAGCCAGGGACGTCACCCCTCCTTTCTTCTTTTCCCTTCAGGCCGTCGTCTGATTTCCAAATCAGACGACTTAACTACCTGTTGCTACAGTCAGCTTCCTTCTTCTTCCGCGGGTCTTCTTCTTCGCCTGTGCCTGCACACTTCAGAGTTTTTCGTCAGAGGCAAAACCTACTCTACCCTCCCCCCCCCGCGTCTCTCTCTCTCTCTGAAACCACTCTTGGGAAAGCTCTCCCAAGCTGCCGGGTAACCGGGTTCGGGTCAGGCCCGGGTCCAGGCCCACCGGCGTGCGTGGTGGGCGAGGAGTGCAGGTCAGTCTCAAGTCGGGTCGGGTCGGGTCAGGTCCGCGGGGCGTGAGCGCGGACGAGACCGGGTAACCGGGCGGGTGAAGGGGACCTCAACCCGTGTGCTGAGGCAGTAAGCCTCCAGCACTTTTGCATCTTATATCGCTGCGCCTCTTCAGGCTTTTCTGAGGTGGGACTAAATGTCCCACCTCAATTGCGCGCCCGCAGCGGGGAAATCAGCGGGAGATTGCGGCGTCACGCGAAGCTTTCTGCCTTAGCTGCGAGCCTGGTGTTTTGCCAAAACGCCTCGCAAGGCCTGGGAGTTGAATCTGGGCGTGGCGCTGAGCGTGGCGCGCCTGTAGCTGCAGGCGGAAGCAGTTCCTCCTGCGCGGCAATGGCGGCGGAGGTCGGGTGGTCTGTTCACAAGAAAACGGCCTCTCGGCCTAATCAGAAAGTGCCAGGAGCTTCGCCAGGGTGCGGCGAAGCTCGTGTGGGTGGTGGCGAGGCGCGGGGCGGCGTGCGAGGGCTGCCCTAGGTCGGACTGTGGGTCGGAGGATGGGTCTGTTCGGTGGGGTTGCAGAGGGTGATGTGGGGGAAGTGGCAGGGCGGGGGTTGATCAGGGTGAGGAGGCGGAGGTCCTGCGGTGGTCGACGAGCCGTGTGGGTCGCTGAGGTGATGGGAGCGGCTCGCCGGAGGGTGGCCGGAGACGAAGGGGGTGACGATGGTCAGGGTCGGTCGAGGGCTTAATTGAATAAATTGAAAGCGGGGAAAGAAAGAGGAGAAGAAGGGGAGTAGCTCTAGCTTACTTGCAGGGACGAAGGGGGAGGAACAGGGCGACAGTCGTATCGACTGTCGCCGGAGAAGACGATGCTCAGGGAAAGGGGCGGCGGCGAGCAGAGAGTCGGAGAGGCGCCAGCTGGGTGCGGCGTGGCGCGGGAAGAGCAGGGGAGGAAGTCTCTGCTGCTGGTATTGCGGCAGAGCGGAGAGGTGGAGGGGGAGGAACCGCCGGAGCTGGTGAGCGTCTGCCGGAGAGAGAAGAGAGGAAAGTTGGGGATTTTCTCCGTCAGATCCAGGCTGCCCCGGTCGGTGGAGCAACGGGGGGTATTTATAGGGATCAAACAGGGAGGAAGGCGGAGGGAGACGACGTGTCTCCCTCGCCGGAGGATGGCCGGAAACAAGAACCCATACCGTCCGTGCGTTCGCACGGCTGGTATGGTGGGTTACAACGACCAGGGGGGTGTCCCTGCGACGGCTGACGACGCAGGGCACCCCCGGTTTACTTGCCAGGTCCCCCACCTCACCCTGCGCGGCGCCATGCTCCGTGCAAGGTCGCCGGAGCATGGTGCTGGCAGGTTTTGCAGGGGGGACCTGATTGCAAAGAACGAAGGAGAGTTAGGGGCCAAAATGCGAGGGTTCAAAAGTTGAGGGCCAAAGAGTAAATATATGAGGACCAAAGTGTAAAGTCGGTCAAGGAGGTTTCTTCTTAGGCTCAAGTTTTTATACATGACTAATTAGGACCTAAGGAATCTGATGGTGAATTTCATTTCCATATTAAACCTTGTTTGACCGGTCAATTTACGCAAAAACCCAAATTAAGTTATTAATTGGGCATGGTTCTCAATGTAGGTCAAAAAGGGTTCTGAAGGCCAAATTGAAGGTTCTAAACCCTGGAGATTATTTTTCTATGAATTTTAGAGGGTTTATTCTATTTTTACTTTGCCTCGAACCTTGTGAATTGAAGTGGGTTGTTTTAGGGTTACAGATTATCATTTAGTTTCTTGGAATTGCTGTAGCCCTTGCTAGATCATTTCATCCCACTCTTATTCTTATTAAGCTGCTTTGACCTATGTTTGGGCCCTGAATTACCCTGTATGCAGATTATACTGGTAAAATTGCATTTTTTACCCCTTATGACTTATTTTCTTCTCAAACTCAGGATTCTCTGAGTTAAGCCTTTCCTTGAGATATGTAGGAGCTTTTATCCTTTGTATTAGGTCAAAATGAGCTAGTTATGGCTCATGATGAGGTTCTCATCATACCCCCATGCCTAGCTTTTGCTAGTCCCTTAGCAAAAACTTAAGGTTTCAACCCTTGTTCTAGACCATGAAGTTTTTAATAGTTTTAGATAAGTGCCTTTTTTATTTGAGCATAGATTAGGTTAGAATGCTGACCATAGGCCTAAAAGGTACTCTAGTACTAATCAAGATCCAAATCTGTCTAGCCTTAGCCTCAGTCTTTTAGCAAAGGTTTTTAAGGCCCACAAGAACTAACCTAAGGTTTATTGGACTTCGTGGTTAAAGCACCCGTGCTTGAAATGATTTTAGCCCTGGCTCAGTTCGCAGTGCGTTTTGTAAGAGAGAGATAGAAAGTTTTTCTGTTTGGAGAGTTTTCTCTCTCTTTTTCTTTTTAGTTCTAGCCTAGGATTGGCTTTTCAACACGGTCTGTATCAGATTCCTTGCTCCCATCATCAATCCTCAAGGGTTCCTGGCGATCGATGCTTCGAGATAGCACCGCCCATGGCAACCCCCGGAACCCTGGCTATTGAGATTTCGAGATAATCCCATCCATGGTATTCCGTGGCCGAATCCAGACCCTGGCAATTGACACTTCGAGATAATGCAATCCATGGAATCTGAACCAGTAGAGTGCTTACATGCCCCCAGTAGGATATGTAAATATCCTAAGAGACAAGCACCGAGGAGATGATATTTTGTTACGCATCTTCGACGGGATTTCCCGCCTCTCCGCGCTGGGAACTCGTCCAAATCAACTTGTGTTGATCGGCCGCTCCTATTCTAGGTGTTCTTTTCAGATTTTTGCGACGCTTCTGCGTGATTCTGATTTTTACGCTTACTGAACCAGGCTGTGTGTGAGATTAGGGTGCTTAGGTTACTGAGTCCCGTAAACCAAAAATTAGTTAACGAGGCCGAATACTCCCTAAGCCTTAGACCTAATACTTTAGCTTTTCATTTTCCTCAACCTCTTGAGGAGTGTCCAGATCTTAATGGGTACTAAGAGTCTATTCAAGAATGCCTAAGGTTTGCATTCTTTACTAATCTCATTGTGCACTTTTCTTGAATGAGGTCTAGAACTTAGGTTAATTCCTTAGTTCCTTACTAATGACTTTCACTTTTTCTCATAATTTTGTGCTCCTTTTTCATTTTGTTTCTTTTCTCCTTCGCAAAATTTCCTTCTCTTTTCCTCTTATTCTTTTTCGAAAAATTTTTTTTAATTTTTATGGTGTTTTTGGCATATGTGAATTTTTTTGTTTGAAACCTTTTCTTACAAGTTTTGCACTTTCATACCCCCCCATGACTAAGATTTGCAATGTCCTCATTGTAACCTAGGGGGTCTTAGTTCATTCCTTAAGACAGAAATTTGGATGAGTGGATGGGTCGGGTTGAATTTTTGCGGACGATTTCAAATCCCAGATGCAAACATCTGAGTTGGGGTCGGCTGTCTACAAGGGTGAACTTCGAGTGCTAAATGGTGTCAGAACAAGTTTCAGGTTTACAAAGAGAATGACGGGCTGCCTCCCGTTAAGCGCTGAGTTTTACGCCATCGGCTGGGCGCAATAAACTCAAGGGGAAAGGAGGATATAAGATGCCTCAGCCAAATCAGTAGAAGTTACATCAATGAACGGCTTGAGTCTCTGACCGTTCACGATGAAAGGTTCAGAATCGTGGCTGAGTGGACTGATTTCGATTGCTCCATTTCCAAAAACCTGTCGGACCAAATATGGTCCGACCCACTTAGATCTCAGTTTTCCTGGGAAGAGTTTGAGTCGGGCATCAAAGAGTAGGACCTTTTGACCAGGATGAAAGATCTTTCTCGAGATGTGTTTGTCGTGGAAGGCTTTAACCCGCTCCTTGTAGATTTGCGAGTTCTCGTACGCGTCTATGCGTAATTCATTGATCTCACTGATTTGGAGTTTTCTGTGGGTCCCAGCCTTGGAAAGATTTAGATTACAGTTCCGTACTGCCCAATAGGCTTTATGCTCCAGTTCTACGGGAAGGTGGCATGCCTTTCCGTACACCAGTCTAAAGGGGGACATGCCCAATTGGGTTTTGTGGGCGGTCCTATAGGCCCACAATGCTTCCGGAAGTCGGGACGACCAGTCCTTCCTGTCAGGTCGAACAGTGACTTGCAGGATTTTCTTGATCTCCCGATTAGACAGCTCAGCTAGACCATTAGTTTGGGGGTGGTAAGGAGTAGAGATTCGGTGAGACACCCCGTATTTGGTCATCAGTGACCTAAACTGAGCATTTGTGAAATGGGTCCCTCCATCAGAGATTATTGCACGAGGAATCCCGAACCTTGAGAAAATGTGTTGATGAATGAATTTGAGAACGATTTTGTGATCACAGGTTCGGGTCGGTATGGCTTCGATCCATTTGGACACGTAGTCCACAGCCAACAGAATGTATTCGAAACCATCCGAAACAGGAAAGGGGCCCATAAAATCAATCCCCCAAACATCAAAGATTTCGCATACTAGAATCGGTTGCATAGGCATCATGTCACGATGGCTCATGTTGCCCAAAGTCTGGCAACGACTGCATGCCTTGCAATGACTGTATGCGTCTTTGAACAGTGTGGGCTTGTAAAAGCCGCACTGGAGGACTTTTGATGCGGTTTTATGCCCAGCAAAATGGCCACCGCATGCCTGGTCATGGCAGAAAGAGAGGATATTGTTGACTTCCCCTTCCGGGACACATCTTCGGATGATCTGATCGGCACCTATGCGGAAGAGGTACGGGTCTTCCCAAATGTAATACTTGGCATCGGAGCGTAATTTGTCTTTCTTGGCCTTCGGCCAATCGGACGGGATCTGATGAGATGCCAAGTAATTTACAATATTAGCAAACCATGGAAGGCTAGTACCAATAGTCAGCAGGTGCTCATCGGGAAAATGCTCAGTGATGGGTCCGGAAGGGTCAATTATTTCAGAAGGAAGACGGGACAAGTGATCAGCTACCACGTTTTGCTTTCCCGCTTTGTCGCGAATCTCAAGGTCAAATTCTTGCAACAGCAAGATCCATCGGATTAATCGAGGTTTCGCGTCCTTCTTCGCAAGGAGATGCCTCACAGCTGTGTGATCCGAGTATATGATGACATGGGAACCCAGAAGGTACGATCTGAACTTTTCTAGGGCAAATACTACAGCTAGCAGCTCTTTCTCAGTAACCGTATAGTTACGCTGAGCCTCATCGAGTGTTTTGCTGGCGTAGTAAATGACCACAGGTTTCTTGTCATTTTTCTGCCCCAAAACCGCTCCTACAGCGAAGTCGGATGCATCACACATGATCTCAAAGGGTTGAGACCAATCAGGGGACTGTAGGATCGGGGCTTGGGTGACTCGGTCACGCAGGATTTCAAATGCTTGAGTGCATTCCTTGGAGATTTCGAAGGGAACATCCTTGGAGAGAAGAGTGGTCAGGGGGCGTGCGATTTTTGAAAAATCAGGGATAAATCGTCGATAAAAATTGACATGCCCTAAAAAGGATCGGATGTCCCTGATTGAGCTAGGCATAGGAAGGTGAGAGATCAGATTAACCTTAGCTCGATCCACTTGGATACCTTTCTCCGAAATTGAGTGTCCCAGGACAATTCCCTCAGGCACCATGAAATGGCTCTTTTCCCAGGAAAGAACCAAATTCACATCGATGCACCGCCTGAGTATCTGGACTAAGTGTTGGAGGCAATCGTCGAATGATGCTCCGAAAACTGAAAAGTCATCCATGAAGACTTCCAGATAATCACCTACCATATCTGAGAATATGGCAAGCTTGCATCGCTGAAAAGTAGCGGGTGCATTGCAAAGACCGAAAGGCATCCTTCGGAAAGCGTATGTTCCGAAGGGGCAGGTGAACGTGGTCTTTTCTTGGTCCTCAGGATGGATTGCCACCTGGTTATAACCGGAGTACCCGTCAAGAAAGCAGAAGAACCTATTTCCCGCTAGTTTTTCGAGAATTTGATCAATGAAGGGTAGTGGGAAATGATCCTTCTTCGTGGAGGAATTGAGTCGACGGTAATCTATACAGACTCTCCACGAGTTGGCTAATCGGGTAGGAATGATTTCTCCGGTCTCAGTCGTTATAGTGGTGAGTCCTGCCTTCTTGGGCACGACCTGAATTGGGCTCACCCAACGACTATCGGAGATCGGGTAGATGATCCCGGCATCTAACCACTTGATGATCTCCTTTTTCACGACCTCCTGCAGATTGGGGTTTAAGCGTCTCTGCATTTCACGAGAAGGTCGTGTGCCCTCTTCTGAATAGATATGATGAGTACAATAAGAGGGACTTATTCCAGTCAAATCATCGAGAGTCCATCCGATGGCTCTGCGATGTTGCTGGAGGACAACAATCAGACGGGATTCCTGTTCAGGACTGAGGTTGGAATTGATAATCACAGGAAGGGTCTGATTAGAAGCCAAAAAGACGTATTTTAAGTGAGTAGGAAGGGGTTTCAGTTCGAGGATGGGGTTTTCAGCAGCAGCGGGTGGTTCAGTATAGATGTGAGGTTCAAGGGTGGGAGTTACTGGGTTGTTCACATCTGGATTTGACTCCTCTGTTTGCGGGTCAAGATCCTTCTGTGGTTGATGAGGCATACTCGAGTCATTCTGGAGGTGTGATTCATCAACCAAAGTCTTGATGTCACAAATTTGCTCGATGACGCCGCAATTAATTCCTTGTTGGGCCTTAAATATATCAATTTTCAGTGTTTGATCTCCAAACTTAAGCTCTATTTGGCCCTCCTCACAGCTGATGTTGGCTCTAGCAGTAGCCAAAAAAGGTCTCCCTAGAATGATTGGTGTATCCCTAGGGTTCTCAGGTGCATCCATATCTAAGACTATAAAGTCCACTGGAAAATAGAAATCCCGCACTCTCACGATAACATCTTCGAGAATCCCTTTTGGTGACTTTATAGATCGATCTGCTAATTGTAATGTCACCTCGGTTGGTTTTAGCTCAGATTCTTCTAGATGGTCGAGTAAGGATGTGGGTATCAGGTTTATGGATGCACCCAAGTCTAACAAAGCTCTATCAAATTGGGTACCACCTATCTTGCAGGAAATCAGGGGAGTTCCAGGATCTTTTGCCTTGGGTGGGAGTCTACTGAGGATTACAGAGCTGGCTTGTTCTGACAAAACAATTGGGCTCCCTCCCTTCGTTCGCGGCTTACGCTGGGGTGTACATATATTCTTTAGAAATCGTGCGTAAGCTGGTACGTGGCGGATTGCATCCATCAAGGGGATGTTTATGTGGACCTGCTCAAAGAGCTTGACCAGGTCTTCCTCAGGGGCCACGGGTTTTGTGGTCTTCTTTCCCTTGGCCAGGGCCTCGGGAAACGGGATCTTGGTTGGTTCTTCTAGGATAGGTCCAGGTTGTGGATCTGGAACAGCGGTACCTTGGATAACTATCCTAGGGTCATGGTTATCAGGCTTGGAGTGGTTTGGATAATGCGGGTCTTGAGTTGTTTTACCACTACGTGTTGTTACAGAATTTAATCCGGCCTGATTTTGGTTTGGGTTTGGTAGGAGGGGTGGCTGCTGCTGAAATCCCGCATAAGAAGTTGAGGCTTCCATCTCGTCTGGAGATGGAGCAGTAGGGGCCTGATAAATCCATTGAGCGTGGCCTAAATTTGGATTCATAACGCGCTTCTGGGTTGGCACGTTATTTGGGTTAGGAAGAGGTTGGGAAGGGAGTGTGCCTGGCTGGCGAGAATTTGCCAACTGGGCCAGTTGAGTTTTAACTTCAGTAAGCTCGTCCTTGTGCTGTTTTTGAATAGCCGCGTTCGTTTTTTGAATGTCAGCCAGAGTCTGAAGGATTAGGGACATTTGATCCTGATTTGGCCCTGATGGATAAGTAGGGTTGGGCCGAGGCTGAGGCGGCTGGTAATGACGAGGGGGCTGTGGGCAGGACTGAAAAGGTGGTCTTTGAGTTTGGGAATTTCCTGCCCACTGAAAATTGGGATGGTTTCGCCATCCAGGGTTGTAAGTGTTGGAGAATGGGTCGTTCTGGATGGCGTTGAGGTCCTCGCAGGTCTGAGGAACCTCCTGAGAATCAGGGAAAGGGGGAATGGAGTTCCCTCGGCTGGTGTAGAAAGGATCTGATGATCTTCCAGTCCAAGAATCAGATGGGGGTGGATATGGATCCATCCCAGGGGAAGATCGATGGAGGATGTTTTGCACAGTCTCCTGTGTGGAAGGAGGTTGTGCAAAGGAGTTACGCGTGGAGGTGGCTCGCTGCAAGTGCTGAGTCAGCTCATCCACCTTCTTCTCAATGATTGAGACCTTGTCCAATCGACTGGCCATTAATTCCAGGTCGACTGATGCGGACAGGCCCTGCGTCTCATGTGCTCCCTTAAGATTCGTCGCTGCGCGGGTATTCGTCCTGTCGAATAATCCCATGGAGTCATTGTTGATGGAGTTCTCGCACATGTTTTCGAGAATCTCCCATACGGTGTCTTCATGTTGACCCATGATGTTTCCTCCGCAAGTTGCATTGATGAAAAGGCGGATGTCCTCACAGAGTCCCTGGTAAAAAGATTGGACTTGTTCCCATTTAGGAACTCCGTGATGGGGGCACTTTCTCATGAGATCCTGAAAACGATCCCATGCCTCATGGAGAGGTTCTCCTGATTGTTGAGTGAAGTGTGTAATCTGATGGCGCAAGGCGTTGGTCCGACCCACGGGAAAAAACTTTTTCAAAAATTCGGATTGAAGTTCTTCCCAAGTGTTGATCGGCCGGGTCTGAGTTTGATACCAATGGGCGGCCTTGTCCATAAGAGAAAAGGAGAACATCTTCATGAGAAGAATATCCCGATTTTGCGCATCTGATCCAAAAGTGTGGGCCAGATGCTTTAGCTGTTTGATGTGCTGGAAGGGATCTTCAGAATTAAGCCCATGGAATTTAGGTATAGCATGAATCATGTTGGGCTTTAATTCGGAATCAGGTCCTCCAGTCGGGATTCTGACTTGAGGCTCAATGGCCACCGCAGCAGGATTGTAGTGGTCCCGCATCATAGGACGCTGTGGTGGGTGCACGAAGTTTTGGAAGAGGTCATTGAGTCGCTGGAGCTGGTGTTCCAGATTATTTTCTTCGTCAACTGGCTGAGCCATGATGGGGGAAGAAGAAGAACTTGGTTCTGAATCAGAAGAGAGAATAATGTGAGGGTGTTGCTGCTCAAACACGGGCGTCGAGGCTTGGCCTTGACGAGAGTGAATTTCTAATGGAGGTCTTAAGGGTGGTCCTAGGGACCTCCTTCCGTACATGCACTGTTTGGAAGAGGTAAGTTTAGAAGGTGCTGGACCCAATCAAGACACCCAAAAATGTGTTGGGTGACTATAGAGGTGCGGGGCAGATGGACCCCTTGATCAGAAAGATCGTCCACCTGAGAATTACCTGGGCAGCCAGAGAGGGAGAGTCCCGCGAAGACCCCTACACGGTAGAGCGTCCCCACGGGTTACAGGGTTTCCCCCACCCGACCTCTCTTGTCACTGCGGTTCCAGGTAGACCAGAATGGGGATCTTGACCTCTTAAGTCTACCAATTTTAAGATCAGGGTGCTTAAGGTTTCACTTGAACTTTAGTCTTTTTAAGTGCAAAGAGTGACCTAATTTAAGGTTGGTTAACCCAAAGGGGTCAACTTTACCTCTTGTTTTCTTTGAGAGCTTTCAGGTCTTGTCTTTTAGGGTTCAAGTGTTTAAAGAGAGAGCCAATTGTTTAGGATTTTTCTTGTTAATTATTTTCAATCAATGGCTTGGGCACACCTCTTTTGAATTACCTCAATTCTTGATTAAGGGGTGTGTCTCTACTGAAATCCTAATGTTTAACCTTATGTTGGCTCTACTTGGTCCATTTAACTCTTTGTTGGGCAATTAGGGCTCAAGCAAGAATGTGTTAGCCCCTAAGTACCCTTAATAGTGTGCAGGAGTGATGAGTTGAAAACATGCAACTCTTTATGGTTACTAAGTATGGAAGACAGGTTAGCCCTATATTGCTTGTTCTTTTCTTTTCTTCCTCTTTAGAGTTTAGGGGTTAATAGTGAGAGGAAAAATTTACCTGTCTTCGGAGTGGTTGTCGTGTGGTTGCTTGTCTTCTTGAGTTCCTGTAGCTGCACAAAAGAGAGGAGATTATCAGAAATTAAAAGAAACAGGAATGTTTACCTCTAGAATGGCGCCAAAATGAAATGGTGTGGGACAACCGGGTTTTATTGTTATAACGTTGTAGTATAGCCAGTTATTACCAACATTTCAAATATATAAATTTTTTACTCGGAAAATAAAAGAGTTCCCGAGGTTGAACTCAGGGAGCAAGTTGTATTCTAGAGATATACATGTTTCTTTTACAAAATAAAGAAAGAGAGAGGGAAAGAATTTGTTGTTCTCTTTGTTTTCTCCTCGTGATGTTCTTCTTTCTTTCTTTCTTCAGATCTCCTACTTCTTCTTTGTTCTGTAGAGGTGATGCTCCTCTTTCTTTCTTCAGATCTCCTTCTTCTTCTTCCTTGGTTTCTGTCTTGGCCTCTCTTCTTCTTTTTCTGCAGTCTCTTCTGTGAAGGTTTCTTCTTCCTTGGCTCTGCTGTACTTCTTCTCTACAGCCTTTCCTCTTCTTCTACCTTGCTCAGCCTCTTCTTTAGAGTTTCTTCTTGTTTCTCCTCCCTGCGGCTAAGTGTCAGCTTCTTCTTTTCTTTTTCAGCCAGGGACGTCACCCCTCCTTTCTTCTTTTCCCTTCAGGCCGTCGTCTGATTTCCAAATCATACGACTTAACTACCTGTTGCTACAGTCAGCTTCCTTCTTCTTCCACGGGTCTTCTTCTTCGCCTGTGCCTGCACACTTCAGAGTTTTTCGTCAGAGGCAAAACCTACTCTACCCTCCCCCCCCCGCGTCTCTCTCTCTCTCTGAAACCACTCTTGGGAAAGCTCTCCCAAGCTGCCGGGTAACCGGGTTCGGGTCAGGCCCGGGTCCAGGCCCACCGGCGTGCGTGGTGGGCGAGGAGTGCAGGTCAGTCTCAAGTCGGGTCGGGTCGGGTCAGGTCCGCGGGGCGTGAGCGCGGACGAGACCGGGTAACCGGGCGGGTGAAGGGGACCTCAACCCGTGTGCTGAGGCAGTAAGCCTCCAGCACTTTTGCATCTTATATCGCTGCGCCTCTTCAGGCTTTTCCGAGGTGGGACTAAATGTCCCACCTCAATTGCGCGCCCGCAGCGGGGAAATCAGCGGGAGATTGCGGCGTCACGCGAAGCTTTCTGCCTTAGTTGCGAGCCTGGTGTTTTGCCAAAACGCCTCGCAAGGCCTGGGAGTTGAATCTGGGCGTGGCGCTGAGCGTGGCGCGCCTGTAGCTGCAGGCGGAAGCAGTTCCTCCTGCGCGGCAATGGCGGCGGAGGTCGGGTGGTCTGTTCACAAGAAAACGGCCTCTCGGCCTAATCAGAAAGTGCCAGGAGCTTCGCCAGGGTGCGGCGAAGCTCGTGTGGGTGGTGGCGAGGCGCGGGGCGGCGTGCGAGGGCTGCCCTAGGTCGGACTGTGGGTCGGAGGATGGGTCTGTTCGGTGGGGTTGCAGAGGGTGATGTGGGGGAAGTGGCAGGGCGGGGGTTGATCAGGGTGAGGAGGCGGAGGTCCTGCGGTGGTCGGCGAGCCGTGTGGGTCGCTGAGGTGATGGGAGCGGCTCGCCGGAGGGTGGCCGGAGACGAAGGGGGTGATGATGTTCAGGGTCGGTCGAGGGCTTAATTGAATAAATTGAAAGCGGGGAAAGAAAGAGGAGAAGAAGGGGAGTAGCTCTAGCTTACTTGCAGGGACGAAGGGGGAGGAACAGGGCGACAGTCGTATCGACTGTTGATGGTCGGCCTGGATAGGTTGTTAATATGATATTTTTATCGTTGAAATGTGTATAGTGGTTAACCTAATTCAGACCTAACCATCTCTTTACAAAATTTTTAACCTGGCCTAATTGATTTTATCTTGTCACTTTTAAGCCCAGGGTCGAACTCAGGGAAGTGGGGTTCAAGTCGAGTTTCTACGTTTTCCTTAAAACGCGTCTCTTCCGTTCGTTTATTCTGTTTTTGGTATTTTTCTTATTTAGGTTTTTTTTCTGGTAATCCTTGTTCTTGAGGCACACCCTCAAAATTGTGTCCTTGGCTTTTAGCCAAAACAGAGTTTCAAAACACGTCTTGCTACTTGCAAGATGGGGTACCTGCAAATCAAAGATTATCTTTTCACTTTTATACCCTTTTTTTATCTTTTTACTAAGGAAGCTATCAGATAGAAAGTAAATATAGTAGCTATAGATATATATTTATATGTAGTATATATATAAAGGGGTGGGGGTGGAGGTGACGATGGAGTGTAGCACTATGTCGAGTCAGCCGACGTCTAGAGAGACGCAACCAACACGACTAGGTGCCGCGTGGAGTGTGGATGGAGGATGGATGATGTATGGGACCACGCTTTTTGTACACGCTGTATCGCAGAATATCAGCAACTGGTGCAAATATTCCCGCGATACAGCATATAGTAAATAACGCGAAAATATATGTACATATGTATGTATATAAATGTATAAGTATATATGTATAGATATATATAGATAGATATATATATATATATAGGTGTATATATATATATATATATATATATATATATATGTATATATGTATATAGCTATGTATATATGTATATAAGTATATATATATAATACTATATAGATATATATATATATATATGTATATAGGTATATATGTATCTAGATATATATGTATATATATATATGTGTATATGTATAAGTATATAGATATGTATATATATATATATATGTATATGAGTATGTGTATATATATATATATATATATATATTATATATGCATATGTATATATATATTATATTATATGTATGTATACATAACTATATAGATATACTATGTATATATAAGTATATATATATAGATATATGTATATGTATATATATATATATATATATATATATATATATGTATGTATATAAGTTACTATTAGTGTGTGAGTGTGTGTGTCGGTGAATGGGTGTGTGTGTGTTGCTGTAAGTGAAAAAAAAAAAAAAAAAAGAAAGAGAGAGAGAGAGAGAGAGATCGGCAGAGGGAGAGAATGCAGGAGAGAGCGGAGAGAGAGGAGAGAACGGAGGAGAGAGCTGGCAGGAGAGAGCTGGCAGGAGCGGAGAGAACGGAGGCAGCCGCACTGCAGGAGGCGAGTTAAGACGTCCGGAGGTGAAGACCGTCGTCTGATGGTCGCGGGCGCACGGGCGCGTCTTCGCCCAGAGGAGGAGAGGAGTCTGCGTCGCCGGCTGCGAGCGCGGAGGCTCGCGACAGCGCGCTCAGAGAGGGAGGCGGGGAGTCTGCAGGCGGGCGCGGAGGAGGTCTGCAGGCGCGCGCGGACGCTTGCAGAGGTTGGCAGGGAGCCGGGAAGGGGCCTGGCCGGCCGCTGCAGTGCGCGCAGCGGCCTGTTGCGGGCGCAGAGGCGGGCGACCGAGCAGACGAACGGAGGCGGGGAAGGCCTGCAGGCGCGTGCAGAGGGGCTGGGGCGCCTGCAGACGCTCGCGGAAGCTGCGGGGGCCGCTGCCGCTGCTGCTGCTGCTGCCGCCGCTTAGCTGCTGCTGCTGCTTCCGCTGCTTCTGCTGCTGCTTCCAGCTTCAGACTTTGAAGAAGCAGCAATGGCGGGAAGGGCAGGAACGGAAAACAAATGAAAACAGAGAGCCACCACGCCCACCGGCTCTTTGAAGAGCTGGGCGGTGATGGTCTCACTGTGGTAGTGTGCACCACAGTGAGCTCCTGCCCGTCGGGTTTCTCCTCGAAGGAGGTCCGGCGTATGGAGGGGAGAGGGAGGAGAGGAAGGTGGCGGCCTGCTGGTGTGATTCTTTCTTGCTGCAGCCAGCCGCAGCTGCGTATTGCAGCAATGTTCCCCCCCTGGCCTCGTCGCGAGGAAGAGCTGCTGCTTTATAGAGGAGGAGAGCATGGCGGGGAGGCATGGCAGCAGCAGGGAGAGGCGCGGGAAGTTGCTGCTGCAGGGAGAGGCGCGAGAAGTTGCAGCAGCGGGAGATGGGAGGAATGGCAGCCGCAGGGAATGGCTTGGGCAGGGAGAGGGCGGACGCGCGCGGGAAGGACCGCAGGACAGCAGGGAGAGGCGGGACTGCTGCATGCGGCTGCGGGAAGGCGCATGGCGGGGAGAGGTTGCGGAGAAGTTGCAGCCGCGGGAGATGGGAGGAATGGGCAGCGTGGCAGATGCAGCCGTAAGAGAAAAAAATAAAAATCAAGTGGAGATAAAAAATAGAAGAGATGGATTTTTGTAAAGAGGTACTTGAGGAAAATGTAAATTATGAAGCCCTTTTATTCCAATCTTCCCTCCTCTTAATTAAATGCATGAATGCATGTATTTTTACAAATGCAACAATGGAATCCTAATATGCATAGGTAGTGCTAGGAAATAGCATAAGAAGGCGTTCTTATAGGCGTGTTTTGAGGTGCAAACATATACCCCCATGCCTATCTTTTGCTAGTCCCTAGCAAAACCGTATTTGAAAATGTTCTTAAGCTGAAGATTTTCTTCTGAGATGATATCGGTGTGTTTATTATCGGATATTGTGAGAACCAATTGTAGAGAAGATTACCAGTACTTTAAGTCTTACATGACAAAGATCATCTCTCAACTAACCAGGACTCTTGATATTTAAACCTTAAGTACGATTTCCAGGACCCAGGAGGTTTTTCCAAACTCGAGAGCTCAAGAGGTTATGGTTTGTGCATAGTGAAGGATCAAGACTGACCAGATGAACCTTAAGACTCACTCCCAGGGTTTCACGAATTTTTAAGTACAGGTTGGTCCCAATTTCAGCTCGTGTTTTCGGATTGACCCTTACGATGATTACGGAAAACTCAACTCCCATTTTCGAAAAACAAATTATACCGATATTTATGAGATATACTGACTCTTTTGCAACATCTTTTTTTTTTTTTTTTTTTTTTTTTTTTTTTTTGAAACATATGTCAGTATATCTCTTACAACACATTTTGAAAGAGCACACTTTTTTTTTTTTTTTTTTTTTTTTTTTTTTTTTTTTGGTGGGAGAGTTTCTTTTTGTTGGAAAGAGCCACTCCTAAACACAAGACTAAAGCTTGGGATAAAAAGTCTACCTGCACGCACAGGTAAGGACTCCACCTTTCCTAATGAACACTAGGGTTGGATCTTATGTTCACCTGTTCTTTCCTGATATGTGTAGTGTGAACCAAGTTTACTTAAGCTCTCAAGAAAAAGTAAACCAACGAATCCTGTACTGGTGTCTCAGGTACAAGAAACGTTCTTAGTTAGGAGAGATTTTGATCTATTTCGTCAATGCTTTAAGTGAATTAAGCCGAGCCTGAGCGAATCAAGCTTCTGTGGCCTGGAAATTCTTCAAAACAGAGGTTGAATATCCATAAACACTTATTGTATTTTTGTTTCAGCTTTTAGATCATTACTAAACACCATTTATTACTAATATATATATATATTTATTTATTTTTTTTTTCTTTTCTTTTTTCTTTTTCTTGCATATTTATAAATAGGTGGTAATTGTCTGATACCATAAAATACCCGGATCCTATGGATGCCTATCCACCCCCCCATGCCAAACAATGCTATGTCCTCATATGCATGCAAGGAAAGGCAGAGAACGGATGACAGATCGGGTAACAGGAGCTGAGGTTCAGGGTATAAATCAGGGTGGAAGGGTGGGTGGATGGTGGGTGGTGAAGAGAAAAGCGAAGTAATCGCGATAAAGGCGTGAAAAGTAATGGTGGATGGTGAGAGATTTGGCGTTTTCTGGGACGAGAGTGTCCCAGGCGGATCAGAAAACAGATCAGGAAGAGGAAGTTGGCCCTTAGATTGGCCAAGAAGGGGGGCTTTTTGGATAGATGGATCCAAAAGGGAATAGCCCCGGTGAGTAAGCTGTGGGCTCAAGGTCCCAGTGTGGATTTGCAAATCCGCCTGATTTAGCGGGAAAGAAAGGGCAATCCGGTCTTCCATAGTGTGGACCGGTGGTGAGCAGCCCGGCAATGACTCAGACCACGAGGTATGGGAAGCGGAGAAAACCTCGTCAGAAGTCTGGTCAGGAGAAGGTACAGGAATAGGGAGGGATTGGGGAACGTCACAGTTTGTGTTGGTCAGGCAGTCGTCAGGTAATTTGCAGCAGTCTGAATCGGCTCCAATTAGATCGATACACGTACTGACAGCCATGTCCTCGTCAGACGTGTCATCCTCAATGCAATCGCAATCAAAGTTCTTGGCTGCCTTGAATATGTTAAGCTTGAGCTTCTCAGATCCAACGGCAATCTCAATACAGCCCGACTCGCAGTCGATGTGGGCGCGGGCTGTGGCCAAGAAAGGTCGACCGAGGATGATCGGACAATCAGAAAGTGAACTAGGAACTTCCATATCTAAAACAAGAAAGTCAACAGGAAAACAGAGACTGTTGACCCTAACCACCACGTCTTCCACCACACCCTTCGGGATTTTGACAGAACGATCTGCCAACTGTAACGTGACAGGGGTGGGTTTCAGATTTCCCAAGGAAAATTTTTTGAGCATGATGGTCGGTATGAGATTGATGGAAGATCCTAGATCAAGCAAGGCACGGTTAAAACTGCAGCCTTGGATGCTACAGGAAATCAGTGGTGTGCCCGGATCTTTCTGCTTCGGTGGTAAGTTTGATAGTATAGCACAACTCGCATGAGGCGAGAGAACCACCGGATTCTTAGTCTTCTTTGACTGTCGCCTGGGTGTTGTGTAGTCTTTGAAAAATCGAGCGACAGTAGGTATGTGGTCGATTGCCTCGAGCAGGGGTACCTTGATTTCTACATCCCTGAACAAATTACGTAGGTTATCAAAGGCCTGCGTATTTTTCTTTTTGCCTTTTGGCTCCCTTAGTAGAGCCTCAGGGAATGGGACTGATTCTGGCACAAGTTTTGGTGCATCATCCTCTCGCGAATGCGGTATGCATTCCGAATGAGAGGGCGAAGAAGAAGATGGGCCAGGATCAGGTCGAGGCGGATCGACGGTCTGCTTACCGCTCCTCGTAGTGATAGCATTGGACGATGCGGGTCCAGTGGGATCATACGGTGGAGGAGGGTTTGCAATGGGGATATAAGAGTGTGGTGCTGCAGCAGGATTAGCCTGAAATCCCGGTGGAATGTTCGGAGCTTGCAGAACTTGATTAACCTGTCCCTGAGAAGGTCGTACCTGTGGTTGAGAACCACGGGGCACGAAATTTCGCGGGTTTGGAACAGGTTGGGCGGGAAGAGTGCCCTGAGATCGAGTCGCCATGCGTAGTTGACTGATCTCGGCATTCTGCTGCGCCAATTGGTGCTGAAGAGAGGTCATGTTCTCTTCATGGCGCTTTGACATTTCCGTCATCATTCGCATCAATTTGTCAAGAGGGCTTGATGCGTGTTCAGTTTGTGGTACGCAAGGGCCTGATGGCGGATTTGCCATAGGATTAAACTGGACCCTTGGGATGACGGGTGCGGACGGTCGCATTGGTCCACCCGCGGGGTTTTGGCGCTGCGGGTTGTTGGACCATGCAAAGTTCGGGTGATTACGCCACCCTGGGTTATAAGTGGCAGAGAACGGGTTGTTCCCCAGGGCGCAAGCATCTTCTATGCCAGAAGACGCGTCCGCATGTAGATATGCGTCAGAGCACACGGAGGCTTGGTCCTCCGTGTCGAAATACTGGCTCGCAGAAGCCAGTTCCACATGACTTACCGAGTCGCTTGGCGCGACACTTGGTAAGGAAGGTCTAACGGGGTTTCTCGGGATAAGCCTGGTATTAGAAGAACTTGGATTGTGACGAAGTGGTGAAGAGGTGGTGTTTGCCATAGATCGGGCGGGGTTGGCCAGAAGCTCGTCCAGCTTCTTGTGCACGACGGAGACTTCATCCAGTTTTTGTGCAATAAGGCTTAGATCAGTGGATGAATGGGAGGGTCCCGTGTCAACTTCGTGGACATTTCGGGGCTGGCTGGTACGATTAAAGGCGACAATGGAAGCATTGTTCATCGAGTTTTCACTCATATTTTCAAACAGCTCGAATGCTCCATTCTCGTCTTTATTCATAAAGTTCCCTCCGCAGGAAGCGTCTGCAATCTGCTTCAAAGTCTCATTTAGCCCATAGTAGAAAATCTGGGCTATATGCCACTTAGGCAGACCGTGATGCGGACACTTCCTGAGGAGGTCGTTATACCTCTCCCATGCCTCATGAAATTGTTCGCCGTTTTGTTGCATAAATGAAGTGATAGCACGGCGAAGCGCATTGGTTCGCCCGATTGGGAAGAACTTCTTGAGAAATGCTGTTCGCATCTCTTCCCAAGAGTGGATGGTTCTCCCAAGGGTGCGTAACCATTGCGACGCTTTATCCCGTAATGAAAACGGGAACATCTTCATGAGGACTATAGATAACCCGACATTTCTTGGTTTAACGGTTTCAGCAAGTCGGGTTAGGTCTTCCAAGTGGAGAAATGGGTCTTCACTTGCAAGACCATGAAAGTGAAAATTGATTAGGCCAATTATGTTTGGTTTTAATTCAAAGTCGTCCCCGCCCATGGGAACCCGAATTTGTCCTATGGTCTCTGTAGCAGCGGGATTCTGATAAGAGCTAAGAGACCTAGGCTCCTCCCGTTCGGGAGGGTTCTGCATTTCCTCCAATGTTTCCCGAATGGCTTCGATTTGCTCATTATACATTTCCATTTGGGCTTGGAGGCGGGTTATGGGTTCTAAGGCTCCACCACCTGGTGGATTCTGAGGGCGGTTTCCTCCCTCGGGATTTGGGGGTGGGCGTGCAGCCATGTTTGTGGAGGAGGAGGACGATTCGACTTGTTTTCTAGATTTATCAGTCAATTCAAATAGTTCAGGGTTTTGTGACCTCCTCCCAAACATGCACTACCGCAGGAAGAATTGGGGAGATGAGAAGGGAAAAGGGATGAGAGAAATGACGCCGCAAAGGTACACTTGATTACAAATCAATACAGTCAAGATCCTAACCTCTACAGTGTGCCCTTAGCCCTAAAGATCTAAGTTACCTACTATCACGAACTACGGAACCGAATGCGAGCACCGCGGAACCACCGGGCCAGATTGAAAGGCCGTTTGCCCCAGTCTTAGACACCCGATAGCACGCGGGAACTCTCACCAGCACGTAGTCGCTACACACAGGTAGTTAGACCTCCAATCCTTAGTAAGGGTCAAGTTACTACCAGTTTTAATTAGAGGCTTAGGGTCAAGTGCTTTTGGAATGTGAAGGGCGTTGTTTACGGGTAATGCCCAAGTGATTGATTTTAAGAGTGTGTAAGAACAAGCATGCAACGGGGAAATCTCCCCGAATTGAAGTTTTTATTGGCGAATGGTTTTTTAGAGTTCAGCCTTAAGTAGTATGAATTTTAGGGTTTTGCTGAATTACCAATTCAACCAATCTCCGGGTTTTTTTGCAAAAATACAGGTTTTCCTTCTAAAACCCAAGAAACCCTTCTTCAATTATCAGTTAGTTAATGCATGCTAAAATGCAATGGGCTACCCTAAATGGAGATTTCTAAGTGTGGATGCACGAATCAATTTTATACCAATGTGAAAGGGAGCCAAAGCACTTCAATTCAAGTGCTCCCAATCACTAGAAAGATATCCACACACAAGGCTTCAACCAACAGATAAAGAAAATAAAATTTTTGGGGTTGAAGTATTCAGGATCGAATCACAGGCAAGTTTGAAAAGTCGTGGTGGGGTTGGAATCAACTCAATTCCAAATCTCCCCACCAAAAAAGTGATCCTGAATTAAAGATAATTGAGGCAAAAGAGGGATACAAGCAATCTTTTTCTTTGCCTCAAAGAATACTTCCCATGGCGAAAAATCTAAGAATCAAGATTCTAGAATTTTCGCTATGCGAAGTAAGGCGGGAAATCCCGGGGCAGTGGGAGTGAAGACAACCAATCAATCAAGTGAATTTTAATCCACTTGCCCTCAAGAAATCCCAAGAAGTTTTTTTCTAATTTTTAGTTTTTAAAATTTTTTTTTTTATTTTTGTGGTGGCAAGTTAACACTAATTTGATGAGAAAAGAAAACCTACTTGTTCGGCAACGTGTGCGAAGTTCCAATGCGATGTCGGCGTCTTCACGCTCTCGTTCCCGCCTTGGATCTGCTCACGTCCTCGACTTCGTCAGCCTTCTTCTCCTTCCACCAGGTTCACCTGCACACCAAAAACAATAATACCCGTGAAGAGAGAAGAGACAAATTTAAAGGAATTGGATAGAAACTTACTCGAAAGCGCACCTCCCCGGCAGCGGCGCCAGAAAAGCTATGATGGTCGGCCTGGATAGGTTGTTAATATGATATTTTTATCGTTGAAATGTGTATAGTGGTTAACCTAATTCAGACCTAACCATCTCTTTACAAAATTTTTAACCTGGCCTAATTGATTTTATCTTGTCACTTTTAAGCCCAGGGTCGAACTCAGGGAAGTGGGGTTCAAGTCGAGTTTCTACGTTTTCCTTAAAACGCGTCTCTTCCGTTCGTTTATTCTGTTTTTGGTATTTTTCTTATTTAGGTTTTTTTTCTGGTAATCCTTGTTCTTGAGGCACACCCTCAAAATTGTGTCCTTGGCTTTTAGCCAAAACAGAGTTTCAAAACACGTCTTGCTACTTGCAAGATGGGGTACCTGCAAATCAAAGATTATCTTTTCACTTTTATACCCTTTTTTTATCTTTTTACTAAGGAAGCTATCAGATAGAAAGTAAATATAGTAGCTATAGATATATATTTATATGTAGTATATATATAAAGGGGTGGGGGTGGAGGTGACGATGGAGTGTAGCACTATGTCGAGTCAGCCGACGTCTAGAGAGACGCAACCAACACGACTAGGTGCCGCGTGGAGTGTGGATGGAGGATGGATGATGTATGGGACCACGCTTTTTGTACACGCTGTATCGCAGAATATCAGCAACTGGTGCAAATATTCCCGCGATACAGCATATAGTAAATAACGCGAAAATATATGTACATATGTATGTATATAAATGTATAAGTATATATGTATAGATATATATAGATAGATATATATATATATATAGGTGTATATATATATATATATATATATATATATATATGTATATATGTATATAGCTATGTATATATGTATATAAGTATATATATATAATACTATATAGATATATATATATATATATGTATATAGGTATATATGTATCTAGATATATATGTATATATATATATGTGTATATGTATAAGTATATAGATATGTATATATATATATATATGTATATGAGTATGTGTATATATATATATATATATATATATTATATATGCATATGTATATATATATTATATTATATGTATGTATACATAACTATATAGATATACTATGTATATATAAGTATATATATATAGATATATGTATATGTATATATATATATATATATATATATATATATATGTATGTATATAAGTTACTATTAGTGTGTGAGTGTGTGTGTCGGTGAATGGGTGTGTGTGTGTTGCTGTAAGTGAAAAAAAAAAAAAAAAAAGAAAGAGAGAGAGAGAGAGAGAGATCGGCAGAGGGAGAGAATGCAGGAGAGAGCGGAGAGAGAGGAGAGAACGGAGGAGAGAGCTGGCAGGAGAGAGCTGGCAGGAGCGGAGAGAACGGAGGCAGCCGCACTGCAGGAGGCGAGTTAAGACGTCCGGAGGTGAAGACCGTCGTCTGATGGTCGCGGGCGCACGGGCGCGTCTTCGCCCAGAGGAGGAGAGGAGTCTGCGTCGCCGGCTGCGAGCGCGGAGGCTCGCGACAGCGCGCTCAGAGAGGGAGGCGGGGAGTCTGCAGGCGGGCGCGGAGGAGGTCTGCAGGCGCGCGCGGACGCTTGCAGAGGTTGGCAGGGAGCCGGGAAGGGGCCTGGCCGGCCGCTGCAGTGCGCGCAGCGGCCTGTTGCGGGCGCAGAGGCGGGCGACCGAGCAGACGAACGGAGGCGGGGAAGGCCTGCAGGCGCGTGCAGAGGGGCTGGGGCGCCTGCAGACGCTCGCGGAAGCTGCGGGGGCCGCTGCCGCTGCTGCTGCTGCTGCCGCCGCTTAGCTGCTGCTGCTGCTTCCGCTGCTTCTGCTGCTGCTTCCAGCTTCAGACTTTGAAGAAGCAGCAATGGCGGGAAGGGCAGGAACGGAAAACAAATGAAAACAGAGAGCCACCACGCCCACCGGCTCTTTGAAGAGCTGGGCGGTGATGGTCTCACTGTGGTAGTGTGCACCACAGTGAGCTCCTGCCCGTCGGGTTTCTCCTCGAAGGAGGTCCGGCGTATGGAGGGGAGAGGGAGGAGAGGAAGGTGGCGGCCTGCTGGTGTGATTCTTTCTTGCTGCAGCCAGCCGCAGCTGCGTATTGCAGCAATGTTCCCCCCCTGGCCTCGTCGCGAGGAAGAGCTGCTGCTTTATAGAGGAGGAGAGCATGGCGGGGAGGCATGGCAGCAGCAGGGAGAGGCGCGGGAAGTTGCTGCTGCAGGGAGAGGCGTGAGAAGTTGCAGCAGCGGGAGATGGGAGGAATGGCAGCCGCAGGGAATGGCTTGGGCAGGGAGAGGGCGGACGCGCGCGGGAAGGACCGCAGGACAGCAGGGAGAGGCGGGACTGCTGCATGCGGCTGCGGGAAGGCGCATGGCGGGGAGAGGTTGCGGAGAAGTTGCAGCCGCGGGAGATGGGAGGAATGGGCAGCGTGGCAGATGCAGCCGTAAGAGAAAAAAATAAAAATCAAGTGGAGATAAAAAATAGAAGAGATGGATTTTTGTAAAGAGGTACTTGAGGAAAATGTAAATTATGAAGCCCTTTTATTCCAATCTTCCCTCCTCTTAATTAAATGCATGAATGCATGTATTTTTACAAATGCAACAATGGAATCCTAATATGCATAGGTAGTGCTAGGAAATAGCATAAGAAGGCGTTCTTATAGGCGTGTTTTGAGGTGCAAACAACTGTCGCCGGAGAAGACGATGCTCAGGGAAAGGGGCGGCGGCGAGCAGAGAGCCGGAGAGGCGCCAGCTGGGTGCGGCGTGGCGCGGGAAGAGCAGGGGAGGAAGTCTCTGCTGCTGGTATTGCGGCAGAGCGGAGAGGTGGAGGGGGAGGAACCGCCGGAGCTGGTGAGCGTCTGCCGGAGAGAGAAGAGAGGAAAGTTGGGGATTTTCTCCGTCAGGTCCAGGCTGCCCCGGTCGGTGGAGCAACGGGGGGTATTTATAGGGATCAAACAGGGAGGAAGGCGGAGGGAGACGACGTGTCTCCCTCGCCGGAGGATGGCCGGAAATAAGAACCCATACCGTCCGTGCGTTCGCACGGCCGGTATGGTGGGTTACAACGACCAGGGGGGTGTCCCTGCGACGGCTGACGACGCAGGGCACCCCCGGTTTACTTGCCAGGTCCCCCACCTCACCCTGCGCGGCGCCATGCTCCACGCAAGGTCGCCGGAGCATGGTGCTGGCAGGTTTTGCAGGGGGGACCTGATTGCAAAGAACGAAGGAGAGTTAGGGGCCAAAATGCGAGGGTTCAAAAGTTGAGGGCCAAAGAGTAAATATATGAGGACCAAAGTGTAAAGTCGGTCAAGGAGGTTTCTTCTTAGGCTCAAGTTTTTATACATGACTAATTAGGACCTAAGGAATCTGATGGTGAATTTCATTTCCATATTAAACCTTGTTTGACTGGTCAATTTACGCAAAAACCCAAATTAAGTTATTAATTGGGCATGGTTCTCAATGTAGGTCAAAAAGGGTTCTGAAGGCCAAATTGAAGGTTCTAAACCCTGGAGATTATTTTTCTATGAATTTTAGAGGGTTTATTCTATTTTTACTTTGCCTCGAACCTTGTGAATTGAAGTGGGTTGTTTTAGGGTTACAGATTATCATTTAGTTTCTTGGAATTGCTGTAGCCCTTGCTAGATCATTTCATCCCACTCTTATTCTTATTAAGCTGCTTTGACCTATGTTTGGGCCCTGAATTACCCTGTATGCAGATTATACTGGTAAAATTGCATTTTTTACCCCTTATGACTTGTTTTCTTCTCAAACTCAGGATTCTCTGAGTTAAGCCTTTCCTTGAGATATGTAGGAGCTTTTATCCTTTGTATTAGGTCAAAATGAGCTAGTTATGGCTCATGATGAGGTTCTCATCACTATCCTTCATGCCCGAGGACCTAACCCTGTAAACCAAAAGGAGAAATAGAAAGAAACAACAAATCAAAATTAAGTATAAATGCTACCTAGACCAGGTTGTAAATGATTAGGGACTTAGATGGACCCAGCACAGGTGTTGACATCGGCGGTTAACGATAATGTCATCATCAGCCATATCTAGCTTTATTTAGTCATAATCAATAGATAAATGCTCCTACATAACCGCTAAAGAGCCATAATTCATTGCATATCCATTCTGAGAGATAAATATGAAAATAGGGGTAAAACTATAGTTTTAATAGAATATCCTAATTGTAGAACAATCATGGGGTTTCCCAAGGGTTAATTAAAGCCTAAATGTTCATAAATGTTTAATAAGTGGGTTCATGCACACAGAAATGGGTTTTCACGTGTTTTAAGAGTTAAATGACATCTAAAATCCTAAAATAGGCTTGCTTAAATAATTGAGGTTTCGATCAGGATAAAATTCACCTAAACCTTTTAAAATTCATAAAAAATATTCTTTAAAGTTTGGTATTATTGCTTTGACCATTGGAACCCATTTTGACCTAAACAAAGTCGTAGATAAATAGTTGCCTTAATTTTGGTTTCTACGCAATTTACCCAATCAAACTTGGTCAAAACCTAAATTCGACTTCACCATCAAATTCCGTGGGTGCAAATTAGGTTTGTGGTTTGTACCAAAATTTGGACCCAATCAGAGATCATCTTGAGCTAGTTTACATTTTAGTCTAATCTAAGTCTTTTCTCTCACACACATGCCCCTAACTTTGGAATTATTTGCAAATAACCCCCCAACTTTGTCATCTTCTTCACCAACAGGTCCCCTCCACCTTCAACTCCTAAACCTACTTCACTAGTGACCTTTGATTGGAGAGTTCTCCCTGATTGATTGACGAATCTCTCTCAAAATTGAAAGGGGAATTCCTGAGGAAGTTGCCTTTCATTTGAGTCATGTACGAGGGTCTAATTCCTACTCAAAACCTAATGCGAATTTTTTGAAGGAGTGCGTCTCCTATTTTGTGAAACTTCGAGCTTGGTCTCCAATCTTGGAAAGTTCTCTTGAGGCTTATTTAAGCACCATGGTCACAAGGCCGCGCTCCTTAGCAAGGTTTGGGGCCAAAAACCTCTTCCTAACCCTACCTATGACCCCTCTCTGACCAAGCTCCGGCATCCTTCTTCCCCATCTTCTTAGGGGCAGCTAATCGCCAAATTAGCCTGCCCATCCTCTTCCTCATCTTCCCCCATGCCTCGCTAGTCAAAGCGAGGGTTATCCTCCTCGTTCTTTGTCGCCGTCCCTCTCAAGAGATCTTCACCTTCCATGGCACCGGCCTGCCAACGTCGGTGCCAATCCTACCCCCTTCGACCTTTAGAGTAGGTTAGTTAGGTTTATTTAGATCCTTAGGTTAATTCCCCATACTCAAAACCCAAAATCAACCCCTGACGCTGCCATTCACCATCATCTCTTCCATCCCCGGGCACACCTCCGGTGAGGTTCTCCGCACACTACACACATCCAACCACCTCACCACCTACTCCACAACCTTCGCCACAACACCACGAACAAAACTCCTCACCTATTCCACTCTCTCGACCATCCAAGCATGCCCCCAAATAATCCACTGCGACACGCCCTACCCCGACTCCGTCTAGCCACCATACACCCTCACATAGCATGCCATCACCACCCACACATTTGCCATGGTTAGGAAAAACTCCTGAATGCTTTTGATTGGGCCAAAAGGCCATGTTCTTGCTTTTTAGGTTTCGCCCTTTGCCACCATTAATGTAGGTACTCCAAGCAAGCTTGGAGCTATGTTCTCGCGGTGCGAGCTCCGAACACCTCTAAGATGTGCAGAATAACCATAGGACCACTTCCAGGTGGTCAAGTGAAGCCCCTACCCTTAACAGCTATGCGAATCAGAGGAATCTCCTTGCTACAGACACACGCAAAGAAGGGGCATGGTTTAGTCCTGCATCAGAAAGTGAAGAGGCGTTGGCTGTGCATAAATTGAATTTGTCATCTGGCCTTATCGCCTCAGCATACTAATGAGCCCATATTTGTGGGCTAAGTATGTATTTTAATGCCTGGACATTAAGTTAACATGTACATTTATATAGCATACATTAATGTGTAAATAGGATAGCATAAAATCTCATGCATTGAAATAGGTTGCATTACAATTAGTGTTTTGAATTTAACATAGAAGTTAAGGTCTTACATATAAATAACCCAATGATAATTTTTTGTTTATTTTTATTCTCCTCACAGCAATGGCTTCTCACACTAAATGCACGTCTTAATTGCTGAGGAGAGAGGATACTACACGTCGTCGACAATCCCTCTTCTCCACAATGCTTCTTCTTCTCCATGTTCCTGTAGCCATAAAAGAAGACCTCAACCACACCATCAGGAGCAAGCCACCATTCCCCACCCACCACTATGTAGAGACCAAATTCTCCTCCATTCCACCACCACCGGCCCCAACTGTGATAGTCAGCTCCACCACCATAGGCGTCCATTGTGACAGAATGCTCCGCCAAATCAGAGCAGCTACATTACCGTGAGCACCTCAGTGTGCACCTTGTTGGTGCTAGAGAACCACGATCATTTGTTTTGATGATAACAAAACACGTGTTATTTAACATTTGCAATTTGAGTCCTAGATTTCAGGTCAATTGTAAATGTAGACGTGCTTAAACGGAGTTCGAGCTCGCATCCAGGACGGATTGGAGGAGCTTGACGGAAAACAGAGGAGGTTCGTGTGGAGCGACAGATTGAAGATAGAAGACAAGAAGAATAGGATAGATTCTTTTTAATCCTTTCTTGCATCTCTTGTCTTTATTTTCTTGCTCTTTTTATTTTCCTTAGAATATTGTTAAAGAGCCTCAAAGTACCCTAACAGTAGTCCTAGGAACACCGGAACAACCCTAGGATACTTAGGTTTTCTGTAGAATACTTAGAAAACCAATATAGGGTTCAAATAGCATTTCCAGATGTCTAATTCACAAATCAGACGTCTGATAAAGTATTTTAAGACGTCTGACTGTTGTTTCAGACATCTGATAACTGTTAGGCTGGACATACTTAGTTCTGTCTGATGAAATCAAACGTCCAGACCTTAGACCAGACGTCTTAGGAGACGCCTGATGACTTTGCCAGACGTCCAATTAGTGGACCGTTGGCTGGCTTAGCAAACACTCAAGGATATGACCGTTAGAGCCTTATCAGACGTCCATAGGACTGTCCAGACGTCTGATAAATGAACGTTTTGCCTCGGCTAACCCAAAATCTCTTCTCAGAGATTTTCTAGCCGTTGTAACGTTTGGAAATCAATTCCCACAGTAAAAGTAGGTTTCCAGACGTCAATACATAGTGCCAGACGTCCTGTATGTCGGCTGATGGACTTGCGCAAAAACCCTGTTTAGATCTGATTCAAGTCAGGAGGAAACCCGCATAGAATCAGACGTCTGACCTTGAAATCAGACGTCTTAAAGTGGCCTTCCAGACGTCTGATGCAAGAATTAGACGTCTGATCACCCTGTCAAGTGTAATCATTGTCCTGATTCTCTTGGGCTTTGCACCCAACGGCTATGGAAGCATTTCCAAGCCTTCCAAAGCCTTCCTAAGGCCTCTGTAAATAGAGGGGAGCCTTTACACACCTAGATACACAAGATACACACTAAGTGAAACAAGAGACACACCTAAGCAACTTAGTTCCACTCTTTTGTGTCCAAGAGAAGCCCTTGCTCTCCAAGCTCTAGTTCCATTCTCTTGAGAGCATCAAGCCTTCGCGCACCCGCTCTCCCGCCGTTGTTCACGAGAGCGACATTACGCCGTTGCGTGGCTCACGCACCCACATCATCCTCGACGCACTCCTTGCAAAGGGGAGTTTCCTAATTCCTATAGAGGCTAGGTTCATAATTACTTTGTTGGCTCTATAGGACTTGTTGTTTATTTTATCTTTGTTATTTAGTTGGGTATTCGCTTTGTGAATTCCCGTCTCCTTTGTGGGACAAAATCCTTCTCGTGGAGAGAAGGGGTTGAGGAACGCTACCCTCGTACTTGTCGCGTGGTTGTACTGAGGTTGAATCACCCTCGTTTTAAAGTGATTCGGTTAGTGGATTTCATCAACTCGGTTGATCGGAAAATCCTAACTCGAGAGGGTTAGGTGGTGGTTTTCACTCGGTTTGGGTTTCCACCTAAAAACATTTGTGTACATTGTGTGATTGTTATTTTGTGAAGATTGTTTATATTTATTTCAGCATTTTATTACGTCACCCCTCCTGGTAGGGCCCGAACCTACATTTGGTATCAGAGCAGGTTCTTGCAAGATCGGAGTAACACCTGGCAAGAAGATCATGGAGGGAAGCATAGCCACAATCAGAATCTACGAAGGGCAGTCCACCGTCCGACCACCCAATTTCAACGGGAGGGACTTCGGATATTGGAAGTTGAGGATGAAGACGTGGCTCCAAGCCACTGAATTCGAGATATGAGGATGTTGCGAAACCCCATACGAGATCCCGAAGCGACCCCAAGGAGGCTACTCGCAGCTGCAGTTTCGAGAGCTTTCACTCAACGCAAAGGCAATGAATGCCCTGTATTGCGCATTGAGTCCGAAGGAGTTCGAGAAAATCAAAGAGTGCATCACCGCCCACGAGATATGGAGGAGGTTGGAAGGCGCTCATGAGGAGACAAGCTCGAAGGAAGAAGAAGAAGAAAAAGAAGAAACCGCTTGCTTTGGTTTCATGGCCAGAGGAAGCAATAGCGACAGCGACAATGAGGTAAGTTATGATTTACAAGAAGCTTTTAATGAACTATTTGAGCTTAGTAAATCATTAAAAATAGAAAACAAAAGCATGAAAAAGAATCTTAGTTTTCTTAAATCTGAAAATGATAGGTTAGAAATAAAACTTAAGGACATAGAAACTAGTCCTAAGGATAATAACCTGTTATTAGAAAATAATAACCTCATCAATGAAAATAATAAATTGATTGAAGAAAATGATAGTTTAAAATTAGAAATTTCTGACTTACAGACTAAGATGCACACTATAGAAAAAGAAATTGCATGTCTTAGGGAAAACTCTAACAAACTAATCAACAAAGTAGACGATTTATATAGCCCTAAGATTGAGAAAGGATCTCCATCAAGGAGACCCGCTAACAGATCCGGATCCAAGCCCACTTGGATACCGAAGAAAGAATTAGAATCTTGTTTTGTAGGGTTCAGGGATAATTACAACACAAAGGACTGGACCTACAAACTCACGGCTGGTCAACTCAAGTTGGGAGAACCAAGGAGTAGACCAACGAGGAAAACAAGAAGACCGACGAGACGGCGAACAAATGACGGACCCGCCGCACGTCGACCACCAGATTGGAGACCGATGCCAATGCCTGGGCCTCCAAGCTACGGATGGGAGCCCCATCCGATGTGGCATCCACCACCACCATTCGGGCCATTTTATTGGCCATGGTAGGTGAGGTAAAATTCTTAACCCTATCTTTTTATAAGCATTTAGATAGGGGGAGTTAAAATTTATGAGCTAATTGTCAATTTTTAAGGGGGAGATGCAAGTTAGCTAAATTTCCTTTAGTAAGGGGGAGAAAAATAATAGCTATCTTGTTGTTACAAAAAGGGGGAGAATATCACCTTTGTTAAAATAAATTCATAGAAGAGCATGTCTTAAGGTGGAGTTATAGGAATTTTAAAACTAATCAAACCTTTTTGATAATGTCAAAAAGGGGGAGGATTTTTATGCATTATTATTTACGATTTTGTCATCATCAAAAAGGGGGAGATTGTTGGTGCTAGAGCACCACGATCATTTGTTTTGATGATAACAAAACACGTGTTATTTAACATTTGCAATTTGAGTCCTAGATTTCAGGTCAATTGCAAATGTAGACGTGCTTAAACGGAGTTCGAGCTCGCATCCAGGATGGATTGGAGGAGCTTAATGAAGAATAGAGGAGGTTCACGTGGAGCGACAGATTGAAGATAGAAGACAAGAAGAATAGCATAGATTCTTTTTAATCCTTTCTTGTATCTCTTGTCTTTATTTTCTTGCTCTTGTTTTTCTTAGAATATTATGTTAAAGAGCCTCAAACTACCCTAACAGTAGTCCTAGGAACACCGGCACAACCCTAGGATACTTAGGTTTTCTGTAGAATACATAGAAAACCAATATAGGGTTCAAACAGTACTTCCCGACGTCTAATTCCCAAATCAGACGTCTGATAAAGTATTTTAAGACGTCTGACTGTTGTTTCAGACGTCTGATAACTATTAGGCTGGAGTTAGTATTCTGTCTGATGAAATAAGACGTCCAGACCTTAGTCCAGACGTCTTAGAAGACGTCTGATGGACTTGCCAGACGTCCAGATAGTGGACCGTTGGCTAGCTTAGCAAGCGCTGCAGAATATGACCGTTAGAGCCTTATCATACGTCCATAGGACTTACCAGACGTGTGATAATTGACCGTTTTGCCTCGGCTGACCCAAAATCTCTTCTCAGAGATTTTCTAGCCGTTGCAACGTTTGGAAATCCATTCCCATAGTAAAAGTAGGTTTCCAGACATCCAGACATAGTTCCAGACGTCCTGTATGTCGTCTGATTGACTTGCACAAGAACCTTGTTTAGATCTGATTCAAGTCAGGGAGAGACCCGCCCAAAATCATACGTCAGACCTTGAAATCAGACGTCTTAAAGTGAAGTTCCAGATGTCTGATGCCAGAATTAGACGTTTGATAAGCCTGTCAGAGCAATGATTATTCCTGATTTCGGGCTGATTCTCTTGGGCTTTGTTCCCAACGGCTATAGAACCTTTCCTAAGCCTTCCAAAGCCTTCCTAAGGCCTCTATAAATAGAGGGAAGCCTTTGACACAAAAATACACACTTGGATACACCTAAGCAACATACTTTCTACCCTTTTATGTCCAAGAAGAGATCTTGCTCTCCAAGCTTAAGTTCCATCACCTAGAGAGCTAAATTCCCTTTGCGCACTCGCTCTCCCGCCGTTGTTCACGAGAGCGACATTGCGCCATTGCGTGGCACACGCACCGCGTCATCAACTCAACGCACTCCTTGCAAAGGGGAGTTTCCTATTTCCTATAGAAGTTAGGTTTAAATTACTTTGTTGGCTCTATAGGATTACTTGTTTTATTTTATCTTTGTCTTTTGGTTGGGTATTCGCTTTGCTAATTCCCGTCTCCATCGTGGGACAAAATCCTTCTCGTGGAGAGAAGGGGTTGAGGAATGCCTTTGTTAAAATAAATTCATAGAAGAGCATGTTTTAAGGGGGAGTTATAGGAAATGTAAAATCAATTAAACCTTTTTGATAATGTCAAAAAGGGGGAGGATTTTCATAAATTATTATTTACGGTTTTGTCATCATCAACAATGGGGAGATTGTAGGTGCGAGAGCACCACGATCATTTGTTTTGATGATAACAAAACACGTGTTATTTAACATTTGCAATTTGAGTCCTAGATTTTAGGTCAATTGCAAATGTAGACGTGCTTAAACGGAGTTCGAGCTCGCATCCAGGATGGATTGGAGGAGCTTGACGGAAAATAGAGGAGGTTCGCGTGGAGCGACAGATTGAAGATAGAAGACAAGAAGAATAGGATAGATTCTTTTTAATCCTTTCTTGGATCTCTTGTCTTTATTTTCTTGCTCTTTTTATTTTCCATAAAATATTGTTAAAGAGCCTCAAAGTACCCTAACAGTAGTCCTAGGAACACCGGCACAACCCTAGGATACTTAGGTTTTCTGTAGAATACTTAGAAAACCAATATAGGGTTCAAACAGCATTTCCAAGCGTCTAATTCATAAATCAGACGTCTGATAAAGTATTTTAAGACGTCTGACTGTTGTTTCAAACGTCTGATAACTGTTAGGCTGGACATACTTAGTTCTGTCTGATGAAATCAGACGTCCAGACCTTAAACCAGACGTCTTAGGAGACGCCTGATGACTTTGCCTGACATCCAATTAGTGGACCGTTGGCTGGCTTAGCAAACACTCAAGGATATGACCGTTAGAGCCTTATCAGACGTCCATAGGACTGTCCAGACGTCTGATAAATGACCGTTTTGCCTCGGCTGACCCAAAATCTCTTCTCAGAGATTTCCTAGCCGTTGCAATGTTTGGAAATCAATTCCCACAGTAAAAGTAGGTTTCCAGACGTCCATACATAGTGCCAGACGTCATGTATGTCGTCTGATGGACTTGCGCAAAAACCCTGTTTAGATCTGATTCAAGTCAGGGGAAACCCGCATAGAATCAGACGTCTGACCTTGAAATCAGACGTCTTAAAGTGGCCTTCCAGACGTCTGATGCAAGAATTAGACGTCTGATCACCCTGTCAAGTGTAATCATTGTCCTGATTTCGGCCTGATTCTCTTGGGCTTGGCACCCAACGGCTATGGAAGCATTTCCAAGCCTTCCAAAGCCTTCCTAAGGCCTCTATAAATAGAGGGGAGCCTTTACACACCTAGATACACAAGATACACACTAAGAGAAACAAGAGACACACCTAAGCAACTTAGTTCCACTCTTTTGTGTCCAAGAGAAGCCCTTGCTCTCCAAGCTCTAGTTCCATTCTCTTGAGAGCATCAAGCCTTCGCGCACCCGCTCTCCCGCCGTTGTTCACGAGAGCGACATTGCGCCGTTGCGTGGCTCACGCACCCGCGTCATCCTCGACGCACTCCTTGCAAAGGGGAGTTTCCTAATTCCTATAGAAGCTAGGTTCATAATTACTTTGTTGGCTCTATAGGACTTGTTGTTTATTTTATCTTTGTTATTTAGTTGGGTATTCGCTTTGCGAATTCCCGTCTCCTTCGTGGGACAAAATCCTTCTCATGGAGAGAAGGGGTTGAGGAACGCTACCCTCGTACTTGTAGCGTGGTTGCACTGAGGTTGAATCACCCTCGTTTTAAAGTGATTCGGTTAGTGGATTTCATCAACTAGGTTGATCGGAAAATCCTAACTCGAGAGGGTTAGGTGGTGGTTTTCACCCGGTTTGGGTTTCCACCAAAAAACATTTGTGTACATTGTGTGATTGTTATTTTGTGAGGATTGTTTATATTTATTTCCGCATTTTATTACGTCACCCCTCCTGGTAGGGCCTGAACCTACACACCTTTCCACACTGCAACAACAGCGTGCAGCATCACCCTCACTGCCATCACCAGCAACCACCTCCAGCTCCTCACCCCCACACTAGTTAAGACATCCAGGAAATTTCTTGGACGTCTGACGCCACCTCACTGCCCTCCTCACCCATATGCACCCCCTACACATAGCCAGCAGCACACCCACAGCCTTCTCACCTGTGTGCAGCTGCTATGCACCACCAGCATCTCCGGGCACACCTCATGCAACCATCACCTTCGGCTTCGCACGGATCTCCTCCACACATAGACGTCCTCGCCTTCAGATTGCGCGACCCCTTATGCCCCCTCCCCACTCCATGCACGCTGTTTAATCATGCTAAATCAGTGTTTTAAAAGTGTTGCGTTGCAATATAGCCGAAATAGCATTCAAAACATATACAATTTTTATTACTCGGAAAAGTTCCGAGGTCGAACACAGGGAGCTATATGGGATTTAGAAATCAAGATCACAATTCAATATTAAAAGAGATTGTAGTAGTATCAGTAGCAATGTGCAAAAATATGGGAGTAAAATGGTGATTTAGATCACCAAATACTCCTACAATATTACAAAGGAATTCAATGTGGATGTTATGAAATGAGAGCTAAGTTCTGTCGTCTGATTTGGAAATCAGACGACTTAAAGTTGTCTGCTGATTTCTTCTTTGTCTTCTCTGTCTTTGCTGAGTCCTCTTCCTTTCTTCTTCTTCTCTTCAGGCCTTCACCTCTACTTCTTCTCTTCTGCTTCTTCTACCCTTAGCTCTTCGTCTTCTTTCTTCTTTCATTCTCTAACTCTTCCTTTTTCTCTGTAATCCTTCTCTTCTTCTTCAGCTTCTGCTCTGGCCTCCTCTTCATCTTCTTTGGCTTTCCTCTTCAGAATTTGGCTAAGTGCAGGTTGATGGTTTCTGTAGCAAAACCCTCCCCCTACCTGCATGACTCTCCTCTCTTTTCTCTCTTAGGATCCGCTTTCCTAGAGCCACAGGGTATCTGGGTTATTGGGTCAAGAGTGTACTCAGGTCCAGGCTCATCAGCGTGAGGTGGTGAGTGAGGAGTGTAGGTCAAGCGGGTAAACGATAAACCAGGTCTGGGGGGCGTGTCATCGACAAGGCCGGGTGAAGGTGAGAGGGACCTCACCCCATGGATTTGGGGCAAACAGCTACCAGCACTTTTTCAATTTATGCGGGTGCGTGGCTTCAACATCTTTCAATGTGGGACTATCCGTGCTCCCATTCCTTCGTACGTCTGCAGTAGGGATCTTCTTCCATTTGCAGTAGCTGCTGAGACTCATGACTTCAATTGAAGACATGGGACCATACGCGAGATATTTTCATGCATTCTAGGACTTCAACCTGGGACAACAAGGCCTAGAACGAACCTACAAGCAAGCTCGAAGCTTGCTCACAAATGGCGGACAGGGCGTCCACCTGAAATCAGTAAAATGGCCTCGCAGCTAGGTTAGAGCGCTTAGGGAGTATCTTCGAAGCACGGCGAATGTGATGGGGGTGGTGGCGTGGAGTGAGAGTGACTGTGAGTGCGTACCTAGGTCAAACTATGTGCTTGTGATTGGGTGTGTTCGAGGGTGCTTGTTAGTGCATGGATCAGTGAATGAAGAGAGGGGAAATGCTCAGTGAGGTGTGGTGATGGTTTTAGGCTTGTCTGCGAGGGTTTTGGTGGTCTATGGAGGTAGGATGGCCTTGCCAGAGGGGGTAGCCGAAGTGGAGGAGATGGAGGTGAGAAGGGGCGTCAGTGGCAGGTTTTGGAAAGTAAAGAGTGGAGAAGAAAGTAGAAGGGATAGGGGATTTGCTAGGAAGTTGATCGATGAAGGGGGGTAGTGAGGGTGTCAGGTCTGCTGTGGCCAATGCCAGAGACGAAGGTGACTCCAATGAGGTGAGAACTACGAGGATGAAGGAGGAAGTGGCGTCTGCTAGTATGGTGAGATGCGCACAAAGGCGAGGAAGAGGAATCAACTGCAGGTATGGTGGACGGATGATGATAAAGAGTTGTGGGGATCACCAGACATCGAGGAGCCTTCAGCAGTGAGAAGGAGAGATGAATTGAGGGGATTCACGATTGAATTAGAGCATAGAGAATTCGGGTGGATCTGGGCTTCTTTAAATAAGGATCTGATGGGCAGTTAGGGCTTGGGAAGCAAGCTTCCTAAGCTTGGAAGGTCATCGGATTTGGGAGCTTTCAAGAGACCCAAATCTCTCATGTGTTCTCATGAGAGATTGGGAGGGAATCAAAGCACATATATGGGTTCATACTAGAGAGAATTTCTTAGAGAATCTCCCTTCCAATTTGGGAGGAGATTCTCCAAGCAATCATGGAGAAATCTCCTGTCAAAGGTTGCCGGAGTAGGTTTCCTCCGCGATAATGGCAGAGGGACCTAATTGTGAAGATGATGAAGAAGTTAGGGGGCTGAATGCAAGGGATTTTGAAAGTTAGGGGTGGAAATGTAATCAGACAGGACCTTTTTGCAAACTAGGTCATGGCAAACTCATCTTAGGTCCAAAATTTGGTACAAACCTAATTTTACCTAAGGAATCCAATGGTGAAGTTGGATTTTGGTTTTGACCACGTTTGACTATGTAATTTATGTGAAAACCCAAATTAGGGTAAATATTTCTCTTAGACTCCATTTTAGGTCAAGATGGGTTCTGATGGCCAAATTTAAGGTACTAAACCCTATAGAATATTTTTATATGATTTTTAGAGGTTTTAGGTGAATTTTATCCTGACCAGAACCTCGGTTAATTAAGTGGGTCTGTTTTTAGGGTTTCAAAAAGTTATTTAATTCTCAGAACACACACAAACCCTTTTCTGTCTAATCCAACCCACTTGTTATCTTATTATGACCATTTGACCTTTATTCAGCCCTTGAGAAAACCCGTGGTTGTACTACATTCATGATAAGCTGGTAAAATTATAGTTTTACCCCTAGTTTCTTATTTTTCTCTCAGAATGGTTGTCCAATGAATTATGACCTTCAGTTGGTTATGTAGGAGCATTTATTGACTTCATTGGGTCAAAATGAGCTAGTTAGGGCTCGTGATGGTGTTCACATTATACCCCCATGCCTATCTTTTGCTAGTCCCTTACCAAAATTTCAAGGTATTAACTTTAATTCCAGACCATGAAATCTTTTGATGCTTAAAACTTTAATGCGTGCTTCCTTTTGTAGATTAGGTTAGAATGCCGATAGTAGGCCTAGAGGTACTCAAGTACGAACCATAATCCGGACCTGACCAGCTCTATCCTCAGTTTGTCGCTAAGGTTTCTAAGGCCCACAAGAACTATCCTAAGGTTTGTTGAACTCCACGGTTAATGCACTCGTGCTTGTAACATGTTTTAGCCTTGGTTCAGTTTGTAGCGTGTTTTTTTGTCAGAGAGAGACAGGGGAATTTTTCTTTATTTTGGGAGAGTTTTCTCTCTCTTTGCTTTTTATTTCTAGCTTTAGATTGGCCTTACAACACAGTCTGTGTCAGATTCCTAGACCCCATCATCAATCCTCACAGGGTCCCTAGCAATCAATGCTTCGAGATAACATCACCCATGGCAACCCCCAGAATCCTGGCTTTCGAGATTTTAAGATAATCCCACCCATGGTGTCCTGTAGCTAAATCCACACCCTGGCAATCGACATTTCGGGAAAATGCCGCCCATGGCATCTAAACCAACACAAGGTACTTACATGCCTTCGGTAGGATATGTAGATATCCTAGGAGACAAGCATCGAGGAGACAATATGTTATTGCGCATCTTTGAGGGGAATTTCCCACCTCTCCGTGCTGGGAACTCGTCCAAATCAACGTGTTGATCAGCTGCTCCTAATCTAGGTGACTTTTTTTGAACAATTTAAATGCATTTGCATGATTTTGATACTTAGGTGCATTGAACTAGACTGTGTGTGGATTGGGGTGCTTAGGATACCGAGTCCCGCAAATCAGAGGTCAGTTAATGAGGTCAAATACTCCCTAAGCCTTAAACCTAATACTTAAGCTTCGCATTTTCCCCAACCTCTTGAGGGCTATCCAAATCTTAGCGGATACTTGAATTTTTAAGCCTAGGATTATAACCCAAAAGGCCTAAAATCAGCGTTCCTACTAATCTTTTTTTTGTTTCATTAGCACATTTTGCCTTTCTTTTTCTTTTGATATAGTCTAGAACTAAGTTAATTCCTTAATTTTTTACTAATGACTACCTTTTTTTTCTTTTCAAATTATGCTCCCTTTTGACATTTTTATCTCTTCCCCTTTTTTTCGCAAAATTTGATATGCCAGCAAAATTTCCCCTCATTTTTTTGTTCTTTTTCAAGAATTTTTTTTCTTTTTTGGTGTTTTTGGGATATGTGATTTTTTTGATGAAACCCTTTCTTATGAGATGATTTTCATGGCATTTTGCACTTTAATACCCCCCATGCCTACGATTTGCAATGTCCTCATTGTAAATTAGTTGGGTTCAAGTTCAACTTAGATCATTCATTAGAATAGGTGTTGGGTGGGTGAATGGGTCGAGATGATTGTTGCAGATGATTTCAAGCTAAAGTACGGGTACCAGAGGTGGAGTCGGTTGTTCTAATGGATGAACCTTAAAGTGCAATATGAGTTCAGCATAGGATGTGTCAAGAAAGGTTTCAGGCTTTTCAAAATGACAGGTTGCCTCCCGTTATGCATTGAGTTTAACACCATCGGCCAGGCACAATGAGCTTAGGGAGAATGGAGGGTAAAAGATGTCTCAACCAAATTTGTATTGGTAAGTTCAATGAACGGTTTGAGTCTTTGATCGTTCACAACAAAAGGTTTTGAATCGTGGCTGAGTTGACTGATTTTGACTACTCCATTTCCAAAATTCGTCGGATATGGTAAGGTCCGATCCATTTTGATCGGAGTTTTCCTGGGAACAGTTTGAGTTTGGTATCAAAGAGTAGAATTTTTTGACCAGGGCAAAAGATCTTTCTGGATATGTGCTTGTCGTGAAAGGATTTAACCCACTCTTTATAAATTCACGAGTTCTAGTACACGTACACGTCATGGCGTAATTCATCGATCTCTCTCATTTGAAGATTTCTGTGGGTTTCTGCCTTAGAAAGATCGAGATTGCAGTTCTGTACTGCCCAATAGGCTTTGTTCTCCAACTCGACGTGGAGGTGACATGCCTTCCCGTACACTAATCTGAAGGGAGACATACCTAATAGGGTTTTGTGGGTGGTCCTATAAGCCCACAAAGCTTTCGAAAGTCGAGATGACTAGTCTTTCCTGTCAGGTTGAACAATGACCTGGGGGTTTTTCTTGATCTCCCGATTTGATAGCTCAGCTAGACCGTTGGTTTGGGGGTGATAAGGAGTAGAGATTCGATGTGACACCCCATATTTGGTCATCAATGACCTGAATTGAGCATTAGTGAAATGGGTCCCTCCATCAGAGATTATAGCACGTGTAATCCTGAACCTAGAAAAGATGTTCTGATGAATGAATTTGATAACTACCTTATGATCATTGGTTTGGGTCGGAATGGCTTCGATCCATTTGGACACATAGTCAACGGCGAGCAGAATGTATTTGAAGCCATCCGAAACAGGAAAGGGTCCCATAAAATCAATCCCCCAGATGTTGAAGATTTTGCATACGAGAATCGGCTGTAATGGCATCATATCAAGGTGGCTCAAGTTGCTTAAGGTCTGGCAACAAGTGCATGCCTTACAGTGATTGTACGTGTCTATGAAAATCGTAGGCCAATAGAAGCCACATTGGAGGACTTTTACTATAGTTTTATGACCAGAGAAGTGTTCACTGCATGCCTGGTCAAGGGAGAAGGACAAGATGTCCTAAATTTCTGCTTTCAGGACACATCATCGGATGATTTGATTAGCACCTATGCGGAAGAGGTACGAGTCTTCCCAAAAGTAGTACTTGGCATTGAAAAGTAATTTGTCCTTCTTGGCCTTCGGCCAATCGGATGGGATCTGATGTGATGCCAGGTAGTTTACTAGATCAGCAAACCATGGAAGCCACGTACTGATAGCCAGGACGTGCTCATCAGGTAAATGTTTCGTAATGGGTTTGGAAGGGTCAATAATGTTAGAAGGAAGGCAGGACAAGTGATCAGCTACCATGTTCTATTTTCCCTCCTTGTCACGAATCTCGAGGTCAAAATCTTGCAATAGCAAGATCCAGTAGATTAGTCGAGGTTTCACGTCCTTCTTCGCAAGGTAATGCCTTACAGCTGTGTGATCAAAGTAAATGATAACACGGGAACCCAGAAGATATGATCTGAACTTTTCCAAGGCAAATACTACGGCTAGCAGCTCTTTCTCAGTAATTGTGTAGTTATGCTGAGCCTCGTCAAGTGTCATGCTAGCATAGTAGATGACCACGGGCTTCTCGTCAATTTTCTACCCAAGTACCGCTCCTACAGTAAAATTAGATGCATCGCACATGATCTCAAAGGGTTGAGACCAATCAGAAGACTGTAGGATTGGGGCTTGGGTAACTCGATCACGCAAGATCTCAAATGCTTGAGTGCATTCCTTGGAGATTTCAAAAGGAACATCCTTAAATAGTAGAGTAGTCAGGGGGCACGCGATCTTCGAGAAATCAAGAATGAATTAATGGTAAAAACCAACATGCCCCAGGAAAGATCGGATGTCCTTGATCGAGCTAGTCATAGGGAGTTTGGAAATCATATTCACCTTAGCTTGATCAACTTGGATGCCTTTTTCAAAGATGAGATGTCCCAGGATAATTCCTTCAGGCACCATGAAGTGGCTCTTTTCCCAGGAAAGAACCCAATTCACATCAATGCACCGCCTGAGGATCTGGACCAAGTGCAGGAGGCAATTGTCAAATGATTCGCCAAAAATTATGAAGTCATCCATGAAGACTTCTAGATAACCACCTACTATATCTGAGAATATAGCAAGCATGCACCGCTGAAAAGTAGCAGGTGCATTACAGAGACCGAAAGGCAACCTTCAGAATGCGTATGTCCCAAAGGGGTAGGTGAAAGTGGTCTTCTCTTGGTACTCTGGATGGATTTCCACCTGGTTGTAATCGGAGTACTCGTCCAAAATGTTGAAGAATCTATTTCCCACTAGTTTTTTGAGGATCTGATCAATGAACGGTAGTGGGAAATGATCCTTCTTTGTGGAGGTATTGAGTCTTCTGTAATCAATGTAGACTCTCCATGAATTTGCTACACGGGTTAGTATGATTTCTCTGGTCTCAATCATGATCACGGTGTGTCCTGCCTTCTTAGGCACAACCTGGATTGGACTCACCCACCAACTGTCGGAGATCGGGTAGATGATCCCAGCATCTAACCACTTGATAATCTCCTTTTTCACAACCTCTTGCAGATTAGGATTCAGACATCTCTGCATTTCACGGGAAGGTCGTGTACCCTCTTCAGTATAGATGCGGTGTGTGTAGTAAGAGGGTGATGGGAACACCATCATGAGCCCTAACTACCTCATTTTGATCCAATTGAGTCAATAGATGCTCCTACATAACCAACTGAAGGTCATAATTCATTGCATAACCAATCTGAGAGGAACACAAGAAACTAGGGTTAAAACTGCAATTTTACAATGCAGTACAACCATGGGTTTTCTTAAGGGTTGAACAAAGGTCAAATGGTCTTAATAAGATAATAAGTGGGTTAGGTTAGACAGAAAAGGGTTTATGTGTGTTCTATGAATTAAATGACTTCTTGAAACCCTAAAAATAGACCCACTTGATTAACCAAGATTATGGTCAGGATAAAATTCACTTAAACCTCTAAAAATCATAGAAAAATATTCTTTAGGGTTTAGCACCTTCAATTTGTCCATCAGAACCTATTTTGACCTAAAATGGAGTCTCAGACAGATATTTGCCCTAATTTAGGTTTTTGCATAAATTACCCAATCAAACATGGTCAAAACCAAAATATAACATCACCAATAGATTTCTTGGGTCGAAATTAGGTTTGTACCAAAATTTGGACCTAAGGGGAACTCATCTTAACCTAGTTTGCAAAAAGATCCTGTCTGATTACATTTCTACCCCTAACTTTCAAAAACCCTTGTGAATAGCCCCATAACTTCATCTTCTTTGCAAACAGGTCCCTCCACCATTATCGTGGAGGAAACCTACTCTGGCAACCTTTGATAGAGAAAATCTCCTTGATTGCTCAGAGAATCTCTTCCAAAATTGGAAGGGAGATCCCCTGAGAAATTCCCACCAGTCTAAACCCATCTTTGCGCTTTAATTCCCTCCCAATCTCTGATGCGAACGCATGAGAGATTTGGGTATCCTAACAGTTCCCATCTTCGACGACCTTCCAAGCTTGGGAAGCTTGCTACCCAAGCCCTAACCACCGTTCAAAACCCAATTTAAAGAAGCCCATATCTCCCCGACTTCTTCACGCTCAAATTCGGTCATGAATACCCTCAATTCTTCTCTTCCTCTCACGACCGAAGGCTCCTCGACGTCTAGCGACCTTCCCTTTTCCTTCTCATTGTCCGACCGCCACACCAACGGTGGATTCATCTCCATGCCTTCGTCTGCATCTCTCCATACCAGCAGACGCCACTCCCTCTTGATCCTCTCCGTTCCCACCTCATCGGAGCTGCCTTCGTCTCTGGCATCGGCCATACCAGACCCGACACCCTCGTTGCCCCCTTTCGTCCATTGACTTCCAAGCTAAGTTCCCTCTCACCTCTATTTTATTTCCGCACATCACTTCAAATTGACCACTGCCGCCCCTCACACCTCCATCCCTTCCACCTCCGGCCACCACCTCCGGTGAGGCCATTCCACCTCCACAGGCTACCAAAACACTTGCCGACCCTCGCTACACCTTCACCACACATCCCTGATCACTTCCCCTCACTTTATTCACCTTGCCACTCACCCAAATCACCCCCCGAACACACTCACTCGCACATAGTGTGACCTAGGTGCACACTCACAGGCACCCACACCCCACACCCCCACCCCCAGCACATCCGTCACGCTCCAGTGATCCTCCCTGAGCGATTTGACGTGGCTGCGAGGCTATTCTATTGATTTCAGGTATAGGCCTTGGCTGCCATTGGCTAGCAAGCTTGAAGCCTGCTTGAAGCTGCTCCAGGTGCTGCCAAGCCCTGGTTGCTGCCCTAGGACATGCGGAATTACCTCATGCATGCACCTAGGCCCTCAATTGGAGTCGAGAGCCTTCGCAGTAGCTGCAATTGGAAGATCAATCTCTACTGTAGGCACACGAGAAGAGGGGGCGCAGATAGTCCCACCTCAAAAATGAAGAGGCGCCCTCACCTGAATAAATTGCAAAAGTGTTGTAAGCTATTCACCTCAGTTACCACAGGGTGAGGTCCCACTCACCCACACCCAGTCTCGTCCGCGACACCTCACCCGTGGACTTGGATGACCCGACCCAACCTACACTCCTCACTCACCACGCACACCGGTGAGCCTGGACCCGGGTATGCGCTAGATTCGATTACCCAAATACTTGTGTAGCTTTGGGAGAGCGGATCCTAAGAGAGAAATAGAAGAGTTTCATGCGAGTAGGGGGAGGGTTTTGCTACAAGGATCTTTGGCCGACACTTAGAAGATTCTAAAGAAGAAGAGGAGGCCAGGGTTGAAAGCAGAAGGAAGAAGAATAAGAAGAGAAGGCTCGCAAATGCAAAGGAGGAGGAAGAAGAAGAAGCAAAGGCAAAAGACAGAGAAAACTAAGGGCAGAAGAAGCTAAAGAAGAAGAGAAGGATTGTTGAGTAAAGAAGCAAAGACAGAGAAACCCAAGGAGAAGATAGAGAAAGCCAAAGGCAAAGGAAGAAGAAGGAAGGAGAAGATAGAGAAAGCAAAGGCAGAGACAGAGAAGAAGAAAAGAAGAAGCAGACACTTTAAGTCATCTGATTTCAAAATCAAATGATAGATCAGTACTTTCATTTCATTGGAAATACATTGAGTTCCTTAGTAATATTGTAGGAGTATTTGGTGATCTAAATCACCATTTTACTCCAATATTTTTGCACATTACCACTGCTATTATTGCAAATTCTTTTAATTCTGAATTGTGATCTTGATTTCTAAATACTAATTTGCTCCCTGTGTTTGACCTCAGACTTATTCGAGTAATAAAAATTATATTTGTTTTCAAAGCTATTTCGACTATACTACAACACAATTATTTTAAACATTGACTTCGCAGCGTTAACAGAGCGGCTGATACCAGTCAAATCATCAAGAGTTCATCCAATAGCTCTTCGATGTTGCTGGAGAATAGAAATCAGATGGGATTCCTGATCAGGTGTGAGTCTGGAGATGATAATCATAGGAAACTCTGATTGGAACCCAAAAGGACGTACTTTAGATGATCAGGAAGAGGCTTTAGTTCTAAAAGAAGGTTATCAGCAGCAGCAGGTGGTTCAGGGTGGGTGTCAGGAGTAGGGGAAGGAGTTATGGGTGTGTCTAGGTTGAGTTCAGACTCCACTAATTGTAGGTTTTGGTCCTCTTGTGGTTGATCAGAAGTAGTCAAGTTTTCCTCGACATACCGATCATCAACCACAGCCTCGATATCACATATTTGTTCTATAACTCCGCAATTAATCCTTCATTGGGCCTTAAAGATGTCGAACTTTAATGTATGGTTCCCAAATTTTAGTTCAATTTAGGCCTCCTCACAATTAATGTTGGCCCTAGCAGTGGCCAGAAAGGGTCTCCCTAGTATGATCGGTGTGTTTCTTGAATTTTCTGGAGCATCCATATCAAAGAGTACGAAATCCATTGGGAAATAGAAATCCTGAACCCTTACAATGACATCCTCAAGAACTCCTTTAGGTGACTTAATAGATTGATCTACCAACTGTAATGTCACCTCTATTGGTGTGAGCTCAGATTCCTCAAGATGGTTAAGTAGGGATGTAGGTATTAGGTTTATGGAGGCTCCTAAATCCAATAAACCTCTATCAAATTGGATATCACCAATTGTATAGGAAATCAGGGGAGTACCTAGGTCTTTTGCCTTAGGTGGGAGTTTGCTCAAAATGATAGAGCTGGCTTGCTCCAATAATATGATTGGGCTTCTACTTTTGGTTCACGACTTATGCTTAGGTGTACACATGTCTTTCAGAAATCATGCGTAAGCTAGTACATGGCGAATTGCATCCATTAAGGGGATGTTTATATGGACCTATTCAAAGGGCTTGACCAGGTCCTCTTCAGGTGCCACGGGTTTGGTTATCCTGTTTTCCTTGGTCAAGGCCTCGAGAAATGGAACCTTAGATGGTTTCTCTGGAATAAGTCCAGATTCTTGATCTAGGATAGGGGTATCTTGGATGATTATCCTAGGGCTTGGGTTACTACCAGGCTACAAGTGGCTTGGGCAAGGTGGATCCTGTGTTGCTTTGCCACTATTGGCTGTAATTGAATTCAATCTTACCTGGTTCTAGTTTGGTGTAGTTAAAATAGGTGGCTGTTGCTGAAATCCTAAGTATGATGTCGAAGCTTCCATCTCGTCAGGTGATGGAGCATAAGGGGCCTGATAAATCATGTAGGTTTGGCCCGGATTTGGGTTCATAACGCGCCTCTGCTTCGGCACGTTATCAGATTAGGAAGTGGTTGTGAAGGGAGTGTACCAGGTTGGTGTGAATTCACCATCTAGGCAAGTTGATTCTGAACATCTATGATCTCATCTTTGTGCTGGTTTTGCATAGCCGCATTCGTTTTTTGAATGTCAGCCAGAGTCTGAAGGATAAGAGTCATTTGATCTGTCTGAGTTGACCCAGATTGATAGGTGGGGTTGGGCCAAGGCTGAGGCAGTTGATATGAACGAGGAGCTTGTGACAGGGTTGATATGGTGGTCTCTCATTCTAATTGTTTCCCGTCCACATGAAATTAGGATGATTTTGCCATCTAGGGTTATAGGTATTATAGAATTGGTCATTCTGGATGGCGTTGAGGTCCTCGCAGGTCTGAGGAACCTCAGAAAAGTTAGAGTATGAGGGTTCAGAGTTCCCCCAACTAGAATAAGCAGGATCAGAGTTTCCTCCAGCCCTAGAGTCAGACGAGGGTGGATACGGGTCCAACCCCTGGGAAGATCAGTGGTAGATGTCACGCACAGCTTCCCTCCCAGAGGGCGGTTGTGCGAATTGGTTTTGCGCAGAGGTGGCTCGCTGCAGATATCGAGTTATCTCATCCACCTTCTTCTCAATAATAGAGACCTTGTCCAACCGATTGGCCATCAATTCCAAGTCGACAGATGAGGATAGGCTCTGCATCTCATGTGCTCCTCTTGAATTCGTCGATGCATGGGCATTCGTCCTGTCGAATATGCCCATGGAGTCATTATTGATGGAGTTCTCGCACATATTCTTGAGAATTTCCTATACAATGTCTTCTAGTTGACCCATGATATTTCCTTCGCAAGTTGCATTGACAAATAATCGGATATCTTCATGGAGTCCCTGGTAAAAAGACTGGACTTGTTCCCATTTAGGAACTCCATGATGGGGGCACCTTCGTATGAGATCTAGGAAATGATCCCATGCTTCGTGAAGTGGTTCTCCAGGCTGCTGTGTGAAGTGTGTGATCTGGAGTCGTAAAACATTCATCCGAACAACTGGGAAGAACATTTTCAGGAACTCAGATTGTAGTTCAACCCATATGTTGATTGGATGCATTTTAGTCTGATACAGTGAGCTACTTTGTCCATGAGAGAGAAGGATAACATTTTCATCTAGCCCAAAGGTCTGGGCTAGATGCTTGAGCTATTTAATGTGCTGGAAAGGATCCTCGGAATTGAGCCCATGAAATTTTGGAATAGCATGAATCATGTTGGGTTTGAGTTCAATATCAGGGCCTCTAGTCGGGATTTGAACTCGAGGTTCAATTGCCACCACAGCGGGATTGTAATGATCTCTCATCATAGGGCACTGCAGTGGATTCACAAAGGCTTGGAATAAATCATTAAGGCGCTAAAGTTGATTCTTGAGGTCATTCTCTTCTTCTGCAGGTTGTGCCATGATGATGGATGAAGGAGAATTAGGTTTAGACAAATCAGAAGAGATGTCTATGTGATGGGGTTGCTGTACAAACACGAAAGTCGAGGCCTGGCCTCGACGGGAGTGAATGACTAAAGGAGGCCTCAAGAATGGTCTTAAGGATCTCCTACCAAACATGCACCAATGCACTGGATGATAATAGAATGTGATGGACCCAATCAAGACACCCAAAAATTTTGGATGACTATAGAGGTTAGGGGTGGATGATACCCCTTAGTCATAAAGCCGTCGACCTGAGAATTACCTGGGTAGCCAGAGAGGGAGAGTCTCGCGAAGACCCCTACACAATAGAGCGCCCCCACTGGTTATAGGGTTTCCCCCACCTGACCTCTCTTGTCACTGATATTCCAGGTAGACTAGAATGGGGACTTGACCTCTTAATTCTACCGATTTTATTCAGAGCAAGGATGCTTAAGATTTCACTTGAACTTTTAAGATGTATTGAGTGCAAAAGTGACCTAATTTTAAGATTGGTTGACCCAACAAGGTGGGTCAACCTCACCTATTTGTCCTTTGAGAAGTTTTAGGTCCCTCTTTTAAGATTCAAGTGGGATTAAGAGCCTGATTTTTATGGTTTGCTTGAATAGATCAATTCAACCAAGGCTTTGTCACACATCATTTTGGAAAGATCGGTTCTTGATTATGTAAGTGTGTCTCTAAAACCTAACTTGGAATCCTTAATTGGCTCTAATTTTGGTCCAATTTAGTTTGCCAAATGTGGTATCTAGGGCTTAAACAAGAATGTGATAGCCCTAGTTACCTTAAATGGGTGCACAAATTAGGTTCTATTGTTGAAATCAAATCAGGCAACTTGATGAATTATCTAAGAATGGAAAGCAAGTGTCCCTAATTGATTTTTTTCCTTTTTAACCTTTTCAGTATGAGGGGCTTAAGGGAGAGAGTAATCAGAATTTACTGACCCTTGGCATATTTGATGTGCCGCTGATCTTCCTTGAATGTATCTTCTCCCTGAAACAACCACAGCAAAAGAGATATAGCAAGTTAGAATCAGTATCAGAAATTGTAATCAAGAGTTCTAAATTGCCCGTTGCTCCCCGACAACGGCACCAAAATGTTCAATCGCGCTAAATCAGTGTTTTAAAAGTGTCATGTTGCAGTATAGCCGAAATAGCATTCAAAACTTATGAAATTTTTATTACTCGAAAATGTTCCGAGGTCGAACACAAGGAACTATATGGGATTTAGAAATCAAGATCACAGCTAAAAACTAAAAGAGATTGTTGTAGTATCAGTTGCAATGTGCAAAAATATGGGAGTAAAATAGTGATTTAGATCACCAAATACTCCTACAATATTACAAAGGAACTCAATGTGAATGTTATGAAATGAGAGCTAAGTTCTATCACCTGATTTAGAAATCAGACGACTTAAAGTTGTCTCCTGATTTCTTCTTTGTCTTCTTCTTTTGTTCTTCTTTGTCTTTGCTAAGTCCTTCTCTTCCTTTCTTCTCTTCAAGCCTTCACCTCTTCCTCTTCTCTTCTACTTCTTCTGCCCTTAGCTCTTCATCTTCTTTCTTCTTTCCTTCTCTGACTCTTCCTTTTTCTCTATGATCCTTCTCTACTTCTTCAACTTCTGCTCTAGCCTCCTCTTCTTCTTTGGCTTTCCTCTTCAGAATTCGGCTAAGTGTCAGCCGAAGGTTCCTGTACCAAAACCCTCCCCCTACCCGCGCGACTCTCCTCTCTTCTCTCTTAGTATCCGCTCTCCCAAAGCCACAGGGTATCCAGGTTATCGGGTCAGGCGCGTACCCGGGTCCAGGCTCACTGGCGTGCGGTGGTGAGTGAGGAGTGCAGGTCAGGTGGGTAAATGGGTCGACCATGTTTGCGGGGGCATGTCGCAGACGGGGCCGGGTGAAGGTGAGAGGGACCTCACCCCATGGATTTGAGGTAAACAGCTACCAGCACTTTCTCAATTTATGCGGGTGCGTAGCTTCAACAGCTTCCGATGTGGGGCTATCTGTGCAACCCTTCCTTCACACGTCTGCAACAGGGCTCTTCTTCCAATTATAGGAGATGCTTAGGCTCGTGACTTCAATTGAAGACCTGGACCATCCGCGAGATACTTCTGCGCGTTCTGGGACTTCAACCTGGGACAGCAAGGCCTGGAGCAAATTTGCAGGCAAGCTCGAAGCTTGCTCGCCAATGGCGGATGGAGTGTACACCTGAAATCAGTAAAACGACCTTGTGGCCACGTCAAAGCGCTCAGGGAGTATCGTCGGAGCACGGCGAATGTGATGGGGGTGGTGGCGTGGAGCGAGAGTGACTGGGAGTGCATACCTAGGTCAAACTATGTGCGTGTGAGTGGGTGTGTTCAAGGGTGCTTGTGAGTGCATGGATGGGTGAATGAAGAGAGGGGAAATGCTTAGTGAGGTGTTACAAAGGTTTTGGGCTTGTTGGAGAGGGTTTTGGTGGTCTGTGGTGGTGGGATGGCCTCACCGGAGGAGGTGGCCGGAGATGGAGGAGATGGAGGTGCGAAGAGGCATCAGTGGTGGGTTTTGGGAAGTAAAGAGTGGAGAAGAAAGTAGAAGGGACAGGGAACTTAGTTAGGAAGTTGATCGACGAAGGGGGGTAGTGAGGGTGTTGGGTCTGGTATGGCCGACGCCGGAAATGAAGGCGACTCCGATGAGGTGGGAACTGCGAGGACGAAGGAGAAAGTGGCATTTGCAGGTATGGTGAGACGCGAATGAAGGCGAGGAAGAGGAATCCACCGTAGGTATGGTGGACGAACGATGATAAAGAGCTGTGGGGATCGCCGGATGTCGAGGAGCCTTCAGCAGTGAGAGGGAGAGATGAATTGAGGGGATTCACGGTTGAATTCTAGCATAGAGAATTCGGGAGGATCTGGGCTTCCTTAAATAAGGATCTGATGGGTGGTTAGGGCTTGGGAAGCAAGCTTCCCAAGCTTGGAAGGCTACCGGATTTGGGAGCTTTCAAGAGACCCAAATCTCTCATGCGTTTGCATGAGAGATTGGGAGGGAATCAAAGCATATAGATGGGTTCATACTGGAGTGAATTTCTTAGAGAATCTCCCTTCCAATTTTAGAGGAGATTCTCCCAGCAATTAAGGAGAAATCTCCTGTCAAAGGTCGTCGGAGTAGGTTTCCTCCACGATAATGGTGAAGGGACCTAATTGTGAAGATGATGAAGAAGCTAGGGGGCTGAATGCAAGGGTTTTTGAAAGTTAGGGGTAGAAATGTAATCAGACAGGACCTTTTTGCAAACTAGGTCAAGGCAAACTCATCTTAGGTCCAAATTTTGCTACAAACCTAATTTTGACCTAAGGAATCCAATGGTGAAGTTGGATCTTGGTTTTGACCACGTTTGACTATGTAATTTATGCAAAAACCTAAATTAAGTTAAATATCTCTCTTAAACTCCATTTTAGGTCAAGATGGGTTCTGATGGCCAAATTGAAGGTACTAAACCCTAAAGAATATTGTTATATGATTTTTAGAGGTTTTAGGTGAATTTTATCCTGATCAGAACCTCGATTATTTAAGTGGATCTGTTTTTAGGGTTTCAAAAAGTCATTTAATTCTCAAAACACACACAAGCCCTTTTCTGTCTAATCCAACCCACTTGTTATCTTATTAAGAACATTTGACCTTTATTCAACCCTTGAGAAAACATGTGGTCGTACTACATTCATTATAAGCTGGTAAAATTATAGTTTTACCCATAGTTTCTTATTTTTCTTTCAGAATGGTTATGCAATGAATTATGACCTTTAGTTGGTTATGTAGGAGCATTTATTGACTTCATTGGGTCAAAATGAGCAAGTTAGGGCTCATGATGGTGTTCCCATCACACTCCTCTCCTTCAACGTCTCACATGCAGCAGTAGGCACCCAACGCATGCCCCCTTCTGCAGTGCACACGCAGCAGTAACCACACCTCGCACGACCATCACCCCTTGGTGCACCCTCTCCTCGATGCTCGACCACCGCCTACGCATCCTCCACAACCTCCGCGTGCACGCGCCATCTTCCTTGTGTGTGTGCACGACCATGGTCCATCTTCTTCTTCAACATTGTTCTTGTTCTCCAAGAAGAACCCATCATCCACCGTCCATCTCAACATGCAGCCACCTCATTTGGCCACGAAACTCCATCCTGTCAACTCTATCAACCTCGCCTTGCCCTCAGGAACTAACCCATGCCCATGGCAAGCTCTCCCACAGTCTGTGCACACCCACTACCGTCGGTAGCTTCTTCCTTGCCAGTGACAACTCCGACCGTCGTCGGCCACCATTCGTCGCACTATGACCTTCATCGAGTAGCCCTTGGCCCACTCGACCTCCAGTGAGCTTCACGCCTTCGGCCATGGTTTCCTCCAGGCATGAGCCAAGGCAAACCAAATGCCCTATTTTTGCATAGTAAAGTTCCCATTTCTTATTACATTTAGATGCCATTGTGGGATTTTAAGATTTATGATATTATTATTATGTGATGACCATTTTGTGAAGAGAACCTCCTTCCTTGTCTTAATTGATTTGTCAGCATATGTGAGCCTTATATTCCTCATTTGAGAGGGATTTTGGCATCAACTTTCCATAATTCAAGTTGTGAACATTGGTTTCTTGATTTTTGCGATTTTAAATAGGCCATTGCCTCCGCATGGACACAACTCGCTCCTAATTGAGTGGTTATTTTAATTACTTTGATTAGTCAATTTTCCACCACTTTAAAATATGACAAATCATCTTAATCTTCTTATTCGAAGGTGAAAATCGACCTGTCAAATGGCGCCATTGCCAGGGAGGTAACAGGCTTAATTAATTCGCAATTATTCATTTGTTCATGTTGATTTAAATTGAGGCATATTTAACTTGTTTTATTTGATTTGGTGAGAGGTACACATATTACACATGAGTTGTCGCATTGGCCTCAGCAACGCCGTGGTGGACCTTGTTTCCACCACTTGGAGGAGGAACTGAGCTTTGCATCTTGGTGGATCTTGCGGCCACCTCCGAGATAAACACAGGAGCTTGTGGGCCTTGACCCACATGCATAAAGACGCACGGAGGACCATCTAGAAGGAGTCTTCCTCTTACAATTTTGATTCCGTATTTTAGAATAGACTGCTTAGGTTTACTTTAGTTGTTTGTTTTCTCGCCCTTATACTCTGGGGCCAGTTTTAGGGGTTCGTTCCCTGATTTTGTTTTAGGCCCATGTTGGGTAATTATTAGGAGTCTGTTCCCTCCTTTAGATTTAGGTTTTTACTTTCTTTTATGGATTGATTTTATTTTATTTTTTCTTAATTGTGCATAAGTAGTTAAAAAAAAAATGAGTTGCTTGCTAAAAGTTACCTACCCTTAGGACGAACCATTGAGGTCTGTATGAGCAGCATCTAGATTTATTTCTCTGCATTGCATGCATTTTCGCAACGTTGATTGCTGGAAGCAAGGTAGACACATTCTCTTACTTTGCATCCACATTTTGATCACGCATTTGCATTTGGACTTAATTCCAAGACCACATAAGTTGTCTTGAAATGACTTAACAAGTGGTCAAATTTTCTGAAAAAAAGGACTAATTAAAGGAGGAACATATAAAACTCAAGGAGTTGATTTGAGACATTGTGCTGCAGTTCAAAAATTCAAACTTTTATGGTGAATGCACACATGCATGACTCCACACTAAAGCACGCAATTAGATACTCCTAGGTTTTGAGCTACTAGGAAGAACTCTCCTACCATTGGACACTAATGTGTTTGAAACTTAAGTTCAAAAGTTTTGTAACTCCATGGAGGGGGATACCCTGTCACGGATTTTTTAGGGTAGTTAAGAAGCACCGCGAAAGCACAGCTTCAAAGGAAGGCTTAGGCCTACTTGCATTCCTCGATCTTCCGTCCTTGGAGTACTTTACCAGTTGAACTTTAGGGGAGAGCAGCTAAGTTCCAATTAGGTCTTCATTAAGGCATTTCGTAGGTCGACAATAGGCACGTAATTGATTGAGTAATTTGTATTGTCACCTACAACTGGACTAAAATCTCAAAGGCCTTAATTGATTAAAGACATAAAAGTCCTTTGGAATTGTGTTCGTTTGTGTATGCTTGGTAGGTAATCTCCGAGGAGACAACTTGTGTTTAATTCAAAACCTGAAAGGATCCTTAGGAAAGCCAACCAAGAGAGAAGAGAGATGGTTGAGGAAGGTGAAAATAGAATTGTGGAGAACCAACAATCTTTGAGAGATTATTTTTATCCCTACCAACCAACCTGGTCATACACTGAGAAGACCTGGGGGGAACAATCCATATGAAATCAAGAGCAGTACCATATCTCTGTTGCCCTCATTCTATGATAGTTCTAGAGAGGACCCTTATAGGCATCTGGAGGAATTCACCGAGGTCTGTTCCACGATGAGATTGTAGGGTATTACTGATGACGCCCAAATGTGAACCCTCTTTCCTTTCTTCCTCAAGGACAAGGCGAAGCATTAGTATCACACTCTAGATGGTGGAGTGGATACTTAGGATGCCTTGAAGGGTGAGTTTTTGAAAAAATACTTCCCATGAACAAGACTAATCACTATAGGAGGGAAATCATAGGTTTTGCTCAACAAGATGGAGAACAATTTCATGATGCATGGGAGCACTTCAAAGATTTGTTACGCTTATGTCCCTATCATCAAGTGCCAAGATGGGAACTTGTAGAAAGGTTCTACACTGGATTAAATGACAAGCACAGGCAAATAGTGGATGGAGCCTGTGCAGGAACCTTTCTTACAAAAATTGAAGATGAGGCTTGGGATCTTTTTGAGACCATGAGTGAGAATTCTATCCATCTAAATTCTGCCTATTTGGATAGGAAACCTACTCTTATGTAGTGAAAGATTGAGGCAAATGAGGCTAGGGATACCCAGAATTTGGCCTTCCAGATTCAATTGTTGAACCAAAACATGGAAAGGCTTATGACAAACCCTAGCCAACTCATGCCAAATGCCTCTACTTTCCAAGCTTCTGAATGCTCCATTTGCAACAGCAATATGCACGCTACTGTGGATTGTCATTTGGTCTCCCAATTCCCTCGCCTTGTATAGGCGGACCTGAATGCCACCCAAGGGTTCCGACCCAGACCTCGTAATGATCCTTTTCCCAATATTTATAACAATGGATGGAAGAACCACCCCAATTTTTCATGGAGATAGGGGAATGTCTAATTCAGGGAATTACAGACCCCAACCCTTTCAGATTCGACAGTATAATCAACCTCTTATGCCCTCCCAACCATCCAAAACTTCTGAGATGGATGAGCTTAAAGCCATGCTAAAAGCCATGTAGGAGAATCAAAGCATGATCATCAAATCTCAAGACAAGGCAATCAATGAAATGATATCACAAATTGGACACCTTGTCGAGGTCATGAGTAAAAGAGAGACTAGGAAGCTTCCTAGTTCATCTGAGGACCCTAAAGGGAAAGGGATTGTTTTTAGGGAGCATGTGATAACACTACACATGGGGGTGATAATTATGTTGAATATGGCCCATCTTTAGAATAAAAGGCACAACATAAGTAGAATAGGAGCATTGCATGCATCATGTACCAAGATTGCTTATAAACTGCATTAATAGCCATTTGTGTAAGCATTTTTCAAAGCAGGCCTCAGATGAGCAATCAGACCACACGGATGGATTCAGAACGACGAACGGAGTCTAACGGACTCAAGATCAGCAAATCCGACATGCGAAGCTCCTACAATGGGCCCAAGAAGTTCTGACCATTGATCTGGAGATCAATGGCCCAGATTACGCCACGTCAGCCCCGCCCCACCGCACGCCACGCCTTCAGCCAACTGAGATCAAATCTCGGCCGTCGATCTTTGATCGAATGATGGAGACTCACGCGCCCGCCCGCGGTCGCTGCGACAAAGCGCGGGCATGGCGCAACGGTCAGCGAGCACACCAGCACCCACGCAACACGGGTTCAAGCCACGCAGAGTGGGAATTGAAGACGGGCGGCGGGCGCGGAGAAATTGGGCCGCCCGATCAGCAGCGGGCGGCCGGGATCCTTCCACGCAGCGCGACCGCAGCTCACAAGCATCGACGCACGCACGCAAGCCAGGAGGAGATGCACGCGCACACACGTGCCCGAGGCACGATCCCAGCGCAGTCGAGGAGGGTTCTCAGCTGTCTGATCTTCGAGCGGACGGCTCTCGTTCAATAGCCACGGATTGCGCGAAGAGAAGAAATGAGGTGGGCGGCTAACCGGCGGCTAGAGGGCTTCACCGACATTTTTGGGAGTGGTTTTAGCGACGCTCTGGACATTGCTGAAGCCCCTTCTTCTTTTAGGAAGCCCTTAACCCTATTTATACCCCCTCCAACCACTCATTCAAGGCATCCACTCCCTTTGCAACTACTCCACCCCTCTCTTAGCTAGGTTTAGGACCTCTTGTAATCGTCAGAGACGACGAGCCACCGACGGAGCCTCTTCCACCGCCGTGGCTGCCTCGTCACTCTCCACTCTCTCTCTCTCTCTTTTAAGCTTTCATTACTTTTGTTTGAAGAATGTATTTAATGTTGTAAGCTATGAACTACAAGGGCATGATTAATGAAGTTATTTTCCGTTCACTTGTCATTTTAATTTCCGTTCAAGTTGCATGATCAAACAAAGAACTTTCTAACCCTAAACCCTCTCTCTCTATCTTTCTCTCACTTTTCAAAACCGCATCCTTTGCAAGCAAAACCTCTCACTTTCCGTGACAACATGTGGTAAGCAAAAATCCGATTTTCATGCCCCCCTGAGACCGACACTTGGACTCACCTCCGTTTAATTATTTTAAAATCGACGTTGCAAGTGCAACTATAACGACACTTCTTAACACACACGCACAATGACACGTCAGTTTTTGGCGCCGTTGCCGGGGAGGCAACGGATTTATTTTATCACGTCCATTCCACATTCATTCTCACATCGTCTAATGCCCTATTTTCCTTTTTACTTGACGGTTGCAGGAATTCGGTGCATGGACGGCGAAGCGACGTATCCCACGACGGTAGCAAGGGAGTAGGCGCCACGAGGACCGATAGTGAGTAACCTCTCTCTCATTGTTTTCTTGTGTGAAAAAGCTAAAAAAAATTTGCAAAAACTGAAAAAAATGGGCGTGGTGTATGATTGCTTGACCCACATCCTTAGCACATCACCCCACAAAAAATGTACAGTCTAATATTCTGAATAAATTCTTGGAGTGTTCTTTTCTTTTTCTTGAGTGGTGTTTGCGAAACCACCATGAGTTGACCCGGGCCGCACCACTCAACCCTAAAGCTAACTCATCTAATAGAAGCTGCATGATCGTTAGGATGAGTACACTAGGGTTTTAGAGCCTCTACAGAATAAAAAGGAAATCTACTTTCATCGAATTGTGTGCAGAACTTGACGTGCCCACTGAAACTTGTTTGAAAATATTGACACGTCAACCCTAAAAAGTACTAAAGTAAGGATGAAACACTAAAAGACACATCTTAACAAACCCTTGCTTGAAAACCATGTTTTGCTAGAAGCACACTTTGAAAGTGGAAAATTAAGAGGCACCACCCCAATCAACACCTCATCACATCACCCTAAGCACAAGCACTATCCTAACCCTTTAAAACTGAGTAGACGTGCCCTAGGTAGGACTGAGTTAAGTCTCAAAAGGCAAGGTTTTGTTAGCTAGGCACTTGGCTTTCATTCCCTTGGTAGAATCTGGTGACTAGGCTGTGGGGCAGTGTCAAACTATTGCGGTTGTGGGGTCTACGGAACCAGAGGCGCAAGCCAAAGGAAGAACCTTCCTTGCAATCCCCTCATAATCAACCTGGCTAGATTAGCCTTGGGAAGGGGAGTCCAATGCTTACGGACTTAATCAACCTTTGTGAGATTTCTAGGTCTCCTAAGGAATACACCATAAGGACTAGGCTTGTTTGCTTGGTTGAGTACACAACTCTCTCTCATTTGTTCTTCCCGCATCCCTCCATTTCTTCCAAACCATGGATTTCAATGCCTATCCATCTTACTCAAACCACCCCCAACAGGATTTGTATGCTAACCCAAGTGGACCATACCCACAGCCTACTTGGGCTAACCAACCACCAAGTTAGGGATACAACCTTGAATATCCCTCTTGGCCCAACTATGACCAAACCGCACTAACCTCTTATTGGAATACACCCAAAATAGCCACCCAAGGGTACGATTCAAATCGTGGGGCTCCATATCTTGATTCTCCTCACGATGCCTCCTCATTTAGGTCTGACCCGCTCTACTATGATAAGACCTACGCTTTAGGAGAACACCAAGAACCCTACCCTTCTCAGGATAATAACCAAGAAAGGTCATCTGAATTCAACAAACTTTCCTACTTGACCTTTGGATTGGAAGGAGTTCTAGACAAATGGAAATCAGAAAATGATCAGAAATCTAGGCAAGCCCAAGATCATCAACCTTTGATTTGGTCCCCTGATGAAGAATTTGACTGGGAGGAGAACTTAGAACCTCAACTATTCTGGAGTAGGACCAAACAGAGAATGGTTCCTCTTGAAGAACTGGACCCTGAATATGATAGAATAGAGGACCCACCCAAGAACCTAAACACCAGTGTGGGTTCTGATCCACAACCTCAACCATACTCTCTTAACCTGGATTTCAAGGAGGAAATCCAAAGGACACCAAATGACACCATGTCAATTCTTGATAACCTCCAGTTAGAACTACACAGACAGAATCAAGAATTGGTTAAAGGGCAACAGGCCATGATGGATTTGTTCCAACAATTAGGGGAAGAAGGCTAGAGAAAGCTGTTGCACACAACGCCATTCATGGAATTCATAAAGCAAGGACCTACCATGATCAATTGGACTACACCCAGTCATCCTGATTTGGTTCAGTCCACCATTGATACCCCTCAAGAGTTGGACAGCTCAGTGGATAAGGACAGTAAGGATTCCTTGGAACATAATTTGGGGAGCATTGAGAATAAACATCAGGAGGAAACTGAGAATGTGAGGGGAGAGGCCTTGGAATCCGAATCTAGTCGGCCCAAGAGAAGCAATCCGGTGGGAGCAGCAGCCAACATCATAGATGGAGAATGGAGTTACAATTTCAAAGAAATTGATTATGAATCAAGTGGAATCCCCATCACAAATTTGGAGGAGGGCCGAGAGAAAGAATATGATCTAGAGAATGAAATTGACCCTACCTCTAATGCAACCCCAAATAGTGAATCTGATACAAAGGAGGTTGAAGAAAATATTCTTGAGATCAAAGGCTTGGAGGGAATGAGCAATGAAGCCATAGTTACGGAAGAGATGGGTTCATCTTTGGAGAGAGGCCTCATGTTTGATTGTAGGGCTCATTATGAAACTCTTGACTTTGTTACCTGCCCTACCAGAATAAAGATCCCGCAACCCAAATGCACTGGAATTGATACACTTTTGATAGATTACAATTTTATGGGGATATAGGCTGAGTATAAAACCTACATCTTTAGTGTCTGGCATGTCGTATTTGAGGTGCGTTCGTCCACAGCAACTTGTTTGCATGCCCACAGACTAAGAGAGGATCTGACACGAGCATGCATGATACAGAATTCTCGCCCCTTAGGAACGGGACTCCACCCCAACCTTGTTTGCATCTGTGGACTTCTGATTTTGGGTCTGGTTGATTTTGTACAGACCTCCTTGACCCAAGCCATTCCTGTTTGTGCATCGCCCAACTGGAGGCGTTAAACTCAGCACTTCCTGGGAGGCAACCCAGAGGATTTAGACTGATCTAGTAGTTTACGTCACTCAGGTACTATCATTTTGAACCCTTTTGCATCCATGTACTTGCCAATGAGGACATTGTCCAACTTAAGCATGGGGGGGTGGTAAATTGCATAATCCTGAGCTCAATTAATCAGTCTGAATGAATAAATTAATTTAAAAAAAAATGAATTTAGGAAGAAAACTTAGGCATTAGAAACTTGTCAATAGTGGAAAATAATACAAAAAGAACTTAAACACTTAGACTTTTCAGGCCTTCAGGCTTAATCAGCCCTGGTGTCCGTTAAAATATGGATTTAACGGCAAATCCTTGCAACCTTAAGCTATTCTAATCCACCTACTAAATAAGGTAATAAGTATACGACTTATCAACTCACCCTCTAACTTAGAAAAACTTTGAGTCTAAGCATCTGCACACATTTTTGCACAGACTCACTTCTCGGAGATTTTGACAGAAATTGGGTAGCTAATGAACTCTCTAGGGTGGTATGGCTGGCAAGTTGTCGTGGGTAACAACCCATTGGCAGGTTGTCCAGAACCCAGCCATAAGCCATTTCTTTTTCATTGCCTCTAGGTACATTTGAGATCAGGGAAGCCACCTACGAAAAAAAAAGGGAAGAAGAAGAAAAGAAAATAAACCACACTTCATCGCACAAGTATGGCTGGCAAGTGATCGTGGGTAATAGCACATTGGTCGGTTGTCCAGAGCCCAGCTCAATAATTGCACAAAAAAGACCAAAACACCTATGGAAGAAGTGGGGAAGTAGTACAAGTCAAGGAGATATACAATGGAAAAATCTTTGTGTTGACCAATAAACGTAGGGAGAAAGCTACCAATCGAACAAATACACCTCCAGGCAAAATTTATTTCCTTTTCCGGTCACCTAGAGGCATAGAAACTCAAAGTCTATCTCAATTACCATTAAGTGAGTCTATCACAACATTCACACCAAGATGCTTAGCACTTAGGGTTTGACCGAGTTTTGGGTGGGTTGGGAAGCTGTAAAAAGTTACCAACCCACACTGAATTCCAAAAAAATTCTAAAAAATATATATACACATATACATATGTATAGTTATACACATTAAAGCAAGGATTCGAGCGATTCGTATTTTGGCAGACACCCAGGCGCTGCTTAGTCTTTGTAGATTAAGATTTTCGTATATTTCTTTTTATTAACAAGTAACGAAGTGTCTAAGCAATTACTTCTTAAATTCTGAAAGGAAATAAAAGCTAGAATAAACCTTGCTAGGGACTAGCAAGGAGTAAACATGGGGGTATGATAACACTACACAAGGGGGTGATAATTATGTTGAATATGGCCCATCTTTAGAATAAAAGGCACAACATAAGTAGAATAGGAGCATTGCATGCATCATGTACCAAGATTGCTTATAAACAACAATAATAGCCATTTGTGTAAGCATTTGTCAAAGCAGGCCTCAGATGAGCAATCGGACTGCACGGATGGATTCAGAACGACAAACGGAGTCCAATGGACTCAAGATCAGCCAAATCTGACATCCGAAGCTCCTACAATGGGCCCAAGAAGTTCTGATTGTTGATCTGGAGATCAATGGCCCAGATTGCGCCACGTCAGCCCCACTCTACTGCGCGTCGGGCCTTCAGCCAGCCGAGACTCGCACGCCTACCCGTGGTTGCCATGACAAAGCGCGGGCGTGGCGCAACGGTCAGCGCGCACGCCTGCACCCACGCAACGCGGGTTCGAGCTGCGCGGAGTGGGAATTGAAGACAGGCGGCGGGCGCGGAGAAATTGGGTCGCCCGATCAGCAGCGGGCGGTCGAGATCCTGCCACGCGGTGCGACTACAGCTCACGAGCATCAACGTGCGCGTGCATGCTGAGCGGAGACGTGCGCGCACACGTGCGCCTGAGGTGCGATCCCAGTGCAGCCGAGGAGGATTCTCAACCGTCCGATCTTCGATCAGACGACTCTCGTTCAACAGCCACAGATCACGCGAAGAGAAGAAACGAGGCGGGCGGCTGACCGGCGGCTGGAGGGCTTCACCGACGTTTTTGGGAGTGGTTTTAGCGACGCTCTGGATGTCGCTAAAGCCCTTTCTTCTTTTTGGAAGCCCTTAACCCTAGTTATACCCCCTCCAACCACTCATTCAAGAATCCACTCCCTTTGCAACTACTCCACCCCTCTCTTAGCTAGCTTTAGGACCTCTTGTAATAGTCGGAGACGACGAGTCGCCAATGGAGCCTCTTCCACCGCCGTGGCTGCCTCGTCGCTCTCCACTCTCTCTCTCTCTCTCTCTTTTAAGCTTTCCATTACTTTTGTTTGAAGCATGTATTTAATGTCGTAAGCTATGAACTACAAGTGCATGATTAATGAAGTTATTTTCCGTTCACTTGTCATTTTAATTTCCGTTCAAGTTGCATGATCAAACAAAGAACTTTCTAACCCTAAACCCTCTCTCTCTATCTTTCTCTCGCTTTTCAAAATCACATCCTTTGCAAGCAAAACCCCGCAGTTTCCGTGACAACAAGTGGTAAGTAAAAATCCGATTTTCATGCCTCCCTGAGATCGACACTCGGACTCACCTCCGTTTAATTATTTTAAAACCAACGTTGCAAGTGCGACTATAACGACACTTCTTAACACACACACACAATGACACATCAGCATGCCTAGGCGGTGACTATTCTAAGGAGTGGGAAAGAAATTTCCAAACCTGATGCTCCTATAGTCCCACCTTCTGAGAACCCATCCACCCTAACTTTCCCCCCCACCGGAGAAGAGCTGCCCAACTCTTTTCCTCTTGAAATCACCTCATAGGAAGAGGTTGTCCCCATTCCCCCACTTACCAGACATGACAACCCTTACACCCAAAGATCCAGAGTTCCCTTTTCAGAGCACTTATCTGACTCTGTTCAGACTTCTGCTGGCTCATCTGGAGCCAAAGATAGGACAGATGAAATCATGCAGACTTTCAAACAACTACAAATTAACCTACCTTTGCTTGAAGCTATTAGGCATATTCCATCGTATGCCCACTTTCTAAAGGATTGTGCATGAACAAGCGGCAATCGAGGAAACAAGTCCAATCAAAAGTTGTCCTACCTGATTCTGTTAGCTCAATTATACAACACGGGACACCCCCGAAACTTAAGGACCCAGGAGCCCCATACAATTCAGTGGTCGTTGGTGACCTACAAATAGATGAGGCTCTACTTGATCTGGGTGCGGGGGTAAACATCCTTCCAAGCTATGTATATGACCAACTTGGAGGAGGCAATTTGAAGACTTCCCCTGTAATCCTTCAAGTTGCAAATCGTTCTTTGAAGACACCACGGGGTCTACTAGAAGATGTCCTCGTGAGAGTGGAGGATTTCTTCTTCCCTGTTGACTTTTCAGTACTGGACACTGACCCTACCAACAAACCAACCAAGCCCTCCATCATCTTGGGCTGCCCTTTTCTTTCGACTTCTAATGCTTCAATTAATTGTCACACTGGGGCATTAAGAATGGGCTTTGGGAATAGGAAACTTTGGCTGAATGTGTTTGATGCTTATAAACAAGCTAGATTTGAGGATTGTTCCCAAGTTGAGGTGGTAGATGATTTGATTGAAGAGACAACTCCTGCAATTTTATGTGATGACCCCTTTCAGCATGTCATCCTAAATGAGCATTCCCATCTCTTGGAGGAATGTGAAGGGGATGTGCTAGAACTTTATGAATTGCCTGGAGTTTCTATTGAGTCTCTCTCCACATCATGTCTGCCTAAGGTAGATCTGCTACCTGAGATGGGGACTTCTATTTTGAAACCCTCAACCATACAAGCCCCTAACCTTGAACTGAAACCCTTCCCAAACTCTCTCAAGTATGTATTCCTTGGGCCAAATGATACGCTCCCTGTAATCATCTCACCTGCACTATCTAAAGTGCAAGAGGGAGCCTTATTAGACTGTTTATCAAGGTATAAGGAAGCCATAGCTTGGATGATTGCTGATATTAAGGGTATATACTCTACACTCTGCATGCATCACATTTATACTGATGATTCCATCAAACCCTTTCGAGACATGCAGAGACGTCTTAACCCTAACATGAGGGAGGTGGTTAAGAAGGAAATTCTTAAGTAGTTGGACACTGGGATCATTTATCCCATCGTATATAGCAAATGGGTTAGTCCAATCCATGTGGTGTCAAAGAAGGCAAGCTTCATGGTAGAAACAAATGGCTAGGGTGAACAAGTGTTGACCAGACCCTCAATTGGTTGGAGAGTCTACATTGATTACCGCAAATTGAACACAGCTACCCAGAAGGATCACTTTCCCTTGCCCTTTATTGATCAGATCCTAGAGAGATTGGTAGGGAACAAGTATTCCTGCTTTTTAGATGGATATTCTAGGTACAACCAGGTTGCAGTCTTCCCTGATGATCAGGATAAGACAACTTTCACTAGTCCTTACGACACTTTTGCGTTCAGGTGTATGCCATTTGGATTATGTAATGCACCTACAACTTTCCAATGGTGTATGATGCCCATTTTCTCGGACATGACTGATGAGTGTTTCGAGGTTTTTATGGATGACTTCTCTTTTTATGGCTCGTCTTTCGACCAGTGTCTCCTGCACTTAGAGAATGTGCTGAAGAGATGTAATGAGACTGGTTTAGTCCTCAGTTGGGAGAGAAGCCACTTCATGGTATAGAAAGGCATTGTACTTGGGCATGTTGTGTCTAAAAGAGGCTTGGAAATAGATAAGGCTAAAGTTTATTTTATTTCCAAACTTCCATTGCCCACGAATGTCAAATTGATTAGATCCGTTTTGGGCTATGCAGGCTTTTATAGGAGATTCATTAAGAATTTCAGCAAAATTTCTAGGCTACTTTGCAACATATTGGTGAAGGAATCTTCCTTTGATTTTGATTCAAACTATACTGAGGCTTTCCATATGCTGAAAGAAGCCTTGACCTTTGCACCTATTCTTTGAGCTCCTGATTGGACACTCCCATTTGAGCTAATGTGTGATGCTTCGGATTATGCATTGGGAGCCGTTCTTAGACAGAGGGTTGAGGGAAGACCACTTGTGCTGCACTATGCTAGCAAGACTTTAACTGAACCATAGCAAAACTACACAATCACTCAAAAGGAATTACTTGCTACAGTTTTTACTTTAGATATGTTTAGGTCTTAGCTTCTTGGATCCAAGGTGGTCATTTTTACTGATCATGCGATAGTGAAACATCTCATTGCCAAGAAAGACTCTAAGCCACATTTAATTAGATGGATTCTACTCCTTCAAGAGTTTGACTTCGAAATTCATGAAAAGAAAGGAGTGGAAAATGTAGTGGTTGACCACCTGTCTCGCCTTCCCCTTGATGACTCTCAATCTGGAGACATCTGTGAGACATTTCCCGATGAAATTGTTATGGTGGTAAAACCAACTTCACCCTGGTATGCTGATACAGTTAATTACTTGGTCACTGGAGCAACCCCTGGCTCTTGGGATGCGCAAAAGTGGAAGTAATTCATTTCCCAAGCTAGATTCTTTCATTGGGAAGAGCCAGAATTATTTCATATTGGACAAGACCAAGTTTGGAGATGATGTGTGCCTGAAGAAGAGCAACAGAGTGTGTTGAGATTTTGCCATGAGCTTCATTGTGGAGGACACTTTTGTGCTAAGAAAATAGCTTTTAGGGTTCTCTAGTCCAATTTTTGGTGGGCTTCTTTATTTAAGGATTCGCATTACTTTGTTAAGGCCTGTCTTAGATGTCAACAAATTGGAATGATTGGGGAGTGGAATGAGATGCCACAACACCCTATCCAACCTGTGGAAATTTTTGATGTTTGGGTCCCTTCCCTTGGTCCCATGGATTCGAATATATCTTGGTGGCAGTGGATTACATCTCCAAGTGGATAGAGGCAATCCCTACACGCACAAATGACCACTCTATGGTTTTGAAATTTGTGAAGGCCAATATCATATCTTGCTTTGGCTGCCCCAAAATGATTGTAAGTGATGGGGGACCTCATTTTCGAAACCATCACTTCAATCGGCTACTCAGAAGTATAGGAGTAACTCACAAGATTGCTACCCCTTACCATCCTCAGACAAGTAGCCAGGTTGAAGTGTCAAATAAGGAGCTCAAGAACATTTTAGAAAAGACTATTAGGCCAGATAGGAAGGATTGGTCCCAAAAGCTCAATGACGTTTTATGTGCTTATCGAACGACCTACAAAACCACTTTGGGTATGTCTTCCTTCTGGATTGTGTATGGGAAAGTGTGTCACTTACCCATTGAACCTCAACATAGGGCACTCTGTGCTATCCAAAGTATCAACTTGGATTTAGAGCACGCTGGTAAAGCATGTTTACTAGAGTTGACTGAGCTTAAGGAGTTGAGGAATGATGCTTATGACACCTCCCAATGTTATAAAGAGAGAACTATGGTCTTGCATGATAAATATATCCTTAGAAAGACCTTTGAGCCCAACCAACAAGTCTGGCTTTTCAATTATAGACTTAAGTTTTTTCCTAGAAAATTGAAATCATGTTGGGATGGGCCTTATATTATTACCAAAGTATTTCCGCATTGGGTTGTGGAAATCAAGGGCCCTTCTTCAGCAGCACCCTTTATTGTCAATGGCCAATGATTAAAACCTTATGTTACTTTGGATGGCCATATGGTTGACGAGGTCACTCTCGAGGAGCCTTAGCTCCTTTCTTTCCCGCCTCAGGTAACATCTCCCCTTGACCATTTTATTTTCAATGAGGACATTATTTAAACTAAGCATGGGGGGGTAGGACCTGAGGCATCTGTACATAGCATTTATACATAGTGCATTCATGCATTTAGTTAAAACATTCTACATTGCATTTGCATTTTGCATTGTTTAAAAAAAAAAAAAGAGAAAGAAAAACATTTTGCATTATTGAGCATAACTATCCAGGTCCTGCATTCTTAGGCAGACTAGAACTTTAGGTTAGACTAAGTTGACTCTAGGGTTTGACTTAGAAGCTAAGTTGAGTTACTAACTTTAGACCTTTGTGGACTTGAAAAAAAAACTCAAGTAGGAGTTAAGTTGCGGACCATTCCTCAAGAGGTTGAGGAAAGAAAGTTAGGGATTGAATTAAAGGATGGGTAGTACTTGATGTCTTTCTCTACTTTTTGGTTTACAGGTTCTCGTAACCTAAGCATCCACAATTCACACACACTTAGTCTTGTGTAAACAGTGATCACCCTAATTCCTTTCTTGTAGAAAAATTTTGGTTCTCTTAGTTCTGACTTAGGAGAATCTTGAAAATACAAGTTGATTGGAAGAGTTCCTGCCGCAGGAGAGGTGGAGTATATACTCACCTTGAGGATGCAATGATAACATGTCACCTCTTCGGTGCTTGTCTCTTAGGATATCCATCATACTAGGGGTATGTAAGCGCATTGTGCGGTTCAGGTACCATGGGCGACCCTATCTTGAAGTGCCGATTGCCATAGGTCTGAATTCGCTTTAGAAATCCATGGGTGATACTATATCAAAGTGTCGATTGCCAAGAGTTCTTGGGGTCGCTATGGGCAGTGCTATCTCAAAGCATCGAAAGCTAGGCACCCTTTGAGGTTCAGTGATGGGGACAATGAATCTGACACAGACCATGCTGATAGCTTATCCAAGAGTTAGACTTAGAGGAATCAAACAAAAACATTATATATTACAAAAAAAAATTTCTTTCGTACTCTCTTTCTTGGTTGGCAATCAAACCAATCTCAAATAACTAAGACCAATGCACATGCACGGATGCTTTAATCTCTGGGACCAATAAATCCTAGAGTAGAGTTAGAAATCAGAGAAACCTATGCCTGCAACTCGTCTTTAGCCGACTTAGTCTATAACTTAGCAATTACTTGGGAACCTTAGGTCTAAAGTTTGAACTTAACATGTTTCTAAAGGGAGACCGATTGGATTGGCTAGTCCACTTGAAGAGCTGGGTTATTACTTGAATTTTCTAGGGACTAGCAAAAACTAGGCATGGGGGCATTTGATGAGCCCATATTTGTGGGCTAAGTATGTATTTTAATGCCTGAATATTAAGTTAACATATACATTTATATAGCATACATTAATGTGTAAATAGGATAACATAAAATCTCATGCATTTTATGCATTACATGCATTGATAATATCATTTAGAATTTATTTAGAATATCATGCATTGAAATAGGTTGCATTACAATTAGTGTTTCGAATTTAACATAGAAGTTAAGGTCTTACATATAAATAACCCAATAATCATTTTTATTTATTTTTATTCTCTTCGTAGCAATGGCTTCTCACGCTGAATGCATGCCTTAATTGCTAAGGAGAGAGGATACTGCACATCGTTAATGAACCCTCTTCTCCACAACACTTCTTCCTCTCCATGTTCCTGCAGCCATAAAAGAAGACCTCAACTGCACCATCAAGACCAGGCCACCATTCCCGACCCACCACTTTGCAGAGATCAAATTCTACTACATTCCACCACCATCGGCCTCGACTGCGTTAGTTTGCTCCACCACCATAGGCATGCATCGTGACAGAATGCTATGCCAAATCGGAGCAGCTACGTTACTGTGAGCACCTTAGTGTGCACCCTTCCACGTTGCAACAACAGCATTCAGCATCACCCTCACCGCCATCATCGGCAACTACCTCCAGCTCCTCACCCCCGCACCAGTTAAGACATCCAGGAAATTCCCCAAATGTCTGACGCCACCTTACTGCCCTCCTTCTCACCCACGCACACCCCCTACACGCGGCCAATAGCACACCCACAGCCTTCTCGCCTATGCGCAGCTACTGTGCACCACCAACATCTCCGTGCACACCTCACGTGACCATCACGCTCGGCTTCGCACCTCTCACACTCCACACGTGCTCGCGTGCACTGATCTCCTCCTCACACAGACCTCCTTGACTCCAGACCACGTGACCCCCTGGGCCCCCTCACCTCTCCATGCACCTCTCCTCCGACGTCTCACACGCAGCAATAGGCACCCAATGCATGCCCCCTTCAGCAGCACGTGCGTAGAAGCAACCACACCTCGCACGACCATCACCCCTCAGTGCACCCTCTCCTCGACACTCGACCACCACCTGCACATCCTCCATAGCCTCCACACGCATGCGCCATCTTCCTTGCGTGTGTGCACGTCCACAATCCATCTTGTTCTTCAACACTATTCTTCTTCTCCAAGAAGAACCCATCATCCACCGTCCATCTCAACACGCAGCCACCTCATCCAGCCATGAAACTATGTCCCGTCAATGCCATCAACCTCGCCTCGCCCTCGGGAACTCACCCACGCCCACGACAAGCTCTCCCACAGTCCACGCACACCCACCACCTTTGGCAGCTTCCTCCTCGTTGGTGACAACTCTGACTACCGTCAGCCAGCATTCGCCACACTGCGACCGTCATTAAGTAGCCCTCGGCCCACTTGACCTCCGGTGAGCTTCACGCCTTCAGCCCTGGTCTCCTCCATGCGTGAGCCAAGGCAAACCCAATGCCTTGCTTTTGCACAGTAAAGTTTCCATTTCTTATTACATTTAGATGCCATTGTAGGATTTTAAGATTCATGATATTATTATTATATGATGGCCATTTTGTGAAGAGAACCTCCCTCCTTGTCTTAATTGATTTCTCAGCATATGTGAGCCCTATATTCTTTGTTTGAGAGGGATTTTGGCATCAACTTTCCGTAATTCCAATTGTGAACATTGGTTTCTTGATTTTTGCGATTTTAAATAGGCCATTGCCTCCCTGTGGACATGACTCGCTCCTAATTGAGTGGTTATTTTAATTACTTTGATTAGTCGATTTTCCATCACTTTAAAATACAATGACAAATCATCTTAATCATCTTATTCGAAGGCAAAAATTGACTTGTCATATATCGGGGTGAGGTCCCGCTTACCCTTCACATGCCCGACCTGCTTAACCTAAACCTTCACTCTTCGGCTGCGATTCATGCCCGTAGCCCTGGACCTGGGTACGTGACGAAAATGCCCGATTAACCCAACTATATTAAGAAAGAAGAGAGGAGGAAGGAAAGAGAGAGAAAGCAGGGGAGGGTGGGTTTTGCTCTCTGAAGTACCCAAGTCCAACACTTAGTTGTGAGAGCTTGAAAGAAGAAAAGAAGAGGGAGATGCTGAAGCAAGGCAGAAGGCTAAAGAAGAAGAAGGAGGTCTGTGCGTGAGAAGAAAAGGAAAGAGAGGCCTTAAGGAAGGCTTGCTGAAAAGGAAAGGCAAAAGCTAAGAAGAAGAAGAAAATTAGAAGCATTGTAAAGGATGACATTTTAAGTCATCTGATTATCAGATCAGATGTCTGAGTACTATTCATTTATTTGACATTATTAACAAATTGATATACATGTGCTTAGGATAATAATTGGTGATATCAATCACCATTATTTTGTTCTAAGTATCTTTTTGTCTCTAGATACATTGATGTTCTTGAATATCTAATGTGACAGATTAATAGTCATTGAATATCTTTATAGTGCTTCATTTACATTGTAATTGAGATTAGCATGTGAATTCCATATTTGCTCCCTATGTTCGACCTTGGACTTCATTTCTAGATATTTGAGCTTTAAATTATATTTGTTGAAGAACTATTTAGGAGAGTTTACTACAACGAGATGCATTTAAACTCCTGAAGAACCTGATCAGCAATGGTGATTAGATGGAACTGGCAGAGGGTCGATGATTGAGAAGAGGAGGCAGATGGCAAAATTGGAAGAGGTGACGATCGGGCATCCTTGTTGAGCATTCTTCGATTCCGTAGTTGCAACGAGAATCGATGATCAGGCAGAGGAGTGGAGGAGGCAATCAAGAGGAGGAGCAAAGGGTAGAGGAGGGGCGTGGAAGAGTGGAGGGCAGAGGGGCAAAGCGAAGTGAGGAAGAGACAATCGAGCGATAGGGCGAAAGAGTGGATGGTGTAGGAGGTTATCGGGCCCACTACATGAAAGAGGAGGGGAAAAGCATGATCAAAGAACAAAGAAGTGAAAAGAAGAGAGGGAAAGAGAATTCATCATACCCTTTTGTTGGGATGATTTTCTTAGGGGGAATAGGAGTTGCAAGCGGGATGGGTGTGTATGTTTTTTTGGTGCACGGGACTTTTTTTTAGGATTGGGTGTGAGGTGCATGAGAGTTCTTTTGAGGAGGAATGGAGGAATCTTATATTATTTAAGATAGTTCTACTTATGATTTTTCTATTTGAAAGAATTCTACTTATGTATTTTAAAATGTAACTTGTGATGTAGTGAGAGGGGAAAGACGATGGGGGGGTTGTGCAGTGTGGGAAAAGGGAGCAACGAGAAGGGTTTTAGGGGGAATGTATTTTATGTGAAAATTGGACGGTGGAAAGGGTGCGGGGAGGGGTTTGCGCAGTGCAGGAGTTTTTGTTGAAAGTGTTTGAGGGGAAGGTTTAGAAAGAGTGGGATTATAATTTTGCAATGGTATATTGTCTTCATTTTTTTGTTTTGTAGTAAAATGTCACAAAAGGGTATCAATTTTGAGACAGTGACATTTATTGTCATGAACATTTGTCCTAAAAGACATTTGCTTATAGTGTTAGGTGCAAGGGGATTGGGATTTGGAGGGATTCGTGTGGGAAAATGGGTTTATTAGAGGCAAGGAATCATCACATGAAAAAATATTTTCTATAATTATTTTTTCATTTGTAACCATTTTTATTATCTTAGAAAATTATATGATTATAAAAATCACATTATTATTGTCATAAAAAATAGATACTTTTGTAAAAGTATATTTTAAATTATATCTTAGTGTATTAATTAACAAATGATTTAGACATTACTGTCACATTGCTTGAATTTCTACATGCATATTTTGCAACACTAAATGAAATTAGAAGTTTTTTATATTTAAAGAGATAAGTTTTAATTTAGCTTTTCCCTCTTTATGCTATTAAAAAAAATGTTAAAGATGAAATAGTGGCCTCCTTTTACCTACACCAATTTTCGTTCAACATAAATATTATAGTAGCGTAAATAAGAATTGCCACTAAATTAAAAGCTATAGTGGCAAATATATTTGTCACTAATGGTAACTATCATTTGACAAAAGTGTTATAGTGGTGCAAGTTTAGCGGCAAATAAATTTGCGACTAATAATAATTATCGTTTGAAAAAATGTTGTAGTGGGATATAGAAAAATATTGCCACTAAATCAACAAAATTAGTAGGAACTTCATTATATGCCACTATCAAATTTTCCACAAAAGGCTATTATTTTTGTAGTGATAAAATCATAATTTTGTTATATCAAAACGAGGGTATTAACGCAAGGAACTTATCTTCCAAAAATATAGCATTTTTGGAAACAAATACCTTTTACATATTAGGGTCATAGAAGTGATAGCCTTTGCTACCCTTCAGATACCTAGTGAAGGAACACTTGGTAGTATGGGATTCTAGTTTGTATGGGTTCATGCTGTTAACATGTGCCACACAACCCTAGATGTGTAGGTGCCCTATCCACATCTCATGTGGAGTCATGGGAATGAACTTGGTTGGAATCTGATTCAAAATGCATGTTGTTGTTTCCAGCACATACTCCCAGAAGTAAAGTGGTAGATTCACTTTGTTCATCATGAATCTTACCATCCCCAACATGGTACAGTTGTATCTTTCAGATATGCCATTTAATTGCAAAGTACCAAGAGGTGTGAGTTCAAAAGATGATTCCTTTTTCTTTGAGGTTTTCCTTAAATTCCCCAAAAAGGTATTCACCTTTTTAGTTTGACTGAATTGCCTTGATTCATTTACCCATTTGGTTCTCAACCAATGCCTGATATTCTTTGAACTTTTCAAAGATTTTAGACTTGTGACACATTAGGTAAATGGATCCATATCACAAATAATCATTAGTGAAAATAAAATACGGTTGACCATCTTTAGTTGTAATACTAAATGGTCCGCATACATCTGTATGTATGAGGTCCAGCAAGCCCTTACGTCTGACCCCCTTTCTAGGAAAGGGTGGTTGGGACATCTTCCCATGAATACAATAGTCACAGGCAAGTAAGGGTTAGACCATTAGAAAATCCAAGGGTCCATCCTTTATGAGTCTATTGATTTTATCAATAGACACATGTCCCAATCTTTGATACCAAACCATGATAGATTTGTCTGTATCATCCCTAGCATGCTTAGAAGATGTTTGATTCTCAATCATAACATCAGAAGCATACAAGACACATTCGCGATCATCTATCTAATACAAACCACTAGGAGTAATGGAACCAAATGTAATTTCTTTTGTATAACGTTTTACAGTAATAATATACTTAAAATGACATGAATAGCCATATCTAACTAGCTTAGATACAGATAAAAGGTTTCTCCTAATGGAACACATGAAGAGACAGTCTCTTTGAAGTAGGATGTTCCTCTTGGGGATCTTGAGTCTATAGGTCCCTATGGCCTCAGATGCCATCATGACCTGCACTTCTCCATCCTTAAGCCTTTCAGTCACTTGAAAACCATGTAACAAATTGTAGATATAAATAGATGCACCAGAATCCACAACCCAACTCCTTACTCATCCAACAAGCAAGTTGGTTTCAATGATGAGAAGAGATTTTATGCCTGTGTTGAACTTGCCCTTGCCCTTCTCCAAGGATTTCATGTACTCCAAATAGTTTGTTTCCAGTGGCGATGCTTCTTACAATGGTAGCACATGTTTGCTACCTTATCCTTCTTTTTCTTAGAAGAAGTGAGATGTTCAGAAGCACCTGAAGACTTGCTCTTCTTTTTGGAACTCTTCCCTTTGCCCTTCTTCTGCTTGAACCTTCCACTACTCTCAGCAACCATTGCCTCAGGTGGGTTCTCCTACTTAATTATGTCTTCTGCAAACTTAAGCAAGGAAATCAGCTTAGCATGTGTAGTCTTCATCTTTCCCATATGGAATGAGACAATGAAGTGGGTGAAGTATCTTGGAAGAGATTTTGCAAGACGATATCTGTAAGGATCAATCTTCATTCCCAACCTTTGGAGCTCTAAGATATATATGTACATACATTCTCAGAACAAGCTCCCTCACCAGAGTCTCTGCCTCCATCTTTCATGAAAGCAACTTCCTAAGCACATTATAGCCTGAGTTTGGTTCACTTCCTTGAACATCTCCCTCAGGCTAAAAAGGATCTTAAAGGTTGTCCACATCTCCTCTTGTTGCTTCTAAAGCACATTGGGGAGTAACCCAAGGATGTAACACCAGGCAAGTGTATTGTCTTTATCTCAATTTGCATTAAACTCCCTCTACTGAGCATTCCTGGGTGCCATGTGCATGTTCTTCTTGAGCACATACTCGATGCAATCAGTGGTGAGGATAAGCTCAAGGTCATAGATCCAATCTGTATATTTAAGGTCTATCATTTTGGTTTTTTTCAAATAGGCAACTAAGCGGATTGAGGTTCATCATCTAAAATAGAGTTTAAGATCATTTGATTAAAATCCACTTGAATGACAATTTTTTTTGTTTCAGGATTTTGAAATAAAAAATGCCTACTACGTCAAATTTGAATGTTATTTCCTCTCTAACACTCAAAATAATAGGCATGCCAACCCTAATGCCTCAAGTGGGACTAGACTCTCTTCTCTAATGAGACCATGCATTTGCTTTGCAATTGATGAGGTGTAGCCTATCATAGCTAAAATGCCCAATTTAAGTTGAAACTAGTTTAAACACTATATTATCAACATGATAAAATGGTTAAGTGTGGAAATTACGGAAAAAGACCTAAAACATCAAATTTGGGTTAAAAATGCATAATTAGGTTAATTAATGAGATTCTATTCACAAATATAAATTGATGATCTAATTGACAATTGAATACACTTCTGAGCTCAAAAGTACAAATTAAGGGTTGAATCATGTTCTAAAATGTTCAATTAAGCTATCATAAAAACTTGGTTGTATTTGGACATTAATAGGACCTTACATTTAGAGTTTCACATTTATGTCCTCATTCCATAACATTTTGTTTACATTTAAAGTGCCAAGGGCCTTTTTAAAAATTGTAGGGACCTCTTAGAAAGCATCCAAGGACGACTAAGTCTTAATTCCTTTCACTTATGGGCTTCTATGCAATTTCTTTGTTGTTTTGCTTCATGGGCTTCCCTACAAATTACCCAATAAGCCTAGTGCTTCACACATGCACTATAGCATCGATGAACACGGTGCACAGGCACCATTGATTAGCTGCATCCTTGATCATATGGTTGATCTACATCCACTATTCATGTGCCTTTGAGCGGTGCAACCTCATCTCTCAGATTTGATCCAGTGGTGGAGATTCATCCATTTCCTTTCCGTGCTCTTCTCATCTCTCATCCCACCGTTGAAACCCTTAAGGACTAATCTCACCTTAACGATGATTGGAATCAATTGAGAACCTACTTAAGCACTTCCCTGGGCTTGCACGGAAAGGATCATCTCCCGATCTGCCTCTCTCAAGCTGATCTTTCACTCCAAAAGTGACCTGAGCTCCACTAGTGGGCTTTCTCTCAGCCAAAGTGCCTCCCTCCTACCTCTGTAAAGCCTCCAGCTGCAAATCTTCTCAAAGGTCTCATTCCTCTAATTTGAATAGAACTCCTACTTTTTAGGATAATTATAGTTTTTGTTAGTGTAGTGTAGATTAGTTAGGAGTAGTTTAGATAGCAAATTCATTGATTGATTGGTTAGTTCTAGGAGTAGATTAGAATTAGTGTAGACTTCACTGCTTGAATTCACCTTATCATTTCGATCCATTCCTCTTCCTCTGCATCTCATGATTCACGTTCACTCACTGTAGAACATAGTCACCCATCACCACTTCACTAGAGCGGTCAGCAAATCTGAAGCTCATTAGCTTTTGGATTTGTTGATGCTCTCAAAGCAAATTGAGGGCATCCCATTCAACCCATACTTTCATCAATGCTCTCACTTCTGATTTAATTGAGCTGGATTCACTTGATTCATGTGGATTTGTTTATCACGCTTAATTAGAAGATTAAGACTCAATTTGGTATTAATGAGTTTTAATCAAGTGAATCGAGTTTATTTTTATGCAATCAGATCAATTGCAAAGGGTTTAAGCTAATCAGTGCTTTGATTTTTAGTATTCATTAAGCTTATACCCAAATTTCAGATTTGGAACTGTTCTTAAGGTAGTTTTGGCCAAGGAGAATCATATGCACTGATTCGATGCCAAAACAATGACCTATCTAGTTTTCCTAGGATTTCTTGAGGTCCGAAACATAGATTTATAGTGTTTAGGAGTTCAAAGTAATCAAATTACAATGGCAATCTCACATTAAGAGCCCAATCTGGGAGACATTTTTTTCTAACTTCAAAATGATTTCAATAAGTTGTTTCAGCATGAAATGAGTTCCAAAATATCCTGATAAGAATTTTGAAGCGATTTTAAAGTGTAATTAATGTCTAGATTAATCATTTCCTCTTGTACTATCTATGGTAAAGAGGAAGGGATTAACTAGGATTTGATGTGGAATTTTTTACTAATTTCATCAAATCTGAGTAGCAGTTGATAGCTACTCTGCTCTATTCATTTTCACGGATTTTATTGTGGATCAAATCACTGATTTTAAGTGATTTGAAGATAAAATGGTTTGCTGGGATTTCTTAATCCTTAGATCTGGTTTACCAGATCTGAGGATGATCTTCTTAATAGTTAGATCAAGCTTCAAAGTTTGATCCAGGGTGATAGAACTTAATCATCAATCATAGCAGTAGCTGAACTGCGTGATTTCAGACAGCAACATCAACAGTAGTAGCTGCTAATTTTTTATGAGCAGTAAATGCTACTGTAATTTGACAACAGCAGGTATGGAAGAGATAATTCAAAGTAGATTTTTGGTTCAATTTGAGAAATGAAGTAGCTAACATAGTTTGTAGTGCAATAACTTAATGTTATAAGCATTCATGTATAAGCATTTGGCTATGATTTGATTTTAATGGCTTGAATTCCTTATTTTGATTCATTGTTAGCTACTTCTGCATGTATTTAACTATTCAATGTGTCCATTATGTAAATTGAAGGAAATTCAAATATAAATTGTGTTTAAATGCTCCAATATCTTTCATGTGTTGTGTTGAATGCCTGTAAGTGTTTAAACTTGCTATACAGCCATTGAAATACACTTAGAGGCCTTAGGTTCGTTTGCTCAAAATTCTTTAGGCCGATTTTACGTTAGATTTGTACATAAATAAAAATCATAAAAAAATGACCAAAAAAAATTAAAGGGTCTTGAATAGGATTAGATATATTTTAAGGTGTACACAGAGTTTCAAAGTATTATGAACCCTCAGCTTGATAGAACATACCAGCCGATGATTTGGTCTATTGTCAAATTCAATAAAAGAACCAAATTCAAAATTCACAAAAAAGGTTTCTTCACCTCTCATCCCACCCTCTCTCTCTTCTCCTATCTCTATTATACACAATAACACCATAAAAATATGAAAAACCTAAAAATTTCATAAAAATACAATGTCTATAGTATTTATACTTATAGATACAACTTAATACCAAGCTAAATGTAAATGGTAACTTATATAATTTAAGTGTACATTAATAACTTATATACTTATTATATATATTTCAATAAGTATTTATGATGTGTTAAATTATATATACTATAATAATATAATTATCTATTTATTTACTTATATTATATGTACTTATACATAATTAAATACATATCATTATGCATATGTTGATACTAGTACCTGATATTGCACATATGTATTTATGTATTTATCATATACTTAACTATACCGGTACATTTATTTTTTTATGTATTTATTGTAGGTAATTAAGTTATTAAGTTAATTAAGTGAATTATCAAGTTAAAGTAAAAGAAATCAGTAAATCAAGTTATTACTGAGGTAATTTATATGGTATACTTGTACATATTAATTTAAATATTTTCATTCTATTTATAATATATTTATTACTGTATAATAATATTTATAACTAAATTAAGTGTATAGCTATTTGTAATGTGTATTTAAATGTATATAAATTAAAATAAATGTTCTAAAATAAAGTAAAATGCATAATAAATACATTAATATTTTAATTAATTATTTATAAAGTCAATTGAATGCTGAAGTTATCAATTTGTACATTAAGGATTGAAACTCTAAATTAACATGTATAAATTCCTAACTTTAACTAATTTTTACGTATAATTAAATAACTTATTTTTGTAAATTAATTATATAATCATGTAGTACTAGGTAAGAGCTTTACAACTATATAATTTATTTGAAGATTGGACTTCAGTAAGGCCTTCACTTTGGAGGCCAAAATCACCTCCAGAATATGCTCACATGCATTTAATCAGAAGCAAAAATTATGCCACATCGAGCATTTGCGAAGCGACGCAGCAACATAAATTGGTTTCGATGCGATGCCCTCTCAGTCATGACAGCATTGGGTGCTAATAAACCATTGTCCCTTTCCCTCTCCTCTGAGCATGAAATGAGCATTGATTTGCCATGTGGGCTTGGAGCTCATGTTCACAATGTGGGCCTATTGTTCCTGATGTGGGCCTACTTTGGGCTCGAGAGAAAATGGATTAAAATGCACATAAATAAGAACTAGAACCAGGTCTAGTAGTGGTCTGGTCCCACCCCTAGGGGTGCTATGTATCCCACAAAAGTCTGATTCGCTCATTGGTAAACCAAATTTTTGTTAAGTTGAGGAGAGCTATTTGAGAGAGGAGATGAGCCGAAAAATGGCTAAGTGTTGGAAGCTGAGTACCCTTAGGTGTGTGCAAAGATTATCAGTTTCTAAGTGTTGAACCAATGTGTGTATGGTGCCTATGGTGTACATGGTATATGCATATGTATAGTTTATGTCTACATGTGTATATAATACTATATGTATACAAAATAAAATGTATATATATTGTATATGAGATGTATGTATAGTATATATATATAAATAGAGGAAAATAGGACAATATACATATAAGCCTTTTATTTGTATACATTTTTAAGGCTCTAGTGACATACATATCCATCACTTCGTTGCGCAGCAATCATAAACCCTAATTCACCTGAATTAAGGTAGAACCTAGCTTAACATGGGCATTCTGCAAGCATACACATCATAATTCGCATCTTGCATGAGTTACACGTTTTATACATAATAATGTGCTATTTTAGAGGTATTATTAATTGCAGGTAATCCAGGGCTGCAGATGAGCAATCCAACCTTATGGATCTATTCGAAATAATGACGGGAGTCCAATGCATCCAAGACCGCATCAATCAGACTCCCGTAGCACCCTAGGGAGTTCGCAGAAGAAGCAGGAGCCAATGGGAAATTAAAGAATATCTGGATCTCAGATGACAAATCCAATTGTGCAGATGGATCCGGATCGACGTTCGTAGTCCAACGGTGCAGAAATCAACTTAATTGGAGGCCTACGTCATCAGATACAAAAAGAAGATGGATGGCTACGATGGTGCCACGTGGCGCCATCGCAGCTGCCCCCTCACCGCGCCCTGATGGAAACACCATCATGAGCCCTAACTAGCTCATTTTGACCTAGAAAGGAGAATAAAAGCTCCTACATAACCAAGTGAAGGGCCTAACTCAAGGAATAACTGAATTGAAAGAAAAGTAAGAAACAAAGGGTAAAACTGTAATTTTACCATTACAGTGCAACAACGGGATTTCTCAGAGGCTAAACATAGGATAAATGGTCTTAACAAGATAAAAAGTGGGTTGGTTCAATTAGAAAAGGGTTAATGTGAAATTTGGGAATTAAATGACTTTTTATAACCCTAAAACAGACCCACTTAATTTAGCAAGGTTTTTCTCATGATAAAATTCAACGAAACCCTCTAAAATTCATGAAAAAATATCCTCTAGGGTTTAGAACATTCAATTTTTCCTTTAGAACCTATTTTGACCTAAATAGGGGTCATAGTCAAATATTTGCCCTAAATTAGGTTTATGTGTTAAATGCCCAGTCAAACGTTGTCAAACCTAAAATCCAACTTCACCATTGGATTCCTTAGGTCCAACTTAGGTTTATACCAAAATTTGGACCTAAGGGGAGTTCAGCTTGACCTACTTTGTAAAACAGTCCAACCCAATTACATTTGTGCCCCTAGCTTTTGAAAACCCTTGCAGACACACCCTAGCTTCCTCGTTGTTCTTTGTAATTAGGTCCCTTTGCCATTATAGCGGAGGAATCCTACTCCGGCGAGGATTGAAGGGGGATATCTTCTTGATTCCTCAGTGAATCCCTCTCAAATTTGAAAGGGAGATCTTTAAGGAATTCCCGTTCGTATGAACCCAATTATGAGCTCTGATTTCCACCCAATCTCTCATGCGAACGCATGAGAGATTTGGGTATCTTTCGACCTTCCTAGTCTGGTGAGGTTGCCATGCTTGGAAGCTTGCCTTACAAGCACAAGGCCCTCTGCCTGCGACTATAGAAGAGACCTCGGATCCTCCCAATCATTTCATGCTTGTTTTGGCCTGAGATTACCCCCAAATCTTCCTCCCTGCCCCTCCAGCCAAAAAGCCTAACAAGCTCCAGCGACTCCTCCTTCTCATCGCTCTGCCACCATACTAGTGGTAGAGTTGCCTTCGCCTCCTTCATCCACGTCGCGCCACACCTACGCCTGTGCCTATCTCCCTGTCATCATCGCCGCCTCCCTCTCTGGGTCTTCGTCTTCGGCGACGGCACATACGAGCCATTTGCCTCCTCTACTTCCCCTTCGTCCATCACCTCACAGATAAGTCCCCTTCCTCTACTCTTTCTTTTCCCCTTATCTATTTCTAATTTCGTGCCCCGACAACCACATATCACGGTTACCTTCTCCACCTCTGGCAGACCACCGGTGAGGTGTGTCCACCACTCCACGCACCCAACCACCTCGCCAACCACCTCGAAAGCATCACCTCATCCCACTGATCATTTTCCCCCTCTCCATTAATCACCACAACCTCCACTCACTCCCCTCGAACACACCCAACTCCACGGCCACAGAATGACCTAGGCACGCACACCCAGGCCATCCCACACCACACCAACACCCGGGCTACCTTCACCATGTCACGGAGAAGCCTTTGAGTGATTTGATAAGGGCGTGAGGCCATATTCATGTTGATAGGTACAGGTGCCCTTCCCACCATTAAAGCGAGCTTGAAGGAGCTTGCTAGCGTCAGCTTCACCTCTAGGTGCTAGGAGTCCTGGTCCAAAACGTGCAGTTTCTCTTCGCGAACAGCTTCACCCCATCAATTGAAGGTCAAAGCCCCGCAACCTCAGCAATCAAGTGAAGACCTGCTGCGTGCGTGTGTGAGAAGCGGGTAGGACATTTAGTCCCACCTCAGAAGTTTGTGAGCAGGAGGCATGACATAAATTGAAAAATTTTCAGGGGCTTAGCACCTCCTAACACGAGGTGAGGTTCCACTCGACCTTCACGCCTCGCCCGTGTTCCACGCTCCGCAGACCTGGCATTTGACCCAACTACCCACGCACTTCTTGCCCACCACACACGTTGATGGATCTGGTCCTGGGTGCACCGACCTGACCCGTTTACTCGAGAAAGGCTCTAGGAGAGTTAGCCTAAAAGAGAAGAAAGAGAGGAGAGTTTGCAAGGAGGGTAGGGGTTAGGTTTTGCTCTCCAGGGAAAAGGAGGGCGAAGCCAAAGAAGAAGAGGAAGAAGGAAGCCACAGCAGCGGCTAAGAGTGAAGTCGCAAGGGAATAAGAAGGAAGAAGGAAGGAGAAGGAAGCCTCAGTAGAAAATCAAAGGAAGAAGAAGGCTTGGCTGAAGTCAGAAGCAGAGAAAGAGAAAGAAGAAAGAAGGAAGAAACCAAGGCTAGCAATCAGAGGAAAGAAAGGGACAGAAGAAGAAAAGAGATGAATCAGGGAATAAGAAGAATCAGAGAAGGATGAACGAAGAAGAAGAACAGAGAAAGCTTAAGAAAGAAAAACAAGAAGAGAGATTGAAAAAGAATTATCTGATTTTTACATCCATCTTTATATTTTTGAGCTTCTATATACATTGAAACCATTTTTCTTGCTTCATAATTTTGATTGATCATTACATTTTATAAAGTTGAAAGTTGTGTTCTTAGTTTTTAAATCCCAATTTGCTCCATGTGTTCGACCTCGGATTCATATTTTTCGAGTAATAAACTTTCATTTATTTTCAAAGCGATTTTGGCTATACTATGATGCAATTATTATAAACCCGATTTCGTCTTGTAAACATTTTGGCACCGTTGCTAGGGAGCAACGGGCAATTTAGAAACCTTGATCACAACTTCTGATTCAATACTAACTTTATCTATTTCTTTTGTTGTGATTATTTCAGGGGAGGAAAAGAAGACAGCCGCACAATAACCACACCAGGGGCAGGTAATTTCTCATTAGCCCTCTCTCTTAATCCCCTAAATTCTAAAAAGGAAAAAACAAAGAAAAATCAATCTAGGGCTACCTGCTTTCTATATCTAGTAATTCAACAAAGTTTTTTGATTTTAATTTCAACACATTTTTGAATTGTGCATCCATTTAAGGTAACTAGGGCCAGCACCTTCTTGATTTATCCCTAGATACCATCTTTGTGGTAACTAAATTAGACCAATTAGAGCCAACTTAAGGATTCCAATCTAGGGTTTTTAGAGACACATCTCCTCTAAGAAAGAAGCAAATTTTTCAAGAAAAGGTGTGCCTAAGCCTTGATTGAAAAGACTTATCCAAGAGAAACCCTAAAAAAAAAAATCAAGCTCTTAAGTCACTTGAACCCTAAAAGAAAGGACCTAAAAGCTCTCAAAGGACAAAGAGGTGAAGTTGATCCCTTGGGTCAACCAACCTTGAAATTAGGTCACCTTTTGCACTCAAAATATCTAAAGTTCAAGTGGAACCCTAAGCACCTTGATCCTAATTAAAAGTGATAGACTTAAGAGGTCAAGGTCCCCATTCTGGTCTACCTGGAATCTCAGTGACAAGAGAGGTCGGGTGGGGGAAACCCTGTAACTCGTAGGGACACTCTACCATATAGGGGTCTTTGCGGGACTCTCCCTCTCTGGTTGCCCAGGTATTTCTCAGGTGGATGGGTTTTTCTGACTAAGGGGTATCATCTGCCCTGAACCTCTATAGTCATCCAAATTTTTTGGGTGTCTCGATTGGGTCCAACACATTCTAATCTTGTCTAATCCTTCAGTGCATGTTTGGTAGGAGGTCCTTAAGACCATCCTTAGGACCTCCTTTAGAAATCCACTCCTGCCAAGGCCAAGCCTCGATGCCCGTGTTTGTACAGCAATCCCACCACATAGATCTCTCCTCTGATTCATCAGAACCAAGTTCTCCTTCCATCATGGCACAACCAATTGAAGAAGAGAACAACCTTGAACACCAACTTCAGTGCTTGAATGGTCTATTCTAGAACTTTGTGAACCCGTCGTAGCATTCTATAATGCGAGATCAGTATAATCCTGCTACAGTGGCCATCGAGCCTCGAGACCAAATCCCGACTGGAGGTCCTCATTCTGAGCTCAAGCCCAACATGATTCATGCCATTACAAAATTACATGGGCTTAACTCCGAGGATCCCTTTCAGCACATCAAACAAGTCAAACATCTGGCCCAGACCTTCAGTTAGATGCACAAAATCAGGATATTTTGCTCATGAAGATGTTTTCTTTCTCCCTCATGGACAAGGTTTCTTATTGGTATCAGACTCAAACACGTCCGATCAACACATGGGTTGAACTCCAGTCCAAATTTTTGAAAAAGTTCTTCCCCGTTGGTCAGACGAATGCCTTGCGCCACCAGATCACTCACTTCACTAAACAATCTGGAGAACCTCTTCATGAGGCATGGGACAGATTCTTGGATCTCATGCGAAAGTGCCCCCATCACAGAGTTCCTAAATGGGAACAAGTCCAGTCTTTTTACCAGGGACTCTGTGAAGACATTCGATTGTTCGTCAATGCAACCTGCGGAGGAAACATCATGGGTCAACACGAAGACACGGTGTGGGAGATTCCCGAGAATATGTGCGAGAACTCCATCAATAATGACTCCATGGGCTTATTCGACCGGATGAATGCCCGTGCATCGACAAATCCTAGGGGAGCACATGAGACGCAGGGCTTGTCTGCATCCGTTGACTTAGAACTGATGGCTAGTCGGTTGGACAAGGTCTCTACCACAGAGAAGAAGGTGGACGAGCTGACTCAACATCTGTAGTGAGCCACCACTGTGCAAAACTTGTTTGCACAACCACCTCTTGTGAGGGAAACTATGCAGGACATCTATCACCAATCTTCTCAGGGGATGGACCCATATCTACCCCCGTCTGACTCCAAGACCGGAGGGACCTCCGATCCAATCTATTCTAGTGGGGGAACTCTGAACCCTCATACTCTAATTTTCCTGAGGCTCCTTAGACCTGCGAGGACCTCAATGCTATCTAGAATGACCCATTCTCCAATACCTATAACCCTGGATGGCGGAATCATCCCAACTTCCTGTGGGGGGGAAATTCTTAGAATCAATGACCACCTTATCAACCCCATCCACAAGCTCCTCATCCATATCAGCCGCCTCAGCCTCGGCCCAACCCTACCTATCAATCTGGGCCAAACCAAGTAGATCAAATAACTCTTATCCTTCAAACTCTGGCTGACATTCATAAAATGATTGCGGCAATACAAAAATAGCATAAGGACAAGATCACAAAGGTTCGCAATCAACTCGCCCAGATGGCAAATTCCCGCCAACCTGGCACACTCTATTTGCTACCTCTACCGAATCCAAATAACATGCCGACCTAGAGGTGCGTTATGAACCCAAATCCAGGCCACGCCCACATGATTTACCAGGCCCCTTCTATTCCATCACTCGACGGGATGGAAGCTTCGACATCTTATGGGGGATTTCAACAGCAGCCACCTATTTTACCAACCCCAAACCAAAACCAGGCAGGACTAAACTCCATAACAACCCGTAGTGGTAAAGCAACTCAAGACCCACCTTAACCAAACCACTCCAAGCCTGGTAGTAACCCAAGCCCTTGGATAGTTATCCAAGACACCCCTATCCCAGATCAAGAACCTGGACCTATTCTAGAGGAACCAACCAAGGTTCTATTTCCCGAGGCCTTGACCAAGGGAAAGAGGATAACCAAACCCATGGCTCCTGAGGATGATCTAGTCAAGCTCTTTAAACAGGTCCATATAAACATCCCCTTGATGGATGCAATCCGCCACGTACTGACTTACGCACGATTTCTAAAAGACGTGTGTACACCCAAGCCTAAGCCACGAACCAAAAGTGGGAGTCCGATCGTACTCTCAGAGCAAGCCAGCCCTGTAATCTTGAGAAAACTCCCACCTAAGGCTAATGACCCAGGCACTCCCCTGATTTCATGTACTATTGGTGATACCCAATTCGACAGAGCCTTATTACATCTACGTGCCTCCACAAACCTAATACCTACATCCCTCCTTGATCACCTTGAGGAATCTGAGCTTAAATCGACAGAGGTGACATTGTAGTTAGCTGATCGATCCATTAAGTCACCTAAAGGAGTACTCTAGGATGTCATCGTTAGGGTACAAGATTTCTACTTCCCAGTGGATTTTATAGTCCTGGATATGGATGCACCTGAAAACCCAAGGGATACATCGATTATACTAGGGAGACCTTTTCTAGCCACTGCTAGGGCCAATATAAATTGTGAGGAGCGCCAAATAGAACTGAAATTCGAGAACCAAACATTGAAGATTGACATCTTTAAGGCCCAACAAGGGATTAATTGTGGTGTTATAAAACAAATATGTGATATCAAAGTCATGGTTGATGAATCGTATATTGAGGACAACCTGATTATTCCCGATCAACTGCCAGAATATCAAAGCCTGCAAATAGAAGAGTCTGACCCTGATCTAGATACACCCATAACTCCTTCCCTTGCTCCTGACATACACCCTGAACCGCCCACTGCTGCTGATAACCCCATTCTGGAACTCAAGCCTTTTCCCGACCATCTAAAATACATTTTTTGGGTTCAAATCGGACGTTTCCTGTGATTATCAACTCCAGACTCTCACCTGACCAGGAATCCCATTTGATTATTGTTCCCTAGCAACATCGTAGAGCCATTGGATGGACTCTCGATGATTTTAATGGCATTAGTCCCTCTTATTGCATGCACCAAATCTCTACTCCTTACCACCCCCAAACTAATGGTCTAGTTGAGCTATCAAATCGGGAGATCAAGAAAATCCTCTAGGTTACTGTTCGACTTGACAGGAAGGACTGGTCATCCCGGCTTCTGGAAGCCTTGTGGGCTTATAAGACCGCCCACAAGACCCAATTAGGTATGTCTCCCTTCTGATTGGTGTACGGGAAGGCATGTCACCTCTCTGTCAAATTGGAGCATAAAGCCTATTGGGTAGTACGGAACTGCAACCTAGATCTTTCTAAGGCTGGAATCGATAGAAAGCTTCAAATGAGTGAGATCAATGAATTACGCGACGACGCGTATGAGAACTAGAGAATTTACAAAGAGCATGTTAAAGCCTTTCACGACAAGCACATATCTACAAAGATCTTTCATCTTGGTCAAAAGGTCCTACTCTTCGATGCCAGAGTCAAACTGTTCCCAGGAAAACTACGATCAAAATGGATTGGACACTACCTGGTCTGACGAATCTTTGGAAATGGAGCCATTGAAATCAGTCCACATAGCCACGATTCCGAACCCTTCGTCGTGAATGGTCAGAGACTCAAACCGTTCATTGACATGACTGATACAAATTTGGTTGAGATATCCTTTACCCTCCATTCTCCCTGAGCTCATTGCACCTAGCCAATGGCGTAAAACTCAGTGCATAACGGGAGGTAACCCGTCATTCTTGAAAAATGTGAAACCTTTCTTGACATTCTTATGCTGAATTCATATTGCACTTTAGGGTTCATCCATTAGAACAGCTGACTCCACCTTAGGTACCCGTACCCGAGTCTAGAAATTATTCGTAATAGTCACCTCGACCCGTTCGCCCACCCAAAACCTGTCCTAATGAATGAACTAAGCTGAATTCGAACCCACTTAATTTACAATGGGGACATTGCAAATCGTAGGCATGGGGGGTATGAAAGTGCAAAACTTCATGAAAACTCATCTCACAAGAAAAGTTTTCAACAAAAATCACATATCACAAAAAACACCAAAAAAATGAAAAAATCCTGAAAAAGAACAAAAAATTGAGGGGAGAGAATTTTTTGAGGCCACACAAACCATAAGGAGAAAATGAGGAGGAAAAGAGAAAAATGACAAGAAAGGAGCATAAAATTAAAAAGAAAAAGAGATAGTCATTAGTAAGAGATTAAGAGATTAACCAAAGTTCTAGACCACATCAAGGAAAAGAGAAAAATATAGGAAAAAGTGTTAATGAGATAAAAAAAGAGATTAGTAGGAATGCTGACCTTAGGCCTTTTGGGCTAGACTCTTAGGCTTAAACATTCAAGTATCCACTATGATCTGGATAATCCTCAAGAGGTTGGAGAAAATGCGAATCTTAAGTATTAGGTCTAAGGCTTAAGGAGTACTCGGCCTCATTAACTGACCTTTGGTTTGCAGGACTCTGTAACCTAAGCACCCAATCCACACACAGTCTGGTTCAGTGCGCATAACTATCAAAATCACGCAAAAGCGTTTAAATGTTCTAAAAAAAAGTTGCCTAGATTAGGAGCGGCCGATCAACACAAGTTGATTTAGACAAGTTCCCGATGCGGAGAGGTGGGAAATTCCTCTCGAAGATGTATAACAACATATCATCTCCTCAGTACTTGTCTCCTAGGATATTTACATATCCTATAGGGGGCACGTAATCACCTTGCTGGTTCAGATGCCATGGGCAGCATTATCACGAAATTTCGATTGCCAGGCTCCAGATTTAGCTACAGAATGACATGGGCGGGATTATCTCAAAATCTCGAAAGCCAGGGTTCTGGGAGTTGCCATGGGCGGTGCTATCACGAAGCAATGATTGCCAGGGACCTTTGAGGATTGATGATGGGGATGAGGAATCCGATAAAGACCATGTTGAGAAGCCAATCCGAAGCTAGAAATAAAAAAAAAAGAGACAGAAAACTCTCCAAACAAATAAATCCTCTGTCTCTCTCTTACAAAAAATGCACTACGATCTAAACCAAGGCTAAAATATGCCTCAAGCACGGGTGCTTTAACCGTTGAGTCCAACAAACCTTAGGATAGTTCCCGCGGGCCTTAAAAACCTTCATGGAGGACGAGGCTAAAGTTGGTCAGGTCCGGATCTTGGTCGGTACTTGAGTAACTCTAGGCCTACTGTCAGCATTCTAACCTAATCCAAAAGAAAAAGAAAAAGCACTCATCGTAATATGTGAAAGGAACTCATGGTCTAGACCCAAAGTTAAAACCTTAAAATTTTGCTAAGGGACTAGCAAAAGCTAGGCATGGGGTTATGATGGTGTTGAATGTACGAGTTGCTACACTAACGCGTTTGGTTTTGAAAACCTTGTCGTTGTAGTTTGAAAGCGAGGAACTCGTTTTCAACAAATAAAATTTATACCGGAATAGAAATCCCAGGTCAAACACAGGGAGGCTACGTCGATCTATATTCGCAATTATATTTTTTTTTTAGAATTTTTCTTGAAAACTGAGGCGATGTAATTACAGCGAAGCCATAACAACAATCAGACTAAAAAGGGAGAGAGAGAGAGAGAGAGAGAAAACATGCATTCAATAATTCAAAATGTTTATACAATAAAACCAAATAAGAATTACACTAGAAAGCGAGAAATCAGCTACACTAGAAAGCAGCAAAATTCTACACTATAAAGTTGTAAAGAAGAATGGGAGAGAGAAGTTATCCTCCTCGACGATTGCTTGGAGGATGAGCCTGATGGGACGACGCCTGGACGAAGGAGGACAGAGTGGAAGAAGGAGGACGAAGGAGGACGAAGGAGAATGAGGCAGCACATTGTCATCGTCGTAGGATCCACTTCCAAACGGGGAACGAAAATTTAACTTTATCTCGCGAGGAGCATCCCGAGTGTGGGACAAGCTTCTCTTGAGCTTTGGAGAGGTAGAGAAGAGAAGGAAGGGATGAGAATTTCATGTGGAGGGGGTCTCCTTCTATAGTTGCAAGGAGTGGGGGTAATTTGGTCATTACAACTCTTAAAACATTAATTCAGGACATTTAGTGATGGATAAAACTGTCGCTAAAGGTCTGAACGTGGGCGTAGTGGCCGGCACGTGCACGCCCTCTCGCTTGCCTATGAGTTTAACGCACGTGTACGTCCAGACGATCTCAGTCGTCTGATCGTGAGATCAGACAGCTTAGATCACGCCTTCGCCCACCTGCGTTACGCTCCCGCCCGCGTGCGATCCCGCGTTACGTGCAGGCGTGCGTGGGTGCATCATCTTGATTGAGCTCACGCGGCCGTTGGATCACCATCATGCGGTTGATTGGGCACGCAATTCCGCTCCAATTTTAGCGTGGGGAGGCTCGAATGCGTGCCTTCTCTTCGCGTTAGAGCGCTCGACCAACACGCTATGGCCACGTTTGTGTCGAGAGCCTAACTTCTGCATGGGCACATCGCAGCCGTTGGATCTTGATCCAACGACAAGGAAGGGCGAATGCAGAGGTCTTCAGCGGTTGTGTGCGGACGATTGGGCGGCCGATATAGTGCCACATGGCGCCATCTTGGCCGTCCATCTTCTGGATGATGTAGATGGAGCCATGGGTGTCGGATTGATTCGATTTTTGCGTCGTTAGGCTGCAATCGTCGATCCAAATCCATCCGTGCGGTAGGATTTGTCTTTTGAAGTGCAGATTCACACCATCTTGGCCTTTGATCTTCTAGGGTTCCCCAGTCACTATCTGATGATACAGATGTCAAATTAGGGCGATCTTGGAGTCGTTGAACTCCAACCATCGCCCTGATCACATCTGTACGATTGGATCTTCGATCCGAGGCCCCAAGAAAAGGTTTGCCCTATCCAAGAACATAAAAGGAGACAATTAACCTCCATTTTATTCAAACTACTCTAAATGCAAGATGATACATGTTATGCAATATTTATAGCATGCAATGCAATCCTATGCTTAAGAACATGCATAAATAGACATCTTAAGTAGTGTAAACATGTTTACATCATACCCCTATGCCTATCTTTTGCTAATCCTTAGCAAAAACTATATGCTATATATAAAAGAATCAGGTTGGATTATTTAGGCATAAGTTATTTTCAATCATTAAGAAATTGTCTACTTGGGATCTGAACTTTCAAAGACACAACAGTGCCAAGTATCTGCCAAAATGGAAACCGCCTCAAGCCCTCGCCTTATTCAAAGAAAATTTTCTTTTTCTCTTTTTCCTCTTTTCTAAGTTTTTTTGGATTTTCAAGTTTTAGGGTTTAAGAGTGGCTTTCTACGACCATTCAACTCACCCAAGATTTGATGAGAACCCTAATTTCTAAGCATCATTTTGTGAATGTGATAGACTCATTGACCAGCAGTTAAAATGGACTTCAGATTTCTATGCCTCTAGGTGACCTAAAAAAGAATTCTGCCTAAAGGTGTATCTTTACAACTGGTAGCTTTCTCCATACTTTTATTTTCTTACGGGGTCAACACAAGGGTGAATCCAGTGTATATCTCCCCGGTTTATTCTACTTCTCCGCTTCTTCCTAAGTGTTTTGTGAATTTTCAGTGCATTTATTGAGCTGGGTTCTAGACAATCGGTCGATGAGCTATTACCACCAACAACTTGCCAACCATACTCGTGCGACGAAGCATTATTTATTTCTTTTTTTCTTTTCTTTCCTCCTTTTCTTTTTGATTTTTTTTTTTTAAGTAGGTGGCTTCCATGGTCTAAGATTTACCTAAAGGCAGCAAAAAGAGAAAGGTCCAGTGACTGGGCTCTGGACAACCTACCTATGGGTTATTACCCATGATAACTTGCTACCTATATCACCGTAGAAGGTTCATTAGCTACCCAATTTCCGTTAGAATCACCGAACAACGAGTTAGTGCAAAGAAAGTGTGTAGATGCTTAAAACTCAAAATTCCATCAAATCAGAGGATGGGTTGATAAGTCGTGTACTTATCACCCAAACTTATTTACTCCAATTACGATAGAATTAAGATGGCGAGGACTCGAAAGACAAATCCACATTTTAGTGGATACATGGGCTGATTAAGTCCAAAGACCTAAAGGGTCTTTGTGTTCAGATCCTAATGTAAAATTTCCTAAGATTGAAAAGTCCTAATGTCCAACTATTCCTTCCTAATTCTCTCTTTTTTTTTAATTTTATAAATAAGAGGAGAAAAATAATTTACATGAATTTCACAAAGCTGACCAAATGATTCAAAAATGAATCCACCCCCCCTATGCCTAGCTGATGCAATGTCCTCATTGAAAAAGAGACATGAAAGAAAGGGTAGAATATGAAAGATGTCACCTGAATATGAAGCTCGTATCAGCTTTGTGTCATATGTACAACTACTGAGTTTAATGCCGTCAGCCAGGTGAAGTCCAGCCAAAGAATTCACAGAGTGGCTAGAGTAACTGTGTCTAAGATGGGTTCTGGAAGAATACTGTCAATAACAGGCTTCAGACGTTGACCGTTGACTTTAAATGTGTTACCCATCTTTGGGTCAGAAATCTGAACGACTCCATTTGAAAAAATCCGGTCAATTATGAATGGGCCATTCCATTTAAATCTAAGTTTGCCAGGAAAGAGCTTAAGTTTAGAATCGAATAACCAGACCTTCTGGTTTGGCTTAAAGCTCTTGCGGGAAATCAGTTGATCATGTAGAGATTTGGTCCGAGCCTTGTAGATCTTGGCATTCTCATATGCATCATTTCTAAGCTCCTCCAACTCAGATAGTTGGAGTTTCCTAGTCTTCCCGGCTAAATTCAGATCTAAATTGCATTGTTTGATTGCTCAGAATGCCCTGTGTTCAATCTCTACAGGTAGATGGCATGCCTTTCCATACACCAAGTGGAATGGAGACATGCTGATGGGTGTTTTATACGCCATATGGTAGGCCCAAAGAGCATCCTCAAACTTTTGAGTCTAGTCCTTGCGATCAGGACTAACCGTTTTTTGCAGAATGTTCTTGATCTCTCGATTGGAGATCTTGGCTTGTCCATTCGTCTGGGGATGGTAAGGTGTGGAAATTCGGTGGTTAATCTCGTATTTGGCCAACAAATTCTGGAATTGGGCATTAGTAAAATGAGTGCCACCATCACTGATGATAGCCCTCGGAATCCCGAACCTACTGAAGATATTTTTCTTGACAAAATCGATGACCACCTTGTGGTCATTGGTTCGGGTGGGAATTGCCTTAATCCATTTGTACACATAATCAACAGCAACAAGAATGTACTGATGTCCAAATGAAGGGAGAAAGGGTCCCATGAAATTGATGCCCCAAACATCAAAAATTTCGACAGGAAGAATTGGGTTTAGGGGCATCATATCTCTCTTAGTTATGCTCCCGAGTGCCTGACATCGAGAACATGACCTTGAGAAATCCTAGGCATCCTTGAATAAAGACTGCCAATAGAAGCCAGAATGCAAGATTTTTGCAGCCGTCTTTTTCCCGAAGAAATGTCCACCACACCCAGATGCATGGCTGAACTCGAGTATACTATTGAATTCATTCTCTGGTATACATCGTCGAATAATCTGATCAGAGCTAATGCAGTACAGCTCAGGGTCCTCCCAGAAGTAGTATTTGGCCTCAGATTTGAGTCTATCCCATTGTTGCTTGGTCCAATCCTGGGGGATTTGACCAACGGCCAAATAGTTAACAATGTCAGCAAACCATGGGGTGTGGACACCTAAAATTGTAAGAATAGTTTCATCCGGAAAAGTGTCAGCAATCGGAATGCCCGAACAAGAGGAATCACATAGGAGTCTCGGCAAATTATCCGCTACCACATTTGTACCTCGATTTTATCCTTGATTTCAAGATCAAATTCTTGAAGCAGAAGAATCCAACAAATAAGCCAAGGTTTAGCATCCTTTTCGGCTAAGAGATGCCTCAAGGCCAAGTGGTCAGTAAAGATGATAACATGAGACCCTAAGAGATAAGCCCGGAATTTTTCCAAAGTGAACACTACAGCTAGTAATTCCTTTTCAGTAACAGTATAATTCCTCTGGGCTTCATCCAGAGTTTTACTAGCGTAGTAGATGACAGAGGGCTTTCTATCAATTTTTTGACCTAGGACAGCCTCGACCACGTAATCAGAAGCGTCGATCATGATCTCAAAAGGGGCTGTCCAAATTGGTGGTTGCAAAACTAGAGCACAGGTGACTGCCGTTTTCAGGAAATCAAATGCCTTTCAGCATGCATCAAAAACAAACGGCATTTCTTTGGCAAGAAGATTGCTCAAGGGACGAGCAACCTTCGAGAAATCCTTGATGAATCTTCGATAGAATCCCACATGGCCAAGAAATGATCAGATTTGCTTAACATATGTGGGAGGAGGAAGTTTAGCAATAGCATCAACCTTAGCTTTATCCACTTCAATTCCCCGTTCAGAGATTACATGACCCAAAACGATGCCTTCTTGGGTCATGAAATGACTCTTTTCCCAGCTAAGGACCAATCGTGTTTTGATACATCGCTTAAGAATCATTTCCAGATTAGTGAAACAAGAGTCAAATGATTCTCTAAAAATAGAGAAATCATCCATGAAGACTTCCATAAACTCTCCCATCATGTTAGAAAATATGGCTAGCATACACCTTTGAAAGTCACAGGTGCATTGCATAACTCGAAAGGCATCCTACGAAAAGCAAAGGTTCCATAGGGACAGGTGAAAGTAGTTTTTTCCTTATCCTCGGGATGGATAGGAACTTGGTTGTATCTCGAGTAACCATCAAGAAAATAGAAGTACTTTTGCCCGGCTAATCTTTCCAAGATTTGATCAATGAAAGGTAGGGGAAAATGATCCTTTTTAGTGGCTGTGTTCAGCTTCCTATAATCAATACAAACCCTCCAAGAGGAAGCTGAACGGGTTGTGACAGATTCTCCTCTCTCGCTAGTCACAACGGTAATCCCGGCTTTCTTCGGAATAATCTGTACGGGACTTACCTTGGGACTATCAGAGATTGAATAAATAATTCCTGCATCAAGCCACTTAATGATTTCCTTTTTGACCACTTCTCACATATTTGGATTCAATCTCCTCTGCATCTGACGAGAAGGTCGGGATCCATCTTCCAAGAATATTCTATGTTTACAGTAAGATGGCTCAATCCTCCTAAGGTCATGAATGGTCCAACCAATTGCCCCTTTATGTTCCTTCAGGACCTTGATCAATTTAATCTCTTGCTCCTTTGTCAATTTAGCACTGATAATCACAGGGAGTGTCTTTTGAGGTCCTAAAAATTGATATTTCAAATTCTCAGGCAATGGTTTCAATTCAAGCTGGGGCGGGTTGATGATTGATGGTAGGGTAGATGCTGAAGATTCAACAAGAGGAAGAGGTTGTGAGTGAACAAAATCAATAACCTCTTCAGAAGATGGCAGGTCAGCCATAGAGGGTTGGGGGTCAAATTCATCATCCAAGGAGGAACTTTCGATTTAAGAAACCATCAAATAAGTTTCAATGTTTTCATTATCCTCATTAAGTTCCTCAATTAATCCACAATCCTCAAATTTATTGATCGCCTTAAAAATATCCAATTTCATTCGTTGATCCCCAAAGGCGATTTTCATGCTACCACATTCATAATTAATGTTGGCCTTAGCGATAGCCAGGAACGGACGCCCCAAAATGATGGGCATGTTCCTCAGATTATCAGGTACATCCATGTTAAGGACAAGGAAATCTACAGGAAAATACAAATCTTTGACCTTGACTATAACATCTTCAATAACGCCTCGCGGATTTGTGACCGAGCGGTCCACTAACTGTAGCATTACTGAAGTTGGCCGAAGTTCACCTAATCCAAACTTCTCATAAAGAGAAGTTAGAATTAGGTTAATGGATGCACCCAGATCCAAAAGTGCTCTATCAAATGTGTAATCTCCGATGATGCAAGAAATCAACGGAGCACCTGGATCTCTCTTTTTCTAAGGGAGGTGGTGCAGGATAACAGAACTAGCCTGCTCGGAGAGTACCACCTTCCTCGGAATAGATTCTCTCAACTTATGCTTTTGTGTACATAATTCCTTTAAAAATCTTGTGTAAGCTGGTATGTGCTTGATAGCACCAAGGAGCGGGATATTAATCTCAACATTCTTAAATAGATTCAGAAGCTCCTCATTACTATCAATAGACTTCTTCTTCTTTGATTTGGTTAAGGCTTCAGGAAAAGGAACATGAGTCAGATCTTTGAAATCAGGTTCCTGAGCCTTGATTTCTCCTCCAGGATTCTCCTCTCTCTCCTCAAGTTCTTAAGGATTCAAAAGATCATAATAGTGTGGTTGTGGATCCTGACTCTGCTTACCACTCCTCAAAGTGACAGAATTTGCAGATGTATAAAAATTTGGGTCTTGGGGAGGGTTAGGAAAGATTTGAGGGGCTTGATTAGCCATGAATTGTTGATTTGCAAAAGAAGAAGACAAGGAACCCTGCTCAACCACCTGAGCATGTGCGTGTGGGTCCCTTTGATTTTCGTACCCATGGGCTTGATTGCCTGGATTCATAATATTTCGTGGGTTGGGTACAGGTTGGGATGGTAGAGATCCAAGTAGACGAGAGTTAGCAATGAGCCCAGACTGTAAGTTGTCCAATGAGGGTTTCATTTGCTGCATGAGCTGAAGCATGGATCCTTGCATCTCTACCATTTGTCAATTCAAATCAGCCTACCCTGCGTGTTGACAGGCATTCCAAGCTGGCTGATTGACCTGATTTGGAGGCAACTGAGTACATACCAGACCCTAACCCATTGGTCGTTGCGGAGCATAGTTGCCGGGTTAGAATTGGGTCTGTTGCCCCGGGTTTTTCCAAGAGAAGTTAGGGTGGTTTCTCCAACCCGGATTATAAGCATTAGAGTAGGGGTTGGATCTAGCATTCTCTTGTACAGCACAGACATCCTCATAGGGTAAGGATGGAGAGAAAAAAATGGAAGGATCAGAAAAATTGGGATTAAAGGCCCTAGTTTGGAACCCGTGGGGTTCCAAAAAATGATGACTCACAGGTTGAGCCACATTAAGTTGATTCATGAACTCCCATCCAGAAGGAGCTCGTGAAGAATGGAATCCTGAATTTTGCGATTGAGTGGATCGAGAGTTGTTCATAGAATTTCCAGCCATCCAATCTTCCATTCTCTTAGCAACCAAGTCCACCTTATCAAGTTTGTTACAAATCAATTCCATATCAAATGAATGAGAGTCATGGACTTCATTGACATTTGATCTGGGCTGCTGGGACCGGTTAAATGTATCCATGGAGGCATGATTGATTGAATTCTCACTCATTTCCTCAAATAAATCATGTGCACTATCTGCATCTTTATTGAGGAAATTTCCTTTGCAAGAAGCATCCACATGATTTCTGAGTTGCTCAATCAACCCATGATAGAAGATCTGCACGAGTTGCCATTTCAGCACCTCGTGGCATGGACACCTCCGCTATAAGTCCTAGAATCGCTCCCAGGATAGATGAAACTGTTCCCCCGGCCGCTGGGTAAAGGTAGTGATTGCCCGTCTCAAAGCTTTGGTACGTCCGACTGGGAAAAATTTCTCGGAAAGGCCGATTTCAACTCATTCCAAGTTGTAATTGGTCTTCCTATTTTCCTATACCAATGTGTGGCCTTATCCCTAAGAGAGTAAGGGAAGAGTCTCATGATCATTTGCTCCTCGTTTACGTTTCGTGCCTTGGTGGTCAGGACCAAAGTGGTCAAGTCCTCCAAGTGCTGAAATGGATCTTCAGAGCCAAGCCCATGATAATGTTTAATCAGGCTTAACACCTGGGGCTTGATTTCTACGTCACCGGCTGGAATCTGGTCACCAGGACATTCCCCATAATTTGAAGGATCATAAAAATCCTTCAAGGGCTGAGCGCCCTGCATTCTCTGGAACCATTCCTGCATTCTCTGCATTTGTTCCAACTGCCTACGAAATTCTTCCTGTGGATTTCCAAGCAGAGGAGGTTGTTGGTCGGCCATGGGATCAATTTGACCAAAATCCAATTTGCGCCTCCTAGAATACTCTAATGGTCCTTCCAATCGAGGATTCAATGACCGTCTTCCCAGCATAAACTAGGAGAAGGTCAGAAGGACTGGGGATAGGGACCCTGTAGCACAACAAAACAAGGCTGTCCTTAAATGGGGTAGCCTAAGAATCTACTGACTCCCAAAACCTGCCTTAAGATTGTAAATGGTTTACTCTACTTGCGTCTGATCAATCCAACCAGTTAGAAGGAGGGACTGGGGAGAAGGTTCTTACTTCGGCTTTTGCCTCCAATTCCTAGTGTACCCCCCAGCCGCAGTTGTTTGATGCTACTCCCCTAGCTAGACATCAGATTAATCAGTACAAGTAGGTTAATCAAAGACAATCTCAGACTAGGCCTTGAAGAGCGAATCAGACCTTAAGGCCAATGTCTACTAAATTTTATTAAGGCCTGGGATTGTGGTGCTTATGGAATGTGATGGGCCCTTAAAATGGGTTGTGCCCTTAATGATTGATTGAGATTTATGTAAGTGTGTGCACAACCAGGGTTTTCAAGCAAGATTATTTGTGATGCGTAGATTTTAATGTTCAAATCTTTCTTAAGTAGCTTTTAGGGTTTCAAATTAGGTGGATTGCAATCAAGTTTCTAGGCAAACTAGGTTAAACACGGGTGAAGATTATTTTCCTTTAAAATCAGAAAGAAAGTGGAGTGCCTGGAATAGACCTAGATTGAAAGCCCTAAGGAGGAGCTACTTGATGAGTTGATTTTAAGTAGAGTGGTGCGACCCAAACAACTCAAACAATTGGCCACAATTGCACCACTAAGTTAGGCACACAAAGATGGTTAACCTAGAATGATTTCTACTCTTTATGTGTTACTTTGTGTGTACCGGTTCAACAGATCAAAATCCGATTGAGTAGAAACAAATCAATCCGGTTAAGTGCCTTGAATGTGGGTGTATGTTGTGTGTTTGTTGAAAATTGCCCGACAAGATTATCTTTTTGTTTTTTGTTTTTAAATGAGGGTGGAATGAATGTGATTGAGAATCCAAACAACCAAACTATTCCTAGGATTTATGCAAACACCTAGGTTAATCGAAATTTGAATTTAATGTGGCGAATGAAATCTATAGAGGGGGAAAGAATAGGGAGCACTTACAGTTGTCTTCAACTGCACTTTACTCTAGTCTACTCCTTAATGATTCCCTGATCGAGGTCTCTACAAAATAATAGACACAAGAGAAAGCAAGTTAGAAAATAATAAAGTGCAAGAAATGCGAAAAGTAGATAGGAAATCGTTGCTTCCCCAGCAATAGCGCCAAAATGTTGAACGTACGAGTTGCTACGCTAACGTGTTTGGTTTTGAAAACCTTGTCGTTGTAGTTTGAAAGTGAAGAACTCATGTTCAACAAATAAAATTTATATTGGAATAGTAATCCTGGGTCAAACACAGGAAGGCTACGTCGATCTATATTCGCAATTATATTTTTCTTTTAGAATTTTTCTTGAAAAGTGACGCGATGTAATTACAATGAAGCCATAACAATAATCAGCCTAAAAAGGGAGAGAGAGAGAAAACAAGCATTCAATAATTCAAAATGTTTATATAATAAAACCAAATAAGAATTACACTAGAAAGCGGGAAATCAGCTACACTAGAAAGCAGCAAAATTCTACACTAGAGAGCTGTAAAGAAGAATGGGAGAGAGAAGTTACCCTCCTCGACGATTGCTTGGAGGATAAGCCGGACGGGACAATGCCTGTATGAAGGAGGATGGAGCGGAAGAAGGAGGACGAAGTAGGACGAAGGAGAACGAGGTAGCACGTCGTCGTCGTCACGGGATCCACTTCCGAACGGGGGACGAAAATTTGACTTTATCTCGTGAGGAGCATCCTGGGTGTGGGATAAGCTTCTCTTGAGCTTTGGAGAGGTAGAGAAGAGAAGGAAGGGATAAGAATGTCATGTGGAGGGGGTCTCCTTTTATAGTTGCAAGGAGTGGGGGCAATTTGGTCATTACAACACATTAATTCAGGACCTTTAGTGATGGATAAAATAGTCGCTAAAGGTCTGAATGTGGGCGTAGTGGGTGGCGCACGCGCGCCCGCTCTCTTGCCCGCAAGTTCAGCACACGGGCACGTCCAGATGATCTTCGCTGTCCGATCGCGAGATCGGACGGCTTTGATCATGCCTTCGCCCGCTTTCACTGTGCTCCCACCTGCACGCGATCTCGCATTACACGCAGGCGTCCGTGGGCACGTCATCTTGATTGAGTGCGCATGGCCATTGGATTGCCATCGTGCGGTTGATCTGGCGTGCGCTTCCACTCCAATTTCAGCGCGGCGAGGCTCGAACGCGCGCCTTTGCTTCGCGTTAGAGTGCTCGACCAACGTGGTATGGGTGCGTTTATGTCGAGCGCCTAACTTCAGCACTGGCGTGGCGCAGCCATTGGATCTTGATCCAATGGCGAGGAAGGGCAGATGCGGAGGTCTTCAACGGTTGCGTGCGGACGATTAGGCGGCCGAGATGGCGCCACGTGGTGCCATCTTGGCCATCCAACTTCTGGATGATGTAGATGGTGCCACGGGTGTTGTATTGACTCGATTTTTGCGTTGTTAGGCTGCAATCGCCAATCCGAATCCATCCATGTGGTCGGATTTGTCATTTGAAGTGTGGATTCACACCATCTTGGCCATTGATCTTCTAGGGTTCCTCGATCATTATCTGATGCTACAGATGTCTGATTAGGGCAATCTTGGTGTCGTTGAACTCCAATCGTCGCTCTGATCACATCTATACGGTTGGATCTTCAATCAGATTCCCCGATAAAAAGTTTGCCCTATCCGAGAATATAAAAGGAGACAATTAACCTCCATTTTATTTAAACTACTCTAAATGTGAGATGATGCATGTTATGCAATATTTATAGCATGCAATGCAATCCTATGCTTAAGAACATGCATAAATAGACATCTTAAGTAGTGTAAACGTGTTTAGATAAGATGGGAACACCATCATGTGCCCTAACTAGCTCATTTGGACCTAGGAAAGAGAACAAAAGCTCCTACATAACCAAGTGAAGGTAAAACTGCAATTTTACCATTGCAATGCAACAACGGGATTTCTCAAGGGCTAAACATAGGTCAAATGGTCTTAACAAGATAAAAAGTTGTTTGGTTCAATCAGAAAATGGTTAGTGTGAAATCTGGGAATTAAATGACTTCTTGTAACCCTAAAATAGGCCCACTTAATTTAACAAGGTTCTGGTCAGGATAAAATTCAACTAAACCCTCAAAAATTCATGGAAAAATATCTTGTAGGGTTTAGAACCTTCAATTTGGACATTAGAACCTATTTTGACCTAAATAGGGGTCATAGTCAAATATTAACCCTAAATTAGGTTTTTGTGTAAAATGCCCAGTCAAAAATGGTCAAACCTAAAATCCAACTTCACCATTAGATTTCCTAGGATCAAATTAGGTCTATACCAAAATTTGGACCTAAGGAGAGTTCAGCCTGACCTACTTTGCAAAGCAGTCCAACGTAATTACATTTATGCCCCTAGCTTATGAAACCCTTGCAAACACCCCCTACCATCCTCGTCATTCTTTGCAATTAGGTCCCTCCGCCATTACAACGGAGGAATCCTACTCCGACGAGGATTCAAGGGGGATATCTTGATTCCTCAGAGAATCCCTATCAAATTTGAAAGGAAGATTCTCTGAGGAATTCCCGTTCATATGAACCCAATTATGAGCTCTGATTTCCACCCAATCTCTCATGCGAACGCATGAGAAATTTGGGTATCTCTCGACCTTCCAAGTCGACCATGCTTGGAAACTTGCCTTCCAAGCACAAGGCCCTCTGCCTGGGACTTTAAAAGAGACCCCAGATCCTCCCAGTCATTTCACGCTTATTTTGGCCTGAGATTACCCCAAAATCTTCCTCCCTTCGCCACTGGCCAAAAAGACCAACAAGCTCCGATGACTGCTCCTCTGTCTTCTTGTCGCTCTGCCACCATACCAATGGCAGAGTTGCCTCCACCTCCTTCGTCTGCGTCGTGCCACACCTGCGCCCGCGCCTATCTCCCTCTCGTCGTCGTCGCCTCTCTTTGGGTCTTCGCTCTGGCAACGGCACATACGAGCCATCTGCCTCCTCTACTTCCCCTTCATCCATCACCTCGCAGATAAGTCCCCTTCCTCTACTCTTTCTTTTCCCTTTATCTATTTCTAATTTCGCGCCCCGACAACCACATATCACAGTTACCTTCACCTCTGGCAGACCATCGGCGAGGTGCGTCCACCACTCCACACACCCACCCACCTCGCCAACCACCTCAAAAGCATCGTCTCATCCCACTGATCATTTTCCCCCTCTCCATTAATCGCCACAACCTCCACTCACTCCCCCCAAACACACCCAACTCCACGGCCACAGAACGACCTAGGCACGCACACCCAGGCCATCCCACAATACACCAACACCCAGGCTATCTTCGTCGTGTCACAGCGAAGCCTTTTGAGTGATTTGACAATGCCGTGAGGTCGTATTCGTGTCGACAGGTATAGGTGCCCTGCGCACCATTAAAGTAAGCTTGAAGGAGCTTGCTAGCATTAGTGACGTAAACATGTTTACACTACTTAAGATGTCTACTTATGCATGTTCTTAAGCATAGGATTGCATTGCATGCTATAAATATTGCATAACATGCATCATCTTGCATTTAGAGTAGTTTGAATAAATTAGAGGTTAATTGTCTCCTTTTATGTTCATGGTCAAAGCAAACTTTTTATCGGGGCCTTGGATGGAAGATCCAACCGTACAGATGTGATTAGGGCAACGATTGGAGTTCAACGACTCTAAGATCTCCCTAATCTGACATCTATAGCATCAGATAGTGACTAGGGAACCCTAGAAGATCAAGGGCCGAAATGATGTGAATCCACACTTTAAACGACAAATCCAACCACACGGATGGATTCGGATTGATGATCGCAGCCTAACAGCGTGAAAATCAACTCAATCCGACACCCGTGGCACCATCTACATCATCCAAAAGATGGACGGCCAAGATGGCACCACGTGCTGCCATCTCAGCCGTCCAACCGACCTTCAAGACCGCTGCTGCTTCTCCAAAGGAAATCCAACGCGCGATCTGGGCCGTTTGATCTTGATCCAACTGCCATGAGCACGCGCTGCTTAAATCATTTCCGCGACCAACTCCCCTCCACAATGCAATGCACATTCGATTCCTCGCGAGCGGGTGAGTGACACGTGTGAGCATTGGATCGCGATCGCACGGCTGTGTGTGCCCGATAGTGCTCACATGCTATTAGACGCGCGGCGAAGGCGTGGCATCACACGTGATGGGGCGCATAACATAGGCGGACGGAGGCACGATCTAAGCCGTCCGATCTTGCGATCGGACGACTGAGATCGGTTGGACGTGCATGTGCGTTGAACATGTAGGCAAGCAAGCAAGCGCGCGTGCGCCGCCCACTACACCCACGTTCAGACCTTTAGCGACGGTTTTATCCGTCACTAAAGGTCTTGAATTAATGTTTTATGAGTTGTAATGACCAAATTGCCCCCACTCCTTGCAACTATAAAAGGAGACCCCCTCCACACGAAATTCTCATCCCTTCCTTCTCTTCTCTCCCTCTCCAAAGCTCAAGAGAAGCTTGTCCCACACCCGGGATGCTTCTCGTGAGATAAAGTCAATTTTTCGTCCCCCTTTCAAAAGCGGATCCCGCGACGACGATGACGTGCTGCCTCGTTCCCATTCTTCCTGCTTCTCCCTCCTTCGTCCTTCTTTGTCCTCCTTCATCCAAGCATCGTCCCGTTCGGCTCGTCCTCCAAGCGACCGTCGAGGACGATATCTCTCTCCCCATTCTTTTTACTGCTTTCTAGAATAGATTTACTGCTTTCTAGAGTAGATTTATTGCTTTCAAGTGTAATCATTTTCCCGCTTTCTCGTCGTGATATTTAGTGTCATAAACAATCCTTTTGATAATGAATTCCATGTGCATTCCACATCTCTTTTTGATTTTTGTTTGTATTATTCTCTCTCTCTCTTCTATTTATTGTAAATAGTTAGATAGTTCTAATAAATTGAATTACTTCGTGACAAATAAAACAAACGCGTAGTTTTTAAATCAAACGTCCACTTCCCTGTGTTCGACCCGGGATTTCCATTCCGGTATAAATTTTATTTGTTGAACACGAGTTCTTCGCTTTCATCCTACGACGATAGGTTTTCAAAACCAAACTCGTTAGCGTAGCAACCCGACATTCAACATTTTGGCACCATTGCTGGGGAGGCGACGATCTTTGATTTTTTCTTCGTGTTTTCTAACTTACAAATCATTTACCTCACTTCTCTCCTTTCTTATTGTGATTTTAGGTACTCTTTTGAGAAAAGGAAACGTCGTAGATTGGAGTAAAGTGCTGTGGAAGGTTTTGTAAGTTGCCCTCACCTCCCACCCATTGGATTTCATTTCACCACATAATAACACAAACATCAATCAACCTAGGTGTTCTTATAAACTCTAAGGTTAGATTGTTTGTTGTTTGACACCCACACTCACCCCAACCCCCACATTAAAAAAAAAGAAAAATAAAAAAAAATCACACAGAGGTACAAAATCTCATCTGATTTTCAAACACAACCGGTAATCCGATCTTTGGAGCCGGTACACACATCCAAACACATAATTGAGTAGAAATCAGATTAGCTAATCACTTGTGTGCCTAATTAAGTGGTGCAGCAGGCCAATTGTTTGAGTTGATTTGGCTGCACCACTTCAATTAAAATTAACTCATCAAGTAGCTGCCACTTAGGTTCAACTATTAGGAATTTACCAAGCACTCCAAATTCTTTTAAGTTTTAAAGGAAAATATCTTTACCTGTGCTTTCAAAATCTTGTGTGCCAACAAAACTTGTTTGAAAACACCTAAAGTTGAATCCTAAAAGCTACTAAGCAAGATTTGAACTCTAAAAATTCACCCCATCAAAAATAATCTTGCTTGAAAACCACTGGTTGTGCACGCACACACAAATCAATCAATCATTAAGGGTACAACCCATATAAAGGGCCCATCACATTCCAAAGCACATTCAAACCTAGCTTTAAATAAAACAGAGTAGACGTTGGCCTTAAGGATTCGACTCACTCTTCAGAGCCCAGAACGATATTATTTTCGATTAGTCTATTTCTACTGTTCAATCTGATGTCTAGCTAAGGAAGCAGAATTAAACGATCGCAGTTGGGGGTACACTAGGAATCGGAGGCGCAAGCCGAAGGAAGAACCTTCTCCCCAGTCCCTCCTTCTAACTGGTTGGATTGAACAGACAGAAGTAGATCAAATCGTTTCTCTATCTCAAGATGGGTTTTGGGAGTCTTTAGGTCTTTAGGCTAGCCCACTTAAAGATAGGTTTGATTGTTTGTATTGCAGGGCACCTTTCTTCCTTCCATCTCTCATGAATCCTTCCACATATTACATGCATTCCCGCTCTTTCCCTCCTATTTTGAATTATCCTCAACATGACGATTATCCCAACTAGTACTATAATCAACCATCAATTTATTTGGATAACTCAGATTGGGGATACAATTCCGGACCTCCGTGTTTAGGGTCTAACCCTGAACACTATGATTCTGAATTCTATCCTTCTCAGAGCCACATCAATTATAGATCGTCATCCTTTCATGAACAACCTAATACGATCTACAATCAAGAAGGATACACTGATCCTTACCCATCCTCTGATTACGCTGCCTTTAGGTCATCACCACCTTTTGAACAATCCGAAATGACCTATTATCAAAAAGGGTACAACCAATTTATTTGGTTCAGGGTAACCAGATTCAAGAAAAGGTTCTGGCTAACTTAAGGAATATCATACAATCTTTAGAAGTTCAGCCAATACCTTACATTGAGAGATTGGAGCCCCTGATTGAAATGATTGATGATTTGAATAAGACTTTGCTGGATTGGCTCCAGGATGTTAAGGATAAGAACCCGAGTGAGTTTCTACTTAGGAAGTTAGCGAAATTGAGGATGAGATTTGTGGTTGCTTTGATTCAATCATGGGATAATTCTCGGGATGGACCCACTTCAAGAGAGCCAATTTTAGAACCCATTCAGGCACCTGTTGGGGGGGACACATGTTACGAGGCTGACCAGATTGAATTAGAGAAACTAATTAAAGATGATCTGATTTCTTCACTTGAGATCCCTGAGCTGGGGAACAAGGCAACGTATGTCTCCTTGGAATAGAAAGTGACAGATGATTTTGAGACATACATTAATACGGATTTTGATTTCTTTGATTCTGATGGTGAAGATTTAAGTGGTGAAGTCTCACGCGAGTTTATAGAACATGATTTTTGTGAGACGATTGGGCCTGAGGAATCTGAAAGATCATTTGATAGCCAATAACTGAGGAACTGATTTTATTAGGGCTCATATTACGGATCCAGAATCGCATTTTCTGGAGGATTCAATTCAATGCCCTGATTGTCAGTTACACCCCATTGAGCTTATCGATGATTCTGTTTCTGAGATAATTAGACCCAAGTCAATTCTGATTCAGCCACATCATTTAGACTTGGAGATTTCAGATGGGGTGATTAATATGCAAGAGGTCCTGGAATTTGACATGCTGAATGAGGATGATAGGAGCCGGGAAATTTTGATTTGGGAAGCAAGTTCCGGAGGAAGTAGAAGATTGAGTCGAAGGGTTCCTATTAAGCTAAAACCATCAAACTAGAACCATTACGACATCTGTTCTGAGGATGTCCAACTCAAGCACATATTCATTGATTATCCTTTTGAACTTGAATTCTCTGTAACCTGACTTTTTGGTCTTGGGTTGTATCCTCATAAATCGCAGGCCCGACCCTGCTTGCATACTGATTTTAGGTTTTGGGTAATTTTTATCCAAAACCTGAGATGTTCTTGATTATGGGGTATGGGTCTGCACCACAATCTGATCCACATTTGTGGACATCTATTGATAGGTCAGAGGATTCTTATGTTTATTCTAATTCTGACCTGCACCTGTGAATTCTTCATTTCTCTTCTTTGTATAGTGTGCCTAGCTGAAGGCACTAAATTTAGCACATATACAGTTCTTTTTAGTTTTCATCTCAGAGCGGACATGACATTCATGCAATTCAGGTGCTTTCTACGCTATTCCACGCTGTTTTATGTCTTTTTAATATAATAAAGGCATTGCATTAGATAGGCATGGGGGGGTAGATATTCATCTCTGAATTTATTAGTCAGCTCCGTAGATTTGTTTTATTTTCTTTTATTAAAAAAAATTTGTGGAATTAGGAAAGAGAACTTGGGTATAAGAAAATTTTCAATCTTAGGAAATACTACATTATGATTTGAACACAAAGACCCTTCAGGTCTTTGGACTTAATCAGCCCGTGTATCCACTAAAATGTGAATTTGTTTTCTGAGTCCTCACCAACCTAAATTCTATTTTAATTGGAGTAAATAAGTTTGGGTGATAAGTACACGACTTATCAACCCACCCTCTGATTTGAGGGAATTTTGAGTTTTAACCATCTACACACTATCTTGTAACTGACTCGTTGTTCAACGATTCTAACGGAAATTAGGTAGCTAATGAACCTTTTAGGGTGATATGGCTGGCAAGTTATTTTGGGTAATAGCCCATAGGTAGGTTGTCCAAAGCTTAGTCACTGGACCTTTCTCTCTTTGCTGCCTTTAGAAACTTAAACCAGGGAAGCCACCTACTTAAAAAAAAAAAAAGGGAGAAAAGAAAAAAAGAAATAAGCCACACTTCACTGCACGAGTATGGCTGGCAAGTTGTCGGTAGTAACAGTTCATCAACCAGTTGTCCAAAACCCAGCTCAATAAATGCACTAAAAATTCCCAGAACACTTAGGAAGAAGCGGAGAAGTAGAATAAACCAGGGAGATATACACTGGATTCACCCTTGTGTTGACCCCGTAAAAAAATAAAAGTAGGGAGAAAGCTACCGGTTGTAAAGATACGCCTTTAGGTAGAATTCTTTTTTAGGTCACCTAGAGGCGTAGAAATCCGAAGTCCATTTTAACTGCCGGTCAATGAGTCTACCACATTCACAAAATGATGCTTAGAACTTAGGGTTCTCATCAAATCTTGGGTGAGTTAATGGCCGTAGAAAGCCACTCTTAAACCCTAAAACTTGAAAATCCAAAAAAATTAGAAAAAAGAAAAAAAAATAAAAAATAAAATTTTTTTTGAGTAAGGTGAGGGCTTGAGGCAATCTGCATTTTGGCAGATACTCGGGCACTATTGTGTCTTTGAATGTTCAGATTCTAAGTAGACAATTTCTTAATGATTGAAAATAACTCAAGCCCAAATAATCCAACCTGGTTCTTTTATAAATAGCATATAGTTTTTGCTAGGGGCTAGAAAAAGATAGGCATGGGGTATGATGTAAACACGTTTACACTACTTAAGATGTCTACTTATGCATGTTCTTAAGCATAGGATTGCATTGCATGCTATAAATATTGCATAACATGCATCATCTTTCATTTAGAGTAGTTTGAATAAAATGGAGGTTAATTATCTCCTTTTATGTTCATGGACAAAGCAAACTTTTTAATGGGGCCTCAGATCGAAGATCAACCGTACAGATGTTTCAGGGTGACGATTGAAGTTCAACGACTCCAAGATTGCCCTAATCTGACATCTGTAGCATCAGATAGTGACCGGGGAACCCTAGAAGATCAAGGGCCAAGATGGTGTGAATTCACAGTTCAAATGACAAATCCAACTGCACGGGTGGATTCGGATCAACGATCGCAGCCTAACGACGTGAAAATCGACTCAATCCGACACCTGTGGCACCATCTACATCATCCAGAAGATGGACAGCCAAGATGGCACCACGTGGCGCCATCTCAACTGTCCAACTAGCCCTCAAGACTGTCGCTGCTTCTCCAAAGGAAATCCAATGCGCGATCTGGGCCGTTGGATCTTGATACAATGGCCATGAGCACGTGCCGCTTAAATCATTTCCGCGACCAACTCCCCTCCACAGCGCAGCGGGTGAGCGCCTTATCGCGAGGCACTGGTGTACGTTCGATTCCTTATGAGCGGGCACCAACGAGTGTCGGATCACAATCGAATAACTGTGCGCGCCCAATAGCGCTCACGCGCTATTAGACGCGCGGTGAAGATGCGGCATCGCGTGCGATGGGGCGCACAGTGCAGGCGGGCGGAGCTACGATCTAAGCCATCCGATATCGCGATCGGATGACTAAGATCGATTAGACGTGTGTGTGCGTTGAACGTACGAGCAAGCGAGTGGGCACGCACGCGTCGCCCACTACACCCACGTTTGGACCTTTAGCGACGATTTTATCCGTCACTAAAGGTCTTGAATTATTGTTTTAAGAGTTGTAATGACCAAATTGCCCCCACTCCTTGCAACTATAAAAGGAGACCCCCTCCACACGAAATTCTCATCCCTTCTTTCTCTTCTCTCCCTCTCCAAAGCTCAAGAGAAGCTTGTCCCACACCCGGGATGCTTCTCACGAGATAAAGTCAATTTTTCATCTCCCTTTCGGAAGCGGATCCCGCGACGACGATGACGTGTTGCCTCATTCCTGTTCTTCCTGCTTCACCCTCCCTCCTGCTTCATCCTCCTTCGTCCAGGCATCATCTCGTCCGGCTCGTCCTCCAAGCGACCGTCGAGGAGGATATCTCTCTCCCCATTCTTTTTACTGCTTTCTAGAATAGATTTACTACTTTCTAGAGTAGATTTATCGCTTTCTAGTGTAATCATTTTCCCGCTTTCTCATCGTGATATTTAGTGCAATGAACAATCCTTTTGATAATGAATTCCATGTGCATTCTACATCTCTTTTTTATTTTTGTTTGTATTATTCTCTCTCTCTCTCTTATATTTATTGTAAATAGTTAGATAGTTCTAATCAATTGAATTACTTCATGACAAATAAAACAAATGCATAGTTTTTAAATCAAACGTCTGCCTCCCTGTGTTCGACCCGGGATTTCCATTCCGGTATAAAGTTTATTTGTTGAACACGAGTTCTTCGCTTTCATCCTACGACAACAGGCTTTCAAAAACCAAACACATTAGCGTAGCAACCCGATGTTCAACAATTAGCTTCACCTCTAGGTGCCAAGAGTCCAGGTCCCAGATGTGCGGTTTCTCTTCCCGAACAGCTTCAGCCCATCAATTGAAGGTCAAAGCCCCGCAGCCTCAACAATCAAGTGAAGACCTGCTGCGGGCGTGCTTGAGAAGGGGGTCGGACATTTAGTCCCACCTCGGAAGTCTGTGAGCAGGAGGTGCGACATAAATTGACAAACTATCAAGGGCTTAGCACCTCCTGACATGGGGTGAGGTCCCACTCTCCCTTCATGCCTTGTCCGCGACCCATGCTCCGTGGACCTGGTATTCGACCCGACTACCTGTGCACTCCTCGCCGACCACACACACCAGTGGATCTGGTCCTGGGCACACCGACTCGACCCGTTTACCTGAGAAAGGCTCTGGGATAGCAAGCCTAAGAGAGAAGAAAGAGAGGAGAGTTCGCGGGGAGGGTAGGGATTAGGTTTTGCTGTCCAGGGAAAAGGATGGTGAAGCCAAGGAAGAAGAGGAAGAAGGAAGCCACAGTAGCAGCTAAGAGTGAAGTCGCAAAGGAAGAAGAAGGAAGAAGGAAGGAGAAGGAAGCCTCAGTAGAAAAGCAAAGGAAGAAGAAGGCTCGACTGAAGTCAGAAGCAGAGAAAGAGAAAGAAGGAAGAAGCCAAGGCCAGCAATCAGAGGAAAGAAAGAGACAGAAGAAGAAAAGAGACGAATCAGAGAATAAGAAGAATCGGAGAAGGAAGGAAGAAGAAGAATAGAGAAAGCTCAAGAAAGAAAAGCAAGAAGAGAGATTGAAAAAGAATTATCTGATTTTTACATCCATCTTTATATTTTTGAGCTTCTATATACATTGAAACCATTTTTCTTGCTTCATAATTTTGATTGATCATTATATTTTATAAAGTTGAAAGTTGTGTTCTTAGTTTTTAAAACCCAATTTGCTCCCTATGTTCGACTTCGAATTCATATTTTTTGAGTAATAAACTTTCATTTGTTTTCGAAGCGATTTTGGCTATACTGCAACGCAATTATTATAAATCCAATTTCTCCTTGTAAACATGCCCCAATTGGGAAGGAGAACTGCGGGCCATTGGATCGTCATCCAATGTCCGCGATTTCAGCCATGTGGCCGCCCTTGGCTGCATCATCAGATGTGACGAGATCTCGACCGTTGGATTCCCATCCAACGGCCGAGAGCATGTACCAATAAAACATAGACGCAACCAACTCATGGGAGTAGCCCGTTGGTTAGTTCTCTCTCCACGAGATGGGTGGTGTAGGATCGAAGCATGCCCGGTGTCGATTTATTAGAAGCTGCGAGCGTAGAGGGAATTCACCCATCAGATCTCCATCGAACCGCTTGGCTGCAAACTTGTGGTGAGAGCGGGTGCGTTGGATGTAGATGCACATGATGACACGTGAGGAAATGTGCAAAAGAGCACTTTAGGATTTTCAAGGTGCGATCGGGCACACGATTAAGCCATCTGGATCCTCAGAAGAGGCGAGCAGCAAATGAGAGAAGGCGAAGGGCAAGCACGAGCGAGCGAGAGCCACACGATCTTCATCCAAGGGCTCACAGGATGCCACTTGGCAGCACCAAATTCAACCAGGGATAAAAGAAGGATTTGGAAGGCTAAATTAGGGATTTCTCCCGATTAACGAATCTAATTAATCCAAGGCAATTGCATGGATTTAAGGGGCCAAATGCCTTCTTTGCCCCCCACCAAAGCTATAAAAAGAGGCCAAAGGGCTCCCATTTGAAGGTTCTTCTCATAATTCTCTTCTTTTTCCTCCTTCAACCTTTCTTTCTTCTTCTTCTTTCTGTCTTCTCTACATCTGTCTTTGCACCTACATCTGAGGCATCCGTTGGGCCACCCCAACGAATTGTTGTTGCTCTTCTCAACCTCTCCGGAAGGCTGCCATGAACTACCCGTGGTGCCCTCATTCTGTTAGATTAGTAGTAGTTTACTTTCATGTTTCATTCTATTAAATATATATCAAATTCAATCTCTTTGTAATGTGAATGTTATTTATTATTTCTATTCTTTAGTAATCATCTGGAGAACAAGTGTATGAAATCAAAAGTGCTTTCTACCTCCCTATGATCGACCGAGACTCACCAAGTTCCGTTAATTTATTTGCTCGAGACATATTTCGGGCTATACTACAACGTGTTAATTTTCTACGCAATCTACGTCGCGAACAAATTGACGCCGTTGCCAGGGAGGCAAGGAAACTTTTGATTTTATCTGTAATACAGTATTTTTGTGTGTAGGAACAATGACACAAAGCGGCGAACAAGGAAAAGCAAATGCTACAAAAATCAACTGCACACATTACTAATAAAAATTCAGCTAGAAAGTAAGTGTCATCTTTAAAATTCAATAGCCGTGCATCTTATGCTCCAAAAATCCTAAAATTTGGATTGGAACTATAACATCAAATTATCTTTCCAACGCCACCATTTTCAAAATAAATTCCTTCTGAGGAATTTTTAAAAATTCATCGAGTATATAATAGTCAGATTGATTGAAAATAGAACTTTTATGAAATTTAGAAATCAATTCTAACTAACATACAATTTAGATTGACTCAAAATTTTAGGAGTGTGAAAGATAATCAAATTCGCTTTCAATATCATATTTTTACAAAATTTTTGGAGCATATGTCATATAGTTTCCAATAGAAAAACCAACACGGGATCTAAATCCCAAATTTGAACCTTGGTTAGTTAAAAATTCATAACTAATTTTTGGAAATAAAAAAAAATTTTAAAAAATACTCTCTAAAAATTTTATTGAAAAAGGAATCTTCTTGCCAAGTTTCAAATTGTTTGGATTCCATCTTACCATAGAGTATACTTTTGGAATGTGGTCTTCAATTTGAGAAAGAACTTAGAAGCGCATGAACCACTAGGACCACATTGACCAACTTGGACTCCGACGAGCCGAAAAGTTAGTTGGTGAGGTGAGTCACCTTGTGGACCGCCCACCATCTACTACATTAAAGAAACAGGTTAAGAATTCATGAAAATACATCAAATAACCTGCACTTGGCTTGAAACTACTGGGTAGTTCCAACCTCTCTTACAAAACCTGGTGACTAAGCTTGCGGGGTAGTGTCAAACTACCGCAGTTGTGAGGTATCAAAATTGGAGGTGAAAGCTGGTGGAAGAACCTTCCTCGAAGTCCCTTCATAACCAGACTGGCCAGGTTAGCCTGAGAGGCGGGAATTCCTTACAGTTGGTCTCTCGCCCAGTTTTCAATAACACAAACTTAAACAAAAAATTATGTAATCTGATGTAATGGACCACTCTGATTAACAAGGCCTTAGCCTTGTTTTGCTTGACTACACCAACCCTTTGAGTTGGTGTATGCAATGAGGAAGGTCGTTAAGACCTGAACTTGCTGGACCATGGGAGCCAAACCCAAGGCAGCAAAGGTGATTTTCGCTCGACCTCTCTTCTCAACCTTCTTCCACCCGATTAACTGAGTTGGCTAATCCCGATCCTCGAATTCATCAAGACCCTAAGAATCAAGATCCAATGGCTCGTCTAGAAGCTAAGGTCGAGGAAACGGAATAGAAATATGAGCAGAGAATCGACCGGATTCTCATGACACTCGATAGGATGCAGCATCCACCACGTGGAGAACAACTGCAGGACTTCTATGATACGACAGCAACAATCATAGCACCTCAGTTCTGGATTCCCGTAGGCGGAGATGCATTCGAGTTAAAGCCGAATATCATAAGTCTCATTCAGACTCATTTCCATGGAAACTCGAATGAGGATCCCTTCCTGCACCTCAGAGACTTGAGTCGAATTGCAGAGTCAGTTCGACCCAGGAATATAGATATTGGAATTGTTCTCTTGAAGCTTTTTCCCTTTTCTCTCATGGATAAAGCTGCTTATTGGTTCAAGACCATTGGGAGTTCAATTGGAACCTGGGAGGAATTACGTCATGAATTCCTCCAAAAGTTCTTCCCGATCAGTCGAACAAATGCCATGAGGCACGCAGTCACGACCTTTGCTCAAGGCCCTGGAGAGAAGTTACATGACCCTTGGGACAGTTTCCTCGATCTTCTCAGGAAGTGCCCACACCATGGTGTACCCAAATGGCACCTCGTACAAGTATTTTACCATGAGTTGGATGACACACGTCGGTACCTGGCCGATGCATCTAGCAGTGGGAATTTTATCACGAAGGACGAGAATAGTGCATTTGAACTGTTTGAGTCCTTAGCAGAGAACTCAACGAACGTTACCTTAATGAACCACTTCTAGCAACCTGGACGGCAATGAGTTAATATCCACGAAGCTCAAGCCGAGTCTGCCTGAGCTGACTTGGACATTATCACCAAAATGTGGGATAAAGTGGATCTGCTAGATAAAAAGCTCGATGAATTAATGCGATCGAGATCTGGATGTTCTGGTAGCACTACTCTTTCTTGCACCTCTCAAGCATCCTGAGCCCCCTCTGCTTGTACACAATTGGTTACTCGAGATATTTTTTCTCCATCTACACGAGATCTTGCATACCAGGAACCTGTGAATAATATGGATCTGGTGCCGCATAATCAGGGTTAAGCACCACATGATGATGCAAGTGCATATTCTTTTGATGAATTTGCATTTGAGATGTCATCGACTTACGAAGATGTCAATTCCATTCAGGGATATGGGCGTAACAACTGGTATTCTAAAACATATAACCCTAGTTGGTGCCAGCATCCCAATTTTTCCTGGTCTAGTAATCCACAGAGGCCGAGTCAAGTTCCACACTACCAGACCAAACAATACGGGAATGCGCAGAACACATATCCTTGGCAGTAGCCATTCCCATCTTAGCAGCAGCAGACATGCTCTATTTATCAGCCACTGCACCAAGCTACCAACTACCCTCCAAAGTGGGCCGACCCTTTGGAGTCACTGAAGGAGGAATTGCAGGCATCAATTCGGAAATCTACTCATGACAACCTCCAAATAATTGAGGCAATGGCTAACCAAATACAGAGCATACAGAACATGCAAAACCATATGATGCAGGAGCATAGATCGCAGGGAGCTTTGCCCTCCCAACCTATCCCAAACTTGAGATATTTACAGAATCATCACGCCCCGCCTAGATTCCAAGCACCACAGGGATAGGCACACGCTGTTATGCAATCACCTCCCGCACCTCCAGGTTATGGGCTTGGTCAGCCACCTCTGTTGCCAAACCCTATGTATCCAGACCAACCTGCTCCTCTGCCCCTGCATGGACAACATGCCGATGCAAAAGCTGTCAACTTAAGGAGCAGAAAGACTACATAGGACCCGCTACCCAGGCAAGCTGGTAATGATTTTTCCGGCACTATACCACGAGATGGCTCACAACCCTCTTCCTTTCACAAGACATCTTCATTAGATAAGGGAAAGAAGCCCCTAGACCCTGAAATTCCCGTCCCTTTTCCCGCAGGCCTAACCCGAGATTCAGCACAAAAAAAGGACATGCGAAATTTTAAGGACCTGAAATCTATGTTCATGGAAGTTCACATTCAGGTCCCTCTCCTCAAAGCAATAGATCACATCCCAGTTGTTGCTAGGTTCTTTAAGGACTACTATACTCCGAAGTGGCAACAAAGGATCGAATGACAAGTGGTGTTATCTAAGGAAGCCAGCGCAGTCATTTTAGCTGACTTACCACCCAAAAAAAAGGACCCGGGCACACCGTTGATTTCCTGCTTTTGCAGGAGTCCCCTTTTGATATGGCCCTTCTTGATTTGGGGTCAACCATCAACCTAACTCCCACCATAGTATTTGATCGATTTCAATTTGGGGAGTTAAAGCCCAGCTTGGTTACCATACAGTTGGCTAACCAATCTGTAAAAACACCAAGGGGGGTGGTTGAAAATGTGATCGTAAAAGTCCAAGGATTCCATTTTCCAGTTGACATTTTTGTTCTTCATATGGAGGTTCCTCCTAATCTCCATGATGCACTGATTATTCTAGGTCGCCCGTTTCTAGCAATCGCCCATGCAAACATCGAGTGTGCATCAGGGTGCATGGAGATTACCCTGGGAAATGAAAAGATTAGACTAGATAATTTCAGGGCAACAAAGAACTTTGATTGTGACTTGATCAAGGAAGATAGTGAAGATGAAGATTGATCTTTCTGTGGGAACATTAAACTCCTCTGCAGCAACCCAATGGCACATTCAACCACACTATCAAGGGTCTTTGATCACGATCCACACGGGATTGAGACTAATGATATACATATTTCGTCCCATGGATCTGGTTGTCATGGGTGTTTGACGGAAAGCTATTTTTGCGCATTTGAAAGTCGTTAGAAATCGTAGTATAGTTGCACAAAAACGTTCGTCAAAAATAAGTTTATAAAAATAACGAGACTTTGAGTCCCTATCATTCGTCTTTGGGAGGCATTTGTTTTACTTTTGAAATCAATCTTTCTACTGCTCTACTTTTTTTAGAAATCGCATGGCAGTTTATGATTATTACGTATTTAGATACAACATGCTTAGTTGCAATAGATGATAATGAAAAGTAGGTAACTTAAATCACGCAAATATGATAGCAAACGGTAAGCTCATGGTGATTTCAAACATATAGATATATATATATAAATGCAATTTCATTCATTCCATTGGAGAGTGGTTTGCAACAAGAACTTTAGAGGAAAGCTTGTACATAAATGCTTGAAATGGAAATCTAGCTACCAGAAAATGACTACATACAAGAATCAATGGGGGGATTTCGCATGCATCATTGGGGGAGATGTTAAGACTACGCTACTAAGCAGTAATAAAAGCAGTAAAAATTATTGAGAGCGTAAACTAAATCTAGCAGAATAAAGGGCATTCAGGGGTGGTCCCCGATGGCCTTGGAGTGGTCGGGAGGAGAATGAGTGGCGGCCAATGTAGCTTAGGCCGACCCTTAGAGAGAGGGAGGATTGATCCAGCATCCCGACATTATGTCCTCCATGATGGTGGTGAGCTCGTGGAGGTGGAGTAGCTAACCTAAGTGAAGGTGGGCGTGTATGGAGCTAATGAGGTGAGTGATGCCAATGGAAGCCAAGGATGTGAATGGGGTCACTTGGCTGCCCATGGTGTCCTTTTATAGACCCAATGGCTTCTCTCTAGAGAGGTGTGAAACTCTCTAGATAGAGTCCAAGAGTGGCTGGCCAAGAGGTTATGGGATCCAAAAATTATGGATCTCATTTTGAATGCCTCTTGGTTGGTAATTTTGGCAACCAAGAGGTGGCGCCACTTCAAAGAGAGTTCTCGAGAACTCTAGAGAAGTGTGTGTGCATTAATGGGTGTGTGTGTGTGGTCGTGCTCTATGTGGCTAGGTGGCTTAGGTTAGGTCCTAAGGGGTTCGGGTAGGTGTACGTCTTGATTTAGGGTTACAAACCCTAATTGCTAAGGGGAAAATGGAATTAAAATTAACCTAAGTTTAATTGAATGAGTGTGATCCTAATTGAGAGTGAAATAACTCAATTAGGTTGGGTTTAGGCCAATTGGACTCTCACCAAGTCCAATTGAACTTATGTGGGTTGAGATCTAAGCTTAATTGGACTCAATGAGTCCAATTGACTTAGGTGAAGGTAATTGACTTTGATCTAAGTCAATTGGGTTTGGTGAGGACCTAATTAGGTCCTTAGGTAGGTCTACAGGTGATGCACTAGGGTTAGGACACCTTAATTTAGGTTCCTGTGGGGTTAGGATTAGGCCTAGGGAGCTAGAGATCCAAGATCAAGGCTTGAATCTCAAAACAGGGACTGGAGACCAGTACCAGACGTCCAATAATGTGATCAAATGACTGACCAGTCGATCTTTCGCTTTTAAGTCGTTTGTAGTTTAATGTGGTGGAAAAATCGACTAATCAATTTTTAATAAGAAATAACCACTCGCAGAGGAGCGGGTCGTATCCACAGGGAGGCAATAACGTATTAAAATTCGCGCCACTTAAAAATGTTTGTTCGGAGTCAATTTGGACAAGAACCAAGGCAAGATTGCCTTTAGATTAAGGTTTAAGCAAGAAACAATGCTGAAATGGCAATTATGAGAAACTACACGATATTTTCCGCAATGCAGAGTGAATAGCATATGATTAAAATGTGGCAATGGCAGAAAATGTAAATTTTAATTAAAGTTTTACTGTAGCAAAACAGGGGAATTTTTCCCCGTTGTCTTGCACGACGAGGAGCCTATGGCCGGGCGCGGGAAGCTCGGAGGAGGTCCCTTGGATCAAGGGCTTCGAATCGGTGGTGGCGGCGAGTCGCGCGGCGGTCGGAGGTGGCCGGACGAGCTCCGGCGGAGGTGCTGCAGCCGGCAGCTTGCGGAGCCTGTTGGCGTGAAGTCCGCCGCCTGCTGCTGCTGCAGGGGTGGTTGCTGCCGCTGCCGTGGGCACTGCTGCGGCTGGCGTGTGCGGCTGGCGTGCGCGGTGGTCGGTTGGGCGGTCTGCAGGCGATTGTGCGTGGGTGCGCGGAGGGTCTGCAGGAGGGCACTGGCGCGGCTGTGCGTGGGCGGTGGTCTGCAGGAGGGCGCTTGCGCGATGGTCTGCAGGCAGTTGGCGTGTGCGGTGGAAGCCGCAGGCGGCTGTTGGAGGATGCTGCAGGCTGGTCTGCAACCAGTGAGCGGTGGAGGGTGCAGGCGGTCTGGTGGCCGGTTGGAGAGTGCAGGCTGAGGAAGTGGAGGTGAGCGGGTAACTTCAGACGTCTGGGAAATTTCCCAGACGTCTTAAGTTACTGAGAGGGTGGATGATCAGTAGCTCGGTGGTGGTGGTGGTGGTCTGCGAAGACGGCGGGGGAGTTGTACGCTAAGGTGCTCACGGTAATGCAGGCGAGCTCCGGATGGCGGTGTGGCCTGTCACACCACACGCCCACGGTGGTGGAGACTCGCCGCCACGGTAGAGGCCGGCAGTGTGGAGTGAAGAGGAGGTTATCTCTGCACAGTGGTGGGTCGGTGGCGGAGGCCCTCTGAGCTCGGCTGCCTCCGTGCTCCTTTTGTAGTGGCCTGAACAAATTTGAAATCAGCGGCCGACCAGATCCACCGTATCCGCTCCCCCTTGAATGGCTCCTTCACTGCATCACCCGGGCGTTGGAGCGGCAGCCAGCCGTTCTGAAAGAAGACGAATAAAGAAAATATTATTAAAATATTAGGGTTATTTATGTATAGACCCTCAACTTCTATGTTAATAAAAACAATATACCTAATTGGTTATCTAATTAGATGAATGCTATTTTAAGCTAATTCCAAATGCACTTAAGATATGAATGCAATGTATGGATTATGTAATTAGATTAAAACTATGAATTAATCTATTTACATCCTAATTTATACTAAATAAATGTTAGAATTAACCTAATGTGTAGGCACTTAAATACTTAAATAGCCCACAACTATGGGCTAATCAAATACCCCCATGCCTAGTTTTTGCTAGTCCCTAGCAAAATTAAGCGAAACCTAGCACTCTAAGTAGACTAGTCAACACGCTTAGTCTTCCTTCAGAAGTATATTAAGTTCAGGTTCTAAACCCAAGGTTCCTAAGTAGTTGCTAAGTTACAGACTAGGTCGGCTAAAGACGAGTTGCAAGCACAAGTTTCCCTGATTTCTGACTCTACCCTAAAGTTTATTGATCCCTGAGATTAAAGCATCCGTGCTTGTGCATTGGTCCGAGTTATTTGAGTTAAAGGAAAATTTTTTTTATATATACACCTTTTTTTTTTTTTTTCTTCTAAGTCTAACCTCAGATCAGCTATCAACACGGTCTGTGTCGAATTCATTGTCCCCATTACCATACCTCGAAGGGTGCCTGGCTTTCGATGCTTCGAGATAGCATCGCCCATAACGACCCCAAGAACTCCTGGCAATCGACACTTCGGGATAGTATCGCCCATGGATTTCTTAAGCGAATTCAGGCCTATGGCAATCGGCACTTCGAGATAGAGCCGCCCATGGTACCTGAACCGCGCAATGCGCTTACATGCCCCCAGTAGGATGGATATCCTAAGAGACAAGCGTCGAGGAGGTAATATGTTATCATCGCATCCTCAAGGTGAGTATATACTCGACCTCTCCTGCAGCGGGAACTCTTCCAATCAAAATGTGTTTTCAAGCCTCTCTTAAGCCAAAACTAAGAGAACCAAATCTCTTTTCAGAAATTAAGTTAATTACCAGACCAAGTGTGAAAAATTTGGATGCTTGGGTTACAAGGACCCATAAACCAAAAGGTAGAATAAGACTCCAGGTACTACCCCACCTTTTAACTCAAACCCTAGCTTCCCTTCCTCAACCTCTTGAAGAATGGTCCGCAACTTAACTCCTACTTAAGTTTTTAAGTCCACAAAGGACCCTAAAGGTCTAAAGCTAGTAGCTTATTTAGCTTCTAAAGTTTGACCCTACAATTAATTTAGTCTACGCTAGAGTTCTGATTTGCTTAAGAATGCAGGACTTAGCCAGTTAAGCTCAAAACTTTTTTTTTTTTTTTTATATGTACAAATGTATGCAATTATGCTATGTATATCCCCAAGTACACCCCCCCATGCCTAAAATCTGCAATGTCCTCATTGCATAGAAGGATATTACTTGGGTCAAAGCTGGGCTGAATAGCCGAAGAACCTGCAAATCAGGTTCAAGAATTGCAGAAATAGGCCCTAAAAATGAGCAAAGCAAAGTTGGCCTAGAAAATAGGTAACCTAGGATGTTGGCGAGCTGATGATGAATCCCGATAGCAAATGCTCGCCCAACTAAAATGAGAATGAAATCTTCCCAGGTCACCAGAAGAGGTTCTAAAGGCTAAACAGTTAAAATAACCTCCAAAGGGGTAGGGGTAGGATGACAAGGATCCTCCAAAAATAATGGGGAAGGAATGGTATAGAGATAAACCCCCAGGGTAATGGACTGACTAAAGAAATCATCAATCCATACCCGATACTCCATTACAGAAAATATTGGTCTGTTAAGCCCCCTAGTCAGAACAAAAATGAGCAATTCTCTAAGGCAAGGATCGTCTAGGGTGTCCAAGTTACGAGGTTGTGGGATGGCCATAAGATCTAGGTTGGGTTTAATCAGCTTGGTGTCCATCCCAAACACTCTTTCTAAATCCTCAATTTCATCCCTAGCATTCCTTGCACCATCACGTGGATCTTCCTGCTCTTCATCAGGAGTCACAATTTCGCTTTCAGATATAAGCGAATCAGAGGGTGACTTCGAAGTGAATGAAGGCAGGTTGGAAGCAACAGATCTAGGGATTATCCTATCAATGTCATCCCCAGGTTTTTGTTCTTTACTCAAATCTTCCCTGGAGTCTATATGTGAATCCACATAAATCTTAGAAATTGCTTCCAAATTTTCCATCATTTTATCATGAGGAGAAATATCATCAATGGGTGTGCCAAGGAAACCTAATTTGGTCAAATTTGTGACATCCTCAGGGGCTAACTCTTCAAATAATACATAATCACCCTTAGTGTCACTCCAAATCTTGAATGTAGGTTCCTCATATAATTCATCTTCCTCCTCATCACACAATTCATCATGTACCCGAGGTCTAGAATCATTTAATATCTCAGCAGATCCCCTAGGGTGCTCTATCTGAGGTAAATTATTTACATTGGTTACATCAGACTCCTCAGATAGGTCAATTTCTTTAGGGTTAGGTTCCCTAAGGGTGGGTTTGAGTTCCATATCGTGATCAGAAGGGAGGGTAGGATTAACAACTTGACTTTGACCCACTTCATCAAATGTCACGAAAATACTATCATCTGGGTCGAGGTCTTCCAATGGTACCATCATTCCCTTCTTTTGACTCCAATATAAATCAGGTGGATACTCAACCTTATCATCATCTTCCTCGGGTTGCCACCGTTCTTCATCCAATGCATAGCTACTTTCATGTGTTTTTTCCTCCCACCTAAAGTGTAGATCTCTCAAGGAAGTGTCATCTAATGGGGAGGTTTCAAAATCGATCCTCGAAAAGTAGCTATTCTCCCCAGAATTTCCCTTCAACTTAAAGTGTAGCTTTCCCACGGGAGATGCATCTATTGTAGAGGGGTGTACTTCATCGTCAATGGGGCAGATTGGGTGGCTAATTTCATCTCTTTCTTGTTGGCCTACTCTCAAGGATTCTCCTAACAATTCACTCATTTCATTTTGCATTTTCTGTATTTCCATCTTCAAAGAGGAGAGGTCATTTCTATCATAAGAGAAGTCAGGCTCAGACTTATAGTACCCAGGAGTGTTTGTCCAACCATTATAAGTTTTCAGGGAGGGTGGGTTGGGTATTTCTTTGGTATGTGGGATATTGGGCAAAGCAAATCTCGCTCCTGAGTTCTGCTCACTAATTTGGGGCTTAACTAGGCTAATACTCCTATAATAGGAGTAAAACGGATCCCAATGATTGTCATTATGTCCATCAAGGAATGGACCATCTCGGCGTCTGGGATCGAAGGATGCAAAGTGGGGGTGAGGGTGTGGGCAAGATGTGAAAGGATGAAAATCGATGTGGTCCATTCTAACTCACACTTCAATCAGAATTCCCCAAGCAAGACACAATTCAAAAAGGACCTTTTAGGTCTTTCCCAATTTAGGCTTTTGATTTTAAGTCAGATTGCAGGTGACAATACAATTTGTTCAATCAATTTACGTGCCTATTGTCGACCTACGGCTCGCCTAAAAAGACCTAGTTGGAGCTTAGGTGTTCTTCCCTAAATCTCAAATGGTCAAGTAAATCCAAAGACGGAAGATCGAGGGATGCAAGTAGGCCTAAGCCTTCCTTTGAAGCTGTGCTTTCGCGGTGCTCCTCAACTACCCCCAAAAATCCGTGACAGGGTATCCCCCTCTTTGGATTTACAAAACCTTTGATCTCAAGTTCCGAACACTTCAAAATCCAACGAAAGGAGGGCTCTTGTCCTAGTATTTCCAAACCTAAGGAGTGTCTAGAAGCGTGCCGTGGTGCAAGTGAAATAAGTGTGCATACACCGTAAAAGATTTTGAACTTTGAATCGCATGCCACGTTTGAAAATGAAATCCTTGGTTTTTAAAATGTCCTTCCTTTAATTAGTCCTTTTTCTAAAAAAAATGTGACAACTTGTTAGATTTATTCAGTACAGATTAGGTGGTCTTCGCATTAAATCCCAAATGCAATGCGTGATCAAAAATAGGATGCAAAGTAAGAGAATGCGTACCTTGCCTCCAGCGATCTTCGATGCAAAAATGCACGCAATGCAGAAAAGCAAATCTAGAGGCTGCTCATACAGACCTAAATGGTTCGTCCTAGGGCAGGCAACTTCTAGCAGGTAGCTCATTTTTTTTTCTTTTTCTATTTTTTTTAGAACTAATGCACAAGCAAATAAAAGAAATAATAAAAAAAAATAAACCTAAATCTAAAGAAAAGGGAACAGGCTCCCAAAAATTACCCAACACGGGTCCAAAACAAAATCGGGGAACAAACCCCTCAAAATTTGCCCCAGAACAAGGGTTTCAAACTAACTGTAATGAAAAATTAAGTCTTCAGTCTTAATTCTATTCTAATTAAATTAGCGATTAAATACAATGGTGTCCGTCGCGTCCTCGTCCTTCTCCTCCTTTCAAAATTGCTTGTCCACTTCTCGTCTGGCGACGTCAAGGGTCGCCTCTCACAGTGGCTGATTCTTGCATAAATTTTCTCGCACAGAAAAGAAAATAATGAATGGTCAAATCTCTGTGCAATTGAAAAATAATCAAACTAAAATTAGCCAAAATTATTGCGTCTGTTGCCTCCCCGGCAACGGCGCCATTTGACTGGTCGATCTTTCGCTTTTAAGTCGTTTGTAGTTTAATGTGGTAGAAAAATCGACTAATCAATTTTTAATAAGAAATAACCACTCGCAGAGGAGCGGGTCGTATCCATAGGGAGGCAATAACGTATTAAAATTCGCGCCACTTAAAAATGTTTGTTCGGAGTCAATTTGGACAAGAACCAAGCCAAGATTGCCTTTAGATTAAGGTTTAAGCAAGAAACAATGCTGAAATGGCAATTATGAGAAACTACACGATATTTTCCGCAATGCAGAGTGAATAGAATATGATTAAAATGTGGCAATGGCAGAAAATGTAAATTTTAAGTAAAGTTTTACTGTAGCAAAACAGGGGAATTTTTCCCCGTTGTCTTGCGCGACGAGGAGCCTATGGCCGGGCACGGGAAGCTCGGAGGAGGTCCCTTGGATCAAGGGCTTCGAATCGGTGGTGGCGGCGAGTCGCGCGGCAGTCGGAGGTGGCCGGACGAGCTCCGGCGGAGGTGCTGCAGCCGGCAGCTTGCGCAGCCTGTTGGCGTGAAGTCCGCCGCCTGCTGCTGCTGCGGGGGTGGCTGCTGCCGCTGCCGTGGGCACTGCTGCGGCTGGCGTGTGCGGCTGGCGTGCGCGGTGGTCGGTTGGGCGGTCTGCAGGCGGTTGTGCGTGGGTGCGCGGAGGGTCTGCAGGAGGGCGCTTGCGCGGTGGTCTGCAGGCAGTTGGCGTGTGCGGTGGAAGCTGCAGGCGGCTGTTGGAGGATGCTGCAGGCTGGTCTGCAGGCGTGCGCAGGGCTGCAGCCGGTGAGCGGTGGAGGGTGCAGGCGGTCTGGTGGCCGGTTGGAGAGTGCAGGCTGAGGAAGTGGAGGTGAGCGGGTAACTTCAGACGTCTGGGAAATTTCCCAGACGTCTTAAGTTACTGAGAGGGTGGATGATCAGTAGCTCGTCGGTGGTGGTGGTGGTGGTGGTCTGCGAAGACGGCGAGGGAGTTGCACGCTAAGGTGCTCACGGTAATGCAGGCGAGCTCCGGATGGCGGTGTGGCCTGTCACACCACACGCCCACGGTGGTGGAGACTCGCCGCCACGGTAGAGGCCGGCAGTGTGGAGTGAAGAGAGAGGTTATCTCTGCACAGTGGTGGGTCGGTGGCGGAGGCCCTCTGAGCTCGGCTGCCTCCGTGCTCCTTTTGTAGTGGCCTGAACAAATTTGAAATCAGCTGCCGACCAGATCCACCATATCCGCTCCCCCTTGAATGGCTCCTTCACTGCATCACCCGGGCGTTGGAGCGGCAGCCAGCCGTTCTGAAAGAAGACGAATAAAGAAAATATTATTAAAATATTAGGGTTATTTATGTATAGACCCTCAACTTCTATGTTAATAAAAACAATATACCTAATTGGTTATCTAATTAGATGAATGCTATTTTAAGCTAATTCTAAATGCACTTAAGATATGAATGCAATGTATGGATTATGTAATTAGATTAAAACTATGAATTAATCTATTTACATCCTAATTTATACTAAATAAATGTTAGAATTAACCTAATGTGTAGGCACTTAAATACTTAAATAGCCCACAACTATGGGCTAATCAATGACTTATGCTCCAAAATCAAAAGTCCAGACGTCAGTTCTGGACGTCCAATCTGAGTCAAGGGGAAATCAAGGTTCTGTTTTGGGTATTCTGCAGAAATTGGACGTCTGACAAAGTGTCTGGATGTCCAATAACACTGTAGAAGTGGGTTTGAGGTGTGTGGGAGATGGCTAAGGGTCCTGAATGTCCTATGACTTATTTGGACGTCCAGATAAGGGTTGAAACTAGGGTTTTAGGGCTACCTAGGGTGTTGTGACCTAATCTAAGGGTGGCTAAGTCTTAGGGAAGTCTCTATGCTATCCTAGGGCTAGGATGGACCTAAGCTCTTCACATTTTACTTCTTTATTTCTACTTAATAAAATAGCAAACCTTTAATCCCCTTACATTATTGTTCCTATATCTAAACTAAGCCTTCTGCTCCAGCTCTGCTACAACTCCCGTTATTCCTGATCTAACTTTAGATCCAGCTCCAGATCAGCTTATTGCCTGCAATTGACATAATGCACTTAATTAACATATTATAACATTATTTTCTGTATAGCTAAAGGAAGGAAGTGAAGATGCAGATAATGCTTTTGCATGAATTACCCTAACTTATGCTAAGTTCTAGCCTAATCTAGGTCAATTAAGACCTATGATTGCTGCACAATCATACCTCCATGCCTAAATCTTGCTAGTCCCTGGCAAATGCAAGACTAAATTATTGACAGCAAGGGTCCCTAAGGGACTAATTATTTTACCAAGTTTCTGCATAGTGATTTTTCTGCTTTTTGTTTTCATCCTATGCCCTAGAAATCCAGACAATCCTGAAAGTGCAGCTATGTAGCTTTTGCAACGGATTCGAGTGAAAACTAATACACCTCTAAAGCCTGTACTTGACCCCTACTAAAAATTCCAGCGGGATAGGCGGACTTCTTCCCTCGAGGTATTCAAAATATTCTATGAATTTCACCTTGGCTTTATGCTTAGGTAGAGAATCTCTAAGGGAAAAGATTATATAATTGGTGGCTCACTCTCACTTGGTGCTACGTAGAGACTAGTACTACAGAATCTAGATTCCCAGACTACTAAGTAACTCAACTCAGAGAAAGATGAGGTAAACTATGCTCCCTTTTGATTCCTTTGTATTCATTCTCTCTTTCTCTTTCTCTTTCTCTTTTTCTTTTCTTTCTTTTTCTTAGAGCTTGCAACCTCACCAGATTCACATATCTGACCTGTATTTGGTGGTCTCACTTGGCATTAACACTTTAATTGAGTTTCCATAACCCTAACACTAAGTCGGAATTCCTCAGCCAATATCTGGGCGGTTAGAAACACAGGAAAGGTGGGTTAAAGGCCATATTTGGTGGATCTCAAATTTATTTGGTGGTACTTCCTCAATGTAACTGAACTAAGTATTCACTCTTTCTTTCTTTGCTTTTTGTTCTTTTTCTAATTTTTTTCAATTTTTCTTTCTTTTCAATTTTTTTTTTCACATAATACAACTAGCACACATTCATGAACTTTATTGAAGAGGCATTATTAGGGATTGGTGGTACTCAAGAGACATTGGGTGGCTTATTTGGTGGAAGTGCCTACTCATGGCACCAGGAGGGATGGATAGGACGGTGTATTTCTGACCTTGGCATCAATACCTTCCTTCAGCCGAGGATTCCGTAAAAAATGGTCGTAACCATCCACCTTAGCCCTAGTTTTATGAAAACTTGCTCTCTGCATATTTGCCTTGCTTGGTGGCTCTCAGTATTTTGCAGAAAATTGTATACACTGGAACTAACAGCGGAAACTATGCCTAATCTCTGAGTATCATCACCTAATTATCTAAGATTCCAGATTCCTTGCACTAATCTTAGAGCACCAGTACACTCTACTCGTCTTCTCACACTATTTAGTGGAATTTTGGAAGAAAATCAGCCTGACTCCCAAAACACTGTCCAAGGGTTTAGGAGCTGATAAACATCTTCAGTTTATCGAGAAGAAGCAGTGCTTCTTCTCGATAAACTGAAGATGTTTATCAGCCTTCACTGTGAATCCTGAAGATGTTTATCAGCCTTCACTGTGAATCCATTGCAAATTCTATGTGTGTGTGAAAAGTTGTACTGGATTCCAGATTACAGGAATCAACTAGAGGATAGAATCCCTAATGCATTCTCTTAATAAAATAATCTTATTCATGAATGCAATATGTATATATGCTATGAACAATTAACCTCATATAATTTGTACTTCATGAAATTCCCATATCGGGTTACAATAAGCTTGACTCTAAATTTAGAACAAACGGTGAGCGGGTGAGTCGGAAATGGCTGTTGAGATGATTTCTAGCTCCAATGCGAGCATTGGAGGTGGAGCCGGTTGTTCTTTTATTTAGGGCCCTAAAGTACGTTTTACATGTGGTTCCGATGTTTTCCTAAGTGTTGGCATAAAAATTTTCAGTTTTGCTATATCTACCTCCCCATGCCAAAGTTCTTGCATGTCCTCATGCATGAATATACAAGAGAATAAATCTGACAGAGGATAAGTGGGTAGAAGTCACCTGGAATTGCTCCTGAAAATATACATTCAGCACTGGCCAACCTGTCAGCATGCACTATACAGAAGGAAAATATGGTAAAAGAAAAGTATGCTATGTATAAAAAAATGGTTATATAAAAATGATGGTGAAATGTGGGTTGTATGCTATGCTGAGTTTAACGCCTCAAGCTAGGCGAAAACTCAATTAGGTGTATCAGTTCTAGCATAGGAGCCGGCCAAGATTAAGAGAAAGATGTGCCCATATGCTCCTAAGATCAGTGGTCCGGAGATGCGGACCAGCTGATTGTGCACCCCTACTCCAAAAAGTCTAGCTATAAGAAAGTGTGGAGTAGTGGTGGAGAATAGAGGATAATCAGAGGGGGGAACATGATGTTGATTCAACTGATCTATCATGTCCCACAATCCAGCAGGAAGTTGCTGAGGGAGTAGATCAAAATGTAACATAAAACCAGAATCTGAGTCATAGGGATCCGCATAATGATAATTGACATCAAAGATCATGCCCTCTCCAGGCTCTGGATCATATGGGGGTATCTGTGAAAGTAGAAGATCTGTGGGGAGGTCACTGAAATCCTTGTTAGAAATTACTTCGTCCACATCAGTACTCATCTCTGATTCATCAGAGGCTGTCTCCTCAGGCTTAGAGTCGAGCCATCCATTAGATTGACTAGGATGATAGGTGCATCCCCAGCTCATTCTGCTCAAAACTTCACCCTCATATGCACTGGGTTCCTCAGTAATTCCGGCATCCATAGTTATTTCTGGTTTTCGGATGTCAGGCTCAGGGATAGAAAGTGTCATCTCAAAATCTCTAACATCCGCATTAGGGGTGTAGGTGAAAGAAGAAGAGTGCAGATCAAAAGATGTTGGCTCTAGAACAGATTCACCTATAATGGGATGTGGCTTAGGCTGATTAGTAGTGTCGCATGTAATGTCTGCCTCAGGATCCATATCCTCAATTAGATCTACTTCCCTTATGTCGATTTGGTTATCCAACCCAAAAGGTGTCTCCAAGGGTTTAGGATAGTTTGATTGTGGCTCAGTCCTAGAGACATCAGTCCTTTCCTCCTCAATTTCCTGAATGGATTTCTCAGATGAACCCATTCGGCATACTTCCTGCTCCTATCTCATATCCAAGCTAGGTTCTTCCCCTGCATGATTTTCCTGCATCTGCTCTCGAGAATCTTCTGTGTGTCCTTTCGATGTAGTCGTTTCAGATTCTTCAAGGTCTTCAAGGCTATTTTCCACTTTATATCTCAAAAGTCGTAGTTCTTGAGTTTCTCGATTTTGTCCCATTAGCCTTGTTATCTCTGTTGTTTCCTGAAGGAGCTCCATCATAGCTTGTTGATGCGGAATCCAGTTTTGTCTTTGGTTCAGCTCAATGATAGCTTGGATTTCGTGTAGATAAGATGTGGCCTTTTCCTTAGCACCAGCTATAGCTCTCTATATCCTGTAATGCGATCTCATATGCACCGGTAGCTCTTTAGGGATTCCAAGGGGTGAACCAGGTCTACCCATATTCCATAGGTGAGAGGCCGGAGTATGAAATCCATATCCTAGGTTATAAGATGCGGTCCTTTAAGGGACTAATTGGTATGGGTTGTAATATCCAGGGTTAGGATATGGGTTTACCATTTCGGTAACCCGAGGAGAAGGATCAGGCGAAGTGAAAAGTCATCTTCGCCACCTTGGGTTCTGATCCCAAGGTTGAGCTGATTCCGTGACCCAGGCTCTCAGATAAGCTCGTGGGTCCAGCTCTCCTGGATCTTGATTAGGCCCAGGTCTAGGGTTAGCCATTGAGGCTACAAGAGTAGCAGAAGTGTGGGGAGAAGTAGGTTCTGGCGAGGTGACTCGCCTCCTTGGGAGTGGCTCCCAAGGTCCAACCAAGCAAGGTCTAAATGAGCTCCTTGCTTGCATACACCACCTAACCCCTAGGTTGGTGTAGCCAAGCAGGACAAGGCTAAGCCCCTGTCAATCAAATGGTCCTTATGGATCAGGTGACCAGATTTTTCGTTAGAAGTTTGAATTCCTGAAGAGAAGTTCGTCGTTCAACCGACTGAAAATGATTCCCGCCTCTCAAGTTAACCCAGCCAGTCTGGTTACGAGGGGACTAAGGGGAAGGTTCTTCCTTTGGCTTGCGCCTCCGGTTCAGCTGACCCCCGAGCCATAGTTGTTTGACACTGCCTCGTAGACTTAGTCACCAGGTTTGGCAAGAGAGGTTAAAAACACCTAGTAGTATGACAACGAACTCGGGTTGATTTCATGTTTTAAAATTAATTTTTAACCCATTTTTTTCAATGGGGTTTGTGGTGAGTGGCCCACAAGGTGACCAAGCTCTCCGACTGAGCACTAGACTTGATTAAGTCTAGGTTAGCTCAAGGTGTGTGTTCTAAGTTGTAACCCTAAAGATTCAACCTAAGTTTCATGCACTCCTAGGGTTTTCTTTTCCGTTTCAACAGACCACAAGAGTAATGTTCGTTCTATGATAGTAATTGGAATCCAATTTAATTGAAATTTTGCGAGTAGATTCCTTTTTCAATTAGCTTTTCAGAGAATATTTTTTTGGAATTTTTACTATTTCAACTAAATTTTTAGGGATTTTTGAATGTCAAAGGGTCAAATCTTGAATTTTGACCCTTGGTCGGTCTTTCATTTTGAAACAGTATCAAATAACCTTCAAAAATTCAGAAAAAAATATCAAAAATAAAGCCAATGAGATCAACTTTCAAACCCCACCATTTTTGGCCAAAACAGATTCGTGGATTGCTCGGAATCACTTTTTGAAATTTGAAAAATTTTGAATCTGGGTCAGTCTGACCCCGGTACACTTTGCAAATTTTTAAAAATTTCATACTTAAAATTTTCTCAAATCAATAGTGGCATTTGAAAGGTGGTTTGATAATGAAAGTTTGGTCCAAATTTCAGAATTTTTCGCCTACTAATTTTTTGGCAATAGAATTTTTTTGAATCAGACTTGAAATCTGGATGAATATTAGAATATGGTGGAAAAGCTCTTTAAAGAGGTTTAAATTTGAAATCTAAGCTTTCCACCAAAAATGCATTTTTTTTAAGACTTTTGCATGTTTTTTTTCAAAAAGCAATTTTTCAAAAGATTCAAAAAAAAATATCTTTTTTTTATTTTTCAAACTAACCTAAAATTCGAAATGAAACTTATTCTAGATTTTTTTTCAAAAATTTTTTTCTTTTTGAATTTTTTTTCTTTTTTTTCACAAAAATGAGTAAAATCCTTTTTTTTTCTTTTCACAAAGGATTTTTCAAACCAAATTGTAAAAAGCAAAACTATGCCTAGGGTTCAGGAAAAAAAAACTAATCTAAGGAGAGAGATGATGTGCACTTGACTTTTTCTTTGCTACACTCGATGTGTGTGCAGATCTCATTTTCCTTTCATTTTGTCCTGCACATCAAAAACAAAGTAGAGATAAATTTGTCAACGATAGTTTAAAAGATCGAAATCACTGAAAATGACGTTGCCTCCCCGGCAACGACACCATTTGACGGAAAGCCATTTTCGCACATGTGAAAGTCGTCGGAAATCGTTGTATAGTTGCACAAAAACGTTCGTCAAAAATAAGTTTATAAAAATAACGAGACTTTGAGTCCCGGTTGTTCGTCTCTAAGAGGCATTTGTTTTATTTTTGAAATCAATCTTTTTGCTACTCTACTTTGTTTAGAAATCGCATGGCGGTTTATGATTATTACGTATTTAGATATGACATGCTTAGTTGCAATAGATGATAATGAAAAGCAGGCAACTTAAATCATGCAAATATGATAGCAAACGATAAGCTCATGGTGATTTCAAACATATAGGGAGATATATATATATATAAATGTAATTTCATTCATTCCAATGGAGAGTTGTTTGCAACAAGAACTTTAGAGGAAAGCTTGTACATAAATGCTTGAAATGGAAATCCAGCTTCCAGAAAATGATTGCATATAAGAATCAATGGGGGGATTTCGCATGCATCATTGGGGGAGAAGTTAAGATTATGCTACTAAGCAGTAATAAAAGCAGTAAAAATTATGGAGAGCGTAAACTAAATCTAGCAGAATAAAGGCATTCAGGGGTGGTCCCTGATGGCCTTGGAGTGATCGGGAGGAGAATGAGGGGCGGCCAATGTAGCTTAGGCCAACCCTTGGAGAGAGGGAGGGTGGTGAGCTCGTGGAGGTGGAGTAGCTAACCTAAGTGAAGGTGGGCATGCATGGAGCTAATGAGGTGAGTGATGCCAATGGAAGCCAAGGATGTGAATGGGGTCACTTCACCGCCCATGGGGTCTTTTTGTAGACCCAATGGCTTCTCTCTAGAGAGGTGTGGAACTCTCTAGAGAAGTCCAAGAGTGGCCGGCCAAGAGGTTATGAGATCCAAAAATTATGGATCTCATTTTTAATGCCTCTTGGTTGCTAATTTTGGCAACCAAGAGGTGGCGCCACTTCAAAGAGAGTTCTAGAGAACTCTAGAGAAGTGTGTGTGTGTGAATGGGTGTGTGTGTGTGTGTGTGGTCATGCTCTATGTGGCTAGGTGGCTTAGGTTAGGTCCTAAGGGGTTCGGGTAGGTGTAGGTCTTGATTTTGGGTTACAAACCCTAATTGCTGAGGGGAAAATGAAATTAAACTTAACCTAAGTTTAATTGAATGAGTGTGATCCTAATTGAGAGTGAAATAACTCAATTAGGTTGGGTTTAGGTCAGTTGGACTCTCACCAAGTCCATTTCATCTTGTGTGGGTTGAGATTTAAGCTCAATTGGACTCAATGAGTCCAATTGACTTAGATGAAGGTAATTGACTTTGATCTAAGTCTAATGGGTTTGGTGAGGACCTAATTAGGTCCTTAGGTAGGTCTAGAGGTGATGTACTAGGGTTAGGACACCTTAATTTAGGTTCCTATGGGGTTGGGAGTAGGTCTAGGGAGCTAGAGATCCTAGATCAAGGTTTGAATCTCAAAATAGGAACTGGAGACCAGTACAGACATCCAATAATGCGATCGGACGACTTATACTCAAAAATCAGAAGTCCAGACTTCAGTTCTGGATGTCCAATCTGAGTCAGGGGGAAATCAAGGTTCTGTTTTGGGTATTCTACCAAAATTGGACGTCTGACAAAGTGTCTGGATGTCCAATAACACTACAGAAGTGGGTTTGAGGTGTGCGGGAGATGGCTAAGGGTCCTGGACGTCCTATAACTTATCTGGACGTTCAGATAAGGGTTGGAACTAGGGTTTTGGGGCTTCCTATGGTGTTGTGACCTAATCTAAGGGTGGCTAAGGCTTAAGGAAGTCTCTAGGCTATCCTAGGGCTAGGATGGACCTAAGCTCTTCATATTTTACTGCTTTATTTCTACTTAATAGAATAGCAAACCTTTAATCGCCTTACATTATTGTTCTTATATCTAAACTAAGCCTTCTGCTCCAGCTCTGCTACAACTCCCGTTATTCCTGATCTAGCTTCAGATCTAGCTCTAGATCAGCTTATTGCCTGCAATCGACATAATGCACTTAATCAGCACATTATAACATTATTTTCTGCATAGCTAAAGGAAAGCAGTAAAGATGCAGATAATGCTTATGCATGAATTACCCTAACTTATGCTAAGTTCTAGCCTAATCTAGGTCAATTAAGACCTATGATTGCTACGCAATCAGTGTTCATATGCTTCTAACACCCCTGATCCTGACTATCCTGTCCTATCCAACACTGATATCTTAAGACAGGATTACATGACCACTGCAAGCGAATTCTTCATTAGTCAGGATCAACAAATTTTTGCTATTGTTTCCTCCCCCCTGCATAACCCTCCTCCCCACTCTCCGCTACTAGAGTTACAGCCCTTACCTGATTGCTCAAATACATGTTTCTGGGAGAAAGTGAGACATATCCAGTGATTATCAATGCTCACTTGACTCTGAATCAGGAACACCAGTTGATCTTCGTTATGCAAGCACATAGGGCTGCTATCAAGTGGGGCATTACTGATCTCCACAAAATTCGCCCTGATATTGCACTCACCATATCTACACTGATGAAGGGGTGAGACCATCGAGACAACCTTAGAGATGCCTAAATCCAAATATGTTGGAGGTTGACAAGAAGGAGATCATTAAATGGATGGACGTAGACATTATCTATCCAATTTCCGACAGCCAGTAGGTGAGTCCTATTCAGATAGTGCCCATAAAGGCGGGACTCACTGTAATCAGAAATGAATTGGGTGAATCCATCCCAACCTGCACCACGACTTCATGGCGGGTCTACATTGACTACAGGAAGCTAAACATAGCTACCAAAAAGGATCATTTTCCTTTGCCCTTTACTAATCAGATTCTAGAACAACTAGTCAAGCGTAGTTTCTTCTGCTTCCTAGATGGATACTCCAAGTACAATCAAGTTGCAATCCACCCAGAAGACCAAGACATGACGACTTTTACGTGTCCCTTTGGAACATTCACTTTTAAGCGGATGCCTTTCGACCTCTGCAATGCACCAACTACTTTTCAGCAATGCATGATGGCCATCTTTTCATACATGATCGGGGACTGCGTAGAAGTGTTCATGGATGACTTGTCCATGTTTGGAGACGATTTCTCATCTTGGCTCGGTAACCTCACAAATATTCTGAGGAGATGTATAGAGGTTAACCTAGTACTTTCATGGGAGAAAAGCCATTTTATGGTGAGGGATGGCATTGTACTAGGTCACAGGATCTCCTCGAATGGACTCAAGGTCGATCGAGCTAAGTCTGAAATCATTTCGTTATTACCTCCACCTAGCTCGGTTAGGAAAATTAGATCATTCTTAGGGCATGTCAAATTTTATTGAAGATTCATTCGAGATTTTTCGAAAATTGCTCGTCCATTAACAAATCTTCTGGTAACTGACATGCCCTTTAAGTTCGACTCATGTCTCAGTGCTTTTGAGACCTTGCGAAGCACTATCTTCAGTGCACCCATTCTCCAACCCCCTGACTGGTTGCTTAACTTTGAGATGATTTGTAACGCTTCCGACTTCGTTGTCGGAGCCGTTCTTAGTCAGTGTTGGGAGTGCCATCCATTTGTAATATACTACGCTAGCAAAATGCTGAATGAGGCTCAACGTAACTATACAGTCACTGAGAAAGAATTGCTAGCCGTAGTATTCGGGTTGGAGAAATTTAGGTCAAACTTACTCAGGTCCAAAGTTATCATCTACACTAACCATTCTGCCCTCTGGCATTTGTTGGCAAAGAAGGATTCCAAACCCCACCTTATCCGATGGATCCATCTTTTGCAGGAGTTTGAAGTCGAAATCCGTGACAAAGCTGGAACACATAACGTTGTGGCGAACCACTTGTCTCGGCTAGACCCAAACTACATTCCGTACTCCCCGCTGATATTAGACAAATTTTCGGATGGGTCTCTACTATCTATCAACTCTGTTGAGTTTCCTTGGTATGCTGATATAGCAAACTATCTTGTCGCAGGTAGGCTACTTGCGAGTTTATCCAAGGATCAAAATCTCAAATTTATATCAGTGGTTAAATTCTACTTTTGGGATGACCCATTGCTTTTTCGCATTGGGGCTGATCAGATCGTCCGTAGGTCCATCCTTGATTCAGAAATCTCCAGTGTGCTGTCCTTCTGCCACAGCGATGCTTGTGGAGGTCATTTCTCAGGCCAAAAAATCGCTGCAAAGATTTTGTAGTCAGGATTTTTCTGGCCGACCATTTTCAGAGATACACACGAGTTTGCCAGGTACTGTAAGGGATGCTAGGCAGTAGGTTCTATGACCCGGAGAGATATGATGCCTCTCCAAAGCATTCTGTTCGTAGAAGTGTTCGACATCTGGGGCATCGACTTTATGGGCCCCTTCCTGAACTCGCATGGCTTTGAGTACATACTCCTCATAGTAGACTATGTCTCAAAGTGGGTAGAATCTATCCCGGCAAGATGAGATGATCTTAAGATTGTTGTATCCTTCATCTGGGAATTTATTTTTACGAGATTCGAAGTTCCCCGCGCCTTGATAAGCGATGGGGAAGCCACTTCGTCCCTGCCTATTTCGGGTCATTATTGAAGAAATACGGGGTGCAGCACCGCATTGCCACCTCGTATCACCCATAGACCAATGGGAAGGTTGAAGTATCAAATCATCAAATCAAGCTTATCCGTCAAAAGATAGTTAGACCTGATAGGAAGGATTGTTCCGATCGGTTGATTTATGCACTATGGTCATATCGAATCGCGTACAAGGCCCCTCTCAGAATGTTGCCTTATCACATGGTGTATGGAAAGGCCTGTCACCTTCCTGTGGAGCTAGAGAACTGTGTCTTTTGGACAGTGAAGAAGTGTAATTTTAACCTCGAGGCCAGAGGTTATGAAAGAAAGATCTAGCTCAGTGAGTTAGAGGAGATTAGGTGGGACACATATGAGAATGCAAATATATACAAGGACAAGACAAAAAATTTTCATCATCGACACATCCGAAGGAAGGAGTTCGCACTTATCCAGCAGGTTTGGTTGTTTCACTCCCGACTCAAATTCTTTGCGGGAAAGTTCAAGTCCAAGTGGACTGGGTCGTTCCTGGTGGTCCACCCATATCCTAACAGGGTAGTCCAAATTAGAGACTCGAAATCTGGGCACGTTTTTATGGTTAATGGCTAGCGCCTCAAACCATTCTTTTCCTAGGAACCTCCTCCTACTAACGAAATAACACATCTTCTTGAGGACGTGTGACTAATGAGTTGCCCAGCTGGAGGTGTTAAACTCAACATGTATACATATATATATACCATATATACATAGCATATTTCATTTTCGCATAATGTTTTGCATATTGTTTTGCATATTGTGTATGTTACTGCAGTAATGGCATGAGCTGAATGACAACTCAGAAGAAGTTTTAGGTGATTTCTATCCACATACACCCTACCTTATTTCTTTTATTCATGCATGAGGACATGCAAACACTTAGGCATGGGGGGGTAGTCCAAAAAAATTGAAAATTTTTTGCCCACAATTGGGGGATTAAATCGCTTTATCAAGAGATTTTATTAGAGAATTATTCTTTAGTAGATTCCTAGACTTAGAATCTAATATAATTTCATACTTGCATGTATAAATTTGTAATGGATCCACTGTGAAAGCCAATAGACATCTTTAGTTTGTCGAGAAGAAGCATTGCTCCTTCTCCTGAATCCTTGGACAGCAATCAAGGAGTCAGGTGAACCATCTTCTAGTAGATCCACCAAAACATATGTGAGATGAGAGTAGAGAGCTACTAGTGCTCTAAGGTTAGTGTAAGGAATCTTTAATCTTTAATAATTGAATAATGATACTCGGAGTTGGGCATAGTTTTCTCTCTCAGTTCTTGTGTACAAAATCTGTGAGAAATTCCATACGAGAGCCAACAAATAAGGCAAAAACATAGAGAGCGGGTTCTGATAAAACTAGGACTGAGGTGGATGGTCACGAATATCCTCTATGGAATCCTCAATTGAAAGAGGGTATTGATATCAAGGTCAGAAATACATCGTCCTATCCATTCCTTACCCGGTGCCGAGAGTAGGCACTTCCACCAAATAAGCCACCCGAGATCCTCTTGGTCATCTTCAAAAGTCCCAAATGATGCGTCATGAATAAAAGTATGTATGTCATGTTGAATTGTTGCATTATGTTAGTACATCATTGTGCCAGTAGATATATATAAAAAAAAAGGGAAGAGAAGAAGAAAAAGCATACCAAAGAGATATTTGCTTGTGAAAAAAAAAGGTGTTATGTTAAGAAGTTTGAGTTATGTATGTTCAAATGTTGAGGCAAAAACACCTACCATCCCTAACAAACCACCAAATACAGCCTTAACCTATTTTTCTTTATTTCTAACTGCCTTAATACGGGCTGACAAGTCTGATTTAGTCATAGGGTTATCAGAGCCTAATTAAAGTGTAATGCCATGTAAGACCACCAAATACAGCTGCAAATTTAGTAAGATGTGAGCTCAGGAAAAAAAAGAAGAAAAAGAGAGAGAGAAAGAGAGAAAAGAAAAAGTACAAAAGATTAAAGAGAGTATAGTTTTCCAACCCTTCTCTAAGTTAAGTTATTCAATAATCTAATAATCTAGATTCTGAAATACTAGTCTCCATGTAGCACCAGAAGAGAGTGAGCCACAAAATACAAATCCAGTTAACTTAGACATCTGCTACTTAAGCCAAAAGCTAAGGCTAAAATCAGAGAATAGTTTATATCCCCGAGAGAAGAGGTTTGCCTATCCCAATAGAATTTTACTAGGGGTCAAGTACAAACTTTAAATGTGTATCGACTCTTCGCTTGGATCCGTTGCAGAAGCTATAACATTATATATTCATGGTTATCTGGATTCTGAATGTTTGGAATAAACAAAAAGAAATAAACCTTTAGTAAACTCTTGATACAATATATTTAGTCTTGCACTTGCTAAGGACTAGCAAGATTTAGGCATGGGTATGATTGCACAGCAATCATAAACCCTAACTCACTTGAATTAAGGTAGAACATAGCTTAACATGGACATTCTGCATGCATATAAATCGTACTTCGCATCTTGCATGAGTTATATGTTTTATACATAATAATGTGCTATTTTAGAGGTATTATTAATTGCAGGTAATCCAGGGCTGCGAAGATCTATTCGGAATAACGACGGGTGTCCAACACATCCAAGAGTGCATCAATCAGGCTCCCATAGCACCCTAGGGAGTCTGCAGAAGAAGCAAGAGCCAAGGGAAAATTAAAGAATATTCGGACCTCAGATGACAAATCCAACTATGCGGATGGATCCGGATTGACGTTCACTGTCCAACATTGTAGAAATCAACTTAATCGGAGGCCTACGTCATCAAATACAAAAAGAAGAAGATGGATGGCTACGATGGCACAACGTAGCGCCATCACAGCTGCCCCCTCACCATGCCCCAATTGGGAAGGAGAACCGCAGGCCATTGGATCCTCATCCAATGGTCACGATTGCAGCCACGTGCCCACCCTCAGCCACATTATCAGATGAGAAGATATCTCGACCATTGGATTCCCATCCAACGGCTGGGAGCACGCACCAACAAAACATAGATGCAACCAACTCATGGGAGTAGCACATTGGTTAGCTCTCTCTCCACGAGACGAGCAACACAGGGTCAAAGTGCGCCCGGTCTGGATTTAGAAGAAGCGGCGAGCGTAGAGGGAATTCACTCGTCAGATCTCCATCAAGCGGCTCGACAGTGAACGCGTGGTGATTAGCCCATATTTATGGGCTATTTAAGTATTTAAGAGTCTAGACATTAAGTTAAATTTAACATTTAGATAGCATACATTAGGATGTAAATAAATTAATTCATACTTTTAGTTTAAGTGCATAATTCATGCATTTAGAATTAACCTAGGGTTGCATACATTTAATTAGTTAATTAATTAGGTGCACTATTTTAATTAACATAGAAGTTAAGGAGTTATGCATAAATAATCCTAATTATTTTATTCTTTTTTCTTCTTTTTCTCCTTTGGAGGTAACTCCTCCGTCTCCGCCTCCTCCTGCGCATCAGCATTGATTCTACAGTGGCTTTTGAATTTCAAATCTTTATAGCTGTGGCTACAAAAGAGAAGGATGGGCTGCCATTCAAGGGGAGGCCACCACCCCTTTGTTCCTCACTGTGTGTAGAGAACTTTGCTTCTCATCCATTCCATACCACCAGCCTCCCACCACGGTAGTGCGACTCCACCACCGTGGGAGTGTGGGGTGAAAGCCCACACCGCCAAGAGTCCCTGCAACTTCTCCCCGTGCCTCAACCTGCCAAGCGTGCCTGCCCACCGCGCGCCCTCACCTTAGCCTACAACCCACGCCAGCACCTGCATGACCGTGCCTTCACCTCCAGTGCACACGCCAGTGCCTGCACACCCTCGCCTAGCATGCCTTCACCAGCTAGCATGCCCACGCGCTTTTGCACATGCAGAGTGTTCATGGGCGTTTCGTGCGGATTTAAAGCGCATTATGTTGTAGTATAACCGACAAAACGTTCGAACAAATACAAAGTTTTTATTACTCGAAGATCGGAGTATCCGAGGTCGAACACAGGGAGCAAATGGAACTTACCACTAAATCAAAATGTAATTGAACACTCTAGTTTACTCAAAATATCAATTCAGGTATGAATGTATGCGATTAAAAGGAGTTAGGGCAAAAAATATGAAATTGGACGTCTGATCTTGTGATCAGACGTCTTAAAAGCATTTCTCCTTTTATTCTTCTTCTTCTTCTGCTGCAGTCTTTGCTCTTTCTTTTCTTCTTCTGATCTCTGCAAAGTCTTCACTTGGCTTCTCTGTGCCTTTGCTTCTGGCTTTGCTCTTTCCTTTCTTCTCCTGCGAAGGCTTCTTTCTTGCTTCTTCTTCTCTGCCTTGTTTCTTCCTCTTCTATTCTTCTCTGCCGTTCCTTCTTCTTTCTTTCTTTTCCTTCTCGCGGCCAAGTCCTTCTCCTCCTGCGAAGGCTTCTCTCTTGCTTCTTCTTCTCTGCCTTGTTTCTTCCTTTTCTATTCTTCTCTGTCGTTCCTTCTTCTTTCTTTCTTTTCCTTCTCGCGGCCAAGTCCTTCTCCTCCTGCGTTCAGCTTGCCTGCACAGGAGCAAAACCTAACCCTTCTCCCTCTACCCGCGCATCTCTCTCTCTCAAGCAATTCACTCAAACCGCTCTCCCAGAGCCACAGCATAATCGGGTCGGATCGTACCCGGGACCAGGCGCACCTGCAGGTGTGTGATGCGCGAGGAGTGCGTAGGTCTAGGTCGGGTCGGACTCGCCAGATCCGCGTGGTCAGGCCGCGGACGAGGCGGGTGTGGGGTCAGTGAGGGACCTCACCCCTGTGCTTACTGAGGCGATAAGAGTAAAACGCAAAAACAACTTATACAGTACCTGAGGGTTGCAATCCCACGATGTGGGACTATCTGGTCTCGCCTTCACGCGCGCCTGCAGAAGCCTCGTCGTGCGATTGCCCCGCAGCTGCTGGCTCTGCTAGCGCTCCTTGGCTGGACTCGTTCACCTCGCGACACTCGCGCTAGTAAGCAGCACCTGTAGCCTGGAAAACCGGGTGCCTGGAGCTTCGTGGGAGCTTCATCAGAGGTCGTCCATGGCGGCAGCGGCTCAAACCCTGTCATACACAAAACGCGCCTCTCGGCCCAATCAGAATAGCTAGAGACCTTTGCCGTGGCACGACGAAGGCGGTGGGCAGTGCTGCAGGCCGCAGGTCGGCCTAGGCGTGCGTGCCTAGGTCAACCTGTGGCCGGAGATGGTGGGTTGGTCGGGGGGTGATTGTGGAGGGCTGGAGTGGCAGTGGTAGGGTGGAGTGTGTTCCTGGAGGTGAGGCGGAGCTTTCGAGGTGGTTGGCGAGCCGTGTGGAGGGCTGGAGTGGTGTGGGCGGCTCGCCGGAGTGCGGTCGGAGGCGAAGACGATGGAGGTGGTTAGCGTCTGTCGAGGGTCGATCAAGGGAGATAACAGGGGGAAAAGAGAGAGGAGAGGATGGAGAGGAGTTCTAACCTAACTGTAAGGACGAAAGGGGACGGAGGGCGAATAGCAGTACCTGCTGTCGCCGGAGAAGATGACGCCCAGTGGGGGAGGACGACGGGGCTGAGGCGGCGTGCGCTGATACTGCGCGACGCGGAGGAAGGTCAGGAAGTTAATTCTGCCACTGGTTTTGTGGCAGAGCGAAGAGGGAGGGGAGGGGTCCTCGCCGGAGCCTGCTGGGAGTTTGGCCGGGCAGGAGGAGAGGAATTGGGGGTGGAACCTCGGCCAAACCAAGCTCCCCCTGAGCGGCCGGGTCCGGGGGGTGTTTTATAGGTGCTGGACGCTCCTATCAGTGCGTGAAAAACGTGCAATTAGGTCAGCCGGCTCGCCCGAGTTGGAAGGAAGAAAGATACCCAAATCTCTCGTGCGTTCGCACGAGAGATTGGGTTCACGCCAGCGAATTTGATTGGCTTTAGAAGGAAGGGAATTCCTCAGAGAATCTCCCTTCCATTTCTGGGAGAGAATCTCTGAGGGATTAGAGAGCAATCCCTCTCCGAACCTCACCGGAGCTCGGTTCTGCCCTAGCAATGGCGGCAGGACCGGTTTGCAAAGGAGGCGAAGAACCTAGGGGGTTCTCTGCAACGGTATTCAAAAGATAGGGACCAATTTGTGATTTGGGTGTACTAAATTGCAAAGTAGGTCAAGATGACCTCTCCTTAGGTACAAATTTTGGTATAAACCTAATTTGGACCTAAGGAATCCAATGGAGAAGTTAGATTTCAGGTTTGACCTCGTTTGACTGGATATTTTGCGTAAAAACCCAAATTAGGTTAATTGAAGAGCTAGGACCCTAATCTAGGTCAAACTAGGTTTCAAAGGCCAAATTAAGTGTTCTAAACCCTAGAGTATATTTTTCCATGATTTGTAGAGGGTTTACTTGCTTTTTGTTCTGACCGGAACCTTGTTAATTTAAGCGGGTCTGTTTTAGGGTTACCAAGTGTCTTTTAGTTCTTAGGTTGCACATGAACCCATTTCTGATTGACTCAACCCACTTTTTATCTCATTTAGACCATTTGACCTATGTTTTGCCTCTGAGAAATCCCGTTTATCTACTGCAATGGTAAAATTGCAGTTTTAACCTTTATTTCATGTTTTCTTCTCAGAGCACTTGCTCCTTCAGTTAGGCCTTGTTCTAGGTTATGTAGGAGCTTTTATCTTCTTTATTGGGACAAAATGAGCTAGTTATGGCTCATGATGAGGCTCTCATCATACCCCCATGCCTAGCTTTTGCTAGTCCCTTAGCAAAATTTCAAAGTTTTAACTTCCGTTCTAGACCCTGAATGTCTGTCAACAATGATAAATGCTTCTCCATTTCTTTTGTGATTAGGTGGGAATGCCGACAATAGGCCTAGAGGTACTCAAGTACCAACCAAAATCCGGACCTGTTCCGCTTTAACATCATTCTTCTGCAAAGGTTTCTACGGCCCACAGAAACTAACCTAGGGTTTGTTGGACTCCGCGGTTAAAGCACCCGTGCTTGAGATATTTTTAGCCTAAGTTCAGTTTGCAGTGCGTTTTTTGTAAGAGAGAGATAGAAGATTTATTTGTTTGGAGAGCTTTTCTCTCTCTATTCTTTTTTATTTCTAGCTTCGGATTAGCTTCTCAACACGGTCTGTATCGGATTCCTCGTCCCCATCATCAATCCTCAAAGGTCCCTGGCTTTCGAGATTTCGAGATAATCCCGCCCATGGCAACCCCCGGAACCCTGGCTTTCAAGATTTCGTGATAATCCCGCCCATGGCGTTCCGTGGCCGAATCTCGACCTTGGCGATCGACATTTCGTGATAATGCCACCCATGGTATCTGAACCAGCAGAGTGCTTACATGCCCCCGGTAGGATATTTAAATATCCTAAGAGATAAGCACCGAGGAGACGATATGTTGTTACGCATCTTCGAGGGGAATTTCCCGCCTCTCCGCGCTGGGAACTTGTCCAAATCAACTTGTGTTGATTGGCCGCTCCTAATCTAGGTGACTTTTTCAGAATATTAAACGCTCTTGCATGTTTTGAACATTTATGCGCACTGAACCAGACTGTGTGTGAATTTGGGTGCTTAGGTTACCGAATCCCGCAAACCGAAGGTCAGTTAACGAGGCCGAATACTTCCTAAGCCTTAGACCTAATACTTAAGCTTCGCATTTTCCTCAACCTCTTGAGGATTATCCAGATTTTAACGGATACGTGAATTTTTAAGCTAAAAATCTAGCCCAAGAGGCCTAAGACCAGCATTCCCGCTAACCTCTTGTTATGTCTCCTTAGCACTTTTTCTTTTGTTTCTTTTCTTGATCTGGTCTAGAACTTCAGTTAATCCTTAATCTTTTACTAATGACTTTTTCTTTTTCTTTTCCCTTTTGTGCTCCTTTCTTCATTTTTGCTCTTTTTCTCCTCCTTATGATTATATGGCTCACAACATTTCCTCCCTCCCCAATTTTTTTTTTTGTTCTTTTTCGTAATTTTTCAATTTTTTTGTGTTTTTGACATATGTGAATTTTTTGTGAGAATCCTTCTGATTTTTTCTTGGTTTTGTATGTATGCACTTTATCACCCCCCCATGCCTAAGTTTTGCAATGTCCTCATTGTAAACAGAGGGTGGGAATTAGTGTTGAGGTCAGGGGCTTAGAATAGGATATATCGGGTGGGTGAATGGGTCGGGAATGAGTGATGCGAATGATTTTAAGTTCTGATACATGTACCAGAGGTGGGATCAACTGTCTAAGGCTGAACTCAAGGTGCAATAGACGTGGAGTACAGACGGATAATCAGACAGGTCTCTATTTTTGAGATGACGGGTTGCCTCCCGTTAAGCGCTAAATTTAATGCCTTCAGCCGAGCGAAAAATGGGGTGGAGAAGGAGTGGTCAAATCAATGGAGTTTTGGAAAACAAGCACCTTGATTAAGAGCCTGGTTGGTCCAACCAGGTACTTGTTCAAATCAGTGGGCTGATGATGCAGCCCAAACCCAATAAGTCTGGTGGGTTGATAGATGTAGATTAGCAGATGTGGGACCCACCAAATGCAGTGATGTTCTGATAGATATGGAAGTGAAAACTCGAGTTCGGGCTCAGTCGAATCAGCCTGGTGGGGGTAGGGTTCCGAAAAATAATCAATGTAAGGTGTGGAATCCCTACAGGGACGGTCAAAGGATGGAGGCTCCTGAGTTGTGGTCTGATCAGTGTCCGATACCCGGTATAGATACGGAGTTGAATCATCTGTAATCGGCTCAGTGAGAGGTGAATCAGAATAGAAATTGAGTCCTGTTGCAGGTCGGGATGGGGAACGGGTTTTGATTGGTTCTGTATATGTGGAGCAGGTGGCTTCAAAGAAGATTGACAGGTTATAATTAGGAGGCAGATTTTCTCCGATGTTATGGTCGGATTCGAGATCGTCGGAGAGTTTGCGAAAATCAAAGTTTGAATGAGATTCTAGATCATGAGTTTCACCATAGAATAAATCATATGTTGTATATTCAGCAGCCTGACTGGGATCTAGCCTAAATGTTAATTCTGAGCTTACAAAGGTGTCCCTATCTGGTAGAGGCTCAGGTTCAAGGTTAGTAGGGCAGAGCCAATCGAAACCCCGCTCGTCCAAGTCCTCGGTTTCTGTATCGTAGATTGGCATGACTTCCGAAAACTCGATTAGTTCTTCTAAGGAGGTTGACGAGGGATATTCATCAAATCGAGGCCCAGAATCATATTCTTCATTAAGAGATTGATTTTCTTCATATGGGGCCTTGAAATCTTCAATATAGGTTTCAGATCTAGGTTCTAGGCTTAGGATGTGGGTGGAATTACTAGAATCTAGGTCTGAATAACCTTCGAGGGCCACCTTATCAGAATAAGGGACGGAATTTACACCCTCGAGTGGTTCAGTTCTACTCTCATACTTGCAGGAGTCTTGGGATTCTAAAATGGGTTCATCATGGTTTTTTTCTGCATTTGGAGCTTCCCAACCTTCTTCAATATCAGGTGCATTATACTCCATCTGGGTTGGGAATCCACAACCATTTTGTGCCCCAAACCCGAGATCAGATTTATCCTCGATGTTGTCCCAAGATAGTTCATCCTCTGTTGGCGGTATGTACGGGTATTTCTGATCAATCACTTGTTTTATTAATCTTATTATCTCTTCCCGTTTTTCAAGACTATCTTGGTGTTGCTTCCAAAGTCGAGGATTTGTCATACATTGAAGGTATTCACTATTATGCAATTTTTCTATCTCAATGTATGCAGTAATGAGCAAGTCACGGGTTGATCCTTTGTTGGCTTCTGCTAATAGTACTTGGGCACAAGTTATGACAAAGGTTGTGGTTGTTGGGACATCAACCTGAATGTTTCCTACTGTTGTTGAGGTTTCTTCATTTTCATAAAATCTCATGGAATCCTCAATCATTTTATCTCTCATGGATCTCCGGTATTCAGGTTTCTCGACTGGTAGTCCTAGGTGGTTCGGCTGCATATTTGGATCATGTGGTGGAATCACAATCAGAGTTTGACTCAAGATGTGTTATGAAGAGATCAGATCTGAATAACGAGTCCCACTGAAAATGAGTGTGTGTGAAAAGATGCAGGACTGGAGATGTTCTTGACCCAATCAAGACACCCAAAAGATGTTTGGATGACTATGGAGGTTTGGGGCGGATGGACCCCTGGATCAGAAAGTCATCCACCTGAGAATTACCTGGGCAGCCAGAGAGGGAGAGTCCCACAAAGACCCCTACACGGTAGAGCGTCCCTACGGGTTACAGGGTTTCCCCCACCCGACCTCTCTTGTCACTGAGATTCCAGGTAAACCAGAATGGGGACCTTGACCTCTTAAGTCTATCACTTTTTATTTCAAAGGTGCTTTTAGGGTTCTCACTTGAACTTTAGATGTCTTTGGTATTGTGACCTAATTTAGAGGTTGGTTGACCCAAGGGGTCAACTTTACCTGACCTGTCCTATAGATGGCAGAATGATTCTAAGCTCGGAGCCTAGAGATCACCCTGATTTGACTCCCAGGTTATTAGGTCAAAAGAAAATTTTAAGATTCAAGTGATTTTAGAGCTCAATTTTAGGGTTTGTCTTATTTAACTTTCTTCAATCAAGGGCTTGGGTAGCACACTGATGCGGGAGGGTTTATTTCCATTTACACAGGCATGTGCGACTAGCGCTTCAAGACCCTAATGTGGAAACCCTAATTTGGTTCTATTTCCAATCCTCTTTTTCTTTTTCAAAAGTTCTCTTTGGACTTATAAACAAGAAGTGTGTGGTCCGCCGAGATTAAGCGTTTATTTTCAATTAGGCACAAGAATTTGTGGGTTGGGAAAAAAAATCACTCCAACTTCAAGAATATTTGCAGAAATTTTCGCAAAATCAAGAAATGTTTTGCCTTAGAGATGGTGATTACTATATAAAGAAGGCAATTGATTCCTAACTTGATTTTCTTCCTTTTGTCTTTCATAGATTAGGGGATGATTAAGGAAGAAAAGAAATTACCTGCCCTGGAGTGGTTGACTTGCGGGAGAGATTTTCTCATGAAGTACCTGCAAGATCACATCAAAGAAAAGAAGGGCAAGTTAGTGTTCAATATGATAAAAAGAATGTAGAGACTAGTGGTAAATTGTGCAATGCTCCTCGGCAACGGCGCCAAAATGTTCACGGGCGTTTCGTGCGGATTTAAAGCGCATTATGTTGTAGTATAACCGACAAAACGTTCGAACAAATACAAAGTTTTTATTACTCGAAGACCGGAGTATCCGAGGTCGAACACAGGGAGCAAATGGAACTTACCACTAAATCAAAATGTAATTGAACACTCTAGTTTACTCAAAATATCAATTCAGGTATGAATGTATGCGATTAGAAGGAGTTAGGGCAAAAAATATGAAATTGGACGTCTGATCTTGTGATCAGACGTCTTAAAAGCATTTCTCCTTTTATTCTTCTACTTCTTCTGCTGCAGTCTTTGCTCTTTCTTTTCTTCTTCTGATCTCTGCAAAGTCTTCACTTGGCTTCTCTGTGCCTTTGCTTCTGGCTTTGCACTTTCCTTTCTTCTCCTGCGAAGGCTTCTTTCTTGCTTCTTCTTCTCTGCCTTGTTTCTTCCTCTTCTATCCTTCTCTGTCGTTCCTTCTTCTTTCTTTCTTTTCCTTCTCACGGCCAAGTCCTTCTCCTCCTGCGAAGGCTTCTTTCTTGCTTCTTCTTCTCTGCCTTGTTTCTTCCTTTTCTATTCTTCTCTGCCGTTCCTTCTTCTTTCTTTCTTTTCCTTCTCGCGGCCAAGTCCTTCTCCTCCTGCGTTCAGCCTGCCTGCACAGGAGCAAAACCTAACCCTTCTCCCTCTACCCGCGCATCTCTCTCTCTCAAGCAATTCACTCAAACCGCTCTCCCAGAGCCACAGCATAATCGGGTCGGATCGTACCCGGGACCAGGCGCACCTACAGGTGTGTGATGCGCGAGGAGTGCGTAGGTCTAGGTCGGGTCGGACTCGCCAGATCCGCGTGGTCAGGCCGCGGACGAGGCGGGTGTGGGGTCAGTGAGGGACCTCACCCCTGTGCTTACTAAGGCGATAAGAGTAAAACGCAAAAACAACTTATACAGTACCTGAGGGTTGCAATCCCACGATGTGGGACTATCTGGTCTCGCCTTCACGCGCGCCTGCAGAAGCCTCGTCGTGCGATTGCCCCGCAGCTGCTGGCTCTGCTAGCACTCCTTGGCTGGACTCGTTCACCTCGCGACACTCGCGCTAGTAAGCAGCACCTGTAGCCTGGAAGACCGGGTGCCTGGAGCTTCGTGGGAGCTTCATCAGAGGTCGTCCATGGCGGCAGCGGCTCAAACCCTGTCATACACAAAACGCGCCTCTCGGCCCAATCAGAATAGCTAGAGACCTTCGCCGTGGCACGGCGAAGGCGGTGGGCAGTGCTGCAGGCCGCAGGTCGGCCTAGGCGTGCATGCCTAGGTCAACCTGTGGCCGGAGATGGTGGGTTGGTCGGGGGGTGATTGTGGAGGGCTGGAGTGGCAGTGGTAGGGTGGAGTGTGTTCCTGGAGGTGAGGCGGAGCTTTCGAGGTGGTTGGCGAGCCGTGTGGAGGGCTGGAGTGGTGTGGGCGGCTCGCCGGAGTGCGGTCGGAGGCGAAGACGATGGAGGTGGTTAGCGTCTGTCGAGGGTCGATCAAGGGAGATAACAGGGGGAAAAGAGAGAGGAGAGGATGGAGAGGAGTTCTAACCTAACTGTAAGGACGAAAGGGGACGGAGGGCGAATAGCAGTACCTGCTGTCGCCGGAGAAGATGACGCCCAGTGGGGGAGGACGACGGGGCTGAGGCGGCGTGCGCTGATACTGCGCGACGCGGAGGAAGGTCAGGAAGTTAATTCTGCCACTGGTTTTGTGGCAGAGCGAAGAGGGAGGGGAGGGGTCCTCGCCGGAGCCTGCTGGGAGTTTGGCCGGGCAGGAGGAGAGGAATTGGGGGTGGAACCTCGGCCAAACCAAGCTCCCCCTGAGCGGCCGGGTCCGGGGGGTGTTTTATAGGTGCTGGACGCTCCTATCAGTGCGTGAAAAACGCGCAATTAGGTCAGCCGGCTCGCCCGAGTTGGAAGGAAGAAAGATACCCAAATCTCTCGTGCGTTCGCACGAGAGATTGGGTTCACGCCAGCGAATTTGATTGGCTTTAGAAGGAAGGGAATTCCTCAGAGAATCTCCCTTCCATTTCTGGGAGAGAATCTCTGAGGGATTAGAGAGCAATCCCTCTCCGAACCTCGCCGGAGCTCGGTTCTGCCCTAGCAATGGCGGCAGGACCGGTTTGCAAAGGAGGCGAAGAACCTAGGGGGTTCTCTGCAACGGTATTCAAAAGATAGGGACCAATTTGTGATTTGGGTGTACTAAATTGCAAAGTAGGTCAAGATGACCTCTCCTTAGGTCCAAATTTTGGTATAAACCTAATTTGGACCTAAGGAATCCAATGGAGAAGTTAGATTTCAGGTTTGACCTCGTTTGACTGGATATTTTGCGTAAAAACCCAAATTAGGTTAATTGAAGAGCTAGGACCCTAATCTAGGTCAAACTAGGTTTCAAAGGCCAAATTAAGTGTTCTAAACCCTAGAGTATGTTTTTCCATGATTTTTAGAGGGTTTACTTGCTTTTTGTTCTGACCGGAACCTTGTTAATTTAAGCGGGTCTGTTTTAGGGTTACCTAGTGTCTTTTAGTTCTTAGGTTGCACATGAACCCATTTCTGATTGACTCAACCCACTTTTTATCTCATTTAGACCATTTGACCTATGTTTTGCCTCTGAGAAATCCCGTTTATCTACTGCAATGGTAAAATTGCAGTTTTAACCTTTATTTCATGTTTTCTTCTCAGAGCACTTGCTCCTTCAGTTAGGCCTTGTTCTAGGTTATGTAGGAGCTTTTATCTTCTTTATTGGGTCAAAATGAGCTAGTTATGGCTCATGATGAGGCTCTCATCATACCCCCATGCCTAGCTTTTGCTAGTCCCTTAGCAAAATTTCAAAGTTTTAACTTCCGTTCTAGACCCTGAATGTCTGTCAACAATGATAAATGCTTCTCCTTTTCTTTTGTGATTAGGTGGGAATGCCGACAATAGGCCTAGAGGTACTCAAGTACCAACCAAAATCCGGACGTGTTCCGCTTTAGCCTCATTCTTCTGCAAAGGTTTCTACGGCCCACAGAAACTAACCTAGGGTTTGTTGGACTCCGCGGTTAAAGCACCCGTGCTTGAGATATTTTTAGCCTAAGTTCAGTTTGCAGTGCGTTTTTTGTAAGAGAGAGATAGAAGATTTATTTGTTTGGAGAGCTTTTCTCTCTCTTTTCTTTTTTATTTCTAGCTTCGGATTAGCTTCTCAACACGGTCTGTATCGGATTCCTCGTCCCCATCATCAATCCTCAAAGGTCCCTGGCTTTCGAGATTTCGAGATAATCCCGCCCATGGCAACCCCCGGAACCCTGGCTTTCAAGATTTCATGATAATCCCGCCCATGGCGTTTCGTGGCCGAATCCAGACCCTGGCGATCGACATTTCGTGATAATGCCACCCATGGTATCTGAACCAGCAGAGTGCTTACATGCCCCCAGTAGGATATTTAAATATCCTAAGAGATAAGCACCGAGGAGACGATATGTTGTTACGCATCTTCGAGGGGAATTTCCTGCCTCTCCGCGCTGGGAACTTGTCCAAATCAACTTGTGTTGATTGGCCGCTCCTAATCTAGGTGACTTTTTCAGAATATTAAACGCTCTTGCATGTTTTGAACATTTATGCGCACTGAACCAGACTGTGTGTGAATTTGGGTGCTTAGGTTACCGAATCCCGCAAACCGAAGGTCAGTTAACGAGGCCGAATACTTCCTAAGCCTTAGACCTAATACTTAAGCTTCGCATTTTCCTCAACCTCTTGAGGATTATCCAGATTTTAACGGATACATGAATTTTTAAGCTAAAAATCTAGCCCAAGAGGCCTAAGACCAGCATTCCCGCCAATCTCTTGTTATGTCTCCTTAGCACTTTTTCTTTTGTTTCTTTTCTTGATCTGGTCTAGAACTTCAGTTAATTCCTTAATCTTTTACTAATGACCTTTTCTTTTACTTTTCCCTTTTGTGCTCCTTTCTTCATTTTTGCTCTTTTTCTCCTCCTTATGATTATATGGCTCACAACATTTCCTCCCTCCCCAATTTTTTTTTTGTTCTTTTTCGTAATTTTTCAAATTTTTTGTGTTTTTGACATATGTGAATTTTTTGTGAGAATCCTTCTGATTTTTTCTTGGTTTTGTATGTATGCACTTTATCACCCCCCCATGCCTAAGTTTTGCAATGTCCTCATTGTAAACAGAGGGTGGGAATTAGTGTTGAGGTCAGGGGCTTAGAATAGGATATATCGGGTGGGTGAATGGGTCGGGAATGAGTGATGCGAATGATTTTAAGTTCTGATACGTGTACCAGAGGTGGGATCAACTGTCTAAGGCTGAACTCAAGGTGCAATAGACGTGGAGTACAGACGGATAATCAGACAGGTCTCTATTTTTGAGATGACGGGTTGCCTCCCGTTAAGCGCTAAATTTAATGCCTTCAGCCGAGCGAAAAATGGGGTGGAGAAGGAGTGGTCAAATCAATGGAGTTTTGGAAAACAAGCACCTTGATTAAGAGCCTGGTTGGTCCAACCAGGTACTTGTTCAAATCAGTGGGCTGATGATGCAGCCCAAACCCAATAAGTCTGGTGGGTTGATAGATGTAGATTAGCAGATGTGGGACCCACCAAATGCAGTGATGTTCTGATAGATATGGAAGTGAAAACTCGAGTTCGGGCTCAGTCGAATCAGCCTGGTGGGGGTAGGGTTCCGAAAAATAATCAATGTAAGGTGTGGAATCCCTACAGGGACGGTCAAAGGATGGAGGCTCCTGAGTTGTGGTCTGATCAGTGTCCGATACCCGGTATAGATACGGAGTTGAATCATCTGTAATCGGCTCAGTGAGAGGTGAATCAGAATAGAAATTGAGTCCTGTTGCAGGTCGGGATGGGGAACGGGTTTTGATTGGTTCTGTATATGTGGAGCAGGTGGCTTCAAAGAAGATTGACAGGTTATAATTAGGAGGCAGATTTTCTCCGATGTTATGGTCGGATTCGAGATCGTCGGAGAGTTTGCGAAAATCAAAGTTTGAATGAGATTCTAGATCATGAGTTTCACCATAGAATAAATCATATGTTGTATATTCAGCAGCCTGACTGGGATCTAGCCTAAATGTTAATTCTGAGCTTACAAAGGTGTCCCTATCTGGTAGAGGCTCAGGTTCAAGGTTAGTAGGGCAGAGCCAATCGAAACCCCGCTCGTCCAAGTCCTCGGTTTCTGTATCGTAGATTGGCATGACTTCCGAAAACTCGATTAGTTCTTCTAAGGAGGTTGACGAGGGATATTCATCAAATCGAGGCCCAGAATCATATTCTTCATTAAGAGATTGATTTTCTTCATATGGGGCCTTGAAATCTTCAATATAGGTTTCAGATCTAGGTTCTAGGCTTAGGATGTGGGTGGAATTACTAGAATCTAGGTCTGAATAACCTTCGAGGGCCACCTTATCAGAATAAGGGACGGAATTTACACCCTCGAGTGGTTCAGTTCTACTCTCATACTTGCAGGAGTCTTGGGATTCTAAAATGGGTTCATCATGGTTTTTTTCTGCATTTGGAGCTTCCCAACCTTCTTCAATATCAGGTGCATTATACTCCATCTGGGTTGGGAATCCACAACCATTTTGTGCCCCAAACCCGAGATCAGATTTATCCTCGATGTTGTCCCAAGATAGTTCATCCTCTGTTGGCGGTATGTACGGGTATTTCTGATCAATCACTTGTTTTATTAATCTTATTATCTCTTCCCGTTTTTCAAGACTATCTTGGTGTTGCTTCCAAAGTCGAGGATTTGTCATACATTGAAGGTATTCACTATTATGCAATTTTTCTATCTCAATGTATGCAGTAATGAGCAAGTCACGGGTTGATCCTTTGTTGGCTTCTGCTAATAGTACTTGGGCACAAGTTATGACAAAGGTTGTGGTTGTTGGGACATCAACCTGAATGTTTCCTACTGTTGTTGAGGTTTCTTCATTTTCATAAAATCTCATGGCATCCTCAATCATTTTATCTCTCATGGATCTCCGGTATTCAGGTTTCTCGACTGGTAGTCCTAGGTGGTTCGGCTGCATATTTGGATCATGTGGTGGAATCACAATCAGAGTTTGACTCAAGATGTGTTATGAAGCGATCAGATCTGAATAACGAGTCCCACTGAAAATGAGTGTGTGTGAAAAGATGCAGGACTGGAGATGTTCTTGACCCAATCAAGACACCCAAAAGATGTTTGGATGACTATGGAGGTTTGGGGCGGATGGACCCCTGGATCAGAAAGTCATCCACCTGAGAATTACCTGGGCAGCCAGAGAGGGAGAGTCCCGCAAAGACCCCTACACGGTAGAGCGTCCCTACGGGTTACAGGGTTTCCCCCACCCGACCTCTCTTGTCACTGAGATTCCAGGTAAACCAGAATGGGGACCTTGACCTCTTAAGTCTATCACTTTTTATTTCAAAGGTGCTTTTAGGGTTCTCACTTGAACTTTAGATGTCTTTGGTATTGTGACCTAATTTAGAGGTTGGTTGACCCAAGGGGTCAACTTTACCTGACCTGTCCTATAGATGGCAGAATGATTCTAAGCTCGGAGCCTAGAGATCACCCTGATTTGACTCCCAGGTTATTAGGTCAAAAGAAAATTTTAAGATTCAAGTGATTTTAGAGCTCAATTTTAGGGTTTGTCTTATTTAACTTTCTTCAATCAATGGCTTGGGTAGCACACTGATGCGGGAGGGTTTATTTCCATTTACACAGGCATGTGCGACTAGCGCTTCAAGACCCTAATGTGGAAACCCTAATTTGGTTCTATTTCCAATCCTCTTTTTCTTTTTCAAAAGTTCTCTTTGGACTTATAAACAAGAAGTGTGTGGTCCGCCGAGATTAAGCGTTTATTTTCAATTAGGCACAAGAATTTGTGGGTTGGGAAAAAAAATCACTCCAACTTCAAGAATATTTGCAGAAATTTTCGCAAAATCAAGAAATGTTTTGCCTTAGAGATGGTGATTACTATATAAAGAAGGCAATTGATTCCTAACTTGATTTTCTTCCTTTTGTCTTTCATAGATTAGGGGATGATTAAGGAAGAAAAGAAATTACCTGCCCTGGAGTGGTTGACTTGCGGGAGAGATTTTCTCATGAAGTACCTGCAAGATCACATCAAAGAAAAGTAGGGCAAGTTAGTGTTCAATATGATAAAAAGAATGTAGAGACTAGTGGTAAATTGTGCAATGCTCCCCGGCAACGGCACCAAAATGTTCACGGGCGTTTCGTGCGGATTTAAAGCGCATTATGTTGTAGTATAACCGACAAAACGTTCGAACAAATACAAAGTTTTTATTACTCGAAGACCGAAGTATCCGAGGTCGAACACAGGGAGCAAATGGAACTTACCACTAAATCAAAATGTAATTGAACACTCTAGTTTACTCAAAATATCAATTCAGGTATGAATGTATGCGATTAGAAGGAGTTAGGGCAAAAAATATGAAATTGGACGTCTGATCTTGTGATCAGACGTCTTAAAAGCATTTCTCCTTTTATTCTTCTACTTCTTCTGCTGCAGTCTTTGCTCTTTCTTTTCTTCTTCTGATCTCTGCAAAGTCTTCACTTGGCTTCTCTGTGCCTTTGCTTCTGGCTTTGCACTTTCCTTTCTTCTCCTGCGAAGGCTTCTTTCTTGCTTCTTCTTCTCTGCCTTGTTTCTTCCTCTTCTATTCTTCTCTGTCGTTCCTTCTTCTTTCTTTCTTTTCCTTCTCGCGGCCAAGTCCTTCTCCTCCTGCGAAGGCTTCTTTCTTGCTTCTTCTTCTCTGCCTTGTTTCTTCCTTTTCTATTCTTCTCTGCCGTTCCTTCTTCTTTCTTTCTTTTCCTTCTCGCGGCCAAGTCCTTCTCCTCCTACATTCAGCTTGCCTGCACAGGAGCAAAACCTAACCCTTCTCCCTCTACCCGCGCATCTCTCTCTCTCAAGCAATTCACTCAAACCGCTCTCCCAGAGCCACAGCATAATCGGGTCGGATCGTACCCGGGACCAGGCGCACCTACAGGTGTGTGATGCGCGAGGAGTGCGTAGGTCTAGGTCGGGTCGGACTCGCCAGATCCGCGTGGTCAGGCCGCGGACGAGGCGGGTGTGGGGTCAGTGAGGGACCTCACCCCTGTGCTTACTAAGGCGATAAGAGTAAAACGCAAAAACAACTTATACAGTACCTGAGGGTTGCAATCCCACGATGTGGGACTATCTGGTCTCGCCTTCACGCGCGCCTGCAGAAGCCTCGTCGTGCGATTGCCCCGCAGCTGCTGGCTCTGCTAGCGCTCCTTGGCTGGACTCGTTCACCTCGCGACACTCGCGCTAGTAAGCAGCACCTGTAGCCTGGAAGACCGGGTGCCTGGAGCTTCGTGGGAGCTTCATCAGAGGTCGTCCATGGCGGCAGCGGCTCAAACCCTGTCATACACAAAACGCGCCTCTCGGCCCAATCAGAATAGCTAGAGACCTTCGCCGTGGCACGGCGAAGGCGGTGGGCAGTGCTGCAGGCCGCAGGTCGGCCTAGGCGTGCGTGCCTAGGTCAACCTGTGGCCGGAGATGGTGGGTTGGTCGGGGGGTGATTGTGGAGGGCTGGAGTGGCAGTGGTAGGGTGGAGTGTGTTCCTGGAGGTGAGGCGGAGCTTTCGAGGTGGTTGGCGAGCCGTGTGGAGGGCTGGAGTGGTGTGGGCGGCTCGCCGGAGTGCGGTCGGAGGCGAAGACGATGGAGGTGGTTAGCGTCTGTCGAGGGTCGATCAAGGGAGATAACAGGGGGAAAAGAGAGAGGAGAGGATGGAGAGGAGTTCTAACCTAACTGTAAGGACGAAAGGGGACGGAGGGCGAACAGCAGTACCTGCTGTCGCCGGAGAAGATGACGCCCAGTGGGGGAGGACGACGGGGCTGAGGCGGCGTGCGCTGATACTGCGCGACGCGGAGGAAGGTCAGGAAGTTAATTCTGCCACTGGTTTTGTGGCAGAGCGAAGAGGGAGGGGAGGGGTCCTCGCCGGAGCCTGCTGGGAGTTTGGCCGGGCAGGAGGAGAGGAATTGGGGGTGGAACCTCGGCCAAACCAAGCTCCCCCTGAGCGGCCGGGTCCGGGGGGTGTTTTATAGGTGCTGGACGCTCCTATCAGTGCGTGAAAAACGCGCAATTAGGTCAGCCGGCTCGCCCGAGTTGGAAGGAAGAAAGATACCCAAATCTCTCGTGCGTTCGCACGAGAGATTGGGTTCACGCCAGCGAATTTGATTGGCTTTAGAAGGAAGGGAATTCCTCAGAGAATCTCCCTTCCATTTCTGGGAGAGAATCTCTGAGGGATTAGAGAGCAATCCCTCTCCGAACCTCGCCGGAGCTCGGTTCTGCCCTAGCAATGGCGGCAGGACCGGTTTGCAAAGGAGGCGAAGAACCTAGGGGGTTCTCTGCAACGGTATTCAAAAGATAGGGACCAATTTGTGATTTGGGTGTACTAAATTGCAAAGTAGGTCAAGATGACCTCTCCTTAGGTCCAAATTTTGGTATAAACCTAATTTGGACCTAAGGAATCCAATGGAGAAGTTAGATTTCAGGTTTGACCTCGTTTGACTGGATATTTTGCGTAAAAACCCAAATTAGGTTAATTGAAGAGCTAGGACCCTAATCTAGGTCAAACTAGGTTTCAAAGGCCAAATTATGTGTTCTAAACCCTAGAGTATGTTTTTCCATGATTTTTAGAGGGTTTACTTGCTTTTTGTTCTGACCGGAACCTTGTTAATTTAAGCGGGTCTGTTTTAGGGTTACCTAGTGTCTTTTAGTTCTTAGGTTGCACATGAACCCATTTCTGATTGACTCAACCCACTTTTTATCTCATTTAGACCATTTGACCTATGTTTTGCCTCTGAGAAATCCCGTTTATCTACTGCAATGGTAAAATTGCAGTTTTAACCTTTATTTCATGTTTTCTTCTCAGAGCACTTGCTCCTTCAGTTAGGCCTTGTTCTAGGTTATGTAGGAGCTTTTATCTTCTTTATTGGGTCAAAATGAGCTAGTTATGGCTCATGATGAGGCTCTCATCATACCCCCATGCCTAGCTTTTGCTAGTCCCTTAGCAAAATTTCAAAGTTTTAACTTCCGTTCTAGACCCTGAATGTCTGTCAACAATGATAAATGCTTCTCCTTTTCTTTTGTGATTAGGTGGGAATGCCGACAATAGGCCTAGAGGTACTCAAGTACCAACCAAAATCCGGACGTGTTCCGCTTTAGCCTCATTCTTCTGCAAAGGTTTCTACGGCCCACAGAAACTAACCTAGGGTTTGTTGGACTCCGCGGTTAAAGCACCCGTGCTTGAGATATTTTTAGCCTAAGTTCAGTTTGCAGTGCGTTTTTTGTAAGAGAGAGATAGAAGATTTATTTGTTTGGAGAGCTTTTCTCTCTCTTTTCTTTTTTATTTCTAGCTTCGGATTAGCTTCTCAACACGGTCTGTATCGGATTCCTCGTCCCCATCATCAATCCTCAAAGGTCCCTGGCTTTCGAGATTTCGAGATAATCCCGCCCATGGCAACCCCCGAAACCCTGGCTTTCAAGATTTCGTGATAATCCCGCCCATGGCGTTTCGTGGCCGAATCCAGACCCTGGCGATCGACATTTCGTGATAATGCCACCCATGGTATCTGAACCAGCAGAGTGCTTACATGCCCCCAGTAGGATATTTAAATATCCTAAGAGATAAGCACCGAGGAGACGATATGTTGTTACGCATCTTCGAGGGGAATTTCCTGCCTCTCCGCGCTGGGAACTTGTCCAAATCAACTTGTGTTGATTGGCCGCTCCTAATCTAGGTGACTTTTTCAGAATATTAAACGCTCTTGCATGTTTTGAACATTTATGCGCACTGAACCAGACTGTGTGTGAATTTGGGTGCTTAGGTTACCGAATCCCGCAAACCGAAGGTCAGTTAACGAGGCCGAATACTTCCTAAGCCTTAGACCTAATACTTAAGCTTCGCATTTTCCTCAACCTCTTGAGGATTATCCAGATTTTAACGGATACATGAATTTTTAAGCTAAAAATCTAGCCCAAGAGGCCTAAGACCAGCATTCCCGCTAATCTCTTGTTATGTCTCCTTAGCACTTTTTCTTTGTTTCTTTTCTTGATCTGGTCTAGAACTTCAGTTAATTCCTTAATCTTTTACTAATGACTTTTTCTTTTACTTTTCCCTTTTGTGCTCCTTTCTTCATTTTTGCTCTTTTTCTCCTCCTTATGATTATATGGCTCACAACATTTCCTCCCTCCCCAATTTTTTTTTTGTTCTTTTTCGTAATTTTTCAATTTTTTTGTGTTTTTGACATATGTGAATTTTTTGTGAGAATCCTTCTGATTTTTTCTTGGTTTTGTATGTATGCACTTTATCACCCCCCCATGCCTAAGTTTTGCAATGTCCTCATTGTAAACAGAGGGTGGGAATTAGTGTTGAGGTCAGGGGCTTAGAATAGGATATATCGGGTGGGTGAATGGGTCGGGAATGAGTGATGCGAATGATTTTAAGTTCTGATACGTGTACCAGAGGTGGGATCAACTGTCTAAGGCTGAACTCAAGGTGCAATAGACGTGGAGTACAGACGGATAATCAGACAGGTCTCTATTTTTGAGATGACGGGTTGCCTCCCGTTAAGCGCTAAATTTAATGCCTTCAGCCGAGCGAAAAATGGGGTGGAGAAGGAGTGGTCAAATCAATGGAGTTTTGGAAAACAAGCACCTTGATTAAGAGCCTGGTTGGTCCAACCAGGTACTTGTTCAAATCAGTGGGCTGATGATGCAGCCCAAACCCAATAAGTCTGGTGGGTTGATAGATGTAGATTAGCAGATGTGGGACCCACCAAATGCAGTGATGTTCTGATAGATATGGAAGTGAAAACTCGAGTTCGGGCTCAGTCGAATCAGCCTGGTGGGGGTAGGGTTCCGAAAAATAATCAATGTAAGGTGTGGAATCCCTACAGGGACGGTCAAAGGATGGAGGCTCCTGAGTTGTGGTCTGATCAGTGTCCGATACCCGGTATAGATACGGAGTTGAATCATCTGTAATCGGCTCAGTGAGAGGTGAATCAGAATAGAAATTGAGTCCTGTTGCAGGTCGGGATGGGGAACGGGTTTTGATTGGTTCTGTATATGTGGAGCAGGTGGCTTCAAAGAAGATTGACAGGTTATAATTAGGAGGCAGATTTTCTCCGATGTTATGGTCGGATTCGAGATCGTCGGAGAGTTTGCGAAAATCAAAGTTTGAATGAGATTCTAGATCATGAGTTTCACCATAGAATAAATCATATGTTGTATATTCAGCAGCCTGACTGGGATCTAGCCTAAATGTTAATTCTGAGCTTACAAAGGTGTCCCTATCTGGTAGAGGCTCAGGTTCAAGGTTAGTAGGGCAGAGCCAATCGAAACCCCGCTCGTCCAAGTCCTCGGTTTCTGTATCGTAGATTGGCATGACTTCCGAAAACTCGATTAGTTCTTCTAAGGAGGTTGACGAGGGATATTCATCAAATCGAGGCCCAGAATCATATTCTTCATTAAGAGATTGATTTTCTTCATATGGGGCCTTGAAATCTTCAATATAGGTTTCAGATCTAGGTTCTAGGCTTAGGATGTGGGTGGAATTACTAGAATCTAGGTCTGAATAACCTTCGAGGGCCACCTTATCAGAATAAGGGACGGAATTTACACCCTCGAGTGGTTCAGTTCTACTCTCATACTTGCAGGAGTCTTGGGATTCTAAAATGGGTTCATCATGGTTTTTTTCTGCATTTGGAGCTTCCCAACCTTCTTCAATATCAGGTGCATTATACTCCATCTGGGTTGGGAATCCACAACCATTTTGTGCCCCAAACCCGAGATCAGATTTATCCTCGATGTTGTCCCAAGATAGTTCATCCTCTGTTGGCGGTATGTACGGGTATTTCTGATCAATCACTTGTTTTATTAATCTTATTATCTCTTCCCGTTTTTCAAGACTATCTTGGTGTTGCTTCCAAAGTCGAGGATTTGTCATACATTGAAGGTATTCACTATTATGCAATTTTTCTATCTCAATGTATGCAGTAATGAGCAAGTCACGGGTTGATCCTTTGTTGGCTTCTGCTAATAGTACTTGGGCACAAGTTATGACAAAGGTTGTGGTTGTTGGGACATCAACCTGAATGTTTCCTACTGTTGTTGAGGTTTCTTCATTTTCATAAAATCTCATGGAATCCTCAATCATTTTATCTCTCATGGATCTCCGGTATTCAGGTTTCTCGACTGGTAGTCCTAGGTGGTTCGGCTGCATATTTGGATCATGTGGTGGAATCACAATCAGAGTTTGACTCAAGATGTGTTATGAAGAGATCAGATCTGAATAACGAGTCCCACTGAAAATGAGTGTGTGTGAAAAGATGCAGGACTGGAGATGTTCTTGACCCAATCAAGACACCCAAAAGATGTTTGGATGACTATGGAGGTTTGGGGCGGATGGACCCCTGGATCAGAAAGTCATCCACCTGAGAATTACCTGGGCAGCCAGAGAGGGAGAGTCCCGCAAAGACCCCTACACGGTAGAGCATCCCTACGGGTTACAGGGTTTCCCCCACCCGACCTCTCTTGTCACTGAGATTCCAGGTAAACCAGAATGGGGACCTTGACCTCTTAAGTCTATCACTTTTTATTTCAAAGGTGCTTTTAGGGTTCTCACTTGAACTTTAGATGTCTTTGGTATTGTGACCTAATTTAGAGGTTGGTTGACCCAAGGGGTCAACTTTACCTGACCTGTCCTATAGATGGCAGAATGATTCTAAGCTCGGAGCCTAGAGATCACCCTGATTTGACTCCCAGGTTATTAGGTCAAAAGAAAATTTTAAGATTCAAGTGATTTTAGAGCTCAATTTTAGGGTTTGTCTTATTTAACTTTCTTCAATCAAGGGCTTGGGTAGCACACTGATGCGGGAGGGTTTATTTCCATTTACACAGGCATGTGTGACTAGCGCTTCAAGACCCTAATGTGGAAACCCTAATTTGGTTCTATTTCCAATCCTCTTTTTCTTTTTCAAAAGTTCTCTTTGGACTTATAAACAAGAAGTGTGTGGTCCGCCGAGATTAAGCGTTTATTTTCAATTAGGCACAAGAATTTGTGGGATGGGAAAAAAAATCACTCCAACTTCATGAATATTTGCAGAAATTTTCGCAAAATCAAGAAATGTTTTGCCTTAGAGATGGTGATTACTATATAAAGAAGGCAATTGATTCCTAACTTGATTTTCTTCCTTTTGTCTTTCATAGATTAGGGGATGATTAAGGAAGAAAAGAAATTACCTGCCCTGGAGTGGTTGACTTGCGGGAGAGATTTTCTCATGAAGTACCTGCAAGATCACATCAAAGAAAAGTAGGGCAAGTTAGTGTTCAATATGATAAAAAGAATGTAGAGACTAGTGGTAAATTGTGCAACGCTCCCCGGCAACGGCGCCAAAATGTTCACGGGCGTTTCGTGCGGATTTAAAGCGCATTATGTTGTAGTATAACCGACAAAACGTTCGAACAAATACAAAGTTTTTATTACTCGAAGACCGGAGTATCCGAGGTCGAACACAGGGAGCAAATGGAACTTACCACTAAATCAAAATGTAGTTGAACACTCTAGTTTACTCAAAATATCAATTCAGGTATGAATGTATGCGATTAAAAGGAGTTAGGCCAAAAAATATGAAATTGGATGTCTGATCTTGTGATCAGACGTCTTAAAAGCATTTCTCCTTTTATTCTTCTTCTTCTTCTGCTGCAGTCTTTGCTCTTTCTTTTCTTCTTCTGATCTCTGCAAAGTCTTCACTTGGCTTCTCTGTGCCTTTGCTTCTGGCTTTGCTCTTTCCTTTCTTCTCCTGCGAAGGCTTCTTTCTTGCTTCTTCTTCTCTGCCTTGTTTCTTCCTCTTCTATTCTTCTCTGCCGTTCCTTCTTCTTTCTTTCTTTTCCTTCTCGCGGCCAAGTCCTTCTCCTCCTGCGAAGGCTTCTTTCTTGCTTCTTCTTCTCTGCCTTGTTTCTTCCTTTTCTATTCTTCTCTGCCGTTCCTTCTTCTTTCTTTCTTTTCCTTCTCGCGGCCAAGTCCTTCTCCTCCTGCGTTCAGCCTGCCTGCACAGGAGCAAAACCTAACCCTTCTCCCTCTACCCGCGCATCTCTCTCTCTCAAGCAATTCACTCAAACCGCTCTCCCAGAGCCACAGCATAATCGGGTCGGATCGTACCCGGGACCAGGCGCACCTGCAGGTGTGTGATGCGCGAGGAGTGCGTAGGTCTAGGTCGGGTCGGACTCGCCAGATCCGCGTGGTCAGGCCGCGGACGAGGCGGGTGTGGGGTCAGTGAGGGACCTCACCCCTGTGCTTACTGAGGCGATAAGAGTAAACCGCAAAAACAACTTATACAGTACCTGAGGGTTGCAATCCCACGATGTGGGACTATCTGGTCTCGCCTTCACGCGCACCTGCAGAAGCCTCGTCGTGCGATTGCCCCGCAGCTGCTGGCTCTGCTAGCGCTCCTTGGCTGGACTCGTTCACCTCGCGACACTCGTGCTAGTAAGCAGCACCTGTAGCCTGGAAGACCGGGTGCCTGGAGCTTCGTGGGAGCTTCATCAGAGGTCGTCCATGGCGGCAGCGGCTCAAACCCTGTCATACACAAAACGCGCCTCTCGGCCTAATCAGAATAGCTAGAGACCTTCGCCGTGGCACGGCGAAGGCGGTGGGCAGTGCTGCAGGCCGCAGGTCGGCCTAGGCGTGCGTGCCTAGGTCAACCTGTGGCCGGAGATGGTGGGTTGGTCGGGGGGTGATTGTGGAGGGCTGGAGTGGCAGTGGTAGGGTGGAGTGTGTTCCTGGAGGTGAGGCGGAGCTTTCGAGGTGGTTGGCGAGCCGTGTGGAGGGCTGGAGTGGTGTGGGCGGCTCGCCGGAGTGCGGTCGGAGGCGAAGACGATGGAGGTGGTTAGCGTCTGTCGAGGGTCGATCAAGGGAGATAACAGGGGGAAAAGAGAGAGGAGAGGATGGAGAGGAGTTCTAACCTAACTGTAAGGACGAAAGGGGACGGAGGGCGAACAGCAGTACCTGCTGTCGCCGGAGAAGATGACGCCCAGTGGGCGAGGACGACGGGGCTGAGGCGGCGTGCGCTGATACTGCGCGACGCGGAGGAAGGTCAGGAAGTTAACTCTGCCACTGGTTTTGTGGCAGAGCGAAGAGGGAGGGGAGGGGTCCTCGCCGGAGCCTGCTGGGAGTTTGGCCGGGCAGGAGGAGAGGAATTGGGGGTGGAACCTCGGCCAAACCAAGCTCCCCCTGAGCGGCCGGGTCTGGGGGGTGTTTTATAGGTGCTGGACGCTCCTATCAGTGCGTGAAAAACGCGCAATTAGGTCAGCCGGCTCGCCCGAGTTGGAAGGAAGAAAGATACCCAAATCTTTCGTGCGTTTGCACGAGAGATTGGGTTCACGCCAGCGAATTTGATTGGCTTTAGAAGGAAGGGAATTTCTCAAAGAATCTCCCTTCCATTTCTGGGAGAGAATCTCTGAGGGATTAGAGAGAAATCCCTCTCCAAACCTCGCCGGAGCTCGGTTCTGCCCTAGCAATGGCGGCAGGACCGGTTTGCAAAGGAGGCGAAGAACCTAGGGGGTTCTCTACAACGGTATTCAAAAGATAGGGACCAATTTGTGATTTGGGTGTACTAAATTGCAAAGTAGGTCAAGATGACCTCTCCTTAGGTCCAAATTTTGGTATAAACCTAATTTGGACCTAAGGAATCCAATGGAGAAGTTAGATTTCAGGTTTGACCTCGTTTGACTGGATATTTTGCGTAAAAACCCAAATTAGGTTAATTGAAGAGCTAGGACCCTAATCTAGGTCAAACTAGGTTTCAAAGGCCAAATTAAGTGTTCTAAACCCTAGAGTATGTTTTTCCATGATTTGTAGAGGGTTTACTTGCTTTTTGTTCTGACCGGAACCTTGTTAATTTAAGTGGGTCTGTTTTAGGGTTACCAAGTGTCTTTTAGTTCTTAGGTTGCACATGAACCCATTTCTGATTGACTCAACCCACTTTTTATCTCATTTAGACCATTTGACCTATGTTTTGCCTCTGAGAAATCCCATTTATCTACTGCAATGGTAAAATTGCAGTTTTAACCTTTATTTCATGTTTTCTTCTCAGAGCACTTGCTCCTTCAGTTAGGCCTTGTTCTAGGTTATGTAGGAGCTTTTATCTTCTTTATTGGGTCAAAATGAGCTAGTTATGGCTCATGATGAGGCTCTCATCACAGAGCATCCTTTAGCAATGCCTTCACCACACCCTAGCACCCCCGCTTCAGCTCCTCCTCGCTCCTCCCTGCAGCACCTACAGCTGGCACACCTTCATCTCCAGTCCACCCACGCTCCAGCGCACCCTCGCCTCGCTCCATCAGACCCCACAACGTGCCTCCACCCCAGTGCCAGCACGCCCGTGCACCCTTGCCTAGCGCGCATCCTCCAGCCTTGCCTGTAGTGCCTCTAGTGGTCGCATGTTGCCCCTCCTCGTGCCTGCAGCACGCGTGGCCAGCAACAGCAACCTCCACCGCCACCACTTCTTTCCTCTGTTAGGCTAGCTCCGACCTCCATCGATCGAGGCACCACCACCGTCAGGTGCGGATCGGGGAGGGCTACCTCTGGTCGCCAACTCGCCGTCCATCTCTCCTTCAACCGTGCACAAGCTCCATTCGAAGCTAATCCCATGTTTCATCCACAATTAATAATTACATTTCATTCCATTGCCACATAAATGAATTTTGATTTATCATTATTTTATTATGGTGAATTTATGCCTTCATGCTCATGCTTCTAGAGAATTGCAAAACCTTATTATTCTTCTCTATGTGCATTGAATTTAATTTTGAATTACATTTTAGTATGCATATAAGTGAATAGTACATGGCATACTCTTGCACATGGATAATTTTCTGATGTAAATATTACATTAACACCCCTTGACTTCTCCATAAATTTAAGGTTTACTTTCAGAGCTACACAGGCATTGTTTGATCTGGCGAATAGTTTAGCGAACTTGATTTTGACCTAATTGAGAGTTTAAATAAGCCATTGCCTCCCTATGGACTTGACCTACTCTTTTATGAGTGGCTTAATTTTAATTTTTAATTATTTTGTTAAATAGTTTTCGCCCACTTTGATCCTACAACGACAAATCATCTTAATACATTATTCAAAAGCGAAAATAGACATATCAAATGGCACTGTTGCCGGGGAGGCAACAGACGCAATAATTTCACCTGATTTTTATTTCTGATTATTTCTCATTGCACAGTGATCTGACCATTTATTATCTTTTCTGTGCGAGGAATTTAAGAGAGGAATTTGAGAGAGGTGACAGGCACATCTAGGAGACGATGTCGACATTGAGCGATGCTTACATGTAGGGAAGACACAGGAGACCTGGATCTCGCCTCCATAGGAGATTCTCTGTGTCATAAGTTTTATTTCTATTTTCTTGCCCTTGAAGTAATTGGGGGCTGATTTTCAGGAGCCTGTTTCCTTTTCTTTAGATTTTGGTTTTTAATTTATTTTGTGGATTGTTTACCCTTAATTTGCTTGTGCATAAGTAGCTAAAAAAAAAAGCATTAGCTACCTGCTAGAAGCTGCCTGCCCTTAGGTCAAATCATTTATGATTGAATGAGCAACATCTAGATCGAATTCTTGTCTTGCATATTGCATGAAGATTGCTAAAATCAGGTATGCACTTCTAACTTCACATTTCTACTTGTCATGCAAATGAATTTGTATTAATTTTTAGACCACATAATCTATCTTGAAGCGATCTAATAAAGTGGTCACATTTAATTCTTGAAAAAGGACTAACTAAAGGAGGGACATTTAAAAATGAATGTCTTGATTTTCAAACATGGTGTGCGATTCAAAATTCAAAATCTTTTGCGGTATATGCACACTTATATCTTTTGCACCACGGCATGCATTTAGACACTCCTAAGTCTTGGCACTACTAGAACAAGAGCCCTCCTACCATTGGATTCTGAAGTGTTCAAAACTTGAGATCAAATGTTTTGTAAATCCAAAGAGGGGGATATCCTGTCACGGATTTTTGGGGGTAGTTGAGAAGCAACGCGAAAGCACAGCTTCAAAGGAAGGCTTAAGCCTACTTGCATCCCTCGATTTTCCATCTTTGGATTTGCTCTACCATTTGAGATTTAGGGAAGAACACCTAAGCTCTGACTAGGTCTTTTTAGGCATTTCAAAGGTTGACAATAGGTGCATAATTAATTGGGCAACTTTCTTTATCACCTACAATTTGAACTAAAGCCAAAAGCCTAAATTTGTAAAGACCAAACAAGTCCTTTTGAATTGTGTTTGTAGTGCATGCTTGGTAGGTGTTCTCTTAGGAGACAACTTGTGTTTGATCCTGAACCTGAAAGAATCTTAAGAAGAAACCTTCCAAGGGTAGAAATGGCCGGTCAAAGGAGCCTTAAGGAATATTTCATTCCAACCAATCAAGCTGGCCCTGCACTACGTAGACCTGGAGGAGACAATCCTTATGAGATCAAAAGCAGTACCATATCCTTGCTGCCCTCCTTTTATGGTACTGCTAGGCAAGACCCTTACAGGCATATAGAGGAATTCACCGAGGACTATTCCACGGTGAAGTTGCAGGGCATTACTGATGACACTCAAATGCAAACCCTCTTTCCCTTCTCCCTTAAGGACAAAGCCAAGTATTAGTATCACACCCTTGATGATATTAACACTTGGGATGCCCTAAAGAAGGAGTTTTTGAAGAAGTACTTCCCCATGAACAAACCAAATCACTTTAGGAGGGAAATTATGAGTTTTCTTTAGAAGGATGGGGAAGCATTCAATGATGCATGGGAGCACTTTAATGACTTGCTAAGACTTTGCTCACATCACCAGGAGCCTAAGTGGCAACTGGTTGAAAGGTTCTATACCGAACTTAATGATTCGCATAGGCAAACTGTGGATGGTGCCTGTGCAGGAACCTTTCTATCTAAGACTGAGGATGAAGCTTGGAATCTTTTTGGTACTTTGAGTGAGAATTCTTTTCACTTGAATTCTGCCTACATGGATAGAAAACCCACTCTCATGAAAAGAAAGTTGGAGGCGAATGAGGCAAGGGACACCCAGAATTTAACCTATCAAATTCAATTATTGAGTCAAAACATGGAAAGGCTTATGTCGAGCCCAAAATAATTCGTATCTAACACCTCCACATCCCAAGCTTCTGAATGCTCCATTTGCCAAGGCAATACACAAGCCACTATGGACTGCCACTTGGCCTCCCAATTCCCTGAGCTTGTACAAGCGGATCTGAATGCCACTCAAGGGTTTACTCCCCCATGAACAAAACAAATCACTTTAGGAGGGAAATTATGAGTTTTCTTCAGAAGGATGGGGAAGCATTCAATGATGCATGGGAGCACTTTAATGACTTGCTGAGACTTTGCTTACATCACCAGGAGCCTAAGTGGCAACTGGTTGAAAGGTTCTATACCGAACTTAATGATTCGCATAGGCAAACTGTGGATGGTGCCTGTGCAGGAACCTTTCTATCTAAGACTGAGGATGAAGCTTCGAATCTTTTTGGTACTTTGAGTGAGAATTCTTTTCACTTGAATTCTGCCTACATGGATAGAAAACCCACTCTCATGCAAAGAAAGTTGGAGGCGAATGAGGCAAGGGACACCCAGAATTTAGCCTATCAAATTCAATTATTGAGTCAAAACATGGAAAGGCTTATGTCGAGCCCAAAACAATTCGTATCTAACACCTCCACATCCCAAGCTTCTGAATGCTCCATTTGCCAAGGCAATACACAAGCCACTATGGACTGCCACTTGGCCTCCCAATTCCCTGAGCTTGTACAAGCGGATCTGAATGCCACTCAAGGGTTTCGTCCTAGACCTCGTAATGACCCTTTTTCCAACACTTATAATGAGGGATGGAGGAACCACCCAAACTTTTCATGGAGATATGGAAATGTCTCAAATGAAGGGAATTATAAACCACATTCCTTTCAAAACCATCAAATGAACCAACCTCAGACCTTTGCCCAACCTAAGGCCTCTAAGATGGATGAATTTAAGGTGATGTTGAGAACTATGTAAGAAAGTCATAGTGCCATCATCCAATCACATGACAAGGCTTTACATGAGATGAAATCACAAATAGGACACCTTGTTGAGGTCGTTAGACAGAGGGAAACTGGGAAGCTCCCTAGTGCTGTTGAGGAGAATCCAAAAGCAAAAGGGATTGTCTTTAGGGAGCATGCTCAGGTGGTGACTATTATGAGGAGTGGGAAAGAAATTTTCGAACCTGATACTCCTATAGTCTCACCCCCTAAAAAACCATCCACCCCGACTTTCACCCCCACTGGAGAAGACTTGCCTAAATCTTCTTCGCTTGAAATCACCCCACCGGAAGAAGTTGCCCCTATTCCACCCCTTACTTGACATGACAACCCTTCCACCCAAAGATCGAGAATGCCCTTTCCAAAGTGCTTATCCGCCTCTGAGCAGACTTCTACTGGCTCATCTGGAGACAAAGATAAGATGGATGAGATCATGGAAACTTTCAAGCAAGTGCAGATTAACCTGCCTTTGCTTGAAGCTATCAGGCAGATTTCATCTTATGCTTTCTTCTGAAAGGACCTGTTCACGAAAAAGCGGCAATCTAGGAAACAGGTCCAATCAAAAGTTGTCCTGCCTGATTCTACTAGCTCAATTGTTCAACAAGGCACACCCCCGAAACTTAAGGACCCAGGAGTCACGTACATCTCAGTGGTTATTGGTGACTTACAGATTGATGAGTGATAAATGCCAGTTTATCATCATTCTTATGCATTAAAACAAACCTAGCTCTAAGGATTTTACTCCGCAAATGGGTTTTTCGGCTGCATTTAGGCATAAAATAGGTTAGGCATGCATTGCATTTTTTTTTTATTGTCTTTTTAATATGTTTTTTTGAGTGTTAGGGATGTACAGATATACAGATCCCTAAAACCCTAGCACTCAAGAAGGCAAATGGTGAAGGAGAAGCCAAGACTAGCTGGAACTCAGCTTGATCCAGCTCACCACAGCTGGAACCTAGCTCACTTGAACTAGGGTTAACTCATCCCAGCCCCATTCAGCTAATCTCAGCTGAATGGCAGCTCAAGAGAGTTCATCTTAGCTCACCCTAGCTCAAGTCAGCTCAAATCTAGCTCAACTTAACTGAGTCTAGCTCATCTCAGCTCCTACTAGTCCACAGGGAGCTCTAGCTAGCTCAGCTGAGTTAATAGGAGTTCACCCCAGCTCAGATCCAGCTACATCTAGCTCCACTCAACTCCAGCTAGCTGAAGAAGAACTCATCCCAGCTCAGGAAGCTCAAGTCCAGCTCCTGGGGACTTAGCTTAGCTCAACTTAGTTGAGCTAAGCTACATTAGCTGCCTCAACCAGCTTGATTCTCCTCGGGAGCACTAGACCTAGCTCACCTCAGCTCATTATGGTAGAAGCTAGCTTACTTTAGCTAGGCTTAGCATCTAGCAAAGAATTAGCAAGCTAAGCCAGCTAGAGTAACTCCATGCCAACCTCTTCAGCAGCAGCCAGCTCCAATTTCAGCTCCAAACTTCTCCTCCTCAGCTCCTCCCTCCAAACCCTAGCTCCAACACCTTCTCCTCTACTCCTCCATTAGCTAAGCTAGCTTATCTTAGATTAGCTTAACTTAGCTTAGCTATACTCCAACTTCCTTGGCTTGTACCACCCCAAAAATCCACATAACATCTCCAACTAACTAGCTCCACCTAAGCTCCACATAAGCTAACCTACTTTGCACCAACCTACCCTACCGACCACCTCCAGCGCCACTTTTCCCTCCAAAATTCCCCTTCATCTCCACCACACAATTCCCCTTGAATCCATCTCCACCATCCACCTAACCCCCCTTCTAGAAGACCCTATGTTGGTGCCAAAATGGTGGTGCCTCTCCACCACCAAAAGCCACCAACACCACCATATCCACCCCCTTTAACACCCTTGGCCATAGGATCACCAACCACCTCCATCCTTCCATCCTAGCCCTCCATTTCAAGGGGCACCTTAACCCCCCATCCTACCCTATAAAAAGACCACTACACACCACCATTCAAGACATCCTTGGCTAGCAAATTCACTCTCATATTCCACCTAGAAGCCCACGTCCAAGAGAGAAGAAGAAGAAGAAGATTAAGGGGATATTCTATCCCCTTGGTGCCTTCCCCTCTTCCCTTCTCTCTTGGGACATGCCAGCCAAAGGAGAAGCCAGGCAAGGAAGATCTTTGGAGGAGATCTTGAAGGTGGTCCACGCCACCTTGGAGGAGTTTTGGAGGGTGGTGCACGCCCACCCCTTGTAGAGAGCATTGAAGGTGGAAGCTTCCACCTTGGAGGAGCTCTCAAGGAACGAGAAGAAGGTGGCCTCTTTTCAAGCCAAGGAGCAGCTAGGCTTGGAGCACGAAGACTCCCTTCTTCACCAGATTTTGCAAGAGGATTAGTGTTTCTTTATTTGCTTTTAAATTTGTTTAGTTCTAGTAGAAGCATTCCTCTACTTGTTCTTGAAAAGAACACTAATTCTAGTCAATTAAATTGCCTTCTTTTAGCTTTTTATTGCAATTGTTACTTTTGGTTCTAGCACTTGTTTCACCTCTTCTCCCTAATTACTCTAGGCCTCCACTTTCCTAGAGTGAGCTTAGGAAGAAGATGTTTCTATCTTTTAAATTTTAGTTAAGCAATTGAAGGTGTTAGTACTTTCCGTTACAATTCACATTTTGCCCTCCTTTTTTCAAAACAAAAAAAAATTACATATTTAAAATACCAAAAAGAAAGTTGAGATGTGTTTTTAGCAAGAGAATTGAATTGCAATTTTTGCCTCCTTGGACGACCCTAGATACTCCCCTATCTAGGTTTATAAATTTAAAAGAGTATGCGAATTCGTGTGTTACAGCGACGTTAAAAACCCGCTTTTAAAAATCACGCGTATTTCGCTATCACTTTTTGGCACCGTTGCCGGGGATGCATGGCTTTGCATTAATTAATTTTCTATCGCTTGAAGTGGATCTCATCCCCTTCTCTTTCTTTCTTTTATGTGTGCTGGAATTACAGCGAGAAGGTGGGAATCTAGAAGCGAGAGCTCAAAGTTCCTTTTCTTCCCGCAAAATTCAGGTTGGTTCCTCTTTCTTGTCACATAATTAATTAAAACTACCAAAAACATATTAAACTTGGCTTTCAGGATCCCAAACAATTTAATTAAGTGGAGTGGTGCCCATATAAAATCCATTGTTTGCTTGAATGCTTCTTCAGTACCACTCCATTGCAAGTATTGGTGTTCTGTTTTTCGGGTCCAGATTTCTATCCAGACTTGAAAAATCGATTCCTCACACCACAGACTTCCAAAAATCATAAAGTTTCATACAGTGATTCCTAATTAAATTTAGAACATCTGTTCCAAATTTCAGATCAATTGGATTTTTATTTAATTTTTAAAAATTCATGGATTGTAGAGGGGTCACACCCTCTAATCTTCCTATTTTGCTACTATCCGTGAATTTTTTAAATTTTTATACTCATCCAATTTTTGTGAAATTTAGCTTGCTAGAATCCTTATGAAATTTTACACATCACATAAAATGACAAGAATTTTCTGAGGTTGGTGGTAATACTGAAAAGTCCACAATACCCACGGGTATCATTTCTGGACTTTGACACTGGTATAATTAAAAATTAAAAACAATTAGAAAAAAAATTCCTAAAGTCTTAAAAAAATCTTTTCTGGAATCCTTGTTTGATTTCACTCAAGGTAGTTGTGTTGGTTGCATTGATTGGACCACTATCTATTCAGAAAGCCTAAAAATATCTCATAGATAGTTAAATTTCTGTCTTAGGGACAATTGGCTTAGGGTTTCTTTCTTTCTCTTTAGAGATGCAATTTAAAGGCAATATACAATCACCCATACAACTTGTCTTTCCTTTGATTGTGAACTTTCAAACTTGTTTGAAAACTTAAAGAGAAAAACCCTAAAACACATTTAATTAAATCAAATCCTAAAAGACAAAAATACAAAAAAAAAATTGTGTGACAACTTGATTTTCATTGGAGCCACTCTCCAATTCCTGCACACACACAAAAAAATCAAAATAACAGGGCAACATCCCAATAAACGCCCTCCACATTCCGTGTGCCCTATAGCATCCTAGACCTAATTAAAATTTATAGCAACTTGACCCCTAAGGCTTTATCAACTTAGGCTTGCTATTTAGGTCTTAAGTTTTCTTTAGTTAGTACCAATTCTATCATCTATATCTGGTGTTCAGGCTGAGGGGCCGTGCCAAACGACCAGGTGCGGGTTTGTACAAGCACCTGGGGTTTTCCCTAGGAAATGTTTGGGCCCAAACCTCCCCTTAAGCAACTTGGCCAGATTTGTTGATAGAATGGGTATTCATTATTGACTACTTATTTCCTATATAGACCAAGTCTTAGGTTATTATTAGGGAGTCACATTTAAGTTAGGTCTAGTTTTGTTTGTTTGAATTGCACACTTTCTCTCATCTTTTTCTCTTCTCCTCCCCTCCAATTCTTCCAAGTAGTGCATGCACGGGCGACGGTCCCAAAAACCACACCTCGAGGGACCTTCTGATTTCGCCCCCCGCAGCAGGAAATCATTATTTTCTTCCCCCTCCTCTTCTAAGACAATGGAAAACCTAGGAAGCCGTCAAACAAATTCTGCTTCCACTTCTAACCCGTCAGCCGACCCACAAGCTGACTTCACCCTCCCTCATCTTCCTAACTTGGAGCAACCAGAAAAACCAACAGGGCCAGGTGGCCCTCCAATTGTAACCCAAAATACAAATCCCCTTGCATTAATGGTCGACCATTTGGCTCGACTACAACAAAATCAAGAAGATCTAGCTAGGACTGTCACGAACCTAGCTAATCAAGGACAAAATCCACCACCACTCCAATAGCCTGTCGTTCCTCTTAGGGATTTCTATGATCCTTTCAATTATGAGGAAAGACCAGGGGTGGTCATACCACAAGGGGATTTCGAGATTAAACCAGCCATTCTAAACCTTATCAAGCATTTTCATGGTCTTCCAAGAGAGGACCCTTTTTGTCATCTCGAGGAATTAACTATCCTTGCTCAAACCACTCGTTCCCGCAATGTGCAGGAAGACGTGTGGTTAATGAGACTCTTTCCTCTCTCTCTTAAAGATAAAGCATCTCATTGGTTTAGAATGGTTGGGCGCCCTATTACCACCTAGCCCCAATTAAAAAGTGCTTTTCTTAAAAAAAATTTTCCGATCGGTCGAACGAATGCATTATGAAGATCCATAACGACCTTTCAACAAAAAATTGGTGAACCCCTCCACGAAGCCTGGGAAAGATTTCAGGAACTTCTAAGAATTTGTCCCCACCATGAAATTCCACAATGGCAGTTAGTGCAAATCTTCTATCATGGATTAGAAGATCAATTGAAACGATTTGTGGATGCCTCATGTGGAGGAAATTTTCTTAACAAAGATGCCGAAAGTGCCTATCTTCTCTTTGAAGAAATGAGTGAAAACTCATTTAACATGACTTCAATGGACACTTTTTGCAGATCACAAAACCCCAGACACGGAGTCCATGAAATCGACTTCAAATCCACCTCTGTTCCAGTCATGCAAGATGATCTATATATGTTAGCTCAACGACTGGACCAGATGCAAATTCACCAAAAGAAAATGGAAGAAAAGCTCATAAACAAACAAGCTCCACATGTCCACTCTCCACACACTAACCCCCCACACATTCTCCGAAGAGAAAATCTACACAATATTGATGCCACATCTGTTGGCCAGCAATTTCCGGATGATTTCTCGCAAGATTTGACTGGGAATTTTGATCAAAATATTTTTGATCCCACCTCGGAAAATATCTACGCTCTCCAGGAGCAATTTAGAAACCCCTCCAACACTTCCAATCAAAACTGGAGGACTAACCCAAATCACTCCTGGAAAAACCCGAATCCGATTCCTTTTCCCAAACAAAGCTATTTTAGGAATTATGGGCAACCTATGTATGAACCTAGACCATCCCAGGATGGCATTAATAATCAGGTCATGAAAACTCTGCAAGGAATGCAGACTCAAATGACAGAAGTAACCCGCATGATTACCAACTTGCAACACCAAGTTAAGGTTACTCCTGATCAACGACCTATTGGGAATTTACCTTCCCAACCCATGCCCAACCCAAATAATCAAAGGAATCAATTCCAAGATGGATATCCCAGTCAACCCATTCAGCCAGCACCTCAGCATCCGTCGGGTTTTAATAACAGCCAGGACCCCCATCCTCATCCAAGAAACAACCAAACTACAAATGCAGTTACCTTGAGGAATGTGAAAACCACTCACAATACCCTGCCTGTTAAGAAACCCACTCTAATGACACACAGATTAACTCTTCCCCTCCTATTGTTCAGGAACCAATTCATGCAAAATAGGGCAACCCTGCCCCATTTCCACAAGCCCTCCACTCTTCAAAAAAGAAAAAGACAAAATCCGAGCCCACTGAGAAAGAACTAATGGATTTATTTGGGCAAGTAGAAATTAATATCCCTCTCCTAGATGCCATTAAATATATCCCTGCCTATGCAAAATTCCTAAAAGATTTATGTACTCCGAAAAGGAAACCCAGAAATTTAGGAAAGGTAATTCTTCCAGAGATAGTTAGCTCAGTTGTGCAGAGCCGACTGCCTCTTAAGAGAAAAGATCCCAGCGCCCCCCTAATCCAAGTTATCATTAATGATACCTCATTTGATCATGCTTTGTTGGATCTTGGTGCCTCAATTAATCTTATCCACACAGTTGTTTTTGAGGAATTTAAGATCGGTGAATTGAAGCCTGTTGAGGTTACTCTCCAATTAGCCGACCGATCTACGATTAAACCAAGGGGAATTGTTGAAGATGTTCTTGTCTGGGTCAAAAATTGTCTATTTGCAGTAGACTTTTTAGTCTTGGATATAGAGGTACCTGAAGCACTTAAGTTTTCCCCCATTATTCTTGGAAGACCATTCTTAGCCACCGCCCGCACCAATATTGATTGTGATTCTGGAAAGATGAAGATCATGTGTGGCGGTGAATCTGTAACCCTAGACATTTTTCAAGCTTCTAGGCGGTTCCAAGAACCATATTTCTTTGATGATTCGGATTCAGAAATAGAAAACATTGTGGAGGAAACTTTGCATATTTCCCACTTAGGTTCCTATTTTGCTATCAATACAGTTCCTAAACAATCCACTTTTTCTCACCCTTCCACACCAACAACACATCCAGCTAACATTCCAACTGTCCCTTTCACTCTCACCTCACCTCTAACCCACAAAGCAGAAACTCTTTCGGAATCGGGCCCACAATTGGAATTAAAACCTTTGCCCGATTCCCTTAAATACGTCTTCCTAGGTCCTAATCAGACCCTGCCCCTGATTATAAATTCTGGACTTACAGCGGCACAAGAGCACAAACTCCTCCAGGTTTTGAGTAAATATCGGAAAGCTATTGGCTGGACCCTTTCTGATCTTAAGGGTATTCATCCGTCCTATTGTGCGCATCGTATATATTTAGATGACGATTCTCACCCCTCTCGCCAACCACAAAGGCGCTTGAATCCTATTATGCAGGAGGTTGTAAAAAAGGAGATTTTTAAGTGGTTGGATGCTGATATCATCTACCCCATTTCTGACAGCTCCTGGGTTAGTCCAACATAAGTTGTTCCCAAAAAGGCTGGACTAACAGTTGTCACTAATGATAATGGGGAAAATGTAGCCACTCGAACTGCTTCTTCTTGGCGCGTGTGCATCGATTACCGAAAATTAAACACCGCCACCAAGAAGGATCATTTCCCGCTCCCTTTTATTGATCAAATCTTAGAGCGTTTAGCTAGATGGGATTTTTACCATTTTTTGGATGGTTATTCCGGCTATAATCAAGTAGCGGTTCATCCTGAGGACCAGGACAAAACAACTTTCACATGCCCCTTCGGAACCTTTGCTTTCCGAAGAATGCCCTTCGATCTTTGCAACACACCTGCGACTTTTCAAAGGTGCATGCTTGCAATTTTTTCAGACCTGGTAGGTGAATGTTTAGAAGTCTTTATGGATGACTTCTCTATTTTTGGAGATTCTTTTGAACATTGTCTCAAAAATCTTGAAAGAACTCTCCAAAAGTGCATAGAAGTTAATCTGGTCCTCAGCTGGGAAAAAAGTCATTTCATGGTCCAAGAAGGTATTGTCTTGGGCCATGTTACTTCAAAACAAGGAATAGCAATAGATAAAGCAAAAATTGATGCTATATCTTTTTTTTTGAGAAAGAAAGGAATGCTATCGAATCACCGATAGCAAACCAGGAGAGCTATTATTGATAATAAAAAATATTTACAAGTTCAACTCCCAATGCTGTATGAGACACCAGCAAAAATTTACAATATTTTCCACATACATTAGGGTCTCCTGAGAAACACGCTCATTTCTAGCCCTCCATACAGCCCATAACACAGCCACCATGTGTATATAGGGCTTATTCCCATCCACAAGGTAGCGCCACAAATTCCCCCAAGTGGGTAAGGACTCGTTGCAAACTCTCCTCCATACATAATCAGTGATCGCACATGAAGAAAAGATATGAATGCTAGAATCATTTTGCAGCCCACATGAAAAACAAAACTGGGCGGGGGTCCCCATCCTTCTATGCCTCAGATCTCCAGTAATCAATCCATCCCTCCTGCAGAGCCATAAGAAAATTTGTAACTTTAGTGGTATTTTTAACTTCCATAGCTTTTTCCCCATTTCTTCATCTTCCGCCATCCTGGAGGACATTATCAACCTATCATAGGCAGCCGCAGTAGAAAAATTACCTTCCCATTTGTATGTATCATATTCCTGAGGCATGGGCCGCAAGCTCTTGCATGAGACGTTCAGTCTCTACACGAGATCTTGTTTCATGATTATTCCACCCACCATTATTTAACAACCACTGCTCCGAATCCACATCCCAATAATCGGCTACCACTGCATTTTTATTTGCAGCCAGAGCATAAGCAAGGGGGAACCTGTCTTTAAACGTTCCTCCATGTACCCAATTTTCCAGCCAAAACTTGAAGCTTTTTCCATCACCTAAAACTGATTTGAAAAAATTCCAATTATCTTTCAGGGCCCGCACCACAGAAGACCAAAAGGGGGACGGTTTACGTGGGTTAAGATGATTTATCTCATCATTGGTACTCCCATAACTGTCATGGATAATTTCTGTCCAAATTTTTTTTCCCCCTATAGCAATCGAACAGCCCACTTCAATAGTAGTGCTTCATTAAATTCTTTGAGGGATCTAACACCCAGACCTCCCATCTGCTTAGGCTTGCAAACTGATTCCCACTTTAAGGGTTGAAAAAAGGCCCCTTGATGAGAGGCCCCTTTCCAAAAAAATCCTTTCCGCATCACCTCCAGCTTTTTCCAAATAGAATTCGGAGCTCTAAGGACAGAGAAAAAGAAGATGGGAATCGAAGTGATAATAGAATTCAGTAGTATATACCTCCCCCCTTTTGATAAGTATCTACTGCTCCAGCCCTCCAATTTCGTAGCAACCTTTTCAAAGAGGAAAGACCAATCTGCTTTCTTCATCTTGGAACATTTCAGAGGCCGACCCAGATATTTAATCGGCAGTGGAACCACAGGTGTACCAAGAATGGTGGAGATCTCATTCTGTAACCCACTATTCATCCCAAAATAGACCAGGGAAGATTTACTACAATTCAATCTGAGACCAGAAACCTCTCCAAAAATTTTTACCATATGTAACAGAGCCTGCGCTTCTCTCTTCCCCCCTTCCACAAGAAAAACAGTATCATCAGCATATTGAAGTACAGGGGCTAGAGCCCTATGATTAGACAGTGAATACCCCCTTATAAAACCATCTGCTGCCAGTTTACAGGCAAATCTAGCCAAAGTATCCACCGCAATGTTAAAAATTAGAGGGGCAATAGGGCAGCCTTGCCTTACTCCACATTGGGGCTGAATCCAAGAGCGACACGGTTTACCATTTATCAATGGGGAAAAAGAGGCTGTCGTAATGCACCTCTTCACCCATTGAATCAGTAAAGGTGGAAATTTTCTCCTTCTAAGAATCTCCCACAAGTATGACCAGGAGATTGAATCATAAGCTTTGGAAAAATCAACTTTCCACAAGAAAGCCTTAGATTTTCTCCTATGCCAACCCATAACAATCTCCTGTGCAACAATGAATGACTCCTGTAAAGATCTCCCAGGAAGAAAAGCTGACTAAACAGGCATTATCAAGTCTTTTAAAACCTCCCGCAATCTATTAGCAATAATCTTACTAATAATAAGATAGATGGAATTAGATAGCGCAATGGGTCTGTAATCAAAAAAACTTTCCGCACAAGATTTCTTAGGCAGCAGAAACAGATAAGATTTGTTCAGCCTCTCAAATCCTGAGTTACCTAATTCAAACTCGTGAATAACCTTTAACACATCCTCCTTAACCACATTCCATAGCTCTCTGTAGAAAAACACCTGAAATCCATCCGGACCAGGAGCACCTTCATTATTTAATTCTTTAATAGCTTTTAGCACTTCTTGTTCAGAAATAGGGGACACAAGCATGTCTCTTTGTTCATTATTTACACAAGTGAAATCCATTGCTGCCAGCCTCCAAGAACCTCTGGGAGCAGCCTTGGACATTTCTTTAAAAAATTTACTTGCTTCAGATCTGATCTCCTTAATAGAGGTAATAATTCTTTCTTCAACTTTAATAGAAGAGATAAGGTTGAATCTCCTTCTAGCACTGGCCGCAAGATGGAAAAATTTTGTATTCGCATCACCCTCTTTAAGCCATAGCTGTCTGGATTTTTCACGCCAATCCATTTCTATTTTCAGATCTTCATCCCCCACAACTGATTGCATCTGCTGCTGCTCCTGTTGGTTCAAAGCCAGCCTACACTCTTTTAGATCCAAATCCTTGATGACTGTCAAGGCTTCCCTCCTCCTTTGGTCTCTAATCAGATTCACAACCTGCCCATATTCCTTCAACATTTCACGCAGACCAGCCAGTTTTGAAGCAAACTGCTGTGTGGCAGTGCCTTAAACAACCTTGCTTTGCCACCACTGAGAAACCATTTGCATGAAACCATCTTCCCTAAGCCATGATCTCCTGAGTTTGAAGTAAGATCCCGTGTCTGCATTCACTCCACTGTCCCAAACCAAAGGTGTGTGATCAGAGAACGGCCTATCAAGGCTCAACACAGCTGATAGTTGATATCTCTCTAACAAACTAGGACTGCCAAAGAATCTGTCCAATTTGGAAAGCTGCTCACTGCCATTCCTCCAAGTATACTCCACACCATTGATGGGGCATTCAGTCAAGCCCATGTTCTGCACAGCCAATTGGAAGCCAGCTATAGAACTATCCACTCTCCCATCCGGGTTATCATCACTAGAAAGATAGCAATTGAAATCACCCCCTAACAACCATGGGGTATCTTGCACTCTTTGATACATTGCATAGAGTTCCTCCCACAAGCCAACTCTATCTGCTGCCACACAAGGACCATATATGCAAGAAATAAACCATTCCATATCTCCTTGAGGAGATTGACATTTACAAGAAATTAAAAACCTATCACGAATAATTTCAGTTACTGACATGGAAGATTTTCTCCACCAAAAGCCAGTCCTCCAGACCGACCAGTAGCACCCTTAGCTGCAATATCATTACGACCCAGTTTCTTAAAACATTCCCATTCTTGACCATTTTCCCTCTCCAAGTGAGTCTCTTGTATAAGAGCACAGTCTATCTCCCACTCAAAGAGATATCTACACAATGAAGCCCTTCTCTGTTTGTTGTGTAGCCCACTCACATTCCAAGACAAAACTCTCATTTCTCATTAGAGAGATCCCCATTAGTCTTGCAGCCCACATATTCAAACATAATGGAATTAGCAATACATTGCTCCTCAATAGGAGGCAAGGACTCCTTCCTTCTCCTTCTCAACATGTATGGAGATCTACCCACACCGCTTTTTTTATTTGAACCACTGCCATATTGCAAATCAGCAGGAATAGCAAGTTGCATCTAGACTGGCTCTTTAATCAGCAAATCCTTCCCTGTCCTGCCCACTACCATACTGCAGTTCAACTTAGAATCTGCCATTGAAGTCTCAGCAGCCTCCAAACAGTAGTCCTCTTTGACAATCATGGCTTGACTACTATCAGCAACAAAAACATCATCTCCCATCTGATGTTCCTCAGCCATGGCACAGTGACAGTCCTTCCTCTTTTTGGTTTCAGGAGCATCAGCAGGAGGAGTGCGTCCACATCTGTCACTTTGATTTCTCTCCTCACTGTTGGTTCCAGACTTCATTTTATTCTCAGACGACTTATCTTGACCACATTAAGCCTGCCCAGACACCTGTCCAAGAGCAGCAAGTCTAACAAGCCAAGAAGTGCCCCCACATCTGACTGTGATCAAATCAGGAATTGAGCCAGCATTTGTAACTTCTACCTCGACTTTTAGAGACCTAATATCCCCCTCTCCAATCAAAACTTCAGAACCATCACAGATTGAAGCAAAACTTGCTAACATTTTAGAGACAACCCCCTTTAGCTGCAAGAGCAATGGCAGACCATAGATCTCAAGGTGAATCCTCCTGGAGGTCACTCTTTGCGGAGGGTGCTCAGACAGAGCCCCATCAAATGGGGAGACCATTCTCCAAATCACATTGACTTCTTCAAAATTACTTGAGCAAAACCTCAATCGTTCCGCATCTAGCACACCCAAACCATACACCAAGAAGCGAGACTAGGATAACATGGCTATCTTCCGGCCCGCAGAAACAAGATCCAGGGAACATACCAGATTCTGAAACATTGCCATTGACGGCCTACCTGCCATGATCTCTCCAATGAGAGCACCTCTTAGTGTGATCTCTGCAGTCGAGATCTCCTCCGAAGATGGGATCTCAACTTCAATTGTGTGGCTACCCAGTGTCGGAGGCGGCGGCGGACGAGCTTCATTCTTGACCCTCCAGATAGGATGCGAGACTGCCCTCTGAGACCGCCAAGAAATCCTCGTAGGGCACGACTCACGCTTGTGTCCTTCACTCCTGCATTCCAAGCAAATCAGGGGGTTTTTACAAATCGCTGCCACATGCCCCCTTCGTCTTCATCTGAAGCAAAGAACCTCTCCATTCTTTCTCCTCCAGGAACATCTTCGAGCATTTTCAGACGACCTAAAGAACCTATCCTGCCAAATCCGCTCCCTTCTCCTCCAAGCCCTCGATCTCCACGTCCTCCATTCACCTTCTGCTCCAGCCCTGGACGGCTCCGCCCCATAGCCGCCCTCCGCCCAGCGTCGATCGCCCTCCTCCCGCCTTCGCCCCATTTCAAAAAATCTCCTCATATCCAAAATTGATGCTATATCTAATCTCCCACCGCCCACTACTGTCAAACAGATCAGATCCTTTTTGGGTCATGTGGGTTTCTACCGTCGATTCATACAAAATTTTTCCCAAATCTCCAAGCCATTAAGTCAGCTTCTAACAAAAGACCAGCCATTTGATTTTAATAATAAGTGCCTGGAGAGTTTTCTAAGGTTGAAGAAAGAGGTTACTGAGGCACCAATATTGCAGGGACCAGATTGGAATAGTCCCTTTGAATTAATGACATATGCCTCTGATTTTGCTGTAGGGGCCGTTCTAGGGCAAGGAATTAGCAAGAAGCCCGTTGTGATCTATTATGCTAGAAAAACCCTTGATGATGCACAACGGAATTACACAGTTACTGAAAAGGAACTTCTTGCCATTGTATTTACCTTAGAAAAATTTAGATCTTATCTGTTGGGGTCACATGTCACTGTTTATACCGACCACTCAGCAATTTAATATTTGCTGACAAAGAAAGATGCGAAACCCCGCCTTATGCGTTGGATTCTGCTGCTCCAGGAATTTGACCTGGAAATCAAGGATAAGGAGAGATTGCACAATGTAGTAGCCGACCATCTCTCTCATCTTATGACGAATGACATAATCACCCCGCCAGATCAGTTCCCCGATGAAAGCATTTTAGCTGCTACAACTCTCCCTTTGTTTGCGCCCATCGCAAACTACTTAGCAACAGAACAAATCCCCGCTGATTGGCCAAAAACAAAACGGGATAAGTTCTTTGTTGATATTAAATATTATTTTTGGGAGGAGCCTGACCTTTTCCGCATTTGTGCCGATCAGGTCATTCGACGATGTGTCCCCGATTCTAAAATCCATGATATCTTGACACATTGTCACTCAATGGCCTATGGCGAACATTTTTTGGGCAAGAAAACTACAGCTAAAATCCTTAATGCGGGATTTTATTGGCCCAGCTTGCACAAAGATGCTCATGACTTCGTTCGATCCTGTGTGCGTTGCCAGAGCATCGGCAACATGACTCGGAAGGATATGATGCCCCTTAATCCTATTTTAGAGGTTGAAATTTTTGATGTTTGGGGCATTGACTTCATGGGACCGTTCATCAACTCTGGTGGATATTTATATATATTAGTCGTAGTCGACTATGTTTCTAAATGGATAGAAGCAATACCCACCTGCACTAGTGATCACTGTGTGGTTGTCGAATTTCTTAAGAAAAATATTTTCTCAAGATTCGGCATACCAAAACCCATTATCAGTGACGGAGGCTCACATTTCACCCACTCACAATTCCGTCACCTTCTTTCTAAATATGGGGTTAATCCTAAAATTTCCACACCATATCACCCCCAAACAAATGGCCAGGATGAAGTTTCTAACCAAGAAATTAAAAATATTTTACTAAAGACGATTAGGCCGACCGTAAAGATTGGTCCACCAAATTGGACGATGCTTTATGGGCCTACCGTACCGCTTTTAAAACTCCGCTTGGCATGTCTCCCTTATGTCTGATTTTTGGGAAGGCATGCCATCTCCCGGTAGAATTAGAACATAGGGCTTTTTGGGCAATAAAATAACTCAATATGGATTTATCTGACGCCGGTAACCATAGAAGATTACAATTAACTGAATTGGAAGAATTACGTAATTTTTCCTAGGAAAATTCAAGGATTTATAAAGACCGAACAAAGAAATTTCATGATAAATATATTGTTCGGAAACACTTTGACGTTAATCAATGCGTTTGGCTTTTCGATGCGAGATTACATCTTTTTCCTAGCAAATTAAAATCTAAATGGACCGGCCCATTTATTGTCCATAAAACATATCCATACGGCGCTTTTGACCTTTTTGATTCGAAAACTAATTCGACATTTCAAGTCAATGGCCAGTGTTTAAAGCCCTATTTTGACCATACGCCTAAAATTCCGTCTGAATCTTTTAATTTACTGAGCCAGCTACCCTTGATCCTAATGCACATCACGCCCGGCTGAATGGCGTAAAAGATAGCACTGGATGGGAGGTAACCCATCATTTTTTCCTACTTTCCTTTTTTCTTTTCCAGGTTTCGATCATCCTAAACCTGACCATTCTTCACTAAGGTGATCCCTTTTCCCTCCTAATGCATGAGGACATGTCATATCTTAAGCATGGGGGGGTGTTTTTAAATTTGACGATCGATTTAGGATGTTCAAAACCTAAAAACATGCATTTTTCTTTAATTTATTTCCTGCTTGCATACCTAAAAAAATAATGATGAAAAGCTTTTTGAGGAAAAAAAATTGAAATCGGGACTAAGGTCGAAAAATTCACTTTTGGTACAATGGGATTTAATCTTTAACAAATTAAGGATGAGGATGCAGATCTGATCATTAGAATTTCATGGTCTATTTTAGACTAGATCAGATATCCTTCTTTTAAATTCCACCTGAACTCATGATAGTTCAAGTGACTTGATCCCATTTTGTAATGTGGAAAGTATTTGACTTAGCTTCTGACTCAAAAACTTGCATGTTTTGAGAAACTTCTTGTGTCACTCTTCACACACAAGCCAACACTTAAAAATAACTAAAAATTTGAAAAACTCCCTTGTTTGGACTTAGTAAAAGTCTGAAGCAGATCCTTGGTTTTAGTTCCCACCGCCGAGAAGGAGGAAAATGCCTCCTTTGAGGATGCGATGTCAACATGTTACCGCCTCAACGCTACTCCATATCTATATTTCATATCTTTAGACAGAGCATTAAAGTGCATTTTAGCAGCTCAAGTGTCTTGGACGGTGCTCTACCTATAGTGTCGGAGCAAGAGCTTGAGTTTGCTTGGAGCGCCTCTTTACACCGCATCGTGTTTTGGGGTTGTGAGCTCCTGGGTGGTGTCATGGACAGTGCTATCCTGAAGTACTGGCGCCAGAGCCCCCTCGAGGAATGGTAACGGGAATGATGATCCTGACACATCTATTGTAAGACTAAGCTAAAAATAAGCATGGGGAAAAAATAATAATCATAATAATAATAACACGCCCTTATAAAAGTTGGCTTTTCACAAGCACAGACACAAGGTTTTAAAGGATTTTGCAAGTTGTGAATCAGATTCATAAGCCAGAAAAATCCTAAAAATAAAAATTTCAAGTCATCTAAATTAACAAATGGTTAATTTGTGAATTTTCTGGAGGATATATTGATCCTGTTTTGTCTAATGGTTGGATCAAAAAACAAATCCCGATGTTTATCTTTAACAAATTCCGTACCTCCTGTGTTTTAATCTACCAAGGTCCCTTAATCTCTTTTTCTCCTCAAAAGTCGAAAAGATTAGATTTCCCAAAAATTTCGTTTTCCAAAAAATTAAAGTTTTGCTAAGAGACTAGCAAAAGATAAGCATGGGGGTGTGATAAACGGCAGTTTATCATCATTCTTATGCATTAAAATAAACCTAGCTCTTAGGATTTTAATCCGCAAATGGGTTTTTGGGCTGTATTTTGCATGCATTGCATTTTTTTTATTGCCTTTTTAATATGTTTTTGTGAGTGTTAGGGATGTACAGATATACAGATCCCTAAAACCCTAGAACTCAAGAAGGAAAATGGTGAAGGAGAAGCCCAGACTAGCTGGAACTCAGCTTGATCCAGCTCACCACAGCTGAAACCTAGCTCACTTGAACTAGGGTTAACTCATCCCAGCTCCATTCAGCTAATCTCAGCTGAATGGCAGCTCAGGAGAGTTCATCTTAACTCACCCTAGCTCAAGTCAGCTCAGATCCAGCTCAACTTAGCTGAGTCTAGCTCATCTCATCTCCCACTAGTCCATAGGGAGCTCTAGCTAGCTCAGTTGAGTTAACAGGAGTTCACCCCAACTCAGATCCAGCTACATTCAACTCCACTCAACTCCAGCCAGCTGAAGAAGAACTCATCCCAGCTCAGGAAGCTCAAGTCCAGCTCTCGGGGACTTAGCTTAGCTCAACTCAGTTGAGCTAAGCTACCTTAGCTGCCTCACCAGCTACCTTAGCTCAACTCAGTTGAGCTAAGCTACCTTAGCTGCCTCACCAGCTTGATTCTCCCCGGGAGCACCAGACCTAGCTCACCTCAGCTCATCATGGTAGAAGCTAGCTTACTTTAGCTCGACCTAGCAGATAGCAAAGAACTAGCAAGCTAAGCCAGCTAGAGTAACTCCATGCCAGCCTCTTCAGCAGCAGCCAGCTCCAATTTCAGCTCCAGACTTCTCCTCCTCAGCTCCTCCCTCCAAACCCTATCTCCAACACCTTCTGCTCTACTCCTCCATTAGCTAAGCTACCTTAGCTTAGCTTATCTTATCTTAGCTTAGCTATTCTCCAACTTCCTTGGCTTGTACCACCCCAAAAACCCACTTAACAACTCCAACCAACTAGCTCCACCTAAGCTCCACATAATCTAACCTACTTGACACCAACCTACCCTACCCACCACCTCCAAAAGACACCTAAAAGTGGCGCCAAAACCACCCTAACCACCCCCATGATGGCACCACTTTTCCCTCCAAAATTCCCCTTCATCTCCACCACACAATTCCCCTTGAATCCATCTCCACCATCCACCTAACCCCCCTTCTAGAAGACCCTATGTTGGGGCCAAAATGGTGGTGTCTCTCCACCACCAAAAGCCACCAACACCACCATATCCACCCCCTTTAACACCCCTTGGGTTGGTGCCACACACCCTTGGCCATAGGATCACCAACCACCTCCATCCTTCCATCCTAGCCCTCCATTTCAAGGGGCACCTTAACCCCCCATCCTACCCTATAAAAAGACCACTACCCACCACCATTCAAGACATCCTTGGCAAGCAAATTCACTCTCATATTCCACCTAGAAGCCCACGTCCAAGAGAGAAGAAGAAGAAGAAGATTAAGGGGATATTCTGTCCCCTTGGTGCCTTCCCCTCTTCCCTTCTCTCTTGGGACATGCCAGCCAAAGGAGAAGCCAGGCAAGGAAGATCTTTGGAGGAGATCTTGAAGGTGGTCCACGCCACCTTGGAGGAGTTTTTGAGGGTGGTGCATGCCCACCCCTTGTAGAGAGCATTGAAGGTGGTAGCTTCCACCTTGGAGGAGCTCTCAAGGAACGAGAAGAAGGAGGCCCTCTTTTCAAGCCAAGGAGCAGCTAGGCTTGGAGCAAGAAGACTCCCTTCTTCGCCAGATTTTGCAAGAGGATTAGTGTTTCTTTATTTGCTTTTAAATTTGTTTAGTTCTAGTAGAAGCAATCCTCTACTTGTTCTTGAAAAGAACACTAATTCTAGTCAATTAAATTGCCTTCTTTTAGCTTCTTATTGCAATTGTTACTTTTGGTTCTAGCACTTGTTTCACCTCTTCTCCCTAATTACTCTAGGCCTCCACTTGCCTAGAGTGAGCTAAGGAAGAAGATATTTCTATCTTTTAAATTTTAGTTAAGCAATTGTAGGTGTTAGTACTTTCCATTACAATTCGCATTTTGCCCTTGTCTTTTCAAAAAAAAAAAAATTACATATTTACAATACCAAAAAGAGAGTTGAGATGTGTTTTTAGCAAGAGAATTGAATTGCAATTTTTGCCTCCTTGGACGACCCTAGATATTCCCCTATCTAGGATTATAAATTTAAAAGCGTATGCGAATTCACGTGTTACAACGACGTTAAAAACCCGCTTTTACAAATCATGCGTATTTCGCTATCAATGAGTCTCTACTTGATCTAGGTGCGGGGATGAACATCCTTTTGAGCTACGTGTATGAAAAACTTGGGGGAGGCAATCTGAAGCCTAGCCCTGTAATACTTCAAGTTGCTGATCGATCACTTAAGACACCGTAGGGAATTTTGGAAGATGTCCTCGTAAGAGTGGAGGATTTTTTCTTTCCCGTTGACTTCTTAGTTTTGGACACTGACCCTACCAACAAGCTAACCAAACCCTTCATCATTTTGGGCCGCCCCTTCCTTGCAACCTCGCATGCTTCAATCATTTGCAATACTAGGGCATTGAAAATGAGCTTTGGGAACAGGAAAATTTGGCTTAATGTGTTTGATGCTTACAAACAAGTCGGACTTGAGGATTGTTCTCAAGTTGAGGTGATAGATGACCTGATTGAAGAGGCAACCCTTGCAATGTTATGTGATGACCCCCTTCAGCATGTTATGCTAAATGAGCATTCCCATCTCTTGGAGGAATGTGAAGGGGATATACTAGAACTTGAGGAGTTGCTGGGTGTTTCTATTGAGTCTCTTCCCCCATCATCTCTGCCCAAGGTAGATCTGCTACCTGAGATGGGGACATCTATTATGAAACCCTCAACCATACAAGCCCCCAACCTTGAGTTGAAACCCCTCCCTAACACTCTCAAGTACATCTTCCTAGGTGCCAATGATACTCTCCCCATTATCATTTCTGTTGTGCTATTTGAGGCACAGGAGGGAGCCTTGATTGAATGCTTGTCTAGGCACAAGAAAGCTATTGCTTGGAGCATTGCTGACATTAAGGGTATAGACTCTACACTTTGCATGGACCACATTTATACTGATGATTCAATCAAGCCATTTAGGGACATGCAGAGACGTCTGAACCCTAATATGAGGGAGGTGGTTAAAAAGGAAATCCTGAAGTGGTTGGACACTGGGATCATATATCCCATTGCAGATAGTAAATGGGTAAGTCCTATTCATGTGGTGCCAAAGAGGGCAGGCTTTATTGTGAAATTTAATGACCAAGGTGAACAAGTTGTCACTAGACCCTCAACTGGATGGAGGGTTTGTATTGATTACCGCAAGTTGAACACCGCTACCCAGAAGGATCACTTTCCCTTGCCTTTTATTGATCAAATTCTTGAGAAATTGGTAGGGAATAAGTACTATTGCTTTCTCGATGGATATTATGGGTACAACCAGGTTGCAGTCTTCCCTGATGACCAGGAGAAGACGACATTCACGAGTCCTTACGGTACTTTTGCATTCAGGCATATGCCATTTGGATTATGTAATGCCCCTACAACCTTCTAGCAGTGTATGATGTCTATTTTTTCAGACATGATTGATGAGTGTATTGAAGTGTTTATGGATGACTTCTCCATTTATGGCTCGTCTTTCTACCAGTGTCTCCTGCACCTGGAAAATGTGTTGAAGCGATGTAAGGACACTGGTTTAGTCCTCAACTGGGAGAAAAGTCATTTCATGGTACAGAAAGGAATTGTACCTGGGCATGTTGTGTCTGAGCGAGGTTTGGAAGTAGATAAAGCCAAGATTGATTCTATTTCCAAACTCCAATTGCCCACGAATGTCAAACAGATTAGATCCTTTCTGGGCCATGTCGGCTTTTATAGGCGCTTTATTAAAGATTTTAGTAAAATTTCTAGGCCACTTTGTGACTTGTTGGCAAAGGAATCTTCCTTCAATTTTCATTCAAACTGTGCTGAGGCCTTTCAAACTCTGAAGGAGGCCTTGATCTCTACACCTATTCTCCAAGCTCCTGATTGGACACTCCCATTTGAGCTGATGTGTGATGCTTTGGATTATGCAGTGCGAGCAGTCCTTGGGCAAAGGGTTGAGGGAAGACCTCATGTGCTGCATTATGCCAGCAAGACTTTAACCGAACCGCAGCAAAACTACATCATCACTGAAAAAGAATTACTTGTTGTAGTTTTTGCTCTGGAGAAGTTTAGGACATATCTTCTTGGGTCTAAGGTGGTTATTTTCCTTGATCATTTGGTAGTGAAACATCTCATTGCTAAGAAAGATTCTAAGCCATGTCTGATTAGGTGGATTCTACTCCTTCAAGAATTTGACTTCGAGATACGTGAAAAGAAAGTAGAAAATGTTGTGGCTGACCACCTGTCTCGCCTTCCACTTAATGACTCTCTTTTCGGAGACATCTGCGAGACATTTCCCGATGAAACCCCGATGGTGGTAACACCAACTTTACCTTGGTATGCTGATACCGTAAATTACTTGGTCACTGGAGAAACTCCTCGCTCTAGGATGAGTACAAAAGAAAGAGATTCATTTCCCAAGAAAGATATTTTCATTGGGAAGAGCCTGAATTATTTAGAATTGGACAAGACCAAGTATTGAGACATTGTGTACCTAAAGAGGAACAATGCTGAGTTTTTGCCATCAACTTCATTGTGGAGGACACTTTGGCGCTAAGAAAACTACTTTTATGGTTCTCTAGTCTGATTTTTTGGTAGCCTTCATTATTTAAGGATTATCATAATTTTATTAAGGCCTGTATTAGATGTCAACGGACTAGAATGATTGGGAAGAGGAATGAAATGCCTCAACACCCTATTCAATCTGTTGAAATTTTTTATGTGTGGGGAATTGACTTTATGGGCCCCTTCCCTTCGTCTCATGGTTATGAATATATCTTGGTGGCAGTTGATTATGTCTCTAAATGGATAGGAATCCCCAACTTTGTCATCCTCTTCATAAGTAGCTCCTCGTCGCCTTCCTTCAAGCTAACTCCTAAGCCCACTTCACTGACGACCTTCAATCAGGGCTTACTCCCTGATTTCGCGGCCAAGCCCTTCCAAAATTGGATGGAGGATTCTTGAGGAGATCCCTGATCATCTAGACCTACTCCTACCTTCCAAATCCATTCATGGAGCTCATGAGAACTCCTTGAATTCGCATGTCATACTTATGAAAATCATGGAGTTACAAGCCTATTTCCAATCTTGAAACTCCTCCTTAAGGCCTATAAAAGCATGCCCAGGGCTTGCCTTACCTCCTTAGCGAGGTTTAAGGCCAAAAACCTCTTCCTAACCCTACCTCCAGCCCCTCTTTGACCAAGCTACGGCAACTCTCCTTGTTCTCTTTCATCGCACCTCCAACCATCAAATTAGATGCACAATTATCCTCCCCTCATTCCCCCGACGGTGGCCGGCCAAATCCTCGTCGTCCCAAACCTCTATATTGGCCACCGTCCCCCTTCGGAGATCTTCACCTTCCACGGTGTTGGCCTGCCAATGTCGGTGCCAATCCTTACCCCCTTCGTCCCATTAGACTAGTTAGTCAGGTCCCTTTAGTCCTTAGGTTAGTTTTCCTATCCAAAAACATAAAAAGAATCTCTCGACCGAACACACGCCACCTTCGTTCTCCGCTCTGGCTACCACTCCAACAAGGGCCTCCACTCGCTACACAAATCCAAACACTTCGCCAACACTCCCTCAAGCTCCGCCATATCCACCTGCACGAAACCCCCATATTTCTTTCACCATCCACCCATCCTACACCTCCACCGAACATTGGACCATCACACTTCCTTCTCCGTCACTATCCACCCTCCACACGCACTCTCCCTCCATGAAACCACCACCATCATAGTTCACATCCTTTGGTGACACTCCTGGACTATTTGATTGGGGCTTTTGAGCCCATGTTACTCCTTTTAGGTAACCGCCACCATTTGCCATTTCTATCATCGTCCCCAACTCCGTCCATGCTTCTCCAGCATCAAGAAGCCCCGATACTATCCCTAAGTCCTGCAGAACTCCCCAGGCTTCTTTCTACGGCCTCAGCTGAGACGAGTAGCCCCTGCTGCTATGCCAATTTGTGAGGCATCTTCAGCTACTGCATGTGAATAGAGGATGGGGACTTTTAGTCCTACATCGGTCAGTTACAACCACCAAATGCCACATATTAGGATTTCGTCACACCGACCCTTTGCCCAGTACACGAGGGGTCGGGTCCCTCTAACACACATGTACACCTCAGCTACCACCATGCTTGGTAGCCTTGGACAATCGGATCCCCAAATACCTGATTACAACCTGGTTATCTAATAAGAGGAGAAAGAAGGAAAGAGAGAGAGAGAGCGGGGTAGGGGTGGGTTTTGCTTCAGAGAGAAAACCTCTGACACTTAATTGAGAAAAGAAGATGTTAAGGCTTGGAAGGCAGAAGAAGAGATGGGCTAAGGAAGAATGGAGAGAAGGAGAAAGAGAAGAAGCAGAGGAAAGGCTTGTGCGTGCACTGTAGCAATGATGTTTAAGTCGTCTAAAATTGAAAGTCGATGTCTGATAAGGATTTGGGGCTCTATACTGTGGATTTATCTACTTATGTGGATAAGTGTTTAAGTGATTGATATTGTTCATTTATTTGAGCTAATTGAGTAATTGATATACATATATTTAGACTAATAATTGGTGATTTAAATCACCATTATTTTGCCTTAGACATCTTTTTATTTCATTAAACTCTTGATATACTCATGTTCTGCATTCAAGATCAATTTTGAGTAGATATTATTCATTGATAACCATTCTTGGCTTGATTCCTTGTGCTCATTTATATATTAATCAAGATTAGTGTGTTAATTCCTACTTACTCCTTGTGTTCGACCTCGGACTTCATTTCTAGATATTCAAGTTATAAATTTTATTTGTTGACAAGCAATTTCGATCTATATTACAATGCATCTTTTATAACATCAATCTTGTGTGATAACAATTCCTAGAAAGATAGACTTAAAGTAAGGGAAATCAACAAGACGATCGACATGCAGAGAAAGTTTGGCGAGTATGGAGAAATGCTCACAGGTGGCCTCGGTGATGAAAAATCGGTCAACGGTGTCATCGCGAGAACCTGAACAGGAGGACGTGCATGTTTTGGAGACATTTCAGATCAGAAAAATCAAGTTGGTTGATCAATTAAGAGGTTTTGGTCGATCAAAAGGAAACCGGATAGACTTCTGAAAAATCGACTTTAGGTCAATCAACCATCAAATTTGGTCAAGCAAAAGTGAATAGACCAGAAAAAAATGAGGTTTTCAAGAGAGATAAGCACACAAATACTATCAAAGATGGCATGCAAACATTAGATCACACATGAAAATCATAAGATCAAGTCATAGCACATCTATACTTAAGATAAATCCAAAAGAAACAAATTTAATCTTAGTTGTGGAGTGTACCATGATCAATCGAAATGGTCGATCAAAGGGAGTGGTGGTCGTTGAAGATGAAGAGCACGACCGGTGAGGTAGGATGCACAGCGAGGAGGGCATGCGGCAAGGAGGGTGTGCGACAAGGATGAATGGCTGGTGAGGTCATTGGTTGGCGTCGAGAGCAAGGTCGAGTGTGGCATTGAGGGCGGCACAGCGTGGCTTGTTCTCATGAGGTGTGACGGTGGTCGGTGGTGCCGGAGATTGTTGATCAACCACGGTAGGAGGAGGAGAGATGTGGGGTTGGGAGGGGGAGAGTTTGATCAATGGTGGAGAGAATGTGGGACCAAATGTGGGGAATAGGTTTGTAAAAAAAGAAACAAGTGACGGTGTTCACGGATCTTGAGAGTATACTAAAGGGGAGGGGTGAATAGTATTGCTTAAAATTTTAAATAAAATAGACATAGATCAATCCATAAAAGAATCAGGCATAGATAACTCCTGGATTTATAATGGAAACCCTTCCTGGGTGAAAACTAGTACCTAAGCCTCTTAGCTTATGATTTTTTTGACTAGGCGAAGCTAATCAATCCACTATTATACCACTTGAACGAGAGTGGCACAACCTCTTACAATGATCCCTTCTCTTACTAACCTGAATAGAAGCATAACAACAACAATAATGGATTTCTCGGAACAAATTAGGATTTGTAATCAAAAGCAACAAGATATAAGAATAATATAAACCTATGGAAACTCAATAAAAGTCAAACCAGAATTTTAGTGGAGGTTTGAATCGTTGTGGTTTGGAACGCGTGAAAGTAGAAACATAGAAGCACTTAGAGAATCACAGAAAGCTCTTTCTTTGAATGGATTTTTACTTAAGAGTGTATTTTGAAAAAGCTACATATGACCTCTATTTATACTAGCAAATCAATCTAAAAAGGAAATCAAATTAGTCGATCAATTGGTAGTTTGGTCGATCAAAATGAGTTTTGGTTTTGGTCTGTCAAACTAGTTATTTGATCAATCAATGATTGGTCGATTAATTAACCTAAATGGTCGGTCTAAATGTACTAATCAACTTCCTAAAATGGGTTGATTTAATGGATTAATTAAGTTGGTTGGTTGATCAAAGTCTTTAGTCAATCAATAAAATTATTTGGTTGATCAATAACTGTAAAAACTAGTTTTTTTAATGAGAACTGTAAAAATATGTTTGAAACTTATTTTGAGGTTCCTTAGAACAAAATCTATACTAAATAAAGATAAAAAGACACTGAGATAAAGTCAAAATTCTTCTAGCTTTAATCCATGAGAGAGTCTTGAAATATTAGTTCCACGGATAGCATAATTTTGGTACATCAAAACAGAGGTACTTATATAACCATGATTGCACCTCGAGGGATAAGAGTCAAGTTGCTCCTTATAAATCCTGAGGATTTAGCCTAGGGAACTCTCAAGAGGCCTAACTTTTCTAACTGAGGTCAACAACATTCTCGATACATCAAGAATGTGTATGCCTTTCGGGACTTTTGTGAGGGTACCAGCCCTGCTAGTCCCTCTCCTTGCTAGGGAGAGCTACCACGCTAGGATCCAGGAGAAAAATATGCCTCAATCTCCTCTAATAGAGGAAGATGATTTCCAGAATCTAACTCATGAGGAAAGTGAGAGAATAAGTCATGTAATAATAAAATTGAATAACTGTGTGAACAAATCTTGGAGAGCAAGAAAAAGGGCTTGTAGCTAGCCTATAGTGTTAAAATGCAAGGTGTGATAGTGGGAAATGAGGAAAATTGCTTGTAGTTTGCCTATAGTGTAGAAATCATACACTACCTTTCTCGATTGTTACTATTATACGTGGTTTTGTCCTTACTGAGCTGCTTGTCTCATCCTTGCTCTTTATAACCCAATTTCAAGTACCATTACCATGATGTAGGCAACACATCAAGTGTGATTTAGGCCCACGAGGACTTGGGTGGATATTAGAATACATGTATCCATTTTCATTTTGGGTATGATGAGGTACTCATCATACCTCTTAATTCATTAAAATAAGCTTTTTTACTTAGCTAATTAACTATGAATAACATAAAACTAGGGTTAATTATCAATTAAGATAATATTATATAAGGACCTAATTATATGTTAAAATTTCTTACTTATTCATTAATAAGAGTTTATCTATATTTATTTAATAAATAGGACTTAAACCTAAGCAGTTAGATATTTATAGTTAAGTTAAATAAAGCTTATATTTATTAAACAACATAAGCTAATAATATAAGTAATAATATTAACTATTATACTAAATAATGCATAAAGGGGCAAAAATGTAATTATAGGCCATAAATATATTACTTAATATATATAATCTAATATAAAAGGTTGGAAAAGATAAAAATAAATTACTTATTTAAATTAATGATTTACATTTCAGTCCCTAGAATTAATTGCAATTAAGTCCTTTTATTTACGTTTAGGTCCTTCCCTATTTGCATCTATGTCCACTGTACTCTTCTTTTCTTCTTCACTGACGACTAGCATTCACCCACATTCTTCTTCTCCGATGTCAACAGCATCAGAGGGTTGAGCTTCATTTCCTTGCATGGCAAGGAACCTCCTAACCTCCCACATTCATCTGATGCTTCCAATGAGTCGTTAACAACCTACACCGATGTGGCTTGTCTCGCCATCGTTAGAGACGACGGTGAACACAACTAGGAACCCAGACCTCTTTCCGTCTAGGTTCAAGCCCCTTGAGCTTCGTCGCACCTATAAATACCTCCCTAGACCCTCTGATCATCGTTACCAACTCCCTTCACTCTTCCCCCATCATAGTTGCTCAAGTAGGCTTCTCTCCCAACTTTAATGAGTCTTCCCGACTATTCACAAGCTCTCTCTAGTAGAGAGACTACCTCTCTCACACCTTCTTCCTCTCCTCCACCCTGCCAATGGCGAAGGAGCACACCATGTCTCTCTAACTCTGCTTCAATCGTCACCGGATCTCCTCTCATCCCAAGAGTTTCATTCTTGGCTCGGACGTGCCAAAGCTAGAGTACTACATCATTTCATCCAGGTAATTATAGAACTAGCTCTAGCCAATAGTTTTGTGTAAAGTAGTGTAGTAATTAGGTAGGATAGCTTAGTTTAAACATCCTTCTTCTCACCTCCTTCCCTGACTCCAATAGGGCAACTCCAGCCTTGTCCAAACTTCAATCCATGAAATCAGCACCTCCTCCATCTCACTCAAGTCTCGATGATCATCCTCCACCTTTCCCCCTCCTCAATTGAGCTGTATTCACAAAATGCCTAAATTCCACTTCAACTTCTAGCCACTGTTGTCCATGGTAGAGATTGGAAGAGTTCCACCATCTTAATTGATCACATTTATACCTTCACAACATCTTTTAGATCAATTCACCTCAAACAATTGATCAATTCCTTAATTCTATCATTCTATCAAACTTGAGCTTCATTCATGTTTGATTTGAATTCGCTACTTCTCTATTAATCTTAATCAATCAAATTGACATGCTCTTGACCATACTGAGATGCTTGGAAAGCTTTTGCACTTGTTCTTGTGAAGTTCCATGGTGATTTGAGTTCTATCGACTAAATTAGACCTTCACTGGTGACTTTAATATCAAGAATGAATGTTTGAATTACTCTAATAAATTCCAACATACTTGATTAGGTCTTGTTGATCATTTTCCACACATTTAATTGAGGTTTTATTGATTGAATCCTTATTATCATCTCCTTCTTCATCTCCAATAGAGTCGTACACAATGATTCTCTCATCTTTTGAGCTTTCGATTAGGTCCAGAAGCTCCAACAATTTGAGTTAATTCTAGAATGAGTCTTAATTAGGTCGTAAGAGGTCTGGATTGCTCTGACGGTTACCTCCTCCTTTGAGACCAGGCAGAAGACTTGGAGCACATGCTTACATGTCCAATTTTCTTTCTTTTTGAGTCAGACAAGTTCCTTATGTCATTTAGGTTCTATCTATGTTGTTAATTTGATTAGAATTACATTGTAGCTTAAAGTCAACTTTTGGTCTGTCCTTGCCAAACCACAGATGCCATGAGTGATCTAAAGCTCTTAAGCTTACTCTTGAGGTATGTTGAGTGTTTTAGAGGTTGATATAAACCTATTAGAGTTAGCTTTTGGAAGTTTTGAAGTTGATTCATGACTGAAATCACTTCTAAGTAGTTTGGGTTCATATGACCTGTAGACAAGTTTCAATGAGTTCCTAGTGAAATTCTATCTCTTTCTATACACAATTAGGTACATTTTGATCTCCTGTAAGTATTTAGAATTAATTTAGAGGTCTTTATCTTTGTATTGAGTTAATTCAATATCCCAATTACTATCTCTATTGGTTTGATTCTGGAAATGAAGTTTCCAGGTGTTCTTCATGATTAGGATGCTTTCTTCTAGGCTTCCTTGTGTTCGGAAGTGTTTTAGGCACTGAGAGGAAGTTATTAAGATGAGTGAGGGAGAGTATAAGGCTAGCACACTCTATATGTGATGAACAAAGCTACTATTGCTATTGAATGTGTTCACAGTGAATTGATGATTCAAGCATTCTATGGAGTCAATTGAACCAATTAAGGGATTCAATCCAAAATTTGGACTATAATGGAGCTGTTGAAATTGTTCTAGAGATCAATTACTGAAGGAGTTACTTGGATTGAAGAAGAGTCAAAGAACTAGGCTTTTGCAGATGCACTGAGAAGGGAAGAGGACTCATTAGTCCCACCTTGGAAGCTGACAATCGCTCATAGCATTAAAAATTGAATGATGTCCGTAGTCCCTTCGAGCGACTATGATGCCTTGAGCATGCGTGCATGTGTGCCCACTATAGCCACTGTACACTCCAATCCTATGGCCCAGAGGGACGGGCGGCCTACAGGTGTGGAGTTATCATGTGGTGACACGTGGCCATTGATGTTACTATGGTCTAGTCATTATGGGACTGTTGATTCGGTGCAGAATGTGCCACGTGTCCTATTTTTTTAAAGTAAAAGATAACCTAAATGCTCAAATTGGGTTAAGAGTTGTGAGCCCGTGCCTTGTGTTAAGAGTGAAGAGACTAAGTGTTGTCTAACACTTAGTAAATTTGTAAGGCTTAGCTTATGCTAAATGAAATAAATGTTGCTTCTTTTATGCATGCATTCTTATGGAATTGATTGTCACGTACATGCTTAAATTCCTTGCAATTAATTCATCCAGGTACTGTGAGATAGAACAAACTATGTCGAGCCAAGAGCATTTCCATTCTTAACTATAGAAAATGATGGATATAAGAAAGAATCCACATATGGTGATGTCCTTCAAGTCACACGTTGCTTTCTACCACATCGTTTGAAATGAAGTTTGACCATCACACTCTAATTTTGAATCAGTACATAATTATATAATTAATTAAGTAATTAATCTATTAGTAATAACTTAAGTAATCAATTAAGTTAACTATTATATAATTTAAGTAGAAGTAGAGTAAGTTAAGCTATATATTTATAGTTATCTAAGTTAAGTAATAAATTATAGGTAACTTATAGATTAATAAATTAATTAGTTAAGTTATAGTAGTTCTAATTAAGTAATTTAAGAGTGAGTAGTCTTAAGATTATATGTATATGTATTAATTTAACTGAGTATTTAATTGAGCAGTTTAGCATAAGTTAAGTATGTATTAAAAGTATAAATTAAGTATATTAGTCTAAGTTATTAATTAAGAGACCTTATTATTAACTTAATTAGAAGAATAAAGAATTAAATAAAGAATAAGTGGTAAATATTTGCTAAATAAGCTTCTCAACAAATGACCTGGTTGGTCGCTATACTACGACACAACAATGACACTTACTAATAATGGAAGATAATTGTACATTAGTAGGCCCTTTGTAAGATTTGAAATTAGTGCTGTTGAGTATCTTTTGTGTTGATTGTGGCAAGTTACCTTCCATTATATAAAGCCTTGTACTTAATTAATGGACACTTGTAAATGATAGCAAATGGTGTGTGGTATGGCGGTAAGGTAACTTGTATTATGTAAATGTCTGTGGTGTGACGGAGGTATTATGGCATTCTTTCTCATCCTTTTTCATGCTTTTTCTGCTCTATTTTTTGTGGTGTGCCTACTTGTGTTTTATTTCTTTTACTTCTTTTCTGGTTTGGTTGTGAGGTGTACCCACTTATAGAATTTGTGGTATGAATAAACAGATACAGGTTGCTGGTTGATGAGCTCGATTTCGTACCCAAAAAGATTTGAATTGGAAACCCATAGTTGTAGTGCATAGAAATCTAGTAACCAGATAAAATTTATAACCGAAACACAAAAGGGAGTCCTGAGTTGAACACAGGGAGGCGAACTTTTGATTTTCAGAAATCCACGCTTTTGCTTTTATTTGTTTTTGTTGTTTTTATCTTTTGCATTTTTTTGTATTTTTATAAGGTAAGAGATCTGCTCAAAATAATTTCCATCTAATCTACTTGTAGAGAGAGAGAGAGAAACAATCACATATACATCTCAAATAGTTTGCTACAACTAAGAAAGCGGAAAGCGACACTAGAAAGTAGCAAAAGATAGATTCAGGTGAGAAGACCCCCCTCAATGATCGCTTAGAGGATGACTCACTCTGACGTCACTGACAAGCATGGAAATCGTGAGTTTTCGAAAAACAACATCGTAGTATAGTCACGAAATCCCCTTGACAAAAACATTTATAATATCGAAACTCAATGGATTTTATTCTTTTGAAAACTTGAGTTCCGGTCGTTCATCTCTGGGAGGCATGAAAACAAGTTGAGATTTGGATCAGCTTAATCTAACCTAATTTTTTTTTTGTCTTTTTGTGTTTTGATTTTTATTTTGAAAGCTATAGGCGAACAGACTTGAAGACAATCACAGAAGCGATGATTACACAATATTATTCATGAATAGAATACTCAAAATAATGTCACACAATATCTATACTAGAAATCATTTAAATAGAAGAAATCTCTCACGTCGGAAAGGTGCCACTAGGGCCATCGGCCTTGTGTGAGGGTGTAGGCTAGACCTTGGGTATGCAAACCTATCTACATGCCTACCAACAAGAGATGGCCAGCCACAAGAGGCTTTGGGTGAGCCTTCATGGCCATCCAAAAAGAAGAAGAAAAAGAGGGTGCGTCCTCACTATGGAGAAGAAAGGACACGCCCAAGTGAAGAGAGGAGAAGAGGGTGTTGCACCCTAGTGCTCTCCTTCTTCTTGCCGCCCACATGAAGATGCCTTGGAGGAGCTTCTTCATTAGCCATCCATGGAGGGGGACTTGGAGGAGGAGGATGGCTCTAGGGTTTTGGAGGGTGGACGGAATTTCGTGGCTCTCTTCTCTCCTTGGCTTTTATGGGAAGGCCTTTCCATTTCAAATGGGTCACCACTTTTGGTGGCTCCCAAAATAGCAAGTGCCACCAATGTAGGATCTAGGTTGGTGACCAACTAATGAGGGCTAGAATGGGAAAGTGGGATTTAGGAAAGTGTATGTACGTGTAGGTGTAATTTTCATGGAGTAGGGTAGTGGGTTTGGTGAATCTAGGTTGGGTTAACCTACATTAAGTTGATGTGGACCTAATTAGGCTTAGGAAAGTATAATCGGATAGGAGTAAACCTAATTAGGTCTAGGTCAAGTCTAATTGGATGTGTGCAAGTGATTAGGCTAGGGTAACCCTAATAGGTATGAATCAATTAGATCCTGGGTGGATCTAATTAGGCTCAGGGGCACCCAATCAACTGTAGATGCACCCGACTAGGTATGGGATGGTTCAATTGGGTTAGGGATAGGATAAGTAGGGCTATGGATAATGGATTAGGCTGAGGAGGTCTCCAATTAGGTTTCCTAGGGTGTCCAGTGGGGTTCCTGGGTCAAAATAGGCAAGATCAAGCTTCTAGCACCAAAAATCAGGAACCAGACAGTAGTATCAGACATCTAGGATAGTGGTCAGATGTCTTATACCACAAAATTTGACGTCTGGACAGTAAATTGGATGTTCAATATTGTGTCAGTATGAGTTTTGGCTTCCTGGATTGTTATTCTGTAGAAATTAGATGTCCAGCCAAATGTCTGGACATTCTGAAAGGTGTTGGAGAGTGGGTTTTAGGTTTTCTAAGGTGGGTTTTGGTTCCTAAGTGTTTGGGAGAGGGATAGGGTGGATAAGAACATGGATAGTGCTATCCATGTTTGGGTTTTGAGGCTAAGGTGCCCTAATGGAGGTTGTTTTGGGTTTGGGAGGGCTGTCCTAGAGTTCCTAAGGGTAAGGATAAGGCTATCCTCCTCACTCCTCTTATCTGGATCAGTCTTCTTCTTTCTTTATTGCTTTATTATAATATCTCCTTCATCCTGGATCACTTTATTATCTGTAAATAGTAATAAAAATCATTAAATAGCAAGATATCTCATCTTATTCAAAATAAACTAATGCAATGTAGATATGCAAGATATGAGTGCAATATCCACAAATTAAGCTAGGTTCAAACATTATTTAGGTTGATTGGGACCCATGATTGCTTGCAATCATACCCCCATGCCTAAACTTTGCTAGTCCCTATCAAATGCAAGACTAAATGCATGACTAAGTTATTTACAAATTTAATCCCTAAAGGACCGCTTATTCTTTTTATCAAAGAGCTTGACTAAAAATTTTTATCCTTTTGTTTCATCCAGAAATCTACAAATCTAGATACGTGAAAGTGTAGCTATGTAGCTTTTACAATGGAATTTAGTGAAAGGCCTGATTCACCTCTAGAGTATGTACTTAACCTGTAGTAAAATTCTAGCGGGATAGGCGAACTTCTTCCCTCGGGGTATCCAAGAAATTTTTTTGAGTTCCACCCTAGCTTTAAGCTTAGGTAGAGAGTGTCAGAGGGAAATGGATGTGTTTATTTTGTGGCTTACTCTCACTTGGTGCTACATAGAAATTAGTACTATAGAATCTAGATTTCCAAATTATTAAGTAACTCAACTCATAGAAAGACGAGAAAAACTATGCTCGCTTTTTGTTCCTTTGTATTCATTCTCTCTTTTTCTCTCTCTTTTTTTTTCTCTTTTTTTTCTCTTTTTTTTTTCCTTTTTAGAGTTCACAATCTCACTAGATTCTCACCTATGATCCATATTTGGTGGTCTCACTTGGCATTAACACTTTAATTGAGTTCTCATAATCTTAACACTAAGTCAAAATTCCTCAACCAGTATTTGGGCTGTTAGAAACACAGAAAGATAGGTTAAGGACTTATTTGGTGAATCTCAAATTTATTTGGTGGTACTGCTTCAATGCAACTGAAATAAACACTAAATATTCACTTTTTTTCCTTTCTTTTTCTTCTTTTTCTAATTTTTTTCTCTTTCAATTTTTCTTTCTTTTTTCATTTTTTTTCTTCCTCCTTTTTCTTCTATATATATATATATAAATATAAATATATATATATATATTTTCAACACAACACAAGCTAGCATACATTCATGAACTTTATTGAGGAGGCATTATTAGGGATTGGTGACATTCAAGAGATATTGGGTGGCTTATTTGGTGGAAGTGCCTACTCACGGCACTGAGAAAGATGGATAGGATGGTGTATTTTTCACCTTGACATCAATACCCTCCTTCAGCCGAGGATTCCATAAAGAATGGTCATAACCATCCACCTTAGCCCTAGTTTTCTGAAAACTCGTTCTCTGCGCATTTGTCTTATTTGGTGGCTCTCAAAATTTCACACAAAAATGTATATGTAGGATCCGAGAGCGAAAACTATGCCAAATCTCTGAGTATCATTACCTAATTATATAGGATTCCAGATTCCTTGCACTAATCTTAGAGCACTAGTACACTCTACTCTCATCTCACACTATTTGGTGGATTTTTGGAAGAAAATCTGCCTGACTCCCAAAACACTATCTAGGAGTTCAGGAAAAGAAGCAGTGCTTCTCCTTGATAGACTAAAGATGTTTATCAGCCTTCACTGTGAATCCATTGCAAATTCTACGTGTGTGTGAAAAATTGTACTGGATTCCAGATTACAGGAATCAACTAGAGGATAAAATCCTTAATAGATTCTCTTGATAAAAATCTTATTCATGAATGCAATATATATATATATATGCTATTTGTAGCCTTTCAAAGTTGCACTTCAAAAATTTCCTTAATTCGGGTTATATACAGCTTGACAATAAATTTAGAACAAAAAGGTCCATTGATGAGTCGAAAGTGGCTATTGCGGATGATTTTTAGCTCCAATGCAAACATTGGAGTTGGAGTCGATTATGCTTAATTTAAGAATCCTAAAGTGCAATTAGCATGATGTACGAAAGGTTTTTCCTAGGTGTTGGCAGAAAAATTTTCAGTTTACAATTACTATCCCCCCATGCCTACTTTCTTGCATGTCCTCATGCATGAATATAACGAAAAATAAATTAAGATAGGGAGTAAAAGGTTAGAAATCACCTGGAATAGCTCTTGAATTTTGACTTTTCCCTTATTCCAACACCTAAAATTGAATATGCAAGAAAAATATGACAAATAAAATATGCTATATATAAGTGCTGAGATTAACGCCTCCAGCTAGGCGTACACTCAAAAATGATATATCAATACACTATTGAGAATGGCGAGTAAAATGATAAGAATTTAATCTCACTCTCCAACAGCGGGCTGCAAATGCGGACCAGCTGTCCATGAATTCCAAGCCCAAATAATTGGAAAAATAAGTAGATGGGGTTTGGGATTATCTGTAGCCAGATGCTACAGAAGAAATACAGATAAATACAGGTGCCTGGAAGAAATGAAGGTGAAGGCATCCTGAAGTGGTGATGGAGAATGTGGGTGGTAGGGGTATGGGTAGAGTCGTGTGGGGTGAAATCATATGGGTCTTGATAATGGTGATGAATGGAAGGCATGACCCAAGTAGTGTGGTCAGATCTGGAAATCAAGGTCCAGTGATCAGTCTCTGTCTCTACCAAAGATGTTTGGGTATGATCTTCTTTTATCTCTTCAAAAAGTTTCAATTCTAATTCCCAATTATCACATGATTCCCCAAAATTTTTAGCTTCCTTCGATACTCATCATATGAAATCCCCAATAGTATTTCAATCTCTTGAATATCCTTTTCATAAGGGGATATTTCCATCTCACTTAGATTAAATTGGTCATTAGATTCAGTAGTGAGTCCCTCCTTAAAGGTGGAATGGGCTGAATCATTGATTGAGGAGTTGTTACAATCTTTTTGATTTTATTGCTCCATGTATGAGATCATTTGAATTAATTCATCAATGTCTCCATGGGTATTTTCAAATACAACAAAATCATATTCAGGTCCCTTAATACTTGGTTCCTCAAAATGAAATGATTGGTACTAAGGCCCTAAATCAAGATCAAGATTCTCGAATAAATCTCCATTCTCAACTTCAATAGGATTATCAATATCATCCACCTCGGGTGTTTGATCAATAGAATCCTGCATTTCCACCATCGGATCACAAATCTGTTGTGACACACCTGACCTAAATTCAAACATTTCTGACTTTTGTTGCTCGTCCCGGATTCTATGAAGCTCTTTTCTTATATCATCATATTCTCTTGCACTAGCTTATTTTACTTCATGAATCATTTTGATCAATTGAGTAATCTGGGATTCATTGCAAGGGGCAGGGGTTTGAATTGGGCTAGGTCGATCAAGGTAGTCAACAATACTATCAATGATTTGATCTGGTATTGAGGGTAACTTATGTGATCTAGTGGATTGCTGATTTAGGTCATGTGGTCCTACTTAGGTGTCAATTGCCATAGTTTCTTCCGAATTGCCCTCCGAATCACTTTCCATGTCATCCAGAAAATACCCTGACTTCGTTTTCTTAGCAGCTACATAAATATCAAAGTGAATCTTCTCATTGCCACTACTCCTCTTCGTACATCTTGAGTAACAGTCAATCTGTGCATTGGCCATAGCCAAGAAAGGTCGACCCAGAATGATGGGTGAATTACTTAGCTTCTCCGGTATATTCATGTCCAAGACAATAACATTAACCAGAAAGCTAAGACCTTGCACTTTGATGATCACATCCTGAACTAGCCCCGTAAGGGTTTTGATGGAGCCATCTGCCATTCTAATGGTGACAGGTGTGTGGTGTAGATCTCCAAGTCTGGTGCGGTCAAAAAGGGTAGTAGGAATCAAGCTAATGGAAGACCCTAGATCCACAAGGGATTTGTTGAAGGTGAATCCCTTGATGGCACAAGATATGAAGGGTTTTCTAGGGTCAATCATTTTGGGTGGTAGAGTGCTAGAAACAAATGCACTTATGTTAGCTGATAAAATCACCTCTTTAGGTGTTCAAGTCTTTTTCTTCTTTTGTGACTCTTTCTTTAAGGCCTTAGGAAAGGGTAAATAGGTCAAATCAACTTCAGAAGCCTTTTTCTTCTTTTTGTCCGTAGAGTCTAAGTCAGAGCTAGATGTGGGTTGGTCTCATGATTTTTGGTTGAGCCTGAATCAGATCATTTGGGTGGGCTCTTAGCTTTTCTCTTCCTTTTAGAGGCCACAGATTTGGCCCCCGCACAATGGCATGTATGATAGATTGGAGGAGGGGTTAGAAGAATAGGTCTAGAATAGGAGTGAAAAGGCATTTGCATCCGGGGATAAAGTGATTCTTGAAGTCTCTTGATTTGATACCCTTAATATTTCACTTGATTTTCCAACTTAGCCTTTCTTCATTTTTCTTGTCAAAGTCCAACAAAATGTTCATGATATCCTCAAGGGTGGTTGCGGGTTGGGTCGGGCTAGATGGTTGCGCTAAAGTTGTTTGAGTGGAATATTGGGCTGGCCTAGATTGATGTTCAGTCTGAGTCAGTCTTTGTGGTGGCCATGAAAGATCAGGATTGTTTCTCCACTTAGGGTTATACGAATCTGGATACGAATCAATAGGTGTATCACCCTGAGTGGGGCTGACTATAGAGGGAGTTGATTGAGAACCTGTTATGTGGTCTTGTTCTTGTGATCCATTGTTCCAATTCCTTAGTGATATATCATCAGGTACAGGTGTATCAGAAATGGTGCATTCCTCAAATGATCTACCCAAATCACGGATTAGGTCCAAAGGTGCCTTTTGGGTTGGCTGAGTCCAGGATACCTCCCTATGGTAGCAAGAATCAGTAGAGTAGCTAGTGGATCCAAAATATGGGTCACTAGACCCACTAGGTTGGTTGTTTTAGGTCTCTTGTTCCTAAGAGGAGTGATAAGATTGAGATTGTGCTTGAGATCATCCAATTTGCTCCAGAAGCTTGTCACATTGATCTGTATAGTCCTTATTATATTCTCGAAATTCAGCAACTATGGCTTTCAATTGGTTCTGATCTAGATAAGGGTCGGATCCATGAGGTTCAGGTTCTAAATAAGCTGGGGGATTAGGATGATCATATCCCAGCTAGTTAGGATGAGTCTCCCAACCAGGAGGAGTCGAAATCATGGTTGGGTTGGGAGATGGAGGACCTTGAGGGTCAAAAGAATGATATGGGTTCATGGATATTTGAGAAAAGACACGGATAGAGATAAGAGATAGTCTTCCTTAGGAAGACACAACTAGCTACAAGGGGCTGGTGGAATTAAGGCAAAGGCCTAGGAAGAAAGATGAGAGAGCCCCAAATCAAGCAAACAAGCTAACCTTAAATTGTATACCCTAATTTGATCTAAACCCAGTATCCTGAAATGGAACTGGGTTAAACCAACCCTTGAATTACTTGGTTGACCAGAATGGTGGGACCTCCTAGGACATCCCGCATGGTGGGACACCACTAGAGGTTAACGCAGTTACCACACCGACCTTTCTTGTCACCAGTTGGTCCAAATAGATAAGGCCTTGATTTTTACCCAGTTAAATTTTGGTTTCCAAGTAAATTTGTCCTGCCTAGGGCATGTCTACTTAGTTTTAGGCTTGGCCTTAGAGTGCTCTTGGAATGTGATTGGGCATTTTGGGGATGTTGCCCTTAAAATTTGACTTAGAGTGTGAAGTGCATATACAAAGGATTTTCAATATAAGCTTTAATTGGTGTAGTATATTTTATGGTTCAAGTGCTTGTATTAATTTATTTCTTTTAGGGTTTCCTTGTTTAAGTCAATTCAAACAATGTTGTGGTGGAGCACACAACAGTTTTTGCAAGTTCCAATTGTTATATGAATTTCGTTTTAGTATGGCATGCAAATGTGCTCTACCTTAGTGTCGAAACCCTAATATCAAATAGGTCTATATGATGTTTTTAAGTCCAATAAGGTAGAAGTGGTGCGACCCAATTAAGGAAACCAATGGTCCCAATGCACCACTACTAAGTGAAATAGACCTAATTGGTTGCCTAAGTTGAAATGTAAATCAGTTTAGTTCAAGTAAGTGAGGGGCTCAATCAAGAAATCAACCTCACCTACTAGGAAACTAAATTGAATCAAGTAAGTTTAGCTCTCTAGAAAAATTTAAACCCTAAAGTTGTATGTCCTAGGGTTTATGCTTCTCTAAGAATATGCAGTCAGACCTTATTCTGACTTGAAATCACTCCCCAGATCAGTACACAAAGTAAAAGAAGATGAAATTTGGTAGAGATCTTCGTTTTTTAACAATCTTTTCAGAGAATATTTTTTTAAGATTTTTACTGTTTCATACAAGTTTTCATGAATTTTTATATTCTAGGGGGTCAAACAGACCAGATTGACCCCCTTCAAGAATTGTAGTTTGAAATAGTACCAAAGCAAATCCAAAAATTCTTTATAATTTATAGAAAAAACTAGGTTTTAGTAGCTTTCCAACCCAACAAATTTCAAATAGATATGATTTATGTAGAGGTCATAATTACTATTTGAAGTTGGATAAAATCAGAGTACAGACTATTCTGATCCCCTTCCATTGTAAGAATTTTAAAAATTCGTACAAAGTGAATTATTCCAAATAAAAGGTGGATTTAGAAAGCCTGTTTGAAACCCTAAGATCAGACTGAATCTCAATATTTTTGGATTCCTAATTTGATGGTAATAAATTTTTGAAAATCGTTTATGTGTGCTGGTCGGATTTCCAAATCTGACATTGGTGTTTAAATAGTTTCCAGGTTAAAACACACACCAAAGAAAGATTTTTTTTTTTAATTCAAATCTAAAAATTTGAATTTGAATTTGAATATATATATATTTTTTTTTTCTAACCTAAGAAAGCAACAAACTAGAGGATGAAGAAAATACTTATGGGCTTCACCACAAGTTGATGCGTGCACTGACCCTTGTCTTGACACCCTACAATCAAATCAAACAAAAGTTAAGCAAGCCCAAATCTAAACTCATGCATTGCCTCCCTGGAAACAGTGCCATTTGACAAGCATGGAAATCGCGAGTTTTCAAAAAACAACGTAGTAGTATAGTTGCGAAATCCCCTTGACAAAAACATTTATAATATCAAAACTTGATGGATTTTATTCTTTTGAAAACATGAGTCCCGGTCATTCATCTTTGGGAGGCAAGAAAACAAGTTGAGATTTGGATCGGCTTAATCTAACCTAATTTTTTCTTTTGTCTTTTTGTGCTTTTGATTTTTATTTTGAAAAGCGATAAGCAAACAGACTTGAAGACAATCACAGAAGCGATGATCACACAATATTATTCATGCATAGAATACTCAAAATAATGTCACACAATATCTATACTAGAAAGGATTCAAATAGAAGAAATCTCTCACGTCAGGAAGGTGCCACTAGGGCCATCGGCCTTATATGAGGGTGTAGGCTAGACCTTGGGTATGCAAACTCGTCTACACGCCTACCAACAAGAGATGGCTGGCCACAAGAGGCTATGGGTGAGCCTTCATGGCCCTCAAAAAATACGAAGAAAAAGAGGGTGCATCCTCTCTATGGAGAAGAAAGGACATGCCCAAGTTAAGAGAGGAGAAGAGGGTGTTGCACCCTAGTGCTCTCCTTCTTCTTGCCGCCCACATGAAGATGCCTTGGAGGAGCTTCCTCTTTAGCCGTCCATGGATGGGGACTTGGAAGAGGAGGATGGCCCTAGAGTTTTGGAGGGTGGAAGGGTGTTGCAAGTGGGAGGAGAATGGATGGGAGAGTGAATGACTTTCGTGGCTCTCTTCACTCCTTGGCTTTTATGGGAAGGCCTCTCCATTTCAAATGGGTCACCACTTTTGGTGGCTCCCAAAATAGCAAGTGCCACCAATGTAGGATCTAAGTTGGTGACCAACTAATGAGGGCTAGAATGGGCAAGTGGGATTTAGGAAAGTGTGTGTATGTGTAGTTGTAATTTTCGTGGAGTAGGGTAGTGGGTTTGGTGAATCTAGGTTGGGTTAACCTACATTAAGTGGGTGTGGACCTAATTAGGCTTAGGAAAGTCTAATCGGATAGGAGTGAACCTAATTAGGTCTAGGTCAAGTCTAATTGGATGTGTGCATGTGATTAGTTTAGGGTAACCCTAATAGATATGAATCAATTAGATCCTAAGTGGATCTAATTAGGATCAGGTGCACCCAGTCAGCTGTAGATGCACCCAATTAGGTATGAGATGGTTCAATTGGGTTAGGGATAGGATAAGTAGGGCTATGGATAGTGGACTAGGCTCAGGAGGTCTCTAATTAGGTTTCCTAAGGTGTCCGGTGGGGTTCCTAGGTCAAAATAGGCAAGATCAGGCTTCTACCACCAAAATCAGGAACCAGACAGTAGTATCAGACATCCAGGATAGTGGTTAGATGTCTTATGCTACAAAATTGGACGTCTGGACAATAAATTGGATGTCCAATTTTGTGTCAGTATGAGTTTTTGCTTCTTGGATTGTTATTCTGCAGAAATCAAACGTCCAGCCAAATGTCTGGACGTCCTAAAAGGTGCTGGAGAGTGGGTTTTAGGTTTTCTAAGGTGGGTGGATAAGAACATGGATAGGGTGGACAAGAACATGGATAGTGCTATCCATGTTTGGGTTTTGAGGCTAAGGTGCCCTAATGGAGGTCGTTTTGGGTTTGGGAAGGTTGTTTTAGGGTTTGTAAGGGTAAGGATAAGGCTATCCTCCTTGCTCCACTTATCTGGATCAGTCTTCTTCCTTTATTGCTTTATTCCAATATCTCCTTCATCCTGGATCACTTTATTACCTGCAAATAGTAATAAAAACCATTAAATAGCAAGATATCTCATCTTATTCTAAATAAACTAATGCAATGCATGATTTGCAAGATATGAGTGCAATATCCACAAATTAAGCTAGGTTCAAACATTATTTAGGTTGATTAGGACCCATGATTGCTGTGCAATCAATTTCCTAGAAGAAGGTGGTGAGGAGTAGGACGAACAAGGACGGAGCTGGAGGATAGAGGGCAAGGTAGGATGGCATTGCGGCGAGGAACTTCTTCCTGAAGTTGGTGAGAGGATGACCATAGGTTGCTCCATGAATGGGGATGAGAGGCAAAAAAATATTTTGGTTTTCTACTCTAGAGGAGAATCCCAAGCTTAGGACAAGCTCTCTCTAGAGCCTTGGAGATGGTGAGGGAGAGAAAGGAAGAGATGAAGGTGGGTGGACGGGTGTTGGTCCTTTTATAATGGAAGGGGAGAGGATAATTCATACATGGGCAATTAGTGACATCTAAAGACATCACTGAACATCCGCCCCCAAATTTCACTAAAGATCCATGCACACCCTCGCTAGCACTCCTACCACTGCACGGATCTTGCGCCCGTGCCCCACGTGCCGTGTCATGTGTGCGTGCGCTGGCATGCGCTGCTGGTGTGTGCGCTGGTGTGTGTTGGTGCACACTCGTCATGTGCCTAATTGAGAATTGGGGGGGTCTTGCAGGTCTCAAACCCGTATCCCTCCTTTGAGAGCTGCACTCAGGACCACTGTGCTACACCAATGAGATTGTTGCGAGGAGGAGCTTTTGAAGCTTAGTGCAAAGGCTTCCTAGGCATTGGATGATGATCCAACGGCTAGGATATGTGGGTGTAGATAATGAAGTGCATGGGCAGTTGTTGCTGGCCGATGTTGGGTGGCCTAGATGGCACCATGTGGAACCATCTGGACCATCCATCTTTAGATGCTTGTAGGTGGCACCACGGATGTTGGATTGGGTCGATTTTCACACCGTTAGGCAGTGATCGTCGATCCAAATCCATCCATGTGGTTGGATTTTTCATTTGAAGCTCTGAATTGTGTCACCTAATCCCTTGGCCATTGATCTTCCTTAGATTGCATAAGGTGCTACAGGATTTTGATCAAGACGATTTTGAAGGCGTTGGACTCCGATAGCCATCCTGATCAGATCTGTACGGTCGTCTCATCAATCTGAGACCCTAAAATAAATCTCCTTCTCTCCTGACCACAAAAGGACACATATTAACCTAAACTTTATACAAACAATTCTAAATGCAGAATGATGCATGCTATGTGATATTTATACTATGGAATGCATATCTATGCATAGGAACATGCATAAATAGGTAGTTTATCCTAATTAAATGTGTCTTCATCACTAGTACAGGTTTTTTGGAAAAATACCAAATAAACAGACGAAATTCTGCTGGATTTTCGACATATTTTGACCCAATGATTCATTTTGACTCGTTTTCCCTTTGTCGTACCTTTGTTAGGACTACAAGTTATAACCTAAGCCACCTAGTGACTGGGACCCTAGCACCAGTGATCACGATGGTCCATTCCATATCATTTAGGAAGATTATCGAAGCGTAACAACCTTTAGTGGTATCGGAGCCACATACTTCCTTGGAAGTGTGTTTACTGGGTTGTAGTCTAAAAGATTGATTGTAGTTCATGTGCCTTTATGTTCTTTGCTTATGGAGGCTCGTATCTATTCTTGGATGCCTCCAAAGATCCGAAAACATCGAAGATCTAGCAAGTGTTAGTCCAATCCTTTGGTGGCCATCACTCAATTCTAGAGCACGGCATAGGTGACCTTGCAAACCCTAGTCGACATTATAAGCAGAATTTCGGTCGAATTGGGGAACCACAGAAATAATAGAGCTGAGGGAATGGCAAAGGATGGATGGATCCACCACTACGATGGGTGATGGTCTAAATGAGCCTCTACGTGAGGATGCACCTAATCAGCCACTATTTGTGGCACTCACTACAGGTTTAGAATTTGAGCAACATAGGAAGTTGAAGCCATTGACCTTCTCAATATCTAGTGATCTGTTGACTGCTAAGGAATGGATGTTGTAGACCAGGAAGATCCTTATTGCTCTCCAAGATGAAGAGGAACATAAGGTGTGGGTTAATGCCATCTAGAATTGAAAGCATTGTAGAATGATGGTGGGCCATGAGCACGGCTTTTAAATTTTTTTTCCTGGTGGAGACAAGTTCCTAGAACTTTTCAACGATCAATTCTACCCTTGGTCTGGGAAGTATAGAAGATAGATGTGTTTTTCCACCTCTAGCAAGGTCAGACGACAACTACTGAGTTCAAGGCAAAGCTTTTGGAGCTTCTTCATCTTGCGAAAGAAGTGTCTACTAGAAGGAAGATGTTCTGACCTAGTGGCTAATGTGGTCCAGGTGGGTAGTTTCTCATGTCCAGACAATGGAAATCGAACTATCCTATCCGGGTAGCTAACTAAGAGCTATTGGTGGACTTGATAGTCCTTGACCTAAAGGATTTTACCATGATCCTAGGAAAGGGTTTGTTAGCTAGGTGTTATGCCATTTTGGATCGTTTCAGGGAGAAGGCGATTTTCTTGCCTCCTGGTCAGTCCTAGTTTGAGATCTCCACATATTAGCCTTATTTGGTGGCTCTCATAATTCACACAAAAATGTATACGCAGGAACCGAGAGAGAACTATGCCTAATCTCTGAGTATCATTACCTAATTATCTAGAATTCTAGATTCCTTGCACTAATCTTAGAGCACTAGTACTCTCTACTCTAATCTCACATTACTTCGTAAATTTTTAGAAGAAGATTTGCCTGACTCCTAAAACACTATCTAGGGCTTCAATAAAAGAAGCACTGGTTCTTCTTGATAGGCTAAATACGTCTATCAGTCTTCATAGTGAATCCATTGCAAAATCTACGTGTGAGTGTGAAAATTGTACTGAATCAACTAGAGGATAAAATCCTAATGCATTCTCTTAATAAAATCTTATTCATGAATGCACTATGTATATATGCTATATACAAGTAACCTCTTATTTAATGAAATTCCCTTATCGTGTTACATTTAGCTTGTTACTAAATTTAGAATAGGAACGGTGAGCGAATGTGTCGGAAGTGGCTGTTGCGAACGATTTCTAGCTCCCATGTGAGTATTGGAGGTGGAGTTAGTTGTTTTTAAATTAAGACCCTAAAGTACATATAACATGCTACTCCGAGGTTTTCCTAAGTGTTGGCATAAAAATTTTTCAATTTTGATGTATCTACACCCTGATGCCTAAGTTCTTGCATGTCCTCATGCATGAATATAGAGAAAATAAATTGACAGGGAATGCGTGGGTAGAGATCACCTAGAATTTCTCTTGAAATTTTACATTCTGCACTGGCCAATCAGATGATATGCAATAGAAAGGAAATATGCTAAAAGAAAAATATGCTATGTATAAAAAGAATATGTATAAATGGTATTTATAAATGCTGAGTATGCTATGTGTAAGTGTTGAGTTTGCTATTTATAAGTGCTGAGTTTAACGCCTCCAGTTAGGTGAAAACTCAATCAGATGTCTTTGTGATTGTTTAAGAGCTGGTTAAGATCAAGAGAAACATATGTTCATGTGCTCCTAGAATCAGCGGCCCACAAATGAAAACCAGCTGATTATGTACCCCTACTCCAAAAATCCTAGCTATAGTAAAATGCGAAGTGGGGACATAAAGTAGAGGATAATTAGAGCGAGGATTCTGATGCCAATTTTGCTAATCCATCATGTTCTAGAATTCAATAGGAAATTGCTGAGGGAGTGGATTGATATGATTAAAATGTATATCAGAACTAGAGTCGGAATCATAAGGGTCGTCATAATGGTAATTAACGTCAAAGATCATGCCCTCTCCAGGCTCAGGGTCATATGAGGGTCTATGTGAAAGTAGAAGTTCTATGGGGAGGCCACAGAAATCCTCGTCCGAAATCACTTCATTCTCATTAGTATTCATCTTCGATTCCTCGGAACCTGACTCAGTCTCTGAGTCAAGCCATCCATTAGATTCACTAGGATTATAAGTGAGTCCCCAATTCATTTTGCTCAGTGTTTCACCCTCATATGTAGTGGGTTCCTCATTAATTCCTACCTCAGATAGAACATCCATTTCTTCAGGCAAAGCATCCATAGCTATTTTCGATCTTTGGATATCAAAATCAGGGATAGAGAGTGCCATCTCAGAGTCTCCAATATCAGAATCAGGGATGTAGGTGAAAGAAGAAGGATGCAAGTCAGATGGTGTTGGATAAAAAATAGATTCACCTTCCATGGGAAGTGGCCTAGATTGATCAGTAGTGTCACATGGAATGCTTACCTCATGATCCATATTCTCAAGTGGATCTCCTTGCTTCATCTCATCTAGGTTGTCCAACCCATGAGGTATCTCCTAAGATTCAGGGTATCCAAATTGCGAATCAGTCTTGAAGATACTAATCCTTTCCTCATCATTTTCACGAATGGAGTTCTCAGACAAACCCATGCAGAATACTTCTTGCTCATGTCCCATATCCAAACTAGATACCTAAATCTATTTTAAGTATCTGCTCCCAAGAATCTCCTGTGTCACCTTCAGGCATGGTCATTTCAAGATCTTCGAGGTCCTCAAGGCTATTCTCCACTTGATATCGCAAAAGCAGTATTTCTTAAAGTGTCCGATTTTGTCTAGCTAGCATTGTTATTAATGCTAATTCCTAAAGGGCCTCCATCAAAACTTCTTGGAATGGAATCTAGGTTCGTCTTTGTTTCTGATCAGTAGTAGACTGGATTTCGTGCAGATAGAATGCGACTTTGCCTTTAGTCTTAGCATATGTTGCAATCTGTAATGTGGTCGCATATGCAGTGGTAGATCATCAAGGGTTCCAGGGGGTGAATCCAGTCTACCCATGTTCCATGGGTCAGATGGAGGAGTATGAAATTCGTATCCAGGTGCATAAGATCGGGTCCTTTGCGGAGCTGATTGGTACGGGTCATAATAACTAGAGTCAACATATGGGTTAACCATTTCAGCAACCCGAGAAGGAGGACCAGGTGAATTGAAAAGTTGTCTTTGCCAACTTGGGTTCGGATCCCAAGGTTATGCTAATTCAATGACCTGGGCTCCCAGATGAGCCATCGGGTCCAAATTCTCTGGATCTTGATCAGTCCGGGTCTAAGGTTAGCCATCTCGGTTAAGAAGATAAAGGAAGAGGGGTGAGAAGATGGTCTGGGTGAGGTGACTCACCTTCGCCTCCTTGGAAGTGGCTCCCAAGGTCCAACTAGTTGAGGTCTAAGTGACTTCCTTGAAAAATGCAAGTTTATAATTATTCTTATGCATTAAAATAAACCTAACTCCTAGGATTTTGCTCTGCAAATGGGTTTTTGGGTTGCATTTAGGCATAAATTAGGTTAGGCATGCATTTTACTTTTTATTATCTTTTTGATGTGTTTTAGTGAGTGTTAGGGTTATACAGATTAAATGATCCCTAAAACCCTAGCACTCAGCAAGGCAACTAGTGAAGGAGAAGCCCAAACCAGCTGGAACTTAGCTTTACCCAGCTCACCATAGTCGGAATCCAGCTCACTTCAACTAGGGTTAGCTCATCCTAGCTACATTCAGCTCATCTCAACTAGCTTAGCTCAACTTAGCTCTGGGGATTTAACTTAGCTCAACTAAGTGGAGCTAAGCTATGTTAGCTACGCCAACTAGCTAGGTATTCCTCGGGAGCATCAAACCCAGCTCATCTCAGCTCCTTTCAGTAGATGCGAGGTTGCTTTAGCTTGGCTTAGCAACTAGCAAAGAACTAGCAAGCCAAGCAAGCTAAAGTAGCTCCATGCCACCCTCTTCAGCAGCTGCTAGCTCCAATTCAGCTCCAGACTTCTTCTGTCCAGCTCCTCACCTCAAACCCTAGCTCCAATTGCCACCTCCTCTACTCTGCTACTAGCTAAGTTAGCTAAGCTAGCGTAGCCTTGCTAAGCTCCAGCTCCCTTGGCATCCACCACCCTAGTACCCTACCTAACTAGCTCCACCAACTAAACCCTACCTAAGCAACTTAAGCTAGCTCCACCCTACTCCTTTTGGCACCACCACATAGTCAACTCTTCACCCCTCAACCACCACCAAAAGGCACCTCCAAGTTGGCACCAAAACCACCCTTACCCACCCATAAAAGTGTCACCAACTCTCCTTTGATCTCATCCCTACACCTACCCCTTCCAAGCCACATCCACCATCCACGTACCCCCCTTCTAGAACCCAACCTTGGCTCCACCTAACCACCCTTCTAGAAGGCCATTTTGGCACCAACTTCAAGGGACACAACCACCCATAACTACCACCTATGTGACCCTTGGGTTGGTGCCAACCATCCTTGGCCCTAGGATCCCCAACTATCTCTCAAATCCTATCCTAGCCTTCCATTTCAAGAGCCACCTATACCCCCCATCCTACTCTTCAAAAAGTCCCTTAACCACCACTATTTTCCTCATCCTCTCTTTAGTTTTAAGTCCACCTACATCCACCCTTACTCACGCCCAAGGAGAAGGAAGAGAGAAAAAGATTAAGTGGGCACATCACCTGCCCCCTTGGTGCCTTCTTCTTCTCATTCCTTCACCTTGTGCCATGCCAAGGAGGGGAAGCATTCCATCACTAAGAGGATGGCTAGGCAAAGGAGGAGTTTTTAGGATGGGCGTCCACCCTTAGGAGAAGCAAGTGCACACCCCCCCCCCCCCCATTGGGCTTGCAACTATCTTGGAGGACACCTTCCTGGAGGAGCCTTTCAAGGAAGGAGACGAAGGAGCCCTCTTTTCAAGTCAAGGAGGTACTTGGTTTGGAGCATAAAGTCTCCTCTACTTCACCATTTTATATAGAGGATTTGTGCTTTTTTTTTCTGGTATTTTCAAGTAGAGTAGAAGTATCCCTCTATAGGTTTTGTGTAAACAATTTCCTTTAATTCAAGTTACCGTCATTTATCTTTTTGTTGCATAGTCTTTTAGAATTTTTGTCTAGCACTTTCTTCACTCCCTCTCCCTAATTACTCTAGGCCTCCATGTGCCTACGGTGAGCTTAGGAGAGACTCTACTTGTGACCATAGTAGTAGTGTAGTGAATTAGATGTAGACTATTTTCTCGCTATCAACAATTCACGTGTTTCCAGTCATTTCAAACCATAAAAAATATAAATTTGAAAAGAGAAAAAAGAAACTTGATTTCCATTTTGAAGCAAGAGATTCGATTTCACAAAAAGTTGCCTCCTTGGATGACCCTATATACTCTCCCTATCTAGGTTTAAAAATTCAAAAGAGAAATGGTTTTACGTGTTGCAACGACTCATAAAAAACTAATTTTACAAACCGCGTAAAATACGGATCACTTTTTGGCACCGTTACCAGGAGGCATGGCTTTGCATTCATTTAGTCTCTTGCATGATAAGTGGATCTCATCCCCTTATTTTTCTCTTTCTCGTGTGTGCAGGAACTACAAGAAGAAAGCGGGATTCCGGAAGGAAGAACTTGCAATTCCTTGTTTTCCTGTGAAAATTCATGTTGGTTCCTCTTTCTAGTCACACATAGCCTTAAAAACTATCAAAAAAAATATTAAACTTGGCTTTCAGGATCCTAAACAATTTAATTAAGGGGAGTGGTGCGAATTAAAACCCATTTGTTGCTTGTTTGCACCACTAAACACCACTCCACTTTAAGTGTTGGTATTTTGATTTTCTCATCCAGACTTCTGTTTGGAATTCAAAAATCAATTCCCAACTCCACAAACCTCTAAAAATCTTGAAATTTCACCTAGTGATTCCAAATCTAGTATGTAACATCTATTCCAAATTTCAGAATAAATGGATTTGTATTTAATTTTTCAACATTCGTGGACTGCAGAGGGGTCATCTCCTCTAATCTTCCTACTATGCTACAGTCCGTGAATTTTTGGAATTTTTATACTCATCCAATTTTCATGAAATTTAACTTTCTAGAATCCTTGTGAAATTATACATATTACGTAAAATCACAAAAATTTTTTGAGTCCAGTGGAGGTACTGAAATGTCTAAAATACCTACGGGTATCATTCTTGGACTTTGACACCAGCACAAAGAAAAATTCTAAAAAAATATCAAACAAATTCTTAAAATCGTAAAAAAATATTTTTTGGAATCCTTGTTTGATTTTCTTTATAGTAGTGGTGTCTTTTTACATTGTTTGGACAACTACTTAAACTAAAAGCTTAAAAATAAACTCATTGATAGTTAAATTTCTGCTTAGGATTTAATTAATTAGGGTTTCTTTTCATTTTTAGAGACCAACAAATTAAAGGAAACTTATCTTCACCAATACAACTTGATTTCCTTTTGTTTGTGGAATCTCAAACTTGTTTGAAACCTTAAAAAGAAAATCCTAAAATACACTAAGCTAAATCAAATTCTAAAAGTAAAAAAACAAACAAAATTTGTGCAACATCTTGATTGCTAATTGGAATCACTTTCCAATTCTTGCACACACTACAAAAATTGAAATAAGATGGCATTATCCAAATCAACACCCTTCACATTCCGTGTGCACTCTAGTCTCCTAGACCTAACTAAAAATTGTAGCAATTTGTCCCCTAGGGTTTCATCAACTTAGGCTTAGTATCTAGGTCTTATGTTTTCTTTAGTTAGCACCAATTCTATCATCTATATCTGGTGTCAGGCTGAGGGGTCGTGTCAATGACCAGGCACGGGTTTACACAAGCCCCTAGGGATTTTCCTACGATATGCTTGGGCCCAACCCTCCCCTTATGCAACTTAGCCAGATTTGTTGATAGAACAGGTATTCACTATTGATTTCTTATTTCCTAGGTAGATCAAGTCTTAGGTTAATTTTTAGGGAGTCACAATTAAGTTTTGTCTGGAAATTTTGATTGATTGATTGAACACTTTCTCTCATCTCCATCTCTTTCTCCTCCCCTCACGTTCTTCCATTTTATGCACAGCCGACGGTCTCAAAATTTGCACTTGGAGGGACCATTTGATTTTGCCCCTATGCAAAAAGATTGCTTTTTCCGTCTTCTTCTTCTGAAAAAATGGAAAATCAACAAAATAGGTCCACTAACCCTTCCACTTCCACCTTTAATCCCACTTCTAATCCCAATTCTGACCCTTCCACCCAAAACCCCCCCACCTTTTACTTCCCACATTTGGAGCTTCCTAATGCTAATTTGCCTCAATCACAACATCAAGCCCCCCTGCCTGATCTCTACACCTTGATGGTTGAGCATATTGCTCAACTTAATGCCAATCAACAAGTGTTAACTAAGAATATCCAAAACCTAGCCAACCAAAGGCCAAACCCACCACCCCATCAACAGTCTATCGTTCCTCTAGAAGATTTTTATGATCCTTCTTATTATGAGGAACGACCAGGGGTGGTCATACCTGAAGGAGACTTCAAGATCAAGTCGACGGTTTTGAATTTAATTAAGCATTTCCATGTCCTCCATAGGGAAGACCCGTTCACCCACCTTGAAGAACTCACTCTTCTTGCACAAACAACTCGATCCTAAAATATGCAAAAAGACCTTTGGCTGATGTGGCTATTCCCATTATCTCTTAAAGATAAGGCCACTTATTGGTTCAAAATCATTAGCCGACCCATCACCACATGGCCTCAGCTCAAGAGCACCTTCCTTAAGAAATTCTTTCCCATAGGTCGTACTAATTCCCTGCGAAGATCTATTATGACCTTTCAACAAAAATTTGGTGAGACTTTCCATGATTCTTGGGAAAGATTTCAAGATCTCCTAAGAAGTTGCCCGCACCACAAGATTCCTTTATGGCAGCTCATGCAGATCTTCTATCATGGCTTAGAAGATGAAATTTGATGTTTCGTCAACACCTCATGTGGTGGCAAGTTCTTGAATAAGGATGCTGAGAGTGCCTACAACCTATTTGAAGAAATGAGTAAAAACTCATTTAATCAAGCTTCCATGAACACATTTTGCGGAACTTCAAACACGTACTTTGGTGTTCATGAAGTAGGCACTCAATCTATTCCAGTAACCCAATACGATCTTCAAATGATTGCACAAAAACTCGACCAGATGCACATTAATCAAAAGAAAAATGAGGAAAGACTTGCCACACCAACCCAAGTGATGTGCATACATCTGATTAACCTTAAATGTCTATTAATGAATATTCTTAGTGTCACATTAGCATCATACATTGTAAATAGTGCATAACATGCATAATCATGCATTTAGATTAAGTTGTATAAATTATACAGTAATTATCTCCTTTTTATTTTCAGGGACAGAATGACTTTTTATCAGGGCCTCGGATCGAAGATCCAACTATACGGATCTGATCAGGGCGACAATTGGAGTTCAATGACTCCAAGATCACCCTGATCGGACATCCATAGCATCAGATAGAGATCGAGGAACCCTAGATGATCAAGGGTCAAGATGGTGTTAATCTGCACCTCAGACAACAAATCCAATCGCACGGAGGGGTTTGGATTGACGATCGCAGCCAATGGCATGAAAATTGGTCCAATCCGACACCCGTAGCACCATCTACAACACTCAGAAGATGGACGGCCAAGATGGCACCCATATGCAGTGTTATCAGGCACCACGGGGTGCCTGATAACACTGCATATGGGGGTGATAATTCTGTTAAATAGGGCCCATCTTAAGAATAAAAGGCACAACATAACTAGAATAGGAGCATTTCATGCATCATATGCCAAGATTGCTTATAAAATAATATTAATGACCATTTGTATAAGCATTTGTCAAAGCAAGCCTCAGATGAGCAATTGGACGGCACAAATGGATTTAGAACGACGAACGGAGTCCAACAGACTCAAAATCAGCCAAATCCGACATCCGGAGCTCCCACAATGGGCCCAAGAAGTTCTGACCGTTGATCTGATGATCAATGGCCCTCGATACGCCACGTGGCGCCTGCCCACCGCACACCGCTTCTACCTTCAGCCGAAGATCAAATCTCAGCCGTCGGTCTCTGATCGGACGACTAAGAACCGCACACACGCTCGCAGTCGCTGCGACAAAACAGCGGGAGTGGCGCGGTGCGGGAATTCGAAGGCAGCAAGGCATGCAGACGAAATTCAACCGTAGATATGCACTTGGACGATAGCAATAGCGCCACAGGGCGTGCCCTCAGGCAGTGATCGACCACACGCGCATGCATGCTAGATGATGACGGCTGCACGCACGTGCGCTCAAGGCACGATCCAAGCGTGCTCAGGCGAAGATCTCAGCCATCCAATCTTCTATCGGATGGCTCTCATGCCCACCCATGGATCGAGCGTGAAGAAGAACGGTGCGGGCGAGCGACCGACGGGCTGGGGACTTCACCGATGCTTTTGGAAGGGTTTTAACGATGTCCCGGACGTCACTAAAGCCATTTCTTCATTTGGAAAGCCCTTCTCCCTATTTAAATCCCTTCCAACCACTCATTCAAGGCATTCACTTCCCTTGCAACTACTCTACCCCTATCTTAGCTAGCTTTAGGCCCTCTTGTAATCGTCGGAGACGACGAGCCGCCGGCGGAGCCTTCTCCACCACCGTGGCTGCCTCGCCGCCTCCCTCTCTCTCTCTTTCTTCCTCTCTTTTAAGCTTTACTTTATTTATGTTTAAGCATGTATCTAATGTTGTAATTTATGAACTAAAGCTGCATGATTAATGAAGTTGTTTTCCATTTAGTTGTCTACTTTATTTCCTATCCAAGTTGCATGTTAAAGAAAGAAACGACTCTAACCCTAATCTCTCTCTCTCTCTCTCGCTTTTCTCCAGCACCTTTTCGCAAGCAAAACTCCACGATTTTCGTGATAATAAGTGACAAGAAAAATCTGATTTTCACGCCTCCCTGAGATTGACACTCAGACTCACATTCGTTTCTTTAAAACCGACGTTGCAAGTGAGAGCTATAACGACAGTTCTTAACACACACGCACGAAGCCACGTTAGTGCCATCCTAGCCACCCAACAAACCCCAAAGACCACCAAACCCTCTTTCTCTCCTCACCGCGTGATGGATCTTGGCCATTGGATCTCCATCCAACGGCCACGAGAGCGCGTGCTTAAAATGTAAACGCGACTAAGAAGCGACGATAGCGCATTGGTCGAGCGCTCTATCGAGAAGAGGAGACACCCGTTCGAGTCATGGGTGCCTCAAATTGGAGCAAGCGTGTGTAGGCGCGAGGAGCCGCATGATCTTGATCGAACTATGCTGCGTAGCCAATAGCACCCACGCACGATCAGATGCACAGCGAGGACGCGAGATCGTACTTGTAGGCACGCGCAGTTGAGGTGTGGCGAGGAGAGATCTAAGCCATCCGATCTCACGATCGGACAGCTAAGACTTAAAGAATGTGATGTGCATTTTAATCGCAGAAGAGGAGCGGGCACGCGAGCAACGCCCACGAAGGCCACGTTCAGGCCGTTAGTGACGGATTTACCCATCACTAAAGGTCCTGAATTAATGTTTTTCAAATTGTAATGACCAAAATGCCCCCATTCTTTGCAACTATAAAAGGAGACCCTCTCCATACAAATTTCTCATCCCTTCCTTCTATTCTCTCCCTCTCCAAAGCTCAAGAGAAGCTTGTCCCACACCCAGGATGCTCCTCAAGAGATAAAATCAATTTTTCGCCCCCATTCCGGTTGCGAATCCTACGATGACGATGACGTGCTGCCTCGTTCCCATTCCCCCTGCCTCAACCTCCTTCTTCCCGCTCCATTCCTCATCTTCCAGGCGTCGTCTCGTCTGGCTGATCCTCCAAGCGATCGTCGAGGAGGATAACTTCTCTCTCCCATTCCTTTTTCCTGCTTTCTAGAGTAGAATTTTCCTGCTTTCTAGTTGTAATAGTTTTCCTTCTTTCTAGTGCAATTTCTCACTTTCTTAGTTATGCAAACATTTTGCAATATCAAGTGGATGTTTTCTCTCTCTCTCTCTCTCTCTCTTATTGTCTATAGTACTTCATTTCATTGTAATTACTCCACTTTTTGACAAAAACATAAAAAGAATATAATTACAAATTTTGATCGACGTAGCCTCCATGAGTTTGACCTAGGATTTCTATTCTGGTATAAATTTTATTTGTTGAACCCGAGTTCTTCTCTATTCAAACTACAACGATAGGTTTTCAAAACCAAATCCGATAGCGTAGTCCTCTAGTGTTTCAACACCAAGCTCCACACAATCCACATCTGACCCAACCAAACACTCCACGAAGAGAAATTTTGCATAATTTTAGCACTGCATCTGCTGATTATTACCAATATTCTGAGGTTTTCTATGACTCATTGGGGAATTACAACTATCCAAACCCTAACCCCACTCAAAGTGTTTCTACCCTCCAAGAGCAATTTAGAAATTCTTCCAACTAGAAAAATTACTTGAGTCAGTCCTGGAATAACCCAATTCCTCCCCAACCTTCAAATCAATTTAACAGGTATAGGTTGAATCCGATCTTTCATCATGGGCCATCCCAACAAGAAATCAATTTCCAGATGATGAGAACCCTACAGGAAATGCAAACTAAGATGACGGAAGTAACCCACATTATCACAAATTTGAATAGTCATATTGGGGTTATTCCAACTTAATGACCTGCAAGGCATTTACCCTCCCAACCCATGCCCAACCCTAATCACCAGAGGAACCAATATCTAGGTAGAAATCCAAACTACTCAAATCAGCCTCCTACTAATCCACCACCTCAGCAGCCTCCTAGGTTTCCATAACAACAGGCCCCCCCACCTCCTGGAAATAATAATCTGACTACACATGCAATTACGTTGAGGAGTGGGAAAACCACCACCGATCCCGGGCCTTCACAAAAATCTAGTGAAATCCCCATCCCTGTGCAAGTTGACTCACCACTCCCACATCAAGAAGAGAAAGAAACACAAAAATCTCAGGACAAGACTCCTATCCCTTACCCACAAGTTCTCCACCCCACCACTACTCGGAAAAAGAAATCTGAGCCCACGACTGAAGAACTCATGGATTTATTTGGGCAAGTTCAAATCAATATCCCTCCCCTAGATGCAATCAAATATATTTTCCTACACCAAATTTTTGAAGGAGATTTGTACTCCAAAAACGTAGGCTAAAAATCTAGGACAGGTGCATCTTTCGGAGACAGTAAGCTCTGTGACACAGAGCAAGTTGCCTCCCAAGATGCAAGATCCAGGTGTGCCTTTAATTTCAGTAATTATTGATGTCACTACTTTCAATCGCACCCTCCTTGATCTTGGTGCCTCAGTCAATATCATTCCCACGATTTATTTGAAGAATTTCAGATCAGCGAATTAAAACCCATTAAGGTTACCCTAAAATTAGTCAACCGATTTACAATCAAACCTCGTGGGATTGTCGAGGATGTGTTGGCCAAGGTCCAGAATTGTGTCTTCCCTACAAACTTTTTGGTCCTTGGCATTGAGGTACCTGAATCTTTGATGAATGCCCTATAATTCTTATACGATGCTTTTTGGCCACTGTTGATGTTGAGGAGGAAGGTAGGCGGTGGATGTTATTGGGTCGTTCCATGAAGAACAAAAAAAAAGAAGGGGAGGAGGTCGAGGTCAGGCGATCGCGGTGGTTGAAGCTAAGGGAGTGCTAATGTGGTCACGGTGGTGAGTGGACACAATCGAGGGAGGAGGCTGGTCTGCTATGTGTGGTCTGCAGGCATGTAAGCGAGAAGAGGAAGAGTGAAGGGGGGGTTTGGAACAGAGGAGGAATGATCGGAGTGGTGGCTGGAGTTGAGGGTGGGGGGTTCTGCTCTGAAGCCAGAGGAGAAGAAGACCAAGAGTGTTGGGGATCCTCCTGCTGCAATTGGCGAAGGAAGGCACACAGTACAGGTGTTGGCGCACGGAGGAGAGAGGAAGCCATGGTGATGGAGAGGTAGTTCAGATCTTCAGACGTCTGGGATGGGTTCTCGGATGACTTAACGGGGGGGCAGGCACGCAGTTGAAGGTTTTAATGGTGGCTCGTAGTGGCAGAGAGGAGGCTCATATTGCGAATTCGAAGATGCAGTTGCAAGTGTCAGTTCTGTCACCACCGACCGTGATGTTGATTTAGGGTAGTCGAGACATGGTGGTGGTCATTGGAGGCTAGACACGATGGTGGGAGGTCACAGTCGTCGACAATGGAGGCTCGTCGTGGTGGTGGCACACGGTGGAGGAGGGAGGTCATTTCCTCCCCTTTAAGAGGAAGATGCAGAAGAGGGGGCACCTCTCGTGAGAGAGGAGATGGATTTTTTGTTCCTACATCCCTTGTCACATAAAGAGAAAAAGAGATAATGAGAGAGAGAGTCAGCATCATTTTATGTTGCCAAAAAGGGAGAGATCGAGACAAATTTGAGGGAGAGAGATTCGTGAGGGAGAGAGAGGTGGTTGTCTATTTGTTTCCCTTTTGTTTTATTTTTCCTTTTCTATCATTTTCTTTTGCTTGAAACTTCCAAAAAGGATTTCCATGAAAAATAATTCTAATTACGAGAGAGGGACCCATGGAAAGTGGAGAATTCTTCTTTTTCTTCAATGTGACAAATTAAATGACATTTGAAATTGAGTACGATTCTACCCAAATTTCCCTTCCATAATGATGTAATGCATGAAATGATGATTTTACATCTTACATAATTGTTAATATAATACATACTCTAGATTAACTTCTTATCTTAATGATCATGTACTTAGGCTCTAATTTTTTCCACTAAAGTGGATCTATCAACCATTGCAAAGGCAAATATCAATTGCCACACAGGCAAAATGGATATCACCTGTGCAGGCCAAACTATCACTCTTGATATTTTTAAATCCTCCAAGAGATTCCATGATGATAACTTTTTTGAGGACTCAGATAATGAAATTTCAAATTTGGAGGAGGAGACTATGCTCGTAGATACCCTTCCCAACCACAAATTTTTTGAGGAATCTGACTTAGAATCCATGGTCGGCAAAATCGTTAACTTGGAGACTTGTCTTCCAAATAATCGGCTCCTGATGATCCCCCTAATTATTCGTCTGACCTACCAACTTTTCTCTTAACCCACCCCTGCACACTAACTCCACCTACCTCTCATCAGTTCTCTCCCACTCCCTTTCACCTGGACATACCACCAGACCCACCCGAGTTTAGCATTCATCCTGAATTAAAACCATGGCCAGACTTGGGTTACACCTACCATTTTCCATCAAATTTTGATCCCTATCTTTATCCCACTCCACTTTCCAGGGATCCAGAAGAAGACCCTTTTTTATGCAGGCATCCAAGTGTCCAACTATTTACATGATTTTCAATCTTCTGTGGATACCTTCACGCCCACTGAATGGAGTAAAAGATAGCACTGGATGGGAGGTAACCCATCATTTTTCCTGCTTTCTTTTTCCTTTTTTTTCCAGGTTTGACCATCCTAAACTCAACCACAATTCACTAAGGTGATCCCTTCTCCCTCCTAATGCATGAGGACATTACATATCATAAGCATGGGAGGGTGTTTTTAAAATTTTGATGATCGATTTAGGATTTTCAAAACATAAAAATATGCATTTTCCTTTTGTCCTTTTATTTTATTTTTCTCCTGGCATACCCAAAAAAATAAAATAAAAATGTTGAAAACCTTTTTAGGAAAATTCTGAAATCAGGACTAAGGTTGAAAACTCACTTTTGGTAGAATGAGATTTTATCTCTAACAAACTAGGGATAAGGATACAGATCTGATCATTAGAATTTCAGGGTCTACTGTTAGACTAGACTAAATATCCTTCTTTAAAATTCCACTTGAACTCAAGATAGTTCAGGTGACTTGATCCTCTTTTTTAATATGGGAAGTATCTGGCTTAGTTTCTAATTCAAAAACTTGCATCTCATGCAAAACTTCTTGTGTCAAATTTCACACACAAGCCAACAACTAAAAATTAGAAAACTCTCTTATTTGGCCTTAGTAAAAGTCAGAAGTAGATCATTGGTTTGAGTTCTCACTGCTGAGAAGGAGGAAAATGCCTCCTTTGAGGACACGATGTCAACATGTTACCACCTCAACGCTGCTTTATATCTATATTTCATATCTTTAAACAGAGCATTAAAGCACATTTTTGCTGCTCAAGTGTCTTGGATGGTGCTCTACCTGTAGTGTCGGAGCAAAAGCTTGAGTTTGCTTGGAGTGCCCCTTTGCACCGCATTGTGGTTTGAGGTTGTGAGCTCTTAGGTGGTGTCATGGACAGTGCTATCTCGAAGTACTGGCACCAGAGCCCCCTCGAGAAATGGTAATGGGAATGATGATCCCGACATATCTGTTGTAAGACTAAGCTAAAAATAAGCATCGGGGAGAAAAAAAAAGTTTTTAAACCAAAAACATGCCCTTATAATTGTTGGCTTTTCATAAGCACAAACACAAGGTTTTAATGGTTATTGCAAGTTGTGAATCAGATTCAAGAGCCAGAAAAATCCTAAAAATAAAAATTTAAAGTCTTCTGAGGGATTAATTTGTAAATTTTTTGGAGGATATATTGATCCCATTTTTTTTCTAATTTTTGGATTTGAAAATAAATCCTGATATTTATCCTTAACAAATCCCGTACCTCCTGTGTTTTGATCAACCTATGTTCCATAATCTTTTTCTCCTCAAAAGTTGAAGAAATTAGATTTCCCCAAAATTCCATTTTGTAAAAGTTAAAGTTTTGCTAAGAGACTAGCAAAAGGTAAGCATGGGGGTGTGATAAACGTTAGTTTATTATCATTCTTATACATTAAAACAAACCTAGCTCTTAGAATTTTACTGCACAAACGGAATTTTGAGTTGCATTTAGGCCTAAATTAGGTTAGGCATGCATTTTACTTTTTATTGTATTTTTGATGTGTTTTTGTGTGTTAGGGATATACAGATTGGAAGATCCCTAAAACCCTACAAAATCAAGAAAGCAACTGGGGAAGGAGAAGCCCAAACCAGGTGGAACTCAGCTTTATCCAGCTCACCATAGTTGGAATCTAGCTCACTTGAACTAAGGTTAGCACATCCTAGCTCCATTCAGCTCATCTCAGTTGAATGGTAGCTCAAGAGAGCCCATCTTAGCTCACCTTAGCTCAAGTCAGCTCAGATCCAGATAAACTTAATTGAGTCTAGCTCACCTCAACTTTCATTAGTTCATTAGGAACTCTAGCTAGCTCAGTTGTGTTGACTAGAGTTCACCATACCTCAAAACTAGTTGCATCCAGCTCCAATAAACTCCAGCCAACTAAAGATGACCTCATCTTAGCTCAGGAAGCTCAACTCCAGCTCTCGGGGATTCAGCTTAGCTCAACTTCGCTAAGCTAACCTACGTTAGCTTCTCCAACTAGCTATATCCTCCCTAGGAGCATCAGACTCAACTCATCTCAACTCCTTTCAGTAGAAGCCAGCTTGCTTTAGCTTGGCTTAGCAGCTAGCAAAGAACTAGCAAGCTAAGCCAACTAAAGTAGCTCCATGCCACCCTCTTCAACAGCTGCTAGCTCTAATTTAGCTCCAGAGTTCTTCTGTCCAGCTCCTCCCCTCAAACCCTAGCTCCAATTGCCTCCTCCTCTACTCTACTACTAGCTATGTTAGCTAAGCTCCAGCTCCCTTGGAATCCACCACCCAATACCCTACCTAACTAGCTCCACCAACTAAACCCTACCTAAGAGCACATAAGCTAGCTCCACCCTACTCCTTTTGGCACCACCACATAGCCATCTCTTCACCCCTTAACCACCACCGAAAGGGACCTCCAAGTTTTCAAACTACAATGACAGGTTTTCAAAATAAAATCTGATAGCATAGTCCTCCGACATTTCAACATTTTGGTTTCATTGCCAGGGAGGCAACGATTTTCCGATCTTCTTTTCACGTTTCATGCACTTTACTATCTTCTAACTTGCTTTCTCTTGTGTCTATTATGTTTCAGAGACCTCCATCAGGGAATCGTCAAGCGGTAGATCGAAGTAAAGTGCAGTTGAAGACAATTGTAAGTACTCCCCATTCTTCCCCCTCCATAGATTTCATTTATCACATTAAATTCAAATTCCAATTAACCTATTTCATCCTCGCTTATATAAAAATAAAAAATAAAAAGATAATTTTGTGGGGTAATTTTCAATATACACACAACATTCACCCACATTCAAGGCACTTAACCTACTTGATTTTCTTCTCCTCAACCAGATTCTAATCTGCGGAACCGGTACACACAAATCAACACATAAAAGAGTAGAAATCATTCTAGGTTAACCATTTCTTTGTGCTTAACCTAGTGGCGCAATTGTGGCCAATTGTTTGAGTTGTTTAGGCCGCACCACTCAACCTAAAATCAACTCACCAAGTAGCTTCCTCTTAGGTTTTTCAATCTAGGTTCATACCATGCACTCCACTTTATTTCTGGTTTTAAAGGAAAGCAATCTTCACCCGTGCTTGAAAACCTGGTTTGCCTCAAACTTGATTGAAATCAACCTAATTCTAAAACCTAAAAGAAACTTAAGCAAATTTAAACATTAAAATCTACACATCACAAATAATTTTGCTTGAAAACCCTAGTTGTGCATGCACTTACACATACGCAATCAATCATTAAGGGCACAACCCATTTTAAGGGCCCATCACATTCCATAAGCACTACAATCCCAGGCCTCAATAAAATCAAGTTGACGTTGGCCTTAAGGATTGATTCGCTCTTCGGGGCCTAGTCTGAGATTGTTTACGATTAACCTACTTGTACTGATTATTATGATGTCTAGTTAGGGGAGTAGCATCAAACAACCATGGCTGGGGGGTACACTAGGAATCGGAGGTGCAAGCCGAAGGAAGAACCTTCTTCCCAGTCCCTCCTTTTAACTGGTTGGATTGAGCAAACAAAAGTAGAGTAAATCGTTTATAATCATAAGGTGGGTTCTGGGAGTCTGTAGATCCTTAGGCTACCCCACTTAAGGATAGGCTTATTTTGTTGTGCTGTAGGGTCCTTATCCCCAATCCTTCCAACCTTTTCCTAGTTTATGTTGGGAAGACCATTGAATCCTCGATTGGAAGGACCACTAGAGTATTCTAGGAGGTGTAGATTGGATTTTAGCCAAATTGATCCCATGGCTGATCAATAGTTTCCTCGGCCCCGGGATCCATAGGAGCAATCTCAAAGGTAGCTGGAACAAATGCAGAGAATGCTAGAATGGCTCTGAAGAATGCAAGGTGCTCAGCCCTTAAAGGATTTTTATGATCCTTCAAATTACGGGGAACGTCCCGACTTCCAGATTTCGGCTGGAGACGTAGAAATCAAGCCCCAGGTGTTAAGCCTGATCAAACATTACCACGGACTTGGCTCTGAAGACCCATTTCAGCACTTGGATGACATGACCACTTTGGTCTAGACCACCAAGGTACGAAACGTGAATGAAGAGCAAATGATCATGAGGCTCTTCCCCCGCTCTCCTAGGGATAAAGCCGCTCATTGGTACAGGACTATAGGAAGACCAATTGCAACTTGGAATGAGTTGAAATCGGACTTTCTAAAGAAATTCTTCCTTGTCAGACGTACTAATGCTTTGAGATGAGCAATCACTACCTTTACCCAACGACCAGGGGAGCAGTTTCATGTGGCTTGGGAGCGATTCCAGGACCTATTGCAGAGGTCACCACACCACGAGGTGCTGAAATGGCAACTCGTGCAGATCTTCTACAACGGGTTGACTGAGCAACTCAGAAATCACGTGGACACTTCTTGCGGAGGTAATTTCCTCAACAAAGATGCAGATAGCACGCATGATTTGTTTGAGGAAACTAGCGAGAATTCAATCAATCATGCCTCCATGGATACTTTTAACCGGTCCCAGCAGCCCATATCGAATGTTAATGAAGTCCATGACTCTCATTCATTCAATATGGAATTGATTTGTAATAAACTTGATGAGGTGGACTTGGTTGCTAAGAGAATGGAAGAGTTGATGACTAGAAATTCAATGAATAACTCTCGATCCACTCAATCCTAGAATTTGGGATTCCATTCGTTGCGAGCTCCTTCTAGATAGGAGTTCGTGAATCAACTTGATGCAGCTCAACCTGCGAGCAAGCATTACTCACAACCCCACAGGTTCCAAACTCAGGCCTTTGATCCAAATTTTTTTGATCCCTCCCTTTCTTTCTCTCCATCCTCACCCTATGAGGATGTTTGTGTTGTACAAGAGAATGTTAGATCCAATCCCTACTCTAATGCTTATAATCCAGGTTGGAGAAACCACCCTAACTTGGAAAAAATCGGGGCAACAAACCCAATTCTGACCCAGCAACTATGCTCCACAACAACCAATGGGTCAGGGTCATGTTTATACTCAGTTGCCCTCAAATCAGATCAATCAACCAACTTGGAATTCCTGCCAACCCGCAGGGCAGGCTGATTTGAATCGACAAATGGTAGAGATGCAAGGATCCATGCTCCAGCTCATGCAACAAATGAAAACCTCGCTGGACAACTTGCAAACTAGGCTCATAGCTAACTCTCATCAACCCGGATCTCTACCATCCCAACCCGTACCCAACCTGCGAAATATCCTGAATTCGGGCAACCAAGGCCATGGGTATGGAAATCAGAGGGATCCACACACACATGCTCAGGTGGTTGAGCAGGGTCCTTCTTCTTCTTCTTCTGCACATCAACAATTCTTGGCTAATCAAGCCCCTCCAATCTTTCCTAACCCTCCCCAATACCTAAACTCGTATGCATCCGCAAATTCTATTACCTTGAGGAGTGGTAAACAAACTCAGGATCCACAACCACACTGTTCTGGTTTACCGAAACCTGAAGAACCTGAGGAGAGAAAGGAGAATTCTCGAGAAGAAATCAAGGCTTAGGAACTTGATTCTAAAGATCTGACTCATGTTCCTTATCCTGAAGCCTTGATCATATTAAGGAAGAAGAAGTCTGTTGATAGTAATGAGGAGCTTCTGAATATTTTCAAGAATGTTGAGATCAATATCTCACTCCTCGTCGCTACCAAGCATATACTGGCTTACGCGAGATTTTTAAAGGATTTATGTACACAAAAGCGTAATTCGAGAGAATCTGTTCCGATGAAGGTGGTACTCTCCGAGCAGGCTAGTTTTGTTATCCTACACCACCTCCCTCAGAAAAAGAGAGATCCAGGTGCTCCGTTGATTTCTTGTGCCATCAGAGATTACACTTTTGATAGAGCACTTTTGGATCTAAGTGCATCCATCAACCTAATTTTGACTTCTCTTTACGAGAAGTTTGGATTAGGTGAACTTCGGCAGACTTCAATAATGCTGCAGTTAGCAAACCATTTGGTCACAAATCCGCGAGGCATTATTGAAGATGTTATTGTTAAGGATTACGATTTCTATTTTCTTGTAGATTTCCTTGTCCTTGACATGGATGTACCCGAAAATCTGAGGAACACGCCCATCATTCTGGGGCATCCGTTCCTAACTACCTCTAAGGACAACATTAACTGTGAAAGTGGTAGCATGGAAATTGCCTTTGGGGATCAATGAATGAAATTAGATATTTTTAAGGCGATTAATAAATTTGAAGATTTTGGATTGATACGGATTTGACGTGGTTTGTAAAATACGTCGTTGTAACGAGCAAAATCGATCAACTCTTAAATTTATAAACCTAGATAGTGGGGTATCTAGGGTCGTCCAAGGAGGCAAGTTTGCAAAAATTAAATCTCTTGCTTGGAATATAAATATCAACTTTCTTTTTGGTCTTTTTTCAATATATCATTTTTATGTTTTTGAAATTAAGGCAACATGCGAAGTTGTTGGCGGAAAAGTAAATAACAACTACGATTACTAAGCTAACACCTAAGTGACAAGTAATTCCTCTTCCTAAGCTCACTCTAGACACGTGGAGGCCTAGAGTAATTAGGGAGAGGGAGTGAAGAGTGCTAGGATCACAACAATCAAAATGCAACTAAAAGAAATTTCAAAGAAGGCAACTAGATTAATGAGAAACTGTTTTACAGAAAAGCCTAGTAGATGAATGCTTCTACTACTATAAAATTGCAATAAATAAAAGAAAACACAAATCCTCTAGAAAGATGGTGAAGAAGAGGGCTTCTTGCTCCAAGCTTGGTAGCTCCCGAGCTTGAAAAGAGTCCTCCAACTCCTTCCTTGCTATGCTCCACCAAGGTGATGTCCTCCAAAGCAATCCTTAAGGGGGCGTGCCATAAGCTTCTTTCCAAGGGTGGACATCCACCCTAGGTCCTTCTCCTTTGCCTGGCCATCCTCCTTGAAGTAGAAAAAGTCCTCCTCCTTGGTGTGGCCCAAGTTGAAGAGAGTGGGGAGAAGAAGGCACCAAAGGGGCTAGTGATGTGCCCCTTTAATCTTCTTCTCTACTCCTTCTTCTTGGCCGTAGGTGTAGGTCGGTATAGGTAGAAAAATGCACTAATCAAGGATGAAAAAGATGTGGGAAGTTAGGTGGGTATATATAGTATAGGAAGGGGGGCATAGGTGACTCTTGAAATGCAGGGCTAAGATGGGAAGATGGAGGTGGTTGGGGATCTTATGGCTAAGGGAAATTGGCACCAACCCAAGGAACACATAGGGGGTGGTTATGGGTGGTGGCACCCCTTGAAGTTGGTGCCAAAATGGCTTCTAGAAGGGGGTCTTAGGTGGCGCCAAGAAAGGTTCTAGAAGGAGGGGTAGGTGGGTGGCTAGGATGGGTTGTAGGGTTAGGTGTATGGTGGATATGGGGGTGGATGTTGGTGCCAAAAAGGGGGGTGATGTAAACACATTTACACTACTTAAAATGTCTATTTATGCATGTTCTTAAGCATAGGATTGCATTTCATGATATAAATATTGCATAACATGCATCATCTCGCATTTAGAGTAGTTTGAATAAAATGGAGGTTAATTATCTCCTTTTATGTGCTTGGACAGGGCAAATATTTTATCGGGGCATCGGATCAAAGATCCAACCGTATGGATATGATCAGGGCAACGATTGGAGTTCAACGACTCCAAGATCGCCCTAATCAGGCATTCGTAGCATCAGATAGAGACCGGGGAACCCTAGAAGATCAAGGGCCAGGATGGTGTAAATCCACACTTCAGATGACAAATCCGACTGCACGGATGAATTCGGATTGATGATCGCAGCCCAACGACACAAAAATCGAGTCAATCCGAGATCCGTGGCACCATCTACAACTTCCAGAAGATGGACGGCCAAGATGGCACCACGTGGCGCCATCTCAGCCGCCAAAACGGTCGCTGGCATTTTGTGAAGGCCCCCGCCCGATCGCTCTCCACTGTCAGATGGAGATCCAACGGTTGTGGCCGCCCGGCGCTTAAAACGTGCGCTCGACCATCCGCGCCCCGCAGCGCAGCGGTCGAGTGCGCTTACGCGAGCGCGGGGCGCGGGTTCGAGCCGCGGCGAGTGGATTGGAGGCCCGGGTAATTGAGGCGCGTGGAGCGTCGGATGGAGATCGTGCCATCGCGGGCGCCTGATAGCGCCGACGCGCGATTGGATGCCCCACGTAACGCGCGATCGCACGCGCAGGCGGGCGGGTTGCAGCGGGCGCGGACGCGATTTAAGCCGTCCGATCTCACGATCGGACGGCTGAAAAGCACTGGACATGCGCGAGCATTGAGGAGCGGGCAGCCGAGGAGGCGCGTGTGGGCGCGGCGGCGACGGCCACGTCGGGCCTTTAGTGACGGATTTATCCGTCACTAAAGACCCCTTATTTATTATTTTGAAGATGTAATGTCCATTTTGCCCCCACTCCTTGCAACTATAAAAGGAGACCCCCTCCATATGAAATTCTCATCCCTTCTTTCTCCTCTCTACCCCTCCAAAGCTCAAGAGAAGCTTGTCCCACACCCGGGATGCTTCTCGCGAGATAAAGTCCAATTTTCGTTCCCCTTCGGAAGTGGATCCCGCAACGACAACGGCGTGCTGCTTCGTTCCCGTCCTTCTGCTTCGTCCTCCTTCGTCCCGCTTCGTTCTCCTTCATCCAGGTGTCGTCCCGTCCGGCTCGTCCTCCGAGCAACCGTTGAGGAGGATTTCTCTCTCCCTATTCTTTTTACCACTTTCTAGTATAGATTTATTGCTTTCTAGATTAATCTACTCGTCCTCCAAGCAATCGTCGAGGAGGACATTTCTCTCTCCATTCTTTTAATGCTTTCTAGAGTAAATTTATCGCTTTCTAGAGTAATTGTTTTATGCTTTCTAGTTGTAATGAATAATCTCTTCAATACAAAAATTCCTTGTTTATTCTACATCTCATTTTGATTTCTCTATGTAATATTCTCTTTCTCTCTTACTCTCCCTCTCTCTTCTATTTATTGTAAATAATTAGATGGTTCTAAATTGAATTATTCTATAACAAATAAAAAGAAACGCGTAGTTTTTAAATCAAACGTCTGCCTCCCTGTGTTCAACCCGGAATTTTAATTTCGGTATAAATTTTATTTGTTGAACACGAATTCTTCGCTTTCGAACTACAACGATAGGTTTTCCAAAATCGAACACGTTAGCGTAGGTTCGTAAACGTTCAACAGGGGGTAGTTAGGGTTAGGTTTGGACACCAAAATTGGTGCCTTTTGGTGGTGATGATGGGGTGATGAGGTGGCTAGGAGGTGGCGCAACTTGAGAGGGATAGCGAGCTTAGGTAGGGCTTAAGTTGGTGGAGCTAGCTAGGGTTGAGTTGAAGGTGGTGGATGGCCAAGGAACTGGTTGCTAGCTAAGCTATGCTAAGCTAGCTTAGCTAGCTATGGAGTAGAGGAGGAGGTATTGGAGCTAGGGTTTGAAGAGAGGAGCTGAGGAGGAGAAGTCTGGAGCTAGAATTGGAGTTGGCAGCTGTTGAAGAGGCTGGCATGGAGCTACTCTAGCTGGCTTAGCTTGCTAATTCTTTGCTAGCCGCTAAGCCAAGCTAAAGTGAGTTGGCTTCTACCATAATGAGCTGAGGTGAGCTGGGTCTGGTGCTCCCAAGGAGGATCAAGCTGGTTGAGGCAGCTAAGGTAGCTTAGCTCAACTAAGTTGAGCTATGCTGAGTCCCCGGGAGCTGGACTTGAGCTTCCTGAGCTGGGATGAGTTCTTCTTCAACTGGCTGGAGTTGAGTGGAACTGGATGTAGCTGGATGTGAGCTGGGGTGAACTGTAGTCAACTCAGCTGAGCTAGCTAGAGCTCCCTATGGACTTGTAAGAGCTAAAATGAGCTAGACTCAACTAGATTGAGCTGGATCTGAGCTGACTTGAGCTAAGGTGAGCTAAGATGAACTCTCTTGAGCTGCCATTCAGTTGAGATTAGCTGAATGGAGCTGGGATGAGCTAACCCCAGTTCAAGTGAGCTAGATTCCAGTTGTGGTGAGCTAGATCAAGCTGAGTTCCAGCTAATCTGAACTTCTCCTTCACCATTTGCCTTCTTGAGTGCTAGGGTTTTAGGGATCTGTATATCTGTTCATCCCTAACACTGACAAAAATGTATCAAAAAGAAAATAAAAAATGCAATGCATGCCTAACCTAATTTATGCCTAAATGCAACCCAAAAACCCATTTGCAGAGTAAAATCCTAAGAGCTAGGTTTGTTTTAATGCATAAGAATGATGATAAACGCCTATCATGGATTTATTGAGGAACTTGAGGATGATAATGTGAACATTGAAACTTCTATGATGGTTTCTGCAATTGAAAGTTCCTCCTTTGATGATGAATTGGACTCCCAACCCTCTATGGCAGACCTGCCATCTTCTGAAGAGGTTATTGATTTTGTTCACTCTCAACCTCTTCCTCTTGATGAGTCATCAGCATCTTCCTTACCTTCAATCATCAACCTGCCCTAGCTTGAACTGAAGCCATTTCCTGAGAATTTGAAATATCAATTTTTAGGACCACACAAGACGCTCCCTATGATTATCAGTGCTAAATTAACAAAGGAGCAGGAGATTAAATTGATTAAGGTCCTGAAGGAACACAAGGAGGCAATTGGTTGGACCATTCATGACCTTAGGGGGATCGAGCCATCTTACTGCAATCATAGAATATTTTTGGAAGATGGATCCCGCCCTTCTTGCCAGATGTAGAGGAGATTAAATCCAAATATGCGAGAATTGGTCAAAAAGGAAATTATTAAGTGACTTGATTCAGGAATCATTTATCTGATCTCTGATAGTCCCTAGGTAAGTCCCGTGTAGATTGTTCCCAAGAAAGCCAGGATTACCGTTGTGACTAATGAGAGAGGAGAATCCATCACAACTCGTTTAGCTTTCTCTTGGAGGGTTTGTATCGATTACAGGAAGCTGAAAATGGCCACGAAAAAGGATGATTTCCCTCTGCTTTTCATTGATCAAATCTTGGAAAGATTAGTCGAGTAGAAGTACTTCTGTTTTCTTGATGGCTACTTGGGATACAACCAAGTTCCTATCCATCTCGAGGATCAGGAAAAAACCACTTTCACCTGTCCGTACGGAGCCTTTGCTTTCCGTAGGATGCCATTCGGTTTATGCAATGTACCCGTGACTTTTCAAAGGTGTATGTTAGCCATATTCTCTGACATGGTGGAAGAGTTTATGGAAGTCTTCATGGACGATTTCTCTATTTTTGGAGAATCATTTGACTCTTGTCTAACTAATCTAGAAATGATTCTTAAACGATGCATCAAAATAAGATTGGTCCTTAGCTGGGAAAAGAGTCATTTCATGACACAAGAAGGCATCGTCTTGGGTCATGTAATCTCTGAACGGGGAATTGAAGTGGATAAAGCTAAGGTTGATGCTATCGCTAAACTTCCTCCTCCCACATCTGTTAAACAAACTCGATCATTTCTTGGTCATGTGGGATTCTACAGAAGATTCATCAAGGACTTCTCAAAGGTTACTCATCCTTTGAGCAATCTTCTCACCAAAGAAACGCCGTTCGATTTCGACAAATCATGTCATAAGGCATTTGATTTTCTTAAAACGGCAGTCACTTGTGCTCCGATGTTGCAACAACCGGTTTGGATAGCCCCTTTTGAGATCATGACCAATGCTTCTGATTATGCGGTCAGGGTTGTTTTGGGTAAGAAAGTTGATAGGAAGCCCTCTGTCATCTACTACACTAGTAAAACTCTGGATATACCCCAGAGGAATTACACTATTACTAAGAAGGAATTACTAGCCGTAGTATTTGCTTTGGAAAAATTCAAGGCTTATCTCTTAGGGTCTCATGTCATTATTTATACCGATCACTCGACCTTAAGACATCTCTTGGCCAAAAACGATGCCAAACCCTGGCTTATTCGTTGGATTCTTCTACTTCAAGAATTTCATCTTGAAATCAAGGATAAATCCGAGGTACAAAATGTGGTGGCAGATCATTTGTCGAGACTTCTAAGTGATTCTTCTCATCCGGACATCTCGATTGCTGATACTTTTCCAGATGAAACCATCCTTACAGGTTCAGGTGTCCAAACCCCATGGTTTGCTGACATTGTTAATTATTTGGCCGTTGGTCAAATTGCCCTGGATTAGACTAAGCAACAATGAGATAGACCCAAATCTGAGGCCAAATACTACTTCTGGGAGGACCCTAAACTATACCGCATCAACTCTGATAAGATTATTCACCGATGTGTTTCAGAGAACGAATTCAATAGTATACTCGAGTTCTGCCATGCATCTGCTTGTGGACACTTCTCCGGGAAAAAGACGGCTGAAAAAATTTTGCAATCTAGATTCTATTGGCCATCTTTATTCAAGGATACCCAAGATTTCTCAAGGTCGTGTTCCGAATGTCAGGCACTTGGGAGCATAACTAACAGAAATATAATGCCCCTAAACCCAATTCTTCCCATCGAAATCTTTGACGTTTGGGGCATCGATTTCATGGGACCCTTTCTCCCTTCATTTGGACATCAATACATTCTTGTCGCTGTTGATTACGTGTCCAAATGGATTAAGGTGATTCCCACCCGAACCAATGGCCACAAGGTGGTCATCGATTTTGTCAAGAAAAACATCTTCAGCAGGTTTGGGATTCTGAGGGCCATCATCAGTGATGGTGGTACTCATTTCACTAATGCCCAGTTCCGTAATTTGCTGGCTAAATATGGTGTTAATCAATGAATCTCCGCACCTTACCATCCCTAGACGAATGGACAAACCGAGATCTCCAATAGGGAGATCAAGAATATTTTGCAGAAAATGGTTAGGCCTAATCGCAAAGACTGGACTCAAAAGCTTCAGGATGCTCTTTGGGCCTACCGTATGGCATATAAAATGCCCATCGGCATGTCTCATTTCGTCTGGTGTATGGAAAGGCATGCCATTTACTTGTAGAGATTGAACATAGGGCATTCTGGGCAATCAAGTAGTGCAATTTAGATCTGAGTTTAGCCGGGAAGACCAGGAAACTCTAACTATTTGAGTTGGAAGAGCTTAGAAATGATGCATATGAGATTGCCAAGATCTACAAGGCTCGAAGTAGAGCTCTATGTGATCAATTGATTTCCCACAAGAGCTTTGAGCTGAACAAGAAGGTTTGGTTATTCGATTCTCGAGTTAAGCTCTTTCCCAGCAAACTTAGGTCGAAATGGAACAGCCCATTCATTATCGACCAGATTTTTCCAAACGGAGCCGTTCAGATCTCTGACCCAAAGACGGGTAATTCATTCAAAGCCAACGGTCAATGTCTGAAGCCTGTTATTGACCGTACTCTTCCAGAACCCATCTCAGACACGGTTGCTCTAGCCATGTTGTGACTTCTTTGGCTGGACTTTACCTAGCTGACAGCATTAAACTTAGTAGTTGTACATATGACTCAGAGTTGACGCGAGCTTCATATTCAGGTGATATCTTCTGTACTCTACCCTTCCTTTCATGTCTCTTTTTCTCAATGTGGACATTACATCAGCTAGGAATGGGGGGGTGGATTCATTTTTGAATCATTTTGTCAGCTCTATGAAATTCTTGTAAATTCTATTTCTCTTCTTATATATACATAAAAAAAAGAATTGAATTAGGAAGGAATACTTGGACATTAAGATTTTTCAATCTTAGGAAATATTACATTAGGATCGGAATAGAAAGACCCTTCAAGTCTTTGGGCTTAATCAGTTCGTGTATCCACTAAAATGTGGATTTGTTTCTCAAGTCCTCGCCATCTTAATTCTCTTGTAATTTGATTAAATAAGTTTGGGTGATAAGTACATGACTTATCAACCCACCCTCTTATTTAAGGGAACTTTAAGTCTAAAGCATCTACACACTATCTTTTCACTGACTTGTTGATCGGCAGTTTTAACGAAAATTTGGTAGCTAATGAACCTTCTAGGGTGATATGGTTGGCAAGTTATCGTAGGTAACAACCCATAGGTAGGTTGTCCAGAGCCCAGTGATTGGACCACTCTCTTCTTGCTACTTTTAGGTAAATCTTAGATCAGGAAAGCCACCTACTTTAAAAAAAAAGAAAGTCAAAAAAAAAAGGAGAAAAGAAAAAGAAAATAAAAGAAATAAACCACACTTCACCGCACGAGTATGGCTAGCAAGTTATCGGTGGTAACAGCTCATCGACTGGTTATCTAGAGCCCAGCTCATGAAATGCACTAAAAATTCCCAAAACACTTAGGAAGAAGTGGAGAAGTAGAATAAATGGGGAGATATACACTGGATTCACCCTTGTGTTGACCCCATAAAAATAAAAGTAGGGAGAAAGCTACCAGTCGTAAAGATACACCTTTAGGTAGAACTCTCTTTTAAGGTCACCTAGAGGCGTAGAAACTCGAAGTTCGTTCTAATTGTCGATCAATGAGTATCACATTCACAATACGATGCTTAGAACTTAGGGTTCTCATCAAATCTTGAGTGGGTTGAATGGCCGTAGAAAGCCACTCTTTAACCCTAAACCCAAAAATCCAAAATAATTAGAAAAGAATAAAAAGAGAAAAATAAATTTCTTTTTGAATAAGGCGAGGGCTTGAGGCGGTCTGCATTTTGGCAGATACCTGAGCACTGTTGTGTCTTTGAAAGTTTAGATCCTCAGTAAAAAATTCTTAATGTTGAAAATTACTTATGCCCAAGTAATCCAACCTAAATCTTTTATAAATAACATATAATTTTTGCTAGGGACTAGCAAAAGATAGGCATGGGAGTGTGATGTGCATACATCTGATTAACCTTAAATGTCTATTAATGCATGTTCTTAGTGTCACATTAGCATCATACATTGTAAATAGTGCATAACATGCATAATCATGCATTTAGATTAAGTTGTATAAATTGCATTGTAACTGTCTCCTTTTAATGGTCAGAGACAAGCCAACCTTTTATCAGGGCCTCAGATAGAAGATCCAACTATATGAATCTGATCAAGGTGACGATTGGAGTTCAACTCCGAGATTGCCTTGATTAGACATCTGTAGCATCAGATAGAGATCGAGGAACCATAGATGATCAAGGGCCAAGATGGTGTTAATCCACACCTTAGATGACAAATCCGACTACACGGATGGGTTCAGATCGACGATCGCAGCCTAACGACGCGAAAATCGATCCAATCCGACACCTGTGGCACCATCTACAACACTTAGAAGATGGACAGCCAAGATAATGCCACGTGGCACCATCCCAGCCACCCAACCAACCCCAAAGGCCGCCACACCCTCTTTCTCTCCTCATTGTGTGATGGATCTTGGTCATTGGATCTCCATCCAACGGCCACGAGCGCACGCACTTAAAATGTAAACGCAACAAAGAAGCAATGATAGCACGTTGGTCGAGCGCTCTATCGAGTGGACGAGATGCCCATTCAAGTTGCAGGTGCCTCAAATTGGAGTGAGCACGAGGAGCTGCATGATCTTGATCGAACGGCGCTGTGCAGCCGATAGCGCCCACGTGCAATCGGACGTGCGGCGAGGACACGAGATCGCAACGTAAGCGCGCGCAGTTGAGGCGCTGCAAGGAGAGATCTAAGTCATCCGATCTCGCGATCGGACGGCTAAGATTTGAAGAATGTGACATGCGTTTTAGGCGTTGAAGAGGAGCGGGTGCACGAGCGGCGCCCACGAAGGCCACGTTCAAGCCTTTAGTGACAGATTTATCTGTCACTAAAGGTCTTGAATTAATGTTTTTCAAATTGTAATGACCAAAATGCCCCCACTCCTTGAAAATATGAAGGGAGACCCTCTCAATACAAATTTCTCATCCCTTCTCTTCTCTCCCTCTCCAAAGCTCAAGAGAAGCTTATCCCACACCCGGGATGCTCCTCAAGAGATAAAATTAATTTTTCGCCCCCATTTCGGAAGCAGATCTCGCAACGACAATGACGTTCTGCCTCATTCCCGTTCCTCCTACCTTGACCTCCTTCCCGCTCTGCTCCTCATGTTCTAGGCATCGTTTTGTCCGGCTTGTCCTCCAACTGATCATCGAGGAGAATAACTTCTCTCTCCCATTCCTTTTTCTTACTTTCTAGTTGTAATAATTTTCCTGCTTTCTAGTGTAATTTCTCACTTTCTTAGTTATACAAACATTTTGCAATATCAAGTGGATGCTTTCTCTCTCTCGCTCTCTTTCTCTTATTGTCTATAGTACTTCATTTCATTGTAATTACTCTGCTTTTTGACAAAAACACAAAAAGAATATAATTGTGAATTTTGATGGATGTAGCCTCCCTAAGTTCGACCCAGAATTTCCATTCCGATATAAATTTTATTTGTTGAACCCAAGTTCTTCACTATTTAAACTACAACGACAAGTTTTCAAAACCAAATCCGATAGCATAGTCCTCCGGCGTTTCAACACCAAGCTCCACATAGTCCACATCTGACCCTGCCTAACATTCCATGAAGAGAAATTTTGCACAATCTCAGCACTACCCCTACTGATTATTACCAATATTCTGAGGCCTTCTATGACTCATTGGGGAATTACAACTATCCAAACCCTAACCCGACTCAAAGTGTTTCTATCCTCCAGGAGCAATTTAGAAATTCCTCCAACTAGAAGAATTAGCTGAGTCACTCCTAGAATAACCCGATTCCTCCTCAACCTTCAAAGTAATTTAACGAGGATGGGTCAAATCTGACCTTTCATCATGAGCCATCTCAACAAGACATCAATTTCCATATGATGAGAACTCTATAGGAAATGCAAACTAAGATGACGGAAGTAACCCGGACTATCACAAATTTGAATAGTCAGATTGGGGTTATTCCAACTTAATGACATGCAGGGCATTTGCCCTCCCAACCCATGCCCAACCCTAATCACTAGAGGAACCAGTATCTGGGGAGAAATCCAAACTACTCAAATCATCCTCCTACTAATCCACCACCTCAGCAGCCTCCTAGGTTTCCACAACAATAGCCCCCCACCTCCAAATAATAATCTGACTGCACATGCAGTTACATTGAGGAGTGGGAAAACCACCACTGATCCTGGGCCTTCACAAAAATCTAGTGAAATCCCCATCCCTGTGCGAATTGACTCTCCACTCCCACATAAAGAAGAAAAAGAAACACAAAAATCTCAAGGCAAGACTCCTATCCCTTATCCACAAGTTCTCCAACCCACCACTACTCAGAAAAAGAAATCTAAGCCCACGACTAAAGAACTCATTGATTTATTTGGGCAAGTTCAAATCAATATCCCTCCCCTAGATGCAATCAAATATATACTTGCCTACGCCAAATTTTTGAAGGAGATTTGTACTCCAAAAAGGTAGGCTAAAAATCTAGGACAGGTGCATCTTTCAGAGACAGTAAGCTCTGTGATACAGAGCAAGCTACCTCCCAAGATGAAAGATCCAGGTGTGCCTTTAATTTCAGTGATTATTGATGTCACTACTTTCAATCACACCCTCCTTGATCTTGGTGCCTCAATTAATACCATTCCCATGACTTTATTTGAAGAATTTCAGATTAGTGAATTGAAACCCATTAAGGTTACCATAAAATTAGTCGATCGATCTACAATCAAACCTTGTGGGATTGTTGAGGATGTCTTTGTCAAGGTCCAGAATTGTGTCTTCCCTACAAAATTTTTGGTCCTTGACATTGAGGTACCTGAATCTTTGATGAACGCCCCTATAATTATTGTACGATGCTTTTTGGCCATTGTTGATGCCGAGGAGGAAGGTAGGCGGTGGCTGTTATTGGGTTGTTTCGTGAAGAACGAAGAAGAAGAAGAAGGAGAGGAGGTTAAGGTCAGGCGATCACGGTGGCTAAAGCCAAAGGAGTACTGCTGTGGTCACAGTGGTGAGTGGACACGATCAAGGGAGGAAGCTGGTCTGCTGTGTGTAGTCTACAGGTGTGCAAGCGAGAAGAGGAAGAGTGAAGGGGGGGTCAGGAACATAGGAGGAATGATGGGTGTGGTGGCTGGAGCTGAGGGTGGGGGGTTCTGCTCTGAAGCTAGAGGAGAAGAAGACTAAGAGTGTTGGGGATCCTCCTGCTATAATTGGCTGAGGAAGGCACATAGTAGAGGTGTTGGTGCACGGAGGAGAGAGGAAGACACAGTGATGGAGAGGCAGTTCAGATCTTCAGACGTCCAAGATGGGTTCCTGGATGACTTAACGGGGGGCCAGGCATGCGGTTGAAGCTTTTGATGGTGGCTTGCAGTGGCAGAGAGGAGGCTCATGGTTGCGAAGTCGAAGATGCAGTTGCGAGTGTCGGTGCTGTCACCACCAACCGCGGTGTTGATTTGGGGTAGTCGAGACACGGTGGTGATCTTCAGAGGCTAGTCGCGATGGTGGGAGGTCGCAGTCGTTGATGATGGAGCCTCGCCATGATGGTGGCACATGGTGGAGGAGGGAGGTCATTTCCTCCCCTTGGAGAGGAAGATGCTGGAGAGGGGGCACCTCTCGTGAGAGAGGAGATGGATTTTTTGTTCCTCCATCCCCTATCATATAAAGAGAAAAAGAGAGAATGAGGTAGAGAGTCAGCATCATTTCATGTTGCCAAAAAGGGAGAGATTGAGAGAAATTTGAGGGAGAGAGATTCATGAGGGAGAGAGAGGTGGTTGTCTATTTGTTTCCCTTTTGTTTTATTTTTCCTTTTCTTTCATTTTCTTTTGCATGAGACTTCCAAAAAAGATTTCCATGGAAAATAATTCTAATTAGGAGAGAGGTACCCATGGAAAGATTTCATTCTAGAAGGCCATTTTGGCACCAACTTCAAGGGACACAACCACCCATAACTACCACCTATGTGACCCCTGGGTTGGCGCCAACCATCCTTAGCCCTAGGATCCCCAACTACCTCCCAAATCCTATCCTAGCCATCCATTTCAAGAGCCACCTATAACCCCCATCTGACTGTAACAAAAGACCCTTAACCACCACCATTTTCCCCATCCGCTCTTTAGCTTTAATTCCACCTACATCCACCCTTACTCATGCCCAAGGAGAAGGAAGAGAGAAGAAGATTAAGGGGGCACATCACCCTCCCCCTTGGTGCCTTCTTCTCATTCCTTCACCTTATGCCATGCAAAGGAGGAGGAGCATTCCATCACTAGGAGGATAGCTAGGAAAAGGAGGAGTTTTTAGGGTTGACGTCCACCCTTGGGAGAAGCAAGAGCATGCCCCCCCCCCCCCCCCGGCTTGGGCTTCCAACAATCTTAGAGGACACCTTCCTAGAGGAGCCTTTTAAGGAAGGAGAAGAAGGAGCCCTCTTTTCAAGTCAAGGAGCTACTCGGCTTGGAGAAGGAAGCGCCCTCTTCTTCACCATTTTATATAGAGGATTTGTGTTTTTCTTTTCTCGTATTTTCAAGTGGAGTAGAAGCATTCCTCTATAGGTTTTGTGTAAACAATTTCCTTTAATTCAAGTTGCCTTCAACTATCTTTTGGTTGCATAGTATTTTAGAATTTTTGTCTAGCATTTTCTTCACTCCCTCTCCCTAATTACTCTAGGCCTCCACGTGACTAGGGTGAGATTAGGGAGAGGCTCTACTTGTCACCTTAATGGTAGTGTAGTGAATTAGGTGTAGACTATTTTCTCGCTATGAACAATTTGCATGTTTCCAGTCATTTCAAAGCATAAAAAATATAAATTTGAAAAGACCAAAAAGAAAGTTGATTTCCATTGTGAAGCAAGAGATTCGATTTCACAAAAACTTGCTTCCTTGGACCACCCTAGATACTCTCCCTATCTAGGTTTAAAAATTCAAAAGCGAAATGGTTTTGAGTTGCAACGACTCATAAAAACCTAATTTTACAAATCGCGTAAAGTACAGATTACTCCTCCCTTGCATACACCAACCAACCCTTGGGTTGGTGTTGCCAAGCCAGACAAGGCTAAGGCCCTGTCAATCAAATGGTCCTTATGATCAGATGATCGAATTTTTCATTAAGATTCGAATTCCTGAAGAGAAAATTTGTCATACAACCGACTGAAAGTAGTCCCAAACCCTAGAGCTAACCTAGCCAATCTGAACGAGGGGGCTAAGGGAAAGGTTCTTCCTTCAGCTCACGCCTTCGGTTCCTTTGTACCCCCGAGCCACGATCGTTTGATTCTGCCCTGTAGATTTGGCTAAGCTTTTGCTAAGGTGGTTGTGACGACCCAATAGTATGACAACAAATTCGAGTTTGTTTATGTGTTTTACAAAAAAACTTTTTTTTTAACCCTTTTTCTTCAGCTGGGTTTGTGGTGAGTGTCCCACAAGGTGACCAAGCTCACCTACTAGCCACTAGACTTGATTTGGTCTAGGTTAGCTCAAATGTGTGATCTCTACAATTTTGACCCTAAAGGTGTAACCTAGGATTCATGCAGTTCTAGGGTTTTAGCAAACCAACAAGAGTAAAATAGTTCTCTAAGGTACAAATGGAATCCAAATAATTTGAAAATTGACAGATAGATTCCTTTTTCAATTATCTTTTTAGAGAATATTTTTTTGAAATTTTTTACTATTTCAACTGAATAAATAGGTATTTTTAAATGTTAGTGGGTCAGATCTGGAATTTTGACACCTAATCGATTTTCCAATTTGAAATAGTATCAAACAAACTCCAAAAATTGCAGAAAAATATGGAAATGAAATATAATTAGATCAGCTTTCAAACTCCATTTTTTATAATTTGCATATTTATAAGTTTTATACTTCGAATTTCTTCAAATGAATGGAACCATTTGAAAGATATTTTGAAAATGAAGCTCTTGATTGAATTTCAAAATTTTTCACTCAAAATATGTTTGGCAATTAAATTTGGAATTCTCTATTTGAAATTAGGATGAATTTCATAATGTGGTGGAAAGGCTTTTAAAAGTGGTTTGAAATTCAAATTCAAATCTTCCACCAAAAATTTATTTTTAACAATTTTTTTTTGAATTTTTTTAAAACTTTTTTCAAATTTTTTTTGAAGGAAAAAAAAAACTTTTTCAAATTTCTCTCTCTTTTTTTTTCAAACTAACATAAGATTCAAAATAAACCTAATCTAAAACCTAAAAAAATAAACAAATTTATTTTTTTATTTTTTTTGAAAATATGCAGATTTTTTTTTAGAAAGTAAATTCTAACTAAAATCTACCAAGGGTTCATGAAAGGAAACCTAAGACTAAGAGAGGAGATAGGCACCTAATTTTAACTAGCACTCGATGTGTGTAGAGATCTTGTTTTTCCTATTTTTCTGCACATCAAAAGCAAGCAAAGAGATATGTGTCAGTAAGAAGTTCTAGAGATAAAAAATCAAGAATCGCATTGCCCCCCCAGCAACAGTGCCATTTGACAAGTCGATTACGCACATGTTTTGAAATATGTTGTAGTTCATAGTATAGTCGTGTGAAACCCTTGATCAAAAATATTTGTAAATTAACGAGATGGTGAATCCCAGTTGAACTGAGGGAGGCATTATGGAATGCGAAATCTAATTCGAATCCTCACTCTCCCTACTTGCTAAAACTCATGTTGATTTATAATTACTTACGTATTAATGCACGACATGCTGTTGCTACAGATATGCGAGATTAAACAAGCAACTTTAATCACAATAAAATATGACAATGAAGCTCATGGTGATTTTTGCAACACATACATATAAAAGAAAAAAAATAACTGGGGAGAGGGGGGGAGACCCCCCCACCCTCGAGGATCCCCGAATTTCTCGCTTGCCATAGAGTGCCTCCATGATCTTAGCCACAGCCACTCTCCAACGCAGAGTCGAGGAGGGTGAACACTAGTGGTGTTTCTCCCCATGAGGACACTATGTGCATATGGGCATGTCGCGGGGGATTGAACCCGCACACCCCACACAGGGAGTGCCTTATAGGGAACGGGCGCACCGACTGTGCTACCCAAGACCCCTAAGACATACATATATATATATAAAGATGATATTCATTGAGTTCAGGATGGTTGCTACAAAGCAAAGCTTGAGGAAAGCTTATATAGGAAAGATTAAACAAAACAACTAGCTAGCAGAAAATGAGTGCATGAGTGGATCTACGGGGAGATTACACATGCAACATTGAGGGGGAAGAGAGAGCTACACTACTAGGCTGAAAAGAATTGTAGAGGAAAAGCTCATGAAGAACTACTTATCTATACTAGCAGAAGGAAGGGCATCGGAGGTGGTCTCTAGTGGCCTTTGAGATGGAGGTGGCAGGGAGAAGAACAAGGGGTGACTAATGGTGGGTAGGCCGGCCCTTGGAGGGAGTTAGGAGAGATGATCTAGCCTTGATGTGGAGGTGGAGTAGCCATGGTGCACATGGAGGTGGAGGTGCTCATGAAGTTGGAGGTGAATGGTGGACAAGCTAATGGGAGACCAGATGGCTAGATGGGGGCTTGTGGCTGTCCAAGGGGTCGTTAAATAGACCCTTGGCTTGTATTTCTAGAGAACTATGGAGTTCTCTAGAAGAATCTCCATCTCGGCATCAAGATGGGAGGGGAAGTGGTCATCTTAGATCCAAATTTTGTGGATCTAAGAGTAGACTCCCTTGGTTGCCATTTTTGGCAACCAAAGGTGGCACCATCTGGAGAAGACTCTAGATGGTGTGTGAATGTGTGTGTGTGGGTGTGTGGTTAAGTGTAGCCGTGGGTTGGTGGTCAAGTGGACCACTTGGTCCACTTCTAAATAAGTCTAGGTTGGTCCTATGTAGGTGTCTAAAAATAGGTTTAATTGTAACCTATTACTAGATGGTTGATCAATTAAACTTGTTTAAGTTTAATTAAGTTTTGTGAGAACCTAATTAGGTTCTTATGAAGGTCTTGGGTTAGCCAATTGGACTAACTAGATCCAATTGGACTTGCTTGGGTTGATTTGAATCAATCAGATTTAGGTCCAACACTAATTAGGTTCTACTGAGCCTAATTAGACTTGAATAGGTAGGGATGGATCAATTGGATCCTAGGTAGACCCAATTGGATTTAGGTGCACCTAATCAAGTAGGAATGCACCCAATTGGATGTCGGTTAGGTAATTGGGTTTGGGCTGAGTCTAATTGGACTAGTCTGAGCCTAATTAGATTGCTGTTAGCCTAATCAAGTTCATCTGGACCTAAGTAGAACAAGGTTGACCCAATTACCTCCAATTGAGCTAATTGGGATATCAAGGGATCTAAATGGGATTCTAAGGTGAGAATTGGCTTAAGGATAAGAGGATTGAGTACAGGAATAGTGGATAGTGAGAATCTGAATAGTGTTATCCAGGTTTTGGCTGAAGTGGGGAAATTGAGGTTTAGGGATAAGGGTATCCTGGAAGTGGGATAAGAGTTGGGATAATGTGGATAAGGGCATGGATAGCACTATCCATGTTTTGGTTTTTCAGCTAAATTAGCCTAATAGGGAGGGGGCTTAGGGATAAGGACATGGATAGGGTTATTTTAGAGACTAAGGATAAGGATAGGGTTGTCCTCATGCTAGGGATAAGTGCAGGGATCTCATAAGTGAAAGTCCCTACTAGGAGGGGGTGACGTAATAATTGCGGAAATAAATATAAACAATATCACAGAATAGATAACCACACAAATACACAAAGATTTTTAGGTGGAAACCCAAACCGGGTGAAAACCACCACCTAACCCTCTCGAGTTAGGATTTTCCGATCAACCAAGTTGATCAAAATCCACTAAACGAATCACTTTAAACGAGGGTGATTCAACCTCAGTACAACCACGCTACAAGTACGAGGGTAGCGTTCCTCAACCCCTTCTCTCCACGAGAAGGATTTTGTCCCACGAAGGAGACGGGAATTCGCAAAGCGAATACCCAACCAAAAGACAAAGATAAAAGAAACAATAGTCCTATAGAGCCAACAAAATAATTAAACCTAGCTTCTATAGGAAATAGGAAACTCCCCTTTGCAAGGAGTACGTCGACGATGACGCGGTGCGTGTGCCACGCGATGGCGCTACGTCGCTCTCGTGAACAACAGCGGGAGAGCGGGCGCGCAAACTGAATTTAGCTCTCAAGATGATGGAGCTTGAGCTTGGAGAGCAAGATCTTTTCTGGACACAAAAGAGTGTGAGAGTGTATATCTTGTGTATCTAAGTGTGTCTCTTGTTTCTCTTAGTGGTTTTTTGTGTTACAAAGGTTCCCCTCTATTTATAGAGGCCTTAGGAAGGCTTTGGAAGGCTTGGAAAAGCTTCCATAGCCGTTGGGTGCAAAGCCCAAGAGAATCAGGCCGAAATCAGGACAATGATTGCATTTGACAGGGTTATCAGACGTCTAACTCTGGCATCAGACGTCTGGAAGGCCACTTTAAGACGTCTGATTCCAAGGTCAGACGTCTGATTCTATGCGGGTTTCTCCCTGACTTGAATCAGATCTAAACAGGGTTTTTGTGCAAGTCTATCAGACGACATACAGGACGTCTGGTACTATGTCTGGACGTCTGGAAACCTACTTTTACTGTGGGAATTGATTTCCAAACGTTGCAACGGCTAGAAAATCTCTGAGAAGAGATTTTGGGTCAGCCGAGGCAAAACGGTCATTTATCAGACGTCTGGTAAGTCCTAAGGACGTCTGATAAGGCTCTAACGGTCATATTCTTGAGTGTCTTCTAAGCCAGCCAACGGTCCACTAATTGAACGTCTGGCAAAGTCATCAGACGTCTCCTAAGACGTCTGGTCTAAGGTATGGACGTCTGATTTCATCAGACAGAACCAACTATGTCCAGCCTAACAGTTATCAGACGTCTGAAACAACAGTCAGACGTCTTAAAATTCTTTATCAGACGTCTGATTCGTGAATTAGACGTCTTGAGATTCTATTTTAACCCTATATTGGTTTTCTAAGTGTTCTACAGAAAACCTAAGTATCCTAGGGTTGTGCAGGTGTTCCTAGGACTACTGTTAGGGTTCTTTGAGGCTCTTTAACATAATGTTCTAAGGAATCAAAAAGAGCAAGAAAATAAATACAAGAGATACATGAAAGGATAAAAAAGAATCTATCCTATTCTTCTTGTCTTCCATCTCCAATCTTTCGCTCCACGCGAACCTCCTCTGTTTTCCGTCAAGCTCCTCCAATCCGTCCTGGATGCGAGCTTGAACTCCGTCTAAACACGTCCACATTTGCAATTGACCTGAAATCTAGGACTCAAATTGCAAATGTTAAATAACACGTGTTTTGTTATCATCAAAACAAATGATCGTGGTGCTCTAGCACCAACAATCTCCCCCTTTTTGATGATGACAAAACCGTAAATAATAATGCATAAAAAATCCTCCCCCTTTTTGACATTATCAAAAAGGTTTAATTGATTTTAAATTTTCTATTACTCCCCCTTAAAACATGCTCTTCTATTTATTTTTAACAAAGGTAATGTCCTCCCCCTTTTTATAACAACAAGATAGCTATTATTTTTCTCCCCCTTACTAAAGGAAATTTAGCTAACTTGTATCTCCCCCTTAAAAATTGACAATAAGCTCATCATTTTTAACTCCCCCTATCTAAATGCTTATAAAAAGGATAGGGTTAAGAATTTTACCTCACCTACCATGGCCAATAAAATGGCCCGAATGGTGGTGGTGGATGCCACATCGGATGGGGCTCCCATCCGTAGCTTGGAGGCCCGGGCATTGGCGCCGGTCTCCAATCTGGCGGTCGACGTGCGGCGGGTCCGTCGTTTGTTCGCCGTCTCGTCGGTCTTCTTGTTCTCCTCCTTGGTCTACTCATTGGTTCTCCCAACTTAAGTTGACCAGCCTTGAGCTTGTAGGTCCAATCCTTTATGTTGTAGTCATTCCTGAACCCTACAAAACAAGATTCTAATTCTTTTTTCGGTATCCAAGTGGGCTTGGATCCGGATTTGTTAGAGGGTCTCCTTGATGGAGATCCTTTCTCAACCTTAGGGCTATAAAACTTGTCTACTTTGTTGATTAATTTGTTAGAATTTTCCCTAAGACATGCAATTTCTTTTTCTATAATGTTCATTTTAGTCTTTAAATCTGAAATTTCTAATTTTAGACTAACATTTTCCTCAATCAATTTATTATTTTCATTGATGAGGTTATGATTATCTAATAATAGGTTATCATCCTTAGGACTAGCTTCTATGTCCTTAAGTTGTTTTTCTAACCTATCATTTTCATTTTTAAGAAAACTAAGGTTCTTCTTCATGCTTTTGTTTTCTATTTTTAGTGATTTACTAATCTCGAATAATTCATTAAAAGCTTCTTGTAAATCAAAATTTACCTCGTCGTCGGAGTCGCTTCCGCTTTCACTGTCACTGTTGCTTCCTCTGGCCATGAAACCAAAGCAAGCGGTTTCTTCTTCTTCTTCTTCTTCCTCCGAGCTGGAATCGTCCCAAGTGGCTTGGAACACCTTCTTCTTAGATTTTTCCTTTTCCTTTTTCTTCTCCTTTTTGAGAAGAGGGCACTCTGGTCGTAGGTGCCCTTTCTCGTTGCAATGGTAGCAACGTCTCGGGCTTTCCTTTTCCTTTTTCTTTTTATTTAATTCCCTACAAAACTTGGAAAAATTTTTAAGTAAAATTCTAAAGTCTTCGTCGTCGGAACTTACCTCGCTATCCGACGCGGCTCTGAAGGCGAGAGTCTTCTTTAGTTTAGGCTTCGGTGTATCCTTCTTCTTCTGCTTCAACTTAGTCTCGTAGGCCATCAGATTGCCTAGGAGATCTTCCATGTTGAGCTCCTCCATTTCGTTCGCCTCTTCGATGGCGGTGACTTTCTGTTCCCATTCTGGTCCAAGGGAACGAAGAAGCTTCCCTTGAAGCTCCCCCTTGATGAAAGTCTTTCCTAAAGCTTTCAAGTTATTTACAATGAGAGTGAACCTAGTGTTCATCTCACTTAAAGACTCGTTAGATTTCATTGAAAAAGATTCAAATTCTTGAGAAAGTAAATTAATTTTTGAGGTTTTTACCTTATAGGTACCTTCATGAGTTACCTCGAGTGTGTGCCAAATCTCGTATGCGGTGGCGCACTGCGAGATTCTGTTGAACTCCTCCGGGCTGAGCGCGCAATACAACGCGTTCATTGTTTTCGCGTTGAGAGAGAGCTCCCGGATCTGCTGCTGCGAGTAGCCTCTGGCGGGTTTCTCTGGGATGTCGAAGGGGGTCTCGCACCTGGCCCAGACTGTGAAGTCGGTGGCTTGAAGCCACGTCTTCATCCGCAACTTCCAGTAGGGGTAGTTGCTCCCGTCGAAGAACGGCGGACGGGTTGTGGACTGCCCCTCAGAAATCCTGCTTGTGGAACAGCTTCCCTCCATGTGATCTTTCCGCGGATGTTACTCCTGTCGGCGGAAAACCTGCTCTGATACCAATTGAAAGTCCCTACTAGGAGGGGGTGACGTAATAATTGCGGAAATAAATATAAACAATATCAAAGAATAGATAACCACACAAATACACAAAGATTTTTAGGTGGAAACCCAAACCGGGTGAAAACCACCACCTAACCCTCTCGAGTTAGGATTTTCCGATCAACCAAGTTGATCAAAATCCACTAAACGAATCACTTTAAACGAGGGTGATTCAACCTCAGTACAACCACGCTACAAGTACGAGGGTAGCGTTCCTCAACCCCTTCTCTCCACGAGAAGGATTTTGTCCCACGAAGGAGACGGGAATTCGCAAAGCGAATACCCAACCAAAAGACAAAGATAAAAGAAACAATAGTCCTATAGAGCCAACAAAATAATTAAACCTAGCTTCTATAGGAAGTAGGAAACTCCCCTTTGCAAGGAGTACATCGACGATGACGCGGTGCGTGTGCCACGCGATGGCGCTACGTCGCTCTCGTGAACAACAGCGGGAGAGCGGGCGCGCAAACTGAATTTAGCTCTCAAGATGATGGAGCTTGAGCTTGGAGAGCAAGATCTTTTCTGGACACAAAAGAGTGTGAGAGTGTATATCTTGTGTATCTAAGTGTGTCTCTTGTTTCTCTTAGTGTTTTTTTGTGTTACAAAGGTTCCCCTCTATTTATAGAGGCCTTAGGAAGGCTTTGGAAGGCTTGGAAAAGCTTCCATAGCCGTTGGGTGCAAAGCCCAAGAGAATCAGGCCGAAATCAGGACAATGATTGCATTTGACAGGGTTATCAGACGTCTAACTCTGGCATCAGACGTCTGGAAGGCCACTTTAAGACGTCTGATTCCAAGGTCAGACGTCTGATTCTATGCGGGTTTCTCCCTGACTTGAATCAGATCTAAACAGGGTTTTTGTGCAAGTCTATCAGACGACATACAGGACGTCTGGTACTATGTCTGGACGTCTGGAAACCTACTTTTACTGTGGGAATTGATTTCCAAACGTTGCAACGGCTAGAAAATCTCTGAGAAGAGATTTTGGGTCAGCCGAGGCAAAACGGTCATTTATCAGACGTCTGGTAAGTCCTAAGGACGTCTGATAAGGCTCTAACGGTCATATTCTTGAGTGTCTTCTAAGCCAGCCAACGGTCCACTAATTGGACGTCTGGCAAAGTCATCAGACGTCTCCTAAGACGTCTGGTCTAAGGTATGGACGTCTGATTTCATCAGACAGAACCAACTATGTCCAGCCTAACAGTTATCAGACGTCTGAAACAACAGTCAGACGTCTTAAAATTCTTTATCAGACGTCTGATTCGTGAATTAGACGTCTTGAGATTCTATTTTAACCCTATATTGGTTTTCTAAGTGTTCTACAGAAAACCTAAGTATCCTAGGGTTGTGCAGGTGTTCCTAGGACTACTGTTAGGGTTCTTTGAGGCTCTTTAACATAATGTTTTAAGGAATCAAAAAGAGCAAGAAAATAAATACAAGAGATACATGAAAGGATAAAAAAGAATCTATCCTATTCTTCTTGTCTTCCATCTCCAATCTTTCGCTCCACGCGAACCTCCTCTGTTTTCCGTCAAGCTCCTCCAATCCGTCCTGGATGCGAGCTTGAACTCCATCTAAACACGTCCACATTTGCAATTGACCTGAAATCTAGGACTCAAATTGCAAATGTTAAATAACACGTGTTTTGTTATCATCAAAACAAATGATCGTGGTGCTCTAGCACCAACAATAAGGTTCTTCATAATTTAATCTAAGCATTAATTTCTACTTAGTAGAGTAGCATATCTGAACCCTACATTATTTCTTCTACTATTTATTCCTAAGTCTTCTGCTCTAGCTCTGCTATAGCTCTAGATTCTCTTTATTCTTCAAATCCATCTTTAGATCCAGCTTCAGATCTTCTTATTACCTACAATCCACATAATGAACTTAATTAGCACATTATAACATTATTTGATGCATGGCTAAAATAAAGCAAGAAAGATGCAAAGTATGCTCGTGTATGCATGGATTACACTAAGTTATGCTAAGTTCTAGCTCAATTTAGGTCATTTAAGTCCTATGATTGCTGCGCAGTCAGGCATTCCTCCACATTGAACGAATGAATTTGAGATCCAACTAGTTCCTTGAATCAATTCAATTTCCAATGCCTATATAGGATGGCTCTAGCAGAGTTCATGGAGCAGAGGGTCCAACTACATGAGTTGTTGGACAAGATCAAGATCTAGAATGAGTATCCTCTACACTAGATTTAGGATATGTTCAATCAACTACTAGGATCCACAGTGTTTGTAAGGGTTGATGTGCGATCTGGATTGTGTCAACTACGAATGAAGAGGAAGGTACTCTGGAATCTGTGTATCAGACCCATTGTGGGCATTAAGAGTTTTCGTTATATCGTTTGGGCTAACTAATACCCTATTGCATTCATAATCCTAATGAATCGAATGTTTAGATCCTTTCCAAATTGATTTGTCATAGTGTTTATCAACAACATCCTTAGTATGGAACAACATGTGGGGCACATGAGGGTGTGTTAGATACATTGCGATGCAACCACTTTTTCCAAAGTTAGTAAGTTTGAATTTTGGCTTAGCAAGTCCCTTTCCTAGGCCACGTGTTTAATGACGGAGGTGTGTTTATGGATCCAGCCAAGGTTGGAGTGGTGTTGAGGTGGTCTCAACCGAGGCCTGTGACTGATATTTAGAACTTCCTGGGTTTAGCTGGATGCTATCGATGTCTAACTCGAAACTTTTCCATGTTTGTAGTTCCATTGGTGAGTTGACCATGAAGGGGTGTCAACCTTGTTTGGACCATAGACTGTGGGTAGTGGTTCCAAACGTTGAGCATGAATTGACATTAGCATCGATCTTGGTTCTCTCATTAAGAAATGATGGATTCATGGTGTACCAAGACACTTCATACCTTGGACTTAGTTGCGTCTTGATGTTGAGTGGTAGGGTAATTACCTACACTTGTTGACTGTTGCGATATTATGAGAGGAATTACTCGACTCATGACCTAGAATTAGTAGCCATTGTGTTGCATCAAGGTTTGGAGGTATGTTTCTACGATGAACCATTTTCTATCTTCACTTGGAAGAAACTTGGAATGAGGCGATGCCATTGGATAGATCTTCTGAAGGACTACAATGGTAGAATCCAACACCATCTAGGTAAAGGCATCATGGTAGTTAGTGCTTTGAGCTAGTACCTAGTAGTAATTGGCGAGTCCATTTCAATGGACTATTATTAGGCCTAATTTAGTTTGTCCCTACATTTTAGTTCTGTTAATATTTGTGTTTAGGTCATAAAATAATTGCATGCATCAATATTTCAATTTGCACACATTTTACTACATTTTATAACTAGTTATGTATATAAATATTATATGCATTTTTGTTGCTTCAGGAATAAGTTTGTAACACACACACCACCATCAATGTGACGACCTAAGTCTCACTAAGCAACGAAACCCTGGTCACTGTGTGCTAACAACTAGCACAAATCACCCACAAGATAGCAATCACCCAACACATAATCATAAAATATAAACATAGCCAAACAAACTAATTATATTGAATTACTAAATGAACAGAAATTTTGTACTAACCAGCTGTTTGCAAAAAAACCTAAGTGTATAAGCTAAAGATATGCACAACGGTAATCACCTTGCGAGTTGCCAATACACCTGAGTACGAAACTCAAAAAGAACATCAGTAAAAACTAAGTAGAATAGAAACATAAACAACATAACACAATTGTAATAGATAGCAAGAGAAAATGGGTACTATAGCTTTAATTAATCCATTTATTAGACACCTTGTTATCCAGTTCCATTCTGTATATTGGAAGCCCAAGTTATTACAGTCCATAATCTGTCAATTGATGTCTGAGGGCACGAGACGATCTTGTGTGACTTCCTGCAATGCAAGATCGGTATAAGCCATCCTCCTGGATTGGAAGACTGCTTACACCCATCGAGTCACTACACTCCATCACCCTAAGGTCATTGTGGAAAGGGGTAGTGGCTACGCCGTGTAGCGTGAACATGTACAAGTGCTATGTACGTTGAACCATAGACAGCCAATGACCCACCCACTGGCTAAGAAGAACCTCTCTAAACCTCGAGCCACACATCCCGCTATTCCAATTGACCACTAAGCCTACCCAAAGAGTCGCAGGGAGACTTGCAACTCCCTAAACATAACCCTAAAATCAATCTAAAAGACCAAAGCTACAGCCAAAATCCAGCGAGTAGCAGATCTAAAACCAGTTATCCAACTTTCTTAATTCCCAACAAATCCATCGTGCTAATTATTTAATCATTTCCAAATAACTGTATCTATAGTATTCATTAATTAAGCGATAACTCTCATCATTTTAAACCATTGATCTAAAGTTATGAGAAGAGCTCAGATCACATCACTTTAAGATTAACTATTCATCAACTTAGTTTCCATTTTTTGATCATGGTTCCAATTAAATTATTATTCAATTATCATAATGATGCCAGTTTTACTAAAAATAGAATTTATTTCATACATGTGATGATAAGACCACATCTCATATACTAAGTACTTCATAATTCATTTAATTCATGAAAATTATCTAATAAATTGTTGTTAATCCCTTTTAATCCAGCAGTCAACTATATTAAAATGATTATTTACATTCGAAGTCAACAACTTGATTTACATCATCCATATTTAATATTCATGTGCCCAAGATAGCAAGAAATATGGAAATGAATCGATCCCAAAAAGAGACAAGAACTTACACTAAACGATGTAACATACGAAGAAAATCACAATGTAGTCAACCCACATGAGAAAAAGAGGAACTACTCTACCTAATGTCACCGGGGGGTCATGGTGACTCCGGAATGCGCATCCATTATTTCTCTTTTCCTATTCTAGGGGCCTTCATATTTTGTACATGCTCCGAGGCTAGATTAACGTCAAGACACATAGGAAATAAATTAAAAATGTCATAGGCTTTATTAAAAATTTTACGTAATAAACAATTCCCGAAATTGAGTTTAAAGTTTATCGTCGTGTAATTCATGGAGAGATGATTCCAATGAATCTTGGAACATAAAAAATGAACATCATTTAACCTCAAAATGAATCAATAATGAGAACAAAAGTAAGATCGAGACTCCACATGTGCAAGAATCATCCTTTCCCTCTTTTTCCTAGGCCATCTCTCCTCTGCGATCCCACATCCTCCACTTTCTCAACAATTCTCTCTCCCTTTAATTCCCTCCCTCTTGATTTCTTCTCATCCCTCTCCCTGTCTTTTTATCTCTAGAGCAAGCACCATCTCTTTTTCTCTTTTTTCCCCATCTCTCTCTTGTCAGTCCCTCTCAATCTCTCTTTCTCTCTTTATTTCTCATCTCTTTCTCCCTCTCTCTTCTTTATCCCACAGTAGTCACCCTATATTTATTTATAAGTCACCCAAATTGATTGGTTAAAAGGATAAAAATAACCTATTGTTATTATTTTACTTTTATTATTAATTATCAATTTGTTTATTAAACTCCTTTTACGTAGATTTATTTTTATATGCAACTTTTGCCACGAAACTTGGATATTCACAAAATGGACATCATTGGAAAGCTTGCAATGAGAGAAATTTATTGATACTAATTTTGACATATTTCGAGTACATTTTTTGAGGATAACCCTATTTGACAAAAAAATGCAATTTTTCCAATTTTCAAGATACACAAATCCGATTCATGCTCGAAAAGTGCCAACAGATTCGTCTTAATGCCCTTAATCCTCAAATAACATTAGAAAGTAGGTTCGGATCTTTACAATCAACACCACTTATTCTATCATCTACGTACTCCAAAATAACCTCTCATCTATTTTCTAATCGACCACCTTACAACACATCCTCACTTAACACACCAACCCAATGCCCTTCCATATATCCACCCAAGGCCCATTTGCACTCACAAATATCCATTACACTCTCTCACTTATTCACTCTATCTCTTTCATTTATTCATGCACACACATAGCAGCACACACTTGCTCACTAACACCCCACTGTCCATCTCACTTATTAACTCACATAACACTTATGTACACACACCACACTACACACCCATGCACTCATACCAGACTCTCCCTCTCACTCCAATACACATACACAACTGCCTGATCCTCTCCCCACCCAATCTCACCACTCACGAACACACCCAATAACCAATTGATGCAAACATCATGCACCCTCTCTCTCTCTCTCTCGCTCGATTTCACACAACATACCTAACCCGACCTACGTTCTCCATCGCGTAGGCCCTAAAGAGAACACTCTCGATCTCATGCAACATAGCGCTCCCCACCTTCACCTTCACTCGAGCACCTCCGAGGAGAAGGGCGAGGGCAACGCACACTAGGGTGCAACCGCTCGCACCTCCTCCCTTCTTCTCCTCGATCCTCCACCTTCCTCATTTCTTCACCGATGATCTCAATCACCAGACTCTGCCCCTAATCACTAAGCACCACTGACTTCACCTTAGTAAGCTTCACTTCAGTGCGCTCGACACCCCACCGACGATCGGTGATGAGTAGGAAGGAGTAGGGCAGGCCGAGAGCACACCAAGGCACTCGTGCCACCATCCTCTCTTATCGTGAGAGAGGAGGATGGACACTAGCCCACCGCTTTTCTCCTCGCTTCTCACCATGCACTCACTAAGGTGCCAGACTTCATTTCTCACCTCCTTCGCATGACTTACACACACCTCAACAGCACCCTCGCAATGACAGCGTGAGGGGCATGTGGGTGTGCCACTTCTAATCTCTGATGACACCACGGCCACCATCGTCGTCACCAGTGCTACCGCATATGAGGGGAGTTCCCGTATCTCATGCAACTTAGTTTTATTTGATTGATTATGGCATTTGATTGTTGAGAACATTTTGATGTGAACATTGTTCCCTTTTAGTAGTTGCTTATGTAATTAAATAAGATCTTGATGAGTTTTAATAGCCTCCTTGTGGTTCAACCTAACCACTATATGTGTTTTGATTTAAGTAAGTTTTGATTCGATCGTTTCTCACCGCCATAATTCAACAACATATTTCATATACAATTTTGATTTCAAATATCAATTTTGATATGGCAACACAATTCGATCATTAACAATGGCTCAACTTCAAGGGTAGGAGTAGGATTGGCTCATTGAGACTAGTGAATGGAAGCCAATCATTCGTTGAATTTCTAAAGTGTCCTTATGATGTTGCATAGACTGCAGCCAAAGCTAATCACGGAGATCAAGGGATGCAGTTTACTAATTAAAATTAGTATGGATTTAAGATAGAATTGTGACAAGACAGTCATTAGATTCATCCTTACCTAGTGGAACATTATATTTTCAGGATGAGTAATGTGTGAGATACCCAACTCTAGGCTGACAATGCACTCAGGTAGTACCTGCGTGTATAAGGACATTTGGAAGGACTTCTGGTGGAAAAGTAGGAAACATGACGAGGCACAATATGTCAATCGATTTGGCTTGCTGAGATTTGTCTAGGTGATTGTTTGGCTTCACGATGTTCCCAGGGATGCTGCTTCAAACAGGGATTTGAGGTATGTCCCACGCTTTTGGATCAATTGTAGGAATCCTTGATGCCAAGCTAAGATTTAGCTAGCATATCACCCCTTAACAGTTGGACAGTGATTGCACAGCAATCATAGGACTTAATTAACCTAAATTATGTTAGAACCTAGCTTAACTTGTGATTAGTGCATTCATATCATGGATATCATGCATTGTATCATTTTATATTGTTGCATGTAAAAGAATAAGGGTTTATCCTACTACTTAATGCTTTTATTACTATTTGCAGGTAAGTAGGTGATCCAGACAAAGTCAGGACACGGAATAAAGTAGAATTAGGTAGAATAAAGTGAGAAAGATAAGAAGAAGAAAGAGAAGCTAAATCTAGATAAGAGGAGAGAGGAGGATATCCTTATCCCTACCCTTAAATTCCCTAGGACAACCTTCCTAAGCCTAAAACCACTCCCACTAGGATATCCTAAAATTGGAGCCCAAAACATGGATAGCACTATCCATGTTCCTATCCACACTATCTTTATCCTAACCTACACCTACAATAACCTATACCCGTAATACCAAAACCAAGATAACACTATCCACAGTGTTATCCTGCTATCCACAAATCCTATCCCACTATCCATGTTCCTAGCCGTCTGGTGAGCAAGAAAATCATTGAGAAAAGTTTGACTTTGAAAAACCTGACTCATAAAATTCGCAAGAAAATCCGCTGCTAAATAAAATTTATAATTGAAACTTTAGTGAGTCTCGGGTCAAACACAGGGAGGCGAATGTCTGATTAAAAATTATGTTTGGAATTATTGTTAGAAAGCAGAATAGCTGGTTGAAATTAATCTGCACAAGCTAAACTACTTAAAGAATAAATAATAGAAGACCGAGAGAGAATATACAAAGAAATAGAAACATAGAGAGATAACGAACAAATATTGCATTTAAGTATTCTAGAGTCTATTACAACTACTTAAAGAAAATAAAACAACACTAGAAAGCAGTAAAAAGATAAGGGTGAGAAAATCCTCCTCGACGATCGCTTGAAGGACGAGCCACATTGACGAAGTGGATAGAAGAGGGTGGTGAGATGCTGGATGAGGGAGAATGGGGCTAGAGGATGGAGGATGAAGCAGGGTGATGTCACAGTGGGATTCGCTTCCCAAATGATGGGGAGAAGACAACCATAGGATGCTCCACAAAGGAGGTGAGAAGATGGACAAAATTTTGATTTTTTTACTTTAGAGGAGCATTTCGAGTTTGGGACTAGCTCTTTAGAGCTTTGGAGAGGGAGAGAGAAGAGAAGGGATGAGAAAATATGTGGGAGGTGATGCGAAATTTAGCATGATTTGTAATTACGGTTTTTAAGGTTGTTGCAACACGTGAAATCGCTTACGCTTTTAAATTTGTATTCCTAGATAGGGGAGTATCTAGGGTTGTCTAAGGAGGCCAAATGTTTGCAAAAATACATCTCTTGCTTGGAAATAGAAATCACCTCCCTTTCTACTCTTTTTAAATATATAATTTTTATGAATTTTTGAAATAACGGCAATATGAATTTTGTTGAGAGCGGGAAACAACTAACACCTAATCCATGATACTACTACTAAGGTGACAAGTAGAGCCTCTCCCTAAGCTCACTCTAGGCATGTGGAGGCCTAGAGTAATTAGGGAGAGGGAGTGAAAAGTGCTAGAACAAAAGCAATCAAATGTGACAAAAATTGCAAAGAAGGCAACTTTAATTTTAGGACTCAAGAAATGTTTTACAGAAATCCCTAATAGAGGAAAGCTTTTCCTAAAACTATCAAGGTACACAAATAAAAGAAAACTAATGGTCCTGATGATGATGATGGTGAAGAAGAGGAGGAGGCTTCTTGCTCCAAGCCTGGTAGCTCCTAGACTTGAAAAGAAGATCTCCAACTCCTTCCTTCTATAGCTCTACCAGGATGGTGTCCTCCAAGGCAAGCCCAAAGGGGGCATGCCCTAATCCTCTCCTCAAGGGTGGACCTCCACCCTAAGTACTTCTCCCTTTCCTGGTCATCGTCCTTGATGAAGAAATGCTCCTCCTTCTTGGTGTGGCACAAGAAGAAGGGGGAAGGGAAAGAAGGCACCAAGGGGGCGGCTAGGATGCCCCCTTAATCTTCTTCTCTTCTCCTTGTTCTTGGCTGTGGGTATGAGGTGGGTGTAGGTTGAATAACACTAAAGGGAGGATAAAGAAATGGTAGTGGTTATGGGTCTTTTTATAGAGTAGGATGGGGGATGTAGGTGGCTTTTGGAATGGAGGGTTAGGATGGATTTTTGGGGTGGTTAATAGATCCTAGGGTGGAGTGAAATTGGTGAAAACTTAAGGGTGGTAGTTACCACCCTAGGTGCCCCTTGAGTTGGTGCCAAAATAGGTTCTAGAATGGGGGCTTAGGTGGCTCCAAGTAGGGTTCTAGAAGGAGGGGTAGGTGGATGGCTAGGATAGGTTATATGGGTAGGTGTAGGGTGGATAAGGGGGCTAAAAGTTGGCACCAAAAGGGAGGTGGTTAGGGTTAGTTTTGGCACCAACTTTTGGTGTCTTTTGGTGGTTGGTTGAGGGGTGAAAGGTGGTGAAGGTGGTGGTGCCAAAAGGAGTAGGGTGGAGCTTGCTAAGGTGAGCTTATGTAGGGCTTAGTTGGTGAAGCTAATTATGTAGGGTTTTAAGGTGGTAAATGGCCAAGGGAGCTGGAGTCTAGCTAAGCTAAGCTAGCTTAGCTAGTAATGGAGTAGAGGAGTAGGCAATGGGAGCTAGGGTTAGAGGAGAGGAGCTGGACAGAAAAAGTTTGGAGCTGAACTAGAGCTGGCAGCTGCTGAAGAGGTTGGCATGGAGCTACTCTAGTTGGCTTAGCTTGCTAGTTCTTTGCTAGCTACTAAGCCAAGCTAAAGTAAGATGGCTTCTGCTAAAAGGAGCTAAGGTGAGCTAGGTCTGGTGCTCCCAGGGAGGATCTAGCTGGTTGAGGTAGCTAAGGTAGCTTAGCTCAACTGAGTTGAGCTAAGCTGAGTCCTCGAGAGCTAGACTTGAGCTTCTTGGGCTGAAATGAAGTCAACTTCAGTTGTATGGAGTTGAGTGGAGTTGGATGTAGCTGGTCCTGAGCTGAGGTGAGCTGGGTCAACTCAGCTGAGCTTGCTAAAGCTCCCTGTGAACTAATGGGAGCTGAGATGAGCTAGATTCATCTAAGTTGAGCTGGATCTGAGCTGACCTAAGCTAGGGTGAGCTAAGATGAGCTGAATGGAGCTAGGATGAGCTAACCCTAGTCTAAGTGAGCTGAAATCTAGATATGGTGAGCTGGATCTGGCTAAGTTCCAGCTAGTTTGGGCTTCTCCTTCACTAGTTGCCTTTCTGAGTGCTAGGGTTCTAAGGATCTGACAATCTTCTTATCCCTAACACTCACAAAAACATATCAAAAAGACAATAAAAAGTAAAATGCATGCCTATCCTAATTTATACCTAAATGCAGGCCAAAAACCCATTTGCAAAGCAAAATCCTAAGAGCTAAGTTTGTATTAATGCATAAAAATGATGATAAACTGGCATTTATCAAGAAGGATAGGCCTTTTATAGGTGTAGGAATGGGGTCATAAAAGTCCTTTAATGGCTTCAACATTAATATTAGGGTCTTTAGTGATGTTTATGAGCATCACTGTAGACACAAATTGCTGAACCCATGCATGCATCCTTCGTCGTGCAATGGAGAGAGCGTGCCCATTGAGCCACGTCAATGCCACCCCACCTTCAGCCTTTGTATGCTTCATCATGCCTAATCAATCTCAGCCATCCGATCACACGATCAGACGGCTTAGAATCGCGCACACTTCACCTTCGCGCACTTTCACACTTCACCCATATGATTGTGCATGATTGCATGCATGTACGGAGCACTCTCATCTGACACATGAGAGGGTGACACGTAGTCACCACCACTGCCGCTCAATCTCAATCTGACAATCCAATTTCCTCATGCACCGCTTCTCGCAGAATTCACCCCTCACCGTGAATCGAATGCGTGTCACTCGTCGTGCGTAAGGCACACAGCCGCTGCGCTGCTCTTGGATGTTTGTTACCTTTTGCTTTAAGGTTTCGGTGCTCTCAGCCATTGGATCTTGAACCAACGGTCGAGATCACGCAACCTTTGCCTTCAGAGGATGTAAGGCACGATTTAGAAAGCGACGTGGCCAAATCATAGTCGTTGGATGGCGATTGAACAACCCAAATTAGAGGTCCCAACGCTTGAGAGGTTGGGCAAGGTGCAACGGGCTGTCTGGATGGTGTCACGATGATCTAGATGGTGCCACATGGCACCATCTAGATCATCCATCTTCTTTTCTTCATAAGTGACGCTATGGATGTCGGATTGGGTCAATTTTTACTCTGTTGGGCTACGATGATCGATCTTAACCCATCCGTGTGGTTGGATTTGTCGTCTGGAGTATAGATTTATGATAGACGACTTTTCACTTAGCGTTATAGTATTTAAGTGGTGGAAAAATCGACTAATCAAAAACAATGAAAATAACCACTTGCAGAAGAGTGGGTCATGTCCATAGGGAGGCAATGATGCAATCAATACTTAATTATTTAATGTTATTTCGGATAGTGTGAAATCCATGTTCAAATCTGACTTAAAATGCGAAGGAAAGTAGATTTGCAATAACTTAAAAAGATAAGGGTATAAGTGCAGTTCTCCCTCACAGAAATCCTCAATAAATTTAGGATGAATCCATGCAGTTTTCACGTGATGTGTACTAAAGACAATTAGTACTTAAGTTAAGCCCAAAATCAATCTTTAAACTAGTTAATATCAGTACCATGCAATTATAAAGAACTATGAGTGTTCGAATGCAATTCTGCCACAATATAATAATAATAGTAAAATCAAATTAGGTGGAAATGGCATTGAATGTAAATTTTAATTGGTGGGAAAATAGGGCCTTTTTCCTCTCTCCTCGAGAGAGAGAGAGAGAACCGTAGGGCTGTCGCAAGGCTAAGGAGGACGGCGAGGTCGAGAGCTCTCCAGTGATGGCAGTGGCGACGACGAAGGTGGCTGGCGGCGGTGGCTGGAGCTCCGACCTATTGAACAAGCAGGTAGAGGTGTTGCTGCGGTGCCTGCGGCTGGTGGCATGCGGGCGTGCGCATGCTGGTGCACCGGCAGGCGCTTGCAGGCAACGATCTGTAGGTGGGTGGAGGTAGAGGCACGCGGGAGGAGAGGGCGTGAGCGCCTGCAGTAGGGCACGCGGTTGAGAGTGCCTGCAGCAGGGGGCGCTGGAGATGGCATGCGGGCAGAGAGTGCCTGCAGCAGGGCACGCGGTTGAGAGCACCTGTAGCAGGGGGCGCTGGAGATGGTGTGCGGGCAGAGAGGGCGTGAGTGCCTGTAGCAGAGTGCGCGGTTGAGAGATGGGCACGTGTGCGGTTGAAGGGCAAGATGGGTTGCGGTGTTGGTAGGGGTGTATGCAGCGCCTGTAGAGGGTTGAAGTGCTGCGCTTGGTGCTGAAGGGAGGAAGTGCTGAAAGGAGGATGCGGCTGGAGATAAGTGCGTGGAGGAAGAGTAGGCCGCGCTCCTGCGTGGGGAAGATGCCCATCCACAGTGCACGCTGGAATTGTTCCCCGCAAGGGGGAAGATAGATTTTCAGTGCACGCCGCCTCTTCTCTTTTTAACTCCTCTCTCTCCCCGCGTGTGGCAATCAAGGGATTTGCAAATCCCTTTTCTGTTTTTGGCCGGCGGGCGTTGGAGGAGACGGCCGGAGGAAAGGGAAAAGTTCCTCCAGTTGTTGGGGAAATTTGCTCCCCAACCCTTGCTCTTTCTGAATATAATAACTGCACATAAAAATAACAAAATCATTACATATTAAGTTATAGAATATTATAAACGTAAATCATGATGCGTGCAATTCTTCTACAACTTAATTATAATTATTAACACACCTACAAGGTACGATTAAAGGTACTTAGGCTTAATACTAGTCCATTAAAATGGACTCATCGAATACCCCCATGCCTAAGATTTGCTAGTCCCTAGCAAAAAATGAAAAATAATAGAAGTAATTAGAAAATTTCTTCTTTTCTTACTTCAAAACTTTAGAAATCCAGACAAATGTGAAGTGCCGATAGCCTAGGTAACGGATCCAAGTGAAAGAGCCGATTCGCATTAGGAGTTCGTATATCACCCTTGGCAAAAATTTCTGTTGAGATAGGCAACTACCTCCCTCGGGGATAAAGCAAACGATAATCTGTAATTTGACCCTGGTGTTTGGCTTAGGTAGGAGATATCAAGTTGAATGGATTTGTATTTGGTGGCACATACTCAACTGGTGCTACATATAGTCTAGTACTGCAGACTCTAGCTCTCTAGACTATTAGACAAGTCAACTCTGAGAGAGGCTACACAATTATGCTCTCTTGATGTTCCTGGGCACTCTCTCTTTTCTTTCTTTCTTAGATCACAAATCTCACCAGATTTAGAAATTGTACTCACTATTTGGTGGCCTCACATGACATCCACACTTCAATTAAAGTCCTAATAACTCTACAACTAAGTTAGAGTTCTCAACCAGTATTCAGGCGATCAGAAATACTAGAAGGTAGGTATGGGTCATATTTGGTGGAATGCGATAGGTGTTTTGTTGCCTTAGAAACATTGTTACATCATACACTTGGACTTTTTTTTCTTTTTTGTAATATAACTATTTCTTCTTTTTGTTCTTTCTGTTTCTTCTTTTTCTTCTTTTTTTCTCTCTTTTTTTTTTGTATTTATTTCTTCTTGTTTTGTTTCTTTTTCAATCAACACAACACGATATGGACTTTTATTTATGAGGCATTATTAGGGATGATGATGGTCAAGAGGAAGTTATGTGGCTTATTTGGTGGAAGTGCCTATTCTCAACACCTGGGAGGAATGGATAGGACAGGCATATTTCTGACCTTTGACACTATTACCCTCCTTCAGCTGAGGACTCTATGAAGGACGGTTGTAACCATCCACCATAGTTATATCTTTATTAAGACTCAATCTCTGTGTATCTGCCTTATTTGGTGACTCTCAGGAATTCACTCAAAGTACGTACACAGGAACAGAGAGTGAAAACTACGCCTAACTCTGAAGTATCATTATCTAATTATCAAAAACTTAAGAGTCCTTGCACTAGACTTAGCGCACCAGTAATCTCTCTACTTCTTCTCACAAATATGAGGTGGATCTATTAGAAGATAGTATGCCTGACTCCCTATGGACTGTCCAAGGGTTCAGTAGACTTACAAATGCTCATTAGTTTTCCTCAAGGATCCATTACTAAATCTACGTGCACGTGAAATAAATGCACTGGATTCTAAACTTAAGAAATAATTCCAGAAGAAGAACCTCCAATAACAAAGGTATTTTGCTAGGGACTAACCCATTCAGCTCAAAATTTTTTTTTTATATACTAACCTAAATGCATAAATACTTCCTAAAATGCAAATGCACTCCCCCATGACTAAATCCTACAATGTCCCCATTGTAAAATTAAAACAGGAGGAGAAAGGAAAAATATTAACTGACACAGTTTGCTGGGTTGCCTCCCAACAAACGCTGCATTTTCTGTCAGCAGCCAGACTAAGAAGGAACCTATAAGTCTGGTTCCAACCAAACAAAGTAAGGCCCTAAAAATATTCGTAACAGTGCAGGCCTAGAAAACAGGTAGCCACGGATGTTGGCGAGCTGATGATGCAATGTAATTCCAAATGCTCGCCAGAAGAAATGAAAACAGAAAATCTCATTGGCTACCTTGGGAGGTCTAGGAATAATAAACGTAATATGAAAAGGGAGCTCCCGAAAAGGAATAAGTGGAGGATAACAAGGATCCTCCAGAGCAGGATGAGTTTTAAAAGATAAACAAATAATTAGTTCAAACCCTTGAATGGTGAGAGTAAAAGTACAAGCATCAATCCATACTCGCCATTCTACCCTAGGATGTACTGGCCTGATATATTCTCCAGAAAGAATGTACATGAGTAGGGATCTGAGCCAAGGATCGGTTAGGGAGTATAAGGGTTGTTTGTAGTGTTGGAAGGTAATGGTTAAGTCCAATGAAGGCTTAGTTGATGTTAGGTCCAATTCCAACAATGATTCAGATTGTGTACACTCCCTAACAGTAGTAGACAACTTCAAGTTATCCTACCTAGCATTAATGATCGAAGTCATATTTGAATCAAGGGTAGACTCTAAATTACAACTTTTTGATGGTAGGGTCGAAATGTAAGATTCATTATCATTCAGCTCATCCCAAGATTCGTTTGGTTCACTGAAATATTTATCGAGGTGTATATGTGATTCATTAGGAGTTGGATCAGTATCCTCAATTATTTCTAAAGGAGGATCAGTCTTAATATTTTGGAGGAAGCCTATATCATTGAATTCGTCATTCTTCTCAGGGTATAAATCCTTAATTGATGTGTTTTGTCCCCAAGAGTCTCCCATAGACTTCTCATTATTATGTTCGTCCTCCTCTAATATCAACTCCTATTTTGATGGAGGATGACTCTTAAAAGAAAGGAGGAATCTGGATTTAATCATACTATTTCTACCCTCTGGAGGTAAATCCTCAAATGATAAATAATTCTCTTGTGAATCACTCCAGATTTTCAGTCCAGGTTCCTCTATTAGGGTATCCTCATCTTCAGAATTAGACTCGTCATATCCCTGAGACCAGAATTGATCATCCTCTATTCCCTTAGGGTCACCTTCATTAGGTGCATTTGAATCCTCAGAATATTGAATGGTAGGTGTTGATTCCCTAAGTGGAGGGTCAGGAGTAGGCTCACTAAAAGTAGAATGGGATTCCACCAAATAATCAAGAGGGGAAGTGATAGGAACAATAGAACCTTAACCTGGGTTGGTAGGGGTAAGGAGAATACCGTCATTGGGGTCAAGGTCCTCAAAAGATACCATCTTCCCTTGCTTTTGACTGCAATATAATTCAGGTGGATAATCACTATGATCATTATCCTCTAGTGGCTGTGTCTCATTGGAAGAGTCTAAGTGATGGCTACCTAAAATTGGATCCCTATTGTCATTAGGTTCCTCAGAATTATTTTCATGATCATGGTTTATTGGGTAAGGATCATGATTATTGGGAAGCATGTTGCTAAGTTGTCTTATTTCTTCATTTAAGTGTTGACTATTCCTCAACATTTCTCCCATTGATTTCATTATTTCCTTTTGCTATTTTTGCATTTCTATCATAAACGAGGAGAGGCTACTATTATCAGGTTGGGGAGGATAGTCAATTTCAGGCTCTAATTGCCTAGGGGTATCGGTCCAACCTCGATACGGAAAATCATGAAGGGTGGGAGGGTTGGGTGTTTGCATGGAAGTAGGGATTTCAGGATTGGAAAATCCCGCTCCTAGGCTTTGCTCAAAACTGGGAGTTATCAAGCCAGTACTCCCAGGGTAAGAATGAGAATGATCCCATGAATTATCAATGTACCCATCAAAGGATGGATACGCTCGGAGCATGGCATCCTGATTAAAAGATGGGAAGTATTGACTTCGATAATCTGAATGACAGGAGTAAGAGTAATCCATTACTTTAAGCAAAACAATTTTAACTTTCTTAGGATTCAGCAGAAAACTTCCTAAAGAGTCCTATTGTCACAGCAAATGCAAATTCAATGAGATCTATTTTTAGTAGATTACTGGTCTTAGAGTTATATGTTTAGTTGGTGGCCAAACAAGTTTTGCAAAATTTACGCTTCCTAGGCCAACCTTCGCTGGTGCCTATAACCTACTCGCATGGGATGGAAGTCTCGAATTGAGCCCACACACAAGGAACCGAAGTAACTTGGTGGATAGGCTTGTTGATTTCTGACTAACTTCCCTTGTGGTGCAAAAGACGAGAGGTAGAAATTTATCTAGTGACCTTATGTGTGAGGTGCACAGTGTCTCAAGTGTGCAAGCATACGATCGTGTTTTGATTTTTTTTTTTTTTGAAATTCCACAAACAGGATCCTTTTGCACATAATTTTTAGTCATAGATTTTAAAGTCCAACCTCTTAATAGTCCCAATTAGTTTCAAGGGACCACTGAATTAATAAATTCAAACAATTTGGTGGTCTTGAATTTAAATTGGAATGCAAATGCGTGAACAGAAGCTGGATGCAAAAGTTAGAAAGATATACCTATCTCCAGCAATCTTCATGCTAATATGCTTGCAATGCAATAATAAGATCTAATATGCTGCTCAATCACCCCTAAATGCGCACACCTAAGGGCATGCAACTTCTAAATAGGCAGCTCGATATTTTCTTTATTGGTTTTTAAAATCAAGCAAGTAGAAAATATATTCACGTATGCACCAAAAATATTGTAAGCCCTAGTAGCTAAAGAATGTGGGGACAAACTACCAAAAATTTAGCCCCAATTACTACAAGGGCGAAAAGACAGAATTAAATTGTGACGACAAAAAATCCTCTGCGAAATAGGATCTTGGTCTCCTTCGTCTTTTCCTCGTGTGGCTTAACTCGTGGTTGCTATCGCTGCTCTATTGTGCCTTGTCACCTCGGCGGATTCCTCGCACAAGAATCAAAATGATTAGATAATTTCGCAACTCAAAAGATTTAAAAATAATAAAGTAAATCTATTGCATCTGTTGCATCCCCGGCAACGGCGCCAATTTTGATAAATGACTTTTTGCTTAGCGTTATAGTATTTAAGTGGTGGAAAAATCGACTAATAAAAAATAATGAAAATAACCACTCGCAGAAGAGCGGGTCGTGTCCACAGGGAGGCAATGATGCAATCAATACTTAATTATTTAATGTTATTTCGGATGGTGTGAAATCCCTGTTCAAATCTAACTTAAAATGTGAAGGAAAGTAGATTTGCAATAACTTAAAAAGATAAGAGTATAAGTGCAGTTTTCCCTCATAGAAATCCTCAATAAATTTAGGATGAATTCATGCAGTTTTCACGTGATGTGTACTAAAGACAATTAGTACTTATGTTAAGCCCAAAATCAATCTTTAAACTAGCTAATATCAATACCATGCAACTATAAAGAATTATGAGCGTTCAAATGCAATTCTGCCACAATATAATAATAATAAAAAAAATCAAATTAGGTGGAAATGGCATTGAATGTAAATTTTAATTGGTGGGAAAACAGGGCTTTTTTCCTCTCTCCTCCTCACGAGGGAGAGAGAGAGAGAGAACCGCGGGGCTGTCGCAAGGCTCAGGAGGAGGGCGAGGTAAAGAGCTCTCCGGTGGTGGCAGCGGCGGCGACGGAGGTGGCCGACGGCGGTGGCCGGAGCTCTGGCCTATTGAACAAGCAGGCGAAGGTGTTGCTGCGGTGCCTGCCGCTGGTGGCGTGCGGGCATGTGTGCGCTAGTGCGTGGGCAGGCGCTTGCAGGCTGCGGTCTGCAGGTGGGTGGAGGTAGAGGTGTGTGGGTGGAGAGGGCGTGAGTGCCTGCAGCGGGGTGCATGGTTGAGAGTGCCTACAGCAGGGGGCGCTGGAGATGGTGTGCGGGCAGAGAGCGCCTGCAGCAAGGTGAGCGGTTGAGAGTGCCTGCAGCAAGGGGCGTTGGAGATGGCATGCGAACAGAGAGGGCGTGAGCGCCTGCAGTGGTTGGAGGTATAGGCATGCGGGCGGAGAGGGCGTGAGCGCCTGCAGCAGGGTGCGTGGTTAAGAGATGGGCACATGTGCGGCTGAAGGGCAGGATGGGTTGCAGTGCTGGCAGGGGTGGTTGCAGTGCCTACAGAGGGTTGAAGTGCTGCGCTTGGTGCTGAAGGGAGGAAGCGTTGAAAGGACGATGTAGCTGGAGATAAGTGCATGGAGGAAGAGTAGGCTACGCTCCTGCGCGGGGAAGATGCCCATCCACAGTGCACACTGGAATTGTGCCCCACAAGGGGGAAGATAGATTTTTAGTGCACGCCACCTCTTCTCCTTTTAACTCCTCTCTCTCCCCACGTGCGCCAATCAAGGGATTTGGAAATCCCTTTTCTATTTTTGGCCGGAGGGCGTTGGAGGAGACGGCCGGAGGAAAGGGAAAAGTTCCTCGGGTTGTTGGGGAAATTTGCTCCCCAACCCTTACTCTTTCTGAATATAATAACTGCACATAAAAATAACAAAATCATTACATAATAAGTTATAGAATATTATAAATGTAAATCATGATGCGTGCAATTCTTCTACAACTTAATTGTAATTATTAACACACCTACAAGGTACAATTAAAGGTACTTAGGCTTAATACTAGTCCATTAAAATGGACTCATCAATTTGCACCACCTTGCCCCTTGACCTCTGATCTTCCTTGAACTGCATCTGATGATACGGAGGTCCGATTGGGGCGATCTCAGAGTTGTTGGACTTTCAACATCACCTTGATTAGATCTGTATAGTTGGAACTTCTGTCCAAGGTCCAGAAAAATATTGTCCTATCCGCTGACCACAAAAAAGGCAAATTAACCTAGAATTTGTACAAATTAATCTAAATGCATGATGATGCATGTTTTGCAATATTTATAATGGATGATGCTTCTATAGACCTTGGAACATGCATAAATAGGCATTTTAGGCCAATTAGATGTGTACACATCACCCTCCTATCTGCAACCCAATCCTCACTCTAGAATCCTATTTAGGGCTATGACATCCTCAATTGACTCAACCTAAGTCAGTGGGTCAACCACATTCTAATTAGGTCTAGTTGGACCTGATTGGTCTAACTTTAAACTAATTAGGCCCAATTGACCCAATCACACTTAATTAGGTGCATTACTACCTGATTGAGTGCACCCAATTCCAATTAGGTTTAGATGGAACCCAATTGGATCCATTCCAACCCTACCATGTCTTAATTGGACTCATTGAGTCCAATTAGACCTAACCTTAAACCCATTTAGGTTCAACCCTAACCCAATTACGTACACTACACCTAATTAGACATACCTAAACCTGATTAGACCCACTTAGATCTAATTATATTCACCTAATTCTAATTAGGCTTACATCCAAACCCAGACCTTCCTAGGTTAGGATGACCTAACCTATTTAGCACCTAAGTCCCACAACCTAGTCTACGAATTTTAAACACACACCCCTTCCTAATATGCCACCACAAAAAGTGGAGATCCTAACATCCTACCAAAATAAACCCTTCACATATAAAACCTATTAAAAACTCATGCACAAGGGGGCCCTTCCATTATCAATTGTGCGACCACCATCCCCTCCAAAATCCTAAGGGTCATAGCCCTCTTCCTCCTCCGAACCCTAGGCCATCCACTCTCCTCCTCCATGGATGACTAGAAGAAGCTCCAAGGGTTCTCCTCGCCCTCAAGCACCTCCACGGTCGACTAGTAAAGGGATGGCTCAAGGGTGCACGACCACCCTCTCCTCTTCCTTTCTGTTGGGTGACCTTCTTCCTCCTTGGAAGAGAGTCCACGCCCTCTCTTCTTCCTTCTTCTTGGATGGCCACAAGGTCCTCCATACCTTGGTTGCCTAGCCTCTCTTCTTGGTTGGCGTATAGATAAGTTCTTATGCCCATGGTATAACCACCACCATCACCCACAAAGCCGATGGCATTCGTGGCATTCCAGCATGATGGATCTCTTCTTTTTCTTATATTTTAATTTCTTGTAATGTTTAGTGACTGATCAAAGTATTTCAATATTTCTTCATGTCAATTTGGTGTATGAATGCTAGATCTAACTCTAATGTTGTGATGTTTTGATTCATCTCTTCATTGTGAATACACACCCCCCTAGTCTTCTTAAGGTCATCCCCTTTTCATCTAGTCACACATGTTGCACAGCCACCATGGTCCCACTTAGGTGCACATAGTCATTTAGGGTTTCACTAGCATAGTTAGATCTAGGTTTCATATTCACTTTTAAAAATAATCAAAATCATAAAAAAAAAATCACAAAAGAGAAAAAGACAAAAAATTAGTAGGTTAGATCAAGGTTAGAAGTACAGATCCAAATCTAATACTCTCGCATTTTCAAACATGCCTCCCAAAGATGATTGAGACTCACATAATTAAAATGATAAAATTTAACACGAGGTTTGTAAAACAAATATATAAATTCTTTGATTAAGGCTTTTAGCATGGCTATACTACAAACAACAATGACAACGACGTATTATTTTTCAAACTTAATCTCACGTGAAAATCACCTTATCAGACAGTCAAAGGGGACTCTCTAGACCATGGGAGAATCATTGCAATCCTATGTTCTTAAATGGTAGGGATCATGGGAGGACCACCAATTGTTGGTCGGATTTTCCTATAACCATTGCTACTATGCTATCATAGGTAATGATGCCTTTTTAGGCCTGGTGTGGACAAAAGGGGTCAACGTCGGTTAATTGGGCAGAAGCAAAATAGAATTTTGTTTCGAGCCCAGATATGACTTCAAGGAGTTTGGTGGTAGGTTGTTCCTGTTAGAAGGAAGCTGTTGACCTCTAGATCCAAACCAAGGGGCAAGGTTACCGTCGTCAATCGAATCTATTGCTCCAAGTCAGAGAGAAGGTGTTGCTCTATGTATCACTGATAGAGGGCATTCATTACTTTGAGATTGGAAGAAATCAAAGACTCCAAAATGTGGACCCATCTGAGATCGTGGAGCGGGTTACCCCACTAGCTTTACACCTTGCTTTGCCTCCACACTTGTCGCTGTGAATAATAGCATGTGCATCTTGGACCGTGCAATGATGATGCTATGAGGTCCAGTTGAATTTTCCTGCCAAGGATGATGTGACGTAATTGGAATGTTCAAGGAAGCCCAAGGTTGGAACCCCCACCTCTTCCAGGTTTGAAGTATGTCTGATTTCGTGAATGAAATCTCTTTAAGGGAGTTAGGGTGTAAAGTTTTGGAATTCTGAATACCCAAATTGAATTCAAATCAAACCCTTAACCAATTTACGGTTGGACAACTTTTAATCTCTTGGGATTTATTTCTTGTTTTGGTCTTGACATTTAAATTGAGGGGTTTAGGATGAAGAGGCCGCTTGGGAGGACTCTTTATTAAAGAATGTTTCTGGTGGAGGGGTAAGCCATGCAATTTGTACACCCCCATCTAAAGATAAGTTGGCTTGTGAAGAAAGCCAAAATGCCCCCCACCCCCCAACCCCACACCATTGTTGCATTTGAATCACCTTCACCACCACAACCATGTGAGACTTCTCCTCATATGCGAGCAGAATGATGACAGCCCCTCTAGAAAGGAGATGCAAGGTGTCGTGCTCCATCTGGAAGCTGAGAATGTGGAGTTGAGCCCTATTAGCCACCCCAAGCACCAGTCGAGTAGGAGGCACCCGTCCTCATTTGCGTTGACCTCAAGATCGGCTCCTCCTCTTCCCTTTTTCTCATTGGCTACCACCCATGCACACAACGCTACCCTCTCTCACATACAACTGTTGTAGTGCTAGTTGTAGCTATTGCTATTGTCGCTACTGCTATGTGGGTTGGGTAAGATGCGGCCCCCGTTGCTACTGCGTGTTGGAAAGTCATGGTTGCTACTAGTGTCACTGAAATCAAGGTCAATAGGGAAGAGTAGACCCCATCAAGGCTCACATGTCCTCTCTCTTGTCTAAATCCCTAGTCCTAGGTTGTCCCCAACCTTAAGGATTTGGGTTGTTTTGTGCATTGGTGGCTAATTAGGGGGAAATAAATTACTTATGCGAGTTGTTATGTGTTGTTGATTGCGAGGTAATTTGGAAGGGTAGCCACTTAGCATCAAGGAAGATGGGATGCTGGAGATAGGATAGGGACTCCTCTCCTCTTTCATGGTACTCTTTTCAATTTATAAATAATAGGAGAGACGAGAGGGAGGCCTGAAATGCAAGACCATGAGCTATCCACGAGAATTGGGGCTTGTGTGTGTTGTTTGCATGAGTGTCACTTAATTGTGAGTGCTGATGGACTTTTCTTGTGCCCTAGGGTTGATTGCAAGATGATTTTTTCATTAATGATTTTTGGGTTTAGAGTACTCCTTGCATGCTGAAGAACGGATGGGAATGGACTCAAGTTTCCGAATGTTTACGTGAAATCATCGATGTTTAAGGAAATGCACGTGTAGTATAATCAACAAAAATGCAAAACACTTAAATTTATAAAACTCAAAATCAAAAGTTTGTTCGAGATCGTTCGCAGGGAGAAATGGTGCAATATAATTCACCAATCATAATTTATCAAAAGAATATGCAATTGAAATCAATAACATGCTCAAAATGATATTTCAATAAGAACTAGGAGAACAGTGCAAAAAGTTTAGGTTAAATTGGTGATTTGAATCACCAATTAACCCTCAATGTTAAGCTCTTAATCTACTCAAATATTTGAACAGTAAACCACAATGAATAATCCACGTCAGTCAAATACTCAAATGTTACAACAGTAACCAGCATAATGCCTCAGATGACAGAACAAGCCATCAGACTCCTTATCAAAAGTGGCATAGCACCACAGAAGAAGCTCAAGAGCTTCTCTCCTTCAAGCCTCAGAAGAAGCACAGCAGTAGCAATGATGGCTCAAGGGCCTCACACAAAGCCCACAGAGGCTATGTGTTGGGAGAGGAAGAGGGCACGGATACCAATGCAGAGCAAAACTCACCCCCTCTCTTTGATCTCTTTCTCTTTCTCAATTAGAATCGGACTCAATCAGGTCAAAACATGGGTAACCGGGTCCAACAGTATTGGGTCCAGGCTCACCGAATGTGCGGGTGAGCGAGGGTGCGGGGCTGAGTGTGGGGGGACCCGACCCCCCAGTGTCTCTAGAGAGCAACAAGGAACACAAATCACTTATATCCATAGCTGGCACCTCCTTAGTCCACAATGTGGGACTAATTGATGTAAACACAATTACACTACTTAAAAGATCTATTTTTGCATGTTCTTAAGCATAGGATTGCATTTCATGATATAAATATTGCATTACATGCATCATCTTGCATTTAGAATAGTTTGAATAAAATGGAGGTTAATTGTCTCCTTTTATGTGCTTGGACAGGGCAAATATTTTATCAGGGCCTCGGATCAAAGATCCAACCGTATGGATGTGATCAGGGCGACTATTGGAGTTCAACGACTCCAAGATCGCCCTAATCAGGCATCCGTAGCATCAGATAAGTGACCCGGGAACCCTAGAAGATCAAGGGCCAGGATGGTGTAAATCCGCACTTCAGATGATAAATCCAACTGCACGGATGAATTCGGATCGACGATCGCAACCCAACGACACAAAAATCGAGTCAATCCGACATCCGTGGCACCATCTACAACTTCCAGAAGATGGACGGCCAAGATGGCGCCACATGGCGCCATCTCAGCCGCCCAAACGGCCGCATGCATCTTGTGAAGACCGCGCACCCGTCTCCTCTCCGCCGTTGGATCTCGATCCAACGGCTGCGGTCGCTCGTGCTTAAAAGCATCCGCGCGACCATTTCGTCCGCGTAGCGCAGCGGCGACGCAGCTACGGGCGAAGAAGAGGTCGCGGGTTCGAGCCGCGGTGAGGGGGTGGAAGGCGCGGGCGAGCGGGCACGGACTAGCGTCAGATGAAGATCCAGCGGCTGAGAGGAGACGGGTGCGCGGTCTTCACAAGATGCATGCGACCGTTTGGGCGGCTGAGATGGCGCCACGTGGCGCCATCTTGGCCGTCCATCTTCTGGAAGTTGTAGATGGTGCCACGGATGTCGGATTGACTCGATTTTTGTGTAGTTGGGCTGCGATCGTCGATCCAAATTCATCCGTGCGGTCGGATTTATCATCTGAAGTGCGGATTTACACCATCCTGGCCCTTGATCTTCTAGGGTTCCCGGGTCACTTATCTGATGCTACGGATGCCTGATTAGGGCGATCTTGGAGTCGTTGAACTCCAATAGTCGCCCTGATCACATCCATACGGTTGGATCTTTGATCCGAGGCCCTGATAAAATATTTGCCCTGTCCAAGCACATAAAAGGAGACAATTAACCTCCATTTTATTCAAACTATTCTAAATGCAAGATGATGCATGTAATGCAATATTTATATCATGAAATGCAATCCTATGCTTAAGAACATGCAAAAATAGACCTTTTAAGTAGTGTAATTGTGTTTACATCACTAATGTCCCACATCTTCTTCGCGTGGTAGTTGTAGGTGAAGTAGCCTCTAATTGGGGATGAAGGAAACCCTGGCAACAGTAATTGATGACCTGGGAGGGAACCTAGAGATGGCCCGCAGCACCTGGGAGTGGTAGCAATGAAGAACACGATCGGATAGTTGCAGATGGAGTCAGAGGAGGTGGCAGCAACGGTGCTCCGGCAGGTACCTAAAACCACAAATATGGCCTTGCGGACACATTAAATAGCTCAAAAGCTTCGCCTGGAAGAGGTGAACATGTTGGTGGATGTAGCGAGCAGTGAGGAGGCGCATGATGGACTGGCGGAGTCAAGGAGGTGGTGCAGAGGTGACCGAGGTTGGTGTTGGTTTTAGAGGTGTATTCCACTCAATTTCTTCAGGGGTTTTGGTTGTGGAGGTGTGGCGGATTTTTAGGAGTGTTGCGAGGGTGTTTGGTGAACTTTGGAGTGCGTGCATGCTCGCCGGAGTGCAGCTAGAGTTGGGGAAGGTGACAGTGGGGCGATCGTGTGAGCATGTGAATTTGGAGTGTAAGTGTTTGAGTAGAGTCAGGGGAAGGTGACGAGTCGAAGGGATGTAGATGTGGACAACGAGAGGGTGGAGACTATGCCAACAATGATTGGCCGACGTCGGAGACGAAGGAGGCTCTGGGGGGAGGAATAGTGACATTTGAAGGCAGAGGAAGCTCCTCGTAGGTATGGCAAGGTGTGATGACTCTACAATTATTAGTGTTAATATCATCAATTAGAGTCAATTTCGAGGGTACTTATGTGATAATGTCCAAGTGGGTTTGGGAGAGTTGCATGCATATTACGTAATCTTTACATTTAAATTGCTTAGAATCAATGTTTATTGACCTTGTGTACAAGACCATATTGAAATAGGTCCTAAATGAGCAATCAGACCGTACGGATGGATCTAGATCGACAAATGGAGTCCAACAGACTCAAAATCACCACTATCCAACTTCCGTGGCTCCCATAACAAGTCCGAGGGAGATCAATGGCTAGGGGCAATGCAACATCCTTACTGGCTTTGGATGAAAAATTCGACCGTATGGATGTATCCAGAGCAAAGATCATAGTCCGGAAACGTAGGAATCATCTCAATCTAAGCACCATGGCATCCTCTACAACAGAAAGAAGATGGATGACCCAGATGGTGCCATGTTGTGCCACCTGGGCTGCCCAACACCAGCCAGCATCTACCCAATGCCAGCGCTTCTTCATGTGCATCATCGATTCTCAGCTGTTGGATCTTAATCCAACCGCTGAGAAGCCATCTGCGCCTTGCCTAAGAAATTCCTCCTCACAACATCTCCGTGTGTGTAGCATAGTGGTCGACAAGAGCACTCTCAAAGAGAGGGCACAGGTTTGAAACCTACAACCCCCTTAATTATGTAATTGAGGCGCAGTGTAGCAGCAATAGCTGCAGTGCTCGTGCGTGGGGAGAGCATGCGAGCGTAGTGCAGCACCAGTGCATGCACGCAGCACGGCATGTATGACATGGCACAGAGCACGTGGTCCAGTAGGAGCGGGAGCAGTAGCTTTGGCGACGCATGCGGCAGGTCTTCAGCGACACTTTGATTGTCACTATTGACTTAAGGATGAATTTTAGCCCATTTCACCACTATAAAAAGGGACCTACCCCACTCATTTGCACCCATCATCAACCCAAGAGTACCCACCACCTCCATATAGCTCCAAGCAAGGTCTTGAAGTCGCTGAGACACCGACGAAAACTCCTCCACCGTTATGGCTACCTCGACGCCATCTTCTTCCATGTTCTTGTTTTAATTTCTTTAATAGTTATAGTTTATTTCTTTCATTCAAGAATTCATATACTTTTTTTGTTGATGACAACATTTGGATAATTACTAGAATATATCTTTGGTATCTTCTTCTTATCATCTCTTGAGCATGGATTTCTAACCCTACCTCCCTATCTCTCTCTCTTTCTCTCTCTCTCTTTCTCTATTCTTTTTGCAAGTGAACAAATTGACATATTTTTGTGAAATGAAAGCAATTATCAAATTCAATACTTTGCCTCCCTATGTTCGACACTCAGACTCACATTCGATTCTTCTATTAAAATTGACGTCGTGAAACGTGCTATAGCAATTTACACAAACACATTTCGCGATGGCCAGTTTTGGTGCCGTTGCTGGGGAGGCAGTGAATCTTTTATTTTATTTCATTTTCTTGGGAATTAATTGTATTCATGTTATCTAACTTGCTCTTCTCTCTCTTCTTGTGGATGCAGGAATCTTATGCATCGACAACGAGAGGAGTACGAGTGAGGTGAGTCAAAGGAAGCGCAAGAAAAGACTGCCATCAACCCAAAGGTTTGATCTTGTCTTCCCACAATTCAAATGGTAATTCGTAATTCTTGGACCAAGAAAAAAATGGTGGTGTTCAAAAAAAAAATCCTCTCTTTTGTCTATTGAAGAAAACACCACCATTAAGCCTTCAAGCCATTAACTTCGCAATATCATTTTCTAGATTCAGGTTGAGGACTCAATTAAAGGACCCTTAACACGTCTAAAAATTTTAAAAAAATTCTCAAAGGTGCTCTTTCCAGTAATAGAACTCCACCTCAAATTTCAAAGCTAAACTCCTTATTGTTTGGCCGTGAGAAATTCACTACTGAAAGTGCGCAAGGTTGTCCTAATTTCTGGAGATCTGTAGGTTGTTCTTGTTGCTACGAACTCCACGAAGCTCGGATTTGTGAGAGGCTTATATTTATGGAAGGATCTTGAAATTCTCTTCACTTCATCTGAAGACTACTTTTGCATTTGAAATTTATCAGTGCTTATTCTGATCAAAATATTAAACTTGGGCACTGATCTAGAAGTTCTGGACAGATTGACCCCCTCTTGAAAAAACATGATCTTGGGTTGTCTATCATCCTCAAAAAAATTTGAAATTAATTTTTTGAAAGTCTCATTTGATTTTGGTCAGGGTAGGGTCATTGTTTATTTTTATTGGACCCTCCTTGACAAAATCTTAAAAAATGATTCATTGAGTAGAAGCTGCACACCCTAGGATCTTCCACAATAGGGAGTTTTTAACTTTTTAGTCACACAAAAGGTCTTCAAGAAAATCAATTTTCACCAACCGTGTGACTATACATTTGTGCCTTGTTTGAATGCATAAGTGAAATTTTAAAATCCATTAAAGCAAGATTCAAATTTTAAAAATCACGCATCTTAATCTTGCTTGTTAAAGAGCACTTGTTTTGGAATTGGGTCCTTGCACCCAATTGTGGACATGACTTAAACTGAAATTTTAAGGGCATTAACCCCCCTAACACCCTTTACTTAATCTTTGAGAACAAACACTGACCTAGCCCTAAAAATTAAGTAGATGTTGGCCCTAGGAATCATTGAGTTCATTTCAGGGTATTTTCCAAAATGCATAGTGATTAGTGACGTCTGCTTGCTCTAAAAGGTTCTGGGTTGGGAGGCCCAATTGTCAAACAACTTAAGCAAGTTAGGGTTTGGCATAATTAGCGGCCTTTAGGACATGCTTCCCTTTCTTCGCCATCCCAACTCTACCACCTTCGAGAATAAGGACAACATCAAATTCACTGTGTGGTTGGAATCTACTTCTGAGGCATAATTCGCCTAGGTGTACACTGTAGGGCTTAGATTTGTTTGCTTGATTGTGCATGAAAGAGAGATCTTCATTTTCGATAAAAACTTTGACATAAAATGGCGTGTCATTGTATTTAATCACATGGTAGAAAATTGCTTTTCAAAACATCTAATTATTCAAAATCTAACCACAAAGAGTTAGGTCGTCTCCACAGGGAGGAAATAACCTATTGGACTAGTAAGTAGTGCTTTGTTTATTCGAGAATCTCAATGAGCGTGCATACTAGTTACTGCAATTCATTTTCAACATAAGTTTAGCATTTATATAATTACTCAAGAATATAGGGAGGTTACATGCAAAATCACCACTATGGAATACGTGAATCGTTATCTTAGTACTAACAAATGTCTTCAATATAAATCAAAATCGAACCCATTCCCTATAACCAATATCCCATATTCTATTATTTAAGAGATAAATGCAACTATTCAAAATTCAAATAAATATGAGGGATATTCATGCAAATCCATCTGAATATAATAATTAGATAAATAAATGAATAGTGCATCACTAATGGCATTATCGGTAAATTTTAATTGGGATGTTACTATAGTGAAATAAGGGAAACGAATCCCCTGCTCGCACGCGTGGGAGAGGCAGTGGCTGGCGTTGTAGCTACTAGGACAAGCTTCGAGATGGCATTGGCGGCACTGCTGATGGTTCCCAGAGGTGGCTGGCTGACGAGGAGAATGCTGGTCGTGTTGGGTCCTCCGCAGGTGCTCCTGGAGGGCTTAGAGTTGAGAGTGGATGTTGCATGAATGTTGGTGAAGCGTGGGCATCATAGCGGTGGTGTCATCGATGAGAGAGGAAGCTAGACGATGAGCGTGGAATCGGCTGGTTGTTGGGTTCTTTTGGGATTGCAGGTGGTGATGAAGAAGAAAAGAAGAGGAAGATGAAGAGGAGGAAGAAGTAGGGGTGGGGGAGGGGGGGTTTAGCTACGGGTGTTGCTAGTATTTGTAGCGAGAGGGATGCAGTTAGGAGAGGATAGTCTGCAGCTGAAGGGTGAACGTGGATATGTGGAGAAGGTGATGAAGGTGGTGCTAGATGGTGTTGGTGGAGGTGATGGTGTGTGCATTGTCATCGCACACTCCATGGCCAATGAAGAGCGGAGGTGGGTTCGTGGAGGCGTGGTAGAGATGCTTGCAAAGATCCTCATGGTGCACACTCCTAATCACGGTGCACGCTGCTTCCACGATGGCAGCGAGGAAGAAGATCCCTGAAGGGGGGGAAAGATGATCCCTGAGGGCGGTAGCTGTGGCTTTTTCTAAACGAAATCTTCCTCTGTTTCCTTTGGTTGCAAATTTCTCTTAACCACTTGTGAAGATCGCGAGTGGTTGGAACGGTAGATAAGCACTGATGGCTTTTAATCAGACGTCTAATCAACACTCCAGACATCTTAAAATATATGGATAGTAGTAAGTCCACGATGGAGGTTCTCAGACATCCAAATTAGGCTCCAGACATCTTATAGAGTGACTTTGGACGTTTGACTAATGCCTTCGGGTGTTTTATACCTAGCCTACATCCACCAAATGATTATCATATCATGTCATATGTTATTAAATATAAAATTGGTGTATGAGATTATATGCAGATAAAGGTGAATTCCCATTTAACTCCTAATCAATTAACAATTAAGGACAACTAATTAAAGAGTACTTAGGCCAAATAATGGTCCACGAAAGTGGGCTTATCAGTGCACACACTTCTAGCATCTATTTTCCTTTGCATCTCTCCTAGTTCTTCTCCAGTGTATGCACGGAAGGCGAGCACTTCATCCTGAATTGGTTGCTTTAGATAGAGAAACTAGGAGAAAACTTGATTTTTCTAGGGGTAGGACTGAGGACATGGCCGACCCATGAGTTGAGTAGGTTGAGGACCAACCTCAACCCGATGCCATGACCATGATTCAGGCTCAAATTACTGCCAACCACCAACTTCAGCAACAACAGATCCATACTATTATGCTGGCCATACACCGACTACAAAACCCTCAAGGGCAAAACCTACAAGGGAACCAACCCCCACCTAACCCACCACCCCTTGAGGGCTAACTAAGGCCGCTTCGTGACTTTTACGATTTGTCTGCCATTCGTGTAGAGCCATACCTTAGGGTCCCCGAAGGGGGAGATGATTTTGAGCTAAAACCCAATGTCCTTAGCTTGATTCAAAGCCATTTCCATTAGAGTCAAATGAGGACACTTTCCAACACTTGGAGGACCTTGATTGGATTGCTCGAACCGTGAAACCTAGGAACATCTGTTTGGATATTGTGCTAATTAAGATGATCCCATTCTCCCTAAAAGATAGAGTGTCTCATTGGCTTAGGACTTTAGGGAGATCCATCTCCACTTTGGAGGAATTAAGGCATCCTTTTCTTAAGAAGTTTTTCCCTATAGGAAAGACTTATGCCCTCAGGAGAGCATTCACTACATTTACCCTACAAAGTGGAGAGCAATTTCATGAGGCATGGGAAAGATTTAATGAATTATTGAGGAAATGACCACACCATGAGGTTCTAAGGTGGCAATTGGCCTAGATTTTCTACCATGGTCTGGACAACAACCTTAGGAATTTTGTAGATGCCTCATGCGGAGGCAATTTTTTGAATAAGGATGAGGAAAATGCATTCGAGCTCTTTGAGTCAATGAACAAGAACTCGCTTAATAACGTCTCCATGACCCAATTTAATCAGTCCAATCAACCCCGTGGTGGGATTTATGAGCTACAAACTAATTCTAGAATGGTTGACATGGACATTATAGCCAAGAAATTGGATCTGGTTGAGTTAGTGGATAAGAAGATTGACAAGCTATCGAATCAATCCTGAACCCCATTACAGACCTTCTCCCTAGTGAAGGGAGCACACAATGTGGATATGGCTCAGTCTATGAACCAAATGCACCTGGAACAACCCCTGACCATGTTCCAGGGAGGGACCTTTGCTCCCTTAAACTCTGATTATTCTTTTCCCTCCCCTTCAGCACCTTCTACCTTTGAAGATGCCCATTCAATCCAGGGATATTCTAAGATTGACCCTTTCTACAACACTTACAACCTTGGATGGCGCAACCACCCAAACTTTGCCTGTTCGAATAAAAAATCGAACCAAATTTAGAACTAGCCTAGGCAAAACCCTCCCTCTTATCAGCCTGGTCCACCTACCAGACCACCCTATAACCAGAATAGGGTAGCTCCTGCACAACAAAACCAAATGGACATCGTAATTAAAATGATGGTTGATATGAATCAGAAACATCAGGAAGAGATGGCATTAGTTAGGGGAAAGTTGAGTCAGCTGTTGGATAACAAACAAAAGCAGTCCCTTCCTTCTCAGCCACAACCAAACCCAAGGAATGTAATGAATAGAGACCACAATCCTCAAGGGTTCCAACCAAATCAGGGGCAAGCTAATATGGTTCAACAAGCCCCACAAACACCTCCTAGCTTTGCTGCTTCTTCTTCTCCTCAAGGACCTAACCCTGGTTGCAATGCCTCAGCCAATGAGGTTACCGTGAGAAGAGACACTCAAACCCAGGACCCCAAATGGCCAACCCCTCCCATGACTTCTCTACCTGAGATGCTTGATTCTGAGGATGAGTGGGAGGAACCCAAGGATCAAGAGCCTGACCAAGGTCAAATCTAAATTCCATTCCCTGAAGCCTTGGACAAAGTAAAGAAGAAGAAAAATGTTGCTGAGAACGAGGAGTTGTTGGAAATTTTCAAGCAAGTTCAGATCAATATACCTCTCCTTGATGTGATCAAACATATCTTGGCTTACGCAAAGTTTTTGAAGGAAGTTTGCACATCCAAGCGTAAGCCAAGAACCCAAGCACCTAGGAAGATAGTGCTCTCGGAATAAGCTAGTTCAGTCTTATTGAGAAGCCTACCTCTTAAAAGAACTGACCTTGAAGCACCTCTGATATCATGTAATATTGGTAACATGACGTTTGATAGAGTACTCTTGGACTTAGGCGCCTTGATTAACTTAATCCCGACTACCCTTTATCACCAGTTTGGATTTGGAGAGTTAAAACCCACACCTATGATTATCCAATTGGCCGACCGATCTGCGAAAACCCCAAAAGAGGTAGTCGAGAATGTAATTGTTCGGGATAAGGACTTCTACTTCCCAGTTGACCTTTTAGTCCTTGACATGGAAGTCCCTGAACAACTACAAAACACACCCATCATCCTGAGCAGACTCTTTCTGGCTACAGCCAAGGCTAACATTGATTGACACAGGATGTATGGAAATCACCTTTGGAGATAGGAAGATGTAATTGGATATCTTCAAGGTGACTATGTCTTTCGATTGGGGTTGGGTTGAGGAATACAATCCCATGGAAACCCTGGTGGAAGAGTTCCTGACCGTAAGCTCTTTAGAGGACCATCTGATTTGACCAGTTGTTGACCACCCTAACTCATCGCAATCTCGGAGGTTGAACTTTGTAGAATTGATTACCATCGGGAACCTTCATTTGAGGAGATTGATGTCACTTAACTCCCTCCCTTCCCTTATCCATCAAACATTGTCCCACCTGCACCTAAATTGAAACCTTTGCCCAACAACCTTAACTACGTTTTCCTAGGACCTAATCACACTTTCCCTATGATTATCAATGCACACCTAACTAGGGACCAAGAACTTAAGTTGACTACTACTCTTTCATAGCATTGGGCAGCAATTGGGTGGACAATTTTTGATTTAAGGGGAATTAGCCCTACTTATTGCACTCATAAGATTTATTTGGAAGATGGGGCTCGACCTTCTCACTAGATGCAAAGGCAACTAAACTCGAATATGCGAGAGGTAATTAAAAAGAAATAATCAAGTGACTTGATGCAGAAATCATCTACCCGGTTTCCAACAGCCCCTGGGAAAGCCCTACTCAAGTGGTACCAAAGAAGGTTGGGTTAACCGTGGTCATAAATGACCAGGGTTAATCCTTCCCCACCCATGCAACCACCATGTGGTAGGTATGTATTGACTATGGGAAGCTTAATGGAGCCACTAGAAAGGACCATTTCCTCTGCCATTCATTGACCAGATTCTCGAACGACTGGTAGGGAGAAAATATTTTTGCTTTCTGGATGGATATTCAAGATATAACCAGGTTGCTATTGCACCCGAGGACGAAGAGAAGACCACATTCACTTACCCATATGGCACGTTTGCATTCCGCCATATGCCATTCGAGTTATGAAATGCCCCTGCTACCTTTCAGCGTTGCATGTTAGCCATCTTCTCGAAGATGGTAAGTGAATATTTGGAGGTCTTTATGGATGATTTCTCAATTTTTGGAGATTCATTCAACCATTGTCTTAGTAACCTAGAGAAAATCTTGAAACGATGTATCGAGGTCAACCTAGTTTTAAGCTGGGAAAAGGGTCATTTTATGGTTCAAGAGGGGATTGTCCTTGGTCATATAATCTTGCATAGGGGCATAGAAGTTTAACTTCCACCTCTTAGCTCGGTCTAGCAAATCAGATCCTTCCTAGGACACGTTGGCTTCTATAGAAGGTTTATAAAAAATTTTTTCAAACTACCCAAGCCCTTAACTAACCTTCTAGCCAACGATGTGCTCTTTGACATGACACCTGATTACATCAAGGCCCACACTACCCTTAGGGATACAGTCTCGACTGCACCCATTTTATAACTCCTAGATTGGTCCCAAGAATTTGAGATAATGTGTGATGCATCAAACTTTTCTATTGGAGTAGTCCTAGGACAATGACGAGAGAAGAAACCCGTGGTGATCTACTACGCTAGCAAAACCTTAGATGAGTCTCAACAAAATTACACCGTCACGGAAAAAGGGCTGCTCACTGTAGTTTTTGGATTGGAAAAGTTTCGATCATACCTTCTAGAATCCCACGTGATCATTTACACTAACCACTCAGATATTCGGTAGTTGTTAGCCAAAAAGGATCCTAAACCTAGGCTGATCAGATGGATCCTGCTCTTGTAGGAATTTGACCTGGAAATATGCGAGAAAGCCGGATCCAAGAATGTTGTAGCTGACCACTTATCCAGATTTCACCTGGATCACATTGGACCCTCATTACCCTTAACTGACACATTTCCTGATGAACAAATGATAGCAGTGCATGGAAAGAGTCGACCCTGGCATGCAGACTTAGTTATTTATTTAGTGGTGTGACAGATTCTGCTCAACTGGTCTAGATAGCAGTAAGGTAAGTTCTTCGCTAAGGCCAAACATTATTTCTGGGATGATCCTATGCTATTTAGACTTTGTACTGATCAAATCATCAGGAGGTGTATCCCTGAAGAGGAAGTTCAGAGTGTGCTATCCTTCTCTCATGATTAAACCTGTGGTGGCCACTTCTCTGGGAAGCAGATGGTTGCAAAAGTTTTGTAGCGAGATTTTTACTGGCCATCACTATTCAAGGATGCACATAACTTTGCGAAGACTTGCACTAGATGCCCGACCTTAGGGACCATGACTAGAAAAGATATGATGCCTCTACAACCCATTTTGATCATCGAAATTTTCAATGTTTGGGGCATTGATTTCATGGGTCCCTTCCCACCATCAAACAACTTTGAGTATATACTAGTCTCAGTGGACTACGTCTTGAAATGGATCAAAGCCGTACCTACCCAAAAATGTGACCACCAGGCTGTCATGGACTTTGTTAAGAAAAATATCTTTTCCCAGTTTGGGATACCTAAGGCCATGATCAGTGATGATGGGAGTCACTTCATAAATGCCCAGTTTCTTGCCTTAAGAAATACAAGGTCACTCACTGCATTGCCTCCCCGTATCACCTGCAAACGAATGGGAAAACTGAGCTCTTAAATAGGCATATTAAGAATATTCTGCAAAAGACTGTGAGACCTAACCGTAAGGATTGGTCTACATGATTGGATGATGCCCTTTGGGCATATAGGATCGCTTTTAAGACCCCAATAGGTATGTCACCATATCGATTGGTCTATAGCAAAGCTTGACACCTTCCAGTCGAGTTGGAGCACCAGGCATACTGGGTTGTTAAGCAATGTAATATGGATTCCCAGATGATTAGAATTCAAATCAAGCTCCAACTCACCAAGCTCGAGGAGATCCGTCGGGACACTTATGAGAACAATCGACTTTATAAAGAGAAGATGAAAGCTGTTCGCAACAAGCACATTAATAGAAAAACCTTCTAGCCGATTCAATAAGTCTAGATTTTTGATGCAAGACTTAAGCTTTTCCCTAGCAAACTGAGATCTAACTGGACAGGACCGTATCAAGTTGTCAGACTTTATCCCAATAGGGCGGTAGAAATTGCCAATCCCAAGACTGGGCAAACCTTTACAATGAATGGCCAAAGATTGAAACACTTTCTTGCCCAAATTCCCCCGAAGGAAGTTGTAACCCTCATTAAGGGTTGAACTGGAACTATGCCCAGATGGAGGCAGGAAACTCAGCGCTTCCTGGGAGGCAACCCAAAGGTTTCAAGCAGACCAGATACACGATTACAACTCAGGTGATTTCTTTCCTTGCCCTCTTGCATACATTTAAATTCCAATGAGGACATTGTTTGAGATAGGCATGGGCAGGTGATAATTCTCATGATCTGCGTACAAAAATTGTTCGCTTGAACTAACTTTTACTTTTTTTATTCAAAAAAAAAGGAAAAGAAAACATAGGTATTAGGAGCTTGTCAACTTTAGGAAATGGTACGTTAGGGACCTAAAAGTTTAGACTCTTCAGGTCATCGGACTTAATCGGTCTGGGTGTCTACTAAAATGTGGACTTGGTCTTGAGTCCTTGCCACCATAATTTATATTAATCTAGTTAATAAAGTATGGTGAAAGTATACAAATTATCAACCTGCCCTCTGATTTGGGGGGATTTTTAGTCTAAGAATCTACACACGTTTTGCACTAACTCACTCATTGGTGGTTCTAGTGGAAATTGGGTAGCTAATGAACCTTCTAGGGTGGTTTGGCTAGCAAGTTGTTGTGGGTAACAGCCCATTGGCCAGTTGTCAAGAGCCCAACCACAATACCATTCTCTTTTACTACTGCCTTTAGGTCAATCTTAAATCAGGAAAGCCACCAACATAAGAGAAAAAAAATAAAAAGGAAATAGGAAAATAGAAAAGGAGAAAAGTAAAAAGAAATAAGCCACACTTCACTACACGAGTATGGCTAGCAAGTTGTCGTGGGTAATAGCACATTGGCCGGTTGTCCAGATCCCAACTCATAAACTACACAACAATTCCAAAACACTTAAGGAAGAAGCAAGGAAGTAGCATAATATGTGGAGATATACACTGGGTTCGCCCTTGTGTTGACCGTACAAAAATGAAAGCTACCGATCAAATAGATACACCTTTAGGCAACATTTTCTCTTTCGAGTCACCTAAGGGTGTAGAAACCCGAAGTCCGTTTTAATAGCCGTTGAGTGAGTCTATCACTTTCATAATAAGATGCTTAGTACTTAGAGTCCTTTCAAGTCTTGGGTGGGTTGGGTAGCCATAAAAAGTTACCCTGAAATCCTCAACTACAAACGAAAAAAATTAGAAAAGATAAAAAAGAAAAAAAAATATAGAATAGGTGAGGACTCAGGAGGTTAGCATTTTGGTGGGCAACCTAGCCACTGTTGAGTCTCTGCGAGTTACGTTCTTAGTAGAAATTTCCTCCTATTGACAGGTAACTCCTACATGAGTGACCAATTCGTAATTTCGGTTGTAAATAGCATTTAGGTTAAACCTTGCTAGAGACTAGCAAGGGGTGTGCAAGGGGGTATGATGACTCAACAATTATTAGTGTTAATACCATCAATTAGAGTCAATTTCGAGGGTACTTGTGCGATAATGTCATAGTGGGTATGGGAGCATTACATGCATATTATGTGATCTTTACATTTAAATTACTTAGAATAAATGTTTAATGATCTTGTGTGTAAGACCATATTGAAACAGGTCTCAGATGAGCAATCAAACTATACGAATGAATTTGAATCGACGAACGAAGTCCAACGGACTCAAAATCACATCTATCCCACTTCCATAACTCTCACAACAAGTCAGAGGAAGATCAATGGCCAAGGGGAAATGCGACGTCCTTACAGGCTTCGAATGAAAAATCCAACCATACAGATGGTTCCAAAGTGAAAATCATAGTATGGAAACGTAGGAATCATCTCGATCCGAGCACCGTGGCATCCTCTACAACAAAAGAAGATAGATGGCCTAGATGGCGCCACGTGGCTCCATCTGGGTCGCCCAACATCGGCCAGCATCTGCCCAATGCCAGTGCTTCTTCATGTGAATCATTGATTCTCGGTCATTGGATCTTGATCCAACAATTAAGAAGCCATCTGTGCCTTGCCTTAGAAATTCCTCCTCTCGACATCTTCATGGGTGTAGCACGGTGGTCGACAAGAGCACTCTCAAAGAGAGGGTGTGGGTTTGAAATTTGCAACTCCCTCAATTTTGCAATTGAGGTACGGCATAGCAGCAGCAGTGGCAGCATGCATAGTAAGCACGTTCGCTCGTGGGGCAGCAGCATGCGGAGAGCGTGCCTGCACGTAGCACAATGCCAGCGCATGCGTGCGGTACGGCACGAAAGACATGGCACGGGGCATGTAGGCCAGCAGGAGTAGGAGCGACAGCTTTGGCGACGCATGTGGCGGGTCTTCAACGACGCTTTGAATGTCGTTGTTGACCCGAGGATGAAGTTTAGCCCTTTTCACCACTATAAAAAGGGACCTACCCCCTCATTTGCACCCATCATCTACCCAAGAGTATCCACCACCTCCATATAGCTGCAAGCAAGGTCTTGAAGCCTCTAAGCCATCGACAAAAGCTCCTCCCCCGCCGCGGCTGCCTCGATGCCGTCTTTTTCCTTATTCTTAGTTTTAATTTCTTTAATAGTTATAGTTTATTTCTTTCATTCAAGCATTCATATACATTTTTGTTGATGACAACATTTGGGTAATTACTAGAATATATCATTGATATCTTGTTCTTATCATATCTTGAGCTTGGATTTCTAACCTTATCTCCCTCTATCTCTCTTAGTCTCTTTCTTTCCCTATCTTTCTTTCTCTATTCATTTTGCAAGTGAACAAATTGACATATTTTTGTGACACGAAAGCAATTAGCGGATTCGATACTTTGCCTCTCTATGTTCGACCCTCAGACTCACATTTGATTCTTCTATTAAAATTGACATTGTAAAATGTGCCACAACGAGCAATTTACACAACCGTATTTCGCGATGGCAAAGGTGTAGACGAGGGAGAGGAAGAAGGACCTGCTGCTTATAGTACGTGGCAACAAGAGAAGAAACCAAAGGAGGAAGGTTGCCGGAGATGAGCTTGGAGTAGGTCAGCGGTAGGGGAAGAAGGGCTTTTCTAGGCTAAAAACTCGCTAAGGAGCAAGGCCTCACTATGGGGGACCTTTTAAAGGTCAAAATGCAGCATCCAAGCTTGGAAACAAGCTCGAGGGGTTTGGATTTTTGGGAAAGAAGATCTATAATCTTGAGGAGTTTGCATGAGCTCTTGGACGCAAATTGAGGTCCAAGACTTGGTTTAGATGAATGGGGATTCTCTCAAGATCATTCCTTCCAATTTTGGGAGGAATTGGTCGAGAAATCAGGGAGAAATCCCAGATTGAAGGTCATTGTGTTTGGGTTCACACTGTTAATGGCAGGAGGGACCATTTTGAAGAAAATGATGAGAAGTTAGGGAGCTAAATGTACAGATTTCGACAGCTAAAGGCTTATGTGTGAAAAATAGAGTTTAAATGGACTAAAATGCAAACTAACTCAAGGTGGACTATGATTGGTCCCAAATTTTGTGTAAACCTAATTTGGGCCCAGGGAATCTGATGGTGAAGTCAGATTTGAGTTTTGATAAAGTTTGACTAGTCAATTTGCATAAAAACCCAAATTAGGGCAAACTTCTATCTAAGACTCTGTTCAAGGTCAAAATATGTTCAGATGGTCAAACAAAGGGTACAAAACATCATAAAATGTTTTTATATGAATTTTAGGAGGTTTAGATGAATTTTTTCCTGGCCATAACCTTATTAATTTAAGCGGGTCTGAAATTAGGGTTTTGGGTGCTGATTTGGTCTCGAAATGCGTGAAACCCCATTTCTATCTGCATGGACCTACTTATTAGTCTTTAATGCTCATCTAACCATCAATTCACCTGTAAAAAACCATGTAGATGTTCTACATTCATGATATGCTGTTAAAATTACAGAATCAACCCTAGTTTCCTATTCTCTTCTCAAAACAGAATGATGTGGAGTTATAGCCCTTAGATGGTTACGCAAGAGTATTTATCCTTCAATCCTGACTAAAGGTGGCTATTCAATGCCTATGATGGTGTTTCCATTATACCCCCATGCCTAGCTTTTGCTAGTCCCTTAGCAAAAATCCTATGGATCAAATTAGGTCTCTAGGCCAGATGTAACTGTCAGGATGCCTTACTAAGCTGCATCTCTAAAAATCAGATCAAAATACAACAATAGGCCTAAAGATACTCAAGTACCAACCAAGATCCAGACCAGACCAGCCTCAGCCTGAGTCTACCACGAAGGTTTCTAAGGCCTGCAAAAACTGCCTAGAGGTTCGTTGACGCCAGCAGTTAAAGCACCCATTCGTAGACATAACATGTTCAAGCTCAGTTTGCTAGTGCATTTTGATAAGATAGAGATAGAGAAGGATTTTTCATTTGGAGATTTTTTCCCCTTTTCTTTTTATTTTTCCTTATTTCTTACCTTGAATTAGCCTTAAACATGATTTATATCAAATTCCTTGTCCCCACCATCAATCCTTGAAGGGTCCCTGGCTTTCGATGCTTCGAGATAGCACTACCTATGGAAACCCCCTGAACCCTGGCTTTCGACACTTCGGGATAGTGCTACCCATGGTGTTCTGTAGCTAAATTCAGGCCCTAGTAATCGACATTTTAGGATAACCCCACCCATGGCATCTAAACCAGCACAAGGTGCTTACATGCACCTAGTAGGATATTTAGATATCCTAGGAGACAAGCACCGAGGAGACAATATGTTATTATGCATCTTTGAGGGGAATTTCCTACCTCTCCACGTCAAGAACTCGTTTAATTAGCTTGTGTTGTCGAGCCGCTCCTAAGCTAGATCTTCGAGATGATTTTTCAGGACAGAACACTTTTGGCATGATTTTCCTTATTAAGCGCACTGAACCTAACCTAGTGTGTGATTTTGGGTACTTAGGTTACCAAGTCCCACAAAATAAAGGGTAGGCAATGGAGCTGAATAATCTCTAAGCCTTAGACCTACTACATTAGCCTCTAACTTTCCTCAACCTCTTGAGGACTAATCTGGATCTTAACAAATACGTAAGTGTTTAAGCCTTGAAACAAGCCCAAGAGGCCTAAGGTCGGTACTCATCACTAATCTCCTAAGTTTTAGCCTTCCAGATCTTAATTCATCATCTGATCCAACCTAGATGTTAGGTAAGTTCCATACTCAATTTCAAGGGACTCTCTCATTTTTTCTTTCTGATTGCTCCTTTGTTTCTTTCTTTTCTTTTCTTTTCTTCTCTTCTCCTCAATTGTTTTTCAATTCAAATTGACCTCTCCTTTCCTCTTTTCTTCTTTCTTTCTTTTTGACGAAAACCCTTCCATGCATTGATTTTCATAGCATTTTGCATTTTAATACCCCCCATGCCTAAGATTTGCAATGTCCTCACTGTAAATTAAGTGGGTTCAAGTTCAATTCAGATCGTACATTAGAATAGGTGGGTGGTGAAAGGGCTGGAATGACTATTGCGGATGATTTCTAGCTCTGATACATGTATCAAAGGTGGAGTCAGTTGTTCTAACGGATAAACCTTAAAGTGTAATATGATTTCAACAAAAAGATATGTTAGAAGGGTTTTGGGTTTTTCAAAGATGACAGGTGTTGGAACCTTGTTCCACATCTTGTTTTGTTGTTAACAAAATTATTATGGATTAATGTTTGCAATTAAGTGTTTTTCAGATTTAGGTGAAGGAGCAAGGCAAATAAGAAGTGATGGAGGCTTGATGAAAAGGAGAAGATCGTGATAAGAAGGAGGCAAGATAACAAGGAAGAGTCGAGGAGAAGATGATCATCTTTGACTTTAGTTTATTTAGTTTAGATTTTATTTTTATAGATTGTATTTACCTCTTAACAAAGAATCATAACTTAGATCGTAAAATCAATTAGAGATAAATTAGGATTTATATTATGATCATTTTCAAAGAATGTAATTGATTAAATCACTTAAAAAAAGTTACTTGTTAACCCACAAGTACCGGTACATGTGAGTTACAGGTTTGGATTTTGTGAAGAAACAAACCTGTACCCTGCAAGTACTGGTACTGGAGGTAACGAGTACCAGTACTAATGGTCAGTACCGATATAAGTGGGTTACGGATTTGTGTTAAGAGTTTGAAACCCAAATCTTGAAGCAATGAGTACCGGTATAGGTACTTTAGTACTGATACCAGGTAGCCGTTGGCTTAATTCTGAACGACTAGAAAATTAATTCCAACAATGTGAACGTGGGGAATTAAATCCCAATGTCTAGTAGATGAGTATCCTAGGTCCTAAACTCTATAAAATGACCCTAGGACTCTTTGTTTGCATACAAGAAAAGATTAGAAATACAAGGAAAATTCCAAGAGCTATATTTCCCAAATTTCCACCACATATTCAAGAGAGAAAGAAGAAGCTTATCATTCACTCTCTACATTCTTGCAAGCTCAACAACGTGACTTTTTCACATATTGTCAAAGTGATTCACGTCCTTTCTAGGATCTCAAATTGGTAATATCGTTCTATATATTGTTGAGAGGCTTAGGTTCTTAGTTGTAAGAGTTTTCTTTCTTACACCTATACTTCTTTTGTATTTGAGCATTTGCTCGTTGGGTTGTAACAAACTTGCTATTGTACTTGGGTTGAGGTAACCCGTTAATTACCTCATTTAGTAAATTGATTCTCTCAGGGTTGAGAGAATCGGGTTAAAAACCCTAAGCTGGGAGGTTTAGGTAGTGGAGTACCCAAGGGAGGGGAACCACTATATATCTTGTGCCAATTTTTGTGATTGTGTTTTGTGCAAATTATTTTTGTTATTACTAACATTATGATTAAGTTTGTGTGCGTGTAGATAGCCATATATCCTATCTTTTAAAGATCCTAAAAGTGGTACCAGAGCTTGTATCAACGGGTTGCCTCCCGTTAAGCGCTAAGTTTAATGCCATCAGCTGGGTGCAATGAACCTCAGGGAGAATAGAGATCAAAAGATACTGTAGCCAAATTCGAGTCAGTGAGTTCAAAGAATAATTTGAGTCTCTAACCGTTTTTGACAAAAGGTTCTGATTCGTGGCTGAGTTCACTGATTTTGACTGCTCCATTTCCAAATACTCATCTCACAAGGAATGGTCCAATCCATTTTTATCTGAGTTTTCCTAGGAAGAGCTTGAGCTTAGCATCAAAGAGTAATACTTTCTTACCAGGAAGAAAAGATTTTCACGAAATGTGCTTGTCATGGAAGGCTTTGACCCACTCTTTGTAGATTCATGAGTTCTCTTACGCATCATTGCATAGTTCCTCGATCTCGCTCATTTGCAACTGGTGGTGGATTCCAACTTTCATAAGATCCAGATTGCACTTCTGTACTGCCCAGTAGGCTTTATGCTCCATTTCTATGGGAAGGTGACATGCCTTCCCATACATGAGTCTGAAGGGAGAGATTCCTAACTAGGTCTTATGGGAGATCCTAAAGGCCCACAAGGTTTTTGAAAGGTGGGCAGACCAGTCCTTCCTATCAAGCTAAACAGTGATCTGAAGGATCTTCTTGATCTCCCAATTTGACAGTTCAAACAATCCATTAATCTAGCGGTGATAAGTAGTCGAGATACAATATGACACCCTATACTTTTTCATCAGGGACTGGAAGTGTGATGAGAGCCTCATCATGAGCGATAACTAGCTAATTTTGACCCAATAAAGAAGATAAAAGCTCCTACATAACCTAGAAGACGACTTAACTGAAGGAACAAGTGCTCTGAGAAGAAAGCACGAAATAAAGGTTAAAACTGCAATTTTACCATTGCAGTTCATAAATGGGATTTCTCAGAAGCAAAACATAGGTCAAATGGTCTAAATGAGATAAAAAGTGGGTTGAGTCAATCAGAAATGGATTTATGTGCAATCTAAGAATTAAATGACACTTGGTAACCCTAAAAGAGACCCGCATAAATTAACAAGGTTTCGGTCAGAATAAAAATCAAGTAAACCCTCTAAAAATCATGGAAAAACATTCTCTAGGGTTTGGAACACTTAATTTGGCCCTTGGAACCCAGTTTGACCTAGAATAGGGTCCTAGCTCTTCAATTAACCTAATTTGGGTTTTCACGCAAAATGTCCAGACAAACGAGGTCAAACCTAAAATCCAACTTCACCATCGGATTCCTTAGGTCTAAATTAGGTTTTTACCAAAATTTGGACCTAAGGGAAGGTCATCTTGACCTACTTTGCAATTTAGTACACCTAAAGCACAATTTGGTCCCTATCTTTTGAATATCTCTGCAGAGAGCCCCCTAAGTTTTCCCCCTTTGCAATCCAGTCCTGCCGCCATTGTTAGGGCAGAACCGAGCTCCGGCGAGGTTTAGAGAGGGATTACTCTCTAATCCCTCAAAGATTCCCTCCCAGAAATGGAAGGGGGATTCTCTGAGGAATTCCCTTCCTTCTAAAGCCAATTACAATTGCTGGTGTGAACCCAATCTCTCGTGTGAACGCACGAGAGATTGGGGTATCCACCCTCTTTCCAACTCCGGCGAGCCAGTGGAGGTGATTGCGCGGTCTCCACGCGCTAGAAGGTTCGGCTAGCGCCTATAAAAGGCTCCCCAGACCTTGCCGCAAAACCTTAGCTTGATTTTGATGGAGATCCCCTCCAATTTCCCTCTCTCCCATCTCCGGCCAAAAGACCCGCAAGCTACGGCGACCTCCTCTCCTCCTTCTCGTCGCTCTGCTGCCATACCAGCAGCAGAGTCAACTCCGCCGCTTCCTCCCACGTCGCGCCGTACCAAGCGCGCGTGTTCCTGACCTCTTCCTCGTCGCTGCTCCCTCCCTCAGGGTCCTTCCCCGACGACGGCAGTTACGCGCCGTCCACTCCGCTGCCTCCCTTCCTTCCAGATCACCCCAGATACCCTCTCCATCCTCTCCTCTCTCTTTTCCCCCTGCTATTTTATCTGATTACCCCCCGACAGTGCCTAACCACCTCCATCGTCCTCGCCTCCGACCGACCTCCGGCGAGCTGCCCACACCACTCCGCCCCTCCACACGGTTTTCCAACCCCCTCGTGAGCTCCGCCTCACCACCAAGAACTCATTCCACCCCTCCACTGCCACTCCCGACACCCACAGTAGCCCCCCGAACAACCCCACATCTCCGGCTACAGGTTGACCAAGGCACGCACGCCTAGGCCGACCTGCAGTCTGCAGCACCGCCCATTGCCTTCGCCGCGCCACGGCGAAAGTTTCCAGCTAATCTGATTGGGCCAATAGGCCGTTCTTGTGTGTAACAGGTTGTAGCTCCTGCCGCCAATGACAGTCGAAGCAGCGAGGAGCTTGAAGCAGCTTCAGGCACCAGGGCTTCCAGGTTGCAGGTGCAGTAGGTGCACGCAGGTGTTGCGAAGTGACTTAGGCCAGCAAGTCACGCTGCGAAGCCAGCAGCTGGGGCAATTGCACAACGAGAATTCTACGGGCGTGCGTGAAAGCAGGCCTGACCAGATAGTCCCACATCGTGGGATCGCAAAACACAGGTATAGTATAAATTATTTTTGTGTTTTACTCTCATTGCCTCCGTAAGCACAGGGGTGAGGTCCCTCACCTGCCCTCACACCCGCCTCGTCCGCGGCTTGACCTCGGAGATCTGGTGGGATCGGACCCACGACCCAAACCTTGAGCACTCCTCGTGCACCACCACTTGCCGGTGCGCCTGGTCCCGGGTGCGAATCCGACCCGACTACCCGTGTGGCTCTAGGAGAGCGTCCTTGAGCGAATTGCTTGTGAGAGAGAGACGCTTGGGTAGAGGGACGGGGGTAGGTTTTGCTTTGGCTGTGGTGTGTGCAGGAAGGAAGAAGCAAAGGAACCAGCTGCAGAACAGGAAGAGAAGAAAGAAGAGGCTGTAAAAGAAGGAGAAGCTTTCGTAGAGAGGCCAAGTGAAGAAGAAGAAAGGCAAGGCAGAAGAAGAAATAAGAGAAAAGAAACAAAGGTAGGAAGAAGAAGTCTGCACAAGACAAGAAGCAAAGGCAGAAAGAGAGAAGAGCAACGAAGAAGAAGAGAGCAAGGAAATTACATTTAAGATGCCTGATACAGAAATCAGACGTCCAATTCTATTTTTATTTCACAAATCCTTTTTAAAATTCTCTCTTTGAATCAATCCTTTCCATTTAACAGTTGTATTCTTTGGTTTTGAAAAGTACTGAGCTTGCTCCCTGTGTTCGACCTCGGATACTTTAGTTTTTCGAGTAATAAAATTCCTTATATTTGTTTAAACGTTTTGTCGGTTATACTACAACGTGATATGCTTTAAACCCGCACAAAAACGTGAGAACATTTTGGCGCCGTTGCCGGGGAGCAACAGGCACTTTTAAAGCTTTTGATTACAACTTTTCTATCTAATATCTGACTTAACTTCTCTCTTTTGTTGTGTTCAAGCAGGGAGAGCAAAACAAAAAGGAAAGAACAATAACTGCACAACAGACTCTCCAAGGAACAGGTAATTTCCATAAGCCCTCTCTCTTAACCCTCTCAAAATCTAAAAAGGAAAAAAAAAAGAGAAAAATCAACTTAGGGCTACCTGTTTCATATTTAGTAACTCATCAAGTATCCTGATTTTCATTTCAACATATTTTTGTCTGTTCATCCAACTAAGGCAACTAGGGCTAAAACTTTCTTGATTGAGCCCTAGGTGCTAATTTCTAAAGCAACTAAATTGGACCCACTAGAGCCAAGTTAGGGATTGAAAAGCTAGGGTTTTTAGAGACACATCTTCTCTTAAATAAAGAAACAAATTTTTCAAAAAGAGGTGTGCCTAAACCATGTTTTAAAAGATCTATATAAGAGGAACCCTAAGCAAATCAGGCTGTTAATCCATTTGAACCATAAAAAAAAGGACCTAAAAACTCTCAAAGGAAAAAGAGGTGAAGTTGATCCCTTGGGTCAACCAACCTTAAAATTAGGTCACTTTTTTACACTCAAAATACTTAAAAGTTCAAGTGGAACATTAAGCACCTTGATCTTAAAATAAAAAAAGGTAGACTTAAGAGGTCAAGGTCCCCATTATGGTCTACCTGGAACCGCAGTGACAAGAAAGGTCGGGTGGGGGAAACCCTGTAACCCGTGGGGACGCTCTACCGTGTAGGGGTCTTTGTGGGACTCTCCCTCTCTGGCTGCCCAGGTATTTCTCAGGTGGGCGATCTTCTGATCCAGGGGTCCATCTGCCCCGAACCTCTATAGTCACCCAACAATTTTTGGGTGTCTTGATTGGGTCCAGCACCTTCTAATCTCATCACATCTTTCGGTGCATGTTCGGTAGGAGGTCCTTAAGACCACCCTTAAGACCTCCTTTAGAAATTCACTCTCGTCTAGGCCAAGCCTCGACGCCCTTGTTTGTGCAGCAACCCCACCACATAAATCTTTCATCTAATTCAGATCCTGATTCTCCTTCTTCTCCCATCATGGCACAACCCATTGAAGAGGAGAACAACCTTGAACACCAGCTTCAACGCCTTAATGATCTCTTTCAGAACTTTGTAAACCCACCACAGCGACCTATGATGCAAGATCACTATAATCCCGCTGCGGTGGCAATCGAACCCCGAGTACGAATCCCAATTGGAGGACCTGATTCTGAACTGAAGCCCAATATGATTTATGCCATACCGAAGTTCCATGGGCTTAACTCTGAGGATCCATTCCAACACATCAAACAACTCAAGCATCTGGCCTAGACCTTCGGGTCAGATGTACAAAATTGGGATATCCTACTCATGAAAATGTTTTCGTTCTCCCTCATGGACAAGGCCGCACATTGGTATCAAACTCAAACCCGTCCGATCAACACATAGGAGGAACTGCAGTCTGAATTTTTGAAAAAATTCTTCCCCGTTGGCCGAACGAATGCCTTGCGCCACCAGATCACTCATTTCACTCAACAACCGAGAGAACCTCTTCACGAAGCTTGGGATTGATTCCTAGATCTCATGCGAAAGTGCCCCCATCACGGAGTTCCTAAGTGGGAACAAGTCCAGTCTTTTTACCAGGGACTCCGTGAGGATATTTGTTTATTCGTCAATGCAACGTGCGGAGGAAACATCATGGGTCAACACGAGGACACGGTGTGGGAGATTCTCGAAAACATGTGCGAGAACTCCATAAATAATGACTCCATGGGCTTATTCGACAGGACGAATGCCTGGGCATCGACGAATCTAAGAGGGACACATGAGATGCAGGACCTGTCCACTTCCGTCGACTTGGAGCTGATGGCTAGTCGGCTGGACAAGGTTTCTATCATAGAAAAGAAGGTGGATGAGCTAACTCGACATTTGCAACAAGCCACCTCTGCGCAAAACTCTTTTGCACGACCTCCTCTGGCAAGGGAAACTGTGCAAAACATCTATCACCAACCTGCCAAGGGGATGGACCCATATCCACCCCCGTCTGCCTCTCGGATCGGAGTAACCTCCGATCCATTCTACTCGAGTTGGGGGAACTCTGAACCCTCGTATTCTGACTTTCCCGAGGTTCCTCAGAACTGCGAGGACCTCAACGCCATCCAGAATGACCCGTTCTCCAATACCTACAACCCTGGATGGCGAAATCATCCTAACTTTCAGTGGGCGGGAAATTCTCAAAGACCACCATATCAACCCCGTCCACAAGCCTCTCGTCCATTTCAGCCGCCGTAGCCTCGGCCCAATCCCACCTACCAATCCGGGCAAAACCAGGATCAAATGACTCTTATCCTTCAAGCGCTGGCTGACATTCAAAAGACAAATGTGGCAATGCAAAAACAACATAAGGACGAAATCACAGAGGTTCGCAACCAATTGGCCCAGATGGCAAATTCCCGCCAACCTGTCACCCTTCGCAACCTCTGCCCAACCCAAATAACGTGCTAACCCAGAAGCGCGTTATGAATCCAAATTCAAGCCAAACACATGTGATTTATCAGGCCCCCGCTACTCCATCACCAGACGGGATGGAGGCTTCAACATCTTATGTGGGATTCAGCAGCAGCCACCCCTCCTACCTAACCCAAATCAGGCCGGGTTGAACTCTGTAACAACACGTAGTGGTAAAATAACCCAAGACCCACATTATCCGAACCACTCCAACCTGATAATGGCCAAGACCCTAGGATAGTTATCCAAGATACTACTGTCCCAAATCAAGAACCTGGACCTATCCTAGAGGAACCAGCTAGGATCCCATTTCCTGAGGCCTTGACCAAAGGAAAAAGAATAACCAAACCCGTGGCTCTCGAGGAGGATCTGGTCAAGCTCTTTGAACAGGTCCAGATAAACATCCCGTTGACGGATGCAATCCGCCACATACCGGCTTACGCAAGATTCTTGAAAGACATATGTACACCTAAACGTAAGCCGCGAACCAAGGATGGGAACCCAATCGTACTGTCAGAGCAAGCCAGCTCTGTCATCTTGAGCAAACTCCCAACCAAGGCTAAAGACCCAGGAACTCCCTTGATTTCTTGTAAAATTGGTGAAACCCAATTTGATAGAGCCCTACTAGATCTAGGTGCCTCCATAAATTTAATACCTACATCCCTCCTTGACCACCTTGAAGAATTTGAACTTAAACCCACTGAGGTGACATTGCAGTTAGCCGATCGATCCATCAAGCCACCAAAAGGAATACTCGAGGATGTCATTGTCAGGGTAAGAAATTTTTATTTTCCAGTGGACTTCATAGTACTAGACATGGATGCACCTAAAAACCCAAGGGACACATCAATCATATTAGGGAGACCCTTTTTGGCCACTGCTAGGGCCAACATTAACTGCGAAGAGGGACAGATAGAATTAAAATTTAGGAATCAAAACATGAAGATTGACATTTTCAAGGCCCAGCAAGGGATTAATTGCGGGGTTATAGAGGAAATATGTGATGTCAAAGCCGTGGTTGATGAATTGCATATAGAGGACAACCTGATTATTCCTGATCAACCACTAGAGAATCAAAAATCGCTAACAGAGGAGTGCGAACATGATCTAGATACACCTATGACTCCTACCATTGCTCCTGATGCAAACCCCGAACCACCCGCTGCTGCTGACAACCCTATCATGGAACTTAAACCCCTTCCCGAACATCTGAAGTACGTCTTTCTGGATTCAAATCAGACTTTTCCTGTGATTATCAATTCTCGACTCACACCTGACCAGGAACTCCGTTTGATTTCTGTTCTCCAGCAACATCGTAGAGCCATTGGATGGACTCTCGATGATTTGACTGGTATAAGCCCTTCATACTACACACATCAAATCTACACAGAAGAAGGCTCACGACCTTCAAGAGAAATGCAAAGATGCCTAAACCCTAACCTACAGGAGGTCATGAAAAAGGAGATCATAAAGTGGTTAGATGCAGGGATCATCTACCCGATCTCCGACAGTCGTTGGGTGAGTCCAATACAAGTGCTGCCTAAGAAGGCAGGACTTACCATCATCACGACTGAAATCGGAGAAGTCATTCCTACCCGAATAGCTAACTCATGGAGAGTCTGCATTGATTACAGAAGACTCAATTCCTCCACGAAGAAGGATCATTTCCCACTACCGTTTATTGATCAAATCCTCGAAAAACTAGCGGGAAATAGGTTCTTCTGCTTTCTTGACGGGTATTCCGATTACAATCAGGTGGCAATCCATCCAGAGGACCAAGAAAAGACCACATTCACCTGCCCCATCGGGACGTAGGATGACATTCGGTCTCTACAATGCACCTGCAACTTTTCAGCGGTGCATGCTTGCCATATTCTCAGATATGGTAGGTGATTATCTGGAAGTCTTCATGGATGATTTTTCAGTTTTTGGAGAATCGTTTGACGATTGCCTCCAACACTTGGTCCAAATACTCAGGTGGTGCATCGAGGTGAATTTGGTTCTTTCCTGGGAAAAGAGCCATTTCATGGTGACTGAGGGAATTGTCCTGGGACATCTAATCTCGGAGAAAGGCATCCAAGTGGATCGAGCTAAGGTTAACCTGATTTCCAAGCTTCCTATGCCTACCTAGATTAAGGACATCCGATCTTTTTTGGGGCACGTCGATTTCTACCGTCGATTCATTCCCGATTTCTCAAAAATTACGCGCCCCCTGACCAACCTTCTCTCCAAGGATGTGCCTTTCAAAATTTCCAAGGAATGCACTCAAGCATTTGAGATCCTACGTGACCGAGTCACCCAAGCCCCGATCGTACAGTCCCCTGATTGGTCTCAACCCTTTGAGATCATGTGCGATGCATCTGACTTCGCTGTAGGAGCGGTTTTGGGGCAGAAAATTGACGGGAAACCTGTGGTCATTTACTATGCCAGCAAAACACTGGATGAAGCTCAGCGTAACTATACGGTTACTGAGAAAGAGCTGCTGGCCGTAGTATTTGCCCTGGAAAAATTCAGATCATACCTTCTGGGTTCCCGTGTTATCATATACTCGGATCATACAGCTGTGAGGCATCTCTTTGCTAAGAAGGACGCGAAACCTCGATTAATCCGATGGATCTTGCTATTGCAAGAATTTGACCTCGAGATTCGCGACAAGGCGGGAAAGCAAAATGTGGTAGCTGATCACTTGTCCCGCCTTCCTTCTGAAATTATTGATCCTTCCGGACCTATTACAGAACATTTTCCTGATGAGCACCTCTTGACTATCAATACAAGTCTTCCATGGTTCGCTGATATAGTTAATTACCTGGCATCACATCAGATTCCATCCGATTGGCCGAAGGCCAAAAAGGACAGATTGTGTTCCGATGCCAAGTACTACCTATGGTAAGACCCGTATCTATTCCGCATTGGTGCTGATCAGATAATCCGACGGTGCATCATGGAAGTGGAAATCAAAGACATACTCTCATTCTGCCATGACCAGGCATGCGGTGGACATTTTTCAGGACACAAAACCGTAGCAAAAGTCCTCCAGTGTGGCTTTTACTGGCCCACAATTTTCAAGGATGCATACGATCACTGTAAGGCATGTTCCCGTTGCCAGACTCTGGGCAACATGAGCCATCGAGACATGATGCCTCTACAGCCGATCTTGGTATGCGAAATTTTTGATATTTGGGGGATTGATTTCATGGGACCCTTTCCGACCTTGGATGGCTTCGAATACATCTTACTCGCAGTTGACTATGTTTCCAAGTGGATAAAAGCCATTCCAACCCGAACCAACAATCATAAAGTCGTTATAAAATTCCTCCATCAAAACATTTTCTCAAGGTTCGGGATTCCGCGTGCTATAATTTCCGACGGAGGGGCCCATTTTACAAACGCTCAGTTCAAGTCACTGATGACCAAATACAGGGTGTCGCACCGAATCTCTACTCCTTACCACCCCCAAACTAATGGTCTAGCTGAGCTATCTAACCGAGAGATCAAGAAGATCCTTCAGGTTACTGTTCGACCTGATAGAAAAGATTGGTCTTCTCGGCTTCCGGAAGCATTGTGGGCCTATAGGACCGCCCACAAGACCCAATTAGGAATGTCTCCCTTCAGACTAGTGTACGGGAAGGCATGTCACCTCCTCGTCGAGTTGGAGCATAAAGCCTATTGGGCAGTACGGACCTGTAATCTTGACCTTTCCAAGGCTGGAACGCACAGAAGACTTCAAATGAGCGAGATCGATGAGTTACGTCGCGAAGCGTATGAGAACTCACGAATTTACAAAGAACGGGTTAAAGCTTTTCACGACAAACACATTTCTAGAAAGGTCTTTCATCCTGGTCAAAAAGTTTTACTCTTTGATGCCCGACTAAAACTATTCCCAGGGAAGCTAAGATCCAAGTGGGTTGGACCCTACCTAGTCCGACAAATCTTCGGAAATGGAGCCATTGAAATCAGCCCACTCAGCCACGATTCTGAACCCTTTGTCGTGAACGGTTAGAGACTCAAGCCGTTCATTGACATGACTGATATAGATTTGGCTGAGTCATCCTTTACCCTCCATTCCTCTTGAGCTCATTGCACCCAACCGATGGCGTAAAACTCAGCGCTTAACGAGAGGCAACCCGTCATTCTTTGAAAAACCCGAAACCTTTTCTGACATCTCTATACGGAACTCATATTGCACTTTAGGGTTCATCCATTATAACAGCCGACTTCACCTCAGGTATACCTACCCGAGATTAGAAATCGTTCGCAACAAGTCACTTCGACCCATTCCACACACCTGTCCTAATGCATGAACTAAGCTGAATTCGAACCCACCTAATTTACAATGGGGACATTGCAAATCTTAGGCATGGGGGGGCATGAAAGTGCAAAATGTCAGAAAATTCATATCAAGAAAAGGGTTTCATAAAAAAAAAAAAAAGACTTGATAGAGGGGAGGAACAATTCAGGGTCATACAAATGAGAGGAAGAAAAGAGAGCAAAATGACAAAAAGGAGCACAAAAGGAAAATAAAAAGAAATAGTCATTAGTAAAAGATTAAGGGGTTAACTGAAGTTCTAGACCGAATCAAGAAAAAGAAAAGAAAAGTGCTACGGAGATATAACAAGAGGTTAGCAGGAACGATGGTCTTAGGCCTCTTGGGCTAGTATCTTTAGCTTAAAAATTCACGTATCCATTAAAATCTGGATAGTTCTCAAGAGGTTGAGGAAAATGCGAAGTTTGAGTAATAGGTCTATGGATTAGGAAGTATTCGGCCTCGTTAACTGACCTCCGGTTTGCAGGATTCGGTAACCTAAGCACCCCAAATTCACACACAGTCGGGTTCAGTGCGCATAAACATCCAAATCACGCGAAAAGCGTTGAATGTTCTGAAAAAGTCACCTAATTAGGAGCGGCCAATCAACACAAATTGATTTGGATGAGTTCCCAGTGCGGAGAGGTGGGAAATTCCCCTCGAAGATGCGTAACAACATATCGTCTCCTCGGTGTTTGTCTCTTAGGATATTTAAATATCCTACTGGGGGCAGGTAAGCACTCTGCTGGTTCAAATACCATGGGCGGCATTATCACGAAATGTCGATCGCCAGGGGCTAAATTCGGCCACAGAATGCCATAGGCGGGATTATCTCGAAATCTCGAAAGCCAGGGTTCTGGGGGTTGCCATGGGCGGGATTATCTCGAAATCTCGAAAGCTAGGGACCCTTGAGGATTGATGATGGGGACGAGGAATCCGATACAGATAGTGTTGAGAAGCTAATCCGAAGCTAGAAATAAAAAGAAAAGAGCGAGAAAAGCTCTCCAAACAAATAAATCTTCTATCTCTCTCTTACAAAAACGCACTACAAACTGAACTTAGGCTAAAAATGTCTCAAGCACGGGTGCTTTAACCGCGGAGTCCAACAAACCCTAGGTTAGTTTTGTGGGCCGTAGAAACCTTTGAGGAGGACTGAGGCTAAAGTAGAACAGGTCCAGATTTTGGTTGGTACTTGAGTACCTCTAGGCCTATTGTCAGCATTCCTACCTAATCACAAAAGGAGAAGCACTTATCATTGTTGACAGACACTCAGGGTCTAGAATGGAAGTTAAAACATTGAAATTTTGCAAAGGGACTACCAAAAGCTAGGCATGGGAGTCTGATGAGAGCCTCATCATGAGCCATAACTAGCTCATTTTGACCCAATAAAGAAGATAAAAGCTCCTACATAACCTAGAAGATGGCTTAACTGAAGGAACAAGTGCTCTGAGAAGAAAGCATGAAATAAAGGTTAAAACTACAATTTTACCATTGCAGTTCATAAACGGGATTTCTCAGAGGCAAAACATAGGTCAAATGGTCTAAATGAGATAAAAAGTGGGTTGAATCAATCAGAAATGGGTTTATGTGCAATCTAAGAATTAAATGACACTTGGTAACACTAAAATAGACCCGCATAAATTAACAAGGTTTCGGACAGAATAAAAATCAAGTAAACTTTCTAAAAATCATGGAAAAACATTCTCTAGGGTTTATAACACTTAATTTGGCCCTTGGAACCCAGTTTGACCTAGATTAGGGTCCTAGCTCTTCAATTAATCTAATCCGGGTTTTTACACAAAATGTTGAGACAAACGAGGTCAAACCTAAAATCCAAATTCACCATTGGATTCCTTAGGTCAAAATTAGGTTTGTACCAAAATTTGGACCTAAGGGGAGGTCATCTTGACCTACTTTGCAATTTAGTACACCCAAAGCATAATTTGGTCCCTATCTTTTGAATATCTCTGCAGAGAGCCCCCTAAGTTTTCCGCCCCCTTTGCAATCCGGTCCTGCCTCAATTGTTAGGGCAGAACCGAGCTCTGGCGAGGTTTAGAGAGGGATTACTCTCTAATCCCTCAGAGATTGCCTCCCAGAAATGGAAGGGGGATTCTCTGAGGAATTCCCTTCCTTCTAAAGCCAATTACAATCGCTGGTGTGAACCCAATCTCTCGTGTGAACGCACGAGAGATTGGGGTATCCACCCTCTTTGCAACTCCGGCGAGCCGACAGAGGTGATTGCGCGGTCTCCATGTGCTAGAAGGTTCGGCCAGCACCTATAAAACGCTCCCCAGACCCTGCCGCAGAACCTAAGCTTGATTTTGACGGAGATCCCCTCCAATTTCCCTCTCTCCCATCTCCGGCCAAAAGACCCGCAAGCTCCGACGACCTCCTCTCCTCCTTCTCGTCGTTCTGCTGCCATACCAGCAGTAGAGTCAACTCCGTCGCTTCCTCCCACGTCACGCCGTACCAAGCGTGCGTGTTCCTGACCTCTTCCTCGTCGCTGCTCCCTCCCTCAGGGTCCTTCTTCCCCGACGACGGCAGTTACGCGCCGTCCACTCTGCTGCCTCCCTTCCTTCCAGATCACCCCAGATACCCTCTCCATCCTCTCCTCTCTCTTTTCCCCCTGCTATTTTATCTAATTACTCCCCGACAGTGCCTAACCACCTCCATCGTCCTCGCCTCCGACCGACCTCCGGTGAGCCGCCCACACCACTCCGCCCCTCCACACGGCTCGCCAACCCCCTCGTGAGCTCCGCCTCACCACCAAGAACTCATTCCACCCCTCCACTGCCACTCCCAACACCCATAGTAGCCCCCCGAACAACCCCACATCTCCGGCTACAGGTTGACCTAGGCACGCACGCCTAGGCCGACCTGCAGCCTGCAGCATCACCCACCGCCTTCGCCGTGCCACGGTGAAAGTTTCTAGCTAATCTGATTGGGCCAATAGGCTGTTCTTATGTGCAACAGGTTGTAGCTCCTGCCGCCATTGACGGTCGAAGCAGCGAGGAGCTTGAAGCAGCTTCAGGCACCAGGGCTTCCAGGTTGCAGGTGCAGCAGGTGCACGCAGGTGTTGCGAAGCGACTTAGGCCAGCAAGTCGCGCTGCGAAGCCAGCAGCTAGGGCAATTGCACGACGAGAATTCTGCGGGCGCGTGTGAAAGCAGGCCTGACCGGATAGTCCCACATCGTGGGATCGCAAAACACAGGTATAGTATAAATTATTTTTTTGTTTTACTCTCATTGCCTCCGTAAGCACAGGGGTGAGGTCCCTCACCTGCCCTCACACCCGCCTCGTCCGCGGCTTGACCTCGCGGATCTGGTGGGATCCGACCCGCGACCCAAACCTTGAGCACTCCTCGCGCACCACCACTTGCCGGTGCACCTGGTCTCGGGTGCGAATCCGACCCGACTACCCGTGTGGCTCTGGGAGAGCGTCCTTGAGAGAATTGCTTGTGAGAGGGAGAGACGCTTGGGTAGAGGGATGGGGGTAGGTTTTGCTTCGGCTATGGTGTGTGCAAGAAGGAAGAAGCAAAGGAAGCAGCTGCAGAACAGGAAGAGAAGAAATAAGAAGAGGCTGTAAAAGGAGAAGCTTTCGTAGAGAGGCCAAGTGAAGAAGAAGGAAGGCAAGGCAAAAGGAAGAGAAGAACGAATAGAGGCCAAGTGAAGAAGAAGAAAGGCAAGGCAGAAGAAGAAATAAGAGAAAAGAAACAAAGGCAGGAAGAAGAAGCCTGCACAAGACAAGAAGCAAAGGTAGAAAGAGAGAAGAGCAACGAAGAAGAAGAGAGAAAGGAGATTACATTTAAGACGTCTGATACAGAAATCAGACGTCCAATTCTATTTTTATTTCACAAATCCTTTTTAAAATTCTCTCTTTGAATCAATCCTTTTTATTTAACAGTTGTATTCTTTGGTTTTAAAAAGTACTGAGCTTGCTCCCTGTGTTCGACCTCGGATACTTTAGTTTTTCGAGTAATAAAATTCCTTATATTTGTTTAAACGTTTTGTCGATTATACAACAACGTGATATACTTTAAACCCGCACAAAAACGTGAGAACAAAGTGCACATTTGCAAAGTGGGTCCCTCCATCAAAGATGATAGCTCATGGAATGTCGAGCTGAGAAAAGATGTGTTGATGAATGAATTTTATCACAACTTTATGATCATTGGTTCTGGTCAGGATGGCTTCGATCCATTTGAACACGTTGTTGTTGTTCGCTCTAAAAAGGCTTTTAAAGATCACTGCGCTGCAGTATAGTTCGAATCAGATCGAAAAATAAATAATATTTATACTCGAAAGAAATCCGAGGTCGAACACAGGGAGCAATTGGCAAAATACTTCTCAAGATCGCAATTCAAATGCAATATAAGAATTTCAAAAAAGAATGATACATAAATGAAATCTGATGTCAATAATGCAAAAAGAAGAGAGGGTAAAATGGTGATTTGAATCACCAAATGACCCTACAACGTTAAGCTTTGCAAGCTACTCAAAGTAATAGATCATATAAGCCAAGCAAATCTCAATTTAACCAACAGAACCAGGGTCTCAGTAGATATCAGACGACAGAATAGGTGCTCAGATGCCTTAACAGAGGCAAAGGCCTCTTCCTTTCTTTCTCTTCAAGCCTCATGGAGAGGCGTAGGCTTCTCTTCTCTTTTCCTCTTCCTTCTCATCTTCCCTCACTTCAGAGAAGGCACAGGATAGGACTCAATACGCCAGCAGAGGTAGGCCTCCCTCAGATCTCACAAGTGTTGAGAGGAGGGCGGTAGAGCAAAACAACCCCCATCTTCTCTCTCTTCTTCATCTCTCAGAACCAGCAAACCAAACAGACCTGGGTATCCTAGTAAATAGACCACGCCCAGACCGGCAAGGCATGAACGCAGGCGAGGGCGTGCATATGCACGTGCGTACGAGGACCTCACCCCCTGTGCATACTGAGGCAACCAAGCAAATGCATAAAATAAACTTAAGCCGCGCATGCGCTTCAGCAACCCACGATGTGGGACTAAAGTCCCACAGCTTCTTTGTGGATCAATAACAGCAAGTCAAGCTTGTAATTGCTGGTGACGAAGGCACTTGCTGCTTCAATTAGGAGTCTGGAACTACAGATGGAGGGATTTCGCACCACCTCGGTGTGGAGGCGAGGAAGAACACTGTGAGAATAAGGCCATCGAAGTCGGAGAAGGCGGAGGCGACAGCGGCTATCCAGCGAACACCTAAAATGAAAAGTGCGGCCTTGCTGCCATGTCAAAATAGTCAAGAGGGATCACTATGGAATGGCGAGTGTGGTGGTGGGTGCAGCGTGAGGTGCATATGATGGTGGAAGCCTAACGACATCGAGAAGGTGAAGCGGAAGTGCTTGAGTTCGGGGAGGTGTTCTAGTGGGTGAATTGTGAAATAGGATGAGGGCTTTTATAGAGGATGATGCAGTGGAACTTATGGAAGTGGCGTGAGGCTGTTTGGTGGACTATAGTGGTTGGGTGAACTCGCTGGAGTTCTGCCAGAGGTGGAAAAGACAAAGTGCAAGAGGGAGGTGCAATGGTCGCAAGTGGTTAGTGAGTACGAGGGAAGAGAATAGAGGGAGAGAGGAAGAGATAGAGTTACTTAGGGGAAAGGTAGAGAAGTGGAGGGCTTTGGTGCTGGTCAACTAGAGCCGGAGAAGGAGGTAGAGGCGGTGAGGTGGCGACGAGGACGGAGGCAGAGGCATGACCTCCCTTTAGTTGGGGAGGGTCGCGACGAAGAGGGTAGTCGAGACGACCGACCAATTTGGTCGTTTGATGGCTGGAGGAGGAGGGTCGAGGAGATCACTAGATCCGGGGTCTACGGTGGTTGGAGGTAGGTTTCTAGGGCCTCTTGATGTGCTAAGACTTGCTGGGGAAAAGCGTAACGCCATGGGGGTCCTTTTATAGGGCTCTAGACCGCGTTTTGGGCTTGGGAAGCTTCATCGGTGATAGGAGTTCTGGGATGCCCTAATCTCTCATGCATTCACATGAGAGATTGGGAAGGTTGGAGAGCTTGGGAATTGGCTCAAAAGGGAATTCCTTGACGAACTTCCCCTTCAAATCTAAGAGGGATTCGTCAAGGAATCAAGGAGAACTTGCCAAATTTAGGTCGCCAGAGTTTGTAGCAATAGGATTCATGACAGCAGGGACCTTTTTGTAAAAATGATGACAAAGTTAGGGGCCTTTTTGTAAGGATTTTGAAATTTAAGGCCATATGTGTGATATAAATGAATCAGACAGGACAAAATTGCAAACTATGTCAAGACAGTCTCAGATTAGGCCCAAATTTTGGTACAAACCTAATTTTGACCTAAGAAATCCAATGGTGAAGTTGGATTTTGGTTTTAACCTAGCATGACTGGGTAATTTATGCAAAAACCTAAATTAGGGTAAATGTTAGTTTGAGACTACTTTGGGTCAAGATGGGTTCTGATGGTCAAATTGAAGGTACCAAACCGTAAAGAATATTTTTCTATGAATTTTAGAGGGTTTAGGTAAATTTTATCCTAACTAGAACCTCAGTTAATTATACGGGTCTATTTTTAGGATTTTAGAAGTCATTTAATTCTCAAAACACACGAAAACTCTTTTCTGTCTATTCTAACCAACTTGTTAGACTTTTAAGACCATTTGACCTTTAGTTAACCCCCGAGAAAACCCGTGATTATTCTGCATTTAAGATATGATGGTAAGGTTGCATTTTTAACCTTGTTTTCTTATCTTTCCCTAAAAATGGATTTGCAGTGAATTAGGACTCTCTGGCAGTTATGTAGGAGTATTTATTCCTTGATAATGACTAAATTTAGCTAGTTATGGTTCATGATGGTGTTCCCATCAGTAGTCCATGGCTAGGAGAATGTATTCGAAACCATCAAATTTTGAAAGGGACCCATAAATCAATCCACCAGGTGTCAAAGATTTCACTCACGAGAATCGACTGTAAAGGCATCATGTCACGATGGCTCATGTTGCCTAAGGTCAAACAATGAGTGCATGCCTTACAATAGTCGTGTGCATCTTTGAAAATCGTGGGCCAATATAATCTTCACTGGAGGACTTTTGCTATAATTTTGTGTCAGGAGAAGTGATCACCGCAGGCCTGGTCGTGGCAGAAGGACAAAATGGTATTGATCTCAAATTCTGAAATACATCTTATATGATTTGATCAGCACCAATGCAGAATAGATATGGATCTTCCCAAATAAAGTATTTGGCATCTGAAACTAATTTGTCTTTCTTGGCCCTTAGCCAATCTGATAGAATCTAATGCGATGCCAAATAGATCTTCATATCAGCATACCAAGGAAGTTTCGTATTGACTGTTAGGAGGTGCTTGATGAGCGAAGATTCGTTGTGATAAGGTTTCTGGGTTTCGAAACCCATCGTCATAGTTCGATTCTCAAGAACATCTATCTATTAGATAATATTTATAACTGAAACTCGAGGTGAGTCCTGGGTCAAACATGGGGAGGCGAACGTTTAGTTTGAAAAATCCACATTTCACTTTTATTTGTTTTTGTCATTTTTATCTTTTATAATTTTTTATGTTTTTATCAAGCAAGATATCAGATTGATAAAAACATTATCTAACAAATCTACTTGTAGAATATAAGAGAGAGAGAAAAAATACCGATATATTGATGAGAAAATGTTTCCTACAGCTAGGAAAGTGGAAAAACTATACTAGAAAGCAATAAAGATAGATGGAGATGAGAAGAGTCCCCCTTAACGGTCACTTGGAGGATGACTCGCTCTGACAACACCTGGATGAAGGTGTTGAGGAGTGGGACAAGGGAGAACGGTGGAGGAGGAAGGAGGACAGGGCAAGATGTCATCACGGTGAGGATCTTCTTCCCGAAGGAGGTGAGAGGACAGCCATAGGATGCTCCACGAATGGGGATGAGAGGAGGGAAAATATTTGATTCCACTCTAAAGGAGCATCCCAGGCTTGGGACAAGCTCTCTCTAGAGCCTTGGAGGTGGTGAGGAGAAGAAAGGAAGAGATGGTGAAGAATGGAGGGGGGTAAGTCCTTTTATAGTGGAAGGAAGAGGAAGAAATCCGTTCAAAGCTTTAGTGACAACTGCAATCATCACTAAAGACCCATGCAAGGTGTCATTAAAGATCTGCTCCACTGCTGGTGCCCGCATCACGCGTCCTTGCCTCCCGCGTCGTGTCACCCGTGCGTGTGCTAGCATTCACTGTACATGGTTGTGGCTGTGCTGAGCTACTTGTGTGCGCTACTTGTGCCCGCACGTGTGCTATGGTGAGTCCGGACGGTCACCTCCAATTGCAAATTTGGGGTCCTGCAGGGATTCAAACTCGTGCCCCTCCCTTGAGAGTGCACGCCTCCAACAACGGGCCACTCCCATCTTTATGTCGCAAGGAGGAGCATCTAAGGAGCGGCGTGGAGGCTTCCCAGCCGTTGGATCAAGATCCAACGGCTGGGAATGGAGGGCACGAATGATGAAGGGTGTGGGTGGTTGCTGTTAGCCAGAGTTGGGTGGCCTAGAAGGCACCATGTGGCACCATCTAGGTTATTCATCTTCTTTCTATTGCAGAGGGTGCCACGGTACTCGAATTGAGATGGTTTCTACGTTGCCAGATTGCGATCGTCACTCCAGATCCATCTGTATGGTCAAATTTTTCATCCGAAACCCGTAAAGATGTCGCAATGCCCCCTGGCCATTGATCTTCCTCGAATCGTGTAAGGTGATATGGGATTTCAATTACAACAATCTCGATGGCGTTGGACTCCAATCATAATCCTGATCAATTCCATACATTCGGATAGTCAATCTGAGGCCTCGAAATAAATCTCCTTCCCTCCTGGCCATAGAAAGGATGCAATTAACCTAAAATATACACAACTACTCTAAATGTAGAATGATGCATGCTATGCAATATTTATAATATGAAATAAATATCTAAGCCTAGGAACATACATGAATAGGCATTTAAACCTAAATAGATGAGTCTACATCAGTGCTCATCCAGAAAATACTTTGTGATAGGTCAAAATGGGTCAATGATCGAAGAAGGAAGGCGGGACAAATGGTTAGCTACCACATTCTTCTTTTCCACCTTGTCACGAATTTCAAGATCAAATTCCTGCAACACTATGATCCAGCAGATTAATCTCGGCTTCGGGTCCTTCTTCGTGAGTAAGTGCCTCACTGTAATATGATCCGAGTAAATGATGGCGTGGGAACCTATGAGATATGTCCTGAATTTCTCTAGGCCAAATACTACAGCTAGCAACAATTTCTCCGTAATAGTGTAATTACCTGAGCCTGGTCCAATATCATGCTGGCGTAATATATGACTAACAATTTCCCGTCAATTTTCTGACCTAGCATCGCTCGTACTGCATAGTCAGACGCATCACATATGATCTCGAAGGGTTGTGACCAATCAAGAAACTATAGGATTGGTGCTTGGGTGACTCGGTCACGCAGGATCTCAAATACATGAATGCTCTCACTATATATCTCAAATGGCATGTCCTTCGAAAGGAGATTCATCAAGGGGCACGCGATCTTAGAGAAATCAGGTATGAATTAATGATAAAATCTAACATGCCTTGGGAATGATCTAATGTCTTTGACAGAGTTAGGGACAGGTAGCTTGGAAATTAGATTTACCTTAACCCCGTCTACTTGGATACCTCTCTCAGAGACAAGGTGTCCAAGTACGATGCCCTCAGGAACCATGAAGTGGCTCATTTCCTAGGAGAGAACCAAGTTCATTTCGATGCATCTTTTAAGTATCTAGACCAAATGCAGGAGGCATTCATTAATAGATTCACCAAATACCATGAAGTCATCCATGAAGACCTAAAGGTAATTACCTACCATATCGGAGAATATGGCTAGCATGCACCGCGAAGGGTGGCAAGTGCGTTGCATGGCCCAAATGGCATCCTACAAAATGTGTACGTACTGTAGGGGCAAGTAAAGGTAGTCTTTTCCTGATCCTCCTGATGAATTTCCACCTAATTATATCCGGAGTACCCATCCAGAAAATAAAAAAATCAATTTCCCACCAGTTTCTCGAGAATCTGGTTAATGAACAAGAGCGAGAAATGATCTTTCTTCATGGAGGCATTCAATTTTCGATAGTCTATGCAGACTCTCCACGAATTTGTAATGCAGGTCAGGATGGTTTCTCCAAATTCGGTCATGATAACTGTGAGTCCTGCCTTCTTAGGCACAACTTGGATTGGGCTCACCCAATGGCTATCAGAGATCGGGTAGATGATACCAGTATCTAACCACGTGATGATCTCTTTCTTCACAACCTCCTGTAGATTCGAATTGAGTCTTCTCTACATCTCTTGAGATGGTCATGAGCCCTCTTCAGTGTAGATACGATGTGTGCAATATGAGGGACTGATACCAGTTAGATCATCAAGAGTCCATCCGATGGATTTCCAATGCTGCTGGAGAACAGAAATTAGCTTTGTCCCCTGATCAAATGTGAGTCGGGAATTGATGATCACAAGAAACAATTGATTGGAACCCAAAAACACATATTTCAGATGATCTGGGAGAGGTTTCAACTCCATAACCGGGTTATCAGCAGTGGATAGGGGTTTGGGATGGGCCTCAGAAGATAAAGTGGGAGCTAAGGGTGAATCTGGATCAACTCTGGACTCTTCTATCTGTGGGTCATAATTTTCTCATGATGGGCCTCAGCTTTGTCTCGGAGGATCAGAGATAATCGAGTCTTCCTCTATAAGCAGATCCTCATCCATAGAACTGATGTCACACACTTCCTCGATTACCCCATAATTTATTCCTTTCTGGGCCTTAAAGATATCAATCATTAATTTCTGGTTCCCAAATTTCAACTGGATCTGACCCTCTTCGCAATTGATATTCGCCCTAACTATGGCAAGGAATGGTCTACCAAAGATGATTGATGTGTTCCTTAAATTTTCAGGAGTATCCATGTCTAACACAATGAAGTCCACTGGAAAATAAAAATCATTGATCCGAACTAGAACATCCTCGAGAATTCATCTGGGTGACTTGATTGATCGGTCTTCTAATTGCAAAGTTACCTCAGTCGGTTTGACCTCAGTTTCCTCAAAATGGTCTAGTAGGGATGTAGGTATCAGGTTTATAAAGGCTCCTAAATCTTGCAATGCTCGATCAAATTCTAAATCACTAATCTTACAGGAGATCAAACGGGAGGCAGGATCTTTTGCTTTTTATGGGAGTTTTCTCAAGATGATCGAGCTGACTTGCTCAGACAATATGATTGGACTCCCGTCTATGCTTTGCGACTTACTCTTTGGTGTACATAGACCTTTTAGAAATCTCGGGTAAGCTAGTACGTGGCGGATTGCACCATAAAGGGGATGTTTATTTGGACTTACTCAAAGAGCTGGATCAGATCTTCCTCTAATTTCATGGGTTTGTGTTTCCTCTTTCCCTTGGTCAAGGCCTCAGGAAATGGAACCTCTGTAGGTTCCTCTAGGATTGGTTCAAGTTCTAGATCTGGGATAGGGGTGTCCTGGATAGCCAACCTAGGGTTAGGCTCTGAACAACCAGGCTGAGAGTGGCTCGGATAAGGTGGATCCTAAGTCAACTTGCCACTACGAGTGGTAATAGAATTAAGTCCTGCTTGGTTTTGGTTCAGAGTCGGCAGAAGTGGTGGTTGATGCTGATATCCTGAGGATGATGTTGAAGCCTCCATCCCGTCGGGTAATGGAGTAGAAGGGGCCTGATAAACATAGTCAGTTTGGCCTTTATTCGAGTTCATAATGCGCCTCTGGTTCAGCATGTTATTAGGATTTGGTAGAGGCTGAGACGAAAGTGCACCAGGATAGCGAGAATTTGCCAACTGTGCGAGTTGATTTCAAACCTCTGTGATCTCATCTTTATATTGTTTCTGCATGGCTGCATTGGACTTTTGGATGTCAGCCAAGGTTTGTAGAATTAGAGCAATTTGATTTTTCCTTGACAGGCTGGCTTGATAATTCGGATTGGGCCTAGGCTAAGCAGGCTGATATGGGTGTGGAGCCTGTGATCGGGGCTGGAATTGAGATCTCGGATTTTGATTATTCCCCGACCACGCGAAGTTGGGATGATTACGCCATCGAGGGTTATAGGTTTTTGAGAATGGATCATTCTGGATGGCGTGGAGATCCTTGCAGGTCTGAGAACTCTAGAGAAGTCAGAGTACGAGGGTTCAAAGTTCCCCCAACTAAAGTAGGCAGTTCCAAAGTTTCCTCCAAAACCAAGATCGGACGGGGGTGGATATGGGTCCATCCCCAGATGAGAGTGGTGGTAAATGTTATGCACAGCCCCCTATTGGAGGGTGGTTGCGCATACATTCTCTATTGTGCTAAGGTATCTCTTTGCAGATGTCTAATCAATTCGTCCACCTTCTTTTTGGTAACAGAGCCTTGTCCAGGCGACTGGCCATTAGTTCTAGATCGACAGATGTGGGCAGTCCTTGTGTCTCGTGTGCCCCCCACGTGTTTGTCAATGCACAGGTAGTCATTCAGTCTGAGAGTGGTAGGAATATCCTGTGGATCGCAACTAAATACTAGAGGGAAGGGGTGAATAGTATTGCTTTGAATTAAATGCAAAGATTAAAAAATAAAACACCAGAAATTCATTCACCGAGTACACCTGATTTATAGTGGAAACCCGATCATGGTGAAAACCACTACCTAAGCCTCCCAGCTTAGGATTTTTTCGACTAGGCATTGCTAGTCAATCCACTAAACTGTACCAATTGAATGAGGGTGGCACAACCTCTTACAATTCGCTTCCCTTTTATCCTGAAGAGAAGCAAAAACAACAACACGGATCTTCTAAACATACTTGAAATCCATAAATCAAAATAACAAAATAGTATAACAAGAACATGAATTCTATGGAACCTCAATAAATGATCAAACCAATTTTTTGCAGAGGATTGAGGTGTCATGCTTTTGAAGAACATGAAGAACAGGGTGCAAAAACCTTTGGAGATAAGCACAAGAAGCTCTATTTTTGTATGGTATTTCTATTTAAAAGTTGTAAAGGAATGGGCTGCGTGCAACCTCTATTTATACAAAAAGTTTTGCTTGAATAGGAAATTAAATTGGTCAATCAATTAAGGTTAATTGGTCGATCAATTAAGAAGGTTGGTCAATCAAGAGGATTTTTCTCAACTTCCTAAAATGGGCTAATTTGATCGGTCAATTAATTTGGTTGGTCGATCAAGGTGATTTGGTCGATCAATTATCTAGGTTGGTTGATCAATAACCCTAAAAGTTTGGTTTTGAAAAGATGCGCGAAAATTCATATTTGAGTTTTATTTAAGGTTCCTTACAATGATGTCCTTGACTCAAATAAACGTAAGAGATGCACATCAGCAGCTATCTTCTCTTGTCTTGAAAGACGCTTTGATACTTTAATCCAAGATAGTCCTGAAATGTTAGTCTAGTAATAAACATAATTTTGGTGTATCAAAATAGAGGTACTTACATTCTCCCTCTTTTTGATGACAACAAAATTATAATTATGAAATTGGGAAATAGTTTTCCATAAAATCTTCCCCTTTTCATTTTAGCAAAAAGTAAAACATGCTACTTTGTGATTTTACATTTAACTCCCCCTTCAAGAAGTAATTCAAGCATCATAAATATTATGCAATATAAGAGAGCTAAAGAAAGACAAAAAACTGAGAGACATAATTTTCATGCATAAATAAACAGTCTAGATAATCAATGCATAGAATATAAATGTTCTAAGAAATAAAGTTATACATGCCAAGATAGAGATAAAAACAAATATAACAGCTAATCATCTAATGATGCCATGAAGGCATCCATAGTGCTGTAAAGATTAGTGTCCAACTTGAGGTCCAGTGAATCTAATCTCTCAAAAGATGTTGGCTGACCAAGACAAAGGCGTTGTTGAGCTAATGAATGTGGTGTCAAATACCTAGATGTCCTACGAGGAGGAGTAATCTATTGGTCAGCTAGTCCTGCTGATGCTGATGGTGCTGCCGGTGATGCTGATGTAGGAGGACAAGGAGGAAGTGCTGAGGGCATCGTAGTCGAACGACGAGGTCGAGGAGGTCAGTGAAGCTACTGCTGAATGCTACGAACTGACTCTCCAAGTGATAAACACACATGAATTCATGATAAAATACTTATTTATGATAGTTCCTAGGCTTAACATTGTATATCATGTTATAAATACTACATAACATCCATTGCATGCCATTTAGGATAGTTGTGCATTGTGTACCTTAATTCTTCCATTTTATATGGCCAGGAGGTAGTGAGACATCTTTACGGGCTTCGGATGAAAAATCCGATTGTACGAATGAATCCGGAGCAATGATCGCAATCCATCAACACAAAAATCACCCCTTTTAGAGCTCCGTAGCATCCTCTACAAGAAGATGAAGATGGACGGCCCAGATGGCACCACGTGGTGCCATCCAAGCTGCCCCCCACCTGAGCCATCGTACTCGGCTTCAAGCAAGGACTCTCCTCAACCATTGGATCTTCATCTAATGGTCCAGATGCATGGGACTGCACTGCCCTCCACTCGAAAAAGCACCGCTTTGGCGTAATAGTGAAGACAAGCGCTTGCAAACCACAAGTGCAAGTTCGAGCTGCAATCCGCCACGCCCGCTACAGCACCAAGTAAAATAGGGTTGCTCGATCTCAATCGAGCAGTTGAGATTCTCCACACGCAATCTGACGTCGCCCACCAATGCGAGGACGCATGCTAGATTGCATGTGCGTAATCAAAGGCACTCATTTAAGTCAAGTAGATTCATTATCGACCGTCGGATCTCTGCAAGGGCGTTAGGTGCGCAATTCAAATCAAGGCACGCGCAATCTGCGGGTGAGTCTTAGCCGTATGATGCATCATCCGACGGTTGCCTATGCACGTGCCAGCGATGCGAATTTCAAATGCAGGCGAGCACGCATTTTTCTTTCTCTTCTCATGATCATAGTAGTCCATGCCTGATCCAACGATCGAAGATCGTCGTGCCCTACGCCAGCTGTAGCTGAGCTTCCAAGTGCTAGCCAAGGCACGTGAATGCTTTAGTGATGTCTCTAGCAGGTCTTTAGTGACATCTTAAATGTCATTAAAGGCCCGTGCAAACAAACCACCTCCACTCCACCACTATATAAACACCCCCCATTCCTCTTCATCTTTACCAACTCTACTCCCACCTACTCCTAAGCCATAGTAGCCTACCAAAGCTCCATTAAAGCTTACTCTCAAGCTCCAAAGGCCTCCTATTAGTGTAGCATTCCGTTATCCCACCTAATATTCATCCCTTGTCCCATCACCTTCATAGGTTGCCTTGGAGCCATCCTCCCACCACCATTACAGTAACAGATTGCCTCCGCCTCCTCACCTAAATTCCAGAGCCTCGGTGAAGCATTCCTCTACACAACGTCCTCCTGCATCTCACCTCCGTCATCCCACTCCTCAACTCCTTCGTCCAAGCTTTCGCTAGGTGCCGTCGTCTCGTCGAACAGCCGATTCAGGAGATTCCTTCTCACCTCTCTCTCTTTTATGCTTTCGTACATTTTTGTAATAGACATTTGTGCAATATATCATATTTGATTCCATCTATATTGTGATCCATCTTGTTTGTGTCCTTTATAAAAACAAATATATATATAACCAAACACCAAAAAGAAACAAAAGGAAGTGCAGTTTTCAAACAAAGTAAACATTGCCTCCCTGTGTTCAACCTGGGACTCCCTTGGAGTTTTGGTAAAATTGTATTTGATAATGAGTTTTGCGACTACGACGAGGGATTCCTCAAAACCCCGATTTCTACCATGCGAAACACTTGCATCACCAAGTCTGTCCAAAAACTGACTCTGAGCATTTAGGTATTCTGATACCTGATGCTCGTGCCTCATCATAACCATGTCAGTCTCCCACTGCCTATGCATCATCAAAGAAATGCCACTGGTCACATCCTAAATAGTGACGAAGTTCCTGCCTAAGATCTATCTATCCAAAAGGCTCCAGTCCTGGTCATAGAAGGAAGGTGATGGTCGCACTAGATGTGGACAAGTCATAGTGAAGTGATCATAGGGTGAGAACAGAGGAGGTACTACAGTCTGCTCCTGCTACTGCTGCTGCTCCTATGCTGCTTCCTCACCACGGGCTCCATGTGCTTGCTCCATCTTCACATATGTGATTTTATCGAATATGGAAGCACGAGTGATAAACTATTTATGATTGATGTCCATGGGCACACTGAAGTGAAGAAAGCTATGGGAGAGAAGTGTCCCAAACTGGAAAGAGCTAATGGGTGGTTTACTCATGAGATAAAGAATCAAATGGTTCCAATTGAACCATTTGTTCTTCATAAAAGCATAGAGGGTGATTAGCATAATGCCAGGGCAATTCTCAAATGATGTGGACTTAGACATGAAATTCCACAAAAATACACGATTCAAAAAATGAGGCACACGTCGAAGATAGGGTGACTTGGCAGGACAACCCAAGTCAAAATGAGAGGGTGTGAGTAGGGTCATCCTGATGGTGTTAAACTGAGTCTACTGATGAAACACAAGAAAAATAGGTCCAATAGATGGACAACTAAGAATCTCTGTCAAAACATCTGCATTGACCAGAACTTCTATCCTGTAGATGTTAAAGGTCATTAGCACCTTCAGTTATATCTTTGAGATTGGCATAAAATAGGTGACAGGCCATGGGATCAACATTAGGAATGTGGCTATGTTTGGAACCTGCATAAAAGTTCCACTTAAATAATCGTAAAATCTGAGGGTATGCAAATTTTTCATGAATCCTAAGGAAAATATACTCGAAATAAGTGAAATCAACAGGTCTACCGACATGCAGAGAGAATTTTGCAAATAATGAGAAATGATCACAAGAGGCCTCGGTAATGAAAAAGTGATCAAAAGTGTATCACGATGACTAGAAGAGCCACGTGCACGTTTGGCTGCCATGGTAAAGAGATGGAAAACACGGTTGGTCGATCAAATATGATGACTGGTCGACCAAAAAGGAATCAAACTTTTCATCGATCAACCAAAGAGTTTGGTCGATCAAAAGACCTCAAACCGAAAAAAGAATGTTTGAACGGATGATAACCTCACGTATGATACACGATTTCGCAAGAAAAATGCACAAGCAAGATCAAACAGGTGAGAACAAGTCAAAGCACATTATAAACACATGAAAAATCTAAAGGAATGGATGTATTCAAGGTTTAAATTCACCGAGATCGAACCAAAGTTGGTCGATCAAAACAGAGGCTGGATGGAGGGTGTGCGAGGAGGTTGAAGTCATGCAAGCACGGAGGTGCAAAGAGGCGACTAGCGAGCACACACTCGTAAGGACTGGTGCACGGTTGACCTATGCACGGAGGTGGCTTGTGCAAGGAGGTCGGCATCAGCATTGGTCGATCTGACAATGAAGAGAAGAGAAGTGGGGTGGAGTATGTTTTGAGGAGTGAGGACCAAAAGATTTTGTATAGTAAGAAAATAGGTGTATGGGGAAAGAAATGAGGTGTTTTATAGAGAACGTATTAGTAAAATAGGTAAATGCACTTAAGGCAGCTAATCACATAGGTTAGAAGCAGTAAGAGTGGATTGCAAATGTGAAACAAGGAAGCGAGATTGCAATCTTCGAAAAGAGAAACCGCCAGTTTTGGTGTATCAAAAATGGTTTTTGGTCGATCAAAGCGAGAATTGATTGATCAAAAGAATTAATTGGTCGATCAAAGTTTCAATGTTTGGAGGGAAAGTTCCTGCCCAAACAGATTGGTCGATCAAAAAATTTGATTGATCGATCAAAAGGACAAAGTTGTGGAGGGAAAATTCTCGCCAGGCAAAAATCAAGTTTTAGGTCAATCAAACAGGAGTTTTGATTGATCAAAGGTTGTTGATCAATTTTTGAAAATTGATCGATCAAATCAGTAAAAGAGACATTTATTAGGCCAATTAATTAAGCTCTTTTAATCTAGATAAACCTAGTAAATGACAAATTTGATTAAACCTATCTTTTGGTAATGGTTTTGTGAATATATGAGCTAGCTGATTTTCTATGTTAACAAATTCTAAATTGATATCCCCTTTTAAGACATAATCTTTAAGAAAGTGGTGTCAATATCTATATGTTTGGTCCTAGAGTGTTGTACTGGATTTTTGGAAAGGTTAATAGCACTTGTGTTGTTGCACAAAATCTTATTATTCTTATAAGATAAACCAAAGTCTTGTAATGTTTGTTTCATCCACAATAGTTGTGAACAAGCTAAAGATGCTGCTACATATTTTGCTTTAATTGTAGATAGTGATACAGTATTTTGCTTTCTAGAGAACCAAGAGACTAGGGAATTTTCGAGAAATTGACAAGTTCCACTAGTGCACTTACGGTCTGTGAAGCTACCCACATAGTCAGCATCACAAAAGGAATATAATTCCAATGTGTCCGACTTCGAATAAAAAAGTCCTAAGTCTTATGTGTTGCTTAAATATCTAAGTATTCTTTTAGCAGCATGTAGATGTGATTCTTTAGGATTTACTTGAAAACAAGCACACAAACAAGTACAAAATAGACTGTTAGGTCTAGTTGCAGTTAAATATAATAGAGATCCTATCATGCTTCTGTATAGTTTTTTATCTACTGATTTACCCGTCTCATCAATTTTCAATTGGGTAGATGCTGCCATTGGTGCTTCTTTACCTTTGACTTTATCCATCAAAAATTTCTTTAATATCTCTATTGTGTATTTTGTTTGAGATATGAAGATTCCAGAGGAAATCTGATCAATCTGAAGACCTAGGAAGAACTTGAGTTCTCCCATCATGCTCATCTCAAATTGATCCTACATTACCTTTGCAAAGTATTGGCAAAGGAGATCATTAGTAGCACCAAAAATGATATCATCTACATATATTTGAATTATTAAGAGATCAATTTTTTTTCTTTTGGTAAATAAGGTTGGAACTATTTGACCAATTTTAAACTCATTGTCAATTAGATATGATTTTAATCTATCATACCAAGCTCTTGGAGCTTGTTTTAGACCACATAATGTTTGTTTAATTTGTATACGTGTTCTGGATGATTTGGATTTTCAAAACCTTGATGTTGTTTAACAAAGACTTCCTCTTTCATGAATCCATTTAGAAAGGTACTTTTGACATCCATTTGGAAGAGTTTGAATTACATATGGGATGCAAAAGCTAGCAACCTTCTAATAGATTCTAGTTGAGCAATAGGTGCATATGTTTCATCAAAATCTATTCCTTCTTCTTGATTGTATCCTTGAGCCACAAGTCTAGCTTTATTTCTAACTACATTTCCTGATTCATCAAGTTTGTTTCTAAAAATCCACTTGGTTCCTACAATGGTTTGCGATTCAAGCTTTGAAACAAGTTCCCATACTTGATTTTTCTTAAATTGATTTAGCCTATCTTCCATAACAATAATCCAATAGTGGTCTGAGAAAGCTTCCTTAACATTTTTAGGTTCAAATTGTGAAACAAAGGCTATAAATGCTAGTGTGTTAAGGGATGATTGTTGGAACCTTGTTCCACATCTTGTTTTTGTGTTAACAAAATTATTATGGATTAATGTTTGCCATTAAGTGTTTTTCAGATTTAGGTGAAGAAGCAAGGCAAATAGGAAATAATGGAGGCATGATGATGAGAAGAAGAAGGTCATAATATGGAGGAGGCAAGATGACAAGGAAGAATCAAAGAGAAGAAGATCATCTTCGATCCTTTGATTTTTAGTTTAGATTTTATATTTATAGATTGTATATGCCTCTTAACAAAGGAATATAACTTAGATCATAGAATCAATTAGAGATAAATTAGGATTTATATTACTTACATTTTCAAAGTACGTAATGGATTAAAACACTTAAAACAGGTACTTGTAAGCAAGTACCGGTACTGTTCATCAGTACTAGTATTTTCAAGGCACAGGTTTGAGAATTCATGTCAAACTGTGAACAACAAGTATCGGTACCAACCATAACTACCAGTACATGTTGGCCACAAGTTGAAGCCTTAATTCTAGCCTGAACCTTACAAGTGCCAATACCCATGATGAGTATCGGTACAGGTAGGTTACTGTGCCTAAGGAATTTCGGACCTGGGAGTGATAAGTACCGGTACCCATGATGAGTACCGATACCTCATGCACTAGTGGCAGTGAGCTACTAGTATCGGTACAGGTACCTTAGTACCAATTCCAGCTAGCCGTTGGCTCAAAACAGAACAGCTGGAATATTAATTCTGATAATGTGAACATTGGGAATTAAATCCAAACGTCTATTTGACGACTACCTGAGGTCCTATACTATGTAAAATGAGTCCTGGACTCTTTGTTTGCACACAAGAGATACAAGAAAGATAAGAGAAAATTCTAGAGTTCTATATTTCATATTTTCCAACATATTTGAAGAGAAGAATAGAGTTTGCTGCTCTCAATCTTTCCACGCTTTTGCAAGCGCGTCGATGTGATTTTCTTTCATGCATTCATGTCTTCACTTGGTTGTTGAATCGGTAACATTATATTTACATTTGTTGAGAGGCTTAGGTTCTTGTTGTAAGATTTATTTTTCTGTCTTACACCTATATTTCATTTGTTCTTGAGCATTTGCTCATTGGGTTGTAACAAACCCATTATCTTGTAATTGGGTTGAGGTAACCCATTAATTACCTCAGTTTAGTAAATTGATTTTCTAAGGGTTGAGAGAATCGGGTTAAAAACCCTAAGCTGGGAGGCTTAGGTAGTGGAGTACCCAAGAGAGTGGAACCACTATAGATTTGTGCCAATTTTTGTGGTTTGATTGATTGTGTAAATTTTCTTGTTATTACTGATTTTGTGTTTGAGTTTTTGTGCTCATAGCCAATCGTATCTTTAGATCCTCTCAAGTGGCATCAGAGCCAATTTGCGAGAAGACGTAACATGTCAACTTGCAATGGCATCTACATCAAGGCACACCAAAGGACAGTCATCGACCCATCCTCCCTATTTTGATGCGATGGACTTTTGGTATTGGAAGAGGAGGATGCAAGTCTTCCTCAAAGCAATAGACGAGGAGTCTTGGACTCTCATTCAAGAGAAGTACACAGATTCGGAGCCACAGGAAGGCGTAGCTTGGATGGTGGATCAAAAGAAGAAGATTGTGGGTAACATAAAGGCGATGAATGCACTTTATTGTGCATTATCAAGGGAGGAGCTCAACAAAATTTTGGCATGCGTGTCCGCATATGAAATTTGGAACTCTCTTGAGGTCACCTACGAAGGCACTCACAAGGTAAAAGAAACCTGTATTTCTATTCTAACCGAAGAATATGAGTTTTTTAGGATGACGAATGGAGAGTCAATCAAAGATATGTACACGAGGTTTGGAGAGATCGTGAACCCCATGAAGAATCTAGGAGTCAAGCTGAAGGAGGAGCAGCTTGTAAGGAAGACCTTGAGATCCCTTACAAGCGATTGGTCTCCAAAGACCACAGCGATCCAAGAGGCGAAGGATCTATCCACTCTCCCCTTGGATGATCTGATTGGAAGCCACATGGCATATGAGGTCCAATTGGAGAACATGAAGAAGAGAGAGGAGAAGATGTCTAGCAAAATGAAGAATATTGCTTTTAGAGTAATTAAGGAGGACTCAGACTAAACAACCTCAGAATTCGAAGATAAAGAGATGGAGACACTTACAAGGAAGTTTCAGAGATTTCTTCAAAAACAAGGTAAGCAAATCAATAAACTTTCAACTAATGTTATTTGTTATGAGTGTAAGTGAAAGGGGCACTTGTGGAAGGATTGCCCTATGAACAAGAAGAAAGGCAAAAGGAAAGACATAAAAGAAGTCAAGAAGAAGAAGAGGAGAGCTTTAAAAGCAACATGGGATGATAGCAACTCCAACATGGACACTGACTCTAGTGAATTGGATGACGACAAGGTCGCTCATCTATGTTTGGCTACAACTACGAAAGATACGGACAATGAGGGAAACCCTGATTTCTCTTTTGAAGAATTATTAGAAGCTTATGAAGAACTATATCATAAAGTTAAGTCATTTGAAAAGGAAAATAACATTTTAAAGAATAATTATCAAACATTAGAATTAGAAAAATCATGTTTAGAAATAGAATTAGAAATGTCAACAGAAACTAATAATCAACTGCATGCAAAGATATTAGAACTAGAAGATATTTATGAGCACTTTGAAGGGACTTGAAATAAACTTAAAACAACAACTAGGCTAAAATTTTGTGATTCATTAAAATCAAAATTTCAAAGCAAAAAGAATATACAAAATAAATCACATGCACCTAGGAATGCATGGATGTATCAAAAGGCTAAAACTCCAAAGAATTATACATCTAACACTAAAAAGGTCTATAAATCTCAGGATTTGAAAGGTGCTAACTCTAAAGGACCCACAAGAAAATGGGTACCTAGAAATGATATTTGTTTTGCAGGAGTAGATCAAAGTAAACAATGGGTGTTCAAGACACATAATGGAACACTTCAACCTTTCTATAGGTTGAATGAAGACCAAGAATGTTGGACGAGAGATGCTTGGTATACACAAGCTCCATTCTACTATTGGTAAATTTTATGGTATGATATTTCTTCATTTTTTTGTGATTGAAGGGCAAATGGTAACATTTTTAGGGGGAGCATATTTTGAGGGGGAGGATTTAATTAAATATTTTTTCCTTCATATAACATTGTTAATTTTTTTGTTCATAATTATCTATTTACAAGATAGTTTTGTCAAAAACAAAAAAGGGGGAGATTGTTGGAACCTTGTTCCACATTTTGTTGTGGTGTTAACAAAATTATTATGGATTAATGTTTGCCATTAAGTGTTTTTCATATTTAGGTGAATAAGCAAGGCAAATAGGAAATGATGGAGGCATGATGATGAGAAGAAGATCATGATATGGAGGAGGCAAGATGATAAGGAAGAATCGAAGAGAAGAAGATCATCTTTGACCCTTTGATTTTTAGTTTAGATTTTATATTTATAGATTGTATATGCCTCTTAACAAAGGAATATAACTTAGATCGTAAAATCAATTAGAGATAAATTAGGATTTATATTGCGAACATTTTCAAAGTACGTAATGGATTAAAATAATTAAAATAGGTACTTGTAAGCAAGTACCGTTATTGTTCATCAGTACTGGTATTTGCAAGGCATAGGTTTAGGAATTCATCTCAAACTGTGAACAACAAGTACCGGTATATGTTGGCCACAGGTTGAAACCATAATTCTGGCCTGAAGCTTACAAGTACCGATACCCATGATGAGTACCGGTACAGGTAGGTTACTGTGTCCATGCAATTTCAGACTTGGGAGTCACAAGTACCAGTGACCATGATGAGTACCGGTACCAGGACTCATGTAGTGGTGGCAGTGAGCTGCTAGTATTAGTACAGGTACTTTAGTACTAGTACCAGCTAGCCATTCGCCCAAAATAGAACAACTAGAATATTAATTCTGATATTGTGAATGTTGGGAATTAAATCCCAACGTCTATTTGACGATTGCTTGAGGTCCTATACTCTATAAAATGAGTCTTGGACTCTTTGTTTGAACACAAGAGATACAAGAAGTTAAGAGAAAATTCTAGAGCTCTATATTTCATATTTTCCACCATATTTGATGAGAAGAATAGAGTTTGCTGCTCTCAATCTTTGCACGCTTTTGCAAATGCGTCGACGTGATTTTCTTTCACTCATTCACGTCTTCACTAGGCTGTTGAATCGGTAACATTATATTTACATTTGTTGAGAGGCTTAGGTTCTTGTTGTAAGATTTATTTTTCTGTCTTACACCTGTATTTCATTTGTTCTTGAGCATTTGCTCATTGGGTTGTAACAAACCCATTTTCTTGTACTTGGGTTAAGGTATCCCGTTAATTAACTCAGTTTAGTAAATTGATTCTCTCGAGGTTGAGAGAATCGGGTTAAAAACCCTAAGCTTGGAGGCTTATGTAGTGGAGTACCCAAGGAAGAGGAACCACTATACATATTGTGCCAATTTCTGTGGTCTGATTAATTATGCAAATTTTCTTGTTATTACTGATTTTGTGTTTGAGTTTTTGTGTGCATAGCCAATCATATCGTTAGATCCTCTCAAAGATCTAGTTTGAACTCCTTTTGACAAATCTCCTATTACTAGTTCTTTAGGATGATCTTTCACAAAAGAGATATCTTTAGGTAGTTCGCTAGAAATATTCTCTTCTGGAATGTTCGATGGATCATGTACTAGTTCATCATCATCAATCGTAGAAGATTTATGTTGTACTAAACCTTCATCAAATGATACATGCATGGTTTCCTCAACAGCAGAATTGTTCTTATTAAAGACCCTATAGGCTTTACTTTTGGTTGGATAACCAAAGGAAATCCCTTCTGAGGTTTTAGCATCGAACTTATCAAGATTATCTTTATTGTTAAGTATAAAGTATCGACATTCGAAAATCTTGAAGTAGGAAATTCTAGGTGTTCTTCCATGATAGAGTTCAAAAGTTGTCTTCTTTAGGATAGGTCTGATCAAGGTTCTATTTTGGATATAGCAAGCAGTGTTTACAGCCTCAGCCCAAAAATATCAGGTAGCTTTGGCTCGCACAGCATTATGCCGACACACTCTTGCAAAGTCCTATTTTTCCCCTCAATTGCACCATTCTGAGGTGTAGCTCTAAGGAAGGCAAACTCATGTTTGATTCCATATTGATCACAAAAATTCAAAAAAGATTCGTTTTCAAATTCCCTACCATGAGCATTTCTGATCCTAATTACCTCAGATCCTTTTTCATTATGTAATCTTCTAACTAGTTTGCTAAAGGCATCTATGGTTAAGTCTTTACTTTTTAAGAAGGATACCCAAGTAAATCTAGAGAAGTCATCTATTATGACTAAATAGTATATGCACCCGCTTAGGCTTTCAGATTTAGTTGGTCCGAACAAGTCTAAGTGAAGTAGCTCCAGGGGTTGAGAAGTGCTAACCATCCTTTTTGGTTTAAACGGATTTTTGGTTTGTTTACCAACTTGACAAGAATCGCAAACTTGGCTTTTCTTGAAGTTGATCTTTGGTAGTCCCTTGACAAGTTCATGTTTCACAAGTTTACTAATGTTTCCCATGTGAACATGACCTAGTCGTTTATGCCAAAGTGTTGCTTCTTCATCAGATATGACTAGACATTCAATACCATCTCATTTGTCAAAGTTTGCAGTGTAAATGTCTTTATGTCTATTTCCTTTAAGAATAATTTGTTTTGTTTCTTTGTTACGAATTTTAAAACCTTTTGATGTGAATATGATTTTATTTCCTTTATCATATATATTTGGCTTACACTTAATAGATTATATTTTAAACCTTTAACTAAATGCACATTATCAAAAGAGGTAGAAGAGTTACCAATTTGGCCAGTACCAATAATATGGCCCTTGTGGTTGTTCCCAAACGTGACCGTACCACCTTTCTAACGATTGAGCTGTAGGAATAGGTCTTCCTCGTTGGTCATGTCTTGGAACAGTCACTATCCATTATCCACCTTCTTTCTTCTCTTTCCTATCATTGGTTTGTGATTGTTAGGCTTTGTTTGATAAAGTAGCTTCAATGTTCCATTGATTTGTTGGAAAGTCCATTTCTTATAATCTACAAAACCTACAAAAACATGATTGCAAAATACTTTTTTGTACCCACTTTTGTTTGGGTCCATGGTGATTAGTTCGCATTGCCTTCTTTGGCAAGTTACCTTTCCCTTTGATCTGGCTAGAACTGGATGCTTCATGATTATTTTTTGGTATATAGCCTAGCCCTAATTTTATGGTGCTCTGAGTTTGTGTTCCTAATAATTTATGCAAGTTTCTACTTCCATTTGAGAATTTAGTTAGAACATTTAAGAGACTAGCAGAGTTCTCTTTCAATTTATCGATATCTACCTTTAAATTATCTATTTGTGATTTTAATGACATGATTTCAATAGATAATTCTTTGTTTTATTGAGTAAGTATATCTTTGTGTGTTCTCTCTTCTCATAATGCTTTAGTTTGGTTTTCATTTTCTATTTTTAATGACTTAGCTACGTTATGCATCTCAAAAAATGCTTCTAATAACTCATCTTGTGAAAAAGAGATTGCCTCATCTTCTAGTGCCATTAGTCCTAGAAGAGCTTCTTCGCTTGAAGTTTCTTCTACTTCTGAGCTTGAGTCTGATTCATCCCATGTTGCCCTGAAAGCCATCTTCTTTCCATCTTTTCTGAAGAACTTCTTTTTCGACTCTTTCTTAAGAAGTGGACAGTCTTTCTTGATGTGTCCCTTTCTTTTGCAATTGTAACAGATGATTGCATCCATCTTTGATTCTTCCTTCTCCTTCCTCAAGCTCCTCTTATTCTTGAGGAACTTTCTAAATTTTCTGGAGAGAAGAGCTATATCTTCGTCTTCTTCTCCGCTTGATAATTCTTCAGATTCCCAATTTGCTTCAAGGTATAAGATCATTTTTTTGGTTCCTTCATCTTCTTGCTCCTTCATGTGTTGGAGCTAAACTTCATAAGCCATCAAACTTCCAATAAGACCATCCAGTTTCAAGGTAGATAGATCTTTTGATTCTTGAATGGCTATTGTCTTGGTCTCCCAATCACTGGTAAGTGAACGAAGGATCTTCCGTACTAGAGCTTCATTTTTTATATCTTGATCCAGATTCCGTAGGGAGTTTCCATGAATCGTGTGAACATCTCCTTGATAGATTCTCCCTTCTTCATCCTGAAAAGCTCATAATTTTGCGTTAGTAAATTTACTCGAGTTTCTTTTACCTTAGTTGTTCCCTCATGGGTGACTTCAAGTATTCTCCAGATCTCATATGCCATTTTACACGTAGAGACGCGGTTGAATTCTGCTTTTGAAAGTCCGTAGAAGTTTGCGTTCATTGCTTTGGCATTGTGGGTTGCCATGTTCTTCTGGTCTGGTGTCACCACCACTCATTCCTTGATTTCAGGATGAGTATATTTGGATGCGATGACATCCCATACCTCAAAGTCCATGGATTCAAGGAAAATTTGCATCCTAGTCTTCCAATATACATAGCTTGTTTCATCGAAAAAAGGAGGATGAACAGTAGATTGCCTCTCAGCATATGTGTCGACAGAAGACTTTGACATCTTTCTGGACAACCAAGGTCTGATACCAAGTGAGAGTGGTAGGAATATCCTATGGATCATAACTAAATACTAGAGGGGAGGGATGAACAATATTGCTTTGAATTATATGCAAAGATTAAAAAATAAAACACCAGAAATTCATGCACAGAGTACACCTGATTTATAGTGGAAACCTGATCTAGGTGAAAACCACTACTTAAGCCTCCCAGCTTTGGATTTTTTTGACTAGGCACCGCTAGTCAATCCACTAAACTGTACCACTTGAACGAAGGTGGTACAACCTCTTACAATTCACTTCCCTTTTATCCTGAAGACAAGCAAAAAAAACAACACGGATCATCCAAACAAACTTCAAATCCGTAAATCAAAACAAAAAAATAGTATAACAAGAAAATGAATTCTATGGAACCTCAATAAATGATCAAACTGATTTTTTGCAGAGGTTCGAGACATCCTGCTTTTGAAGAACATGAAGAACGGAGCATGAAAGCCTTTGGAGATAAGCACGAGAAGCTCTATTTTTGTATGGTATTTCTATTTAAAAGTTGTAAGGGAATGTGTTGCGTGCGACCTTTATTTATACAAAAAGTTTTGCCTGAATAGGAAATTAAGTTGGTTGATCAATTAAGGTTAATTGGTCAATCAAAAGGCAATTTGGTCGATCAATTAAGAAGGTTGGTCAATCACTGATTGATCGATTAATTAGCTTGGTTGGTCGATCAAGAGGATTTTTCTCAACTTCCTAAAATGGGCTAATTTGATCGGTCAATTAATTTGGTTGGTCGATCAAGGTGATTTGGTCAATCAATTACCCTAAAGTTTAGTTTTGGAAAGATGCGTGAAAAATTTTTATTTGAGTTTTATTTGAGGTTCCTTACAATGATGTCCTAGACTCAAATAAATGTAAAAGGCACACATCAGCAACTATCTTCTCTTGTCTTGAAAGATGCTTTAATACTTTAATCCAAGATAGTTCTGAAATGTTAGTCTAGCAATAAACATAATTTTGGTGTATCAAAACAGAGGTACTTATGATTGCATAGCAATCATGAAACCTAAATCACTTGAATTAAGCTAGATCCTAGCATAACATAGGATTAATGCATTCATAGGCATCGCAATTTGCACAATAGCTAGTTTATTAGTCATATAGATAATATCATCATTTTATGACCTAAAAGAGAGATGATTTTAATCATAAATGATTCAAAGCCGTAAATGTCAAATCAGATCGGACAGATCTGATCAGGATGATGGGAGTCCGATGCTTCTGAAATCGTCTCGATCAGACAACCAGGGCATCTAGTGTAGTACATAAAAGAATGGAGATCATAAAGCCAAAAGATAAAGATTCGAGACTCAAATGAAGACTCCAATTACATAGATGAATCTGGATAGATGATCTAGTCCAACGATAGAAAAATCAACTTGATCAGAGGTCTACAGCACCAGAAACAAGGAAAAGAAGATGGACGACCATGATGGTGCCATGTGGCGCCATCATAGCTGCTCCCTCACCACCGCCCCATCTAGGAAGGCCACCCTCGCATGCTATGGGCCATTTGTTCTTCATCCAACGGCCACGAGTGCACCACGTCGCCTGTCCAACCAGATAATAATAAATAGATATAAAGAGGAAACTATAACAAAAACTAGTGCGTAGTGCATTGGCTCACGCACTTGCATTGGAAGTGAAGTGCGTGGGTTCGAAATTGCCTAAGCATGAAATCAGGAAGGCAATGAGTGTGGGTGCTATTGGCCATGCGATTTACATTGGCACACGCAGACGCAGCCGCGTGGCACGATCAGGACACTCCACGCATTTTGGCGAGGCACGCGCACACGAGAGCGATCGAATGGCTGAGGATCAGGCACTAAAAAGAGCCTTGCAGGTGCACGCATGGAGAGAGATTCATTGCAGTAGGCATGCAAGGAGAAAGCGGGGTCTTGTGATCTCAATCTAAAGGTCTAGAAGCTGCCACCTGTCAAGCCCTGGTTGAATCCGAGCATTTTAGGCGCAAATGAAGGTGTTTTGAGGCCAGATCTGATCCATTGATCTCTCGATCAATGGATCTAATCAAATAAGAGTCGTTGCACAAGATAAAGGGGTTAAATACCCTTTTTTCCCTCCATAAAATCTATAAAAGAAGGCCAGGGCCCCCAGTTGAAGCATCTCTCTTCCATCAACTCCAAATATCTTCCACCTTCTCTGCAACTCTCTGTCCCTCTACAACTCTGCTCCAATCTTCATCCCAGCGCTCTGGATCTGAGGTGCTACCGCACCTCCCACAAGCATCCTACAAGCAACGTTGTCTCTCTACCACTTTCTATTTCTCTTTCTATCTCTCTCTCTCTCTATCTATCTATTTAGTTCTAGTAGCATTCTCTATTATGAAAACTCTATTTAGTTGTAATAAAATTTTGATCTACCTAATGCATGATATCTGATTCACATACATATATGCATATATAAATATCTATTTAGAGCAAGTTTTATTGAGAAGCTTCTGTAAAAATTGAGATTGCCTCCCTGCAAATGACCCGATACTCATCGGTCTTTACAAATTTATTTGTCGACATGTTTCCGCGCTATACTACAACTAAATAATATTTTAAATGCGAATTACGCACTGAACAACTTACACAGTCAAACTTACCCATAGATTCATTGTTTATGGAGTTCTCACAAACATTCTCGAGAATCTCCCAAATGGTATCTTCATGTTGACCCATGATGTTTCCACCACAGGTTGCATTGACAAAGAGTTTGATATCCTCACGGTGTCCCTCGTAAAAAGATTTGACCTATTCCCATTTAGAAACTCCATGATGGGGCATTTCCACATGAGATCTAGAAAGCAATCCCATGCCTCATGAAGTGATTCTCCTAGATTTTGCATAATCTGTGTGATTTGGTGCCTCAAAACATTTATCCAACCAACCGGGAAAAAATTCCTCAAGAATTCAGATTGGATCTCTACCCAAGTGTTGATTGGACGGATTAGAGTTTGGTACCAATGGGCTGCCTTATCCATGAGAGAGAAAGATATCATCTTCATGAATAAGATATCTTGATTCTGAACAGGTGGCCCGAAGGTCTGGACTAGATGTTTCAACTATTGGATGTGCTAGAAAGGATCTTCGAAGTTAGCCCATGGAATTTGGGAATAGCATGGAGCATATTGGGCTTGAGTTCAATATCAGGTCCTCCAACTGAGATTTACACCGTGGGTTCGATTGCTACCACAGTGGAATTGTAATGATCTCACATTTGAGGATGCTGTAGTGAGTTCATGAATGCCTGAAATAGATCATTGAGGCGTTGTAGCTGATTCTGGAGATTGGGTTCTTCTTAATTCTCCATGGATGTAGCTGAAGGAGATCTGGGCTGAGAAGCAGAAGAGTTGGAAGAGATATCAATCTGGTCGGAAGGTACCACAAACAAGCAAGTCAAGGCTTGGCCTTGACAAGAATGACCTACTAATGGAGGTCTCAAGGGTGGTCTTAAGGACCTCCTCCCGAACATGCACTAATGAGCCAAATGAGGAACAAAATGTGTAATGGACCCAATCGAGGCACCCAAAAATCTTTCGATGACTAAGGAGGTTCAAGAAGGATGATACCTCTTGATCAGAAAATTACTCACCCGAGAAATACTTGGGCAGCCAGGAAGGGAGAGCCCTGCAAAGACCCCTACACGGTAGAGAGTCTGCACGGGTTACAAGGTTTCCCCCACCCGACCTTCCTTGTCACTGAGAATCCAAGTAGACCAGAATGAGCAACTTAACCTCTTAAGTCCACCAATTTTAGACTTGAATTATGGTGCTTTGAATTTCACTTGAACTTTAGAATTGATTGTGATTTGTGACCGAATTTGAAGGTTGGTTAATCTACAAGGTGGGTCAACTTCGTCTGACCTGCCCTAAAATTTAGGATGAGTTGGGTAATGAACCCAAAATCACCCTGAGTGGTTTGCAAGCAGATTATTAGGTCCCAAGTTTTAAGGATCCAAGTGAATGTTAGAACCTTCTTTTAAGGTCTTCTTGATTAAGTCAATTCAATCAAGGCTCGGGTGACACACAATGCGAGAAATCAATTTTCTTTTAATTTATCAAGTGTGTTTTCCTCAAACCCTAAAAATAGAAAACCTACTTTCGCCCTTTTCCAGGTCCAATTCTTTCCAACTGTGGCACCTAGGGTTCAATCAAGAAGGTGAATAGCCCTATGTTAAGTATAGAAAACTACACAATCGAAGTTGGATTTGAAAACCCATCGTTGTAGTTCAATTTGCGAAGTAATCCGTCAACAGAGAAAATTTAACCAAAATTCGTAAAGAAATTCTAGGTCGAAAATAAGGAGGCGGACATTTGATTCAAAATCACGTTTGTTTAATTGTCACGAAGCAGATTAGCTAGTCGAATTGAATCTAAACTATCTACTTAAACAAATAATAAATAGATGAGAGAGAGAAAAATAAAGACAAAAGAGAGGTAGAATAAACATGGATTTCATCATCAAATGTTCATTACACTAATCTTTACAACTAGAAAGCAGGAAATCTATGCTAGAAAGTAGTAAATCTACTCTAGAAAGTAGCAAAGAGAATGGAGAGAGAAGTATCCTCCTCGACAATTGCCTGGAGGACGAATCGAATGGGGCGACCCCTGGAAGATGGAGGATAAAGTAGGAAGAAGGAGGACAAAGATGGAGGAACCAGGGGCGAGGTAAGACATCGTCGTCGTCGCGGGATCTGCTTCCTGAATGGAGTGAGAGGACAACCCAGGATGCTCCACGAAGTGGTGGAAAGATTTTAATTTTTATTTTAGAGGTGCATCCTGGGTTTGAAACAAGCTCCTAGAGCTTTGGAGGGGGTGAGAGAAGAGAAGAAGGGATGAGAATTTCGTAGGGTAGGGTTCTCCTTTTATAGTTGCAAGAATTGGGGGGAATTTGGTCATTACATATTCAAAACACTAAATGAGGGGGTCATTAGTGACGGAATTAAGCGTCACTAAAGACCCGATCGTGGCCTTACATGCGTACCCACCTGCACCCCCTCTCCTTCCACGCGCCTCAACGCAAAAGCCACATTCCTGCGCTCTCAGCCGTCCGATCAAGAGATCGAACGACTTAAAGCACTCGAACTCTTCTTCTTCAGCCGTTGAGAGTCAGTGCTCGCCTCTCCTCAACCTTTGGATCCTCGCATCCAACGGCTTAGATCACGTACACCCCCCCACATCTGACCGGGCATTTGGATACGCGTAGGATCACATGTGCGTGATCCACGTGCATCCGTTGCACCATGTCGCACCTCCATCATCATTTGATCTCCATCTGACAGTTGGATTATGTCCATGCAAGGCTATGCATGAGTAGAGTCTCAGCAGGGAATTGAACCCGCGACCTCTACTCCCGATCATAGGTGCGACCAATGCTCCAACGCTGAGAGTTGATTGTGCCTTCATTCAAGGTGCACGTGCTTGTAGCCATTGGATCAAGATCCAATGGCCTAGATTTAATCTTGTGTTGAGGAGAGAGTAAGAGCACGGCAGGTCTTCAGACTTCTGCTGGGCCAGTTTAGGCAGTCGAGATGGCACCACATGGTGCCATCTTGGCCATCCATCTTCTGTGTGTTGTCGACGCTACCACGGATGTTGGATTGGACCAATTTTCACGTAGTTAGGCTACGATCGTCAATCTGAACCCATTCATGCGATCGGATTTGTCATTTGAAGTGTGGATTGACACCATCTTAGCCCTTGATTTCTAAGCTTCCTCGAACTATATCTGGTGCTACAAATGTCCAATTGGGGCGATCTTAGAGTCGTTGAACTCTACTTGTCGCCCTGATTAGATCTGTACAGTTGGATCCTCTGTCTGAAGCCCTAATTAAAAGTCACCCTATCCCTGGCCATAAACGGAGATAATTACTATACAATTTGCATAATTTGACCTAAATGCATGATTATACGTGTTATGCAATATTTACAATACATGATGCTAATATGGTACTAAGAACATGCATTAATAGACATTTTTGGCTATTTAGATGTATGCACATCACACCCCCATGGCTATCTTTTGCTAGTCCCTAGTAAAAACTACATGCTGTTTATAAAAGAATTAGGATTGGATTACTTGGGCAAATTTCATTTTCAACATTAAGAAATTTTTACTTAGGACCTGAACTTCAGAAACACAACAACGCTCGGGTATCTGCCAAAATGCACACCACCTCAAGCCCTCATCTTATTCAAAGAAGGATCTCTTTTTCTCTTTTTCTTCTTTTCTAATTTTTTTGGATTTTTGAGTTTAGGGTTTCAGAGCAACTTTCTACGGCCACTCAACCCACCTAATACTTGATGAGAACCCTAAGTTCTAAGCATCTTTTCCTGAATGTGATAGACTCGTTGATCGGCAATCAGAACGGACTTCGGATTTCTACACCTCTAGGTGATCTTAAAAAGAATTCTAGCTAAAGGTGTATCTATACGACCGGTAGCTTTCTCCCTACTTTTATTTTTATGGGATCAACATAAGGGCAAACCCAGTGTATATATCCCCGGCTTATTCTACTTCTCCGCTTCTTCCTAAGTGTTTTGGAATTTTACATGCATTTCTTGAGCTAGGTTCTGGACAACCTACCTATGGGCTGTTACCCACGATAACTTGCCAGCCATACTCGTGTGGTGGCTTATTTCTGAACCCAGTGTGGCTTATTTCTTTTCTCCTTTTCTTTTTCTTTTTCTTTTCTTTTTGGACTTTCTTTTTTTTTCTTTCTTTCTTTAAGTAGGGGGCTCCCTGGTCTAAGATTTACCTAAAGGTAGTAGGAAAAAAATGGTCATGTGACTGGGCTCTGGACAACCTACCTATGGGTTGTTACCCACGATAACTTGCCAGCCATACCAACCTAGAAGGTTTATTAACTACCCAATTTCCATTAAAACTGCCCAACAACGAGTCAGTGCAAATAGTGTGTAGATGCTTAGACTTAAAATCCCCTCAAATCAGAGGGTGAGTTAATAAGTCATGTACTTATCACCCCAACTTATTTAACCAATTAAAATATGAATTTAGAATGGAGAGGACTCAAAAAATAAGTTCACATTTTAGTGGACACCCGGGCAAATTAACCTCGAAGACATGAAGGGTCTAAGTGTTCCGATCCTACTGTATTATTCCCTAAGGTTGAAAAATCCTAATGCCCAATTATTCTTTCCTAATTCAATTTTTTTTAAATAAATAAATAAAAAGAATCTACGGAGCTAACAAAACAATTCAATGACGAATATCCATCCCCCATGCCTATCTAATGCAATGTCCTCATTGTATTAAAAAGACATGAAATAGAGTGGAGTAAAGTAGAAAGCACCTAAATTGCGTGAATAACGGGTCTGCTCCGAGATGAAAAGAACTATATACATCCTAAATTTAGTGCCTTCAGCTAGGTACACTATACATAGAAGAAGAAATAAAGAATTCACAAGTGTAGGTCAGAATCAAAATAAAATGATTCACCTCAGGACCTGCCAGCAGATGTCCACAGATGTGGACCTGATTGTGATGCAGACCCATACCCCATGGTCAAGTATATCTAAGGTTCTCGATAAACATTATCCAAAACCTGAAATTAGTATGGAAGTGGGGTCAAGCCTACAATTTGTGAGGATGCAACCCAAGACCAAAACAACGGGTTACAAAAAGATTAATCTTAAAAGGATAAGCAATGAATTTATGCTTGGGTTAGACATCCTCTAAATCAAACATTAAGGGTCCTGGTAGAAGGTTGGGAGTTTTAGACAAATTGGAACCCTTAGACTCAATCTTATACTTCCTCTAGAATTGGCTTCCCAAATAAATATTTCCAAACTTGTCTTCCTCATTCAAGATTTCAAACCAGGACCTTATGCATGTTAGTCACCCCATCTGAAATTTCCAAGTCTAAAAGATGTGACTAAATTAGAATTGACTTGGGTCTAGTGATCTCAAAAATAGAATCATCAGTAAGCTCAAAGGGGTGTAATTGAGGAATGGGGTTTTGAATTAAATCCTTCATGAAATCAGGATCTAAATCCACCATGCTAGCCCCAATAGGATCAAGTTCCTCAATTTCAGGGCTATCAAATGATTTATCAAATTCCTTAGGCCCAGTTGTCTCACTAAAATTGTGTTATGTAAACTCATGTGAGACTTCGCATAATGATTCTTCACCTTCAGAATCAAAGAAATCTGAATCTGCATTAATGTATGTCTCAAAATTATCCATCACTTTCTAATCCATGGAGACATACATTTCCTCGTATCCCAGCTCAGGTATCTTAGGTGATGAAATCAGTTCATCCTTAATTAGTTGCTTTAGACAAATCTGGTCAATCTTGATCTCGTAACACGTGTCCCCCCCAACAGGTGCCTAAGCGGGTTCTGACATTAGCTCTCCTGAAGGGGGTTCATCCTGGGAATCATCCCAAGATTGAACTAAAGCAACCACAAATTTCATCCTCAGTTTCGATAATTTCCCAAGTAAAAAGTCACCCAGGCTTTTATCCTTAACATCTTGGAGCCAATCCAACAAATACTTATTCAGATCAATCATTTCAATCAGGAGCTCCAATTCTTTAGTGCAAGGTGTTGGCTGAGCTTCTAAAGATTGTATGGTGTTCCTCAAGTTAGCCAACACCTTCTCTTGGACCAGGTTAACCTGAACCAAATGGTTTGGTTCAGGGTGGGGTGGGTTTGGGTTCAATGCAAGGGAGTTAACAAATTGAGGATCTTGATACCCTCCCTGATAATAGGTCATTTTAGGTTGTTCATAAGGTGGTTATGACCTAAAGGCAGTGTATTCTGTGGAGGGGTAAGTATCAGTGTATCCTTCTTGATTGTAGATCATATTAGGTTGTCGAAATGAGGGTGATGATCTATAATCGATGTAGCTCGGAGAAGGATAAGAATCAAGATCATGGTGTCCAGGGTTAAACCCAGAACACGGAGGTCTGAAACTGTATCCCCAATCAAAATTATCTCAACTAGAAAATGGATGAGAATAAGTCTGGTTGGAATAATAATCATTTTGGGAATAAGTAGTGGTAGGAGGGTAGGAGTGGAATTTTGAATAGGATGTGGAAGGATCCATGACAGAAAGGGAGGAAGAAAGGTGCCCTGCAATACAAACAAGCAAACCTATCCTTAAGTGAGCTTGCCGAAAGACCTATAGATTCCCAAAACCCGTCTTGAGATAAAGAATCAATTTGATCGACTTCTTTCTGGTCAATCCAACAGTTAGAGGGAGGGACTGGGGAGAAGGTTCTTCCTTTGGCTTGCACCTCAGGTCCCTAGTGTATGCCCTAGCCACAATCATTTGATTCTGCTCCCCTAGCTAGACATCAGATTGAACGGTAGAATCAGACTAATCGAAAATAATCTCGATCTGGGCTCCAAAGAGCGAGTCAAATCCTTAGGGCCAACATCTACTCTGTTTCAATTAGGGTTAAGTTTGAATGTGCTTTGGATTGTGATGGAACCTTTATCTGGGTTGTGCCCTTAATGATTGATTGATATGTGTGTGCGTACACAACCAATGGTTTTCAAGCAAGATTATTTTTGGATGTGGTGAATTTTAGGGTTTAAATCTTGCTTAGTAGCTTTTAGGATTCAACTTTAGGTGTATTCAATCAAGTTCAGTTGGCTCACCAGGTTTTGAAAGCACAAGTGAAGATATTTTCCTTTGAAACTTAAAAGAATGTGGAGTGCCTGATAAATCCCTAAAAGTTGAACCTATGTGGCAGCTACTTGATGGGTTGATTTTAGTTGAAGTGGTGTAGCCCAATCAACTCAAACAATTGGCCTATTGCACCACTTAATTAGGCACACGAGTGATTACCTAATCTAATTTATACTCGATTATATGTTTAGGTGTGTGTATTGGTTTCAAATATTCATTTACCTGTTGAGTTTAAAAATCAGAAGAGGTTGTGTACCTCTATGAGAGATTTTTTTTAAAATTTTTCTTTTATATGTGGAGGGTGAGGTGGGTGTAAGTGTCAATCAAACAATCAAAACTAACCTTAGAGTTAGAACACCTAGGTTGATTTTTGTTTGTGTTATTATGTGGTGGAATGAAAACTAGTGGGTGGGAGGTGGGGGTAAACTTACAAACCCTTCAACAACACTTTACTCCAATCTACCACTTTTGCCCGTCTCAAGAGAGTACCTGCAATCACAATAAGAAAGTATAGAAGTGAGGTAAAAGATAAGGCGGGAAAATGCAAAAAATCAAAGAGCGTCGTCTCCCGGCAACGGTGCCTAAATGTTGAGTGTGGAAAACTACACGATTGGAGTTGCATTTGAAAACCCGACGTTGTAGTTTGATTTGCAAAGCAATCTGTTAACAGATAAAATTTAATCGAAATCCGTAAAGAAATTCTGGGTCGAACACAGGAAGGAAGACGTTTGATTCAAAACCACGTTTGTTTAATTATCACGAAGTAGATTAGCTAGTCGAATTGAATCTAAACTAACTATCTACTTAAACAAATAATAAATAGAAGAGAGAGAGAGAATATTACAAATAAAGACAAAAGAGAGTTAGAATAAACATGGATTTCATCATCAAATGTTGTTCATTACACTAATCATTACAACTAGAAAGCATGAAATCTACGCTAGAAAGCAGTAAATCTACTCTTGAAAGTAGTAAAGAGAATGGAGAGAGAAGTATCCTCCTCGACGATTGCTTGGGGGACGAGTCGGATGGGGTGATGCTTGAAAGACGAAGGACGAAGCGAGAAGAAGGAGGACGAAGCGGGAGGAACCAGGGGAAAGGTAGGAAGTCGTCGTCGTCACGGGATCTACTTCCCGAATGGAGTGAGAGGACAACCTAGGATGCTCCACAAAGTGGTGGAAAAATTTTTATTTTTATTTTAGAGGAGCATCCCGGGTTTGGGACAAGCTCTTAGAGCTTTGGAGGGGGTGAGAGAAGAGAAGGGATGAGAATTTCATAGGGTAGGGGTCTCCTTTTATAGTTGCAAGGATTGGGGGCAATTTGGTCATTACATATTCAAAACATTAAATTAAGGGGTCTTTAGTAACAGAATTAAGCGTCACTAAAGACCCGATTATGGCCTTACGTGCGCACCCACCAGCGCCCTCTCTCCTTCCTCGCACCTCAACGCAAAAGTCATGTTCTTGCGCTCTCAGCCGTCCGATCAAGAGATCGAATGACTTAAAGTGCTAGAACTCTTCTTCTTCAACCGTTGAGAGTCAACGCTTGCCTCTCCTCAATCGTTGGATCCTCGCATCCAACAGCTCATATCGCACACACCCCCCCATGTCCGATTGGGCATTTGGATACACGTAGGATCACGCGTCCCCACGTCTGATCGGGTGTTTGGATACGCGTAGGTTCACACATGCGTGATCCGTGTGCATCTGTTACGTCATGTCGTGCCTCCATCACCGTCTGATCTCCATCTGACGGCTGGATTGCATCCATGCACTACTACACAAGATTTGAGGTGCGACGGGGAATTGAAGTCGCAACCTCTACTCCCAACCATAGGGAATGACCAATGCACTAAGGCCAAGAGTTGGTCGCGTCGTCATCAAAGGCACGTGCGCTTGTTGCCGTTGGATCATGATCCAACGGCCCAGATTTGATCTTGCGTTGAGTTGAGAGTGAGAGCATGGCGGGTCTTTAGACTTCTGTTGGGCTAGTTTGGGCAGTCGAGATGGCACCACATGGTGCCATCTTAGCCATCCATCTTCTGTGTGTTGTCGACGGTGCCACAGATGTTGGATTGGACCGATTTTCATGGAGTTAGGCTGCGATCGTTGATCCAAATCCATCCGTGTCGTCGGATCTGTCGTCTGAAGTGTGAATTGACATTATCTTGGCCCTTGATTTCTAAGATTCCTCGGACTTTATCTGGTGCTATGGATGTTCGATCGGGGCAATCTTGGAGTCGTTGAACTCTAGTCGTCGGCCTAATCAGATCTGTAGGTTGGATCCTTAGTCCGAGGCCCTGATTAAAAGTCACCCTATCCCTGGCCATAAAAGGAGATAATTACTATACAATTTGTACAATTTAACCTAAATGCATGATTATACGTGTTATGCAATATTTACAAAGCAAGATACTAATATGGTACTAAGAACATGCATTAATAGGCATTTTTGGCTATTTAGATGTATGCACATCACCCTAGGCACCTTAAGTCCCTAGTAGGTGTAGAAATCTAGAGGGGGATATCTAAATAGATCAAATCAGGCAACTCAAGTGATTAAGTCTAAGAAAGAATGCAAGTTGATCCTAATTGATTCTTGTTTGCAAGGCGAAATCAGGTTTAAAATAAATACGTCGTAGTATAGTTGAAATTGCTTTGAAAATAAATGAATTTTATTACTCAAAGTTTAAGTCCGAGGCTGAACACAGGGAGCAAATGGAATTCATGCACTAATCTCAATAATAGATGCAATTTGAACACATAAAACTACTCAAAATATAATTTAGAATGTCAAGCATGAGTATATGGATAATAAAATGTAGCTAGAAAATATATAAAAGAGAACTTGGGAAGAATTGGACATCTGATTATAAAATTAGACGTCTTAAAAGTGATGTTCTACAAAGTTTGATTTTCTTTGATTTTTCCTTCTTCTTTCTGTGGCTCATTCCTCTCTTTCGCTTCTTTCTTCTATATTCTTCTTCTACTTTCTTTCTTCCTTGGCTTTCTATTCTTTCTTCTCTATCTCTTCTCCTTCCTTTTTTCTTCTTCTTCTTTCCTTAGCTTCTCTGCAACTCTGATCCTCTTCAGCTCTCTTTTGCCTTTAGCCCTTAGCTTCTTCTTCAACTCCCTCCTCCTTCAGTCCTTGCCTTTTCTTCAACCTTCTTCTTCTTCTTCTCTGTGGCTTCCTCCTTCCTCTTCCTTGGCTCTGCACCCTTGGCTTCTTTTTTCTTTCCTTTCCCTACAAGAGCAAAACCTACCCCTACCCTCCCCCGCGAACTCTCCTCTCTTTTCTCTCTTAGGCTCACTCTCCCAAAGCCTTCTCGGGTAAACGGGTCAGGTCAGCGCACCTGGGACCAAGCCCACCGGCGAGGGTGGTGGGCAAGGAGTGCATGGGTAGTGGGGTCAAAATCAGGTCTGCGGAGGCGTGTCTCGCGGATGAGGCGTGGGATGAGTGGGACCTCACCCCGTGTTAGGAGGCGATAAGCCCCTGACACTTTTTCAGTTTATGCCGCTTCACCTGCTCACAGAATTTTGAGGTGGGACTAAATGTCCCAACTTCTTCTCGTGCACGCCCGCAGTAGGTGGTCACTCGATTGCTGAGGCTGCGGGGCTTTGTCTTCCAATTGCTGGGCGTGAGTTGTTCACGAAGAGTGCCCACATGTCTGGGACTTGGAATCCTGAAGCCAAGAGCTGAAGCTGAAGCTTGCAAGCTTCTTCAAGCCTGCTCTAATGGTGACAGAGGTCTGAACCTGCACTCATGCAACACGGCCTTGCAGCCTCATCAAAACATGTAGGAGGCTTCGTGGTGGCACGGCGAAGGTGTCTCGGTGGTCAGCATGGCGCGGGGTGGCCTGGGCGTGCGTGCCTAGGTCACCCTGTGCCTATGGAGTTGGGTGTGTTCGGGGGAAGTGTGTGGAGTGTGTGGCGATCAATGGAAAGGGGGAAACTGATCTGTGGAAGGTGGTGGAGCTTTTGAGCTAGCTGGCATGGTGGGTGGTTGCATGGAGTGGCGGATGCACCTCGCCGGTGGTCTGTCGGAGGTGGAGAAGATGGTGGTGGCCTGTGAGCGCTGAGGGATATTTTGGGAAATAAGGAGGAGGAAACATGAAGAGGAGAGAAGGGGGAAGTATCTGACCTAGTTTAAAGACAAAAGGAGAAGGGATGGCAGTCGGCTCGTGTCTTCCACCGTCGGAGACGAAGGTCCCAGTTGGAGGGTGACGGCGATGACGAGAAGGAGGCAGGCATGTGCGCAAGTGTTGAGTGATGTGGACGACGGCGGCAAAAGCAACTCTGCCACTGGTATTGTGGCAGAGCGACGAGAGGAGGAGATATCGGTCGCTGGAGCTCGCTGGGTATTTGGCCGAAGGAGAAGAGAAGAAATTAGGGGTTATCTCTGACCAAACCAAGCTGGGCTTCTGCAGCAGGGTCAGGGGAAGCTTTTATAACCTCTGGCGGCAGCCCTTGTGCTTGGAAAGCAAGCTTCCAAGCATCGGCAGGTCGCTAGAGTTGGAAGGTTGAAAAGACCCAAATCTCTCATGCGTTCGCATTAGAGATTGGGTAGGAATTGGTGCTCAAGATTGGATTCACATAAACGGGAATTCCTCAGAGAATCTCCCTTTCAAATTTAGGAATCAAGGAGATATCCCCCTCGAATCCTCATCAGAGTAGGATTCCTCCGCTGTAATGGTGGAGGGACCGAATTGCAAAGAACTACGAGGAAGCTAGGGGAGTGTTTGCAAGAGTTTTCAAAAGTTAGGGGTCGAAAGGTAATTGGGTTGGACTATTTTGCAAAGTAGGTCAAGGTGAACTTCCCTTAGGTCCAAATTTTGGCACAAACCTAATTTGGATCTAAGGAATCCAATGGTAAGTTGGATTTTAGGTTTGATCATGTTTGACTGGGCATTTTACATAAAAACCCAATTTAGGGCAAACATTTGAGTACGACCCTTATTTAGCTCAAAATAGGTTCTAAAGGCCAAATTGAAGGTTCTAAACCCTAAAGGATATTTTCTATGAATGTTAGAGGGTTTAGGTTAATTTTATCCTAACGAAAACCTTGTTAAATTAAGTGGATCTGTTTTAGGGTTACAAGAAGTCATTTAATTCCTAGATTTCACATTAACTCTTTTCTATTTGAACCAACCTACTTTTTATCTTGTTAAGACCTCTTGACCTATGTTTAGCCCAAGAGAAATCATGTTGTTGCACTGCAATGGTAAAATTAAAGTTTTACCCTTTGTTTCTTGCTTTCCTCTCAGACTGGTTATTCCTCGAGTTAGGCCCTTCATTTGGTTATGTAGGAGCTTTTGTTCTCTTTTCTAGGTCAAAATGAGCTAGTTAAGGCTCATGATGGTGTTCCCATCATACCCCCATGCCTAGCTTTTGCTAGTCCCTTAACAAAATTTTAAGGTTTTAACTTCTGTTCTAGACCCTGAATTCCTTTCACATATTATGATGAGTGATTTTTCTTTTTCTTTTTGATTAGGTTAGATTGCCAACAGTAGGCCTAGAGGTACTCAAGTACCAACCAAGATCCGGAACTGACCAGCTCTAGCCTCGATCTTCCACTAAGGTTTTTAAAGCCCGCAGGAACTATCCTATGGTTCGTTGGACTCCGCGGTTAAAGCACCCATGCTTGAGACATTTTAGCCTTGGTTCAGTTTGTAATACATTTTTTGTAAGAGAGAGACATGGGATTTATTTGTTTGGAGAGTTTTTTCTCTCTTTCTTTTTATTTCTAGCTTAGGATTGGCTTCTCAACACTGTCTGTATCAGATTCCTCATCCCTATCATCAATCCTCAAAAGGTCCCTGGCAATCGATGCTTCCTGATAGCACCGCCCATGGCAACCCCCAGAACCCTGCCTTTTAGGATTTCAAGATAATCCTACCCATGGCGTTCTGTAGCTAAATCCAGACCCTGGCAATCGACATTTCGTGATAATGCCGCCCATGGCATCTGAACCAGTAGGGTGCTTACGTGCCTCCAGTAGGATATGTAAATATCCTAGGAGACAAGCACTGAGGAGATGATATGTTGTTATGCATCTTCGAGGGGAATTTCTCACCTCTCCGCGTCGGGAACTCGTCTAAATCAGCTTGTGTTGACCGGCCGCTCCTAATCTAGGCAACTTTCTTTTCAGAACATTTAAGTGCTTTTGCATGATTTTGATAGTTATGCGCACTGAACCAGACTGTGTGTGGATTGGGGTGCTTAGGTTACCGAGTCCCACAAACCAAAGGTCAGTTAACGAGGCCGAATACTCCTTAAGCCTTAGACCTAATACTCTAGCTTCACATTTTGCCCAACCTCTTGAGGATTATCCATATCTTAACGGATACTTGAATGTTTAAGCCTAAGAGTCTAACCCAAAAGGCCTAAGATCAGTGTTCCTACTAATCTCTTTTTATGTCTCATTAGCACTTTTTTCTTCATTTTTGTTTTCCTTGATGTGGTCTAGAACTTCAGTTAATCCCTCAATTTCTTACTAATGACTATCTCTTTTTCTTTTCATTTTATGCTCCTTTTTTTGACATTTTCATTTTTCCTCATGTTTATATGGCCTCAAAGTTTTCTCCCCTCAAATTTTTTATTCTTTTTCACAATTTTCTATTTTTTTGGTATTTTTGGCATATGTGATTTTTTGTGTGAGAACCCTTCTGACTTTCCCTGATTTCTGTATGTTTGCACTTTACCACCCCCCATGCCTAAGTTTTGCAATGTCCTCATTGTAAACGGAGGGTGTGAAACAATGTTGGATTCAGGGACTTAGAACAGGATTTATCAGGTGGGTGAATGGGTCGGGAATGGCTGTTGCAGACTATTTAAAGCTCTGGCACGTGTACCAGAGGTGGGATCGACTGTTCTAAGGCTGAACTCAGGGTGTAATAGACGTGAAGTACGGACGGATAATCAGAAGGATCTCATGTTTTTGGAATGACGGGTTGCATCCCATTAAGCACTAAATTCAACGCCTTTAGCCGAGCGGGAAATGGGATGGTGAGGGAGTGGTCAAATCAGCGGAGTTTTGTAGAACAAGTACCTTGATCAAGAGCCTGGTTGGTCCAACCAAGTGCTTGTTTAGATCAATCGGCTTATGATGTAGCTTAAACCCAATCAATCTGGTGGGTTGATAAATGTAGATCAAGAGATGTGGAACCCACCATATGGTATGGAGCTCGGACGGATGTGGAAGTGTGAATTCGAGGTTTGGCTGAGTCCAATCAGCCTGGTCAGAGTAGGGATCCGTAAAATAATCAGTGGATGATACGAAAACCATACAGGGGTGATCAGAGAATGATGGAGCATGGTCTTCAGTTTGATCAACGTCTGAAACCCAATATAGATGTGGAGTCGAATCATCTGCAATCGGCTCAGTAAGAGGAGAATCAGAATAGAAATTGAGTCTGGTTGCGGGTCGGGGATGAAAACGGATTTGGATAGGTTCTGTATATGCGGAAGAGGTGGCTTCAATAAGAATTGTGTATGAGGGCTCTTCTAGAAAGGAGTTACAGGTGGTTTCATTTAGAGAGTTCTCATAGTAGCTTTCAAATTCAAAAGTGAATGCCTGAAGAGTGTTTATAGGATGCGGGAAATCTAAGTCAAGAAAAGATTCGAACTCTGGGTTATAGTTACTCTCGGCATTTTCTAGTTTTGATTCCTGATGATCGAAAAGAAATGATTCCATCTCACTGGAACCTGATTTTAAGTCAGTGATCTTGGGATCAAGGATCTCAGAGTCTGAGTCGGAGAATAAATCATGTGAGCTAAGGTCGTAGATTGGCTCATTGTATTAAGGAAATAGAGTTTCTCTGAAATCATGGTAAAATTCACAATCATCGAAGATCTTGTGAAAATCAAGTTCTGAATGAGATTCAAGATCATGGGTTCCACCACAGAATAAATCATATGATGTAGACTTAGCAGCCTGACTTGGGTCTAGCCTATATGTAAATTCTGAGCTCAAAAAGGTGCTCTTATTTGGTCTAGGCTCAAGTTCTAGGCTTGTAGGAAAGACCCAATCAAAACCCCACTCTTCCAACTCTTCAATTTCTGTATCATAGATTGGCGTGACTTCGGAAAAATCGATCTATATCTCTGAGGATGTTGGAGAGGGGTATTTATCAAATAGAGGTCCAGAATCATACTTTTCATTGAAACTTTGATCTTCGTCATACAGGGCCTCATAATCTTCCTAATAAGTTTCAGATGCAGATTCTAGGTTGAGGATGTGGGTTGAATAACTAGAATCTAGGTCAAAGTTACCGTCGAGGGTCACCTTATCAGAGTAAGGGGCGGGATTTACACCCTCGAGAGGTTCAGTTCTAATCTCATCATTGCAAGAATCTCGGAATTCTATGTTTGGTGACCCAGGATCTAAGGCTAGCTCAAAATCGTGTTCTCCTGCAATTGGAACTTCCCAACCTATTTCACGATCAAGCATGTTGTATTCCATCTGGGTTGGGAATGCACAACAACCTTGTGCCTCAAACCCGGGATTTAGGAAATCGGATTGATCCTCAATATTATTCCAAGATGGTTTATTATCTGTTTGGGGCATGTACGGGTATTTCTGATCGATAACTTGTTTCAATAATCTCATCATCTCTCCCCATTTTTCAAGATCATCTTGGTGTTGTTCCCATAGTGCAGGATTTGTCATACATTGAAGCTATTCAAAGTTATGCAGTTTTTCTATCTCAATGTATCTTGTTATGATAATGTCTCGAGGTGATCCTTTTGTGGCTTCTGTCAATAACACTTGGGCAATGTTTATGATGAAAGTTGTTGTTGTTGGTACACTAACCTGAATGTCTTCTACTAGCAATGAGGTTTTGCATTCAATTTCATAGAATTCAAGGGCATCCTCAATCATCCTATCTCTCATGGATCTTTGTGACTCAGGTTTCTTGAATGGTAATCTTAAGTAACCAACCTGCATATTTGGATCAGATGGTAGAATCAAGATGTAAAATCAGAATTTAGATCTTAGATTGAAATGTTATGAATAGAGAATCCCACTGAAAATCTGTGTGTGCTCTAAAGGGATGAGGGACTGGATGTGTTTTTGACCCAATCAAGGCACCCAAAGATGTTTGGATGACTATGGAGGTTCGGGGCGGATGATACCCTTGGATCGGAAAGTCGTCCACCTAAGAATTACCTAGGTAGCCAGAGAGGGAGAGTCCCGCAAAGACCCCTACATGGTAGAGCATCCCCACGAGTTATAGGGTTTCCCCCACTCGACCTCTTTTGTCACTGAGATTCCAGGTAGACCAGAATGGGGACCTTGACCTCTTATGCCTATCAGTTTTATGTCCTAGTTTGTGCCTTTGATTTCACTTGAATTAGTAGTTATTTGGACTTGTGACCTAATTTCGAGCTTGGTTGGCCCTACAATGTAGTCCAACTTCACCTGACCTGCCCTAAAAGATTACAGAATGATTCTAGGTCATTACCTAGAAATCACCCCGATTTGACTCCCAGGTTATTAGGTCTAAGGTTTTTAAGGTTCAAGTGATTTTAGAGCTTGATTTTAGGGTTTGTCTTGATTAGATCCTTTCAATCAAGGGCTTGGGTAGCACACAGATGCAGGTGGGTTTGTTTCCTTTTATGCAAGCACGTATGAACTAGCACTCCAAAACCTTACTGTAGAAACCCTAATTTGGTTCTATTTCCAATCCTCTTTGATTTTCACAGAAGTTCTCTTTAGACTTCAAACAAGAAGTGTCTAGTCCACGGAGATTTAGAAATTAAGCATGATCCCTAATAGGCACAGGAATTTTGGGTAGGATCTTAGGAAATTGCTTCAACTTCAATAAGATGTGAGAAAAAATATTTTGCAAATCAAGAAACTAGCCTTTTAAATAAATGATAATTACTATAAAAAGAAGGTAGTTGATTCCTAATTTGCTTGTTTTCTTTTTATCCTCCCAAGATTAGGAGATGGATTAGGTAAGAAGAGAGAAGTTACCTACCCTGGAGTGGTTGATTTGCGCGGGAGATCTCCACGTGAAATACCACGCAAAATCACAACAAAACAAATAGGGCATGATAGTGCTCAAATATAATCAAAATAATGCAGAGACTAGTGATGAATTGCGTGTTGCTCCCCGGCAATGACGCCAAAATATTTGCAATGCAAAATCCAGTTTAAAATAAATATGTCGTAGTATAGTTAAAATCACTTTGAAAACAAATAAATTTTATTACTCGAAGTTTAAGTCCAAGGTCGAACATAGGGAGCAAATGGAATTCATCCACTAATCTCAATAATAGATGCAATTTGAACACATAAAACTACTCAAAATATTATTCAGAATGTCAAGCATGAGTATATGGATAATAAAATGTAGCTAGAAAACATATAAAAGAGAACTTGGGAAGAATTGGATGTCTGATTATAAAATCAAACATCTTAAAAGTGATGTGCTACAGTGTTTGATTTTCTTTGATTTTTCCTTCTTCTGCTTCTTTCTGTGGCTTTTTCCTTTCTTTCTCTTCTTTCTTTTCTGTTCTTCTTCTTCTTTCTTTCCTCCTTGGCTTTCTCTTCTTTCTTCTCTGGCTCTTCTCCTTCCTTCTTTCTTCTTCTTCTTTCCTTAGCTTCTCTGCAACTCTAATCCTCTTCAGCTCTCTTCTGCCTTTAGCTCATAGCTTCTTCAGCTCCCTCCTCCTTCAGTCCTTGCCTTTTCTTCAGCCTTCTTCTTCTCTGCAGCATCACCTGTGGCTTCCTCCTTCCTCTTCCTTGTCTCTGCACCCTTGGCTTCCTCTTTCTTTCCTTTCCCTACAAGAGCAAAACCTACCCCTACCCTCCCCCGCGAACTCTCCTCTCTTTTCTCTCTTAGGCTCCTCTCCCAGAGCCTTCTCGGGTAAACGAGTCGAGTCAGCGTGCCCGGGACTAGGCCCACCGGCATGGGTGGTGGACGAGGAGTGCACGGGTAGTCGAGTCAAAGCCAACTCCGCGAAGGCATGTGTCGTAGACAAGGCTTGGAATGAGTGGGACCTCACCCCGTGTCAGGAGGCGATAAGCCCCTGACACTTTTTCAATTTATGCCACTTTACCCACCCACAGACTTCTGAGGTGGGACTAAATATCCCACCTTCTTCTCGCACGTGCCCATAGCAGGTGGTCACTCGATTACTGAGGCTGCGGGGCTTTGGCTTCCAATTGCTGGGCGTGAGTTGTTCGCGAAGAGTGCCCACGTGTCTAGGACCTGGTATCCTGAAGCCAGGAGCCGGAGCTGAAGCTTGCAAGCTTCTTCAAGACTACTCTAATGGCGACAGAGGTCTAAACCTGCACTCATGCAACACGGCCTTATGGCCTCATCAAAACACGTAGGAGGCTTCGTCATGGCACGGCGAAGGTGTCTCGGTGGTCGGCGTGACACGGGGCGGCCTAGGCGTGCATGCCTAGTTCACCCTGTTCCTGTGGAGCTGGGTGTGTTCGGGGGAAGTGTGTGGAGTGTGTGGAGGTCAATGGAAAGGGGGAAAATGATCAGTGGAAGGAGGTAGAGCTTTTGAGGTGGTTGGCGAGGTGGGTGGTTGATTGGAGTGGCGGATGCACCTCACCGGTGTTCTGCCAGAGGTGGAGAAGATGGTCGTGGTCTGTGAGCGTCGAGGGATATTTTGGGAAATAAAGAGGGGGAAACAGGAATAGGAGAGAAGGGGAAAGTATCTGACCTAGTCTAAAGTCGATAGGAGAAGGGATGGTGGTTGGCTCATGTCTGCTATCGTCGGAGACGAAGGTCCCAGTAGGAGGGGGATGGCGATGACGAGAAGGAGGTAGGCGGGTGCGCAAGTGTGGCGCAACGTAGACAACAGAGGCAAAGGCAACTCTGCCACTGGTATTGTGGCAGAGCGACGAGAGGAGGAGATATAGGTCGTCGAAGCTCACTTGGTGTTTGGCCAGAGGAGAAGAGAAGAAATTGGGGGTTATCTCCGACCAAACCAAGCTGGGCCTCTACGGCAGGGTCAAGGGAAGCTTTTATAACCTCTAGCGGCAGCCCTTGTGCTTGCAAAGCAAGCTTCCAAGCATGGGTAGGTCACCGGAGTTGAAAGGTCGAAAATACCCAAATCTCTCATGCGTTCGCATGAGAGATTGGGTAGGAATTGGCACACAAGATTAGATTCACATGAACGGGAATTCTTCAGAGAATCTCCCTTTCAAATTTAAGAGGGATTCTCTGAGGAATCAAGGAGATATGCCCCTCGAATCCTCACCGGAGTAGGATTCCTCCACTGTAATGATGGAGGGATCTAATTGCAAAGAACGACGAGGAAGCTACGGGGGTGTTTGCAAGAGTTTTCAAAAGCTAGGGGTCGAAATGTAATTGGGTTGGACTGTTTTGCAAAGTAGGTCAACGTGAACTTCCCTTAGGTCCAAATTTTGGTACACACCTGATTTGGACTTAAGGAATCCAATGGTGAAATTTGATTTTAGGTTTGACCTCATTTGATTAGGCATTTTACACAAAAACCCAATATAGGGCAAACATTTGACTAGGACCCCTATTTAGGTCAAAATAGGTTCTAAAGGCCAAATTGAAGGTTCTAAACCCTAGAGAATATTTCTCCATGAATGTTAGAGGATTTAGGTTAATTTTATCTTGATCAAAACCTATTTAAATTAAGTAGGTCTATTTTAAGGTTACAAGAAGTCATTTAATTCCTAGATTTCACATTAATCCTTTTTTGTTTGAACCAATCTACTTTTTATCTTATTAAGACCTCTTGACCTATGTTTAGCCCCTGAGAAATCCTGTTGTTGCACTATAATGGTAAAATTGCAGTTTTACCCATTATTTCTTACTTTCCGCTCAGACTGGTTATTCCTTGAGTTAGGTCCTTCATTTAGTTATGTAGGAGCTTTTGTTCTCTTTTCTATGTCAAAATGTGCTAGTTAGGGCTCATGATGGTGTTCCCATCAATTCTTCTTTTTAATTCCTTCTTGAAATAGGGGTTTAAGAAAAAAGAAACAAGATTACCTACCCCTAGAGTGGTAGTCATGCAGTTGATATTCTCCCGTGTACCTCGCACAACCACAACAAATAAGATAGAACAAGTTAGAATTAGATCAGAATTGCAATTAGTGAAATGAAACTATGCATTGCTCTCCGACAATGGTGCCAAAATGTTTATGCAAAATCGTTGATGTTTAAGGAAATGCACATGTAGTATAGTCAACGAAAATGCAAAACACTTAAATTTATAAAGCTTAGAATCAAAAGTGAGTCTGTGATCGTTTGCAAGGAGCAATTGTACAATTTAATTCACCAATCACAATTTATCAAAATAATATGCAATTGAAATCAATAAGATGCTGATATAAACACATCTATTTTGGTTAAAATACCTAATCATGCATGTTCCTAGGCTTAGATTTGCATTTCATGTTATAAATATTGCATAGCATGCATCATTCTACAGTTAGAGTAGTAGTATATATTTTAGGTTAATTAGGCCCTTTTTATGGTCAGGAGAAAAGAATATTTATTTCAAGGCCTTGGATGGACGATCGGACCAGATAGATCTCATCATGACGACGATCAGAGTCTAACACCTCCGAAATCGTCTAGATTGGAGTTCCGTAGCATCATACGAAGTTTGAGGAAGATCAACAGCCAGGGGGCAATGCGACATCCATACAGGTTTCGGATGGAAAATCCGACCGTACGGATGGATCCGGAGCGACGATCGTAATCCAGCGGCGTAGGAATCATCTTGTTTTGAGCACTATGGCACCTTCTGCAACAAAAAAAAGATGGATGGCCCAGATGGCGCCATGTGGTGCCATCTAGGCCACCCAACACTAGCCAACACCCACTCTTCATCAAGGCATCACCCATTCTCAGCAGTTGGATCTTGATCCAACGGCTGAGGATTCATCTCCACCATGCACCCTTAAAACATCTTCACAACAACTCCTAGCCGCAGTGCATTGGTTGTGAAGGTGCCTTACAAAGAGAAGGCGCAGGTTCGAAACCCACTGCCCCCTCAATTGGATGCTTGAGGCGCGACGCAGCAACAAAGCACGCATGCACGCGCGTACGCAACAGTGCAACAAAGTGGCAGCATAGCTGCGCATAACGCAGCGCCAGCGCATGAGCATGCATGCTCGACAAGGAGTGCGCAATGCGCGTGCCAACGAAACATGAGCAGCGGATGGATCTTCAGCGATAGCCTGGCAAACATTTAGTGATGCTTACAGCTGTCGCTAATTGTTTGCAGGCGCAAGGCCAGCTACGTGCATGAGTGGGCTTGAGCAGGCTATAGTGACACTTGCAACGACGTCCTTAAGGTCGCTGCCTATTCTAGCCTCTTCTCATCCACTATATAAGGACCTACACCCCCTCCTTTCCAAGCCATCTCTACCTACTCTACTCCCACCTACTCTCAAGCTCTAGCAAGCCTACCAACGCTCTGTTAGAGCTTGCTCTCAAGCTTCCAAGGCTCCTATTAGTGTAACGAAACTCTGCCCCACCAAATACTGCTCCATCTTCCCATCCCCAATCATAGGTCACCTTGGAGCCGTCCTCCCACCTCCATTCCAATAGCAGATCATCTCCGTCTTCTCACCTCCATTCTAGAGACATGTTGAAGCTTTCCTCTGCCTAACGTCCTCCCGCTTCTCACCTACGTCATCCTACTTCCCAACTCCTTCGTCCAAGCTTCCACCAGGCACCGTCATCTCACCGAACAACCGCTTCGAGAGATTTCTTCTCACCCCTTTTTCTTTTTTTCACGCTTTCATAGTTTATTGTAATCGACATTCATGCAATATATCACATTTGATTCCATCTCTCTCTTGTGATTGCTTGTCATTTTATTTCAAAAATAAAAAAAAAACAAAACCACAAAACACCAAAAAGAAATAAATTGAAGCATGGTTTTCATACAAAGTAAACGTCGCCTCCCTGTGTTCGACCTGTGACTCCCTTGGAGTTTCGTTATAAATTATATTTGATTACGAGTTTTGCAACTACAACGACAGGTTACTCGTAACCCTAATTTCAAACATGCAAAACCAGTGCGATCATTTTGGTGCCATAGCCGAGAGGCAACGGAATTTACTTTATTATTTTCTGCACCTCTTTACATTTACATAGCACTAACCCCTCTTATCTCTGATCTATTTTCTTGTAGGTACCCTAGCATGGAGATCCAAGTGCGGTAGACTGGAGTAAAGTGTGGGTAGAGTTCTTTGTAAGTGTCCCCCACTACCCCCACCCACTAGTTCATTTCACCACACTAATAACTCAAACCCAAATCAACTTAGGTGCTTTTTATAAACCCTAGGATAGATTTGGTTGTCTGTTTGCTGCCTCCACTCATCTCATCCCCGCATATATAAAAAAGAAGAAAAAAAAATATACTCTTCTCTTGTGGGATTTTCTGAAAGCTACACACTTGACACCCACAACTTCTCACCTTAAGGTGCACAATTACATCGATTCTACCACTTAACTGGGATCTAACCTGTGGACCCGGTACACTTAACTCAACACACAAATAAGTGAGTAGAAATCAGATTAGGTTAAGACTTTTTGTGTGCCTTAATCAAGTGGTACAATAGGCCAATTGCTTGAACTATTTGGGCAGCACCATTCAATCTAAAATTGATCTATCAAGTAGCTTGCCACTTAGGGTTGATTCTTAAGGCTGAACCAAGCACTCCACATTATGTTTTATTTTTAAAGGAATATATCATCACCCGTGTTTTCAAAACTTAGAGTGTTCTACTAAACCTTGATTGAACCAACCTAAGAATTAAGCCCTAAAAGCTACTAAACAAGGTTAAACCCTAAAAGACACATCATCAAATAACTTTGTTTGCAAACCTTGGTTGTGCACACACACACATTTGAATCAATCATTAAGGGCACAACCCATATAAAGGGTCCATCACATTCCAAGAGCACAATCATCCCAAGGCTAATTAAAATTGAGTAGACGTTGACCATAAGGATTGATTCACTCTTCGAGGCTTAGACTGAGATTATTTTCAATTAATCTACTTCTGCTGGTCCATCTGATGTCTAGCTAGGGGAGTAGTGTCAAACGACCGTGGCTAGGGGGTACATTAGGAGCCAGAGACATAAGTCAAAGGAAGAACCTTCTCCCCAGTCCCTCCTAACTGGTTGGATTGACCAGATAAAAGTAGGCCAAATCATTTATAATCTCAAGACGAGTCCTGGGAGTTTGTAGGTCAAAAGGCTACCCAAAAAAGGACAAGTTTAGTTGATTGTACTACAGGGCACCTTTCTCTCTTCTGTTTTCCCTCCTACTCCATAATGTATCCTTTCACATCTTCCACACATTTCCAATCCTACCCTCCTACCACCACTTATCCCCAAGATGATTACTATTCTGACTTAACTTGTAATTACTCATCCACTAGCCAGGATGACTTTGATTGGGGATATGAAGACAGACCTAAGTGTCCAGGATAGCCAGGATGACAACAAGAATATGATTACTATCTGATGTAGACACATCTATTTAGGTTAAAATGCCTATTCATGCATTTTCCTAGGCTTAGATTTGCATTTCATGTTATAAATATTGCATAGCATGCATCATTCTGCATTTAGAGTAGTTGTAAATAATTTAGGTTAATTGCATCCTTTTTGTGGTTGGGAGAGAAGGATATTTATTTTGGAGCCTCGAATTGACGATCCAACCGTACGGATCTAATCAAGACAACAATCGAAGTCCAATGCCTCAGAAATCTCCTCGATTGGAGTCTCGTAGCACCATATGCATCCAAGGAAGATCAACGGCCAAGGGACTAGGTGATGCAATCTAAAGGGTCAAACAACAAATACAACACACGGATGGATTCGAGTCGACGATCGCAGCCCAACGGCACAAAAATCGACTCAATCCGACCTCTGTAGCATCCCCTACAAAGGAAAGAAGATGGACGGCCCAGATTACGCCACGTGGCGCAACCCAGGACACCCTGCACATCCACACACCACTGCACGTGCACAGTAGCGCAAGTGCACACATGCACGCGGAGGCACGCACACACAAGCGCAGCGACGCGCGCGGAGGCATCGGCACGTATCGCGCATGTGCGCACGACAAGGGCACGTACAGCGCGCACCAGCACAACGGTAACCTAGACACGTGGGCTATCTTCAGTGACGTTTGCGGCAGATCTTCAGCAATGTTTATGACCATCACTAAATGTCATGTATACGAATTTGATTCTTTCCTCCACTATAAAAGGACCCCTACCCCTCCCATTTTTCTTCATCTCTTCCTTTCTTCCTCTCACCACCTTTAAGGCTCTAGAGAGAGCTTGTCCCAAGCCTGGGATGCTCCTCTAGAGTAGAAATCAAATATTTTTCCCTCCCCTCATCCCCATTTGTGGAGCATCCCATGGCCATCCTCTCACCACCCTTCGGGAGAAGATCGTCGTTGCGACGCCGTCCTACCGCATCCTCCGTCCTCTGGCTCCGTCCTCCTTCGTCTCGCTCCTCACCACCTTCCTCCAGGCGAGGTCAGAGCGAGTCGTCCTCCGAGCAACTGTCAAGGGGGATTTCTCTCACCCCATTCTACCTTTTTACGCATTTGTAGTGTAGATTTTTCCCGCTTTAATAGTGTAACAAATAATTCTTCATGAATAGATGATCGTTTCTCTCTTTCTCTCTCTCTTTCTCCCTCTCTCATAATTTTGCAAGTAGATAAACTTTTCATCAACCAAATCTCTTGCTTGTTAAAAATACCAAAAAAATTAGGAAAGACAAAAATGAAATAAACAAATAAAAAGAGAAATGCGGATTTCATAAAACCAAATGTTCTCCTCCCCATGTTCGACCTGGGACTCCCTTGGAGTTTCGGTATAAATTTTATTTAACCACGCATTTTGCAACAATGACGATGGGTTACTCGTAACCTTGATTTCTAACTCGCGGAACCATTGTGATCATTTTGGCACCGCTGTCGGGGAGACAATGCTCTTTGGTTTTTTTCTTTCCGTGTTTTTTTTCCAACTTACCTAACTTTTATCTCACTTTTTCTCTGATCTTACTATGATTGCAGGTACTCTTCTAAGGTGGGCCAAAGCGGTTAGATTGGAGAAAAGTGAGGATGAAGGTTCTGTAAGTGTCCCCCACACCACCCCCACCTTAGTTTTCATTCTATAACCTAATAACTCAAACCCAAATCAACTTAGGTGCTTTTTATAAACCCTAGGATAGATTTGGTTGTTTGTTTGCCACCTCCACTCACCTCTCCATCCACATAAAAGAAAATAAAAAAAGAAAGTGTTATTTGATTGTGGGATTTTCTAAAAGAGACACACCTTAACACCCACAACTCTCAACTTAAGGTGCACCACTCCACTTTGATTCTACCACTTAACGGGGATCTAACCTGTGGACCCGGTACACTTCAACTCAAAACACATAAGTGAGTGGAAATCTGATTAAGCTAAGACATTGTGTGCCTTAATCTGTGGTGCGAATGGGAAATTGATTGAGCTGTTTGGGCTGCACCACTCACTTTAAAACTAATCCACCAAGTAGCTTGCCACCTAGGGTTGATTTTTAGGACTGAACCAGGCACTCCACATTTTATTTTTGATTTTCAAAGGAATATATCTACACTAGCGCTTTCAAAACTTGGAGTGTTCTACTGAACCTTGATTGAAAATACCTCAAGATTAAACCCTAAAAGCTACTAAACAAGGTTGGACCCTAAAAGACACATCATTAAATAACCTTGTTTGAAAGCCCTGGTTGTGCACGCACACACATTTTAACTGATCATTAAGGGCACAACCCATCTAAAGGGCCCATCACATTCCTGAAGCACCATTGTCCCAAGCCTAACTAAAATTGATTAGATGTTGGCCCTAAGGACTGGTTCGCTCGTCGAGATCCAAATTGAGATTGTTCATAGTTAACCTAGTTATACTAGTCAATCTGATGTCAAGCTAGGGGAGTAGCATCAAACGACCGTGGTTGGGGGGTACACTAGGAACCGGAGGTGCAAGCCAAAGGAAGAACCTTCTCCCTAGTCCCTCCTACTAACTGGTTGGATTGCCTGGACATAAGTAGAGAAATCATCTATAATCTTAGGACAGATTCTGAGAGTTTGTAGACCTTTAGGCTACCCAACCTAAGGACAGGCTTGTATTTTTGTATTGCATGGCTCCATCTTTCTCTTCTATTTTCCCTCCTTACTTCACCATGTACCCTTCCAAATCTTACACAGATTTTCCATCCTATCCTTTTACCACCACTTATCCCCAAGATGATTACTATTTCGACTTGACTTGTAATTACCCATCCACTAGCCGGGATGACTTTGATTGGGGATATGAATACGGACCTCAATGTCTAGGGCCTAACCTTGGACAACAAGACTATGATTACTATCCTTCCCAGAGCTACAATGATTGTAGATCTCCATCCTTTGATGATCAACCTAACCAGATCTACAACCATGAAGGATATGACGAATATAACACTTACCCTCCCCAGAATTATGCTGAATTTAGGTTGCCACCAACCTTTAAACAACCTGAAAAGACCTACTATCAAGGAGGGACCCGAGAACCTCGCCATCTTGACTCCCTTAGATTTAACCCAAACCCACCCAAACCTGAACTGAACCAGTTGGTTCAGGTGAACCAGATCTAGGATAGGGTGTTGGCCAATTTGAGGAACACTATAAAATCTTTAGAAGCTGAACCAACACCATGCACTGAAGCACTAGAGCCTATGATCAAAATGATTGATGAACTTAATAGTTCTCTATTGGATTTGCTCCAAAGTCTTAGGGATAAGGACCTGGGTGAGTTTCTTCTTAGGAAATTATCGAGGTTGAGGATGAAATTTGTGGTTGCTCTAGTCAAATCTTCGGATGATTCTCAAGATGAACCCCCTTCAGGAGAAACAATGTCAGAACCCACTCAGGCACCTATCGGGGGGGATACATTTTCTGAAACTGTGGATGACCAGGTTAGGCTAGAGCAACCCATTGAGGATGAACCGATTGATTCACCCGAGATCCCGAAGCCAAGGAGCAAGGAAAAATATGTCTCTTTGAGCCAGGAAATGACAATCATGAATTCTTTGATTCTAAGGGTAAAGAATCTTTTAGTGAAGTCTCATTTGAACTCAAGGAAGAAGATTCTAGTGAGACAATTGGGCTCGAGGAGTATGACGAACTATTTGATAGCCCGATCATTGAAGATTATGATCATGTTGGGGCTAACTTAGACGATTCAAATCCTGATGATTCAATCAATAGCCCCATTCCTCAAACACACCCGAAAGAATTGAATGATGATATTTTTGAGATCTCCAAACCCAAGTCAATCCTGATTCAGCCATAATTGTTGGACTTGGGTACTTTAGATGGGGTATACAATGATTTGGAGGTCCCAGAAACATTGATTTCAGAGGATAAGAAGTTGAAAATAAAAATTTGGGAGGCTCATTCTAAGGGAACTTTGATTTTGGATCTAAGGGTACCTATTGACCTGAAACCACCTATCTTCTATATGGACCCATATAATATCTTTCACGTGAGACCTAAGTCTAGAATAACTGATTATTTTTATAAGCTGAATGTTAAGTGGACATCTGAAACTAGTGAACCAGATTAGCCCGTTGTTCGACATTTTGGTCTTGGGTTTCACACCACAAAACCAAAGGCCAGACCCCACAAGCTTAATAACCTTCGGTTCTTGGTGATTTTCATCCAGAACCTTGGAACCACTCGACCTGGGGCATGGGTCTGCACCATAATCTAGCCCATGTCTGTGGACATGTTCTACTGGCAGGTTTTAGGATCAATATTTTTATTTTGATTCTAACTCGTACTTGTGAATTCTCAATTACTACTTTGTATGTATGTTGTGCCTAGCTAAAGGCATTAAGCTTAGCGTGTGTGTATACACTCTTATATCTGTGAGGCTGATTGGATTTTCACGACACTTAGGTGATATTCTGTTTACTCCGCCCTTTTCATGTCTTTATTTTTACAATGAGGACATTGCATCATTTAGACATGGGGGGGTGGATGCTTAATCCTGAAATCATTTTGTTAACTTTGTAGAATTTCTTTTAGGTTCTTTAAGAAAAAGTTTTTGAAAATTCAAAAAGATAAAAAAAAGAAGAATTAGGAAAAGAGAACTTAGGCATTTGGAAGTTATTAACTTTAGGAAATGATACGAGAAGACCTAAACACTTAGACTCTTCAAGTCTTCGGGCTTAATTAGCCCGGGTGTCCACTCAAATGTGGACTTAGTCTCGAGTCCTCGCCAATTCAAATTCATGTTTAATTTGGCTAATAAAATGGGGTGATACGCATACAACTTATCAACCTACTCTCTAATTTGGGGGGACTTTAAGCCTAAGCATCTACACACATTTTTTGCACTGACTCACTTTTCGATGTTTCTTCATAAATTGGGTAGCTCATGAACTATCTAGGCTGGTATAGCTGGCAAGTTGTCGGTGGTAATAGCTCATCAGTCGGTTGTCCAGAACCTAGTCACAAGACCATTTTCATTGTACTACTTTGAGGTAAATCTTAGATCAGGGAAGCCACCTACTTAAAAAAATAATAATAAGAAAAAGAAAAAGAAAAAAAATATATATATAGAAAAAGGAGAAAAAAATAAAAAAATAAACAAAACCACACTTCACCGCACGAGTATAGTTGGCAAGTTGTTGTGGGTAACTACCCATTGGCCGGTTGTCCAGAAACTAGCTCACAAAAATGCATAATAATTCCCAGAACACATAGGGAAGAAGCAGGGAAGTAGATTAAACTGGGGAGATATACACTGGGTTCGCCCTTGTGTTGACCCCATAAATAAAAGTAGGGAGAAAGCTACCATTCGAAAAGATAAACCTCTAGGCAAGGTCACCTAGGGTCGTAGAAACCCGAAGTCCGTTTTAACAGCCACCTAATGAGTCATTCACTATTTCCACAAGAGGTTTAGCACTTAAAGTCCTTTTCAAGTCTTAGGCAGGTCAGGTAGCTGAAAAAAGTTATCCCGGAACTCTCCAAAAGTACAAAAAAATTAGAAAAGAAGAAAAATAAAAAAATGTATCTTCCCTTTTCAAATAAGGCGAGGACTTGGGCAGTCTACATTCCGGCAAGCACCCGAGTACTATTAAGTTTTCGTTGTTTAGGACCATAGTTGAAATTTTCTATTGTTAATAAACGACTTAGGCCTAAGCGATCTAATCCTAATTTTGATTTTATACATAGCATGTAGCTTAATTTTACTAGGGACTAGCAAAAGATAGGCATGGGGGTATGATGTAGACACATCTATTTAGGTTAAAATGCCTATTCATGCATGCTCCTAGGCTTAGATTTGCATTTCATGTTATAAATATTGCATAGCAAGCATCATTCTACATTTAGAGCAGTTGTAAATATTTTAGGTTAATTGCATCCTTTTTGTGGTCAGGAGAGAAGGATATTTACTTCAGAGCCTTGGATTGATGATCCAACCGTACAAATCTACTCAAGACAACGATCGGAGTCCAACACCTTCGAAAGCACCTCGATCGGAGTCCCATAGAACCATATGCAATCCAAGGAAGATCAACAGCCGAGGGACTAGGTGACGCAATTCGGAGTGTCAAACGACAAGGTCGATCACAAGGATGGATTCGAGTCGATGATCACAACCCAACGACGAGAAAATCGACTTAATCCGACCTCTATAGCATCCCTTACAAAGGAAAGAAGATGGATGGCCCAGATTGCGCCACGTGGTGTAACCCAGGCTGCCCATGCGCACGCACCACCGCACGCACACAGCAGCGCAAGTGCACACACAGGCACAGAGGCACGCACGTGTAAGTGCAACAGCGTAGCGCACGCACAGAGGTAGCACGCGCCAGTGCAGTGGCAGCGTGGGCGCATGGGCTGTCTTCAGCGACCTTTGCTGCGGATCTTTAGTGACGTTTATGACCGTCACTAAATGTCTTGTATACAAATTTGATTCTTTCCTCCACTATAAAAGGACCCCTACCCCTCCCATTTTTCTTCGTCTCTTCCTTTCTTCCTCTCACCACCTCTAAGGCTCTAGAGAGAGCTTGTCCCAAGCCTCGGATGCTCCTCTAGAGTAAAAAATAAAATAGTTTTCCCTCCCCTCATCCCTATTCATGGAGCATCCCGTGGCTGTCCTCTCACTACCCTTCGGGAAGAAGATCCTCGCCACGACGTCGTCCTACCCCATCCTCCTCCTCCGGCTCCGTCCTCCTTTGTCCCGCTCCTCACCACCTTCCTCCAGGCGATGTCAGAGTGAGTCGTCCTCCGAGCAACCGTTGAGGGGGATTTCTCTCACCCCATTCTATCTTTTTATGCTTTCATAGTGTAAATTTTTCCTGCTTTCATAGTGTAACAAACAATTCTTCATGAATAGATAATTGTTTCTCTCTCTCTTTTAATTTTGCAATTAGATAAAGTTTTCATCGACCAAATCTCTTGCTTGTTAAAAATACCAAAAAAATTAGAAAAGACAAAAATGAAATAAACAAATAAAAAGAGAAACGTGGATTTCATAAAGCCAAACGTTCGCCTCCCTATGTTCAACCTGGGACTCCCTTGGAGTTCGATATAAATTTTATTTGACCACACATTTTGCAACTATGATGATGGGTTACTCGTAACCCTAATTTCTAACTCGCGAAACTCGTGCAATCACTATCCTTCCCAAACCTACAATGATTATGGATCTCCATCCTTTGATGACAAAACCAACACGATCTATGATGAGTCCATTTTAATGGACTAATATTACACCCAAGTAACTTTAATTATACATTTTAGGTTTGTTAATAACTACACTAAGTTATAGAATAATTGTATGCATCATGATTTAATTTTATAACATTCTATAATTTAATGTGTAATGATTATGTTCTTTTTATGTGCACAAAAAATAAGTGATAAAAGAATGAGGAAAGGGTAAATTACCCTTTTAACCGACGGCTGCTCTTTTCCCTTTCTATCAGCCACTCTCAACAGCTGCCAGCATCTCCCCAACAGCCTCCTGCCAAAATTAGAAAAGGGATTTGAAAATCCCTTGATTGGTGCACGAGGGGAGAGAGAGGAGTCAAAGAGAAGAGGCGACATGCACTGGAAATCCATCTTCCCCCTGGCGGGGAACTACCTAGCTTGCACTGTGGACCAGGATCTACATCTTCTCCTCGCGTACATCTCCAGTCGCTTCTCCAATCCAAGCACACCACCCACCTATGCTCGCTCCTTCATCACCAAGTCTTCACTGCCTAGCGCTCTCCAACACGGTGCCCACTCCTCCATCGCATGCACTATGTGCTCAGCATCACCAGACCATCCCCCTTGCGCGCCCGTAGGTGTGCGCCCTCTCCATCACGCCTCTCCTGCACCGCAACCTCCAGCAGCGCCTAAGGGTACCGTGCGCCTCAGCACGCAATCTTCCAGCGTGCCCCCCTCCAACCTGCAAGAATCCGTGCCCGCCTTCTCCGTGCAGCACCGTGCAGAACGGTTGCAGCATCGCGCCTGTAGGCATCCGCTCGCTCCTTCCCCAGCTCTCGCAGGCTCTCATTGCCATCTTAGGCGCTTCCTCCTTTAGTCGGCCCCCGCTCCTTGACCACCGCTCTGCCTCACGCCCCCCCTCCAACCTGCAGGCATCCCAGCCAGTTCCTTCAACCTCCCCGCAGCACTCGCGCCTCAGCCTGCAGCCGTGTGCCTTCACCACTGCCGCACCCTCCTTCCTGCAAGTGCATCTGCAGACCGCAGGCGCCCACAAGCCTAACCGCGCACACTCCATCCTCTCAAGCAGACACCCGTGCCCGGCAACTTCCCACCGCATGCCTACAGGTGTGCCTCCCCCTCATAGCATCTCCCTCCAGCTGCACCTCAAGGTGTTGTGCACCTTCACCTCTGCAACCGCCTGCAACACACCTCCGCGCGCCGCATCTGCAGACCACCTTTCGCGGGCCGCACCAAGCAGCAGCTTCACGGCAGAAATAGCTTCTGCCTACGTCTTCTCCTCCGCCGACCGACCACCTCCGGCCACCTTCGTCGACGCCGCAGCCACCATCGGATAGCCCTCGTCCTCACCAACCTCCCCGGCCTCTCCAAAGCCCCGCCGGTGCTCTCTCTCTCACGCGAGGAGGAGAGAGAGCAAAAGCTCTATTTTGAAATCCATTAAAAATTACATTCACTGCCATTGTTGATTTTTATTTATTATTATATTGTGGCAAAATTGCACATGCACACTTATATTCTCTGATAAGTGCACATTCATGATATTCATCTATTTCAAGATTGATTTTGGGCTTAACTTGAGTACTAATTTTCTCTAGTACACGTCACGTGAAAATTGCATAAATTCATCATAAATTTTTTGAGGATTTCTATGAGGGAAAACTGCACATATACCTTTATCTTTTTAAGTTATTGCAAATCTACTTTCCTTCACATTTTATGTCAGATTTGAATAGGGATTTTGCACTATCTGAAATAATATCAAATAATTAAATATTTATTGCATAATTGCCTCCCTGTGGACACAACCTACTCTTCTGTGAGTGGTTATTATCATTGTTTTTTATTAGTCGATTTTTCCACAACTTAAATACTATAACGCAAAGCGAAAAGTTAGCTTGTCAATCTACAATCAGGAAGGATATGCTGATTATATCACCTACCCTCCCCAGTATTCCATTGAAAATAGGTCATCGCCATTCTTTGAACAACTTGAAACGACTTACTATCATGGAGGGACCCGAGAACCTCGACATCTTTAGTCCCCCAAATTTTACCCAAACCCACCCAAACCTGAATCGAACCAGTCGGTTAAGGTGAACCAGATCCAGGATAAGGTGTTGGCTAATTTGGGGAACACTATACAATCTTTAGAAGCTTAGCCAACACCATACACTAAAGCATTGGAGCCTATGATCAAAATGGTTGATGAACTAATAATTCTTTATTGGATTTGCTCCAAAGTGTTAGGGATAGGGACCTTGGTGAGTTTCTTCTTGGGAAATTGTCAAGGTTGAGGATGAAATTTGTGGTTGCCCTAGTCAAATCTTGGGATGATTCTCATGATGAACCCCCTTCAGGAGAGCCAATGTCTGAACCTGCTCAGGCTCCTGTCGAGGGGGATACATATTCTGAGATTGAAGATGACCAGGTTGGTCTAGAGCAACCCTTAGATGATGAATCGAGTTTCTCACCCAAGATCCCAGAGCTAGGGAATGACGAAAAATATGTCTCCACGGACCATGCAATGACATATGATTTTGAGACCTATACAAATGAGGATCATGGATTCTTTGATTCTGAGGGTAAGGAATCTCTTAGTGAACTCTCACTTGAGCTTAAGATGATTTTAGTGAGACAAATGGGCTTGAGGAATCGGATAAATCATTTTATAGCCCGACTATTGAAGATTCTGATTCGGTTGGGGCTAACTTGGAGGATCCAAATCTTGATGATTCAATCAGTGACCCCATTCCTCATCTGCACCCCAAAGAGCTGACTTCTGAGATCATTATGCCCAAGTCAATCTTGATTTAGCCATGATTTCTGGACTTGGGTAAATCTTATGGGGTGAATGTATGCTAGAGGTCCCAGAGCTTGAGCTCTTGATGTTGGAGGATAGAATTGTGGAAACAAAAATTTGGGAGGCTAAGTCTGAGGGAACTTTGATTTTGGATCTAAGGGTACCTATTGACCTGAAACCACCTACTTTCTACCAGGACCCTTGCGATATCTTTCATGTGCAACCCAAGCTCGAAATAACTGATTATTTTTCTGAGCTGAATGTTAATAGGACATCTGAACCTATTGAACCATCTTTACCCGTTGTCTGACACTTTGGTCTTGGGTTGCACATCACAAAATCGTAGCCTCAGCCCCGAAAGCTTAAAAACCTTTGGTTCTAGATGATTTTCATCCAGAACCTAAGAACCACTTGACCCTAGGGTATGAGTCTGCATCATAACTTGGTCCACATCTGTGGACGTCTTCTGTTTATGGGTTGGAGGATCAATATTTTTATTTTGATTCTAACCCGCACTTGTGAATTCTCAACTTCTTCATTGTATGTATATTATGCCTAGCGGAAGGCATTAAACTTAGCGCATGTGTATACTCTCTTCTCCCTACGGAGCTGACCAGGTTGTCACGAAATTCAGGTGATATTCTGTTTACTCCACCCTTTTAATGTCTTTGTTTTTACAATGAGGACATTGCATCATTTAGGCATGGGGGGGTGGAAACTTTATCCTGAAATCATTTTGTTAACTCCGTAGAATTTCTTTTAGTTTCTTTAAAAAAAATTGAAAATTCGAAAAGAAAAAGAAAAGAAGAATTAGGAGAAGAGAACTTAGGCATTTGATAGTTATTAACTTTAGGAAATGATACGATAAGACCTAGACACTTGACTCTTCAAGTCTTCAGGCTTAATTAGCCTGAGTGTCTACTCGAATGTGGACTTAGTCTCGAGTCCTCGCTAATTCAAATTCACTTTAATTTGGTAAATAAATTGGGATGATAAGTATGCGACTTATTATCCTGCCCTCTGATTTGGGGGGACTTTAAGATTAAGCATTTACACGCTTTTTTGCATTGACTCACTTTTCAAAGGTTTCTTCAAAAATTGGGTAGCTAATGAACTATCTAGGGTGGTATGGCTAGCAAGTTGTCAGTGGTAACAGCTCATCAGCCGGTTGTCCAGAGCCCAGCCACAAGATCATTTTCATTATACTGCCTTTAGGTAAATCTTAAATCAGGGAAGCCACCAACTTAAAAAAAAGGAAAAGAAAAAGGAGAAAAAAATAATAAAAAAATAAACAAATAAAACCACACTTCACTGCACGAGTATGCCTGGCAAGTTGTCATGGATAACAGCCCATTGGCCGGTTGTCCAGAGCCCAACTCGCAAAACTGCACAATAATTCCCAAAACACTTAGGGAAGAAGCAGGGAAGTAGAATAAACTGGGGAGATATACACTGGGTTCACCCTTGTATTGACCCCATAAATAAAAGAAGTAGGGAGAAAGCTACAATAGAAAAGATAAACCTTTAGGCAAGGTCACCTAGGGTCGTAGAAACCCAAAGTCTGTTTCAACGGCTGCCTAGTGAGTCTTTCACTATTTTCACAAGATGCTTAGCACTTAGAGTCCTTTTTGAGTCTTGGACAAGTCAGGTAGCCGTAAAAAGTTATCCCAAAACTCTCAAACTCCAAAATTCTAAAAAGAATAAGGAAAGAAGAAGAAAAAAAAAGAGTGCATCTTCCCTTTTCAAATAAGGCGAGGACTTAGGTGGTCTGTATTCTAGTAGACACCCAGGCACTATTGAGTTTTCGTTGTTTAGGACCTTAGTGGAAATTTTCTATTGTTAATAAACGACTTAAGCCTAAGCTATCTAATCCTAATTTTGTTTTCATACATAGCATGTAGTTTAATTTTGCTAAGGACTAGCAAAAGATAGGCATGGGGGTATGATATAGACACATCTATTTATGTTAAAATGACTAATCATGCATGTTCCTAGGCTTATATTTGCATTTCATGTTATAAATATTGCATAGCATGCATCATTCTGCATTTATAGTAGTTGTATATATTTTAGGTTAATGAGGTCATTTTTATGGTCAGTAGAGAAGAAGATTTATTTCAGGGCCTCGGATGGATGATCGGACTGTACGAATCTGATCAGTACAACGATTGGAGTCTAACACCTCTGAAATCATCTAGATCGGAGTCCCGTAACATCATACAAAGTCCGAGGAAGATCAACAGCCAGGGGGCAATGTGACATCCATACGGGTTTCGAATGGAAAATTCGACCATACGGATGGATCCTTAGTGACAATCACAGTCCGGCTATGTGGGAATAATCTCGATCTAAGCACCGTGGCACCCTCTACAACAGAAAGAAGATGGACAACCCAGATGGTGCCACGTGGTGCCATCTCAGCTGCCCAACACCAGCCAACACCCACTCTTCATCAAGGTATCACCCATTCTCAGCTGTTGGATCTTGATTCAATGACTGAGGATTCATCTCCACCGCACACCCGTAAAACATCTTCACAACAACTCTTGGCCGCAATGCATTGGTTGTGAAGGCGCCTCATACAGAGAGGGTGTGGGTTCGAAGCCTGCTGCCCCCTCAGTTGGATGCTTATGGCGCGACGCAGTAGCAAAGCATGCACGCACACATGTGCAGGGGCACAACAAAGCGACAGTGCAAGGCAGCGCAGCTGCTCACAGCGCAGCGCCAGTGCGTGAGCATGTGAGCACGATGTACGTGCCAGCAGAGCATGAGTAGCGGATGGATCTTCAGCGACATCCTTCCAGACATTTAGTGACGCTTACAGCCATCGTTAATTGCTCGCACATGCAAGGCCAGCTACGTGCGTGAGCAGGCATGAGCTGGCTACAACGACACTTGCAGCGACATCCTGGAGGTCGCTATTGGTCTCATGCCTATTCTAGCCTCTTCTCATCCACTATATAAGGACCTACACCCCCTCCCTTCCAAGCCATCTCTACCTACTCTACTCTTACCTACTCCCAAGCTCTAGCAAGCCTACCAACGCTCTGCTAGAGCTTTCTCTCAAGCTCCCAGGGCACCTATTAGTGTAATGAAACTCTGCCCCACCAAATACTCGTCCATCTTCCCATCCCCATTCATAGGTCGCCTTGGAGCCATCCTCCCACCTCTATTTCGGTAGCAGATCATCTCCGTCTTCTCACCTCCATTCCAGAGACACGCTGAAGATTTCCTCTACCCGACGTCCTCCCTCTTCTCACCTCTGTCGACCTACTTCCTAACTCCTTCATCTGAGCTCCCGCCAGGCACCATCATCTCACCGAATAGCCGCTTTGGGAGATTTCTTCTCACCCCTTTTCTCTTTTTCACACTTTCATAGTTTATTGTAATTGACATTCATGCAATATATCACATTTGATTCCATCTCTCTCTTATGATTGCTTGTCATTTTATTTCAAAAATAAAAAATATATAACAAAACCATAAAACACCAAAAAGAAACAAATTGAAGTGCGATTTTCATACAAAGTAAACGTCGCCTCCCTGTGTTCGACCTGGGACTCCCTTAAAGTTTCAGTATAAATTATATTTGATTATGAGTTTTGCAACTACGACGACGAGTTACTCGTAACCTCGATTTCAAACACGCAAAACCTGTTCAATCAGATGCTCAAAATGATATTTCAATAAGAACTAGAAGAATAGTGCCAAAAGTTTGGGTTAAAATGGTGATTTAAATCACCAAATTAACCCTCAATGTTAAGCTCTTAATCTACTCAAATATTTGAACAGTAAACAACAATCAATAATCCATGTCAATCAAGTACTCAAATGTTCCAACAGTAACCAGCAAAATGCCTCAAACGACAGAACAAGGCATCAGTTGCCTTATTAGAAGAGTCACAGCACCACAAAAGAACCTCAAGGGCTTTTGATGAGAGCCTCATCATGTGCCCTAAGTAGCTCAATTTGACCTAAGAAAGAGAATAAGAACTCCTGCATAACCTAGAGAAGGGCCTAATTCAAGGAACTAAGGTTCTAAGAAGAAAATACGAAACAAAGGTTAAAACTGCAATTTTACCATTACAGTACATAAATAGGATTTCTTAAAGGCAAAACATAGGTTAAATGGTCTGAATAAGATAAAAAGTGGGGTAGTTCAATCAGAAATGGGTTAATGTGCAATCCAAGAATTAATGACATTCTATAACCCTAAAATAAACCTGCTTAATTCAACAAGGTTCTGATCAAGATAAAAATTAGCTAAACCCTCTAAAATTCATGGAAAAATATCCCCTAAGGTTTAGAACCTTCAATTCGGCCTTTGGGATCGCTTTTGACCTAGATGGGGTCTCAGCTCATTATTTGACCTAATTTGGGTCTTTGTGTAAAATGTCTGGTCAAACGTGGTCAAACCTAAAATCCAACTTCACCATTGGATTCCTTAGGTTCAATTAGGTTTGTATAAAAATTTGGACCTAAGGGGAGGTCATCTTGACCTACTTTGCAAAATAGTCCACCCAATTACATTATGGCCCCTAACTTTTGAAAACTCTTGCACAGACCCCCATAACTTCCTCTCCACTCTTACAATCAAGTCCCTCTTCCATTAATGGGGAGGAATCCTACTCTGGTGAGGAATGGAGGGGGAGTACTCCCTGATTCCTCAGAGATCTCCTCCCAGATTTGGAAGGGAGATTCTCTAAGGAATTCCCTTCCATTTGAGTGGGGTACTAATCTCTGGTTCACACCCAATCTCTCATGTGAACACACGAGAGATTTGGTATCCCATGGATTTCCATCTCTGGCAAGCAATCTCGCACTTGGAAGATTGTCTTCCATGCACAAGAGCCTTTGCCGTCATCTATAAAAGGATCCTCAACCCCGATAGCATCTCTTCAGCTCGACTTGGCCGAAGAATCACCCCAATTTCGTCTCTTTATCCTCCGGTCAGGAGTCCAATGAGCTCCGGCAAGCCACCCTCCTCTTTCTCGTCACTCTGCCACCATATCAATGGTAGAGCCACCCTTACCATGTTCCTCCGCATTGCACAACACCCACGCGAGCACCTCTGGCCCCGTCGTCGTTGCCATCTCCCTCCCCTGGACACCGTCTTCTCCGGCAACAGTAGGTAAAGCCAGCCGCTCACTCTCCCCCTTCGGCCAGTTAGTTAGGTTAGACTTACTCCTCTCTATCCCCTCTTAAATTCCCCTCTCTCTATTTTCCCTTTTCGACCCCTCGCAGCCACTATCCACCGCCATCTTCTCCATCTCTGGCTGCCCACCGGTGAGGTGCCTCCACCACTCCACCCCTCCACATGTCTCGCCAGATACCTCACTACCTTCGCCACAGTCCACTGATCACCTTCCGCCCATACATCGACCACCATCACCTCCCTAAACATCCTCCGACCAAACCCATAAGCATGGCCACAGGGTGACCTAGGCACACACGCCTAGGTCGCCCCACGGCCTGCCACCTACCATCCCACCTTCACCTTGACATGGCGAAGCTTCCCATGCGTTTTGATGGGGCCACAAGGCCGTGTTTGTGTGTGTCAAATCTGAGCACCTACCTCCATTGAAGCACACAGCAGGAAGGTCGCGAGCTTCATCCCAGGTTGCTGCAGTCCAGGCAAACCAGCCCAGGTGATAAGCAATGTGGGCGTTCATGTCTCCAGCCAAGTGAGTGGCTCTGTAAGGAGCCTTGCTTCCCTAATTAAGCGAGAAAGTTCCTACGGGCGCGAGCGTAGAAGCGGGTGGGACATTTAGTCGTACCTCGTGAATGCACAAGCGCGGAGCGTAGAATAAATTGATTTTATGCTTTCTTCTAATTGCCTCAAGTAACACAGGGGTGAGGTCCCTCGCCTTCACGCCTCGTCCGCAACCTGACCCGCGGAACTGGCACCCGACCTGTTTGCCTAAACCTAGCACTCCTCGTGCATAACACCCACACTGGTGTGCCTGGATCTGAGCACACGATACCCAACCTGATTCCCGACTCTGGGAGAGCATACCGAAGAGAGAAGTAGAGAGAGAGACGTGGGGATGGTAGGGGATAGGTTTTGCTTTTGTGTGTGCATGCGCAGGGAAGAAGCAGAGAAGAAAGAAGAGGAAGGCATAGTTAAGGCAAGGTGAAGCTAAGACACTTAGCTGCAGAAAGGAAGAGGAAGGAAGGCCAAAGAGAAGAGAAAGTCAGAGGAGAGCTAAGGCTTAAGGAAATCAAGGTAGAAGCCAAGGAAGGAAAAGGAAGAAGAAGAAAGGCTGAAGCCAAGGGATGGAGCAGCACTATAGCAGAGGTGTGGCTGAGGAAGAAAAAGAAGAGCAAGGCAGAGGAAGAAGAAGGAGAAAGGCACTGTGCAAGTGAAGAAAGAAAGAGACAAGGAAGAAGAGCTGCAGACGACCAAAGTCAGAGAAGAATAGAAGAGCTGAGGAAAGCTAGGGATAAAGAAAGAAGAAGAAGAGATAGAAGGGCCATCATTTAAGACGTCTGATCATAGAATCAGACATCCAATTCTTCTATTTTTGCTATAATTTTAGTTCATAAACTCTTGCATTTATATTCTGAATTAGGTTTTGAGTAACTCTAGGTATTGAATTACATTATTGAGATTAGTGAATAAATTCCATTTGCTCCCTGTGTTCGACCTCGGATACTCAGGTTTTCAAGTAAGAAATTCTTATTTGTTATTAACGCTTGGTCATCTATACTACAATGCGACTGACTTATACTCATCTAGAAAGCCCGACAAATCGTTGTAACATTTTGGCACCATTGCCGGGGAGCAACGTGCAATTTATCACTAGTCTATACATTCTGTTTGACTATATTGAACACTAACTTGCCTTATTTATTTTATTGTGATCTTGCTAGGTGTTTCAGGAGAAGAAATCTCCAACGCAAGTCAACCTCTCCAGGGCAAGTAACCTCTCTTCTTCTCTAAAATCCATCGCCTAACCCTTCAAAGACAAAAGGAAGAGACCAACTTAGGAATTAATTGCCCTCTTTTTATAGTAATTACCATAAGGCAAAGGTTTCCTAATTTTGCGAAAAATTTTTAAAACTTATTGAAGTAAAAGCGATTTTTCTTTTAGAGATTCTATCCCACAAAATTCCTGTGCCTAATAGAAATCATGCTTAATCTCTGAAGACAACACACTTCTTGTTTTTGAGTCCAAAGAGAACTTTTGTGAAAAAGAGGATTGGACATAGAACCAAATTAGGGTTGTAACAGTAGGGTTTTTGGAGTGCTAGGCACACAGACCTGGTTAAAAGGAAATAAACCCTCCCGCATCAGTGTGCTACCCAACCCCTTGAGTAAAGAGATCTAAACACGACAAACCCTAAAAATTGAGCTCTAAAATCACTTGAATCTTAAAATCTTGGACCTAATAAATGGGGAGTCAAATCAGGGTGGTCTCTAGGCCCCAAGCCTAGAATCATTCTGCCATCTTTAGGACAGGTCAAGTGAAGTTGACCCCTTGGGTCAACCAACCTCCAGATTAGGTCACAACATCAAAACATCTAAAGTTCAAGTGAAAACCCTAAAGCACCTTTGAAATAAAAGTGGTAGACTTAAGAGGTCAAGGTCCCCATTCTAGTCTACCTGGAATCTCAGTGACAAGAGAGGTTGGGTGGGGGAAACCCTGTAACCTGTGGGAACGCTCTACCATGTAGGGGTCTTTGCAGGACTCTCCCTCTCTGGCTGCCCAAGTAATTCCCAAGTGGACGACCTTCTGATCCAGGGGTATCATCAGCCCCAAACCTGCATAGTCATCCAACATTTTTGGGTGCCTTGATTGGGTCAAAAACATCTCCAGTCCCTCATCTTTTCTCTTTAGAGCACACACATACATTTTCATTGGGACTCTTTATTCAGATTTAATCGCTTCATAACTTGATTCTACATCTTGATTCAAACTCCAATTCTACATCTTGATTCCATCACCTGATCCAATGTGCAGCCAAACCGCTTAGGACTACCATTCAAGAAACTCGAATATCGAAGATTCATGAGGGATAGGATGATTGAGGATGCCCTGAAATTCTATGAAAAAGAAGATAAAACCTCAACACCAGTAGAAAACATTCAGGTTGATGTCCCAACAACCACAACCTTCATCATAACTTGTGCCCAAGTACTATTCGCAGAAGCTACAAAAGAATCAACCTGAGACATGCTCATCACAAGATACATTGAGATAGAAAAATTGCACAATCTTGAATACCTTCAATGCATGACAAATCCTATACTTTGGGAGCAACACCAAGATGATCTTAAAAAATGGGAAGACATAATGAGATTATTGAAACAAATTATCGACCAGAAATACCCGTATATGCCACAAACAGAGGATGAACCATCTTGGGACAACATCGAGGATCAATCTGATCTCGAGTTTGAGGCACAAAATGGTTGTGGATTCCTAACCCAGATGGAGTATAATGTGCCTGATATTGAAGAAGGTTGGGAAGTTCCAATTGCAGGAGAGCACAATGTTGAGCCAACCCTAGACTATGAATCACCAGGCGTAGAATTTCAAAACTCCTACAATAATGAGAGTAGAACTGAACCTCTCAAGGGTGTAAATTCCTCCCCTTATGCTAATAAGGTGACCCTCGAAAGGTTATTCGAACCTAGATTCTAGTGATTCAACCCACATCCTAAGCCCAGAATCTAGATCTGAAACCTATTGTGAAGATTTCGAGGCCCCATATAAGGAAGACCAATTTTTCAATGAAGAATATGATTTTGAGCCTCTATTTAATGAATATCCCTCGCCAACATCCTTAGAGAAACCAATCGATTTTTTGAAAGTCATGCCAATTTACGATACAAAAATTGAGGAGTTGGACGAGTGGGGTTTCAATTGGGTCTGTCCTACCAGCTTGGAACCTGAGCCTCTACCAGATAAGGACACCTTTTTAAGCTCAGAATTGACATCTAGGCTAGACACCAGTCAGGCTGCTGAATCCACATCATATGATTTATTCTATGGTGGAACTCATGATCTTGAATCTCATTAAGATTTTGATTTTCGCAAACTCTCCGACGATTTTGAATATGACCATAACATCAGAGAAAATCTGTTTCCTGATTATAACAAGCCAATCTACGACCTCAGCTCACATGACTCATTCTCTAACTCCGATTCTGAGGTCTCGGTTCCCGAGATCACTGATTTCAGTTTAGGTTCCAATAACATTGAATCATTTCTTTTCGATCCTCAGGAATCAGAACCAGCAAATGCCGAGAGTGATTGCGACCCAAAATACGAATCTTTTCTCGACTCCAATTTTTAGTATCCCATAGGCACTCTCCAGCCATTCGCTTTTGATTTTGAAATTTACTATGAGGACTCTCTACATGAGATCGCCTGTCATTCCTTTCTAGAAGAGCCCTCATACACAATTCTCATTGAAGCCACCTCTTCCACACATACAGAACTGATCAAAACCCGTTCTCTACCCCGACCCCCAATAGGACCCAGTTTCTATTATGATTCACCTCTCACTGAGCCGTATGCAAATTATTCAACTCCACATCTATACCGAGCATCGGGTATCGATCAGACTGAAAAACATCATCCATCATTCTCTGATCACCCCTGTAGGATTTCCACACCATGCACTGATTATTTTTCGGAACCCTACCCTGACCAGGCTGATTTGACTCAACCTAAACCCAACTTTTCACTTCGATATCCATCTGAGCCACACTGCATATGGTGGGTTCCGCATCTGTTGATCTACATCTATCAACCCACCAGACTGATTGGGTTTGGGCTGCATCATCAGCCCACTGATCTTAACAAGCACCTGGTTGGACCAACCAGATTCTTAATCAAGGTGCTTGTTTTACAAAATTCCGCTGAGTTGACCACTCCCTCTCCACCCCATGTTCCTCTCGACTAAAGGCGTTGAATTTAGCGCTTAACGGGAGGCAACCCGTCATTCCAAAAATAGAGACCCGTCTGATTATCTATCTGTACTCCACGTCCATTGCACCTTGAGTTCAGCCTTAGACAGTTGATCCCACCTCTAGTACACATACCAGAGCTTGAAATCATCCGCATCAGTCACTTCCTGACCCATTCACCCACCCGATGTATCCTGTTCTAAGTCCCTGACCTCAACACTATTTCACACCCTCCGTTTACAATGAGGACATTGCAAAATTTAGGCATGAGGGGGTGATAAAATGCATAAATACAAAGCCAACAAAAAGTTAGAAGGATTCTCACAAAAAAATTGAAAAATTATGAAAAAGTGCAAAAAAATTGAGGAGGAAGGAAATTTTGTGAGCCACATAATCATAAGGAGGAGAAAAAGAGCAAAATGAAAAAAAAGAGCATAAAATGAAAAAGCGATAGTCATTAGTAAAAGATTAAGGAATTAATCAAAGTTCTAGACCACATCAAGAAAAAAATGAGAGAAAAGTACTAATGAGACATAGAAAGAAATTAGCAGGAACGCACGAGAGATTTGGGTATCCCACAGATTTCCATCTCCGGTGAGGACTCTCGCACTTGGAAGCTTGTCTTCCAAGCACAAGAGCCCCTGCCAGCATCTATAAAAGGATCCTCAACCTCGGCCGCATCTCTTCAGCTCAACTTGGTCGGAGAATCACCCCAATTTCGTCTCTTTCTCCTCCAATCAGGAGTCTAGCAAGCTTCGGTAAGCCTCCCTCCTCTTTCTCGTCACTCTGCCACCATACCAGTGGCAGACCTACCCTCACCATCTTCCTCCGCATCGCACAACACCCGCGCGAGCACCTCTAGCCCCGTCGTCGTCGCCGTCTCCCTCCCATGGACACCGTCTTCTCCAGCGACAGCAGGTACAGCCAGTCGCCAACTCTCCCCCTTCATCCACTTAGTTAGGTTAGACTTACTCCTCTCTATCCCCTCTTAAATTCCCCTCTCTCTATTTTCCCTATTCGACCCCTCGCAGCCACTGTCCACCTCCATCTTCTCGATCTCTAGCTGCCCATCGACGAGGTGCCTCCACCTCTCCACACCTCCACACGCCTCGCCAGATACTTCACTACCTCCACCATAGTCCAATGATCACCTTCCACCCATCCATCGACCACCAGCACCTCCCTAAACATCCTCCGACCAAACCCATAAGCACAGCCATAGGGTGACCTAGGCATGCATGCCTAGGCCACCCCATGGCCTGCCACCTACCATCCCTCCTTCGCCTTGACATGGCTAAGCTTCCCATGCATTTTAATGGGGCCGCAAGGCCATGTTTGTGTGTGTCAAATCTGAGCACCTACTGCCATTGAAGCACACAGCAAGAAGGTCGTGAGCTTCATCCCAGGTTGCTGCAATCCAGGCAAACCAGCCCAGGTGATGCACGATGTGGGCGTGCACGTCTCCAGCCAAGTGAGTGGCTCTATAAGGAGCCTTGCTGCCCCAATTAGGCGAGAAAGTTCCTGTGGGCGCAAGCACAAAAGCGGGTGGGACATTTAGTCCCACCTCGTGAATGCATGAGCGCAGAGCATAGAATAAATTGATTTTATGCTTTCTTCTAATCGCCTCAAGTAACACAGGGGTTAGGTCCCTCGCCCTCGCACCTCGTCCGTGACCTAACCCCGTGGATTTGGCACCTGACCCATTTATCTAAACCTAGCACTCCTCGCGCATCACACCCACACCGGTGCACCTAGACCTGGGCGCATGATACCCGACCCGATTACCTAGGTTTGGGAGAGCATACCGAAGAGAGAAGTAGAGAGAAAGAGATGAGGGGAGGGTAGGGGATAGGTTTTGCTTCTATGTGTGCATGCACAGGGAAGAAGCAGAGAAGAAAGAAGAGGAAGGTGTAGCTAAGGCAAGGTGAAGCTAGGACACTTAGCTGCAGAAAGGAAGAGGAAGGAAGGCCAAAGAGAAGAGAAAGTCAGAGGAGAGCTAAGGCTGAAGGAAATCAAGGAAGAAGCCAAGGAAGGAAAAGGAAGAAGAAAGGCTAAAGCCAAGGGAAGGAGCAGCACTGTACCAGAGCTGCGGCTGAGGAAGAACAAGATAAGCAAGGTAAAGGAAGAAGTAGGTGCAAGAGAAGAAAGAAAGAGACAAGGAGGAAGAGCTGCATACGGCCAAAGTCAAAGAAGAATAGAAGAGCTGAGGAAAGCTAGGGATAAAGAAAGAAGAAGAAGAAGAAGAGAAAGAAGGGCCATCATTTAAGACGTCCGAACATAGAATCAGACGTCCAATTCTTCTATTTTTGAGTATATTTTTAGTTCATAAACTCTTGCATTTATATTCTGAATTAGGTTTTGAGTAACTCTAAGCATTAAACTACATTATTGAGATTAGTGAATAAATTCAATTTGCTCCCTTTGTTCGACCTCGAATACTTAGGTTTTCGAGTAATAAATTCTTATTTGTTATTAACGCTTGGCCATCTATACTACAACGCGATTGACTTATACTAATCTAAAGAGCCTGACAAACCGTTGTAACAGCTTTTCTCCTTCAAGCCTCAGAAGAAGCACAATAGCAGCAATGAAGGCTCAAGGGCCTTACACAAAGCCCGTAGAGGCTAAGTGTTGACAGTGGGAGAGGGCACGAATACCAAGGCAAAGCAAAACCAGCCCCCCATCTCTCTAATTCTTTTTCTCTTTCTCTCTCAGAATCGGACTCAATCGGGTCAGAACGTAGGTAATCGGGTTTAGCAGTATCAAATCCAGGCTCACCGGGTGTGTAGGTGAGCAAGGGTGCGAGGCTGAGTATGTGAGGGACCTGACCCCCCAATGTCTCTGCCAAACAATAGGGAACACAAATCACTTATATCCGTAGCTGATGCCTCCTTAGTCCACAATGTGGGACTAATGTCCCACATCTTCTTTGTGCGGTAGCTACAGGTGAAGTAGCGTCCAATTGGGGATGAAGGAAGCCCTGGTAGCAGCAATTGATGACCAGGGAGGGAGCCTGGAGATGGCCTGTAGCACCTAGGAGTGATAGCGATGAAGAACACGGCCGAATAGTTGCTGATGGAGTCGAAGAAGGAGGTGGCAGCGACGGTGCTCCAGCGAGTACCTAAAACCACGAATATGGCCTTACAGCCATGTTAAAATAGCTCAGAAGCTTCGCCAAGAAGAGGCGAACGTGCTAGTGAGTGTGTGGTGCGGTGATGAGGTGCGTGATGGCTTGGTAGAGTCAAGGAGTTGGTGCGGAGGTGACTGAGGTCAGTGGAGGATTTGGAGGTGTAATCCCCTCAATTTCTTGAGGGGTTTTGGTTGTGGAGGGGTGGCGGAGGTCTTGATAGTGTTGCAAGGGTGTTTGGTGAACTGTGGAGTGCGTGTGTGCTTGCCGGAGTGTGGTCGGAGTTGGGGAAGGTGATAGTGGGGCAGTCATGTGAGCATGCAAATTTGGAGTGTAAGTGTGTAAGTAGAGTCATGGGAAGGTGAGGAATCGAAGGGAGGTATATGTGGATGACGAGAGGGCGGAGGTGACTTCGACTATGATTGGCTGGTTCCAGAGACGAAGGAGGCTCCAGGGAGAGGAATGGCGATAGAGAGGAAGCTCCTCGCAGGTATGGCAAGGTGCGAACGATGGAAAGGAAGGACCGGCTACCTATAATACGTGGTAGCAAGCAAATAGATCGAAGGAGAAAAGTTGCCAAAGATGAGCTTGGAGCAGGCCAGATGTAGAGGAAGAAGGGCTATTCCTGGCCAAAAACTCGCTAAGGAGCAAGGCCTTACTATAGGGGACCTTTCAAAGGTCAAAAGGCATCATCCAAGCTTGGAAACAAGCTCGAGGAGTTTAGATTTTTGGGAAAGAAGATCCCTAATCTTGAGGAGTTCATGAGCTCTTAGACGCGAATTGAGGTCCAAGACTTGGTTCAGATGATTGGGGATTATCTCAAGATCATTCCTTTTAATTTTAGGAGGAATTAATTGAGAAATCAGGGAGAAATCCCATATTGAAGGCCGGTGTGTTTGGGTTCACATTGTTAATGACAGCAAGGACCATTTTGAAGAAAACAAAGAGATATTAGGGGCTAAATGTAAATATTTCAAAAGTTAGGGGCTTAGGTGTGAAAAATAGAGTTTGAATGGACTAAAATGCAAACTAGGTCAAGATGGACTTTGATTGGGCCCAAATTTCTGTACAAACCTAATTTGGAGCCAAGAAATCTGATGGTGAAATTGGATTTGAGTTTTGACTAAGTTTGACTAGGTAATTTACACAAAAACTTCAAATGAGGGCAAACTTCTATCTGAGACTATGTTCAAGGTTAAAATAGGTTCAGATGATCAAACAAAGGGTACCAAATCTCATAAAATATTTGTTTATGAATTTTAGATGGTTTAGATGAATTTTTTCCTAACAGAACCTTGTGAATTTAAGTGGGTCTAAAATTAGGATTTTATGTGTTGTTTTGGTTCTCGAAATGCATAAAATCCTGTCTCTGTCTACATGGACCCACTTATTAGTCTGTAATGCTCATTTGACCTTCAGTTTACCCCTAATAAATCCCTTGGTTATTATGTGTTCATGATATGTTCTTAAAACTATAGAATTAACCCTAGTTTCCTATTCTCTTCTCAAAACACAATGCTGTGGAGTTATAGCCCTCAAATGGTTATGTAGGAGCATTTATCTTTCAATCCTGACTAAAGGTGTCTAGTTAAGGCCTATGATGGTGTTTCCATCACAGAAGTTGAGGGTAAAGGCTTTGATTTGATGAAAATTATCTGATGTGGCCATTGTGTGCAAGGACCTGTGCAAGAAATGGATTTTTATTTCCTCTCTTTCATGTTGTTGAGAAAGTGGATATAGAAAAAAATGTGGCCCAAAATCATAGTTTGATCATTTTTGGGGAGGAATAAAATAAGTCTCAAAATGTGGCTCAGTGGTGTTTTATTATCGACTAGAACAATCTTAATATTAGGCTTGAGCAAAAGAAGAGATGAGGCAAACATCTTGTGAAACAGAGCTAACCCACTACCAAATATAGCTTGGAACAACATAACCCCACTATGGGTTTTGTGGCAACAGTTGTATGCGGGGCTCTAATAAATGCCAGTTTATCATCATTCTTATGCACTAAAACAAACCTAGCTCTTAGGATTTTACTCCGTAAATAGGTTTTTGGGCTGCATTTAGGCATTAACTAAGTTAGGCATGCATTGCATTTTCTTTTGTTATTTTAATGTGTTTTTGTGAGTGTTAGGGATGAATAGATATATAGATCCCTAAAACCCTAGCACTCAAGAAGGTAATTGGTGAAGAAGGAGTTCAGACTAGCTGGAACTCAGCTTGATCTGGCTCACCACAGCTGGAACCTAGCTCACTTGAACTAGGGTTAGCTAATCCCAGCTCCATTCAGCTAATCTCAGCAGAATGGCAGCTCAAGAGAGTTCTTCTTAGCTCACCCTAGCTCAAGTCAGCTCAGATCCAGCTCAACTTATTTGAGTCTAGCTCATCTCAGCTCCCACTAGTCCATAGGGAGCTCTAGCTAGCTTAGCTAAGTTGACAAGAGTTCACCCTAGCTCAGACCCAGCTACATCCAGCTCCACTCAACTCCAGCCAGCTGAAGAAGAACTCATCCCTGCTCAGGAAGCTCAAGTCCAGCTCCCAGGGACCCAGCTTAGCTCAAGCTAATTGAGCTAAGATACCTTAGCTGTCTCAACCAGCTCAATCCTCCCCGGGAGCACCAGACCCAGCTCACCTCAGCTCCATTCAACAGAAGCCATCTCACTTTAGCTTGGCTTAGTAGCTAGCAAAGAACTAACAAGCTTAGCCAGCTAGAGTAGCCCCATGTTGACCTCTTCAGCTCCAAATTCTTCAGAAGCAGCTCCTTGCTCCAAACCATAGCTCCACCTCCTCCTTTACTCCTCCATTAGCTAAGCTAGCTTAGCTTAGCTTAGCTATGCTCCAACTTCCTTGGCTTGTACCACCCAAAAAACCCACCTAACAACTCCACCCAACTAGCTCCACCTAAGCTCCACATAAGCTAACCTACTTGGCGCCAACCTAGCCTACCCACCACCTCCAGAAGACACCTAAAAGTGGTGCCAGCACCACCCTCACTACACCCTTGTTGGCGCCACTTTTCCCTCCAAAAATCCCCTACATCTCCACCACACATCTCCCCTTAAACACATCTCCACCCTCCACACAACCCCTCCATCTAGAACCTCTCTTGGCACCACCTAAGACCCCCTTCTAGAAGCTAGTTTGGCACCAACTTCAAGGGGTGTCACCACCCATAACCACCCCCTAGGAGTCCCTTGGGTTGGCGCCAAATGCCCTTGGCCATAGGATCCCCAACCACCTCCATCCTTCCATCTTAGCCCTCTATTTCAAGAGGCACCGTAAGCCCCCATCCTACCCTATAAAAAGACCACTACCCACCACCATTCAAGGCATCCTTGGCTAGCAATTTCACTCTCATATTCTACCTAGAAGCCTACGCCCAAGAGAGAAGAAGAAGAAGAAGATTAAGGGGATATTCTGTCCCCTTGGTGACTTCCCCTCTTCCCTTCTCTCTTGTGCCCACACTAGCCAAAGGAGAAGCCAGGCAAGCAAGATCTTTGGAGGAGATCTTGAAGGTGGTCCACGCCACCTTGGAGGAGCTTTTGAGGGTGGTGCACGCCCACCCCTTGGAGGAGAGCATTGAAGGTGGTAACACCCACCTTGGAGGAGCTCTTAAGGAAGGAGAAGAAGGAGGCCCTCTTTTCAAGCCAAGGAGCAGCTAGGCTTGGAGCAAGAAGACTCCCTTCTTCACCAATTTTTGCAAGAGGATTTGTGTTTCTTTTATTACTTTTAAATTTTTTTATTTTTAGTAGAAGCATTCCTCTACTTGTCTCGGAAAAAGAACACAAATTCGAGTTAATCAAATTGCCTTCTTTTTAATTTTCTGTTGCAATTGTTTCTGTTGTTCTAGCACTTATTCTACTTCCACTCCCTAATTACTCTAGGCCTCCACTTTCCTAGAGTGAGCTTAGGTAGTGGACTTTTTAATCTCTTAAGTTTCAGCTTAGCATTTTAAGTGTTAGGACTCTTTGTTACAATTCGCACTTTGCTCATATTATTTCAAAACACAAAATATATATATATATTTAAAATACCAAAAAGAAAGTTGAGATGTGTTTTTAGCAAGAGAATTGAATTGCAATTTTTGCCTCCTTGGATAACCCTAGATACTCCCCTATCTAAGATATAAATTTAAAAGCGAAAGCGGAGTTACGCGTTGCAATGACACTAAGTTACTTAATTAACAAACCGCGTAAAATCCGTTATCAGGCTCCAATGGGATCTTGGTGGATGATAAGCTCATATTTGTGAGCTAATTAAATGTCTAAATGCTTAAACATTAAGGTAACGCATCCATTTATTTAGCATGCATTAGGATGTAAATAGATTAATTTATATTTCTAATTTAATTAAATAATTCATGCATTGCATTCATAATTAAAGGCATTTGGAACTAACTTAGAATGGCATGTAATTAGGTGCATTACATGCATTGTTTTGATTAACATAGAACTTAAGGATTTGTGTATAAATAATCCTAATATTTTATTTTATTAATTTTCTCCTTCCGTAGGCAACCGCTCCACTTCCTCCGCCTGTGCATTCACTCTTCGCCAACTGCCTGCACTCAAAACCCCGATTCATGGAGGAGCAGGAGAGATGGATCTAGTCGGGGCAATTGCGACAACAAGGGAGTGGAGGCAGCTGTGCTCGGGGAGACGTCGCCCGCCCATCACCGTACCTTCGCCCATCACTGTGGTCTCCACGGCTGAGCCGCGCCACACCGTAGGCCAGCGAAGTGACAGGCCCCCATGCCAAGCCGACGAGCTCGGCCACTTACCGCCTCAACAAACCCACCACCTCCAACACCACATACCACCTTCACGCTAAAGCGGCCAGCAACAACCGGCCTCTCCTTGCGTGCGCTCCACGCCGCTCCGCATGCATAGCGGCAGCAAGTAGCCCCTGCTAGTCTCCAGCGTGCATGCCCTCATTGCGCCCCCTCGCTGCACCTCTGCCTGCCCGAGCAATGTCCCACACACACGCATAGCCGGTGCGACTAGCAGTGCACCTGCACGCGTAGCCGCACGAGCCACCAGCTCCTCACGCGAGTCCTTGTGCATGCCCTCACGGCACCACCAATGCATGCATTCTCTCGACCAGCAGCCACCTCATCCTACCTCTACGCACAACTCCTACCCACGCCCAACTATGCTCCACGCCCAGTAAAGATGCCACGTTCATCACCTCCTTCGCTAGCTCCCCGCATAGCCACCCAGCACACACAACCCTTTCGCACCATGTGCAGCAACCATCCCCAGCTGCACGCACATGCACCTCCTTGTGGTCCTCCATCAGCACATGCCACCATCTCTGCAGCTATCGTGCAACACCATCTCTGTTCCCTCCTCTCTGCAGGCAGCAAACAAGGGTTGCAGTCGACATCCACCATCCATTCCTCCATGCCACCGCCATCTCTGACTGCCATTCTTCAAACCACCACAGCCATCTGAAGCGGCTCGGAGGTCTTATCCTTCACCAAGAATCTCACCTTCAACCATGGCCTGCCATGCATGCACACCAAGCACAAAGGGAATCCCCTATTCCACTCTCAATTAATAATTACATTAGCTACCATTGTGAGATTTTTTTAGTATTATATTGTGCCACATTGCAAAATATATCCTGCAGATGTGCATAATTGTTATTTCAGCATTAGCTCTTGTTGTTTACTTAATCTGAAAGCGATTTTACTTAGTTTCTTCACGAAATTTATCATGAACATCAATTTTTAATCGTTACAAGTTTTAATAGGCCATTGCCTCCCTATGGATACGACCCGCTCTTCTCGAGTGGTTTATTTTAATTCAATACTTTGATTACTTAATTTTCCACCACATAGAAATACAAACGACAAATCTTCTTAATCATTATTTTCGAAAGCGAAAATCGACTCATCAAATGGCGCCATTGCCAGGGAGGCAACAAGGTTAATTAAATCGCATTCATTCATTTGTTCACATTGATTCAAATTTTTTAATAACATTTCACTTTGCATCTTGTTCTGGTGCGAGAAAATATGCTCCGCGACACATTCTACGACTTGCCATCACACTAGCCATCGTGAGAGGTGTCTCTTGACATCACCAGAGGAGAAATTGTTCAAGCCACCTTGTAAGGAACCAGATTGCCAGGAGATGAAGGATGAGGACGTGATGATCATCCTCGCACATTTAGTCTCTGATTTGATTAGAGTAGGATTAAGACTTTAGACTTAATTTTTCCCTGCACATTTTGGTTTGAGACCCTTGTTTTCGGGTATAGTTGAGGGGTTTGTTCCCCGACTTTCTTTTAGGCCCGTGTTGGGTAACTTTTTGGGAGCTTGTTCCCTTTTCTTTCGATCTAGGTTTTCTTTTGTGAATTGATTTTATTTTTCTTGATTATGCATAAGTAAAAAACAAAAAAACAAAAATAAAAACATGAGCTGCCTACTAGAAGCTGCATGCCTTAGGATGACCATTTAGGTGTGAAAGAGCAGCCTCTAGACTTATTTTGCTTGCATCTGCGTGCATCTTGCATTGCTGATTGTTGGAGGAAAGGTACGACCTCTTTCTTTGCATTCTATATTGTTCACGCATGTGCATTTGGATTTAATTGCAAGACCACTAATGTAAACACATTTATTAAGGGTAAAATGCCTATTCATGCATGTTCCTAGGCTTAGATTTGCATTTCATGTTATAAATATTGCATAGCATGCATCATTCTGCATTTAAAGTAGTTGTATATAATTTAGGTTAATTGCGTCCTTTTTGTGGTCAGGAGAGAAGGATATTTATTTCGGAGCCTCAGATTGACAATCCGATCGTACAGATCTGATCAAGATGACGATCAGAGTCTAAAGCCTTCGAAATCCCCTCGATCGGAGTCCCGTAGCACCATATGTAGTTCGAGGAAAATCAACGACCAAGGGACTAGGTGACATAATTCAAAGCTTCAAATGATAAATCCGACCAAGCAGATGGATTCGGGTTGACGATCGTAGCCTAATGACGTGAAAATCGACTCAATCCGACCGTTGTAGCAGCCCCTACAACTAAAGGAAGATGGATGGCCCAGATTGTGCCATGTGGCGTAGCCCAAGCTGCCCATGCACACACATGCACCACCGCACGTGCACAGCAGCGCGGGTGCACGTGCGTACGCATAGGCACGCATGCACATAGTGCAGCACCAGTGTGTGAGCATGCACGCATGCGACATGGCACACGGAGCGTGCGCCAGTGCAGCCGCAGCGTGGGCGCGTGCTCGGTTGGCGCCAGCCTACAGCGAAGCATGAGTTGGACCTACAGCGACACTTACAGCCGTCGCTAATTCTTCACATGCCAACAAAGCCAGGTGTGGGCATGAGCAGTCATGAGCTGCCTACAGCGACACTTTCAGCGATGGTCTGGAGGTCACTAATGGTCCCATACCTACTTTTGCCTCTTCTCCTCCACTATAAAAGGACCTACACCCCCTCCCTTCCAAGCCATCTCTACCTACTCTACTGCCACCTACTCCCAAGCTCAAGCAAGCCTACCAACGCTTTATTAGAGCTTACTCTCAAGCTCCTAAGACTCCTATTAGTGTAGCGAACCTCTGCTTACCAAATATTCATCCATCTTTCCATCCCCATTCATAGGACACCTTGGAGCCGTCCTCCCACCTCCATTCCGGTAGCAGATGATCTCCGCCTTCTCACCTCCATTCCAGAGCCACGCTAAAGCTTTCCTCTACCCGACGTCCTCCTGCATCTCACTTACGTCATCCCGCTCATTACCTCCTTCGTTTGAGCATCCGCCAGGCACCGTCGTCTCACTGAACAGCTGATTCGGGAGATTTCCTCTCACCTCCCTCTCTTTTTATGCTTTCGTAGTTTATGGTAATTGACATTGAAGTGATATAAATATCATATTTATTTCATCTCTATCTTGTGATTCATTCTGCTTGTCTTCTTCTTTCAAAAATAAAAAAAATAACAAAACCCTAAAATACCAAAAAGAAATAAATCGAAGCACGGTTTTCAATTAAAGTAAACATTGCCTCCCTATGTTTGACCTTGGACTCCCTTTAAGTTTTGGTATAAATTTTATTTGACAATGAGTTTTGCAACTACGACGACAGGTTACTTGTAACCCTGATTTCAAACTCACGAAACATGTGTGATCATTTTGGCACCGTTGTCAGGGAGGCAACAGAATTTACTTTATTATTTTTTGTGCTTCTTTGCATTTACAAAAAACTAACCTTGCTTATCTCTGATCTATTGTCTTGCAAGTACCCTAGCATAGAGATCCAAGTGCGATAGACTGAAGTAAAGTGCAAGTAGAGTGTTTTGTAAGTGTCCCCGACACCACTCCCACCTTAGTTTTCATTCCATAACCTAATAACTCAAACCCAAGTCAACTTAGGTGCTTTTTATAAACCCTAGGATAGATTTGGTTATTTGTTTGCCACCTCCACTCACCTCGCCATCCACATAAATAAAATAAAAAACTAAAAAAAGTGTTATCTGATTGTGGGATTTTCTAAAAGAGACACACCTTAACACCCACAACTCTCGACTTAAGGCGCACCACTCCACTTTGATTCTACCATGTAACCGGGATCTAACCTGTGGACCTGGAACACTTCAACTCAAAACACATAAGTGAGTAGAAATCTGATTAGGCTAAGACATTGTGCGCCTTAATTTGTGGTGTGAATAGGCCAATTGATTGATTTGGTTGGGCCGCACCACTCAAATTAACAGTGATCCATCGGTAGCTTGCTACTTAAGGTTAATTATTAATGCTGAACCAAGCACTTCACATTATTTTTTATTTTTAAAGGAACATATCATCACCTGTGTTTTCAAAACTTGGAGTGCTCTACTAAACATTGATTGAACCAACCTAAGAATTAAACCCTAAAAGCTGCTAAACAAGGTTAAACCCTAAAAGACACATCATCAAATAACCTCGTTTGCAAACCCTGATTGTGCATGCACACACATGTCAACTGATCATTAAGGGCACAACCCATCTTAAGGGCCCATCACATTCCAAGAGCACGATCATCCCAAGCCTAACTAAAACTGAGTAGACGTTGGCCTTAAGGATTGATTCGCTCTTTGGGGCTCAAACTGATATTTTTTTCGATTAATCATCTTTTGCTGGTCCATCTGATGTCTAGTTAGGGGAGTAGCATCAAACGACCACAACTGGGGGGTACACTAGCAACTGGAGGCATAAGACAAAGGAAGAACCTTCTCCCCAGTCCCTCCTTCTAACTGGTTGGATTGACTGGATAAAAGGAGACTAAATCATTTATAATCTCAAGATGGGTCCTGGGAGTCTATAGATCTTTAGGCTACCCACATAAGGACAGGCTTGGTTCATTGTATTGCAGGGCACCTTTTCTCTTCTCCATTTTTCCTCCTTTTCTACCATGTACCCTTCCACATCCTACACACATTTCACATCCTATCCTCCTACCACCACTTATCCCCAAGATGATTACTATCCCGACTTGACTTGTAATTACCCATCCACTAGCCAGGACGACTTTGATTGGGGATATGGATCCAGACCTCAATGTCCAGGGCCTAACCCTAAACAACAAGACTATGATTACTATCCTTCCCAGAGCTACAGTGATTATAGATCTCCATCCTTTGATGATTAACCTAACCAGATCTACAACCATGAAGGATATGCTGATTATAACACTTACCCTCCCCAGAATTATGTTGAATATAGGTCACCACCATTCTTTAAACAACCTAAAATGACCTACAATCAGGGAGGGAGCCGAGAACCTCGACATCTTGACTCCCCTAGATTTAACCCAAACCCACCCAAACCTGAATCGAACCAATTGGTTCAGGTGAACCAGACCCAGGATAGGGTGTTGGCTAACTTGAGGAACACCATCCAATCTTTAGAAGCTCAGCCAACACCATGCACTGAAGCATTGGAGCCTATATCAAAATGATTGATGAGTTGAATAGCTCTTTATTGGATTTGCTCCAAAGCGTTAAGGATAGGGACCTGGGTGAGTTTCTTCTTGGGAAATTGTCGAGGTTGAAGATGAAATTTGTGGTTGCAATAGTCAAATCTTGGGATGATTCTCAAGATGAACCTTCTTCAGGAGAGACAATGTCTGAACCCGCTCAGGCACCTGTCGGGGGGCGTACATATTCTGAGACTAGATATGACCATATTGGTCTAGAGCAGCCATTTGGGCACAAACTGATTGATTCACCTGAGATCCCCAAGTCAGGAAACGAAGAAAATTATGTCTCCTTGCATCATGAAATGATTTATGATTTTAAGACATATATAAATGAGGATCATCAATTCTTTGACTCTGAAGGTGAAGAATCTTTAGGTGAAGTCTCACTTGAGCATAAGGAAAATGATTTTAGTGAGACAAATGGGCATGAGGAATCTGATGAACCATTTGACAGCCCGATAACAGAGGAATTTGATTTGGTTGGTGTTAACTTGGAGGATCCGAATCTTGATGATTCAATCAGTGACCCCATTCCTCATTCGCACCCTGAAGAGCTGACTTCTGAGATCATTGTGCCCAAGTCAATCTTGATTCAGCCATGATTTCTAGACATGGGTGAATCCTATGGGGTGAATGATATGCTAGATGTCCCAGAGCCTAAGTTCTTGATGTTGGTGGATAGAATTGTTCAAATAAAAATTTGGGAGGCTAATTCTGAGGGAACTTTTATTTTGGATCTAAGGGTACCTATGGACCTAAAACCACCTACTTTCTACCAGGACCCTTATGATATCTTTCATGTGTAACCTAAGCTCAAAATAACTAATTATTTTTCTGAGCTGAATGTCAAGTGGACATCCGAATCTATTGAACCATCATTACCTATTGTCTGACACTTTGGTCTTGGGTTACACACCACAAAACCGCAGTCCCGGCCCCGCAAGCTTAACAACCTTCGAATTTGGGTGATTTTCATCCAGAACCTGAGAACCACTTGACCCTGGGGCATGGGTCTACACCATAATCTGGTCCACATCTATAGACATCTTCTGTTGGCGGGTCTGAGAGTCAATATTTTTATTTTGATTCTAACCCGCACTTGTGAATTCTCAATTCCTCCTTGTATGTATTTCATGCCTAGCTGAAGGCATTAAATTTAGCACGTGTTTATATTTCACGTTCTCTGCAAAGCTGACCAGATTCCTCACGATGTTCAGGTGATATTCTGTTTACTCTGCCCTTTTCACGTCTTTGTTTTTACAATGAGGACATTACATCATTTAGGCATGGAGGGTTGGATAATCAATTCCTAAAATCATTTTGTTAACTCCGTAGAATTTCTTGTAGTTTCTTATAAAATAAAATAAAATTTTGAAAATTTGAAAAAGATAAAAAAAGAAAGAAATTAGGAAAAGAGAACTTAGGTATTTGGATGTTATTAACTTTAGGAAATGATACAAGAGAACCTAAATACTTAGACTCTTCAGGTCTCCAGGCTTAATTAGCTCGGGTGTCCACTCAAATGTGGACTTAGTCTTGAGTCCTCACCAATTAAAATTCATTTTAAGTTGGTAAATAAATTGGGATGATAAGTATGCGACTTATCAACCCGCCCTCTGATATAGGGAGACTTTAACCCTAAGCATCTACACACTTTTTTTTTTTGCACTGACTCACTTTTCAGCGGTTTCTTCGGAAATTGGGTAGCTAATGAACTATCAAGGGTGGTATGGCTGGCAAGTTGTCGGTGGTAACAACTCATCGGCAGGTTGTCCAGAGCCCAGTCACAAGAAAATTTTCATTGTACTGCCTCTAGGTAAATCTTAGATTTACCTACTTAAAAAAAAAGAAAAAGAAAAAAATATATATAGAAAAAGGAGAAAAAAATAAACAAAACCACACTTCACCGCATGAGTATGGCTAGAAAGTTTCCACGGGTAACAGCCCATTGGCCGGTTGTCCAGAATCCATCTCACAAAAAAATGCACAATAATTCCCAAAACACTTAGGGAAGAAGCAGGGAAGTAGAATAAACCGAGGAGATATACACTGGGATCGCCCTTGTGTTGACCCCATAAATAAAAGTAGGGAGAAAGCTACCAATCGGAAAGATAAACCTTTAAGCAAGGTCACCTACGGTCGTAGAAATCCGAAGTCTGTTTCAATGGTCGCCTAGTGAGTCTTTCACTATTTTCACAAGATGCTTGGCACTTAGAGTCCTTTTCGAGTCTTAAGCGAGTCGGGTAGCCGTAAAAAGTTATCCCGGAACTCTCAAACTCCAAAAGTGCAAAAAAATTAGAAAAGAAGAAAAATAAAAAAAATGTATCTTCCCTTTTCAAATAAGGCGAGGACTTGGGCAGTCTGCATTCTGGCAGACACCCAGGTACTGTTGAGTCTTCGTAGTTTAGGACCTTAGTTAAAATTTTCTATTGTTAATACTAATTCTACTTTTATACATAGCATATAGTTTAATTTTGCTAGGGACTAGCAAAAGATAGGTATGGGGGTATGATGTAAACACATTTATTGAGGGTAAAATGCCTATTCATGCATATTCCTAGGCTTAGATTTGCATTTCATATTATAAATATTGCATAGCATACATCATTCTGCATTTAGAGTAGTTGTATATAATTTAGGTTAATTATGCCCTTTTTGTGGTCAGGAGATAAGGATATTTATTTTGGAGCCTCAAATTGACAATCCAAACATACATATTTGATCAAGATGACGATCGAAGTCCAAAGCCTCTGAAATTGCCTCGATCGGAGTCCCGTAGCACCATATGCAGTCTGAGGAAGATCAACGGCCAAGGGACTAGGTGACAAAATTCAGAGCTTCAAATGATAAATCTGACCATGCAGATGGATTCGGGTCGACGATCGCAACCTAACAATGTGAAAATCGATTCAATCAGAGCTTTGTAGCAACCCCTACAACAAAAAGAAGACGGATGGCTCAAATTACGCCACGTGGCACAGCCCAAACCACCCATGCGCACGTAATCACCACCGCACGCACACAGCAACATGGGTGCATGCGTGCGTACGGAGGCACGCATGAGCACAACGCAATGCCAGCGCGTGATCGTGCATGCACGTGACACTACACGCGAAGCGCGTGCCAACGCAACGGCAGCGTCGGCGCGTGCTAAGTTGGAGCCAGCCTACAGCAACGCATGAGCTGGACCTATAGCGACACTTACAGCCGTCGCTAATTCTTCGTGTGGCAACAAAGCCAGTTATGGGCATGAGCAAGCATGAGATGCCTACAGCGACGCTTCCAACGACAACCTAAAGGTCACTAATGATCCCATACCTATTTTTGCCTCTTCTCCTCCACTATAAAAGGGCCTAGACCCCCTCCCTTCCAAGCCATCTCTACCTACTCTACTCCCACTTACTCCCAAGCTCTAGTAAGCCTACCAACGCTTTGTTAGAGCTTACTCTCAAGCTTTCAAGGCTCCTATTAGTGTAGCAAACCTCTACCTCACCAAATATTCATCCATCTTCCCATCCCCATTTTTAGGTCGCCTTGGAGCCGTCCGCTGATTGCACAACAATCATAGGTCTTAATTGACCTAAATTAAGCTAAGACTTAGCATAAGTTAGGGCTATCCATGCATGCATATGCATTATCTGCATCTTTACTGCTTTTCTTTAGCTATGCATAAAATAATGTTATAATGTGCTGATTAAGTGCATTATGTCGATTGCAGGGAATAAGCTGATCAGGAGCTGGATCTGAAGCTGGATCAGGAATAACGGGAGTTGTAGCAGAGCTGGAGCAGAAGGCCTAGTTTAGATATAGGAATAATAATGTAAGGGAGTTAAAGGTTTTCTATTCTATTAAGTAGAAATAAAGCAGTAAAATGTGAAGAGCTTAGGTCCATCCTAGCCCTAGGATAGCCTAGAGACTTCCCCAAGCCTTAGCCACCCTTAGATTAGGTCACAACACCCTAGGAAGCCCTAAAACCCTAGTTCCAACCCTTCTTTGGACGTCCAGAGAAGTTTTAAGACGTCCAGGACCCTTAGCCAACTCCCACACACTTCAAACCCACTTCTGCAGTGTTATTGGACGTCCAGACACTTTGTCAGACGTCCAATTTCTGCAGAATACCCAAACCAGAACCCGAAATCCTTCCTGACTCTGATTGGACATCCGGACAACAAGTCTGGACTTCTGATTTTTTAGTATAAGACGTCTTATTATATAATTAGACGTCTGATACTGCTCTCCAATTCCTGTTTTGAGATTTAAGGCTTGATCTTGGATCTCTAGGTCCCTAAACCCAATTCCAACCCCATAGGAACCTAAATTAAGGTGCCCTAACCCTAGTACATCACCTCTAGACCTCCCTAAGGACCTAATTAGGTCCTCACTAAACCTAATTGACTTGGATCTTAGTCAATTCCATCAGCCTATTCAATTGGACTCATTGAGTCCAATTGAGCCCTGATCTCAGCACACACTGTCCAATTGGACTCAGTGAGAGTCCAATTGACCTAGACCTGACTTAATTGAGTTGTTTTACTCTCAATTAAGTTTCCACACACCCAATTAAACTTGTATTATGTTTAATTGCACTTTACCTTAATGAATTAGGGTTTATAACCCTAATTTGAGACCTACCTTGACCTAAACCCACTAGAACCCAACCTAATCAACCTAGCCACCTAAGTTTCGACCCACACACACCCACACACACCATCCACACGAAAATATCTAGCCTAGAGTTCTCTAGAACTCTCTACCATGTGTGGTTGCCTTGGTTGCCAAAAATAGCAACCAAGAGCCATTCAATTTTTAGATCCACATTTTGTGTATCTAAAGACCACCATCCACCCTCTCTCTCTCACTCTCCCACGAGTTCCCACCATAGGCCACTCTAGAGAATTCCATAATTCTCTAGAGAGCCTCCATTGGGTCTATAAAAAGATCCCATGGGTGGCCACTTGCACCCATTCACTCCCTTGGCAATTACTCTCCATTGGTGCCATTCACACCACCTCCACTTAGCCACTCACTCCACTCCACGAGCTCACTACCACCTCCATGGAGGACACCATGCCGGGATGCTGGATCAACCCTACCTCTCTCCAAGGGTCGGCCTAAGCTACATTGGCCGCCCCTCATTCTCTTCTCAATCACTCCAAGGCCATCGGGGACCACCCCTGAATGCCCTCTACTCTTTTCGCTCTAGATCATGCTTTTCATAAGTTTTACTACTTTCATTTACTGCTTAGTAGAGTAGTTTCTCTTCTCCCCCAATGATGCATGCGAAATCCCCCTGTCGATTCTTTTATGCAATCATTTTCTGGTAGCTAGGTTTAATTTAAAGCATTCCTGTATAAGCTTTCCTCTAGATTTCCTGTACAAACAACTCCCCCCCAATGAATGAATGAAAATGCATTTATATATATATATCTCTTTATGTGTTCGAAATCACCATGAGCTAAATGATTATTTTATTTGCATGATTTAAGTGCCCGTTCTTTAACCGCCTATATATTGCACACCAGAATATTAAGTAGAGCGGCTTTAAGATCGATTTCAAAAATAGAAACACGCCTCCCAGAGACGAACGACCGGGACTCAAGTCTCGTTATTTTACAAAACAATATTTTTGACGAACGTTTTGCGCGACTATACTACGACTTTCGATGACTTTCAAATACACGAAAATGGCTTTCTGTCATCCTCCCACCTCCATTCCGGTAGTAGATCATCTCCACCTTCTTACCTCCATTCTGGAGCCACGCCGAAGCTTTCCTCTACCTGACGTTCTCCTACATCTCACCTCCATCGTCCATTCCTCACCTCCTTCGTTCGAGCTTCCGCCAGGCACCATCATCTCGCTGAACAGCCGATTCAGGAGATTTCCTCTCACCTCCCTCTCTTTCTATGCTTTCATAGTTTATTGTAATTGACATTGAAGTGATATAAATATCATATTTGTTCCATCTCTATCTTGTGACTCATTCTACTTGTCTTCTTTCAAAAATAAAAAAAATAACAAAACCCTAAAATACCAAAAAGAAATAAATCGAAGTGCAATTTTCAATTAAAGTAAGCATCACCTCCCTATGTTCGACCTGGGACTCCCTTGGAGTTTCGGTATAAATTTTATTTGACCATGAGTTTTTCAACTATGACGACGGGTTACTTGTAACCCTGATTTCAAACTCGCGAAACACGTGCGATCAACCACCTAATTAAATTGAAAAGATCTAACAAGTGGTCACATATTTTATTAAAAAAGGATTTTTAGTTAAGGAGGAACACAAAAAACCAAGGAATTGAATTAAGTCATTATGCTACGGTTCAAAATTCAAAACTCAAAACTTTTACGGTGTATGCACACTTGGATCTCTTGCACCACAGCACGCATTTAGACACTCCTAGGTCTTGGAACTACTAGGACAAGAACACTCCTATCATTAGATTCTGAAGTGTTCAAAACTTGAGATCAAAGGTTTTGTAAATCCAAAGAGGGGGATACCCTGTCATGGATTTTTGGGGGTAGCTAAGAAGCACCGTGAAAGTACAGCTTCAAAAGAAGGCTTAGGCCTACTTACACTCCTCGATCTTCCATCTTTGGAGTTGCTCTAACATTTGAGATTTAGGGAAGAACACCTAAGCTCCAACTAAGTCCTTTTAGGCATTTCGTAGGTTGACAATAGGCGCGTAATTAATTGGACAACTTGCTTTGTCACCTACAATTGTGAATTAAAGTCAAAAGCCTAAATTTGTAAAGAGCTAACAAGTCCTTCTGAATTGTGTTTGTAGTGCATGCTTGGTAGGCGATCTCTTAGGAGACAACTTGTGTTTGATCCTGAACCTAAAAGAATCTTAAGAAGGAACCTCCCAAGGGAAGAAATGGCTAGTCAAAGGAGCCTTAAGGAATATTTCATTCCGACCAATCAAAATGGCCCTGCACTACGTAGACCTGGAGGGGACAATCCTTATGAGATTAAAAGCAGTACCATATCCTTGCTACCCTCCTTTTATGATACTGCTAAGGAAGACCCTTACAGGCATATAGAGGAATTCACCGAGGTCTGTTCCACGGTGAAGCTGCAGGGTGTTACTGATGATGCCCAAATGCAGACCCTCTTTTATTTCTCCCTCATAGACAAAGCCAAGTACTGGTATCATAACCTTGATGGTATTAACACTTAGGATGCCCTGAAGAAGGAGTTTTTGAGGAAGTACTTCCCCATGAGCAAAACAAATCACTTTAGGAGGGAAATTATGAGTTTTGCTCGAAAGGATGGGGAAGCTTTCCATGATGTGTGGGAGCGCTTTAATGACCTGTTGAGACTTTGCCCACATCACCAAGTGCCTAAGTGGAAACTAGTTGAAAGGTTCCACACCAGACTTGATGATTCGCACAGGCAAACTATGGATGGTGCCTGTGTAGAAACCTTTCTATCTAAGATTGAGGATGAAGCTTGGAATTCTGCCTACAAGGATAGAAAACCTACTCTCATGCAAAGAAAGTTGGAGGCAAATGAGGCAAGGGACACCGAGAATTTAGCCTATCAGATTCAATTGTTGAATCAAAACATGGAAAGGCTTATGTTGAGCCTAGGCCAATTCGTATCTAGCACCTCCTCATCCCAAGCTTCTGAATGCTCCATTTGCCAAGGCAATACACACGCCACTGTGGATTGCCACTTGGCCTCCCAATTCCCTGAGCTTGTACAAGCGGATCTAAATGCCGCTCAAGTGTTCCATCCCAGACCTCGTAATGACCCTTTTTCAAACACTTATAATGAGGGATGGAGGAACCACCAAAACTTTTCCTGGAGACAAGGGAATGTTTCAAATTCAGGGAATTATAAATCACAACCCTTTCAAAATCAACAAATGAACCAACCTCAAACCTTTGCCCAACCTAAGACCTCTGAGATGAATGAATTGAAGGCAATGTTGAGAACTATGCAAGAAAGTCAAAGTACCATCATCCAATCTCATGACAAGGCTATACAATAAATGAAATCACAAATAGGACACCTTGTTGAGTCCATTAGATAGAGGGAAACTAGGAAGCTTCCTAGTGCTGCTGAGGAGAATCCTAAAGGAAAAGGGATTGTCTTTAGGGAGCATGCCCAGGTGGTGACTATTCTGAGGAGCGGGAAAGAAATTTCCAAACCTGATGCTCCAATAGTCTCACCCTCTGATAAACCATTCACCCCAACTTTTGAAATCACCTCACCAGAAGAAGTTGCCCCTGTTCCACCCCTTACTCGACATGACAACCCTTCCACCCAGAGACCGAGAGTGCCCTTTCCAGAGCACTTATCCACCTCTGGGCAAACTTCTATTGGCTCATCTAGAGCCAAAGATAAGACGGATGAGATCATGGAAACTTTCAAGCACGTGCAGATTAACCTACCTTTGCTTGAGGCTATCAAGCAAATTCCATCTTATGCTTACTTTCTAAAAGACCTATGCATGAAAAAGCAGCAATCTAGGAAATAGGTCCAATCAAAAGTTGTCCTGCCTGATTCTGTTAGCTCAATTGTTCAACATAGCACACCCCCGAAACTTAAGGACTCAGGAGCCTTGTACATCTCAGTGGTTACTGGTGACTTACAGACTGATGAGGCTCTACTTGATCTGGGTGTAGGGGTGAACATCCTTCCGAGCTACGTGTATGAACAACTTAGGGGAGGCAATCTGAAGCCTAGCCCGATAATACTCCAAGTTCATGATCGATCACTCAAGACACCGCGGGGAATTCTGGAAGATGTCCTTGTAAGAGTAGAAGATTTCTTCTTCCCCGTTGACTTCTTAGTTTTGGACACTGACCCTACCAACAAGCTAACCAAGCCCTCCATCATTTTGGGCCGCCCCTTCCTTACAACTTCGCATGCTTCAATCAATTGCAATACTGGGGCATTAAAAATGGGCTTTAGGAATAGGAAAATCCGACTTAATGTGTTTGACGCTTATAAACAAGCTGGGCTTGAGGATTGTTCTCAAGTTGAGGTGATAGATGACCTAATTAAAGAGACAACCCCTGCAATGTTATGTGATGACCCCCTTCAGCATGTCATGCTAAATGAGCATTCCCATCTCTTGGAGGAATGTGAAGGGGATATACTAGAACTTGAGGAGTTACTGGGTGTTTCTGCTGAGTCTCTGTCCGCATCATCTCTGCCCAAGATAGATCTGCTACCTAAGATAGGGACATCTATTATGAAACCCTCAACCATACAAGCCCCCGTACCTTGAGTTGAAACCCCTCCCAGACACTCTCAAGTACGTCATCCTAGGTGCCAATGATATGCTCCCTATTATCATTTCGGCTGTGCTATCTGAGGCATAGGAGGGAGCCCTGATTGAATGGTTGTCTAGGCACAAGAAAGGTATTGCTTGGAGCATTGTTGACATTAAGGGTATAGACTCTACACTCTACATGCACCAAATTTATACTGATGATTCCATCAAGCCATTTAGAGACATGCAGAGACGTCTAAACCCTAATATGAGGGAGGTGGTTAAAAAGGAAATCCTGAAGTGGTTGGATGCTGGGATCATATATCCCATTGTAGATAGTAAATGGGTAAGTCATATTCATGTGGTGCCAAAGAAGGTAGGCTCTACAGTGGAATTTAATGACCAAGGTGAACAGGTTGTGACTAGATGATTACACAACAATCATGCGTCCTGATGAGAACCTCATCATGAGCCATAACTAGCTCATTTTGACCTAATACAAAGGATAAAAGCTCCTACATAACTCAAGGAAAGGCTTAACTCAGAGAATTCTTAGTTTAAGGAGAAAACAAGTCATAAGGGGTAAAAATGCAATTTTACCAGTATAATCTGCATACAGGGTAATTCAGGGTCCAAACATAGGTCAAACAAACCGAATAAGAAGGAAAGTGGGATGATCTGACAAGGGCTACAGTAATTCCAAGGAACTAAATGATAATCTGTAACCTTAAAATAAACCCACTTCAATTCACGAGGTTCGAGGCAAAGTAAAAATAGAATAAACCCTCTAAAGTTCATAGAAAAATAATCTCTAGGGTTTAGAACCTTCAAATTAGCCTTCAGAACCCATTTTGACCTACATTGAGAACCATGCCCAATTAATAACTTAATTTGGGTTTTTGCATAAATTGACTGGTCAAACAAGGTTTAATCTAGAAATAAAATTCACCATCAGATTCCTTAGGTTCTAATTAGTCATGTATAAAAACTTGAGCCTAAGAAGAAACCTTCTAGACCAACTTTACACTTTGGTCCTCATATATTTACTTTTTGGCCCTCAACTTTTGAACCCTCGCATTTTGGCCCCTAAATTTCCTTCGTTCTTTACGTTCAGGTCCTCCCTGCAAAACCTGCCAGCACCATGCTCCGGCGACCTTGCGCGGAGCATGGCGCCGCATAGGGTGAGGGGGAGGGTCTGGCAAGTAAACCGGGGGTGCCCTGCGTCGTCAGCCGTCGCAGGAACACCCCCCTGGTCGCTGCAACCACCCATACCAGCCGTGCGAACACACGGACGGTATGGGTCTCCATCTCCGGCGTCCTCCGGCGAGGGAGACACGTCGTCTCCCTCCGCCCTCCTCTCTGATTCTACCCTATAAATACCCCTCGTCGCTCCACCGTTCTTCCCAGCTCGGTCCTGACGGAGAAAGACCCCCACTTCCTCTCTTCCCACTCCGACAGGAAGCCCTCCAGCTCCGGCGGCCTCCCCTCTTCCTCCTCGTCGCTCTGCCACACTACCAGCTGCAGGGTTGCTCTCCCTCGCTCTTCCCGCGCCACGCCACACCCAGCTGGCGCCTCTCCGGTCCTCTCCTCGCCGCTGCCCCTTCCCCTGGGCAGCCTCTTCTCCGGCGACAGTCGATACGACTGTCGCCTGCTCCGGCCCCTCCTCGTCCTGCTAATTAGGTAGAACCCCTCCTCTTCCTCCCCTCTTCCTTTTCCTCACTTTACATCTTTACTGTTGCCCCGATCCGACCAATCGCCCTCACCTTCTCCACCTCCGGCCCCTGCTCCGGCGACCCGCTCCCATCACTCCAGCAACCCACACGGCTCGCCGACCACCGCAGAACCTCCGCCTCCTCACCCTGATCAACCTCCGCCCTTCCACTTCCCCCAAATCACCCTCTGCAACTCCACCGAACAAACCCATCTCCCGACCCACAGTCCGACCTAGGGCAACCCTTAGGCTCCGCCCCACCGCCTGCACACCCCCTGACCACCTTCGTCGTGCCACGGCGAAGGTCCTCCGCATTTTTGATTGGGCCGAGAGGTCGTTTCTCTGTATGCAGGTACCTGCGCTCGTCACCGCCATTGTTGAAGCGAAGCAGCTTCTTCGCCTGCTGCCCCAGGTGCACCACGCCCAGGTTACGCTCCCAGACAGTGCGAGGCGTCTTCGCGAAGTACCAGGCTGCAGTCGAGTCGAAGCTCTCGCGCAAAGCCCCCGCGCTTCGCCTCGACTGCCGCTGCTTCCTCCGCGCAGGCACCTAAATTGGGGTGGGACATTTAGTCCCACCTCGTAACCTTTCAGAGGAGCGCGCCCACATAAAGGCAAAAAGCGCCTTATGCTCGTTGCCTCCTGAGCATGGGGTGAGGTCCCTCACTCACTCGCTCGACCCGGCCTCGTCCGCGACCACGCCCCGCGGACCTGGCCCAACCCGACTTATACTGACCTGCACTCCTCGCCCACCACGCACGCCGGTGGGCCTGGACCCGGGTGCGACCCATACCCGACTACCCGGCAGCTCTGGGATCGCTTTCCTAAGAGCGACTTCTGTGAGAGAGAAACGCGGGGTGGGGGAGGGTAGAATAGGTTTTTGCCCGCTGACGAGAAGCTTTGAAGTGTGCAGGCACAGGCGAAGAAGAAGAAGACGAGCGAGGCAGAGAAGAAGGACGACGAAAGTTGAAGGAAGGAGGAGCACTATAGCAGCGGCGGTTTAAGTCGTCTGATTGGAAAATCAGACGACGTCCTGAAGGCAAAGAAGGAGAAGGAAGGCGAGGCAGAGGAGAACACAAAGAGGCTAAGGGAAGAACTGAAAGAAGAAGATCTGAAGAAAGGAAAAGAAGAAAGAAAGAAGAAGAAGAACAGGACCGCTCTGCAGAAGAAAAAGGAAGAGACGAGCAGAAACAGCTGAAAGAAGAAGAAGAACATCACCACTGCAGATAAAGAAGAAGAACAAAGGAAGAGAGCAGAAGATCTGAGAAGGAAGAAGAGGAGAAGCAAAGAGAAAAGAGGAAAAGCCAACAAATTCTCTCTCTCTCTTTCTTTATTTTTGTAAAAGAAACTTGTACCCCTAGAATACAACTTGCTCCCTGAGTTCGACCTCGAGAACTCTTTTATTTTCTGAGTAATAAATTGTATTAAACTGGTAATTACCTCTCTCTATACTATACTACGACAAAATAATAAAACTTTAGAGGAAGGTGACCACCAGTTTTTGGCGCCGTTGCCGGGGAGCAACGGCTATTCTAGAGATAAACATTCCTGTTTCTTTTTAATTTTTGATAATCTCCTCTCTTTTGTGCAGCTACAGGAAATCAAGAAGACAAGCAACCGCACGACAACCACTTCGAGGACAGGTAAATTTTTCCTCTCGATATTAACCCCTAAACTCTAAAGAGGAAGAAAAGAAAAGAACAAGCAATATAGAGCTAACCTGTCTTCCATACTTAGTAACCATAAAAAGTTGCATGTTTTCAACCCATTATTCCTGCACACTGTTAAGGGTATTTAGGGGCTAACACATTCTTGCTTGAGCCCTAATTACCCAACAAAGAACTAACTGGACCAAGTAGAGCCAACCTAGGATCCAACACTAGGGATTTAGAGACACACTCCTTAAGCAAGAATTGAGAAAACCAAATGAAGTGTGCCCAAACCCTTGTCTGAAAATACCTATTCAAAGAAAACCTAAAACAATTGGCTCTCTAAACACTTGAACCCTAAAAGACAAGACCCAAAAGCTCTCAAAGGAAACAAGAGGTAAAGTTGACCCCTTGGGTCAACCAACCTTAAAATTAGGTCACTTTCTCACTCAAAATACCTAAGAGTTCAAGTGAAACCTTAAGCACCCTGATCTTAAAATAAAAATTGGTAGACTTAAGAGGTCAAGATCCCCATTCTGGTCTACCTGGAACCGCAGTGACAAGAGAGGTCGGGTGGGGGAAACCCTGTAACCCGTGGGGATGCTCTACCGTGTAGGGGTCTTCGCGGGACTCTCCCTCTCTGGCTGCCCAGGTAATTCTCAGGTGGACGATCTTTCTGATCAAGGGGTCCATCTGCCCCGAACCTCTATAGTCACCCAACATTTTTGGGTGTCTTGATTGGGTCCAGCACCTGCTTATCTCATCCAGTCCTTCAGTATTTTGCAGGAGGTCCTTGAAACCTCCTATAGAAATTCACTCTCCCCGAAGCTAAGCCTCGGCTCCCTTGTTTTTGCAGAAATCATTCACATAGCCCCTCTTTCCTCTGATTCTGAACAAAGTCCCCTTCTTCCATTAATTCAAACTCCTGATTCTATCTTGATTCCACCACCTGATTCGAAGATGCAGCCTAATTACCTAGCAAGACTACTATGTAAAAAACCTGAATATCTGAGATCCATAAAAGATAAGATGATTGAGGATGCCTTTGAATTCTATGAAATCAAATATAAACCCTCAACACCAATAGAAAACATTCAGGTTGATGTCCCAACAACCACAGCTTTCATCATAAACTGTGCCCAGATTCTATTGACAGAAGTTACAAAAGGATCAACCCGAGATATGCTCATGACAGGATACATTGAGATAGAAAAATTACACCAATCTGAATACCTTCAATGCTTGAAAAATCCTGTACTTTGGGAACAGCACCAAGATGCCCTTATGAAACGGGTAGAAATGATGAAATCAGTAGAACAAATTATCAACAAGAAATACCCATATATACCAGAAATAGAGGATGAACCATCTTGGAACAATATTAAGGAACAATCCAGTTTCCCAGATCTCGGGATTGAGGCACAAAGTGGTTGTGGAATCCCAACCCAGATAGAAGACAATGTTGAATTAGGTTGGGATATTGCAGGAGAACACAATGATGAGCCAAACTTAGACCATGAATTGCCAAGCCTAGAATTTCAAAACTCCTGCAATAATGAGATCAGAACTGAACCTTCTGAGGGTATAAATTCCGCCCCTTATTTTGATAAGGTGGCCCTCGAAGGTTATTCAGACTTAGGTTCTAATAATTCTACCCACATCCTAAGCCTAGAACCTAGATCTGAAACTTATTGGGAAGATTACGAGTCCCCTTATGAGAAATATCAAATTTTTACAGAATATGATTCCAAGCCTCTATTTGATGAATATCCCTCTCCAACATCTTCAGAAAATCTGATCGATTTTCCAGAGAACATGCCAATTTATGATACAGAGACTGAGGAGTTGGATGAGTTGGATTTTAATTGGGTCTATCCTACCAGCTTGGAGCTTGAGCCTAGACAGAATACCTTTTCGAGCCCAGAATTGACATATAGGCTAGACCCCAATCAGGCTGCTGATTCCACATCTGAGGATTTTTGCTGTGGTGGAACTCATGATCATGAATCTCATTTTCGCCAACTCTCCGACAATTTCAAATCTGACTACAATTGCGGAGAGATTCCCCTTCCTGAACACGCCAGGCCTATCTACGACCTCAGTTCTCATGACTCTAACTCCGACTCTGAGGTCCTGATTCCCGAGATCACTGATAACACAGAATCATTCCTTTTCGATCCTCAGGAACCAAAAACAGAAAATGCCAAGAGTGATTACAACCAAGAATCCAAATTTTTTCTCGAATCCGATTCCTTTCATCCTACAGACACTCTTCCGGCATTTGATAGTTACCCAAAGGACTCTCTACAGAAAACCACCTATCATTCGTTTCTAGAAGAGCCCTCGTACACAATGGCCACCTCATCAGCACACACAGAACGGATCAAAACCTCTTCCAAACCCCGACCCGCAACCGGACTCAATTTCCATTCAGATTCACCTCTCACCGAGCCGATTGCATTTCCACATCGGGTTTCGAACATTGATCAGACTACATACCATGCTCTATCATTCTCTGATCACCCCTGTAGGGTTCCTGCATCAATCACTGATTATTCTACGGGTCCCTACTCTGACCAGGCTGATTCGACTCAGCCAAACCCTGCGTTTACACTTCCTCATCCATCTGAGCTTCATAGTATATGGTGGGTTCCACACCTTTTTATCCACATTTATCAACCCACCAGATTGATTGGGTTTGGGCTACATCATCAGCCTGTCGATCTGAACAAGCACCTGGTTGGACCAACCAGGCTCTTAATCAAGGTGCTTGTCTTACAAAACTCCGCTGATTTCACCATCCCCTCTCCATCGCATTTCTCGCTTGGCTGAAGGCATCAAATTTAGCGCTCAACGGGAGGCAGCCCGTCATTTTCTTTGAAAACCTGAAACTTGTTCTGACACCTTTTTGCACTTGAAGTCCACACTTTAGGACAGCCGACTCCACCTCAGGTGCTTGCATCTGAGATTAGAAATCGTTCACAACAGCCACCGCGACCCATTCACTCATCAAAACATCTGTCCTAATGTATGAACTAAGTTGAATAAAAACCCCTAGGTTACAATGAGGACATTGCAAATCTTAGGCATGGGGGGTATGAAAGTGCAAAACTTGTAAGAAAAGGTTTCAAACAAAAATTTCACATATGCCAAAAGCACCATAAAAATTAAAAATTTTTTTCAAAAAGAATAAGAGGAAAAAAGGAGAAGGAAATTTTGTGAAGGAGGAGAAAAGAAACAAAAGGAAAAAAGGAGCACAAAATATAAGAAAAAAGTGATAGTCATTAGTAAGGAACTAAGGAATTAACCTAAGTTCTAGACCACATTCAAGAAAATAACTGAAAAGTGCACAATGAGATTAGTAAGAACGCAAACCTTAGGCATTCTTGGATAGACTCTTAGTACCCATTAAGATCTGAACATTCCTCAAGAGGTTGAGGAAAATGAAAAGCAGAAGTATTAGGTCTAAGGCTTAGGGAGTATTTGGCCTTGTTAACTAATTTTTGGTTTATGAGACTTAGTAACCTAAGTACCCTAACCTCACACACAGCCTGGTTCAGTAAGCGTAAAAATCAAAATCACGCAGAAGCGTCGCAAAATTCTGAAAAGAACACCTAGAATAGGAGCGGCCGACCAACACAAGTTGATTTGGACGAGTTCCCAGCGCGGAGAGGCGGGAAATCCCCTCGAAGATGCGTAACAAAAAATCATCTCCTCGGTGCTTGTCTCTTAGGATATTTACATATCCTTCTGGGGGCATGTAAGCACTCTGCTGATTCAGATTCCATGGATGGCATTATCTCGAAGTGTCAATTGCCAGGGTCTGGATTCGGCCACGGAACACCATGGATGGGATTATCTCGAAATCTCAATAGCCAGGGTTCCGGGGGTTGCCATGGGCGGTGCTATCTCGAAGCATCGATCTCCAGGAACCCTTGAGGATTGATGATGGGAGCAAGGAATCTGATACAGACCGTGTTGAAAAGCCAATCCTAGGCTAGAACTAAAAAGAAAAAGAGAGAGAAAACTCTCCAAACAGAAAAACTTTCTATCTCTCTCTTATAAAACGCACTGCGAACTGAGCTAGGGCTAAAATCATTTCAAGCACGAGTGCTTTAACCACAAAGTCCAATAAACCTTAGGTTAGTTCTTGTGGGCCTTATAAAACTTTGCTAAAGACTAAGGCTAGACAGATTTGGATCTTGATTGGTACTAGAGTACCTTTTAGGCCTATGGTCAGCATTCTAACCTAATCTGAGCTCAAATGAAAAAGCACTTATCTAAAGCTATTAAGAACTTCATGGTCTAGAACAAGGGTTGAAACCTTAAGTTTTTGCTAAGGGACTAGCAAAAGCTAGGCATGGGGGTATGATGAGAACCTCATCATGAGCCATAACTAGCTCATTTTGACCTAATACAAAGGATAAAAGCTCCTACATAACTCAAGGAAAGGCTTAACTCAGAGAATTCTGAGTTTAAGGAGAAAATAAGTCATAAGGGGTAAAAATGAAATTTTACCAGAATAATCAGCATACAGGGTAATTCAGGGTCCAAACATAGGTCAAACAAACCGAATAAGAAGGAAAGTGGGATGATCTGACAAGGGCTACAGCAATTCCAAGGAACTAAATGACAATCTGTAACCTTAAAACAAACCCACTTCAATTCACGAGGTTCGAGGCAAAGTAAAAATAGAATAAACCCTCTAAAGTTCATAGAAAAATAATCTCTAGGGTTTAGAACCTTCAAATTGGCCTTCAGAACCCATTTTGACCTACATTGAGAACCATGCCCAATTAATAACTTAATTTGGGTTTTTGCATAAATTGACCGGTCAAACAAGGTTTAATCTAGAAATAAAATTCACCATCAGATTCCTTAGGTTCTAATTAGTCATGTATAAAAACTTGACCCTAAGAAGAAACCTTCTTGACCAACTTTACACTTTGGTCCTCATATATTTACTTTTTGGCCATCAACTTTTGAACCCTCGCATTTTGGCGCCTAACTTTCCTTCGTTCTTTGCGTTCAGGTCCTCCCTGCAAAACCTGCCAGCACCATGCTCCGGCGACCTTGCGCGGAGCATGGCGCCGCACAGGGTGAGGGTGAGGGTCTGGCAAGTAAACCGGGGGTGCCCTGCGTCGTCAGCCGTCGCAGGAACACCCCCCTGGTCGCTGCAACCACCCATACCGGCCGTGCGAACGCACGGACGGTATGGGTCTCCATCTCCGGCGTCCTCCAGCGAGGGAGACACGTCGTCTCCCTCCTCCCTCCTCTCTGATTCTACCCTATAAATACCCCCGTCGCTCCACCGTTCTTCCCAGCTCGGTCCTGACGGAGAAAGACCCCCACTTCCTCTCTTCCCACTCCGACAGGAAGCCCTCCAGCTCTGGCGGCCTCCCCTCTTCCTCCTCGTCGCTCTGCCGCACTACCAGCTGCAGGGTTGCTCTCCCTCGCTCTTCCCGCGCCACGCCGCACTAAGCTGGCGCCTATCCGGCCCTCTCCTCGCCGTTGCCCCTTCCCCTGGGCAGCCTCTTCTCCGGCGACAGTCGATACGACTGTTGCCTGCTCCGACCCCTCCTCGTCCTGCTAAGTAGGTAGAACCCCTCCTCTTCCTCCCCTCTTCCTTTTCCTCACTTTACATCTTTACTGTTGCCCCGATCCGACCAATCGCCCTCACCTTCTCCACCTCCGGCCCCTGCTCCGGCGACCCGCTCCCATCACTCCAGCAACCCACATGGCTCGCCGACCACCGCAGAACCTCCGCCTCCTCACCCTGATCAACCTCCGCCCTTCCACTTCCCCCAAATCACACTCTGCAACTCCACCGAACAAACCCATCTCCCGACCCACAGTCCGACCTAGGGCAGCCCCTACGCTCCGCCCCGCCGCCTGCACACCCCCTGACCACCTTCGCCGTGCCACGGCGAAGGTCCTCCGCGTTTCTGATTGGGCCGAAAGGCCGTTTCTCTGTAGGCAGGTACCTGCGCTCGTCGCCGCCATTGTTGAAGCGAAGCAGCTTCTTCGCCTGCTGCCCCAGGTGCGCCACGCCCAGGTTACGCTCCCAGATAGTGCGAGGCATCTTCGCGAAGTACCAGGCTGCAGTCGAGTCGAAGCTCTCGCACGAAGCCCCCGCGCTTCGCCTCGACTGCCGCTGCTTCCTCCGCGCAGGCACCCAAATTGGGGTGGGACATTTAGTCCCACCTCGTAACCTTTCAGAGGAGCGCACCCGCATAAAGGCAAAAAGCGCCTTATGCTCGTTGCCTCCTGAGCACGGGGTGAGGTCCCTCACTCACTCGCTCGACCCGGCCTCGTCCGCGACCACACCCCGCGGACCTGGCCCGACCCGACTTATACTGACCTGCACTCCTTGCCCACCACGCACGCCGGTGGGCCTGGACCCGGCGCGACCCGTAACCGACTACCCGGCAGCTCTGGGATCGCTTTCCTAAGAGCGACTTCTGTGAGAGAGAAACGCGGGGTGGGGGAGGGTAGAATAGGTTTTTGCCTGCTGACGAGAAGCTTTGAAGTGTGCAGGCACAGGCGAAGAAGAAGAAGACGAGCGAGGCAGAGAAGAAGGACGATGAAAGTTGAAGGAAGGAGGAGCACTGTAGCAGCGGCGGTTTAAGTCGTCTAATTGGAAAATCAGACGACGTCCTGAAGGCAAAGAAGGAGAAGGAAGGCGAGGTAGAGGAGAACACAAAGAGGCTAAGGGAAGAACTAAAAGAAGAAGATCTGAAGAAAGGAAAAGAAGAAAGAAAGAAGAAGAAGAACAGGACCGCTCTGCAGAAGAAAAAGGAAGAGATGAGCAGAAACAGCTGAAAGAAGAAGAAGAACATCACCACTGCAAATAAAGAAGAACAAAGGAAGAGAGCAGAAGATCTGAGAAGGAAGAAGAGGAGAAGCAAAGAGAAAAGAAGAAAAGCCAACAAATTCTCTCTCTCTTTCTTTATTTTTGTAAAAGAAACTTGTACCCCTAGAATACAACTTACTCCCTGAGTTCGACCTCGGGAACTCTTTTATTTTCCAAGTAACAAATTGTATTAAACTGGTAATTACCTCTCTCTATACTATACTACGACGAAATAATAAAACTATAGAGGAAGGTGACCACCAGGTCCTAATCAACCTAAATAATGTTTGAACCTAGTTTAATTTGTGGATATTGCACACATATCTTGCATATCATGCATTGCATCAGTCTATTTAGAATAAGATGAGATATCCTGCTATTTAAAGGCTTTTATTACTATTTGCAAGTAATAAAGTAATCCAGGATGGAGATAGTGGAATAAAGTAATAAAGGAAGAAGAAGACTGATCCAGATAAGAGGAGTGAGGGGGATAGCCTTATCCCTAACCTTAGAAACCCTAGAACAGCCTTCCCAAACCCAAAACAACCTCCATTAGGACACCTTAGCCTCAAAACCCAAACATGGATAGCACTATTGATAGCGCAGCAATCATAGGTCTTAATTGACCTAAATTAGGCTAGGACTTAGCATAAGCTAGGCTAATTCATGCATGCATAAGCATTATCTGCATCTTTACTGCTTTACTTTAGCTATGCATAAAATAATGTTATAATGTGCTGATTAAGTGCATTATGTCAATTGCAAGCAATAAGTTGATCAGGAGCTAGATCTGGAGCTGGATCAGGAGCAGAATCTGAAGCTGGATCAGGAATATCGGGTGTTGCAACAAAGTTGGAGCAGAAGACTTAGATTAGATGTAGGAATAATGATGTAAGGGAGTTAAGGTTTGCTATTCTATTAAGTAGGAATAAAGAAGTAAAATGTGAAGAGCTTAGGTTCATCCTAGCCCTAGGATAGCCTAGAGTCTTCCCCAAGCCTTAGCCACCCTTAAATTAGGTCACAGCACCATAGGAAGGCCCAAAACCCTAGTTCCAACCCTTATCTAGATGTCCAGCTGAGTTATAGGACGTCTAGAACCCCTAGCCAACTCCCGCACACCTTAAACCCACTTCTGCAGTGTTATTGGACGTCTAGACACTTGGTCAGACGTCCAATTTCTGCAGAATACCCATGATAGAACCTTGAATCCTTCCTGACTCTGATTGGACGCCCAGACAACAAGTCTGGACTTCTAATTTTTTATTATAAAATGTCAGAAACTATCATTAGATGTCCGATACTGCTCTCCAATTCCTATTTTGAGATTCAAGCCTTGATCTTGGATCTCTAGGTCCCTAAACCCAATTCCAACCCCATAGGAACCTAAATTAAGGTACCCTAACCCTAATACATCACCTATAGACCTCCTAAGGACCTAATTAGGTCCTCACTAAACCTAATTGACTTGGATCTTAGTCAATTCCATCAGCCTATTCAATTGGACTCATTGAGTCCAATTGAGCCCTGATCTCAGCATACACTATCCAATTGGAGTCAGTGAGAGTCCAATTGACCTAGACCTAAATTAATTGAGTTATTTTACTCTCAATTAAGTTTCCACACACCCAATTAAACTTGTATTAAGTTTAATTTCACTTTACCTTAGTGAATTATGGTTTATAACCCTAATTTGAGACATACCTTAACCTAAACCCACTACAACCTAACCTAATCAACCTAGCCACCTAAGTTTCGACGCATACACACCATCCACACGAAAATACCTAGCCTAGAGTTCTCTAGACCTCTCTATCATGTGTGGTTGCCTTGGTTGCTAAAATTAGCAACCAAGAGCCATTCAATTTTTAGATCCACATTTGGTGGATCTAAGAAACACCATCCATCCTCTCTCTCTCACTCTCCCACGAGCTCCCACCACAGGCCTCTCTAGAGAATTCCATAATTCTCTGGAGAGCTTCCCTTAGGTCTATAAAAAGACCTAAGGGGTGGTCATTTGCACCCATCCACCTTTTCGCCATACTTGCTTGGCTCCATCCACCTCCACTTAGTTTAGCCACCACCATCTCCACTCCATCTCCATGAGCTAAGCACCACCATGAAGGACACCATACTAAGATGCTAGGTCACTCCTCCAACCTCTCTCCAAGGACCGGCCTAACCTCCATTGGCCACCCCTCTTTCTCCTCTCCACCACTCCAAGGCCATCGGAGCCCTCCTCCGAATGCCCTCACTTCTGATAGATTAGTAGCTAGCTCTTTACATTTACTACTATTTACTTCTTATTAGTGTAGTCCTTATTCTCCCCCAATGATGCATGCAAAATCCCCTCGTAGATTCCTGTATGCGATCATTTCTGGTAGCTAGATTTACATTTTTAAGCATTCCCATACAATCTTTCCTCTACATCCATGTTGCAAACATCCTCTAAATGAATGAATGAAAATATATTTTCGATATATGTATGTCTATGTGTTGAGAATCACCATCAGCTCATTGCAATATCTTTTGTGTGATTAATGTTGCCTACTTTTAATTCCTGATATACTTGCAACTAAGCATGTCATACTTCAATATGTAATAATCATAAACTGGCATATGATTCTAAATAAAGTAGAGCAATAAAGATCGATTTCAGAACTAAACAAATGCCTCCCAGAGATGAACGACCGGGACTCAAGCCTCGTTATCTTTTATTAAAAATCTTTGTCTGACCGTAGTGCACACAATACTACGACGTTTTCCTATCAAACACGCACTTTACGACTGGCAAACAACTATCCATGTTCGTATCCACCCTATCCCTCCTGTAAGCACTTAGGAACCAAAATCCACCTAAGAAAACCTAAAACCCACTCTCCAACACCTTTTAGGACATCCAGACATCTGGCTGGACATCCGATTTCTGCAGAATAACAATCTAGGAAGCCAAAACTCATACTGACACAGAATTGGATGTCTAATTTATTGTCCAGATGTCCAATTTTGTAGTATAAGATGTTTAACCACTATCCTGGATGTTTGATACTACTGTTTGGTTTTTTATTTTGGTGTTGGAAGCCCTAGCTTGCCTATTTTGGCCTAGGAACCCCACCAGACACCCTAGGGAACCTAATTAGAGACCTCCTAAGCCTAGTCCACTATCCATAGCCCTACTTATCCTATTTCTAACCCAATTAAACCATCCCATACCTAATTGGGTGCATCTACAGTTGATTGGGTGCACCTGAGCCCAATTGGATCCACCCAGGATCTAATTGACTCATACCTATTAGGGTTACCCTAGCCTAATCACATGCACACATCCAATTAGACTTGACCTAGACCTAATTAGGTTCACTCCTATCCAATTAGACTTTCCTAAGCCTAATTAAGTCCACACCCACTTAATCTAGACTGACCCAAACTATTTAGCACCTAATCCTACCAAAACCCACAACCTAGTCCTACGAAAAATACACACCCCCACACACACACACCCCTTCCCATTCTACCCCTACCAAACCCATGCACACTCTCTTGGAAACCCTAAAAACTTGTGTCAAACCTAGATCCTAAAAATGTGGCATTAGCTAATTTTGGAGCCACCAAAAGTGGCAACCAAATGGAGCCTTCCATAAGGGCAAACAAAGAGCCACGAAATTGAACAATCTCCATTCACTCTCTTCCTCTCTCAACTTGCGACCACACCTACTCCTCTCCCTCTCAAGGCCATCCTCCTCCTCCAAGGCTTCCTCCATGGATGGCTAGGAAGAAGCTCTCCTCCAAGCTTCTTCAAGGGTGGTAAGAAGAAGAAGAGCATAAGGATGCAACACCTTCTCCTTTCTTCATGTGGGCATGTCCTCTTCTTCCACCATAGAGGATCCACACCCCCATTTTCTTTCCTTCTTAGACGGCCATAGAGAAGACACCCCACCCCCTCAAGGTCTTCTTAAGGACGGCCATTTGTAGAGAAAGGGTGAAACACCCTCCTCTCTCCACTTGGGTGCACACACCCATCCTCCTCTCTTTAGTGGATGGCCAAGAAGGCTTCTCCTTAGCCTCTCTTGGTTGATCCCTTTCTTTAGTTTAGCTTTATTTCTATATGTCCATATTTTATAGTGACTTAATTTTTGATGCATGATACTCTTGTCAAATAATTTTATATGCATGCTATTATCTTCATGGCTTACAACTTTGATGCATGCTTTCATTTCGTGTTTCAAAATAAAGATCAAAAACACAAAAAGACAAAAATATTAGGTTAGATTAGATTTAGGTAGATTAATCCAATCCAAATCTCGACTTGTTTTCACACCTCCCAGAGACGAACGACCAGGACTCAAGTTTTCAAAGGAATAAAATCCATCAAGTTTCATTATTATAGATATTTTTGTCAAGTGGATTTCGCGACTATACTACGATTTTCGACAATTTCAAAATACAAGATTTCCTCGCTTGTCACTAGACCCTCAACAAGATGGATGGTCTATATTGATTACCTCAAGCTGAACAGCGCTACCCAGAAGGATCACTTTCCCTTGCCTTTTATTGACCAAATTCTCAAGAAATTGGCAGGGAATAACTACTATTACTTTCTTAATGGATATTCTAGGTACAGTCAGGTTGCAGTCTTCCCTGATGACCAGGAGAAGATGACATTCACGAGTCCTTATAGTACCTTTGCATCCAGGAGTATGCCATTTGGACTATGTAATGCACCTGCAACTTTTCAGCGGTGTATGATGTCCATTTTTTCGAACATGATTGACGAGTGTGTTGAAGTGTTTATGGATGACTTCTTCATTTATGGCTCATCTTTCGACCAGTGTCTCTTGCACCTAGAGAATGTGCTGAAGCGATGTAAGGAGACTGGTTTAGCCCTCAGCTGGGAGAAAAGCCACTTCATGGTACAGAAAGGAATTGTACTTGGGCATGTTGTGTCTGAGCAAGGCTTAGAAGTAGATAAATCCAAGGTTGATTCTATTTCCAAACTTCCATTGCCCACGAATGTCAAATAGATTAGATCCTTTTTGGGCCATGCAGACTTTTATAGTCACTTTATTAAAAATTTTGGTAAAATTTCTAGGCCAGTTTGTGTCCTATTGGCGAAGGAATCTTTCTTTAATTTTGATTCAAAGTGTGCTGAGGCCTTTCAAACTCTGAAGGAGGCCTTGATCTCTACACCTATTCTCCAAGCTCCTAATTGGACACTCCCACTTGAGCTTATGTGTGATGCTTCAAATTAAGTAGTGGGAGTAGTCCTTGGACAAAGGGTTGAGGGAAGACCTCATGTGCTGCACTATGCCAGCAAGACTTTAACCGAACCACAGCAAAACTACACCGTCACTTAAAAGGAATTACTTGCTATAGTTTTTGCTCTAGAGAAGTTTAGGTTTTATCTTCTTAGGTCTAAGGTGATTATTTTCACTGATCATGCGGCAGTGAAGCATCTCATTGCTAGGAAGGATTCTAAGCCACGTCTGATTAGGTAGATCCTATTCCTTCAAGAATTTGACTTGGAGATACTTGAAAAGAAAGGAGTAGAAAATCTTGTGGCTAACCACCTGTCTCGCCTCCCACTTGATGACTCTCCATCTGGAGACATCCGCGAGACATTTCCTGATGAAACCCTTATGGTGGTAACACGAACTTCACCTTGGTGTGTTGATATCGTCAATTACTTGGTCATTGGAGAAACTCCTGGCTCTTGGGATGAGAAGAAAAGAAAGAGATTCATTTCCCAAGCTAGATACTTTCATTGGGAAGAGCCTAAATTATTTAGAATTGGACAAAACCAAGTATTGAGACAATGCATGCCTAAAGAGGAGCAACAAAGTTTGCTGAGTTTTTGCCATGAACTTCATTGTGGAGGACACTTTGGTGCTAAGAAAACTGCTTTTAAGGTTCTCCAATCCGATTTTTGGTGGCCTTCGTTATTTAAGGATTCTAATAATTTTTTTAAGGCCTATATTAGATGTCAACAGACTGGAACGATTGGGAAGAGGAATGAGAAGCCTCAACACCCTATTTAATCTGTTGAATTTTTTTATGTTTGGGGAATTGACTTTATGGGCCCCTTCCCTTCATTCCATGGTTATGAATATATCTTGGTGGCAGTTAATTATGTCTCTAAATGGATAGAGGCTATTCCTACGCCCACAAATGACCACTCTGTGGTCATGAAATTTGTGAAGGCCAATATCATATCTTGTTTTGGCTGCCCCAAGACCATTATAAGTGATAGGGAACCTCATTTCCAGAACCACCACTTCAATAGGCTACTCAGGAGTTTGGGAGTGACTCACAAGGTCGCTACCCCTTACCATCCTTAGACAAGTGGCCAGGTTGAAGTGTCAAATAGGGAGATAAAGAACATTTTAGAAAAGACCGTTAGACCTGATAGGAAGGACTAGTCCCAAAAGCTCGATGATGCTTTGTGGGCGTATCGAACAGCCTATAAGATCCCTTTGGGTACTTCTCCCTTTCGGATTGTATACGGGAAAGCATGCCATTTACCTGTTGAGCTAGAACATAGGGCACTTTGGGCTATCCGAAGTGTCAACATGGATTTAGAAAAGGTGGGTAAGGCATGACTTTTGGAATTAAGTGAGCTTGAGGAGCTGAGGAATGATGCTTATGACACCTCTCAAGCTTATAAAGAGAGAACTAAGGTCTTGCATAATAAGCATATCCTTAGAAAGACCTTTGAGCCCAACCAACAAGTCTGGCTTTTCAATTCTAGACTTAAGCTTTTTCCAGGGAAATTAAAATCTCGTTGGGATGGGCCTTACATAATCACTAAAGTGTTTCCACATGAAGCTGTGGAGGTTAAGATCCCTTCCTCTTCGACAACTCCCTTTATCATTAATGGCCAACAGTTAAAACCATACATTACTTTGGATGGATATCTGGTTGACGAGGTCACTCTTGAGGAGCCTTAGCTCCTATCATTCTCCGCCTCAGGTAATATCTTCCTTTAACTATTTTACTTCCAATGACGACATTGTTTGAACCAGGCATGGGGGGGTAGGTGATGGGAACACCATCATGAGCCCTAACTAGCTCATTTTGACCTAGAAAAGAGAACAAAAGCTCCTACATAACCAAGTGAAGGGACTAATTCAAGGAATAACTGTTTTGAGAGAAAAGCAAGAAACAAAGGGTAAAACTATAATTTTACCATTGCAGTACAACAATGGGATTTCTCAAGGGTTAAACATAGGTTAATTGGTCTTAACAAGATAAACAGTGGGTTGGTTTAATCAGAAAAGGGTTAATGTAAAATTTGGGAATTAAATGACTTCTCGTAACCGTAAAATAGACCCACTTAATTAACAAGGTTCTGGTCAGGATAAAATTCAACTAAACCCTCTAAATATCATGGAAAAATATCCCCTAGGGTTTAGAACCTTCAATTTGGCCTTTAGAACCTATTTTGGCCTAAATAGGGGTCTTAGTCAAATATTTGCCCTAAATTAGGTTTTTGTGTAAAATTCCCAGTCAAATGTGGTCAAACCTAAAATCCAACTTTACCATTGGATTCCTTAGGTCTAAATTAGGTTTATACCAAAATTTAGACCTAAGGGGAGTTCACCTTGACCTACTTTACAAAATAGTCCAACCCAACTACATTTAGACCCCTAGCTTTTGAAAATCATTGCAAATACCCCCTAACTTCCTCGTCATTCTTTGTAATTAGGTCCCTCCGCCATTACAGTGGAGAAATCCTACTCTAGCAAGGATCTAAGGGGGAGTTCTCCTTGATTCCTCCAAGACTCCCTCTCAAATTTGAAAGGGAGATTCTCTGAGGAATTCCCGATCATATGAACACAATCTCAAGCCCTGATGGCCACCAAATCTCTCATGCGAACGCATGAGAGATTTGGGTATCTCTCACCTTCCATGTCCGACGAGGCTACCTATGCTTGGAAGCTTGCCTTCCAAGCACAAGGCTCTCTGCCAGAAGCTATTTAAAGGTCCCCTAACCCTGTCGTTCATCCTTAGCTTGGTTTGGCTGGAGATAACCCCTCAATTTCATCTCTTCTCCTCTGGACAAACACCCAGTGAGCTCCGACGACCTATTTCTCCTCCTCTCGTCGCTCTGCCACAATACCAGTGGCAGAGTTGCCCTTGCCTCCATTGTCCGCATCGTGCCGTACCTACGCACACACCTGTATCCTCCTTGTCATCGCTGTCCCCTTCTAACTGGGATCTTCGTCTCTCGTGGTGGCAGATACGCACCATCTACCATCTCTTCCCCCCTTCATCCATAAAATAGGTTAGATACTTCGCCTCTCTCTTCTCTTTATTTTCCCTCTCTCTATTTCTATTTTCACCCCTCGACGCTCACAGACCACCACCATCGTCTCCACCTCCGGCAGACCACTGGCGAGGTGCTTCCGTCATTCCACGCAACCACCCACCTTGCCAAACACCTTAGAAGCTCCACCACCTTCCACTGATCATTTTCCCCCTTTCCATCAACTGCCACACACTCCACAATCTTCCCTCGAACAAACCCATCACCATGGCCACAGAACGACCTAGGCACGCATACCCAGGCTGCCCTGTGCCACACCACCCACCGAGACACCTTCGCCATGCCACGGCGAAGCCCCCTGTGTGATTTAACGAGGCCGCAAGGTCATTTTACTTGAGAGCAGGATCAGACCTCGGCCGCCATTGGAGCAGGCTTGAAGCAGCTTGCAACCTTCACTCCAGGCGCCAGGCATTTGGTTCCCAGGTCCCAGGTGACGCAGGCACTCTTCACGAACCACTCACGCCCAGCGACTAGCTTTGGAGACCCTTGCAGCTTCGGCAATTGAACGTGATACCTCCGGGTGTGCACGAGAAGCAGGTGGGACATTTAGTCCCACCTCAGTTATTTTTAAGCAAGCTGCATGGTATAAGATGAAAATGTGTCATGGGCTTATCGCCTCCTGACACGGGGTGAGGTCCCACTCTCCTCATCACGCCTCGTCCGTGCCCACGCTCCATGGACCTGGTATCCTGACCCGATAACCCGTGCACTCCTCGCACACCAACCACGTCGGTGCACCTAGTCCCGGGCATGCTAACCCAACCCGTTTACCCGAGATGGCTCTGGGAGAGTGAGCCTAAGAGAGAAAAGAGAGAGAGTTCACGGGGGGAGGGTAGGGGTAGGTTTTTCACTTGTAGGAAAGGGAAGAAGAAAGAGGAAGCTGAAGGAGCAACTAAGGAAGGAAGAAGAAGCTAAGGAGCCGCAGAGGAAACTAAGGAAAAAGGCTAAGGAAGGAGAAGGCAAAGTTGAAGAGGATCAAAAGCTAAGGAAAGAAGGAGGAAGCCACAAGTGCAGCCGCAGAGAAGAAGGCTGAAGAGAAGGCAAAGATAAAGAAGAAGACAAAAGCCAAGGCAGGAACCAAAGAAAGCTAAAGAAGAAGAGAAGCCAAGAAGAAAAGAAGAGAAAAAGAAGAACAAGCCAACGAGAAGAAGCAAAAGAAGAAAAATCAAACACTTTTAAGATGTCTGATTCTATAATCAAATGTCCAATTCTTTCCAAATTTCTCTTTTATATGTTTCTTAGCTACATTTTATTATTCATAAACTCATACTTGACATTCGGAATTATATTTTGAGTAGTTTTAAGTGTTCAACTTGCATCTATTATTGAGATTAGTACATGAACTCCATTTGCTCTTCGTGTTTGACCTCAGACTTAAACTTTGAGTAATAAAATTATTTGTTTTTAAAGCGATTTTAACTATACTATGACGCATTACTTTAAACCTGATTTTGCCTTGTGAACAATAGGACTTGAGGCATCTGTTTATAGCATGTCTACATTTTGCATTCATTCATGCATATTGCATTCAAAAAAAAAACAAAGAAAGAAAAACATTTTGCATTATTGAGCTTAACTGGCTGGGCCCTGTATTTTTAAGCAAACCAGAACTTTATATTAGATTAAGTTGACTCTAAGTGTCGAACTTTAGAAGCTATGTGAGCTACTAGCTTTAGACTTTTAGGATCCTTTGTGGACTTAAAAACTTAAGTAGGAGTTAAGTTGCGGACCATTCCTCAAGAGGTTGAGGAAGGAAAACTAGGGATTGAGTTAAAGGCTGGGTAGTACCTGGAGTCTTTTTCTACCTTTTGGTTTACGAGTCCTTGTAACCTAAGCATCCACATTTCACACACACTTGGTCTTGTGTAAATAGTGATCACCCTAATTCATTTCTTAAAGAAAAGTTGGTTCTCTTAGTTTTGACTTAGGAGAAGCTTGAAAACACAATTTGATTGGAAGAGTTCCTACCGCAGGAGAGGTGGAGTACATACTCACCTTGAGGATGTGATGATAACATGTCACCTCCTTGGTGCTTGTCTCTTAGGATATCCATCCTACTGGGGGCATGTAAGTGCATTGTGTGGTTCAGGTATCATGGGCGGTCCTATCTCGAAGTGCCGATTGCCACAGGCCTGAATTCTCTTAAGAAATCCATGGGCGATACTATCTCAAAGTGTCGATTGGCAAAAGTTATTATGGTTGCTATGGGCGGTTCTATCTCGAAGCATCGAAAGCCAAGCACCCTTTGAAGACGGTGATGGGGACAATGAAACTGACACAGACCGTGTTGATAGTTGATCCAAGGTTAAACTTAGATGAATCAAACAAAAATATATATATTACAAAAAATAAATAAATTATTCTTACTCTCTTTCTAGGTTGGCAATCATACCAACCTCAAATAACTCAGACCAATGCACATGCACGATGCTTTAATCTTGGGGATCAATAAACCCTAGGGTAGAGTTAGAAATCAAGGAAACCTATGCCTGCAACTCGTCTTTAGCTGAACTAGTCTATAACTTAGCAACTACTTGGGAACCTTAGGTCTAAAGTCTGACTTAACATGTTTCTAAAGGAAGACCGATTGGGTTGGCTAGTCTACTTGGAGTGCTAGGTTATTGCTTGGATTTGCTAGGGACTAGCAAAAATTGGGCATGGGGGCATTTGATAAGTTCATATTTGTGAGCTAATTAAATGTCTAAATGCTTAAATATTAAGGTAACGCATCCATTTATTTATCATGCATTAGGATGTAAATAGATTAATTTATATTTCTAATTTAATTACATAATTCATGCATTAAATTCATAATTAAAGGCATTTGGAATTGACTTAGAATGGCATGTAATTAGCATAGAACTTAAGGATTTGTGTATAAATAATCCTAATATTTTATTTTATTAATTTTCTCCTTCTTTTGTAGGCACCGCTCCACTTCCTCCGCCTACACATTCACTCTTCACCAGCTTCCTGCACTCAAGACCCCCATTCATGGAGGAGCAGGAGAGATGGATCTGGTCGGGGCAGTTGCGGCTACAAGGGAGAGGAGGAGGTAGCTGTGCTCGGGGAGACGCCGCCTACCCCATCACCATGTCATCACCCATCACTGTGGACTCCACGGTCGAGCCTCGCCACACCGTGGGCCAGTGGAGCAATAGGCCACCGTGCCAAGTTGGCAAGCTCAACCACTTATCGCCTCAACGAACCCACCACCACCATCACCGTAGACCACCTTCACGCCTAAGCGGCTAGCAACAGCCGGCCTCTCCTCGCGTGTGCTCCACACCACGCCGCATGCACAACAGTAGCAAGCAGCTCCTGCTAGTCTCCAGTGCGCACGCCCTCGCTACACCCCCTCACCGTGCCTTCACCTGCCCGAGCAGCGTCCCACGCACACGCACAGCCGATGCAACCAGCAGTGTACCCGCACGTGCCACCAGCTCCTCGCACGCATCCTCGTGCGTGCCCTCGTGGCACAACCAGTGCGCACGTTCTCTCGACCGGTAGCCACCTCGTCCCACCTCTGCGCACAACTCCTACCCATGCCCAACTATGCTCCTCGCCCAGTAGGGATGCCGCGTTCATCACCTCCTTCGCCGACTCCCCGCATAGTCGCCCAGCACGCATAGCCCTCCCACGCCGTGCATAGAAACCATCCCCAACTACATGCACGTGCACTTCCTTGCGGTTCTCCATCAGTGCGCGCCACCATCACTGCAGCTGTTGCGCGACACCATCTCCATTCCCTCCTCTCCGTAGGCAGCAAACAGGGGTTGCAATCTACACCCACCATCCATTCCTCCACGCCGCCGCCATCTCCGGCTGCCATTCTTCAAACCACCACCACCATCAGAAGTAGCTCAGAGGTCTTATCCTTCACCATGAATCTCGCCTCCAACTGTGGCCTGTCGTGCACGCATGCCAAGCATGAAGGGAATCCCCTATTCCACTCTCAATTAATAATTACATTAGTTGCCATTGTGAGATTTTATTAGTATTATATTGTGCCACAATGCAAAATATATCCTTCAGATATGCATAATTGCTATTTCAATAGTAGCTATTGTTGTTTACTTAATTTGAATGCAATTTTGACTTGGTTTCTTGACAATTTATTGTGAACATCTATTTTTAATCCTTATAATTTTTAATAGGCCATTGCCTCCCTGTGGATACGACCTACTCTTCTCGAGTGGTTAATTTTAATTCAATACTTTGTTTAGTCGATTTTCCACCACTTAGAAATACAAATGACAAATCTTCTTAATCATCATTTTTGAAAGCGAAAATTGACTCGTCAGTGGACTTTGGTGCACGGCTTGAATGACCCTTCTTTCTATAAAGGGTACTTAGGCCTAAATATCATAATGCTGTGGGTTTGAAATTGGATTATGAAAATTTGTCTAAAAATCACCTTTGTTTCACCTTTTTATGGTATAAGGGAAGTAGATAAAAGGCTTAATGAATGGTGTCTAGGACACGAGGGTTTTAAGGGAGCCCTGGGTGATCTATGAAAGTCCTTAGGTCTAGGTACTTTATGAAAGTTAAATCCCAAAGGTAGAAAAGAAAGGATTAAGTCATTCTTAGGTGGTGTTGTATGTTGTAGGAGCTGGGATCTAGGAGATGCCCAGTATCAGTATTAAGTGTAGAATCAGTACTGGCCATTAGCCCAAGTAAGGTTGGAAGTTAAATTGGGGATTTGCAAGTGCCCAAGATCGATATTGAGTGTTGTACTGATACAGGTGCCTTGGAATCTCATGATGAGACCCTAAACCTGGCCTTAACCCTGGGGGAAACTTAACCTAACTGGTGTAACAAGAACAGGAAGCCTTAAATGCCACTCGTGTTAATAATGGTTAAGTACATTATGTGTATCGAAAACCTAAATATGGAAATTAAACACTGAAGGGTAATCGCCTAAACAAAAAGTGAAACCTAGGGTATTGAATTCCGGTGACTTTATTATGATTCTAGAAAGGAAGCTTGGATTCTAAGGTCTGAAGCCAGACCCTAAGTGATCCAGTAGGTTCCTAGGGTTTTGTTCCTGGTGTAGGAACCAAAATGGATTAAAAGATGAATAAGTCTATTAGGTGAGCTCATAGGGCTGCACAATAGACCTCACGAATCAAGGGTTCACTATTGCGGGCTAGAGACTTGAAGTACTGAAGTAGCTAGTGGCAACTTGCAACTGACCTTGGGATCTGGAGGATTCCCAATCATGATGAAATGCCAAGGGTGGCTATCGTCGAGTTTAAGTACTAGGAGGTACCCGAATCTGATTGATTTCTCATGACATGTGTAGGATGCGAGATTTAGTCATAGCCTCAATACTGATGGTGGACTGAGAGGGCGTACCCAGAAGATCATGTTCCACATGGGAACAATGGTGCAACTCGTTAAACATTTGGCTAACCCTAGCTAAGATGGGTAACAGTTGTAGGCTCAGTCAAATGGCTAGCTACAAGAGTACACCCAGAGTATGTCCTCCTAATAGGAGACACTGGTGTGGCCCGTTAAATATCCAACCTACCCCACCACAACTAAATACAAATAACCATGACCACACCTCAACAAATACATGTCGAGTTGCTCTTTATAAATCCCGATGATTTGGCCTAGTCACTCCCAAGAGGTTAGAATTTTCTAACCGAGGTCAACAACATTCTCGATACATCGAGAATAGGCATGCCTTTCATGAGGTTTACCAACCCTACTAGCCCCTCCCCTTGCCAAAGAGAGACTACCAAATTGGGGTCCAAAGGAAGGATACATCTCCATCTTCTCTAACAGAGGGGATGAATTCTAGAATCTAACTCATGAGGTGAGTGAGAGAATAAGTCATGTAATAATAAAATTGAATAATTGTGTGAACAAATCCTGGAGAGCGAGGAAAAAAGGCTTGTAACTAGCTTGTAGTGTTAAAATGCAAGAGGTGATTGTGGGAAATGGGAAAAATGGCTTGTAGTTGGCCTATAGTGTAGAAACTGTACACTACCTTTCTCAGTTTCAACTGTTATATGTGGTTTTATCTCTACTGAGCTGCTTGGCTCATTACTACTCTTTGTGCCCCAATTTTAGGTACCGTTGCCATGATTGAGGCAACATGTCACGTGAGATTTAGGCCTAGGAGGATCTAGGTAGATAATAAAATACTTGTACCTATTTTCATTTTTGGTAGGCTCTTGGTAGGATTTGAAATTAGTGCTATTAGGTATCTTTTGTGTTGATTGTGACAAATTACCTTTCGTCGTATAAAGTCTTGTACTTAATTAATGGACACTTGTAAATGAACTTGTATATGATAACAAATAATATGTGGTATGGCTGTGAGGTAGACTTGTATTACATAAATGCCTGTGGTGCTGTGACAAAAGTATTGTGGCATTGTTTCTTGTCGTTTTCCATGCTATCATCACTCTTAGTTGCAAATGTGTCCACTAGTAAATTTTCGCTTTTACTTGTTCTATGATTTAGTTATGGGGTGTACTAACTTTTGGTTTGATTTTTGCTCTCACCTCATTTCATGCTTTCTTTCTTTTTTTATTAACTTTTGCTGATGACTTTTATCCGTGATAAAATATCTTTTGCTAGGATTGTAAACCGTTTACAAATTTTTTTCCCACGGATCCGCCTCCAACCGTGGGGAAAAGATAAGTTCGCCTACAATTTTAAAATGGTCAGAAAATATTGATTTTTGCACACCATCGTAAACTGTCTGCAAAGATAGGGGAGCTGGCCAACCTTTCCAGGATTTCTTCCGACAAATCTGACTTACATTTACCTATCTATCTATAACTAAAAGAGAGTGGAGTTTGAGAGTGGCAATAACTACAGTAGTTATTGTTCCTTATTTTCTTTTTTGTTTTTACTTTTGTCTGCAGCGACACCTTTTTACGTTCACCTCATTTGTGACTTTCATTTTCCTTTTTTTTTGTGTTCTTCTTCAACCAGTACCAGTGCCTCTCTCTCCTCATTTCTCGCATCTCTTTTTTATTTTCCTCCTCTATCATTTTATTTTACAGTGATTAACATATGTGTTGTTTCGAATTTCATCTTTAGTATTGATTTTTTTATCTTATATTTTTCATTAAAGATTAATATTTAATATATTTTTATAAAAATATGAAATAATATATATAAAATTAGATAATATATATTTAATTTAAAATATCAATTAAAAATTAAAATATACTGAATAATATATTTTACAACGTACTGTATATTTTAACTTTTGATCAATAATTTTATCGGCAGAAAATCAAAATATATACTTTGTAATATATGATATATTAATTTTTCACATATAAAAATTAAAATATATTAATTAAAAATTATATTAAATTCTTATGTAATTGACTTTTACGGTTTTGGCATCCCAAACTAAAAGCAAATTATTTTAAAATCATTGAAAATTATTTAACATAAAATCACCATTTTTAGGTAGTGTAAATATCCTCATTCAAATTTTTTTTTTTCCTTTGATAAGGATAGATATGGCGACCGTGCACGACGAGCAACCTTTCCCGGGATTTCTCCGAACTAAAAATGTCGACTTTTCTACGTAGTTCAAGTACTGAAAAGTGCCCAGCTTTTCTGAGATGACGTTGCAGGTACAGTTTCTATCTCGCAGGTTTTCATGGTATTTCATCACTGGCAGAATATAATACATGACACTGAATTGAATGATAATATATTAAAATATATTAAAATATATTGGTAGAAAATATAATTATCGGTGGGATCCTCAATTCAGAATTTGATATTATATATTAAACTTACGTTAAAAATAATTACAATTCTCTTATAATGATTACCTACTTTAAACCTTTTTTTTTTATCTTAAGAAAGAGGGTTTCTCCACTGTAACCCGTTCTTCCTTTGTGTAACTCACAATACGAGTAACTTATTCAGGTATCCATTTGGATATAATCCATAATTCTTTTAAATATCAAAATCATTTATTTCTTAAAATTCTTCCTGTGATCCAAACACAGCCCTAGGGATGATATATTTACTTCCTTCGCCATTGGCTAGGCCAAGTGAGTATGGTGCGATGTTCTTCCTCTTAAAATTGTCGTGCTTTTGAAGCTGGTTTGGTGTTAGAATTAAGGAAATTTTTTCTCAACCTATCATTTGTTAAGTTTTTTTTATTATTTTAACATAAATTCATATATAATTATTTTCAATCATTCTCCTACATCTTTCACTTTATTTTTAATATTAAATAAATATCCATTGCACATTTTACTTCACTTTTAATATTAAATAAATATCAATTACACCTTTTATTCTACTTTTAATATTAAACGTATATCTAATAGTATTTTTCAGTCTCACTTATACTATTAAATAAATTTTTACTAATATTACATTATTACATCAATTATTTTAACTTTTTAACTATCATTTACTTATTCTACCGCTCAGACATTTATCCCTACTTATTTCATTTTACTTTATCCCTACCAAATTTTATCCTCCCTCTAAGCCGACACTTAGTGCCTCTCTTCCGACTGATTTGAAGTCAACTATCAGAATATGTATGCAGCTTGCTTCTAGGTGTGTCATTTGGTGTAGTTTTGGGATTATCTCGTAAGATTACCTTCCGTGGTCAACAGGAATTTTCTTTTCCTTTAATTTTATCTTCTTGTGCTAAGGCTGGTGTATTCCTTCTGCTCACCCGTCTAGACCTCCATGAGAAAGACAATCTTATTAAGATGGATTTATTCCAAATCACATTCAATTTGCAATTGGCATCTTTATCAAATATGTTTATTTTACCGATTGTATTTCATGATGTGACATAAATTTTAATTATCTTCGAATGAGATATAGAATATATATAAATATTGTATTATCATTTACTATTTTTTTTAGTAATAATCATTTGGACGACTTTTGTTATACATGCCCAAACCAACACCCAATCAAAATAAAGTGCTTGTGCTTGGAATAACTTAATATTCTTTGTATAACTCCCCTTTCTTTACACCGCAAACAATACAATACCATGAAGAACAGCATGCGACTGCCTGCTCTACGTATTTGCAAATCGATACTCCTTTAATCTCAATAAAAATTGTTACAACCAGGTGCAGGCCCTAAGGGAAAGGGATGAAAGGAAGGACAACATGTCTGCCTCAAGGGGGAGGACTCTTAAACTGCCCTTAAACAAAGAGAACTACGTGCCCCAACCAAGGTATACTCATGGATCACAGTAAGAAGAAACAAGGTAAAAAGAAAAGAAACATGAAAATATAACACAATTTCATAATTGACTCATTCATTCGCTTCATGCTAATACATGACGATAGCACCACCAAAAAAATTCCTTAGTCATCTTCCTAATTCGTACTAATGAGTAACCGGCATCCTGAATGCCGAACCTATAGATAGTTAGCAGGTCCATCATGCTAGTTAAGGATGGAGGGCATATCCTGAGCCACTCATCACCATCAAACCTCCTATTTGCCAACAAGCTACATCTTAGCCCTTAACCTTGACTTAAGCGAAGCGTCATCCTAACCATCAAGCTAAACCCTAAGGTAGGAACAACACCTTTACCCCATAGAATAGAGGAGGGAGATGAAGATCTAAAAAAGAGGGAAAGATGAGTGTCCCTATCCAGCTCACCAAGATCGAACTAAGGCCTTAGTAAAATGAGATTAATTGTTGGGCATAACACGATCACGAACCAATCATTTACAGCAACATAGAAATATGAACACATGATTTAACAATGTCAATTACCTGTCGCGACTCTTGCTCTCTTCCCCTCTTCTCTCTCTAATCAGCATTACAGAGTTTGAAGGCTCAGCCCCTTATTTATAGGCACAATATAAGACTCATAATCCCATAAGAAATCCTATTTCTAATAGGATTCCAAACTCATACTCCTATTTGGAGTTAAAAATCCTAGACTTATTGGGAGTCCCAATTACTAGGAAATAACGTCAAATAGAGATAGTCCTAAATTCTTAACAATTTCTCCCTTAACTTGAATTCCATTGCATGAGTCATGTTTTATCAAGTCTTGCATCATTCCATCTTCATTTGCAGATCCTCCCCTGCAAGGTCGTGTTTGAACCTTGTTCCACATCTTGTTTTCTACATCTTATTTTGGTGTTCATAAAATTATTATGGATTAATATTTGCAATTGAATACTTTTCAGACTTAGGTGAAGATCAAGACAAACAGGCATGATGACACTACAAGAAAATATGTCAATTGCAACATAATATTACTGTCATAAAAACATCCACTACCGTCACAAAAAGATTTTGGGACGATAACATGAACCGTCACAAAAAGGGACGTCTAAAAAAGAATTACCGTCGCAAATGATCTATCATTTGTAATGGTTAAGAATCATCACAAAAGTCCTTACGTGACATTTAACAACCATCACAAAAGATTATAAGTGAATTAAAAGTCATCATAAAAGACCTTAAGTGACGTTTAATAGCCATCACAAAAGACTTTACGTGACGTTTAAAAACCATTACGAAAGACTGTACGTGACATTTAAAAACCATCTGGAAAGACTTTACGTAACGGTTAAAAACCATCATGAATGACTATACGTGACGTTTAAAAATTGTCACGAAAGACCATACGTGATGGTTATAAAACAACACAAAAGATGTTACGTGACGGTTATAAACCTTTATGAGAGACCTTACACAACGGTTAAAAACCATCATGAAAGACCTTAAGTGACATTTAAAAAATTTTATTTACCTATTTAAAAAATTTTAATTACTTTAATATAATCTCTTATGATTTACTTTTCTTTCATCAGCATCATTTTACCTATAATATTAGTAGCACTCATTACAATAACATTTACGCATACCAAAAAATATATATTTCATTCATGTTCAACCCAATATTCATGTTCTCAATTACAAAGGACTAAACATACGGAAATGAAACTAAAAGTCATTCCTACAAAAGTTAACTCATTCAACACATGTTTCTACTCATCAAGAAAGTAATCATCTTCATAGTCAAGATCATTTCCATTCTCAAAGCCATCATCTTCAATATCCTTGCTTGCTCAACTTCCTACACTACTAAGACGATGCTGAGATGAAGAAGCATCTTGTTGCTTAGTTAGCATATCCAAAACTTTCTCCATCATCTTTTCCATCCTATCTATTTGAGTCTCGAGAGCTTTATTGGAAGAATAAGCACCTCTACAATAATAAGTAGATGGGCTAGCACTAGGACTGATACCACATACAAAACTAGGATGTTCTTTCCCAGTGACCTGCAAATAAGCATCATCATCTGACAACACTAAAGTAGAATTATGTCCCTCTGACCGTATTGTAAGATCTTCCATACGTTCTTAATTAACATAAAAACTCAATTAATTAAGCAAAAAAATTATCAAAAATTATTTTATATATTAAGTTATTTATGCACATAACTAATAAACGAATTAATTCAACAAACTTACATATTATTTTTTGTAATCCTCATCATACCAAACTCTTGACCCATTTGGACCTTCTCGACTTTTGGAATACTTAAAAGGATTCTTCCTTGAATATTTATTTCCCTGTTTTGCCTATATCAAGTAATTTAATAGATTATAAGGATAAAATAAAAAAGTAAAAAAAAATTAATTAATACTTACAAGCTTATGATGTAACTGATGTAAATTTTGTCTACCCATACGATGGGTAATATGCTGTCTCTTAGCACTATTCAACTTGTTTCTCTCTACTAGAGACTTTAAAACAAATAAAAAAATTAAGACTTATGTTGAAAACTTAAAGTACAAAATTACAATTACTAATACTTCAAATCAATCCAAATAATTACCTTATACTTGTCACTGATCCAATGATCCATGAGTTTATGCCAATCATCGAGATGTACATCATTAGCTATTTTAGCAAGCATCTCTGAGATGGGAACATCTTTATAAAATACTATAAAAAATATCAAAAATCAATTATTACATAAAAGATATAAATGTAAAAATTATAATTATTTTCCAAATTTAACTTACCTTTTCCTTCAACCTGTATCGATAATTGTGATGGAGTTTGGATACCTATTTCATAATTTGTCATTCAACGTAAGGACTATTTTCTCAACTAAAAATTTCCTACAAAATCCATCATCTATAACTTATAAACATTTATAAAAGAAATTATTTTAAAATGATGATTAAATATAAGAAATTATACCTGTAAGCACTTTAAGAGTTCCATCTTCAACTCCTTCGTCGCATCAAGTCTAAAATCTCTGCAGGTGATTGGTATAGTAGCACAAGCTAATTTTCCCACTTAACTTTCAAACTTTTTACTATATAATCCAACACTAACACCTTCCTTAATGTCAACAAAGATTGTCTCTCCAGGTGCAAAACCATGAACAAAATTGCAACATGGTTTTCCTGGTTTTCTTTTAGGATGTATAAAAGTCATCTAAAAAAAATTAACGTATGAAAAAAATTTGTTAATACCATTAGAAAACAAATAACTATTACAAGCAACCAATTAATTATTAAAGTCTCACCTCATCTTCAGCATGTTCGGGGGCCATCTAAAAAAATATATGAAATAAATTAATCAATATACAAAAATCAACTTAATCAATTATTATTAAAACACAATCTACAATGATAATAAAATAATTAAGTTTTATATAATGTTACCTCTTCATCTTCATTCTGCTCAAATGCTCTTATGTTATGAGTAGTATCTCTTGAATGTTTATGAGTAATGTGATTAGATATCAGTTACATGAAGATTTATAATAAAATATAATATAATAAATTAATCTATAATAAAAGGCATCACATTTAAAAATAATTAACAAATAAAATGTCACCGATCATCATTTTGTTGGAAGGCCATTGCACCAGTGGTATGATAAGAAGCTCCAACACTAAGACGTGTTTGATGATAAGTATCCCCTAATGTCGAGAAAGCGGATATTCGGAAACCATCTAAAAAATTATAAATAGGTGTACAAAAGCTATGAACCTAGATGCTACCAAAAGGAAAGGAGAACTTAAGTAATAAACCTATAATGCCTTAATGAACTGGTGGTGACTTTTTTTTTCCAAAAAGGAACTGAAAAGCAATAAACCTATAGCAGAAAGAAAAATGTACTGGCAATCAACTTTGTAGATGGATCCACGTGAATATAGTAGTTAATTATTTTAAAGAAAATAATGAATGACCTTTATAGCAGTTAACTTGAATAGTACTATTGTAAAGGCAATCAACTTTGCAATGGATCCATGTGAATATGAAGATTATGGTGAATTTTAGTAATATCAAATGCTTCGTGGCAAGATGCCAAAGATCATACTGTTGTTGCTTGCTTTCACCACCCACCTAAGCATCTCTGGTTGGCAAGGCCAACCAAGCATCGACAACAACATAGACCTCCCCACTTCCCTTCCCACCACAAACAATCGACTCTACATCAATGTAAAGGCAACAACTTCCCTAACCAAATAATAATAATAATAATAAAGCTTCTTTTCTTTATGACTGTAATTAAGATTATGCAAAAGCACACACCATAAATCCTTTATTAATGCACTCCCTTACGTATATCCCTCCTTATAAGCCAATAATTCCTCACCAGCAAGGGTTGATCCTCTTCAATTTAGTGAAGGCAAACCAGAGGGACCTTACCAAGTAAAATTCTCAAACTTCTAATCCTCACCACTGTGTGAGTACACAAAATTGGAAATGGAAAATTTCCCAGAGAACCAGTACTACCTTTGTTACGATTTCTCTGTATTGCATTGTTGCCATAAATTAAAGCACTGAAGCACTACCCCACTTACAGTAAATAATAATAACTACTTACATGTAATATATATATATAATGCTGCATAACAAAGTGAAATAAAATGGGGAAAAATGGAAGGTAAAGAAAAAACGTTTCAGAACCACAAAGAAGTCAACTGTGCCCCCCAGCAAAACTTGATCTTCCAAACCCTCCAAGTGACCAACTTTGTAATTCTCAAATTTTCCCAAAGAATAAGAAAACAAGCCAAATCCCAAACATTTGGGTTTTCTCTTGAAAGGGAAGAATGTAAACAAGAAAGCAAGCAACAATAGTATGAACTAATTACCCTCAACACACTTAACCATAATAGGTGGTATGAACTAATAGGTGTATGAAGATTATGGTGAAGTTTAGTAATATCTAATGTATCATAAGAAATCTATCAACACACTTAATGTCACTCACCATGTAACAGGAAGACTTAGTGTTTCAAAAGCAAGACTAAGTAATCTAGATGCCAAAGATCAACATCTCTGAACCAGGCCAGTACAACTTCAATAAGGCATACTGTCAGTTACATGCAAGCAAAATCAACATTTAAAAAACTTGTTTGCAGCCAAACAAGAACAAAAGCAACTAGGATCAACGCACTTAAATGATCCAGTGGTTGAATAGATGGACTTACATCTAAATGACTATTGTCCAAATTTTACATTATTTAAAGGGGAAAAAAGCAATTAACATGATAACATAGTTTCACTCTTTACTAGAGAGCATCCAAAACTTTTTGGGTTGTTCTGAGTAAAGAAAGGGAAAAGGCCTACTGAACAATAGATAAAATATTATGCAGTATATGCAATTATCGAGAAACTAAACACAGTTTACAAAGTAGAAATAGCTAAACATTATACTTCTAACTAAATTCCCACCTATTGCCAAAACAAGAATAATGTCTAAAGGATATTTGATACTTTAGCTCCAACTCGGCTTTGTGTACAAATGATTTTTGCCCTTTATGCAAATCCTGTTGGTTTGTGAACTCAATTGCCAACAGCACTTGGGAAATTGCCTTTTATTTTTATTTATATGCTTTTCATATTTTTTTTTAGAGCAAGTCAATAAGAGGAATGTATTTCATTCAGCCATAATGGTCTTGCCTGGATCATCAACTGTAGCAAACCTTGGAAAGTTTGGAGCAGTAGAGATTTTTTGAATGGTGTTTTTTTTTCCAGGTTCAACTTCATTCATTTCAGATGCGGATCCCATCCAAACATTCTCCTACTAAATCCTATTCAAACATAACAGTTAGTATGATATTTTAGGCGCAGCAACATCCACATTCTAGTATTCCCCATTACAAACAACCATCCCACAACATAAATACACATTTTGTTATTTACCAAAGCATTCAAGGACAAAGACAAACTACAGAAACAAAACAGAGCTAGCGAAGACTGATCCTCTCAAGTCTTCTCAAAGGGCAAGGCTCATGCCAAAGGAACTTCCTTCGTCCCTTCTTGAAATAAAGCGACACCTTCAGCTCTACCAGTTACATGAATAATGTTGATTGTTGCCCTGCTGCCGCAGCATTGTCACTGTTGGGGGATAGTGCATCAACCAGCAGGCAAATCATGGAAGACAACTAGCATCTCCAGACCTATTTGAGACCAACAACTACAAATGCAAGCAACTTTTGCACAAAAGTCTCAAGTCAACAAATATCCACATATAAACAGGACCACGTGGCATATTATACAAAAAGAACCATATAACATCTACCCCAAAAGCATGAACTTGCAATGCTTAATTTAGGGCAGAGCATGGGGTTGAAACTTAGACCTCAGAGGGTAGGGAGAAGAATCATGCTCCCTTCCAACTGTGTAGCTGGTCATATACAAAGGTACAAAGCATTAGAAGAAAAGGATATCGACGAGCACATACCATACTCGAAAATGTCACAAGAGAAGGGATGCTAAATCCTTCATCTTTGGAACCTTGAACTTTTCAAAAAGTAGCCTTGGCCTCTCTTCTGTACAAGTTTACCTCTTTCTCAAGGTTGTGCAGTGCTTGAGACCATTGAAACTGCCACTCCTATTCATCCCCCTTTGCCTTTCCAAATCACTTGCACTCCTACTTTTGTGTCTTCCAGAACTGAGGGATTTATCTGATGACAAAATTGATGAACTTCTGTGCTTCCTAGAAAGTGCTCTTTCTTCTTCTAACCTAGTCATGCCATTAGCAGCTTGACTGGAATTTGCCTGATGCTTGATAAGGTCATGTTTCAATTTAGAGATGACCTCATCCTTATCATTAACCGAAGCTCTATGTTTGTCCAGCTTAGACTGAGCACTTGCCAGCTTTTCATTACTCTATTCACCCTCTTTGGTGCACCTTCCTAAGTCCAACTCAAGAACAGATATGGTGGCTTTAAGGTTGTCAATAGTGTCATCCTTTTTGGTGGCTGCTAACTGTAGATTCTCTATCATTTGCCAAAGCTTTTCTACAGCTGCATTAGCCTGCTCAAGTTCCATTTGCTTACTCTTGTGAAGATTAGTATAATCTTCATCAATTTTCTTGAACTGGTTCCATATGAAACCTTTTTCTGCTAACAATGAGGAAACCTCTCCATCTTTCTTGTTTGAAAGTATCTTAAGTTCATGCTTTAGCTTCCTCACCTTTCCTTCTAGAGATGTTGCATATTGTTCATTTTGCTTGCTATTTTCTCCCCCTATCAAGTTGTTGTCTCCTTTCTTCTCCATGTTATACTCTAATTGTTTCTTTAGCTCTTTGTTCTTCTAGCTCGAGCTTTCAACACACTCATAGAAATCATCCAGATCTGATTTCAGGAGATCAAGGTGCTCCTTATAACACTCCACCTCCTTCTCCTTCAATCCTAGCAAAAGATCCAATTTGGCCTCGTGCACGCTTTCCTATACCTCCTCCTTTAACTGAGAGACTTAAGATTGGAGGAGGCGAGTCTTGGAGAGCCATCGGTGGGGCTAGATGTAGATGTAGTCCTCCAGGAACCTTTGGTCATTGATTAGGGTTTCGATTTGGGACTCCTGCTTCCGTAGCATCCCCACTAGGCTCCCCAATATCCTCCCCCACTGCCACTACTCTGACGATAATGACACCTCAGTCTTCTTTATCTTTGGCATTATAGCTCAGAGAGTACCAACCCCGAGTAGAGATGAGAGAGAGAGAGAATGGTGTTTTAAGTTATACATGCTAATGAAAAATGTGAAAAGGAGGGTACTTTGGTCTGTTCCTTACAAGTTGAGCTTGTCGATCCCTATATATTCCTTGAACTCCATTTTTCCTAGGATATGAAAGAAGATATAAAACATGAAAATGAAGGCATCTGAGATCTAAGAATAAGTATACCATTACAAACTAGTTCACTTTGAATTGGAACTAGTTGTGAATGGTTTCTGAATCAAACAAAAAATGGTGAAGTTGGAGTGAATCAGTTTGATTTTGGTTTAAAGTTTGAGAAACATTCTAGACTAAAGTGAACTAGCTACACAAAGAATCAAACAAAAGAAATGAAGTTGGAGTGAATCAGTTAGTAATGAGGCATTGATCAAGAAGCAGGTTGAGCCCATCTTCAGTGCAGATGTTGGAATGGAGCAAAATGATAAATCCATGAATGGTATTTCTTTTCTGCTATTCAACCACCTGAACATAGTTATTTTGCTTTAATAATTTCTTGTTACTTGATTTTTCTTTTGCTATTTGTTAGTCAGTGACCTTGTAACTTCTAAACTTAGAGATTAATTTCACAACAGGAAAGTAGTTAAGTATAAGAGAACATGCAACAGTAAGGTATTGCTTTCCAATTGCTAATCTGTACCCAGATAAAGGAGTGCTTCTTGAGGTTGCATATGATATAAATTTGAGCACTCACCCCAATCTCATTGAAAGAAATGTGATGCAATCGTCGATTGATTCAATGCATGCTTGCAAACACCATTTATTACTTTTGGCTAAGGTTTCATAACCAATACTTGTGGCCATGGTTTCATAATCAAATTGGAGGTTGAACGTCAAAATGAATTAAACATTGAATCAATGTAGGTTGATTAGATCCTTTTCAACTGGTATATGTTAATTTTCATGTAGGTATGTACGTGTATTTGCATGATTGTATTTTAAGTCAGAAGGAGCACGCTTGTGTCTTCAAAAATATAAACTAGAAACATAGTTGGAAAATTTACTTCTTAAAGTTGGAGAAATAATCATTTCTAAATGGAGCTAAGCAAACAAATATAACCTCATCATCTTCTTGTTGGAAAGCCATTGCACTAGTGGTATGATTGAAAGTTTCAATAGTGAGACATGCTTGATGATGAGCATTTCTTGAATGTTGAGGAAGTGGATGTTCAAAAACCATCTAAGAAACCATAAATAATATATTTGTACATTAAAAAGTTGTAAAATATAAAAGCGTAATAAATAAATATCATTGATAAAAAAAATGTATATCATCTTGTTATCTTCTTCTTGATGGAAAGCCATTGCACCAGTAGTATGATTAGAAGTCCCAAGATTTGGACGTGCTTGACGATAAGTATGTCCTGTACGTTGAAAAGGCAGACATTTTGGAGCCATCTACATTAAAAATTAACGAAGGAAAACATACCAAGTCATAAACAAAAACCAAACAAATCAATTATTCTAAAAAATAAACTATTATGCAAAGAAATAAATTATTTTCATATAAAAGCCAACCAAATTATCACGTAAAAATAAATTAAAGAGAATATGCATTACAACAAAATTATAAACATAACAAGTGATGGGAACACCATCATGAGCCCTAACTAGCTCTTTTTGATCCAATTAAGTCAGTAATTACTCCTACATAACTGCCAGAGAACCATAACTCACTGTATAACCATTATGAAAGAAAAATAAGCAATTAGGGTTAAAATCATAATTTTACCAACTTATCATGAATGCAGTACAACAATTGATTTTCTTAAGGGCTAAATAAAGGTCAAATTATCTTAATAAGATAACAAGTGGGTTAGATCAGACAGAAAGGGGTTTGCGTATGTTTTAAGAATTAAATGACTTTTGAAACCCTAAAAACTGACCCACTTAATTAACCAAGGTTATGGTCATGATAAAATTCACCTAAACCCTCTAAAAATTATATAAAAATATTCTCTAGAGTTTAGTACCTTCAATTTGGCCATCATAACCCATCTTGACCTAAACTAGAGTCTTAGACAGATATTTACCCTAATTTGGGATTTTACATAAATTACCCACTCAAACGTGGTCAAAACCAAAATCCAACTTCACCATTGGATTCCTTAGGTCCAAATTAGGTTTGTACAAAAATTTGGACCCAAGATGAACTTGCCTTGACCTAGTTTGCAAAATGGTCCTTACTGATTACATTTATATCCCCAACTTTCAAAAACCCTTACATTCAACCCCCTAACTTCTTCATCATCTTCACAATTAGGTCCCTCTGCCATTATCGTGGAGGAAACCTACTCCGGTGATCTTTGACAGGGGATTTCTCCTTGATTGCTTGGTGAATCTCTTCCAAATTTGGAAGGAAGATTCTTTGAGAAATCTTCTCCAATATGAACCCGTCCATATGCTCCGATTCTTTCCCAATCTCTCATGTGAACGCATGAGAGATTTGGATCTCTTGAAACTCTCAAATCTAGTGAGCTTCCAAGCTTGGGAAGCTTGCTTCCTAAGCTCTAATCGTCCCTTAGAACCCTTTATAAGGACCCTCAGAGCTCCCTTAATTTCCCATGCTCGAAATCGGCTGAGATCCCTCTCAAATTCCTCTCTCTTTCACAGTCGAAGGCTCCTCGACATCCAGCGATCCCCTTTGCCCTTCCTCATCGTCCATCCACAATACCAGTGGTGGATTCCTCTTCATCGCTTCCGTCTACATCTCGCCGTACCAGCAGACACCCTTTCCTCCTTCATCCTCACCGTCTCTACCTCATCGGAGCCACCTTCATCTTCGACGTCGGCAACACCACATCCGATGCCATCTCTGCCCCACTTCTTCCACCTACCTCCTAGCTAATCTCCTTATCTTCCCTACTTTCTTCTCCTCTCTTTATTTTCCAAATCCGACCACCAACAACCCTTCGCAACTCCATCTCCTCCATCTCCGGCCACCCCCTCCAGCGAGACCATCCCACCTCTACAGACCACCAAAACCCTCGCCAACCATCGCAAAACATTCGCCACACCTCCCTGAACACTTCCCCTCTCTTTATTCACCTCTCTAGTCACTCACATGCACCCCCGAACACACCCACTCACATGCACACAGTCTGACCTAGCCACGCACTCACACCTATCCACACGCCACACAAACACCCCCATCACATTCGCCATGCTCCAACAACCCTCCCTGAGCGTTCTGACATGACTAAAAGGCTGTTTTACTGATTTTATCTACTCGACCTTTTCTGCCATTGACGAGCAAGCTTTGAGCTTGCTTGAAGCTCGCTCCAGGTGCTTCTGTCCCAGGTTAAAGCCCCAAGTCATGCAGACGTGTCTCATGCACAAGTCCAGGTCTTCAATTGAAGATGCAAGCCATACGAGCTGCTGTAATTGTGAAGGAGACCCCCTACTGCGGACATGCGAAGAAGAAGGGCGCGGATAGTCCCACATCGGAAAGTGCTGAAGCCACGCGCCTGAATAAATTGATTTTATGCTGGTAGCTGTTCGCCTCAAGTTCACGGGTGAGATCCCTCTCACCCGCTCACCTGGCCTCGTCTGCAACACATACCCGCGAACCTGGTCGACCCGATAACCCACCTGACCTGCACTCCTCGCTCACCACCACACGCCAGTGAGCCTGGACCCAAGTACGCACCTAACCCGATAACCCGAATACCCTGTGGCTCTGGGAGAGTAGATCCTAAGAGAGAAAGAGAGAGGAGAGTCGCACGGGTAGGGCGAGGGTTTTGCTACAGGGAACTTCGGCTGACACTTAGCTGGATTTAGAAGGGGAAAGCCAGAGTAGAAGAAGAGGAGGCCTGAGCAGAAGAGAAGAAGAAGAGGGGGCCTAAGCAGAAGCTGAAGAAGAAGAGGAGGATCGTAGAGCTAAAGAGAAGGTAGCTAAAGGTAGAAGAAGCAGAGGAGAAGGCCTGAACTGAAGGGCCAAAGAAGAAGTGAAGACCTGAGAAAAAGAAGAGAAGAAGCTGCAGAAGGAAGGAAGAATCAGAAAAAGAGAAGAAAAGAAGAAGAAGACAGTCACTTTAAGTCGTCTAATTTCCAAATCAAGATGACAGATCTTAGCTCTCATTTCATACATATACATTGAGTTCCTTAATTGATATTGTAGGAGTATTTGGTGATCTAAATCACCATTTTACTCCCATCTTTTTGCACATTGATACTGATATTATTGCAAATTCTTTTAGTTTGAATTGTGATCTTGATTTCTAAATTCCATATTACTCCCTATGTTCGACCTCGGAACTTATTCGAGTAATAAAAATCTATTTGTTTTCAAAGTGATTTCAACTATATTACAACGCCTCATTTTTAAACTCGATTTCGCCGCGGTAAACAACAAGAGAAATGTATTATACCTTTATAATAATTTTTTAATGTAAAGGATCATTTTCATTTGGAACTTCTTGGTAGGCTTCATCATTATTGTCAGAAGTTGTAGATCCTTCTAAGACATCATAATATTCCCTCAACATCATTCTTATATGTACGATCCATCCATTTCAGGAATTATCATAAACAAACCTGCTCAACTTAACTTGCGAGGGTAAATGGTTCTTCTGTTCCCAATCTATGATTCTATTTTAGACTGATGTAGCCATGTTTGTCTTTAATGAATCCTAAATCTTTGTTAAAAACATCAAGCCAGTTGCACTTAAAAAGAACAAGACATATATCATGCGTAAAACTAATCTCAACAATTTCAATGATTTCTCCATAGTAGCCATCTAAACCTGAGTGAAGGTTAGACTTAACTATAACACCACACATTTGTGTTCTCTTTGTTACATCCATGGATTTTGTTCTAAATCTAAATCCATTTACAATAAATCTTGAATGATAATGTGCATAAGTAAAAGGCTTCTCTGCTAAGACATCTGATGCAGGTGTCCATCTACTATCTTCATTTTCTTTAAGTATTTGGACCTGAATTTTAAACCATTGAAGAAAATTGGCTGCACGACAAGACATGCGTACTCAAGATGGAAATAATTCATTGTACTCGTCAAAAAATGGATCCAACTCTTCAACTTGCATTAAAATGCAATAGTAAGCCAAGTTCATATCTTCTTCTGACATTATCTTTCTGGTTGTTCCATTAATAGCTTCACCACTTGATGATAAGATTGACAAAATACCATTCAATTGAAATTCCATTTTACTACCATCATAGTTCCTTTCCTCTATGTTAAATCGACTGTCTGGAACGTCAATGTACATTGCCTAAAAGTTTACACATTCTTCTAATAGATATGCCTCTACAATCGATCCTTCAGGTTATGGCACGTTTTTGATATAATCTTTAAGTTTCTTCAGATACCGCTCCATAGGATACATCCATCTATATTGTACTGGACCAGCAATCTTTGCCTCACCAACTAAATGAACTAGTAGATGTACCATCAAATCGAAGAATGTCGGTGGAAATATTTGCTCCATCTTACATAATGTCTCAACAATCTTTGCCTCACACTTTTGCAGAACAAGTGGATCAAGAACTTTTGAGCATACAGTCTTAAAAAATTTGCTCAGTTCCACCAATGGATTAAACACATTTGACGGTAACATCTTGCGAAGTGCTAATGGTAGTACAACTTGCATGTAGACATGATAATCATGACTCTTCATCCCACATACTTTTTTATCTGCTATATTGACACATTTGGAGAGGTTTGAGGAATAGTCATCTGGAACTCAAATCTTTTTCAAAAATTCTAATATTGATAGACGTTTCTGTACGAACAATGTGTAACAAGCATTAGGTAATTCATACTTGTCATTAGCTAGATCCTTTGGATGTAACTCACTCCTTTTGTTTAATTGTTGAAGATCCCATCTAGCTTTTATTGTATCCTTTGGATTACCAGATAAATTCAATATCCCAAGAATATTCTCCATCACATTCTTTTCAATGTGCATTACATCTAAATTATGGAAAATTTGTAAATCCTTCCAATAAGGAAGCCCCAGGAAATATATACTCTTCTTCCTGCAACGACCTGTGCCTGGCTACTTAAAAAGGCAACCCAAGGGTATATCTACTAAATTCTGTTGTTGCTGCCACATGAAGGATCCAGTAAAACATGAAAAGCTAAGGCATTCTCCTACAAATTGTCCATCGAATCTATTATTAAATCGATGCTCCCTCCACCTATGGCCATGGGGAAGAAATCGACGATGTCCTAAATAACATTGTTTTCCACTTTCATCTAGTTGTAGACTATGTGTATCATCCATACACACTGGACAAGTAAATTTACCCTCTGTACTCCAGGCTGATAAATTTGCATAAGCTAGAAAATCAATAATGGTCCACAATAGTGATGCTCGCATTGAAAACATCTCTTTTCTATGTGCATCATATGTTTCTACTCTTGTATTCCACAATAACTTTAGCTCATTGACTAACAATTGCAAGTATACATCAATTGCAATGCTTGGACCTTTAGGACCTGATATGAGTAACGACATCATCCTGAAAGATGATTTCATGCACATCCATGGTGGTATGTTATAAGTGACAACAGGCACTGGCCATATAGTATAATTATTATTCATATTTGCAAAAGGGTTGAATCCATCACTAGAAAGACCAAGTCTAACATTCAGAACCTCCTTTGCAAAATCTGGATGAATGTTATCAAATCTTATCCACTCTTCTGCATCTGTAGGATGATGCATAATTCCCTCAGGATCTGCTATTCTTTTATCACTATGCCACAACATCGATTCTGTAGTCTTTGATGACATAAAAAGTCGTTGGAGCCTTGGAATCAAAGGGAAATAGTGAAGAACTTTTGTTGGCTTTCTTTTCTTGCTTCGATTGAGGTTTGTTTCTGGGAACTTATATCTTGAGGCATCACACTTAGGACAATGTTCAATTTTTTCATTATTCTTCCAAAATAAGATACAATCATTAGGACATGCATCTATCTTCTCATAATTCAAGCCTAATGACTGAAGGCTCTTCTATGCATGATACCAACTTTTAGGATAACCTTTTGAATAACCTAATATTTCACAAATAAAGTCAAGCACATTTGACATCATCTTTGACGTAGAATGGCAAATAACTTTTAATTTGAATACTCTCAATATGAAATTTTATTTAGACATCTTTAACTCTAGAGCAATAGGTTCCTCTGCTTCTGATAATATTTTATAGAAATCATCAACATCCACATTAGTTGGTATATCATTTTCAGAATCCATAGGAACCCCTCCTATGTCATAAAGCATATCCATTAACTCATCAGTTTCACCACCCTCATTTTGCACATTCTGATGATGACCTTGTCATGATGTCTCTCCAACTTCCTCTCCATGGACATTCCAAATTGTGTATCTTGGCCACCAACCATTTAATATAAGATGCTCATGCACATCTTCTCGATTGCTCTTTCTTGTGTTCATACAAATCTTACATGGACAAAATATCCAATCTTTCTTAGATCCAAATCTATACATTGATTGATCCTCATGAAGCACCCAATCCAAAAATCGACATACTCCAATATCATATGCTTCTATGTCTTCAAACCATTTATCCATCCATGTCTTATGCATGTCTACAACCTAAAAGAAAAAAAATCATTTAAAAAGCTCTTCAAATTTCATAGATGAATGAAAGAAAAAATATAATATAATAAATATAATATGTAGACAAGAGCAACCACAACAAAATCACAACTTAAAAAGATTGAAACTAAAAACATATGTGCAAAATAATGAATAATATCCAAATCGAAAGTAATGTCATGATCAAACAAACAAAGAATTTTGATTAAAAGATTCTTATAATAATAACTGGATCTAATTGAAATATAGGTTACAGTTATTCTTATAACTATAATAATAACAAACAAATAGGTCAAGTAAGCCTATGACATCTCTAAAAGATAAGGATCAACATAAAACCAATGTTGCAATAGAGAAGGGGAACAAGCCTTCGAACATTATTTTCAATTTGTCATCATTTGTTCCTCTACTTCAGTAAAAATAGTAAGAAGCTACCATTCCAAATGGTAATATACTTGTCTCTATAAGAATATATTATATGACGGATGTTCGGGGAATTCAGTCCCTACTTACATTTCTAGAATATCTGATAGAATCATGTTTGCCATTGCCATTGAAATTGAAGCATTCAATGTTCAGAGGCTTGTCCTTGCTTCCAGCTTCTTGAAGGTTCAAAACTACAGGCTTCCATCTAGGATTGAGATCACTCTTTATCACCTCCATCTTGAATATTGTTAAAGGCATACCTCTATCTGTGATTCTGGACAACACCAAGAAAGGATCACTTTTTGAAAACACATCCTTATTTTCCAAACCATAGCATTGGAATGTCATCTCTATAATATTTCTTGAACCATTAGACTCTTCAGCTTGCACTGTAAGTTCACCCAACTTTGAATGATGTGCTTCTCCTCCAATGTTTTCTTGTTTCAGACTTAACATGACAAACCTAGAGAGCTTGGTGGCTACCTCAGACAAACTGCAGCTAGCTTCACCAAGAAATTGCTGCTCCTCCAACTTAAGCATCTTTATCGGTACATTGTGAAACTTTGTATCAATGTCATAGATACGAAACACCAAAGTCTGCACAACCTCAAATTGGTAAATAGTAGTGCACTTTGTAATCCATCTAGGATTCAATGAATTCAATATAACTTCTGTTCAACCAATCTCCTCAAGTATTCTCCCGCCACAACTTGCCTCCCCCTATGATTCTCGCTAGAGAAGCACACCCCCATTGCCATAATGATTTTTTGGGATAATTAATGCTGATTTACTCATCTAATTTATGTGAGTTAAGTTTTAATCATAGAATATGAATGAAAGGTGTTTCAAAAAAATTGTTTGTCAGCAACAGTTGCTGCTTGTCTGGATATTCTTTAAAAGAGTTTTGACAGGTCCTTTCTCCAGTTCGTCTCCAGCAGTAATAGTTGAGGCTAGTAGTGAGGATTACACTGTTGAGCTTGTTGAGAGGAGGCCTTTCCATGCTCTTCTTGATGTTGGCCTTGTTAGGACCACTACTGGAAATCGAGTCTTTGGTGCCCCTTAAGGGAGCTCTGGATGGTGGGCTTGAAATTCCCCATAGTGATAAGAGATTTGCTGGATTCAACAAGGATGACAAACAACTGGATGCTGAGGTCCACAAGAAGTATATCTTTGGTGGCCATGTTTCTTCCTACATGAGGACCTTAATGGAGGATGAGCCCGAGAAGTACCAGAGTCATTTTAGCGAGTACATCAAGAGAGGCATTGGTCCGGATGATGTGGAGGCTCTCTACAAGAAGGTCCATGATGCTATTTGAGCTGACCCATCTAAAGTCAAGTCCACCAAACAACCACCCAAGGTGGTCAAGAGGTACAACTTGAAGTTGACATACAAGGAGAAGAAGGGTAAGCTCATTGAGCGATTGACTGCTCTCAACTCGGCAACTAGTGTGACTCTGAGGAGGATTAAGGACTAGAACTGCATGTTGGCACCATTTTTTGTTTCTAAAACTACTTTTCCTTTTAGTTTAAGTTTTTTTTTTGGTTAATGGTGTACTCATTTCCAGAGTTTGGATATTTATGTGAATTTGATTTCCGGTAAGAACCTAGATCTTGGTAGCTTTATTTCTCAAGTTAAGACAAACTTGTGGAAAATAATCAATTTTGCTATCAAAAAAAAAAAAAAAGAGTTTTGACAAGGGAATGTGCACGACTTTTGAATGTTTTTGAGTTGGTAACTGAATGAGAAAAGTTAATCTATTCATGACTTCGATTACTGAATGAGAAAAGTATAAGACAAAAAAATGAATAAAAGATGGAAAGAAAAGATCAATCAAAGATGGGGAAAAAAATGAGAATGGGTAGAGGGAGGGAAGGGTTATGTTGATATGAGGAGGAGGTGGAGAGGAAAGGGACCGTGAGAGTAGGAGATGAAGGCTGACCTTGGAGGAGGGCCGACGTGGTGGATGCCGAAGAAGAATGCAAGCAACTCGAGAGGAGCGGTTAAGGTCGATGCTAAGGATGTCAGAGGAGAGCAAGGAGAGGTCATAGGTTAGTCCACGAAGAGGATGTCATAAGCTTCCAAGGTGGTGGTCACAAGTGACGAGGAGAGGACGTCTCAAACGAGTGAGGAGGTGGTCGCAGGTGACGATATGGAGCAGACACGATCGGTGATGAGGATGGGGAAAAGACAGCTGACGATGACAGAGAGGGAGAAAGAGGAGAAAGGAATAGGGATTTTCGGGGGGTAGGGATTTTCAGGCAGGAGGTGCAGGGCGGAGGGGGAAGGGTTTTCTTTTTCGTGGATAGGGGAGGGTGAATGGGTGCGGGAATATTTTCACGAAAATAACTATTTTAGAGGGGTGAAAGTAAATCATTTGAGATGGTTTATTAGTGTCAATTTTTTTTTAATTTTGTGATAAATCATCACAGAAAGGTATCAACTTTGCGATGGTAAAATTTATTGTCACTAATATCTGTACCAAAAGACATGTTTTCTTGTAGTGTGACAAGGAGGCAAGATGACAAGGAGTTGAAGATGAGAAGATCATCTCCGACCTTTAGATTTTCTAGATTGTATTTTTTATTTTATAGAATGTATGCCTCTTAACAAGGAATCAACTTAGATCATAAAATTAATTAGAGATAAACAAGGATTTATACTAAGATCATTTTCAAAGAACGTAATTGATTAATTTACTTAAAAAAGGTACTTGTTAACCCACAAGTACTGATACTAAAGTTTAGTACCAGTACATATGAGTTACAGGTTTAGATTTTTTCAAAGAAATAAACTTGTAACCCACGAGTACCGATACTCATGATCAGTACTGGTACTGGAGGCAACGAGTACTGGTACTCATGATCAGTACCAGTACAAGTGTTTAAAATCCAAATATGAAAGCAACGAGTACCGGTACCAAATAGGTACCATCTGTTACAAGTTGTTTTAAAACACAAAATATTATGTCACTAGTATTGGTACTAGTTAACCGTTGACTCGAAACTGAATGGCTAGAAAATTAATTTAGGCAATATGAACGTTGGAATTTAAACACCAATGTCTAGTAGACGTCCCACCTAGGTCCTAACTCTATAAAAAAACCTTAGGACACTTAGTTTGCACACATGAAATAGAAGAGAAAAATTCTAGAGCTACATTTCATATTTCCACAATATTTTGAAGAGAAGAAATAGTTTTTGCTGGTTCCAATCTCTTTACACTTTGCAAACGCATCGACGTGTTTTCTCTTACGCATCTAGAAAGAAATTCATGTCCATCCTAGGCTCTCAATTGGTATTCAATTTAATTATTGTTGGGAGGCATAAGAACTTTGTTGTAAGATTTTATTTTTCTTACACTTGCGCTTTATTTGTTTTTGAGCTTGTTACTTGTTGGGTTGTAACAAACTGGTCTCTTTTACTTGGGTTCAGGTAACCCATTAATTACCTCATTTAGTAAATTGATTCCCTCGGGGTTGAGGGAATCAGGTTAAAAATCCTAAGCTGGGAGGCTTAGGTAGTGGAGTACCCAAGTGATCAGGGAACCACTATACATCTTGTGCCAATTTCTATGATTGTAATTTGTGCAAATCTTTCTTCTTATTACTGCTATTGTGTTTGAGTGTTTGCATGCGTAGCCATCTATCTATGTAGATCCTATCAGGTTGCACCTACCTCTGGATGTTGTGCTAACCTAAGACACTTGTGTAGCTCAACATCATTCCATCTCTTGTGACCAGAGAATGTGCTATTGTCCTCATCTAAAGAGAACCTCACTTACTTCTTCTTGCATGCTCTTGCAACAAAGATGCCGACGATCTATTGTTCTCTTCTTATACAACTTGCTTGGGGAATAATTGGAGCTCCATCATTTATCACGAATCTTCCCTTAAGCTTGTACACCCTATTTGACATTCTTCTTCAGTGCATCAGCTTGCATACTCTTTCCCTTGTTCTAAGAACTCCTTCAGGAGACATCTGATGTCCCTCGAACTTGAGGGTTCTTACTGAAATTATATTCTACTTGACAATATACACATGTCTAACACCTCATAGAGTTCACATCATCCCATCAAACATAAAAAGGCACATTAATCCTATTCATATGACATGTGGACCTCTCCACCTTCCAACCTTATCATGCTTCCTTCCTTACATGCTTTATATCTACTAAACTGCTCCTTAGATGAGCACACATGATCTAAGCTTGTCGAATACAGCAGTCATTCTGAATTTGACTTCTCTTCCATCATCAAGAAGGCTACTATGATTCCTTCTAATGTGATAGCATACGTAGAGTCATCTGAGTCTAAACCAATATAAAGCTTCCTCTTCCCTCAAATTTTCTCCATCTCTTGCTCCAACTTCTCATCTTCCTTATATCTCAAACAAATGGCTATAGTATGGCCCTTCTCATTACAAAAGAAGAATGTATGGGCTCCATGCAACTTGGATCATCCTCCTCTGCCTATTCTACCCTTCATTCTCCCTTGACTACTCTCAATAATCAATGCTTGATTAGCTATGAATGTTGCTTCACTTGCATCCTTCCATCACAACTTGTTCATAAGTAGGTCACAATAGTCTCATCAAGCATAATTGTCTCTTGCCCATAAAGCAACATCGTCACTATTTGACCAAAGAAAGGTGGAAGTGAACTTGACGGGATCAATGCTTTGTCTTCTTTTTTAAGAGATGTCTCTCCCTTCTCGATCTTCTCATCAAGGACAACTACATCTATCACAATCTTATTAAAGTCATCTAAGTGCACCTCCAATTTGGTCCCTTTCACCATCATCAATCCATACAACATCTACTTCACTAATAACTTATTAATCAGAGATTTGGATTTGTATCTACTTTTAAACTTCTCCTAGATATCAACTAGATCACCCAACCTAATGACCTTGCAAAGGGTGTTTTCTGCCAAGGCCAACTATATATATCATGTTGCTCGTAAGAACTCTTTCCTCTTGCCACTCTTCATCCATCAACTACTCTAGCTTCTTCTCTTTCTTCTGGATAACTTTAATAAGTTCCTCTCACATAGGGATATTCTTCACCTATTATTGCCACAAGGTGAAGTCATTCATCCCATCAAAGAGCTCCACAAAGAATGATGTTCCCTTCAAAATAAAATTTTCCATCAAATTTATAGATGCAATGCCCTCTGATGTGTACACATTTATTTAGCATAAAATGCCTATTTATGCCTTTTCCTAGACTTCTAGATGCATTCAGCATTATAAATATTGTATAACATACATCATATCGCATTAAACTAGATTATGCAAATTATATATTAATTAGGTTATTCTGGTGACTAGGGGAGAAGGTGATAAATTTTCTAGCCTCAGATTGAAGATCCAATCATATGGATCTGACCAAGGCGACGAACAGAGTCCAATGCCTCTGATATTACCTTGATTGGACCTTCGTATTATCATGTACAAGCCACAGAAGATCGATGGCCATGGGACAAGATGATGTAAATTCTAACCTCAAGCGAATAATCCAACCATACAGACAAATTCGGGTCGACGATCATAGCCTAACAACGTGAAAATCGACCTAATCCAACTTCCGTAGCATCACCTATAAGCAATTGAAGATGGATGGCCATCATGGCATCATGTGGTGCCATCACAGCCATCAAAAGCTACCCTCAATGCCTGCAGCTTCCCTCTCCTCTGCACTGTTAGTGACACAAGAAGGGGGTTGAATTGTGTCATAAAATTCACAATTGCAACAAAAACATACCAGGTATTTAGAGAGGAAACCCTTGGAGGAAAAATCTCTACCTAGATCTCTCAATCTAGGATTTTGCCCCTACCCAAGTAGGAATTACTAACAAGTAATCTTACAATTCCCTTCTTCTTGGACAAACCCCAAGAAGAGTTTTGCCCCTCTACTAAGAGGAAACAGGAAACCCACAGACTGGGTGCCCAAATAAATTATAAAAAATAATAAAATATATTTCTATAATCCTTGAATGAAATATGAAATAAAAATATTAATACTCCCTTATCAAACCTATGAGCAGCAGGAAGAAGGTTTTCTCTCAAGAACTTAACAAGAAGCAATAGCACAAGTGGAACGCAAGAGAGCACAAATGAGATCTGTAACGAATGCGTGCCCCATATGTCTTTTAAGACATCTGGGAGGTGGCCCAGACGTCGGACCAGACGTCTGGGATCACATCCAGACGTCTGGGATCATTTCCAGACATTCGGAAATCCGTTAATTTCGACACACGCGGGTCGTCTGCGCGCCTGAGCGCGCAGACTGGATATTCGCTTATTCCCTCTTTCCCTGCAACTGTAGACGCCTGCCGCGTCCTCTCTCTCCTCCTCGCGCGGCCTTAAAAGGCCACGCGCTCCCTCCCGTCGTCTCCACCGTCTCCTCCCTCTTCTCCTTCAGCCAGTGAGCGTGAGCGCGAGTGCGAGGGTGGCAGCGGTGGCCGCAGTGAGTGTGGAGGAGGTGCGGTGTGCGAGAGCGGAGCTCTGCCGTGAGGGCGAGCTCGCCGGGGCTGCTAGGGCCGGCCGGCGGAGGGCGCGGGGGGGCGCGGAGTGACGCGGAGGGGGGGACTGCTGCGGTCTGAGCAGCAGGCGTGCGAGGTGTGACGCGGGCGGCGTCACGAGCGGAGGCCGAGAGGCGCCCTGATTCTGGAAGAATTTCCAGAATCAGACGTCTGGGTTGATAGCCAGACGGCGAGGGCGATGTCTTGAAGACCTTCCAGACGTCTGAAAGGTGAGTTTTCCGTCTTCATCTTCCTTCCTGTCGACTGACCGTACTGAGGGAGGGAGATGGGTGTGCGCAGGCTCGGTGATTCACCATCCAACGCAAATCAGACGTCTGGCTGTTGTACCAGACGGCGGGAGCGACCTCTAGACGTCCGGGGTGACCATCGGACGTCTGGGAGCTAGGCCAGACGTCCCCTCAGACTTTTGGACGCCTAGGAAACCACGCTGAACAGGTAATTCTCTGATCCACTTTTTAAGACGTCTGGAAGAAGTTCCAGACGTCTGATTTTGCACAGTGTCGTCGTTTTCGACCCGTTTAGGGCCCGTTCGGGTTTCGTTTTCCGCGATTCGAGTTGCGTTCTTTTCAGAATTAATTCCTCTACCCGTCTACAGTAGCTATACACTGTTTTGAGACACTCCTTGTGTTTGATCCTTGTGATAGGACCTCCTTCAGTTGCAGTCTTGGGAGTCGCGGAGGCACGCAGGATTCCCGATCACGCCCCCATTACTCCTGTTGTACCTAGTAGAGTGGTTTTAAGTTATTAATAAAATCTGTTAAGGTATGGAACCATAACTACAACCTAGGACGTTGCATGAATCCTAGGAATGAGAAATATATGATAGCTCCTAAGTGTTGCATGAATCCTAGCGTTGGAAAAGTAGATTGTATGATAGATCCTAGGATATGGCATGAATCCTAGGATGGGAAAAACTAGTGGAATGTATAATACTGCAGTCTTGAAAAATGGAAAGAGATATAAAGCTGCCTGTAATTTGAATTAACAGCTGCCTGTTGTGAATAAATAACGTGGTTGAGAACATGGATTGTAAGAATGTGAAACTGGAAAGTGAAACCTGGATGTTTGAGTAAAAAGGATGGAACCCTACGGGGAGTAGGTGTAGAACTCCTGGAAAGTGAATGGAATAGTATTGGGGAAGTGAGCTGGCCCTTGAGTACGGAGTACCAAGGAGAGCGACTGTCCCCCTATTTAGTACAGAGCGGAGCCAGCCGCCCCACGGGCCCCGGGGTTAGGATTGGCCACTCTGTACCGACTTGCTGGCCCTCGCGTACGTAGTACCGAGGAGAGCTACTAGTGTAGGGAGGTACTAGATACCCCACGGGCCCCAGGGTTCTGCTTGCCTCCCACACCGACTTGTTAGGCCCGCTGGGGAAAACCAGGGTAGTCAGGCAAGGGTGCGCGGACTGTGGAGGGGCAAGGCCCCGGTTTGGTTACTGTGGAGGGGTTGGACCCCTATTACTGAGAGGGCTCTGCCCTGGACTTGTTCCGTGCTGAGCTTTGGGCACACCCGTTAACGGAAATGACTGACCGCGTGCCAGTACGGGTTAGCTACCTGTGTGTTTATCGCGCGTGCCATAGTCACCGTTACATCTGTCAGTGACCTTGGGGTGGTTGACTGAGGGTAGGATCACCACGGGGGACTCTCCCGGCCAGGAGAGCACCATGTGCTACTTCTACTTTTTGGAAAAGACTGCAATCAAGATCGTTCCCACGAGGAACATTCGAGATCAAGAAAAAGATCTGGGGAATAAATGAAATAGTGAGACAATTGAAAGATGTGAATAAAGAAAGTAATAGAACATAACAGCTACTGTACACTCTACTGTTGTCTTTAGATTTAGTTGCCACTCTACTTAGCGTTTTGCTGACGTGTTACACTCGTTACCTTTTTCAGGACCAGGTGTTGAGCAGCCAGGGTCAGCGGCTGCAGAGGACGCTAGGCCGAGTAGGGTCTAGTAGAGTTACCACTGTCTTTTGTACCTCTTTGTTTCCGTTATAGTGAGTAGTTCTTGTTTCCGCTGTACTTTTCTTTACCTGCAGTTCATGTTATATGATAAATGTTGTTCTACTGTTGTGGTAGTATATACTGTAGTAGTTTCTTTCCTTACTGCTGTACTTTCTTACTGTTAGTTATATTCATGCTGAATGTGGTTTATTTTTATTGCTCTTTTGGTTACTTCCTCGTTTGACGACTAGGTCTTGGGATTAGTCGAGTCGGTCCGGTTCTCGTGTCTCGTAGGGACTCGGAACCGAGTCGTTACAAGATGGTGTCAGAGCAAGGTCGTCCCGAGAAGTGAATCAACTGACTGGGAAATAACCAATTCACATGTTTATAGCTAGAGTAGCCACCACAACATATCTCTTGACATGAGCTCTTAGAAGTTTCGTTAGGTACCGTCTATTTTGACGTTTCCGTTTTATTTCACGTCTCCTTGCAGGAGATGCCTCATCGCGGGACTGGCGAGACTGGCCGCGGGCGCTGCCGAGGGCGAGGTCGGCGAGGTGGACATGCCATTTTTGACGTCTCGGTGGACCAGCCACCACTCCCGGGCATCCAGGCCCAGGACCTCGCCAAACTGATACGAGATATTGCACGAGAGGAGCTCCACCCACCTCCCCGAGCACCTCCTCCTGGGGCTGCAGAGGGGGAGTCCTCTGTGGGACCACGCGACGGACACGGCGCTGGACACGAGGGAGGGGATGGGCCGTTGCCACCCCCACCTTCCTCCGACACTTCTGTACATGAGGAACCTTCGCTTGGAGATGCACCAGCACCTCCCCTACAGTGCCACTTCGAGCTTCTCGCACAGTTCCGGAAGCTGAAGCCCCCCTCCTTCAAGGGGAATGAGGACCCGACCGAGGCAGAGGACTGGCTTGAGCAGCTGGAGAAGATCTTCGACACCCTTCGCCCCCCGGTGGAGTGCCGCGTGGCCTTTGCCATGTACCAGCTGGAGAGTGCGGCACACCGGTGGTGGAGGGCGGTCCGGGGACAGGAGAGGGATGAGCCGACGTGGGACCAGTTCATCACCCTCTTCTGCGAGCAGTACTTTCCCCAGACGTGGCAGGACCAGAGGAGGTGGGAGTTCCACACTCTCCGCCAAGGGACGATGACTGTGAGTGCGTACCGCATGCGTTTCTTGGAGCTGTCCCGCTTTGCAGCGATAGCGGTAGCCACTGAGGAGGAGCGCCTTTGGAGGTTCACCGAGGGGCTCCGGCCTGCGATCCGGGGGTATGTCAAACCCCTGAAGCTGCCTACATTTTCGAGGGTGGTAGAGGCAGCTATGACTTATGAGGAGACCAACCCGTCCGCGCGAGACACCGACGGCGGGCGGAAGAGGCCCTTTCAGCCAGACTTCTCACAGGGCCGGTGAGAACGGAGATACGTGGCGTCCGCAGGAGAGCTGTCACGTTGTGCAAGGCCATCAGTGGCCTTTGGGGGCCCTCGACAGGGGCCAGTCACCAGCACCGGACCCCTGCCTAGTCGACAGCAGGGACCCACTGAGGGTGGGAGTCGGGTTCCCCTCTGCTACCAGTGTGGCCAGCTGGGCCACGTCAGGAGGGACTGCCCATCTAGGGCAGGAGGTCAGCAGATACTCCCCGCGTAGAGCACTGGAGGGCGCGCAGGAGGCCATGGTTCCCAGGCGCGAGGAGGAGGACAGCAGTCGCGAGGAGGGTACTGGCCAGCACCTACCCGTCCGACGCAGAGTGTGGCTGCTTCATCCGCACCTAGAGCTGAGGGGCGTATCAACGCCCTAACACACAGGGACGCCAGAGCTTCGGGATCGGTGGTAGCAGGTATGGTTTCAGTTTCTGGCAGACTCGTTTACACGCTTTTCGATTCCGGCGCTACGTACTCGTTTGTCACAGCCAGTTTCGCAGTTAGTTTGGACCAGGATTATACATTGTTAGAGAATCCGTTCGTAATCAGAGGTCCGAGTGGTCAGCTGTTTGTAGCTGAGGAGGTGTACACGGATTGCGAGGTCAACGTTGGAGGACATAGCCTGCCAGCTGACCTGATTATGATCCAGATGGAGGACTTTGGAGTGATTCTGGGGATGGATTGGCTGTCCGCTTACCACGCCTTGGTGGACTGTTTTGAGAGGAAGATTGTCTTCTCCATTCCGAAGTTGCCTTCTTTCGAGTTTCATGGACAGCCAGTGGATGGAGGTTTCAGGTGCATTTCGGCACTTCGGGCGGCGAGACTTTTGAGCCAGGGGTGTGAGGGCTTCCTAGCTTGTGTGGTGGCAGAGCCCAGCCCTATGGCAGACTTCCAGAGCATCCCGGTGGTCAGAGAGTACCCTGACGTGTTTGCAGACGAGTTACCAGGACTACCACCCGAGCGTGAGATCGAGTTTGAGATCTCACTAGTACCAGGGACCAGCCCCATCTCCACCGCGCCATACAGGATGGCAGTGCTTGAGCTGCGAGAGCTCAAGTCTCAGTTGCAGGACCTTCTGGAGAAGGGTTTCGTGAGGCCCAGTGCGTCTCCCTGGGGAGCCCTGGTACTGTTTGTGAATAAGAAGGATGGGACCCTACGTCTTTGTGTGGACTACCGATAGCTGAACAGGGTCACCATCAAGAATAGATATCCGCTGCCGAGGATCGACGATTTGTTTGATCAGTTGCGAGGTGCCACGGTGTTTTCCAAGATAGACTTGAGGTCTGGATACCACCAGTTGAGGATCAGGGAGACCGACGTCTCCAAGACAGCTTTCCGCACCCGGTACGGACACTACGAGTTTTTGGTCATGCCGTTAGGGCTGACCAATGCCCCCGCTGCTTTCATGGACCTGATGAACCGGGTGTTTAGACCGTACTTGGACCAGTTCGTGGTGGTTTTCATAGATGATGTACTCATCTATTCTAGAGATCGGACGCAGCACGGACAGCACTTGCGGATGGTTTTGGACACTCTGAGGCGACGCAGGCTGTACGCCAAATACAGCAAGTGTGAGTTCTGGTTGAGGGAGGTGACCTTCCTAGGTAATGTGATCTCTGGAGACGGCCTGGCGGTGGACCCAGCCAAGGTCGAGGCAGTGCTCAGGTGGGAGAGACTGCGTTCAGTCACTGAGATCCGCAGTTTCCTGGGACTAGCTGGCTACTATAGACGGTTCATCAGAGGATTTTCGCAGATTGCGCGTCCTATGACACAGTTGACCCGGAAGGACGTGCCTTTCGCTTGGACAGACTCCTGTGAGGCGTGTTTTCTGGAGCTGAAGGAGAGGTTGACCTCGGCTCCCGTGCTCACCATCCCTAACAGTAGTGGCGGGTTCGTTGTGTACACGGATGCCTCCTTGCAGGGGTTAGGAGGTGTGCTCATGCAGAGGGGTCACGTTGTCGCTTACGCTTCGCGGCAACTGAAGCCCCATGAGCATACCTACCCTACCCACGACCTAGAGTTGGCAGCTGTTGTCTTCACGCTGAAGACCTGGAGGCACTACTTGTACGGTGAGACCTTCGATATTTTTACAGATCACAAGAGCCTCAGATACCTTTTCGATTAGAAGGAGCTCAACATGAGACAGAGACGTTGGTTGGAGCTCTTGAAGGACTACGACTGCAGCATCTCCTACCACCCGGGAAAGGCCAATGTGGTGGCTGACGCCTTGAGCTGTAAGGTGCCCGCACGCTTGGCCAGTCTACAGTTACAGAGTTGGAGCCTTTTGGAGGAGGTGGGCAGTTGGCGACCTCTAGAGTTACGAGGGTACTGTGGGGCAGTGACGGTGACATGGCAGACTAGGCCAGAGCTGATGGACCGCATCATCACAGGACAGATGGCCGATCCGTACTTGCAGTCTTTGCACGACAGAGTACTGTCAGGAGATCCAGGTGACTTCTCTTTCACAGACTAGGTGCTACGTTTGAGGCGACGGTTGTGCGTTCCTAGAGACGAGGAGCTGTTGAGAGAGCTCCTGACTGAGGCACACGATTCCAGATTCACCATACATCCCGGGAACACGAAAATGTACCACGACTTGAGATGCGAGTTTTGGTGGAGAGGGATGAAGCGGGATGTGGGTGAGTTCGTGCAACAGTGCTTAGTGTGCCAGCAGGTGAAAGCCGAGCATCAGAGGCCTGCAGGGCCGCTTCAGCGGCTTCCAGTTCCAGAGTGGAAGTGGGAGAGCATCACCATGGACTTGGTGGTGGGCTTACCTGTTACCCAGCGGGGACACGACATAGTCTAGGTAATAGTGGATAGACTGACGAAGACGGCGCGATTCTTGCCGATCCGAGTCACTTTGGGACCAGCACAGTTGGCAGAGAGGTATATCCGTGATGTGGTACGACTACATGGAGTTCCGCAGGAGATCGTATCCGACCGGGATACCCGCTTTACGTCCCAGTTTTGGGCTGAGTTTCAGCAGGCCTTGGGGATGAGGTTGAGGTTTAGCACGGCTTACCACCCCCAGACGGACGGGTAGTCTGAGCGCACGATACAGACACTTGAGGACCTTTTGCGTGCCTGTGTACTGGACTGGAGGGGCTCTTGGGAGGAGCACCTGCCCCTGGCAGAGTTTGCATACAACAACAGTTATCACTCGAGCATCGGCATGGCTCCCTACGAGACTCTGTACGGACGGAAGTGTACGGCACCCTTGAGTTGGGTTGAGGTGGGGACCAAGTGGGAGGTTGGCCCCAGGTTGATCCGGCAGAGTCAGGAGGTAGTTGAGCAGATCCACAGACGACTCCGCACTGTCAGGAGCAGACAGAAGAGCTACGCGGATCGGAGACGCAGAGAGGTACAGTTTGAGGTTGGGGACCACGTCTTCCTTCGTGTTTCTCCCATGAAGGGACTATAGCGGTTTGGGGTGAGAGGGAAGCTCACGCCGAGGTTCGTGGGGCCCTTTGAGGTCCTAGAGCGGGTTGGACCCGTTGCTTACAAACTTGCCCTTCCCCCGCAGCTTTCTGGTGTGCACGACGTATTCCACGTGTCCAACCTCAGGAAGTACGTAGCCGATTCCAGTCACGTACTGAGTCACGAGAGCGTCGAGGTGAGCGACGAGCTGACCTACCCCGAGCGGCCAGTGCAGATTCTAGATCGAGCCGTCCGCAGTTTGAGACGAAAGCAAGTACCCCTGGTAAAGGTTTTGTGGAGGAGCCAGCGGTACGAGGAGGCTACCTGGGAGCCTGAGGCGGCAATGTGGGAGCGGTACCCGGAGCTTTTCGTGGGTATGTCTTTTCGGATCGGCTTCGGTCCTCTTTGAGTTTGTTATGGTTATTTGGACGTCTTTTCCCGCACCCTAGTTGGAGCAAGTTTCAGGGACGAAACTTCCTTTGAGTTTGTTATATTGTAACGAATGCGTGCCCCAGACGTCTGGGATCACATCCAGACATCTGACCAGACGTCTGGGATCGTTTCCAGACATCTGGAAATTCGTTAATTTCGACACACGCGGGTCGTCTGGGCGCCTGAGCGCGTAGACCAGATATTCGCTTATTCCCTCTTTCCCTGCGGCTGCAGACGCCTGCCGCGTCCTCTCTCTCCTCCTCGCGCGGCCTTAAAAGGCCACGCGCTCCCTCCCGTCATCTCCACCGTCTCCTCCCTCTTCTCCTTCAACCAGTGAGCGTGAGCGCGAGCGCGAGGGCGGCAGCGGCGGCCGCAGTGAGTGCGGAGGAGGTGCGGCGTGCGAGAGCGGAGCTCTGCCGTGAGGGCGAGCTCGCCGGGGCTGCTAGGGCCGGCCGGCGGAGGGTGCGGGGGGCGCGGAGTGACGCGGAGGGGGGGGACTGCTGCGGTCTGAGCAGCAGGCGCACGAGGTGCGACGCGGGCGACGTCGCGAGCGGAGGTCGAGTGGCGCCCTGTTTCTGGAAGAATTTCCAGAATCAGACGTCTGGGTTGACAGCCAGACGGCGAGGGCGACGTCTGGAAGACCTTCCAGACGTCTGAAAGGTGAGTTTTCTGTCTTCTTCATTCCTGTCGACTGACCGTACTGAGGGAGGGAGATGGGTGTGCGCAGGCTCAGTGATTCTCCATCCAACGCGAATCAGACATCTGGTTGTTGTACCAGACGGCGGGAGCAAACTCCAGACATCAGGGGTGACCATCGGACGCCTGGGAGCTAGGCCAGACGTCCCCTCTGACTTCTGGATGCCTGGGAAACCACGCTGAACAGGTAATCCTCTGATCCACTTTTTAAGACGTTTGGAAGAAGTTCCAGACGTCTGATTTTGCACAGTGTCGTCGTTTTCGACCCGTTTAGGGCCCGTTCGGGTTTCTTTTTCCGCGATTCGAGTTGCGTTCTTTTCAGAATTAATTCCTCTACCCGTCTATAGTAGCTATACACTATTTTGAGACACTCCTTGTGTTTGATCCTTGTGATAGGACCTCCTTCAGTTGTAGTCTTGGGAGTCGCGGAGGCATGCGGGATTCCCTATCACGCCCCCATTACTCCCGTTGTGCCTAGTAGAGTGGTTTTAAGTTATTAATAAAATCTGTTAAAGTATGGAACCATAACTACAACCTAGGACGTTGCATGAATCCTTGGAATGAGAAATATATGATAGCTCCTAGGTGTTGCATGAATCCTAGCGCTGGAAAACTAGATTGTATGATAGATCCTAGGATATGGCATGAATCCTAGGATGGGAAAAACTAGTGGAATGTATAATACTGCAGTCTTGGAAAATGGAAAGAGATATAAAGCTGCCTGTAATTTGAATTAACAGTTGCCTGTTGTGAATAAATAACGTGGTTGAGAACATGGATTGTAAGAATGTGAAACTGGAAAGTGAAACCTGGATGTTTGAGTAAAAAGGATGGAACCCTACGGGGAAGTAGGAGTAGAACTCCTGGAAAGTGAATGGAATAGTATTGGGGAAGTGAGCTGGCCCTTGAGTACGGAGTACCAAGGAGAGCGACTGTCCCCCTGTTTAGTGCAGAGCGGAGCCAGCCGCCCCACGGGTCCCGGGGTTAGGATTGGCCACTCTGTATCGACTTGCTGGCCCTCGCGTACGTAGTACCGAGGAGAGCTACTGGTGTAGGGAGGTACTAGCTACCCCACGGGCCCCGGGGTTCTGCTAGCCTCCCACACTGACTTGTTAGGCCCGCTGGGGAAAACCAGGGTAGTCAGGCAAGGGTGCGCGGACTGTAGAGGGGCAAGGCCCCGGTTTGGTTACTATGGAGGGGTTGGACCCCTATTACTGAGAGGGCTCTGCCCTGGACTGGTTCCGTGCTGTGCTTTGGGCACACCCGTTAACGGAAACGACTGACCGCGTGCCAGTACAGGTTAGCTACCTGTGCGTTTATCGTGCGTGCCGTAGTCACCGTTACGTCTGTCAGTGACCTTGGGGTGGTTGACTGAGGGTAGGATCACCACGGGGGACTCTCCCGGCCAGGAGAGCACCACGTGCTACTTCTACTTTTTGGAATAGACTGCAATCAAGATCGTTCCCACGAGGAACGTTCGAGATCAAGAAAATGATTTGGGGAATAAATGAAATACTGAGACAATTGAAAGATGTGAATAAAGAAAGTAATAGAACATAACAGCTACTGTACGCTCTACTGTTGTCTTTAGTTTTAGTTGCCACTCTACTCAGCGTTTTGCTGACGTGTTACACTCGTTACCTTTTTCAGGACCAGGTGTTGAGCAGCCAGGGTCAGCGGCTGTAGAGGACGCTGGGCCGAGTAGGGTCCAGTAGAGTTACCACTGTCTTTTGTACCTCTTTGTTTCCGTTATAGTGAGTAGTTCTTGTTTCCGCTGTACTTTTCTTTACCTGCAGTTCATGTTATATGATAAATGTTGTTCTACTGTTGTGGTGGTATATACTGTAGTAGTTTCTTTCCTTACTGCTGTACTTTCTTACTGTTAGTTATATTCATGCTGAATGTGGTTTATTTTTACTGCTCTTTTGGTTACTTCCTCGTTGGACGACTAGGTCTTGGGATTAGTCGAGTCGGTCCGGTTCTCGTGTCTCGTAGGGACTCGGAACCGAGTCGTTACACGATCAATAGCTTATCAGATGAGTACAATGTATTTTTCTTTGTTGTGTGTGCTTAAGGATACCTATGGTGGTATATATAGTTGTATAGGGTCTGATTTAGGTCTAGGTAGTAGTTGGAATTTGAATTGAAATGGAATAAATTAAGATTGAATGGCTACAATGCATTTACTCAAAGTCTAATTGTATCAGATGTCCAAAAAACCACGACAGACGTCTAAAAATACTATTTCAAATGTCTGATAATAAACCAGGACATCTAAAAAAGCTTTAGAGGAAAAGTAGTCATTACTGGATTTCACAAGATCAAATATAGGGATGTCCGTACAAAAAGGTAGACATCCGACCAAATGGTTTCAGATGTCTGAAAATAAAACTGGATGTATGAAAAAGCCTCAGGGTCAAAGTGATTGTTACTGTAATGAAGTTGGATGCAAACAAGGATCTAAAGAAATATGATCAGACATCAGGAAAAAAGTGGAGACGTCATAAAATGAACGATTAGACATTGACAAAATATGAAGGCGTCAAATGGCTGACAATGTTCCAAAATCAAAGTGTAATGGAAATAATCAACTATGATCAAAACTTGACGTTGGATAAGAAATGAACGTTGGTCATTTTCTAACGTATTAAGAAGACGACAAATGTCTAAAAGACAACTAAAATTATGATCGTTGTTCTATTAAAGTTAAAGAGATATCACAAGCTTGAAGAGGCATCTAGAAGACACTATTTGACGTCTGAAGTATAGAACAGATGTTTGAAAAACCTAGGTGACACTGGTCGAAAAGGGTGATTATGAATCTAGGCTCTAGACAAGATCCTAGACATCTGGTGAAGTATATCAGACATCTTATAAATAGAAGTAAATCTTTACAAATTTAAGGATATGAATATGGGTAGGAAGATTCTAAAGATATCATAAGGATAATTCAAGGCTTTTTACATTCTAAACAAATAAAATAAACTATGAAAGAAGTTCATTTTCCCTTCCTCTTCCTCAATTATTTTCTTTAAATCCTTTCTGCAATATGTTAGTCCTTTCCAAGGAAACAACTCATTTGTCAATATCAAAAATATAATTATAAACATTTTAACAATGTGCATGAAAGATCTCGATTGTTGGATTTTGATCCATCGGTTGAGAAGAGCCTACGCCTGTGCCTCATAATTTATAAGGGGCATGATCTCGAACGATCTCGATCGTTGGATTCCCATCTAACGGTTAAGATCTCACGTGATTACGATCCTTACATTATCATTCAATGGCGTAAGCACACCCATAGCACAGTGGTGGGCATACACCACTAACAAAGGGGAGACGCATGTTCGAGACTCGATTTGCATCCCCTCCTCAACGTGAGGGTGTGAAATTGCATCGCCTGATCGTGAGTGGAGGGTGGAGATGCATTCACGTAGGTGAGTGAACAATCAGATGGGTGCGATCATGATTTGAGGTGCGGATGAAGCCACATTGCTACATGGATCTCTGAGCACACGACGAGCGACACGGATTGCGACATGTGCCTAATTGCAGTGCCATCATCCTCTGTATCTAATTCAATTTAATTAAATTCCAGAGCTAAATTCACTTAATTAATACATTAAAAGGGTATAATACAATCAGAGAGGAGTAAGGAAGAATAAATGCAAAAAGGGTTAATTTTGTTGATTTAACATGCAATTGCAATTTTCGATTAACAAAAGGGTAAACCTAACGTAAATGAAAGGTCAATTAAGCTTAAATTTCCTAGAAGTTGGTTGATATTAAGCAATTTAGGATTTTCATTCAGTTTGAATGTCATTTTTTAATTAAAAATCATAATTTTAGCCCCACTTTAGTTAAAAGGGTTCCGATGGAAATAAATATAATCTAAACCCTCTAAAAATCAATTAAAAATATTCCATGAGATTTAGAATAATTAATTTGACAAAAGGAACCCATTTTAAATAAAGACCTAGGCGGATTTTTAATACATTTTGGGTCAAAATGTAAATTGATCATTCAAACTTGATAAAAATCTAAAATTGAAGTCTCCATTAAATTCCTTAGGTTTCAATTAGGTTACCATAAAAATTTGGGCTTATTTAAACTCCATCTTCACCTAGTTTGTAATTTGCCCCTTAAATCCCAATTTCCTTCAAAGACCCCCTCAACTTTCAAAATTCCTTACAAATAGGTCCCTATAGCCATCCTCCTTAGCTCCAACCTCTACTTCATGCGCGATCGGATAACCGCCATTGACCACAAACTCTTCACAGGATTGACCAAGGAACTCTGCTGTAAAGACCTATTTCGATTTGAGCCTTTTAAGACATCTGGACTGTCAGTCAGACGTTTGGTCAGACGTCTGAAACCCTTCCCAGACATTTGGAAATTGAAAAACCTATATGCATGTTTGCTTTCTATGCGCAGATAGCGCGTAGTTCTCTTCTCTCTCCCCTCTTCTTCTTTTCTCCCCCTCACAGAACCCTAGCCACTCCCTATATAAGTGTCCCCTTCCTCCCCTCACCACTCCATCACCATCACCTTACTTCCTCCCCACTGCTGTAAGAGAGACGAGCGAGAGAGAGGGAGCAAGAGCGAGGAGGAGGAGCGGCGTGAAGAGAGGAGGTTGAGCTCACGAGCTTCGTGGGAGCTCGCTGGAGTGCGTATGGTCACCACGGCATGTGCGGGAGGAGGAGAGTGTCGGGGAATCGTCCCCAACTTCCTACTGCGACCGGAGCTGCAGTCGAGAGGGAGAAGCCGCAGCGGAGCACGTCGAGAAGAGCGAGAGCTCATTCTGATACTAGAATTTTTCCAGTATCAGACGTCCGGAGTGCCTTCCAGATGACGGGCTGGACGTCTGGTGATGACACCGGACATTTGAAAGTAGGTATTCGCGAAGGTACATCATTTCCACGACTGCGGCCATGTAGGCTGCATCGCAGTAGGATTTGCTTGGCTAAATAAGGACGTGCTACTCTGTCGTGTGCAGGTGCAGCTTTGGGAAGGCACGCAGCATGCCCTCCCACGCGTTTTGGACGTCTCGACAGCTTACCAGACGGACGGAGGCATTCCAGACGACTGGAGGATCTCTCGGATGTTTGGAGCTGAGTCCAAGCGATCAAGTAGGAGTCCTGGACATCTGAGGTCGACGAAGGGACTTGAGGTGAGACTCTGGCGACTTTTAAGACATCTGGACTTAGTTCCAGACGTCTGATTTGGTTTTGGAGTTCTATTTTTGACCCATTTAAGGTATGTTTGGGGTCAGTTTTACGCAAATAAGATATCTGTGGTTTCCTTGTGAGTTTCTCTACATGTTAGAAATCTTTATATACTATTCTGAACATTTTGTTGTGGTATGCTCCTTGATATAGGACTTCAACCTGTTGCTTGTCTGGGGCTTGCAGAGACATGTGAGTCAGCCATTCGAGCCCTCAGTACTCCCAAATTGTCTGGTAGAGTGATTTTCCCCTATTCTACTTATAAAATATGAATGCAGCTATGAAATGTACATAACTAGAACCCTAGAGTGTGGCATGAATCCTAGGATGAGAATAGTTGCACTATTTGTATGCGTGTTTGAGATTGCAGTCATAAATGAATGAGCTGAATTATAAACAACTTCCTGTAAATAAATACGAGCTGCCTGTAGAATATGAAGTGCCTGAGATAACTAAACAGTTACCTATGATATCACTTCTTGTAAATGTTAATTTTTGGAAATACGAGCTGCATGTGTATAATACAAGAACGGAAATTGTGAATGATGAAACCTGGTACGGAATAATATGATGAATATGAGCATGAACCCTATGGGGAATTAGGAGTAGAGCTCCTGTGGATAAATGGAAGGATCAGGAAATATGAGTGGGAAGTGTGCTGGCCCTTGAGTACGTGGTACCAAGGAGAGCAACTGTCCCTTGTTTAGTGTAGAGCAGAGCTAGCTGCCCTTGGGTTAGGACCCGGGGTTAGGATTGGCCACTCTACACCAACTTTTGTTGGCCCTCGCGTACATTGTACCAAGGAGAGCTACTAGTGTAGGGAGGGAGCTAGCCACCCCACGGGGCTCGGGGTTCAGCTAGTCACCCTACATCAACTTGCTAGGCCCACTGGGCAAACAGGGGTAGTCAGACGAGGGTGCATAGACTATGGAGGGGCGAGACCCTTATTTGGTTCTGAGGGGCTTGACCTTTGTTGCTAAGAGGTCTAGGCCATATACTGTTCCGTGTTGTACTTTGGGCGTACCCACTAGCGGAAACGACTGATCGTGTGCCAGTGCAGGGTAGCTACCCGTGCGCTTATCGCGCGTGGCATAGTCACCGCTACGTTTGTCTGTGACCTCAGGGTGGTTGATTGGGTGTAGGATCACCACGGGGGACTCTCCCAGCCAAGAGAGCACCACGTGTGCCTTTTACTCTTCGGAAAAGACTGCAATCAAGATCGTTCCCACGAGGAACATGTGAGATCAAGAAAGAAATCTCAAAGTAAACCAATGGGTGAAAAGGAATTACTTGTAAAATAAAATAACGAGAAAAGATAAATTTACTTATTAGCTTTTACTACTTTAGTTAGTTTGGTTACAACTCTACTTAGCGTTCGTTGACTCTGTTTTACTCATAACCCTTTACAGGTCCAGGAGTTGAGTAGCCTAAGTCATCGGTTGTAGAGGGTGCTGGGCCCAGTCGAGCCCAGTAGTAGTCTCCTGCTGTTGTAGTACTTCTTTTTGTTAGTGAGTTCAGACGTTGTTTACTATTCCTATTTTGTACTTTTGTTCTACTTTCCTGTTGTGGTGGTGATATGTACTGTTTAGCATCTTTTACTTCCTTTATTACTTGTACGCTTTTACTGTTAGTTACCTTGCATAGTGAATGTGGTTTATTTTCCTACTTTTCGATTATTTCTTGTTGGATGATTGAGTATTGGGATTAGTCGAGTCAAGTCGGTCTCAGATCTTTTAGGGATTTGGGAACTGGGTCGTAACATCTACTAAACGAGGAAGACTCATTCAGCGCACGATCCTACATGCAGTGGCAACCTTTTCGCCCACGTTCTCTGCCTCTTTGACCGCCATGACCACCTCCGTTGTGAGGTCACTGGCCGCCAACTCTAGCGACTATTCAAGGACGTTCTTGGCATGATCTCTTTGTGTCAAGAGTCTATAAAGATCTGCCACTATACTTTGGTTCTTGTCGTTGAGATTCAATTGCATTTCCTGCCCTTCTCCTTAGCAGCGACCTCCCTCATCTCTGACCCAGGTGGCTCCTCCATTCTCCTCACCCCGTGCACGCTCTGCCCTCAAGAGCAACACCACCACCTTCCTTAACTTCCTTTGGTCGTCTCCTTCCAAAGCACGACCTCTTCCTTCCTTTTCCTCACCGTCGGCCACCTCCCGAACCTCCTTCCTCATGACTGGCAACCATGCCGACCGCACTTTGCCCCCTCTCATCTACTTCTAGGTAGGTCATCCTCTTCCTCATATTTTGTTGTGCAGTTTAGCCCCTTAGAACGTAAGATTTAGCTCCTCCAACCTCCACATTTCCCGTCGCCTTCCTCTATGTCAACACCTACTCTGATGACCACTGAACACCTTGCTCGCACTCCCTGCTCGACAGCCAACCACCTCTCCACCTTCACGAGAGCAAGGCAAGTGAAAGCCCTCAATTAATTTAAGGTTTCGCTCGTTCGAGCTATCCCATTGACCACCACTGATCGCATGCCCTCCTCAACTCCGTCAAGCTTCCACTGCCATCATCATGCCAAATCGAACTCGCCGTCACCTTCAGCAAGTCTCGACGAAGCTTCTCGACCTATTGGTTGAGAGTTTCAAGGGGATTCTCACCTCAACGACCACTCGCTACTGCTACCATCTACGTCGATGACGACCACCCATCTCCAGCCATTCGCGTGCTCCTAAGTTTTTTGAGAGCATGAAGGTGGTCATTGATTTTGTTAAAAATATCTTCATTCGGTTCGGGATCCCAAGGGCCATCATTAGGAATGGTGGTACTCATTTCACCAATGCCCAGGTCAGGAATTTACTGGCAAAATAGGTGGTGAATCATAGAATTTCCACACCTTACCACCCCCAGACGAACGGATAGGCCGAGGTCTCCAATTGGGAGATCAAGAACATCCTACAGAAAATGATTAGGCCTGATAGGAAAAACTAGACTCAAAAGCTTGATGACGCTCTTTGGGCCTACCATACGGCATATAAGACGCCTATTGGTATGTCACAGTTTCATCTGGTGTATGGTAAGGCATGTCATTTACCCGTATAAATTGAACACCAGGCAATCTAGGCGATAAAACAATGCAATTTTGACTTAGTTTAGCTAGAAAGACCAAGAAACCCCAACTATCTGAGTTCGAGGAGCTTAAAAATGATGCATATGAAAATGCCAAGATCTATAAGGCTAGGACCAAAGCTCTTCATGATTAGCTAATTTCACGCAAGAGCTTTGAGCCGAACTAGAAGGTTTGGCTATTTGATTCTTAACTTAAGCTCTTTCCCGACAAGCTTAGGGTGAAATGGAATGTCCCATTCATTATTGATCGGATATTCCCAAATGGGACCATTGAGATTTCTGACCCAAAGATGGGTAACTCTTTCAAGGTCAACGGACAACATCTAAAACCTTATGTTGACCGCGTTATCCCAAAACCCATCTCAGACAAGGTGGCTTTAACCTTGATTTGACTTGTCTGGTTAGACCCTACCTAGCTAATGGCACTAAACTCAGCATTTGTACAATCTGACTCAGAGCTGACCAGAACATCACAGAATATGGATGATATTTTCTTCATTCTACCCTTTTCTTATGCCTTTTATTTTCAATGAGGACATTGCATAAGCTAAGCACGGTGGGGTGGATTCATTTTTGAATCATATCGTCAACTCTGTAGATTTCTTGTAAATTTCTCTTATTTTTCCCTTTATTATTAAAGAAAAATTGAATTAGGAAAAGAAAACTTGGGTATTAGAGTTTTTCAACCTTAGGAAATAATACAATAGGACTTGATCACTTACATCCTTTAGGTCTTCGAGCTTAATCAACTTGGGTGTCCACTAAAATGTGGACTTGTTTCTCGAGTCCTTGCCAATCAAAATTCATTTCTAATTGGTTAAATAAGTTAGGGTGATAAGTACGCGACTTATCAACCTGCCCTTTGATTTGAGGAGACTTTAAGTTTAAAATATCTACACACTATTTGCATTGACTCACCTTTCGACAATTTTAACAGAAATTGGGTAGCTAATGAACCTTCTAGGGTGGTTGATGGTAACACTATCATTCATCATGACTAACTTGAATTAGTGAAAATCTAGTGATAAATGTTCTTAAATGATCGTTTGAGGATCATAATTCCATGTCAAACTGATTTGAGAAGATAGGAAAATAGGGTTAATTCTATTATTTTAACATTCATCATAAATGCAAATTAACCAAGGGGTTAATCAAGGGCTAATTAAAGGTCAAATGAACTTAAAAGACCAAAAGGTAGGCTCACATTGACTGAATCAGGATTTCACGCATTTCAATGACTAAAACAGTACTGAAAATCTTAATTATCTGGCCTACTTAAATTGAAGGGGTTCTACTCGAGCTAAATTCAATCTAAACCTCCTAAAATTCATTAACAAATATTATAAGAGATTTGGTACCTTCACTTTGACCATCTGAACTCAGTTTGACCAAGAACAGAGATTCTGACGGGAATTTACCCTCTTTTGGGCTCTTATGCAATTTGTCCAGTCAAACGTGCTCAAAACCCAAATTCAAGTTTACCATTATATTACTTGGGTCAAAATTAGGTTAACACCAAAATTTCGGCCCAAGCAAAGTACATCTTGACCTAGTTTGCATTTCTACCCTCAGAATCCCTATTTCTCACATCCTGACCCCTAGGTTTCAAGTTTCCTTACTTCTATGCCCCTAACTTTGTCATCTTCATCATGAACAGGTCACTGCTGCCTGATTCTTTAGAAATTCCTAAATAGTGTCAACAAACCTAGATAGAGCGACTTTGATTGATAAAATCATCATCAAATCTCCACCAAATCTCACAAAATTTGGTAGGATTGGTGTTCACATTACTACCAATCCAATGCACCAGATCTCAAGCCTTAATTCAGGACCAATCACCACCAGTGAACTCGATTCTCACGTGACTTAAATTGCCACATTCGCAAGGAATTATTACAAATTCAAGATAATTCAAGGCTTGATCAACATCTATATAAGCTCTAGGAAGTCCCACGGTCAAAATAAGCCCAGTTCCAACAAAAAATCCCTCTTACCCTCTTCCTTCAGCCACCTCCATCCGTGGCTCCGATGGCTGTCTCCTCCTCCTTCTTCCAGCCACTTGACGATCAAATTGAGTGACCCAACATCTTCCTTGACTTCGTCCACTCATTGCACACATTAACAGGAGCTCTTTATCCCTTTCTTCCTTGTTGTACCCCCTCATCGTAGGATTCATCCCCTTCACATCAACAAGGCACGCCGGCACGAAATACCCCTCCTTTTGTCCAAATAGTTAGGTCACCTTACTCTCCACTTCTCTTAGCTTAGGATTAGACTCTTAGGATTTAGTTTCCACCGCCGAACCATCTTCTTCCCGCTCATCTTCTCTACCTTCGGCATGGTCACACGCACACCACATTCATCCAAACTTCACACCACAACTCCCAAAAGCTCTGCCTCAACCTTGCTACCAAAAGCCCTCTCCCTATTTAGAGTTTCAACCACTCCACATCCCCGTTGAACAACCCACCAATCCACCGATCTTCTTGACTCCATCCAGCCACCAAAACCCTCCATATACCTCGCCACCACTGCCATCACCTTCCTTGCCTCACGATGAGTCTTCCGAGCTACCTAATTGGGCAATTAGCCTATACTTGTGCGTTTCAGGTACCACTGGAGCACCTGTCATAGTCGCTGTCATCCATCTTTCTTTGGCTGCCATATGCCTTGCAACCAGCACTTGGAGCTGCAGCTTGACCTAGTAAAGGCACTTGCAGCTTCAATTGAAGAAGCAACAGCACCAATGGTAGCAATCGAAGGAGAACCCTTGAAGCTACATGCGAAGGAACACACAGACATAGTCCCACATCGTGGGATTACGTTTTGGATTTTCGTTCATAAGGATTTTTGTGTTTAGATCATTCACTCAAGAACATAGGTCGGGTCCCTCTCACACCTTATGCACTCCTCAAAAAAGTTTTGCAATCTGGATTTTATTGGCCATCCCTATTTAAGGATGCACACATCTTTGCCAAGACTTGCGCACGATGCCAAACACTGGGGACCATGACCAAGAAAGATATGATGCCCCTTTAGCCCATTTTGATTGTCGAAATCTTCGACGTTTGGGGTATCGATTTTAGGGGCCCCTTTCCACCAGCCAACGGCTTCGAGTACATCCTGGTCTCAGTAGACTATGTTTCCAAATGGGTTGAAGCCGTCGCCACTTGACGAAGCGATCACAAGACAGTCATGGACTTTGTGAAGAAGAACATCTTTTCCTGGTTTGGAATACCCAAGGCCATGATCAGTGATGGTGGAAGCCATTTTATCCATTCCCAATTCCGTGCCCTACTTAGAAAATACGGGGTAAACCACCGCATTGCCACCCCGTATCATCCACAAACAAATGGGCGGGTTGAGGTCTTAAACAGACAAATCAAGAACATTTTACAGAAGACTGTGAGACCTGACAGGAAAGACTGGTCCACACGACTTGATGATGCCCTGTGGGCATACAGGACTGCTTTTAAGACCCCGATAGGCATGTCGCCTTATCGCTTGGTTTTTGGAAAAGCTTGCCATCTCCCTGTCGAATTGGAACACCGGGCTTACTGGGCTATCAAGCAATGTAACAAGGATCCCCAGTTAGCCGGTGCGCAAAGGACGCTTCAATTATCCGAGCTCGAAGAAATTCGTCGGGATGCCTTTGACAATAGTCGGCTATATAAGGAGAAAATGAAAGCCGTCCACGACCGACTCATTCATAGAAAAACCTTTGAGCTGAACCAACAAGTCTGGCTGTTTGATGCATGCCTGAAACTCTTCCCAGGGAAACTTAGGTCCAAATGGACGGGACCATTTCGGGTGGTCAAACCCTATTCTAATGGGGCGGTTGAAATCGCTGATCTTAACACTGGGCACACTTTTACAGTTAATGGTCAAAGATTGAAGCATTTCCTGGCCCAGGTACCCCCCAAGGAAAGTGTCACCCTCGTTGAGGGCTGACACCAAGCACCGCCCAATTGGAGGCGTTAAACTCAGCGCTTCCTGGGAGGCAACCCAGAGGATTCAGACTGATCTGGTAGTTTACGTCACTCAGGTATTATTTTTTTTGAACCCTTTTGCATCCATGTATTTGCCAATGAGGACATTGTCCAACTTAAACATGGGGGGGGTGGTAAATTGCATAATCCTGAGCTTAATTAATCAGTCTGAATTAATTAATTAAATAAAAAAAAATGTTGAATTTAGGATGAAAACTTAGGCATTAGAAACTTGTCAATAGTGGGAAATAATACAAAAAGAACTTACACACATAGACTTTTCAGGCCTTCAGGCTTAATCAGCCCTGGTGTCCGTTAAAATATGGATTTAGCGGCGAATCCTTGCATCTTTAAGCTATTCTAATCCACCTACTAACTAAGGTAATAAGTATACGACTTATCAACTCACCCTCTAACTCAGGAAAACTTTTAGTCTAAGCATCTGCACACATTTTTGCACAGACTCACTTCTCGGAGATTTTGACAGAAATTGGGTAGCTAATGAACTCTCTAGGGTGGTATGGCTGGCAAGTTGTCGTGGGTAACAGCCCATTGGCAGGTTGTCCAGAACCCAGCCATAGTCCATTTCCTTTTTGCTGCCTCTAGGTACATTTGAGATCAGGGAAGCCACCTACGAAAAAAAAAAAAAAAGAAAAGAAAATAAACCACACTTCACCGCGCAAGTATGCCTGGCAAGTGATCGTGGGTAACAGCCCATTGGTCGATTGTCCAGAGCCCAGCTTAATAATTGCACAAAAAAGACCAAAACACCTAAGTAAGAAGAAGGGAAGTACTATAAGCCGGGGAGATATACAATGGAAAATCCTTATGTTGACCCCAAGTAAGACGAACATAGGGAGAAAGTTACCAATCGAACAAATACACCTTCAGGCAAAATTATTTTCTTTTTCGGTCACCTAGAGGCGTAGAAACTCGAAGTCTGTCTCAATTACCGTTAAGTGAGTCTATCACAACATTCACACCAAGATGCTTAGCACTTAGGGTTTTGACCGAGTTTTGGGTGGGTTGGGTAGCCGTAAAAAGTTACCAACCCACACTGAATTCTGAAAATTCTAAAAAAACATATATATATATATATGTATACATATGAATAGTTATTTATACAAAGCAAGGATTCGGGCGATTCGTATTTTGGCAGACACCCGGGCGCTGCTTAGTCTTTGTAGATTAAGATCTTCGTATATTTCCTCTTATTGACAAGTAACGAAGTGCCTAAGCAATTACTTCTTGAATTCCCCAAGGAAATAAATGCTAGAATAAACCTTGCTAGGGACTAGCAAGAAGTAAGCATGGGGGTATGATAACACCACACAAGGGGGTAGTAATTAGGTTGAATATGGCCCATCTTTAGAATAAAAGGCGCAACATAAAGTAGAATAGGAGCATTGCATGCATCAAGTACCAAGATTGCCTATAAACTGTATTAATGGCCATTTGTGTAAAGCATTTGTCAAAGCAGGCCTCAGATAAGCAATCGGACCACACGGATGGATTCAGAACGACGAACGGAGTCCAACGGACTCAAGATCGGCCAAATCCGACATCCGGAGCTCCCATAATGGGCCCAAGAAATTCTGACCGTTGATCTGGAGATCAACGGCCCAGAGAGTGCCACGTCACACCGCCCCCAATGCTCGTACACCCTCAAGCCAGCCAAAGACGAATCTCTGCCGTTGATCCTCGATCGAACGGCCGAGATCCGCGCGCTCGCCTGCGGTCGCCGCGATAAAGCGCGGGCGTGGCGCAACGGTTAGCGTGCACGCCCGCATCGCCGCGACGTGCGTTCGAGCCGCGCAGAGCAGAAATCGAAGGCGAGCGAAGGGCGCGGCAAAATTGGGCTGCCCGATTAGCAGCGGGCGGCCAGGATAGCGCCACGTGGCGCGATGACAGCTCCCTAGCGCCCGCGCGCGCGCGCACGCCGGGCGGAAACGTGCACGCGCGCCCGAGGCGCAATCTCAGCGCGGGCGCCGAAGGCTCTCAGCCGTCCGATCTTCGATCGGACGGCTCTCGATCAGCAACCACGGATCGCGCGGAGAAGAAAACCAGGGCGGGCAGCTGACCGACGGCAAGAGGGCTTCACCGACGTTTATAGAAGCGGTTTTAGCGACACTCTAGATGTCGCTAAAGCCCATTCTTCTTTTAGGAAGCCCTTAACTCTATTTAAACCCCCTTCTACCACCATTCAAGGATACTCTCCCACTTGCAACTAGTCCACTCCTCTCTTAGCTAGCTTTAGGCACTCTTGTAATCGTCGAAGACGACGAGCCGCCGACGGAGCCTCCTCCACCATCATGGTTGCCTCGTCGCTCTCCACTCTCTCTCCATCTCTCTCTCTCTCTTTTAAGCTTTCATTTACTCTTGTTAAAGCATGTATTTAATGTTGTAAGCTATGAATTATGAATGCATGTTTAATGAAATTATTTTCCATTCAATCGCCATTTTAATTTCTGTTCAAAGTGCATGATCAAAACCAAGAGCTTTCTAACCCTAAACTCTCTCTCTATCTCTCGCTTTTCAAAACCGTCTCTTTCTCAAGCAAAACTCCATCTTTTTCGTGACAACAAGTGGTAAACAAAATCCGATTTCCACGCCTCCCTAAGACCGACACTCGGACTCACCTCCATTTACTTCTTTTAAAACTGACGTATCAAGTGCGACTATAACGACACCTCTTAACACATACGCACAAGGGCACGTCAGTTTTCACCACACAAGGGGGTAGTAATTTGGTTGAATATGGCCCATCTTTAGAATAAATGGTGCAACATAAAGTAGAATATGGGTATTGCATGCATCAAGTACCAAGATTGCTTATAAACTGTATTAATGGTCATTTGTGTAAAGCATTTGTCAAAGCAGGCCTCAGATAAGCAATCGGACCGCACAGATGGATTCAGAACGACGAACGGAGTCCAACGGACTCAAGATCGGCCAAATCCGACATCTGGAGCTCCCACAATGGGCCCAAGAAATTCTGACCATTGATCTGGAGATCAACGACCCAGAGAGCGCCACGTCGCCCCGCCCCCACCGCTCGCACACCCTCAAGCCAGCCAAAGGCGAATCTCCGCCATTGATCCTCGATCGACCGGCCGAGATTCGCGCGCTCGCCCGCAGTCGCCGCGACAAAGCGCGGGCGTGGCGCAACGGTTAGCGCGCACGCCAGCATCGCCGCGACGCGCGTTCGAGCTGCGCGGAGCAGAGATCGAACGCAAGCGAAGGGTGCGGCAAAATTGGGCCGCCCGATCAGCAGCGGGTGGCCAGGATAGCGCCACGCGGCGCGACGACAGCTCCCTAGCGCCCATGCGCGTGCGCACGCCGGGCGGAAACGCCCGCGCGCACGCGCGCCCGAGGCGTGATCTCAATGCGGGCGCCGAAGGCTCTCAACCGTCCGATCTTTGATCGGACGGCTCTCGATCAGCGGCCACGGATCGCGCGGGGAAGAAGACCGGGGTAGGCAGCTGACCGGCAACAAGAGGGCTTCACCGACGTTTATAGAAGCGGTTTTAGCGACGCTCTGGATGTCGCTAAAGCCCATTCTTCTTTTAGGAAGCCCTTAACTCTATTTAAACCCCCTTCTACCACCATTCAAGGATACTCTCCCACTTGCAACTAGTCCACTCCTCTCTTAGCTAGCATTAGGCACTCTTGTAATCGCCGGAGACGACGAGCCGCCGACGGAGCCTCGTCCACCGCCGTGGCTGCCTCGTCGCTCTCCACTCTCTCTCCATCTCTCTCTCTTTTAAGCTTTCATTTACTCTTGTTAAATCATGTATTTAATGTTGTAAGCTATGAACTATGAATGCATGTTTAATGAAATTATTTTCTGTTCAATCGCCATTTTAATTTCTCTTCAAAGTGCATGATCAAAACCAAGAGCTTTCTTACCCTAAACTCTCTCTCTATCTCTCGCTTTTCAAAACCGTCTCTTTCGCAAGCAAAACTCCGCCTTTTTCGTGACAACAAGTGGTAAACAAAATCCGATTTCCATGCCTCCCTGAGACCGACACTCGAACTCACCTCCGTTTACTTTTTTTAAAACCGACGTATCAAGTGCGACTATAACGACACCTCTTAACACATACACACAAGGGCACGTCAGTTTTTGGCGCCGTTGCTGGGGAGGCAACAGATTTGTTTTATCACCTCCATTCCACATTCATTCTCACATCGTCTAATGCCCTATTTTCCTTTTTACTTGATGGTTGCAGGAATTCGGCATGGACGGCGAAGCGACGCATCCGACGGTAGCAAGGGAGTAGGCTCCTCGAGGACCGATAGTAACCTGTCTCTCATTGTTTGCTTGCATGAAAAAGCTAAAAAAAAAATTGTAAAAACTGCAAAAAAAATTGGCGTGGTGTATGATTACTTGACCCACATCCTTAACACATCACCCCAAAAAAAAAAGTATGCACTCTAACATTCTGAACAAATTCTTGGAGTGTTATTTTCTTGAGTGGTGTTTGCGAAGCCACCGTGAATTGACCTGGGCCGCACCACTCAACCCTAAAACTGACTCATCTAATAGAAGTTGCATGATCATTAGGATGAGTACACTAGGGTTTTAGAGCCTCTACAAAAGAAAAAGAAATCTACTTTCACCAAGTTATGTGCAGAACTTGACGTGCCCACTGAAACTTGTTTGAAAACATTAAGACACGTCAACCCTAAAAAGTACTAAAGTAAGGATGAAACACTAAAAGACACCACATCTTAACAAATCCTTGCTTGAAAACCATGTTTTGCTAGAAGCACACACTTTGAAAGTGGAAAATTAAGAGGCACCACCCCAATCAACGCCTCATCACATCACCCTAAGCACAAGCACTATCCTAACCCTCTAAAACTGAGTAGACGTGCCCTAGGCAGGACTGAGTTAAGTCTCAAAAGGTGAGGTTTTGTTTGCTAGGCACTTGGCTTTCATTCCCTTGGTAGAATCTGGTGACTAGGCTGCGAGGCAGTGTCAAATGACCGCAGTTGTGGGATCTATGGAATCGGAGGTGCAAGCCAAAGGAAGAACCTTCCCTGCAATCCCCTCGTAATCAACTTGGCCAGATTAGCCTTGGGAAGGGGAGTCCAGTGCTTACGGACTTAATCACCCTTTGTGAGATTTCTAGGTCTCCTAATGAATACACCATAAGGATTAGGCTTGCGTGCTTGATTGAAACACATTTCTCGCATCTGTCGCCCTCCACATCCCCTCCTGTTCTTCTCTAGTGTATGCACGGGAGGCGCTCACTGCATCCCGAATTGTGTGTTCTGGGGCAGGAATCTAGGCGACGTAATTCTGTTGAAAACATGGCTGAACCTAGGGTAGATGAGGCTGAAGATCAACCCCCACCAGACGCTATGGCCATCATCCAAGCTCAAATCAATGCTAACCATCAGCTTCAGCAACAACAAATCCACACCATCATGCAAGCCATACAACGGTTACAGAACCCGCAAGAACAACCACCACCTTTCCACGACATACCAGGACAACCACCACTTGATTTTCCGCCATTTCAGGACCAGCCAAGACCTCTCCGTGATTTCTATAATCCCTCTGCTATTAGAGTCTAGCTACACCTTAGGATCCCCGAGGGGGGAGATGATTTTGAGTTGAAACCAAACATCTTAAGTTTGATCCAGAGCCACTTTCAGGGAAGCTCAAATGAGGACCCCTTTCAACACCTAGAGGATCTCGACCGCATAGCACGAACGGTGAAACCTAGGAACATTAGCCTTGACATTGTTCTAATCAAGATGTTCCCTTTCTCATTAAGAGACAAGGCTTCTCATTGGCTTAGAACCCTAGGTAGACCCATCACCACCTGGGAAGAATTGAGGCATGCATTTTTAAAGAAAATTTTCCCCATAGGAAAGACCAATGCCCTCAGAAGAGCTATCACTACCTTCACACTCCAGGGTGGGGAACAATTTCATGAGGCGTGGGAAAGATTTAATGAACTTTTGAGGAAATGCCCACAGAACGAAGTCCCAAGGTGGCAATTGGCCTAGATTTTTTACCACGGTCTGGACAGCAACCTACGGAACTTCGTCGATGCCTCATGCGGGGGAAACTTCCTAAACAAAGATGAGGACAGCACGTTTGAGCTCTTTGAGTCTATGAGCGAGAATTCACTCAACAATGCCTCCATGAACCAGTTTAACAGGTCCAGTCAACCCTGTGGCGGGATTTATGAGGTGCAAGCAAATTCTGGAATGGTTGACATGGACATCATTGCCAAAAAGTTGGATCGAGTGGAATTGGTGGACAAAAAGATTGATGAGCTACTGAATCAGACCAAGAACCCCTTGCAGACTTTCTCCCCAGCAAAGGGAGCACAAAATGTTGACCTGGTCCAGCCCTTCACCCAACTGAACCTGGAACAATCCTCGACCACGTTCCAGGGAGGGACCTTTGCTCCCTCGACCTTTGATTACTCCCTTCCCTCTTCATCAACATCGGCTATCTTAGAAGATGTGCAAGCCGTCCAAGGTTATGCGAAACCTGACCCTTTCTCCAACACTTACAACATCGGCTGGCGTAATCACCCCAACTTTGGTTGGACAAACTAGAAACCACCGCAATTCCAAAACCAGCCCAGGCCAAACCAGCAGCCACACTTGCCCCCCTATCAGCAAGGACCACCAGTTAGACCCCAATATAACCAGAATAGGGCGGCCCCTCCCCCACAAAACCAAATGGATACCTTAATAAAGATGATGGCTGACATGAACCAGAAACATCAGGAAGAAATGGCCTTGGTAAAGGGACAGTTAAGCCAACTCTTGGACTGTAAACAACAAGGATCTCTACCTTCCCAACCACAACCGAACCCGCGAAACATAATTAACAGAGGCCCCAATTTGAAAGGGTTCCAAGGCAATCCCGGGCAGGCTTACATGGTCCAGCCAACCCAACAAACACCTCCTGGGTTTGGCGCTTCTTCATCCTCGTCTTCTCAAGGATCACCCCATGGCCCCAATGCCTTTGCAAATGCTGTGACCTTGAGAAGCGGCACCAAAACCCAGGATCCCAAATGGCCGACTCTCCCCGAGACTTTACCTGTTGAAATACCCAACTCAGAAGAGGCACCAACCAAGGACCCAGACATGGAACCAGTCCACATTCAGACACCCTACCCTGAGGCCTTGGAAACAATTAAGAAAAAGAAGAATGCTGTGGAAACTGAGGAGCTGTTGGAGATTTTTAAGTAAGTACAGATTAATATTCCGCTCCTAGAAGCCGTCAAACACATCACCGCTTACACCAAGTTCTTAAAGGATTCCTGTACACCCAAGCCTAAGCCGAGACCTCAAGCACCTAGGAAGGTTGTACTCTCTGAGCAAGCGAGTTCCGTGATATCAAGCAACCTTCCACTCAAACGAACTGACCTAGGAGCGCCCCTGATTTCCTGCAATATCAGGGACATAACATTTGATATAGCGCTCCTGGACCTAGGTGCTTCTATCAATCTAATTCCAACAACCCTGTACCACCAATTTGGTTTTGGGGAGCTGGCACCAACCCCTGTCACCATCTAGCTGGCAGATAGATCAGTGAAAACCCCGAAGGGGGTTGTCAAGGGCGTAATTGTACGGGTCAAGGACTTCTATTTCCCAGTCGACTTTTTGGTGCTCGACATGGAGGTCCCTGAAAAATTACAAAACGCACCCATAATCTTAGGCAAACCTTTCTTAGCTATGGCTAAAGCAAACATCGACTGCGACACGGGATGTATGGAAATCGCCTTCGGAGATAGGAAAATGCAATTAGATATCTTCTGGGCGACAAAGTCTTTTGATTGTGATTACATTGAGGAACATGATCCCGTGGAAACTTTAATCGAGGAATGCCTTACCCTCAATTTTGTCTCAGACCACCAAACCCGTAGTTCTGACCCGTCACCATCATTACCCGTGGACCTCTGTAAGGCTGAGTATCATCACATGACACCATTTGAAGAGATCGATGTTGATCAACTATCGCCCTTTCCATTCCCATCGACTGTGGTCCCACCCGCACCTGAACTTAAACCATTGCCCGAGAATCTCAAGTACGTCTTCTTGGGACCTGACCAGACCTTCCCAGTGATTATTAATTCCCATCTAACCAAGGATCAGGAACCAAGGTTGACTGCAACTCTTTCAGAACATCGGGCCGCCATTGGTTGGACCATCTCGGATCTAAGAGGAATTAGCCCCACCTATTGCACCCACAAGATTTACCTGGACGACGGGGCCCGACCTTCCCGCCAGACGCAGAGACAGTTAAACCCTAACATGCGGGAGGTCGTTAAAAAAGAAATTATCAAGTGGATTGACGCTGACATCATCTACCCTATCTCTGATAGCCCCTGGGTGAGCCCCACTCAAGTGGTTCCAAAGAAGGCTGGGCTCACCATTGTCACTAATGATCATGGCGAATCCATCCCCACCCGCACCACCACTGCATGGCATGTGTGTATTGATTATAGGAAGCTTAATGAAGCCACTAAGAAGGACCACTTCGCCTTGCCATTCATTGACCAAATCCTTGAAAGATTGGCAGGGCAGAAGTATTTTTTCCTCCTGGATGGATATTCAGGATATAACCAAGTCGCAATTGCTCCGGAAGATCAGGAAAAGACCACATTCACTTGCCCGTATGGCACGTTTGCATTCCATCGAATGCCGTTCGGGTTATGCAACGCACCTGCGATCTTCCAGCGTTGCATGCTAGCCATTTTTTCAGAAATGGTGGGTGAATACTTGGAGGTCTTTATGGATGATTTCTCTGTATTCGGGAATTCATTCGACCATTGTTTAAGCAACTTGGAGAAAATCCTGAAATGATGTATCGAGGTTAACTTGGTGTTAAGTTGGGAAAAGAGCCATTTTATGGTTCAAGAAGGAATTGTCCTCGGGCACATCGTTTCGCATAGGGGCATTGAGGTAGATCAAGCTAAGGTTGATTTAATTTCCAAACTTCCTCCACCTAGTTCGGTCTGGCAGATTCGCTCTTTCCTAGGACATGTTGGCTTCTACCAAAGGTTCATCAAAGACTTTTCCAAACTTTCCAAACCCTTGACCGACCTTCTAGCCAACGACGCCACTTTCCACATGTCTCCTGATTGCATCCAGGCTTATCATACCCTCCGGGACTTAGTCTCCACCGCACCTGTACTTCAATCCCCAGATTGGTCCCAGGATTTTGAGATTATGTGTGACGCATCAGATTTTTCCATAGGCACTGTCCTGGGATAGGCAAGACAAGAAGCCCGTGGTGATCTACTATGCGAGCAAAACGTTGGACGAGGCCCAACGTAATTATACGGTCACAGCAAAAGAGTTGCTCGCTGTAGTCTTTGGACTGGAAAAATTCCGATCATACTTGCTGGGATCCCACGTGACTATCTACACCGACCATTCAGCCATCCGGCACCTGTTGGCCAAAAAGGCCGCAAAATCCAGGCTCATTAGATGGATCCTGCTTTTGCAGGAATTTGACCTGGAAATCCGAGACAAGGCCGGATCGAAAAATGTGGTGGCTGACCACCTGTCAAGACTTCATCCAGACCACATTGGACCCTCCCGACCTCTATCTGATACCTTCCCTGATGAACACATCCTAGCCGTGCAAGACAAGAAAATGCCATGGTATGCTGAGTATGTCAACTACCTGGTTATAGGACAAACCCCGCATAGCTGGTCCAGATAGCAACGGGACAGGTTCTTGGCTGAGGCCAAGCACTATTTCTGGGATGATCCCATGCTGTTTCACCTCTGTGCTGATCATATCATCATGAGGTGCATCCCCGAAGACGAAGTTCAAAGTGTGCTTTCCTTTTGTCATGACCAAGCGTGTGGCGGCCATTTCTCTGGCAAGAAAACAACTGCAAAAGTTTTGCAGTCTGGATTTTATTGGCCGTCCCTATTTAAGGATGCACACATCTTTGCCAAGACTTGCGCACGATGCCAAACACTGGGGACCATGACCAAGAAAGATATGATGCCCCTTTACCTCATTTTGATTGTCGAAATCTTCGACGTTTGGGGTATCGATTTTATGGGCCCCTTTCCACCAGCCAACGGCTTCGAGTACATCCTGGTTTCGGTAGACTATGTTTCCAAATGGATTGAAGCCGTCGCCACTTGACGATGCGATCACAAGACGGTCATGGACGTTGTGAAGAAGAACATCTTTTCCCGGTTTGGAATACCCAAGGCCATGATCAGTGATGGTGGAAGCCATTTTATCCATTCCCAATTCCGTGCCCTACTTAGAAAATACGGGGGTAAACCACCGCATTGCCACCCCGTATCATCCACAAACAAATGGGCAGGCTGAGGTCTCAAACAGACAAATCAAGAACATTTTACAGAAGACTGTGAGACCTGACAGGAAAGACTGGTCCACACGACTTGATGATGCCCTGTGGGCATACAGGATCGCTTTTAAGACCCCGATAGGCATGTCTCCTTATCGCTTGGTCTTTGGCAAAGCTTTCCATCTCCCTGTCGAATTGGAACACCGGGCTTACTGGGCTGTCAAGCAATGTAACATGGATCCCCAGTTAGCCGGTGCGCAAAGGACGCTTCAGTTATCCGAGCTCGAAGAAATTCGTTGAGATGCCTTTGACAATAGTCGGCTATATAAGGAGAAAATGAAAGCCGTCCACGACCGACTCATTCATAGAAAAACCTTTGAGCCAAACCAACAAGTCTGGCTGTTTGATGCACGCCTAAAACTCTTCCCAGGGAAACTTAGGTCCAAATGGACGGGACCATTTCGGGTGGTCAAACCCTATTCTAATGGGGTGGTTGAAATCGCTGATCTTAACACTGGGCACACTTTTACAGTTAATGGTGAAAGATTGAAGCATTTCCTGGCCCAGGTACCCCCCAAGGAAAGTGTCACCCTCGTTGAGGGCTGACACCAAGCACCGCCCAACTGGAGGCGTTAAACTCAGCGCTTCCTGGGAGGCAACCCAGAGGATTCAGACTGATCTGGTAGTTTACGTCACTCAGGTACTATTTTTTTTGAACCCTTTTGCATCCATGTATTTGCCAATGAGGACATTGTCCAACTTAAACATGGGGGGGGTGGTAAATTGCATAATCCTGAGCTTAATTAATCAGTCTGAATTAATTAATTAATTAAAAAAAATGATGAATTTAAGAAGAAAACTTAGGCATTAGAAACATGTCAATAGTGGGAAATAATACAAAAAGAACTTAAACACTTAGACTTTTCAGGCCTTCAGGCTTAATCAGCCTTGGTGTCCGTTAAAATATGGATTTAGCGGCGAATCCTTGCATCTTTAAGCTATTATAATCCACCTACTAAATAAGGTAATAAGTATACGACTTATCAACTCACCCTCTAACTCAGGAAAACTTTTAGTCTAAGCATCTGCACACATTTTTGCACAGACTCACTTCTCGGAGATTTTGACAGAAATTAGGTAGCTAATGAACTCTCTAGGGTGGTATGGCTGGCAAGTTGTCATGGGTAATAGCCCATTGGTAGGTTGTCTAGAACCCAGCCATAGGCCATTTCCTTTTTGCTGCCTCTAGGTACATTTGAGATCAGGGAAGCCACCTACGAAAAAAAAAAAAAAAAAGAAAAGAAAATAAACCACACTTCACCGCACAAGTATGCCTGGCAAGTGATCGTGGGTAACAGCCCATTGGTCGGTTGTCCAGAGCCCAGCTTAATAATTGCACAAAAAAGACCAAAACACCTAAGGAAGAAGAAGGGAAGTAGTATAAGCCGGGGAGATATACACTGGAAAATCCTTATGTTGACCCCAAGTAAGACGAACATAGGGAGAAGGCTACCAATCGAACAAATACACCTTCAGGCAAAATTATTTTCTTTTTCGGTCACCTAGAGGCGTAGAAACTCGAAGTCTGTCTCAATTACCGTTAACTGAGTCTATCACAGCATTCACACCAACATGCTTAGCACTTAGGGTTTTGACCGAATTTTGGGTTGGCTGGGTAGCCGTAAAAAGTTACCAGCCCACACTGAATTCCGAAAATTCTAAAAAAACATATATATATATATACGTATACATATGAATAGTTATTTATACAAAGCAAGGATTCGGGTGATTCGTATTTTGGCAGACACCCGGGCACTGCTTAGTCTTTGTAGATTAAGATCTTCGTATATTTCCTCTTATTGACAAGTAACGAAGTGCCTAAGCAATTACTTCTTGAATTCCCCAAGGAAATAAAGGCTAGAATAAACCTTGCTAGGGACTAGCAAGGAGTAAGCATGGGGGTATGATAACACCACACAAGGGGGTAGTAATTAGGTTGAATATGGCCCATCTTTAGAATAAAAGGCGCAACACAAAGTAGAATAGGAGCATTCCATGCATCAAGTATCAAGATTGCTTATAAACTGTATTAATGGCCATTTGTGTAAAGCATTTGTCAAAGCAGGCCTCAGATGAGCAATCGGACCGCATGGATGGATTCAGAACGACGAACGGAGTCCAACGGACTCAAGATCGGATAAATTTGACATCTCGAGCTCCCACAATGGGCCCAAGAAATTCTGATCGTTGATCTGGAGATCAACGGCCCAGAGAGCGCCACGTCACCCCGCCCCCACCGCTTGCACACCCTCAAGCCAGCCAAAGATGAATCTCGGTCGTTGATCCTCGATCGAATGGCCAAGATCCGCGCGCTCGCCCGCGGTCGCCGCGACAAAGCGCGGGCGTGGTGCAACGGTTAGCGCGCACGCCCGCATCGCCACGACGTGTGTTCGAGCTGCGCGGAGCAGAAATCGAAGGCGAGCGAAGGGCGCGGCAAAATTGGGCCACCCGATCAGCAGTGGGCGGTCAGGATAGCGCCACGCGGCGCGACGACAGCTCCCTAGCGCCCACGCGCGCGCGCACGCCGGGTGGAAACGCGCCCGTGCACGTGCACCCGAGGCGCGATCTCAACGTGGGCGCCGAAGGCTCTCAGCCGTCCGATCTTCGATCGGGCGGCTCTCGATCAGCGGCCACGGATCGCGCGGAGAAGAAGACCAGGGCGGGCAGCTGACCGGCGGCAAGAGGGCTTCATCGACATTTATAGAAGCAATTTTAGTGATGCTCTGGATGTCGCTAAAGCCCATTCTTCTTTTAGGAGGCCCTTAACTCTATTTAAACCCCCTTCTATCACCATTCAAGGATACTCTCCCACTTGCAACTACTCCACTCCTCTCTTAGCTAGCTTTAGGCACTCTTGTAATTGCCGGAGACGACGAGCTGCCGACGGAGCCTCCTCCACCGTCGTGGCTGCCTCGTCTCTCTCCATCTCTCTCTCTCTCTTTTAAGCTTTCATTTGCTCTTGTTAAAGCATGTATTTAATGTTGTAAGCTATGAACTATGAATGCATGTTTAATGAAATTATTTTTCGTTCAATCGCCATTTTAATTTCTGTTCAAAGTGCATGATCAAAACCAAGAGTTTTCTAACCCTAAACTCTCTCTCTATCTCTCGCTTTTCAAAACCATCTCTTTCGCAAGCAAAACTCTGCCTTTTTCGTGACAACAAGTGGTAAACAAAATCCGATTTCCACGCCTCCCTAAGACCGACACTCGGACTCACCTCCGTTTACTTCTTTTAAAATCGATGTATCAAGTGCGACTATAACGACACCTCTTAACACATACGCACAAGGGCACGTCAGATTATGTTTTGGATTTTCGTTCATAAGGATTTTTGTGTTTAGATCATTCACTCAAGAACATAGGTCGGGTCCCTCTCACACCTTATGCACTCCTCACCCACCGCCCACACCCGGGTAGGCCTTGTCCGACTACCCGTTCATTCGATTAGGAGAAGAGAGAAAGGAAAGGATTTCTAAGAGGAGGTGGGGGGTTTTGCTCTTGGGAATCATGCCTAACACTTAGGCAATTTAAGAGGTGTTGTGGCTTGAACTTTAGGCAGTCTGAGTCTCTGTTGAGACATCTGAAGGAATTAATCGATTAAGACTGTCTGTTGGCTTGAAGTGACCATTTAATTGAGTTGCCTGATGCTTGTGACTTGAGAAAAGAACTCTAATCTTAAGTTGGGAATTGTGCTAGGTGTTAAAGGCTTAATTGGTGCTCTCAATGATCACTTTTTAGGCTTTTACATATATTTTTGTCTATTTGAATTGGAGATACAATTTGAGTATTTATTGAATATATTTTGTGATTGATTATTCATTGCATATTATTCTTGTGACTATTAATTCTCATGGACATATTTATATTATTTGATTAGTGGATTGAATTTTAAATTTGCTCCATACGAAAGATCTCAGAACTCACAATTTTTCAAGCATCTATAAATTTAAATGTCGATTGGATTTTCATCCCTATACTATGATGCAATTCTTCTCTAAACTATGACAAACACTATAACAATAGTGGTATGGCTAGCAAGTTGTCGTGGGTTTGACGCCCCATTAGTCGGTTGTCCAGAGCCCAGCCACACGACCATTCTCTTTCTGCTTCCTTTAGGTAAATCTTAGATCAGGGAGGCCACCTACTTAGGAAAAAAGAAAGAAATATATATGATGAAAGATAGAGAAGGAGAAAAATATATAAATAAGCCACACTTCATCGTAGAGTATGGATGGCAAGTTGTCGTGGGTTTGACACCCCATTGGTCGGTTGTTCAGAACCTAGCTCACAAAATGCACAATTAATTCCTAAACACTTAGGAAGAAGCGAGAAGTAGAATAAATCGAAGCGATATACACTGGGTTCACCCTTGTGTTGACCTCATAAAAATAAAAAGTAGGGAGAAAGCTACCGATCGAATAGATACACCTTTAGGTAGAAATTCTTCATTAAGGTCACCTAAGGTTCGTAGAAACCTGAAGTCCGTTTCTATTGTCGATCAGTGAGTCTATCACAGTTTCACAAAAAGATGCTTAGAACTTATAGTTCTTTTCGAGTCTTGGGTGGGTTGTGTTGCCATAGAAAGTTGCCTCGAAACTCTAAGCTAAAAAATAAAAAAAAAAGAAGAAAAAGAAAAAAACATACATTTGCTTTTGAATAAGGCAAGGGCTTGGGGGCAATCTGTATTTTGGCAGACACTCGGGCACTGTTAAGTTTCTATAGTTCAGGTCTTTAGTAGAAATTTCTTAGTGTTGAGAAATAACTATTGCCCAAGTAATTTGATCCTAATTCTTTTATAAATAACGTGTAGTTTTGCTAGGGACTAGCAAAAGATAGGCATGGGGGTGTGATGTGCACACATTTAATTGGCCTAAAATGTCTATTTATGCATGTTACTAGTGTCATAGAAGCATCATGCATTATAAATATTGCACAACATGCACCATCATACATTTAGATTAATTTGTACAAATTATATAGTAATTCACCTCTTATTATGACCAGGGGACAAGGTGACATCATTTCGAGTTCTCGGATTGAAGATCCAACTGAACGGATTTGATTAGGGCAACAATCGGAGTCCAATGCCTTGAGATCGCCCCGATCGGACCTTTGTAACATCAGATGCAGTGCAAGGAAGATTAGAGGTCAAGGGGCAAGGTGGTGAAAATTCAAACTTTAGACGATAAATCTAACAACATTGATGGGTTTGGATCAACAATCATAGCCCAACGGCGTAAGCATTGGTCCAATCCGACATCCGTGGCACCACCTACGAGCATTTAGAGATGGATGGCCATGATGGTGCCACGTGGCACCATCCCAACCGCCCAAATGACCCAAGCGCACCCACAACACTTCTTCTTCAGCTGATCAACACATCTCAGCCATCAGATCTGCGATCTAATGGCTGAGATTCCATCAAGGCACGCTTCATAAATCTCTAAAGGCAAAAGCTCACGCATCCTCAGAAGTTGGATCTTCATCAAACGGCCGAGGGTGCGTGAGCATTAAAACCAAAACTCGACTCATGCTGCTCCTAATGCGGGAAATACATAGTTTGTTAATGATGAGAAGTAGTGTCATTGCAATACATAAATCTGCAATCAACTTTTAAATTTGTAAAAGCTAGATAGGGTAAGTATCTAGGGTCATCCAAGGAAGCTAAATTGCTAATTACAGGAATTGATTCTCTCTCTCTGCCTCTTGACGAGCTGTGGAAATCGTGGGTTTGAAAACACAACTATCATTCTTTGTAGTATAGTCGCCAAATCCACTTGTCAAAAATAATTTCTAGAATAACGAGACTTGGAGTTGTGGTCATTCGTCTCTGGGAGGCATTTAGGAAATGTAAAATGAATTTGATCTCTTTTCCTCTCTATTTGCTTAAAATTGCACGCTAGCTTCTAATCTTTGGATCAATATTTTGCCACTTTCATTATTGACTTTTATTACGTGCGCATGTGTTAAGTAGATGACAAACGTGAAAGTGTGAGTTTTAGTACGCACAATTCTAGTTATGTGGTGGTTGTTTACGAAAAATGTGTTAATAGTTAGATCCTCAACATCCTCAGGTACCAACATGTTAGTTGCAACAGATAGCAATCAACTTTAATCACACAAAAATATTGCAACAAGGCTCATGGTGATTTTCACACATAGATATTTATATATACAAAAAGCTTTTCATTGATTGCATCAGAGTTATAGAGCACAGCTAATGGAAGGCATGTAGAGGAATGCTTAAAAACATAAACTACTTGCTAGCAGAAAATGACTGCATACATGAATCTATGGGGGGATTATGCATGCATCATTGGGGGAGAATATGGAGCTACACTACTAAATAGTAATAAAGTAGTAAATCTACAAAGAACTACTATCTACTTAGCTAGCAGATATAAGGGCATTCGGAGGTGGGCTCTGATGGTCTTTGAGTGGATGAGAAGAGAAAGAGGGGCAGCCAATGGTGCTTAGGTTGGCCCTTGGAGAGGTCAAGGAAGAGTGCTCTAACCTTGGAATGGAGGTGGTAGAACCATGGTGGGAGCTCGTGGAGTAGAGGTGGAATGAGGGTAGAGATATGCTAAAACTAGATGGAAGGCTAGATGGGTGCAAATGGCCACCCAAGGGTCCTTTAAGTAGACCCAAGGGAGCCTCTCTAGAGAAGTGTGGAACTCTCCAGAGAGAGCTCCAAGTGTGGCCATCCAAGGGCCTTGGAGGTGGTTTTTAGATCCATAATTTGTGGATCTAAAAATTGAATGGCTCTTGGTTGCTAATTTTGGCAACCAAGAGTGGTGCCACCTTGAAGAGAGTTCTAGAGAACTATAGGTGGGTGTGTGTTCATGAATGGGTGTGTGTGTGTGTGTGTGTGTGTGTGTGTTTGGTCATGCCCTAGGTGGCTAAGTGAGCTAGGTTAGGTCCTAATAGGTTTAGGTTAGGGTAGGCCTCAAATTAGGGTTGCAAACCCTAATTTGCTAAGGAGAAAATGCAATTAAACTTAGCACAAGTTTAATTGAATGAGTGTGAACCTAATTGAGAGTGAAATAACTCAATTAGGTTGGGCTTAGGTCAATTGGACTCTCACTAAGCCCAATTGGACTTGTGTGGGTTGAGATCTGAACTCAATTGGACTCTATGAGTCCAATTGACTAGGCAGTGGTAATTGACTATGATCCAAGTCAATTGGGCTTAGTGAGAACCTAATTAGGTTCTTAAGAAGGCCTAGAGGTGGTGTACTAGGGTTAGGGTACCTTAATTTAGGTTCCTAAGGGGTTGGAATTGGGTTTAGGGACCTAGGAACTCAAGATCAAGGCTTGAATTCCAAAATAGGAACTGGAGAACAATTCCAGACGTCTAATAAAGGTATCAGATGACTTATACTAAAAAATCAGTAGTCCAGACTTGTTGTCTAGATGTCCAATCAGAGTCAGGAGGGATTCAAGGTTCTGTCTTGGGTATTCTGCAGAAATTGGACGTTTGACCAAGTGTCTGGATGTCCAATAACACTACAGACTTGGGTTTAAGGTGTGTTGGTTGTGGCTAAGGATCCTGGACTTCCAGTAACTTATCTGGACATCTAGAGAAAGGCTGGAACTAAGGTTTTGAGGCTTCCTTTCCTTTGGTGACCTAATCTAAGGGTGGCTAAGGCTTGAGAAGAGGCTTCTAGGGCTATCTTAGGGTTAGGATTTAAAATAAGTTCTTCATAATTTACTCTGCTTTACTTCTACTTAATAGAATAGCATATCTCAACCCTTTACATTATTTCCCTACTACATTCTATTCTAATCTTCCGCTCTAGCTCTGATGCAACACTAGCTTCAAGTCTAGCTCCAGATCCAGCCTCAGATCCAGCTTCTGAGCTTTTTATTTCCTGCAATTTATATAATGCACTTAATTAGTACCTTATATCATTATTTCATCAATAGCTAAGGGAAAGTAGTAAGGATGCAAATAATGCTTATGCATGCATGAATTACACTAGTTTATGCTAAGTTCTAGCCTAATTTAGGTCAATTAATACCTATGATTGCTATGCTATCATACCCTCATGCCTAAATCTTGCTAGTCTGTAGCAAATGCAAGACTAAGTTATTTACAGAAGGGTCCCTAAGGGATTGATTATTTTTATCAAGTGTATGACTAGAGATTCTTTTCCTTTTTGTGTTCATCCTAAAATCCAGAAATCCAGACAATCGTAAAAGTGCAACTATGTAGATTTTGCAATAGATTCGAGTGAAAAACCTGATTTACCTCTAAAGCCTTAACTTGACCCCTAGTAAAGTTCTAGTGGGATAGACAAACTTCTTCCCTCAGGGTATTCACGATATTCTATGAATTCCACGTCGGCTTTAAGCTTGGGTAGAGAATGTCTGAGGGAAATGGTTGTTTATTTGGTGGCTCACTCTCATTTGGTGCTACATAGAGATTAGTACTACAGAATCTAGATTCCTAAATTATTAAGTGACAACTCAGAGAAAGACGAGAAAAACTATGCTCTCTTTGGTTCCTTTGTATTCATAAATGTATATGCAGGAACCGAGAGTGGAAACTATGCCTATTCTCTAAGTATCATTACCTAATTATCTAGAATTCCAAATTCCTTGCACTAATCTTAGAGCACCAGTACTCTCTACTCTCATCTCACACTATTTGGTGGATTTTTAGAAGAAAATCTGCCTGACTCTCAAAACACTGTCCAGTGGTTCAAGAAAAGAATCACTGCTTCTTCTCGATAGACTAAAGATGTTTATCAGTCTTCACCATGAATCCATTGCAAATTCTACATGTGGGTGTGAAAATTGTACTGGACTCCAGATTATAAGAATCAACTAGAGAATAGAATCCCTAATGCCTTCTCTTGATAAAAATAATCTTATTCATGAATGGACTATGTATATATGCTATAAACAAGTAAACTCTATCATTTTTACTTCATAAATTCCCTTATCGGGTTACATTTAGCTTGGCCCTAAATTTAGAACAAAAAGGTGAGTAGGTGAGTTGGATGTGGCTGTTGTGGATGATTTCTAGCTCCAATGAGAACATTGGAGGTGGAGTTAGTTGTTCTTATACTTAGGATCCTAAAGTACATTTGACATGCTGCTTCGAGGTTTTCCTAAATGTTGGCATAAAAATTTTTCAGTGTTGCTGTATATCTACCCCCCATTCTTAAGTTCTTGCATGTCCTCATGCATGAATATAAAAGAAAATAAATACGATATGGAGTAAGTGGGTAGAGATCACCTGGAATCGCTCCTGAATTTTAATGTTCAACACTGGCCAACCTGATAGTATGCAATATGTGAAAAGGAAATATGCTAAAAGAAAAATGTGCTATATATAAAATGAGTATGTATAGGGTGATGAAGAATGTGGGTAGATACTGAGTTTAACGCCTTCAGCTGGGCAAAAACTTAATCAGACATCCTCGATAAGATGAATAACTTTATCAGTTGGGGGAGGTTCCTGGGCCATTAATGGCTTGAGGCGTTAGCCATTTACTGTAGAAACATGCCCAGATTTTGGGTCCATGATTTGGACCGCCCCATTAGGATAGGGGTGAATCACAACAAATGGGTCAGTCTACTTGGACTTGAGTTTCCCTGCAAAGAGTTTTAGTTGTGAATCAAAGAACTAGACCTGCTGGTTGAACGTGAATGCTTTCCACTCGATGTGGCGGTCGTGAAAGGCCTTGGTCTTATTCTTGTATATCGCTGCGTTCTCATAAGCCTCCCACCGGATTTCTTCTAATTCGCTGAGCTGGAGCTTCCTTTCATGACCTCCCACATCGAGGTCAAGGTTACATTTTCACACTGCCCAAAAGGTGTGGTGTTCCATCTTGATAGGAAGGTGACAGACCTTACCATATACCATGCGATATGGTGACATTCCAAGTGGAGCCTTGTAGGCTGTCCCATATGCCCAAAGTGCATCAACTAATTTATTGGACCAGTCCTTCCTGTCCGGCCTAACCATCTTCTGGAGAATCAGCTTGATTTAATGGTTAGTCACTTCAGCCTGCCCATTAGTTTGCAGATGATACAGGGTGGCTATATGGTGATGTACCGCGTATTTCTTTAGTAATGACCTAAAGTGGGCATGGATTAAGTGGCTACCCTCGTCGCTAATTAGAGCGCGGGGTGTTTTGAATCTCGCAAAGATGTATTCCCGTACGAAAGCAATGACGGTCTTATGATCAGCCCGTCTCATCCGGATGGCTTCAACCCACTTCAAGACATAGTCAACAGCAAGCAGTATGTACTCGAAGCCATGCGAATTCGAAAAAGGGCCCATAAAATTGATGCCCCAAACATTGAACACTTCTACAACCAAGATGGGTTGGAGAGGATCATGTCTCTCCTAGTCATAGAACCGACCGACTGGCATTGTTTACAACACTGGATGTACTTGTGTGTATCTCTAAAAATAGTTGTCCAAAAAAATCCCAACTGCAGAACTTTTGCAGCAGTTTTCTGTCCCAAGAAATGACCACCACAAGCATTGCTATGGAAAAAAGATAACACACTAGGAATCTTAAAATCTAGGGCGCATCTTCTGATAATATAATCGGCTCCAATGCGGAAGAGCAATGGATTGTCCCAAAGTAGAATTTGGCCTCTGCTGTGAATTTGAGTTTTTGGTCCTTAGATAAATTTGTGGTAATCTTGCCTGCGACAAGATAGTTTATGATATCCACATACCAGGAAAACTCAACAAAGTGAATTGCCAAAAGGAATTCATCCAGGAATTGATATAAAATAAGAAAGGAGTATGGGATGTGGGCTAGGTCCAGTCTAGATAAGTGATCTATCACAACATTTTGTTTTCTAGTTTTGTCATGTATTTCAATATCAAACTTTTGCAATAGAAGGATCCATCTAATAAGATGGGGTTTGGCATCCTTCTTTGCAAACAAATGCCGGAGGGTGGAGTGGTCTATGAAGATTATTACTCTAGACCCTAACAAGTATGATCAGAACTTCTCCAACCCGAACACTATTGCTAGCAGTTCCTTTTCAGTGACAATATAATTACACTGAGCCTCATTCAATGTCTTGCTAGCATAGTATATGACGAAAGGTTGTTTCTCCCGACGCTGGCCTTAAACAGCTCTGACAGAGAAATCGGAGGCATCACACATCATCTCAAAATAAAGAGATCAGTCGAGTGGTTGGAGAATCGGGGAATCAGAGACAACGCTTCGTAAAGTCTCGAAGGCACTGAGACACAAGGTGTTAAACTCGAATGGGGTACCAGCTACCAGGAGATTCGTCAAGGTCGTGTGATTTTTGAGAAATCGCATATAAATCTTCGGTAAAATCCGACGTGACCCAAGAATGATCTGATTTGCTTGATCAAGCTAGGAGGGGGTAATTGGGATATGGTTTCTAATTTAGCTTGGTCGACCTTGAGTCCATTGGCAGAGATCCTGTGCCTTAGTACAATGCCATCCCTCACCATGAAATGGCTCTTTTCCCATGAGAGTACTAGGTTCACCTCAATACATCACTTCAGGATCTTGGTGAGGTTATCAAGACAAGATGCAAAGTCATCTCTAAAGATAGAGAAGTCATCCATGAATACTTTCACGTAGTCCACAATCATGTTGGAGAAGATGGCCATCATACAACACTGAAATGTTGCTAGTGCGTTGCAAAGGCCGAAGGGCATCCACTTGAAGGCGAATGTTTCGAAGGGACATGTGAAAGTGGTCTTGTCTTGATCTTTCAGGTAAATCGCTATCTGATTGTACCTGGAGTATCCATCCAAGAAGCAAAAGAAACTGCGTCCAGCTAATTGTTCCAAGATCTGATCAATGAACGGTAAAGGAAAGTGATCCTTCTAGGTAGCCGTGTTCAGTTTTATGTAATCTGTGCAAACCTGCCATGATGTCACGATGCAGGTTGGGATGGATTCGCCCTTGTCATTTTTTACTACGGTGAGTCCTGCTTTCTTGGCACTATCTGAATCGGACTCACCCATTGGCTGTCAAAGATCGGGTATATAATGCCCTCATCTAGCCATTTGATGATCTCCTTCTTAACAACCTCTAGCAAGTTCGGGTTCAGTCATCGTTGAGGTTGTCTCGAAGGTTTCACCCCCTCATTTATGTAAATGTGATGAGTGCAATACGAGGAGCAAATATTGTGGAGATCAGCAATACTCCACCTTATGGCAGCCCTATGGTCTTGTAGCATAGAAATCAGCTAGTGGTCCTATTCTTGGGTCAAGTGAGCATTGATAATGACTAGGTATGTCTCATTTTCGCCTAAGAACACATATTTAAGTGAGCCAAGTAAGGGCTTCAATTAAATTAGGGGTGGATCAGACTCAAAAGTGAGGGTAGGAGTTGGAATGGGAGGAGCAGAATCAGAGGTGGAAGTCTGATGATCCGGATACATGTGAATTGTAGTTGATTTGCCACCTGTAAAGTGGTCGAATACGGCCGTGTTAACAGAAAACCAGTCTGCTATATGATGGCTAAAATGCATGATTTTTAAAAGTGGGTTTTTATGTCATTGTAACATGCAAATTGGATCACTTTATAATTTATAGAATCCGAGTACTTGGGTAAGTATTCGGGTTGTCCCAAGAGAGGCAAGTAAGTTTTTAAATCAAAACTCCCACTTGATCATTGAAAATCAACGTCTTTTTATGGTTTTTGGAATTTGTAAGTCTTTTGTTTTTTATTTTCTTTTGAATTGAGCAAAAGGAAATATGGAGAGAAAGATGAAAATCTAAGTTATGGAAATTGTAAGGCAACTAGTGCCTTACTTCTTCAACTCACCCTAAGCACAAAAGGCCTAGTGTAATGAAGAAGTAAGCCACAAAATAATCACAAGCTTTTTAAACTTAAAGTAGAAGATTGCTTCTTAATCAAAATAGTTTTACAATGGGAATGGAAAACTCACAAGTGAAAAGAGCTTCCACTTATAATTTCCACCCAAGTAGAAAACTAGCACTAAACTACTATGCAACTAAATAACAAAAAAGTAGAAGAAAGCTTAGAAGATGTTGATGATGATGATGGTATTGCCCGAAATTCTTGCTCTAGTCTTGGTTGCCCCAAGACTAAAATGATTCCTTTGCTCCTTCCTGGATGTCCTCCAAAGGCAAACCCTAGATGGGCGTGCCTTCTCCTTCCTAGAGTGGATGGCTCCCACTCCAAGAATGCCTCCTTAAGGTGGCGTGGACCACCCTTGATTCTTCCTCCAAGGGTGGTAGTGTACCACCCTCAAATCCTCCTCTTCCTATGGTAGGAGTATACCCTAGGTTGTCTTCCAATGCCTGGCTTCCTCCCTTGGTTGGCGTGGACACAAGAGAGAAGAGAAGAGGGGAAGGCACCAAGGGGACAAAGTAACCCCTTAATCTTCTTCTTCTCTTAGTTGTGATCTTTATGTGAATATAGGTGGAAAAATTATGTAGCCAAGGTTGTATTTTAATGGTAGTGGTAGGGCATTTTTATATGAGTATGAGGGGGGTAGGGTTAGTTATAGGATGGACGGCTATGATGGGGGTTAGATGGTGGTTATAGGATCCTAGGGCTAGGGTTGTTGGCGCCAAAATGGAAGGGCACTTGGTGGTTGACTTCAACCCTAGGTGGTTGCTAGGGTTAAAGGTTTGGTTAGGTGTGTTGTAGGGTGGAGATGGAGTTATATGGTGGTGGTTATGAGATGAGGGGCTAGGGTTATTTGCGTGAACTTAAGGGGTGTGTGTACGTGTGGTTAGGGGGGAGTTGGCACTAACTTTAGTGTGGTTAAAGGGGTAGGGTTGAAGTGGACATAAGGGAAGGCTAGGATGGCTTTTTATGGTGGTGGTTATGGGATTAAGGGTGGATATAGGTGGCGCCAAAATGGAAGGGTGTGGGTGGTGTTTCTGGTGCCAAAATAGTGGTGGTTTAGGGTTGGTTATGGTGGCTTAGGTTGGCACCACTAGTGGGCTTCTAGAAGGGGTTAGGTGTAGGGTTTAGATGGGGACAAAGGGAGAGGTGTAGGGCTAGGATAAGGGTTGGTGTTGGAGCCAAAATGAAGTGGTGGCTATGACATTTTGGTGCCAACTTGAAGGGGTGTTTAGGGTGGTAGTTATGGTGGGTTGGAGCCAAAAGGGGTTGGGTTAGGCTAGGGTTGGTTAGGGTTAAGGTGGAGTTATGGTCGGCCATGAAGGTTTTTGGTGGAGTAGTGTTTAGCTAAGCTAGCTTAGCTAGTAGAGTAGAGGTGGAGGAGCTAGGGTTTCACGGAGGAGCGATGAAGAAGAGTATTCTGGAGCTTGTAGCAAGTACTTTGGAGCTAGGACTGCTGAGGCAGCTTCAAGGGGAGCTCAACTACTGAGCTTAACTACTTAGTTCTTATGCAAGTAGCCAAGCTTGGGTAGTTGAACTCAGTTGAGCTGGCCCTAACCTAGTTGGAGCTAGGTTGAGCTGGAACTGCCTCTGATGAGAACTCTAGAGCTGGCTAAGCTACTAGTTGATAGGTAATAGCTCAGCTAGCTTAGAGTTAAGCTACTATGAGTTAGCTGGAGCTATGGTGAACTGAGCTTGAGATGAGGTGGACTCAAGTCAACTCAGTTGAGCTAGCTAGAGCTCCTAGTGGACTGATTGGGGCTAGGATGAGCTAGACCCAATTGAGTTGAGCTGCATTTGAGTTGAGCGGAGGTTGGTCTAGTTAAGTTGAGCTACCTTGAGTTGCCATCCATCCAAGATGATTTGGGTAGAGCTAAAAGGAGCTAATTTTAGCCAATGTGAGTTGGAATTCAGCTGAGATAAGCTGAATCCAACTAGGGTTCAGCTGATTTGGGCTTCTTCTTCACTTTCATCCTTCTTGAATGCTAGGGTTTTGATGATCTAAATAAGTGCTTAACCTTAACACTCAAGTCGGGATGTTAAAAATACAAAAAAGAATGCAATGCATGCCTAATCCTAGATTATGCCTAAATGCACCACAAAAACCCATTTGCAAAGAAAAATCCTAAGGGTTGGGTTTGTTTTAATGCATAAGAATGATGATAAACTGGCATTCATCACACCCCCATGCTTATCTTTTGCTAGTCTCTTAGCAAAACTTTAATTTTTACAAAACGAAATTTTTGGGAAATCTAATTTTTTCAACTTTGGAGGAGAAAGAGATTACGAGACATAGGATAATCCCAACACAGCAGGTACGAGATTCGTTAAGGATAAACATCCGGATTTGTTTTCAGATCCAAAAATTAAAAAAAATTAAGATCAATATATCCTCCAAAAAATTTACAGATTAACCCCTTATTAATTCAGATGACTTGAAATTTTTGTTTTTAGGATTTTTCTGGCTCTTGAATCTGATTCACAACTTGCAATAACCTTTAAAACCTTGTGTCTGTGCTTGTGAAAGGCCAACATTTATAAGGGCATGTTTTTTGTTTAAAACTTTTTTTTCTCTCCCCACATGCTTATTTTTAGTTTAGTCTTACAATAGATGTGTCGAGATCATCATTCCCATTACCAATCCTCGAGGGAGCTCTAGTGCCAGTACTTTAAGATAGCACTATCCATGACACCACCTAGGAGCACACAACCCCAAAACACAATTTGGTGCAAGGGGGTGCTCCAAGCAAACTCAAGCTCTTGGTTTGACACTATAGGTAGAGCACCGTCCAAGACACTTGAGCTGCAAAAATGCGCTTAAATGCTTCATCTAAAGATGTGTAATATAGATATAGAGTAGCACCAAGGTGGTAACATGTTGACATCGCATCCTCAAAGGAGGCATTTTCCTCCTTCTCGGCAGTGGGAACTCAAACCAATGATTTGCTTAAGACTTTTACTAAGTTCAACAAGGGGGTTTTTCTAATTTTTATTTGTTTTTAGGTGTTGGCTTGTGTGTGAAATTTGACACAGGAAGTTTCGCATGAAATGCAAGTTTTTGAATCAAAAACTAAGCCAGATACTTTCCATATTACAAAAGAGGATCAAGTCACCTGAACTACCACATGTTCAGGTGGAATTTTAGAGAAGGATATCTGATCTAGTCTAAAAATAGACCCTAAAATTCTAATGATCAGATCCGTATCCTCATCCCTAGTTTGTTAAAGATAAAATCCCATTGTAGAAAAAGTGAGTTTTCAACCTTAGTCTCAATTTGAAATTTTTCGTCAAAAAGTTTTCAACATTTTGTTTTGGGTATGCATGCAAGAAAAATAAAACAAAAATGACAAAAAAAATGCATATTTTTAGGTTTTGAAAATCCTAAATCGATCGTCAAAATTTAAAAACACCCCCCCATGCTTATGACATGCAATGTCCTCATGCATTATGAGGAAAAAGGCATCACCTTAGTGAATGGCGGTCGGGTTTAGGATGGTCAAAACTTGGAAAAGGAAAGAAAAAGGAAAGTAGGAAAAATGATGGGTTACCTCCCATCCAGTGCTATCTTTTATGCCATTCAACCGGGCGTGAAGTCACTAAATATTGGGTGGGTCGTGGAGCTCGTGGGAATTAGATTTCATGTCAGGGTTGTTGTCAAGATAGGGCTTAAGTCATTGACCGTTGACCCTGAAAGTAGTGTTGCTTTTAGGATCCAAGATCTCAACGGCACCGTGGGGAAAAGATTGAGTTACAAAGTAAGGGCCGGTCCATTTAGACTTTAATTTACCAGGAAATAATCATAACCTCGCATCAAAAAGCCACACGCATTGGTTTGGTTCAAAAGTTTTCCGAACAATGAATTTATCATGAAATTTCTTAGTTCAGTCTTTGTAAATGCGTGCATTTTCATAAGCTGAGTTGCGAAGTTCTTCAAGTTAAGTTAATTGTAATTTCCCGTGTGTACCGACCACATCAAAATTGTAATTAATTTCTTTGATTGCCCAATAAGCCCTGTGTTCGAGTTCAACCGGGTGTGGCTTGCCTTGCCAAAAATAAGAGGAAAAGGTGACATGCCAATCGAGGTTTTGAAAGCAGTACAGTAAGCCCATAATGTGTCGTCAAGTTTAAGTGACCAATCTTTTCGGTCGGGCCTAACTGTCTTTTGCAAAATGTTTTTAATCTCCCGGTTGGAGACTTCAGCCTGGACATTAGTTTGAGGGTGCTATGGGGTGGAAATTTTATGTTTTACCCACATTTAGAAAGAAGTTGATGAAACTGAGAATGTGTGAAATGTGAACCTCTGTCACTAATAATGGCCTTGGGAACACCGAAACGCGAAAAAATATTTTTCTTAATGAAATCCATGACAACCCGATGATCATTAGTGCATGTGGGTACTGCTTCAATCCACTTTGAAACATAGTCAAAAGTGACTAAGATATACTGGTACCCAAAAGGGGTGACAAATGATCTGATGAAGTCAATGCCCCATACATCAAAGATTTCAACTTCCAAAATCGAATTAAGGGGCATCATATCTTTAGAGTTCATGTTGCCGATGCTCTGACAATGCACACAGGACCGAGAGAATGCATGAGCATTTTTGTGCATGCTTGGCCAATAAAATCCGGCATTTAAAACCTTAGCCACCTTTTTCTTTCCCGAAAAATGTCAGCGGCAAGCCATTGAGTGGCAATGGTTCAGAATGTCATGTGTTTCTGAATTGGGAACACACTGCCTAATGACTTGGTCAACACAGATGCGGAATAAATTGGGGTCCTCCCAAAAGTAAAATTTAACCTAGGCAAAGAACTTATCCCTCTTGTGTTTAGGCCATTCAGCAAGGAATCATCTAGTGGCAAGATAATTGGCATAATCAGCATACCAAGGGAGAGATTTTAGGGTTAGGAGTGTTTCATCAGGAAAGATATCCGTTTGGGTTAAAACATCACCAGTGTTAAGTCTTGAAAGGTGATCGACCATGACATTTTGCGAACTCGCTTTATCTTTGATTTCCAAATCAAATTCTTGTAGCAATAAAATTCGAATTAGGTAGGGTTTCGTATTCTTTCTATTAAGCAAGTATTTCAAGGCCGAGTGATCAGTGTAAATGGTGATGTGTGACCCTAAAAGATATGAACGAAAATTTTCAAGGGCAAAAACGATTGCAAGAAGTTCTTTTTCGGTAACAGTATAGTTTCATTGTATTTCATCAAGGGTTTTACTAGCGTAATAAATCACAACGGGTTTCTTGTTGATTCGTTGCCCTAAGACAGCTCCTATTGCAATGTCCGAGGCATCTGTCATTAGCTCAAAAGGATAAGCCTAGTTGGGAGCTTGCAAAATAGGTGCCTCAGTAATTACTTGTTTCAATATATTAAAACCCTCCAAGCAACAATGATCAAAATCAAAAGGTTGGTCTTTAGTCAAAAGGTTGGTTAAAGGTCAGGAAATTCTGGAGAAATCTTTGATAAATCATTGGTAGAATCCCACATGCCCCAAAAAGGATCGTACTTGTTTCACCGAGTTGGGTGGGGGAAGTTGAGAGATTGTATCTACTTTTGCCTTATCTACCGAGATTCCCTTTCTGCAAATTACATGGCCCAAGATTATACCTTCTTGGACCATAAAGTGGCATTTTTCCCAACTGAGAACCAGGTTAACCTAATGCATTTTTGGAGAGTTCTTTCTAAATTCCAAAGACAATGATCAAAAGAATCTCCAAAAATGGAAAAATCATCCATCAAGACCTCCAGGAAATCACCTACTAGATCAGAAAAGATTGCTAACATGCACCGTTGAAAAGTTGTGGGTGCATTACACAATCCAAATGGCATTCTTTGGAAAGCAAAGGTTCCGAAGGGGCAGGTGAAAGTGGTCTTTTCCTGGTCCTCAGGGTGGAACGCAACTTGATTGTAGTTGGAATATCCATCAAGGAAACAGCAATAATCTTGTCTGGCTAGCCGCTCCAAAATTTGAACAATGAATGGGAGCGGAAATGATCTTTCTTGGTGGCAGTATTTAATTTTCTGTAATCAATATAGACATGACACAAAGAAGCAATCCTAGTGGGAACTTCTTCACCCTTATCATTAGTAATAACAGTGAGGCTAGCTTTCTTAGGGACTACTTGTGTAGGGCTAACCCACCAACTGTTAGAGATAGGGTAAATAATTCCCTCATCATGCCATTTAATGATTTCCCATTTTACGACCTCCTACATAGTAGGGTTTAAACAATGTTGAGGTTGGCGAGAAGGTCTAGAATCATCCTCGAGATAAATACGGTGAGTACAATAGGATGCATCAAAGATTTTTAAGTCATTTAAAGTCCAATTGATTGCTTTTTGGTATTTGTTCAGAACTTGGAGTAGTTTTTCCTCTTGTAACCCCGATAGTTTGGAATTGATAATAAGGGATTTTGTATCGTTGGAGCCCAAAAATATATATTTTAGAGAATCCAACAAGGGTTTCAACTCTAATTGCTAGCCGACTTTCGGAATAGAGTTATAAGTTAGCATGAAATCCAATGTGTTAGGTGGGGGTGGGTTAGACGATTGCTGCTGCACAAGCAAAGTATCAATAGCAAAACACATATCTATGGAAAGTAATTCCTTGACAAGATTAAAGGTTTCAGAATCTGAGTCGTCGAAGAAATCAGGCTCGTGGAATCTTTTGGAAGCCATAAAATTGTCTAAAGTGAGCGTCTCACCACCGCATGTGATGTCCATTTTACCAGAATCATAGTTTATATTAGCTTTTGTAGTGGCAAGGAAGGGTCTTCCAAGAATGATGGGTGCATCTTTAAGTGCTTTTGGTACATCAATGTCAAGGACCAAAAGGTCCACTACAAAGAGACAATTTTGTACCTGAACTATAACATCCTCTACAATCCCTTTGGAATGAATAATAGATTGGTCAGCTAGTTGAAGGGTGACCTTTACAGGTTTAAGTTCATCGAACTGAAATTCGTTGACAAGGATAGTAGGGATGAGATTTATAGATGCACTAAGGTCTAAAAGGGCACGATCAAAGGTATGCCATTAATGACAACCAATATTAATGGAGCACCCAGGTCTTGTCTCTTGTGAGGCAGTTTACTCTGAACAATAGAGCAAACTATCTCAAAAAGGACAACCTTTCCTAGATTTTTGGTCAGCCTCTTTGGTGTACAAATTTCTTTTAAAAATTTTGCGTACGCAAGTACATATTTAATTGCATCTAGGAGGAGGATGTTGATTTCCACTTGGCCAAATAATTCATGTAGTTGTTCTTCGGTTGGCTCAGTTTTTCTGGGTTTCTTTTTTTTGGAGTTTAATGCTTGCGGAAAAGTTGTTGTGTTTATGCTATTTTTAGTGTCCTAAGAGTGAACGGTGGTGGGAAAAATTTATTCTTGATCCGATTTATGTTTTCTCAAGGGTTCTGCATTATGTGTAGTTTCTCCACTTCTTAGTGTGACTACATTAGCAGTGTGGTTATTTTGTTGTGGAAATCATTGGTTTTGTTGCGAATTTTGAAAACCAGGTGGGAATTGAGGTGCAGGATTGATTGGTTGTGGACCTTGCTATCCTGAATTATTTATGCTTTGAAATTGATTCTGCTGAGTTCTACGGTTGGGGATAGGTTGGGAAGGTAAATTTCCTACTGGCCTTTGATTGGGTGCTATCGTGATTTGATTTTGTAAATTAGAAATGACACAGGTAACATCGTTCATTTGCTTTTGCATTCCTTGTAGGGTTTTCATTAATTGAGTATTAAAATCGACTTGCGAAGGTTGGTTTTGGCCAAAATTCCCTGTTTGATTTTGAAAATGTGCAATTTGATTGTCTTTCTTCCAAGAGAAATTTGGGTTATTTCTCCAAATGGGATTATAAAAATTGGAGGAATTGTTTCTAAAATCATCCTGGAGAATGGAAATGTTTTTCTTTACTGGGACATAAGGTGAAGAATTATCAAAAATCCCAATCATTTCAGGTGTAAAGTCAAAATTTGGAAATCCACTTGTCAATTTGTTGCAAATTTTCCTGGCGGAGGAGAGTGGGGTTAGTATCAAAGTTAGAAAGGCAAGGGTTAGGGTTGGTCGATAATGGTTTATGTGATCGCGCATTAAATTTTTGTTCCATCTTCATTTGATTGATTTGCATTTGATCAAGTCTTTGCGTAAAAAGTTGCAAATCATCCTGTGTAACCGGGAGAGGAGGAGAAGAGATAGATGAGGGAAGTGTGCAATTCAAACAGCAAATTCTAGACCTAACTTAATTGTGACTCCCTAAAAAATAACCTAAGACTTGGTCTACTTAGAAAATAAGTAATCAATAGTGAATACATGTTCTGTCAACAACTCTAGCCAAGTTATTTAAGGGGAGGTTTGGGCCTAAGCATTTCCCAGGAAAATCCCCAAGTGCTAGTACAAACTCGCACTTGGTCGTTTGACACGACCCCTCAGCCTAAACACTAGATATAGATGACAGAATTGGTATTAACTAAAGAAAACTTAAGACCTAGATAGAAAGCCTAAGTTGATGAAACCTTAGGGGTCAAGTTGCTGCAAATTTTAATTAGGTCTAGGATACTAAGATGCACACGAAATGTGAAGGGCATTGATTGGGTTGTTGCCCTGTTATTTCAATTTTTATAGTGTGTGCAAAATTGGAAAGTGGTTCTAATTCAAACAAGTTGTCACACAAAAAATTTATGTATTTCTGTCTTTCAGAATTTTCTTTAAATTAATGCATTTTAGGGTTTCCTTTCTTAAGGCTTCAAACAACTTTTGAGATCCACAAACAAGAGGAAGTCAAGTTGTATGGGTCAAGATATGTTTCCTTTATGTTGTTTGTAAAAAAATGAAAAAGAAACCCTAATCCAATTGATCGTAGGATAGAAATTTAACTACCAATGGATCTTTTTAGGCTTTCCGTATTAAGTAGTGGTCTAAATAGATCAAACAACACTACTACTTTATGGCAAATCAAACAAGGATTCCAGAAAAGATTTTTTTTTATATTTTAGGAATTTGTTTGATATTTTTACAGAATTTTTCCTTGTGCTGGTGTCAAAGTCCAGAAATGATACTAGTGGGTATTTTGAACTTTTCAGTATCACCATCGACCTCAGAAAATTTTAGTGATTTTATATGATGTCTAGAATTTCACAAGGATTCCAAAAAGCTAAATTTTACAAAAATTGGAGTACAAAAATTCTAAAAATTTGCGGATAGTAGCAAAATAGGAAGATTAGAGGGTGTGACTCCTATGCAGTCCAAGAATTTTTAAAACTTAATAATAAATTCAATTGTTATGAAATTTGGAACAAATGTTCCTTACTTGATTTGGAATAACTGGGTGAAATTTGATGATTTTAGAAGGCCTATGGTGTCGGGAATTAATTTTTGGAATCCTGATAGAGGTCTGGACCTGAAAAATCAAACTGCCAACACTTGAGGTGAAGTGGTGTTTAATGATGCAAGCAAGAAACAATGGATTTTAATTTGCACCACTTCACTTAGTTAAGGCATTTAGGATCCTGAAAGCCATGTTTAATGTGTTTTGATTGTTTTTAGGACTAGGTGTGAGTAGAAAGAGGAACCAACCTGAATTTCTGCGGAAGGAAAAGGAAATTGAAGATCTTCCTCCAAAATCCCGCTTGATTCCTATAGCTCCTGCACACACGAGAGAGAGAGAGAGAGATGGGGCTGAGATCCACGTATCAAGAAAGAGAAAAGTTATAAAGCTAAGCTGTGCCTCCCCGGCAACGGCGCCAAAAAGTGATCACTAAAATGCATGATTTATAAAAGTGGGTTTTTATGTCATTGTCACATGCAGATTAGATTGCTTTTAAATTTATAGAATCCGAGTACTTGGGTAAGTATTCGGGTCATCCCAAGAGAGGAAAGTAAGCTTTTAAATCAAAACTCCCTCTTGATCTTTGGAAATCAACGTCTTTTTAGGGTTTTTGGAATATGTAGGTTTTTTATTTTTTTTTTAATAGAGCAGAAAGAAATACGGAGAGAAAGACGAAAATCTAAGTTATGGAAATTGTAAGGCAACTAGTGCCTTACTTTTTCAGCTCACCCTAAGCACGAAAGGACTAGTGTAATGAAGAAGTAAGCCACAAAATAATCACAAGCTTTTTAAACTTAAAATAGAAGAATGCTTCTTAATCAAAATAGTTTTATAATGGGAATGGAAAACTCACAAGTGAAAAGAGTTTCCACTTATAATTTCCACCCAAGTAGAAAACTAGCACTAAACTACTATGCAACTAAATAACAAAAAAGGAGAAGAAAGCTTAGAAGATCTTGATGATGATGATGGTGCTGGCCGAAATTCCTGCTCCAATCCTGGTTGGCCCAATACTAAATGGATTCCTTTTCTGCTTCCTGGATGTCCTCCTGTTGGGATCGTAGAGTGCGTATTTGATAAAAAATGCATCGTAGTACAGTTGCGAAATACGATCAACAAAAATAATTCTAAGATAACGAGACTTGAGTCCTGGTCGTTCGTCTCTAGGAGGCATTTTGGAAATACAAAATCAAATTCGATCTCGCTCGCTCTACTCGTTCAAAATCACATGTTGATTTATACTAAATACGTATTGATACATGACATGCTGTTGCCAGAATATCAGAAATTGAAAGCATGCAACTTTAATCACACCAAAAGATGATAATCAGGAACATGATGATTTTCAACATATAAATATATATAAATGTTTTCATTGAGGCATGATGGTGGTTACAGCATAGGTAGCGAAATGCTTGTATAGGGAAATTTAAATCTAGCTAGCAAAAAACGACTGCATACAAGAATCTATGGGGGGATTATGCATGCATCATTGGGGGAGAATATGGAGCTACACTACTAAGAAGTAAATAAAGCATTAAATCTATGAAGAACTATAATCTAGTCTAGCAGAGCTAAGGGCATTTAGAGGTGGGCTCCGATGGCCTTTGAATGGATGAGAAGAGAAAGAGGGGCAGCCAATGGTGCTTAGGCCAACCCTTAAAGAGAGGTTGGAGAAGTTGATCCTGGTCTAGGCTTGTCATGGAGGTGGTGGCATCATGGTGGAGCTCATGAAGATGGAGGTGGAGGTGGTGATGGCTTATGGAAGGTGGAGCTATGCTAAAAGACAAAGATGGACCAAATGGCCACCCCTTAGGTCTTTTTATAAACCTAAGGGAAGCTCTCTAGAGAATTATGGAATTCTCTAGAGAGGCCTATGGTGGCAGCTCGTGGGAGAGTGAGAGAGAGGATGGATGGTGTTTCTTAGATCCACCAAATGTGGATCTAAAAATTGAATGGCTCTTGGTTGATAATTTTAGCAACCAAGGCAAAAACGCATGGTAGAGAGTTCTAGAGAACTCTAGGCTAGATATTTTCGTGTGGATGGTGTGTGTGGGTGTGTGTGGATCGAAACATAGGTGGCTAGGTTGATTAGGTTAGGTTCTAGTGGGTTTAGGTCAAGGTAGGTCTCAAATTAGGGTTGTAAACTGTAACTCACTAAGGTAAAGTGCAATTAAACTTAATACAAGTTTAATTGGGTGTGTGAAAACCTAATTGAGAGTAAAACAACTCAATTAAATTAGTTCTAGGTCAATTGGACTCTCACTGAGTCCAATTGGACAGTGTGTACTGAGATCAGGGCTCAATTAGACTTAATGAGTTTAATTGAATAGGCTGATGGAATTGACTAAGATCCAAGTCAATTAGGTTTAGTGAGGACCTAGTTAGGTCCTTAGGGAGGTCTAGAGGTGATGTACTAAGGTTAGGGCACCTTAATTTAAGTTCCTAGGGGGTTAGAATTGGGTTTACGGAGCTGGAGATCCAAGATCAAGGCTTGAATCTCAAAACAAGGTCAGGAGGGCAGTTCTAGATGTCTGATAAAAGTTTCTGTCGACCTATAATGAGAAATCAGAACTACATACTTATTGTCTAGATGTCCATTTAGAGTCAGGAGGGATTCTAGGTTCTGTCTTGGGTATTTTGCAGGAATTGGTCATCTGATCAAGTGTCTAAACATCCAATAACACTGTAAAAGTGGGTTTAAGGTGTGTGGGAGTTGGCTAAGGGTTCTAGATGTCCTATAACTCATCTGGATGTCCAGATAGAGGATAGAATTAGGGTTTTATGGTTTCCTAAGGTGCGGTGACCTAATCTAGGGGTGGCTGAGGCTTGGGGAAGCTTCTACGCTGTCCTAGGTCGAGGATGGACTAAAGTTCATCATAATTTATTGCTTTATTCCTACTTAATAGAATAGCATACCTTAAGTCCCTTACATTGTTATCTATTGCATCTAATCTTGGTCTTCCGCTCCAGCTCTGTTGCAACACCAGTTATTCTTTATTCTTCAGATTCAACTTTAGATCCAACTTCAGATCTAGCTTCTGATTAGCTTATTACTTGCAATTGACATAATGCACCTAATCAGTACATTATAGCATTATTTTATGCATAGCTAAAGGAAAGCAGTAAATCTGCTAGTATGCTTATGCATGCATGAATTACCCTAACTTATTCTAATTCTAGCCTAATTTTGGTCAATTAAGACCTATGATTGCTGCGCAATCATACCCCCATGCCTAAATTTTGCTAGTCCCTAGAAAATGCAAGACTAAATTATTCACAGAAGGGTCCCTAAGGGATTGATTATTTTATCAAGTGTATACCTAGAGATTTTTCTCCTTTTTGTTTTCATCCTATGCTCTAGAAATCCTGACAATCGTGAAAGTGTAGCTATGTAGCTTTTGCAACGGATTTGAGTGAAAAACTAATTCACCTCTAAAGCATGTACTTGACCCCTAGTAAAAATTCTAGCGGGATAGGTGGACTTCTTCCCTCAGGGTATTCAAGATATTCTATGAATTCAACCTGGCTTTATGCTTAGGTAGAGGGAAAAGATTATATATTTGGTGGCTCACTCTCAACTGGTGCTACATAGAGATTAGTACTATAGAATCTAGATTCCCAAATTATTATGTAACTCAACTTAGAGAAAGAGGAGAAAAACTATGCTCTCTTTTGGTTTCTTTTTATTCATTCTCTCGTTTCCTTTTTCTTTTTCTTAGAGCTCACAATCTCACCAGATTCACACATATGACTTGTATTTGGTGGTCTCACTTGGCATTAACACTTTAATTGAGTTCCCATAACTCTAACACTATGTCAGAATTCCTCAGCCAGTATCCGGGCGGTCAGAAACACAGAAAGATAGGTTAAGGCCATATTTGGTGGATCTCAAATTTATTTGTTGGTATTACCTCGATGCAACTGAAATAAACACTAAATTTCACACTCTTTTTTTTTCTAATTTTTCTTTCTTTTTTTTCATTTTTTTTCTTTTTCTTCCTTTTTTTCTATGTGTAATTTTTTTTAACATAGCACAAGGTAGCACAAATTCATGAACTTTATTGAGGATGCATTATTAGGGATTGGTGGTACTCAAGAGACATTAGGTGGCTTATTTAGTAGAAGTGACAGCTCAAGGCACAGGGAGAGATGGATAGGACAGTGTATTTCTGACCTTGACATTAATACCCTCCTTCAGTCAAGGATTCCATTAAGAATGGTTGTAACCATCGACCTTAGCCCTAGTTTTATGAAAACTTGCTCTCTACGTATTTGCCTTATTTGGTGGCTCTTAAAATTTCACACAAAAATGTATATGCAGGATCCGAGAGAGAAAACTATGCCTAATCTCTGAGTATCATTACCTAATTATCTAGGTTTCCAGATTCCTTGCACTAATCTTAGAGCACCAATACACTCTACTCTCATCTCACACTATTTGGTGCATTTTTGGAAGAAAATTTGCCTAACTCCCAAAACACTGTCCAGGGGTTTAGGAGAAGAAGCACTGCTTCTTCTCGACAAACTAAAGATGTTTATCAGCCTTCACCGTGAATCCATTGCAAATTCTATGTGTGTATGAAAAATTGTACTGGATTCTAGATTACAGGAATCAACTAGAAGATAAATTTCTAATGCATTCTCTTAATAAAATAATCTTATTCATAGATGCACTATGTATATATGCTATAAACAAGTAACCCGTTATATTCGTACTTCATGAAATTTTCCTTTCGGGTTACATTCAGCTTGACCGTAAATTTAGAACAAAAGGTGAGAGGGTGAGTCGGAAGTGGTTGTTGCGAACGATTTTTAGCTCCAATGCAAGCATTGGAGGTGGAGTCAGTTTTTCTCTTATTTAGGGTCCTAAAGTACTTTTGACATGCAACTCTGATGCTTTCCTAAATGTTGGTATAAAAATTTTCAGTTTTGTCGTATCTAACTCCCATGCCTAAGTTCTTGCATGTCCTCATGCATGGATATAAAAGAGAATAAGTACACCAGGGAGTAAATGGGTAGAATTCACCTGGATTTGCTCCTAAAATTTTAACGTTTGGCACCGGCCAACCTGATAGTATTCAATATACGAAAAGGAAATATGCTAAAAGAAAAATATGTTATGTTTAAAAATGGTATGTATAGGTGATGGTAGAGTGTGGGGTAGATGTTGAGTTTAACACCTCCAGCTGGGCAAGAACTTACGTAGATATCCTCGATAAGATGAATGAGTTCGTCAGCTAGAGGAGGTTCCTGGACCATGAATGGCTTGAGGCGCTGGCCATTTACCATAGATACATGCCCAGATATTGGGTCCCTGATTTGGACCGCCCCATTAGGATATGGGTGAATCACAACATATGGACTAGTTCACTTGGACTTGAGCTTCCCTGAAAAAAGTTTCAGTCATGAATCAAACAACCAGACTTGCTGGTTGGGTGTGAATGGTTTCCTCCGGATGTGGCGGTCATGAAAGGCCTTAGTCTTGTCCATGTATATCAATGCATTGTCATAGGCTTGCCGCCGGATCTCTTCTAATTCGTTGAGCTAGAGTTTCTGTTCTTGACCTCCCGCATCGAGGTCAAGGTTACATTTTCGCACCGCCCAAAAGGCACAGTGTTCCAGCTCTACAGGAAGGTGATAGGCCTTGCCATATAACATACGATATGGTGACATTCCGAGTAGGGCCTTGTACGAGGTCCGATATGCCAAGAGTTTATCAACTAATTTATCATACCAGTCCCTCCTGTATGATCGAACCATCTTCTGGAGAATCAACTTGATCTGACGGTTAGACACTTCAGCCTACCCATTGGTCTACGGGTGATACGGGGTGGCCATACGGTGATGTACCCTGTATTTCTTTAATAATGACCTAAAGTGTGCGTGGATGAAGTGGCTTCCCCTGTCTATAATCAGAGTGTAGGGTATTCCGAATGTCATGAAGATGTATTCCCGTATGAAAGAAATGATGATCTTATGATCAGCCCGTCTCACCGGGATGGCCTCGACCCACTTCGAGAAATAGTCAACAGCTAGTAATATGTACTCGAAGCCATGCAAGTTCGGAAAAGGGCCCATAAAATTGATGCACCAGATGTCGAACACTTCTACAACCATGATGGGTTGGAGTGGCATCATGTCTCTCCTAGTCATAGAACCGACCAACTGGCATCGTTTACAGTGCTGGGTCTATTCGTGTGTATCTCTGAAAATAGTTGGCCAGAAAAATCCTGATTGCAAAATTTTTGCAGCAGTTTTCCATCCCGAGAAATGATCACCACAAGCATTGTTGTGGCAAAAAGATAACGCATTAGGGATCTCAGAATTTGGGATGCATCTTCGAATAATCTGATTCGCTCCAATGCATAAGAGCAATGGGTCATCCCAAAGGTAGAATTTGGCCTTCGTAGTAAATTTGAGTTTCTGGTTCTTGGATAGGTTTGTGGGAATCTTGCTTGCGGCAAGATAGTTTGCGATATCCGTGTACTAGGGGAACTCAATAGAGTGAACTGCCAAAAGGGATTCATCCAAAAATTGGTTGTGGAAAGGTAGGGAATAAGGAATGTGGGCTGGGTCCAGTTAGGATAGGTGATCCGCCACAACATTCTACTTTTTAGCTTTGTCGTGGATTTCAATATCAAATTTTTGCAATAGAAGGATCCATCTGATGAGCCGAGGTTTGGCATCCTTCTTTGCCAACAAATGCCGGAGGGCGGAGTGGTCAATGAAGATGAGAACTTTGGACCCTAATAGATAGGATCTGAATTTCTCCAACCCAAATACTACTACTAGCAGTTCTTTTTCGGTGACAGTATAATTGCATTAAGCCTTATTTAGTGTCTTGCTATCATAGTATATGACAAAAGGTTGTTTCTCCCGATGCTGGCCTAAAACAGCACCGATGGCGAAATCAAAAGCGTCGCACATCATCTCGAAATCAAGTGACCAGTCGAGTGGTTGGAGAATCGGGGAATCAGAGACAGCACTTCATAAAGTCTCGAAGGCACTGAGACACAAGGTGTCAAATTCAAATGGGGCATCGGCAAAAAGGAGATTCGTCAAAGGTCATGCAATTTTTGAGAAATCATGTATAAATCTTCAATAGAAGCCGACATGACCCAAGAATGATCTAATCCGCTTGATTGAGCTAGGTGGCGGTAAGTGGGAAATAATCTCAGATTTAGCTCAATCGACCTCGAGTCCATTTTTAGAGATCTTGTGCCCTAGTACTATGCCATCCCTCACCATGAAATGGCTTTTCTCTCAGGATAGTACTAGGTTTACCTCAATACACCGTTTCAGGATTTTGGTGAGGTTATCAAGACAAGATGCGAAATCATCTTAGAAAATGGAGAAGTCATCCATGAACACCTCCACGTAGTCCCCAATCATGTCAGAGAAGATGGCCATCATACAATGATGAAATGTTGCTGGTGCATTGCAAAGGCCAAAGGGCATCCGCTTGAAAGCGAATGTTCCAAAGAGGCATGTGAATGTGGTCTTGTCTTGATCTTCCGGGCTAATCGCTACTTGATTATACCCAGAGTATCCATCCAAAAAGCAAAGGAAACTACATCCGGCTAACCGTTCTAAGATCTGATCAATGAAAGGAAGAGGAAAGTGATCCTTCTGGGTAGCGATGTTCAGTTTCTTATAGTCGATTCAAACCTGCCATGATGTCGCAGTGCGGGTCGGGATGGATTCGCCTTGATCATTTTTCACAATGGTGAGTTCTGCTTTCTTGGGCACTATCTGGATCGGACTCACCCATTGGCTGTCAAAGATTGGGTATACAATACTTGCATCCAGCCATTTGATGATCTCCTTCTTAACAACCTCTAGCATTTTCGAGTTTAGCCGTCTTTAAGGATGTCTCGAAGGTTTCACCCCCTCATCAGTGTAAATGTGATGGGTGCAATATGAGGGGTGAATACCGTGAAGATCGGCAATGCTCCACCCTATAGCAACCCTATGGTCTTGTAAAACAGAAATCAATTGATGCTCCTGTTCTTGGGTTAAGTGAGCACTAATAATGATCGGGTATGTCTCACTTTTGCCCAAGAACACATACTTAAGTGAGTCAGGTAAGGGCTTCAATTCAATCATGGGTGGGTCAGAGTCAAAAATGGGAATAGGAGGAGCAAACTTGAAGGTGGGAATCTGATGATCCGGATGCATGTGAATTCCTACTGATTCACTACTTGTGAGATAATCGGTTGTGACAATGTTAACAGGGAACCTGTTAGCTATGGTCACGTCTTATTATAACAACAGGGGTGATCTAGTAGTGTACGGATCAGGATAGCTATATTCAGGGGTGCTATGGTCAGAAACACACCCTAAACAATCAGATCCTCGGGGAGATATGTGCAGTGCAGTGGTCTCAGTCTCGTGTGGATCGAGGTCTAAGAACCTTGATAGTGCAAATGAATGAGACATTGGGTCATCACAAAGGAGCCCAATGTTACAACAGTATGCCAAATCTTCGTCTTCACCATCCTCCTCTATGCGATCATAGTCAAAATTCCTTGATGCCCTGAATATGTCAACTCAAAGTCACTCATTACCTAGGTCTATCTCCATACACCTGGATGCACAATCAATGTTTGCTTGGGCTGTCGCTAAAAATGGGCGACCCAAAATGATTGGTGCATCTAGGAGATTAGGAGGAACTTCCATATCGAGAATGAAAAAGTCTGTGGGAAAGCAGAATCTGCAAACTTTTATGATCACATTCTCAACCACCCCCCTTGGTGCTTTTATTGATCTATCAGCCAGCTGAATTGTGACCGAGGTTGGCTTTAACTCTCCAAATCGAAATTGATCAAATACAGCAGCGGGAGTCAGGTTGATGGACGAACCTAGATCTAAAAGGGCCCGATCAAATGGAGAATCCTGCAAGAAGCCAAATATGAGTGGGGTACCAGGGTTTTTCTTTTTCGGCGGTAAGTCGGCTAGAATCATGGCGCTAGACTCTTTTGATAGTACTGCCTGTTGTCCAATTCTAGGCTATCTCTTTGGGGTATAATAGTCCTTAAAGAACCTAGCGACAGCGAGGATGTGATCAATTGCCTCGAGGAGAGGGACCTGAAATGTACTTCCTTGAATGTTGACTTCAAATCCTCAAAATTCCGTGTGTCCTTCTTCCGTACTACATTTCGCATCATAGCCTCGGGAAAATGGACAGGAATCTTAGGGTCAAGTGGCCTCTTACCCTTATCTACTGTAGGTGGCTCCTAAGATGAAGAAGGAGTCGAATTGCCTACGGCGAAGGGTGGGAAAAACCAGGACCTGCCTGCTTATGTGGTGGGTCGAATGTCTTCTTTCCACTCCTCAATGAGACAACATTTGCATCTTCTTGCTGTCCATGAGGTGGTGGGGGAGTGGAAGGGGCAGAGTATGCGAGGTTCTTCATCAAAGGTGGCTGGACTTGAGCATAACCAGGTGGTGTAGGAGGCGCCTGTAATATGGCGTGTGTCTATCCCTGTGGTGCCTGAAACCTAGGCGGGGAACCTTGGTTCTACACATATCGAGGGTTCGGGACAGGTTGGGAGGGCAAGGCTCCCTGAGTCCTATGCTCCTGCAACAGCTGGTTTTGCGTGTTCTGTATAGTCTGTATCTGGTCAGCCATCACCTTCATTATCTGCATGTTATCCTGCATAGACTTCCTCATCGATTCTTGCAGCTCCTCTTTCAGTGCCTCCAGAGGGTCAGCCCGCTTTAGAGGGTGACTGGCAGCTTGGTACAGCGGCTGGTATATAGAACGGGGTTGCTGCTGCTGAGACAGGAATGGCTACTGCCTAGGATATGTGTTTTGCACATACCCGTATTGCCTGGTCTAATAGTGTGGTTCTTGATGTGGTCTTTGTGAGTAACCAACTAGGGTTATACGTCTTTGAATACAGGTTATTACGCCCGTATCCTTGAATAGCGCTAACGTCCTCATAGGCCGAAGACATCTGAGATGTATATCCATCAAGGGGATATGTATTATAGTCAGCAAGTGGTGCGTAACCCTAGTCATATGGTGCCAAATCGGGATTGTTTATAGGATCATGATATGCAGGATCTCGTAAATAAGGAGAGGATGCATCCCAAGTGAGTAGATTAACTCGAGCAGGAGGGGCTCGGGGTGCATAGGAGGGTCTTGGAGTAGCAGAGTTCAGGTTAGATTGACCCTGATTAATTTGGTCAATCTCTTTTTCGATCAGGTTCATTCTGTCCAACTGCTTGACGATGATATCCATGTCGGCTCGAATAGACTCGGTGTGAGCCTCATGGACACCAACCCGCTGCTGACCAGGCCGCTAGAATCGGTTCATGGATGCGGTATTCATTGAGTTCTCCGCCAAAGATTCGAACAACTCAAATGTGATGTTCTCATCTTTCGCAAGGAAATTCCCCCCACTAGATGCATCGGCCAGATACCGATGTGTGTCATCTAGCCCGTGGTAAAGGATCTGAGCTAGGTGCCATCTAGGCACACCATGGTGCAGGCATTTCTGAATAAAGTCGTGAAATCGGTCCCAGGCGTCATGCAACTTCTCCCCAGCTCCTTGGAAGAAAGTCATGATGGCACGCCTCAATGCGTTCGTTCAACCGATCGGGAAGAACTTTTGCAGGAATTCATGTCGTAATTATGGTCAGGTTCCAATCGGCTTCCCGATGGTCTTGAACCAGTACGAAGCTTTGTCCCTCAGATAAAATGGGAAAAGCTTCATCAGAACAATCCCAAGATCAACATTCTTGGGTCGAATCATCTCTGCGAGTCGACTCAGGTCCTCTAAGTGCTAGAATGGATCTTCGCTTGAGTTCCATAGAAATGACTATTGATCAAACCAATCACATTAGGCTTGAGCTCAAACGCGTCTCCGCCTACGGGAATCCTGACTAAGGGTGCGATGATCGGTGCAGCTGGATCATAGAAATCCTGAAGTTGTTCTCCTCGTAGTGGATGCTGCATTCTGTCAAGCGTTGTCAAGATACGGTCCATGCTCTGTTGATGCCGCTCCTCTGATTCAACCATCCGGGCCTCCAGATGAGCCATCAGGTCCAAATTACTAGCATCCTAACCCAATCTAGGTCCAGGTCTAGGATTAGGGTTAGCCATATAGGCTAAAGGAGTAGAAGAAGTGGGGGGAGAAGATAGTCCTGGTGAGGTGACTCACCTCCTTGGGAGCGGCTCCCAAGGTCCAACAAGTCGAGGTCTGAGTGACCTCCTTTCTTACATACACCACCCAACACCTAGGTCGGTGTAGCCAAGCCAGACAAGGCTAAGGCCCTGTCAATCAGATGGTCCTTATGATCAAATGACCAGATTTTTCATTTTAAGTTCAAATTCCTGAAGAAAAATTCATCGTACAACCGACTGAAAGTGATTCCCGCCTCTCAAGCTAACCCAACCAATCTAGTTACGAGGGGACTACGGGGAAGGTTCTTCCTTTGGCTCACACCTCTGGTTCTGTTACCTTCGAGCTGCAGTCGTTTGACACTATCCCGCAGACTTAGTCACCAGGTTCAGCAAGAGAGGTTGAAGCCACCCAATAGTACGACAACGAATTCGGGTTTGCTTTCATGTTTTAAAATAATTTCAACATGTTTTTCTTTAGTTAGGGTTTTTGGTGAGTGGCTCACAACGTGACCAAGCTCACCGGCTAAACACTAGAATAAGTCTTAGTTAGCCCAAATGTGATCTCTAGAATGTAACCCTAAAGGTATAACTTAGGGTTTATGCAATTCTAGGTTTTTTTACTTTTTTAGCAGACCACGAAATAAAAATACTTCTCTGGCGAAAATTGGAAACTAAATAAGTTGAAATTTCGCAAGTAGATTCCTTTTTCAATTGTCTTTTCAGAGAATATTTTTTTTGTAATTTTTACTATTTCAACCAAATTTATAGAGAATTTTAAATGTCAGGGGGTCAGATCTGGAATTTTGACCCCTGGTTGGTTTTCTATTTTAAAACTGTATTAAATGACCTTAAAAAATTTGAGAAAAATATGAAAATTAAAGCCAATGAGATCAGTTTTCAAATCCTATCATTTTTAGTCAAAACAAACTCGTGGATTGCTCAGAATTATTTTTTGAATTTTAAAAATTTTTGAATTTAGGTCAGTCTAACCTCCTTGCACTTCGTGAATTTTAAAAATTTTGTACTTGGAATTTTTCCAAATGAATGGTGCCGTTTGAAAGATGGTTTAAAAATGAAGACCTAGCTCGAATCTCAGAATTTTTTGCTTATTAATTTTTCGGCAATTGAATTTTTAAATCAAAATTTGAAGCCTGGCCGAAAATCAAAGGGTGGTGGGGAAGCTTTTGAAAAGGTGTTTGAAATTAAAATTCAAACTTTCCACCAAAATGATTTTTTTTTTCAAAAGATTTTCAAATTTGCTTTTTTGTTTCTTGCTTTTTTTTTCAAAACTAACTAATCCTAAGATTCAAAAAGGGAAACCTATTCTAACTACCTAATTTTTTCTTGATTTTTTTTTTCAAATGAAATTGCTAGAAGGAAATCTAACCTAAGGTTCAAATCAAACCTAGACTAAGAAAGATATAATGTGCACCTGGCATTTTTTTTCCGCGCTCGTTGTGCGCACAGATCCCATTTTGCCCTATTTTCCTGCACATCAGAAGACAAGCAGAGGAAGATTTATCAGTGATAATTCTAGAGATTGAAATAAAAAAGGACGTTGCCTCCTCGGCAACGGTGCCATTTGTTGGGATCGTATAGTGCATATTTGATCAAAAATGCATCGTAGTATAGTTACGATATACAATCAACAAAAATAATTTTTAAGATAATGAGACTTGAGTCCCAGTCGTTCATCTCTATGAGGCATTTTGAAAATGCAAACTCAAATTCAATCTTGCTCGCTCTACTTGTTCAAAATCGCATGTCGATTTATACTAAATACATATTGATACGCGACATGCTATTGCCAGAATATCAGAAATTGAAAGCATGCAACTTTAATCACACCAAAAGACAATAAGCAGGCACATGGTGATTTTCAACATATAAATATATATAAATGTTTTCATTGAGGCATGATGGTGGTTACAACACAGGTAGCGGAATGCATGATAGGAAAATTCAAATCTAGCTAGCAGAAAACAATTGCATACAGGAATCTATGGGGGGATTATGCATGCATCATTGGGGGATAATATGGAGTTACACTACTAAGCAGTAAATAAAGCATTAAATCTATGAAGAACTATAACCTAGTCTAGTTGAACTAAGGGCATTTAGAGGTGGGCTCCGATGGCCTTTGAATGGATGAGAAGAGAAAGAAGGGTGGCCAATGGTGCTTAGGTCGACCCTTGAAGAGAGGTCGGAGAAGTTGATCCTGGCCTAGGCTTGGCATGGAGGTGGTGGCATCATGGTGGAGCTCATGAAGATGGAGGTGGAGGTGGTGATGGCTTATGGAAGGTGGAGCTATGCTAAAAGACAAAGATGGACCAAATGGCCACCCCTTAGGTCTTTTTATAGACCTAAGGGAAGCTCTCTAGATAATTATGGAATTCTCTAGAGAGGCCTATGGTGGCATCTCGTGGGAGAGTGAGAGAGAGGATGGATGGTGGTTTTTAGATCCACCAAATGTGGATCTAAAAATTGAATGGCTCTTGGTTGCTAATTTTAGCAACCAAGGCAACAACACATGGTAGTGAGTTCTAGAGAACTCTAGGCTAGGTATTTTTGTGTGGATGGTGTGTGTGGGTGTGTGTGGGTCAAAACTTAGGTGGCTATCTTGATTAGGTTAGGTTCTAGTGGGTTTAGGTCAAGGTAGGTCTCAAATTAGGGTTGTAAACCCTAATTCACTAAGGTAAAGTGCAATTAAGCTTAATACAAGTTTAATTGGGTGTGTGGAAACCTAATTGAGAGTAAAACAACTCAATTAAGTTAGGTCTAGGTCAATTGGACTCTCACTAAGTCCAATTGGACAATATGCGCTGAGATCAGGGCTCAGTTGCACTTAATGAGTCCAATTGAATAGGCTGATGGAATTGACTAAGATCCAAGTTAATTAGGTTTAGTGAGGACCTAGTTAGGTCCTTAGGGAGGTCTAGAGGTGATGTACTAAGGTTAAGGCACCTTAATTTTGGTTCCTATGGGGTTAGAATTGGGTTTACGGAGCTGGAGATCCAAGATCAAGGCTTGAATCTCAAAATAGGGTCTGGAGGGCAGTTCTAGATGTCTGATAAAAGTTTCAATCGACCTATAATGAGAAATCATAACTATAGACTTATTGTCTAGACGTCCATTCAGAGTCAGGAGGGATTCTAGGTTCTGTCTTGGGTATTTTGCAGGAATTGGTCATCTGATCAAGTGTCTGAACGTCCAATAACACTGCAAAAGTGGGTTTAAGGTGTATGGGAGTTGGCTAAGGGTTTTGGATGTCTTATAACTCACTTGGACATCTAGATAGAGGCTGTAATTAGGGTTTTAAGGTTTCCTAGGGTGCGGTGACCTAATCTAAGGGTGGCTGAGGGTTAGGGAAGCTTCTAGGCTGTCCTAGGGCTAGGATGGACCTAAGTTCTTCACAATTTATTACTTTATTCCTACTTAATAGAATAGCATACCTTAACTCCCTTACATTGTTATCTACTGCATCTAATCTTGGTCTTCCGCTACAGCTCCACTGCAACACCAGTTATTCTTTATTCTTTAGATTCAACTTTAGATCCAGCTTCAAATCTAGCTTCTGATGAGCTTATTACCTGCAATTGACATAATGCACCTAATCTGTACATTATAGCATTATTTTATGCATAGCTATAAGATAGCAATAAAGGTATTAATCCGCACCTCAGACGACAAATCTGACTGCACAGATGGGTTCAGATCGACGATCGCATCTTAACAACGTGAAAATCGATCCAATCCAACATCCGTAGCACCATCTACAATTCAATGAAAATGAACGGCCATGATGGCACCTCGTGGTGCCATCATGGTCGCTCGGCACCAACCGTAGCTCTTCTTCTTCACCCACTCGACAAATCTCTGCTGTTGGATGCCCATCCAATGGCCAAGAATGTGCCACGTCATCACCCATCGAGTGCCTCTCCTCATCTGAAAGCATAATCAACACTTGATCTCGACTGTCGGATGAAGATCCAACGGTCGAGATCGGTCGTGCACAAAATCACCAACGTGCCTCAACCGCACGCATAGTGCAGCGATTAAGGCACTGCAAAGGCTGGAGATGATGGTTTGAATCACAGAGCGACGTCCCATTCTAGCGTGTGGGCGTGCCATCATAATCGCTCAATCGGCTGCGGACGGCGTTGATCACCCAATCAGGCATACGCGAGATCAGAAGCCTCACTTCATGCATAATCGAATGCGCGATCAAGCGTTAGGTAGGTGAGGAAGCACTGGCGAGAAGCGATATAAGCCATTCGATCTCACGATCGGACTACTGATAAGGCGAGATCGTGCGCGGGCATGCATGCGGTTCTTCAACGATGTTCAGGCCTTTAGTGATAGATAAATCCATCACTAAAGGTCCTGAATTAATGTTTTTAAACGAAATGACCTTTGTACTCCCTTCAATCTTCACCGATAAAAGGCCCTACGACCCCCACATATTTCTCATCCCTTCCTTCTCCTCTCTCCCTCTCTAAAGCTTAAGAGAAGCTTGTCCCACATTTGGGATGCTCCTCAAGAGCTAAAACCAAGTTTTCGCCTCCGTTCCGGAAGTGGATCCCACAACGACGATGACGTGCTATCTCGTTCCCGTTCTTTCGAGTTCATCTTCTTTCTTCCCACGTCATCTCCGTCTTCCAGGCGTCACCTCCGTCGGGCTCGTCCTCCAAGCATTCGTCGAGGAGGATAACTTATCTCTCCTTTCTTTTATCGCTTTCTAGAGTAGAATTTCTTACTTTCTAGTTGTAACAATTTCCTGCTTTCTAGTATAATCATTTCCCACTTTCTTAGTTTTAAAACATTATTTAAATATCAAGTGATTGTTCTTTCTCTCTCTCTTTTATTGTTTATATTGCTTCCATTGTGATTATTTCACCTTTTAAACAAAAATACAAAAAAAAATATAACTGCGGATTTTGAGATCGACGTAGCCTGCTTGTGTTCGACTCGGAATTTCTTTACGGATTTTTCGATATAAATTTTATCTGTTGAATGGATTTCTTCGTGACTTGAACTACAAAGATGGGTTTTCAAATCGAACTGCGAACGCGTAGTTTTCCGCAATCAACATTTTGACGCCGTTGCCGGGGAAGCAATGATTTTTCGAGCTTCTTTTCACATTTCGTGCACTTTACTGTTTTCTAACTTTCTTTATCTCTTGTCTATTGTTTTGCAGATACCTTGATCAAGGAATCGTCAAGCGGTAGATCGGAGTAAAGTGCAGTTGAAGACGACTATATGTGCTCCCCGCTCTTTCCCTTCCATAAATTTCATTTCATCACATTAATTCAAACTCCAATTAACCTAGGTGTTTGCATAAATCCTAAGATTAGTTTGGTTGCTTGGATTTCCACCCACATTCATTTCACCCTCTCATATTAAAAACAAAAATCATAAAGATATTTCTTGTGGGGTAATTCAACATACACACAACATACACCCACATTCAAGGAACTTAACCTAGTTGGTTTTCTTCTACTCAACCAGATTCTGATCTGTGGAACTGGTACACAAAAATCAACATATAAAAAAGTAAAAATCAGTCTAGGTTAATCATTTTGTGTGCCTAACTCAGTGGTGCAACTGTGTCCAATTGTTTGAGTTGTTTGGGCTGTACCACTCAACATAAAATCAACTCACCAAGTAGCTTCCTCTTAGGGTTTTCAATTTAAGTTCATATCAGCCACTCCATTTTATTTTTGATTTCAAAAGGAAAGTGATCTTCATCCATGCTTGAAATCTTGGTTTGCCTTAAACTTGATTGAATTAAACCTAATTCTAAACCCTAAAAGCTACTTAAGCAAGATTTGAACCCTAAAATCTACTCATCACAAATAATCTTGCTTGAAAACCCTGGTTGTGCACGCACTCACACATACTCAATTGATCAATAAGGGCACAACCCATTTTAAGGGCCCACCACATTCCATAAGCACTGCAATCCCAAGCCTAAACAAAATCAAGTAGACGTCGGCCTTAAGGACTGATTCATGCTTTGGGGTCTAGTCTGAGATTGTTTATGATTAACTAGCTTGTACTAATCAATCTGATGTCTAGCTAGGGGAGTAGTGTCAAACGACTGCAGCTGGGGGGTACACTAGGAACTGGAGGTGCAAGGCGAAGGAAGAACCTTCTCCCCAGTCCCTCCTTCTAACTGGTTGGATTGAGTAGACACAAGTAGAGTAAATCGTCTATAATCTTAAGGTGGGTTCTGAGAGTCTGTAGATCCTTAGGCTACCCTACTTAAGGACAGGATTGTTTTGTTGTGCAGCAGGGTTCTTATCCCCAGTCCTTCCGACCTTTTCCTAGCTTATGCTGGGAAGAAGGTCATTGAATCCCCGAATGGAAGGACCACTAGAGTATTCTAGGAGGCGTAGATTGGATTTTGGCCAAATTGATCCTTTGGCCGATCAACAGCCACCTCTGCCTCAGGATTCACAGGAGGTATTTCAAAGGTAGCTGGAACAAATGTAGAGAATGCAAGAATGGTTCCAGAGAATGAAAGGCACTCAGCCCTTGAAGGATTTTTATGATCCTTTAAATTACGGGGAACATCCCGGCATCCAGATTCTTAGCAAAGACGTAGAAATCAAGCCCCAGGTGTTAAGCCTAATCAAACATTTCCATGGGTTTGGCTCTGAAGACCCGTTTTAGCACTTGGAGGACTTGACCACCAAGGCACGAAACGCGAATGAGGAGCAAATGATCACGTGGCTCTTCCCCCATTCTCTTAGGGATAAAGCCACTCATTGGTACAGGACTATAGGAAGACCAATTGCAACTTCAAATGAGTTGAAATCGGCCTTCTTGAAGAAATTCTTCCTTGTTGGACGTACCAATGGTTTGAGACGGGCAATTACCACCTTCACCCAACGGCCAAGGGAGCAGTTTCATGTTGCCTGGGAGCGATTCCAGGACTTATTATGGAGGTGTCCATACCACAAGGTGCTAAAATGGCAACTCGTGCAGATCTTCTACCATGGGTTGACTGAGCAACTCAGAAATCACGTGGACGCTTCTTGCGGAGGCAATTTTTTCAACAAAGATGCAGATAGTGCACATGAATTGTTTGAGGAGATGAGTGACAATTAGATCAATCATGCCTCCACGGATACTTTTAACCGGTCCCAGCAGCCCAGATCGAATGTTAATGAAGTCCACGACTCTCATTCATTCGATATGGAATTGATTTGTAATAAACTTGATAAGGTGGACTTGGTTTTTAAGAGAATGGAGGAGTGGATGGCTGGAAACTCAATGAACAACTCTCGATCCACTCAATCCCAGAATTCAGGATTCATTCATCACGAGCTCCTTCTGGATGGGAGTTCGTGAACCAACTTGATGCGGCTCAACCTGTGAGTCAGTATTATTCGGAACCTGTATGGTCGGACCCGGATAGGTTGTTGGTATGGTGGTTTCATCGTTGAAATGTGTATAGTGGTTAACCTAAATCGGACCTAACCATCTCTTTACAAAAATTTTTTACCTAGCCTACTTGATTTTATCTTGTCACTTTTAGGCCCAAGGTCGAACTCAGGGAAGTGGGGTTACAAGTTAAGCTTCTACGGCTTTCCTACAATGGGTCTCTTCCATTCGTTTATTGTGTTTTTGGTGTTTTTCTTATTTATATTTTTTTCTGGTAATCTTTGTCCTTGAGGCACACCCTCAAAATTGTGTTCTTGGCTTTGAGCCAAAATAGAGTTCGAAGACTGGTCTTACTATTCGCAAGATGGAGTACCTGCAAGTCAAAGATTATCTTTTCTCTTTTATATATATATTTTTTATCTTTTTACTAACAGGAAAGCGAAACAGAAATAAAGTAAATACAGTATATATATATATGTATATATTATATATATAAAGGGGTGGGGGTGGAGGTGGAGATGGAGTGTTGCACGATGTCGAGTCAGTCGTCGTCTAGAGAGACGCAACCAACAGGACTAGGTGCCGCGTGGAGTATGGGATGGATAGTGGAAGATGTATGTAACCACGCTTTTTGTACGCATGTATCGGGGAATATCAGCAACTGGTGCAGATATTCCCGCGATACAGTGTATGGTAAATAATATGAAAATATATATATATGTAAATATGTCTATATGTATATATATATATATATGGTTATAAATATTTAGGTGTCTATATATATGTAGATATATATATATATGTATATATATAAGTGTATATGTGTATATATATATATATATGTGTATGTATATATAACCATATAGAGGTATATATATATGTATGTATAAGTATATGGTAATATATGTATACATAGATATATGTAGCTAAGTATCTATATATATATATGTATGTATGTATGCATATAATACTTTATAGATGTATGTATATATATATATATATATAATAATAATAATATATGTATAAAGGTATATGTATCTAGATATGTATATATATGTATATATGTATATATAGTTATATAGATATATATATGTATATATATATATAGATAAGTAAGTAGGTGTGTATATATGTATATATGTATATATATATATGTGTGTGTGTGTGTGTGTGTGTGTGTGTATAGATATATGTATATATGTAAGTATATATGTATATTTATATGAGTATATGTATATATGTATATATATATATATAAGTATATATATATATATATATATATATATAAGTATATAGATATGTATATATATGTAATAAGTATACTAATACTACTATATATATAGATGTTAGTATATATATATATATGTATATGCATAGTTATATATGTATGTATGTATACTAATACATAAGTATATAGGTACTACTATATGTATAAATATAAGTATATATATATAGATATATATAACACTATATATAAGTATACGTATATATATATATATATGTTTATAATAGTGTATATGTGTGTGTGTGTGTGTAAGTGTGAGTGTAGGTGTGTGTGAGCGTCGGTGTAGAGTGTTGTGTGAGAGAGTGAGAGAGAGAGAGGGAGAGAGAGAGAGCAGGAGAGGAAAGATGGCAGCAGGTTAAGTCATTTGCGGTCCAGGGTCGTCGTCTGGTCACTTCCGCATGCGGGTGCGTATTCGCGCAGAGGAGAGAGCCTACGTTGACTGGTTGTGAGCGCGGAGAGCTCGCGACAGAGCGCGCGAGGCTAGAGGGTGAAGGCACCTGCAGCTTGCGCGAAAGATTGCAGGTGCCGCAGGGGGGTGGGGAGGCGCTTGGCCGGCCACTGTAGAGGCACGCAGCGGCCGGTTGCGGGCGACAGTGTGTCGACAGAGAGGAGAAAGTGGAGAAGGAGAAGACCTGCAGGCGTGCACGGAGCACTGGGGAGCCTGCAGGGAAGCGTGGAAGCTGCTAGGGCTGCTGCTGCTGCCAAGCTGCGAAGCTTCAGACCTTGAAGAGGCTCCAATGGCAGGAATGCCTGAACAGAAAAAAAATGAAAGAAGAGCCACCACGCCCACCGACTCTTACAAGAGCTGGGCGGTGGTGGTCTCACTGTGGTGGTGTGCACCACAGTGAGAGCTCCTACCTGCCGGGTATCTCCTCGGAGGAGGACTGACGTATGGAAGGGAAAGGAGGAGAGGACGGCCTAGAGAGCTGCTGGTGGGTTCTTTTCTTGCTGCTAGGACCAGGCTCCCTTGAAAGGCAGGAGCTGCGGTCTTTAAATAGAAGAGGAAGGCATGGCCGTGCATGGCTCATGCGGCTGCAAGGAATAGTTGGAATGGCAAGTTGCAGGGAAGGGTTGCTGCAGGATGGCTCGAGAAGATGAATGCAGCCGTAGGGAAAATTAAAAATCAAGTGGAAATAAAAATAGAGGTGGTGGATTTTTGCAAAGAGGCACTTAAGGAAAAAAGGTAAAATGCAAGGCCACTTATTTCATTCTTCTTTCCTCTCAATTAGGTGCATGTATACATGTATTTTTACAAATGTAACTACGGAATCCTAATATGAACAGGTAGTGCTAGGAAATGGCACAAGAAGGCACTATTGCAGGTGTATTTTTGCGGTGCAAACATAACCCCATGCCTATCTTTTTCTAGTCCCTAGTAAAATAGTATTTAGAAATGATCTTGAGCTGAAGATTTTCTTCTGAGGTGCTATAAGTGTGTTTATTGTTGGATATTGTGAGAACCAATTGTACAGAAGACTACAAGTACTTTAAGTCTCACATGAAAAAGATCATCTCTCGACTAACCAGGACTCTTGATATTTAAACCTTAAGTACAATTTCCAGAACCCAGGAGGTTTTTGCCGTACTCAAGAGCTCAAGAGGTTATGGTTTGTGTATAGTGAAGGATCAAGACAGACCAGATGAACATTAAGACTCAAGCCTAGGGTTTCACGAATTTTTAAGTAAAGGTTGGTCCCAGTTTTAGCTCGTGCTTTCGGATTGACCCTTAAGAAGATGACGAAAAGCTCAACTCCTATTTTCTGATTTTTCTGGCTCAAAGGAAAACAAGGTATTTGTAACCTGCCCTGAATAACTTCTTGTAGGGCGAAGACTTTACAGACATTTGTGAGATATACTGACTCTTTTGCAACTTTTTTATTTTTTTTTTGAAAGACCTGTCAGTATATCTCTTACAACATTTTTTGAAGGAGCACACTTTTTTTCTTTTTGGTGGGAGAGTTTCTTTTTGGTGGAAAGAGTCACTCCTAAACACAAGACTAAAGCCTAGGATAAAAAGTCTACCTGCGCGCACAGGTAAGGACTCCACCTTGGGTTGGATCTTATGTTCACCTGGTCTTTCCTGAAATGTGTAGTGTGAACCAAGTTTACTTAAGCTCTCAAGTAGAAGCAAACCAACGAATCCTGTACTGGTGTCTCAGGTACAAGAATACATCCTTAGTTAGGAGAGGTTCCGATCTATCTTGTCAATGCTCAAGTGAATTAAGCCGAGCCTGAGCGAATCAAGCTTCTGTGGCTTGGAAAGTCTTCAAAATAGAGGTTGAATATCCATAAAAACTTATTGTATTTTTAAGTTTCAGCTTTTAGATCATTACTAAACACCATTTATTTAGATATATATATTTTTTTTTTCTTTTTCTTTTTCTTTTTCTTGCATACTTATAAATAGGTGAGAACTGTATGATACCATAAAATACCCAGATCCTATGAATGCCTATCCACCCCCCCATGCCAAACAATGCTATGTCCTCATATGCATGCAGGGAAGGGTAGAGAAAGGACAAAAGATCGGGTAACGAGAGCTGAAGTGCAGGGTATACAATAGGGTGGTAGGGTGGGTGGATGGTGGGTGGTGAAGTGAAGAGTGTGATAGTGGCGTGAAAAGTGATGGTGGATGGTGAAAGGTCAGGCATTTCATGGGACGAGAGTGTCCCAGGCGGATCGGAGAAGTTGGGAAGAAGAAGTTGGCCCTCAGATTTGCCAAGAAGAGGGGCTTTTTGGATAGATGGATCCAAAAAGGAATAGCTCCAGTGAGTAAGATGTGGGCTCAAGGTCCCACTGTGGAGTTGCAAATCCACCTGATTTGGCGGGAAAGAAAGGGCAATCCGATCTTCCAGAGTGTGGGCCGGCGGTGAGCAGCCCGGCGATGACTCAGACCACGAGGTATGGGAAGTGGAGAAAACCTAGTCAGAAGTCTGGTCAAGAGAAGGTACGGGAATAGGGAGGGATTGGGGAACGTCACAATTTGTGTTGGTCAGGCAGTCGTCAGGTAATTCGCAGCAGTCTGAATAAATCCCAATTAGTCCGATACATGCACTGACGGTCATGTCCTCATTAGACGTGTCATCCTTGATGCAATCGCAATCAACATAAGAGTGCCGTGCTGCAGCGGGATTAGCCTGAAATCCCAGTGGAATGCTCGGAGCTTGCAGAATTTGATGAACCTGTCCCTGAGAAGGTTGTACCTATGGTTGCAGACCACAGGGTACGAAGTTTCACGGGTTTGGAACAGGTTGGGCGGGAAGAGTGCCCTGAGATCGAGTCGCCATGCGTAGTTGACTGATCTCAGTATTCTGTTGCGCCAAATGGTGCTGAAGAGAGGTCATGTTCTCTTTATGGTGCTTTGACATTTCCTATCAGTTTATCAAGAGGCCTTGATGCGTGTTCGGTTTGTGGTACGCAAGGGCCTAATGGCGGATTCGCCATAGGATTAGACTAGGCCCTTGGGATGATGGGTGCGGACGATCGCATTGGTCCCCCCGCGGGATTTTGGTGCTGCGAGTTGTTGGACCATGCGAAGTTTGGATGATTATGCCACCCTGGGTTATAAGTGGCAGAGAACAGGTTGTTCCCCAGGGCGCAAGCGTCTTCTATGCCAGAAGACGTATCCCCATGTAAATATGCATCCAAGCACACAGAGGTTTGGTCCTCCATGTCGAAATACTGGCTTGCAGAAGCCATATCCACATGACTTACCAAGTCACTTGTCACGACACTCGGCAAGGAAGGTCTTACAGGGTTTCTCGGGATAAGCTTGGTGTTGGAAGAATTTGAATTGTGACGAAGTGGTGAGGTCGGGGTGTTTGCCATGTTTGTGGAGGAGGACGACGATTTGGCTTGTTTTCTAGATTTAGCAATCAATTCAAACAGTTCAGGGTTTTGTGACCTCCTCCCAAACATGCACTACCGCAAGAAGAATTGGGGGGATAAGAAGGGAAAAGAGATGAGAGAAATGGCGCGGCAAAGGTACACTTGATGATAAATCAATACAATCAAGTTCCTAACCTCTACAGTGTGCCCTTAGACCTAAAGATCTAAGTTACCTACTATCACGAACTACGGAACTGAATGCGAACACCGCGGAACAACCGAGCCAGATTGAAAGGCCGTTTGCCCTAGTCTTAGACACCCGATAGCACACGGGAACTCTCACCAACACGTCGCCGCTACACGTAGGTAGTTAGACCTCCAATCCATAGAAGGGTCAAGTTACTACCAGTTTTAGTTAGAGGCTTAGGGTCAAGTGCTTTTGGAATGTGAAAGGCATTGTTTATGGGTAATGCCCAAGTGATTGATTTTAAGAGAGTGTGTAAAACAAGCAAGCAATGGGGAAATCTCCCCGAATTGAAGTTCTTAATTGGTGAATGGTTTTTAGAGTTCAGCCTTAAGTAGTATGAATTTTAGGATTTTGTTGAATTACCAATTCAACCAATCTCTGAATTTTGCAAGAATACAGGTTTTCTTCTAAGCCCAACAAACCCTTCTTCAATATTAGTTAGTTAATGCATGCTAAAATGCAATGGGCTACCCTAAATGGATATTTCTATGTGTGGATGCACGAATCAATTTTATATTAGTGTGAAAGGGAGCCAAGCACTTCAATTCAAGTGCTCCCAATCACCAAAAAATGTCCACACACAAGGCTCAACCGGAAGATAAAGAAAATCAAATTGTTGGGGGTTGAGGTATTCGGGATCGAATCTTAGGCAAGTTGAAAAGTCATGGTGGGGTTGGAATTAACTCAATTCCAAGTCTCCCCACCAGAAAGGTGATCCCGAATTGTAGATAAGTGAGGAAACAGAGGGGTGCAATCAATCTTTTTATTTGCCTTAAAGAATACTTCCCACGGCGAAAAATTCAAGAATCAAGATTTTCGGATTTTCGCTATGTGAAGTAGGGCAGGAAATCCCAGGGCGGTGGGAGTGAAGACAATCAATCAAACAAGTGAATTTTAATCCACTTGTCCCAAGAGATCCCAAGAAGTTTTTCTAGTTTTTAGTTTTTAATTTTTTTTTATTAAGGTCGTAAGTTAACCCTAGTTTGCTAAGAAAACAAAACCTACTTGTTCGGCAACGTGTGCGAAGTTCTAATGCGGTGTCGGCATCTTCACGCTCTCGTTCCCGCCTTGGATCTGCCCTCGTTCCCGACTTCGTCTTCCTATCTTCTCTTTGCAACCAGGTTCACCTGCACAAAAGAAAACAGAAACACCCATGAAGAGAGAATAGAAAAGTTGAGAGGAATTGAATAGAAACTTACTTGAAGGCGCACCTCCCCGGCAACGGCGCCAGAAAAGATGTATGGTCGGACCCGGATAGGTTGTTGATATGATGATTTTATTGTTGAAATGTGTATAGTGGTTAACCTAAATCGGACCTAACCATCTCTTTACAAAAATTTTTTACCTGGCCTACTTGATTTTATCTTGTCACTTTTAGGCCCAGGGTCGAGCTTAGGGAAGTGGGGTTACAAGTTAAGTTTCTACGCCTTTCCTACAATGGGTCTCTTCCGTTCATTTATTGTGTTTTTGGTATTTTTCTTATTTAGATTTTTTTCTGGTAATCTTTGTCCTTGAGGCACACCCTCGAAATTCTGTTCTTGGCTTTGAGCTAAAATAGAGTTCCAAGATGGAGTACCTGCAAGTCAAAGATTATCTTTTCTCTTTTATATATATTCTTTTTCTCTTTTTACTAACAGGAAAACGAAACAGAAATAAAGTAAATATAGTATATATATATATATGTATATATTATATATATAAAGGGGTGGGGGTGGAGGCGGAGATGGAGTGTCGCACGGTGTCGAGTCAGTCGTCGTCTAGAGAGACGCAACCAACAGGACTAGGTGCCGCATGGAGTATGGGATGGATGGTGGAAGATCTATGTAACCATACTTTTTGTACGCGTGTATCGGGGAACATCAACAACTGGTGCAGATATTCCCGCGATACAACATATGGTAAATAATATGAAAAAATATATATATGTAAATATGTCTATATGTATATATATATATATATATATATATATGGTTATAAATATATAGGTGTATATATATATGTAGATATATATATATATATATATATATGTATATATATAAGTGTATATGTATATATATATATGTGTGTATGTATATATATGTATGTATAAGTATATGGTAATATATGTATATATAGATATATGTAGCTAAGTATATATATATATATAGATACACGTATCTATACTTTGTTATATAGGTAATATTTGTATAGATATATGTATATTTATATATATATGTGTGTGTGTATAGATATATGCATATATGTAAGTATATATGTATATTTATATAAGTATATGTATATATGTATATATATATATATATATAAGTATATATATATAAGTATATATATGTATATAAGTATACTAATACTACTATATATATAGATGTAAGTATATATATATATATATATATGTATATGTATAGTTATATATGTATGTATATATATATATATACACATGTATGTATGTATACTAATACATAAGTATATAGGTACTACTATATGTATAAATATAAGTATATATATATATATAGATATATATATATATCTATGTATATATATATATGTTTATAATAGTGTATGTGTGTGTGTGTGTGAAAGTGTGAGTGAGCGTCGGTGTAGAGTGCTGTGAGTGTTGTGAGAGAGAGTGAGAGAGAGAGGGAGAGAGAGAGAGCAGGAGAGGAAAGATGGCAGCAGGTTAAGTCGTCTGCTGTCCAGGGCTGTCGTCTGATCACTTCCGCGTGCGGGTGCGTATTCGCGCAGAGGAGAGCACCTGCGTCGACTGGTTGCGAGTGCGGAGAGCTCGCGACAGAGTGCGTGGGGCTAGAGGGCGAGGGCGCCTGCAGCTTGCGTAGAAGCTTGCAGGTGCCGCAGGGGGGCGGGGAGGCGCTTGGCCGGCCGCTGCAGAGGCGCGCAGCGGCAGTGCGTGAGACAGAGCGGAGAAAGCGGAGGCGGAGAAGACCTGCAGGCGTGCGTGGAGGGCTGGGGCACCTGCAGGGAAGCGCGGAAGCTACTGGGCCTACTGCCGCCGCTTAGATGCTGCTGCTGCCAAGCTGCGAAGCTTCAGACCTTAAAGCGGCTCCAATGGCAGGAATGGCTGAACGGAAAAAAAATGAAAGAAGAGCCACCACACCCACCGGCTCTTAGAAGAGCTGGGTGGTGGTGGTGTCACTGTGGTGGTGTGCACCACAGTGAGAGCTCCTGCCCGCCAGGTATCTCCTCGAAGGAGGACCGGCGTATGGGGGGGAAAGGAGGAGAGGACGGCCTGGAGAGCTGCTGGTGGGTTCTTTTCTTGCTGCTAGGACCAGGCTCCCTCCAAAGGCAGGAGCTGCGGTCTTTAAATAGAAGAGGAAGGCGTGGCCGTGCATGGCTCATGCGGTTGCAGGGAATGGTTGGAATGGCTTGGCAGGGAATGGCAAGTTGCAGGGAAGGGCTGCTGCAGCATGGCGCGAGGAGAAGATGCATGCAGCCGTAGGGAAAATTAAAAATCAAGTGGAAATAAAAACAGAGGTGGTGGATTTTTGCATAGAGGCACTTGAGGAAAAAAGGTAAAATGCAAGGCCACTTATTTCATTTTTCTTTCCTCTCAATGAGGTGCATGTATACATGTATTTTTACAAATGCAACTACGGAATCCTAATATGCACAAGTAGTGCTAGGAAATAGCACAAGAAGGCACTATTGTAGGTGTATTTTTGCAGTGCAATCAGAACCCCACGGGTTCCAAACTGGGGTCTTTGATCCAAGTTTCTCTGATCCTTCTCTTTCTTTCTCTCCTTCCTCATCCTATGAGGATGTTTATGCTGTACAGGAGAATGTTAGGTCCAACCCTTACTCCAATGCTTATAATCCAGGTTGGAGGAACCACCCTAACTTCTCCTGGAAAAACCTAGGGCAACAAACCCAATTTCGACCCAGCAACTATGCTCCGCAAGGACCAATGGGTTAGGGTCACGTTTACACTCAGCTGCCCCCGAATCAGGTCAACCAACCAGCTTGGAATGCCTGTCAACCCATGGGTCTGGCTGATTTGAACTGACAAATGGTAGAGATGCAAGGATCTATGCTCCAGCTCATGCAGCAAATGAAAACCTCACTGGACAACTTGAAAAATGGGTTCATTACTAATTCTCATAAACCCGGATCTCTACCATCTCAACCCATACCCAACCCGCATAATATCCAAAATCCAGGCAATCAAGCCCATGGGTACGAGAATCAGAGGGACCCATACGCACATGCTCAGGTGGTTGAGCAGGGTCCTTCCTCTTCTTCTTCTTCCTCAAATCAACAGTTCTTGGCTAATGTAGCCCCTCCAATCTTTCCTAACCCTCCCCAAGACCCAAACCCGTATGCCTCTGCTAATTCTGTTACCTTGAGGAGTGGTAAACAAACTCAGGATCCACAACTACACTGTTCTGATTTACCAATTCCTGAAGAGCCTAAGGAGAGAAAGGAGAACTCTGGAGAAGAAATCAAGGCTTAGGAACTTGATTCCGAAAATCCAACTCATGTTCCTTTTCCTGAGGCCTTGATTAGATTAAGAAAGAAGTCTGTTGATAGTAATGAGGAGCTTCTGAATATTTTCAAGAATGTCGAGATCAATATCCTGCTCCTTGACACTATTAAACATATACAGGCTTACGCAAAATTTTTAAAGGATTTATGTACATAGAAGCACAAGTCAAGAGAATCGATTCCGAGGAAGGTGGTACTCTTAGAGAAGGCTAGTTCTGTTATCTTGCACCACCTCCCTCAGAAAAAGAGAGATCCAGGTGCTCCTTTGATTTCTTTTGTCATCGGAGATTACACCTTTGATAGAGCATTGCTGGATCTGGGTGTATCCATTAACCTAATTTTGACTTCTCTTTATGAGAAGTTCAGATTAGGTGAACTTCGGCCACTTCAGTAACGCTGCAGTCAGCTGACTGTTCGGTTACAAATTCGTGAGGTGTTATTGAAGATGTTATTGTTAAGGTTAAGAATTTCTATTTTCCTGTAGGTTTTCCTTGTCCTTGACATAGATGTACCTGAAAATCTGAGGAACACGCCCATCATTTTGGGGCGTCCGTTCCTGGCTACCGCCAAGGCCAACATTAACTGTGAGGCGGTAGCATGGAAATCACCTTTGGGGATCAAAGGATGAAATTGGATATTTTTAAGGTGATTAACAAATTCGAGGATTGTGGATTTATTAAGGAACTTGAGGACGATAATGTGAATATTGAAATGTGTATGACGGTTTCTGCATTTGAAAGTTCCTCTGATGATGATTTGGATCCACAACCCTCTATGGCAAACCTGCCACCTTCTGAAGTGGTTATTGATTTTGTTCATTCTCAACCTCTTCCTCTTGATGAGTCTTCATCAGCATCTTCCTTACCATCAGTCATCAACTCGCCCCAGCTTGAACTGAAACCATTGCCTGAAAATCTGAAATATCAATTTTTAGGACCACATAAGACGCTCCCTGTGATTATCAATGCGAAATTAACAAAGGAGCAAGAGATTAAACTAATTAAGGTCCTAAAGGAACGCAAGGAGGCAATTGGTTGGACCATTCATGACCTTAGGGGGATCAAGCCATCTTATTGCAATCACAGAATATTTTTGGAAGATGGATCCCGCCCTTCTCATCAAATGCAGAAGAGATTAGACCCGAATATGCGAGAAGTGGCCAAGAAGGAGATTATCAAGTGGCTCGATGTAGGAATCATTTATCCGATCTTTGATAGTCCTTGGGTAAGTCCAGTGCAAATTGTTCCAAAGAAAGCTGGGATTACCGTTGTGACTAACAAGAAAGGAGAATCTATCACAACTTATTCAGCTTCCTCTTGGAGAGTTTGCATTGATTACAGGAAGCTGAACATAGCCACGAAAAGGGATCATTTCCCTTTGCCCTTTATTGATCAAATCCTTGAAAGACTAGCTGGGCAGAACTACTTCTGTTTTCTTGATGGCTACTCGGGAAACAACCAAGTCCCTATCCATCACGACGATAAGGAAAAAATGACTTTCACCTATCCCTACGGAACCTTTACTTTCCGTAGGATGCCATTAGGCTTATGCAATGCACCTGCGACTTTTCAAAGGTGTATGCTGGCCGTATTGTTTAGAGTGCTGAATCAGGTTTTAAGAATATCACATTGTAATATAGCTGAAAAAGTGTTCAAAACAAATACAATTTTATTACTTGAATTTAAAGTCTGAGGTCGAACACAAGGAGCAAATTGGTGTTTAGAAATCAAGATCACAATTCAGAATTTGAAAGAATATGCAATAATATCAACGTCACAGTGCAAAAATATAGGAGTAAATGTAGAGAACAAAATACTAAAGAAAGTCAATGTATATGAATTAAAATAAAAAATGGACGTCTGATTTGTAAATCAGATGCCTTAAAATGACGATGCTACAGTGCTCCTAACTTCTTTTTTCTGGTTCTACTCCTTCTCTTCTCTCTCTTTCTTTGCCAGTTACCTTTGGCTTCAGTCTTCTTCTTCCTCTATGATCTTTCTCTATCTCTGTTCTTTTGCCTTTCTCTGTCTTCTCCTCTTTCTTTCTCTTCTTTAGCCTCGATCTTCCTTCAACTTCTTTCTTCTCTTTCTTTCTCTGCCCTAGCTTCTCTGCATCCTTGTCTTCTCCTTCACCTTCTTCAGCTTTGCTTCTCCTCCTCTTCAGCCTGCAGCAAAACCTACCACCTAGCCATGCGCACTCTCCTCTCTTTTCTCTCTTAGGTTCCGCTCTCCCAGAGCCACACACTATCGGGTAATCGGGTCAGGTACGTACCCGAGACCAGGCCCACTGGCATGCGGTGGTGGGCGAGTAGTGCAAGATGAGTCGGGTCAACCAGGTCCACGGAGCGTGGTCACGGACGAAGCTGGTTTGATTGGGTGAGAGGGACCTCACCCTGTGATTCGAAGGCGAACTGCTACTGGTAAGAATTCAATTTGTGCACACACGGCCACTTGTCCAGTTCTGAGGTGGGACTATCTGTCCACCTTTCTTCGCTCGCGCCTGCGATAGAGGTGTTCCTCCAATTGCAGCAACTGCAACGGCCCTTGACTTCAATTGATAGCCTGGAGTCATGCATGAGGGTGTTTCGCACAACCTAGGACAGGAATCTAGAGCTGGCATGGCTTGGAGATCGCTTCAAGCTTGCTTCAAGCTCTGCGCTAATGGTGGAGGACGCCTGTACCTAAAATCACCAAGATGGCCTCACGGCCACATCAGATCACTTAGGAGGTTTGGTTGAGGCACGACGAATGTGCAGTGGTGGTCGGCGTGTCATGGGGATGCTTGCGCGAGAGTGCCTAAGGCACACTATGTGCATATGTGTGGGTGTGTTCGAGGGTGCTTTTGGGTGGTCGATGGAGTGAATGGAGTGAGTGGTTGGGATCAGGAAGTCGAGGTGAAGGCCATAGGGTGGTTGGCGAGGTGGATGGAGGTGCGGAGTGATGGGAGCACCTCGCTGGAGGTATTGCCAGAGGTGGAGATGGTGGTGGTGGAGTGTGGCAATAGTCAATTTAGGGAAATAAAGAGGGGGAAGAAATGTAGAGGGTGAAAGGACTTATCTAGGGTGATAGTGGATGAAGGGAAGGAGAGGATGGCGTCTGGTGCATATTGCCGATGCTGAAGATGAAGGTGCTCAGGGAGGGACGGTCAGCGAGGAGGAAGGGGAGACAAGGGCATTGGCAGGTGCTGCGTGATGCGGACGAATGGAAGGACGAAGAACCTGCCATCGGTATTATGGTCAGGCAACGAGGGAGATCAGGGAAGGTTTCTGGAGCTTGATGAGCGAATCGGCTGAGGGAGGAGAGACGAATTTGAGGGGGTTTCCTGGTTGATTTCAAGCTTGGAGGAGTCGTTTGGATCTAGGACTCCTTAAATAACCTTTGGAGGGGGAATTGTGCCTAGTAGTCAAGCTTCCAAGCAAGGTAAGGTCGCAGGAGTTGGAATCTTCAAAAGACCCAAATCTCTCATGTGTTCACATTAGAGATTGAGTAGGAATTATGGATCACCGATGGGTTCAGACTGGAGGCGATTACCCAGAGAATCTCCCTTCCAATTTTGGGAGGGATTCTTTGGAAGGGAGATTCTCTGAGCAATCAAGGAGAAATCACCTTCTAAAGCTCCTCGGAGTAGTAGTCCTCCGCTATAATGGTGGAGGGACCTATCTGTGAAGATGATAAGAAAGTTAGGGGGCTGATTTTAAGGGTTTTCAAAGGATAGGGGTAGAAATGTAATCAGGTTGGACCTATTTGCAAAGTGGGTCAAGATGAGTTCCCCTTAGGTCCAAATTTTGGTACAAACCTAATTTGGTCCTAGGGAATGCAATGGTGAAGTTGTATTTTTGGTTTGACTACGTTTTACTGGGTAATTTATGTAAAAACCCAATTTAGGGCAAATATCTATCTGAGACCCCATTCTAGGTCAAAATGGGTTCCAATGGCCAAATTGAAAGCTCTAAACCCTAGAAAATATGTTTATATGATTTTTAGAGGGTTTAGGTGAATTTTATCCTGACCAGAACCTTGGTTAATTAAGTGGGTCTGTTTTAGGGTTTCAAGAAGTCATTTAATTCACAGGGTACACATAAACCCTTTTCTGTCAAATCCAACCCACTTTTTATCTTGTTAAGACATTTTGACCTATGTTTAGCCCTTGAGAAAACCTGTTGTTGTACTGCAATGGTAAAATTGCAATTTTAGCTGTTGTTTCTTACTTTCTATCAAAAAGGTTATTCAGTGACTTAGGACCTCCAGTTGGTTATGTAGGAGCTTTTATTCTCTACATTAGGTCAAAATGAGCTAGTTAGGGCTCATGATGGTATTCCCATCATACCCACATGCCTAGCTTTTGCCAATCCCTTAGTAAAATTTTAAGGTTTTAACTTTCTAGACGATGAGTTCCTTTCATGTTCAAAAACTATGATGAGTGCTTTCTTTCTGTAGATTAGGTTAGAATGCCAATAGTAGGCCTAGAGGTATTCAAGTACAAACCATGATCCAAACTTGACCAGCTCTAGCCTTAATCTGTCGCGAAGGTTTTTAAGGCCCACAGGAACTATCCTAAGGTTCGTTGGACTCCACGGTTAAAGCACCCGTGCTTGTAACATATTTTTATCCTTGGTTCAATTTGCAGTGCATTTTTGTAAGAGAGAGAGACAGAGGAATTTTCTTTGTTTGGGGAGTTTTCTCTCTCTTTCCTTTTTATTTCTAGCTTTGGATTAGCTTCACAACATGTTCTATATCGGATTCCTAGTCCCCATCATCAATCCTCGAAGGATCCCTGGCAATCGATGCTTCGGGATAGCACCACCCATGGCAACCCCAGAACCCTGGCTTTCAAGATAATCCTGCCCATGGCATTTTGTAGCTTAATCTAGACCCTGGCAATCAACATTTTGTGATAATGCCGCCCATGGCATCTGAACCAACATAGGGTGCTTACATGCCCCCGGTAGGATATGTAAATATCCTAGGAGACAAGAACCGAGGAGAAGATATGATATTGCGCATCTTCGAGGGGAATTTCCTACCTCTCCGCGCTGGGAACTCATCCAAATCAACTTGTGTTGATCAGCCGCTGCTAATCTAGGCGACTTTTTCAGAACAATTTAAATGCATTTGCGTGATTTTGATACTTATGCTCACTAAACCAGACTGTGTGTGGGTTGGGGTGCTTAGGTTACTGAGTCCTGCAAACCAGAGGTCAGTTAACGAGGCTGAATACTCCCTAAGCCTTAGACCTAATACTTAAGCTTCGCATTTTCCCCAACCTCTTGAGGACTATCCAGATCTTAGCGAATACTTGAATTTTTAAGCCTAGGAGTATAGCCCAAGAGGCCTAAGATCAGCGTTCCTACTAATCTCCTCTGTGTTTCATTAGCAATTTTTTCCTTTCATTTTCTTTTTCTTGATATGGTGTAGAACTCAGTTAATCCCTTAATTTCTTACTAATGACTATCACTTTTCTTTTCAACTTGTGCTCCCTTTTGACATTTTTCACTTTTCCCCTTTTTCTCCTCAAGATTTGTATGGCCTCAAAATTCTCTCCCCTCAGAATTTTTTTTTGTTCTTTTTCAAGACTTTTGTCATTTTTTTGGTATTTTTTTGTGATATGTGATTTTTTTTTATGAAACCTTTTCTTGTGAGATGATTTTCACGACATTTTACACTTTCATACCCCTCCCATGCCTACGATTTGCAATGTCCCCATTGTAAATTAGGTGGGTTCGAGTTCAACTTAGATCATTCATTAGAACATGTTCTGGGTGGGCGAACGGGTCGAGGTGACTGTTGCGGATGATTTCAAACTTCGGTACAGGTACCTGATGTGGGGTGGCTGTTCTAATGGATGGACCCTAAAGTGTAAGATGAATTCAGCATAGGAATGTCAAGAAAGGTTTCAGGTTTTTCAAAAATGACGTGTTGCCTACCATTAAGTGCTGAGTTTTACGCCATCGCTAGGCGTAATGAGCTCAGGGAGAATGGAAGGTAATGGATATCTCAGCCAAATTCGTATCGATAGGGTCAATGAACGGTTTGAGTCTCTGACCATTCATGACGAAAGGTTCTGAATCATGGCTGAGTGGACTGATCTTGGTGGCTCCATTTCTGACGATTCATCGGACGAGGTAAGGTCCAATCCATTTTGATCTTAGTTTTCTTGGGAACAGTTTGAGCTTGGCATCAAAGTGTAGGACTTTTTGACCAGGGTGAAAGATCTTTCTGGATATGTGCTTGTCATGAAAGGCTTTAACTCGCTCTTTGTAAATTTGTGAGTTCTCATATGCTCGTGGCATAATTCATCGATCTCGCTCATTTGAAGCTTTCTGTGGGTTCTTGCCTTAGAAAGATCTAGGTTGCAGGTTCGTACTGCCCAATAGGCTTTGTGCTCCAATTCGACGGGGAGGTGACATGCCTTCCCATACACCAATCTGAAGGGAGACATGCCTAATTTGGTTTTGTGGGTGGTCCTATGAGCCCACAAAGCTTCCGGAAGTTGGGATGACCAATCTTTCCTGTCAGGTCGAACAGTAACCTGGAGGATTTTCTTGATCTCCCGATTTGATAGCTCAGCTAGACCATTAGTTTGGGGGTGGTAAGGAGTAGAAATTTGGTGTGACACCCCGTATTTGGTCATCAATGACCTGAACTAAGCATTAGTGAAATGGGTCCCTCCATCAGAGATTATAGCTCGTGGAATCCCGAACCACGAAAAGATGTTCTGATGAATGAATTTAATAACCACCTTATGATCATTGGTTCGGGTCAAAATGGCCTTGATCCATTTGGACACGTAGTCAACACCGAGTAGAATGTTCTTGAAGCCGTCCAAAATAGGAAAGGGTCCCATAAAATCAATCCCCTAGACATCGAAGATTTCGCATACGAGAATCGACTGTAAGGGCATCATATCACAATGGCCCATGTTGCCTAAGGTCTGGCAATGAGTTCATGCCCTATAGTGATTGTATGTGTCTTTGAAGATCATGGGCCAATAGAAGCCGCATTGGAGGACTTTCACTACAGTTTTATGACCTGAGAAGTTTCCACTACATTCCTGGTCATGGTAGAAGGACAAGATGTCCTGAATTTCCACTCTCGCGACACATTGTCGAATGATTTGATCAGCATCAATGCGGAAAAGATACGGGTCTTCCCAGAAGTAATACTTGGCATCGAAAGGCAATTTGTCTTTCTTGGCCTTTGGCTAATTAGATGGGATCTAATGTGATGGCAGGTAGTTTACAAGATTAGCAAACCATGGAATCCCTGTACTGATAGTTAGGAGGTGCTCATCATGAAAATGATCTGTAATGGGTCCGGAAGGGTCGATAATATCAGAAGGCGGGTCAAGTGATCAGCTACCACATCTTGTTTTCCAGCTTTGTTGCAAATCTTGAGGTCAAACTCTTGCAACAGCAAGATCCAGCAGATTAATCTAGGTTTCACGTCCTTTTACGCAAGGAGATGCCTCACAACCATGTGATTAGAGTAAATGATAACACGGGATCCCAGAAGATATGATCTAAACTTTTCTAGGGTAAATACTACGGCTAGCAGCTCTTTCTCAGTAACTGTGTAGTTACGCTAAGACTCATCAAGTGTCTTGCTAGCGTAGTAGATGACCATGGGTTTCTCATCAATTTTCTGCCCAAGTACCTCTCCTACACGAAATCAGATGCATCTCACATGATCTCAAAGGGTTGAGACCAATCAGGGGACTGTAGGATCGGAGCTTGGGTAACTCAATCATGGAGGATTTCAAATGCTTGAGTGCATTCCTCGGAGATTTTGAAAGAAACATCCTTACATAGTAGAGTGGTCAGGGGGTGCATGATCTTTGAGAAATCAGGAATGAATCGACGGTAAAAATCGACGTGCCCTAGAAAAGATCGGATGTCCTTAATCGAGCTAGGCATAGGGAGTTTGGAAATTAGATTCACCTTGGCTTGATCGACCTAGATGCCTTTTTCTGATATGAGATGTCCCAGGACAATTCCTTCAGGCACCATGAAATGGTTCTTTTCCCAGGAAAGAACCAGATTCATGTTAATGCACCTCCTGAGGATCTGGACCAAGTGCAAGAGGCATTCATCAAATGATTCGCCAAATACTGAAAAGTCATCCATGAAGACTTCCAGATAATCACCTACCATATCTGAGAATATGGCAAGCATGCACCGTTGAAAAGTAGCAGATGCATTGTAGAGACCAGACGACATCCTTTGGAATGCGTACGTCTCGAAGGGGTAGGTGAAAGTGGTCTTTTCTTGGTCCTCAGGATGGATTGCCACCTGGTTATAACTGGAGTACCCATCCAAAAAGTAGAGGAACCCTCTTTTTGTGGATCTGATCAATAAACGGTAGTGGGAAATGATCCTTCTTTGTGGAGGTATTAAGTCTTCTATAATCAATGCAGACTCTCCACAAATTTGCCACACGGGTCGGTATGATTTCTTTAGTTTTAGTCATGATCACAGTGAGTCCTGCCTTCTTAGGCACAACCTGGATTGGACTCACCCACTGACTATCGAAGATCGAGTAGATGATCCCAGCATCTAACCACTTGATGATCTCCTTTTTCATGACCTCTTGCAGATTAGGATTTAGACGTCTCTTCATTTCACGGGAAGGTTGTGTGCCCTCTTCAGTGTAGATACGATGTGTGCAGTAAGAGGGGCTAATGCCAGTTAAATCATTGAGGATCCATCCAATGGCTCTTCGATGTTACCAGAGAACAGTAATCAGACGGGATTCCTGATCAGGTGTGAGTCTGAAGTCGATAATCACAGGAAACGTCTGATTGGAACCCAAAAAGATGTACTTCAGATGGTCGGGAAGCGGCTTGAGTTCCAAAATAGGGTTATCAGCAGCACCGGGTGGTTCAAGGTGTGTGTCAAGAACAAGGGAAGGAGTTATGGGTGTGTCTAAGTCAAGTTCGGACTCCTCTAATTGCAGGTTTTGATCCTCTTATGGTTGATCAGAAGTATGCAGGTTTTCCTCAATATATGGATCGTCAACCACAGCCTTGATATCACATAACTATTCTATAACACCGCAATTAATCCCTTGTTGGGCATTAAAGATGTCAATCTTTAATGTTTGTTCCCAAATTTTAGTTCAATTTGGCCCTCCTCATAATTTATGTTGGCCATAGAAGTGGCCAGAAAGGGTCTCCCTAGTATAATTGGTGTATCCCTCGGATTTTCTGGAGCATCCATATCTAAGACTACAAAGTCCACCAGGAATAGAAATCCCAAACCCTAACAATGACATCCTCAAGAACTCTTTTAGGTGACTTAATAGATCGATCAGCCAGTTGTAATGTCACCTCTGTCGGTTCAAGCTCAGATTCCTCAAGATGGTCAAGTAGGGATGTAGGTATTAGGTTTATGGAGGCTCCTAGGTCCAATAAATCTCTATCAAATTGGGTATCACCAATTGTACAGGAAATCATGGGAGTACCTGGGTCTTTTGCATTAGGTGGAGTTTACTCAAAATTACAAAGCTGGCTTGCTCTGATAATACGATTAGGCTCCCACTTTTGGTTCGCAACTTATGCTTAGGTGTACACACGTCTTTCAGAAATCGTGCATAAGTCGGTACGTGGCAAATCGCATCCATCAAGGGGATGTTTATATGGACCTGTTCAAAGAAATTGACCAGATACTCCTCAGGTGCCACGGGTTTGTTTGTCCTCTTTCCCTTGGTTAAGGCCTCAGGAAATGGAACCTTGGATGGTTCCTCTAGAATAGATCTAGGTTCCTGATCTGGGATAGGGGTATCCTGGATAATTATCCTAGGGTTTAGGTTACTACCAGGATGAAAGTGGCTAGGTTAAGGTGGGTCTTGTGTTGCTTTTTCACTACGAGTTGTTACTGAATTTAGTCCTGCATGGTTCTGGTTCGGTGTTGGTAAAATAGGTGGCTGCTACTGAAATCCCGAATGTGATGTCGAAGCTTCCATCCCATTAGGTGATGGAACAGAAGGGGCCAGATAAATCATGTGGGCTTGGCCCGAATTTGGGTTCACAATGTGCCTCTGGTTTGGCACGTTATTCGGATTCGGTAGAGGTTGCGAAGGGAGTGTGCAAGGTTGGTGGGAATTTTCCATCTGGGCGAGTTGATTTCAAACCTCTGTGATCTCATCCTTGTGCTGTTTCTGCATGGCTGCATTCATCTTCTGAATGTCAGCCAGAGTCTGAAGGATAAGAGTCATTTGATTTGTCTGAGTTGGCCCAAATTGATAGGTGGGGTTGGGTCGAGGCTGAGGCAATTGATATGGACGAGGAGCTTGTGGACAGGGTTGATATGGTGGTCTTTGATTCTAATTATTTCCCACCCACAAAAAGTTGGGATGATTCCGCCATCCAGGGTTATAGGTGTTAGAGAATGGGTCATTCTGGATGGCATTGAGGTCCTCGCAGGTCTGAGGAACCTCAGAAAAGTCAGAGTACGAGGGTTCAGAGTTCCCCCAACTAGAGTAGGTAGGATCAGAGTTTCCTCTAGTCCTAGAGTCAGACGGGGGTGGATACAGGTCCATCCCCTGAGAAGATCAGTGATAGATGTTATACACAACTTCCCTCCTAAAGGGCAGTTGTGCGAACGGGCTTTGCGCAGAGGTGGCTCGCTGCAAATATCAAGTTAGCTCATCCACCTTCTTCTCAATGATAGAGACCTTGTCCAAATGATTGGCCATCAATTCCAAGTCGACTGATGCGGACAAGCCCTGCATCTCATGTGCTCCCCTTGGATTCGTCGATGCATGGGCATTCGTCCGGTCGAACAAGCCCATGGAGTCATTAATAATGGAGTTCTCTCACATATTCTTGAGAATCTCTCACACAGTGTCTTCATGTTGAGCCATGATATTTCCTTCGCAAGTTGCATTGACAAATAAATAGATATCTTCATGGTGTCCCTGGTAAAAAGACTGGACTTGTTCCCATTTGGGAACTCCGTGATGGGGGCACTTTCACATGAGATTCAGGAAATGGTCCCATGCTTCATGAAGTGGTTCTCTAGGCTATTGTGTAAAGTGTGTAATCTGGTGTCGTAAGGCATTCGTCTGACCAACTGAGAAGAACTTTTTCAGAAACTCAGATTGTAGTTCAACCCATGTGTTGATTGGATGCATTTGAGTCTGAAACCAGTGAGCTGCTTTGTCTATGAGAGAGAAGGAGAACATCTTCATGAGAAGAATATCCTGATTTTTGACATCTGACCTGAAGGTCTGGGCAAGATGCTTAAGTTGTTTGATGTGCTGGAAGGGATCCTCGGAATTAAGTCCATGAAACTTTGGAATAGCATGAATCATGTTGGGCTTGAGTTCAGAATCAGGACCTCCAGATGGGATTTGGACTCGAGGTTCAATCACCACCACTGCGAGATTGTAGTGATCTTGCATCATGGGACACTATGATGGGTTTACAAAGGCTTGGAATAAATCATTAAGGTGTTGAAGTTGGTTCTCAAGGTTATTCACTTCTTCTATGGGTTGTGCCATGTTGATGGAAGGAGAATTGGGTTCAGATGAATCAGAGGAGATGTCTACGTGGTGGGTTTGTTGCACAAACATGGAAGTCGAGGACTGGCCTCGACGGGAGTGAATCATTAAAGGAGGCCTCAAGGATGGTCTCAAGGACCTCCTACCAAACATGCACCAATGGTATGGATGAGAGTAGAATGTGATGGACCCAATCAAGACACCCAAAAAATTTGGATGACTATAGAGGTTCGAGGCAGATGATACCCCTTAGTCAGAAAGCCCTCCACCTGAGAAATACCTGGGCAGCCAGAGAGGGAGAGTCCCACAATGACCCCTACACGGTAGAGCGCCCCCACGAGTTACAGGGTTTCCCCCACCTGACCTCTCTTGTCATTGATGTTCCAGGTAGACCAGAATGAGGACTTTGACCTCTTAAGTCTACCAGTTTTATTAAAGAGCAAGGGTGCTTAAGATTTCCACTTGAACTTTAGATGTATTAAGTGCAAAAAGTGACCTAATTTCAAGTTTGGTTGACCCAACAAGGTGGGTCAACTTCACCTATTTGTCCTTTGAGAAGTTATAGGTCCCTTCTTTTAGGATTCAAGTGAGATTAAGAGCCTGAATTTTAGGGTTTTCTTGAATAAATCTCTTCAACCAAGGCTTAGGCACACCTCTTTTTGGAAAGTTAATTCTTGCTTATGAAAGTGTCTCTAAAACCCTAAATTGAAATCCTTAATTTGGCTCTAATCTTGGTCCAATTTAATTTATCAAATGTGGTATCTAGGCTCAATCAAGAATGTGGTAGCCCTAATTACCTTAAATGGGTGCACAAATCAATTTTGTTGTTGAAATCAAATCAAGCAACTTGATGAATTAGCTAAGAATGTAAACCAAGTAGCCTTAATTGATTTTATCTTTTTTCCTTTTCAAAATGAGGTGCATAAGAGAAAGTAATCAGAAATTACCTGCCCCTAGAGTATTTGATGTGCAGTGGTCTTTCTTTGAATCTTCTCCCTAAAACAACCACAACAAAGAGATAGAGCAAGTTAGTACCAAATCAGCAATTGTAATCTAGAAATCTAAATCGCCCATTGCTCCTCAGCAACAGCGCCAAAATGTTTTGAGCGCTGAATCGGGTTTTAAGAATATCGCATTGTAATATAGCCGAAAAAGCATTCAAAACAAATACAATTTTATTACTCGAATTTAAAGTATGAGGTCAAACACAGGGAGCAAATTGGTGTTTAGAAATCAAGATCACAATTTAGAATTTTAAAGAATATAAAATAATAACAATGTCACAGTGCAAAAATATAGGAATAAATGTAGAGCACAAAATACTAAAGAAACTCAATGTATATGAATTAAACTCAAAATTAGACGTCTGACTTTTAAATCAGACACGTTAAAATGATGATGCTACAGTGCTCCTAACTTCTTTCTTCTGCTTCTACTCCTCTTCTCTCTCTTTCTCTGCCGGCTGCCTTTGGCTTCAGTCTTCTTCCTCTACGATCTTTCTTTGCCTCTCTTCTTTTGCCTTTCTCTGTCTTCTCCTCTTTCTTTCTCTTCTCTCTTCTTCTTTAGCCTCGATCTTCCTTCTTCCTTCAGCTTCTTTCTTCTCTTTCTTTCTCTGCCTTAGCTTCTCTGTGTCCTTGTCTTCTCTTTCTCCTTCTTCAGCTTTGCTTCTCCTCCTCTTCAGTTTGCAGCAAAACCTACCCCCTACCCGTGCGCACACTCCTCTCTTTTATCTCTTAGGTTCCACTCTCCCAGAGCCACACGCTATCAGGTAATCAGGTCGGGTACGTACCTGGGACCAGGCCCACCAACATGCGGTGCTGGGCGAGCAGTGCAAGTTAGGTCGGGTCAACCAGGTCTGCGAAGCGTGGTCGTGAACGAGGCTAGTTCGGTCGGGTGAGAGGGACCTCACCCCGTGATTGAGAGACGAACAACAACTGGCAAGAATTCAATTTGTGCACACTCGGCTGCTTGTCGAGTTTCAAGGTGGGACTATCTGTCCACCTTTCTTGGCTCGTGCCTGCAACAGAGGTGTTCCACTAATTGCAGTAGCTGCCACAGCCCTTGACTTCAATTGATAGCCTGGAGTTGTGCGCGAGGGTGTTCCGTCCAACTTGGGACAGAGATCTGGAGCTGGCATGGCCTGGAGCTCGCTTCAAGCTTGCTTTAAGCTCTATGCTAATGGCAGAGGATAACTATACCTGAAATCACCAAGACAACCTCACGGCCACATTAGATCACTCAGGAAGCTTCACCGAGGCACGACGAATGTGTAGCGGTGGTCAGCATGTCGTGGGGACGCCTGTGTGAGCGTGCCTAGGTCACACTGTGTGCGTATGTGTGGCTGTGTTCGGGGGTGCTTTTGGGTGGTCGATGGAGTGAATGGAGTGAGGAGTTACGATCAGGGAGTCTAGGCAAAGGTCGTAGGGTGGTTGGCGAGGTGGATGGAGGTGCGGAGTGATTGGAGCACCTCGACGGAGGTATTGCCGATGGTAGCGGTGATGATGGTGGTGGAGTGTGGCAGTAGTCGATTTAGGGAAATAAGGAGGGGGAAAGAATGTAGAGGGTGAAAAGGACCTATCTAGGGGGATAGTGGATGAAGGGAAGGCGAGGATGGCATCTGGAGCGTATTGCCGACGTCGGAGATGAAGGTGCTCAGGGAGGGACGGTGGGCGAGGAGGAAGGGAGACAAGGGCGTCGGCGGGTGCTGCGCGATGCGGACAGACACAAGGAGAACCTGCCACCGGTACTGTGGTCAGGTGATGAGGGAGATCAGGGAAGGTTGCCGAAGCTTGATGAGCGAATTGGCCGAGGGAGGAGAGATGAATTTGTGGGGTTTCCTGGTTGATTTCAAGCTTAGAGGAGTCGATTGGATCTAGGACTCCTTAAATAGACCTCTGGAGGGAAATTTGTGCTTGGAAGCCAAGCTTCTAAGCAAGGTAAGGTCACCGGAGTTGGAATCTTCAAAAGACCCAAATCTCTCACGTGTTCAAATGAGAGATTGAGTAGGAATTATGGATCACCGATGGGCTCAGATTGGAGGAGATTACTCAGAGAATCTCCCTTCCAATTTTAGGAGGGATTCTCTAAGCAATCAAGGAGAAATAACCTTCTAAAGATCCTCAGAGTAGGATTCCTCTGCAATAATGGTGGAGGGACCAATCTGTGAAGACGATAAGAAAGTTAGGGGGTCGTTTGTAAGGGTTTTCGAAAGATAGGGGTAGAAATATAATCAGGTTGGACCTATTTGCAAAGTGGGTCAAGATGAGTTCTCCTTAGGTCCAAATTTTGGTACAAACCTAATTTGGACCTAGGGAATCCAATGGTGAAGTTGGATTTTTGGTTTGACTATGTTTTATTGGGTAATTTATGCAAAAACCTAATTTAGGGTAAATATCTATCTGAGAGCCCATTCTAGGTCAAAATGGGTTTCAATGGAGAAATTGAAAGTTCTAAACCATAGAGAATATTTTTCTATGATTTTTAGAGGTTTAGGTGAATTTTATCCTGATCAAAACCTTGGTTAATCAGGTGGGTTTATTTTAAGATTTCAAGAAGTCATTTAATTCACAGGGTACACACAAACCCTTTTCTGTCAAATCCACCACACTTTTTATCTTGTTAAGACCTTTTGACCTGTGTTTAGCCCTTGAGAAAACCCGTTATTGTACTGCAATGGTAAAATAACCTTTCTAAGAGAAAAGCAAGATGGATTCTTCTGCTTCAAGAATTTGATCTTGAAATCAAGGATAAATCTAGGGTATAGAATGTGGTGGCGAACCATCTGTCGAGACTTCTGAGTGATTCTTCTCATTCGAACATTCCGATTGCTGATACTTTTCCGGACGAGACCATCCTTACAGTTTCAGGTGTCCAAACCCCATGGTTTGCTGACATCGTTAATTATTTGGCCATTGGTCAAATCCCCCAGGATTGGACCAACCAACAATAGGATAGACTCAAATATGAGGCTAAATATTACTTTTGGGAGGACCCTGAACTATACTGCATCAGCTCTGATCAGATTATTCATCGATGCATTCCGAAAAATGAATTCAGGAGTATACTCGAGTTCTGCCATGCATCTGTGTGTGGTGGACACTTCTTCTGGAAAAAGACGGCTGCAAAAATTTTGCAATCTAGATTCTATTGGCCGTCTTTATTCAAGGATGCTCAGGATTTCTTGCGGTCATGTTCCTGATGCCAGGCACTTAGGAGAATAACCAAGAGAGACATGATGCCTCTAAACCCAATTCTTCCCATCGAAATCTTCGACGTTTGGGGCATCGATTTCATGGGATCCTTCATTTAGATACCAGTACATTCTTGTCGCTGTTGATTATGTGTCCAAGTGGATCGAGGCCATTCCCACCCGAACTAATGACCACAAGGTGGTCATAGATTTCATCAAGAAGAACATTGTCAGTCAGTTCAGGATTCCGAGGGCCATCATCAGTGATGGTGGCACTCATTTCACTAATGCCCAGTTCTGTAATTTGCTGGAAAAATACAAGGTTAATCACAAAATCTCCACACCTTACCATCCCCAGATGAATGGATAGGCTGAGATCTCCAATCGGGAGATCAAGAATATTCTGCAGAAAACGGTTAGGCCTGATCATAAAGACTGGACTCAAAAGCTTGAGGATGCTCTTTGGGCCTACCGTACAACATATAAAATGCCCATCGGCATGTCTCCATTTCATCTGGTGTATGGAAAGGCATGCCATTTACCCGTAGAAATTGAACATAGGGCATTCTGGGCAATCAAGCAGTGCAATCTAGATCTGAGTTTAGCCGGGAAGACCAAGAAACTTCAACTATCTGAGTTGGAGGAGCTTAGAAATAACGCATATGAGAATGCCAAGATTTATAAGGCTCAGACCAAAGCTCTTCATGACCAATTGATTTCTCGCAAGAGCTTTGAGCCGAACCAGAAAGTTTGGCTCTTTGATTCTCGACTTAAGCTCTTTCCCGGCAAACTTAGGTCGAAATGGAATGACTCGTTCATTATCGATCATATATTTCCAAACGGGGCTATTTAGATCTCTAACCCGAAGATGAGTAATTCTTCAAAGTCAACAGTCAACGTTTGAAGCCTATTATTGACCGTACTATTCTAGAACCCATCTCAAACACGGTTACTCTAGCCATGTTGTGACTTCTTTGGCTGGACTACACCTAGCTGATGGCATTAAACTCAGTAGTTGTACAGTATGACTCAAAGTTGACCTGAGCTTCATATTCAGGTGATATCTTCTGCATTCTACCCTTCCTTTCATGTCTTTTATTCTCAATGCAGACATTGCATTAGCTAGGCATGGGGGGGTGGATTCATTTCTGAGTCATTTTATCAGCTCTGTGGAATTCTTATAAATTCTACTTATTTTCTTATATATGCATAAAAAAATTGAATTAGGAATGAATATTTGGACATTAGGAACTTTCAATCTTAGGAAATATTACAGTAGGATCTGAACACTAAGACCCTCTAGGTCTTTGGGCTTAATCACCCAGGTATCCACTAAAATGTGCATTTGTTTATCGAGTCCTCGCCATCCTGAATTCTATTCTAATTTGATTAAATAAGTTTAGGTGATAAGTACATGACTTATCAACCCACCCTCTGATTTGAGGGAACTTTAAGTCTAAGCATCTACACACTATTCGTCACTGACTTGTTGCTCGGTAGTCTTAATAGAAATTGGGTAGCTAATGAACCTTCTACGGTGATATGGATAGCAAGTTATCATGGGTAACAGCCCATAGGTAGGTTGTCCAGAGCCCAATCGCTGGACCACTCTCTTCTTGCTGCCTTTAGGTAAATCTTAGACCAGGAAAGCCACCTACTTAAAAAGAAAAAGAAAGTTCAAAAGGAAAATAAAAAGAAAAAGAAAAGGAGAAAAGAAAGAAAAAAAATAAAAGAAATAAGCCACACTTCGCCTCTTGAGTATGGCTGGCAAGTTGTCGGTGGTAACAACTCATCGACCGATTGTCCAGATTCCAGCTCAAGAAATGCACTAAAAATTCCAAAACACTTAGGAAGAAGTAGAGAAGTAGAATAAGCCAGGGAGATATACACTGGATTCACCCTTGTGTTGACCCCATAAAAAATAAAAATAGGGAGAAAGCTACTGGTCGTATAGATACACCTTCAGGAAGATTTCTTTCTAAGGTCACCAAGGGGCATAGAAACCCGAAGTTCGTTCTAATTGCCGATCAACGAGTCTATCACATTCACAAATAGATGCTTAGAACTTAGAGTTCTCAGCAAATCTTGGGTAGGTTGAGTGGTCATAGAAAGCCACTATCCTAAACTCAAAAATAAAAAAAAAATTGGAAGAAAAGAAAAAGAAAAAAAGAGATCTTTCTTTGAATAAGGCGAGAGCTTGAGGCAGTCTACATTTTGGCAGACACCCGGACACTGTTGTGTCTTTGAATGTTTAGGTCCTAAGTAATAATTTCTTAATGTTGAAAATGATTTGTGCTCGAGTAATCCGACCTAATTCTTTTATAAATAGCAAGTAGTTTTGCTAAGGACTAGTAAAAGATAGTCATGGGGGTGTGATGTGCATACATCTGATTAACCTAAAATGTCTATTAATGCATGTTCTTAGTGTCACATTAGCATTATACATTGTAAATAGTGCATAACATGCATAATCATGCATTCAGGTCAAGTTGTATAAATTGTATAGTAATTGTCTCCTTTTTATGGTCAGGGATAGGGTAACTTGTTAATTAGGGCCTCGAATCAAAGATCCAACCGTACGGATTTGATTAGGGCGATGATTGGAATTCAACGACTCCAAGATCACCCTGATCGGATGTCCGTAGCACCAGATAGAGATCGAGGAACCTTGAAGATCAAGGGCCAAGATGGTGTTAATCTGCACCTCAGACAACAAATCCGACCACACGGATGGGTTCGGATCGACAATCGCAGCCTAACGGCATAAAAATCAATCCAATCCAACATTCGTAGCACCATCTACAATTCAACGAAAATGAACGGCCATGATGGCACCACGTGGCGCCATCATAGCTGCCTAGCACCGGCCGCAGCTCTTCTTCTTCACCCACTCGATGAATCTCTGTCGTTGGATGCCCATCCAACAGCCAAGAATATTCCACGTTGTCGCTCATCCAGCACCTCTCCTTATCTTAAAGCATAATCAACGCTTAATCTCGATCATCGGATGATGATCCAATGGCTGAGATCAGCCGTGCACAAAATCACCAACGTGCCTCAACTGCACATGTAGCACAGTTATTAAGGTGCTGTGAAGGCAGGAGATGAGGGTTCAAATCACAGAGCGACGTCCCCTTCTCGTGTGCAGGCGCACCATTGCAACCACTCAATCGGCCATGGATGGTGTCGATCTCCCAATCGGGCGTACGTGGGATCAGACGGCCTACTTCATGTGCATTTGAACGTGTGATCAAGAATTAGGTAAGCGAGGAAGCATTGGCGAGAAGCAATATAAGCCGTCCGATCTCACGATCGGACGACTGAAAAGGCGAGATCATGCACGGGCATTGAGGCTGCAAAGGCGAGGAGGCAAGCGTGTGTGCGATTCTTTAGCCACATTCAGGCCTTTAGTGACGGATAAATCCATAACTAAAGGTCCTAAATTAATGTTTTTAAGTGAAATGACCTTTGTACCCCCTTCAATCTTCACCTATAAAAGGCCCTACGATCCCCACATATTTCTCATCCCTTCCTTCTCCTCTCTCCCTCTCCAAAGCTTAAGAGAAGCTTGTCCCACACCTGGATGCTCCTCAAGAGCTAAAACCAAGTTTTTGCCCCCGTTCCGGAAGTGGATCTCACGACGACGACGTGTTGCTTCGTTCTCATTCTTCCAACTTTGTCTTCCTTCTTCTCACCTCGTCCTCCATCTTCCAGGCGTCGCCTCCATCCGGCTCGTCCTCCAAGTATTCGTCGAGGAGGATAACTTCTCTCTCCTTTCTTTTATCGCTTTCTAGAGTAGAATTTCTTGCTTTCTAGTTGTAACAATTTCCTACTTTCTTAGTTGTAAAACATTATTCAAATATCAAGTGATTGTTCTTTCTCACTCTCTCTCTCTTTTATTGTTTCTATTACTTCCATTGTGATTATTTCACCTTTTAAACAAAAATACAAAAAAATATATATAACTGTGGATTTTGAGATCGACGTAACCTCCCTGTATTAGACCAGGAACTTCTTTACGGATTTTTCCGTATAAATTTTATCTGTTGAACGGATTTCTTCGTGACTCAAACTACAAAGATTGGTTTTCGAATCCAACTACGTATGCGTAGTTTTTCGCAGTCAACATAGGGCATCTTAATTTAGGTTCTTAAGGGGTTAGAATTAGGTTTAGGGAGCTAGAGATCCAAGATCAAGGCTTAAATCTTAAAACAGGGTCAGGAGGGTAGTTCTGGACATCTGATAAAAGTGTCAGATGACTTATAATGAAAAATCAAAAGTCCAGACTTATTGTCTGGACGTCCAATCAGAGTCAGGAGGGATTCTAGGTTCTATCTTGGGTATTCTGTAGGAAGTGGATGTCTGATCAAGTGTCTGGACATCCAATAACACTGCAGAAGTGGGTTTAAGGTGTGCAGGATTTGGTTAAGGGTTCTGGACGTCCTATAACTCATCTGATCGACCAGATAGAGGCTGGAATTAGGGTTTTAAGGTTTCCTAGGGTGCGATGACCTAATCTAAGGGTGGTTGAGACTTGGGGAAGCTTCTAGTCTGTCCTAGGGCTAGGATGGACCTAAGTTCTTCACAATTTATTGCTTTATTCCTACTTAATAGAATAACATACCTTAACTCCCTTACATAATTATCTACTGCATCTAATTTAGGTCTTCCGCTCCAACTCTGCCGCAACACCAGTTATTCTTTATCCTTCAGATCCAACTTCCGATCCAGCTTCAAATCTAGCTTCTGATTAGCTTATTACCTACAATTGACATAATGCACATAATCAGTACATTATGGCATTATTTTATGCATAGCTAAAAGAAAGCAGTAAATGTGCTAGTAATGCTTATGCATGCATGAATTACCCTAACTTATGCTAAGTCCAAGCCTAATTTAGGTCAATTAAGACCTATGATTGCTGCGCAATCACCTCCAAAGGCAAACCCTAAATGGGCGTGCCTTCTCCTTCCTAGAGTGGATGGTTCCCTGATCGACGTGTTTTGCATGTTTGAAATCGGGGTTAAGAGTAACCTGTCATTGTAGTCGTAAAACTCATTTATCAAATAAAATTTTACCGAAACTCCAAGGGAGTCCCGGGTCGAACACAGGGAGGCGACGTTTACTTTAATTGAAAATCGTGCTTCGTTTTGTTTGTTTTTGGTATTTTGAAGTTTTGTTTTTTTTTTGTTTTTGAAATAAGAAGACAAGAATAATAAATCACATGAGAGATGGAACAAATATGATATATATCAATCCAATGTCAATTACAATGATCTATGAAAGCATAAAAAGAGATGGAGGTGAGAAGGAATCTCCCAAATCGATCGTTCGGTGAGACAACGATGCCTTGTGAAAGCTTGGACAAAGGAGGTGAGGAGCAGGACAACAGGGGTGAGATGCAGGAGGACGTCAAGTAGTGGAAAGCTTCAGCATGGCTCCGGAATAGAGGTAAGGAGGCGGAGATGATCGGCTACCGGAATGGAGGTGAGAGGACAACTCCATGGTAACCTATGAATGGTGATGAGAAGAGGGAGGAATATTTGGTGAGGCAGAGGTTCGCTACACTAATAGGCTCCTTTGGAGCTTAAGAGTAAGCTCTAACGGAGCGTTGGTAAGCTTGCTAGAGCTTAGGAGTAGGTGGGAGTAGAGTAGGTAGAGATGAAGAGGAATGGGGGGTGTAGGGGTGTTTATATAGTGATGGGAGGAGAAGCATCTCATGCACAAACATTCAACGATAGCTACAAGCATCACTAAAGGCTGCTCAAGCTATCGTGAAACGATTTGCACCTCTTCAATGCCTTGGCTGGTGCATGCACTGTGCAAGCCATTTAGTGACAACTGCAAGTGTCACTAAAGGCCCACCAGGCTATCACTGAAGGTCGGTGCCAACCAAGCACTCACCCGTGCTCAGATGGCATTGGTTGGCACATGGGGAGGTACGTCGTCACCCGCATGAGCACATCAAGTCATCCACTGCACCACGTGGAAGCACACAGACTGTCGATCGCCGATCGTGCGGTTAAATTTGGCACTTGAGCTTGCATTATTGATTGAGTGCACTTGCGAGGATTCGACCATGCGCCTGTGGCTTGATAGCACCCCTCGCGACCAATGCGCTGCGAGTAGTTTTGTGTCTCAAAGACAAATTGCGTGCTGTGAGCGTGGAGGCATCCCAGTCATTGGATCTTGATCCAACGACTAGGATTCTAAGGCGCGGAAGATGAAGGGCATGGTCGGTTGCTACTGGCCAGAGTTGGGCGGCTTAGATGGCGCCATGTGGCACCATCTGGGCTATCCATCTTCTATCTGTTACAGAGGGTGCCACGGTGCTCAGATCGAGATGATTCCCATGTTGCTGGACTATAATCGTCACTCTGGATCCATCCGTATGGTTAGATTTTCCATCCGAAGCCTGTAAGGATGTCGCATTGCCATCCTATCCATTGATCTTCCTTGGATCGCATAAGGTACTACGGGACTCCGATCTAGATGATCTCAGAGGTGTTAGACTCCGATTGTCGTCTTGATCAGATCCATATGGTCAGATCATCCATCCGAGGCCTTGAAATAAATCTCCTTCCCTCCTGGCCATTAAAAGAACCTAATTAACCTAAAATATATACAACTACTCTAAATGTAGAATGATGCATGCTATGCAATATTTATAATATGGAATGCAAATCTAAGCCTAGGAACATGCATAAATAGGCATTTTAACCTAAATGGATGTGTCTACATCATACCCCCATGCCTATCTTTGGCTAGTCCCTAGAAAAATTAAACTACATGCTATGTATAAAAATAGAATTAGGACGCAATGGCTAAGGCCTAAGTTGTTTATTAACAATAGAAAATTTCAACTAAGGTCCTAAACTACGAAGACTGAACAGTACCCAGGTTTCTGCCAAAATGTAGACCACCCAAGTCCTCGCCTTATTTGAAAAGGGAAGATACATTATTTTTTTTCTTTCTTTCTTCTTTTCAAATTTTTTTGGAGTTTTGGAGTTTGAGAGTTCCGGGATAACTTTTTACGGTTACCCAACCCACCTAAGACTCAAAAAGGACTCTAAGTGCTAAGCATCTAGTGAAAAGAGTGAAAGACTCACTAGGCGGCAGTTAAAACAGACTTCGGGTTTCTATGACCCCAGATGACCTTGCCAAGAGGTTTATCTTTTTGATTGGTAGCTTTCTCCCTACTTTTATTTATGGGATCAACATAAGGGCGAACCTAGTGTATATCTCCCTGGTTTATTCTACTTCCCTGCTTCTTCCTTAAGTGTTTTGGGAATTATTGTGCATTTTTGTGACTTGGGCTCTGGATAACCGGCTAATAACTATTACCCATGGCAACTTGTCAGCCATACTCCTATAGTGAAGTGTGGTTTTGTTTTTTTTCTCCTTTTTCTTTTTTTTAAAATATTTTTCCTTTTTCTTCTTTTTTTTTAAGTAGGTGGATTCCCTAATCTAAGATTTACTTAAAGGCAGTACAACGAAAATGGTCTTGTGGCTGGGTTCTGGACAACCGGCCGATGAGCTGTTACCACTGACAACTTGCCAACCATACTACCTTAGATAGTTCATTAGCTACCCAATTTCCAAAGAAACCACCGAAAAATGAGTCAGTGCAAAAAGTGTGTAGATACTTAGACTTAAAGTCCCCTTAAATTAGAGGGCGGGTTGATAAGTCGCATACTTATCATCCCAATTTATTTACCAAATTAAAATGAATTTGAATTGGTGAGGACACGAGACTAAGTCCACATTCGAGTGGACACCCAGACTAATTAAGCCCGAAGACTTGAAGAGACTAAGTGTTCAGGTCCTATCGTATCGTTTCCTAAAGTTATTTACTTCCAAAAGCCTAAGTTATCTTCTCTTAATTCTTTTTCTTTTCAAATTTTTTTTAAAGAAAATAGAAGAAATTCTTCAGAGCTAACGAAATAATTTCAGGATTAAGTATCCACCCTGTCATGCCTAAATGATGCAATGTCTTCATTGTAAAAATAAAGACATGAAAAGGGCAGAGTAAATAGAATATCACCAAAATATCGTGAGAAATCCGGTCAACTCCGCAGATAACGTGAATTATAAACACATGCTAAATTTAATACCTTTAGCTAGGCATAAAATACATACAAGGAAGAAATTGATACTTCACAAGTGCGTGTCTGAATCAAAATCAAAAGATTAATCCTCCGACCCACCAGCAGAAGATGTCCACAGACATGAACCAGATTATGGTGTAGACCCATGCCCCAGGGTCAAGTGGTTCTAAGGTTCTAGATGAAAATCACCCATAACCTAAGATTATTGCGTTTACGAGGCCAGGCATGCGGTTTGGTGGTGTGAAACCCAAGACTAAAGTGTTAGACAATGGATTGATCTGATTCATTAAATCGGGTGTCCACTTATAGTTCAGCTCAGGAAGATAGTCAATTATTCCAAGCTTGGGTCGCATGTGAAAGATATCGTATGTTTCTTGATAGAAGGTAGGTGATTTCAGGTCAACAGGAACCCTCAGATCTAAAATCAAAGTTCCCTCAGAATTAGCTTCCCAGATTTTTAATTCCAACTTCCTATCCTTCGAAATAAAGAGCTCAGGCTCTAGGAACTCTAGCATACCGATCACCCCATAAGATTTACCCAAGTCCAGAAATTGTGGCTGAATCAAGATTGGCTTGGGCATAATGATCTTAGAAGTCAGCTCTTTGGGGTGCAGATAAGGAATAGGATCACTGATTGAATCATCAAGATTTGTATCTTCCAAGTTAACCCCAACCAAATCCGAATCTTTAATAGTCGGGCTATCAAATGATTTATCAAATTCCTCAAGCCAGTTTATCTCACTAAAATCATTTTCCTTATGCTCAAGTGAGACTTCACTATGAGTCAAAGAATTCATGATTCTCATATATATATATATATATATATATATATATGTTTCAAAATCGATTGTCATTTCCTGATTCAAAGAGACATATTTTTCCTCATTTCCTGGCTTGGGGATCTCGAGTGAATCAATCAGTTCATTCTTAAAGGGTTACTCTAGACTAATCTGGTCATCTCCAATCTCAGAATATATATCCCCCCCGACAAGCGCCTGAGCAGGTTCAGACATTGGCTCTCTTGAAGAGGGCCCATCTTGAGAATCATCCCACGATTTGACTAGGGAAACCATAAATTTCATCCACAACCTCGACAATTTCCCAAGAAGAAACTCACCCAAGTCCCTATCTCAAACACGTTGGAGCAAATCCAATAGAGAACTATTAAGTTCATCAATCATTTTGATCATAGGCTCCAGTGCTTCCGTGCATGGTGTTGGCTAAGCTTCTAAAGATTGTATAGTGTTCCTCAAATTAGCCAACACCCTATCCTAGATCTGGTTCACCTGAATCAATTGGTTCGATTCAGGTTTGGGTGGGGTTGGGTTAAATCTAAGGGAGTCAAGATATTGAGGTTCTCGGGTCCCTCCCTGATAGTAGGTCTTTTCAGGTTGTTTAAAGGATAGTGGCAACCAATATTCAGTGGAATACTGGGGAGGGTAGGTAACCATTATATCCTTCCTGATTGTAGATCGGGTTGGTTTGGTGATCAAAGGATGAAGATCTATAATCATTGTAGCTCTAAGAAGGATAGTAATCATAGTCTTGTTGTCCATGGTTAGGTTCTGGACACTAAGGTCCGTATTCATATCCCCAATCAAAGTCATCCCGACTAGTGGATGGGTAATTACAAGTCAAGTTGGAATAGTAATCATCTTGGGGATAAGTGGTGGTAGGAGGATAGGATTGGAAATGTGTGTAAGATGTGGAAGGGTACATGGTGATGTAAGGAGGTGATTGTGCAGCAATCATAGGTCTTAATTATCCAGAATTAGGCTAGGACTTAGCATAAGTTAGGATAATTCATGCATGTAAAAGCATTACTTTCATCTTTACTGCTTTCTTTGAGCTATGAATAAAATAATGCTATAAAGTACTGATTAGGTGCATTATGTCAATTATAGGTAATAAGCTGATCAGAAGGTAGATCTGAAGCTGGATCTAAAGCTGGATCAGAAGAAAAAAGGATAACTGGTGTTGCAGCAAAGTTGGAGCAAAAGACCTAGAATAAGATGTAGTAGACAATAATGTAAGAAATTGAGCTATGCTATTCTATTTAAGTAGGAATAAAGCAGTAAAATATGAAGAACTTAGGACCATCCTCGCCCTAAGATCGACTAGAAGCTTCCCCAAGCCTTAGCCACCCTTAGATTAGGTCACCACACCCTAGGAAACCTTAAAACCCTAATTCCAACCTCTATCTGGACGTCCAGATGAGTTATAGGACGTCCAGAACCCTTAGCCAACTCCTGCACACCTTAAACCCACTTCTGCAGTGTTATTAGACGTCCAGACACTTGGTCAGGTGTCCAATTTCTGCAAAATACCCAAGACAGAACCTAGAATCCCTTCTAACTCTGATTGGACATCCAGACAATAAGTTTGGACTTCTGATTTTCCATTATAAGACGTCTGACACTATCCTCCAGTTCCTATTTTGGAATTCAAGCCTTGATCTAGGATCTCTAGCTCCCTAAACCCAATTCTAACCCCATAGGAACCTAAATTAAGGTGCCCTAACCCTAGTACATCACCTCTAGACCTCCCTAAGGACCTAATTAGGTTCTCACTAAACCTAATTGACTTGGATCTTAGTCAATTCCATCAGCCTATTCAATTGGACTCATTGAGTCCAATTGAGCCCTGATCTCAGCACACACTGTCCAATTGGACTCAGTGAGAGTCCAATTGACCTAGACCTAACTTAATTGAGTTATTTTACTCTCAATTAAGTTTTCACACACCCAATTAAATTTGTATTAAGTTTAATTGCACTTTACCTTAGTGAATTAGGGTTTACAACCCTAATTTGAGACCTACCTTGACCTAAACCCACTAGAACCTAACCTAATCAACCTACCAACCTAAGTTTCGACCCTCACACACCCACACACACTATCCACATGAAAATACCTAGCCTAGAGTTCTCTAGAACTCTCTACCATGTGTTGTTGCCTTGGTTGCTAAAACTAGCAACCAAGAGCCATTCAATTTTTAAATCCACATTTGGTGGATCTAAAAACCACCATCCATCCTCTCTCTCTCACTCTCTCACGAGCTCCCACCATAGGCCTCTCTAGAGAATTCCATAATTCTCTAGAGAGCTTCCCTTAGGTATATAAAAAGACCTAAGGGGTGGCCATTTTCACCCATTCACTCTTGGCTTCCATTTAGTTTAGCTACATCCACCTCCACTCCATCTCCACAAGTAGCATCACCATGGGCACCACCATCTCCACACCAAGATGTTGGATCACCTCCTCAACCTCTCTCCAAGGGCTGGCCTAAGCACCATTGGCCGCCCCTCCTTCTCCTCTCAACCAACTCAAAGTCCATCAGAGCTCACCTCCAAATACCCTTATTTCTGCTAGATTAGTAGCTTAGTTCTTCATAGTTTACATGCTTTTATTACTGCTTAGTAGTGTAGCTCTATATTCTCCCCCACTGATGCATGCATAATACCCCTTTACATTCATGTATGCGATCGTTTTCTGTTAGCTAAAGTTATGTTTTCAAGCTTTCCTCTATAAGCTTTGCACGAGTTCCATGTTGCAAACACCATGATGAATTAATGAAAGATCTTTTTCTATATATACATATATATATATCTATGTGTTGAGAATCACCATGGGCTTATTGCAATATATTTTGTGCGATTTAAGTTGCCTGCTTTTAATTTCTGATATTTTAGCAACTAAGCATGTCGTGCATAAATACGTAATAACCACAAACCGACATGAGATTTTAAGCAAGTAGAGCAAAAGAGATAGATTTTAAATTTGCATAAACGCCTGCTAGAGACGAACAAATGGGACTCAAGTCTTGTTATCTTTACAAATCATTTTTGACAAGTGTTCAGCATGACTATACTACGATTTCCGATGATTTCAAAATGCGTGAAAATGGGTCTGTCAAATGGCACCGTTGCCAGGGAGGCAACATCATTTTTGATTTTGATCTCTTGAAGTATCACTGATAAATCTTCCTCTACTTGTCTTTTGATGTGCAGGAAAATAGGAAAAAAATGGGATCTACGCACATGACGAGCGCGGAAAAAAATTCCAGGTGCACATCATATCTTCCTAGTCTAGTTTTTTTTTAACCCTAGGTTAGATTTCCTCTTAGCAATTTCATTTGAAAAAAAAAAAGAGAAAAAAAGCCTATTTATTTTCATGAAAAAAAAATCAAAGAAAAAAAAATCTAGGTAGTTTGATTAGGTTTCTTCTTTAAACCTAGGTTAGTTTTGAAAAAAGTAAAAAAAAAACTTTTGAAAACCCTTTGAAAAAAAAATCCTTCTTGAAAAGAAAAATTTCAAAAGTTTTTGAAAAAAAAAAAAAATTATTTTGGTGGAAACTTTGAATTTCAAATTCAAACACCCTTTCAAAAGCTTCTCCACCACCTTCTGATTTTCGACCAGATTTCATGTTCTAATTTAAAAATTCAATTTCCAAAAAATTAGCAAACGAAAAACTCTGAAATTTAGGCTAGATCTTCATTTTCAAGCCATCTTTCAAACGGCACTATTCATTTAAAAAACTTCCAAGTAAAAAATTTTTAAAAATTCATGAAGTGCAAGGGGGTCAAACTGACCCAGATTTGAAAATTTTCAAAATTTAAAAAGCAATTTCGAGCAATTGGTGAATTTGTCTTGACTAAAAATGGTGGGGTTTGAAAGATGATCTCATAAGCTTTAATTTCCATATTTTTTCTGAATTTTTGAAAGTCATTTGATACTGTTTCAAAGCAGAAAATCAACCAGGGGTCAAAATTCCAAATCTAACCCTTTGACATTTAAAAATCTATAGAAATTCGATTGAAATAGAAAAAATTACAAAAAAATGAAAGATAATTGAAAAAGGAATCTACTTGCAAAATTTTAACTTATTCTAATTCCAATTTTTATCAGAGAATTGATCTTAATTTCATTGGTCTGCTGAAGAAGAAAGAATAAAAAAAAAATCCTAGAATTGCATGAACCCTAGGTTACATCTTTAGGGTTACAATCTAGAGACCACATTTGGGCTAACCTAGACTTAGTCAAGTCTAGTGTTTAGCAGGTGAGCTTGGTCACCTTGTGGGCCACTCACCACAAACCCCAACTGAAGAAAAACGGCCTCAAATTAATTTTAAAACATGAAATCAACCCGAATTCATTATCATACTACTGGGTGTTTTCAACCACTCTTGCCAAACCTGGTGACTAAGTCTGTGGGGTAGTGTCAAATGACCGCGGCTCGAGGGTCAACGGAACTGGAGGCGTAAGCCAAAGGAAGAACTTTCCCCTTAGTCCCCTCGTAACTTAGCTTGAGAGGCGAGAATCACTTTTAGTTGGTTGCACGATGAATTTTTTCTTTAGGAATTAGAACTTAAAATGAAAAATCTGGTCATCCAATCATAAGGACCATCTGATTGATAGGGCCTTAGCCTTATCTGGCTTGGCTACACCAACCCAGGGGTTGCGTGGTGTATGCAAGGAAGGAGGTCGCTTAAACCTCAACTGGTTGGACCTTGGGAGCTGCTTCCAAGGAGGCAAGTCACCTCGCCAGGGCCATCTTCTCCCCCCACTTCTACTCCCTTAGCTGTAATGGCTAATCCTGGACCTGGACCTAGACCAAGTCAGGATGCTGGTAATCTGGACCCGATGGCTCTTCTGGAGGCCCATGTTGTTGAATTTGAGGAGCGGCATCAGCAGAGCATGGATCGTATCTTGACGACGCTTGACAGAATGCAGCACCCACCGTGAGGGGAACAACTTTGGGATTTCTATGATCCAACTGCACCGATCATCGCACCCTTAGTTAGGATTCCCATAGGCGAAGATGCATTTGAGCTCAAGCCCAATGCGATCGGTTTGATCAACAGTCATTTTTATGGAAACTCAAGTGAAAATCCGTTCCATCACTTAAAGGACCTGAGTTGACTCGCAAAAATGATTCGACCCAAGAATGTTGATCTTGGGATTGTTCTGATGAAGCTTTTCCCATTTTCTCTGAGGGACAAAGCTTCATACTGGTTCAAGAACATTGGGAAGCCAATTGGAACCTGGCCGGAATTACGACGTGAATTCCTGCAAAAGTTCTTCCCGATCGATCGAATGAACACGATGAGGCATGCAATCACGACTTTCTCCCAAGGAGCTGGGGAGAAGTTGTATGATGCCTGGGACCGATTTCATGACCTTCTCCAGAAATGCTTGCACCATGGTATACCCAGATGGCACCTAGGTCAGACCTTTTACCATGGGCTGGATGACACACATCGGTACCTGGCCGATGCATCTAGTGGTGGGAATTTCCTCGCAAAAGACGAGAATAGTGGCATTTGAGCTGTTTGAATCTTTGGCGGAGAACTCGATGAATGCCGCATCCATGAACCAATTCCAGCAGCCTGGTCAGCAGTGGGTTGGTGTCCATGAGGCTCACACCGAGTCTATTCGAGCCGACATGGATATCATCGTCAACTAGTTGGATAGAATAAACCAAATCAAGAAAAAGATTGACCAAATTAGTCAGGGTCAATCTGACCTGAACTCTGCTACTCCAAGACCCTCCTATACACCCCGAGCCCCCTGCTCGAGTTAATCTACTCACTCAGGATGCATCTTCTCCTTATTTATGAGATCCTGCATATCAGGATCCCGTAAACAATCCTGATCTGGAATCATATGACCAGGGTTACACACCACTCGCAGACTATAATACGTATCCTCTTGATGGATATACGTCTCAGATGTCTTCGGCCTACGAGGACGTCAGTGCTATTCAAGGATACAGGCATAATAACCCGTATTCAGAGACGTATAACCCTAGTTGGCACTAGCATCCGAACTTCTCCCGGTCTGGTAACTCACAGAGACCACATCAAGATCCACACTACCAAACCAGGCAATACAGGAATGCACAAAACACATACCCTAGGTAGCAGCCATTCCGTATTAACAGCAGCAACCCCATTCTATATACCAGCCGCTACACCAAGCTACCAGTCACCCTCCAAAGTGGGTTGACCCTCTAGAGGCACTGAAAGAGGAGCTGTAAGAATCAATGAGGAAATATACACAGGATAGCTTGCAGATAATGAAGGTGATGGCTAACTAGATACAGACTATACAGAACATGCAAAACAAACTGTTGCAGGAGCATAAGACTCAAGGAGCCTTGCCCTCCCAACCTATCCCGAACCCTCGGTATGTGCAAAACCAAGGCACCCTGCCTAGGTTTTAGGCACCACAAGGATAGGCACACGCCTCTTGCACCACCTGGTTACGTTGAAGGCCAGCCGCCTTTGATGTAGAACCCTGCATACTCTACCCCTTCCACTCCCCCACCACCTCATGGACAGCAAATCGATGCAAATGATATCTCATTAAGGAGTGGAAGGAAGACATTCAACCCACCACATAGGCAGGAAGGTCCTGATTTTTCTCACCCTTCACCACAGGCGGGTTCGACTCCTTCTTCATCCCAGGAGCCACATACGGTAGATAAGGGTAAGAGGCCACTTGACCTTGAGATTCCCATCCCTTTTCCTGAGGCTCTGACGCAAATGTAGTACGGAAGGACACGCAAAATTTTGAGGACCTGAAGTCAATGTTCAAGCAAGTACATATTCAGGTCCCTCTCCTCGAGGCAATTGATCACATCCTTATTGTCACTAGGTTCTTCAAGGACTATTGTACCTCGAAGTGACAGCCTAGAATTGGACAATAGGCAGTACTGTCAAAAGAAGCTAGCGACGTGATTCTAGATGACTTGCTACCGAAAAAGAAAGACCCTGGTACCCCACTCATATCCTACTTCTTGCCGAATTCTCCATTTGATCAGGCCCTTCTAGATCTGGGTTCGTCCATCAACCTAACTCCCACTGCCGTATTTGATCGATTTCCATTTGGGGAGTTAAAGCCTACTGATAAACGCCAGTTTATTATCATTCTTATGCATTAAAACAAACCTAGCTCTTAGGATTTTACTCCGCAAACGGGTTTTTGGGCTGCATTTAGGCATAAAATAGGTTAGGCATGCATTGCATTTTTTATTGTCTTTTTAATATGTTTTTGTGAGTGTTAGGGATGTACAGATATATAGGTCCCTAAAACCCTAGCACTCAAGAAGGCAAATGGTGAAGGAGAAGCCCAGACTAGCTGGAACTCAGCCTAATCCAGCTCACCTCAGCTTGGTCCAGCTCACCTCAGCTTGATCCAGCTCACCGTAGCTGGAACCTAGCTTACTTGAACTAGGGTTAGCTCATCCCAGCTCCATTCAGCTAATCTCAGTTGGATGGAAGCCCAAGAGAGTTCACCTTAGCTCACCCTAGCTCAAGTCAGCTCAGATCCAGCTCAACTTAGCTGAGTCTAGCTCATCTCAGCTCCCACTAGTCCACAGGGAGCTCTAGCTATCTCAGCTAAGTTGACAGGAGTTCACCCCAGCTCAGATCCAGCTACATCCAGCTCCACTCAGCTCTAGCCAACTGAAGAAGAATTCATCCCAGCTCAGGAAGCTCAAGTCCAGCTCCCGGGGACTTAGCTTAGCTCAACTCAGTTGAGCTAAGCTACCTTAGCTGCCTCAACCAGCTTGATTCTCCCCGGGAGCACCAGACCTAGCTCATCTCAGCTTATTTTGGTAGAAGCTAGCTCACTTTAGATTGGCTTAGCAACTAGCAAAGAACTAGCAAGCTAAGCCAGCTAGAGTAGCCCCATGCCAGCCTCTTCAGCAGCAGCCAGCTCCAGCTCCAGACTTCTCCTCCTCAGCTCCTCCCTCCAAACCCTAGCTCCAACACCTTCTCCTCTACTCCTCCATTAGCTAAGCTAGCTTAGCTTAGCTTATCTTAGCTAACAACCAGCTCCTTGGCTATCCACCACCTTCAAAGTCAACCCTAGCTAGCTTCACCAACTTAAGCCTACTTAAGCTAGCTACTCTACTCAAGTTGGCGCCACCTCCTAGCCATCCCTTCACCCCATTATCTCCACCAAAAGACACCTTAAGTTGGCGCCAAAAACTACCCCTAACCACCTCTATATTGGTGCCAACTTTCGGCCCTTAATCCACCCTACACTTACCCACATAAGCCATCCTAGCCATCCACCTAACCCCCCTTCTAGAATCCTTCTTGGTGCCAACTTAGACCCTCTTCTAGAAGCCATTTTGGCACCAATATCAAGGGGTGTCAACCCCCATAACTACCCCCTTGGTGCCTCTTAAGGTGGCGCCAAACACCCTTGGCCATTGGATCCTTAACCACCTCCATCATTCCATCTTGGCCCTCCATTTCAAGGGACACCTTAGCCCCCTTCCTATTCTATAAAAACCCACCACCTACCACCATTTGGGGGCATCCTCCCTTAGTGTATTTTTCTACCTACATCCACCTATACCTACGCCCAAGGAGAAGGAGTAGAGAAGGAGATTAAAGGGGCACACCACTAGCCCTTTTGGTGCCTTCTTCTCCCCACTCTCTTCAACTTGGGCCACGCCAAGGAGGAGGACTCTTCCACTTCAAGGAGGACGGCCAGGCAAGGGAGAAGGACCTAGGGTGGACATCCACCCTTGGAGAGAAGCTTAGGGCACGCCCCCTTTGGGCTTGCCTTGGAGGACATCACCTTGGCGGAGCACTGCAAGGAAGGAGTTGAAGGACTCTTTTCAAGATTGGGAGCCACCAACCTTGGAGCAAGAAGCCCTCTTCTTCACCATCTATCTAGAGGATTTGTGTTTTCTTGTCTTATTTGCATTTTTCTAGTAGCACAAGCTTTCCTCTACTAGGCCTTTTGTAAAACACTTTATCAATTATCTAGTTGCCTTCTTTGCATTTCTTGTTTGCATTTCTGTTAGCTTATTTTCAGCATTCTTCACTCCCTCTCCCTAATTATTCTAGGCCTCCACTTTCCTAGAGTGAGCTTAGGGAGAGGCTCTACTTGCCACATAGAAGTAGTATTTAAATTGAAGTGTAAATCACTTTTTCCGCCATCAGTTCGCATGTTGCCTTAGCTTAAAAACAAAAAAAATGATATATTGAAAAAAATACCAAAAAGAAAGTTGAGATTTATTCCGAGCAAGAGAATCAATTTTGCAACCATATTGCCTCCTTGGACGACCCTAGATACTCCCCTATCTAGGAATATAAATTTAAGAGCGAAAGCGGATTTACACATTACAACGACGTATTTTAACAAACCGCGTATTTTCGTTATCACCTACCACGATCACGATTCAGCTGGCTGATAGATCAGTAAAAACACCGAAGGGAATGGTTGAGAACGTGATCATAAAAGTCCGCGGATTTTGCTTTCCCGCAGACTTTTTCGTTCTCGATATGGAGGTTCCTCGTAATCTCCGAGATGCACCAATCATTTTGGGTCGTCCATTTCTAGCGACAGCCCGAGAAAACATTGATTGTGCATCTGGATGTATGGAGATAGCCCTAGGTAATGAGAGACTTTGACTTGACATATTCAAGGCATCAAGGAATTTTGACTATGATCGCATAGAGGAGGATGGTGAAGACGAAGATTCGGCATACTGTGGTAACATTGGGCTCCTTTGTGACGACCCAATGTCTCATTCGTCTGCACTATCAGGATTCTTGGACCTCGATCCACATTGGACTGAGACCACTGCACTGCACATATCTCCCCAAGGATCCAACTGTTTAGGGTGTGTTTCTGACAACAGCACTCCTGAATCTTGCTATCCTTATCTGTAAACTACTGGATCGCCTTTGTTGTTACAAGAAGATGTGACCACAGCTAACGGGTTTCTCGTTAACGCAGTCACAACCGACTATCTCACAGGTCACGAATCAGTGGGAATTCACACGCATCCAAATCATCAGATTTCCACCTTCGAATCTATTCCTCCTATTCCCATCTCTGACTCTGACCCACCCGTGATTGAATTGAAGCCCTTACCTGACTCACTTAAGTATGTGTTCTTGGGTGAAAGTGAGACATACCTAGTCATTATTAGTGCCCACTTAACCCAAGAACAGGAGCATCAATTGATTTCTATGCCACAAGACCATAGGGCTTCTATAGGGTGGAGCATTGCTGATCTTCGTGGTTTTCGCCCATTGTATTGCACTCATCACATTTACACAGATGAGGCGGTGAAACCTTTGAGACAACCTCAAAAAAGGCTAAACCCGAATATGCTAGAGGTTGTTAAGAAGGAGATCATCAAATGGCTGGATGCAGGTATTGTATACCCAATCTCTGACAGCCAATGGGTGAGTCCGATCCAGATAGTGCCCAAGAAAGCAGGACTCACCGTAGTGAAAAATAATAAAGGCGAATCCATCTCGACCCACACCACGACAAGACTGCATCGACTATAGGAAACTGAACATGGCTACCCAAAAGGATCACTTTCCTTTGCCTTTCATTGATCAGATCTTGGAATGGTTAGCCGGAAGCAGTTTCTTTTGCTTTCTGGATGGATACTCCAGGTATAATCAAGTAGCGATTAGCCTGGAAGAATAAGAGAAGACCACATTCACATGCCCCTTTGGAACATTCGCTTTCAAGTGGATGTCCTTTGGCCTCTGCAATGCACCAGCAACATTTCAGCATTGTATGATGGCCATCTTCTCTGACATGATTAGGGACTATGTGGAGGTGTTCATGGATGACTTCTCCATTTTCGGAGACGATTTCGCATCTTGTCTTGATAACCTCACCAAAATCCTGAAACGGTGTATTGAGGTAAACCTATTACTATCTTGGGAGAAAAGCCATTTCATGGTGAGGGATGGCATAATTCTTGGGTCACGTTGGCTTCTATCAAAGATTTATACGTGATTTCTTGAAAGTTGCATGACCTTTGATGAATCTCCTTGTTTCCGATGCTCCATTCGAATTTGACACCTCGTGTCTCAACGCCTTCGAGAATTTACAAAGCGCTGTCTCTAATTCCCCAATTCTCCAACCACCCGATTGGTCACTTGATTTTGAGATGATATGCGACGCTTCCGATTTTGCCGTCGGTGTTGTTTTAGGCCAGCGTCGGGAAAAACATCCTTTTGTCATATACTATGCTAGCAAGATGCTGAATGAGGCTCAATGTAATTATACTGTCACCGAAAAAGAACTGCTAGCAATAGTATTCGGGTTGGAGAAATTTAGATCTTATTTATTAGGGTCCAAAGTTATCATCTTCACTGACCACTCTGCCCTCCAGCATTTGTTGGCAAAGAAGGATGCCAAACCCCGGCTCATCAGATGGATCCTTCTATTGCAAGAATTTGATATTGAAATCCGCGACAAAGCTGAAAAGCAGAATGTTGTGGCGGATCACCCATCCAGACTGGACCCAGCCCACATTCCTTATTCCCTACCTATCCACGACCAATTTTCAGATGAATCCCTTTTGGCAGTTCACTCTATTGAGTTCCCCTGGTACGTGGATATAGCGAACTATCTTGCCACAAGCAAGATTCCTGCGAACCTATCCAAGGACTAGAAACTCAAATTTACTGTGGATGATAAATTCTACCTCTAGGATGACCCACTGCTCTTCCGTATTGGAGCGGATCAGATTATTCGAAGATGCATCCCAGATTCTGAGATCCCCAATGTGTTATCTTTTTGCCACATTGATGCTTGTGGTGGTCATTTCTCGGGACAGAAAACCGCTGCAAAAATTTTGCAGTCATGATTTTTTTGGCCAACTATTTTCAGAGATACACATGAATACACCCAACACTGTAAACGATGCCAGTCGGTCGGTTCTATGACCAAGAAAGACATGATGTCACTCCAGCCCATCATGGTTGTAGAAGTGTTCGACATTTGGGGCATCATTTTTATGGGCCCTTTTCCTAACTCGCATGGCTTCAAGTATATATTACTAGCCATTGACTATGTCTTGAAGTGGGTCGAGGCCATCCCGGCGAGATGGGCTAATCATAAGATCGTCATTTCTTTTGTACGGCAATACATCTTCGTGAGATTCGGAATACCCCGCGCTCTGATTAGCGACGGGGGAAGCCACTTCATCCACGCCCACTTCAGGACATTATTAAAGAAATACGAGGTACACCATTGTAGAGTCACCCAATATCACCCGCAGACCAATGGGTAGGCTGAAGTGTCTAACTATCAAATCAAGCTGATTCTCCAGAAGACGGTTAGGCCAGACAGGAAGGACTGGTCTGATAAATTGCTGATGCACTCTAGGCATATTGGATCGTGTACAAGGCCCCACTCGGAATGTCACCATTTCGTATGGTATATGGCAAGGCCTATCACCTTCCTGTAGAGCTGGAACACTGCGCCTTTTGGGCAGTGTGAATATGTAACCTTGACCTCGATGCAGGAGGTCAAGAATGGAAACTCCAGCTTAGCAAATTAGAAGAGATCTGGTGGGAGGCCTATGAGAACGCATTGATATACAAGGACAAGACCAAGGCCTTTCATGATTGCCACATCTGGAGAAAAACATTCACGCCCAACCAGCAATTCTGGTTGTTTGATTCACGACTGAAATTTTTTTCAGGAAAGCTCAAGTCCAAGTGGATTGGCCCATATTTGTGATTCACCCATATCCTAATGGGGCGGTCCAAATCAGGGACCCAAATTTAGGCATATATCTACGGTAAATGGCTAGCGCCTCAAGCCATTTTTGGCCCAGGAACCTCCTCCATCTGACAAAATAATTCATCTTATTGAGGATGTGTGATTGAGTTTTCACCCAGCTGGAGGCGTTAAACTCAGCATCTACTTCGCATCCATCACCCTGTACATATTCATTTTAATATATAGCATATTTTTCTTTAAGCATATTTTCTTTCTGCATATTGCATACTGTCAAGTTGGCCGGTGCTGAATGTATAATTTTTGGAGCAAGTACAGGTGATTTCTACCCATTTACTCCCTGCTGTATTTATTTTCTTTTATATTCATGCATGAGGACATGCAAGAACTTAGGCATGGGGGGGGTAGATACAGTAAAACTGAAAAATTTTTATGCCAACCCTTAGGAAAACCTTGGAGCTGCATGTACACGTACTTTAGGATCCTAAATAAAAGAACAATCGACTCCACCTCCAATGCTCGCATTGGAGCTAGAAATCGTCCATAACAACCATTTCCGACTCACTCACCCTTCCTGTTTTGAAATTTCGAATCAAGCTGAATGTAACCCGATATGGGAATTTTACGAAGTATAAATTACACGAGGTTACTTGTTTATAGCTTATATACATAGTGCATCCATGAATAAGATTTTTATCATGAGAATGCATTAGGGATTTTATCCTCTAGTTGATTCCTGTAATCTAGAATGCAGTACAATTTTTCACACACACGTAGAATTTGCAATGGATTCATGGTGAAGGCTGATAAACGTCTTTTGTCTGTCGAGAAGAAGCAATGCTTCCTCTCTTGAATCTCTAGACAGTGTTTTGGGAGTCAAGCAGATTTTCTTCCAAAAATCCACCAAATAGTGTGAGATGAGAGTAGAGTGTACTGGTGCTCTAAGATTAGTGCAAGGAATCCAGAATCCTAGATAATTAGGTGATGATACTCAGAGATTAAGCATAGTTTTTGCTCTCGGTTCCTGCATATACATCTTTGTGCAAAATTTTGAGAGCCACCAAATAAGGTAAATATGCGAAGAGCGAGTTTTCATAAAACTAGGGCTAAGGTGGATGGTTACGAGCATTCTTTACGGAATCCTCGACTGAAGGAGGGTACTGATGTCAAGGTCAGAAATACACCATCCTATCCGTCTCTCCTAATGCCGTGAGTAGGCACTTCCACCAAATATGCCACCCAATGTCTCTTGAGTACCACCAATCCCTAATAATGCCTCCTCAATAAAGTTCATGAATGTATGGTAGCTTGTGTTGTGTTGAAAAAAAAAAACATAGAAAAAAATATGAAAAAAGGAGAGAAAAGAGAAAAGAAGAAGAAAAAAAAATTTGGAAGAAGAAGAAAAGAGCAGAAAAAGAGTTTGTGAATATTTAGTATTTATTTCATTTACATTAAGGCAATACCACCAAATAAATTTGAGATCCACCAAATAAGGCCTTAACTTATTTTTTTGTGTTTCTGACCGTCCGAATACTGGTTGAGAAATTCCGACTTAGTGTTAGGGTTATGAGAACTCAATTAAGGTGTTAATGCCAAGTGAGACCACCAAATACAGGTCATATGTGTTAATCTGGTGAGATTGTGAGCTCTAAGAAAATGAAAGAAAAGAATAGAAAAAGAAAAAGAGAAAGAGAGAATGAATACAAAGGAACCAGAAGAGAGCATAGTTTTTCTCGTCTTTGTCTGAGTTAAGTTACTTGATAGTCCGGGAATCTAGATTCTGAAATACTAATCTCTATGTAGCACCAATTGAGAGTGAGCCACCAAATAAATACCCGTATCTCTTAGACATCCTCTACCCAAGCTTAAAGCTGGGGTGGAATTCATAGAATATCTTGAATACCCAAAGGGAAGAAGTCCACCTATCCTGCTAGAATTTTACTAGGGGTCAAATATAGGCTTTAGAGGTGAATTAGTTTTTCACTCGAATCCATTGCAAAAGCTACATAGCTACACTTTCACGATTGTCTGGATCTCTAGAACATAAAATGAAAGCAAAAAAGGAAAAATCTTTAGGCATACACTTGATAAAATAAGCAATCCCTTAGGGACCCTTCTGTGAGTAATTTAGTTTTGCATTTGCTAGGGACTAGCAAGATTTAGGCATGGGGGCATGATTGCGTAGCAATCATAGGTCTTAATTGTCTAGAATTAGGCTAGGACTTATGTTACGAACACGTGCCCCAGACGTCTTTTAAGACGTCTGGGAGGTGGCCCAGACGTCGGACCAGACGTCTGGGATCACATCCAGACGTCTGACCAGACATCTGGGATCGTTTCCAGACGTCTCGAAATCAGTTATTTTCGACACGCGCGGGTCGTCTGCGTGCCTAACCGCACAGACCCACATATTCGTTATTCCCTCTGTGGCTGCAGACGCCCTGCCACGATTCTCTCACCTCCTCGCGCGGCCTTAAAAGGCCACGCGCTCCCTCCTGTCGCCTCCACCCCTTTCCTCTTCTCCTTCCAGTGCGCGAGAGCGAGCGCGAGAGCGGGCGCGAGGTTGCTACGGTGGCGACGGCCGCAGTGAGCGCAGAGGGGGTGCTGCATGCGAGAGCGGCGCTCAGCCGTGAGGGCGAGCTCGCCGGGGCTGCCAAGGCCGGCCAGTGGGAAGCGCAGCGGGCGTGGAACGACGCGGGAGGCCTGGTGTGGCTCGAGCAGCAGGCGCACGATGTGCGACGAGGCGCGGCGCCGCGAGCGGAGGGCGAGTCGCGCCCTGGTTCTGGAAAAATTTCCAGAATCAGACGTCTGTGCTGATAGCCAGACGGCGGGGTAGATGTCTGGAAGACTTTCCAGACGTCTGAAAGGTGAGTTTTCCATCTTCTTCTTCCTTCTTGTCGACTGACCGTACTGAGGGAGAGAGATGGGTGTGCGCAGGCTCGATGATTCGCCATCCAACGCGAATCAGACGTCTGGCTGTAGTACCAAACGGCGGGAGCGACCTCCAAACGTCCGGGGTGACCATCGGACGTCTGGGAACTAGGCCAACGTCCGGGGATTTTTCATTTGAAGCCTGTAAGCATAGCGCATTGCCCTCCTGGCCATTGATCATCCTTGGACCGCATAAGGTACTATGGGACTCTAATTTAGAAGATCTTAAGGTGTTAGACTCCGATCGTCTTCGTGATCAAATTTGTACGGTCAGATCATCCATCCGAGGCCCTAAAATAAATCTCCTTCCCTCCTGGCCATAAATAGAACCTAATTAACCTAAAATATATACAACTACTACAAATTTAGAATGATGCATGCTATGCAATATTTATAATATGGAATGCAAATCTAAGCCTAGGAACATGCATAAATAGGCATTTTAACCTAAATGGATGTGTCTACATCACTCCCGATAACACTACACAAGGGGGTGATAATTATGTTGAATATGGCCCATCTTAAGAATAAAAGGCACAACATAAGTAGAATGGGAGCATTGCATGCATCATGTACCAAAATTGCTTATAAAATGGTATTAATGGCCATTTGTGTAAGCACTTGTCAAAGTAGGCCTCAGATGAGCAATCGGACCACACGGATGGATTCAGAATGACGAACGGAGTCCAACGGATGCAAGATCGGCCAAATCCGACATCCAGAGCTCCTACAATGGGCCCAAGAACTTATGACCGTTGATTTGGAGATCAACGGCCCACATTGTGCCACGTCACCCCTGCTCCACCGCACTTCGCCTCTTAATCCAGCCGAGATCAGATCTCGACTGTCGATCTTCGATCGAACGGTCGAGACTCGCGCGCCCGCCCGTAGTCGCCGCGACAAAGCGCGGGCATGGTGTAACGGTTAGCACGCACGCCCGTATGCACGCAACGCGGGTTCGAGCCACGCGGAGCGTGAATTTGAAGACGAAGGTTGCGCTGCGAAATTGGGCCGCCCGTTCAGTAGTGGGCGGCCGAGATTTCACCACGCGACGCGGCCACAGCTCGCCAGCGCCCATGCGTGCGCGCATGCCAGGCAATGACGCCCGCGCACACGTGCGCCCAAGGCACGATCCAAGCGCAGTCGAGGAGAGATCGAAGATAGGACGGCTCTCATGCAGCGATCCCGGAGAGCGCATGAAGAAGAAACAGAGCGGGCGGCTAACCGACGGGCTGGAGGGCTTCACCGACGCTTTTGGAGTGGTTTTAGCGACGTTTCGGATGTCGCTAAAGCCCTTTCTTCTTTTAGAAATTAACCCTATTTAAACCCCTCCAACCACTCATTCAAGGCATTCACTTCCCTTGCAACTACTCCACCCCTCTCTTAGCTAGCTTTAGGCCCTCTTGTAATCGTCGGAGACGACGAGTCGCCGACGGAGCCTCCTCCACTGCTGTGGCTACCTCGTCGCTCTCCACCCTCTCCCTCTCCCTCTCTCTTTCTCTTTTATGCTTTCCATTACTTTTGTTTGAAGCATGTATTTAATGTTGTAAGCTATGAACTAAGAGTGCATGATCAATGAAGTTATTTTCCATTCAGTTGTCACTTTAATTTCCATTTAAGTTGCATGATCAAACAAGGAACATTCTAACCCTAATCTCTCTCTCTATCTCTCTCTCGCTTTCCAAAATCGGACCTTTCGTAAGCAAAAACTCCGCACTTTCAGTGACAAGTGATAAGAGAAATCCGATTTTCACACCTCCCTGAGACCAACACTCGGACTCACCTCCGTTTACTTATTTTAAAATCGACGTTGCAAGTACGACTATAATGACACTTCTTAACACACATGCACAACAGCACGTCAGTTTTTGGCGCCGTTGCCGGGGAGGCAACGGATTTGTTTTATCACCTCCATTCCACATTCATTCTCACATCATCTAATGCCCTATTTTCCTTTTTACTTGATGGTTGCAGGAATTCGGCACGTGGACGGCGAGGCGACGCATCCCACGACGGTAGCAAGGGAGTAGGCGCTACGAGGACCGATAGTGAGTAATTTTTCTCTCATGATTGTTTGCTTGCGTGAAAGAAAACCAAAAAAAATTGAAAAAATTGAAATAAAATTGGCGTGGTGTATGATTGCTTGACCCACATCCTTAACACATCACCCCACAAAAAAAATGTACACTCTAACATTCTGAATAAATTCTTGGAGTGTTCTTTTCTTTTTCTTGAGTGGTGTTTGCGAAGCCACCATGAGTTGACCTAGGCTGCACCACTCAACCCTAAAACCGACTCATCTAATAGAGGCTACATGATCATTAGGATGAGTACATTAGGGTTTTAGAGCCTCTACAGAATAAAAGGAAACCTACTTTCACCAAATTATGTGCAGAACTTGACGTACCCACTGAAACTTGTTTGAAAACATTAAGACACGTCAACCCTAAAAAGTACTAAAGTAAGGATGAAACACTAAAAGACACCACAGCTTAAAAAAAAAATCCTTGCTTGAAAACCATGCTTTACTAGAAGCACACACCTTGAAAGTGGAAAATTAAGAGGTACCACCCCAATCAACACCTCATCACATAACCCTAAGCACAAGCACTATCCTAGCCCTTTAAAACTGAGTAGACGTTCCCTAGGCAATACTGAGTTAAGTCTCAAAAGGCGAGGTTTTGTTCGCTGGGCACTTGGCTTTCATTCCCTTGGTAGAATCTGGTGACTAGGCTGCGGGGCAGTGTCAAATGACCGCGGTTGTGGGGTCTACGGAACCGGAAGCAAGCCAAAGGAAGAACCTTCCCTGCAATCCCTTCGGAATCAACGTGGCCAGATTAGCCTTGGGAAGGGGAGTCCAGTGTTTACGAACTTAACTTAATCACCCTTTGTGAGATTTCCAGGTCTCCTAAGGAATACACCATAAGGACTAGGCTTCTGTGCTTGATTGAAACACATTTCTCGCATCCGTCGCCCTCCGCATCCCCTCCTGTTCTTCTCTAGTGTATGCACAGGAGACGCTCACTGCACCCCGAGTTGTGTGTTTTGGGGCAGGAATCTAGGCGACGTAATTCTGATGGAAACATGGCCGAACCTAGGGTAGATGAGGCTGAAGATCAACCCCCACCAGACACTATGGACATCATCCAAGCCCAAATCAATGCTAACCACCGGCTTCAGCAACAACAAATCCACACCATCATGCAAGCCATACAACGGTTCCAGAACCCACAAGAACAACCACCACCACCTTTCCAAGACATACCAGGGCAACCACCACTTGATTTACCACCATTTCAGGATCAGTCAAGGCCCCTCCACGATTTCTATAATCCCTCTGCTATTAGAGTCGAGCCATACCTTAGGATCCCCGAGGGGGGAGATGATTTTGAGCTAAAACCGAATGTCCTAAGTCTGATCCAGAGCCACTTTCATGGAAGCTCAAATGAGGACCCCTTTCAGCACCTAGAGGATCTCGACCGCATAGCACGAACTGTGAAACCTAGGAACATTAGCCTTGACATTGTTCTAATCAAGATGTTTCCCTTCTCATTAAGAGACAAGGCTTCTCATTGGCTTAGAACCCTAGGTAGACCCATCACCACCTGGGAAGAACTAAGGCATGCATTTTTAAAGAAATTCTTCCCCATAGGAAAGACCAATGCCCTCAGAAGTGCTACCACTACCTTTACACTCCAGGGTGGGGAACAATTTCATGAGGCGTGGGAAAGATTTAATGAACTTTTGCGGAAATGCCCACACCATGAAGTACCAAGGTGGCAATTGGCCCAGATCTTCTACCATGGTCAGGACAGCAACCTACGGAACTTCGTCGATGCCTCATGTGGGGGAAACTTCCTGAACAAAGACGAGGAGAGCATGTTTGAGCTCTTTGAGTCTATGAGCAAGAATTCGCTCAATAATCCCTCCATGAACCAGTTTAACAGGTCTAATCAACCCCGTGGCGGGATTTATGAGGTGCAAGCAAATTCTGGAATGGTCGACATGGACATCATTGGCAAGAAATTGGATCGAGTGGAATTGGTGGACAAAAAGATTGATGAACTACTGAACCAGACTAGGAACCCCTTACAGACTTTCTCCCTAGCAAAGGGAGCACATAATGTTGACTTGGTCCAGCCCTTTACCCAACTGAACCTAGAACAATCCCGAACCAAGTTCCACGGAGGGACCTTTACTCCCTCAACCCTTGATTACGCCCTTCCCTCTCCATCAACATCGGCTATCCCTGAAGACGTGCAAGCTATCCAAGGTTATCCGAAACTGGACCCTTTATCCAACACTTACAACATTAGCTGGCATAACCACCCCATCTTTGGTTGGACAAACCAGAAACCACCGCAATTCCAAAACCAGCCCAGGCCAAACCGGCAGCCACACTTTCCCCCCTATCAGCAAGGACCACCAGTTAGACCCCAATATAATCAGAATAGGGAGGCCCCTCCCCCACAAAACCAAATGGATACCCTAATAAAGATGATGGCTGACATGAACCAGAAACATCAAGAGGAAATGGCCTTGGTAAAGGGACAGTTAAGCCAACTCTTGGATTGCAAACAACAAGGATCCCTACCTTCCCAACCACAATCGAACCCGCGAAACATAATTAACAGAGGCCTCAAGTCGCAAGGGTTCCGAAATAATCCCAGGCAGGCTCACATGGTTCAGCCAACCCCGTAAACACCTCCTGGGTTTGGTGCTTCTTTGTCCTCATCTTCTCAAAGGATCAACCCATGGCCCCAATGCCTCTACGAATGCGGTGACCTTGAGAAGCGGCACCAAAACCCAGGATCCCAAATGGCCAACTCTCCCCGAGACTTCACCCACTGAAATACCTGACTTAGAAAAGGCACCAACAAGGACCCAGAAATAGAACCAATCCACATTCATACACCCTACCTTGAGGCCTTGGAAACAATCAAGAAAAAGAAGAATGCTGTGGAAACTGAGGAGCTATTGGAAATCTTTAAGCAAGTACAGATTAATATTCCACTCCTTGAAGCTGTCAAACACATTCCTGCTTACACCAAGTTTTTAAAGGATGCCTGTACACCCAAGCGTAAGCCGAGACCTTAAGCACCTAGGAAGGTTGTGCTCTCTGAACAAGCAAGTTCCATAATATCAAGCAACCTTCCACTCAAGCGAACTGACCCAGGAGCGCCCCTGATTTCCTGCAATATCGGGGACATGACGTTTGATAGAGCGCTCCTGGACCTAGGTGCTTCTATCAATCTGATTCCAACAACCCTGTACCACCAATTTGGTTTTGGAGAGCTGACACCAACCCCTGTCACCATCCAGCTGGCTGATAGATCAGTGTAAAACCCCGAAGGGGGTTGTCGAGGACGTGATTGTACGAGTCAAGGACTTCTATTTCCCGGTCGACCTTTTGGTGCTTGACATGGAAGTCCCTAAAAAATTACAGAATGCACCCATAATCTTAGGCAGACCTTTCTTAGTTACGGCTAAGGCAAACATTGATTGCGACAAGGGATGTTTGGAAATCGCCTTCGGGGATAGGAAAATGCAATTGGATATCTCCCAGGTGACAAAGTCTTTTGATTGCGATTGCATTGAGGAACGTGATCCCATGGAAACTCTAATCAAGGAATGCCTCACCCTCAGTTCTGTATCAGACCACCAAACCCGTAGTGACTGTTCTGACCCGTCACCATCATTACCCGTGGACCTCTGTAAGACTGAGTACCATCACACGACACCATTTGAGGAGATCGATGTTGATCAACACCCGCCCTTTCCCTTCCCATCGACTATGGTTCCACCCACAGCTGAACTTAAGCCATTGCCCGAGAATCTCAAGTATGTCTTCCTGGGGCCTGACCAGACCTTCCCAGTAATTATTAATTCCCATCTAACTAAGGATCAGGAGCTCAGGTTGACTGCGATCCTTTCAGAACATCAAGCCGCCATTGAATGGACCATTTCAGACTTAAGAGGAATTAGCCCCACCTATTGCACCCATAAGATTTACTTGGAAGACTGGGCCCGACCTGCCCGCCAGATGCAGAGACGTTTAAACCCAAACATGCGGGAGGTCGTTAAAAAAGAAATTAAGTGGCTTGACATCGACATCATCTATCCTATCTCCAATAGCCCTTGGGTGAGCCCCACTCAAGTGGTTCCCAAGAAAGTTGGGCTCACCATTTTCACCAATGATCATGGCGAATCCATCCCCACCCGCACCACCACCGCATGTCGGGTGTGTATTAATTATAGGAAGCTCAATGAAGCCACTAAGAAGGACCACTTCCCCTTGCCATTCATTGACCAAATCCTTGAAAGATTGGTAGGGCAGAAGTATTTTTGCTTCCTAGATGGATATTCAGAATATAACCAAGTCGCAATTGCTCCGGAAGTTCAGGAAAAGACCACATTCACTTGCCTCTATGGCACGTTTGCATTCCGTCGAATGCCGTTCGGGTTATGCAACGCACCTGCGACCTTCTAGCGTTGCATGCTAGCCATTTTTTCAAAATTGGTGGGTGAATACTTAGAGGTCTTTATGGATGATTTCTCTGTATTCAGAATTCATTCGACCATTGTCTGAGCAACTTGGAGAAAATCCTGAAACGATGTATCGAGGTTAACCTGGTGTTAAGTTGGGAAAAGAGCCATTTTATGCTTCAAGAAGGAATTATCCTCGGTCACATCATATTGCATAGGGGCATCGAGGTAGATCGGGCTAAGGTTGATTTAATTTCCAAACTTCCTCCACCTAGCTCGGTCTGACAGATTCGCTCCTTCCTAGGACATGTTGGCTTCTACCGAAGGTTCATTAAGGACTTTTCCAAGCTTTCCAAACCCTTGACCGACCTTCTAGCCAACGACACCATCTTCCACATGTCTTCTGATTGCATCCAGGCTTATCACACCCTCCGGGAGTTAGTCTCCACCACACCTATACTTCAACCCCTTGACTAGTCCCAAGACTTTGAGATTATGTGTGATGCATCAGATTTTTCCATAGGCGCTGTCCTGGGATAAAGGCAAGACAAGAAGCCCGTGGTGATTTACTATGCAAGCAAAATGTTGGACGAGGCCCAACGTAATTATACGGTCACAGAGAAAGAGTTGCTCGCTGTAGTCTTTGGACTTGAAAAGTTTCGGTTGTACTTGCTGGGATCCCACGTGACTATTTACACTGACCATTCAGCCATCCAGCACCTGTTGGCCAAGAAGGACGCAAAGCCCAGGCTCATCAGATGGATCCTGCTTTTGCAGGAATTTGACCTGGAAATCCGAGACAAGGCTAGATCAAAGAATGTGGTGGCTGACCACTTGTCTAGACTTCATCCAGACCACATTGGACCCTCCCTACCTCTATCTGACGCCTTCACTAATGAACACATCCTGGCCGTGCAAGATAAGAAAATGCCGTGGTATGCTGACTACGTCAACTACTTGGTTGTAGGACAAACCTCGTACAGTTGGTCCAGACAGCAGCGGGACAGGTTCTTGGCTGAGGCCAAGCATTATTTCTGGGATGATCCCATGTTGTTTCGCCTCTGTGCTGACCAGATCATCAGGAGGTGTATCCCCGAAGACGAAGTTCAGAGTGTGCTTTCCTTTTGTCATGACCAGGCTTGTGGCGGCCACTTCTCTGGAAAGAAAATAGTTGCAAAAGTTTTGCAGTCTGGATTTTACTGGCTGTTCCTATTTAAGGATGCACACAACTTTGCCAAGACTTGCTCACTCTGCCAAATGCTAGAGACCATGACCAAGAGAGATATGATGCCCCTTCAGCCTATTTTGATTGTCGAAATCTTCGACGTTTGGGGTATTGATTTTATGGGCCCCTTTCCACCATCCAACGGCTTTAAGTACATCCTGGTCTCGGTAGATTATGTTTCCAAATGGATTGAAGCTGTCGCCACCTGCCGATGCGATCACAGGACTGTCATGGACTTTGTTAAGAAGAACATCTTTTCCCGATTTGGAATACCCAAGGCCATGATCAGTGATGGTGGAAGCCATTTTATCCATTCCCAATTCTGTGCCCTACTTAGAAAATACGGGGTGAACCACCGCATTGCTACCCCATATCATCCACAAACAAATGGGCAGACTGAGGTCTCAAATAGACAAATCAAGAACATTTTACAAAAGACTGTGAGACCTGACAGGAAAGATTGGTCCACACGACTTGATGATGCCCTGTGGGCATGTAGGACCACTTTCAAGACCCCGATAGGCATGTCGCCTTATCGCCTAGTCTTTGGCAAAGCCTGCCATCTCCTTGTCGAATTGGAACACCGGACTTACTGGGTTGTCAAGCAATGTAACATGGATCCCCAGTTAGCTGGTGCGCAGAGGGCTCTCTAATTATCTGAGCTCGAAGAAATTAGCCGGGACGCCTTTGACAGTAGTCGACTGTATAAGGAAAAAATGAAAGCCATCCACAACTGACTCATTCATAGAAAAACCTTTGAGCCTAACCAGCAAGTCTGGCTGTTTGACGCCCACCTAAAACTCTTCCCGGGGAAACTCAGGTCCAAATGGACAGGACCATTTCAGGTGGTTAAGCCCTACTCTAATGGGGTAGTTGAAATTGCTGATCCTAACACTGGGCACACTTTTACAGTCAATGGTCAACGATTGAAGCATTTTCTGGCCCAGGTTACCCCAAAGGAGAGTGTCACCCTCGTTGAGGGCTGACACAGAGCACCGCCCAACTAGAGGCGTTAAACTTAGTGCTTCCTGGGAGGCAACCTAGAGGATTCAGACTAATCTGGTAGTTTACGTCACTCAGGTACTATCTTTTTGAACTCTTATGCATCCATGTACTTGCCAATGAGGACATTGTCCAACTTAAGCATGGGGGGTGGTAAATTGCATAATCCTGAGCTCATTTAATCAGTCTAAATAAAAAAAAAATTTGACTTTAGGAAGAAAACTTAGGCATTAGAAACTTATCAATAGTGGAAAATAATACAAAAAGAATTTAAACACTTAGACTTTTCAGGCCTTCAGGCTTAATCAGCCCTGGTATCCATTAAAATATGGATTTAGCTTCAAATCCTTGCAACCTTAAGCTATTCTAATCCACCTACTAAATAAGGTGATAAGTATAGACTTATCAACTCACCCTCTAACTCAGAAAAACTTTGAGTCTAAGCATCTGCACACATTTTTGCACAGACTCACTTCTCAGAGATTTTGACAGAAATTGGGTAGCTAATGAACTCTCTAGGGTGGTATGGCTGGCAAGTTGTCGTGGGTAACAGCCCATTGGCAGGTTGTCCAGAACCCAGCCACATACCATTTCTTCTTCATTGCCTCTAGGTATATTTGAGATCAGGGAAGCCACCTACGAAAAAAAAAAAAGGAGAAGAAAAGAAAATAAACCACACTTCACCGCACAAGTATGGCTGGCAAGTGATCGTGGGTAACAGCCCATTGGTCGGTTGTCTAGAGCCCAGCTCAATAACTGCACAAAAAGACCAAAACACTTAAGGAAGAAGCGGGGAAGTAGTACAAGCCGGGGAGATATACACTGGAAAAATCCTTGTGTTGACCCCAATTAAAACAAATGTAGGGCGAAAACTACCAATCGAACAAATACACCTTCAGACAAATTTATTTCCTTTTCCGGTCACCTAGGGGCGTAGAAACCCGAAGTCTGTCTCAATTACCATTAAGTGAGTCTATCACAACATTCACACCAAGATGCTTAGCACTTAGGGTTTTGACCGAGTTTTGGGTGCGTTGGGTAGCCGTAAAAAGTTACCAACCCACACTGAATTCCGAAAAAATTCTAAAGATATATATATATATATATATATATACACACATATACATATTAAAGCAAGGATTCAGGCCATTCGTATTTTGGCAGACACCCAGGTGCTGCTTAGTCTTTGTAGATTAAGATCTTCATATATTTCCTCCAATTGACAAGTGACGAAGTGTCTAAGCAATTACTTCTTAAATTCTGAAAAGAAATAAAGGCTAGAATAAACCTTGGTAGGGACTAGCAAGGAGTAAGCATGAGGGTATGATAACACTGCACAAGGGGGTGATAATTATGTTGAATATGGCCCATCTTAAGAATAAAAGGCACAACATAAGTAGAATGGGAGCATTGCATGCATCATGTACCAAGATTGCTTATAAAACTGTATTAATGGCCATTTGCGTAAGCACTTGTCAAAGCAGGCCTTAGATGAGCAATCGGACCACACGGATGGATTCAGAACGACGAACGGAGTCCAACGGACGCAAGATCAGCCAAATCCGACATCCGAATCTCCTACAATGGGCCCAAGAAGTTTTGACCGTTGATTTGGAGATCAACGGGCCACATTGTGCCACGTCACCCCCGCTCCACGGCACGCTGCCTCTTCATCCAGCTGAGACTCGCGCTCCCGCCCGCAGCCACCACGACAAAGTGCGGGCGTGGTGCAACGGTTAGCGTGCACGCCCGCACGCGCGCGACGAGGGTTCGATCTATGTGGAGCGTGAATTTGAAGATGAAGGTTGTGCGCGGCGAAATTGGGCCGCCCGATCAGCAGCGGGCGGTCGAGATTTCGCCACGCGACGCGGCCACAACTCCCAAGCGCCCACACGCGTGCGCACGCCGGCGATGACGCCCGCGCACACGCACACCTGAGGCGCAATCCAAGCACAGCTGAGGAGAGATCTCAGCGCAGTGGCAGCAGATTGCACGTGAAGAAGAAATAGAGCGGGCGACTGACCGATGGGCTGGAGGGCTTCACCGACGCTTTTGGAGTGGTTTTAGCGACGTTCCAGACGTTGCTAAAGCCCTTTCTTCCTTTAGAAAGCCCTTAACCCTATTTAAACCCCTCCAACCACTCATTCAAGGCATTCACTTCCCTTGTAACTACTCCACCCCTCTCTTAGCTAGCTTTAGGCCCTCTTGTAATCGTCGGAGACGACGAGCCGCGGCGGAGCCTCCTCCACCGCCATGGCTGCCTCGTCACTCTCCACCCTCTCCCTCTCTCTTTCTCTTTTTTTCTTTCCATTACTTTTGTTTGAAGCATGTATTTAATGTTGTAAGCTATGAACTAAGAGTGCATGATCAATGAAGTTATTTTCCATTCAGTTGTCACTTTAATTTCCGTTTAAGTTGCATGATCAAACAAGGAACATTCTAACCCTAATCTCTCTCTCTATCTCTCTCTCACTTTTCAAAATTGCACCTTTCGCAAGCAAAAACTCCACACTTTCCGTGACAACAAGTGATAAGAGAAATCCGATTTTCACGCCTCCCTGAGACCGACACTCGGACTCACCTCCGTTTACTTATTTTAAAATCGACATTGCAAGTGCGATTATAATGACACTTCTTAACACACACGCACAACAGCACATCAGTTTTTGGCGCCGTTGCCAGGGAGGGAACGGATTTGTTTTATCACCTCCATTCCACATTCATTCTCACATCGTCTAATGCCCTATTTTCCTTTTTACTTGATGGTTGCAAGAATTCAATGCGTGGATGGCGAAGCGATGAATCCCACGACCATAGCAAGGGAGTAGGTGCTACGAGGACCGATAGTGAGTAATTTCTCTCTCATGATTGTTTGCTTGCATGAAAAAAAACTAAAAAAAATTGTAAAAATTGAAAAAAAATTGGCGTGGTGTATGATTGCTTGACCCACATCCTTAACACATCACCCCACAAAAAAAATGTACACTCTAACATTCTGAATAAATTCTTGGAGTGTTCTTTTCTTTTTCTTGAGTGGTGTTTGCGAAGCCACCTTGAGTTGACCTAGGCTGCACCACTCAACCCTAAAACCGACTCATCTAATAGAAGCTACATGATCATTAGGATGAGTACATTAGGGTTTTAGAGCCTCTACAGAATAAAAGGAAATCTACTTTCACCAAATTATGTGCAGAACTTGACATGCCCACTGAAACTTGCTTGAAAATATTAAGACATGTCAACCCTAAAAAGTAATAAAGTAAGGATGAAACACTAAAAGACACCATAGCTTAAAAAAAAAATCCTTGCTTGAAAACCATGCTTTGCTAGAAGCACACACCTTGAAAGTGGAAAATTAAGAGGCACCACCCCAATCAACTCTTCATCACATAACCCTAAGCACAAGCACTATCCTAGACCCTTAAAACTGAGTAGACGTGCCCTAGGCAGGACTAAGTTAAGTCTTGAAAGGCGAGGTTTTGTTCGCTAGGTACTTGGCTTTCATTCCCTTGGTAGAATATGGTGACTAGGCTATGGGGCAGTGTCAAACGACCGCGGTTGTGGGGTCTACGGAACCGGAGGCACAAGCCAAAGGAAGAACCTTCCCTGCAATCCCTTCGTAATCAACATGGCCAGATTAGCCTTGGGAAGGGGAGTCCAGTGTTTACGAACTTAATCACCCTTTGTGAGATTTCCAAGTCTCCTAAGGAATACACCATAAGGACTAGGCTTGTGTGCTTGATTGAAACACATTTCTCGCATCTGTCGCCCTCCTCATCCCCTCCTGTTCTTCACTAGTGTATGCACAGGAGACGCTCACTGCACCCCGAGTTGTGTGTTTTGGGGCAGGAATCTAGGCGACGTAATTCTATTGGAAACATGGCTGAACCTAGGGTAGATGAGGCTGAAGATTAACCCCCACCAGACACTATGGCCATCATCCAAGCCCAAATCAATGCTAACCACCGGCTTCAGCAACAACAAATCCACACCATCATGCAAGCCATACATCAATTACAGAACCCACAAGAACAACCACCACCACCTTTCCAAGACATACCAGGGCAACCACCACTTGATTTACCGCCATTTCAGGATCAGCCGAGGCCCCTCCACGATTTCTATAATCCCTCTGCTATTAGAGTCGAGCCACACCTTAGGATACCCATGGGGGGAGACGATTTTGAGCTGAAACTGAATGTCTTAAGTCTGATCCAGAGCCACTTTCATGGAAGTTCAAATGAGGACCCCTTTCAGCACCTAGAGGATCTCGACCGCATAGCACGAACTGTGAAACCTAAGAACATTAGCCTTGACATTGTTCTAATCAAGATGTTTCCCTTCTCATTAAGAGACAAGGCTTCTCATTGGCTTAGAACCCTAGGTAGACCCATCACCACCTGGGAAGAACTGAGGCATGCATTTTTAAAGAAATTCTTCCCCATAGGAAAGACCAATGCCCTCAAAAGAGCTATCACTACCTTTACACTCCAGGGTGGGGAACAATTTCATGAGGCGTGGGAAAGATTTAATGAACTTTTGAGGAAATGCCCACACCACGAAGTACCAAGGTGGCAATTGGCCCAGATCTTCTACCATGTTCTGGACAGCAACCTGCGAAACTTCGTCAATGCCTCATGTGGAGGAAACTTCCTGAACAAAGACAAGGAGAGCGCGTTTGAGCTCTTTGAGTCTATGAGCAAGAATTCGCTCAACAATGCCTCCATGAACTAGTTTAACAAGTCCAGTCAACCCCGTGGCAGGATTTATGAGGTGCAAGCAAATTCTGGAATGGTTGACATGGACATCATTGCCAAGAAATTGGATCGAGTGGAATTGGTGGACAAAAAGATTGATGAGCTACTGAACCAGACCAGGAACCCCTTATAGACTTTCTCCCTAGCAAAGGGAGCACATAATGTTGACCTGGTCCAGCCTTTACCCAACTAAACCTGGAACAACCCCTGACCACGTTCCAGGGAGGGACCTTTGATCCCTCAACCCTTGATTACCCCCTTCCCTCTCCATCAACATCGGCTACCCTTGAAGATGTGCAAGCTATCCAAGGTTATGAGAAACCAGACCCTTTCTCCAACACATACAACACTGGCTAGCGTAACCACCCCAACTTTGGTTGGACAAACCAGAAACCATCGCAATTCTAAAACCAGCCCAAGCCAAACCAGCAGCCACACTGCCCCCTATTAGCAAGGACCACCAGTTAGACCCCACTATAATCAGAATAGGGTAGCCCCTCCCCCACAAAACCAAATGGATACCCTAATAAAGATGATGGCTGACATGAACCATAAACATCAGGAGGAAATGGATTTGGTAAAGGGATAGTTAAGCCAACTCTTGGACTACAAACAACAAGGATCCCTACCTTCCCAACCACAACCGAACCCGCGAAACATAATTAACAGAGGCCCCAATTCGCAAGGGTTCCAAAATAACCCCGAGCAGGCTCACATGGTTCAGCCAACCCCGCAAACACCTCCTGGGTTTGGTGCTTCTTTGTCCTCATCTTCTCAAAGGATCAACCCATGGCCCCAATGCCTCTGCGAATGCGGTGACCTTGAGAAGCGGCAGCAAAACCCAAGATCCCAAATGGCCGACTCTCCTAGAGACTTCACCTGCTGAAATACCTGACTCAGAAAAGGCACCAACCAAGGACCCAGAAATAGAACCAATCCACATTCAGACACCCTATCCTGAGGCCTTGGAAATAATCAAGAAAAAGAAGAATGCCATGGAACTTGAGGAGCTATTGGAAATCTTTAGGCAAGTACAGATTAATATTCCTCTCCTTGAAGCCGTCAAACACATTCCTGCTTACACCATGTTTTTAAAGGATGCCTGTACACCCAAGCGTAAGCTGAGACCTCAAGCACCTAGGAAGGTTGTGCTCTCTGAATAAGCAAGTTCCGTAATATAAAGCAACCTTCCACTCAAGCTAACTAACCTAAGAGCACACCTGATTTCCTACAATATCGGGGACATGACGTTTGATAGAGCGCTCTTGGACCTAAGTGCTTCTATCAATCTAATTCCAACAACCCTGTACCACCAATTTGGTTTTGGAGAGCTGACACCAACCCCTGTCACCATCCAGTTGGCTGATATATCAGTGTAAAACCCCGAAGGGGGTTGTCGAGGACGTGATTGTATAGGTCAAGGACTTCTATTTCCTGGTCGACTTTTTGGTGCTCGACATGGAAATCCCTGAAAAATTACAGAATGCACCCATAATCTTAGGCAGACCTTTCTTAGCTACAGCTAAGGCAAACATTGATTGCGACACGGGATGTATGGAAATTACCATCAGGGACAAGAAAATGCAATTGGATATCTTCTGGGCAACAAAGTCTTTTGATTACGATTGCATTAAGGAACATGATCCCGTGGAAACTCTAATTGAGGAATGCCTCACCCTCAGTTCTGTATCAGACCACCAAACCCGTAGTGACTGTTCTGACCCGTCACCATCATTACCCGTTGACGTGCCTTCGTGCGTGTGTGTTAAGAGGTGTCGTTATAGTTGTACTTGATACGTCGGTTTTAAAAGAAGTAAACGGAGGTGAGTCCGAGTGTCGGTCTCAGGGAGGCGTGGAAATCGGATTTTGTTTACCACTTGTTGTCACGAAAAAGGCGGAGTTTTGCTTGCGAAAGAGACAGTTTTGAAAAGCGAGAGATAGAGAGAATTTAGAGTTGAAAGCTCTTGGTTTTGATCATGCACTTTAAGCAGAAATTAAAATGGCGACTAAATGGAAAATAATTTCATTAAACATGCATTCATAGTTCATGGTTTACAACATTAAATACATGCTTCAACAAAAGTAGATGAAAGCTTAAAAGAGAGAGAGAGAGAGGTAGAGAGAGAGTGGAGAGCGACGAGGCAGCCACAGCGGTGGAGGAGGCTCCGTCGGCGGCTCGTCGTCTCCGACGATTACAAGAGTGCCTAAAACTAGCTAGGAGAGAAGTGGAGTAGTTGCAAGTGGGAGAGGATGCCTTGAATGGTGGTAGAAGGGGGTTTAAATAGAGTTAAGGGCTTCCTAAAAGAAGAATGTGCTTTAGCGACATCCAGAACGTCGCTAAAATCGCTTCCAGATGCGTCGGTGCCCTCCTACCGCCGGTCAGCTGCCCGCCCCGCTCTCTCCATGCGCGATCCGTGTACGTTGAACGAGAGCCGTCCGATCAAAGATCGGACGGCTGAGATCGCGCCTCGGCCGCGCGTGCGCGCGCGTTTCCGCCCGGCGTGCGTGCGCGCGTGGGCGCTCGGGAGCTGTCATCGCTCCGCGTGGCGCGATCCTGGCCGCCCGCTGCTGATCGGGTGGCCCAGTTTTGCCGCGTCCTTTGCTCGCGCTTGATTTCCACTCCGCGCGATTCGAACGCACGTCGCTGCGATGCGGGTGTGCGCGCTAGCCGTTGCGCCATGCCCGCGCTTTGTCGCGGCGACCGCGGGCGAGCCTGCGGATATCGGTCGTTCGATTGAAGATCAACGGCCGAGATTCGTCCTTGGCTGGCTTGAGGGCATGTGAGCGGTGGGGCCAAGGCGACGTGGTACTTTCTAGGCCGTTGATCTCCAGATCAACGGTCAGAATTTCTTGGGCCCATTGTGGGAGCTTCGGATGTCGGATTTGGCCGATCTTGAGTCCGTTGGACTCCGTTCGTCGTTCTGAATCCATCCGTGCTGTCCGATTGCTCATCTGGGGCCTGCTTTGACACATGCTTTACACAAATGGCCATTAATGCAGTTTATAAGCAATCTTGGTACTTGATGCATGCAATGCTCCTATTCTACTTTATGTTGTGCCTTTTATTCTAAAGATGGGCCATATTCAACCTAATTACTACCCCCTTGCGTGGTGTTATCATACCCCCATGCTTACTCCTTGCTAGTCCCTAGCAAGGTTTATTCTAGCCTTTATTTCTTTGGAGAATTAAAGAAGTAATTGCTTAAGCACTTCGTTACTTGTCAATAAGAGGAAATATACGAAGATCTTAATCTACAAAGACTAAGCAGCGCGCAAGTGTCTTCCAAAATACAAATCGCCTGAATCCTTGCTTTGTATATATAACTATACATATGTATACGTATATATCTATATATCCTTTTAGAATTTTCGGAATTCAGTGTGGGTTGGTAACTTTTTACGGCTACCCAACCCACCCAAAACTCGGTCAAAACCCTAAGTGCTAAGCATCTTGGTGTGAATGTTGTGATAGACTCACTTAACGGTAATTGAGACAGACTTCGAGTTTCTACACCCCTAGGTGACTGGAAAAGAAAATAATTTTTTGCCTGAAGGGGTATTTGTTCGATTGGTAGCTTTCTCCCTACGTTCATTTTACTTGGGGTCAACACAAGGATTTTCCAGTGTATATCTCCCCGGCTTGTACTACTTCCCCGCTTCGTCCTTAGGTGTTTTGGTCTTTTTTTGTGCAATTATTGAGCTGGGCTCTGGACAACCGACCAATGGGCTGTTACCCACGATCACTTGCCAGCCATACATGTGCGGTGAAGTGTGGTTTATTTTCTTTTCTTCTTTTTTTTTTTCATAGGTGGCTTCCCTAATCTCAAATGTACCTAGAGGCAGCGAAAAAGAAATGGCCTGTGGCTGGGTTCTGGACAACATGCCAATGGGTTGTTACCCACGACAACTTGCCAGCCATACCACCCTAGAGAGTTCATTAGCTACCCAATTTCTGTCAAAATCTCCGAGAAGTGAGTCTGTGCAAAAATGTGTGTAGATGCTTAGACTCAAAGTTTTCCTGAGTTAGAGGGTGAGTTGATAAGTCGTATACTTATTACCTTATTTATTAGGTGGATTAGAATAGCTTAAAGTTGCAAGGATTTGCCGCTAAATCCATTTTTTAACGGACACCAGGGATGATTAAGCCTGAAGGCCTGAAAAGTCTAAGTGTTTAAGTTCTTTTTGTATTATTTCCCACTATTGACAAGTTTCTAATGCCTAAGTTTTTCTTCCTAAATTCAATTTTTTTTTTAATCAATTAATTTATTCATTCAGAACGATTAATTAAGCTCAGGATTATGCAATTTACCATCCCCCCCATGCTTAAGTTGGACAATGTCCTCATTGGCAGATGCATGGATGCAGAAGGGTTCAAAAAGATAGTACCTGAGTGACGTAAACTACCAGATCAGTCTGAATCTGCTGGGTTGCCTCCCAGGAAGTGCTGAGTTTAACGCCTCCAGCTGGGTGGTGCACAAACAGGAATGGCTTGGGTCAAGAAGATATGTTCAAAATTAACCAGACCCAAAATCAGAAGTCCACAGATGCGAATAAGGTTGTGGTGGAGTCCCATTCCTAAGGGGCGGGAATTCTGTAACAAATATATCATGCATGCCCGTGTCAGATCCTCTCTTACTTTGTGGGCATGCAAACAAATTACTGTGGATGAATGCACCCCAAATATGACATGCCAGACACTAAAGATGTAGGTCTCATATTCAGCTTGTGTCCCCATAAAATTGTAATCCATCGAAAGTGTATCAATTCTAGTGCATTCGGGTTGCGGGATCTTGATTCTGGTAGGGCAAGTAACAAAGTCCAGAGTTTCATACTGAGCCCTACAACCAAGCATGAGTCCTCTCTTCAAAGACGAATCCATCTCTTCCGCAACTATGGTTTCATTGCTCATTCCCTCCAAGCCCTTGATCTCAAGAATATTTTCTTCAATCTCCTTTGTATCAGATTCACTGTTTGGGGTTGCATTAAAGGTAGGGTCAATTTCATCCTCTAGATCATATTCTTTCTCTCGACCCTCCTCCAAATTTGTGATGGGGTTTCCAACCGATTCATAATCAATTTCTTTGAAATTGTAACTCCATTCTCCATCTCCGACGTTGGCTGCTACTCCCATCGGATTACATGTCTTGGGCCGATTAAATTCAGATTCCAAGGCCTCTCCCCTCACCTTCTCAGTTTCCTCCTGATGTTTGTTCTCAATGCTCCCCAAATTGTGTTCCAAGGAATCCTTATTGTCCTTATCCAGTGAGCTATCCAACTCCTGAGGGGTATCAATGGTGGACTGAACCAAATCAGGATGACTGGGTGTAGTCCAATTGATCATGGTAGGTCCTTGCTTTATGAATTCCATGAATGGTGTTGTGTGCAACAGCTTTCTTTGGCCTTCTTCCCCCAACTGTTGGAACAACTCCAACATGGCATGTTGCCTTTAACCAATTCTTGATTCTGTCTGTGTAGTTCTAGCTGGAGGTTATCAAGAATTGACATGGTGTCATTTGGTGTCCTTTGGATTTCCTCCTTGAAATCCAGGTTAAGAGAGTATGGTCGAAGTTGTGGATCAGAATCCATATTGGTGTTTAGGTTCTTGGGAGGGTCCTCTATTCTATCATGTTCAGGGTCCAGTTCTTCAAGAGGAACCATTCTCTATTTGGTCCTACTCTAGAATAGTTGAGGTTCTAAGTCCTCCTCCCAGTCAGATTCTTCATCAGGGGACCAAATCAAAGGTTGATGATCCTGGGCTTGCCTAGATTTCTGATCATTTTCTAATTTCCATTTGTCTAGAACTCCTTCTAATCCAAAGGTCAAGTAGGCAAGGTTGTTGAATTCAGATGACCTTTCTTGGTTATTATCCTGAGATGGGTAGGGTTCTTGGTGTTCTCCTAAAGTGTAGGTCCTATCACAGTAGAGCGGGTCGGACCTAAATGAGGAGGCATCGTGAGGACAATCGAGATATGGAGCCTCATGATTTGAATCGTACCCTTGGGTGGCTACGTTGGTTGTATTCCAATAAGAGGTTGGTGCGGTTTGGTCATAGTTGGGCCAAGAGGGATATTCAAGGTTGTACCCCCAACTTGGTGGTTGGTTAGCCCAAGTAGGCTGTGGGTATGGTCCACTTGGGTTAGCATACAAATCCTGTTGGGGGTAGTTTGGGTAAGATGGATAGGTATTGAAATCCATGGTTTGGAAGAAATGGAGGGATGTGGGAAGAACAGATGCGAGAGAGTTGTGTCCTCAACCAAGCAAACAAGCCTAGTCCTTATGGTGTATTCCTTAGAAGATCTAGAAATCTCACAAAGGTTGATTAAGTCCGTAAGCACTGGACTCCCCTTCCCGAGGTTAATCTGGCCAGGTTGATTACGAGGGGATTGCAGGGAAGGTTCTTCCTTTGGCTTGCGCCTCCGGTTCCATAGACCCCACAACCGCGGTCGTTTGACACTGCACCGCAGCCTAGTCACCAGATTCTACCAAGGGAATGAAAGCCAAGTGCCTAGCGAACAAAACCTCACCTTTTGAAACTTAACTCAGTCCTGCCTAGGGCACGTCTACTCATTTTTAAAGGGCTAGGATAGTGCTTGTGCTTAGGGTGATGTGATGAGGCGTTGATTGGGGTGGTGCCTCTTAATTTTCCACTTTCAAAGTGTGTGCTTCTAGCAAAACATGGTTTTCAAGCAAGGATTTGTTAGGATGTGGTGTCTTTTAGTGTTTCATCCTTACTTTAGTACTTTTTAGGGTTGACGTGTCTTAATGTTTTCAAACAAGTTTCAGTGGGCACGTCAAGTTCTGCACACAATTTGATGAAAGTAGATTTCCTTTTTATTCTGTAGAGGCTCTAAAACCCTAGTGTGCTCATCCTAAAGATCGTGCAGCTTCTATTAGATGAGTCAGTTTTTAGGGTTGAGTGGTGCGGCCCAGGTCAATTCACGGTGGCTTCGCAAACACCACTCAAGAAAAAGAAAAGAACACTCCAAGAATACGTTCAGAATGTTAGAGTGTACATTTTTTTTGTGGGGTGATGTGTTATGGATGTGGGTCAAGCAATCATACACCACGCCAATTTTTTTCAATTTTACAATTTTTTTAGCTTTTTTACTCAAGCAAACAATGAGAGAGAGATTGCTCACTATCGGTCCTCGAGGCGCCTACTCCCTTGCTACCGTCATGGAATGCGTCGCTTCGCCGTCCATGCGTCGAATTCCTGCAACAGTCAAGTAAAATGGAAAATAGGGCATTAGACGATGTGAGAATGAGTGTGGAATGGAGGTGATAAAACAAATCCGTTCCCTCCTTGGCAACGGCACCAAAAACTGATGTGCTGTTGTGCGTGTGTGTTAAGAAGTGTCATTATAATCGCACTTGCAATGTCGATTTTAAAATAAGTAAACGGAGGTGAGTCCGAGTGTCGATCTCAGGGAGGCGTGGAAATTGGATTTTGTTTACCACTTGTGGTCACGAAAAAGGCGGAGTTTTGCTTGCGAAAGAGACGGTTTTGAAAAGCGAGAGATAGAGAGAATTTAGGGTTAGAAAGCTCTTGGTTTTGATCATGCACTTTAAGCAGAAATTAAAATGGCGACTAAATGGAAAATAATTTCATTAAACATGCATTCATAGTTCATGGTTTACAACATTAAATACATGCTTCAACAAAAGTAGATGAAAGCTTAAAAGAGAGAGAGAGAGGTAGAGAGAGAGTGGAGAGCGACAAGGCAACCACGGCTGTGGAGGAGGCTCCGTTGGCGGCTCGTCGTCTCCGACGATTACAAGAGTGCCTAAACCTAGCTAGGAGAGGAGTGGAGTAGTTGCAAGTGGGAGAGGATGCCTTGAATGGTGGTAGAAGGGGGTTTAAATAGAGTTAAGGGCTTCCTAAAAGAAGAATGTGCTTTAGCGACATCCAGAACGTCGCTAAAACTGCTTCCAGATGCATCGGTCAAGCCCTCCTGCCGTCGGTCGGCTGCCCGCCCCGCTCTCTCTCCATGCACGATCCGTGGATGTTGAACGAGAGCTATCCGATCGAAGATCGGACGGCTGAGATCCTCTTGTGCCCGCGCTGAGATCGCGCCTCAGGCACGCGTGCGCGCGCGTGTGGGCGCTCGGGAGCTGTCATCGCATCGCGTGGCGCGATCCTGGCCGCCTGCTGCTGATCGGGCGGCCCAATTTTGCTGCGCCCTTCGCTCGCGCTTGATTTCCGCTCCGCGCAATTCGAACGTGCGTCGCTGCGATGCGGGCGTGCGCGCTAGCCGTTGCGCCACGCCCGCGCTTTGTCGCGGCGACCGCGGGCGAGCGCGCAGATCTCGATCGTTCGATCGAAGATCAACGGCCGAGATTCGTCCTTGGCTGGCTTGAGGGCGTGCGAGCGGTGGGGCCGGGGCGACGTGGCACTTTCTGGGCCGTTGATCTCCAGATCAACGGTCAGAAATTCTTGGGCCCATTGTGGGAGCTTCGGATGTCGGATTTGGCCGATCTTGAGTCCGTTGGACTCCGTTCGTCGTTCTGAATCCATCCGTGCGGTCCGATTGCTCATCTGGGGCCTGCTTTGACACATGCTTTACACAAATGGCCATTAATGCAGTTTATAAGCAATCTTGGTACTTCATGCATGCAATGCTCCTATTCTACTTTATGTTGTGCCTTTTATTCTAAAGATGGGCCATATTCAACCTAATTACTACCCCCTTGCGTGGTGTTATCACCCATGGACCTCTGTAAGGCTGAGTACCATCATACGACACCATTTGAGGAGATCGATGTTGATCAACTCCCGCCCTTTCCCTTCCCATCAATTGTGGTTCCACCCACACCTGAACTTAAACCATTGCCCGAGAATCTCAAGTATGTCCACCTGCACTCCAAAGACTCCTCCTTAAGGTGGCGTTGACCACCTTTGATTCTTCATCCAAAGGTGGTAGTGTACCACCCTCAAATCCTCCTCTTCCTAGGGTAGGCGTACACCCTAGGTTGTCTTCTAATGCCTGGCTTCCTCCCTTGGCTAGTGTGGACACAAGAGAGAAGAGAAGAGGGGAAGGCACCAAGGGGGTAGAGTATGCCCTTAATCTTCTTCTTCTTCACTTGGCCGTGAGCTTTATGTGAATATAGGTTGAAAAATTATGTAGCCAAGGTTGGATTTTAATGGTAGTGGTAGCGGGTTTTTATAGGAGTAGGAGGGGGGTAGGGTTAGTTATAGGATGGATGGCTATGATGGGGGTTAGATGGTGGTTATAGGATCCTAGGGCTAGGGTTGTTGGTGCCAAAATGGAAGGGCACTTGGTGGTTGGAGCCAACCCTAGGTGGTTGCTAGGGTTAAAGGTTTGGTTAGGTGTGTTGTAGGGTGGAGATGGAGTTATATGGTGGTGGTTATGAGATGAGGGGCTAGGGTTATTTGTGTGGACTTAAGGGATGTGTGTAGGTATGGTTACGGGAGAGTTGGCGCCAACTTTAGTGTGGTTAAATGGGTAGGGTTGTCATGGACAGGAAGACTAGGATGGCTTTTTGTGCTGGTGGTTATGGGATTAAGGGTGGATATAGGTGGCACCAAAATGGAAGGGTGTGGGTGGTGTTTTTGCGCCAAAATAATGGTGGCTTAGGTTGGCACCACTAGTGGGCTTCTAGAAGGGGTTAGGTGTTGGGTTTAGATGGGGATAAAGGGAGAGGTGTAGGGCTAGGTTAAGGGCTAGTGTTGGCGCCAAAATGAAGGGTGGCTATGGCATTTTGGCGCCAACTTGAAGGGGTGTTTAGGGTGGTAGTTATGGTGGGTTGGCACCAAAAGGGGTTGGGTTAGGTTAGGGTTGGTTAGGGTTAAGGTGGAGTTGTGGTCAGCCATGGAGGATTTTGGTGTAGTGTTTAGCTAAGCTAGCATAGCTAGTAGAGTAGAGGTGGAGGAGCTAGGGTTTCATGGAAGAGAGCTGAAGAAGAGTATTCTGGAGCTGGTACTAGGTACTTTGGAGCTGGGACTGCTGAGGCAGCTTCAAGGGGAGCTCAACTACTGATCTTAGCTACTTAGTTCTTATGCAAGTATCCAAGCTTGGGTAGTTGAGCTCAGTTGAGCTGGTCCTAACCTAGCCAGAGCTAGGTTGAGCTGGAACTACCTTTGATGAAAACTCCAGAGCTAGCTAAGCTACTAGTTGACAAGTAGTAGCTTATCTAGCTTAGAGTTAAGCTACTATGAGCTGGCTGGAGCTAAGGTGAATTGAGCTTGAGTTGAGGTGAACTCAAGTGAACTCAGTTGAGCTAGCTAGAGCTCCCAATTGATTGACTGGAGCTAGGATGAGCTAGACCCAACTGAGTTGAGCTGAATTTGAGCTGTGCTAAGGTTGGTCTAGCTAAGTTGAGCTACCTTGACCTACCATCCATCCAAGATGAGCTGGGTAGAGCTAAAAGGAGCTAATTTTTGCCAATGTGAGCTGGAATTCAGCTAAGATGAGCTAAATCCAGCTAGGGTTCAGCTGATTTGGGCTTCTTCACTTTCTTCCTTCTTGAATGCTAGGGTTTTGATGATTTGAATAAGTGCTTAACCTTAACACTCAAGTAGGGATTTTAAAAATACAAAAAAGAATGCAATGCATGCCTAATCCTAGATTATGCCTAAATGCACCCCAAAAACTAGTTTGTGAAGCAAAATCCTAAGAGTTGGGTTTTTTTTAATGCATAAGAATGATGATAAACTGACGTTTATTAGTATAGTCACATCTTCTTGCGTCAACAGGGGCGATTCAATATTATGTGGATCAGGATAGCCAAAGTCAGGGGTGTTGTGCTCAGATATACACCCCAGACAATTGGATCCTCGGGAAGATATGTGCAACGCAGTAGTGTTAGTCCTGTGTGGATCGAGGTCTAAGAACCCTGACAGTGCAGGCGAATGAGACATTGGGTCGTCACAAAGGAGCCCAATGTTACCATAGTGTTCTGATTCTTCATCTTCACCATCCTCCTCGATACGATCACAGTAGAAGTTCCTTGATGACCTGAATATGTCAAGTCTAAGTCGCTCATTACATAGGGTTATCTCCATGCACCCGAATGCATAATCAATGTTTGCTTGGGCTATCGCTAGAAATGGGCAACCCAAAATAATTGGTGCATCACAGAGATTAAGAGGGACTTCCACATTTAGAATGAAAAAGTTTATGGGAAAGCAGAATCTGCAGACTTTTGTGATCATATTCTCAACCACCCCCCCTCGATGTTTTCATTGATCTATTAGCTAGCTGAATCGTGACTAAGGTGGGTTTTAACTCCCCGAATCGAAATCTATCATATACGACGATGGGAGTTAGGTCGATGGACAAACTTAGATCTAGAAGGGCCTAATCAAATGGAGAATCCTACAAGAAATAGGAAATGAGTGGGGTACTAGGGTCTTTCTTTTTCTGTGGTAAGTCGGCTAGAATCACGGCGCTAGCTTCCTTTGACAGTACCGCCTGTCATCCTATTCTCGGCTGTTGCTTCGGGGTACAGTAGTCCTTAAAGAGCCTAGTGACAGCGGAAATGTGATCAATGGCCTCGAGGAGAGGGACCTTAATATGCACTTCCTTGAACATCAACTTCAGGTCCTCAAAATTCCACGTATCCCTTTTCCGTACTACATCTCGTGTTAGAGCCTCTGGAAAAGGAACGGGAATCTCAGGGTCAAGTGGCCTCTTGCCCTTATCTACTGTAGGTGGTTCCTGAGATGGAGTTGAATCATCCTGCAGTGAAGGGTGCAAAAAATTAGGACCCATCTGCCTAAATGGTGGGTCATGTGTCTTCTTCTCGCTCCTCAATGAAACAACATTTGCATTAGCTTGCTGTCCATGAGGTGGTAGAGGAGCGGAAGGGGAAAAGTATGCGGTGTTCTATATCAGAGGCGGCTTGCCTTGAGCGTAACCAGGTGGTATAGGAGGTGCCTGTAATATGGTGTGTGCCTATCCCTGTGGTACCTGAAACCTGGGTGAGGCACCCTGGTTTTGCACATATTGTGGATTCGGAACAGGTTGGTAGGGCAAGGCTCCCTAGGTCCTATGCTCCTGTAGCAACTGGTTATGCGTGCTTTGTATGGTCTGTATCTGGTCAGCCATTGCCTTCATGATCTGCAAGCTATCCTATGTGTAGGATCTGTAAAGCACAAGCACACTAGAAGGGGGGATGAATAGTGTGGTAGATAAAAATTTGCAAGAATAACAAACCACAAAAACACACATGATATATAGTGGTTCCCTTCACTTGGGTACTCCACTACCTAAGTCTCCTGACTTAGGATTTTTATCTCAATTCCCTCAACCCGGGGGGAATCAATTTACTAATACCTGAGGTAATTAACAAGTTACCTCAACCCAATTACAAGATATCAAAATGAAATAAAGATACAGGTGTAAGCAAGATGTAAATAAAAGCTTACAACAAATTCCTAAGTCTCCAACAAGTATATTGCTTAATATGAGTATATAAATTAATCTAACGAGAATACTAAGGTGTAAACAAATGATTGAACAATGAAGAACATGATCACCTTTAATGACTTGTTGCAGTTGGAGAGAGGCCTTGAGAGGAATGCAACAAATCAAGCTCCTTTGCAGCTAGAAAAATTGAGAATTTGAGGTGTAGGCAATGATAATATTTTTGGCTTCTTAGTTGTGTGGAAAAAACACTCAAAGAGTGCTTATATAAGCCACTAAACACCTCTCCTATGAATACTAGCCGTTAGAGGCAATTTGGGAAGATTAGAGATAGGTTTAATTGCAAAATAGCCGTTCAGACTGGTCACAACCGTTAGTTGATACCAGTACTAAGCCTTTGGAACCGGTACTGACTGCCTACAAACAGCCCAACTAAGTCACTAGGTACTTGTGACTCACAGATTTGGGTCCTGTGACCTACATGTATCAATACTGGTGATTAGTACTGGCACTTGTAAGGTCCAGACAAAACCAAGTGCACAAACTGTGACCACTTAGTACCGGTACTCACGATGAGTACTGGTACTTGTTGTTTACAGTTTGGGACTTAGGCCCAAACCTATGCCTAGCATGTACCGATACTTATGACCAGCACCAATACTTGCTACAAGTACCTAATATTATAAGTGTAAGTCAACATTTAGAGTTATCCCATCTACTCTATATGACTTTATTTTGAAAGAATCGATTGAGTTTTGAAATGAATGAATGAACGATATTCTGAACCCTAATTATCTCTACTTTGATTTTAACTCCTAGATTATGTTTTACTTGTTAGGAGAGATACAAAGATTCTAAAATACAATGAATACAACAAAAACTATAGACTTCTTCTTTTATATGCTATCTTGTTGCTTGCATCCACAGATTCTTTTGTCCTGTAATACTTTATAAACACATTAGATTTTAAAATGGCTTTGTTAACACCAAAATATAGAAGAGAGATGGAACTAGGTTCCAACAATCTCCCCCTTTTTAGTGTTGACAAAACAAACAAGATACTCATATTTAAAAATAAATAGACTTAATAAGAGACGAATAAAAAACTCCACAAGAAGTGAAAAATCTCCCCCTCAAACTAAGCTCCCCCTATTTTAAATATGAAGTATCTAATCATTTCTCCCCCTTTTTGTCAAGCAAGCAAAAAGATGAGTAAATAATATATTTTTAAGCAATCAAAGCATGATATATGAGCAACCAACTCTATACAACCTTCATAAAAACTAAACATGATAAAGTTCATAAAGATAAAGCTTGAGACAATTTTATCAAAGTCACACATAAGAAATCATAAAAGTCATACAAGTTTAGCAAGATATAAATGTTATACAAGTTCAACAAGCAACAAAATGAAAACTAAACTAATTTCTAGGGCATTTTCTGATAAGATTTTGTACATGTCCACCATCATCATCATTGTCAACATCGTTGTCGTCGTCATCTTCATCTTCATCATCACTATCTTCATATGAAACTTCTTCATCTTTAGTGCTTCTTCTTCATCATCATCATGAAGAATAGGTTCTTCTTCCACCATTGAAGATGAAACATGAGATGGGTCTTGAAAGTGCTTTTGCCTTCTTTCACTATTGTTATTCACTTTGAAACGGGTTTTAAAATCGTCGCATTGCAATATAGATCGAATCAACGCAAAAAATAAACAATATTTATTACTCGAATATTAGAAATGAAGTTCAAGGTCGAACAAAGGGAGCAAATAGGAATTCACACACTAATCTCAGTAATGTAAATGAGCACAAGAAAATGAGCCAAATAATGCTAAACAATGAATATTAATTACTCAAAATTGATCATCAATGTAGAATACAAGTCTAATAAGAGTTTGGCATATCAAAAAAGAAATCTACAATAAAAATAGTGGTGATTTAGATCACCAATTATTTAATCTAGATAAACATATAATGGTTAAGTAGGAATGCCAAATAAACCAACAATATCCAAGACCACTTAAGTAATTAAATAAATGAATAGTGCCTTGGACGTCTGATTTGATAATCAGGCGGCTTAAGTGCATCCTCTTCTTCTCAACCCTTCTTCTTCTTCAGCTATGCCTTCTCTCTTCTCTTTTTCTTTCTTTCTTCACACACAGAGGGCAGCCATCCCTTCAGATTTGGCTACGTGTCGCACAGGGAAAAACTCCCCTGCCCCCTCTCTCTTTCTTTCTCTCTTCCTCTTAGGTTTCGCCCTCCTAGGGCCTACAGTTAAGGTAGTCGGGTAAACAGGTAGAGCGTACTTGGAACTAGGCTCACCAGCGTGGGTAGTGAGAGAGGAGTGCTTAGGTTAGGTGGGTCATCGGATTAGCCAAACCCGCTGGTTAGGTGTCGTGGGTGAGGTGTGTGTGAGGCACGTGTGGGGACCTCACCCCCTGTGCTTTCTGAGGTGATAAGCCTATGCGAAAAAATCTCTTTATGCAGGTGCGGGCGCTCATCAGCTTTCGAGGTGGGACAATGTTGTCCAACCCTTCCTTCGCGCAGTGCAGCAGCAGGTCCTTCATCAAATTCACATTCTCTCCTGGTCAAAGGGTCTAATTGAAGGTCAAAAAGGGAACCTGGAGTGGTTCCACGTCGCCTAGGCGTGATGCCTGGTGCTATTGAGCGTGAAGCAAGCTTCAAACTTGCTCGACGCTTGCTTTTAATGGCGAGCAAGACCTGTAACCTGAAAACCAAGAATAAAGCCTCTCAACCATGTTAAAACACTCAGGAAGAGTTGTCGGATGATGACAAACATAACCATGGTGGTGTGGAAGTGATTGGCAGAGTGAGGAGGTCTAACGACCTCGAACTGTTGGTGCAGAGTATGTGGTGTTTGCCAGAGGGTTTGGGTGGATAGGAAGGCAAATAGGGAGAGGGGTTGGTAGGGCGTGACACGGCGAAGGTCGTGAGGTGGTTGGCAAGTTGATTGGTGATTTGTGTAGGTTAGATGGACTTGCCCAAGGAGTGGTCAGAGACGGGGAAGACGAAGGTGAGCGTGTCGAGTTGAGGGTCATTTTTGGGATTTTTGGGAAGGAGTCTAAACTAGGAATCTAAGCTAACTAATCTAACCTAATCTAAATGGATGAAAGGGGGGAAAACGACACCAGCGTTGGTAGGCCGACGTCGAGGAAGAAGACACTCCAGTGATGGGGACGGCGATGATGACAGGGATAGAGGGGCTACTACTAGCATGGCCAAGAGTGGATGAGAAAGAGGAAGGGAATCCAGCCACTGGTATTGTGGATGGATGACGAAGGAGGTCAAGAGGAGTCGCTGGAGCTTGTGGAGCTTCACGACCGGAAGAGGAAGGAGGAATATGGGGTTTTCACGGCTAGAATCAATTTTGAGAGTTCAGTCGAGCCCTCGGCATGCTTATATAGGGCTTAAGTGGTCGATTTGTGCTTGGAAGCTTGGCTTCCAAGCTAGGAATGTTCGTCGAAGTAGGAGACCCATCTCTTTGAAGGATTCGCATGAGCGATTGGGCGAGATCTGGAGCTTGGGAATTGGCACAAAAGGAAGGGAATTCCTTGATGAACTTCCCTTTGAAATTTGAGAGGGATTCGTCAAGGAATCAAGAGAACTTGCCAAATTTAGGTCGTTGGAGTTTTTAGGAATAGGATTCATGGTGGCAGGAACCTTTCTGTGAAGACAATGATAAAGTTAAGGGGCCATTTGCAAGGAATTTAAAAAGCTAAGGATCTACATGAGATAAAAAGAGTCTAACTGGACCAAAATGTAAACTTGGTCATGATGATCTTAGATTGGGCCCAAATTTTGATGCAAACCTAATTTAGACCCAAGGAATCCAATAGTGAATTTAGATTTAGGTTTTAACCTCATTTGACTAGGTAATTTATGTACAAACCCAAATTAGGGCAAATATCAGTCTGAGACTCTATTTTGGGTTAAGACGGGTTCTAATGGTCAAATTGAAGGTATCAAACCCTAGAGAATTTTTTTAATAAATTTTAGAGGGTTTAGGTGAATTTTATCCTGACCAAAACCTCAGTTAATTAAGAAGGTTTGTCTTTAGGGTTTCGAAAGTCATTTAATTCTCAAAACATGCGAAAACCCTTTTTTGTCTGTATTAACCCACTTATTGGATATTTAAGGCCATTTGACCCTTAATTTACCCCTAAGAGAATTTGTGGTTGTTTTGCATTCAAGATATGATGGCAAAATTGTAATTTTAACGCTATTTTCTTGTCTTTCTCTTAAAATGATTATGCAATGAATTATAGCTCTCTAGTAGTTATGTAAGAGCATTTATTCCTTGATAATGACTAAATTGAGCTAGTTATGGCTCATGATGATGTTCCCTTCATACCCCCATGCCTAGCTTTTGCTAGTCCCTTAGCAAAATCTCATGGAATTAACTCAAATTCTAGACCATGCCTTTTTATGCTCAACACTCTAATGTGTGCTTTCTTTTGTAGATTAGGTCAGAATGCTAATAGTAGGCCTAGAGGTACTCAAGTACCAACCAAGATCCAAACCTGACCAGCTTTAGCCTCAGTCAGCCGCGAAGGTTTCTAAGGGCCATAGGAACTAACCTAAGGTTCATTGAACTCCGCAGTTAAAGCACCTATGCTTAAAACATGTTTTAGTCCCGGTTCAGTTTGCAGTGCATTTTTGTAAGAGAGTGACAGTGGAATTTTTTCTTTGCTTTTGGAGAGTTTCCTCTCTCTTTTCTTTCTTTATTTCTACCTTTGGATTGACTTTACAACATGGTATGTATCGGATTCCTAGCTCCCACCATCAATCCTCGCAGGATCCCTGGTAATCGATGCTTCGAGATGGCACCACCATGGCAATACCCGGAACCCTGGCTTTCGAGATTTCGGAATAATCCTTTCCATGGCATTCTGTAGCTAAATTCATGCCCTGGTAATCGACATTTTGGGATAATCTTGCCTATGGCACCTGAACCAACATAAGGTGCTTACATGTCCCCAGTAGGATATTTAAATATCCTACGAGACAAGCACCAAGGAGACGGTATGTTATTGCACATCTTCGAAGGGAATTTCCCACCTCTCCACGTCGGGAACTCTTCCAAATCAGCTTGTGTTGATCAGCCACTCCTAATCTAGGTTGCTTCTTTCAGAATAAAATTAGCGCATTTACGTGATTTTGATAATTAAGCGTATTGAACTAGATTGTGGTGGATTAGGGTGCTTAGGTTATCGAGTCCCGGAAACCAGAGGTCAGTTAATGAGGCCGAATAATCCCTAAGCCTTAAACCTAATACTTAAGCTTCACATTTTCCCCAACCTCTTGAGGACTATCCAGATCTTAATGAATACTTGAATTTTTAAGCCTACAATCACAACCCAAGAGGCCTAAGATCAACGTTCATACTAATCTATTTTTGTCTCTTATCACATTTTGTCTTTTATTTCTTTCTTTTTGATTTGGTCTAGACTAAGTAGATTCCTTAATCTTTTACTAAAGACTATCTTTTTTTTATTTCAAAAATTGTTGCTCCTTTTTTACCTTTATATCACCTCCCCTTTTTCCACATCAACATGATATGCCATTAATTCACTCAAAATTTCCTCCCTTCTCTATTTTTTTGTTCTTTTTCAATTTTCTATTTTTTTAGTTTTTTGGAATATGTTTTTTTTTTTGTGAGAACCCTTCGAACTTTGAATTTTTGTATGTTTTCACTTTACCACCCCCCTCATGCTTAAGTTTTGCAATGTCCTCATTGTAAACGAAGGGTGTGGCACAGTTATGGTTCGGGGATTAGAACAGGATTATTAGGTAGGCGAACGGGTCGGGATGACTGCTGCGGACGATTTCAAGCTCTGGTACGAGTACTAGAGGTGGGACCAACTATTCTAAAACTGAACTCAGAGTGCAATAGATGTGAAGTACAAAAAAAATAATTAGAAGGATCTCGAGTTTTTGGAATGACAGGTTGCTCCTATTAAGCGTTAAATTCAATGCCTTCAGCCGAGCTGAACATGTTATGGAGGAGTGGTTAAATTAGATGAGTTTTGTAGAACAAGCACCTTGATCAATAGCCTGGTTGGTCCAACTAGGTGCTTATTCAGATCAGCAGGCTGATGATGCAACCCAAACCTAATCAATCTGGCATGTTGATAAATGTGAATTAGTAGGTGCGGAACCCACCATATGCTCTAAAGCTCGGAATGATGTGAAAGTGTATAGCTAGGGTTTGGCTGAGCCAAATTAGCCTGATCAGAGTAGGGATCCTTAAATGAACAAGAATCAGTGGAGGATGTAGGAACCCTATGAGAGTGATCAGAGAAGGATTGGGCATGCCTTGTAGTTTGATCGATGACTGAAACCCGTTTGGAATGTGGAGGAGAATCATCTGCAACCATCTTATTGAGAGAAGAATCAGAGTAGAAATTAAGTCCGGTTGCAAGTTGGGGTTGAAAGCAGGTTTGGGAAGGTTCTGTATATGTTGTGGAAGAGGTGGCTTCAAGATTAATTGTGTGTGAGTGCTCCTCTAGGAAGGTTTCAAAGGTGGGTTTACTTAGAGAGTCCTCATAGTAGCCATCAAAATCAAAGGTAAATGCCTGAAGAGTGTTTATAGGATCGAGGAAATTTGAATCAAGAAAATATTCGAACTCTAGGTTGTAGACACTTTTGGCAATTTCTATTTCTGATTCCTGAGTATCAAAAAGAAATGAATCCATCATAATGGAACCTAATTTTGAATCAATGATCTCAGAATCAGAGACCTCAGAGTTAGAGTCAAAGAATGGATCATTTATGCTGAGGTCGTAGATTGGCTTGTAGTTGTCAAGAAACAAGGGTTCTCTGAAATCAGAGTAAGATTTGAAATCGTCGGAGAACTTGCGAGAATCAAGTTCTCAATCTAATTTGGGATCAGGGGCTCCACCACAAAATAAATCAAAAGATGTTGTCTCAGCAACCTGACTTGGGTCTAGCCTATTCTTAAATTCTGAGCTCAAAAAGGTATCCCTATTAAGCATGTGCTCGAGTTCTTGATTTGTAGGGAAGACCCAATCAAAATTTAACTCTTCCACCTCCTCGATTTCTGTATCATAGATAGGCATGACTTTTGAAAAATCAATCTATATTTTTGAGGAGGTTGGAGAGGTGCACTCATCAAATATGGGCCCTGAATCATAATCCAAATTCAAAATTTATTTTTCATCACATGGGGCCTTGTAATCATCCCATGAAGGCTTAGATCCAGATTCTAGGCTAAGGGTGCAGGTTGGATTACTAGAATCTAGGTTGGGCTTTACAGGGATGTCAGAATTATTCTCAAGAGTCACCTTATCAGAATAAGGGATGAAATTTACACCCTCGAAAGGTTCTGATTCAATCTTATTATCACAGGAATCTAGGAAATCTAAGCTTGGCGAACCAGGGTTTTGTATCTCTAGCGCTGGCTCAAAATCGTGATCTCCTATAACTGGATCCTCCCAACCCTTATCAAGATCAGGAATGTCAATTGCTATGAAATTTGAATCTGAATTTATTTGGGCTGGGGATCCATAATTATCATCATTGAACCCAGGATTTGGGAAACTATGTTGATCACTAGTCTCATTCCAAGATGTGTTGCTAGTCCCTAACGGGTATTTTTGATCAATTATTATATATAACTTATTCAATAATTCTCCCCATTTTTCTAAAATTTCATCAAATTTTTCTGGAAGTGATGGGTTTGACTAACATTGCAGACAATCATTGTTATGCAATTTCACCAATTCACTGTGTTCTGCTAATAGGAGATCCTAGGTTGAACTATATTTCATTTGTGTCCATATTATTTCTACACAGTTCGTGATGATTTCTGTGACTTTTGCAAATCTTTCCTGAATGTTCCTTGCATAATATTCTTCATGGTTTCTATAGGCATTCTCAAGTATCTTTTCTTTCAAGCTCATTTGGGATTTAGGTTTCTTAAATAGTCTTCCTATATAGCCAGGCTGCATTTTTGAATCAGATGGTGGAATCAAGATGTAGAATCAGGACTCAAGTTAAATTTGAAGTTGATCAGATCTGAAAGAGATTCCCTAAGATGCTATGTGTATGTACCCTAAATATAAGGGATGAAGGACTGGATGTGATATTGACTTAATCAAGGCACCCAAAAGATTTTTGGATGACTAAGGCAATTTCGAGGTGGATGATACCTCTGAATCATAAATTCACATACCCAAGAAATACCTGGGTAGCCAGGAAGGGGGAGCCTCGCAAAGACCCCTAAACGGTAGAGCGTACCCATGGGTTACAGGGTTTCCCCCACCTGACCTTCCTTGTCACTGATGGTCCAGGTAGACTGGAATGTACGAACTTAAGTCCTTAAGTCTACCAATTTTATGTCCTAATTTATGCCTTGAGTTTCACTTGATTAGAAGTTAATTCAACTTGTGACCTAATTTGGAGGTTGGTTGGCCTACAATGTAGGCTAACTTCACCTGACCTGCTTTAAAGATGGCAGAATGAGATCTAGGTCAAGACCTAGAAATCACTCTGATTGACTCTCAGGTTATTAGGCCCAAGGGTTTTAAGATTCAAGTGAAATTAGAGCTTGATTTTAGGGATTTTCTTATTAGATCTTTGAAACCAAGGGCTTAGGTAGCACACAAATGAAGGTGGGTTTTTTTCTTTTTATGCAAGCAAGTGTGAACTAGCACTTCAAAACCCTAATGCAGAAACCCTAATCAGCTCTATTTCCAAGTCCAATTGATTTTAAAATGTTCTCCTTGGACTTCAAACAAGAAGTGTGTAGTCCAAGAAGATTAAAAATTAAGCGAGTCCCTACTAGGCATAGGAAATTTAGGATAGGGAATTCTAAACAAAATCATCTCAATCTTGAATTAAATTTTAAAAAAATTTTCACAAATCAGAAAACTTTCCCTTTAAATGATGATTACTATGAAAAATAAGGCAGGTGATTCCTAATTAATTATTTCCTTTTTTTGTCTTCCCAATATTAAGAGGTTGAATAGGGAAGAATAGAGAAGTGAAGAATAGAGAAGTTACTTGCCTTGGAGTGGCTATTTTGTGCGGAAGATCTCCTCATGCAGTACCTCAGAAAATCACAAGAAAGCAAACAAGGCAAGTCAGTGCTCAAATATAATCCAATAATGCAGAGAATAGCAATGAATTATGCATTGCTCCCCGGCAATGGCGCCAAAATGTTATTCGCTTTGAAACGGATTTTAAAATCGTCGCGTTGCAATATAGATCAAATCAGTGCGAAAAAAAAATAATATTTATTACTCAAATATCAAAAATGAAGTCTGAGGTCGAACATAGGGAGCAAATAGGAATTCACACACTAATCTCAATAACGTAAATGAGCACAAGAAAATGAGCCAAATAATGCTAAGCAATGAATACTAATTACTCAAAATTGATCATCAATGTAGAATACAAGTCTAACAAGAGTTTGGCATATCAAAAAAGAAATCTAGAATAAAAATAGTGGTGATTTAGATCACCGATTATTTAATCTAGATAAACATATAATGGTTAAGTAGGAATGCCAAATAAACCAACAATATCCAAGACCACTTAAGTAATTAAATAAATGAACAGTGCCTCAGACATCTGATTTGATAATCAGACGACTTAAGTGCTTCCTTTTCTTCTCAGCCCTTCTTTAGCTATGCCTTCTCTCTTCTCTTCTTTCTTTCTTCACACATAAAAGGAGGCCATCCCTTCAAATTTGGCTGTCACATAGGGCAAAACCCCCACTGCCCCGCTCTCTCTTTCTTTCTCTCTTCCTCTTAGGTTCTGCCCTCCCAAGTCCTACAGTTAGGGTAGTCGAGTAAACAGGCAGAGCGTACCTGGGACCAAGCTCACCATTATGGGTAGTGAGTGAGGAGTGCTTAGGTTAGGCGGGTTATTAGATCATCCAGACCCACGGGTTAGGTGTCGTGGGTGAGGTGTATGTGAGGCGCGTGCGGGGACCTAACTATTGGAACCTTATTCCACATCTTGTTTTGGTGTTAACAAAATTATTATGGATTAATGTTTGCCATTAAGTGTTTTTCATATTTAGGTGAAGGAGCAAGGAAAAGAAGAAATGATGTGGGCATGATGATGAGAAAGAGAAATTGATGACAAGGAGGAGGCAAGATGACAAGGATGGATCGAGAAGAAGATCATCTTCGACCCTTTGTTTTTTTAGTTTAGGTTTTCATAGATTGTATGCCTCTTAACAAGAGAATTTAACTTAGATCATAAAAATCAATTAGAGATAAATTAGGATTTATATGGCATTCATTTTCGAAGAACGTAATTGATTAAATCGCTTCAAATAGGTACTTGTAAGCAAGTACCGGTACTGTTCATCAGTACTGGTATTTGCAAGGCATGGGTTTGAGAATTCATCTCAAACTGTGAACAACAAGTACCGGTACCAACCATGAGTACCGGTACATGCTGGCCACAGGTTGAAGGCTTAATTCGGGCCTGAACCTTACAAGTACCGGTACCCATGATGAGTACCGATATAGGTAGGTTACTGTGCCCAGGGAATTTCAAACCTGGGAGTCACAAGTACCAGTACCAATGATGAGTACTGGTACTAGGACCCATGTACTGGTGGTAGTGAGCTGCTAGTACCGGTACCAGCTAGCCATTGGCTCAAAACAGAATGGCAGAAATATTAATTCCAACAATATGAATGTTGGGAATTAAATCCCAATGTCTAGTAGATGAGTATCCTAGGTCCTAAACTCTATTAAATGACCCTACAACTCTTTGTTTGCATACAAGAGACAAGAGGAAAGAGAAGAAAATTCCTAGAGCTATAATTCATATTTTCCATTACATATTCAAGTGGAGAAATCATGTTTGCTGCTTTCCAATCGTGCTACGAGTTTGCAAACACATTACGTGTTTTGTTCACGCAATTCAACACGATTCGCGTCCTTTCTAGGCTCTCAAATCGGTAACATTATATTTACATTTCTTGAGAGGCGTAGGAACTTAGTTGTAAGAGTTTTCTTACACCTGTATTTCATTTGTTCTTGAGCATTTGCTCGTTGGGTTGTAACAAACCTATTTTTGTACTTGGGTTGAGGTAACCCGTTAATTACCTCGGTTAGTAAATTGATTTCCTCGGGGTTGAGGGAATCAGGTTAAAAACCATAAGCTAGGAGGCTTAGGTAGTGGAGTACCCAAGGGAGGGGAACCACTATACATTTTGTGTCCTTTGTGGTTTGAATTGATTGTGCAAATCTTTTTGTTATTACTAACATTGTGTTTGAGTTTTTGTGCGCATAGCCACATACATATATTCCATATCTTTAAAGATCCTATCAAGTGGTATCAGAGCTCCTTGAAGTGGTATCAGAGCCCGGTTGCGAGAAGACATAATAAATTGACTTGCAATGGCATCTTCAGTCAAGTGCACCGAAGGACAGTCATCCACTCGTCCTCCCTTCTTTGATGGGATGGACTATGGATATTGGAAGAGGAGGATGCAAGTCTTCCTCAAAGTAATGGATGAGGAGGCTTGGACCCTCATTCAAGAAAAATACTCAGATCTGGAACCGCAAGAAGGAGTAGCATGGACAATGGATTAGAAGAAAAACATCGTGAGCAACGCGAGGGTGATGAATGCACTATATTGTGCGTTATCTAAGGAGGAATTCAACCTCATCTCAACATGCGAGTCAGCATTTGAGATATGGAACACTCTCGAGGTCACCTACGAAGGTACAAACAAGGTAAAGGAAACTCGTATCCCTATTCTAGCAGAAAATTATGAGTGTTTCAGGATGGAGAAAGGCGAAACAATCAAGGATATGTATACGAGGTTTGGGGAAATTGTTAACCCCATGAGGAACCTAGGAGTCAAGCTGAAAGAGGAGCAGCTTGTAAGGAAGATCTTGAGATCTCTTACAAGCGATTGGTCTCCAAAGACCACAGCCATCCAAGAGGCAAAAGATCTTTCTACTCTCTCCTTGGATGATCTAATTGGAAGCCTCATGGCATATGAAGTCCAATTGGAGAATATCAAGAAGAACGAGGAGAAGGCGACAAGCAAGAAGAAAAGCATTACTTTTAAAGCAATCAAGGAGGACTCAGACTCAATAACATCAGAATCCGAAGATGAGGAGATGGAAATGCTCACTAGGAAATTCCAAAAATTCCTCAAGAAACAAGGTAAGCAAGCAAATAAAATTTCTTCTAATATTATTTGTTATGAGTGCAAGAAGAAGGGCCACTTGTGGAAGGATTGCCCTATGAATAAGGAGAAGGAAGACAAAAGGAAAGACACAAAAGAAGTCAAGAAGAAGAAGAGGAGAGCTTTAAAAGCAACATGGGATGATAGTGACTCCGACATGGACACCGACTCTAGCAAATCTGATGACGATGAGATCTCACATCTTTGCTTGGTAGCAACTACGAAAGACACGGATAATTAGGTAAACCTTGATTTCTCTTTTGAAGAATTATTAGAAGCATATGAAGAATTATATCATAAAGCTGGGTCATTTAAAAAGGAAAATAAGGTTTTAAAGAATAATTATCAAACATTAGAGTTAGAAAAATCATGTTTAGAAATAGAATTAGAAATGTCAAAATGCAAAGATATTAGAACTAGAAGATATTTATGAGCATTTTGAAGGGACTTTGAATAATCTTAAAATAACAACTAGGCTAAACACTGAATTTTGTGATTCAATAAAATCAAATTTTCAAAGTAAAAAGAATATACAAAATAAATCACATGCACCTAGGCAAGCATGGATGTACCAAAAGGCTAAAAATCCCAAGAATTATAGATCTAACACTAAAAAGTTCTATAAATCTCAGGATTTGAAAGGTGTTAACTCTAAAGGACCCACAAGAAAATGGGTACCTAGAAAAGATATTTGTTTTGCAGGAGTAGATCAAAGTAATCAATGGGTGTTCAAGACACATAACGGAACACTTCAACCTTTCTATAGGTTGAATGAAGACCAAGAATGTTGGATGAGAGATGCCTGGTATCCACAAGCTCCATTTTACTATTGGTAAATTTTATGGTATGATATTTCTTCATTTTTTTGTGATTGACAAAAAGGGGGAGAAAGATAGAAGGCCAATAGTAATATTTTTAGGGGGAGCATATATTGAGGGGGAGAATTTAATTAAAATTTTTTTTTTCCCTTCATATAACATTGTTAAAAATTATTTTTATTCTTATAATTATCTATTTGCAAGATAGTTTTGTCAACACCAAAAAGGGGGAAATTGTTGAAACTTTGTTCCACATCTTGTTTTGATGTTAACAAAATTATTATGAATTAATGTTTGCCATTAAGTATTTTTCAAATTTAGGGGAAGGGGCAAGGTAAACAAGAAATGATGGAGGCATGATGATGAGAAAGAGAAAATGATGACAAGGAGGAGGCAAGCTGACAAGGATGGATCGAGAAGAAGAAGATCATCTTCGACCCTTTTTTTTTTAGTTTAGGCTTTCATAGGTTGTATGCCTCTTAACAAGAGAATTTAACTTAGATCATAAAAATCAATTAGAGATAAATTAGGATTTATATGACATTCGTTTTCGAAGAACGTAATTGATTAAATCGCTTAAAATAGGTACTTGTAAGCAAGTACCGGTATTGTTCATCAGTACTGGTATTTGCAAGGCACGGGTTTGAGAATTCATCTCAAACTGTGAACAACAAGTACCGGTACCAACCATGAGTACCGGTACATGTTGGCCATAGGTTGAAGGCTTAATTCTGGCCTAAACCTTACAAGTACCGGTACCCATGGTGGGTACCGATACAGGTAGGTTACTGTGCCCAAGGAATTTCAAACCTGGGAGTCACAAGCACCGGTACCAATGCTGAGTACCGGTACGAGGACTCATGTAATGGTGGCAGTGAGCTGCTAGTACCGGTACAGGTACTTTAGTACCAGTACCAGCTTGACGTTGGCTCAAAACAGAATGGCAGAAATATTAATTCCAACAATATGAACATTGGGAATTAAATCCCAACGTCTAGTAGATGAGTATCCTAGGTCCTAAACTCTATAAAATGACTCTACGACTCTTCGTTTGCATACAAGAGACAAGCGAAAAGAGAAGAAAATTCCTAGAGCTATAATTCAAATTTTCCACCACATATTCAAGAGAAGAAATCATGTTTGCTGCTTTCCAATCGTGCTACAAGTTTGCAAACACATTGACGGGTTTTGTTCATGCAATTCAACATAATTCGCATCCTTTCTAGGCTCGTAAATCAGTAACATTATATTTACATTTGTTGAGAGGCATAGGAAGTTAGTTGTAAGAGTTTTCTTTCTTACACTTGTATTTCATTTGTTCTTGAGCATTTGCTCGTTGGGTTGTAACAAACCCATTTTTGTACTTGGGTTGAGGTAACCCGTTAATTACCTTGGTTAGTAAATTGATTTCCTCGAGGTTGAGGGAATCGGATTAAAAATCATAAGCTGGGAGGCTTAGGTAGTGGAGTACCCAAGGGAGGGGAACCACTATACATTTTGTGTCCTTTGTGGTTTGAATTGATTGTGCAAATCTTTTTTTTATTACTAACATTGTGTTTGAGTTTTTGTGCACATAGCCACATACATATATTCCATATCTTTAAAGATCCTATCAAGTGGTATCAGAGCTCCTTCACTCACCCCCAGTGTTTGTTGAGGCGATAAGCTTGTGCCACAAAATCTCTTTATGCGGGTGCGACCGCTCGTCAGCTTCCAAAGTGGGACTATGTTATCCCACCCTTCCTTTGCGCAGTACAACAGTAGGTCCTTCATCAAATTCACATTCCTTGCTAGTCAAAGGGTCCAATTGAAGGTCAAAAAGGGAACCTGGAGTGGTTCCACATTGCCTAGGCGTGATGCCTGGTGCTATCGAGCGTGAAGCTTGCTTCAAACTTGCTCGAAGCTTGTTTTAATGGCGGGCAAGACCTAAAACCTAAAAAGCAAGAATAAGACCTCTTGACCATGTTAAAGCACTCAGGAAGCATCTTCGGACGATGACAAATGTAATCGTGGTGGTGCAGAGGTGATTGGTGGAGTGAGGAGGTCTGACAACCTCGGACTATTGGTGCGGAGGGTGTGGTGTTCAACAGAGGGTTTGGGTAGACAGGAAGGCAAATAGGGAGAGGGGTTTGGTAGGGCGTGATGCGGCGAAGGTCATGAGGTGGTTGGCGAGTTGATTGGTGGATTGTGGAGGTGTGATGGACTTGCCGGAGGAGTGGTCTGAGACGAGGAAGACAGAGGTGAGCGTGTCGAGTTGAGGGTTATTTTTGGGATTTTTGGGTAGGAATCTAAACTAGGAATCTAAGCTAACTAATCTGACCTAATCTTAACCGATGAAAAGGGGGAGAATGGCACCGGCGTTGGTAGGTCGGCGCCAGGGAAGATGACACTCCGGTGATGGGGACGGCGACGACAACAAAGATAGAGAGGCTCCTGCTGGTACGGCTAAGAGTGGGCAAGATAGAGGAAGGGAATTTGGCCACTGGTATTGTGGATGGACGGAGAAGGAGGTTAGGAGGAGTCGCCAGAGCTTGTGGAGCTTCTCTACCGGAAGAGGAAGGAGGAATATGGGGATTTCACTGCCGGAATCCAGTCTGAGAGTTCGATCGAGCCCTAGGCATGCTTATATAGGGCTTAAGAGGTCGATTTGTGCTTGGAAGCTTGGCTTCCAAGCTAGGAATGTTCACCGAAGTAGGAGACCCATCTCTTTGAAGGATTTGCATGAAAGATTAGGCAAGATCTGGAGCTTGGGAATTGGAACAAAAGGAAGGGAATTCCTTGACGAACTTCCCTTTCAAATTTAAGAGGGATTCGTCAAGGAATCAAGGAGAACTTGCCAAATTTAGGTCGTTGGAGTTTGTAGGAATATGATTCATGGTGGTAGGGACCTTTCCGTTAAGATGATGATAAAGTTAGGGGGCCATTTGCAAGGAATTCAAAAAGCTAAGTGTTAAGACCCACGACATCGAACGTCTTTTAAGACGTCTAGGAGTTGGTCCAGACGTCCGGATGCCTTCCCAGACATCTGGAATTAAATTTTTGTGGAGTACGATTGCGAGTCTGTGCGCATGCGCGAGCAGAATGAACCCGCTGCCCTCTTTTCTTCTCTCTCATCCCTCCCCATCCTACAGGTGCCTTCTTTCTTCCTTTCTCTCTCCCTTAGCACCTTCAAATATCCCCTTCCCCGTTCCCTCTCCTTCACCCATTTCCCCCACCATCCCCTCCTTCCAGTGTTGGCGTGAGGGCGAGAGAGTGAGGGCAGCAGCTGCTGCCGGGTTCACGCAGGGAGGAGGAGTTGTAGCGAGAGGGAGAAGTGGCGGAGCGCATGAGGAAGAGAGGGAGAACTTGCCGGAGTTGCCTAGGGCTAGCCGACGGGTGCGGGCAGTGGGAGCGTAGCGCTGGGGAGGTGCTGCTGCAACTCAAGCAGCAGGCGAGCGTGGCACAGCGCGGCCATGCGCAGTAGGCAGAAGGCGAGGAGGTCCTGATTCTGGGAAAATTTCCCAGAATTAGACGTCTGGACCTACGTCCAGACGGCGCAGGGGACGTCTCGAGTGAGATCCAGATGTCTGAAAGGTACAATATTTCTTTTCTTCTTCCTTTCGCGGGTACGGCCATGCAGGCCATTCCGCTGAGGGTTCTGCCTCATTGACGTGTTAAGGATGATTGAGTACGCATGCAGGTTTTGTTTAGGAAGGCACAAGGGCACGCCCTCCCACATAGATCAGACATCTGGGCACAGCACCAGATGGTGGAGAGGGTCTCCAAACGTCCGGAGTGATAGTCGGACGTCTGGAACTAGGTCTAGACCGTTCAGCGGGATCCTGGACATCTGAAGAACAACGCAGAAGTGAGTATGATCTGAACCATCGTTTAAGATGTCTGGAAGGTGTTCCAGACGTCTGATTTAGGGCAGAGTTGTCGTTTTGACCCGTTTAGGGTCCGTTCAAAGTCCGTTTTCCGCGTTTAAAATTTCGTTCTTCTCAGAATTAGGTCCTCTACTTGTTTAAAGTACTTGTATCATATTCTGAGTAGTTCCTTGTGTTTGATCCTTCTGATAGGACCTCATTCTGTTGCAGATCTGGGGGTTGCGGAGGCACATGGACCTGCCGATCACGCCCCCAGTACTCCCAGTTTTGCAGGTAGAGTGGCTCCCCTTGATTAGTTATCAACAATTATGCACTTGTGAGATAAATAATAGATTCTAAGGTATGTCATGAACCCTAGGACTGGAAAACTAGATTGAATAATAGATCCTAGGGTACGGCATGAATCCTAGGACTGGAAAACTAGATTGAATGATAGATCCTAGGGTATGGCATGAATCCTAGGACTGGAAAACTAGATTGAATGATAAATCCTAGGGTATAACATGAATCTTAGGAACAGAAACACTGAAACGAATGTCGTGAATACATAAATTGCAGTCTTGGAAAAGTAGGAAGAAAAATGATAATTGCCTGTAATTGGATAACAGCTACTTGTATATGAATGTATATTAATTATTGGAAACATGGGCTATATGGGAATAAAACTGAAATGATGAAACATAAAATGGCTTGGCTAGAGAAATATGAGCATGAACCCTATGGGGAATTAGGAGTAGAGCTCCTGAAAGGTAAATGGAATGGAATTGGGGAAGTGAGCTGGCCCTTGAGTACGGAGTACCAAGGAGAGCAACTGTCCCCCCTGTTTAGTGCAGAGCAGAGCTAGCCGCCACAGGGACCCAGGGTTAGGTCTGGCCACTTTGTACCGACTTTTGGCTCTCGTGTACACAGTACTGGGGAGAGCTACTAGTTTAGGGAGAGCGCTAGCCACCCCACAGGCCCCGGGGTTCTGCTAGCCGTCTGACACAGACTTGTTAGGCCCCCTAGGCAAACCAGGGTAGTCAGGCGAGGGTGCGCAGACTGTGGAGGGGCAAGACCCCTGTTTGGTTATTGTGGAGGGGCTGGACCCCTGTTACTGAGAGGGCTCTACCATATACTAGTTCTGTGCTGTGCTTTGTGGCGCACCCGTTAACGGAAACGACTGGCCGCGTGCCAGTGCAGGGTAGCTACCCGTGCGTCTATCGCACGTGCCGTAGTCACCGTTATGTCTGTCAGTGACCTTGGGGTGGTTGACTGAGGGTAGGACCACCACGAGGGACTCTCCCAGCCAGGAGATCACCACGTGCTACTTCTACTTTTTGGAAAAGACTGCAATCAAGATCGTTCCCACGAGGAACATTCGAGATCAAGAGAAAGATCTGAGGAATAATTCAAGAATGAGTAAATAGAAAATAAAGAAAGAAGAAAAAAAATAACAGCTACCTGTCCACCTTACTGTTTTCTTAGCTAGTTGGTTGCCACTCTACTAAGCGTTTCGCTGATGTGTCACCTTTGTCACCTTTTCAGGACCAAGTGTTGAGCTACCAGAGCCTGCGGCTACAGAGGGTGCTGGGCCTAGTAAAGCCCTGTAGTTTTACTTGTGTTGTACCTACTATACCATTTCTTTTGTTGCAGTGAGTATTTTCTGTTACAATTGTACTCTTTTATTGTAAGCATCATGTTTATGTACTTGTTTAATTCTCTACTATTGTGGTGGTATGTACTGTAGTAGTTCTTTTCTTTACTATTGTACTTTTGTTACTGTTAGATATATGCATGATGAATGTGGTTTATTTTACTACTCTTTTGGTTACTTTCTCATTGGACGACTGGGTCTTGGGATCAGTCGAGTCGGTCCGATTCTCGTGTCTCATAGGGATTCGGGAATTGGGTCGTAACAAGATCGTATCAGAGCAAGGTGGTCTCGAGAAGTGAACCAACTGGCTGGAAGATAACCAATTCACGTGCCTGTAACTAGAGTGGCCACCATGACGTATCTTTTGACATCTGTTCTTGGACTTCTCAATTAGATATTGATTAGTATTGACGTCTTTTCTGTTCCATGTTCGCGTCTCCTTGCAGGAGATGCCTCGACGAGGAGGTAGCGAGGTGGGCCGGGTGCGGCCGAGGACGAGGTCGGAGGGGTGGGCACATTGAGCCTGACACCTCAGTGGACCTACCACTACTTCCGGGCATTCAGGCCCAGGACCTCGCCCAGCTGATACGGAACATCATGCGAGAAGAGCTCCACCCGCGGCCATGAGCGCCTCTCCCTGGGGCTACGGAGGGGGAGTCCTCTGTGGGACCACGCGACGGACATGGCACTGGATGCGGGGGAGGGGATGGGCCTCCACCACCCCCACCTTCCTCCGACACTTCCGAGCATGAGGCTTCTTTACCTGGAGGTGCACCAGCATCTCCACTTCAGCGCCACTTTGAGCTTTTCGGACAGTTTCGGAAGCTGAAGCCCCTCTCCTTCAAGGGGGATGAGGACCTAACCGAGGCGGAGGCTTGGCTCGAGTAGATCAAGAAGGTTTTTGACACTCTTCGCCCCCCTATGGAGTGCTGCGTGGCCTTTGCCACGTACCAGTTGGAGAGCGTGGCACACAGGTGGTGGAGGGCGGTCAAGGGTCTGGAGAGGGATGAGCTGACTTGGGACCGATTCGTCACCCTCTTCTGCGAGCAGTACTTTCCCCAGACATGGCAGGACCAGAGGAGGCAGGAGTTCCACACTCTCCGCCAGGGGACGATGACCGTGAGCGCGTACCGTACGTGTTTCCTGGAGCTGTCTCATTTCGCAGCGACAGCCGTGGCTACTGAGGAGGAGCACCTTTCGAGGTTCACCGAGGGGCTCCGACCTGTGATTCGGGGGTATGTCAAACCCCTCAAGCTTCCTACGTTCTCGAGGGTGGTGGAGGCAGCTATGACGTATGAAGAGACCAACCCGTCCGCACGTGACACTAACAGCAGGCGGAAGAGGCCCTATCAGCCAGACTTCTCACAGGGCCGATGAGAGAGGAGGCACGTGGTGCCCGCAGGAGAGTCATCACGTTTTGCAGGGCCATCAGTGGCCTTTGGGGGCCCCTGACAGGGGCCAGCTGCTATCACCGGACCCCCACCCAGCCGACAGCAGGGACCCACTGAGGGCAGGAGTCGAGTCCCCCTTTGCTACCAGTGTGGCCAGCCTAGCCACATCAGGAGGGACTGTCTGTCTAGGGTAGGAGGTCAGCAGATGCTTCCTGCGCCGAGCACTGGAGGGCGAGTAGGAGGCCGTGGTTTCCAGGCATGAGGAGGAGGACAGCAGTCACGGGGAGGGTACCGGCCAGCGGCTACCCATCCGACACAGAGTGTGGCTGCTTCATCCGCACCTAGGGCTGAAGGGCGTATCAACACCCTGACACACAGGGATGCCAGAGCTTCGGGATCAATGGTGGTAGGTATGGTTTCAGTTTTCGGCAGACTTGTTTACATGCTTTTCGATTCCGACACTACGCACTCGTTCGTCGCAGCTAGTTTTGCGATTAGCTTGGGACAGGACTATATGTTGTTAGAGGATCCGTTCATGATCATAGGTCCGAGTGGTCAGTTTTTTGTAGCTGAGGAGGTGTACACAGGTTTTGAGGTTAGTGTTGGGGGACACAACCTTCCCACTGACCTGATTATGATACAGATGGAGGACTTTGGCGTAATTCTGGGGATGGACTAGCTGTCTGCTTACCACGCCTTGGTGGACTGCTTTGAGAGAAAGATCGTCTTCTCCATACCGGAGTTGCCTTCTTTCGAGTTCCACGGGCAGCCAGTGGACGGAGGCTTCAGGTGCATTTCTGCACTTCCGGCGACGAGACTTTTGAGCCAGGGGTGTGAGGGCTTCCTATCTTGTGTGATGGCGGAGCCTAGCCCTGTGGTAGACTTCCAGAGTATCCCGGTGGTTAGAGAGTACCCCGATGTGTTCCCAGATGAGTTGCCAGGACTACCGCCCGAGCGTGAGATCGAGTTTGAGATCTCACTGGTATCGGGGACCAACCCCATCTCAACAACACCATACAGGATGGCACCACTTGAGCTACGAGAGCTCAAGTCTCAGTTGCAGGATCTTTTGGAGAAGGTCTTTGTGAGGCCTAGTGCGTCTCCCTGGGGATCCCCGGTATTGTTCGTAAAGAAGAAGGATGGTACCTTATGCCTTTGTGTGGACTACAGACAGCTGAATAGGGTCACCATCAAGAACAGGTATCCGCTGTCGAGGATTGATGACTTGTTTGACCAGTTGCAAGGTGCCACGGTATTCTCCAATATTGACTTGAGGTCTGGATACCACCAGTTGAGAATCAAGGAGGCAGACGTCTCCAAGACAGCTTTCCACACCCGATACGGACACTACGAGTTTCTGGTCATGCCGTTTGGGCTGACCAATGCCCCCGCTGCCTTCATGGATTTGATGAATTGGGTGTTTAGACCGTACTTGGACCAGTCCGTGGTGGTGTTCATTGATGATGTGCTCATCTATTCTCGAGATTAGACACAGCATGGACAGCACTTGCGAATGGTTTTGGACACACTGAGACGACGTAGGCTATACGCCAAATACAGCAAGTGCGAGTTCTGGTTGAGGGAGGTGACCTTCTTAGGTCATGTGATCTCCAGGGATGGCTTGGCTGTGAACAAAGCCAAGGTCGAGGCAGTGCTCAGGTTGGAGAGGCCACGTACGGCCACTGAGATTCGCAGTTTCTTGGGACTGGCAGGCTACTACAGGCGGTTTATCAGGGGCTTCTCACAAATTGCATGTCCTATGACACAGCTGACCCGGAAGGACGTGCCCTTTACTTAGATAGATGCCTGTGAGGCGTGTTTTCAGGAGCTGAAGGAGAGGCTGACTTCGGCTCCCATGCTCACCATCTCAGACAATAGTGGCGGGCTCATTGTGTACACGGATGCCTCTTTACAGGGGTTAGGGGGTGTGCTCATGCAGAGGGGTCACTGTTGAACGGTATTTTTCGCGAATCGCTATGCTTACGTGTTTGGTTTTTGGAAAACCTGTCGTTGTAGTTCGAAAGCGAAGAATTCGTGTTCAACAAATAAAATTTATACCGAAAATAATTCCAGGTCGAACACAGGGAGGCTACGTTGATCTATATTCGCAATTATATTTTTTTTAGGATTTTTTTATAAGCAGGGCGATATAATTACAATGGAGCTATCAAACTATGAGAGAGAGAGAGAGAAAGAGAGAGAGAGAGAGAGAAAGAGAACATGTATTCAATATTTCAACTATTTATAAAAGTTACACTAGAAAGCGAAAAATCAATTACACTATAAAGCAGGAAAATTCTACACTAGAAAAGCTGTAAATAAGAATGGGAGAGAGAAGTTATCCTCCTCGACGATTGCTTGGAGGACGAGCCGGACGGGACGACGCCTGGACGAAGGAGAACGAAGCAGGACGAACGAGGATGAAGTAGAAGAACGGGAACGGAGCAGCACGCCGTCGTCGTCGCGGGATCCACTTCAGAAGGGAAACGAAAATTGGACTTTATCTCGCAAGAAGCATCCCGGATGTGGGACAAGCTTCTTTTGAGCTTTGGAGGGGTAGAGAGGAGAAAGAAGGGATGAGAATTTCGTATGGAGGGGGTCTCCTTTTATAGTTGCAAGGAGTGGGGGCAAAATGGACATTACAACTTCAAAACAATAAATAAGGGGTCTTTAGTGACGGATAAATCCGTCACTAAAGCCCAACGTGGGCGTAGTGGCCGGCTCGCGTGCGCCTCCTCGCCTGCTCGCGTGCCAAAGCCCACGCACGTTCGCCGCTTTTCAGCCGTCCGATCGCGAGATCGGACGGCTTAAATCGCATCCGCTATCGGGTAGTAACACTAAGGATCAGCATGAGATAAAAAGAGCCTAACTGGATCAAAATGTAAACTTGGTCATGATGATCTTAGATTGGGCCCAAATTTTGGTACAAACCTAATTTGGACCCAAAGAATCCAATGGTGAAGTTAGATTTAAGTTTTGACTTCGTTTGGCTAGGTAATTTATGTAAAAACCCAAATTAGGGCAAATGTCAGTCTAAGACTGTTTTGGGTCAAGACGGGTTCTGATGGTCAAATTGATGGTACCAAACCCTAGAGAATATTTTTCTATGAATTTTAGAGGGTTTAGGTGAATTTTATCCTGACCATAACCTCATTTAATTAAGCGGGTCTATCTTTAGGGTTTCGAAAGTCATTTAATTCTTAAAACACTCGAAAATCCTTTTCTGTCTATATTAACCTACTTGTTGGATATTTAAGACCATTTGACCCTTAATTAACTGCTAAGAAAAGTCGTGGTTGTTCTGCATTCAAGAGATGATGGTAAAATTGCAATTTTAACCCTATTTTCTTATCTTTCTCTCAGAATGATTATGCAATGAATTATGGCTCTCTGGCAATTACGTAGGAGCATTTATTCCTTGATAATGACTAAATTGAGATAGTTATGTAGGAGCATTTTTCAAATGCGCTATTTTCATCTTTCACGAGGAAATTCCTTCCACTGGATGCATTGGCCAGATACCGGTGTGTCATCCATCCCATGGTAAAAAATCTAAGCTAAGTGCTATTTAGGCACACCATGGTGCGGGCATTTTCTCAGGAGATCATGAAATCGGTCCTAAGCATCATGCAACTTCTCCTCAGGTTCCTGGGAGAAAGTTGTAATCTTTCGCCTCATCGCATTCGTACGACCAATCGAGAAGAACTTCTGTAGGAATTTACGTCGTAATTCCAGCCATGTTCCAATCAGCTTCCCAATGGTCTTGAACCAATATGAAGCTTTATCCCTGAGAGAAAATGGAAAAAGCTTCATCAGAAGAATTTCAAGATCTACGTCCCTGGGTCGAGCTGTTTCCGTGATTTGACTCAGGTCCTCTAGATGTTGGAATGGATCCTCGTTCGAGTTTCCATAAAAGTAATTATGGATCAGCCCAATTAGATTGGGCTTGAGCTCGAACGCATCTCCACCTACGGGAATCCTGACTATAGGTGCGACAATCGGCGTTGTCGGATTGTAGAAATCCAGAAGCTATTCTCCTTATGGTGCATGCTGCATTCTGTCAAAGGTATTTAGGATATAGTTTATATTGTGTTTCTGTCGTTCCTCAGCTTCAGCAACCTGGGCTTTCAAATGAGCCATTGGGTCAAGATTTGCTGGATCCTGACCAGGTTGAGGTCCAGGGTTAGCCATCTCGACTAAGAGGATAGAAGAAAAATAGGGCGGGGAAGAAGATGGCCCAGGCGAGGTGACTCACCTCCTTAGGAGTGGCTCCCAAGGACCAACCAGGTGAGGTCTCAGTGACCTCCTTCCTCGCATACACCAACCAACCCCTAGGTTGGTGCAGCTAGCCAGACAAGGCTAAGGCCCTATCAATCAGATGGTCCTTATGATCAGATGACCAGATTTTTTCATTTTTGGGTTTGAATTTCTAAAGAAAAATTCATTGAGAATTGACTGAAAGTTATTCCTTCCTCTCAAGCTAATTCAGCCAATCTGGTTACGAGGGGACTAAGGGGAAGGTTCTTCCTTTGGATCACACCTCCGATTCCGTTGACCCGCGAGCCATGGTCATTTGACACTACCCTACAGACTTAGTTACCAGGTTTGGCCAGAGAGGTTGAAAACACCCAATAGTATGGCAATGAATTCGGGTTGATTTCACTTTTTAAAATTTATTTTAACCATTTTTTCTTCATTGGGGTTTGGGGTGAGTGGCCACAAGGTGACCGGGCTCACTAGGTAAACACTAGACTTAGCTAAGTCTAGGTTATCTCAAGTGTGGTCTCTAGAGACTTGGCCCTAAGGGTTGAGCCTAAGGTTCATGCAAATTCTAGGTGTTTCAACAGACCAAAAGAATCAAACTAGTTCTCTGAACAAAAATGGAATCCAAATAAAGTGAAATTTGGTAAGTATATTCCTTTTTCAATTATCTTTTCAAAGAATATTCTTTTATAATTTTTACTATTTCAACTGAATTTATAGAGATTTTTAAATGTCAGAGAGTTAGATTTGGAATTTTCACCCTGGTCGATTTTTTGCTTGAAATAGTATCAAATGATTTTTAAAAATTTGACAAAAATATGGAAATTAAAGCTAATGAGATTAGCTTTCAAACCCCACCATTTTTAGCCAAAACAGATTCGCAAATTGCTCAGAATTGATTTTTGAATTTTGAAAATTTTCAAATCTAGGTCAGTTTGATCCCCTTTTACTTCATAAATTTTTAAAAATTTTGTACTTTGAATTTCTTCAAATAAATGGTGTCGTTTGAAAGGTGGTTTGAAAATAAAGTACTTGCACAAAATTTAGAATTTTTTGTTCACTAATTATTCGGCAAATGAATTTTTAAATCAGAAATTTAAGTCTAGCCGAATTTCAGCAGGTAGTGGAAGAGCTTTTAAGAGTGGTTTGAAATTCAAATCACTTTCCACCAAAAATGATTTTTTTTTCAAAAGCTTGTCTTCTTAAAAAAATTTTGAATATTTTCTTTTTTTCATAAATAACCTAACTAACCTAAGATTCAAAAGGAAACCTAGTCTAACTACCTGAAAAAAATTCTTTTTTTTTCAAAAATATGCAGATTTTTTTTTTCAGAAAGAAATTTCTAGCAAAAAGGAAATCTAACCTAAGGTTCAAATAGAAATCCTACGCTAAGAGATAAATATGCACCTGGCAGTTTTTTCTCCACGCTCAATGTGTGTGCAAATCCCATTTTTCCTACACATCCAAAAACAAGCAGAGGAAGATTTGCAACTAAGAGCTTTAGATTGAAAATCAATTGCATTGCCTCCCTAGCAACGACACCATTTGAAGAGCAGTGGAAATCATGGGTTTGAAAACACAACTGTCATTCTTTGTAGTGTAGTCGTGAAATCCACTCGTCAAAAATAATTTCTAAAATAATAAGACTTGGTGTCCCAATCGTTCATCTCTAGGAGGCGTTTAAGAAATGCAAAATGAATTTGATCTCTTTTCCTCTCTACTTGCTTAAAATCACACGCTGGTTTCTAATCTTCGGATCAATGTTTTGCCACTTGCATTATTAACCCTGATTACATGCACATGTGTTAAGTAGACGACAAACATGAAAGTGTGAGTTTCAATATGCACAATTCTAGTCATGTGGTGGTTGTTTACAGAAAATGCATTAATAGGTAGATCCTCAACATCCTCAGGTACCAACATGCTAGTTGCAATAGATACCAGTTAAAAGCATGCAACATTAATCATGCAAAAATATTGCAACAAGGCTCATGGTGATTTTCACACACACACACACACACACACACAGATATATATATATATTTTTTCATTGATTGCATCAGAGTTTCAGAGCACAACTAGTGGAAGGCTTGTAGAGGAATGCTTGAAATCATAAACTACTCGCTAGTAGAAAATGATTGCATACATGAATCTATGGGGGGATTATGCATGCATCATTGGGGGAGAACATGGAGCTACACTACAATAGTAATAAAGCAGTAAATCTACAATGAACTACTATCTACTTAGCTAGCAGAAATAAGGGAATTCGGAGGTGGGCTCTAATGGCCTTTGAGTGGATGAGAAGGGAAAGAGGGGTGGCCAATGGTGCTTAGGCCAGCCCTTGGAGAGGTGGAGGAAGAGTGCTCTAGCCTTGGCATGGAGGTGGTAGAACCATGGTGGGAGCTCGTGGAGTGGATGTGGAATGAGGGTGGAGATATGCTAAAACTAGATGGAAGGCTAGATGGTGCAAATGGCCGCCCAAGGGTCCTTTAAGTAGACCCAAGGGAGCCTTTCTAGAGAAGTGCGGAACTCTCTAGAGAGAGCTCCAAGTGTGGCCATCCAAGGGCCTTGGAGGTGGTTCTTAGATCCACAATTTGTGGATCTAAAAATTGAATGGCTCTTGGTTGCTAATTTTGGCAACCAAAAGTGGTGCCACCTTGAAGAGAGTTCTAGAGAACTCTAGGTAGGTGTGTGTGCGTGAATGGGTGTGTGTGTGTGTGTGTGTGTGTGTGGTCATGCCCTAGGTGGCTAAGTGAGCTAGGTTAGGTCCTAATAGGTTTAGGTTAAGATAGGTCTCAAATTAGGGTTGCAAACCCTAATTTGCTAAGGAGAAAATGGAATTAAACTTAACACAAGTTTAATTGAATGAGTGCGAACCTAATTGAGAGTGAAATAACTCAATTAGGTTGGGCTTAGGTCAATTGGACTCTCACTGAGTACAATTGGACATGTGTAGGTTGAGATCTGAACTCAATTGGACTCTATGAGTCCAATTGACTAGGCAATGGTAATTGACTATGATCCAATTCAATTGGGCTTAGTGAGAACCTAATTAGATTCTTAGGAAGGTCTAGAGGTGGTGTACTAGGGTTAGGGTACCTTAATTTAGGTTCCTAAGGGGTTGGAATTGGGTTTAGGGACCTAGGAACTCAAGATCAAGGCTTCAATTCCAAAATAGGAACTAGAGAATAGTTCCAGACGTCTAATAAAGGTATCAGATGACTTATACTAAAAAATCAAAAGTCCAGACTTGTCTGAATGTCTAATCAAAGTCAGAAGGGATTTAGGGTTTTGTCTTGGGTATTCTATAGAAATTAGACGTCTGACCAAGTGTCTGGACGTCTAATAACACTACAAACTTGGGCTTGAGGTATTCAGATTATAGCTAAGGATCCTGGACGTCCAATAACTTATCTGAATGTCTAGATAAGGGTTGGAACTAGGGTTTTGAGGCTTCCTAGGTTATGGTGACCTAATCTAAGGGTGGATAAGGCTTAGGAAGGCTTCTAGGGCTATCCTAGGGCTAGGATTGAACCTAAGTTCTTCATAATTTACTCTACTTTACTTCTACTTAATAGAATAGCATACCTCAACCCCTTACATTATTTCTTTTCTACATTCTATTCTAATCTTCTGCTCCAACTTTGATGCAACACTAGCTTCAGGTCCAACTCCAGATCCAGCCTCAGATTCAACTTTTGAGCTTCTTATTTCTTGTAATTTATATAATGCACTTAATTAGTACCTTATATCATTATTTCAAGCATAGCTAAGGGAAAGCAGTAAGGATGCAAATAATGTTTATGCATGCATGAATTACACTAACTTATGCTAAGTACTAGCCAAATTTAGGTCAATTAAGACCTATGATTGTTGTGCAATCACCTCTCAAATCTGCACTTTTCTTTTCGTGAATTTGATTTTTGTTGTTTTAATAGTTTTCAAAACAATCGGGCAAATCGAATACGAGATGATTATGCTACGCCTATCACTAAACTTATGTGACAAGAAGAAAGCCCTTTTCTTCTAAGCTCACCCAAGGCAAGTGCACCTAGGATAATTAGAAGAAGAAGGTGTGGTATACACCACAACTACAATAACATGAAAACACACTAAGCAAAAGAATAAAATTGGAAGGCAACAATTAGAGCTTTATATTACTAGCAAGTTGATGACAGGTAGCTAAATGCTTCTTAAAGGAAAAAAAAGAGAAACTACACTAGCTAATACAAAGAAAGTAGAGATGAACAAAAGTCCTCCAAAGATGGTGAAGGAGTGGTCCTTGCTCCAAGCACAATTGCTCTTGTGCTTGAAAAGAACTCCTTGCTTCCAATATGATGACTCCTCCAAGCTTTCTCCTCCAAGGTCTGCGTCAACTACCTTGATGAAAGCCTCCTCCTTGCCTGGACGTCCTTCTAGAGGAAAGCTTCTTCTCCTTAGCATGGTATAAGGGAGAGGAAGAGAGAGGAAGAAGGCACCAAGGGGGTGGGTAGGTTGCCCCCTTGATCTTCTCTTCTTCTTCTTCCTTGGCCTTAGGTGTAGGTGATGTGGGTGGAATATACAAAGAGAGAAGATGATGTTAATGTGGTAGTTAGATAGGGTATATATAGGATGGGAAGGGGGTGGTTATGGTGTTTTTTGGAGGAAAAAATGGGAGGGAAATGAAGAGGTGCCTTGGTTTTCCCTCCAAAAATACCTTCAAGAAGGTGTTGATTTTGGAGGGAAAAAATGGAGGGTGGAGATGGGTTTTGATGGTGGATGTAGGGTGGTGATGGAAGGGATAGTTGGCACCAAAATGAAGGAGTAGGTGGCCTTTTCGGTGGAGCTTAGGTGGTAGGGTAGTAGGTTTTGGTGCCATGGAGGTGGACTAGCTAAGCTAAGCTAGCTGATAAACACGCATGAATTCATGATAAAATGCTTATTTATAATAGTTCCTAGGCTTAGAATTGCATATCATGGTATAAATATTGCATAAACCTCCATTGCATTGTATTTAAGATAATTGCATATTATGTACATTAATTCTTTCGTCTTACATGGCTAGGAGGCAGTGTGACATCTTTATGGGCTTCGGATGAAGAATCCGACCGTACGGATGAATTTGGAGCGACGATCATAGTCCATCAACGTAAAAATCACCCCAATCAGAGCTCCATAGCATCCTTTATAAGGAGAAGATGGACAGTCCAAATGGCGCCACGTGGCGCCATCTAGACTGCCCTACACGAACCAAGGCTCCCAACTTCACACATGGAGTGATCTCAGCCGTTGGATCTCAATCCAATGGCTGAGGGGCACTCTACATCGCCCGACCTCAAGCATCTCAAGGAAGGCTCCATCGTGACCGTTGGATCCTCATCCAATAGTCGAGACACATGACCACATCGCTCTCCACACGACAATCCATCTCCTTGGCACAATAGTGAAGCACTTGGCTTGCAAAAAAGGAGCGTGGGTTCTAGACCCATGGACCCCCAAAATATGCAATTGGAGTCTCCGGTAGCGCGCACAGCCAACCACACCACAGCAAGCATGTGCGTGCACAAGGGCACAGCACACAGCCACCCACAGCGCAGTGCCAGCGTGCAAGCATGCGTGTGACAAGGGGCATGTGATGCGTGGGCCAGCAGTGGCAAGGGTTGGAGCGAATCTTCAGCGACAGCCTAGGTAGACCTCTAGTGAAGCTTACAGCCGTCACTAATTGCTTATTGGTGCAAGGATAGCTGCGGGCGTGAGTGATGGGGGCGCGATCTTCAACGACAACTGCAGAGGTCTTTAGTAATGCTTGCAGCTGTCGCTACAGCCCTCTACACGAATTTCTTCCTCTTCCCTCCACTATATAAACACCCTCATTCCTCTTCATCTCTACCTACTCTACTCCCACCTACTCTTAAGCTCTAGTAGCCTACCAAAGCTCCATTAGAGCTTCTCTCAAGCTCCAAAGGCCTCCTATTAGTGTAATATTCCTATTTCCCACCAAATATTCATCCTTCATCCCATCACCTTCATAGGTTACCTTGGAGCCGTCCTCCCACCTCCATTCCGGTAGAAGATCTCCTCCATCTCCTCACCTCCATTCCAGAGTCTCGGTGAAGCACTCCTCTACCCTGCATCCTCCTACATCTTACCTCCATCGTCCTACATCTCACCTCCTTCATCCAAGCTTCCGCTAGGTGTCATCATCTCGCCAAACAGCCGAGTCGGAAGATTTCCTCTCACCCCTATCTCTTTTATGCTTTCGTATATTATTATAATAAACATTTGAGTGATATATCATATTTGTTTCATCTCTCTTGTGATATATCTTGCTTACTTCTTCTATTAAAAAAAAAGAAAAAAAATAACAAAATCCCAAAACACCAACAAGAAACAAAACAAAACGTGGATTTCAACCAAAGTAAACGTCACCTCCTTGTGTTCGACCCGGGACTCCCTTGGAGTTTCGATTATAAATTGTATATGATAGATGCATTTTGTGAGCTATGACGACAAGTTCTCCAAACCCCGATTTTAATTCGCGAAACACGACTAATCATTTCGGCACCGTTGCCGAGGAGGCAATGGAATTTACTTTCTTGTTTTCTATGCTTCTTTGCATTTACATATTATTAACCCCACTTGTCTCCGATCTATTGTCTTGCAGGTACCCTAGCATGGAGATCCAAGTGCGGTAGACTGGCGTAAAGGGTGGATAGAGAATTTGTAAGTGCCCCCCACATTCCCCCCCACTAGTTTCATTTTGCCACATTCATAACCAAGACCTAATCTACTTAGGTGTTTGCATAAACCCTAGGATAGAATTTGTTTGTCTTGTTTGTCACCTCCACTCATCTCACCTTCGCATATATAAAACAAAAAAATAAAAAGATACTTTTTTGTGGGGCAAATCAACATACAGACTTTATACACCCACATTTGAGGCACATAACCTAACTTGATTTTTATCTACTCAACCGGGATTCCGACTTGTGGAACCAGTACACACAAATCAACACATAAAGGAGTAGAAATCAGTCTAGGTTAATCATCTCTGTGTGCCTAATTGGTAGTGCATCTAGGTCACTTGATTGAATTGTTCGGACCACACCACCCAATTTAAAACTGATTCATTTTGTATCTACCCCATAGGATTCAATAATTAGGTCAAGCCAAGCACTCCATATTTCTTCTTGATTTATAAAGGAAAAACACTTGAACTCGTGAGTACACGTAATATTTGAATCCTAAAAGCTACTAAGCAAGATCTGAATCTTAAAACTCACTTCATCCTTAATAATCTTTCTTGAAAACTTCTTGGTTGTGCACATATACACGCTCTCAAACAAATCATTAAGGGCATGACCCATTAAAGGCCCATCACATTCCAGAAGCACCAATATCCCAAGCCTAACTACAATTGATTAGACTTGGCCCTAAGGACTAGTTTGCTCATTGGGATCCAGATTGAGATTGTTCACGATTAACCTTCTTATACTAGTCAATCGGATGTCTAGCTAGGGGAGTAGCGTCAAACAATCGTAGCTGGGGGGTACACTAGGAACTAGAGGCATAAGCCAAAGGAAGAACCTTCTCCCCTATCCCTCCTCCTAACTGGTTGGATTGCTTGGATACAAGTAGAGTAAATCGTCCATAATTTTAAGACAGATTTTGAGAGTCTGTAGACCTTTAGGTTACCCAACCTAAGGACAGGCTTGTATTTTTGTGCTGTAGGGTTCCTTCTCTTCCCTGTCCTTCCGACTTCCTTCCAGTGTATGCTTGGAAGGAGGTCATTGAACCAAGGATTGGAAGGACCTTTAAACCATTCCCAGAGGTGGAGGTTGAGCTATAGCCAAGCAGATCCCATGGTTGATCAACAACCACCTCCCCTGCCCCCGAACCATCAAGAGTTGATTTAGAGGAAGTTGGAAAAATTGCAGCAGATGCACCAATGGTTCCAACAAATGAATGGTCAGGGCGCTCGACCCTTGAAGGATTTCTATGATCCTTCAAACTATGGCGAATGTCCCGACATCATGATTCCAGCCAAAGACATAGAAATCAAGCCCCAAGTTTTAAGTTTGATTAAGCATTTCCATGGGCTTGGCTCGAAGGATCCATTCCAACACTTGGAGGATCTAACCACTTTGGTTCAAACCACCAAAGCAAGTGTCCACACCACGAGGAGACGAAATGGCAACTCTTGCAGATTTTCTATCACGAGTTGGTTGAATAACTTCATAATCAAGTGGACGCCTCCTGCAGAGGTAATTTCCTCAACAAGGATGCAGATAGAGTATACGACCTGTTTGAGGAAATGAGTGAGAACTCAATTAATCATGCCTCCATGGATGCATTCAATCGGTCCCAACAACCCAGGCCAAATGCTAATGAGATCCAGGATTCTCATTCATTTGACATGGAATTGATTTGTAATAAGCTTGATAAGATGGACTTGGTTGCTAAAATAATGGAAGAATGGATGCTGGGAATTTGGGAAACATGTCTATACCCACTCAATTCCAAAATTCGGGATTTCATTCCTTATGAGCTCCCAGGGTGGGGGAGTTCGTGAACCAACTTGATTCGGTCAACCTATGAGACAGGATTTCTCAAAACCTTATGGGTTCCAAACTGGGGCCTTTGATCCTAGCTTTTCTGATCCTTCCTTCTCTCCATCCTCGCCCTATGAGAATGCATATGCAGTACAGGAGAATTCTAGGTCCAACCCGTATTCCAACACTTATAACTCAGGTTGGAGGAACCACCCTAACTTCTCCTAGAAAAGTCAAGGGTAGCAGACCCAAACATGACCCAGCAGCTATGCATCTCAAGGACCTATGGGTCAGGGTTAAGTATACACCCAGTTGACTCCAAGATCGATTACTCAGCCATCTTGGAATGCCTAACAATCTGCAGGGTAGGTTGATTTAAACCGGCAGATGGTGGAAATGCAAGGGTCCATGCTTCAGCTTATGCAACAAATGAAGACATCATTGGACAACTTACAATTCGGGTTTATTGCCAACACCCGAAAACTCGGATCTCTACCATTCCAACTCGTACCCAACCCACACAATGTGCAAAATCAGGGCAATAGAGCCCAAGGGTACGAAAATCAAAAGGACCCACACATTCATGCTCAAGTGGTTGAGCAGGGTTCCTCCTCTTCTTCTTCTTCTAGTTACATGACCAACCAAGGCCCCCCAATCTTCGCTAACCCACCTCAAGACCTGAACCCTTATGCCTCTGCAAACTCCGTCACCTTGAGAAGAGGAAAGCAGACCTAGGACCCTGAATTACCTTCTATAAGCCAAAACCCTGGGGAGCTTAAGAGAGAGAAGGAGGAGATTGACAATAAGGCCCAGGGACCAGAAATTTAAAATACCACCCACATCCTGTTCCCTGAAGCCCTATTGAAAACCAAGAAGAAAACCTTAAATAGCAATGAGGAGCTCCTGAATTTATTCAAAAGCATAGAGATCAATATTCCACTCCTTGATGCTATTAATCACATCCCAGCTTACGCTAAATTTCTGAAAGAACTATGTACCCAAAAGTGTAAGCCGAGAGAACCCACTCCGAGGTAGGTGATTCTCTTTGTGCAGGCAAGTTCTGTCATCCTGCATCACCTTCCTCAAAAGAAGAAAGATCCTGGTGCCCCCTTGATTTCATGTGTTATTGGGGAATACACTTTTGATAGGGCACTGTTGGATCTAGGTGCATCATCAACCTAATCCTGACTTCTCTTTATGAGAGGTTTGGGTTAGGCGAACTTAGGACAACCTCAGTAATACTACAATTAGCAAACTGCTCAGTCACCACAACGAAGGGCGTTATTGAGGATGTAATGGTCAAGGTCAAGGATTTCTATTTTCCCGTAGATTTCCTAGTCCTTCACATGGATGTACCTAATGATTTGAGGAACACGCCCATCATTCTGGGGCGCCTGTTCCTAGCTATCACCAAGGCCAACATAAACTGTGAGAGCGGTAGTATGGAGATTGCCTTTGGGGATAGGAAGCTAACTCTTGATATTTTTAAGGCGATAAGAGGATTTGAGGATTGTGGATTCATTAAGGAGCTCAAGGATCATGATTTTGAGACTTGTATGACGATCAGTGCACTCGAGGACTCCACCAGCTTTAGTGAACCCAACCCACAACCCTCTATGGTAGACCTGCCACATCCTGAAGAGGTTGTTGATTTTGTTCATTCCCATCCTCTTCGACTGGATCATCTTGATGAATCTTCATTGACATTCTCCCTACCTTCTATACTAAACCCACCTCAGCTTGAATTGAAACCATTGCCTAAAAATTTGAAATACGAGTTCTTAGGACCTGAGAACATGCTCCCTATGATTATTAGTGTTGATTTGACAAAGGAGCAAGAATTGAGGTTGATTAAGGTCCTTAAGAATAATAATGAGGCAATTGGTTGGACCATCCATGACCTTAGGGGGATCGAACCATCTTATTGTAATCATTGTATTTTCACGGAAGATGAATCTTGCCCTTCTCACGAAATGCAAAGGAGACTAAACCCGAATATGCGAGAAGTGGTCAAGAAGGAGATAATCAAGTGGCTCGATGCTAGAATTATATACCCAATTTCAAATAGTCCGTGGGTTAGCCCCGTTCAAATTGTACCCAAGAAGGTGGGAATAACCATTACAACTAATGAGAAAGGGGAAACCTTTACCACTCATTCAGCTTCTGCTTGGAGAGTCTATATTGACTATAGTAAGCTAAACACAGCCACCAAAAAGTATCACTTTCCCTTGCCATTCATCGATTAAATTCTAGAAAGGTTTGCTGGGCAAAAATATTTTTGCTTCCTGGACGATTATTCAGGATATAGCCAAGTCTCTATCCATCCCGAAGACCAGGAAAAGATAACTTTCACATGTCCCTACGGACCTTTGCATTCCGTAGAATGCCATTCGGGCTTTGCAATGAATCCGCGAGTTTTCAAAGGTGCATGCCGGCCATCTTTTCTGACAAGGTGGGAGATTGTCTTAAGGTGTTCATGGATGATTTCTCCATTTTTGAAGATTCTTTTGAGTCCTGCCTAGCTAACCTAGAATTGATCCTCCAGAGATGCATCAAGACACGACGGGTCCTTAGCTGGGAAAAGAACAACTTTATGACTCAAGAAGGCATTGTCCTGGGTCATGTGGTCTCTAATTGGAGTATTGAGGTTGATGAGGCTAAGGTGGATGCTATCTCTAGACTTCCTCCACCCACATCCGTAAAATAGATCTACTCTTTCCTTGGGCATGTGGGTTTTTATAGAAGATTCATCAAGGACTTCTCGAAGGTTGCTTGACCCTTGAGTAACCTTCTGGCCAAAGACATGTCGTTCAAGTTTGATGAATCCTACCATAAGGCATTTGATTTGTTAAAAATGGCAGTCACCTGTGCCCCGGTGTTGCAACCATCGGTCTGGACTACCCCATTTGAGATTATGGCTAACGCATCTGATTATGCCTTCAGGGCTATCTTAGGTCAGAAGATTGAGAAAAAGCCCTCTGTGATCTACTACCTAGCAAGACACTGGACGAGGCCTAGAGGAACTACACCGTTATTAAAAAAGAATTGCTAGCTATAGTTTTCGCTTTAGAAAAATTCAGGACTTATCTTTTAGGTTCTCATGTAATCATTTATGCCGACCACTCGACCTTGAAGCATCTCTTGGCTAAAAAGGATGCCTAGCCCTGGCTTATTCGCTGGATTCTATTACTTCAAGAATTTGACCTTGAAATCAGGGATAAAGTCGAAGCACAAAATGTAGTGGCGGATCACCTCTCGAGAATCCTAATTAATTCTCCTCATCCAGATATCCCTACTTTAGACACTTTTCCAGATGAGACTATCCTTACAAACTTGAGTATCCGAACCCCCTAGTTTGCGAATATCGTCAATTATTTGGCCATTGGTCAAATCCCCCAGGATTGGACCAAACAACAATGGGATAGACTTCTGTCTAAGGCCAAATATTATTTTTGGGATGATCCCGAGCTGTACCTCATTAGTGCAGACCAAATTATTCATTGATGCATCCTGGAAATTAAGTTCCATAGTATACTTGAGTTCTACCATACATCTACGTGTGGTGGACACTTTTCCAGGAAAAAGATGGCAGCAAAAATCTTGCAATTCGGATTCTATTGGCTTCCATTATTTAAGGATGCCCAGGAATTCTCAAAGTTGTGCGCCCGATGCCAAACACTCGGGAACATGGCTAAGAGATATGATGCCCCTAAACCCAATACTTTCCATCTAAATTTTTGACTTTTGGGGCATCGACTTCATGGGACCCTTCCCTCCATTTGAACACCAGTATATTTTGGTCGTTGTTGATTACGTGTCCAAATGGATTGAGACAATCCCCACTCGATCCAATGACCACAAGGTGGCCATTGATTTTGTGAAGAAGAATATCTTCAGTAGATTCAGGATTCCTCAAGCGATTATCAGTGATGGTGGCACACATTTCACTCATGCCCAGTTTCGAAATTTACTGGGGAAATACAAGGTGAATCATCGGATTTCCACACCGTACCACCCTCAAACGAACGGATAGGCTGAGGTCTCCAATCAGGAAATTAATAACATTTTGTAGAAAACCGTAAGGCTTAATAGGAAGGATTGGACCCAAAAGCTAGATGATGCTCTTTGGGCCTATCGTACGGCGTACAAAATGCCTATCGGCATGTCTCCGTTCCGTCTGGTGTTTGGTAAGGCATGTCACTTACCCATAGAGCTAGAACACCGGGCATTTTGGGCCATCAAGAAATGTAATTTTGACCTAGAGTTGGTTGGGAAGACCAGGAAACTCCAACTATCTGAGTTGGAGGAGCTTAGAAATGATGCCTATGAAAATGCCAGAATCTATAAGGCAAGGACCAAAGCTCTCCATGACCAAATGATTTCATGTAAGAGCTTGGAGCTGAACTAGAAGGTCTGGCTTTTCGATTCTCAACTGAAGCTCTTCCCCGACAAGCTTAGGTCTAAGTGGGATGGCCCATTCGTTATTAAGCGGATTTTCCCTAATGGGGTTGTTGAAATCTCTGACCTAAAGACGGGTAATTCCTTCAAGGTCAACAGGCAGCATCTCAAACCCTTTTTGACCATGTGCTCCCTGAACCTGTCTCGTACAAGGTTGCTCTTACCTTGCCCTAACCACCACGGGTCGATCATCGCCTAGCTGAAGGCACTAAACTCAACGCATGTAAAGAATTTTCCGAGCTAACCAGAATCTCACGGAAACCAGGTGCTATTCTTCCACTTCTACTCTCCTACTTGCCTTCATTTTTAACAATGAGGACATTGCATTAGCTAAGCATGGTGGGTGGATATATCTTATGAAATAATCTTTTTGTCAGCCGTAACAGTAATTTCCTATTATTCTCAAAAAAAAAAAAAAGAATTAGGAGACGAGAACTTAGGCATTAAGAGTTGCAAACTTCAGGAATTGATACTTTAGGACCTGAATACTTAGACTCTTCAGGTCTTCGAACTTAATTAGCCTAGGTGTCCACTCGAATGTGGACTTAGTCTCAAGTCCTCACCAATTCAATTTCATCTTTAATCTAGTAAATAAATTGGGATGACAAGTACACGACTTATCAACTCACCCTTTGATTTGAGAGGATTTTAAGTCTAAGCATCTACACACTATTTGCACTGACTCACTTTTCGGTGGTCTTTAAGGAAATTGGGTAGCTAATGAACTATCTAGGGTGGTATGGCTGGCAAGTTATCGTGGGTAACAGCCCATTGGCTAGTTGTCTAGAGCTCAGCCATAAGACCATTTTCTTCATACTACCTTTATGTAAATCTTAGATCAGGGAAGCCACCTACTTAGGAAAAAAAAAGGAACCGAAAAAGAAAAAAATAGAAAAAGGAGAAAATAAAAAATAAAAAAATAAAACCACAAATCACCACATAAGTATGGCTGGTAAGTTACCATGGGTAACAGCCTATTGGCCAGTTGTCCAGAGCCCAGCTCACAAAAATGCATAATAATTCCCAAAACACTTGGGGAAGAAGTAGGGAGTAGAATAAATCGGGAAGATATACACTGGGTTCACCCTTGTTTTGACCCCACAAATAAAAGAAGTAGGGAGAAAGCTACCATTCGAAAAGATAAACCTTTAGGCAAGGTCACCTAGGGTCGTAGAAACCTGAAGTCCATTTTAACATCCATCTAGTGAGTCTTACACTCTTTTCACTAGATGCTTAGCACTTAGAGTCCTTTTCGAGTCTTGGGCGGGTCGGGTAGCCATAAAAGGTTATCCTGAAACTCTCAAACTCCAGAAGTATAAAAAAAAAAGAAGAAAAGAAGAAAAACAAAAAAATGTGTATCTTCCCTTTTCAAATAAGGCGAGGGCTTGGGCGGTCTGCATTCTGGCAGACACCCAGGCACTGTCGAGTTTCTGTAACTAGGTCTTGGGGTTGAGATTTTCTAAAGCAATTGACAAATCTTGCCTAAGTAATCAAATCCTGATTCTACTTCTATACATAGCCATCAGGTTAATTTTGCTAAGGACTAGTAAAAAGTAAGCATGGGGGTATGATTGATAACACTGCAAATGGGGGTGATAATTCTGTTAAACAGGGCCCATCTTAAGAATAAAAGGCACAACATAAGTAGAATGGGAGCATTTCATGCATTATATACCAAGATTGCTTATAAAAATGTATTAATGGCCATTTGTGTAAGCACTTGTCAAAGCAGGCCTCAGATGAGCAATTGGACCACACGGATGGATTCAAAACAACGAACGGAGTCCAACGGACTCAAAATCGGCCAAATCCGACATCCGGAGCTCCAACAATGGGCCCAAGAAGTTCTGACCGTTGATCTGATGATCAATGGCCCTTGATGCACCACGTGGCACCCACTCACCGCATGTCGCTCCTACCTTCAGCCAAAGATCAAATCTCAGCCGTCAATCTCTGATCGGACAGCCGAGAACCGCCCGCATGCCCGCGATCGCCACGACAAAGCAGCGAGCGTGGCGCAAAGGTTAATGCACACACCTGCACACACGCGACGCGGGTTCGAGCCGTGCGGTGCGGGAATTTGAAGGCAGCGAGGCGCACGGATGAAATTCAGCCATAGATCAGTGCTTGAACGGTGGCGATAGCGCCACGCGGCACGCCCTCAGGCAGCGATTGGCCACGCGTACGTGCACGCTAGACGACGATGCCCACACGCACACGCACTCAAGGCATGATCCAAGCACACCCAGGTGAGGATCTTGAAGATCGGATAGCTCTCATGCTACGCCCATAGATTGAGCGCAAAGAAGAACGGTGCGAGCATGCAACCGGAGGGCTGGGGGCTTCACCGACACTTTTGGAAGGGTTTTAGCGACATCCTGTATGTCTCTAAAACCCCTTCTTTTAGAAAGCCCTTCTCCCTATTTAAACCCCCTCCAACCACTCATTCAAGGCATTCACTTCCCTTGCAACTACTCTACCCCCCTTTTAGCTAGCTTTAGGCCCTCTTGTAATCGCCGGAGATGACGAGCCGTCGACGGAGCCTTCTCCACCGCCGTGGCTGCCTCGCCGCTCTCCCCTCTCTCTCTCTTCCTCTCTTTTAAGCTTTCTTTTACTTATGTTTAAGCATGTATCTAATGTTGTAATCTGTGAACTAAAGCTGCATGATTAATGAAGTTATTTTCCATTCAGTTGTTTACTTTATTTCCTATTCAAGTTGCATGTTAAAGCAAGAAACGACTCTAACCATAATCTCTCCCTCTCTCTCTCTATCTCTCTCGCTTTTCAACCGCACCTTTTCGCAAGCAAAACTCCACGATTTCTGTGACAACAAGTGATAAGAAAAATCTGATTTTCACGCCTCCCTGAGACCGACACTCGGACTCACCTCTGTTTCTTTACTTTAAAACCGATGTTGCAAGTGCGAACTATAATGACACTTCTTAACACATATGCACGAGCACATGTCAATGATAAACACGCATGAATTCATGATAAAATGCTTATTTATGATAGTTCCCAGGCTTAGCATTGCATATCATGGTATAAATATTTCATAAACATCTATTGCATTGCATTTAGGATAATTGTATATTATGTACATTAATTCTTTCATCTTACATGGCTAGAAGGTAGTGCGACATCAGTTCGTTAACGTGAAAATCACCCCGATCAGAGCTTCGTAGCATCCTCTATAAGGGGAAGAAGATGGACAGTCCAAATGGCACCATGAGGTGCCATCCAGACTACCCTCCATGAACCATGGCCCCCCAACTTCACGCATGGAGTGATCTCAGGCGTTGGATCTCAATCCAACGGTTGAGGGGTGCTCTACATCTCCCAGCCTCAAGCATCTCAAGGAAGGCTCCATCGCGATCATTGGATCTTCATCCAACGGTTGAGATGCGAGACCACATCGCCCTCCACATGACAATCCATCTCCTTGGTGCAACGGTGAAGCACTTGCCTTGCAAAGAAAGAGTGCAGGTTCGAGACCCACGAACCCCCTAAATTTGCAATTGGAAGCACCAGCTGCACGCACAAGCGCGCATAGCCAACCGCACTACATCAAGCACGCGCGCGCACAAGGGCACAGTGCGCAGCCACCCACAGTGCAGCGCCAATGCGCGAGTGCGTGCGTGACAAGGGGCACATGATGCGTAGGCCAGCAGGGGCGAGGCTTGGCGCGGATCTTCAGCGACAGCTTGGGCAGACCTTTAATAACGCTGACAGCCGTCACTAATTGCTTGTAAGCGTAAGGACAGCTGTGGGCATGAGCGGTGGGGGCACAATCTTGAGCGATAGCTATAAGGGTCTTTAGTGACGTTTTTAGCTATCACTACAACCCTCTATAAGAATTTCTTCCTCTTCCCTCCACTATAAAAGCACCCCTACACCCTCCATTCCTCTTCATCTCTACCTACTCTACTCCTACCTACTCCTAAGCTCTAGTAGCCTACCAAAGCTCTATTAGAGCTTACTCTTAAGCTTCAAAGGCCTCCTATTAGTGTAATATTCCTATTTCTCACCAAATATTCATCCTTCATCCCACCACCTTCATAGGTTGCCTTGGAGTTGTCCTCCCACCTCCATTCCAGTAGAAGATCGCCTCCGTCTCCTCACCTCCATTCCAAAGCCTCGGTGAAGCATTCCTCTGCCCGACGTCCTCCTGCATCTCACCTTTGTCGTCCTACATCTCACCTCCTTCATCCAAGCTTCCGCCAGGTGCCGTCGTCTCACCAAATAGCCACTTTGGGAGATTTCCTCTCACCCCTATCTCTTTTATGCTTTCGTAGATTATTGTAATAAACATTTGAGTGATATATCATATTTGTTCCATCTCTCTTGTGATCTATCTTGCTTGCTTCTTGTATAAAAACAAAAAAAAAAAAACAAAACCCTAAAACACCAAAAAGAAACAAAATGAAACGCAGATTGCAACCAAAGTAAACGTCGCCTCCCTGTGTTCGACCCAGGACTCCCTTGGAGTTTCAGTTATAAATTGTATATGATAGATGAATTTTGCGAGCTACAACAACGGATTCTCCAAACCATAATTTTAATTCGAAAAACACGACTAATCACTAGCTAAGCTAGCTTAGATAATAGATGAGTGGAAGAGAGGCAGAGGGAGCTAGGGTTTAGAGGAGAGGAGATGGAAGGAGCTGCCTTGAGCTACTCTAGAGTTGGTGGTTGCTGAAGAGAACTTCAATGAGCTACCTTAGTTGTCTTAGCTTGCTAATTCTTTGCTAGTTGCTAAGCAAAGCTAGGATGAGCTGGCTTTTGCTAAAATGAGCTAAGGTGATGGGTCTGGTCTTCTCGGAGATTACCTAGCTAGTTGGAGTAGCTAGCTTAGGTCAAGTAGCTCAGTGCAACCAAGTTGAGTTGAGTTAAGTCTCCGAGAGCTGGATTTGAGCTGGCCTGAGCTGGTTAAGGTCATCTTTGGTTGACTAGGTCTATCGAGTCTTAATCAGGGTGTGCTTCCAGTGAACTATTCTGAACTGGAGGAGTTGGAATGGAGCTGGGATCAACTGTCTTAAGCTAGTTTGAGTTACCATCCAGCTAAGGTGAGGTGAATCGAGATGAGGTGAACTAGCTAGAGCCACCATTCAACTAGGATGAGCTAAATGGAGCTAGGGATGAGTTGATCCAACTAGAAGGAGCTGGGGATGAGCTGGATCTAGCTAGGATCCAGTTGGTGGGAGCTTCTTCTTTATCTTCTGCCTTCCTGAGTGCCAAGGTGTGTGGGATCTAACATTTTGCCTAATCCTGACACTCACATAAACACATCAAAAATAAAACTAAAATGCAATGCATGCCTAGCCTAGGTAAATGCCTAGATGTAGCCCAAAAACTCGTTTGTGAAGTTAAAACCTTAAGAGCAAGATCTATTTTAGGACATAAGAATGATGATAAACTGGCGTTTATCAACTCCTTAGCATAGCAGTTTAGAGCCTTATGCGAAGAGTAGGCACGCGCTCGAATCCGCATGAGAGGATTAAATCCACTAAAGGTAGTAGCGGGCGAAATTTGCCCATTGGATGAAGATCAAGCAGCAGCAGCAGTGGCCATGTGATGCGATTACACACGCTAGATGCACACGCGCTTGATGACGTGTGAACATACGCGTTGAGGCACTAGTTCTAAAGGCACGTACAAGCATGATTCTCAACCGCTGGATCGTGATTCAACGGTGATGATAGCGGCCGTGTCACCTCTTAACGCATGAAGAGGAAGCAGCAGCAACGTGATCATAGCCGTCCGATCTTGATCGAACGGTTGAGATTGTGCCAAACCGCTTAACTCTTGAAGACTAAAGGCCGATGACATGGCATGACATGAGGTGGTGGATCAGCAACGAGTGGTCGAGATCGAAAGCATGGCTTTAGCAATGTTTAGCTTTGCGACGTGTGCGTGTGTCACTAAAGGCTGTATTTAACTTTTAAAGATGTGAAGTCCCTATCTTGCCCCTATATCCTCAACTATAAATAGGATCCCATACCCACTCATCACATCATCCCTTCCTTCTCTTCTCACCTCTCCTAAAAGCTAGGAACAAAGTTCTAAAGCTCACTCTAGTGCTCCTAAGCTACAGGAAGCTCCGCTAGAGTTAAAAAATAAAATTTTCTACTTCTCACCCCCTTCGCGAAGCTCTCGCCAGCCATCCTCTCTCCCCCATTCCAGAAGCAAGTCTCGCGACGACGACGTCCTGCCTCATCTCCGATTCTTCCAAATTTGCCCTCCTTCCTTCGTCTCTGCTCTCCCTCCTCCAGGCATCATCCATCTGGCTCGTCCTCCAAGCATTTGTCAAGGAGGATAATCTCTCATCCCCTATCTTTTTATCGCTTTCTAGTGTAGATTTTTATCTTTATATTTTTAGCAATTAGTTGTAATTGACATTATCCTAGTTGTAAAAGTTGTTCTCTCTCTCTCTCTTGTTTATATTGCAAGTAGATTAGCATTGTGAATGATTTTTTTATAAAAAAATATAATTGCAAATTTAGAATCGATGTAGCCTCCCCATGTTCAACCTGAGACTCATCAGAGTTTCAGTTAAAAATTTATTTGATAGTGGATTTTTATGCACTACGACGATGGGTTTTTAACTCAAACTTTTACGCGTTCAAGTCTCACAAATCATATATATATATCTTAAAACAAATTTTGATGAAAGGAGAGGGGAAACTTTCTGAGCTAAACTACAAATCTTTTAAATGGTAAAGAAGAAAAGGAAGAAGAATGTGTTGAAATGCTTAGTCTTGGTCATTTTCTAAGTTGTTTGTGCTCTAGTCTAATATCAGGACACCTGTATCCACAATCTTAGATTTTTCGGGCTACACAGCTTAATTTATCTACTAAGAGAAGACAGATAATATGATTTCTTGGACTAAGGGGTACGAGTGTTTAAACCAGTTGCCTTGTCACTTTTGGTCTAAGAGTTTGAAAAATCAGAAATGCACGAATTGAGTTTTAAGACTCAAGTAGAGGGTTAATAAAACATTAGACTTTGGTAGAGTTAGAAAATAACTCTTTGCTCATGAAGGATGGTGAGTCTTCCTTAATAAGGTGTATTGATGAGTCCATTTTAATGGACTAATATTAAGCCTAAGTACCTTTAATCGTACCTTGTTGTTGTGTTAATAATTACAATTAAGTTGTAGAAGAATTGTACACCTCATGATTTAAGTTATAACATTCTATAACTTAATGATTTTATTTTTTTTATGTCCAGGTAATAAAATGCACAAAGAGCAAGGGTCGGGGGATAAATTTCCCCAGCCGCAACTCTTTTCCCCCTCCCCCGCCGGACATTAGGGTAATCTTCTTCTTCCGCCGCCTTTCTCAACAAATGTGACCGGGGATTTGGGAAAATCCCTCAACTTACGCACAAGGAAGAAGTTAAAAAGGAAGAGGAGGGGAGCAACGAGGAGAAAATTCCCCCCCCCCCCTGCGGGGAAAGGCTCCATCTTCTCCACCGCTCCTTCACCACATGCACTGTGTCCATAGGCGTACACCGCTCCTTCCGTGCCCACAGGCGAGTGCCATCTCCAACTGGCCTTGCTTCCACCGCACCTACCCTACCGCACGCCTACATTCCAGCCACCGCTCTAGCTCGCCCTGCAGCGCAAGCACCTGCCTGCATGCCATCTCCAGCCACAGCAGGCGCATCCACCAAGCCAGCGTGCCTCTCCCTTGCTACGCCTCCTTACTGCATCCACCAAGCTAGCGCGCCTCTCCCTAGGCCACTGCAGGCAACTGCACGCCATCACCAGTGCCTCTTGCTGCAGGCAGTTCTCCAGCCCTGCGCGCACACGTGCCACTACAGCTTCCCTCCGCAAGCGCTTGCCCGCTCGCTATCTTCCAACGCGCACACCAGCGTGCCCCACCTCCATTTGCAGGCGCTCTCAACCGTGTGCCATCTCCAGCCTTGCTGCAGGTGCACTCCACCTTGCAGAAGGCGCTCACGCAGCGCACAGCAGACGCCACACCCTCTCTGCCGGCAAGTCTTCTCCGCCCACGCACCTCCACCCACCTGTAGACCGCAGCCTGCAAGCGCCTGCCCGCGCACGCTTGCATAGCCGCAGCAGAAGCTATGCCCTCTTGCTCCATAGGCCAGAACTCCGGCCACCTCTGTCGCCACCGCTGCCACCGTCAAAAAGCTCTCGACCTCACCGTCCTCTTGAGCCTTGCATCGACCCCTGCGGTTCTCTCTCTCTCTTGTGAGGAGGAGAGAGGAAGAAAGCTCTGTTTTCATCTTAATTAAAAATTACATTCACTGCCATTGCCACCAATTTGATTTTATTATTATTATTATATTATGGCAGAATTGCATTCAAGCACTCATAGTTCTTTATAATTGCATGGTATTGATATTAACTAGCTTAAAGATTGATTTTGAGCTTAACTTAAGTACTAATGGTCTTTAGTACACATCACGTGAAAACTGCATGAATTAATCCTAAATTTATTGAGGATTTCTGTGATGGAAAACTGCACCTATACCCTTAACTTTTTAGGTTATTGCAAATCTACTTTCCTTCACATTTTAAGTTCGTTTTGAAAAGGGATTTCGCACTATCTGAAAAAGCAGTAAATAATTAAGTATTGATTGCATCATTGCCTCCCTATAGACATGACCCGCTCTTCTGCCAGTGGTTATTTTCATTATTTTTGATTAGTCGATTTTTCCACCACTTAAATACTATAACGCAAAGCGAAAAGTCGTCTATCAAAATTGGCACTGTTGCCGAGGAGGCAACAAACGCAATAGATTTACTTTATTGTTTTTTAATATTCTGAATTGCGAAATTATCTGATCATTTTATTATTGTGCGAGGAATCTGACATGACGACGAGGCGCAGCAAAGCGACGACATTGAACCTGAACGATGTGCACGGCAGAGACGATCTTTTTGATGGACCTTGACGCCACCTGGAGGCCAGAAACAGGAACACATAGGCCTTGATCCCATGCACATAGGCTCACTAAGAAGCCTATTTCTGATTTAGGTAGTAGGTCTTAGTTAGATTTAGTTAGATAGACATTTGAAGTTAGTTACTGTCTTTTGGACCCTTGTTGGGTATTTTTGGGAACGTGTTCCCAATGCTTCTTTATTTCCGATTGCTCTTGTATGTGGGAGCGTATTTTTGAGAGCGTGTTCCCATTTATTTAGATTCTAGGATTGTTTGAACTGCATGTTTGTTAGTTAGTTAGATTAGGTCTGTTTGTTATTGTTATTAACAAAGAAAAAAGAAAAATAATAATCAAACTGCCTGTTAGAAGCTGCATATCTATAGGACGATCATATAGGATTGAATGAGCAGCATCTAGTTTATTTTTATTGCATTGCATTCATACACTGCATGAAGAAAGCTAGAGTAAGGTACATCTTTTCTTGAGCATTAATTACTTGTCATGCATATGCATTGAACCTAAATCTAAGACCACTAAAATGCTTGAATCAAATTAATTCAGTGGACACTTTTAAACAAATTGGGACTGTTAAGAGGTTGGACTTTACAATCTGTGACTGAAAATTGTGTGCAAAAGGATCCTGTTTGCGGAATTTAAAAAAATCAAAACACGATCGTATGCTTGCACACTTGAGACACTGTGCACCTCACACATAAGGTCACTAGATAAATTTCTACCTCTCCTCTTTTGCACCACAAGGGAAGTTAGTCAGAAATCAATAAGCCTATCCACCAAGTTACTTCGATTCCTCGTGTGTGGGCTCGATTCGAGACTTCCATCCCTTGCGAGCAGGTTATAGGCAACAACGAAGGTTGGCCTAGGAAGCGTAATTTTTGCAAAACTTGTTTGGCCACCAACTAAACATATAACTCTAAGACCTACAATTTACTAAAAACAGATCCCATTGAATTTGTGTTTGCTTTGACAATAGAACTCTCTAGGAAGTTTGTCTACTTATATTCTGAATTTTGCTAAAGCCTAAGAGAGTTAAAATTATTTTGCTTAAAGAAATGGATTACTCTTACTCCTATCATTCAGATTATCAGAGTCAATACTTCCCTTCTTTTAATCAGGATCCCATGCTCCGAGCGTATCCATCCTTTGATGGGTACATTGACAATTCATGGGATCATTCTCATTCGTACCCTGGGAGTACTGGCTTGATAACTCCCACTTTTGAGCATAGCTTAGGAGCGGGATTTTCCAATCCTGAAATCCCTATTTCCATGCAAACAACCAACCCTCTCACCTTTCATGATTTTTCGTATCGAGGTTGGACTGATACCCCTAGGCAACTAGAGCCCGAAATTGACTATCCTCCCGAGCATGATAATAGTAGCCTCTCCTCTTTTATGATAGAAATGCAAAAACAACAAAAGAAAATAATGGAATCAATGGGAGAGATGTTGAGGAATAGTCAACACTTAAATGAAGAAATAAGACAACTTAGCTACATGCTTCCCAATAATCCTGATCCCTACCCAATAAACCATGATTATGAAAATAATTCTGAGGAACCTAATGACAATAGGGATCCAATTTTAGGTAGCCATCACTTAGACTCTTCCAATGAGACACGGCCACTAGAGGATAATGATTATAGTGATTATCCACCTGAATTATATTGCAGTCAAAAGCAAGGGAAGATTATTGTTCCTATCACTTCCCCTCTTGATTATTTGGTGGAATCCCATTCTACTCTTAATGAGCCTACTCCTGACCCTCCACTTAGGGATTCAACACCTATCATTCAATATCCTGAGGATTCAAATGCACCTAATGAAGGTGACCCTAAGGTAATAGAGGATGATCAATTCTGGTCTCAGGGATATGAAGAGTCTAATTCAGAGGATGAGGATGCCCCAATAGAGGAACCTGGACTGAAAATCTGGAGTGAATCATAGGAGAATTATTTATCATTTGAGGATTTAGCTCTAGAGGATAGAAATAATATGATTAAATCTAGATTCCTCCTTTCTTTTGAGAGTCATCCTCCATCAAAACAGGAGTTGATATTAGAGGAGGATAAATAAAATGAGAAGTCTATGGGAGACTCTCGGGGATAAAACACGTCATTTGAGGATTTATACCCCGAGAACAATAACAAATTCAATGATATAGGCTTCCTCCATAATATTAAGACTGATCCTCTGTTCGAAATAATTGATGATACTGATCCAACTCCTAATGAATCACAGATACGCCCTGATAAATATCTGAGTGAACCAAACAAATCTGGGGATGAGCTGAATGATAATGATTCTTACATTTTGACCCTCCCATCAAAATGTTGTAATTTGGAGTCTACCCTTGATTCAAATACGACTCCGATCATTAATACTAGGCAGGATAAGTTGAAGTTGTCTACAATTGTTAGGGAGTCTACACAATCTGAATCATTGTTGGAATTGGACCTAACACCAACTAAGCCCTCATTGGACTTAACCATTACCTTCCAACACTCCAAACAACTCTTATACTCCCTAACCGATCCTTGGCTCAGATCTCTGCTCATGTACATTCTTTCTGGAGAATATATCAGGCCAGTACATCCTAGGATCAAATGGCGAGTATGGATTGATGCTTGTACTTTTACCCTCGCCATTCAAGGGTTTGAGCTAATAATGATTATATCTTTTGAAACCCATCCTGCTCCGGAGGATCCTTGTTATCCTCCACTTATTCCATTTCGAGAGGTCCCTTTTCATATTCCGTTTATTATTCCTAGACCTCCCAAGGTAGCCAACAAGATTTTTTGTTTTCATTTCTTCTGGCGAGCATTTGGAATTACATTACATCATCAGCTCGCCAACATCCGTGGTTACCTATTTTCTAGGCCAGCACTGTTACGAATTATTTTAGGGCCTAACTTTGTTTGGTTGGAACTAGACTTATAGGTTCCTTCTTAGTCTAGCTGCTGACAGAAAGTGCAGCACTTCTTGGGAGGCAACCCAATGGTCATCAAGTGATTTCTTTCCTGTCTCCTCCTGTTTTAATTTTACAATGGGGACATTGTAGGATTTAGGCATGGGGGAGTGCATTTGCATTTTAGGTGCATTTAGGCTAGCATATAAAAAAAAAAAAATTCTTTTCTTGAGTTGATTGGGTTAGTCCCTAGCAGAATACCTTTGTCATTGGAGGTTTTTCTTCTTGAATTATTTCTTAAGTTTAGAATCCAGTATATTTATTTCACGTGCACGTAGACTTGGTAATGCATCCTTGAGGAAAACCAATGAGCATTTGTAAGTCTACTGAACCCTTGGACAATTCATAGGGAGTCAGGCATTCTATCTTCTAATAGATCCACCTCATATTTGTGAGAAGAAAGTAGAGAGATTACTGGTGCGCTAAGTCTAGTGCAAGGACTCTTAAGTTTTGGATAATTAGATGATGATACTTCAGAGTTAGGCGTAGTTTTCACTCTCTGTTCCTATGTGCGTATTTTGAGTGAATTCCTGAGAGTCACCAAATAAGGCAGATACACAGAGATTGAGTCTTAATAAAGCTATAACTATGGTGGATGGTTACGATTGTCCTTCATAGAGTCCTCAGCTGAAGGAGGGTAATAGTGTCAAAGGTCAGGAATATGCCTGTCCTATCCATTCCTTCCTGGTGCCAAGAATAGGCACTTCCACCAAATAAGCCACACAACTCCCTCTTGATCATCATTATCCCTAATAATGCCTCGTAAATAAAGGTTCGTATCGTGTTGTGTTGATTGAAAAAGAAACAAAACAAGAAGAAATAGAAAAAAAAAGGGGAAGAGAGAAAAGAAGAAGAAAAAGAAGAAATAGAAAGAAGAAAAAGAAGAAATAGTTATATTACAAAATAAAAAAAAAGGTCCAAGTGTATGATGTAACACTATTTCTGAGGCAGCAAAACACTTATCGCATTCCACCAAGTATGACCCATACCTACCTTCTAGTATTTCTGATCGCCTGAATACTGGTTGAGAACTTTAACTTAGTTATAGAGTTATTAGGACTTGAATTAAAGTGTGGATGCCATGTGAGGCCATCAAATAATGAGTACAATTTCTAAATCTGGCGAGATTCGTGATCTCAGAAAGAAAGAAAAGAGAGAGTGCCCAGGAACATCAAGAGAGCATAATTGTGTAGCCTCTCTCAGAGTTGACTTGTCTGATGATCTAGAGAGCTAGAGTCTGCAGTACTAGACTATATGTAGCACCAGTTGAGTGTATGCCACCAAATATAAATCCATTCAACTTGTTATCTCCTACCTAAGCCAAACACTGGGGTCAAATTACAGATTATCGTCTGCTTTATCCCCGAGGGAAGTAGTTGCCTATCTCAACAAAAATTTTTGCCAAGGGTGGTGTATGAACTCCTAATGCGAATCAGCTCATTCATTTGGATCTGTTACCTAGGCTATCAGCACTTCACATTTGTCTGGATTTCTAAAGTTTTGAAATAAGAAAAGAAGTCTTCTGATTACTTTTATTATTCATTTTTGCTAGGGACTAGCAAATCTTAGGCATGGGGGTATTTGATGAGTCCATTTTAATGGACTAATATTAAGCCTAAGTACCTTTAATCGTACCTTGTTGTTGTGTTAATAATTACAATTAAGTTGTAGAAGAATTGTACACCTCATGATTTAAGTTATAACATTCTATAACTTAATGATTTTATTATTTTTATGTGCAGGTAATAAAATGCACAAAGAGCAAGGGTGGGGGGATAAATTTCCCCAACCGCAACTCTTGCCCCCCTCCCCCGCCGGACATTGGGGTAATATTCTTCTTCCGTCGCCTTTCTCAACAAATGTGACCGGGGATTTGGGAAAATCCCTCAACTTATGCGCAAGGGAGAAGTTAAAAAGGAAGAGGAGGGGAGCAAAGAGGAGAAAATTTTCCCCCCCTTGCGGGGAAAGGCTCCATCTTCTCCACCTCTCCTCCACCACATGCACTTTGTCCACAGGCGTACACCGCTCCTCCTTGCATGCCCGCAGGCAGGTGCCATCTCCAGCCGGCCTTGCTTCCACCGCACCTACCCAACCGCGCGCCTACCTTCCAACCACCGCTCCAGCTCACCCTGAAGCGCAAGTGCCTGCCCGCATGCCATCTCCAGCCACAGCAGGCTCATCCACCAAGACAGCGTGCCTCTCCCTTACTGCGCCTCCTTGCACGTCATCACTAGCTCCTCCTGCTGCAGGCAGTTCTCCAGCCTTGCGCGCACATGCGCCCCTGCAGCTTCCCTCCGCAAGCGCCTGCTCGCTCCCATCTTCTAGCGCGCGCACCATCTCACCCCACCACCATCTGCAGGCGCTCTCAACCGCATGCCATCTCCAGCCCTGCTGCAGGCGCACTCCACCCTACACGCATCCACGCCGCGCCACTCCTCCCTGCAGAAGGTGCTCACGCACCGCACAGCAGACGCCGCACCCTCTCTGCCCACAAGTCTTCTCCGCCCGCACGCCTCCACCCACCTACAGACCGCAGCCTGCAAGTGCCTACCCGCGGACCAGAGCCTGCGCGCACGCTCGCATAGCCACAGCAGCAGCTACGCCCTCTTGCTCAACAGGTCGGAGCTCCGGCCACTGCCTCCGGCCACCTCCGTCATCGCCACTGCCACCGTCGGAAAACTCTCGACCTCGCCGTCCTCTTGAGCCTTGCATCGACCCCTGCGGTTCTCTCTCTCTCTCGTGAGGAGGAGAGAGGAAGAAAGCTCTGTTTTCATCTTAATTAAAAATTACATTCAATGCCATTGCCACCAATTTGATTTTTTATTATTTTATTATGGAGGAATTGCATTCAAGAACTCATAGTTCTTTATAATTGCATGGTATTGATATTAACTAGCTTAAAGATTGATTTTGAGCTTAACTTAAGTACTAGTGGTCTTTAGTACACATCATGTGAAAACTGCATGAATTAATCCTAAATTTATTGAGGATTTCTATGAGGGAAAACTGCACTTATACCCTTAAATTTTTATGTTATTGCAAATCTACTTTCCTTCACATTTTAAGTCCGTTTTGAAAAGGGATTTCGCACTATCCGAAATAACAGTAAATAAATAAGTATTGATTGCATCATTGCCTCCCTGTGGACACGACCCACTCTTCTGCGAGTGGTTATTTTCATTATTTTTGATTAGTTGATTTTTCCACCACTTAAATACTATAACGCAAAGCGAAAAGTCGTCTATCATGTATGCATTTAATTTTTGTTTTGGTAGTTCTTGTATACATAAGTGTTAGTAAGCAGTGTACTTGTCCTCACAACCCCAAAAGGCACACAAATGCCTCACACACTTGCACTACAAACAGAAAAAAAGATAGAAAAAAAGGAAAAAAATGCAAAAGAAAATATATATACATATTTGGTGCTAGAATTTTATTTTTCTTTTACGAGGAGATATACCCTAAGGTTGACCCTATTGGAAAATAGAAAGCTACCAAATTCATGTGGGAGCAGTCGACTGAGTCGGATAGGTTATTAATTTGACACTTAGGGCCTTTAACTCAATTCACTCTCACTACACGTGTTCCGACCTTGACAACTACGAAACCTGGGGTGAAACTGAGACCAACCTGAACCATTCGTTCCTATGCTTAAAATCAACAGTCAAGTGAAATTAAATTAGGGAGTCGTAAAGTTTGAGTGTCTTGAGGAATTGGGTTGTCTAAAGTCCTAGGCATAAGAGCACTTATGTTTTTACTAAAGTTTGACCAGGATTAACAAGCAAACATTATTTCTAAATAAGCTGAATGTCAGAAATACCCTCTAAGCTGAAAATCTATGCTGAATTCTAAGAATTTGCTAAGGGACTAGCAAATGGTAGGCATGGGGGTATGACCTCTATATCTAGCTTAATTTGACTTAGTCCTAAGGCTAAATTCACTTAATTAATACACAAAATGGTATGACTTGATTATATCAGAAATTTGAGGGCATGAAATATTTAACATTAAATTTAGGGAATTAAGAGAAAGAAATCAATTTAGGGTTTATGAACTATTCACCAAGGCCATAAAAGTCCCTGAAAATCTACACAAAAGCTCAATAATTGATGTCTAGGGTTTCGAGACAGAAAATAAGTCATTCAAACCCTAAAACCCTAATTGCATCCAGCTACAAACCTTACGGATTAATCACAATCTTACCCTAAACCCTTCAAAATTCATTTAAAAATACTCCTAAGGGTTTGGGTAGATCATTTGAGTAATTTGAGCTATAAATGACCTTAGAAGACACCTAGGATAACTTATTTGCTAAATCAGGTCTATGTGCAATTTTTCCTGACTTAATGAACTCAAAACCCAATTTTGACTTCACCATTGAATTCCTTGTGTCAAAATTAGGTTAACCCTACATTTTGAGTTCAATCAGAGATCATTTAAATCAAAGTTACATCTTTTATCTCAATGCCTTGAATTTTTGCAGATAGCCCCTTAGGTCTTCAATTCCTTTCAAACGAGCCCCTTCACTCAAGCCTTCTCCTCCTCAAACTCTTGTGACTCACAACCAGCACCTGCTACGATGACGCTCCTTGTTGTCACTGCCACTATGGTTACTAGCTTCCACTCTTCATTGTGGTCGCAATTCTCGGCTGTGAAGCCTTCATGGACTCCATTGCCGCCGCTAACTCCAGCCATCAAGGCACGCCAAATCCGATGTTGTCTTCACATCTCAAGTAGCTATACAGCTCTGCCTTCCCCCACTGGTTCTAGTTGTAGAAGTTTGGTCGATTTTCCTTCCCTCCTTTGCCTCGACCGTCGTCTCCTTCGACCTTGGCGGCCCTCTTTAGCCTCCTCTTCCATGCATGCTCTGACCTCAAAAGTAGCACCATCGGCTTCCTCACCTTCTTTTGGCTCTCTCCTACCAACACAAGACCTATAAGTCCTCTTCCTCTTCGTCGATTTTCTTCCTCTGACCTTTCGTCGTCTTCGCGTCTGGCAAGCCATCCTCGGACGTTCTCCGACCCTTTCGTGCACTCTTAAGTAATGATTCTTCTCCCTCTCCCTCTGTAGCTTAGTTTAGGCACCTTAAATTTAGGAATTAGTCCCAATCCCTCCTTCTTCCTCGTTTTCTTCCCTATGTCCGGCAAAGGTCAAGTGCAGACCTTCGCCCTACTTTGCTCATCGTCACCAACCTCCAATCACCCCATAAGCTTCACCAAGCCTCAATAAGAAAATGCCCTCTAAAATTTGAGGCTATTTCTCATCGAGTCACCTTGCCAAACTCCGCCATCCACCATCTTCCTTAAGTCCGACAAACTGCAGCCGACCTCCCCAAGCCAAATTACCATCGCCATGACCTTCGCGAAGGTCCGGTGGAGGTTTTTGTGTAGTTAATTGGGCTCAATAGGGTCATACTTTACAAATTGAATTTTAGGTCCAACCCCTTCTTCACCAATGTCGACAAAGTACTTCTGCCTTCCTCAAGCTCTGAAGCTTTGTGAGAAGCTTTGTAAATGCACGAAGAACACACTGAGACCTTTAGCAGGCGGTTTCATGTGCTGACAAGCCTTGCCTATCTCCACTGTCTCCGCTATCTTCACCATCTTCCTCAAGGCCAATAGGCCATTTCCGATCATCCCACACCTGGAAACTCCGCACAAAGCTCTAGGAAGCTCGTGCAAAGGCTCTGAGATGTCTTGCAAGACTTGGGGGCATGGGATCTGGACAAACTTCTCCTGATTGTCATCAGCATCTTCCCCAATAGAGGAAGAAGCAAGCTTCCTCTTGAGCTACTAGGGACATTTATGCAATAATGTGCTTATTTTCAAGGATCTTTTCATTATTTTTTCTTGAATTATAAGGTCTTATTAGTGAATATTATTTATTTAATGGTCTTTTTGCAATACGTGGATTCAAAGTTCTTTAAAATATTCCTTAATCCATGATTAATTAGATTGATTAAGTAATTAGTGCCTAATTAAGCTCAATTTAGACCCATTAAGCATGCAATCTCGCTTTTAATTTCGCGCAAATCACACCCTACTTTTTAGCCCCACCTCGTGGGAACTCAAACTTGTGCAGTGCCTCTTAAGTAGTTGCTTGCGGAGGCTTACTAGCCTTGATAGGTAGCAACTCCTTGTACACATGTATAAGCGAGCATATATTAGCCTATGCAGGAGGCCCAATAGGGTGAGAAAGAGAGGCCCATTTTAGCTTAGTGGGCTGGATTCCTTTTTGAAGTAAAGAGAACAACTAGGTGATAGGGATAGTCTCAAATTATGATTCTTGAAATCAATCGCCTCTATTTAGTCCCACATCATGGGAAGACAATCTTCATTAGCGCCATATAAGGAATAGTGTGTAGTGGCTAATCAACCTAAATAGGGTGGCTCCCCATAGGGCATATGTAAGCCCATTGAGCCATTATATACATATATATTGAGAAATTGAGAGAAAGAGAGCCCACTGAGGGTGTCCCATGTAGGTCATATTTGGGCTTGAGGTGAAGGACCATTTTTGCTATAAAGGAAGAGTAGAGAAAGACTTAGAAAGAAAAGAGTGCTTGCTTATAAGAGAGGAGAATTAAGAGATAAGAGAGTAATCAAGCAATATTCTTTTCTCTTATACATTTTGGCACTTGATCTGATTTCTATCTTTTCTTTTTGAGTTTGATTATTGTTTTTTCTAGTATATTTCTCTTATATTAGACTCCTGAGCTTTAAACTTTGTAAATAATTTGATAGTGATAAGTCGTGCAATCATTTACTCCCTACGAACAACCTCAGACTTAAATTCAAGATTTATAAATTTAAGTGTTGATTTACTCTTGTTGACTATACTACCATGCGTTTCCTAAACTCTCAACTAAGCATATCACTAGTTATTCCCACTCTCTCATCCCCCTTCGTGGAGAGCCTGTGGTTGTCCTCTTACCCCCCTTTGGAAGTGGATCCCACTGCGACGCCGCCCTACTTCATTCTACCCTCTTCCGATCTCGTCTTCCTCCAACACCTTACCACCTTTTATGGGCGTCATGTCAACGTGACCAATTCCCTAAGCAATCGACAAGGAGGATTCTCTCTCTTCCCTTTTTTTATCTCTTTCTAGAATACTTTTATCTTCTGTAAGTAGTTGTAATGAACATTGATCTATTTTTATGAAATAATTGTTCTCTCTCTCTCTTCTCACTTTAATTATTCCTAAGTAGAGTAGTTAGATATTATTTCGACTTGATCTCTTGCTATAAAAAAATACAAAAAGAATATAAAAGCATAAAACACAAAAAAAACAAATAAAACAAACGTGGATTTCTCTAAAATCAAATGTTCACATCCTTGTGTTCGAATCGGGACTCATCAAGTTTTGGTTATATTTATCTATTAGTTGAATTTTGTGACTACGACGATGGATTTTCCAAACTCCGATTTTCCTCGCACAAAATCTCATTGTCACCATCACAATCTTCAAGTGTTTGCTCATCTTGATAAAACTAGATCTCCACTGATCACCTCGAAAATGATGAAGATGCACTAGCATGCTTGATAAGGAAAGATTAAAGTTGAATTTTCTTAATCCAAGACATCAATTTCCTTCATAGCATGCGAAAACCTCAATCTAGACTATTGGATCACCTAAATCGACCTCCGATTGCCTTTGATCTGGCCTAATGAATTTGAACCCTCAAATTTGAGCACCCTTTAGTCCTTGGCACTAAACGGAGGCTAAAATTTGAGCACCCTTAGTCCCATGCTAAAGACGCACCCTTTACTTCAATCTATGCCTGTCTCCTTGGCACAAGATCACTGTCATGATCTTCTACGCATTGAGGTCACCTTTGCAGCCTCCTCCTATGGTGGTTATGAGGATTTAAAAATGCTCATGACCACCATCAATGGCCTCCTCCTCGTGGCCAAGCATCAGCCCCTAACCACATTGGCTCTAATACCAATTGTTGCATGTAGTAGAATCATGAACCAAGAATTTATGATAGTACAAAAATAAGAACACATGATTTAATGATGGTTGATCCCCTCTCACAACCATCGAAGAAGAGAAAAACTTCCACTAAAAAGAAAATTGAAGTACAACTCTCTTGACTCTCGCTCTCTTACTCTCTTCTCTTTGTAACAAGTGTTACAAATTACAAGAATACAAAACTCATAAGTTTAAAGTCTTTGCCCCCTATTTATAGATAGAATACAAAACTTATAACCCCATAAGAAATCCAATTCCTAATGGGATTCCAAACTCATACTTCTTTTTGGACTAAAAAATCTTAAACCTGATAGCGAAAATACGCGATCTGTTAAAATACGTCGTTGTAACGCGTAAATCCGCTTTCGCTCTTAAATTTATATTCTAGATAGGGGAGTATCTAGGGTCGTCCAAGGAGGCCAAATGTTTACAATAGTGATTCTCTTGCTAGGAATATAAATCTCAACTTTCTTTTTGGTATTTTTCAATATATCATTTTTTTTTATTTTTAAACTAAGGCAACATGCGAACTGATGGTGGGAAAAGTGTTTACACTTCGAATTAAAATACTACTTTTATGTGACAAGCAAAACCTCTCCCTAAGCTCACTCTAGGAAAGTGGAGGCCTAGAATAATTAGGGAGAGGGAGTGAAGAATGCTGAAAATAAGCTAATAGAAATGCAAACAAAAAAATTGCAAAGAAGGCAACTAGATAATTGATAAAGTGTTTTACAAAAGGCCTAGTAGAGGAAAGCTTGTACTACTAGAAAATTGCAAATAAGAAAATAAAACACAAATCCTCTAGATAGATGGTGAAGAAGAGGGCTTCTTGCTCCAAGGTTGGTGGCTCCCAAGCTTGAAAAGAATCCTTCAACTCCTTCCTTGCAGAACTTCGCCAAGGTGATGACCTCCAAGGCAAGCCCTAAGGGGGCGTGCCCTAAGTTTCTCTCCAAGGGTGGATGTCCACCCTAAGCTTTTCTCCTTTGCCTGGCTGTCCTCCTTGAAGTGGGAGAGTCCTCCTCCTTGGCGTGGCTCAAGTTGAATAGAGTGGGGAGAAGAAGGCACCAAAAGGGCTGGTGATGTGCCCCTTTAATCTCCTTCTCTACTCCTTCTTCTTGGCCGTAGGTATAGGTGGTTTAGGTAGAAAATATACTAAGGGAGGATGCCCCAAAAATGGTGGTAGGTGGTGGCTTTTTATAGAATAGGAGGGGGGCTATGGTGCCCCTTGAAATGGAGGGCTAGGATGGAAGGATGAGGGTGGTTGGTGATCCTATGGCTAGGGTGAGTTGGCGCCAACCCAAGGGGTGTTAAAGGGGGTGGTTATGGTGGTGTTGGTGTCTTTTGGTGGTGGAGAGACACCCCCATGTTGGCGCCAACATGGGGTCTTCTAGAAGGGGAGTTAGGTGGATGGTGGAGATGGATTCAAGGGGGATTGTGTGGTGGAGATGAGGGGGGATTTTGGAGGGAAAAGTGGCGCCACTAAGGGGTGGTTATGGGTAGTTTTTTGGCGCCACTTTTAGGTGTCTTTTGGAGGTGGTGGGTAGGTTAGGTTGGTGCCAAGTAGGTTAGCTTATGTGGAGCTTAGGTGGAGCTAGTTGGGTGGAGTTGGTAGGTGGGTTTTTGGGGTGGTACAAGCCAAGGAAGTTGGAGCATAGTTAAGCTAAGCTAAGCTAAGCTAAGCTAGCTTAGCTAATGGAGGAGTAGAGGAGAAGGTGTTGGAGCTAGGGTTTGGAGGGAGGAGCTGAGGAGAAGTCTGGAGCTGAAATTTGGAGTTGGCTGCTGCTGAAGAGGCTGGCATGGAGCTATTCTAGCTGGCTTAGCTTGCTAGTTCTTTGCTAGCTACTAAGCCGAGCTAAGGTAAGCTAGCTTCTACCATACTGAGCTAAGGTGAGCTGGGCCTGGTGCTCCCGGGGAGAATCAAGCTGGTTGAGGCAGCTAAGGTAGCTTAGCTCAACTGAGATGAGCTAAGCTGAATCCCCGGGAGCTGGACTTGAGCTTCCTGAGCTGAGATGAATTCTTCTTCAGCTGGCTGGAGTTGAGTGGAGCTGAATGTAGCTGGATCTGAGCTGGGGTGAACTCCTGTCAACTCAGCTGAGCTAGCTAGAGCTCCCTGTGAACTAGTGGGAGCTGAGATGAGCTAGACTCAGCTAAGTTGAGCTGGATCTGAGCTGACTTGAGCTAGGGTGAGCTAAGGTGAACTCTCTTGAGCTGCCATCCAGCTGAGATTAGCTGAATGGAGCTGGGATGAGCTAACCCTAGTTCAAGTAAGCTAGGTTCCAGCTATGGTGAGCTGGATCAAGCTGGGTTCCAACTAGTCTGGGCTTCTCCTTCACCAATTGCCTTCTTGAGTGCTAGGGTTTTAGGGATCTGTGAATTTATACATCCCTAACACTCACAAAAACACATTAAAACAACAATAAAAAATGCAATGCATGCCTATCCTAATTTATGCCTAAATGCAGCCCAAAAACCCGTTTGCGGAGTAAAATCCTAAGAGCTAGGTTTGTTTTAATGCATAAGAATGATGATAAACTGGCGTTTATCAAAACCATTTATTGATTGGTTAATAATCGTGCACGGTCACTCAAGTCTGAATAGTAACAAGATCCAATCAAAACAAGGCATACAAAGATGCAATAACAAAGTGAAAAATAGAAAGTTAGTGACTAATATCAAAAATACGTGCTTTGGTAAAAACGGGTTTTGTCGTTGAGGTGCATATCCTTGCAATCAACTTTTAAAATTTGTAATACCTAGATAGGGTGAATATCTAAGGTCGTCCAAGGAGTCCAAATTGTTAATCACATGAATTGATTCTCTCTCTTACCTCTCAAATCTGCACTTATATGTTTGTATTTTCAATTTTGTTGTCTTTAGGTTTTGGAAACAATCGGGTATTTGCGGCAAAAATTAACTATGCTAAATCTACACCTCAGTGACAAGAAAAAGTCTACACCTCTAAGCACACCCTAGGCAAGTATGCCTAGGGTAATTAGAAGGTAGAGTGTGTGCAACAAGTTAAGACAAACCTAAACGCTTGAATTAAAATGAAGAACCAAAGTAAGGCAAAAAGCTTTTATATTGACCCTATAGCTTCATTCTTATGCAAGGTCACAAATCGGCAAATGATTGGAATTGAAAATCTAGCTAATACAAAAACAAAGAGTGATGAAGAATAAGATGAAGATTCTCTAGTAGAAGCTTTAAGAAGCCCTTGCTCCAACTGCGGCTACTCCTATAGTTGAAAAGAATTTCTCTTTGGCTTCTTCCTTCAAGTAGTCCTCCTCCAAGCCTTCCTTGAGGCTGGATGTCCACCACCCTTGATCCTCCTCTTGCCTGCCCTTCCCCCTAGATGAAGGCTTCCTCCTTGTCATGGCACAAGGGAGAAGAAAAAAGAGGAAGAAGGCACTAAGGGGGCGAGTAGGTTACCCCCTTGATCTTCTTCTTCTCTTCTTCTTCCTTGGCCTTAGGTGTAGGTGGTGTAGGTAGAAACTAAACTAAGGGAGAAGATGATCGTGTGGTGGTGGTTATGGGGGGTAGATATAGGAGTGGATAAGGGGTGGTTGGCGTGAATGAGATGGAGGGTTAGGATTAGTTTTTGATGGGTGGTTGTGGATCCTATGGTGTAGGATTGTTGGCACCAACTCAAAGGTCATGTTGGGTGGTGGTTATAGTGGTGTTGGTGACTCTTGATGGTGGAGAGACACCACTAGTTGGCACCAACAAGGGGGGCTTCTAGGAGGGTTAGGTGGATGGTGGAGATGCTTGAAGGGGTAGGTGTAGGGTTGGATTTCAAGGGTTTTGGAGGGAAAAAGTTGGCGCCAACCATTGGTAGTTATGGGGTAGTTGGCGCCATTTTAGAGGTGACTTTTGGTGGTGTTAGTGGAGTGAAGAGGTGTAGTTGTGATGGTGCCAAGTTGGAGTGGGGGTAGGTGTAGGTAGGTAGCTTATTTGGTGGACTAAGAGTGGAGTTCAAGTGGAGGTAGCTAAGGTGATGGTTGGGGTTAGGTTTTGGTGCCATGGAGGTGGACTAGCTAAGCTACTCTAGCTAAACTAGCTTAGCTAGTAGATGAGTATGGTAGGAGGCAGAGGGAGCTAGGATTTTGGAGCTGAGGAGCTGGAGGGAGTTGTCTTGAGCTGCACTGGAGCTGGTGGATACTAAAGAGAATTGCAAGGAGCTACCTTAGTTGGCTTAGCTTGCTAATTCTTTGCTAGCTGCTAAGCCAAGCTATGATGAGCTGGCTTTTGCAGATATGAGCTGAGGTGAATTGGAATTTGATCTTCCCGGAGATTACCTAACTAGTTGGAGTAGCTAGCTTAAGTTAAGTAGATCAACTCAACTAGGCTGAGCTGAGTTGAGCCTCCGAGAGCTGGACTTGAGCAGGTCTGAGCTGGTTGAGGTCATCTTCAACTAAGTAGCTCTAGCTAGTTGATGGCAGTAGCTAGTCCTAGTCAGTTTGAGCTTCCAGTGAACTATTCTAAGCTGGAGGAGCTAGAATGGAGTTGGGATCAACTATCTTGAACTAGTTTGAGTTGCTATCTAGCTGAGGTGAGCTGAATGGAGCTGAGGTGAACTAGCTTGAGCTATCATTCAGCTGAGATGAGATGAATGGAGCTAAAGATGAGTTAATCTAGCTAAAATGAGTTGGAATCCAGCTGAGATGAGCTGGATCTAGCTGGGATCCAGCTGATAGGATCTTCTTCATCTTCTATCTTCTTGAGTGCCAAGGTTTGTAGGATCTCACTTTCTGCCTATCCCTAACACTTCGATAAACATATCAAAAATACAATAAAATGCAATGCATGCCTATCCTAAGTAAATGTCTAAATGCAGCCTGAAAACCCATTGTGAAGTTAAAATCCTAAGAGCTAGATCTATTTTAGGGCACAAGAATGATGATAAACTGACGCTTATCAATGACCTGGTTCCACCTCTGGGGAGGAGATCAAACCCTCAAATTCGCTAGTTGCATAAATAATATAAGGGGTTTCTACATATATACCCTTGTAAATTTTCAATAAGACACATATACCCCTATGTAGTTGGTATTTACATATATACCCCTACAAAGTTGTTTCGTTAAGGTTGTATGCCCCCACTCAGTTAAACTTAAAGGAAAACATTATAAAAGATTTGAAACAAATTCAAAAACTTATATTTACCTCCTTATACTTATATTCATATTTATTCCCACTCCTCTTCACTCCTCTTTCCTCCTCCTCCTTCCAGAACTTGTCTACCTCCACCATTGGCCACCATCACCAACCACCATCACCGACCTCCTTCTCAACTCCTCAATCTCCCATCTCCTCCACTACAACAACTTCTTTGACACCCTCTTCATTGACCTCGACCACCACCCCCTCTCCTCTTCCTCCCCAACCTTTCCCTCTTGCCCCACAAATAAACTCCCTCATCAACATCAAGCTCCTTCTTTGCCATGCCATTGCCCATGCCTCCCTCGACGTCAGCCTTCCCTTCGACTTCAACCACCACTTCTCCAAGATTCTCGACTCTGGCTACGCCACCCTCCTACCTCTTCATTGTTGCCTACCTCCTCAGTCACTCCACTACCTGCACCACCACGGACCACTTCGTCGACACCATAACCAACTACAATTGTGCCCTCACCATCGACGCCTCCTCCATCTCAACTCTCCACATCCATGTCGACCTCAAGTCTGCCACATCTTGTTTTGGTGTTAACAAAATTATTATGGATTAATGTTTGCATTAAGTGTTTTTCAGATTTAGGTGAAGGAGTAAGGCAAACATGAAATGATGGAGGCATGATTAGGTCATGGAGGATGATAAGGATGAGTTGAGGAGAAGAAGAACATCTTCGACCTTTAGTTTCTGGAGTTTAGATTTTATTTTCATAGATTGTATGCCTCTTAACAAGAGAATGTAACTTAGATCATAAAATCAATTAGAGATAAATTAGGATTTATATTGCTAATATTTTCAAAGTACATAATGAATTAAAATACTTAAAATAGGTAGTTTTAAGCAAGTACCGGTATTGTTCATCAGTACTGGTATTTGCAAGGCACAGGTTTGAGAATTTGTCTTAAACTGTGAACAAGTACCAGTACTAATCATGAGTACCGGTACAGGTTGGCCACATGTTGAAGGCTTTATTCTGGCCTGAATCTTACAAGTACCGGTACCCATGATGAGTACTGGTACAGGTAGGTTACTGTGCCCAAGGAATTCCAAACCTGGGAGTCACAAGTACCGGTACCCATGATGAGTACCGGTACCAAGATTTTTGTACTGGTGGCAGTGAGCTACGAGTATCGGTACTAGGTAGCCATTGGCTTAATTCTGAATGGCTAAAAAATTAATTCCAACAATGTGAACATTGGGAATTAAATCCCAACGTCTAGTAGACGAGTATCCTAGGTTCTAAACTCTATAAAATGAACCTAGGACTCTTTGTTTGCACACAAGAGACACAAGAAAAGAGAAGAGAAAATCCTAGAGCTAGAATTTCAAATTCCCACCATATTCACAAGAGAGAAAGAAGAAGCTTGCCATCCACTCTCATAGTATTCTTGCAAGCTCAACAATGCATTTTTTTTTACCCATCTACGAATTGAATCTCGCTCTTTCTAAGCTCTCAAATCGGTAATATTATTTTATATATTGTTGAGAGGCTTAGGAACTTAGCTGTAAGATTAGTCTTTCTTACACCTGTACTTCTTTTGTATTTGAGCATTTGCTCGTTGGGTTATAACAAACCCATTTTTGTACTTGGGTTGAGGTAACCCGTTAATTACCTCAGTTAGTAAATTGATTCTCTCGGGGTTGAGAGAATCGGGTTAAAAGCCCTAAGCTGGGAGGCTTAGGTAGTGGAGTACCCAAGAGAGGGGAACCACTATACATATTGTGCCAATTTCTGTGATTGTATTTTGTGCAAATTATTTTTGTTATTACTAACATTTTGATTAAGTTTGTGTGCGCATAGATAGCCATATATTACATATCTTCAAATCCTCTTTCAAGTGGTATTAGAGTGGGTAGTGAGAAGAAGTAAAAACTCTTGCTCACGATGGCATCAACCTCAAGGCGCACGGAATGATAATCGTCAACCCGTCCTCCCTATTTTGATGGGACGGATTATGAGTATTGGAAGAGGAGGATGCAAGTCTTCCTCAAAGCCATGGATGAAGATTCGTGAACTCTCATTCAAGAGAGGTACATGGATCCGGAGCCGCAAGAAGGAGTGGCATGGACGGCGGATCAAAAGAAAATTGCCGACAATGCGAGGGTGATGAACACACTTTATTGTGCATTGTCAAGGGAAGAATTTAACCGTATCTCAGCATGCAAGTCAGCATTTGAGATATGGAACACACTTCAAATCACCTACGAAGGTACTAATAAGGTTAAAAAAACCCATATTTCTATTCTAACCGAAGAATATGAGTGTTTCAGGATGACGAAAGGAGAGTCAATCAAAGATATGTACACGAGGTTTGGAGAGATCATGAACCCCATGAAGAATCTTGGAATCAAGCTGAAAGAAGGGTAGCTTGTAAGAAAGGTTTTAAGATCACTTACAAGTGATTGGTCTTCAAAGACCACAACCATCCAAGAGGTGAAAGACCTTTCTACTCTCTCCTTGGATGATCTAATTGGAAGCCTCATGGCATATGAAGTCCAATTGGAGAATATGAAGAAGAACGAGGAGAAGGCGACAAGCAAGAAGAAGAGTATTGCTTTTAGAGCAATCAAGGAGGACTCGAATTCAAGCACCTCGGAATATGAAGATGAAGAGATGAAGATACTCACAAGAAAGTTTCAGAAATTTCTTCAAAAGCAAGGTAAGAAAGTGAATAAAATTTCATCTGATATTGTTTGCTATGAATGCAAGAGAAAGGATCACCCACTAAAGGATTGCCCCGTAAACAAGGAGGACAATAGGAAAGAAATAAAGGAGCTCAAGAAGAAGAAGAAAAAGAAAGTGTTTAAAGCGACGTGGGATGTTAGCGACTCCGACATGGACACCAACTCTAGCGAATCAGAATCCAAAGATGAGGTCGCACATCTTTGCTTGGTGGCAACTTCAAAAGATACGGATAATGAGGTAAACCCTGATTTTTCATTTGAAGAATTATTAGAAGCATATGAAGAGCTATATCATAACACTAGGTCATTTAAAAAAGAAAATAAGGTTTTAAAGAATAATTACCAAACATTAGAATTAGAAAAGTCATGTTTTGCAATAGAATTAGAAATGTTAAAAGTGACTAACTCACAATTGCATGCAAAAATAGTAGAACTAGAGGACATTTATGAACATTTTGAGGGAACTTTAAATAATTTAAAAACAACAACTAGGATAAATACAGAATTTTGTGATGATCTAAAAGCAAGGTTTAAAATTAGAAAGAATACACAAAATCAATCACATTCACCTAGGCATGCATGGATGTATCAAAAGGCTAAAAATCCCAAGAATTATAGATCTAATACTAATAAGGTCTATAAATCTCAGGATTTGAAAGGTACTAACTCTGAAGGACCCAAAAGAAAATGGGTACCTAGAAAAAATTTTTGTTTTGCAGGAATAGATTAAAGAGATCAGTGGTTGTTCAAGGCACACAACGGAACATTTCAACCTTTCTATATGTTGAATGAAGATCAAGAATGATGGCCTAATGGAGCTTGGTACCCACATTCATCATTTTACTATTGGTAAACTTTATGGTATGATATTTCTTCATTTTTTGTGATTGACAAAAAGGGGGAGAAAAATAAAAGGCAAATAGTAATATTTTTACGGGGAGCCTATATTGAGGGGGAGGATTAAAATGAAAATTTTTCCTTCATATAACATTGTTAAATTTTTTAATTATCTATTTGCAAGATAGTTTTGTCAACACCAAAATGGGGAAGATGTTGGAACCTTGTTCCACATCTTGTTTTGGTGTTAACAAAATTATTATGGATTAATGTTTGCATTAAGTGTTTTTCAAATTTCGGTGAAGGAGAAAGGTAAACAAGAAATGATGGAGGCATGATCATGTCGTGGAGGATGACAAGGATGAGTTGAGGAGAAGAAGATCATATTTGACCTTTAGTTTCTGTAGTTTAGATTTTATTTTCATAGATTATATGCCTCTTAACATGAGACTGTAACTTAGATCGTAAAATCAATTAGAGATAAATTAGGATTTATATTGCGAACATTTTCAAAGTACATAATGAATTAAAATACTTAAAACAGGTACTTGTAAGCAAGTACCGGTACTGTTCATCAAACCTGGTATTTGCAATGCATAAGTTTGAGAATTTGTCTCAAACTGTGAACAACAAGTACCGGTACTAATCATGAGTACTGGTACAGGTTGGCCATAAGTTGAAGGCTTTATTCTGGCCTGAACCTTACAAGTACCGGTACCCATTATGAGTACCGGTACAGGTAGGTTACTGTGTCCAAGGAATTACAAACCTGGGAGTCACAAGTACCGGTACCCATGATGAGTACCGGTACCAGGACTCTTGTACTGGTGGTAGTGAGCTACGAGTACCGGTACAGGTACTTTAGTACCGATACCAGGTAGCCGTTGGCTTAATTTTGAACGGCTAAAAAGTTAATTCCAACAATGTGAACGTTGGGAATTAAATCCCAACATCTAGTTGACGAGTATCCTAGGTCCTAAACTCTATAAAATGACCCTAGGACTCTTTGTTTGCACACAAAAGACACAAGAAAAGAGAAGAGAAAATCCTAGAGCTAGAATTTCAAATTCCCACCATATTCACAAGAGAGAAAGAAAAAGCTTGCCATCCACTCTCATAGTATTCTTGCAAGCTCAACGACGCATTTTTTTTTACCCATCTACAAATTGAATCTCATTCTTTCTAGGCTCTCAAATCAGTAATATTATTCTATATATTGTTGAAAGGTTTAGGAACTTAGTTGTAACATTAGTCTTTGTTACACCTGTACTTCTTTTGTATTTGAGCATTTGCTCGTTGGGTTGTAACAAATCCGTTTTTGTACTTGGGTTGAGGTAACCCGTTAATTACCTCGATTAGTAAATTGATTCTCTCGGGGTTGAGAGAATTGGGTTAAAAACCCTAAGCTGGGAGGCTTAGGTAGTGGAGTATCGAAGGGAGGGGAACCACTATACATATTGTGTAAATTTCTGTAATTGTATTTTGTGCAAATTATTTTTGTTATTACTAACATTTTGATTAAGTTTGTGTGCGCATAGATAGCCATATATTACATATCTTCAGATCCTCTTTCATCAGCTCCCTCCAAGATAGGTGGATCCATATGGGGCTAGTGATGGGCCCTTTGTCCAAGATGAGCGTTGGCTGAGGAGTTGAGGAGGAGGTTGCTGATAGTAGTTGGTGATGGTAGTTAATGATGGAGGAAGAGGAGGTTAGAGAAGAGGAAAAGGTGGAGGAGGAGGAGGAGGAAGGTGGTGGAGGAGTTGGAATAAATAAGGAGATAAATGTAATTTTTTGTATTTTTTTAAAAATTTTAAAACATTGGAGTTTTTACATACATGCCCTTATAAACTTTAGATATTACGTCAATACCCCTATAATCTTGGTAATTATGTAAATACCTCCTAAATCTTTCCTCCGTTAACAAAATTACCCTTCCATTAGTCTGTCGTTTGGTTAAACTATAACAGCCTGTCAAGGGTATTTTTGTTAATGGAGGGAAGGCTGAGTAAGTATTTACATAATTACAAAGAATATAGCACATCACCCACACCAAAGCCCTCCTCCCTCCTCAATCTATACCCCTCCACTCTTACTGTTCTCTCCCCCTCCTCTTTTGCTTCCCATCTCCCTCCCACTCCTCTGCCTCCCGTACACATCACATACACCAAAGCCCTCCTCCCCCTGCCCCCTCTCCATGTAGTCCTCCTCCACCGTCGCTGCTGTGGAGAAGTCGAAGGTCCTTGTGCTCGACGCTGAGGAAGATCTCGCCACCTCCTTGGCAAAGTACACCTCCGACCTCTTCGGCGAGTTCGGCCGTCAATGGGGGACCTTCACTGTAGTCGTCTCCAGTGGATCGCTCGTAAAAGCCCTTAGGTGCTTTTCTTATTTAGGATTCATGTGTGTGTGTGTGTTTTAGGGTTTTGGATGGTGGATTCTGAAGGCAGGTGCTTTGGATGGCAGGAGGCTGATGGAGGGGTCGTACAAGGGGACGATGGAGCACAGAGATGAAGGTCATCTTCTCCACCACACTAACCACCACCTTGTCTTCTTTCCTGTCACACTCCCCTCCACTCTTATTGTTCTCTCCCCCTCTTCATCGTCTCCTCCCCATCTCCCTCCAACTCCTCCGCCTCCCGTACACATCACCCACACCAAAGCCCTCCTCCCTCCACCCCCTCTCCATGTAGTCCTCCACCACCGCCGCTATGGAGAAGCCGGAGGTCCTCATGCTCAATGTCGAGGAAGATCTCACCGCCTCCCTGGCGAAGTACACCTCTGACCTCTCCAGTGAGTTCGCTCGTCGGCAGGGGACCTACACCGTCGTCCTCTTCGGTGGATCATTCGTAAAAGCCCTCAGGTGATTTTCTTATTTAGGATTCGTGTGTGTGTGTGTTTTAAGGTTTTGGATGGTGGATTTTGAAGGCAGGTTATTTGGATGGCAGGAAGCTGACAGAGGAGCCGTACAAGGGGGCGGTGGATTGGGGAAAGTGGCATGTGTTCTAGGTGGACGAGAGGGTGTTGCCCACGGACCAACTAGATAGCAACTACAAGCTCACCTAAGATAGTTTCCTCTCTAAGTTTGCGATGAAGCTCTGGAAAGTTTGTCTTTTTGTTGAATTGAGGGTTTTTGGCACGGATATGTAGTGTGTGTTTGTTTCTTTGTTTGCTTTCTTGTATGTGCGGGAGGAGAGAGATCTTTCGTAAAGGATGATCGGTTAAGAAGATCATTTTTTGAGAGGTCAACTTATGCCACGACTTACTTGAAATTAGTTTGTGAGATGATGGATGTTGAATTCAAGAAAAATGTATTTTGAATAAAGGGTTTTGCTGAACTTAAATCGTAAATTTTTTATATTCTTTGTAATTACGTAAAAACCCTCTTCAATCTTTCATTCATTTACAAAAATACTCCTAAGATAACAGTCGTTACAATTTAACCGAACGACAGATTAACGAAAGAATAATTTTGTTACCGAAACGAAGATGGGGGGATAGTTACGTAATTACTAAGATTATAATGATATAGACGTAAAATCCAAAATTTTTACAAGTATATACATGAAAACTCCTAAAATATTTTCTATTAAATTTAACGATTCAATGAAATACGATTTTAGTAAAATAACTTTATCAGAGTATGTACCTAAATATTAAAGGAGTACATACGTCTTATCAAATATATATATATATATATAAACCCCATAATATAATAAATTGATTTTCCTACAAGTTACATAGTATTTTTGCGTACTTGCCGATCGAGTTTAAGAAACCGCTCCCCCTAGATGGTGCCATGATTCTCACCATGATGCACACCCTTGAGTGCTGAAAGGAGATTTCTTATAAAACAATTATGCAGAGTCTACAGTCGTTCAATTAATCAAAATGGTTGCCATTAGTAACATACAAAAAAAAAAAAATGGTGTACTAGTCTATGATGGCTAAATGAGAAAACCTTTACACATTTAAGATGGGTCTAGCGTTAATTGTAAGCGCCCAAGAAAAATGATGACCGACTCATCATCAAACACGAGTCAATTGGTGAATAAAATGTGATGGCCATGTGTCTATGCTTACATACATGTGACACCTTTCAATCGTGTTAGCAATTTTGACTATTTTCCAAATTTCGAACTTTGATGGATTCAACGAAGGCAAGAGATACGCACACTCGCATGATCATGAGTAGATAACACAGGCATACATAAAATAAGATATCTTGAATGTAATAATTTTTTTAACTTATTCAATACCACGAATAAATAGATCTTAGGTGTAAAGGGATTAACCTGTATAATTTTAATGTTTATTTTTAAAGGTAAACATCTATTTTACTAAATTTAATTCTAAGAATAAATAACAAAATATATATTAAACTTTTATCTTTAAAAATTAATATTAACATCAATTCAAGTAATATCATAAAAATTAATATTATAAGTTAACATCAAGTTAAATAAAAAAATTAATATTAACACCATTTTAAATGAAAATTAATATCATCTTTATATTTCTCGATACTAATTTTCTATCTCTAAATCAAATTAACCCTAAAAATTTCAGACCCATTTTATCTTAAAATTATATAATAATTTCTAGAACCCGTGAAATCTGTGTGCAGGTGTATGCCCTACATGCGTTTTCAACTGCCAATTGCTGTAGGCGGTGCATCAGGACTGACAAGTGGGGACCGTGCATGCAGACTGACGGGATCATATGCTCGCATGTGCACGGCAATTGAAATAAATTCATATATTCGTCAGGAAATCATAATCCACAGCTAACACAAACTGAAATCCACTAATTACCACGTGGATCTTAAAAAGAGCGAACAAAGACAATATTGTTTTTATTTAAAAAGAAAAAAAAAAGGTAAACAAACGATATTTTATAATATATACCAACGAATGCGGTAATTTGAATCCATATATTTTATATTTTAAACAATTAAAATCATTTTCAAAGTTAAAAATTACATTTCAAATAAAAGTTATTTTTTATCCTGTAAAATAAAATGGATTATTTTAATTTTCAAATGATATATTATTGTTTTTTATTGATATATTTTAATTTTTTAAATTTTTACTCAATTAATTTTATTTTTTTCATTTTAAATCATTTCATTTTTTATTGTACATTATAAAATACGTTAAAATGAGTACTTGTATACCCACGTCCTTTTGTCTTTTGTGTCAACGATTTATATTTGTTAAGCACTCCTAATCATGAGGACTCGAGTGCTTGGAATTTTGTCTTATAATACACAGTTTGGAGCCAATTAACGACAAGTGTGCAAAGTTTTGGTATAAAATTCCGAGTTTATTTAGTATAATTAAGCCACAATCAGTGGGTATGCCGATGAGCTGGAGCTCAAGATCGATAATAAAAGAGTAAACATTTCGCAGCTATGCCATCAACGGATGTTCTCTCAACCCATGGGTGCCATAACCTCGGAAATTGACATGTATATTGTTATTAAATAACTTGTTAGCTGCCAATTGCGGATCTCCAATGATGTGAACTGAACGGCACTAGATGTTTAAGATTATATAAAAATCTTATTTGTACTTGTGTGTTGTAAGTGACATATGCAATGTCCAACCCCCTTGTTGAATGTGGAAGAGTTGGGGACCTGTGGCTCCACTAAGATTTTGTTAAGGATATGCTTTTTATAAGTTGAGGATTACATGTAGTTTTTACTTTTTATTCTTCTTTAGAAAGGAAAAATATCATTACGTAGATAAACGATAATATTGTCCAATCACATCAAGTAAAGAATATGGTATGTTTGCATGGTTCCAGCTGCCAAAAAACATGACATTCATACGATCCCTAGCCAAGTTTTGCGTTGCACAATTCATAGATATATGGATGTTTAAGCACTTAGCATTGGAAAGGTTACGTTAAAGTAGTTTTACAATTGAAAATAACTAAGGTCATAATTTATTGTCATAATAAGGTTTGTTATAGACAATAGACAGAACTATCATTAACATAAATTCTTATAAAATATTTTTCAATCATTTCTACTTACTTTTATTATTAAAAATACCTACTACATCATCTATTTTTACTTTTAATATTAAATAAATATCCACTAACATTCTTACTCTCACTTATACTATTAAATAAATATCCACTAACATTACATCAATATACTAATTATCTTAAGCCTACACTTAACCCTCTCTTTATTTTACAATTCAAACAAATACCACTTTCACTTATACCATTTGCTGATGATGTAGGTTGTAAGAGGTCCCTCCTTCCAATAAAAGATGACATTTGTGGAGATTGGAGGTTATCCATGTCACTGGTAAGCATAGATATATACCACTTGGGACATAGTTATCCTTCCACTGATAACTCCTACACACAAGGATGACCTACGAGGATGCCCTTCATTGCATTTGATTATGGCCAAGACTTGCTTAAATGATGATTGATGTACTCTAAGACATTTCCTTCATTCCACAACTTCCAAGCCTACAATGCAAATATATTTTTTTAGAGATTGAGGTATGCAAGGTTTATGTACAATCTTTTGTGGGTCTAAGTTAGGATGAAATTAATTAAGGTCATTAACATACATAACCTATGAGATTTAGAGTGTATTCTTCATGATAGAAGATGCCATTCCTCTTGCCACTGAGAATTTCTAGAACCAAGATGCCAAAGTTGAACTGACCATGCAGTGCATACTCTTGTGGGATATATCTATTGAAATTCATAACTTGAAAAGTACTCAGCACTCAAGAAGGTCCATTGAACATGGTTTTAAGAACTATTAGTCATAAATAATCAAGTTTAACTAACAAGATCAAAATCAATTTTATTGTATTTTTTTGATTGCTTTGGAAAAAATTAGGGATGAGGGAGTGTAAACTTAGGTTTAAAAATGGAATTATAGCTTAAACGTGTGCACCTAATGTAGTTATTTATTTTCTATACTAGAGGGGCACCATTGATTTTTGTGAGAAGTTTAAAAGTGAGTTAGCTAATTCCAAAATCCTACTAGAAAAAAGTTTTTTTTTTCTTTCAACTCAAATTTGGGACTTCATGGTCACCAGTAATTCATATCCTTGAAATGAAAATCCATGGCAACACATAAAATCCAAAATCATTGCTTGGATTTTTGATAAAGAGAAACTTGTGATGATTTGAATTACGGAAGCCTAAATCTTACTTATTGTCTCTTGTTCTAGCCACAAATTTAACATAAATCACTTACCATGCTCCAGCCACCCTTCCTGTTTTGCTAGAATCTGATCCCCATAGAAAATCCTTGCAGTTCCAAAATCTGCAATCTTTGCATTTAAGTCTACTTCTAGAAGTATATTTCATGCCTTCAAATCTCTATGACTTATCTTTAATCTAGAATCATGATGGAGATAAAGTAGCCCCTGGGCTACTCCTTCAATGATATGAAATCTTTTTGACCAATATAAGAGGAGTGATCTCTGGGTCTTGATTGACATGCCATGACAATAAAGAACATTAGCATTCCCAATAGAATACCATCCTTATCTAAACATTGTGGTAAAAACTTAATTAAAATTATCTCTCTTATTTCTGTAAGGCTTCATACTTTTGCAGTGTAGCAGTAAAGAAGTAGAACACCCCCCCCCCCCCCCCCCCCACAACATTTCTGCAACATATTTTAGGAATGATTTTTTTTGTTCAAGTTGATCTGTACGTTTCCTTTTTTAACTATTCATTTATGTGGATTCAAAAGAAAGCTTTCTGCAAAGTTTTTGTAATACATTGTGAGTTAATTTCTTTGGTTCAATTGAAAAATGCAAGATTTTCTGTCATGTAACAGATTTCATACTAGCATCCTAGCTAATTAATGAAGTTATGTGTTTTTCTTGAGTAACTTAAATAACCAAAACAATGCTGAATTCCAGGAAGCCTAGTGCTAGTGTCTTTTCTGTCTTCTCCGAAATCAGTAATTGCATAAATCCATGGAGTGTGAGGAATTATGTTGGACGAGAATAATGTGTTTATCTAAGTCAAACTCAAACATTGACTGACAAGCTAATCAAAGTTATCTCTATTAGAATTTAAATTATTAATAAAAATTGCTTTTCAGTAAGTACTCTCATTTTGTTCAAAGTTATGTTTATTTGTTTAGTATTTTTTAATCTCTCTAATCTATTCTTAACAAAAGCTCATTCCTCTTGTCTCTATTTGTTTATCATTACAATGCTACTAGGGGCATTATATTAGCATTCTTTGCAGAGGTAATTTTCTTCATGGTTCATATCATTATTTGTGATTCATATCATTTTGTGATTTTTTTCATATATTATAACTTCATGGTTTCTTCATTTCTATGAATCTTTTCATGTAAATATATGTTCTTCATGTCTATACATGGCAATAGATATTCAGTGACATGTCCATGAAATGAAAATGGTTCTTTAGTTTTTATTAGTCATCATCTCACTTGACCTAATCAAGATTTTAGTCTCTTCAGTAAAGTAGAATAATTTGTCATGGTTATTAGCTCGACTAAAGTTCAGTAATATCACAACTAGTTGTACTAACCATTTTCATCAGGATACACGTACCACAATAGAGCGGAAGCAACAAGGTACATGTATCACACAACTAGCATTATTAACCTTTGATAACCTCACAACCACATCCATCATTGGTAACTTATATGAATCAACTAATATTGTTGCTCCAACTAATGTGCAGATGGAAACAATGGCACAGCAACAGCAAGCTTTGATGTTGCAACAGCAGCAAACAACGATGAGCAATCAACAACCTTTCCAGCTGCAAGTAAATCCATCATTACTTGCTTAGATTCCTAATATTTTAGCATTTAGCATGAGTTCTTTGCTCACTTAGATTCCTTGAAAATTTAGAAAATTGCATTCGCATCAAGGTACATGTACCACAATAGAACGAAAGCAACAACGTACATGTATCACACAACTAGCATTATTAATCTTTGATAACCTTACAGCCACATCCATCATTGGTAACTTCCATGAATCAACTAATATTGCTGCTCCAACTAATGTGTAGATGGAGATAATGGCACAGCAACAGCAAGCTTTGATGTTGCAATAGCAGCAAACAATGATGAGCAATCAGCAACCTTTCCAACTACAAGTAAATCCATCATTACTTTCATAGATTCCTAATATGTTAGCATTAAGCATGAGTTCTTTTCTCATTTAGATTCCTTGAAATTTTAGAAAATTGCTTAGTTTGTTTCCAATTCTCAATAATATAATTCATTGTTTGGATGAGGAGTGTCCTCTGTAAATTAGGAAAAATTCCTTGCCAAAGATGCGATTCTACCACTTAAGGCCACAAAACCTAGCCATTCTAAGTGGTAGCATAGATCAATAATTTTCTTTCTCAAAATCCTTCCTATTCTTTGGGCTTTTTTTTTTAGTGGGTGAGGGAACAACCAATTTTCTTTTACTATTTTTAAAAAGGATAATATATATAATATATAACTGAGTCATTTCTGCAGGAACAACATTTTATCTCGAAATTGAACATCACATGGCTTCAAGTGTCATGCACACCAAAAGATTCCTTGGGAGGAAGTAGGGTGGCTCTCCTAAGCTTCAGAGATTGCTCTAGCTAGGCAAGCAATTGCATTTCATCGTTGACCTCATCAACTTTTGTTACTTTTCTTTTTCAAATGTACATGTCTTAATTAGACCCGTTCACCACTTTTATAGGGCAATGATTTTTTCTCATGCTCTTGAGGATGCAGTGATGGAATTTTCATCTCTTATTGAACAAGGAACTTAACTTCATAAAACATGCTATAAGTGTGCCTTCATCTGTTTTTTATTCATGAAGTAAAACTTTGATGTAGTAGACTTTTTTTATGTAGATTGTATCTATTGTGTGGTACCTCTATTTTAATACAAGTGTTTATGTTGCTACAAGTGTTTTCTTTTTCAAAGAACAATTGATGCTTTAATAATTATGCTTTAGCATTTCATTAATTTTTTGTTTATTTGTTTTTACACTTTCCATTGCCTTTAGTGGCTAGCCCGTAGACAAATACTTTTGCAGAGAGCGTAGCTAGGGATCCTTAGTATCCTTAGTATCCTTTATGATATGTGGAGAAGATCAAGGCAATGGAGTCATCTGACCCTGCAACTCTGCACCCAAACTATCAGGGCTCGTAGTTTCCACCTCCCTCATGCTTGAAACTCTTCCTCTCTACCTTTCTAGTAGTGTAAACAAGACCTTGCCTCCTCCATGGTTCCAAAACCATTGGGTATGGGTAAGACTCCACCTCTTCCATAATTTTTCCACTTCCTTTACATCACATACAATTGAAGTGAAATAACTGCTCCTTGGCCTTCAAAACATCTACATGGCATGTTGGTAATCTGACAAAGTGTCAGCACAAGACTTAACTTTATAAATTTGTACTCCAAACCAAGGCTCGTTTCATTTACATTTCATTTTTCATGGTAGTTCTAGAACTCAAGGGTCCTTTATTTCTGTTATTTACTATTCTTGTTACCCTCTATTGACTTGTTGATAAAATTATATCACTCAAATTTAATCTTTTGCAAGTAGATTGAGTTCCACTTTTGTTTACGTATGCAAAAAGATTAGTGCAAACTTGACATATAATTGCTTGGTATATAGAGAGGTTAGCTTGTGATTTGACATATTGCTTTTTGTTTGGCAAGTGGGTTAAGTAGTGGGATAAGAAAGAGGATCTCTTCATAGGTTGGGATAACCTCCTTGGAAAACCCTGGTTAACTCAACCTGTCTATTGATGAGATAAGAAAACCAAGTTAACCCTATCTTTTTGGGTCAGGTTGACCTTTTTGTACCATGTTAACCTGGTTATCAGACTAGTCTTGAGTAGTCATCCCATCCTTTTTTTTCTTGTAACCGTATCATTTTTTTCATGAGATTTCTAGAAAGTCGTCACTGAAGCATATTTCTAAATAATCTTTGTTTTCTTTTGGTTATCACAAAAGTAAGTCATATAGGGATGAGGGGTTTGTTTCTCATTTCAGTGATTCCCTCTGTTGAAATTTTCAATCATTATGCCAATAAATGTTAGTGATTATTCATTTTTCTTGGTATGATAGACATTGGCTTTTTATTTGCCTTTTTTGATGCTTGTGTCATTGTAGCTTCTATGTATCATCTCATCTGGCATAGACCCTTGGTTCTCTCACGGGATGTGGGGAAGTGGACTTTAGGAATATACACCCCTCGATGCTTATAGGCTTTTGCTAGGATTGAGCTCCTGATTGGAATGATACTTTCTGAAGGACTGTTGGCTCATTTGGGCAGCAGAAGTCCCACTGAAGCATTGCATTTTTCTTGTGTCTTCTTTGCTGAAAGTGGCTTGCTTGTGACCAACATTTACAGGTCTAGACAGTGGATATGGACATGACCTACTTTTCTTGTTGGTAAGGGCAAGTTTCACATCTTCTTAACTGTCCCTTTCCTTAGAGCCGAATGCTAGGATTGTCTGGCTTTGATGCATCTGGAGCTTTTGGGAGGGAAGCAGTGTTTTTGAAACCAGACCAAACTAGCCTGTCCAACCAATTGGACCAGTGTATCAGAAAGTGGATGGTCTATTTATTTGGTCCAATCAATACAATTTTTGGTCTAACCATTGGTCTTATGATTGGGGAATTATGAGTTCTAGGTAATTTTCTTCATATGTACCTTCTTTTTGGGGAATCGCAATGTCTTGGAACCCTCATCTACCATTATCAACTTCACTTTTAACCTGTGCATGTTGTAACTACAAACCCACCTAAGGTAGGATAGTCCCTTATTAAATCTAGCTCAGCTATGTATTCTTCAATGTAATTGATCCTATACTTTATTTGTCTTACGATCTTTGTTTATTTAGTGAAATAAGCTACCTATTCTTGTTAGTAGCAAGTTACTCCTCTTTCCTAATCGCTAATCGAATAGTGCTAAATGGCCTAATTATGGTGCTTGCCTGGGCATGGGAACTTCGAAGATTTTCCTACATCCTTATTCAAATATCACCGAATTAATCTAGTTCACATCATGTCTGAGATTGTGGGATTGTGAGAGAAAATGATAGATTGCATGTACATGGAAAGCAAGCCATGGATTATGATTCCATGGAAAAGGAATCCGTGGAATCCAATCACATTACATCAATCTAGATGAGCTAGGTTGCAATTTTTCGTCACTAGTGATTTGAAAATGATGGTGTTGTGATAGATTCCAAGGTGTTAGAAGTGGTTGAAATGTTTCTGTATAATCAGATCAGATTCATCAGAACACATGTAGGGTAGTGTGACTGAATCAAACTTTTTTGGAAATCAATGAATACTGCACAAGAAAGGAATCCTGGAATTCAGCGACATGAGAAATGATTCTGAGTTCACACTAGATCACTACAGTTGGAATTGGTGCATTCTTCGTGTTCACTTCTTCTGTTCACTTACAGAGTACTTGTTTTACAGGAGGAAGGTTTTGATCGATACCTACCACCACTGCCACCATCATCATCACTATCAATGTTTTAGATAAAAATGCAAAATACCACCTAGTCATCTTGATTAGCCCATAGGCTTTGGATTTGTTGTAATTCCACACTATGTAGAAGAAAATTTAGATAAATTCTTGATGATGAGATCTAATAGGAGTGCCATGAATTCGCTCGTCTATATTAGGCAATGCATGGTTCACAGAGAAAAAGCAAGGCAATGATAATCTAACAGGACATGTGATTGCTCACTTAGGAGGAGAAAAGGATATGCATATTCATCATGTTGGCATTCAGGATGGAAAGGGTCTTCATCGTCTATCTACAAACGATAAGATATATGATTTAGATTACGTATTCTACCAACCATTTGATTGCTACAAGAATGGGAGGACTGATTTGGACTACACAAAGCTCTAGTGGTAGCCCAAGGGTTGAAAGATGCCAAGGTTCGGAAGATTAATTCTTTTTCTCGATGACTTGTTCTATTGGAAGATGCATGACAAGGTTACCGTTTTAAGGTTGCTTTTGATTTAATGTGCATGAAGTGTTTTACAGAAATTTATATTAGTGCATCCTATTGATATTTGTTTGTTTCAAGGATGCTGATCTTCTTGCTAATATTTCAAAGAAAGTTAAGGATACAATGTTATGTTCATTCTTTTTTGTTAAATGGCATTAGATCAATGCATGCTTTTTTCAATATTCCAATTTGAGAGTGGTACAATGAATCACAACTAGATGTTTCTTTGTGGTGTCCTGTGATTGGATGCAGGTTTAATGGGAGTAGAATGCTGGAATTTATGAGGGGAAAGAGGCTTGTGTTCGTGGGGGACTCCCTGAATAGGAATATGTGGCAGTCACTTGAGTGCATGTTGAGGAGCTCCGAGAGGAATAAGAAGAGAGTGTATGAGATTTCAGGGAGGCGTGAATTCCGAACTGAAGGATCTTATTCCGTTAAGTTTGTTGTGAGTATTACATAAATCTTCCTTTCATTTTTATTTTATTTTTATTTTTTTTGAAATTACTTAGATGGCTGATGTGCATACATTTGAACAGCCAAAAATGTCTATTAATGCATGTTCTTAGTATCATATTAGTATCATGCATTGTAAATATTGCATAACATGCATCATCAAGCATTTAGGTCAAATTGTACAAATTGTATAGTAATTTCTTCTTTTTGGTGGCCAGGGACAAGGCGACTTTTAATCAGGGGCCTTGGATCGAAGATCCAATAATACAGATCTGATCAGGGCGACGATCAGAGTTTCGTAGCATTAGATATAATCCGAGGAAGGTCAGAGATCAAGGGCCAAGATGGTGTAAATCCATACTTTAGATGACAAATTTGACTGCACGGATAGGTTTAGATAGACGATCGCAGCCCAACAGCATGAAAATCGGTTCAATCCGACATCTGCGGCACCATCTAAAACTCATAGAAGATGGATGACCATGATGACAGCCACCCAAATCCGCCGCAGCACCTCTTCTCAACCTATGAAGTTGCGGGCAAGGCAAGATCTGGGCCGTTGGATCTTGATACAACGGCCATAGGTGCACGCGCTTAAAACATAAGCGAGATAAAGCGACAGCCGCAGCGCAACGGTTGAGCGCCTCTTCACTAGCGAGAGGAGCGGGTTCAATCCCTGCTGCACCTCAAATCAAGGCATGGGCACGGAGTGGCTAATTTCAGCCTTTGGATGCGACGCGAGTGGTCAGATGGCATGCAACGTGGCTGCCCGGATGAGCGAGGATCTCATTGCGGGTGGGTGCTTGCGTTGAAGAAACATGAGCGTGATGCGATCTGAGCCGTTGGATGCAAGATGGACTGCTGAGAGTTGGCGTGGGCATGTGTTAAGGTGCTGAAGCAACGGCCATGGGTGCACGCATCTTTAGCCGTCCAATCATGTGATCGGACAACCGAGAATCTGAGGACATGAACGTGCGTTGAGGAGAAGAAGAGGCGTGGCATGTGCGGCAGCTATGCCAATGTTCAGGGGCTTTAGTGACACTTAATTCCGTCACTAAAGGCCCTTGTATTAATGTTCTTAACATAAAATGACGTTTTTGCCCCTAGCCTCTACACCTATAAAAAGGCATACGCACCCCACATTTCAATCATCCCTTCCTTCACCTTTTTCCCTCTCCAAAGCTCTAAAGAAGCTTGTTCCAAACTTAGGATGCTCCTCTAGAGTCAAAATCAAAATTTTCTCTCCCCCATTCCGGAAGTGGATCCCGCGATGATGACAATGCCCTACCTCGCCCCTGGTTCTTCCTACTCCATTCTTCGTCTTCGTCCTCCATCTTCTAGGTGTCGTCCCATCCGGCTTGTTCTCCAAGCAACCGTCGAGGAGGATAACATCTCTTTCCCTTCTTTATTGCCTTCTAGAATAGAATTTTTCGCTTTCTAGCTGTAATCATTTCCTGCTTTCTAGTTGTAAAAACAATATTCAGTTGCAAAGTGATTATTCTCTCTCTCTCTTAATGTTAATATCAAATTCATTGTGATTATCTCACTTTTAAAATAAAATTACCAAAAAAAATATATAATCATGGATTTTAGATCGACGTAGCCTCCTTGTGTTCGACCCGAAATCTCTTTATGAATTTTCGTAAATTTATCTGTTGACGGATTTCTTTGCAAATCATACTATGACGATGGGTTTTTCAAAATGCAATCCTTTTTGCATAGATCTTCTACTCAAACATTTTGAAACTGCTCCTCCAACCATACGGATTTAATCAGGGCAATGATTGGAGTTCAATGACTCCAAGATCGCCTCGATCAGACTTCCGTAGCATCAGATGGGTGCTTACGTTGAAGAGGTGCAAGTGTGATGCGATCTGAGCCGTCGGATGCAAGATGGATGGTTGAGAGTTGGCGTGCGCATGCGTTAAGGCGGTAAAGCAATGGTCATGGGTGCACGCATCTTAAGCTGTCCGATCTTGTGATCGGACAACCGAGAATTTGAGGACATGTGCGTGCGTTGAGATGCGAGGAGAAGAAGAGGCACGGCGTGTGCGGCAGCTACGCCAATGTTCAGGGGCTTTAGTGACGCTTAATTCCGTCACTAAAGGCCTTTACAATAACGTTCTTAACATAAAATGACCTTTTTGCCCCAACCTCTACACCTATAAAAAGGCCTATGCCCCCACATTTCAATCATCCCTTCCTTCACCTCTCTCCTTCTTCAAAGCTCTAAAGAAGTTTGTCCCAAACCTGGGATGCTCCTCTAGTGTCAAAATCAAAATTTTCTCTCCCTCATTTTGGAAGTGGATTCCGCGACGACAACGATGCCCTGCCTTGCCCTCAATTCTTCCTACTTCGTTCTTTGTCTTCCGTCTTCACCCTCCATCTTCCAGGCGTCGCTCCGTTCGGCTCGTCCTTCAAGCAACCATTGAGGAGGATAACATCTCTTTCCCTCCTTTACTACTTTCTAAAATAGATTTTCCCGCTTTCTAGTTGTAATTATTTCCTACTTTCTAATTGTAAAAATAATATTCAGTTGCAAAGTGATTATTCTCTCTCTCTCTCTCTCTCTTAGTGCTAATATCAAATTCATTGTGATTATCTTGCTTTTAAAACAAAAATACCAAAAAAATATATAATCGCGGATTTTAGATCGACATATCCTCCATGTGTTCGACCCAGAATCTCTATGAATTTCGGTAAATTTATCTGTTGGCGGATTTCTTTGCAAATCATACTACAACGATGGATTTTTCAAAATCCAATCCTTTTTGCATAGTGCGTGGCAGCTATGCCTACGTTGAGGGGCTTTAGTGACACTTAATTCTGTCACTAAAGGCCCTTGCATTAATGCTCTTAACATGAAATGACCTTTTTGCTCCCAACCTCTACACCTATAAAAAGGCCTACGCCCTCCACATTTCAATCATCCCTTCCTTCACCTCTCTCCCTCTTCAATGCTCTAAAGAAGCTTGTCCTAAACCTGGGATGCTCTTTTAGAGTCAAAATCAAAATTTTCTCTCCCCCGTTCCGGAAGTGGATCCTGCGATGATGATGATGCCCTACCTCGCCTTCGGTTCTTCCTACTTCATTCTTCATCTTTTGTCTTCGTCCTCCGTCTTCTAGGTGTCGCCCTGTTTAGCTCATCCTCCAAGCAACCGTCGAGGAGGATAACATCTCTTTCCCTTCTTTATTGCTTTCTAGAATAGAATTTCCCGCTTTCTAGCTGTAATCATTTCCTGCTTTCTAGTTGTAAAAATAATATTCAGTTTCAAAGTGATTGTTCTCTCTCTCTCTCTTAGTGTTAATATCAAATTCATTGTGATTATCTCACTTTTAAAACAAAAATACCAAAAAAAATATAATCATGGATTTTAGATCGACGTAGCCTCCCTGTGTTTGACCCAAAATCTCTTTACGAATTTTGGTAAATTTATCTGTTGACGAATTTCTTTGCAAATCATACTATGATGACGGGTTTTTCAAAATCCAACACTTTTTGTGTAGATCTTCCGCTCGAACATTTTGGCGCCGTTGCCTGGGAGGCAACGATTCTTGATTTTCTTTCCGCATTTCGTGCACTTTATTGTTTTCTAACTTGCTTTTATTTCTCTTCTATTATTTTGCAGGTACCTCAACAAGGAATCTTCAAGCGATAGAAAGGAGTAAAGTGCAGTTGAAGACAACTGTAAGTGCTCCCCATTCTTCCCTCCTCCATAGATTTCATTCCACAACCTTAGTTCAAACCCCAATTAACCTAGGTATTCGCATAAACCCTAGAATTAGTTTGGGTGCTTTGATTTCCACTTCCACTCATCTCACCTTCGTAAAAAAAAAACAAAAACAAAAAGATACTTCTTGTGGGATAAATCAACATATACACTACATACACCCACATTCAAGGCACATAACCTAATTAGATTTTTATCTACTTAACCGGGATTCTGACCTATGGAACCGGTATATGTAAATCAATACATACGAGAGTAGAAATCAGTCTAGGTTAATCATCTTGTGTGCCTAACTCAGTGGTGCATTTCGGCTAATTGTTTCAGTTTTGGGCCACACCACTTCATTTTAAAATCAACTCATCAAGTAGCTTACCCTTAGGGTTTACAATTTAGGTCAATACTAGGCACTCCACTTTACTTTTTGATCTCAAAAGGAAAAGATCTTCACCCACGTTTAAACATCTAGTTTGCCTCTGAAACTTGATTGAACTCACCTAATTCTAAACCCTAAAAGCTACCTAAGCAAGATTTGAACTTTAAAATCTATTCATCCAAATAATCTTGCTTGAAAACCCTGGTTGTGCACACACTCACACATATTCAATCAATCATTGAGGGCACAACCCATCTTATGGGCCCACCACATTCCATAAGCACTACAATCGTAAGCCTAAGTAAAATCAAGTAGACGTTGCCGTTAAGGACTAATTCTCTTTTCAGGACCCAGACTGAGATTGTTTATGATTAACCTGCTTGTACTAGTCAATCTGATGTCTAGCTAGGGGAGTAGAATCAAATGATCGCAATTGGGGGTACACTAGGAACCGGAGGTGCAAGTCGAAGGAAGAACCTTCTCCCCAGTCCCTCCTTCTAATTGGTTGGATTGACTAGATGCAAGTAGAGTAAATCATCTATAATGTTAAAACGGATTCTGAGAGTCTGTAGATTCTTAGGCTACCCAATTTAAGGACAGGCTTGTTTTGTTGTGCTGTAGGGTTCTTACCCCTAGTCCTTCCGCCCTCTTTCTAGTTTATGCTTGGAAGGAGGTCATTGAATCCTCGATTGGAAGGACCATTAGATCATTCTAGGAGGCGTAGATTGAATTTTGGCCAAATTAATCCCATGGCCGATCAACAACCTCCTTTACCTCAGAATCAGTAGGAGATGTTTCAAAAGAAGCTGGAACAAATGCAGAGAATGCACGAATGGTTCCAGAGAATGCAGGGCACTCAGCCGTTGAAGGATTTTTATGATCCTTCAAATTACGGGGAATGTTCCGGCGTCCAGATTCCTGCCAGAGATGTAGAAATCAAGCTCCAGTTGTTAAGCCTGATCAAACATTTCCATGGGCTTGGCTCTAAAGACCCGTTTCAGCATTTGGAGAACTTGACCACTTTGGTCTAGACCACCAAAGTGTGAAACATGAATGAAGAGCAGATGATCTTGAGGCTCTTTCCCTACTCTCTTAGGGATAAAGTCGCTCATTTGTACAGGACCATAGGAAGGCCAATCGCAACATGGAACGATATGAAATTGGCTTTCTTGAAGAAATTCTTCCCTGTCAGACGTACCAATGCTCTGAGATGGGCGATTACTACCTTCTCCCAGCGGCTGGGGGTGCAGTTTCATGTTTCCTGGGAGCGATTCCAGGACTTATTGCGGAATTTCCATACCATGAGGTACCGAAATGGCAGCTCGTGCAGATTTTTTATCACGAGTTGACTGAGTAGCTCAGAAATCACGTGGACGTTTCTTGCAGAGGCAATTTCCTCAAAAAAGATGCAGATAACGACATGATTTGTTTGAGGAAATGAGTGAAAATTCAATCAATCATGCCTCCATGGATACTTTTAACCGGTCCCAACAACCCAAATTGAATGTTAATGAGGTCCACGACTCTCATTCATTCGATATGGAACTGATTTGTAATAAACTAGATAAGGTGGACTTGGTTCCCAAAAGGATGGAGTGGATGGCGGAAAACTCTGCAAACAATTCTTGATCCACTCAATCCTAGAATTTGGGATTCCATTCTTTGCGAGCTCCTTCTGGATGGGAGTTCATGAATCAATTGGATGCGGCTCAACTTGTGAGCCAGCATTGTTCGGAACCCCATGAGTTCCAAACTGGGGCCTTTGATCCCAGTTTCTTTGATCCTTCCCTTTCATTCTCTCCATCCTTTCCCTATGAGGATGTCTATGCTGTACAAGAGAACATTAGGTCCAACCCTTACTCAAATGCATATAATCCTGGTTGGAGGAACCACCCTAACTTCTCCTGGAAAAACTAAGGGCAGTAGATCCAGTTCCGACCTAGCAACTATGCTCCGCAAAGACCAATGGGACAGGGTCATGTTTACACTCAGCTACCCCAAATCAGGTCAATCAACCAGCTTGGAATGCCTGTCAACCTGTAGGGCAAGCTGATTTGAACCATTAGATAACAGAGATGCAAGGATCTATGCTCCAGCTCATGCAGCAAATGAAAACCTTGCTGGACAACTTGTAAATCGGGTTCATTGCTAATTCCTGTCAACCCAGATCTCTGACATCTCAAACCATACCTAACCCGCGTAATATACAGAATCCAGGCAGTCAAGCCCAAGGATACAAGAATCAGAGGGACCCACATGCACATGCTCAAGTGGTTGAGCAGGGTCCTTCCTCTTCTGCTTCTTCATCAAATCCGAGGTTTCTGGCTAATGAAGCCCCTCCAATCTTTCCTAACCCTCCTTAAGACCCAAACCCTTATGCATCTGCTAACTCCGTTACCTTGAGGAGTGGAAGGCAAACCCAGGACCCAAAACTACCTTGTTCTGATCTACCAAATCCTAGAGAACTTGAGGAGAGAAAAGAGAACTCTGAAGAAGAAATGAAAGCTTAGGAACCCGATTCCAAAGATCTGACTCATGTTCCTTTTCCTGAGGCCTTGATTAAACCTAGGAAGAAGCCTGTTGATAGTAACGAGGAGCTCTTGAATATATTCATGAATATCGAATCAATATCCTGCTCCTTGACGCTATCAAATACATACTAGCTTACGCTAAATTTTTAAAGGATTTATGCACACATAAGTGTAAGTCGAGGGAATCTGCTCCAAGGAAGGTGATACTCTCCGAGCAGGCTAGTTCTGTTATCCTATATCACCTTCCTCCGAAAAAGAGAGATCCAGGTGCCCCTTTGACTTCTTGTGTCATTGGAGATTACACCGTTGATGGGGCATGATGTAGACACATCTATTTAGGTTAAAATGCCTATTCATGCACGTTCCTAGGCTTAGATTTGCATTTCATGTTATAAATATTGCATAGCATGCATCATTCTACATTTAGAGTAGTTGTATATAATTTAGGCTAATTACATCCTTTTTGTGGTTAGGAGAGAAGGATATTTATTTTGGAGCCTCGAATTGACGATCCAACTGTACGGATCTGATCAAGACGACGATCGGAGTCCAACACCTCTGAAATTGCCTCGATTGGAGTCCTGTAGCACAATATGCAATCCAATGAAGATCAACGGCCGAGGAACTAGGTGACGCAATCCAAAGCATCAAATGACAAATCCAACCACACGGATTGATTTGGGTCGACAATCGCAGCCCAACAGCGCGAAGTTCAACTCAATCCGACCTCTATAGCATCCCCTGCAAAGGAAAGAAGATGGACGACCCAGATTGCGCCACGTGGTGCAACCCAGGCCACACATGCGCATGCACGTGACACCACATGAGTACAGCAGTGTGGGTGCGCGCGCATATGCAGAGGCACGCATGTGCAAGTGGAACGGTGCATGTAGCAGCGCAACGCATGCACAGAGGTAGCGGCAGCAGCAGTGCGTATTGTGCGTGTGTGCACGACAAGGGCACGTATAGCACGCGCCAGCGGTGTGACAGCAGGGGCACGTGAGTGGGATCTTTAGTGACGTTTATGACAGTCACTAAATGTCTCGTATACGAATTTGATTCTTTCCTCCACCATAAAAGGACCCCTACCCCTCCCATTTTTCTTAATCTCTTTCTTTCTTCCTCTCACCACCTCCAAGGCTCCAGAGAGAGCTTATCCCAAGCCTGAGATGCTCCTCTAGAGTAGAAAAGAAAATAGTTTTCCCACCTCTCATCCCCATTCATGGAGCATCCCGTGGTCGTCCTCTCACCGCCCTTTGGGAAGAAGATCCTCGCTGCAATGCTGTCCTACCCCGCCCTCCGACTCCATTCCCGTTTGTCCCGCTCCTCGCCACCTTCCTCTAGGGGACGTCAGAGTGAGTCGTCCTCTGAGCAACTGTCGAGGGGGATTTTGCTCACCTCATTCTATCTTTTTACGCTTTCATAGTGTAGATTTTCCACTTTCATAGTGTAACAAACATTTGTTTATAAATAGATGATTGTTTCTCTCTATTTCTCTCTCTCTTATATTATTGCAAGTAGATTAGCTAGAAGTCATAGACCTGATCTCTTGCTTGCTAAAAACTAAAAAAAATTAGAAAAGATAAAAATGATAAAAAATAAATAAAATGAAAATGTGGATTTTCAAAACCAAACATTCGCCTCCCCGTGTTTGACCTGTGACTACTTTTAGAGTTTTGATTATAAATTTTATTTGATAAATGCATTTTGCGAGCTACGATGACGAGTCCTCCGAACCCCTAATTTGAATTCGCGAAACACGCCTCCATCATTTTGGCACTGTTGCCGGGGAGGCAACGCTTTTTGGTTTTTCTCTCATTTTTCTGCCTTAACTTTTTAGCTCACTTTGCTCCTTTCTTTTTATGATTACAGGTACCCTTCCAAGGCAAGCCAAAGCGGATAGATCAAAGTAAAGTGAGGTTAAAGAGTTTTGTAAGTTTATCCCCACCACCCCCACCCTTGTTTTCATTCCACCACACTAATTACTCAAACCCAAATCAACTTAGGTGCTTTTTATAAACCCTAGGATAGATTTGGTTGTTTATTTGCCACCTCCACTCATCTCACCCCCGCATATATAAAAAACAAAAAAAAAAAACTCTTCTCTTATGGGATTTTATGAAAGCTACTCACTTAATACCCACAACTTCTCACCCTAAGGTGCACAATCACATCGATTCTACCACTTAACCAGGATCTAACCTGTGGACCTGGTACACTTAACTCCATACACAAATAAGTGAGTAGAAATCTGAATAGGTTAAACATTTCTGTGTGCCTTAACTAAGTGGTACAATAGGCCAATTGATTGAACTGTTTGGGTCGCACCACTTAAGATAAAAGGTATCCATCAAGTAGATTACCACTTAGGGTTGATTCTTAGGGCCGAACTAGGCACTCCACATATTATTTCTGATTTCTAAAGGAATATATCATCACCAGTGCTTTCAAAACTTGGAGCATTCTATTAAACCTTGATTCAACCAACCTAAGAATTAAACCCTAAAAGCTGCTAAACAAGGTTAAACCCTAAAAGACACATCATCAAATAACCTTATTTGTAAACCTTGGTTGTGCACACACACACATTTGAATTAATCATTAGGGGCACAACCCATCTAAAGGGCCCATCACATTCCAAGAGCACAATCATCCCAAGCGTGATTAAAACTGAGTAGACGTTGGCCTTAAGGACTGATTCGCTCTTCGGGACTTAGACTGAGATTTTTTTCAATTAATCTACTTCGTTGGTCCATCGATGTCTAGCTAGGGGAGTAGTGTCAAACGACTGCGGCTAGGGGGTACACTAGGAACTGGAGGTGCAGGCCAAAGGAAGAACCTTCTCCCCAATCCCTCCTTCTAACTGGTTAGATTGACCGGATAAATGTAGACTAAATCATTTATAATCTCAAGACAGGTTCTGGGAGTCTGTAGGTCTTTAGGCTACTGACATAAGGACAGATTTGGTTGATTGTACTGCAGGGCACCTTTCTCTCTTCTATTTTCCCTCCTATTCTACCATGTATCCTTCCACTTCTTACACTCATTGCCTATCCTATCCTCCTACCACCACTTATCCCCAAGATGATTACTATTCCGACTTGACTTGTAATTACCCATCCACTAGCTGGGATGACTTTGATTGGGGATATGAATATAGACCTCAATGTCCAGGGCCTAACCCTAGACAACAAGACTATGATTGCTATCCTTCCCAGAGCTATAATGATTATAGATCTCTATCCTTTGATGACCAAACCAACCCGATCTACAATAAGGAAGGATATAATGATTACAACACCTACCCTACCCAGCATTCCACTGAATATAGGTTGCCACCATCCTTTGAACAACCTAGAACGACCTCAGGGTGGGACCCGAGAACCTCGACATCTTGACTCCCCTCAGTTTAACTCAAACCCACCCAAACCTAAATCGAACTAGTCGGCTCCGGTGAACCAGATCTAGGATAGGGTGTTGGCTAATTTGAGGAACACTATACAATCTTTAGAAGCTTAGCCAACACCATGCACTAAAGCATTGGAGCCTATGATCAAAATGATTGATGAACTTAATAGTTCTTTGTTGGATTTTCTCCAAAATGTTAGGGATAGGTACCTAGGTGAGTTTCTTCTTCGAAAATTATCAAGGTTGGTGACGGAGAGCCGTTTTCGCGCATTTGAAAGTCGTCGAAAGTTGTAGTATAGTCGCGCAAAACGCTTGTCAAAAATATTATTTTGTAAAATAACGAGACTTGAGTCCCGGTCGTTCGTCTCTGGGAGGCATGTTTCTATTTTTGAAATCGATCTTAAAGCCGCTCTATTTAGTATTCTGGTGCGCAATATATAGGCGGTTAAAGAACAGGCGCTTAAATCATGCAAATAAAATAATCATTCAGCTCTTGGTGATTTCAAACACATAAAGAGATATATATATATATATATAAATGCATTTTTCATTCATTCATTGGGGGAGAGTTGTTTGTACAGGAAATCTAGAGGAAAGCTTATACAGGAATGCTTGAAATTAAACCTAGCTACCAAAAAACAATTGCATACAAGAATCGATGGGGGGATTTCACATGCATCATTGGGGGAGAAGAGAAACTACTCTACTAAGCAGTAAATGAAAGCAATAAAAATTATGGAGAGCATGATCTAGAGCTAGAAGAAAAGAGGGCATTCAGGGGTGGTCCCCGATGGCCTTGGAGTGGTCGAGAAGAGAATGAGGAGCGGCCAATGTAGCTTAGGCCGACCCTTGGAGAGAGGTAGGGTTGATCCAGCATCCCGGCATGGTGTCCTCCATGGTGGTGGTAGTGAGCTCGTGGAGGTGGAGTGAGTGGCTAAGTGGAGGTGGCATGAATGGCACCAATGGAGAGTAATTGCCAAGGGAGTGAATGGGTGCCAATGGCCACCCATGGGATCTTTTTATAGACCCAATGGAAGCTCTCTAGAGAATTATGGAATTTTCTAGAGAGGCCTATGGTGGGAGCTCGGGGGAGAGTGAGAGAGAGAGGGTGGATGGTGTTTTTTAGATCCACCAAATGTGGATCTAAAAATTGAATGGCTCTTCATTGCTATTTTTGGCAACCAAGGCAACCACGTATGGTAGAGAGTTCTAGAGAACTCTAGGCTAGATATTTTCGTGTGGATGGTGTGTGTGGGTGTATGTGGGTCTAAACTTAGGTGGCTAGGTTGATTAGGTTGGGTTCTAGTGGGCTTAGGTCAAGGTAGGTCTCAAATTAGGGTTATAAACACTAATTCACTAAAGTAAAGTGAAATTAAACTTAATACAAGTTTAATTGGGTGTGTGGAAACTTAATTGAGAGTAAAAAAACTCAATTAAGTCAGGTCTAGGTCAATTGGACTCTCACTGAGTCCAATTGGACAGTGTGTGCTGAGATCAGGGCTCAATTGGACTCAATGAGTCCAATTGAATAGGCTGATGGAATTGACTAAGATCCAAGTCAATTAGGTTTAGTGAGGACCTAATTAGGTCCTTAGGGAGGTCTAGAGGTGATGTACTAGGGTTAGGGCACCTTAATTTAGGTTCCTATGGGGTTGGAATTGGGTTTAGGGACCTAGAGATCCAAGATCAAGGCTTAAATCTCAAAACAGGAATTGGAAAGCAGTATCAGACGTCTAATTATAGAATTAGACATCTTATACTCAAAAATCAGAAGTCCATACTTGTTGTCTGGACGTCCAATCAAAGTTAGGAAGGGTTTCGGGTTTGTTTTGGGTATTCTGCAGAAATTGGATGTTTGACAAAGTATCTGGACATCCAATAACACTGCAGAAGTGGGTTTGAAGTGTGCGGGAGTTGGCTAAGGGTCCTGGACGTCTTAAAACTTCTTTGGACGTCCAGAGAAGGGTTGGAACTAGGGTTTTAGGGCTTCTTAGGGTGTTGTGACCTAATCTAAGGGTGGCTGAGGCTTGGGGAAGTCTCTAGGCTATCCTAGGGCTAGGATGGACCTAAGCTCTTCACATTTTACTGCTTTATTTCTACTTAATAGAATAGAAAACCTTTAACCCCCTTACATTATTATTCCTACATCTAAACTAGGCATTCTGCTCCAGCTCTGCTACAACTCCCGTTATTCCTGATCTAGCTTCAGATCCAGCTCTTGATCAGCTTATTCCCTGCAATCGACATAATGCATTTAATCAGCACATTATAACATTATTTTATGCATAGCTAAAGGAAAGCAGTAAAGATGCAAATAATACGTGTGCATGCATGAATAACCCTAACTTATGCTAAGTCTTAGCTTAATCTAGTCCAATTATGACCTATGATTGCTGCGCAATCATACCCCCATGCCTAAATCTTGCTGGTCCCTAGCAAATGCAAGACTAAATTATTTACAGCAAGGGTCCCTAAGGGACTAGTTATTTTATCAAGTGTTTGCATAGAGATTTTTCTCCCTTTTGTTTTCATCCTATGCTCTAGAAATCCAGACAATCGTGAAGGTGTAGCTATGTAGCTTTTGCAACGGATTCGAGTGAAAACTAATACACCTCTAAAGCCTGTACTTGACCCCTAATAAAAATTCTAGCGGGATAGGCAGATTTCTTCCCTTGGGGTATTCAAGATATTCTATGAATTTCACCCCGGCTTTGGGCTTAGGTAGAGAATCTTTGAGGGAAAGGATTATATATTTGGTGGCTCATTCTCATTTGGTGCTACATAGAGACTAGTACTACAGAATCCAGATTCCCGAATTACTAAGTAACTTAACTTAGAGAAAGACGAGAAAAACTATGCTCTCTTTAATTCCTTTGTATTCATTCTCTCTTGCTCTTTTTCTTTCTTTTTCTTAGAGCTCACAACCTCACCAGATTCACACATATGTTCTGTATTTGGTGGTCTCACTAGGCATTAACACTTTAATTGAGTTCTCATAACCCTAACACTAAGTCGGGATTCCTCAGCCAGTATTTGGGCAGTCAGAAACACAAGAAAAATAGGTTAAGGCCATATTTGGTGGAGCTCAATTTTATTTGGTGGTATTGCCTCGATGAAATAAACACTAAATATTCGTTCTTTTCTTTGCTTTTTCTTCTTTTTCTAATAAATTTTCTTTTTCAATTTTTCTTCCTTTTCATCATTCTTTTTCTTTTTCTTTTTCTCATTTCTTTTTCAGCATAACACAACTGGCATACATCCATGAACTTTATTAAGGAAGCATTATTGGGGATTGGTGGTACTCAAGAGACATTGGGTGACTTATTTGGTGGAAGTGCCTACTCACGGCGCCGGGAGAGACGGATAGGACGGTGTATTTCTGACCTTGACATCAATACCCTCCTTCAGCCGAGGATTCCGTAAAGAATGGTCATAACCATCCACCTTAGCCCTAGTTTTATGAAAACTCGCTCTTCGCGTATTTGCCTTATTCGGTGGCTCTCACAATTTTGCACAAAAATGTATACGCAGGAACCGAGAGTGAAAACTATGTCTAATCTCAGAGTATCATCACCTAATTATCTAGGATTCCAGATTCCTTGCACTAATCCTAGAGCACCAGTATACTCTACTCTCTTACACTATTTGGTGGATTTTTGGAGGAAAATATGCCTGACTCCCAAAACATTGTCCAAGGGTTCAGGAAAAGAAGCACTGCTTCTTCTCGACAGACTGACGACGTTTATCAGCCTTCACTGTGAATCCATTGCAAAGTCTACATGTGTGTGAAAAGTTGTACTGGATTCCAGATTACAGGAATCAACTAAAGGATAAAAATCCCTAATGCATTCTCTTAATAAAATAATCTTATTCATGAATGTATATATGTTATAGACATGTAACCTCATATAATTTGAACTTTGTGAATTTCCCGTATCGGGTTACAATAAGCTTGACCCTAAATTTAGAACAAAAGGTGAGCGGGTGAGTCGGAATTGGTTGTTGCGAACAATTTCTAGCTCCAATGTGAGCATTGGAGGTGGAGTCAATTGTTCTTTAATTTAAGGTCCTAAAGTACGTTTTACATGCAGGTCCGAGGTTTTCCTAAGTGTTGGCACAAAAAAATTTTTCAGTTTTTGCTATATCTACTCCCCCATGCCTAAGTTCTTGCATGTCCTCATGCATGAATATAAAAGAAAATAACTCTAACAGAGTATGAGTGGGTAGAAGTCACCTGTAATTGCTCCTGAAATTATATTCATTCAGCACCGGCCAACCTGTTAACATGCAATATACAAAAGGGAAATATGCTAAAACAAAAATATGCTATGTTTAAAAATGGTTATGTATAGATGATGGTGAAATGGCATTTATATGTGCTGAGTTTAACGCCTCCAGCTGGGTAATGGCGGTATGACTAGGTTTTGTTGTTTTGTTATAGAAATGGCGTCGTAGTACAGATAGTCATTGCCACTATTACAATTTTTACTCGGAAATAAAAGATCTCCCGAGGTCGAACTCAGGGAGCAAACTGTATTCCAGAGATACAAAGTTTCTATTACAAAAATAAAGAGAGAGGGAGAGAAAATTTGTCTTGTTGGCTTCTTCTTCTTCTCTCTTCTCTTTGGTTCTTCAGTTTTCTTCCTTCTTCTTGTTCTTCCTCTGTTCTTCTTTTTCTTGCTTTCTTCTTTCTTTTTCTTCAGAGCTTCTTCTTCTTTTCTTCTCGTGTTCTGCTTCTCTTCTTTTGTCTTCTTCCTTTTGTTCTTCTCTTGGGTTCTTCAGAGCTTCTTCTTCTTCTTTTTCTTCTTCCTTGCGGTCCTGTTCTTCTTTTCTTCTCCTTCTTCTTCGTCCTCGGAGCATCGTCTGATTTTTCAATCAGACGACTTAAGTAACCCGCTGCTACAGTGCGTCCTCCTTCCTTCTTTCTTCTTTTCTCTTGTGCCTACACACTCACAGTTTGGTCAAGGGAAAAAACCTACTCTACCCTCCCCCGCGTCTCTCTCTCTCAGAATTCACTCGTAGGATAGCTCTCCCAGAGCTGCCGGGTAGTCGGGTATGGGTCACGCCCGAGTCCAGGCCCACCGGTGTGCGGTGGTGGGTGAGTGCAGGTCGGGTAAACGGGTTGGGCCAGGTCCACGTGGGGTGGTCGCAGACGAGGCCGAGTCGAGTGGGTGAGAGGGACCTCACCCCGTGGTCAGGAGGCAAAGAGGCTAAGGCACTTTTTGCCTTTATGTGGGTGCGCGGCTTTGAAATCCCACGATGTGGGGCTAACTTCTGCTGCCTTCACGTGCACCCGTAGGACGACTCCACCTCGCCCTCTGATCAGCTGCAGTCGATGTCTGGGCCAACTGGAGAAGCAAGAGCCTTCGCGGACTTCGCCCCAACCTGCAGCACCTGGGAATCTGGGGCTGTAGGGCCTGGAGGTCGCCTCGATGCTGCCTCAGTCGTCGCTAATGGCGGCTGGAGCAGCGAACTTGTTAGACAGGAATACGGCCCTTCGGCCCAATCAAACATGCGGGGGACCTTCGCTGTGGCAAGGCGAAGGTGGTACGGGGTGTGGCAGGTCGTGGGATGGCATCTGGTGGCGGGGCTAGGTCAGACTGTGGCCGCGAGAATGGGTTTGTTCGGTGGAGTATGGTGGGGGTGTGGAGTGGTAATGGGTGAGCGGAGGTTGATCAGGGTGAGGAGGCAGAGGTTCTGTGAGGGTCGGCGAGGCGTATGGGGCTGCGGAGGGATGGGAACGTCTCGCCGGAGGGTGGCCGGAGATGGAGAAGGTGAGGGTGATTAAGTGCGGTCGAAGGGCGGTTGAGCAAATTAAAGTAGGGAAAAGAAAGAGAGGAGGAAAGGGAAGAACTGTACCTACTTGGAGGGAAGAGGGGGGCCGGAGCAGGGCGACAGTCGTATCGACTGTCGCCGAAGAAGAAGGTGCCCGGAGAGAGAGGGCAGCGGCAAGGAGAGAGCGGGAGAGCGTGCGCTGGGTACGGCGCGACGTGGGAAGAGCAGGTGAAGGCAGCTCTGCTGCTGGTAGTGCGGCAGAGCGACGAGGAGGAGGAGGAAGAACCGCTGGAGCAGGGGGGCTTCTGTCGGAGTGGGAAGAGAGGAAAAGGGGGGGGGGTTCTCCGTCAGATCCGAGCTGGAGAGTGCGGTAGAGAGTCGAGGGCTTTTATAGAGTCAAAATCAGAGAGGAGGGCGGAGGTAGACGACGTGCCTCCCTCGCCGGAGGACGCCGGAGATGGAGACCCATACCTTCCGCGCGTTCGCACGGAGGGTATGGGTGGTTGCAGAGACCATGGAGGTGTCCCTGCGACGGCAGAGGTCGCAGGGAACCCCCGGTTGACTTGGCAGAGGGTCCCCCTTACCCTGCGCGGTGCCATGCTCCGCGCAAAGTCGCCGGAGCATGGCGCTGCTCAGGGTTTTGCAGGGAGGACCCAAATGCAAAGAATGAAGAAGAGTTAGGGGCCAAAATGTGAGGGTTTCAAAAGTTGAGGGTCAAAAAGTAATGGATGAGGACCAAAATGCAAAGTCGGTTAAGAAGGTCTCTTCTTAGGCTCAAGTTTTTATGCATGACTAAATGGGGCCTAAGGATTCTAATGGTGAATTTAATTTCTAGATCATACCTTGTTTGATCGGTCAATTTACGTAAAAACCTAAATTAAGTCATTAATTGGGCATGGTTCTCAATGTAGGTCAAAATGGGTTCCTAAGGCCAAATTGAAGGTTTTAAACCCTAGAGATTATTTTTCTACGAATTGTAGAGGGTTTAGTCGATTTTTTATTTGCCTCGAACCTCGTGAATTGAAGTGGATTTGTTTTAGGATTACAGATTGTCATTTAATTCCTTGGAGTTGCTGTAGCCCTTATCAGATCAGATCATCCCACTTCCCTTCTTATTTGGTTTGTTTGACCTGTGTTTGGACCCTGAATTACCCTGCTTGCAGATTGTGCTGGTAAAATTGCATTTTTACCCCTTATGACTTATTTTCTTCTTAAACTCAGAATTCTCTGAGTTAAGCCTTTCCTTGAGTTATGTAGGAGCTTTTATCCTTTGTATTAGGTCAAAATTAGCTAGTTATGGCTCATGATGAGATTCTCATCATACCCCCATGCCTAGCTTTTGCTAGTCCCTTAGCAAAAAAAACTTAAGGTTTCAACCTTTGTTCTAGACCATGGAGGTCTTAATAGCTTTAGATAAGTGCTTTTTCATTTGAACTTAGATTAGGTTAGAATGCTGACCATAGGCCTAAAAGGTACTTTAGTACCAATCAAGATCCAGATCTGTCTAGCCTCAGCCTCAGTCCTTAGCAAAGGTTTTTAAGGCCTACAAGAACTAACTTAAGGTCTATTGGACTTTGTGGTTAAAGCACCCATGCTTGGAATGATTTTAGCCCTGGCTCAGTTCGCAGTGCATTTTGTAAGAGAGAGAGATAGAAAATTTTTCTGTTTTGGAGAGTTTTCTCTTTCTTTTTCTTTTTAATTCTAGCTTAGGATTGGCTTTTCAACACGGTCTGTATCAGATTCCTTGCCCCCATCATCAATCCTCAAGGGTTCCTGGCAATCGATGCTTCGAGATAGCACCGCCCATGGCAACCCCCGAAACCCTGGCTATTGAGATTTCGAGATAATCCCATCCATGGTGTTCCGTGGCCGAATCCAGACCCTGGCAATTGACACTTCGTGATAATGCCATCCATGAAATCTGAACCAGCAGAGTGCTTACATGCCCCCAGTAGGATATGTAAATATCCTAAGAGACAAGCACCAAGAGATGATATTTTGTTACGCATCTTCGAGGGGATTTCCCGCCTCTCCGCGCTGGGAACTCGTCTAAATCAACTTGTGTTGACCGGCCGCTCCTACTCTAAGTGTACTTTTCAGAATTTTTTTTTTTTTTTTTGCGACGCTTCTGCGTGATTTTGATTTTTATGCTTACTGAACCAGACTATGTGTGAGGTTAGGGTGCTTAGGTTACTGAGTCCCGTAAACCAAAAGTTAGCTAACGACGCCAAATACTTCCTAAGCCTTAGACCTAATATTTCAGCTTTTCATTTTCCTCAACCTCTTGAGGAGTGTCCAGATCTTAATGAGTACTAAGAGTCTATTCAAGAATGCCTAAGGTTTGCATTCTTACTAATCCCATTGTGCACTTTTCAGTTCTTTTCTTGAATGAGGTCTAGAACTTAGGTTAATTCCTTAGTTTCTTACTAATGACTACTTTTTTCTCATATTTTTGTGCTTCTTTTTCATCTTTTTTTTCTTTCCTTTCTCCACAAAATTTCCTTCTCCTTTTATTCTTTTTGGATTTTTTTTTTTTAAACCTTTTCTTACAAGTTTTGCACTTTTATACTCCCCCCCCGTGCCTAAGGTTTGCAATGTCCTCATTGTGACTTAGGGGGTTTTTTATTTACTTAGTTCATTCCTTAAGACAGACTGCGGACGATTTCTAATCCCAGATTTAAGCATTTGAGGTGGAGTCGGCTGTCTATGAGGGTGAACTTTAAGTGCACAAAAGTGTGAAAAGGGTTTTAGATTTTCAGAAAATGACGGGCTGCCTCCCGTTAAGCGTTGAGTTTTACGCCATCGGCTGGGCGCAATAAGCTCAAGGGTAATGGAGGATATAAGATGCTTCAGCCAAATCAATAGAAGTCACATCAATGAACGGCTTGAGTCTCTGATCGTTCACGATGAAAGGTTCGGAATTGTGGCTGAGCGGACTAATTTCGATAGCTCCATTTCCAAAAACCTGTCGGACTAAATATGGTCCGATCCACTTGGATCGCAACTTTCCCGGGAAAAGTTTGAGTCGCGCATCAAAGAGTAGGACCTTCTGACCAGGATGAAAGATTTTTCTCAAGATATGCTTATCGTGGAAGGCTTTAACCCGCTCCTTGTAGATTCGCGAGCTCTCATACGTGTCTAGGCGTAATTCATCGATCTCACTGATTTGAAGTTTTTCGTGGGTTCCAGCCTTTGAAAAATCTAGATTACAGTTCCGTACTGCCCAATAGGCTTTATGCTCCAGTTCTACAGGAAGGTGACACGCCTTCCCGTACACCAGTCTAAAGGGAGACATGCCTAACTGGGTTTTTTGGGCGGTCCTTTAGGCCCACAATGCTTCCGGAAGTCAGGATGACCAGTCCTTCCTGTCAGGCCGAACAGTGACTTGCAGAATTTTCTTGATCTCCCGATTAGACAGCTCAGCTAGACCATTGGTTTGGGGGTGGTAAGGAGTAGAGATTCGGTGAGACACCCCATATTTGGTCATCAGTGACCTAAACTGAGCATTTATGAAATGGGTCCCCCCATCAGAGATTATAGCACGAGGAATTCCGAACCTTGAGAAAATGTTTTGATGAATGAATTTAAGAACAGTCTTGTGATCACAGGTTCGGGTCGGTATGGCTTCGATCCATTTGGACACATAGTCCACAGCGAGCAGAATGTACTCGAAACCATCCGAAACAAGAAAGGGGCCCATAAAATCAATCCCCCAAACATCAAAGATTTCGCATACGAGAATCGGCTGCATAGGCATCATGTCGCGATGGCTCATGTTGCCCAAAGTCTGGCAACGACTGCATGCCTTGCAGTGATTGTACGCATCTTTGAACAGTGTGGGCTAGTAAAAGCCGCACTGGAGGACTTTTGATGCGGTTTTATGCCCAGAGAAATGGCCACCGCATGCCCGGTCATGGCAGAAAGAGAGGATATTGTTGAATTCCTCTTCCGGGACACATCTTCGGATGATCTGATCAGCACCTATGCAGAAGAGGTACGGGTCATCCCAAATGTAATATTTGGCATCAGAGTGCAATTTGTCTTTCTTGGCCTTCGGCCAATCAGACGGGATCTGATGAGATGCCAAGTAATTTACTATATTAGCAAACCATGGAAGGCTAGTACCAATAGTCAGCAGGTGCTCATCGGGAAAATGCTCTGTGATGGGTCCGGAAGGGTCAATCATTTCAGAAGGAAGGCAGGACAAGTGATCAGCTACCACATTTTGCTTTCCCGCTTTGTCGCAAATCTCAAGGTCAAATTCTTGCAACAGCAAGATCCATCAGATTAATCGAGGTTTCACGTCCTTCTTTGCAAGGAGATGCCTCACAGCTGTGTGATCCGAGTATATGATGATACGGGAACCCAGAAGGTATGATCTAAATTTTTCTAGGGCAAATACTACAACTAGCAGCTCTTTCTCAGTAACCGTGTAGTTACGCAGAGCCTCATCCAGTGTTTTGCTGGCATAGTAAATGACCACAGGTTTCCCATCAATTTTCTGCCCCAAAACCGCTCCTACAGTGAAGTTGGATGCATCGCACATGATCTCAAAGGGTTGAGACCAATCAAGGGACTGTAGGATCGGGGCCTGGGTGACTCGGTCACGTAGGGCCTCAAATTCTTGAGTGCATTCCTTGGAAATTTCGAAAGGTACATCCTTGTAGAGAAGAGTGGTCAGGGGGCACACGATTTTTGAGAAATCAGGGATAAATCAACGGTAAAAATCGACGTGCCCCAAAAAAGATCGGATGTCCTTGATCGAGCTAGGCATAGAAAGGCAAGAGATCAGATCAACCTTAGCTCGGTCTACTTGGATGCCTTTTTCCGAGATTGAGTGTCCCAGGACAATTCCCTCAGGCACCATGAAATGGCTCTTTTCCCAGGAAAGAACCAAATTCACCTCGATGCATCGCCTGAGTATTTGGACTAAGTGTTGGAGGCAATCATCAAAAGATTCTCCAAAAACTGAAAAGTCATCCATAAAGACTTCCAGAAAATCACCTACCATATCTAAGAATATGGCAAGCATGCACCGCTGAAAGGTAGCAGGTGCATTGCAAAGACCGAAAGGCATCCTTCGGAAAGCGTATGTTCCGAAGGGACAGGTGAACGTGGTCTTTTCTTGGTCCTCAGGATGGATTGCCACCTGGTTATAACCGGAGTACCCGTCAAGAAAGCAGAAGAACTTATTTCCCGCTAGTTTCTCGAGAATCTGATCAATGAAAGGCAGCGGGAAATGATCCTTCTTCGTGGAGGAATTGAGTCGACGGTAATCTATACAAACTCTCCACGAGTTGGCTAATCGGGTAGGAATGATTTCTCTGGTCTCAGTCGTTATAGTGGTGAGTCCTGCCTTCTTGGGCACGACTTGAATTGGGCTCACCCAACTACTATCGGAGATCGGGTAGATGATCCCGGCATCTAACCACTTGATGATCTCCTTTTTCACGACCTCCTGCAGATTGGGGTTCAAGCGTCTCTGCATTTCACGAGAAGGTCGTGCGCCCTCTTCTGAATAGATATGATGAGTACAATAAGAGGGACTTATTCCAGTCAAATCATCGAGAGTCCACCCGATGGCTCTATGATGTTGCTGGAGGACAGCAATCAGACGGGATTCCTGTTCGGGATTGAGGTTGGAATTGATAATCATAGGAAGGGTCTGATTAGAACCCAAAAAGATGTATCTCAAGTGAGCAGGAAGTGGCTTCAGTTCAAGGATGGGGTTATTAGCAGCAGTGGGTGGTTCAGTATAGATGTGAGGTTTAAGGGTGGGAGTTACTGGGTTGTTTATATCTGGATTCGAGTCCTTAGTTTGCGGGTCAAGATCTTTCTGCGGTTGATGAGGTATAATCAGGCCATTCTGGAAGTGTATTTCATCAACCAAAGCCCTAACGTCACAAACTTGTTCAATGACACCGCAATTGATTCCTTGTTGGGCCTTAAATATATCAATTTTCAGAGTTTGATTCCCAAATTTGAGCTCTATTTGGCCCTCCTCACAGCTAATGTTGGCTCTAGCAGTAGCCAAGAAAGGTCTCCCTAAAATGATTGGTGTATCCCTAGGGTTCTCAGGTGCATCCATGTCTAAGACTATAAAGTCTACAGGAAAATAGAAATCCTGCACTCTCACAATAACATCCTTGAGAATCCCTTTTGGTGACTTTATAGATCGATCTGCTAATTGTAATGTTACCTCGGTTGGTTTTAACTCAGGTTCTTCTAGATGGTCAAGTAAGGATGTGGGTATTAGATTTATGGATGCGCCCAAGTTTAGCAAAGCTCTATCAAATTGGGTATCACCTATCTTGCAGGAAATCAGGGGAGTACCAAGGTCTTTAGCCTTGGGTGGGAGTCTGCTTAGGATTACAGAGCTGGCTTGCTCTGACAGAACAATTGGACTCCCACTCTTGGTTCGCGGCTTACGCTGGGGTGTACACACATTCTTTAAGAATCGTGCGTAAGCCGGTACCTGGTGGATTGCATCCATCAAGGGGATGTTTATGTGGACCTGCTCAAAGAGCTTGACCAGGTCCTCCTCAGGTGCCACGGGCTTGGTGGTCTTCTTTCCCTTGGTCAAGGCCTCGCGAAACGGGATTTTGGTTGGTTCTTCTAGGATAGGTCCAGGTTTTGGATCTGGGATAGGGGTGGGAATGTCCTGGATTACTGTCCTAGGCTTGGGATCACTACCAGGCTTGGAGTGGTTTGGATGAGGTGGGTCTTGGGTTTCCTTACCACTACGGGTTGTTACGGAATTAAGTCCTGCCTAGTTTTGGTTGGGATTGGGTAAGATGGGTTACTGCTGGTAACCCGCAAAAGAAGTGGAGGCCTCTATCCCGTCTGGTGAAGGAACAGAGGTGGCCTGATAAATCATATGGGCATGGCCCGGGTTTGGGTTCATAACGTGCCGCTGGGTTGGCACGTTATTTGGATTAGGAAGAGGTTGGGAAGGAAGTGTGCCTGGCTGGCGAGAATTTGACAACTGGGCCAATTGGTTTCAGACCTCTGTAATCTCGTCCTTGTGTTGCTTTTGAATAGCCGCATTCATTCTTTGAATGTCAGCCAGAGTCTGAAGGATTAGGGACATTGGATCCTGATTTGGCCCTAATGGATAAGTAGGGTTGGGCCGAGGCTGAGGCGGCTGGTAAGGACGAGGGGGTTGTGGGCGGGGTTGAAAGAGTGGTCTTTGGGTTTGGGAATTTCCCGCCCACTGAAAGTTGGGATGGTTTTGCCATCCAGGGTTATAGGTATTGGAGAACGGGTCGTTCTGGATGGCGTTGAGGTCCTCGTAGGTCTGAGGAACCTCCAAAGAGTCAGAGAAAGAGGGAATGGAATTCCCCGGGTTGGTATAGAGAGGATCGGATGGACCTCTGGTTAGAGAATTAGATGGTGGATATGGATCCATCCTTGGAGAAGATTGATGGAGAATATTTTGCACAGTTTCCCTTGTGGAAGGAGACTGTGCAAAGGGGTTATGCGCAGAGGTGGCTCGCTGCAGGTGCTGAGTCAGTTCATCCACCTTTTTTTCAATAATCGAGACCTTATCCAATCGACTGGCCATTAATTCCAGGTCGACTGATGCGGACAGGCCCTGCGTCTCATGTGCTCCCCTGAGATTCGTCGATGCGCAGGTACTTGTCCTGTCGAATAATCCCATGGAGTCATTGTTGATGGAGTTCTCGCACATGTTTTCAAGAATCTCCCACACGGTGTCCTCATGTTGACCCATGATATTTCCTCTACAGGTTGCATTGACGAAAAGACAGATATCCTCACGGAGTCCCTGGTAAAAAGATTGGACCTGTTCCCATTTAGGAACTCCGTGATGGGGGCACTTTCTCATGAGATCCTGAAAATAATCCCATGCCTCATGGAGAGGTTCCCCTGATTGCTGAGTGAAGTGAGTAATCTGATGGCGCAAGGCGTTGGTCCGACCAACGGGAAAGAACTTTTTCAAAAAGTCGGATTGAAGTTCTTCCCAAGTGTTGATCGGCCGGGTCTGAGTCTGATACCAATGGGCGACCTTGTCCAGAAGAGAAAAGGAGAACATCTTCATGAGAAGCATATCCCGATTTTGCACATCTGACCCAAAAGTTTGGGCCAGATGCTTTAGTTGTTTGGTATGCTGGAAGGGATCTTCGGAATTAAGCCCATGGAATTTAGGTATAGCATGAATCATGTTGGGCTTCAATTCGGAATCAGGTCCTCCAGTCGGGATTCTGACTCGAGGCTCAATGGCCACCGCAGCAGGATTGTAGTGGTCCCGCATCATAGGACGCTGCGGTGGGTGCACGAAGTTTTGGAAGAGGTCATTGAGTTGATGGAGCTGATGCTCCAGATTATTTTCTTCCTCAACTGGCTGAGCCATGATGGGGGAAGAAGAAGAGCTTGGTTCTGAATCAGAAGAGAGAATAATGTGAGGGGGTTGCTGCACAAACACGGGCGTCGAGGCTTGGCCTTGACGAGAGTGAATTTCTAAAGGAGGTCTTAAGGACCTCCTACCATACATGCACTGCTGGAAGAGATGAGTTCAGAAGGTGCTGGACCCAATCAAGACACCCAAAAATGTGTTGGGTGACTATAGAGGTGCGGGGCAGATGGACCCCTTGATCAGAAAGATCGTCCACCTGAGAATTACCTGGGCAGCCAGAGAGGGTGAGTCCTGCAAAGACCCCTACACGGTAGAGCGTCCCCACGGGTTACAGGGTTTCCCCACCCGACCTCTCTTGTCACTGCAGTTCCAGGTAGACCAGAATGGGGATCTTGACCTCTTAAGTCTACCAATTTTAGTTTAAGATCAGGGTGCTTAAGGTTTCACTTGAACTCTTAGGTGTTTTTGTGAACAAAGTGGCCCAATTTGAAGGTTGGTTGACCGTAGGGGTCAACTTCACCCAGTGGTTCTCTTGAGAATTTAGGCCTTGTTTTTTTTTTTTTTTAGGGTTCAAGTGTTTAGAGAGAGCCAATTGTTTAGGATTTTCCTTATTAATTATTTTCAATCAATGGCTTGGGCACACCTCTTTTGGATTTCCTCAATTCTTGATTAAGGGGTGTGTCTCTGAAATCCTAATGTTTGACCTTATGTTGGCTCTACTTGGTCCATTTAACTCTTTGTTTGGGTAATTAGGGCTCAGGCAAGGATGTGTTAGCCCCTAATCACCTTTAAAACTGTGTGCAGGAATAATAGTTTTTGAGAATATGCAGTTATTACTATGTATAAAAGACAGGTTATGCCTATTTCTTTTCTTTTTCTTTAAAATTTTAGGGTTCAATAGGAAGTTACCTATCCTTGGAGTGGCTGTGGTGTGGCTACGTCTTTTTGTTTCTTTATGTACGTGCACAAAAGAGAGGAGAGATTATTAGAAACTTACAAATAGAAATTTTATTACTTCTAGAATAGCCGTTTCTCCCCGGCAACGGCGCCAAGAATAATGGCGGTATGACTAGGTTTTGTTGTTTTGTTATAGAAATGGCATCGTAGTACAGATAGTCATTGCCACTATTACAATTTTTACTCAGAAATAAAAGATCTCCCGAGGTCGAACTCAGGGAGCAAACTGTATTCTAGAGATACAAAGTTTCTATTACAAAAATAAAGAGAGAGGGAGAGAAAAATTTGTCTTGTTGGCTTCTTCTTCTTCTCTCTTCTCTTTGGTCCTTCAGTTTTCTTCCTTCTTCTTGTTCTTCCTTTGTTCTTCTTTTTCTTGCTTCTTTCTTTTTCTTCAGAGCTTCTTCTTTTCTTCTCGTGTTCTGCTTCTCTTCTTTTGTCTTCTTCCTTCTGTTCTTCTCTTGGGTTCTTCAGAGCTTCTTCTTCTTCTTTTTCTTCTTCCTTGCGATCCTGTTCTTCTTTTCTTCTCCTTCTTCTTCGTCCTCGGAGCGTCGTCTGATTTTTCAATTAGACAACTTAAGTAACCCACTGCTATAGTGCATCCTCCTTCCTTCTTTCTTCTTTTCTCTTATGCCTACACACTCACAGTTTGGTCAAGGGCAAAAACCTACTCTACCCTCCCCCGCGTCTCTCTCTCTTAGAATTCACTCGTAGGATAGCTCTCCCAGAGCTGCCGGGTAGTCGGGTACAGGTCACGCCTGGGTCCAGGCCCACCGGTGTGCGGTGGTGGGTGAGGAGTGCTGGTCGGGTAAACGGGTCAGGCCAGGTCCGCGTGGGGTGGTCGCGAACGAGGCCGAGTCGAGTGGGTGAGAGGGACCTCACCCCGTGGTCAGGAGGCAAAGAGGCTAAGGCACATTTTGCCTTTATGCGGGTGCGCGGCTTTGAAATCCCACGATGTGGGACTAACTTCTGCTGCCTTCGCGCACGCCCACAGGACGCTCCACCTCTCCCTCTGATCAGCTACAGTCGATGTCTGGGCCAACTGGAGAGGCAGAAGCCTTCGCGGACTTCGCCCCAACCTGCAGCACCTGGGAATCTAGGGCTGCAGGGCCTGGAGCTCACCTCGAAGCTACTTCAGTCGTCGCTAATGGCGGCTGGAGCAGCGAACCTGTTAGACAGGAATACAGCCCTTCGGCCTAATCAAACATGCGGGGAACCTTCGCCGTGGCAAGGCGAAGGTGGTGCGGGGTGTGGCAGGTCATGGGATGGCGTCTGGTGGCGGGGCTAGGTCGGACTGTGGCCGCGAGAATGGGTTTGTTCGGTGGAGTATGGTGGGGGTGTGGAGTGGTAATGGGTGAGCAGAGGTTGATCAGGGTGAGGAGGTGGAGGTTCTGTGAGGGTCGGCGAGGCGTATGGGGCTGCGGAGCAATGGGAACGTCTCGCCGGAGGGTGGTCGAAGATGGAGAAGGTGAGGGTGATTAAGTTTTGTCGAAGGGCGGTTGAGCAAATTAAAGTAGGGAAAAGAAAGAGAGGAGGAAAGGGAAGAACTGTGCCTACTTGGAGGGACGAGGGGGGCCGGAGCAGGGCGATAGTCGTATCGACTGTCGCCGGAGAAGAAGGTGCCCAGAGAGAGAGGGCGGCGGCGAGGAAAGAGCGGGAGAGTGCACGCTGGGTACGGCGCGACGCGGGAAGAGCAGGTGAAGGTAGCTCTGCTGCTGGTAGTGCGGCAGAGCGACGAGGAGGAGGAAGAACCGCCGGAGCAGGGGGCTTCTATCGGAGTGGGAAGAGAGGAAAAGGGGGGGGTTTCTCTGTCAGATCCGAGCTGGAGAGTGCGGCAGAGCGTCGAGGGCTTTTATAGAGTCGAAATCAGAGAGGAGGGAGGAGGGAGACGACGTGCCTCCCTCGCCAGAGGACGCCGGAGATGGAGACCCATACCTTCCGAGCGTTCGCACGGAAGGTATGGGTGGTTGCAGAGACCATGGAGGTGTCCCTGCGACGGCAGAGGTCGCAGGGAACCCCCGGTTGACTTGGCAGAGGGTCCCCCTTGCCCTGCGCGGCGCCATGCTCCGCGCAAAGTCGCCGGAGCATGGCGCTGCTCAGGGTTTTGCAGGGAGGACCCAAATGCAAAGAACGAAGAAGAGTTAGGGGCCAAAATGTGAGGGTTTCAAAAGTTGAGGGTCAAAAAGTAATGGATGAGGACCAAAATGCAAAGTCGGTCAAGAAGGTCTCTTCGTAGGCTCAAGTTTTTATGCATGACTAAATGGGGCCTAAGGATTCTAATGGTAAATTTTATTTCTAGATCAGACCTTGTTTGACCGGTCAATTTATGTAAAAACCCAAATTAAGTCATTAATTGGGCATGGTTCTCAATGTAGGTCAAAATGGGTTCCTAAGGCCAAATTGAAGGTTCTAAACCCTAGAGATTATTTTTTGACGAATTGTAGAGGGTTTAGTTGATTTTTTATTTGCCTCGAACCTCGTGAATTGAAGTTGGTTTGTTTTAGGGTTATAGATTGTCATTTAATTCCTTGGAGTTGCTATAGCCCTTATCAAATCAGATCATCCCACTTCCCTTCTTATTAGGTTTGTTTGACCTGTGTTTGGATCCTGAATTACCCTGCTTGCAGATTGTGCTGGTAAAATTGCATTTTTACCCCTTATGACTTGTTTTCTTCTTAAACTCAGAATTCTCTGAGTTAAGCCTTTCCTTGAGTTATGTAGGAGCTTTTATCCTTTGTATTAGGTCAAAATGAGCTAGTTATGGCTCATGATGAGGTTCTCATCACTGGGCGAAAACTCAATCAGATGTGTCATTTCTAGCATAGGAGCCGGCTAAGATTAAGAGAAAGATATGCTCGTATGCTCCCAGAATCAGTGGTCTGGAGATGTGAACCAGCTGATTGTGCCACCCTACTCCAAAAAGTCTAGCTATAAGAAAGTGTGGAGTGGGTACGGGCTTCAATTTGATCACGAGTGGGTCTGAGTCAAAAATGGCTGTGGGAGGAGCAAACTCGAAGGTGGGAATCTGTTGATCCGTGTGCACGTGAATTCCCGCTGAGTCGCTCCCTGTGAAATCGATTGTGACTGCGTTAACGGGAAACCCGTTGGCTATAGTCACGTCTTCCTGCAATAACAGGGGTGATTCAGTAATATATGGATCAAGATAGCTGGATTCAAGGGTGCTGTGGTAGAAGCGCACCCCAAACAGTCAGATCCTTGGGGAGATATGTGTAATGCAGTGGTTTCAATCCCGTGTGGATCGAGGTCTGAGAACCCTGATAGTGTAGACGAATGAGACATTGGGTCGTCACAAAGGAGCCCAATGTTACCACAGTATGCCGAATCTTCGTCTTCACCATCCTCCTCTATTCGATCACAAACGAAGTTCTTTGTTGCCCTAAATATGTCTAGCCAAAGTCGCTCATTGCCTAGGGCAATCTCCATACACCCGGATGCACAATCGATGTTCGCTTGGGCTGTCGCTAGAAATGGGCGACCCAAAATAATTGGTGCATCTCGGAGATTAGGAGGAACTTCCATATCGAGAACGAAAAAATCTACGGGAAAGCAGAACCCGCGAACTTTTACGATCACGTTCTCAACCACCCCCCTCGGTGTTTTGATTGATCTGTCAGCCAGTTGAATTGTAACCGAGGTGGGTTTCAACTCCCCAAATCGAAATCGATTAAATATGGTGATGGGAGTCAAGTTGATGGACGAACCCAAATCTAGGAGGGCCCGATCAAATGGAGAATCCTGCAAAAAGCAAGATATGAGTGGGGTGCCAGGGTCTTTCTTCTTTGGCAGTAGGTCAGCTAGAATCACGGCGCTAGCTTCTTTCGACAGTACCGCCTGTCGTCCAACTCTCGACTGTCGCTTCGAGGTACAGTAGTCCTTGAAGAACCTAGCGACAGCGGGAATGTGGTCGATAGCCTCGAGGAGGGAGACCTAAATATGTACTTCTTTAAACATCGCTTTCAGGTCCTCAAAATTCCGCTTGTCCTTTTTTTGTACTATATTTCATGTCAGAGCCTCAGGAAAAGGGACGGGAATCTCAGGGTTAAGTGGCCTCTTACCCTTATCTACCACAGGTGGCTCCTGAGATGCTGAGGGAGTTGAATCTGCCTGCGGTGAAGGGTGGGAAAAATCAGAACCTGCCTGCCTAGGTGGTGGGTCGAATGTCTTCCTTCCGCTCCGCAATGAGACAGCGTGTGCATCGGCTTGCTGTCCATGAGGTGGTGGGGGAGCGGATGGGGTAGAATACGCAGGATTCTGCAAAGGCGGCTGGCCTTGCGCGTAACCGGGTGGTGCAGGAGGCGCCTGTAGTATGGCGTGTGCCTGTCCCTGCGGTGCCTGAAACCTAGGCGGGGCACCCTGGTTCTACACATATCGAGGATTTGGGACGGGTTGGGAGGGCAAGGCTTCCTGAGTCCTATGCTCCTGTAACAGCTGGTTCTGCGTATTTTGTATGGTCTGAATCTGATCAGCCATCGCCTTCATTATCTGCAAGCTATCTTGTGTAGACTTCCTCATTGATTCTTGCAGCTCCTCTTTCAGTGCCTGCAAAGGGTCGGCCCACTTTGGAGGGTGGTTGGCAGCTTGGTGCAGCGGCTGGTATAATGAGCGGGGTTGCTGCTGCTGAGGCGGGAATAGCTGCTGCCTAGGATACGTGTTTTGCGCATTCCCGTATTGCCTGGTCTGGTAGTGTGGATCTTGATGTGGTCTCTATGAATTACCAGACCAAGAGAAATTCGGATGCTGGCGCCAACCAGGGTTATACGTCTCCGAGTACGGGTTATTACGCCCGTATCCTTGGATAGCGCTGACGTCCTCGTAGGCCGAAGATGTCTGAGATGTATATCCGTCAAGGGGATACGCATTATAATCTGCAGGTGGTGCGTAACCCTGGTCGTAGGGTGCCAGATCCGGATTATTCACGGGATCCTGATATGCGGGATCTCATAAATATGGAGAAGGTGCATCCCGAGTGAGTAGATTAACTCGAGCAGGTGGGGCTCGGGATGCATAAGAGGATCTTGCGGCAATAGAGCTCAAGTCAGATTGACCTTGACTGATCTGGTCAATCTTCTTCTCAATCAGGTTCATCTATCCAGCTGCTTGACGATGATATCCATGTCAGCTCGAATAGAATCGGTGTGAGCCTCGTGGACACCAACCCGCTGCTGACCAGGCCGCTGGAACTGGTTCATAGATGCGGCATTCATCGAGTTCTCCGCTAATGATTCGAACAACTCAAATGTGCTGTTCTCGTCTTTTGCGATAAAATTCCCACCGCTAGATGCATCAGCCAGATACCGATGTGTGTCATCTAGCCCATGGTAAAAAATCTGAGCCAAGTGCCATCTGGGTATACCATGATGCGGGCATTTTCGAAGAAGGTCATGAAATCTATCCCATGCCTCATGTAATTTCTCCCCAACTCCCTGGGAGAAAGTCGTGATTGCACGTCGCATTGCATTTGTTCGACCGATTGGGAAGAACTTTTGCAGGAATTCACATCGAAATTCCGACCAAGTTCCAATTAGCTTCCCAATAGTCTTGAACCAGTATGAAGCTTTGTCCCTTAGAGAGAACGGGAAAAGCTTCATTAGAACGATCCCGAGATCAATATTCCTGGGTCGGATCATTTCAGCGAGTCGACTCAGGTCCTCAAGGTGCTGGAATGGATCTTCGCTTGAGTTCCCGTAAAAATGAGTGCTGATCAACCCAATTACATTGGGCTTGAGCTCAAACGCGTCTTCGCCTGTGGGAATTCTGACTAGCGGTGCGACGATAGGTGCGGCTAGGTCGTAAAAGTCCTACAGTTGTTCTCCTCGTGGCGGGTGCTGCATCCTCTCAAGCACCGTCAGAATACGATCCATGCTCTGCTGATGTCGCTCCTCAGATTCGGCAACCCAGGCTTCCAGACGAGCCATCGGGTCCAGATTCTCAATGTCCTGACCCGGTCTAGGTCCAGGTCCAGGATTTGCCGTGGTGGCTCTTGGAGTAGAAGAAATGGGGGGAGAAGATGGTCCGGGTGAGGTGACTCGCCTCCTTAGGAGTGGCTCCCAAGGTCCAACCAAGTGAGGTCGAAGTGACCTCCTTCCGTGCATACACCGCCCAACCCTTGGGTTGGTGTAGCCACGCAGGACAAGGCTCAGGCCCTGTCAATCAAATGGTCCTTATAAATCAGGTGACCAGATATTTTTGTTAAGGATTTGAATTCTTGAAGGTTAGTTCGTCGTACAACCGACTGAACGTGAATCCCGCCTCTCAAGCTAACCCAGCCAGTCTGGTTACGAGGGGACTAAGGGGAAGGTTCTTCCTTTAGTTTACGCCTCCAGTTCCGTTGACCCCTGAGCTGCGGTTGTTTGACACTACCCTGTAGACTTAGTCACCAGGTTTGGCAAGAGAGATTAAATCCATTCAGTAGTACGACAACGAACTCGGGTTGAATTCGTGTTTTAAAATTATTTTTAACCCGTTTTCTTCAGTGGGGTTGTGGTGAGAGGCCCACAAGGTGACCAAGCTCACCGGCTAACTAGACTTGATTAAGTCTAGTTTAGCCAAAAGTGTGGTCTCTAGTTGTGACCCTAAAGGTTCAACCTAAGTTGCATGCACTTCTAGGATTTTTTTTTATTTCAACAGACCACAAAAATAATGTAGATTCTCTGATAATAATTGGAATCCAATTAATTTGAAATTTTGCGAGTAGATTCCTATTTCAATTATTTTTTCATAGAATATTTCTTTGGAATTTTTACTGTTTCAACCGAATTTTTAGGGAATTTTAAATATCAGATGGTCAGATTTGGAACTTTGACCCCTGGATGGTTTTTCGCCTTGAAATAGTATCAAATGATCTTCAAAAATTTGAGAAAAATATGGGAAATAAAGCCAATTAGATCAGCTTTCAAACCCCACCAGTTTTAGTCAAAACAGATTCGCAGATTTCTCGAAATTGCCTTTTGAATTTTGAAAATTTTTGAATCTGGGTCAATCTGACCCCCATGCACTTCGCAAATTTTTCAAAATTTTATATTTTGAGTTTTTTCAAAGTAACAGTGGAATTTGAAAGATGGTTTGAAATTTAAGGTTTTGCCCAAATTTCAGAATTTTTCGCTAACAGATTTTTCGGCAATTGAATTTTCAAGTGAGATTTGAAATTTGGCCGAAAATCAGAAGGTGGTTGAAAAGCTTTTAAAAAGGTTTGAATTTGAAATTCAAGCCTTCCACCAAAGATGCTTTTTTTAATTTTTAATCTTTTGCACTTTTTTTTTTTTTTAAAAGAATTTTTCAAAAGATTCAAACGGGAATATCTCTTTTTCTTTTTTTCTTTTTTTTTTCTAACCTAGATTCAAAAGGAAACCTAATCTAGATTTTTTTAAAAAAAAAAAATTTTTATTTTTGATTTTTTTTCCACGAAAATGAGAAAAATATTTTTTTTTTTACAAAAGAAATTGCAGGAAGTAGATCTAGTCCTAGGGTTCAGAAAGAGAAACCTAATCTAAGATAGATGATGTGCACCTAATTTTTCTTCGCCGCGCTCGGTGTGTGCGCAGATCCCGTTTTTGTTCCGTGTTGTCCGTTGGGAGAGGTGGACGCACACAGATGTACGTGGACAGGTGCGGGCGACGCGGGCCGAGACACGTGCACAGGCTGCAGCCGGTTGCGGCGCGCCGGGTGATCGGTTAAGTGAGAAACTCATCGATCACCCTACTGTAGCCACAGTGTTCCGCAGAAACGTGTGAACAGTGGCTACAGTGGCCGGGTGAGCCGTGCAACCGCCTGCGTTCGGTGCTGTGAGTGCGAACGGCTCGACGCCTGTGGAAGAGTGGCTCCGGCTGGTGGCTTGCAGGCGAGATGTCGCGACAGAGCGCACAGAGAGGGCTGCTAGTGTGCGCGGTGGAGGGCGAGGGTGACCTGCTGCTTGTGCAGAGGCTTGCGAGTGCTGCTGGCATGCGGTGAAGCTTGGCCGGCCACTGCAGTGGCACGCGGTGGCCGGTTGCGGAAGAGAGAGCGTGACAGGGCGCTTGCGCAAAGAACTTGGTGGCGAGGGAGCCTGCAGGCGCGCGTGGAAGGCCTGCGTGCACTGCTGCCACCTTGCTGCTGCTGCTGTGGGGCTCGGTCGGCTGCTGCAGGGCATGCGGTGGCCAGTTGAGCTTCACAGCTGAAGCTTTGCTCTAATGGATGAAGGTGCTTCAAATGGTGAAACAAGAAAAGAGCCACCACGCCCACTGGCTCTATGGTGAGCTGGGCGGTGGTGGACTCACAGTGGTGGTTGTGCACCACCGTGAGGTGCTCCTGCCCGCCAGTTGTCTCCTCTGAGGAGGAGGTCCTGCATATGGAGGGAGAGGGAGGAGATGGTGTCCTGGAGAAGAAGAAGCTGCTGTGGGTTCTTTTGGCTTGGAGGACCAGGCTGCTTTGTAAGAAGGCAACCGAGCTCTTTTAAAGAAGAAGGCATGCACAGCCATGCCCTGGCTATGCATGCCTCAGCATGGCTCATGGCAGGGAGAGGCTGCATGCAGCTGGCAGGGAGAGGCTGAGTCAGGACAAGGTGCGAAGAAGAAGAAGCATGTTCCATGTAGCCACGGGGAAGATTTCAAAATCAAGTGAAATAAAAAATAAAAGGATGGTGAATTTTGCAAAGATGCACTTGAGGAAACATGTTAATTGCAAGGCCACTTATTGCATTCTTCTTCCCCTGTCAATTAAATGCATGCATGCGTGTATTTTTACAATGCGACTATGGAGACCTAATATGCATTGGTAATGCTAGGAAATAGCACAAGACGACACAATTGCAGGTGTATTTTTGCGGTGCAATCATACCCCCATGCCTATCTTTTGCTAGTCCCTGGCAAAACATTTTTGTAATGTGTTTAGAAATGATCTTTAAGCTGAAGATTTTCTTCTGAGGCAATGTAGGTGTGTTTGTTGTTGGATATTGTGAGAACCAATCGTAGAGAAGACTACGAGTACTTTAAGTCTCACATGACATAGATCATCTCTCGACTAACCAGGACTCTTGATATTTAAACCTTACGTATGATTTCCAAGACCAGGAGGTTTTTGCCGTACTCGAGAGCTCAAGAGGGTATGGCTTGTGCATACTGAAGGATCAAGACTGACCAGATGAACATTAAGATTCAAGCCCATGGTTTCACGATTTTTTAAGTAAAGGTTGGTCCCAGTTTCAGCTCGTGTCTTCGGATTGATCCTTAAGAAGATGACGGAAAACTCAACTCTGATTTTCTAACATTTGTGGCTCATAGGAAAATAGGGTATTTGCGACTTGCCCTGAAGAACTTTTTTAGGGTAGAGACTTTATAGACATTTGTGAGATATACTGACTTATTTGTATCTTTTTTTTTTTGAAACACGTGTCAGTATATCTCTTACAACATTATTTGGAGGAGCACACTTTTCTTTTTGGTGGGAGAGTTCTTTCTTGGTGGAAAGAGTCTCTCCTAAACACAAGACTAAAGTCTGGGATAAAAAGTCTGCCTGCGTGCATAGGTAAGGACTCCAGCTTCCCTAATGAACACTAGGGTTGGATCATATGTTCACTTGGTCTTTCCTGATATGTGTAGTGTGAACCAAGTTTACTTAAGCTATCGAGTAGAAGCAAACTAACGGATCCTATACTGGTGTCTCAGGTACAAGACTACATCCTTAGTTAGGAGAGATTCCGATCTATCTTCTCAATGCTCAAGTGAATTAAGCCGAGCCTGAGCGAATCAAGCTTCTGTGGCCTAGAAAGTCTTCAAAACAGAGGTTGAATATCCATAAACACTTATTGTATTTTTGTTTCAGCCTTTAGATCATTACTAAACACCATTTATTATTATTATTATATATATATATATTTTTTTTCTTTTTATTGCATATTTATAAATAGGTGGAAATTGCATGATACCATAAAATACCCAGATCCAATGGATGCCTATCCACCCACATGCCAAACGATGCTATGTCCTCATATGCATGCAGGGAAAGGTAGAGAAAGGATGAAAGATCGGGTAACGAGAGCTGAGGTGCAGGGTATACATCAGGGTGGTAGGGTGGGTGGATGGTGGGTGGTGAAGTGAAAAGTGAAGTGATCGTGATAGTGGCATGAAAAGTGATGGTGGATGGTGAAAAGTCTGGCATTTCATGGGACGAGAGTGTCCCAGGCGGATTGGAGCACTAGTCAGGAGGAAGAAATTGGCCCTCAGATTGGACAAAAAGAGGGGCTTCTTGGATAGATGGATCCAAAAAGGAATAGCCCCAGTGAGTAGGATGTGGGCTCAAGGTTCCAGTGTGGATTTGCAAATCCGCCTGATTTGGCAGGGAAGAAAGGGCAATCCGATCTTCAAGAGTGTGGACCGGCGGTGAGTAGCCCAGAGATGACTCAGACCACGAGGTATGGGAAGCGGAGAAAACCTCGTCAGAAGTATGGTCAGGAGAAGGTATGGGAATAGGGAGGGATGGGGGAACATCACAATATGTGTTGATCAAGCAGTCATCAGTGTTTATAGGTAATCCGCAGCAGTCTGAATAGGTCCCAATTAGTCCGATACACGCACTGACGGTCATGTCCTCATCAGACGTGTCATCCTTGATGCAATCACAATCAAAGTTCTTGGTTGCCTTGAAGATGTTAAATCTAAGCTTTTCAGATCCAACAGCAATCTCAATACAGCCTGATTCGCAGTCGATAAGGGCACGGGCTATGGCCAAGAAAGGTCGACCAAGGATGATCGGACAATCAGAAAGTGTGCTAGGAACTTTCATATCTAAAACAAGAAAGTCAACAGGAAAACAGAGACTGCTGACCCTAACCACCATGTCTTCCACCACACCCTTTGGAATTTTGACAGAATGATCTGCCAACTGTAACGTGACAGGGGTGGGTTTCGGATTTCCGAAGGAAAATTTTTCGAGCATGATGGTTGGTATAAGATTTATGGAAGATCCTAGATCAAGCAGGGCACGGTTAAAACTGTAGCCTTGGATGCTACAGGAAATCAGTGGTGTGCCCGGATCTTTTTGCTTCGGTGGTAGGTTTGACAGTATAGTACAACTCGCAAGAGGCGAGAGAACCACCAGATTCTTAGTTTTCTTTGACAGTCGCCTGGGTGTTGTGTAGTCTTTGAAAAATCAGGCGATAGTAGGTATGTGGTCGATAGGCTCGAGCAGGGGTACCTTTATTTCTACATCCCTGAACAAATTACGCAGGTTATAAAAGGCCTGCGTATCTTTCTTCTTGCCTTTTGGCTCCCTCAGTAGAGCCTCAGGGAATGGGACTGATTCTGGCACAAATTTGGGTGTATCGTCCTCTCGCGAATGCAGTGCGCATCCCGAATGAGAGGGCGATGAAGAAGAAGATGGGCCAGGATCAGGTCGAGGTGGATCGGCGGTCTGCTTACCGCTCCTCGTAGTGATAGCATTGGACGATGCAAACCCAGTGGGATCATACGGCGGAGGAGGGTTCGCAATAGGGACATAAGAGTGAGGTGCTGCAGTGGGATTAGCCTGAAATCGCGGAGGAATGCTCAGAGCTTGCAGAATTTGATGTACCTGCCCCTGAGAAGGTTGTACATGTGGTTGAGGACCATGGGGTACGAAATTTCACAGGTTTGGGATAGGTTCGGTGGGAAGAGTGCACTGAGATCGAGTCATCATGCATAGTTGACTGATCTCAGCATTCTACTACACCAATTGGTACTGAAGAGAGGTCATGTTCTCTTCAAGGCGCTTTGACATTTTCGACATCATTCGAATCAATTTGTCAAGAGGACTTGATGCATGTTCTACTTGCGGTACGCAAGGGCTTGATGGCGGATTAGACATAGGATTAGACTGGGCCCTTGGGATATGGGTGTGGACGGTCGCAGTGGTCCACCCGCGGGGTTTTGGCGCTACGGGTTGTTGGACCATGCGAAGTTTGGATGATTGTGCCACCTTGGGTTATACGTGGCAGAGAACGGGTTGTTCCCCAGGGCGCAAGCGTCTTCTATGCCAGAAGACGTGTCCGCATGTAAATATGCATCCGAGCACACGGAGGCTTGGTCCTCCGTGTCGAAATACTGGCTCGCAGAAGCCAGATCTGCATGACTTACCGAGTCGCTCGATGCAACACTCGGTAAGGAAGGTCTTACAGTGTTTCTCGGGATAAGCCTGGCGTTGGAAGAATTTGGATTATGACGAAGTGGTGAAGTGGGGGTGTTTGCCATAGAATAGGTGGGGTTGTCCAAAAGCTCGTTTAGCTTCTTGTGCACGACGGAGACTTCATCCAGTTTTTGTTTGATAAGGCTAAGATCAGTGGATGAATGGGAGGGTCCCGTGCCAACTTTGTGGACATTTCAGGGCTGGCTGGTACGGTTAAAGGCGACAATGGAAGCATTGTTCATTGAGTTTTCACTCATATTTTCAAACAATTCAAATGCTCCATTCTCATCTTTATTCATAAAGTTCCCTCTGCAGGAAGCGTCTGCAATTTGCTTCAAAGTCTCATTTAGCTTGTAGTAGAAGATCTGGGCTATATGCCACTTAGGCAGACTGTGGTGCGGACACTTCCTGAGGAGGTCATTATACCTCTCCCATGCCTCATGAAATTGTTCGCCATTTTGTTTTGTAAAAGAGGTGATAGCACGGCAAAGCGCATTGGTTCGCCCGATTAGGAAGAACTTCTTGAGAAACGTTGTTTGCATCTCTTCCCAAGAGTGGATGGTTCTCCCAAGGGTGCGTAACCACTGCGACGCTTTATCCCGTAATGAAAACGGGAACATTTTCATGAGGACTATAGGTAACCTGACATTTCTTGGTTTAACAGTTTCAGCCAATCGGTTTAAGTCTTCCAAGTGGAGAAAAGGATCTTCACTTGCAAGACCATGGAAGTGAAAATTTATTAGGCCAATTATGTTCAATTTTAGTTCAAAGTCGTCCCCGCCCATGGGGACTCGAATTTGTCCTTTGGTCTCTGTAGCAGCGGGATTCTGATAGGAGCTAGGAGACCTAGGCTCCTCCCATTCGGGAGGGTTTTGCATTTTCTCCAATGTTTTCCGAATGGCTTCAATTTGCTCATTATACATTTCCATTTGGGCTTGGAGGCAGGTTATGGGATCTAAGGCTCCACCACCTGGTGGGTTTTGAGGGCGATTTCCTCCCTCGGGATTTGGGGGTGGGCGTGCAGCCTTGTTTGTGGAGGAGGAGGACGATTCGGCTTCTTTTCTAGATTTCTCAAGCAATTCACATAGTTCAGGGTTTTGTGACCTCCTCCCAAACATGCACTACCGCAGGAAGACTTGGGGGGGTAAGAAGGGAAAAGAGATGAGAGAAATGATGCCGCAAAGGTACACTTGATGATAAATCAATTCAATCAAATTCCTAACCTCTACAGTGTGCCCTTAGACCTAAAGATCTAAGTTACCTACTATCACGAACTACGGAACTGAATGCGAGCACCGCGAAACCACCGGGCCAGATTGAAAGGCCGTTTGCCCTAGTCTTAGACACCCGATAGCACGCGGGAACCCTCACTAGCACGTAGACGCTACACGCAGGTAGTTAGACCTCCAATCCTTAGTAAGGGTCAAGTTACTACCAATTTTAGTTAGAGGCTTAGGGTCAAGTGCTTTTGGAATGTGAAGGCCGTTGTTTACGGGTAATGCCCAAGTGATTGATTTTCAGAGTGTGTAAAACAAGCATGCAACGGGGAAATCTCCCCGAATTGAAGTTTTTAATTGGTGAATGGTTTTTAGAGTTCAACCTTAAAGTAGTATGGATTTAGGATTTCACTAAAATACCAATTCAACCAATCTCCAGGTTTTGAGAGAATACAGGTTTTCTTCTAAGCCCAACAAACCCTTCTTCAATGTCAGTTGGTTAATGCATGCTACAATGCAATGGGCTACCCTAAATGGAGATTTCTATGTGTGGATGCACGAATCAGTTTTAGATTAGTGTGAAAGGGAGCCAAAGCACTTCAATTCAAGTGCTCCCAATCACCAAGAAAAATGTCCACACAAGGATCAACCAAAAGATAAAGAAAATCAAATTGTTGGGGTTGAATTATCAAGATTGAATCTTAGGCAAGTAGAAAAGTTGTGGTGGGGTCGGAATCAACTCAATTCGAAGTCTCCCCACCAAAAATGTGATCCCGAATTTGCAGATAAGTGAGGCAAAGAGGGGTGCAATCAATCTTTTTATTTACCTCAAAGAATACTTCACACGACGAAAAATTCAAGAATCAAGATTCTTGGATTTTCGCTATGCGAAGTAGGGCGGGAAATCCCAGGCCAGTGGGAGTAAAGGCAATCAATCAAACAAGTGAATTTTAATCCACTTGCCCCAAGAGATCCCAAGAAGTTTTTCTAGTTTTTTAGTTTTTTTAGTTTTTCTTTTTTTACTAAGGTTACAAGTTAACCTACATTGCTAAGAAAGAAAGACTTACTTGTGCAGCAACGTGTGCGGAGCTCCAGTACGGTGTTGGCATCTTCATGCTCTCATTCCCGCCTTGGATCTGCCCATGTCTCCGACTTCGTCTGCCTGTCTTCTCCTTGCAACATGTTTACTTGCACACTAAAAACAAAAACACTCGTGAAGAGAAGGGTGTGAGAAGAGAAAAATTACAAGAATGGAGTAAAAACTTACTTGAAGGCGCACTTCCCCGGCAACAGCGCCAGAAAAGATGATGGTCGGACCCGGTTAGGTTGTTAATATGGTGATTTTATCGTTGAAGTGTGTATAGTGGTTAACCAAAATTGGACCTAACCATCTCTTTACAATTTTTTTTTTTTACCTGGCCTACTTGATTTTATCTTGATCACTTTTAGGTCCAGGGTCGAACTCAAGGAAGTGGGGTTACAAGTCAAGTTTCTACACCCTTCCTACAATGAGTCTCTTCCATTCGTTTACTGTGGTTTTGGTGTTTTTCTATTTAGATTTCTTTTTTTGATAATCTTGATCCTTGAGGCACACCCTCAAAATTAGGTTCTTGGCTTTGAGCCAAATAAGGGTTTCAAACGGGTCTTGCTATTCACAAGACGGAGTACCTGCAAGTCAAAAATTATCTTTTCTCTTTTATATATTTTTTTATCTTTTTATGGGCATGCAAGAGAAATAGAAATAATGTAAATATAGTATAGATATATATGTATATACTATATATGTATAAAGGGGTGGGGGTGGAGGCGGAGATGGAGTGTAGCACGGTGTCGAGTCGATCGTCGTCTAGAAAGACGCAACCAACATGACGAGGTGCCGCGTGGAGTGTAAGGTGGATGGCGGAAGATGTATGTGACCACGCTTTTTGCACGCGTGTATCGGGGAATATCAGCAACTGGTGCAGATATTCCCGCGATACCACGTATGGTAAGTAATGTGAAAATATATATATATGTATATATGTAAATATATCTATATGAATATATATATGGTTATAAATATATAGGTATATATATATGTAGTTATATATGTATATATATATATGTGTATATGTATGTATATATATATATATATAAGTATATGTATAGATAGATACATGTATAGATATATATATATATATGTACAAGTATGTATATATAACTATATAGATGTAAATATATATATATAGTAATATATGTATATAGATATATGTAGATAAATATGTATATATATATATAGATGTATATATAGTTATATAGATAGATATGTATATATGTATGTATATATGATTGCGCAGCAATCATAGGTCTTAATTGACCTAAATTAAGCTAAGACTTAGCATAAGTTAGGGTTATTCATGCATGCATATGCATTATCTGCATCTTTACTGCTTTCCTTTAGCTATACATAAAATAATGTTATAATGTGCTGATTAAGTGTATTATGTTGATTGCAGGCAATAAGCAGATCTGGAGCTGGATTTGGAGCAGGATCTGAAGTTGGATCTGAAATAACGGGAGTTGTGGCAGAGCTGGAGCAGAAGGCCTAGTTTAGATGTAGGAATAATAATGTAAGGGGGTTAAAGGTTTTCTATTCTATTAAGTAGAAATAAAGTAGTAAAATGTGAAGAGCTTAGATCCATCCTAGCCCTAGGATGGATCTAAGCTCCTAGAGACTTCCCCAAGCAATAGCCACCCTTAGATTAGGTCACAACACCTTAGGAAGCCCTAAAACCCTAGTTCCAACCCTTCTCTGGACGTCCAGATAAGTTTTAAGATGTCCAAGACCCTTAGCCAACTCCCGCACACTTCAAACCCACTTCTGCAGTGTTATTGGACGTCCAGACACTTTGTCAGACGTCTAATTTCTGTAGAATACCCAAAACAAAACCCGAAATCCTTCCTGACTCTGATTGGACGTCCAGACAATAAGTCTGGACTTCTGATTTTTGAGTATTAGACGTTTGATTATATAATTAGACGTCCAATACTGCTCTCCAATTCCTGTTTTGCGATTTAAGCCTTGATCTTGGATCTCTAGGTCCCTAAACCCAATTCCAACCCCATAGGAACCTAAATTAAGGTGCCCTAACCCTAGTACATCACCTCTAGACCTCCCTAAGGACCTAATTAGGTCCTCACTAAACCTAATTGACTTGGATCTTAGTCAATTCCATCAACCTATTCAATTGGACTCATTGAGTCCAATTGAGCCCTGATCTCAGCACACACTGTCCAATTAGACTCAGTGAGAGTCCAATTGACCTAGACCTGACTTAATTGAGTTGTTTTACTCTCAATTAAGTTTTCACACACCCAATTAAACTTGTATTAAGTTTAATTGCACTTTACCTTAGTGAATTAAGGTTTATAACCCTAATTTGAGACCTACCTTGACCTAAACCCACTAGAACCCAACCTAATCAACCTAGCCACCTAAGTTTCAACCCACACACACCCACACACACCATCCACACAAAAAATATCTAGCCTAGAGTTCTCTAGAACTCTCTACCATGTGTGGTTGCCTTGGTTGCCAAAAATAGCAACCAAGAGCCATTCAATTTTTAGATCGACATTTGGTGGATCTAAAAACCACCATCCACCCTCTCTCTCTCACTCTCCCATGAGCTCCCACCATAGGCCTCTCTAGAGAATTCCATAATTCTCTAGAGAGCTTCCCTTAGGTCTATAAAAAGACACCTTGGGTGGCCATTGGCACCCATTCACTCCCTTGGCAATTGCTCTCCATTGGTGCCATTCACGCCATCTCCATTTAGCCACTCACTCCACCTCCATGAGCTCACTATCACCACCATGGAGGACACCATGCCGGGATGCTGGATCAACCCTACTTCTCTCCAAGGGTCGGCCTAAGCTACATTGGCCGCCCCTCATTCTCCTCTCGACCACTCCAAGGCCATCGGGGACCACCCCTGAATGCCCTCTATTCTTTTAGCTCTAGATCATGCTCTTCATAATCTTTATTGCTTTTATTACTGCTTAGTAGCGTAGTCTTAACTTCTCCCCCAATGATGCATGCGAAATCCCCCCCATTGATTCTTGTATGCAGTCATTTTCTGGTAGCTAGATTTCCATTTCAAGCATTTATGTATAAGCTTTCATCTATAGTTCTGTTGCAAACAACTCTCTCACTGAATGAATAAAAAAATGTTATATATATATATCTGTCTCCATGTTATGAAATCACAATGAGCTTATTGATTGCTATTATATTTGCGTGATTCAAGTTGCCTGTCTTAATTGTCTATCCATTCTGCAACTAAGCATGTCGTAGTTAAATATGTAATAATCATGAACCGATATGCGTCTTTAAATAAAGTAGAGAGGCTTGGAAAAAAATAAAAGATCGATTTTAAAAGGAAAAGCAATGCCTCCTAGAGACGAACGACCGGGACTTAAGTCTCATTATCTTTAGAAATCAATTTTTGACGAACGTTTTTGCACGACTATACTACGATTTTCGACGACTTTCAAATGCGCGAAAATGGCTTTCCGTCAATATATATATGTGTATGTATGTATGTAAGTATAAGTATATGTGTATATATATGTATATATATATAAATATATAGATGTATATATGTATATATGTATGTATATAGACTAATACATAGTTATATAAGTACTAATATATGTATAGATATATGTATATATATATGTATGTATGTATACTAATACTTAAGTATATAGGTACTACTATATGTATAAATATAAGTATATATATATATATGTATATATATCAATATATATATGTATATGTATATATATATATGTATATAATAGTGTATAGGTGTGTGTGTGTATGAAAGTGTGAGTGTAGGTGTGTAAGTGTCGGTAAAGAGAGTGAGAGAGTGCTGTGAGAGAGAGAGAGAGAGAGCTGCTTCATGCTTTCTGCTGGAGTAAAAATCCGTGGGTTAAGACGTCTGCAGCCGTGGAGCGTCGTCTGGTGATTCAAGATTGCGCGTAGGCGTGTATGTGTGCAGAGAAGCATGAGCTGAAGGGTGATGGGCGTGGAGAGAAGACCGCAGCGCACAGCGCTACGCGGAGAGGTGTATGCGGGCGAAGTGAGGGGGCGAAGGCAGGTGCTGGGAGAGGCGGACTCACGCAAACGTATGTGGGTGGGTGCGGGTGACGCACGCACGGGCTGAGGCCGTTGCGACGCATCGGGTGACCGGTTAAGTGAGAAACTCACCGGTCACCCCACTGTAGCCACAGTGTTCCACAGAAACGCGTGAACAGTGGCTACAGTGGCCGGGCGAGCCATGCAACTGCCTGCATCTGGTGCTATGAGTGCAGACGGCTCAGCGCATGTGGAAGAGTGGCTCTGGCTGGTGGCTTGCGGGTGGGATGTCGCGACAGAGTGCACGGAGAGGGCTGCTGGCGTGCGAGGTGGAGGGCGAGGGCGACCTGCTACTTGTGCGAAGGCTTGCGGGTGCTGCTGGCATGCGGTGAAGCTTAGCCGACCGCTGCAGTGGTGCATGGTGGCCAGTTGCGGAAGAGAGAGCGTGACAGGGCACTTGCGCGAAGAAGCTGGAGGCAAGGGAGCCTGCGGTGTGCGCGGAAGGCCTGCGTGCGTTGCTGCCGCCTTGCTGCTGCTACTGTGGGGCTCGGCCGACTGTTGCAGGGCGTGCGGTGGCCGGTTGAGCTTCACAGCTGAAGCTTTGCTCCAATGGCTGAAGGTGCTTCAAACGGTGAAACAAGAAAAGAGCCACCACGCCCACTAGCTCTTTGGTGAGCTGGGTGGTGGTGGACTCACAGTGGTGGTTGTGCACCACCGTGAGGTGCTCCTACCCGCCGGGTGTCTCCTCTGAGGAGGAGGTCCTGCATATGGAGGGAGAGGGAGGAGATGGTGTCCTGGAGAAGAAGAAGCTGTTGTGGGTTCTTTTGGCGTGGAGGACCAGGCTGCTTTGCAAGAAGGCAGCCGAGCTCTTTTAAAGAAGAAGAAGTCATGCACAGCCATGCTCTGGCTGTGCATGGCTCAGCATGGGTCATGGCAGGGAGAGGCTGCATGTGGCTGGCAGGGAGAGGCTGAGTCAGGACAAGATGCGAAGAAGAAGAAGCATGTTCCATGCAGCCGTGGGGAAGATTTCAAAATCAAGTGAAATAAAAAATAAAAAGATGGTGAATTTTGCAAAGATGCACTTGAGGAAAAATGTTAATTGCAAGGCCACTTATTTCATTCTCCTCCCCTCTCAATTAAATGCATGCATGCATGTATTTTTACAATGCAACTATGGAGACCTAATATGCATTGGTAATGCTAGGAAATAACACAAGATGGCACAATTGCAAGTGTATTTTTGAGGTGCAATCAATGACATACTGAAAACAACTCAAAAGAATTTTAAAATGGTATGAATACTAAAGCTTTCAAAGTGTCATACTTCCCTAGAGCCACTTAAGATTATTGTTCTTGTTGCTCTAGGGACATTTTCAAGGAGACACTTTTGTGGATTCAATGGCTCAAGTAGAAATAACAAAGCCTTCAATGGTGTCTATTGCACGTAGGTCCTCATGTTACTTTGGTTTTTTGCTTTGCTACTTTTTTAGAGAGGATTTCTATCGCTACTTATCTCCTATCTCATTGATGAATGCAATATTTTCTTTGCACAAGTCAACAGGAGTTGGGATGCAAAGGATGATTCAGGTAAGGATCTAGGAAAAGGTAAATGGTCCAAGGATTTAGACTTTGAAAAGGTAAATGTCATTTAGCAAGGATAATTAAGTGTGTTGGTACTTATGACATTAGTGGCAATGTGGCACCTTAATGTGTGTTTACGAATTATTTGGTGCACATCTTCTCCTTTTGTTGTTTTCATTGATTTGGTGTTTTCCTATTAAAGCAAGGTGAATTTTATTGGCAACGTGAATCCTAGTGTGAAAGATTAGAACTATGTGGTCTATCATCTTTGAGTTCCTAATGACTACCAAAGAGTAGTACCATTTACAGTGTCTCTTTATTAGGTTTGTCTAGAACTTACATGCTATGATAGTGTGTAGGCTGGCATTTCTATTGTAATCTAGTAGTATTCTTCAAGGGATCTTTGATTTAGACAATTTAAGCTTGTTATCTACGATGTTGAATTGTTAGCCTTTTTTGCATCATTATTATTTCAAAATTATTATGAATGACTGGGAATATTCATCTTTTGACAACTTTTAGTTTGTATTATTTTAGGTTCATGAAATATAAATAGCACCAGTGGTCTAGCGGTAGAATAGTACCCTTGCACGGTACAGACCCAGGTTTGATTCCAAGCTGATGCATCCTTTTTTGGTTCCAAGTTGGAGCATTCATTTTTTAATCTTTATGCTTATTGAATTTCTTTACCTTAAACATAGAAATGGGAGGTTGTTTAAGGACAATAGAATTATAAATAATTATATGACATGAATTTGTTACTTGTTTAAGGTTTGCTCTTTCGATATAGTCCTTGTGGTCTTCTAAATGGAATCACTTTGAATTATCATAGTTATATTTGGGTTTTTGATAGTCCTAATAGCGGCTTTGGTTTTCTTCAATTATTGGGATCCATTATTGAACTCCAAGAAGGCCTACTTTACCAATGAAATGGCTTGTTTTATTTCATAGAAGTACTTTTTCCCTTACTTTTCTGTTTCTTTCCTTTTCTCAAGAGATGAAATGGTTTATTTTTCCCTTGTTTTATTTCAATTTGTGCTCCTCGCAGATTGGTAGCATAGGAACAAGAGGACTTCGCCCCTTTTCTAGGTACCTTGCGGATTGGCTACCCTTGTTTATTCTTTGTTTATTCTAAGTTATATAAAACCTACTAAAAAGATTACCTTATGCATGTTCAATTTGCATGTTTTTTTATATTAATCCCATCTCAATGATGCTCCTTCAAACTATATGGGTGAATTTCCCAAAAGCATTTAGTACAAGGACCTCTTGCTGTCCTTTCATCCTAACTTTCTCTATAATAAGAGGTTTGCCATCTCTTTACTATTTTGTAGTTTTCCCCATCACTAAATATAGGACAGTTCTGGAGGTCATGGGTTTGGATTGTGGAAACAGCCTTCCATCACTTGGTGTAATGGCAAAAGTAGTCGAAAGTTCAAGTCATGGAAGCAACCTTTCACCAAAAGTAGGATAAGGTTGTATCATGCTATAGGCACAATGTGGTATGTCCTTGCTTGGACCCCATGCATAGCAGGAGCTTCATGCATCAGGCTACCCTTTGTTCTCTCAATACAACCTATCCTCATGTTGGATATGACATGTGGATAGAGGGGTGTTGTAGATGATTCAGTATCAACTAGTAGTCAGTGAATGTCTGAGTGCAGTTAAAAAACCTTATGGCAGTAAATGGACAGACGCTACCATTAATTGATTGTTCATAGTTTGCATGTATAAACATGTTACCGTTCTTTCATCGTCATCTGTTGTAAATAACCAGCATCTACTTGTAGTTGAGGTTGCTCTGTGATGTATTTTTTTATCTAAACCATCAAAATCTTAGCATATTTTTGTTACATAAGTATGGTGCAAGCTTCCACTTGAGTTGTATGTAGTGTATTTTGCAATATATTAACATACATCCAATGCCTTCCAATTTATTTCTCAGGTGATTGCCTTGAACGAGTCAAGTGTTGCTGAAGGGGAGCTCTATATTGATGATGGTATGTAACGACCCGGTTCCCGAGTCCCTACGAGACACGAGAACCGGACTGGCTCGACTAATCCCAAGACCTTAGTCGTCCAACGAGGAAGTAACCAAAAGACAGTAAAATAAACCACATTCAGCATGAATATAACTAACAGTAAGAAAGTACAGCAGTAAGGAAAGAAACTACTACAGTAGGTACCACCACAACAGTAAAACAACATTTATCATATAACAAGAACTGCAGGTAAAGAAGGTACAGCGGAAACAAAAACTACTCACTAAAACAGAAACAAAAGAGGTACAAAAGGCTGTGGTAACTCTACTGGACCCTACTCGGCCCAGCGTCCTCTGCAGCCGCCGACCCTGGCTGCTCAACACCTGGTCCTGAAAAAGGTAACGAGTGTAACACGTCAGCAAAACGCTGAGTAGAGTGGCAAACTAACTAAAGGCAACAGTAGAGTGTACAGTAGCTGTTAAGTTCTATTACTTCCTTTATTCACATCTTTCAATTTTTCTCACTATTTCATTTATTTCTCAGATCCTTTACTTGATCTCGAATGTCCTCGTGGGAACGATCTTGATTGCAGTCTTTTCCAAAAGTAGAAGTAGCACGTGGTGCTCTCCTGGCCGGGAGAGTCCCCCGTGGTGATCCTACCCTCAGTCAACCACCCCAAGGTCACTGACAGACGTAACGGTGACTACGGCACGCGCAATAAACGCACAGGTAGCTAGCCCGCACTGGCACGCGGTCAGTCGTTTCCGTTAACGGGTGCGCCCAAAGTACAGCACGGAACCAGGGCAGAGCCCTCTCAGTAACAGGGGTCCAACCCCTCCACAGTAACCAAACCGGGGCCTTGCCCCTCCACAGTCTGCGCACCCTCGCCTGATTACCCTGGTTTGCCCTAGTGGGCCTAACAAGTCGGTGAAGGAGGCTAGCAGAACCCCGAGGCCCGTGGGGTAGCTAGTACTCTCCTAACACTAGTAGCTCTCCTCAGTACTACGTACACGAGGGCCAGCAAGTCGGTACAGAGCGGCCAATCCTAATCCCGGGTCCCTGGGGTGGCTGGCCCCACTCTGCACTAAACAGGTACAGGTACTTCCCTTGGTACTGCGTACCCAAGAGACAGTACGAACAACATCTCAGTTCCATTCGTTTCTCTTTCCAGGAGTTCCACTCCTAATTCCCGTAGGGTTCCATCCTTTAATCTCAGAACATCTTATGTTTCACTTTCCAGTTTCACGTTCTTACAAACCATGATTTCAGTCATGTTCCTTATTCATAACAGGCAGCTGTTAATTAAATTTACAGGCAGCTTTATATATTCCTTTCCATTTTTCCAAGACTGCAGTAATATACATTCCACTAGTTTTTCCATCCTAGGATTCATGCCATATCCTAGGATCTATCATACAATCTAGTTTTCCGACCCTAGGATTCATGCAACACCTAGGAGCTATCTTTCCATATATTTCTCATTCCTAGGATTCATGCAATGCCCTAGGTTCTAGTTATGGTTCCATACTTTAACAGATTTTATTAATACTTAAAGCCACTCTACCAGGTACAACGGGAGTAATGGGGGCGTGATCAGGAATCCCGCGTGCCTCCGCGACTCTCAAGACTGCAACTGAATGAGGTCCTATCACAAAGATCAACGCAAGGAGTGTCTCAAAATAGTGTATAGCTACTGTAGACGGGTAGAGGAATTAATTCTGAAAAGAACGCAACTCGAATTGCGGAAAACGGAGCCCGAACGGGCCCTAAACGGGTCGAACAAGGCGATACTGTGCAAAATCAGACGTCTGGAACTTCTTCCAGATGTCTTAAAAAGTGGATCAGAGAATTACCTATTCAGCGTGGTTTCCCAGACGTCCAGAAGTCTGCGGGGACGTCTGGCCTAGCTCCCAGACGTCTGATTGTCACCCCGGATGTCTGGAGGTCACTCCCGCCGTCTGGTACAACTTCCAGACGTCTGATTCGCAAAGGATGGCAAATCAGCGAGCCTGTGCACAGCCAACTCCCTCCCTCAGTACGGTCAGTCGACAGGAAGGAAGGAGAAGGCGGTAAACTCACCTTTCAGACATCTGTAAGGGCTTAAAGACGTCTATCTCGCCATCTGGCTGTCAACCCAGACGTCTGATTCTGGAAATTTTTCCAGAATCAGGGCGCTGCTCGGCCTCCGCTCGCGACGCCGCCCGCGTCGCACCTCGCGCGTCTGCTGCTCAGACTACAGCAGGTCCCTCTCCGCGTCGCTCCGCGCCCCCTGTACCCTCCGCCGGCCGGCCAAGCCGCTCCGGCGAGCTCGCCCTCACGGCAGAGCTCCGCCCTCGCACGCCGCACCTCCGCGCTCACTGCGGCCGTCGCTGCCGCCCTCGTGTCCGCTCGCTCTCGCACACAGGAAGGAGAAGAAGGAGGAGACTGTGGAGACGGGAGGGGAGGCGTGGCCCTTTTAAGGCCACGCGAGGAGGAGAGAGGGGGTGGCAGGCCGCCTGCAGCCGCAGAGAGAGAGAGGGAAAAAGAGAGAGAGAGAGAGGAATCGCGGGTCTGCGCGCACAGGCGCGCAGACAACTCTCCCGTGCGAAAATAACTATTTTCCAGACGTCTGGATGTGATCCCAGACGTCTGTACCGACGTCTGGGCCACCTCCCAGACGTCTTAAAAGACGTCTGGGACACGCGTTCGTTACAATATAACAAACTCAAAGGAAGTTTCGTCCCCGAAACTTGCGCCAACTAGGGTGCGGAAAAAAAAGATGTCCAGATAACCATAACAAACTGAAAGAGGACCGAAGCCGGTCCGAAAAGACGTACCCGCGAAAAGCTCCGGGTACCGCTCCCGCATTGCCGCTTTAGGCTCCCAGGTAGCCTCCTCGTACCGCTGGCTCCTCCACAAAACCTTTACCAGGGGTACTTGCTTTCGTCTCAACCTGCGGATGGCTCGGTCTAGGATCTGCACTGGCCGCTCGGGGTAGGTCAGGTCGTCGCTCACCTCGACGCTCTCGTGACTCAGTACGTGACTGGAATCGGCTACGTACTTCCTGAGGTTGGACACGTGGAACACGTCGTGCACACCAGAAAGCTGCGAGGGAAGGGCAAGTCTGTAAGCAACGGGTCCAACCCGCTCCAGGACCTCAAAGGGCCCCACGAACCTCGGCGCGAGCTTCCCTCTCACCCCAAACCGCTGTAAGCCCTTCATGGGCGAAACACGAAGGAAGACGTGGTCCCCAACCTCAAACTGCACCTCTCTGCGTCTGCGATCCGCGTAGCTCTTCTGTCTGCTCCTGACAGTGCGGAGTCGTCTGTGGATCTGCTCAACTACCTCCTGACTCTACCGGATCAACCTGGGGCCAACCTCCCACTTGGTCCCCACCTCAACCCAACTCAAGGGTGCCGTGCATTTCCGTCCGTACAGAGCCTCGTAGGGAGCCATGCCGATGCTCGAGTGATAACTGTTGTTGTATGCAAACTCCGCCAGGGGCAGGTGCTCCTCCCAAGAGCCCCTCCAGTCCAGTACACAGGCACGCAAAAGGTCCTCAAGTGTCTGTATCGTGCGCTCAGACTGTCCGTCCGTCTGGGGGTGGTAAGCCGTGCTAAACCTCAACCTCGTCCCCAAGGCCTGCTGAAACTCAGCCCAAAACTGGGACGTAAAGCGGGTATCTCGGTCGGATACGATCTCCCGCGGAACTCCGTGTAGTCGCACCACATCACGGATATACCTCTCTACCAACTGTGCTGGTCCCAAAGTGACTCGGATCGGCAAGAAACGCGCCGTCTTCGTCAATCTATCCACTATTACCCAGACTGCGTCATGTCCCCGCTGGGTAACAGGTAAGCCCACCACCAAGTCCATGGTGATGCTCTCCCACTTCCACTCTGGCACTGGAAGCGGCTGAAGCGGCCCTGCAGGCCTCTGATGCTCGGCTTTCACCTGCTGGCACACTAAGCACTGCTGCACGAACTCACCCACATCCCGCTTCATCCCTCTCCACCAAAACTCGCGTCTCAAGTCATGGTACATTTTCGTGTTTCCGGGATGTATGGTGAATCTGGAACCGTGTGCCTCAGTCAGGAGCTCTCTCAACAGCTCCTCGTCTCTGGGAACGCACAACCGTCCCCTCAAGCGTAACACTTGGTCTGTGAAAGAGAAGTCCCCTGGGTCCCCTGATAGTACTCTGTCGCGCAAAGACTGCAAGTACGGATCAGCCATCTGTCCTGTGATGATACGGTCTATCAGCTCTGGCCTGGTCTGCCGTGTCACCGTCACTGCCCCACAGTACCATCGTAACTCTAGAGGTCGCCAACTGCCCACCTCCTCCAAAAGGCTCCAACTCTGTAACTGTAGACTGGCCAAGCGTGCGGGCGCCTTACGGCTCAAGGCGTCAGCCACCACATTGGCCTTTCCCGGGTGGTAGGAGATGCTGCAATCGTAGTCCTTCAGGAGCTCCAACCAACGTCTCTGTCTCATGTTGAGCTCCTTCTGGTCAAAAAGATATCTGAGGCTCTTGTGATCTATAAAAATCTCGAAGGTCTCACCGTACAAGTAGTGCCTCCATGTCTTTAGCGCGAAGACAACAGCTGCCAAATCTAGGTCGTGGGTAGGGTAGGTATGCTCATGGGGCTTCAGTTGCCGCGAAGCGTAATCGACCACGTGACCCCTCTGCATGAGCACACCTCCTAACCCCTGCAAGGAAGCGTCCGTGTACACAACTAACCCGCCACTACTGTCAGGGATGGTGAGCACGGGAGCCGTGGTCAACCTCTCCTTCAGCTCCAGAAAACGCACCTCACAGGCGTCTGTCCAAGCGAAAGGCACGTCCTTCCGGGTCAACTGTGTCATAGGACGCGCAATCTGTGAAAACCCCCTGATGAACCATCTGTAGTAACCTGCCAGTCCCAGGAAACTGCGAATCTCAATGACTGAACGCGGTCTCTCCCACCTGAGCACTGCCTCGACCTTGGCGGGATCCACCGCCAGGCCGTCACCAGAGATCACATGACCCAAGAAGGTCACCTCCCTCAACCAGAACTCGCACTTGCTGTATTTGGCGTACAGCCTGCGTCGTCTCAGAGTGTCCAGAACCATCTGCAAGTGCTGTCCGTGCTGCATCCGATCTCTAGAATAGATGAGTACATCATCTATGAAAACCACCACAAACTGGTCCAAGTACGGTCTAAACACCCGGTTCATCAGGTCCATGAAAGCAGCGGGGGCATTGGTCAGCCCAAACGGCATGACCAAAAACTCGTAGTGTCCGTACCGGGTGCGGAAAGCTGTCTTGGAGACGTCGGTCTCCCTGATCCTCAACTGGTGGTATCCAGACCTCAAGTCTATCTTGGAAAACACCGTGGCACCCCGCAACTGGTCAAACAAATCGTCGATCCTCGGCAGCGGATATCTGTTCTTGATGGTGACCCTATTCAGCTGTCGGTAGTCCACACAAAGGCGTAGGGTCCCATCCTTCTTCTTCACAAACAGTACCGGGGCTCCCCAGGGAGACGCACTGGGCCTCACGAAACCTTTCTCCAAAAGGTCCTGCAACTGGGACTTGAGCTCTCGCAGCTCAAGCGGTGCCATCCTGTATGGCGCGGTGGAGAAGGGGCTGGTCCCTGGTACTAGTGAGATCTCAAACTCGATCTCACACTCGGGCGGTAGTCCTGGTAACTCGTCTGGAAACACGTCGGGGAACTCTCTAACCACCGGGATGCTTTGGAAGTCTGTCACAGGGCTGGGCTCTGCCACCACACAGGCTAGGAAGCCCTCACACCCCTGGCTCAAAAGTCTCGCCGCCCGAAGTGCCGAAATGCACCTGAAACCTCCGTCCACTGGCTGCCCGTGAAACTCGAAAGAAGGCAACTCCGGAATGGAGAAGACAATCTTCCTCTCAAAACAAACTACCAAGGCGTGGTAAGCGGACAGCCAATCCATCCCCAGAATCACTCCAAAGTCCTCCATCTGGATCATAATCAGGTCAGCTGGCAGGCTATGTCCTCCAACGTTGACCTCGCAATCCGTGTATACCTCCTCAGCTACAAATAGCTGACCACTCGGACCTCTGATTATCAACGGATTCTCTAACAGTGTATAATCCTGGTCCAAACTAACTGCGAAACTGGCTGCGACAAACGAGTGCGTAGCGTCGGAATCGAAAAGCGTGTAAACGAGTCTGCCAGAAACTGAAACCATACCTGCTACCACGGATCCCGATGCTCTGGCGTCCCTGTGTGTTAGGGCGTTGATACGCCCCTCAGCTCTAGGTGCGGACGAAGCAGCCACACTCTGCGTCGGACGGGTAGGTGCTGGCCGGTACCCTCCTCGCGACTGCTGTCCTCCTCCTCGTGCCTGGGAACCGCGGCCTCCTGTGCGCCCTCCAGTGCTCTGCACAGGAAGTATCTGCTGACCTCCTGCCCTAGATGGGCAGTCCCTCCTGATGTGGCCCGGCTGGCCACACTGGTAGCAGAGGGGAACCCGACTCCCGCCCTCAGTGAGTCCCTGCTGTCGGCTAGGCGGGGGTCCGGTGCAGCCGACTGGCCCCTGTCGAGGGCCCCCAAAGGCCACTGATGGCCCTGCACAACGTGACGGCTCTCCTGCGGACGCCACGTGTCTCCGTTCTCGCCGGCCCTATGAGAAGTTTGGCTGAAAGGGCCTCTTCCACCCGCCGTCGGTCTCTCGCGCGGACGGGTTGGTCTCCTCGTAAGTCATAGCTGCCTCTACCACCCTCGAAAACGTCAGCAGCATCAGGGGTTTGACATACCCCCGGATCGCCGGCCGGAGCCCCTCGGTGAACCTCCAAAGGCGCTCCTCCTCAGTGGCTACCGTTGTCGCTGCAAAGCGGGACAGCTCCAAGAAACGCGTGCGGTACGCGCTCACAGTCATCGTCCCCTGGCGGAGAGTGTGGAACTCCCGCCTCCTCTGGTCCTGCCACGTCTGGGGAAAGTACTGCTCGCAGAAGAGGGTGACGAACTGGTCCCACGTCGGCTCGTCCCTCTCCTGTCCCCGGACCGCCCTCCACCACCGGTGTGCCGCACTCTCCAGCTGGTACGTGGCAAAGGCCACGCGGCACTCCACCGGGGGGTGAAGGGTGTCGAAGATCTTCGCCAGCTGCTCAAGCCAGTCTTCTGCCTCGGTCGGGTCCTCATCCCCCTTGAAGGAGGGGGGCTTCAGCTTCCGGAACTGTCCGAAAAGCTCGAAGTGGCGCTGTAGGGGAGGTGCTGGTACACCTCCAGGCGAAGGTGCCTCGTGTACAGAAGTGTCGGAGGAAGGTGGGGGTGGCAGGGGCCCATCCCCTCCCTCGTGTCCAGCGCCGTGTCCGTCGCGTGGTCCCACAGAGGACTCCCCCTCTGCAACCCCAGGAGGAGGTGCTCGGGGCGGTGGGTGGAGCTCCTCTCGTACAATATCTCGAATCAGTCTGGCGAGGTCCTGGGCCTGGATGCCAGGGAGTGGTGGCTGGTCCACCGAGACGTCAACAACAGCACGTCCACCTCGCTGACCTCGTCCTCGGCCGCGCCCACGGCCACTCTCGCCAGTCCCGCGACGAGGCATCTCCTGCAAGGAGACGTGAACCAAAACGGAAACGTCAAAACAGACGGTACCTAACAAAACTTCTAAGAGCTCATGTCAAGAGATATGTTGTGGTGGCTACTCTAGCTATAAACATGTGAATTGGTTATTTTCCAGTCAGTTGATTCACTTCTCGGGACGACCTTGCTCTGATACCATCTTGTAACGACCCGGTTCCCGAGCCCTACGAGACACGAGAACCGGACCGACTTGACTAATCCCAAGACCTTAGTCGTCCAACGAGGAAGTAACCAAAAGACAGTAAAATAAACCACATTCAGCATGAATATAACTAACAGTAAGAAAGTACAGCAGTAAGGAAAGAAACTACTACAGTAGGTACCACCACAACAGTAAAACAACATTTATCATACAACAAGAACTGCAGGTAAAGAAGGTACAGCGGAAACAAAAACTACTCACTAGAACAGAAACAAAAGAGGTACAAAAGGCTGTGGTAACTCTACTGGACCGTACCCGGCCCAGCGTCCTCTGCAGCCGCCGACCCTGGCTGCTCAACACCTGGTCCTGAAAAAGGTAACGATTGTAACACGTCAGCAAAACGCTGAGTAGAGTGGAAAACTAACTAAAGGCAACAGTAGAGTGTACAGTAGCTATTAAGTTCTATTACTTCCTTTATTCACATCTTTCAATTTTTCTCACTATTTCATTTATTTCTCAGATCCTTTACTTGATCTCGAATGTCCTCGTGGGAACGATCTTGATTGCAGTCTTTTCCAAAAGTAGAAGTAGCACGTGGTGCTCTCCTGGCCGGGAGAGTCCCCCGTGGTGATCCTACCCTCAGTCAACCACCCCAAGGTCACTGACAGACGTAACGGTGACTACGGCACGCGCGATAAACGCACAGGTAGCTAGCCCGCACTGGCACGCGGTCAGTCGTTTCCGTTAACGGGTGCGCCCAAAGCACAGCACGGAACCAGGGTAGAGCCCTCTCAGTAAGAGGGGTCCAACCCCTCCACAGTAACCAAACCGGGGCCTTGCCCCTCCACAGTCCGCGCACCCTCGCCTGACTACCCTGGTTTGCCCTAGTGGGCCTAACAAGTCGGTGAAGGAGGCTAGCAGAACCCCGGGGCCCGTGGGGTAGCTAGTACTCTCCTAACACTAGTAGCTCTCCTCGGTACTACGTACACGAGGGCCAGCAAGTCGGTACAGAGCGGCCAATCCTAACCCCGGGTCCCTGGGGTGGCTGGCCCCACTTTGCACTAAACAGGTACAGGTACTTCCCTTGGTACTACGTACCCAAGAGACAGTACGAACAACATCTCAGTTCCATTCCTTTCTCTTTCCAGGAGTTCCACTCCTAATTCCCCGTAGGGTTCCATCCTTTAATCTCAGAACATCTTATGTTTCACTTTCCAGTTTCACGTTCTTACAAACCATGATTTCAGTCATGTTCCTTATTCATAACAGGCAGCTGTTAATTAAATTTACAGGCAGCTTTATATATTCCTTTCCATTTTTCCAAGACTGTAGTAATATACATTACACTAGTTTTTCCATCCTAGGATTCATGCCATATCCTAGGATCTATCATACAATCTAGTTTTCCGGCCCTAGGATTCATGCAACACCTAGGAGCTATCATTCCATATATTTCTCATTCCTAGGATTCATGCAATGCCCTAGGTTCTAGTTATGGTTCCATACTTTAACAGATTTTATTAATACTTAAAGCCACTCTACCAGGTACAACGGGAGTAATGGGGGCGTGATCAGGAATCCCGCGTGCCTCCGCGACTCTCAAGACTGCAACTGAACGAGGTCCTATCACAAAGATCAACCCAAGGAGTGTCTCAAAACAGTGTATAGCTACTGTAGACGGGTAGAGGAATTAATTCTGAAAAGAACGCAACTCGAATTGGGGAAAACGGAGCCCGAACGGGCCCTAAACGGGTCGAACAAGGCGATACTGTGCAAAATCAGACGTCTGGAACTTCTTCCAGACGTCTTAAAAAGTGGATCAGGGAATTACCTGTTCAGCGTGGTTTCCCAGACGTCCAGAAGTCTGCGGGGACGTTTGGCCTAGCTCCCAGACGTCCGATTGTCACCCCGGACGTCTGGAGGTCACTCCCGCCGTCTGGTACAACTTCCAGACGTCTGATTCGCAAAGGATGGCGAATCAGCGAGCCTGCGCATAGCCAACTCCCTCCCTCAGTACGGTCAGTCGACAGGAAGGAAGGAGAAGGCGGTAAACTCACCTTTCAGACGTCTGTAAGGGCTTAAAGACGTCTATCTCGTCGTCTAGCTGTCAACCCAGACGTCTGATTCTGGAAATTTTTCCAGAATCAGGGCGCTGCTCGGCCTCCGATCGCGACGCCGCCCGCGTCGCACCTCGCGCGTCTGCTGCTCAGACCACAGCAGGTTCCTCTCCGCGTTGCTCTGCGCCCCCTGCGCCCTCCGCCGGCCGGCCAAGCCGCTCCGGCGAGCTCGCCCTCACGGCAGAGCTCCGCCCTCGCACGCCGCACCTCCGCGCTCACTGCGGCCGCCGCTGCCGCCCTCGCGTCCGCTCGCTCTCGCGCACAGGAAGGAGAAGAAGGAGGAGACTGTGGAGACGGGAGGGGAGGCGTGGCCCTTTTAAGGCCGCGCGAGGAGGAGAGAGGGGGTGGTAGGCCGCCTGCAGCCGCAGAGAGAGAGAGGGAAAGAGAGAGAGAGAGAGGAATCGCGGGTCTGCGTGCACAGGCGCGCAGACGACTCTCTTGTGCGAAAATAACTATTTTCCAGACGTCTGGATGTGATCCCAGACGTCTGTACCGACGTCTGGGCCACCTCCCAGACGTCTTAAAAGACGTCTGGGGCACGCGTTCGTTACATGGTAGGAGCTACGATTTTGAGGGTAATCCCAGGAAAGGATTAGTTGGAATCTTTAGAATAAACAAAGATTGTAGGCAAGAGTTGGTATTAGATACTTAGGATCTTTAGCAAGGTTGTCTCAATTATGTTCAGCTCTGTTGAGTCTAAATCTTTGCTAATGGCATCATTGTATAAAGATAGTGATCAACTTTTATACTAATTGAAACTTTCTTGTAGCCAAGAATCTCAATGAAGGTTTGTACTTTTATACTTCACTTTGATCTTACTCCAAGTTTAAAATAGGATAATAAGCCAATTTCCTAAGAGTATAGATACATTGGTTGCTTCCTTTTTGGTAAAGGTTCTCCAACACATTTTGTTAGCTACACTTCTTGTTATGAAATGAATCAATTATATTATTTGATTAATGTTTACTATTTTTAAATACAGGGACGTCTATGATGATACATTAGGGATATATTTTTTTTTATATTCATCAAGGACTTTCATTGACGGTAACATCAACGGAAATAAGTGTTAACGTATGTTTTGTGCAAGGTAATAACTTGTTTATCTATGGTGACAGTTTTACCAACAATTTTCCTGTTGGAAAAGACTTCTGCACTACATTGATAAAAGCTTTTGTTGGCACTATAAGTCTATACTAATGATCATAAGCGTCGCTATTGGCATAATCATAAAATCAGAGACTTATTAAAACATGACCGTCGCTATAGCTCAAGGTACAACACCGATGGTAAAAAATCATTGGTGTTGCCTACATCGACGCCTCTTAAGAGAACACCTTCAATTTCTGTTGGAATAGCTCTTTAGACCTACAGCGACGGTCATTTTGACCTATTCCAACGGTTACTGACCGTCGGTGTAGGTGCAGAATGTTGTTGTGTTTGATACACAACAAAAGCAAAAAAGCTCTCCCCACTCTCTCTCCCCTTCTCTTGTTCTTAACTTTCTTTCTTGGTGCGTTCGTTTGACGTGAGATTGGTAGAAAAAATCTCCAATCAGTTTTGTTAATCTTGCATAAGGAGATTGAAAGATCCACGAAAAGTTTTTGATTGATCAAACCATTAAATTGGTAGATTTATCGAGAATTTGGTTGACAAATTAAATTCCCTCGTCTTCGTTCTCCTGAGGTGGTTTTTGAGAATGTTCAAGATTGAACTACGCCAAATCTTGGAGGTGGATTGTCATATCTTAGGAGGAATTCGTCTGACCTCGACGCACTAGCATTGTGGGAGGCAATACCTTTTCTAAGGGAAGTCTTTACTGGGCGCTTCGTTTGGAGTAAAATATAATCCTTTCTCGTTTTGTTTATTTGTGTTATTATATGTTCTTTCTTCTTTATTTTATTCTAGATCTTGCCAAATCATGTTTGACTTGCTTGATTTAATATTTTTGATTTATGCAAAATGCATATGTTTTTATTTATTATTTCATTTATGCTTTGATTTCAACAATCTTAAAGAAGGTATCGCTTAGATCTAAAATATTTGTGATGTCGAAAATGACTTTCAAATCATGTGTAGGCTTATCTAGTATGCCCAAGAAGTTTGGTGGGTAGAATTTCAAGCATTGGCACCAACACATGAGAATCTAGTTCACCACCATTGGGTTGATCTCAGCATTGGAAACTGAATGCCTAGTTTTGGATAAGGAAAAACCCACTCTTAAAGGCTAGGTGGTGAATTAGTGGAATGAGCGCAACTGTATTTGTCAAGGTTGCATCTTATTGGCTTTGTCCAATGTGCTATTTGATGTATATAGTGCATCCACGTCCACTGCAAAGATGTTATGGGAAGAGTTGGACAAGAAGTATAATATCGAGGATCTTAGTAGTGAAAAATGCTCTGTTGTAAAATTTCTTAAATTCCAAATAGTTGAGGGTAAATCGGTATCAGAGCAGACACACGAATTTCTATTATTGCTCCAAGGTTTAATAGAGGTTGAAATGATACTTCCTGAGAAATTTCAAGCCATGTCTATCATTGAGAAATTCCCTAAATCTTGGGAGGGCTCCGGGATGACTCTCAAGCATAGGAATGGAAAGATCTCTCTTGATGACTTGATGGTAGCTATTGCTATTGAGGAAGAACATAGGAAACAGAAACTTGTATTGCCTGTGGAGTTTAAGGTGAATGTCATGATATCTAAGGGTAAGGAGAATAAAAAGAATAATAAAAATAAAACGAAGGACAAACCCAAGATCCAAAAGAAATCCAAGAACAAACCATGCTGGCATTGTGGATAGGTTGGGCATTGGAAGAATGATTGTCCTTCTAGTAAAGCTCAGCAGAAGACCGCAGATGGGAATGCTCAGGTGAATGTGATCATCGAGGATGCTAGGCCTAGTGATTGGTATGTCTCAATAAAAACTGAACTCTATGTTATTCACAATCCTGCTGAATGGCTCATGGATACTAGAGCCAATGTAAATATTTGTACTGATAGATCGTTCTTTTCTTCCTATTAGGTCTGCAGTAATGAGACTGTGAAGATGGGGAACGATTTTGCAACCAAGGTGTTGGGATCTGGATGCATGGACTTGAGGTTTTCCTTGGGGCAAGTCTGGACACTACATAGGGTGCTGCACATTCCTACTGTAAAGAAGCATTTTCTTTCTAGTTCCTTATTGGTTAGAGAGGATTTTGGGCTAAACACGAATTATAGTAATCTCGTAGTTGAGGTCTACGAGCTTGGGGATGGGGGTTTGCCAAAAGATTAACAGCTTGAGTAAGTTGTTGCACCTGTTGTGTTAAGGTATTCATTTGCAATTGTGTGTTAAACAGGTGTTGTAGGTTAGGTTGTGGACCTCTCTTCGATTTTGGTTGGTTGGGAAAGTTTAGATAGGGCGGAGGTTGGAACCTATGAAGTGGAGGTGGTGGAGGATGTGCAAAAAGATGAGGAGGAACTTCTTCAAAATCCCCAAACTGTGCAAAATCATGGTCATCCTTCGGATGGACGGGATTGTGAATGGGAGTTTGAGGCTCAGAAGGTAAAGGATTAGATGTGGAAGGAATAGAAGTGAAAGTACAAGCTTGGGCATCAGCACCCAAGAGAGGTACCAAGGAAGGGTTCTAGGATCTCCTACCATCCATGTGTCAATTTTTGAAAAATGATTTTGAAATCAGTCACAACTCACAGAAAAGGCAAACTCAATCTCAATCCAAATAAAACCAGAAATCCCAAAATCACAAGTTCACAATCAAAGACCAATCAATCAAGTCAAGCAAGAAAACTTGAATTCTGCCTAGGGTCTGCTATGCAAAAATAATAGTACGTAGACAAATGTCTCAATACAAATTCTCAATATAATAGTACATAGATTTAGCAAAGTGCAGACCTCTAAATCCACCTGATATTTGGATAAGACCAGTGTGCGAATCCAGACCCTATGGTTGCCCAAGGAGATGAGAAATAAACCCATGTGTCTGTGTACTTAAGTGATCGTGTAGTGTGTACATGATAATCAAGAAACAAAATTTGGTGAATAGCTCAGACAGGGTTTCAAACAGGTTATTATGCCTCTTTTTGAATTATGTTTGATATTTACATGTGAATTCCAGGAAACTTGTGTCGCTTTTTAATCTCTTTCAAGCAAATGATGGCCTTTTTATGTTAGTCAAATGCAAGAGATGGTAGGAGCTATGAAAGGATAGAATGTGTACCATACCAGACCCCAACAATTCTATAAATATGCAATTTGACTAAATTGAAATCTAACAAGAAGATATGCAACCTAAGTATGGATGCCTATGTGATGCTACTGTTAGATAAAAGATGAGATATTTTTGGTCTTTTTTATTTTGTAATTTTTTTGAATTTTCTAATGCAACAAACAAAATCAAAGCGAAAAAGAAATCAATATGGAGAAAACCGAGTTGATGAGAGATGAGTAGAGAGAAAATATAGAGAGAGTCCAAGTTATTACAATCAATGTGTGAGAATAGGCTCTCACAACTTATGCCTAACAAATATATCCTAAGTATAAACCTTAGTCTAAACAACTACTATACTATACTACTAAAGCTGGAAATCTGCAGCTCCTAGAAATAATTCCATCAGAAAGTCGAGTCAGAGTTGCAGTGGATCCACCAGGAAGACATACAACTCCTCCGAAAAAATGACACTACTCCTCTTACTCTTCCTTAAGTGCTGCAAAAAACTCCAAATGATTAATAAGACAATTATATTATAAAATAAATCAAAGAATAAAATGAATAAGAGAATGTATATACAACAAATAATATAAATGAAAGAATGACTATTTACAAAGAAATAAAAAATATATGTGAAAATTAAGAATAAAAGAAAACTTTTGGCTTATATAGAGTTGCCTCCTCGGCAGCGGTGCCAAAAATATGATCGACAAAATCGTCTGCATGTTAAAATCAATGATTTAATGGTGTCGTTGTTGTAGTATAAATGTCGCAATGCAAACAAATGTCGTGTCATTTTATTTACATAATTTTTACTGGTTTATCCCAGGTCGTTCATTGGGAAGCAGTTATTGATATGCATCACTCTCTATGTTTTAAAAATATGCTTTTATTCTAAAAATGTCAATTATATTTACAAAATGGATCAATGAATCAAAAATTGAATGAATGGGTTAATTATGTACAAAAGAATCAATTAATATTAATTGACATGTCTCAAACATATTTACAACTAAATAGAATCAAAAATTATGACTACTCTGTATTAGTTACATACAATTGTCCTAAATAATGGCTGAGTATAGGTACAAGAATAACTACTAATATATACTAGACTAAATATACTAACATATACTAATAAGTTTAATAACATATACTATATATATAGTAACATATATAAGTGTTGCTATAGCCTTAGTAAAAGTATTTACAAACTTTAAGGCAAAAGAACTATATTTAATAACATATATATACACCTATAGTAACGGATCTAATTGTCACTAAAGCCTTAGAAAAACTTATTTACATAAATAAGGCTTATAAGTATACTATCCTATTTTACTATATATATATACACATACTCGTATACATTACATATATACAATTTATTTATTATACATATACATATACTATGTACTGATATGTATATACATATACATATACATATACTATACCCATATATACATACACACAGTACTCACTCAGTGCACACACTTAGTCTCTCAGATCTTCCTCTCCAATGCTTAGAAAATTTTAGACCCTTCTCTCCAACACTTAGGCGTTCTTAGCATTTACACCTCTGTTCACTTAACAAAAACTTGGTTTTTTATTGGCGAACTAATTTTTTGTTGGGATACATAGCACTCATATGGGTGGGATCAGACCACTACTAAGCTGGTCCTAATTCTTAATTAGGTGTTTTATAGTGCATAGTCTTGAGCCATATCCGGCTCAACCAAACTGAACCTGACTAAGCCCACACGAGCCCACTGGGCTCCTAGCCCACATATGCCCAATATACATGTTCATTCATGCTCAGAGAGAGAGGTGAGGGGTATGGTGTAATGGGTGCGCTGAGCGCTGATGACTGAGCTGTTGGTGCTAGAGCACCGCGATCATTTTGATGATAACAAAACACGTGTCATTTAACATTTGCACTTGGAGTATTAGATTTCAGGAAAATTGCAAATGGAGACGTGATTAGACGGAGTTCGAGCTCGCATCTAGGATGGATTGGAGGAGCTTGATGGAGAACATAGGAGATTCGTGAGGAGCGATAGATTGAAGATGGAAGGACAAGAAGAATAGGATAGAATTTTGTTTATTTCTTTCATGTACTTTTGTCTTTATTTCCTTGCTCTTTTTATTCCTTAGAACATCATGTTAAAGAGCCTCAAAGTACCCTAGGATACTCAAGTTTTCTGTAGAGAACCTAGAAAACCAATATAGGGTTCAAACAGCCTTTTCAGACATCTAATCATAAAATCATATGTCTGATAATGAGTTTTAAGACGTCTGACTGTTGACTCATATGTCCGATAACATTTAGGCTGGACCTATTTAGTTTTGTCTGATGAAATCAGACATCCAGACCTTAGTCCAGATGTTTTAGAAGACGTCTAATGATTTTGCCAGACATCCAATTAGTGGACCGTTGGCTAGTTTAACAAACACTGTAGGATATGACCGTTAGAGCCTTATCAGACGTCCGTAAGCGTTTCCAGACATCTGATAAATGACCATTTTGCCTCGGCTGACCCAAAATCTCTTTTTAGAGATTTTATAGCTGTTGCAATCTCTTGGAAATCCATTCTCACAGAAAAGTAGGTTTCCAGACGTCCAGACATAGTACCAGACGTCCTGTATGTCATCTGATGGATTTGCACTAGAACTTTGTTTAGATCTGATTCAAGTCAGGAAGAAACCCGCCTAAAATCAGACATCTGACTTTGATCCCAGATGTCTTAAACTGATCTTCTAGACATCTGATGCCAGGATCAGATGTCTGATAACCTTGTCAGTGCAATCATTGTTCCTGTTTTCGGCCTGATTCTCTTGGGCTTTGTACCCAACGGCTATGGAAGCTTTCCAAAGCCTTCCAAAGACTTCCTAAGGCCTCTATAAATAGAGGAGAACCTCTTGCACACAAGATACACCGAGTAATACACTTTCACACCATTTTGTGTCTCTTGAAGCAAGCTCTTGCTCTCCAAGCTCCAGTTCTTCATCTACAGAGCATCAGGAATTTGAGCACCCACTCTCCCGTCGTAGTTCACGAGAGCGACGTTGCACCGTCGTGTAGTTCACACATCCGCGTCGTCGATGCACTCCTTGCAAAAGGAAGCATCTTAATTCCTATAGAAGCTTAGGTTAAAATTTACTTTGTTTGCTCTATAGGATTGTTGTTATTTATCTTTATTCTTTGGTTGGGTATTCGCTTTGCGAATTCCCGTCTCCTTCGTGGGACAAAATCCTTCTTGTGAAGAGAAGGGGTTTGAGGTACATTACCCTCGTATAAAGTAGCGTGGTTGTAATTGAGGTTGAATCACCCTCGTTTAAGTGATTCATTTAGTGGATTTGATCAACTTGGTTGATCGGAAAATCCTAACTCGAGAGGGTTAGGTGGTGGTTTTCACCCGGTTTGGGTTTCCACCTAAAAATAATTGTGTACATTGTGTGATTGAATTTTTTGTGAGATTATTTATATTCTATTCCGCAATTTATTATGTCACCCCTCCTAGCAGGGAATCTACATGAGCAGCCATAGCACACAAATCAATTTATACCACGAAACGCACTCACTCTTTCATGTGGCACTAAGTTTAGCACTGAAATCAATGCATGTTGCGTTCTGTGCGGCAGAGATTGGACCTTGATTCGAGCATCCAAATTAAATCTGATTTTAAAATAAATTATATATTTGGAAAGCCCTAACATAGGGCTACATGATTATATAATTATTTTATAAAAATAAGTTATTTATTTATATATATAAATTAGTTAAATTTAAGGATTTATACACGTTAATTTAGGGTTTAAATCCTTAATTAGTGTACAAATTGATAAGTTAATCATTTAGTTGACTTTATAAATAGTTAATTAACATATTTAGGTATTTATTATATATTTTTAATTTATTTTATAACATTTATTTTAATTTATATACATTTAAATACACGTTATAAATCGACATACACATAATTTAGTTATAAATATTATTATATAGTATAAATATATTATGAATAGGTTGAAAATATTTGAAATTAATATATACAAGTATACAATATAAATTACCTCAGTAATAACTTAATTTACTAATTTATTTTATTTTAACTTAATAATTTACCTATTTAACTTAATAACTTAATTACCTATAATAAATACATAAATAAATAAATGTACAGGTATAATTAGGTATATAATAAACACTTAAATACATATGTACAATATTAGAAACTATTCTATGAGTATACTTATTTATTTATAATTACCCTAGCATAAATACATTTACTCTAATATAAATTAATATATAATTATATAATAAAATTATATGTACAGTAACTCAACCTAATTACTTATTTAAATATATTTGGTATAATTATAAGCTATTTATGTACATTATTTACCTATATTACAATATTTATATGTACCCTAATGTTTAATTATATTTACAGGTATAAATACAATATACATGGCATTTTTAGGTATTTTTGAGTATTTTTGGATTTTTATGGTGTTTTCATGTTTAATATGGATAGGAGAGGAGAGAGAGAAGGTGAGATAAGAGAGAGAAGGACTCCTTTTGTATTTTTGGATTTGAGTTCTTTTATCAAGTTTCAAAGTATATCGAACTGTCGGCTGGTATGTTCTATCAAGCCGAGGGTTTGGATTACTTTGCAACTTTGCAAACACTTAAAAATTTACCTAACCCTACTTAAGATAGGTTTGTTTTATTTTTTTATAAATTTTTAATGATTTTTTATATATTTTCAGTTTGGCACAAATGAGGCTTAGAAGGGTTTTGAACTAAAGAACCTTGGGCCTCATACTCCATTCTAGTGGTTGAAACTTCAGTTCAAACACTCACACATACTCAGCACACAATCTAAAAGATGTTTGATCATTTAAGCATGATTTTAACTTTGAATTCCAATGAAATCTCAGTTTGGGCAGGTTAACCATATGAACATGGTGACAGTGAATTAAATATAAAAATTACAAGCTATTTTAGATAAGATTGAAGTCTAAACTTGTACATGAATGCTTGTTCTATGATGTTCTAATAATATATTACATTAACAGCCCGTTTACATCCAAAAATCAACCCAGAATTCACTTGAACCCTTAATCCAAACTAGTTGCTGCAATTGAGCACCTTGTGCTGCTGCTGTTGTGATAATTTAGTAGCTGGTTGTTGCTGGCTTTGTTGCTGTCCACTGTGGCTGCAATTAGCAGTAAAATACTATGCAAACCTGCTGCTTGAATAGTAGATTGGATGTTGCTGCTTTTATTGTTGTATCAACAATAAGAAGTCTAATTCAAGCCTGATTCAAGGCTTCTACGTACATTCCAGATTTGAGTAATCCTAAGTTCAGCTATCATAAATCTTCGAAAAATCTCAGATCATAAAATCACTTGAAATCAAAGTGTGCTAATGCACTTTCATTGATATTGAAATATGCATCATAGTATAGTCAACAAAAGAAAATTGACACTTAAATTTATAAGCTCAAAAAATAGATGTGAGTTTGAGGTCGTTCACAGGCAGCAAATATGGAATTCACACACTAGTAGCAATGATAAACAAATGAGCACAATGATTAATGATAGCAGTCTAATCTATTACCCTAAGTGGCTTATTCTAGGGTTAGCTCCTTAATAAAATCATGCATTTAAATTGTAAATGTTGCATTTAGAGGATGTATGCATAATATGTGCAATATGTTTAGTTTAGATTGAATTGTTTGATTTTAGTTTTTTGTGAATAATGTAGGTTAAGGACTTGGAATATGTGGGAGCATTGAGCTGAATAAGAAAAGAAGTTGCAGTAGAATTAGGAGCTGGTTGAAGACAAAGATTTAATCAAGGAAGAAATGAAAATCCAACTAAGAATAAGAGAGAGAGGGACTAGGATAACCTAACCTTACCCTTATCCCAACCCTTACCCTTAGGTTAGCTCAAACTGAATAAGTGAGCTCAAAAGCAAAAATCATGGATATCACTATCCATGATCTTGACCCTTTATCCACAGAGTTGTCCTACTATTTAGGAACCTATCCACCCTACCCTAGATCCAATCCTTAACCCAAGAACCTAGTTAGGTCCATAAGCTCACTTAATTGACTTAGTATAATTCAATTGGGTTCATGGAACTTATTTGGACCCACCCCACTAGACTTAGGGTCAACCTAGCCCAATTAGGAACCTATTCTCACAACCTATGTCTATCCCTAACCCTACCTACATAAGACTCATGAAAATCCTAGCCTAATCCTCTTAAGTTGGTGCCAACATAAGAAGATTTTATCCCTTGGTGGTTGGCCAAGAGATAAGATCTTATCTCTTGGTAAGATTTTATCCCTTGGTAGCAACTCAGTTAGGTTTCCTATTTTTAGAAAACCCTTATCCTATCCTAGCCCTGGAACTTAGATCTTATGGTCCCTATTTAGCCAATCCTAGGCATCACTTTTGATTAAATCTAAACCATCCAAATTAGTGATATCTAGTGATGAGACGAGATATCAACAATCATAAGAAAGTACTATTAACGCAAAAAATATGATTGTCGACTTTCGATTTGCAATAAAAATGGTGTTTAAATGTCTTGTTGTAGTATATATGTCACGAAATGCAAACTGATGTCACATCAATTTTATTTATTTGCTATTTTTACTGGTTTGTTTCTGGGTCGTTCACTGGGTGGTAGTTATTGATATACATCACTTTCTAAGTTCAAAAATATTCTTTTATTCCAAAAATGTTTGTTTATTTACAAAATGAATGAATTAATGAATGGATGATTGAGTTAATTATTTACAAAAGAATCAGTTCATACATGCTACATTGTTTGAAACAAATATGCAATAAATAGACATCAAAAACTATCTATTGATACACTATGTTAATTATATACAACTACTACAAATAATATATAAGTATAGGTACAAAAATAACTAATTATATTTAATATACTAAATTATATTAACATATTAATATCTATAGTAACATATATAAGTGTCGCTAGAGCCTTAGTAAAATTATAGACATAACATAAGGCAAAATAGTTCTCTATACTAATGTATGTAGCTGTGTCCAGTGACAGATTCATCTGTCACTAAAGCTCATGTATTATTTATATACATATAAAAGCTCAAACAATCTCTTTACATTACTTATACTATTACTATATACATATATATGCATACTATATATTTACTATACATTCGTATACTTATTTATTTACATACCTATAATTTATATATTCTATACATATATATTTTTATACATACATATATGCATACATATGCGTACGCACAACACAAGCACTCACACTACCACACTTAGTCGCTCAACAGCTTCTTCTTTCTTCCTCTTCTCTTCACTTCTAAGTTTCTCAAGACTTAATTCAGTTCACTTAACAAAAATTAGGTTTTTTTTTTTAGTTGACGAATCGACCTTTCGTGGGATACACAACACCCCGAATGGGGTGGGACCAGATCACTACTAAACTCGGTTCTCATTCTTTAATTGTACATTTTATCCTATTTTAGGCCCAACAATAGGCCCACAAGCCCATACACACCTGCACGCACCCATGCAAGCCTACAAGCACACGCGGCATGTGAATCGAGACCAAGACTTGTATGCTCATTTTTGGTGCCCTACACCTGATGAACGAAGTAGCTATTTGACAAATTCAAAGTATACTGTATTGTGTGCTCTACCGACCGCAATATGGCACTTTGTTTCAACACAATTAAGTGCTGCCAGCGTTGAACAGTGTGAGAAATTGAGGTTTTTGGCCCTCGACTTGAGGGTCATAAATTAGTGTAAATTAAAATTAAATTATATCATTGTAAAGCCCTTGAGGACCATAAATTAGTGTAAATTAAAATTAAATTATATCATTGCAAAGCCCTTATATAGGCTACATAATCATGTAATTAGTTTACATAAATAAGTTATTTACATATTTAATAAAATTAGCTAATGTTTGCTGGTTGTACATGTTAAATTAGATGTTAATTACTTAATTAATGTATAAATTGGTGACTTAATTATAAAATTAACTTTATAAAGAGTTAATATACATAATAAATTATTTATTACATATTTTTATTATATTTTAAGAACTTTATGTTAATTTATTTATAATTAAATATTAGTTTAAGTTAGTTTTACATGTAAATGATCTATAAATACTATCATACAGTATAAATATAGTATAAATACGTTCAAAATATTTACTATATCATTATACAAATATACATTATAACTTACTTTATTATTAGGTTAAATTACTAATTTATTTTATTTTGAGTTAATAAATTACCTAGTTAACTTAATAACTTAATTATTTACTGTAAATATATAATTAAATTAAAATACAGATACTGTATAGTACATAATACATATATAAATACATATGTATAGTATGAGATATAAATATGTACATTTAAATAGGTTTATATAATTACTTAGTTTAGTATACATTTGTTTATATAAATTAATATTTAAAAATACAATAATATTATATATCAAATAAATTATTATAAATACTTAAATTAATATATATAATACATACATATGTCAAATATCTATATTATGTACACATTATACATTATATACACTTAGCTTAGATTAAAATTATATATTTAAGTATATACATAGTGTTCGGAGCATTTTTGGGTATTTTTTGGGCTTCTGTATGTTTAGATGAGATAGGGGATAAAAGAGAAAGAATGAGATGAGAAATAGAAGTTCTTTTTGGTGTTTTTAATATTTGGTTCTTTTATTAAGTTTGAAAGTAAATTAAACCATCGGCGGATATGTTCTACCAAGCCAAGGGTTCAGATTACCTTGAAACTTGACACACACTTAGAAAAATACCAGATCTTACTCAAGATAGGTTTAATTTATTTTTTTAGAATTTTTTATGATTTTTATTTATTAACAAAGTTCACACATTCTAGGCCTAAAAAGGGTTTTCAAAGTGGAACCTAAGGCTCTAAAATGGGATCTATGTGCTGGGATTGAAGTTCATGCACTTGAAAGCATTCAATACATCACAAGAAAGATATATGAGCACTCAAATGTGATCTTTTATCTCAAATTCCATTTTCATGTGCTAACAATAATTCCAAAACATTGAACATGCTACTCAATCTGAAATTTAATTCAATTATGTATACATGAATGATTGTTATGTGTAGCTCTATTGGTACAAAACACCTCAGCTCATCAGACTCTCATATCCAACTTCAAATTCCAATTCAAATCCTCTCATTCAGCCAAAGCTGTGGCTGATAACAGATAAAACCAGCTGTTACTACTGTTGTTATTGTTTGAGCTGCACATTGCTGCTACAGCTAGATCAGATGATGAACTAGCTATTCAGATGACTTAAGCTCTTGATTCAGCCACTACAGCTATTTTAGCAACTATCTAGCCATGAAACCAGTAGCTAGAAGCTGCTACAGTGTTGAGATTTCAGTAGCTAAGAGCTGCTACCAAATTAATAATCATCAAAGATCAGACTTGAGAAAGTTTGATCTTAGGCTCAAGAATGTCCAAATGAATTCTCTAGTAAAATCATTGTCATCCAAAAATCCTTTTAAAACCATGTATGAAGATCTGAAATCTATATGCCAATGTTCATTCATTAAAATCCTTAAAAGACCCTAATATGATCTTCCCTTTACACTATAGAAAATGTAAAGAGGAAAATCACACTAGGTATTGAAAGCATTTCAAAACTGATCCAAATCTCCATTAAAATCTTGAAAACATCTTGCGATTCTCAAAAAAAAAAAAAAGCATTAGAATGAAATCAAATTGGAGTAGGGGTTCATGTAGCCTTATTTAGGCCTTTACTCTAGGATTTACTTATGTGATCTGATTACTAGAGATTCATAAGCACTAGATCTCAGTGCTCAGGACCTTAGGAAATCCTAGAAAAACTAATTGGGACATTGTTAAGCCTCTTTTCAGTGAATCTGAAATTCCTTGGCTGAACTACCCAAATTGCAACTCAACTTGGGCTTAAGTTCATATGAAAATTAAAAATCACATCACACACCTTAGATTCATCGCATTGCATCCAATTGAGTGAATGAGAACTTGAATCACTTGATTAAACTCAAATAAATCCAAATTGACTGCAAATCATGAGATTGGATGTGAAACACAAATCTGAAAGAATCAAGAGAATCGGTCCAATTAAAACCAGATCAAGTGGTCTTTGTGAATTTATGGAGTAAATGGGAGACCCCCCAAGTGGATTTTAGGCACAAATTAAACTCTAGAAGCCAGGACTTCAGGTCTGAATTTGACCTTAGTGGATGGGTGGATTGCGAAGTAAATTATTAAGGAAATCAGAAAATGCGAGTGATGAGATGATTAGGGAGATTAATGGGTGGAGATGGTCGTGGAAAAACACCTTTCTGATTTGAATTGATCAGAGAGGGTGAAATCGAGTCTATTCTACTCTACTCCTAACCTACACTAAATCATTCATCAATCCATGAATTTAACTATCAAATCTACTCCTAACTAAACTACATTACACTAATTACTATTCTAAACTACTCTAGAAAGTAGGAAAATCCTAATCTAAAGGAGGAACGGGACCTTTGGATCTCCACCTGGTGGATGGAGAGGAAGAATAGTGGGAGATCTCTAATGAGTGAAGAGCCCATAAGAGGAGCTCCAGAGTCGTCTCCTAGTGTTTTGAGATCCAGCTTCATGTGGAGAAATTGGAGGTGAAGAACCATGTGCCTGTCACTGGCGTGGCGAGTGAAGGGGTTAGGAGTTGCTGGAGAGGGAGGAAAGGATCAGTTCAAGAGGTGTAGTGGGGAGTTGATGGCACGCGCAGGGAGCTTTGGAGGTGCTTAAGTAAGCTCAGGGAGTGAATCAGAGCACCGTGAGGTGGGTTTAGGCGCGATTATGGTAAACGGTGGGATGTGAGCTTGAGAAGGCTGCAAGCGTCCAAATTGATTTTCCACCGTTAGATCAGAATTGGGATAAGGAGTGAACCTACGCACAATTGTGCTTGAAGCTTTAATTTTGATTGGCCGTTAGATCTTGGTTGCATGCAATCAACGGTGGTTGTTCACCGTGTTCTTCGGTGAACAGTGCACCCACAATTAGGGTTGGTGCCACAGGTATGTTGGAGAAATTACAGAGAGACCCAAATGGTGAAATGGTAGAATATTGGCTCAGAAACCCATTAGTGGCGAGAATTGTTGACAGAGCAGTCCTTGAGGTGTTGCAAAAGGTCCCCAACAGCTTACAAATAGGCCTTTGAGGGTTTAAACGTGAAGAAAATATGAAGGATGAAGGACCTGGATGTGATATTTTGAATGCGAGGTCCTAATGATCTCCAAATGCTATGAAGTTTTATCAAGGCTCAAGTGAACATTTTAGAAGTTGATTTCACTCTTGATTTATACTTTTGAACTCAATTGTGTGTTCAATTTTCAATTAGATCATCAATTTTCATTAATAAATAGAATATCTCATTTTATGACCTAATTTTGCATTTTTAACACAAATTGGATGCTTTAGGTCATTTCTTTTAATTTCCACACTTAACCCATTTCTTGTGTTAATTTTATAGTGTTTAACCTAGTTTCTAGCTTAACTTAGGCATTTTAGCTATGATGAGCCTGCTGTAAAATTTGGCATGATTTTTAACGGCGGGTTTTTAGGTTGTAACACACAAAATTGCATATGCTTTTAACATTTATAACCTAGATAGTGGGGTATCTAGGGTCATCCAAGGAGGCAATATGCTTGTAAATCAAATCTGTTGCTTAGAAAATAAATCTCAACTTTCCTTTTGGTTTTGTCAATATATCATTTTTTTTTTCTTTTGTAATTGAAATAACAAGGAGTTTGAATTAATGATAACTACTAATAGTAACCCTAGGTGACAAGAGATACCTTCCTTCTAAGCTCACCCTAGGTACATGATGGCCTAGGGTAATTAGAGAGGGAGGGAGGTGAGTGCACAAAAGGGAAATTTAAATTGCAATCAAGACGAAAATAATCTAATGAAGGCAACTTGTATAAAAATGAGGAATTGTTTTGCAGAAAATCTAGTAGAAGAATGCTTAAATTACTAGAATTAAAGATGCATGTAATGAAAACTCAAAAATCCTCTGAAATGATGGTGAAGATGGCGAGGCTATTGCTCCAATTGCGACTACTGCAATCAAAACGAGCTCCTCCTTCTCCTTGCAAAATTCTTCAAGGTGTAGTTTCCTTGGCAAACCCTGAAGTAGGGGGGGCGTGCCAAGGCTTTCCTCCAAGGTGGCGTGGACCACCTCTAAGCTCTCCTCCAAGGTGGTGTGCACCACCTTCAAGACCTCCTCCAAAGGTCTTCCTTGCCTGGCTTCTCCTTTGGCTGGCATGGGCACAAGAGAGAAGGGAAGAGGGAAAGGCACCAAGGGGGCAGAGCGTCCCCTTAATCTTCTTCTTCTTTTCTCCTGGGCGTGAGCTATAGGTAGAATATAAGAGGTATTTTGCTAGCCAAGGATGGGTTGTAAGGTGGTGGGTGTTGGTCTTTTTATAGGGTAGGATGAGAGGGTTGAGGTGACTCTTGAGATGGATGGCTAAGATGGGAAGATGGGGGGTGGTTAGGTGATCTTATGGTGGAGAATAGCTGGTGCCAAGTAGGGGGGTGTGAAGGTGGTGGTTATGGTGGTGAAGAGACACCTAAAGGTGGCGCAAACCATGAAGGGAGGCCTTGGTTTTGGTGCCACCATGAGGGCTTCTAGAACTGGGGTTAGGTGGATGGTGGAGATGGGTTTAAGGGAAGATATGTGGTGGAGATGAAGGGGGTTTTGGAGGGAAAAAGTGGCGCCAATTGGTGGGTGGTTATGAGAGGTTTTGGCGTCACTTTGTATTATCTTTTGGAGGTAGTGGGTAGGCTAGGTTGGTGCCAAGGTGAGGTGGAAGTAGGGTTAGCTTATGTGGAGCTTAGGTAGAGCTAGTTGGTGGAGTTGTTAGGTAGGGTTTTTAGGTGGCAGAAGCCAAGGGAGTTGGAGCATAGCTAAGCTAAGCTAAGCTATGCTAAGGTAGCTTAGCTAGTAGTGGAGTAGAGGAGGAGGTATTGAGCTAGGGTTTGAAGAGAGGAGCTGATGAGGAGAAGTCTAGAGCTTGAACTGGAGCTGGCAGCTACTGAAGAGGGTGGCATGGAGCTACTCTGGTTGGCTTAGCTTGCTAGTTCTTTGCTAGTTGCTAAGCCAAGCTAAAGTGAGCTGGCTTCTACCATAATGAGTTGAGGTGAGCTGGGTCTGGTGCTCCCGGGGAGGATCAAGCTGGTTGAGGCAACTAAGTTTGCTTAGCTCAATTGAGTTGAGCTAAGTTGAGTCCTCGGGAGCTGGACTTGAGCTTCCTGAGTTGGAATGAAGGCATCTTTAGCTGGTTGGAGTTGAGTGGAGCTAGATGTAGCTGGACCTGAGCTAGGATAAACTCCAGTCAACTCAGCTGAGCTAGCTAGAGCTCCCTATGGACTAATAGGAGCTGAGATGAGCTAGACTTAGCTTTGTTGTGCTGGATCTGAGTTGACCTGAGCTAGGGTAAGCTGAGATGAGCTCTCTTGAGCTGCTTTTCAGCTGAGATGATTTGAATGAAGCTAGGTTGAGCTAACCCTTGTCGAAGTGAGCTGGATTCCAGCCATGGTGAGCTGGATCAAGCTGAGTTCCAGCTAGTTTGAGCTTCTCCTTCACCTGTTGCCTTCCTGAGTGCTAGGGTTCTAGGGGTCTATTAATTTTTTCATCCCTAACACTCACAAAATCACATTAAGAAGGCAAGAAAAAATGCAATGCATGCCTAACCTAATTTATGACTAAATGAAACCCAAAAACCCGTTTGCGAAGTAAAATCCTAAGAGCTAGGATTGTTTTAAAGCAAAAGAATGATGATAAACTGGCATTTATCACACCCCCATGCTTATCTTTTTGCTAGTCTCTTAGCAAAACTTTAATTTTTATAAAATAAAATTTTTGGGAAATCTATTTTTTTTTTACTTTTGAGGAGAAAAAGAATAAGGGACCTTAGTTGATCTAAACACAAGAGGCTTGGGATTTGAAGATAAACATCGGGATTTGTTTTCAGATCCAAAAATTGGACAAAAATGAGATCACTATATCCTTCAAAACAAAATCACAGATTAACCCCTTGTTAATTCAAATGACTTGAAATTTTTGTTTTTAGGATTTTTCTGGCTTTTGAATCTGATTCGCAACTTGCAATAACCTTTAAAACCTTGTGTCTGTGCTTATGAAATGCCAACATTTATAAGGGTGTGTCTTTGGTTTAAAACTTTTTTTTTTGTCCCCATGCTTATTTCTAGCTTAGCCTAATAATAGATGTGTCGGGATCATCATTCCCGTTACCAATCCTTGAGGGGGCTCTAGCGCCAGTACTTCAGGATAGCACTGTCCATGACACCTCCCAGGAGCTCACGACCCCAAAATACAATGCAGTGTAAAGAGGTGCTCCAAGAAAACTCAAGCTCTTGCTCCGACACTATAGGTAGAGCACTGTCCAAGACACTTGAGCTGCTAAAATGTGCTTTAATGCTCCATCCAAAGATATGAAATAAAGATATGGAGCAGTGCCGAGGCGGTAACATGTTGACATCGCATCCTCAAAGGAGGCATTTTCTTCCTCGGTGGTGGGAACTCAAACCAATGATCTGCTTTAGACTTTTACTAAGGCCAAACAAGGGGTTTTTCTGATTTTTAGTAGTTTTTATTTGTTGGCTTGTGTGTGAAATTTGGCACAGGAAGTTCTACAAGAAATGCAAATTTTTGAATCAGAAACTAAGCCAGATACTTTCCATATTACAAAAGAGGATCAAGTCACCTGAACTATCATGAGTTTAGGTGGAATTTTAGTGAAGGATATCTAATCTAGTCTAAAAATAGACTCTAAAATTCTAATGATCACATTCGTATCCTTATCCCTAATTTATTAAAAATTAAATCCCATTGTACCAAAAGTGAGTTTTTCAACCTTAGTCCAGATTTAAAATTTTTCCTCAAAATGTTTTCAACATTTTTATTTTTTTTGGGTATGCAAGTAGGAAAATAAAATGACTAAAGAAAAATGCATGTTTTTAGGTTTTGAAAATCCAAAATCGATCATCAAAAATTTAAAAACACCCCCATGCTTAAGATATGCAATGTCCTCATGCAATAGGAGGGAAAGAGGGATTACCGTAGTAAAAGGTGGTTGGATTTAGGATAGTCAAAACATAGGGAAAAGAAAGAAAAAGAAGCAGAAAGAAAATGATGGGTTACCTCCCATCCAATACTATCTTTTACGCCATTCAGCCGGGCATAGTATTCATTAGTGGTCAATGGTGGTTGGTTCAATGAAATTGCAGGATTCAGACGGAAGATTCGAGGTATGATCAAAATAGGGCTTTAAACATTGGTCGTTGACTTGAAATGTTGTATTAGTTTTAGGATCGAAAAGATCAACAGTGCCATACGGATAAGTTTTGAGGACGATAAAGGGGCCAGTCCATTTGGATTTTAATTTGTAAGGAAAATGACGTAATCTAGAATCAAAAAGCCAAACACATTGATTAACCTCAAAGTGTTTCCAAACAATGTATTTATCATGAAATTTCTTTGTTCGGTCTTTATAAATTCTCGTGTTTTCATAGGAAAAATTACATAATTCTTCGAATTCAGTTAATTGTAGTTTTCTATGGATACCATTGTCAGATAAATCCATGTTTAATTGTTTTATTGCTGAAAAAGCTATATGTTCAAGTTCTACTGGGAGATGGCATGTCTTCCCAAAAATCAGACGGAAGGGAGACATGCCGAGCTGGGTTTTAAAGGCGATACGGTAGGCTCATAAAGCATCATCCAATTTGGTGGACCAGTCTTTACGGTCGGGCCTAACCGTCTTTTGTAAAATATTTTTGATTTCTCGGTTAGAAACTTCTGCCTGGCCATTTGTTTGGGGGTGATAAGGTGTGGAAATTTTGTGATTAACCCCATATTTAGAAAGAAGGTGATGAAATTATGAATGAGTGAAACGTGAGCCTTCATCACTGATAATGGCTTTTGGAATGCCGAATCTTGAGAAAATATTCTTCTTAAGAAATTCGACAACCACACGGTGATCACTAGTGTGGGTGGGTATTGCTTCTATCCACTTCAAAACATAGTCAACTGCGACTAGTATATATAAATACCCACTAGAGTTGATGAATAGTCCCATGAAGTCGATGCCCCATTCATCAAAAATTTCAACCTCTAAAATAGGATTAAGGGGCATCATATCCTTCTAAGTCATGTTGCTGATGCTCTGGCAACGCACACAGGACCAGACAAAATTAAGAGCATCTTTATGCAAGCTGGGCCAAAAGAATCCTGCATTAAGGATTTTAGTTGCAGTTTTCTTGCCTGAAAAATGTCCACCACAAGCCATTGAATGACAACGTGTCAGAATATCATGGATTTTAGAATCAGGGACACATCGTTGAATGACCTGATTAGCATAAATGCGAAAAAGGTTGGGCTCCTCCCAAAAATAATATTTAATGTTAGCAAAGAACTTATCCCATTTTGTTTTTGGTTAATTAGCAGGGATTCGTTCTATTGCTAAATAGTTTGCAATGGGCACAAACCAAGGGAGGGTAGTGGCAGCTAAAATGCTTTCATCGGGGAATTAATCAGGTGGGGTCATAAGACGAGAGAGATGGTCAGCCACTACATTTTGTGATCCTACCTTATCCTTGATTTTTAGGTCAAGTTCCTAGAGTAGCAGGATCCAACGGATAAGGTGGGGTTTCACATCTTTTTTTGTCAGCAAATATTTAAGTGTTGAGTGGTCGATATATACAGTGACATGTGACCCCAAAAGATATCTAAATTTTTCTAAGGCAAATACAATGGCAAGAAGTTCTTTTTTAGTAGCCGTGTAATTCCGTTGTGGATCATCAAGAGTTTTGCTAGCATAATAGATCACAACGAGCTTCTTGCCAATTCTTTGCCCTAGAACGGCCCCCACAGCAAAATCTAAGGCGTTTGTCATTAATTCAAAGGGACTATTCCAATCAGGTCCCTGAAAAATTGGCGCCTCAGTAACCTCCTTCGTCAACCTCAAAAAACTCTCCAGACATTTATCATTAAAATCGAATGGCTGGTCTTTAGTAAGAAGCTAACTTAAGGGCTTGGAGATTTGGGAAAAATTTTGTATGAATCTATGGCAGAAACCCACATGACCCAAAAAGGATCTGATTTGTTTGACAATAGTGGGTGGTGAGAGCTTAGATATAGCATCTATTTTTGTTTTATCTACTGCAATTCCTTGTTTGGAAATAACATGGCCCGAGACAATACCTTCCTGGACCATGAAATGATTTTTTTCCTAACTGAGGACCAGATTGACTTCTATGCACTTTTGGAGCATTCTTTCAATGTTCTTGAGACAATGGTCAAAAGAATCTCCAAAAATAGAGAAGTCATCCATAAAGACTTATAAGCATTCACCTACCAGGTCCAAAAATATTGCAAGCATACACCTTTGAAAAGTCGCAAGTGCGTTGCAAAGACCGAAGGGCATTCGTCGGAAAGTAAAGGTTTCAAAGGGGTAGGTGAAAGTTGTTTTGTCCTAGTCTTCAGGATGACCTGCGACCTGATTATAGCTGGAATAACCATCTAGAAAATAGTAAAAATCCTGTCTAGCTAATCGCTCCAAGATTTGATCAATAAAGGGGAGCAAAAAATGGTCCTTCTTGGTGGCGGTGTTTAATTTTCTGTAATCAATACACACGCGCCAAGAAGAGGCGGTTTGAGTGGCTATATTCTCCCCATTGTCATTGGTGACAACTGTTAGTCCGGCCCTTTTGGGCACAACTTGTGTTGGACTAACCTAGGAGCTGTCAGAAATGGGGTAGATGATAATGGCATCAAGCCACTTAATAATCTCCTTTTTTACCACCACATGCATATTAGGGTTCAAGCGCCTTTGTGGTTGGCAGGAGGGGTGAGAGTCGTCCTCTAAATATATACGATGTGTACAATAGGATGGATGAATACCCTTAAGATCAGAAAGGGTTCAGCCAATAGCTTTTTTATATTTACTCAAAACTTGGAGAAGTTTGTGTTCTTGTGCCCCAGTAAGTCTAGAATTTATAATCAGGGGCAGGGTCTGATTTGGACCCAGGAAAACATATTTAAGGGAGTCGGGAAAGGGTTTTAATTCCAATTGTGGGCCCAACTCTGAAAGAATTTCTACTTTTTGTGTTAGTGGTGAAGTGATAGTGAAAGGGTTAGCTGGAGGGTGAGCTGAATGTGTGGTTAGGGTGGAAGGGTGAGTAGTGGATTGTTCAAGAACCGTGTTAATGGCAAACAAAAACCTAAATGTGAAATCTGCAAAGTTTCCTCCATGATATTTTCTATTTCTGAATCCAAGTCATCAAAGAAATCAGGTTCTTGGAACCTCCTAGAAGCTTCAAAAATATCTAGGGTTACAAATTCACCGCCACACATGATCTTCATTTTACCAGAATCACAATCAATATTTGCGCAGGCGGTGGCTAAGAATGGTCTTCCAAGAATTATAGGAGCAAACTTCAATGCTTCAGGTACCTCTATGTCTAGAACTAAAAAGTCTACTACAAATAGACAATTTTTTGACCCGGACAAGGACATCCTCAATAATTCCCCTCGATTTAATTGTAGATCGGTCGGCTAATTGAAGAGTAACCTCAACAGGCTTTAATTCCTCAAAAATAATTGTGGGGATAAGATTAATTGAGGCATCGAGATCCAACAAGGCACAATCAAAAGAAGTATCATTAATGATAACTTGAATCAAGGGTGCACCTGAATCTTTTCTATTAAGTGGCAGTCGACTCTGCACAACTGAGCTACTGTCTCAGGAAGGATCACCTTTCCTAAATTTTTGGGCTGCCTTTTTGGGGTACACAAATCTTTTAGAAATTTTGCATAGGTGGGGATGTATTTTATGGCATCTAGGAGAGGGATGTTAATTTCAATTTGCCCAAATAAATCCATTAGTTCCTTATCAGTGGGCTTAGATTTTTTCTTTTTCTTATTTTGTGAAGATTGGAGGGCTTGTGGAAATGGTGCAAGGTTTCTCTGTTTTGCATTATTAGGTTCCTGAACAATGTTAGAGGAAGATGGGGAAGAATTGATCTGTTTTTCATTAAAATGAGTTTCTTTAACAGGCAGGGGGTCTTGAGTGGTTTTCCCATTCCTCAAAGTAACTGCATTGGCAGTCTGGTTGTATCTAGGATGAGGACAGGAAGCCTGACCGTTATTGAAACCCGGGGGATGTTGAGGTGCTGGTTGAATGGGTTGACTGGGATATCCACCTTGGAGCTGATTCCTTTGATTATTTAGGTTGGGCATGGGTTGGGAAGGTAAATTCCCAACAGGCCGATGATCAGGAGTAACATTAACTTGTTGTTGCAAGTTGGTAATCATGCGGGTTACTTCTGTCATTTGATTCTGCATACCTTGCAGAGTTTTCATGACCTGAGTATTAATATTGAAAGAGCGATCTTCATTTTCGTTGAAAACTTTATCATAAAATGATGTGTCGTTGTATTTAATCGCGTGGTAGAAAATCGCTTTTCAAAACATTTATATTTTCAAAACTAACCACGAAGAGTTAGGTCGTATCCACAGGGAGGAATTAGCCTAATAAATTCACGAGTCAAGGAATGCACAGTTCGCAAACTCTTCTACAACTTTAATGCGAGGAAAATGCTGTTTTAAATGAAGTTTGCATTTTATTTAAAAGTTCAGGGGTGTTTATGCAATTTTCACATCAGAAATTAAGCCCCAAAAATATGTGTAAGATGCGTGTGTACTGGCTTATTATGTGAATTCAACTTTCATGCAATTCTAATTTGAAATTCAAGATAGAAACATGCACATAACACAAATAAAATAATTTTAAGAAAATCTGATTGCATCAGTGCAATGTGGCCAGAATAAAATATTAATATAAACTTGACAATGTCATTGAATGTAATTTTTAATAGAGAGAAAAATAGAAGTTTTCTCCTCTCTCATCCTCGCATGTGCGGCCGCGCACGGTTGGCTGCGAGAGTCGGCAGGGAGGTGTGGCTTGACAAGAGCTACGCAACGGCGGTGACGCGGCATCCAGAGGTGGCCAGCGGCTGCTGGCGGAGGTGGCCGGAGCACCGTCCTATTGGAGGAGACGGAGACTGCTGCATTCGCACGGTGGCTTGCGCCTGCTTGTGGCCGCGGCAATCTGCAGATGGGCGCAACGGTAGGCGTGACGGCGCTCTGCAGTTAGCGCCTGCGGGTGCGCTAATGGGCGGGCGCTTGCAGTTGGCACCTACAGGTTGAGGTGCGGTGCTAGTGTTGGCTGTAGCACGGGCCTAGCACCTACAGGTCCCGCTGGAGGTTGGGTTGGTGGCGTGCGGGCGCGCAGGAGCGGGAAAGAGGAGGGAGATGCTGTGCTTGCAGGAAGGAGGGGGGCGCGCTGGAAGATGGGCATGCTGAGGCGCTGGAGAGGAGGGCACGGAGGTGATGGAGCAGGTGCTGCAGGGACGGCTGGTGGAGGATGCAGGCGTTTGGTGCGGGCGCGGTGATGGTGCTGCGCCTGAAGGCGTAGGCGCGCTGCAGTGGGCACTTGGTAGGTGCGGCGTTGGGTGCAGGCAAACTCCTGTAGTGGTAGCGTGCTACTTGGTGTGGGCGTGGCTGGGCAAGGTAGAGAAGGAGCAGCACAGTGCTCGCCCCCTCCACAGTGGAGAAGAGAGAGCAGTTCCCCGCAGGGGGGGAGATTGCCTCTAGTCCACGCCTCCTCCTCTCTTTTTAACTCTTGTCTCTCTCCGCGTGCGCCAATCAAGGGATTTGCAAATCCCTTTTCTATTTTTGGCCGGCGGGCGTTGGAGGAGACGGCCAGAGGAAAGGGAAAAGTTCCTCCGGTTGTTGGGGAAATTTGCTCCCCAACCCTTTCTCTTTCTGAATATAATACCTGCACATAAAAATAACAAAATCATTACATATTAAATTATAGAATGTTATAAACGTAAATCGTGACGCGTACAATTCTTCTACAACTTAATTGCAATTATTAACACACCTACAAGGTACGATTAAAGGTACTTAGGCTTAATATTAGTCCATTAAAATGGACTCATCAAATACCCCATGCCTAAGATTTGCTAGTCCCTAGTAAAAATGAAAAATAATAAAAGTAATCAGAAGATTTCTTCTTTTCTTACTTCAAAACTTTAGAAATCCAGACAAATGTGAAGTGCTGATAGCCTAGGTAACAGATCTAAGTGAAAGAGCCGATTCGCATTGGGAGTTCGTACATCACCCTTGGAAAAAATTTCTGACGAGATAGGAAACTACTTCCCTCAGGGATAAAGCAGACGGTAATCTATAATTTGACCCCGATGTTTAGCTTAAGTAGGAGATATCAAGTTGAATGGATTTGTATTTGGTGGCACACACTCATCTGGTGCTACATATAGTCTAGTACTGCGGACTCTAGCTCTCTAGACTATTAGACAAGTCAACTCTGAGAGAGGCTACACAATTGTGCTCTCTTGATGTTCCTGGGCACTCTCTCTCTTTCTTTCTGAGATCACGAATCTTGCCAAATTTAGAAATTGTACTCACTATTTGGTGGCCTCACATGGCATCCACACTTCAATTAAAGTCCTAATAACTCTATAACTAAGTTAGAGTTCTCAACCAGTATTCAAGCGATCAGAAATACTAGAAGGTAGGTATGGGTCATATTTGGTGGAACGCGATAGGTGTTCTGCTGCCTCAGAAACAGTGTTACATCATAAACTTGGACTTTTTTTTTTGTAATATAACTATTTCTTCTTTTTCTTCTTCTTTTCTTTTTTCCTTTTTTTATTATTATTTTTTCTTATTTTTGTTTCTTTTTCAATCAACACAACACAATACAACCTTTTATTTACGAGGCATTATTAGGGATGATGATGGTCAAAAGGAAGTTGTGTGGCTTATTTGGTGGAAGTGCCTATTCTCGGCACCGGGAATGAATGGATAGGACAGGCGTATTTCTAACCTTTGACATTATTACCCTCCTTCAGCCGAGGACTCTATGAAGGACGGTCGTAACCATCCACCATAGTTATAGCTTTATTAAGACTCAATCTCTGTGTATCTGCCTTATTTGGTGACTCTCAGAAATTCACACAAAATATGCACATAGGAACAGAAAGTGAAAACTACACCTAACTCTGAAGTATCATCATCTAATTATCCAAAACTTAAGAGTCCTTGCACTAGACTTAGTGCACCAGTAATCTCTCTACTTTCTTCTCACAAATATGAGGTAGATCTATTAGAAGATAGTATGCCTGACTCCCTATGAACTGTCCAAGGGTTCAGTAGACTTACAAATGCTCATTGGTTTTCCTAAAGGATCCATTACCAAATCTACGTGCACGTGAAATAAATGTACTGGATTCTAAACTTAAGAAATAATTCCAGAAGAAGAACCTCCAATAACAAAGGTATTTTGCTAGGGACTAACCCATTCAGCTCAAAAAAAGAATTCTTTTTTTATGCTAATCTAAATGCATGAATACTTCCTAAAATGCAAATGCACTCCCCCATGCCTAAATCCTACAATGTCCCCATTGTAAAATTAAAATAGGAGGAGAAAGGAAAAATATCACCTGACACGATTTGCTAGGTTGCCTCCCAACAAGCGCTGCATTTTCTGTTAGCAGCCAGACTTATAAGGAACCTGTAAGTCAAGTTCTAAACAGAAAAAGTTAGGCCCTAAGAATATGCATAACAACGCAGGCCTAGAAAATAGGTAACCACGGATGTCGGCGAGCTGATGATGCAATGTAATTCCAAATGCTCGCCAGAAGAAATGAAAATAGAAAATCTCATTGGCTACCTTAGGAGGTCTAAGAATAATAAACAGAATATGAAAAGGGACCTCTCGAAACAGACTAAGTGGAGGATCAGAAGGATCCTCCAGAGCAGGACGGGTTTTAAAAGATATACACATAATTAGCTCAAACCCTTGAATGGCGAGAGTAAAAGTACAATCATCAATCCACACTTCCCATTCTACTCTAGGATGTGTGGCCTGATATATTCTCCAGAAAGAATGTATATGAGTAGAGATCTGAGCCAAGTATCGGTTAGGGAGTATAAGGGTTGTTTGTAGTGTTGGAAGGTAATGGTTAAGTCCAATGAGGGCTTAGTTGGTGTTAGGTCCAATTCCAACAATGATTCAGATTGTGTACACTCCCTAACAGTAGTAGACAACTTCAAGTTATCCAGCCTAGTATTAATGATCGGAGTCATATTTGAATAAAGGGTAGACTCCAAATTAGAACTTTTTGATGGCAGGGTCAAAATGTAAGAATCATTATCATTCAGCTCATCCTCAGATTCGTTTGGTTCACTAAAATATTTGTTGGGGTGTATATGTGATTCAGTAGGAGTTGGATCAGTATCCTCAATTATTTCTAGAGGATCAGTCTTAATATTTTGGAGGAAGCCTATATCATTGAATTCGTCATTCTTCTCGGGGTATAAATCCTCAATTGACGTGTTTTGTTCCCGAGAGTCTCCCATAGACTTCTCATTATTTTGTTTGTCCTCCTCTAATATCAACTCCTGTTTTGATGGAGGATGACTCTCAAAAGAAAGGAGGAATCTAGATTTAATCATATTATTTCTACCCTCTGGAGGTAAATCCTGAAATGATAAATAATTCTCCTGTGATTCACTCTAGATTTTCAGTCTAGGTTCCTCTGTTGGGGCATCATCATCCACTGAATTAGACTCTTCATATCCCTGAGACCAGAATTGATCATCCTCTATTCTGTTAGGGTCACCTTCATTTGGTGCATTTAAATCCTCAGGATGCTGAATGGTAGGTGTTGATTCCTTAAGTAGAGGGTCAGGAGTAGTCTCACTAAGGGTAAATGGGATTCCACCAAATAATTAATAGGGGAAGTGATAGGAATAATACAACCTTGACCCGGGTTGGTAGGGGTAAGGAGAATACCGTCATTGGGGTCAAGGTCCTCAAGAGATACCATCTTCCCTTGCTTTTGACTACAATATAATTCCGGTGGATAATCACTATGATCGTTATCCTCTAGTGGCCGTGTCTCATTGGGAGAGTCTAAGTGATGGCTACCTAAAATTAGATCCCTATTGTCATTAGGTTCCTTAGAATTATTTTCATGATCATGGTTTATTGGGTAGGGATCAGGATTATTAGGAAGCGTGTAGCTAAGTTGTCTTATTTCTTCATTTTAGTGTTGACTATTCCTCAACATCTCTCCCATTGATTCCATTATTTCCTTTTGCTATTTTTGCATTTCTATCATAAAAGAGGAGAGGCTACTATTATCAGGTTGGGGAGGATAGTCAATTTCAGGCTCTGGTTGCCTAGGGGTATCGGTCCAACCTCGATACGAAAAATCATGAAGGGTGGGAGGGTTGGGTGTTTGCATGGAAGTAGGGATTTCAGGATTGGAAAATCCTGCTCCTAGGCTATACTCAAAAATGGGAGTTATCAAGCCAGTACTCCCAGGGTAAGAATGAGAATGATCCCATGAATTGTCAATGTACCCATCAAAGGATGGATACGCTCAGAGCATGGGATCCTGATTAAAAGATGGGAAGTATTGACTCTGATAATCTGAATGATAGGAGTAAGAGTAATCCTTTTCTTTAACTAAAACAAATTTAACTTTCTTAGGATTCAGCAGAAAACTTCCTAAAGAGTTCTATTGTCACAGCAAACGCAAATTCAACGGGATCTATTTTTAGTAGGTTGTAGGTCTTAGAGTTATATGTTTAGTTGGTGGCCAAACAAGTTTTGCAAAAATTACGCTTCCTAGGACAACCTTCGCTGGTGCCTATAACCTACTCGCAAGGGATGGAAGTCTCGAATCGAGCCCACACACGAGGAACTGAAGTAACTTGGTGGATAGGCTTGTTGATTTCCGACTAACTTCCCTTGTGGTGAAAAAGAGGAGAGGTAGAAATTTATCTAGTGATCTTATGTGTGAGGTGCACAGTGTCTCAAGTGTGCAAGCATACGATCGTGTTTTGATTTTTTGAAATTTCGCAAACAGGATCCTTTTGCACACAATTTTCAGTCACAGATTTTAAAGTCCAATCTCTTAACAGTCCCAATTTTTTTAAAGTGACCACTGAATTAATTTGATTCAAACACTTTAGTGGTCTTAGATTTAGGTTCAATGCATATTCATGACGAGTAATTAATGCTCAAGAGAAGACGTACCTTACTCCAGCTTTCTTTGTGCAGTAATGAATGCAATGCAATAAAAATAAACTAGATGCTGCTCATTCAGTCCTAGATGGTTGTCCTATAGATATGCAGCTTTTAGCAGGCAGTTCAATTTTTTTTTTATAATAATAGCAAACAGACCTAATTTAACTAACTAACCTAAATGTAGTTCAAAACAGTTCAAATAATCCTGTAATCTAAATAAAAGGGAACACGCTCCCAAAAATACGCTCCCGCATACAAGAGCAATAAGAAATAAAGTGGCACTAGGGACATGTTCCCAAAAATACCCAACAAGGGTCCAAAACATAGAAATTAAATTCTAATGTCTATCTAACTAAATCTAACTAAGATCTACTGCCTAAATCAGAAGTAGGCTTCTCCGTAAGCCAATGTGCGTGGGATCAAGGCCTACATGTTCCTGTTGCCATCCTCCAGGTGGCTTCAAGGTCCACCAAAAAGATCGTCTCCGCCATACATGCCCATCGCATTCGCTGCGTGTTTCTGCACAGAAGAAAATGCACAGTTAATAATTCAGAAAAGTTTTCAAAATAGCATAAAAATAACATAAAATTCCCAAAAAATTAATAGCCATTTTTCCTCCCCAGCAATGGCGCCATTTGAAAGAGTGATCTTTGTTTTCGTCGATAACTTTATCATAAAATGATGTGTCGTATTTAATCGCGTGGTAGAAAATCGCTTTTCAAAACATTTAAATTTTCAAAACTAATAACGAAGAGTTAGGTCGTCTCCACAGGGAGGAATTAGCCTAATAAATTCACGAGTCAAGGAATGCATAGTTCGCAAACTCTTCTACAACTTTAATGCTAGGAAAATGCTGTTTTAAATGAAGTTTGCAATTTCTTTAAAAGTTCAGGGGTGTTTATGCAATTTTCACATCAGAAATTAAGCCCCAAAAATATGTGTAAGATGCATGTGTACAAGCTTATCATGTGAATTCAACTTTCATGCAATTCTAATTTGAAATTCAAGATAGAAACATGCACATAACACAAATAAAATAATTTCAAGAAAATCTGACTGCATCAGAGCAATGTGGCCAGAATAAAATATTAATATAAACTTGACAATGGCATTGAATGTAATTGTTAATAGAGGGAAAAACAGAGGATTTCTCCTCTCTCCTCCTCGCGTGTGCGGCTGCGCAGGGTTGGCCGTGAGAGTCGGCAGGGAGGTGCGGCTTGACGAGAGCTATGCAACAGTGGTGATGCGACGTCCGGAGGTGGCCGGCGGCAGCTGACAGAGGTGGCCGGAGAGTTGGCCTGTTGGAGGAGACGGAGACTGCTGCAGTCGCATAGTGGCTTGCACGCGCTTGCGGGTGCGATGATCTGCAGATGGGCTCGACGGCAGGCGTGATGGCACTTTGCAGTTGGCGCCTGCGGGTGCGCTGATGGGCGGGCACCTGTAGGTGCAATGATGGGCGGGCACCTACAGTTGGCACCTACGGGTTGTGGCATGGTGCTAGCACCAGCTGTAGTGCGGGCCTAGCGCCTGTAGGTCCTGCTGAGGTTGCAGCTGGTGGCGTGCGGGCGCACAGGAGTGGGAAAGAGGAGGGAGATGCTGTGCTTGCAAGAAGGAGGGGGGCGCGCTGGAAGAAGGGCGTGCTGAGGCATTGTAGAGGAGCCCGTAGAGGTGATGGAGCAGGTGCTACAGGGACGGCTGGTGGAGGATGCAGTCATTTTGTGCAGGAGCGATGATGGTGCTACGCCTGAAGGGGTAGGCATGCTGCAGTGGGCGCTTGGCGGGTGCGGCGTTGGGTGCAGGCAAACTCCTATAGTGGTAGCGTGCTACTTGGTGCGGGCGCGGCTGGGCATGGTAGAGAAGGAGCGGCACAGTGCTCGCCCTCTCCACAGTGGAGAAGAGAGAGCAATTCCCTGCAGGGGGGGAAGATTGCCTCCAGTCCATGCCGCCTCCTCTCTTTTTAACTCTTCTCTCTCCGCGAGCGCCATTCGAGGGATTCGCAAATCCCTTTTCTATTTTTGGCCGGCAGGCGTTGGAGGAGACGGCCAGAGGAAAGGGAAAAGTTCCTCCGGTTGTTGGGGAAATTTGCTCCCCAACCCTTGCTCTTTCCGAATATAATACCTGCACATAAAACAACAAAATCATTACATATTAAGTTACAGAATGTTATAAACGTAAATCATGATGCGTACAATTCTTCTATAACTTAATTGTAATTATTAACACACCTACAAGGTATGATTAAAGGTACTTAGGCTTAATATTAGTCCATTAAAATGGACTCATCAAATATCTTCTTAGGATGGTCCAGGTTGATATACAGGTGGCCAATAATTCCCAAAATGATTTTGTTTGGGAAAAGGAATCGGGTTCGGGTTTCTCCAGGAGTGATTCGGGTTGGTTCTCCAGTTTTGCTTGTAAGTGTTAAAGGGATTTCTAAATTGCTCCTGGAGAGCATAAATATTTTCCATGGTGGGATAAAAAATATTTTGATCAAAATTCCTAGTCAATTCTTATGGGAAATCAATTGGAAACTGCTGACTAGCAGGTGTGGCATCAATATTGTGTAGATTTTCTCTTCAGAGAAGTTGTGGAGTGTTAGTGTGTGGAAAGTTAAAGTGTGGAGCTTGTTTGTTTGTTTGCTTTTCTTCCATTTTCTTTTGGTGAATTTGCATCTGGTCTAGTCGTTGAGCTAACATATATAGATCATCCTAAGTGACTAGGACAGAAGTGGATTTGGAGTCAATTTCATTGAGTCCGTGTCTGGGGTTTTGTGTTCTACCAAAAGTGTCCATTGAAGTCATACTAAATGAGTTTTCACTCATTTCTTCAAAGAGGAGATAGGCACTTTTGGCATCTTTATTAAGGAAATTGCCCCCACATGAGGCATCCACAAATCACTTCAATTGATCTTCTAATCCATGATAGAAGATCTAAACTAACTGCCATTGCGGAATTTCATGGTGGGAACAACTTAAAAGTTCTTAGAATCTTTCCTAGGCTTCATGGAGGGGTTCACCATTATTTTGTTGAAAGGTCGTATGGATCTTCTTAAAGCTTTAGTTCGGCCGATCGAAAAAAATTTCTTTAGAAAAGCACTCTTTAATTGGGGCTAGGTGGTAATCGGGTGTCCAATCATTTTAAACCAATGTGAAGCTTTATCTTTAAGAGAGAGGGGAAAAAGTCTCATTAACCACATGTCTTCCTCCACATTGCGGGAACGAGTGGTTTGAGCGAGGACAGCTAATTCCTCGAGATGACAAAAAGGGTCCTCTCTTGGAAGACCATGAAAATGCTTGATAAGATTTAGAATGGCTGGTTTGATCTCAAAATCCCCTTGTGGTATGACCACCCCGGGTCTTTCCTCATAATTGGAAGGATCATAGAAATCCTTAAGAGGAACGACTGGATGTTGGCGGGGTGGTGAGTTTTGCCCTTGGTTAGCTAGGTTCGTTACAGTCCTAGCCAAATCTTCTTGATTTTGTTGCTGCCGAACCAAATGGTTGACCATCAAGGCAAAGGGGTTTGTATTTTGAGTTAGGATTGGAGGGCCACCTAGCCCTACAGGAATTTCTGGTTGCCCCAAATGAGGGAGGTGGGAAGTTAGGTTGTGGGTCGGCTGACAGGTTAGAAGTGGAAGCCAAATTTTTTTGTCGGTTTCCTAGGTTTTCCATTTTTTTAGAAGAGGAAGGAGAAGAAAACAAAGATTTTCTGGTGCGGGGGGCAAAATCAGATGGTCCCTCAAGATGTGATTTTTGGGACCTTCGCCCGTGCATGCACTGTTTTGGAAGAATTGGAAGGGAGGACAAGGGAAAGAGATGAGAGAGTGTGTAATTCAAACAACAATTCTAGACCTAACTTAAGTGTGACTCCCTAAAAAAAATTAACCTAAGACTTGGTCTACTTAGGAAATAAGTAATCAATAGTGAATACCCATTCTGTCAACAAATCTAGGCAAGTTTCTTAAGGGGAGGTTTGGGCCCAAGCGTTTCCCAGGAAAACCCCCAGGTACTTGTACAAACCCATGCCTGGTCATTTAACACGACCCCTTGGCTTGAATGCCAGATATAGATGATAGAATCGGTATTAACTATAGAAAACTTAAGACCTATATAGCAAGCCTAAGTTGATGAAAACCTTAAGGGTTAAATTGCTACAAATTTTAATTAGGTCTAGGATACTAGTGTGCACATGGAATGTGGAGGGCGTTCATTGAGTTGTTGTCCTGTTATTTCAATTTTTTTGTGCGTGCACAGGAATTGGAAAGTTGTTCCAACTTTAAACAAGTTGTCACACAATTTTTGTATGTCTGCTTTTTAAGATTCAATTTAATTTAATGTGTTTTAGGATTTCTCTTTTCAAATGTTCAAACAAGTTTGAAACTTCCACAATTAAAGGAAAACAAGTTGTATTGGTGATGATGTGTTTCCTTTATGTTGTGAGACTAAAAAGAAAAAGAGAAACCCTAATTGGATTTGAACCTTAATACGGAAATTTAACTATCAATGAATCTTTTTTAGGCTTCTTGATTAAGTAGTGGTCCAAACAATGCAACCAACACCACTACTTTATGTAAAATCAAACAAGGATTCCAGAAAAGATTTTTTTAAGATTTTATAAATTTGTTTTATATTTGTTTTGAATTTTTATTTATGCTGGTGTAAAAGTCCAGAATTGATACCCGTGGGTATTTTGGACTTTTGAGTACCACCACTGGCTTCAAAAATTTTGATGATTTTATGTTATGTGTATAATTTCACAAGAATTCCAAAGAGATAAATTTCACAAGAATTGTATGAGTATAAAAATTCTAAAAATTCACAGACAGTAGCATAATAGGAAGATCAGAGGGTGGGACCCCTTAATAGTCCACAAATTTTTAAAAATTAAATACAAAGTCAATTGATCTGAAATTTGGAACAATCATTTCTAACTTGATTTGGAATCACTATGTGAAATTTTAGGATTTTAGGAGACCTGTGATGTTGGAAATGAATTTTTGAAGTCCGAACAGAAATCTGGACCTGAAAAATAGAACACCAACACTAGGATTGGAGTGGTGTTTAATGAAGCATACAAGCAAACAATGGATTTTTATGGGCACCACTCCACTTAATTAAGATGTTTAGGATCCTGAAAGCCAACTTTAATATTTTTTTGGTAGTCTTTTAGCCTAGATGTGACAAGAAATGGGGGACCAACCTGAAATCATGGGAAGAAAAGGAACTTTGAGCTCTAGCTTCCAAATTCCAGCTTTCTTCCTGTAGTTCCTGCACACACGAGAGAAAAGAGAGATAAGGGGATGAGATCCACTTCAAGCAAGAGAATCAATTAAAATGCAAAGCCGTGCCTCCCCGGCAACGATACCAAAAAGTGATGCAAAATTTGGCATGATTTATAAAGGTGGGTTTTTAAGTTGTTGTACATTTAAATAGATTTATATAATTACTTAGTTTAGTATACATTTGATTATATAAATTAATATTTAATAATACAATAATATTATTATGAATACTTAAATTAATATATATAATACATACATATGTCAAATATATATATTATGTACATATTATATATTATATACACTTAGCTTAGATTTAAATTATATATTCAAGTATATACATAGTGTTCGGAGCATTTTTGGGTATTTTTTGGGCTTCTATATGTTTAGATGAGATAGGGGATAAAAGAGAAAGAATGAGATGAGAAATAGAAGTTCTTTTTGGTGTTTTTGATATTTGGTTCTTTTATTAAGTTTAAAAGTAAATTGAACCATCGGCTGCTATGTTCTGCCAAGCCAAGGGTTCAGATTACCTTGAAACTTGACACACACCTAGAAAAATACCAGATCTTACTCAAGATAGGTTTAATTTATTTTTTTAGAATTTTTTATGATTTTTATTTATTAACAAAGTTCACACATTCTAGGCCTAAAAAGGGTTTTCAAAGTGGAACCTAAGGCTCTAAAATGGGATCTATGTGCTGGGATTGAAGTTCATGCACTTGAAAGCATTCAATACATTACAAGAAAGATATATGGGCACTCAAATGTGATTTTTATCTCAAATTCCATTTTCAGCAAATTTTGGATAGTTAGTACATTTCATGTTACTAACAATAATTCTAAAACAATGAACATGCTACTCAATCTGAAATTTAATTCAATTATGTATACAAGAATGATTGTTATGTGTAGCTATATTGGTACAGAACACCTCAGCTCATCAGACTCTCAAATCCAACTTCAAATTCCAGTTCAAATCCTCTCATTCAGCCAAGTAGTGGCTAAATACAGATAAAACTAGCTGTTACTACTGTTGTTATTGTTTGAGCTGCACATTGCTGCTACGCTAGATCAGATGATGAACTAGCTATTCAGATGACTTAAGCTCCTAATTCAGCCACTACATTTATTTTAGCAACTATCTGGCCATGAAACCAATAGCTAGAAGCTGCTGCAGTGCTGAGATTTCAGTAGCTAAGAGCTGCTACCAAATTAATAATCAGCCAAGATCAGACTTGAGAAAGTCTGATCCTAGGCTCAAGAATGTCCAAATGAATTCTCTAAAAAATCATTGTCATCCAAAAATCCTTTTAAAACCATGTATGAAGATCTGAAATCTATATGCCAATGTTCATTCATTAAAATCCTTAAAAGACCCTAATATGATCTTCCCTTTACACTATAGAAAATGTAACGAGGAAAATCACACTAGGTATTGAAAGCATTTCAAAACTGATCCAAATCTCCATTAAAATCTTGAAAACATCTTGCGATTCTAAAAAACAAGAAAAACATTAGAATGAAATCAAATTGGAGTAGGGGTTCATGTAACCTTATTTAGGCCTTTACTCTAGGATTTACTTATGTGATCTGATTATTAGAGTTTCATAAGCACTAGATCTCAGTGCTCAGGACCTTAGGTAACCCTAGAAAAACTATTTAGGACATTGTTAAGCCTCTTTTCAATGAATCTGAAATTCCTTGGCTGAACTACCCAAATTGCAACTCAACTTGGGCTTAAGTTCATCTGAAAATTAAAAATCACATCACACACCTTAGATTCATCGCACTGCATCCAATTGAGTGAATGAAAGCTTGAATCACTTGATTAAACTCGAATCCAAATTGACTCCAAATCATGAGATTGGATGTGAAACACAAATATGAAAGAATCAAGCGAATTGGTCCAATTAAAACCAGATAAGGGGATCTTTTTGAATTTATGGAGTAAATGGGAGACCCCCCAGGTGGATTTTAGGCAAAAATTAAATTCTAGAAGCCAAGACTTCAGGTCTGAATTCAACCTTAGTGGATGGGTGGATTGCTAATTAAATTGTTAAGGAAATCAGAAAATGCGAGTGATGAGATGATTAGGGAGATTAATGGATGGAGATGGTTGTGGAAAAACACCTCTCTAATTTGAATTGATCAGAGAGGGTGAAATCGAGTCTATTCTACTCTACTCCTAACCTACACTAAATCATTCATCAATCCATGAATTTAACTATTAGATCTACTCCTAACTAAACTACATTACACTAATTGCTATTCTAAACTACTCTAGAAAGTAAGAAAATCCTAATCTAAAGGAGGAATGGGACCTTTGGATCTCCACCAGGTGGATGGAGAGGAAGAATAGTGGGAGATCTCTAGTGAGTGAAGAGCCCATAAGAGGAGCTCCAGAGTCGTCTCCTAGTGTTATGAGATCCAGCTTCACGAGGAGAAATTGGAGCTAAAGAACCATGTGCCTGTCACAGGCGTGGCGAGTGAAGCGGTTAGGAGTTGCTGGAGAGGGAGGAAAGTATCGGCTCAAGAGGTGTAGTGGGGAGTCGATGGCACGTGCAGGGAGCTCTGGAGGTGCTTAAGTAAGCTCAGGGAGTGAATCAGAGCACCGTAAGGTGGGTTTAGGCGCGATTAGGGTAAACGGTGGGATGTGAGCTTGAGAAGGGTGCAAGCATCCAAATTGATTTTCCACCATTAGATCAGAACTGGGATAAGGGGTGAACCTACGCACAATTGTGCTTGAAGATTTAATTTAGATTGGCCGTTAGATCTTGGTTGCATGCAATCAATGGTGGTTGTTCACCGTGTTCTTCGGTGAACAGTGCACCCAAAATTAGGGTTGGTTCCACAGGTATGTTGGAGATATTACAGAGAGACCCAAATGGTGAAATGGTAGAATATTTGCTCGGAAACCCACTAGTGGCGAGAATTGTTGATAGAGCAGTCCTTGAGGTGTTACAAAAGGTCCCCAACAGCTTACAAACAAGTCCTTGAGGTTTTAAACGTTAAGAAAATATGAAGGATGACGGACCTGGATGTGATATTTTGAATGCGAGGTCCTAATGATCTCCAAATGCTATGAAGTTTTATCAAGGCTCAAGTGAACATTTTAGAAGTTGATTTCACTCTTGATTTATACTTTTGAACTCAATTGTGTGTTCAATTTTCAATTGGATCATCAATTTTCATTAATGAATAGAATATCTCATTTTATGACCTAATTTCACCTTTTTAACACAAATTGGATGCTTTTGGTCATTTCTTTTAATTTCCACACTTAACCCATTTCTTGTGTTAATTTTATAGTGTTTAACCTAGTTTCTAGCTTAGCTTAGGCATTTTAGCTATGATGAGCTTGGTGTGAAATTTGGCGTGATTTTTAACGGTGGGTTTTTAAGTTGTAACATGCAAAATCGCATATGCTTTTAAAATTTATAACCTAGATAGTGGGGTATCTAGGGTCGTCCAAGGAGGCAATATGCTTGCAAATCAAATCTCTTGCTTAGAAAATAAATCTCAACTTTCATTTTGGTTTTGTCAATATATCATTTTTTTTTTGTTTTGTAATTGAAATAACAAGGAGTTTGAATTAATGATAACTTCTTCTAATAGTAACCCTGTGTGACAAGTGCTACCTTCCTTCTAAGTGCATGCTAGGCACGTGAAGGCCTAGGGTAATTAGAGAGGGAGGGAAGTGAGTGCACAAAAGGGAAATTTAAATTGCAATCAAGATGAAAATAATCTAATGTTTTACAAAAAATCCAGTAGAAGAATGCTTAAATTACTAGAATTAAAGATGCATGTAATGAAAACTCAAAAATCCTCTGAAATGATGGTGAAGATGGTGAGGCTATTGCTCCAATTGCGACTACTCCTGCAATCAAAATGAGCTCCTCCTTCTCCTTGCAAAATTCTTCAAGGTGTAGTTTCCTTGGCAAACCCTAAAGTAGGGGGGCGTGCCAAGGCTTTCCTCCAAGGTGGCGTGGACCACCTCTAAGCTCTCGTCCAAGGTGGCATGCACCACCTTCAAGACCTCCTCCAAAGGTCTTCCTTCCCTGGCTTCTCCTTTGGCTGGCATGGGCACAAGAGAGAAGGGAAGAGGGAAAGGCACCAAGGGGGCAGATCATCCCCTTAATCTTCTTCTTCTTCTTTTCTCCTGGGCGTGAGCTATAGGTAGAATATAAGAGGTATTTTGCTAGCCAAGGATGGGTTGTAAGGTGGTGGGTGTTGGTCTTTTTATAGGGTAGGATGAGAGGGTTGAGGTGACTCTTGAGATGGATGGCTAAGATGGGAAGATGGGGGTGGTTAGGTGATCTTATGGTGAATAATAGTTGGCGCCAAGTAGGGTGGTGTGAAGGTGGTGGTTATGGTGGTGAAGAGACACCTAATGGTGGTGCAAACCATGAAGGGATGCCTTGGTTTTGGCACCACCATGAGGGCTTCTAGAAGTGGGGTTAGGTGGATGGTGGAGATGGGTTTAAGGGAAGATAAGTGGTGGTGATGAAGGGGGTTTTGGAGGGAAAAAGTGGTGCCAATTGGTGGGTGGCTATGAGATGTTTTGGCACCACTTTGTAGTGTCTTTTGGAGGTAGTGGGTAGGCTAGGTTGGCGCCAAGGTGAGGTGGAAGTAGGGTTAGCTTATGTGGAGCTTAGGTGGAGCTATTTGGTGGAGTTGTTAAGTAGGGGTTTTAGCTTGTAAAAGCCAAGGGAGCTGGAGCATAGCTAAGCTAAGCTAGCTTAGCTAGTAGTGGAGTGGAGGAGGAGGTATTGGAGCTAGGGTTTGAAGAGCGGAGCTAATGAGGAGAAGTCTAGAGCTTGAACTGGAGCTGGCAGCTGCTGAAGAGGGTGGCATGGAGCTACTCTAGCTGGCTTAGCTTGCTAGTTCTTTGCTAGCTGCTAAGTCAAGCTAAAGTGAGCTGGCTTCTACCATAATGAGCTGAGGTGAGCTGGGTCTGGTGCTCCCGGGGAGGATCAAGCTAGTTGAGGCAGCGAAGGTTGCTTAGCTCATCTGAGTTGCGCTAAGTTGAGTCCCCAGGAGTTGGACTTGAGCTTCCTGAGCTGGAATGAAGTCATCTTAAGCTGGTTGGAGTTGAGTGGAGCTAGATGTTGCTGGACCTGAGCTGAAGTAAACTCCAGTCAACTTAGCTGAGCTAGTTAGAGCTCCCTGTGGACTAATAGGAGCTGAGATGAGCTAGACTCAGCTAAGTTGAGCTGGATCTGAGCTGACCTGAGCTAGGGTGAGCTGAGATGAGCTCTCTTAAGCTGCCATTCAGCTGAGATGAGTTGAATGGAGCTAGGATGAGCTAACCCTAGTCCAAGTGAGCTGGATTCCAGCCATGGTGAGCTAGATCAAGATGAGTTCCAGCTAGTTTGGGCTTCTCCTTCACCTGTTGCCTTCCTATGTGCTAGGGTTCTAGGGGTTGATAGAACTTTAGCTCTGATACCAATTGTAGGATCTAAAGATAGAGGAATATGTATGGCTACATGCACAAATACTTAATCAAAATGAAAGTAATACAAAAAGATTTGCATAAAATACAATCACAGAAATTGGCACAATATGTATAGTGGTTCCCCTCCCTTGGGTACTCCACTACCTAAGCCTCCTAGCTTAGGGTTTTTAACCCGATTCTCTCAACCCTGAGAGAATCACTTTACAAATCGAGGTAATTAACGGGTTACCACAACCCAAGTACAAAAATGGGTTTGTTACAACCCAACAAGCAAATGCTCAAGAACAAATGAAATACAGGTGTAAGAAAGAGAGATCTTACAACTAAGACCTAAGCCTCTCAACAAATATATATATAAGATAATACCAGTTTGAGAACCTAGGAAGGACGTGAATCATGTTGAATTACGTGAACAAAACACGTCAATGTGTTTGCAAACCCGTAGCACGATTGGAAAGTAGTAAACATGATTTCTTCTCTTGAATATGTGGTGGAAAATATGAATTATAGCTCTAGGAATTTTCTTCTCTTTTCTCTTGTCTCTTGTGTGCAAACAAAGAGTCCTAGGGTCATTTTAGAGAGTTTAGGACCTAGGATACTCGTCTACTAGACATTGGGATTTAATTCCCAACGTTCATATTGTTGGAATTAATATTTCTACCATTCTGTTTTGGGCCAATGGCTAGCTGGTACCGGTACTAGCAGCTCACTGCCACCAGTACATGAGTCCTGGTACCGGTACTCATCATGGGTACCGGTACTTGTGACTCCCAGGTTTGGAATTCCTTGGGCACAGTAACCTACCTGTACCGGTAGTCATCACGGGTACCGGTACTTGTAAGGTTCAGGCCATAATTAAGCCTTCAACCTGTGGCCAACATGTACCGGTACTCATGGTTAGTACCAGTACTTGTTGTTCACAGTTTGAGGTGAATTCTTAAACCTGTGCCTTGCAAATACCAGTACTGATGAATAGTACCGGTACTTGCTTACAAGTACCTGTTTTAAGCATTTTAATCCATTACATACTTTGAAAACGAATGTCATATAAATCCTAATTTATCTCTAATTGATTTTTATGATCTAAGTTAAATTCTCTTGCTAAGAGGCATATACAATCCATAAATATAAAATCTAAACTACAGAAACTAAGGTCGAAGATGATCTTCTTCACTTCGACTCATCCTTGTCATCTTGCCTCCTCCTTATCATCATCATGCCTCCATCACTTCCTGTTTGCCTTGATCTTCACCTAAATCTGAAAAGCACTCAATTGCAAACATTAATCCATAACACCAAAATAAGATGTGGAACAAGGTTCTAACAATCTCCCCCTTTTTGGTGTTGACAAAACTATATTGCAAATAGATAATTAAAAATTTTAACAATGTTATATGAAGGAAAAATTTTCATTTTAATCCTCCCCCTCAATATAAGCTCCTCCTAAAAATATTACTATTTGCCCTTTATTTTTGTCCCCCTTTTTGTCAATCACAAAAAAAAAGAAGAAATATCATACCATAAAGTTTACCAATAGTAAAATGATGAATGTGAGTACCAAGCTCTATTAGGCCATCGTTCTTGGTCTTCATTCAACCTATAGAAAGGTTGAAATGTTCTGTTGTGTGCCTTAAACACCCCCTGATCTCTTTGATCTATTCCTGCAAAATAAATATTTTTTCTAGGTACCCATTTTCTTGTGGGTCCTTGATGGTTAGTACCTTTCAAATCCTTAGGCTTATAGATCACTTCAGTGTTAGATCTATAATTCTTAGGATTCTTGACCTTTTGATAAATCCATGCATGTCTAGGTGCATGTGATTTATTTTGTATGTTCTTATTATTGAACTTGACTTTTAAATTATTACAAAATTCCATATTCAGCCTAGTTGTTGTTTTTAAATTATTCAAAGTGTCCTCAAAGTGTTCATAAATATCTTCTAATTCTATTATTTTTGCATGTAATTGATTGTTAGTTTCTTTGGACATATCTAATTCTATTTCTAAATAAGATTTCTCTATTTCTAGAGTTCTATAGCTATCATGCAAAACCTTATTTTCCTTTTTAATCATCCTAGCCTTATTATATAAATCTTCATATGCTTGTACTAATTCATTAAAGGTGACTTCAGAATCTACCCCATTTTCTGAGTTGTCGTTGTTTGCCATTAAGCAAAGATGTGCAACTTCTATTTCTTCAACCTTACTCGTACCGTCATAGGTGATTTTCAAAGTGTTCCATATCTCGTAGGCGGAGTCACATGCGGAGATCCGGTTGAACTCTTCCCTTGATAATGCACAATCGAGTGCGTTCATCGCCTTCGCGTTTCCCGCAATCTTTTTCTTTTGATCCGTTGTCCAAGCAACACCTTTCTGCAGCTACGAATCCTTGTACTTCTCTTGAATGAGAATTCAAGGCTCCTCACCCATTGATTTGAGGAAGACTTGCATCCTCCTCTTCCAATACCTGTAGCCCATCCCATCGAAATAGGGAGGACGGGTGGATGATTGTCCTTCGGTGCGCCTTGATGTGGATGCCATTGCAAGTGGAGTTGTTACGTCTTCTTGCAACCGGGCTCAATTTGAGAACCTAGGAAGGACGCGAATCGTGTTCAATTGCGTGAACAAAACACGTCAATGTGTTTGCAAACCCGTAGCATGATTGGAAAGTAGCAAACACGATTTCTTCTCTTGAATATGTGGTGCAAAATATGAATTATAGCTCTAGGAATTTTCTTCTCTTTTCTCGTGTCTCTTGTGTGCAAACAAAGAGTCCTAGGGTCATTTTATAGAGTTTAGGACCTAGGATACTCGTCTACTAGATGTTGGGATTTAATTCCCAATGTTCATATTGTTGGAATTAATATTTCTGCCATTCTGTTTTGGGCCAACGACTAGTTGGTACTGGTACTAAAGTACCTGTGCCGGTACTAAAGTACCTGTATCAGTACTAATAGCTCACTGCCACCAGTACATGAGTCCTGGTACTGGTACTCATCATGGGTACCGGTACTTGTGACTCCCAGGTTTGGAATTCCTTGGGCACAGTAACCTACCTATACCGGTACCCATCATGGGTACCGGTACTTATAAGGTTCAGGCCAGAATTAAGCCTTCAACCTGTGGCCAACATGTACCGGTACTCATGGTTAGTACCGGTACTTGTTCACAGTTTGAGATGAATTCTCAAACTTGTGCCTTGCAAATACCAGTACTAATGAATAGTACCAGTACTTGCTTACAAGTACCTGTTTTAAGCATTTTAAGCCATTGCATACTTTGAAAATGAATGACATATAAATCCTAATTTATCTCTAATTGATTTTTATGATCTAAGTTAAATTCTCTTGCTAAGAGGCATATACAATCTATAAATATAAAATCTAAACTACAGAAACTAAGGTCGAAGATGATCTTCTTCACTTCGACTCATCCTTGTCATCTTGCCTCCTCCTTGTCATCATCACGCCTCCACTTCCTGTTTGCCTTGATCTTCACCTAGATCTGAAAAGCACTCAATTGCAAACATTAATCCATAATAATTTTGTTAACACCAAAACAAGATGTGGAACAAGGTTCCAACAGGGGTCTGTTAATCTTTTCATCCCTAACACTCACAAAAACACATTAAAAAGACAAGAAAAAATGCAATGCATGCCTAACCTAATTTATGACTAAATGCAACCCAAAAATCGGTTTGCGAAGCAAAACCCTAAGAAATAGGATTGTTTTAATGCAAAAGAATGATGATAAATTGGCGTTTATTAGAGTCACACCTCATCACTTAGAAATACGTAGAGATAGAAAAAAAAAAAGACCACCATAGTGCACACCCCCCTTCTCTCTGCAGCCTCTCTCTCCAATCTTCTTCCTGGTGCCCTGGATCTGAAGCTCTACCGAGTTTCTTACAAGCATCCCATAAGCAACTCTGTCATCACCACCAGATTCTCTTCTTTTCCTCCTCCATGGTTTATTCTTCTCTTTCATGTTATTTTCAAGCATTCAATTACATTAGATTTATGGGACATTCTCTTTATTAATAAAATATTTATTCGATCTCATGAATTCTTGTTTATATACACATATATACATATATAAATATTTACTTAGAAAGTCTTTCCGAAAAGCTTTCGTATAAAAATCGCATTTTTCCTCCTTACGAATGACTCGGGACTAACCGATTTATAAATTTATTTTGTTTCAGCATGATTCACAACTACAACGATAAAACCTTCTAACGTGTTTTGCAATGCACAAATTGGCGCCATTGACAAGGAGGCAACAGAGTTATTCTTGAAGCTTTTCTCCTTAGTGCTTATTTAAGATTTCTAACCTTATTTATTTCTGTTGATTTGGTGTGCGTAGGAAGTGCGGAAATTCAAGAAGAAACACAGTAACGGAAAGATTACAGGTTTTTAATCTCAGGTAGATACTCGTATCTTAGATTAGGTTAGATTTTCTTTCGAAAAAAATATTCCAAAAAAAAAAAATTAGGTGCTTCGCTTGATTCTTAGGTTAGTATTTGTTTGCTTTTCAAAAAAAAAAAAAAGCTTTTTTTGGTGGGTATTATCTATTGAAAATCAATAAAACTACCTTCTACATTTTCAATTTGCAACAAAATTTTATTTTTAAAATTCAATTGCCAAAATTTCACATGTCTAAAAATTATAAAATTTCTGCTAGATGTGGGTATTGAAGTCAGGAACAACATATCCAAAATTTTCACCATTCTGATTTGTACAAAAATTTTAAAAATTCATGAACTAAACTACTATCAAGTCTGTTGCTACTCCTGATTTTTTAGAATTCAAAAAATCACATGAATTTTTATACAACTTCAATTTATCGGAAATTTGTCGTGTTGGACCTCTGTAATAATATAATCCCAAAAAATTCTAAAAAAAATTATTTGGTATAAGTTTAGTTACACAGAATATTTGATCACTAATTGGGGATCAAAATAGACTACAGAACCCCCAGTACATTTTAAATCTAGAAAAATTACATTTGAAAAAAAATTTCCGAGTGCCTTGGTTGGTTTTGCAATAGGACCATTGATTTCTATGATTGGGTCGTGTTTACACAGCTAGATTGTGTTTTAACAGATATCTCGTTGTAATATAGATGAACTCTCCGCGAAAACAAATAGAAATTTATAGCTCGAAAATCAAAGTATCCGAGGTTGAACACAGGGAGCAATTTGAGTATTCCAAAACTTAAGAACACAACTTTTAATAAAAAGCAATGACTAGTTCAATAGAAATGACAAGATAATGTTATGGAAAGAGTACTCAAAAAGAATTGGATGTCTGATATTGCATCAGACGTCTTAAATTGGCCTTCAGAATCTTCTCTTCTGTCTTTGCTTTGGCTCTACTGCAGCCATGGTTTCTTGTTTCTCTTTTTCTTTTTCTTCCTTGGCCGCTCCTACTCCTCTTCTTTTTTCCTTTGCTTTCTCTCTTCTTGATTCTCTTCCTACAGCTAAGTCCTAGCTTTGTCTCCTCTTGCGTTTCCTTCTTCTTTTTCTTCCTCTTCTTCCCTTGCTTTCTTGCTTCTCTCCTCTTCGTCAGCCCCTTGATCTCTCTCTTCTTCTTCTTTCTCTTGGTCTACCTCACCTCTGCTATAGTGTGTCTTTCTTCTTCTCCTTCACTTGTAGCGGCTAAGTCCTGCTTCCTTCTCTTGCTGTGCTTCTTCCTCCGTTAGCATCCTCTTCCTACACAAGCACCACACAACAAAACCTATTCCCCTACCCTCCCCGCGCATCTCTCTCTCTTTAAATCTCTCTTCGGTACGCTCTCCCAGAGCTGGGTTATCAGATCGGTCGCGCACCCAGGTCTAGGTGCACCGACGTGGGTGTGGTGAGTAAGGAGTGCTCGTTAGGATAGTCGGGTCGGGTTGCCAGGTAGGTGGGATGAATTCACGGATGAGGCGTGTATAGGTGAGGGACCTCACCCCAGTGAGGCGAACAGATGATAGCACAAAATCCACTTAAACCACTCAGACAGCTTACGACTTACCGAGGTGAGACTAAAAGTCCCACCTGCTGTTGCTGGTAACTGCAGGAGAGTGACTTCACGATTTGTGCAACTGTAGGTCTCGTGGCACCCTCTATCAGGCTGGACTTGCGCACACTCGCAATCCGCATAGTTTGGAAGCCTGGGAGCGGACGATTGTGGCCTGGAGCTGGAGAACAGTCGAGCTCGAGTCGTCGCTAATGGCGGCTGGAAGCTTGACCTTGCACGACACAAAAGGAGCCTTGCAGCTCTATTAGACCACAGGAGGACCTTTGCCGTGTCACGGCGAAGGTGAGGCGATCGGTTGCAGGCCGCGGGGTGGCCTAGGCATGCGTGCCTAGGTCGCTCTGTGGTCGGATTTATGGGTTAGGTCGGGGGAAGCGTGGAGTGCGTGTGGCGACCTGTGGATGGGTGGAAAATGTTCAGTGGATTATGGTGGAGGTTGTGAGGTGGGTGGCGAGACGTGTGGGGGTGCGGAGTGACAGATGCATCTCGCTGGAGGGTAGCCGGAGATGGGGAAGATGCAAGCGACAGTGGCAGTCAAGGGGTGTTTTGTGAAATAGAATGAGGGAAAGGAAAGAGTGGAAGATGAGGAGCTTATCTGGAGTACTTGGAGCGAAGGGGAGGTAGAGGAGACGGACGGCACATTTGTGCCGTCGTCGGAGAAGACTGCCCTGAGGGGGAGATAACGGCAACAGGGAGGAGGATAGGAAGGCATGCGTTGGTGTAGTGCAACGCGGAAGGACGAGGTGGAGTGAACCTTGCTGCTGGTATGGCAATAGAGCGATGAGAGGGAGGAGGAAGAATCGCCTGAGCTTGTGGGTTACTTGGTCGGAGAGAGGGGGGATGAAATTTGGGGGAGTCTGTGGCCAAAACATGCTTGAGAGATTCGTAGAGGACTAGGGATCCTTTTATAGTTGCTGGCCGAGCTTCTAGTGCATGGAGGGCAAGCCTTCTACCACCGACTTCTCACCGGAGAAGGAAGGTAGTTGGAGATCCAAATCTCTTGTGCGTTCGCATGAGAGATTAGATGGAAATCAAATATTGTAATTGAGCTCAGATGGAAGGGGATTCCTCAGAGAATCTCCGTTCCAAATCTGGGAGGAGATCTCTGAGGAATCAGGGAGTATACCCCCTGCATTCCTCACCGGAGAAGGATTCCTCCCCATTAATTGTAGAGGGACCTATTTGTAAGAGTGGCGAGGAAGTTAGGGGGGTTTGTGTAATGGTTTTCAAAAGATAGGGGCCAAAATGTAATTGGGTGTACTAATTTGCAAAGTAGGTCAAGATGACCTCTCCTTAGTTCCAAATTTTGGTACAAATGTAATTTAGACATAAGGAATCCAATGGTGAAGTTGGATTTTAGGTTTGACCATGTTTGACTAGAATTTTTGCATAAAAACCCAAATTAGGTCAATTAATGAGCTAGGACCTTAATTTAGGTCAAAATAGATTCCAAAGGTCAAATTGAAGGTTCTAAACCCTAGGGGATATTTTTACCTGAATTTTAGAGGGTTTAGTTGATTTTTTTCCTAACCATAACCCTGTTGAATTAAGCGGGTCTATTTTAGGGTTACCAGATGTCATTTAATTCCTGGATTGCATATGAACCCATTTCTGATTGAACCAACCTACTTTTTATCTTATTCAGACCATTTAACCTATGTTTTACCTTTGAAAAATCTCGTTTATGTACTGCAATGGTAAAATTACAGTTTTACCCTTTATTTCATGTTTTCTTCTCAGAACACTTATTCCTTGAATTAAGCTCTTCTCTTGGTTATGTAGGAGATCTTATTCTCTTTCTTGGGTGAAAATGAGCTAGTTAGGGCTCATGATGAGGCTCTCATCAAGTCGCACCACTTTTGATTCTTTAGGCTAAAACACATAATATAGCACTATTAGCTCTTAGGGTTTCACATTAAGGTAGAGCACACTTGCATCTACATGCTTAAAAAAATTTATCAAACAATTGGGACTTGCAAAACCTCTTGTGTGTCTTATCAGAACCATTGTTTGAATATATTTAACCAAGTGAACCTTAGAATTCACTAATACAAGCACTTGAACCTTAAAAGCAATCACATCACCTAAGCTTGTATTGTGAACACCTTGATTGTGCACTTCAATTTTGAAATCAATTTTAAAAGCAACACCCCCCTAATGCCCATCATTCCAAAAGTACTTCAAGCCTAAGCCTAAAATTGAGTAGATATGCCCTAGGTAGGACTAATCTTCTTGGTAACTTGAAGTTAGATTGGGCTAAGGTCAAGGCCTTGTTTACTTGGACCCACTGGTGACAAGAAAGGTCAGTGTAGTAACTGTGTTAACCCTTAGTGGTGTCCCATCATGCGTGGTGTCCTAGGGGGTCCCACCCTTCTGGCCAGCCAAGTAATTCAAGGGTTGGTCTAACCTAGTCGTATTTTGGGGAGCCAGGATTAGGTTTAATTAGGGTTTACACTTTAAAGCTTAGTTTGTTTGCTTGTTTGGGGATTTTCTCATCTGTCTTCTCTCTCTCATCTATAGACATTCTTCTAGTGCATACAAGGTAGAAGATCTCTAAACCCTAATTTGATGCCACCTTTAGAGAGAAATCCTAGGAGAAGACTTGTTATTTTGGAATTTGATTTTGAATCCTTTCCCATGGGTAATCACCATGAGGAAGAATTGATTAAGGAAGTGATAAACGTCAATTTATCATCATTCTTATACCCTAAAACTGATTTAGCTCTTAGGATTTTAACTCCACAAATGAGTTTTCGGGCTGCATTTAGGCATTTAACTAGGATAGGCATGCATTGCATTATAGTTATATTTTTAATGTGTTTAGTTAAGTGTCAGGGATAGATAGAGAGTCATATCCCACATACCTTGGCATTTGGGAAGGCAGAAGATGAAGAAGCTCTTATCAGCTGGATCCTAGCTAGATCCAGCTCATCCCATCTGGATCCCAGCTCCTTCTAGCTGTATCAACTAACCCCTAGCTCCATTCAGCTCATCTCAGCTGAATGGTAGCTCTAGCTAGTTCACCTTAGCTCCATTCAACTTACCTTAGCTGGATGGCAGCTCAAACTAGCTCAAGTTAGTTGATCCGAGCTCCTCTAACTCAGAAGAGTTCACTAGAAGTCCAACCTGACTAGGACTAGGTACTAGTTAGACTTGGTTAGCTGAAGATGACCTTAACCAGCTTAGGCAAGCTCAAGTGCAGCTCCCAGAGGCTCAACTCAACTCAACTTAGTTGAGCTGAACTACTTGACCTAAGCTAGCTACTCTAGCTAGCTCAGTAATCTCTGGGAAGATTAGGCCTACCTTACCTCAGCTCACATCAGTAGAAGCCAACTCATATTAGCTTGGCTTAGCAGCTAGCTAAGAACTAGCAAGATAAGTTAGCTAAGGTAGCTCCTTGCAGCTCTCTTCAGTAGCCACCAGCTCTAGTGCAGCTCAAGATAGCTTCCTCCAGCTCATCACCTCCAAAACCCTAGCTCTCTCTACCTCTCCCTCCAACTCCCTACTAGCTAAGCTAGCTTAGATTAGCTAGTCCACCTCCATGGCAACCCAACCTAACTCTAAAACCTACCTAGCCAAGCTCCACCAAATAGACCTAAACTTAGTTTACCTAACTCCTAGTCCTAAACCCATTTTGGTGCCAACTCCTATGCGCCCCTTCACCCCACTACCACCACCAAGGGAGACCACAAAAGTGGTGTCAAAACCCTCCACAACCACCTCCAAGTTGGAGCCACTTTTCCCTCTAAAATCCCCCTCATCACCACCATATACCTACCCCTACAAGCCATCCCTACCATACACATAACCCCCCTTCTAGAACCCTCCTTGGTGGCACCAAAATGGAAGCTTCTCTTCATTTTTGCCACCACCTTTAGGTGCCCTTCCATCACATAACCGCCACCTATGCACCCCTCTACTTGGTGCCAAAAACCCTTCACCATAGGATCACCTAACCACCTCCTAAAGCCCATCCTAGCCCTACACCTAATCTCCACACCAACCACCACTCTCGACTTCTATAAATACCCATCTAACTACCACCAAAAAATTATCTCCTCTCCATTAGATAGGTTCCACCCATACCATTAGTTAGGTTCTTACATCCATGCCAAGGAAGAAGAAGGAGAGAAGAAGATCAAGGGGGCAACCTACCCACCCCATTGGTGTCTTCTTCCTATCTCTCTTCTCCCTTAGCCACGCCAAGGAGGAGGTCATCTTCAACACTAAGGGGACAGCCAGGAAAGAGGAGGAGAAAGGTGGTTGACGCTCACCTTGGAGGAGTTATCATACTAGAAGCAAGAAGCATTCTTTTCAAGCACAGGAATTGCTGTGCTTGGAGTAAGGACCATTCCTTCTTCACCATCTCTGGGGATTTTTCTTCATCTCTATTTTCATTGTATTATCTAGTGTAGTTTCTCTTTTACTTTTAAGAAGCATGTAACTACTTGTCATCAACTCTACTAGTAATACAAAGTTGTTTATTGCCTTCAATTTCATGCTTTCTAGCTTTGTGTGTCTTTCATGTTGCTATTAGTTTACTAATGCATCACACCCCTTCTCTTTTAATTACCCTTGGCACACGTGCCTAGGGTGAGCTTAAAGGAGAAGGCTTCACTATTGTCACTTAGGGTTAGTATTAGCGTAGTTCATATTCGCACATAACCTGATTGTCTCAAAAAACCCTAAAAACAACAAAAGAAAAATACAAAAAAGATATGTGTTGATTTGAGAGGCAAGAGAGAGAACCTATTCTTTGTGACTAACAAATTGGCCTCCTTAGATGACCCTAGATACTCCACAATCTAGGTATTATAAATGTAAAAGTTTGATTGCAGATTTATTCATTGCAATGACACTAATTATATCATTTAACAAACAGCGTATTTTTTGTATCACTTTTTGGCACCGTTGCCGGGGATTGAACTCGGGTCGCTCACGTGATAGGAGGTAATGCTCACCACTATACTACAACGAACACCACTATCTAGGTTTATAAATTCTAAAAGCGATTGTGAATTAGCGTGCTACAACGATTTAAAAATCCTAATTACAAATCACGCTTTTCCCCACATCACTTTTTGGTGCCATTGCTGAGGAGGCATAGCTTAGTCACACATTTAATCTCTCTCTTGCTTGCCTGATCTTCACGAAATTTTGTTTATTTTGATTTCAAGTGCATATAAGGAGCAGGAGTGGGATTTAGAGCACTTGGAGTGGAAGCTTCAAGTTTCTTTTCTTCTCGTGAACTTCAGGTTTGTACCCTAGGCCTTTTCTTATCAAAAACAAAAGAAAAATCTCTTAAAAAATCTTTAAATTATCATAAAAATCAAAACCAAGAAAAATTAAGGTTGGTGGAATCCTAAAATTCATTTTGTTGCTAGTTTGCTTCATTTTTCCACCACCTTTGCCTTATTGTTGTCTGATTTTTGAAAATCCAGACTTCTGTCTTGATTTTCAAAAATCAGGTTCAGGCACTTAGGAGCTTCCTAAAATCATCCAATTTTATCCAAGGAAGCCCCTTTGAATCAAGAACCTTAAGTCCAATTTTTGAAGTAGTTTTGATGAATAGAAAAATTTTAAAAATTTACAGACTGAACAAGGGTCAGACATTGTTTTCTTACTATTTTCTTACTATTCGTGAATTTTATAAACTTTTCTACTAACCAGATTTGGTTAAACTTTATATTTCTAGAAACCTTGAGAAATTATCTATATCATATAAAATTCTCAAAACTTTTTGAGATCATTTAAGGTTTCTGTAGAATAAATTCCCTAAATCTCTCATTTCTAACTCTTGAGACCAGTAACAAGAAAAATTCCAAAACAATATCAAACAACTTCCTAAAATCACAAAAAAATAATTTTTAGATTCCTTGCTTGATTTTACATTATGTTGTGGTGTTATTTGTCTTGTTTGGACCAAACCTAAAATGATTTTAAAAAGAGATTCATTTTTAGAAGTTGCACAACTAGGAATTCCAACTTTATGATTTTTAATTTTCTCTTTTAGTCACATCAAATTTCAAAGGAATTGATCTCCACCAACAACTTGTTTGCAATTATTTTGTGAAACATCAAAACCCTGTTTGAACATTTAATAAGAGAGATCCTAAAAGACATTAAATCTCTATTAAAATCCTAAAATTCTTCAACCAAAAATCCTTGTTTGCAAACCTCTTTTGATTTGGCTTGGGCACCACTTCTTGCCCAATTCGCACACAAAAAGAAGAAGAAATAATCGGGCATTACCTCAATTAACACCCATCACATTCCTTGTGCACTTTAAGCTCCTAGACTTAATTAAAATTTTGTAGTAATTTGACCCCTAAGGTTTCATCAAACTTGGGCTTGCTACCTAGGTTTTAAGTTTTCTTTAGTTGGTATCAATTCTTTCATATATATCTGGTGCTAGGCTGAGGGGCCGTGTTAAACCACCAGGCACGGGTTTATACAAGCCCCTAGTGATTTTCCTGGGACATGATTGGGCCCAACCCTCCCCTTATTCATCCTAACTAGATTTGTTGAGAGAACGAATATCCACTACTGATTTCTTATTTCCTAGATAGATCAAGTCTTAGGTTAATTTTTAGGGAGTCACATTGAAGTTAGGTCTAGAATTTTGTTACTTGATTGCACACTTTCTCTCATCTCTCCCTCCTCTCCTCCCCGTTTCTTCCATTTTTGCATGGGTAATAGTCCCAAACTCCTCACTTGGAGGAACCACTTGATTTTGCCCCCCACACCAAAGACCTCCTTTCCCACATTCTTACCTAGGTATTCAAATCCTAATGATGATAAATATTCTGATTTAACTGAGTTTATAAATCTTAGAAATTATTATCCTCAGCCTACTCAAACCCCTGGCCATGGCAGTGATCTCGAGGTTACCCAATTGCTTCAAGTTCTCCAGGGGATGAGAGATGCTAATAAAAAATAAACTAACAACCAACTGAAGGAGATTAATCGAATCCGGGAAGCACAACTTGATAAACCTGGTTCGAGTGTGGCATAAGTTGGTGGTGAGCCACTTAGGGTTGAGGATCTGACCTTAGGCATGACATCTTATTCAATCCCAACCTCTACTTACATTGAGCCCACTCACCAACCCTGTTATTATCTAGAATAGATCTTACTTAGCCCTACATCTGAACTAATGGATAATTCTAATGTTCCAAAGGATGATTTTGAGAGGGAAGACTCACTCAAGGGTTTAAATCTTGATTTAGGACTTGAATTACAATCATTCTATTGTGAGGAATGAATCTCTAGTGGGCCTGAGTATGAGCCCTTTATGTTAAAAGATGCACAATTGGACCATGCAAATTATTTGTATTTGGATATCTCAAAAAATTTAGGAGAATCAAAAGAAGATTATAAAGCTCCCCATTAAGAAGATAGAAGGATTGAGGACAGTGACACTCTCAGCCAGGCACATTTGGATGTTTCTGATATGATTTTGTTTGAGGATTATCATGATCATATGTGCTTGGATGATTCGATTATGATATCTAGATTCGGTGGTACTGATCATTTTGAAATATTTCATATAGAAGCTGAATCTACTTTCACTTCTGTATCAGCTAATTCTCACCCTTCTCTTCCCATCTACCAGAGTCCTGAGGAAAACCCTAACTTTGATCCCCAACATCTCGAGATTGAACAAAATAGATAATCCCCCAATGTAAAAGGTGTTCAAGAGATTGCAGAATTATTGGAGATGACTTATGATGATTTACCTGAGGAAGCAAAGAATTTATCTGAATCATGGAATTTCAAGGAAATTGATTTGATTGATGAGAAACAGGAAGATATTTCCTTAGAAGATGTAGTTCAAGACAAAGCCAATTGGGGTCAAATTTATAATCCTACTAATCATAATGGATGTCTCGATTCTGACACTCTGAAATTGACAGAAGCCACATAACTAAATATGAAAGAATTTGAGGCTTTGATTAATCTAGATTCCGATCTTACACCCCTTAGGGAAATGATTCTAAGGAATAATGAATTTTTGTCCATTGTATTTAAGGATTTACATCATGAATTAAGACAGGATTTGGGAAACTCACATGAGATTTTTGATCACCCCTGGGATGAGCTTAAGGATTTTGATTTGGATAATGACGAGTTGATTTTTTGCTTTCGAATAACATGATTAAGATGATTTGTTGTATTTTAAAGTGGTGGAAAATCGACTAATCAAAGTAATTAAATTGAAAATAAACCACTCGAGAAGAGTGGGTCAAGTCCATATGGAGGCAATGGCTATTACAAACTCATGATAATTAAAAATTATTATTCACAAATGATTTCCTCAAGAAATTGTGTCGAAAAATCACATAGATATGAGTTTAAATAAAAATGAAAGTTGAAATTGCATTTAAACCAAATAGGAGGGGGTTCAATGTAATGTGTACCACAATATAATAAGAATTAAATCCTCACAATGGTACTTAAATGTAAATACAAATTAAGCTTCTCCTATAGCAAGAGTCTTCCAAGATTTGAATGGAAATCCACTTAGATTAGGGTTAAGAAATTGATTTTCTTAATAAGCTAAACAATGAAGGAAGTTCTCATAAATTGACCATGATAATGAAATCAGAAAAATGAAAGTTCACAATGGCATGAATCATAAAAACTAATAAAGGAGTTATTGTGCAAAAACAGGGGAGTTTTCTTTGAGCTCCTCCACGCATGGAGGAGGTGGAGGTCGGAGTGGAGCTTCTTGTCGGAGGTGGCTACTATCGGGCCACTACTTTTGGAGGTGGCGGCGGTGCATGGCGTGGCCAGAGCTGGTCGGTCGGAGAGGAGGTTGGAGTGGGTTCCCGAAGGCCTGTTGGAGGTGTTGGAGCTGCTAAATGCGCGTGGCTGCTGAAGGGCCGCATCCGCGCATGGAGGCATCACGTGTGAGGGGAGCTGGCGAAGGATGCACGTGTGGAATTGTGGCTGCACGCGGTGGCTGCTGGTGCATCTGCAAGAGCGGACGCGCGAGAGGAGTGCTTGGGGAGGTGTGCTACCGACTGCACGCAGGAGGTGAAAGTGCGAAGAACAGCACCTGCCCTATTGGGCGCGCATGCAAGGGGGGTAGGGGCACGCACACACGGTGGAGGTGGCTATAGCTGTTGCTGTGCATGTGGGGACTCGACCTAGGGGGGCTTTGTGCTGCTGGCCACGCGTGGAGCGGAGGTGTGCAGACTACGCATGTTGTGTTGCTGCATGTAAGGGGAGATTGGCACGGAGTTGGGCATGCGTTGGTGTGCGCGGAGATGGAGAGGAGAGGGTGCAGGTGGTGCTGGTGGTGATGGGTTCTCTTGAGGTGGAAGAGAAATAGAGGAAGAAGAAGGAGAGGATGAAGGTGATGGTGGTGTTGGCTGCATGGAGGAGAGGTGGAGGATGCGCGGGCATGCACGGGGGTGGTGTTGGTCGTGCAGAGGTGCAGCGAAGGGGGCATCAGACGTCCGGGAAACTTCCCGGACTACTTAACTGGCGGGGGAGATGAAGGTTTAGGGCATGGAGTTGCAACATTTGTGGTGGGGGTTGTTGGTGATGTTGATTCTGGTGAAGCACGGTGATGGATGCGTGGCCATCGGGGACACACGCTAACGGTGTTGGCACGAGTCCACCAGCTTGGTGCGACGAGCTGTCACCTCGCCGACCCATGGTGTGGTGGAGGTTGACCTTGGAGACCACAATGGTGGAGTGGAGTACACGATGGTGGAGTGGGCGATGTCTCCATGAGCACAGTAGTAGCTGCCCCTCTCTTGTAGCCGTCTGCATGGATTTGAAATGGAGAGGTGGGAGCAGATCCACATGCTCCACTCATCTTCATTGCAGCCATTATTGCATGTGTTGCGTGCAGCTACAGTAGCTATTGAAGAAGAAAAATAGATTAATAAAATAGGAAATGAAATGATGACTTATTTATCTTCAAACCCTCACATAAATTGTTACTTCTAATGCATGCATATAATGCAACATAAAGACTAATGCATGTTATTCTAATGCATTCTAAATAATATATATATGAATGTAATGCATACAAGAAATTATATATAAACTAAATTATTTATTTCTTAATGCATGCTATGTATACGATAATATTAATCTAATGCCTAGGCACTTAAGTAACTAATTAGCCCAGAATTATGGGCTCATCAAATGGCCCATGGCTAGTTTTTGCTAGTCCTTAGTAAATTTAAGCAACAACCCAACTCTTCAAGTGTACTAGCCAACCTAATCGGTCTTCCTTTAGAAACATATTAAGTTCAGACTTTAGACCTAAGGTTCCCAAATAGTTGCTAAGTTACAAACTAGGTCGGCTAAAGACGAGCTGCAGGCACAGGTTTCCCTAATTTCTAATTCTACCCTAGAGTTTATCGGTCCTAGAGATTAAAGCATCCATGCATGTGCATTGGTCTAAATTATTTGAAGTTGTTTGATTTCCAACCTAGAGAGCGAGATTTTTTTTTTGTAATATATATATTTTTATTTGATTCCTCTAAGTCTAACCTTGGATCAGCCATCAACATAGTTTATGTCGAATTCATTGTTCCCATCACCAAACCTCGAAGGGTGCCTGGCTTTCAATGCTTCGAGATAGCATTGCCCATAGTGACCCCAAGAACTCCTGGCAATCGACACGTCGAGATAGTATTGCCCATGGATTTCTTAGGCGAATTCAGGCCTGTGGCAATCAGCACTTCGAGATAGGGCCGCCCATGGTACCTGAACCTCACAATGCGCTTACATGCCGCCAGTAGGATGGATATCCTAAGAGACAAGCATCGAGGAGGTGACATGTTATCATCGCATCCTCAAGGTGAGTATATACTCTACCTCTCCTGCAGTAGGAATTCTTCCAATCAAATTATGTTTTCAAGCTTCTCCTAAGTCAAAACTAAGAGAACCAACTTTTCTTTAAGAAATGAATTAGGGTGATCATTATTTACACAAGACCAAGTGTGTGTGAAATGTGGATGCTTAGGTTACGAGGACCCGTAAACCAAAAGGTAGAAAAAAAAAAACCAGGTACTACCAAGCCTTTAACTCAATCCCTAGCTTTCCTTCCTCAACCTCTTGAGGAATGGTCCACAACTTATCTCCTACTTAAGTTTTTAAGTCCATAAAGGACCCTAAGGATCTAAAACTAGTATCTCAACTTAGCTTCTAAATTCAGACACCTAGAGTTAACTTAGTCTAACCTAAAGCTTTTGTTTGCCTAAGAATGTAGGGCCCAACCAGTTAAGCTTAATGCAAAATATTTTTTTTTTCTTTTCAATGCAAATGTATGCAATGCAGAATGCTTTAACTAAATGCATGAATGCACTATGTATAAATGCTATGTATATCCCAAGTACACCCCCCCATGCCTAAAATCTGCAATGTCCTCATTGCATAAAGAGTATTACCTGGGTCAGAGTTGGGCTACCGTTATTTTGTTGGCAGCCGAGTAGCCAAAGAACCTACAAGCCAGGTTCCAAAACCAAAGAAATAGGCCTTAATAATGAGCAAAGTAATGTTGGCCTATAAAATAGGTAACCTAGGATGTTGGTGAGCTAATGGTGAATCCCGATAGCAAATGCTCACCCAACCAAGATGGGAATGAAATCTTCCCAGGTCACTAGAGGAGGTTTTAAAGGATAAATCGGCATAACAAACTCCAAAGGGGTAGAAGGAGGATGACAAGGATCCTCCAAAAGAAATGGGGAAGGAATGGTGTAGAGATAAACCCCTAGGGTAATGGACTGACCATAGAAATCATCAACCCATGCCCGATACCCCATTACAAGAGATATTGGTCTGTTAAGCCCCCTAGTCAAAATAGAAATGAGCAGATCTCTAAGCCAGGGATTGTCTAGGGTTTCCAAATTTTGAGGTTGCGGGATGGCCATAAGATCTAGGTTGGGTCTAATCGGATTGGTGTCCATTCCTAACAACCTTCCTAATTCCTCAATTGCATCCCTAGCATCCCTTGTACTATCACAAGTATCTTCTTGAACTTCATCAGGAGTCAAAATTTTGCCTTCAGACATAGGCAAATCCGAGGATGACTCCAAATCAAATGAAGGTAGGTTGGAAGCAACAAATCTAGGGATTATCCTATCAATGTCATTCCCGGGTTCTTGTTCTTTACTCAAATCCTCCCCAGAGTCTATATGTGAATCCACATGAATCTCAGAAGTTCCTTCCAAGTTTTCCATTATTTCACCATGAGGAGGGATATCATAAATTGATGTGCTAAGGAAGCCTAATTTGGTCAAATTTGTGACATCCTCGGGGGCTAATTCTTCAAATCAGACATAATCACCCTTAGTGTCACTCCAAATCTTGAATGTAGGTTCCTCATATAATTCATCCCTCTCCTCATCATACAATTCATCATTCACCCAAGGTCTAGAATCATCTAAAATCTCAGTAGATCCCCTAGGGCACTCTATCTGGGGAAAATGGTTTACACTAGTAACATCGAACTCCTTAGATAGGTGAATTTCTTTAGGGTTTGCTTCCCTAAGGGTGGGTTTGAGTTCCATCTCATGATCAGAAGGGAGGGTGGGATTAACAACTTGACTTTGACCCTCTTCGTCAAATGTCACGAAAATACTGTCATCTGGGTCAAGGTCTTCCAATGGTACCATCATTCCCTTCTTTTGGCTCCAATATAATTTAGGTGGATGCTCAACCTGATCATCATCTTCCTCGGGTTGCCACCTTTCTTCATCCAATGTATAGCTACTTTCATACATATCCTCCTCCCACTTAAGGCGTGGACCCCTCAAGGAAGTGTCATCTAGCTGGGAGGTTTCAAAATCATTCCTCGAAAGGTAGCTATTCTCTCTTACATAATCTCCAAAATTTCCCTCCAACTTAGGGTGTGGCTCTCCCACGGGAGATGCATCTAGCGTAGAGGGGTGCATTTCATCCTCAATGGGGTAGGTTGGGTGGCTAATGGCTTCTTTTTCTTGTTGGCCTGCTCTCGAAGATTCTCCTAATAAATCAATCATTTCATCTTGCATTTTCTGTATTTTCATCTTCAAGGAGGAGAGGTCATCATTTCTATCAGGAGAGAAGTCAGGCTCAGGCTTATAGTACCTAGGAGTTTCTGTCCAACCATTATAATCATTCAGGGAGGGTGGGTTGGGTATTTCTATGGTGTGTGGGATATTGGGCAAGGCAAATCTTGCTCCTAGGTTTTGCTCACTGATTTGGGGCTTAACCATGCCAATACTCCTATAATAGGAGTAAAAAGGATCCCAATAATTGTCATTTTGTCCATCAAAAAATGGACCATCTCGGCGTATGGGATAGAAGATTACAGAATGGGGGTAAGGGTGTGGAAAGATGTGAAAGGATGAAAGTCAACGTGGTCCATTCTAGCTCACACCACAATCAGATTCCCCAAGCAAACACAAATCAGAGGACTTTTACATCTTTAATTAGTTAGGCTTTTGAGATTTTAAGTCCACTTGCAGGTGACAAATCAAGTTATCTAAATAGTTACGCTCCTACTTGTTGGCCTACAATATGCCTAATAAGACCTAACTGGGACTTAGGTGATCCTCCCTAAAGCCCAAAAAGTTTAGTCACCACCAAACACGGCAAAGAGGGATGCAAGTAGGGTCAAATCCTTCCTTTGAAGCATTGCTTTCGCAGTGTTTCTTAACTACCCTCAATTTGCAAGGTTTGGAGGCAACTTCACCTCTGAGCTAAAGTTCGGGTCACTTTAGACCCCAGTAATAGGAGGCTCTAGTCTTAGCAGTTCGAAACCTACGGAGTGTCTAAACACATGCCGTGGTGCAAGAGATATAAGTGTGCATACACCGTAAAAGATTTTGAATCGCACACCAAGTTTGAAATTCAGTTCCTTGGTTTTCAAATGTCCTTCCTTTAATTAATCCTTTTTCAAAAAATTAAATATGACTATTTGTTAGATCTATTCAAATCAAACTTGGTGGTCTTTGAAATTAAGGTCCACATGCAATGCGTGAACAAATATGGATGCAAAGTCCAAAAAATGTGCCTTGCCACCTGCAATCAACAATGCAAGAATGCACACAATGTAGAAAATCAAGTCTAGATGCTGCTTATTCACACCTAAATGGTCATCATAGGGGCAGCAGCTTCTAGCAGGTATCTCGTGGCTTTATATATATATACACTTATGCATAAACAAAGAAAAGGCTAAACAACCACAAAATAAAATAAAAACCTAGATCTAAAGAAAAGGGAACAAGCTTTCAAAAAATAATACCCAACACGGGCCTAAAACAAAATCAGGGAACAAACCCCTAAAAATGTACCCCAGAACAAGGGTTTTCCAAATGAATGTACTAAAATAAAAAGAAGAAAGAAAAGTAAAAACTATCTACAGTTAAATGGGTGAGATGAAGATGTGGTCCTCCGGATATCTCCTCCAGCGGTGGAAAAAAGGTCCACCAAGGCATTGCTGAGGTGGGTGTGATGCTCCTTCTCCCAATGTTGCAACTCCACCGACGATGTCAAGGATCACCTGATCTTTGAGGCTGGTGCGACAAGATGTCTCCAAATACGCATACCGCGCACAAAATAGATAATCGAATTGAAATATGCCTCAAATAAAATGTGAACAAATAATAAATAAATGCAAGTCTAATAGCCTCGTTGCCTCCTCTGCAACGGCGCCATTTGACGAGTCGATTTTCACTTTCAAATAAGATGATTAAGATGATTTGTCGTTGTATTTTAAAGTGGTGGAAAATCAACTAATCAAAGTAATTAAATTTAAAATAAACCACTTGAGAAGAGCGAGTCATGTCCATAGGGAGGGAATGGCTATTACAAACTCACGATAATTAAAAATTTTTGTTCACAAATGATTTCCTCAAGAAATTGTGTCAAAAAATCACATAGATATGAGTTTAAATAAAAGCGCAAGTTGAAATTGCATTTAAGGCAAATAGGAGGGGGTTCAATGTAATGTGTACCACAATATAATAAGAATAAAATCCTCACAATGGCACTTAAATGTAAATACAAATTAAGCTTCTCCTATAGCAAGAGTCTTCCAAGATTTGAATGGAAATCCACTTAGATTAGGGTTAAGAAATTGATTTGCTTAATAAGCTAAATAATGAAGGTTCTCATAAATTCACCATGATAATGAAATTGAAAAAATGAAAGTTCACAATGGCATGAGTCATAAAAACTAATACAGGAGTTACTGTGCAAAAATAGGGGAGTTTGCTTTGAGCACTTCCACGCACGGAGGAGGTGGAGGTCAAAGTGGAGCATCTCATCGGAGGTAGCTGTTATTGGGCTGCTTCTTTTGGAGGAGGTGGCGGGGCACGGCATGGCCGGAGGTGGCCGATCGGGGAGGAGGTCAAAGTGGGTGCCCGACAGCCTGTTAAAGGTGTTGCAGCTACTGAATGCACATGGCTGCTGAAGGATGCACACGTGTGTGTGGAGGCATTGCATGTGAGGGGAGTTGGTGGAGGACACACTCAGGGAGTTGTGGTTGCACGCGGTGGCTGCTAGTGCATCTGCAGGAGCGGACGCGTGTGTGGAGTGCGTGCGGAGGTGTGCTGTCGACTGTGCATAGGAGGTGAAAGCGCGGAGGACAGCAACTGCCCTGCTGGGCACACGTGCAAGAGGGGCAGGGGAACACACGCACGGTGGAGGTGGCTATCGCTGTTGCTGTGCATGAGAGGACTCGACAGGGGGGCTTACTCTGTTGGCCACGCATGGAGCAGAGGTGTGCAGACTGTGTGTGGTGTGTTGCTGCACGTGAGGGAGATTAGCGCGAAGTTGGGCATGCGTTGGTGTGCTCGGAGATGGTGAGGAGAGGGTGCAGGTGGTGCTAGTGGTGATGGGTTCTCTTGAGGTGGAAGAGAAATAGAGGAAGAAGAAGGAGAGGATGAAGGTGATGGTGGCATTGGCTGCATGGAGGAGATGCGAAGGACGCGCGGGCACGCACGGGGGTGTTGCTGGTCCTGTAGAGGAGCAGCGAAGGGGGGCATCAGACGTCCGAGAAACTTCCCAGACGTCTTAACTGGTGGGGGAGATGAAGGTTCTAGGCATGGAGTTGCAGCGTTTGCGGTGGGGGTTGCTGGTGATGGCGGTGAGGGTGGTGATGTTGATTCTGGTGAAGCACGGTGATGGATGCATGGCCATCAGGGACACGCTCACAGTGTTGGCACGAGTCCATCAGCTTGGCACAACAAGCTATCACCTCGTCGGCCCATGGTGGGGTGGAACTTGGCCTTGGAGACCACGGTGGTGGAGTGGAGTACACCGTGGTGGAGTGGGGCTGTGTCTCCACGAGCACGGTAGCAGCTGCCCCTCTCTTGTACCCGTTTGCATGGATTTGGAATGGAGAGGCGGGAGAAGATCCACATTCTTTGCTCGTCTTCATTGCAACCATTATTGCATGCGTTGCGCGCAGTTGCAGCAGCCATTGAAGAAGAAAAATAGATTAATAAAATAAGAAATGAAATGATGACTTATTTATCTTCAAACCCTCACATACAATGTTAATTCTAATGCATGCATATAATGCAACCTAAAGAATAATGCATGTTATTCTAATGCATGCTAAATAATATGTATATGAATGTAATGCATACAAGCAATTATATATAAAATAAATTATTTATTTCTTAATGCATGCTATGTATACGATAATATTAATCTAATGCCTAGGAACTTAAGTAACTAATTAGCCCACAAATATGGGCTCATCAGATATCTAGCATAATTTGGATTAATCTGAAACTGTTGATATGGACCACTGGATTTTATTTGACTCACCTACTCTACATCCATCAACACTTGACTTGACTTACGAAGTGATTCCTTATACCATTTCAGACTACACCACTCGAGTTCCTCCTTTCATTTCCCATTACTTTTAGGACTTGTATGATTTATTTCCCACTGACCACTCTTTATCCACCTCATTTTCCTTACTTATGCACCACTTTTTTGGGTTGCCACTATCTAATTTCCACTCTAGCACCCACACTTATTTTTCTCTCTTTTGTAGCACCTGGTTACAAATAATTCTAAGGCCATTTTTTTTATTTTTTCGACCTTTTGGGCTTGATATTCACCATCAACTGATCCACATATGTGGATCATTGATTCTTGGGCCCATGACCATATCTTCATATTAATCCTGACTCAACCCATTAATTTGATCATTCATTATTTTTAGGTTTAGGTTCAGCAAATGATGTTAAACTTAACACTGGCTGGGAGGCAACCTAGTATTTTGTATAGGTATTTTTCATTTTTGTCTGTCCAAGCTAACCTAGATTAACAGGCTCAGTCAGGTGATATTCCCTTATCTTGCTTATTACATTTTGATTTTCCTACATACATTTCAATGAGGACATTGTAATGAATAGACAAGGGGGGGTGGACATTGCATGTATTATTTTTATGTCAGAACTTATAAATAGCATTAAAAAAAATCACTTCTACATATTGCATTCATGCATAATGTATTTTTACCAAGGAGGTTTTATTGAGGACTTTCTCTTGGAATTGTTTCTTTGTTTAGAAACTAGTACAATTATTTCACTTGCACGTAGACTTTGCAATGGATCCTTTATGAAAACCAATAAACATTTTTAGTTTGTCAAGGAGAAGCATTGCTTCTTTTCCTGAATCCTTGGACAGTGGTTAGGGAGTCAGGCAAGCTGTCTTTTAGAAGATCCACCAAACATTTGTGAGGTGATAGTAGAGTGTCTATTGGTGCTCTAAGTCTGGTGCAAGGACTCCTAGTTTCTAGATAATTGGATAATAATATTCAGAGCTAGGTATAGTTTTTTGCTTTCGATTCCTGAGTGCGAATTTTCTGTGAGAATTCTTGAGAGCCACCAAATAATGCAAACACGAAGAGATTGCGTTCTAATAAAACTAGGACTAAGGTGGATGGTTACAGCCATCCTTTATGGATTCCTTGGCCGAAGGAGGGTATTAATTTCAAGGTCAGAAAATACTCCATCCTATCCATTCCTTTCCCGGTGTTTAGAATAGGCACTTCCACCAAATAAGCCACCTGATATCCTCTTCAACATCATCAATCCCCAATAATGCCTCGTGAATAAAAATTTGTGTGTGTTGTGTCGCATTGTATTGATAAATTAAAAAAGAGAAAAAAGAAACAAAGAATATATATATATATATATATATGAAAAAAAAGAAAAAGAAAGAAAAAAGGGGAAGGAGAAAAAGTATGAAGAAAAAAAGTGTTGAGTACATAGTTATGTTTATTTCATTACATTGAGGCAACAACACCCACTCCCTTTGTGATCCACCAAATATGGCTCTGACCTACTTTTTCTATGTTTCTGACCTCTTGAATACGAGCTGAGGAATTCTGACTTAGTTATAGGGTTATCAGAACTTTAATTGAAGTGCTAATGCTATGTAAGGCCACCAAATATTTATTACATTTTCAAAATCTGGTGAAATTGTGAGCTCAAATAGAAAAAGAAAAAAAAGAAGAGAAAAAAAGAAAGAGAGTGAGAGCAAAGGAACTAAAAGAGCACAATTTTGAGCCTCTCTCTGGGTTGATTTACTTGATAGTCTAGAGATCTAGAGCATATAGTACTAGGCTACATGTAGCACCAGATAACTGTAAGCCACAAACATAAAACCATTTGACTCAGACATCTTTTACCTAAGCCAGAAAGCCGAGGTAGAAATCTCAGATTATTTGTATCCTTGAAGGAAGAAGTTTGCCTATCTTGATAGAATTTTTACTGAGGGTAAAGTACGAACTTTAAGTGTGTGTTGGCTTTTAACATGGATCCGTTGCTTAAGCTACTATCACATCATTTTCACATTTATCTGGATTTCTAGATTTTTGGAAGAAAAGAAAAAATCTTTTGTCAAATCCTTGATAAAAAGGAATAACTAGTCCTTTAGGGTCCGAGTTGTAATTAGTATGGATCGTACACCTTAAAGTCATTTTTCATATGGATTTTTATAAGGGACTAGCAAAAGATAGGTATGGGGGTGTGATAACAGTCTAATCTATTACCCTAGTTGGCTTATTCTAGGGTTAGCTCCTTAATAAAATCATGTATTTAAATTATAAATGTTGCATTTAGAGTATGCATGCATATTCTGTGCATTATGTTTAGTTTAGACCTAATTATCTAATTTTAGTCTTTTGTGGATAATGTAGGTTAAGGACTTGGAATAAGCGGGAGCATTGAGCTGAATAGGAAAAGAAGTTGTAGCAGAATTAGGAGCTGGTTAAGACCAAGATTTGATCAAGGAAGAATGAAAATCCAAGTAAAGAAGAAGAGAGAAAGGGACTAGGATAACCTAACCCCACCCTTGGAACCCTAGGATACCCTTATCCCAACCCCCACCCTTAGGTTAGCTCAAACTGAATAAGTGGGCTCAAAAGCCAAAATCATGGATAACACTACCCATGGTCTTGACCCTTTATCCACAGAGTTGTCCTACTATTTAGGAACCTATCCAACCTACCCTAGATCCAGTCCTTAACCCAAGAACCTAGTTAGGTCCATAAGCTCACTTAATTAACTTAATATAAGTCAATTGGGTTCATGGAACCTATTTGTACCCAACCCACTAGACTTAGGGTCAACCTAGCCCAATTAGGTACCTATTCTCATAACCTATGTCTATCCCTAACCCTACCTACATAAGACCCACGAAAATCCTAGCCTAACCCTCTTAAGTTGGTGACAACTTAAGAAGATTTTATCCCTTAGTGGTTGGCCAAGAGATAAGATCTTACCTCTTGGCAAGATTTTATCCCTTGGTAGCCACCCAGCTAGGTTTCCAATTTTTAGGAAACCCTTATCCTATCCTAGCCCTATAACTTAGATCCTAAGTCCCTATTCAACCAATCCTAGGCATCACTTTTGATTAAACCTAAACCATCCAAATTAGTGATCCTAGGCATTCTAGATCAACCAATAGGAAGCCAACTACCTTTCTATAAAAGGACCTAGTCTCTACCCTTTCGAACATAACTTAGAAACTTAGAGATAGAAAAAAAAATAGACCACCATAATGCACACCTCCCTTCTTTCTCTGCAGCCTCTTTCTCTGGTCATCTTCTCGATGCCCTGGATCTAAAGCTTTACTGAGTTTCTTACAAGCATCCCACAAGCGGCTCCATCATCTCCGCCACATTCTCTTCTTTTCCTCCTCCATAGTTTATTCTTCTATTTCATGTTATTTTCAAGCATTCAATTACATTAGATTTAGAAGACATTCTCTTTATCAATAAAATGTTTATTTGATCTCATGAATGCTTGTCTATATATACATATATACATATAAAAATATTTGCTTAAAATGTCTTTCTGAAAAGCTTTCACACAAAAATCACGTTTTGCCTCCCTGTGAATGACTCGGGACTTACTGATTTATAAATTTATTTTGTTTCGGCATGATTCGCAACTACAACGATAAAACCTTTTTATGCATTTCGTGACAAACAATTAATCACAACAAAGATATGCAATGAATAATATACTCAAAAATATATTCAATAATAAGCCCAATTGTATCTCAAAAATCACTGGGATAAAAAGAATAACAAAACCCTAAAAATGGTGATTTGAATCACCAATTTATTCCCTCAATCAAGCACATATCCTAAAGTCTCAAATCAAATCAATTTCCCAACAGTGGTTTTGAACCACTTATCACTAATATCCATGTTAGCCAATAGGTTCACAGTACTCAGAACCAACATCAAGCACAAGACTAGACGTCTTAATTGTCCAAAGCCTTAGCACAAGGCACAAGGCACCACCTTTGAGATCAGAATTTCACCAAGTGTTGGGTACGTGTGTACACATCCCGAGGCACGTGTTTATGCACCCCAAGATAAAAACACCCCCTACCCTCCTCAGAATTCCTCTTCTTTCTTCAATCGGGTATACATGTTTGCATAGTAACGGGTAATCGGGTCGCTAATCGGGTATTCGGATCATGAATAGTGACCAGGCCTGCCGACAATGACGGTAGGCGAGTAGTGAGAAAGGTAGAGTGAGGCGGGGACCTCACCCCCACTATGAGAGGCAAAGAGCCCTCACACCAATTATGTTTTATGAGAATTTAGGATTTTGTAGCCCATGATGTGGGACTAATGGGAGGAGTCTTCTTGCGTGAAGCTACAACGAGGTATTCTTCTCAATTGCACCTGCTGATATTCTTCATCCTTCAATTGCACTGTAGTTGAGTTCTCCAGATGAGTTCTCACCTACCGAGGGTGAAATTGAGGCCGAAGATGATTGATGCACGACGGATGACGACGGAGAAGGTGATGATGGTTGCAAAATGTCTGGTGAAGACATGAGATAATAGAATGACCTCTTGGCCTGAATTAAGCACGTAGAAAGCTCTGACGTAGCACACCGAAGCGAAGCCCTAATTCTATTGGCTTCAATCATGGTTAAATGATAGTGGTGGCGAAGCTCAAAAGAGCTCTGTGGGCAGTGATGGTGTATGGCGAAGGGGGTGATGCACAGGGCATTTGAGGAGCTTGGAAGCTCTGTCGTGGCCTACGGAACGTGATGGTGGTGTTGATTGGGTGAACAAGTGTGAGAGGTCACCGGTCGAAGTCAGAGTGAGCGGCGGATTGGTGGGTTGTTCGGGGGAGCGATTGAGGATTGAAGCTTCCAATTGGTAGAGGGATTTTGGTCGGTGGAGGGAGACGAAGCTTCTGGTGGTGGTGTTCTATCGTTTGGAGGTGTGATGTGGCTGCACAGCCTTGTCGAAGGCACGATAGACTCTGGAGAAGACGAAGGGGGATAGAGGAGTGCGATGGTCGAATTAGGTTCCTAAGGGCTAATTCCTAATCTACGGATATAGAGGGAGGTATTGAGCTTAACTATTGGATGAAAGGGAGAGGAGTTGAGCCGGCTTGCCTTACCAGACGAGGAGATGAAGACCTCCGGTAAGGTAGAACAACGGCGATGATGGGGGAGAGAGCCTTTGCTTTGGAACACCAAGCGCAAATGAAGACGAGGTGGGGTTTGGGACACCCAATTTGATGGTTGGGTGGCCGGAAGGAGGGAAAGCTCATCGGAGTCGAGGTTAGAGGTGGTCAGAGTTGGAAGAGAAGTGTTTTCAGCCTAAACCTGACTCAAATGATCATGCGGAGTTCGGGGAGCTTTTATAGAGTTGAATATGAGCTCAAATTGGAAGAATTGAGCCATGGGAATAGGATTTGGAATCAACAGAGAACCCATGTTTTCTTTAATTTCGCATGATCTTTTTGCTCCAAATCAGGGTGTAAGATCTTGATTCAATGGTTCTCCACCGTCTGAAAACTAATCTCACCAAATTTGGTAGGATTTGGTGTTGATTTGCTGTGGTTTTAGGTTGATCAAAGGTGGCAGTGTTAGTTTTTGAATCGTCAATGGTGGTAGGGATATAAATGTGAAGATGACAAGAAAGATAGGGGGATAAATGCAAGAACCTTGAAACTTAGGGGCTTATGTGTAAGAAATAAAGATTTTAGGGACTAAATTGCAAACTAGGTTAAGATGGACTCTGATTATGCCCAAATTTTGATGTTAACCTAGTTTGGTCCCAAGGAATATGATGGTAAACTTGGATTTGAGTTTTTATCATGTTTGACTAGGTAAATTGCATAGAAGCCCAAATCAAGGTAAATTCTCATCTGAATCTCTATTCTAGGTTAAAATGGGTTCAGATGGTCAAACTGAAGGTACAAAACCTCTTAGAATATTTTTCTATGAAGTTTAAGAGGTTTAGATTAATTTTATCCTAATCAGAACCTTTCCAATCTAGGCAGGGCTGATAATTAGGGTTTTTAGTCTTATTCTGGTTCTTGAAATGGATGAAACCCTGATTCAATCGGTGTAAGGGCAGTTCTTGGTCTTTAGTGCTTAATTAACCTCTAATTAACCCCTGAATAACCCTATGATTAATCTACATTTTTGATGTGCTGTTAAAATAATAGAATTAACCATATTTTCATATCTTCTAAAATCAAGTTAGAGTGGAATTGTGGTCCTCACACGATCATTTAGGAGCATTTATCTCTTGATTCCAACTAAATTTAGTTAGTTATGATGAATGATGGTGTTACCATGAGGGCGTAAAAATCATATAGGACTCTTAAAATCCAGATTTCATATTCTACAGCCTCAATAACTCTAATTTGATCATTACCTTACATTATAGACAATGTAAGGATAATCGATCAAACTAAGCATCAAAAATTATTTTCAAAATGAATCAAAGCCTCCTTAATAGTCTTTAAACACTCCTTTAAACTCTGGAAATCAGGTGAAAATCATTCTTGATTTCAGGAACCATATTGCATTGTTTTAGGTTTTTGATTTGGAATCACTAATGTGATATAATCACCTATACTTCTTGCACACCATTAATTGGTGTTAAGGAAGGTTAATCAATTCTAGAAAAGCAATTAAATCATTTCTAGAGTCTCAAATTAGTACAACTGATTCTCCTTGGCTTTAGTTATCATTGAAGAGCAAAACTCAAAGTCTTGGAAGAAAATTTTGGGCATAAACACTATTCTCAGAACAAATCTAATAAAAACAGTTCATGCCCAACACCATTAATCCAATAAAATAAATATCGGCTCAATTCGATCATTTAAATATGATTAATACATGATAACATTAGAAAATCCTCATTCAATACCAAAACTCAAACCAGATCCAAACAATTAAATAATCACAAATCAAACCGCAGTGTGAGTGATTGTGATCTAATGAAATGAATGAGATCACCCTCAAGTGATTTCCATCGTGATTTAGATTTGATAGCTAGAGAGCTTCAGATCTGAATCAGCTCAAATAGAAGAGTGATCGGGCAACTGAAATGGTGGGTAAATCAGTGAATGTGGATCATGGAGTGAAGAGGGAGGTTTATGGATTGAAACGAAGGTGGGCAAAATTGTGACTAGTCTATTCTACCTCTAAGCTAACTAAACTAGATCAGATCTACTAGTTTGCTAGATAATTCTACTCCTAATTGATCTACACTACATTACAATTATCATAGGAAGTAGTAGATCCTAACTAAGTCGAAGAATGGGACCTGTAAGAAGAACTGCAGCGAAGAGGGAGGGTGGAGCTCCATCGGAGGGAAAGCCCACTAGTGGAGCTCGTGGTCGTCTTTAGGTGTTACGCGATCCTTAGTGACGAGGAGAGTTGAAGAAGTGGAGCTCCATCACATTAGTACTGGAGTTGGAGGAAAAGTGAGGAAAGGAAGCCGAAGGGAAGTGAATGACTGGCTCAAGAGATGTAGGAGGGGGTCGATCCTTTACGTGCGAGGCAGTGGTGAAGCTTAAGTAGGCGTGCGAGTGGATCAAATCAATATGAGGTGAGATTAGGTGTGATTAGGGTAGACGATGGATGGAGGATCGAGAGGAACGTGGGAAGCTTCATAACAAAAATGCACCGTTGGATTAGATCTGGGTAGAGAGGTGATGCTACGTACAATGGTGTGCGAAGATTGGATGAAGATCTGTTGTTCGATTAGGGACACAAGGAATCAACGGTACTTGTGCACTGTGTTCATCCTGAGTGAATAGTATCCGATGTAATGGTGAAATTACACACAAGCCCTCAATGAGCGAACCGGTATAACATTTGTAAGAAATTCCATTAGTGGCGGAAATGAATTTAGAGTAGTCCCTGGAGTCTCTCAAAGAGGCCCCTATAGTTTACTAAATGGTCCTTGGAGGTTTTTGGCTTAAGGAAAATGTGAATGAATGAGGACCTAAATGTAAACAATTAATTCCAAGGTTCAATTAATGTCCAAATGCAATGATATTTTTATGATAGTTCAATTAAACATATTAGAACATGATTTCACTCTTGATTTGAACTTTTGAACCCAAACTGAGTTTACTTTGCAATTGGATTATCCATTTACATTTATGAATAGAATATCTCATTAATTGAACTAATTATGCATTTTTAACTCGAATTTGATATTTTAGGTCATTTTCATTGATTCCCACACTTAACCCATTTATTACGTTAATAAGATAGTGTTTAATCTAGTTTCTAGCTTAACTTGGGCATTTTAGTTATGATAAGCCGCACCTCATCAGTATTTGGCAGATTTTGATTTATTATTTAGTTTGAGATGTGATGTGGATATATCATCTAGAAATGCTCTAAATAATATTAGTTTTTATTCAATTCAATCTGTTTGTTGTAATATTGAATCTTGTGATATATGACATGGTAGATTGAGTCACATAAATTTCAATTCTTTAAAAAGAATGATGAAATTAAATATGATTCCTGAACACACCATAGATAAAACTAAGAAATGCGAGATATATGTGCAGACTAAACAAACTTGTTAGCCTTTTCACTATATCACTAGGGACATTGAGGTTCTAGATTCGATGTACACAGATATCTACGAGTTTAATAGTGTTGACTAAGGATAATAAAAAGTACATTATCACCTTTATGGATGACAGTAGTAGATACTGCTATGTGTATTTGCTTAAGTTTAAGAATGAGGTATTAAGTAAATTTCTTATGTTCAAGAAAGAAGTAGAAACACAAATTGAGAAAACTCTTAAGAGATTGAGGTTAGATAGAGGAGAGGAATATATGTCCAACTTATTTGATGAATAGTGCCAGGCTTTTAGTATAGTTCATGAAGTGATGGCTACAAATTCCCCACAATCTAATGGGATAGTAGAGCGAAAGAATAGAACCCTAATTGACATGGTCAATGCTCTCCTACAAAACTCAGGATTTCCTACTTACATGTGGGGGGAAGGTTTGAATATGGCATGCCATATTCTCAATAGAGTTCCCCTTAAGAATAATGAAAGTAGTCCATTTGAGATTTGGCGAAACAGGAAACCAAGTTTAAAATACCTTAAACTGTAGGACTGCCTTGCAAAGGTGGTTGTTCTAGAACACAAAAGGAAGAAGCTTGGACTTAAGATAGTTGATGTAGTCTTCCTAGGTTATGTTGATAACAGTTATGCCTATAGATTTGTTGTTATAAAATCTAAGATTTCAGGCATAGATGTCAACACTATTGTTGAGCTTCATGATGTTGCATTTTTGAGGATGTCTTCCCTATGAAGATAGGATTACCTCAAAATGTGACTTCAAATAATCTAGCCACCACATTTGGTTCTATTCCTGATCATGTGGAAAGGAAGTCTAATGTGGGGGCTAGCACTTCCCATTCTAAACACAATGGGTGATCCCCCTGCTTATCGTGATGCTATGGCTTCTTCTGAAGCAAAGCATTGGAAAGATGCCATTAAGAATGAGATGAATTCACTCATCTCTAATGGCACTTGTGAGTTGGTCGATTTACCTCCAAGGTATTTTACTATTGGGTGCAAGTGGGTGTTTAATAGAAAACCCAGGCCTAATGGATCTATTGAGAAATATAAAGCTAGACTTGTTGCCAAGGGGTTTAAGCAAATGGAAGGTATCAATTATTTTGATATCTATTCTTTGATAACTAGGAGAACTACTATCCGGATGCTTATTGCATTGGCTTCTATTTATGATATCATTATCCACCAAATGGATGTGAGGACCGCCTTTCTTCATGGCGATCTTGAGGAGGAGATCTATATGGACCAGCCTGAGGAATTTGTAGCTCCTGAGAAGGAGAAATTGGTTTGCAAGCTTGCTAAATCCCTTTATGGTTTGAAACAAGCACCCAAGCAATGACATGAAAAGTTTGATAGGACTATCCAGTATTTTTGCTTTGTAGGTCATGAATCTGACATGTGTGTCTATTCTATGGTTAAGGGTGATATATGTATTGTCCTATGCCTATATGTAGATGATATATTACTGTTTGGATCAAACATTGGAATTGTGAATGAAACTAAGTTGTTCTTGAGTAGTAAGTTTGAGATGAAGGATATGGGTGTTGCAAATGTGACCTTAGGCCTCAAACTGATTCAATCAGTAGAGGGGATAGCTATTTCTCAATCTAATTATGTTGAGAAAGTTCTTTAGAAATTTATCTATCAAGATTGCAAGGCTGTAAGAACTTCTTTTGATTCATCAAAAACTCTCTATAAGAATAAAAGTAGAACACCTTCTTTACAACTTAGATATTAACAGATAATAGGAGGGTTGATGTATTTAGCTAATTGTATTAAACCAGATATTTCTTTCCCCATGTCTAGGTTGAGTAGATACACAAGTTGTCCTAACTATATTCATTGGGAAGCCTTGGATCAAGTACTTAGGTGCTTAAAGGGAACTATTTCCCTTATTTTGCTTTAGAGTAAATATCCTCCAGTTTTGGAAGGATATAGTGATGCAAGTTGGATCGGTCAAATGAAGGATTTTGGAAGCCATGGTGTTACAGGGTATGTCTTTACCCTTGGAGGTAATGCAGTCTCTTGGTGGTCTGCGAAACAAACCATTTTAGCCTAGTCTACCTTTGAGGCTAAGCTATGTGCTTTGGATACCATTAGAATTGATTTAAATGGCTAAAGGGACTTCTTTTAGAAATCCCTATGGTGGGTAAGCTGATGACTACAATGTCTTTGCATTATGACAGCATGACTGCTATAATAAAGATTAAGAGTTCAAAGTTTAATCAGAAAATAAGAAGACATATCCAAACCAGATTCAAGTATATGAAGGATTTGGTGTCTCAAGGTGTGATTGTTGTAGAATTCATAAGATCCAAGGATAACACAGCAAATCCATTTACTAAAGGACTTGATAGATCTTTAGTCCTTAAGTCTAGGCTTGGGATGAGACTAAAATCCATTGGGAGTTCACCTGCAGTACAACCCAACCTAACTTAATGGAGATCCCACAAAGTAGGTTCAATATGGTAACAACAAGCTGTATGGGGATCTAGTTGCACTCATTGTTAGATGCTTTTGCATTTAAGTCTAATCCTTGGAAGCCTGAGTGTCTTAAGCTGTAAATTTAGGAAGAGTAAAGGCTCTGAATGGGTTCAAGCCTTTATGGTTGGATGTGAGCAGTGCATTGTTGAAGAATGCCACCTATGTGAGTGTTACTATGAGCCACAGTTAAAGAAATAGGATCTGTCCCGATTACACTCATGAAACATGATAGGGTGCATGGGCTTTAAGAGCATCAACCCTAAAGATTATCACCAAGAAATTCACTTTGTTGTCACCACTATACACCCTACATCAAAGGTCTAAAGTTCAAGACTAGTTTCACTTTATTCCTGTGGTGGTGAAGGTGGATGACTCAGGTAAGGGTTCAAACTGGAAGGTACCTTTACTAAAAGTAGAGTGTGGTAGCCAAGGAATTTATCATTGAATTTTAATGATGAATTTGTTGGGGAGTGTTGGATTTGAGAGCCTAATTGCATCAATCAGGATGTAATTGATATATGGTGACATGGGAATTCATGTTGAAATCAATGAGATTTGGGAGAGGTTTTAGTCCCATATTGGAAGTGGACAAACCTTTTGGTGAGTGTAAAAGGCTTCTACCTCTCATGAATTATATAGAAAAGAGTGAGAGGTGGGGATGGGGACCACTTACGCACATGCGCCTACCCCACCTTATCCAAGCTCGAGCCCGAGTGAGAATCAATTTGAAACTTAGAACTTGAACTCTTTTGCAACAAATTTTTAATCTCATGATTTTGACCTAGATTGGTCGAGCAAAAGGTAAAATTGGTCAATCAATTGGTTTGGTCGACCAAAAAGTCAAGTTTGATCGATCAATTGATTTTGATTGATCAATCGGACTTAATTAACGATCAATTGTCGTAATTCCCTAAAATAGGAATTTTCATAAACGTCGGGTCGTGTGCTTTATATAATGGCCACGAAGGGGCTCTCATTTGACACACAACAAGAGTAGAAAGCTCTCTCTACTCTCTCTCCCCCTCTCTCTTTCTTGGTGCGTTTGATTAACATGTAATTGGTACGAAAAATCTCCAATCACTTTTTTTGATCTTGCACAAGGAGATTGAGTGACCCACGAGAAGTTTTTGATTGATCAAACCATTAAATTGGTAGATCAATCGGGAATTTGGTTGACAAATCAAATTGCCTAGACTTCATTCTCGGAGGCGATTGAGGACGTCAAAGAGGTAGATTGTCGTATCCTGGGAAGAGTTCGTTTGACCCCAACACACTGGTATTGTGGGGGCTGATACCTTCTCTAAGGGAAGTCCTTAATGAGTGCTTCAGTCGGAGTAAAATCTATTTCCTTCTCATTTTATTTATTTGTACTATTGCATATTCTTTATTCTTTATTTTATTCTGGATCTTACCAAATCATGTTTGACTTGCTTGATTTAATATTTTTTATCTATGCAAAAACATTGGAAATGCATATGTTTTTATTTATGTATTTCCCATATGCATTGATGTGTTGATTTCAACACACCATTCCTTAGAGTTTGAATACTACCTAGTTAAAAACAAGCAAGTTAGGAAGAAAAAATATCTTGACCTGTAGACAATTGCATTTTGAACTTGTAAATACACCTAATTTTTCCAACAGGATTGAAGTTTTGGAATGCTTAACATTTTTAAGAACACGATTTCATCAAGGAGAACGTATCAGTACAACCTCCCAACAAGGGAGAGATATATATGAAATTGCATGAGAGGGGGGTGAATAGTGAAATTATATTATATTGTAATACAAAAAATTCAATCACAAAAGGTGGCACTAGATTTTTAGGTGGAAACCCAAGATGGGTGAAAACCACCACCTAAGCCAATCCCTTGACTTAGGATTTTCGATCACAAGGTGATCAATCCACTAACCACACTACTTAAACGAGTGTAGTGTACCTCAATTACAAATTCCACCTCCGATCCCTAAACGGAGGTTTCTCCCTTCAAAATGAAGAGATGGGGACCAGACAGGCTGGATACCCAAAGTACAAAAATAAGAAATAAAATAATACCTATAGAGCACCCCAATACTTTTAATTACTTTCTTATCTACTAAGCATAAAAAGAACTCCTTGAGGATTTGCAGAACGGAGTGAGCTGGGAGTATGGATTTGCCCTTTGATCAGAGTGTTGGCATAGCACAAGGGCAAGATGAAGCTTAGAGTAGTGAGCAAGTGATTTTTCTAAGGGAATTGAATCTCAAGAGGTGTGTTTTGCCTAAGAGGGGTTGTAGTCTATTTATAGGCAAGTTTGGAACCTTCAAGAACACTTGGGAGAGTTCTCCTAGTCGTTGGAGACAAATCCCAAGAGATTGGGGTGAAATCCACCACAAATCAAGGTAATGATGAGTCTAACAGCAATATCAGACGTCTAATTTTAGGGTTAGACGTCTTATAAGATGTCTGATTATAATTTTGTTCGTCTAATACTATAGGCCATCCTGAACTAACTTCAATGATTGAAAGAAGGACGTTGTTGACGCGGCTAGATTGTGTTTTAACAGTCAGTTACGTCGTAGTATGGGTGACCAAGCGTTGTCAACAAATAAAAATTTATTACTCGAAAACCTAAGTATCCGAGGTCGAACACAGGGAGTAATCGGAATTTATTCACTAATCTCAATAATGTAATTGAACACTTAATTACTCAAAACTTAATTCATAATATATATGCATGAGTTTAAAAGTTAATTGTGGAAAAGTTAGAGAAATTAGATGTCTGATCATGGGATAAGATGTCTTAAAAAAATATTTTCTCTCTTATTTCTTCTCCTATCTTCTTTCTCTTCTTCTTCTTCTTCTAACTTTCTTTCTCTGATTTTCCTCTTTTTCTTCTTTGGCCGTGTGCTTCTTCTTCCTTGTTTCTTCTCTGCAGTTCTCTTGCCTTTCTTCTTCCTTCTTCAGCCTTAGCTCTCTTACTTCCTCTTCTCTTTGGCTTCACCTCTTCCTTTTGCCTTGTCTTTCCTTCTCTTTTTCCTCTGCGAGGCTTCTTTCTTTAGCCTTCCTTCCTTCTTCTTCCTTTTGCCGCTAAGTGCCAGCTTCACTTCAGCTGTGCCTCCCTTCTCCTTCTTCTTCCCTGCACAAACTGAAGAGCAAAACCTACCCCTCTACCCACACCCGTATCTCTATCTCTCTCTCTATATCACTCTTCCGTACACTCTCGTGAAACTGGGTAATCGGGTCGGGTCACGTGCCTCGGTCCAGGTGCATTGGCGTGGGTGTAGTGCATGAGGAGTGCTCGTCTGCAAGATGAATTCACGGACGAGGCGTGTATAGGTGAGGGACCTCACCCCATGTGTGTCTCGATGCGAAGGGACTAAAACAAAAATCCAATTTATTTCACGCGCCTCACTCAGATGTTTACATCGTGGGACTAATGTTCCACCCGCTTTTGCTCACACGCCCGCAGGAGCTCTTCCTTCCAATTGCTACAGCTGCAGGCCTCGCAGCACTAATTGCCTAGACAGCTGACTGTGTAAGACTACCCTAAGCCTTCTGGACCTGGGACCCTGAAGTGCTTCATCCTGGAGCAAGCTTGCGACCTTCTCGAGCCATCACTAATGGTGGCTGGTGCTTAGATCCTGCATGACACGAAAGGGGCCTTGCGGCTCTATCAGACCACAGGAGGACCTTCGCCGTGTCACGGCGAAGGTGAGGCGGTAGGTGGTAGGCCGCAGGGAGGCCTAGGCGTTCATGCCTTGGTCGCTCTGTAGCCGAGTTTATGGGTTAGGTCGGGGGGTGTTTGTGGTGGTGTAGGCAGGCTGTGAGTGGGTGGATGATTTTCAGTGGAGTGTGGCGGAGGTTGTGGGGTTTGTGGCGAGACGTGTGGGGTTGTGGAATGGTAGGTGCGTCTCGCCGGAGGTTGGCTGGAGATGGGGAAGATGGCGGTGGACAGTGGCAGTCGAGGGGTGTTTTGTGAAATAGGTTGAGGGGAATTGAAGAGGGGATAGAGACAAGTGGTTCTAACCTAATTAAGTGGACGAAGGGGGAGAGAGGGCGGCTGGCAGTACCTGCTATCGTCGGAGAAGAAGGTATCCAGTGGAGGACGACGGTAGCGATAACGGGGCTAGGGATGCTCGCGTGGGTGTTGCGCGATGCGAAGGAGGATGGTGAGGACGGCTCTACCAATGGTATTGTCGTAGAGCGACTAGAAAGAGGAGGGAGGCTCGCCGGAGCTCCCTGGACCACTTGGCCGGAGGAGAAGAAGAAGAAGTTGAGATGGAATTCCGGCCAAGTCGAGCTGAGGAGGCGCGGCCAAGGTTGAGGTTCAATTTATAGGCACTGGCTGGGGCTCTTGTGCTTGGAAGACAAGCTTCAAAACGCAAGAGTTCTCGCCAGAGTAGGAAGTCTATGGGGTACCCAAATCTCTCGTGCGTTCGCATGAGAGATTGGGTGCAAATCATAGATCAGGACCATGCTCAGATGGAAGGGAATTCCTCAGAGAATCTCCCTTCCAAATCTGGGAGGAGATCTCTGAGGAATCAGGGAGTATTCCCCCTCTACTCCTCGCCGGAGTAGGATTTATCCCCATTAATGATGGAGGGACCTGTTTGTAAGAGTGGCTAGTGATTAGCCCATAGTTGTGGGCTATTTAAGTATTTAAGTGCCTACGCATTAGGTTAATTCTAACATTTATTTAGTATAAATTAGGATGTAAATAGATTAATTCATAGTTTTTATTTACTTACATAATCCATGCATTGCATTCATATTTTAAGTGCATTTAGAATTAGCTTAGAATGACATTCATCTAATTAGATAACCAATTAAGTACATTGTTTTTATTAACATAAAAGTTGAGGGTCTGTATATAAATGGCCCTAATATTTTAACAATATTTTCTTTATTCTTATTGTTGCAGGAACGGCTGGCTGCTGCTACAACGCCTAGTTGCCACAGTGAAGAACCCATTCAAGGGGGAGCGGATGTGGTGGATCTGGTCGGGCAGCTGAATTCAAATTGGTGCAGGCCACTACAAAAGGAGGAGGGAGGCAGCCGAGCTCGGGAGGCCTCTACCACTGACCCACCACTGTGCAGAGAGACCTTCTCTCTTCCATTCCATACTGTCGGCCTCTACCGTGGCGGCGAGTCTCCACCACCGTGGGTGTGTGGTGTGACAGGCCACACCGCCATCTGGAGCTCGTCCGCATCACCGTGAGCACCTTAGCGTGCATCTCCCTCGCCGTCGTTGCTAACCACCACCACCGCAGCTACTGTTCAACCACCCTTTCAGTAACTTAAGACGTCCGGGAAGTTAGGGGGGTTAGTGCAATGGTTTTCAAGAGATAGGGATCAAAATGTAATTGGGTGTACTAATTTGCAAAGTAGGTCAAGATGACCTCCCCTTAGGTCCAAATTTTGTTAAAAACATAATTTGGATCTAAGGAATCCAATGGTGAAGTTGGATTTTAGGTTTAACTATGTTTGTCTGGATATTTTGCATAAAAACCCAAATTAAGTCAATTGATGAGTTAGAACCCCAATCTAGGTCAAACTAGGTTCCAAAGGCCAATCTAAAGGTTCTAAACTCTAGGGGATATTTTTCCATGAATTTTAGAGGGTTTAGATGATTTTTATCCAAACCAAAACCTTGTTGAATTAAGCGGGTCTGTTTTAGGATTACAAGATGTCATTTAATTCCTAGTTTGCACATAAACCCATTTCTGACTGAACCAACCCACTTTTTATCTTATTCAGATCATTTGACCTATGTTTTGCCTCTGAGAAATCCCATTTATATCCTGTAATGGTAAATTACAGTTTTAAACCTTATTTCATATTTTCTTCTTAGAACACTTATTCCTTGAATTAAGCCCTTCTCTAAGTTATGTAGGAGCTCTTATTCTCTTTCTTAGGATAAAATGAGCTAGTTAGGGCTAATGATGAGGCTCTCATCATATCCTTAGCAAAATTTTAAGGTTTTAATTTCTGTTCTAGACCTTGAGTGTCTGTCATCAGTTATGATAAGTGCTTTTCTTTTTCTTTTGTGATTAGGTTAGAATGCTAACAATAGGCCTAGAGGTACTTAAGTACCAACCAAAATCTAGACTTGACCCGCTTTAGCCTCAATCTTCCGCAAAGGTTTTTAAGGCCCGTAGAAACTATCCTAAGTTAAAGCACCCGTGCTTGAGACATTTTTAGCCTAGGTTCAGTTTGCAGTACGTTTCTTTGTAAGAGAGAGATAGAAGATTTATTTGTTTGGAGAGTTTTCTCTCTTTTCTTTTTATTTCTAACTTCGGATTGGCTTCTCAACATGGTCTGTATCGAATTCCTCATCCCCATCATCAATCCTCAAGGGTCCCTAGCAATCGATGCTTCGAGATAGCACCACCCATGGCAACCCCCAGAACCCTGGCTTTTGACATTTCGAGATAATCCTACCCATGGCTTTCTGTGGTCGAATTCAGACCCTGGCAATCGACATTTCGAGATAATGCCGCCCATGGTATCTGAACCAGCAGAGTGCTTTCATGCTCCCGGTAGGATATTTAAATATCCTAAGAGACAAGCATCGAGGAGACAATATGTTGTTACGCATCTTCGAGGGAAATTTCCCGCCTCTTCGCATCGGGAACTTGTCCAAATCAACTTGTGTTGATCGACCACTCCTAATCTCGATGACTTTTTCAGAACATTGAAATGCTTTTTGCGTGATTTTGATATTTATGCACACTGAACCAGACTGTGTGTGGATTGGGGTGCTTAGGTTACCGAGTCCCGTAAATCGAAGGTCAGTTAACGAGGCCGAATACTTCCTAAGCCTTAGACCTAATACTTAAGCTTCTCATTTTCCCCAACCTTTTCAGGATTATCCAGATCTTAGCGAATACATGAATTTTTAAACCTAAGAATCTTGCCCAAGAGGCCTAAGATCAGTGTTCCTGCTAATCTCTTTTTGTGTCTCCTTAGCACTTTTCTTTCAGTTTTCTTTTTCCTTGATGTGGTCTAGAACTTCGGTTAATTCCTTAATCTCTTACTAATGACCACTTTTTTCTTTTTCATTTTGTGCTCCTTTTTGTCATTTTTGCTCTTTTTCTCTTTATAATTATGTGGCTCACAAAATTTCCTCCCTCCCCCATTTTTTGTTCTTTTTCATAATTTTTCCTTTTTTTTTGTTATCTGAATTTTTTTTTGTGAGAATCCTTTTGACTTTTTCTTGGTTCTGTATGTATGCACTTTATCACCCCCCCATGCCTAAGTTTTGCAATATCCTCATTGTAAACGAAGGGTGTGAAATAATGTTGAGGTTAGGGACTTAGAACAGGATACGTCGGATGGGTGGATGGGTCAGAAATGACTGATGAGGATGATTTCAAGCTCTGGTACGTGTACCAGGGGTGGGATCAACTGTCTAAGGCTGAACTCAAGGCGCAATGGACGTGGAGTACAGACGGATAATCAGACAGGTCTCTATTTTTGGGATGACAGGTTGCCTCCCGTTAATCGCTAAATTCAACGCCTTCAGCCGAGCGGAACATGGGGTGTAGAGGGAGTGGTCAAATTAGAGAGATTTTGTAAAACAAGCACCTTGATTAAGAGCCTGGTTGGTCCAACCAAGTGCTTGTTAAGTTTAACAGGCTAATGATGCAGCCCAAACCCAATTAGTCTGGTGGGTTGATAGGTGTAGATCAACAGATGCGGAACCCAACATATGCAATGTGGCTCGGATGGAAATGGAAGTGAAAACTCAGGTTCAGGCTAAGTCGAATCATCTTGGTCAGGGTAGGGTTTCGAAAAATAATCAGTGCACAATGTGGAAACCCTACAAGGGTGATCAGAGAATGATGGATCATGTTTCTCAGTCTGATCGATACCCGACACCTGGTATAGATGTGGAGTTGCATCATCTGCATATGACTCAGTGAGAGGTGAATCAGAATAGAAATTGAGTCCGGTTGCGGGTCGGGGTAGAGAATGGGTTTTGATCAGTTCTATATGTGTGGAAGAGGTGGTTTTAATGAGACTTGGCTTTTTATAATCAGGAAGCATATTTTCTCTGATGTTATGGTTAGATTCGAAATTGTCGGAGAGTTTGCGAAAATCAAAATCTGAATGATATTCGAGATCATGAGTTCCACCATAGAATAAATCATATGCTGTAGATTCAGCAGCCTGATTGGGGTCTAGCGTAGATGTCAACTGTGAGCTTAAAAAGGTGTCCTTATCTGGCAGAGGCTTAGGTTCTAAGCTAGTAGGACAGACCCAATTGAAACCCCACTCGTCCAACTCCTCAGTTTCTGTATCGTAAATTGGCATGACTTCCAAAAAATCGATTGGTTCCTCTGAGGATGTTGGCGAGGGATATTCATCAAATAGAGGCCCAAAATCATATTCTTCATTGAAAGATTGATCTTCCTCATATGGGGCCTCGAAATCTTTCCAATAGGTCTCAAATCTAGATTCTGGGCTTAGGATGTGGGTTGAATCACTAGAATCTAAGTCCGAATAACCTTCGAGGGTCACCTTATTAGAATAAGGGACGGAATTTACACCCTTGAGAGGTTCAGTTCTACTTTCATTATTGCAGGAGTTTTGGAATTCTATGCCTGGTGATTTATGGTCTAGAGTGGGCTCAACATTATGTTTTCTTGCGTTTGGAGCTTCCCAACCTTCTTCAATATCAGGAATATTGTACTCAATCTGGGTTGGGAGTCCACAACCATTTTGTGCCTCAAACCTGAGATCAGATTGATCCTCAATGTTGTCCCAAGATGGTTCATCCTCTGTTTGTGGTATACACGGGTACTTCTGGTCGATAATTTGTTTTAATAATCTCATTATCTCTTCCCATTTTTCAAGATCATCTTGGTGTTGCTTCCAAAGTTGAGGATTTGTCATGCATTGAAGGTATTCAAGATTGTGCAATTTTTCTATCTCAATGTATCCTATGATGAGCAAGTCTCGGGTTGATCCTTTTGTGGCTTCTGCCAATAGAACTTGGGCACAAGTTATGATAAAGGTTGTGGTTGTTGGGACATCAACCTGAATGTTTTCTACTGGTGTTGAGGTTTCTTCTTTTTCATAGAATTTCAGGGCATCCTCAATCATCCTATCTCTCATGGATCTCCGATATTCAGGTTTCTTGAATGGTAGTCCTAGGTGGTTTGGCTGCATATTTGGATCAGGTGGTGGAATCAAGATGTAGAATCAGAGTTTGAATCAAGGTGTAGAATCAAGTTATGAAGCGATTAGATTTGAATAATGAGTCCCAATGAAAATGTATGTGTGTGCTCAAAAGAGAAAAGATGAGGGACTGGAGATGTTTTTGACCCAATCAAGGCACCCAAAGACATTTGGATGACTATGGAGGTTCGGGGCGAATGATACCCCTGGATTAGAATGTCGTCCACCTGAGAATTACCTGAGTAGCTAGAGAGGGAGAGTCCTGCAAAGACCCCTACACGGTAGAGCGTCCCCACGGGTTATAGGGTTTCCCCCACCCGACCTCTCTTGTCACTGAGATTCCAAGTAGACCAGAATGGGGACCTTGACCTCTTAAGTCTATCACTTTTATTTCAAAGGTGCTTTAGGGTTTTCACTTGAACTTTAGATGTTTTGATGTTGTGACCTAATTTAGAGGTTGGTTGACCCAAGGGGTCAACTTCACCTGACCTATCCTAACGATAGCAGAATGATTCTAGGCTTGGGACCTAGAGATCACCCTGATTTGACTCCCAGTTTATTAGGTCCAAGATTTTAGGATTCAAGTGATTTTAGAGCTCAATTTTTTTTAGGGTTTGTCTTGTTTAGATTTCTTAAATCAAGGGCATAGGTCCCACACTGATGCGGGAAGATTCATTTCCTTTTATATAGGCATGTGTGAACTAGCACTCCAAGACCCTACTGTAGAAACCCTTATTTTGGTTCTATTTCCAATCCTCTTTTTCACAAAAGTTCTCTTTGGACTCAAAAGTAAGAAGTGTGTTGTCCGTAGAGATTAAGCATGATTTCTATTAGGCACATGAATTTTGTGGGATAGAATCTAAAAAAAATCGCTCCAACTTCAAGAAGATTTGAAAAATTTTCGCAGAATCAGGAAATGTTTGCCTTAAAGATGGTGATTTCTATAAAAAGAAGGCAATTGATTCCTAAGTTGGTTGCTTCCTTTTTCTTTCAAGGATTAGGGGATGGTTTAAGGAAGAAAAGAGATTACCTACCCTGTAGTAGTTGACTTGTGGGAGGGATCTTCTCGTGAGATACATGCAAGATCACAACAAAGCAAAGTAGGGTAAGTTAGTGTTCAATATGATCAAAAAAAGAAAAAGAATGCAGAGAATAGTGATAAATTGCGCGTTGCTCCCTGGAAACGGCGCCAAAATGTTGACGTGGCTAGATCGTGTTTTAACAGCCAGTTACATCGTAGTATAGGTGACCAAGCATTGTTAGCAAATAAAAATTTATTACTTGAAAACCTAAGTATCCGAGGTCGAACACAGGGAGCAATCGGAATTTATTCACTAATCTCAATAATGTAATTGAACACTTAATTACTCAAAACTTAATTCAGAATATATATGAATGAGTTTAAATGTTAATTGTGGCAAAAATAGAGAAATTGGACGTCTGATCATGGGATCAGACATCTTAAAAAAATATTTTTTTCTTATTTCTTCTCCTATCTGCTTTCTCTTCTTCTTCTTCTTTTGACTTTCTTTCTCTGATTCTCCTCTTTTTCTTCTTTGGTCATGTGCTTCTTCTTCCTTGTTTCTTCTCTGCGGTTCTCTTGCCTTTCTTCTTTCTTCATCCTTCTTCAGCCTTAGCTCTCTTACTTCCTATTCTCTTTGGCTTCGCCTCTTCCTTTTGCCTTGTCTTTCCTTCTCTTTTTCCTCTATGTGGCTTCTTTCTTTAGCCTTCCTTCCTTCTTCCTTTTGCCGCTATGTGTTAGCTTCACTTCAGCTGTGCCTCCCTTCTCCTTCTTCCCTGCACAAACCGAAGAGAAAAACCTACCCCTCTACCCACACCCGTGTCTCCCTCTCTCTCTCTATATCACTCTTTAGTATGCTCTCCCAGAGCTGGGTAATCGGGTCGGGTCGCATGCCCGGGTCCAGGCGCACCGGTGTGGGTGTAGTGCACGAGGAGTGCTCATCCGTGGGATGAATTCACGAATGAGGCGTGTATAGGTGAGGGACCTCACCCCATGTGTGTCTCGAGGCGAAGGGACTAAAACACAAATCCAATTTTTTGCATGCACCTCACTCAGATGTTTACGAGGTGGGACTAATGTCCCACCCGCTTTTGCTCACACGCCCGTAGGAGCTCTTCCTTCCAATTACTGTAGCTATAGGCCTCACAGGGCTAATTGCCTGGACAGCTGACTGCGCGAGACTACCCCAAGCCTTCTAGACCTGGGACCCTGAAGTGCTTCAGCCTGGAGCAAGCTTGCGACCTTCTCGAGCCATCACTAGTGGCGGCTAGTGCTCAGATCCTACACGACACAAAAGGGGCCTTGCGACTCTATCAGACCACAGGAGGACCTTCGCTGTGTCACGGCGAAGGTGAGGCGGTAGGTGGTAGGCCACAGCGTGGCCTAGGCTTGCGTGCCTAGGTCGCTCTGTGGCCGGGCTTATGGGTTAGGTCGGGGGGCGTTTGTGGTGGTTTAGGCGGGCTACGAGTGGGTGGATGATGTTCAGTGGAGTGTGGCAGAGGTTGTAGGGTTGGTGGCGAGACGTGTCGGGTTGTCAAATGATGGGTGCGTCTCACCGGAGGTTGGCTGGAGATGGGGAAGATGGCGGTGGACAGTGGCAGTCGAGGGGTGTTTTGTGAAATAGGTTGAGGGGAATTGAAGAGGGGATAGAGACGAGTGGTTCTAAACTAATTAAGTGGACGAAGGGGGAGAGAGGGCGGCTAGCGGTACCTGTTATCATCGGAGAAGAAGGTATCCAGTGGAGGGAGATGGCGGCGACGACGGGGCTAGGGATGCTCACGCGGGTGTTGCGCGATGCGGAGGAGGATGGTGAGGACAGCTCTGCCACTGGTATTGTCGCAGAGTGACTAGAAAGAGGAGGGAGGCTCGTCGGAGCTCGTTGGACCACTTGGCCGAAGGAGAAGTTGAGATGGAATTCCGGCCAAGTCGAGCTGAGGAGGCGCAGCCAGGGTTGAGGATCAATTTATAGGCACTGGCTGGGGCTCTTGTGCTTGGAAGACAAGCTTCCAAATGCAAAAGTCCTCACCGAAGTAGGAAGTCTATGGGGTACCCAAATCTCTCATGTGTTCGCACGAGAGATTGGGTGCAAATCATAAATCAGGACCACGCTCAGATGGAAGGGAATTCCTCAGAGAATCTCCCTTCCAAATCTGGGAGGAGATCTTTGAGGAATCAGGGAGTATTCCCCCTCTACTCCTCGCCGGAGTAGGATTTCTCCCCATTAATGGTGGAGGGACCTGTGTGTAAGAGTGGCGAGGAAGTTAGGGGGTCTGTGCAATGGTTTTCAAAAGATAGGGACCAAAATGTAATTAGGTGTACTAATTTGCAAAGTAGGTCAAGATGACCTCCCCTTAGGTCCAAATTTTGGTACAAACATAATTTGGATCTAAGGAATCTAATGGTGAAGTTGGATTTTAGGTTTGACCATGTTTGACTAGACATTTTGTATAAAAACCCAAATTAGGTCAATTGATGAGCTAGGACCCCAATCTAGGTCAAACTAGGTTCCAAAGACCAATCTGAAGGTTCTAAACCCTAGGAGATATTTTTCCATGAAATTTAGAGGGTTCGCTTGAATTTTATCCTGACCAAAACCTTGTTGAATTAAGCGGGTCTATTTTAGGGTTACAAGATGTCATTTAATTACTGGTTTGCACATAAACCCATTTCTGACTGAACCAATCCACTTTTTATCTTATTTAGACCATTTGACCTATGTTTTAACTCTGAGAAATCTCATTTATGTACTGCATTGGTAAAATTATAGTTTTAACCCTTATTTCATGTTTTCATCTCAGAACACTTGTTCCTTGAATTAAGCCCTTCTCTAAGTTATGTAGGAGCTCTTATTCTCTTTCTAAGGTCAAAATGAGCTAGTTAGGACTAATGATGAGTCTCTCATCAAACGTCTGATATTTTTACGTAAGACGTCTGATTAAGCTATTAGACGTCTAATAAAGGGTGAATTTGTTCCTGTTTTGATCAGATCCAAATAGGGTTCTAGATTTAAAGAATCAGACGTCGTTATGGATGCCTGAGGGAATTACCAGACGTCTGGAAATGTAAAAAGACTTGGCTACGATATCTGACAAAAGGTCTTATGTTCGTAATGAGATACGCACAGAAAAAAATAGGCAATGGTCCAAAGGTAGATGTCTGGAAGCATGTCCAGACATCTGAAAGTACATTTTTGCCTGTTATCTGTAGAATGAAGATAGGTGCTTAGTCTAATGGTTATTCGAAGGACGTCTGGGTAAAGCATTAGATGTCTAGATGAGGTCATGGACATCTGATAGAGGAATGCTTCGACTAATGTTTATGAAGACAGAAACTAAAGGCAGAACTATAGGAAGATAGACATCTGAGGCACTTGTCAGACGTCTTAAAGTTGAAAATCAAATGTCTGACAATTGTTATGGACGTCTGATAAGAGTCTTAGTGTTAGGTTTTTATTTCTAATTTATCCTAAGTGTAGAGGCCTAAGTTATCTATTTATAGGTTATGTTTGGGGACTCTTTACAACATTTCTAGACTCAAATAAATTGAAAATTACAACCTTTGAAAGTTTACATGAAAAAGCCTATGACCTAATACTTATGCTATTTATCTTCATCCTTTTAATCTCCCGTCTTGGAAAACTTTATGAACCTGCAATTATGTTATTACAGAGAGAGACAATATGCTACGCTTATTTTTTTTTCATTTTCTTCATTTTGTAACATCATCAAAATATTATATATGAGTAGTTTAACTAACAATCTCCCCCTTTTTGATGATTTCCAAAATATAGCTGTAGGTTCTTATTTTATCCTCCTGAAAGTTGTACTTAGTAGTCTATATCTATTTGAGAAATTTTTTTGTTTTTATGTTATTCCGTAGGTTCTCACCTACATTCTTCTCCCCCTTTTTGAATATCATCATGAAGGGTACTGAAAAGGTAGTTGAAAACCAAACTACAAGAGTGACATCTAAAACGTGGAGGACATCAATAAAATTATGTGCTTAATAAAAGATGACAAAGCATTAAAGAAAAATTGACTAGGAATATGGAAGATAGAAACAGTTAAGCACGAACAAGCTATTGTTCCCAAAAAAAATATTTAAGTATGGGGTCAGGGCCCCTTAATACAAAATTGGAATAAAGAAAAAGAAAGAAAAATAGAATAACTAAACTATTCTTCTTGATCTTGGCGGCGGCGGTGACGAGTAGGTTCGTGTCCCATCTGCAAATTTTGAACGTCTGATCTAAGTTCGTCGATGTCGTGGCACATGCTTCCCATGTAGGTGCACATCTCGCCAGTTCGTCGCAGTAGGAGGGAGATGCCGAAGGAGAGGGAATCTGCAGTCGGATCCCATGCTTCTTCAAAGCTTGAGTGGGGAGCTTCTATTTGAAGGGGTTGTGCTTCATGGAAGTCCGGAAAGGGTGGAAGGGGCTCTTCTTCAATGGGCTCTTCGGCTGGCTCAAGATGCTCCCTAGGTATATGCATCTTGGCGGTTGTGGCCCGGTTGTAGGGCTCAATGTTCTTGTCAACATGCTGGTCAGTTATGGAAATCTGATGGGTTGAAAAAATTTTGGATAGAATAGACCCAAATGGAAGTGATGCCCCATGGTCCTCATTCATAACGCAAACAATGAGGCGGCAATAATTGAAAGGAATATGACGGACGGCTGCAAAAAGGAGTGCCTTATGTTGGCGTGAGATGTAATCAAAACCTCTCAATTTGTTTAGGTGCTCCTACCTAAAAATGCGAGAGAGTAGACGTGGAAGGGGTTTGAGGTTTTTGCAAGGTAGGGTGACAAGATTTTCAACATATTTTTCAGGGAGGACTAATTCTTGATTTATGACTTCTGAGTCGTATTGCCTTAGAATGTCATTGAAGTCATTTCCCCCATTAGGGATGGCTAGAAGGTCGGAAATAGATTCGGATGTGATGTGGATTTCGCGATCAAATAAGTGGGTATGGAGTTCAAGTTCATCATTGCTGTAGTCCTCAACAATGTTGGTGTAAAAGAGACGGCAAAGATCAGGGAACACGCCAATAGTTCTAACGCCAGAGTGGAACTGACGGTCAAAATATTGGAAGAGATGGAGAGTTTTGAAGTGTTCCTGAAGGTTTAAATGAGAAAAATCATTCCAAACAATAAAACGAGGGCATTTAACTTTGGCATTTGCGAAGCGACGAAATCGCTGCCTAGCGATGTCGTTCTGCAGTTGATCTGCCAAATAGGTGGAGGAGGAGGTGGGAGAGCCCTCGGCTTGCTTCCTACAAGGAGGCATATTTGGTGGAATGGGTGGTTAGGTTTTGGAAGAAAAGGTTGGTGTTTTGAGGATAGAATACCTGCAAAAACATCCATACAAAAGCATTCAACCAAATAACATTCAACCAATAGACTTCAACTACTTAGATTCAACCAATAGATATGCAATCATCATTGATAAAAATGTGTGGCAGTATGCCTTGAGGCAATACAACCTACCATGAAGTTGTGGCAATATACCTTTGGATTCAAGCCGCTAAAATGTCGGCTTGAATCTCGTGAGGTAATACCCTTGCCAAAAACATAGAACTTTTATGCTCCAAGAGGGTTTGATTGAGGGTTTATGTTCTAGGGCTAATAATGGCATGAAATACGCAAGTAGGCTGTGGATCAAGAAGGAAAACAAGATGCAGCTAGGGCAAAGGTAATCGTAGGCAAAAAAATGTGGAGATGCCCTAAGAGTTGAGAGAGTATACCCATGGGAGGGGGGAGGCCTCCAGATGCATGGTTGAGAAGCAGGGAGTACGCGTGCAGGGGAGCAACAGCTCTGCCAGTCGCCGAGGAGGTGCGACGGTTGTCTGGCAAAGAGAGGAAGGTCGCCAACTACAGCTGTGGGCCGTCGGGTGGGAGGGAGACTGTAGGGATTTGAGAGAGGGGAGTCGGACCTTGCGAAGGGGATGTTATATCCCAAGGTCTTGGATCAAGTCTCCCCCTGAAGTTGGGGAGATTTGCATTCCAAACCATCTAGAGAACAGATGCGAACTGTAGATTTTTCCCAGATCAGGCGTCTGGAGACGTTGTCAGACGTTGGGATTGGACTTTTGGGATTTTAACCCTTTTTATGGTGTTGTTTGTTTCAACCATCAGACGATATATCAGACGACTAATTTACAAATTAGACATCTGATTTCTACATGCATCCCTTCCTGGAAAATGATTTATTCTCCAGGTTGTCGTCTGATCTCCATATCAGATGACACACAAGACGTTCAAATATAAATTAGACGTCTGATTTCTATAGACAGACCTTCCTAGATTTTACTCTAAAGTTACAGGGTCGTCTAATTTCATGTTCAAACGAACTATACGACATCTAACCACATCATCAGACGTCTGACTCATAATACATGTTCTTACTCATAGATAGACGTCTGTCAATGCATCTGGACGACGACCCAGACATCAGTGAATGATGACGGACGTCTGAAATAGCTCTTTTATTAGCTCTTTTGAAAAATAAAATTATCGTTTGTCCCAGATCTTTAAACGATGAATTTTTAAGTATAAGACATCTGATAGTTTAATCAGACGTCTGATATTGCACAGAATGTGCATTTTGATGTTTGAATTGAGAATGAAGGCTCTTAACTTAGTAAAGTCAAGGCTCCATCTATGCTCATGACAAAGGAAGTTCCATTAAGTCACCAAATTCTTCAAATATCATTTAGCTCACATATGCCTAGTTTCCTATGTATATAATTAAAATGATCATAATTCAAAGGTTTAGTGAAAATATCAGCGAATTGCAGTTTAGTACAAATAAATTCAACATCGATTTCTCCCTTAAGTACATTATCTCTTAAAAAGTGATGTCGAACATCAATATGTTTTGTGCGGGAGTGATGTACGGGATTTTTCGAGAGGTTGATAGCACTAGTGTTATCACATAATATTTTTATCTTATTAAATATCAAGTTAAAATCCTTCAAAGTATTTTTCATCCAAAGCACTTAGGAACATGCTAGTGTGGTGGCTATGTATTCAGCTTCCGTAGTTGATAGGGCTACACTAGATTGTTTCTTTGAGAACCAAGAGACTAGTGATTCGCCCAAGAATTAGCATGTCCCATTAGTACTCTTCCTAAGGGTGCGGCTACCTGCGTAGTCCGCATCGCTATATGTGACTAAGTTGAATTATGGACTCCTAGAGTAGAATAAGCCATAATCAGATGTGTCAACTAGATATCTAAATATTCATTTTACAACATTTAGGTGTGATTGTTTAGGGTTTGATTGAAACCTAGCGCATAAGCAGGTGCTAAACAAAATATCAGGTCTATTGGAAGTTCAATACAGTAAAGACCAATTATGCTACGATAAAGCTTTTGATAAATGGGTGTACCTGATTCGTCCAAGTCTAGGGAAGTTGTGACACTCGTAGGAGTGTTCTTCCCTTTACTTTTCGTCAGTTCAAATTTTTTCAGCATCTCCTTTGTGTATTTTGATTGACACACAAAGGTTCCAAATTCGAGTTGAGTGATTTGTAAACCCAAAAAAAACTTGAGTTCACCCATCAAACTCATTTCGAATTCTTCCTACATAATTTCTAAAAACTTTCTACACATGGATTCATTAGTAGCACCAAATATAATATCATCTACATATATTTGAACTAATAAAATGTCTTTTCCTTTTCTTTTAATGAATAATGTGGAGTCAGCTTCCCCTATAGAGAATTTTGCATTTAACAAGTAGCCTTTGAGCCTTTCATACCAAGCTCTAGGAGCTTGCTTTAGACCATATAGTGCCTTGTTTAATTTATAGACAAAATGAGGCTTATCATGAGACTCAAAACCAGGAGGTTGTTTTACAAAAACTTCCTCCTTAATGAATCTGTTAAGAAATGCACTCTTAACGTCCATTTTAAAGAGTTTAAAGCCAAGAAAGGTGGCATAAGCAAGAAGCATGCGAATTGATTCGAGTCGAGCTACGGGAGCGTAGGTCTCATCAAAATCAATTCCTTCTTCTTGGTTGTACCCTTGTGCTACCAGCCGAGCCTTGTTCCAAATGACTATACCGGATTCATTCAACTTGTTCCAGAATACCCATTTGGTACCCATTACCGTTTGCCCTTCAGGCTTAGGTACTAGATCCCAGACTTCATTCCATTGGAATTGGTTGAGTTCCTCCTGCATGGCCATCATCCAAGGTTCTACAGAGCATGCTTCTTCGACACTCTTGGGTTCAACTTGAGATACAAAGGCGGAGAGACCAAAAGAGAAACTAAAACGAGATCGGGTTTTAACACCATTGAAAACACTTCCAATGACTTGGCTTTCGGGATGATCCCTTTGATATATCCAATCTTTTGGAAGATTATGGATATTGGAGTTTGGAATGTTAGACGCATCAATAGTAGAATCATCTTCATCTTCCATATTGACTCGATCAATGGAGGAAGAGTGAGTAGATTCATCGAAGGAAACATGGAGGGTTTCCTCCACTATTAATGTGGTCATGTTAAAGACCCATGCCTTACTACGTGAGGAATAACCAATAAAGATGGCTTCTTCACCTTTGGCATCAAATTTATCTAAATTAAAGCAGGTATTCAAAATAAAACATTGACATCCAAAAACTTTAAAATAACAAATTTTGGGTATTTTCCCCTGATATAGTTTAAAACAAGTTTTTCGCAACCTGGATCGAATTAAGGTGCAATTTAACACGTAACAAGCCGTGTTAACTGCCTCCGCCCAAAAGTACTTTGGTAACCCTGAGTCTATGAGCAATGTTTGAGCACACTCTTGAAGAGTACGGTTCTTTCTCTCAACCACCCCATTTTGTTGAGGTGTTCGGGGAAAAGAAAACTCATGAGCAATACCACGCTCTTGACAAAAATCATCAAACAAGGAATTTTCAAACTCGCCCCCATGATCACTATGGATACGAGTGATTTGGTAGCCTTTTTCAGTTTGAACTGTCCTACAAAAAATAGAAAAGATGAAAAGCACTCCTTTGGATCTCAAGAAGGAGACCCATGAAAACCTCGAAAAATCAACTACAATTACGAAGCAATATTTGCATCCATTAAGGCTCTCATATTTTGTAGGTCCAAACAGATCTAGGTGAAGTAGTTCTAAAGGTCTTGATGTTGATATAACTTCTTTGCTTTTAAAATTAGATTTCATAATTTTACCTAATTTACATGAATCATAGATAGACTCATTTAAAAATTTTCCTTTAGGAAGACCTTGGACTTGTTCATGTTTAGCTAGTTTTTGAACCAGCTTCATATGAACATGTCCTTGTCTTCTATGCCATATACTTAACTCATTATTTGCTACAAGACATTCATAAGTGCTATTTTTATCAAATTCTACAACATAAATGTCTTTAAATCTAGTTCTCTTAAGAAGGATTTCATTGGTTAATGCATGCATAATTTCAAACATTTTTGAAGTAAACACTACTTTAAAGCCCTTATCACAAATTTGACTAACACTTAAAAGATTATGTTTTAGTCCTTTAACAAGAGAAACATTTGAGATGGGAGAGAAAGGGTTACCTATTTTGCTAAGGCCAATAATATGGCCCTTGTGGTTGTTGCCAAATGTAACCGTTCCTCCATCCATAGGTTGGAGGTCTAAAAATAGGTCTTTATCTCCCGTCATATGATTGGAGCATCCGGAGTCCATCACCCATCAACCTCCTTGGTGGCGGTGGTCTCCTTGTCTTCTTTCTTGTAGACCTCCTTCCTCCTACAAAAGATCTTCGTTGGTGACTCGATGTTTCTATAGGTGTTTCTAATTTGAGTTGTCCATCCCTCATTTTGTATATCCAATTTTTGACATCATGATGTCCTTTCATCCCTACAAAACAAAGTGAGAGTTGTCTTTTTGGCATCCATTGTAATGTGGATCCATATTTGTTAGTGGTCTCCTTTAGAGGAGGGTCCTTTTTCCGCTCACTTTGACTAGGTTCATAAAAGCCTAGTCCAAATTTACTTGAGGAAGGTTTTTGATGGGCAATGAGCTTGTCCAAGTTATCTTTCCCCTTTGTAAATTTGGCTAGGTCATCAAGAAGTTGATTTGATTTTTCTTTGAGGTGATTTATCTCTATTTTCATTATGTCTAGTTTATCTTCTAGTGCCCTTATCTCTACTCTAAGTAAGCTATTTTCATCCTTTTTAAAGGAGTTTGATTTTTCAAGCACATGGATTTTGTCGAGTAATTCTTCTCTATCTAGAAATTTTTGTTCACTCATTGCCATATACAAATCATTTGTTAATGACTCTTTCTCAATCATTAGGTTTCTTATATGCATATTTAAGGAAGTGGTTTCTTTTGTAAGAATTAGATTATTATCTTCAAGATCATTGATTAATTTCTTATTTTCTAAGTTTTCTTCTTTAAAAACCTTGCTTTGGGTTTTTGTTTTCTTAAGATCTACATATAGTGAATCAAAGGCGTCTTGTAATTCATCTAGAGAATAGGAGTTTACCTCAGGTTCCTCAAATTCAGACTCAGAAGCATCATTTGTTGCCATTAATCCCAAGCATGTTGTTTCTTCATTTTTTCCTCCTCCTCTTCTTCTTCGGAGGTGGAGTCATCCCACGTTGCTTGAAATGCCTTCTTCTTGAATCCCTTCGACTTGGAGATCTTCTTGTAGTCAGAAGGCTTCTTGGGTTTCTTCTCATCATCCCTTTTGAGTAAGGGACAATCTTTCCTTATGTGACTTCTCTTTTTGCAATTGTAGCAAATTAGAGGTTCTTCCTCTCTTTTCCTTCCCCTGATCTCTTTTCTATTTCTAAGAAACTTTTTAAACTTTTTAGCTAATAAAAAGAATTCTTCGTCATCGATACTTACCTCATCATCCGAAGTAGCTTTGAAGGCTAAAGTCTTCTTCTTTGGCTCCGATGTGATTGCTTTCTTCTTTTGCTCCATTTTTGATTCATAAGCCATGAGATTCCCAAGTAGATTTTCCATGTCTAGATCCTCTACTTGGTTGGCTTCTTCTATTGCTGTTACCTTTTGCTCCCACTCGGGTCCAAGGGAGCGAAGGAGCTTCCCTTGAAGCTCCCCCTTTGTAAATGTCTTTCCTAGTGACTTGAGGTTATTCACGGTTAACGTGAATCGGGTGTACATGTCCCCAAGTCATTCATTCTCCTTCATAGAGAAGGCTTCGAATTCCTGCGATAACAAGTTTTTCTTTGAGGATTTAACTTTAGACATACCTTCGTGAGTTACCTCCAAGGTTCTCCAAATCTCATGGGCGGTTTTGCATTGGCTGATTGATGAGTCCATTTTAATGGACTATTATTACGCCTAAGTAATTCAACTCTAACATTCTATGTTGGTTAATAATCACATTTGTTCATTAAATGATTGCATGTGTCATTATTTAAGTTTACATGTCTTCTATTGCTTATTATGTAATTATATTTCATGTAGGGTCCCGCAATAGTGCACTCATCTTCTCCAATTAATCTACTCTATCAGCTAATAATCGGGAAGAAGAGGGAGGAGGATCAAATGTGGAAAAGAATAGTGGGGTGGAAAGATATTTTTCCCCCCACAAATATCTCCACCTACAGCCAACAGAACCCAACAAGCGCTGGCCAAAATTAAGAAGGGATTTGAAAATCCCTTGATTGGCGTGGGGGAGAGGAGTTAAGAGGGGACTTGCACAGGAGAGGAGGGCATCTGGATCTTCGAGTTCTTCCTCCCCCTTGAGGGGATATCCATCAAAGGCTGCATGCACTGTGCAACCAGCGTGCACTGTGCACCATCACCCTCCGCCTGCCCTTGTACGCCCTTTGCAAGTGCCGCACCCCATCTTGCCCTCGCCACACCACAGCGCCAAGCCTTCCACCGCCCGTACCCTCTCCACTGCAGGCGCACACCGTCCAATGCATCCTCCAACCAGCTCTCGCAGGCACCCTTCAAGCCTACAGGCACTCACACCTACAACTAATACCTGCAGGCAGCTAGCCATCGCCCCTCTGCCCCACCCCGCGTTGCACCAAGTGCCCTCTCCAGTGCTCTCCCATGGCTAGTAGACGATCGCTACACTCGCCTCCAAAGCATGCGCTGCGCAGCGTTCCAGCAGTAGCGCACAAGGACATGCATTGCAGACCGCGCCTCTTGTGTTCTTCATCTTCGTCGTTCTTCCACTACTGCAACGAAGAGAAAAACTCACTGCAGCAGTCGTGCCTGTGCCCCTAGCATGCACCCCACCTCACACCTCAGGCCATGCCTCAGACCGCGCAACACCTCACCGCACCCGTGTGCGAGTGCACAGCTGCTGGCACGCCACAAGCCACGCACACACCGTGCGGTAGAACCAAACACCGGCGATGCACCTCCACCATCCAACCACCGACATCCACCACCAGTCACCACACCACCTCCATTACGACGCCCGTCCTCCGGCGTGCCTCAATCACTCACAGGCTGGTAGAAGATTCCTCCTCCACGCACGTAGAGAAGAGAGAAGGAAAACATTTTGTTTCCCTTCGCATTAAAAATTACCAATCGTGCCATTGCGGAGGAACACTATTCATTTATTTAATGAATTAAATTATTGAGGTGAATTTGCATAACCATCCTTCTATTTAATAAAAATTGCTTGCATATGCATATCTCTCATGAATGATTTAATGCATGTCTTATATATTATGGTGAACAAGCTATATTCGAGAAATTAGTATTTACGGTGTTTACCAGTATCAAGATCATTATTTTACATGATATTATATAGTGGTGATTTTACATATGCAGACCTGTATTCTTGATTAATTATTTGAAGTAAGAAATCATCTAAGAACACGTGCACCAGTTAGTATGCATACACATTGAGATTCTCGAATAAATGAAGCACAACGCACTAGTTTAAATAGGCTAATTCCTCCCTATGGAGACGACCTAACTATTCGTGGTTAGATTCTAAAAATTAAAATGTTTTGAAAAATGATTTTCTACCACGCGATTAAATACAATGACACATCATTTTATGTTAAAGTTTTCAATGAAAACGAAGATCACGCTTTCAAATGACGCCGTTGCCGGGGAGGAAACATGGCTATTAATTTTTTCAGGAATTTTATAATTTTTTGCTGCTATTTTAAAAGCTTTTCTGAATTATTGACGTTGGTTATCTTTGTGTGCACGAATCGAACGACGAACGCAACGGGCGCGCACGGCAGAGACAATCCTTTTGGTGAATGTTGAACGTCGGGTTGCTACGCTAACGTGCTTGGTTTTGAAAAACCTGTCGTCGTAGTTTGAAAGTGAAGAACTTGTGTTCAACAAATAAAATTTATACCGAAATGGAAATTCCAGGTCGAACATAGGGAGGTGGATGTTTGATTTAAAAACTACGCATTTGCTTTATTTGTCACGAAGTAATTCAATTGATTAAAACTATCTAACTATTTATAATAAATAGAAGAGGGAGAGAGTAAGAGAGAGAGAGAATATTACAAACAGAAATCAAAACGAGATGTAGAATGAATAGGGAATTCATCATTAAAGAGATTGTTTGTTTCACTAAACATTACAACTAGAAAGCAGAAAACAATTACACTAAAAAGCAGTAAATCTACTTGGTGTAGAAACTTTTCTCTATAGTTTTATTAATTCATCGTAGTATAGTATAGAGAGGTGATTACCAGTTTAATACAATTTGTTACTCGGAAATAAAAGAGTTCCCGAGGTCGAACTCAGGGAGCAAGTTGTATTCTAGAGATATACATGTTCTATTACAAAAAATAAAGAGAGAGAGAGAGGGAGAGAGATGAAAGTTTGAGTTCTTCTTCTTTTCTTCTTTCTTTCTCTTTGTCTTTCTCCTCTTCAGCTTTTGTTCTTCCTGTTCTTCTTTTGTGTTTATCTCCTTGTGGTCCTCTTCTTCACCTGTGTTGTTCTTCCTTGTTCTTTCCTCTTCTTCTTCTGCTGTTCTTCCTTATTCTTTTGTTCTTCAGATCTTCTTCTTTCTTCTTTTCTTTTACCTGTCAGGACGTCGTCTCTCCTTCTTTCTTCTTTTCCCTTCAGGACGTCGTCTGATTTTCCAATCAGACGACTTAAACCGCTTGTTGCTACAGTGTCTCCCTTAGCTTTCTTCTTCTTCCGCGGTCCTTCTTCTTCACCTGTGCCTGCACACTTCAGAGTTTACGTTAGAGGACAAAACCTACTCTACCCTCCCCCCCCGTCTCTCTTTCACAGAATCCGCTCATAGGATAGCTCTCCCAGAGCTGCCGGGTAGCCGGGTACGGGTCGCGCCCGGGTCCAGGCCCACCGGCGTGCATGGTGGGCGAGGAGTGCAGGTCAGTCTAAGTCGGGTCCGGTCAGGTCCGCGGGGCATGAGCGCGGACGAGGCCGGGTAACCGGGCGGGTGAAGGGGACCTCACCCCGTGAACTGAGGCGAACAGCTTAAGGCACTTTTTGCCTTTAAGCGCCTGTTCGCCTCAGTGGCTTTCCGAGGTGGGACTAAATGTCCCACCCTAATTGAGCGCCCGCAGCGGAGAAAGCAGCGGGCAATCGCGGCTTCATGCGAGGCCTTCGACCCAGCTGCGAGCCTGGGACTCTTCGCGGAGGCGCCCCGTGCAGCCTAGGAGTCAGGCCTGGGCGAAGCGCACCTGGAGCTGCAGGTTGAAGGTGCTCCTTCCACGCAGCAATGGCGACGGCGGTCGAGACACCTGTACACAGAGGAACGGCCTCTCGGCCTAATCAGATATGCGGAGAACCTTCGCCGTGGCACGGCAAAGGTGGTGGGGGGTCTGGCAGGCGGCGGGGCGTAGCGTGAGGGTCGCCCTAGGTCAAACTGCGGGTGGAGAAGTGGGTTTGTTCGGGGGGTCTGCAGAGGGTGAGTGGCGGGACGTGAAAGGGCGGAGGTTGATCAGGGTGAGGAGGCGGAGATTCTGTGAGGGTCGGTGAGGCATGTGGGGCTGTGGAGTGATGGGGGGGTCTCGCCGGAGTTTGGCCGGAGACGAAGGGGGTGACGGTGGACAGGAGCGGTCGAGGGTTTAATCAAATAGAAGACAGTGAGGAAAAGAAAGAGGGGGAGATGGGGAGAAGTTCTGACCTAGCTACGGAGACGAAAGGGGCCGGAGCAGGGCAACAGTCGTATCGACTGTCGCCGGAGAAGAAGATGCCCAGGGGAAGGGGCGGCGGCGAGCAGAGGGCCGGAGAGGCGCCAGCTGGGTGCGGCGTGGCGCGGGAAGAGCGAGGGTGGGCAACCCTACAGCTGGTAGTGCGGCAGGGCGACAAGGAGGAGGAGGAGAGGCCGCCGGAGCAAGGAGGGCATCTGTCGGAGTGGGAAGAGAGGAATTGAGGGGGTATCTCCGTCAGATCCGAGCTGGGAAGAACGGTGGAGCGACGGGGGTATTTATAGGGACCGAATCAGGGAGGAAGGCGGAGGGAGACGACGTGTCTCCCTCGCTGGAGGACGCCGGAGATGGAAACCCATACCGTCCGTGCGTTCGCACGGCCAGTATGGTGGGTTACAGCGACCAGGGGGGTGTCCCTACGACGGCTGACGACGCAGGGCACCCCCAGTTTACTTGCCAGGCTCTCCCCCTCACCCTGCACGGCGCCATGCTCCGCGCAAGGTCGCCGGAGCATGGTGCTGGCAGGTTTTGCAGGGGGGACCTGAACGCAAAGAACGAAGGAGAGTTAGGGGCCAAAATGTGAGGGTTCAAAAGTTGAGGGCCAAAAAGTAAATATATGAGGACCAAAGTGTAAAGTTGGTCAAGAAGGTTTTTTCTTAGGCTCAAGTTTTTATACATGATTAATTAGAACCTAAGGAATCTGATGGTGAATTTTATTTCTAGATTAAACCTTGTTTGACTGGTCAATTTACGCAAAAACCCAAATTAAGTTATTAATTGGGTATGGTTCTCAATGTAGGTCAAGATGGGTTCCTAAGGTCAAATTGAAGGTTCTAAACCCTAGAGATTATTTTCTATGAATTTTAGAGGGTTTATTCCATTTTTGCTTTGCCTTGAACCTCGTGAATTGAAGTGGGTTTGTTTTAGGGTTACAGATTATTATTTAGTTCCTTGGAATTGCTGTAGCCCTTGCTAGATCATCTCATCCCACTTTTATTCTTATTAAGTTACTTTGACCTATGTTTGGACCCTGAATTACCCTGTATGCAGATTATACTGGTAAAATTGCATTTTTACCCCTTATGACTTGTTTTTTTCCTTAAACTCAGAATTCTCTGAGTTAAGCCTTTCCTTGAGTTATGTAGGAGCTTTTATCCTTTGTATTGTGTCAAAATGAGCTAGTTATGGCTCATGATGAGGTTCTCATCATACCCCCATGCCTAGCTTTTGCGAGTCCCTTAGCAAAAACTTAAGGTTTCAACCCTTGTTCTAGACTATGAAGTTTTTAATAGCTTTAGATAAGTGCTTTTTTTTTATTTGAGCATAGATTAGGTTAGAATGCTGACCATAGGCCTAAAAGGTACTCTAGTACCAATCAAGATCCAAATCTGTCTAGCCTTAGCCTCAGTCTTTAGCAAAGGTTTTTAAGGCCCACAAGAACTAACCTAAGGTTTATTGGACTTTGTGGTTAAAGCACCCGTGCTTGAAATGATTTTAGCCCTGGCTCAGTTCGCAGTGCGTTTTGTAAGAGAGAGATAGAAAGTTATTCTGTTTGGAGAGTTTTCTCTCTCTTTTTCTTTTTAGTTCTAGCTTAGGATTGGCTTTTCAACACGGTCTGTATCAGATTCCTTGCTCCCATCATCAATCCTTAAGGGTTCCTGGCAATCGATGCTTCGAGATAGCACCGCCCATGGCAACCCCCGGAACCCTGGCTATTGAGATTTCGAGATAATCCCATCCATGGTGTTCCGTGGCCGAATCCAGACCCTGGCAATTGACACTTCGAGATAATGCCATCCATGGAATCTGAATCAGCAGAGTGCTTACATGCCCCCAGTAGGATATGTAAATATCCTAAGAGACAGGCACCGAGGAGATGATATTTTGTTACGCATCTTCGAGGGGATTTCCCGCTTCTCCGCGCTAGGAACTCGTCCAAATCAACTTGTGTTGATCGGCCGCTCCTATTCTAGGTGTTCTTTTCAGAATTTTGCGACGCTTCTGCGTGATTTTGATTTTTACGCTTACTGAACCAGGCTGTGTGTGAGGTTAGGATGCTTAGGTTACTGAGTCCCGTAAACCAAAAATTAGTTAACGAGGCCGAATACTCCCTAAGTCTTAGACCTAATACTTCAGCTTTTCATTTTCCTCAACCTCTTGAGGAGTGTCCAGATCTTAATGGGTACTAAGAGTCTATTCAAGAATGCCTAAGGTTTGCGTTCTTACTAATCTCATTATGCACTTTTCAGTTGTTTTCTTGAATGAGGTCTAGAACTTAGGTTAATTCCTTAGTTCCTTACTAATGACTATCACCTTTTCTTATAATTTTGTGCTCCTTTTTCATTTTGTTTCTCTTCTCCTTTTATTCTTTTTCGAAAAAAAAAAAAATTTTTAATTTTTATGGTGTTTTTGGCATATGTGAATTTTTTGTTTGAAACCTTTTCTTACAAGTTTTGCACTTTCATACCCCCCCATGCCTAAGATTTGCAATGTCCTCATTGTAACCTAGGGGGTTTTTATTTAACTTAGTTCATTCCTTAAGACAGAAATTTGGATGAGTGGATGGGTCGGGTTGAATTTTTGCGGACGATTTCTAATCCCAGATGCAAGCATTTGAGGTGGGGTCGGCTGTCTACAAGGGTGAACCTCAAGTGCAAAAAGGTGTCAGAACAAGTTTCATGTTTTCAAAGAGAATGACGGGCTGCCTCCCGTTAAGCGCTAAGTTTTACACCATCGGCTGGGCGCAATAAGCTCAAGGGGAAAGGAGGATATAAGATGCTTCAGCCAAATCAGTAGAAGTTACATCAATGAACGGCTTGAGTCTCTGACCGTTCACGATGAAAGGTTCAAAATCGTGGCTGAGTGGACTGATTTCGATTGCTCCATTTCCAAAAACCTGTCGGACCAAATATGGTCCGACCCACTTGGATCTCAGTTTTCCTGGGAAGAGTTTTAGTCGGGCATCAAAGAGTAGGACCTTTTGACCAGGATGAAAGATCTTTCTCGAGATGTGTTTGTCGTGGAAGGCTTTAACCCGCTCCTTGTAGATTTGCGAGTTCTCGTACGCGTCTAGGCGTAATTCATCGATCTCGCTGATTTGGAGTTTTCTGTGGGTCCCAGCCTTGGAAAGATCTAGATTACAGTTTCGTACTGCCCAATAGGCTTTATGCTCCAGTTCTACGGGAAGGTGGCATGCCTTTCCGTACACCAGTCTAAAGGGAGACATGCCCAATTTGGTCTTGTGGGCGGTCCTATAGGCCCACAATGCTTCCGGAAGTCGGGACGACCAGTCCTTCCTGTCAGGTCGAACAGTGACTTGCAGGATTTTCTTGATCTCCCGATTAGACAGCTTAGCTAGACCATTAGTTTGGGGGTGGTAAGGAGTAGAGATTCGGTGAGACACCCCGTATTTGGTCATCAGTGACCTAAACTGAGCATTTGTGAAATGGGTCCCCCCATCAGAGATTATTGCACGAGGAATCCCGAACCTTGAGAAAATATTTTGATGAATGAATTTGAGAACGATTTTGTGATCACAGGTTCGGGTCGGTATGGCTTCGATCCATTTGGACACGTAGTCCACAGCCAACAGAATGTATTCGAAACCATCCGAAACAGGAAAGGGGCCCATAAAATCAATCCCCCAAACATCAAAGATTTCGCATACTAGAATCGGTTGCATAGGCATCATGTCGCGATGGCTCATGTTGCCCAAAGTCTGGCAACGACTGCATGCCTTGCAGTGATTGTATGCGTCTTTGAACAGTGTGGGCCAATAAAAGCCGCACTGGAGGACTTTTGATGCGGTTTTATGCCCGGCGAAATGGCCACCGCATGCCTGGTCATGGCAGAAAGAGAGGATATTGTTGAATTCCCCTTCCGGGACACATCTCCGGATAATCTGATCGGCACCTATGCGGAAGAGGTACGGGTCTTCCCAAATGTAATACTTGGCATCGGAGCGTAATTTGTCCTTCTTGGCCTTCGGCCAATCGGACAGGATCTGATGAGATGCCAAGTAATTTACTACATTAGCAAACCATGGAAGGCTAGTACCAATAGTCAGCAGGTGCTCATCGGGAAAATGCTCAGTGATGGGTCCGGGAGGGTCAATTATTTCAGAAGGAAGACGGGACAAGTGATCAGCTACCACATTTTGCTTTCCCGCTTTGTCGCGAATCTCAAGGTCAAATTCTTGCAATAGCAAGATCCATCGGATTAATCGAGGTTTCGCGTCCTTCTTTGCAAGGAGATGCCTCACAGCCGTGTGATCCGAGTATATGATGACACGGGAACCCAGAAGGTACGATCTGAATTTTTCTAGGGCAAATACTACAGCTAGCAGCTCTTTCTCAGTAACCGTATAGTTACGCTGAGCCTCATCGAGTGTTTTCCTGGCGTAGTAAATGACCACAGGTTTCCCGTCAATTTTCTGCCCCAAAACCGCTCCTACAGCGAAGTCGGATGCATCGCACATGATCTCAAAGGGTTGAGACCAATCAGGGGACTGTAGGATCGGGGCTTGGGTGACTCGGTCACGCAGGATTTCAAATGCTTGAGTGCATTCCTTGGAAATTTCGAAAGGAACATCCTTGGAGAGAAGAGTGGTCAGGGGGCGTGCGATTTTTGAAAAATCAGGGATAAATCGTCGATAAAAACTGACATGCCCTAAAAAGGAACGGATGTCCTTGATCGAGCTAGGCATAGGAAGGTGAGAAATCAGATTAACCTTAGCTCGATCCACTTGGATACCTTTCTCCGAAATTGAGTGTCCCAGGACAATTCCCTCAGGCACCATGAAATGGCTCTTTTCCCAGGAAAGAACCAAATTCACATCGATGCACCGCCTGAGTATCTGGACCAAGTGTTGGAGGCAATCGTCGAATGATGCTCCGAAAACTGAAAAGTCATCCATGAAGACTTCCAGATAATCACCTACCATATCTGAGAATATGGCAAGCATGCATCGCTGAAAAGTAGCGGGTGCATTGCAAAGACCGAAAGGCATCCTTCGGAAAGCGTATGTTCCGAAGGGGCAGGTGAATGTGGTCTTTTCTTGGTCCTCAGGATGGATTGCCACCTGGTTATAACCGGAGTACCCGTCAAGAAAGCAGAAGAACCTATTTCCCGCAAGTTTTTCGAGAATTTGATCAATGAAGGGTAGTGGGAAATGGTCCTTCTTCGTGGAGGAATTGAGTTGGCGGTAATCTATACAGACTCTCCACGAGTTGGCTAATCGGGTAGGAATGATTTCTCCGGTCTCAGTCGTTATAGTGGTGAGTCCTGCCTTCTTGGGCACGACCTGAATTGGGCTCACCCAACGACTATCGGAGATCGGGTAGATGATTCCGGCATCTAACCACTTGATGATCTCCTTTTTCACGACCTCCTGCAGATTGGGGTTTAAGCGTCTCTGCATTTCACGAGAAGGTCGTGTGCCCTCTTCTGAATAGATATGATGAGTACAATAAGAGGGACTTATTCCAGTCAAATCATCGAGAGTCCACCCGATGGCTCTGCGATGTTGCTCGAGGACAACAATCAGACGGAATTCCTGTTCAGGACTGAGGTTGGAATTGATAATCACAGGAAGGGTCTGATTAGAACCCAAAAAGATGTATTTCAAGTGAGCAGGAAGGGGTTTCAGTTCGAGGATGGGGTTATCAGCAGCAGCGGGTGGTTCAGTATAGATGTGAGGTTCAAGGGTGGGAGTTGCTGGGTTATTCATATCTGGATTCGACTCCTCTGTTTGCGGGTCAAGATCCTTCTGTGGTTGATGAGGCATAATCGAGTTATTCTGGAAGTGTGATTCATCAACCAAAGTCCTGATGTCACAAATTTGTTCGATGACACCGCAATTAATTCCTTGTTGGGCCTTAAATATATCAATTTTCAGTGTTTGATTTCCAAACTTAAGCTCTATTTGGCCCTCCTCACAGCTGATGTTGGCTCTAGCAGTAGCCAAGAAAGGTCTCCCTAGAATGATTGGTGTATCCCTAGGGTTCTCAGGTGCGTCCATATCTAAGACTATAAAGTCCACTGGAAAATAGAAATCCCGCACTCTTATGATAACATCCTCGAGAATCCCTTTTGGTGACTTTATAGATCTATCTGCTAATTGTAATGTCACCTCGGTTGGTTTTAGCTCAGATTCTTCTAGATGGTCAAGTAAGGATGTGGGTATCAGGTTTATGGATGCACCCAAGTCTAACAATGCTCTATCAAATTGGGTACCACCTATCTTGCAGGAAATCAGGGGAGTACCAGGATCTTTTGCCTTGGGTGGGAGTTTACTGAGGATTACAGAGCTGGCTTGCTCTGACAGAACAATTAGGCTCCCTCCTTTGGTTCACGGCTTACGCTGGGGTGTACATATATTCTTTAGAAATCATGCGTAAGCTGGTATGTGGCGGATTGCATCCATCAAGGGGATGTTTATGTGGACCTGCTCAAAGAGCTTGACCAGGTCCTCCTCAGGGGCCACGGGTTTGGTGGTCTTCTTTCCCTTGGTCAAGGCCTCGGGAAATGGGATCTTGGTTGGTTCTTCTAGGATAGGTCCAGGTTGTAGATCCGGGACAGTGGTATCTTGGATAACTATCCCAGGGTCATGGTTATCAGGCTTGGAGTGGTTTGGATAATGCGGGTCATGAGTTGTTTTACCACTACGTGTTGTTACAGAATTTAATCCGGCCTGATTTTGGTTTGGGTTTGGTAAGAGGGGTGGCTGCTGCTGAAATCCCGCATAAGAAGTTGAGGCTTCCATCTCGTCTGGAGATGGAGCAGTAGGGGCCTGATAAATCCATTGTGCGTGGCCTAAATTTGGATTGATAACGCGCTTCTGGGTTGGCACGTTATTCGGGTTAGGAAGAGGTTGGGAAGGGAGTGTGCCTGGCTGGCGAGAATTTGCCAACTGGGCCAGTTGAGTTTTAACCTCTGTAAGTTCGTCCTTGTGCTGCTTTTGAATAGCCGCATTCGTTCTTTGAATGTCAGCCAGAGTCTGAAGGATTAGGGACATTTGATCCTGATTTGGCCCTGATGGATAAGTAGGGTTGGGCCGAGGCTGAGGCGGCTGGTAATGACGAGAGGGCTGAAAAGGTGGTCTGTGGGTTTGGGAATTTCCCGCCCACTGAAAATTGGGATGGTTTCGCCATCCAGGGTTGTAAGTGTTGGAGAATGGGTCGTTCTGGATGGCGTTGAGGTCCTCGCAGGTCTGAGGAACCTCCTGAGAATCAGGGAAAGGGGGAATGGAGTTCCCCGGGCTGGTGTAGAAAGGATCGGATGATCCTCTGATCCGAGAATCAGATGAAGATCGGTGGAGGATGTTTTGCACAGTATCTTGTGTGGAAGGAGGTTGTGCAAAGGAGTTACGCGCAGAGGTGGCTCGCTGCAAGTGCTGAGTCAGCTCATCCACCTTCTTCTCAATGATTGAGACCTTGTCCAATCGACTGGCCATTAATTCCAGGTCGACTGATGCGGACAGGCCCTGCGTCTCATGTGCTCCCTTAAGATTTGTCGCTGCGCGGGTATTCGTCCTGTCGAATAATCCCATGGAGTCATTGTTGATGGAGTTCTTGCACATGTTTTTGAGAATCTCCCATACGGTGTCTTCATGTTGACCCATGATGTTTCCTCCGCAAGTTGCATTGACGAAAAGGCGGATGTCCTCACGGAGTCCCTGGTAAAAAGATTGGACTTGTTCCCATTTAGGAACTCCGTGATGGGGGCACTTTCTCATGAGATCCTGAAAACGATCCCATGCCTCATGGAGAGGTTCTCCTGATTGTTGAGTGAAGTGTGTAATCTGATGGCGCAAGGCGTTGGTCCGACCAACGGGGAAAAACTTTTTCAAAAACTCGGATTGAAGTTCTTCCCAAGTGTTGATCGGCCGGGTCTGAGTTTGATACCAATGGACGGCCTTGTCCATAAGAGAAAAGGAGAACATCTTCATGAGAAGAATATCCCGATTTTGCGCATCTGATCCAAAAGTGTGGGCTAGATGCTTTAGCTGTTTGATGTGCTGGAAGGGATCTTCAGAATTAAGCCCATGGAATTTAGGTATAGCATGAATCATGTTGGGCTTTAATTCGGAATCAGGTCCTCCAGTCAGGATTCTGACTCGAGGCTCAATGGCCACCGCAGCAGGATTGTAGTTGTCCCGCATCATAAGACGCTGTGGTGGGTGCACGAAGTTTTGGAAGAGGTCATTGAGTCACTGGAGCTGGTGTTCCAGATTATTTTCTTCCTCAACTGGCTGAGCCATGATGGGGGAAGAAGAAGAACTTGGTTCTGAATCAGAAGAGAGAATAATGTGAGGGTGTTGCTGCACAAACACGAGCGTCGAGGCTTGGCCTTGACGAGAGCGAATTTCTAAAGGAGGTCTTAAGGGTGGTCTTAAGGACCTCCTTCCGTACATGCACTGTTGGAAGAGGTAAGTTTAGAAGGTGCTGGACCCAATCAAGACACCCAAAAATGTGTTGGGTGACTATAGAGGTGCGGGGCAGATGGACCCCTTGATCAGAAAGATCGTCCACCTGAGAATTACCTGGGCAGCCAGAGAGGGAGAGTCCCGCGAAGATCCCTACACGGTAGAGCGTCCCCACGGGTTACAGGGTTTCCCCCACCCGACCTCTCTTGTCACTGCGGTTCCAGGTAGACCAGAATGGGGATCTTGACCTCTTAAGTCTACCAATTTTAAGATCAGGGTGCTTAAGGTTTCACTTGAACTTTAGTCTTTTAAGTGCAAAGAGTGACCTAATTTAAGGTTGGTTGACCCAAGGGGTCAACGTTACCTCTTGTTTTCTTTGAGAGCTTTTAGGTCTTGTCTTTTAGGGTTCAAGTGTTTAGAGAGCCAATTGTTTTAGGTTTTCTTTGAATAGGTATTTTCAATCAATGGTTTAGGCACACTTCTTTTGGATTTTCTCCATTCTTGATTTAAGTAGTGTGTCTCTAAAACCCTAATGTTGAATCTTATGCTGGCTCTACTTGGTCCAGTTAGTTCTTTGTTGGGTAATTAGGGCTCAAGCAAGAATGTGTTAGCCCTTAAATACCCTTAATAGTGTGCAGGACTAATGAGTTGAAAACATGCAACTCTTTATGGTTACTAAGTATAGAAGACAGGTTAGCCCTATATTGCTTTTTCTTTTCTTTTCTTTCTCTTTAGAGTTTAGGGGTTAATAGCGAGAGGAAAAATTTACCTGTCCTCGGAGTGGTTGTCGTGCGGTTGCTTGTCTTCTTGATTTCCTGTAGCTGCACAAAAGAGAGGAGATTATCAGAAATTAAAAAGAAACAGGAATGTTTACCTCTAGAATAGCCGTTGCTCCCCGGCAACGGCGCCAAAAACTGGTGTAGAAACTTTTCTCTATAGTTTTGTTATTTCGTCGTAGTATAGTATAGAGAGGTGATTACCAGTTTAATACAACTTGTTACTCGGAAATAAAAGAGTTCCCGAGGTCGAACTCAAGGAGAAAGTTGTATTCTAGAGATATACATGTTCTATTACAAAAAATAAAGAGAGAGAGAGAGAGAGGGAGAGAGATGAAAGTTTGAGTTCTTCTTCTTTTCTTCTTTCTTTCTCTTTGTCTTTCTCCTCTTCAGCTTTTGTTCTTCCTGTTCTTCTTTTGTGTTTATCTCCTTGTGGTCCTCTTCTTCACCTGTGTTCTTCCTTGTTCTTTCCTCTTCTTCTTCTGCTGTTCTTCCTTGTTCTTTTGTTCTTCAGATCTTCTTCTTTCTTCTTTTCTTTTACCTGTCAGGACGTCGTCTCTCCTTCTTTCTTCTTTTCCCTTCAGGACGTCGTCTGATTTTCCAATCAGATGACTTAAACCGCTTGTTGCTACAGTGTCTCCCTTAGCTTTCTTCTTCTTCCGCGGTCCTTCTTCTTCACCTGTGCCTGCACACTTCAGAGTTTACGTCAGAGGACAAAACCTACTCTACCCTCCCCCCCCATCTCTCTTTCACAGAATCCGCTCATAGGATAGCTCTCCCAGAGCTGTCGGGTAGCCGGGTATGGGTCACGCCCGGGTCCAGGCCCACCGGCGTGCGTGGTGGGCGAGGAGTGCAGGTCAGTCTAAGTCGGGTCGGGTCAGGTCCGCGGGGCGTGAGCGCGGACGAGGCCGGGTAACCGGGCGGGTGAAGGGGACCTCACCCCGTGAACTGAGGCGAACAGCTTAAGGCACTTTTTGCCTTTAAGCGCCCGTTCGCCTCAGTGGCTTTCCGAGGTGGGACTAAATGTCCCACCCTAATTGAGCGCCCGCAGCGGAGAAAGCAGCGGGCAATCGCAGCTTCACGCGAGGCCTTCGCCCCAGCTGCGAGCCTGGGACTCTTCGTGGAGGCGCCCCGCGCAGCCTGGGAGTCAGGCTTGGGCGAAGCGCACCTGGAGCTGCAGGTTGAAGGTGCTCCTTCCACGCAGCAATGGCGACGGCGGTCGAGACACCTGTACACAGAGGAACGGCCTCTCGGCCTAATCAGATACGCGGAGAACCTTCGCCGTGGCACGGCGAAGGTGGTGGGGGGTCTGGCAGGCGGCGGGGCGTAGCGTGAGGGTCGCCCTAGGTCAAACTGCGGGTGGAGAAGTGGGTTTGTTCGGGGGGTCTGCAGAGGGCGAGTGGCGGGACGTGAAAGGGCGGAGGTTGATCAGGGTGAGGAGGCGGAGATTCTGTGAGGGTCGGCGAGGCGTGTGGGGTTGTGGAGTGATGGGGGGGTCTCGCCGGAGTTTGGCCGAAGACGAAGGGGGTGACGGTGGACAGGAGCGGTCGAGGGTTTAATCAAATAAAAGACAGTGAGGAAAAGAAAGAGGGGGAGATGGGGAGAAGTTCTGACCTAGCTACGGAGACGAAAGGGGCTGGAGCAGGGCGACAGTCGTATCGACTGTCGCTGGAGAAGAAGATGCCCAGGGGAAGGGGCGGCGGCGAGCAGAGGGCCGGAGAGGCCCCAGCTGGGTGCGGCGTGGCGCGGGAAGAGCGAGGGAGGGCAACCCTGCAGCTGGTAGTGCGGCAGGGCGACAAGGAGGAGGAGGAGAGGCCGCCGGAGCAAGGAGGGCGTCTGTCGGAGTGGGAAGAGAGGAATTGAGGGGGTATCTCCGTCAGATCCGAGCTGGGAAGAACGGTGGAGCGACGGGGGTATTTATAGGGACCGAATCAGGGAGGAAGGCGGAGGGAGACGACGTGTCTCCCTCGCCGGAGGACGCCGGAGATGGAAACCCATACCGTCCGTGCGTTCGCACGACCGGTATGGTGGGTTACAGCGACCAGGGGGGTGTCCCTGCGACGGCTGACGACGCAGGGCACCCCCGGTTTACTTGCCAGGCTCTCCCCCTCACCCTGCGCGGCGCCATGCTCCGCGCAAGGTCGCCGGAGCATGGTGCTGGCAGGTTTTGCAGGGGGGACCTGAACGCAAAGAACGAAGGAGAGTTAGGGGCCAAAATGCGAGGGTTCAAAAGTTGAGGGCCAAAAAGTAAATATATGAGGACCAAAGTGTAAAGTTGGTCAAGAAGGTTTCTTCTTAGGCTCAAGTTTTTATACATGATTAATTAGGACCTAAGGAATCCGATGGTGAATTTTATTTCTAGATTAAACCTTGTTTGACTGGTCAATTTACGTAAAAACCCAAATTAAGTTATTAATTGGGTATGGTTCTCAATGTAGGTCAAGATGGGTTCCTAAGGTCAAATTGAAGGTTCTAAACCCTAGAGATTATTTTTCTATGAATTTTAGAGGGTTTATTCTATTTTTGCTTTGCCTTGAACCTCGTGAATTGAAGTGGGTTTGTTTTAGGGTTACAGATTATTATTTAGTTCCTTGGAATTGCTGTAGCCCTTGCTAGATCATCTCATCCAACTTTTATTCTTATTAAGTTGCTTTGACCTATGTTTGGACCCTGAATTACCCTGTATGCAGATTATACTGGTAAAATTGCATTTTTACCCCTTATGACTTGTTTTTTTCCTTAAACTCAGAATTCTCTGAGTTAAGCCTTTCCTTGAGTTATGTAGGAGCTTTTATCCTTTGTATTGGGTCAAAATGAGCTAGTTATGGCTCATGATGAGGTTCTCATCACTACTCTAGAAAGTAGTAAATCTACTCTAGAAAGCGTTAAAAGAATGGAGAGAGAAATATCCTCCTCGACGGTCGCTTGGAGGACGAGTTGGACGAGACAATGCTTGGACGAAGGAGGATGAAGCTGGACAAAGGAGGACGAAGCAAAAGAATGGGAATGGGGCAGCACGTGGCTGTCACGCGGGATCCACTTCCAAAAGGGGGACAAAAAATTGACTTTATCTCGCAAGAAGCATCCCAGGTGTGGGACAAGCTTCTCTTGAGCTTTGGAGAGGGAGAGAAGAGAAGGAAGGGATGAGAATTTCGTGTGGAGGGGGCCTCCTTTTATAGTTGCAAGGAGTGGGGGCAATTTGGTGATTACAAATTTAAAAACATCAATTCAGGACCTTTAATGGCGGATAAAATCGTCGCTAAAGGTCCGAATGTGGGCGTAGTGGGTGGCACGCTCGCTCTCGCTCGCTTACCCGCACGTTCAATGCCCACGCACGTCCAGCCAATCTCAGCCGTCCGATCGTGAGATCGGACGACTTAGATCGCGCTACGCCCGCCTCCTCAGTGCGCGCCTGCCCGCGTACGATGCCACGTCTTCGCCACGCGTGTAATAGCTCATGGGCGCTATTAGGCGCGCAAAGCCGTTCGATCGTGATTTGACGCTCGGCCGCGCCCGCGTCGCTCGCTTGCTCGCTGTGAATCAAACATGCGTCTGAAGGCAGTCAAGCGCCCTAATCCACTGCACTGCGCACGTGGATGGGCAGGCGGCCAAAGTTTTGAACACGCGTTCAAGACTGTTGGATCGAGATCCAACGGCCCAAATCGCATGTTGGATTCTCTTTGGAAAGGCACTGGCGGACCTAAGGGTCAGTTGGACGGCTGAGATGGCACCACGTGGCGCCATCTTGTCCGTCCATCTTCTGGATGATATAGATGGTTCCACGGTTGTCGGATTGAGTCTATTTTCGCGTCGTTAGGCTACGATCCTCGATCTGAATCCATCCGTGCGGTCGGATTTGTCATTTGAAGTGATGATTCACACCATCTCGACCCTTATTCTTCTAGGGTTCCCCGGTCACTACCTGATGCTACAGATGTCTGATTAGGGCGATCTTAGAGTCGTTGAACTCCAATCGTCGCCCCGATCACATCTGTATAGTTGGATCTTCGATTAGAGGCCCCGATAAAAAGTTTACCCTGTCCATGAACTTAAAAGGACACAATTAACCTCCATTTTATTCAAACTACTCTAAATGCAAAATGATGCATGTTATGCAATATTTATAGCATGCAATGCAATCCTATGCTTAAGAACATGCATAAATAGACATCTTAAGTAGTGTAAACATGTTTACATCATACCCCAATGCTTATGTTTTGCTAGTTCCTAGCAGAAACTATATTCTATTTATAAAAGAATCAGGTTGGATTATTTGGGCTTGAGTTTATTTTCAGTCATTAAGAAAATGTTTACCTAGGATTTGAACTTTCAAAGGCGCAACAGTGCCTGAGTATCTGCTAAAATGCAGACCGTCTCAAGCCCTCGCCTTATTCAAAGAAAATTTTCTTTTTCTCTTTTTCTTCTTTTCTAATTTATTTTTGGATTTTCAAGTTTTAGGGTTTAAGAGCGGCTTTCTACAGCCATTCAACTCACCCAAGATTTGATGAGAACCCTAAGTTTTAAGCATCTTATTGTGAATGTGATAGACTCGTTGACCGGTAGTTAAAATAGACTTTGGATTTCTATGCCTCTAGGTGACCTAAAAAGGAATTCTGCCTAAAGGTGTATCTTTACAACCGGTAGCTTTCTCCCTACTTTTATTTTTTTACGGGGTCAACACAAGGGTGAATCCAGTGTATATCTCTCTGGTTTATTCTACTTCTCTACTTCTTCCTAAGTGTTCTGGGATTTTTCAGTGCATTTATTGAGCTGGATTCTGGACAACCGGTCGATGAGCTGTTACCACCGACAACTTGCCAGCCATACTCGTGTGGCGAAGTGTGGCTTATTTCTTTTTTTTTCTTTTCTCCTTTTCTTTTTGACTTCTTTTTTTAAGTAGGTGGCTTCCCTGGTCTAAGATTTACCTAACAGTAGCAAAAAGAAAAAGGTCCAGTGACTGGACTCTAAATAACCTACTTATGGGCTATTACCCATGATAACTTGCCAGCCATATCACCCTAGAAGGTTCTTTAGCTACCCAATTTCTGTTAGAATCGCCGAACAACGAGTCAGTGACAAGAAAGTGTGTAGATGCTAGAAACTCAAAGTTCCCTCAAATCAGAGGGTGGGTTGATAAGTTGTGTACTTATCACCCAACTTATTTACTCCAATTAAAATAGAATTTAGGTTGGCGAGGACTCGAAAAATAAATCCACATTTTAGTGGATACACGGGCTGATTAAGTCCAAAGACCTGAAGGGTCTTTGTGTTCAAATCATAATGTAGTATTTCCTAAGATTGAAAATTTTCTTAAACCCAAGTTCTCTTTCCTAATTCCACAAATTTTTTTTTAATAAAAGAAAACAAATCTATGGAGCTGACAAATAAATTCAGAGATGAATATCCACCCCCCCATGCCTATCTAATGCAATGTCCTCATTGTATTAAAAAGACATAAAACAGAGTGGAATAGCGTAGAAAGCACCTGAATTGCGTGAATGTCAGGTCCGCTTTGAGATGAAAACTAAAAAGAACTGTATATGTGCTGAATTTAGTGCCTTCAGCTAGGCACACTATACAAAGAAGAGAAATAATGAATTCACAGGTGTAGGTTAGAATCAGAATAAACAGAAGCAACCTCTGACTTGTCAGCAGAGGTCCACAGATGTGGACCAAATTGTGGTGTAGATCCATACCCCATAATCGAGAATATCTCAGGTTCTGGATAAAAATTACCCAAAATCTAAAATATATATGCAAGCGGGGTCGAGCCTGCGATTTATGAGGATGCAACCCAAGACTAAAAAGTCGGGTTACAGAGAATTCAAGCTCAAAAGGATAATCATTGAATGTATGCTTGGGTTCGACATCCTCAGAATAGATGTCGTAAGGGTTCTGGTTTGATGGTTTCAGCTTAATAGGAACCCTTCGACTCAATCTTCTACTTCCTCCAGAACTTGCTTCCCAAATCAAAATTTCCTGGCTCCTATCCTCCTCATTCAGCATGTCACATTCCAGGACCTCTTGCACCCCATAAGAAATTTCCAAGTCTAAAAGATGTGGCTGAATCATAATTGACTTAGGTCTAATTATCATAGAAACAGAATCATCAATAAGCTCAATGGGGTGTAATTGATAATTAGGGCATTGGATTAAATCCTCCAGAAAATGCGATTCTGGATCCGTAATATGAGCCCTAATAAAATCAGTTTCCTCAGTTGTTGGGCTATCAAATGATCTTTCAGATTCCTCAGGCCCAATCATCTCACAAAAATCGTGTTCTATAAACTCGCGTGAGACTTTGCAACTTGAATCTTCACCATCAGAATCAAAATTTGTATTAATGTATGTCTCAAAATCATCTGTCACTTTCTGTTCCAAGGAGACATACGTTTCCTCATACCCTGGCTCAGGGATCTCAGGTGAAGAAATCAAATCTTCCTTAATTGGCTGCTCTAATTCAATCTGGTTAGCCTCGTAACACGTGTCCCCCCAACAGGTGCTTGAGTAGGTTCTGACATTGGCTCTCCTAAAGGGAGTTCATCCTGGGAATCATCCCATGACTGAACTAAAGCAACCACAAATCTCATCCTCAATTTTGCTAACTTCCCAAGTAGAAACTCACCTGGGTTCTTATCCTTAACATCCTTGAGCCAATCTAACAAAGACTTATTCAAATCATCAATCATTTCAATCAGGGGCTCCAATCTCTCAATGCAAGGTATTGGCTGAACTTCTAAAGATTGTATGATATTCCTCAAGTTAGCCAGAACCTTATCTTGAACTTGATTACCCTGAACAAAGTGAGTTGGTTCAGGGTTAGGCGGGTTTGGGGTCAATGCAGGGGAATTAACAAATTGAGATTCGTTATACCCTTCCTGATAATAGGTCATTTCAGATTGTTCAAAAGGTGGTGATGACCTGAAGGCAGTGTAATCAGAGGATGGGTAAGGATTAGTGTATCCTTCTTGATTGTAAATCGTATTAGGTTCATGAAAGGGTGACGATCTATAATCGATGTGGCTCTGAGAAGGATAGAAATCACAAAGTGTTTAGGGTTAGACCCTAAACATGGAGGTCTGGAACTGTATCCCCAATCCGAGTTATGCCAACTAACTGATGGTTGATGATAGTACGAGTCAGGATAATCGTCATGTTGAGGATAATTCAAAACAGGAGGGAAAGAGTGGGAATGTGTGTAATATATGGAAGGATTCATGAGAGATAGGAGGAAGAAAGGCACCCTACAATAGAAACAATCAAACCTATCATTAAGTGGGTTAGCCTACAGGCCTACAGACTCCCAAAACTCATCTTGAGATAAAGGAATGATTTGATCTACTTCTGTCTATTCAATCCAACCAGTTAGAAGGAGGGACTGGGGAGAAGGTTCTTCCTTTGGCTTGCGCCTCCAGTTCCTAGTATACCCCCCAACCTTGATCGTTTGATTCTGCTCCCCTAGCTAGACATCAGATTGAACAGTAGAAACAGACTAATCAAAAATAATCTCGTTCTAGGTTCTGAAGAGCGAGTCAAATCCTTAAGGCCAAGTCTACTCTATTTTATTTAGGGCTAGGTTTGAATGTGCTTTGGAATGTGATGGGCCCTTTATATGGGTTGTGCCCTTAATGATTGATTTGTTTGTGTGTGTGTGCACAACCAGTGGTTTTCAAGCAAGATTATTTTTGATGCAGTGAATTTTAGAGTTCAAATCTTGCTTAGTAGCTTTTAGGATTCAACTTTAGGTGTTTTCAAACAGGTTTTGTTGGCACACCAGGTTTTGAAAGCACAGGTGAAGATGTTTTCCTCTAAAGCTTAAAAAGAATGTGGAGTGCCTGGTAAATCCCTAATAGTTGAACCTAAGTGGCAGCTACTTGATGAGTTGATTTTAATTGAAGTGGTGCGGCCCAATCAACTCAAACAATTGGCCTGTTGCACCACTTAATTAGTCACACAAATGATTACCTAATCTGATTTCTACTCAATTATGTGTTTGAATGTGTGTACCGGCTCTAAAGATCGGTTTACCGGTTGAATTTGAAAATCAGATGAGGTTGTGTACCTCTATGAGATTTTTTCTTATTTTTCTTTGTTTTAATGTGGGGGTTGGGGCAGGTGTGGGTGTCAAAGAACAAACAATCTAACCTTAGAGTTTATAAGAACACCTAGGTTGATTGATGTTCGTGTTATTATGTTGTGGAATGAAATCTAATGGGTGGGAGGTGGGGGATAACTTACAAAACCTTCCACAGTACTTTACTCCAATCTACCGCTTTTGCTCGTCTCAAAAGAGTACCTGCAATCACAACGAGACAGGAGAGAAGTGAGGTAAATGATTCGTAAGTTGTAAAAACGCGAAGAAAAGAAAAATCAAAGAGCGTCGCCTCCCCGGCAATAGTGCCAAAATGTTGAACGTCAGGTTGCTACACTAACGTGTTTGGTTTTGAAAAACCTATCCTCGTAGTATGAAAGAGAAGAACTCATGTTCAACAAATAAAATTTATACCGAAATGGAAATTTCGGGTCGAACACAGGGAGGCGGACGTTTGATTTAAAAGCTACGCATTTGCTTTATTTGTCATGAAGTAATTCAATTGATTAAAACTATCTAACTATTTACAATAAATAGAAGAGAGAGAGAGTAAGAGGGAGAGAATATTACAAACAGAAATCAAAACGAGATGTAGAATGAATAGGGAATTCATCATTAAAGAGATTGTTTGTTTCACTAAACATTACAACTAGAAAGCAGTAAATCTACTCTAGAAAGCATTAAAAAAATGGAGAGAGAAATATCCTCCTTGACAGTTGCTTGGAGGACGATCCAGACAAGACGACGCATGGACGAAGGAGGACGAAGCAGAAGAACGGGAATGGGGCAGCACGTCATCGTCATTGCGGGATTCTCTTTCGAAAGGAAGACAAAAAATTGACTATCTCTCAAGAAGCATCCTGGGTGTGGGACAAGCTTCTCTTGAGCTTTGGAGAGGGAGAGAAGAGAAGGAAGGCACGAGAATTTCATGTGGAGGGGGTCTCCTTTTATAGTTGCAAGGAGTGGGGGCAATTTGGTCATTGCAACTTTAAAAACATTAATTCAGGACCTTTAGTGATGGATAAAACCATCGCTAAAGGTCTAATGTGGGTGTAGTGGGTGGCGCTCGCGCGCCCACTCGCTTGCCCACACGTTCAACACCCGTACACGTCCAACCGATCTTAGCCGTCCGATGGCGAGATCGGATGACTTAGATCACGCTACGCTGGCCTCAACGAGCACCCACCCATGTACGATGCTACATCTTCGCCATGCGTGCAGTAGCGCGTGGGTGCTATCGGGCGCACACAGTCGTTCGATCACGATCTGACGCTCGGCCGCACCCGCTCGCCCGCGCCACTCGCCTGCTCGCTACGAATTGAACGTGCGTCTGAAGGCAGCCGAGCACCTTATCCACTGCACTATGCACGTGGATGGGCGGGTGGCCGAAGTTTTGAATGCGCGCTCAGGACCGTTGGATCGAGATCCAACGGCTCAGATCATGCGTTGGATTCTCTTTGGAAAGGTAGCGGTAGACCTGAGGGCCGGTTGGATGGCTGAGATGGTGCCACGTGGTGCCATCTTGGCCGTCCATCTTCTGGATGATGTAGATGGTGCCACGGTTGTTGAATTGAGTCGATTTTTGTGCGGTTAGGCTGCGATCATCGATCCGAATCCATCTGTGTGGTTGGATTTGTCATTTGAAGTGCGGATTCACACCATCTTATCCCTTGATCTTCTAGGGTTCCCCGATCACTATCTAATGCTACAGATGTTTGATTAGGGTGATCTTGGAGCCGTTGAACTCCAATCGGCACCTTGATCACATCTGTATGGTTATATCTTCGATCTGAGGCCCCGATAAAAAGTTTGCCCTGTTCATGAACTTAAAAGGAGACAATTAACCTCAATTTTATTCAAACTACTCTAAATGCAAAATGATGCATGTTATGCAATATTTATAGCATGCAATGCAATCCTATGCTTAAGAACATGCATAAATTGACATCTTAAGTAGTGTAAACATGTTTACATTAGTGGACCTTGACGCCACCTGGAGGCCAGCAACAGAAACACGTAGGCCTTGATCCCACGCACATAAGCTTACGGAGGAGCCTATTTTTTATTTAGTCAGTAGAGCTTAGTTTAGATTTAGTTTAGATAGACATTAGAATTTAATTATTGTCTTTTGGACCCATGTCGGGTATTTTTGGGAACATGTTCCTAGGCTTCTTTATTTCTTATCACTCTTGTATGCGAGAGCACATTTTCGGGAGCATGTTCTCATTTGTTTTGATTATAGGACTATTTGAATTGTTTGAACTGTATTTTGGTTAGTTAGTTAGATTAGGTCTATTTGTTTATTATTATTATTAAAAAAAAAAAAAATTCGAACTGCCTGCTAGAAGCTGCATATCTATAGGACGACCATCTAAGACTGAATGAGCAGTATCGATTTTATTTTTACTGTATTGCATACATTGCACGAAGAAAGCTGGAGTAAGGTACGTCTTCTCTTGAGCATCAATTACCTATCATGCATCTACATTTAACCTAAATCTAAGACCACTAAAGTGCTTGAATTGAATTAATTTAGTGGTCACTTTAAAAATTGGGATTGCTAAGAGGTTGGACCTTAAAATCTGTGACTGAAAATTGTATACAAAAGGATCTTGTTTGCAAAATTTCAAAACTCAAAACACGATCGTATGTTTGCACACCTGAGACACTATGCACCTCACACATAAGGTCACTGGATAAATTTCTACCTCTCCTCTTTTGCACCAAAAGGGAAGTTAGTCGAAAATCAACAAGCCTATCCATCAAGTTGCATCGGTTCCTCGTGTGTGGGCTCGATTCAAGACTTCCATCCCTTGCAAGTAGGTTATAGGCACCAGCGAAGGTTGGCCTAGGAAGAGTAATTTTTGCAAAACTTGTTTGGCCACCAACTAAACATTTAATTCTAAGACCTACAATCTACTAAAAATAGATCCCACTGAATTTGTGTTTGCTTTGACAGTAGAACTCTAGGAAATTTTTGCTCATGTTCTGAATTCTTCTAAACTCTAAAAGAGTTAAAAACTGTTTTGCTTAAAGAAATGGATCACCCTTACTCCTTTCATTTTGATTATCAGAGTCAATACTTCTCATCTTTTAACCAGATCCTATGCCCCGAGCATATCCATCCTTTGATGGGTACATTGACAATTCATGGGATCATTCATATTCTTATCCTAGGAGTAATGACCCAATAACTCCCACTTTTGAGTAGAGCCTAGGAGCAGGATTTTCCAACCCTGAAATCCCTACTTCTATGCAAACACTCAACCTTCCCACCCTTCATGATTTTCCATGTCAAGGTTGGACTGATACCCCTAGGCAACCAGAGCCTGAAATTGACTATCCTCCCCAACCTGATAATAGTAGCCTCTCCTCTTTTATGATAGAAATGCAAAAACAGCAAAAGGAAATGATGGAATCCATGGGAGAGATGTTGAGGAATAGTCATCAGTTAAATGAAGAAATAAGATAGCTTAGCTACACGCTTCTTAGTAATTCTGATACCTACCCATACGACCATGATCATGAAAATAATTCTGAGGAAACCAATGACAATAGGGATCTAGTTTTATGTAGCTATCACTTAGACTCTCCTAATGAGACGCGGCCACTAGAGGACAACAATGATAATGATTATCCACCTGAGCTATATTGAAGTCAAAAGCAAGGGAAGATGGTACCTCTTGAAGACCTTGACCCCAATGACATTATTCTCCTTACCCTTACTAACCCAGGTCAAGGTTGTATTGTTCCTATCACTTCCCCTATTGATTATTTGGTGGAATTCCATTCTATCCTTAGTGAGCCTACTCCTGATCCTCCTCTTAGGGAATCAATACCTACCATTAAGCATCTTGAGGTTTTAAATGCAGCCAATGAAGGTGACCCTAATGGAATGGAGGATGAATTAGATCAATTTTGGTCTCATGGATATGAAGAGTCTATTTCAGAGGATGAGGATACCCCAATAGAGGAACCTAGACTGAAAATCTGGAGTGAATCACAGGGGAATTATTTATTATTTGAGGATTTACCTCCAGAGGATATAAATAATATGGTGAAATCCAGATTCCTCCCTTCTTTTGAGAACCATCCTCCACCAAAACAGGAGTTGATATTAGAGGAGGACAAACAAAATAGTGAGAAGCCTAGGGGAGACTCTTGGGAACAAAACACGTCATTTAAGGATTTATACCCTAAGAAGAATAACAAATTCAGTGATCTAGGCTTGCTCCAAAACATTAAGACTGATCCTCCTTTACAAATAATTAAGGATACTGATCCAACTCCTAATGAATTACATATACACCCCGACAAAAATTTGAGTGAACCAAAGGAATCTGGGGATGAGCTTAATGATAAGGATTCTGACATTTGGTCCTTGCCATCAAAGAGTTGTAATTTGGAGTCTACCCTTGATTCAAATATGACTCCGATCATTAATGCTAGGCAGGGTAACTTGAAGTTGTCTACAACTGTTAAGGAGTATACACAATCTGAATCATTGTTGGAATTGGACCTGACACTGACTAAGCCCTCAATGACTTAACCATTACCTTCCAACACTACAAACAACCCTTATACTTCCTAACCGATCCTTGGCTCAGATCTCTGCTCATGTACATTCTTTCTGGAGAACATATCAGGCCAGTACATCCTTGGGTAGAATGGCTAGTGTGGATTGATGCTTGTACTTTTAGTCTTGACATTCAAGGGTTTTGAATATTAATGTTTATATCTTTTAAAACCCATCCTGCTTTGGAGGATCCTTGTTATCCTCCACGTATTCCATTTCGGGAGGCCTCATTTCATATTCCCTTTCTTATTCCTAGACCTCCCCAGGTAGCCAACGAGATTTTCTGCTTTCATTTCTTTTGGTGAGCATTTGGAATTACATTACATCATCAACTCGCCAACATCCGTGGCTACCTGTTTTCTAGGCCCGCGCTATTATGCATATTTTTAGGGCCTAACCTTTTCTGTCTAGAACCAGACTTATAGGGTCCTTTTAAGTCTGGCTGCTGACATAAAATGCAGCGCTTGTTGGGAGGCAACCCAGCAGTCTGAATAACACCGTCATCAGGTGATTTCTTTCCTTTCTCCTCCTATTTTAATTTTACAACGGGGACATTGTAGGATTTAGGCATGGGGGGTCTATTTTGCATTGTAGAAAGTATTCATGCATTTAGGTTAGCATATAAAAAAAAAATTCTCTTTTCTTGAGCTGAATGGGTTAGTCCCTAGCAAAATATCTTTGTCATTGGAGGTTTTTCTTCTTGAATTATTTCTTAAGTTTAGAATCCAGTACATTTATTTCACTTGCACGTAGACTGGGTAATGGATCCTTGAAGAAAACCAATAAGCATTTATAGTCTACTGAATCCTTGGACAGTTCATAGGGAGTCAGGCATACTATCTTCTAGTAGATCCACCCCATTTTTGTGAGATGAAAGTAGAGAGATTACTGGTGCGCTAAGTCTAGTGCAAGGACTCCTAAGTTCTGGACAATTAGATGATGATACTTTAGAGTTAGGCATAGTTTTTTCTCTCTTTTCCTGTGTCTGTACTTTGTGTGAATTCCTGAGAGTCACCAAATAAGGCAAATACACAGAGATTGAGTCTTAATAAAGCTATGACTATGGTGGATGGTTACGATCATCCTTCATAGAGTCCTCGGCTGAAGGAGGGTAATAGTGTCAAAGGTCAGAAATACGCCTGTCCTATCCATTCCTTCCCAGTGCCAAGAATAGGCACTTCCACCAAATAACTCACACAATTTCTCCTTGACCATCATCATCCCTAATAAGGCCTCATAAATAAAAGTCTATATCGTGTTGTGTTGATTGAAAAAGAAACAAAAACAAAAAAAGAAAAAAGAGAAGAAGAAGAAAAATAAATAATAATAATAAAAAAAAGAAGAAAAGAGAGAGAAAGGAAAAAGAAAAGAGTCCAGGGTTATCGTTGTAACATTGTTTCTAAGGGAACAAAACACCTATCGCGTTCCACCAAATATGACCCATACCTCCTTTCAGTATTTCTGATCTCCCGAATATTGGTTAAGGACTCTAACATAGTTGTAGAGTTATTGGGACTTTAATTGAAGTGTGGATGCCATGTGAGGCCACCAAACAGTGAGTACAATTACTAAATCTGGCGAGAATTGTGATCTCAAAAAGAAAAAAAAAGAAAAGAGTGAGCGCCCAGGAACATCAAGAGAGCACAGTTGTTTACCCTCTCTCTGAGTTGACTTGTCTAATAATCTAGAGTCTAGAGTTTGTAGTACTAGATTATAAGTAGCACAAGATGACTGTGTGCCACAAAATACAAATCCATTCAACTCGATATCTCCTACCTAAGCCAAACGCCGGGGTCAAATTACAGATTATCTTTTGCTTTATCCCCGAGGGAAGTAGTTGCCTATCCCGACAGCAATATTTACCAAGGGTGAAGTACGAACTCCCAATGCGAATTGGCTCTTTCACTTGGATCTGTTACTTAGGCTATTATCACGTCACCTTTGTCTGGATCTATAAAGTTTTGAAATAAGAAAAGAAGAAATCTTCTGATTACTTCTATTATTTTTCATTTTTGCTAGGGACTAGCAAATCTTAGGCATGGGGGTATTTGATGAGTCCATTTTAATGGACTATTATTACGCCTAAGTAATTCAATTCTAACATTGTATGTTGGTTAATAATCACATTTGTTCATTAAATGATTGCATGTGTCATTATTTAAGTTTACATTTCTTCTATTGCTTATTATGTAATTATATTTCATGCAGGGTCCCGCAACAGCGCACTCATCTTCTCCAATTAATCTACTCTATCAGCTAATAATCGGGAAGAAGAGGGAGGAGGATCAAATGTGGAAAAGAAAATGGGGGTGGAAAGATATTTTCCCCCCCACAAATATCTCCACCTACGGGCAATAGAACCCAACAAGCGCCGACCAAAATTAGGAAGGGATTTGAAAATCCCTTGATTGGCGTGGGGGAGAGGAGTTAAGAGGGGACTTGCACAGGAGAGGAGGGCATCTGGATCTTCAGGTTCTTTTTCCTCCCCCTTGAGGGGATATCCATCAAAGGCCGCATGCACTGTGTAACCAGCACGCACTGTGCACGATCACCCTCCGCCAGCCCTTGCACGCCCTCTGCAGGTGCCACACCCGTTCCTGCCCTCGCCACGCCACAGCGCCAAGCCTTCCACCACTCGCACCCTCTCCACTGTAGGCACACACCGTCCACCGCGCCCTCCAACCAGCGCCTACAGGCACCCTTCAAGCCTACAAGCACTCACACCTCCAACAATACCCGTAGGCAGCCAGCCATCGCCCCTCTGCCCCACCGTGCGTTTGATGGGTCGGCCCGAATAGGCTGTTAATATGATATTTTTATCGTTGAAATGTGTATAGTGGTTAACCTAATTTGGACCTAACCATCTCTTTACAAAATTTTTAACCTGGCCTAATTGATTTTATCTTATCACTTTCAAGCCCAGGGTCGAACACAGGGAAGTGGGGTTAAAGTCGAGTTTCTACGTTTTCCTTACAACGCGTCTCTTCCGTTCATTTATTGTGTTTTTGGTGTTTTTCTTATTTAGGTTTTTTATGGTAATCCTTGTTCTTGAGGCACACCCTCAAAATTGTGTCCTTGGCTTTTAGCCAAACAGAGTCCCAAAACAAGTCTTGCTACTCGCAAGACGAGGGTACCTACAAGTCAAAGATTATCTTTTCTTTTTTTATGTATTTTTTTTATCTTTTTACTAACAGAAAAGCAAATAGATAGAAAGTAAATATAGTATGTATATATATATATATGTAGTATATATATAAAGGGGTGGGGGTGGAGGTGGCGATGGAGTGTAGCACTATGTCGAGTCAGTCGACGTCTAGAGAGACGCAACCAACACGACTAGGTGCCGCGTGGAGTGTGGATGGAGGATGGATGATGTATGGGACCACGCTTTTTTTTGTATGCGTGTATCAGGGAATATCAGCAACTGGTGCAGATATCCCCGCGATACAGCGTATAATAAATAACATGAAAATATATGTACATATGTATGTATATAAGTAAATATATCTATATATATAAATAAATGTATAGTTATATATGTATAGATATATATATATATATAGATATATATGTGTATATATATGTATATAAGTATATATATATATTACTATATATATGTATATATATGTATATATAGATATGTATATATATATATGTATATAAGTATATATGTCTATATATATATAAGTATATAGATGTATATATAAGTAGATATATATATATATATTATATATATATGTATATATATATTATATATATGTGTATGTATACATAACTATATAGATATACTATGTGTATATATATATATATATATGTATGTATGTATATATATATTTATATATATATGGTAGTATAAGTGTGTGAGTGTGTGTGTATGTGTTGGTATAGGTGTGTGTGCGTCGGTGAACGTGTGTGTGTGTGCATTGCTGTGAGTGTGTGTCTGTTAGTGAGTAAAAAAGAGAGAGAGAGAGAGAGAGAGAATACGTGAGAGAGAGCGGGATCGGGTGGGAGAGATCAGCAGAGAGAGAGAGAGAGCGGGCGAGCGAGAGATCGCGGACGTGCGAGTTAAGACGTCTGCCGCCTCCGGCGGACGTCTGACGCCACATCGTCTGAAGGCGGAGGCAGATGTCTGAAGATGGCGAATGCGGGCGCGGCTTCGCGTAGGGTTCCTGCAGGCGTGCGCGAAGGCGACGGGCAGGCGAAGGCGTGGAGGAGCGAGCGTGGAGGAGGTCTACAGGTGGTCGAGGAGGGTCGTGGAGGAGGGCAGGGGGCGGCACGAGGCCCTAGCCGGCCGCTGCAGTGCGCGCGGCGGACGGCTACATGTGCAATTGCGGGGACGTCAGGACGGAGGTTGAGCGGGGAATGGCCCTGCAGGCGTGCGCGAAGTCGACGGGTGGCTGCGGGGACGATCGCGGAGGAGCGGGAGGACCTGCTGCTGTTGCTGCTGCTAGGCTGCTGCTGCCGTGGCTTCAAGCTTCGAAGCATGGAGCGGCGGCAATGGCGTTAAAGAAAAAAAAATGAAGCGAGGGAATGCACCACGCCCACCGGCTCGTCGAAGAGCTGGGCGGTGGTGCTCCCACTGTGGTGGTGTGCACCACAGTGGGTTCTCCTGCTCGCCGGGTGCCTCCTCGACGGAGGGCCGACGTATGGGAGGGGAAAGCGGTGGAGAAGATGGCTGCGGGTTTTTGTTGCTGCAGCAGCCTGTGTTGCGAGGATGAAGCTGCAGCTACTTATAGAGGAGGAGAGAGTGGCGTGCCGGCTGCAGCAGGGAGAGGGTGCGCAAGTTGTAGCTATAGGGAGCGGCGTTGGCAGGGAGAAGTGACGGGAAGAAGTGATGCGTTGCATGCAGCTGCGGGAAGAGTGCAGCCGCGGGAAGGAGAGAAAAGAACAAATCAAGAGGAAAAATAAAAAGAGGGTGATTTTGCAAGGAGGCACTTGAAGAAAAATGTAACTATGCAGGTGATTGTTTCACTCCTCTTCCTCTCTTGATTAAATGCATGCATGCAACCGTTTTTACAAATGTGGCTATAGGATTATAATATACATAGTTAATGCTAGAAAATAGCATAAGAAGGCGTTATTATAGGCGTGTTTTGAGGTGCAAACATATACCCCCATGCCTATCTTTTGATAGTCCCTAGCAAAACTGTATTTAGAAATAATCTTAAGCTGAAGATTTTCTTCTGAGGTGATATTGGTGTGTTTATTATCGAATATTGTGAGAACCAATTGTAAAGAAGACTACCAGTACTTTAAGTCTCACATGACATAGATCATCTCTCAACTAACCAGGACTCTTGATTTTTAAACCTTAAGTAAGATTTCCAGGACCCAGGAGGTTTTTGCCGTACTCGAGAGCTCAAGAGGTTATGGTTTGTGCATAGTGAAGGATCAAGACTGACCAGATGAACATTAAGACTCAATCCCAGGGTTTCACGAATTTTTAAGTACAGGTTGGTCCCAGTTTCAGCTCATGTCTTCGAATTGACCCTTAAGATGATGACGGAAAACTCAACTCCCATTTTCTATTTTTTTTTTTTTTTTTGCTCACCGAAAAACAAATTATACAGACATTTATGAGATATACCGACTCTTTTGCAAGATCTTTTTTTTTTTTTTTCTTTTTGAAACATATGTCAATATATCTCTTACAACACATTTTGAAAGAGCACACTTTTTTTCTTTTTGGTGGGAGAATTTCTTTTTGGTGGAAAGAGTCGCTCCTAAACACAAGACTAAAGCCTGGGATAAATAGTCTACCTACGCGCACAGGTAAGGACTCCACCTTCCCTAATGAACACTAGGGTTGGATCTTATGTTCACTTGGTCTTTCCTGATATGTGTAGTGTGAACCAAGTTTACTTAAGCTCTCAAGTAAAAGTAAACCAACGAATCTTGTACTTGTGTCTCAGGTACAAGAATACATCCTTAGTTAGGAGAGATCTTGATCTATTTTGTCAATGCTTTAAGTGAATTAAGCCGAGCCTGAGCGAATCAAGCTTTTGTGGCCTGGAAAGTCTTCAAAACAGAGGTTGAATATCCATAAACACTTATTGCCTTTTTGTTTCAGCTTCAAGATCATTACTAAACACCATTTATTATAATATATATATATATATTTTTTTTTTCTTTTTCTTGCATATTTATAAATAGGTGGGAACTATATGATACCATAACATACCCGGATCCTATGGATGCCTATCCACCCCCCCATGCCAAACAATGCTATGTCATCATATGCATGCAGGGAAAGGCAGAGGAAGGATGGAAGATTGGGTAACAAGAGCTGAGGTTCAGGGTATAGATCAGGGTGGAAGGGTGGGTGGATGGTGGGTGGTGAAGAGAAAAGTGAAGTGATTGCGATAGAGGTGTGAAAAGTGATGGTGGGTGGTGAGTGCTGTTAGGGTGCCTCCCAACAAGCGCTGAATTTAATGTCCCCAGCTGGACTCAGAATGAGGCAAAGAATTAGTTACCCTCCAGCAGGGCAACGGTTTCTCCAACGGGGGCAAGTTCATGAGTCAGATAGGGTTTCAAACGCTGCCCGTTGACCGTAAATTTACGCCTAGATTTGGGATCTTCGATCTCGACGGCCCCATTGGGGAATGGTCTTGAGACCAGGAAAGGACCAGTCCATTTGGACTTCAATTTCCCAGGAAAGAATTTGAGTCGGGCATTATAGAGCCAAACTTGCTGAGATGGCTCAAATTCCTTCCGCCGAACATGGTTGTCGTGAAAAGCCTTAGTGCGCTGTTTAAAGGTTAGAGCAGAATCATAGGCTTCACGACGGAGCTCTTCCAGCTCTTGGAGTTGGAGTTTCCTTTCTCGACCACACAATTCTGGGTCGAGGTTACATTGGCGAACCGCCCAATAAGCGCGATGTTCCAACTCCACGGGAAAATGACAAGGCTTCCCGTAAACGATTCTATATGGAGACATACCAAGGGGAGCCTTGAAGGCGGTCCGATACGCCCAAAGTGCGTCAGTCAGCTTGTCGGACCAATCCTTACGGTCAGGCCGAACCATTTTCTGGAGAATCTGCTTGATTTGCTGGTTCGACACTTCCGCCTGGCCGTTCGTCTGAGGATGATACGGGGATGCGATACGATGGTGGACTCCGTACCTCCTCAGAAGTGCCCGAAAAGAAGCATGGGTAAAGTGGCTTCCTCCATCCGAGATAATGGCCCGAGGGATCCCAAAACGCGCAAAGTATGGTCCTTGACAAATCGGGTGGAGATAACATGGTCAGCACGGCGCGCGGGAATAGCCTCGATCCATTTCGAAACATAGTCGACGGCCACGAGGATGAATTCGAAGCCGTTGGATGGAGGAAAGGGACCCATGAAGTCAATTCCCCAGATGTCAAAGATTTCCGCAGCTAGGATGTGTTGCAAGGGCATCATGTCACGACGTGCCATTGACCCTAATGACTGGCACCTAGTGCAATGCTTGGCATAAGTGTGTGCGTCCTGGTGAAGGGAGGGCCAAAAGAAACCGCACTGCAACACCTTGGCTGCAGTTTTCCTCCCAGAGAAATGGCCTCCATAGGCCTGATCGTGGCAGAAGGATAGCACACTGGGGAACTCACTATCAGGAATACAGCAACGGATGATTTGATCAGCACCTATCCGAAAAAGAAGTGGATTATCCCAGAAATAATACTTTGCTTCTGCCATGAGACGCTCGCGCTGGTTTTTAGGCCAGCCATGTGGAAGAGATCCAGAAGCAAGGTAATTGGCAATGTCGGCATACCACTGTCCACTTGCCACATTTATTGCCAATAGGTGCTCATCAGGAAAAATTTCATTAATTGGCAGAGTAAGTCCAATATGGTCAGGGTCCAGTCTGGAAAGGTGATCAGCCACAACATTCTGGGCTCCGGCCTTATCACGAATCTCAATGTCAAATTCCTGGAGCAGAAGGATCCAACGAATCAGTCTAGGCTTGGCATCCTTCTTGTGCATGAGATGGCGAATGGCCGCGTGATCAGTGAAAACAATAACGTGAGAGCCCAGAAGGCAAGAATGGAATTTTTCCAGCCCAAAGACGACTGCCAGTAGTTCCTTTTCAGTGGTAGTATAATTACCCTGGGCCTCGTCCAACGTCTTACTGGCGTAGTATACCACGAAGGGGTGTCTATCGCGTCTTTGTCCCAGGATGGCTCCGACTGCAAGGTCTGAAGCGTCACACATAAGTTCAAAGTCGAGGGACCAATCAGGCAGCTGGAGAACAGGGGCCTTGGTGATAGCATTACGTAGCTGCGTGAATGCTTGTATACAGTCAGGGCCCATGTAAAAGGGCACGTCGGTTGATAGGAGATGAGTTAAGGATCGAGAAATTTTGGAGAAGTCTTTGATGAATCTCCTATAGAAACCGACGTGTCCCAAGAAGGAGTGGATTTGTTTGACAGAACCAGGCACAGGTAAATCAGCAATGACATCGAGCTTAGCTCTGTCAACCTCGATACCCCTATCGGAGATGATATGTCCAAGAACAATTCCCTCGTGCACCATAAAATGACTTTTTTCCCAGGAAAGCACGAGGTTTACATCAATACATCTCCTAAGGATGCGAGTCAGGTTGGCAAGACATTCGTCGAAAGATGGTCCAAAGACTGAAAAGTCATCCATGAAGACCTCGAGAAAGTCACCCACCATGTCACGAAATATCGCCAGCATGCATCTCTAGAAAGTTGCTAGCGCATTACAAAGTCCGAATGGCATCCTTCTAAAGGTGAAGGTGCCGAAAGGGCAGGTAAAAGTGGTTTTCTCTTGGTCTCGGGGGTCTATTGCCACCTGGTTATATCCTGAGAATCCATCCAGGAAGCAGAAAAATTTATTTCCCGCTAACTGCTCCAGGATTTGGTCAATAAATGGTAGTGGGAAGTGATCTTTCTTAGTTGCAGCATTGAGTTTCCTATAATCCACACACACTCTCCAAGATGTAGGAGTGCGTGTAGGGATGGATTTGCCCCTGTCATTGACACGGATGGTGAGTCCTGCCTTTTTGGGCACAACGTGAATCGGACTCACCCAGGGGCTATCGCTGATCGGGTAGATTATACCCACATCCAGCCACTTAATGATTTCATTCTTAACGACCTCCCGCATGTTAGGGTTGAGACGTCGCTGCATCTCGCGAGAAGGTCGAGCCTCCTCCTCCGTATATATACGATGAGTGCAGTAGGAGGGGCTAATACCAGATAAGTCTGATAAAGACCATCCAATAGCTGCCTTGCATTCTAGGAGGACCTTAGTTAGTTTGCACTCCTGCTCCATGGTTAATTTTGAACTGATGATTACAGGGAGCGTTTCATTTGGTCCCAGGAAAACATACTTGAGTGTATTAGGCAGCACTTTTAGCTCGGGAGTGGATGGGGAAGGATCTGGCATTTCTTGGGACGAGAGTGTCCCAGACGGGTAGGAGAACAAGTTAGGAGGAAGAAACTGGCCTTCAGATTGGCCAAGAAGAGGGGCTTCTTGGATAGATGGATCCAAAAATGAATAGCCCCAGTGAGAAGTATATGGGCTCAAGGTCCCAGTGTGGATTTGTAAATCCGCCTGATTTGGAGGGGAAGAAAGGGCAATTCGGTCTTCATGAGTGTGGACGGACAGTGAGTAGCCCGGATATGACTCAGACCACGAGGTATGGGAAGCGGAGAAAACCTCGTCGGAAGTCTGGCCAGGAGAAGGTACTGGACAAGGGAGGGATTGGGGAACGTCACAGTTTGCGTTGGTCAGGCAGTTATCAGTGTTTATAGGTAATCCGCAGCAGTCCGAATAGGTCCCAATTAGTCCGATACATGCGCTGACGGCCATGTCCTCGTCAGACGTGTCATCCTCAATGCAATCGCAATCAAAGTTCTTGGCTGCCTTGAATATGTTAAGCTTGAGTTTCTCAGATCCAACGGCAATCTCAATACAGCCCGACTCGCAGTCGATGTGGGCGCGGGCTGTGGCCAAGAAAGGTCGACCGAGGATGATTGGACAATCAGAAAGTGAACTAGGAACTTCCATATCTAAAACAAGAAAGTCAACAGGAAAACAGAGACTGTTGACCCTAACCACCACGTCTTCCACCACACCCTTCGGGATTTTGACAGAACGATCTGCCAACTGTAACGTGACAGGGGTGGGTTTCAGATTTCCCAAGGAAAATTTTTCGAGCATGATGGTCGGTATGAGATTGATGGAAGATCCTAGATCAAGCAAGGCACGGTTAAAACTGCAGCCTTGGATGCTACAGGAAATCAGTGGTGTGCCCGGATCTTTCTGCTTCGGTGGTAAGTTTGACAGTATAGCACAACTCGCATGAGGCGAGAGAACCACTGGATTCTTAGTCTTCTTTGACTGTCGCCTGGGTGTTGTGTAGTCTTTGAAAAATCGAGCGACAGTAGGTATGTGGTCGATTGCCTCGAGCAAGGGTACCTTGATTTCTACATCCCTGAACAAATTACGTAGGTTGGCAAAGGCCTGCGTATTTTTCCTTTTGCCTTTTGGCTCCCTTAGTAGAGCCTCAGGGAATGGGATTGATTCTGGCACAAGTTTTGGTGCATCATCCTCTCGCGAATGCGGTATGCATCCCGAATGAGAGGACGAAGAAGAAGACGGGCCAGGATCAGGTCGAGGCGGATCGACGGTCTGCTTACCGCTCCTCGTAGTGATAGCATTGGACGATGCAGGTCCAGTGGGATCATACGGTGGAGGAGGGTTTGCAATGGGGATATAAGAGTGTGGTGCTGTAGCAGGATTAGCCTGAAATCCCGGTGGAATGCTCGGAGCTTGCAGAACTTGATTAACCTATCCCTGAGAAGGTCGTACCTGTGGTTGAGAACCACGGGGCACGAAATTTCGTGGGTTTGGAACAGGTTGGGCAGGAAGAGTGCCCTGAGATCGAGTCGCCATGCGTAGTTGACTGATCTCGGCGTTCTGCTGCGCCAATTGGTGCTGAAGAGAGGTCATGTTCTCTTCATGGCGCTTTGACATTTCCGTCATCATTCGCATCAATTTGTCAAGAGGGCTTGATGCGTGTTCAGTTTGTGGTACGCAAGGGCCTGATGGCGGATTTGCCATAGGATTAAACTGGACCCTTGGGATGACGGGTGCGGACGGCCGCATTGGTCCACCCGCGGGGTTTTGGCGCTGTGGGTTGTTGGACCATGCGAAGTTCGAATGATTACGGCACCCTGGGTTATAAGTGGCAGAGAACGGGTTGTTCCCCAGGGCGCAAGCATCTTCTATGCCAGAAGACGCGTCCGCATGTAGACATGCGTCTGAGCACACGGAGGCTTGGTCCTCCGTGTCGAAATATTGGCTCGCAGAAGCCAGTTCCACATGACTTACTGAGTCGCTTGGCGCGACACTCGGTAAGGAAGGTCTAACGGGGTTTCTCGGGATAAGCCTGGTATTAGAAGAACTTGGATTGTGACGAAGTGGTGAAGAGGTGGTGTTTGCCATAGATCGGGTAGGGTTGGCCAGAAGCTCGTCCAGCTTCTTGTGCACGACGGAGACTTCATCCAGTTTTTGTGCAATAAGGCTTAGATCAGTGGATGAATGGGAGGGTCCCGTGTCAACTTCGTGGACATTTCGGGGCTGGCTGGTACGATTAAAGGCGACAATGGAAGCATTGTTCATCGAGTTTTCACTCATATTTTCAAACAGCTCGAATGCTCCATTCTCGTCTTTATTCATAAAGTTCCCTCCGCAGGAAGCGTCTGCAATCTGCTTCAAAGTCTCATTTAGCCCATAGTAGAAAATCTGGGCTATATGCCACTTAGGCAGACCGTAGTGCGGACACTTCCTGAGGAGGTCGTTATACCTCTCCCATGCCTCATGAAATTGTTCGCCATTTTGTTGCGTAAATGAAGTGATAGCACGGCGAAGCGCATTGGTCCGCCCGATTGGGAAGAACTTCTTGAGAAACGCTGTTCGCATCTCTTCCCAAGAGTGGATGGTTCTCCCAAGGGTGCGTAACCATTGCGACGCTTTATCCCGTAATGAAAACGGGAACATCTTCATGAGGACTATAGATAACCCGACATTTCTTGGTTTAACGGTTTCAGCAAGTCGGGTTAGGTCTTCCAAGTGGAGAAATGGGTCTTCACTTGCAAGACCATGAAAGTGAAAATTGATTAGGCCAATTATGTTTGGTTTTAATTCAAAGTCGTCCCCGCCCATGGGGACCCGAATTTGTCCTATGGTCTCTGTAGCAGCGGGATTCTGATAAGAGCTAAGAGACCTAGGCTCCTCCCGTTCGGGAGGGTTCTGCATTTCCTCCAATGTTTCCCGAATGGCTTCGATTTGCTCATTATACATTTCCATTTGGGCTTGGAGGCGGGTTATGGGATCTAAGGCTCCACCACCTGGTGCGTTCTGAGGGCTGTTTCCTCCCTCGGGATTTGGGGGTGGGCGTGCAGCCATGTTTGTGGAGGAGGAGGACGATTCGACTTGTTTTCTAGATTTATCAGTCAATTCAAATAGTTTAGGGTTTTGTGACCTCCTCCCAAACATGCACTACCACAGGAAGAATTGGGGAGATGAGAAGGGAAAAGGGATGAGAGAAATGACGCCGCAAAGGTACACTTGATTACAAATCAATACAGTCAAGTTCCTAGCCTCTACAGTGTGCCCTTAGACCTAAAGATCTAAGTTACCTACTATCACGAACTACGGAACCGAATGAGAGCACCGCGGAACCACCGGGCCAGATTGAAAGGCCGTTTGCCCCAGTCTTAGACACCCGATAGCACGCGGGAACTCTCACCAGCACGTAGTCGCTACACGCAGGTAGTTAGACCTCCAATCCTTAGTAAGGGTCAAGTTACTACCAGTTTTAATTAGAGGCTTAGGGTCAAGTGCTTTTGGAATGTGAAGGGCGTTGTTTACGGGTAATGCCCAAGTGATTGATTTTAAGAGTGTGTAAGAACAAGCATGCAACGGGGAAATCTCCCCGAATTGAAGTTTTTATTGGCGAATGGTTTTTAGAGTTCAACCTTAAGTAGTATGAATTTTAGGATTTTGCTGAATTACCAATTCAACCAATCTCCGGGTTTTTGCAAATATACAGGTTTTCCTTCTAAAACCCAAGAAACCCTTCTTCAATTATCAGTTAGTTACTGCATGCTAAAATGCAATGGGCTACAATAAATGGAGATTTCTAAGTGTGGATGCACGAATCAGTTTTATATCAATGTGATAGGGAGCCAAAGCACTTCAATTCAAGTGCTCCCAATCACCAGAAATGATTTCCACACATAAGGCTTCAACCAAAAGATAAAGAAAATAAAATTGTTGGGGTTGAAGTATTCAGGATCGAATCACAGGCAAGTTTGAAAAGTCGTGGTGGGGTTGGAATCAACTCAATTCCAAGTCTCCCCACCAAAAATGTGATCCTGAATTAAAGATAAGTGAGGCAAAAGAGGGATATAAGCAATCTTTTTCTTTGCCTCAAAGAATACTTCCCTCGGCGAGAAATCCAAGAATCAAGATTCTCGGATTTTCGCTATGTGAAGTGTGGCGGGAAATCCCGGGGCAGTGGGAGTGAATACAACCAATCAAACAAGTGAATTTTAATCCACTTGCCCCAAGAAATCCCAAGGAGTTTTTCTATTTTTTTTTTTAGGTGGCAAGCTAACCCTAGTTTGCTAAGAAAGAGAAAACCTACTGGTTTGGCAATGTGTGCGAAGCTCTAATGCGGTGTCGGCGTCTTCACGCTCTCGTTCCCGCCTTGGATCTGCCCTCGTTCCCGACTTCGTCTGCTTTCCTTCTCCTTCCACCAAGTTCACCTGCACACCAAAAACAACAATACCCGTGAAGAGGGAAGAGAAAAATTGAAAGGATTTGGATAGAAACTTACTCGAAGGCGCACCTCCCCGGCAACGGCGCCAGAAAAGTTATGATGGGTCGGCCCGAATAGGTTGTTAATATGATATTTTTATCGTTGAAATGTGTATAGTGGTTAACCTAATTTGGACCTAACCATCTCTTTACAAAATTTTTAACCTGGCCTAATTGATTTTATCTTATCACTTTCAAGCCCAGGGTCGAACACAGGGAAGTGGGGTTAAAGTCGAGTTTCTACGTTTTCCTTACAACGCGTCTCTTCCGTTTGTTTATTGTGTTTTTGGTGTTTTTCTTATTTAGGTTTTTTATGGTAATCCTTGTTCTTGAGGCACACCCTCAAAATTGTGTCCTTGGCTTTTAGCCAAACAGAGTCCCAAAACAAGTCTTGCTACCCGCAATACGAGGTACCTACAAGTCAAAGATTATCTTTTCTTTTTTTATGTATTTTTTTTATCTTTTTACTAACAGAAAAGCAAATAGACAGAAAGTAAATATAGTATGTATATATATATATATATGTAGTATATATATAAAGGGGTGGGGGTGGAGGTGGCGATGGAGTGTAGCACTATGTCGAGTCAGTCGACGTCTAGAGAGACGCAACCAACACGACTAGGTGCCGCGTGGAGTGTGGATGGAGGATGGATGATGTATGGGACCACGCTTTTTTTTGTATGCGTGTATCAGGGAATATCAGCAACTGGTGCAGATATCCCCGCGATACAGCGTATAATAAATAACATGAAAATATATGTACATATGTATGTATATAAGTAAATATATCTATATATATAAATAAATGTATAGTTATATATGTATAGATATATATATATATATAGATATATATGTGTATATATATGTATATAAGTATATATATATATTACTATATATATGTATATATATGTATATATAGATATGTATATATATATATGTATATAAGTATATATGTCTATATATATATAAGTATATAGATGTATATATAAGTAGATATATATATATATATTATATATATACGTATATATATATTATATATATGTGTATGTATACATAACTATATAGATATACTATGTGTATATATGTATATATATATGTATGTATGTATATATATATTTATATATATATGGTACTATAAGTGTGTGAGTGTGTGTGTATGTGTTGGTATAGGTGTGTGTGCGTCGGTGAACGTGTGTGTGTGTGCGTTGCTGTGAGTGTGTGTCTGTTAGTGAGTAAAAAAGAGAGAGAGAGAGAATACGTGAGAGAGAGAGCGAGATCGGGCGGGAGAGATCAGCAGAGAGAGAGAGAGTGGGCAAGCGAGAGATCGCGGACGCGCGAGTTAAGACGTCTGCCGCCTCCGACGGACGTCTGACGCCGCGTCGTCTAAAGGCGGAGGCAAACGTCTGAAGACGGCGAATGCGGGCGCGGCTTCGCGTAGGGTTCCTGCAGGCGTGCGCGAAGGCGACGGGCGGGCGAAGGCGTGGAGGAGCGAGCGTGGAGGAGGTCTGCAGGTGGTCGAGGAGGGTCGCGGAGGAGGGCAGGGGGCGGCACGAGGCCATAGCCGACTGCTGCAGTGCGCGCGGCGGACGGCTACAGGTGCAACTGCTGGGACGTCAGGACGGAGGTTGAGCGGGGAATGGCCCTGCAGGCGCGCGCGAAGTCGACGGGTGGCTGCGGGGACGATCACCTAGGAGCGGGAGGACCTGCTGCTGCTGCTGCTGCTGCTAGGCTGCTGCTGCCGTGGCTTCAAGCTTCGAAGCTTGGAGCGGCGGCAATGGCGTTAAAGAAAAGAAAACGAAGCGAGGGAATGCACCACGCCCACCGGCTCGTCGAAGAGCTGGGCGGTGGTGCTCCCATTATGGTGGTGTGCACCACAGTGGGTTCTCCTGCTTGTCGGGTGCCTCCTCGACGGTGGGCCGACGTATGGGAGGGGAAAGCGGTGGAGAAGTTGGCTGCCGGTTTTTGTTGCTGCAGCAGCCTGTGTTGCGAGGATGAAGCTGCAGCTACTTATAGAGGAGGAGAGAGTGGCGTGCCGGCTGCAGCAGGGAGAGGGTGCGCAAGTTGCAGCTATAGGGAGCGGCGTTGGCAGGGAGAAGTGACGGGAAGAAGTGCTGCGTTGCATGCAGCTGCGGGAAGAGTGCTGCCGCGGGAAGGAGAGAAAAGAAGAAATCAAGAGGAAAAATAAAAAGAGGGTGATTTTGCAAGGAGGCACTTGAAGAAAAATGTAACTATGCAGGTGATTGTTTCACTCCTCTTCCTCTCTTGATTAAATGCATGCATGCAACCGTTTTTACAAACGTGGCTATAGGATTATAATATACATAGTTAATGCTAGAAAATAGCATAAGAAGGCGTTATTATAGGCGTGTTTTGAGGTGCAAACAGCGTTGCACCAAGTGCCCTCTCCAGCGCTCTCCTACGGCTAGTAGACGCGCACTGCACCCGCCTCCAAAGCGCGCGCTGCGTAGCATTCTAGCAGCACACAAGGACACGCACTACAGACCGCGCCTCTTGTCTTCTTCATATTCCTCGTTCTTCCATTGCTGCAACGAAGAGAAGAACCCACTGCAGCAGTCGCACCCGCGCCCCTAGCACACACCCCACCTCACGCCTCAGACCGCGTAGTGCCTCACCGCACTTGCGAACGAGCGCGCAACCGTAGGCATGCCATAGGCCACGCAGAACCAAACACCGACGACGCACCTCCACCGTCCGGCTGCTGCCATCCATCATCGACCACCATGCCACCTCCATTACGATGCCTGTCCTCCAGCGTGCCTCCATCGCTCATAGGCCGGCAGAAGATTCCTCCTCCATGCGTGCAGAGAAGAGAGAAGGAAAACACTCTATTTCCCTTCTCATTAAAAATTACCAATCATGCCATTGCGGAGGAATACTATTCATTTATTTAATGAACTAAATTATTGAGGTGAATTTGCGTAGCCATCCTTCTATTTAATCAAAATTGCTTGCATATGCATATCTCTCATGAATGATTTAATGCATGTCTTATATATTATGGTGAACAAGCTATATTCGAGAAATTAGTATTTACGGTGTTTACTAGTATCAAGATCATTATTTTACATGATATTATATAGTGGTGATTTTGCATATGCACACCTGTATTCTTGATTAATTATTTGAAGCAAGAAATCATTTGAAAACACGTGCACTAGTTAGTATGCATACACGTTGAGATTTCCAAATAAACGAAGCACAACGCACTAGTTTAAATAGGCTAATTCCTCCCTGTGGAGATGACCTAACTATTCATGGTTAGGTTCTGAAACTTAAAATGTTTTGAAAAGTGATTTTCTACCACACGATTAAATACAACGACACATCATTTTATGTTAAAGTTTTCAATGAAAATGAAGATCGCGCTTTCACTAATGCGGTTGAATTCCTCCAAGCTGAGTGTGCAGTAGAGTGAGTTCATTGCCTTAGCATTCAGTCCAAGGTGATGAATTTGCTACACTGTGTATCCTGTTTCTGGTTTCTCAGGAATGATGTATGCTGATTCGCATTTCTCCTAAATGGAGAAATCATTGGCTTGAAGCCACATCTTCATTCTCAACTTCCAGTAAGTGTAGTTTGTCCCTTCAAAGAGTGGTGGTCGAGTAGTGGATTGCCCCTCCAATCTGGCTGTGGAAATGACTTTCCCCTCCATGTGATCTTTCCGTAGATGTTACTCCTATAGGTGGGAAACCTACTCTGATACCAAATGAAATTGCACTAGAGGGAGGAGGTGAATAGTGAAATTATATTATATTGTAATACAAAAAATTCAATCACAAAAGGTGGCACCAGATTTTTAGGTGGAAACCCAAGATGGGTGAAAACCATCACCTAAGCCAATCCCTTGACTTAGGATTTTCGATCACAAGGTGATCAATCCACTAACCACACTACTTAAATGAGGGTAGTGTACCTCAATTACAAATCCCACCTCCAATTCCTAAATAGAAGTTTCTCCCTTCAAAATGAAGAGACGGGGACCCGACAGGCTGGATACCCAAAGTACAAAAATAAGAAGTAAAACAACACCTATAAAGCACCCTAATACTTTTAATTACTTTCTTATCTACTAAGAATAAAAAGAACTCCCTGAGGATTTGCAGAACGAAGTGAGCAAGGAGTATGGATTTTCCCTTTGATCAGAGAGTTGGCACAACACAAGGGCAAGATGAAGCTTAGAGTAGTGAGCAAGTGATTTTTCTAAGGGAATTGAATCTCAAGAGGTGTGTTTTGCCTAAGAGGGGTTGTAGTTTATTTATAGGCAAGTTTGGAACCTTCAAGAACACTTGGGAGAGTTCTCCTAGCCGTTGGAGACAAATCCCAAGAGATTGGGATGAAATCCACCACAAATAAGGGTAATGATGAATCTGACAGCAATATTAGACATCTTATAAGAAGTTTGATTATAATTTTGGTCGTCTAATACTATAGGCCATCTTGAACTGATTTCATTGGATCGAAAGAAGGACGTCTGATATTTTTACATAAGATGTTTGATTAAGTTATTAGACGTCTAATAAAGGGTGAATTCGTTCCTATTTTTATCAGATCTAAACAGGGTTCTAGATTTAAAGAATCAAACGTCGTTATAGACGTCTAAGGGAATCACCATATGTCTGGAAACCTAAAAAGACTTGGCTACGATATCTGACAAAAGATCTTATGTTCGTAATGAGATACGCAAAAAAAAAAAAGGGCAACGGTCCAAAGGTAGATGTCTAGAAGCATGTCTAGACGTCTGAAAATACATTTTTGCCTGTTATCTGTAGAATGAAGATTGGTGCTTAGTCTAACGGTTATTCGAAGGACGTCTGGGTAAAGCATCAAACGTATGGATGTGGTCATGGACGTCTGATAGAGGAGTGCTTCGACTGATGTTTATGAAGACAGAAACTAAAGGCAGAATTATAGTAAGATAGACAACTAAGACACTTGTTAGGCATCTTAAAGTTGAAAATCAGACATCTGACAATTGTTATGGACGTTTGATAAGAGTCTTAGTGTTAGGTTTTTGTTTCTAATTTATCCTAAGTGTAGAGAGCCTAAGTTAGCTATTTATAGGTTATGTTTGGGGGCTCTTTACAACATTTCTAGACTCAAATAAAATAAAAATTACAACCTTTGGAAGTTTACATGAAAAAACCTATGACCTAATACTTATGCTACTTGTCTTCACGCTTTTAATCTCCCATCTTGGAAAGCTTTATGAAACTTGCAATTATGTTATTACAGAGAGAAACAATATGCTACGCTTATTTTTTATTTCATTTTCTTTATTTTGTAAAATCATCAAAATATTATATATGAGTAGTTTAACTAACAATATAGAGCAATCAAGGCCTTACAAAGATAAGGATACACTAGGTAAGGGTGTTCATGGGTTGGGTACCCACCCCATTTCCACTCGACTCGAAATGACCCAATGTTAGTTTGGTCATGAGTCAACCTGGCCTACTCAAACGGATATCCAAAGGATAGGGTACCCAACATTGCCAAACTGGGTTATGGGTACCCAATGGGTAGGGATGAGCATTGGGGTTAGGTCAGGCCAAACCCGAGCCCGAAATTAACTTGGATCAGGCTTGGGTTATAAATATGACTCATTTATTAAATGGGTTGGACCTTTGGTCGAGGTGGCCTAAACCCAGCTTGGCCCATTGGCCCATTTATGGGGTTGCCTTAAGGCCTAGCCTGTTGACCCAATTACATTAATATATATCATATATGTATATATATTCATACTATCTATCAAAATATATATCATATATGCATCATGCATCAAACACTAAGTAAACATTGACTACAGTTGCTATTTTTTAACCAACAAAATATTAACCCCTGTGCTCCCTACAACTGTAAGTTGTGCAATGAAATCCTACAATCTCGTTAGAACTAGATATGAACCATCGACTTCTTGTCATAGAGAAAGCATGAACATCCCAATTCGAACTAAATATGAACACACAAGATGAGTACTTTTATTTTTTATTGTAATTTCCCTTTACTTGATTACATTTGGTTAGCTTGTCATATGCTATATATGCTGAATATTCAAGCCAAATATTTGCAATACAAGTAGCTGGATCATTTTGGTTGGACGTGTACCTATAAGGACTTAAAGATCTTTTAATATACACAAAAGGCAAATATAATAACCCCATCATTTACATAATTGAAAAAGATAATTATCCTTTACAAGTCATTTTTTCTTGTACAAAATTATATTATTTTTTGTACTTTTAAAATATTTATTGATGCGAAACTCCACTTACATATTGTTTTACAGGTATAAATGAAATAAACAATTAGACCATGAATCAATGAGTTGGCCTGACCCGACCCAAGCCCATTATCTTTCGGGTTGAGCTGGGCTTGGGCCAAGAAAATTTATTTTGGGCCGAGCCTTGGGTTGTCTTTTTAGCCCATTTATTAAATGGACTTGGGTCAGGTCGAGCCTAGTCGGCAAGGGTCTGACCCAATGCTCATCCCTACCAATGGGTACCCTATTAACCAATTTAGTTAAAATATAAAATTTAAACACATATAATATAATTGAAAGAAAATCATAAAAAGTAATAATAAAAAAGTAAGATAAACATTCAAATTAACATTATTTTAAAAAAATTAAAAATAAAAAACTAAAAATAAATTTAAAAAAATTATAGAAAAGTATAAAAAGTAAAATAAAATTTATAAAAATTGACTATAAGAAGACATACAATGCACATAATATAGCTTGGTAGTTAGGTTGGACTCGGTGTATGCAGCTCTTGCATCCTCCACGCACTAGTTCTGCCTGAGCTCAAGGATCACGACATTGCATGCGAGAATAGGCTTCTTAAGCATGGCATGAAGGGATTTCATTCCTCTTAGGCACAACCTCGAATAACTTGCGGGTGACATCGATGTGGGAGTTGTGCATGTAGTCAAAGATCATGGCAGTCCAGAAGACGATGTTCTTCTTGGGCATGGAGTCGAAGGGGTTGCGAGCATCGTCGATGGGATTGGTGAGGCAGTACTCATTTACCATGGTCGTTTAGGTGATGATGCCCCTGTGGGGCATTTCATCAAATAGCTTATGGGCATCGTCCAGGTGGGAAAGGTTGCAGAGGAGGTAACGAAGGATGACGATGTAGGAGATGGTGCTCTTCTCGAGCATGCGACAAAAGAGGCCCTCAATAGGGGAGAGGTTGGGGGTGGGGGGGAGTAGGATGGTTTGGGTCCTTTGGGAGATGACAATGTGGGAGGGAGGGGACAACACCTCGTACATGGGGTGTGTGAGTCGCAAAAAATGTTTAGAGAGGGTACGACTGCTATGTGGAGGGCCAACATGGCTGTCACAACCTTCGGGGATTGCAAGATTGAGATGGTTGCAAGGGTATTCAAATTGGATGGGTCATCTAACGGGTATCCATGGATGCCCTAATGGGTGCCCAAACGAGGCCCTTGGAAGTGACGAGTCAACGTTAATGGGTACCTGACTCATACTTAGTAAATGGGTACCCGAATCATGGGTTGGGTTGGGTACCCGATGTCATTGGGTCAAATGAACACCCCTAATACTAGAAAACACCTACAACAACAAGGGACAATATTCATAAGTAAGAAGGAACAAGTTGTGTATACTCAAAGTTCCTAACAAACCATGCATGGAAGAGATGAGTGGAAAACTCCAGCAAGGTGAAATCATCATTGGAATGACGAGCAACTACAACATGGAGATATCACCCAAGAATAGAGCTACAACATCTGAGATACCCAAAGATATTGGTGCATCTCCATCAGAGGGAATTCAAGGTGAAGATGGAAGATACATAGTGAGCAAGCACATACTCAACTCCTAGAGTAAAAGGTTGTGAGGTGTAAGTGTGAGCCTCAATGGTAGCCTCATTGACGCTATAAATATCAAGTTGTAAGGGACCATATTCGAGGGTGGATGGAACCATACGAGCTTAGTGGTTGCAAGCAATCTCAATGATGGGAGGCCAAAGGAGGGCTTGCTACCAAATCGATCATGCAAAAACCCTTAAGGGAAAGAGAACATGGATGGGGAAACCTAAAGGGAATGCTTGCCCCAAGACAAACAAAAAGAACTGATTACTAATACTTATCATTGGAGGATGGCCACTTTTAATTAATTGGATGGAATGTCCGATCTTCCTACTCCCTATTAACCTCAACCCCTTGCCACTTTCCAAGAGGGGGTTGATGTACCACACCAGTAAACAAACACTTTACCCTGTGAAGTGTAAGAAGTTATATATGCAAATTTGAAAAGATTATCTCTACAAGTTATAGAAAATGAAGCTTTAGGTGTCGTCTAGTCAACTTCATAAAAAAGGTCCTCTAGTTTTTTCCAAAAATATTTCTATGATGTATGGGTCAAATATAAAAGTTTAGGTAATTAACTTCCTTGCATCAAGATAATATGCATTTTACACCACAAAATTTACGATATAAACAACTGTAAATTATGTATACCGTTAACCTAATATCATCTTCTAAAGTGAGACAACTTTAATCTGAGCAAACTAGAAGAAAAGAAGTGAACTCGTCCATGATCCCTCATGGTATCTAGGATAGAAAAAATGATGCAAAAGTTAAGTGTCTGTAGTCGAAGTCCACCATAAAGTGATTTATTCTTATCTTGTATCGCAGAAGCCGAACATCGAGTCACTCGGGAGTTTCACCTTTTGCTTTCGGTAAAGGTAAAGTAGAAGGCGGTCTTTCCTTCATATGTGCGGGAAAGGATGATTCCTCCCACGTATACCACATACATATATATCTTTAAAACATTCTGATGCCAAATCTTGAAAACGAAAAGCAAATGAGAAAAAGGTGTGGACCGAAAGGCAAACAATTGTTCCTATGATACTCCCAAATATACCCATGTCCAATGGATGTGTGCCATCGTGAGTGGCGCAAAGGTTCCCCTTATCTCCTCACTTAAGGTTAACTTGAAGGTTTTGTCATCCTTCTTATGTTTGAATATTAGAATTGTTTTGGACGTGGGTAGACAAATGTAAAAGATGATGTGCTTTCCAATGCGAAGGAGGAGAGACCCACACACTCATGCACAACCCCTCAACTTTTCCAAACCCTATTGCCTCCCTTGCTTCTTTCTAAAACCTCGTGTCGGACACAAAATAATTAGGCATCCTCACTCTCCCTTCCAACCAAGACCTCCATTTAGAAGCTTGTTCAACATCAATAAAAACATCTGTGATGGAGGGGAGCAGCAATAGGGTGGCGAAACCCACGACATCAATAAGGTAAGCTTCTAAAAGTTCAAAATTGATAGTGGGATATAGAGCATATCATCAGAGATATCTTGAAAAAATAAATATCACCAAGGGGTATTTTACGTAACTCTGGTGATATCTTGCACATCAAGAATGATATTGTTCATCCCTGAAAAAAAATAAAATTTTGATGTGGGAAAAACATTAGTTATATAACTGGTGCGAAATGAGAAAAAACCAATACAAAATAAGAAAACATAGTGCAAAATGAGAAAATACCAGTGTAAACTTAAATATAATCAGAACCAAAAAACATATTTGGAGAAATACTTGTTATTTAAAAAATACTTATTAAGTGGTATGACAACTTTAACCAGTGCAGAATAAGAAAACATCGATGAAAAATGAAAAACTATTAGTTCCATGTGAAAAAACATCAGTGCAAAATGAGAAAGCACTAATGCAAGATGATAAACCATTGGTTTCTTATGAAAAAGCACCAATGCAAAATGGGATAAAACTGGTGCAAATTTTAATATCACCCATTCCTTCACTTTTGCAAGAATGATATTGACTCTAAATAAACGATGTTAACAATAAGATGTGTAGGAGGAGTTTCAAAAGACAACTTTTGCTACGTTGTTGGAACCTAGTTCCACTTTCTTCTAAGTTTTGGTGTTGATAAAAGCATTTTCTATCTAATAAGTTTTTGTGAGTGAAATTAACAGGCTCTTGGAATGGTATGGCCTGGAGGTTGATGGCTACTTTGAGCTACTTTGAAGATTAGATGATGAAGATCTCTTTAAGTCTTTCTTAGAATTTTAGTATCCTAGAATTGGTATGTTTCCTAACAAAACAAATGAATATAGGGTTAAAACTAATTAGAGATAATTAGGCCTCAAATTCACAACAAATGTTCATTTTCAAAAACCTAAAATCATTTCGAAATGAAGTTAGAATCGATTAGTTGTGATAGTTCCTAAATCTTGGATGAACAAATTAGAAGGAAGGTTTTTGTTGTAAGTACTGGTATTGTTCATAAGTAGCGGTCCTTGCAAGGCACAAGTTTGAGTTCTAAACTCAAACTGTGAATAACAAGTACCTATACCCATCATGAGTACTGGTACATGTAGGTTACAGTGACCACTCTACCTGAAACTTACGAGTAACAACTACCTGTACTCAAGATGAGTATTGGTACCTATTACCTAGTTAGTACTCAACTAAGAGCTTGGAGTACCAGTATCTATGATGAGTACCGGTACCCAAACTCTTTTGTATAGGCTACTGTTAGACTGTGAGCAACTAGTATTGGTACCAACTACCCATTAAGCCAGATCTGAACAGCTGATTGTATTAAAGTGATTTAAAACACACTTAATTAGTATCCAATGGCTATGGAGCATAGGGGGGTGCATTCTAGCCTATAAAAAGACCCCTTTGGGTCTTATTCTCAATACACAACATCACTCCTCTTTTCCTTGCTTCAAAATTTGGATTCATACTATTTTCTAAGCAAGGTGCTAAACTTGTGGCCTAGCGATTGTAAGAAAATTCTCTGAGGTTGCAACAAGTCTTTAGGTGTTTAGTTTACATTCTTATGATTTTCCTACATGCCGATTCATTCCTTAGTTTCCATTGGTAATATTTTTAAAGTTATGCATTGTTGGGAGATTTAGGATATAAGTTGTAAGTCATTTACTTTTACTTACACTTATACTTTTTATTTATCTCTATTATCTTATAATTGGGTTGAGGTAACTCATTAATTACCTCTTATTATAGTAATTTGATTCCCTCTGAGTTGAGAGAATTGGGTTAAAAATCCTAAGTTGGGAGACTTAGATAGTAGAGTACCCAAGTGAGGGGAACCACTATATATTTGGTGTCAATTTGTGGTTTGAATTATTTTATTTAAATTTTTTATCACACTACTCAACCCCCCTTCTAGTGTGCTTGTGTTCTCAGATTTTACATACGCTACTCAAGAATGATGCAAAATATCCACAATACAAAGATAAGGAATTACTTGGAGATTTGCTAGATGCTTATAACCCAAAAAGAGAAGAGTTTGAGCTTGGAAAGTTAAGACTAAAGCTCACTCCTAATCATATCGAGAAAATGCTTGAGTTGAAGAATGAGGGAGAGAAACTAATAATCATTAATGAAAAGAAAATATCAGTAAGAGACTTGATATATAGAGCAGGAACTTTACAACATTGAAGCCAAAAGTTACGAAGATAGCTGATAAGATCCAAGAGTACAACAAAGAAAATAAGAAGGGAGAAAGGGAGAAGGGAAAGCGAGGAAAGACAAAAGATCAACATAGGAGAAAAAAGGACAAAAGGAAACCAAGATGTTGATTCTGATAATACTAGAGTCATTCCTTCTACTGTATAGAGACTAAACAATAGTAATTTCACTGTTTGATTTGGTAGAGGACTTGGAGTCCCTAAATAAATACAATTGGGCTGAATTGGTAAATGACTACCTCCACGAAGGGCTCAAGGAAATGAAAGAGAAGGAGAAGAAAACTTACATGAAAAGTTGTGCCAGTACATTACACCTATGGGTAGCTAAAATGTTTAATGTCACAAAACCCATAAGTAAGAATGCATAAACAGTCGTTGAAAGGTACAACTACAAATCCACTTTCACAACCAATGCAAAGAAAATTGATCTCAAAATAAAGGAAGTTACAAAGAATGATTTAAGGAAAAAATCATTTGGTGGAGTTGATCTACTAAAAAAGAGAAAGAGTAGAGAAGATAAAGATAAAAGAAGAAAAGTCTCCTAAAACAAGAAGGAAAGAAGATGACAGAAAAGGAGGAGGAGAGAAGAGGGAAAACAAGGAGGAGGATGAAAGAAAAAGGAGAGGAAAGAGGAGAAAATGTACAAGCAAACATGAAAGGAGAAGAAGAGAAACAAGAAAAAATGTCAAAATAGTAAAAGTGGGAGAAATTTATTTGAAAACTTGAAAAAATAATGTGAAGAGTTGAAGAAGATTATTTGCGTGAAATCGTCGTTGTTTAAGATATACGTTGTAGTATAGGACAAAATCTCTCAAAACATTTAAATTTATAAAACTCAGATTTAGAAAGGAGTTTGAAATCGTTCACAGGGAGCAATTATACAATTCAATTCACCAATCACAATTTAACAAGAAATCTATGCAATTGAAATAAAAAATACTCAAAATGATATTTCAATGAAGAATAGAATATCAGTGCAAAAAGATTAGGTTAAAATGGTGATTTGAATTGCCAAATTAACCCTTAATGTTAAGCTGTTAATCTACTTAAATATTTCAATAGTAAATCACAATCAATAGTCCATGTCAATCAAGTTATTCAAATATTCCAACAGTAACAGAATGCCTCAGACGTCAGGCTTCAGACACCTTATTAGAAGGGGCTCAAGGGCCTCACAAGAGCTTAAGGCTCTCTCTCTTCAAGAGCCTAAGAAGAACACAGTAGCAGCAATGAATAGAGGCTCAAGGGCCTCTTCAGAAATCTTGCTAAGTATAGGGAGAGGAGAGGGCTCAAATCCCAAGGTAGCAAAACCCACCCCCTATCTCGGATTCTCTTGCTTTCTTTCCATGCTCAGAATGGACCAAACTCAGGTAGCAGGTAAATGGATCCACCGCCCAGACCCGCGAGGCGTGAGCACAGGCGAGGGCGTGGATAGGCGTGTGACAAGTGCATGTGCAGGGGCATGTGCATGTAGGGACCTGACCCCAGTGATACGAAAGCGAACAGGCTATCGCACAAATTCCTTTTACGTGTGGTCAATCTTTTATCCCACATGATGTGGGACTAAATGCTGGGCTTTCTTCACTTGCGAGCAGTAGGAGGTGAAGCTTCCAATCACAGGCGAATTCGTAGCTGGCAGCTTCAATTGGCTGCTTGGGAAGGAACCTGGAGGTGCTTCGCATTGATTGCGATCTATAGCTAGATGAGTTGGGGGTTGGAGATGAGCGAATGGGATCGGAGAAGACGAGGGCGGCGGCGAAGCTCCGGTGGGTTCCTGAAATCACAAATACGACCTTCCAGCCACATCAAAGAAGCTCAGAAGGATTGCCAAAGGACGATGAGTGCGTTGGTGGTGGTTGTGTGTGGTGAGGGGTTGTGTGTGTGCATGGCAAGGTCAAACAAGGTTTACGAAGGTGGTGGTGTTCGGTGGGCGGTGCCCGTGATTAATAGCCCAAATTTTGTTGGGGCTTTCTATCGTGAGGTCACGACGATGCTCCTAGGAGCAGTAGCAAGGCGGTTGATGCAGCTGAGCGGGCGTGCGTGCTCGTCGGAGTGCAGCCAGAGTTGGCGAAGGGGATGGTGGCAGGTGGTTTGGGTGTGGGAATGTAGAGTGTAAGTGTGTGAGTAGAGTCAGGGGAAGGTGAGGAGTATAAGAGGGGTGACTTCGAATGACGTGGGAGCGGAGATGGGGCTGGCTATGATTGGTCAGCGCTGGAGACGAAGGAAGCTCCAGGGAGAGGAACGACGACATCTGAAGGGGGAGGAAGCCTCTCACAAGTATGGTGAGGTGCAGATGATGGAGAGGAAGAAGGATCTAGTGCCTATAGTTCATGGTAGCAGGCAAAGAGGCCAGAGGAGGAAGGTCGCCAGAGATGAGTCTGCAACAGGTCAGAGGTAGAAGAAGGGCTATTCTGGGCCAAAAACTCGCTTAAGAGCGAGTCCTTGTGAGGGGGGACCTTAATTTTAAAGGTCTCAAGGCTTGCTCCAAGCTTGGAAACAAGCTTGAGGAGCTCAGATTTTTAGGGAAAAAGATCCCTGATATTGAATAGTTTGTATGAGCTCCTAGAAGTGAAGTGAGGCCTAAGACTTGGTTCAAACGATTAGGGATTCTCTCAAGATCGTTCTTTCCAATTTTAGAAGGAATTGGTCGAGAAATCAAGGAGAAATCCCAGATTGAAGTTCAATGTGTTTGGGTTCACATTGTTAATGGCAGAAGGGACCTTTTTGAAGAAAATGATGAGAAGTTAGGGGGCTAAATGTAAATATTTCGAAAGCTAGGGCTTAGGTTGAAAAATAGAGTTTAAATGGACTAAAATGTAAACTAGTTCAATATAGACTTAGATTGGGCCCAAATTCTGGTACCAACCTAATTTAGACCCAAGAAATCTGATGGTAAAGTCAGATTTCAGTTTTGACTAAGTTTGACTAGGCAATTTGCATAGAAACCCAAATTAGGGTAGAAATCTGTCTATGACTCTGTTTAAGGTCAAAACAGGTTCAAATGATCAAATCAAGGATACCAAACCTCAAGTAATATGTTTATATGAATTTTAGGAGATTTAAATGAATTTTATCTTGACCAAAACCTTTGTAATTTAAGCGAGTCTGAAATTAGGGTTTTGGGTGCTATATTGGTTCTTGAAATTCGTGAAACCTTGTTTCTGTTTACATGGACCCACTTATTAGTCTTTAATTCTCATTTGAACTTCAATTTACCCCTAACAAGCCCCTTGGTTATTCTGTGTTCATGATATGCTGCTAAAATTACAGAATTAATCCTAGTTTCCTGTTCTCTTCCCAAAATAGAATGAAGTGGAGTTAAAACCCTCAGATGGCTATGTAGGAGCATTTAACTTCAGTCCTGACTAAAAGTGGCTAGTTGGGGCCTATGATGGTGTTCCCATCAAAGATGAACAAAAGGTTGAAAAAGAAAATGAAGAAGAGAAATGAGGAAAATTCAGCCCTAAAGCAACAAATAGAAGAATTGAAAAGAAACATGAGTGTTTTCCTTCAATCAATATAAACTAGTCAAAATGTCAAAATTTATGAAGAAGAAAAGCAACAGTAGCAGGAACAAAAACATAAAGAAGAGGAGGTATAGTAGGAAGAGGAGGAAGAGAAGAATGAGCACAAGGAGGAGGAAAAGCTAATGGAGGAGGAAGAGAAGAATCAAGATGAGAAAAAGGATGAGGAGAAGAATCAAGATGAGAAAAAGGAGGAGAACGACATCAACATAAGGAATAGATGCAGAAACGTGAGGAGGAACAGAAGGAGAACATGAAGGAGTAGTAATAGCAGGACATGGAGTAGTAGGAAATGGAGGAACTGTACCTAATGAACATGGAGGAGCAGCACCAAGACATGGAGGTTAAGGTTAGTAAACAACCCTATTTGATGAGGAAGACCCATACACCATCGACAATGTTTATAGAAGCACTAGTGTGCTCTAAGAGATCACCGGTGGTATCTTAGAAAACATTAGTGATATCCTAGAAAACACCAGTGTTGTTACAAATTTCATTGATGCATTTTAGCTGAAATGAATCCTTAATGTATTTTTTGACTAAAAGTAGAACGAAGGAATGGAAGGCACAACGACTAAGATTAGGAAAATAGAACTATCATTTTAGATGATGTCGTGTGAATCCCAAAAGAAATAATAGAGATGATAGCACACCAATTAATAAATGGGCATTTGAGATGATTAATATGTGACAGTTATTATTCAAACAATCACTTATAGAACATCTCCCTTAACCGTATGACCCCACTCGACGCTAGAATTATCATATATACAATGGTTTTGACATTGTCGTGTATTATTTTTTACAACGATTAAAACTTAAACTATCGTTAAAGGTAAGCAACTGATGAGATGTGTCTCATCATAGTTAAAATGCCCAAGTTAAGTTAGAAACTATGTTAAACACTATCAAATTAACTTAATAAATAGGTTAAGTGTGAGAATTAATGAAAATGGCCTAAAACATCAATTTGTGTTAAAAATGCATAATTAGGTCACTTTTAAGAGATTATCTATTAATTATGTAAATGGATGATTCAAATGCCAAATTGAACACAATTTTGAGCACAAATGCACAAATCAAAGGTTCCAATGTTCTAATATGTTCAATTAACTTTCCATAAAAGTTTCATGCAATTTTGACATCAATAAGGCCTTGGAATTAGTGCATTACATATAGATCCTTTGTATCTTCACATTTCTAAAGCATAAAATGTATTAGGGGTTTATTTGCAAGCATTCAGGAACTGTTTGGTAACTAATTCTTATCACTAATGGGTTGCTATGCAATCTTTACACTGGTTCGTCACTTGGGCCTCGATGCAATTTCACCAAAACACCTGATGGTCTCTTCTTCACACATTGTTCCTCGCGATGAACTCAAGCTTCCTCCACCATCCATCCTTTGTTCCTCAAATCAATGGTGGATCTTCCACCAACCTTCAATCACTAGTGCCTACATCTCTGCCTTTCCCTCTAGATCACATCCAACCATCAATTTTTGCTCCAAAACCTTTCCTACACTCCTCATCCTCCTCATCCATTGTTGATACCCTATGGCCCTAATCCTCTAATACAGTCACCTGATCACTCCCTTCCCTATATAAACTCCTTCACTACCCCCTATGCAAGCTCACCACTCCCTCCCCCATGAGTTGGTCCTTTCCTCCATCCCTCTGGCTCCAATTTCCCCTTCATCGCCATTGGTGACAACTTTGGCTTCCTTCTTCTTTCCGTCATGATTGGCTGACAGCTGGTGGATCTAGGACACCACCTTCTTTCACTGGAGGCTTCTCCCCTATGGCTCTTGGACACCTCCTTCCTCTGTTAGATTAGAATTACAACTTTCTAGTTAGATTTACGACTTTATAGTGTAGATTTATTACTTTCTAGTGTAGTTTAGGTAGTGTAGCTCAAGATTCACTGATTGATTGTTTACAATTAGGAGTAGATTAGTGTAATTAGTTTTCTATCATGATCCACTCTCTCTAATCAATTCCAAAGATTCACTATTACACGTCAATTCACTGATTTTCCTCCTCATTCCATGATCAATTTCTCCTTACTTCGTTGTTTTAATTGCTTAATCACCTCCTCCATCAAAGTTGATTTAGATCTGAAGCTATCTAGTTTCTAGATTTGAATCGTGCTAAATACCACAAGAGGGTTCTCTCATTCACTTCATCTGATCACAATAGCTCTCCCCATGCTCTAAATTGTGCTAATTTGATTAATTGAGTTTGATTTGATTTTTCATCTAATTGAGAAATTTTTTATGCAATCTTGTTTTATTAGCTTTAATTGATCAAATTGAGCAAATATTTGTTAAATTGGATTTAATGCGAATGATCTGAGCTCTTTTAATGTGAGTCTTATCGCCTGATTGAGTCGCACCTAAATTTTAGCTCAGATATTATTTTTGTTCTTCACTGAGAGAGTAGGGACCAGTGAAAATCCAAGCATGGATTTGAGGTTTCTGTGATGATATATCTAATTTTAGAGGATCACCCATAACACTTATACACTACTCTATTGTGTGCAGGTCTTCTAGATGATCAAATCATCATGGCGATCCAAGATTAAATGCCCACCTAGGTGATAACTCCATTCAATCTAATTTGTTTTAATCTACATTTCATAGATTGAATGTAATTTGTTTTTAAGTGATGGAGATGCCTGATTTGATTTCTCCTTCTCATGCTATCTATAGTGTAAGGTCGAGAGCAAGTTAGGGTTTAAAGGCTCATTGAGTGTCAAATCTGAGTTTGATGAGTTCCAGGCCCTTTAATGGATATTTGTAACCATTTAGCATGGAGTTTCAATGCTTTAAACCCAGATCTAGGATTTTCAAGTCATACCTATAGTTCCCATGTATATATGGGGGTTGAGGGTTTTTATTCAGTTCTAATGAGTGTAGAAGTCTATATAGAGTTCTAGATGTTTATACAATTTATTAGATTGATCTCAAAAGTGTTTGAGTGATGATTCTGATTTAATTGGTCTTTGTCAGAGACTACAACACTGTTGGTTTTTCTGAATGGAATTTGGAATGGGTTTAAGTATGGAATTCAAATGAGGTTTGAATGATATTATGCTCAGCATGGATTTTCTACCTTGTATAAACATTCTTTTTTATGCTTGAACAAGTCTTGAAACTCAGAAAATAAACCTCAATTTAGTCTGAATTGGATTTGGATAGTAGTAGTGGGGCGTTTAACTGTCAGAACTAGACAAGCTTTTAATTCAAGTTTTAAGAAGTTCCAGACATACTTGAACTGCAAAATTAGTTGTCAGGAGAGTGTAAGCATAGAACATTACATAAGAAGCATTCATGGATTTTAGTTTACTTTAAAGAGCTTGTAAATCCATTTTTTAGTTACTTTGTCACCAAGAAGCTTCTGACAGACTGTATAAACTGCCTATTTGTATGCAAATAATGTACAAATCATGTTTTTGCATTTGAATTTGATCTCTATTGGATACTGTAAGTTCATAATGCTTAACTCTTTCATTTCTAGCACTGAGAATGCATTTTAAGGCTTTTGGTTTCATGTCTTGACTCCTTGTTTTTGTCTAAATTGTAAATACATAAAAAAATAAAAGATGTAAATAAATAAAAGAAATGTGTATTAAGGTTAGGATGTGTTTTAGGTGTGTGTGAGTTTAGGTTAGGTTTCGAGTCCTATAGCTAGTAGAACATAGCAGTAGAAGCTTAGGTCTTCTTTGATTTAGAAATAAAGAACCAAGAACAAAAATTCCAAAAAGAGTCTTCTTCCCTTTGGTCTCAACTTTCCCTCCTCTTCCCCTACCTATATGAAACATAAAAACAAAATTAAAATTTGAAAAATTCCAAAAAGCCATAAAAATACTTATGTATATAGTAATTATACTTGTAAATAATACTAAATTAAGTGTAAATAATACCTTATATGTACATAAAGTATATAAATAACTTATATAACTATTCTATTTACTTAAGTAGATATCTATATTGAGTTATACAGTATGTATTCTAATAATGTAATATATATTTATTTATATTATATGTACATAATCCTTATGTAAATACAAATAGCTATGTACATATTTATAATTATAATTATAACTGTATATATAACATAAGGTAATTATATTGTATAGTAATGTATCCTTATATTTATTTATTTACTTAAATATTATACATAATTATATTCATAAGTTAATTGGATATATTAGTAAGTTAAAATAATTTAAATAAGTAATTTAATAAACTAATGAAATAAATTATGTTGTATAGTTGTATATTATAGTTTAAAGTATTTTCAGTATATTTATAACTTATTTATACTGTAGAACAATACCTATAATGTATATATATTATATATGTATAAATCATGTATTTAAATGTACATAAATTGAAATAAATGACAAAAAATAAATTAAAAATCTGTAATAATAATCTAATAATTTATATTAACTAATTTATAAGTCAGTTGAATAATTAATTTATTAATTTATACTTTAATTAACGAATTAAACTTAAAATCAACATGTATTTTTCACTAACTTTAATGAATTTTTAAATATATTTATATAATTAATTAAGTTAGAAAAACTAAACTAATAAACAACTTTATATAAAGGCTACATGTACATATAATTTATTTTTAAAATACTTAATTATTTCATACTTTAATTAAGCCCTAAACATTAGCATAAATCACGAAATGTGCGCTGAAATTGGGTGCTAGAATAGTGCCACATCAATTGTGGATAAGCTACCGCTGTCATATAAAAGCAAAGGTGCCTAATAGCTACTCATCCCAAGAATAGGGGTCAGATCCCATAGCGATTATGTAAACCTATTATCTATAGCAAGAGAGAATAGAGATGGGTTGGAAGCTTGGTTCGATTGGGCCGAGCAATCTAGGCCTAAATAAGCCCAAAACTATACACTAATCAACCTAAATAAAAACTATGGCCCGACTTAGTAGTGGCCAACCCAACCCCTAGGGGGCTGTAGATTCCACAAAACATTAGGCCTACCAATTAACAAATTTTTGGTTAAGTTTAAACTTGAGTTTGGCTAAGGTTACAAGGTTAAGTGTTAGTAGTTGTGTGTATGTGTGTGTGTGTTGTGAGTGTTATATGATTGTGTCTAAGTGTTGAGTGTTGTGTCTGCATGTGTTGTGTATGTATGTATATGCTAGTAAATCTAGTTAATATATATGGTAAGTATAGTATATATGTATATTATGTATATACATATAGGTTGTTTTTGCCTTATTTCGTATATAAATGTTTTAAAGGTTTTTAGTGATGTTTAGATGTGTTAGAATACATAGTAGACATGTGGTAGTATAGTATATAGTTGTTTAGTTATTCTTGTTATGCCTATATTGAGGCATTACGTAGATATTATTGTACATAATTAACCTAGATTAATTTTTAATGCCTTTATACCTATTTATATTTTTGAGGCATTATCATTAACATAATTAATTCATTCTTGTACATAATTGACTTAGATTAGTTCATTATTTGATTCTTTCATTCATTATTCATTCATTTGTAAATAAACTTGATATTTTTGGAATAAAAGATGATTTTTGGATAATAGAGGGTAATGTATACCAATAACTGCCTCCCAAAGAATGACTTAGAATAAAACCAATAAAAATTATATATAAATAAAATAACATCCGTCTGAATTATGACATTATACTACAACGCATTAATTAACCATAATTAACAAGCTCTCCAGACAGTCGATTAACGACGTTAAGAGGTAGCTGCCCACATTAAAGGCACCTCAATAACGGATGAAGGTTTTGAAAACCAACATATTATGTAGTTTGCATTGATTTTTCATTAAATTGTCGTAAATAGTATGCACAAAATTTTTTTGGTATTTAGTGATGGTTTAATATGCCATTAAACCATTGTAAGTAAAGCATTATATATTTCATTTTGTGTAGCATTTTAGTGCACCCTTATTAATTAATAGAAATTTATCATGGGGCAAGACAATTGGATTACTATAAAAGAGCTAAAGAAAGAGGAAGAAGAGCCAAAAAACGAAGAAAAATCACCAAGGGAAACAAAGTTGATCTTAATTCCAAAATGACTTTAAAAGGATGCCGCAATCAAAATGGAATTACCACCTTCTTTGTCTCTTTTGGTGATTTTTTCGGTTGTTTTGATTCATGTTTTCTACGTGGGCTAGATCCAATGAAGGTTACAAAAGATAAAGGCGTATGTAAGTGTAGGAGGTTGTACATTTCAATGATTCTAACACATAGGAATGTATATCCAGAATTGACTAAATTTGATACTTTTACAAATTGTACATAATCTTCTCTCCCACCTACAATATGCTTTGTATGCATATATGTATATAGACTTTGTATATAAAAAACATTTATACTTTGTATGTACGTAAATAAATTTTTTCATGAAACATGTGATTTGTGTGATTCATGTGTAATGTAATTTGTCACAGATGATTCAAGTGTAATATAGTTTGTCACAGGTGATTCAACATATGATTTGTGTGATTCAAGTATGATTCACTTTCATAAGCAAGTGGAAATAAAGAATATCACTGGTGTAAAATATAATATCACCGGTGCAAAATGTGATATCATAGGTGCAAAAATAAATATAATCAGTGATATTTTTTCCAACCTTATAATATAAAAAATTATCTTTAGTCCAAAAATGAGATATCATATATTGGTGGAAATAACAAGCTCCCTTTTCATTGAGAGAAAAATTACTGGTGTAAAATGACTTATCACTTGTGCAAAATGAGTTATCACTGGTAGAATATTATTTACTATATGATTTTCAAAATTTCACTATCACTTGTGCAAACCCAAAAATGCACTGGTACATTTTAAGATACCACTATGATATTTACTAAAACCAACACATAAATAAAAAAGTCAAAATATTCCATTAAAAAATAATTGAATATCTCTAGCAATCAATGCTACAGGAATGAAGTCTCCAATGATGATGAGCCATTCATCATGTTCTTCCTCCTATTCACCAAAGAAACCTCACATGGTTTCTTGAGTTTGTTCTCATGAGGCCTACCATGATGCCTTAGCTACTTCAGATCATGAAGTCTTGGGGGATTTCAAACATCCTAGAAAACAAAGAAAAAGATAAAACATCTCTTACAAAATAATCAAATAAAAAAAGCAACAACGAAAACAAAGGAAGAAAAAACAACTATACCTATTCATCAAACCCGATCAACGAAACTAATTACTTGAATGCATCATCAAGCATATCTCATGGTTGAAAGAAGAGATTGCATCGACATTAGAAAATTTAACCATCCCTAAGCATATATCCTCATATCTATCTATAGAATCATCAAGAGAAAGTAAAGCATCAACACTCTAGGTGATAGAAGAAAGCTTCACATGTTTTCTCCAACAATTAGTGATGCAATGAGATGGAAACTCACATATGCCAAATTCCATCAAACAAACACTATTAGAAAATTAGTTCGGTCAAGGTTATTTGGTCATGGTTCCCAAACTCGTGACCAAAAGTAACCTATGGTCATGATTTTGGGTGGAATCGTGACCAAAAAGATTAAAGAGATAGTTTTTTGCACTATAATTTCATCACGATTTAGAAACCATGACTAAAATCCTTTGGTCATGATTTCAAAACTGTGACAAAAAGTGTTTTAAAAAAATGGGAAATAGAATGGATTCCCTCCCTTCCCATATGGACTTTCCCCTCCTAAAAGCTTCTTTCACGTTTCCCTACCTTCCTCTAATACCTCCTCTTCTACTCTATTGATGCCATTCCTCCTCCATCCTCTCCCTCCTTCAATGCCATTCATTTCCATTTCCTTCGCCACCAACATCTTCACCTCTTTCATCAACCTCCTCCATCATTTTGTCGCCCCCGAGATTCCTCCTCTATCTATTGTCCATTAGTACTCACAGTACCATCCCAAACTGATCGGGCTATTTCGGAGATTCTACTTGGCGTACCTCATGGTAGAGAAGGTCGCACTGGGAGATTCTACTTGGCATACCTCGTGGTGGAGGTCGCAGCCACAATGAAGCATAATGATGACGAGCAATTTGTATGGGAGTCCTAAGCTGGTGGGTCCTTCACCGTGACAAGGGATACCTCCAGGGAGAGCCTTGGGAGGGCCACTAAGATTACCTTCTACCTCAAGGAGAAGTGAGCACATCTCTATAGACACCTTTTATTGTTATCTAATTTAGTTACTAGAAAAATTCACATTCGCGATGCCTCATAAGCGATGGGTTTTTTTTTTTTTTAAATTGTCTTGTATAGCCCGACTGTTGCAACACCGCTAGACGAGGGAACTATGATATACACAATGGTTTCAAAACTATCGTAACATATTTACGATGATTCTAAAGATAATCATCATAATAAGTTAAGTTAAAAGAGTGGAGTAAATGAGCCTTGATATCCCCTATATACGATAGTTTGAGAAATCGGCATAATATAACTTTTACAACTATTTTGTCTCAAATCGTCATAAATAGGGAAGCGTTAGGTGGGTTGAGTAAATGGCCTCGATTATCAGTATATATGATGGTTTTAACAATTGACGCAAATTATGCATTTACATTGATTTTAACAATAACCATCATAAATAAGATTTGTGAAATTTTCCTGAGAGCAGTTTTTCCCATTCTTGCTCACTTTAATCAACAATTTCTAAGAAAAATGTGATCAATAGTTATTTTAGAAGCAAAATCGCCCGATCAATCTCCCACTTCCCTTAGGCTTTCCCCCTCCTCCGTTTCCTCTCCCTGGTATGGGTGTTATCCAAAAACCTGACCAGGTTTGGGTATGGGTATGGTTATGAATCTATACCAAATTACTCAACTCAAATACCCAAATAAAATCCTCATTTACTCAAGATATATAAGTCTCACCCTAAGTCTCTCATTCCCCCAACGGTAATCTCCCTTGCGATTCCCTCTATGATTTTGAAGATTGGAAGTGCTTCTGAAGCTTCCACTGAATACTTATTTCAAGGATGAGGATTTTTTATTTGAAATGTACTTATATTTTATCTTCTTTTGTATTTTTTGCTTTTTGTTTTTGATGTATTCCCCTTGAAGGGCTTTTCTTATAATAAATTTAGTAGGGATTAATAAAATTAGAGTAGTGCAAGCCCCTATGTTTTGAGCTTGTTAAAAATAAATAATTAATTAATTGTGTTATAGATTTTTCTTCTTTTTTGACTTTAATTTGGGTACAATTTGATTAATAGACCAATTTGGGTACCTGATGGGTAAATGGACACTCATGGGTAGATGGGTATGAGTATAGGTTTGGATTTTTGTACCCAATGGGTCAAGTATGGGTCTGGATTTTGTAAATCAGTATGGATATGGGTTTAGCGAAACCTGACCTGAACCCGACCGGTTTGCATCTCTACTCCTTGAAAACCCCCATCACCACCACCTCCTCTTCCTCTCCTCCATTACTGCCCCTTCCTCCTCCTCCCCATCTACTCCATCCTCTTCTCCCTATGACCCCTTCCTCCTCCTTCCTATTTGCCTCCTCCTCCTCGTCCTCTTCCCCCTACCACCCCCTCCTCCTCCTCCCCATCTGCACCCCCTATCGTCCTCCTCCACCTCTTCCCCTTGCCACCCACACAACCTCCTCCTCCTACCCCTCCCATTGCCACCCCCTCGTCTTCCTTCTTCATCCATTCCCTTGTCCTCCTCCTCCCCTTACTACCCCTTCCTCCTCTCTATCCGCCCCCTTGTACTCATCTCCCTGCCACCCCCTCTATCCCCTCCTCCTCGTCCGCTCCTCTCTAAATTTGTTAATTTTTTTATTTCAAATTTATGTTGATTATGTTTGATTTTTGTAATTTAATTTAGGTTGCTCTCATTGTCGAGCACCTTTTCTCTAATTTTGATGCTTCGTCGAGGTATGAATGTGTATAGGTAATTTCATTTTTACATGAATTATGTGTATGTGAATGAATGTAGGGTGTACCCATTTAATTTTATTTAAGCATGTTTTATATCTAAATGAATGTGGGGTGTAGCCACTTAATTCGATTTAATTATCTTTTGTATGCATGAATAGAATGTGAAATATACCCACTTGATTTAATTTTATGAATGTGCATGTGAATGATTGTGGAATGTGCCACATAATTGTAAATGTTTATTTGATTGATTTATATGTGTTTATTATGGGAAAAAGTTTATATTGGAGGGAAAATTCTTCCATATTTTTTTTATTTTAGAAGTTAGTAGGGAGGAAGAGGGAAGAGAGGGAAAGAGAATGAAGAAAGAATTAGAAAGGTGGGGAGATAGATAAAGAAGAATAGGGAAGGATGGGAAGAAGGTAGGAGAGTGAGGGATAGGAGGAGAGGGAAGGAGAGCATAGAAAGATGTGAAGAGGGGAGATAAATAAATCAAAATAGGAAGGAAGGGAATGAGGAGAGGAGGGATAGGGAGGAGAGGGGAAAGAGAGGTGAGAAAGAAGTTGAGAGGAAGGGAGGTAGGGTAGGAGGGAAAGGAAGGAAGGAGTGGTTATGAATTTTTAAATTTTAATTATTTCATGGTTATAACTTATTGATTTTTATTGCAAATTTTTTCCTTCTCAATGAATTTATAGATACACACATTTGCACAAATTTAAATGCACATGAGGACAAATAATAGAAATTCTAACACCTATCTTACAAGTTGTGGGAGGGGATAATTGTGTCAAAATGAAAAGTGTGTAGGGCGATGAGGGAGAGGAGGGCAGAGGGTGATCGGCGTCGGGTGGAGGGCGACAGTGGGGCGGAACCATTCAGGGCTGGAGTAGGAGGAGAATGGAGGATGTGGAGATCGAAGGTTTGGAGGAGAAGGGAGCGGGCCCAGCAGGAGAGGTTCCTTAGGTCATCTGAAAATGCTCAAAGACGACCCTGGAGGAGGACAAACGACGACGTTCTCTGCTTTAGATGCAGACAAAGGGGACATATGGCGGCGATTTGTAAAAACCCTCTGATCTACTTAGTGTGCAGGGGTGAAGGGCATAAGTGCGAGTCATGCCCTAGGAGGACTCCCTTGCAGAAAAAGAGGGTAGTCTCGCACCCTGTCTGGAGGGTTAAGAATGATACTCGACCGCCTCCGCCACCGATTTTGGGTAGGCACTCAATCGAAGTTGAGATCCCATCATCTGAAGAGATCTCGTCTGCAGAGATTATGCTGAGGGGGGCTTTGATTGGTGAGATCATGGCAGGCAAACCGTCGATAGAAAAACTTCAGAACCTGGTATGCTCCTTAGATCTCCTTTTTGCAGGTTGGAAGGTAGCCATGTTATCCCAATCTCGCTTCTTGGTTTATGGTTTGGGCATGTTGGATGTGGAGCGATTGCGATTTCATTCAAGCTCTTTTGAAGATTTCATTGTGATTTGGAGAATGGTTTCTCCATTTGATGGGGCTCTTCCTGATCGGCCTCCACAAAGAGTGAGCTCTAGAAGGATTCTTCTTGAGATTTCTGGATTGCCGCTACATCTGCGATTGAAGGGGGTTGTCTCTAAAATGCTTGTTGGTTTTGCATCTATATGTGATGGTTCTGAAATTTTAATTGGAGAGGGGAACATTAGATCTCTACAAATTGAGGTGGATGTCACCAGTGCTGGTTCAGTTCCAGATTTGGTCACTATTAGATGTGGGGGCTCTTCTTGGCTGATTTGGCTAGCAGTACTTGGACAGGTGCCTGGGCAGACTGATTGTGAACAGGTTAAGTCGTCTGAGGGAGGACTGATGTCTGGAGCCAACAATGAGGTGAGGAAATAGAATGAGAGATGTGGCAGGACGTCTCCTGCTGATGCCCCTGAGCCTAAAAAGAGGAAGGACTATCACCTGACCTATGCTGAGAAAGATCAGATGGAAGAGGTTTCTACAGCTGATGATGGTAGATTAGCTATGATAATCAAAGATGATGGTTGTCTGGAGGTTGCTGAAAACTCAATGACAGATTCATAGATGAATTGCAATAAAGAGGTCGGCAGGACAGGAAGAGTTCTGATGCCTAAAGAGCCAGTCCAGTTGCAACTTTCTATTCCTACTGATCTGAAGTATGGTAGTGGCTCCAATCAGAAAAGAGGTGTGGGTAGATCTCCCTATATGCTGAGAAGGAGAAGGAAGGAGAATTTGCCTCCCATTGAGGAGCAGAATATTGCTAAGTCTATTATGGTCAAATTTGTGGGATGTATGACCCAAGGGAGGCACTCCAATGAGGAATGAGAGTGTTGACTTGGAATGTGCATGGGCTGCGCAATAAGCAAAGACGGATTTCATTGTGTAGATATCTCTCTGAGTGGGAGATTGACTATGCTCTTATACAAGAGACACACTTGGAGTTGGAGAATGGTCAGGAATGGGATTGTTTTAAGCAATTTGGCCGCAGTGATGTTGTGGCTAAGGGTGCCTCTGGAAGGTCTGGCGGATTGGCCTTTTGGTGGAGAAAGTCATCCATAGCAGTAACTGAAATTATTCGCGACAGATTTTTACTCTCGTGCAGATGTCAATCTCCCCAAGGAGATATGGAATGGTTTATATCATGCATTTATGGTCCTTGTGTGGCTGCAGACAGAGTTGGCTTGTGGGAGGAACTATTTGCAATGCATCAGAGAGTGCAAGAAACCCCATGGCTGCTAGGGGGTGATTTCAACTGCTATCTATCAGGTGATGACAACCCAGATGGGAAAGTGGACAGCTCTATGGCAGGATTCCAATTGGCTGTGCAGAATATCGGATTGACTGAATATCCCATCAGTGGTGTGGAATTTACTTGGAGGAATGGCAGTGGACAGGTTTCCAAATTGGACAGATTTTTTGGCAGTCTTAGTTTGTTGGAGAGGTACCAATTGTCAGTAGTAATGAGCCTTGATAGGCCTTTCTCTGACCACACTCCACTTGTTTGGGACAGCGGGGTAAATTCAGATACAGGATCATACTTCAAACTCAAGAGATCTTGGTTTAGGGAAGAAGGTTTTCTGCAAATGGTATCTCAGTGGTGGCAAAACAAGGCAGAACAAGGCACTGCTACACAACAGCTGGCTGCAAAGTTGTCAGGACTGCGTGAAGTGCTGAAGGAATATGGGCAGGCTATGAACCTAATCAGAGAACAGAAGAGGAGGGAAGCCTTGGCAGTGATTAAGGAACTGGACCTGAAAGAATGTAGGCAAGCTTTGAACCATCAAGAGCAGCAGTTGAGGCAGCAGATGCAAGCAGCAGTGGGGGATGAAGATTTGAAAACAGAAATGGATTGGCGTGAAAAATCCAGACAACTTTGGCTCAAAGAGGGTGACGCGAACACGGAATTTTTCCATCTTGCGGCCAGTGCTAGGAGGAGATTCAATCTTATTTCATCTATTAAAGTTGAAGAGAGAACTATTACCTCTATTAAAGAAAGCAGAACTGAAGCAAGTAAGTTTTTTAAAGAAACTTCCAAGGCTACTCCAAGAGGCTCTTGGAGGATGGCATCAATGGACTTCCCATGCGTTAATGAAGATCAGAGAAACATGCTGGTCACCCGTATAACTGAACATGAAGTACTAAAAGCTATTAAAGAGCTAAATAATGAAGGTGCTCCTGGTCCGGATGGATTTCAAGTATTTTTCTACAGAGAGCTATGGAATGTTGTTAAGGTGGATGTCTTAAAGGTTATTCATGAGTTTGAACTGGGCAACTCAGGATTTGAGAAGTTGAACAAATCCTACCTGTTTTTGCTTCCAAAGAAATCAAGTGAGGAGAGTTTTTCTGATTATAGACCCATTGCACTATCTAATTCCATCTACCTTATTATTAGTAAGGTTATAGCTAACAGACTGCAGGAGGTTTTAGAAGACTTAATAATGCCTGTTCAGTCAGCTTTTCTTCCTGGGAGATCTTTACAAGAATCCTTCATTGTTGCACAGGAGATGGTAATGGGTTGGCATAGGAGAAAATCCAAGGCTTTTTTATGGAAGGTCGATTTTTCCAAGGCCTATGTTTCAATTTCTTGGTCATATTTGTGGGAGATTCTTAGAAGAAGGAAGTTTCCACCTCTGTTGATTCAATGGGTGAAGAGATGTATTACGACAGCCTCTTTTTCCCCACTGATAAATGGTAAACCATGTCGTTCCTGGATTTAGCCTCAGTGTGGAGTTAGGCAAGGATGCCCTATTGCTCCTTTGATTTTCAATCTTGCAGTGGATACTTTGGCTAGATTTGCCTGCAAACTGGCAATGGATGGGTTTATAAGGGGGTATTCAATGTCTACTCACAAGGCTCTAGCCCCTATACTTCAATATGCAGATGATACTATTTTTTTTGTGGAAGGGGGGAAGAGAGAAGCGCAAGCACTTTTACATATGGTAAAAATTTTTGGAGAGATTTCTGGCCTTAGACTGAATGGAAATAAATCCTCCCTGGTTTGCTTTGGGATGAACAGTGTGACACAGAATGACATCTCCACCATTTTGGGAACACCTGTGGCTCCACTGCCTATTAAATATCTGGGTCTGCCTTTGAAATGTTCTAAGATGAAGAAAGCTGATTGGTCTTTCCTCTTTGAAAAGGTAGCCACAAAATTGGAGGGCTGGAGCAGTAGATACTTATCAAAAGGGGGGAGGTATATACTATTGAATTCTATCATAACTTCAATTCCAGTATTCTTCTTCTCTGTCTTTAAAGCCCCGAATTCTATCTGGAAAAAGCTAGATGTGATGCGGAAAAGATTCTTTTGGAAAGGGGCCTCTCATCAAGGGGCCTTTTTTCAACCTCTGAAGTGGGAATCAATTTGCAAGCCAAAAAGGATGGGTGGTATGGGTGTTAGATCCCTGAAGGAATTCAATGAAGCTTTACTATTGAAGTGGGCAATTCGACTGCTGCAGGGAGAAAAAAAAATTTGGACAGAAATTATTCAGGACAGTTATGGGACTGCCAATGATGAGATTAATCGTCTAAACCCCCATAAACCCTCCCCTTTTTGGTCTTCTGTGGTACGCGCTCTGAGGGAGAATTGGAATCTTTTCAAATCTGTATTAGGTGATGGAAAAAGCTTCAAGTTTTGGCTGGAAAAGTGGGTACATGGAGGGATGTTTAAAGACAGGTTCCCTCTTGCTTATGCTGCGGCTTCGGATAAAAATGCTGTGGTATATGATTATTGGGACGCGGAATCGGAGCAATGGCTACTCAACAATGGTGGGGGGAATAATCATGAAACAAGAACACGTGTAGAGAATGAACGTCTCATGCAAGAACTTGCTGCCTTCAAACCCATGCCCCATGAATATGACACTTACAAATGGGAGGGTAAATTTTCTACTGCAGCTGCTTATGACAGATTGATAATGTCCACCAGGACGGCGGAAGCTGACGAGATGGGGAAGAAGCTATGGAAGTTAAAAATTCCACTAAAGATACAAATTTTTTTATGGCTCTGCAGAAGGGATGGCCTGATTACTGGAGATCTGAGGCACAGAAGGATGGGTACCCCCAATCAATTTTGTCATTTATGTGGGATGCATAATGATTCTAGCACTCATATCTTTTCTTCTTACGCGATCGCAGATTATGTATGGAGGAGAGTATGCAATGAGCCTTTACCCACATGAGAGAATTTATGGTGTGGTCTTGTGGATGGGAATAAGCCATGTTTACATATGGTGGCTGTTTTATGGGCTGTATGGAGGGCTAGAAATGAGTGTGTTTTTCAGGAGACCCCAGTGTATGTGGATAATATTGTAAACTTTTGCTGGAGTCTCATACAACATTGGGGTTCGATTATGTAAATAATTTTTTATTATTATCAATAAAAGCTCTCCTGGTTTGCTATCGGTGATTCGATAGCATTCCTTTCTTTCTCAAAAAAAAAATAATTGTGTCAAAATACTCCCTTGTTCAAGACTTATGATCATGTCATACAGCTCCCTTGTTCCACCTATCATGTATTAATGTATGTATATACCACACATACATGCATAATATGTTGGCTTTATAACATGTCATAAGTCTTGATCACTTATAGTTCGGTGAAGCCCCGAACTAAGGAGGGTCTTTGAAGATTTAATCACAACTTAGGTGTTACTTGTTACATGTAATAGTGTCTGGTGAAATTTCAATGGCTTCTTCCTGCTCTTTTCTAGTATACCAACTAATCTTAACGAGGTGCCTGAAGCATCCTTAATTGGAGGCTGGAAGGAATCAAGGTAAGATTAGTCTTAGCGGTATACTAGAGAAGTGCAAAGAGATGCTGTCGAAATTTCTTTGGACATTGGTTGCATGCAATAAGTAACGTTGTGATCAAATCTTTAAGGATGAGCTATCAAGTGAACTTTCATCAAAATACACACATCGTTAATATCCGATTTAAATTATTAGGTTGTTTAATTTAAATTTTTTAGATTACCATGGACAAGTCTTGGATTAATTTGAGGAGCTCAAATTACTCCTAATAGAATGGAGTGAGCGAGTTCCTTGATTGAGCCTTTCATGATGATAGGAAGTCATTCAAACGAGGAGAATCATTCGAGAGGAATTTCTATCCATGCAATAAGTAGGTGTTTGAATAGATCTTTTCATGACTGAAAAATGTATTCATTTGAGCACATGATTGGTAGTGGTTGTTGGCAGCATTATACTAAGTGGATTGCTCATAGAGAGGAACACACGGAGGTAGTCAAACAAGAGACAATGGATTTTGATGAGTCTAGTGTGAATATCAGAGCAAATGACATCGATAAGATTCTTGATGAAATGAGAGCAGCAGATGACAATCCGGATGGTGGAAAAACTCACAATAAGTTTATAATGCTTTAAGGCGACGAATGAACTTGTTGCTCTTGGAATCATGTCTATCCATGTTTAGGTTATCATTTCTTCTAAAATTGTTTCGAATGAAGGTTATGAATAGAGCGATGTCAAAATTGATGTCTGAGGTACTTCAATTCATTGGAGCGCTGTTAAATAATTCAAAAGGTTGTCCCAAGTCATTGTATGACGCGAAGAAGTAGATTTGTGTCCTCGGCTTGGAATGTAAGAAAATTGACGAATGTCCAAATGATTACGTGATATATAAAAAGGAATATGTAAGGTTGAGTAGTTGTTCTTGATGTGGTGTGGGAAGATATAAGGTGGGGAAATCATTAAATACAAGTGACAGGAAATAATCTGAGAAGATTCTATGTTACTTTCCATTGATTCTTGGGCTTCAATGCCTTTTCATATCAAGTAAAATTGCAAATTGGATAGCATGGCATTAGGACAACAGGTCACAAGATTGGTGTATTTGTCATCCAGCATATTTGAATGATTGGAAAATTTTTGATAGAAAGCATTTAGCATTCGTAGAGAATATGCATAATGTCATATTAGGTCGTGCAAGCAATGGATTTAACCCCTTTAAGACCATGTATCCTTCGTATTCAATTTGGCCAGTCGTGATACTAACTTACAACTTACCTCCGTGGCTATCTATGCGATCCTCATTAGTGATGTTGACCCTGCTGATCCTAAGTCCAAAGTAACTAAGGAATGAAATAGGTGTTTACCTTTAACAATTAATAGATGAACTAAAACTATTGTAGTATAAAGATTTAAACATGTAACATGTAGAGGAAAGAATTATTTTTGATGCTTGCTGCATTGTCATAGACCATTAACGACTTCCTTGCATATGCAAATTTGTCCAGATGGAGTTCAAAGGGAAAGTTTGCATGTTCGACATGAATGACACTCATTGTCTGCAATTACCTAAAAGCAACAAGTTCTGTTATTTACGACATCGTTGATTTCTACTTATTGAGAACAAATGGAAAACTTCACTATTTAAGGACAAGTTTGATGGTAAAAGCTATTAGTATTTAATTAGGAATCCAAGAAATAAGCTGATCACAGATTCAATAAGGTTGTCAGGATATTAAGTCATGGAGAAATTACAACTTCTTGGCATCACATGATTAGGTCGTCTACTCAAAAAAGATCTAAAAGCTTTGAAGGATTTAGGATTTAAAAAGAAGGGCATTTTCTTTTTGGAGCTCCCATATTAGAAAGAGCTGACAATCCATCACAACCTTGATGTGATGCACATTGAAAAGAATGTTGTGGACAACATCTTGAATGTATTAAACTTAACGGATACATTAAAGACAAACAAAGACAAGATAATGTTAGGCATTCGTCTTGAGTTACATGTAACTGAAATAGAAAATGGGAGTTCTGATTTTACAGATACAATCTAAGCCTGAACCATGATCAGAGGCAAAAAAATTTCACCTTCTTAAAGGAAATACATGTGTCGAATGGGTATTTGTCACAACTTTCTCAGTGTGTAAATAAGACTCAGAAGATTAGTGGGTTAAAGAGTCATGACTCTCATGTTTACATGCAAGTTTTGTTCCCACTAGTTATTCATGAAGTGCTACTTGATACTGTAATAGATTCATTTATAGAAATGAGCAGATATTTCAATGCTATTTGTTCAAAGACTTTAGATTCCGAATTCCTAGACTACTGGGGTAAACAAATTATCATCACATTGTGCACAAAGGAACAAATTTTCCCTCCAGCCTTCTTCAAAGTTACGATTCATCTAACACTACATCTTGTAAATGAAGTGAAAATTGATGGGCCTGTGCAATATAGATGGATCTACCAAAATGAGCATTTTTTGAAAAAGTTGAAATATTACTTGTTGAATAAGGTTAAGTTAGAAGGGTTCAATGTCAAAGAATATCTTATGGAGGAGTCCATTAACTTCTATGCCATGTATATATGAATGAGGTAGACAATGGTTTTAATTGACTACAAAGAAAATATTAAGGAGGATACAATAAGAATGATGAAGATTGCCTTTCCATATTTGATATTTTAGGAAGGTCCATCCTCCATACAAGATGCAAGTCAATCTCTAAAATTAATCTGTGTCTAGCTCATTTGTACATATTGAAACAAATTCTAGAAGTTGATCCTTTCTACAACGAATTCAAAGAGTCTTCACATCCAACTACACATGATCTTGACTTCTTCGAATGGTTTAAAGAATGTGTAGTTCAAATGAAAGAAGACAATGACCTGCAATGGGTGGAGGATTTTGACATAATAGCTGATGCACCATTGAATTATGGTCATTACCATTTAGGTTACATTATAAATGAGTTTAGGTTCAGAGTAAAATCCATTGATGGTGTGAAGGCCACACAACATGCTAATGTTGTCAAGTGTAAATTGAGCATCGGTTTTGATTGCTAGTACAGGTAAATTGAGGAGATTGTTGAGATAAGCTTCAAGTACGATCATAGAGTTGTCCTTCTCAAGTGCGAATGATTCGATGTGTTTAAAGAAGGTCTTGCCTTCAAAGTTGACAACAACCATGTTTTTATAAGTTTAAATAAGAATCGTCGAATTCTTCATACATCTTAACTATTCACTCTAGCATACCAAGTATCTCAAGTCTTCTACATCCCTAACAACTACAGAAATGGATGGATCATATCCATCCGAACAATTCCGCGTGATTATTATGAAGTGCAAAAGGATGATAAACTTGAGTTAGAAGTAGAAGATTCTCAAGAACCACCACGCGAAGATGACATCGGTCCTAATGCAATGAACTTTGATATATAAGGTATAATTGTTCTCTTTATAGCATGCACCTTTCTCTTCTCAAATATTTGACATGATGTTTGTACATTAGAGGGATAGTAAAGCTACAATCAAATAGTAAGAAATAAATCACAACCCAATGAATAAACATGGACCTAAATCAAGGGAGGAATCAGGAATTTAAGTTAGGAGAGCAAAAGCAAAAAAATTATAGTTAACAATGAAGACCAAATAGTGGGGATGGGGTTGTTGAAATAATGGGGAGGGGGATGGTCTTTGACATTACTAATTAGCTAGGTCATTACATGAACACGATTTACTTTTAATTGTACTTTTTTTTTTGGAAGAAGAAGGGATTGTTACCAATAGTCATCCTGAATTTTTATTAAAGAAAAAGAAGGCACAGATCAACTCAACAAAGGTGCCCACAAATTGGACAAAATGATGGACTCCCCACTCACATTCTCAACCCAAGCCTGACCCCTCCCAAAAATGACATTGTTCCTTGCCCTCCAAACAGTCTAGAGAAGGGCGGTTGAAGTTTGTCTTTGGTGCTACATGCTCCCAAGATGCAACCACAAGTCACACCACATCGGAAGGGGCTCACTGCAAACCTTCCCCCAAACCTCCTACATAAAAGTGCACTGTAAGAACAAATGTTGAATATCATCTTCAGCATAGGGGCACAGAGGACACTACTACATGGGGACACCCATCAATTTTCGTCTGAGACCCCTAGTCACCAACCCGTCTTGCCTAGACAGCTAAAGAAAAATCTTGACTGTCAAAGGAGCCTGAATAGACCAAAGTCTAGCATAGTCACCATCCACCTCTGTACTAGGCGACAATGAGAGTAGCTGCCTATAGGCTTTCTTAAGCTGGTAGACACCATGTTGCCATTTGAACCAATCAAATCTGTCGGAGGAATAGAAGCTTTGAAGAGTAAGAAGAAGCTGCCCTCTCTCCTCCACCGACCTCCCAACCAAGGGACCTTCTAGCATAGGAAAAGCCCAAGTAGAAGTACCAGAATCCCAACAATCCATAACCAAGGTAGTATGTGATTGGAGAGACAATAACACCTCAAAAAATGAGTGGCCAAAGTCCCCTACCTTGTCCAATCATCCAACTAGAAACAAAATGCCACTCCATCTCTCTTATCAAGGTGAATTTTTGGGTCTTGACCCAAATTTCATCCTCCATCTTTAGGGCAGGTCAGGTGAAGTTGACCTACTTTGTGGACCAATCAACCTCCAAATTAGGTCACAAATTGAATCAACTTCTAATTAAGTGAAATCCAAGGCACAAATCAGGACTAAAATTGGTAGACTTAAGGTCTCAATTCATACATTCCAGTCTACTTAGAACCGCAGTGACAAGGAAGGTCAGGTGGGGGAAACCTTGTAACCCATGGCGAAGCTCTACCGTGTAGGGGTCCTTGCAGGGCTCTCCCTTCCTGGTTGCCCAAGTACTTTTCAGGTGTGTGAATTTCTAATTCAGAGGTATCATCCGCCTCAAAATAGCCTTAATCATCCAAAAATCTTTAGGTGCCTTGATTGGGTCAAATTCATATCTAGTCCCTCATCTATTCTTTAGAGCACATACACAGGAAAGACCCCTAGGTTTGACCTAGAGGCCTTCATTAGAGTTGATCTTCTTGGGGATTTCTGATCTAATCTAATCAATTCAGCCTGAACCTAAATTTGATTCTACATCTTGATCCACCATCTGATTTGAAAATGCAACCCTGACAATTTAGGAAGAATATTTACGAAACCTGAATCCCAAATGAGCATGAAAGAAAAGATGGTTGTGGATGCTCTTAGACATCATGATTAGTATTACAAAACCTCTAATCCATCTAGACACATTCAGGTTAATGTTTCAGAAACAACCCACATTATGAACCATACTGGAATGATATTTACACAAATAATATATGGTTCAACCCAAGATGAGTTTTTATCATAATTCAGTGAATTGTGGAGACTACACAGTACTGAGTATATACAATGTTTGTTAAATCCACAACTTTGGGAGATACACCAGGGTCTCATTGAGAAATGTGGGTGTACGCTAAATATGTTACAACAAGCCATTGAGCAAAAATACCCATATCAACATTCAGAAACTAATGAGATAGCTTGGAACAACATTGAGGATCAACATGATTTCCCAGATTCCGGATTAAAAAATCAAGGTTGTTGTGGACCCCCAACCCAAATTGAATCAGATTCAAACTTTGTGTAGATTGACATGCCTGATCTTGATGTGGGTTGGGAGGATCCAATTGCAGGTGTTCTTGATTCTGAACCAGCCCTAGAGAGCCATGAAGCTGGTCCATCATTCCTTGAATTCTCAAACATCTGTAGTAAGCTTGAATCAGAACCTCTCGACGATGTAATTCCTGAACCTTATCCTATTAAGGTAATCCTCAAGAGTGATTCTGACATCCAAATAGAACCATGTCTAGATTCTAGTGACCTAATTCCTAACCCTAACCTAAAATATAGATTTGAGCTTATTTGGGATGATCATGAGGCCTAATTTGATGAGAATTAGATTTTGGATCTAAACTATGATTTTGGGCCCATATTTGATGATTACAGCTCTCCAAACTCCTCAGAGATACAAATTGATTTATCAGAAGTCATACTGATTTATGATACAAAAATCGAGGAGTTGGAAGAGATGGGATTTGATTGGGTCTACCCTAGGAGCCAAGAACCCTAGCCTATGCCTAATAAGGACACCTCTTTTAGCTCAAAATTTGAGATTAGGTTAGATCCAAGTTAGCTTGTTGATTCTATGTATCATGATTTATCCTGTGGTGGAAAACATGATCTGGAGTCAAGTTCAGAAATTGATTTTCATAAATTCTCTGATGATTTTGAAACATACTCTGATTTCAAAGAACCTTTATTTCCTGATGATTATGAGCCAATCTACAACCTCAGTATCCATGACCCATTCTTTGATTCTAACTCTGAGGTCCCTGATCCTGGGATCATTGATTCAAAATCATGTTCTAGTGAGTTAGAATCATTTTGTTATGATCTGTAGGAATCAAAAATAGTAAGTGTCGAGAGTGTCCACAATCCAGAGTTTAAATCTTTTGCTGACTCAGAATTCCATGATCCTATAAGTACTCTCCAGGCATTTACATTTAATTTGAATGAACATCAAGAAGACTCTCTAAATGAACCTATCTTTGAATCATTTCTAGAAGAGCCCTCTCCACAACCAGATTTTGAAAAGGCAACACCTTCCGATCCACATACAGAGCCTTCCAAAATCCGATCCCAACCCTGACTTGCCTCCAGAATCAATTTCTACTTTGGTTCACCTCTCTCTGATCCGGTTGTATATGATTCTCCTCCATCTTTTGATTACGAAGCGGACATTGATCAGACTGTTAATCACTTGTTATCCTTCTTTGATCTTACCCATATGGTTCCTACATCCTCTAAAGATCCATTTTCTTTTGAGGACCCCTACTCTGATCAAGCTGAGCTGACTTAGCCAAACCCTAGATTCATATTTCCACATCATTTTGAGCCACAAAGTATCTAGTGGGCTCTACACTTATTGATATACATACATCAATCCACCAGACTGATTGGGTTTGGTCTGCATCATCAACCTATTAATCTAAACAAGCACCTGGTTGGACCACCCAGGCTACTTATCAAGTTTCTTGTTCTATAAAATTCCTCTGATTTGACCACCCCTTCTCCTTGACCACCTTCTGCTCAGCTGAAGGAATTAAATTTAGTGCTTAATGGTAGGCAACTTGTCATTTCAAAAAATTAGAGACCCTTCTAATCATCCTTTTGAGCTATACTCCTACTGCACTTTTGAGTTCAACTTTAGCATAGCCGACTCCACCTTTGGTACTTGTATCAAAGCTTGAAATCGTTTGCAACAGTCATCCTGACCCATTCACCCACCCTTTGATCTTGTTCTAATCCTTGGACCAAACTAAATTCTTACTCTCCTAATTTAAACTGAGAACATTGCAAAACTTAGGCATGGGGGGTGATGCAAAGAAAAGCATGATTTGTAAAAAGTGGGTTTGAGTCGTTGTAACACGCTAATTTGTAATCGCTTTTAAAATTTATAAACCTAGATAGTGGTGATATCTAGGGTTGTCCGAGGAGGTGGGAATACACTTTTAAAAAAATCTTGCTTGTCAAAATGGAAATCAACTTTTTTTTTTAGTTTTTTGAATATAAGATCTTTTTGGGTTTTTAAATAATAGGCAATTATGCAAATGAAAGTAGGAAGGAGACTACACCAACTTGCTGAAATTAAAACCTAAGTAACAAGCAATTCTACTCTCTAAACTCACCCTAGGTACGTGAAGACTTAGGGTAATTAGAGAGAGTGTGTGAGTGCACTATGGTAAAAATAATAATATGCAAAAAGATGCAATAAGAATTTAAAAGAAGATAACTTTACTTAAGGAGAAAATTGTTTTACAAAAGGACAAGTAGAGGAATGTTTCTACTCCAACAAATGAAAATAAAAGAAAACAAAAATCCTCCTGTGATGATGTTCGTGAGGAAGAGAGAGAGGCTCTTGCTCCAAGCTTAGCTGCTCCTAAGCTTGAAAAGAAGTTCTCCATCTTCTCCTTCCTTGAAAAGCTCCTCCAAATTGGTGTCTTCCTTCTCAAGCCCTAGGGGGACATGCCCTTACTCCTCCAAGGGTGGATGATCTCCACCCACAAGACTCCTCCTAGGGTGGCGTACACCACCCTCAAGACCTCCTCCTAAGGTCTTCATTGCCTGGCTGCTCCTCTGGCTAGTGAGGGCACAAGAGAAAAGGGAAGAGGGGAAGGCACCAAGGGGACAAAGTGTCCGTTTAATCTTCTTCTTCTTCTTTTCTTGGCCATGGATATGGTGGGATGAAGGTGGAAAATATGAAGCCAAAGGATCATGGAAATGGTGGTGGTTATGGGTCCTTTTATAGAGTAGAGGGGGTGGAGGTTGTTATTGACCAGGGTTAAGGGAAGAATGTTGTCATGGATAGCTAGGATATGGAAGTTGGTGGATGGATTGTGGATTAGGGTTGGCATGGAGATAGAAGGGTGCATTAGGTGGCAGTTGTGGTGGGTGGAGTGGAGTTGGTGCCAACTCTATATGGGTTAAGGTTAAGGGGTTGGTTGATGTGTTGTATAGCTAGGATTAGGTTATAGGGTGGTAGTTAGGATATGGATGGTGGATGTAAGGTGGCACCGTGTGAGAGGGTGTAGGGTAGGTGGGTTTAGGTGTGGTTAGATGATGTTGGAGCCAACTCTAAGTTCTAGAAGTTGTCACCAAAAGGGAGGGCTATGATTTGGTTATAGGATTAGGTGTAGGGTTAGGATTATTGTGGATGTTGGTGCCAATTTGTAGGGATGTGTGTAGGATATTTTGGCACCAACATAGGGTGGTTGGGAGTTATTTATGGTGGTGGAAGGTTGCTTATCCTTGGAGCCAACTTAGCTTTCTAGAAGGGGGTTTAGGTGGATGGTGGAGATAGGTTTACGGGAAATGTGTAGGGCTAGGATGCGGGGTGTTTTGGTCACAAAAGAGAGGGTTTCTAGAAGGGTGAGTTGGTGCCAAAAAAAGTGACTTTTGGTGGTGGTTGAGGGGCCAAGGGTTGCATGTTGGTTGGCGCCAACATAGGTAGGAGTAGGTGGAGCTAGGTGGACTTAAGTAGGTGGACTAGTTTGGTGATGAGGTGGAGTTAAGTTGTAGGTGGTCGATGGCCAGTGGGAGCTAAGATGTAGGTAAGCTAAGCTAGCTAAGATAGCTTAGCTAGTAGTTGAGTAGAGGAGGAGGTGGGACGGAGCTAGGGTTAGGGAAGAAGAGTTAAGGAAGGAATGTCTGGAGCTGAACTGGAGCTGGTAGCTGCTGAAGGGAGTTGCAGGGAGCTACTTTAGCTGGCTTAGCTTACTAGTTCTTTGCTAGCTGCTAAGCCAAGCTAAAGTAAGCTAGCTTCTACTGAAATATGCTGAGGTGGGCTTGGTCAAACTTTCCTGGGGAGGACTTAGCTAGCTAGAGTAGCTAAGGTAGCTTAGCTCAACTAGGTTGAGCTAAGTGGAGTCCCCGGGAGCTGGACTTGAGCTGGGGTGGACTCCAATCAACTTAGTTGTGCTAGCTAGAGCTCCTAGTGAACTTATTGGAGCTAAGATGAGCTAGACTCAACTAAGTTGAGCAGGATCTGAGCTAACTTAAGCTAGGGTGAGCTAAGATGAGATACCCTGAGCTACCATTTAGCTAAGATGAGCTAAATGGAGCTAACCCTAACTCAAGTGAGTTGGTATCCAGCTATGATGAGCTGGATTTGGCTGAGTCCTATTGAACACTCTGAACCGGTGTTTTAAAAGTAATGCACTGTAGTATAGCCGATAAATCACATAGAACACTTAAATTTATAGCTCGAAAGAAATTTCAAGGTCGAATGTAGGGAGCAATATAGCAATTTATCTCAAGATCACAATTTCAAGCACAAATGATATAGATATAAATTCAAGAGTTAATGTGGCAAAAATATTAGGGTAAAAATGGTGATTTGAAGCACCAAATTACCGTATTACAATCATACTTAATTAATGCAATAGTATCAATCAACCAAAGGCCACATCAACTTAAGTGCTATAGTGTCTCAGAACCAGCAACAGAGGCAAAGGCCTCTCTCTTCAAGCCTCAGGGAGAGTCACATTAGCCACGCACACCAAAGGCAAAGGCCTCTTTTTAATTCTTCTAAGTGTCAGAGAGTTAGAGAGCGAGGCAAAAACCCCCCCTCTCTCTCTCTTTCTCTCTTTCTCTTCTCTCTCGGATAATGCAAACTAGACCAGACCCAGGTAACCCAGCAATCGGATTAGGACCCAGACCCATGTGGTGTGACCGTGGGCGAGGTCGTGAGCAAGCACGTGAGGCACTATGTGTGCGAGGGTATGGTAGGGACCTAACCCCAGTGACTCGAAGGCGATAAGCCCTCGTCACTTTTTGCCTATATGCGCTGCTGGAGATGCCTTAGTCCATGATGTGGGACTAATGTCCCATGTCTTCTTCGTGTGGTAGCTGTAGGTGATTTAGTGTCTGATTGGAGATAAAGGCAGCTCTGACAGTAGGAATTGGTGAGCTGGGAGGCTTCCTAGGACTGGACCGCACCACCTGGGAGTGGTAATGATGAAGAACATGGCTAGAGAAGTGTAGCTGAAGCTGTAGATGATGGTGGCGGCAACGGAGCTCCGACTTATACATAAAATGCAAAATACGACCTCTCGACCTTGTCAGAAAAGCTTAGGAGGATCGCCAGATGTCGATGAGTGCGATGGTGGTCCTGGTGTCACGTAATGGTGTGTGTGGAGGTCTAGCAACCTCTAGAAGGTGGTGCGGTGAGGGTGGTGTTTGGAGTTGTTGAGTGGCCATTCCCCTCAATTGCTTGAGGGGTTTTGGTGGGCGAGGAACGACGAAGGTGTAGGGACCGGTGGCAGGTGAAGAGATGGTCTGTAGCAACTGGAAGGTCTTGCCGAAGGTACACCGGCGAGGTGGAAGATTATGTCACAGACGATGTAGGAGCGGCCAAAACGACAGAGTAGTGGCATGGTGATGATGTGTGGAAGATAAGGAGTCGAGGAGACTAAGTGGTAGTTGATGAAGGGGAGGAACGACATTGGGTCTGGTATAGCCGGAGCTGGAGACGAAGGAAGCTTTGGTGGGAGTGAACAATGACGACGAAGGGGGAGAGAGTACCTCGGGGGTATGTCGAGGTGTGGAAGAAACTGGGGAGTCGAGATCGATGGCTATGGTTTTTGACGGTCGATGAAGAAGCGTGGAGGAAACTGTCGCCGGAGCGAGGTAGAGTGAGCCGAGGAAGAGAGGAAATAGGGATAGATTTGGCTTAATTTTTCACTGAGGTAAGGAATGCCATGGGGTGTCTTTTATAGGCCAGAGGGCGAGCTTTCAAGCTTGGAAGCTGCCAAGATTCGTGAAATAAGAGACCTAAATCTTTGAAGGATTCGCACGAACTTTTTAGAGGGATTTGGAGACTTGGACATAGCTTAATAGGAAGGGGATTAGCTAACGAATCTTCCTTCAATTTTGAGAGGGATTCGTCAAGTAGTCACAAAGTTCTTGCCAAAAGAAGCTCATCGGAGTAGGAATTCTCCACTATAATGGTAGAAGGACCTTTTTTTGAAGAGTGACGACAAAGATAGGGGGCATTTGCAAGGAATTTCAAAAGCTGAGGGGTTGTGTGAGAAAGTTAGATTGGACCAAATTGCAAACTAGGTCAAGATGATCTCTGATTGGGCCCAAATTTTTATACAAACCTTATTTGGACCAATGAAATCCAATGGTGAAGTTGGATTTTAGTTTTGAACTAGTTTGGCTAGATAATTTATGTAAAAACCTAAATTAGGGCAACAGTCTATCTGAGACTCTATTTTAGGCCAAAATGAGTTCAGATGATCAAATCAAGGATGCCAAACCCTAGAGATTATTTTTATATGATTTTTAGAGGGTTTTTATGAATTTTATCTTGATTAGAACCATAGTTAATTAAGTGAGACTACTTTTAGGGTTTCAGATGTACATTAATCCTTGAAATGTGTGAAAACTTGTTTCTGTCTACAAGTACCCACTTATTAGACATTAATGACCAAATGACCTTTAATAAACCCCTGGCATATCCCGTGGTTATTCTGTATTTGTGATAAGATGGTAAAATTGTAGAAATAACCCTATTTTCATCTTTTCTTCTCAAAACAACTTAACTTGCCCAAAAGACCTTCTGACTGATATATAGGAGCTTTTATTGACTTTATCAGATTAGATTGAGCTAGTTATGACACATGATGGTGTTCTCATCATACCTCCATGCCTAGCTTTTGCTAGTTCCTTAGCAAAACTATATAGATCAAATCAGTTATCTAGGTTAGATGTAACCATCTAGATGTCTTACTAAGCTGCATCTCTAGGCATCAGAACTTAATACTAACCTAGAGGTACTCAAGTACTAGCCCAGATCCAGACCTGGCTAGCTTTCGCCTCAGTCAGCCGCGAAGGTTTCTACATCCCATAGGAACTAACCTAAGGTTTGTTGGACCCAGTGGTTAAAGCACCCGTGCTTGAAACATGGTTAGTCCAGGTTTTGTTTGCTAGTACATTTTTGTAAGAGAGATGGAAGAATTTTCATTTGTGGAGAGATTTTCTCTCTCTTTTTCTTTTCATTATATTTTTCCTTAGATCCAACCTCAGATTAGCCCTAAACACGTTCTGTATTAGATTCGAGATAGAATTGCCCATGGCAACCCCCAAAATCCTAGCTTTTGAGATTTCAAGATAATCCCACCCATGGCATTCTGTAGCTAAATCCAGATCATGGCAATTGAGATTTAAGAATAATCCCACCCATGGCATCTAAACCAGCGCAAGGTGCTTACGTGCCCCGGTTGGATATTTAGATATCCTAGGAGATAGGTATCGAGGAGATGATATGTTATTGTGCATCTTCGAGGGGAATTTCTTGCCTCTTCGCGCCAGGAACTCATCCAAATCAACTTGTGTTTTTGAGTCACTTCCAATCTAGATCTTAGGACTACTTTCACAATAGATTAGATGCCATTTGGCATAATTTCATATTTAAGTGCACTGAACCAGACTGTGTGTGATTTAGGGTGTTTAAGTTACTGAGTCCCGCAAATCAGAGGTCAGTTAACAAGGTTGAATACTCCCTAAGCCTTAGACTTAATACACAAGCATTGCATTTTCCTTAACCTCTTGAGGACTAATCGGGATCTTAACAAGTACGTGAGCGTTTAAATCCAATTAGATCCAAGAGGCCTAAGGTCGATAATTGCCACTAATCCCTTAAGTTTTAGCCTTCCAGGTCTTAATTCATCATTCGATCCAACCTAGAAGTTCTGTAAGTTCCATATTACTTTGAAGGAACTCAATTTCTTTCTTTATCTTTTTGCTCCTTTCTTTTCTTTTCAATTTTTCTTCCCTCTTTTTCTCATTTTTCTCAAAAAAGGCTCTTCTTTTTCCTCAATCCTTTTTTCTTAATAGCATATATAATTTTTTATGAAACCCTTTTTGTGAATTGATTCTCATGACATTTTGCACTTTAATACCCCCTCATGCCTACGATTTGCAATGTCCTTATTGTAAAGTGGGTTCGAGTTCAGCTTAGATCATACATTAGAACATGTTCAAAGGGTGGGTGGACGGGTCGAGATGATTGTTGCAGAAGATTTCAAGCATTGGTATAAATATCAGAGGTGGAGTCGGCTATTCTAATGAACGAACCCTAAAGTGTAATATGAGTTTAGTAAAGAGTTGTGTCAAAAGGGTTTCGAGTTTTTCAAAAGATGATGGGTTGCATCCCGTTAAGCACTGAGTTTAACGCCATCAGTTGGGTGCAATAAGCTCAAGGAGAATGGAGATCAAAGGATACCTCAGCCAAGTTCGTATCAGTGAGTTCAATGATCGACTTGAGTCACTGGCCATTCACAATGAAAGGTTCAAAATCAAGGCTGGGTTGACTAATTTCGATGGCTCCATTTCTAAAGGTTTGTCTCACCACGAATGGTCCAATCCATTTAGATCTAAGTTTGCCTAGGAAAATTTTTAGCTTGGCATCAAAGAGTAGGACTTTTTGACCAAGATGGAAAGTTTTTCTAGAAATGTGTTTGTCATGAAAAGCCTTCACCCGCTCTTTGTAAATTCATGAGTTCTCGTACATGTCATTGTGTAGTTCCTCGATATCGCTCATTTGAAGCTGACGGTGGGTTCTGACCATAAGCAGATCTAGATTGCACTTCCATATTGTCCAATAGGCATTGTGTACCATCTCGATGGGGAGGTGACATGCCTTCCTGTACACCAGTATGAACGAAGACATACCTAGTTGGGTCATGTGGGTGGTCCTATAACCCCACAAAGCTTTCAGAAGTCAGGCTGACCAGTCCTTCTTGTCAGGCCGAATAGTAACATGGAGGATTTTCTTGATCTCCTGATTAGACAGTTTAGCCAATCCATTTGTTTGGGGTGATAAGGAGTTGAGATTTGATGTGACACCCTGTACTTGGTCATTAGGGATTTGAACTGTGCATTTGTAAAATGGGTCCCTCCATCAGAGATAATGGCACGTGGGACACCGAATCGAGTAAAGATGTGCTGTTGAATAAACTTGATTACCACCTTGTGATCATTGGTTCGAGTCGAGATAGCTTCGATCCATTTAGACATATAGTCTACAGTGAGAAGAATGTATTCGAAGCTGTCCGATTTAGGGAAGGATCCCATGAAATCAATCCCCCATATATCGAAGATTTCGCATACGAGAATCAGCTGTAAAGGCAACGAGTGCATGCCTTACAGAAGTCGTATGCATCTTTGAAGATCATGGGCCAATAAAATCCACACTGGAAAACTTTAGCTGTGGTTTTATGTCTGGAGAAGTGTTAGCTGTAGGCCTGTTCATGGCAGAAGGATAGAATGTTCTGAATTTTCGCTTCTGGGATGCATCGTCTAATGACCTCATCAACACTAACGCAAAAGAGGTATGGGTCTTCCCAGATGAAGTACTTGGCATCAGAAAACAACTTGTCCTTCTTGGCCTTCAGCCAATCAGATGGAATCTGATGTGACGCCAAGTGGTTAACCAAATCAACATACTAAGGAAGTCCTGCACCAATAGTCAGGAGGTGCTCATCAGGAAAGTATTCTTTGATTGGTCTGGAAGGGGCGATAATATCAGAAGGAAGGTGGGACAAGTGATCAGCTACCACATTCTATTTTCCTACCTTATTGCGAATCTCAAGGTCAAATTCTTGCAACAGCAAGATACAGCGGATTAGTTGAGGTTTCGCATCCTTCTTCGCGAGGAGATGCCTCACCGTGGTGTGATCCAAGTATATGATAACACGGGAGCCCAAAACATAGGATCGAAATTTTTCAAGGCCAAATACTACAACTAGCAGCTCTTTCTCAGTAACTGTGTAGTTACGTTGGGCCTCGTCAAGTGTCTTGCTAGCATAGTAGATGACCACGGGTTTCCCATCTATTTTCTGCCCAAGTACCACACCCACTGCGTAGTCATATGCATCACATATGATCTCAAAGGGTGGAGACCAGTCAGGGGATTGTAGGATTGGTGCTTGAGTAACTCGATCACGCAGTCTCTCAAATGCATGAGTGCATTCCACGGTGATTTTGAGAGGGACATCCTTTGAGAGAAGAATAGTTAGGGGGCATGTGATTTTTGAGAAATCGGGAATGAAACGGTGGTAAAAATCAACGTGCCCCAGAAAAGAGTAGATGTCCTTGGCCGAGCTAGGCATGGGTAATTTGCAAATCAAATTAATCTTAGCATGATCAACTTGGATGCCTTTTTTAGAGATGAGGACCCAGGACAATTCCCTCAGGTACCATGAAGTGTCTCTTTTCCCAGGAGAGAACTAGATTCACGTTGATACAATGCCTGAGGATTTGGAACAAGTGCAGGAGAAAATTGTCAAAAGATTCCCTAAATACTGAGAAGTCATCCATGAAGACTTCAAGGTACTCACCTACCATATATGAGAATATGGCAAGCATGCACTGCTGAAAAGTGGCGGGTGCATTGCAGAGATAGAACGGCATCCTACGAAATGCGTATATCCTGAAGGGGCAGGTGAAGGTAGTCTTCTCTTGATCCTCAGGATGGATTGCCACCTGGTTATAACTAGAGTACCCATTCAAGAAGCCAAAGAATCGATTCCCTACCAATTTCTCGAGTATCTGATCAATAAATGGTAGTGGGAAATGATTCCTTTTCGTGGAGGCATTTATTCTTCGGTAATCAATACAGACTCTCCACGAGTTTGTGACGTGGGTCAGTATAGTTTCTCCAGTTTTAGTTGTAATGACGGTAAGTCCTACTTTTTTGGACACAACCTAGATTAGAGTCACCCAACGACTGTCAAAGATCAGGTAGATGATACCTGCATCTAACCACTTGATGATATCCTTTTTCATGACATCCTGTAGTTTTGGATTCAGGCATCTCTGCATTTCACGGGATGATCGTGAGCCCTCTTTGGTGTAGATGTGATGTGTGCAATAAGAAGGGCTGATGCCAATCAGGTCATCAAGAGTCCAACTAATGGCTCTCCGATGCTACTGGAGGATACAAATCAGTCGTGTTTCCTGATCAGATGTGAAGTGGGAATTGATAATCATAGGAAATGTCTGATTAGAACCCAAAAAGATATATTTGAGATGGTCAGGGAGGGGTTTCAACTCCATGTTTGGATTTTCAGCAGCAGCAGGTGGTTCAGGGTGAGGTTCATGAGCAATGGCAGGAGTTAGAGGTATGTCTAGGTCTGGTTTAGGCTCCTCTAAGTGTGGGGTTTGATCCTCTCTTGGTTGATCATTAGAGATAAGTAGGTTTTCCTCAACACATGGGTTGGCAACCACGGACTTGGTGTTGCAAATTTGTTTGATAACTGCACAATTAATTCCTCCTTGGGCCTTAAAGATATCGATCTTTAGTGTCCTGCTCCCAAATTTTAACTCAATTTTGCCCTCCTCAGAATTGATGTTGGCCCTAGCTGTGGCCAGAAAAGGTCTCCCCAAAATGATCGGTGTGTTCTTCAAGTTCTTAAGAGCATCCATGTCTAAAACTATAAAGCCCATGGGGAAGTAGAAATCACGTACCCTAACTATGACATCCTTGAGAATTCCTTTTGGTGACTTAATAGATCGATCAGCCAACTACAATGTCACCACTGTCGATTTGAGATCAGATTCTTCAAGGTGGTCAACTAGGGATGTAGGTATTAGGTTTATGAATGCTCCTAGATCCAATAATGCATGGTCAAATTGAATATCACCGATTGTACAGGAGATCAAAGGGGTACCAGGATCTTTTGCCTTAAGAGGGAGTTTAATCAAAATGATGGAGCAGGCTTGCTTCGATAATACGATCGAGCTCTCGCCTTTGGTTCATGGCTTACGCTTTGGTGTACGTACATCTTTCAGGAATCTTGCGTAAGCCAGTACGTGCCTGATAACTCTGCATTTAATGATGATAATTCCATTAACCAGAGTTTATTTTAGGGGTATATGTGCACTAATAACATACCATGATGGGCATGGGAGTATTGCATGCATTGTGAATTAAGATTGCTTATAAAGTAATGTTTAATGGCCATATGTGCAAGTGCATGTTGGAATAGGCCTCAGATGAGCAATCGGACTAAACAGATGCATTCAGATCGACGAGTAGAGTCCAACGGACTTGAAATCGCTTAAATCCGACATCCAGAGCTTCCCCAATAAGTCCAAGAAGTTTTGGCCTTTGATATGATGATCAACGGCCCACAATCGGCCACGTGGCACCATCCACCACGTGCACACACTACAGCGGCCTTGCTTCACCACATGGAGATGATATAGGATCGGACGGCTGAGAACCACTAGGCCTTGCCAACACATGCATGCACCTAACCAGCTACAAATCCTAACCTTTGGATTTCCATCCAACGGTCATCCATGCTCACACCAAGTGTCACCTTCGCAACAACTCGCGAAGGCTGCGCAGTGCGTAGTGCCTCGGCCTCACAAGCAAGCGGTAAGCGTTTGAAGCTCCGCACGTCGCCAAATCATGCCTAACCAAAAGCGCAGTCGATTGCAACCATCGATGCGGGCGTAAACGACATAGATGAAGTCCATGCAGTGCCTCCAGATGAAAGCTTGCCCTGACGAGCACAATCACATGCGCTCACCGCATGTGCGATGCGATCCAGCGCACCCAGTCGCAAGAAATCCCAATTGTTGATGCATGATCGGATGGCTTATAGTGCGAGCATGTGGATTGTGATGGGAACACCATCATGAGCCATAACTGGCTCAATTCGATCAGATTAAGTCATTAAATGCTCCTACATAACCACTAGAGAGACGTAATTCATTGCATAATCATTCTAAGAGTAATACAATAAAACTAGGGTAAAACTGCAGTTTTAACAGTATATCTCAATTGCAGTACACTCACAGGTTTTCTTAGGGGTTGAACAAAGGTCAAATGGTCCTAAGAGTCTAATAAGTGGGTTAGAACAGACAGAAAATGATTTTTATGTGTTATAAGATTTAATGGACATCTAAAACCTTAAAAATAAACTCTCTTAATTAAATGAGCTTCTGGTCAGTATAAAATTCACCTAACCCTCTAAAATTCATAGAAAAATATTCTCTATGGTTTGGTATGCTTGATTTGGTCATCAGAACTCGTCTTGAACTAAAATAGAGCCACAGGCAGACTTTTGCCCTAATTTGAGGTTTTGCATAAATTATCCAGCCAAACTAGGTCAAAACCAAAATCCAACTTCACCATTGGATTCCTTAGGTCCAAATTAGATTTGCATCAAAATTTGGGCCCAATCTGAGATTGTTTCAACCTAGTTGGCAATTTGGTCCTATTTGATTCTTTTATCTCACACATATGCCCTTAACTTTCAAAAACCTTGCATTTCAGTCCCTAAATTTATCATCATCTTCACAAGAAGGTCCCCATTGCAATGAAATCCTAATCCTACAAACTTCGGTGACCTTTAAAGGGCAAGATCTTTATGATTTCTTGACGAATCCCTCTCAAAATTGAAAGGGAAACTCGTCAAGTAATTACCTTCTAAATGAGCCCATTTAGGGATCCTAAATCCCTCTAGAATCCTAATGCCAATAGCTTGATTAATTGGGTATCTTATGTTGGTGAGAAGCTCGAAGGCTCTAAGCCTATTTTCCAAGCTTAGAACTTCGTCTAGAGCCCTACAAAAGTACCCCCATGGCCTTGTGCATTTCCTGAGTAAGTTTTCATGCATCAACCACCTTAGATTCTCCTTCTCCAATCACCAAAACCCCTGCTTCGGTGACCCCCTTCAATCCTCCTCCGACCGTCCAATGACCAAATTGGTCGCACTCCCGACTCCTCTCTTCGTCGCGACCCTCCCTAGCCAAAGGAAGGGCATATCTCCTTCTTCCTCGTCGTCGCCGTCTCACTGACTTCTCTTCCTTCTCTGACGTCGGTCGATCAAAATCGGCTACCTCTACCTCTCTTTCACCTAGCTAAGTCCCTCTATCACTCTCTCTCTCACTTTATTTCTCTCTCTTACAATTATGCCACATGCATGACCACCAACCACTTCCCCCGCACTTCATCTTCTCTGCCTCCAACCACATCTTTGGTGAAGTGTCTCTGCCGCTCCACAACTCCATCCGCTTCGCTAGTCGGTCCAAAACCTCTGCCATGACTCACCCTCCAAATGCCCTAAAGAAATTGAGGGTTTTACACCATCTACCTTCCCACCAAACACACCCACTGTCCGCCCTCATCCGCCTCATTGACAGCCCTCCACACATGCATACACACCAAACCACGACCACCGTTGCACTCCCCGTGTTCCGACGAACCTTCTGAGCATACTGATTAGGGAGTTTAGATCATGTTATTGGTTTTAGGATGCTGTCGGAGCTCTGTCGCCGCCTCTTCCTTCTTCGATGTTATTCAAGCTCCTGCAGCCGTGTTCTTCGCTAAATCCACGCCGAGGCGACGTGCGGTGTCTCCAAGATCTATCCCAGGCCTTGTACTGAAGACCATAACAACTCCTTTACCTTTAATTTGAGGCATTACCTCCTGCAGCTGCATGCGAAGAATGGGGCGATAACATAGTCCCACCTCATTTACTGAAGAGTGCGCAAAGGCACATAAATTGAAAAAGTGGCACTGGCTTATCGCCTCAGCACACACAAGGGGTGAGGTCCCCCCACGCATGCACATACGCATGCCCTCGCCCGCGCTCATGCCTCGCGAGTCTGGGATCGATCCGTTTACCTGGATACCCGGGTCTATTCTGGTTTGCTGGTTCTGAGAGAGGAAGAAGAGAAAAAGAGAGAGAGGTGGGGGGGTTTGCTTTTCCGCCCTCTTCTCAACACTTGTGAAATCTGAGGGTGGCCTTTGCCTCTACTGCCATGCTGAGCCCTGTGCTGTGCCTTCTCTGAAGCTGAGGGAAGAAGAGAAGGAAGAGGAAAAGAGAAAGGGAAGAAAAAGAAGAGAGAAGCCTGAGAAGAAGAAGGGAAGCGGAGCTGAAGAGAAGAAGAAGAGAGAAGCCTGAGAAAAAGAAGAAGAGTGTGATTTAAGCCGTCTGAGTAGCTGAGCAGACATCTAAAGTGCACTGTGCACTTATCCTATGTGGCTTTATTTGATTAGTACTATTTAGTTTTTTATTATAATTGCGAGGGGTAATTGGTGATTCAAATCACAATTTTACCCCATTCTTTTTGCATTATTTGGCACTCACTTTCATTTTTGTTTGGGAGTTCTATTATAAACTGCTTATATTGTGTTGAATTTCAATCTTGAGAACTACGTTTGCCAATTATTCCCTGTGTTCGACCTCGGACTTCATTTTTGATATTCGAGTATAAATATTATTTCTTTTTCGCACTAATTCAAACTATACTACAACGCGACTATTTTAAAACCCAATTTAAAGCGAACAACATTTTGGCGCCATTGCCAGGGAGCAGTGCACAATTTGATCTCGGGATTGCAATATCTAATTTGGTACTAACTTGCTCTTTCTCGTTTTACTATGATCTATTTCAAGGATTCATTGGTGGAAGATTAGCCACACATTAACCACTCTAGGGGCAGGTAAACTCCATCCAATTTTTCCTAAGCCCCTAATTCTGAAAAAGCTAAAAAAAAAAGAAAAAAATCAATTAGGGCTACCTGCATTCTATTCTTAGACTAATCATCAACTTGCCTGATTTGATACATTCTATTTAGACAACATTCAAACCCTGATTTGTGCACCTACTTAGGGCTTAAGGTATCTTGGGCTATCACTTTCTCTCATGAGCCCTAGGTACTATATTTGGACAAATTAAATTGGACCAATCAGAGACAATTAAGGTTTCCAATTTAAGGTTTTAGAGACACGCTTGCTTAATCAAGAATTATCCTTTCCAAACAGGGTGTGCTTAAGCATTGATTGAATTGATCTATTCCAGCAAACCCTAAAAGCAAGCTCTTAATTTCATTTGAACACTAAAAGAGGGACCTAAATTTTTAATAGGACAAAGTAGGTGAAGTTGACCCACCTTGTTGGGTTAACCAATCTTCAAATTAGGTTACCTTGCACAAAAACATTTTAAAGTTCAAGTGAAATCATAAGCACCCTTACTCTTAACTTAAAACTAGTAGACTTAAGAGGTTAGTCCTTATTCTGGTCTGCCTGGATCCTCAGTGACGAGAGAGGTCGGGTGGGGGAAACCCTGTAAGTCGTGGGGGCGCTCTACTGTGTAGGGGTCTTCGTGGGACTCTCCCTTTCTAGCTGCCCAGGTAATTCTCAGGTGGATGGCTTTCTGACTTGGGGGTATCATCCACCTCGAACCTCTATAGTCATCCAAACTTTTTGGGTGTCTTGTTTGGGTCCATCACATTCTATCCCTCATCTTATCCATCGGTGCATGTTCAGGAGGTCTCTAAGACCACCCTTGAGGCCTCCATTAGCTACTCATTCCTGTCAAGGCCAAGCCTCGACATCCTTTGTTGTGCAACAACCCAACCAGATCGATCTCTTCTGATTCATCTAAACCTAACTCTCCTTCATCCATCATCATGGAGCAACCAGCAGAAGAAAACAATCTTGAAAATCAGCTTCAGCGCCTCAATGATTTATTCCAAGCTTTTGTAAACCCACCGCAACATCCTATGATGAGAGATCATTACAATCTCGTTGCAGTGGCGATCGAACCTCGAGTCCAAATCCCAGTTGGAGGTGCTAATACTGAACTCAAGCTCAACATGATTCATGCTATTCCCAAATTCCATGGCCATAATTCCGAGGATCCTTTCCAGCATATCAAGCAACTCAAGCATCTGGCCCAGACCTTCAGGTTAGAAGCTCAAAATTGGGATGTTTTTCTCATGAAAATGTTCTCCTCTCTCATGGACAAAGCTGCTCACTGGTACCAAACCCTAACGCGTTCAATCAACATCTGGGCAGAACTACAATCCGAGTTTCTAAAATGGTTCTTCGCTATTGGTCGGACAAATGCTCTAGCGCACCAGATCACGCATTTCATGTAGCAAGCAGGAGAACCACTTCACAAGGCATGGGAACATTTTTTGAATCTCATGCGAAAGTGCCCCCACCACAGAGTTCCTAAATGGGAACAAGTCCAGTCTTTTTACCAGGGACTCCGTGACGATATTCGATTATTTGTCAATGCGACCTGTGGAGGAAACATCATGGGTCAACACGAAGACACCGTGTGGGAGATTCTCAAGAACATGTGTGAGAACTCCATCAATAATGAATCCATGGGCATGTTCGACCGAACGAATGCACGTGCATTGACGAATCCAAGGGGAGCACATGAGACGTAGGGCCTGTCCTCTTCCGTCGACTTCGAATTGATGGCCAGCTACTTGGACAAGGTCTATTATTGAGAAGAAGGTTGATTAGCTGACTCGACACCTACAGTGAGCCACCTCTACACAAAACCCGTTCGCATAACATCTACCATCGATCTTCTCAAGGGATGGACTCGTATCCACCCCCGTCTGATTTAGGGTTCGGGGGAAACTCTGGAACCGCCTATTCTACTTGAGGGAACTTTAAACCCTCGTATTCTGACCTTTCCGAGGCTCCTCAGACCTACGAGGACCTCAACACCATTCAGAATGATCCATTCTCAAACACCTACAACCCTGGATGGCGTAATCATCGTAATTTCACATAGTCAAGGAACAATCAAAATCAGAGACCTTAATATCATCCCTGACCACAAGCTTCTCGTCCATATCAGCCGCCTCAGCCTCGACCCAACCCAACTTATCAATCCGGGCCAACTCACGAAAATCATATGACTCTCATGCTTCAGACTATGGCTGACATTCAGAAAACGAATGCGGCTATACAAAAATAGCACAAAGATAAGATTACATAGGTTCACAATCAACTCGCTCAGATGGCAAATCCCTGCTAACCTGGTGCACTTCCTTCACAACATCTGCCTAACCCGAATAATGTGCCAAACCAGGGTCCTGTTATGAACCCAAATTAAGGCCAAGGTCACTTTGTTTATCAGGCCCATTTTGCTCCATCACTCAATGGGATGGAGGCTTCGACATCATACACAGGTTATCAGCAGCAATCACCTCTTTTGCTCACACCAACCCAGAACCAGGCAAGACTAAATTCTATTACTACCAGTAGTGGCAAAGCAACATAGGACCCACCTTATCCAAGCCACTTTTAGCCTGGTAATGTAACCCCAAACCCTAGGATAATCATCCAGGATACCCTTATCCCAGATCAAGAACCTGGACCCATTCTAGAGGAACCCACAAAGGTTCCATTTCCGGAGGCCTTGACCAAAGGAAAAAGGAAACCCCAACCCATGGCACTCGAGGAGGACCTGGTCAAGCTCTTTGAGCAGGTAAAAATAAACATCCCCTTGATGGATGCAATACGCCATTTACCAGCTTATGCACAATTGCTGAAAGACGTGTGTACACCCAAGTGTAAGTCGTGAACCAAAGGCAGGAACCCAATCGTACTGTCGGAACAAGCCAGCTCCGTCATTTTGAGCAAACTCCTGCCTAAGGCAAAAGATCCAGGCACCCCTCTGATCTCCTATGCTATCGGTGATATACAGTTTAACCAAGCCTTATTGGACCTAGGAGCTTCCATCAATTTTATACCTACATCCCCACTAGACTACTTTGAGGAATCTGAGCTTAAACCAACAGAGATGACTTTGTAGTTATCCAATCGATCTATTAAGTCACCAAAAGGAATTCTCGAGGATGTCATAGTTAGGGTACACGATTTTTACTTTCTAGTGGATTTCATAGTCTTAGACATGGATGCTCCTGAGAACTTGAAGAATACACCGATCATATTAGGAAGACCTTTTCTGGCCACAACTAGGGCCAATATTAATTATGAGGAGAGCCAAATTGAAGTAAAATTTGGGAGCATGACACTGAAGATCGACATCTTTAAGGCCTAACAAGGAATTAATTGCGGAGTTATAGAACAAATTTATGATATCAAGGCCGTGGTTGACAACCCATGTATTGATGAAAACCCGATTATTCTTGATCAACCACAAGAAGATCAAAACCCTCAATTTGAGGAGTCTGAACCTAACTTAAACACACCCATAGCTCCTTCCTTTGCTCCCGACATCCACCTTGAGCCACCTGCTGCTGCTCACAACCCAATTATGGAATTAAAGCCTCTTCTCAATCATCTCAAATATGTCCTTTTGGGTTTCAATAAAATGTTTCATGTGATTATCAACTCTCGACTCACATCTGATCAAGAAACACTCCTGATTTCTATTCTCTAGCAGCATCGAACAACCATTGGATGGACTCTAGATGATCTAACTGGTATTAGCCCCTCATACTACACATATCACATCTATATTGAAGAGGGCTCACAACCATCCTGTGAAATGCAAAGATGCCTAAATCCAAACTTGTAGGATGTCATGAAAAAGGAGATCATCAAGTGGTTAGATGCAGGGATCATCTACCCAATCTTTGACCGTCGATGGGTGAGTCCAATCCAAGTAGTGCCTAAGAAGGCAGGGCTCACCGTCATCACAACTGAAACTAGAGAAACCATACCAACCCGTATAGCGAACTCATGGAGAGTCTGCATTGATTACAGAAGACTCAATTTCTCCACGAAGAAGGATCATTTCCCACTACCGTTCATTGATCAGATCCTCGAGAAACTAGCGGGAAATCAATTCTTCTACTTTTTGGATAGGTACTCCGGTTATAACTAGGTCGTAATCCATCTTGATGACCAAGAGAAGACCACCTTCACCTGCCCCTTCGGAGCATGCGCATTCCGGAGGATGCCGTTTGGTCTCTGCAATGCACCTGCTACTTTTTAGCGATGCATGCTTGCCATATTCTCAGATATGGTAGGTGAATACCTTGAAGTCTTCATGGATGACTTCTCGGTATTTGGAGAATCTTTTGATAATTCCCTCCTTCACTTGGTTCAAATCCTTAGGCAGTGCTTCAATGTGAATTTGGTTCTTTCCTGGGAAAAGAGCCACTTCATGGTATCTGAGGGAATTGTCGTGGGACATCTCATCTCTGAGAAAGGAATCTAGGTTGATCGAGCCAAGGTAAATCTGATTTCCAAACTGCCTATGCCTAACTCGGTCAAGGACATCCGATCCTTCCTAGGGCACGTTGATTTTTACCGTCGATTCATTCCCCATTTCTTGAAAATCGTACGTCCCCTGACTAATCTTCTCTCCAAGGATGTCCCCTTCGAAATTACTGAGGAATGCACTCAGGCATTTGAGATCCTACGTGATCGAGTTACTCAAGCACCTATCTTACAGTCCCCTGATTGGTCTCAACCCTTTGAGATCATGTGCGATGCATCTGATTATGCTGTGGGTGTGGTACTTGGGTAGAAAATAGACGGGAAACCCATGGTCATCTACTACGCTAGCAAGACACTTGACGAGGCTTAGTGTAACTACATAGTTACTGAGAAAGAGTTGCTAGCCGTCGTATTTGGCCTAGAAAAATTCAGATCTTATCTTTTGGGTTTCCGTGTCATCATATATTGGGATTACATTGTAGTGAGGCTCCTCCTCACGAAGAAGGATGCGAAACCTTGACTAATCTGATAGATCTTCCTGTTGCAAGAATTCAATCTTGAGATTCGTGATAAAGCGGGAAAGCAGAACATGGTAGCTGACCATTTGTCTCGTCTTCCTTCTTCAGTCATCGACCCGCCTGGTCCGATCACCAGGAATTTTCTGGATGAGCAACTGCTAGCCATTCACAGTCTCCCATGGTTTGCTGATATTGTAAACTACTTGATTACGGGGAAAGTTTTGCCAGATTAGGTGACTTCCAGGCGAGACAAATTGATTGTCGAGGCCAAGTACTATATTTGGGAGGAACCATAACTCTTCCACATTGGCAATGATCAGGTGATCCAGAGATGCATTCTTGACGACGAGGTCCATGACATGATCTCATTCTGTCACGACCAAGCCTGCGATGGCCATTTCTCTAGGTGTAAAACCACAGCAAAAATTCTCTAGTGTGGGTTCTTCTGGCCCACTTTATTCAAAGAAGCACAAACGTATTGTAGGGCATGCACTCATTGTCATACCCTCGGCAACATGGGCCTACGGGATATTGATAACACCACGCAAGGGGGTAGTAATTAGGTTGAATATGGCCCATCTTTAGAATAAAAGGCACAACATAAAGTAGAATAGGAGCATTGCATGCATCAAGTACCAAGATTGCTTATAAATTGCATTAATGGCCATTTGTGTAAAGCATGTGTCAAAGAAAGCCTCAGATGAGCAATCGGACTGCACGGATGGATTCAGAACGACGAACTGAGTCCAACGGACTCAAGATCGGCCAAATCCGACATCCGGAGCTCCCACAATGGGCCCAAGAAATTCTGACCGTTGATCTGGAGATCAACGGCCTAGAAAGCGCCACGTCGCCCCGACCCCACCGCTCGCACGCCCTCAAGCCAGCCAAGGATGAATCTCAGCCGTTGATCTTCGATCGAATGGCCGAGATCCGCGTGCTTGCCCGCGGCCGCCGCGACAAAGCGCAGGCGTGGCGTAACGGCTAGCGCGCACGCCCGCATAACAGCGACGCGCATTCGAATCGCGCGGAGAGGAAATCAATCGCGAGCGAAGGGAGCGGCAAAATTGGGCCTCCCGATCAGCAGCGGGTGGCCAGGATCGCACCACGTGGCACGATGACAGCTCCATAGCGCCCATGCGCACGCGCACGCCGGGCGGAAACGCACGCGCGCACGCGAGCCCGAGGCACGATCTCGACGCGGGCGCGGCAGGATCTCAGCCGTCCGATCTTCGATCGGACGACTCTCGTTCAACGTCCACGGATCGCGCTTGGAGAGAGAGAGGGGCGGGCAGCTGACCGGCGGTAGGAGGGCTTCACCGACGTATCTCGAAGCGATTTTAGCGACGTTCTGGATGTCGCTAAAGCACATTCTTCTTTTAGGAAGCCCTTAACTCTGTTTAAACCCCCTTCTACCACCATTCAAGGCATACTCTCCCACTTGCAACTACTCCACTCCTCTCCTAGCTAGTTTTAGGCACTCTTGTAATCGCCGGAGAAGACGAGCCGCCGACGGAGCCTCCTCCACGGCCATGGCTGCCTCGTCGCTCTCCACTCTCTCTCTACCTCTCTCTCTCTCTCTTTTAAGCTTTCATTTACTTTTGTTGAAGCATGTATTTAATGTTGTAAACCATGAACTATGAATGCATGTTTAATGAAATTATTTTCCATTTAGTCGCCATTTTAATTTCTGCTTAAAGTGCATGATCAAAACTAAGAGCTTTCTAACCCTAAACTCTCTCTATCTCTCGCTTTTCAAAATTGTCTCTTTCGCAAGCAAAACTCCGCATTTTTCGTGACAACAAGTGGTAAACAAAATCCGATTTCCATGCCTCCCTGAGATCGACACTCGGACTCACCTCCGTTTACTTCTTTTAAAACCGACGTATCAAGTGCAACTATAACGACCTCTTAACACACACGCACGAAGGCACGTTAGTTTTTGGCGCCGTTGCCGGGGAGGCAACGGATTTGTTTTATCACCTCCATTCCACATTCATTCTCACATCGTCTAATGCCCTATTTTCCTTGACGGTTGCAGGAATTCGGTGCATGGACGGTGAAGCGACGCATTCCACGACGGTAGCAAGGGAGTAGGCACCTCGAGGACCGAAAGTGAGTACCCTCTCGCTCATTGTTTGCTTGCGTGAAAAAGCTAAAAAAAATCATAAAAACTGAAAAAAATTGGCGTGGTGTATGATTGCTTGACCCACATCCATAACACATCACCCCATAAAAAAAATGTACACTCTAACATTCTGAACGAATTCTTGGAGTGTTCTTTTCTTTTTCTTGAGTGGTGTTTGCGAAGCCACCGTGAATTGACCTGGGCCGCACCACTCAACCCTAAAAACTGACTCATCTAATAGAAGCTGCACGATCTTTAGGATGAGTACACTAGGGTTTTAGAGCCTCTACAAAATAAAAGGAAATCTACTTTCACTATGTTGTGTGCAGAACTTGACGTGCCCACTGAAACTTGTTTGAAAACATTAAGACACGTCAACCCTAAAAAGTACTCAAGTAAGGATAAAACACTAAAAGACACTATATCTTAACAAATCCTTGCTTGAAAATCATGTTTTGATAGAAGCACACACTTTGAAAGTGGAAAATTAAGAGGCACCACCCCAATCAACGCCTCATCACATCACCCTAAGCACAAGCACTATCCTAACCCTTTAAAACTGAGTAGACGTGCCCTAGGCAGGACTGAGTTAAGCCTCAAAAGGTGAGGTTTTGTCTACTAGGCACTTGGCTTTCATTCCCTTGGTAGAATCTGGTGACTAGGCTGCGGGGCAGTGTCAAACGACCGCGGTTGTGGGGTCTATGGAACCAGAGGCGCAAGCCAAAGGAAGAACCTTCCCTGCAATCCCCTCGTAATCAACCTGGCCAGATTAGCCTTGAGAAGGGGAGTCCAGTCCTTACGGACTTAATCACCCTTTGTGAGATTTCTAGGTCTCCTAAGGAATACACCATAAGGATTAAGCTTGCGTGCTTGATTGAAACACATTTCTCGCATCTGTCGCCCTCCGCATCCCCTCCTGTTCTTCTCTAGTGTATGCACGGGAGGCACTCACTGCATCCCGAATTGTGTGTTTTGGGGCAGGAATCTAGGCGACGTAATTCTGTTGAAAACATGGCTGAACCTAGGGTAGATGAAGCTGAAGATCAACCCCCACCAGATGCTATGGCTATCATCCAGGCTCAAATCAATGCTAACCATCGGCTTCAGCAACAACAAATCCACACCATCATGCAAGCCATACAACGATTACAGAACCCACAAGAACAACCACCACCTTTCAATGACATACCAGGACAACCACCACTTGATTTACCGCCATTTCAGGACCAGCCAAGACCCCTCCATGATTTCTATAACCCTTCTGCCATTAGAGTCAAGCCACACCTTAGGATCCCCGAAGGGGGAGACGATTTTGAGCTAAAACCTAATGTATTAAGTCTAATCCAGAGCCACTTTCATGGAAGCTCAAATGAAGACCCCTTTCAGCACCTAGAAGATCTTGACCGCATAGCAAGAACAGTAAAACCTAGGAACATTAGCCTTGACATTGTTCTAATCAAGATGTTCCCTTTCTCATTAAGAGACAAGGCTTCTCATTGGCTTAGAACCCTAGGTAGACCCATCACCACCTGGGAAGAACTGAGGCATGCATTTTTAAAGAAATTCTTCCCCATAGGAAAGACCAATGCCCTTAGAAGAGCTATCACTACCTTCACACTCCAGGGTGGGGAACAATTTCATGAGGCGTGGGAAAGATTCAATGAACTTTTGAGGAAATGCCCACACCACGAAGTTCCAAGGTGGCAATTGGCCCAGATCTTCTACCACGATCTGGATAGCAACCTACGGAACTTCGTCGATGCCTCATGCGGGGGAAACTTCCTAAACAATGACGAGGAGAGCGCGTTTGAGCTCTTTGAGTCTATGAGCGAGAATTCGCTCAACAATGCCTCCATGAACCAGTTTAACAGGTCCAGTCAACCCTGTGGCGGGATTTATGAGGTGCAAGCAAATTCTGGAATGGTTGACATGGACATCATTGCCAAAATGTTGGATCGAGTGGAATTGGTGGACAAGAAGATTGATGAGCTTCTAAACCAGACCAGGAACCCCTTGCAGACTTTCTCCCTAGCAAAGGGAGCACATAATGTTGACCTGGTCCAACCCTTCACCCAACTGAACCTGGAACAACCCCCAACCACGTTCCAGGGAGGGACCTTTGCTCCCTCAACCCTTGATTACTCCCTTCCCTCTTCGTCAACTTCGGCTATTTTAGAAGATGTGCAAGCCGTCCAAGGATATGCAAAACCTGACCCTTTCTCCAACACTTACAACACCGACTGGCGTAATCACCCCAACTTTGGTTGGACAAATCAGAAACCACCGCAATTCCAAAACCAGCCCAAGCCAAACCAACAGCCACACTTGCCCCCCTATTAGCAAGGACCACCAGTTAGACCCCAACATAACCAGAATAGGGCGGCCCCTCCCCCAAAAAACCAAATGGACACCCTAATAAAGATGATGGCTGACATGAACCAAAAACATCAGGAAGAAATGGCCTTGGTAAAGGGACAGTTAAGCCAACTCTTGGACTGTAAACAGCAAGGATCTCTACCTTCCCAACCGCAACCGAACTCGCGAAACATAATTAACAGAGGCCCCAATTTGCAAGGGTTCCAAGGCAACCCCAGGCAGGCTCATATGGTCCAGTCGGCCCCACAAACACCTCCTAGGTTTGGCGCTTCTTCATCCTTGTCTTCTCAAGGATCACCCCATGGCCCTAATGCCTCTGCGAATGCGGTGACCTTGAGAAGCGGCACCAAAACCCAGGATCCCAAATGGCCGACTCTCCCCTAGACTTTACCTGCTAAGATACCCGACTTAGAAGAAGCACCAACCAAGGACCCAGACATGGAACCAATTCGGACACCCTATCCTGAGGCCTTGGAAACAATCAAGAGAAAAAATAATACTGTGGAAACTGAGGAGCTGATGGAAATTTTTAAACAAGTACAGATTAATATTCCGCTTCTAGAAGCTGTCAAACACATCCCCGCTTACGCCAAGTTCTTAAAGGATGCTTGTACACCCAAGCGTAAGCCGAGACCTCAAGCACCTAGGAAGGTTGTACTCTCTGAGCAAGCCAGTTCCGTGATATCAAGCAACCTTCCACTCAAACGAACTGACCCAGGAGCGCCCCTGATTTCCTGCAACATCGGGGACATGACATTTGATAGAGCTCTCCTGGACCTAGGTGCTTCTATCAACCTAATTCCCACAACCTTGTACCACCAATTTGGTTTTGGGGAGCTGGCACCAACCCCTGTCACCATCCAGCTGGCGGATAGATCAGTGAAAACCCCGAAGGGGGTTGTCGAGGACATGATTGTACGGGTCAAGGACTTCTATTTCCCAGTCGACTTTTTGGTGCTCGACATGGAAGTCCCTGAAAAATTACAGAATGCACCCATAATCTTAGGCAGACCTTTCTTAGCTACAGCTAAAGCAAACATCGATTGCGACATGGGATGTATGGAAATCGCCTTCGGAGACAGGAAAATGCAATTGGATATCTTTCGGGCAACAAAGTCTTTTGATTGTGATTACATTGAGGAACATGATCCCGTGGAAACTTTAATCGAGGAATGCCTTACCCTCAGTTCTATCTCAGACCACCAAACCCGTAGTTCTGACCCGTCACCATCATTACCTGTGGACCTCTGTAAGGCTGAGTATCATCACATGACACCATTTGAAGAAATCGATGTTGATCAACTACCGCCCTTTCCATTCCCATCGACTGTGGTCCCACCCGCACCTGAACTTAAACCATTGCCCGAGAATCTCAAGTACGTCTTCTTGGGACCTGACCAGACCTTCCCAGTGATTATTAATTCCCATCTAACCAAGGATCAGGAACTAAGGTTGACTGCAACTCTTTCAGAACATCGGGCCGCCATTGGTTGGACCATCTCGGATCTAAGAGGAATTAGCCCCACCTATTGCACCCACAAGATTTACCTGGAAGACGGGGCCTGACCTTCCCGCCAGATGCAGAGACGGTTAAACCCTAACATGCGGGAGGTCGTTAAAAAAGAAATTATCAAGTGGCTCGACGCCGACATCATCTACCCTATCTCTGATAGCCCCTGGGTGAGCCCCACTCAAGTGGTTCCAAAGAAGGCTAGGCTCACCGTTGTCACTAATGATCATGGCGAATCCATCCCTACCCACACCACCACCACATGGCGGGTGTGTATTGATTATAGGAAGCTTAATGAAGCCACTAAGAAGGACCACTTCCCCTTGCCATTCATTGACCAAATCCTTGAAAGATTGGCAGGGCAAAAGTATTTTTGCTTCCTGAATGGATATTCAGGATATAACCAAGTCGCAATTGCTCCGGAAGATCAGGAAAAGACCACATTCACTTGCCCGTATGGCACGTTTGCATTCCGTCGAATGTCGTTCGGGTTATGCAACGCACCCGCGACCTTCCAGTGTTGCATGCTAGCCATTTTTTCAGAAATGGTGGGTGAATACTTGGAGGTCTTTATGGATGATTTCTCTGTATCCAGGAATTCATTCGACCATTGTTTGAGCAACTTGGAGAAAATCCTGAAACGATGTATCGAGGTTAACTTGGTGTTAAGTTGGGAAAAGAGCCATTTTATGGTTCAAGAAGGAATTGTCCTAGGACACATCGTTTCGCATAGGGGCATCGAGGTAGATCGAGCTAAGGTTGATTTAATTTCGAAACTTCCTCCACCTAGTTCGGTCCGACAGATTCGCTCTTTCCTAGGACATGTTGGCTTCTACCAAAGGTTCATCAAAGAATTTTCCAAACTTTCCAAACCCTTGACCGACCTTCTAGCAAACGACGCCACTTTCCACATGTCTCCTGATTGCATCCAGGCTTATCATACCCTCCGGGACTTAGTCTCCACCGCACCTGTACTTCAACCCCCAGACTGGTCCCGGGATTTTGAGATTATGTGTGACGCATCAGATTTTGCCATAGGCGCTGTCCTGGGACAAAGGCAAGACAAGAAGCCCGTGGTGATCTACTACGCGAGCAAAACGTTGGACGAGGCCCAACATAATTATACGGTCACAGAAAAAGAGTTGCTCGCTGTAGTCTTTGGACTGGAAAAATTCCGATCATACTTGCTGGGATCCCACGTGACTATCTACACCGACCATTCAGCCATCCGGCACCTGTTGGCCAAAAAGGATGCAAAACCCAGGCTCATCAGATGGATCCTGCTTTTGCAGGAATTTGACCTGGAAATCCGAGACAAGGCTGGATCGAAAAATGTGGTGGCTGACCACCTGTCAAGACTTCATCTAGACCACATTGGACCCTCCCTACCTCTATCTGATACCTTCCCTGATGAACACATCCTAGCCGTGCAAGACAAGAAAATGCCATGGTATGCTGACTATGTCAACTACCTGGTTATAGGACAAACCTCGCACAGCTGGTCCAGACAGCAATGGGACAGGTTCTTGGCTGAGGCCAAGCACTATTTCTGGGATGATCCCATGCTGTTTCGCCTCTGTGCTGATCAGATCATCAGGAGGTGCCTCCGCGAAGATGAAGTTCAGAGTGTGCTTTCCTTTTGTCATGACCATGCGTGTGGCGGCCATTTCTTTGGTAAGAAAACAGCTGCAAAAGTTTTGCAGTCTGGATTTTGTTGGCCGTCCCTATTCAAGGATGCACACATCTTTGCCAAGACTTGCTCACGATGCCAAACACTAGGGACAATGACCAAAAAAGATATGATGCCCCTTTAGCCCATTTTGATTGTTGAAATTTTCGACGTTTGGGGTATCGATTTTATGGGCCCCTTTCCACCATCCAACGGCTTCGAGTATATCCTGGTCTCGGTAGACTATGTTTCCAAATGGATTGAAGCCGTCGCCACCCGACGATGCGATCACAAGACGGTCATGGACTTTGTAAAGAAGAACATCTTTTCCCGATTTGGAATACCCAAGGCCATGATCAGTGATGGTGGAAGCCATTTTATCCATTCCCAGTTCCGTGCCCTACTTAGAAAATACGGGATAAACCACCGCATTGCCACCCCGTATCATCCACAAACAAATTGGCAGACTGAGGTCTCAAACAGACAAATCAAGAACATTTTACAGAAGACTGTGAGACCTGACAGGAAAGACTGGTCCACACGACTTGATGATGCCCTGTGGGCATACAGGATCGCTTTTAAGACCCCGATAAGCATGTCACCTTACCGCTTGGTCTTTGGCAAAGCTTGCCATCTCCCTGTCGAATTGGAACACTGGGCTTACTGGGCTGTTAAGCAATGTAACATGGATCCCCAGTTAGCTGGTGCGCAAAGGACTCTTCAATTATCTGAGCTTGAAGAAATTCGTCGGGATGCCTTTGACAATAGTCGGCTATATAAGGAGAAAATGAAAGCCATCCACGACCGACTCATTCATAGGAAAACCTTTGAGCCAAACCAACAAGTCTGGCTATTTGATGCATGCCTGAAACTCTTCCCAGGGAAACTTAGGTCCAAATGGACAGGACCATTTCGGGAGGTCAAACCCTATTCCAATGGGGCAGTCGAAATCATCGATCTTAATACCGGGCACACCTTTACAGTCAATGGTCAAAGATTGAAGCATTTCCTGGCCCAGGTACCCCCCAAGGAAAGTGTCACCCTTGTTGAGGGCTGACACCAAGCACCGCCCAGCTGGAGGCGTTAAACTCAGCGCTTCCTGGGAGGCAACCCAGTGGATTCAGACTGATCTGGTAGTTTACGTCACTCAGGTACTATCTTTTTGAATGCTTCTGCATCCATGCATCTGCCAATGAGGACATTGTCCAACTTAAGCATGGGGGGGATGGTAAATTGCATAATCCTGAGCTTAATTAATCAGTCTGAATGAATAAATTAATTGATTAAAAAAAAAATTGAATTTAGGAAGAAACACTTAGGCATTAGAAACTTGTCAATAGTGGGAAATAATACAAAAAGAACTTAAACACTTAGACTTTTCAGGCCTTCAGGCTTAATCAGCCCTGGTGTCCATTAAAATATGGATTTAGCGGCGAATCCATGCAACTTTAAGCTATTCTAATCCACCTAATAAATAAGGTAATAAGTATACGACTTATCAACTCACCCTCTAACTTAGGAAAACTTTGAGTCTAAGCATCTACACACATTTTTGCACAGACTCACTTCTCGGAGATTTTGACAGAAATTGGGTAGCTAATGAACTCTCTAGGATGGTATGGCTGGCAAGTTGTCGTGGGTAACAGCCCATTTGTAGGTTGTCCAGAACCCAGCCACAGGCCATTTCTTTTTCGCTGCCTCTAGGTACATTTGAGATTAGGGAAGCCACCTACGGAAAAAAAAAAAAAGAAAAGAAAATAAACCACACTTCACCGCACAAGTATGGCTAGCAAGTGATCGTGGGTAACAACCCATTGGTCGGTTGTCCAGAGCCCAGCTCAATAATTGCACAAAAAAGACCAAAACACCTAAGGACGAAGCGGGGAAGTAGTACAAGTCGGGGAGATATACACTGGAAAATCCTTGTTTTGACCCCAAGTAAAATGAACGTAGGGAGAAAGCTACCAATCGAACAAATACACCTTCAGGCAAAAATTTATTTTCTTTTCCGGTCACCTAGAGGCGTAGAAACTCGAAGTCTGTCTCAATTACCGTTAAGTGAGTCTATCACAACATTCACACCAAGATGCTTAGCACTTAGGGTTTTGACCGAGTTTTGGGTGGGTTGGGTAGCCGTAAAAAGTTACCAACCCACACTGAATTCTGAAAATTCTAAAAAGACATATATAGATATATACGTATACATATGTATAGTTATATATACAAAGCAAGGATTTGGGTGATTCGTATTTTGGAAGACACCCGGGCGCTGCTTAGTCTTTGTATATTAAGATCTTCGTATATTTCCTCTTATTGACGAGTAACAAAGTGCCTAAGCAATTACTTCTTGAATTCTCCAAAGAAATAAAGGCTAGAATAAACCTTGCTAGGGACTATCAAGGAGTAAGCATGGGGGTATGATAACACCACGCAAGGGGGTAGTAATTAGGTTGAATATGGCCCATCATTAGAATAAAAGGCACAACATAAAGTAGAATAGGAGCATTGCATGCATCAAGTACCAAGATTGCTTATAAACTGCATTAATGGCCATTTGTGTAAAGCATGTGTCAAAGCAGGCCTCAGATGAGCAATCGCACCGCACGGATGGATTCAGAACGACGAACTGAGTCCAATGGACTCAAGATCGGCCAAATCCGACATCCGGAGCTCCCACAATGGGCCCAAGAAATTCTGATAGTTGATCTGGAGATCAACGGCCCAGAAAGTGCCACGTCGCCCCGACCCCACCGCTCGCACGCCCTCAAGCCAGCCAAGGACGAATCTCGACCGTTGATCTTTGATCGAACGGCCGAGATCCGCGCGCTCGCCCGCGGTCGCCGCGACAAAGCGCGGGAGTGGCGCAACGGCTAGCGCGCACGCCCGCATCGCAGCGACGCGCGTTCGAATCGCGCGGAGCGAAAATCAAGCACGAGCGAAGGGCGCGGCAAAATTGGGTCGCCCGATCAGCAATGGGTGGCCAGGATCGCGCCACGAGGCATGATGACAGCTCCCGAGTGCCCACGCGCGTGCATACGCCGGGTGGAAACGCGCGCGCGCACGCGCTCCCGAGGAGCGATCTCGGCGTGGGCGCCGGAGGATCTCAGCCGTCCGATCTTCGATCGGACGGCTCTCGTTCAACGTCCACGGATCGTGCTCGGAGAGAGAGAGGGGCGGGCAGCTGACCGACGGCAGGAGGGCTTCACCGACGTATCTGGAAGCGGTTTTAGCGACGTTCTGGATGTCGCTAAAGCACATTCTTCTTTTAGGAATCCCTTAACTCTATTTAAACCCCCTTCTACCACCATTCAAGGCATACTCTCCCACTTGCAACTACTCCACTCCTCTCCTAGCTAGTTTTAGGCACTCTTGTAATCGCCGGAGAAGACGAGCCGCTGACGGAGCCTCCTCCACCGCCGTGGCTACCTCGTCGTTCTCCACTCTCTCTACCTCTCTCTCTCTCTCTTTTAAGCTTTCACTTACTTTTGTTGAAGCATGTATTTAATGTTGTAAACCATGAACTATGAATGCATGTTTAATGAAATTATTTTCCATTTAGTCGCCATTTTAATTTCTGCTTAAAGTGCATGATCAAAACCAAGAGCTTTCTAACCCTAAACTCTCTCTATCTCTCGCTTTTCAAAATCGTCTCTTTCGCAAGCAAAACTCTGCCTTTTTAGTGACAACAAGTGGTAAACAAAATCCGATTTCCACACCTCCCTGAGATCGACACTCGAACTCACCTCCGTTTACTTCTTTCAAAATCGACGTATCAAGTGCAACTATAACGACACCTCTTAACACACACGCACGAGACCATGTCAGATATGATGCCCTTAAACCTAATTATTGTGTGCGAAATCTTTGACATATGGGAATTGATTTCATGGGACTCTTTCGCGGATCTAACGACTTCGAGTACATTCTACTCATTGTTGATTATGTCTCTGAATGGATCGAAGCCATCCCCACAAGAACTAGTGATCATGAAGTTGTCCTCCGATTTATCCAGGAGAACATCTTTACTAGATTTAGGGCTCCTAAGGCCATCATCAACAATGGTGAGTCTCATTTTAACAATGTGCACTTCCAGTCCCTAATGAAAAAGTATGGGGTGTCACATCGTGTCTCGACTCCTTACCACCCCCAGACTAATGGACTGGCAGAATTGCCAAATAGAGAGATCAAGAAGATCCTTTAGGTCACTGTTCGCCCTGATAGGAAGGATTGGTCTACTCACCTTTCAGAAGCTTTGTGGGCCTATATGACTGCCCACAAGACCTAATTATGCATGTCTCCCTTTAGATTAGTGTACAGAAAGACATGTCACCTTCTTGTCGAGATGGAGCACAAAGCTTATTAGGCAGTATGGAAGTTCATTCTGGATCTAATGAATGATCGAATACACCCCCAATTGCAATTGAGCAAGATCGAGGAACTATGCCATGATGCGTATGTAAACTTGCATATCTACAAAGAGTGGGTCGAAGCCTTCCATGACAGGAACATTGTGCAAAAATCTTTCCACCCTGGTCAAAAAGTTCTACTCTTTAATGCAAAACTAAAATCATTCCTAGGAAAACTCAAATCAAAATGGATTGGACCATTCCTGGTATGATGAACCTTTGGAAATGAAGCTATTGAAATTAGTGAACTTAGCCTTTATTCTGAACCTTTTGTCGTGAACGGTCAGAGACTTAAACCGTTTGTCGAACTCACTGACCCAAACTTGGCTGAGGTATCTTTTGCCCTCCATTCTCCCTGAGCTCATTGCACCCGGTTGATGGTGTTAAACTCAATGCTTAACGGGAGGCAACCTATCATCTTTTTGAAAAACCTGAAACCCTTCTTGACACATCCCATGCTGAACTCATATTGCACTTTATAGTTCGTCCATTAGAATAATTGACTCCACCTCTAGTACCCGTACCCGAGTTTGAAATCATTCGCAATAGTCACCCCGACCTATCCACCCGCCCAAAATCTATTCTAATGTACGATCTAAGTTGAATTCGAACCCACCTAATTTACAATGACATTGTAAATCGTAGGCATGGGGGAGTAGTAAAGTGCAAAACGTTGTGAGAATCATTTCACAACAAAGGGTTTCATCAAAAAAAATACATATTCCAAAAAATAAAAAAATGGAGAAGGAAGGAAATTTTGAAAGGATCAATTTGCATATCATTTTTTAGGTGGAAAAGGGGAGGTGATATAAATGACAGGAAGGTGCATAGTTTGAAATAAAAAGAGATAGTCATTAGTAAAAGATTAAGGAATCTACTTAGTTCTAGACCAAATCAAAAGAAAGAAATAAAAGAAATAAAAGTGCTAAAAAATAAAAAAGATTAGTATGAACATTAATCTTAGGCCTCTTGGGCTTGTGTTTAGGCATAAAAATTTAAGTATCCATTAAGATCTAGATAGTCCTCAAGAGGTTAGGGAAAATGCGAAGCTTAAGTATTAGGTCTAAGGCTTAGGGATTATTCGGCCTCGTTAATTGACTTTTGGTTTACGGAACTCGGTAACATAAGCACCCCAATCTACACAGTCTCGTTCAGTGCGCTTAACTATCAAAATCACGCAAAAGCGTTAATTCTGTTCTGAAAAAGCTACCTAGATTAGGAGAGGCTGATCAACACAAGTTGATTTGGAAGATTTCCTGATGCAGAGTGGTGGGAAATTCCCCTCGAAGATGCGCAATAACATACCGTCTCTTCGGTGCTTGTCTCGTAGGATATCTAAATATCCTACCGGGGGTATGTAAGCACCTTGTGCTGGCTCAGATACCATGGGCGGCATTATCACGAAATGTTGATTGCCAGGGTCTAGATTTAGCTACAGAACACCATGGGCGGGATTATCCTAAAATCTCAGAAGCCAAGGTTCTGGGGGTTGCCATGGGCGATGCTATCTCAAAGCATCGATTGCCAGGGACCCTACGAGGATTGTTGGTGGGAGATAGGAATCCGATATAGACTATGTTGTAAAGCCAATCCAAAGCTAGAAATAAAGAAAGAAAAGAGAGAGAAAACTCTCCAAAATAAAAAAATATTCTGTCACTCTCTTACAAAAATGCACTACAAACTGAACCTGGGCTAAACATGTTACAAGCACGGGTGCTTTAACCGCGGAGTTCAACAAACCATAGGGTAGTTCTTAGGGGTCATAGTAACCTTCGTGGTGAACTAAGGCTAGAGCTGGTTAGGTTCGGATCTTGGTTGGTACTAGAGTACCTCTAGGCCTATTATCAGCATTCTGACATAATCTACAAAAGAAAGCATGCAGCAAAAATCTGAGCATAACAAGACATGGTCTAGAACTTGAGTTAATTCCATGAGATTTTGCTAAGGGACTAGTAAAAGCTAGGCATGGGGGTATGATGGGAACACCATAATGAGCCATAACTAGCTCAATTTGATCTAATTAAGTCATTAAATGCTCCTACATAACCACTAGAGAGATGTAATTCATTGCATAATCATTCTGAGAGTAATACAATAAAACTAGGGTAAAACTGCAGTTTTAACAGTATTTCTCAATTGCAGTACACTCACAGGTTTTCTCAGGGGTTGAGCAAAGGTCAAATGGTCTTAAGATTCTAATAAGTGGGTTAGAACAGATAGATAAAGGCTTTCATGCGTTACAGGATTTAATGGACATCTGAAACCTTAAAACAAACTCGCTTAATTAACATAGAATCTGGTCAGGATAAAATCCACCTAAACCCTCTAAAATTCATACAAAAATATTCTCTAGGGTTTGGTATGCTTTATTTGACCATCAAAACCTGTCTTGACCTAAAATAGAGCCGCAGGCAGACTTTTGCCCTAATTTAGGCTTTTGCATAAATTACCTAGTCAAACTAGGTCAAAACCAAAATCTAAATTTCTTATTAGATTCCTTAGGTCCAAATTAGGTTTGTGCCAAAATTTGAGCCTAATCTAAGATTGTTTCAACCAAGTTTGCAATTTGGCCTTGTTTGATTCTTTTATCTCACACATAAGCCCTTAACTTTCAAAAATCTTGCATTTCAGTCCCTAACTTCATCATCATCCTCATAAAATGGTCCCTACTGCCATGAAATCCTAATCCTACAAACTCTGACGACCTTTAAAGGGCAAGATCTTTGTGATTTCTTGACGAATCCCTCTCAAAATTGAAAGGGAAACTCGTCAAGTAATTGCCTTCCAAATGAGCCCATTTAGGGATCCTAAATCCCTCTAGAATGCTAATGTGAATGGATTGATTGATTGGGTATCTTACACCGGCAAGAAGCTCAGATTTTCTAGGCTTGTTTTCCAAGCTTAGAACTTTGTCTAGGGCCTTATAAAAGGACCCCCGTGGCCTTGCGCATTTCCTCAGCAAGTTTTGGTGTGTCAACCACCTTAGATTCTCCTTCTCTGGCCACCAAAACCCCTGCTCCAGCATCCCTCTTTGATCCTCCTCCTCCAGCCATCTAACAACCAAATTGGTCGACTCTCTTGACTCCTCTCTTCGTCGTGACCCTCCCCAGCCAAAGGGAGGGTGTATCTCCGTCTTCCTCGTCGTCGTCGTCTCGCCAACTTCTCTACCTTCTCTGACACTGGTTGATCAAAATTGGCTGCCTCCACCTCTCTTTCACCTAGCTAAGTCCCTCTATCACTCTCTCTCTCACTCTATTTCTCTCTTTCACACGACACACACATGACCGCCAACCACTTCCCTCGCACTTCATCTTCTCTGCCTCTAGCCACATCTCTGGCAAAGTGTCTTCGCCGCTCCAAAACTCCATTCTCTTCGCCAACTGGTCCAAAACTTCCACCATGACTCACTTTCCAAAAGCCCTAAATAAATTTAGGGTTTAACACCCTCTACCTTCCCGCGAAACACACCCACTATCCGCCCTCATCCGCCTGACCATCAACCCTCCACACACGCATACACACCAAACCACGACCACCATTGCACTCGCTATGGTTCGACGAACCTTCTGAGCATATTGATTAGGGCGTTAAGCCCGTGTTCTTGGTTTTAGGTTGCCGTCGAAGCTCTGTCGTCGCCGCTTCCTTCTCTGATGTCATTCAAGCTCCTGTAGCCGTGTTCTTTGCTAAATCCACGTCTAGGCGATGCGCAGTGTCTCAAGGATCTATCCCAGGTCCTGGACTGAAGACCACAACAACTCCTTCACCTTCAATTGGAGGCATTACCTTTTGCAATTGCATGCGAAGAATAGGGGGACAACATAGTCCCACCTCGTTTACTGATGATTGCATGAAGGTGCATAAATTGAAAAAGTGACACCAGCTTATCACCTCAGCACTCACAGGGGGTGAGGTCCCTACACGCATGCACATACGCACACCCTCGCCTGTGCTCACACCTCGTGGGCCTAGGCTCAGTCCATTTACCTGGATACCCGGGTCTGTTCTGGTTTGCTGGTTTTAAGAAAGGAAGAACGGAAAAAGCAAGAGAGGTGTGGGGGGGTTGTTCACGCGGCTTGATCGTGTTTTTAACAGTCAGTTGCGTCATAGTATAGGTGACCAAGCGTTGTCAACAAATAAGAATTTATTACTGAAAAACATAAGTATCTGAGGTCGATCACAAGGAGCAAATGGAATTTATTACTAATCTCAAGAATGTAATTAAACACTTAGAGTTACTCAAAACCTAATTCAAAATATAGATGCATGAGTTTAAAAGTTAATTGTGGTAAAAATAGAGGAATTGGACGTCTAATCATGGGACCAGACATCTTAAAAAGATGTTTTCTCCTGTCTGCTTCTGGTTCTTCTTCTTCTAATTTCTGATGTTCCTCTGTTCTTCTTTTCTTCTTTGGGCATGTGCTTCTTCTTCCTTGTTTCTTCTCTACAGCTTCCTTTCTCTGTTCTTTCCCTTCTTCTTCTTTCGTCTATCTTCTACCTTGCCTCTCTTCTGTAGTTTCTTTCTCCTTTTCCCTGCGGGTCTTCTTCTTCTTCTTTCCTTGGCTCTACTTCAGCTTTTCTTCTTCTTCCTTCTTCTGCTTGACTTTCCCTTTGTTTCTTTCTTCTTCTTCCTTCTTCAGCCTTAGCTCTCTTACTTCCTCTTCTCCTTAGCTTCGCCTCTTCCTTCTCCCTTGTCTTAGATTTTTCCTCTGCGACCAAGTGTCAGCTTCACTTCTTCTCCTTCCCTGCACAAATTGAAGAGAGCAAAACCTACCCCTCTACCCACACTCGCGTCTCTCTCTCTCTGAATCTCTCTTTGGTACGCTCTCCCAGAGGCGGGTAATCAGGTCGGGTTGTGTGCCCAGGTCCAGGCGCACCGACATGGGTGTGGTGCACGAGGGGTGCTCAGGAGGGTAGTCGGGTCGGGTCACCAGGTTCGCGGGATGAAGTCACGCACGAGGTGCATGTATAGGTGAGGAGGGATCTCACCCCAGTGTATTGGAGGCAACCAGACAATATCACAAGATCAATTTAAACTACTCAAGCACCTCACGACTTACCGAGGTGGGACTAATGTTCCACCGCTTTTGCTCGCGTGCCTGCAGGAGATCATTTCTCCAATTGCAGCAGCTGCAAGCCTCACAGCACCACTTGTTGGAATAGTTGACTTCGCGAGATCTCCCCGAATCTGCTGGACCTGGAATCCTGAAGTCCTTTAGCCTGGAGCGAGCTTGCAACCTCCTCGAGCCCTCACTAATGGCTGCTGGAGCTCGGACCCTGTATGACACAAAAAGGGCCTTGCGGCTCTATCAGACCACAGGAGCACCTTCGCCGTGTCACAGCGAAGGTGAGGCGGTAGGTGGCAGGCCGCGAGGTGACCTAGGCATGCGTGCCTAGGTCACTCTGTGGCCAGATTGATGGGTTAGGTCGGGGGGCAGTTGTGGTGGTGTAGAGGGTCTGTGGATGAGTGGAGGATGTTTAGTGGAGTGAGGCGGAGGTTGTGAGGTGGGTGGCGAGACGTGTGGGAGTGCGGAGTGTCGGAAGCGTCTCGCCGGAGGGTGGATGGAGATGAGGAAGATGGCGGTGGACAGTGACGGTCGAGGGGTGTTGTGTGAAATAGAACGAGGGAAATGAATGAGGGGATAAAGATGAACAGTTCTAACCTAACTAAGTGGACGAAAGGGGCGAGAGGGCGGCTGGCAATACTTGTTGTCGCCAGAGAAGAAGGCGTCCAGTGGAGGAAGACGGCGGCGACGACGGAGCTAGGGAAGCGCGCGCAGGTGCTGTGCGACGCGGAGGAGGAAGAGGAGGACAGCTCTACCATTGGTATTGTGGTAGAGCGATGAGAAAGGGGAGGGAGGCTCACCGGAGCTTGCTGGAGCACTTGGCTGGAGGCAAAGAAGAGGAAATCGAGGTGGAATTCCGGCTAAGTCGAGCTGAGGAGCTGCGGCCGAAGTTGGGGGTCAATTTATAGGCACTGGCAGGGACTCCTGTGCTTGGAAGACAAGCTTTCAAGCATGGGAATCCTCGTCGAAGATGGAAGTCTGTTAGGTACCCAAATCTCTCGTGCATTCGCACGAGAGATTGGGTGCAAATCTTATATCAAGACCACGCTCAGATGGAAGGGAATTCCTCAGACAATCTCCCTTCCAAATCTGGGAGATCTCTGAGGAATCAGGGAGTATTCCCCCTCTATTCCTTGCCAGAGTAGGATTTCTCCCCATTAATGGTGGAGGGACCTTCTTGTAAGAGTGGCGAGGAAGTTAGGGGGGTTTATGCAATGGCTTTCAAAAGGTATGGGCCAAAATGTAATTGGGTGTACTAATTTGCAAAGTAGGTCAAGATGACCTCCGCTTTGGTCCAAATTTTGGTACAAACCTAATTTGGACCTAAGGAATCCAATGGTGAAGTTGGATTTTAGGTTTGACCATGTTTGACTGGACATTTTGCACACAAATCCAAATTAGGTCAATTGATGAGCTAGGACCCTAATCTAGGTCAAAATAGGTTCCAAAGGCCAATCTGAATGTTCTAAACCCTAGGGGATATTTTTCCATGAATTTTTGAGGGTTTACTTGATTTTTATCCTGACAAGAACCTTGTTGAATTAAGCGGGTCTATTTTAGGGTTATAAGATGTTATTTAATTCTTGGTTTGCACATAAACCCATTTCTGATTAAACCAACCAACTTTTTATCTTATTCAGACCATTTGACCTATGTTTTGCCTCTAAGAAATCCCGTTTATGTACTGCAATGGTAAAATTACAATTTTAACCTTTATTTCATATTTTCTTCTCAGAACACTTATTCCTTCAATTAAGCCCTCTTCTAAGTTATGTAGGAGCTTTTATTCTCTTTCTTAGGTCATAATGAGCTAGTTATGGCTCATGATGAGGCTCTCATTAGGGGTTTCTCTCCCACCCTCTTCCTAACACTTGTGAAATCTAAGGGAGGCCTTTACCTCTACTGCCGTGCTGAGCCCTGTGCTGTGCCTTCTCTGAAGCTGAGATAAGAAGGGAAGGAAGAGGAAAAGAGAAGAGAAAAGGAAGAGAAAGAAGAGAGAAGCTTGAGAAGAAGAAGAGAAGAAGAAGAGAGAAGCCTAAGAAGAAGAAGAAGAGTGTGATTTAAGCCATCTGAGTGGCTGAGCAGACATCTGAAGTGCACTGCGCACTTATCCTACGTGGCTTTATTTGATTAGTACTATTAAGTTCTTTGATATAATTGTGAGGGGTAATTGGTAATTCAAAGCGCCATTTTACCCCATTTTTTTGCATTATTTGACATTCACTTTCATTTATGTTTGGGATTTCCATTATAAACTGCTTATATTATGTTGAATTGCAATCTTGGGAACTATTTTTTCCAATTGCTCCGTGTGTTCGACCTTGGACTCCATTTCTGATATTCGAGTATAAATATTATTTGTTTTCCGCACTAATTTGAACTATACAACAACGTGATGATTTTAAAACCTGATTCAGATCGTAGGAGAAGAAGCACGTAGGTGCGGTAGGGGGCGACGTGGCGTGTCCTCAGCTGTCCGATGGCGATTCGCACCTTAGATCTGATGGCTGAGGATGCGTAGGCGAGGCTTGAGAAGAAGAAGAACGGGTGCAGGACCGGTGGGTGTGGGACTTCAACGACAAATTTGGAAGGGATTTAGCGACGTACTGGACGTCACTAAAGACCCATACCTCTTTTGGAAGCCCTCTTCTACTATATAAACCCCCTCAACCACCCCATCAAGGGGCATTCAATTCTCACACACTCTCCATGCAATACTAGCCCTCTCCTAGCTCCACCAAACACTCCATATCTGCCCCAGAGTTGTCGTGCCACTGACGGAACCCCCCTCCACCGTCGTGGCTGCCTCGCCTCCTCCTCTTATTCTCTTTTACTCTAGTTTTATGTTGCACTATTTTAAGCTTTCATCTATTGTTGTAGTTGTAAACAATCTCTAATTGCATGCTATATGCTGATGTTGCTTCTTATATCATAGCTCACATCTCCTTACGTGATTGCCATGTTTTAAATGCAAGCTCTAACCCTACTCTCTCTCTCTCTTTCTTTCACTCTTGTTTTTGCAAGCAAACCACGCTACCATTTGGTGACACCCAAAGTGACTAAAACTAATATGATTTCACGCCTCCCTGAGATCGACACTTGGACTCCCAAATCCATATCTTAATTTAAAATCGACGATGCGAGTGCATACTACATGGACATAATTAAACTAATACGTTCCGCGTGCGTCAGTTTTTGGTGCCGTTGCCGGGGAGGCAACGGATTTCTTTTGTCACTTTTATCTCACATTACTACTAACATTTTCTAACTCGCTTTCCTCTCTCTACTTGTTGATTGCAAGAACTCGACGCTTGGGCGACGAAGGAGAGTGATCTGAGAAGGTAGATACAGAGTAAAGTGCTGTGGAGACTTTTTGTATCACTCCACCTATTGAGTGTTCGCTTGCTTAAAAAAATACAAAAAAATTATAAATTCAAAATTGGCATGGTGAATCGCTACTTGACCCACATTCCAAACTCATCACCCAACAAAAAAAATACACTTTAACATTCTTGAAGAGATGATCCTTTGGGGTGTTCTTCTTTCTTTTGAGTAGTGTTTGTGAAGCCGCTGTGATTTAAATTGGGCCACGCCACTCACCATAATTAAAATCAACTCACCTGGTAGAACTGCATGAACACTAGGTTTAATACACTAGGGTTGCTTTTCTAGGGCCACATCATTCTAAAGGAAATCGACTTTCGCTCGTTGTGTGTAAAACTTTATGTGCCCACTAGAACTTATTTGAAAACATTAAGGAATTTCAACCTTCAAAAAAAATCAATAAAGCAAGGACGAATCATTAAAAGACATCACATCCTAAAAACCTTGCTTGAAAATCATGTTTTGTTGAGCGCACGCACACGCTCAATTGGACTAACTGTGAGGCACAACCCCAAATAACGCCTCATCACATATCTTGAGCACAAACATTAACCTATCCCTCTTTAAAATGGAGTAGATGTGCACTAGGCAGGATTGGTCTAAGTCTTTGAGGTGTGATTATGTTTGCTAGGCACTTGGCCTTCATTCCTTTTGTAAAATCTAGTGTCTAGGCTGCGAGGAAGTGTCAAACGATCGTGGTTGTGGGGTCTATGGAACTGGTGGCACAAGCCAAAGGAAGAACCTTCCCCTCAATCCCCTCGTAATCAACCTAGCTAGATTAACATTAGGAAGGGAGGTTAAGTGCTTGCAGATTTGATCATTCCCTTTGAGGCTTCTAGGTCACCTATGGTATACACCATAAGGACTAAACTTGCTTTCTTGTTTGTGCACACAGTTCTTGCACCTGTCTCTCTTAGCATCCCTCCTCATTCTTCTTTAGTGTATGCACGGGAGACAATCACTTCATCCTGAGCTATTTGTTTTAGATAGGGAAATCAGGAGGAGACTTGATTTTTCAAGGGAAATGGCTGACCCAAGAATTGATGAGATTGAGGACCAACCTCAACCCAATGCTATGGACATCATTCAAGCCCAAATCTCAGCCAACCACCAACTTCAACAACAACAGATCCAAACCACCACTCAAGCCATACATCGATTGCAAAACCCACAAGGGCAACCCCCACCTAACCGACCACAACCTCCCGAGGGCCAACCAAGGCCTCTTCGTAATTTTTACGATCCGTCTGCTATCCAGGTCGAGCCACATCTTAGGGTCCCTAAAGGGGGAGATGATTTTAAGCTAAAACCAAATGTATTGAGCTTAATTTAAAGCCACTTTCATGGGAGCTCAAATGAGGACCCCTTCCAACACCTAGATGACCTAGACCGGATTGCCCGAATTGTGAAACCAAGAAACATCATATTGGATATTGTTTTAATTAAGATGTTCCCTTTCTCCCTAAAAGAAAAAGCATCTCACTGGCTTAGAACCTTAGGGAGACCCATCTCCACCTGGGAGGAACTGAGGCATGCATTCTTGAAGAAAATTTTCCCCATAGGTAAAACTAATGCCCTCAGAAGAGTCATTACCACATTCACACTACAAGGTGGGGAACAATTCCATGAGGCATAGGAAAGATTTAATGAATTTTTGCGAAAATGCCCACACCATGAGGTTCCACGGTGGCAATTGGCCCAAATCTTCTACTATGGTCTGAACAGCAACCTTAGGAACTTTGTTGACGCCTCATGTGGAGGCAACTTTTTGAACAATGATGAGGAGTGCACGTTCTAACTCTTTGAGTCCATGAGTAAGAATTCGCTCAACAATGCCTCCATGACCCAGTTTAATCAATCCAATCAACCCCGTGGTGGGATCTATGAGATGCAAGCCAATTCTATAATGGTTCACATGGACATTATAGCCAAAAAGTTGGATCGAGTTGAGTTGGTGGACAAAAAAGATTGATGAGCTGTTGAATGAAACCCGAAACCCACTGCAAACCCTCCCCCTAGCAAAGGGAGCTTACAATGTAGATTTGGTCCAGCCAATGAACTAAATGTATTTGGAACAACCCCTGACCATGTTTTAGGGAGGGACCTTTGCTCCCTTAAACCCTGATTACTCTCTCCCCTCTCCCTCGGCACCTTCTATCTTTGATGATGTCCAAGCCATCCAAGGTTACTCCAAACCTAATCCCTTCTCCAACACCTACAACGTCAGATGGCATAATCACTCGAATTTTGCCAGGACGAACCAAAAACTAAACCAATTCCAGAACCAACCTAGGCCAAGCCCTCCATCCTATCAACAAGGTCCACCGGTTAGACCACCCTATAATCAGGATAGGGTGGCCTCTACCCCACAAAACCAAATGGACACGCTAATAAAAATGATGGCTGATATGAATCAGAAACATCAGGAGGAAATGGCATTAGTGAAGGGACAATTGAACCAGTTGTTGGATAGCAAACAACAGGGGTCCCTTCCTTCTCAGCCACAACCGAACCTGAGAAATGTGATCAACAGAGGCCTCAATCCTCAAGGGTTCCAAGCCAATGCTTGGCATGCCGACATGATCTAGCAAGCCCCACAGACACCCCCTAGGTTTGGTGCTTCCTCTTCTTCTTCTCAAGGATCTACCCATGGTCCCAACACCTCAGCCAACGTGGTTACCTTGAGTAGTGGCACTAAAACCTAGGACCCCAAATGGTCGACCCCTCTCGTGACCTCACTTCCTGAGATACATGATTCTAAGGATGAGCGGGAGGAACCCAAGGACCAGGAGACTGAACCAATTCAAACTCAAACACTATACCGTGAGGCCCTGGAGAAAATGAAGAAAAAGAAAATTGTAGTTGAGAATGACGAGTTGTTACTGATTTTCAAACAAGTTTAGATTAATATTCCTCTCCTTGGAACAATCAAGCATATCCCAGCTTACTCTAAGTTCTTGAAGGATGTCTGTACGCTGAAGCGTAAGCCGAGAACCCAAGCACCTAGGAAGGTAGTGCTCTCAGAACAAGCTAGTTAAGTGATATTGAGTAGCCTACCTCCCACACAAACTGACCCAGGAGAACCCCTGATATCTTGTAATATCGGGGACATGACATTTGATAGAGCACTCTTAGACTTAGGTGCTTCAATCAACCTAATCCCGACTAACCTTTATCACCAATTTTGATTTGGGGAGTTGAAACCCACACTTATGACTATCCAATTAGTTGATAGATCCATGAAAACCTCGGAGGGGGTAGTCGAGGACTTAATTGTTCGGGTCAAGGACTTCTACTTCTTGGTCGACTTTTTTGTCCTTGACATGGAAGTCCCCGAATAGCTACAAAACACACCCATCATCCAGGGTTGACCCATCTTAGCTATGGCTAAGGTGAACATTGATTGTGACATGGGATGCATGGAAATCGCCTTTGGAGACAAGAAGATGAAATTGGATATCTTCAGGGTAGCTAAGTCTTTTAATTATGGCAAGGTTGAGGAGCACGATCCCATGGAACCTCTGGTGGAAGAATGCCTCACTCTTAGCTCTTTAGCAGACCATCTGACTCAACTGGTTGATGACTACCCTGACCCACCCCAGCCTGTGGAGGTTGACCATTGTAGAGCTGATTACCTTCAGCAACCTCCATTTGAGGAGATTGATGTTGATCAACTCCTGCCTTTGCCTTACCTGTCAAATGTTATCGCACCTACACCCGAACTAATGCCTTTGCCTGATAATCTCAAGTATGCCTTTCTGGGACCTGACCAGACCTTCCCTGTGATTATCAATGCCCATTTAACTAGGGATCAAGAACTTAGGTTGACTACAATCTTCTCTGAACATCAGGTAGCCATTGGGTGGATAATTTCTGACTTAAAGGGAATTAGCCCTACCTATTGCACTCACAAGATCTATTTGGAAGATGGGTCTTGACCTTCTAGCCAGATGCAGAGGTGTTTGAACTCGAATATGCGAGAGGTCATTAGAAAAGAAATAATCAACTGGCTTGACACAGACATCATTTACCCAATTTTCGATAGCCCTTAGGTGAGTCCCACTCAAGTGGTACCCAAGAAAGCTGGGCTCACCATGGTCACCAATGACTAGGGCGAATCCATCCCCACCCGCACCACCACCGCATGGCGAGTGTGCATCGACTATAGGAAGCTTAATGAGGCCAGCAAGAAAGATCATGTCCCTCTGCCATTCATTGACCAGATTCTCGAGCGATTAGCAGGGTAGAAATATTTTTGCTTCCTGGATGGATATTCAGGATACAACCAAGTTGCTATTGCTCTAGAGGATCAAGAGAAGACCACATTCACTTGCCCGTATGACACATTCGCATTCCATCGTATGCCATTCGGGTTATGCAATGCACTTGCTACCTTTTAGCGTTGCATGCTAGCCATCTTTCCAGAGATGGTGGGTGAATACCTAGAGATCTTTATGGATGATTTCTCCGTGTTCAAGAACTCATTCGACCATTGTCTTAGCAACTTGGAAAAGATCCTGAAGCGACATATTGAGGTCAACCTGGTTTTAAGCTGAGAAAAGAGAAATCTCATGGTTTAGGAAAGGATTGTCCTCGGTCACATCATCTCGCATAGGGGCATCGAAGTTGATTGAGCTAACATTGATTTAATTTCCAAATTTTTACCTCCTAGCTCGGTCAAGCAAATCCGATCTTTCCTAGGACATGTTAGCTTCTATAGAAGGTTCATTAAGAATTTTTCCAAACTTTTTAAGCCCTTGACTAACCTTCTAGCAAACGACGCCCTTTTTCACATGACACTTGATTACATCAAGGCCTACAACACCCTTAGGGAAACAGTCTCCACTGCACCTATTTTACAACCCCCAGACTAGTCCCAATACTTTGAGATAATGTACAATGCATCAAAGTTTGTTGTCAGCGCAGTCCTAGGATAAAGAAGAGAGAAGAAACTCATGGTGATCTACTATGAGAGCAAAACATTGGATGAGGCTCAATGGAATTACACTATCACAGGAAAAGAACTGCTCATCGTAGTCTTTGGGTTAGAAAAGTTCAGATCATACCCTCTAGGATCCTACGTGATGGTTTACACCGACCACTCAACTATCCGGCATTTGTTGGCCAAAAAGGATGCTAAACCCAGGCTAACCAGATGGATCTTGCTCTTGCTAGAAATTGACCTAGAAATACGTGACAAAGCCGAGCCCAAGAATGTTATAGCTGACCACTTGTCCAGACTTCACCCAGACCATATTGGACCCTCATTACCCTTAACCAACAACTTCCCTGATGAACAACTTCTAGCCATGCAAGGAAGCAAGCTACCTTTGTATGCAGACTTAGTCAACTATCTGGCGGTACGTCAGACTCCACACGGCTGGTCCAAACAGCAACAGGATAAGTTCTTAGCTAAAGCCAAGCACCATTTCTGGGATGATCCTATACTGTTTAGACTCTGTGCTGACTAGATCATTAGGAGGTGTATTCCTAAAGAGGATGTCCAAAGTGTGTTATCCTTCTGTCATGACCAATCTTGTGGTGGCCATTTCTCTAGGAAGTAGATGGCTGTAAAAGTTTTGCAATCCGATTTTTACTGGCCATCCATATTCAAGGACGCACACAGCTTTGCGAAGACTTGCTCTCGGTGCCAGACATTAGGGACTTTGACTAGAAAGGATATGATGCCCCTACAACCCATTCTGATTGTTGAAATTTTCAATGTTTGGGGCATCGATTTTATGGGTCCCTTCCCACCATCCAACGGCTTCGAGTACATATTAGTCTTAGTGGACTATGTCTCAAAATGGATCGAAGCCATAGTCACCCGAAGATGTGACCATAAGGTTGTCATGGACTTTGTTAAGCAAAACATCTTCTCTCGGTTTGGGATACTGAAAGCCATGATCAGTGATGGTGGGAGTCACTTTATTCATGACCAATTTTGTGCCTTACTTAGAAAATACAGGGTTACTCACTGCATTGCCACCCCGTATCACTGGCAAACAAATGGGCAAACTGAGGTCTTTAATAGGCAGATCAAGAATATTCTGCAAAAGACTCTGAGACCTAATCAGAAGGATTAGTCCACACGATTGGATGATGCCCATTTTGTATACAGGACTGCTTTTAAGACCCTAATAGGCATGTTGTCTTATCGATTGATCTTTGGCAAGGCTTGCCACCTTTTGGTTGAGTTGGAACATCAAGCATACTAGGCTATTAAGTAGTGTAATATGGATTCCCATTTGGCTGGAGCACAAAGGACACTCCAACTCTCTGAGCTCGAGGAATCCGTTGGGACACTTATGAGAATAGTCAACTTTACAAATAGAAGATGAAAGTCGTCCATGACAGACACATTCAAAGGAAAACCTTCAAGCCCAATCAGAAAGTTTGGCTTTTTGATGCAAGACTTAAACTTTTCCCTAGGAAGTTGAGATCAAAGTGGACATGACCATATCAGGGGGTTAAACCTTATCCCAACGGGGTGGTTGAAATTGCAGATCCTAACACTAGGCAAACCTTCATAGTAAACGACCAAAGAATAAAGCATTTTCTTGCCCAAGTTCCCCCAAAGGAAGTAGTCACCCACATTGAGAGTTGACATGGAGCTTCGCTCAGTTGGAGGCAATAAACTCGGTGCTTCCTGGGTGGCAATCCAGAAGATTCAGATTGATCAGGTACACAGTGGCACTCAAGTGATTTCTTTCTATACCCCCTTGCATACATTTATTTGCCAATGAATACATTGTCCAACTTAAGTATGGGGGGGTGGTAATTCACATTCTCTGAGTTTATATTATCAGCCTGAATTATATATATATATTAAAAACAAAAAAGAGAAAATTAGGAAGGAAAACTTAGGCATTAGGAGCTTATCAACTGTAGGAAATAATACGAGAAGAACATGAACACTTAGACTTTTCAATCCTTCAGGCTCAATCGGCCCAGGTGTCCACTAAAATGTGGATTTAGCCCCGAATCCTCGCCACCTTAATTTACATAAACCTAATCAATAAAGTGAGGTGATAAGTATACAACTTATGAACCTGCCCTCTAACTCAGAGGGACTTTTAGTCTAAACATCTGCACACATTTTTGCATTGACTCACTCCTCGGAGATTCTAACAGAAATTGAGTATCTATTGAACCTTCTAGGGTGGTATGGCTGGTAAGCTATCGTGGTTAATAGCCCATTGGCCGGTTGTTCAGAGCTTAGTGATGGGAACACCATCATGAGCCATAACTAGCTTAATTTAATCATTATCAAGGAATAAATGCTCCTACATAATTGCCAGAGAGCCATAGTTCATTGCATAATCATTTTGAGAGAAAGACAGGAAACTAGGGTTAAACTGTAATTTTACTATCATAACTTGAATGTAGAACAACCATGGGTTTTTCCAGGGGTTAATTCAGGGTCAAATGGTCTTAAAAGTCCAACAAGTGGGTTAATACAGATAGAAAAGGGTTTTCGCGTGTTTTGAGAATTAAATGACTTTTGAAACCCTAAAAATAGACCTGCTTAGTTAAATGGGTTTTGGTCAGAATAAAATTCACCTAAACCTTTTAAAATTCAAGGAAAAATATTCTCTAGGGTGTGGTACCTTCAATTTGACCATCAGAACCCGTCTTGACCCAAAATAGAGTCTCAGACTGACATTTGCCCCAATTTGGGTTTTTACATAAATTACCTATTCAAAGTAGGTCAAAACCAAAATCCAACTTTACCATTGGATTCCTTAGGTCAAAATTATATTTGTACCAAAATTTAGGCCCAATCTGAGACTGTCTTGACCTAGTTTGCAATTTTATCCTGTCTGATTCTTTTATATCACACATATGCCCTTAACTTTCGTGATCCCTACAAAAAGGCCCCTAAATTTGTCATCATTTTCACAAACAGGTCCCTGTTGCCGTGAATCCTATTCCTACAAACTCTGGCAACCTAAATTTGGCAAGATCTCCTTGATTCCTTGACGAATCCCTCTTAGATTTGAAAGGGAAGTTCGTCAAGGAATTCCCTTCCTTTTGAGCCAATTCCCAAGCTCCCAAACTTTCCCAATCTCTCATGGGAACGCACGAGAGATTAGGGTATCTTGGGATTTCTTTCTCCAGTGAGCTTTCCAAGCTTGGGAATCTTGCTTCCCAAGCCCAAAACTCCATCCAGAGCCCCATAAAAGGACCCCCATGGCCTTGCGCATTTTCCTAGAAGGTTTTGGCCTGAGAAATCCTCCTCTACTCCATCTTCGGCCACCTTCGAACTTAGCTCCGGCGACTCCTCTCCCCTCTCCTCTTCCAACTGTCCAACCATCAAATTAGATGGCCGACTAGCTTCCCCTCTTCCTCGCGAACCTCTCCGGTCAAAGAGAGGTCGTGCCTCTACCTCAGTCGACATCGCCGCTACGCCGATCTCTTCTCCTTCTCCGACGTCGTCTACCACCACCGGTTGCCTCTGCCCCTCTACGTCATCCTTAGGTCCCTCTACCTCTCCCTTTTCCTCTCTACATTATTTTCCTACTCTTGCAACAAATGCACGACCTTTGATTCTCCTTTAACACCGTCACCTTCCTCCGCTCCGACGACACCTACGTGCTGCCACACCGCTCGAATATCGCCACCATCACACCCTTTAGCATCACCACCTTCCAGAGAGAAAGAGCCCTCTGGTTGTTCGCTCGATTAGCCTCTATATAGGCCTCTTGAATACCACACTCACCGCACCTCCGCTCCAAGGATGTACGACCTTCACACAACCTCACACACAAAATCATCGCCACCATCACACTCGCTGGTCTCTGATGATCCTACCAAATGCTTTTGATAGAGCCAAAATCCCATTTTTCTTATTTTGGGTGTCGAGCTCCAGCCACCATTAGCAGGTAAGCTTCAAGCTTGCTTGAAGCCTTCTTAAGCACTTGTAGCTCTAGGTAACCATCCCAGGCATCACGAAACATCTCCAGGAAGGGTCCTAGGGTGCCAATTGAAGGCATCGTCCTCAATAGCTGCTACAATTGGAGATCTCATCACTACAGTAGCACATGCGTAGAAAGGCACTACCTTTAGTGCCACATCGATAACTAATGAAGCGGTGCGGGGATATAAAAAGAATTTGTGCCTTAGCCCCATTGCCTCAGTGAGCATGGGGTGAGGTCCCTCTCTACGTGTGCACGCACACCCTCTCCTGCACTCATGCCTCGCAGGTTTGGGCTTGGTCCATTTACTTGGATACTCGGGTCAGGTCTAGTTTATTGGTTCTGAGAGAGGAAGAAGAGAAAAAGGAGAGGAGAGAGGGGGGTTTTGCTCTACTACCCTCCTCTCAACTCTTGTGAGATCTGAAAGAGGCCTTTGCCTCTGCTGGCATGCTGAGTCCTGTGCTGTGCCTTCTCTGAAGCTGAGGGAAGAAGAGAAGGAAGAGGAAAAGAGAAGAGAAGCCTACGCCTCTCCCTGAGGCTTCAAGAGAAAAGAGGAAGAGGCCTTTGCCTCTGTTAAGGCGAATGAATGCCTATTCTATTGTTTGATATCTGCTGATACCTTGGTTCTGTTGATTAAATTGAAATTCGTTTGGCATATATGAACTGTTACTTTGAGTAGCTTGCAAAGCTTAACATTGTAGGGTAATTTGGTGATTCAAATCACCATTTTACTCTCTCTTTCTTTTGCATTATTAACATCATATTTCATTTATATATCATTCTTGTTTGAAATTCTTACATTACATTTGAATTGCGATCTTGAGAAGCATTTTACCATTTGTTCCCTGTGTTCGAGCTTGGATTTCTTTCGAGTATAAATATTATTTGTTTTTCACGCTGATTCGATCTATACTATAACACGTCGATTTTAAAACCCGTTTCAGAGTAGACAACATTTTGGTGTCGTTGATGGGGAGCAACTCGCAATTTGATCTCTTGATTACAATGCCTAATCTGGTACTAACGTGCTCTATCCCATTTGATTGTGATCTGTTTCAGGACTCATTGAAAGAAGATCAGCCGCACATCAGCCACTCCAGGGGCAGGTAAACTCCATTCACCCTCCTCTAAGCCCCGTATTCTAAAAAGCTAAAAAAGGAAAAAAAATCAATTAGGGCTACTTGCATTCTATTCTTAGATTAATCATCAAGTTGCCTGATTTGATACAGTCTACTTAGACAACATCCAAACCCTAATTTATGCACCTACCTTAGGTTTAAGGTATCTTGAGCTATCACCTTCTTGCTTGAGCCCTAGGTACCACATTTGGACAAAATTAAATTGGACCAATCAGAGCCAATTAAGGATTCCAGTTTAGGGTTTTAGAGACACACTTGCTTAATCAAGAATTGATCTTCCCAAATAGTGTGTGCCTAAGCCTTGGTTGAATTGATCTATTCGAGCAAACCCTAAAATCAAGCTCTTAATTTCATTTGAACACTAAAAGAGGGACCTAAATTTCTCAAAGGACAAAACAGGTGAAGTTGACCCACCTTGTTGGGTTAACCAATCTTTAAATTAGGTCACTTTGCACAAAAACATCTTAAAAGTTCAAGAGAAATCATAAGCAACCCTTCTCTTAACTTAAAACTGGTCAACTTAAGAGGTCAAGTAACCATTCTGGTCTACCTGGATCATTAGTGACAAGAGAGGTCGGGTGGGGGAAACCCTGTAACTCGTGGGGATGCTTTACCGTGTAAGGGTCTTCGCAGGACTCTCCCTCTCTGGCTGCCCAGGTAATTCTTAGGTGGACGGCTTTCTGACTAAGGGGTATCATCCACCCCTAATCTCTATAGTCATCCAAAATTTTTGGGTGTCTTGATTGGGTCCATCACATTCTACCTCTCATCTACTCCATCGGTGCATGTTTGGGAGGAGGTCTGAGGCCTCCATTAGCTATTCATTCCCATCGAGGCCAAGCCTCGACCTCCCTATGTGTGTAAAAACCTAACCAGATCGACATCTCTTCTGATTCATCTAAACCTAGATCTCCTTCATCCATCATTATGGAACTAGTAGAAGAAAACAATCTTGAAAATCAGCTTTAGTGCCTCAACGATCTATTCCAAGCCTTTGTGAACCCACCGTAGCATCCTATGATGCAAGATCATTACAATCCCCTTGCGGTGGCAATCGAACCTCGAGTCCAAATCCCCGATGGAGGTCTTGATACTGAACTCAAGCCCAACATGATTCATGCTATTCCCAAATTCCATGGGCGTAATTCCGAGGATCCTTTCCAGCATATCAAGCAACTCAAGCATCTGGCCCAAACCTTTGGGTCAGAAGCTCAACAGTGGGATGTCTTATTCATGAAAATGTTCCCTTCTCTCTCATGGACAAGGCTGCGCACTGGTACCAAACCCAAATGTGTCCAATCAACACCTGGGCAGAACTACAATCCTAGTTTCTGAGAAAGTTCCTCCTTGTTGGTTGGACAAATGCTCTATGGCACCTGATCATGCATTTCACGTAGCAAGCAAGAGAACCGCTTCATGAGGCATGGGATCATTTTTCGGATCTCATGCGAATGTGCCCCCACCAAGGAGTTCCTAAATGGGAACAAGTTCAGTCTTTTTACTAGGGACTCCGTGAGGATATTCGATTATTTGTCAATGCGACCTGTGGAGGAAACATCATGGGTCAACACGAAGACACCATGTGGGAGATTCTTGAGAATATGTGTGAGAAATCCATCAATAATGAATCCATGGGCTTGTTCGACCGGACGAATGCCCGTGCATTGACGGATCCAAAGGGAGCACATGAGATGCAGGGCCTGTCCTCTTCCATTGACTTGGAACTGATGGCCAGTCGCCTGGACAAGGTCTCTATTATTGAGAAGAAGGCAGATGTGCGAACTCGACACTTACAGCGAGCCACCTCTGCGCAAAACCCATTCATGCAACCACCCTCTAGTAGGGAGGTTGTGCATAACATCTACCATCTATTGTCTCAGGGGATGGACCCGTATCCACCCCCATCTGATTTTGGGTTCGGAGGAAACTCTAGACCCACCTATTCTAGTTGGGGGAACTCTAAACCCTCATATTCTGACTTTTTCGAGGCTCCTCAGACCTACGAGGACCTCAATGCCATTTAGAATGATCCATTCTCAAACACCTACAACCCTGGATGGCATAATCATCCTAATTTCACGTGGTTAGGGGACAACCAAAATCAGAGACCTTAATATCAGCCCCGACCACAAGCTTCTCGTCCATATTTGCCACCTCAGCCTCAGCCCAACCCAACTTATCAATCCAAGCCGATTCACACAGATCAAATGACTCTTATCCTTCAGACTCTGGCTGACATTCAGAAAATGAATGCAGCTATGCAAAAATAGCACAAAGATGAGATCACAGAGGTTTGCAATCAACTCGCCTAGATGGCAAATCCCTGCCAATCTGGTGCACTTCCTTCACAACCTCTACCTAATCTGAATAACATGCCAAACCAGAGGCACGTTATGAATCCGACTTAGGGCCAAGCTCACTTTGTCTATCAGGTCCCCTTTGCTCCATCACCTGACGAGATGGAGGCTTCAACATCATACGCAGGTTATTAGTTGCAATCAGCTTTTTTACCCACACCAAACCCAGAACCAGGCGGGACTAAATTCTGTTACTACCTGTAGTGGCAAAGCAACACAGGACCCACATTATCTAAGCCACTCCTAGCCTAGTAATGCAAACTCAAACCCTAGTATAGTCATCTAGGATACCTCTATCCCAGATCAAGAACCTGGACCCATTCTAGAGGAACCTACAAAGGTTCCATTTCCCAAGGCCTTGACCAAGGGAAAGAGGATAGCCAAACCCGTGGCACCTGAGGAGGACTTGGTTAAGCTCTTTAAGCAAGTCCAAATAAACATCCCCTTGATGGATGCGATATACCACGTACTAGCTTATGCACAATTCTTGAAAGATGTGTGTACAACTAAGCGTAAGCCACGAACCAAACGCAGGAACCCAATTGTATTATCAAAGCAAGCCAGCTATGCCATTTTGAGCAAACTCCCACCTAAGGCAAAAGATCGAGGAACCCCTCTAATCTCCTATGCTATCAGTGATATACAGTTTGATCGAGCCTTATTGGACCTAGGAGCTTCCATCAATTTGATACCTACATCTTTACTAGACTACTTTGAGGAATCTAAGCTTAAACCAATAGAGATGACTTTGCAATTAGCCAATCGATCTATTAAGTCACCAAAAGAAATTCTCGAGGATGTCATAGTTAGGATACATGATTTCTATTTTCCCATGGATTTCATTGCCTTAGACATGGATGCTCTTGAGAACTTGAAGAATACACCAATCATATTAGGGAGACCCTTTCTGCCCACAGTTATGGCCAATATTAATTACGAGGAGGGCAAAATTGAATTAAAATTTAGGAGCAATACATTGAAGATCGACATCTTTAAGGCCCAACAAGGAATTAATTTTGGGGTTGTAGAACAAATTTGCGATATTGAGGCTATAGTTGACGACCTATGTATAAAGGAAAACCCGATTATTTTTGATCAACCACAAGAAGATCAAAACCTACAATTAGAGGAGACTAAACACAACCTAGACACACCCATAGCTCCTTCCTTTGCCCCCGACACCCACCTTGAACCACCTGTTGCTGCTGATAATCCTGTTATGGGATTAAAGCCTCTTCCTGATCATCTCAAATATGTCTTTTTGGGTTCCAATCATATGTTTCCTGTGATTAACAACTCCCAACTCACACCTGATCAGGAAACACGCCTGATTTCTGTTCTCTAACAGCATCAGAGAGCCATTGGATGGACTCTCGATGATCAGACTGGTATCAGCCCTTCATACTGCACACATCACATCTATACCGAAGAGGGCTCACGACCATCACGTGAAATGCAGAGACGCTTAAATCCAAATATGCAGGATGTCGTGAAAAAGGAGATCATCAAGTGGTTAGATGCAGAGATCATCTACCCGATCTCCGACAGTTGTTGGGTGAGTCCAATTCAAGTTGTGCCTAAGAAGGCAGGGCTCACCGTCATCATGATTGAAATCGAAGAAACCATACCAACCCTTGTAGCAAACTCGTGGAGAGTCTGCATTGATTACAAAAGACTCAAATCCTCCATGAAGAAGGATCATTTCCTACTACCATTCATTGATTAGATACTCGAGAAACTAGCGGGAAATAGATTCTTCTACTTCTTGGACAGGTACTCCGGTTATAACCAGGTTGGAATCCATTCTGAGGACCAAGAGAAGACCATCTTCACCTGCCCCTTCGGGACATACACATTCCAAAGGATGCCGTTCGGTCTCTGCAATGCACCTACTACTTTTTAGTGGTGCATGCTTGCCATATTCTCTGATATGATAGGTGAATACCATGAGGTCTTCATGGATGACTTCCCGGTATTTGGAGAATATTTTGATGATTGCCTCCTGACTTGGTCTAAATCCTCAGGCGATGCATCGATGTGAATTTGATTCTTTCCTGGGAAAAAAGCCACTTCATGGTACCTAAGGGAATTGTCCTGGGACATCTCATCTCTGAAAAAGGCATCAAAGTTGATCGAGCCAAGGTGAATCTAATTTCCAAACTCCCTATGCCTAGCTCGATCAAGGACATTCGATAATTTCTAGGGCACATCAATTTTTATCATCGATTCATTCCCAATTTCTGAAAAATCGTGCACCCTCTGATTAATCTTCTATCTAAGGATGTCCCCTTTGAAATTTTCGAGGAGTGCACTCAGGCATTTGAGATCCTACATGATCAAGTTACCCAGGCACCTATCCTGCAATCCCCTGATTGGCCTCAACCCTTTGAGATCATGTGTGATGCATCTGATTATGCTGTGGGTGCGGTACTTAGGCAGAAAATAGACGAGAAATCCGTGGTCATCTACTATGCTAGCAAGACACTTGACGAGGCTTAGCGTAACTACACAGTTACTAAGAAAGAGCTACTAGCTGTTGTATTTATCCTGGAAAAATTCAGATCTTATCTTTTGGGTTCTCACGTCATTATATTCTCGGATGACACTACAGTAAGGCACCTCCTCGCGAAGAAGGATGCAAAACCTACTAATCGGATGGATCTTGCTGTTACAAGAATTTGATCTCGAGATTCGTGATAAAGTGGGAAAACAGAATGTGGCAGCTGACCATTTGTCCCGTCTTCCTTCTTCCGTCATCGGCCCATCTGGTCCAATCACCGGGCCTTTTCCAGATGAGCACCTGCTGGCCATTCACAGTCTCCCATGGCTTGTTGAAATTGTAAATTACTTGGTTACGAGGAAAGTTCCGCTACATTGGGTGACTTCCAGGCAGGACAACTTGATTGCCAAGGCCAAGTACTATATTTGGGAGGAACCATACCTTTTTCACATTGGCAATGATCAGGTGATTCGGAGATGCATTCCTGATGACAAGGTCAATGACGTGATCTCATTCTGTCACGACCAGGCCTGCGGTGGCCATTTCTTTGGGCGTAAAATCACAGCAAAAGTTCTCCGGTGTGGGTTCCTTTGGCCCACTTTGTTCAAAGGTGCATAGAGGTATTGTAGGGCATGCGCTCGTTGTCAGACCCTTGGCAACATGGGCCTACGGGATATGATGCCCTTGAACCCGATTATTGTGTGCGAAATCTTTGACATATGGGGAATCGATTTCATGGGTCCCCTTCCCGGATTTAATGGCTTCGATTACATTCTACTTGTTGTTGATTATGTCTCTAAATGGATCGAAGCCATCCCTACAAGAACTAGTGATCATAAAGTTATCCTCCAATTTATCCAGGATAACATCTTTACCAGATTTGGGGTTTCTAAGACCATCATCAGCGATGGCAGGTCTCATTTCAGCAATGTGCACTTCCAGTCCTTGATGAAAAAGTACAGGGTGTCACATCATATCTTGACTCCTTACCACCCCCAGACTAATGGACTGGCAGAACTATCGAATCGAGAGATCAAGAATATCCTTCAGGTCACTGTTCAGCTTGATAGGAAGGATTGGTCTACTTGCCTTCCAAATGCCTTGTGGGCCTATAGGATTGCCCATAAGACCCAATTTGGCATGTCTCCCTTCATATTAGTGTATGGAAAGGCATGTCACCTTCCCGTCGAAATGGAGCACAAGGATTATTGGGTAGTACGGAAGTGTAATCTGGATCTAATGAAGGCTAGAATACATCACTGGTTGCAATTGAGTGAGATCGAGGAACTACTCAATGATGTGTATGAGAACTCGTGTATCTACAAAGTGCAGGTCAAAGCCTTCCATGGCAGGCACATTGTGCAAAAATCTTTTCACCCTTGTCAAAAAGTTCTACTCTTTGATGACAAACTCAAATTGTTTCCAGGAAAACTCAAATCAAAATGGATTGGACCATTCTTGGTGACACAAATCTTTGGAAATGGAGCCATTGAAATTAGTGAACTCAGCCTTGATTCTACATCTTTTGTCGTGAATGGTCAGAGACTCAAACCATTCGTCTAACTCACTGACTCAAACTTGGCTAAGATATCTTTTCCCTCCATTCTCCCTGAGCTCATTGCACCTGGCTAATGGTGTTAAACTCAGCGCTTAACGGGAGGCAACCCATCATCTTTTTGAAAAGCCCGAAACCCTTCTTGACACATCCCATGCTGAACTAATATTGCACTTTAGGGTTCGTCCATTAGAACAACTAACTCCACCTCTGGTACCTGTAATCGAGTTTGAAATCGTCCGCAACAGTCACCCCGACCTATCCACCTACCCAAAACCTGTTCTAATGTATGATCTAAGCTAAATTCGAACCCACCTAATTTACAATAAGGACATTGCAAATTGTAGGCATGCGGGAGTATTAAAGTGCAAAACGCAGTGAGAATCATTTCACAACAAAGGGTTTCATCAAAAAATTACATATTCCAAAAAACCAAAAAAATAAAAAATTGAAAAAGAACAAAAACAAAGAAAGGAAATTTTGAGAGATCAATTTGCATATCATTTTTGAGGAGGAAAAGGAGAAGTGATATGAATGTCAAAAAAGGAGCATAATTTGAAACAAAAAGAGATAGTCATTAGTAAATGATTAAGGAATCTACTCAGTTCTAGACCAAATCAAAAGAAAGAAACAAAAAGATAAAACTGCTAAGGGACAAAAGAGATTAGTATGAACGTTGATCTTAGGCCTCTTGGGCTTGTGTTTAGGCTTAAAAATTCAAGTATTCATTAAAATCTGGATAGTCCTCAAGAGGTTGGGGAAAATGTGAAGCTTAAGTATTAGGTCTAAGGCTTAGAAATTATTCAGCCTCATTAACTGACCTTTGGTTTGCGGGACTCGGTAACCTAAGCACCCCAATCCATACACAGTCTGGTTCAATGTGCTTAATTATCAAAATCACGCAAAATGAGTTAAATCTGTTCTGGAAAAGCTACCTAGATTAGGAGTGGCTGATCAACACAAGTTGATTTGGAAGAGTTCCTAGTGTGGAGAGGCAGGAAATTTCCCTCGAAGATGCGCAATAACATACCGTCTCCTCAGTGCTTGTCTCCTAGGATATCTAAATATCCTACTGGGGGCATGTAAGCACCTTGCTAGGGCCTGGATTGAGCTACAGAATGCCATGGGTGGGATTATCCCAAAATCTCGAAAGCTAGGGTTCTGGGGGTTGCCATGGGTGGTGCTATGTCGAAGCATCGATAGCCATGGACCCTGCAAGGATTGATGGTGGGAGCTAGGAATCCGATATAGACTGTGTTGTAAAGCCAATCCGAAGCTAGAAATAAAGAAAGAAAATTGGGAGAAAACTCTCCAAAAATAAAAAAAATCTTCTTGCTCTCTCACTCTTACAAAAATGCACTGTAAACTAAACCTGAGGTAAAACAAGTTACAAGCACGGGTGATTTAACAGCGGAGTTCAACGAACCTTAGGTTAGCTCCTGTGGGCCTTAGAAACCTTCACGGTGGACTGAGGCTAAAGCTAGTCAGGTCTAGATCCTAGTTGGTACTTGAGCACCTTTAGGCCTACTATCAGCATTCTGATCAAATCTAGAAAAAAAAGCACACAGTAGAAATCTGAGCATAAAAAGGCATATGGTATAGAATTTGAGCTAATTCCATGAGATTTTGCTAGGGGACTATCAAAAGGTAGGCATGTGAGTAAGATGAGAACTCCATCATGAGCCATAACTAGCTCAATTTAGTCATTATCAAGGAATAAATGCTCCTACAGAATTACCAGAGAGCCATAGTTCATTGCATAATCATTCTGAAGAAAGATAGGCAACCACGGTTAAAACTGTAATTTTACCATCATATCTTGAATGTAGAGCAACCATGGGTTTTTCCATGGGGTAATTAAGGGTCAAATGGTCTTAAAAGTCCAACAAGTGGGTTAATACAGACAGAAAGGGTTTTCGCATGTTTTGAGAATTAAACAACTTTTAAAACCCTTAAACCTGACCTGCTTAGTTAAGCGGGGTTTTGGTCAAAATAAAATTCACCTAAACCCTTTAAAAATTGAATAAAAATATTCTCTAGGGTTTGGTACCTTCAATTTGACCATCAGAACCTGTCTTGACCTAAAATAGTCTCAGATTGACATTTGCCCTAATTTGGGTTTTTACATAAATTATCCTATCAAACTTGGTCAAAACCAAAATCCAACTTCACCATTGGATTCCTCATGTCAAAATTAGGTTTTTACCAAAATTTGGGCCCAATTTGAGACTGTCTTGACCTAGTTTGCAATTTGGTCCTATCTGATTCTTTTATATCACACATATGACCTTAACTTTCAAAATACTTACAAAAAGGCCCCTATCTTTATCATCATTTTTACAAATAGGTCCCTACTACCATGAATCCTATTCCTACAAACTCTGGTGACCTAAATTTGGCAAGATCTCGTTGATTCCTTGATGAATCCCTCTTAGATTTGAAAGGGAAGTTCGTCAAGGAATTCCCTTCCTTTTGAGCCAATTCCCAAGCTCCCAAACTTTCCCAATCTCTCATGAAAACACATGAGAGATTAGGGTATCTTGGGATTTCTTTCTTCTGTGAGCTTTCAAAGCTTAGGAAGCTTGCTTCCCAAGCCCAAAACGTCGTCTAGAGCCCTATAAACGGACCCCCATGGCCTTACGCATTTCCCCAACAAGTTTTGGCCTGAGAAATCCTCATCTAATCCATCTCTTGCCACCTTCAAACTTAGCTCCGACGACTCCTCTTCACTCTCCTCCTTCAGCCGTCTAACCATCAAATTGGATGGTCAACTAGCTTCCCCTCATCCTCGCAAACCTCTCCGGTCAAAGAGAGGTCGTGCCTCTGCCTCAGTCGACGTCGTCGCCTCGCCGATCAATTCTCCTTCTTCGACGCCGGTCTACCACCACCAGCTAGCTCCGCCCCTCTACCTCGTCCCTAGGTCCCTCTATCCCCCCCTTTTCCTCTCTACATTATTTTCCCACTCTTGCAACACATGCACGACCATCGATTCTCCCTCAACGCTGTCACCTTCCTCCACTCCGGTGACGCCTACATGCCGCCACACCTCTCGAATCTCACCTCCATCACACCCATTATCATAGCCACCTTCTAGAGAGCAAAAGCCCTTTGGTTGTTCACTTGATTAGCTTCTCTATAGGCCTTCCAAATGCCACACTCACCGCACCTCCGGTCCAAGGTCGTACGACCTTCACATACCCTCACACACAAAATCACTGCCACCATCACACTCGCCAGTCTGCGGTGATCCTGTCGAAAGCTTCTAACAGGGCCAAAAGGCCATTTTGCTTGTTTTAGGTGTCGAGCTCTGGCCACCATTAGCAGGTAAGCTTCAAGCTTGCTTGAAGCCTTCTTCAACACCTGTAGCTCTAAGTAACCATCCTAGGCATTGCGGAAGATCACTAGGAAGGTCCTAGGATGCTAATTTAAGGCGTCATCCTCAGCAACTACTCCAATTGGAGGTCTCATCACTACAGCAGCACATGCATAGAAGGGCACTGCCTTTAGTGCCACACCGGTAACTGACGAAGGACGTGCAGATATAAAAGGAATTTTTGCCTTAGCCCCATTGCCTCAGTGATAATAGGGTGAGGTCCCTCTCTACGTGCGCACGCATGCCCTTGCTTGCGCTCAAGCCATGCAGGTCTAGGCTTGGTTCGTTTACTCAGATACCCGAGTCTAGTCTGGTTTGCTGGTTCTAAGAGGGGAAGAAGAGAAAAAGGAGAGGAGAGAGGGGGGTTTTGCTCTGCTTCCCTCCTCTCAACTCTTGTGGGATCTAAAAGAGGCATTTGCCTCTGCTGATGTGCTGATTCCTGTGCTGTGCCTTCTCTGATGCTGTGGGAAGAATAGAAGGAAGAGGAAAAGAGAAGAGAAGCCTGCGCTTCTCCCTGAGGCTTGAAGAGAAAAGAGGAAGAGGCCTTAGCCTCTGTTAAGGTGACTAAGTGCCTATTCTGTCATTTGATATCTACTGATACCTTGGTTCTGTTGATTAAATTAAAATTTATTTGGCTTATATGATCTGTTACTTTCAGTAGCTTGTAAAGCTTAACATTGTAGGGTAATTTGGTGATTCAAAACCCCATTTTACTCTCTCTTTTTGCATTATTGACATCAGATTTCATTTATATATCATTCTTGCTTGAAATTCTTATATTGCATTTGAATTGCGATCTTGAGAATTATTTTGCCAATTGCTCCTTGTGTTCGACCTCGGATTTCTTTCGTGTAACGAACGCGTCCCCAAATGTCTTTTAAGATGTCTGGGAGGTGGCTCAGACGTTGGACCAGACGTTTGGGATCGTTTCCAAACGTCTGGAAATCCGTTATCTTCCACACGTGCGAGTCGTCTACGCGCCTGAGCGCGTAGACCCGCATATTCGTTTATTCCCTGCGGCTGCAGACGCCCTGCCGCGTCCTCTCTCCTCCTCTCACGGCCTTAAAAGGCCACGCCTCCCCTCGCTTCTGTCGCCTCCACCCCTTTCCTCTTCTTCTTCCAGTGAGCGAGTGCGAGAGCGGGTGCGGGGTTGCTGCGGTGGCAACGGCCGCAGTGAGCGCGGAGGGGGTGCTGCGTACGAGAGCGGCGCTCAGCTGTGAGGGCGAGCTCGCCGGGGCTGCCAAGGCCGACCGGCGGGGAGCGCAGCGGGCGCAGAACGACACGGGAGGCCTGCTGCGACTCGAGCAGTAGGCGCACGAGGTGCGACATGGGCGGCGTCGCGAGCGGAGGGCGAGTCGTGCCCTGGTTCTGGAAAAATTTCCAGAATCAGACGTCTGTGCTGATAGCCATACGGCCAGGTCGACGTCTGGAAGACTGTCCAGACGTCTGAAAGGTGAGTTTTCCATCTTCCTCTTCCTTCCTGTCGACTGACCGTACTGAGGGAGAGAGATGGGTGTGCACAGGATCGGTGATTCGCCATCCATCGCGAATCAGACGTCTGGCAGTAGTACCAGACGGCGGAAGTGACCTACAGACGTCCGGGGTGACCATCGGATGACCGGAAACTAGGACAGACGTCCCCGCAGGCTTCTAGACGTCTGAGAAACCACGCAGAACAAGGTAATTCTCTGATCCACTTTTTAAGACGTCTGGAAGAAGTTCCAGACGTATGATTTTGTACAGTTTCATCGTTTTCGACCCGTTTAGGGCCCGTTCGGGTTCCGTTTTCCACGATTCGAGTTGCGTTCTTTTCAGAATTAATTCCTCTACCCATCTACAGTAGCTATACACTATTTTGAGACACTCCTTGTGTTTGATCCTTGTGATAGGACCCCATTTTGTTGTAGTCTCGGGGGTCGCGGAGGCACGCGGGATTCCCGAGCATGCCCCCATTTCTCTCGTTGTACCTGGTAGAGTGGCTTTAAGTTATTAATAAAATCTGTTAAATTATGGAACAATAAATAGAACCTAGGACATTGCATGAATCCTAGGAATGAGAATAGATGGAATGATAGCCCCTAGGTGTCGCATGAATCCTAGGGCTGGAAAACTAGATTGCATGATAGATCCTAGGATATGGCATGAATCCTAGGATGGGAAAGCTAGTGGAATGTATAATACTGCAGTCTTGGAAAATGGAAAGAGATATAAAGTTGCCTGTAATTTGAATTAACAGCTGCCTGTTGTGAATAAATAACGTGGTTGAGAACATGGATTGTAAGAATGTGAAACTGGAAAGTGAAACCTGGATGTTTGAGTAAAAAGGATGGAACCCTACGGGGGAATTAGGAGTGGAACTCCTGGAAAGAGAAAGGAATGGAACTGAGATGTAGTTGTGTACTGTCTCTTGGGTATGTAGTACCAAGGGAAGTACCTGTACCTGTTTAGTGCAGAGCGGACCCAGCAGCCCCAGGGACCCGAGGTTAGGACTGGCTACTCTGTATCGACTTGCTGGCCCTCGCGTACGTAGTACTGAGGAGAGCTACTAGTGTTAGGAGGGCACTAGCTACCCCACGGGCCCCGGGGTTCTACTAGCCTCCTACACCGACTTGTTTAGGCCCACTGGGGCAAACCAGGGTAGTCAGGCGAGGGTGCGCGGACTGTGGAGGGGCAAGGCCCCGGTTTGGTTACTGTGGAGGGGTTGGACCCCTGTTACTGAGAGGGCTCTGCCCTGGACTGGTTCCGTGCTGTGCTTTGGGCGCACCTGTTAACGGAAACGACTGACCGCGTGCCAGTACGGGTTAGCTACCTGTGCGTTTATCGCGCGTGCCATAGTCACCGTTACGTCTGTCAGTGACCTTCGGGTGGTTGACTGATGGTAGGATCACCACGGGGGACTCTCCCGACCAGGAAAGCACCACGTGCTACTTCTACTTTTTGGAAAAGACTGCAATCAAGATCGTTCCCACGAGGAACATTCGAGATAAAGATAAAGATCTGAGGAATAAATGAAATAGTGAGACAATTGAAAGATGTGAATAAAGAAAGTAATGGAACATAACAGCTACTGTACACTCTACTGTTGTCAATAGTTTTAGTTGCCACTTTACTCAGCGTTTTGTTGACGTGTTACACTCGTTACCTTTTTCAGGACCAGGTGTTGAGCAGCCAGGGTCAGCGGCTGCAGAGGACGCTGGGCCGATTAGGGTCCAGTAGAGTTACCACTGTCTCTTGTACCTCTTTTTGTTACGTTGTAGTGAGTAGTTCTTGTTTCCGCTGTACTTTCTTTACCTGCAGTTCAAATTATATTATGAATGTTGTTCTACTGTTGTGATGGTACATACTATGGTAGTTTCTTTCCTTACTGCTGTACTCTCTTACTGTTAGTTATATTCATGCTGAATGTGGTTTATTTTACTGCTCTTTTGGTTACTTACTTGTTGGACGACTAGGTCTTGGGATTAGTTGAGTCGGTCCGGTTCTCGTGTCTCGTAGGGACTCGGGAACCGGGTCATTACATTTCGAGTATAAATATTATTTTTTTTTCACGCTGATTCGATCTATACTATAACGAGATGATTTTAAAAACCATTTCAGAGAGAACAACACCCAGCCATAGGACCATTCTCTTTTATTATTTCCTTTTGGTAAATCTTAGATCAGGGAAGCCACCTACTAAAACAACAAAAGAAATAAGAAAAATAGAAAAAGAGGAAAAAGAAAAAATAGATAAATAAGCCACACTTCACCGCACGAGTATGGCTGGCAAGTGGTCGTGGGTAATAGCCCATTGGCCAGTTGTCCATAACCTAGCTCATTAAATGAATGAAAAAGCCTAAAATACTTAAGGAAGAAGCGAGGAAGTAGAGCAATCTGGGGAGATATACACTAGAAGCACCCTTTTGTTGACCCCACACAAAATAATAGTAGAGAGAAAGCTACTGATTGGATAGATACACCATTAGGCAAGCATTTTCTTTTACAGTCACCTAAGGGCGTAGAAGCCCGAAGTCTGTTTTAATTATAGTTGAGTGAGTCTATCACAATCTTCACATAAAGATGCTTAGCACTTAAAGTCCTTTTCAAGTTATGGGTGGGTTGGGTAGCCATAAAAAGTTACCTACACACTCTCTACTCCAAAAATTCAGAAAAAAAATTAGAAAAGATGAAAAAGAAAAAATATATATCTGTATATATGCTTTAAATCGAGGACTTAGGCGGTTTGCATTTTTGCAGACACATGGGCGCTGTTTAGTCTCTGTGTATTAGGCTCTTAGTATATGTTTCCTCCTGTTGACAAGCAACATATGTCTAAGTATTCAATTCCGACTGAAAATAATAGCTAGGATAAGCCTTGCTAGGGACTAGCAAGGGATGACCATGGGGGTATGATAACTCTGCATTTAATGATGATAATTCCATCAACCAGAGTTTATTTTCAGGGTATGTGCACTAATAACATATCATGATGGGCATGGGAGCACTGGATGCATTGCGAATTGAGATTGCTTATAAATCAATGTTTAATGGCCATACGTACAAGTGCATGTTGGAATAGGCCTTAGATGAGCAATCAGACGACACGGATGGATTCAGATCGACGAATGGAGTCTAATGAACTCAAAATCGCTTACATCCGACATCCGGAGCTTCCCTAACAAGCCCAAGAAGTTATGGTCGTTGATCTGATATTCAACGACCCACAATTGGCCACGTGGTGCCATTCGCCACACGCACGCACCGCAGCGGCCTCGCTTCACCACAAGGAGATGATATAAGCCATCCAATCTAAGGATCAGATGGTTGAGAACCACCGGGCCTCACCAACACACACACGTGCCCAACCAGCTTCAAATCCTAATCTCACCTCCGCAAGGATCAACCGCACCTGCACTAGATCTCACCTTGGCAACAACTCGTGAAGGCAATGCAGTGGGTAGCACCTTTGCCTCACAAGCAAGCATCGAGCATTTGAAGCTCCGTGCACTGCCAAATTGTGCTCGTCTGAAAGAACAGTCGATTGCAACCATCGATGAGGGCACAAACGGCGTAGATGGAGGCCATGAGGCACCTCCAAGAGAAAGCTGACCCCAACGCGCATGATCACGCGTGCTCATTGCACACGAGGTGCGATCCAATGCACCCAGTCGCGTGAAATCCCAGTCATTGATGCATGATCGGACGGCTTACGGTGCGAGCACGTGGATCACAGGAGAAGAAGCATGCGGGCGCGGCAGGGGGCAACGTGGCACGTCCTCAGCTGTCCAATGGTGATCTGTGCCTCAGATCCAATGGCTGAGGATGCGTAGGCGCGGTTTGAAAAGAAGAAGAATGGGCGCATGGACCGATGGGTGTGGGACTTCAACGACACTTTGGAAGGGATTTAGAGACGTACCGGACGTCGCTAAAGACCCATACCCCTTTTGGAATCCCTCTTCTACTATGTAAACCCCCTCAACCACCCCATTCAAGGGACATTCAATTCATACACACTCTCCATGCAATACTAGCCCTCTCCTAGCTCCACCAAACACTCCATATCTGCCCTGCAGCTATCAAGATACCGACGGAACCCCCCTCCAGCGCCGTAGCTGCCTTGCCTCCTCCTCACACTCTCTTTTACTCTAGTTTTATGTTGCACTATTTTAAGCTTTCATCGATTGTTGTAGTTGTAAACGATCTCCAATTGCATGCTATATGTTGATGTTGCTTCTTATATCATAATTCACATCTCCTTAAGTGATTGCCATGTTTTAAACGCAAGCTCTAACCCTACACACACACTCTCTCTCTCTTTCACTCTTATTTTCTCAATCAAACCATGCAACCATTTTGTGACACCCAAAGAGACTAAAACTAATCTGATTTCATGCCTCCCTGAGATCGACACTTGGACTCACAAATCCATATCTTAATTTAAAATCGACGACGCAAGCGCATGTTACAATGACATAATTAAACCAACACGTTCCACGAGCGTCCATGGCAAATTGCATCCATCAATGGGATGTTTATTTGGACTTGTCAAAGAGCTTGACCAGGTCCTCCTTGAGAGCCACGAGTTTGGGTTTCTTCTTTCCCTTGGTCAAGGCCTCGGGAAATGGAACCTTTGCAGGTTCCTCTAGAATTGGTCTAGGTTTTTGATATGGGATAGGGGTATCCTGGATGACCAACCTAGTGTTTGGGTTTGAACTACCAGGCTGAGAGTGGCTCGAGTGAGGTGGTTCCTGAGTTTTTTTGCCACTACAGGTGGTAACAGAATTCAAACTTGGTCAAAAGAGGTGGTTGCTACTGATAACCCGTGTATGATGTTAAGGCCTCCATCCCATCGGGTGATGGAGCAGAAGGGGCCTGATAGACATAGTTAGCCTAGCCCTAAGTCAGGTTCATAACGTGCCTCTGGTTTGGCACGTTATTGGGATTGGGCTGAGGTTGCGAAGGGAGTGCACCAGGTTAGCAAGGATTTACCATCTGGGCAAGTTGATTACGAACCTCTATGATCTTGTCTTTGTGTTGTTTTTGCATAGCCACATTCATCTTCTGAATGTTAGCCAGAGTCTGAAGGATAAGAGTCATTTGATCTTATCAAGTTGGCCCAGTTTGGAAAGTCGAGTTGGGCCGAGGCTGAGGTGGCTAATATGGATGAGAAACTTGTGGTTGAGGCTAATATTGAGGTCTCTGATTTTGATTGTTCCCTGACCACGTGAAATTAGGATGATTACGCCATCCAGGGTTGTAGGTGTTTGAGAAAGGATCATTCTGGATGGCGTTGAGGTCCTCGCAAGTCTAAGGAACCTCGGAGAAATTAGAAGATGAGGGTTCAAAGTTCCCCCAACTAGAGTAGGTGAATCCAGAGTTTCCTCCGAACCCTAGATCAGACGCTGGTCGGTATGGATCCATCCCCTGAGAAGATCAGTGGTAGATGTTATAGATAGCCTCCCTCCCAGAGGGTGGTTGTGCGAACGGGTTTTGTGTAGAGGTGGCTCGTTGTAGATGTCGAGTTAGCTCATCCACCTTCTTCTCTATGATCGAGACCTTGTCTAGGCGACTGGCCATTAACTCAAAGTCGATGGAAAAGGACAGGCCCTGCGTCTCATGTGCTCCCCACGAATTCGTAAATGCATGGGCAGTCGTCCGATCAAACATGCCCATGGATTCATTATTGACGTCGTTCTCACACATGTTCTCAAGAATCTCCCACACAGTGTCTTCGTGTTGACCCATGATGTTTCCTCCACAGGTCGCATTGACGAATAATCGAATATCCTCATGGAGTCCCTGGTAAAAAGATTGGACTTGTTCCCATTTAGGAACTCCAGGTGGGGGCACTTTTGCATGAGATCCAAAAAGCGATCCCATGCCTCATGAAGCGATTCTCCTGCTTGCTACGTGACATGTGTGATCTAGTGCTGCAAAACATTTGTCCACCCAACAAGGAAGAACTTTTTCAGAAACTCAGATTGTAGTTCATCCCACATGTTGATTAGACGAGTTAGAGTTTGGTACTAGTGAGCGACCTTGTCCTTGAGTGAGAAGAGAACATTTTCATGAGCAAGATATCCTGATTTTAAGCTTTTGACATGAAGGTTTGGGCCAGATACTTGAGTTGCTTGATGTGCTGGAAGGGATCTTCAGAATTAAGCCCATGAAATTTAGGAATAGCATGAATCATGTTGGGCTTGAGTTCATTATCAGGACCTCCAACCAGGATTTGGACTTGAGGTTCGATCGCCACAGTAGCAGGATTGTAATGATCTCGCATCATAGGATGCTGCGGTGGATTCATATGGGCCTGTAATAGATTGTTGAGTTGCTGAAGCTGATTCTGGAGATTGTTTTCTTCTTCTACTAGTTGTTCCATGAGTATGGATGAAGGAGATCTAGGCTCAGATGAATCAGAAGATATGTCGATCTGGTCAGGTGGTTGCACAAACAGGGAAGTTGAGGCTTGGCCTCAACGAGAGTGAATAGCTAATGGAGGCCTTAAGGGGTGGTCTTAGGGACCTCCTCCCAAACATGCACTAATGGAGAAGATGAGGGATAGAAAGTGTGATGGACCCAATCAAGACACCCAAATATCTTTAGATTACTATAGAGGTTCGGGGCGGATGATACCCCTAGATCAGAAAGTCATCCACCTGAGAATTACCTGAGCAGCTAGCAAGGGAGAGTCCCGCAAAGACCCCTACACGGGTTACAAGGTTTCCCCCACCCAACCTTCCTTGTTACTGTGGGTCCAAGTAGACTAGAGTGGATAACTTGACCTCTTAAGTCTAACAATTTTAAGTTTAGAATGTGGGTGTTTATGATTTCACTTGAACCTTAAGATGTTTTTATGAGTGGTGACCTAATTTGAAGATTGGTTGACCTCGCAAGCTAGGTCAACTTCACATGATTTGTCCTTGATTATTAGGTCCTGCTTTTAGGATTCAAGTGAGATTTAGAGCTTGATTCTTAGGGTTTGCTTCTTAGGTAAGCTCAATCAAGGTGTAGGACACACATAGTTTGGGAAGATTGATTCTTGTTTTAAGCAAGTGTGTCTCTAAAACCCTAAATTGAAACCCTAATTGGCTCTTAATTGATCAATCAATTAATTCCAAATTTGGCACCTAGGGCTCAATCAAGAAGGTGGTAGCACTAGGTACCTTAAATCCCTAAGTAGGTGCAAGAATCAAGTTTGGGATGTTTCCTAAAAAGAATGTATCAAATCAGGCAACTTGTGATGATTAATCTAAGAATAGAATGTAAGTTAGCCCTAATTGATTTTTCATCTTTTAGCTCTTTCAGAATCAGGGGCTTAGGAGAAAGTGGATGGATTTTACCTTCCCCTGGAGTGTTTGGTGTTTGTCTAACTCTTCTTGATTTGATTCCCTTGCACAGATCACAACAAAATAGATAGAGCAAGTTATTATCAAATCAGATATTGCAATCAAGTGATTAAATTGCACGTTGCTCCCCGACAATGGTGCCAAAATGTTGAATGATCTGAATCGGTGTCTTAGAAGTAGTGCACTATTGTATAGCCAATGAATCATGTAGAACACTTAAATTTATAACTCAAAAGAAATTCTGAGCCCGAACGTAGGGAGAAATATAGCAATTTATCTCAAGATCACAATTTTAAGCAAGAATATAGCAATGTAATAGCAATTTCAAGCACAAATGATATAGATATAAATTCAAGAGTTAATGTGGCAAAATGATTAGGTAAAAATGATGATTTGAATCACCAAATTACACTATTACAATCATACTTAAATAATGCAACAGTATCAATCAACCAAATGCCACGTCAACTTAAGTGCTACAGTGTCTTAGAACCAGCAACAGAGGCAAAGGCTTCTCTCTTCAAAGCCTCAGAAAGAGGCACAGCAGCCAAGCACACAGAGGCAAAGGCCTCTTTTTAATTCTTCTAAGTGTCAGAGAGTTAGAGAGAGAGGCAAAACCCCCTCTCTGTCTTTCTCTCTTTCTCTCTTTCTCTTCTCTCTCGAATCGGGAAAACCAGACTAGAGCCGGGTAACCTGGTAATCAGATCAGGACTCAGACTGGTGTGGCATGAGCACTAGCAAGGGAGTGAGCGAGCGTGTGAGGTGCCGTGTGTGAGAGGGCGTGGTAGGGACCTGACCCCAGTGACTCAAAGGCGATAAGCCCTCATCACTTTTTGCCTATATGTGCTACTTGAGGCACCTTAGTTCATGACGTGGGCCTAATGTCCCACATCTTCTTCACGTAGTAGCTGCAAGTGATGCCATGTCTGATTGGGGACAAAGGCAGCCCTAGCAGTAGGAATTGGTGACGTGGGAGGCTTCTTGGGACTGGGCCGCACCACCTGGGAGTGGTAATGATGAAGAACATTGCTGGAGAAGTGCAGCTGAAGCTGGAGATGACGGTGGTGGTGAAGAAGCTCCGGCTTATACCTAAAATGCAAAATACAGCCTCTTGGCTTTATCAAAAGAGATTAGGAGGATCGCCGGATGTCGAGGAGTGCGATGGTGGTTGTGGTGTCACATGAGCGTGTGTATGGAGGTCTGGAGACCTTGAGAAGGTGGTGCGGTGAGGGTGGTGTTGGATGGAGTTGTTGAGTGGCCAATCCCCTCAATTGCTTGAGGGGTTTTGGTGGGTAAGGAATGGTGAAGGTGTAGGGACCAATGGAAGGTGAAGAGATGGTCAATAACAACTAGAAGGTCTTGCTAGAGGTACGCCGGCGAGGTGGAAGATGATGTCGTGAACGGTGTAGGAGCAGTCGAAACAGCAGAGTAGTGGCACGATGATGATGTATGGAAGATAAGGAGTCGAGGAGACTAAGTGGTAGTCGATGAAGAGGAGGAACGACATCGGATCTGGTATGGTCATCACCAGAGACGAAGGAAGCTTCGGTGGGAGAGAACGGTGAGGACAAAGGGGGAGAGAGCACCTCAGGGGTATGTCGAGGTGAGGAGGAAACTGGGGAGTTGAGTCCGGCCGGCTATGGTTTGTGATGGCCGTTGCAGAAGCGCGGAGAAAAGGGTCGCTGGAGTGAGGCGGAGCGAGCCGAGGAAGAGAGGAAATAGGGCTAGATTTGGCTCAATTTTTCGCTAGGGAGGTGAGGAATGCCATGGGGGATCTTTTATAGGCCAGAGGGAGAGCTTTCAAGCTTGGAAGCTCACAAGATTCGTGAAATAGGAGACCTGAATATTTGAAGGATTTCCACAAGCTTTTTAGAGGGATTTGGAGACTCGGACATAGCTCAATAGGAAAGGGATTACCTGACGAATCTTCCTTTCAATTTTGAGAGGGATTCGTCAAGTGGTCACAAAGTTCTTGCAAAAAGAAGCTCACTGGAGTAGGACTTCTCCATGATAATGATGGAAGGACCTTTTTGTGAAGAGTGATGATAAAGATAGGGGGCATTTGTAAGGAATTTCAAAAGTTGAGTGGTTGTGTAAGAGAGACTGGACCAAATTGCAAACTAGGTCAAGATGATCTCTGATTGGGCCCAAATTTTTATACAAACCTCATTTAGACCAAAGAAATCCAATGGTGAAGTTGGATTTCGATTTTGAATTAGTTTGTTTAGGTAATTTATGCAAAAACCTAAATTAGGATAATAGTTTATCTGAGACTCTATTTTAGGTCAAAATGAGCTCAGATGGTCAAATCAAGGATGCCAAACCCTAGAGAATACTTTTTTATAATTTTTAGTGGGTTTAGATGAATTTTATCCTGATCAAAACTTCAGTTAATTAAGCAGGTCAATTTTTAGGATTTCAGATGTCCATTAATTCTTGAAATGCATGAAAATTTGTTTCTGTCTGTAAGGATCCACTTATTAGACATTAATGACTAGATAACCTTTAGTAAACCCCTGGCATCCCCCTGGTTATTCTGCATTTGTGATAAGATGGTAAATTGTAGAAATAACCCTGTTTTCATCTTTTCTTTTCAAAACAACTTAACCTACCCAAATGACCTTCTAACTGATATGCAGGAGCTTTTATTGACTTGATCAGATCAGATTAAACTAGTTATGGCTCATGATGGTGTTTCCATGAAGTCCCAGCTGGATTGAGCCTCCACTTCATTAATTGCCTTCTTGAGTCCTAGGGTTTTAGAGATCTATCTATTTATTTATCCCTAACACTCAAATAATTATGTCAAAAATATAACAAATAATGTAATGCATGCCTAACCTAATTGATGCCTAAATGCAGCCTAAAATCCCATTCGCGGAGTTAAAATCCTAAGAGCTAGGTTTGTTTTAAGGCATAAGAATGATGATAAACTGGCGTTTATCAAGAGGTATTAAAGTGCAAACATATGAAAATTCAATTCTCTGAGGGGTTCCCACAAAAAAATACATATTCAAAAATAATAAAAAAATAAAAAAAATGAATGAAAAGGAAAATTTTGGAGAAAGGGAAGGAAATTTTGTGAAATGATTGCAAATCTTTCTTTAGGAGGAAAAGAGGTGGAAATACAAATGTCAAAAAGGTGAAAAATTAAAAATAAAATGATAGTCATAGCAATTGATTATAGGATTTACTTAAAGTTCTAGACCTAATCAAAACAAATATTAAGTCCTGAAATGATAGAGACAAGAAAATTAGTAATGAGTGCTGATCTGAGGCCTCTTGGGCTTGTTTTAGGGCTTAAACACTCACGTATTCATTATGATTTAGATTAATCCTCAAGAGGTTGAGGAAAGTATGAGGCTAATGTAGTAGGTCTAAGGCTTAAGGATTATTCAGCCCCATTGCCTGCCCTTTGGTTTGTGGGACTTGGTAACCTAAGTAGCCAAAATCACACACTAAGTCTGGTTCAGTGCCCTTAATAATGAAATCATGCCAAAAGCATTCTGTTCTGAAAAGCCATCTCGAAGATCTAGCTTAGGAGCAGCTTGATAACACAAGTTGATTAGACGAGTTCTCGACATGAAGAGGTAGGAAATTCTCCTCGAAGATGTGTAATAACATATTGTCTCCTTGGTGCTTGTCTCCTAGGATATCTAAATATCCTATCGGGGGCATGTAAGCACCTTGTGCTGGTTTAAGTGCCATGGGCAGGATTATCTCGAAATATCGATTGCCAAGGCCTGAATTTAGCTGTAGAACACCTTGGCCGGCACTATCCCGAAGTGTTGAAAGCCAAGGTTATAGGGGTTGCTGATGTAAACACGTTTATATCACATAAACTATCTATTTATGTATGTTCTTAGGTGTAGAGTTACATTATACATTAGAAATATTGCATAACATGCATCATCTTGCATTTAGGTTAGGTTGTGAAAATTTTAGGTTAATTTTCCCTTTTCGTGGTCAGGTAGCAGAGTGATATTCAATCGGGGCCTCGGATCTAAGATCCAACCATACAAACTGATCAGGGTGACAATCGGAGTTCAACGACTCCAAGATTGTTCCGATCGGACTTCTGTAGTATCAGATATTGTCCAAGGAAAATCATAGGCCAAGGGCTAAGATGGTGTAAATCCTCACTTCAAATGACAAATTCAACCGCATGGATGGGTTCGGATCGACAATCCTAGCCCAACGGTGCGAAAATCATCCCAATCCATCATCCGTGGCACCTTCTACAAGTCACAGAAGATGGATGGCCAAGATGGCTCCACGTGGTGCCATCTCAACCGCTCAAATTGGCCCAGCTAAAGTTTGAAGACCAGCCGCTCTCTCTTTCTCCTCAGCATAAGATTAGATCAAATCGAGCGCGTGCGCTGCGGTTAGAAAGTCGACAAAGAAGAGGGGATAGCGTAGGGTGTAGAGGCGTTCGTGAGAGGCAGAGGCGTGGGTTCGATCCCCGTGCGGGTTGGATGCGGCGTAAGCGGTGCAGATGTTAGTGACGTGGCTACACCAGATGCATAGGCGGGAGCACGCCAGATCAGATGCCCAAGCCCACGTTCAATCGCACGTGCGGGTGTTGGGCGCGTTGAAGCAGAAGCAGCTAGATGGCATTTAGATGTACCCGTGCATTGAGGCACGAGGAGAAGAAGAGGTGCGACATGCACGGCACCTACGCCCATGATCTGGGCTTCAATGACGATTTTATTCATCACTAAAGACCTCTAAATTAATGTTTTTAAGCGTGAAAACCTATTTTCCCCCTTTAATCTACACCTATATATAGCCCTACGACCCCTACACTTTCTTCATCACTTCCTCTCTTCTCTCACCCCCTCCAAAGCTCTAAGAGTTTGTCGCAAACCCAGGATGCTTTATTAGAGTTAAAATTATAATTTTTCCACCTTCTCATCCCCTTCATGGAGCATTTCGCGATGGTCCTCTCATCGCCATTCGGGAAGCAGATCCCACTACGATGTCATCCTACCTCGTTCTCCATCGTCCTCTTCATTCTCCTTCATCCTACATCTCACCACCTTCGTCCGGGCGCTCTGTCGTTGCGGCTCATCCTCCAAGCTGCCATCTAGGAGGATAACTTCTCTCTACCTTCTCTTTTACCGCTTTCTAGTCTAGATCTCCCAGTTTCTAGTTTAGATTTTCTGCTTTCTAGTGTAGTGAGTAGTTGTAATTGTAATGAACATCAGCTTGTTAATGAAAACCATGTTTATTCTATCTCTGTTTTCTCTTTATTTGTAATATTCTTTCAATTTCTTCTATTCTTTATGCTTTAAGTAGATAGCTAGTTTAGATTCTCTTCGACCAGCTAATTTGCTTCGTGACAATAAAACAAACGCAATTTTGAATCAAGCAACCGCCTCCCTGTGTTCGACTCGGAATTCTTTCGAGTTTCAGTAAATTCATCTGTTGATGGATTTCTTCGCAAATCATATTATGACGATGAGTTTTCAAAACTCAATCCCATTTGCGTAGATCTTTTGATGCAACAGTTTCCATGGGTGGTGCTATCCTAAACCATCAAAAGCCAAGGACCCTTCGAGGATTGATTGTGCGGATAGGGAATCCGATACATACCATGTTTAGGGCCAATCTGAGGCTAGATTTAGGGAAAAATAAAAAGAAAAGAGATAAAACTCTCAAAATAAAAAATCCTTCTCTATCTCACTCTTATCAAAATATACTAGCAAACTGAACCTAGATATACTATTGAACGTGGAAAACTACGCGATCGAAGTTGGTTTTGAAAAACCCATCGTTGTAGTTCGATTTGCGAAGAAATCCATCAACAAATAAATTTATACTAAAATTCTAAGAATTCTAGGTTGAATACAGGAAGGCTACGTCGATCTAAAATCCGCGATTTATATTTTTTTATTTTTGTGCGAAAAAAAAATAATTACAATGGAAATAATATAGAGAGAGAGAAAGAAAGAGAGAGAGAACAACCACTTGATATAATCATAATGTTTTTACAACTAGAAAGGGAGAAATGATTACAACTAGAAGGTAGAAAATTCTATTCTAGAAAGCGATTAAAAATTCTAGAGAGATGTTATCCTCCTCGACGAATGCTTAAAGGACGAGCTAGATGGAGCAACGTCTAGAAGACGAAGGACGGAGCAGGAAGAAGGATGAAGCAGGAAGAAGCAGGAATGAGGCAGCACGTCATCGTCATCGCAGGATCCACTTCTGAAACAGGGGCTAGAAAATTGGGTTTAGCTCTAGAATAGCATCCCGGGTGTGGGACAAGCTTCTCTTGAGCTTTGAAGAAGGAGAGAAGTGAAGGAAGGGATGAATAAGTGGAGGTCGAGTCGCCTTTTATAGTTGTAGGAATTGAGGGCAAAATTGTCATTTCAAGCTTAAAGCATTAAAATCAGGTCTTTAGTGACGGATTTTTCTATCACTAAAGTCTTATCGTGGCCGATGTGCGAGCACCACACGTGCCTCCTCACTTGCCACGCACAAAATGCACACCCACGTTCTTGAAATCTCAGTCGTCTGATCGCAAGATCGGACGGCTCAAATTGCTCCTCGCACGCACCTTCATCTGCGCTTAACCGCATGCCCGCGTGCGATCGGGCATGTGTGCTGAGCGTTTGATCGTGCGTGTGGGTGATTGTATGATCTAAGCCACCCACAGCTGATTGCACAGTTGCGATTAATCGATCGCACGCTGCAGATGGCGAGTTGAATGCACGTTGCGCACTCGCACAACGCCACTCGGTCGCTGTGCTAGCGGCGCTACTTTGTCGTACATACGATTTAAGCACACGTGCTTCATAGCCATTAGAAAAAGATCCAACGACCCAAATCACACCTCATCATGTCTTTATAAGATAGGGAGCAGTGCTGCGGTCAACTTGGGCGGCTGTGATGGCATCACGTGGCACCATCATGGCCGTCCATCTTCTGTGACATGTAGAAGGTGCCACAGATGTTGGATTGAGTCAATTTTTGTGTCGTTAGGCTACGATCATCGATCTGAACCCATCCGTGCGGTCAGATTTGTCATCTGAAGTGTGGATTGGCACCATCTTGGCCCTTGATCTTTAGGCTTCCTTAATCTCTATCTGGTGCTACGGATGTCCGATCAGGGAGATCTTGGAGTCGTTGAACTCCAAATGTCGCCTTGATTAGATCTATATGGTTGGATTCTTGATTAGAGGTGTCGATTAAAAGTCTCCCTGTCCCTGACCATAAAAGGAGTCAATTACTATACAATTTATACAATTTGTCCTAAATACATAATTATGCATGTTATGCAATATTTACAATGCATGATGCTACTATGACACTAAGAACATGCATTAATGGACATTTTTGGCTATTGAGATGTATGCACATCACACCCTTATGCCTATCTTTTACTAGTCTCTAGCAAAAACTACATGTTATTTATAAAAGAATTAGGGTTGGATTACTCGAGCAAAAGTCATTTTCAACATTATGAAATTTTTACTTAGGACCTGAACTTTCAAAGACGCAATAGCACCTGGGTATCCACCAAAATGTAGACCGCCTCAAGCCCTCACCTTATTCAAAGAAAGATCTCTTTTTCTCCTTTTGCTTCTTTTCTCATTTTTTTGGATTCTTGAGTTTAGGGTTATAGAGTGGCTTTCTATGGCCACTCAACCCACCCAAGACTTGATGAGAACCCTAAATTCTAAGTATATTTTTATGAATGTGATAGACTCATTGATCACCAATCAGAACGGACTTTGGATTTCTATGCCACTAGGTGACCTTAAAAGGAATTCTACCTAAAGGTGTATCTATACGACTGGTAGCTTTCTCCCTACTTTTTCTTTTTATGGGGTCAACACAAGGGTGAATCCAGTGTATATCTCCCCGGCTTATTCTACTTCTCTGCTTCTTCCTAAGTGTTTTAGGAATTTTTACGTGCATTTCTTGAGCTGGGTTCTGACAACCTACCAATGGGTTGTTACCCACGATAACTTGCTAGCCATACTCATGCAGTGAAGTGTGGCCTATTTCTTTTGTTTTCTTTTTCTCTTCTTTTTCTTTTTCTTTTCTCTTTTTTTTTCTTTTTGGACTTTCTTTTTCTTTCTTTTTTTTTTTTAAAGTAGGCTGGTAGTAGGTGACTTCCAGTGGTTGGGCTCTAGACAACCTACCTATGGGTTATTACCCACAATAACTTGCCAGCCATACCACCCTAGAAGGTTCATTAGCTACCCAATTTCCGTTAAAATTGTCGAACAACTAGTTAGTGCAAATACTGTGTAGATGCTTAGACTTAAAGTTCCCTCAAATCAGAGAGCGAGTTGATAAGTCATATACTTATCACCATAACTTATTTAATAAAATTGAAATAGAATTTAGGATGGCGAGGACTCGATAAACAAATCCATATTTTAGTGGATACTCGGGCTGATTAAGCCCAATGACCTGAAGGGTCATAGTGTTTAGATCCTACTATAGTATTTCCTAAGATTGAAAAGTCCTAATGCCCAGGTAGTCTTTCCTAATTCTTTATATATTTATATATATAAAAGAAAACAAGTAGAATTTACAAGAATTCCATAGAGCTGACAAATTGATTTAGAAATGAATCCACCCCCCATGCCTAGCTGATGCAATGTCCTCATTGAGAATGAAAGACATGAAAGGAAGGTAGAATGTAGAAGATATCACCTGAATATGATGCTCGGGTCAGCTCTGAGTAAGACTGTACAACTGCTGAGTTTAATGCCATCAGCTAAGTGAAGTCCAGTGAAAGAAATCACAACATGACGAGTGCAACCGTGTCTGAGACGAGTTCTGAAACAATACAGTGAATAAAATGCTTCAGACGTTGACTGTTGACTTTGAATGAATTACTATCTTTGGGTCAAAAATCTGAATGGCCCTGTTTGGAAAAATCTGATCGATGATGAATGGGTCGTTCCATTTTGACCTAAGTTTGCCGGGAAAGAGCTTAAGTCGAGAATCAAAGAGCTAGACCTTCTGGTTCGACTCAAAGCTCTTGCGGGATATCAATTGGTCATGAAGAGCTTTGGTCCGAGCCTTATAGATCTTGACATTCTCGTACGCGTCATTTCTAAGCTCCTCCAACTTAGATAGTTGGAGTTTCCTGGTCTTTCCGGCTAAACTCAAATCCAGATTACACTGCTTGATTGCCCAGAATGCCCTATTTTCAATTTCTACAGGTAAATGGCATGCCTTTCCATACACCAGATGGAACGGTGACATGCTGATAGGTGTTTTGTATGCTGTACGGTAGGCCCAAAGAGCGTCCTCAAGCTTTCGAGTCTAGTCTTTACGATCAGGCCTAGCCATCTTCTGAAGAATATTCTTGATCTCCCGATTGGAGAACTCGACCTGTCCATTCGTCTAGGGATGTTAAGGTGTGGAGATTCTGTGATTTACCCTGTATTTTTCTAGTAAATTACAGAACTAGGCATTAGTGAAGTGAGAACCACCATCGCTGATGATGGCCCTAGGAATCTCGAACCGACTGAAAATGTTCTTCTTGACGAAATTGATGACAACCTTGTGGTCATTAGTTCGGGTGGGAATGGCCTCGATCCACTTGGACACATAATCAACAGCGACGAGAATGTACTGATGTCCAAATGAAGGGAGGAAGGGTCCCATGAAATCGATGCCCCAAACATCGAAGATTTCGATGGGAAGAATTAGGTTTAGAGGCATCATGTCTCTCTTGGTTATGCTCCCAAGTGCCTGGCATTGAGAACACGACCTCAAAAATTCCTGGGCATCCTGAATAAAGACGGCCAAAAGAATCCAGATTGCAAAATTTTTGCAGCCGTCTTTTTCCCGGAGAAATGTCCACCACACATAGATGCATAGCAGAAGTCGAGTACACTTTTGAATTCAATCTCTGGAACACATCGGTGAATAATCTGATCAGAGTCGATGCGATACAGCTCAAGGTCCTCCCATAAGTAATATTTGGCCTCAGATTTGAGTCTATCTCATTATTGCTTGGTCCAATCTTGAGGGATTTATCCAACGGCCAAATAGTTTATGATGTCTGCAAACCATGGAGTTTGGACACCTGAAACTATAAGGATAGTCTAATCCGGAAAAGTATCAACAATCGGACTATCTGGACAAGAAGAATCACTCAGAAGTCTCAAAGGATGATCCGCCACCACATTCTATGCCCCGAATTTATCCTTGATTTCATGATCAAATTCTTGAAACAGAAGAATCCATCGAATAAGCTAGGGTTTGGCATCCTTTTTGGCCAAGAGATGTCTCAAGGCTGAGTGGTCAGTATATATGATGACGTGAGACCCTAAGAAATAAGCCTTGAATTTCTCCAAAGCAAATACTACATCTAGTAATTCCTTCGTAGTAACAGTGTAATTCCTCTGGGCCTTGTCCAGAGTTTTACTAGCGTAGTAGATGACAGAGGGCTTTCTGTCAATCTTTTGACCCAAAACAGCCTTGACCACATAATCAAAAGCGTCGGTCATGATCTCAAATGGGGTTGTCCAAACCGGTGGTTGAAATATCGGAGCATAAGTGACTGCCATTTTAAGAAAATCAAATGCCTTACAGCATTATTCGTTGAAATCAAATGGCGTATCTTTGGTAAGAAGGTTGCTCAGGGGATGAGAAACCTTAGAAAAGTCCTTAATGAACCTCCTGTAGAATCTTACATGGCCCAGAAATGATCGAATTTGTTTGACAGATGTGGGAGGGGGAAGTTTATAGATATCATCAACCTTATCTTTGTCAACTTCGATTCCTTGTTCAGAGATAACATGACCCAAGACGATGCCTTCTTATGTCATGAAAAGACTCTTTTCCCAGCTAAGGACCAGTCTTGTTTTGATGCATCTTTTAAAAATCATTTCATGATTAGCCAGACGAGAATCAAACGATTGTTTGAAAATAGAGAAATCATCCATGAAGACTTCCATAAACTCTCCCACCATGTCTGAGAATATGGCTAGCATACACCTTTGAAAAGTTGCAGGTGCATTGCATAAGCTGAAAGGCATCCTACGGAAAGCAAAGGTTCCGTAGGGACAAGTGAAAGTCATTTTCTCCTGAACCTCGGGATGGATAGGGACTTGATTGTATCCTGAGTAACTGTTTAGGAAACAAAAGTACTTCTGCCTGGCTAGTCTTTCAAGGATTTGATCGATAAAGGGCAAAGGTAAATTATCCTTTTCCATGGCTGTGTTCAGCTTCCTATAATCAATACACACCCTCCAAGAGGAAGCTGAATGAGTTGTGACAGATTCTCCTTTCTCGTTAGTCACAACGGTAATCCCGACTTTCTTGGGAACAATTTGCACGGAACTTACCCAAGGACTATCAGAGATCGGATAAATGATTCCTGCATCGAGCCACTTGATAATTTCCTTCTTGACCACTTCTCGCATATTAGGGTTTAATCTCCTCTGCATTTGGCGAGAAGGGCAGGATCCATCTTCCAAAAATATTCTATGATTGCAGTAAGATGGCTTGATCCCCCTAAGGTCATGAATGGTCCAACCAATTGACTCCTTGTGTTCCTTTAGGACCTTGATCAGTTTAATCTCCCACTCAGTTAATCTGACACTGATAATCATAGGGAGCATCTTCTGAGGTCCAAAAATTGATATTTCAAATTCTCAGGTAATGGTTTCAGTTTGAGCTGGGGTGGGTTTTGGATTGAGGGTAAAGATGATGCTGAAGAGGATTCATCAAGCGGAAGAGGTTGAAAGTGAATAAAATCAATAACCTCTTCAGAATGTGGCGGGTTTGCCACAAAGGGTTGTGGGTCTGATCCATCACAACAGGAGGAACTTTCAATTGCAGAAACTGCCATTCAAGTTTCAATATTCAAGTTATCATCCTCAAGTTCCTCTATAAATCCACAATTCTCAAATTTGTTAATCACCTTAAAAATATCCAATTTCAATTTCTGATCTCCAAAGGTGATTTCCATGCTACTGCTTTCACGGTTGATATTGGCCTTAACGGTAGCCAGGAACAGATGCCCTAGAATGATGGGTGTGTTCCTTAGATTTTCAGGTACATCCATGTCAAGGACAAGGAAATCTACAGAAAAATAGAAATCCTTAACCTTAACAATAACATCTTCAATTACGCCTCGCCGATTTGTGACGAAACGGTCCGCTAACTGAAGCATTACTGAAGTCGGCCGAAGTTCACCTAATCCAAACTTCTTGTAAAGCAAAGTCGGAATTAGGTTAATAGATGCACTTAAATCCAAAAGTGCTATATCAAAAGTGTAATCTCGGATGACACAAGAAATCAAAGGAGCACCTGAATCTCTCTTTTTCTGAGGAAGGTGATGCAGGATAACAGAACTAGCCTGCTTAGAGAGTACCACCTTCCTCGGAATAGATTCCCTCGACTTACGCTTCTATGTGTATAAATCCTTCAAAAATTTAGCGTAAGCCAGTACGTGTTTGATAGTGTCAAGGAGCGAGATATTGATCTCAACATTCTTGAATATATTCAAGAGCTCCTCGTTACTATCAACAAGCTTCTTCCTAGGTTTAATCAAGGCCTCAGGAAAAGGAACATGAGTCAAATCTTCAGAATCAGGTTCTTGAGCCTTGATTTCTTCTTTGGAGTTATCCTTTCTCTCCTCAAACTTTCTGGGATTTGGTAGATCAGAATATTGCGATTATGGATCCTGAGTTTGTTTTCCACTCCATAAAAGTAACAGAATTAGCATATGCATACAGGTTTGGGTCTTGGGGAGGGTTAGGAAAGATTGAAGGGGCTTCATTAGCCAAAAACCTTTGATTTGATGGAGAAGCAGAAGAGGAAGGACCCTGCTCAACCACCTAAGCATGTGCGTGTGGGTCCCTCTGATTCCTGTACCCTTGCGCTTGATTGCTCAAATTCTGGATATTACATGTGTTGGGTACGGGTTGAGATGGCAGAGATCCAGGTTGATGAGAATTAGTAATGAACCCAGTTTGCAAGTTGTCTAGTGAAGTTTTCATTTGCTGCATGCGCTGGAGCATACATCCTTGCATTTCTACCATTTGTTGGTTCAAATTAGCCTACCCTACAGGTTGACGGGCATTCCAAGATGGCTGATTGACCTAATTCGGGGGCATCTGAGTGTAAAGATGATCCTAACCCATGGGTCTTTGCAAAGCATGGTTGCTGGGTTGGAATTGGGTTTGCTGCCTTGGGTTTCTCCAAGAGAAGCTAGGGTGGTTCCTCCAACCCAAATTGTAAGCATTGGAGTAAGGGTTGGACCTAACTTTCTCCTGTACAGCATAGACATCCTCATAAGGTGAGGATGGAGAGAAAGAAAGGGAGGGATCAGAGAAACTAAGATCAAAGGCCCCAATTTGGAACCCGTGGGGTTTCGAATAATGCTGACTCACAGGTTGAGCCGCATCAAGTTGATTCAAAAACTCTCGTCTAGAAGGAGCTCACGCAGAATGGAATCTCGAATTCTAGGATTAAGTGGTTCAAGAATTGTTCATTGAATTTCCAGCCTTCCACTCCTCCATCCTTTTAGTAACCAAGTCCACCTTATCTAGTTTATTGCAAATCAATTCCATATCGAATGAGTGAGATTCATGGACTTCATTAACATTCGATCTAGGTTGTTGGGACCAGCTAAAAGTATCCATGGAGGCATGATTGATCGAATTCTCACTCATCTCAAACAAATCGTGCGTGCTATCTGCATCTTTGTTGAGGAAATTACCTTCGCAGGAAGCGTCCACATGATTTCTGAGTTGCTCAATCAACCCGTGGTAGAAGATTTGCACGAGCTGCCATTTCGGCACCTCATGGTGTGGACACCTCCACAATAAGTCCTGGAATTGCTCCCAAGCAACATGAAACTACTCCCCTGGCTGCTGGGTGAAGGTAGTAATCACCTGTCTCAAGGCATTGGTACATCCAACAAGGAAGAATTTCTTCAGGAAGGCTGATTTCAAATCATTCCAAGTTGCAATTGGCCTTCCTATAGTCCTGTACCAATGAGCGACTTTATACCTAAGAGAGTGGGGGAAGAGCCTCATGATCATTTGCTCTTCATTCACGTTTCCCGCCTTAGTGGTCTGGACCAAAGTGGTCAAGTCCTCCAAGTGCTGAAATGGGTCTTCAGAGCCAAGCCCATGGAAATGTTTGATCAGGCTTAACACCTGGGGCTTGATTTCTACATCTCCGGTAGGAATCTGGATGTCGATTCATTCCCTGTAATTTAAAGGACCATAAAAATCCTTCAAGGGCTGAGCGCCCTGCATTCTTTGGAACTATTCTTGCATTCTCTGCATTTGTTCCAGCTGCCTTTGAAATACCTCCTGTGGATTTTGAGGCAGAGGAGGTTATTGATCGGCCATGGGATCAATTTGGCCAGAATCCAATCTACGCCTCCTACAATACTCTAGTGGGATTCAATGACCTCCTTCCCAGCATAAACTAGGAAGAGGTCAGAAGGACTGGGGATAAGAACCCTGCAGCACAACAAAACAAGCCTGTCCTTAAGTAGGGTAGCCTAAGGATCTACAAACTCTCAGAATTCACCTTAAGATTATAAACGATTTACGCTACTTGCATCCAATCAATCCAACCAGTTAGGAGGGACTGGGGGGAAGGTTCTTCCTTCGGCTTGTGCCTCCGGTTCGTAGTGTACCCCCCATCCACAGTCGTTTGACGCCACTACCCTAGCTTGATATCAGATTGATCAGTACAAGCAAGGTAATCGTAAACAATCTCAGACTGGGCCCTGAAGAGTGAATCAGTCCTTAAGGCCAACGTCTACTTGATTTTATTTAGGCCTGGGATTGTAGTGCTTATGGAATGGGGTGGGCCTTTAAGATGGGTTGTGCCCTTAATGATCAATTGAGTATGTGTGAGTGTGTGCACAACCAGGGTTTTCAAGCAAGATTATTTGTGATGAGCAGATTTTAAAGTTCAAATCTTGTTTATATAGGTTTTAGGGTTTGTAATTAGGTTTAATTCAATCAAGTTTGAGGAAAACCAGGTTTTCAAGCATGAGTGAAGATCTCTTTCCTTTTGAAATAAAAAATAAAGTGGAGTTTCTGGTATTGACCTAAATTGAAAACCCTAAGGGGAAGCTACTTGGTGAGTTGATTTTAGGTTAAGTGATGCGGCCCAAACAACTCAAACAATTGGCCAAGATTGCACCACTGAGTTAGGCACACAAAATGATTAACTTAGACTGATTTCTACTCTTTTATATGTTGATTTTCCTGTACCAGCTCCACAGATCAGAATCCAGTTGTGTATATGAAAATCAATTAGGTTATTTGCCTTGAATGTGGGTGTATGTAGTGTCTATGTTGAATTACCCCACAATAAATATCTTTTCGTTGATTTTTTTTATATGCGAGTGAAATGAATTTGAGTGGAAATCCAAGCAACCAAACTAACCGTAGGATTTATGCAAACACCTAGGTTAATTGAAGTTTGAATTAATGTGGTGAAATGGAATCTATGGAGGGGGAAGAATGGGGAGCACTTACAATTGTCTTCAACTGCACTTTACTCCGATCTACCGCTTGAAGACTCCCTATTAACGTACTTGCAAAACAATAGTCGAGAAACAAAGCAAGTTAGAAAATAATAAAGGGCGCGAACTGCGGAAAGAAAATCGAAATCATTGCCTCCACGGCAACGATGCCAAAATGTTGAACCTAGACATACTATTGAATGTGGAAAACTACACGATCGAAGTTAGTTTCGAAAAACCCATCATTGTAGTACAATTTACGAAGAAATCCATCAACAGATAAATTTATACCGAAATTCTAAGAATTCTGGGTCAAGCATAAGGAGGCTACATCGATCTAACATCCACGATTTATATATATATATTTACTTTTGTTTGAAAATGAAATAATTACAATGGAAACAATAAAGAGAGAGAAAGAAAGAGAGTGAGAGAGAACAATCACTTGATATAATTAGAATGTTTTACAACTAGAAAGTGAGAAACGATTACAACTAGAAAGTAGAAAATTCTATTCTAGAAAGAGATTAAAAGGAAGGGAGAGCGATGTTATCCTCCTCGATGAATGCTTGGAGGACAAGCCGGATGGAGCGATTCCTGGAAGATGGAGGATGGAGCGGGAAGAAGGAGGACGAAGCAGAAAGAAGCAGGAACGATGCAGCACATCGTCGTCACCGCGGGATCCACTTATGGAACAGGGGCGACAAAATTGGGTTTAGCTCTAGAATAGCATCCTAGGTGTGGGACAAGCTTCTCTTGAGCTTTGGAGAGGGAGAGAAGTGAAGGAAGGGATGAAGAAGTGGAGGTTGGGTCTCCTTTAATAGTTATAAGAATTGAGGGCAAAATTGTCATTTCAAGCTTAAAGCATTAAAATCAGGTCTTTAGTGACGGATTTATCTGTCACTAAGGTCTGATCGTGGCCGACGTGCACTCGCCGCACGCGCCTCCTTACCTACCGCACACAAAATGCACACCCACGTTCTTGAAATCTCAGCCGTCCGATCGTGAGATTGGACTGCTCAGATTGCTCCTTGCGAGTGCCTTCATCTACACTTAATCGCGCGCCTGCGTGCGATCAGGCGTGCGTGCTGAGCATTTGATCAAGCACGCGGGTGATTGGATGATCTAAGCTGCCCGTAGCCAATCGTGCGGTCGCGATTAATCGCCCGCATGCTGGAGATGCTGAGTCAAATGCACGTCGTGCGCTAATGCAGTGCCGCTCGATCATTGTGTTAGCGGCGCTACTTTATTGCGCCTACGATTTAAGCACGCGCGTTTCACGTCCGTTGGAACAAGATCCAACGGCCCAGATCAGGCCTTGCTATGCCTTCAAAAGATGGGGAGCGATGCTGCGGTCGATTTGGGTGGCTGTGATGGCACCATGTGGCACCATCATAGCCATCCATCTTCTGTGACATGTAGAAGGTGCCACAGATGTCAGATTGAGTCAATTTTTGCGTCGTTAGGCTATGATCATCAATCTGAACCCATTCGTGTGGTCAGAGTTATCATCTAAAGTGTGGATTGGCACCATCTTGGCCCTTGATCTTTAGGCTTCCTCAACCTCTATTTGGTGCTACGGATGTCTGATCAGAGCGATCTTGGAGTTGTTGAACTCCAATCGTCACCCTGATCAGATCCGTATGGTAGGATCTTCGATCTGAGGCCCCAATTAAAAGTCACCCTATCCTTGACCATAAAAGGAGACAAATACTATACAATTTATACAATTTGTCCTAAATACATAATTATGCATGTTATGCAATATTTACAATGCATGATGGTACTATGACACTAAGAACATGCATTAATAGACATTTTTGGCTATTTAGATGTATGCACATCACATAATACATTCTATGCATGGGTGCTTTAACCGCTAGGTTCAACGAACCTCTGGGCAATTTTTGTGGGCCTTAGAAACCTTCATAGCAGACCCAGGCTATAGCTAGTTAGGTCTAGATGTTGACTGATACTTGAGTACCTGTATGCCTATTATTGGCATTCTGATCTAATTTCAAGAGAGTAGTACAAATCAGGCATCTAAATATAAAAGCATGCTCTAGAGATCTAGTTCTTTCCATAAGATTTTGCTAGGGACTAGGAAAAATTAGGCATGGGGGTATGATGGTAACACCATCATGACCCATATCTAGCTTTAATTAGTCATAATCAAGTGACAAATGCTCCTACATAATCGCCTGAGAGCCAATACAAAGCCAATTTGAGAAGAAAACATAAAATCAGGGTTAATTCTATAGTTTTAATATCACATCGTGAAAGCAGAGTAACCATAAGCTTTTCCAGGGGTAAATCTAAGATAAAATGAGCATTAAAGTCTAATAAGTGGGTCCACACAGACAAAAATAGGGTTTCACGTATTTCAAGAATTAAAATAACACCCAAAACCTTAATTTTTGACCTGCTTAAATTAATAATGTTCTGGTCAGGATAAAATTCCTAGAAAAATATTCCTTGAGATTTGGTACCATTGGTGAGACCATCTGAACCTATTTTGACCTTAAACAGAGTCCCAGATGAAATTCTACCCTAATTTAGGTTTCTAGTCAAATTGCCCAACCAAACTTGGTCAAAACTGAAATCCAACTTCACCATTAGATTCTTTGGGTCAAAATTAGGTTTGTACCAAACTTTGGATCCAATCAATGTCCATCTTAACCTAGTTTTCATTTTGGTCCATTAAAACTCTATTCCTCTCATTTAGCCTCTCAATTTTTGAAATGTTTTCAATTAGGTCCCTAACTTTATCTTCATTTTCTCAAAGAGGTCCCTACCACCATTAGTGTGAACAAAGCTCCTCCGTCGAGATTCAAGCAAGGTTTTCTCACTCGATCCTCAACCAAATGCTCCTAAAATTGGAAGGGAGAATCCTTGAGAGATTCTATATCGATTGGACCAGGTCCTGGACCTTGATTTGCTCCGGAAAGCTCATGCGAACACTCGTAATATCAGGAATCTTCTTCCCTAAGTTTTCGAGCTCACCAAGCTTCATACCTTGTTCAAAATACCCCCTGAGAACTTTAAAAGGATCCCTCGTGCGATACCATGCTCCTTAGCGAAGTTTAGTGCCAGATTTCCTCTCTCTCCATCTTTTCCATTCACCCGCACCTTCAGCTCTGGAGACCCTCTCTGCCCTTCTCTTCTGGCCATCCAACCGTCAAATTGGATGACCCTCTGCCTTCCTCCTTCTCTTCTAGATCTCTCCTACCAAAGAGGGACTGCTCTCCACCTCTTCATTGTCGCCGCCACCTCACTGGACTTCATCACCTTCTCCGACTCCGACCCATCACAACTGGATGCCCTCAAACACTCTCCCTCTCCCTAAGTTCCTTAACCACTCTCTCTGTCCCTCGATCATTTCTATGCCTTCAGAACCTCATTTCAATTGCCGCTATGCCTTTGACCCCATCGTCATCCTCCGCTCCGGCCAAGCCTCTAGCGAGGCCCTCCTCACAACACAGACCACTAAACACACTTCCACCACCTCCACAACCTCCACCGTATCGCACTGAGTAAAAGCCCTAAAGAAGTTTAGGGCTTTATACTCTCCATTGCCCTGTCGAAATACACACCCTCCGCTTGCCATATCCGACGATAATAGGTCACTCGACACCTCTAACCACCTCATCACGGCCACCACCGCACTCGCCGCACACCAGCGAAGCTCTTGAGTTATTTTGATTAGGCTGTGAGGTTGTATTTTGCTCTTTAGGTCTTTGCCAAAGAGCTGTCATCGCCTTCATTATCCTTGACCATGTCCGCTCGTCCCTGATCGCCATCTGACCAATTGAAGCATGCAATCAAAGCGGCTACAGTTCTTTAAGCTTCCTATGTCCTGAACTGGGCATTGCAGCAATAGTAGCAACACTTGATCAAGACTCTAGTAGCTGTACATGCACTAAGATGCCCCAGCAGATAGTCCCACATCATGTGGGACAAGTTTACAGTAGTGCATAAATGGAATTCATGCTATAGCCTTTTCGCCCAAGACACTAGGGGCTCTGGTCCCCCACGCACATGCCCGAGCATGCCTTGCCCACGATCTGATGTAGGCACATCCATTTAGGTTAAAATGCCTACTTATGCATGTTCCTAGGCTTAGATTTGCATTCTATATTGTAAACATTGCATAGCATGCATCATTCTGCATTTAGAGTAGTGTATATTTTAGGTTAATTGCGTCCTTTTTGTGGTCAGGAGAGAAGGAGATTTATTTTGAAGCCTTGGATTGACAATTCAACCGTACGGATCTGATCAGGATAACAATCGGAGTCCAACACCACCGAAATCACCTTGATCGAAGTCCTGTAGCACTATATGCAGTCCGAGGAAGATCTATGACGAAGGGACTAGGTGACATAATTCGAAGCTTCAAATGATAAATCCGACCGCACGAATGGATTCAGGTCGATGATCGTAGCCTAAAGATGCAAAATCGACTCAATTCGACCTCTGTAGCAGCCCTACAAAGGAAAGAAGATGGATGGCCTAGGTCACACAATGTAGCGCAACCCAGGCCACCCATGTGCACGCACGCGCCATCTCACGCATAGAGCAGCATAGGCATGCACACAACTAGAGGCATGCATGCACGCAAGCACAGCGGCACGCGTAGCAGCACAGTGCGCAAGGCAGTGGCGCACGCATGGTAGTGGCAGCAGCATGCGTCGGCGCAAGGTGCATGGTCACGTAACGTGCATGCATGCCTGACAACGGCGCGTGGAGCTCGTGCCAGTGGTCAGGCAGTAGGGGCGTGTAAGCGGGATGTTCAGTGACGTTTGCAGTAAATCTTCAGCGACATTTATGACCATCACTAAATGTCCTGTATATGAATTTGTTTCTTTCCTCCACTATAAGAGGACCCCTACCCCTCCCATTTTTCTTCATCTCTTCCTTTATTCTCCTCACCACCTGCAAGGCTCTAGAGAAAGCTTGTCCCAAGCCTGGGATGCTCCTCTAGAGTAGAATCAAATATTTTTCCCTCCCCTCATCCCCATTCATGGAGCATCCCGCAGTCGTCTTCTCACCTATTTCGAGAAGTAGATCCTCTCCGCGATGTTGTCTTGCCCTGTCCTCCGTCCTCCTGCTCCATCCTTATTCTTCCTTGACTTCACCACCTTCCTCCAGGCGACGTCAGAGCAAGTCATCCTCTGAGCGACCGTCGAAAGGGATTCTCTCACCTATATCTATCTTTATTGCTTTAGTAGTGTAGCTTTCCCAGTTTCATAATTGTAGAAAACATTCATGAGATATATATGTGATTGTTTCTCTCTCTCTCTGCATTATTTTTTGCAAGTAGATAAAGTTTTCATTGACCTAATCTCTTGCTTGATAAAAATACAAAAAAATTATAAACGATAAATGTGGTAAAAACAAATAAAAGTGAAACGCAGATTTTTCAAACCAAACATGCCTCCTTATGTTCGACCAGAGACTCACCTTTCGAGTTTCGATTATAAATATTATCTGATCGATGGATTTTCTCATGAATTGAACTACGATGATGGGTTTTCCAAATCCAACCTTTTCGTGATGAATATTTGACGTAATCACGATCCACTCACGTGGGTCTAGCCACTGTTCATGACCCGATAACCCACATTCTAACCTAATTAAACCCAGTTCTGAGAGTGAAGAAGACGAGAGATTTGTGAGAGGAGGGGGGAGGGTTTTTCTCTGAGATTCGTATGCACATGCCTCGGGGCACGTGCTGAAGGAAGTGGCTTTGCACTTAGCCTCTGAGGAGAGTTGGTCTTGTGTTGTGCTTGTGAAGGCTTGAAGAAGAAAAACCCTTGAGCTTCTGTGGTGATTGATGTGCCATGCCTTAGAACCTCTGAGGCTCTTGTGAGAGCCTTGTGCTTTGTTGGTGCTGTGCCTCTTCAGATAAGGCGTCTGATGCCTTGTTCTGTCGTCAGATTAAGCCTTTGATTTTGGTTACTGTGAAAACATTTAAGTACCTAAGTTGACTTGGATTAATTGATTGAGGAATACTATTGATTTATTTGAATGATTTAAATGTTTGGGATATATGCTTAATTAAGAAGAATAATTGATGATTCAAATCACCATTATTTTGTCTTTCAAATTCTTTTTATCCCCTGATAATAAACACACATGAATTCATGATAAAATGCTTATTTATGATAGTTCCTAGGTGTAGCATTGCATATCATAGTATAAATATTGCATAACATTCATTGCATTGCATTTAGGATAGCTTGTATATTATGTATATTAATTCCAACATTTTATATGGCTAGGAGGCAGTGCAACATCTTTATAGCCTTTAGATGAAGAATCCAACTGTACAGATGGATCCGGAGAGTGGATTGCAGTCCGTCAACACGAAAATCATCCTGATTAGAGATCCGTAGCATCTTCTATAAGAAGAAGATAAATGACTCGATGGTGCCACGTGGCACCATCCAGGCCACCCTAAATGAGCCACAGCCTCCCTAGCTTCATGCAAGGAATGATCCCAACTGTTGGATCTTGATGTAGACACATTTAATTAGGTTAAAATGCCTATTCATGCATGTTCCTAGGCTTAGATTTGCATTTCATATTATAAATATTGCATAGCATGCATCATCTTGCATTTAAAGTAGTTGTGTATATTTTAGGTTAATTACATTCATTTTATGGCCAGGTGGGAAGGAGATTTATTTCAGGGCCTTAGATGGATGATCTGACCGTACGGATCTGATTAGGACGACGATCGGAGTCTAATGCATCCGAGATCGTCTAGATCAGAGTCTTGTTGTACCTTATGCGGTCCGAGGAAGATCAACAGCCAGGGGGCAATGCGACATCCTTACGGGTTTCGGATGAAAGATCCAACCATACGGATGGATCCAAAGCAATGATTGCAGTCCGTCAACGTGAAAATCACCCCGATTAGAGCTCTGTAGCACCCTCTACAAGAAGATGGACGGTTTAAATGGTGCCACGTGGAACCATCCAGATCGCCCAACACAAACCACGGCTGCCCCAGCCTCATACATGGAGATATCTCAGCCGTTGGATTGAGCTCAGCCGTCGGATCTCAATCCAACGGCTAAGAGGTGCTCTACATTGTGCGACTGCACCACCTCTGCTCAACCATCCATCGCCTTGGAGCAACGGTGAGGCCTCCGCTCCTCAAAGGAGGGGCGTAGGTTCGAAACCCGCCAAGCCCCCCCATTGCTTAATTATGGCAGCCCGAGCGCACTAATCAGTGCACGCGCAAGCACTAGCCTACGCACCTGCATCGCAGTGCCAGCGTACACGTGCACAACACGGTGCGTGATGGGCGCATAAGCATAGCAGCAGTGGGTGTGAGTTGGCGTGGACTTTCAGCAACAGCCTAAGTGAACCTTTAGTGACACTTAGAGCCATCACTAATTCCTTATTGGCGCAAGGCCAGCTGCAGGCGTGAGTGGTGGGGCCGTGATCTTCAGCGACAGTTGCATGGGGTCTTTAGTGACGCTTATAGCTGTCACTACAGCCCTCTACACGAATTTCTTTATCTTCCCTCCACTATATAAACACCCCTAAACCCCCCATTCCTCTTCATCTCTACCTACTCTGCCCCTACCTATTGGTAAGCTCTAGTAGCCTACCAAAGCTCCATTAGAGCTTACTCTCAAGCTCCAAAGGCCTCCTATTAGTGTAATGATCCTACTTCCCACCAAAAATTCATCCTTCATCCCTCCACCTTCATGGGTTGCCTTGGAGTCGTCCTCCCACCTCCATTCTGGTAGAAGATCACCTCTGTATCCTCACCTCCATTCCAGACCTCGGCGAAGTATTCCTCTACCCAGTGTCCTCTTGCATCTCACCTCCGTCGTCCTGCAGCTCACCTCCATCCAAGTTTCTGCCAGGCACCGTCGTCTCGCCAAAAGGTCGATTCGGGAGATTTCCTCTGACCCCTATCTCTTTTATACTTTCATAGATTATTGTAACAAACATTTGTGTAATATATCATAGTTGTGTTCCCTCTCATTTTGTGAACTTGTCTTGCTTGTCTTTTTATTTCAAAAAAATAAAAAAATAACAAAACCCTAAAACACCAAAAAGAAAAAAAATAAAGCATGATTTTTAAAGAAAGTAAACATCGCCTCCCTATGTTCAACCCAGGACTCCCTTGGAGTTTCGATTATAAATTGTATTTAACAGATGCATTTTACAAGCTACGATGACAGGTCCTCCGAACCCTGATTTTAATTCATGAAACACACCTCATCAGATCTCAACCCAACGACTGAGAAATGCTCTACATTAGCTGGTCTCTCCTCCAAAGCATAGTGAGGAAGGCTTCATCTTGACCGTTGGATCCTTATCCAACTGTCAAGGCACGTGGCCATACCTCATCTCCACACGACGAAGAAACTTCTTGGCCAAATGGTAGTGTACTTGCTCCTCAAATGAGAGGTGCAGGTTCGAGCCTTGATCCTCTTCACCCACTCTAGCATTAGCTAAATTGGACCCCTCAATCTTGATCGAGCGGTCGAGATGATGCACGTGCACTGGACGATGATGGCCAATCACATGCCAAGGTAGACACGCTCCATCTAGAGTGTCATTTAAATCGACCGAGTGTAGCAGTTGTCGTCTTATCGTCGCGATCGCACGGTGCACGCGATTCAAATTGATGAAGGTGCGATCTGCAGGTGCCTCCTAGCTGCATGATGGTGGATCCAACGACTACCAGTGATGCGCACACATTTGAATGCACGAGCTCACGTAATCTCCTCGCGATCTCATCCATCCGCGCCCGATCCAACGGTTGATGCTCTCCTCGCACTATGGCAGCTACAACTGCACCTCCTCACGCTAGCCAAGGCTCATGAATGCTATAGTGACACCCATGACGGGTCTTTAGCAATGTTTTAAATGTTGCTGGAGACCGATGTGTGCAAAACACCTCCATTCCACCATAATATAAACCCCATGATTACGTCGAATCTCGTCGTGTAATTGGTTTGGATTAGGAAAACCCATCATCATAGTTCGATTCGTGTGAAAATCCGTCGATCAGATAAAATTTATAACTGAAACTCGAAAAGTGAGTCCCGGGTTGAGCACGGGGAGGTGAACATTTGGTTTTGAAAGATATGCATTTCGCTTTTTATTTGTTTTTGTCATTTTTATCTTTTATAATTTTTTTGGATTTTTTTAGAAAGCAAGAGATCAGATTGACAATTGCTTATCTAACTAATCTACTTGCAAAATATAATAGAGAGAGAGAATCACATATATTTCTGAATCAAACGTTTGCTACAACTAGGAATGTAGGAAAGACTACACTACGAAAGCAATAAAGATACAAAGAGGTGAGAGAATCCCCCTCGACGGTCGCTCGAAGGATGACTCACTCTGACATCGCCTAGAGGAAGGTGGTGGGGAGCGGGACAAATGGGGACGAAGCCAGAGGATTGAGGATGGGGTAGGACAGCGTCGCGACGAGGATCTTCTTCCCGAAGGGCAGTGAGAGGATGACCACGGGATGCTCCACGAATGGGAATCAGAGGTGGGAAAACTATTTTCTTTTCTACTCTAGAGGAGCATCCTAAGCTTGGGACAAGTAATAAACTCCAGTTTATCATCATTCTTGTGCATTAAAATAAACCTAGCTCTTAGGATTTTGCTCGGCAAATGGGTTTTTGGGCTGCATTTAGGCATAAATTAGGATAGGTATGCATTTTACCTTTTATTGTCTTTTTGATAAGTTTTTCTGAGTGTTAGGGATAAGAAGATTGCCAGATCCCTCGAACCCTAGCACTCAGGAAGGCGACTAGTGGAGGAGAAGCCCAAACCAGCTGGAACTCAGCCATATCCAGCTCACCATGGCTGGATTTCAGCTCACTTGGACTAGGGTTAGCTCATCCTAGCTCCATTCAGCTCATCTCAGCTGAATGGTAGCTCAAGAGAGCTCATCTTTGCTCACCCTAGCTCAGGTCAGCTTAGATCCAGCTCAACTTAACTGAAACTAGCTCATCTCAGCTCCCATTAGTTCATAAAGATCTCTAGCTAGCTCAACTAAGTTGACTGGAGTTCACCTCAGCTCAGGACCATCTACATTCAACTCCACTCAACTCTAGCCAGCTGAAGATGACCTCATTTCAGCTCAGGAAGCTCAAGTCCAGCTCCCGGGGACTCAGCTTAGCTCAACTCAGTTGAGCTAAGCTACCTTAGCTACCTCAACCATCAAGATCCTCCCTTGGAGCACCAGACCTAGCTCACCTTATCTCCTTTTAGCAGAAGCCAACTTACTTTAGCTTGGCTTAGCAGCTAGCAAAGAACTAGTAAGCTAAGCCAGCTAGAGAAACTCCATGCCAACATCTTCAGCAGCTGCTAGCTCCAGTTCACCTCCAGATTTTTTCTGTCTAGCTCCCATTACCTAGTCCTCTACTCCATTACTAGCTAAGCTAGCTTAGCTTCGCTTAGCTTAGGTTAGCTTAGCTAGACTCCAGCTCCCTTGGCCATTCACCACCTTAAAACCCTACCTAACTAGCTCCACCAATTAAGCCCTACATAAGTTCACCTTAGATAGCTCCACCCAACTCCCTTTGGCGCCACCACCTTCACCACCTTTCACCCCTCAACCAACCACCAAAAGATGCCAAAAGTTGTTGCCAAAACTAACCCTAACCACCTCCCATTTGGTGCCAACTTTCAGCCCCCTTATCCACCCTACACCTACCCATATAACTTATCCTAGCTATCCACCTACCCCTCCTTCTAGAACCCTACTTGGAGCCACCTAAGCCCCCCTTCTAGAACCTATTTTGGCACCAACTCAAGGAGCACCTAGGGTGGGAACTACCACCCTTCTGTTGTCACCAATTGCCCCCCACCCTAGGATCTATTAACCACCCCAAAAACCCATCCTAACCCTCCATTCCAAAAGCCACCTACACCCCCCATCCTACTATATAAAGAAACCCATAACCAGAACCATTTCTTCATCCTCCATTAGTGTATATTCAACCTTAGACCCACCTACAACTCATGGCCAAGAAGAAGGAGAAGAGAAGAAGATTAAGGGGGCATCCTACCCGCCCCCTTGGTGCCTTCTTTCCCTTCCCTCTTCTTCTTGTGCCATGCCAAGAAGGAGGAGCATCTTCAACATCAAGGAGGACAACCAAGAAAGGGAGAAGTACTTAGGGTGGATGTCCACCCTTGAGGAGCGGATTAGGGCACGCCCCCTTTGGGCTTGCCTTGGAGGACACCATTCTGGCGGAGCTATAGAAGGAAGGAGTTGGAGATCTTCTTTACAAGATGTGGAGCTACCAGGCTTGGAGCAAGAAGCCTCCACCTCTTCTTCACCATCATCATCATTAGGACCATTAGTTTTCTTTTATTTTTGTACTTTGATTGTTGTAAGAAAATCTTTCCTCTAATAGGGTTTTCTATAAAACATTTTTTGAGTCCTAAAATTAAATTTGCCTTCTTTGAAATTTTTGTCACATTTGATTGCTTTTGTTCTAGCACTTTTTACTCCCTCTCCCTAATTACTCTAGGCCTCCACATGCCTAGAGTGAGCTTAGGGAGAGGCTCTACTTGTCACTTTAGTAGTAGTGTAGTGGATTAGGTGTAAGTTGTTTCCCTCTCTCAACAAAATTCGTATTGCCGTTATTTCAAAAATCCATAAAAATTATATATTTAAAAAGAGTAAAAAGAAAGGTAATTTCAACTTCCAAGCAAGAGACATATTCTTACAAACATTTGGCCTCCTTGGACGACCCTAGATACTTCCCTATCTAGGAATACAAATTTAAAAGCGTATGCGATTTCGCGTGTTGCAATGACCCTAAAATTCCTAATTACAAATCACGCTAAATTTCGCATCACTTTTTGGCACCGTAGCCAGGGAGGCATGGCTTTGCTTTTATAACTTTTCTCATGCCTGATGTGAATCTCATCCCCTTCTCTTTTCTTCTATCTCGTGTGTGCAGGAACTACAGGAAGCAAGCAGGAATTCTGGAAAGAACTCAAATCCCTTGTCTTCCCATGGATTCAAGTTGGTTCCCTTTATCTTGTCACAAAAAGCATTAAAAGACTACCGAAATATACTAAACTTGGCTTTCAAGACCTTAAACAACTTAAGTAAGTTGAGTGGTGCAATTTAAAACTCATTGTTTGCTAGTTTGCACCATTAAACACCACTCGATGTTCTATTTTTCGGATCCAGACTTCTCTCTGGAGTTGAAAAATCAATTCTGAACACCACAAGTCTCCTAAAATCTTGAAATTTCACACAGTGATTCAAAATCAAGTATGGAACATTTTTTTTAAGTTTTGAACTAATTGGGTTTATAATTAATTTTTAGAAATTCATGACTGTAGAGGGGCCACACCCTTTAATCTTCCTGTTTTGGTACTGTCCGTGATTTTTGAGAATTTTTATACTCATCCAATTTTTGTAATATTTAGCTTTTGGAATCCTTGTTAAATTCTACACATCTCATAAAATTGTCAAAATTTTCTGAGGTCGGTGGTGGTACTGAAAAGTCCAAAATACCCACGGGTATCAATTCTGAATTTTTATACTAGCACAAAGAAAAATTCTTTAAAAATATTAAGTAAATTGCTCAAATCCTAAAAAAATATTTTATGGAATCCTTGTTTGATTTTTCATAAAGTAGTAGTGTTGTTTGATCTGCTTGGACCACTACTTAATACAAAAAGCCTAAAAAAGATCCATTGGTAGTTAAATTTCTGTCACAGGATCAATTGGATTAGGGTTTCTTTTTCATTTTTAGAGACAAACAACTAAAAGGAAATTGATCTCAACTCATACAACTTGACTTCTTTTTATTGTGAATCTCAAAAACTTGTTTGAACTCTTAAGAAGAAAACCCTAAAACACCTAACTTAAATCCAATTTTAAAAGATCATCTATATCAATTTTGTCATCTATATCTGGTGTTCAGGCTGAGGGGCCATGTCAAACGACTAGGCGCGGGTTTGCATAAGCCCCTAGGGATTTTCTTGGGAAATGCTTGGGCCCAAACCTCCCCTTAAGCAACTTGGCCAGATTTGGTGACAGGACGGGTATTCACTATTGATTACTTATTTCCTAGATAGACCAAGTCTTAGGTTAATTTTTTTTTTAGGGAGTCACACTTATGGTAGGTCAAGATTTTTGATTAATTTTTTGCACACTTTCTCTCATCTCCATCTCTTCTCCTCTCCTTCTGTTCTTCCATTATATGCACGGGCGACGATCTCAAAATCCATACTTGGAAGGACCATCTGATTTCGCTCCCCCGGCACAAAAAGACCACTTTTTCTATCTTCTTCTTCTAAAAATATGAAAAATCAACAAAATAGGTCTACTAACCCATCCACTTCCACCTCTAATCCCACCACTAACCCTAATTCTGACCCATCCACCCAAAACCCCTCCACCTTTGACTTTCCACATCTGGAGCTCCCTAATGCTGATTTGCCTCAATCACAACATCAAGCCCGCCCACCTAATCTCTTTGCTATGATGGCTAAGCAGATTGCTCAATTGAATGCCAATCAATAAATGTTGACTAGGAACATCCAATACCTAGCCAACCAAAGGCCAAACCACCACCCCATCAGCAGCCTGTTATTCCTCTAAAAGATTTTTATGATCCTTCTTATTATGAGGAATGACCAGGGGTGGTCTTACCAGAAGGGGACTTCAAGATCAAGATGACGGTTCTAAACCTTATAAAACATTTTCATGGCCTTCCTAGGGAAGACCTGTTCATCCACCTTGAAGAGCTGACTCTTCTTGCACAAACAACCCATTCCCGAAATGTGCAAGAAGACCTCTGGTTGATGTGGCTATTCCCGTTATCTCTTAAAGACAAGGCCGCTTACTGGTTCAAGGCCATTGGCCGACCCATCACCACATGGCCTCAGCTCAAGAGCTCCTTCCTCAAGAAATTCTTTCCCATAGGTCATACTAATTCCTTACGAAGATCTATTACAACCTTTCAATAAAAATCTGGTGAGACTTTCCATGATTCTTGGGAAAGATTTCAAGATCTCCTAAGAAGTTGCCCACACCATGAGATTCCTTTATGGCAACTCATGCAGATCTTCTATCATGGATTAGAAGATCAAATCTAACGTTTCGTTGATGCCTCATGTGGCAGCAACCTCTTGAATAAGGATGCTGAGAGTGCCTATGACCTTTTTGAAGAAATGAGTGAAACTCATTTAATCAAGCTTCCATGAACACATTTTGCAAAACTCCAAACCTGCAGTTTAGTGTTAATGAAGTAGGCACTCAATCTATCCTTGTTACCCAAGATGATCTCCAAATGATCGCTCAAAAACTGGACCAGATGCACATTAATCAAAAGAAAATTGAGGAAAGACTCACCATGTCAACCCAAGCTCCACATCTAACCCAGCCTAACATTCCACGAAAAGAAAATTTGCACAATCTCAACACTATCCCTGCTGATTATTACCAATATTCGGAGACTGTCTATGATTCACTAGGGAATTACAACTATCCAGATCTTAACCCCACTCAAAATATTTCTACCATCCATGAGCCATTTAAAAATTCTTCCAATTGGAAGAATTACCTGAACTACTCCTTGAATAATTAGGTTCCTCCCCAACCAAATCAATTTAATGGGTATGGGTCTAATCCGACCTTTCATCCTGGGCCATCCCAACAAGACATCAATGCCCAAATGATGAGAACCCTACAGGAAATGCAGATAAAGATGACGGAAGTAACCCGCACCATCACAAATCTGAATAATCAGATCAAGGTTACTCTCACTCAAAGACCTGCAGGACATCTACCCTCCCAACCCATGCCCAACCCTAATCACCAAAGGAACCAGTATCTGGGTAGAAATCCACACTACCCGAATTAGCCTCCTACTAATCCACCACCTCAGTAACCTCTCAGGTTTCCACAACCATAGCCCCCCCACCTCCTCCAAATAATAATCCGACTGTACATGCAGTTACGTTGAGGAGTGGGAAAACCACCACTGATCCCATGACTTCCCCAAAAACCTGGAGAAATCCCCATCGTTGTGCAAATTTACTCCATTCCCACATCAGGAAGAAAAAGAAATTCAAAAATCTCAAGACAAAACTTCTATCCCCTTTCCACATGATCTCCACCCCACCACCAATCGAAAAAAGAAATCTGAGCCCACCACAGAAGAACTCATGGATCTATTCGAGCAAGTTCAAATCAATATCCCTCTCCTAGATGAAATCAAGTATATACCTTCCTATGCCAAATTTTTGAAGGATATTTTTACTCCAAAAAGGTAGGCCAAAAATCTAGGATAGGTACATCTTTTGGAGATAGTAAGCTCTATCATACAGAGCAAGCTGCCTCCTAAGTTGAAAGATCTAGGCACGCCATTAATTTTAGTAATTATTAATGATACTACCTTTGATCGCGCCCTCCTTGATCTTGGTGCCTCAGTTAGTATCATTCCCACGATATTATTTAAAGAGTTTCAGATCTGTGAATTAAAACCCATCAAGGTTACCCTGCAATTAGTCGACCGATCTACAATCAAACCTCGTGGGATTGTTGAGGATGTTTTGGTCAAGGTCTAGAATTGTGTCTTCCCTATTGCCATATAGGCAAAATGGATATCACCTGCACAAGCCAAACTATCACTCTAGATATTTTTAAATCCTCCAAGAGATTCCATGATGATAATTTTTTTGAGGACTCAGATACAGAATTTCAAATATGGTGGAGGAGACTATGTTGGTAAATACCCTTCCCGACCATAAATTTTTCGGTGAATCTGACTCAGAATCTATGGTCGGCGAAATCTTTGATTTGGAGACTTGTCTTGACCAAAACTCCATTCTTGATGACCCCCCTGATCACCCTGACCCACCCACTCTTCTCTCATCCCACCCTTCCACACTAACTACACCCACCCCTCACCATTCTTCCCCCAAATCCTTTCTAATGGACCTGCCACAAAACCTGCCCGACTTTAGCATTCAACCCAATTTCAAACCATGGCCAGACTAGAGCCACACTTATCATTTTCCATCCAACTTTGATCCCTATATTTCCTCTAATCAACTTTCTAGGGATCTAGAAGAAGACACATTTTATGCAGGCATCCAAGTGTCCAACTATTTACATGATTTTCCATCTTCCGTGGATACCCTCACGCCCGACTAAACGGCGTAAACGATAGCACTAGATGGAAGGTAACCCATCATTTTTCTTATTTTCTTTTTCCAGGTTTTGACTATCCTAAACTCGACTGCCTTTCACTAAGGTGATCCCTTCTCCCTCCTAATGCATGATGACATTACATATCTTAAGCATGGGGGGGTGTTTTTAAATTTTGATGATCAATTTAGGATTTTCAAAACCTAAAAATATGCATTTTTTTTCTTTTTCTCATTTTCTGTTTGCATACCCAAAAAAATAAAAATATTGAAAACCTTTTGAGGAAAATTTTGAAATCGAGACTAAGGTTGAAAAGTCACTTTTGGTACAATGGGATTTAATCTTTAACAAACTAAGGATGAGGATACGGATTTGATCATTAGAATTCCAAGGTCTTTCTTTAGACTACATCAGATATCCTTCTGCAAAATTCCACCTGAACACATGATAGTTCAGGTGAATTTATCCTCTTTTGTAATATGGAAGGTATTTGGCTTAGTTTCTGATTCAAAAACTTGCATTTCATGCGAGACTTCCTGTGTCAAATTTCACACACAAGCCAACATCAAAAGCAACTAAGAATTAGAAAAACCCCCTTGTTTGGCCATAGTAAAAGTCTGAAGCAGATAATTGGTTTGAGTTCCCACCATCGAGAAGGAGGAAAATGCCTCCTTTAAGGATGCAATGTCAACATGTTACCACCTCGGCGTTGCTTTATATATATATTATATATCATTAGATGGAGCATTAAGGCGCATTTTTGCAGCTCAAGTGTCTTGGATGGTGCTCTACCTATAGTGTCGGAGCAAGAGCTTGAGCTTGCTTGGAGCACCCCTTTACACCGCATTGTGTTTTAGGGTTGTGAGCTCCTGAGTGGTGTCATGGATAGTGCTACATTGAAGTACTACCACCAAAGCCTCCTCGAGGATTGGTAACGAGAATGATGATCCCGACACATCTATTGTAAGATTAAGCTAAAAATAAGCATGGGGGAGAGCAAAAAAAAATTTAACCAAAAACATGCCCTTATAAATGTTGGCTTTTCACAAGCACAGACACAAGGTTTTAAAGGTTATTGCAAGTTGCAAATCAAATTCAAGAGCCAGAAAAATCCTAAAAATAGAAATTTCAAGTCATCTAAATTAACAAGGGATTAATCTGTGAATTTTCTGGAGGATATATTGATCCCATTTTTGTCTAATTTTTGGATTCGAAAATAAATCCCAATGTTTATCTTTAACAAATCCTGTACCTCCTGTGTTTAGACCAACCAAGGTCCCATAAACTTTTTCTCCTTAAAAGTCAAAAAAATTAGATTTCCCCAAAATTTCATTTTGTAAAAAATAATGTTTTACTAAGAGACTAGCAAAAGATAAGCATGGGGGTGTGATAAATGCCAGTTTATCATCATTCTTTTGCATTAAAACAAACCTACCTCTTAGGATTTTGCTCTACAAATAGGTTTTTGGGCTACATTTGGGCATAAATTATGATAGGCATGCATTTTACTTTTTATTGCCTTTTTTATGTGTTTTTGTGAGTGTTAGGGATAAGAAGATTGCCAGATCCCTAAAACCCTAGCACTTAGGAAGGCAACTGGGGAAGGAGAAGCCCAAACCAGCTGAAACTTAGCCAGATCCAGCTCACCATGGCTTGATTTTAGCTCACTTGAATTAGGCTTAGCTCATCCAAGCTCCATTCAACTCATCTCAACTGAATGGAAGCTCAAGAGAGCTCATCTTAGCTCACCCTAGCTTAGGTCAACTCAAATCCAACTCAACTTAGCTGCATCTAGCTCTTCTCAGCTCCTATTAGTTCACAGGGAGCTCTAGCTAGCTCAGCTGCATTGACTAGAGTTCACCTCAGCTCAGAACCATCTACATCCAGCTCCACTCAACTCTATCCGGCTGAAGATGGCCTCATTTCAACTCAGGAAACTCAAGTCCAACTCCCAGGGACTCAGCTTAGCTCAACTCAGTTGGGCTAAGCTACCTTAGCTACCTCAACCAGCTAGATCCTCCTTGGGAGCACCAGACCCAACTCATCTCCGCTACTTTCAGTAGAAGCTAGGTTACTTTAGCTTGGCTTAGCAGCTAGCAAAGAACTAGCAAGCTAAGCCAGCTAGAGTAGCTCCATGCAAACCTCTTCAGCAGTAGACAGCTCCAGTTTAGCTCCAGACTTTTTCTATCCAGCTCCTCTCCTCAAACCCTAACTCCCATTGCCTACTCCTCTACTCCATTACTAGCTAAGCTAGCTTAGCTTATCTTATCTTAGCTTAGCTTAGCTAGACACCAGCTCCCTTGGCCACTCACCACCTTAAAACACTACCTAACTAGCTCCACCACCTAAGCCCTACATAAGCACACCTTAGCTAGCTCCACCCTTCACCCTTTGTTGCCACCACCTTCACCACCTTTCACCCCTCAACCAACCACCAAAAGAAGCCAAAAGTTGGCGCCAAAACTAACCCTAACCACCTCCCTTTTGGCGCCAACTTTCAACCCCCTTATGCATCCTACACCTACCCATACGACTTATCCTAGCCATCCATCTACCCCTCCTTCTAGAACCCTACTTGGCGCCACCTATGCCCCCCCTTCTAGAACCTATTTTGGCGCCAAGTCAAGGGGCACCTAGGGTGGCAACTACCACCCTTAAGTTGGCGCCAATTGCCCTCCACCCTAGGATCTATTAACCACCCAAAATCCATCCTAACCCTCCATTCCAAAAGCCATCTACACCCCGCATCCTACTATATAAAAAGACCCATAACTAGCACCATTTTTTCATCCTCCATTAGTGTATATTCCACCTTAGACCCGCCTACAATTCACGGCCAAGAAGAAGGAGAAGCGAAGAAGACTAAGGGGGCATCCTACTCATCCCCTTGGTGCCTTCTTTCCCTTCCCTCTTCTTCTTGTGCCACACTAAGAAGGAGGAGCATCTTCAACATTAAGGAGGTTGGCCAGGCAAGGGAGAAGTACTTAGGGTGGACGTCCACACTTGAGGAGAGGATTATGGCATGCCCCCTTTGGGCTTGCCTTGGAGGACACCATTCTGACGGAGCTATAGAAGGACGGAGTTGGAAATCTTTTCAAGCTTGTGAGCTACCAAGCTTGGAGCAAGAAGCCTCCACCTCTTCTTCACCATCATCATCATCAGACCATTAGTTTTCTTTTATTTTTGTACCTTGATAGTTGTAGGAAAAGCTTTCCTCTATTAAGGTTTTCTGTAAAACATTTTTTGAGTCCTAAAACTAAAGTTCTCTTCTTTGCAATTTTTGTCACATTTGATTGCTTTTGTTCTAGCACTTTTCACTCCCTCTCCCTAATTACTCTAGGCCTCCAAGTGCCTAGAGTGAGCTTTAGGGAGAGGCTGTACTTGTCACCTTAGAAGCAGTATAGTGGATTAGGTGTTAGTTGTTTCCCACTCTCAACAAAATTTGTATTGCTGTTATTTCAAAAATCCATTAAAATTATATATTTAAAAAGAGTAAAAGGAAAGGTGATTTCTATTTCCAATCAAGAGACATATTTTTGCAAACATTTGGCCTCCTTAGACTACCCTAGATACTCCCCAATCTAGGAATAGAAATTCAAAAGCGTATGCGATTTTGCGTGTTGCAACGACCTTAAAAACCCCAATTACAAATCACGCTAAATTTCGCATCAACAAGCTCTCTCTAGAGCCTTGGAGGTTGTGAGAGGAAGAAAAGAAGAGATGAAGAAAAATGGGAGTGGTAGGGGTCCTTTTATAGTGGAGGAAAGAATTAAATTCGTATACAGGACATTTAGTGCCGGTCATAAATGTTGGTGAAGATCCACTACAAATGTTGCTAAAGATAGCCCATGCTCCCACCCACTGTTGCATTGGAGCATGCTTTGCGTGACCATGTTGGGCGCGTATGCGTGATACCCACCACTGCTGTCGCTACCCCCTCACCTATGTTGTTGCTACGTGTGCCCTTGTGTTTGCGCTACTACTGCGCGTGCTCGTAAGCACGCCTGCACTGCCATGCGCGTGCGGCGGCGCATACATATACATTGGCAGCCTGGTTGCACCACATAGCACGACCTAGGCCGTCCATCTTCATTCTTTTGTAGGGGATGCTACAGAGGTCGGATTGAGTCGATTTTCACGCCGTTGCGCTGCGATCGTCGACTCGAATCGATCCGTGTCGTCAGATTTGTTGTTTGACGTTCCAAATTGCGTCACCTAGTCTGTTGGCCATTGATCTTCCTTGGATTACATATTGTGCGATGGGACTCCGATCGAGGCGATTTCGGAGGCGTTGGACTCCGATCGTCGTCTTGATCAGATCCATATGGTCGGATCGTCAATCTGAGGCTCCGAATTAAATAGCCTTCTCTCCTTACCACAAAAAGGATGTAATTAACCTAAATTATATACAACTACTCTAAATGCAGAATGATGCATGCTATGTGACTAGTCGATCGTTCGCTTTAAAGTCGTTTGCAGTTTAATGTGGTGGAAAAATCGACTAATCAATATTTAAGAAAAAATAACCACTTGCAGAGGAGCGGGTTGAATCCACAGGGAGGCAATGACGTATTAAAATTCGTACCAGTTAAAAATGTTTGTTCGTAGTTAGTTTGGACAAGAATCAAGCTAAAATTTCCTTCAGATTAAGGTTTAAGCAAGAAACAATGCTGAAATAGCAATTCTGAGAAACTAGAGGATATTTTCCACAATGCAGAATCAATAAAATATGATTAAAAAGTGACAATGGCAGAAAATGTAATTTCTAATTGACGGCTTACTGTAGCAAAACAGGGGAATTTTTCCCCTTTGTCTTGCGCGACGAGGAGCGAATGGCCTGGCGCAGGAAGCTCGGAGGAGGTCCCTTGGACCAAGGGCTTCGAATTGGTGGTGGCGGCGAGTCGCGCGGCGGCCGGAGGTGGCCGGACGAGCTTCGGCGGAGGTGCTGCAGTCGGTGAGCGTGCACGGCCTGTTGGCATAAGAACTGCCACGCGCTGATGCTGGCGGCTCTGCAAGTGCGGGCGGAGGAAGCTGTAGGCGCGAACGGAGGCGTGCACGGTTGTGCGGGTCTACAGGTGCAGGGGTGGCTGCTGCTGCTGGCAGAAGCAGGGGCGAAGGGCTCTGTAGGTGCAGGTGAATGGCGCTTGTCTGCAGGCACGGGGAAGGGCGGTTGGAGTTCTGCAGCTGTGCGCGGGTGGCTGCTGCTAGTGGCGGGTGCGCGGGCGAAGGTGTGTGCTGGTCTGCAGGCGCGGGAAGATAGCGTGGACTGCAGGTGCGTGGAGAGCGGGTCTGCAGGTGAGGAGGGTGTGGGCTGTTGAGGTGAGCGGGTAGCTTCAGACGTCCAGGAAATTTCCTGGATGTCTTAAGTTACTGAAAGGGTGGTTGACGGTTGTTGCGGCGGTGGTGGTGGTTGGCGACGACGGCGAGGGAGATGCACGCTAAGGTGCTCACGGTGATGCGGACGAGCTCCGGATGGCGGTGTGGCCTGTCACACCACACGCCCACAGTGGTGGAGACTCGCCGCCACAGTAGAGGCCGGCAGTATGGAGTGGAAGAGAGAAGGTCTCTCTGCATAGTGGTGGGTCGGTGGTGGAGGCCTCCCGAGCTCGGCTGCCTCCCTCCTCCTTTTGTAGTGGCCTGCACCAATTTGAATTCAGCTGCCCGACCAGATCCACCACATCCGCTCCCCCTTGAATGGGTTCTTCACTGCGGCAGTTGAGCGTTGGAGCGGCAGCCAGCCGTTCCTGCAAGAAGAAGAATAAAGAAAATAATGTTAAAATATTAGGGCCATTTATATACAGACCCTCAACTTTTATGTTAATAAAAATAATGTACCTAATTGGTTATCTAATTAGATGAATGTCATTCTAAGCTAATTCTAAATGCACTTAAAATATGAATGCAATGCATGGATTATGTAACTAAATTAAAACTATGAATTAATCTATTTACATCCTAATTTATACTAAATAAATGTTAGAATTAACCTAATGCGTAGGCACTTAAATACTTAAATAGCCCACAACTATGGGCTAATCAAATAACCCCATGCCTAGTTTTTGCTAGTCCCTAGCAAAATTAAGTGAAACCTAGCACTCCAAGTAGACTAGTCAACTCACTTAGTCTTCCTTCAGAAGCATATTAAGTTCAGGCTCTAAACCCAAGGTTCCTAAGTAGTTGCTAAGTTACAGACTAGGTCGGCTAAAGACGAGTTGCAGGCATAAGTTTCCCTGATTTCTGACTCTACCCTAAAGTTTATTGATCCCTGAGATTAAAGCATCTGTGCCTGTGCATTGGTCTGAGTTATTTGAGTTAAAGGATTTTATATATATATATATATATATACTTTTTCTTTTGTTTGATTCTTCGAAGTCTAACCTCAGATCAGCTATCAACACGGTCTGTGTCGGATTCATTGTCCCCATTACCATACCTCGAAGGGTGCCTGGCTTTCGATGCTTCGAGATAGCACCGCCCATAACGACCCCAAGAACTCCTGGCAATCGACACTTCGAGATAGTATCGCCCATGGATTTCTTAAGCGAATTCAGGCCTATGGCAATCGGCACTTCGAGATAGGGCCGCCCATGGTACCTGAACCGCACAATGCGCTTACATGCCCCCAGTGGGATGGATATCCTAAGAGACAAGTGCCGAGGAGGTAATATGTTATCATCGCATCCTCAAGGTGAGTATATACTCCACCTCTCCTGCGGCAGGAACTCTTCCAATCAAAATGTGTTTTCAAGCCTCTCTTAAGTCAAAACTAAGAGAACCAAATCTCTTTTCAGAAAAACAGAAATTAAGTTGATTACCAGACCAAGTGTGTGAAATTTGGATGCTTGGGTTACAAGGACCCGTAAACCAAAAGGTAGAATAAGACTCCAGGTACTACCCCACCTTTTAACTCAAACCCTAGCTTCCCTTCCTCAACCTCTTGAGGAATGGTCCGTAACTTAACTCCTACTTAAGTTTTTAAGTCCACAAAGGACCCTAAAGGTCTAATGCTAGCAACTCATTTAGCTTCTAAAGTTTGACCCTAGAATTAATTTAGTCTACGCTAGAGTTCTGATTTGCTTAAGAATGCAGGACTTAGCCAGTTAGGCTCAAAACTTCTTTTTTTCATTTTTTTTCATTTTCTTTCTTTTTCTCTTTTTTATTTTATATGCTATAAACAAAATGCCTCAGGTTCTCTCCCCCATGCCTGGTTCAAACAATGTCCTCATTGAAAAGAAAAATAGCTAAAGGAATATATTACCTGAGGTGGAGAATGGTAGGAGCTAAGGCTCCTCATGAATGACTTCGTCAACCAGATGGCCATCTAAAGTTATGTATGATTTTAACCGTTGACCGTTGACGATAAAGGGAGTTGCTGAAGAGGAAGGATTTTTTATCTCCACAGCTTCATGCGGAAATAATTTGGTGATTATGTAAGGCCCTTCCCAACGAGATTTTAACTTCCCAGGAAACAGCTTAAGTCTGGAATTGAAAAGCCAGACTTGTTGGTTGGGCTCAAAGGTCTTTCGAAGAATAAACTTATCATGCAAGACCTTAGTTCTTTCTTTATAAGCTTGAGAGGTGTCATAAGCATCATTCCTCAGCTCCTCAAGCTCACTTAATTCTAGAAATTGTGCCTTCCCTACCTTCCCTAAATCCATGTTAACACTTCGAATAGCCCAAAGTGCTTTATGTTCCAATTCAACAGGTAAATGACACGCTTTTCCATACACAATCCGAAAGGGAGAAGTACCCAAAGGGGTCTTATAGGCCGTTCGATAAGCCCACAAAGCATCATCAAGCTTTTGGGACCAATCTTTCCTATCAGGTCTAACGGTCTTTTACAAAATATTTTTTATCTCCCTATTTGATACTTCAACCTGGCCACTTGTCTGAGGGTGGTAAGGGGTAGCAACCTTGTGAGTCACTCCCAAACTCTTAATTAACCGATTGAAGTGGTGGTTTCGGAAATGAGGTCCTCCATCACTTATAATAGTCTTGGGGCAGCCGAAACGGGATATGATATTGGCCTTCACAAATTTCAAAACCACAGAGTGGTCATTTGTGCGTGTGGGAATGGCCTCTATCCATTTAGAGACATAATCAATTGCCACCAAGATATATTCAAAACCATGGGACGACGAGAAGGGGCCCATAAAGTCAATTCCCCACACATCAAAAATTTCAACAGGTTGAATAGGATGTTGAGGCATTTCATTCTTCTTCCCAATCGTTCCAGTCCATTGACATCTAATACAGGCCTTAACAAAATTATGAGAATCCTTAAATAAGGAAGGCCACCAAAAATCGGACTGGAGAACCTTAAAAGCAGTTTTCTTAGCACCAAAGTGTCCTCCACAATGAAGTTCATGGCAAAATGTCAACACACTTTGTTGTTCCTCTTCAGGCACACAACGTCTCAATACTTGGTCTTGTCCAATTCTAAATAATTCTGGCTCTTCCCAATGAAAATATCTTGCTTGAGAAATGAATCTCTTTCTTTTCTACTCATCCCAAGAGCCAGGAGTTTGTCCAGTGACCAAGTAATTTACAATGTCTGCATACCAAGGTAAAGTTGGTGTTATCGCCATCAGAGTTTCATCGGGAAATGTCTCGCGAATGTCTTCAGAAAGAGAGTCATTAAGAGGAAGGTGAGACAGGTGGTCAGCCACAACATTTTCTACTCCTTTATTTTCACGTATTTCCAAGTCAAATTCTTGAAGGAGTAAGATCCACCTAATCAGACGTGGCTTAGAATCTTTCTTAGCAATGAGATGTTTCACTGCTGCATGATCAGTAAAAATAACCACCTTAGACCCAAGTAAATAAGACCTAAACTTCTCCAGAGCAAAAACTACATCAAGTAATTCTTTTTCAGTGACGGTGTAGTTTTGCTGAGGTTCAGTTAAAGTCTTGCTTGCATAATGCAGCACATGAGGTCTTCCCTCAACCTTTTGTCCAAGGACTGCTCCCACTGCATAATCCGAAGCATCACACATAAGCTCAAATGGGAGTGTCCAATCAGGAGCTTGGAGAACAGGCGTAGAGATCAAGGCATCCTTTAGAGTTTGAAAGGCCTCAGCACACTTTGAATCAAAACTGAAGGAAGATTCCTTCGCCAACAAGTCACAAAGTGGCCTAGAAATCTTACTAAAATTTTTAATAAAGCGCCTGTAAAAGCCAGCATGGCCCAGAAAGGATCTAATCTGTTTGACATTCGTAGGCAATGGAAGTTTGGAAATAGAATTAATCTTGGCTTTATCTACTTCCAAACCTTTCTCGGATACAACATGCCCAAGTACAATTCCTTTCTCTACCATGAAGTGACTTTTCTCCCAGCTGAGGACTAAACCAGTCTCCTTACATCGTTTCAACACATTCTCCAGATGCAGGAGACACTGGTCGAAAGACGAGCCATAAATGTAGAAGTCATCCATAAATACTTCGACACACTCGTCAATCATGTCCGAAAAGATAGACATCATACACCGCTGGAAAGTTGCAGGGCCATTACATAATCCAAACGGCATACGCCTGAATGCAAAAGTACCGTAAGGACTCGTGAATGTCGTCTTTTCCTGGTCATCAGGAAAGACTGCCACCTGATTGTACCCAGAATATCCATCGAGAAAGCAATAATACTTATTCCCTGCCATTTTTTCGAGAATTTGATCAATAAAAGGCAAAGGAAAGTGATCCTTCTGGGTAGCGGTGTTCAGCTTGCGGTAATCAATACAGACCCTCCATCCAGTTGAGGGTCTAGTGACAACTTGTTCACCTTGGTCGTTGAGTTCCACAGTAAAGCCTGCCTTCTTTGGCACCACATGAATGGGACTGACCCATTTACTATCAGCAATGGGACATATGATCCTAGCATCCAACCACTTCAGGATTTCCTTTTTTACAACCTCCCTCATATTAGGGTTCAGACGTCTCTGCATGTCCCTAAAAGGCTTGATGGAATCATCAATATAAATGTGGTGCATGCAGAGTGTAGAGTCTATACCCTTAATGTCAGCAATGCTCCAAGCAATAGCTTCCTTGTGCCTAGACAGGCATTCAATCAAGGCTCCCTCTTGTGCCTCAGACAGCACAGCCGAAATGATAACGGGGAGCGTATCATTGGCACCTAGGAAAACATACTTGAGAGTGTTAGGGAGGGGTTTCAACTCATGGTTGGGGGCTTGTATGGTTGAGGGTTTCATAATAGATGTCCCCATCTCAGGTAGCAAATCTACCTTCGGTGAAAATGATGGGGGAAGAGACTTAGCAGAAACTCCTAGCAATTCCTCTAGTTCTAGTATATCCCCTTCACATTCCTCCAAGAGATGGGAATGCTCATTTAGCATGACATGCTGAAGGGGGTCATCACATAACATTGCAGGAGTTGCCTCTTCAATCAAGTCATCTATCACCTCAACTTGAGAATAATCCTCAAGTCCGGCTTGTTTGTAAGCATCAAACACATTAAGCTGGATTTTCCTATTCCCAAAGCCCATTTTCAATGCCCCAGTATTGCAATTAATTGAAGCATGGGAAGTTGCAAGGAAGGGGCGGCCCAAAATGATGGAGTGTTTGGTTGGCTTGTTGGTAGGGTCAGTGTCCAAAACTAAGAAGTCAACGGGAAAGAAGAAATCCTCCACTCTTACGAGGACATCTTCCAAAATTCCCCGTGGTGTGTTAAGTGATCGATCAGCAACTTGAAGGATTACAGGGTTAGGCTTCAAATTGCCTCCCCCAAGTTGTTCATACACGTAGCTCGGAAGGATGTTCACCCCTGCACCCAGATCAAGCAGAGCCTCATCAATTTGTAAGTCACCAATAACTACAGAGATATATGGGGCTCCTGGGTCCTTAAGTTTTGGGGGTGTGCCATGTTGAACAATTGAGCTAACAGAATCATGCAGGACAACTTTAGATTGGACCTGTTTTCTAGATTGCCGCTTTTTCGTGCACAAGTCATTTAAGAAGCGGGCATAAGACGGAATCTGCCTGATAGCTTGAAGCAAAGGCAGGTTAATCTGCACTTGCTTGAAAGTTTCCATAATCTCATCCGTCTTATCTTTGGCTTCAGATGAGCCAGCAGAAGTCTGCCCAGAGGTGGATAAGCGCTCTGGGAAAGGCACTCTCGATCTCTGGGTGGAAGGGTTGTCATGTCGAGTAAGGGGTGGAACGGGGGCAACTTCTTCCGATGAGGTGATTTCAAGCGGAGAAGATTTGGGCAAATCTTCTCCGATGGGGGTGAAAGTCGGGGTGGATGGTTTTTTAGGGGGTGAGACTATAGGAGCATCGGGTTTGGAAATTTCTTTCCCACTCCTCAAAATAGTCACCGCCTGAGCATGCTCCCCAAAGACAATCCCTTTTCCTTTAGGATTTTCCTCAGCAGCACTGGGAAACTTCCCAGTCACCCTCTGTCTAACGGCCTCAACAAGGTGTCCAATTTGTGATTTCATCTCATGTATAGCTTTGTCATGAGATTGGATGATGGCACTTTGACTTTCTTGCATAGTTTTCAACATCGCCTTCAATTCATCCATCTCAGAGGTTTTAGGTTGGGCAAAGGTCTGAGGTTGGTTCATTTGATGGTTTTGAAAGGATTGTGGTTTGTAATTCCCTGAATTTGAGATATTTCCTTGTATCCATGAAAAGTTTGGGTGGTTCCTCCATCCCTCATTATAAGTGTTGGAGAAAGGATCATTACGAGGTCTTGGATGGAACCCTTGAGCAGCATTCAAATCCGCTTGTACAAGCTCAGGGAATTGGGAGGCCAAGTGGCAATCCATAGTGGCATGTGTATTGCCTTGACAAATTACGCATTCGGAAGCTTGGGATGTGGAGGTGTTAGGTACGAATGAACTCGGGTTTGACATAAGCCTTTCCATGTTTTGATTTAATAATTGAATTTGATAGGCTAAATTCTGGGTGTCCCTTGCTTCATTCGCCTCCAACTTTCTTTGCATGAGAGTGGGCTTTCTATCCCTGTAGGCAGAATTCAAGTGAATAGAATTCTCATTCAAAGTATCAAATAAGTTCCAAGCTTCATCCTCAGTCTTAGATAGAAAGGTTCCTGCACAGGCACCATCCACAGTTTGCCTATGCGAATCATTAAGTCCAGTGTAGAACCTTTCAACCAATTTCCATTTAGGCACTTGTGATGTGGGCAAAGTCTCAGCAAATCGTTAAAGCGATCCCACGCATCATGGAATGCTTCCCCATCCTTTTGAGCAAAACTCATAATTTCCCTCCTAAAGTGATTTGTTTTGCTCATGGGAAAGTACTTCTTCAAAAACTCCTTCTTCAGGGCATCCCAAGTATTTATATTATCAAGGGTGTGATACCAATACTTGGCTTTGTCCTTTAGGGAGAAGGGAAAGAGTGTCCGCATTTGAGCGTCATCAGTAACGCCCTACAGCTTCACCGTGGAACAGACCTCGGTGAATTCCTCAATATGCCTGTAAGGGTCTTCCCTAGTAGTACCATAAAAGGAGGGTAGCAAGGATATGGTACTACTTTTGATCTCATATAGATTGTCCCCTCCAGGTCTACGTAGTGCTGGGCCAGCTTGATTGGTTGGGATGAAATATTCCTTAAGGCTCCTTTGACCGGCCATTTCTACCCTTGGAAGTTCTCTTCTAAGGATTCTTTCAGGTTCAGGATCAAATACAAGTTGTCTCCTAAGAGAACGCCTACCAAGCATGCACTACAAACACAATTCAAACGGACTTGTTTGGTCTTTACAGATTTAGGCTTTTGACTTTAGTTCAAATTGTAGGTGACAAAACAAATTGCCCAATCAATTACGCACCTATTGTCAACCTACGGCTCGCCTAAGAAGACCTAGTTGGAACTTAGGTATTCTTCCCTAAATCTCAAATGGTCAAGTAAATCCAAAGACGGAAGATCGAGGGATGCAAGTAGGCCTAAGCCTTCCTTTGAAGCTGTGCTTTCGCGGTGCTTCTCAACTACCCCCAAAAATCCGTGACAGGGTATCCCCCTCTTTGGACTTGCAAAACCTTTGATCTCAAGTTCTGAACACTTCAGAATCCAACGAAAGGAGGGCTCTTGGCCTAGTATTTCCAAACCTAAGGAGTGTCTAGAAGCATGCCGTGGTGCAAATGAAATAAGTGTGCATACACCGTAAAAGATTTTGAACTTTGAATCGCACGCCAAGTTTGAAAATCAAATCCTTGGTTTTTAAAATGTCCTTCCTTTAATTAGTCCTTTTTATAAAAAAAAAATGTGACCACTTGTTAGATTTATTCAGTACAGATTAGGTGGTCTTCGCATTAAATCCCAAATGCAATGCGTGATCAAAAATAGGATGCAAAGTAAGAGAATGCATACCTTGCCACCAGCGATCTACGATGCAAGAATGCACGCAATGCAAGAAGTAAATCTAGAGGCTGCTCATACAGACCTAAATGGTTCATCCTAGGGCAGGCAGCTTCTAGCAGGCAGCTCATTTTTTTTATTTTTTTTTAGAACTACTTATGCACAATCAAATAAAAGTAATAAAAAAAACTAAATCTAAAGAAAAGGGAATAGACTCCCAAAAATTACCCAACACGGGCCCAAAACAAAATCGGGGAACAGACCCCTCAAAATATGCCCCAGAACAAGGGTTTCAAACTAACGGTAATGAAAAATTAAGTCTACAGTCTTAATTCTAGTCTAATTAAACTAGCGACTAAATACAATGGTGTCCATCGCGTCCTTGTCCTTCTCCTCTGTTTGCACCTCAAAACACGCCTATAATAACGCCTTCTTATGCTATTTTCTAGCATTAACTATTTATATTATAATCCTATAGCCACATTTGTAAAAACGGTTGCATGCATGCATTTAATCAAGAGAGGAAGAGGAGTGAAACAATCACCTGCATAGTAACATTTTTCTTCAAGTGCCTCCTTGCAAAATCACCCTCTTTTTATTTTTCCTCTTGATTTCTTCTTTTCTCTCCTTCCCGCGGCTGCACTCTTCCCGCAGCTGCATGCAACGCAGCACTTCTTCCCGTCACTTCTCCCTGCCAACGCCGCTCCCTATAGCTGCAACTTGCGCACCCTCTCCCTGCTGCAGCCGGCACGCCACTCTCTCCTCCTCTATAAGTAGCTGCAGCTTCATCCTCGCAACGGAGGCTGCGGCAGCAACGAAACAAACCCGCAGCCATCTTCTCCACCTCTTTCCCCTCCCATACGTCGGCCCTCCGTCGAGGAGGCACCCGGCGAGCAGGAGAACCCACTGTGGTGCACACCACCACAGTGGGAACACCACCGCCCAGCTCTTCGACGAGCCGGTGGGCGTGGTGCATTCCCTCGCTTCGTTTTTTTTCTTTAACGCCATTGCCGCCGCTCCAAGCTTCGAAGCTTGAAGCCGCGGCAGCAGCAGCCACGCAGCAGCAGCAGCAGGTCCTCCCGCCTCCTCCGCGACCTTCCCCGCAGGCGCGCAACCCTCCACGCGCGCCTGCAGGCCCGTTCCCTGCCTCCGTCTCCGTTCTGTCCACCCCGCATTGCACCCGCAGCCGGCCGCCGCGCGCACTGCAGCGGCCGGCTACGGCCTCGTGCCGCCCCCTGCCCTCCTCCGCGACCCTCCGCAACCACCTGCAGACCTCCTCCACGCTCGCTCCTCCACGCCTTCGCCCGCCCGTCGCCTTCGCGAACGCCTGCAGGAACCCTACGCGAAGCCGCGCCCGCATCCGCCGTCTTCAGACGTCTGCCTCCGCCTTCAGACGATGCGGCGTCAGATGTCCGCCAGAGGCGGCAGACCTCTTAACTCGCACGTCCGCGATCTCTCGCTTGCCCGCTCTCTCTCTCTCTGCTGATCTCTCCCGCCCGCTCCCGCTCTCTCTCTCACGTATTCTCTCTCTCTCTCTCTCTTTTTTACTCACTAACAGACACACACTCACAGCAACGCACACACACACACGTTCACCGACACACACACACCTATACCAACACATACACACACACTCACACACTTATAGTACCATATATATATAAATATATATATACATACATACATATATATATATATATACATAGTATATCTATAAGTTATGTATACATACACTTATATATAATATATATATAATATATATATATATATCTACTTATATATACATCTATATACTTATATATATATAGACATATATACTTATATACATATATATATATACATATCTATATACATATATATACACATATATATCTATATATATATATCTATACATATATAACTATACATTTATATATATATATATAGATATATTTACTTATATACATACATATGTACATATATTTTCATGTTATTTATTATACGCTGTATCGCGGGAATATCTGCACCAGTTGCTGATATTCCCTGATACACGCGTACAAAAAAAAGCGTGGTCCCATGCATCATCCATCCTCCATCCACACTCCACGCGGCACCTAGTTGTGTTGGTTGCGTCTCTCTAGACGTCGACTGACTCGACATAGTGCTACACTCCATCGCCACCTCCACCCCCACCCCTTTATATATATACTACATATATATATATACATACTACATTTACTTTCTGTCTATTTGCTTTTCTGTTAGCAAAAAGATAAAAAAAATACATAAAAAAGAAAAGATAATCTTTGACTTGCAGGTACCTCGTCTTGCGAGTAGCAAGACTTGTTTTGGGACTCTGTTTGGCTAAAAGCCAAGGACACAATTTTGAGGGTGTGCCTCAAGAACAAGGATTACCATAGAAAACCTAAATAAGAAAAAACACCAAAAACACAATAAACGAACGGAAGAGACGCGTTTCGAGGAAAATGTAGAAACTCGACTTTAACCCCACTTCCCTGTGTTCGACCCTGGGCCTAAAAGTGACAAGATAAAATCAATTAGGCCAGGTTAAAAATTTTGTAAAGAGATGGTTAGGTCCGAATTAGGTTAACCACTATACATATTTCAACGATAAAAACATCATATTAACAACCTATCCGGGCCGACCCATCATAACTTTTCTGGCGCCGTTGCCGGGGAGGTGCGACTTCGAGTAAGTTTCTATCCAAATCATTTCAATTTTTCTCTTCCCTCTTCACGGGTATTATTGTTTTTGGTGTGCAGGTGAACTTGGTGAAAGGAGAAGGAAAGCAGACGAAGTCGGGAACGAGGGCAGATCCAAGGTGGGAACAAGAGCGTGAAGACGCCGACACCGCATTGGAGCTTCGCACACGTTGCCAAACCAGTAGGTTTTCTCTTTCTTAGCAAACTAGGGTTAGCTTGCCACCCAAAAAAAAAAAACAAAAAAAACTAGAAAACCTTCTTGGGATTTCTTGGGGCAAGTGGATTAAAATTCACTTGTTTGATTGGTTGTATTCACTCCCGCTGCCCCGAGATTTCCCGCCACACTTCGCATAGCGAAAATCCGAGAATCTTGATTCTTGGATTTCTCGCCGAGGGAAGTATTCTTTGAGGCAAAGAAAAAGATTGCTTATATCCCTCTTTTGCCTCACTTATCTTTAATTCAGGATCACATTTTTGGTGGGGAGACTTGGAATTGAGTTGATTCCAACCCCACCACGACTTTTCAAATTTGCCTGTGATTCGATCTTGAATACTTCAACCCAACAATTTTATTTTCTTTATCTTTTGGTTGAAGCCTTGTGTGTGGAAATCATTTCTGGTGATTGGGAGCACTTGAATTGAAGTGCTTTGGCTCCCTTTCACATTGGTATAAAATTGATTTGCGCATCCACACATAGAAATCTCCATTTAGGGTAGCCCATTGCATTTTAGCATGCATTAACTAACTGATAATTGAAGAAGGGTTTCTTGGGCTTTAGAAAAAAAAAAAAAAACCTGTATTCTTGCAAAACCCGGAGATTGGTTGAATTGGTAATTCAGCAAAATCCTAAAATTCATACTACTTAAGGTTGAACTCTAAAAATCATTCACCAATTAAACTTCAATTCGGGGAGATTTCCCTGTTGCATGCTTGTTCTTACACACTCTTAAAATCAATCACTTGGGCATTACCCGTAAACAACGCCCTTCACATTCCAAAAGCACTTGACCCTAAGCCTCTAATTAAAATTGGTAGTAACTTGACCCTTTTTTTGGATTGGAGGTCTAACTACCTACGTGTAGCGGCTACGTGCTGGTGAGAGTCCCCGCGTGCTATCGGGTGTCTAAGACTGGGGCAAACGGCCTTTCAATCTGGCCCAGTGGTTCCGCGGTGCTCGCATTCGGTTCCGTAGTTCGTGATAGTAGGTAACTTAGATCTTTAGGTCTAAGGGAACACTGTCGAGGTTAGGAACTTGATTGTATTGATTTGTAATCAAGTGTACCTTTGCGGCGTCATTTCTCTCATCTCTTTTCCCTACTCATCTCCTCAACTCTTCCTCCGGAAGTGCATGTTTGGGAGGAGGTCACAAAACCCTGAATTGCTTGTATTGACTGATAAATCTAGAAAAAGAGCCGAATCATCCTCCTCCTCCACAAACATGGCACACACCCCCGCCTCACCACTTCGTCACAATTCCAATTCTTTCAACACCAGGCTTATCCCGAGAAACCCTGCAAGACCTTCCTTATTGAGTGTCGCGCCAAGCGACTCGGTAAGTCATGTGGAACTAGCTTCTGCGAGCCAGTATTTCAACACGGAGGACCAAGCCTCCGTGTACTCGGACACATATGCGGACACGTCTTCTGGTATAGAAGATGCCTGCACCCTGGGGAACAACCCGTTTTCTGCCACGTATAACCCAGGGTGGCACAATCATCCCAATTTTGCATGGTCCAACAACCCGCAACGTCGAAACCCCGCTGGTGGACCAATGCGATCGTCCGCACCCGTCATCCCAAGGGCCCAGTCTAATCCTATGGCAAATCTGCCATCAGGCCCTTGTGTGCAGAAAACCAAACACACATCAAAACCTCTTGATAAATTGATGCGAATGATGACGGAAATGTCAAAGCGCCATAAAGAAAACATGACCTCTCTTCAGCATTTGGCGCAGCAGAATGCTGAGATCAGTCAACTAAGCATGGCGACTCGATCTCAGGGCACTTTTCCCGCCCGACCTGTTCCAAACCCATAAAACTTTGTACCTGTGGTCCGCAACTACAGGTACAACCTTCTCAGGAACAGGTTCATCAAATTCTGCAAGCTCCGAGTATTCCTCCGGGATTTCAGGTTAATCCCGCTGCAGCACCGCACTCTTATGCTGATAGTGATCACATCAAGGATGACATGTCTGACGAGGACATGACTGTCAGTATGTGTATCGAACTAATTGGAGCCGATTCAGACTGCTGCGAATTACCTGACGACTGCCTGACCAACACAAACTGTGACATTCCCCAATCCCTCCCTATTCCTGTACCTTCTCCTGACCAGACTTCTGACGAGGTTTTTTCCGCTTCCCATACCTTGTGGTCTGAGTCATCACCGGGCTGCTCACCACCGGTCGACACTATGGAAGACCGGACTGCCCTTTCTTTCCCGCTAAATCAAGCGGATTTGCAAATCCACACTGGGACCTTGAACCCACATCTTACACACCAGGGCTATTCCCTTTTGGATCCATCTATCCAAAAGCCCCCCTTCTTGGCCAATCTAAGGGCCAACTTCCTCTTCCTGATCTATTTTCTGATCCGCCTGGGACACTCTCGTCCCAGAAAATGCCAAATCTCTCACCATCCACCATTACTTTTCACGCCTCTATCGTGATTACTTCGCTTTTCTCTTCACCACCCACCATCCACCCACCCTTCCACCCTGATTTATACCCTGAACCTCAGCTCCTGTTACCCGATCTGTCGTCCGTTCTCTACCTTTCCCTGCATGCATATGAGGACATAGCATTGTTTGGAATGGGGGGGTGGATAGGCATCCATAGGATCCGGGTATTTTATGGTATCAGACAATTACCACCTATTTATAAATATTCAAGAAAAAGAAAAAAGAAGAAAAATATATATATATAATAATAATAAATGGTGTTTAGTAATGATTTGAAAGCTGAAACAAAAAGGCAATAAGTGTTTATGGATATTCAACCTCTGTTTTGAAGACTTTCCAGGCCACAAAAGCTTGATTCGCTCAGGCTCGGCTTAATTCACTTAAAGCATTGACAAAATAGATCAAGATCTCTCCTAACTAAGGATGTATTGTTGTACCTGAGACACAAGTACATGATCCGTTGGTTTACTTTTACTTGAGAGCTTAAGTAAACGTGGTTCACACTACACATATCAGGAAAGGCCAGGTGAACATAAGATCCAACCCTAGTGTTCATTAGGGAAGGTGGAGTCCTTACCTGTGCACGTAGGTAGACTTTTTATCCCAGGCTTTAGTCTTGTGTTTAGGAGCGACTCTTTCCACCAAAAAGAAACTCTCCCACCAAAAAGAAAAAAAGTGTGCTCTTTCAAAATGTGTTGTAAGAGATATACTGACACGTGTTTCAAAAAAAAAAAGAAAAAAATAAAAAAAAAGGGAGTTGAGCTTTCCGTCATCATCTTAAGGGTCAATTCGAAGACATGAGCTGAAACTGGGACCAACCTGTACTTAAAAATTTGTGAAATCCTGGGATTGAGTCTTAATGTTCATCTAGTCAGTCTTGATCCTTCACTATGCACAAACCATAACCTCTTGAGCTCTCGAGTACGGCAAAAACCTCCTGGGTCCTGGAAATCGTACTTAAGGTTTAAATATCAAGAGTCCTGGTTAGTTGAGAGATGATCTATGTCATGTGAGACTTAAAGTACTGGTAGTCTTCTTTACAATTGGTTCTCACAATATTCGATAATAAACACACCTATATCACCTCAGAAGAAAATCTTCAGCTTAAGATTATTTCTAAATACTATTTTGCTAGGGACTAGCAAAAGATAGGCATGGGGGTATATGTTTGCACCTCAAAACACGCCTATAATAACGCCTTCTTATGATATTTTCTAGCATTAACTATGTATATTATAATCCTATAGCCACATTTGTAAAAACGGTTGCATGCATGCATTTAATCAAGAGAGGAAGAGGAGTGAAACAATCACCTGCATAGTTACATTTTTCTTCAAGTGCCTCCTTGCAAAATCACCCTCTTTTTATTTTTCCTCTTGATTTCTTCTTTTCTCTCCTTCCCGCGGCTGCACTCTACCCGTAGCTGCATGCAACGCAGCACTTCTTCCCGTCAATTCTCCTTGCCAACGCCGCTCCCTATAGCTGCAACTTGCGCACCCTCTCCCTGCTGCAGCCGGCACGCCACTCTCTCCTCCTCTATAAGTAGCTGCAGCTTCATCCTCACAACGGAGGCTGCGGCAGCAACGAAACAAACCCACAGCCATCTTCTCCACCTCTTTCCCCTCCCATACGTCGGCCCTCCGTCGAGGAGGCACCCGGCGAGCAGGAGAACCCACTGTGGTGCACACCACCACAGTGGGAGCACCACCGCCCAGCTCTTCGACGAGCCGGTGGGCGTGGTGCATTCCCTCGCTTCGTTTTTTTTCTTTAACGCCATTGCCGCCGCTCCAAGCTTCGAAGCTTGAAGCCGCGGCAGCAGCAGCCACGCAGCAGCAGCAGCAGGTCCTCCCGCCTCCTCCGCGACCTTCCCCGCAGGCGCGCAACCCTCCGCGTGCGCCTGCAGGCCCGTTCCCCGCCTCCGTCTCCGTTCTGTCCACCCCGCATTGCACCCACAGCCGGCCGCCGCGCGCACTGCAGCGGCCGGCTACGGCCTCGTGCCGCCCCCTGCCCTCCTCCGCGACCCTCCGCAACCACCTGCAGACCTCCTCCACGCTCGCTCCTCCACGCCTTCGCGAACGCCTGCAGGAACCCTACGCGAAGCCGCGCCCGCATCCACCGTCTTCAGACGACGCAGCGTCAGACGTCCGCCGGAGGCGGCAGACCTCTTAACTCACGTGTCCGCGATCTCTCGCTCGCCCTCTCTCTCTCTCTCTGCTGATCTCTCCCGCCCGCTCCCGCTCTCTCTCTCACGTATTCTCTCTCTCTCTCTCTTTTTTACTCACTAACAGACACACACTCACAGCAACGCACACACACACGTTCACCGACGCACACACACCTATACCAACACATACACACACACTCACACACTTATAGTACCATATATATACAAATATATATATACATACATACATATATATATATATATATATACATAGTATATCTATATAGTTATGTATACATACACTTATATATAATATATATAATATATATATATATATCTACTTATATATACATCTATATACTTATATATATATATAGACATATATACTTATATACATATATATATATACATATCTATATACATATATATACACATATATATCTATATATATATATCTATACATATATAACTGTACATTTTTATATATATATAGATATATTTACTTATATACATACATATGTACATATATTTTCATGTTATTTATTATACGCTGTATCGCGGGAATATCTGCACCAGTTGCTGATATTCCCTGATACACGCGTACAAAAAAAAGCGTGGTCCCATACATCATCCATCCTCCATCCACACTCCACGCGGCACCTAGTTGTGTTGGTTGCGTCTCTCTAGACGTCGATTGACTCGACATAGTGCTACACTCCATCGCCACCTCCACCCCCACCCCTTTATATATATACTACATATATATATATACATACTACATTTACTTTCTATCTATTTGCTTTTCTGTTGGCAAAAAGATAAAAAAATACATAAAAAAGAAAAGATAATCTTTGACTTGCAGGTACCTCGTCTTGCGAGTAGCAAGACTTGTTTTGGGACTCTGTTTGGCTAAAAGCCAAGGACACAATTTTGAGGGTGTGCCTCAAGAACAAGGATTACCATAAAAAACCTAAATAAGAAAAAACACCAAAAACACAATAATCGAAGGGAAGAGACGCGTTTTAAGGAAAACGTAGAAACTCGACTTTAACCCCACTTCCCTGTGTTCGACCCTGGGCCTAAAAGTGACAAGATAAAATCAATTAGGCCAGGTTAAAAATTTTGTAAAGAGATGGTTAGGTCTGAATTAGGTTAACCACTATACATATTTCAACGATAAAAACATCATATTAACAACCTATCCGGGCCGACCCATCATCCTCCTTTCAAAATCGCTCGTCCAATTCTCCTCTGGCGACGTCAAGGGTCGCCTCTCACAGTGGCTGATTCTTGCGCAAATTTTCTCGCACAGAAAAGAAAATAATAAATGGTCAAATCACTGTGCAATTGAAAAATAATCAAAATAAAATTAGGCAAAATTATTGCGTCTGTTTCCTCCTGGGAAACGGCGCCATTTGACTAGTCGATCATTCGCTTTAAAGTCGTTTGCAGTTTAATGTGGTGGAAAAATCGGCTAAACAATATTTAAGAAAAAATAACCACTCGCAGAGGAGCGGGTCGAATCCACAGGGAGGCAATGACGTATTAAAATTCGTACCAGTTAAAAATGTTTGTTCGTAGTTAGTTTGGACAAGAATCAACCCAAAATTGCCTTCAGATTAAGGTTTAAGCAAGAAACAATGCTGAAATAGCAATTCTGAGAAACTAGAGGATATTTTCCGCAATGCAGAATCAATAAAATATGATTAAAAAGTGACAATGGCAGAAAATATAATTTCTAATTGACTGTTTACTGTAGCAAAATAGGGGAATTTTTCCCCTTTGTCTTGTGCGACGAGGAGCGGATGGCCGGGCACGGGAAGCTCGGAGGAGGTCCCTTGGACCAAGGGCTTCGAATCGGGGGTGGCGGCGAGTCGCGCGGTGGCCAGAGGTGGCTGGACGAGCTCCGACGGAGGTGCTGCAGCCGGTGAGCGTGCGTGGCCTGTTGGCGTGAGAACTGCCGCACGCTGATGCTGGCGGCTCTGCAGGCGCGGGCGGAGGCGTGCGCGGTTGTGCGGGTCTGCAGGTGCGGGGGTCGCTGCTGCTGCTGGCGGGCACGGGGGCGAAGGGCTCTGCAGGGGCAGGTGAGTGGTGCTTGTCTGTAGGCGCGGGGAAGGGCGGTTGGAGTTCTGCAGCTGTGCGCAGGTGGCTGTTGCTGGTGGCGGGCGCGCGGGCGAAGGTGTGTGCTGGTCTGCAGGCGCGGGAGGATGGCGTGGACTGCAGGCGCGTGGAGAGCGGGTTTGCAGGTGAGGAGGGTGTGGGCTGTTGGAGGTGAGCGGGTAGCTTCAGACGTCCGAGAAATTTCCCGGACGTCTTAAGTTATTGAAAGGGTGGTTGACGGTTGTTGCGGCGGTGGTGGTGGTGGTTGGCGACGACGGCGAGGGAGATGCACGCTAGGGTGCTCATGGTGATGCGGACGAGCTCCGGATGGTAGTGTGGCCTGTCACACCACACTCCCACAATGGTGGAGACTCACCGCCACAGTAGAGGCCGGCAGTATGGAGTGGAAGAGAGAAGGTCTCTCTACATAGTGGTGGGTCGGTGGTGGAGGCCTCCCGAGCTCGGATGCCTCCCTCCTCCATTTGTAGTGGCCTGCACCAATTTGAATTCAGCTGCCCGACCAGATCCACCACATCCACTCCCCCTTGAATGGGTTCTTCATTGCGGCAGCTGGGCGTTGGAGCGGCATCCAGTCGTTCCTGCAAGAAGAAGAATAAAGAAAATAATGTTAAATTATTAGGGCCATTTATATACAGACCCTCAACTTTTATGTTAATAAAAACAATGTACCTAATTGGTTATCTAATTAGATGAATGTCATTCTAAGCTAATTCTAAATGCACTTAAAATATGAATGCAATGCATGGATTATGTAATTAAATTAAAACTATGAATTAATATATTTACATCCTAATTTATACTAAATAAATGTTAGAATTAACCTAATGCGTAGGCACTTAAATACTTAAATAGCCCACAACTATGGGCTAATCACTATGCAATATTTATAACAAGAAATGCAAATGTAAGCCTAGGAACATGCATGAATAGGTGTTTTACCCTCAATAATTGTGGCTACATCATACCCCCATGCCTATCTTTTGCTAATCCTTAGCAAAATCAAACTACATGCTATGTATAAAATCAAAATTATGATTCGATCCCTTGGGCCTAAGTGTTTATTAATAATAGAAATTATCAACTAAGGTCCTAAACTATGAAGACTCAACAGTCTCAAGTGTTTTCCAGAATGCACACCGCCTAAGCCCTCACCTTATTTGAAAAAAAAGAAGATACATTTTTTGCTTTCTTTTTTCTAATCTTTTTTGTACTTTTCGAGTTTGAGAGTTTCGGGATAACTTTTTATGGCTACTCGACCTGTCCAAGACTCGAAAAGGACTCTAAGTGCTAAGCATCAAGTGAAAAGAGTGAAAGACTCACTAAGCGGACGTTAAAATAGACTTCGGATTTCTATGACTTTAGGTGACCTTTTGATGAGTCCATTTTAATGGACTAATATTACGCCTAAGTAACTTTAATTATATCTTTTAGGTTTGTTAATAACTATGTTAAGTTATAGAATGTTTGCATGCATCATGATTTAGGTTTACATCTATTCTATAACTTAATATGTGCTTTTTATGTGCAGGAAAAATAATTGGCAAAAGAATGAGGAGAAAAGGATAAATTACCCTTTTTCAAATAACTGGTGGCTGTTCTTTTCCCCATCCTCCGGGAACCCTCAACAGCCACCGGCCAGAAATAGTTAAGGGATTTGAAAATCCCTTAACTCTCGTAGGCGCAAACGAGGAGAAGTTAAATAGAAGAGGCGATTCCAGGGAGAGAAGAGATCATCTAGGAAGAGAAGAACTTGCACCATCTTCTCCAGCGTGCACTGTGGATCTACAACTCCCTTCTCCAGCGCCCGCAGGTGCTCGCTGCCATCTACACCGCCTCTCCCTCACAGTGCCTCCCTCCAATAGCTCCTAAAGGTGCTGCATGCCTTCACCACCACCTGCAGCCACACCGCACTGCCTGCAAGTGCCCGCAGGCACTCCCTTCTCCAACACATGCAGGTGCTTGCTGCCATCTACACCGCCTTCCCTAGCACCGCCAAGCCACCAAGAGCCCCTGCAAGCACGCCCGCAAATGCCGCACTCGCACCTCCCTGCAGTGCACGCCTGCAGTCGTGCCCTAGTGCAGCACTACAGACCCGCCAGCACCTTCCATCTCCCTGCAGACGTGCACCCTCTCGCTCACACGCGCCTCAACCTTCAAATCTCATCGCCCACACGCACCTTCCAGCACCAAGTGCCTTCATCCTGCATGCGCATCTGCAGACCGCCTCACCCGCGCCAGTGCCTCCCTGCAGGTGTGCCCTCTCCGCAGACGCATGCCCACCTTCCAGCGCCCACCTTCACCACGCAAGCCCGCCAGTGCCTTCAACACCCGCAGGCGCTGCATTGCACCAGCCTACACCACGTGCCATCTGCAGTAAGCAGCTACAACAGGCAGCCTCCGCTGGCATCTTCTCCTCCGCCGGCCAGCCACCACCGGTCACCTCTGTCGACACCGCAGCCTCCATCGGAGAGCCCTCATCCTTGCCGACCTCCCTAGCCTCTCCAATGACCGCCGGTGCTCTCTCTCTCTCGCGAGGAGGAGAGAGAGAAAATGCTCTGTTTTGAAGTCAATTAATATTTACATTCACTCCATTGCCACAGTATTTGATTTTTATTTATTATTATATTGTGGCAAAATTTCGCATGCACACTCATATTCTCTGATAATTGCACATTCATGATATTCACCAATTTCAAGATTGATTTTGGGCTTAACCTGAGCACTAATTTTCTCTAGTACACGTCACGTGAAAATTGCATAAAATCATCATAAATTTATTGAAGATTTCGGTGAGGGAAAATTGCAATATACCCTTATCCTTTTAAGTTATTGCCAATCTACTTTCCTTCGCATTTTATGTCATATTTGAATAGGGATTTCGCATTTATCCGAAAGAATATAAAATAATTAAGAATTTATTGCATAATTGTCTCCCTGTGGACACGACCCACTCTTCTATGAGTGGTTATTATTATTTTTGATTAGTCGATTTTTACACCACTTAAATACTATAACGGAAAGCGAAAAGTCAACTCATCAAATTGGCGCCGTTGCCAGGGAGGCAACAGACGCAATAGAATTACTTAATTGTTTTTAAATCTTCTGAGTAGCGAAATTATCTGATCAATTTTTTTTTACTGTGCGAGGAATCTGAAAAGAGACGAGGCGCAGTAGAGCAACGACAGCAACCATGAGTTAAGCCACACGAGGAAAAGACGAAGGAGACCAAGATCCTATTTTCGCAGAGGATTCTCCGTCATCACAAATTTATTTCTATTTTTTCTCCCTTGTAGTAATTGGGGCTGGATTTTTGGGGGTTTGTCCCCACATTTTTTAGCTACTAGGGCTTACAATATTTTTGGTTCATGAGTGATTATATTTTCTGCTTGCCTGCTTTTAAAAACCAACAAAGAAAATATCGAGCTGCCTATTTAGAAGTTGCATGCCCTTAGGTGCGCACATTTAGGGGTGATTGAGCAGCACATTAGATCCTATTATTGCATTGCAAGCATATTAGCATGAAGATTGCTAGAGATAGGTATATCTTTCTAACTTTTGCATCCAGCTCTTGTTCACGCATTTGCATTCAAATTTAAATTCAAGACCACCAAGTTGTTTGAATTTACTAATTCAGTGGTCACATAACTAAAAGCAAAATTAATAATCAGATTCAACCCTAAAAGCAATTCACATTTGATCTGATTCTAGAGGACTTGTCTGCGATTTCAAAAGAAATTACAAAGATTTGCGGTGTGTTGCATACTTCTAACACTGAGCACTCACATTAGGCACCGCACTAAGGCTCGATCCCTTAAGACTATAGGCACCGATCTCTTTATCGGTGAAGACCCTCCTATTGTGCTTTGTGGTGGTGGCGATACTATCTTTTGACCAAGTGTTTTGATACTCCACGGATGGGGACACCCCTTAAAGGAACAAAAGGGTAGTTAAGGGGCACCGCATACGCATTGCCTCAAAGGAAGGGTTCGCCCTACTTGCATCCCTTTGTTCGTCCTTGGAGTAACTTCTCACTTGATCACCTGGGAGTATCATCCAAGCAAAGTATAGGTCTTAGGGCACTCGAAGGTTGAATTAAGGCACGTAATTGCAGTGATAAACTTGTTTGGCCATTTATATTAACTAATTCGACATCCACAATAAAGATGGTTAAGATTTCAAGTTCACACCCCTCTTATACCACTTACGTGGGAACGGAGGAATAAGTCTTGATCTTTTGACTTATCTTTGGAGTGGAGGTTTAACTTAATAAAACAAAAAAAATCTGAACTATGTTTTGTATGCTTGGTAGACGTGCTCTTGAGGGTAGTCTAGTGTTTGATCCTGAGCCTGAGAGAATTCTTAGGAGAGCTCACCAAGGAGAAGAAAAAGGAATGGCTGAGCAAGGTGAAAATCAACAAAGGACCCTAAGGGACTATTTTATTCCTACTAACCAACCTGCACAAGCACTAAGACGACCGGCAGGGGATAATCTGTATGAGATCAAGAGCAGTACCATATCTTTATTGCCCTCTTTTTATGGTACTAGTAGGGAGGACCCCTACCAAAATTTGGAGGAATTCATCGAGGTCTGTTCCACGGCGAAGCTCCAGGGCTTTACTGATGAAGCCCTGATGAGGACTCTATTTCCTTTCTCCCTAAAGGATAAGGCCAAGCACTAGTATCATACCCTCGGTGCAAGGGTAAATGATTGGGTCACCCTTAAGGGAGAACTTTTAAAAAAGTATTTTCCTATGAATAAAACCAATCATTACAGAAGAGAGATTATGGGTTTTACTCAACAGGAAATGGAGCAATTTCATGAGACTTGGGAGCGCTTTAATGACCTTCTTAGGTTATGCCCCCACCATCAAGTGCCAAGATGGCAGTTGGTCGAAAGGTTCTATAACGGATTATCTGAAAGGCATAGGCAAACCATTGATGCAACCTGTGCAGGAACCTTCATGACCAGAACTGAGGATGAATCCTGGGCACTATTTGAAACATTAAGCAACAACTCCATACATCTATCCTCTACCTATCAAGAAAGAAAACCATCAATCTTGTAGAGGAAGATAGAGGCCCATGAAGCTGCGGCTTCTTGTGATTTGGCTTACCAGATTCAACTATTGAATAAAACCTTTGATAGGCTTTTAGCAAACCCTGGCATGAACCCGCAAGCAGCCTCTATTTTTCAGGCTTCAAGAGAATGCTCCATTTGCCAAATCACAACGCATGCCACTGTGGAGTGCCATCAGGAAAACCAATTCCCTGAATTGATTCAGGCTGACTTGAATGCGGCCCAAGGTTTCCGCCCCCTCGCAATAACCCTTACTCCAACACTTATAATCCAGGGTGACAGAACCATCCAAACTTCTCTTGGATGCAAGCTGATGCTTCTAACTGATGGAATACAAGACCCTTACCTCCCCAGCCCACATACCAACCTTCTTATGAAAACCCTCCTCCGAATAAGCCCTCTGAGATGGATGAATTGAAGGCCATGATGAAAGCAATGCAAGAGCATCAGAATATGGTTATCCAATCTCAGAATAAGATGATTACTGATATGCAATCCCAAATTGGTCATCTTACTAAGGTAGTTAGGCAACGTGATCCGGGGAAGCTGCCTAGCTCTTTTGAGGAGAACCCTAAGGGCAAGGGGGTTGTATTCAGGGAGCATGCCCTGATAACACCACGCAAGGGGGTAGTAATTAGGTTGAATATGGCCCATCTTTAGAATAAAAGGCACAACATAAAGTAGAATAGGAGCATTGCATGCATCAAGTACCAAGATTGCTTATAAACTGTGTTAATGGCCATTTGTGTAAAGCATTTGTCAAAGCAGGCCTCAAATGAGCAATCGGACCGCACGGATGGATTCAGGACGACGAACGGAGTCTAACGGACTCAAAATCGGCCAAATCCGACATCCGGAGCTCCCATAATGGGCCCAAGAAATCCTGACCGTTGATCTGGAGATCAACGGCCTAGAACACGCCACGTCGCCCCGCCCCCGCCGCTCGCATGCCCCCAAGCCAGCCAAGGACACATCTCGGCCGTTGATCTTCTATCGAACGGCCGAGATCCGCGCGCTCGCTCGCGGTCGCCGCGACAAAGCGCGGGCGTAGTGCAAAGGTTAGCGTGCATGCCCGCGTCGCGGCGACACGCGTTCGAATCGCGCGGAGCGGAAATCACTTGCGGGCGAAGGGCGCGGCAAAATTGAGCCGCGCGATCAGAAGCGAGCGGCTAGGATTGTGCCACGCGGCGCGACGACAGCGCCCCACCTCCCACGCGCGCGCGCACACCGGGCGGAAACGCGAGCGCGATCCTAGCGCAGGCGCGGGAGGATCTCAGCTGTCCGATCATCAATCGGACGGCTCTCGTTCGACATCCACGGATCGCGCCTGAAGAGAGAGAGGGCGGGCGGCTGACCGGCGGCAGAAGGCCTTCACCGACGTATCTGGAAGCGGTTTTAGCGACGTTCTGGATGTCGCTAAAGCACATTCTTCTTTTAGGAAGCCCTTAACTCTATTTAAACCCCCTTCTACCACCATTCAAGGCATCCTCTCCCACTTGCAACTACTCCACTCCTCTCCTAGCTAGTCTTAGGCACTCTTGTAATCGCCGGAGACGACGAGCCGCCGACGGAGCCTCCTCCACCGCCGTGGCTGCCTCGTCACTCTCCACTCTCTCTCTACCTCTCTCTCTCTCTTTTAAGCTTTCATTTACTTTTGTTGAAGCATGTATTTAATATTGTAAACCATGAACTATGAATGCATGTTTAATGAAATTATTTTCCATTTAGTTGCCATTTTAATTTCTGTTTAAAGTGCATGATCAAAACCAAGAGCTTTCTAACCCTAAACTCTCTCTATCTCTTGCTTTTCAAAACCGTCTCTTTCGCAAGCAAAACTCCGCCTTTTTTGTGACAACAAGTGGTAAACAAAATTCGATTTCCACGCCTCCCTGAGATCGACACTCGGACTCACCTCCGTTTACTTCTTTTAAAACCGACGTATCAAGTGCAACTATAACGACACCTCTTAACACACACGCACAAAGGCACGTCATGCCCAAGCAGTGACTGTGTTGAGGAGTGGAAAAAAGATTGACAAGCCTGATAACACTCCTACGGTTACATCTCAGAATTCCCCTTCCACGCCTGACCTGACTTCTATCTCACCCTAGGAAGAGCCACACCACTATCCCTCACAAAAAATCACCCACAATGAGGGTGTCATCCTTCCACCACCCCTTTCCCGCCATGACAACCCCTCTACCCAGAAGCCGAGGGTGCCCTATCCAGAGTGCCTATCTGCTCCTGGGGAATCTTCTGTTGGCTCGTCTAGAGCCAAGGATAGGATGGAAGAGATTATGGATACTTTTAGGCAAGTCTAGATTAACTTGCCTCTGTTGGAAGTGATTAAACAGATTTCGTCCTATGCCAAGATTCTGAAGGACCTGTGCACCCAGAAGCGCCGATCTAGGAAACAGGTCCAAACCAAGGTCATCCTGCTTGACCATGTGAGCTCAATTCTTCAGCATGGAACACCCCCCAAAATGAAAGACCTAGGGGCCCCATATATTTTAGTGGTTATAGGTAACCAACACATTGACGAGGCTCTGCTCGATCTGGGTGCGGAACTAAACATTCTACCGAGCTCTGTCTACGACCTTTTGGGAGGAGGAAAGCTGAAGCCTAGTCCAGTAATCCTCCAGGTTGCAGACAGATCACTTAAGACACCGCGGGGATTGTTGGAAGATGTCTTTGTGAGAGTGGAGGATTTCTTCTTCCCCGTTAACTTTCTGGTACTTGATACTGACCCATCTAATAAGCCCACAAAGCAGTCCATTATTCTGGGATGCCTCTTCTTGGCTAGAGCCAATGCCTCTATAATTTGTAGATCCGGGGCACTTAAAATGGGCTTTGGGAACAAGATGATCCGGTTGAATGTTTTTGATACTTACAAGCAACCCGAATTTGAAGATTGTTCTCAGATTAAGGTCGTTGATGAAATAATTGAAGAGACTACTCCAACACTCTTATGTAGAGATCCCCTTCAGAAGGTCATATCTCAGGACCATCCCTCGATTATTAAAGAAACTGAAAGGAAAATGCCTGAACTAGAAGAGTTGCTAGGGGTACACACTGAGTCTCTGTCCCCACCCTGGACTGTGAAGGTAGATCTGCTGCCTGAGGTAGGGACATCTCAACTAAAACCCTCAATCCAAAAGGCTCCTAAATTGGAGTTGAAACCCCTCCTGAGCACATTGAAATATGCTTTCCTTTGCCCTAATAACACGCTCCCCGTAATTATCTCGTCTGCATTATCTGAATTGCAGGAGGGAGTTCTACTTGAGTGTTTACAAAGGCACAAGGATGCAATTGCCTGGACAATAGCTGATATTAAGGGTGTTGCTCCCTCTCTTTACATGCATCATATATACACGGACGAGTCCGTGAAGCCTTTCCGAGATATGCAAAGAAGGCTCAATCAAAATATGTGGGAGGTTGTTAAAAGGAGATTCTGAAATGGCTGGATGTAGGGATTATCTATCCCATTTCAGATAGTAAATGGGTCAGTCATATTCACGTAGTTCCGAAAAAGGAAAGAATCACTGTGGAAGAGAATGACCAAGGAGAACTGGTGACCACTAAACCCTCAGCTGGTTGGAGGGTCTGCATTGATTACCGCCATTTAAACACGGCTACCCAAAAAGACTATTTCCCTTTACTGTTTATCGATCAATTTCTGGAATGATTGGCAGGGAATAAGTACTTTTGTTTTCTTGATGGGTACTCTGGGTACAATCAGATAGCCATTTTTCCTGATGATCAGGAGCGTACCACCTTCACAAGTTCGTATGGCACTTTTGCGTTTCGCCAAATGCCATTCAAATTATGTAATGCTCTTGCCACTTTCCAACGTTGTATGATGGCTATCTTTTCTGATATGATCGACGAGTTCGTTGAAATTTTCATGGATGACTTCTCAATTTATGGCTCGTCATTTGACCTATGCCTTTCACACCTTGATAAAGTCTTAACCCGTTGCGAAGAGGCAAAGCTGGTGCTTAGTTGGGAGAAAAGCCACTTTATGGTCCAACAGGGCATTGTGTTAGGGCATATAGTTTCCAAGAGAGGATTAGAGGTGGCAACCGCAAAAACCGATTCCATCTCTAAGCTTCCATTGCCCACCAATGTTCATCAAGTTAAATCTTTCCTTGGCCATGCTAGATTTTATAGGTGCTTCATTAGAGATTTCAGTAAAATCTCTAAGCCACTCTGCGACCTCTTAGCGAAGGATGTCTCCTATTTTGATGATAGATGTGGCGAGGCTTTCCAAGCTTTGAAGAAAGCCCTCATTACCGCGCAGATTCTCCAAGCACCAGATTGAACCCTCCCGTTTGAGCTTATGTGCAATGCTTCTGATTTTGCAGTGGGAGCGATCTTAGGCCAAAGGGTTGATGGCAAACCTCATGTGCTACATTATGCCAGCAAGACCATTACAGATGCTCAGCAAAACTACACCGTCACTGAAAAGGAATTACTTGCTGTAGTATTTGCTTTGAAAAAGTTTCGATCTTATCTTTTGGGATCCAAGGTTGTGGTGTTTACTGATCATATAGCCCTTAAGCATCTTCTGGCTAAAAAGGACACCAAACCTCGCCTAATTCATTGGATTCTGCTACTCCAAGAATTTGATTTAGAAATTAAAGACAAGAAAGGAGTTGAGAATGTGGTAGTAGACCATTTGTCTAGGATCCCTATTGAGGCATCAAACCCTACTGGCGATATTCAAGAGACTTTCCTTGATGAGTCTCTAATGGCCGTAGAAGCTAAAACTCCTTGGTTCGCTGACATAGTGAACTATCTGGTCACGGGCATCACCCCCAGTACTTGGGACAAGCAGAAGCGAGACAGGTTTCTCGCCAATGCTGAATTTTATCACTGGGAGAAACCCGAGCTTTTTAGAATAGGCCCTGATGTTGTCAACGTTTTGTGCGGGTTTAAAGTATATCACGTTGTAGTACAACCGACAGAACGTTTAAACAAATATAAAGAATTTTATTACTCGAAAATTGGAGTATCCGAGGTCGATCACAGGGAGCAAATGGAATTTACTACTAGTCAAAATGTAATTGAACACTCTAATTTACTCAAAATATCAATTCAACTATGAATGTATGAGATTAAAAGTAGTTAGGACAAAAAGAAATGAAATTGGACATCTGATCTTGTGATCAGACATCTTAAAAGTAGGTTCCCTTTTCCTCTTGATTATTCTTCTTCCTCTGCAGTCTCTCTGTTTCTTCTTTTTCTGCTGCTGTGTTTGCTTTCTTTGCTTCTCTTTCTTCTTCTCCTGCGAAGGCTTCTTTCTTTCTTCTTCTTCTCTACCTTGTTTATTCTCTGTCTTGCTCCTTCTTCTTCTCCTGCGAAGGCTTCTTTCTTCTTTGGTCTCTCTGTTCTTCCTGCCTTTCCTTCTTCCTTCTCACGACCAAGTCTTTCTTCCTCAACGTTCAGCCTGTGCCTACACAGAGCAAAACCTATCCTTTCTCCCTCTACCCACGCGTCTCTCTCTCTCAAGCAATTCACTCAGGGACGCTCTCCCAGAGCCACAGCCATAATCGGGTCGGATCGTACCCGGGACCAGGCGCACTTGCAGGTGGTGTGATGCGCGAGGAGTGAGTAGGTTTAGGTCGGGTTGGATCCGCCAGATCCGCGTGGTCAAGCCGCGGACGAGGCGGGTGTGGGGTCAGTGAGGGACCTCACCCCTATGCTTACGGAGGCAGTGAGAGTAAAACACAAATTCAACTTATGGTATGCCCGCACCTCGTGATTCCACAATGTGGCACTAAAGGTTCCGCCCTGCCTTTGCGTGCGCCCGCAGACCTGCATGCAAACGCCACAGCTGCTGGCTCTGCTGGCGCTTGATAAACACCAGTTTATCATCATTTTTATGCTTTAAAACTAACCTAGCTCTTAGGATTTTACTCTGCAAACGGGTTTTTGGGCTGCATTTAGGCATAAATTAGGATAGGCATGCATTGCATTTTTTATTATTGTTTTAATGTGTTTTTTTGAGTGTTAGGGATGTACAGATTCACAGATCCCTAAAACCCTAGCACTCAAGAAGGCAATTGGTGAAGGAGAAGCCCAGACTAGTTGGAACCCAGCTTGATCCAGCTCACCATAGCTGGAACCTAGCTTACTTGAACTAGGGTTAGCTCATCCCAGCTCCATTCAGCTAATCTCAGCTGGATGGCAGCTCAAGAGAGTTCACCTTAGCTCACCCTAGCTCAAGTCAGCTCAGATCCAGCTCAACTTAGCTGAGTCTAGCTCACCTCAGCTCCCACTAGTTCACAGGGAGCTCTAGCTAGCTCAGCTGAGTTGACAGGAGTTTACCCCAGCTCAGATCCAGCTACATTCAGCTCCACTCAACTCCAGCCAGCTGAAGAAGAATTCATCTCAGCTCAGGAAGCTCAAGTCCAGCTCCCGGGGATTCAGCTTAGCTCATCTCAGTTGAGCTAAGCTACCTTAGCTGCCTCAACCAGCTTGATTCTCCCCGATAGCACCAGACCTAGCTCACCTTAGCTCATTTTGGTAGAAGCTAGCTCACTTTAGCTTGGCTTAGCAACTAGCAAAGAACTAGCAAGCTAAGCCAGCTAGAGTAGCCCCATGCCAGCCTCTTCAGCAGCAGCCAGCTCCAGCTCCAGCTCCAGACTTCTTCTCCTCAGCTCCCTCCTCCAAACCCTAGCTCCAACACCTTCTCCTCTACTCCTCCATTAGCTAAGCTAGCTTAGCTTAGCTTAGCTTAGCTTAACTTAGCTATGCTCCAACTTCCTTGGCTTGTACTACCCCAAAAACCCACCTACCAACTCTACTCAACTAGCTCCACCTAAGCTCCACATAAGCTAACCTACTTGGCACCAACCTAACCTACCCACCACCTCCAAAAGACACCTAAAAGTGGCGCCAAAAACTACCCATAACCACCCCTTAATGGCGCCACTTTTCCCTCCAAAATCTCCCCTCATCTCCACCACACAATCTCCCTTGAACCCATCTCCACCATCCACCTAACCCCCCTTCTAGAAGACCCCATGTTGGCGCCAACATGGTGGTGTCTCTCCACCACCAAAAGACACCAACACCACCATAACTACCCCCTTTAACACCTCTTGGGTTGGCGCCAACTCTCCTTAGCCATAGGATCACTAACCACCTCCAATCTTCCATCCTAGCCCTCCATTTCAAGGGGCACCTTAACCCCCCATCCTACCCTATAAAAAGACCACTACCCACCACCATTCAAGCCATCCTTGGCTAGCCATTTCACTCTCATATTCCACCAAGAATCCCACGTCCAAGAGAGAAGAAGAAGAAGAAGATTAAGGGGATATTCTGTCCCCTTGGTGCCTTCCCCTCTTCCCTTCTCTCTTGGGTCACGCCAGCCAAAGGAGAAGCCAGGCAAGGAAGATCTTGGAGGAGATCTTGAAGGTGGTCACGCCACCTTGGAGGAGTTTTTAAGGGTGGTGCACGCCCACCCCTTTGGAGAGAGCATTAAAGGTGGTAGCTTCCACCTTGGAGGAGCTCTCAAGGAAGGAGAAGAAGGAGGCCCTCTTTTCAAGCCAAGGAGCAGCTAGGCTTGGAGCAAGAAGACAACCTTCTTCACCATTGTTACAAGAGGATTTGTGTTTCTTTTCTTGCTTTTAAATTGTTCAATTCTAGTAGAAGCTTTCCTCTACTTGTCCTTGAAAAGAACACTCATTCTACTCAATCAAAAATTGCCTTCTTTTAAGCTTTTTATTGCAGTTGTTTGTTTTGGTTCTAGCACTTATTTCACCTCTTCTTCCTAATTACCCTAGGCCTACTTGCCTAGAGTGAGCTTAGGAAGAAGATATTTCTATCTTTTAGAATTTTAATCATTTGTAGGTGTTAGTTCTTTTCGCTACAATCTGCCGTTTGCCCTCGTCTTTTCAAAATACAAAAAAATTACATATTGAAAAATATTAAAAAGAAAGTTGAGATTGTATTCCAAGCAAGAGAATCATTATTGCAATTTTTGCCTCCTTGGACGACCCTAGATACTCCCCTATCTAGGATATAAATTTTAAAAGCGAAAGCGGATTCGCGTGTTACAACGACGTTAAAAAGCTGCTTTTACAAATCACGCGCGTTTCGCTATCACTTTTTGGCGCCGTTGCCGGGGAGGCACGGCTTTGCATTAACTCATTTTCTCTTGCTTGAAGTGGATCTCATCCCCTTCTCTTTCTTTCTTTTGTGTGTGCAGGAACGACAGCGGGAAAGCGGGAATCTGGAAGCGAGAGCTTAAAGATCCTTTTCTTCCCGCGAAAATTCAGGTTGGTTCCTCTTTCTAGTCACATAATTAATTAAAACTACCAAAAATATATTAAACTTGGCTTTCAGGACCCTAAACACTTAAATTAAGTGGAGTGGTGCATTTTTAAATCCATTGTTTGCTTGTATGCTTCTTTAGCACCATTCCATTGCAAGTATTGGTGTTCTGTTTTTCGGGTCTAGATTTCTGTCCAGACTTGAAAAATCGATTCCTAACACCACAGGCCTCCTAAAATCATAAAATTTCATAGAGTGATTCCCAATTATGTTTGGAACATCTGTTCCAAATTTCAGATCAATTGGATTTGTATTTAATTTTTAAAAATTCGTGGATTACAGAGGGGTCACACCCTCTAATCTTCCTATTTTGCTACTGTCCGCGAATTTTCAGAATTTTTATACTCATCCAATTTTTGTGAAATTTGTCTTGTTGGAATCCCTGTGAAATTTTACATATCATATAAAATCATAAAAATTTTCTGAGGTCGGTGGTAATACTAAAAAGTCTATAATACCCACGGGTATTATTTTTGGACTTTGACACCAGTACAATTAAAAATTCAAAACTATTATCAAACAAATTCCTAAAATCTTACAAAAATCTTTTTTAGAATCCTTGTTTGATTTTATTCAAAGTAGTGGTGTTGTTTGACTTGTTTGGACCACTACTTAATTCTGAAAGCTAAAAATAATTCATTGGTAGTTAAATTTCTGTCTCAGGGATAATTGGTTTAGGGTTTCTTCTTTCTCTTTAGAGACTCAATTAAAAGGAAATATACAATCACACATACAACTTGTCTTTCCTTTGATTGTGAATTTTCAAACTTGTTTGAAAACTTAAAGAGAAAAACCCTAAAATTCATTTAATTAAATCACATCCTAAAAGACAAAAATATAAAAAAAAAAAATTGTGTGACAACTTGATTTTCATTGGAGCCACTCTCCAATTCCTGCACACACACAAAAAAATCAAATAACAGGGCAACAACCCAATAATCGCCCTCTACATTCCATGTGCACTATAGCATCCTAGACCTAATTAAAAATTGTAGCAACTTGACCCCTAAGGCTTTATCAACTTAGGCTTGCTATTTAGGTCTTAAATTTTCTTTAGTTAGTACCAATTTTGTCATCTATATCTGGTGTTCAGGCTGAGGGGCTGTGTCAAACGACCAGGCGCGGGTTTGTACAAGCACCTGGGGTTTTCCCTGGGAAACGTTTGGGCCCAAACCTCCCCTTAAGCAACCTGGCCAGATTTGTTGATAGAACGGGTATTCACTATTGACTACTTAATTCCTACATAGACCAAGTCTTAGGTTTATTTTTTAGGGAGTCACAACTAAGTTAGGTCTAGAATTTGATTGCTTGTGTGCACATTTCTCTCATCTCTATCTCTTCTCCTCCCCTCCATTTCTTCCAAGTAGTGCATGCACGGGCGACGATCCCAAAAGCCACACCTTGAGGGACCATCTGATTTCGCCCCCCGTAGCAAGAAATCATTGTTTTCTTCCCCCTCGTCTTCTAGAAAAATGGAAAACCCAGGAAGCCGTCAAAAAAATTCTGCTTCCATTCTAACCCGTCAGCCGACCCACAAGCTGACTCCACCCTCCCTCACCTTCCTAACTTGGAGCAACCAGAAATATCAGCAGGGCCAGGTGGCCCTCCAATTATAACCCATAATACAAATCCCTTTGCATTAATGGTCGACCATTTGGCTCGGCTACAACAAAATCAAGAAGATCTAGCTAGGACTGTCACGAACCTAGCTAATCAAGGACAAAATCCACCACCTCGCCAACAGCCTGTCATTCCTCTTAAGGATTTCTATGATCCTTCCAATTATGAGGAAAGACCAGGGGTGGTCATACCACAAGGGGATTTTGAAATCAAACCCGCTATTCTAAACCTTATCAAGCATTTTCATGGTCTTCCAAGAGAGGACCCTTTTTGTCATCTCGAGGAATTAACTGTCCTCGCTCAAACCACTCGTTCCCGCCATGTGCAGGAAGACATGTGGTTAATGAGACTCTTTCCTCTCTCTCTCAAAGACAAAGCATCACATTGGTTTAGAACAGTTGGGCGTCCTATTACCACCTGGCCCCAATTAAAAAGTGCTTTTCTTAAAAAATTTTTTCCGATCGGTCGAACTAATGCATTAAGAAGATCTATAACGACCTTTCAACAAAAAATTGGTGAACCCCTCCATGAAGCCTGGGAAAGATTTCAGGAACTTCTAAGAAGTTGTCCCCACCATGAAATTCCACAATGGCAGCTAGTGCAGATCTTCTATCATGGATTAGAAGATCAATTAAAACGATTTGTGGATGCCTCATGTGGGGGCAATTTTCTTAACAAAGACGCCGAAAGTGCCTATCTTCTCTTTGAAGAAATGAGTGAAAACTCATTTAACATGACTTCAATGGACACTTTTGGCAGATCACAAAACCCCAGACATGGAGTCCATGAAATTGACTCCAAAACCACCTCTGTTCCAGTCACACAAGATGATTTATATATGTTAGCTCAACGACTGGACCAGATGCAAATTCACCAAAAGAAAATAGAAGAAAAGCTCACAAACAAACAAGCTCCACACATCCACTCTCCACACACTAACCCCCCACACATTCTCCGAAGAGAGAATCTGCACAATATCGATGCCACATCTGTTGACCAGCAATTCCCGGCTGATTTCCCGCAAGATTTAACCGGGAATTTTGACCAAAATATTGTTGATTCCACCTCGGAAAATATTTATGCTCTCCAGGAGCAATTTAGAAACCCCTCCAACATTTCCAATCAAAATTGGAGGACTAACCCGAATCACTCCTGGAAAAACCCGAATCCGATTTCTCTTCCCAAACAAAACTATTTTGGGAATTATGGGCAACCTTTGTATCAACCTGGACCATCCCAGGATGATATTAATAATCAGGTCATGAAAACTCTGCAAGGAATGCAGACTCAAATGACAGAAGTAACCCGCATGGTTACCAATTTACAACAACAAGTTAAGGTTACTCCTGATCATCGACCTATTGGGAATTTACCATCCCAACCCATGCCCAACCCAAACAATCAAAGGAGTCAATTCCAAGGTGGATATCACAGTCAACCTATTCATCCAGCACCTCAGCATCCGCCGGGTTTCAATAACAGCCAGGCTCCCCGTCCTCACCCTAGAAACAACCAGACTGCAAATGCAGTTACCTTGAGGAATGGGAAAACCACTCAAAATACCCTGCCTGTTAAAGAAACCCGCTCTAATGACACACAGATTAACTCTTCCCCTCCTATTGTTCAGGAACCAATTCACGCAAAACAGGGCAACCCTGCCCCATTTCCACAAGCCCTCCACTCTTCAAAAAAGAAAAAAACAAAATCTGAGCCCACTGAGAAGGAATTAATGGATTTATTTGGGCAAGTAGAAATTAATATCCCTATCCTAGATGCCATTAAGTATATCCCTGCCTATGCAAAATTCTTAAAAGATTTATGTACTCCAAAAAGGCAGCCCAAGAATTTAGGAAAGGTGATTCTTCCAGAGACAGTCAGCTCAGTTGTGCAGAGCCGACTGCCTCTTAAGAGAAAAGATCCCGGCGCCCCCCTAATCCAAGTTATCATTAATGATACCTCATTTGATCGCGCTCTGTTGGATCTTGGTGCCTCAATTAATCTTATCCCCACAATTATTTTTGAGGAATTTAAGATCGGTGAATTGAAACCTGTTGAGGTTACTCTCCAATTAGCCGACCGATCTACGATTAAACCAAGGGGAATTGTTGAAGATGTTCTTGTCCGGGTCAAAGATTGTCTATTCGCAGTAGACTTTTTAGTCCTGGACATAGAGGTACCTGAAGCACTTAAGTTTGCCCCCATTATTCTTGGAAGACCATTCTTAGCCACCGCCCGCGCCAATATTGATTGTGATTCTGGAAAGATGAAGATCATGTGTGGCGGTGAATCTGTAACCCTAGACATTTTTCAAGCCTCTAGGCGATTCCAGGAACCAGATTTCTTTGATGATTCGGATTCAGAAATAGAAAACATTGTGGAGGAAACATTGCAGATTTCCCAATTAGGTTCCTGTTTTGCTGTAAATACGGTTCCTGAACAATCTACTTTTTCTCACCCTTCCACCTCAACTACACAACCAGCTAACATTCCAGCTGACCCTTTCACTCTCACCTCACCTCTAACCCACAAAGCAGAAACTCTTTCGGAACCGGGCCTACAATTGGAATTAAAACCTTTGCCCGATTCACTTAAATATGTTTTCCTGGGTCCAAATCAGACCCTGCCCCTGATTATAAATTCTGGACTCACCGGGGCACAAGAGCACAAACTTCTCCAGGTTTTGAGTAAATATCGAAAAGCTATTGGCTGGACCCTTTCTGATCTTAAAGGCATTCATCCGTCCTATTGTACGCACCGTATATTTTTAGAGGACGATTCTCGCCCCTCCCGCCAACCACAAAGGCGCTTGAATCCTAGTATGCAGGAGGTGGTAAAAAAGGAGATTATTAAGTGGCTGGATGCTGATATCATCTACCCCATTTCTGACAGCTCCTGGGTTAGTCCAACTCAAGTAGTCCCCAAAAAGGCTGGACTAACAGTTGTCACCAATGAAAAGGGGGAAAATATAGCCACTCGAACTGCTTCTTCTTGGCGCGTGTGTATAGATTATCGAAAATTAAACACCGCCACTAAGAAGGATCATTTCCCGCTCCCTTTTATTGATCAAATCTTGGAGCGATTAGCCGGACGGGAATTTTACTGTTTTTTGGACGGTTATTCTGGCTATAATCAAGTAGCGGTTCATCCTGAGGACCAGGATAAAACAACTTTCACCTGCCCCTTCGGAACCTTTGCTTTCCGAAGAATGCCCTTCGGTCTTTGCAACGCACCTGCGACTTTTCAAAGGTGCATGCTTGCAATTTTTTCAGACCTGGTAGGTGAATGTTTAGAAGTTTTTATGGATGACTTCTCTATTTTTGGAGATTCTTTTGATCATTGCCTCAAAAATCTTGAAAGAACCCTCCAAAAGTGCATAGAAGTTAACCTGGTCCTCAGCTGGGAAAAAAGCCATTTCATGGTCCAAGAAGGTATTGTCTTGGGCCATGTTATTTCTAAACAAGGAATTGCGGTAGATAAAGCAAAAATAGATGCTATATCTAAGCTCCCACCGCCCACTACTGTCAAACAAATCAGATCCTTTTTGGGTCATGTGGGTTTCTATCGTCGATTCATACAAAACTTTTCCCAAATCTCCAAGCCTTTAAGTCAGCTTCTTACTAAAGACCAGCCATTTGATTTTAATAATAAGTGCCTGGAGAGTTTTTTGAGGTTGAAGAAAGAGGTTACTGAGGCACCAATATTGCAGGGACCTGACTGGAATAGTCCCTTTGAATTAATGACAGATGCCTCAGATTTTGCTGTAGGGGCCGTTCTAGGGCAAAGAATTGGCAAGAAACCCGTTGTGATCTATTATGCCAGCAAAACCCTTGATGACGCACAACGGAATTACACGGTTACTGAAAAGGAACTTCTTGCCATTGTATTTGCCTTGGAAAAATTTAGATCTTATCTGTTGGGGTCACGTGTCACTGTTTATACCGACCACTCAGCAATTAAATATTTGCTGACTAAGAAAGATGCGAAACCCCGCCTTATCCGTTGGATTCTGCTGCTCCAGGAATTTGACCTGGAAATCAAGGATAAGGCGGGATTGCACAATGTAGTGGCCGATCATCTCTCTCGTCTTATGACAAATGACATAATGACCCCACCAGATCAGTTCCCTGATGAAAGTATTTTAGCTGCTACAACCCTCCCTTGGTTTGCACCCATTGCAAACTACTTAGCAACAGAACAAATCCCTGCTGATTGGCCAAAAACAAAACGGGATAAGTTCTTTGCTGATATTAAATATTATTTTTGGGAGGAGCCCAACCTTTTCCGCATTTGTGCCGATCAGGTTATTCGACGATGTGTCCCTGATTCTGAAATCCATGATATCTTAACACATTGTCACTCAATGGCCTGTGGCGGACATTTTTCGGGCAAGAAAACTGCAGCTAAAATCCTTAATGCAGGATTTTATTGGCCCAGCTTGCACAAAGATGCTCATGACTTTGTTCGGTCCTGTGTGCGTTGCCAGAGCATCGGCAACATGACTCGAAAGGATATGATGCCCCTTAATCCTATTTTAGAGGTTGAAATTTTTGATGTTTGGGGCATCGACTTCATGGGACCGTTCATCAACTCTGGTGGGTATTTGTATATATTAGTCGCAGTAGACTATGTTTCTAAATGGATAGAAGCAATACCCACCCGCACTAGTGATCACCGTGTGGTTGTCGAATTTCTTAAGAAAAATATTTTCTCAAGATTCGGCATACCAAAAGCCATTATCAGTGACGGAGGCTCACATTTCACCCACTCACAATTCCGTCACCTCCTTTCTAAATATGGGGTTAATCATAAAATTTCCACACCATATCACCCCCAAACTAATGGCCAGGCTGAAGTTTCTAACCGGGAAATTAAAAATATTCTACAAAAAACGGTTAGGTCCGACCGTAAAGACTGGTCCACCAAATTGGACGACGCTTTATGGGCCTACCGTACCGCTTTTAAAACTCCGCTTGGCATGTCTCCCTTCCGTCTGATTTTCGGGAAGGCATGCCATCTCCCGGTAGAATTAGAACATAGGGCTTTTTGGGCAATAAAACAACTTAATATGGATTTATCTGATGCCGGTAACCATAGAAAATTACAATTAACTGAATTGGAAGAATTACGTAATTTTTCCTATGAAAATGCGAGGATTTATAAAGACCGAACAAAGAAATTTCATGATAAATATATTGTTCGGAAACACTTTGACGTTAATCAACGTGTTTGGCTTTTCGATGCGAGATTACGTCTTTTTCCTGGCAAATTAAAATCTAAATGGACCGGCCCCTTTATTGTTCATAAAACATATCCATACGGCGCTGTTGACCTTTTTGATCCACAAACTAATTCGATATTTCAAGTCAATGGCCAGCGTTTAAAGCCCTATTTTGACCATACGCCTAAAATTCCATCTGAATCTTTTAATTTTACTGAGCCAACCACCCTTGATCACTAGTACACATCACGCCCGGCTGAATGGCGTAAAAGATAGCACTGGATGGGAGGTAACCCATCATTTTCTTGCTTTCCTTTTTTCTTCTTTTTCCAGGTTTTGATCATCCTAAACCCGACCGTCATCACTAAGGTGATCCCTTTTCCCTCCTAATGCATGAGGACATGGCATATCTTAAGCATGGGGGGGTGTTTTTAAATTTTTATGATCGATTCAGGATGTTCAAAACCTAAAAACATGCAATTTTCTTTAATTTATTTCCTGCTTGCATACCCAAAAAAAAAAAAAAAATAAAAATAAAAATAAAAATGTTGAAAACTTTTTGAGGAAAAATTTTGAAATCAGGACTAAGGTCGTAAAATTCACTTCTGGTACAATGGGATTTAATCTTTAACAAACTAAGGATGAGGATATGGATCTGATCATTAGAATTTCAGGGTCTATTTTAGACTAGATCAGATATCCTTCTCTAAAATTCCACCTGAACTCATGATAGTTCAGGTGACTTGATCCTATTTTGTAATATGGAAAGTATTTGACTTAGTTTCTGATTCAAAAACTTGCGGGTCTCAAGAAACTTCTTGTGTCAATTTTCACACACAAGCCAACACTTAAAAATAACTAAAAATTTGAAAAACTCCCTTGTTTAGTGAAAGTCTGAAGCAGATCATTGGTTTGAGTTCCCACCGCCGAGAAGGAGGAAAATGCCTCCTTTAAGGACGCGATGTCAACATGTTACCGCCTCGGCGCTGCTCTATATCTATATTTCATATCTTTAGACGGAGCATTAAAGCGCATTTCAGCAGCTCAAGTGTCTTGGATGGTGCTCTACCTATAGCGTCGGAGCAAGAGCTTGAGTTTGCTTGGAGCGCCCCTTTTCACCGCATCGTGTTTTGGGGTTGTGAGCTCCTGGGTGGTGTCATGGACAGTGCTATCCCGAAGTACTGGCGCCAGAGCCCCCTCAAGGAATGGTAACGGGAATGATGATACCGACACATCTGTTGTAAGACTAAGCTAAAAATAAGCATGGGGGAAAAAAAAAAAAAAAAAAATAAATAAATAAATAAATAAATAAATAAATAATAATAATAATAACACGTCCTTATAAAGGTTGGCTTTTCACAAGCACAGACACAAGGTTTTAAAGGAATTTGCAAGTTGCGAATCAGATTCACGAGCCAGAAAAATCCTAAAAACAAACATTTCAAGTCATCTGAATTAACAAGGGGTTAATTTGTGAATTTTCTGAGGATATATTGATCCCGTTCTATCTAATGGTTGGATCCAAAAACAAATCCTGATGTTTATCTTCAACAAATCCCGTATCTCCTGTGTTTTAATCTACCAAGGTCCCTTAATCTCTTTTTCTCCTCAAAAGTCAAAAAAAAATTAGATTTCCCAAAAATTCCGTTTTCCAAAAAAAAAAAAAAAAAATTAATGTTTTGCTAAGAGACTAGCAAAAGATAAGCATGGGGGTGTGATAAACACCAGTTTATCATCATTTTTATGCTTTAAAACTAACCTAGCTCTTAGGATTTTACTCTGCAAACGGGTTTTTGGGCTGCATTTAGGCATAAATTAGGATAGGCATGCATTGCATTTTTTATTATTGTTTTAATGTGTTTTTTTGAGTGTTAGGGATGTACAGATTCACAGATCCCTAAAACCCTAGCACTCAAGAAGGCAATTGGTGAAGGAGAAGCCCAGACTAGTTGGAACCCAGCTTGATCCAGCTCACCATAGCTGGAACCTAGCTTACTTGAACTAGGGTTAGCTCATCCCAGCTCCATTCAGCTAATCTCAGCTGGATGGCAGCTCAAGAGAGTTCACCTTAGCTCACCCTAGCTCAAGTCAGCTCAGATCCAGCTCAACTTAGCTGAGTCTAGCTCACCTCAGCTCCCACTAGTTCACAGGGAGCTCTAGCTAGCTCAGCTGAGTTGACAGGAGTTTACCCCAGCTCAGATCCAGCTACATTCAGCTCCACTCAACTCCAGCCAGCTGAAGAAGAATTCATCTCAGCTCAGGAAGCTCAAGTCCAGCTCCCGGGGATTCAGCTTAGCTCATCTCAGTTGAGCTAAGCTACCTTAGCTGCCTCAACCAGCTTGATTCTCCCCGATAGCACCAGACCTAGCTCACCTTAGCTCATTTTGGTAGAAGCTAGCTCACTTTAGCTTGGCTTAGCAACTAGCAAAGAACTAGCAAGCTAAGCCAGCTAGAGTAGCCCCATGCCAGCCTCTTCAGCAGCAGCCAGCTCCAGCTCCAGCTCCAGACTTCTTCTCCTCAGCTCCCTCCTCCAAACCCTAGCTCCAACACCTTCTCCTCTACTCCTCCATTAGCTAAGCTAGCTTAGCTTAGCTTAGCTTAGCTTAACTTAGCTATGCTCCAACTTCCTTGGCTTGTACTACCCCAAAAACCCACCTACCAACTCTACTCAACTAGCTCCACCTAAGCTCCACATAAGCTAACCTACTTGGCACCAACCTAACCTACCCACCACCTCCAAAAGACACCTAAAAGTGGCGCCAAAAACTACCCATAACCACCCCTTAATGGCGCCACTTTTCCCTCCAAAATCTCCCCTCATCTCCACCACACAATCTCCCTTGAACCCATCTCCACCATCCACCTAACCCCCCTTCTAGAAGACCCCATGTTGGCGCCAACATGGTGGTGTCTCTCCACCACCAAAAGACACCAACACCACCATAACTACCCCCTTTAACACCTCTTGGGTTGGCGCCAACTCTCCTTAGCCATAGGATCACTAACCACCTCCAATCTTCCATCCTAGCCCTCCATTTCAAGGGGCACCTTAACCCCCCATCCTACCCTATAAAAAGACCACTACCCACCACCATTCAAGCCATCCTTGGCTAGCCATTTCACTCTCATATTCCACCAAGAATCCCACGTCCAAGAGAGAAGAAGAAGAAGAAGATTAAGGGGATATTCTGTCCCCTTGGTGCCTTCCCCTCTTCCCTTCTCTCTTGGGTCACGCCAGCCAAAGGAGAAGCCAGGCAAGGAAGATCTTGGAGGAGATCTTGAAGGTGGTCACGCCACCTTGGAGGAGTTTTTAAGGGTGGTGCACGCCCACCCCTTTGGAGAGAGCATTAAAGGTGGTAGCTTCCACCTTGGAGGAGCTCTCAAGGAAGGAGAAGAAGGAGGCCCTCTTTTCAAGCCAAGGAGCAGCTAGGCTTGGAGCAAGAAGACAACCTTCTTCACCATTGTTACAAGAGGATTTGTGTTTCTTTTCTTGCTTTTAAATTGTTCAATTCTAGTAGAAGCTTTCCTCTACTTGTCCTTGAAAAGAACACTCATTCTACTCAATCAAAAATTGCCTTCTTTTAAGCTTTTTATTGCAGTTGTTTGTTTTGGTTCTAGCACTTATTTCACCTCTTCTTCCTAATTACCCTAGGCCTACTTGCCTAGAGTGAGCTTAGGAAGAAGATATTTCTATCTTTTAGAATTTTAATCATTTGTAGGTGTTAGTTCTTTTCGCTACAATCTGCCGTTTGCCCTCGTCTTTTCAAAATACAAAAAAATTACATATTGAAAAATATTAAAAAGAAAGTTGAGATTGTATTCCAAGCAAGAGAATCATTATTGCAATTTTTGCCTCCTTGGACGACCCTAGATACTCCCCTATCTAGGATATAAATTTTAAAAGCGAAAGCGGATTCGCGTGTTACAACGACGTTAAAAAGCTGCTTTTACAAATCACGCGCGTTTCGCTATCAGCGCTCCTTGCTGGACTCACTCACCTCGCGACACTCGCGCGAGTATGCAGCACCTGTGGCCTGGGAGACCGGGTGCCTGGAGCTTCGTTGGAGCTTCATCAGAGGTCGTCCATGGCGGCAGGAGCTCAAACACTGTCATGCACAAAATGAGCCTCTCGGCCCAATCAAATCAGCTAGAGACCTTCGCCATGGCACGGCGAAGGCAGTGGACGATGTTGCAGGTCGACCTAGGCGTGCGTGCCTAAGTCAACCTATGGCCGGAGATGGTGGGTTGTTCGAGGGGTGATTATGGAGGTCTGGAGTGGCAGTTGTGGGGTGGAGCGAGTTCATGGTGGTGAGGCGGAGCTCTCGAGGTGGTTGGCGAGCCATGTGGGGGGCTGGAATGGTGGAAGCGGCTCGTCGAAGGTCGGTCGGTGATGTGGAAGATGAGGGTGGTCAGTGTCGGTCGAGGGGTAATCAGATGAGATAATAGGGGGAAAAGAGAGAAGGGAGGATGGAGAGGAGTTCTAACCTAATTGTAAGGACGAAAGGGGACGGAAGGCAGACAGCAGTACCTGCTGTCGCCGGAGAAGATGATGCCCAGTGGGGGAGAACGGCGGTGATGACGGGGCTGAGGCGGCGTGTGCAGGTACTGCGCGACGCGGAGGGAAGTCAGGAAGCTAACTCTGCCACTGGTTTTGTGGCAGAGTGAAGAGGGAGGGGAGGGGGGCTCGCCGAAGCTTGCTGGGACTTTTGGCCGGGCAGGAGGAGACGAATTGGTGGTGGACACTCGGCCAAATCAAGCTCGCCTTCTGCGGTAGGGTCTGGGGGGTGTTTTATAGGTGCTGGCCGCTCCTATCAGCGCGTGGAGAGCGCAATTAGGTCTGCCGGCTTGCCGGAGTTGGAAGGAAGGTGGATACCCAAATCTCTCGTGCGTTCGCACGAGAGATTGGGTTCACACCAGCGATTGTAATTGGCTTTATAAGGAAGGGAATTCCTCAGAGAATCCCCCTTCCATTTCTGGGAGGGAATCTCTGAGGGATTAGAGAGCAATCCCTCTCTGAACCTCGCCGGAGCTCAGTTCTGCCCTAACAATGGCGACAGGACCGGATTGCAAAGGGGGCGAAGAACTTGGGGGGCTCTTTGCAAGGATATTCAAAAGATAGGGACCTATTTATGATTTGGGTGTACTAAATTGCAAAGTAGGTCAAGATGACCTCCCCTTAGGTCCAAATTTTGCTATAAACCTAATTTTGCCCTAAGGAATCCAATGGCGAAGTTGGATTTCAAGTTTGACCTCGTTTGACTAGACATTTTGCGTAGAAACCCAAATTAGGTTAATTGAGGAGCTAGGACCCTAATCTAGGTCAAACTAGGTTCCAAAGGCCAAAGTAAGTGTTATAAACCCTAGAGGATGTTTTTCCATGATTTTTAGAGGGTTTACTCGATTTTTATCCTGACCAGAACCTTGTTAATTAAAGTGGGTCTGTTTTAGGGTTACCAGGTGTCATTCAATTCCTAGATTGCACATGAACCCATTTCTGATTGACTCAACCCTCTTTTTTTCTCATTTAGACCATTTGACCTATGTTTTGCCTCTGAGAAATCCCGTTTATGTACTGCAATGGTAAAATTGCAGTTTTAACCTTTATTTCATGTTTTCTTCTCAGAGCACTTGTTCCTTCAGTTAGGCCTTCTTCTAGGTTATGTAGGAGCTTTTATCTTCTTTATTGGGTCAAAATGAGCTAGTTATGGCTCATGATGAGGCTCTCATCATACCCCCATGCCTAGCTTTTGCTAGTCCCTTAGCAAAATTTCAAGGTTTTAACTTCCATTCTAGACCCTGAATGTCTGTCAATAATGATAAGTGCTTCTTCTTTTGTGATTAGGTAGGAATGCCGACAATAGGCCTGGAGGTATTCAAGTACCAACCAAAATCCGGACCTGTTCTGCTTTATCCTCAGTCCTCCACAAAGGTTTCTACGGCCCACATAAACTATCCTAGGGTTTGTTGGACTCCGTGGTTAAAGCACCCGTGCTTGAGACATTTTTAGCCTAAGTTCAGTTTGCAGTGCATTTTTTTTGTAAGAAAGAGATAGAAGATTTATTTGTTTGGAGAGATTTTCTCTTTCTTTTCTTTTTATTTCTAGCTTCGGATTAGCTTCTCAACACGGTCTGTATCGGATTCCTCGTCCCCATCATCAATCCTCAAGGGTCCCTGGCTTTCGAGATTTCGAGATAATCACACCCATGGCAACCCCCAGAACCCTGGCTTTCGAGATTTCGAGATAATCCCACCCATGGCGTTCCGTGGCCGAATTCAGCCCCTGGCGATCGACATTTCGTGATAATGCCGCCCATGGTATCTGAACCAACAGAGTGCTTACATGCCCCCAATAGGATATTTAAATATCCTAAGAGACAAGCACCGAGGAGACGATATGTTGTTACGCATCTTCGAGGGGAATTTCCCGCCTCTCCGTGCTGGGAACTCGTCCAAATCAATTTGTGTTGATTGACCGCTCCTAATCTAGGTGACTTTTTCAGAACATTAAACGCTTTTCGCGTGATTTGGATGTTTTATGCGCACTGAACCAGACTGTGTGTGAATTTGGGTGCTTAGGTTACCGAATCCCGCAAACCGGAGGTCAGTTAATGAGGTCGGATACTTCCTAAGCCTTAGACCTAATACTCAAGCTTCGCATTTTCCTCAACCTCTTGAGGATTATCCAGATTTTAACGGATACGTGAATTTTTAAGCTAAAGGTACTAGCCCAAAAGGCCTAAGACCAGCGTTCTTGCTAATCTCTTGTTATATCTCCGTAGCACTTTTCTTTTCTTTTTCTTGATTCGGTCTAGAACTTCAGTTAACCCCTTAATCTTTTACTAATGACTATTTCTTTTCATTTTCATTTTGTGCTCCTTTTTGCAATTTTTCTTCTTTTTCTCCTCCTTATGCTTAAGTGGCTCACAAAATTTCCTCCCTCGCCCCATTTTTTGTTCTTTTTCTTAATTTTTTTCAATTTCTTTCCATTTTTGACATATGCAAATTTTTTTGTGTGTGAGACTCCTGATTTTTTTCTTGGTTCTGTATGTATGCACTTTATCACCCCCCCATGCCTAAGTTTTGCAATGTCCTCATTGTAAACAGAGGGTGGGAATTAGTGTTGAGGTCAGGGGCTTAGAACAGGATATATCGGGTGGGTGAATGGGTCGTAAATGACTGATGCGGATGATTTCAAGCTCTGATACGTGTACCAGAGGTGGGATCATCTGTCTAAGGCTAGACTCAAGGTGCAAGAGACGTGGAGTCCAGATGGATAATCAGACGGGTCTCTATGTTTGGGATGACGGGTTGCCTCCCGTTAAGCGCTAAATTTAATGCCTTCAACCGAGCAGAAAATGGGGTGGAGAGGGAGTGGTCAAATCAATGGAGTTTTGGAAAACAAGCACCTTGATTAAGAGCCTGGTTGGTCCAACCAGGTGCTTGTTGAGATCAGCGGGCTGATGATGCAGCCCGAACCCAATAAGTCTGGTGGGTTGATAGATGTAGATCAGCAGATGCGGAACCCACCATATGCAGTGACGTTCTGATGGATATGGAAGTGAAAACTCGGGTTCAGGCTGAGTTGAATCAGCCTGGTCAAAGTAGGGTTCCGAAAAATTATCCATGTAAGATGTGGAATCCCTACAGAGGTGATCAAAGGATGGAGGCTCCTGATTTGTGGTCTGATCAGTACCCGATACCTGGTCTAGATATGGAGTTGAATCATCTGCAAACGGCTCAGTGAGAGGTGAATCGGAATAGAAATTGAGTCCGGTTGCGGGTCGGGGTGGGGAACGGGTTTTGATTGGTTCTGTATATGTGGAGCAGGTGGCTTCAAAGAAGATTGACATGTTATAATCAGGAGGCAGATTTTCTCCGATGTTATGGTCAGATTCGAGATCGTCGGAGAGTTTGCGAAAATCAAAGTTTGAATGAGATTCTAGATCATGAGTTCCACCATAGAATAAATCATATGTTGTATATTCAGCAGCCTGACTGTTATCTAGCCTAAATGTTAATTCTGAGCTTAAAAGGGTATCCTTATCTGGTAGAGGCTCAGATTCTAAGCTAGTAGGGCAGACCCAATTGAAACCCTACTCGTCCAACTCCTCGATTTCTGTGTCGTAGATTGGCATGACTTTCGCAAAATCGATTCGTTCCTCTGAGGAGGTTGACGAGGGATATTCATCAAATCGAGGCCCAAAATCATATTCTTCATTAAGAGATTGATTTTCTTCATCTGGGGCCTTGAAATCTTCAAAATATGTTTCAGATCTAGGTTCTAGGCTTAGGATGTGGGTTGAATTACTAGAGTTTAGGTCTGAATAACCTCCGAGGGTCACCTTATCAGAATAAGGGACGGAATTTACACCCTCGAGAGGTTCAGTTCTACTCTCATACTTGCAGGAGTCTTGGGATTCTAAAATGGGCTCATCATGGTCTTTTCCTGCATTTGGAGCTTCCCAACCTTCTTCAATATCAGGTGCATTATATTCCATCTGGGTTGGGAATCCACAACCATTTTGTGCCTCAAACCCGAGGTCAGATTTATCCTCGATGTTGTTCCAAGATAGCTCATCCTCTGTTGGTGGTATGTACGGGTATTTCTGATCAATCACTTGTTTTATTAATCTCATTATCTCTTCCCGTTTTTCAAGACTATCTTGGTGTTGCTTCCAAAGTCGAGGTTTTGTCATACATTGAAGGTATTCACTATTGTGCAATTTTTCTATCTCAATGTATGCAGTAATGAGCAAGTCACGGGTTGATCCTTTGTTGGCTTCTGCTAATAGTACTTGGGCACAAGTTATGACAAAGGTTGTGGTTGTTGGGACATCAACCTGAATGTTTCCTTCTGTTGTTGAGGTTTCTTCATTTTCATAAAATCTCATGGCATCCTTAATCATTTTATCTCTCATGGATCTCCGGTATTCAGGTTTCTTGAATGGTAGTCCTAGGTGGTTCGGCTGCAAACTTGGATCAGGTGGTGGAATCAAGATCAGAGTTTGACTCAAGATGTGTTCTGAAGCAATCAGATTTGAATAACGAGTCCCACTGAAAATGAGTGTGTGTGCTCTAAAGAGAAAAGATGCAGGATTGGAGATGTTCTTGACCCAATCAAGACACCCAAAAGATGTTTGGATGACTATGGAGGTTCGGGGCGGATGGACCCCTGGATCCGAAGATCGTCCACCTGAGAAATACCTGGGCAGCCAGAGAGGGAGAGTCCCACAAAGACCCCTACATGGTAGAGTGTCCCTATGGGTTACAGGGTTTCCCCCACCCGACCTCTCTTGTCACTGAGATTCCAGGTAGACCAGAATGGGGACCTTGACCTCTTAAGTCTATCACTTTTTATTTCAAAGGTGCTTTTAGGGTTCTCACTTGAACTTTAGATGTTTTTGGTATTGTGACGTAATTTAGAGGTTGGTTGACCCAAGGGGTAAACTTCACCTGACCTGTCCTATAGATGGCAGAATGATTCTAAGCTCGGAGCCTAGAGATCACCCTGATTTGACTCCCAGGTTATTAGGTCAAAAAATTTTAAGATTCAAGTGATTTTAGAGCTCAATTTTAGGGTTTGTCTTATTTAGCTTTCTTCAATCAAGGGCTTGGGTAGCACAATGATGCGGGAGGGTTTATTTCCTTTTACACAGGCATGTGTGACTAGCGCTTCAAGACCCTAATGTGGAAACCCTAATTTGGTTCTATTTCCAATCCTCTTTTTCTTTTTCAAAAGTTCTCTTTGGACTTATAAACAAGAAGTGTGTGGTCCGCCGAGATTAAGCGTTATTTCAATTAGGCACAAGAATTTGTGGGATGGAAAAAAACAAATCACTCCAACTTCAAGAATATTTGCAGAAATTTTCGCAAAATCAGGAAATGTTTTGCCTTAGAGATGGTGATTACTATATAAAGAAGGCAATTGATTCATAAATTGATTTTCTTCCTTTTGTCTTTCAAAGATTAGGGGATGATTAAGGAAGAAAAGAAATTACCTGCTCTGGAGTGGTTGACTTGCGAGAGATTTTCTCATGAAGTACCTGCAAGATCACATCAAAGCAAAGTAGGGCAAGTTAGTGTTCAATATGATAAAAAGAATGTAGAGACTAGTGGTAAATTGCGCATTGCTCCCCGGCAACGACACCAAAATGTTGTCAACGTTTTGTGCGGGTTTAAAGTATATCACGTTGTAGTACAACAGACAAAATGTTTAAACAAATATAAAGAATTTTATTACTCGAAAACCGGAGTATCCGAGGTCGATCACAGGGAGCAAATGGAATTTACTACTAGTCAAAATGTAATTGAACACTCTAATTTACTCAAAATATCAATTCAACTATGAATGTATGCGATTAAAAGTAGTTAGGACAAAAAGAAATGAAATTGGACATCTAATCATGTGATCAGATGTCTTAAAAGTAGGTTTCCTTTTCTTCTTGATTATTCTTCTTCCTCTGCAGTCTCTCTGTTTCTTCTTTTCCTGCTGCTGTGTTTGCTTTCTTTTCTTCTCTTTCTTCTTCTATTGCGAAGGCTTTTTCTTTCTTCTTCTTCTCTGCTTTGTTTCTTCTCTGTCTTGCTCCTTCTTCTTCTCCTGCGAAGGCTTCTTTCTTTCTTCTTTGGTCTCTCTGTTCTTCCTGCCTTTCCTTCTTCCTTCTCACGACCAAGTCTTTCTTCCTCAACGTTCAGCCTATGCCTACACAGAGCAAAACCTATCCTTTCTCCCTCTACCCACGCGTCTCTCTCTCTCAAGCAATTCACTCAGGGACGCTCTCCCAGAGCCACAACCATAATCGAGTCGGATCGTACCCGGGACCAGGCACACCTGCAAGTGGTGTGATGCGCAAGGAGTGGGTAGGTTTAGGTCGGGTCGGATCCGCCAGATCCGCGTGGTCAAGCCGCAGACGAGGCGGGTGTGGGGTCAGTGAGGGACCTCACCCCTGTGCTTATGAAGGCAGTGACAGTAAAACACAAATTCAATTTATGGTATGGCCGCACCTCGCGATTCCACGATGTGGGACTAAAGGTTCCACCCTGCCTTTGCGCGCACCCGCAGATCTGCGTGCAAACGCCACAGCTGCTGGCTCTGCTGGCGCTCCTTGCTGGACTCACTCACCTCGCGACACTCGCACGAGTATGCAGCGCTTGTAGCCTGGGAGACCGGGTGCCTGGAGCTTCGTTGGAGCTTCATCAGAGGTCGTCCATGGCGGCAGGAGCTCAAACACTGTCATGCACAAAACGAGCCTGTCGGCCCAATCAGATCAGCTAGAGACCTTCGCCTTGGCACGGCGAAGGTGGTGGACGATGCTGCAGGCCGCAGGTCGGCCTAGCCGTGCGTGCCTAGGTCAACCTGTGGCCGGAGATGGTGGGTTGTTCGGGGAGTGATTATGGAGGTCTGGAGTGGCAGTTGTGGGGTGGAGCGAGTTCCTGGTGGTGAGGCGGAGCTCTCGAGGTGGTTGGCGAGCCGTGTGGGGGGCTGGAATGGTGGAAGCGGCTCGCCGGAGGTCGGTCGGTGATGTGGAAGATGAGGGTGGTCAGCGTCGGTCGAGGGGTAATGAGATGAGATAACAGGGGGAAAAGAGAGAGGAGAGGATGGAGAGGAGTTCTAACCTAATTGTAAGGAAGAAAGGGGATGGAAGGTGGACAGCAGTACCTGCTGTCGCCGGAGAAGATGATGCCCAGTGGGGGAGAACGGCGGCGACGATGGGGCTGAGGCGGCGTGCGCGAGTACTGCGCGACGCGGAGGGAAGTCAGGAAGCTAACTCTGCCACTGGTTTTGCGGCAGAGCGAAGAGGGAGGGGACGGCGGCTCGCCGGAGCTTGCTGGGACTTTTGGCCAGGCAGGAGGAGACAAATTGGGGGTGGACACTCAGCCAAATCAAGCTCGCCTTCTGCGGCAGGGTCTGGGGGGTGTTTTATAGGTGCTGGCCGCTCCTATCAGCACGTGGAGAGCGCGCAATTAGGTCCGCCGGCTTGCCGGAGTTGGAAGGAAGGTGGATACCCAAATCTCTCGTGCGTTCGCACGAGAGATTGGGTTCACACCAGCGATTGTAATTGGCTTTATAAGGAAGGAATTCCTCAGAGAATCCCCCTTCCATTTCTGGGAGGGAATCTCTGAGGGATTAGAGAGAAATCCCTCTCTGAACCTCGCCGGAGCTCAGTTCTGCCCTAACAATGGCAACAGGACCGGATTGCAAAGGGGGCGAAGAACTTGGGGGGCTCTTTGCAAGGATATTCAAAAGATAGGGACTTATTTATGATTTGGGTGTACTAAATTGCAAAGTAGGTCAAGATGACCTCCCCTTAGGTCCAAATTTTGTTATAAACCTAATTTTGACCTAAGGAATCCAATGGAGAAGTTGGATTTCAGGTTTGACCTCGTTTGACTGGACATTTTGCGTAAAAACCTAAATTAGGTTAATTGAGGAGCTAGGACCCTAATCTAGGTCAAACTAGTTTCCAAAGGCCAAAGTAAGTGTTCTAAGCCCTAGAGGATGTTTTTCCATGATTTTTAGAGGGTTTATCCTGACCGGAACCTTATTAATTAAAGTGGGTCTGTTTTAGGGTTACCAGGTGTCATTTAATTCCTAGATTGCACATGAACCCATTTCTGATTGACTCAACCCTCTTTTTATCTCTTTTAGACCATTTGACCTATGTTTTGCCTCTGAGAAATCCCGTTTATGTACTGCAATGGTAAAATTACAGTTTTAACCTTTATTTCATGTTTTCTTCTCAGAGCACTTGTTCCTTTAGTTAGGCCTTCTTCTAGGTTATGTAGGAGCTTTTATCTTCTTTATTGGGTCAAAATGAGCTAGTTATGGCTCATGATGAGGCTCTCATCACCTGACCAGCTGTTTTGCCATTGCGTCCCTGATGAAGAATAATGAAGTGTTCTGAGTTTCTGCCATGACCTCCACTATAGGGGACATTTTAGTGGGAAGAAGACTGCCCATAAGGTTCTTCAGTCTGGTTTTTGGTGGCCCACATTATTCCGAGATGCACATACGTATGTGGGCACATGTCTACGTTGCCAGCAGACAGGAACCATTGGAAAAAGGGATGAGATGCCCCAACAACCTATCCTCCCTGTTGAAATCTTTGATATTTGGGGATTGACTTCATGGGTCCCTTTCCTGTGTTGTTCGGATATGAATACATCCTTGTGGCTGTTGACTATATATCAAAATGGATAGAAGCCATCCCCACATGAACTAATGACCATTCCGTGGTCTTGGGCTTTGTTAAGGCTAATATCATTTCTCGGTATGGGTGCCCAAGGACGATCATAAGTGATGGAGGACCTCACTTTAAGAATGTACACTTCACAAGACTACTCCAAAATTTGGGAGTCAACCACATGATAGCCACACCTTATCATCCCCAAACGAGTGGACAACTTGAAGTGTCTAATAGGGAGATTAAGCGAATTTTAGAAAAAACTGTCAGGCCTGATTGGAAGGATTGGTCTAAAAAACTAAATGATGCTCTTTGGGCCTACAGAACTGCATACAAGACTCCATTGGGCATGTCTCCTTTCCGTCTTGTCTACGGAAAAGTGTGCTACCTGTAGTTTCCCTTCGAAGGAGGGGTGACGTAATAAATGCGGAAATAAAACAATATCACAGAATAAACAAACAATCGCACAAGTACACAAGTAATTTTTAGGTGGAAACCCAAACTGGGTGAAAACCACCACCTAACCCTCTCGAGTTAGGATTTTCCGATCAACCTAGTTGATCAAATCCACTAACCGAATCACTTTAAAACGAGGGTGATTCAACCTCAGTACAACCACGCTACAAGTACGAGGGTAGCGTTCCTCAACCCCTTTTCTCCACGAGAAGGATTTTGTCCCACGAAGGAGACGGGAATTCGCAAAGCGAATACCCAACCAAAAGAGAAAGATAAAATAAAACAAGTAGTCCTAAAGAGCCAACAAAGTAATAAACCTAAGCTTCTATAGGAAATAGGAAACTCCCCTTTGCAAGGAGTGCGTCGATGACGCGGATGCGTGAGCCACGCGACGGCGCAATGTCGCTCTCGTGAACAACGGCAGGAGAGCGGGTGCGTGAAGGTTTGATGCTCTCAAGGGAATGGAGCTTAAGCTTGGAGAGCAAGATCTTTTCTGGACACAAAAGAGTGTGAAAGTGTGTAGCTAAGTGTATCCAAGTGTGTGTCTTGTGTCTTTCTTAGTGTATCTAGGTGTGTAAAGGCTCCCCTCTATTTATAGAGGCCTTAGGAAGGCTTTGGAAGGCTTAGGAAAGGTTCTATAGCCGTTGGGAACAAAGTCCAAGAGAATCAGGCCGAAATAAGGATAATGATTACATTTGACAGGGTTATCAGACGTCTAACTCTTGCATCAAACGTCTGGAAGGCCACTTTAAGACGTTTGATTACAAGGTCAGACGTCTGATTCTATGCGGGTTTCCTCCTGACTTGAATCAGATCTAAACAGGGTTTTTGCGCAAGTCCATCAGATGACATACAGGACGTCTGGCACTATGTCTGGACGTCTGGAAACCTACTTTTACTGTGGGAATTGATTTCCAAGTGTTGCAACGGCTAGAAAATCTCTGAGAAGAGATTTTGGGCCAGCCGAGGTAAAACAGTCAATTATCAGACGTCTGGAAAGGCCTAAGGGCGTCTGATAAGGCTCTAACGGTCATAATCTACAGTGTCTGCTAAGCTAGCCAACGGTCCACTATCTGGATGTCTGGCAAGTCCATCAGACGTCTTCTAAGACGTCTGGAATAAGGTCTGGACGTCTGATTTCATCAGACAGAACCAACTATGTCCAGCCTAACAGTTATCAGACGTCTGAAGCAACAGTCAGATGTCTTAAATTACTTTATCAGACGTCTGATTTTGGAATTAGACGTCTGGAAACTCTGTTTGAACCCTATATTGGTTTTCTAAGTGTTATACAGAAAACCTAAGTATCATAGGGTTGTGCAGGTGTTCCTAGGACTACTGTTAGGGTATTTTGAGGCTCTTTAACAAAATATTCTAAGGAAATAAAAAGAGCAAGAAAATAAAGACAAGAGATACAAGAAAGGATTAAAAAGAATCTATCCTATTCTTCTTGTCTTCTATCTTCAATCTGTCGCTCCACGCGAACCTCCTCTGTTCTGCATTAAGCTCCTCCAATCCGTCCTGGATGCGAGCTCGAACTCCGTCTAAACACGTCCACATTTGCAATTGACCTGAAATCTAGGACTCAAATTGCAAATGTTAAATAACACGTGTTTTGTTATCATCAAAACAAATGATCGTGGTGCTCTAGCACCAACACTACCTTCCTATTGAAATCCAACATAAAGCTTATTGGGCTATTAAAAATGTTAACTTGAATCTAGATAAAGCAGGAAAAGCACGTATGTTAGAATTAAGTGAGCTTGAGGAGCTTCGTAATGAAGCTTATGAAACTTCTCAAGCTTACAAGCAACGTACAAAAGTCTTCCATGACAAGCGCATCATTAGAAAGACTTTTGAGCCCAACCAGTGGGTCTGGCTTTTCAATTCTAGACTTAAATTATTTCCTGGAAATCTCAAGTCCCACTGGGATGGGCCATACGTTGTTATCAATACTTTCCCTCATGGAGCTGTAGAGATTAGGAACCCTATTTCAGGTGCGAGCTTTAAGGTAAATGGCCAATGACTTAAACCATATATTACTCACTCAGATGGCCAGGTTTTGGATGCACTTTGGCTTGAGGATCCTTAGCTCCTCCCACTCTCCTCCTCAGGTGATAGTATTCTATGTCTGTATTTTTCCAATGAGGACATTGTCAGTCTTAGGCATGGGGGGCTATAACCTGAGAATGTTTATAGCATTTATAAATATTTGCATACATATTTACATATTTATTATAAAAAAAAAAAATTCTTTTCTTGAGCTGATTGGGTTAGTCCCTAGTAAAATACCTTTGTTATTGGAAGTTTTTCTTCCAGAATTATTTCTTAAGTTTAGAATCTAGTACATTTATTTCACGTGCACGTAGACTTGGTAATGGATCCTTGAGGAAAACCAATAAGCATTTGTAGTCCACTGAACCCTTGGACAGTTCATAGGGAGTCAGGCATACTATCTTCCAGTAGATCCACCTCATATTTGTGAGAAGAAAGTAGAGAGATTACTGGTGCGCTAAGTCTAGTGCAAGGACTCTTAAGTTTTGGATAATTAGATGATGATACTTCAGAGTTAGGCGCAGTTTTCACTCTTTGTTCCTGTGTGCGTATTTTGTGTGAATTCCTGAGAGTCACCAAATAAGGCATATACACAGAGATTGAGTCTTATTAAAGCTATAACTATGGTGGATGGTTACGACCATCCTTCATAGTGTCCTCGGCTGAAGGAGGGTAGTAATGTCAAAGGTCAGAAATATGCCTGACCTATCCATTCCTTCTCGGTGCCAAGAATAGGCACTTCCACCAAATAAGCCACACAACTTCCTCTTTACCATCATCATCCCTAATAATGCCTCGTAAATAAAAGTTCGTATCGTGTTGTGTTGATTGAAAAAGAAACAAAAACAAGAAGAAATAAAAAAAAAAGGAGAGAGAAAAGAAGAAGAAGAAGAAGAAATAGAAAGAACAAAAAGAAGAAATAGTTATATTAAAAAAAAAGTCCAAGTTTATGATGTAACACTGTTTCTGAGGCAACAGAACACCTATCGCGTTCCACCAAATATGACCTATACCTACCTTCTAGTATTTCTGATCGCCTGAATACTGGTTGAGGACTCTAACTTAGTTGTAGAGTTATTAGGACTTTAATTGAAGTGTGGATGCCATGTGAGGCCACCAAATAGTGAGTACAATTTCTAAATCTGGCGAGATTTGTGATCTCAGAAAGAAAGAAAAGAGGGAGTACCCAGGAACATCAAGAGAGCACAGCTGTGTAGCCTCGCTCAGAGTTGACTTGTCTAATAATCTAGAGATCTAGAGTCTCCACTACTAGACTATAGGTAGCACCAGAGGAGTGTGTGCCACCAAATACAAATCCATGCAACTCGATATCTCCTACTTAAGCCAAACACCGAGGTCAAATTACAGATTATCCTCTGCTTTATCCCCGAGGGAAGTAGTTGCCTATCCCGACGCAATATTTACCAAGGGTGAAGAATGAACTTCCAATGCGAATTGGCTCTTTCACTTGGATCTGTTAGCTAGGCTATCAGCACTTCACATTTGTCTGGATTTCTAAAGTTTTGAAGTAAGAAAAGAAGAAATCTTCTGATTACTTCTATTATTTTTCATTTTTACTAGGGACTAGCAAATCTAAGGCATGGGGGTATTTGATGAGTCCATTTTAATGGACTAATATTACGCCTAAGTAACTTTAATTATATCTTTTAGGTTTGTTAATAACTATATTAAGTTATAGAATGTTTTCATGCATCATGATTTAGGTTTGCATCTATTCTACAACTTAATATGTGCTTTTTATGTGCAAGAAAAATAATTGGCAAAAGAATGAGGAGAAAAGGATAAATTACCCTTTTTCAAATAACCAGCAGCTGTTCTTTTCCCCATCCTCTGGGAACCCTCAACAACTGCCGGCCAGAAATAGTTAAGGGATTTGAAAATCCCTTAACTCTCGCAGGCGCAAACGAGAAGTTAAAAAGAAGAGGCGGATCCAGGGAGAGAAGAGATCATCCAGGAAGAGAAGAACTTGCACCGTCATCTCTAGCGTGCACTGTGGATCTACAACTCCCTTCTCCAATGCCTGCAGGTGCTCGCTACCATATACACCACCTCTCCCTCACAGCACCTCCCTCCAGCAGCGCCTAAAGGCGCTGTGTGCCTTCACCACCGCTTGCAGCCGCACCGCACTGCTTGCAAGTGCCTGCAGGCACTCCCTTCTCCAGCACTCGCAGGTGCTTGCTGCCATCTACACCGCCTTCCCTAGCACCGCCAAGCCACCAAGCGCCCCTGCAAGCACACCCGCAGACGCCCCACTCATGCCTCCCTGCAGCACACGCCTACAGCCATGCCCTAGCGTAGCACTGCAGACCTGCCAATGCCTTCCATCTCCCTGCAGGCGCGCACCCTCTCACCCGCATGCGTCTCAACCTTCAAATCTCACTGCGCGCCCGCACCTTCCAGCACCAAGTGCCTTCATCCTGCAGGCACATCTGCAAACCGCCTCACCCGCGCCAGTGCCTCCCCGTAGGTGCACCCTCTCCGCAGACACGTGCCCACCTTCCAGCCCCCGCCTTCACCCCGCAAGCCCGCCAGCGCCTTCAACGCCCGCAGGCGCTGCATCGCACCAACCTGCTCCATGCACCATCTGCAGCAAGCAACTACAACAAGCAGCCTCCGTCGACGTCTTCTCCTCTGCCGGCTGGCCACCACTGGCCACCTCTGTTGATGCCGCAGCCTCCATCGGAGAGCCCTCATCCTCACCGACCTCCCTAGCCTCTCCAACGACCGCCGGTGCTCTCTCTCACGAGGAGGAGAGATAGCAAATGCTCTATTTTGAAGTCAATTAATATTTACATTCACTGCCACTGCCACAGAATTTGATTTTTATTTATTATTATTATATTGTGGCAAAATTTCGCATGCACACTAATATTCTCTGATAATTGCACATTCATGATATTCACCTATTTTGAGATTGATTTTGGGCTTAACCTGAGCACTAATTTTCTCTAGTACACGTCACGTGAAAGTTGCATAAAATCATCATAAATTTATTGAAGATTTCAGTGAGGGAAAAATACACGTATACCCTTATCTTTTTAAGTTATTAAGAATCTACTTTCCTTCGCATTTTATGTCAGATTTGAATAGGGATTTCGCACTTATCCGAAAGAATATAAAATAATTAAGAATTTATTGCATAATTGTCTCCCTGTGGACACGACCCGCTCTTCTATGAGTGGTTATTATTATTTTTGATTAGTCGATTTTTCCACCACTTAAATACTATAACGCAAAGCGAAAAGTCAACTCGTCACCTTTCCTAAAGGTTTATCTTTTGGAACGATAGCTTTATCCCTACTTTTTTTATTTATGGGGTCAACACAAGGCCGAACCCAGTGTATATCTCCCCAATTTATTCTACTTCCCCACTTTTTCCCTAAGTGTTTTGGGAATTATTATGCTTTTTTGTGAGCTGGGCTCTGGACAACCGGCCAATGGGCTGTTACCCATGGTAACTTGCCAGCCATACTCATGCAGTGAAGTGTGACTTTGTTTATTTTTTTTATTTTCTCCTTTTTCTATTTTTTTTCTTAAGTTGGTGCTTCCCTGATCTAAGATTTACCTAAAGGCAGTATGAAGAAAATGGTCTTATGGCTAGGCTTTGGACAACTAGCCAATGGGTTGTTACTTACGACAACTTACCAGGCATACAACCCTATATAGTTCATTAGCTACCCAATTTCTGTAAAAATTGACGGAAAGTGAGTCAGTGCGAGTAGTGTGTAGATGCTTAGGCTTAAAGTCCCCTCAAATCAAAGGGCAAGTTGATAAGTTGTGTACTTTTCATCCCAATTTATTTACTAGATTAAGGATGAAATTGAATTGGCAAGGACTCGAGACTACCCGAGCTAATTAAGCCCGAAGACCTGAAGTGTCTAAGTGTTCAGGTCCAATCGTATCATTTCTTAGAGTTAATAACTTCCAAATGCCTAAGTTCTCTTGTCCTAATTCTTCTTTTTTTATTTTTTTGAATTTTCTTTTTTTTTAAAGAAACTAAAATAAATTTTACAGAGTTAACAAAATGATTTTAGGAATTAATTATCCACCCCTTCATGACTAAATGATGCAATGTCCTCATTGTAAAAATAAAGACATGAAAAGGCAGAGTAAACAGAATATCACCTGAATGATGTGAAAATCCGGTCAGCTCCATGGAGAATGTGGAATATAAACATGTGCTAAATTTAATGCCTTCAGCTAGGCATAACATACATACAAGGAAAAAATTGAGAATTCTGAAACTGCGGGTCAAAATCAAAATCAAAATCAAAAGATTAATCCTCAGACCCACCAGTAGAAGATGTCCACAGACGTGGACCAGATTATGATGGAGACCCATGCCCCAGGGTCGAGTGGTTCTCAAGTTCTAGATGAAAATCTCCCAGAACAGAAGGTTGTTAAGCTTGCAGGGCCGAACCTGTGATTTTGTGGTGTGCAACCCAAGACCAAAGTGTCAGACAATGGGTAAAGATGGTTCAATAGGTGCGGATGTCCACTTAATGTTCAGCTCAGAAAAATAATCAATTATTTCAAGCTTGGGTTGCACGTGAAAGATATCGTAAGGGTCCTGGTAGAAAGTAGGTGGTTTTAGTTCAACAGGAACCCTTAAATCCAAACTTGTTTTTCCCTCAAAATTAACCTCCCAAATTTTCATTTCAACATTTCTATCCTCCAACATCAAGTGCTTAAGCTTTGGGACCTCTAGCATACCGTTCACCCCATATGATTTACCCAAGTTCAGAAATCATGGATGTATCAGAACTGACTTGGGTACTGGTAACGTGGGTTCACTCAACTCAGTAATTAAGTTAACTTCACTTAATTAAGAGTAGAAGAAATCACTTAGGTTAACTCGAAGTTATGTCGGTTGTGTAGTATATGGTCGAATTAACCTAACATTTTAGAAATTTTTACTGGTTGAGTCCAGGTCATTCACTGGGAGGCATAATAATTTTCTCCAAATTCACCAATTTTCTTTTATCTCTTTAAGTTTAGAAGGTAAAACTAATTTGATTTTCAAAATATGAATTTGTCAAAATATTTAAACTATAAAGAATATACAAAATTCCATATGTAAACATATTTACTTAAAATATTGTACTTTATTAACAAGTAAACATGCTAGTTTTTCAATTTTATTTCATTCTAAGAAATTTAGGCAAAAAGTTATCTAATTAAAGCATGCCTTTTACAATTAAGAACAAAATGTAGTTATGCAAGAGAAAATTCATTTATTTTCATCAACAAAGTATTAATGCCTTTTTATTTTTCTCAGCCTCTCATCTTCTTCTCCTTTTCTTTCTTTCTCTCTTATTTTCTTCTCTCGAGCTCTCTTTCTTCTTTCTTTCCTTGTGTTGTTCCTACCTTCTTATCTTCCTTCTCTTCTTCTTTTTCCCCTTAATCTTCTCCTGCCTTCTCTTCTTCCCTTAGTTTTTCTCCTTTCTTAGTTTTTCCTTAACACTCTTTAGCGTCTGTGCTCCTTTCTTCCTTAGCCTTTGCATCCTTCAGCGCTTAGCTTCCTTTAGCGGCATCTCTTTCCTTAAGCTTTCAGCAGAACCAGCTTTTTTACTTTTTAAACCAAAAGTTTCTTTTATTTGCAGCGAGGTCCTTTTGAGGATATACAGCACCCTGAGACCAGGGTGGGACCAGACCCTATTCGGTCCTTGCCTAATCTCAGTTAGGTTTGTTTCGATTTATTTATTAATAGGTTCACAGTTTTGAGCAGCATCGGCTCAACCCGGCCTCCCAGGCAACACTTGCCCTCCCAGGGCACATTCACATCCGCATGCCCCCAAGGGTGCACACAACCGCAGGAATATGCCCGCACACTCAGAACAATGCTCAGATCAGAAGGAATCGGAACCGGTGAGCCGAGCACTGACGACCACATAGCCATAGGAACAAATCAATTTTATTCCCAGGCTCGTGCTCGTGGATATCCGAGGTGGGACAAAGATAACTCTTCCAGACCCGAATTCAATTGATCATAACTTTCTACCCAGAGCTCCAAATTGGATGATTTAAAGTTCGTTGGAAAGCTCTAAGGGTAATCTACACAATTTTAGGGTCAATTTAATGTTTTAATGGTGTTTTGCTCTTCAATTTAAGAGATAAAATCAGGGGTTCCTATGTGTTTTATAAAAGCCTGGAAAGTGTTTTAACTCAGGAGAGGCCTCAAATGGACTTCTCTCATCTATTTAAAGGTCTGTATATATTATATAAGCATTTCCGCTTCTGTTAGAATAGATTTTAAACTCTTGTGACTTACAGAACCTGCAGAGAAGCTTTTCTTTTCTTTGAAAACTTCAGAGGTTGATTTTCAGATTTCAACAAGCGCAACAGACACTTTAAAGTATTCCTAATCTATTTAGATTAATTCTAAGGGTTTAAACTAATCAATCTGGGCAAGTTTTAGATTTGAATTTCATCAAAATAGTACTTCTGTTGGTTTGGGTTCGAAAGTAACCCAAATTGGCAGAAACTAAATCTTTACTAATTACATCATCTGAGCTTACCTTAATTGACTTAAGATCATCAAATAAGATTCTAGAAACATTTTTCATATCTCAATTCCTCAATTCAAGCTTAGAACACCATTATCAAACTCAGGTTTGACTATGGAAGCTCAAAAATTGACTTTCTATTTAAAGCTTCCTTCTAGGACATTAATGCCTCAATCAGAGTCTTCTTATCATCAGAAACTCAATTAGATTTTTAAATTTGTGTTTCAACCTTAATTTGTAGGGTTTCAGGCTTGCCGCCTGAACTAAAATAGGTGTTTGTTCGACAGAGTATAGGAAAGATTGCTACAATGATTTGAAGATTAAAATAGCTTCAGTGCATCACACTGAAGCTTCTGAGCTCCTTTAATGTTTCTCAAATCCTTCATAACAGACTTCTCCAACTTGATGGAGTTGGGGAAGATGAAGTTACTTCTAAAGCTCCAGTGGTTAAATCCTCAAACAAATTTCTTTAAAATAATCAGTAATCCTTATTATACAGTTCTGGAGCCACTTAGCAAGTTTAAGAGGCTACTACACAAAAATGACTCGCCAGACCTCCGGTGAGTCCAGAAAATGTAAAATGTTTGTACAGATTGACAAAATTAACTATTTTTTATCCAAAAATGATCCTGAGGTTACAAGGAACCTCTTTATAACATTAAATTCTTCATTTGTTCGTTAAATTGTGAGATTTAACTGTAAGTTTATTTCTTAAAATATTTGAATGGTTTAAGCTCAAGACTTGATTTAACTACTCGATTGAGAAGTTAAATCAAGTCAACAGATGTTATTATTCATAGATATATATTTAATTTATAGTTTGAAATGTTCCTGAGCCACCATGGACAGCAAGCTCAGGAGCTAAATTAAAATTTGGGCATTTAATTATAGATGATAATAATAGGTAATATAATGTCTATTAGGGTTCATTAGTGGTGATAGATGATGAAAGAACCCAGTGAAGGTGGAATTAGGCCAATTACTGTCACCATAGACAATGTCGGTAATCGGTGAAGGTGAGATTTGAATTAGGCGTTTAGTTGATTTAATTAATGATTAAGTGGAATAGAAGTGAACATGGAAGATAAAAGAAGGTGTACAGTGGATTGAAAGACAAAATTAAAGCTCTGGCGAGCTCAAGGAACTCGCTGGAGTTGGAGGAGATGAAGCTAAATTCTAAAATTACTCTAACCTAACTTACTAAACTAACTAACTAAGCTAGCCTACTCCTACTCCTACTCCTAGTCTACTGTTACCTGGATGAAGGGGTCAATAGGGTTCCGCCGAAGTCTCATGGCGGACGACGAAATCAGAGGGTTGAAGAAAGATCTCCGGCAGGTGGATTTGAGGTGGGAGACCATGGCGAATCTCCTCGGCTACTTAAGATGGACGAAGGAAGTCGGAAGTTGGAATGGGGAATCATCAGAGGTTTGGAAGAATAGCCTATTAGGTTGGCTGCAGTGTTAGAAGAGGGAAGGGAGCCAACTTGCCTAAAATCAGAGGTGTGAGGGGGTATTTATAGTAGTTTGCGGCGAAGAGAGAGGCGAGGTCTGGCTGAAGAAGAAGCTCGAGGAACTTAACCTCCGTTGTCGTCTCCGACGATGGTGAGGTTATCTTTCACAGAAAAATAGGATTCTCGGTTTATCCAGACCGATGGATTAAGTGGAGGTGGTGAGCGCAAGCTGTAAGAGCTTGGGCAAAGAGGAATGATGTCGGTAGGGCGATGATCATGCGGTGGGCTGACTCTCTGCCGTCAGCTGTTCGTTTGGTTAGAGAAGAAGAAGAAGACGAAGAGGGACTTAGAAGTAATAAAACTTAAGGACCTATGTGAGAAATAAGGACCCGACTGTAATGAAAATTAAGGACCAAAATGTAAACCCAGGTTTTGAAGCTTTATTTTAACTTAAATCGTTTTCAACTTTTTATATATGTTAGTAAATAAGGTAAATATTATGTTTACACCTTGAATTTACATTTTTGACCTTTTTAGGTTAATTTATTAGATTAAGTAAAATTACTTAAATTATTACATACTTAGGTATACATTATATTTAATTTACTTATCTTATTAATTAAGGAAATGATTAGTAGGATTTCGAGTCCAATTATCTAAATTATTAATAATGTTAATTGGATGATAAAATTCCATTTTTAACTTATTTTAAGGTCCTTAACTAAATATCCCTTATTCCATAATTAACCCTTATATATTCATAACCCTAGCTAATTAACTAGGAAGACTAGTTAATTAGGGGTAATTAGAGATCATGATGAGGTCTCATCATACCCCCAAGCCAAAGTTTTGCTAGTCCCTAGCAAAATTAACTAAGACTATGATGATTTAAAACACTTGGGTTTAAATTATTATAAATAGTAACTATGTAGAGGAAAGCTTAGGTCAGAATTTTTTAAGTTTAATATAAATGATTAATGCTTAGAGCATGTGTGAAAATTTTCTTACTTAGACTTATACTTAAAACATTTTCAAAACACACTCAAAATAATTTGTAAACAAGAATTTTATTCTGAATTAGAATTCTTCAAAAATCTCTTAATCTTTGTAACTATTCTTAACTCAAATTAGAATACAAACTGTTTTAAGAAAAACAAAACTTAAGGTTTGAGAATTAAATTTTAACTCAAAAACTCAAATAGATTTAAGTTAATCCTTTGTTTATGATATTTGACTTTTATTAATATAAGTTTAGGCAAATTAACCAAATACTCATTATTAATCAAACTTAGAGTAGTAAAACTCTAATTTACTAGCCTACAACACCAAAGATTAACTTCTAGACTTAGGATTTTGTCAATTCTTTTCCTTTAGGTCTCAACTTAAAATCTTCAAAACCCAATTTCTTAGGCTTCACTGCCCAATACCAAGGTTCAGTAGCTATGATTTTAAAACATCTGTGCTTAGTGAAGAGAATTGTCCTAAAGACATCCAAAGTTGCAAAAATCTAGATCTGAAGACATCACTTTATAATCGTAATTATTCCAATTCAAGCCTTTGGCTTGGCCTTACTCAGGTTTGGTTGCTTTCTCCTCACCAATTTTCTATCCCGAGGTCAACACTTTTTGTGTATATCTCCCAGGTGGACCACTGGGTCTCTTATTCCTAATATTTTTTTCTCCATATTTTTTTTCTATTTTTCTATAGGTTAGAACACCAATTTGTAATGAGGTGTTCTTTTTATTTTTGATGGAAGGAGGGGTAGCATCCATTTGTAACGAGATGCTTTTATTTAGTTATGGAAAACTGCATAAGTACCCATTTTTAGCAAGGCACTTAACTGCGGGGTGTTTTATTTATTTATTTTTTCTTTTTCGTTTCCCCCCTTCTCATTTTTCTTACTACCATTATTCTCAAAATCCTTTTTCTAGGTGAGTGGCACATCCTTCACCCTTTCAAGAACCACCCTGCAGAAATCCTTGGACTAAAGAGGATTCAGAATTGATCTCTTAACCTCTGTGTTTTTGCGATTTCAGATGTCAACAAGACAATTCTATGTGAGTGAATTTTAGATGTTTAGGTTACTTAGCTCTCAAACCAGAGCTTGGACAACAATACCCTTTACTCTTAGGTTCTTCATATTCTTAGTTTCCTCCTATAGGATCCATCAAGAAAAAATTTACCAAGTCTAGTTATTTATCTCTAGCTTATAAGTTTTGTAAACTAAAATTCTACCAACTCTCTATCTAACTAACTCTAAATATTTGGCTTTTTACTTAACTTTATGATAAAATCAAATTTTCAAAAATTGAAAGGATTTCTTAATCTAATTGATTAAAAAGTTATAATTCAATTCCAAAACTTAAGTTTAAAATCTTAACACACTTAGTTTCTTAATTCAAGTAAGATTAGAAAAATAAATCTTTAAATGATTTAAAAGATTCCTAAATTCAAATAAAATCTTATTTTAAAAATTTTAAACACAAAAGTGTGTTTTTACAAAATGTTTAAGTAAAATCTAATTAAGAATTGAATGCTCTTAAATATTTATATATATTATATACATTTAAACTTCTGACCTAAAAGAAAATTAAACTCTTAATTATAATATATATACATTCTTCTTCTTTTCTTCTTTATTAATAATGAATATTCCCCTCTTATTACTTTTATGAATTTTTAAAATTTTTGTATTTATATATTTTTATTTTTATGTATAAAGATTCTTTTCAAATTTTTATGATTTTTTTTTTAAAAAAAAATTCAAATTTTTATGAAATTTTTGAATTTTTAAAATTTTTATCATTTTTAGAATTTTTATTTTTTTAAATTTCGTGGATATTTAATTTTTATGTATTTTTATTTTTAAACCAACACTTAAAGTGAAAATTTCACTTCAACACCCCCCCAAGCCAAAATTTTACAATGTCCTCATTGTAAGAAGGGTGAAAAATATATGAAGTGAAATTTTAAAAGTAAGTGTATAAGAAATTCAAAAAGGATGAAAACAGGAAATAGCTATGTACAGGTGCTAAGTTTTACGCCTTCAGCTAGGCATATACCCTAGTAAAGAACTTCTAAAAAGAATAGGTATATGGTAAAAATAGAGGAGTTATGAAAGAATTAGATCAAAAAAATTAGAAAATAGATTAAACCACCCAATCAAAACTCGTCCTGAAATTGCCTAGAATAGATCTCACAAATCCTAGAATCAGATTCTTGTGAAAATCTCAGAAGAATTAGAGTGAATCTTATGTGAAGAATAAATCTGATTTAGGTTGAGATGTAGAACATTTAAAAATTAAGGCAATTTATAAAAAATGATTCCACCAAGTTCAAAAGATCAACAAAGTCAGTTTTGGTTCTCAATAATAGGTGGGTCATTTTGATACAAAATAGGTTGCTGATGCGGGTTTGATGGTTCAGGTAATACAGAGGACGGATTATGATTAGAATCAAAGGCCTGATTAATGAAGTGGACTTGGCCTTGGTTTTGCCTAGGATTTGGCAGATTCCTAGGATTCGGAATTGGCTGAGATGGAAGAGTACCTGGCTGACGAGACTCAGCCAAAAGCATGACCTGATTTCGTAAATCAGCCAATTCTACCTTACATTGCCTATGAATCTCAGCGGGAGCTTTAGCATTTTGTCATTGACTCTCTGACACAGCTCTTAAAATCTAGTTTAGCTGTGTATCTCTATTAGGCCTAGAGTAATTCTGCATACTCATCGGTCTAGGCCTTAAATTTGATTGCTGAGGAGGCAAAGGAGGTGGATTAAAATGGGTCTGATTTGGATAATTTGGTCTTTGATTTTGATTTGGATCAGCCCAAGAAAAATTTGGGTGGCTTTTCCATCCAGGATTATAGGTATTTGAATAAAGGTTTGGTCTTAGAATATTCTCCTAGATGGCATGTAAACCTAAAAGATATGGCGTGTTTTCTGCAACAGTAAAGGGTGGGGAAAAAGGTGGGTAAGATTGTGGGACAAAGGTCCCTCCTTGGGTTGGTGAAGGAGTAGATAGAAAACCCAAGGAAGATGGATCTCTATAATCCAGATTATTCACAAATTCCCTCCTCGCGGGAATTTGCGAAATAGGTAAATATGCGGGATTCGTAGCAAGTAGAGGCGTAAGATTCTTCATTGTGTTTCTAACCTCGTCGAGATGCTTTGCTACGATATCGACTTTGTCCAGTTTTTCTGCAATAATCTCTAAATCTTTTGAACTGGACGGATTACCGATCTCATGAATGCCCTTATGTGGATTTTGGTGATTCGTATTTGTGCCCCACAAAAATTGCGACATTGATGCATTGTTGATCGAGTTTTCCGCCATCCCTTCAAATAATTCTGAAGCGGATTCTGCGTCGCAATTTAGAAAATTCCCTCCACAAGAGGCATCGACTAGATTGCGAATGCCCTCTTGTAAACTATAATAAAAGATATGCATGAGTTTCCAACGAGGGATGTCATCATGTGGGCATTTCCTTTGAAATTCATGAAAACTTTCCCACGCTTCATGAATTGGTTCTCCTTGATTTTGATTGAAAGTAGTGATAGCTCGCCTTAAAGCATTGTTCGACCAATTGGAAAGAATTTCTTCAAAAATGCGGATTCAAGTTCAGCCGAAGTTGAGATTGGTCTTGCTATAGTTCTATACCAATAAGCTACTTTATCTTTAAGGCTAAAAGAGAACATTTTCATTAGTAGTATTTCTCTATTTTGATTTCGAGGACGAAGAGTTTGAGATAAATTTTTAAGATCTTCAATGTGTTGAAATGGATCCTCGGATGCAAATCCGTGAAAGTGGGGGATTAAACTTATAATGTTTGGCTTTAATTTTGGATCATTTTCGCCAATAGGAATCCTAACATTAGGCTCTACTTGTGCATTAGATGGGTTATAATAATCTCTAAGTAGAGGCCTTGGATGATTGATCGGTAAATCATGATTTTCAAAACCCTCCTCAGGTCTAGGTGAAGAATGGGTTTGCAAAGTTTCTAGATTATTTAAGGCTGCTGTTAATAAATTGATTTGTCTTGTTTGCTCTAGCATCCTAAGGTTTTGGTTCAGGAGCACCTCATGAACATCAAAAGGTAGCATCTCCCCCTGACTAGAAGAAGAAGGGATCTCGGGATTAAGATTCTGCATTGGATCCATAGAAGTAGATGGATCAGACAGGAAAACCATTGATTGCTTATCTGCAACCAGCCTAGGATCACCTGTCAACGGTGGTGCAAGAGGCGGATGCAAGGATCGCCTCCCGTCTATAAATGGAAAATAAATGTGCAAAGGCACACTCACACCACTGATACAAAAATAGTGGCACAAAAAACACACAAAACAGTGCAAAAGATGCGGGGTTTGCTCGTCTTTCAAAGGAAAGAAGAAATTCCTAAAGTACGCAAAGTAATTTGATGCAAACAAATAGAGTAACAGTATCAAAATACGTGTCCTAGTTCGTGACTACGTAGGTGCGTACCTTAAAGCTTAAAGGTCTAAGGTCTAGGATCGAGAACGCTCACTACTGGCTCCCTGGGGCTCTAGTAGTGAGACAGACTTGTTGATCTTCGGCCAAAGCCCTAAGAGGTGCAAAGAGGAGAGATAGAAAAATAGACTAGTGTGACTCTAGTGATCACGCTATGTGCGCAATAGCATGCAACAGACGATATCGATATAAAAACCCGCATGCATTCTGCAAAAAGATTTAAGTCACCAATTTTACTTCCTCTTTTTAGTTAGTCTTTTTCAAAAATATATCAAGTAAACTACAATGGTCGCTTTTTTAATTCTCAAAGACAGGAATCTACGCGGTTTTCTCGTGCTTTCCCGCTGATGAGAGAAAAATAATTTAAAAATTTTCCCTAGTCAGATCGCACTTAATACTAGCAGGAAATGCACTCCTAAGAGTGTATTCCTATGTTATGTTGCTGCTAGTCAGGTAGAGATGTATTTTTGTATTTTTTTTATTTTTAAATGCAACAAACAAAAGATTAAGAAATACTCACAAAGAATGAAACAGCAAAACTAAATCCCTCCTCCTGAGATTACCGGCAAAGGTAAACCTGAAAAGAAGATAGAAAATAAAATAAAAACAAAACAAAACACACTAATTAAAACAAAAGTTAGTAAAAACAAAACTATTTACAAAATACCTCCTAATTAAATAATTAATCCTTTTAAAATTTTAGTGAATCAAAATATTACCTCCCCGGTAACGGCGCCATTAAAATGGTAACGTGGGTTCACTAAACTCAGTAATTAAGTTAATTTCACTTAATTAATTAATTAAGAGTAGAAGAAATCACTTAGGTTAACTCGAAGTTATGTCGGTTGTGTAGTATAGGGTTGAATTAACCTAACATTTTAGAAATTTTTACTCGTTGAGTCCAGGTCGTTCACTGGGAGGCATAATAATTTTCTCCAAATTCACCAATTTTCTTTTATCTCTTTAAGTTTAGGAGGTAAAACTAATTTGATTTTCAAAACATAAATTTTGTCAAAATATTTAAACTATAAAGAATATACAAAATTCCATAGGCAAACATATTTACTTAAAATATTGTATTTTATTAATAAGTAAACATGCTAGTTTTTCAATTTTATTTCATTTTAAGAAATTAAGGCAAAAAGTTATCTAATTAAAGCATGCCTTTTACAATTAAGAACAAAAAGTAGTTATGCAAGAGAAAATTCATTTATTTTCATCAACAAAGTATTGATGCCTTTTTATTTTTCTCAGCCTCTAATCTTCTTCTCCATTTCTTTCTCTCTTATTTTCTTCTCTCGAGCTCTCTTTCTTCTTTCTTTCCTTGTGTTGTTCCTGCCTTCTTATCTTCCTTCTCTTCTTCATTTTCCCTTTAATCTTCTCCTGCCTTCTCTTCTTCCCTTAGTTTTTCTCCTTTCTTAGGTTTTCCTTAACACTCTTTAGCGTCTGTGCTCCTTTCTTCCTTAGCCTTTGCAACCTTCAGCGCTTAGCTTCCTTTAGCGGCTTCTCTTTCCTTAAGCTTTCAGCTAAACCAAGTTTTTTTACTTTTTAAACCAAAAGTTTTTTTATTTGCGGTGAGCTCCTTTTGAGGATACACAGCACCTTGAGACTAGGGTGGGACCAGACCCTATTCGGTCCTGGCCTAATCTCAGTTAGGTTTGTTTCGATTTATTTATTAATCGATTCACAGTTTCGAGCCGCATTGGCTCAACCCGGCCTCCCAGGCCACACTCGCCCTCCCAGGGCACATTCACATCCGCATGCCCCCAAGGGTGCACACACCCGCAGGCATATGCCCACACACTCAGAGCAACGCTCAGATCAGAAGGAATCGGAACCGGTGCGCCGAGCGCTGACGACTGCATAGCCATAGGAACAAATCAGTTTTATTCCAAGGTGCACGCTCGTGGATATCCGAGGTAGGACAAAGATAACTCTTCCAGACCCGAATTCAATCGATCGTAACTTTCTACCCAGAGCTCTAAATTGGATGATTTAAAGTTCGTTGGAAAGCTCTAAGGGTAATCTACACAATTTTAGGGTCAATTTAATGTTTTAATGATGTTTTGCTCTTCAATTTAAGAGATAAAATCAAGGGTCCCTATGGGTTTTATAAAAGCCTGGAAAGTGTTTTAACTCAGGAGAGGCCTCAAATGGACTTCTCTCATCTATTTAAAGGTCTGTATATATTATATAAGCATTTTCTCTTCTGTTAGGATAGATTTTAAACTCTTGAGACTTACAGAACCTGCAGAGAAGCTTTTCTTTTCTCTGAAAACTTCAGAGGTTGATTTTCAGATTTCAACAAGTGCAACAGATACTTTAAAGTGTTCCTAATCTATTTAGATTAATTTTAAGGGTTTTAACTAATCAATCTGGGCAGGTTTTAGATTTGAATTTCATCAAAACAGTACTTCTGTTGGTTTAGGTTTGAAAGTAACCCAAATTTACTTTCATTGACTTCAGATCATCAAATAAGATTCCAGAAACAATTTTCATATCTCAATTCCTCAATTCAAGCTCAGAACACCACTATCAAACTCAAGTTTGACTATGGAAGCTCAAAAATTGACTTTCTATTTAAAGCTTCCTCCTAAGAAATGAATGCCTCAATCAGAGTCTTCTTATCATCAGAAACTCAATCATATCTTTAAATTTGTGTTTCAACCTTAATTTCTAGGGTTTCAAGCTCGCCGCCTGAACTAAAATAGGTGTTTGTTCGACAGAGTATAGGAAAGATTGCTACAATGATTTGAAGATTAAAATAGCTTCAGTGCATCGCACTGAAGCTTTTGAGCTCCTTAAATGTTTCTCAAATCCTTCATAACAGACTTCTACAACTTGCCGGAGTTGGGGAAGATGAAGTTACTTCTAAAGCTCCAGTGGTTAAATCCTCAAACAAATTTCTTTAAAATACTTAGTAATCCTTATTATATAGTTCTGGAGCCACTTAGCAAGTTTAAGAGCCTGCTACACAAAAATGGCTCGTCGGAGCTTGCCGAAGCTCCGGTGAGTCTAGAAAATGTAAAATGTTTGTACAGATTGACAAAATTAACTATTTTTTATCCAAAAATGATCCTGAGGTTATAAGGAACCTCTTTATCACATTAAATTCTTCATTTGTTCATTAAAATGTGAGATTTAACAGTAAGTTTATTTCTTAAAAGATTTGAATGGTTTAAGCTCAGGACTTTATTTAACTACTCGATTGAGAAGTTAAATCAAGTCAACAGATGTTATTATTCATAAATATATATTTAATTTATAGTTTGAAATGTTCCTGAGCCGCCATGGATAGCAAGCTCAGGAGCTAAATTAAAATTTGGGCATTTAATTATAGATGATAATAATAGTAATATAATGTCGATTAAGGTTCATTAGTGGTAATAGATGATGAAAGAACCCAGTGAAGGTGGAATTAGTCCAATTATTGTCACCATGGACAGTGTCAGTAATTGGTGAAGGTGAGATTTGAACTAGGCGTTTAGGTGATTTAATTAATGATTAAGTGGATTAGAAGTGAACATGGAAGAAAAAAGGTGTATAGTGAATTAAAAGACAAAATTAAAGCTCTGGCGAGCTCAAGGAACTCGCCGGAGTCGGAGGAGATGAAGCTAAATTCTAAAATTAATCTAACCTAGCTAACTAAACTAACTAAGCTAGCCTACTCCTACTCCTACTCCTAGTCTACTGTTACCTGGACGAAGGGGTCAATAGGGTTCCGCCGAAGTCTCATGGCAGACGACGAAATCAGAGGGTTGAAGAAAGATCCCCGGCGGGCGGATTTGAGGTGGAGCGGAGTGTTGGTGCTAGATTACCACGATCATTTGTTTTGATGATAACAAAACACGTGTCATTTAACATTTGCACTTTGAGTCCTAGATTTCAGGTCAATCGCAAATGGATACGTGATTAGACAGAGTTCGAGCTCGCATCCAGGACGGATTGGAGGAGCTCGATGGAAAACATAGGAGATTCGCGAGGAGCGCTAGATTGAAGAAGGAAGGAGATGAAGAATATGATAGGTTTCCTTCTCTTGTACTCGTATTTTTTCGTTTCTTCTGTTGCTCTTTATTTTTGTTACTTAGATTCATGTTAAAGAGCCTCAAACTACCCTAACAGTAGTCCTAGGAACACCCGCACAACCCTAGGATACTTAGGTTTTCTGTAGAACACTTAGAAAACCAATATAGGGTTCAAACAGAGTTTCCAGACGTCTAATTCCAAAATCAGACGTCTGATAAAGTGTTTTAAGATGTCTGATTGTTGATTCAGACGTCTGATAACATTTAGGCTGGGCAAGTTAGTTCTGTCTGATGAAATCAGACGTCCAGACCTTAAACCAGACGTCTTAGGAGACGTCTGATGACTTTGCCAGATGTCCAATTAGTGGACCGTTGGCTGGCTTAGCAAACACGCAAGAATGTAACCGTTAGAGCCTTATCAGACATCCATAGGACTTTCCAGACGTCTGATAATTGACCGTTTTGCCTCGGCTGACCCAAAATCTCTTCTCAGAGATTTTCTAGCCGTTGCAACGTTTGAAAATCCATTCCCACAGAAAAAGTAGGTTTCCAGACGTCCAGACATAGTGCCAGACGTCCTGTATGTCGTCTGATGGACTTGCACTAGAACCCTGTTTAGATCTGATCCAAGTCAGGAAGAGACCCGCCCAAAATCAGACGTCTGACCTTATTATCAGATGTCTTAAAGTGATCTTCCAGACGTCTGATGCTAGAATTAGACATCTGATAAGCCTGTCAGAACAATGATTGTTCCTGATTTCTGGCTGATTCACTTGGGCTTTGCACCCAACGGCTATGGAAGCTTTTCTAAGCCTTCTAAAGCCTTCCTAAGGCCTCTATAAATAGAGGGGAGCCTTTACACACCAAATACACACTAAAAGAAACTTGTACACACCTAAGCAACATAGTTCCACTCTTTTGTGTCCAAGAAAACAAGCCTTTGCTCTCCAGGCTCAAAGTTCTACATCTAGAGAGCATCAAGCCTTCGCGCACCCGCTCTCCCATCGTTGTTCACGAGAGCGACGTTGCGCTGTCGCGTGGCATACGCATCCGCGTCGTCGACGCACTCCTTTCAAAGGGAAGCATCATAATTCCTATAGAAGCTTAGGATAAAAATTACTTTGTTGGCTCTATAGGATTACTTGTTTATTTTATCTTTGTTATTTGGTTGGGTATTTGCTTTGCGAATTCCCGTCTCCTTCGAGGGACAAAATCCTTCTCGTGAAGAGAAGGGGTTGAGGAACGCTACCCTCGCACTTGTAGCGTGGTTGTATTTGAGGTTGAATCACCCTCGTTTAAAGTGATTCGCTTAGTGGATTTTGATCAACTTGGTTGATCGGAAAATCCTAACTCGAGAGGGTTAGGTGGTGGTTTTCACCCGGTTTGGGTTTCCACCTATAAATACTTGTGTACTTGTGTGATTGTTTTTTTTTTTGAGATTGCTTATTATTTATTTCCACAATTATTATGTCACCCTCTCCTAGTAGGGCGAAACTTTCACGGAGGAATCCTTAGGTCGGCACCTTTGTCAGAGGTGCGGAAGACCACGGAGAATCTCCTCGGCTACTTAAGATGGACGGAGGAAGTTGGAGGATGGAATGGGGAATCGCTGAAGGTTTGGAAGAATAGCCTATTGGGTCGGCTGTAGTGTTAGAAGAGGGAAGGGAGCCAACTTGCCTAAAATCAGAGGTGTGAGGGGGTATTTATAGTAGTTTGCGACGAAGAGAGAGGCAGGGTCTGGCCGAAGAAGAAGCTCGAGGAGCTTAACCTCCGTCGTCATCTCCGACGATGGTGAGGTTATCTCCCACTGAAAAATAGGATTCTCAGTTAATCCAGACCGATGGATTAAGTGGAGGTGGTGAGCGCAAGCTGCAAGAGCTTGGGCAAAGAGGAATGATGTCGGTAGGGCGGTGATCGCGCAGTGAGGTGACTCTCTGCCGTCAGTCATTCGTTTGGCTAGAGAAGAAGAAGAAGAAGAAGATGAAGAGGGACTTAGAAGTAATAAAACTTAAGGGCCTATGTGAGAAATAAGGACCCCACTGTAATGAAAAGTAAGGAACGAAATGTAAACCCAGGTTTTGAAGGTTTATTTTAACTTAAATCTTTTTCAACTTTTTATATATGTTAGTAAATAAGGTAAATATTTTGTTTACACCTTGAATTTACATTTTTGACCTTTTTAGGTTAATTTATTAGATTAAGTAAAATTACTTAAATTATTACATCCTTAGGTATGCATTATATTTAAGTTACTTATCTTATTAATTAAGGAAATGATTAGTAGGATTTCGAGTCCAATTATTATCTAAATTATTAATAATGTTAATTGAATGATAAAATTCCATTTTAAACTTATTTTAAGGTCCTTAACTAAATATCCCTTATTCCATAATTAACCCTTATATATTTATAACCCAAGCTAATTAACTAGGAAGACTAGTTAATTAGGGGTAATTAGAGATCATGATGAGTGTCTCATCAGGTACAACAATCTCAAAAGTATGATCATTCAGCTCTTCAAGGTGTGATTGAAGGTTAAGGCTAGCAATTGGATCATCTATTATATTAGGATCAGTATCCTCTATGTAAGTCCTATTCGGATCACAACCTTCAATAATCGGGCTATCAAATGGTTCATCTTACTCCTCGAGCCCTTTTGTCTCACTAAAATCATCTTCCTTATTCTCAAGTGAGAATTCACTAAGAGATTCTTCAGCCTTAGAGTCAAAGAATTCTTGATCTGCATTTATATATCTCTCAAAATCATATGTCATTTCATGGTCCATGGAGACATATTTTTCATCGTTCCTTGGCTTAGGGATCTCAGGTGAAGCAATCGGTTCATCCTCAATGGGTTGCTCTAGCCCAACCTAGTCATCTTCAATCTCAGAACATGTATCCCCCCCGACAGGCACCTGAGCAGGTTCAAACATTAGCTCTCCTGAAGGGGGTTCATCTTAAGGATCATCCCAAGATTGGACTAGGGCAACCACAAATTTCATTCTCATCATCGACAATTTCCCAAGTAGAAACTCACCCAAGCCCCTGTCCCTAACATTTTGGAGCAAATCCAATAGAGAACTATTAAGTTCATCAATCATTTTGATCATAGGCTCCAATGCTTTAGTGCATGGTATTGGTTGAGCTTCTAAAGATTGGATGGTGTTCCTCAAGTTAGCCAACACCTTGTCTTGGACCTAGTTCACCAGAACCGAATGGTTCGGTTCAGGTTTGGGTGGGTTCGGGTTAAATTTAGGGGAGTCAAGATATGGAGGTTCTCGGGTCCCTCCCTGATAGTAGGCCATCTTGGGTTGTTCAAAGAATGGTGGTGACCTATATTTAGTGGAATACTGGGGAGGATAGGTTTTATAATCAACATATCCTTCTTGATTGTAGATCGGGTTAGGTTGATCATCAAAGGGTGGAGATCTATAATCATTGTAGCTTTGGGAAGGATAGTAATCATAGTCTTGTGTTCCAGGGTTAGACCTTGGACACTAAGGTTCGGATTCATATCCCCAATCAAAGTTATCCTGGCTAATGGATGGGTAGTCATAATTCAAGTCAGGATAGTAATCATCTTGGGGATAAGTGTTGGTAGGAGGGTAGGATGGGAAATGCATGTAAGATGTGAAAGGATACATGGTAGAATAGGAGGGAAATCAGAAGAGAGAAAGGAGCCCTGCAATACAAGCAATCAACCCTATCCTTAGGTGGGTTAGCCTAAAGACCTACAGACTCCCAGGACCTGTCTTGAGATTATAAACGATTTGGTCTACTTCTATCGAATTAATCCAACCAGTTAGAGGGAGGGGCTGGCAAGAAGGCTCTTCTTTTGGCTTGCACCTCCAGTTCCTAGTACACCCCCCAGCCGAGGTCGTTTGATGCTACTCCCCTAGCTAGACATCTGATGGACCAGCAGAAGCAGATTAAATGAAAAAAATCTCAGTTTGAGCCTCGAAGAGAGAATCAATCATTAAGGCCAATGTCTACTTAGTTTTAATTAGGCTTAGGATGATTGTGCTCTTGGAATGTGATGGGCCCTTTAGATGGGTTGTGCCCTTAATAATTGATGATAACGTCATCATCAGCCATATCTAGCTTTAATTAATCATAATCAAGGAATAAATACTCCTACATAACGGCTAGAGAGACATAATTCACTACAAATCCACTCTGAGGGAAATATCGTAAAACAAGGGTAAAACTGCAGTTTAACAGCATATCTCAATTGTAGTACAATCATGGGATTTCTATGGGGTTAAATAAAGGTCAAATGGTCTTAAATGTCTAAGAAGAGGATTCGTGCAGATAGAAAAAGGTTTTCATGCATTACGGGAATTAAATGACTTCTGAAACCCTAAAAAATGACCTGCTTTATTAATGGGATGGTCAGGATAAAATTCACCTAAATCCTCTAAAATTCATATAAAAATACTCTCTAGGGTTTGCCATCCTTGATTTGACCATCAGAACCTGTCTTTACCCAAAATAGTCTCAGACAGACATTTACACCTAATTTGGGTTTTTGCAAAACTTACCCAGTCAAACTAGGTCAAAACCAAAATCCAACTTCACCATTGTATTCCTTAGGTCTAAATTAGGTTTGTACCAAAATTTGGGCCCAATATGAGATCAACTTGACCTAGTTTGCAATTTGGTCCTATTTGACTCTTTTCTCTCACATGTATGCCCCTAACTTTCGAATAAATTACATTTGGGTTGCCAACTTTATCATATTCTTCAAATAGGTCCCTGCCACCCTCAACTCCTAATCCTAAAGCTCTGACGACCTTAATTTGGCAAGATCTTCGTGATTTCTTGATGAATCCCTCTCAAAATTAAAAGGGAAACTCGTCAAGTAATTGCCTTCCTTTTCTGCCAGATCTGAAACTCTAGATCTCGCCAAAATCCTAATATGAACACATGAAAGAATTGGGTATACTATTCTGGTAAACCTTCCAAGCTTCCAAGCTCTTTTCGCCCTCTAACGGCCTATATAAGACTCCCCAGGGCAGACCATTCTGCCTAAGCTCGATTTCGACCGGATCTACCCCAAATTCTTCCCTCCTAATCCGGCCGAAAGGCTCCTTGATCTCTGGTGACTCTCCCTACCTCTCCTCATAGTCCAACCGTAATACCGGCAGTGCATTCCTCCCCCTCAACTTCTTCCACGTCGTGCCATACCAGTGGGCGTCTCCCAATCTCCATCGTCGTCGCCGTCCTACCCTCACCGGAGCATTTTCTTCCCCAACGCTGGCCAGACCATAATCAACACCACTCTGTCCCCTTCATCCATTAGATTAGGGTTAGATTAGTTTATTTTAGCTTGTAGGTTAGTTTCTTACTCTTCTTATCCCTATTTCAACCCTCGACACATGCTATCACCTTCATCTTCCCCGTCTCCGGCAATCCCTCTGGCGAGGCGTTCCCACCGCTACACCCTTCCATCCGCCTCACCAAAACTCTCATAAGCTTCGCCACACCACCCTCTACAAAACCCTTATCCTATTATGCCGATTCCATCTCTCAAACCACCTACCGAACACCACCATGTTTGTAGCTCCGCCCCGACCTCGTCCTACGCACACACGCACCACCATAGCACGCTACCGCCACCACCTCACTCGCCACTCCCTTGTGAAGCTCCTGAGCATTCTTAATGCAGCCGAGAGGCTTTCTTCTTGTTTTCAGGTGCAAAAAGATAAGTCGCCATTGACGATAGCTTCGAGCAAAGCTTGAAGCTTGTTCTTGCCATAGCAGCTCCAGGTGAAACCTCCAGGCAACGTCGATTCATTCCAGGTGCATGTCCAGGCTTCCACTTGGGAACATCGAGCGCTCCTTCCATCCCAATTGCAAGCGTCATCCAACTGCAGCTTCATGCATCAAAGCTGTGGGATTTAGTCCCACCTCGGAAGCTCACGAGCATTTGTAGTTAAATAAATTGGATTTCTGCCTCTGGCTCTTCACCTCCAAACATGGGATGAGGTCCCACTACACCCCACGCTCACCCAACCTATCCTAAACCTGTACACTCCTCGGTTACTACACCATGCTGGTGACCCTAGACCCAGGTATGCAGATCCTTCGATTACATGATAACCCGGTATTGTGCATGGCTATGGGAGAGCGGAACCTAGAGAGAGAAAGAGAGAGAGCATGGGGATAGGGGGTTTTTCTCTCACTGGCACCTATGCGACACTTAGTCGCGAGGAGAAGAAAGGCTGAAGAAGAAGAAAGAGTAGGTCTTGTGCATGTAAAGAGAAGAGAAGAGAAACCAAAGAAGAAGGTAGAAGCAGAGAAAGGAAGAGGAGAGACCCTTGAGTCTCTTGAAAAACATTGTAGCATCAGACGTTTAAGGTGTCTGATTTGAGTTTCTAATGCTATATTAACTCGATTGATATTGTGCTTCTACTTGCTATTACTGTATAAGGGTAATTGGTGATTTAAATCATCATATTACCCTCTTCATTTTGCACATTGATCATTGATTTCTTATATCATTCTGCATTAAGCTTTTACTTATATATTGTGGTCTTGAGATTAGTGTGTGAATTCTTATTTGCTCCTAGAAAACGACCTCAGACTCTCATTCAAGTATAAATTTTATCTATTTTTAGCGATTTAGTCCTATACTATGACGCATCTCTTAAACAACAACCAATTCGCATTAAACAATGATCAATTCAAATGTGTGTGCATGCACAACTAGGGTTTGCAAACAAGGTTATTTGATGATGTGTCTTTTAGGGTTTAACCTTGTTTAGTAGCTTTTATGGTTTAATACTTAGGTTCGTTCAATCAGGGTTCAGTAAAACACTCCAGGTTTTACAAGCACTGGTGATGATGTATTCCTTTAGAAATCAGAAAAAAGTGTGGAGTGCCTGCTTCAGCCATAAAAATCAACCCTAAGTGGCAAGCTACTGATGAATCACTTTTATCTTAAGTGGTGCAGCCTAAACAGTTCAATTAATTGGCTTGTCACATCACTTAGTTAAGGCACACAAAAATGTTTGACCTATTAAGATTTCTACTCGCTTATTGGTGTATTGAGTTACGATGTTGCTGCAACGCTTTGTCAGGCTTATAAGTCAATCGCGTTGCAGTATAGGTGACCAAGCGTTGACAACAAATAAAAAGTTATTACTCGAAAACCTAAGTATCCGAGGTTGAACACAGGGAGCAAATAGAATTTATTCACTAATCTCAATGATGTAATTGAACACTTAGAGTTACTCAAAACTCAATTCAGAATTTAAATGAAAGAATGTAAGAGTCAATTGTAGCAAAAATAGAGAAATTGGACGTCTGATTCCATGATCAGACATCTTAAAAGGATATCTCTCTTCTCTCCTATTTCCTGTCTACTTTCCCTTCTTTCTTTCTTTCTCTGATTTTCCTCTTTCCTTAGTTGTTTTTCTTCTATTCTTCTTTGACTTTGGCCATCTGCTTCTTCTTCCTTGTTTCTTCCCTGTAGCTCCTTTCTAGCCTTTCCTTTCTTCTTCCTTCTTATTTTCCTCTATCTTCTGCCCTTCCTTCTTAAGTCTTCTCTTTTCTGCTGTCTGTCCGTGACTAAGTGTCAGCTTCAACTTGCCTTTTTTTCCTTCAGCCTCCTCTGGCTTTCTTCTCTTTGGCTTCTTTCCTTTCTTCCTTCCTTCTTCTCTTGCGCAATGCCTTCTCCTTCTTCCTTTGTGACTAAGTTCTTCCTTCACCTTGCCTTAGCTTTTCAGCTATGCCTTCCTCTTCCTTCTTCTTCCCTGCACACACACAAAAGAGCAAAACCTATCCCTACCCTCCCCCGCGTCTCTTTCTCTGTATATCTCTCTTCGGTACAGTCTCCCAAAGCCGTGTAATCGGGTCGGTTGCGTGCCTGGGTCCGGGTGCACTGGCGTGGGTGTGGTGCGTGAGGAGTGCTAGGTTAGGTTAGTTGGGTCGGGTGCCAGGTCCACGGGTGAAATGTCACGGACGAGGCGTGGCGAGTGAGGGCAAGGGACCTCACCCCTGTGTGTCTCGAGGCGAACAGCATAAAACACAATTTCAATTTATCCTACTTACGTCACTCTTGCATTTACGAGGTGGGACTAAATGTCCCACCCGCTTCTACGCTTTCACCTGCAGGAACTCCAATTGCTGCTAATGGGTCACTCGCCAAACCAATTGCTTGGTCTTATGAGTTCGTGCACTCTTCTGCTTCCTCTGGGACTCTGACACCTGGAGCGCGCAGCCTTGGATGAAGCTCGCGACCTTCTCGCTGTGTGCGTCAATGGCGGCAGGTGGTGAGATCTGTCACACACAAACACGGCTTTGCGGCCCTATTAAGACACATGGGAAGCTTCGTCGTATCAAGGCGAAGGTGGGACGGTAGGTGGCAGGCCGCGAAGTGGTGATCAGTGGATTGTGGCGGAGGTGGTGAGGTGTTTGACGAGGCGTGTGGTGGTATGGAGTGGTGGAGGTGCCTCGCCGGTGGGTGGCTGAAGATGGAGAAGATGGAGGTGGCTTGCAGCTGCGAGGGGTCGAAAGGGAAAATAGACAGAGGGGAATTGAAGAGGGGATAGAGGGGAGTAAGTCTAACCTAATTAAGTGGACGAAGTGGGAGAGATGGCGGCTGGCTGTACCTGCTGTCATCGGAGAAGACGATGTCCAGTGGAGGGAGACGGCGACGACGAAGGGTCTAGAGGTGCGCATGCAGGTGTTGCGTGATGCAGAGGAAGATGGTGAGGGCAACTCTACCACTAGTAGTGTGGCAGAGCGACGAGAAAGAGGAGGGAGGCTCACCGGAGCTCACTAGACTACTTGACTGGAGGAGAAGAAGATGAAATTGGGGTGGATCTCTGGCCAAGTCCAGCTGAAGAGATGCGGCCAGAGGTGGTGGTGCTTTTATTGTCGCTGGCAGGGACTCTTATGCTTGGAAGACAAGCTTCCAAGCACAAGAGACCTCACAGGAGATAGAAACCATTGGAGACCCAAATCTCTCGCGCGTTCGCACGAGAGATTGGGTGCAAATCAGAGATTAGGACCATGCTTAGATGGAAGGGAATTCCTCAGAGAATCTCCCTTTCAATTTGGGGAGATCTCTGAGGAATTAGGGAGTACTCCCCCTCCATTCCTCACCGAAGTAGCATTTCTCCCCATTAATGGCAGATGGACCTGTTTGTAACAGTGGCGAGGAAGCTAGGGAGGTCTGTGCAATGGTTTTCAAAAGATAGGGGTTAAAATGTAATTGGGTGTACTATTTTGCAAAGTAGGTCAAGATGACCTCCTCTTAGGTCCAAATTTTGGTACAAACCTAATTTTGACCTAAGTAATCCAATGGTGAAGTTGAATTTTAGGTTTGACCCTGTTTGACTGGACATTTTGCATAAAAACCCAAATCAAGTCAATTAATGAGCTAGGACCCCAATCTAGGTCAAAATAGGTTCCAAAGGACAATTTGAAGGTTATAAACCATAAGGGATATTTTCCCATGAATTTTAGAGGGTTTAGTTAATTTTTATCATGACCAGAACCTTGTTGAATTAAGCGAGTCTGTTTTAGGGTTAAAGAATGTCATTTAATTCCTAAACTGTACATTAACCCATTTCTGACTGATCCAACCCACTTTTTATATTATTCAGACCATTTGACCTATGTTTTGCCTCTGAGAAATCCATTTTATGTTCTACAATGGTGAAATGACAGTTTTAACCTTTATATCATGTTTTCTTCTCAGAACACTTATTCCTTGAATTAAGCCCTTCTCTAGGTTATGTAGGATCTCTTATTCTCTTTCTTAGGTCAAAATGAGCTAGTTAAGGCTCATGATGAGGCTCTCATTAGGTGTACTAGATCTACAGGTAAGATTCCGGTTAAGTTATAGAATCGATGTGAAGTGGTGTGCCATAAGTTGAGAGTTGTGGGTGTTAATGTGTGTCTCTTTCAAAAAATCCCATAATAGAAGAGTTATATATATATATGAGAGGATGAGATGGGTGGAGGTGGCAAACAAACAACCAGATCTATCCAAAGGTTTATAAAAAGCACCTAAGTTGATTTGGGTTTAAGTTATTTTTTTTTTAAGAAAGAAAGGAATGCTATCGAATCACCGATAGCAAACCAGGAAAGCTATTATTGATAATAAAAAATATTTACAAGTTTGACTCCCAATGCTGTATGAGACACCAGCAAAAATTTACAATATTTTCCACATACACTGGGGTCTCCTGAAAAACACGCTCATTTCTAGCCCTCCATATAGCCCATAACACAGCCACCATGTGTATATAAGGCTTATTCCCATCCACAAGGTAGCGCCACAAATTCCCCCAAGTGGGTAAGGACTCGTTGCAAACTCTCCTCCATACATAATCAGTGATCGCACATGAAGAAAAGATATGAATGCTAGAATCATTATGCAGCCCACATAAAAAACAAAACTGGGCCGGGGTCCCCATCCTTCTATGCCTCAGATCTCCAGTAATCAATCCATCCCTCCTGCAGAGCCATAAGAAAATTTGTAACTTTAGTGGTATTTTTAACTTCCATAGCTTTTTCCCCATTTCTTCATCTTCCGCCATCTTGGAGGACATTATCAATCTGTCATAAGCAGCCGCAGTAGAAAAATTACCTTCCCATTTGTATGTATCATATTCCTGAGGCATGGGTTTGAAAGCCGCAAGCTCTTCCATGAGACGTTTAGTCTCTACACGAGATCTAGTTTCATGATTACACCACCCACCATTATTTAACAACCACTGCTCCGAATCCACATCCCAATAATCGGCTACCACTGCATTTTTATTTGCAGCCAGAGCATAAGCAAGGGGGAACCTGTCTTTAAACGTTCCTCCATGTACCCAATTTTCCAGCCAAAACTTGAAGCTTTTTCCATCACCTAAAACTGATTTGAAAAAATTCCAATTATCTTTCAGGGCCCACACCACAGAAGACCAAAAGGGGGACGGTTTACGTGGGTTAAGACGATTTATCTCATCATTGGTACTCCCATAACTGTCCTGGATAATTTCTATCCAAATTTTTTTTTCCCCCTATAGCAATCGAACAGCCCACTTCAATAGTAGCGCTTCATTAAATTCTTTGAGGGATCTAACACCCAGACCTCCCATCTGCTTAGGTTTGCAAACTGATTCCCACTTTAAGGGTTGAAAAAAGGGCCCTTGATGAGAGGCCCCTTTCCAAAAAAATCTCTTCCGCATCACCTCCAGCTTTTTCCAAATAGAATTCGGAGCTCTAAGGACAGACAAAAAGAAGATGGGAATCGAAGTGATAACAGAATTCAGTAGTATATACCTCCCCCCTTTTGATAAGTATCTACTGCTCCAGCCCTCCAATTTCGTAGCAACCTTTTCAAAGAGGAAAGACCAATCTGCTTTCTTCATCTTAGAACATTTCAGAGGCAGACCCAGATATTTAATCGGTAGTGGAACCATAGGTGTTCCAAGAATGGTGGAGATCTCATTTTGTAACCCACTATTCATCCCAAAACAGACCAGGGAAGATTTACTACAATTCAATCTGAGACCAGGAACCTCTCCAAAAATTTTTACCATATGTAACAGAGCCTGCGCTTCTCTCTTCCCCCCTTCCACAAGAAAAATAGTATCATCAACATATTGAAGTACAGGGGCTAGAGCCCTATGATTAGACAGTGAATACCACCTTATAAAACCATCTGCTGCCAGTTTACAGGAAAATCTAGCCAAAGTATCCACTACAAGGTTAAAAATCAGAGGGGCAATAGGGCAGCCTTGCCTTACTCCACATTGGGGCTGAATCCAAGAGCGACACAGTTTACCATTTATCAATGGGGAAAAAGAGACTGTCGTAATGCACCTCTTCACCCATTGAATCAGTAAAGGTGAAAATTTTCTCCTTCTAAGAATCTCCCACAAGTATAACCAGGAGATTGAATCATAGGCTTTGGAAAAATCAACTTTCCACAAGAAAGCCTTAGATTTTCTCCTATGCCAACCCATAACAATCTCCTGCGCAACAATGAATGACTCCTGCGAAAAAAATAGGCATTATCAAGTACTTTAAAACCTCCCGCAATCTATTAGCAATAATCTTACTAATAATAAGATAGATGGAATTAGATAGCGCAATGGGTCTGTAATCAGAAAAACTTTCCACACAAGATTTCTTAGGTAGCAGAAACAGATAAGATTTGTTCAGCCTCTCAAATCCTGAGTTGCCCAATTCAAACTCGTAATAACCTTTAACACATCCTCCTTAACCACATTCCATAGCTCTCTGTAGAAAAACACCTGAAATCCATCCAGACCAGGAGACCTTCATTATTTAATTCTTTAATAGCTTTTAGCACTTCTTGTTCAGAAATAGGGGACACAAGCATGTCTCTTTGTTCATTATTTACACAAGGGAAATCCATTGCTGCCAGCCTCCAAGAACCTCTGGGAGTAGCCTTGGACATTTCTTTAAAAAATTTACTTGCTTCAGATCTGATCTCCTTAATAGAGGTAATAATTCTTTCTTCAACTTTAATAGAAGAGATAAGGTTGAATCTCCTTCTAGCGCTGACAGCAAGATGGAAAAATTTTGTATTTGCATCACCCTCTTTAAGCCATAGCTGTCTGGATTTTTCACGCCAATCCATTTCTGTTTTCAGATCTTCATCCCCCACAACTGATTGCATCTACTGCCTCAGCTGCTGCTCCTGTTGGTTCAAAGCCAGCCTACACTCTTGTAGATCCAAATCCTTGATGACTGTCAAGGCTTCCCTCCTCTTCTGGGCTCTAATCAGATTCACAACCTGCCCATATTCCTTCAACATTTCACGTAGACCAGCCAGTTTTGAAGCAAATTGCTGTGTGGCAGTGCCTTGAACAACCTTGCTTTGCCACCACTGAGAAACCATTTGCATGAAACCATCTTCCCTAAGCCATGATCTCCTGAGTTTGAAGTAAGATCCCGTGTCTGCATTCACTCCACTGTCCCAAACCAAAGGTGTGTGATCAGAGAACGGCCTATCAAGGCTCAACACAGCTGATAGTTGATATCTCTCTAACAAACTAGGACTGCCAAAGAATCTGTCCAATTTGGAAAGCTGCCCACTGCCATTCCTCCAAGTATACTCCACACCACTGATGGGGTATTCAGTCAAGCCCATGTTCTGCACAGCCAATTGGAAGCCAGCTGTAGAACTATCCACTCTCCCATCCGGGTTATCATCACCAGAAAGATAGCAATTGAAATCACCACCTAACAACCATGGGGTCTCTTGCACTCTTTGATGCATTGCATAGAGTTCCTCCCACAAGCCAACTCTATCTGCTGCCGCACAAGGACCATATATGCAAGAAATAAACCATTCCATAACTACTTGAGGAGATTGACATTTACAGGAAATTGAAAACCTATCACGAATAATTTCAGTTACTGACATGGAAGATTTTCTCCACCAAAAAGCCAGTCCTCCAGACCGACCAGTAGCACCCTTAGCTGCAATATCATTACGACCCAGTTGCTTAAAACATTCCCATTCTTGACCATTTTCCCTCTCCAAGTGAGTCTCTTGTATAAGAGCACAGTCTATCTCCCACTCAGAGAGATATCTACACAATGAAGCCCTTCTCTGTTTGTTGCGTAGCCCATGCACATTCCAAGACAAAACTCTCATTTCTCATTAGAGAGATCCCCATTGGCCTTGCAGCCCACATATTCAACCATAATGGAATTAGCAATACATTGCTCCTCAATAGGAGGCAAGGACTCCTTCCTTCTCCTTCTCAACATGTATGGAGATCTACCCACACCTCTTTTTTTATTTGAACCATTGCCATACTACAAATCAGCAGGAATAGCAAGTTGCATCTGGACTGGCTCTTTAATCAGCAAATCCTTCCCTGCCCTACCCACTACCATGCTGCAGTTCAACTCAGAATCTGCCATTGAAGTCTCAGCAGCCTCTAAACAGCAGTCCTCTTTGACAATCATGGCTTGACTGCTATCAGCAACATAAACATCATGTCCCATCTGATGTTCCTCAGCCATGGCACAGTGACAGTCCTTCCTCTTTTTGGTTTCAGGAGCATCAGCAGGAGGAGTGCATCCACATCTGTCACTCTGATTTCTCTCCTCACTGTTGGTTCCAGACTTAATTTTATTCTCAGACGACTTATCTTGACCACATTCAGCCTGCCCAGACACCTGTCCAAGAGCAACAAGTCTAACAAGCCAAGAAGTGCCCCCACATTTGACTGTGATCGAATCAGGAATTGAGCCAGCATTTGTAACTTCTACCTCGACTTTTAGAGACCTAATATCCCCCTCTCCAATCAAAACTTCAGAACCATCACAGATTTAAGCAAAACCTGCTAACATTTTAGAGACAACCCCCTTTAGCCGCAAGTGCAATGGCAAACCATAGATCTCAAGGAGAATCCTCCTGGAGGTCACTCTTTGTGGAGGGTGCTCAGACAGAGCCTCATCAAATGGGGAGACCATTCTCCAAATCACACTGACTTCATCGAAATTACTTGAGCGAAACCTCAATCGTTCCACATCTAGCATACCCAAACCATACACCAAGAAGCGAGATTGGGATAACATGGCTATCTTCTAGCCTGCAGAAACAAGATCCAGGGAACATACCAGATTCTGAAACATTGCCATTGATGACCTGCCTGCCATGATCTCTCCAACAGAGCACCTCTCAGTGTGATCTCTGCAGTCGAGATCTCTTCTGAAGATGGGATCTCAACTTCAATTGTGTGGCTACCCAGTGTCGGCGGCGGCGGCGGACGAGCTTCATTCTTGACCTCCAGACAGGATGCGAGACTGCCCTCTGAGACCGCCAAGAAATCCTCCTAGGGCACGACTCACGCTTGTGTCCTTCACTCCTGAATTCCAAGAAAATCGGGGGGTTTTTACAAATCGCTGCCACATGGCCCCTTCGTCTGCATCTGAAGCAAAGAACCTCTCCATTCTTTCTCCTCCAGGAACATCTTCGAGCATTTTCAGATGACCTAAAGAACCTCTCTTGACAAATCTGCTCCCTTCTCCGCCAATCCCTCGATCTCCACGTCCTCCATTCACCTTCTGCTCCAGCCCTGGATGGCTCCACCCCATAGCCGCCCTCCGCCTAGCGTCAATCGCCCTCCTCCCGCCTTCTCCCCATTTCCAGAATAAAGAATATTACAAACAAGGAGAGAGAATCAAAAGGTACAAATGTCTCTACTAGCACTTTACTCCAATCTACCGCCTTCGACTCCTCGACCGGGTTCCTGCAAAACAATAAATCAAAGAAGAAAAATAGGTTAGAAAATATGTAAGTAATTCAGGAAATGCGAAAAAACCAAAGAGTGTTGCCTCCCCGACAATAACACCAAAATGATTATGTTGGTTCTCGTTGCGTAAAGGGTTCGGATTTGGAAAACCCATTGTCGCAGTTCGATTCATGAGAAAATCCATCGATTAGATAAAATTTATAACCGAAACTCGAAAAGTGAGTCTCGGGTCGAACATGAGGAGGCGAACATTTGGTTTCGAAAGATACATGTTTCACTTTTTATTTGTTTTTGTCATTTTTATCTTTTATAATTTTTTTTGAATTTTTTAGAAAGCAAGAGATCAGATCGACAATTGCTTATCTAACTAATCTACTTGCAAAATATAAGAGAGAGAGAGAGAGAATCACATATATTTCTGAATCAAACGTTTGCTGCAACTAGGAAAGCGGGAAAGATTACACTACGAAAGCAATAAAGATAGAAAGAGGTGAGAGAATACCCCTCGATGGTTGCTCGGAGGACGACTCGCTCTGACGTTGCCTGAAGGAAGGTGGTGAGGAGCAGGATGAATAGGGACAGAGCCGGAGGATGGGGTAGAATAGTGTCGCGGTGAGAATATTCTTCTCGAAGGGCGATGAGAGGACAGCCACGAGATGCTTCACTAATGGGGATGAGAGGTGGGAAAATAATTTTCTTTTCTACTCTAGAGGAGCATTCCAGGCTTGGGACAAGCTCTCTTTAGAGCCTTAAAGGTGGAGAGAGAGGAAGAAAGCAAGAGATGAAGAAAAATGGGAGGGGTAGGGGTCCTTTTATAGTGGAGGAAAGAATCAAATTCGTATACAGGACATTTAGTGATGGTCATAAACATCGCTGAAGATCCGCTGCAAATGTTGTTGAAGATAGCCACGCACCCACCCACTGTTGCACTGGCACGCGCTCCGCGTGCCAATGTCTCACGCACATGCACGATACGCGTCGTTGCCCCCGCGCCTATGCTACTGCTACACGTGCACCCTTGCACTTACGCTGCTACAACGTGAGTGCGTACGTGTGCTCACGCTGCTGTGCGTGTACGGCGGTGCATGCATCTGTTCGCGGCGTAGATCACGTAGAAAATTAACACGTTGTAGTATAACGCAAAATACGACTCGAGCAAATAAATTAACGGAACTTGGTGAGTCTCGGTCGATCACAGGGTGGTAGAAAGCACTTTTGATTTCATACACTTGTTCTCAAGATGATTACTAAGGAAAAGAAATAATCAATCATAATATTCACATTACAAAGAGATTGAATTTGATATATATGAAAACATGAAAGTAAACTACTACTAATCTAACATAACGAGGGCACCACGGGTAGTTCGTGGTGGCCTTTTGGAGATGTTGAGAAGAGCAGCAACAATCCGTCGGGGTGGCCCAATAGATGCTTCAGACGGAGGTGCAGAGACGGAAGCAAAGAAGACGGGAAGAAGAAGAGAGAAAGGTTGAAGGAGGAAGAAGAGAATATGAGAAGTGCTTTCAAAGGGGGCCCTTTGGCCTCCTTTTATAGCTTTGGTGGGGGGCAAAGAAGGCATTTAGCCCCTTAAATCTGTGCAAATGCCTTGGATTAATAAGATCTGTTGATCGGGAGATTAATGGCCCTGATTAAGCCTTCCAAATCCTTCTTTTATCCCTGGTTGAATCTGTTGCTACCACGTGGCAGCTTGTATGCCCTTGGATGAAGATCGCATGGCTCCCGCTCGGCCGCACTCATCCTTCGTTTTCTCTCCTTCACCGCTCGCCTCTTCTGAGCGCCCAAACCTTACGATCGGATGGCTTAAACACGCACTCCATCACCTCTTGAAAATCCTAAAATGCACTCTCATGCATTTCTGCACACGTCATTGAGCTCGTCTACATCCAACACTCCCGCATCCGCCATGCATTCGCTGCTAAGCTGCTTGATGGAGATCTGACAGTTGAATTCCCTCTGCACTCGCCGCTTCTCCTAATTCCACATCGAGCGATCTTCGATCCTGTGTCGCCCGGTGTTTGTTAGGAGTCATCTCCGCTGCGCTATGTGCATAGATGGTCGTGCCTTCTATTTCTCGTGCGGCTGCTTTCGGCCGTTGGATGGGAATCCAATGATCGAAATTCCTCCTCTGCGTGATGAGGTGGCTAGAGGTGGTGACGTGGCTTCATCGCAACCGTTGGATGACTATCCAATGGTCCATGGTTCTTCCTTCCAAATTGGAGTGTGGTGAGGGGCAGCTGCGATGGCGCCACATGGTGCCATCGTGGCTATCCATCTTCTTCTTCTTCTTCTTGTATCTAATGATGTAGGCCTTCGATTAAGTTGATTTCTACACCGTTGGACTACGAACATCGATCTGGATCCATCCACATGGTTGGATTTGTCATCTAAGGTCTAGATATTCTTCAATTTCCCCTTGGCTTCTACTTCCTCTACGGACTCCCTAGGGTGCTATGGGAGTCTGATTGATGCGCTCTTGGATGCATTGGACTCCCGTCGTTTTTCTGTATAGATCCATAAGGTTGGATTGCTCATCCGTAGCCCTGGATTACCTACAATTAATAATACCTCTCAAATATCACATTATTATGTATAAAACATATAACCCATTTAAGATGCGAAGTACGATGTGTATGCATGCAGAATGCCCATGTTAAGCTAGGTTCTACCTTAATTCAGGCGAATTAGGGTTTATGATTGCTACGTAATCAGCATCTGCATGGGCTGCCTGGGTTGCACCACATGGCATGACTTGGCCATCCATCTTCATTCCTTTGTAGGGGATGCTACAAAGGTTGAATTGAGTCAATTTTCGCACCGTTGGGCTGCGATCGTCGACCCGAATCCACCCGTGTGATCAGATTTGTTGTTTGACGCTTTGGATTGCATCACCTAGTCCCTCAGCCATTGATCTTCCTTGGATTGCATATGGTGCTACGGGACTCCGGTCGAGGCAATTTTGAAGGCGTTGGACTCCGATCGTCGTCATGATCAGATCCGTATGGTTGGATCATCAATCTAAGGCTTTGAAATAAATATCCTTCTCTCCTAACCACAAAAAGGATGCAATTAACCTAAATTATATACAACTACTATAAATGCAGAATGATGCATGGTATGCCATATTTATAACATGAAATGCAAATCTAAGCCTAGGAACATGCATGAATAGGCATTTTACTCTCAATAATTGTGGCTACGTCACCCCATGACCCCTTCCCTTCGAAACCATCTCTACCTACTCTACTCCCACCTACTCCTAAGCTTTAGTAGCCTACCAAAGCTCCCTTAGAGCTTATTTCCAAGATCCAAAGGCCTCCTGTTAGTGTAATACTCCTATACCCCACCAAATATTCATCCTCCATCTCGCCACCTTCATAGGAAGCCTCGGAGTAGTCCTTCCACTTCCATTCTAGTAGAAGATCACCTCCATCTCCACATCTCCATTCCAGAGCCTTGGTTAACCATTCCTCTACTTGACGCTGTTGAACGTATACGAATCGCTACGTAATATGTTCGATTTTGGAAAACCTGTCGTTGTAGTTTGAAAGCGAAGAATTCGTGTTCAACAAATAAAATTTATACCGAAATTGAAATTCCATGTCGAACACAGGGAGGCGGACGTTTGATTTAAAAACTACGCATTTGTTTTTATTTGTCACGAAGTAATTCAATTTAAAACTATCTAATTAGTTACAATAAATAGAAGAGAGAGAGGGTAAGAGAGAGAGAGAATATTACACATAGAAATCAAAATGAGATGTAGAATAAATAAAGAATTTATCATTAGGGGGATTTGTTCATTACAACTAGAAAGCATAAAACAATTGCACTAGAAAGCGATAAATTTACTCTAGAAAGCATTAAAAAGAATGGAGGGAGAAATGTCCTCCTCGACGATTGCTTGGACGACGAGCAAAAATACACTAGAAAGCAGTAAATCTATATTAGAAAGCAGAAAAAAGAATAGGGAGAGAGAAATCCTCCTCGACGGTTGCTTGGAGGACGAGCCGGATGGGACGATGCCTGGACGAAGGCGAATGAAGCAGGATGAAGGAGGATGAAGCAGAAGGACGGGAACGGAGCAGCACGCCATCGCCGTCGCGGGATCCACTTCCGAAGGGGGACGAAAATTTATACTTTATCTCGCGAGGAGCATCTCGGGTGTGGGACAAGCTTCTCCTGAGCTTTGGAGGGGTGGAGAGAAGGAAGGGATGAGAATTTCATATGGAGGGGGTCTCCTTTTATAGTTGCAAGGACTGGGGGCAAAATGGACATTACAACTTCAAAATAATAAATGAGGGGTCTTTAGTGACGGATAAAACCGTCGCTAAAGCCCCCAACGTGGGCGTAGCTTCCGCGCCCACACGTGCCCGCTCAGTTGCCCGCGCCTGCAACGGCTTCCCACGTCCTTTAAATCTCAGCCGTCCGATCGCAAGATTGGACGGCTTAAGTCACGCCATCACCCGCTGCTCTGCGCGCCCATCCGCGTGCGATCGCGCGTCCATGCTGCGCGTGTAATAGCGCGTCGGCGCTATCGGGGGCACGCAGCAGTTGGATCTCCATCTGACGCTCCACGCGCCTCAATTGCCCATGCCTTCTAGCCCCTTGCTGCGGCTCGAACTCGTGCCCGCCGCTCGTGAAAGCAGCTCGACCGCTACGCTATGGGGCGCGAATGGTGAGCGGATGCTTTTAGGCTCGGCTGACCACAGTCGTTGGATCAAGATCCAACGGCGGAGAGCGAGCTGGTGCGGGGCTTTCGTAGGATGCGTGCGGCCGTTTGGGTGGTCGAGATGGTGCCATGTGGCACCATCTTGGCCGTCCATCTTCTAGAAGTTGTAGATGGTGCCACGGATGTCGGATTGACTCGATTTTGCGTCGTTGGGCTGCAATCGTCGATCCGAATTCATCCGTGTGGTCGGATTTGTCATCTGAAGTGTGGATTTTCACAATCCTAGCCCTTGATCTTCTAGGGTTCCCCGGTCACTATCTGATGCTACGGATGCCTGATTAGGGTGATCTTGGAGTCGTTGAACTCCAATAACTGCCCTGATCGCATCCATACGGTTGGATCTTTGATCCTAGTTCCCGATAAAATATTTGCCCTATCCAAGCACATAAAAGGAGACAATTAACCTCCATTTTATTCAAACTACTCTAAATGTAAGATGATGCATATTATGCAATATTTATATCATGAAATGCAATCCTATGCTTAAGAACATGCATAAATAGACATTTTAAGTAGTGTAAATGTGTTTACATCATACCCCCATGCCTATCTTTTGCTAGTCCCTAGCAAAAACTATATGCTATTTATAAAAGAATTAGGTTGGATTATTTGGACCTGAGTTATTTTCAATCATTAAGAAATTGTCTACTTAGGAACTAAACTTTCAAAGACACAACAGTGCCCAGGTATCAGCCAAAATGCAGACCGTCTCAAGCCTTCACCTTATTCAAAGAAAAATTTCTTTTTCTTTTTTTACTCTTTTCTAATTTTTTTGGATTTTCAAATTTTAGGGTTTAAGAGTGGCTTTCTATGGCCATTCAACTCACCCAAGATTTGATGAGAACCTTAAGTTTTAAGCATCTTCTTGTGATTGTGATAGACTCGTTGACCGGTAATTAAGACAAACTTCGGATTTCTACGCCTCTTGGTGACCTCAAAAAAGACTTCTGCCTAAAGGTGTATCTTTACAATCGGTAGCTTTCTCCCTACTTTTATTTTTTACGAGGTCAACATAAGGGTGAATCCAGTGTATATCTCCCTGGTTTATTCTACTTCTCCGCTTCTTCCTAAGTGTTTGGGGAAATTTTAGTGCATTTTCTGAGCTGGGCTATGGACAACCGATCGATGAGCTGTTATCACCGACAACTTGGCAGCCATACTCGTGCAGCGAAGTGTGGCTTATTTCTTTTTCTTTTTTTCCTTTGATTTTTTTTTTTTTTTTTTTGAGATGTAGGTGGCTTCCCTGGTCTAAGATTTACCTAAAGGCAGCAAAAAGAGAAAGGTCCAGTGACTAGGCTCTGGACAACCTACCTATGGGTTGTTACCCACGATAACTTGCCAGCCATATCACCCTAGAAGGTTCATTAGCTACCCAATTTCTGTTAAAATCACCGAACAACGAGTCAGTCCAAAGAAAGTGTGTAGATGCTTAAGACTCAAAATTCCCTCAAATCAGAGGGTGGGTTGATAAGTCGTGTACTTATCACCCAAACTTATTTATTCCAATTACAATAGAATTAAGATGGCGAAGACTCAAAGACAAATCCACATTTTAGTGGATACATAGGCTAATTAAGTCCAAAGACCTGAAGGGTCTTTGTGTTCAAATCATAATGTAGTATTTCCTAAGATTGAAAATTTTCTTAAACCCAAATTCTCTTTCCTAATTTCGAAATTTTTTTTTTAAAAAAGAAAATAAAACAAATCTACGGAGCTGACGAATGAATTTAGAGATGAATATCCACCCCCCATGCCTATCTAATGCAATGTCCTCATTGTATTAAAAAGACATAAAACAGAGTGGAAAAGCGTAGAAAGCACCTGAATTGCATGAATGTCAGGTCCGCTCCGAGATGAAAATGAAAAAGAACTGTATATGTGCTGAGTTTAGTGCCTTCAGCTAGGCACACTATATAAAGAAAAGAAATGAAGAATTCACAAGTGTAGGTCAGAATTAGAATAAACAGAAGAATCCTCTGACCTATCAACAGCGGTCCACAGATGTGGACCAGATTGTGGTGCAGACCCATCCCCCATAATCGAGAATATCTTAGGTTTTGGATAAAAATTACCCAAAACCTAAAATCTAAATGCAAGCGGGATCGGGCCTGTGATTTATGAGGATGCAACCCAAGACCAAAAAGTCGGGTTACAGAGAATTGAAGCTCAAAAGGATAATCATTGAATGTGTGCTTGGGTTTGACATCCTCGAAACAAATGTCGTAAAGGTTCTGATTTGATGGTTTCAACTTAAAAGGAACCCTTCGACTCAATCTTCCATTTCCTCCAAAATTAACTTCCCAAATCAAAACTTCCTAGCTCCTATCCTCCTCATTCAGCATACCAAATGCAGGACCTTTTGTATATTAATCACCCCATCTAAAATCTCCAAGCCTAAATGATGTGGCAGAATCAAAATTGACTTGGGTCTAATTATCTCAGAATTAGAATCATCAATAAGCTCAACGGGGTGTAACTGACACTCAGGGCATTGAATTGAATCCTCCAGAAACTGCGATTCTGGATCCGTAATGTGTGCCCTAATAAGATCATTTTCTTCAATTATTGGGCTATCAAATGATTTATCAGATTCCTCAGGCTCAATCATCTCACAGAAATCGTATTCAGAAAACTCACGTGAGACTTCGCAACTTGAATCTTCACCATCAAAGAAATCAGGATCCGTATCAATGTATGTCCCAAAATCATTTGTCACTTTCTGTTCCAAGGAGACATACGTTTCCTCGTAACCCGGCTCAGGGATCTCAGGTGAAGAAATCAGATCATCCTTAATTGGTTGCTTTAATTCAATCTGGTAAGCCTCGTAACACGTGTCCCCCCCAACAGGTGCCTAAGTGGGTTCTGTCATTGGCATTCCTGAAGAAGGTTCATCCTGGGAATTATTCCAAGATTGAATCAAAGCAACCACGAATCTCATACTCAATTTCGCTAATTTCCCAAGTAGAAACTCACCCGGATTCTTATCCTTAACATCCTGAAGCCAATCCAACAAAGACTTGTTTAAATCATCAATCATTTCAATCAGGGGCTCCTATCTCTCAATGTAAGGTATTGGCTGAGCTTCTAAAGATTGTATGATATTCCTCAAGTTAGCCAGAACCTTATCTTGAACCTTGTTAACCTGAACCAAATGAGTTGGTTCAGGGTTGGGCTGGTTTGGGCTCAATGCAGGGGAATTAACGAATTGAGATTTGTTATACCCTTCCTGATAATAGGTCATTTCAGATTGTTGAAAAGATGGTGATGACCTAAAGGCAGTGAAATCAGAGGATGGGTAAGGATCGGTGTATCCTTCTTGATTGTAGATCATATTAGGCTGTTCATGAAAGGAAGACGATCTATAATTGATGTAGCTCTGAGAAGGATAGAAATCAGAATCAAAGTGTTCAGGGTTAGACCCTAAACACAGGGGTCCAGAATTGTATCCCCAATCCGAATTATCCCAACTGACTGATGGTTGATTACAATACGAGTTGGGATAATCGTCATGTTGAAGATAATTCACAACAGGAGGGAAAGAGCGGGAATGCATGAAATATGTGGAAGGATTCATGAGACATGGGTGGAAGAAAAGTGCCCTGCAGTACAAACAATCAAACCTGTCCTTAAGTGCGTTAGCCTACAAACTCCCAAAACCTGTCTTGAGATAAAGGAACGATTTGATCTACTTCCATCAGTTCAATCCAACCAGTTAGAAGGAGGGACTGGGGAGAAGGTTCTTCCTTCGACTTGCGCCTCCGGTTCCTAGTGTACCCCCCAGTCGCGATCGTTTGACTCTGCTCCCCTAGCTAGACATCAGATTGAACAGTAGAAACAGACTAATCAAAAATAATCTCGTTCTGGGTTTTGAAGAGAGAGTCCAATCCTTAAGGCCAACATCTACTTTGTTTTATTTATGGCTAGGTTTGAATGTGCTTTGGAATGTGATGGGCCCGTTAAATGGATTGTACCCTTAATGATTGATTGATTTGTATGTGCGTACACAACCAGTGGTTTTCAAGCAAGATTATTTTTGATGTGGTGAATTTTAAGGTTCAAATCTTGCTTAGTATCTTTTAGGATTCAACTTAAGGTGTTTTCAAAATGGTTTAGTTGGCACACCAGGTTTTGCAAGCACAGGTGAAGATGTTTCCCTTTAAAGCTTAAAAAGAATGTGGAGCGCTTGGTAAATCCCTAAGAGTTGAACCTAATTGGCAGCTACTTGACGAATTGATTTTTAATTGAAGTGGTGCGGCCCAAACAACTCAAACAACTGGCCACAAATGCACCACTAAGTTAGGCACACAAGGATGGTTAACCTAGAATGATTTCTACTCTTTTATGTGTTGCTTTATGTGTACCAGTTCCACAGATCAGAACTCGGTTGAGTAGAAACAAATCAATTTGGTTAAGTGCCTTTGAATGTGGGTGTACGTTGTGTGTTAGTTGAAAATTGCCCCACAAAATTATCTTTTTGTTTTTTTTTATATAAATGAAGGTGGAATGAATGTGAGTAAGAATCCAAACAACCAAACTATTCCTAGGATTTATGCAAACACCTAGGTTAATTGGAATTTGGATTCAATGTGGAGAATGAAATCTATGGAGGGGGAAAGAATGGGGGATAACTTACAAAACCTTCCACAGCACTTTACTCCAATCTACCACTTTTTCTCATCTCAAAAGAGTACCTGCAATTACAATAAGAAAGGAGAAAAGTGAAGTAAATGATTTGTAAGTTACAAAAAGCGAAGAGAAATCAAAGATCGTCGCCTCCCCGGCAATGGCGCCAAAATGTTGAACGTATTACGAATCGCTATGCTAACGCGTTCGGTTTTGGAAAACCTGTCGTTGTAGTTCGAAAGCAAAGAATTCGTGTTCAACAAATAAAATTTATACCGAAATTAAAATTCCTAGTCGAACACAGGGAGGCGGACGTTTGATTTAAAAACTACGTGTTTCTTTTTATTTGTCACAGAATAATTCAATTTAAAACTATCTAATTATTTACAATAAATACAAGAGAGAGAGAGAGTAAGAGAGAAAGAGAATATTACACAGAGAAATCAAAATTTGATGTAGAATAAACAAGGAATTTTTCATTGAGGAGATTGTTCATTACAACTAGAAAGTATAAAATAATTACTCTAGAAAGCGATAAATTTACTCTAGAAAGCATTAAAAGAATGGAGGGAGAAATTCCCTCCTCGACGGTCGCTTGGAGGACGAGTAGATTAATCTAGAAAGCAGTAAATCTATACTAGAAAGTAGTAAAAAGAATAGGGAGAGAGAAATCCTCCTCGATGGTTGCTTGGAGGACGAGCCGGATGGGACGATGCCTGGACGAAGGAGAATGAAGTAGGACGAAGGAGGACGAAGCAGAAGAACGGGAACGAAGCAGCACGCCGTCGTCGTCGCAGGATCCACTTCCGAAGGGGAACGAAAATTGGACTTTATCTCGCGAGAAGCATCCCGGGTGTGGGAAAAGCTTCTCTTGAGCTTTGGAGGGGTAGAGAGGAGAAGGAAGGGATGAGAATTTCGTATGGAGGGGGTCTCCTTTTATAGTTGCAAGGAGTGGGGACAAAATGGACATTACAACTTCAAAACAATAAATGAGGGGTCTTTAGTGACGGATAAAACCGTCGCTAAAGCCCCCAACGTGGGCGTAGCTTCCGCGCCCACGCATGCCCGCTCAGCTGCGCGTGCGATCGCGAGATCGGATGGCTTATGATGCATCTCCACCCGCTGCGTTGCCCGCCCGCCCGCGTGCGATCATGCGTCCGTGCTTCGCGTTCAATTGTGCATGGATGCTATCGGGCACGTGCGGCCGTCCGATCTCCATCTGATGCTATCGGGCGCGGCTGTTTGGGTGGCTGAGATGGTGCCACGTGGCGCCATCTTAGCCGTCCCTCTTCTGGAAGTTGTAGATGGTGCCACGGATGTCGAATTGACTTGATTTTTGTGTCGTTGGGCTGCGATCGTCGATCCGAATTCATCCGTGCGGTCGGATTTGTCATCTGAAGTGCAAATTTTCACCATCCTGGCCCTTGATCTTCTAGGGTTCCCCGATCACTATCTGATGCTACGGATGTCTGATTAGGGCAATCTTGGAGTCGTTGAACTCCAATCGTCGCCCTAATCACATCCATACGGTTGGATCTTTGATCCGATGCCCCGATAAAATGTTTGCCCTATCCAAACACATAAAAGGAGACAATTAACCTCCATTTTATTCAAACTGCTCTAAATGCAAGATGATGCATGTTATGCAATATTTATATCATGCAATGCAATCCTATGCTTAAGAACATGCATAAATAGACATTTTAAGTAGTGTAAATGTGTTTACATCAGTACCCAACCTGCACAATGTGCAAAATCACAGCAATAGAACCCAAGGGTACGAAAATCAAAGGGACCCACACGCACATGCTCAGGTAGTTGAGTAGGGACCCTCCTCTTCTTCTCCTGGGTACATGAACAATCAAGGACTTCCAATCTTCACTAACTCATCTCAAGACCCGAACCCATACTCCTTTGCAAACTCCGTCACTTTGAGAAGTGGAAAGCAGACCCAGGAGCTTGAATTACCTTCTAGAAGCCAAGCCATTGGGAGCTCAAGAGAGAAAAGGAGATTGAAGAACACAATAGGGCCCAGGGATCAAAAATTGAAGACACCACCCACATCTCGTTCCCTGAAGCCTTATTGAAAATTTGGAAGAAAACCTTATATAGCAGTGAGGAGCTCCTGAATTTATTCAAGAGTGTAGAGATCAATATTCCCCTCCTTGATGCAATTAAGCACATCTCGACTTACACTAAATTCCTAAAAGATCTATGTACCCAAAAGCGTAAGCTGAGAGAACCCACCTCGAGGAAGGTGATTCTCTCTGAGTAGGCAAGTTCTGTTATCCTGCATCACCTTCCTCAAAAGAAGAAAGATCCAGGTGCCCCCTTGATTTCATGCGTCATTGAGGAGTACACTTTTGATAGGGCACTGTTGGATTTAGGTGCATCCATCAACCTAATCCCTACCTCACTTTATGAAAAGTTTGGGTTAGGCGAACTTAGGCCAACCTCAATAATGCTACAATTAGCAGACTGCTTGGTCACCACACCGATGGGCGTTATTGAGGATGTAATCGTCAAGGTCAAGGACTTCTATTTTCCCATAGATTCCCTGGTCCTTGACATGGATGTACCTAACGATTTGAGGAACACACCCATCATTCTGGGGTGCTCGTTCCTAGCTACCGCCAAGGCCAACATAAATTGTGAGAGCAGTAGTATGGAATTCGCGGGGATAGGAAGCTAACTCTTGATATTTTCAAGGTGATAAAAGGATTTGAGGATTGTGGATTCATTGAGCTCGAAGACCATGATTTCGATATGGAGACATGTATGTCCATTAAGGTACTTGAGGACTCCACTGGACTTAGCGAACCTAAATCACAACCCTTCATGGAAGACCTGCCACATCTTGAAGAGGCTGTTGATTTTGTTCATTCGCATCCTTCCATTGGATCGTCTTGATGAATATTCATTAGCATCCTCCCTATGCTCTATACTAAACCCACCTCAGCTAAAATTGAAACCATTGCTTAAAATTTTTAAATACGAGTTCTTAGGACCTAAAAATACGCTCCCTATGATTATTAGTGCTGATTTGACTAAGGAGAAAGAATTGAGGTTGATTAAGGTCCTTACGAACAATAAAGAGGCAATTGGTTGGACCATCCATGATCTTTGGGGGATCGAGCCATCTTAATGTAATCACCGTATTTTCATGGAAGATGGATCCCACCCTTCTCAAAGGAGACTAAACCTGAATATGCAAGAAGTGGTAAAAAAGGAGGTAATAAAGTGGCTCGATGCTAGAATTATTTACCTGATCTTGGATAGTCTGTGGGTTAGCCCCATTCAGATTGTACCCAAAAAAGCGGGAATAACCGTTACAACTAACGAGAAAGGGAAACCTTTACCACCCGTTCAGCTTCTGCTTGGAGAATTTGTATTGACTATAAGAAGCTGAACACTGCGACCAAAAAGGATCATTTCCCCTTACCATTCATTGATCAAATCCTAAAAAGGTTAGCTAGGAAAAAGTACTTTTGCTTCCTGGATGACTATTCGGGATATAACAAAGTCCCTATCCATCCCAAAGACCAGGAAAAGACAACTTTCACATGTCCCTACGGAACCTTTGCATTCCGTAGAATGCCATTCAGGCTTTGCAATGCTTATTTATGATAAAATGCTTATTTATGATCGTTCCTAGGCCTAGCATTACATATCATAGTATAAATATTGCATAACACTCATTGCATTTTGGATAGTTTGTGTATTCTGTATATTAATTCCAACATTTTATATGGCCAGGAGGTAGTGTGACATCTTTACAGGCTTCGAATGAAGAATCTGACCATACGGATGGATCCGGAGCGATGGTCGTAGTCTATCAGCATGAAAATCATCCTGATCAGAGCTCCTAGCATCCTCTATAAGAAGAAGAAGATGGATAACCTAGATGACACCACGTGGAACATCCATGCCACCCTACACAAGCCGCAGCCTCCCCAGCTTCACGCAAGGAGCGATCCCAGCCGTTGGATCTCAATCCAACAGCTGAGAAATGCTTTACATTAGCCAGTCTCTCCTCCAAAGCATAGCTAGGAAGGCTTCATCTTGACCATTGGATCCTCATCCAACGATCGAGGCATGTGGCCGCACCTCATCACCACACGACCAAGAAACTTCTTGGCCAAACGGTAGTGTGCCCACTCCTGAAATGAGAGGCGCAGGTTCGAGCCTCGATCCTCCGTGCCTGCTCCAACATCTACTAAATTGGATCGCTCAATCTTGCTCGAGTGGTCCAGATGACGCACGCGTGCTGGACAATGATGTGCAACTACACGTCAAGGTAGACGCGCTCCATCTGGAGCACTCATTTAAGTCGACTGGGTGCAGCAACTATTGTCCGATCATCGTAATCGCAGGGTGAGCACGATTCAAATCGATGAAGGTGCGATCTGCCGGTGCCTCCCAGCCGCACGATGGTGAATCCAACGGCTACTAGCAATGCGTGTGTTTGAATCTGTGAGCATGCACGATCTCCTCGCAATCTCATCCATCTGTGCCTGATCCAACAATTGATGCACTCCCCATACTGTGCCAACTACAACCCCGCCTCCTCACACCAGCCAAGGCACATGAATGCTATAGCGACACCCCCGGCAGGTCTTTAGCGATGTGTTAAATGTCGCTGAAGACCTGTGCATGCAAAACACCTCCATTCCACCACTATATAAACCCCATGACCCCTTTCCTTCCAAACCATCTCTGCCTACTCTATTCTCACCTACTCCTAAGCTCTAGTAGCCTACCAAAGCTCCCTTAGAGCTTATTCCCAAGCTCCAAAGTCCTCTTATTGGTGCAATGCTCCTATGCTCCACCAAATATTCATCCTCCATCTCACCACCTTCATAGGAAGCCTCGGAGCCATCCTCCCACCCCCATTCCAGTAGAAGATTACCTCCATCTCCTCATCCCCATTCTAGAGCCCTAATGAAGCATTCCTCTACCCAGCGTCCTCCTGCATCTCACCGCCATCATCTAACACCTCACCATTTTCATCCAAGCTGTCGCCAAGAGCTGTCGTCTCACCAAACAGCCGATTTGGGAGATTTCTTCTCACCCTATCTCTTTTGTGTTTCTTAGCATATTGTAATAAGCATTTGCATGATATATCAGATTTGTTTCCATCTCCTTTGTGAGTTATCTTGCTTGCCCTTTTTTATAAAAACACCAAAAAATTCATAAAACCTTAAAACACCAAAAAGAAATAACACGAAGCGCAGATTTCAATGAAAGTAAACGTTGCCTCCTGTGATCGACCCAGGACTCCATTAGAGTTTCAGTTAAAAATTGTATTTGATAACGTGTTTTGCAAACTACTACGATAGGTTCCTAAAACTCTAATTTTACTTCGCCAAAACCCGTACATCACCTCATCTTTTGAGATACATTTGAATATCAATCTAAGCAATTTATTTATTGCATGTCTTTTTATTGTGCTTAATTTACTGTTCTCATTTATTCTAAATAGAGATTAGTACCTGAATTCCACATTGGCTCCCTATGAATGACCTCTGACTCCAAATAGATTCTGAGTTTTATAAATTTAAGTGTTTTGCACTTTCGTTGACTATACTACACACATTTTCTTAAACATCGATGTTTTCGCACAAACAATGAGTAGAGAGCTTTTGAAATAACTCAACCCAATCTACATTCTGCATCTTTTTAGCCCAAAGAGGAAGATGTAAATAGAAAACCAAAAGAACCACCACTAGAGTTTCCAAAGCTGTAGACAAGGCATACAAACAACGGTATTAAAGCCGAAGCACACCAGAGAGGAATTGGCCCCAATGACCTGAAGGCCAGAAATCTCACAAAAGATACCCACCAGATGATGGAGAATTTTGGCCTAAGCCACCCTGCCCTCTACAAACAAGACGGTATCATCAACGAATTGCAGGATAGGTGACAATCCCATTTTCGTGCATTTTGAAATCATCAGAAACCGTAGTATAGTTACGCTAAATGCTCATCAAAAATGATTTGTAAAGATAACAAGACTTGAGTCCCGGTCGTTCGTCTCTGGGAGGCGTTTATGGAAATTTAAAATTGATCTCTTTTGCTCTACTTGCTTAAAATCGCATGTCGATTTATGGTTATTATGTATTTATGCATGACATGCTTAGTTGCCAGAATATCAGAAATTAAAAGCAGGCACCTTTAATCACACAAAATATATTGCAATAAGCTCATGGTGATTCTCAACACATAGATATATATATATAGAAAAGGATCTTTCATTAATTCATCATGGTGTTTGCAACGTGGAACTCATGGAAAGCTTATAGAGGAAAGCTTGAATACATAAATCTAGCTAATAGAAAATGATCGCATACATGAATCTAAAGGGGGATTATGCATGCATCATTGGGGGAGAATATAAAGCTACACTACTAAGCAGTAATAAAAGCATGTAAATCTAAGAAGAACTATAATCTAATCTAGAAGAAATAAGGGCATTCGGAGGTGGCTCTGATGGCCTTTGAGTTGGTTGAGAGGAGGAGGGGCAGCCAATGGTGCTTAGGCCGACCCTTGGAGAGAGGTTGAGGAGGGGATCCAACATCTTGGGGGTGGTGGCCATGGTGATGCTACTCGTGGAGATGAGTGGAGATGGATGTAGCTAAACTAAATGGAAGCCAAGAGTGAATGAGTGCAAATGGCCACCCCTTAGGTCTTTTTATAGACCTAAGGGAAGCTCTCTAGAGAATTATGGAATTCTCTAGAGAGGCCTATTGTGGGAGCTCGTGGGAGAGTGAGAGTGAGAGGATGGATGGTGGTTTTTAGATCCACCAAATGTGGATCTAAAAATTGAATGGCCCTTGGTTGCTAATTTTAGCAACCAAGGCAACAACAAATGGTAGAGAGTTCTAGAGAACTCTAGGCTAGGTATTTTTCATGTGGATGGTGTGTGTGGACCGAAACTTAGGTGGCGAGGTTGATTAGGTTAGGTTCTAGTGGGTTTAGGTCAAGGTAGGTCTCAAATTACAGGTGTAAACCCTAATTCACTAAGGTAAAGTGCAATTAAACTTAATACAAGTTTAATTGGATGTGTGAAAACTTAATTGAGAGTAAAATAACTTAATTAAGTCAGGGCTAGGTCAATTGGACTCTCACTGAGTCCAATTGGATAGTGTGTATTGAGATTAGGGCTCAATTGGACTCAATGAGTCCAATTGAATAGGCTGGTGGAATTGACTAAGATCCAAGTCAATTAGGTTTAGTGAGGACCTAATTAGGTCTTTAGGGAGGTCAAGAGGTGATGTATTAGGGTTAGGACACCTTAATTTAGGTTCCTGTGGAGTTAGAATTGGGTTTAGGGGGCTAGTGATCCAAGATCAAGGCTTGAATTCCAAAACATGAACTGGAGGACAGTATCAGACGTCTAAGAAAGTTTTCAGACATCTTATAGTGAAAAATTAGAAGTCCAGACTTGTTGTCTGGACGTCCAATTAGAGCCAAGAGGGATTTTGGGTTCTGTTTTGGGTATTCTGCAAAAATTGGATGTCTGACCAAGTGTCTGGACTTCTAATAACACTGCAGAAGTGGGTTTAAGGTGTGCGGGAGTTGGATAAGGGTTCCAGATGTCCTATAACTCATCTGAACATCCACATAGAGGCTAGAATTAGGGTTTTAAGGTTTCCTAGGGTGCGGTGACCTAATCTAAGGGTGGCTAAGGCTTGGGGAGGCTTCTAGGCTATCCTAGGGATAGGATGGACCTAAGTTCTTCACAATTTGTTGCTTTATTCCTAGTTAATAGAATAGCATACCTTAACTCCCTTACATTATTATCTACTGTATCTAATCTAGATCTTCCGCTCCAGCTCTGCTACAACTCTAGTTATTCTTTATTCTCCAGGTCTAGCTTTAGATCAAGCTTCAAATCTAGCTTCTGATCAGCTTATTACCTGTAATTGACGTAAAGCACCTAACCAGTACATTATAGCATTAATTTATGCATTGATAAAAGAAAGCAATAAAGATGCAAATAATGCTTATGCATTCGTGAACTGTCCTAACTTATGCTAAGTCCTAGACTAATTTAGGTCAATTAAGACCTATGATTGCTATGCAATCAATAGGGGTCAAAGCCCTCTGCCCTATAGGCAAGGGGTAGCCATGCACTAGGCCCCCCTTCAAGGCCTTAAAAGATAGCATTGCAAAAGGGTCCACATCCAAAATAGAGAGAAGAGGTGCCATCGAATATCCCTACCATACCCCTTTTTGGGGTTGAATACACCGATCCGTCGACTGCCCATTCACCAACGAGGAAAAGCAAGAAGTTGTAATGCTCCTCTTCATCCACTGGACCTACAGCTCAAAAACCAATGATGCTTAAAGACTTCCCATAAGTAGGACTAAGACAAGGAGTCATAGGCTTTGAAGAAGTCTACCTTCCATAAAAATTCTCTTCGCTTGGTGCATCTCTAGTCCAACCCGACACCATCTCCTGGCCAAGGATAAAGGACTCATAAAAGGTCAGACCCTTAAGAAAGGTGGATTGCACCAAGTTGATAAGATTAGGGAGGACCTCCCTTAATGGATTCGCCATTATCTTCCCTACATTTAGATAAAAAGAGAGCAATCGGTCTGAAATCACCCAGGCACTCAGCACCCTGCTTCTTCGGGAGTAGGAAAAGATAGGAGTGATTGATCCTCTCAAAGCCAGAGTCACCATCTCTAAACTCCGCCAAGACTACCAAAATATCAGTATGTATAAGTTCCCAGAACTCCTTGTAGAAGGAGACCTGGAAACCATCCAGTCTAGGGGATCCCTCTGCCTTGAGGCCCCTAAGGGCCTCCAGCACCTCCGCTTCTAAGAATAGCCTAGTCAAAAGATCTGACTCATCCTCCCCCAAGTGAAGCATATCGAAAGCGGCCAGCCACCACCCACCATGCAGCCCAACCCTAGTCATCTATTGGAAGTACTTATTGATAATCTCTCAGATAAGCTCTAAGGTATCAATCACCTAGTCTCCATCCTTCAAAGAGAAGATATGGTTGAATCTTCTCCTAGAGATGGTTGAAGGATGAAAGAACCTTGTATTGGCGTCACCCTCCTGCAACCAGAGTTGCCTCAACTTCTCCCACCAGTCCATCTCCCTCTTCAGATCTTCACTAGCAACCACCCCTTAATACCTCTTCCTATCTTCCAACTCAACTGAAGAAAGGGGAAAGCCCTCCTCCTTAACATCAAGATCCCACACCTTCTCCAAGGCATCCTCCCTAACCTTTTCCCTCTCACTTCTAACCCACTTCGTATAATCAAGGAACAAAATGTGTAACCTCCTAAGCTTAGTGGTGAGGGATTTGGTGGTCAATCCCTCCTCAAGAAATGCTACCACCAATTAGAAACCATGTCCTTGAACCCTTCTTCCCTGAGCTAGGATTTTTTGAACTTGAAGTGGGACGAAACTTCTAGACTATCCCCACCATCCCACAGGATAGGCTTATGGTTCGAGAAAGGGTGCAATAAAGATGAAACACCCACCAGATGAAAAGCCTCTATCATGCCCACATTACATAGAAATCTATCTAGCCGAGACAACAAACCACTCCCACTCCTCCATGAATAGATGATCCTTAATGTGGGGTGCTCAAAGAGATCAAGCATGGCCACCACCTACTAGAAGCCCAAAGTAGAAGAATCATGTTAGCCATCTAGCCGATCACTGGTGGATAGTATTGCATTGAAGTCACCACCAATCAACCAGGATCCCCTTGAACTACCTCAGATGCCTCTCCAAGCTTACTCTAAAGAGTAGGACGATCACTCCCCAAGCATAAGCCATAGACACAAGACACATAAAAGGAGGTCCCATCAGCAGATCTAGAAAAGTGTCCTGTAATAATGTGATTTCCCCTCTTCGAGTCAACTAGAGAAAGCTGGACCGACCTCCACCAAACAATGGCTCCACTGGATCAACCCAAAGAGGGAAGCACTAGAAGACTAGTGTTCATACCGGTACCCAACAGCCACCAACTCTGAGACTCCTCCTAATCCAAGTGTATCCCCTACAGCAAAGCAAAGTCCACCAGCCACTGATGGTAACACCAACATCCATCATAACTAGCTTAAATGAGCTAAAATCAAGTAATAAGTGCTTCTTAACGTTCATCTAATAGTCATAACTACATTCTTAATTGAATGTGAGAAGACAGGAAATTGGGTCAATTCCATTATTTTAATGAGTAATCACAATTTCATAATAACTAAGGGGTTAATTAGGGCTTAATCCAAGGTCAAATGAGCTTAATTTCCCAAGAAGTGGGCTTGCATTTACTAAATTAGGGTTTTATGAAGATTTAAGAATTAATTTATTAAGAAAAATCCTAATTTCAGACTCACTTCAATTAAATAGGTTTAGGTGAAAATAAATAATATATAAACCTCCTAAAAATCATCTAAAAATATTTTAGAAGGTTTGGAACCTTCACTTTAACCATCGAAACCCATTTTGACCAAAAATAGAGATTTAGGCAGGTTTCTACTTTATTTTGGGCTTTTGTGTAATTTACCCAGTAAAACTACTTAAAAACCCAAATCTAAACTCACTAATAGATTCCTTGGGTCAAAATTAGGTTAACTCCAAATTTTGAGCCCAATCAAAGTTCATCTTGACTCAGTTTGCAATTTAGCCAATCTATCCCTATTTACTACAACCATGCCTTAAGTTTCAATGTAAATCGCATTCAGGTCCTCCCTTCTTCTCCTTCCTCCCAAATCAGAAAACACAACACATGCTCAAACCCAAACCTACATCCTTTGCGCGAGGATTTCTCACTCAATTCCAAATCAAATCCTTCCAAACTTAGAGGGATTAATCTTGTGTTGATTCTCTACCATTTGAACCCAATCACAAGATCCAATTTGGATCAAATCGACCGCGGTGAAGCTTGATTGGCATGGATCGTCCTTGACAAAATTCACGAAGAAACTTCACAAATTCAAGCAATTGAGAGCCAATCCTTCTCTATTTAAGCTCTCCCATCTCCCCATGTGTTTCCTAGTTGATTTGAGGCCAAATCCCCTCTGTCCTCTCCAGCCATGCTCCAACCCGACTCCGACAACCCCTTTGTCCTCCTTCCACCACATGTCCAACAATCAAATTGGATTCACCATCTTCTTCCCTAAATCCTCCCAACTCTACCCAACTATAGCTAGGTCTCCTTCCCCTTTCCTCGTCGTCATTCTCCCCCATTGAAGTGTTCATCTTCTCTACTTTCAGTCAGCCAATGTCGGACGTCTTTCTCCCCCCTTTCATCCAAATAATTAGGGATCCTTAAAACTTAGTGTAGACCTCTTATCCTTGCCATTCTCCTTCTTCTTCTTCACGGCTGGCGAAGCTCTAGCGAGCTATGTCTAACCGTCACACACCTTCTTCCATTGAACCAACCACCCCATAAGCTTCACGAGAGCTTGTTAATCAAAAGCCCTCAAAAAATTGAGGTTTTTGATCAACCATGCTCTCCACCAAACACCAACCTCACCTACTACCTCCGTCGCATCCAATCGACCTATCTAGGTCACTTCGCACCAAATTAACCATACCAAGAACTTCGTCACCTCACGACGAAGCTCTCCATGAATCCAATTAGGGCTTCAAGCCCGTGTTTTTACGTGTAGGTCATCACCGGCCAAGCCGTCTTCTCCAACATCGTTGGACCATCCGCCGTGAGCAGACTTCAAAAGAAGCACCTCAACAGGTGTGTTTCATCACAAGGATCACATCTAAGCCCTTGCCCTTGCAAAACAACAATCGATCATCCTCTAATCGAGCAACTTCATTCTACTGTTGTGAACAAAGGAGGTAGCAAAGAACGAAGAAGAAGAGGGGGACTTAAAGTCCCACCTCGGTTGCAACTAAACCCAGTTCCACGCATAAAAGGAAATCCACCCATAGGCTTGTTGCCCATGAGCATAAGGGGTCGGATCCCTTAACCATCCCCATGTGCATACTCACACACACACACTTGCACGCACGTGGGTGCATGCTTGGGTGAGAGCCTTGGTCTGATTTTCGGTTCGGTCTGGGACTGAACCGAGTTTGGTCTAAGGAAGAGAGAAAAGAAAGAGGTTTGGCTAAGAGGGGAAAGGGGGTGTTTAATCGCAGCAAGATCGATTTAAAATAAAGTGTTGCAATATAGACAAAATTGCTTTGAAAATAAATACAATTTTTGTTACTCGAAAAAGTTTCGAGGTCGAACACGAGGAGCAGTATGGTATTTAGAAATCAAGATCACAATTCAAACTAAAAGAATTTGCAATAATATCAGCAGCAATGTGCAAAAAGATGGGAGTAAAATGGTGATTTAGATCACCAAATACTCCTACAATATCACTAAGGAACTCAATGTATATGTATGCAATGAGAGCTAATCCTGTCTTCTTCTTCTTCCTTCTCTGATTCTTCTTTTCTTCTTCCTCTTCTCTTTCTCTAATTCTTCTTTTCTTCTTCCTCTTCTCTTTCTCTGATTTTTCTGTTATGACCTTCTCATTCTTCTTCTTTCCCTTTAGCTCTACAATCATCCTCTTCTTCTTAAGCTTCTACTCAAGCCTCCTCTTCTTCTTAAGCTTCTGCTCAAGCCTCCTCTTCTTCTTCAGCTTCTGCTCAAGCCTCCTCCTCTTCTTCTTCTTCCTTCTCTGATTTTCCTATTCAGAATCTGGATAAGTGTCAGCCGAAGGTCCCTGCAGCAAAACCCTCCCCCTACCCACTCGACTCTCCTCTCTTTTTCTCTCTTAGGATCTGCTCTCCAAGAGCCACAAGGTATCTGGGTTATCGGGTCAAGCACGTACCCAGGTCCAGGCTCATCGGCTTGCGGTGGTGAGCGAGGAGTGCAGGTTTGGTGAGTAATTGGGTTGGCCAAGTCTGCTAGTAGGTATCGCGGATGAGGCCGGGTGAGCAGGTGAGAGGGACCTGGGTTGGACTTGAATAGGTTGTGTTACTATGGTGAAATTATCGTTGAAGTTATTATAGTGGGTTTACCTAAATCGAGTCTAACCATCTTTCACAAAAAAAAAAAAAAAATTAACCTGGCCTACTTGATTTTATCTTGGTCACTTTTAGGCCCAGAGTCGATCTTAAGGAGGTGGGAATTAAAGGTCAAGGAGTTTCTACGCCTTTCCTAAAACGTATCTCTTCCTTGCATTTATTATGTTTTTGATTTTTTCTATTTGAGAATTTTTTTTTTGTTGATAAAATTATCCTTGAGGCACATGCTCAAAATCAAGTTCTTGGCTTTGAGCCAAATGGTTCTTGGCTTGTAGCCAACTTCGGGTTTCCAAAACCGGTCCTGTTATTCGCAAGACCGAGTACCTGCAAGACAAGAATTATCTTTTCTCTTTTACTCTTTCTTTATCTTTTTAATAGCAAGAAACAAAAGATAAATAAAAACAAGGTAGGTTGTTGGCAAAGAAAGGAATACTTAGCTTAATATATGTACATATATATAATAGATATAGTATCTATATATATATGTATATATTATATATAGGGTGGAGGTGGAAGTGGAAATGGAGTATAGCACAGTGTCAAGTTGGTTCACGTCTAGTAAGACGCAACCAACATGGCGGAGTGCAGCTTGGAGTGTGGGGCAGATGTGTGGGAGTGTGTGTGGAGGCGCTTGCTTTGCACGGATATCGGGGAATATCAGCAACTGGTGCAGATATTCCCACGATATGATGCGCGGTGGAGTGACTAGTGCACGGGCGTATGGATACGGGTAGGACGATGTGTATGTAAATATATATATATATAGAGCTATAATTATATATGTATATTTGTAGTTCTGTATATATATAAATATATATGTAAATATATATATGTATCTATATATATTTATATTTATTACTATATATGTATATATATATATATGTATATCTCTATAACTATATATATATATTTATGTAGATATAAAAATATGTGAGGGTGAGTGTGTATATATGTATACGTATATGCGTGAGTGTGTGAGTATTTGTGTGCATGTGTCATGGTGTGTGCATGTGCATCAGTGTGTGTTAGCGTGCACTGGAGGAGCAGTCATCAGTGTGTGAGAGGGGTGAGTGGTTTAAGTCGTCCGAGGGCTGCATCCGTCGTTTGGGCTCGCAGGTGCGCGGGTGCGTAACGCAAAGTGTAGGAGCGCATGCGGGTGACTGGCTAGAGGCAGTCACGAGGAGGAGAGAGAAGGCACAGTGACTGGATAACTGAGAAACAAACCGGTCACCGCACTGTAGCCACGTTAGGTTGCGACTACAGTGCAAGGGCAAAAAGGTGACTGGCTAATCCGTGAGGAAATCGGTTAGGCCACGTGCGGGAAGGTGCGACAGGGCACACGGAGAAGGGCGAGGACCAGCAGTGGATGTGCGTAGAGCACGTGGAACGGATGCTTGAGGCACACGAAGGTGCACAGAGGTGGCAGAGCGCACATAGTGGCTGTGCGCGAGCTTCAGAGCTTAAAGCTCTACTGCTCTAATGGCGATGGAGAGTAACCTGAAAATGAAAATCAAATAGAGAACAGAAAACCAAATATGTAAAATAAAGAAAAAGAGATAAAATAAGAACCCACCACACCTACCTGCTTACGATGGAGCTCACAGTGGGGTCCTGAACCACTGTGAGCTTCTCCTGCACTTAGCATTCCTCTTCTCAACTGGTGAGAAGAGGTGTTGTGTATGGAGAGGGAGAGGGGAAGCAAGTGGCCAGCAGGGAGTGGTGTGTGTGGTGCGTAGGGGAGGGTGGAAGTGAGGTGTCTCAAGTAGAAAAACCTCTGCCAGTGCATGGTGTTTTATAGAGGAACAACATGCACTTCCCCATGCTGCTGGCAAGAGAAGTGGCGAGGAGGGGATGCTGCACCATGCCGTGCAGTCGCACGAGAAAAAGAAATAAGAGTTGGTGAAATTGCAATGCCACACTCAAGGAAAATGTTAATTAATATATGGCCAATTATTCACATTCTCCTCCCCTCTCTATAAATGCATGCAGTCGTCTATTTACAAATGCAATTATAGCTACATAAGATGCAATGGTAGTGCTAGGGAATAACACAAGATGACATTTTTATTGGTGTATTTTTGGTGTGCAAACATACCCCCATGCCTATCTTTTGCTAGTCCCTAGCAAAACATTTTGTATTGTGTTTAGAAATGATCTTAAGCTGAAGATTTTCTTCTGAGGGGACATGGGTGTGTTTATCTGTTGGATATTGTGAGAACCAATTGCAAAGAAGATTACCAGTACTTTAAGTCTTACATGACATAGACCAACTCTCGACTAACCTGGTCTCTTGATATTTAAACCTTAAGTACAATTTCCAGGACTCAGAGGGTTTTGCTGTACTCGAAAGCTCAAGAGATTATGGTTTGTGTATAGTGAAGGATCAAGACTGACCAGATGAACATGAAGACTCAAGCCCAGGGTTTCACGAATTTTTAAGTGTAGGTTGGTCCCAGTTTCTGCTTGTCTTCGGATTGACCCTTAAAAAGATGATGGGAAACTCAACCCTCATTTTATTGCTTTTGTGTCTAAAGGAATATATGGTAGAAATAGAATGTTTATGATGTGCCCTGAAAACTTCTTTTTTTTTTGGAGAGGAGAATTTATGGACATTTGAAAGATATACTGACTTATTTGCACAGTTTTTTTTTTTTTTTTAAACAAGTGTCAGTATATCTCTTACAACTTTATTTGGAGGAGCACACATTTTTGGTGGGAGAGTTCCTTTTTGGTGGAAAGAGTTTCTTCTAGACACAAGACTAAAGCCTGGGATAAAAAGTCTACCTACACGCACAGGTAAGGACTCCACCTTCCCTAATGAACAGTAGGGTTGGATCTTATGTTCACCTGGTCTTTCTTGATATGTGTAGTGTGAACCAAGATTGCTTAGGCTTTCAAGTAAAAACAAGCCAACGAATCCTGTACTGGTGACTCAGTACAAGAATACGTCCTTAGTTAGGAGAGATTCTGATCTATCTTATCAATGCTTAAGTGAATTAAGCCAAGCCTGAGCGAATCAAGCTTCTGTGGCCTGGAAAGTCATCAAAACAATGGTTGAATATCCATAAACACTTATTGTATTTTTGTTTCAGCCTTCAGATCATTACTAAACACCCTTTTTTTTTTTTAATGTACATATTTCTAGGTGGATATATATAATGGAAGCTGCATGATACCATATAATACCTAGATCCTATGGATGCCTATCCATCCCCCCATGCTAAACGATGCTATGTCCTTATATGCATGCAGGGTAGAGGAAGGTCCAAAGATCGGGGAACGAGAGCTGACGTGCAAGGTATATAGCAGGGTGGTAGAGTGGGTGGTGAAGTGAAGCGACATGGAAGTGTGTACGTGACAGTGGAGTGTTGCTGGGGTGCCTCCCAACGAGCGTTGAATTTAACATCCCCAGCTGGACTCAGAGTGAGGCACGAAATTAGTTACCCTCCATCAGGGTAACTAATTTCACCAATGGGGGCAGGTTCATGAGTAAGATATGGTTTTAAACGTTGCCCATTGACCGTAAATTTATACCCAGATTTGGGATCTTCAATTTCAACGGCCCCGTTGGGAAATGGTCTCAAGACCAAGAAGGGACCAGTCCATTTGGACTTCAATTTCCCTGGAAAGAATTTGAGCCGGGCATTGTAAAGCCAAACTTGCTGAGATGGCTTAAAATCCTTCCGCCAAATTCTGCTGTCATGAAAAGCCTTACTGCATTGCTTGAAAGTTAAGGCAGAATCATAGGCTTCACGACAGAGCTCTTCCATCTCTTGGAGTTGGAGTTTCCTTTCTTGACCACACAGGTCTGGGTTGAGGTTACATTGGCGAACCGCTCAATAAGCACGGTGCTCCAGCTCCACGGGCAAATGACAAGGCTTCCCGTAAATGATTCTATAAGGAGACATACCTAGGCGAGCCTTGAAGCCGGTTCGATACGCCCAAAGTGCATCAATCAGCTTGTCGGACCAATCCTTACGGTCAGGCCAAACCATTTTCTGGAGATTTGCTTGATTTGCCGGTTTGACACCTCAGCCTGACTGTTTGTCTGAGGATGATACGGAGATGCGATATGATGGTGGACTCCATATTTCCTCAGAAGTGCCCGAAAAGAAGCATGGGTAAAATGAATTCCTCCATCAGAGATAATGGCTCGAGGGATCCCAAAGCGTGCAAAAATATGGTCTTTGACAAATCGAGTAGATATGACATGGTCAGCATGGCACATGAGAATAGCCTCGATCCATTTGGAAACATAATCAACAGCAACGAGGATGTACTCAAAGCTGTTGGAAGGAGGAAAGGGACCCATGAAATCGATTCCCCAAATGTCAAAGATTTCAGCAGCTAGGATGGGTTGCAAGGGCATCATGTCACGATGTGACATTGACCCTAACGACTAGCACCTAGTGTAATGTTTGGCATAATTGTGTGCATCCTGGTGAAGGGAGGGCCAAAAGAAACCACACTGCAACACCTTGGTTGTAGTTTTCCTCCCAGAGAAATGGCCTCCGCAAGCCTGATCGTGGTAGAAGGATAACACACTGGGGAATCCACTGTCCGGAATACAGCGACGGATGATCTAGTCAGCACCTACTCGAAAAAGTAGTGGATTATCCCAGAAATAGTACTTTGCTTCTATGATAAGATGCTCGCGCTGGTTTTTAGGCCAGCCACGTGGAAGGGAACCAGAAGCAAGGTAATTGGCAATGTCAGCATACCAAGGTCCACTTGCCACATTAATTCCCAATAGGTGCTCATCGGGAAAAGCCTCATTAATCGGTAGGGCAGGTCCAATGTGGTCAGGGTTTAGTCTCGAGAGATGATCAGCAACAACATTCTGGGCTCCGGCCTTATCGCGGATCTCAATGTCAAATTCTTAGAGCAGAAGGATCCAACGAATCAGTCTAGGCTTGGCATCCTTCTTGTGCATGAGATGGCGAATGGCCACATGGTCAGTGAATACAATAACATGCGAGCCTAGAAGGTGAGCGGAATTTGTCTAGCCCAAAGACGATTGCCAGTACTTCTTTCTCAGTGGTAGTATAATTAAGCTGGGCCTTGTCCAACGTCTTACTGGCATAGTACACCACGAAGGGGTGTCTATCGCGTCTTTGTCCCAGGATGGCTCCAACTGCAAGGTCGGAAGCGTCACACATGAGTTCAAAGTCGAGGGACCAGTTAGGTGGCTGGAGAACAAGGGCCTTGGTGACAACATCACGCAGCTGCGTGAATGCTCATATGCAGTCGGGGCCCATATCAAAGGGTACCTCGGTCGATAGGAGATGAGTTAAAGGTCTAGAAATCTTGGACAAGTCTTTGATGAATCTCCTATAGAAACCAATGTGTCCCAAGAAGGAGCGGATTTGTCTGACAGAGTTAGGCACAAGTAAATCAGCAATTACGTCAAGCTTGGCTCTATCAACCTCAATACCCCTATCGGAGATGATATGCCTGAGAACAATTCCCTCGTGTACCATAAAATGACTTTTTTCTCCAGGAAAGCATGAGGTTCTGATAAACACCAGTTTATCATCATTTTTATGCTTTAAAACTAACCTAGCTCTTAGGATTTTACTCCGCAAACGGGTTTTTGGGCTGCATTTAGGCATAAATTAGGATAGGCATGCATTGCATTTTTTATTGTTGTTTTAATGTGTTTTTGTGAGTGTTAGGGATGTACAGATTCACAGATCCCTAAAACCCTAGCACTCAAGAAGGCAATTGGTGAAGGAGAAGCCCAGACTAGTTGGAACCCAGCTTGATCCAGCTCACCATAGCTGGAACCTAGCTTACTTGAACTAGGGTTAGCTCATCCCAGCTCCATTCAGCTAATCTCAGTTGGATGGCAGCTCAAGAGAGTTCACCTTAGCTCACCCTAGCTCAAGTCAGCTCAGATCCAGCTCAACTTAGCTGAGTCTAGCTCACCTCAGCTTCCACTAGTTCACAGGGAGCTCTAGCTAGCTCAGCTGAGTTGACAGGAGTTCACCCCAGCTCAGATCCAGCTACATCCAGCTCCACTCAACTCCAGCCAGCTGAAGAAGAATTCATCTCAGCTCAGGAAGCTCAAGTCCAGCTCCCGGGGATTCAGCTTAGCTCATCTCAGTTGAGCTAAGCTACCTTAGCTGCCTCAACCAGCTTGATTCTCCCCGATAGCACCAGACCTAGCTCACCTTAGCTCATTTTGGTAGAAGCTAACTCACTTTAGCTTGGCTTAGCAACTAGCAAAGAACTATCAAGCTAAGCCAGCTAGAGTAGCCCCATGCCAGCCTCTTCAGCAGCAGCCAGCTCCAGCTCCAGCTCCAGACTTCTTCTCCTCAGCTCCCTCCTCCAAACCCTAGCTCCAACACCTTCTCCTCTACTCCTCCATTAGCTAAGCTAGCTTAGCTTAGCTTAGCTTAGCTATGCTCCAACTTCCTTGGCTTGTACTACCCCAAAAACCCACCTACCAACTCTACCCAACTAACTCCACCTAAGCTCCACATAAGCTAACCTACTTGGCACCAACCTAACCTACCCACCACCTCCAAAAGACACCTAAAATTGGCGCCAAAAACTACCCATAACCACCCCTTAATGGCGCCACTTTTCCCTCCAAAATCCCCCCCTCATCTCCACCACACAATCCTCCTTGAATCCATCTCCACCATCCACCTAACCCTCCTTCTAGAAGACCCCATGTTGGCGCCAACATGGGGGTGTCTCTCCACCACCAAAAGACACCAACACCACCATAACCACCCCCTTTAACACCCCTTGGGGTGGCGCCAACTAACCCTAGCCATAGGATCACCAACCACTCTCATCCTTCCATCCTAGCCCTCCATTTCAAGGGGTACCTTAACCCCCCATCCTACCCTATAAAAAGACCACTACCCACCACCATTCAAGCCATCCTTGGCTAGCCTTTTCACTCTCATATTCCACCAAGAATCCCACGTCCAAGAGAGAAGAAGAAGAAGAAGATTAAGGGGATATTCTGTCCCCTTGGTGCCTTCCCCTCTTCCCTTCTCTCTTGGGTCACGCCAGCCAAAGGAGAAGCCAGGCAAGGAAGATCTTGGAGGAGATCTTGAAGGTGGTCACGCCACCTTGGAGGAGTTTTAAGGGTGGTGCACGCCCACCCCTTTGGAGAGAGCATTAAAGGTGGTAGCTTCCACCTTGGAGGAACTCTCAAGGAAGGAGAAGAAGGAGGCCCTCTTTTCAAGCCGAGCAGCTAGGCTTGGAGCAAGAAGACAACCTTCTTCACCATTGTTACAAGAGGATTTGTGTTTCTTTTATTGCTTTTAAATTGTGCAATTCTAGTAGAAGCTTTCCTCTACTTGTCCTTGAAAAGAACACTCATTCTACTCAATCAAAAATTGCCTTCTTTTAAGCTTTTTATTGCAGTTGTTTGTTTTGGTTCTAGCACTTATTTCACCTCTTCTTCCTAATTACCCTAGGCCTACACTTGCCTAGAGTGAGCTTAGGAAGAAGATATTTCTATCTTTTAGATTTTTAATCATTTGTAGGTGTTAGTTCTTTTCGCTACAATCTGCCGTTTGCCCTCGTCTTTTCAAAATACAAAAAAATTACATATTGAAAAATATTAAAAAGAAAGTTGAGATTGTATTCCAAGCAAGAGAATCAATTTTGCAACCATATTGCCTCCTTGGACGACCCTAGATGCTCCCCTATCTAGGATATAAATTTTAAAAGCGTAAGCGGATTCGCGTGTTACAACGACGTTAAAAACCCGCTTTTACAAATCACGCGTATTTCGCTGTCAGGTTCACATCAATACATCTCCGAAGGATACGGGTCAGGTTGGCAAGACAGTCATCAAAAGAGGGTCCAAAGATCGAAAAGTCATCCATGAAGACCTCAAGAATGTCACCCACCATGTCATGGAATATCGCCAACATACATCTCTGGAAAGTTGTTGGCACGTTACAAAGTCCGAAGGGCATCCTTCTAAATGCAAAGGTGCCGAAGGGGCAGGCAAAGGTGGTTTTCTCTTGATCTCAGGGGTCAATTGCCACCTGGTTATATCCAGAGAATCCATCAAGGAAACAGAAAAATTTATTTCCCGCTAACCATTCCAGGATTTGGTCAATAAAAGGTAGTGGAAAGTGATCTTTCTTAGTTGCAGCATTCAGTTTCCTATAGTCTACACACACTCTCCAAGATGTTGGAGTGCGTGTAGGGATGGATTCGCCCCTATCATTGACACGGATGGTGAGTCCCACCTTTTTGGGCACGACATGAATCGGGCTCACCTAGTGTTTGCACCTCAAAACATGCCTGTAATAACGCCTTCTTGTGCTATTTTCTAGCATTAACATTGCATAATAGGATCCTGTAATCGCATTTGTAAAAACACTTGCATGCATGCATTTAATCAAGAGAGGAAGAGGAGTGAAACAATCGCCTGCATAGTTACATTTTTCTTCAAGTGCCTCCTTGCAAAATCACCCTCTTTTTATTTTTCCTCTTGATTTCTTCTTTTCTCTCCTTCCCGCGGCTGCACCCTTCCCGCGGCTGCACTCTTCCCGCAGCTGCATGCAGCAGCCACGCAGCACTTCTTCCCGTCACTTCTCCCTGCCAACGCCGCTCCCTATAGTTGCAACTCGCACACCCTCTCCCTGCTGCAGCCGGCACGCCACTCTCCCCTCCTCTATAAGTAGCTGCAGCTTCATCCTCGCAAGGGCAGCTGCTGGAAAGACCACACAGCCACCACCTTCCTCTCCACCGTTCTCCCCTCCCATACGCCGGCCCTCCGTCGAGGAGGCACCCGGCGAGCAGGAGAACCCACTGTGGTGCACACCACCACAGTGGGAGCACCACCGCCCAGCTCTTCAACGAGCCGGTGGGCGTGGTGTTTTCTTTTCTCTTCGTTTTCGTCTCCACGCCATTGCTGCAGCTTCAAGCTCCGAAGCTTAAAGCAGCAGCAGCAGCAGCTAAACCGCGGCGACAGCAGCAGCAGGTCCTCCCGCTCCTCCGCGACCGTCCCCGCAGTCGCTCACCGCCTCCGCGCGCGTCTGCAGGGCGTTCCCCGCCTCCGTCTCCGTTTTGTCCGCCTCGCAGTTGCACCTGTAGCCGTCCGCTGCGCGCACTGCAGCGGCCGGTTACGGCCTCGCGCAGACCCCTGCCCTCCTCCGCAACCCTCCGCGACCGACTGCAGACTCCCCACCGCCTTCTCCGAGCACGCCATCGCTCGCTCTCTGTCCTCGCACCCGGTCTGCAGGAGACGCCTCACGTCCTCTGCGCGAAGGCGCGGTGCACCGCGACGGTCAGACGTCCGCCTTCGCCTTCAGACGACGCGGCGTCAGACGTCTGCCGCCTCCGGCAGACGTCTTAACTCGCGCGTCCGCGATCACTCCTTCGCCCGCTCTCTATCTCTGCTGATCTCTCCCGCCCGCTCTCTCTCTGTCTGGCGCTCTCTACTCTCTCTCACGTACCCTCTCTCTCTCTCACGTATTCTCTCTCTCCCTCTCTTTTTTTTTACTCACAGCAACACACACACACATTCACCGACACACACACACCTCTACCGACACATACACACACACTCACTCACTTATAGTAACATATATACATATATGTATATATATGTACATACATATATCTATATATATATACTTATATACATAGTATATCTATATAGTTATGTATACATACATATATATATATAATATACATATATATATAATATATATATATATATATATCTACTTATATATACATCTATATACTTATACATATACTTATATATATATAGACATATATACTTATATACATATATATATATATACATATCTATATACATATATATATATATATACATACATATATCTATATATATACTTATATACATAGTATATCTATATAGTTATGTATACATACATATATATATAATATACATATATATATAATATATATATATATATCTACTTATATATACATCTATATACTTATACATATACTTATATATATATAGACATATATACTTATATGCATATATATATATATACATATCTATATACATATATATATACATATATATAGTAATATGTATATATATACTTATATACATATATATACACATATATATCTATATATATATATCTATACATATATAATTATACATTTATATATATATAGATATATTTACTTATATACATACATATGTACATATATTTCCATGTTATTTATTATACGTTGTATCGCGGGGATATCTGCACCAGTTGCTGATATTCCCTGATACACGCGTACAAAAAAAGCGTGGTCCCATACATCATCCATCCTCCATCCACACTCCACGCAGCACCTAGTCGTATTGGTTGCGTCTCTCTAGACATCGACTGACTCGACATAGTGCTACACTCCATCGCCACCTCCACCCCCACCCCTTTATATATATACTACATATAAATATATATCTATAGCAACTATATTTACTTTCTATCTGTTATCTTCCTTCTTAGTAAAAAGATAAAAAAAGGTATAAAAGTGAAAAGATAATCTTTGATTTGCAGGTACCCCGTCTTGCAAGTAGCAAGGCGTGTTTTGAAACTCTGTTTTGGCTAAAAGCCAAGGACACAATTTTGAGGGTGTGCCTCAAGAACAAGGATTACCAGAAAAAAACCTAAATAAGAAAAATACCAAAAACACAATAAACGAACGGAAGAGATGCGTTTTAAGGAAAACGTAGAAACTCGACTTGAACCCCACTTCCCTGAGTTCGACCCTGGGCCTAAAAGCGACAAGATAAAATCAATTAGGCCAGGTTAAAAATTTTGTAAAGAGATGGATAGGTCCGAATTAGGTTAACCACTATACATATTTCAACGATAAAAACATCATATTAACAACCTATCCGGGCCGACCCATCACCTAGGGGCTATTGCTGATCGGGTAGATTATACCCGCATCAAGCCACTTAATGATTTCATTTTTAATGACCTCTCGCATATTAGGGTTGAGACGTCACTGCATCTCGCGGGAAGGTTGAGCCTCCTCCTCTATATATATACGGTGAGTGCAGTAGGAGGGGCTAGTGCCAGTTAAGTCCGATAAGCACCATCCAATGGCTGCCTTATGTTCCATAAGGACCTTTGTTAGTTTGCACTCTTGCTCTCTGGTCAATTTTGAACTAATGATTACGGGGAGCATTTCATTTGATCCCAAGAAAACATACTCAAGAGTATCAGGCAGCTCTTTCAGCTCGGGAGAGGATGGTGAAAGATCTGGCATTTCTTAGGATGAGAGTGTCCCAAGCGGATCAGAAGAAAACAAGGCAGGAGGAATAAGTTGGCCCTCAGATTGGCCAAGAAGAGGGGCATCTTGGATTGATGGATCCGAAAAAGGATAGCCCCAGCAATCAATATGTGGGCTCAAGGTCCCAGTGTGGAGTTGCAATTCCGCCTGATTTGGCAGGAAAGAAAGGGCAATCCGGTCTTCAAGAGTGGACCGGCAGTGAGTAGCCCGAATATGACTCAGACCATGAGGCATGGGAAGCAGAGAAAACCTCGTCAGAAGTCTGGTCAGAAGAAGGTATGGGTAAAGGGAGGGATGGGGGAACGTCACAATATGTGTTAGTCAGGCAATTGTCTATGTTCAGAGGTAATCCACAGCAATCAAAATAGGTCCCTATTAGTCCGATACACATGCTGACGGCCATGTCCTCATCAGACGTGTCATCCTTAATGCAATCGCAATCAAAATTCTTGGCTGCCTTGAAGATGTTTAGCTTGAGCTTTTTCGAGCCAACGGCAATCTCAATGCAGCCCGACTCGTAGTCGATATGGGCGCGGGATGTGGCTAAGAAAGGTCGACCAAGGATGATCAGACAATCAGAAGGTAAACCAAGAACTTCCATATCCAAAACAAGAAAGTCAACAGGAAAACAGAGATTGTTGACCATAACCACCACATCTTCCACCACACCCTTCGGTATTTTGACAGAATGATCTACCAATTATAACGTGACAGGGGTGGGTTTTAGATTTCCTAAGGCAAATTTCTCGAGCATGATGGTTGGTATAAGATTGATGGAAGATCCTAGATCAAGTAGAGCACGGTTAAAATTGCAGCCTTGGATGCTACAAGAAATAAGCGATGTGCCCGGATCTTTCTACTTCGGTGATAAATTTGATAGTATAGCACAACTCGCATGAGGCGAGAGAAGCACCGGATTCTTTGTTTTCTTTGACTGTCGCCTGGGTGTAGTGTAGTCTTTGAAAAATCGGGCGACAGTTGGTATATGGTCGATAGCCTCCAACAGAGGTACCTTGATTTCAACATCCCTGAATAAATTACGCAGGTTATCAAAGGCCTATGTATCCTTTTTCTTGCCTTTTGGCTCCCTCAGAAGAGCCTCAGGGAATGGGACTGATTCTAGCACTAGTTTGGGTACATCGTCCTCTCGAGAATGCGGTGCACATCCCAAATGAGAGGGTGATGAAAAAGATGGGCCAGGATCAGGTTGAGGCAGATTGACGATTTGCTTACTGCTCCTTGTAGTAATCACATTGGACGTCGTGGGTCCAGTGGGATCATAAGGCAGAGGAGGGTTCACAATAGGGACATAAGGGTGAGGTGCAGTTGCTGCTGGATTAGCCTGAAATCTCGATGGAATTCTTGGCGCTTGCAGAATCTGATGAACCTGCCCCTGAGAAGGTCGTACCTGTGGTTGAGGACCACGGGGTACAAAATTTCGTAGGTTAGGAACAGATTGGGCTAGAAGGGTGCCCTGAGATCGAGTCGCCATGCGTAGTTGACTGATCTCAGCATTCTGCTGCGCCAATTGATGCTGAAGAGAGGTCATGTTCTCTTCATGGCACTTAGACATTTCCGTCACCATTCGCATCAATTTATCAATAGGACTTGATGCGTGTTCTACTTGAGGGATGCAAGGACCCGATGGTGGATTTGCCACAGGATTAGACTAGGCCCTTGGGATGACGGGTGCAGACGATCACATTGGTCCACCTGCAAGGTTTTGGCGCTGCAGGTTACTGGACCATGAGAAGTTAGGATGATTTCGCCACCCTGGGTTATAAGTAGCAGAGAATGGGTTGTTCCCCAGGGCGCAAGCATCTTCTAAGTCAAAAGACGAGTCCGCATGTATGTATGTATCCGAGCACACAAAGGCTTGGTCCTTCGTGTCAAAATACTGGCTTGCAGAAGCCAGATCCACATGACTTACCGAATCGCTTAGCGCGATACTCGGTAGGGACAGTCTCACAGGGTTTTTGGAAATAAGCCTGGTATTGGAAGGATTATGATTGTGATGAAGTGGTGAGGTGGAGGTGTTTGCCATAGAACGGGTGGGATTGGCCAGAAGCTCGTCCAGCTTCTTGTGCACGACGGAGACCTCATCCAATTTTTGTGCGATAAGATTAAGATCTGTGGATGAATGGGAGGGTTCCGTGTCAACTTCGTGAACATTACGGGGCAGGCTGGTATGATTAAAGGCGACAATGGAGGCATTGTTCATTGAATTTTCACTCATGTTTTCAAATAATTCAAATGCTCCATTCTCGTCTTTATTCATGAAATTCCCTCCGCAGGAAGCATCTGCAATCTGCTTCAAAGTTTAATTCAACCCATAATAGAAGATCTGGGCTATATGCCACTTAGGCAGACCATGGTGTGGACATTTCTTGAGGAGGTCATTATACCTTTTTCAGGCCTCATGAAATTGCTCGCCGTTTTGTTGCATGAAAGAAGTTATAGCCTGGTGAAGCGCGTTGGTTCGTCCAATTGGGAAGAATTTCTTGAGAAATGTTGTTCGCATCTCTTCCCAAGAATGAATGGTTCTCCTAAGGGTGCGTAACCATTGCGACGCTTTATCCCATAACGAAAATGGGAACATTTTCATGAGGACAATTGATAACCCGTTGTTTCTTGGTTTAACCATTTCAGCCAATTAGGTTAGGTCTTCCAAATGGAGGATCTTCACTTGCAAGACCATGAAAGTGAAAGTTAATTAGGCCAATTAAATTGGGTTTCAATTCAAAATCGTCCCCGCCCATGGGGACCCAAATTTGTCCTATGGTCTCTGTAGCAGCGGGATTTTGAAAAGAGCTAAGAGACCTAGGCTCCTCCATTCGGGAGGGTTTTGCATTTCCTCCAATGTTTCCCTAATGGCTTCAATCTGTTCGTTATACATTTCCATTTGGGCTTGGAGGCAGGTTATGGGGTCTACGGCTCCACCACCACCTGGTGGGATTTGAGGGGAGCAGTTTCCTCCCTCGGGATTTGGGGGTTGGTGTGCAGCCATGTTTGTGGAGGAGGACGACGAATCGATTTCTATCATTCTAGAATTATCAGACAATTCAAACAATTCAGGGTTTTGTGACCTTCTCCCAAACATGCACTACCGCAAGAAGAATTGGGGAGATAAGAAGGGAAACGGGGATAAGAGAAATGACGCTGCAAGGGTACACTTGATAACAAGTCAAAGCAATCAATGTCCTAACCTCTACAATGTGCCCTTAGACCTAAAGATCTATGTTACCTACTATCACAACCTATGGAACCAAATGAGAGCACCGCGGAACCACCGGGCCAGATTGAAAGGTCGTTTGTCTCAGTCTTAGACACCTGATAGCACGTGGGAACCCGCATCAGCATGTAGGCGCTACACTTAGGTAGTTAGACCTGCAATCCTTAATAAGGGTCAAGTTGCTACCAGTTTTATTTAGAGGCTTAGGATCAAGTGCTCCAGGAATGTCAAGGGAGTTGTATACGGGTAATGCCTAAGTGCGTTGATTTTAAAAAGTGTGTAAACCAGGCATGCAACGGGGAAGTCTCCTCGAATTGAAGTTTTAGTTGGTGAATGGTTTTTAGAATTTTCAGCCTTAAGTAGTGTAGATTTTAAGATTTCACTGAGTTACCAATTCAACATATCTCCGGGTTTTGAGAAAACACAAGTTCTTCTATGCCCAACAAACCCTTCTTCAATGTGAATTAGTTAATGCAAGCTAAAAATGCAATGGGCCTCCCTAGATGGAAATTTCTATGTGTGGATGCACAAGTCTATTTTAAGCCAATGTGAAAGGGAGCCAAAGCACTTCAATTCAAGTGCTCCCAATCACCAAAATGATCCACACACAAGGATCAACCACAAGATAATGTAAAGAAAATTAAAATTTTAGTGTTGAAATATTCGGGATCAAATCTAAGGCACGTGAAAGGTCGTGGTGGGGTTGGAATCAACTCAATTCCAAGTCTCCACACCAAAAATGTGATCCCGAAAATGTGAACAAATGAGGCAAGGAGGGATGGCAATCAATCAGTTTAAACTTGCCTCAAAGAACACTTCACACGACAAAGGATCCAAGAATCAAGATTCTTGGATTTTTGTTATGCGAAGTTTGGCAGGAAATCAAGGGGCGGTGGGGGTTATAACAAACAATCAATCAAGTGGTTTTTAATCCACTTGCCCCAAGAAATTCCCAAGAAGTGTTTTTAGATATATATATTTTTTTTATTTAGGTGACAAGTTAACCTAAGTTGCTAAGAGAGGGAGAGACTACCTTTTCAGCAACGTGGGTGACACTCCAATGCGGCACTGGCGACTTCACACTCTCACTCTTGGAGTCGCCCACGTTTCCGACCTCCTTTTCCTGTCTCCTCCATGCAACCGATTTACCTGCACACAAGCAAACAAAACACCCGTGAAGAGAAGGGTGTGAAAAGAGAAAATCAAAGGAATGGAGTAGAAACTTACCTCAATTTGCGCCTCACAGGCAACGGCGCTAGAAAAAGAGAGGTTGGACATGAATAGGTTGTGTTACTATAGTGAAATTATCGTTGAAGTTATTATAGTGGGTTAACCTAAATCGAGTATAACCATCTTTCACAAAAAAATAATTTTTTTTTTAACTTGGCCTACTTGATTTTATCTTGGTCTACTTTTAGGCCCAAGGTCGATCTCAGGGAGGCGGGAATTAAAGGTCAAGGAGTTTCTACGCCTTTCCTAAAATGTATCTCTTCCTTGCATTTATTATGTTTTTGGTTTTTTCTATTTAAGAATTTTTTTTTTGCTGATAAAATTGTCCTTGAGGCACACCCTCAAAATCAAGTTCTTGGCTTTGAGCCAAATGGTTCTTGGCTTGTAGCCAACTTCGGGTTTCCAAAACTAGTCCTGTTATTCGCAAGACTGAGTACCTGCAAGACGAGAATTATCTTTCCTCTTTTACTCTTTTTAATAGCAAGAAACAAAAGATAAATAAAAACAAGGTAGGCTGTTGGCAAAGAAAGGAATACTTAGATTAATGTATGTATAGATATATAATAGATATAGTATCTATATATATATGTATATATTATATATAGTGTGGAGGTGGAAGTGGAAATGGGGTGTAGCACAGTGTCAAGTTGGTCCACGTCTAGTAAGACGCAACCAACAAGACGGAGTGCCGCTTGGAGTGTGGGGTAGATGTGTGGGAGTGTGTGTGGAGGCGCTTGCTTTGCATGGATATCAAGGAATATCAGCAACTGGTGCAGATATTCCCGCGATATGATGCGCGGTGGAGTGACTAGTGCACAGCCGTATGGATATGGGTAGGTCGATGTGTATGTAAATATATATATATATATGTATATCTCTATAACTATGTATATATTTATGTAGATATAAATATATGTGAGGGTAAGTGAGTGTGTATATATGTATACGTATATGCGTGAGTGTGAGTATCTGTGTGTATGTGTCATGGTTTGTGCATGTGCATCAGTGTGTGTTAGCGTGCGCTGGAGGAGCAGCCATCAGTGTGTGAGAGGGGTGAGTGGTTTAAGTCATTCGGGGGCTGCATCCGTCGTCTGGGCTTGTAGGCGCATGGGCACGCAACGCAGAGAGCAGGAGCGCACGCAGGTGACTAGCTAGAGGCAGTCACGAGGAGGAGAGAGAAGGCACGATGACTAGATAACTAAGAAACAAATTGGTCACCGCACTATAGCCGCGTGAGGTCGCCGCTACAGTGCAAGGGCAAAAAGGTGACTGGCTAATCCGTGAGGAAACCGGCTAGGCCGCACGCGGGAAGGTGCAACAGGGTGCGTAGAGAAGGGTGAGGACCGGGAGTAGACGTGCGCAGAGCACGCGGAACAGATGCCTAAGGCGCGTGAAGGCGCACAGAGGTGGCGGAGCACGCATAGTGGATGTGCGCAAGCATCAGAGCTTGAATCTTTGCTGCTCTAATGGAGATGGAGAGCAACCTAAAAATGAATATCAAACAGAGAACAGAAAACCAAATATGTAAAATAAAAAAAAAGAAATAAAATAAGAGCCCACCACGCCCACCTGCTCCGATGGAGCTGGGCGGTGGTGGAGCTCACAGTGGGGTCTTGAACCACTGTGAGCTTCTCCTGCACTCAGCATTCCTCTTCTCAATTGGTGAGAAGAGGTGCTGTGTATGGAGAGGGAGAGGGGAAGCAAGTGGTCGGCAGGGAGTGGTGTGTGTGGTGTGCAAGGGAGGGTGGAAGTGAGGTGTCTCAGGTAGAAAAACCTCTGCCAGCACATGGTGTTTTACAGAGGAACAGCATGTACTTCCCCATGCTGCTAGCAAGAGAAGCGGCAAGGAGGGGATGCTGCACCATGCCATGCAGCCACATGAGAAAAAGAAATAAGAAATGGCAAAATTGCGATGCCACACTCAAGGAAAATGTTAATTAATATATGGCCAATTATTCACATTCTCCTCCCCTCTCTATAAATGCATGCAATCGTCTATTTACAAATGCAATTATAGCTACATAAGATGCAATGGTAATGCTAGGGAATAACACAAGATGGCATTTTTACTGGTGTATTTTTGGTGTGCAAATAGACCTCACCCTGTGAACTAAGGTGAACAGCCTCTTTCACAAATATAACTTATTCGGGTGTGCGGCTTCAGAACTTCCTGATGTGGGACTATCCGCGCACCCCTCCTTTGCACGCTTGCAGCAGGGATCTCCTTCACAATTACAACAGCTACTGAGGCTCACGTCTTCAATTGAGGGCCTGGGCTTATGCGCAAGACACTTCCGCGTAACCTGGGACTGAAACCTGGGACAAGGGCACTTGAGGTGAGCCTCAATCAAGCTCGAAGATTGCTCGTTAATGGTGGGCAAGGTTGAGTACCTAAAAATAATAAAACGGCCTTTCAGCCATGTCAGAGCACTCAGGGAGTATCGCCGAAGCACGACGAGCATGATGGGTGTGGTGGGATGGTGTCTTGTGGTCTGTGAGTGCGTAGCTAGGTCAAACTATGTGCATGTGAGTAGGTGTGTTCGGGGTTGTGGGTGAGTGAGTGGATAGGTATATGAAGAGAGGGAAAATGCTTAGTGAGGTGTGGGGAAGGTTTTGCAATGGTCGGCGAGGGTTTTAGTGGTCTGTGGAGGTGGGATGGCTCGCCAGAGGGGGTGGTCAGAGATGGAGGAGATGGAGGTGAGAAGGGTTGTCGGTGGTCGGATTTGGAAGATAAAGAGTAGGGAAGAAAGTAGAAGGTATAGGGGACTTAGCTAGGAGGTTGATGGACGACGAGGCAGCGATGGCATCGGGTGTGATGTGGCCGACGTCGGAGATGAAGGTGGCTCTGGTGAGGTAGAGACAACGAGGATGAAGGGGAACGAGCGTCTGCTGGTATGACGAGACACGGAGAAGAACAAGGAGGAGGAATCCATCGCAGGTATGGCAGATGGACGATGAGAAGGACAGGGGGGATTGCCGGACGTCGAGGAACCTTCATCCGTGAGAGAGACAGGAATTTGAGAGGATTCACGGCTGATTTCGAGTGTGAGGAATTCAGGGAGATCTGAGGGTCCTTATAAAGGGCTCTAGGGGGCGATTAGGGCTTGGGAAGAAAGCTTCCCAAGCTTGGAAGGTCGTCGAACTTGGGAGATTTTTAGATACCTAAATCTCTCATGTATTTGCATGAGAGATTGGGAAAGAATCAGAGCGTATGGACGGGTTCATACAAGAGAGAATTTCTTAGAGAATCTCCCTTCCAATTTTGGAAGGGATTCTCCAAGAAATCAAGGAGAAATCTCTTGTCAAAGGTCTCCAGAGTAGGTTTCCTCTGCGATAATGGCGGAGGAACCTAATTGTGAAGACAACGAAGTTAGGGGGCTGTATGCAAGGGTTTTTGAAAGTTGGGGGTATAAATGTAATCAAATAGGACCTTTTTTCAAACTAGGTCAAAACAAGTTCATCTTGGGTCCAAATTTTGGTACAAACCTAATTTGGACCTAAAAAATCCAATGGTGAAGTTGGATTTTGGTTTTGACCACATTTAATTGGGTAATTTATGTAAAAATCCAAATTATGGTAAATATCTCTCAGACTCCATTTTAGGTCAAGATGGGTTCTAATGGCCAATTTGAAGGTACTAAACCCTAGATAATATTTTTCTATAATTTTTAGAGGGTTTAGGTGAATTTTGTCCTGACTAGAACCTTGGTTAATTAAGTGTGTCTGTTTTTAGGATTTCAAATGTTATTTAATTCTCAGAACACACACAAACCCTTTTTTGTCTAATCCAACCCACTTGTTATCTTATTAAGATCATTTGACCTTTATTGAGCCCTGAGAAAACCTGTGGTTGTATTGCATTCATGATAAGATGGTAAAATTACAGTTTTACCCCTAATTTCTTATTTTTCTCTCAGAATGGTTATGTAATGAATTATGACCTTCAGTTGGTTGATGAGAGCCTCATCATGAGCCATAACTAGCTCATTTTGACCCAATAAAGAAGATAAAAGCTCCTACATAACCTGGAAGAAGGCCTAACTGAAGGAACAAGTGCCCTGAGAAGAAAACATGAAATAAAGGTCAAACTGCAATTTTACCATTGCAGTACATAAACGGGATTTCTCAGAAGCAAAGCAGAGGTCAAATGGTCCAAATAAGATAAAAAGTTGGTTGAGTTAATCAGAAATGGGTTCATGTGCAATCTAGGAACTAAATGACACTTGGTAACCCTAAAACAGACCCGCTTAAATTAACAAGGTTCCAGTCAGAACAAAAAGCAAGTAAACCCTCTAAAAATCATGTAAAAACATCCTCTAGGGTTTAGAACACTTAATTTGGCCTTTGGAACCTAGTTTGACCTAGATTAGGGTCCTAACTCTTCAATTAACCTAATTTGGGTTTTTACACAAAATGTCCAGTCAAACGAGGTCAAACCTAAAATCCAACTTCAACATTGGATTCCTTAGGTCCAAATTAGGTTTGTACCAAAATTTGGACCTAAGGAGAGGTCATCTTGACCTACTTTGCAATTTAGTACACCCAAATCACAAATTGGTCCCTATCTTTTGAATACCTTTGCAGAGAGCCCCCTAGGTTCTTCGCCTCCTTTGCAAACCGGTCCTGCCGCCATTGCTAGGGCAGAACCGAGCTCCGGCGAAGTTTCGAGAGAGATTGCTCTCTAATCCCTCAGAGATTCCCTCCCAGAAATGGAAGGAGGATTCTCTGAGGAATTCCCTTCCTCGTAAAGCCAATTACATTCGCTGGTGTGAACCCAATCTCTCGTGCAAACGCACGAGAGATTCGGGTATCCACCTTCCTTCCAACTCTGGCGAGTCGGCAGACCTAATTGCGTGGTCTCCACGCTCTGGTAGGTGCGGCCAGCACCTATAAAAGACACCCCAGACCCTACCGCAGAAAAAAGCTTGATTTTGACGGAGATCCCTTCCAAATTCCTCCCTCTCCCATCTCCTACCAAACGACGCACAAGCTCCGGCGACCTCCTCCCCTCCTTCTCGTCTCTCTGCTGCCATACCAGCAGCAGAGTCCTCTCCGCTGCTTCCTCCCGCGTCGCGCTGTACCCCGCGCGCGCGCTTCTGACCTCGTCTTCGTCGCCGCTTCCTCCCTCAGGGTCTTTCTTCCCCGACGACGGCAGTTACGAGCCGTCCTCTCCGCCGCCTTCCTTCCTTCCAAACAATCAAAGATACGTTCTCCATCCTCTCCTCTCTCTTTTCCCCCAACTATTTTACTTGATTACCCCTCGACAGTACCTTACCGCCTCCATCTTCCTCGCCTCCGACCTCACTCTGGCGAGCCGCTTCCACCATTCCAGCCCCCCCCCAACCCGGCTCGCCAACCACCTCGAGAGCTCCGCCTCACCACCAGGAACTCGCTCCACCCCACAACTGCCACTCCAGACCTCCATAATCACCCCCCGAACAACCCACCATCTCCGGCCACAGGTTGACCTAGGCACGAAAGCCCAGGCCGACCTGCGGCCTGCAGCATCGTCCACCGCCTTCGCCGTGCCACGGCGAAGGTCTCTAGCTGATCTGATTGGGCCGTGAGGCTCGTTTTGTGTATGACAGTGTTTGAGCCACTGCCGCCATGGACAACCTCCGGTGAAGCTCCAACGAAGCTCCAGGCATCAGGCTTCCCAGGCTGCAGATGCAGGAGACTCACGCAAGTGTCGCGAGGTGAGAGAGCCCAGCCAGTCGTGCCAGCAGAGTCAGTAGCTTGGGCAATTGCATAAGAGAGTCTGCGGGCGCGCGTTAAGTCAGGGCGGCACCTTTAGTCCCACATCGTGGGATTGCAGCACTCGGGTATACTATAACTTGTATTCGTGCTTTAAGTCAGTTGCCTCCATAAGCACAGGGGTGAGGTCCCTCACTGCCCTCACACGCCTCGTCCGCGGCTTGACCTCGCGGATTTGGCTAACCCGACCCGACCTAGACCTACGCACTCCTCGCGCATCACCACTTGCCGGTGCGCCTGGTCCCGGGTGCGAACCCGACCCGACTATCCTTGTGGCTCTGGGAGAGCGTCCGTGAGTGCATTGCTTCAGAAAGAGAGAGACGCTTGGGTAGAGGGACGGGGGTAGGTTTTTGCTACTGTGTGGTGTGTGCAGGAAGGAAGAACTGTCCCAGGCAGCAAACACTTGTGGCTGCAGAACAGGAAGAGAAGAAAGAAGAGGCTGTGTAGCAGTGAAAGGAGAATTCTTCGCAGAGAAGAACGAAGAAGAAGACAAGGGAAGACTGCAAAGAGATCAGCAGAAAAAGAAGAAGAAGAAAGGCAAGGTAGGAGAAGAAGGAAAGATACCAGAAGCAAAGAAGGGAGAAGAGCCATGAAGAAGAGAGAAAGAGAGCTCACATTTAAGACGTCTGATACACAAATCAGACGTCTAATTCTACTTTTTTTCCTCCAAATCTTTTTTTTTTTAAATTCTCTCTTTGAATGAGTTATATTTGCATTTAAACAGTTGTATTCTTTGGTTCTACAAAGTACTGAGATTGCTCCCCTGTTCGACCTCGGATACTCCGGTCTTCGAGTAATAAAATTCTTTATATTTGTTTAGACGTTTTGTCGGTTATACTACAACGTGACATCCTTTAAACCCACACAAAACGTCGACAACATTGGTTATGTAGAAGCATTTACTGACTCAATTGGGTCAAAATGAGCTAGTTATGGCTCATGATGGTGTTCTCATTGATGAGAACCTCATCATGAGCCATAACTAGCTCATTTTGACCTAATACAAAGGATAAAAGCTCCTATATAACTCAAGGAAAGGCTTAACTCAGAGAATTCTGAGTTTAAGGAGAAAATGAGTCATAAGGGGTAAAAATGCAATTTTACCAGTATAATCAACATACAGGGTAATTCAGGGTCCAAACATAGGTCAAAGCAACGTAATAAGAATAAAAGTGGGATGAGATGATCTAACAAGGGCTACAGCAATTCCATGGAACTAAATGATAATCTGTAACCTTAAAACAAACCCACTTCAATTCACGAGGTTCGAGGCAAAGTAAAAATAGAATAAACCCTCTAAAATTCATAGAAAAATAATCTCTAGGGTTTAGAACCTTCAATTTGGCCTTAGGAACCCATTTTGACCTACATTGAGAACCATGCCCAATTAATAACTTAATTTGGGTTTTTACATAAATTGACCAGTCAAACAAGCTTTAATCTAGAAATAAAATTCACCATCAGATTCCTTAGGTCCTAGTTAGTCATGTATAAAAACTTGAGCCTAAGAAGAAACCTTCTTGACCAACTTTACACTTTGGTCCTCATATATTTACTTTTTGGCCCTCAACTTTTGAACCCTCTCATTTTGGCCCCTAACTTTCCTTCGTTCTTTGAGTTCAGGTCCTCCCTGCAAAACCTGCCAGCACCATGCTCCGGCGACCTTGCGCGGAGTATGGCGCCGCGCAGGGTGAGGGGGAGGGTCTGGCAAGTAAACCGGGGGTGCCCTACGTCGTCAGCCGTCGCAGGGACACCCCCCTGGTCGCTGCAACCCACCATACCGGCCGTGCGAATGCACGGACGGTATGGGTTTCCATCTCCGGCATCCTCCGGCGAGGGAAACACGTCGTCTCCCTCCGCCTTCCTCTCTGATTCGGCCCCTATAAATACCCCCGTCGCTCCACCGTTCTTCCCAGCTCGGTCCTGACGGAGAAAGACCCCCACTTCCTCTCTTCCCACTCCGACAGGAAGCCCTCCAGCTCCGGTGGCCTCCCCTCTTCCTCCTCGTCGCTCTGCCGCACTACCAGCTGCAGGGTTGCTCTCCCTCGCTCTTCCCGCGCCACGCCGCACCCAGCTGGCGCCTCTCCTGCCCTCTGCTCGCCGTCGCCCCATCCCCCGGGCATCTTCTTCTCCGGCGACAGTCGATACGACTGTTGCCCGCTCTGGCCCCTCCTCGTCCTGCTAAGTAGGTAGAACTCCTCCTCTTCCTCCCCTCTTCCTTTTCCTCACTTTAAACATCTACTGTCGCCCTCGACTCCGACCAATCACCCTCACCTTCTCCGCCTCCGGCCATCCTCCGGCGAGCCGCTCCCATCACTCCAGCATCCCACACGGCTCGCCGACCTGCACATAATCTCCGCCTCCTCACCCTGATCCATTTCCGCCCCTCCACTTCCCCCAAATCACCCTCTGCAACTCCACTGAACAAACCCATCTCCCGACCCACTGTCCGACCTAGGGCAGCCCATAGGCTCTGCCCCGTCGCCTGCACACCCCCCGACCACCTTCGCCGTGCCACGGCGAAGGTCCTCCGCGTTTCTGATTGGGCCGAGAGGCCGTTTTTCTGTGGGCAGGTACCTGCGCTCGTCGCCGCCATTGTTGAAGCGAAGCAGCTTCTTCACCTGCTGCCCCAGGTGCGCCGCGCCCAGGTCACACTCCCAGACTGTGCGGGGGCATTTCGGCAAAGCGTAGGCTGCAGTTGAGTCGAAGCTCTCGCGCGAAGCCCCCGCGCTTCGCCTCGACGGCTGCTGCTTCCTCCGCGCAGGCACAGAAATTGGGGTGGGACATTTAGTCCCACCTCGTAACCTTTCAAAGGAGAGCGCCCGCATAAAGGCAAAAAGTGCCTTATGCTCATTGCCTCCTGAGCACGGGGTGAGGTCCCTCTCACTCACTCGCTCTCTCGACCCGGTCTCATCCGCGACCACGCCCCGTGGACCTAGCCCGACCCGACTTATACTGACCTGCACTCCTCGCCCACCACGCACGCCGGTGGACCTGGACCCGGGCGCGACCGGTACCCGGCTACCCGGCAGCTCTGGGAGAGCTATCCTAAGAGCGGATTCTGTGAGAGAGAGACGCGGGGGAGGGTAGAGATAGGTTTTGCCCCCCTCTGATCAAGCTGTGTAAGTGTGCAGGCACAGGTGAAGAAGAACCGTGGAAAAAGACGACTGCTGAAGGAAGGAGGATCACCGAGCGGCACTGTAGCAGCGGCGGTTTAAGTCGTCTGATTGGAAAATCAGACGACGTCCTGAAGGCAAAGAAGGAGAAGGAAGGCGAGGCAGAGGAGAACGCAGGGAGGCCAAGGGAAGAACTAAAAGAAGAAGAAGAGCACGAGAAGAAGAAGGTCTGAAGAAAGGAAAAGAAGAAAGAAAGAAGAAGAAGAAGAACAAGACCGCAAGGAAGAAGAAAAAGAAAGAGACGAGTAGAAACAAGAACTGAAAGAGCATCACTACTGCTGCCAGATAAAGCAGAAGAGCCAAGCAGAAGAAGATAGGCAAAGAGAAAAGAAGAGAAGAAGAAAGAAGCCAACAAATTCTCTCTCTCTCTCTCTCTCTTTATTTTTTGTAAAAGAAACTTGTATCTCTAGAATACAACTTGCTCCCTGAGTTCGACCTCGGGAACTCTTTATTTCCGAGTAACAAATTGTATTAAACTGGTAATCACCTCTCTATACTATACTACGATGAAATAATAAAACTATAGAGGAAGGTAGCCCACCAGTTTTTGGCGCCGTTGCCGGGGAGCAACGGCTATTCTAGAGGTAAACATTCCTGTTTCTTTTTAATTTCTGATAATCTTCTCTCTTTTGTGCAGCTACAGGAAATCAAGAAGACAAGCAACCGCACGACAACCACTCCAAGGACAGGTATTTGTTTTTTCCTCTCGTTATTAACCCCTAAACTTTAAAGAGGAAGAAAAGAAAAGAACAAGCAATATAGGGCTAACCTGTCTTCCATACTTAGTAACCATAAAAAGTTGCATGTTTTCAACTCATTACTCCTGCACACTATTAAGGGTATTTAGGGGCTAACACATTCTTGCTTGAGCCCTAATTACCCAACAAAGAGAAAACTGGACCAAGTAGAGCCAACCTAGGATCCAACACTAGGGGTTTAGAGACACACTCCTTAAGCAAGAATTGAGAAAACCAAATGAAGTGTGCCCAAGCCCTTGTCTGAAAATACCTATCCAAAGAAAACCTAAAACAATTGGCTCTCTAAACACTTGAACCCTAAAAGACAAGACCTAAAAGCTCTCAAAGGAAACAAGAGGTAAAGTTGACCCCTTGGGTCAACCAACCTTAAATTAGGTCACTCTTTGCACTTAAAAGACTAAAGTTCAAGTGAAACCTTAAGCACCCTGATCTTAAAATAAAAATTGGTAGACTTAAGAGGTCAAGATCCCCATTCTGGTCTACCTGGAACCGCAGTGACAAGAGAGGTCGGGTGGGGGAAACCCTGTAACCCGTGGGGACGCTCTACCGTGTAGGGGTCTTCGCGGGACTCTCCCTCTCTGGCTGCCCAGGTAATTCTCAGGTGGACGATCTTTCTGATCAAGGGGTCCATCTGCCCCACACCTCTATAGTCACCTAACACATTTGTGGGTGTCTTGATTGGGTCCAGCACCTTCTAAACTTACCTCTTCCAACAGTGCATGTACGGAAGGAGGTCCTTAAGACCACCCTTAAGACCTCCTTTAGAAATTCGCTCTCGTCAAGGCCAAGCCTCGACGCCCGTGTTTGTGCAGCAACACCCTCACATTATTCTCTCTTCTGATTCAGAACCAAGTTCTTCTTCTTCCCCCATCATGGCTCAGCCAGTTGAGGAAGAAAATAATCTGGAGCACCAGCTCCAGTGACTCAATGACCTCTTCCAAAACTTCGTGCACCCACCACAGCGTCCTATGATGCGGGACCACTACAATCCTGCTGCGATGGCCATTGAGCCCCGAGTCAGAATCCCGACTGGAGGACCTGATTCCGAATTAAAGCCCAACATGATTCATGCTATACCTAAATTCCATGGGCTTAATTCTGAAGATCCCTTCCAGCACATCAAACAGCTAAAGCATCTGGCCCACACTTTTGGATCAGATGCGCAAAATCGGGATATTCTTCTCATGAAGATGTTCTCCTTTTCTCTTATGGACAAGGCCGCCCATTGGTATCAAACTCAGACCCGGCCGATCAACACTTGGGAAGAACTTCAATCCGAGTTTTTGAAAAAGTTTTTTCCCGTTGGTCGGACCAACGCCTTGCGCCATCAGATTACACACTTCACTCAACAATCAGGAGAACCTCTCCATGAGGCATGGGATCATTTTCAGGATCTCATGAGAAAGTGCCCCCATCACGGAGTTCCTAAATGGGAACAAGTCCAATCTTTTTACCAGGGACTCCGTGAGGACATCCGCCTTTTCGTCAATGCAACTTGCGGAGGAAACATCATGGGTCAACATTAAGACACCGTATGGGAGATTCTCGAAAACATGTGCGAGAACTCCATCAACAATGACTCCATGGGATTATTCGACAGGACGAATACCCGCGCAGCGACGAATCTTTAGGGAGCACATGAGGCGCAGGGCCTGTCCGCATCAGTCGACCTGGAATTAATGGCCAATCAATTGGACAAGGTCTCAATCATTGAGAAGAAGGTGGATGAGCTGACTCAGCACTTGCAGCGAGCCACCTCCGCGCGTAACTCCTTTGCACAACCTCCTTCCACACAGGAGACTGTGCAAAACATCCTTCACCGATCTTCCCCTAGGATGGATCCATATCCATCCCCATCTGATTCTCGGATCGGAGGATCATCCGATCCTTTCTACACCAGCCCGGGGAACTCCATTCCCCCTTTCCCTGATTCTCAAGAGGTTCCTCAGACCTGCGAGGACCTCAACGCCATCCAGAACGACCCATTCTCCAACACTTACAACCCTGGATGGCGAAGCCATCCCAATTTTCAGTGGGCAGGAAATTCCCAAACCCAAAGACCACCTTTTCAGTCCTGCCCACAGCCCTCTCGTCATTACCAACCGCCTCAGCCTCGGCCCAACCCTACTTATCCATCAGGGCCAAATCAGGATCAAATGTCCCTAATCCTTCATACTCTGGCTGACATTCAAAGAACGAATGCGGCTATTCAAAAACAGCACAAGGACGAACTTACAGAGGTTAAAACTCAACTGGCCCAGTTGGCAAATTCTCGCCAGCCAGGCACACTCCCTTCCCAACCTCTTCCTAACCCGAATAACGTGCCAACCCAGAAGCGCGTTATGAATCCAAATTTTGGCCATGCACAATGGATTTATCAGGCCCCTACTGCTCCATCTCCAGACGAGATGGAAGCTTCAACTTCTTATGCGGGATTTCAGCAGCAGCCACCCCTCTTACCAAACCCAAAGCAAAATCAGGCCGGATTAAATTCTGTAACAACACGTAGTGGTAAAACAACTCAAGACCCGCATTATCCAAACCACTCCAAGCCTGATAACCATGACCCTAGGATAGTTATCCAAGATACCACTGTCCCGGATCCACAACCTGGACCTATCCTAGAAGAACCAACCAAGATCCCGTTTCCCGAGGCCTTGATCAAGGGAAAGAAGACCACCAAACCCGTGGCCCCTGAGGAGGACCTGGTCAAGCTCTTTGAGCAGGTCCACATAAACATCCCCTTGATGGATGCAATCCGCCACGTACCAGCTTACGCACGATTTCTAAAGAATATATGTACACCCCAGCGTAAGCCGCGAACCAAGGGAGGGAGCCCAATTGTTCTGTCAGAGCAAGCCAGCTCTGTAATCCTCAGTAGACTCCCACCCAAGGCAAAAGATCCTGGTACTCCCCTGATTTCCTGCAAGATAGGTGGTACCCAATTTGATAGAGCATTGTTAGACTTGGGTGCATCCATAAACCTGATACCCACATCCTTACTTGACCATCTAGAAGAATCTGAGCTAAAACCAACCGAGGTGACATTACAATTAGCAGATAGATCTATAAAGTCACCAAAAGGGATTCTCGAGGATGTTATCGTAAGAGTGCGGGATTTCTATTTCCCAGTGGACTTTATAGTCTTAGATATGGACGCACCTGAGAACCCTAGGGATACACCAATCATTCTAGGGAGACCTTTCTTGGCTACTGCGAGAGCCAACATCAGCTGTGAGGAGGGCCAAATAGAGCTTAAGTTTGGAGATCAAACACTGAAAATTGATATATTTAAGGCCCAACAAGGAATTAATTGCGGCGTCATCGAACAAATTTGTGACATCAGGACTTTGGTTGATGAATCACACTTCCAGAATGACTCGATTATGCCTCATCAACCACAGAAGGATCTTGACCCGCAAACAGAGGATTCGAATCCAGATATGAATAACCCAGTAACTCCCACCCTTGAACCTCACATCTATACTGAACCACCCGCTGCTGCTGATAACCCCATCCTCGAACTGAAACCCCTTCCTGCTCACTTGAAATACATCTTTTTGGGTTCTAATCAGACCCTTCCTGTGATTATCAATTCCAACCTCAGTCCTGAATAGGAATCCCGTCTGATTGTTGTCCTCCAGCAACATCGCAGAGCCATCGGGTGGACTCTCGATGATTTGACTGGAATAAGTCCCTCTTATTGTACTCATCATATCTATTCAGAAGAGGGCACACGACCTTCTCGTGAAATGCAGAGACGCTTAAACCCCAATCTGCAGGAGGTCGTGAAAAAGGAGATCATCAAGTGGTTAGATGCCAGAATCATCTACCCGATCTCCGATAGTCGTTGGGTGAGCCCAATTCAGGTCGTGCCCAAGAAGGCAGGACTCACCACTATAACGAATGAGACCGGAGAAATCATTCCTACTCGATTAGCCAACTCGTGGAGAGTCTGTATAGATTACTGCCGACTCAATTCCTCCACGAAGAAGGGTCATTTCCCACTACCCTTCATTGATCAAATTCTAGAAAAACTTGCGGGAAATAGGTTCTTCTGCTTTCTTGACGGGTACTCCGGTTATAACCAGGTGGCAATCCATCCTGAGGACCAAGAAAAGACCACGTTCACCTGCCCCTTCGGAACATACGCTTTCCGAAGGATGCCTTTCGGTCTTTGCAATGCACCCGCTACTTTTCAGCGATGCATGCTTGCCATATTCTCAGATATGGTAGGTGATTATCTGGAAGTCTTCATGGATGACTTTTCAATTTTCGGAGCATCATTCGACGATTGCCTCCAACACTTGGTCCAGATACTCAGGCGGTGCATCGATGTGAATTTGGTTCTTTCCTCGGAAAAGAGCCATTTCATGGTGCCTGAGGGAATTGTCCTGGGACACTCAATTTCGGAAAAAGGTATCCAAGTGGATCGAGCTAAGGTTGATCTGATTTCTCACCTTCCTATGCCTAGCTCGATCAGGGACATCCGTTCCTTTTTAGGGCATGTCGATTTTTATCGACGATTTATCCCTGATTTTTCAAAAATCGCGCGCCCCCTGACCACTCTTCTCTCCAAGGATGTTCCTTTTGAAATTTCCAAGGAATGCACTCAAGCATTTGAAATCCTGCGTAACCGAGTCACCCAAGCCCCGATCCTACAGTCCCCTGATTGGTCTCAACCCTTTGAGATCATGTGCGATGCATCTGACTTTGCTGTAGGAGCGGTTTTGGGGCAGAAAATTGACGGGAAACCTGTGGTCATTTACTACGCCAGCAAAACACTCGATGAGGCTCAGCGTAACTATACGGTTATTGAGAAAGAGCTTCTAGCTGTAGTATTTGCCCTAGAAAAATTCAGATCATACCTTCTGGGTTCCCGTGTCATCATATACTCGGATCACACAGCTGTGAGGCATCTCCTTGCAAAGAAGGACGCGAAACCTCGATTAATCCGATGGATCTTGCTGTTGCAAGAATTTGACCTTGAGATTCGCCACAAAGTGGGAAAGCAAAATGTGGTAGCTGATCACTTGTCCCGTCTTCCTTCTGAAATAATTGACCCTCTCGGACCCATCACTGAGCATTTTCCCGATGAGCACCTGCTGACTATTGGTACTAGCCTTCCATGGTTTGCTAATGTAGTAAATTACTTGGCATCTCATCAGATCCCGTCCGATTGGCCGAAGGCCAAGAAGGACAAATTACGCTCCGATGCCAAGTATTACATTTGGGAAGACCCGTACCTCTTCCGCATAGGTGCCGATCAGATCATCCGGAGATGTGTCCCGGAAGAGGAATTCAACAATATCCTCTCTTTCTGCCATGACCAGGCATGCGGTGGCCATTTCGCCGGGCATAAAACCGCATCAAAAGTCCTCCAGTGCGGCTTTTACTGGCCCACACTGTTCAAAGACACATACAGTCACTGCAAGGCATGCAGTCGTTGCCAAACTTTGGGCAACATGAGCCATCGCGACATGATGCCTATGCAACCGATTCTAGTATGCGAAATCTTTGATGTTTGGGGGATTGATTTTATGGGCCCCTTTCCTGTTTCGGATGGTTTCGAATACATTCTGTTGGCTGTGGACTACGTGTCCAAATGGATCGAAGCCATACCGACCCGAACCTGTGATCACAAAATCGTTCTCAAATTCATTCATCAAAACATTTTCTCAAGGTTCGGGATTCCTCGTGCAATAATCTCTGATGGGGGGCCCATTTCACAAATGCTCGGTTTAGGTCACTGATGACCAAATACGGGGTGTCTCACCGAATCTCTACTCCTTACCACCCCCAAACTAATGGTCTAGCTGAGCTGTCTAATCGGGAGATCAAGAAAATCCTGCAAGTCACTATTCGACCTGACAGGAAGGACTGGTCGTCCCGACTTCCAGAAGCATTGTGGGCCTATAGGACCGCCCACAAGACCTAATTGGGCATGTCTCCCTTTAGACTAGTGTACGGAAAGGCATGCCACCTTCCCGTAGAACTGGAGCATAAAGCCTATTGGGCAGTACGGAACTGTAATCTAGATCTTTCCAAGGCTGGGACCCACAGAAAACTCCAAATCAGCGAGATCGATGAATTACGCCTAGACGCGTACGAGAACTCACAAATCTACAAGGAGCGGGTTAAAGCCTTCCACGACAAACACATCTCGAGAAAGATCTTTCATCCTGGTCAGAAGGTCCTACTCTTTGATGCCCGACTAAAACTCTTCCCAAGAAAACTGAGATCCAAGTGGGTCGGACCATATTTGGTCCGACAGGTTTTTGGAAATGGAGCTATCGAAATTAGTCCACTCAGCCACAATTCCGAACCTTTCATCGTGAACGGTCAGAGACTCAAGCCATTCATTGATGTGACTTCTACTGATTTGGCTGAAGCATCTTATATCCTCCATTCCCCTTGAACTTATTGCGCCCAGCCGATGGCGTAAAACTCAGCGCTTAACGGGAGGCAACCCGTCATTTTCCTAAAAATCCAAAACTTTTTCTAATACCTTTTTGCACTTAAGGTTCACCCTTGTAAACAGCCGACCCCACCTCAGATGCTTGCATCTGGGATTAGAAATCGTCCGCAAAAATTCAACCCGACCCATTCACTCATCCAAATTTCTGTCTTAAGGAATGAACTAAGCTAAATAAAAACCCCGTAGGTTACAATGAGGACATTGCAAATCTTAGGCATGGGGGGTATGAAAGTGCGAAACTTGTAAGAAAAAGTTTCAAACAAAAAATTCACATATGCCAAAAACACCATAAAAATTAAAAATTTTTGAAAAAGAATAAAAGGAAAAGAGGAGAAGGAAATTTTGTGAAGGAGAAGGAGAAAAGAAACAAAATGAAAAAGGAGCACAAAATTATGAGAAAAAAGTGATAGTCATTAGTAAGGAACTAAGGAATTAACCTAAGTTCTAGACCTCATTCAAGAAAATAACTGAAAAGTGCATAATGAGATTAGTAAGAACGCAAACCTTAGGCATTCTTGAATAGACTCTTAGTACCCATTAAGATCTGGACACTCCTCAAGAGGTTGAGGAAAATGAAAAGCTGAAGTATTAGGTCTAAGGCTTAGGGAGTATTTGGCCTCATTAACTAATTTTTGGTTTACGGGACTCAGTAACCTAAGCACCCTAACCTCACACACAGCCTGGTTCAGTAAGCGTAAAAATCAGAATCACGCAGAACCGTCGCAAAATTCTGAAAAGAACACCTAGAATAGGAGCAGCCGATCAACACAAGTTGATTTGGACGAGTTCCCAACGCGGAGAGACGGGAAATGCCCTCGAAGATGCGTAACAAAATATCATCTCCTCGGTGCTTGTCTCTTAGGATATTCACATATCCTACTAGGGGCATGTAAGCACTCTGCTGGTTCAGATTCCATGGATGGCATTATCTCGAAGTGTCAATTGCTAGGGTCTGGATTCGGCCACGGAACACCATGGATGGGATTATCTCGAAATCTCAATAGCCAGGGTTCCGGGGGTTTCCATGGGCGGTGCTATCTAAAAAGCATCGACCGCCAGGAACCCTTGAGGATTGATGATGGGAGCAAGGAATCTGATACAGACCGTGTTGAAAAGCCAATCCTAGGCTAGAACTAAAAAGAAAAAGAGAGAGAAAACTCTCCAAACAGAAAAACTTTCTATCTCTCTCTTATAAAACGCACTGCGAACTGAGCCAGGGCTAAAATCATTTCAAGCACGGGTGCTTTAACCACAAAGTCCAATAAACCTTAAGTTAGTTCTTGTGGGCCTTAAAAACCTTTGCTAAGGACTGAGGCTAAGGCTAGACAGATTTGGATCTTGATTGGTACTAGAGTACCTTTTAGGCCTATGGACAGCATTCTAACCTAATCTGAGCTCAAATGAAAAAGCACTTATCTAAAGCTATTAAGAACTTCATGGTCTAGAACAAGGGTTGAAACCTTAAGTTTTTGCTAAGGGACTAGCAAAAGCTAGGCATGGGGGTATGATGAGAACCTCATCATGAGCCATAACTAGCTCATTTTGACCTAATACAAAGGATAAAAGCTCCTATATAACTCAAGGAAAGGCTTAACTCAGAGAATTCTGAGTTTAAGGAGAAAACGAGTCATAAGGGGTAAAAATGCAATTTTACCAGTATAATCTGCATACAGGGTAATTCAGGGTCCAAACATAGGTCAAAGCAACCTAATAAGAATAAAATTGGGATGAGATGATCTGACAAGGGCTACAGCAATTCCAAGGAACTAAATGATAATCTGTAACCTTAAAACAAACCCACTTCAATTCACGAGGTTCGAGGCAAAGTAAAAATAGAACAAACCCTCTAAAATTCATAGAAAAATAATCTCTAGGGTTTAGAACCTTCAATTTGGCCTTAGGAACCCATTTTGACCTACATTGAGAACCATGCCCAATTAATAACTTAATTTGGGTTTTTACATAAATTGACCAGTCAAACAAGCTTTAATCTAGAAATAAAATTCACCATCAGATTTCTTAGGTCCTAATTAGTCATGTATAAAAACTTGAGCCTAAGAAGAAACCTTCTTGACCAACTTTACACTTTGGTCCTCATATATTTACTTTTTGGCCCTCAACTTTTGAACCCTCGCATTTTGGCCCCTAACTTTCCTTCATTCTTTGCGTTCAGGTCCTCCTGCAAAACCTGCCAGCACCATGCTCCGGCGACCTTGCGCGGAGCATGGCGCCGCGCAGGGTGAGGGGGAGGGTCTGGCAAGTAAACCGGGGGTGCCCTGCGTCGTCAGCCGTCGCAGGGACACCCCCCTGGTCGCTGCAACCCACCATACCGGCCGTGCGAACGCACGGACGGTATGGGTTTCCATCTCCGGCGTCCTCTGGCGAGGGAGACACGTCGTCTCCCTCCGCCTTCCTCTTTGATTCGGCCCCTATAAATACCCCCGTCGCTCCACCGTTCTTCCCAGCTCGGTCCTGACGGAGAAAGACCACCACTTCCTCTCTTCCCACTCCGACAGGAAGCCCTCCAGCTCCGGCGGCCTCCCCTCTTCCTCCTCGTCGCTCTGCCGCAATACCAGCTGCAGGGTTGCTCTCCCTCGCTCTTCCCGCGCCACGCCGCACCCAGCTGGCGCCTCTCCGGCCCTCTGCTCGCCGCCGCCCCTTCCCCCGGGCATCTTCTTCTCCAGCGACAGTCGATACGACTGTCGCCCGCTCCGGCCCCTCCTCGTCCTGCTAAGTAGGTAGAACTCCTCCTCTTCCTCCCCTCTTCCTTTTCCTCACTTTAAACATCTACTGTCGCCCTCGAATCCGACCAATCACCCTCACCTTCTCCGCCTCCGGCCATCCTCCGGCGAGCCGCTCCCATCACTCCAGCATCCCACACGGCTCGCCGACCTGCACATAATCTCTGCCTCCTCACCCTGATCCATTTCCGCCCCTCCACTTCCCCAAAATCACCCTCTGCAACTCCACCGAACAAACCCATCTCCCGACCCATAGTCCGACCTAGGGCAGCCCTTAGGCTCCGCCCCCCCGCCTGCACACCCCCCGACCACCTTCGCCGTGCCATGGCGAAGGTCCTCCGCGTTTCTGATTGGGCCGAGAGGCCATTTTTCTGTGGGCAGGTACCTGCGCTCGTCGCCGCCATTGTTGAAGCGAAGCAGCTTCTTCACCTGCTGCCCCAGGTGCGCTGCGCCCAGGTCACACTCCCAGACTGTGCGGGGGCATTTCGGCAAAGCGTAGGCTGCAGTTGAGTCGAAGCTCTCGCGCGAAGCCCCCGCGCTTTGCCTCGACGGCCGCTGCTTCCTCCGCGCAGGCACCGAAATTGGGGTGGGACATTTAGTCCCACCTCGTAACCTTTCAAAGGAGAGCGCCCGCATAAAGGCAAAAAGTGCCTTATGCTCGTTGCCTCCTGAGCACGGGGTGAGGTCCCTCTCACTCACTCACTCTCTCGACCCGGTCTCGTCCGCGACCACGCCCCGCGAACCTGGCCCGACCCGACTTAGACTGACCTGCACTCCTCGCCCACCACGCATGCCGGTGGGCCTAGACCCGGGCGCGACCCGTACCCGGCTACTCGGCAGCTCTGGGAGAGCTATCCTAAGAGCGGATTCTGTGAGAGAGAGACGCGGGGGAGGGTAGAGATAGGTTTTGCCCCCCTCTGATCAAGCTGTGTAAGTGTGCAGGCACAGGTGAAGAAGAACCATGGAAAAAGACGAAGGCTGAAGGAAGGAGGATCACCGAGCGGCACTGTAGCAGCGGCGGTTTAAGTCGTCTGATTGGAAAATCAGACGACGTCCTGAAGGCAAAGAAGGAGAAGGAAGGCGAGGCAGAGGAGAACGCAGAGAGGCCAAGGGAAGAACTGAAAGAAGAAGAAGAGCACGAGAAGAAGAAGGTCTGAAGAAAGGAAAAGAAGAAAGAAAGAAGAAGAAGAAGAACAAGACCGCAAGGAAGAAGAAAAAGAAAGAGACGAGCAGAAACAAGAACTGAAAGAGCATCACTACTGCTGCCAGATAAAGCAGAAGAGCCAAGCAGAAGAAGATAGGCAAAGAGAAAAGAAGAGAAGAAGAAAGAAGCCAACAAATTCTCTCTCTCTCTCTCTTTATTTTTTGTAAAAGAAACTTGTATCTCTAGAATACAACTTGCTCCCTGAGTTCGACCTCGGGAACTCTTTATTTCTGAGTAACAAATTGTATTAAACTGGTAATCACCTCTCTATACTATACTACGACGAAATAATAAAACTATAGAGGAAGGTAGCCACCACTCATCATACCCACATGCCTTGCTTTTGCTAGTCCCTTAGCAAAATTTCAAGGTGTTAACTTTGATTCTAGACCAGAAAATCCTTTAATGCTTAAAACCTCTGCTGCGTGCTTCCTTTTGTAGATTAGGTCAGAATGCCGATAGTAGGCCTAGGGGTACTCAAGTACTAACCAAGATCCGGACTTGACCAGCTTTAGCCTCAATCTGCCGCGAAGGTTTCTAAGGCCCACAGGAACTATCTTAAGGTTCGTTGAACTCCACGATTAAAGCATCCGTGCTTGTAACATGTTTTAGCCTTAGTTTAGTTTGCAGTGCGTTTTTGTCGGAGAGAGATAGAGGAATTTTCTTTATTTTTGGAGAGTTTTCTCTCTCTTTTCTTTCTTTTTCTAGCTTCGGATTAGCTTCACAACACGATTTATATCGGATTCCTAGTCCCCATCATCAATCCTCACAGGGTCCCTCGCAATCGATGCTTCTGGATAGCACTACCCATGGCAACTCCCAGAACCCTGGCTTTTGAGATTTCGAGATAATCCCACCCATGGTGTTCTATAGCTAAATCTAGACCCTGGCAATTGACATTTCAGGATAATGCCGCCCATGCCATCTGAACCAGCACAAGGTGCTTACATGCCCCCAGTAGGATATGTAGATATCCTAGGAGACAAGCACCGAGGAGATGATATGTCATTGCACATCTTCGAGGGGAATTTCCTGCCTCTCCGTACTGCGAACTCGTCCAAATCAACTTTGTTGATCAACCACTTCTAATCTAGGTGACTTTTTCAGAATAATTTAAATGCATTTCCGTGATTTTGATACTTAGGCTCAATGAAACAGACTGTATGTGGATTAGGATGCTTAGGTTACCAAGTCCCACAAACCAGAGGTCAGTTGACAAAGCTGAATACTCCCTAAGCCTTAGACCTAATACTTAAGCTTTGCATTTTCCCCAACCTTTTGAGGACTATCTAGATCTTAGTGGATACTTGAATTTTTAAGCCTAGGATTATAGCCCAAAAGGCCTAAAATCAGCATTCCTACTAATCTCTTCTTTGTTTCATTAGCACGTTTTGCCATTCTTTTTCTTTTGACATGATCTAGAACTAAGTCAATTCCTTAATTTCTTACTAATGACTATTCCTTTCTCTTTTTCTTTTCAAATTATGCTCCTTTTTGACATTTTTGACTCCTCCCATTTTTCTCCTCAAAATTTGATATGCCATCAAAATTTCCTCTCCTCTCATTTTTTGTTCTTTTTCAAGAATTTTTTTATTTTTTGGTATTTTTGGAATATGTGATTTTTTTGATGAAACCCTTCCTTGTGAGATGATTTTCACGATGTTTTTCACTTTAATAACCCCCCATGCCTATGATTTGCAATGTCCTCATTGTAAATTAGGTGGGTTCGAGTTCAGCTTAGATCATTCATTAGAACAGGTGTTGGGTGGGTGAATAGGTCGAGATGACTGTTGCGGACGATTTTAAGCTCGGGTATGTGTACCAGAGGTGGAGTCGACTATTCTAATGGATGAACTCTAAAGTGCAATATGAGTTCAGCATAGGAATGTCAAGAAAGGTTTCAGGTTTTTCAAAATGATGGGTTGCCTCCCGTTAAGCGCTGAGTTTTACGCCATCAGCCCGGTGCAATGAGCTCAGGGAGAATGGAGGGTAAAAGATGTCTCAGCTAAATTTGTATCGATAAGTTCAAAGAACGGTTTGAGTCTCTGACCATTCACAACAAAAGATTCTGAATCGTGGCTGAGTTGACTGATTTCGACAACTCCATTTCCAAAGATTCGTCGGACAAGGTAAGGTTCAATCCATTTTGATCTGAGTTTTCCTGGGAACAATTTGAGTTTGGCATCAAAAAGTAGGACATTTTGACCAAGGAAAAAGATCTTTCTGGATATGTGCTTGTCGTGAAAGGCTTTAACCTGCCCTTTGTAAATTCATGAGTTCTCATACTTGTCGTGGTGTAATTCATCGATCTCACTCATTTGAAGCTTTTTGTGGGTTCCTGCTTTAGAAAGATTGAGATTGCAGTTTTGTACTGCCCAATAGGCTTTGTGCTCCAATTCAACGGGGAGGTGACATGCCTTCCCATACACCAATCTGAAGGGAGACATACCTAATTGGGTTTTGTGGGTGGTCCTATAAGCCCACAAAACTGCCGGAAGTCGGGATGACTAGTCTTTCCTGTTAGGTCGAATAGTGACCTAGAGGATTTTCTTGATCTCCTGATTCGATAGCTTAGCTAGACCGTTGGTTTGGGGGTGATGAGTAGAGATTTGGTGTGACACCCCATGTTTGGTCGTCAGTGATCTGAACTGAGCATTAGTGAAATGGGTCCCTCCATCAGAGATTATAGCACGTCGAATCCTGAATCGAGAAAAGATGTTCTGATGAATGAATTTGATAACTACCTTATGGTCGTTGGGTCGAGTCGGAATGGCTTCAATCCATTTGGACATGTAGTCAACTGCAAGTAGAATGTACTCGAAGCCGTCCAAAACAAGAAAGGGTCCAATAAAATCAATCCCCTAGACATCAAAGATTTTGCATACGAGAATCAACTGTAAGGGCATCATATCATGGTAGCTCATGTTGCCTAAAGTCTGACCATGCCTTGTAGTGATTATATGCGTCTTTGAAAATCGTGGGGCAATAGAAGCCACACTGGAGGACTTTTGCTATGGTTTTATGACCAGAGAAGTGTCCACTGCATGCCTGTTCATGGCAAAAGGACAAAATGCCCTGAATTTTTGCTTCCAGGACACATCGTCAAATGCTTTGATCAGCATCGATGCAGAAAAGATACGAGTCTTCCCAAAAGTAGTACCTAGCATCAAAAGGTAATTTGTCCTTCTTGGCCTTCGAACAATCTGACGGGATCTGATGTGATGCCAGGTAGTTTACTAGATCAACAAACCATGGAAGCCCCGTACTGATAGTTAGAAGGTGCTCATCGGGAAAATGCTCTGTAATGGGTCTGGAAGGGTCGATAATGTCAGAAGGAAGGTGGGACAAGTGATCAGCTACCACGTTCTGTTTTCCTGCCTTGTCGCGAATCTTGAGGTCAAATTCTTGCAACAGCAAGATCCAACGGATTAATCGAGATTTCGCATCCTTCTTTGTAAGGAGATGCCTCACAGCTATGTGATTAGAGTAAATGATAACATGAGATCATAGAAGATATGATCTAAACCTTTCCAGGGCAAATACTATGGCTAGCAGCTCTTTCTCAGTAACTGTGTAATTATGCTAAGCCTCATCAAGTGTCTTGCTAGCATAGTAAATGACCACGGGTTTCTAGTCAATTTTCTGCCCAAGTACCACTCCTACAGTGAAATTAGATGCATCGCACATGATCTCAAAGGGTTGAGACCAATCAGGGGACTATAGGATCGGAGCTTGGGTAACTCGATCACTCAGGATCTTAAATGCTTGAGTACACTCCTTGGAGATTTCAAAAGGAACATCCTTAGATAGCATATTAGTAAGGGGGCGCACGATTTTTGAGAAACTGGGAATGAATCGACGGTGAAAATCGACATGCACCAGGAAAGATCGGATGTCTTTGACTGAGCTAGGCATAGGGAGCTCGGAAATCATATTCACCTTGGCTCGATCAACCTGGATGCCTTTTTCGGAGATGAGATGTCCTAGGACAATTCCCTCAAGAACCATGAAGTGGATCTTTTCCGAGGAAAGAACCAAATTCACATCAATGCACTGCCTAAGGATCTGGACCAAGTGTAGGAGGGAATCCTCAAATGATTCGCTAGAAACTGAGAAGTTATCCATGAAGACTTCTAGATAATCACCTGCCATATTTGAGAATATGGCAAGCATGCACCGCTGAAAAGTAGCAGGTGCATTGCAGAGACCAGAAGGCATCCTTCGGAATGCATATGTCCCAAAGGGGCAGGTGAAAGTGGTCATCTCTTGTCCTTAGGATGGATTGCCACCTGGTTATAACCGGAGTACCCATCCAAAAAGCAGAAGAATCTATTTCCCGCTAGTTTTTCGAGGATTTGATCAATAAATGGTAGTGGGAAATGATCCTTCTTCGTGGAGGTATTAAGCCTTCTATAATCAATGCAGACTCTCCACGAATTTGCTACACGGGTCGGTATGATTTCTTCGGTCTCAGTCGTGATCACGGTGAGTCCTGCCTTCTTAAGCACAACCTGGATTGGACTCACCCATCGACTGTCGGAGATCGGGTAGATGATCCCAGCATCTAACCACTTAATGATCTCCTTTTTCATGACCTCCTACATATTAGGATTCAGATGTCTCTGCATTTCACGGGAAGGTCGTGTGCCTTCTTCAGTATAGATGCGGTGTGTGTAGTAAGAGGGGCTAATACCAGTCAAATCATCAAGAGTCCATCCAATGGCTCTTCGATGTTGCTGGAGAATAGAAATCAGACGGGATTCCTGATTAGGTGTGAGTCTGGAGTTGATAATCATAGGAAAGGTCTAATTGGAACCCAAAAAGACGTACTTTAGATGATCGGGAAGAGGCTTTAGTTCCAAAATAGGGTTATCAGCAGCAGCGAGTGGTTCAGGGTAAGTGTCAGGAGAAAGGGAAGGAGTTATGGGTGTGTCTAGGTTGAGTTCGGACTCCTCTAATTGTGGGTCTTGATCCTCTTGTGGTTGATCAGAAGTAGTCAGGTTTTCCTCGATATACCGATCGTCAACCACAACCTCGATATCACATATTTGTTCTATAACTCCACAATTAATCCCTTGTTGGGCCTTAAAGATGTCAATCTTTAGTGTCTGGTTCCCAAATTTTAGTTCAATTTGGCCCTCCTCACAATTAATGTTGGCCCTAGCAGTGGCCAGAAAGGGTCTCCCTAGTATGATTGGTGTGTTTCTCAGATTTTCTGGAGCATCCATATCCAAGACTATGAAATCCACTGGGAAATAGAAATCCCGAACCCTAACAATGACATCCTCAAGAACTCCTTTAGGTGACTTAATGGATCGATCTGCCAACCGTAATGTCACCTCTGTCAGTTTTAGCACAGATTCCTCAAGATGGTCAAGTAGGGATGTAGGTATTAGGTTTATGGAGGCTCCTAGATCCAATAATGCTCTATCAAATTGGATATCACCAATTGTACAGGAAATCAGGGGAGTACCTGGGTCTTTTGCCTTAGGTGGGAGCCTACTCAAAATGATGGAGCTGGCTTGCTCCGACAATAGGATTGGGCTCCCACTTTTGGTTCGAGGCTTATGCTTTGGTGTACACATGTCTATCAAAAATCATGCAAAAGTCGATACATGGCAGATCGCATCCATCAAGGGGATGTTTATATGAACCTATTCAAAGAGCTTGACTAGGTCTTCTTCAGGTGCCACAAGTTTGGTTGTCCTCTTTCCCTTGGTCAAGTCCTCTAGAAATAGATCTGATTAGCCCATATTTGTAGGCTATTTAAGTATTTAAGTGTCTAGACATTAAGTTAATTTTAACATTTAGATAGCATGCATTAGGATGTAAATAAATTAATTCATATTTTTAGCTTAATTGCATAATTCATTCATTGCATGCATTTAGAATTAACTTAGAATTGCATGCATATTTGATTGGTTAATCAATTAGGTGAATTACTTGCATTGTTTTAATTTAACATAGAAGTTAAGGGTTTATGCATAATAACCATAATATTTTATTATTTTCTTATTCTCTTTCTCCACAGGTAACGGCTGTTGCTTCTCCTCGTGCAACTATTCACGCACAACTGCAAGCATTCATTGGCCATGAAGAGCATCTGATCCCGCTTCTTTGGATTTCAAATTCATCACTTGCAGCTACAAAGGGAGGAGGAGACGACCAGGAAAGAGGAGGCCACCACCCCTTTGCCTCACTGCGTAGAGAACTTCGTTTCTCATCCACTCCTCATCACTGACCTCAACTGCAGCAGTACGACTCCACCACCGTGGGCGTGTGGTGTGACAGCCCACACCGCCAAGAGTCCCTGCATCACTGTGCTACACTTTCCCTTCCATGCGTAGATCCCAGTTGCTGTACGCCCCAAGCACCCTCACCACGCCCACTGCAGCACATAGAGATGCAACCTCCTCCCTAGTCCTCAGCCCCTGCCAAGCGCGCCACCCCGCATGCCTTACCTCGGCGCGCTTCATCTTCTGTAGTAGACCACCCACACGTGATGCACCTCCACCGCAGCAGGCACACGCACCCACTTCTAGCAGCTCAGTGCACCTTCTCCTCCCGTGCCTCAGCCGCAGCCCGCACCTTCAGCCAATGCACCCTCAACCCTGCCGCACACTCGCAGGCACGTGCGCCCACTTCCAGCCTGCACACACCTCCCTGCGTGCATCCGCACCTCGCTGTGCCACTCCCTGCAACATCGGCCACGTGCCCTCTAGCCGCAGCGTGTGCAAGAGCAGTAGCAACTGCCTCTACCGCTGCCGCTTCTCTCCTCCATCCAACTGGCCCAAGTCATCTCACAATGCGCCACTGCCACTGCCGCGAAGGCCTCTCTTCGGCCGACCTCTTGTAGGAGTAGCTCCTCTAATGAGCCTCTCTCCTGTGTGCGAGGAGGAGAGAGGTATAATCCTCTATTTTTACTTGCATTTCTATTTACAGGAATTCCCATTGCCACATTCATTTCCTTGGTTTATTTGGTTAATTAAATTGTGGTGAATTTATGCCTTCATGCTTATGCTTCTAGAGAATTGTTAAGCCTTAGTATTCATCTCTATGTGCATTGTATTTAATTTTGAATTACATTTTAGTATGCATGCAAGTGAAAAGTACATGGCATACCCTTGCACATGGATAATTTTCTTACGTAAAAATTGCATTAACACCCCTTGACTTCTCCATAAATTTAAGGTTTACATTTAGAGCTACATAGGCATTGTTTGATTTGACAAATATTTCAGCGAACTTGATTTCTACCTAATTGCGAGTTTAAATAAGTCATTGCCTCCCTATGGACACAACCCGCTCTCCTGTGAATGGTTTAATTTTAATTTTAATTATTTTGTTAAGTAGTTCTCCACCACTTTAATCCTAAAATGACAAATCATCTTAATCACATTATTCGAAAGCGAAAACAATCTTATCAAGATCCAGGCTCTTGATCTGGGATAGGGGTATCCTGGATGACTATCCTAGGGTTTGGGTTACTACCAGGTTGAAAGTGGCTTGGGTAAGGTGGGTCCTGTGTTGCTTTGCCATTATGGGTAGTAACTGAATTTAGTCATGCTTGGTTCTAGTTTGGTGTAGGCAAAATAGGTGGTTGCTACTGAAATCCCAAGTACAATGTCAAAGCTTCCATCCCGTCGGGTGATGGAGCAAAAGGGGCTTGGTCAACCATGTGGGCTTGGCCTGGATTTGGGTTCATAACGTGCCTCTGGTTTGGCACGTTATTTGGATTAGGCAAAGGTTGCGAAGGGAGTGTACTAGGTTGGCGGGAATTTGCCATTTGGGAGAGTTGATTGCGAACCTCTGTGATCTCATCTTTGTGCTACTTCTGCATAGCCACATTCATCTTTTGAATGTCAGCCAAAGTCTGAAGGATAAGAGTCATTTGATCTGTCTGAGTTGGCCTAGATTGATAGGTGGGCTTGGGCTGAGACTGAGGTAACTGATATGGACAAGGGGCTTGTGGATGGGGATGATATGGTGATCTTTGATTCTGATTGTTTCCCATCCACATGAAATTAGGATGATTTCGCCATCTAGGTTATAGGTATTAGAGAATGGGTCATTCTGGATGGCATTGAGGTCCTTGCAGGTCTGAGGAACCTCAGAAAAGTAAATATATGAGTGTTCAGAGTTTCCTTCGGCCCTAGAGTCAGACGGGGGTGGATACGAGTCCATCCCCTACGAAGATCGGGGGTAGATGTTATGCATAGCTTCCCTCCCAAAGGACGGTTATGCGAATGAGTTTGGTGCAGAGGTGGCTCACTACAGATGTCGAGCTAGCTCATCCACCTTCTTTTCAATAATAGAGACCTTGTCCAAATGATTGGCCATCAGTTCCAAGTTGGCAGATGAGGACAGGCCCTGCGTCTCATGTGCCCCCTTGGATTCGTCGATGCGCTGGCATTCGTCTTGTCAAATATGCCCATGGAATCATTATTAATGGAGTTCTTGCACATATTCTCGAGAATCTCCCACACAATGTCCTTGTGTTAACCCATGATATTTCCTCCGCAAGTTGCATTAACGAATAATCGGATGTCTTCACAGAGTCCCTAGTAAAAAGACTGGACTTGTTCCCATTTAGGAACTCCGTGATGGGGCACTTTCTCATGAGATCCAGGAAACGATCCCATGCTTCATGAAGTGGTTCTCCAGGCTGCTGTGTGAAGTGAGTGATCTGGTGTCGTAAAGCATTCGTCTGACCAACTGGGAAGAACTTTTTTAGAAACTCAGATTGTAGTTCAACCCATGTGTTGATTGGATGTGTTTGAGTCTGATACCAGTGAGCTGCTTTGTCCATGAGAGAGAAGGAGAACATTTTCATGAGAAGGATATCCCGATTTTGAACATCTGACCCAAAGGTTTGGGCCAGATGCTTGAATTATTTAATGTGCTGGAAAGGATCCTCGGAATTGAGCCTATGAAATTTCGGAATAGCATGAATCATGTTGGTCTTGAGTTCAGTATCAGGACCTCCAACGGGATTTGGACTCAAGGTTTGATCGCCACCGCAACGGGATTGTAATGATCTCGCATCATAGGACACTGCAGTGGATTCACAAAGGCTTGGAATAAATCATTAAGGCACTGAAGTTGATTCTCGAGGTTATTCTCTTCTTCTGCAGGTTGTGCCATGATGACGGATGAATCAGAAGAGATGTCTATGTGATGGGGTTGCTGCACAAATACGGAAGTTGAGGCCTAGCTTCGACGGGAGTGAATAACTAAAGGAGGCCTCAAGGATAGTCTTAAGGACCTCCTATCAAACATGCACCGATGGACTGGATGAGAATAGAATGTTATGGACCCAACCAAGACACCCAAAAATTTTGGATGACTATAGAGGTTCGGGGTGGATGATACCCCTTAGTCAAAAAGCTGTCCACTTGAGAATTACTTAGGCTGCCAGAGTGGGAGAGTCCCGTGAAGTCCCCTACATGGTAGAGTGCCCCCACGGGTTACAGGGATTTCCCCACTCAACCTCTCTTGTCACTGATGTCCCAGGTAAACGAGAATGGGGACTTGACCTCTTAAGTCTACCAGTTTTATTAAGAGCAAGGGTGCTTCGGATTTCACTTGAACTTTAAGATGTATTGAGTGCAAAAGTGACCTAATTTAAAGATTGGTTGACCCAAGCAAGGTGGGTCAACTTCACCTATTTGTCCTTTGAGAAGTTTTAGGTCCCTCTTTTAGGATTCAAGAGAGATTAAGAGCCTGATTTTTAGGGTTTGCTTGAATAGAACAATTCAACCAAGGCTTAGGCACACATTTTTTTTTGGAAAGATCAGTTCTTGATTATGTGTCTCTAAAACCCTAACTTGGAATCCTTACTTGGCTCTTGTTTTGGAACAATTTAGTTTGCCAAATGTGGTATCTAGGGCTCAAACAAGAATGTGATAGCCCTAGTTACCTTATGTGGGTGCACAAATTAGGTTTTGTTGTTGAAATCAAATCAGGTAACTTAATGAATTATCTAAGAATGGAAAGCAAGTAGCCCTAATTGATTTTATCCTTTTTAACCTTTCCAGGATGAGGGGCTTAGGAGAGAGGTTAATCAAAATTTATCTACCCCTGGAATCTTTGATGTGCGGCTGTACTTTCTGCAATGTATCTTCTCCTTGAAACAACCACAGCAAAATAGATATAGAAAGTTAGTATCAAATCAGGAATTGCAATTGAGAATTCTAAATTGCCCGTTGCTCCCCGTCAACGGCGTCAAAATGTTTAATCACGGCAAGATCAATTTAAAATAAAGCATTGTAATATAGTCGAAATCGCTTTGAAAATAAATACAATTTTTATTACTTGAAAATGTTCCATGGTCGAACACAGGGAGCAGTACGGTATTTAGAAATCAAGATCACAATTCAAACTAAGAGAAATTGCAATAATATTAATAGCAATGTGTAAAAAGATGGGAGTAAAATGGTGATTTAGATCACTAAATACTCCAACAATATCGCTAAGGAACTCAATGTATATGTATGCAATGAGAGCTAATTCTGTCTTCTTCTTCTTATTCTTCCTTATCTGATTCTTCCTTTCTTCTTCCTCTTCTCTTTCTTTGATTCTTCTTTTCTTCTTCCTCTTCTCTTTCTCTGATTTTTCTGTTATGACCTTCTCTTTCTTCTTTCTCTTTAGCTCTGCGATCATCCTATTCTTCTTCTTTCTCTTTAGCTCTGCGATCATCCTATTCTTCTTCTTTCTCTTTAGCTCTGCGATCATCCTATTCTTCTTCTTTCTCTTTAGCTCTGCGATCATCCTATTCTTCTTCTTCAGCTTCTACTCAGGCCTCCTCTTCTTCTTCTTCCTTCTCTGATTTTCCTCTTTAGAATTTGGCTAAGTGTCAGCCGAAGGTCCCTACAACAAAACTCTCCCTCTACCCGCACAACTCTCCTCACTTTTTCTCTCTTAGGATCCGCTCTCCCAGAGCCACAGGATCTCCGGGTTATCGGGTCAGGTGCGTACCTGGGTCTAGGCTCACCGACGTGCGGTGGTGAGTGAGGAGTGCAGGTCAGGTGGGTAATCGGGTTGACCAGGTCCGCGGGTAGGTGTCGCAGATGAGGCCAGGTGAGCAGGTGAGAGGGACCTCACCCCATGAACTAAGGCGAATAGCCACTTTCACAAAGTCAACTTATGCGGGTGCACGTCTTCATAACTTCTCGATGTGGGACTATCCACTTAACCCTCTTTCACACGCCAACAACAGGGATCTCCTTCGCAATTACGGCAGCTACTAAGGCTCACGCCTTCAATTGAGAGCATGGGCTTGTGCACAAGACACTTCCGCGCAACCTGGGACTGAGACCTGGGATAAGGGCACCTGGGGTGAGCCTCAAGCAAGCTCGAAGCTTGTTCCTTAATGGTGGGCAAGGTCGAGTACCTGAAAATAACAAAATGGCCTTTTGGCCACGTCAGAGTGCTCAGGGAGTATCACCAGAGCACGGCGAGCATGATGGGGGTGGTGGCGTGGTGTCTCGTGGTCTATCAATGGGTAGCTAGGTCAAAATGTGTGCGTGTGAGTGGGTGTGTTTAGGGGTGTGGGTGAGTGAGTGGATAGGTGAATGAAGAGAGGGTAAATGCTCAGTGAGGTGTGGGGAAGGTTTTACGATGGTCGGCGAGGGTTTTGGTGGTCTGTGGAGGTGGGATAGTCTCGCTGGAAGGGGTGGCCGGAGATGGAGGTGCGAAGGGTTGTCGGTGGTCGGATTTGGAAGATAAAGAGTAGGGAAGAAAGTAGAGGGGATAGGCGACTTAGCTAGGAGGTTGATGGACGACGGGGCAGCGATGGCGTCAGGTGTGGTGTGGCCGACACCGGAGACGAAGGCAGCTCTGGTGAGGTAGAGACGACGAGGATGAAGGGGAACGAGCATTTGCTAGTACGGTGAGACGTAGAGAAGAGCAAGGAGGAATCTGCCGTAGGTATGGTGGACAGATGATGAGAAAGAGAAGAGGGGATCTCCGGACGTTGAGGAGCCTTCGACCGTGAGAGAGAGAGGAATTTGAGAGGATTCACGACTGATTTCAACCATGAGGAATTCAGGGAGATCTGAGGGTCCTTATAAAGGGCTCTAGGAGGCAGTGAGGGCTTGGGAAGCAAGCAACCCAAGCGTGGAAGGTCCTCGTACTTGGGAGCTTTTTAGATACCCAAATCTCTCATGTGCTCACATGAGAGATTAGGAAAGAATCAGAGCGTATGGACAGGTTCATACTGAAGAGAATTTCTCAGAGAATCTCCCTTCCAATTTTGGAAGCAATTCTCCAAGCAATCAAAGAGAAATCTCCTATCAAAAGTCACTGGAGTAGGTTTCCTCTGCAATAATGGTGGAGGAACCTAATTATGGAGACGATGAAGAAGTTAGGGGGCTATATGCAAGGGTTTTTGAAAGTTGGGGGTATAAATGTAATCAGACAGGACCTTTTTGCAAACTATGTCAATACAAGTTCATCTTGGATCCAAATTTTGGTACAAACCTAACTTGGGCCTAACGAATCCAATGGTGAAGTTGGATTTTGGTTTTGACCACGTTTGATTGGTTAATTTATGCAAAAACCCAAATTAGGGCAAATATCTATCTCAGACTCCATTTTAGGTCAAGATGGGTTCTGATGGCCAATTTTAAGGTACTAAACCCTAGAGAATATTTTTATATGATTTTTAAAGGGTTTAGGTAAATTTCATCCTGACCAAAACCTTGGTTAATTAGGTGGGTCTGTTTTTAGGGTTTCAAAAGTCATTTAATTCTCAGAACACACATAAACCCTTTTCTGTTTAATCCAATCCACCTGTTATCTTATTAAGACCATTTGACCTTTATTGGGCCCTTGAGAAAACCCATGGTTGTATTGCATTCATGATAAGCTAGTAAAATTATAGTTTAACCCTTAATTTCTTATTTTCCTCTCAAAATGGTTATGCAATGAATTATGACCTTCAGTTGGTTATGTAGGAGCATTTACTGACTCAATTAGGTCAAAGTGAGTTAGTTATGGCTCATGATGGTGTTCCCATTAGAGGGTTTTGGCTCGATCAGACTTTGAGTCAAACATCTGAATTCTAACTTTAAGTCATATGATCATTAGTTCCAAATATCTAATCAGAGTATTAAGTGTTGAGTTGAGCTTATTTGAATCATATTTTTATCACTCAAACACATATCTTTTTGGAGTTTTGATATTGCAAAAAATGTAGCTTCTTTTTCTTTTGATATCAAACTTCCTGTGCCTGATTATATTACTTGATTAGTGGTTTAATTGCGATCATATTTTCTCCCTGAGACGACCTTGGAACTCACATTTCAAGATTACAAATTTTAAATGTCGATTCACTTTTGTTGACTATACTACAATGCATATTTCAAACTCAACGAAAGTGAGTTAACAGCCACTCCCATAGATAGCGATGAAGAGTCACCCTTCTGGCCTTGTCACAGAGCCCATGCACATTCCACGAAAGGATCCTCATCATGGGGACATATAAGTCTCCGTCCTTATCAGTGAGACCTTCACAACCCGCAAAATAAAGACCAAATAGTCGTCGTTGACCACTAGGACCTTGAGATCTCCTCAACTTCACAAATCATAGTGACTATGAACGAAGGCAAGAGTACTCCAAGATCCCCTCCTATGACCACTGCCACACCCACCAAACCCTTTGACGAGAGCTGATGCCAAGTCATTGCTAGGTGTGGTCTCCAATGCCATCTCAGCGGTACAATCAAAAGCACGTCCATGTATGACAATCATGTTACCTAGGTTGAAGGGGGTCTCCACATCACCCATTGTGAGACTCGACAAGGACTAGGTCAAATCAAGTACCCCAAGGACCTCGTCAATCGAAAAGCCATATGTAACAATTGGTGTTGTAACCAACAACCCCAATTGCCAGCTATTCGGCTGCAACCACGTCCTCCCTACTACCATCACACATCGGTGCTACTCGCCGAACAAAAACCTTAAGAAAATTGGGGACGAGGGTGGACGAATGTGGTCGGTCGATGAGCTCTAAAGGAGTTCCACCAACGTGAATGGTGAAAAGTGGTGGAGGTGTCGTGAGGTTCAATTGAGTTGGGCAAAAAAGTTTGTGGAAAGGTGGGGAACCTTTTGCCCACCTCAATTGAGTCGGAGGAAGATGGAGAAGGCTAGGCAGTGAAGGTGGCCACGGTGGCAGTGATCGACGTCAGGGAAGAAGCTAGGGTGCAAGAACGGAACTACAAAGCTCCTTAGACCTAATTGGAGGTGAGGGGAAGAAAAGCCTTAAGTATATTTGACAAAAGGAGAAGGGAAGAAGCCTACCAAAGTTTTCCAGCATTGTGGATGAAGGTAAGGTCGACCAGAGCAGAAGAAGGCGAGGGAGAAGCCAAAGCTTCATGGGAAGCTTCATATGAAGACAAGAAGAATCCTCTGCCTATTGTGCATGGTAGAGGGCTGATAACGAAAATATGCGATTTGTTAATTAGGGTTTTAGAAATGTTTGTAATGCATAAATTCGCTTTCGCTTTTAAAATTTATAATCTAAATAGTGGGGTATCTAGGGTCGTCCAAGGAGGCCAAATTATTTGCAAATCAAATCCTTTGCTTGGAAAATGGAAATCAAGTTTCTTTTTGGCCTTTTAAATATATAATTTTTTTATTTTGAAATAACGGCAACACTTGAATTTTGTTGGCGGAGAAGACTAACACCTATAATTACTAAGCTAACACCTTAGTGACAATTAATTCCTCTCCTTAAGCTCACTCTAGGAACGTGGAGGCCTAGAGTAATTAGGGAGAGGGAATGAAAAGTGCTAGAAACAAAGAAAACAAATGCGACAAAAGAATTGTAAAGAAAGCAACTTGATTTAATAAGATTGTTTACACGAGAACCCTAGTAGAGGAATGCTTTCTACTACTAGAAAAGCTACAAAAAATGACAAAAACACCAATCCTCCTGTAATGATGGTGAAGATGAGAGGCTCCTTGCTCCAAGCTCAGTAGCTCCTGGGCTTGAAAAGGGGCTTTCCAACTCCTTTGCAAAGCTCTGCCAAGATGATGTCCTCCAAGGCAAGCCCTAAAGGGGGGGCATGCCTATGCTTCTCCCAAGGGTGGACGTGCACCACCCTTCCTCCTCCAATTGCCTGATCATCCTCCTAGTGGAATTCTCCTCGTCCTTGGCGTGGAACAAGAAGAAGAGAGAAGGGGAAGAAGGCACCAAGGGGGTGGGTAAGATGCTCCCTTAATCTTCTTCTCTCCTTCTTCCTGGCCATGAGATGTAGGTAGATATAGGGTAGAAAATATACTAATGCAGGATATAGATGGGAATTATGTGGTGGTAGGGTAGGGTATTTATAAGATGGGAAGGGGGGTGGTTATGGTGTTTTTTGCAGGGAAATGAAGGGGTGCTTGGATATTTTTGGAGGGAAAAATGGGAGGGAAATGACAAAGTGTCTTGGTTTCCCTCCAAAAATACCTTCTAGAAGGTATTGATTTTGGAGGGAAAAAATGGAGGGTGGAGATGGGTTTTGATGGTGGATGTAGGGTGGTGATGGAAGGGATAGTTGGCACTAAAATAAAGTAGGAGTAGGTGGTCTTTTTGTTGGAGCTTAGCTAGTAGGGCAATAGGTTTTGGTACCATGGAGATGGACTAGCTAAGCTAAGTTAGCTTAGCTAGCTTAGCTAGTTGGGAGTAGGGTTGGAGGCATTTGGAGCTAGGGTTTTGAGGGAAAAGCTGAGTAGAAGAAAGGAGCTGAACTGGAGCTGGCAGTTGCTGAATAGGGTGGCATGGAGCTACTTTAGCTGGCTTAGCTTACTAGTTCTTTGCTAGCTGCTAAGCCAAGCTAAAGCAAGTTGGCTTCTGCTAAAAGGAGCTGAGGTGAGGTGGGTCTGATACTCTAGAGGATGATCTATCTAGTTGAGGTAGGTAAGGTAGCTTAGCTCAACTAAGTTGAGCTAAGCTGAGTCCCTGGGAGCTGGACTTGAGCTTCCTGAGCTAAGATGAAGTCATCTTCAACTGGCTAGAGTTGAGTGGAGCTGGATGTAGTTGGACCTAAGTTGGGATGAACTCCAGTCAACTCAACTAAGCTAGCTAGAGCTCCCAGTGAACTAATGGGAGCTGAGCTGAGCCAGACTCAACTAAGTTGAGCTGGATCTAAGCTGACTTGAGCTAAGGTGAGCCATGATGAGCTCTCTTGAGCTGCCATTCAGCTAAGATGAGCTGAATGGAGCTGGGATGAGCTAATGTTTGTCACTCTGAAATGGGTTTTAAAATCATCACGTTGTAGTATAGATCGAATCAGCGTAAAAAATAAATAATATTAATACTAGAAAGAAATCCGAGGTCGAACACAGAGAGTAATTGGCAAAATATTTCTCAAGATCGCAATTCAAATGCAATATAAGAATTTCAAACAAGAATGATAAATAAATGAAATTCGATGTCTATAATGCAAAAAGAAGAGAGGGTAAAATGGTGATTTGAATCGCCAAATTATCTTACAATGTTAAGCTTTGCAATCTACTCAAAGTAACAGATCATATAAGCCAAGCACAACTAAATTTAATCAACAGAACCAAGGTTCCAGTAGATATCAAACGACAGAATAGGTGCTCAAACACCTTAACAGAGGCAAAGGCCTCTTCCACTTTTCTCTTCAAGCCTCATGGAGAGACGCAGGCTTTCCTTCTCTTTTCCTCTTCTTCCCTCACTTCAAAGAAGGCACAGCACAGGACTCAGTATGCCAGTAGAGGCAAAGTCCTCTCTTTGATCTCACAAGTGTTGAGAGGAGGGAGGCAGAGCAAAACCCCCCCTCCTCTCTCTTCTTCTTCCTCTCTCAGAACCAGCAAACCAGAACAAACCTAGGTATCCAGGTAAACAGACCTAGCCTAGACCTGTAAGGAATGAGCATGGGCAAGGATGTGCGTATGCGCATGCATACAAGGACCTCACCCCTTGTGCGTGCTGAGGCGAATAGCCTATGGCACTTTTTCCTCTTATGTGCCTTTACACACCCATCTATTTTCAATGTGGGACTAATCCCACAGGGCTTCTTTTCGCAGCTGCAGAACAACCTCCCTTACCAAATTGAAGCAGCAACGAGGCATCTTGATGCCAATTGAAAGCCTGGAGATCAACCTAGAGCATCCCCATGCGACCTAGAGGTGATTCCTGGAGCGGAAGACGCAAGAACACCTTCGTCAAGGTGTTCATGAAGCTCCGTTAATGGCACTATGGCTCGAGACCTTGAAAAGAAGGATACGGGCTAAGTGCACTAGGAAGTACATTCAAGAGCTTTGCCTTGGTGAGGCAAAGTCAACGGTGGTAGTTTTGTAGTGTGGCATGGTGTGTGGGGGCAGAGCGAGGTCGAAGAAGGTGCGAGGGGGTAGGTGTGCTCATGGTGGTGTTCGAGAGGCCAATCCCCTCAATTACTTGAGAGGTTTTGGTCGTGAGGACACGGTGGAGGTTTTGGACCGGTTGGCAAAGTGGATGGACTTGTGGAGCGATGGAAACGCTTCGCCGGAGATGAGGCCAGAAGTGGAGAAGATGAAGTGCGGGGGGGTGGTGCAGTGGTCGCGAGTGGTTTGCAAGTATAAGGGAAGAGAATAGAGGGAAAGAGGAAGAGATAGAGTCACTTAGGGGCGAGGTAGAGAGGCGGAGGGCTCCAGTGTTTGTCGACCAAAGCCAGAGAAGGAGGTAGAAGCGATGAGGCGGAGACGAGGACGATGGTAGAGGCACGACCTACCATTGGTTTGGGAGGGTCACGACGAAGAGGGCAGTCGAGAGGATCGACCAATTTGGTTGTTGGATGGTCGGAGGAGGAGGATCGAAGAAATCACCGGAGAAGGGGTCTACGGTGGCCGAAGGTAGGTTTCTAGGGCCTTTTGATGCACCAAGACTTACTGAAATGAAGTAGAATGCAATAGGGGTTCTTTTATAGGCCATAGGAAGCCCTTCCAAGCTTGCAAAGAAGCTTCCAAGCTTGGAAGGTCACGCATATGTCGGATACCCAAACCTTTGAAAGGTTCACATGACCTTTTCGGAAAGACGTAGAGCCCAAGGTGTGGTTTAAAAGGACGACAATTTCACAAGGAATCCCCGTATCAATTTTGGGAGAGATTGATTGAGAATCGAGCGAGAAATCCTTGCTCGAAACTCGAAGGTGAAGGTTTAACCTTCCAAAAATGGTGGGAGGACCTGTTTGTGAAAATGATGATAAAGTTAGGAGCCTTTTTGTAAGGATTTTAAAGTTAAGGGCATATGTGTGATATAAAAGAATCAGAAAGAACCAGATTGCAAACTAGGTCAAGACAGCCTCAAATTAGGCCCAAATTTTGGTACAAACCTAATTTGGTCCTAAGGAATCCAATGTAGAAGTTGGATTTTGGTTTTGACCTAGTTTGATTGGGTAATTTATGCAAAAACCTAAATTAGGGCAAATGTTAGTCTGAGACTTTATTTTGGGTCAAGACAGATTCTGATGGTCAAATTGAAGGTACCAAACCCTAGAGAATATTTTTCTATGAATTTTAGAGGGTTTAGGTGAATTTTATCCTGACCAGAATCTCATTTATTTAAGCGGGTCTATTTTTATGATTTCAGAAGTCATTTAATTCTCAAAACATGCGAAAACTCTTTTCTATTTGTATTAACCCACTTGTTAAACATTTAAGGCCATTTGACCCCTAATTACCCCTGAGGAAAACCCGTGGTTATTCTACATTCAAGATATGATGGTAAAATTATAGTTTTAACCCTGTTTCTTGTCTTTCTCTCAGAATGACAATGCAATGAATTATGGCACTTTGCCAGTTATGTAGGAGCATTTATTCCTTGATAATAACTAAATTGAGCTAGTTATGGCTCATGATGGTGTTCCCATCATATGCCCATGCCTAGCTTTTGCTAGTCCCTTAGCAAAATCTCATTGAATTTAACTCAAATCCTAGACCATATGTCTTTTTATGCTAAGATTTATACTGTGTGCTTTCTTTTGTAGTAGATCATAATGCCGATAGTAGGCCTAGAGGTACTCAAGTACCAACCAAGATCCGGATTTGACCAGCTTTAGCCACAGTTTGCCGCTAAGGTTTCTAAGGCCCACAGGAACTAACCTAAGGTTCGTTGAACTCCGCGGTTAAAGCACCCGTGCTTGTAACATGTTTTAGCCTAGGATTAGCTTGCAGTGCATTTTTGTAAGAGAGAGATAGAAGATTTTTTTTTACTTTTGGAGAGTTTTCTCTCTCTTTTCTTTCTTTATTTCTAGCTTCGGATTGGCTTTACAACACGATCTATATCGGGTTCCTAGCTCCCACCATCAATCCTTGTAGGGTCCCTGGTAATCAATGCTTCAAGATAGCACCGCCCATGGCAACCCCCAGAACCTTAGCTTTTGAGATTTTGAGATAATCCCGCCCATGGCGTTCTATAGCTAAATCCAAACCCTGGCAATCAACATTTCATGATAATGCCGCCCATGGCATCTAAACCAGCACAAGGTGCTTACATGCCCCCAGTAGGATATTTAGATATCCTAGGAGACAAGCACCGAGGGGACGGTATGTTATTGCGCTTCTCCGAGGGGAATTTCCTGCCTCTCCACGTCGTAACTCTTCCAAATCAACTTGTGTTGATCAACCACTCCTAATCTAGGTAGCTTTTTCAGAATAGATTTAATGCATTTATGTGATTTTGATAATTAAGCGCACTAAACCAGACTGTGTGTGGATTGGGGTGCTTAGGTTACCAAGTCCCGCAAACCAGAGGTTAGTTAACGAGGTTGAATAATCCCTAAGCCTTAGACCTAATACTTAAGTTTCGCATTTTCCTCGACCTCTTGAGGAGTATCCAGATCTTAATGGATACTTGAATTTTTAAGCCTAAACACAAGCCCAAAGGGCCTAAGATCAACATTCATACTAATCTCTTTTGTCTCTTAGCACTTTTATTTCTTTTATTTCTTTTTTTGACTTGGTCTAGAACTAAGTAGATTCCTTAATCTTTTACTAATGACTATCTCTTTCTATTTCAAATTGTGCTCATTTTTTACATTTATATCACCTCCCCTTTCCTCCTCAAAAATGATATGAACATTGATCTTTCAAAATTTCCTCCTCCATTTTTTTTTGTTCTTTTTTTTTAATCTTTTTGGCTTTTTGGAATATGTAATTTTTTTTGATGAAACCACCATGTTTTGCACTTTAATACCCCCCATGCCTACGATTTGCAATGTCCTCATTGTAAATTAGGTGGTTCGAATTTAGCTTAGATCGTACATTAGAACAGGTTTTGGGTGGGTGGACGGGTCGGGGTGACTGTTGCAGATGATTTCAAGCTCAGGCACGGGTACAAGAGGTGGAGTCGGCTGTTCTAATGGACGAATCCTAAAGTGCAATATGAGTTCAGCGTAAGATGTGGCAAGAAATGTTTTGGGTTTTTCAAAAAGATGACGGTTTTCCTCCTGTTAAGTGCCGAGTTTCACGCCATCAGCTGAGCCCAATGAGCTTAGGGAGAATGGAGGGTAAAAGATAACTCAGTCAAGTTCGAGTCAGTGAGTTCGACAAACGGTTTGAGTCTCTGACCGTTCACGACAAAAGGTTCAGAATCAAGGCTAAGTTTGCTAATTTCAATGGCTCCATTTCCAAAGATTCGTCTTACCAAGAATGGTCCAATCCATTTTGATATGAGTTTTCCTGGGAACAGTTTGAGTTTGGCATCAAAGAGTAGAACTTTTTAACCAGGGTGGAAAGATTTTCGTATAATGTGCCTGTCATGGAAGGCCTTAACCTACTCTTTATAGATACACGAGTTCTCATACACATCATTGCGTAGTTCCTCAATCTCACTCAATTGCAACTGGCAGTGTATTCCAGCCTTCATTAGATCCAGATTGCACTTCCGTACTGCCCAATAAGCCTTGTGCTCCATCTCGACGGGAAGGTGACATGCCTAAGTGGGTCTTGTGAGTGGTCTTATAGGCCCACAAGGCTTCTGGAAGGCGGGTAGACCAATCTTTCCTATCAAGCCGAACAGTGACCTGAAGGATCTTCTTGATCTCTCGATTCGATAGTTCTGCCAGTTCATTAGTCTAGGGGTGGTAAGGAGTCGAGATACGATGTGACACCCCATACTTTTTCATTAGGAACTGGAAGTGCAGATTGTTAAAATGAGACCCGCCATTGCTGATGATGGCCTTAGGAACCCCAAATCTGGTAAAGATGTTCTCCTGGATAAATCGAAGGACAACTTTATGATCACTAGTTCTCATGGGGATTACTTTGATCCATTTAGAGACATAATCAATAGCAAGTAGAATTTACTCGAAGCCGTTAGATCTGGGAAAGGGTCCTATGAAATTAATTCCCCATATGTCAAAGATTTCGCACACAATAATCGGGTTCAAGGGCATCATATCTCGCGGGCCCATGTTGCCGAGGGTCTAACAATGAGTGCATGCCCTACAATACATCTGTGTGTCTTTGAATAAAGTAGGCCAAAAGAACCCACACTAGAGAATTTTTGTTGTGGTTTTACGCCTAGAGAAATGCCCACCCCAGGCCTGGTCATGACAGAATGACATCACGTCATTGACCTCATCGTCAGGAATGCATCTCTGGATCACCTGATCATTCCCAATGTGGAAAAGGTATGGTTCCTCCCAAATATAGTACTTGGCTTCGGCAATCAATTTGTCCCACCTAGAAGTCACCCAATCTAGAGAAACTTTCCCCGTAACCAAGTAATTTACAATATCAGCAAACCATGGGAGACTGTGAATTGCTAGCAGGTGCTCATCCAAAAAATGCTCGGTGATCGGATCAGATGGGTCAATGACAGAAGAAGGAAGACGGGACAAATGGTTAGCTACCATGTTTTATTTTCCCACTTTATCATGAATCTCGAGATTGAATTCTTGCAATAGTAAGATCCATCATATTAGTCGTGGTTTCGTGTCCTTCACAAGGAGGTGCCTCACAGTAGTGTGATCCGAGTATATGATAACACGGGAACCCAAAAGATAAGTGTGATCCTTCTTCTTTAGGCCAAATACGACAGCTAGTTGCTCTTTCTCAGTAACTGTGTAGTAACATTGGGCCTCATCAAGTGCCTTGCTAGCATAGTAGATGACCACGGGTTTCCTGTCTATTTTCTGCCCAAGTACCGCACCCACAGTGTAATCAGATGCATCACACATGATCTCAAAGGGTTGAGACCAATCAGGGGATTGCAGGATAGGTACTTAGGTAACTCGATCACGTAGGATCTCAAATGCCTGAGTGCACTCTTCAAAAATTCCAAAGGGGACATTCTTAGACAGAAGATTAGTCAGGGGAATGCAATTTTTGAAATATCGGGCATGAATCGACGGTAAAAATTGATGTGCCCTAGAAAGGATAGGATGTCTTTGACCGAGCTAGGCATAAGGAGTTTGGAAATCAGATTCACCTTGGCTCGGTCAACCTAGGTGCCTATTTCAGAGATGAGATGTCCCAGGACAATTCCCTTAGGTATCATGAAGTGGCTCTTTTCCTAGGAAAGAACCAAATTCACATCGATGCACCACCTAAGGATTTGGACCAGGTGTAGGAGGCAATCATCAAAAGATTCTCTAAATACTGAGAAGTCATCCATGAAGACCTCAAGGTATTTACCTACCATATCTGAGAATATGGCAAGCATGCACCGCTGAAAAGTAGCGGGTGCATTGCAGAGACCGAACGGCATCCTTCGTAATGCGTATGTCCCGAAGAGGTAGGTGAAGGTGGTCTTCTCTTGGTCCTCAGGATGGATTGCAACCTGGTTATACCTGAAGTACTTGTCCATGAAGCAGAAGAATCTATTTCCCGCTAGTTTCTCGAGTATCTGACCAATGAACGGTAGTGGGAAATGATCCTTCTTTGTGGAGGAATTGAGTCTTCTATAATCAATGTAGACTCTCCATGAATTTGCTATATGGGTCGGTATGGTTTCTCCGATTTCAGTCATGATGACGGTGAGCCCTACCTTCTTAGGCACAACTTGAGTTGGACTCACCCAACGATTGTCGGAGATCGGGTAGATGATCCCTGTATCTAACCACTTGATGATCTCCTTTTTCACGACATCCTATAGGTTTGGATTTATGCGTCTCTGCATTTCATGGGATGGTCGTGAGCCCTCTTCAGTGTAGATGTGATGTGTGCAATATGAAGGGCTGATACCAGTCAGATCATCGAGAGTCCATCCAATGTCTCTCCAATGCTGCTAGAGAACAGAAATCAGGCATGTTTTCTTATCGGTTTTGAGTCAGGAGTTGATAATCACAGGAAACGTCTGATTAAAAGCCAAAAAGATGTATTTCAGATGATCGGGAAGAGTCTTTAATTCCATAATTGGGTTATCAGCAGCAGCAGGTGGCTCAAGGTGGTTGTCAGGAGCAAAGCAAAGAGTTATGGGAGTATCTTGGTTAGGTTCAGGCTCCTCTAATTATGGGTTTTGATCTTGTGGTTGATCAGAAATATTTGGGTTTTCCTTGATACATAGATCGTCAACCACAGCCTCGATATCACAAATTTGTTCTATAACCCCACAATTAATTCCTTGTTGGGCCTTAAAGATGTCGATCTTCAGTGTCTTTAACTTAATTTGGTCCTCCTCGCAATTAATATTGGCCCTAGCAGTGGCCAGAAAAGGTCTTCCTAATATGATCGGTGTATTCTTCAAGTTCTTAGGAGCATCCATGCCTAAGACTATGAAATCCACGACGAAGTAGAAATCATGTATCCTAACTATCAAGTACTCCTTTTGGTGACTTAATAGATCGATCAGCTAACTGCAAAGTCATTTCTGTCGGTTTAAGCCCAGATTCCTCAAAGTAGTCTAGTAGGGATGTAAGTATCAAATTTGTGGAAGCTCCTAGGTCTAGTAAGGCTCAGTCAAACTGTATATCACCAGTAGCACAGGAGATCAGAGGTGTGCCTAGATCTTTTGCCTTAGGCGGGAGTTTGCTCAAAATGACGGAGCTGGCTTGCTCTAACAGTACGATCAGGTTCCTACCTTTGGTTCACGATTTACGCTTGGGTGTACACACGTCTTTCAGGAATCATGCATAAGCCAGTACGTGGCGTATTGCATCCATCAAGGGGATGTTTATATGGACCTACTCAAAGAGCTTAACCAGGTCCTCCTCAAGTGCCATGGGTTTGGCAGTCCTCTTTCCCTTGGTCAAGGCTTCGGGAAATGGAACCTTTGTGGGTTCCTCTAGAATGGATCTAGGTTCTTGATCTGGGATAGAAGTATCCTGGATGACTATCCTAGGGTTTGAAGTTGCATTACCAGACTGAAAGTGGCTTGGATAAGGTAGGTCCTGTGTTGCTTTGCCACTATGGAGAGTAACAGAATTTAGTCCTGCCTTGTTCTGGGTTGGTGTGGGCATAAGAGGTGATTGTTGCTAATAACCCGCATATGATGTCGAAGCCTCCATCCCGTCGAGTGATGGAGCAGAAGGGACCTGATAAACAAAGTGAGCTTGGCCATGAGTCGGGTTCATAACGTGCCTCTGGTTCAGCACGTTATTCGGATTAGGCAATGGCTGTGAAGGAAGTGCACCAGGTTTGCGGGGATTTGCCATCTGGGTGAGTTGACTGCGAACCTCTGTGATCTCATCTTTGTGTTGTTTTTGCATAGTTGCATTCGTTTTCTAAATGTCAGCTAGAGTCTGAAGGATAAGAGTCATTTGATCTGCATGAGTCGACCCGGATTAATCAGTTGGGTTGGGCCAAGGTTGAGGCGGCTGATATGGACAAGAAGCTTGTGGTCGGGTGATTAGCCCATATTTGTGGGCTATTTAAGTATCTAAGTGCCTAGACATTAAGTTAATTTTAACATTTAGATAGCATACATTAGGATGTAAATAAATTAATTCATATTTTTAGCTTAAGTGCATAATTCATGTGTGGCATCCATATCTAAATGCATTTAGAATGAACCTTGAATTGCATGCATTTGATTAATTAATTAATTAGGTGCATTACCTATATTGTTTTAATTAATATAGAAGTTAAGGAGTTATGTATAAATAATCCTAATTATTTTTTATTATTCTTTTCCTTCTGCAGGAATGGCTCTGCCTCTCCTCCTCCAGCCATACCTCCTTAATGGCCGTGAGAAGCAGATCTGCTCCCACCTCTCCATTTCAAACCCATGTGCACGACTACAAAAGGAGGAGGAGACGACCATGCAACGGGAGACACCACCCCACTCCACCACCGTGTACTCCACTCCACCACTGTGGTCTCCACGGTCGAGCTCCACCACACTGGGCCGACGAGGTGATAGCTCGCCACGCCAATCCAATGAGTTTGGCCATCACCATGCAACTACCAGATCACCCTCCCTATCCACGCACCACCAACACCATCTTCTTCTTTTTCTTCTTCTTCTTCCTCTGTTTTCAGAACAAAACCATCCCCGCGTCCTCATTGCTGCACCTCTGCGCCACACTCACAGCAGTCCGCAACCTCCTGCGTGCGCTCCCTCGCCATCCCCGTGCAACCGCTCACCAGCTCCACCACAGCAGCGACCGCACACCCTTGCTGTGTGGACCTCCCACTAGCAGGCCTCAGCACACCCACTCGCCACTTGCGCATGCCTGCACTCCCTGCAGCACACCGTCGACGCTCACAGCAGCAGCAGCCACACACCCCCCAGCCCACCGGCCTCCACCTGCATGTGTAGAGCACACGCTATAGCACCCACTCCGCCCACGCGCAGAGCGGGTTGCACCTCCTCCCGCAACCTTCCAAGCATTGCTCCAACAGCAACAGATCACCTCCAACCCATCGGCCCTCGCCTCCAACCACGCGCGCTCTACTCTAGCCGCTCCGCTTGCACGTAGCAGGCTTCCTCCAGCACCTTTTAGCAGCTCCGCCCGCACGCAGAGCACGTGTCCTCCATTGCCCTTAAGTAGCTCCACCGGAACCCACCTTCACCATAGCTCTGTCTGGCCGACTCCAGCCACCCCGACCAACGACACCACCAGCGCCGAATGCGACTCGAAGCCAACAAGCTCTGATGAGCTCCTCACGGCGACCGCACCGTCTTGTGCGCACAATAGGTCCCGAAAAGAGTTGCTATGTTTCTGTGAGAATTAATATTTACATTTACATGCCATTGCCACTCTTTTTATTTTGAATTTATTAATTAAATATTATGGCTAATTTATGCAAGTGACCTCCCTCTTTCTCATAAATGCCATTTCAACATGATCCCTTGATGTTTTCTTAATTTGAAGGTGGATTTGGCTGGATTCCTCCACAAAATTAAATGTGAACATCTATTTTTAACATGTGCAAGTTTAAATAAGTCATTGCTGCCCTGTGGACATGACTCGCTCTCCTATGAGTGGTTTAATTTTAATTCTAATTATTTTGATTAGTAGATTTTCCACCACTTAGAAATACAACGATAAATCTTCTTAATCATCATTTTCGAAAGTGAAAAATCAACTTGTCATCGAGGATGATATTGAGGTCTCTGATTTTGGTTGTTCCCCGACCATGTGAAATTAGGATGATTACACCATCCAGGGTTGTAGGTGTTTGAGAATGGTTCATTTTGAATGGCATAGAGGTTATCGTAGGTCTAAGGAGCCTCGAAAAAGTCATAATATGAGGGTTCAGAGTTCCCCCAACTAGAATAGGTGGGTCCAAAGTTCCTCCAAACCCTGAATCATACGGGGGTTGATACAGGTCCATCCCTTGAGAAGATCGATGGTAGATGTTATGCACAGCCTCCCTGCTAGAGGGAGGTTGCACGAATGAGTTTTGCACAGAGGTGGCTTGATGTAAACATGTTTATATTACATAAAATGTCTATTTATGCATGTTCTTAATCATAGAATTGCATTACATACTATAAATATTGCATAACATGCATCATCTTGCATTTAGATTAGTCTGAATAAAATGGAGGTTAATTGTCTCCTTTTATGGTCAGGGACAGGGAGACTTTTTATCGGGGCCTCAAATCAAAGATCCAACCATACGGATCTGGTCAGGGCGACGATTGGAGTTCAACGACTCCAAGATCGCCCTGATCGGATATCCATAGCATTAGATAGAGACTGAGGAACCCTAGAAGATCAAGGGCCAAGATGGTGTTAATCTGCACTTCAAACAACAAATCCTATCTCACGAATGGATTCGGATCGATGATCGCAACCTAACGGTGTGAAATTGACTCAATCCGATACCCGTGGCACCAGCTACATCACCTAGAGGATGGACGGTCAAGATGGCACCACATGGCTCCATCTCAGCCGCCCAACCGGCCGCATGCATCTGCTGAAGTACTTAGCGCCAACGCTTCTCTGCCATTGGATCAAGATCCAACGGCTGTGAAGCACGCACTTAAGTTAAGTGCTCAACACAAACGTGCCCGTAACGCGTTGGTCAAGCATCTTAACAAGGTGAAGGAGACGCGGGATCGAACGTGGGGTGCCTCAATTGGAGTGGGTACGCGGGCTCAATCGACCGCACGATGGAGATCGAGCGACTGTGTGCACCCGATAGCATCCATGTGCCATCGCATGCCCCCACGTGATGCGGGATCTCACACATGAGGCGTGCGATTGAGGCACGACGAAGAGCGCTCTCAGTCGTTCGATCTCACGATCGAACAACCAAGATCTAGCGGACGTGCACACACATTGAGGCATGGGAAGGCGAGTGGGAAAGCGTGTGCCACCCACTACGGCCATGTTCAGGCCTTTAGTGACGGATTTATCTATCACTAAAAGTCCTGAATTAATGATTTTCAACATGTAATGACCAAAATGCCGTCACTCCTTGCAACTATAAAAGGAGACCCCCTCCATATGAAATTTTGATCCCTTCATCTCTTCTCTCACCCCCTCCAAAGCTCTAAGAGCTTGTCCCAAACCCAGGATGCTCCTCTAGAGTAAAAATCTTAATTTTTCCACCTTCGTCCCCCTTCGTGGAGCATCCTACGGTTGTTCTCTCTCTGCATTCGAGAAGTGGGTCCTGCGACGATGATGACATGCTGCTTCGTTCCCGTTCTTCCCACTTCGTCCTCCCTCTTCCCGCTCCGTTCCCCGTCTTCCCGGCATCGTCCCATCCGGCTTGTCCTCCAAGCGATCGTCGAGGAGGATATCTCTCTCTCCATTCTTTTTACTGCTTTCTAAAATAGGTTTATTGCTTTCTATTGTAATCATTTCCCACTTTCTAGTCGTAATGAACAATTTTTGATAATGAAATCCTTGTTTATTCTACATCCCTTTTGCTTTTATTTGTAATATTCTCTCTCTCTTCTATTTATTATTTATTAAATAATTTTCAACCAGCTATTCTATTTCATGATAAATAAACCAAATGTGTATTTTTAATCAAACTTCTTTCTCCCTGAGTTCGACTTGGGATTTCTATTCCGGTATAAATTTTATTTGTTGAACACAAGTTCTTCACTATTCAAACTACAACGATAGGATTTCAAAACCAAATTCAATAGCGTAGTAACCTGTCGCTTCAACATTTTGGTGCTGTTGCCGAGGAGGCGACGCTCTTTAATTTTTTTTTTCACATTTTCCAACTTACGAATCATTTACCTCACTTCTCTCCTTTCTTATTATGATTGCAGGTACTCTTTTAAGACGAGCAAAAGTGGCAGATTGGAGTAAAGTGTTGTTAAAGGTTCTGTAAGTTTTTCCCCACCTCCCACCCATTAGTTTTCATTTTACCATGGAATAACACAAACATAAATCAACCTAGGTGTTCTTATAAACTCTAAGGTTAGTTTTGTTTTTTTTTTTGACACCTACGCCTGCCTCAACCTTCACATTTAAAAAGAAAAACTTAAAAAAAAAATCTCACAGAGGTACACAGCCTCATCTGATTTTCAAACTCAATCGATAAATAGATCTTTGGAACCGATACACACATCCAAATACATAATTGAGTAGAAATCATATTAGGTAATCACTTGTGTGCCTAATTAAGTGATGCAATAGGTCAATTATTTGAGTTGATTGGGCCGCACCACATCAATTAAAATCAACTCAAGTAGCTGCCGCATAGGTTCAACTCTTAGGGATTTACCAGGCACTCCATATTCTTTTAAGTTTCAAAGAAAAACATCTTTACCTGTGCTTTCAAAACCTAGTGTACCAACAAAACTTGTTAGAAAATACCTAAAGTTGAATCCTAAAAGCTACTAAGCAAGATTTGAATCCTAAAATTCACTGCATCAAAAATAATCTTGCTTGAAAACCATTGGTTATGCACGCACACACACATCTATCAATCATTAACGGCACAACCCAAATAAAGGGCCCATCACATTCCAAAGCACATTAAATCCTAGCCCTAAATAAAACAGAGTAGACATTGGCCTTAAGGATTCAACTCGCTCTTCAGAGCCCAGAACGAGATTATTTTCAATTAGTCTATTTCTACTGTTCAATCTGAAGTCTAGCTAGGGGAGTAGAATCAAAAAATCGTGGCTGGGGGGTACATTAGGAACTGGAGGTGCAAGCCGAAAGAAGAACCTTCTCCCCAGTCCCTCCTTCTAACTAGTTAGATTGAACAGACAAAAGTAGATCAAATCGTTTCTTTATCTCAAGACGGGTTTTGGGAGTCTGTAGGTCTCTAGGCTAGCCCACTTAAGGACAGGTTTGATTGCTTGTATTGTAGGGCACCTTTCTTCCTCCCATCTATCATGAATCCTTCCACATTTTATATGCTTTCTCGCTCTTTCCCTCCTATTATGAGTTATCCTCAACATGATGATTATCCCGACTCGTACTGTAATCAACCATCGATTAGTTGGGATAACTCGGATTGGGGATATAGTTCCGGACCTCCGTGTTTAGGGTCTAACCCTGAACACCATAATTGTGATTTCTATCCTTCTCAGAGCCACATTGATTATAGATCACCACCCTTTCATGGACAACCTAATACGATCTACAATCAAGGAGGATACACTGATCCTTACCCATCCTCTGAATACACTGCCTTTAGGTCATCACCACCTTTTGAACAATCCAAAATGACCTATTATCAAGAAGGGTATCACGAATCTCAATTCGTTAACTCCTCGGCACTGATCCCAAACCCACCCAACCCTGAAACAAATCATTTGGTTTAGGGTAACCAGGTTCAAGATAAGGTTTTGGCTAACTTGAGGAATATCATACAATCTTTAGAAGTTCAGCCAATACCATGCATTGAAAAATTGGAGTCCCTGATTGAGATGATTGATGATTTGAACAAGTATTTGTTGGATTGGCTCCAAGATGTTAAGGATAAGAACCCAGGTGAGTTTCTACTTGGGAAGTTAGCAAAATTGAGAATGAGATTTGTGGTTGCTTTAGTTCAATCATGGGATGATTCCCAGGATGAACCCCCTTCAGGATAGCTTATGTCAGAACATGCTCAGGCACTTGTTGGAGGGGACACATGTTACGAGGCTAACCAGATTGATTTAGAGCAATCAATTAAGGATGATCTCATTTCTTCACCTGAGATCCTTGAACTAGGGTACGAGGAAACATATGTCTCCATGGATCAGAAAGTGATGAATGATTTTGGGACATACATTAATATGGATTTTGATTTCTTTGATTCTGATAGTGAAGATTCAGTTTGTGAAGTCTCACGTGAGTTTACAGAACACGATTTCTATGAGACGATTGGGCCTGAGGAATCTGATAGATCATTTGATAACCCAATAACTGAGGAAACTGATCTTATTGGGGCTCACATGACGGATCTAGAATCGCATTTTCCAGAGGATTCAATCCAATGTCCTGCTTGTCAGTTACACCCCATTGAACTTATTGATGATTCTATTTTTGAGATAACTAGACCCAAGTCAATTCTGATTTAGCCACATCTTTTAGACTTGGAAATTTCAAGCAGGGTGATTAATATGCAAGAGATCCCAAAATTTGACATTCTAAAGGAGGATAGGAGCTGGGAAATTTTGATTTGAGAAGCAGACTCTGGAGGAAGTAGAAGACTGAGTCTAAGGGTTCCAATTAAGTTGAAATCATCAAATCAGGATCCTTACGACATTTGGTCTGATGATGTCCAACCCAAGCACACATTCATTGATTATCCTTTGGAGCTGGATTTCTCTATAACCCAACTCTTTGGTCTTGGGTTGTATCCTCATAAATCGTAGGCCTGACCCCACTTGCATACTGATTTTAGGTTTTGGGTAATTTTTATCCAGAACCTTAGATATTCTCGATCATGGGGTATGGGTCTGCACCGCAATCTGGTCCACATTTGTGGAAATCTGCTGGCAGGTCAGAGGTTTCATCTTTTTATTCTAATTCTAACCTGCACCTGCAAATTTGCTATCTCTTCTTTGTATAGTGTGCTTAGCTGAAGGCACTAAATTTAGCACATATACAGTTCTTTATCTTAGAGCGGACCAGTCATTCACACAATTCAGGTGCTTTCTACTCCATTCCACTCTGTTTTGTCTTTTTAATACAATGAGGACATCGCATTAGATAGGCATGGGGGTGGATATTCATCTCTGAATTAATTCGTCAACTCCGTAGATTCATTTTATTTTCTTTCATTTATATATATATTTTGTGTAATTAGGGAAGAGAACTTAGGCTTAAGAAAAATTTCAATCTTAGGAAATAAAACTATATGATTTGAACGTGAATACCCTTCAGGTCTTCGTACTTAATCAGCCTGTGTTTCCACTAAAATATGGATTTATTTTTCTAGTCCTCGCCATCTTAATTCTATTGTAATTTGATTAAATAAGTTTAGGTGATAAGTACACGACTTATCAACCCGCCCTCTAATTTGAGGGAACTTTAAGTCTAAAGCATCTACACACTTTCTTTTCACTGACTTGTTGATCGGCAGTTTTAATGGAAATTGGATAGCTAATGAACCTTCTAGGGTGATATGGCTAGCAAGTTATCATGGGTAATAGCCCATAGGTAGCTTGTCCAGAGCCCAGTCACTGGACCAATCTCTTCTTGCTGCCTTTAGGTAAATCTTAGATGAGGGAAGCCACCTACTTAAAAAAAAGAAAAAGTCAAAAATAAAAGAAAAAGAAAAGGAGAAAAGAAAAAGAAAACAAAAGAAATAAGCCACACTTCGCCGCATGATTATGGCTGGGAAGTTGTCGGTGGTAACAACTCATCGAGCGGTTGTCCAGAACCCAGCTCAAGAAATGCACTTAAAAGTCCCAAAACACTTAGGAAGAAGCTGAGAAGTAGAATAAATCGGGGAGATATACACTGGATTCACACTTGTGTTGACCCCATAAAAATAAAAGTAGGGAGAAAGCTACTGGTCGTAAAGATACACCTTTAGGCAGAACTCACTTTTTAAGGTCACCTAGGGGCATAGAAACCCGAAGTCCGTTCTAATTGTCGATCAACGAGTCTATCACATTCACAATAAGATGCTTAGAACTTAGGGTTCTCATCAAATCTTAGGTGAGTTGAATGGTCGTAGAAATCCACTCTTTAACCCTAAACTAAAAAATAAAAAAAAAATAGAAAAGAAGAAAAAGAGAAAAAGAAATTTTTATTTGAATAAGGCGAGGGCTTGAGGCGGTCTACATTTTGGCAAATACCTGGGCGCTGCTGTGTCTTTGAAAGTTCAGATCCTAAGTAAAAATTTTCTTAATGTTGAAAATAACTTATGCCCAAATAATCCAACCTAATTCTTTTATAAATAGCATGTAGTTTTCGCTAGGGACTAGCAAAAGATAGGCATGGGGGTGTGATGTAAACAAGTTTATATTACATAAAATGTCTATTTATGCATGTTCTTAAGCATAGAACTGCATTACATACAATAAATATTGCATAACAAGCATCATCTTGCATTTAGATTAGTCTGAATAAAATGGAGGTTAATTGTCTACTTTTATGGTCAGGGACAGGGTGACTTTTTATCAGGGTCTTGGATCGAAGATCCAACCATACGGATCTGGTCAGGGCGACGATTGGAGTTCAACGCCTCCAAGATCGGCTTAATTGGATATCCATAGCATCAGATAGAGATCGAGGAACCCTAGAAGATCAAGGGCCAAGATGGTGTTAATTCACACTTCAAATGACAAATCCAACAGCACGGATGGATTCGGATCGACGATCGTAGCCTAACGACGTGAAAATTGACTCAATGCAATACCCATGGCACCATCTACATCACCCAGAAGATGGACGGCCAAGATGACACCATCCTGGCTGCCCAACCGGTCGCATGCATCCACTGAAGTACTTAGTGCCAACATTTCTCTGTCGTTGGATCAAGATCCAATGGCTGTGAAGCATGCATGCTTAAGTTAAGCGCTCGACACAAATGCATCTGTAGCGCGTTGGTCGAGTGCCTTAACAAGGCAAAGGAGATGCGGGATCGGGCTGCGGGGCACCTCAATTGGACCGGACGCGCGGGCGCAATCGACAGCACGATGGAGATCGAGCGGTCGTGCACACCCGATAGCATCCACGCTCCATCGCACACCCCTACGTGACGAGGGATCTCACACGTGAGACGCGCGGTTGAGGAGCGGCAAAGAGTGCCCTCAGCCATTCGATCTCATGATTGAACGGCCAAGATCTAGCAGATGTGCATGTGCGTTGAGGCACGGCGAGGTGAGCAGGTGCACGTGCGTCGCCCACTACTGAAGGTCATGAATTAATGATTTTCAACATGTAATGACCAAAATGCTCTCACTCCTTGCAACTATAAAAGGAGACCCCCTCCATACGAAATTTTAATTCCTTCATCTCTTCTCTCACCCACTCCAAAGCTCTAAGAGCTTGTCCCAAACCCAGGATGCTCCTCTAAAGTGAAAATCTTAATTTTTCCACCTTCATCCCCCTTCGTGGAGCATCCTGCGGTTGTCCTCTCTCTACATTCGAGAAGCGGATCCTACGACAACGACAACGTGCTGCTTCGTTCCCATTCTTCCCACTTCATCCTCCTTCCTGCTCCGTTCCCCATTTTCCAGGCATCGTCCCGTCCGACTCGTCCTCCAAGCAATCGTCGAGGAGGATATCTCTCTCTCCATTCTTTTTACTGCTTTCTAGTGTAATCATTTCCCGATTTCTAGTCGTAATGAGTAGTGTAATGAATATTTTCTGATAATGAAATCCATGTTTATTCTACATCCCTTTTGCTTTTATTTGTAATATTCTCTCTCTCTTCTATGTATTATTTATTAAATAGTTTTCAACCAGCTATTCTGTTTCATGACAAATAAACTAAACATGTATTTTTAATCAAACTTTTGCCTCCCTGAGTTCGACCTGAGATTTCTATTCCAATATAAATTTCATTTGTTGAACACGAGTTCTTCGCTATTCAAACTACAACGACAGGTTTTCAAAACCAAATTCAATGGCGTAGTAACCCGTCGCTTCAACATGGCTCATTGCAAGTGTCGAGTTAGCTCATCCACCTTCTTCTCAATAATAGAGACCTTGTCCAGGTGACTGGCCATCAGTTCCAAGTCGACGAAAGAGGACAGGCCTGTGTCTCATGTGCACCCTTTGGACTTTTCAATCCACGAGCATTCGTCTGGTCGAACATGCCCATGGATTCATTATTGATGGAGTTCACATTCATTCTCGAGAATCTCCCACGCGGTGTCTTCGTGTTGACCCATGATGTTTCCTCTACGGGTAGCATTGATGACTAATCAAATATCCTCATGAAGTCCCTGGTAAAAGGATTGGACTTATTCCCATTTAGGAACTCCATGGTGGGGGCACTTTTGCATGAGATCCAGAAAATGATCCCTTGCCTTGTAAAGCGGTTCTCCTGCTTGCTGCGTGAAATGAGTGATTTGGTGCCATAGAGCATTTGTTTGACCAACAAGGAAGAACTTTCTCAAAAAGTCAGATTGTAGTTCCGCCCAGGTGTTGATTGGATGGGTTTGGGTTTGGTACCAGTGAGCAGCCTTGTCCATGAGAGAGAAGGAGAACATTTTCATGAGTATGACATACCAATTTTGATCTTCTGACCTGAAGGTTTGGGCCAGATGCTTGAGTTGCTTGAAATGCTGGAAAGAATCCTCAGAACTATGCCCATGGAATTTGGGAATAGCATGAATCATGTTGGTCTTGAGTTCAATATTAGGACCTCCAGCGGGGATTAGGACTCGAGATTCGATTGCCACTGCAGTGGGATTGTAATGATCTCGCATCATAGGATGCTGCGGTAGGTTCACAAAGGCTTGGAATAGATCGTTGAGGTACTGAAGCTGATTTTCAAGATTATTTTCTTCTACTAGTTGTTCCATAGTGATGGATGAAGGAGTGCTAGGTTCAGATGAATCAGAAGAGATATCGATCTGGTTGGATTGTTGCACACACAAGGAGGTCGAGGCTCGACCTCGACAAGAATGAGTAGCTAATGGAGGCCTCAAGGATGGTCTTAGAGACCTCCTCTCGAACATGCACCGATGGAGTAGATGAGAGGTAGATTGTGATGGACCCAATCAAGACACCCAAAAATTTTGGAAGACTATAGAGGTTCGAGGTGGATGATACTTCTTGGTCAGAAAGCCGTCCACCTGAGAATTACCTGGGCAGCCAGAGGAGAGTCCTACGAAGACCCCTGCATGGTAGAGCACCCCCATGAGTTGCAGGTTTTCCCCCACCCGACCTCTCTTGTCACTGAGGATCCAAGTAGACTAGAATGGGGACTTGACCTCTTAAGTCTAACAGTTTTAGATTAATAGCAAGGGTGCTTATGATTTCTCTTAAACTTTTATGATGTTTTTGTGCAAAGTGACCTAATTTGAAGATTGGTTAACCCAACAAGGTGGGTCAACTTCACCTATTTTGTCCTTTGAGAAATTTAGGTCCTTCTTTTAGTGTTCAAATCAAATTAAGAGCCTGATTTTAGGATTTTCCTGAATAGATCAATTCAATCAAGGTTTAGGCACACACTGTTCGGGAAGATTAATTCTTGATTAAGCAAGTGTGTCTTTAAAACCCTAAAATGGAAACCCTAATTGGCTTTGATTGGTCCAATTCAATTTTGTCCAAATGTGGTACCTAGGGCTCAACCAAGACAGTGATAGCCCTAGATACCTTAAGATCCTATGTAGGTGCACAAATCAGGGCTTGGATGTTTCCCTAGAATGTATCAAGTCAGGCAACTTGATTTGTCTAAGAATAAAATGCAAGTAGCCTTAATTGATTTTTTTCCTTTTTTTTAGCATTTTAGAATCAGGGGCTTAGAGGTGGGTGAATGGAGTTTACCTGACCCTGGAGTGGTTGATGTGCAGCAGATCTTTCAATGAGTCCCTGAAATAGATCGCAATCAAAAGAGATAGAGCAAGTTAGTACCAGATTAGATATTGCAATCAAGAGATCAAATTACGCGTTGCTCCCCGGCAACGGCACCAAAATGTCTGTCGATCTGAAACGGGTTTTAAAATCATTGTGTTGTAGTATGGATCAAATCAGCACGAAAAAACAAATAATATTTATGCTCAAAAGAGATCCGAGGTCAAACACACCGAGCAGTTAGAAAAAAACTTCTCAAGATCGCAACTCAAATGCTATATAAGAATTTCAAACATGAATGATATATAAATGAAATTGATGTCAATAATGCAAAAGAAGAGAGGGTAAAATGGTGATTTGAATCACCAAATTACCCTACAATGTTAAGCTTTGCAAGCTACTTAGAGTAACAGATCATATAAGCCAAGCACATCTCAATTTAATCAACAGAACCAAGGTATCAGCGGATATCAGTCAATAGAATAGGCGTTCAGATGCCTTAACAGAGGCAAAGGCCTCTTCCACTTTTCTCTTCAAGCCTCAGGGAGAGACACAGGCTTCTCTTCTCTTTTCCTCTCCTTCCCTCACTTCAAAGAAGACACAGCACAGGACACAGTACGCCAGCAGAGGCAAAGGCCTCTCTCAGATCTCACAAGTGTTGAAAGGAGGGTGGTGATTAGCCCATATTTGTCAGCTATTTAAGTATTTAAGTATCTAGACATTAAGTTAATTTTAACATTTAGATAGCATACATTAGGATGTAAATAAATTAATTCATATTTTTAGCTTAAGTGCATAATTCACGCATTTAGAATTAACCTAGGATTGCATACATTTTATTAGTTATTTAATTAGGTGCATTACATACACTATTTTAATTAACATAGAATTTAAGGAGTTATGTATAAATAATCCTAATTATTTTATTCTTTTTTCTTCTTCTTCTCCTTTGTGGGTAACTCCTCCGTCTCCGCCTCCTCCTCCTGTGCATCAACATTGATTCTACGATGGCTTTTGAATTTCAAATCTTTGTACCTGTGGCTACAAAAGAGAAGGAAGGGCTACCGTTCAAGGGAGGCCACCACCCCTTTTTTCCTCACTACGTAGAGAACTTTGCTTCTCATCCATTCCATACCACCGGCCTCCCATCGCAGCAGTGCGACTCCACCACCGTGGGCGTGTGGGGTGACAACCTACACCACCAAGAGTCCCTGCAGCTTCTCCTACCCGCGCCTCAACCCTACCAAGCGCTCTTGCCCACCACACACCCTTACCTCAGCCAACAACCCACGCCAGCACCTGCATGCCCGCGCCTTCACCTCTAGCGCACCCACACTTCCTCTCACCATCAGACCCCGCGCACCAGTGCCTCCAGCGCCCTCGCCTAGCGCACCTGCCCACCGCACGCCTTCACCCCCAGCCAGCAAGCCCACGCCTCCTCAACTTCACCACGCCCCAGCGCCCCCGCTCCAGTACCTCCCTACAACACCTACAGCCGGTGCAAACAGACCCCCGTGTGCGCCTATGCGGCCTGCAGAGTGTTGCCCCTCCACGCGCCCACGCCTCTTCGTGCCTAGAGTACCTGCAGTGCCCGTGCATCACCCCACCTCGCCCCTGTAGCACACGCGGCTAGCAGCAGCTAACACCACCCACCATGACCTTTCCTCCGTCAGGCCAGCTCCGACCACCATCCATCGAGCTGCCACCACTGTCAGGCATGGATCGGGGAGGGCTACCTCTGGTCGCCAACTCACCGTCCATCTCTCCTTCATCCGTGCACAAGCTCCACCCGAAGCTAATCCCCGGTTTCATCCTCTATTAGTATTTACATTCGCATGCCATTGCCACAAAAATGAATTTTGATTTATCATTATTTTATTGTAATGAATTTATGCCTTCATGCTCATGCTTCTAGAGAATTGTTAAACCTTATTATTCATCTCTATGTGCACTGAATTTAACTTTGAATCACATTTTAGTATGCATGCACGTGAATAGTACATGGCATACCCTTGCACATGGATAATTTTCTAACATAAAAATTACATTAACACCCCTGACTTCTCCATAAATTTAAGGTTTACTTTCAGAGCTACACAGGCATTGTTTGATTTGACGAATTGTTCAGCGAACTTGATTTTGACCTAATTGTGAGTTTAGCTAAGTCATTGCCTCCCTATGGACATGACTCGCTCTCCTGTGAGTGATTTAATTTTAATTTTAATTATTTTGTTAAGTGATTTTCCCCCACTTTGATCCTATAATGACAAATCATCTTAACAACATAATTCGAAAGCGAAAATCGACTTATCAAATGGCATCGTTGCCAGGGAGGCAACAGACGCAATAATTTCACCTGATTGTTATTTCTGATTATTTCTCATTGCACAGTGATCTGACCATTTATTATCTTTTCTATGCAAGGAATTTCTGAGAGGAATTTCAGGGAGGAATTTGAGAGAGGATTTTGAGAGAGGTGACAGGCACATCTGGGAGAAGACGTCGACCTTGGCGACGCTTACATGCGGGCAAGACGCAGGAGACCTGGATCCTGCCTCCATAGGAGATTCTCCGTGTCATAAGTTTTATTTCTATTTTCTCACCCTTGTAGTAATTGGGGCTGATTTTCGGGAGCTTATTCCCTTTTCTTTAGATTTAGGTTTTTAATTTATTTTGTGGATTATTTATCCTTAATTTGTTTGTGCATAAGTAGCTAAAAAAAAAACACGAGCTACCTTGCCCTTAGGTCGAATCATTTAGGACTGAATGAGCAGCATCTAGATATAATTCTTGTCTTGCATATTACATGAAGAATGCTGGAATTAGGTTTGCACTTCTAACTTCGCATTTCTACCTATCATGTAAATGCATTTGGATTAATTTTTAGACCACATAATATGTCTTGAAGCAATCTAATAAAGTGGTCACATTTAATTCTTGAAAAAGGACTGATTAAAGGAGGGACATTTAAAAATTAAGGACTTGATTTTCAAACATGGCGTGCGATTCAAAATTCAAAATCTTTTTGCGGTGTATGCACACTTATATCTCTTGCACCACAGCACGCATTTAAACACTCCTAAGTCTTGGAACTACTAGGACAAGAGCCCTCCTACTGTTGGATTCTGAAGTGTTTGGAACTTGAGATCACAGGTTTGTATATCCAAAGAGGGGGATACCCTGTCACGGATTTTTAGGGGTAGTTAAGAAGCACAGCGAAAGCACAGCTTGAAAGGAAGGCTTAGGCCTACTTGCATCCCTCAATCTTCTGTCTTTGTATTTGCTCTACCATTTGACATTTAGGGAAGAACACCTAAGCTCCAACTAGGTCTTTTTTAGGCATTTCGAAGGTTGACAATAGGTGCATAATTGACTGGGCAACTTGCTTTGTCACCTACAATTTGAACTAAAGTCAAAAGCCTAAATTTGTAAAGACCAAACAAGTCCTTTAGAATTGTGTTTGCAGTGCATGCTTGGTAGGCGTTCTCTTAGGAGACAACTTGTGTTTGATCCTGAACCTGAAAGAATCTTAAGAAGAAACCTTCCAAGGCTAGAAATGGCCGGTCAAAGGAGCCTTAAGGAATATTTCATTCCAAACAATCAAGTTGGCCCTGCACTATGTAGACCTAGAGGGGACAATCCTTATGAGATCAAAAGCAATTCCAAATCCTTGCTACCCTCCTCTTATGGTACTGCTAGGGAAAACCCTTACAGGCATATAGAGGAATTCACCGAGGTCTATTCCACGATGAAGCTGCAGGGCGTTACTGATGACGCTCAAATGCGGACCCTCTTTCCCTTCTCTCTTAAGGAAAAAGCCAAATATTGGTATCACACCCTTGATGATATTAACACTTGGGATGCCTTGAAGGAGTTTTTGAAGAAGTACTTCCCCATGGACAAAACAAATCACTTTAGGAGGGAAATTATGAGTTTTTTTGAAAGGATGGGGAAGCTTTCCATGATGCGTGGGAGTGCTTTAATGACTTGCTGAGACTTTTCCCACATCACCAGGTGCCTAAGTGGCAACTGGTTGAAAGGTTCTACACCGGACTTAATGATTCACATAGGCAAACTGTGGATGGTGCCTGTGCAGGAACCTTTATATCTAAGACTGAGGATGAAGCTTGGAACCTTTTTGATACTTTGAGTGAGAATTCTATTCACTTGAATTCTGCCTACATGGATAGAAAACCCATTCTCATGCAAAGAAAGTTGGAGGTGAATGAGGCAAGGGACACCCAGAATTTAGCCTATCAGATTCAATTATTGAATCAAAACATGGAAAGGCTTATGTTGAGCCTGAGCCAATTCGTATCTAACACCTCCACATCCCAAGCTTCCAAATGTTCCATTTGCCAAGACAATACACATACCACTATGGATTGCCACTTGGCCTCCCAATTCCCTGAGCTTGTACAAGCAGATCTGAATGCCACTCAAGGGTTCCGTCCTAGACCTTGTAATGACCCTTTTTCCAACACTTATAATGAGGGATGGAGGAACCACCAAAACTTTTCATGGAGACAAGGAAATGTCTCAAATTCAGGGAATTATAAACCACAATCTTTCAAAACCATCAAATGAAACAACCTCAAACCTTTGCCCAACCTAAGACCTCTGAGATGGATGAATTGAAAGCAATGTCGAGAACTATGCAAGAAAGTCAAAGTGCCATCATCCAATCTCATGACAAGGCTATACATGAGATGAAATCACAGATAGGACACCTTGTTGAGGCCGTTAGACAGAGGTAAACTGGGAAGCTCCCCAGTGCTGCTGAGGAGAATCCTAAAGGAAAAGGGATTGTCTTTAGGGAGCATGCTTAGGAGGTGACTATTCTGAGGAGTGGGAAAGAAATTTCCAAACCCGATGCTCCTATAGTCTCACCCCCTGAAAAACCATCCACCCCGACTTTCACCCCCACCGGAGAAGACTTGCCCAAATCTTCTCTACTTGAAATCACCCCACCAGAAGAAGTTGCCTCCGTTCCACCCCTTACTTGACATGACAACCCTTCCACCCAAAGATCAAGAGTGCCCTTTCCAGAGCGCTTATCCACCTCTGGGCAGACTTCTGCTGGCTCATCTGGAGCCAAAGATAAGACGGATGAGATCATGGAAACTTTCAAGCAAGTGCAGATTAACCTGCCTTTGCTTGAAGATATTAGGTAGATTTCGTCTTATGCCTGCCTCTTAAAGGACCTGTGCACGAAAAAGTGACAATCCAGGAAATAGGTCCTAGATTGGAGGTGTTAGATTGGGATGTCTAAACTTAATATGTTTCTAAAGGAAGACCGATTTGGTTGGCTAGTCTACTTGGAGTGCTAGGTTTTGCTTGGATTTTCTAGGGACTAGCAAAAACTAGGCATGGGGGTATTTGATTAGCCCATATTTATGGGCTATTTAAGTATTTAAGTGTCTAGAAATTAAGTTAATTTCAACATTTAGATAGCATACATTAGGATGTAAATAAATTAATTCATATTCTTAGCTTAAGTGCATAATTCACACATTTAGAATTAACCTAGGATTGCATACATTTTATTAGTTAATTAATTAGGTGCATTACATACACTATTTTAATTAACATAGAAGTTAAGGAGTTATGTATAAATAATCTGAATTATTTTATTCTTTTTTTTTTCTTCTCCTTTGCAGGTAACTCCTCAGTCTCCACCTCCTCCTCCTGCGCATCAGCATTGATTCTACGGTGGCTTTTGAATTTCAAATCTTTGTAGCTATGGCTACAAAAGAGAAGGAAGGGATGCCATTCAAGGGAGGCCACCACCCCTTTGCTCCTCAATGCATAGAGAACTTTGCTTCTCATCCATTCCAAACCACCAACCTCCCACCGCAGCAGTACCACTCCACCACCGTGGGCATGTGGGGTGACAGCCCACACCACCAAGAGTCCCTACAACTTCTCTTGCCCGCACCTCAACCCTACCAAGTCCGCCTGCCCACCGTGCGCCCTCACCTCAGCCAGCAACCCACACCAGCGCCTGCACGCCCACGCCTTCACCTCCAGTGCACCCACGCTTCCCTTTGGTATTGGTCAACCAGAGCTGGAGAAGGAGGTAGAGGCAGTGAGGCGGCGATGAGGACGGAGGCAGAGGCATGACCTCCCTTTGGTTGGGGAGGGTCGCAACAAAGAGGGTAATCGAGCGGATCGACCAATTTGGTCGTTGGACAGCTGGATGAGGAGGGTCGAAGAGATCACCAAAGTAGGAGTCTACGGTGGTCGGAGGTAGGTTTCTAGGTCCTTTTGACACGACAAGACTTGATGAAAAGAAGCAAAATGTAACAGGGGTTCTTTTATAGGCCATAGGAAGCCCTTCCAAGGTTTCAAAGAAGTTTCCAAGCTTGGAAGGTCATGCATATGTCAGATACCTGAACCTTTGAAAGGTTCGCATGAACTTTTGGAAAAGATGTAGAGCCTAAGGTGCAGCTTAAAAGGACGACAATTTCACAAGGAATCCCCGTATCAATTTTGGGAGAGATTGATTGAGAATCGAGCGAAAAATCCTCGCTCGAAACTTGACAGTGAAGGTTTAACCTTCAGAAAATGGCGTGAGGACCTATTTATGAAAACGATGACAAAGTTAGTGGCCTTTTTGCAGTGATTTTAAAAGTTAAGGGCATATGTGTGATATAAAATAATTACATAGGACTAAATTACAAACGTGGTCAAGACAGTCTCAGATTGGGCCCAAACTTTTGTACAAATCTAATTTAGTCATAAGGAATCCAATGGTGAAGTTTGATTTTGGTTTTGACCTAGTTTTACTGGGTAATTTATGCAAAAAGCCAAATTTGGGCAAATATCAGTCTAAGACTTTATTTTAGGTCAAGACGAGTTCTGATGGTCAAATTGAAGGTGCCAAACCATAGAGAATATTTTTATATGAATTTTAAAGGATTTAGGTAAATTTTATCCTAACCAGAACATCTGTTATTTAAGTAGGTCTATTTTTAGGGTTTTAGAAGTCATTTAATTCTCAGAACACACGAAAACCCTTTTCTGTCTGTATTAACCCACTTCTTGGACATTTAAGGTAATTTGACCCTTAATTTGCCCTGGGAAAACCCGTGCTTATTCTGCATTCAAGATATGATGGTAAAATTACAGTTTTAACCTTGGTTTCTTATCTTTCTCTGAGAATGATTATGCAATGAATTATGGCTCTCTGGCAGTTATGTAGGAGCAGTTATTCCTTGATAATAACTAAATTGAGCTAGTTATAGCTCATGATGGTGTTCCCATCAGCTAACCCTTGTTCAAGTGAGGTGGATTCCAACTATGGTGAGCCGGAACAAGTTGAGTTCCAACTGGTTTGGGCTACTCCTTCACCAATTGCCTTCCCGAGTGCTAGGGTCCTAGGGATTTGACAAACTATTTATTCCTAACACTCACAAAAACATGTGAAAAGGATAATAAAAAGTAAAATGCATGCCTAACCTAATTTATGCCTAAATGCTACCCAAAAACCCATTTTTGGAGGAAAATCCTAAGAGCTAGGTTTGTTTTAATGCATAAGAATGATGATAAACTGGCATTTATCACACCCCCATGCTTATCTTTTGCTAGTCTCTTAGGAAAATTTTAATTTTTTCAAAATGAAATTTTTGGGAAATCTAATTTTGTTGGCTTTTGAGGAGAAAGAGATTATGGGACATAGGTTGATCGAAACATAGGTGGTATGAGATTTGTTAAGGATAAACATCAGGATTTATTTTCGGATCAAAAAATTAGACAAAAATAGGATCAATATATCCTCTAAAAAATTCACAGATTAACCCCTTGTTAATTGAAATGACTTGAAATTTTTTTTTAGGATTTTTTTCTGGCTCTTGAATCTGATTCGCAACTTGCAATAACCTTTAAAACCTTGTGTCTGTGCTTGTGGAAAGCCAACATTTATAAGGCGTGTTTTTGGTTTAAAACTTTTTTTTCTCTCCACCATGCTTATTTTTAGCTTAGTCTTACAACAGATGTGTCAGGATCATCATTCTCGTTACCAATTCTCGAGGGGGCTCTAGCACTAGTAATTCGAGATAGCACTGTCCATGACATCACCCAGGAGCTCACAACCCCAAAACACAATGCTGTATAAAGGGGCGCTCAAAGCAAACTCAAGCTCTTGCTCTGACGCTATAGGTAGAGCACTGTCTAAGACACTTGAGCTGCAAAATAAGCTTTAATGCTTCATCTAAAGATATGAAATACAGATATGGAGCAGTGCCGAGGCAGTAACATGTTGACATCGCATTCTCAAAGGAGGTATTTTCCTCCTCGATGGTGGGAACTCAAACCAATAATCTGCTTTAGACTTTTACTAAGCCCAAACAAGGGGGTTTTCCTAATTTCTAGTGATTTTTAGGTGTTGGCTTGTGTGTGAAATTTGACACAGGAAGTTTTACATGAAATGCAAGTTTTTGAATCAGAAACTAAGCCAGATACTTTCCATATTACAAAAGAGGATCAAGTCACCTGAACTATTATGAGTTCAAGTGGAATTTTGGAGAAGGATATTTGATCTAGTCTAAAGAAAGACCCTAAAATTCTAATGATTAGATCCGTATCATTATCCCTAATTTGTTAAAGATAAAATCCCATTGTACCAAAAGTGAGTTTTCATCCTTAGTCCCGATTTCAAAATTTTCCTCAAAAAGTTTTCAACATTTATATTTTTTTGGGTATGCATGCAAAAAACAAGAATGTCTAAAGAAAAATGCCTACTTTTAGGTTTGAAAATCCTAAATCGATCATCGAAATTTTAAAAACACCCCTCGATGCTTATGATATGCAATGTCCTCATGCACTAAGAGGGAGAAGGGATCACCTTAGTGAAAGACAGTCAGGTTTAGGATGGTCAAAACTTGGAAAAAGAAAGGGAAAAAGAAAATAAGAAAAATGATGGGTTACCTCCCATCCAGTGCTATCTTTTATGTCACTCAGTCGGGCGTGAAGGTATGCACAGAAGATGGATAATCGTGTAAATAGTTGGACACTTGGATGCCTGCAAAAAATGCATCTCCTACCAGATCCCTAGAAAATTGATTGGTAGAAAGATAGGGATCAAAATTCAATGGAAAATGATAAGTGTGGCCTGAGTTTGGCCATGGTCTTAAATTGGGTTGAATGCTAAACTCGGGTAGGTCTAGTGGTAGGTCCATAGGAAAGGGGTCAGGGTAGGGATGGTGAGAATTGGGTGAAGTTAGTGTGGAAAGCTAAGGTGAGGGAAGAGTAGGTGGGTCAAGGTGATTAAGGGGTTCATCAGGAATGGATTTTTGGTCAAGACAAGTTAAGTCTCCAAATCAAAGATTTTGCCGACCATTGATTCTGAGGTAAATTCCTCGAAAAATTTATGGTCAGGAAGTGTATCTACCAACATTGTCTCCTCCACCAATTTTGAAATTTCAGTATCTAAGCCCTCGAAAAAATCATCATCACGGAATCTCTTGGAGGATTTAAAAATATCAAGAGTGATAGTTTGGCTACACAGGTGATATCCATTTTACCTGTGCGGCAATTAATGTTTGCCTTTGCAGTAGCTAAAAAGGGTCGTTCGAGGATTATCGGGGCACTCAACAAAGATTCAGGTACCTCAATGTCAAGGACCAAAAAGTCTGCAGGGAAGACACAATTCTGAACCTTGACCAAAACATCCTCAACAATCCCACAAGGTTTGATTGTAGATCAATCGGCTAGTTGAAGGTTAACCTCAACAAGTTTTAGTTCACCGATCTAAAATTCTTCAAATAAAATTGTGGGAATGATATTAACTGAGGCACCAAGAGCAAGGAGGGCATGATCAAAAGTAGTATCATCAATAATCACTGAAATTAATGGCACCCCTAGATCTTTCATCTTAGGAGGCAGCTTGCTTCGTATGACAGAGTTTACTGTCTCCAAAAGATGTACCTATCCTAGATTTTTAGCCTACCTTTTAGGAGTATAGATCTCCTTCAAAAATTTGGCTTAGGCAAGTATATACTTGATTGCATCTAGGTGAGGGATGTTGATTTGAACTTGCCTGAATAAATCCATGAGTTCTTCTATGGTGGGCTTAGATTTCTTTTCTCAATTGGTGGTGGGGTGGAGAGCTTGTGGAAAAGGGATAGGAGTCATGTCCTGAGATTTTTGTGTTTCTTTTTCTTCCTAATGTGGGAGTGGAGAGTCAATTTGCACAGGGATGGCGATTTCACCAGGATTTTGTGAAGGCCCGAGATTAGTGGTGGTTTTCCCACTCCTCAACGTAACTGCATGTGCAGTCATATTATTATTTGGAGGTGGTGGGGGGGCCTGTTGTTGTGGAAACCTGGGAGGCTGCTGAGGTGGTGGATTAGTAGGAGGCTGATTCATGTATTTTTCATTTTTGCCTAGATACTAGTTCCCTTGGTGATTAGGGTTGGGCATGGGTTGGGAGGGTAGATGTCCTGCAGGTCTTTGAGTGGGAGTAACCCCAATCTAATTGTTTAGATTTATGATGGTGATGGTTACTTTCGTCATCTTTGTCTACATTTCCTGCAGGGTTCTCATCATCTGGGCATTGATGTCTTGTTGGGATGGCCTAGGGTGAAAGCCCAGATTAAACCCATACCCATTAAATTGGTTTGGTTAGGGAGGAACCTGATTATTCTAGGGGTGGTTTAGGTAATTCTTCCAATTGGAGGAATTTTTAAATGGCTCCTAGACGGCAGAAATATTTTGAGTGGGGTTAAGATCAGGATAGTTGTAATTCCCCAGTGTATCATAGATAGCCTCAGAATATTGATAATAATCAGCAAGGGTAGAATTTAGATTGTGCAAATTTTCTCTCCAAGGCATGTTAGGTTTGGGATATGTGCAGCTTGGGTTGGTGTAGCTAGTCTTTCCTCAATTTCCTTTTGATTTATTTGCATCTGGTCGAGTTTTTGTGCGATCATTTGAAGATCGTCTTGGGTGACGGGAATAGATTGGGTGCCTACTTCATGAACACTGAACTACGTGTTTTGAGTTCTGCAAAATGTGTTCATGGAAGCTTGATTAAATGACTTTTCACTTATTTCTTCAAAAAGGTCATAGGCACTCTTAGCATCCTTATTCAAGAAGTTACTGCCACACGTGGCGTCGACAAAACGTCAAAGCTAATCTTCTAATCCATGATAGAAGATCTGCACAAGCTTCCATAAAGGAATCTTGTGGTGCGAGCAACTTCTTAGGAGGTCTTGGAATCTTTCCCAAGAATCATGGAAAGTCTCATCAAATTTTTGTTGAAAGGTCATAATAAATCTTTGCAGGGAATTGTATGAACTATGGGAAAGAACTTTTTGAGGAAGGCACTTAACGTGTGCGGAATGCATTGGTTTAATTATATCATTGTAGCATGCATTTGCGACGTCAATTTTAATTTAAGATTTGGATTTGGTGAGTCCAAGTGTCGAACATGAGGAGGCATGAAATTGGATTAGTTTGTTGCTTTAGATATCACAAGAATGTTTGTTTTGTTTGCTTGAGAGAAAATGAGAGTGAGAGTAAGAGAGAGAGAGAGTAGGGTTAGAGCTTGTATTTAAAACATGACAATCACTTTAAGGAGATGTGAGCTATGATACAACAAGCAACATCAACATATAGCATGCAATTAGAGTTTGTTTACAAATACAACAATAGATGAAAGCTTAAAATAGTGCAACATAAAACTATAGTAAGAGAGAGTGCGAGGAGGAGGCGAGGGTGCCATGGTGGTGGAGGGGGGCTCTGTCGACTGCTCAACAACTCCGGGGCAGATATGGAGTGTTTGGTCGAGCTAGGAGAGGGCTAGTATTGCATGGAGAGTGTATGAGAATTCAATGTCTTTGAATGGGGTGGTTGAGGGGGTTTATATAGTAGAAGAGGGCTTCCAAAAGAGGTAAGGTTCTTTAGCGACGTCCATAACATCACTAAATCCCTTCCAAAAATGTCGCTGAAGCCCCACGCCCACCGGTACTTAGGTGCACACGTTCTTCTTCAGAAGTTGTGACCACGCATCCTCAGTTGTTCGATTAGAGGCGCGGATAGCCATTGGATGGCTGAGGATGCACCACGTCATCTTACGTAGGTGCCCATGATTCTTCCCTCGTGATCCACGTGCTCGCATCATAAGCCATCCGATCATGCATCAACAGCTAGGATTGCGCGTGACCAGGTGCACTGGATCACACCTCGCATGCGATGAGCACGTGATGCAGCGAATTTGGCGGTGCAGCGGGGTAGAACGTGCGTCCGCTACTTATGAGTACATGGCTTCACCCGCTGTGCTACCCTTGTGAGTTGTTGCAAAGGGGAGATCTGGTGCGGGCACGATCGACCGTTGACCGTTGGATGGAAATCCAACAGTCAGGATTCCATCTTGAAGGCTTCTTTGGGCGTGATGGAGAGCATGCCTTTGTGGATCCTCAGCCATCCGATCTAAGGATCGAACAGCTTAAAATGCTCTTGATGAAGCGAGGTCGGGTGCGGATGCGGCAACTGAGGTCGGGTGCGACACATGGTGGCCTCATGGTCGTTGATCCTCAGATCAACGGTCACGACTTCTTGGGCTTGTTGTGAGAGCTCTGGATGTTGGATTTCGACGATTTTGAGTCCGTTGGACTCCGTTCGTCAAACTGGATCCATCTGTGCGATCTGATTATCCATTTGAGACATGTTTCAACATGAACTTGTACACATGGCCATTAAACATTAATTTATAAGAAATATTAATTTGCAATGCATGTAGTGCTCCCTTACCCATTATGGTATGTTATTAGTGCACATATATCCTCAAGATGATCCCTAGTTGACGGAATTATCATCATCGAATCCTGAGTTATCATACCCCCATGCTTATCCCTTGCTAGTCCCTAGCAATGTTTATCCTAGCTGTTAATTTCAGTCTGAATTAGGAATTGATCACTTAGATGTATGTTGCTTGTCAATAGGAGGGAACATATACTAAGAGCCTAATCCACAGAGACTAAATAACTCCCGTGTGTCTGCCAAAATGCAAATCGCCCAAGTCCTAGCTTTAAAGCATATATACAGATATATATGTATTTTTTTCTTTTTCATATTTTCTAAAATTTTTGGATTTTTGGAGTTGAGAGTGTGTAGGTAACTTTTTACAGCTACCCAACCCACCCATAACTCAAAAAAGACTCTAAGTGCTAAGCATCTTGGTGTGAAGATTGTGATAGACTCACTCAATGGTAATTAAAATAGACTTCAGGTTTCTACGTCCCTTGGTGACTATTGAACGTTTACGAATCGCTACGCTAACGTGTTCGATTTTGGAAAACCTGTCGTTGTAGTTCGAAAGCGAAGAATTCGTGTTCAACAAATAAAATTTATACCGAAATGAATTCTGGGTCGAACACAGGGAGGCTACGTTGATCTATATTCGCAATTATATTTTTTTAGGATTTTTGATAAGCAAGGCGATATAATTACAATGGAGCTATCAGACTAAAAGAGAGAGAGAGAGAGAAAGAGAACATGCATTCAATATTTCAACTGTTTGTATAATCAAACTAAATAAAAGTTACACTAGAAAGCGGAAAATCAATTACACTATAAAGCAGGAAAATTCCACACTAGAAAAGCTGTAAATAAGAATGGGCGAGAGAAGTTATCCTCCTCGACGATTGCTTGGAGGACGAGCCGGACGAGACGACGTCTGGACGAAGGAGAAGGAAGTAGGACGAAGGAGGATGAAGCAGAAGAACGGGAACGAAGTAGCATGCCGTCATTGTCGCGGGATCCACTTCCGAAGGGGAACGAAAATTTAGACTTTATCTCGCGAGGAGCATCCTGGGTGTGGGATAAGCTTCTCTTGAGCTTTGGAGGGGTAGAGAAGAGAAGGAAGGGATGAGAATTTCGTATGGAGGGGGTCTCCTTTTATAGTTGCAAGGAGTGGGGGCAAAATGGATATTACAACTTCAAAATAATAAATGAGGGGTCTTTAGTGACGGATAAATCCGTCACTAAAGCCCCCAACGTGGGCGTAGCTTCCGCACCCACGCACGCCGCTTCAACTGCCCGCCCGCGCAACGGCTTCCCACGTCCTTTGAATCTCAACCGTCCAATCGCAGGATCGGACGGCTTAAGTCACGCCATCACCCGCTATGCTACGCACCCATCCGCGTGCGATCGTGCGTCCCTACCATGCGTGTAATAGCGCGTCGGCGCTATCGGGCGCGTGCAGCCGTTGGATCTCCATCTGACGCTCCACGCACCTGCTTGCTTGCACCCAATTTGAGGCTCACGGGACTCGATCCCGCAACCTCTGCTTCGCCCGCAGCTACGTCTCCGCTGTGCTACGCCGTCGAAAAGGTCACGCGGATGAATTAGCCAGCCGCATCCACAGCCGTTGGATCTTGATCCAACGGCGGAGAATCGACGCACTGATTGAAGAAGAAAAGGTGCGACGGTGCTGGAGGCCGTTTGGGCTGCTGAGATGGCACCACGTGGTGCCATCTTGGCCGTCCATCTTCTGAAGGTTGTGGATGGTGCCACGGATGTCAGATTGACTCGATTTTTGTGCCGTTAGGCTGCGATCGTCGATCCGAATTCATCCATGCAGTTGGATTTGTCATCTGAAGTGTGGATTTTTACCATCCTGGCCCTTAATCTTCTAGGGTTCCCCAGTCACTATCTGATGCTACGGATGCCTGATTAGGGCGATCTTGGAGTCGTTGAACTCCAATCGTCGCCCTGATCACATCCATACAGTTGGATCTTTGATCCGAGGCCCCGATAAAATGTTTGTCCTGTCCAAGCACATAAAAGGAGACAATTAACCTCCATTTTATTCAAACTAAACTAAATGCAAGATGATGCATGTTATGCAATATTTATATCATGAAATGCAATCCTATGCTTAAGAACATGCATAAATAGACATTTTAAGTAGTGTAAATGTGTTTACATCATACCCCCATGCCTATCTTTTTCTAGTCCCTAGCAAAAACTATATGCTATTTATAAAAGAATTAGGTTGGATTATTTGGACCTGCGTTATTTTCAATCATTAAGAAATTGTCTACTGAGGAACTGAACTTTCAAAGACACAACAGCGCCCGGGTATCAGCCAAAATGCAGACCGCCTCAAGCCCTCGCCTTATTCAAAGAGAATTTTCTTTTTCTCTTTTTACTCTTTTCTAATTTTTTTTTGGATTTTCAAATTTTAGGGTTTAAGAGTGGCTTTCTACGGCCATTCAACTCACCTAAGATTCGATGAGAACCCTAAGTTTTAAGCATCTTATTGTGATTGTGATAGACTCGTTGACCGGCAATTAAAATGGACTTCGGATTTCTACGCCTCTAGGTGACCTCAAAAAGAATTCTGCCTAAAGGTGTATCTTTACAACTGGTAGCTTTCTCCCTACTTTTATTTTTTACGGGGTCAACACAAGGGTGAATCCAGTGTATATCTCCCCGGTTTATTCTACTTCTCCACTTCTTCCTAAGTGTTTTGGGAATTTTTAGTGCATTTTCTGAGCTGGGTTCTGGACAACCGGTCGATGAGCTGTTACCACCGACAACTTGCCAGCCATACTCGTGCGGCGAAGTGTGGCTTATTTCTTTTTGTTCTTTTCTCCTTTTCTTTTTTGATTTTTTTTTTTTAAGTAGGTGGCTTCCCTGGTCTAAGATTTACCTAAAGGCAGCAAAAAGAGAAAGGTCCAGTGACTGGGCTCTGGACAACCTACCTATGGGCTGTTACCCATGATAACTTGCCAGCCATATCACCCTAGAAGGTTCATTAGCTACCCAATTTCTGTTAAAATCGCCGAACAACGAGTCAGTGCAAAGAAAGTGTGCAGATGCTTAAGATTCAAAATTCCCTCAAATCAGAGGGTGGGTTGATAAGTCGTGTACTTATCACCCAAACTCATTTATTCCAATTATAATAGAATTAAGATGGCGAGGTCTCAAAGATAAATCCACATTTTAGTGGATACACAGGCTAATTAAGTCCAAAGACCTGAAGGGTCTTTGTGTTCAGATCCTAATGTAAAATTTCTTAGGATGAAAAGTCCTAATGTCCAACTAATCCTTCCTAAATTTTTTTTTTTTTTAGAATAAGAAGAGAAAAAAAATTTGTATAGATTTCACAAGGCTGACCAAATAATTCAAAAATGAATCCACCCCCCCATGCCTAGCTGATGCAATGTCCTCATTGAAAAAGAGACATGAAAGAAAGGGTAGAATATGAAAGATATCACCTAGATATGAAGCTCGTATCAGCCTTGTGTCATATGTACAACTGCTGAGTTTAATGCCGTCAGCTAGGCAAAGTCTAGCCAAAGATGTCACAGAATGGCTAGAGCACCAGAGTTTGAGACGGGTTCTGGAAGATTACGGTCAACAACAGGATTCAAACGTTGATCGTTGACTTTAAAGGTGTTACCCATCTTTGGGTCAAAAATCTGAACAGCACCATTTGAAAAAAATCTGATCAATTATGAATGGGTCATTCCATTTAGTTCTAAGTTTACTAGGAAAGAGCTTAAGTTTAGAATCGAATAACCAGACCTTCTGGTTTGGCTCAAAGCTCTTGCGGGAAATCAATTGATCATGTAGAGCTTTGGTCCGAGCCTTGTAGATCTTGGCATTCTCATAAGCATCATTTCTAAGCTCCTCCAACTCAGATAGTTGGAGTTTCCTGGTCTTCCGAGCTAGATTCAGATCTAAATTGCATTGTTTGATTGCCCAGAATGCCCTGTGTTCAATCTCTACGGGTAGATGACACGCCTTTCCATACACCAAATGGAATGGAGACATGCCGATGGGCACTTTATATGCCGTACGGTAGGCCCAAAGAGCGTCCTCAAGCTTTTGAGTCCAATCCTTGCGATCAGGCCTAACCATTTTTTGCAGAATGTTCTTGATCTCTTGATTGGAGATCTCAGCTTGTCCATTCGTTTGGGGATGGTAAGGTGTGTAAATTCGATGATTAACCCCATATTTGGCCAATAAATTCTAGAATTGGGCATTAGTAAAATGAGTCCACCATCACTGATGATAGCCCTCGGAATCCCGAACCTACTAAAGATATTGTTCTTGACAAAATTAATGACCACCTTGTGGTCATTGGTTCGGGTGGGAATCGCCTCAATCCATTTGGACACATAATCAACAGCAACAAGAATGTACTGATATCCAAATGAAGGGATAAAGGGTCCCATGAAATTGATGCCCCAAACATCGAAAATTTCTATAGGAAGAATAGGGTTTAGGGGCATCATGTCTCTCTTAGCTATATTCCCAAGTGACTGACATCGAGAACATGACCTTGAGAAGTCCTAGGCATCCTTGAATAAAGACGGCCAATAGAAGCCAGATTGCAAGATTTTTGCAGCCGTCTTTCTCCCGGAGAAATGTCCACCACACCCAGATGCATGGCAGAACTCGAGTATACTGTTGAATTCATTCTCTGGTATGCATCGGCGAATAACCTCATCAGAGCCGATGCGATACAGTTCAGGGTCCTCCCAAAAGTAGTATTTGGCCTCAGATTTGAGTCTATCCCGTTGTTGCTTGGTCAAATCCTGGGGGATTTGACCAACGACCAAATAGTTAACAATGTCAGCAAACCATGGGGTGTGGACACCTAAAACTGTAAGAATGGTTTTGTTCGGAAAAGTGTCAGCAATCGGATTGTCCGGACAAGAAGAATCACCTAGGAGTCTCAACAAATGATCCCCTACCACATTTTGTACCCCAATTTTATCCTTAATTTCAAGATCAAATTCTTGAAGAATAAGAATCCAACGAATAAGCTGGGGTTTAGCATCCTTTTTAGCCCAGAGATGTCTCAAGGCTGAGTGGTCGGCATAAACGATAACATGAGACCCTAAGAGATAAGCCTTGAATTTTTCCAAAGCAAATACTACAGCTAGTAATTCCTTCTCAGTAACAGTGTAATTCCTCTGGGCTTCATCCAGAGTTTTACTAGTGTAGTAAATGACAGAGGGCTTTCGATCAATTTTCTGACCTAGGACAGCCCTGACCGCGTAATCAGAAGCGTCGGTCATGATCTCAAAAGGGGCTGTCCAAATTGGTGGTTGCAAAATTGGAGCACAGGTGACTGCCGTTTTCAGGAAATCAAATGCCTTTCGGCATGATTCGTCAAAAACAAACGGCGTTTCTTTGGCAAGAAGATCGCTCAAAGGACGAGCAACCTTCGAGAAATCCTTTATGAATCTTCGATAAAATCCCACATGGCCAAGAAATGATCTGATCTGTTTAACAGATGTGGGAGGAGGAAGTTTAGAGATAGCATCAACCTTAGCTTTATCGACTTCAATTCCCCGTTCAGAGATTACATGACCAAAAACGATGCCCTCGTGGGTCATGAAATGGCTCTTTTCCCAGCTAAAGACCAGTCGTGTCTTGATACATCGCTTAAGAATCATTTCCAAATTAGCCAAACAAGAGTCAAATGTTTCTTCGAAAATAGAGAAATCATCCATGAAGACTTCCATAAACTCTCCCACCATGTCGGAAAATATGGCTAGCATACACCTTTGAAAAGTCGCAGGTGCATTGCATAACCCAAAAGGCATCCTACGAAAAGCAAAGGTTCCGTAGGGACAGGTGAAAGTAGTTTTTTCCTGATCCTCGGGATGGATAGGAAATTGGTTGTATCCCGAGTAGCCATCAAGAAAACATAAGTACTTCTGCCCGGCTAATTTTTCCAAGATTTGATCAATGAAGGGTAGGGGAAAATGATCCTTTTTAGTGGCTGTATTCAGCTTCCTGTAATCAATACAAACTCTCCAAGAGGAAGCTGAACGAGTTGTGACAGATTCATCTCTCTCATTAGTCACAACAGTAATCCCGGCTTTCTTTGGAACAATCTGAACGGGACTTACCCAGGGACTGTCAGAGATTGGATAAATAATTCCTACATCGAGCCACTTGATGATTTCCTTTTTGACCACTTCTCGCATATTTGGATTCAATCTCCTCTGCATCTGGCGAGAAGGGCGGGATCCATCTTCCAAAAATATTCTATGATTACAGTAAGATGGCTCGATCCCCCTGAGGTCATGAATGGTCCAACCAATTGCCTCCTTATATTCCTTTAGGACCTTAATCAATTTAATTTCTTGCTCCTTTGTCAATTTAGCACTAATAATCACAGGGAGCGTATTCTGAGGTCTTAAAAATTGATATTTTAAATTCTCGGGCAATGGTTTCAATTCAAGCTGGGGTGGGGTGATGATTGATGGTAGGGTAGATGCTGAATATTCAACAAGAGGAAGAGGTTTTGAGTGAACAAAATCAGTAACCTCTTCCGAAGATGTCAGGTCAGAGGGTTGCGGGTCAAATTCATCAACCAAAGAGGAACTTTCAATTGAAGAAACTGTCAAACAAGTTTCAATATTAACATTATCCTCATCAAGTTCCTCAATAAATCCACAATCCTCAAATTTGTTGATCGCCTTAAAAGTATCCAATTTCATTCGTTGGTCCCCAAAGGCGATTTCCATGCTACTGCTATCACAATTAACGTTGGCCTTTGCGGTAGCCAGGAACGGACGCCCCAGAATGATGGGCGTGTTCCTCAGATTATCTGGTACATCCATGTCAAGGACAAGAAAATCTACAGGAAAATAGAAATCCTTGACCTTAACTATAACATTTTCAATAACGCCTTGCGGGTTTGTGACCTAATGGTCTGCTAACTATAGCGTTACTGAAGTTGGCCGAAGTTCACCTAACCCAAACTTTTCATAAAGAGAAGTTGGAATTAGGTTGATGGATGCACCGAGATCCAAAAGTGCTCTATCAAATGTGTAATCTCCGATAACGCAAGAAATCAAAGAAGCACCAGGATCTCTCTTTTTCTGAGGGAGGTAGTGCAGGATAATAGAACTAGCCTGCTCGAAGAGTACCACCTTCCTCGGAACAGATTCTCTCAACTTACACTTTTGTGTACATAATTCCTTTAAAAATCTTGCGTAAGCCAGTATGTGCTTGATAGCATCAAGGAGCGGAATATTGATCTCAACACTCTTAAATAAATTCAGAAGCTCCACATTACTATCAACAGACTTCTTCTTTGCTTTGGTTAAGGCTTCAGGAAAAGGAACATGAGTCAGATCTTTGGAATTAGGTTCCTGAGCCTTGATTTCTCCTCTAGAATTCTCCTCTCTCTCCTCAGATTCTTCAGGATTCAAAAGATCAGAATAGTGTGGTTGTGGATCCTGAGTCTTCTTACCACTCCTTAAAGTTGCAGAATTTGCAGAAGTGTAAGAATTTGGGTCTTGGGGAGGATTAGGAAAGATTGGAGGGGCTTGATTGACCATGAATTGTTGATTTGCAGAAGAAGAAGACGAGGAACCCTGCTCAACCACCTGAGCATGTGCGTGCGGGTCCCTCTGATTTCCGTACCCTTGGGCTTGATTGCCCGAATTCATAATGTTTCGCAGGTTGGGTACGGGTTGGGATGGTAGAGATCCGGGTTGACGAGAGTTAGCAATGAGCCCGGATTGCAAGTTGTCCAGTAAGTTTTTCATTTGCTGCATGAGCTAGAGCATAGATCCTTGCATCTCTACCATTTGATGGTTCAAATCAGCTTGCCCTGCAGGTTGACGGGCATTCCAAGCTAGCTGATTGACCTGATTCGGAGGCAACTGAGTATATACCTGACCCTGACCCATTGGTCGTTGCAGAGCATAGTTGCTAGGTCGGAATTGGGTCTGTTGCCCCAGATTTTTCCAAGAGAAGTTAGGGTGGTTTCTCCAACCTGGATTATAGGCAATCGAGTAGGGGTTGGATCTAACATTCTCTTGTATAGCACAGACATCCTCATAGGGTGAGGATGGAGAAAATGAAAGGGAAGGATCAGAAAAACTGGGATCAAAGGCCCCAGTTGGGAACCCATGGGGTTCCGAAAAATGCTGACTCATAGGTTGAGTTGCATCGAGTTGATTCACGAACTCCCGTCCAGAAGGATCTCGTGAGGAATGGAATCCCGAATTTTGGGATTGAGTGGATTGAGAGTTGTTCACAGAATTGCCAGCCATCCACTCTTCCATTCTTTTAGCAACCAAGTCCACCTTATCAAGTTTATTACAAATCAATTCCATATCAAATGAATGAGAGTCATGGACTTCATTGACATTTGATCTGGGTTGCTGGGACCGGTTAAAAGTATCCATGGAGGCATGATTAATTGAATTCTCACTCATTTCCTCAAATAAATCATGTACACTATCTGCGTCTTTATTGAGGAAATTGCCTCCGCAAGAAGCATCCACATGGTTTCTGAGTTGCTCATTCAACCCATGATAGAAGATCTACACGAGTTGCCATTTCGGCACCTCGTGGTGTGGAAACCACTGCAATAAGTCCTGAAATCGCTCCCAGGTCACATGAAACTGCTCCCCCAGCCTCCGGGTAAAGGTAGTGATTGCCCGTCTCAAAGCATTGGTACGACCAACTGGGAAGAATTTCTTCAGAAAGGCCGATTTCAACTCATTCCAAGTTGTAATTGGTCTTCCTATTGTCCTATACCAATGCGCGGCTTTATCCCTAAGAGAGTGGGGGAAGAGCTTCATGATCATTTGCTCCTCGTTAACGTTTCGAGCTTTGGTGGTCTGGACCAAAGTGGTCAAATCTTCCAAGTGCTGAAACGGATCTTCGGAGCCAAGCCCATGATAATATTTAATCAGGCTTAACACCTGGGGCTTGATTTCTACGTCACCGGCTGGAATCTGGACGCCAGGACGTTCCCCATAATTTGAAGGATCATAAAAATCCTTCAATGGCTGAGCACCCTGCATTCTCTGGAACCATTCCTGCATTCTCTGCATTTGTTCCAGCTGCCTTCGAAATTCTTCCTGTGGATTTTCAAGTAGAGGAGGCTGTTGTTCGGCCATGGGATCAAATTGACCAAAATCTAACTTGCGCCTCCTAGAATGTTCTAACGGTCCTTCCAATCGAGGATTCAATGACCGTCTTCCCAGCATAAACTAGGAGAAGGTCGGAAGGACTAGGGATAGGGACCCTGCAGCACAACAAAACAAGGCTGTCCTTAAGTGGGGTAGCCTAAGGATCTACTGACTCCCAAAACCAGCCTTAAGACTGTAAGTGATTTACTCTACTTGCGTCTGTTTAATCCAACCAATTAGAAGGAGGGACTGGGGAGAAGGTTCTTCCTTTGGCTTTCACCTCCGGTTCCTAGTGTACCCCACAGCCGCAGTCGTTTGACCCTACTCCCCTAGCTAGACATCAGATGAATCAGTACAAGTAGGTTAATCAAAAACAATCTCAGACTAGGCCCTGAAGAGCGAATCAAACCTTAAGGCCAACGTCTACTCAATTTTATTAAGGCGTAGGATTGTGGTGCTTATGGAATGTGATGGGCCCTTACAATGGGTTGTGCCCATAATGATTGATTGAGATTTGTGTAAGTGTGTGCACAACCAGGTTTTCAAGCAAGATTATTAATAATGCGTGAATTTTAATGTACAAATCTTGCTTAAGCAGCTTTTAGGGTTTCAAATTAAGTGAATTGCAATCAAGTTTCTAGGCAAACCAAGTTGTAAAACATGGGTGAAAATTATTTTCCTTTAAAATCAGAAAGAAAGTGGAGTGCCTGGAATATACCTAGATTGAAAACCCTAAGGAGGAGCTACTTGATGAGTTAGTTTTAAATAAAGTGGTGTGGCCTAAACAACTCAAACAATTGGCCACAAATGCACCACTAAGTTAGGCACTCGAAAATGGTTAACCTAGAATAATTTCTACTCTGTTATGTGTTGCTTTGTGTGTACCAGTTCCACAGATCAGAACCCAGTTGAGTAGAAAACAAATCAAGTTGATCAAGTGCCTTGAATGTGGGTGTGTGTTGTGTGTTTGTTGGAAATTACCCCACAAGATTATCTTTTTGTTATTTTTTTATGAATGAGGGTGGAATGAATGTGAGTGGAAATCCAAACAACCAAACTATTCCTAGGATTTATGCAAACACCTAGGTTAATTCAGATTTCGATTTAATGTGGCGAATGAAATCTATGGAGGGAGAAAGAATGGGGGAGCACTTACAGTTGTCTTCAACTGCACTTTACTCCAGTCTACCGCTTGTTGATTCCTTGATGGAGGTCTCTGCAAAACAATAGACACTAGAGAAAGATAGTTAGAAAACAACATAAAGTGCAAGAAATGCGAAGAAAAGAACGGGAATTGTTGCCTCCCCGGCAACGGTGACAAAATGTTGAACGTTAACGAATCGTTACGCTAACGTATTTGATTTTGGAAAACCTGTCGTTGTAGTTCGAAAGCGAAGAATTCGTGTTCAACAAATAAAATTTATACTGAAATGAATTTCGGGTCGAACACAGGGAGGCTACGTTGATCTATATTCGCAATTATATTTTTTTACGATTTTTGATAAGCAAGGCGATATAATTACAATGGAGCTATCAGACTAAAAGAGAGAGAGAGAGAGAGAGAGAGAGAAAGAGAGAGAGAGAGAACATGCATTCAATCAACTGTTTATATAATCAAACTAAATAAAAGTTACACTATAAAGCGAAAAATCAATTACACTATAAAGCAAGAAAATTCTACACTCGAAAAGCTGCAAATAAGAATGGGAGAGAGAAGTTATCCTCCTCGACGATTGCTCGGAGGATGAGCCGGACGAGACGACGTCTGGACGAAGGAGGATGAAGCAGAAGAATGGGATCGAAGCAGCATGCCGTCGTCGTCGCGGGATCCACTTCCGAAGGGGAACGAGAATTTAGACTTTATCTCGCGAGGAGCATCCCGGGTGTGGGACAAGCTTCTCTTGAGCTTTGGAGGGGTAGAGAAGAGAAGGAAGGGATGAGAATTTCGTATGGAGGGGGTCTCCTTTTATAGTTGCAAGGAGTGGGGGCAAAATGGACATTACAACTTCAAAATAATAAATGAGGGGTCTTTAGTGACGGATAAATTCGTCACTAAAGCCCCCAATGTGAGCGTAGCTTCCGCGCCCACGCACACCGCTTCAGCTGCCCACGCGTGCAATGGCTTCCCACGTCCTTTGAATCTCAGTCATCCGATCACAAGATCGGACGGCTTAAGTCACGCCATCACCCGCTACGCTATGCTCCCATCCGCGTGTGATCACGCGTCCCTGCCGCGCGTGTAATAGTGCGTCGGCGCTATCGAGCGCGTGCAACCGTTGGATCTTCATCTGACACTCCACACGCCTACTTGCTTGCACCCAATTTGAGGCTCACGGGACTCGATCCCGCGACCTCTGCTTCGCCCGCAGCTACGTCTCCGCTGCACTACACCGTCGAAAAGGTCGCGCGGATGAATTAGCCAGCCGCATCCACAGCCGTTGGATCTTGATCCAACGGCGGAGAATCGACGCGCTGATTGAAGAAGAAAAGGTGAGGCAGTGATGGAGGCCATTTGGGCAGCTGAGATGGCACCACGTGGCGCCATCTTGGCTGTCCATCTTCTGGAAGTTGTGGATGGTGCCCCGGATGTCGGATTGACTCGATTTTTGTGTCGTTGGGCTGAGATCGTCGATCTGAATTCATCTGTGTGGTCGGATTTGTCATCTGAAGTGTGGATTTTTACCATCCTGGTCCTTGATCTTCTAGGGTTCCCCGGTCACTATCTGATGCTATGGATGCCTGATTAGGGCGATCTTGGAGTCGTTCACATTTACACTATTGAAAATGTCTATTTATGCATGTTCTTAAGCATAGGATTGCATTTCATGATATAAATATTGCATAACATGCTTCATCTTGCGTTTAGAGTAGTTTGAATAAAATGGAGGTTAATTGTCTCCTTTTATGTGCTTGGACAGGGCAAATATTTTATCAGGGCCTTGGATCAAAGATCCAACCATATGGATGTGATCAGGGCGACGATTGGAGTTCAACGACTCCAAGATCGCCCTAATCAGGCATCCGTAGCATCAGATAGTGACTGGGGAACCCTAGAAGATCAAGGGCTAGGATGGTGAAGATCCGCACTTCAGATGATAAATCCGACCACACGGATGAATTTGGATCGACGATCACAGCCCAACGACACAAAAATCAAATCAATCCAACATCCGTGGCACCATCTACAACTTCCAGAAGATGGACGGCCAAGATAGCACCACGTGGCGCCATCTCGGTCGCCCAAATGGTCGCACGCATTCTACGAAGGCCCCACACCTGCTCACTCTCCACCGTTGGATATTGATCCAACGGCTGTGGTCAACCGCGCTTAAAAGAGACTTCGGGTTTCTACGTCCCTTGGTGACCGTAAAAGAAAATGCTTGCCTAAAGGTGTATCTGTCTGCTCAGTAGCTTTCTCCCTACTTTTATTTTGTATGGGGTCAACATAAGGGTGCTTCCAGTATATATCTCCCTGGATTGCTCTACTTCCCCACTTCTTCCTTAAGTGTTTTGGACTTTTTCGTGCATTTAGTGAGCTGGGTTCTGGACAATCGGCCAATGGGCTGTTACCCATGACCACTTGCCAGCCATACTCACGCGGTGAAGTGTGGCTTATTTATCCTTTTTTTCTTCTATTTCTCCCTTTTTCTTTTCTTTTTCTTTTGTTATTTTAGTAGGTGACTTCCCTAATCTAAGATTTACATAAAGGCAATAATAGAAGAGAATAGTCATGCAACTGGACTCTGGACAACCGGCCAATGGGCCATTACCCATGACAACTTGCCAGCCATACCACCATAGAAAGTTCATTAGCTACCCAATTTCTGTTAGAATCTCCGAGGAGTGAGTCAGTGCAAAATTGTGTGCAGATGCTTAGACTAAAAGTCCCTCCGAGTCAAAGAGTGGGTTGATAAGTCTTATACTTATCACCCTACTTTATTGATCAGATTAATGTAAATTAAGGTTGTGAGGATTCGAGGCTAAATCCACATTTTAGTGGACACCTGGGCTGATTGAGCCCAAAGGCCTGAAAAGTCTAAGTGTTCAGGTTCTTCTCGTATTATTTCCTACAGTTGACAAGCTCTAATTGCCTAAGTTTTCCTATATTTTTTCTAATATATATATAATTCAGGCTAATAATATAAACTCAGAGAATGCGAATTACCACCCCCCCATGCTTAAGTTGGACGATGTCCTCATTGGCAAATAAATGTATGCAAACGGGTATAGAAAGAAATCACTTGAGTGCCGCCATGTACTTAATCAGTCTAAATCTTTTGGGTTGCCTCCCAGGAAGTGCTAAGTTTATTGCCTCTAGCTGTGCAAAGCTTCGTGTCAACCCTCAATGAGGGTGACTACTTCCTTTAGGGCAACCTAGGCAAGAAAATGTTTTAATCTCTAGTCGTTTACTGTGAAGGTTTGCTTAGTGTTAGGATATGCACTTTCAGCCACCCTGTTGGGATAAGGTTTGACCACTTGATATGGTCCTATCCACTTTGATCTTAGCTTCCCAGGGAAAAGTTTAAGTCTTGCATCAAAAAGCAAGACTTGCTGATTCAACTTGAAGGTTTTCCTATGAATGTGTCTGTCGTGGACGGCTTTCATCTTCTCTTTGTAAAGTCAACTATTCTCATAAGCATCCCAATGGATTTCCTCAAACTCGGAGAGTTGGAGTGTCCTTTATGCTCTATCCAACTAGGAATCCATACTGCACTGCTTAACAGCCTAGTATGCCTCGTGTTTGAACTCGATCGGAAGGTGGCAAGCCTTGCCAATTGATAAGGCGACATGCCTATCGAGGTCTTAAAAATGGTCCTGTATGCTCAAAGGGCATCATCCAATCGTGTGGACCAATCCTTCTGGTCAGGTCTCACAGTCTTTTGCAGAATATTCTTGATTTGCCTATTAGAGACCTCAGTTTGCCCATTTGTTTACGGGTGATACGGGGTGGCAATGAGGTGAGTAACCTAGTATTTTCTAAGTAAGGCACCAAATTGGGCATGAATAAAGTGACTCACACCATCACTAATCATGGCTTTCGGTATCCCAAACCGAGAGAAGATGTTTTGCTTAACAAGGTCCATGACAGCCTTATGGTCACATCTTCGGGTGGCTACGACTTTGATCCATTTCGAGACATACTCCACTGAGATTAATATGTACTCGAAGCCATTGGATGGTGGAAGGGACCCATAAAATTGATGCTCAAGAAATCAAAAATTTCAACAATCAGAATGGGCTGTAGGGCCATCATATCTTTTCTAGTCATAGTCCCTAATGTCTGGCACTGAGAGAAAGTCTTAGCAAAGCTGTGTGCGTCCTTGAATAAGATGACCAGTAGAATTCGGACTGCAAAACTTTTGCAGCCGTCTGCTTCCCAAAGAAGTGGCCACCATAGGCTTGGTTGTGATAGAAGGATAGCACACTTTGGACTTCCTCTTCAGGAATACACCTCCTAATGATTTGATTAGCACAGAGTCTAGATAGCATAGTATCATCCCAAAAATAGTGCTTGGCTTCAGCCAAGAACTTATCCTGTTGCTGTCTGGACCAGCCGTGCAGAGTCTGACCTACCGCCAGATAGTTGACTAAGTCTGCATACTAGGGTAGCCTTCCTCCTTGCATAGCTAGAAGTTGTTCATCAGGGAAGGTGTCAGTTAAGGTTAATGAGGGTCCAATGTGGTCCGGGTGAAGTCTGGACAAGTGGTTGGCTACAACGTTCTTGGGCCCAACTTTGTCGCATATTTCCAGGTCAAATTCCTGCAAGAGCAGGATCCATCTGATGACCCTGGGTTTAGCGTCCTTTTTGGCCAACAAGTGCTGAATAGTCGAGTGGTCAGTGTAAATCATCATGTGGGATCCTATAAGGTATTATCTAAACTTTTCTAACCCAAAGACTATGGCGAGAGGTTCTTTTTCTGTGACAGTGTAATTCCGTTGAGCCGCATCTAATGTTTTGCTTGTGTAGTAGATCACTATAGGATTCTTCTCTCTTCTTTGTCTTAGGACTGCATCGACAACAAAATCTGATGCATCAAACATTATCTCAATGTCTTAGGACCAGTCTAGGGGTTGTAAAACAGGTACAGTGGAGATTGTTTCCCTAAGGGTGTTGTAGGCCCTAATGCAATCAAGTGTCATGTGAAAAAGGGCGTCATTGGCTAGAAGGTCAGTCAAGGGCTTAGAAAGTTTGGATAAATCCTTAATGAACCTTCTATAGAAGCCAACGTGTCCTAGGAAAGATTAGATTTGCTTGACCAAGCTAGGGGGTGGAAGTTTGGAAATTAAATCAACCTTAGCTCGATCAACTTCGATGCCCCAATGTGAGACAATGTGACCGAGGACAATCCCTTCCTGAAGCATGAAATGGCTCTTTTCCTAGCTTAAAACCAGGTTGACCTCAATACATTGCTTCAGGATCTTTTCCAAGTTGCTAAGACAATGGTCGAATGAGTTCCCGAACACGAAGAAATCATCCATAAAGACCTCCAGGTATTCACCCACCATCTCTGAGAAGATGGCTAGTATGCAACATTGAAAGGTAGTGGGTGCATTGCATAACCCGAATGGCATACGACGGAATGCGAACGTGCCATACGGGCAAGTGAATGTGGTCTTCTGTTGATCCTCCAGTGCAATAGCAACTTGGTTGTATCCTGAATATCCATCCAAGGAGCAAAAATATTTCAGCCCTGCCAATCGCTCGAGAATCTAGTCAATGAATGGCAAAGGGAAATGATCTTTCTTGGTGGCCTCATTAAGCTTCCTATAGTTGATGCACACGAGCCATGCGGTAGTGGTGTGGGTGGGGATGGATTTGCCCTGGTCATTGGTGACCACGGTGAGCCTGGCTTTCTTGGGTACCGCTTGAGTAGGGCTTACCTAGGGCCTATTGGAAATTGGGTAAATGTTGTCTGCGTCAAGCCACTTGATTATTTCTTTTTTAATGACCTCTCGCATATTCGAGTTCAATCGCCTCTACATCTGGCAAGAAGGTCCAGCCCCATCTTCCAAATAGATCTTGTGAGTGCAATAGGTAAGGCCAATTCCCCTTAAGTCAGAAATTGTCCACCCAATGGTTGCCTGATGTTCAGAGAGGGTTGCAGTCAACCTAAGTTCTTGATCCCTAGTTAAATGGGCATTGATAATCACAGGTAAGGTCTGGTCTGGTCCTAGGAAGACATACTTGAGATTATCGGGCAAAGGCTTTAGTTCGGCTGTAGGTGGGACAACATTTGACGGGTAAGGGAAAGGTGAGAATTGATCAACATCAATCTCCTCAAATGGAGGTTCTGAAGGTAATCAGCTCTACAAAGGTCAACCTCCACAGGCTGGGGTGGGTTAGGGTAGTCATCAACTGGTTGAGTTAGATGGTCTGCTAAAGAGCTAAGAGAGAGGCATTCTTCCACCAGAGGTTCCACTGGATCATGCTCCTCAACCCAACCACAATCAAAAGACTTACCTGTCCTGAAGATATATAATTGCATCTTCTTATCTCCAAAGGTGATTTCCATGCATCCCGTGTCACAATCAATGTTCGCCTTAGCCGTAGCTAAGAAGGGTCTGCCTAGGATGATGGGTGTGTTTTGTAGCTGTTCAGGGACTTCCATGTCAAGGACCAGAAAGTCGACCGGGAAGTAGAAGTCCTTGACCCGAACAATTATATCCTCAACTATCCCCTTCGGGGTTTTCACGGATCTATCAGCCAATTGGATAGTCACAGGTTTGGGTTTTAACTCCCCAAATCCAAACTGGTGATAAAGGGTAGTCGGAATTAGGTTGATTGAAGCACCTAAGTCCAAGAGTGCTCTATTAAATGTCATGTCCCTGATATTACAAGATATCAGGGGTGCTCCTAGGTCAATTCATTTGGGAGGTAGGCTGCTCAATATCACTGAACTAGCTTGTTCTGAGAGCACTACCTTCCTAAGTGCCTCGGTTCTCAGCTTATGCTTCGGCATACAAACATCCTTCAAGAACTTAGCGCAAGCCGGGATATGCTTGATTGCTTCGAGGAGAGGAATATTAATTTGAGCTTGTTTGAAAATCTCTAACAACCCCTCATTCTCAACTATAATTTTCTTTTTCTTCATTTTCTCCAAGGCCTTAGGGTATGGTGTTTGGGTTTGAATTGGTTCAGTCTCCTGGTCCTTAGGTTCCTCCTGCTCATCCTCAGAATCAGGTATCTCAAGAAGTGAGATCACGGGAGGGGTCATCCATTTGGGGTCCTAGGTTTTAGTGCAACTTCTCAAGGTAACTGCATTGGCTGAGGCATTGGGACCATGGGTAGATCCTTGAGAAGAAGAAGAGGAAGCATCAAACCCAGGGGTGTCTGTGGGACTTGTTGGATCGTGTGGGCAAGCCCAGGATTGACTTGGAACCCTTGAGGATTAGGGCCTCTATTGATCACATTTCTTGGGTTCAGTTGTGGCTAAGAAGGAAGGGACCCCTGTTGTTTGCTATCCAACAGCTAGCTCAATTGTCCCTTCACTAATGCCATTTCCTCCTAATGTTTCTGATTCATATCAGCATCAATTTTATTAGTGTGTCCATTTGGTTTTGTGGGGGAGGGCTGCCCTATTCTGATTATAGGGTGGTCTAACCGGTGGACTTTGCTGATAGGAGGGAGGGTTTGTCCTGGGTTGGTTCTGGAATTGGTTCAGTTTTTGGTTTGTCTAGGAAAAATTTAGGTGATTATGCCATCCGACATTGTAGGTGTTGGATAAGGGGTCAAGTTTGCAGTAACCTTGGATGGCCTGATGATGAGAGCCTCATTATGAGCCATAACTAGCTCATTTTGACCCAATAAAGAGAATAAAAGCTCCTACATAACCTAGAAGAGGGCTTAATTGGAGAAATAAGTGTTCTGAGAAGAAAACATGAAATAAAGGTTAAAACTGCAATTTCACCACTGCAGTACATAAACGGGATTTCTCAGAGGCAAAACATAGGTCAAAAGGTCTAAATAAGATAAAAAGTGGGTGATTCAATCAGACATGGGTTCATGTGCAATCTAGGAATTAAATGACATTTGGTAACCCTAAAACAGACCTGCTTAAATCAACAAGGTTCCGATCAGGATAAAAATCAAGTAAACCCTCTAAAAATCATGGAAAAATATCCTCTAGGGTTTAGAACACTTAATTTGGCCTTTGGAACCCAGTTTGACCTAGATTAGGGTCCCAGCTCTTCAATTAACCTAATTTGGGTTTTTACACAGAATATCTAGTCAAACGAGGTCAAACCTAAAATCCAACTTCACCATTGGATTCCTTAGGTCAAAATTAGGTTTGTACCAAAATTTGGACCTAAGGGGAGGTCATCTTGACCTACTTTGCAATTTAGTACACCCAAATCACATTTTGGTCCCTAACTTTTGAAAATCATCATAGAGAGCCCCCTAACTTCCTCGCCAACCTTGCAATCAGGTCCTTCCACCATTATTGTGGCAGAATCCTGCTCCGGCGAGGATTAGAGAGGGAATACTCTCTGATTCCTCAGAGATCCCCTCCCAGAAATGGAAGGGAGATTCTCTGAGGAATTCCCTTCCATCTGAGGCCAATCATGATCTCTGGTGTGAACCCAATCTCTCGTGCGAACGCACAAGGGATTTGGGTATCCACCCACTTTCCTTCTCCGGCGAGCCGTCGGAGACGGATACGTGCCCTCCAAGCTCTGAACACACGGCCCAATGCCTATAAAAGAACCCCCAAACTCGGCCTCTCAATTTCAGCCCGACCTGGCCAGGGTTTCACCTCAGATTCGTCTCTTCCTTCCTGGCCAGGGTACCCAGCGAGCTCCGGTGAGCCCCCCTCCCCTCCCTCTTCACTCTGCCACAAAACCAGTGGCAAAGTCATCTTCCTGATTCTCCTCCACGTCGCGTAACACCCGCACACGCTGCCTCAGCCCCGTCATCGCCGCCGTCTTCCTCCACTGGGAAGCTTCTTCTCCGACGACAGCAAGTACAGCTGTCCGCCTCTCCGTCCCCCTTCGTCCCTTTAGTTAGGTATAAACTATTCTCCTCTATCCCTTCTTTCATTCCCCTCACCTAATTTCATCAATCGACCCTCGACCGTCGCTAACCACCACTCATCTTCCACATCACTAGCCGACCTCCGGCGAGTCACCCCCATCATTCTGCCCCTCCACATGCCTCGCCAACCATCTCATAAGCTCTGCCTCATCACACCGAGCAACCTCTGCCCATCCACCATCCCTCTATGCCTCCACCACAGCACCCCGAACACACCCACACCTCCGGTAACAGGGCGACCTAGGCACGCACGCCTAGGCCACCCCGCGACCTACTGCACATCGCATCACCTTTGCCGTGCCACGGCGAAGGTCTGCAAGTGGTTGATTAGGCCAATAGGCAGTATTCATGCATGACAGGATTGGAGCTGCAGCTGCCATTGACGATAGTTGAAGAAGCTCCAAGCTCGCTCTAGGCTTCAGGAGCCGGGCATTGGGGCAGGTCTCGCGAAGATCGTTGCTCTAGAAATCAACGCCAATAGAGGCCGCAGCTGTGGCAATTACACGAAGGTTCTGCGGGTGCACGCGAGAGTGAGGCAGGACTAATAGTCCCACATCGGCAATCTACAATGCGCAGGTATGCTTTAAATTGATTTTGTGTTATATGCTTATCGCCTCCGAATGCACAGGGATGAGGTCCCTCACCCAACGCACGCTCGCCTCGTTCGCGGCTTCATCTCGCGGATCTGGTGAGCTCCGACCCGACCCTATCTGAGCACACCTCGCGCATCACCCACACGCCGGTGCGCCTGGTCCCGGGTACGAAATCCGACCCGATTACCCGCGGCTCTGGGAGAGCATCCTTTGAGTGATTCTTAGAGAGAGAGAGACACATGGGTAGAGGGACAGGGTAGGTTTTTCTCCCTTGTGCAGGCAGGCTGAGAGTTGAAGAGAAGAGACTTAGCCGCAGAAAGAAGAAGAGGCTGAGCAAGGCAGAAGAAGAAGAAAGGCTGCAGAGAAGAGAAGAAGAAGACAGAAGAGAAAAGAAGCAAAAGGCTGCAAAGAAGAGACAGAAGGCCAAGGAAGAAGAAGCCTTCGCAGAAGAGAGAAGACAAGGAAGAAGAGAGACTGCAGAGAAAGAAGAAGAAGGCCAACACAAGAAGAAGAAGCAAAGTGAAGGCTGCAGAAGAAAGAAAGTAAAAGAAGAGGGGGAAACACTTTTAAGACGTCTGATCACAAGATCAGACGTCTAATTTCATTCTTTTGTCATAATTACTTTTTAACCACATACATTCATATTTAATTAAAGTTTTGAGTAAATTAGAGTGTTCAATTACATTTGAGATTAGTAGTAAATTCTGATTGCTCCCTGTGTTCGACCTCGGATACTCCAGTTTTTGAGTAATAAAAACTTTTATTTGTTGACGACGCTTGATCACCTATACTACGATGAAATAACTGTTAAAACATGATCGAGCCGGTCGCTTCAACATTTTGGCGCCGTTGCCGGGGAAGCAACGCGCAATTTATCACTAGTCTCTACATTCTTTTTATCATATGGAACACTAACTTGCCCTACTTTGCTTTGTTTTGATCTTGTAGGTATTTCACGAGAAAATCCCTCCCGCAAGTCAACTACTCCAGGGCAGGTAATTTCTTTTCTTCCTTAAACCATTCCCTAAATCCTGAAAAGACAAAAGGAAGAAAATCAATTTAGGAATCAATTGCCTTCTTTATATAGTAATCACCATCTTTAAGGCAAACATTTCCTAATTTTGCGAAAATTTTTTAATTCTTCTTGAAGTTGGAGCGATTTTTTTAGATTCTATCCCACAAATTCATGTGCCTAATAGAAATAACGCTTAATCTCTACGGACAACACGCTTCTTGCTTTCAAGTCCAAAGAGAATTTTTGTGAAAAAGAAAAAAGGATTGGAAATAGAACCAAATTAGGATTTCTACAGTAGGATCTTGGAGTGTTAGTCACACATGCCTGCATAAAAGGAAATAAACCTTCCCGCATCAGTGTGTCACCCAAGACCTTGATTGAAGAGATCTTAACAAGACAAACCCTAAGAAAAAAAAGAAGCTCTAAAATCACTTGAATCTTAAAATTTTTGGACCTAATAACCTGGGAGTCAAATCAGGGTGACCTCTAGGCTCCAAACCTAGAATCATTCTGCCATCTATAGGACAGGTCAGGTGAAGTTGACCCCTTGGGTCAACCAACCTCTAAATTAGGTCACAAAATCAAAACATCTAAAGTTCAAGTGAGAACCCTAAAGCACCTTTGAAATAAAAGTGGTAGACTTAAGAGGTCAAGGTCCCCATTCTGGTCTACCTGGAATCTCAGTGACAAGAGAGGTCGGGTGGGGGAAACCCTGTAACCCGTGGGGACGCTCTACCGTGTAGGGGTCTTTGTGGGACTCTCCCTCTCTGGCTGCCCAGGTAATTCTCAGGTGGACGATCTTCTGATCCAGGGGTCCATCCGCCCTGAACCTCCATAGTCATCCAAACATCTTTGGGTGTCTTGATTGGGTCAAAAACATCTCCAGTCCCTCTTCTTTTCTCTTTAGAGCACACATACACATTTTCAGTGGGACTCGTTATTCAGATCTGATCGCTTCATAACTTGATTCTACATCTTGATTCAAACTCTGATTCTACATCTTGACTCCACCACCTGATCCAAATATGCAGCCAAACCACTTAGGACCACCATTCAAGAAACCTGAATATCAGAGATCCATGAGAGATAAAATGATTGAGGATGCCATGAAATTTTATGAAAGTGAAGAAACCTCAACACCAGTAGGAAACATTCAGGTTGATGTCCCAACAACCACGACCTTTATTATAACTTGTGCCCAAGTACTATTAATAGAAGCTACAAAAGGATCAACCCGTGACTTGCTCATTACTGTATACATTGAGATAGAAAAACTGCACAATATTGAATACCTTCAATGTATGACAAATCCTCGACTTTGGAAGCAACACCAAGATAGTCTTGAAAAACGGGAAGAGATAATGAGATTAGTAAAACAAGTTATTGACTAGAAATACCCGTATATATCACAAACAGAGGAGGAACTATCTTGGGACAACATCGAGGATAAATCTGATCTCGGGTTTGAGGCACAAAATGGTTGTGGATTCCCAACCCAGATGGAGTATAATGTGCCTGATATTGATGAAGGTTGGGAAGCTCCAAGTGCAGGAAAATACAATGTTGAGCCAATTTTAGAATCCCAAGACTCCTGCAATAATGAAGGTAGAGCTGAACCTCCCGAGGGTATAAATTCCATCCCTTATTCTGATAAGGTGACCCTCGAAGGTTATTCAGACCTAGATTCTAGTAATTCAACCCACATCCTAAGCCTAGAACCTAGATCGAAAACATATTTTGAAGATTTCAAGGCCCCATATGAAGAAGATCAATCTTTCAATGAAGTATATGATTTTGGGCCTCGATTTGATGAATATCCCTCGCCAACATCCTCAGAGGAACTAATCGATTTTTCGGAAGTCATGCCAATCTACGACACCGAAATCGAGGAGTTGGATGAGCGGGGTTTCAATTGGGTCTGCCCTACTAGCTTAGAACCTGAGCCTCTACCAGATAGGGACACCCTTTTAAGCTCAGAATTCACATTTAGGCTAGACCCCAGTCAGGCTGCTGAATCTACAACATATGATTTATTCTATGGTGGAACTCATGATCTTGAATCTCATTCAAACTTTGATTTTCGCAAACTCTCCGACGATTTCGAATCTGACCATAACATCGGAGAAAATCTCCTTCCTGATTATAACAAGCCAATTTTCTTTGAAGCCACCTGCTCCACATATACAGAACCAATCAAAACCCGTTCTCTACCTCGACCCGCAACCGGACTCAATTTCTATTCCGATTCAACTCTCACTGAGCTGTTTGCAGATGATTCAACTCCATATCTATACCGGGTATCGGGCACTGATCAGACCGAAAGTCAGGAGCCATCATTCTTTGATCACCCCTGTAGAGATTCCACACCTTACATTGATTATTTTTCGGAACCCTACTCTAACCAGGCTAGGTCGACTCAGCCTAAACCCGAGTTTTCACTTCCATATCCATTAGAACTTCACTACATATGGTGGGTTCTGCATTTGTTAATCTACATCTATCAACCCACCAGACTCATTGGGTTTGGGCTGCATCATCAGCCTACTGATCTTAACAAGCACCTGGTTGGACCAACCAGGCTCTTAATCAAGGTGCTTGTTTTACAAAATTCCGCTGATTTGACCACTCCCTCTCCACCCCATTTTTCGCTCGGCTGAAGGCATTAAATTTAGTGCTTAACGGGAGGGAACATGTCATCTCAAAAACAGAGACCCATCTGATTATCCGTTCGTACTCCACGTCTATTGCACCTTGAGTTCAGCCTTAGACAGTTGATCCCACCTCTGGTACACGTATCAGAGCTTGAAATCGTTCGCATCAGTCATTCCCGACCCATTCACCCACCCGATGTATCCTGTTCTAAGTCCCTAACCTCAACACTATTTCACACCCTCCGTTTACAATGAGGACATTGCAAAACTTAGGCATGGGGGGGTGATAAAGTGCATACATACAGAACCAAGAAAAAAGTCAGGAGTCTCACACACAAAAAAATTTTTGCATATGTCAAAAAGACAAAAAAATTGAAAAATTATGAAAAAGAACAAAAAAATGGGGGAGGGAGGAAATTTTGTAAGCCACATATTCATAAGGAGGAGAAAAAGAGCAAAAATGACAAAAAGGAGCACAAAATGAAAAAGAAAAAGAAATAGTCATTAGTAAAAGATTAAGGAATTAACTGAAGTTCTGGACCAGATCAAGAAAAGAAATAAAAGAAAAGTGCTAAGGAGACATAACAAGAGATTAGCGGGAACGCTGGTCTTAGGCCTCTTGGGCTAGATTCTTTAGCTTAAAAATTCACGTATCCGCTAAAATCTAGATAATCCTCAAGAGGTTGAGGAAAATGCGAAGCTTAGGTATTAGTTCTAAGGCTTAGGAAGTATTCGACCTCATTAACTGACCTCCGATTTGCGAGATTCGGTAACCTAAGCACCCCAAATTCACACACAGTCTGGTTCAATGCGCATAAACATCCAAATCACGCAAAAGCGTTTAATGTTCTACAAAAGTCACCTAGATTAGGAGCGGCCAATCAACACAAGTTGATTTGGACGAGTTCCCAACATGGAGAGGCGGGAAATTCCCCTCGAAGATGCGTAACAACATATCGTCTCCTCGGTGCTTGTCTCTTAGGATATTTAAATATCTTACTGGAGGCATGTAAGCACTCTGCTGGTTCAGATACCATGGGCGGCATTATCACAAAATGTCAATCGCCAGGGTCAGAATTTGGCCACGGAACGCCATGGGCGGGATTATCTAGAAATCTCGAAAGCCATGGTTCTGGGGGTTGCCATGGGCGGGATTATATCGAAATCTCGAAAGCCAGGGACCCTTGAGGATTGATGATGGGGATGAGGAATCTGATACAGACCGTGTTGAGAAGCTAATCCGAAGCTAGAAATAAAAAGAAAAAGAGAGAGAAAAGTTCTCCAAACAAATAAATCCTCTATCTCTCTTACAAAAACGCACTGCAAATTGAACCTAGGCTAAAAATGTCTCAAGCACGGGTGCTTTAACCATGGAGTCCAACAAACCCTAGGTTAGTTTCTGTGGGCCTTAGAAACATTTACAGAGGACTAAGGCTAAAGCGGAATAGGTCCGGATTTTGGTTGGTACTTAAATACCTCTAGGCCTATTGTCGGCATTCTAACCTAATCACAAAAGAAAAAGAAAAGCACTTACACTCAAGGTCTAGAACAGAAGTTAAAACCTCGAAATTTTGCTAAGGGACTAGCAAAAGCTAGGCATGGGGGTATGATGAGAGCCTCATCATGAGCCATAACTAGCTCATTTTGACCTAATAAAGAGAATAAAAGCTCCTACATAACCTATAAGAGGGCTTAATTGGAGAAATAAGTGTTCTGAGAAGAAAACATGAAATAAAGGTTAAAACTGCAATTTTACCACTGCAGTACATAAACGGGATTTCTCAGAGGCAAAACATAAGTCAAAAGGTCTAAATAAGATAAAAAGTGGGTGATTCAATCAGACATGGGTTCATGTGCAATTTAGGAATTAAATGACATTTGGTAACCCTAAACAGACCCGCTTAAATCAACAAGGTTCCGATCAGGATAAAAATCAAATAAACCCTCTAAAAATCATGGAAAAATATCCTCTAGGGCTTAGAACACTTAATTTGGCCTTTGGAACCCAGTTTGACCTAGATTAGGGTCCTAGCTCTTCAATTAAGCTAATTTGGGTTTTTACACAGAATATCCAGTCAAACGAGGTCAAACCTAAAATCCAACTTCACCATTGGATTCTTTAGGTCAAAATTAGGTTTTTACCAAAATTTGGACCTAAGGGGAGGTCATCTTGACCTACTTTGCAATTTAGTACACCCAAATCACATTTTGGTCCCTAACTTTTGAAAATCATCATAGAGAGCCCCCTAACATCCTCGCCAACCTTACAATCAGGTCCTTCCACCATTATTGGGGCAGAATCCTGCTCCGGTGAGGATTAAAGAGGGAATACTCTTTGATTCCTCAGAGATCCCCTCCAAGAAATGGAAGGGAGATTCTATGAGGAATTCCCTTCCATCTTAGGCCAATCACGATCTCTGGTGTGAACCCAATCTCTCATGTGAACGCACGAGGGATTTGGGTATCCACCCTCTTTCCTTCTTTGACGAGCCGTCGGAGACGGATACGTGCCCTCCAAGCTCTGAACAAACGACCCAATGCCTATAAAAGAACCCCCAAACCCGGCCGCTCAATTTCAGCTCGACCTGGCCGGGGTTTCACCACAGATTCGTCTCTTCCTTCCCGGCCAGGGTACCCAGCAAGCTCCAGTGAGCCCCCCTCCCCTCCCTCTTCGCTCTGCCACAAAACCAGTGGCAGAGTCATCTTCCTGATTCTCCTCCTCATCGTGAAGCACCTGCCCACGCCGCCTCAGCCCCGTCGTCACCGCCGTCTTCTTCCACTGGGCAGCTTCTTCTCCGGCGACAGCAGGTACAGTTGTCCGCCTCTCCATCCCCCTTCGTCCCTTTAGTTAGGTTTAAACTATTCTCCTCTGTCCCCTCTTTCATTCCCCTCACCTTATTTCATCAATCGACCCTCGACCGTCGCTGACCACTGCTCATCCTCCACGTCACCGGCCGACCTCCGGCGAGTCGCCCCCATCATTCTGCCCCTCCACACGCCTCGCCAACCGTCTCATAAGCTCCTCCTCATCACACCGAGCAACCTCCACCCATCCACCATCCCTCTACGCCTCCACCACAGCCCCTCGAACACACCCACACCTCCGGTCACAGGGTGGCCTAGGCACGCACGCCTAGGCCACCCCGTGACCTGCTGCACGTCGCATCACCTTCGCCATGCCACGGCGAAGGTCTGCAGGTGGTTTGATTAGGCCAATAGGCCGTATTCATGCATGACAGGATCGGAGCTACAGCCGCCATTGACGATAGTTAAAGAAGCTCCAAGCTCGCTCTAGGCTCCAGGTGCCGCGCATTGGGGAAGGTCTCGCGAAGATCGTTGCTCCAGAAATCAACGCCAATAGAGGCCACAACTGTGGCAATTGCACGAAGGTTCTGTGGGTGCGCGCGAGAGCGAGGCAGGACTAATAGTCCCACATCGGCAATCTACAACGCGCAGGTATGCTTTAAATTGATTTTGTGTTATACGCTTATCACCTCCGAACGCACAGGGGTGAGGTCCCTCACCCAAAGCACGCTCGCCTCATCCGCAGCTTCATCTCGCAGATCTGGTGGGCTCCGACCTGACCCTATCTGAGCACACCTTGCGCATCACCCACACGCTGGTGCGCCTGGTCCCGGGTGCGAAATCCGACCCGATTACCCACGGCTCTGGGAGAGCGTCCTTTGAGTGATTCTTAGAGAGAGATAGACGCACGGGTAGAGGGACAGGGTAGGTTTTTCTCCCTTGTGTAGGCAGGTTGAGAGTTGAAGAGAAGAGACTTAGCCGCAGAAAGAAGAAGAGGCTGAGCAAGGTAGAAGAAGAAGAAAGGCTACAGAGAAGAGAAGAAGAAGACAGAAGAGAAAAGAAGCAAAAGGCTGCAGAGAAGAGACAAAAGACCAAGGAAGAAGAAGCCTTTGCAGAAGAGAGAAAACAAGGAAGAAGAGAGACTGCAGAGAAAGAAGAAGAAGGCCAACACAAGAAGAGGAAAGAAGCGAAGTGAAGGCTGCATAAGAGAGAAAGCAAAAGAAGAGGGGGAAACACTTTTAAGATGTCTGATCACAAGATCAGACGTCCAATTTCATTCTTTTGTCATAATTACTTTTTAACCACATACATTCATATTTAATTAATGTTTTGAGCAAATTAGAGTGTTCAATTACATTTGAGATTAGTAGTAAATTCCGATTGCTCCCTGTGTTCGACCTCAGATACTCCGATTTTCGAGTAATAAAAACTTTTATTTGTTGACGACGCTTGATCACCTATACTACGACGCAATAACTGTTAAAACACGATCGAGCCGGTTGCTTCAACACCTGACATCTTCAAAGATAGGTGCCGAAGGGGAGGAGAGAGAGTAAACAGGGTTTGAGGGAGCCAAGGTCCCTCCCTTGAACATGGTCAGGGGTTGTTCCAAGTGCATTTGGTTCATTGGTTGCACCAATTCTACATTGTGAGCTGCCTTTGCTAGGGAGAGGGTCTGTAGTGGGTTTCAGGTTTGGTTCAACTGCTCATCAATCCTTTTGTCCACCAACTCAACTCGATCCAACTTTTTGGCTATAATGTCCATGTCAACCATTCCAGAATTTGCTTGCACCTCATAGATCCCACCATGGGGTTAACTGGATTGATGAAATTGGGTCATGGAGGCATTGTTGAGTGAATTTTCACTCATAGATTCAAAGAGTTCAAATGCGCTCTCCACATCTTTGTTCAAAAAGTTGCCTCCACATGAGGTGTCAACAAAGTTTCTAAGGTTGCTGTCTAGACCATGGTAGAAGATCTGAGCCAATTGGCACCTTGGAACCTCATGGTGTGGGCATTTCCTCAACAGTTCATTAAATCTTTCCCACGCCTCATGGAATTGTTCCCCACCTTGTAGTGTGAATGTGGTAATGGCTCTTCTGAGGGCATTAGTTTTTCCTATGGGTAAAAATTTCTTCAAGAATGCATGCCACAGTTCCTCCTAGGTGGAGATGGGTCTCCCTAAGGTTATAAGCCAATGAAATGCTTTGTCTTTTAGGGAGAAAGGGAACATCTTAATTAAAACAATATCCAAGTCGATGTTCCTTGGTTTCACAGTTTGGGCAATCTGGTCTAGGTCCTCTAGGTGTTGGAAGGGGTCCTCATTTGAGCTCCCATGAAAGTGGGTTTGAATTAAGCTCAAGACATTCAATTTTAGCTCAAAGTCATCTCCCCCTTTGGGGACCCTAAGATGTGGCTCGATCCAAATAGCAGACGGATCGTAAAAGTCACGGAGAGGCCTTGGTTGACCCTCGAGAGGTTGTGGTGGGTTAGGCAGGGGTTGCCCTTGCAGGCTTTGTAATTGGTGTATGGCTTGCATGATGGTTTGGATCTGTTGTTGTTGAAGTTGGTGGTTGGCGGAGATTTGGGCCTAAATGATGGCCATAGCATCGAGTTGAGGTTGGTCCTAAATCTCGTCAATTCTTGGGTCAGTCATTTCCCTTGAAAAATCAAGTCTCTCCTGAATTCCCTTTCTAAAACAAACAGCTCAGGATGAAGTGATCGTCTCCCGTGCATACACTAGAGAAGAACGGCGAGGGATGCAAATAGGGACAGGTGCAAGAAATGTATGCACAAACAAGCAAGTTTAGTCCTTATAGTGTATACCTTAGATGACCTAGAAGCCTCAAAGGGAATGATCAAATTTGTAAGCACTTAACCTCCCTTCCCAATGTTAATCTGGCCAAGTTGATTGCGAGGGGATTGAGGGGAAGGTTCTTCCTTTGTCTTGCGTCGCCGGTTCTATAGATCCCACAACCGCGATCGTTTGACACTTCCCCGCAGCCTAGACAGCAGATTTTACAAAGGGAATGAAGGCCAAGTGCCTATCAAAACTAATCACACCTCAAAGACTTACAGTAGTCCTGCCTAAGGCACGTCTACTCCATTTTAATGAGGGCTAGGTTAGTGCTTGTGCTCAGGATATGTGATGAGGTGTTGTTTGGGGTTGTGCCTCTTAGTTAGTCCCATTTAGCGTGTGTGCACTTAACAAAACATGGTTATCAAGCAAGGATTTTAGGATGTGGTGTCTTTTAATGATTTATCCTTGCTTTAATGCTTTTTAAGGTTGAAGTTCCCTAATGTTTTCAAGCAAGGTTCAAGTGGGCACACAAAGTTTTGCACATAACAAGTGAAAGTCAATTTCCTTTAGAATGATGTGGCCCTAGAAAAATAACCCTAGTGTATTCACCCTAGTGTTCATGCAGTTCTACCAGGTGAGTTGATTTTAATTATGGTGAGTGGTGCGGCCCAAGTCAAATCATGGTTGAAAGAGCGATCTTCATTTTCGATAAAAACTTTAGCATGAAATGATGTGTCGTACGTGATCGCGTGGTAGAAAATTGCTTTTCAAAACATTTTAATTCTCAGAATCTAACCACGAAAATAGTTAAGTCGTCTCCACAGGGAGGAATTAGCCTATTGAATGCCTTATTTGCTCAAGAATATCATCAGATGTATATACTAATTATTGCAACTCACTTTCTCACATAAACTCTTAATCTAAATAATTAATCAGGAATGTAGGTGTTTATATGAAAAATTACCACAATATAATATTCTAATGATCTTGGTAATGATAATCAAGGTAACTACTAATTTCCCGTAAAACATTCCTTATTTGCAGTAATCAATGTGGCATGCTCTTATCTAATTCATGAGATGCTCAATTAGAAGCAATTTATCAAGAATAGAGAGATATGCATGCAAATTCACCTTAATATATTAATTTGGTAAATAAATGAATAGGAAGTTTCATAATGGCATGTAACGTAAATATTAATATGCCCATTACAGTAGAAAAACAGGGGAAACGAATCCCCTGCTTGCACGCGCGGAGGAGGAGACAGCGAACGGTGTGGTCACCGGTGGTGGGTCTCTGAGGTGCGGCCTTTGCGATGGTGGTGACGCATCGGTCGGAGGTGGTTGCCAGCAGCCAGATGGAGGAGGAAGAGAACGTCGACGAGTGTGGCTTATTTCCTGCTGCTCGCGGGTGGCAGGCGATGCGAGGAGGTGTACGCTAGCATGATGGCAGAGGGGTTGCTGGCTTGCTGGAGATGCACGCGGCCACGCGTGCACTGTTGACCTGCTGGAGATATGCATGGCTAAGCACTGCCGGCCGCTGATGGAAGCGTGCTGCTGACCTGCGTGCGTGTAGTCGCACGCGGGCGAAATGCTGCTAGTGGAACGGCATAGAGGTGCTAGTTGCACTACTGGTGCACGCTCACACGCGGGGGCGAGGAGGCTGGAGATGGAGTGGTCAAGCATGGAACACTGCTGGAGTAAGTTGCGGTTTAGGTTCCTGTTGGGTGTAAATAGGGGAAGAAGAAGGAAAAGAAGAGGAAGGGGGTGGTGCTGTGTGCGTGCATGGTGAAGGAAGTGGGGATGGCACGCTCAAGTGCATGTAGGCTTGCTATGGCTACGGGTTTGATGGTGGAGGATGGCTGCTGTGAGGAAGATGATGGGTGCAGATGCGTTGAGTTGTAGGCGGTGGAAAAGAAGAGGAAGAGGATGGTTGCAACTAGGTAGCAGTGGTGGTGTGTGCTCTGTCACCACGCAGACCAAGGCAGGCGAAGGGCAAAGGAGTACATTCTAGCCACGGTGCACGCTAGAGTTCATGGTGTGCACTTGTTCCACGGTGGTCGAGGAAGGAGGAGATCACCGCCGGGGGGAAGGATTCTTCTCTAGTGCGCAAGTTTTCTCTCTTTAAAAAAAAATCCCCCCGTCTGTTCCGTCTGCCGCCATCTTTGCCAACCACTTGCGAGCATCGCGAGTGGTTGAAACTGATGGATAAGCATTGGTCGTTCTATATCTGACGTCTGACTTCATTATCAAACGTCTTAAAATATGTAGAAATAGGAACTTGTGATGACAATTTCCCAGACGTCCATACTGATCTCCAGACGTCTTATAGACGCAGAATTGCACGTCTGGACTCTTCACCTAGCCTGCATTCGTTAGATAAATTATATTATCATATCATATGTTATTAAATGTAAAATTGAAGTATAAAATTGAATGCAAGCCAAGTTGAATTGCCATATATAACTCATAATTAATTAACAACTAAGAACAAATAATTAAATAGTACTTAGGCTAAATAATAGTCCACAAAAGTGGACTTATCAAATGCCCCCATGCCTAAGTTTGACTAGTCCCGAGCAAAAATGAAAAATAATAGAAGTAATCAGAAGAATTCTTCTTCCCTTATTCCAAAAATTTAGAAATCCAAACAAATGTGAAGTGATAGTAACCTAGGAATGGATCCAAGTAAAAATAACCAACTTACATTTGCAGTTACTACTTATCCCTTGGTAAATATTTCTATCAGGATAGGCAACTACTTCCCTTGGGGATAAAGCAGAAAATAATATGTAACTTTGACCCCAGCTTTTTGGCTTAGGTAAGAGATATCGAGTTGAATGGATTTGTATTTGGTGGCACACACTCATTTTGTGCTACATGTAACCTAGTATTACAGACTCTAGATCTCTAGACTATTAAATGAGTCAACCCAGAGAGGCTAAACAATTGTGCTCTCTTGATGTTCCTTGGCACTCACTCATTTCCTTCTTTTCTTTCTGAGATCACAAATCTCGCTAGATTTAGTAAGTGTCCTCACTGTTTGGTGGCCTCACATGGCATTCACACTTCAACTAAAATCCTAATAACTCTACAACTAAGTTAGAGTCCTCAGCAAGTATTCAGGCAATCAGAAACACTGAAAGGTGGGTATGGGTATGTTTGGTGGATCGCGATGGGTGTTTTTGATGCCTCAGAAACGTCACGAAGATAAAATTATAAATTTGGACTCTTTTCTTTTCTCTCTCTCTCTCTCTTTTATTAAATATAATTGTTTCTTTTTTTTCCTTCTTTTTCTTTCTTTATAAATCAGCATAACATGATGCAGACTTTTATTTATGAGGCATTATTAGGGATGATGATGGTCAAGAGGATATTGTGTGGCTTATTTGGTGGCAGTGCCTATTCTCAGCATCGGGAAGGAATGGATAGGACAAGCGTATTTCTGACCTTTGACACTATTACCCTCCTTCAGCCAAGGACTCTATGAAGGACGGTCGTAACCATCCACCATAGTCGTAGCTTTATTAAGACTCAATCTTTGTGTCTCAGCCTTATTTGGTGACTCTCAAGAATTCACGCAAATAGGAACAGAGAGCGAAAACTATGCCTAACTCTGAGGTATCATCATCTAATTGTCCAAAACTTAAGAGTCCTTGCACTAGACTTAGCGCACCAGTAATCTCTCTACTTTCTTCTCATATGAGGTGGATCTACTAGAAGATAGTATGCTTGACTCCCTATTAACTGTCTAAGGGTTCAGTAAACTAAAAATGCTTATTGGCTTTCTTCAAAGATCCATTACCCAGTCTACGTGCAAGTGACGTAAATGTACTAGATTCTAAACTTAAGAGACAATTAAAGAAGAAAAATCATTAATGAGACCTCCATGACAAAGATGTTTTGCTAGGGACTAACCAATTCAGCTCAAGAATTATATATATATATATGCTAACCTAAATGCATGAATACTTCCTAAAATGCAAAATGCACCCCCATGCCTAAATCCTACAATGTCCTCATTGTAAAATTAAAACAGGCAAAGAAAGGAAGGAAATGATAACACCACGCAAGGGGGTAGTAATTAGGTTGAATATGGCCCATCTTTAGAATAAAAGGCACAACATAAAGTAGAATAGGAGCATTGTATGCATCAAGTACCAAGATTGCTTATAAACTGTATTAATGGCCATTTGTTTAAAGCATTTGTCAAAGAAGGCCTCAGATGAGCAATCGAACCGCACGGATGGATTCAGGACGACGAACGGAGTCTAACGGACTCAAGATCGGCCAAATCCGACATCCGGAGCTCCCACAATGGGCCCAAGAAATCCTGACCGTTGATCTGGAGATCAACGGCCCAGAACGTGCCACGTCGCCCCGCCCCCGCCACTCGCACGCCCCCAAGCCAGCCAAGGACGAATCTCGGCCGTTGATCTTCGATCGAACGGCCGAGATCCGCGCGCTCGCCCGCGGTCGCCGCGACAAAGCGCGGGCGTGGCGCAACGGTTAGTGCGCACGCCTGCGTCGCGGCGACGCGCGTTCGAATCGCGCGGAGCGGAAATCATTTGCGAGTGAACGGCGCGGCAAAATTGAGCTGCGCGATCAGCAGCGAGCGGCTAGGATTGCGCCACGCGGCGCGACGACAGCGCCCCACCTCCCACGCGCGCGCGCACGCCGGGCGAAAACGCGCCCGCGCACGCGCGCCCGAAGCGCGATCTTAGCGCAGGCTGATAAACGCCAGTTTATCATCATTTTTTATGCTTTAAAACTAACCTAGCTCTTAGGATTTTACTCTGCAAACGGGTTTTTGGGCTGCATTTAGGCATAAATTAGGATAGGCATGCATTGCATTTTTTATTGTCATTTTAATGAGTTTTTGTGAGTGTTAGGGATGTATAGATGCACAGATCCCTAAAACCCTAGCACTCAAGAAGGCAATTGGTGAAGAAGAAGCCCAGACTAGCTGGAACTCAGCCTAATCCAGCTCACCTCAGCTTGATCCAGCTCACCTCAGCTTGATCTAGCTCACCGCAGCTGGAACCTAGCTTACTTGAACTAGGGTTAGCTCATCCCAGCTCCATTCAGCTAATCTCAGCTGGATGGCAGCTCAAGAGAGTTCACCTTAGCTCACCCTAGCTCAAGTCAGCTCAGATCCAGCTCAACTTAGCTGAGTCTAGCTCACCTCAGCTCCCACTAGTTCACAGGGAGCTCTAGCTAGCTCAGCTGAGTTGACAGGAGTTCACCCCAGCTCAGATCCAGCTACATCCAGCTCCACTCAACTCCAGCCAGCTGAAGAAGAATTCATCTCAGCTCAGGAGGCTCAAGTCCAGCTCCCGGGGATTCAGCTTAGCTCATCTCAGTTGAGCTAAGCTACCTTAGCTGCCTCAACCAGCTTGATTCTCCCCGATAGCACCAGACCTAGCTCACCTTAGCTCATTTTGGTAGAAGCTAGCTCACTTTAGCTTGGCTTAGCAACTAGCAAAGAACTAGCAAGCTAAGCCAGCTAGAGTAGCCCCATGCCAGCCTCTTCAGCAGCAGCCAGCTCCAGCTCCAGCTCCAGACTTCTTCTCCTCAGCTCCCTCCTCCAAACCCTAGCTCCAACACCTTCTCCTCTACTCCTCCATTAGCTAAGCTATCTTAGCTTAGCTTAGCTTAGCTTAACTTAGCTATGCTCCAACTTCCTTGGCTTGTACTACCCCAAAAACCCACCTACCAACTCTACCCAACTAGCTCCACCTAAGCTCCACATAAGCTAACCTACTTGGCACCAACCTAACCTACCCACCACCTCCAAAAGACACCTAAAAGTGGCGCCAAAAACTACCCATAACCACCCCTTAATGGCGCCACTTTTCCCTCCAAAATCTCCCCTCATCTCCACCACACAATCTCCCTTGAACCCATCTCCACCATCCACCTAACCCCCCTTCTAGAAGACCCCATGTTGGCGCCAACATGGTGGTGTCTCTCCACCACCAAAAGACACCAACACCACCATAACTACCCCCTTTAACACCTCTTGGGTTGGCGCCAACTCTCCTTAGCCATAGGATCACCAACCACCTCCATTCTTCCATCCTAGCCCTCCATTTCAAGGGGCACCTTAACCCCCCATCCTACCCTATAAAAAGACCACTACCCACCACCATTCAAGCCATCCTTGGCTAGCCATTTCACTCTCATATTCCACCAAGAATCCCACGTCCAAAAGAGAAGAAGAAGAAGAAGATTAAGGGGATATTCTGTCCCCTTGGTGCCTTCCCCTCTTCCCTTCTCTCTTGGGTCACGCCAGCCAAAGGAGAAGCCAGGCAAGGAAGATCTTGGAGGAGATCTTGAAGGTGGTCACGCCACCTTGGAGGAGTTTTTAAGGGTGGTGCACACCCACCCCTTTGGAGAGAGCATTAAAGGTGGTAGCTTCCACCTTGGAGGAGCTCTCAAGGAAGGAGAAGAAGGAGGCCCTCTTTTCAAGCCAAGGAGCAGCTAGGCTTGGAGCAAGAAGACAACCTTCTTCACCATTGTTACAAGAGGATTTGTGTTTCTTTTCTTGCTTTTAAATTGTTCAATTCTAGTAGAAGCTTTCCTCTACTTGTCCTTGAAAAGAACACTCATTCTACTCAATCAAAAATTGCCTTCTTTTAAGCTTTTTATTGCAGTTGTTTGTTTTGGCTCTAGCACTTATTTCACCTCTTCTTCCTAATTACCCTAGGCCTACACTTGCCTAGAGTGAGCTTAGGAAGAAGATATTTCTATCTTTTAGATTTTTAATCATTTGTAGGTGTTAGTTCTTTTCGCTACAATCTGCCGTTTTCCCTTGTCTTTTCAAAATACAAAAAAATTACATATTGAAAAATATTAAAAAGAAAGTTGAGATTGTATTCCAAGCAAGAGAATCATTATTGCAATTTTTGCCTCCTTGGACGACCCTAGATACTCCCCTATCTAGGATATAAATTTTAAAAGCGAAAGCGGATTCGCGTGTTACAACGACATTAAAAAACTGCTTTTACAAATCACGCGTATTTCGCTGTCACTTTTTGGCGCCGCTGCCGGGGAGGCATGGCTTTGCATTAACTCATTTTCTCTTGCTTGAAGTGGATCTCATCCCCTTCTCTTTCTTTCTTTTGTGTGTGCAGGAACTACAGCGGGAAAGCGGGAATCTGGAAGCACGAGCTTAAAGATCCTTTTCTTCCCGCGAAAATTCAGGTTGGTTCCTCTTTCTAGTCACATAATTAATTAAAACTACCAAAAATATATTAAACTTGGCTTTCAGGACCCTAAACACTTAAATTAAGTGGAGTGGTGCATTTTAAAATCATTGTTTGCTTGTATGCTTCTTTAGCACCATTCCATTGCAAGTATTGGTGTTCTGTTTTTCGGGTCTGGATTTTTGTCCAGACTTGAAAAATCGATTCCTAACACCACAGGCCTCCTAAAATCATAAAATTTCATAGAGTGATTCCCAATTAAGTTTGGAACATCTTTTCCAAATTTCAGATCAATTGGATTTGTATTTAATTTTTAAAAATTCGTGGATTGCAGAGAGGTCATACCCTCTTATCTTCCTGTTTTACTACTGTCCGTGAATTTTCAGAATTTTTATACTCATCCAATTTTTGTGAAATTTATCTTTTTGGAATCCCTGTGAAATTTTACATATCATATAAAATCATAAAAATTTTCTGAGGTCGGTGGTAGTACTAAAAAGTTCATAATACCCACAGGTATTATTTCTGGACTTTGACACCAGTACAATTAAAAATTCAAAAAAATTATCAAACGAATTCCTAAAATCTTATAAAAATCTTTTCTGGAATCCTTGTTTGATTTTATTCAAAGTAGTGGTGTTGTTTGACTTGTTTGGACCACTACTTAATTTTGAAAGCCTAAAAAATAACTCATTGGTAGTTAAATTTCTGTCTTAGGGATAATTGGCTTAGGGTTTCTTTCTTTCTCTTTTGAGGATTAATTCAAAGGAAATATACAATCACCCATACAACTTGTTTTCCTTTGATTGTGGGTTTTCAAACTTGTTTTGAAAATTTAACTAAAGAAACCCTAAAATACATTCAATTAAATCAAATCTTAAAAGACAAAAATACAAAAAAAAAATTGTGTGACAACTTGATTTTCATTGGAGCCACTCTCCAATTCCTGCACACACACAAAAAAATCAAATAACAGGGCAACAACCCAATAAACGCCCTCCACATTCCGTGTGCACTATAGAATCCTAGACCTAATTAAAATTTGTAGCAACTTGACCCCTAAGGCTTTATCAACTTAGGCTTGCTATTTAGGTCTTAAGTTTTCTTTAGTTAGTACCAATTCTGTCATCTGTATCTGGTGTTCAGGCTGAGGGGCCGTGTCAAACGACCAGGCGCGGGTTTGTACAAGCACCTGGGGTTTTTCCCTGGGAAACGTTTGGGCCCAAACCTCCCCTTAAGCAACTTGGCTAGATTTGTTGATAGAACGGGTATTCACTATTGACTACTTATTTCCTATATAGACCAAGTCTTAGGGAGTCACAATTAAGTTAGGTCTAGTTTTTGTTTGTTTGAATTGCACACTTTCTCTCATCTCTTTCTCTTCTCCTCCCCTCCCCGTTCTTCCATTTTATGCACGGGCGACGGTCTCAAAATCCGCACTTGGAAGGACCATTTGATTTCGCCCCCCACGTAAAAAGACCACTTTTTCTGTCTTCTCCTAAAAAAATGGAAACACAACAAAATAGGTCCACTGACCCTTCCACGTCTAACTCTAACCCCACCTCTAACCCTAATTCTAACCCTTCCACCCAAAACCCAACCACCAGTAACTTTCCACACTTGGAGCTCCCCAATCTTGAGTTGCCCCACACACAACATCAAGACCCCCTACCTGATCTTTTAAAATTGATGGCCGATCAAATTAATAAATTAAATTCCAATCAACAAACATTGACTAGGAACATCCAAAACCTAGGCAATCCAAGGCCAAACCCACCACCCCGTCAGCAGCCTGTTGTTCCTCTAAAAGATTTCTATGATCCGTCTTATTATGAGGAACGACCAGGGGTGGTCATACCGGAGGGGGACTTTGAGATCAAGCCAGCCGTCCTGAACCTGATTAAACACTTTCATGGCCTTCCTAGGGAAGACCCTTTCAGCCACCTTGAAGAACTAACTCTTCTTGCACAGACAACCCGTTCCCGAAATGTGCAAGAAGACATATGGCTGATGCGGCTTTTTCCATTATCTCTTAAAGATAAGGCCGCTTATTGGTTCAGGACCATTGGCCGACCCATTACAACATGGCCTCAACTCAAGAGTGCCTTCCTCAAGAAATTCTTTCCCATAGGTCGTACCAATTCCTTACGAAGATCTATTACGACCTTTCACCAAAAATCTGGTGAAACTTTCCATGATTCTTGGGAAAGATTTCAAGACCTTTTAAGAAGTTGCCCGCACCACGAGATTCCTTTATGGCAGCTCGTGCAAATCTTCTATCATGGATTAGAAGATCAAATCCGACAGTTTGTCGATGCCTCGTGTGGCGGCAACTTTTTAAATAAAGATGCAGAAAGTGCCTATGACCTGTTCGAAGAAATGAGTGAAAACTCATTTAATCAAGCTTCCATGAACACATTTTGCAGAACCCAAAACCCGCAGTTCGGTGTTCATGAAATAGGCACTCAATCTATCCCTGTCACCCAAGACGATCTTCAATTGATTGCTCAAAAACTCGACCAGATGCATATTAATCAAAAGAAAATTGAGGAAAGACTAGCCACTTCAACTCAAGCTCCACACCCACATCTAACCCAACCTAACTTTCCACGAAGAGAAAATTTGCACAATCTCAACACCACTCCTGCTGATTATTCTGAGGTTGCCCATGATTCACTGGGGAATTTCAATTATCCAGATCTTAACCCCACCCAAAATATTTCTGCCATCCAGGAGCCCTTTAAAAATTCTTCCAATTGGAAAAATTACCCGAACTACTCCTGGAATAATCAAGTTTCCTCCCAACCATATCATTTTAATGGGTATGGGTCGAATCCAAATTTCCATCCTGGGCCATCCCAACAAGATATCAATGCCCAGATGCTACGGACCCTGCAGGATATGCAAACAAAAATGACGGAAGTAACCCGCAACATCACAAATCTGAACAATCAGATTGGGGTTGCTCCCACGCAAAGACCTGTAGGACACCTTCCGTCCCAACCCATACCCAATCCCAATCACCAAGGGAACCATTATATGGGCAGAAATCCACATTATCCAAATCAGCCTCCTCCTAATCCACCTCAGCAGCCGCCCAGGTTCCTGCAATCACAGACCCCCCCACCTCCTCCAAATAATAATCCGACTGCACATGCAGTTACCTTGAGGAGTGGGAAAACCACCACTGACCCCGAGCCTTCGCACGAACCTGGTAAGATACATGTGCAAGTTGACTCCCCACCTCCCCATCAGGAAGAAAAAGAACAACAAAAATCTCAAGACAAGATTCCTATCCCTTTCCCACAAGCTCTCTACCCTACCACCAACAAAAGAAAGAAATCTGAGCCCACTACAGAAGAACTCATGGAGCAATTTGGGCAAGTTCATATCAATATCCCTCTCCTAGATGCCATTAAATATATACCTGCCTATGCTAAATTTTTAAAGGACATTTGTACTCCTAAAAGGCAGGCCAAAAATCTAGGACAGGTGCATCTTTCGGAGACAGTAAGCTCTGTCATACAGAGTAAGCTGCCTCCTAAGATGAAAGATCCGGGGGCGCCTTTAATTTCTGTAATTATTGATGACACTACATTTAATCGCGCCCTCCTTGATCTTGGTGCCTCTGTAAATATTATTCCCACAAGTTTATTCGAAGAATTTCAGATCGGTGAATTAAAACCCGTCGAGGTTACCCTGCAATTAGCCGACCGATCTACAATCAAACCTCGTGGGATTGTCGAGGATGTATTAGTCAAGGTCCAGAATTGTGTCTTCCCTGCAGACTTTCTGGTTCTTGACATTGAGGCACCCGAATCATTACTGGACTCCCCGATAATCCTTGGACGCCCCTTTTTGGCTACTGCAAAGGCAAATATCAATTGCCACACAGGCAAAATGGATATCAACTGTGCAGGCCAAACTATCACCTTAGATATTTTTAAATCCTCCAGGAGATTCCATGATGATAACTTCTTTGAGGACTCAGATGCTGAAATTTCTAATATGGTGGAGGAGACAATGCTAATAGATACCCTTACCGACCACAGTTTTTTTGAGGACTCTGATTCAGACTCAGTGGTCGGCGAGATCTGTGATCCGGAAACTTGTCTTGACTCCAAATTTGTTCCTGATACCCCCCTAACCCACCCACTATTCACGTACCTAATTTTTCCACACTAACTCACCATTCCTTCCCCGACCCCTTTCTTACGGACCTGCCACCAACCCCGCCCGAGTTTGGCACCCAACCTGAATTAAAACCATGGCCAGACTCGGGCCACACTTATCAATTTCCATCTCACTTTGATCCCAATATTATTTCTAATCAATTTTCTAGGGATCTAGACGAAGACAATTTTTTTGCAGGCATCCAAGTGTCCAATTATTTACATGATTTTCCGTCTTCTGTGCATACCTTCACGCCCGACTGAATGGCGTAAAAGATAGCACTGGATGGGAGGTAACCCATCATTTTTTTTCTTGCTTTCCTTTTTTCTTCTTTTTCCAGGTTTTATTCATCCTAAACCTGACCGTTCTTCACTAAGGTGATTCCTTTTCCCTCCTAATGCATGAGGACATGGCATATCTTAAGCATGGGGGGGTGTTTTTAAATTTTTACGATCGATTTAGGATGTTTAAAACCTAAAAACATGCAATTTTCTTTAATTTATTTCCTGCTTGCATACCCAAAAAAAAAAAAAAAAATATATATATATATATATATATATATATATATATTGAAAACTTTTTGAGGAAAAATTTTGAAATCGGGACTACGGTCGAAAAATTCACTTCTGGTACAATGGGATTTAATCTTTAACAAACTAAGGATGAGGATATGGATCTGATCATTAGAATTCCAGGGTCTATTTTAGACTAGATCAGATATCCTTCTCTAAAATTCCACCTGAACTCATGATAGTTCAGGTGACTTGATCCTATTTTGTAATATGGAAAGTATTTGACTTAGTTTTTGATTCAAAAACCTGTGGTTCTTGAGAAACTTCTTGTGTCAATTTTCACACACAAGCCAACACTTAAAAATAACTAAAAATTTGAAAAAACTCCCTTGTTTGGATTTAGTAAAAGTCTGAAGCAGATCATTGGTTTGAGTTCCCACCGTCGAGAAGAAGGAAAAAAACCTTCTTTGAGGACACGATGTCAACATGTTACCGCCTCGGTGCTGCTCTATATCTATATTTCATATCTTTAGACAGAGCATTAAAGCGCATTTCAGCAGCTCAAGTGTCTTGGACGGTGCTCTACCTATAGCGTCGGAGCAAGAGCTTGAGTTTGCTTGGAGCGCCCCTTTTCACCGCATCGTGTTTTGGGGTTGTGAGCTCCTGGGTGGTGTCATGGACAGTGCTATCCCGAAGTACTGGCGCCAGAGCCCCCTCGAGGAATGGTAACGGGAATGATGATACTGACACATCGGTTGTAAGACTAAGCTAAAAATAAGCATGGGGGAGAGAAAAAATAATAATAATAATAATAATAATAACACGTCCTTATAAAGGTTGGCTTTTCACAAGCACAGACACAAGGTTTTAAAGGAATTTGCAAGTTGCGAATCAGATTCACGAGCCAGAAAAATCCTAAAAACAAACATTTCAAGTCATCTGAATTAACAAGGGGTTAATTTGTGAATTTTCTGAGGATATATTGATCCCGTTCTATCTAATGGTTGGATCCAAAAACAAATCCTGATGTTTATCTTCAACAAATCCCGTATCTCCTATGTTTTAATCTACCAAGGTCCCTTAATCTCTTTTTCTCCTCAAAAGTCAAAAAAAATTAGATTTCCCAAAAATTCCATTTTCCAAAAAAATTAATGTTTTGCTAAGAGACTAGCAAAAGATAAGCATGGGGGTGTGATAAACGCCAGTTTATCATCATTTTTTATGCTTTAAAACTAACCTAGCTCTTAGGATTTTACTCTGCAAACGGGTTTTTGGGCTGCATTTAGGCATAAATTAGGATAGGCATGCATTGCATTTTTTATTGTCATTTTAATGAGTTTTTGTGAGTGTTAGGGATGTATAGATGCACAGATCCCTAAAACCCTAGCACTCAAGAAGGCAATTGGTGAAGAAGAAGCCCAGACTAGCTGGAACTCAGCCTAATCCAGCTCACCTCAGCTTGATCCAGCTCACCTCAGCTTGATCTAGCTCACCGCAGCTGGAACCTAGCTTACTTGAACTAGGGTTAGCTCATCCCAGCTCCATTCAGCTAATCTCAGCTGGATGGCAGCTCAAGAGAGTTCACCTTAGCTCACCCTAGCTCAAGTCAGCTCAGATCCAGCTCAACTTAGCTGAGTCTAGCTCACCTCAGCTCCCACTAGTTCACAGGGAGCTCTAGCTAGCTCAGCTGAGTTGACAGGAGTTCACCCCAGCTCAGATCCAGCTACATCCAGCTCCACTCAACTCCAGCCAGCTGAAGAAGAATTCATCTCAGCTCAGGAGGCTCAAGTCCAGCTCCCGGGGATTCAGCTTAGCTCATCTCAGTTGAGCTAAGCTACCTTAGCTGCCTCAACCAGCTTGATTCTCCCCGATAGCACCAGACCTAGCTCACCTTAGCTCATTTTGGTAGAAGCTAGCTCACTTTAGCTTGGCTTAGCAACTAGCAAAGAACTAGCAAGCTAAGCCAGCTAGAGTAGCCCCATGCCAGCCTCTTCAGCAGCAGCCAGCTCCAGCTCCAGCTCCAGACTTCTTCTCCTCAGCTCCCTCCTCCAAACCCTAGCTCCAACACCTTCTCCTCTACTCCTCCATTAGCTAAGCTAGCTTAGCTTAGCTTAGCTTAGCTTAACTTAGCTATGCTCCAACTTCCTTGGCTTGTACTACCCCAAAAACCCACCTACCAACTCTACCCAACTAGCTCCACCTAAGCTCCACATAAGCTAACCTACTTGGCACCAACCTAACCTACCCACCACCTCCAAAAGACACCTAAAAGTGGCGCCAAAAACTACCCATAACCACCCCTTAATGGCGCCACTTTTCCCTCCAAAATCTCCCCTCATCTCCACCACACAATCTCCCTTGAACCCATCTCCACCATCCACCTAACCCCCCTTCTAGAAGACCCCATGTTGGCGCCAACATGGTGGTGTCTCTCCACCACCAAAAGACACCAACACCACCATAACTACCCCCTTTAACACCTCTTGGGTTGGCGCCAACTCTCCTTAGCCATAGGATCACCAACCACCTCCATTCTTCCATCCTAGCCCTCCATTTCAAGGGGCACCTTAACCCCCCATCCTACCCTATAAAAAGACCACTACCCACCACCATTCAAGCCATCCTTGGCTAGCCATTTCACTCTCATATTCCACCAAGAATCCCACGTCCAAAAGAGAAGAAGAAGAAGAAGATTAAGGGGATATTCTGTCCCCTTGGTGCCTTCCCCTCTTCCCTTCTCTCTTGGGTCACGCCAGCCAAAGGAGAAGCCAGGCAAGGAAGATCTTGGAGGAGATCTTGAAGGTGGTCACGCCACCTTGGAGGAGTTTTTAAGGGTGGTGCACACCCACCCCTTTGGAGAGAGCATTAAAGGTGGTAGCTTCCACCTTGGAGGAGCTCTCAAGGAAGGAGAAGAAGGAGGCCCTCTTTTCAAGCCAAGGACCAGCTAGGCTTGGAGCAACAAGACAACCTTCTTCACCATTGTTACAAGAGGATTTGTGTTTCTTTTCTTGCTTTTAAATTGTTCAATTCTAGTAGAAGCTTTCCTCTACTTGTCCTTGAAAAGAACACTCATTCTACTCAATCAAAAATTGCCTTCTTTTAAGCTTTTTATTGCAGTTGTTTGTTTTGGCTCTAGCACTTATTTCACCTCTTCTTCCTAATTACCCTAGGCCTACACTTGCCTAGAGTGAGCTTAGGAAGAAGATATTTCTATCTTTTAGATTTTTAATCATTTGTAGGTGTTAGTTCTTTTCGCTACAATCTGCCGTTTTCCCTCGTCTTTTCAAAATACAAAAAAATTACATATTGAAAAATATTAAAAAGAAAGTTGAGATTGTATTCCAAGCAAGAGAATCATTATTGCAATTTTTGCCTCCTTGGACGACCCTAGATACTCCCCTATCTAGGATATAAATTTTAAAAGCGAAAGCGGATTCGCGTGTTACAACGACATTAAAAAACTGCTTTTACAAATCACGCGTATTTCGCTGTCACAGGCGCGGGAGGATCTCAGCCGTCCGATCATCAATCGGACGGCTCTCGTTCGACATCCACGGATCGCGCCTGAAGAGAGAGAGGGGCGGGCGGCTGACCGGCGGCAGGAGGGCTTCACCGACGTATCTGGAAGCGGTTTTAGCGACGTTCTGGATGTCGCTAAAGCACATTCTTCTTTTAGGAAGCCCTTAACTCTATTTAAACCCCCTTCTACCACCATTCAAGGCATCCTCTCCCACTTGCAACTACTCCACTCCTCTCCTAGCTAGTATTAGGCACTCTTGTAATCGTCGGAGACGACGAGCCGCCGACGGAGCCTCCTCCACCACCGTGGCTGCCTCGTCGCTCTCCACTCTCTCTCTACCTCTCTCTCTCTCTCTTTTAAGCTTTCATTTACTTTTGTTGAAGCATGTATTTAATATTGTAAATCATGAACTATGAACGCATGTTTAATGAAATTATTTTCCATTTAGTTGCCATTTTAATTTCTGTTTAAAGTGCATGATCAAAACCAAGAGCTTTCTAACCCTAAACTCTCTCTATCTCTCGCTTTTCAAAACCGTCTCTTTCGCAAGCAAAACTCCGCCTTTTTCGTGACAACAAGTGGTAAATAAAATCTGATTTCCACGCCTCCCTGAGATCGACACTCGGACTCACCTCCGTTTACTTCTTTTAAAACCGACGTATCAAGTGCAACTATAACGACACCTCTTAACACACACGCACGAAGGCACGTCAGTTTTTGGCGCCGTTGCCGGGGAGGCAACGGATTTGTTTTATCACCTCCATTCCACCTTCATTCTCATATCATCTAATGCCCTATTTTCCTTTTTACTTGACGGTTGCAGGAATTCGGCGCATAGATGGCGAAGCGACGCATTCCACGACGGTAGCAAGGGAGTAGGCTCCTTGAGGACTGATAGTGAGCAATCTCTCTCTCATTGTTTGCTTGCATGAAAAACCTAAAAAAATTGTAAAAAACTGAAAAAAATTGGCGTGGTGTATGATTGCTTGACCCACATCCATAACACATCACCCCACAAAAAAATGTACACTAACATTCTGAACGAATTCTTAGAGTGTTCTTTTCTTTTTCTCTTGAGTGGTGTTTGTGAAGCCACCGTGAGTTGACCTGGGCCGCACCACTCAACCCTAAAAACTGACTCATCTAATAGAAGTTGCATGATCATTAGGATGAGTACACTAGGATTTTAGAGCCTCTACAAAATAAAAGGAAATCTACTTTCACTAAGTTGTGTGCAGAACTTGACGTGCCCACTGAAACTTGTTTGAAAATATTAAGACACGTCAACCCTAAAAAGTACTTAAGTAAGGATGAAACACTAAAAGACAGTATATCTTAACAAATCCTTGCTTGAAAATCATGTTTTGCTAGAAGCACACACTTTGAAAGTAGAACATTAAGAGGCACCACCCCAATCAACGCCTCATCACATCACCCTAAGCACAAGCACTATCCTAGCCCTTTAAAACTGAGTAGACGTGCCCTAGGCAGGACTGAGTTAAGTCTCAAAAGGTGAGGTTTTGTCTGCTAGGCACTTGGCTTTCATTCCCTTGGTAGAATCTGGTGACTAGGCTGCGGGGCAGTGTCAAACGACCGTGGTTGTGGGGTCTATGGAACCGGAGGCGCAAGCCAAAGGAAGAACCTTCCCTGCAATCCCCTCGTAATCAACCTGGCCAGATTAGCCTTGAGAAGGGGAGTCCAGTGCTTACGGACTTAATCACCCTTTGTGAGATTTCTAGGTCTCCTAAGGAATACACCATAAAGATTAGGCTTGCGTGCTTGATTGAAACACATTTCTCGCATCTATCGCCCTTCGCATCCCCTCCTGTTCTTCTCTAGTGTATGCACGAGAGGCGCTCACTGCATCCCGAATTGTGTGTTTTGGGGCAGGAATCTAGGCGACGTAATTCTGTTGAAAACATGGCTGAACCTAGGGTAGATGAGGCTGAAGATCTACCCCCACCAGATGCTATGGCTGTCGTCCAGGCTCAAATCAATGCTAACCATCGGCTTCAGCAACAACAAATCCACACCATCATGCAAGCCATACAACGGTTACAGAACCCGCAAGAACAACCACCACCTTTCAATGACATACCAGGACAACCACCACTTGATTTACCACCATTTCAGGACCAGCCAAGACCCCTCCGTGATTTCTATAACCCTTCTGCCATTAGAGTCGAGCCACACCTTAGGATCCCCGAAGGGGGAGACGATTTTGAGCTAAAACCTAATGTATTAAGTCTAATTCAGAGCCACTTTCATGGAAGCTCAAATGAAGACCCCTTTCAGCACCTAGAAGATCTCGACCGCATAGCAAGAACAGTAAAACCTAGGAACATTAGCCTTGACATTGTTCTAATCAAGATGTTCCCTTTCTCATTAAGAGACAAGGCTTCTCATTGGCTTAGAACCCTAGGTAGACCCATCACCACCTGGGAGGAACTAAGGCATGCATTTTTAAAGAAATTCTTCCCCATAGGAAAGACCAATGCCCTCAGAAGAGCTATCACTACCTTCACACTCCAGGGTGGGGAACAATTTCATGAGGCGTGGGAAAGATTCAATGAACTTTTGAGGAAATGCCCACACCACGAAGTTCCAAGGTGGCAATTGGCCCAGATCTTCTCCCACGGTCTGGATAGCAACCTACGGAACTTCGTCGATGCCTCATGCGGGGGAAACTTCCTAAACAAAGACGAGGAGAGCGCGTTTGAGCTCTTTGAGTCTATGAGCGAGAATTCGCTCAACAATGCCTCCATGAACAAGTTTAACAGGTCCAGTCAACCCCGTGGTGAGATTTATGAGGTGCAAGCAAATTCTGGAATGGTTGACATGGACATCATTGCCAAAAAGTTGGATCGAGTGGAATTGGTGGACAAGAAGATTGATGAGCTTCTAAACCAGACCAGGAACCCCTTGCAGACTTTCACCCTAGCAAAGGGAGCACATAATGTTGACCTGGTCCAACCCTTCACCCAACTGAACCTGGAACAACCCCCAACCATGTTTCAAGGAGGGACCTTTGCTCCCTCGACCCTTGATTACTCCCTTCCTTCTTCATCAACATCGGCTATTCTAGAAGATGTGCAAGCCGTCCAAGGATATGCAAAACCTGACCCTTTCTCCAACACTTACAACACCGGCTGGCGTAATCACCCCAACTTTGGTTGGACAAATCAGAAACTACCGCAATTCCAAAACCAGCCCAGGCCAAACCAACAGCCACACTTGCCCCCTATCAGCAAGGACCACCAGTTAGACCCCAATATAACCAAAATAGGGCAGCCCCTCCCCCACAAAATCAAATGGACACCCTAATAAAGATGATGGCTGACATGAACCAAAAACATCAGGAAGAAATGGCCTTGGTAAAGGGACAGTTAAGCCAACTCTTGGACTGTAAACAACAAGGATCTCTACCTTCCCAACCGCAACCAAACCCGCGAAACATAATTAACAGAGGCCCCAATTCGCAAGGGTTCCAAGGCAACCCCGGGCAGGCTCATATGGTCCAACCGGCCCCACAAACACCTCCTGGGTTTGGCGCTTCTTCATCCTCGTCTTCTCAAGGATCACCCCATGGCCCCAATGCCTCTGCGAATGCTGTGACCTTGAGAAGCGGCACCAAAACCCAGGATCCCAAATGGCCGACTCTCCCCGAGACTTTACCCGACTTAGAAGAAACACCAACCAAGGACCCAAACATGGAACCAATTCAGACACCCTATCCTGAGGCCTTGGAAACAATCAAGAGAAAAAAGAATACTGTGGAAACTGAGGAGCTGATGGAAATTTTTAAACAAGTACAGATTAATATTCCGCTTCTAGAAGCTGTCAAACACATCCCCGCTTACGCCAAGTTCTTAAAGGATGCCTGTACACCCAAGCGTAAGCCGAGACCTCAAGCACCTAGGAAGGTTGTACTCTCTGAGCAAGCCAGTTCCGTGATATCAAGCAACCTTCCACTCAAACGAACTGACCCAGGAGCACCCCTGATTTCCTGCAACATCGGGGACATGACATTTGATAGAGCGCTCCTGGACCTAGGTGCTTCTATCAACCTAATTCCCACAACCTTGTACCACCAATTTGGTTTTGGGGAGCTGGCACCAACCCCTGTCACCATCCAGCTGGCGGATAGATCAGTGAAAACCCTGAAGGGGGTTGTCGAGGATGTGATTGTACGGGTCAAGGACTTCTATTTCCCAGTCGACTTTTTGGTGCTCGACATGGAAGTTCCTGAAAAATTACAGAACGCACCCATAATCTTAGGCAGACCTTTCTCAGCCACGGCTAAAGCAAACATCGATTGCGACACGGGATGTATGGAAATCGCCTTCGGAGACAGGAAAATGCAATTGGATATCTTCCGGGCAACAAAGTCTTTTGATTGTGATTACATTGAGGAACATGATCCCGTGGAAACTTTAATCGAGGAATGCCTTACCCTCAATTCTATCTCAGACCACCAAACCCGTAGTTCTGACTCGTCACCATCATTACCTGTGGACCTCTGTAAGGCTGAGTATCATCACATGACACCATTTGAAGAAATCGATGTTGATCAACTACCGCCCTTTCCATTCCCATCGACTGTGGTCCCACCCGCACCTGAACTTAAACCATTGCCCGAGAATCTCAAGTACGTCTTCTTGGGACCTGGCCAGACCTTCCCAGTGATTATTAATTCCCATCTAACCAAGGATCAGGAACTAAGGTTGACTGCAACTCTTTCAGAACATCGGGCCGCCATTGGTTGGACCATCTCAGATCTAAGAGGAATTAGCCCCACCTATTGCACCCACAAGATTTACCTGGAAGACGGGGCCCGACCTTCCCGCCAGATGCAGAGACGGTTAAACCCTAACATGCGGGAGGTCGTTAAAAAAGAAATTATCAAGTGGCTTGACGCCGACATCATCTACCCTATCTCTGATAGCCCCTAGGTGAGCCCCACTCAAGTGGTTCCAAAGAAGGCTGGGCTCACCGTTGTCACTAATGATCATGGCGAATCCATTCCCACCCGCACCACCACCACATGGCGGGTGTGTATTGATTATAGGAAGCTTAATGAAGCCACTAAGAAGGACCACTTCCCCTTGCCATTCATTGACCAAATCCTTGAAAGATTGGCAGGGCAGAAGTATTTTTGCTTCCTGGATGGATATTCAGGATATAACCAAGTCGCAATTGCTCCGGAAGATCAGGAAAAGACCACATTCACTTGCCCGTGTGGCATGTTTGCATTCCGTCGAATGCCGTTCGGGTTATGCAACGCACCCGTGACCTTCCAGCGTTGCATGCTAGCCATTTTTTCAGAAATGGTGGGTGAATACTTGGAGGTCTTTATGGATGATTTCTCTGTATTCGGGAATTCATTCGACCATTGTTTGAGCAACTTGGAGAAAATCCTGAAACGATGTATCGAGGTTAACTTGGTGTTAAGTTGGGAAAAGAGCCATTTTATGGTTCAAGAAGGAATTGTCCTCGGACACATCGTTTCGCATAGGGGCATCGAGGTAGATCGAGCTAAGGTTGATTTAATTTCCAAACTTCCTCCACCTAGTTCGGTCCGACAGATTCGCTCTTTCCTAGGACATGTTGGCTTCTACCGAAGGTTCATCAAAGACTTTTCCAAACTTTCCAAACCCTTGACCGACCTTCTAGCCAACGACGCCACTTTCCACATGTCTCCTGATTGCACCCAGGCTTATCATACCCTCCGGGACATAGTCTCCACCGCACCTGTACTTCAACCCCCAGACTGGTCCCAGGATTTTGAGATTATGTGTGACGCATCAGATTTTGCCATAGGCGCTGTCCTGGTACAAAGGCAAGACAAGAAGCCCGTGGTGATCTACTACGCGAGCAAAACGTTGGACGAGGCTCAACGTAATTATACGGTCACAGAAAAAGAATTGCTTGCTATAGTCTTTGGACTGGAAAAATTCCGATCATACTTGCTGGGATCCCACGTGACTATCTACACCGACCATTCAGCCATCCGGCACCTGTTGGCCAAAAAGGACGCAAAACCCAGGCTCATCAGATGGATCCTGCTTTTGCAGGAATTTGACCTGGAAATCCGAGACAAGGCCGGATCGAAAAATGTGGTGGCTGACCACCTGTCAAGACTTCATCCAGACCACATTGGACCCTCCCTACCTCTATCTGATACCTTCCCTGATGAACACATCCTAGCCGTGCAAGACAAGAAAATGCCATGGTATGCTGACTATGTCAACTACCTGGTTATAGGACAAACCCCGCACAGCTGGTCCAGACAGCAACGGGACAGGTTCTTGGCTGAGGCCAAGCACTATTTCTGGGATGATCCCATGCTGTTTCGCCTCTGTGCTGATCAGATCATCAGGAGGTGCCTCCCCGAAGATGAAGTTCAGAGTGTGCTTTCCTTTTGTCATGACCAAGCGTGTGGCGGCCATTTCTCTGGCAAGAAAACAGCTGCAAAAGTTTTGCAGTCTGGATTTTATTGGCCGTCCCTATTCAAGGATGCACACATCTTTGCCAAGACTTGCTCACGATGCCAAACACTAGGGACAATGACCAAAAGAGATATGATGCCCCTTCAGCCCATTTTGATTGTCGAAATTTTCGACGTTTGGGGTATCGATTTTATGGGCCCCTTTCCACCATCCAACGGCTTCGAGTATATCCTGGTCTCGGTAGACTATGTTTCCAAATGGATTGAAGCCGTCGCCACCCGACAATGCGATCACAAGATGGTCATGGACTTTGTAAAGAAGAACATCTTTTCCCGGTTTGGAATACCCAAGGCCATGATCAGTGATGGTGGAAGCCATTTTATCCATTCCCAGTTCCATGCCCTACTTAGAAAATACGGGGTAAACCACCGCATTGCCACCCCGTATCATCCACAAACAAATGGGCAGACTGAGGTCTCAAACAGACAAATCAAGAACATCTTACAGAAGACTGTGAGACCTGACAGGAAAGACTGGTCCACACGACTTGATGATGCCCTGTGGACATACAGGACCGCTTTTAAGACCCCGATAGGCATGTCACCTTACCGCTTGGTCTTTGGCAAAGCTTGGCATCTCCCTGTCGAATTGGAACACCGGGCTTACTGTGCTGTTAAGCAATGTAACATGGATCCCCAGTTAGCTGGTGCGCAAAGGACTCTTCAATTATCTGAGCTTGAAGAAATTCGTCGGGACGCCTTTGACAATAGTCGGCTATATAAGGAGAAGAAAGCCGTCCACGACCGACTCATTCATAGGAAAACCTTTGAGCCAAACCAACAAGTCTGGCTATTTGATGCACGCCTGAAACTCTTCCCAGGGAAACTTAGGTCCAAATGGACAGGACCATTTCGGGTGGTCAAACCCTATTCCAATGGGGCAGTCGAAATCGCCGATCTTAATACCGGGCACACCTTTACAGTCAATGGTCAAAGATTGAAGCATTTCCTGGCCCAGGTACCCCCCAAGGAAAGTGTCACCCTTGTTGAGGGCTGACACCAAGCACCGCCCAGCTGGAGGCATTAAACTCAGCGCTTCCTGGGAGGCAACCCAGCGGATTCAGACTGATCTGGTAGTTTACGTCACTCAGGTACTATCTTTTTGAACCCTTCTGCATCCATGCATCTGCCAATGAGGACATTGTCCAACTTAAGCATGGGGGGATGGTAAATTGCATAATCCTGAGCTTAATTAATCAGTCTGAATGAATAAATTAATTGATTAAAAAAAAAAAATTGAATTTAGGAAGAAAAACTTAGGCATTAGAAACTTGTCAATAGTGGAAAATAATACAAAAAGAACTTAAACGCTTAGACTTTTCAGGCCTTCAGGCTTAATCAGCCCTAGTGTCCATTAAAATATGGATTTAGCGGTGAATCCTTGCAACTTTAAGCTATTCTAATCCACCTAATAAATAAGGTAATAAGTATACGACTTATCAACTCACCCTCTAACTCAGGAAAACTTTGAGTCTAAGCATCTACACACATTTTTGCACAGACTCACTTCTCGGAGATTTTGACAGAAATTGGGTAGCTAATGAACTCTCTAGGGTGGTATGGCTGGCAAGTTGTTGTGGGTAACAGCCCATTGGCAGGTTGTCCAGAACCCAGCCACAGGCCATTTCTTTTTCGCTGCCTCTAGGTACATTTGAGATTAGGGAAGCCACCTACGAAAAAAACAAAAAAAAAAAAAACAAAAAAAAAAGAGAAAAGAAAAGAGAAGAAAAGAGAATAAACCACACTTCACCGCACAAGTATGGCTGGCAAGTGATCGTGGGTAACAACCCATTGGTCGGTTGTCCAGAGCCCAGCTCAATAATTGCACAAAAAAGACCAAAACACCTAAGGACGAAGCGGGGAAGTAGTACAAGCCGGGGAGATATACACTGGAAAATCCTTGTGTTGACCCCAAGTAAAATGAACGTAGGGAGAAAGCTACCAATCGAACAAATACACCTTCAGGCAAAAATTTATTTTCTTTTCCGGTCACCTAGAGGCGTAGAAACTCGTAGTCTGTCTCAATTACCGTTAAGTAAGTCTATCACAACATTCACACCAAGATGCTTAGCACTTAGGGTTTTGACCGAGTTTTGGGTGGGTTGGGTAGCCGTAAAAAGTTACCAACCCACACTGAATTCTAAAAATTCTAAAAAGACATATATAGATATATACGTATACATAAGTATAGTTATATATACAAAGCAAGGATTCAGGCGATTCGTATTTTGGCAGACACCCGGGCACTGCTTAGTCTTTGTAGATTAAGATCTTCGTATAGTTCCTCTTATTGACAAGCAACGAAGTGCCTAAGAAATTACTTCTTGAATTCGCCAAAGAAATAAAGGCTAGAATAAACCTTGCTAGGGACTAGCAAGGAGTAAGCATGGGGGTATGATAACACCACGCAAGGGGGTAGTAATTAGGTTGAATATGGCCCATCTTTAGAATAAAAGGCACAACATAAAGTAGAATAGGAGCATTGCATGCATCAAGTACCAAGATTGCTTATAAACTGTATTAATGGCCATTTGTGTAAAGCATTTGTCAAAGCAGGCCTCAGATGAGCAATTGGACCGCACGGATGGATTCAGGACGATGAACGGAGTCTAACGGACTCAAGATCGGCCAAATCCGACATCTGGAGCTCCCACAATGGGCCCAAGAAATCCTGACCGTTGATCTGGAGATCAACGGCCCAGAACACACCACGTCGCCCCGCCCCCACCGCTCGCACGCCCCCAAGCCAGCCAAGGACGAATCTCGGTCGTTGATCTTCGATCGAACGGCTAAGATCCGCGCGCTCGCCCGCGGTCACCGCGACAAAGCGTAGGCGTGGCGCAACGGTTAGCACGCACGCCCGCGTCGCGGCGATGCGCGTTCGAATCGCGCGGAGTGGAAATCAATTGCGAGCGAAGGGCGCAGCAAAATTGAGCCACGCGATCAGCAGCGAGCGGCTAGGATTGCGCCACGCGGCGCGACGACAGCGCCCCACCTCCCACCCGCGCCTGAAGCGCGATCTTAGCGCAGGCACGGGAGGATCTCAGCCGTCCAATCATCAATCGGACGGCTCTCGTTCGACATCCATGGATCGCGCCTGAAGAGAGAGAGGGGCGGGTGGCTGACCGGCGGTAGGAGGGCTTCACCGACGTATCTGGAAGCGATTTTAGCGACGTTCTGGATGTCGCTAAAGCACATTCTTCTTTTAAGAAGCCCTTAACTCTATTTAAACCCCCTTCTACCACCATTCAAGGCATCCTCTCCCACTTGCAACTACTCCACTCCTCTCCTAGCTAGTATTAGGCACTCTTGTAATTGCCGGAGACGACGAGCCGCCAATGGAGCCTCCTCCACCGCCGTGGCTGCCTCGTCGCTCTCCACTCTCTCTCTACCTCTCTCTCTCTCTTTTAAGCTTTCATTTACTTTTGTTGAAGCATGTATTTAATATTGTAAACCATGAACTATGAACGCATGTTTAATGAAATTATTTTCCATTTAGTTGCCATTTTAATTTCTGTTTAAAGTGCATGATCAAAACCAAGAGCTTTCTAACCCTAAACTCTCTCTATCTCTCGCTTTTCAAAACCGTCTCTTTCGCAAGAAAAACTCTGCCTTTTTCGTGACAAGTGGTAAACAAAATCTGATTTCCATGCCTCCCTGAGATCGACACTCGGACTCACCTCCGTTTACTTCTTTTAAAACCGACGTATCAAGTGCAACTATAACGACACCTCTTAACACACACGCAGGAAGGCACGTCAGGAAATCACCTGAAGATGGTGCTATTCAGAACGCTGGGTTGCCTCCCAACAAGCGCTGCATTTTCTGTCAGCTGCCAGACTTATAAGGAACCTGTAAGTCTGGCTCCAGACAGAAAAAGCTAGGTCCTAAAAATATGCGTAACAGCATGGGCCTAGAAAACAGGTAGCCACGAATGTTGGCGAGCTGATGATGCAGCGTGATTCCAAATGCTCAACAGAAGATATGAAAACAGAGAACCTCGTAGGCTACCTGGGGAGATCTAGGGATAACAAAGGAATATGAAAAGGGACCCCCTGAAACGGAATAAGTGGAGGATAACAAGAATCCTCCAAAGCAAGATGGGTTTTAAAAGATATAAACATTATTATTTCACACCCTTGAATGGCGAGACTAAAAGTACAAGCATCAATCCACACTCGCCATTCTACCCGAGTATGTACTGGCCTGATATGTTCTCCAGAAAGAATGTACATGAGCAGAGATCTGTGTTGAGGATTAGGTAAGGAATCTACTAGTTGCTTGAGTGATTGGGTGGTAATTATTAAGTCCAAAGAGGGCTTAGGTTGTTTAGGTTCCATTCCCAATAAGAATTCGTATTTCACATCCTTACCTAGCTTCATTATTTTATGAACCTTCAACTGCTCCTCTACAATAGATGACTCATGAATAGAATTCAATATCTCATTAGTAGACTCATGATCAACATGCTTTGACGACAGTTGGGTTTCTTGGGAAGTAGCAAGATTAGAATTATCAGCAAATCCATCCCCGAGTTCTTTCTTGTCAATTACATCCTTTCCAGGGACTTTGTGTGCTACTTCATTATCCTTAATATCTTTAGGAGGATTATCATTGTTAATGTTATGGAGAAAGCCTATATCACTAAATTCATTGTTCTTCTTAGGGTATAAATCCTCAATTCATGTATATTGTCCCTAAGAGTCTCTCCTAGGCTTCTCACTATTGTGTTTGTCCTCCAATATCAACTCGTGGTTTTGCGGAGGATGACTCTCAAAATCAAAAGAAGGGAGGAATCCGGATTTCACCAGATTATTTATATCCTCAAGGGGCAAGTCCTCAAATAACACATAATCCCCCTGTGATTCACTCCAGATTTTCAGTTCGGGTTCCTCCATTGGGTCATCCTCATCCTCTGAAATAGACTCTTTATATCCCTGAGACCAAAATTGATCTAATTCATCCTCCATTCCCTTAGGGTCACCTTCATTGGGTGCATTTAAATCCTTAGGATGCTGAATGGTAGGTGTTGATTCCTTAAGTGGAGGGTCAGGATTAGGCTTACTAAGGGTAGAATGAGATTCCACCATATAATTAATAGGGAAAGTGATATGAACAAAACGACCTTGACCTAGGTTAGCAAGGGTAAGGGAAATACTGTCATTGGGGTCAAGGTCCTCAAGAGGTACCATCTTCCCTTTCTTTTGACTCCAATATAGCTCGGGTGGATAATTACTAGGATCGTTCTCCTCTAGTGGCCGTGTCTCAATGGGAGAGTCTAAGTGATAGCCACGTAAAATGGGATCCCTATTGTCATTGGTTTCCTCATAATTATTTTCATGATCATGGTCGTATGGGTAGGGATCAGAATTACTAGGAAGAGCGTAGCTAAGCTGTCTAATTTCTTTGTTCAATTGTTGACTATTCCTCAACATCTCTCCCATAGATTCCATCATTTCCTTTTGTTGTTTTTACAATTCTATCATAAAAGAGTATAGGCTACTACTATCAGATTGGGGAGGATAGTCAATCTCAGGCTCTGGTTGCCTAAGGGTATCGATCCAACCTCGATACGAAAAATCATGAAGGGTGGGAGGGTTGGGTGTTTGCATAGTAGTAGGGATTCTAGGGTTGGAAAATCCCACTCCTAGGCTCTGCTCAAAAGTGGGAGCTATCGGGCCAGTACTCCCAGGATAAGAATATGAATGATCCCATGAATTGTCAATGTACCCATCAAAGGATGGATACGCTCGGGGCATGGGATCCTGGTTAAAATGATAGTAGTAAGGATAGTCCATTTCTTTCAATTAAACAGGTTAAACTCTCTTAAGATTTAAAAGAAATCAGAAACTTCCTAGAGAGTTCTACCACTGTCAAAACAAACGTAAATACAGTGGGACTTTTTTTTAGCAGATTCTAGGTCTTAGCTGTTCAGTTGGTGACCAAACAAGTTTTGCAAGAATTACGCTTCCTAGGCTGACCTTCATTGGTGCCTACAACCTACTCGCAAGGGATGGAAGTCTGGAATCGAGCCCACGTAGGTGGAACTGAGGTAACTTGGTGGATAGGCTTATTGATTTCCAACTAACTTCCCTTGTGGTGCAAAGAGGAGAGGTAGAAATTTATCTAGTGACCTTATGTGTGAGGTGCACAGTGTCTCAAGTGTGTATCATATGTTCGTGTTTTGAGTTTTGAAATCTCGCAACCAAGATCCTTTTGCACACAATTTTAAGTCTCAGATTTCAAGGTTCAACCTCTTAGCAGTCCCAATTTTTAAAGTGACCATTGAATTAATTCGATTCAAGCACTTTAGTGGCCTTAGCTTTAGGTTCAATGCAGATGCATGACAGGTAATTAATGCTTAAGAAAAAGACGTACCTTACTCTAGCTTTCTTCAATGCAGGGATGTCTGAAATGCAATTAAGATAAACTAGATGCTACTCATTCAGTCCTAGATAATCACCCTACTGATTTGCAGCTTCTAGCAGACAGTTCGATATATATATATATATATTTAAAATAAATATTAAGCACTTAAACCTAATATAACTAACTAACTAACTAACCCATATGCAGTTCAAATAATTCAAATAATCCTATACTCTAAATAAAATGGGAGCACGCTCCCGAAAATACACTCCTGCATCCAAAAGAGAAAAGAAATAAAGAAACATTGGGAACACGATCCCAAAAATGCCCAACAAGGGTCCACAAGACAGAAATTAAGTTCTAATGTCTATCTAAACTAAATCTAAACTAAAATCTAATGACTAAATCAGAAAAAAGCTCCTTCGTAAGCCTATGTGCGAGGGATCAAGGCCCACAAGCACCCATTGTTGGCCTCCAGGTGGCATCAAGGTCCACCAAAAAGATCGTCTCTACCGTGTGCGTCCGCCACATTCGTCGTTCGATTCCTGCACACAAAGAGAACCAATGTCAATAATTCAAAAAAACTTCTGAAATAGCATAAAAATGATAGAAAATCCCCAAAAAATTTAATAAACGTATTTCCTCCCCAGCAACGGCACCATTTGAAAGAGCGATCTTCGTTTTCGATAAAAACTTTAGCATGAAATGACGTGTCGTATGTGAACGCGTGGTAGAAAATCTCTTTTCAAAACATTTTAATTCTCAGAATCTAACCACAAAAATAGTTAGGTTGTCTCCATAGGGAGGAATTAGCCTATTGAATGCCTTATTTGTTCAGGAATATCATCAAATGTACATATTAATTATTGCAACTCACTTTCTCACATAAACTCTTAATCTAAATAATTAATCAGGAATGTTGGTATATATATGCAAAATTACCATAATATAATATTCTAATGATCTTAGTAATGATAATCAAGGTAACTACTAATGGGAACACCATCATGAGCCCTAACTAGCTCATTTTGACCTAGAAAAGAGAACAAAAGCTCCTACATAATCAAGTGAAGGGCCTAACTCAAGGAATAACTGGTTTAAAAGAAAAGCAAGAAACAAAGGGTAAAACTGAAATTTTACCATTGTAGTGCAACAACAGGATTTCTCAGGGGCTAAACATAAGTCAAATGGTCTTAACAAGATAAAAAGTGGGTTGGTTCAATAAGAAAAGGGTTGATGTGAAATCTAGGAATTAAATGACTTCTTGTAACCCTAAAATAGACCCACTTAATTTAACAAGGTTCTGGTTGAGCTAAAATTCACCTAAACCCTCTAAAATTAATGGAAAAATATCCTATAGGGTTTAGACCTTCAATTTGGCCTTTAGAACCTATTTTGACCGAAATAGGTCTCCTAGTCAAATGTTTACCCTAAATTAGGTTTTGTGTAAAATGCCCAATTAAACGTGGTCAAACCTAAATTTCAACTTCACCATTGGATTCCTTAGGTCCAAATTAGGTTTAGACCAAAATTTAGACCTAAGGGGAGTTCACATTGACCTACTTTGCAAAACAGTCCAACTCAATTTCATTTATGCCCCTAACTTTTGAAAACCCTTGCAGACACCCCCTAGCTTCCTCATCGTTCTTTGCAATTAGATCCCTCCACCATTACAGTGGAGGAATCCTACTTCGGAGAGGATTCGAGGGGGATATCTCCTTGATTCCTCAGAGAATCCCTCTCAAATTTGAAAGGGAGATTCTCTAAGGAATTCCAGTTCATATGAACCAAATCTTGAGCTTCAAATCCTACCCAATCTCTCATGAGAATGCATGAGAGATTTGAGTCTTTTCAACCTTCCATAGGCTATTTAAAGGTCCCCAGATCCTCCCGTTCCTCTTTAGCTAGGATTGGTTGGAGATAACCCCCCAATTTCTTCTCTTCTCCTTCGACCAAACACCTAGCGAGCTCCGACGACCTATATCTCCTCCACTCGTCGCTCTGCCACAATACCAATGGCAGAGTTGCTCTTGCCTCCGTCATCTGCATCGCGCCATACCTACGCCAGTGCCTGCCTCCTTCTCATCATCGCCATCCCCCTCCAACTGGGATCTTCGTCTCTGGCGGCGGCAGACACGAGCCGACCGCCATCCTTTATCCTTTCATCTTTAAATTAGGTCAGGTATTTCCCCCTTCTCTCCTCTTCTTGTTTTCCCCTCTTTATTTCCCACAATATCCCCTGACGCTCACAGACCACCACCATCTTCTCCAACTCCGGCAAACCACCGACGAGGTGCATCCACCACTCCACACAACCACCCACCTCGCCAGCCACCTCAGAAGCTTCGCCACATTCCACTGATCATTTTCCCTTTTTCAATTGACCACCATACACTCCACACATTTCCCTGAAACAAACCCAACTCCACGGCCATAGGGTGACCTAGGCACGCACGCTCAAGCCGCCTTGCACCACGTCGACCATCGAGACATCTTCGCCGTGCCACGATGAAGCTTCCTACAAGTTTCGATGAGGCCACAAGGCTATGTTGCGTGAGTGCAGGTTTGGACCTCGACCGCCATTAGAGTAGGCTTGAAGAAGCTCGCAACCTTCACTCCTGGCATTAGGCTTCAGGCATCCAGGTCCCAGGCAACGCGGATTTGTCTCACGCACAACTTCAGCCAAGTGATTGGCTTTGGAGGGCTCTGCAGCTTCAGTAATTGAGCGTGACCCCTGCAGGCGCGCACGAGAAGCAGGTGGGACATTTAGTCCCACCTCGAAAACTTTCGAGCTGGCGGTGTGGTATAAGATGCAAAAGTGTTAGGGGCTTAGCGCCTCCTAACACGGGGTGAGGTCCCACTCGCCCACCACGCCTTGTCTGTGACCCACGACTCCGTGGACCTGGTGCTCGACTCGACTACCCGCGCACTCCTCGTCCACCACCCATGCCGGTGGGCCTGGTCCGGAGCACGCTAACCTGACCCGTTTACTTAAGATGGCTCTGGGAGAGCGAGCCTAAGAGAGAAAAGAGAGAGAGTTCGCAGGGGAGGGTAGGGGTAGGTTTTGCTCTTGCAGGGAAAGGACAAAGAAAGAAGAAGTCGCAGAAGAAGCTAAGGAAAAGAAGCTAAGGAGAAGGCACGATTGAAGAAGGAGAAAGCTGAAGAAGAAGCTAAGGGTTAAAGGCAGAAGAAAGATAAAGAGGATCAGAGTTGCAGAGAAGCTAAGGAAAGAAGAAGAAAGGAAGAAGACAGTTGAGGTTCGCATGGCCAAAGTCAGAGAAAAAGCCAGAGAAGAAGGAAGAGAAAACCAAGGAAGAAAGAAAGAAGAAAGAAGAGAAAGAGAGTAACGAGCCAAAGAAAGAAGCAGAAGAAAGAAAGAAAAAATCAAAACACTTTTAAGACGTCTGATTCTATAATCAGACGACCAATTCTTCCCAAGTTCTCTTTTATATGTTTTCTAGGAAAGAAGAGAAAGAGAGGAACGAGCCAAAGAAAGAAGCAGAAGAAGAAAGAAAAAATCAAAACACTTTTAAGACATCTGATTCTATAATCAGTCGTCCAATTCTTCCCAAGTTCTCTTTTATATGTTTTCTAGCTACATTTTATTATCCATAACATTCTGAATTATATTTTGAGTAGTTTTATGTGCTCAAATTACATCTATTATTGAGATTAGTGCATGAATTCCATTTGCACCCTGTGTTCGACCTCGGATTTAAACTTCGAGTAATAAAATTTATTTATTTTCAAAGTGATTTCAACTATACTACGACGCATTCATTTTAAACTCGATTTCGCTTTTGATGAACATTTTGGCGCCGTTGTCGAGGAGCAATGTGCAATTTATCACTAGTCTCTACATTGTTTTTATATTTGAGCACTAACTTGCCCTATTTGTTTTGCTATGATTTTGCGAGGTATTTCACAAAGAGATCTCCCACGCTAATCAACCACTCCATGGAAATTAACTTCTCTCTTCTTCCCTAATTCATCTCCTAATCCTGGGAAGACAAAAAGGAAGCAATCAATTAGGAATCAACCGCCTTATTCTCTTTAGTAATTATCATTTTTTTTTTAAAGCAAAATTTCCTAATTTGAGAAAAATTTTTCAAATCTTATCGAAGTGGAAGCGATTTCTTGAGATCCCACCCAAAATTCCTGTGCCTATTAGAGATCATGCTTAAATTCTAAATCTCCGTGGACTACACACTTCTTATCTGAAGTCCAAAGAGAACTTCTGTGAAAATAAAAGAGTATTGGAAATAGAACCAAATTAGGGTTTCTATGGTAGGGTTTTGGGGTGTTAGTTCACACGTGCTTGCATAAAAGGAAACAAACCCACCTGCATCTTTGTGCTACACAAACCCTTGATTGGAAGAATCTAATCAAGAAAAAACCTAAAATCAAGCTCTAAAATCACTTGAACCTTAAAAATCTTGGACCTAATAACCTGGGAGTCAAATCAGGGTGATTTCTAGGTCTTGACCTAGAATCATTCTGCCATCTTTAGGGCAGGTCAGGTGAAGTTGACTACATTGTAGGCCAACCAACCTATTTAGGTCACAAAACCAAAACATCTAAAGTTCAAGTGGAACCCTAAGCACCTTTGATCTTAAATAAAAGTGGTAGACTTAAGTGGTCAAGGTCCCCATGCTGGTCTACCTGGAATCTCAGTAACAAAAGAGGTCGGGTGGGGGAAACCCTGTAACCCATGGGGATGTTATACCATGTAGGGGTCTTTGTGGGACTCTCCCTCTCTGGCTGCCTAGGTAATTCTCAGGTGGACGACCTTCCGATCCAGGGGTATTATCCTACCCGAACCTCCATAGTCATCCAAACATCTTTGGGTGCCTTGATTGGGTCAAAAACACATCCAGTCCCTCATCCCTTCTCTTTAGAGCACACACATAGATTTTCAGTGGGATTCTCTATTCAGATCTAACCACTTGACGACTTGATTCTACATCTTGATCCGAATTCTGATTCTACATCTTGATTCCACCATCCGATCGAAATATGCAGCCTGGTTACTTAGGATTATCATTCAAGAAACTTGAGCCACAAAGATCCATGAGAGATTGGATGATTGAGGATGCCCTTGAATTCTATGAAATTGAATACAAAACCTCAACACCAGTAGAAGACATTCAGGTTAGTATACTAGCAACAACAACTTTCATCATAAACTGTGCCCAAGTGTTATTGACAGAAAAGGATCAACCCGAGACATTCTCATAACAAGATACATTGAGATAGAAAAATTGCATAACTTTGAATACCTTCAATGCATGACAAATCCTGTACTATGGGAACAACACCAAGATGATCTTGAAAAATGGGAAGAGATGATGAGATTATTGAAACAAGTTATCGATCAGAAATACCTGTACATGCCCCAAATAGATGATGAACCATCTTGGAATAGTATTGAGGATCAATCCGATTTCCCAAATTCCAGGTTTGAGGCACAAAGTTGTTGTGGATTTTCAGCCCAGATGAAATACAACATGCCTGATCTTGAATTAGGTTGGGAAGTTCCAATTGCAGGAGAACACAATTTGGAGCTAGCCCTAGAACCTGGATCACCAAGCATAGAATTTCGAGACTCCTGCAATAATGAGATTAGAACTGAACCTCTCGAGGGTGTAAATCGTGCCCCTTATTCTGATAAGGTGACCCTTGAAGGTAACTCTGACCTAGATTCTAGAGATTCAACCCACATCCTCAGCTTAGAATCTGGATCTGAAACTTATTGGGAAGATTACGAGGCCCTGTATGACGAAGATCAAAGTTTCAATGAAAAGTATGATTCTGGGCCTCTATTTGATGAATATCCCTCTCCAACAGAGATATAGATCAATTTTTCGGAAGTTACGCCAATCTACGATGTAGAAACCGAGGAGTTAGACGAGTGGGGTTTTGATTGGGTCTTTCCTACAAACCTAGAACTTGAGCCTAGACCAAATGACACCTTTTTAAGCTCAGAATTTACATATAGGCTAGACCCAAGTCAGGCTGCTAAGTCTACATCATGTGATTTACTCAGTGATGGAACTCCTGATCTTGAATCTCATTCAGAACTTGATTTTTACAAGATCTTCGACGATTGTGAATCTTACCATGATTTTGGAGAACCTCTGTTTCCTGAATACAATGAGCCAATCTACGACCTCAGCTCACATGATTCATTCTCTGACTCTGACTTTGAGGTCCTGGTTCTCGAGATCACTAATTTAATTTCAGGTTCCAGTGAGATGGAATCATTTATTTTCGATCCTCAGGAATCAAAACCAAAAAATGCTAAGAGTGATTGCAACCCAGAATTCAAATCTTTCCTCGACTCAGATTTCCCTCATCCTATAGACACTCTTCAGGCATTCACTTTTGACTTTGAGAGCTACTATGAGGACTCTCTACATGAAACCACCTGTAACTCCTTTCTAGAAGAGCCCTCATACACAATTCTCATTGAAGTCACCTCTTCCACACATACAGAACCTATCCAAACCCATTTTCAACCCCGACCCACAACCAGACTCAATTTCTATTCTAATTTCCCTCTTACTGAGCCGATTGCAGATGATTCGACTCCACACCTATACTAGGTTTAGGACATTGATCAGACTGAAGACCAAGCTCCATCACCTTCTGATCACCCCTGTAGGGTTTCCACATCATTCACTGATTATTTTACAGATCCCTACTCTGACCAGGCTAGTTTGACTCAGCCAAACCTCGAATTCACACTTCCACATCCGTCTGAGCTCCATAGCATATGGTGGATTCCACATCTCTTGATCTACAGTTATCAACCCACCAGATTACTAGGGTTTGGGCTGCATCATTAGCCTATGGATCTGAACAAGCACTTGGTTGGACCAACTAGGCTCTTGATCAAGGTGCTTATTCTACAAAACTTCACCGATTTGACCACTCCCTCTCCATACCATTTCCTGCTCGACTAAAGGCGTTGAATTTAGCACTTAATGGGAGGCAACCCATCATTCCAAAAACCTGAGATCCGTCTGATTATCCATCTGTACTTCACGTCTATTGCACCCTGAGTTCAGCCTTAGAACAATCAATCCCACCTCTAGTACACGTGCCAGAGTTTGAAATCGTTTGCAACAGTCATTCCCCACCCAGTCGCCCACCCGATAAATCTTGTTCTAAGTCCCTGAACCCAACACTGTTTTACACCCTCCGCTTACAATGAGGACATTGCAAAACTTAGGCATGGGAGGGTGGTAAAGTGCAAACATACAAAAATCAAGAATAGTCAGAATCTCACAAAAAATTCACATATGCCAAAAATACCAAAAAAATAGAAAATTGTGGAAAAGAACAAAAAAATTGGAGGGAAGAAAACTTTGAGGCCATATAAATATGAGGAGAAAAAGAGCGAAATGCCAAAAAGGTGCACAACATGAAAAAGAAAAAGCGAGTCATTAGTAAGAAATTAAGGGATTAACCAAAGTTCTAGACCATATCAAGAAAAAGAAAAATGAAGAAAATTGCTAATGAAACACAAAAGAGATTAGTAGGAACGCTGATCTTAGGCCTTTTGGGCTAGACTCTTAGGCTTAAACATTAAAGTATCCACTAAGATTTGGATAATCCTCAAGAAGTTGGGGAAAATGCGAAGCTTAAGTATTAGGTCTAAGGCTTAGTGAGTATTCGGCCTCGTCAACTGACCTCTGGTTTGCGGGATTCGGTAACCTAAGAACCCCAATCCGCACACAGTCTGGTTCAGTGCACATAACTATCAAAATCACGCAGAAGCGTTTAAATGTTCTGAAAAGAAGTTGCCTAGATTAGGAGCAGTCGATCAACACGAGTTGATTTGGATGAGTTCCTGGCACGGAGAGGCGCAAAATTCCCCTTGAAGATGCGTAATAGCATATCATCTCCTTGGTGCTTGTATCCTATGATATTTACATATCCTACTGGGGGCATGTAAGCACCCTACTGGTTCAGATGCCATGGGCGGCATTATCACAAAATGTCGATTGCCAGGATCTGGATTTGGCTACAAAATGCCATGAGCAGGATTATCTCGAAATCTCGAAAGCCAAGGTTATGGGGGTTGCCATGGGTGGTGCTATCATAAAGCATCGATTGCCAGGGACCTTTGAGGACTGATGATGGGGACAAGGAATCTGATATAAATTGTGTTGAGAAGCCAACCCGAAGCTAGAAATAAAAAGAAAAGAGAGAGAAAACTCTCCAAACAAATAAATCCTCTGTCTCTCTCTTACAAAAAATACACTGCAAACTGAATCGAGGCTAAAATATGTCTCAAGCACGGGTGCTTTAATCACGGAGTCCAATGAACCTTAGGATAGTTCCTACAGGCCTTAAAAACCTTCACGGAGGATCGAGGCTAGAGCTGGTCAGGTTTGGATCTTGGTTGGTACTTGAGTACCTCTAGGCCTACGGTTGGCATTCTAACCTAATCAAAAAGAAAAAGAAAAAAAAGCACTCATCATAATATGTGAAAGGAACTCATGGTCTAGAACAGAAGTCAAAACCTTAAAATTTTGGTAAGGGACTAGCAAAAGCAAGGCATTGGGGTATGATGGGAACACCATCATGAGCCCTAATTAGTTCATTTTTACCTAGAAAAGAGAACAAAAGCTCCTACATAACCATGTGAAGGGCCTAACTCAAGGAATAACTAGTTTGAAAGAAAAGCAAAAAATAAAGGGTAAAACTGCAATTTTACCATTGCAATGCAACAATGGGATTTCTCAAGGGCTAAACATAGGTCAAATGGTCTTAGTAAGATAAAAAGTGGGTTAGTTCAATAGGAAAAGGGTTAATGTGAAATCTGGGGATTAAATGACTTCTTGTAACCCTAAAATAGACCCACTTAATTTAACAAGGTTCTAGTTGAGATAAATTTCACCTAAACCCTCTAAAATTCATGAAAAAATATCCTATAGGGTTTAGACCTTCAATTTGGCCTTTAGAACCTATTTTGACCAAAATAGGGCTCCTAGTCAAATGTTTGCCCTAAATTGGATTTTTATGTAAAATACCTAGTTAAACGTAGTCAAACCTAAAATCCAACTTCACCATTGGATTCCTTAGGTCTAAATTAGGTTTATAACAAAATTTGAACCTAAGGGGAGTTCACCTTGACCTACTTTGCAAAACAGTCCAACCCAATTTCATTTATGCCCCTAACTTTTGAAAACCCTTGTAGACACCCCCTAGCTTCCTCATTGTTCTTTGCAATTAGGTCCCTTAGCCATTACAGCGGAGGAATCCTACTCCGACAAGGATTCGAGGGGGATATCTACTTGATTCCTCAAAGAATCCCTCTCAAATTTGAAAGGGAGATTCTCTCAGGAATTCCCGTTCGTATGAACCAAATCTTGAGCTTCAAATCCTACCCAATCTCTCATGCGAACGCATGAGAGATTTGGGTCTTTTTGGCCTTCCAAAGGCTATTTAAAGGTCCCCAAATCCTCTCGTTCCTCTTCAGCTTTGTTTGGCTGGAGATAACCCCCCAATTTCTTCTCTTCTCCTCCGACCAAACACCCAGCGAGCTCCGGTGACCTATATCTCCTGCACTCGTCGCTCTACCACAATGCCAATGGCAGAGTTGCCCTTGTCTCCGTCATCCTCATCGTTCCATACCTGCACCCGTGCCTGCCTCCTTCTCGTCATCGCCGTCCCCCTCCAACTAGGACCTTCGTCTTCGGTGGTGGCAGACACGAGCCGACCGCCATCCTTTATCCTTTCGTCTTTAAATTAGTCAGGTATTTCCCCCTTCTCTCCACTTCCTATTTCCCCATCTTTGTTTCCCACAATATCCCTCGACGCTCACAGACCACCACCATCTTCTCCACCTCTGTCAAACCACCGGCGAGGTGCATCCACCACTCCATGCAACCACCCACCTTGCCAGCTACCTCAGAAGCTTCGCCACATTCCACTGATCATTTTCCCCCTTTCCATTGACCACCACATGCTCCACACAATTTCCCTGAGAAAACCTAACTCCACGGCCACATGGTGACCTAGGCACGCATGCCCAGGCCGCCCCACGCCACGCCAACCATCGAGACATCTTCGCCGTACCACGACGAAGCCTCCTGCATGTTTTGATGAGGCCTCAAGGCTGTGTTGCGTGAGTGCAGGTTTGGACCTCCGTCGCCATTAGAGCAGGCTTGAAGAAGCTCGCAACCTTCACTCCAGGCACCAGGCTTCAGGCATCTAGGTCCCTGGCGATGTGGATTTGTTGCACACACATCTTCAACCAAGTGATTGGCTTTGGAGGGCTCTGCAACTTCAGCAATTGAGCGTGACCCCTGTGGGCACGCGTGAGCAGGTGGGACATTTAGTCCCACCACAGAAACTTTCGAGCGGGCAGTGTGGTATAAGATGCAAAAGTGTCAGGGGCTTAGCACCTCCTAACATGGGGTGAGGTCCCACTCACTCACCACGCCTCGTTTGCAACCCATGCCTCCGCGAACCTGGTGCTCGACCCGACTACCCACGCACTCCTCAGCCACCACCCACACCGGTGGACCTGGTCTCTGGCATGCTAACCCAACCCGTTTACCTGATATGGCTCTGGGAGAGCGAGCCTAAGAGAGAAAAGAGAGAGTTCGCAGGGGAGGGTAGGGGTAGGTTTTGCTCTTGCAGGGAAAGGACAAAGAAAGAAGAAGCCGCATAAGAAGCTAAGGAAAAGAAGCTAAGGAGAAGGCACAGTTAAAGGAGAAAGCTAAAGAAGAAGCTAAGGGTTAAAGGCAGAAGAAAGCTAGAGAGGATCAGAGTTGCAGAGAAGCTAAGGAAAGAAGAAGAAAGGAAGAAGAAGACAGTTGAGGCTCACAAGGCCAAAGTCAGAGAAAAAGCCAGAGAAGAAAGAAGAGAAAGCCATGGAAGAAAGAAAAGAGAAAGAAGAGAAAGAGAGGAGTGAGCCAAAGAAAGAAGCAGAAGAAGAAAGAAAAAATCAAAACACTTTTAAGACGTCTGATTCTATAATCAGACGTCCAATTCTTCCCAAGTTCTCTTTTATATGTTTTCTAGCTACATTTTATTATCCATAACATTCTGAATTATATTTTGAGTAGTTTTATGTGTTCAAATTGCATCTATTATTGAGATTAGTCCATGATTCCATTTGCACCCTATGTTCGACCTCGAACTTAAACTTCAATTAATAAAATTTATTTGTTTTCAAAGCGATTTCAACTATGCTATGATGCATTCATTTTAAACCCGATTTTGCTTTCGACGAACAACTAATTTCTTGTAAAACATTCCTTATTTGCGATAAGCAATGTGGCATGCTCTTATCTAATTCATGAGATACTCAATCAAAAGCAATTTATCAAGAATAGAGAGATATGCATGCAAATTCACCTTAATATATTAATTTGGTAAATAAATGAATAGGAAGTTTCACAATGGCATGTAACGTAAATATTAATATGCCCGTTACTGTAGCAAAATAGGGGAAACGAGTCCCCTGCTTGCACACACGGAGGAGGAGATGGCGAACGGTGTGGTCGTCGGTGGTGGGTCTCTGAGGTGTGGCCTTCGCGATGGTGGTGATGCGGTGGCAGGAGGTGGTCGGCGATGGCCGGATGGAGGAGGAAGAGAACGTCGGCGAGTGGCTTATTTCCTGCTGCTTGCGGGCGGCAGGCGACGTGAGGACGCATACGTGGGCATGATGGTGGAGGGGCTACTGGCCTGATGGAGATGTGCGCGGCCATGCGTGCATTGTCGGCCTACTAGAGATATGCACAGCCACGCACTGCCGGCCACTGATGGAAGCGCACTCTAGCCTGCATGGGTGCAGTTGCGCACGAGCGAGATGCCACTGGTGGAATGGTGTAGAGGCACTGGTTGAGCTGCTGGTGCACGCTCACACGCGAGGGCGAGGAGGCTGGAGATGGAGTGGTCGCACGTGGCGCAATGCTGGAGTAGGTTGTGGTTTTGGTTCCTGTTGGGTGCAAATAAGGGAAGAAGGAAAAGAAGAGGAAGGGAGTGGTGTTGTGTGCGTGCATGGTGAAGGAAGTGGGGATGGCATGCTCAAGTGCATGTAGACTTGCTGTGGCTGCGGGTTTGATGGTGGAGGATGGCTGCAGTGAGGAAGATGATGGTGCGGGTGCGTTGAGTTGCAGGTGCTGGAAAAGAAGAGGAGGATGGTTGCTAGTAGGTAGCGGTGATGGTGTGTGCTCTGTCGCCACGCACACCAAGGCAGGCGAAGGGTAGAGGAGTACATTCTAGCCATCGTGCACGCTGGAGTTCATGGTGTGCACTTGTTCCACGGTGGTCGAGGAAGGAGGAGATCACCGCCAGGGGGGAAGGATTCTTCTCTGGTGCGTGGGTTTTCTCTCTTTAAAAAAAATTCCCCCATCTGTTCCACCTGCTGCCAGCTTTGCCAACAACTTGCGAACATCGCGAGTGGTTGAAACTGATGGATAAGCATTGGTTCTTCTATATCAGACATCTGACTTCATCATCAGACGTCTTAAAATATGTAGAAATAGGAACTTGTGATGACAATTTCCCAGACGACCATACTGATCTCCAGACATCTTATAAACGCAGAATTGCATGTCCTAAGCATGCAATTCCTAAGAAAATCCCCAAGGGCTTGTGCAAACCCATGCCTGGTCGTTTGACACGGCTCCTCAGCCTGACACCAGATATAGATGACAAAATTAGTATTAACTATAGAAAACTTAAAACCTAGATAGTAAGCCTAAGTTGATAAAACCTTAGGGGTCAAATTGCTACAATTTTTAATTAGTCCTAGGATACTATTGTGCATATGGAATGTGGAAGGCGTTGATGGGGTTATTGCCCTATTATTTCAAATTTTATTATGTGTGCAAGAATCGGAAGTTGATTCCAATGAGAAGAAAGTTGTCACACAATTTTATGTATCTCTGTCTTTTAGGATTTGCTTTAAATTAGTGCATTTTAGGGTTTCCTTTCTTGAGACTTCAAACAAGTTTTGAGATCCACAAACAAGAGGAAATAAAGTTGTATGGGTGAGGATATGTTTCCTTTATATTGTGGGACTAAAAAGAAGGAAAGAAACCCTAATCGAATTAGCCCTAAGATAGAAAATTACTACTGATGGATACTTTTTAAGCTTTCTATATTAATTAGTGGTCCAAAAAAATCAAACAACACCACTAATTTGAGTAAAATAAAATAAGGATTCCAGAAAATATTTTTTTGAGATTTTAGAATTTGTTTGATATTTGTTTTGAATTTTTCTTTGTGCTAGAGTCAGAGTCCATAAATGATACCTATGGGTATTTTGGACTTTTCAGTACCACCACCGGCCTCAGAAAATTTTGGTTATTTTTGGTGATATGTAGAATTTTACAAGGATTCCAGAAAGCTAATTTTTATAAAAATTAAATGAGTATAAAAATTCTAAAAATTTGGGGATAGTATCAAAATAGGAAGATGAGAGGGTGTGACCCCTCTCAGTCCACAAATTTTTAAAAATTAAATACAAAACCAATTAGTGTGAAATTTAAAATAGATGTTCTCAACTTGATTTGCAATCTTGGTGTGAAATTTCAGGATTTTAAGAGACCTGTGGTGTTCGGAATTGATTTTTCAAATTCGGACAAAAGTCTGGATTCGAAAAATAGGACACTCGCACTTAAGGTAGAGTGGTGTTTAATGGGGCAATCAAACAAACAATGGGTTTTAAAGGTACCACTCTACCAAAATTTGATGTTTAAGATCCTGAAAGCCAAGTTTAGTGTATTTTGGTAGTCTTTTAGGCTAAGTGTGACAAGAAAGAAGAAACCAACCTAGAATCTTGGGAAGAAAAGGAACTTTGTGCTCTCGCTTCCAAATCCCTGCTTTCTTCCTGTAGTTCCTACACACACAAGAAAGAAGAGAGGCAAGGGAATAACATCCACTTCAAGCAAGAGAAAAATAATTTGCAAAGTCATGCCTCCCCAGCAACGACACCAAAAAGTGATAATGAAAATACGCAATTTGTTAATTAGGGTTTTGGAAATCGTTGTAACACGTAAATCCACTTTCGCTTTTAAAATTTATAACCTAGATAGTGGGTATCTAGAGTCGTTCAAGGAGGCCAAATTGTTTGCAAATCAAATCTGTTGCTTGGAAAATGGAAATCAACTTTCCTTTTGGTCTTTTAGATATATAATTTTTTTTTATTTTGAAATAACGGGAACACTTGAATTTTGTTGGTGGAAAAGACTAACACCTATAATTACTAAGCAAACACCTAGGTGATAATTAATTCCTCTCCCTAAGCTCACTCTAGGCACGTGGAGGCCTAGAGTAATTAAGGAGAGGGAGTGAAAAGTGCTAGAAAGAAAGAAAACAAATGCGACAAAAGAATTGTAAAGAAAGCAACTTGATTTAATAAGGAAGATTTTTTACAGGAGAACCCTAGTAGAGGAATGCTTTCTACTACTAGAAAAACTACAAGAAATGATAAAAACACCAATCCTCCTATAATGATGATGAAGATGAGAGGCTCCTTGCTCCAAGCTCAGTGACTCCTAGGCTTGAAAAGGGGCTTTCCAACTCCTTCCTTCAAAAGCTCCGCTAAGATGATGTCCTCCAAGACAAGCCCTAAAGGGGGGCGTGCCTATGCTTCTCCCAAGGGTGGACGTGCACCACCCTTCCTCCTCCAATTGCTTGGCCGTCCTCCTAGTGCAATGCTCCTCCTCCTTGGCGTGGCTCAAGAAGAAGAGGTAAGGGGAAGAAGTCACCAAGGGGGCATGTAGGATGCTCCCTTAATCTTCTCTCCTTCTTCTTCTTGGCCATGAGATGTAGGTGGATATAGGGTAGAAAATATAATAATGGAGGATATAGATGGGAATTATGTGGTCGTAGGGTAGGGTATTTATAGGATGGGAAGGGGGGTGGCTATGGTGTTTTTTGGAGGGAAATGAAGGGGACTTTGGATACTTTTGGAGGGAAATGAAGAGATGTCTTGGTTTTCCCTCCAAAAATACCTTCTAGAAGGTAGTGATTTTGGAGGGAAAAAATGGAGGGTGGAGATGGGTTTTGATGGTGGATGTAGGGCGGTGATGGAAGGGATAGTTGACACTAAAATAAAGTAGGAGTAGGTGGTCTTTTTGGTGGAGCTTAGGTAGTAAGGTAGTAGGTTTTGGTGCCATGGAGGTGGACTAGCTAAGCTAAGCTTGCTTAGCTATTTTAGCTAGTTGGGTGTAGGGTTGGAGGCATTTAGAGCAAGGGTTTTGAGGGAAAAGCTGAATAGAAGAAGTCTAGAGCTGAACTGGAGCTGGCAACTACTGAAGAGGGTGGCATGGAGCTACTTTAGCTGGCTTAGCTTGCTAGTTCTTTGCTAGCTGCTAAGCCAAGCTAAAGCAAGCTGGCTTCTGCTAAAAGGAGTTGAGGTGAGCTAGGTCTGATGCTCCCAGGGATGATCCATCTAGTTGAGGTAGCTAAGGTAGCTTAGCTCAACTAAGTTGAGCTAAGCTGAGTCCTTGGGAGCTGGACTTGAGCTTCCTGAGATAAGATGAAGTCATCTTCAGCTGGCTGGAGTTGAGTTGAGCAGGATGTAGCTGGACCTGAGCTAGGGTGAACTCCAGTCAACTCAGCTAAGCTAGCTAGAGCTCCCAATGAACTGATGGGAGCTGAGATGAGCTAGACTCAGTTAAGTTGAGCTGGATCTGAGCTAACTTGAGCTAAGGTGAGCTAAGATGAGCTCTCTTAAGCTGCCATGCAGCTGAGATGAGCTGAATGGAGCTAGGATGAGCTAACCCTAGCTCAAGTGAGCTGGATTTCGGCTATGGTAAGGTGGATTAAGTTGAGTTCCAATTGGTTTGGGCTTCTCCTTCACTAGTGCCTTCTTGAGTGCTAGGGTTCTAGGGATTTGACAAACTATTTATCCCTAACACTCACAAAAACATGTGAAAAGACAATAAAAAGTAAAATGCATGCCTAACCTAATTTATGCCTAAATGCAACCCGAAAACCCATTTGCGGAGCAAAATCCTAAGAGATTGGTTTGTTTTAATGCATAAGAATAATGATAAGTTGTCGTTTATCAATGGCAAGGAAGAAGAATGAGGAGCTTCAGTGGTGGGACAAACTCTGCCGACATAGAGGACGAAGGAGGGGAGCTCCAACGAAATTATGCATGAATTCGTGCTTATATAAGTTGAGGGCTTTATATAGAGTATGAACTTGAGTCAATTGACCCAAGAATCGCAAGTTTAGCTTGCAATTTTGGGTAGTTTTGAGTTGCATGAATTTCACACACCGGTGGTGATACGCTCCAAATTGGAGCTCAAGATTGGGCTTGATGGATCGAGAATGTCTTGAAGAATAATCCTACCATATTTGGTGGGATTTGGTGAAGATCTTCTCAATCAAATCTTTGATTGAATTCGGATGAGGATGGCTATCTTGCTGCTGTGGTTGCTGCATTTGGACGAAGAAGGTGGTAGGGGATGGAATGTAAGGATGACAAAAGATGGGGGCTTTGTTTTTATAGAAACACAAAAGATGGGGGGTCATGTGTAATAAACAGAGATGTATGGACTAAAATGTGGACTAGGTCAAGATGGACTCTGATTGGACAGAAATTTAGGCTTAACTTAATTTGGACCAAAGGAATCTAGTGGTGACCTTGGATTTGGGTTTCGATGCAGTTTGACTTAGTCATTTGCACAGAAGCCTAAAATAGAACAAATTCCCACCTAAGTTCCCATTTTTTGTCAAGATGGGTTCCTTTGGTCAAAGTGAAGGTTCTAGACCTCTTAGAATATTTTTAAATGATTTTTAGGAGGTTTGGATTACATTATTTCTACCAGAACCCATTTAATTGGCGTGAGGCCATTAATTAGGGTTTTTATTAATAAAATAATTCTCGAAACACGAAAAGCCATGTTTTAGTCAGTCTAAGCCCAGTTCTTGGAAATTTAAGTTCATTTGACCATTAATTAACCCCTTAGTTATTCTGCATTTGTGTTTCTTTAGTAAAGCACCATAATTAATGGGTTTTCTCATCTTCTCAAATTTGATTCAGAATAGGGTTATAATCTTCTGATGAATATTAAGGAGCATTTATTACTATAATTAGGTTAAATTAGGCTAATTAACACCAATGATGGTGTTACCATCAGTGAGTTCCAGTCGTTTGTCTCTAGGAGGCATAATTTGAAATCGTGAAAGTTAATAGATTTTGATTCGATTCGCTAACCTAATCCACCTAATTTCTTTTTGGCATTTTTCTTTTCTTTTGGAAACAAGAACGAATATGAGCCTAACTAAATGAAACCTTAAAACCTTTGTGTGCCTAAGCGAGGCCATGCTAACCATGCAACATGTGTAGCTAAACCCTAAGGTGGACATCCATAGCACTAAGGAAAAGGGGACGTGTATTTATAATGGAACTATGAGCGAAATAATGAAAGATGCACATCAAAAATTCAATCTATATATTCATAATGAAATCAAGATAAACATAACTATCAAAACATCAAACACATTTCATTAATCATCTAAATAATACATGAAATAAAAACATAAAAAAGAAGACCCTCACGTCAGAAACTCCATGAAGACCATCGGCTTTATGCAAGGGTGATGGCTAGACCATGGGCATAAAATCCCATCTACACCCCAACCTAAATAGATGGACGGCCAAGCAAGGTATGGGGAAACCTTGTGGCCGTCCAAGAGAAGAAAAGAAAGGAAGAAGAGGGTGTGTCCTCTCTATGGGGAAGAGAGGACACGCCCAAGTGATGAGAGGAGAAGAGCCTTTGATTTCTCCTTCTTCTAGCTACCCACATGAAGCTTAGAGGAGAGCTTCTTCTGCAACCGTCCATGGAGGAGCTTTGGAGGAGGATGAGGAGCATCCTTGGAGGAGGAAGGACGGCCTTAGGAAGGTGGAGGAACAACTATGTGTTGCAAGTGGAGAATTAGAGAATAGAAATAGCTTGTGCGCCAACTTCTTTTGGGTTTTTATGAAATGTGTGTGGTTTTTGACAACACTAGGTTTGCCACTTTCGGAGGGGCTAGAATAGGTAGGTGCCCCCTTTGTAAGATCTAATTGTTGACCAAATAAAGAGGGCTGAAATTGGAAAGGGTGTGTGTTGGTTTAATTTTCATAGAAGAGAGTGTGTACGAGTAGGTGCTAAATAGGTTGGGTTGACCTAGGTTAGGTTAGGTCCTAGTCTAATTGGTAGGGGTGAGTCTAATTATGTGTAGGTAAACTTAGATTGATTAGGGTCGAGGCTAATCAGGTTCAAGTGAACCTCATTAGGCTTGGATGGGCTAAGATAGGTCCAATTAGATTCTAGGTGAACCTAATTAGGATTAGGTGGAGTCCAATTAGGCTCCAATGACCTTAATCGATCATAGGTTAGTGCAATCAGGTCCAACTGGACACAATTAGAATGTGATCAACCCAATTGACTCCAAATGAGTCCAATTGGACAATGGTTGAGCATACTTAGGAACCTAAATGGAAATTGGGATAGGGAAAGTGAAATTAGGATAGTGGAGAGTAAGGATAGGGTCATGGATAGTAGGATAACATTATGGATAGTGTTATCCAAGTTTTAGGTACTAGGTTTAGGTTGACCAAGGTGGAGGTTAGGGATAGGAATACTGTGCATAGGAACATGGGTAGTGCTATCCATGTTCTAGGATTTAAAGTTAGGATATCCTAGTCGGTATGGTTTTGGGCTTGGTAAGGTTATCCTATGGTTTCTAGGGATGTGGATAGAGATATCCTCCACTTTCCACTTGTCTGGATCAGCATCTCTTTCTTCTTCTCTGTCTCATTTTATTCTACCTTATTTTAATTTGCATCTTGGTTTTATCTTAAATCACCTTATTACCTGCAAATAACAATAAAAGCATTAAGTAACAGGATAAACTCTCATTATTTATGTACAATAACATAAAATGATATGATACAAGATATTAATGATATACATGCAATATTTACAAGTTAAGCTAGGTTCTAACATTATTTACATTTATTAAGAGCTATGATTGTTGTGCAAACAGTTGCCAATCCAGCCTCCTGGCCCCCACCACCACCCACAACCTCTTGCCTACCACTGCTATCCACAACCTCCATGTCTGCCGATCCCCTACCAGCCACACCACCCCCACCCTACTCTTTAGCTAAAAGTCCCTCATTCCAATCTTTTAGCTGCCACACCCATGGCCAATTAGTGCCAAATCTCTGCCTCCATCGACGATTAGGTTGGGCAAAAATCACACCACCACCCTACTGGATGACCTGGGCATATGACGGTAGTCGCCTTTCCTTCAACCTATCTCCCTCCACCTGCTGAAGACGGAGAAACCAAGATCTTCCCTCTGAGTGCAACACCAATGAGGAGAGGAGCACCAAGTTCATTATTCTCTCGATAATGATGCAGATTGCATAGGTGTCCCCTTCTCTAACCTCAAGGTCCGCACACTTCTTGAGGTGAGCAAATCGAGCAACCACCACCTCAAGGGCATTTGTTGTTCAAAGCTGCAAAGGGACCCCAAGAAGCTCCACCACCTCATCCCCCATCTTCACAACACATTGTGGGGGCCTCTCCTCCAACTCCCCATCGAAGGGTGACACCAACCGCCACGTAATAGCCACTCTATCCAAGATTGAAGAACGGAACTAGAACTGAGCCACATCGTAGTCGTCCAACCCAAAAAGAAGAAAATGGGATCACGAAAGAGTCACTAATCTCCAATGGCCAAAACGTAGCCTCATCAAGCCCACCAACTTATGAAGCTCACTGACATGCATGTTCTTGGCCAAGACCACTCTGATGAGGACATTCCTAAGAACGTCCTCCACCTCTTCCACCGTTGGCAACCACGAAGCATGGACCTTGAACTCTGGAGCCTGTGGAGGGGGCGGAAGATCTGATGCAAGTCTCCACCCAACTCCCTGGTGCAAATCTTGATGATGTAATGGTAGTCTCATAGGGGGGGATCTTGGAGCATGGCACATTGCTTGTCGATGACCTGTACCTCTACACCGAAGCCTCAAACCTACCTCCTCATGCAAGGATTGTTGGAACCTTGTTCCACATCTTGTTTTGGTGTTAACAAAATTATTATGGATTAATGTTTGTACTTGAGTGTCTTTCAGATTTAGGTGAAGATCACGGCAAACATTGAACTACGGGAAGGAGGCAAGACAACAAGGAGGAGTTGATGATAGAAGATCATCTGGGGTTTATTTTGTTAGATTAGGTTTTTATTTTATTCTTAAAATGTATGCCTCTTAACAAAGAAATAATAATTAGATCGTAAAAATCATATAGAGATAAATTAGGATAAAACATTACGATCATTTGATTTATTTCAAAGTACGTATTATTTAAAAGATAGTTTTTTAATGTTTAAAGTATTTGGAAAAATAGGCTAGTAATCTTGTATTCATGTTTAAAAAGGTATTTGTTAACCGACAAGTATTGGTACTAAAATTTAGTACTGGTACATGTGAGTTACAGGTTTGGGTTTTTTCAAAGAAACAAACCTGTACCCCATGAGTACTAGTACTCATGATCAATACCGGTACTGGAGGCAACGTGTACTGGCACTCATGATTAGTACCGATATAAGCGAGTTACAGATTTGTGTTAAGTATTTAAAACCCAAATTTGGAAGCAATGAGTAACAATACTCATGATTAGTACCGGTACCCAATAGGTACTGTCTGTGACAAGTTTATTTAAAATAAAAAATAGTAAGCCACTAGTATCGATACCCATACTTTAGTACCGGTACTAGTTAGTCGTTGGCTCAAATCTAAATGGCTAGAAAATTTATTTTGGCAATCTGAATGTTAGGATTTAAACCCGAACGTCTAGTAGACGAATCCCTAAGGTCCTATCTCTATAAATAAACCCTTGGACCCTTTGCACATGAAATAGAAGAGAAATTCCTAGAGCTTAATTTTTATATTTCTACCATATTTTAAAGAGAAGAAATAGTTTACAGCTCTCAAATCTCTCTACGATTTGCAAACACATCAACATGCTTTTCTTACACAAATTCAAGGCAATTCACATCCTTCCTAGGTTCTCCAATTGGTAGATGAAATAGAATAGAAATTCCTAGAGCTTAATTTTCATATTTCAACCATATTTTGAAGAGAAGAAATAATTTGCATCTCTCAAATCTCTCTACGATTTGTAAACACATCGACGTGCTTTTCTTATGCAATTCAAGGAGATTCACATCCTTTCTAGGTTCTCCAATTGGTATATTTATTTTATATTATTGTTAAGAGGCATAGGTATTTTTGTTGTAAGATTTCTTTCATCTTACACCAATTCTTTACTTGTTTTTGAGCTTGTTGCTTGTTGGGTTGTAACAAACCCGTTATTGTACTTGGGTTGAGGTAACCCGTTAATTAACTCGATTAGTAAATTGATTCCCTCAAGGTTGAGGGAATTAGGTTAAAAATCCTAAGCTAGGAGGCTTAGGTAGTGGAGTACCCAAGTGAGTGGGGAACCATTATACATCTTGTGCCAATTTCAGTATTTGTAATTTGTGCAAATCTTTCTTATTATTACTGATATTGTGTTTGAGTGCTTGTGCACATAGAATGGTAGCCATCTATTTATAGATCCTACAGGGATACCCCTATCATGCACCCCTTCTCCTCTCCTCACACCCTGCTGCATCCTCTCCACCTCTAATTATACTTTTTGTGTTCACTTTTAATTATGTGCATGAGATGTGGGGTGTGCCTACAATTTAGTTTTTTTATTTAAAAGTGTTATTGTCTCTATATAGGATTTGGGAAAATATCCATAATATAGAGGAAACTCTGCCAATCTTTTTTGTGATTTGTATTATCTTTATATCTTTTTTGTATATCCGTATAAGTAATAATAAACTTGTTTAATGTACAGATGAAATTAAAGAAGTTTGCAAGTAGGAAAAAGGATGATTAGGCAACCTCAAGGGCTAAGGAGGTCACCCAGCTACCCCACACCTAGCCTCCTCCCACCCAACTGCTATGAACCTAGCCCCCCACACCTAGCCACCCCGCACCCAGCCTCTCCCCTCTTAATACATCCTTAATCCAGCCCCACAACTATGAAGCCCAAAATTTTTTTCCTAACCCTGGATTTGTGAGGAACTATCGATATATTCATTCTATCGATCATGTCCATCACTTCCGACACTTTCAAGACATGGGCAAAAGGGTGGTCACTCCTCTGGTAGAGCCAAAGCCCGAGGTTGACACCTACGACCTCGAGGCTGAGGATAAGGATGAGGACGAGATTGACCTAGAGGTTCAGGAGGATGACAAGGTAGAGCATACACCTCATCAAGAACCTCAGACTAAGGCATGGACCAGTAGTAGTAAGAAATACACAACTTAATTATTGTCAAGATTAAATTTATTACAATTTTTGTTATGTTTTAATTATCCTATATTTTTCTTATCAAGTACAAAAAAAAGGAAGAGGTTCGACAAGAAATACAGATCTAGATGCACTACTAGAGGGCATGAGGATCAAAGTGGAAATCAATGAAGTTGGGAAAGCTAAGAACTACCTGAAATTTACCAGCAGACTTTCTATGATGGTAAAGAACCTCGTGCCCCTTTCTTATTTTGACTAGAGAAATGTCCCAAAGTTGCTGAAGAGGTAGATCATTCGTAATTTGAAGATAATAAATCTAATTAACATATATATATGTTAGTTCAATTTCATTTATATAACATTTATAACATTGTTTAATAAAGTCAATTTTTAATTGGGGTGACAATTCGAACATCCTTAAGCATATCCTTCACCATGTGGCAAAATGGCATCATTACTGGAGAATGACAATGAAGAATAAAGTAAAATACGTAATGCCATCAATACTTTCTATATTTATTTTATCAAATGTTCCTACCATTTTCTATGTATAATTTAGTATTACAACAATAAACCACATGATGAGTCATTAAAAAATGTGCCTCCAACGATATTGGTAGATATTTAGAGAAAAACCTGTGAGCATTGGAAAAAGCCTAAAATGGATGTAAATAATTACTTTTATTTATATTTTATAATAAATGATTTAATTATTTCCTAATTACAATATTTAATTCGTATAGGATCAAGTAAAGAAGAACAAGGCCAATAGGGCTAAAGCTCTACCACCACAAACCCATTGTTTGGGTCAAATAAGTATACACACAATGAAAATAAGATATGTAAGTAAATACACATTAATTATATTGTTCTAATTGAAAGGTGACATATAAGTTGAAGTTATTATAAATTAGAACTTTTATTATCTTTATAGGTGCATGTGCATGGTGATGCCCAGCTTGATCGAGTTGAACTCTATAAGTAACTCATAACAAAGTTACCACCAATGGTAGGCAAACATGGATTCACCAAACATCTACAAGACGAAGCATGTAAGTTACATTTAATTTATTTAATTTTAACTTTGTACTTATTTTTATATGATACTACTTAGCGTAACTTGAAATGTAATTAGGAAGAAATGATGAACTTAATCAATCCTCCTCCTCCTTCAAACAAGAACTCTGGGATTCAGTAGTGGCCTCCTATGACACCTGAAGAGACTTTTAGGACTATGATACCACCAAAGCATAGAGCTTCATTCATAGCAGGGGAAGAAGCCAAATGATTTCCAGTAGGTATGAACGAAAGGGGTCGTCGTTGTTAGCCATTGTTGAGTAGCTTCAAACATAGGTGCAAGCATTGCTGCATGAAAATCAGCAAACACAGTGACAACTCTAGAATGTCACATCAAAGCTGCAAAATGCCAGTCAAGCCTGGCAGGATGCTCAAAAGTTCAAAGAGCAATGACAAAGATGAAAGTGTAGTTGAGAGCTGAATGGCAGGAGTTGATGACATTTCTACAAGGTAGTAGATGAGATCACACTTCTTATCACTTCCCGAATCGTAGAGATGACGACGACTTTGGCGGTGGTGGAGCGGGTCATAGGGTAGTAGCAGATGTTTAGTTTTTTATTTTATGTATCATTACTTATATTTTTGAACACTTCTTAATTAGTTTTAGATTTCCTTAGTTTAATATCAATTACATGTACTTTTTAACATTATAATATAACTTTCATGTTGTTAATTAATGTTATAAAATTTTAGTTCATGTTGTGAATTAATGTTGTGGTTTGAATAATTGTCATGAAGAAATGCAAGTATTATAGAAAAATTATATTATGGATTATGGAGAAAGAAAGCACATACTGGCGAAGGTTTTAAATTATAACTGTTGTTAATGTCGAGGGCATATTTCTTATGCCTGGCTCTCTATTAACAACAAGTTTTTGAAGAATCGTTGCTTATATTACAATCACAACAGTTTGAAAACCATCGCATATATCTACCAGTATCTTGGAATTCATTATTAACGATTACAATGATGGTTTATGAAACCATCGTATAATCATGGTAGCCGACAATTCTAAAATAACCATCGTAATAATGAATTAATGTCTGATATAAAACCATCACATAATCTTTTATCTAGGATAAATGTGATCGTGACACACCTTTTGGTGACCCCACAAGACGATGATTATAGCACTTTTTACAATGACTTTAATCGTCACAATAGTGTTTTTTCATGTAGTGAATTAAGAAGTAGCTCTGTGAGGTAGATGATATGTTGACAAGGTTGTTCAATGCTTGATCTTTTTTTCATTTTTGAGAAGGGTTCACTGCTAGACCTTTGTATGTTTTATTTGGAATGAGTTAATTTTTTAGCATTGTGTAGGGTATGGATTAGATGATACTTTGTTTACGTATTGAACTATGGTGTAATTGATGTAATAGTGGTTGTCTAATGGTTAGTTATGAATAAAGCAATAGTTGCTATTAGCTAAATTTTCATCAAATCACTTTCCTTTTGATGTTGTGTAGTGACTATGTGTCTAATGTCTTGTCTTATACTTTCCAACTAGGCTTTATTTCTTAGATTGCCTAGGATTTGGTTTGTATAGCATTTGTTATTGACTCTTGTTGTAGATAATTTTATTCCATGTATGCAAGCTTCGTTTATGATTTTACCTATCAAAAACATATTCATGTAAAGTTGAAAGGTAGGTTCGTGGTGCTCTTTCCATGTATCTGACCCCACTTTATGTTTGCAAGGCTTTTTTTTCTTGGGTGTAAGTGCAAATTTTCATGGTTTTCAAATGGGAAATGTTTCATGGACACAATTTTTTACACAAAATCATACACACATGACATCCCCTCCCCTTATTAAAAGAGGCCACATGACCCATGACATGTCATGTGGCTGAGAGGATGTCATATTTTCTGTGTGTGTGTGTGATTCAATGTACAAGGTTATGTCCCACTATTAGCATTCTTTTCAAATTGAGCAGTGATAGGTGTACACTCAAGTGTACACAAATTTGTACACTTGAGTCTATGGACGATGTCATTGGACCATGACACCCCCCTCTAATGGGGGGAGTGTACAAGTTGGTGTACACTAAGCATTTCTCTTTCAAATTCACCCTCAAAGTGATTGCAAGATTGGGAGAGTGTTGTTAGGTGCTCCAAAAAGATAAGGAACAACAAAGGAAAGAGCTTTAGGCCCCCCCATCTTCTTCAAACCCAACAGAACCCACCCACTTCCTTATGTTACAAGGGATGCTCCTTTGACCTCTTCCCCTTTTATCGTGTGGGGATCCCACTTTCCTCCTCCACTAGTTGCTTGTTTGTTGGATATTGGTATTTTTTGTGGGGTGGCATCTTTTTTCTAGTGGTTAAGTTATAGTTATTGGATGTTATTGCACATCCAACTCACTTCACTTCTTGTCCAAGTATCCTATTGAAATGGGTATATTGATCCATACATGTGATCTAACCTTGAGATGGGCACTTGGGTTACCCTCATTTTCCATCCCCTCTCACACTTAATGTGTTTCCTTTCTTGTAACTCATCTCTTCCACCCATTAGTTTTGCAACAGTTCCTCCTTTCTTTGCTCTCTTCTCTTACTTGGAAGTAATCATTTCTGCTCCATTTTAACTTTCCATGATCTTTCCATGTCTGAGTTCTCAAATTTAGGAAGATTTTGGATTTTGGGTCTTCACCAGTTTCTCTAAATTATCCTCTTATTCTAATAAAAGTGATTAATTTTGGCCATCTTTTTATATATGATGTATTTTTCTCCCCCTCACTTTTGTTCTCAAGGTAATCCAGTTTGGATATATAAGTTTTGGATTGAACTTTCACATCATTCTTCACATTCTTGAAAGGCTTAAATCTGTTCAAACTTCAGTAAGTGATATTTAGAATGCTATTTGAGTTGGTATCCATGTGGAATCGAAGGTGAGGGAACAAATAGAAAACCTTACAATTAAGACAAGATGTTTGTGGTGCATGCACAACAACAATCTGCACCTACACCAACGATCAATAATCGTCGGTATAGGTCAAAATTATCGTTGTTGTAGGTTCAAAGCGCTATTCCAACAATCATTTGAGCTGTTCTCTTAGGAGGCATCGTTGTAGGGTATATTAATAGTTAAAACCGTCGGTGTTGTACATGATGCTACAACGACAATCATGTTTCCAAGAGCCTTTGATCATGCCAACAGTGATGCTTATGACTATCAGTATAGACCTATAGTCCTAACGAAAGCCTTTGCAAATGTAATGCAGAAGTCTTTACCAACGAAAAAATCATTAGTAAAACCATTACTATAGATAAACAAGTTATCCCCCTTAGTAGTACATACATTAATGCTTATATCTGTTAATGCTACCGTCAATGTAAGTCTTTGATGAATATAAAAAAATATATCCCTAGTGCATCATCATTGAGATACCCCTGAATTTAGTATTTAATTTTTTATTATATATCATGCATAAATGGAACTTCCTCCTCTTATGAGATCAACTAAGCATGTAAACAAACAATTAAAGTTACAAATCATTCAATCCAAATAAGACATATTTTAGAAACATCAAGCATTAATAACAAAGAAAAAGGATTTTAATCATCAACAAATATTTCCTTTAGCTTGAAGTGCATAAGTTTCATGAGTACTATCTATACAAAATTTTTTCAAACACAAACTATTGTCTAAAATGATATATACTATAAAATATGAAAAAATAATCCTTCACTTTAAACAATACTCAAGTCCCTAGCTTCCATGAATGTCACTAATCCTCTCATTTCCTAAGGAAAAAATCAAAATTATAATTATTAAAAGTACTCAGATAAAGGATAAAGAAAAAGATAATTACTAAATAAAATAGAAGTCAAGTAAGAAATAAACATTGGTATATATGATGAGGTGTGGAAAATCATAGCTAAAATGCCCGAATTAAGCTAGAAACTAGGTTAAACAATAATAAATTAACATAAAGAAAGGGTTAAGTGTGACCGTCAATAGAAAAGACCTAAAACACCAAATCTATGTTAAAAAGGCAAAATTAGATCATTTATTGAGATATTCTAGTAATAAACACAAAATGATGATCCAATTGCAAATTGAACACACAAATGAGCTCAAAACTTCAAATCAAAAGTGAAATTAACTTCTAATATGTTCAATTAAGCTTCAATAAAAACTTAGTAGCATTTGGACATCAATAGGACCTTGCATTTAGAGATTTACATTTAGGCCCTTCATATATAACCTTTCATTCATTATAAAATGTGCCAGGGACTCATTTGATTAATGGGAACACCATCATGAGCTATAACTAGCTTAATTTGATTTGATTAAATCATTAAATGCTCCTGAATAATCATCAGAATGCTATAATTCATTGCAAATCCTTTTAGAGAGAAATACAAGAAACCAAGGTTAAAATTATAATTTTACCATCATATCTTGAATGCAGAATAATCACAGGTTTTCTTAGGGGTTAATTAAGGGTCAATTGATCTTAAGAGTCTAACAAGTGGGTTAATACAGCCAGAAATGGATTTTCGTGCATTTCAGGAATTAAATGACTTCTGAAACCTTAAAAATAGACCTGCTTAATTAACTGAGGTTTTAGTTAGGATAAAATTCACCTAAACCCTCTAAAATTCATATAAAAATATTCTCTAGGGCTTAGTATGCTTGATTTGACCATCAGAAGCCATCTTCACCTAAAATAGAGCTACAGGCATAATTTTACCTTAATTTGGGTTTTTACATAAATTACCTAGTCAAACTTGGTAAAAACCAAAATCCAACTTCACCATTGGATTCCTTGGGTCCAAATTAGGTTTGTACCAAAATTTAAGCCCAATCTAAGACTATCTTGACATAATTTGCAATTTAGTCTTGTCTAATTCTTTTATCTCACACTCATGCCCCTAACTTTTGAATTTCTTGCAAATAGTCCCCCAACTTTGTCATCGTTTTCACAAACAGGTCCCTATCGCCTTGAAATCCTAATCCTACAAACTCTGACGATCTTAAGATGGCAAGATCTCTGTGATTTCTTGACAAATCCGTCTCAAAATTGAAAGGAAAAGTCGTCAAGTAATTGCCTTCCAAATGAGCCCATCAAGGGATCCTAAATCCCTCTAGAATCCTCATGCGAAAGTTTTGATTGAATGGGTATCTATCGCTGGAGAAGTGCTCGGAGTTTCTAAGCTTGTTTCCAATCTTGGAACTCCATCTAGAGCCCTATAAAAGGACCTCTGTGGCCTTGTACATCCTCTCAGCAAAGTTTGGTGAGTCAACCACCTCTTATTCTCCTTCTCTGGTCACCAAAACCCTTGCTCCGGTGGCCCTCTTTGATCCTCCTCCTCCAGCTGTCGAACAACCAAATTAGTCGTCTCTCTCGACTCCTCTCTTCATCGCGACCCTCCCCAGCCAAAGGGACGGCGTATCTCCGCCTACTTCGTCATCACCATCTCACCGTTCTCTCCTTCTCCAGTGCTGGTCCACCACAACCGGCCGTCTCCACCTCCAAACATCTCTCTAAGTTCCCTAAACTCTCTCCCCTTCTCCGTTGATCATTTCTACACCTTCAAGACCTCATTTCTACCGTCGATACACCTCTGACCCCATCTTCATCCTCCACTCCGACCACATCTCCAATGAAGCGTCTCCACTGCTCCACACCTCCATCCGCTTCACCACCAACTCCAAAAGATCTGCCATGACTCACCCTCCAAAAGCCCTAAAGAAATTTAGGGTTTAACATGCTCAACGTCCCTATTGAACACACCCACCATCCGCCCTCATTCTCCTCACTGTCAACCCTCCACACACACATACACACCCAACCACGACCACCGTTGCACTTGCCGTGGTCCGATGATCCTAATGAACGTGTTTGACACTGCCGAAAGGCCTTGTTCATGCTTTTAGATATCTCTCATGCCACCTCCATTAACGAAGCTCCACGCACACCTTTATGAAGGTGTTCTTGCATCTTTCGCCCCAGGCATCACCTCCAGGTGGTGTGGAACTACGTGCTCCAAACACCCAAGCCTTCAATTGGCATCAACACATGCTGCTGCTACTTCAATTTGGCGAGGGAAGACCACTACCAGCTGTGCAAAGGATAGGGGGACAACTTAGTCCCACAATGAAAACTAACGAAGCCCTCGCAGAGGATAAATTGAATTCGTGCTGATGGCTTATCGCCTCAGCACACATAGGGGGTGAGGTCTCCACACGCACACACCTCACGCACACCCTCACCTATGCTCACGCCCCGTTGGTCTTGTCCTCGGTCCATTTTGCAGGATACTCGGGTCTGTTCTGGTTTACCTGGTTTTGAGAAAGAAAGAAGAGAAAAGAGAGCGAGAGGAGGGGGGTTTTGCTCTGCCGCCCTCCTCTCAACACTTGTGATCTCTAAGGGAGGCCTTTGCCTCCGGTGGTGTTGCTGAGCCCTGTGTTGTGCCTTCTGTGAAGCTTAAGGAGGCAGAAGAAGAGAGAAAGGGAAGGAAGAAGAAGAGTGCCCTCTTGGCACTTACAGTTCTATCGGATGATCTCTGAAGGGAGTGCATTGTGCACTTATCCTACGTGGAATTTAGATTGATTAGTATTATTGAGATATTTGACATAATTGTGAGGGGTAATTGGTGATTCAAATCACCATTTTACCCCATTCTTTTTGCATTATTGACATTTTCTTTCATTTATATATCATTCTTTCTTGGAGTTCTATTATACATTGCTCATATTGCACTTAAATTACAATCTTGAGAACTATTTTGCCAATTGCTCCCTATGTTTGACCTCAGACTCCATTTCTAATATTCAAGTATAAATATTATTTGTTTTTCGTACTGATTCAATTTATACTACAACGCATTAATTTTAAAATCCGATTCAGAGTGACTAACAATGATACCGTAGGGACTTGATTGTAAGATTCCAAGGATGGCTCTGTAATGCTTTATACCACTTATGGGACACTATGAAAAAATCCTATTATTTCAATTGAGGACCATTGTTGCAAAATCACCAATAGACCTGCTGAGAACAGTGCACCTCTTGGTGTACTGCTCATTGAAGAACAACGCACATCAGGGTCGTTCACGCCTTGATCCACTTGATTTGTGGCTCAAACTGATTCGAAGCTTCACGCAATTTGTCGCATAGCCTCACCACCATCTCCAAATCCCATCCAACGGCCCATCTTCAATTTGGCTCTTTCCGCGTCCTCTCCTCTCATCGTGACTGTCCATGCCCTAATCACCTAATTCCACCGTGAGGTGACCCGATCCACTGATCACTCTACTTAAGCAGCTCCCTGTGCTCGTGCCCAAACTATGGCTCCCTCCTCCTTAAGTGATCCCTTCGTCTACCCCTCTAGTAGCTCCTTCCTTCTTCGGTGGTCTGTGATAAGGACTACTTTCTCCCTCATTTCGTCGCCTTTAGCCATTGGCTGCTGGCCCGTGAGAGCCACCTTCATCTGCTGGAGGTCTCCTTCCCTTTCATCCTCCTTAATTGCCAGCTTTGGATCCAGGAGAGTCCCCTAATTAGTTAGGTTTTCAATGCTTTCTTAGTATAGTTTTACTACTTTCTAGATAAATTGTAGTGTTAGATTAGCTTAGGAGTAGTGTAGTGTATAATTCACACTCGCACCTTCTGATCAATTTAGATTAGAGGAGATGAATTCATATCACTCATCTGATCACTGATCTTCCCCCTCACATCACCATTTCGTGTTCTGATTTTCCTCGAATTTTAATTTGCAATCCACCCACCCATTATAGTTAAACCCTCATCTCATTGCTCCCTAGCTTTGAGATGAGGATTTGCACTCAAAATCTATCTAGGGGTCTCCCATTCATTTCAGAAATCCACAAAGACCCCTGATCTGAATTTAAAATGGAATCGATTTTCCTGATTGATTTTGAATTTGGATTTCAAGCAAAATCGCGTGGTTTTGAATCAATTGAGTTTTGAATAGTTTTGATCAAGCGAATCGAGAAATTTTTGTGTAATTGAGTTTATGGATGTGAATCTGAGATGTTCTTGATGAACAATTCTTCCTTAGATGAGCCATGCCTGAAATTGGCATGAATTGGGGATTTTATGGTTTTGAAGAGAGAGGTAGACCCAAGGAAAATCAATTTTGTTGATTTGAGGCTTTACCATTGATTTATGTTTTGTTTTGTGTGAGAATTTGATTTTTAACCTAAGGAATTTTCATTATTCCTTAAGGTTTTAAACAATTGGGATTCAAGTTGGATTTATTGGACTGATTCTAACACCTCCTTCATGTTATCTATAGCATTTGGAAGGTGTTAAATCAGTGTTTCTCTCTCTTATTTGAAATGAAAATGTTGATGAGGATTTTTGATGCAGAGTTTAACTTCTCAAAGTGATTTCAATATGATTTTCAAGCCTTATCAGATTTTTGAGGTGTTTATTGTTGTGATTTTTGAATCCCAATTCAACACATTAAATTTCTACATAGCAGCTACATTACATGGGTTTTCCAACCCCAAATTCAATGCAAGTTAGGGCTAGTTGAAAATGAACATTTGATTTGAGCATTCTTGATCCCAGATCAAACTTTCTCAAGTCTGATCTTGGATATTTTGTGCACTGAATTGAGATCAGATCTGCTGAAATGGATGATCTCGCTGCAACAACAGCCTTTGAAATCTATTTAAGATGTCTGAAGCAGCCCAATAACTGTTGATCAGACCAGCAGCAGCTTATGCTGCTGTTGCTATTGCTATCTTTGATATTGCTGTTGCTACAGCAGTGCTGCTAGATAGACTTAACAAATGGATAGTGGTATGGAATTTAATTGTCTTAGATAGTTGATATGTTATAACTATTGTATACAATGTAAACAAGCTTTCATGTATTTGTGATGACTTTAAATCCAATTTATGTACTTGTAATCTGATTTGTAAACCATCTTTGTTAGCTATATTTCTGTATAACTACCCAAACTTAGAAATGTGATGAAATTAAATGAAAAATAATGTTATTTGCTTGAGCATCTCTCTTGTGTTGTGCTTGACACTTCTGAATTTTTCACTGCACTCTCAAGCCACACCTCTTAATTAGGCCTTACATGTGCTAACTTTGTAAATAAATAAAAACTATAAAAAAAATTCCATAAAAATAGAATAAATGTGTCCTGAGTAAGAATAAGTATATTTTTAAGTATATCAAAAGTTTGAAGGTTATCTGAACTTCCAACTTGGTAGAACATACTAGCCAACAGTTCAATATACCTTAAAATTCAATAAAAGAACTCAAACCTAAAAAATCCAAAAACACTCCATCCTTCTCATCTCTCTCTTTCTCTCTCATCCCCTACCTCTCGTATACATATATATATAATAGATAAAAATCAGAAAAACTAGAAAAATACCCAAAAATACTGTGTATACTATGTAAATGCATGTATAGATAAGCTATATATGTAAATAGTGCATAATATGTAAATAAACTGTATATATAACTTATAAATGTACTCTATTTTATAAATTAAGTATTTAGAGTAAATTATCATGTATATAACTTTACTAAATAAGTAGATATTAATTTAATTAACTTATATGTACTATAAGCTACATAATTATAGAAACCCCAATAAATAAACTTATTTATAAGTAATATTGTACATACGTATTTATTTACTTATTATGTACATTATAATCTCAGCAAACTAATTTAATTATATTTATATATTAAATAATTAATTTATTAAGTTATTAGGTAGTTTACTTACTTAAAATAAAATAAATTAGTAAATTAAGATATTATTGAAGTAGTTTATATTGTATATTTGTATTATAATATTTTAAGTATTTTAAACTAATTTAACTATATTTATACTATTTTATATTATTTATACATAATTTATATTTATAATACCCTGAAAATTGATATTTAAATGTATATAAATTAAAATAAAACTTTTAAAATTCAATAAAAATATGCATTAAATAATTTAACATGTATACTAATACTGTATAATGTCAATTAGACCATAAATTATGTAATTTATAATGTAGTTAAGAAATTAACTTATAAATCAATGTACATAACTTGTAAATTTTGGCTAATTTATTTATATAGTAAAACTAATTATTTTTGTAAATAAATTAAATAATTATGTAGCCCTATATAAGGGCTTTACAACCCTATAATTTATTTTTAATTTATAATAAATTATGGCCCTCAAATCAAGGGCCAAATTAAGCAATTTAGGATAGTTACGGCATTGTACCAGACCTGAAGGGTGCTAGACTTAGCGCCACATCGTGGCCTGGCAAGCACCCGACGCACCATATTAGTAATTTGTGTTGTGGGCTATCCAGTCATCAGGCGTTGGTCGCCCACATACACATAACCTTACCTATCCTCTTACGATATGATACTGATATGAGCTTTGGCATGAGACAGGTGTGCGGTGCATGGGTTGGGGGCCGTGCACTGTGCATGGGTCTAATTAGGCCCAGTAACGAGCTATTAACATGCTAAAATGCACCTAATGATTGCTAAGGTGGCCCTAGTAGAGGTCTGGTCCCACCAAGTAATGGGTGCTGTGTATCCCACGAAAAGGCTGCCCACCAATTAAACCCATTTTTGGCTCAAAAATCGATCTGAACCAATTGAGAATAGGTCTAAAGAGAAGAGACTGAATGCAGCTAAGTGTTGAACCCTTGTGTGCCTTGCCTTAGTGTGTGTTGTGTTAGTGTCTGAGTTGTGTGTGTGTTGAGTGAGTTGAGTGTGTGTATATATGTGTGTGTGCATCTGTAAATATGTGTATATAACTATGTATATATATAGTATATATGTAAATAATATGTATATAAATATATTAGAGTATAATACTATTGTTTGAGTTATTGAAAGTGCAAAATATCAGGAAAATTCATATCAAGAAAGGGTTTCATTTAGAAAAAAAGAGAAAGACATGATAGAGGGGAGGAACAATTCAGGGTCATACAAATGAGAGAAGGAAAAGAGTAAAATGACAAAAAGGAGCACAAAATGAAAATGAAAAGAAATAGTCATTAGTAAAAGATTAAGGGGTTAACTGAAGTTCTAGACCGAATCAAGAAAAAGGAAAGAAAAGTGCTACGAAGATACAACAAGAGATTAGCGGGAACGCTGGCCTTAAGCCTCTTGGGCTAGAATCTTTAGCTTAAAAATTCACGTATCCATTAAAATCTGGATAATCCTCAAGAGGTTGAGGAAAATACGAAGCTTGAGTATTAGGTCTAAGGCTTAGGAAGTATTCGGCCTCGTTAACTGACTTCCGATTTGCGGGATTCAGTAACCTAAGCACCCCACATTCACGCACAGTCTGGTTCAGTTCGCATAAACATCCAAATCACGCAAAAAGCGTTTAATGTTTCGAAAAGTCACCTAGATTAGGAGCGGCCAATCAACACAAGTTGATTTGGACGAGTTCCCAGCGCGGAGAGGCAGGAAATTCCCCTTGAAGATGCGTAACAACATATCGTCTCCTCGGTGCTTGTCTCTTAGGATATTTAAATATCCTACTGGGGGCATGTAAGCACTCTGCTGGTTCAGATACCATGGGCGGCATTATCCTGAAATGTCGATCGCCAGGGTCTGAATTCAACCACGGAACACCATGGGCGGAATTATCTCGAAATCTCGAAAGCTAGGGTTCTGGGGGTTGCCATGGGCGGGATTATCTCGAAATCTCGATAGCCAGGAACCCTTGAGGATTGATGATGGGGACGAGGAGTCCGATACAGACCGTGTTGAGAAGCTAATCCGAAGCTAGAAATAAATAGAAAAGAGAGAGAAAAGCTCTCCAAACAAATAAATCTTCTATCTCTCTCTTACAGAAATGCACTGCAAACTGAACTTAGGCTAAAAATGTCTCAAGCACGGGTGCTTTAATCGCGGAGTCCAACAAACCCTAGGTTAGTTTTTGTGGGCTGTAGAAACCTTTGCGGAGGACTGAGGCTAAAGCGGGTTAGGTCCGGATTTTGGTTGGTACTTGAGTACCTCTAGGCCTATTGTCGGCATTCCTACCTAATCACGAAAGAAAAGGAGAAGCACTTATGGTTGACACTCAAGGTCTAGAATGGAAGTTAAAACCTTGAAATTTTACTAAGGGGCTAGCAAAAGCTAGGCATGGGGGTATGATGAGAGCCTCATCATGAGCCATAACTAGCTCATTTTGACCTAATAAAGAAGATAAAAGCTCCTACATAACCTAGAAGAAGGCCTAAATAAAGGAATAAGTGCTCTGAGAAGAAAACATGAATTAAAGGGTAAAACTGCAATTTTACCATTGCAGTACATAAACGGGATTTCTCAGAGGCAAAACATAGGTCAAATGGTCTAAATGAGATAAAAAGTGGGTTGAGTCAATCAGAAATGGGTTTATGTGCAATCTATGAATTAAATGACATTTGGTAGCCCTAAAAAAGACCCGCTTAAATTAACAAGGTTCTGGTCAGGATAAAAATCAAGTAAACCCTATAAAAATCATGTAAAAATATCCTCTAGGGTTTAGAACACTCAATTTGGCCTTTGGAACCCAGTTTGACCTAGATTAGGGTCCTAGCACACTAATTGACCTAATTTGGGTTTTTACGCAAAATGTCCAGTCAAACAAGGTCAAACCTAAAATCCAACTTCACCATTGGATTCCTTAGGTCCAAATTAGGTTTATACCAAAATTTGGACTTAAGGGGAGGTCATCTTGACCTACTTTGCAATTTAGTACACCCAAATCATAATTTGGTCCCTATCTTTTGAATATCTTTGCAGAGAGCCCCCTAAGTTCCTTGCCACCTTTGCAATCAGGTCCTGCCGCCATTGTTAGGGCAGAATCAATCTCCGGCGAGGTTTAGAAAGGGATTCCTCTCTAATCCGTCAGAGATTCCCTCCCAGAAATGGAAGGGAGATTCTCTGAGGAATTCCCTTCCTTCTAAAGCCAATTACAATCTCTGGTGTGAACCCAATCTCTCGTGCGAATGCACGAGAGATTTGGGTATCCGCCCTCTTTCCATCTCCGGTGAGCCGGCGGAGGTGATTGCGCGATCTCCACGCGCTAGAAGGTTCAGCCAAAGCTTATAAAAGGATCCCCAGACCCGGCCATAGATCCTCAGCCTTGTTTTGACGGAGATTCCCCCAAGTTTTCCTCTCTCCCATCTCCGGCCAAGAGACCCGCAAGCTCCGGCAACCTCCTCCCCTCCTTCTCGTCGCTCTGCTGCCATACCAGTAGTAGAGTCAACTCCGCCTCTTCCTCCTACGTCGCGCAGTACCAGGCGCGCGTGCCCCTGACCTCGTCCTCGTCGCCGCTTCCTCCCTCAGGGTGCTTCTTCCCCGACGACGGCAGTTACGCGCCGTCCACTCCGCTGCCTCCCTTCCTTCCAAACCACTCTAGATACCTTCTCCATCTTCCCCTCTCTCTTTTCCCCCTATTATTTTAGTTAATCGCCTAATCAGACCAGCTGGGCACCTTCGTAGTGGCACGGCGAAGATGGTGCATGATGCTGCAGGCCGCAGGACGGCCTAGGCATGCGTGCCTAGGTCAACCTGTGGCCGGAAGTGTGGGGTTGTTCGGGGGACTGTGGTGGAGGTGTAGAAGGATGATGGATGGGCAGAAGTTGCTCCTGGTGGTGAGGCGGAGCTTACGAGAGTGTTGGCGAGCCGTGTGGAGGGGCGGAGTGGTGGGAGCGGCTCGCCGGAGGTCTGTCGGAGGTGAGGAAGGTGGAGGTGGTCAGGCACTGTCGGGGGGCGATTAACTAAAATAACAGGGGGAAAAGAGAGAGGGGAAGATGGAGAAGGTATCTGGAGTGGTTTGGAAGGAAGGGAGGCAGCGGAGTGGACGGCGCGTAACTGCTGTCGTCGGGGAAGAAGCACCCTGAGGGAGGAAGTGGCGACGAGGACAAGGTCAGGGGCATGAGCGCCTGGTACTGCGCGACATGGGAGGAAGAGGTGGAGCTGACTCTGCAGCTGGTGTGGCAGCAGAGCGACAAGAAGGAGGGGAGGAGGTTGCCGGAGCTTGCAGGTCTCTTGGCCGGAGATGGGAGAGAGGAAAACTTGGGAGAATCTCCGTCAAAACAAGGCTGAGGATCTACGACCGGGTCTGGGGATCCTTTTATAAGCGTTGGCTGAACCTTCTAGCACGTGGAGATCGCGCAATCACCTCTGCCGGTGCACCGGAGATGGAAAGAGGGTGGATACCCAAATCTCTCGTGCATTCGCACGAGAGATTGGGTTCACACCAGAGATTGTAATTGGCTTTAGAAGGAAGGGAATTCCTCAGAGAATCTCCCTTCCATTTCTGGGAGGGAATCTCTGAGGGATTAGAGAGGAATCCCTCTCTAAACCTCGCCGGAGATCGATTCTGCCCTAACAATGGCGGCAGGACCTGATTGCAAAGGTGGCAAGGAACTTAGAGGGCTCTCTGCAAAGATATTCCAAAGATAGGGACCAAATTGTGATTTGGGTGTACTAAATTGTAAAGTAGGTCAAGATGACCTCCCCTTAGGTCAAAATTTTGGTATAAACCTAATTTGGACCTCAGGAATCCAATGGTGAAGTTGTATTTTAGGTTTGACCTTGTTTGAATGGACATTTTGCGTAAAAACCCAAATTAGGTCAATTAGTGTGCTAGGACCCTAATCTAGGTCAAACTGGGTTCCAAAGGCCAAATTGAGTATTCTAAACCATAGAGGATATTTTTCCATGATTTTTAAAGGGTTTAATTGATTTTTATCCTGACCGAAACCTTATTAATTTAAGCAGGTATGTTTTAGGGCTACCAAATGTCATTTAATTCCTAGATTGCACATAAACCCATTTCTGATTGACTCAACCCACTTTTTATCTCATTTAGACCATTTGACCTATGTTTTGCCTCTGAGAAATCCCGTTTATGTACTGCAATGCTAAAATTACAGTTTTACCCTTTAATTCATGTTTTCTTCTCAGAGCACTTATTCATTTATTTAAGCCTTCTTCTAGGTTATGTAGGAGCTTTTATCTTCTTTATTGGGTCAAAATGAGCTAGTTATGGCTCATGATGAGGCTCTCATCAGTTATATATGTATATAAATAAGCTATAACTTAAGTGACAAATATATTCATCACCGTAGATAATATCATATATCAGTATAGACATTAGCTTTTTACCTTTGCTTATGTATATAGTCTTTCTAAGGTTTTAGCGACACTTTTATACGTCGCTGTAAATATATTATATGTTATAGTAGATATTAGTAAGTTAAGTTAATATAGTATATATTATTACTTATTATTGTACATATAGCTAAATATTATTATTATTAGTTGTAAATAAATAATATAGAGTATTTATTTATGGTTTTTTATGCTTATTGTATATAATTGTTTTCAAGCATTGTAATTATTCCTAATTCATTCTTTTGTATATAATTTATTCATTCTTTGATTCATTGATTCATTCATTATTGTACATAAAATAATTTTTTTTTGAATTAAAGAATATTATTAGACTTCGAGAGTGATGTATATCAATAACTACCTCTCAGTGAACGACCTGGAATAAACCAGCAAAAAATAAGTATATAAATAAAATTGATGCCACAACGATTTTTATTCGTCACATTTACTACAACAACGACGTTTTAAACCCCCATTTTAGTACGAACTGATAGTTAGCGATCATATTTTTAGTGTCGTTGCTGGGGATAAAAACCCGATAGTAGCGCTTTCTTACGATTGTTGACGAGTTAGCAGCGATAATTTTTTGGCGTTGTTGACAAGGAGGTAACTCTCTATACACCAAAATTATTCTTTAATACTTTATCTGTAAATAATTTTTGCCTTTGCAGATAAACATTCATTCATTCAAATTTTTCATTGTATATAGATTCTTTTATTCTTTTTGTATATACATTCCTTGATTCTTACTAATCATTTGTTATTTTTGCAGCAGTTGAGGAGTAGGAGTAGTGTCTTCTTCTAGGCAAAGTTCTTCCTGGTGAACTCGCTATGCTTCAAACTTGATTTCCTGGAGGAGTTTTTCCATGGGGCTGCATTAGATTAGTAGTAGTATAGATTTAGGTATATTACTTAGGATATTTGTTAGGCATAAGTTGTGAGAGCCTATTCTCACACACCTTTTTGTAATAATTTGGACTCTCTGGACTCGCATTATCTCTCTACTCATCTCTCATCGACGCGATTTTTCCGTACCATGGTTTTCCATATCGATTTCTTTTGTTTCTTTTTCTTGTTGCATACAAAAAAGATAAAAAAATTATAAAATCAAAAATACCAAAAATGCCTCATCTTTCTCTAGCAACAACATCTATTAGGCATCCATATCTATGTTGCATTATTCCTACTAGATTTCCATACAAGTCAATTGCATAATTGTAGAATTGCTGGAGTTAGGTACACATTTTCTATCCTTCCTGAGCTCCTGCCATCCTTACAGTTGACATTAAAACTAAAAGGACCATCATCTGTGTGAAAAGAACTAAAAAGCAAGATGAGCTGCATAGAAAATATATTCTAATTACTTGAATTGAATTCAAAAGGAGACATTCAAACTTATCTGAAACCCTGTTTGGTTTCAATCGCTACTGTGTTGATTGCTATCGTGTTCACAGCACGATCACATAAGTTACAAATACAAAGGTTTCTACCTCATCTCCTTGAGCAACCACAGGATCTGGATTCGCACGCCAGTCTTATCCAGATTCCCAGTAGGCTTTAGAGGTTTGCACTTCGCTAGGTTATCTTTAGGATGCATACAATTGTTCTGAAACATTTGTTTGCATACTACTATTTGGCGTAGCAGACTCTAGGGAAAATTCGATTTCTCTCGCTTGATTGTTAGATTGGTCTTTGATTTATGAGATTGATTGGGATTTCTGATTTTGGAAGATTGAGATTGATTGATCCTTTTCTTTGAGTTGTGACTGTTTTTAAAATTACGTCTTTTAAAACTGACTCAATGGAAGGTATGAGATCCCAGAACCCTGAGCTAGTACTTCCTTTGGGTGCTGATGCCCAAATTACTACTTCCACTTCTTTACCTTCCACATCAAATTCTTTACCTCCTAGGCCTCAAACTCCCATTCACCACTCCATCCATCCTAAGGATGATCATAATTCTGCACAATTCGAGAATTTCAAAGAACTTCCACCACATCTCTCTACACATCAACCTCCACCACCACCACCAAATCATAGGTTTCAACCTCCTCCATATCCTAACTTTCCTAATCAACCACCACCGGAGAGAGGACCTATGCCTCATCTTCAACACCTGTTTGAAACACAACTACAAATGAACACCCTTACCTAACAGGTGCAACAGCTTACTCAAGCTGTTAATATTTTATCAAATCCCCAACACCAACCTCAACCTAGAAACCCTCAGGCACCACCTCAACCTCGTAGATGTCAACTATGGGATTACTATAATCCTGCAATTGCACAACCTATGCCTGTGGTATGTTATCCTGATGGAGATTGTGCTGCTGAACTAAAATCAAACATCATTGCACATATTCCTCACTTCCATGGTCTTGCTTCTAAGGAACCTTTTCAACATTTAGAGGAGCTGAAAAACCTTGCTCAAACTCTGGGTCCGCAAGGTCATGATCAGCATATGCTTTTAATGAAAATGTTCTCCTTTTCATTGAAAGATAAGGCAACCTTCTGGTTTAGAACCTTAGCATAGACTACACCAATAGAAGACTAGGCTTCTTTGGAACATGAGTTCCTAAAGTAGTACTTTCTTGTAAGCTGTACTAACGCTTTAAGGCATGTTATCACTACCTTTACCCAGAATTCTGGAGAACAAATGCACGAGGCTTGGGAGAGATTCCACGAGCTTCTTAGAAAATGTCCCCACCATGGTGTCACGCTGGCAACAAATCCAGATCTTCTATCATGGGCTCCATGATGACACAAGGAATTCTATAGATGCCACTTATGGAGGCAATTTTTTGTGTCGGGATGAGGACTCAGTCTTTGAGCTCTTCAAAGGCATAGCAGAAAACTATATTAACAATGCTTCACTGAACGTGTTTAATAGAAAGTCCTCTCATTCCTACTCTCATTCAGGGGTACACGAAGCCTAATCCAGCAACAGAGATTTAGAATTAGTGGCTAGTCAGTTGAATAAAGTGGGCTTGATAGAGAAGAAAGTAGATGAAGTATGGAAATTTCTGCCTAAACCTTCATCATCTTCTTCTCAGTCACCTACACCTCACAATTTTCAGTTTCCCACAAGGAGGGAAACTGTGAACAATCTTTCTATGACACAACCTACTCTACAAGATTACAATTTTTCCTATCCTTCATCGATTGTAGGAACCTTTGTTCCTCCTTACACTGAATTCCCTGCACCTTTTGGAGCTTCGGAGGAGCTCCATGCCATTCACAATGACCCTTATTCACGAACCTATAACCCCAGATGGCATAATCATCCAAATTTCTTGTGGTCAGGAAAGTCACAAAGACCTACCTATCAACAACCTGCTGCACCACCACTTCATAACCCAATCCAAGCACCACCTCCACAACCACACATGTATCCACCGCATGCCTACCAGCAACCCCAACCCAGGCCTACCTAATACTCTCAATCAGAGCCTACACGAGATGATTAGTAGGGGATTATCATGAAAGCTCTCGCTGACATGCAACAACAAAATATTGCTATGCAGTAGAGATAGGACACGGCACTAGCTAAGATGAGAGCCCAACTATCGCACTTGATGGAATCCTGTCAACCACATTCACTCCCATCTCAAGCACAGACCCAACCTCTTTTGCAAGGTCAAGCACACTTTATATCACAAACCTTGCACAAGCTTTAGTTTTATCTTGATTCTAATTATGTCTATCCTGATCTTACTTCTGATTCACAGCCACCTATCCTACCTGATCCTGATGATTTGTCTACGCCACAATCTGATTTAAATGCCGTCACTACTAGGAGTGGTAGAAGCACATCTGATCCACCTTTTCCAACTTCTACATCCTTACCTGGACCTTCTACTTCTACTCCTCCATCTGAATCACCTCTTCCAGATGATTCTGAGCCTTTGATTGATCCTCCTACTACCACCTTAGTACCTTTCCTAGAGGCCTTAGAAAAGAAGAGTGATGGAAAGAGGAAACTTAGTGTGGCACCCAAGGAGGATCTGCTCAAGCTCTTTGAGCAAGTCCATATAAACATCCCCTTGTTGGATGTGATTCGCCACATTCCTCCTTACACTAAGGTTTTGAAAGACCTATGTACACCTAAGCGTAAAACTAGAATTCAGAAAGGGAGTGGACCTGTCATTCTCTCGGAACAAGTGAGTTCCCTCATTTCAAACCTCCCTATTAAGAAGAAAGACCCAGGCAGCCCTCTTCTCTCCTGCATGATAGGTAACACCACATTTAATAGAGCATTACTTGATCTTGGTGCTTCCATCAATCTTATCCCAACCTCCCTACTAACACATTTCGAGGTTGGCAATTTGAAGCCAACAAAGGTGTCCCTGCAATTAGCTGACAGATCAATTAAGACACCTCAGGGAGTATTGGAAGATGTTATAGTGAGGTTCAAGGACTTTTATTTTCCTGTGGACTTTATAGTCCTTGACATGGAAGTACCTGAGGATGTCCAAAACACTCCTATCATTCTAGGAAGACCTTTCTTGGCTATGGCCAAGGCAAACATCAATTGTGAGGATGGCCTTATAGAATTGAAATTTGAAGATCAGAAAATGAAAATTGATATTTTTTAGGCCCAAAGGGGACCATCCTATAGTTTAATTGAGGAAATCTATTCCTTCGATTCATTGGATAAGTTGGTTCAGGATACATTGATTGATTCACTGAATTTAGAACCTCAACACCCTTTGAACTCTGACTTGACTCTTCCTGAGACACCAACCTTAGAAATTGAGAGCTTACCTCCTATCCCCTTAGTGTCTCTAGGATCTTTTGAGATCTCCACACCTACTCCTTCACCTGATCCTGTACCTGTTGAACTTAAACCTCTTCCTGACTTTTTAAAGTATGTCTTCTTAGGACCTGATCAGACTTATCCTGTGATTGTTAACTCTTTCTTATTGTCTAATCAAGAATCATGACTCTTATCTATCTTGAGAGCATATAGATAGGCTATAGGATGGAGCCTTTCAGACCTAACTGGCATTAGTCCTTCTTACTATACACATAGGATTTTCACTAAAGAAGGATCTAGACCTACTAGGTAGCCACAGTGTAGACTCAACCATACACTTCAAGAGGTGGTTAAAAATATGATGATTAAATGGTTGGACAATGGAATTATTTTTCCCATCTGTGATAGTCAATGGGTAAGTCCTGTTCGAGTTGTGCCTAAGAAGGCTAGACTTACCATCATAACCACTGAATCTGGAGAAGTCAACCCTACATGGATTGGTAGTTCATGGCGAGTATGTATTAATTACCACAAACTCAACCAAGCCACGAAGAAAAATCATTTCCAATTGCCCTTCATTGATCAGATACTCGAAAGATCGGCTGGGAATAGATTTTTCTGCTTTTTGGATGGCTATTCAAGTTACAATCAGGTGGCGATTCACCCCTATGACTAGGAGAAAATGACTTTCACCTACCCCTACAGAACCTTTGCATTCCGTAGGATGCCATTTGGATTATGCAACGCACCTGCTATATTTCAGCGGTGTATGTTTGCAATGTTCTTCGATTTAGTAGGTGATTGTTTAGAAGTCTTCATGGATGACTTCTCAATTTTTGGGAGCACATTCAATACATGCTTAGACCACCTGGCTAAGGTCCTGCAAAGGTGCATCAATGTGAATCTGGTACTTTCCTAGGAGAAATCACATTTCATGGTACCAGAAGGACTAGTTCTAGGACACCTTATTTCTGAGAGAGGAATAGAGGTTAACCGTGCAAAGGTAAAATTGATTTCTGACCTGCCTTTACCTTCATCGGTTAAACATATTAGATCTTTTCTCAAGCATGTTGGTTTTTATCACCACTTTATAGCATACTTCTCGAAAATAGCCTAATCTTTCACCAATCTCCTCTCTAAAGATGTAGATTTCCAGATCTCTAATGATTGTGTTCATGCCTATACAACACTTCGTGATCTAGTTACTAAGGCACCAATACTGCAACCCTCAGATTGGTCTTACCCTTTTGAGATCATGTGCGATGCCTCTGATTATATAGTAGGGGTTGTCCTTGGGCAAAACTAGATGGGAAACCTACAATCATCTATTACGCTAACAAGACCTTAGATGAAGATTAGAGGAATTACACCGTCACTGAAAAGGAATTGCTAGCTGTAGTATTTGCATTGGAAAAATTCAGACCTTATCTTTTAGGTTCCCACATATAGTCTACACTGACTACACTACAGTTCGACATCTTCTCGCCAAGAAGGATGCAAAATATCATCTGATTAGATGGATCCTACTATTGCAGGAGTTTGATTTAGAGATTCGTGACAAGGTCGGGAAGCAAAATGTTGTAGATGACCACTTATCCCACCTTCCTTCTGAAGTGATATCTCCTTCACTACCAATTACAGACAACTTCAATGACGAACAATTGCTGGTCATTGATATAGACACATCTATTTAGGTTAAAATGCCTAATCATGCATGTTCCTAGGCTTAGATTTTCATTTCATGTTATAAATATTGCATAGCATGCATCATTCTGCATTTAGAGCAGTTGTATATATTTTAGGTTAATTAGGTCCTTTTATTATGGTCAGGAGAGAAGAGGATTTATTTTAGGGCCTCGGATGGATGATCGGACTGAATAGATCTGATCAGGATGACAATCAGAGCTAATGCCTCTGAAATCGTCTAGATTGGAGACCCGTAGCATCATATGAACTCCGAGGAAGATTAACGGCCAGGAGGGCAATGCAACATCCTTACGGGCTTCGAATGAAAAATCCGACCATATTTATGGATCCGGGGCGACGATCGCAGTCCGCTACCGTGGGAATCAACTCGATCTGAGCACCGTGGCACCTCTGTAATAGACAGAAGGTGGATGGCCCAGATGACACCACGTGTCGCCATCCAAGCCACCAAACACCGATCAGCAGCAACTGAAGGTTCCCACTCTTCATCCACGACCTCCACTACTAGCCGTTAGATCTTGATCCAATGGCTAAGGTGCCTTCACGCTTTCAACTCCCATGCTATGTTCGCGACTCAAATGCTCACTTGCCTCAATGGTAGCGCGCACGGTTTGTAAGCAAGAGGCGCAGGGTCGAATCGCACCGTGCCTCCAATCTAGCCGACAGTGAGGCGCGCTTGATTTCGACCGCCCGATCATGCACGAGCGGCCGAGATGCAGATACGTGGACACATAGATGACCGCCAATCCAGCGGAGGTGATCACGTGGGCGTCCATGCACATCTCCACATGTGATCCCACGCACGTGCAGGCAAGTGCATGAGTTGGTGCAGACCTTCAACGACAGTAACGCGGGCCTTTAGTGATGCTTGTAGCCGTCACTAATGGCATGCGTTATGCGCACGCCAGCAAAGGAATTGAAGAGCACCAGCAAGCTTTAGCGACTTTTGGGGGATTGGCTGGTGCGGATCTACAACGACGCCTTTGATGTCACTAAATGCCCTCTACACGAATTGCCCTCTTCCCTTCACTATAAAAGGACCCCTACACCTCCCCTTCTTCTTCATCTCTTCCTTTCTTCCTCTCACCACCTCCAAAGCTCTAGAGAGAACTTATCCCAAGCCTGGGATGCTCCTCTAGAGTAGAAAAGAAAATAGTTTACACACCTCTCATCCCCATTCATGGAGCATCTCGTGGCCATCCTCTCACTACCCTTCAAGAAGAAGATCCTCGTCGCGGCGCCGTCCTGCCCCATCCTCCATCCTCCGGCTACGTCCTCCTTCATCTCACTCCTCACCACCTTCCTCCAAGTGACGTCAGAGCGAGTCATCCTCCGAGCGACCATTGAGGGGGATTCTCTTACCTCTTTCTATCTTTATTGCTTTCGTAGTGTAATCTTTCCCACTTTCATCGTTGTAAGAAAACATTTGATTAGAAATCCATGATTGTTTCTCTCTCTCTCTCTCTTATATTTTCGCAAGTAGATTAGCTAGATAAAATTTCATCAACCTAATCTCTTTCTTGATAAAAAAATACCAAAAAAATTAGAAAAGACAAAAATGACAAAAACAAATAAAAAGCGAAACGCGGATTCATAAAACCAAACGTTCGCCTCCTCGTGTTTGACCCAGGACTCACTTTTCGAGTTTCAATAATAAATTTTATCTGATAGACACATTTTGTGAGCTATGACGACAGGTCCTCCAAACCCTGATTTTTACCATGCAAAACATGCCGTCATCATTTTGGCACCGTTGCCGAGGAGGCAACGTTCTTTGATTTTTTTTCTGTGTTTTTCCACCTTACCTAACTTTTATCTCACTTTTTCATTGATCTTATTGTGATTGCAGGTACTCATCTGAGGCGGGCCAGAGCGATTGGATCGTAGAAAAGTGTGGATGATGGTTATGTAAGTGTACCCCTATCACACCCACCCTAGTTTTCATTCCATAACCTAATAACTCAAACCCATATCAACTTAGGTGCTTGCATAAACCCTAGGGTAGATTTTGGTTGTTCGATTGTCACTCCACTCACCTCACCCACCCGCATATATAAAAAAATAAAAAAAATTCTTCTCTTGTGGGATTTAACTGAAAGCTACACACTTACACCCACAACTTCTTATCCTAAGGTGCACAATCACTTTGATTCTACCACTTAACTAGGATCTGACCTGTGGACCTGGTATACTTCAACTCAATACACATAAGTGAGTAGAAATCTGAATAGGTTAAACATTCTTGTGTGCCTTAACTAGGTGGTGCAACAAGCCAATTGATTGAGCTGTTTGGGCCACACTACTCAATTTAAAATTGATCCATCAAGTAGCTTGCCTCTTAGGGTTGATTTTTAGGGTTGAACTAGGCACCCCACATTTTTTCTAATTTCTAAAGGAATATATCATCACCAATGCTTTAAAAACTTGGAGTGCTCTACTGAACCTTGATTGAATATACCTAAAGATTAAACCCTAAAAGCTACTAAACAAGGTTGAACCCTAAAAGACATATCATCAAATAAGCTTGTTTGTAAACCCTAGTTGCACACGCACACACATTTGAATCAATCATTAAGGGCACAACCCATCTAAAGGGCCCATTACATTCCAAGAGCACAATCATCCCAAGCCTAATTAAAACTGAGTAGACGTTGGCCTTAAGGATTGATTCACTCTTTGGGGCTCAGACTGAGATTTTTTTCGATTAATCTGCTTCTGGTGGTCCATCTGATGTCTAGCTAGGGGAGTAGCGTCAAACGACCACAGTTGGGGGATACACTAGGAACCGGAGGCGTAAGCCAAAGGAAGAACCTTCTCCCCAGTCCCTCCTTCTAACTGGTTGGATTGACCGGATAAAAGTAGACCAAATCATTTATAATCTCAAGATGGGTCCTAGGAGTCTATAAGTCTTTAGGCTAACTCACCTAAAGATAGGGTTGATTGCTTGTATTGCAGGGCTCCTTTCTTTCTTCTGATTTCCCTCCTATTCTTCCATGTATCCTTCCACATCCTACACTCATTTCAAATCCTACTCTCCTACCAACACTTATCCCCAAGATGATTACTATCCCGACTTGACTTGTAATTACCCATCCACTAGCTGGGATAACTTTGATTGGGGACATAAATCCGAACCTTAGTGTCCAGGGCCTAACCCTGGACAACAAGACTATGATTACTATCCTTCCCAGAGCTACAATGATTATACATCTCTATCCTTTGATGATCACCTAACTCGATCTATAATCAAGAAGGATATGTTGACTATAAAACCTACCCTCCCCAGTACTCAAATGAATATAGATCACCACCATTCGTTAAACAACCTGAAATGACCTACTATCAGGGAGGGACCCGAGAACATCGATATCTTGACTCCCCTAGATTTAACCCAAACCCACCCAAACTTGAACCGAACTAGTCGGTTCAGATGAACAAAATCAAGGATAGGGTGTTGGCTAATTTGAGGAACACTATACAATCTTTAGAAGCTCAGCCAACACCATGCACTGAAGCATTGGAGCCTACGATCAAAATGATTGATGAACTTAATAGTTCTCTATTGGATTTGCTCCAAAATGTTAGGGATAGGAACCTAGGTGAGTTTCTTCTTGGGAAATTATCGAGGTTGAGGATGAAATTTGTGGTTGCCCTAGTCAAATCTTGGGATGATTCTCAAGATGAACCCCATTCAGGGGAGCCAATGTCAAAACCCTCTCAGGTGCTTGTCTAGGGGGATACATATTCTGAGATTGGAGATGTCCCGGTTGGTCTAGAGCAACCCATTGAGGATGAACCGAGTTTCTCACCCAAGATCCCAGAATCAGGGAATGACAAAAAATATGTCTCCATGGACCATGAAATGACATATGATTTTGAGATGTATATAAATGTGGATCATGAATTCCTTGATTTTGAGGGTGAGGAATCTCTTAGTAAAGTCTGACTTGAACTTAAGGAGGATGATTTTAGTGAGACAAATGGGCTTGAGGAATCTGACAAACCATTTGATAGCTTAATTATTGAAGATTTGGATTCGGTTGGGGCTAACTTGGAGGATTCAAATCCTCATTTACTAGAAGATTCAATCAATTGCCCCATTCCTCAACCACACCCCAAAGGGATTGATTTTGATTTGGAAATCATTGTACCCAAGTCAATTTTGAGTCAGCCATGATTTCTAGACTTGGGTAAATCATATGGGGTGAATGATATGCTAAAGGTTCCAGAGCCTGAACAATTGATGTTGGAGGATTGGAATTTGGAAGTGAGGATCTGGGAAGTTAACTTCAGGGAAAGCAGGAGTTTGGATTTAAGGGTTCCTGTTGACCTAAAACCACCTACTTTTTACCAAGACCCTTACGATACCTTTGATGTGCGACCCAAGCTTGGAATAACTGATTATTTTTCTGAGCTAAACATTAAGTGGACATCTGACCTAGTGAACTAGATCTACCTATTGTTCGTCACTTTGGTCTTGGGTTGCACACCACCAAATCGCAGGCTCAGCCCCGTAAATACAACAATCTTTGGTTCTGGGTGATTTTCATCCAGAACCTTAGAACCACTCGACCCTGGGGCATGGGTTTACACCATAATCTAGTCCACATTTGTGGACACCTACTGGCAGGTCCTGTGATCAATATTTTTGTTTTGATTCTGACCTGCACTTGTGAATTCCTAATTTCTTCTTTTTATGTATATTATGCATAGTTGAAGGCATTAAACTTAGTGCATGTGTATACTTTCTTCTCTCTGCGGAGCTGACTGGGTTGTCACGAAATTCAGGTGATATTCTGTTTACTCTGCCCTTTTCATGTCTTTTATAATGAGGACATTACATCATTTAGGCATGGGGGTGGATACATAATCTTGAAATTATTTCATTAGCTCTATAGAATTTCCTTTATTTTCTTTAAAAAAATTAAAAATTCAAAAAAAAATAAAAAAATAGAATTAGGAGAAGAGAACTTAGGCTTTTAGGCATTATTAACTTTAGGAAATGATATGAGAGGACCTAAACACTTAGACTCTTCAAGTTTTTGGGCTTAATTAGCCTGGGTGTCCACTCGAATGTGGACTTAGTCTCAAGTCCTCTCCAATTTAAATTCATCTTTAATCTGGTGAATAAATTGGGGTGATAAGTATACAACTTATCAACCCGCCCTCTGATTTGAGGGGACTTTAAGCCTAAGCATCTACACACTTTTTGGCACTAGCTCACTTTTCGACGGTTTCTTCAGAAATTGGGTAGCTAATGAACCATTTAGGGTGATATGGCTGGCAAGTTGTCGGTGGTAACAGCTCATCGGTCGATTGTTCAGAACCCAGCCACAAGACCATTTTCTTCATACTGCCTTTAGGTAAATCTTAGATTAGGAAAGCCACATACTTAGGAGAAAAAAAGAAAAGAAAAAAAATAGAAAAAGGAGAAAATAAAAAAAATAAACAAATAAAATCATACTTCATCGCACGAGTATGGTTGGCAAGTTACCGTGGGTAACAACCCATTGGCCGGTTATCCAAAGCCCAGCTCACAAAGATGCATAATAATTCCCAAAACACATAAGGAAGAAGCGGGGAACTAGAATAAACCGAGGAGATATACATTGGGTTCGCCCTTGTGTTGACCCCATAAATAAAAGAAGTAGGGAGAAAGCTACCGTTCGGAAAGATAAACCTCTAGGCAAGGTCACCAAAAGTTGTAGAAACCCAAAGGCTGTTTAACGGCCACCTAGTGAGTCTTTCACTCTTTTCACTAGATGCTTAGCACTTAGAGTCCTTTTCGAGTCATGGGTGGGTCGGGTAGCCAAAAAAAGTTATCCTAGAACTCTCAAACTCCGAAATTACAAAAAAAAATTAGAAATGAAGAAAAGCAAGAAAAATGTATCTTCCCTTTTCAAATAAGGTGAGGACTTGGGTGGTCTACATTCTGGCAGACACCCGGGTACTGTTGAGTCTTCGTAGCTTAGGACATTAGTTGATAATTTCTATTGTTAATAAACAACATAAGCCTAAGTGATCGAATCCTAATTTTATTTTTATACATAGCATGTAGTTTAATTTTGCTAGGGACTAGCAAAAGATAGGCATGGGAGTATAATATAGACACATCTATTTAGGTTAAAATGCCTAATCATGCACGTTCCTAGGCTTAGATTTTCATTTCATGTTATAAATATTGCATAGCATGCATCATTCTACATTTAGAGTAGTTGTATATATTTTAGGTTAATTAGGTCCCTTTTTATGGTCAGGAGAGAAGAGGATTTATTTCAGGGCCTTGGATGGATGATTGGATCGTATGGATCTGATCAGGACGACGATCGGACTCTAACGCCTCCGAAATCATCTAGATCAGAGTTCTGTAGTATCATATGAAGTCCAAGGAAGATCAATGGCCACGAGGGCAATGCGACATCCTTACGAGTTTCGAATGAAAAATCTGACCATACGAATGGATCCAAAGAGATGATCGTAGTCTGGCAACGTGGGAATCATCTCAATCTGAGCACCGTGGCACCCTCTGCAATAGACAGAAGATGGACAGCCCAGATGGCACCACGTGGTGCCATTCAGGCCACCCAACACCGACCAACAGCAACTGAAGGCTCCCACTCTTCATCCGCGACCTCCACTCCCAGCTATTGGATCTTGATCCAACGATTGAGGAGCCTCTGCTCTTTCAACTCCCACGCTATCTTCGCGACTCAAACTCTCCCTTGCCTCAATGGTAGCACGCACGGTTTGCAAGCAAGAGGCGCGGGGTCAAATCGTGCCATGCCTCCAATCCAACCGGCGGTGAGGCGTGCTTGATTTCGATAGCCTGATCATGCATAATCAACCGAGATGTGGATACGTGGATGCAAAAATGACCACCAATCCAGCGGAGGTGATCACGTGGGCGTCGACGCACATCTCCACGCCCGATCCCGCGCGCGCGCAGGAGAGTGCATGAGTTGGCATGGACCTTCAACGATAGTTGCGCAGGCCTTTAGTGACTCTTGTAGCTGTCACTAATGGCCTACGCTATGCATGCACCAGCAAAGGAATTGAAGAGCCCCAGCAAGCTTTAGCGACATTTGGGGGATTGGTTGGCTCGGATCTACAACGATGCCTTCGATGTCACTAAATGCCCTCGACACGAATTTCCCTCTTCCCTTCACTATAAAAGGACCCCTACACCTCCCCTTCTTCTTCATCTCTTCCTTTCTTCCTCTCACCACCTCCAAGGCTCTAGAGAGAGCTTGTCCCAAGCCTGAGATGCTCCTCTAGAGTAGAAAAGAAAATAGTTTTCCCACCTCTCATCCCCATTCATGGAGCACCTCGTGGTCGTCCTCTCACCACCCTTTAGGAAGAAGATCCTTACCGCGATGCCATCCTGCCCCATCCTCCATCCTCCGACTACGTCCTCCTTCATCTCGCTCCTTACCACCTTCCTCTAGGCAACGTTAGAGCGAGTCACCCTCCGAGCAATCGTCAAAGGAAATTCTCTCACCTCTTTCTATCTTTATTGCTTTTGTATTGTAATCTTTCCCACTTTCATAGTTGTAAAAAAACATTTGATTAGAAATCCATGATTGTTTCTCTCTCCCTCTTATATTTTCGCAAGTAGATTATATAGATAAAATTTCATTGACTTAATCTCTTGCTTGATAAAAAATAATAAAATTATTAGAAAAGACAAAAATGAAGAAAACAAATAAAAAGCGAAACGCAGATTCATAAAACTGAACGTTCGCTTCTCGATGTTCGGCCCGGGACTCACTTTTCAAGTTTCAGTTACAAATTTTATTTGATAGATGATTGCACCACAATCATGGATCCTAATCAACCTAAGTAATGTTTGAACCTAGCTTAATTTGTGGATATTACACTCATATCTTGCATATCATGCATTGCATCAATCTATTTAGAATAAGATGAGATATCTTGCTATTTAACGATTTTTATTACTATTTGCAGGTAATAAAGTGATCCAGGATGAAGGAGATAGTGGAATAAAGCAATAAAGGAAGAAGAAGACTGATCCAGATAAGAGGAGTGAGGAGCATAGCCTTATCCCTACCCTTAGAAACCCTGGGACAGCCTTCCCAAACCCAAAATGACCTCCATTAGGGCACCTTAGCCTCAAAACCCAAACATGGATAACACTATCCATGTTCTTATCCACCCTATACCTCTCCCAAACACTTAGGAACCAAAACCCACCTTAGAAAACCTAAAACCCACTCCCCAGCACCTTTTAGGACGTCCAGACATCTGGCTGGATGTCTGATTCTATAGAATAACAATCGAGGAAGCCAAAACTCATACTGACACAGAATTGATGTCTAATTTATTGTCCAAACATCTAATTTTGTAGTATAAGACGTCTGACCACTATCCTGGATGTCTGATACTATTATCTAGTTCCTGATTTTGGTGCTAGAAGCCTGATCTTGCCTATTTTGACCTAGGAACCCCATCGGACACCCTAGGAAACCTAATTAGAGACCTCCTAAGCCTAGTCCACTATCAATAGCCCTACTTATCCTATCCCTAACCCAATTGAACCATCCCAGACCTAATTGGGTGCATCTACAATTGATTGGGTGCACCTGTGCCCAATTGGATCCACCCAAGATCTAATTGACTCATACCTATTAGGGTTACCCTAGCCTAATCACATGCACACATCCAATTAGACTTGACCTAGACCTAATTAGGTTCACTCCTATCCAATTAGACTTTCCTAAGCCTAATTAGGTCCACACCCACTTAATCTAGATTGACCCAACCTATTTAACACCTAATCCTACCAAAACCCACAACCTAGTCCTACAAAAAATACGCACCCACACACACACACACCCCTTCCCATTCTACCCCTACCAAACCCATGCACACTATCTTGGAAACCCTAAAAACTTGTGTTAAACCTAGATCCTAAAAATTTGGCATTAGCTAATTTTGGAGCCACCAAAAGTGGCAACCAAATGGAGCCTTCCATAAGGGCAAAGAGAGAGCCACGAAATTGGACCATCTCCATTCACCATCTCCACCACTCTCTTCCTCTCAACTTGTGACCACACCTCCTCCTCTCCCTCTCAAGACCATCCCCCTCCTCCAAGGCTCCCTCCATGGATGGCTAGGAAGAAGCTCTCCTCCAAGCTTCTTCAAGGGTGGCAAGAAGAAGAAGAGCATAAGGATGCAACACCTTCTCCTTTCTTCTTGTGGGAGTGCCCTCTTCTTCCACCATAGAAGACCCATGCCCCCATTTTCTTTTCTTCTTAGACAGCCATAGAGAAGACCCTCCTCAAGGTCTTCTCAAGGAAGGCCATTGGTAGAGAAAGGGTGCAACACCCTCCTTTCTCCACTTGGGTGCACACACCCATCCTACTCTCTTTAGTGGACGGCCAAGAAGGCTTCTCCTTAGTCTCTCTTGGTTGATCCCTTTCTTTAGTTTAGCTTTATTTCCATGTATTCGTATTTTATAGTGATTTAATTTTTGATGCATGATACTCTTGTTTAATGGTTTTATATGCATGCTATTATCTTCATGACTTACAGCTTTGATGCATGCTTTCATTTCTCTTTCAAAATAAAAATCAAAAACACAAAAAGACAAAAATATTAGGTTAGATTAAGCCGATCCAAATCTCGACTTGTTTTCACACCTCCTAGAGACGAACGATCGGGAGTCAAGTTTTCAAAAGAATAAAATCCATCGAGTTTTGATATTATAAATATTTTTGTCAAGGGGATTTCACGACTATACAACGATTTCCGACGATTTCAAAATACACGATTTCCATGCATTGTCAATAGATGTGTTTTGCAAGCTATGGCGACGGTCCTCCAAACCCTGATTTTTACCACGTGAAACACACCCTCATCAGTCATCCATTCTGATCTTCCCTAGTATGCTGACATTGTCAACTACCTTACTTCTGGAGCATTTCCCTTTGATTGGACTAAACACCAGAGTGACAGACTTAGAATCGAAGCCAGGAAGTACTTTGGAAAGACCCTTGGTTGTTTAAACTTTGCCTAGACCAGATAATTAGGAAGTGTGTACATGATGAGGAGATAGAGAGCATACTATTGTTCAGTCATGACCAGGCATGTGGCGGTCATTTCTCTGGCAAAAAGACTGCTGCCAAAGTATTACAAAGTTGATTTTACTGGCCTACACTTTTCAAAGGCGCATGCGAATATGGTAGGGCATGTTCACGCTGTCAGTCTCTCAGTAGTATTTGCCGTCGAGGCATGATGCCCTTAAATCCAATCTTAGTATGTGAAGTCTTTGAAATTTGGGACATTGACTTCATGGGACCTTTACCGAATTCTTATGGCTTTGAGTATATCTTATTGGCAGTTGATTATGTTTCTAAATAGCTTGAAGCCATCACCACAAGGAAAAATGATCACAAGATTGTAAACCATTTGTTCAGGATTACATCTTCTCTAGATTTGGGGTACCAAAAGCAATCATTAGTGATGGAGGGTCTCACTTTAGGAACATCCACTTTCAGTCCCCACTTCAAAAGTATGGGGTGACTCATAGGATTGCTACACCTTATCACCCTCAAACCAATGGATTAGCTGAATTGTCCAACCGGGAGATCAAGAAGATTTTACAGACTACCATTTGACTTGATAGAAAGGATTGGTCTTCCTGCCTTTCTGATGCATTGTGGGCATATAGGACAGCTCACAAAACCCCATTAGACATGTCTCCTTTTAGACTTGTGTACGAGAAACCCTATCATCGTCCCATAGAACTAGAGCACAAAGCCTATTGCGCCATCAGAAAGTGTAACTTGGACTTAGAGAAGGCCGGTGATCATAGAAGATTACAAATTTTCAAGCTAGATGAATTGGGAAATGATTCTTATGAAAGCTCAAGTATTTATAAGGACAAGTTAAAGGCCTTCCATGACCGTCACATCCGTAGGAAAACCTTTCACCCTGGTCAAAAAGTCCTATTTAATTCTAGACTTAAACTCTTCCCAGGGAAACTCAAATCCAAGTGGACCAGACCTTTCAAAATCTTAAGAATCTTTGACAACGGAGCCATTGAGATCACTGAGATTGACAAATCTGAGCCTTTCACTATCAATGGACAAAGAATGAAACCTTTCATTGAGCCACATGATCTCAGACTTGTCAATTCTACTATTTTGCTCCAACTTCTTGAACCTACTTTTAACGACATGTCTTTATCTGGGTTTACGCCTAGCTGAAGGCATTAAACTTAGCAAACCTATTTTTGTATATAACTATTTTCACATTTCTTATTTTCCATTTCTTGAATTAGGTGTCTACCTATGCATTTTTAGCATACATTCATTGTCACATATGTCATGCATTTCACTTCTTAGCTTGACTTTCCACTCTGATCTTGTATCAGACTTGAAATCGTCTGCATAGAGATTTTTATCTCCTCATTCCGACTTCCTCCCGTCACCCAATCTAAGATAGTGAAAAGCAGAGCATGCATTTGCATCCACCCTATTCATACAATGAGGACATTACATCATTTAAGCATAGGGGGTGTAAATGGTGAATCATTTACTGAAATGCAATTGTAGACACACCTATAGTGTATATAATATAGTATTATCAAAAATATCAAAAATATTAAAAATTTTTGAAAATTTTGAGAAAAAATTACAAAGTCAAAAATATTAAAAAATGTCAAAAATAAAAATTCCAAAAATACAATAAGGGACTTGAACTTTATTTTTGAGGGAGAACTCCAAAAGATTGAAAACTTTGAGAGAAAAGATTTGAAAAGAAATTTAAGTGTTTAACTATGATCTTCTAGCTGAAAAAAAAATAGAATAAGTGTTTATGGACATTCAACCTTTACTGGTTAGACTTTCCAGGCCACTGTAACTTGATTCGCTCAAGCTTTGGCTTAATACACTTTAAACTTTAACAAGATAGACCATGATTTCTCCTAACTTAGGATGTATTCTTGTACCTGAGTCATCAGTATAGGATTTGCTAATTTGCTTTGGCTTAGGAGTCTAAGAAACCTTGGTTTACACTACACAATGTTGAGAAAGACCTTATGAATTTCAAATTTAACCCTGGTGTTCATTAGGTAAGGTGGAGTCCTTACTCATGCATGCAAGTAGACTCTTTGTCCTAGTCTTTAGTCATGTGTCTAGGAGAAGCTCTTTCCACCAAAGAAAACACCTACCAAATAAGGTGTGCTCTACCAAATAATGTTGTCAGAGACATACTGACAGTTATTTGTGAAAAAAAAAAGTTTCAGAAAAAGAAATTCTTTGGAATAAGTCAAGTATGTTCTCCAAGTCCTGTAAATACAAGTTTTCCACCAAAAATGTTTTTAGGGTGCAGTACAAATACCCTGTTCCACCAAATATTCTTTGAGCTACAAACGCAATATGAGTTGGGCTTGAGTCTCCCTCATTTTTTAGAGTTAATCCAAAAGCATGAGTTGAAGCTACGACCAACCTGGACTTAAAAAGTAGTGAAACCCTGGGATTGAATTTTGAAATTCACCTTGTTAGTCCTGACCTGTCACTAAGCACAGCCACAATCTCTTAGCTTCTGAGTCTTATAAAACCTTCTGAGTCCTAGAATTCGACTTAAAGTTCAAATATAAAGAGTCCTCATTGATCGTGAGATGGTCTATGTCATATCAGTCTTAGGTTCTTGTCAATCTTCCTAAGCAACAGGTTCTCACAATGTCCACACATAAACACAGCTAGTTTATCAAAGGAAAAATCTTTCAGTTTAAAGATCATCAATAAACACTTAACACATAACAATTTTTAAGAAAAAGAAAAGAAAAGAAAAGTAGATATCTCAACACACTTACCTTGCTGATACTTAAAATGCTTTGCACTTTAATGAGTTGTTTGCTAAGGGACTAGCAAAACCTAAGCATGGGAGTATGATGAGGTGTGGCTCATCATAGCTACAATGCTCGAGTTAAGCTAGAAACTAGGTTAAACACTACCAAATTAACACAAAGAAAGGGTTAAGTCTGAGAATTAAGAGAAAAGACCTAAAATACCAAATCTGTGTAAAAAAGGCAAAATTAGGTCATTTATTGAGATATTCTGTTAAAAAATACAAAATGATGATCCAATTGCAAATTAAACACACAAATGAGCTCAAAACTTCAAATCAAAAGTGAAATTAACTTCTAATATGTTCAATTAAGCTTCGATAAAACTTGGTAGCATTTGGACATCAATAGGACCTTCCATTTAGAGATTCACATTTAGGTCCTTCATATATAAACATTTCATTCATTAGAAAACTTGCCAGGGACTCATTTGATAGCTGTAGGGATTTGATTGTAAGATTCCTGGGATGGCACTGTAATGCTTTTATACCACTTATGGGTCTTTATGTAAAAATCCAACCATTTCAATTGAGGACCATTGCTGCAAAATCACCAATAGACCTACTGAGAACGATGCACTGTTCAATGAACAACGCACATCAGGGCCATTCACGCCTTGATCCACTTGATTTATAGCTCAAACTGATCCGAAGCTTCGCGCAATTTGTCGCATAGCCTCACCACTATCTCCAGATCCCATCCAACGGTCCATCTTCGATTTAGCTCTTTCTACATCCTCTCCTCTCATTGTGACTGTCCTTGCCTTAATCACCTAATTCCACTGTGAGGTGACCTGATCCACTGATCACTCTACATAAGCAGCACCCTAAGCATGCGTGCAAACTATCGCTCCCTCCTCCTTGAGTTTGAATAGTTTTGATCAAGCGAATCGAGATATTTTTGTGTAATTGAGTTCATGGCTGTGAATCTGAGATGTTCTTGATGAAAAATTCTTCCTCAGATGAGCCATGTCTGAATTTGGCATGAATTGGGGATTTTATGGTTTTAAAGAGAAAGGTAGAGCCAAGGAAAATCAATTTTGTTGATTTAAGGCTCTACCACAGATTTATGCTTTGTTTTGTGTGAGAATCTAATTTTTAACCTAAGGAATTTTCAGTATTCCTTAAGGTTTTAGACAATTGGGATTCAAGTTGGATTTATTGGACTGATTCTAACACCTCCTTCATGCTATCTATAGCATTAGGAAGGTGTTAGATCAGTGTTTTTCCCTCTGATTTGAAATGAAAATGCTAATGTGGATTTTTGATGCAGAGTTTAACTTCTCAAAGTGATTTCAATATGATTTTCAAGCCTTATCAGTTTTTTGAGGTGTTTATTATTGTAATTTTCAAATCCCAATTCAACACATTAAAGTGCTGCATAGCAGCTACATTACATGGGTTTTCCAACCCCAAATCCAGTGCAAGTTAGGGCTACTTGAAAATGAACATTTGATTTGAATGTTCTTGATCCTAGATCAAAATTTCTCAAGTCTGATCTTGGATATTTTTTGCGATGAATTGAGATTAGATCAGCTAGAATGGATGATCTGGCTACAATAGCAGCCTTTGAAATCTTTTTAAGACATCTGAAGCAGCCCAATAGCTACTGTTGTCTTTGCTACTGCTGCTATCTTTGATATTGCCGTTGCTGCAGTAGTGCTGCTGGATGGACTTAACAAATGAACAGCGGCGTGGATTTGAATTGTCCTAGATAGCTGATATATTATAACTGTTGTATACAATGTAAACAAGCTTTAATGTATTTGTGATGACTTTAAATCCAATTTGTTTGCTTGTAATCTGATTTGTAAACCATCTTTGTCAGCATATTTGTGTATAACTGCCCAAACTTAGAAATGTAATGAAATTAGATGAAAAATCATGTTTATTTGCTTGAACATCTCTATTTTGTTGTGCTTGACAGTTCTGAATGTATTTACTGCACTCTCAAGCCACACATCTCTTAATTAGGCCTTAGGTTACTCCTTATCACACTCATTTAGGCCTTACATGTGCTAGCTTTGTAAATAAATAAAAACTATAAAAAATTCCAAAATAATAAAATAAATGTGTCTTGAGTAAGAATAAGTATATTTTTAAGTATATGCAAAATTTGAAGGTCATCTGAACTTCTGGCTAGGTAGAACATACCAGCTGATGGTTCAGTATACCATAAAACTTAATAAAAGAACTCAAACCTAAAAAATCCAAAAACACTTCATCCTTCTCATCTTTCTCTTTCTCTCTCATCCCCTACCTCTAGTATACATATATATAATCCATAAAAATAAGAAAAACTAGAAAAATATCCAAAAATAGTATGTATACTATGTTAATACATGTATATATAAGCTATATACTAAGCTATATATGTAAGTAGTGTATAATATGTAAATAAACTGTATATATAACTTATAAATGTACTCCATATTATAAATTAAGTATTTAGAGAAAATTATCATGTATATAACTTTACTAAATAAGTAGATATTAATTTAATTAACTTATATGTACTATAAGCTACATAATTATAGAAACCCCAATAAATAAACTTATTTATAAGTAATATTGTACATAGGTATTTATATACTTATTATGTACATTATAATCCCTGCAAACTAATTTAGTTATATTTATGCATTAAATAATTAATTTTTTAAGTTAATAGGTAGTTTACTAACTTAAAATAAAATAAATTAGTAGATTAAGTTATTCTTGAAGTAGTTTATATTGCATATTTGTATTATAATATTTTAAGTATTTTAAACTAATTTAACTATATTTATACTACATTATATTATTTATACATAATTGATAAGTATAATACCTTGAAAACTGATATTTAAATTTATATAAATTAAAATAAAACTTGTAAATTTCAATTAAAATATGTATTAAGTAATTTAACATGTATAATAATATTGTATAATGTCAATTAGACCATAAATTATGTAATTTATACTGTAATTAAGAAATTAACTTATAAACGAATGTGCATAACTTGTAAATTTTGGCTAATTTATTTATATAGTAAAACTAATTATTTTTGTAAATAAATTAAATAATTATGTAGCCCTATATAAGGGCTTTACAACCCTATAATTTATTTTTAATTTATAATAAATTATGACCCTCAAATCGAGGGCCAAAGTAAGCAATTTAGGACAACTATCGCACGACAGTAGTGCCTGAAAAGCTCTAGAATTAGTGCCACATAGTGCCCTAGCAAGCACCCGATGCACCATATTAGTAATTTTTATTCTGGGCTACCCAGTCATCAGGCACTGGGTGCCCACATACACATAACCTTACCTATCCTCTCACAATACAATTTTGATATGATCTTTGGCATGAGACAGGTGTGCAGTGCATGGGCCAGGGACTGTGCACTGTGCATGGGTATGCTTAGGCCCAGTAACGAACTATTAACCAGTTAAAATGCACCTAATGATAACTAGGGTGGCCCGAATAGAGGTTTGGTCCTACCCAGTAATGGTTGTTATGCATCCCTCAAAAAGGCCTCCTGGCAATTGAACCCATTTTTGGATCAAAAATTAGTCTAAATAGGTTGAGAACCAGTCTAAAGAGAATAGACTGAATGCGGCTAAGTGTTGAACCCCTGTGTGTCTTGCCTTAGTGTGTGTTTTGTTAGTGTTTCAGTTGTGTGTGTGTTGAGTGAGTTGAGTGTGTGTATATATGTGTGTGTGTCTGTATATATGTGTATATAAGTATGCATATATGAGTATATATGTAAATAGTATGTATATAAATATATTAGAGTATAGTAGCATTGTTTGAGCTATATATGTATATAAATAAACTATAACTTTAGTGACAGATATATTCGTCACTGTAGATAGTATTATATATTAGTATAGGTAATAGTTTTTACCTTAGCTTATGTATATAGTCTTTCTAAGGTTATAGTGACACTTTTATACGTCGCTGTAAATATATTATATGTTACTGTATATATTAGTAAGTTAAGTTAAGTTAGTATAGTATATATTATTACTTATTATTATACATATAGCTAAGTATTATTATTATTAGTTGTAAATAGATAATATAGAGTATGTATTTACGATTTTTGATGCTTGTTTGTATATAATTATTTTCAAGCATTATAATTATTCCTAATTCATTCTTTTGTATATAATTGATTCATTCTTTGATTCCTTAATTGATTCATTCATTATTGTACATAAAATTAATCTTTTTGGAACTAAAGAATATTATTGGACTTAAAAAGTGATGTATATCACTAATTGGCTCCCAAAGAACGGCCTAGAATAAAACAGTAAAAATTAAGTATATAAATAAATTGACGCAACAACGGTTTCTATTCATGACATATACTACACCAACAACATTTTAAAGCCCCTTTTTAGTACAAACCGATAGTCAGCGATCATATTTTTAGCGTCGTTGTCGAGGATAAAAACCCGACAATAGTGCTTTCTTACGATTGTTGACGAGTTAATGGCAATTAATATACATAGACCAAAATGATAGGCCATCTAGATTTATATTCATAAACCAAATTTATATCACTGGTATGCGCATAATGTATATTAATAGACCAAATTTATAGGTATACACAAAATCATTAGTTATATACATAAACCAAATTTATCGACTCATCTATATTTATACTTCTATACTGAAAAAGAGTTATTTCTACCACATATCATTTTCGAAGTATTTGCATTCTCAATAATCATCCAGAAAAGCATAAAATTGAATTTACGTTGTCAGAAAGAAAATAACTTCATATCATTTCAATGGAAGCTAATGCTAACTTCATGGAAAAAATTCATATTAGAATATCACATGGCTAACTACCTACTATAGTTCATTAAAAGAATGTATAACCAACAAGTTGACTTGGAGAACCTTTACCAAAAAGGAAGCAACTAACGTATCTACACCTTGTTGAAATCTAGTATAAAAGCACTTGATCCTAAAAGTCACAATCGAAATTAGGTATGACTCAACATTATGAACATAATACTCCATTGGAAGTGTCATGCCACACTAATCCTTCGACGGTTTAGGAGTAGGTTAGCGGGTGCGACGTCATAAGTGTCCTAGTTTCTAGGTTAGTTAGGGTTATAATAATCCATTATAAAGGTACAAGTAGGGACTACTTATTTAATTAGGGGGTTAAAATCTGCCAAAAATTCGATAGAGTTTCCCTTGTTTTACTGTGTTTTTCCCTAAGTTCTGTACTTGAAAGGGACCAGTGCATGCATACCAAGAAGTAATATGGTGGGTACACCCCACAATCAACTACAACCGACACAAGAAGATATGTAATCATTATTATTTTGGCTTGATTGCCGGTTCTCAATTAAGCACTATCTATACAAGCAGCTTGAAAAGCTAGCTATATGTGAGAGCACCTGCAAAGTATTATAAAGAAAATATTTTTTTAACTGCCAACCATATAGTTTTAGTCATCAGAACATTCAAGTCCCGCTAAGGTTTCATAATACTATATTATGCTTCTTCCTCTAACATGAAAATGAGTAGTTGTCATCCCTTTTTCAGTCCTTGTTAATAGATCTCTTTGTAACTTTATGTTCCTTAAATATGGAGTTGAACCCTTTTAGAACTGTCAAATAAAAAATTGTCATAACATACTCTTTATTTCCACAAACTTATTTACATTGGCATAAACCTCAAAAACCCTTAGAAAGATCAAGTTAAGGTTAGTATGCCATAAATTGTTGTTAGCTGATTCATTAATCAGCTCTAGTAGTCAATCACAAGGTATAAATGGAATCCATAAAATTATAAGCATGAACAACTACTATTGAAATATATCTTACCTAGTTATTCCTTCTAGGTTAGTAGTTATTTCAGCATGCAAGTCAAAGCCAAATAGAAGTCGGTGCATAAAAAATGTTGAGATAATTATTAAATGATGAAATTACAAAGTGGGTGTGGATGAAGAGTTGTGGCAGAAGCATGCAGGTTTACAATGTCCAACATAGTTGCAATAATGAGAAGCAATACAGTGCCAACGAGGAGGCTAAAGAAGGTCAGATAGAGGATATTATGGCTATATCTTCTCATTCCAACTTCCTTCCATCACCCTAGCCTAAGTTAGTGAATGCTAATTGAGATCTACAAAAGAACGGAATACTTGGGAATCTAAATAAATTCTAGCCACAAAATGTTCAACCCAAATTGCTGGTGAATATGTGCAAAGATGTGAAGTAAAAATTCATGTTTATTAAAAGCAACTCCTATTGTAACACTAATGGATAACAATCTCTGGTTTAATCTGAATTCAAATACTTCCCCTCTTCACTTTTTGTGAAAAATTCATACTTTAAAATTTTGTAAGATTTGGGTTTCATATCCATTCAGGTATGATCCAACATCAACCAATCATATGCTTTATATGAGACTTCTGATTGTAGAGAATCATATTCATATATGAATAAAAAGAAAAAAAGAAAGAAAAAATAGGAATATTCTTTCATTTTGCAGATTTAGTTCCACAACCATTTGTGAGAGTATTGTGTTGAAACAAATCAACAGTTCATGGTACGACACAAACCAGACTTGTGGAAGCATGAGGATACAAGAAGTTATTTTTGTGGAAACAAACACTAAAAGTTTATGGATGCTTAGAGACAATTTAAAAATGTATAAAACAAGAATCTCTCTATAATTGAACTTTAAAATTTGACATGTTCTATAGCTATCAAATGTCATAGCAGCATTTTTTTCTTCTCTATGAAAGTTTTATATTCTTCCATCTTGTAAGGAACTAGGAGCAGTTGACCATGTATACATGAGCTTGGAGAATAAATGGATATAATATCAGTGGTAACCATCAGATTACATCAGCTAGAAATAATTAATTTTACATTTCTAAAAATATTTTCTATCTTTTTACTATTAATTTTGGGTATAATTTGGAAGCCAAGCACATGTTCATTTAAATTACCATCACACTTGTCACTAGAATAACAAAATAGATTCAAGTAATTTGAGCTATTGAAATTCCACCATAGTGCAACTAGTTGGAGTATCCAATAGATCTTCTCATCTAATAACTCTCATTTGTCTTTTTTGGAGGATAACCACACATATCCTCCAATAGTCTTGAAGGTTACTGTCATTTTATTAATCTAATATACATCAAAGTTAGGTTTCTGAAGTCATGATATTTGTAAGACAAGCACAGATGTTGCTGGCAAGATTGTTGCAGTTGGTCCTGGTGTGACTAGCTTCAAAGAAGGGGATAAAGTTATATCAATGATTTCAGCATTTGTAAGTATCTAGTTTGGTATTTTTAATTTATTGCGCTTACATCATTTGTATCTAGTTTGGTCCTTGAAAATGTGTTGCAGTTGTTATTTTCAAATTTCCTAGGTATAATGCACACCTCCTAATGGTGGCAAGTTCATATGTTTTCAACCTGCTATCTATTATAGGGTTGTTTCACAATTGGCAATGATTTTTGAACAAATCAAGACCAAAATAAAGTTGCATGCCAACAAGATAAGACTTTGAAATTCTATCTTCAGCTAAATAGAATCCCAAATTCATTTAGATCTGTATGTTTCCCTTCATAAATAGAAGATTTTCCTTTGCATTGTGAAAATTTTTGACTTAAATGTAAATGGGAATATTTCTCATGGCTGGGAGTTGGGCATGCCCCAAAAGAAGCTCCTTAGTTGGATGTATGTTCAACGAGCAAGATCAATGTTTTAAAATCAATGCATCATAGTATAGGTTGAAATCGCTCGAAAACAAATAGATTTTATTACTCAAAGTTTTAAATCCAAGGTCGAACACAGGGAGCAAATTGGAGTTTAAAAATCAAGAGCACAACTTTAAAATTGAATATAATATGCAATAAAAATTAGAGTTATAGTGCAAAAACACAAAATGTCAATGTAGATCAAGAGAGCACAAAAAATGGACGTCTGATTTTGTGAATCAGACATCTTAAACTTAGAGTTGCTATAGTGCTTCTATTTCTCCTCTCTGATTTCTGTCTCTGGCTTCTTCCTTCTTCTTTTCTTTTCTTTTCATGCCTTAGCCCTATTTTCCTTTGCCTTCTTCTCTTTCTTCTTCTTCTTCTTCTTCTCTGGTGGCTTATCTTTCTTCTTGGCTTCTTCTTCTTCTTTCCTTCCTTCTGGCGACTCCTCTTTCTTATGCCTTCAGCTCCTTCTCCTTCTCCTTCTCTTTCTCTTTCTTCAGCCCTTCAGCTTCTTCCTCTTCAGTCCTTGCCTTCTCCTTCCTTAGCGTTCACTGGCTTCAGCCCTCTTCTTCCTTGTCTTCTTCTTCTTCTCCTTGCCTGCGAGAGAGCAAAACCTACCCCTACCCGCCCCCGTGATCTCTCTTCCTCTTTCTCTCTTAGGCTCGCTCTCCCAGAGTCACTTCTCGGGTAATCGGGTCAAGTGCGCACCTAGGACCAGGCCCACTGATGTGCGGTGGTGGGCAAGGAGTGTAGGTCGGGTATTCGGGTCAAGCCAGGTCCACGGGGATCGGGTCACGGACGAGGCAGTGAGAGGTGAGTGGGACCTCACCCCATGGTCAGGAGGCAAAGAGGCTTATTCACCTTTTCCTCTTATTTCGCTGTGCCGGCTCAAGGTCTTCCGAGGTGGGACTAAATGTCCCTCCTTCCCTCGCGAGTGCCCACAGCAGGAGGCTTCCTTGATTGCAGCAGCTACGGGGGTCTTCGAGGCCAATTGCTCATCTAGAGTTGTGCGTGAGATGAGTCTGCACACACTAGGCGATTCATCTCGAGCGAAGAGACCTGGGGGAGGCTTGCAAGCAAGCTCCTCGCAGTCATTAATGGCCATAGGCCTCCAAACCTGTCCACATGAAAACGGCCTCACGGCCCTGTCAAAAAGCTCAGGGAGGTTTGATAAGAAACAACGAATGTAATGCGGGGGTCAATGTGGTGTGGGGTGGCCGAAGTGTGCGTGCCTAGGGCACCGTGTGTGCGTGAAAGTGGGTGTGTTTAGGGGGTGTTCTGGGGGTGTGCGCGATGAGTGGAGTGATGGTTTAGGGTCAGTGAGGTGTGGTGATGCTTATGGGGTGGTTGGCGAGGCGGATGGAGGTGTGGAGTGGCAGGAATGCCTCGCCGAAGGTCTGGCTAGAGATGAAGGTGATGGTGGTTGCATGCGTCAATGCGTGTTTTCAAGAAATAAAGAGAGAAAAATGATTAGAACAGAGAGAAGACTTAGCTGTGCGTAGCGAGATGAAGGGGGAGGTAGAGATGGCGGCCGACTTGTATTGCCATCGTCGAAGACAAGACACTCAGTGGGGGGAGGACAGCGATGACGAAGGGGTTGTAGAGGCATCGGCAAGTGCGGCGCAATGCGTAAGAACAAGAGGAAGAGGACCCTGCCACTGGTATTGTGGTATGGTGGCGAGGGAAAGAGAGGGATGTCGCTGGATCTTGCTGAGTCACTGGCCGGAGGGGGAAGAGACAAAATAGAGGGATTCTCAGGCCAATTTCAAGCTTGGAGGATGAGGGGTGATCTGGGCATGCTTTTATAGGCGCTGGCGGAAGGTTTTGAGCTTGGAAGCTAAGCTTCCAAGCACGGCAACCTCGCCGGAGATGGAAATTAAAAGGAGACTCAAATTTCTCATGCATTCGCATGAGAGATTGGGTACCAAATCGAGCCTGTAATTATGTTCAAACCGGAGGAGATTTCTCAAAGAATCTCCCTTTCAATTTTGGAGGAGATTCTCTAAGAAATTAGAGAGATCTTTCCCTCGAAACCTCGCCGGAGTAGGATTCCTTAAGCTATAATGGTGGAGGGACTTAATTGCAAAGAATGAAGACAAAGATAGGGGGTTTCTGTAGAAGTTTTCAAAAGTTAGGGGTAGAAACGTAATTGGGCTAGACCTATTTGCAAAGTGGGTCAAGGTGAATTCCCCTTATGTCCAAATTTTGGTATAAATCTAATTTGGACCTAAGGAATCCAATGGTGAAGTTAGATTTTAGGTTTGACCACGTTTGATTGGAAAATTTACGCAAAAACCCAATTTAGGGCAAATATTTGATTGAGACCCCAATTTAGGTCAAAATAGGTTCTAAGGGCCAAATTGAAGGTTCTAAACCCTAGAGAATATTTTTTCATGATTTTTAGAGGGTTTAGGTGAATTTTATCCTAACCAGAACCTTGCTAAATTAAGTGGGTCTATTTTAGGGTTACAAGAAGTCATTTAATTCCTAATATTCACATGAACCCTTTTCTGTTTGAACCAACCCACTTTTCATCTTGTTAAGACCATTTGACCTGTGTTTAGCCCATGAGAAAGCCCGTTGTTGCACTACAATGGTAAAATTACAGTTTTACCCATTGTTTCTTACTTTTCTCTCAGAATGGTTATTCATTGAGTTAAGACCTCCAGTTGGTTATGTAGGAGCTTTTATTCCCTTTTATTGGTCAAAATGAGCTAGTTAGGGCTCATGATGGTGTTCCCAGCAATGTACAGGGGAAAGGGGCACCACTTAGAGTAGTAGCAAAAGCAACAACCTATACTCCACCAGTGCTTACACTTGAAAATTTATACAAATTTTCTTCTTTTTGTTGAAATAAAACCGTGGTGAGGTTTCATTGGAACCCAGCCACATTTTGTGAGTAATTATTTCCCACCCTAACACCATTCATTTAGCTAGGTCAACAAAAGTCAGTCGCAACACTTGAAAAAAATGGTTAGGTGTTGCAGTTTGTCTAAAACAAAAGCTGGTAACTGGGGTCAGAATCATTTTACATAGAGCTGTGAGATAGGGAGAGGCTCCTATTTCAATTCTAGACATCAATTTTGATACTAAACTAGGGTTTGATGTATGAGTAAACCAAACCTCACGTATCAATTCAGCTTGGCTCATAAAGAGAAAAATAAAGTCTTAAATTCTTATAATTAGTTGGCTCATGTTGAGCTAGAGTTTAAGCTTATAATGGCCGAGTATCAATTCTATTGGACACCCTTCTATGTGCCTTTATCTTATTGATATTATCTCAATTCCCCTTGTTCTAACAGGTTATGGTTGGCAACTAGTAATCAAAATCAATGAAGATAAATGTTGTTTCAGGATTTTATTTGCATTTTGAAGCAAGGTCCTATATAAATAGTCGAGATCTTATGCAATGGTTTGCGATTTTGAAATTTCAGGGAAATCACAAAGCATCTTTCACTACAACTTGCTTTGGATATCCATGATATTACAAAAAAGGAGGTGCTATTTGCCATAGCTTCATATATAACCTCATATAGATTCAGATACGACCTCGTATTTGAGGGATTTTACATCATGTACCTTTTAGTATTTTAGACCTCTTAGCTATATATTGACTTTTCTTTGGGAACTTATTATTTAGATAGAATAGTAAAAAAAGAAATGAAGTGGGCAATGGTATGAGATGAATACGTTGTGCAAGATTGGAAGGTTTATCCCTATGAATCCTAGTAAACCCCCTTCCAGGTTTTTCTTAAAAAGGTAAGATTGGTCCCTCATCTTTTGGATAGAAGTCCATCTATTCAAACACCAAACTATTCAAGTTGGCTCTTATGCCTAATTTTTTATGCATGAAGTACTAATAAGGAATCCTTTAGCAGGAATAAAATAATGAAGTACCTTTAAATTAAACATGTTGCCAACATTCTCAACCTTCTGAAGATCACCACCAAGACCTTGTTCTAATTCAAGTTCTTGAGTAGGAACTGTAATTCTAATTCAAAAAAATCACTTTGTTTTCAAGAGAACACCTACAAAGTGGAAAGTTATGTGATGTAAACACGTTTATATGACATAAACTATTTATTTTTATGCATTCTTAGACATAGAATTGCATCATATATTACAAATATTGTATAACATGCATCATCATGCATTTAGGTTAGGTTGTATAAAGTTTAGGTTAATTTTCCCTTTTTGTGGTCAAGTAACAGGGCAACATTTAACCGGGGCCTCGAATTGAAGAGATCTTATCAGAGCAATGACCGGAGTTAAACAACTTCGAGATCACCCTGATCGGACTTCTGTAGCATCAGATGAAGTCCGAGAAAGATCAGAGGACAAGGGGCCAAGATGGTGTAAATCCATGCATCATATGACAAATCCAACCACATAGATGGGTTCAAATCAATGATCACAGCCCAACGGTGCGAAAATCGATCCAATCCGACAGCCGTGACACCATATACAAGACATAAAAGCTGGACGGCCAAGATGGCATCACGTGGCGCTATCCTAGTCACCCAACCAGCTCAAGGAACTGCTGCTGCCCCCTCTCTCCTCAACCGCGTGGATGATCTCAGCCGTTGGATCAAGATCCAACAGCTAAGAGAGCTCACACCTAAATGCATAAGCTTACCTCAAATGCATGCGTAGCGCATTGGGCGAGTGCGCATTCGCAAAGCGGAGGTCGTGGGTTCAAGCCCTCTTGTGCCTCAAATTGAAGGCGCGGGCGGGGCACAGTTGATTTCGTTCGTTGGATGGCGATCGAGCGACGGTGGAGGCAACTATGTGGAAGCACCAGATGCGCAGGCAGGCGCATGCGAGATCAGACGCCCAAGCCCACGTGCAACGTATGCGCGGGCGTTGGGCACGTTGAAGCAGAAGTGACAGGATGGCTTTTAAGCCATCCGATCGCTTGATCGGATGGCTGAGAATCAGAGATCGTGCATTGATGATGTGCATACATCCAAATAGTCAAAAATGTCTATTAATGCATGTTCTTGGTGTTATATTAGCATCATGCATTGTAAATAGTGCATAACATGCATAATCATGCATTAGGTCAAATTATACAAATTGTATAGTAATAGTCTCCTTTTATGGCCAGGGACAGGGCAAATTTTAATCAGGGCTTCGGACGGAAGATTCAACCATACGAATCTTATCAGGGCAATGGCGAGAGTTCAACGACTCCAAGATCGCCCTGATCAGACATCCGTAGCACCAGATACAGTCCAAGGAAGCTCAGAGACCAAGGGCCAAGATGGTGTCAATCCGCAATTTAAATGACAAATCCGACCTCACGAATGGGTTCAGATCGATGATCATAGCCAAACGACGTAAAAACCAATCTAATCCAACATTTACAGCACCATCTACAACACCTAGAAGATGGACGACCAAGATGACACCATCCTAGCCACCCAACCGGCCCTTGGATCGCCGGTGCACTTCCTCTCTTCAACTGGCTATCAGATCTAGGTCGTTGGATCTTGATCCAATGGCCATCAGTGTGCGAACCTCGGTCGTTAACTTGATGCATTAGCGAGCGTAGCATAGCGGGCAAAGGCGCTACATAGAGGCAACGGCACGAGTTCGATCCCCACCGCACTTCAAATCAAGGCGCGGGCATGAAGTGGGCACAATTGAGCTGTTGGATGGTGAGTGGGCAGCGCAAATGCGAGCTACGTGGCTACATGAATAGGTGTGGATCATAGACGTGCCATTTGAAGGGCTCACAAGCGCACAACCTGAGCCGTGGATCTTCGATCCAACGGCAGTGAATGAGGTCGTGTTGCCTCTTGAAAGGGCACACTTAACCCCTGAAGCAGAAGCAGCGTGGATGATTTTTAAGCCGTCTGATCAGGCACGCAGATGTGCATTGGCATTGAGGCGTGCGGAAGGAGAGAAGGCGCGGGCGAGCAGCACCTAAGCCGATGTTCAGGTGCTTTAGTGATGTTTAAATTCTTCACTAAAGGTCCTGAATTAATGATTTGAGATGAAATGGCCCATTTGGCCCCTCCAATCTACACCTATATATAGACCTACGACCCCCACACTTTCATCATCCCTTCCTTCACCTCTCTCCCTCTCCAAAGCTCAAGAGAAGCTTGTCTCACACCCGGGATGCTACTCTAGAGCCAAATCCAAGTTTTCCTGCCCTTGTTCCGAAAGTGGATCTCGCGACGACGACGACGTGCTACCTCATTCCTGCTTCTTCCTGCTTCGTCCTCCTTCCCGCTCTGCCCTCCGTCTTCCAGGCGTTGCTCCATCCGACTCGTCCTCCAAGCATTCGTCGAGGAGGATAACAACTCTCTCCCTTCTTTTTATCACTTTCTAGAATTGAATTTCTTGCTTTCTAGTTGTAATTATTTTATCAAGTGATTGCTCTCTCTCTCTTTCTCTCTCTCATTGTTTATATCAATTCCATTATTGTTATCTCGCTTTCAAACAAAAATACCAAAAAAATATAATCACGGATTTTAGATCGACGTAGCCTCGCTGTGTTCAACCCGAAATTTCTTTACGAATTTCAGTAAAATTTTATCTGTTGACGGATTGCTTCGCAAATCAAACTACAACTAGTTTTTCAAATCCAACTTTGATCGCGTAATTTTTTGCTATGAACAGTAGGCGTTTGGGTGCAAGGAGAAGAAGAGGCGTGCGCGAGTGGCACCTACGCCCACATTCAGGGGCTTTAGTAACGTTTAAATCCATCACTAAAGACCATGAATTAATGTTTTGTGCATAAAATGACCTTTTTTCCCATTCAAACTTCACCTACAAATAGCCCTACATCCCCCACACTTTCTTCATCCCTTGCTATCTTCTCTCACCTCCTCCAAAGCTCTAAGGATTTGTCCCAATCCCGAGATGGTCCATTAGAGCTAAAAATACAATTTTTCCACCTTCTCACCTCCTTCGTGGAGCATCCCGCGGTTGTCTTCTCACCGTCATTTGGGAAGCGGATCCCACTGCAATGTCACCTTGCCCCATTCTCTGTTGTATGTCGTCGTTCTCCTTCTTCCCGCATCTCATCACCTTCGTTCAGGCGCTTCGTCATTGCTGCTCGTCCTCCAAGCAATCGTCAAGGAGGATAACTTCTCTCCACCTTCTTTTACCGCTTTCTAGTGTAGATTTCCCACTTTCTAGTGTATATTTTCTGCTTTCTAGTGTAGTGAGTAGTTTTAGCAAGTAGTTGTAATGAAAATTTCTCTATGGTAACGAAATCCATGTTTATTCCATCTCTATTTTCTCTTTATTTGTAATATTCTCTCTTTCTTCTATTATCTAGTTTACATTCAATTCGACTGGCTAATCTGCTTCGTGACAAATAAAACAAACACAATTTTTAATCAAACGTCCGTCTCCCTGTGTTCGACCTGGAATTCTTTTAGAGTTTCGGTTAAATTTATCTATTGACGATTTTTCTCGCAAATCACACTACAACGACGGGTTTTCAAAACTCAACTCCATTTGCACAGATTTTCTGCTTCAACATTTTGTGGTCGTTGCCTGGGAGGTGACACTCTTTGATTTTTTGTGTTTTCCTGCCTTACTTATCTGTTACCTCACTTCTCTCCTTTCTTATTGTGATTGCAAATAGTCTCTCGAGACAGGAAAAAGTGGTAGATTGGAGTAAAGTGTTGTTGAAGGGTCTATAAGTTTACCCCCACCTCCCACCCACTAGTTTTCATTCCACCATGTAATAACACAAAAAAAAATCAACCTAGGTATTCTTATAAACTCTAAGGTTAGTTTTTGATTGTTTGTTTGTCACCTCCACCCGCCTCACCCTCCACATATAAAAGAAAAATTAAAAAAATCTCATAGAGGTACACAAACTCTTCTGATTTCCAAACTCAACCGGTAAATCGATCTTTGGAACCAGTACACACACCTAAACACATAATCGAGGAGAAATCAGATTAGGTAACCACTTGTGTGCCTAACTAAGTGGTGCATCAAGCCAATTGTTTAAGTTATTTGGGCCACACCACTTCAACTAAAATCAACTCATCAAGTAGCTGTCAAATAGGTTCAACTTCTAAGGCTCTTCTAGGCACTCCACATTCTTTTAAGCTTTAAAGGAGAACATCTTCACCTGTGCTTTCAAAACTAGGTGTACCAACTGAACTTGATTGAATACACCTAAAGTTGAATCCTAAAAGCTACTAAGCAAGATTTTAACCCTAAAATTCACCGCATCCAAAAAAAATCTTGCTTGAAAACCATTGGTTATGCACGCACACACATATCAATCAATCATTAAGGGAACAACCCAGATAAAAGGCCCATCACATTCCAAAGCACATTCAAACCTAACCCTAATTAAAATAGAGTAGACATTGGCCTTAAGGATTAGACTCGCTCTTCGGAGCCCAAACTGAGATTATTTTCAAATAGTCTGTTTCTACCGTTCAATCTAATGTCTAGCTAGGGGAGCAGAATCAAACAATTGCAGTTGGGGGGTACACTAGGAATCGGAGGCGCAAGCCAAAGGAAGAACCTTCTCTCCAACCCCTCCCTCTAACTGATTGGATTGACCAGAAAGTTCATCAAATCATTTCTTTATCTCAAGATGAATTCTGGGAGTCTGTAGGTCTTTAGGCTAGCCCATTAAGGACAAGTTTGTTTGTTTGTATTGCAGGGCACCTTTCTTTCTCCCATTCTGTCATGGATCCTTACACATCCTATTCGCACTTCCACTCCTACCCTCCTACCAATACTTATTCCCAAAATGATTATTATTCCAACCAGAATTATTCTCATCCATCTTCTAGTTGGGATAATCCTGATTGGGGATACAGTTCCGGACCTCCATGTTCAGGGTCTAACCCTAGACACCATAATCTTGATTCTTATCCTTCTCCGAGCTACATCAATTATAGATCACCGCCCTCATTTGGACAACCTAATATGATCTACAATCAAGAAGGATATGTTGATCCTTACCCTTCCCCAGATTATACTACTTATAGGTCATCACCTCCTTATGGACAATCAGAAGTGACCTATTATCAGGGAGGGTATCAAAAATCTCAATTCCTTGACTTTCCTAGATTGAACCCAAACCCACCCAACCCTAAACCAAACCATTTGGTTCAGGTTAACCAAGTCCAAAATAAGGTGTTGGCTAACTTAAGGAATACCATTCAATCTTTAGAAGCTCAGCCAACACCTTGCACTGAAGAATTGGAGCCCCTGATTAAAATGATTGATGATCTTAACAAATATCTGTTGGATTGGCTCCAGGATGTTAAGGATAAGGGCTCAGGTGAGTTTTTACTTGGGAAGTTATCAAAATTGAGGATGAGATTTTTGATTACTATAGTCCAATCTTGGGAGGATTCCCAAGATGAACCCCTAATGGGAGAGTCAATGTCAGAATCTGCTCAGGCATCTATAGGGGGAAACATTTAATGAGACCAGGGTCGACCAGGTTGTTCTAGAGAAATCAAATAAGGATGATTTGATTTCTTCACCTGAGATCCCTGAGCGAAGGAATGAGCAAACATATGCCTCCATGAATTAGAAAGTGATTGATTTTGAGACATACATCAATGTGGATTTAGATTTCATTGATTCTGAAGGTGAAGAATCATTATGTGAAGTCTCACCTGAGTTTATAGCACACAATTTCTATGAGACGACTGGGCCTGAGGAATTCGATGAATCATATGATGGCCCAATAACTTAGGAAATTGATCCTGTTGGGGCTCACATGGTGGATTCAGATCCTCACTTTTTGAAGGATTCAATTCATAGCCCCGATCCTTAATCACACCCCATAGTGTTTATTGACGAATTTAATTTTGAGATCACTAGACCTAACTCAATTCTAATTCAGTCGCATCTTTTAGACTTGAAAATTTTAGATGGGATGATTAGAATGCATGATGTCTCGGAATTTGAAATACTGATTGCGGAGGATAGGAAGTGGGAAATGAAGCTTTAGGAAGTTAATTATGGACAAAGCAGAAGATTGAGTCTAAGGGTTCCTATTTGTCTGAAACCACCAACTCTCTAATAGGACCCTAATGACATCTTTGATTCAAAGGATGTCCAACCCAAGTGCACATTCATTGATTATCCTTCTGAGCTTGGTTTCTCTGTTATCCGACTCTTTGGACTTGGGTTGCATCCTCACAAATCGCAGGCCCGACCCCACTTGCATACGGATCTCAAGTTCTGGGTAATTTTTATCCAGAACCTTAGATATACTTGACCATGGGGCATGGGTCTGCACCACAATCTGATCCACATTTGTGGACATCTTCTCCTGGCAGGTCCAATGCTAGATTTTCTTATTCTGATGATGACCTGCACCTGTGAATTCTTTATTTCTTCTTCTTTGTATAATGTGCCTAGCTGAAGGCACTAAATTCAACACGTATACAGTCTCTTTTCATCTTGGAGCTGATCTGTTATTCACACAATTCAGGTGCTTTCTACTCTACTCCGCTCTGTTCATGTCTTTTTAATACAATGAGGACATTGCATTAGATAGGCATGGGGGGTGGATATTCATCTTTGAATTATCTTGTTAGCTCCGTAGATTCTTTTTATTTTCTCTTAATTATTAAAAAGAAAAGAAAAAGAAAAAAAATTTGTGTAATTAGGAAAGAGAACCTAAGCTTTATAAAATTTTCAATCTTAGAAAATAAAACAGTATGACTTGAACACTTAGACCCTTCAGGTCCTTGGGCTTAATCAGCCTGGGTGTCCACTAAAATGTGAATTTGTTTATCAAGTCCTTGCCATTCTGAATTTATCTCTAATTTTGTTAAATAAGTTGGGGTGATAAGTACACGACTTATCAACCCACCCTCTGATTTAAGGGGTTTTAAGTCTAAGCATCTACACACTATTCACACTAACTCACTTTTCGGCATTTTTAACGGAAATTGGGTAGCTAATGAACCTTCTAGGGTGGTATGGCTGTCAAATTATCGTAAGTAACAGCTCATTGGTAGGTTGTCTAGAGCCTGGTCACATGACCATTCCTTTCCTACTGCCTTTAGGTAAATCTTAGATTAGGGAAGTGATGAGAGCCTCATCATGAGCCATAACTAGCTCATTTTGACACAATAAAGAAGATAAAAGCTCCTACATAACCTAGAAGAAGGCCTAACTGAAGGAACAAGTGCCCTGAGAAGAAAACATGAAATAAAGATTAAAACTGCAATTTTACCATTGCAGTACATAAATGGGATTTCTCAGAGGCAAAACAGAGGTCAAATGGTATAAATGAGATAAAAAGTGGGTTGAGTCAATCAGAAATGGGTTCATGTGCAATCTAAGAACTAAATGACACTTGGTAACCCTAAAACAGACCCGCTTAAATTAACAAGGTTCCGATCAGAACAAAAAGCAATTAAACCCTCTACAAATCATGGAAAAACATACTCTAGGGTTTAGAACACTTAATTTGGCCTTTGGAACCTAGTTTGACCTAGATTAGGGTCCTAGCTCTTCAATTTACCTAATTAGGGTTTTTACGCAAAATGTCCAGTCAAACGAGGTCAAACCTAAAATCCAACTTCACAATTGGATTCCTTAGGTCCAAATTAGGTTTGTACCAAAATTTGGACCTAAGGAGAGGTCATCTTGACCTACTTTGCAATTTAGTACACCCAAATCACAAATTGGTCCCTATCTTTTGAATACCGTTGCAGAGAACCCCCTAGGTTCTTCGCCTCCTTTGCAAACCGGTCCTGCCGCCATTGCTAGGGCAGAATCGAGCTCCGGCGAGGTTCGGAGAGGGATTGCTCTCTAATCCCTCAGAGATTCCCTCCCAGAAATGGAAGGAGGATTCTCTGAAGAATTCCCTTCCATTTAAGACCGATATCGATCCCTGGTGTGAACCCAATCTCTCGTGCGAACGCACGAGAGATTTGGGTATCCTAACTCCTTTCCATCTCCGGCGACCAACCTCAGGCAATTACGTGCCCTTCATGCCCTGCACACCCAGTCCAGCGCCTATATAAGAACCCACAACTCCGGCCGAAGAGGCTAAGCTTGATTTTGACGGAGATCCCTTCCAAATTCCTCCCTCTCCCATCTCCGGCCAAACGACCCACAAGCTCTGGCGACCTCCTTCCCTCCTTCTCGTCGCTCTGCTGCCATACCAGCAGTAGAGTCCTCTCCGCCGCTTCCTCCCGCGTCGCGCTGTACCCCGCGCGCGCGCTTCTGACCTCGTCTTCATCGCCGCTTCCTCCCTCAGGGTCTTTCTTCCCCGACGACGGCAGTTACAAGCCGTCCTCTCCGCCGCCTCCCTTCCCTCCAGACAACCCCAGATACGTTCTCCATCTTCTCCTTTCTCTTTTCCCCCAACTATTTTACTTGATTACCCCTCGACAGTACCTAACCGCCTTCATCTTCCTCGCCTCCGACTGCACTCCGGCGAGCCGCCCACACCACTCCGCCACTCCACACGGCTCGCCAACCACCTCGTGAGCTCCGCCTCACCACCAGGAACTCGCTCCACCCCACAACTGCCACTCCAGACCTCCATAACCACCCCCCGAACAACCCACCATCTCCGGCCACAGGTTGACCTAGGCGCGCACGCCTAGGCCGACCGACAACCTGCAGCATCACCCACCGCCTTCGCCGTGCTACAGCGAAGGTTTCCAGCTATTCTGATTGGGCCAATAGGCCGTTCTGTGGAATCTCAGGTGAACACCCCGGCCGCCATTAACAGCCGAAGCAGCAGGAAGCTTGGAGCAGCAGCAGGCGTCAGGCTTCCCAGGCGGCAGGTGCAGCAGGCTCTCGCAAGTGTCGCGAGGTGACTGAGTTCAGCAAGGAGCACCAGCAGGGCCTTCAGCGTGGGCGATTGCACACGAGAGTCTGCGGGCGCGCGTGAGGGAAGGCCGAAACCTTTAGTCCCACATCATGGGATTACAAACCTCAAGTACACTATAAATTTCTTTTGTGATATATTCTTATCGCCTCAGTAAGCACAGGGGTGAGGTCCCTCACTGACCCCACCCGCCTCGTCCGCGGCCTCACCACGCGGATTTGGCGGATCCGACCCGACCTAAGCCTACGCACTCCTCGCGCATCACACCACCTCCCGGTGCGCCTGGTCCTGGGTACGATCCGACCCGATTAATAACTGTGGCTCTGGGAGAGCAGGTCAGAGTGAATTGCTTGAGAGAGAGAGACGCGCGGGTAGAGGGAGAAGGGTTAGGTTTTGCTCCTGTGCAGGCAGGCTGATCGCAGGAGAAGGACTTGCCCGCTGCAGAAGAAGGAAAAGAAAGCCAAAGAAGAAGACAGAAGAAGAAGAAAGAAGCCTTCGCAGGAGAAGGAAAGCAGAAAGATTAGAAGTCTTCGCAGAGAAGAAGAAGAAGGACAAGGGAAGATTGCAAAGAGATCAGAACGACAAATCAGAAGGAAAGATATAGAAGCAGAAAGGAGAAGAAGGAGGAAAGAAAGAAAGATCACATTTAAGACGTCTGATACATAAATCAGACGTCTAATTCTACTTTTTCTAAAAACTCTTTGAATCAATTATATTTGCATGTAACAGTTGTATTCTTAGGTTTTCCAAAGTACTGAGATTGCTCCCTGTGTTCGACCTCGGATACTCCGATTTTCGAGTAATAAAAATCTTTATTTGTTTTGAACGCTTTAGCGGCTATACTACAACGCGATATTATCTTTTAACAAACCGCACAAAAGCGCGACGAACATTTTGGCGCCGTTGCCGGGGAGCAACGAGCACTTTTAAAACTTTTGAGTACAACTTTTCTATCTAATATTCGACTTGACTTCTCTCTTTTGCTGTGTTCATTCAGGGAAAGCAAAACAAAAAGGAAAGAATAGCAACTGCACAACAGACTCTCCAAGGAACAGGTAATCTCCATAAGTCCTCTCTCTTAACCCTCTCACAATCTAAAAAAAGGAGGGAAATCAACTTAAGGCTACCTGTCTCATATTTAGTAACTCATCAAGTTGCCTGATTTTCATTTCAACATATTTTTATCTGTTCATCCAACTAAGGCAACTAGGGCTAAAACTTTCTTGATTGAGCCCTAGGTGCTAATTTCTATGGCAACTAAATTGGACCCACTAGAGCCAAGTTAGGGATTGCAAAGCTAGGGTTTTTAGAGACACATCTTCTCTAAAACAAAGAAACAAACTTTCCAAAAAGAGGTGTGCCTAAACCGTGTTTGAAAAGATTTATACAAGAGGAACCCTAAGCAAATCAGGCTGATAATCCGTTTGAACCATAAAAGGAAGGACCTAAAAGCTCTCAAAGGAACAAGAGGTGAAGTTGATCCCTCGGGTCAACCAACCTTAATATTAGGTCACTTTTGCACTCAAAATACTTAAAAGTTCAAGTGGAACATTAAGCACCTTGATCTTAAAATAAAAAAAAAGTAGACTTAAGAGGTCAAGATCCCCATTCTGGTTTACCTGGAACCGCAGTGACAAGAGAGGTTGGGTGGGGGAAACCCTGTAACCCGTGGGGACGCTCTACCGTGTAGGGGTCTTTGCGGGACTCTCCCTCTCTGGCTGCCCAGGTATTTCTCAGGTGGACGATCTTCTGATCCAGGGGTCCATCTGCCCCGAACCTCTATAGTCACCCAACAATTCTTGGGTGTCTTGATTGGGTCCAGCACCTTCTGATCTCATCACATCTTTCGGTGCATGTTCGGTAGGAGGTCCTTAAGACCACCTTTAAGACCTCCCTTAGAAATTCATTCTCGTCGAGGCCAAGCCTCGACGCCCTTGTTTGTGCAGCAACCTCGCCACATAAATCTTTCATCTGACTCAGACCCTGATTCTCCTTCTTCTCCCATCATGGCACAACCCATTGAAGAGGAGAATAATCTTGAACACCAACTTCAACGCTTGAACGATCTCTTTCAGAACTTTGTAAACCCACCGCAGCGACCTACGATGCGAGATCACTATAATCCTGCTGCGGTGGCAATCGAACCCCGAGTACGAATCCCAATTGGAGGACCCGATTCTGATCTGAAGCCCAATATGATTCATGCCATACCGAAGTTCCATGGGCTTAACTCTGAGGATCCATTCCAACACATTAAACAACTCAAGCATTTGGCCCAGACCTTCGGGTCAGATGTACAAAACCGGGATATCCTACTCATGAAAATGTTTTCGTTCTCCCTCTTGGACAAGGCTGCACACTGGTATCAGACTCAGACCCGCCCGATCAACACATGGGAGGAATTACAGTCCAAATTTTTGAAAAAATTCTTCCCTGTTGGCCGGACAAATGCCTTGCGCCACCAGATCACTCATTTCACTCAACAACCGGGAGAACCTCTTCATAAAGCTTGGGATCGATTCCTAGATCTCATGCGAAAGTGCCCCCATCACGGAGTTCCTAAGTGGGAACAAGTCCAGTCTTTTTACCAGGGACTCCGTGAGGATATTCGTCTATTCGTCAATGCAACATGTGGAGGAAACATCATGGGCCAACACGAGGACACGGTATGGGAGATTCTCGAAAACATGTGCGAGAACTCCATAAACAATGACTCCTTGGGCTTATTCGACAGGACGAATGTCCGCGCATCGACGAATCTAAGAGGGACACATGAGACGCAGGACCTGTCCACTTCTGTCGACCTGGAACTGATGGCCAGTCGGTTGGACAAGGTCTCTATCATAGAAAAGAAGGTGGACGAGCTAACTCGACATTTGCAGCAAGCCACCTCTGCACAAAATTCTTTTACACGACCTCCTCTGGCAAGGGAAACAGTGCAAAACATCTATCACCAACCTGCCAAGGGGATGGACCCATATCCACCCCCGTCTAACTCTCAGACCGGAGTGACCTCTGATCCCTTCTATTCGAGTTGGGGGAACTCTGAACCCTCGTATTCTGACTTTCCTGAGGTTCCTCAGAACTGCGAGGACCTCAACGCCATCCAGAATGACCCATACTCCAATACCTACAACCCTGGATGGCGAAATCATCCTAACTTTCAGTGGGCAGGAAATTCTCAAAAACCACCATATCAACCCCGCCCACAAGCTCCTCGTCCATATCAGCCGCCTCAGCCTCGGCCCAATCCCACCTACCAATCTGGGCAAAATCAGGATCAACTGACTCTTATCCTTCAAACACTGGCTGACATTCAAAAGACGAATGCGGCAATGCAAAAACAGCACAAGGACGAGATCACAGAGGTTCGCAACCAACTGGCCCAGATGGCAAATTCCCGCCAACCTGCCACCCTTCCTTCGCAACCTCTGCCCAACCCAAATAACGTGCCGACCCAGAGGCGCGTTATGAATCCAAATCCAGGCCACGCACATTTGATTTATCAGGCCCCTGCTACTCCATCACCAGACGGGATGGAGGCGTCAACATCTTATGCAGGATTGCAGCAGCAGCCACCCCTCCTACCTAACCCAAACCAAAGTCAGGCCGAATTAAACTCTGTAACAACACGCAGTGGTAAAACAACACAAGACCCACACTATCCGAACCACTCCAAGCCTGATAATCGCCAAGACCCTAGGGTAGTCATCCAAGATACTACTGTCCCAGATCAAGAACCTGGACCTATCCTAGAGGAACCAGCTAGGATCCCATTTCCTGAGGCCTTGACCAAAGGAAAAAGGACAACCAAACCTGTGGCTCCTGAGGAGGATCTGGTCAAGCCCTTTGAACAGGTCCAGATAAACATCCCGTTGATGGATGCAATCCGCCACATACCGGCTTACGCAAGGTTCTTGAAAGACATATGTACACCTAAACGTAAGCCGCGAACCAAGGATGGGAACCCAATCGTACTATCAGAGCAAGCCAGCTCTGTCATCTTGAGCAAACTCCCACCTAAGGCTAAAGACCCAGGAACTCCCTTGATTTCTTGTAAAATTGGTGAAACCCAACTTGATAGAGCCCTACTAGACCTAGGTGCCTTCATAAATTTAATACCTACATCCCTCCTTGACCACCTTGAAGAATCTGAACTTAAACCCACCGAGGTGACATTGCAGTTAGCCGATCGATCCATCAAGTCACCCAAAGGAATACTCGAGGATGTCATTGTTAGGGTACGAGATTTTATTTTCCAGTGGACTTCATAGTACTGGACATGGATGCACCTAAGAACCCAAGGGACACACCAATCATATTAGGGAGACCCTTTTTGGCCACTGCTAGGGCCAATATAAACTGTGAAGAGGGCCAGATAGAATTAAAATTTGGGAATCAAAATCTGAAGATAGACATTTTCAAGGCCCATCAAGGGATTAATTGCGGGGTGATAGAGGAAATTTGTGATGTCGAAGCCGTGGTTGATGAACTGCATATAGAAGACAACCTGATTATTCATGATCAACCACTAGAGAAGCAAAAACCACTAACAGAGGAGTGCGGACATGATCTAGACACACCTATGACTCCTACCATTGCTCCCAATACAAACCCCGAACCACCCGCTACTGCTGACAATCCTGTCACGGAACTCAAGCCCCTTCCTGAACATCTAAAATACGTCTTTTTGGATTCAAATCAGACGTTTCCTGTGATTATCAATTCTCGACTCACACCTGACCAGGAGCTCCGTTTGATTTCTGTTCTCCAACAACATCGTAGAGCCATTGGATGGACTCTAGATGATTTAACTGGTATAAGCCCTTCATACTGCACACATCGAATCTACACGGAAGAAGGCTCACGACCTTCAAGAGAAATGCAAAGGCGCCTAAACCCTAACCTACAGGAGGTCGTGAAAAAGGAGATCATTAAGTGGTTAGATGCAGGGATCATCTACCCGATCTTCGACAGTCGTTGGGTGAGTCCAACACAAGTGGTGCCTAAGAAGGCAGGACTTGCCATCATCACGACTGAAACCGGGGAAGTCATTCCTACCCGAATAGCTAATTCGTGGAGAGTCTGCATTGATTACAGAAGACTAAATTCCTCCACGAGGAAGGATCATTTCCCACTACCATTTATTGATCAGATCCTCGAGAAACTAGCGGGAAATAAATTCTTCTGCTTTCTTGACGGGTACTCCGGTTACAATCAGGTGGCAATCCATCCAGAGGACAAGAAAAGACCACATTCACCTGCCCCTTCGGGACGTACACGTTCCGAAGGATGCCGTTCGGTCTCTGCAATGCACCTGCAACTTTTCAGCAGTGCATGCTTGCCATATTCTCAGATATGGTAGGTGATTATCTGGAAGTCTTCATGGATGACTTTTCAGTTTTTGGACAATCATTTGACGATTGCCTCCAACACTTGGTCCATATACTCAGGCGGTGCATTGAGGTGAATTTGGTTCTTTCCTGGGAAAAGAGCCATTTCATGGTGCCTGAGGGAATTGTCCTGGGACATTTAATCTCAGAGAAAGGCATCCAAGTGGATCAAGCTAAGATTAACCTGATTTCCAAGCTCCCTATGCCTAGCTCGATTAAGGACATCCGATCTTTTTTGGGGCACGTCGGTTTCTACCGTCGATTCATCCCTGATTTCTCCAAGATCGCGTGCCCCCTGACCAATCTTCTCTCCAAGGATGTGCCTTTCAAAATTTCCAAGGAATGCACTCAAGCATTTGAGATCCTACGTGACCGAGTCACCCAAGCCCCAATCCTACAGTCCCCTGATTGGTCTCAACCCTTTGAGATCATGTGCGATGCATCTGACTTTGCTGTAGGAGCGGTTTTAGGGCAGAAAATTGACGGGATACCTGTGGTCATTTACTACGCCAGCAAAACACTGGATGAGGCTCAGCGTAACTATACGGTTACTGAGAAAGAGCTGCTGGCCGTAGTATTTGCCCTGGAAAAATTCAGATCATACCTTCTGGGTTCCCGTATTATCGTATACTCGGATCACACAGCTGTAAGGCATCTCCTTGCCAAGAAGGACGCGAAACCTCGACTAATCCGCTGGATCTTGCTATTGCAAGAATTTGACCTCGAGATTCGTGACAAGGCGGGAAAGCACAATGTGGTAGCTGATCACTTGTCCCGCCTTCCTTCTGAAATTATTGATCCTTCCGGACCTATTACAGAACATTTCCCTGATGAGCACCTCCTGACTATCAGTACAAGTCTTCCATGGTTCGCCGACATTGTTAATTACCTGGCATCACATCAGATTCCGCCCGATTGGTCGAAGGCCAAAAAGGACAAATTGCGTTCCGATGCCAAGTATTACCTATGGGAAGACCCGTATCTTTTCCGCATTGGTGCTGATCAGATAATCCAACGGTGCGTCACGGAAGTGGAAATCAAAGACATACTCTCATTTTGCCGTGACCAGGCATGCGGTGGACATTTTTCTGGACATAAAACCGCATCGAAAGTCCTCCAGTGTGGCTTCTACTGGCCCGCAATTTTCAAGGATGCATATGAACACTGTAAGGCATGTTACCGTTGCCAGACTCTGGGCAACATGAGCTATAGAGACATGATGCCTCTACAGTCGATCTTGGTATGCGAAATTTTTGATATTTGGGAAATTGATTTCATGGGACCCTTTCCGACCTCGGATGGCTTCGAATACATCTTACTCGTAGTTGACTATGTGTCCAAGTGGATAGAAGACATTCCGACCCGAACCAACAATCATAAAGTCGTTATAAAATTCCTCCATCTAAACATTTTCTCAAGGTTCGGGATTCCGCGTGCTATAATTTCTGACGGAGGGACCCATTTTACGAACGCTCAGTTCAGGTCACTGATGACCAAATACGGGGTGTCACACCGAATCTCTACTCCTTACCACCCCCAAACTAATGGTCTAGCTGAGCTATCTAACCGAGAGATCAAGAAGATCCTTCAGGTTATTGTTCGACCTGATAGAAAAGATTGGTCTTCTCGGCTTCTAGAAGCATTGTGGGCCTATAGGACCACCCACAAGACCCAATTAGGAATGTCTCCCTTCAGACTAGTGTACGGGAAGGCATGTCACCTCCCCGTCGAATTGGAGCATAAAGCCTATTGGGCAGTACGGACCTGTAATCTCGACCTTTCTAAGGCTGGAACCCACAGAAGATTTCAAATGAGCGAGATCGATGAATTACGCCACGACGCGTATGAGAACTCGCGAATTTACAAAGAACGGGTTAAAGCTTTTCACGACAAACACATTTCTAGAAAGGTCTTTCATCCTGGTCAAAAAGTTTTACTCTTTGATGCTCGACTCAAATTATTCCCAGGAAAGCTAAGATCCAAGTGGGTCGGACCCTACCTAGTCCGCCAAATCTTCGGAAATGGAGCTATTGAAATCAGCCCACTCAGCCACGATTCTGAACCCTTTGTCGTGAACGGGCAGAGACTCAAACCGTTCATTAACATGACCGATATAGATTTGACTGAGTCATCCTTTACCCTCCATTCCTCTTGAGCTCATTGCGCCCAGCCGATGGCGTAAAACTCAGCGCTTAACGGGAGGCAACCCGTCATTCTTTGAAAAACCTGAAACCGTTTCTGACATCTCTATGCGGAACTCATATTTCACTTTAGGGTTCATCCATTAGAACAGCCGACTTCACCTCAGGTATACCTACCCGAGATTAGAAATCGTTCGCAACAAGTCGCTTCGACCCATTCACTCACCACACACCTGTCCTAATACATGAACTAAGCTGAATTCGAACCCACCTAATTTACAATGGGGACATTGCAAATCTTAGGCATGGGGGGTACGAAAGTGCAAAATGTCAGAAAATTCATATCAAGAAAGGGTTTCACAAAAAAAAAACAAAAAGAAAAAAGAGACTTGATAGAGGGGAGGAACAATTCAGGGTCATACAAATGAGAGGTGGAAAAGAAAAAAAAATGACAAAAAGGAGCACAAAACGAAAATGAAAAGAAATAGTCATTAGTAAAAGATTAAGGGGTTAACTGAAGTTCTAGACTGAATCAAGAAAAAGAAAAGAAAAGTGCCACGGAGATATAACAAGAGATTAGCGGGAATGCTGGTCTTAGGCTTTTTGGGCTAGTACCTTTAGCTTAAAAATTCACGTATCCATTAAAATCTGGATAATCCTCAAGAGGTTGAGGAAAATGCGAAGCTTGAGTATTAGGTCTAAGGCTTAGGAAGTATTCAGCCTCATTAAGTGACCTCCGGTTTGCGGGATTCGGTAACCTAAGCACCTAAATTCACACACAGTCTGGTTCAGTGCGCATAAACATCCAAATCACGCGAAAAGCGTTTAATGTTCTGAAAAAGTCACCTAGATTAGGAGCGGTCAATCAACACAAATTGATTTGGACGAGTTCCCAGCGCGGAGAGGCGGGAAATTCCCCTCGAAGATGCGTAACAACATATCGTCTCCTCGGTGCTTGTCTCTTGGGATATTTAAATATCCCACCAGGGGCATGTAAGCACTCTGCTGGTTCTGATACCATGGGCGGCATTATCACGAAATGTCGATCGCCAGGGTCTGGATTCGGCCACGGAACGCCATGGGCGGGATTATCTCGAAATCTCGAAAGCCAGGGTTCCGGGGGTTGCCATGGGCGGGATTATCTCGAAATCTCGAAAGCCAGGGACCCTTGAGGATTGATGATGGGGACGAGGAATCTGATACAGACCGTGTTGAGAAGCTAATCTGAAGCTAGAAATAAAAAGAAAAGAGAGAGAAAAGCTCTCCAAACAAGTAAATCTTCTATCTCTCTCTTACAAAAAAAAAAAACGCACTGCAAACTGAACTTAGGCTAAAAATATCTCAAGCACGGGTGCTTTAACCGCGGAGTCCAACAAACCCTAGGTTAGTTTCTGTGGGTCGTAGAAACCTTTGCAGAAGACTGAGGCTAAAGTGGAACAGGCCCGGATTTTGGTTGGTACTAGAGTACCTCTAGGCCTATTGTCGGCATTCCCACCTAATCACAAAAGAAAAGGAGAAGCACTTATCATTGTTGACAGACACTCAGGGTCTAGAACGGAAGTTAAAACTTTGAAATTTTGCTAAGGGACTAGCAAGAGCTAGGCATGTGGGTATGATGAGAGCCTCATCATGAGCCATAACTAGCTCATTTTGACCCAATAAAGAAGATAAAAGCTCCTACATAACCTAGAAGAAGGCCGAACTGAAGGAACAAGTGCCCTGAGAAGAAAACATGAAATAAAGGTTAAAACTGCAATTTTACCATTGCAGTACATAAACGGGATTTCTCAGAGGCAAAACAGAGGTCAAATGGTATAAATGAGATAAAAAGTGGGTTGAGTCAATCAGAAATGGGTTCATGTGCAATCTAAGAACTAAATGACACTTGGTAACCCTAAAACAGACCCGCTTAAATTAACAAGGTTCCGATCAGAACAAAAAGCAAGTAAACCCTCTACAAATCATGGAAAACATACTCTAGGGTTTAGAACACTTAATTTGGCCTTTGGAACCTAGTTTGACCTAGATTAGGGTCCTAGCTCTTCAATTTACCTAATTTGGGTTTTGACGCAAAATGTCTAGTCAAACGAGGTCAAACCTAAAATCCAACTTCACCATTGGATTCCTTAGGTCCAAATTAGGTTTGTACCAAAATTTGGACCTAAGGAGAGGTCATCTTGACTTACTTTGCAATTTAGTACACCCAAATCACAAATTGGTCCCTATCTTTTGAATACCGTTGCAGAGAACCCCCTAGGTTCTTCGCCTCCTTTGCAAACCAGTCCTGCCACCATTGCTAGGGCAGAACCGAGCTCCGGCGAGGTTCAGAGAGGGATTGCTCTCTAATCCCTCAGAGATTCCCTCCCAGAAATGGAAGGAGGATTCTCTGAGGAATTCCCTTCCATTTAAGACCGATATCGATCCCTGGTGTGAACCCAATCTCTCATGCGAACGCACGAGAGATTTGGGTATCCTAACTCCTTTCCATCTCCGGCGACCAACCTCAGGCAATTACGTGCCCTTCACGCCCTGCACACCCAGTCCAGCACCTATATAAGAACCCACAACTCCGGCCGAAGAGGCTAAGCTTGATTTTGACGGAGATCCCTTCCAAATTCCTCCCTCTCCCATCTCCGGCCAAACGACCCACAAGCTCTGGCGACCTCCTTCCCTCCTTCTCGTCGCTCTGCTGCCATACCAGCAGCAGAGTCCTCTCCACCGCTTCCTCCCGCGTCGCGCTGTACCCCGCGCGCGCGCTTCTGACCTCGTCTTCGTCGCCGCTTCCTCCCTCAGGGTCATTCTTCCCCGACGACGGCAGTTACGAGCCGTCCTCTCCGCCGCCTCCCTTCCCTCCAGACAACCCCAGATACGTTCTCCATCCTCTCCTCTCTCTTTTCCCCCAACTATTTTACTTGATTACCCCTCGACAGTACCTAACCGCCTTCGTCTTCCTCGCCTCCGACCGCACTCCGGCGAGCCGCCCACACCACTCCGCCACTCCACACGGCTCGCCAACCACCTCATGAGCTCCGCCTCACCACCAGGAACTCGCTCCACCCCACAACTGCCACTCCAGACCTCCATAACCACCCCCCGAACAACCCACCATCTCCGGCCACAGGTTGACCTAGGCGCGCACGCCTAGGCCGACCGACAACCTGCAGCATCACCCACCGCCTTCGCCGTGCTACGGCGAAGGTTTCCAGCTATTCTGATTGGGCCAATAGGCCGTTCTGTGGAATCTCAGGTGAACACCCCGGCCGCCATTAACAGCCGAAGCAGCAGGAAGCTTGGAGCAGTAGCAGGCGTCAGGCTTCCCAGGCGGCAGGTGCAGCAGGCTCTCGCAAGTGTCGCGAGGTGACTAAGTTCAGCAAGGAGCACCAGCAGGGCCTTCAGCGTGGGCGATTGCACACGAGAGTCTGCGGGCGCGCGTGAGGGAAGGCCGAAACCTTTATTCCCACATCGTGGGATTACAAACCTCAGGTACACTATAAATTTCTTTTGTGATATATTCTTATCGCCTCAATAAGCACAGGGGTGAGGTCCCTCACTGACCCCACCCGCCTCGTCCGCGGCCTCACCACATGGATTTGGCGGATCCGACCCGACCTAAGCCTACGCACTCCTCGCGCATCACACCACCTCCCGATGCGCCTGGTCCCGGGTACGATCCCACCCGATTAATGCCTGTGGCTCTGGGAGAGCAGGTCAGAGTGAATTGCTTGAGAGAGAGAGACGCGCGGGTAGAGGGAGAAGGGTTAGGTTTTGCTCCTGTGCAGGCAGGCTGATCGCAGGAGAAGGACTTGGCCGTTGCAGAAGAAGGAAAAGCAAGCCAAAGAAGAAGACAGAAGAAGAAGAAAGAAGCCTTCGCAGGAGAAGGAAAGCAGAAAGATTAGAAGTCTTCGTAGAGAAGAAGAAGAAGGACAAGGGAAGATTGCAAAGAGATCAGAACGGCAAATCAGAAGGAAAGATACAGAAGCAGAAAGGAGAAGGAAGAAAGAAAGAAAGATCACATTTAAGACGTGTGATACATAAATCAGACGTCTAATTCTACTTTTTCTAAAAACTCTTTGAATCAATTATATTTGCATGTAACAGTTGTATTCTTGGGTTTTCCAAAGTACTGAGATTGCTCCCTGTGTTCGACCTCGGATACTCCGATTTTCGAGTAATAAAAATCTTTATTTGTTTTGAACGCTTTAGCGGCTATACTACAACGCGATATTATCTTTTAACAAACCGCACAAAAGCACGACGAACAAGAAGCCACCAACTCAAAGAAAGAAAAGAGAATAGAAAAATATCCAAAAAGAAAAGAAAAAACTAGAAAAGGAGAAAAAAAAAAGAAATAAGCCACACTTCACCGCACGAGTATGGTTGTCTAGAACCCAGCTCAAGAAATGCACGTATAATTCCTAAACACCTAGGAAGAAGTGGAGAAGTAGAATAAGTCAGGAAGATATACACTGGGTTCACCCTTGTGTTGACCCCATAAAAATAAAAGTAGGGAGAAAGCTACTGGTAGAATAGATACACCTTTAGGTATAATTTCTTTTCAAGGTCACCTAGGGGCGTAGAAACCCGAAGTCCGTTCTAATCACCGATCAGTGAGTGTATCACATTTCACACAAAGATGCTTAGAACCTAGGGTTCTCTTCAAGTCTTGGGTGAGTTGAGTGGCCGTAGGAAGCTACTCTAAAACCTTAAGCTAAAAAATCTAAAAAAATTAGAAAAGAAGTAAAAGACGAAAAAGATCCTTCTTTAAATAAGGCGAGGGCTTGAGGCGGTCTTCATTTTGGCAGATACTCGAGCACTTTTGTGTCTCTGCAGTTCAAGTAGAAGTTGAAATTCATAAGCGTTGAAAAATAACTATTGCCCAAGAAATCCGACCTAATTCTCCTATAAATAGCATGTAGTTTTGTTAGGGACTAGCAAAAGATAAGCATGGGGGTGTGAAGTAAATACTGTTGACAAAGTGAGATCGATGTTTATAAAAGCTGCATTGTAGTATAGGTCAAAATCGCTTGAAAATAAATAATATTTATTACTCGAATATTAGAAATGAGGTCCGAGGTCGAACACAGGGAGCAAATAGGAATTCACACACTAATCTCAATAATGTAAATGAGCACAAGATTTAAACCACAAAATGATATTCAATAAATACTAATCTGTTGATTGCACAACAATCATGGGTCCAAGTCAATCTAAATAATGTTTAAACCCAGCTTAATTTGTGGATATTGCATTCATATCTTGCATATCATGCATTGCATCAGTCTATTTAGAATAAGATGAGATATCCTGCTATTTAACAATTTTTATTACTATTTGCAGGAAATAAAGTGATCCAGGATGAAGGAGATAATGGAATAAAGCAATAAAGGAAGAAGAAGACTGATCCAGATAAGAGGAGTGAGGAGGACAGCCTTATCCCTACCCTTAGAAACCCTAGGACAGCCTTCCCAAACCCAAAATGACCTCCATTAGGGAACCTTAGCCTCAAAACCCAAACATGGATAGCACTATCCATGCTCTTATCCACCTTATCCCTCTCCCAAACACTTAGAAACTAAAACCCACCTTAGAAAACCTAAAACCCACTCTCCAGCACCTTTTAGGACGTCCAAACATCTTGCTGGACGTCTGATTTCTGCAGAATAACAATCCAGGAAGGTAGAACTCATACTGACACAGAATTGGACGTCTAATTTAATGTCCAGATGTCCAATTTTGTAGTATAAGACGTCTGACCACTATCCTGGATGTCTGATACTACTATCTGGTTCCTAATTTTGGTGCTAGAAGCCTGATCTTGCCTATTTTGACATAGGAACCCCACTAGACACCCTAGGAAACCTAATTAGAGACCTCCTAAGCCTAGCCCATGATCCATTGCCCTACTTGTCCTATCCCTAACCCAATTGAACCATCCCATACCTAATTGGGTGCATCCACAGTTGATTGGGTGCACTTGAGCCCAATTAGATCCACCTAGGATCTAATTGACTCATACCTATTAGGGTTACCCTAGCCTAATCACATGCACACATCCAATTAGACTTGACATAGACCTAATTAGGTTCACTCCTATCCGATTAGACTTTCCTAAGCCTAATTAGGTCCACACCCACTTAATATAGGTTAACCCAACCTAGATTCACCAAACCCACTACCCTACTCCATGAAAATTACACCTACACATACATACACTTTCCTAAATCCCACCTGCCCATTCTAGCCCTCATTAGTTGGTCACCAACCTAGATCCTACATTGGTGGCACTTGCTATTTTGGGAGCCACCAAAAGTGGTGACCCATTTGAAATGGAGAGGCCTTCCCATAAAAGCCAAGGAGAGAAGAGAGCCATGAAATTCATTCACTCTCCCATCCATTCTCCTCCCACTTGCGACACCCTTCCACCCTCCAAAACTCTAGGGCCATCCTCCTCCTCCAAGGCCCATTCCATGGACGGCTAAAGAAGAAGCTCCTCCAAGGCATCTTCTTGTGGTAGCAAGAAGGAGAGCACTAGGGTGCAACACCCTCTTCACCTCTCTTCACTTGGGTGTGTCCCTTCTTCTCCATAGAGAGGATGCACCCTCTTTTTCTTCTTCTTTTTGGATGGCCATGAAGGCTCACCCATAGCCTCTTGTGGCTAGCCATCTCTTGTTGGTAGGCATGTAGACGGGTTTGCATACCCAAGGTCTAGCCTACACCCTCACACAAGGCTGATGGCTATAGTGGCACCTTCCCAGTGTGAGGGATTTCTTCTATTTAAATGCTTTCTAGTATAGATATTGTGTGACATCATTTTGAGTATTCTATGCATGAATAATATTGTGTGATCATCGCTTCTGTGATTGTCTTCAAGTCTATTTGCCTATGGCTTTTCAAAATAAAAATCAAAAACACAAAAGACAAAAATGCGAGCAATCTATGGTCTCAGGCAGAGGGATGCTGGCGACTGGAAGGGCTGCAACAATGCAGGCCGGGCACTCGACTATGGGAGGAGAGGCAGAAACTAATGGCTAATCTACAGCAAATGCATCTTATGAGAGATGTGACGGATACATATTGCTGGTAGGGTAGTTTCTCAGTGAAGCAGGCATATGAGAAAGTTATTAGATCCAATAGTGAGGTGGAATGGGATCCTGTTGTCAGAAAGATTTGGCTTTTGAGAGTTCCTCTGAAGGTTCAGATATTCCTGTGGCTTTCCAGATGGAAAGGGTTGATCACTGGAGATCTGAGGCATAGAAGGATGGGGATTGTTCTGAATGCCTGCCCTCTTTGTGGGTTACATTTTGATAATGCAACACACATCTTCTCTTGCTTGGTCACTGACAAGATTTGGAGGTTGGTTTGCTTAGAACCCCTCCCCTCCTAGGATTCTTTGTGGCAGAGGTTCATCAATCTTGGTCGACCCTTGGGGGCTATGGCAGCCGTTTTGTGGTGTGTGTGGAGGGCGCATAATGATAAACTTTTTTAGGAGAGACCAGTGAGATGTGAGAACATTGTAAAGGAGTGCTGGTCTCTCATACATAGTTGGGCATCTTTTTTGTAATACTCTTTCGATATGAAATATACTACCCTCCGGATTGCTATCGGTTCATGATAGCAATCCTCACTTTTTCAAAAAAAAAATACAAAAGACAAAAAAAAAATTAGGTTAGATTAGATTTAGGTTAGACTAAGCCGATCCAAATCTCGACTTATTTTCACGCCTCCCAGAGATGAACAATTGGGACTCAAGTTTTCAAAAGAATAAAAGCCATCGAGTTTCGATATTATAAATGTTTTTGTCAAGGGGATTTGCGACTATACTACGATGTTGTTTTCCAAAAACTCACGATTTCTATGCTTGTCATCTGTCACATTAGATATTTAATGAATTCTCATGTATTTTGAGGCAATAATAAGGTAGAGAATCTAAAATAATGGTGATTTAAATCACCAATTATTCTCTAAGCATATATATCAAGCATTCAATATCTCAACAGTATCAAGTATCAAGCCTCAAATCAGTCGTCGGGTTATTGAATCAGATGACTTATCCAATAAGTGCTACAGTGCTCCCCTAACACTGTTCTTCTTCTCTTCACTTCTTATGGCCTTCTTCCTTTCCTCCTCTTCTTTTCTTTCTTTCCTTGGCTTTCCCTCTTCAGCTGTTCTCCTCTTTACGCACGAGCCTTCTTCCTTCTTCTCCTCTTCTTTCTCTTCTTGCCTGTCTTCAGCCTCTTCTCCTCTTCTTCTTCTTCACATACAGAGGGTGACCATCTCAAAATTGGCTAAGTGTCACACAAGGCAAAACCCTCCCCTGCCCCGTGCTCTCTTTCTTTCTCTCCCCTTAAGTTCTGCCGTCCCAAGGCCACAAGTCAAGTTAGTCGAGTAAATGGGCAGATGTGCACCCGGGACCAGGCTCACCGACGTGGGTGGTGAGTGAGGAGTGCTTAGGTTAGGCAGGTTATCGGGTCAGCCAGATCCATGTGTAAGGTGTCGCGGGCAAGGTGCGTGAGGGTGCATGCAGGGACCTCACCCCATGTGCTTGCTGAGGCGATAAGCCTTAAGCACAAAATCAATATATGCAGCGTTGCCTGGTCGTTAGCTTCTGAGGTGGGACTAAAGTCCCACCCTTCTTTCGCACAATGTAGCAGCGAGGTTCTTTGTTCAATTGGAAGTGATGCTGCTACTGGATTCCTGAATTGAGGACCTGGACATGGATGTGGAACGAATCTACGTTGCCTAGAGCAAGCACCTGGATTGACTGCATCTTGGAGCAAGCTTGAAGCCTTGCTTAAAGCTTCGGCAATGGTAGCGGAGGGACTGCTACCTGAAAAATGAAATAGGGCCTTGTGCCTATGTTAGAATACTTTAGGAGCTTTGTCAAACCATGACGAGTGTAGCGGAAGTGGTTTTGTGGAGGATGGTGTTTGTGGTGGCTAGACGATGAAGGAGTTGCGCAGAGAACGGTGGGTCGGTCGACAAGTGGCTGGGGTGGTCGAGCAACCCAATACAGTTAGGGCTTTTGTGTGGGTGGATGTGGCAGAGATCGAGGACTTGTCGGCGAGGTGGTTGAAGTTGTGTAGCGAGAGGAAGTCCTTGCTAGAGTGGTCGCCGGAGATGGAAGAGATGAGGGTGAAAGCAATAGCGATGGTCGAATTTGGGAAAAAGAAGAATAGAGAAACTTAGGGAAGGAGAGGAAACTTAGAGAATCTAATCTAACAGTCGAAGGAGGTAGAAAACCCACACTGGTGCGATGGCTAGACATGGGGAAGATGAATCCTCTGGGAAGGGGACGGTAGCGAAGAAAGGGGCCAGGGCACCTCTGATGTGGTCGTCGAGAGGTAAAGGAAGTTGGGGAGGAAGAAGACGCTCCCAATTTGGCCATTGGGAGTCGTGGCACGATGGGGGAGGATGCTCGCTGGAGCTAGGTCAGAGGAGGCCGGAGGTAGGGTTAGGAAGAGGTTTTTGGCCCTAAAACTAGTTGAAGAGCACAATCGTGCCCTCGGGATCCTTTTATAGGGCTCATGAGGGGGTTCCAAGCTTGGAAACAAGCTTGGGAATCTTGGAGCTTACGCACAAATAGGATACCCATTCCTTCAAACCATTCGCACAAGCTTTTGGGAAGGAGTTGGGATCCAAGGTTGGTCCCATTGGAAAGAGAACTTCCTAAAGAATCTTCGATTTTATTTTGAGAAGGTTTCATCAATCAATCAATGAGATCTCTCCAAATGGAGCTCGCCGGAGTAGGATTCTTGAGCAATAATGGCGGAAGGACCTTTCTGTGAAGAAGACAAAGAAGTTGGGGGGCCATTTGTAAGGAATTCAAAAGTTAAGGGTCAGAATGAGATAGAAAGAGTAACTCGACCAAAATGCAAACTTCGTCAAGATGATCTTAGATTGGGCCAAAATTTTGGTACAAACCTAATTTGGACCCAAGAAATCCAATGTTGAAGTTAGATTTAGGTTTTAATCTCATTTGACTAGGTAATTTATGCAAAAACCCAAATTAGGGCAAACGTCAGTCTGAGACTCTATTTTGGGTTAAGATGGGTTTTAATGGTCAAATTGAAGGTACCAAACCCTAAAGAATATTTTTCTATGAATTTTAGAGGGTTTAGGTGAATTTTATCCTAACCATAACCTTAGTTAATTAAGTGGGTCTATTTTTAGAATTTTAGATGTCATTTAATTCTCAAAACACGCGAAAGCCCTTGCAGTCCGTTCTAACACACTTGTTGGACATTTAAGGCCATTTGACCCTTAATTACCCCTAGGAAAAACCCGTGATTGTACTGCATTCATGATATGATGGTAAAATTGCAATTTTAACCCTATTTTCTTATCTTTCTCTCAGAATGATTATGCAATGAATTACAACCCTTTAGCGGTTATGTAGGAGCATTTATTCCTTGATAATGACTAAATTGAGCTAGTTATGGCTCATGATGATGTTCCCATCAAACATGTTTATATCACATAAACCATCTATTTGTACGCATTCCTAGACATAGAGTTACATCATATATTATAAATATTGCATAACATGCATCATCTTGCATTTCGGTTAGGTTGTATAAAGTTTAGGTTAATTTTCCCATTTTGTGGTTAGGTAACAAGGCGACATTTAATTGAGGCCTTGGATTGAAGATCCAACCATACAGATCTGATTAGGGCGATGATCGAAGTTCAACAACTCCGATATCACCCTAATTGGACTTCCATAGCATGAGATGAGTCCAAGAAAGATCAGAGGTCAAGGGGCCAAGATGGTGTAAATCCGTACATTAGATGACAAATCTGACCGAACAGATGGGTTCGGATCAATGATCGCAGCACAACGGCGTGAAAATCGATCTAATCCAACATCCGTGACACCATCTACAAGACATAGAAGATGGATGGCCAAGAGGGTGCCACGTGGTTCCATCCCAACAGCCCAACTGACTCAAGGAACCGCCGCTGCCCCCTCTCTCCTCAACCACGCAGACGATCTCAACCGTTGGATCAATATCCAACGGCTGAGAGAGCTCGCACCTAAACGCAAGCGTAGCGCATTGGGAGAGTGTACGTTCGCAAAGAGGAGGTCGCGAGGTAGAGACCCCGTACACCTCAAATTGAAGGCGCAGGCGAGGCGCAGTTGATTTCGTTCGTTGGATGGAGATCGAGCAGTCATGGAGGCAACTACGTGGCTGCACCAGATTCGCAGGCAGGTGCATGCGAGATCGAACACCCAAGCCTACGCGGAATCGTACGCGTGGGTGTTGGGCACGTTGAAGTAGAAGTGACAGGATGGCTTTTAAGACGTCCGATCGCTTGATCGGACAGCTGAGAATCATAGATTATGCATAGGTGTTTGGGCGTGAGGAGAACAAGAGGCGCATGCGACCGGCACCTACGCCCACGTTCAGGGGCTTTAGTGACGTTTAAATTCGTCACTAAAGGCCCTGAATTAATGTTTTATGCATAAAATGACCTTTTTGCCCATTCAAACTTCACCTATAAATAGCCCTACAACCCCTACACTTTCTTCATCCCTTCCTCTCTTCTCTCACCCCCTTCAAAGCTCTAAGAGCTTGTCCCAAACCTGGGATGCTCCATTAGAGTTAAAAATATAATTTTTCTACTTTCTCACCTTCTTCGTGGAGCATCCCGCGATTGTCTTCTCACCGCCGTTTGGGAAGCGGATCCCACTGTAATGTCTCCTTGCCCCTATCTCCATCGTTCGTCATCGTTCTCCTTCTTCCCGCATCTCATCACCTTTGTCTGGGCGCTCCATCATTGCGGCTAGTCTTCCAAGCAGTCGTCAAGGAGGATAACTTCTCTCCACCTTCTTTTACTACTTTCTAGTGTAGATTTCCTACTTTCTAGTGTAGCGAGTAGTTGTAGCAAGTAGTTGTAATGAACATTGATCTATGGTAATGAAATCTATGTTTATTCTATCTCTATTTTCTCTTTATTTGTAATATTTTCTCTCTTTCTTCTATTATTTATTCTTTAAGTTGATACCTAGTTTAGATTCAATTCAACCAGCTAATCGACTTCGTGACAAATAAAACAAACGTGATTTTTAATCAAACATCCGTCTCCCTATGTTCGACCCAGAATTCTTTTCGAGTTTTGGTTAAATTTATCTGATGACGGGATTTCTCGTAAATCACACTACAATGATAGGTTTTCAAAACTCAATGCCTAAGCAATTATTAAGAGTGTATAAGGCAACCTAGCCAAAATAAAACTAAAGGCTTTTCTCTTCTTATCAATTCCATCAACAAGTTGTTGTCTATCAAATCCTTTAGTATGTTTATTTAATTCAAAATTGGGGTTCTTATATGTTAGAATCCCTTTCTACGATTTTTCCACAGTTTAAGTTAGAAGAATAAGAGATGCACATGAGAAGAGGCTTATATCACAGACAAAAGTCAACACATCTTAATTTCAAGCAGTGTACATTTTAGTAGCATTCTGTTGTAGAAGATTCCTGCATTTGAAAATAACATATTTGTCTTGGGATATGTGAGGAAGGGATGGAGTAACATATTTAAGACTAAATCCTGTCAAAACATTCCCTAGTGAACTCTTGAGACACTTGGAGTGTAAAGAAAATAATCAAGTGCCATTGTCGTGGATGATCATGAAAACCAATTTAAGGAGCACATTGTAGTCTCAATAGTCTAATCAATAAACTGATTTAACTTTTCAACCACCTCAAAATTCATGGAGGGGGGAAGGTCGACTTGACATCTTTTTCTTTTTTTTTGTCATTGATGTCATCAAATATCACTGATAGGGGCATGTCATGCCCCTTCACAGTATCCATTAGCACTGCATTTCCATTTTCTACCAGTAGTTGTAGTAGAATTCCACTCACTAAAACACTTGAGGGTTGCAGCCTGCCAAGTCATTAGATTCTCAACAAATCGATGTGTTATTGCACACCCCACTCATGTATGTGTAATGTGTGCAGCAAGCAATACTACTGCTAGAAATTCAGCATACCATTGTCCCTTTATTTTTCCATCTACAAGAAACAAGTCCAAATAGTGCCCAAAAATTTAGCATAGGTCTGAAATTAAAAACTAACCTGACAAATATTGCATAAAGAAAAATCAGAAATGCCTGTAGATAAGGTCATTTGAGATGTTTGAATTAGTTTTTTGGTTCTATAAGAGAGATATACTTCCATTTTAGAGGAAGGCAATTAAAGTTCATTAGTTTTTAATAAATCTCAAGGGAACTTCAATTCCCTCCCTGAAATTATTTTTTCCTTTTTTTTTGCATAGCTGGACAATACAAGTAGTACTATCCTTTTTTTTCCTAGAGCAATCTTAATTGTCTCTTACATATTCAAACAATCGAAAATGTACCAACATACAATGCAATGACAAAATTGTGAAAAACTCTGAAATTATATGGCTTGCAAGAAAAAGAAGATATTAAGTGAATCTTTGGAAAATTGCATCAAAGTGTCATTTTTCCTTTTTCTTTCTCATTTTCCACTTTTCAACATTACACTCTCTATATAAGCCTTGTAATACCTAGTGTCAATCACAAAATATTCTCTCTATTTTCTCCCCTTTTTCTCACTAAGAAAGTATGAAAGGCCCTTAAGACCAATGACTGATCCTCGATGGACAAACACATGGACATTAAACCCTTTGATGAAAGGAAAGTTCTTTCAATTAACGAATTAACTAGCTTCAACTTTATGAATGTAAATAATCCTTTTATGGTACAAGGGCCTTGCGAACATTTCCTAATACAACCAATCGATCTCATATTGGAACCCATCCACTTCATTATATGTATGGTATAAGAAGTTCAGTACACATCGGTTGCTCCTCAAGGGCCACATCACTTATAGAGGGTGCTCTCAATCAACAATACTTCACCTCATTATGCTCACAATTCCACCTAAGATCACTTTACTCCCCTCCTTTCCCATCTAACCAATCAAAATCGAATAAATTCCAAGCCCTTTCCCCTTATTTATACCACAAACTGCTTATCAATCTTAGGAATAGAGGATAACCCTATGCCTAGTGATTGTATCATAGGCTCATGGACCACATCGAGACCCATCTTCTTGGTTGTTGTCACTCTCATCTATAGGCAAGAAAACATAGCTACTGATTACATGGCAAAGAGTCCTGCATCATCCAGGAGAGCATGCTTTCTACACACAACTCAAAGGTCTATCCCCATTTCACAAAGGTGCTACTTTACAACAAATATTTAACGGAGTATTTTATCTTTTAACAAGATAATTTGGATAAATGAGGTGCTCTTGATATTAGAAAATGAAAAGAGTATAAAATAGTAAAGAGCATGTTTATTTTCTTCCCTTTTGTATGCATAAACTTCTGATTTCCATCCATGACTGAAAAGTGCGAGCAAGAGAAGACAAAAAATGAAATAAGCTCCAGGATTTGCATTGGGAACATTGTGGACAAAACGAATATTGGGACCTCAGATATTTAGCCTTTCTGTATTGAACGACATTGTATACACCTTGCATTTTTTTTCATACTTAATAGAATGATCATTTACCTACTTATAAAAGAATGCAGGATCCTTGCTAGATTCTGGCTATTTATGGAGAATGGGCACTAATACTTGCAGTCCTAACATTCACCTGACTCTTTGCACTTCATCATTTGACATCCTCCAGTTTAGGAGCACACCAGCAATATCTGTGAGCTCTTCAATCCACATTCAAATTAACGAGAAAAATATTTTAACAAAAATCTTACAGTTTCAGCCCCTCATAGAGAAAGAAAACATCTAAAGGCAGATTTGAAGTAGCACTCTATACTTTACAGATGCTCCCCTCATCAGAAAAGATGCCTACAACCAATGCAAATAAGCATTCAAACTAAGATTATGACAATAGCCAAACAATTAACTAAAGAGAAAATAATTAATTAAAGGTTGGAGTAACTGAAACTGCATTTGTAAAATTACAAGAAAAAAAAAATCAGAATAGTGGCTCCTGATATCCGGTATTCTATTATAGGTGCATCAGAATTGTGGCTCCTACACAATAGAAGACAATAGCTTCAAACTCCATAGAAACATCAATACCAAATAGGGCCCTGTACGCATCCAATTTGAAGCCATACTCATTGAAATACTTCAAAGCATTTCATCAAATAGTTGAAAGGTATTTCATCAAACACTTATCCATATCAAAGGGAACAAACACTTTGAAGCAACCTTAAGATCAGCGAGAGATCTGATCCTTAATTAAGATGTGATCTTTGTATAGAGTGAAAGAGAGATCGAGTGGGAGAGATATGATTGATGGAACAGTGAGAGATCATAAACCTTAAGATCGATTTGATGAAGTTGGAGATTAGATTAATGAACAGTAAGAGATCGATGAAGTTGGAGAGATCAAGAAAGAGAGGGATCAATTTGAATGCCGATTTCAAAAGCCTTAGAATGAAAAATTCAAGCGAGAGATCGATCCAACACAAAAACATTGATGAGATCCAAGTGGGAGATTAGATCCAAAAACTTTAAAGAGATCATTCCACCTTCAATAATCATCGGCGAGAGCAAGAATAGAGAGATGGAACTTTAACTAACCTGAGTCGATGAGAATGCAATGCTCGATCAGGGGTGGTGACTCTGAGGGAGAGATTGTTAGGGCTTTTATCAAATCGAGTCAACTCGACAGAGGTTAGGGCGTCGATGTATGCTCGAGTGATGTAGGGGTGGCAGAGTGATAAACACTAGTTTATCATCATTCTTATGCTCTAAGACAAACCTAGCTCTTATGATTTTAACTATGCAAATGGGCTTTTGGGCTACATTTAGGCATCAATTAGGTTAGGCATGGATTGCATTATTTGTTATATTTTGACACATTTATTTGAGTGCTAGGGATAAACACATAGACAGATCCCTAAAATCCTAGCACACAAGAAGGCAACTGGTGAAGAAAAACCTCATTCCAGCTGGGACTCAGCCAAATTCATCTCATCATAGCTAGATACCAGCTGATAAATGCCAGTTTATCATCATTCTTATGCATTTAAACAAACCTAGCTCTTAGGATTTTACTCTGCAAATGAGTTTTTGGGCTGCATTTAGGCACTCCCTAGGTTAGGCATGCATTGCATTTTCTTTTGTTATTTTAATGTGTTTTTGTGAGTGTTAGGGATGAACAGATATACAGATCCCTAAAACCCTAGCACTCAAGAAGGCAATTGGTGAAGAAGGAGTTCAAACTAGCTGGAACTCAGCTTGATCCAGCTCACCACAATTGGAACCTAGCTCACTTGAACTAAAGTTAGCTCATCCCAGCTCCATTCAGCTAATCTCAGCTGAATGCAGCTCAAGAGAGTTCATCTTAGCTCACCCTAGCTCAAGTCAGCTCAGATCTAGCTCAACTTAGCTGAGTCTAGCTCATCTCAACTCCCACTAGTCCACAAGGAGCTCTAGCTAGCTTAGCTGAGTTGACAGGAGTTCACCCTAGCTCAGATCCAGCTACATCCAGCTCCACTCAACTCCAGCCAGCTGAAGAAGAACTCATCCCAGCTCAGGAAGCTCAAGTCCAACTCCCGGGGACTCAGCTTAGCTCAACTCAGTTGAGCTAAGCTACCTTAGCTGCCTCAACCAGCTTGATCCTCCCTGGAAGCACCAGACCTAGCTTACCTCAGCTCATCATGGTAGAAGCCAGCTCACTTTAGCTTGGCTTAGCAGCTAGAAAAGAACTAGCAAGCTAGGCCAGCTAGAGTAGCTCCATGCCAGCCTCTTCAGCAGCAGCCAGCTCCAGTTTTAGCTCCAGACTTCTCCTCATCAACTCCTCCCTCCAATCCCTAGCTCCAACACCTCCTCCTCTAGTCCTCCATTAGCTAAGCTAGCTTAGCTTAGCTTAGCTATGCTCCAACTTCCTTGGCTTGTACCACCCCAAAAACCCACCTAACAACTCCACCCAACTAGCTCCACCTAAGCTCCACATAAGCTAACCTACTTGGCGCCAACCTAGCCTACTCACCACCTCCAAAAGACACCTAAAAGTGGTGCCAAAACCACCCTAACTACCCCCTTGTTGGCACCACTTTTCCCTCCAAAAATCCCCTTCATCTCCACCACACAATTCCCCTTAAACCCATCTCCACTCTCCACATATCCCCTCCTTCTAGAACCTTTCTTGGTGCCACCTAAGACCCCCTTATAGAAGCTATTTTGGCGCCAACTTCAAGGGGTGTTACCACCCATAACCACCCCCTAGGAGTCCCTTGGGTTGGTGCCAAATGCCATTAGCCATAGGATCCCCAACCACCTCCATCCTTCCATCTTAGCCCTCCATTTCAAGAGGCACCATAACCCCCCATCCTACCCTATAAAAAGACCACTACCCACCACCATTCAAACCATCCTTGGCTAGCAATTTCACTCTCATATTCTACCTAGAATCCCACGCCCAAGAGAGAAGAAGAAGAAGATTAAGGGGATATACTGTCCCCTTGGTGCCTTCCCCTCTTCCCTTCTCTCTTGTGCCCACACCAGCCAAAGGAGAAGCCAGGCAAGGAAGATCTTTGGAGGAGACCTTGAAGGTGGTCCACGCCACCTTGGAGGAGCTTTTGAGGGTGGTGCATGCCCACCCCTTGGAGGAGAGTATTGAAGGTGGTAGCACCCACCTTGGAGGAGCTCTCAGGGAAGGAGAAGAAGGAAGCCCTCTTTTCAAGCCAAGGAGTAGCTAGGCTTGGAGCAAGAAGACTCCCTTCTTCACCAATTTTTGCAAGAGGATTTGTGTTTCTTTTCTTGCTTTTAGATTTTTTTCATTTTAGTAGAAGCATTCCTCTACTTGTCTAGGAAAAAGGACACAAATTCTAGTTAATTAAATTGCCTTCTTTTTTTTTTACTTTCATTGCAATTGTTGTTTTGGTTCTAGCACTTGTTTCACGTCTTCTTCCTAATTACTCTAGGCCTCCACTTTCCTAGAGTGAGCTTAGGAAGAGGATATATCTATCTTTTAAGTTTTAGTTAAGCAATTATAGGTGTTAGTACTTTACGCTACAATTCGCATTTTGCCCTAGTCTTTTCAAAATAAAAAAAAAATTATATATTTAAAATACCAAAAAGAAAGTTGAGATCTATTTGTAAGCAAGAGGATTAATTTTGCAAACATTTGGCCTCCTTCAACGACCCTAGATACTTCCCCTATCTAGGATATAAAGTTAAAAGCGTATGCAAATTCGCGTGTTACAACGACGTTAAAAACCCACTTTTACAAATCACGCGTATTTCGCATCACCAGCTCACTTGGGTTATGGTTAGCTCCATTTATCTCCATTCAACTCATCTTAGCTGAATGGCAGCTCAGGACAACTCATCTTAGCTCAACCTAGCTCAAGTCAGCTCAGATCCAACTCAACTTAATTGAGTCCAGCTCATCTCAACTCCAATCAGTTCACTAGGAGCTCTAGCTAGCTCAACTAAGTTGACAAGAGTCCACCTTAGCTCAAGTCCAGCTAGTTCCAACTCCTCTCAACTCAAGTCAACTAAAAATGGCTTCAAATAGCTCAAGCCAGCTCAAGTCTAACTCTCAGGGGCTCCACTTAGCTTAACCTGGTTGAGATAATCTATCTTAGCTACTCCAGCTAGCTAGGTCAACCTCGAGAAAATCAGACCTAGCTCACCTCAGCACAATTCAACAAAAGCCAACTCACTTTAGCTTGGCTTAGCAGCTAGCAAAGAACTAGCAAACTATGCCAGCTAAAGTAGCTCCATACAATTCTCTTCAGCAGCTACCAGCTCCAGTTTAGCTCCAGACATTTCTTCTTCAACTCCTTTTCCCTAAACCCTAGCTCCATCCTACTCCTCCTCTACTCACCTACTAGCTAAGCTAGCTTAGCTAAGCTCTCCACTCCATGGCCATCCACCATTCACCATGACCAACCCTAAACTCCACCTACATAAGCCTCCACTTCAACCCTACTTAAGTCTAGTTAGCTCCACCTACTCCTACCCATGTTGGCACCAACCAAGATGCATCTCTTCATCCCATCACCACCTCCGAAAGCCACCAAAAAGATGGTGCCAAAACCCCCATAACCATCCTTGTTTTGGCGCCATTAATTCCCTCCAAAAATCCCTTCATCTCACCCCTACACCTACCCCTAAAGCCACATCCAACCATCCAATTTTTCCCTCCATTTTCCCCTCCACAATGGACGGCCACCAAGGGGTGCCCTAAACCTCTAACTACCTCCCCTCCACACCCGTTTGTTGGCACCAACTAGTCTTCACCTTAGGATCATCTAACAACTTCCACCATGCCATCCTATCCATCCAACCCAAGGCCACCAAACCCCCTTCATATCCCTTGGTTTGGTGCCAAATAAACCTAGCCCTAGAATCATCTAACCACCCTCATAAACCCATCCTAATCCTACATGTGTCCATGCCAACCTCTCCCTTCATAAGCCTTATATATAACCCCCATCCTACCACCACTAAAGACACCTTTGGCTTCATTAATTCCACCATTAATCCACCTTCATAGTCATCCAAGAGAAGAAGGAGAAGAAGAAGATTAAGGGGGCACTTTGTCCCCTTGGTTCCTTCCCCTCTTCCCTTCTCTCTTGTGCCCCCACCAGCCAGAGGACCAGTCAAGCAAGGAGGACCTTAGGAGGAGGTCTTAAGGGTGGTACACGCCACCCTAGGAGGAGTCTTGTGGGTGGAGACCTTCCACCCTTGGAGGAGCAAGGGCACGCCCACCTAGGGCTTGCCAAGGAAGACACCAACTTGGAGGAGCTTTTCAAGGAAGGAGAAAAAGGAGAACTTTTCAAGCGTAAGAGCAGCTGAGCTTGGAGCACGAAGCCTCTCTTCTTCACCAATATCATCAGGAGGATTAGTGCTTTTCATCTTTTGTATTTTATTTCTAGTAGTAGAAGCATTCCTCTACTAATGATTTTTGTAAAACAATTCCTCCTTTATATAAAGTTGCCTTTCTAAAATTTTTTTGTTGCATCTTTGTTAATTGTCTCTTCTAGCACTTTTAACTCCCTTTCTCTAATTACCCTATGTCTCTACGTACCTAGGGTAAGCTTAGAGAGAGGTCATTTTTGTCACTTAGGTGTTAGCATTAGCAATTTAGGTGTAATTGTTTTCCCTCTCACAATTGCGTAATCGCTCGTTAATTAAAAAACCAAAAAAATCTTATATTCAAAATTCCCAAAAATAAAGTTGATTTCCTTATTGTCAAGCGAGAGTTTTAAAGTGCATTCCCGCCTCCTTGGACGACCCTAGATACCACCACTATCTAGGTTTATAAATTGTAAAAGCGATTGTGAATTGGTGTGTTATAATGATTTAAAAACCCTAATTACAAATCATGCTTTTCTTCACATCACAGAGCAGCAGTGGGTGGGTCAACGAGGGAGGGGAAGGGAAGGTGGAGAAGGAAGATAAGGAGTTATTGGAGGGCAAGCGATGTCGGCGAGGGGAGGATAAGGTCAGCGAGGGGAGTAGGAGAGAAGAATGGAAAGCAACTTGTTTGTCGTCAGGGAGGAGTGTCGAGGAAAGAGGTCGAGGAGGACCTGAAGACACATTTTCCTACATCATTTTTTTATTTTCCTAAAGTTGCCCGCTGATGCAGATGGGTCATTGGCAGCGTATAATAGAACCTACAGCAACGTATATTTGATGTCCGTGTAGGAACACTGTTGCTGTAGGTCAATTTTTTTGTAGTAATGGAAAGAGCCTCCTATTTATTACGGTTTAATGCTTGGGTTTCCATTTAAAATATTTATAGAGTGCTCCTATAGAAAAGGTGTATGCTTCTATCTTAAACATCAGTAAATAACATCCATAAGAATTTTCGTATGGGGTACTTCTTAAAAAAAAAAGGAATTTTCATGTGACTTGTACGAGATCTCCTTTTCCTCATTATCATCATAATATGTTGTGGCTTATGGAAGACCATTGACCTTGTCTTTCGCATACATGCTCCATGTATCTTCCCTTTTGCTAAAGATGATCCTCCCACTTCCCAGAAACCTTGTTATTGGGATCTCATATAGAATGGTTGGTCTCTAAAGCTATTTGTAGATTACATGACAAATCTCTTCCCTTTTGCATGATAATTTCTATGATTATCTTTTGCTTTTTCCATCTCAAAACCTCCTCACTAATTCTGAAAGGCCTATGGTCAAGGTTTCAAAATCGTAACAAAATGCTTAATAAAAAAAAGAAAAGAAATTAAGGGTTCCCTACCTCCTCCCCACATTCCTGCCTACCCTCCCTGATCGCCCCCTCTGAGAGTGCCTATAAATCTAAAGACTATACTAGAGTAGAGGGGTGAATAGTATAGACGATAATTTAAAAATAATCTTTAAATGCAATAATCATAACCCACAAATATAACATTCACAAGTGCACCTGAATTTATAGTGGAAGCCCTTGCGGGGAAAAACCACTACCTAAGCCTGCTTAGGATTTTTCTGACTAGATTAAGCTAGTCAATCCACTAAAGCTTCGTACCACTTGAACAAGGGTGGCACAATCTCTTACAAAGACCCTTCTCTTTAAAGACCTAAAGAGAAGCACAATAACAAAAACAATAACAATGGGTCTCCTAAAACAACTTGGGACCCAAATCAAAATAGCATAATGAAAGTAATGCAATGAAATCCTAATGAAACCTTAAGGAAAGATCAAACAGAAGTTTTTTGTAGAGGCGTTTGATCAAAGTACTTTAAAAAGCATAGAAGTAGAGGTGCAAAATTACTGCAAAGAGGAGAGCGTAAGGGCACTTTTTCTTTGAGTTTTCACTCTGAATTATGTGTAGAAAAAGGTTGCCAAGGACCTCTATTTATACTAGAAATTCGACCTAGAAAGGAAGTTTTCCAAACGCAGTTGGTTGATCAAATATGATTGTTTGGTCTATCAAAAAGTGATTTAGTCGATTAATTAATTTAGTTGATCGATTAATCTACATTTTAATCAATTAAAAAAGACTTTTATGAACTTCCTAATCTGAAGGGTTTTGATCTATTAAACTAATTGATTGGCCGATCAATGACATTTAATCGATCACTTTTAATTATTGGTCGACCAAAAAGGCCTGAATTAGGGTTCTAAAGTTATTTGTGATTTACGAAAAGTATTTTGAGGTTCCATACATAGATTCTAGAATCAAGAAAGAAAAAGACACAACAGATGACTTAAAGAGCTTTATTCATTTCCAAGAGTCAATATAAAGTCCTGAAAGATTAGTCTTACAAAAAATATAATTTTGGTGCATCAAAACTGAGCTATTAACAACCTCCCCCTCCTTGCTTTCTTCTCCCCCCACCCACAACTCCTTCCTTATCCAATCCCCCCCCTCCCAACCACCGTTGACCACCCCTTTCCCCATTTATATCAATTATATGTTAAATACCATATTATGAGATATCAAACATATTTTAAATGGAGGATTTTAGGAAAATATCATATTATATGAGGAATTCTATCAAAATTTTCATATAACTTATAAATAATTTTTTTAATTATCTAAGGAACTTAAACTCTTATTTACGTGTATGATGAATAGAAGGGATTTTTATGTAGATGTTGACTTATCACACCATATAATATAATTTAAGTGAAATGTGATTGTTATGATTTTGGATTTTGTGAATTTATGTAACACAATGTCTGACTTATGTTATGATTGTTCTTTTCTTTGTTAGTATTTATTTATGAAATTTGTAGATACCCACACTTGCACAAACTTAAATACACCTAAGGATAAACAATAGGAAATATAACCCCTAGGGTAGAAGTTGGGAGGATGGATCAAAATATATCAATATACATCCTCGTTCAAGACTTGTAATCATGTCATGCAGGCAATGTGTTAATGTATATATACCTCACAGATATGCATGATGCGTTGTCCTTATAGCGTGTCAGAAGTGTTGATCGTCCTCAATTTGGAAGAGGTCTAAATTAAGGAAGGTCCTTGAAGATTTGATTACAACTTAGGTATTACTTATTACATGTAATCCATGTTTGGAGGAATTTGGATGACATCTTTCTACTCTTCTTTGATATGCCAACTCAACTTACCTAGGTTCCATAAGCACCTTAAATTGGGCATTAGAGGAATCTAGTTAAGGTTCATCTTGGGGTATATAGTAGATAAATGTAGAAAGAAGTAATCAAAATTTCTCTAAACATGTCTTGCATGTAATAAGTAACGTTACGATCAAATCTTCAATAATGAGCTATGAAAATAATAATTAAAATATACAAATATTTGATGCTTTTTTATGTAACTAACATTCCTTCTCTATGGGTTTATTTGATTATAGGTTTCCATCTATAAGTCTTAGAGTGATTTGAGGACTACAGATTATTTCGATATAAGAACGAAGTGATCTCATTTCTAAAGTGGGCATTCCATGAAGATAGGAAGCAATACAAAAGGGCAGACTTGTATGAGAAAATTTATTGTCCATGCAAAAGGTGTTTGAATGGATTTATGCACAATTGCACTACAGTATTGGAACATCTAATTTGTACCAATTGGTAGCCTTACTACATGGTTTGGACCTTACATGGAGAGGAAATCACTCACCCATCTATCGATAATGATGTTGACGATCACACCAAGGATATCGCAATGATAATGCTGTAGAGATGTTATAAGAAATGATGGCTACAAATGTTGAGAATATAGATAACGAAAATATGTACAGAGATTATGGTCATTTTTATGGTGCATTAAGGTAGCAGAGGAACCCATTGCTCCTAGAATTAATTCCACATGTTAAGGTTGTCATTTCTTTTGAAATGTTTTAGATTAAAGTGATGAACAAGCCAACATATAAGTAAATGTCTGATGTCCTTAAGTTCATATGACAGTTGTTAAATAATCCTCTAGATTTTCCTCAATCATGGTATGACACGAAAAAATAGTCTTGCATACTTGGCTTGAAAAGTGAAAAGATTGATACTTGTAAGAATGATTATACATTGTATACCAAAAAAAAATGCAAGCTTAGATGGTTGCTCGCAATGTGGTGCAGCAAAGTTTAAAGATAATCGTAGTTCACATGGAGGGAAGAAATAATCAAGGAAGGTATTACATATGACAACCCAGATCACACCATGTAAATAAGACCAGTAAGATGTGGGTCACTAATTACAATAACTAAACTAAATAGGATCGCAATCATCTAATACATAATCATAAAATATCAATATAACCAAACAAACTAATTATATTGTATTTCAATAAAGAAAATGAAGCATAAAATGAGGTCCACAGTAATCAAGTTCACAATTCTAAAAGTGAAAAGAAAAAGTACCGAAAAGTTGTCTAAAACATAACTAAGAAAATAGAAAAGGACTAAAAGAAAAAAGAACTCCTGACATCACAAACCATCTACGAATACTAAACTAAGTCCCATACCAGTTGCTCCATGCACAGCCACTCTCGACTACTCAATTGTACCTGAGTATCGAGCCCACAGTAGTCAACAACAAATGCTGAGTAGACTAGTACAAGTAAAGAAAAAGTGACAGGAAACTAAAAGAGTAGGAAAGAAGCATACTAGTTTATTATTTCAAATATTTCTTTTCAATTTACTTCACAATTATTTTTCATTTTTCTCAATAGTATGTGGCCCTCGATATTATAGTTACATTTATCCCATATCAGTCCCTCAAAAGGCATAAGAAGATCTCACTGTGATTTCCATAGCCTAATGGATGCAATAGAATGACCAAAGAAGTTAAAGGGGAAGATTCATCCTGAAGAGTTCACCATAATAGAAAACAAAGGGAATTTAACCCCACACATTGAAAGAAGAGCTTAAGAAGCCAAAAATAAAGAGTCACTACCAAGATCTTGGAAGCTGCAAAGGAGGGTCCTTAAACATCCATTAGCCACCATGGAGAGTCTAAAGGCCAATAATTTGCAAAGTTGCCACCCATTTTAAGAGACCTACCTGAGAGACTTATAGAATGGGAAAATTAGATTGAGCAGGAGGTAAGTTGTTGGCTTGAAAAACTAGCGTCAAGAACATCTTTAGTTTAATACAAGTTCTCGAGGGTGTTGGGATCGTGTTTTGAAATGTTTCTTAACATTATTCCTTCCAAATTAGCCAGAGGAGCGAGCCTAAGGTTGCTTTGTGTAGCCATTTCGCAGCATTCTTCATCGAATGCCCATTCACAACTAGAAATTCAGATATTAGAGGATTATGCTAGTTGTTTTCTACCTAGAATAGATTTATTAGTTACATAATGAAGGGGAAATCATTAAAAAGGTGCATTATATTCTCCTTATGTTGCTTACAAAGAATGCACCAATTAGGAAGTTGGAAAACCTTTTAAATTTGTCTATCCATGGTAGGTAATTTGTTATGACTAAACATCCACATAAAATAAGAAACTCTACATTCAAAAAAAATAAGAAACTCTAGGTGGGAATAATTTCCTCCAGATTCCCTTATTAAGAGCACAACTTTGTCCCCCATCTCTAAGAGATTGGTGTGTTTGTTTCATGACTAGGTGATAGTTTATTTGGTTGAGAAGGGAAACCTAGTCCTTCTGATTCAATAGTTTAATTGCATTTAGAGTGTAAGTCGTATTCTCAATCTCCTTTTGTATTGGGAAAACTACCCTTCTTTTTAAGGCTTTAAGCTAGTTGCATCTAGAGTTGATATACCTAAAGGCTTCACTCATGGTAGCATTTTTGTTATAGGCTGGTTTAAATAAGTATGGACTTTATTAAAGGTTGGGAGGTTTATAATCCCCCATTCATTATTCATTTTAGGGCAACAGAGGTTCTCCCATCTTACCCAGTGAAGTTTATTATCTACAGTAGTACCCTTCTAGAGGAAATCTCTCCTAATTTTATCTATGTCCTTCACTATTTTAGTTGGTAGTTGAAACCAAGAGAGTACATATGTTTCCAATGGACTGAGTGAGCTATCAATCAGAGTAATTCTTGATGGTAATGAAAGTTGGTTGGCTTTCCAACCTTGCAACTCTTTATAGAATTCTGCTAAGAAGAAATCCTAATTAGCAAACTTAAGTTTGGTTGGAGAGAGTAGAAAACCTAGATAGATTATAAAAAATTTTCCAATCTCCCAATTTAGGAGTCTTTTGGTATTTGCAATCTCCACAAGGTCCATGTTCATTAGATAGATATGTATTTTTTCTTGTCTTACCCCAAGCCCTTAAAATGTTTAGAAGTACTTACCTTTAAGTTGATTAAGGATTCTCTCTCTAGTTTTAGAAATATTAACAAATCATCAGCAAATTGCATATTTGTTATATCTCTATTGAGGTATGGAAACCTGTTATAATCACTAAGCTACTTGCCTACGCAAGCATGGCTTCAAGGCAGCTCATAGACATAATAAATAGAAGTAGGGAGAGGATGTCACCTTTCTTGATCTCCTATTGGGGCTTAAAGAATCCAAACATGGCCCCATTGATTTTGACTGATATATCTAATGTCTACAAAATATATCGCTACCACCCAAGTGATAAAAGCCTAAGGGCTTTGAAACTACTTTAAGACTTTAGTATGATGCTATAATCAAGTGTGTCAAAAGCTTTGACAAAGTTTATTTTTATAATCACACCTTTGGTTTTTTAGGCCTGCCAGGTATTTATTATCTCCTAACTAATTG